>JASDDO010000004.1:158452313-164385716 GCA_030015575.1 Agapanthus africanus
CTTTGCCGCTGTTTTTAAATGTCACGTGCCGACACGTGACCCTGGTCACGTGGGAGCACGTGACCCTTTCTGAAGCCCTTTTCTTTAATGTAGTCGGGAAACTGGATCTTCCTTGCCGATACTTTTAGATGTCACGTGCCAACACGTGATTGCTGGTCACGTGTGAGCACGTGACCCTTTTCTGAAGCCTCTTCTGTAGGCTTTCCTGATTTTAAATCAGGAAACAATCATGTACATACTTCAGGTGACATTACAGATCACTATTACATGTTGATAGAGCCCATATAATTCTTGCTTGACTACCAGCAGTATGATGGCGATCATATACGTGAGAGTTGGGTAGTCTATGAGCACATCCTTAAAATGTCCCTAGTCGTAGGAGTTTCGAGACTGGGTATTGATACTCCAAGAGTAGACTAGTATATACTGATCGAGATCCTGACGAGGGGCAGTGGTCGGTCTCATAAACCATTGGTGTTAGTTGGTTCACCTAAGATGTATACAGGTGCTCATTGGGTTATGAGTATACCGGACGGACTCGCCGGGAACATGCTAGTTGGTATAATACTTACTGTAGGATAGCAATTCCATGGTGACATGTATGCAGGTTATTCTATCGACCTGAGATCGTCATTTATCTCGTGTAAGTTCCCACTGTGCTTTGATTACTACCCTACCACGGGTCAAAGGAGTCGTGCAAACAGGTTTTTGTTGGGTACAGTCCCGAGCCACATGGAGGCAGTGAGCGGATCGTCGGGGGATTCGTCTCTCCCGGTATTGGAGGTTGATATTGCGTTGTGCATGGGTGGCCATCACCAGAAATCCTCCGTCGGGGTAGTCTAGAATTACTGATCTAGGATCGGTAGTTTCTCAGGTGGTGATAGATTTCATACCGACACTAAATGCCGCGTTATTAGGGGTCTGACTTTATCCACCCCCCATACTCGATATGCGATACTCATAGGCGAACAGACCGGACAATATGAATATTGTCACTGTCAGGCTCAGTAGGGGTTTCAGGATGAGTTTGCTCGTCGGTCTCCCTTCCGCTCAATACCGGGGTAGCCGTTACGTACAGCTAGTGCCACTGACGTGCTTGTGGTTAAACCTACTGCCACTGTATTGACGAGTCTTTAGAGTCCCACACAGAGGGTTTCCCTGGTTCGGGCGAAACGTTGTAGAGGCCGTATGGTTTTATGGCAGGATTCGATCATATTGGCGCACTTGTGTACGGATCATGATCGGACGGATAATACTAGTGGGCTTTGGTTTAAGCCGGATCCTAGTATTATTGTGATGGATTATTTTCATCTGTTTGTATTCGTATTCAGTCGGAATACGGATGCGGGTATGTATATACGGATGAGGAGTATTCTTGTAATTCGTTACAAGATTTCTTTAGAGGTTGCCATTTATTTTTGTGGATTAAAACATTTTAGGTTTTAAATGTTTAATTGTGTGAGGAAAGTGTGACTCATTTTTTTTGGCTTTAACTGTTGCTTGCTCACCTGGTGATTCATTCATGACCACATGGGTGTGACTCATGGTGGGTCATGTTGTGACTCATGCTAGTTATTGTTTTGGGTGAGATATTTGTGTGTGAGGCAGATATTTTTCCATGTGAGGATTTTCTTTAGTTGATTGCACACACACACAAATAGCTCACAACAACACTCACCAAAAAAGAGCAGACACATTTTTTTTTCACTTGCCTTTTCTCATGAGCTCACACTTTTCTCCCAATGGCATCTTCTTCAACCTCCACCCTACATGTCTTATGTGTTGAGAAACCTAGGGTGTATTGAGACAAAGTAATTACACACACTCTCTACTTCATCTTGGTTATCTAGGCTAGCAAACTAGATACTCGAGTTGCCTTAGATTTGAGGCGGGAGCCCGTATTATTAACACTCGACATGGATCGTCTTCGATGGGGGAGACCGGAGATCAAACTTGATCGAGGAAGCCACGAGAAGCTTGGGACAGAGGTTGATGACCGAAAGATGCGGATCGTTCGGTATAACCTCTCTAAACTCTTTTTCATATAGCTAGTGTAGGGTTAATGGTACGATCCGTAGATTAGGGTTCCATTAGCGCCGGTTTCTAAAAGTTATCCAATATGCGTAATAGGTGTACTCTCCTAATATTAGGAGCCCTTACAACCTGAGAGAAGGTAAAGAGAAAAAACAACTGAATAATCCTATTCAATTTCTCCAGAACCGGAAACCATCCTCGAACCAAAACAAGTTTCTTCAAGTTCGTATATAACTATATGATGGCATACCTAAGAAATATGGATTTTCGTAGTGATACGGAGTTTTCTGGAGAAATGCAAAGGGAATGTAGAAGTGGAAGGGATATATGCGACTATGACAATCCAAAAGCCAAAGTATTTTAAGAAGGTTCGGTTATCTTGGTTCATGAGTTTTTGTTTAAGATCGGATCATGGTCGCTGCCAAAGAGAGAGAGAAGAAATACTCAGCATGCACTCTAACCTAAATTAGATCGGTTAATCACTTTATTTAATCAGGATGGCTCCCACTGTTTCCTCGAATTCTCCTTCAAATTCTAAAAGGAAAATTAATCGGGATCATCTGAAAATCACCAGAGGAGTAACACATACTCATCAGTGGGAATCGGGATCCAACTATCATTGCATGATAACTTGATGAAAGCCACTCAAGTTACCACTCTCCAGAAGGTATGCGCATACCTGACATGTTTTCTATATATTTGAAACTCCCGATGTGGTTTTTACCCCTAGGACCCAAGTGACCTTGACTGAGCCAACATATCAAAGGGTCCTAGTCAAGTTCAACCCGTCATTATCTTGATTGTATTAAACTCACCCTTACGTTTTTTTGACCGAGCCAAAATGAACGTATGACTGTCCTAACCAATCGCATCACCTATGCTATAGAAAAGCACTAAATAGCTACCGAACACTATGCCTCGACTGAGCACAACATACGTAGCACGGATACTAAGTAATACTAATATGAAATAATGGAGGGCTGCGGCTGGTTTTTGGCGAAAAACCTTTAACGTAATGAACTTGATATCATTGAAAAAACCGAGAGGTATTACAAATATATAGTGGCGTACACTTTTGCTAAAAAGGTCACTCCCCTTGAAGGGACTCGGCTCTTTTCTAATCGAATGAGGTGCAGGATATTCTCAACTGAATACCACGATCCAAAGCAAAAGAATCGATAATAGTGAAGTTATTACGATGACGCAAACTTTTGCCCAAGAGGTCACTGCCGATGAATAGATCTCGGCTCTTGCCTCGTCGAATGAGGTGCTGGATATTCAGAACCGAATACCGCTGTGCAAAGCAAAAGAAAATGTCTGTAATGTCAGTTTTCAAAAATTGGTTCCAACAACATCATTTAGGTTTATTTTTCTTGCATTAATCAAAATTAACGCAGTCTTATCAATTAATCCATATCACATCAGAAAAAGGAACGAAAATACAATGTACGTATATGCTATCCGCATTCTCTACGGGGCCCCATCATGCACTGTTAAGTTTCTTAACTAACGGCAGAGCGGGGGCTGGACTAGCACGGGTGCAAAACATATACAATATCTACCAGTATATAAATATATATATATATATATATAACATTCATCCCAGATATGATATAAGCAAAATCACATAAAAGTGATAAGCAACACAGAATAATGGATAATTTAGGAGCCCCGGGTTTCCTTAGAGGCGCAAATGAAACCCAACGTTCCCCAATCGTGTGGATAGCCTATGCAATATATAACCAAGACCCCTGCAAGTGCGGCAAGTTACCCGCCAATCCCAGAAGTGAGGCAACCCCAATCAACAAAGTGAATGGGCCACCCAGCACTTCACGGAATCCAGTAACTTGATCACCCCTCCATGGGTCATCCTATACCCCCTACGAGTGTGACAAATAGCCCACCAATTCTAGAGTGAAGCCCCTTCCGTCTCAACGCCATGAGATGCGGGCCCGTTGTCCTCTAGAACCCGACTATTCAACCACTCCAACATGGGGTAATCCTAGTACAGAAAAGAAAATATATATACAATGGCGACATCGACCTCAACCAAGTCATGCCACAATAAAAGAATATACAATCCTGCAGAGACGGCTGTCCACATGTCGGACACTCCTCCTGCAATAATTAATATACAAATGAATCTGAACTGTACTACTACCACTGCATAATAGGCTATCCACCACGACTATCCAACCACAATATCAGCACAACAAAGAATATCAACGTGAATATCATGTTTGCAAACCCGTCTAATTGAACGTATAGCAACTAGTCGGGTTGTACCGCTCAATGATATTCACGGTCGCAGATATTACTGTATGCACTGATAAACAAGTATTTAAAATTTCGATCGACTAAAACTTTTCCGTATAAGCCCCAAATGAAAACTATCACTCAAACAAATCTGGGCCAAAATAATACATCCCAAAAATCATATTTCCAAATAATAGAGTGCTAGAAGAAATTTGGTACACCATGTCCATAAATCCACCGTGGAACCGCGGCCAATGTGCATATTATGCGGCGGTTCCGCGGCCATTTGGTTGGGTCACGTGCCCAAATTTCTTTAGGTGCTCTAAAAATGCCTGCACGTATTTTTAAGACAATCTAAAATATTTTTTTGAACACTTTTCAAAATCTATAGCAAGCATGGCAAAACGGAAATTGTGATTCAGAAAAATTGGTTGATTGGTATTCAAACCTTGTGCAAACTAGCTAGTATGGGTTTATGGCGTCGCTCTGATGTCATGTTGGGTTATACTAGCGCCCTGGCCATCTACCGTGGCCGATGCGGAATAAAATTTGGCGTTTAAAAACTTTAGCGCTGACAAATCCGTCCTAGAATCGAAACCATAAACCTATATTAACTACAAAAGATAGTCTAGCTACAAGGTTAGAAGTTGTTATACTGAATGAACCGTGTCTTTCGGTCTTCCACCATCTTCATTAGCTCTTAGAGGTCTCCTGAATCTACCTTGATCGTCGGTCTTCCTCCGTCGAAGATGATCCACCCGAGAGATGTAGCTCATGGCTCTAGCTCTACACTAATGATCAAGTGAAGCAACTAGGGACTCTAGATTGCTAATCTAGAGTGCCTAGGATGTAGTGAAGTGTTCTATGTATGCATCTATCTCACCTCCTCTCTTGATTCTCAACACATGAGATTGTAGAGAGGAGGTTGAAGATGAAGGTGGAGGAGCTCAAGAAACTAGAGAGGAGAGTGAAACTAATGGTGAGAAAAAATCCATCTCCAAATTGAAAACATCCAACCTTTTTCCATCAAGTGAGAAAACAATATGAAGCCTTGTTTTATAAAACTCATTTTATTAATAAACAATTCCAACCATGCTTGAATAGTTTGCATAAATGAATTGTTAATTCATTTATGCAACACTATTGAAGCATGGCTCTCACCATAATCCCCTCACTCTTCCTTTACACCTCATATTCCATTTATAATAAATGGATAAATCTAAAATGAGGTGTCCACCTTCTAAAATGTTTTCCGTATAAATACGGATTATATTCTACTATATATACATATCTTTATTCGTACAGAAATACAAATACCCAAAGAGATCGAATAACACAAATAACATAATACTAGAATATACATATCAAAATACATATACATAAATTATTAAATTAATACCTGATTTAATAATCCAGCTCAAACCCGAGCCGGCTAGTATTATCAACTATCCGATCGAAAGTCCAAGTAACTAGTACAATCATTCAATCGGAACCCTGCACGTATCCAATACGGCTACTACATCATTTCGCGAGAACCAGGAAAACCCTCTGTGTGAAACTCTAAAGATTCGTCAATACGCTGGCAGTGAGTTTAACCATAAGCACATCAGCGGCACTAGCTGTACGTAACAGCTACTCAGATATTGAGCGAAAAGAAGGCCGACAAGCAAACTCATCTATACCCCTACTGAGCCTATCCATGATAATCTCTATACAGTCCAGTTTGTTCGTCTAAGAGTATCGCATATCGGGTCTAGGAGATGGATAAAGTCAGACCCTTAATAACACGATATTTCGTGTCGGTATGAAGTCCATCATCCACTGAGAAACTACTAATCCAAATCAGTAATTCTCGTCTATCTTAGCCAAGGATTTCTGGTGATGTCCATCCGTGCACCGTGCGACATCAACCCCCAATATCGGGAGAGACGAATCCCCGACGATCCACTCACTGCTTCCATGTGACTCGGTACTATACCTAAGTAAAACCTATTTTCATGACTCCTTTGAGCCGTGGTAGTGTAGCAATCAAAGCACAGTGGGAACTTACATAAGAAAAATGACGATCTCAGGTCGACAGACTAACCTGTACTCATGTCACCTGGGAACCGCTATTTGACAATAGGTATAATACCATCTAGCATGTTCCCGGCGAGTTCGTCCAGTGAACTCATAACCTAATGAGCATATGTATACTATCTTAGGCGACTAACTGACACCAATGGCTTGTGAGACTGGCTACCGCCCCTCGTCGGGGTCTCGAAAAGTATACACCAGTCTAATCCGGAGTATCGATACCCGGTCTCGATACTCTCTTGACTGGGAACATTTAAAGATGTGCTTATAGACCACCTAACTCCCACGTATATGATCGTCATCATAATGCTGGTAGTCAAGCAAGAATCTTATAGGCTCTATCAATATGTAACAGTGATCTGTAATAGCACATAATGCATGTACATGATGATAAAGACAAACCAGATAACATACTATCATCTTGAGTAAGACTGTTATATCCATATAGGTCCTCACTCAATCATCACAATTGCATGCCTGCGATTACAATAATTGACTTGAGGGCACTATAGCCAACACTTTCCACCAAGTAAATCCTGTTTCGATAAACGGTCATACCTTTATCACTCATATGTCCGAGCCTCATGTGCCATAATCTGGTAGTTTCTGAATCTGCATAAATTTGGATGATGAAATAGCTGCTGATCCGGTAGTTGTCAAACCCTACAACACATATAAAGACCCCTTCTTTGAGCCCGTCATCAAAACTACAACACCTTTGGTTATCTTCAAAACTCTACATTCAACGAAAAACTTGTAACTCTTATTATCGAGTGCATCAAAAGAGACGGGGTTCTTATTAAAGTTAGGTATGTGCCTGACTTCCTCCAATGTGTAAGTGCACGGCGGCGTCCCGGCCGTCAATCCGACGGCCAAACGCGGAAACGGTGGTAAACTTTAAATTTTGCGGACTTAGCAAACCAGCACCACCGCGCACTAAACCCCGGATCGTGCCATTAAACTAGTCTAAGCTAAGTAACAAGATAGGTTAGAGATGTACCGACTGATCCGAGTCCTCCGGTCTTCGTCTCCACTCCGATCTCCCGCGGAATCTCCGTCACCTCCTCGCTCGTCGGAAAGGGCACCACGTAGCCGGAATCTTTTACGGGCTCCCGCCTCTTGACCGAGGCAACTCGGGCGCGAAGTTGGCTAGCCGACGCGTCCAAGGCTTGCTATAGAATAGTGTAGTGAACTTATCTCTTTTGGGGTTCTTGAAGTTGCCATGATGTTTGGAGGAAACAATGATTAGAAAAATGGTGCTTGCATTTTTCTAACAAGTAAATGAGATCAAGAAAGAAACTATGAAGCTCTCTTCTTCTTCTTCTCTCTTTCTTTTTCTTCTCTCTTTCTTTTTCTAATTTCCATCAAGTGAGAAGAAAAATGAATAATGGTGGAGGAATGAGAATAGCAAACATAAGAAGGGAGGTGAATGTAGGAGCAAAAGAAAGGTGACCATATACAAACCTCATCAACACAACTCTCATCAAAGATCAAATCCTATCTCATCACTTCTAATCTTCATAAAGCATGAAAAGAAGAATGAAAGGAATGGTATCTAAATAAGTTATCATAATAAATCAACTTACAAATAAAACCTCCTCCAAAAGTTATTTGCAAAACTGCAAATTACCCCCTCCATCAGAAAAGTCCGGCCGGGAAAGAACAAAGGAAAACCGGCCGGAACGGAATACAAACTGGCAACTCCAGAAAACTGGTCCCGTAATAAATTACAGGAAAACCCCACTACTGCAAATACATGCCCGCATTTGTATTCCCACTGAACACAAATGCAAAGAGACAAAACTACACTATCAAATACTAGAATCCGGCTTAAGCCAAAGCCGGCTAGTAAAAACCGTCCGATCACGATCCGTGCAATATCACACGTATCTGATCGAACCCTGCCATATCTCCATACGGCCTCTACAGCGTTTCGCCCGAAACTTGAGTAACTGAGTGTGGTGGACTCTAAAGACTCGTCAATACCTTGGCTTTGGATTTAACCACTAGCACGTCAGAGGTATAAGCCAATACGTGACGGGCCACCAGGTATTGACCAAATGGGACGTCGATGAGGAAGCTCACCCCGACACCCAACTGATCCTGTCAGTGACAATATCCGTACAGTCTGGTTCGTTCGTCTATGAGTATCGCATGGCGGGCCTAGGGGGTTGGTAAAGTCAGACCCCCAAAAGCGGTACAAGTCGTGTCGGAGTGTAGCCCAGAACACCCTGAGATACTACTGGAATACCTACCAGCAAATCTCCTGCCTTGGCCAAGGACTTTTCATGTTCTGGCTCTCCTAGACACAGCACGACCTCACCCCCAAAACCGGGAGAGACGAACCCCTGAAGATCCGCTCACTGCCTCCATGTGGCTCGGGACTGTACCCAACTAAAACCTGTTTGCACGACTCCTTTGAGCCGTGGTAGGGTAGTAATCAAAGTACAGTGGGAACTCACACGAGACAAATGACGATCTCAGGTCGATGAACTAACCTGTACACATGTCACCAGGGAACTGCTATCTGACGTCTGGTATAATCCCAACTAGCAGGTTCCCGGCGAGTCCTGTCCGGTGTACTCATAACCCAATGAGCACCTGTATACATCTTAGGTGAACCAACTGACACCAGTGGCTTGTGAGACCGGCCACCGCCCCTCGTCGGGGTCTCGACTGTATACACTAGTCTACTAATGGAGTATCGATGCCCTGTCTCGAAACTCCTACGACTAGGGACCATTTTAGGATGTGCTTATAGACCCCAGCTCCCACTTATATGATCGCCCTCATACTGCTGGTAGTCAAGCAAGAATCCTAGGGGCTCTATCAACGTGCAATAGCGACTCGTAAGGTCACCTAAAGCAGTACACGATGATAAAGGTAAACCAGATAGCATACTATTATCTCGAGTAAGATTGTCCTACCGGGACAGGTCCTCCCTCAATCATTGTAATCATGTGCCTGTGATCCAATAATTGACTCTGAGGGCACTATCTCCAACAATCTCCCACTTGCACTCAAGGCTAATTATTGCGATGTCGCATACTCACAGCTCGTGTGATACCGAACACCCAACTCCTCTACTAGTCAGTCTCACAAAGCTCGTTTGCGAAACTATTGCGTTCGAGGAATAGCCTCAGTGAGTGGATCCGCTTTGATGTTTCTTTCTATGTCTCTCTATATCTCATGTTCGCAGAGAAAACTATCTCCCGAAATGAGCAATACCTGTCTTAGAATGTCTGGATGTCTGATGGGACCTAGCTCATAAGTGAACTCCAAATCCAAACTTCTTAGACTGTATTGTCAACTGAACTTAATCAGTATCCTGCGCCATGCCTTCCCTCAGTATCCACCTGGACCACCTGTCCAAAATACTGCCCCTCGTCAGAGGGAAAACTATAACTCTGACAGCCACTCTGCCATCCAGGTCACCTTGGAAGCCTGGAATGATAACTGTCTCCCGAAGAAGACTGCCGTTATCAATTCCCTAGAACATCAACTTATGTTCTAAAACTGCTTCCGGTTGTGACGACCAAAGTATAACCGATCGTAGTATAGGAATATTACTTCCTACTCTGTGTATGTCATCAAAAACCAGGACATCACACCCTACTACCTTCTCAACAGATCCATCCCCTATTCTGATGAAGTCAAACCTATGACTGTCACATCAGAAATAGATGATCTATCTCCGCTATATCTGCTCTAGTCTATAAATAGACATAAGCCTGATTTCCACCAATGCTTCCGCTGCTCCCACTGACTACGACAACCCTCTGGCAGAGTCATATAGACGTGCACTTCTAAAGCCAGTTTAGAACGACACTATACTCATCCTCCTGCCGGGTCTCACAGTCTGGAACAACAGCAATGGCAAGTCTGGGTAAACAAGAACCTCCCTGCCACCATCCTTGAGCATACCGAAGTACCTCTCGAGTGCCTGAGGTTCACCCACCATATCTGCGGAGTGGCCAATGGAATGTCAAACCAGATTGAATCTTTAGGTTCTTATCAAATCTTCAGTAATCGTTTGCGGTTCTGGAATCACTTCCAGTTCTACCATACTCCCACTACTGTTTTTCTGAAAAAAATCCATTTTTGATAAAACTGTGGCGAGTCAAGAACAATATCGCTATTGATCTTCCAGATGGTAGAAAGTCAACCCTCGTCATAGCCCGGGTCAACCCACAAACAGCCATTACTGAAACGTGCCTTGAGTTGTCCAGAGTCTGGTTTTAAGCATAAGCCGGACAACTCCCCGTATCTTAACAATGTCAAGATATGAACTGTTCTATATCCAAGAAACAGAGGCACTGATTTAATTGAACCAGATTCAAATCATGCAGCTGTCTCCAGTGCATGTCAACTAAATGGAAGGAGGCCGATCAGCGTTACTCAACTTAGGAATGCTTCCAATTATGAGTAACCTGAAAGAGAAGCAAGTTCTCTTAACCATCACTATCAACTGAATACCATGTACAAGTATCTACATCTTCGATCACTTTGAAGAATCCCGATACTTGCAACACATGGTTCTCTACTTTATTCTTATACCTATAACTTCTCAAAACTTCGACTCTGTGTTTCTACGAAACACCTGTCTAAGAACTAGAGAAGTCATAAGTAAACAGAATACAGTACGAGGACCAACCCCTCTGTCCTCATGGACACTGGACAATATACAATACTCTGTATAAGTCCCCTGAGTCGAATGACTCATTCACTGTGTGTCGTAGGTTGAAAACTGTACTTTTGGTTAAGAAGAATCACACCGTTGTTCAATGCTCCTTACCTAACCATCCACTGGTATAGGTAAATGTCATAGACATAATTTCAAAAAGGTATGTCTCACTCTATAAAAATAGACGTACAGATATATCAATTTGAAATTGGTGCACAACAACGGATATTCAAAACCAAATATTTGCCGACCGGCAAACAACCCAGATGATCTCCTCAAATATCACCGATTACAACGAATCCCGATATAATGAGGATGATCACCTAATTCCCAATAACTTACTCCCACTCATCATCTATAAAGCCATACAGATGTGAGAATCATACCTGGTAAATACATACCCTGGAGCAAGTGTCCAATCGGAAAATCAGTTTTCTTTTAACAGTACACAGTGAAACTGAAACATTAAAATGTTTCGTTGGGGTATCCTGGTATTCTCGGTAATGCCTCTACCATTATCCTGATTCACAACTATAACCGCATAATTCTTTGCCACCTCTCCAAATCCCTTTATATGTCTTTAGTCATTACCTTCTGTACACCCTTTTAGGCCAAATGGTTTTCTTCCTTCCCTACCGTTCGGCACCAGCCTATGGTTTGGAAGAAGACTATCCAAAAAGCATAAAGGGTGTACTGTCCTAATCCTAGGAGCACTCGCAACGCAAGAGAAGGTGAAGATAAAAGACACCTGAATGTACTTTATTCCTATTTCTCCTGAACCAGGATCCATCCCCGAACTGGAACAAGTTCCTTTCGAGTTCGTATATAACCATACGATGGATTATCCAATAAAATGGGATCTTCGTAGTGATACGGAGTGTCCTGGAGAACTACAAAGGTGATTTAGGATTGGCGAAGAAATACTTGGTTTGGTCGTGAATAGCAGTCGCAATTTACTTTGCCCTCTTACTAATCCCTTGCTTTGTCTTAATCTTAATACCTTCTGCACACCGTTTAGGCTAATTGGTTTTCTTCATTCCCTACCGGTCGGCACCAGCCTATGGTTTGGAAGAAGACTATCCAATTTGCGTAATAGGTGTACTACTCCTAAACCAAGGAGTACTCGCAACTTGAGAGAGGGTGAAAAGAAAAGACAACTGAATAGTCCTATCCGTTTTCTCCAGAACCGGAAACCATCCTCGAATAAATTCCTTCGAGTTCGTATATAACCATACGATGGTTTTGTCCAATGGAAGTGGACGTTCGTAGTAATACGGGGTGTCCCGGAGAAAAGGGTAAAAGTAGGAGTGGCAATGAGGTCTGCAACTCTGACAATCCAAAAGCCAGTGTTAAGTAAGTTCGGTCAACTTGGTCACTGAGTCAAAGTCTAGGGTCGGGTCAATGGTCGCTGCCAGAGAGAGAGAGAGAAGAAACACTCAGCGTGCACTCTAACCTAGATCAGAATGGTTGTCACTTTATCTAATCTGGAAACCTCCCACTGTAACGTCAAATTCTTCCCCAAACCTGAAAGAAGAATTAGCCGGGAATGCCCGAGGAGTAAACCAACTCATCAGTGGGAATCGGGATCCAACTATCATCGCATGATAACATGACGGAATCCGCTCACGCTATCATACTCCAGAAGGTATGCGCATATCTGGCAAGTTTCAGTACTTTTGAAACTCCCGATGTGGATTTTTACCCCATGCTCTTATGACCTTGGCGTGAGGTCAAAATATCATAAGTCACATGTCAAGTTCTACCCATCATTTTCCTGGTTAATTTGAACCCACCCGTACATACCCTTGATGTAGGCCAAAATAGTAGTACGACTGTCCCAAACCAACGCATCTATCTATACAGCAGATAAATACCCGGCAGCTACCAAACACTATGCCTTGGCGTGAGGTCAAAATACATAGCTTGAATACTACCGAATATTTAACTGAAATGATGGAGGGCTACGAATGGTTTCTGGCGAAAACCTTTAACGTAATGAACTTGATATCGTTGAAGGAACGGATAGCTTTTAAAAATATAGTGACGAAAAACCTTTGCTAAAGAGGTCACTCCCGGTGAAGGGATCTCGGCTCTTTCCCCGTAGAATGAGGTGCAGGATATTCCAACTGAATACCACGATGCAAAGAAAAAGTAATCGGCTATAGTGAAGTTATTGCCCTGACGCAAACTTTTGTCCAAGGGGTCACTCCCGGTGAAGGGATCTCGGCCCTTGCCTCATCGACTGAGGAGCAGGATATTCCAACTGAATACCACTATGCAAAACAAAAGTGAACGTCCTTGCAATAACAGCTTTTGAAAAAGTGTTCCAACAACATCAGAATAGGTTTGTTTATCTTGCATTGATCCGAATCAACGCAGTCCCATCAATTGATCACACCACAAAGAACGAAAATATACTGACGTACGTATATGCCATCCGCATTCGCCACTGGGTCCCGTCATCACCCGTTAGGTTAGCTAACTAACGACAGAGCGGGGACTGGACTAGCGCGGATGAAAAACATATACAACATCTACTAGTATATATATAACATATAATTTTCGCTCAAGGCGTGATAAAAATGCAACAGCATAGAAATGTATAGCAACACAGATCAATACAGATATCTGGGATCCCCGGGTTTCACAGAGCCGCTGAAACCCGACGTTCCCCTGGTCGTGTGGATAGCCTGCGCAATGAAATCCTAGACCCCTACGGGCGCGACAAGTTACCCGCCAAAACCTGAAGCGAGGCAGCCCCCTTCATCGACGTGAATGGACCACCCAGCACTTCACGGAATCCGGTAACTTGGGCACCCCTCCTGGGTCAACCCTATACCCCCTACGAGTGCGGCGAATAGCCCGCCAATCCTAGAGTGAAGCCCCCTCCGTCTCAATGCCATGAGATGCGGGCTTGTTGCCCTCTAGAACCCGGCTACCCGTGCACCCCTCCGCGGGGTAATCCTAGTACAGAAAGTAAAATATACATACACCGGGTACATCGACCGCAACCAGGTCGTGCCTCAAAATAATAATACAAACAGGCAGTGACGGCAGTCCACATGTCGGACGCTCGCCCCGCAATATCAAATGTACATAATACAACAATACAGTACTAACATTGCATCCAGGCTATCCCCCACGACCGATCCGCAACATCACAGCATAAACATAGAACATCAACGTGAAAGTCACGTTCGCAAATCCGTCTAACCGGGCTATAGCAGTTAGACCGGATTTACCGATCGAGTGACATTCACAGTCGCAGATATAATGTAAATACTGTGAAAAATGTGTTTAAAATTTTCCGATTGATCAAACAATTAACAAGTGGGCCCCAAAGAAAACTGTAGCACTCACAGAAATAATTGGCCCAACTTTAACATTCCAAAACCCATATTTTAAGCCCAGAAGGCCTCTGTAAAAAATTGGTGCAGTAAACCCTACAGTGCGCGGCGGAAGGGCGGCGGAAGGGGGGATTTCGCGGCGGTTCCGCGCTCCCACTGTGGAGTTACTTCGTCGAAATTTTACAGAGGTCTTAGATTTTCCAGTACATCAATAATATACAACCTGAAAAATTTTTAGAGACTAAAAAATTTCAACAGAAAACTGTCGTGACAAAATACGGGTTTTTGGACATTTCGATCGATCGGAACTGATAAACACATTACACAAAGCTAGACTATGTTAATGGCGAGGCTCTGATACCACTGTAAGTGCACGGCGGCGTCCCGGCCGTCAATCCGACGGCCAAACGCGGAAACGGTGGTAAACTTTAAATTTTGCGGACTTAGCAAACCGGCACCACCGCACACTAAACCCCGGATCGTGCCATTAAACTAGTCTAAGCTAAGTAACAAGAGAGGTTAGAGATGTACCGACTGATCCGAGTCCTCCGGTCTTCGTCTCCACTCCGATCTCCCGCGGAATCTCCGTCACCTCCTCGCTCGTCGGAAAGGGCACCACCTAGCCGGAATCTTTTACGGGCTCCCGCCTCTTGACCGAGGCAACTCGGGCGCGAAGTTGGCTAGCCGACGCGTCCAAGGCTTGCTATAGAATAGTGTAGTGAACTTGTCTCTTTTGGGGTTCTTGAAGTTGCCATGATGTTTGGAGGAAACAATGATTAGAAAAATGGTGCTTGCATTTTTCTAACAAGTAAATGAGATCAAGAAAGAAACCATGAAGCTCTCTTCTTCTTCTTCTCTCTTTCTTTTTCTTCTCTCTTTCTTTTTCTAATTTCCATCAAGTGAGAAGAAAAATGAATAATGGTGGAGGAATGAGAATAGCAAACATAAGAAGGGAGGTGAATGTAGGAGCAAAAGAAAGGTGACCATATACAAACCTCATCAACACAACTCTCATCAAAGATCAAATCCTATCTCATCACTTCTAATCTTCATAAAGCATGAAAAGAAGAATGAAAGGAATGGTATCTAAATAAGTTATCATAATAAATCAACTTACAAATAAAACCTCCTCCAAAAGTTATTTGCAAAACTGCAAATAACCCCCTCCATCAGAAAAGTCCGGCCGGGAAAGAACAAAGGAAAACCGGCCGGAACGGAATACAAACTGGCAACTCCAGAAAACTGGTCCCGTAATAAATTACAGGAAAACCCCACTACTGCAAATACATGCTCGCATTTGTATTCCCACTGAACACAAATGCAAAGAGACAAAACTACACTATCAAATACTAGAATCCGGCTTAAGCCAAAGCGGCTAGTAAAAACCGTCCGATCACGATCCGTGCAATACCGCACGTATCTGATCGAACCCTGCCATATCTCCATACGGCCTCTACAGCGTTTCGCCCGAAACTTGAGTAACTGAGTGTGGTGGACTCTAAAGACTCGTCAATACCTTGGCTGTGGATTTAACCACTAGCACGTCAGAGGTATAAGCCAATACGTGACGGGCCACCAGGTATTGACCAAATGGGACGTCGATGAGGAAGCTCACCCCGACACCCAACTGAGCCTGTCAGTGACAATATCCGTACAGTCCGGTCCGTTCGTCTATGAGTATCGCATGGCGGGCCTAGGGGGTTGGTAAAGTCAGACCCCCAAAAGCGGTACAAGTCGTGTCGGAGTGTAGTCCAGAACACCCTGAGATACTACTGGAATACCTACCAGCAAATCTCCTGCCTTGGCCAAGGACTTTTCATGTTCTGGCTCTCCTAGACACAGCACGACCTCACCCCCAAAACCGGGAGAGACGAACCCCTGAAGATCCGCTCACTGCCTCCATGTGGCTCGGGACTGTACCCAACTAAAACCTGTTTGCACGACTCCTTTGAGCCGTGGTAGGGTAGTAATCAAAGTACAGTGGGAACTCACACGAGACAAATGACGATCTCAGGTCGATGAACTAACCTGTACACATGTCACCAGGGAACTGCTATCTGACGTCTGGTATAATCCCAACTAGCAGGTTCCCGGCGAGTCCTGTCCGGTGTACTCATAACCCAATGAGCACCTGTATACATCTTAGGTGAACCAACTGACACCAGTGGCTTGTGAGACCGGCCACCGCCCCTCGTCGGGGTCTCGACTGTATACACTAGTCTACTAATGGAGTATCGATGCCCTGTCTCGAAACTCCTACGACTAGGGACCATTTTAGGATGTGCTTATAGACCCCAGCTCCCACTTATATGATCGCCCTCATACTGCTGGTAGTCAAGCAAGAATCCTAGGGGCTCTATCAACGTGCAATAGCGACTCGTAAGGTCACCTAAAGCAGTACACGATGATAAAGGTAAACCAGATAGCATACTATTATCTCGAGTAAGATTGTCCTACCGGAACAGGTCCTCCCTCAATCATTGTAATCACGTGCCTGTGATCCAATAATTGACTCTGAGGGCACTATCTCCAACACAATGTTCTCATAATATCATCAAACATCTTGAGTTGGATCGTCCATTTGCCAATAATTCGGCATGAGCTATTGTTGCCCATCAAAACCACTCCATTATAAACAGACTCGTACGTGGTGAACAAATCCCTATTGAGACACATGTGGTAGGAATAATCTGAATCTGTAATCCACTCGTCCTTGGATCTCTGTGTGTTGTCAAGAACCATAAGAAAATCCCCTTCTCGTTTTGCTATACTCTCCTCAACCGAAAACTCCTTCTTCGATTTGTCTTTCTGTTTTAGCTTGTTCTGCAATTTAAAACAATCGATCTTAAAATGCCCCTTCTTACAATAATTGCAGGTCACATTCTTAGCCTTTGATTTTGACCGTGACTTCTTCCTATTTGATTCTGGATCTCTTTTCTCCGCTCTCCCTCGAACAAATAAACTAGACAATGAACTATCTGATTCGGTGGAAATCAACTCCTTATCGGTTTTCTCTTTGATCAAATTCTCCTTGACATCCTTGATTGAGATCGTGTCTTATCCATAAACCATCATGTCATGGAAGTGTTTATAAAAGGGTGGTATCGAACACAAGAAGAGAAGAACTTGATCTTCATTATCAATCTTAATGTCAATCTTATCCAGATCCGTATTGATCGCATTAAACTCATCAACATGAGCTTTTATTAGAGAGCCTTCTGACATGCGAAGTGTGTAGAGACGTCGTTTCAACAGGAGTCGATTCGTAAGAGATTTTCTTAAATATAACTCATCTAATTTATTCCACAAATCAAATGTCGTCTTCTCCACCAAAACTTCTTGTAAAACTTCGTTAGTCAGATACAAGTGAATAGCCGTAAGAGACTTCTCGTCCATCTCCTCCCAAACTTTCTCTGTCATAGTTGAAGGTTTTTTATCCTTCTCTAGAATCGCCTTCTTCAAATTATTTTGAATCAAAATGGCAACCATACGGACTTGCCATAAACAAAAACTTATATTTCCATCGAACTTCTCGATAGCGAATTTCATAATTGTCGGAGAAATGATGTGTGATCAAATCAAAATACATTGACTACTAACATACCGTAAAACTTCAAAATCACGATCTAAGAAAGTGGAGAAGAGGATGTTGTTGTCGTTACCCACCGTTAACCCAGATCGCAAAATTAAAGACCTAATGGTTCAACCAAAAATCCCACAACAACGCAATACCAGCTCTGATACCGGTTTGTTGCGACAAGATGATCACGAAGAAAAAACAAACGATATAGAGAATAATCAAAATCACAGTAAAATAAGGAAATAAAAGCACTAACCACAAAACCAAATAGGCGAAGGCGAAGTTTTATTAATAACCAAAAGTGGAGGAGTACAAACGATGGACGAATATAAATCTCTCTCACAAATAGTTCTCCCTCAGAAAATTATCTCAAAGACATCAATTTTTAGGGTTACAAATACTACAATATATATAATATATTAGAGAGAAGTCTAAATAACTTGAGATACCTCTAAATAATTAATTTTCCAACTAATAAATATCCTTCTTGCTTATAAATAAGTCGGAATCTGGTATCACTTGTCTTGTAGATAGATCTGAATCAGTTATCCCTTACATTGTAGATAACTATGAATCTATGGAAAATCAATAGGAATCGGAATGGATGGCATACACAACAGTGTCTTTTTAGTTAAGTTTAAAGAATTTGGTGTTATTTTGAGAAATAGAAAGTATTTTGTGTGTTTTTTGAAAATATCGAAGAATTTGATTGCCAAAATAAATAAAAACCAAAATTAAATTATTAAACCATTGTAAATTTCTAAAATGATAAGTCCTTTCTAGGTAATAACCAAAAAAATTTCCTACTACGCTACGCTTGAGTATGACCCATAAAATTAAGGCTTATTTCACAGAAATCATCCTATGGTTTAATCGAATTTTTCAAAACTACCATATAGTTTAAACTTGTCACGAAAACTCCCAATCTTTTATTTTTTAACACAGAAAGCCCTCGCGGTTATTTATTACAAAAGTTAACTAAACTAACCTCTAATTTTAATAGAAATACGGATTCTCTAGATGCAAGTAAACTATACTCCTACCATCGTTTAGTGGGCATTTTGCCCTAATTTGGAAAACAAGATTTTAGATTTTTGAGGATTTGGAAAACAGGTCTCAATTTGATATTGAATCAAAATTTGCAGAAAAAGGGCTGATATAATGAGGTAAGTATAGATAATTTAGGAAAAAAACTATAAGAATCAATCAAAGGCGGATCACTTGACCCGTTAATTGCCAACAAAATTTACAAATCAACCCACAAGAGGTTTTTGTATGACGTATTGAAAGTTTACAGGGTTCTCATAATGAGTTTGAACTACAACGTGGTTTTAGAAACTCGAATAAACCACATGGTGGTTTCTACGAAATAAGCCTAAAATTAAATTCAGTATACAATGGAAATTTTTTATATTATGGAAGCACCTTGAAATCGACAACATAAAAGTAACGCATAAAATTAAATTTAGTAAGTAATGGAAATTTTTTATATTATAAAAACGTTTTGAAACCCATACCACAAAAGTAAAGTATAAAATTAAATTAGTAAGCAATTGCATTTGAATTATTCTTAAATATGATATTTGTTTGCATATTAATCTTCTGTATTTTTACAAATATTCAATGGGGGCAGTTGCCACAACTGGACCCTATATGGATCCGCCCTTGCTTTTTCGGTAAAGGGATTAGTGATACATACAACATTTTCTCGTATATATGTCAACTCCAGCTAGCAAAACTTTTAGATTCATAGGATGCACATGAATGTATGGATAGCTATTAGGTTTATAAATATACAAAAATAATTGTGTGCATGAATGGATAGCTATTAGGTTTATAAATATACAAAAATAATTGTGTGCAAGAATGGATAGCTATTAGATTCATAGCATGCACATGAATTCTTTCCATAATATACAAAAATTTTAGATTCATAGCATGCACATGAATAAACATTGAATACTAGCTACATGGATTGGAAATAAAGTAATGCAATATTACTATTTTTCGCAACCCAATTTAGCAAAGGATTTAATGGGAAGGATCTGGTAATGGATTCTTCATTTAGTGCTATGTATTGTACAGTTGCAGTGTCAGATATATATGGGTGCAAACCCCTATATAAGCAGGAAGAATATACACTCTCTACATGTTTTTGTGCAGGGTTTATGCCGCAGATTTTAATATAAGTCATGAAGAGCCATCGACAAATAAACGCTTGAGGCTCCTAGAGGTGGGTAATGGAAGGGGGTAAACAGAACATGATGTTGGAAGCAAACCTAAAGCTCAGAGTCCAATCCTAGGCCGCACATTTACGTTAACAAGGTAAGAACTCGACGATAATGGCCTTATTGCTTAGTTTTATTTTAGTAAATAGAAATGTTTTGTGATTTCACAACCAAGTACATTGCAATGTTTCAAAAGTCCCATGAATGCAGTGGCTCTGATTTTGAACTTGAAAACAAATCAAGTAATATCTGATTTTGAACTTGAAAACAAATCAAGCAAAATTCTTATCATAGAATTTTTCTTTTCTATCAGTCATACACATATTGATGCAGCCACGTCATTCTAATATGTAGTATGCATTTACTTCAATAATTCGTACACGATATATATAATGTAGGGGCCAAAATTTTACGAAAAACCAACAAATATAAGTAATGCTGGGACAAGATAAGGCAATAATCTATAATTAGAATTTGATGCATGGTTGATTAGCATACTTGCTCTATAATTAAGGAGGAGTAAGACAAGTTTGCCCTACGGTTAAATGGAGATTAATTAATGTTCAATCTTCCTGCAAGATACATTTTTAAATGTATATGACATAATACTTATAGTAGCTAGTAAATAATTCAGATTATGACATAAAATTTTTAAATGTATATGACATAATTCTCTAAGAACCATCCTGAATTTTTCTATAAAGCAGATTCTCTAAGAACACTAAAACATGATCTAAATAAAGTATATATATATATATATATATATATATATATATATATATATATATATATATCATCCGTGTATGGCAGGTCCAGGAAAAATGAAAGTTGACGATGGTCCTTGGAAAAGGCGGCCTCCAAGTCCAAGCGTCACAATTCAGCGGGAGAGGACGAAGGCAATGACCAATTACGATGCGGCTGCTATATTCAGCTCAAATCGGAGATGGCGGCAGAAAAGCTGAATATCTAAAACACAACGTGTGTCCCAAGATTGCCGTATCGAAAGGTGAACAACATACACAACAAGATTAGCGGTCTGCAGAAGACTTTGAAGGAGAAGATCGAAAAAGGTGACATCGATGGGATAGTTTGTGTCAGGAAAGATATTCAAATTTCAGAAGGAGGAGAGGATTCAACCATATCAGTACCTCTCGAAAATTTATGCCTTGCGTTGATTGATTTTTGTTGTTGCATAATAAAAGCCTTTCACACCAAGGCTACATTATCCTTTATGTTGTTGTTTTGTATTAATTATTTCTCTCTTACATGTAATTGCTAAAAAGTCTCTCATGCTTCATATTTACTTAAAACACTGTCCATACATTTAAAATACACTAAAAAGCATCCTAATAAACAAAAAAAGAGAATTTTTTGGCATTTTTCATTACTCCATTAGGAAACTAATTATGAGTATCGGGTTGGGGTTTAAAAACCTCCAAGCCCCTCTTCTTCTACTAAAATTTTCAATTTTTTCCCCAAATTGGCTTTAGGGATGGGGTTTTGATCAAAAATCTCTCAAATTAATCATGAAAACCGGATTGTCTTTCTCATGTTAGGATCTACAGGCAACCTTAGAGTGGGGTGAATAGGGTTGTGATCAAATTACAGCGTTAATGCCACACAAGATTAACAGTTTTAAATTAAAGCAATAAAACATTAATCTACCACAGAAATAATCAAACGAAAACACAAAGTTTTAACGTGGTTCGGCCCAGCCTACGTCCACCCCCAGTGAAAATTCCACTATTTAGAAATAAATATCCCAATTTACAAATTGTTTGGCTACCTAAATCCGATCGTACCCCGATCACTATCACTACTACAAATAAGGGTTGCCCCTACGGATATAAGCGTAGGGGCGAAAAAATACCCCGTAGGTGCAAAGGCCGCAGGTGCAAGTTGAGGCCCTGAACTTGCCCCTACGGGCAAATTCTTGCCCCTACGGATTTATGTGTAGGTCCTGTTGCCCCTACGGACTAGGCCGTAGGGTAAAAAAATTTATATTATTTACGATTTTTTTTAATATACTAAATGTACCTACGGACATGTCCGTAGATCCAACTTATACCCCCAACGGATAGCTACGTAGGTACCTATCCGTAGGGGCAAAATATCAGGATTCCTGATATTTTGCCCCTACGGATAACTCCGTAGGGGCGAAGCAGTGGCCCCTATGGATATGTCCGTAGGGGCACTCCTAACCCCCTGGCACTGAGATCAGGGGGGAAATATCAGTTACTGCTGATATTTTGCCCCTACGGATATAACCGTAGGGGCAACATGTGTACCTACGGATTAATCCGTAGGTACATATTATCTGTATTTTTTTAAAAAAAATTGGCTGCTTGAGTTTTTCCCGTCCTGTGCACAATAATATATACATCAATCAAATATAAAATTAATCATCACATAACATATATTGCGGTATTCATAATCACATCTCACGCATATAATATACAAAAGAAACCCAAAAACTGAATATGATATAAATATAAACCAATATCAATATCGTTTCAAAATGTAGTACAATATGTATGATATAAATAAATACATGTTTCAAAAAATAAGAACCAAAAAGCTACCTTAGTTCGGTCCAGCTCCACCTCTGAATAACGATAGAATAACGCGCGCCTGCTCCTCGGTCAATAAACTCTGCAATTCGGCGCGAGCGGGAGTCTGAGTGGCCTGTGGAGCTGGCGATGTGGTCTGCGCAGCCACCGTCGAGGTAGTCACTTGCGGAGCCGCGGCTGCGGGAGTCTGAGTGGACGGTGGAGCTACATGAGCTATCTGCGGAACCGCAGCCGATGTAGTGGCTTGCGGAGCCGCAGCCGAAGGAGATGCATGTGGAGGCTCGGCCGATGTACCCTGTCGCGTCTGGACCTAACGTGTGTAATAAGCGTGTAAAAACTGTGTATTATTCGAATCCGTATCATTATTAAGTTATTTCGAAACCCCGTTTGGATATCTAGTTTGTTGTTTATTTTAATTACATCTGTATGTATGATTAATCAAACTTAAGTCTAAAACCAAATAAGCTCAAGCTACGTACTAATTATGGATATGTTGATATCTATATAATATGACATGATATTTTACTATAAAGCAGTATACATACCAGCATCTCCTTCAACTCCTGAACGGTGGCCCTCAAGCTCTCCAGTTCCTGATGGACACGTCGGTCACTGGAGACGGAGGAAGTAACCGCCGGGGTGGAGTCCAACCTCATATGGGCCCTGCTAGGGCCCAGTCCCCGGCCTCTCTCCCAACCTCCGTGGTGCCCTCCGTGTGCGGCGTCCAGAACTGGGGTCAGCAGCTTCGGATCGCTCTGTCCGGTAAAATCGATCCCCGAGGCCTGGGCCTGCTCAACCACCCGCTCCTACACCCACATTAAGCAGTAAAGTATAAGTATAAAATTTAAACTTGAACCTTCCAAAACTAAAATTTTAAATTTGGGTAGAAAAAATATTAACACTTACGCAGTACTCCTGGGTAGCGACGTCGGGATATCGAAGCTCGCCTGTGGCGGGATCTGTCGAGGTGCCGTGGACGGCAAGATATGCGGACAGCACGCTCGGTGTACCACCTGACGCCACGGTCCGAGATGTCTGCAATATTAGAAAGTAACTCTTAATATTAGAAATATTAGAAAATAACTCTTAATATTGCAGAATATCACAAAGGTCGGTCTATTGTAATTTACCGATAACTCCATGGCTCGAGTAATGTTCCTCGAGCCACCTGTGTAAGTGGGGCGACCCCTCTTCGCCGACTTCCTGTTCTCTGTATTCTGAGCGGCCTGTTTCTGCATAACGCATTAACATTTAGTTTTCTAATTAAGAAACACAAAGAAATAAATTATATCATAAATAATGAATTACATTTAAAATACATACCTGTTTGCGTTGGGAGTCGAAATAAACGCACAATAGAGGCCATGTCTCTACGTCGACTCTCGCAAACGCAGGAGTAGATAGGAGGGCCGCTCTCTCTGCCTCGAGGGTCGCCATCCACAGGGAGTAGCAGTCGGCCTTCAGCTCATTCCTGTTGTATCGGACCTTAGCCTGCATGTTCTTCATCAGGCCATTGTACAGAGCATGAAGGTCGAGCACCCTCCCCGGGTGATCAGGTCGGCTACAGGCTGAAAATCGTAATCCAACTGAAAATACAAAAAAAACATTATTATTAGATTGCAAGTGTTAATAATAAATATATTGGATAGATCAAATGAAAATATATATTAATACATACCCGAGCCTGATCAAAGAAGAGGGCGAATGAGCGCTGGTGCTGCTCGCCCCACTCAACGTGAAGTGGATAGTTCTTCACGAGCCGGCTCTCGTCCCCCAAATACCGGCCGAACCTCTCGGCATGAGGACCGGTATAGCGATAGTCAAGGGTAAAAAAAAGGGGGGAATGCTGCCTCCCCCCTAGCTCTGTCAGGCCTCAGCCTATGGGACTGATTCGGGCCTCGAGTCCCCCTCTGGGGATGGGGAGGCCCAGCGTCTGCATGAAATATCAAGACAATCAATAATAAGACAAAGTTGTATTAAGAAATCAAGGTTAAACGAAAATTCAAGTGTGATATATACCTCCGGTGACTATCGCACGAGCCTGGGCCCGGGCAGCAGCACGAGCGGGACGATAGTTCCTCCGGTGAGGAACAACCGGGGTCCCGGATGCGGACGCATCCCCTCCAACTAGAAAATAAATATCGACGATAAATTTCCATGAAGTTCATATTTATTCTATAGAGCATATGTAAAATGAGTAAATATTTTAAATTTATTCATACTAACCTGCAGACGATGCGGAGGGAATGGAAGCGGCAGGAGTGGCCCCTGCGGAAGATGTGGACGCACCAGCTATAATTAGACAATTAAAAATAGATTATATAAGTAATTACAAAAAGAATGTGTAGATCAATAATATAACGTTCTAAATCAATATGCATGCACTATAGGATATATAAACATACCCGCAGGTGCGGTGGTGTCACCACCTACAGCTAGACAATAATAAAAATTGCTAAGTAAGAGCAAAAAGAATGTGTGTATTTATGATATAGCATTCTAAATCAATATACATACACTATATGATATATAAACATACCTGGAGGAGCGGGGGTGGCCTCTGTCCCAGATGTGGACGCATCACCAACAACTAGACAATCAAACATTGACAGTATAAGTAATTTTGACTTAAACATGCATGAATATCTGTAATATTACATTCAAAATGGATATGCGTGCAGTATACCTAGAGGTGTGGCAAAATCCACACGGAAGGAGGCATCCGAAGGGGTCTCCGATCTAGGTGCAAGACCGGCCCTCTGAAGCTCCCTACGGAGCTCTCCGGGCGGCAGAACCGCTCTGCCTCTGCCTTTGCCGCGGCTGGAGCTCCTGCCGCCCCTTGCTGCTCCCGACATCGTCATCAAATCTAGATAAACGGTTCGTGGACGCATTAGAAAATCATTAAAAGTATTGACTATATATGTATAGAGCGTAAAATGTGAAGTAATAATATAACATTACTGATAACCTTTTTCGTTTCGTTCCAATCAGGATGCCCCTCACGTACCTCGTTAAAATGAGTTCTGTTTTCGACAAATAATTGTGACATTAATATTATGTCATTTCATACACACACAAACACATATATAACAATTAATCTAAAAGAACTTACTCTCTAATTTGTTCAAGACATGGGCAATTAAGCAAGATAAATCGGTATATCTTGTTGATAAACATAGTGTCTACCCTCTTATACTCGGCTTTACCATATGGCCCGTCTTGAATTCTTCGTGGTCGGTTAAGCCTTGTCTCAATGTTCTCGTCTAGATAGCGGGAACAAAATGTGGTTGCTTCATCAAGAAGATAATCTTGCATGATAGAACCCTCTGGTCGATTTTTATTGCGTATATACTTCTTAAGGGTGTAGAGGTACCTAATGAGAATATGTTGAATAAATAAATACGGGCATACGGGACAACAATAAATTTATAAATTGCGCCAAACGAAAAATTACACGTACCTCTCGACGGGATACATCTATCGATATTGTACCGGTCCGGCTAACTTCGCCTCAGTTGCAAGATGAACCGTCAAGTGTATTATGATATCGAAGAATGACGGTGGGAAAATACGCTCAAACTGGCAAAGTATCAACGCAATAGAATTTTCTAATTTTTCCAGCGTCGCAACCTCCAGTGTTTTAGCACACAACTTCCTGAAAAAACAACATAGGTCGTTGATTACTAGACCAACCGAGTCGGGGAGAGAAGTCCTGAGGGCTAATGGAAGAAGGTGCTCCACGATAACATGGTGATCATGACTTTTCAGCCCATCGATCTTGCCCTTCACAAATTTTATTTTCTTGCTGAATGATCTTGAGAAACCTGTGGGGACTTTCAAATCATGCAACACCTGCAGGAATCTTTTCTTCTCCGGTTGTGACATATGATAAGCGGCATTGGGAAGTACAAACTTGCCCGGTTTACCCGCTACCGGTCTAGGGTGCAATTCACTTCTTATTCCCCACTCTTGTAGATCCATCCGAGCATTCATGTTGTCTTTCGATTTCCCGTCTTTACAGAGAAGCAAGTTAAGTATGTGCTCTGATACTCCCTTCTCTATATGCATGACGTCCAGACAATGACGCACTGAATTTGTAGACCAGTACGGAAGCTCGAAGAAAATGCTTAACTTGTTCCAATATTGTGGTTTGACCTGTTTCGTCGGATCCATCCCGAAGGTCATGTTATTGTAACCATCCCATTTAGCAGTCACGTCCCCTCCGGACAATGGGGATGGAGGTCCAAGAAGCTGCTGATGACCATCAAAGTGAACCGTGTCTAACCTATAGAGGTGGTCTAGAGGAAGAAAACGTCGATGGCCGCAATAACAAACCTTCCTGCTAAAATTCAAAAATTTTGATGTTGTGTGTTCATGGCAATGAGGACATGCTTTGTGACCATGTACGAACCAACCTGATAGCATTCCATACGCAGGAAAGTCATTAATTGTCCACATTAAAGCCGCACACAGTATGAAGGTTGTATTTGTGTTTGAATCATATGTCTCTACACCATCAATGAACAAGGTTTTCAGCTCCTCGATCAGAGGTCGGAGATAGACGTCAATATTGTTCCCCGGTGAGTTTGGTCCGTCGATAAGAAGAGGCATCATAAAGTATGATTGGTCCATAGCCAACCAAGGCGACAGATTATAAATTATCATTACAACGGGCCATGTACTGTGACTTCCAGCCATATAGTTGAATGGGCAGAAGCCATTGTAGGGTTCCTAGGCACTCTTGTGAAGGTTCAAATGGCATCAAACATGCTCGGATAAAAATTTAGACGTGCCGAACAACCCAAAGCCGGGATCTTTGCTAGATTATTAGGGTTTAACATGCAAGATGATAACTTTTATCTAAGTGTGAGGGATTACAACCTTTGTAGTCCGCTCCTTCACTTCACAAGCTCCGAGTAGAAGTCCCTTTGCAGCGATCCACGATCTCCCGGACTCATGAGAGGCTCCACGACTCGAACGATCCATGCTAGCTCGAAGTATTCCAAATCTCCGATGATCTACCTTGAAGTTGCTACGACTCAAGCTTTCTCACTCTAAAGAGATGAACACACTAATCTCAAGGGCTAGATGAGATGAGGATGAGAAAGTAGTAATTTTGCTTTCTTTTTAAATCATTTTCTCATATTTATTCATCACATAAAGAAATATCAAGTGAGCTTTCTTCAAGAGAAAAGAAGAAGATGATTATGGAAAAGCTAATAAGAATAATAATAATCCTTTTGTGATGAATAGAATAAAAGTGTATATGATTGATATATAAACCATGGTTAAGGATGAGTGGATAAGAATGTGTAGAGAAACAACTAGAGTTAGGGTTTGGTTACGTTTAGAAATGTGTCATCCATAAATATCTTTACAATGACAAAAGAAATAGCTTCTAGAAGGTGCATGAAGCAACTAATCCTAATCAAACCCTAACCTCAATTAATCATCCTTAAACATGTTTAACAATTAATCATATCATGTCACAATAATATATATCACATATATATTATATATTTGCAACAAAGGAAAATAATACAATTAACATATATCGCATATATATCAATGTATCATCCACTGAGAAAATGAAATAATAAAGAGAGCCAATATTAGATAATGTAATACAATATATCATATATATTATTATACATTAAATCATCGAATCAACACTTGAATCGATGATCCGGCTATATCGAATATTACCGACTAATATATCATGTACCGATTCATCGAATCAACACTTGATCCGATGTCCCGGTTCATTTCTAAATATCGCGAGAATATAATACGGTATCCCATATCGCATTATTCTCGGTCCTGCACATATCACATATGTGCCTCTACTCCGTTTCGCCTGAGCCAAGAAACCTCTGTGTAGGACTCTAAAGAATCGTCAATACGCCGGTAGCAGGTGATGATTATATCAAACACCCACAAGCTGCAACCGGTCAGCTAAACGTAACAGCCACCCAGGTATTGAGCGATCAGAAGATCAACAAGCTAGCCTGTGCGTTCTCCTGTGAATCCGATCAGTAACACTCCCGTACAGTCCGGTCTGTTCGTCTGATATGTCGCATATCAAGTCTAGGGGTGGTATACGTCAGACCCCAGTAACCGATAAGTTGTGTCGATGTATGGCTCATAACGGGTCGAGAAACTACTAGTAACACTTACCAGTAAATCTCTATATCAGCCCTGGCCAGGGACTTCCAGTTATAGCCAATCGAACACAGCACAACATCAACTCCCTATACCGGGAGAGACGAATCCCCTCCTATCGCTCATTGCCTCCATGTGATTCGGGACTGTACCCAAAAGCCACCGTTTTGCACGCCCTCTTGGACGTGGTAAGGTGAAAATCAAAGCACAGTGGGAATCACACAAGACTCTATGACGATCTCGGGTCTACAGACTACCCTGTACCAGTGTCACCGGAGAACTGCCATCTGACGTGTGGTATATCACCATCTGGGAGTTCTCGGCGAGTCCGTCCAGTGTACCCAGTCTCCACTGAGCACCCGTACACCATCTCTGATGTCAAACACCGATGGATATGGGATCATCCATCGCCCATCATATAGGTCAAGATGCGTATACGCTAGTCTACTCTAGTGTATCGATGCCCTGTCTCGATATACCCTCGACTAGGAACAGTTATAGGATGTACTCATCGACTACCGTGGCCCCACTAGTATGATCTCATCATAGTCCCAGTAGTCGAGTACAGATCCTAAGGGCTTTATCAACATGTGAGAGTAAAACAGTAAACCAATACAAGTCAACATGTTAAGATAAAGTGAAACCAAATAGCATACTATCATGACGAGCAAGAAAGTCATCTCTATATATAACCAAGCATCCATTATAATATACATCATATGTACAACAATGGCCTCTAGGGCATATACATAACTAACAATCTCCCACTTGCACTAAGGCCAGCTGCTGTAGTATCGCATACCTAGCATCCCGAATAATCTCTCAAACTGTATCTGGGGAATAGCCTTCGTGAATGGATCCGCAGTGTTGTCCTTCGTATCTACTCTCCTGACCTCGATCTCCCGGCGATCAACTATCTCCTTGATCAGGTGATACCGCCTCAGAATATGTCTGGACTTCTGATGGGACCTGGGTTCCTTGGCCAAAGCCACAGCTCCATTGTTATCGCAATACAGAGGTATTGGATGCTCAATGGATGGAACCACACCAAGTTCACTAATGAACTTCTTGATCCAGACAGCCTCTTTGGCAGCATCGTTTGCAGCGATGTATTCAGCCTCCATCGTTGAGTCTGCAACGGTATCCTGTTTGGAACTCTTCCAACATACCGCCCCTCCATTGAGGGTAAAGACAAAACCCGAATGCGACTTAGAGTCGTCCTTATCACTTTGGAAGCTGGAATCGGTAAAGGACTCTACCTGGAGTTCTCCGTTACCATACACCAAGAACATCTCCTTAGTCCTTCGTAAGTACTTGAGAATGTTCTTTACAGCTGTCCAGTGACTCTCTCCAGGATCTGCTTGATACCGACTCACTACACTCAGTGAGTATGCTACATCGGGTCTGGTACATAGCATCGCATACATGATAGAGCCTACTGCCGAAGCATAGGGTATCCCTTGCATGCGAGCTCTCTCCAAATCAGTCTTGGGAGACATCTCTTTGGAGAGAGTGAGTCCAAAGATCGTGGGTTGGTTCCCACGCTTGGATTCTTCCATACTAAACCTCTTTAGTATGGTGTCAATGTACCTGGATTGGGACAATCCCAATATCCTTTTAGATCTATCTCTATAGATCAGGATTCCCAATATGCAGGAGGCATCACCTAGATCTTTCATTAAGAATCTCTGTGATAAGAAGAGCTTGACTGATTGCAGCATAGGAATATCATTTCCTATCAAGAGTATGTCATCCACGTACAATACGAGGAAGACAACCTTACCCTCTGCTACCTTCTTATAGATACAAGGTTCATCTATATTTTTGATGAAGTCAAACTCTTTGACTACAACATCAAAACAGATGTTCCAACTCCGCGATGCTTGCTTTAACCCATAAATGGATTTAAGCAGCTTGCACACCTTTCCGCTGCTCCCACTATCTATGAAGCCCTCTGGCTGAGTCATGTACACGCTCTCTTCTAAATCACCGTTTAGAAAGGCGGTCTTAACATCCATTTGCCAGATTTCGTAGTCATGGTATGCAGCAATGGCAAGTAAGATCCGGATGGACTTAAGCATAGCCACTGGAGAAAAGGTTTCGTCATAATCCACACCTGGTCGTTGACGAAAACCCTTTGCTACAAGTCTAGCTTTGAAAGTCTCAACTTTTCCATCTACACCAAATTTCTTTTTAAAGATCCACTTGCTCCCTATGGGTTTTACCCCTTCAGGAGCATTTTCCAAAGTCCATACTTTGTTGGTGTACATGGATTCCATCTCAGATCGCATTGCATCCAGCCATTTCACAGAGTCACCACTCGTGATGGCCTGCTCAAAACTAGTCGGTTCATCATCATCCATGATGCAGTCCTCGCTTCCACCATCAATGAGAAAACCGTAGTATCTCTCAGGTGGATGAGAAACCCTACTAGATCGGCGGAGAGGCTGGGGTTCGTCGGGTACTACTGAATCCTCTGGTTCCATTAAATCATCTGCCATAGTTTGTGTTGCTGGAACCTCTTCCCGTTCTACCTCATTGCCATCAATTTCTTTCATAAGGAAACCCCTTTCTAAAAAGGTGGCATGTCGAGAAACAAACACTTTTTGTTCCTCGGAGTGGTAGAAGATATACCCTCGCGAATGTTTGGGATATCCAATAAACTTACATAAGACAGATCTTGCCTCGAGCTTGTCCGGATTTTGTCTTTTGACATAGGCTAGACAACCCCATATCTTAATATACATAAGAGATGGTCTCTTCCCTTTCCATATCTCATATGGAGTGGTAGGCACTGATTTGGTAGGAACCATATTTAATAGATGTATGGCTGTCTCAAGCGCATACCCCCAGAAGGAAATAGGTAACTCAGCCTCGCTCATCATAGAGCGCACCATATCTAATAGGGTGCGATTCCTCCGCTCAGATACACCGTTGTGCTGTGGTGTATAAGGAGGAGTAAGCTGAGAGAGAATCCCATTCTCTTTTAGATAATCTAAAAACTCACCGCTTAAGTATTCACCTCCTCGATCAGATCGAAGAATCTTAATACTTTTGCCCGTTTGGTTCTCTACTTCATGCTTATATTCTCTGAATTTCTCAAAAGCTTCAGACTTGTGTTTCATCAGAAACACATGTCCGTATCTAGAGAGATCGTCAGTGAATGTAATGAAGTAGGAAGAACTGTTCCTGGCATGTGTAGACATGGGACCGCATACATCACTATGTACCAGTCCTAAGAGTTCGGTAACTCTTTCTCCGTGTCCACTAAACGGAGCTTTGGTCATTTTTCCTTTGAGACATGAATGGCAAGTATCATAAGATGATAATTCGAACGGATTCAAATAACCATCCTTATGTAACTTAGCCAGTCGTGTCGCATTGATATGACCAAGTCTACAATACCACAAGTAGGATTCGTTCATATCTGAACTTTTCCTCTTGTGTGTGTTTTGTATATTCAGGACTGTATTCTGATTTAGAATGAATATGCCATTATGTAACGAGCCTGATGCAATCAACCTTTGATCTAGGAATATGTTCATAACATTATCCTTTACTACAAAATTATATCCTTCTTTACTTAATAAAGAAACTGAAATAATGTTGCACATCATGTTCGGTATATAATAACACTCATTCAGAATCAGTGTATTACGACTTGGTAATATAAGGTGATATTCGCCAACTGCTTTGGCTACAATACTTGCACCGTTCCCTACTTGAACGGAATGATCACCTTTTCCCAGTTCTCTACATTTACGTAGCCCATGTAACTGTTTACATATGTGGGATCCTGATCCGGTATCTAATACCCAGGACGTAGGGTGAACTGAGAAACAGTTCTCAATAACTAACACACCCGAAGAAGATGCATCAACATGCATGTTCTTTTGGGCGGCGTGAGAATCCAGATATTCTCATGTTTCCTGTTCAGTCTTATAACTCTTATAAGAAAGAACGGGTCCAACGTTCCCTTGCTCAGTACAATAATCGGGTTCAGTCAATACATCAATATTATTATCTTGATTATGGCCTGACATGGTCGCTACCTGGAGAGAGAGAGAAGAAAACACTTTAGCGTATGCTCTTGCAAGATTAGATTGGTTATTATCTTATCTAATCAGGATATCTCCCACTGTTTTTATCAAATCTACCTTAAAACCCTAAAAGGTAAGATTAGCCGGGATTAATTACACCCTACAATTTCGTCAATCTTTCAGCCAGATCAGTGTCGGTACTTTGAGGGAGGTTCCCCGTGCTTTCGCACGGACCTAATTAAAGTAAACCTCGTTTTCCCAGAGGCGTAACCCCGTTAACACTTTTCTAGACACCTACTTGAATGACTAATTGTCCTGTGTAAAACTCTCCCAGGAGTAACTCTTACTCGCAGTGGGTATCGGGATCCAACTATCTCATAGGAGGTATGCAATCTCATTGCAAATTTCAACACTTGAAATTCCCGATAAAACTTTTACCCCTAGCGTCCCATGACCTTGACGAAGGACAAACTACTCATAGAGCGCTAGTCAAGTTCAACCCGTTCATTTCTTGATTGAATTAAACCCACCCGTACGACCCTTGACAAAGGCCAAACTACGTCGTACGAATACCCTAATCCAATCGCATCGTATGCTGACAGATAAGTACTAGTTAGCTACCGTACACTACGCCTTGACGAAGGCCAAACTACCGTAGCACGAATACTAAGTAGTATTTATCTGAAATGACGGAGGGCTACGCAGGTTTTCAGAAAAACCCTGAGCGTAATGAACTTGATATCGTCGTAGAATCGAGTGTTTTTGAAAAGGAGTGTTTTTGAGGCTTTTCTTAGTTTCGCTAAAGGGGTCACTCCCGGTGAAGGGATCGTCGGCCCTTTCCTCATCGAATAAGGTGCAGGATATATCATATATACCGCTGTGCAAAGCAAAACACTAAAACCAATCAAAAGACAAACCGCGTTTTGTAGCATCTGCCAGTTTCGCTAAAGGAGTCACTCCTGGTGAAGGGATCTCGGTCCTTTTCTCATCGAATAAGGTGCAGGATATATCATATATATCGCTGTGCAAAGCAAAACTGTAGCTACCCTTTTATAAAGTTTTTGATTCTACAACATCTTTAGGTTTCTTTCCTTTTATTAATCTTATTAATAAAAATCCCATCAGCTTATGCTTCCTAAGCATCACAGAAGAAACGAAAGCAGTAATATTTATATATCAGCATATATATATAGTATAAGCATTCGTCTCAGGCAGTAATATGATCTCATCACAGAACATTGCAGCAGAAGAACATATATGAAATATTGGATATACTAGGACGTCCGTGTTTTCAATACGAGCCTGTATAAAACACGGATTCCACGGTCGCGACGAATAGCCAAACCCACATCCCAAGACCTCTACGAGAGCGGCAAGTAACACTGCCAATTCTAGGGTTAGGAGACCCGGTCTCGACTCCTCGAGATGGCCTCCCACTGGACCCTAGAACCTGGTTACTTGTGCTCCCCTCCTTGGGTCTACCTAATGCGGAAAAGTAAATAATATACACTGGTGACAGCAACCGCAACCTGGAAGTGCCCCAAATAAAAGAATATTACATTACAAATGAATTTTACATGAATGAAAATAAAAACCCTCATCTCACATAAAACCCCCGGCTATTCTGATCGCGACGATCCAATATAACATATCACAGCAACACATAATATCTCATATCATCAACGTAAGTAAATATGCGCATCCCAATTGTCGTTGACATATAGCAACGAAACCGGCGATATCACATATTACACTTACGGTCACAGAAAAGAAAGTGTAAAACTACAATATTTGGAATCCACAATCACTGTAGACATCGTAAATCCGAAATATCACATACTCCGCATTTCATGCCTAACTCTATGAATTCCACATATTGTATCACATTCCAGATAAATAGACAGTATTAAACTTTCCGAACAGATAATCAAATACCCAAAATTTCCCAAAGTGCTCAACTCTTGAGCGGAGTTCAAATAATCCCAGAATATGTCACAGTACCGGTGATCCAGCCGTAGAAGGGTCAAGCCAACGCCTCACATGTGGCACGCCGTACTGCCCCAAACCCGAAGGTTCAAAAGGCAGTTCAAGACGGTCACATAATCGAGTTAAGGTTTGTTGTCTTCTAGAGGGTCCACCGCTTAACTTGTACAATTTTTCCGAAAGATTTAAACCCAGTAAAAATTCAACGCTTGAAAGTTTGCCGTACCGGGAAATAGTAAGTTAATGATATCCGTTCAAATAATTTAACAGTTTCTAAATATCCGGAAAGAAATACGAACTTAAAAATTCCGATCGAATCTACTATTACAAAATAAACACCAGATTTAAACAATACTGGAATCACAGTTAAAAATATCCAGAAGCCTCAACAAGTACCTACGGTTATTACCAGGAAGCCACGTATCGCCAATCGATCAATCCGCCGCGGAACAGCCGCGCAAGCAAGCTTGCGCCGCGCTTCCGCGGCCGTTTGATCGAATTGGGGGCTCGGGCTTCTTGGTAATTCTTAGAATTCCCTGCTGATTTTTTTACATATTTTTAATTCAGAAAAATCCCAAAATTTAAAAAATTTCCAGAGAGGGGTCTTTTTGCGTCGTTTCGGGTTCGATCGGAGTTTTAACTTCGTAAACACATCGCCTAATGCTCTAGCCTGTCTCTGATACCACTGTAGGGTTCCTAGGCACTCTTGTGAAGGTTCAAAAGGCATCAAACATGCTCGGATAAAAATTTAGACGTGCCGAACAACCCAAAGCCGGGATCTTTGCTAGATTATTAGGGTTTAACATGCAAGATGATAACTTTTATCTAAGTGTGAGGGATTACAACCTTTGTAGTCCGCTCCTTCACTTCACAAGCTCCGAGTAGAAGTCCCTTTACCGCGATCCACGATCTCCCGGACTCATGAGAGGCTCCACGACTCGAATGATCCATGCTAGCTCGAAGTATTCCAAATCTCCGATGATCTACCTTGAAGTTGCTACGACTCAAGCTTTCTCACTCTAAAGAGATGAACACACTAATCTCAAGGGCTAGATGAGATGAGGATGAGAGAGTAGTAATTTTGCTTTCTTTTTAAATCATTTTCTCATATTTATTCATCACATAAAGAAATATCAAGTGAGCTTTCTTCAAGAGAGAAGAAGAAGATGATAATGGAAAAGCTAATAAGAATAATAATAATCCTTTTGTGATGAATAGAATAAAAGTGTATATGATTGATATATAAACCATGGTTAAGGATGAGTGGATAAGAATGTGTAGAGAAACAACTAGAGTTAGGGTTTGGTTAGGTTTAGAAATGTGTCATCCATAAATATCTTTACAATGACAAAAGAAATAGCTTCTAGAAGGTGCATGAAGCAACTAACCCTAATCAAACCCTAACCTCAATTAATCATCCTTAAATATGTTTAACAATTAATCATATCATGTCACAATAATATATATCACATATATATTATATATTTGCAACAAAGGAAAATAATACAATTAACATATATCGCATATATATCAATGTATCATCCACTGAGAAAATGAAATAATAAAGAGAGCCAATATTAGATAATGTAATACAATATATCATATATATTATTATACATTAAATCATCGAATCAACACTTGAATCGATGATCCGGCTATATCGAATATTACCGACTAATATATCATGTACCGATTCATCGAATCAACACTTGATCCGATGTCCCGGTTCATTTCTAAATATCGCGAGAATATAATACGGTATCCCATATCGCATTATTCTCGGTCCTGCACATATCACATATGTGCCTCTACTCCGTTTCGCCTGAGCCAAGAAACCTCTGTGTATAGGACTCTAAAGAATCGTCAATACGCCGGTAGCAGGTGATGATCATATCAAACACCCATAAGCTGCAAGCGGTCAGCTAAACGTAACAGCCACCCAGGTATTGAGCGATCAGAAGATCAACAAGCTAGCCTGTACGTTCTCCTGTGAATCCGATCAGTAACACTCCCGTACAGTCCGGTCTGTTCGTCTGATATGTCGCATATCAAGTCTAGGGGTGGTATACGTCAGACCCCAGTAACCGATAAGTCGTGTCGATGTATGGCTCATAACGGGTCGAGAAACTACTAGTAACACTTACCAGTAAATCTCTATATCAGCCCTGGCCAGGGACTTCCAGTTATAGCCAATCGAACACAGCACAACATCAACTCCCTATACCGGGAGAGATGAATCCCCTCCTATCGCTCATTGCCTCCATGTGATTCGGGACTGTACCCAAAAGCCACCGTTTTGCACGCCCTCTTGGACGTGGTAAGGTGGAAATCAAAGCACAGTGGGAATCACACAAGACTCTATGACGATCTCGGGTCTACAGACTACCCTGTACCAGTGTCACCGGAGAACTGCCATCTGACGTGTGGTATATCACCATCTGGGAGTTCTCGGCGAGTCCGTCCAGTGTACCCAGTCTCCACTGAGCACCCGTACACCATCTCTGATGTCAAACACCGATGGATATGGGATCATCCATCGCCCATCATATGGGTCAAGATGCGTATACGCTAGTCTACTCTGGTGTATCGATGCCCTGTCTCGATATACCCTCGACTAGGAACAGTTATAGGATGTACTCATCGACTACCGTGGCCTCACTAGTATGATCTCATCATAGTCCCAGTAGTCGAGTACAGATCCTAAGGGCTTTATCAACATGTGAGAGTAAAACAGTAAACCAATACAAGTCAACATGTTAAGATAAAGTGAAACCAAATAGCATACTATCATAACGAGCAAGAAAGTCATCTCTATATATAACCAAGCATCCATTATAATATACATCATATGTACAACAATGGCCTCTAGGGCATATACATAACTAACAGCCATCGGTAGCCAGTCCGAGCCGGACATTGCGAGGATCGCTACTGAATATTGCGTGCCTCCTATCGAAATCCTTCCATGCCGGTGAATCTCTTGGATGGCTCATTTTTCCGTTTTCGCTTGGAGGAGCACGGTGATGCCAAATCATTGCCTCGGCTGTTTTCTTGCACCTGAATAGCCTCTGTAGCCTCTGTGTTATGGGAAAGTATCGTGCTATCTTCACAGGTATATCAGGCTTCTTATCAGAATCTTTCGGCTTATACCTGGCCTCTCCGCATGTTGGACACTCTTTCAAATCTGAATTCTCTTTCCGGTACAACACGCAATTTTTAGGACATGCTTGAATCTTCTCGCACTTTAGACCCAAATCAGACATCATCTTCTGGGCTTCGTACCAGCTATCGGGCACATTATTTCCCGGAGGCATAGAATCTTTCAAGAACGAAAGAAGCATTGTGAATGACTTGTTGCTCCATCCATTTAGGCACTTTATCTGGAAAAGTTGGACGAACCATGAGAGGGTGGAATACTTCGCATTCTGATAAATTGGTTTCCTAGCATCATTCATGAAATTTTCATATTTATCCGCACGTGGTCCTTGACCGGAAGGAATGTCATCTTCGGTACGAATAGATTCACCTAAGGCAGCCTCTACCATATCCTCCATTTCTTCTGATGGAAATAAATTTCCGTCTCCTGCCGCATTACCGAATTCTTCTTCTTCTCCTGCCGCATTATCGTGTTCTCCTTCTTCTTCTACCACAGTATTGCATTCTTCTCCTTCTCCGTGATATTTCCAAGTTGTATAAAGTCTAGTAAACCCATGTTTTACAATATGAAGCTCTGCCAATTCTACCTTCCGCCAGTACTTATTGCCACATCTATCGCACGGACAGAGAATCTTCTCTATTATGATCTTATTATGTGCGCGTGCAAATTCAAGGAAAGCAGCAACTCCTGCGACAAACTTAGGTTGCATACGTTGTTTCCAATCCACATACATCCAGTCCTTAACTCTGACGTACTCATGGGCCATGTTAGACTGTATAACATATAAATTGTAGGTTATGCTGACTATATTGAGAAATATAAGAACGGGATAGTTACTGACAAAGGAGAAAATCCATGTATATGCTTTTTTTGTATGTGTGTGTTCCGGCTGTCGGGGGTAGGCTTCTATCCCATTAAGAATGTATAGAGCGAACGCCCATCACTTATGCTTTCAACCGTTTCGAGTAAATTTCGGCAGCACCTCCTCGCTGTTCTCCGAGTACACTGTAATAGAATAGATAATCATTTCAAAGCTGTGAAACAACGTTGAAATGAATATCTAATCTATCTTTGTACACGGAGAACCAGCGGAAAGGTACCGACGAAATATCTCGAAACGGATGAAAACACAAGTGAATGAAGGCGTTTGCTTTATACATTCTTAACTTGTCCACACGGGACAAATCTATGGGTTACCATACGATTGAATTTTCTCGTCGCGTAGACTATACAACGGTTGTTAGTATCGAGCTATACTGTCCGATATTTAACAACCTTCGTATAGTTCTAGGTCACGACGAGTATCGCACGTATGTTAACCGATAGACGGGGACAAAGTGGCGTTTTTAGTTTCATATATGAGTATCGATGGGAATATGAAGGTTTCATATTATCATATATTGGTTTTAACCCGAACATCTCGAATCGCTCTTTAATTATGCGTTTGTTGTGTATTCTTGTTGTATGTGTGTGTTCCGGCTGTCGGGGGTAGGCTTCTATCCCATTAAGAATGTATAGAGCGAACGCCCATCACTTGTGCTTTCAACCGTTTCGAGTAAATTTCGGCAGCACCTCCCCGCTGTTCTTCGAGTACACTGTAATACAATAGATAATCATTTCAAAGCTGTGAAACAATGTTGAAATGAACATCTAATCTATCTTTGTACATGGAGAACCAGCGGAAAGGTACCAACGAAATATCTCGAAACGGATGAAAACATAAGTGAATGAAGGCATTTGCTTTATACATTCTTAACTTATCCACACGGGACAAATCTATGGGTTACCATACGATTGAATTTTCTCGTCGCGTAGACTATACGACGGTTGTTAGTATCGAGTTATACTGTCCGATATTTAACAACCTTCGTATAGTTCTAGGTCACGACAAGCATCGCACGTATGTTAACCGATAGTCGGGATCTAAGTGGCGCTTTTAGTTTCATATATGAGTATCGATGGGAATATGAAGATTTCATATTATCATCGAGTATCATATATTGGTTTTAACCCGAACATCTCGTATCGCTCTCTAATTATGCGTTTGTTGTGTATTCTTGTTGTATGTGTGTGTTCCGGCTGTCGGGGGTAGGCTTCTATCCCATTAAGAATGTATAGAGCGAACGCCCATCACTTGTGCTTTCAACCGTTTCGAGTAAATTTCGGCAGCACCTCCCCGCTGTTCTCCGAGTACACTGTAATAGAATAGATAATCATTTCAAAGCTGTGAAACAACGTTGAAATGAACATCTAATCTATCTTTGTACACGGAGAACCAGCGGAAAGGTACCGACGAAATATCTCGAAACGGATGAAAACACAAGTGAATGAAGGCGTTTGCTTTATACATTCTTAACTTGTCCACACGGGACAAATCTATGGGTTACCATACGATTGAATTTTCTCGTCGCGTAGACTATACAACGGTTGTTAGTATCGAGCTATATTGTCCGATATTTAACAACCTTCGTATAGTTCTAGGTCACGACGAGTATCGCACGTATGTTAACCGATAGACGGGGACTAAGTGGCGTTTTTAGTTTCATATATGAGTATCGATGGGAATATGAAGGTTTCATATTATCATATATTGGTTTTAACCCGAACATCTCGAATCGCTCTTTAATTATGCGTTTGTTGTGTATTCTTGTTGTATGTGTGTGTTCCGGCTGTCGGGGGTAGGCTTCTATCCCATTAAGAATGTATAGAGCGAACGCCCATCACTTGTGCTTTCAACCGTTTCGAGTAAATTTCGGCAGCACCTCCCCGCTGTTCTCCGAGTACACTGTAATACAATAGATAATCATTTCAAAGCTGTGAAACAATGTTGAAATGAACATCTAATCTATCTTTGTACATGGAGAACCAGCGGAAAGGTACCAACGAAATATCTCGAAACGGATGAAAACATAAGTGAATGAAGGCATTTGCTTTATACATTCTTAACTTGTCCACACGGGACAAATCTATGGGTTACCATACGATTGAATTTTCTCGTCGCGTAGACTATACGACGGTTGTTAGTATCGAGTTATACTGTCCGATATTTAACAACCTTCGTATAGTTCTAGGTCACGACAAGCATCGCACGTATGTTAACCGATAGACGGGATCTAAGTGGCTCTTTTAGTTTCATATATGAGTATCGATGGGAATATGAAGATTTCATATTATCATCGAGTATCATATATTGGTTTTAACCCGAACATCTCGTATCGCTCTCTAATTATGCGTTTGTTGTGTATTCTTGTTGTATGTGTGTGTTCCGGCTGTCGGGGGTAGGCTTCTATCCCATTAAGAATGTATAGAGCGAACGCCCATCACTTGTGCTTTCAACCGTTTCGAGTAAATTTCGGCAGCACCTCCCCGCTGTTCTCCGAGTACACTGTAATAGAATAGATAATCATTTCAAAGCTGTGAAACAACGTTGAAATGAACATCTAATCTATCTTTGTACACGGAGAACCAGCGGAAAGGTACCTACGAAATATCTCGAAACGGATGAAAACACAAGTGAATGAAGGAGTTTGCTTTATACATTCTTAATTTGTCCACACGGGACAAATCTATGGGTTACCATACGATTGAATTTTCTCGTCGCGTAGACTATACGACGGTTGTTAGTATCGAACTATACTGTCCGATATTTAACAACTTTCGTATAGTTCTAGGTCACAACGAGCATCGCACGTATATTAACCGATAGACGGGGACTAAGTGGTGCTTTTAGTTTCATATATGAGTATCGATGGGAATATGAAGGTTTCATATTATCATCGAGTATCATATATTGGTTTTAACCTGAATATCTCGAATCGCTCTCTAATTATGCGTTTGTTGTGCATTCGTGTTGTATGTGTAACATGATTTTAAACCATTGAGATCAAGATTGATAGAACTGATCATCCTATATTGCAATAGCATTCATCAACTAAAAACTATTATTGCAATGGTATTCATCTATAACAATCAACAATTAAAACTACATCATTAAAAAGTAACGAGCAGGATGAAAATAAAGCCTATCCGTGCTTTTTGTTCTCATTGTAAGCAGCATTATAAATGGCCGAGTTACGAAATATGTTGTTAGGCATGAGTTAAGCCGATAAACAAATTCAGATCATTTAATCATATTTATCTTCCTAAAAACCCGTCATTGATTAAAAGTTGATAGCAATGATCAAGCAACACGGGAATTTAACCAACACTGTTCACGTATAATCAATCTTGCACCACTAATCATTCCTACGACAACCGTTAGTCGACAATCAGATGGATCTCTCTCTAAGTCATACCCTGCTGTCAAACGTTTTTCTCCCATCAAATCAATTATACTAGTATAGGTCGCGATGAGTACAACCGTCAAAACCAATCACATCGCCCACACACGAAAACTAGCCATGCTCATAACATTTACATATCCTCAACTAACCCATTAAAACTCTCTCCAAGTTGGATATTAGTTGACCAACCACCATTAAACCGCCCACACACGAAAACTTGCCATGCCCACCCTAGCCCCAGCCCCAACCCCAACCTAACCCTAGCCCCAACCACAGCCCCAGCCCCGCCCCAACCTAAACCTAACCTCAGCGCGGCCAGCTAAACCCTAACCCCAACCCTAAGCCAAACCCTAGCCCCAGCCCCAGCCCCAGCCGCAGCCGAACCCCAACCCTAACCCCAACCCCGACCCCGACCGCGACCCCTGCCGAACCCCAACTCGCGCGCGCAACCCCAGACCCAGCCATGAACCCTAGCCCTAAATAATCAAAAAATTCTTTAATTTACATGAAGATTTACTCACCTGAATGGCGGTGGCGACGACCTGAACGGCGGTGGCGACGACGAGAATGGCGGTGGCGACAAGGAGAACGGCGGTGGCGATGACGAGAACGGCGGTGGCGATTTGGGGATTTTCTATCGCGCACGATCGAGAGAGAAAGAAAGTGAGCTAGGCGATCGATCTGTGCCTTTATTAAATCGATATTTAGTTGCCCCTACAGATTTGTCCGTAGGTCTTTGGCTTGCGGCTCCGTAGGGGCAAACACCAAATTAAGAATTAATATTTTTATTCTTGGACGTCTTGGCCCGTAGGGGCAACCTTTTAGGCCTACGGATTAATCCGTAGGGCCTACCTAAATCTGCCCCTACGGATTTCAATATCCGTAGGGGCAACCCCCTATTTTACTAGTGTATAGGCTACACGCCAAAACAATTCTAAATGAATTCTCACTCAATCTACCCTAAATCGAGATTCCAATCAGATCAAAATAACCCTTCTTAATCAACATCCTTACAATAAAAATTACCATGAAAAAATAAATAGAGAAAAAAAACTAAATAAAAACTCTCTCTTCAATCCACTTGATGTCCGAAATTGCATCTTTTGATATTTGTACATTTTTGATCTTGAAAATGAAGTATGTGACCTCTGAATTTTGATAGATTGAAAGTGCAGCAGATCTCGTCTAAATTTTTTATCTATCCAATGTAAAAATAAATATTTCGGGAAGAATATTGGTGCCTAAGTAAAGGGCAGCCGAACATAAACCCTAAACAACATATATATAGCTTTTGAGAAACTCTCGAAAAAACGCAAACAGGGAGAAAAAAATCTGTGGCCCAGATTCATCCATAAAACCGAAAAAATTCGGTCTAACCCAAAAAAATTCGGTCCCACTTCATCTGTTAGGCGTTCATTTTTCTGTGGTGATCTTCTGCAATCCTGCTTGATATTTTAAAATATTTAAATTTTGATTTTGACTGATTCATCATACGAATATATTCTTATTTCTTCATAATTTATAACAAATAATATTTGTGATAATATTTCTCATGTCTTTTCAAAATTACTGATTGCTTAATATATGGCTTTTGTACCACAAAATTATTTCTGTGCTTCTTGTATTTATATCTACTAATTTTATTTTCTCATGATAAAATTAGAGATAAATTTAATTCCTTTAAATTTTGCACTTAACACCTCACAATTAGTAATTGCACTTAACACCTCACAATTAGTAATTGCACTTAATACCCCATCCATAGATATTCTCTTGAAATTTGCATTAATCCCTTGATAAACCATCTTTTTAACCAAAGATGTTAAATACTTAATCATAGTTTGTTAATCATCAAATTAAAGAATAATGTCGATCGACATACACCATTCAACACTCTCCTCCTTTTGATAATAACAAACTATTAACGAGAAAATTTCAATATGAGCATTTAGAAAATAATAATCTCTCCCCTATCTACATGCTCCCCCTGAAAAAGTGAATTATCTTTAAAAAATTCAGAAATTATGAAAATTTTCTCACATCTTAATTTCTCCCCCTTTTTGTTTCATCGAAAGAAAAATATTACTTTAAAGCATAATTTTAAAATTTCGAAAATTCTAATTATGAAAATCCATTGTTTGATGACACAAGAAACACAATAACCATCTTATATGAGAGCAGAATTTCATTCAATAAAATCCATTGTCAAGTGAGCATAAAAAAATATGAAACAAAATATCGAATAAAATATGATCTTAAGAATTTAAAAAAAAAATGCTTTCATATACATATATAATTACTATAAGATGATAGTAGAGTGTTCATAAATTATTTGTTTAGTAAAGATTTCATTGAAATATATAAAGCTCACAAACAAAACATGGAAAACTGTCAAAATTGAATTTCCTCAACTCATATAATGAGACTATGATGCAAAACCTTCAAACCATGATGCAAAACCTTCAAACCAATGCCTTTCAGAATTTACATGGGAGGATGTGGTGCTTAGTGGGTATATGTTCGACACGATTAATTGCATTTTAATAACGCTCATTTCTTATCATTTTGTCAATAAATAGTGCTATTTAATCTGTGTCTGCTCATTAACACAGGTTACAAGTACACTGAGGTATATTACTGCAAACACGCACAATTTGCACGGATACACATATTTTGAGCCAAAACTACAAACAGGACGGAAAACCGATCAAGTCTAATGAGTTTTGCAACAAATAATGTTGTGTGCAACAAATGAATCATTTTAGTCCAACATGGTACACATATCATCAAGTGTGAACACATGGCATGTGCCATAAGCAAGTGGGCATGAGCCATGACTCGTGTGATCATGAGTTTAGCAAGTGGGCTTGCAAGTGGCATGGGTCATGAGTATTTGATCAAGTGGATGGTGTGAGTGTGACATGCACTTTTTGGAGAAAAAAATCACCATCTCTTTTCTTCAACTCCAGAATAAAACGATTGAGAATCAAAGAAAATATAGTATTCTAAAAATCAAGTTAGGAGCACTGGAGTCACTATATGAAGTTGGGCCCCAGAAGCCGCCACTTCCCTATTTGCAGCGGCCAAACCCTTGTCATGTGAGCCCGTGCTCCTGCCATGGGTCCACCTCTGTCCAATTAAGCTACTTTTATCATTTGTTTTGGCTGGAAAAACTCTTATAAATAACATATCATAGATTAAGTTCTGGATTGGATTTTTGAGTAGAAAAATAGATTATAATGCTTGCCTAATTCATTTTCGGGTTTTTTTTGAAATAATATTATTTTTAAAATATTTTATTAAAATAGGGGAGTTAAAATTAAAATTATGAAAGTAGGGTGGTTTGGCACCCCACCCCCTACCCCACCCCCACCCCCAGAATAGGGGGCGGGTTCTGGGAACCCGCCCCATTTTTTTAATTATTTGTTAATTATTAATTATAATTATTAATTATATAATTATAATATTATTATTATAATAATTATAATTATAATTATAATTATAATTCTTAAAAATAAAATAAAAGTAAATAAATGAAAAAAATATTTAAATTAAATAATAAAATTTCACAATATCAATGTTTTTTACAGAATGAATCCGTCAAAATTTACAATACAAAAAATTCCTATCCGATTTCTATCTCGACGGTCAAATTTATAATATCAAAATGAATCCGTCAAATTTCCAATGTGAAAAAATCCTATCTGTTTGTAAAATTTAAATACTATTTTTTTCCTTTTCCTTTTCCCTTATGAAATCCGAGAAGGCTCGACATAAGCCTATGCCTCCTGGGATGACTGGAGGAACCACCTGTTTCTTAGAAAGATGGCGGCGGCGGCGGCGTCTGCTCTTCTGCTTCGGGTTCGGGTTCTGCTTCAGCTTCGTCTTCAGCAGCGTCTTGGACAGGCTGTTGATCCGTAAATCCTGAACCTGAATGTAGGACAGGTGTCGGATATGTGTTGTCTCCCAACAAATTTGCGTAGGACGCTAAATCCGTCTCCCAACTGGGCAGTTGTAGCGAAGAACCTGTCCCGGTTTCATGCGGTTGATGTTGCACAAAACCTTGGCCCCATGGCTGCGCAAATCCTGACCCCTAAGGGTGCTGTTGTTACGCAAAACCTAACCCCCAAGACGGCTGTTCTGCAAAACCTGATCCCCAAGACTGGTGTTGTTGCGCCTGTCCGGTATGCCAGGGTTGCTGCTGACGGTATGGTGATCCAAACCACCGATCCTGCTGCGCTGGATCTCCTTGATGTTGCGGCTCTGGTGCCGGGTCATACTGCGGCTGCGGTGCCGGTTCATACTGCGGCTCCGGTGCCGGCTGATACTGCGGCTCCGGTGCCGGCGATAAATGTTGAGAAATACCATATGAACCGAATACATCACCAATTAATTGGTCGACATTTGAAAATCGAGCCTGAGATGCCGGACCAGCATCAGTCGGGTATGGTTCCTGCACCATTGTTTGTACGAGATGCAACCCACGAGCCTGTCGTTACATTAGAAATAAGAAATAAGTATTGACTCATACCGCCAGATGTTAAAAAGTAATATGATATAAAGAATTCAACTTACCAAATCTCGTTCCATGTGGCCTCTAGGCTCGTACCGCGAGATGTTTGGGAAGTTTTGGGGGGGAGCAGAAAGATATCTTATGGTGACACGCTTATACCACTGTAGATATACTTTGGTAGCGTCGGTGGCTGTGTGGTCACCTATTTGCTGTAAGGCAATACTACGCTGCCTATCCTCCCATCTCAGCAAATATTGATGATGATGCTCCCTCCAATCACGCTCCGTATTTCCTCCTCGCATGTCTTCCTCTATTGTCATAGGCGAAGGCGGCGAGACAGGAATATGTTGCAATCTATCAAACTGTCGCAACACCCTATCCGGGAGGTGCATGACAACGACATTAATGCAGAGGAGTGGGCATCGAGCCCGCCAAACCGGCTCTCCTTCGAGACAGATGCCGGGTAAGCGTTGTAGACGATCTGCTGTATAAGGCGTCCACAGAAACTGCGCAAATAACATAGTAAAAAAATTGTGATTAAGGTATTTCAAAATTGTAAAAAAAATTTAATTACCTAAATTATGATTACCTGAGCCGCCTCCATGCGATCCAACTCATCTCTATAGTACTTAAGTACTCGACGAAGAGCCTTATACGCTTTCTTCCCATTCCACCAGCAGCCGAGCGGCTTTCCGGGGATATCCAAGCCGGTTATTTTAACATTCTCTGGTCTTCCTATATACATATGCTCCCATGACCAGATCTATAAATAAAATTTCAGATTATAAGAGAGAAAACCAATATTGCAATTTTGCAAAATTCTAGCTGTGAAAAATAAAGAATTTACCTGAAGTAATGTAATGCATCCACAAATTTTATTCTTCGTAGTAGCACATGCCTTATCGAGTTCCTTATAAAGAAAGGCCAGGACCCCTGCTCCCCAAGCATATTGGCCACAGACATCAAAATCCGTTAGGAAGCCAAGGTATAACGGATGGACATGCGTTGCTGATTGGTCCGGCATCAACCAAGAACCGATCATGTACAGAATGTAGGCACGTGCATGTTTATCCAAAACTTCATCGGTGGCTTCATCAGGGATATTACTAAATGTATCTCTTAACCAGTTTAAACTGATTTTATACCCCTTACTGTGGCCTCCTGGTGCCTGATATTAGCATTTTTTTAAAATATTAAAGCTGGAAATAATGTAAAACATAAAATAGGTACACTAAAGAGGGGAATCAGAATGAAATTGTTTACCTGTCCGAGAGCAGACTCGGCATATGTATCCCAGTATGGGTGGTCGGTATCTGGACCAACAATTTTTCCTCCGACCAACCCAAGCCCATTGACCCGTAAACCGAGTGAGAAGCCAATATCCTGGAGTGTGATTGTGGCCTCACCCCATCTTAGATGAAAGGTGTGGGTCTCTTTTCTCCAACGCTCAACCAGAGAGGCGACGAGGGCGTGGTCGATTTGGATATGACGAATCAACGACGCTTCATAAAATCTGGCCCGTCTAAGCCGATGGTTTATTCGTTGGTCACTAACTATCCATTTGTCTGAGCTATGGGTGACGACGGTGAGATTATCTCCATCCTGCAAAATTAAATAATGTTATTTTCAACTATTAGAATTAAATTAAAGGTGTAATTAAAAAAAATTAACTAAGTTTAGAATATTTCCTCCCCGTGTAATATATTGAACGATCTGTGTTCGTTTTGATGCACAAGCATAGATTTGTCGAGTGGTTGATTCTCCATTGAAATGTACTGGAGCAGAGATTTGTCGAGAGTTTTATCAAGTAGAGATTGGAAAGTGTGGTTGATTCTTACTGAAGAAAGTGTGGTTGATCCTCACGAGGGTTTTATAGAGGGTGGACGGGTTGCAGGAACCCGCTACAGTCTCTATTGTCAAAGAGGACGGGTTTGGGTTGCAGGAACCCGCTACAGTCTCTGTTGTCAAAGAGGGCGGGTTCCAGGAACCCGCCCTCTTCATTAATTACCAGAGAGCCGTCAAATCAGTTCCTATTCACAAAGAAGAGGGCGGGTTCCAGGAACCCGCCCTCTTCATTAATTACCAGAGAGGTGTCAAATCAGTTCCTGGGTTTCCTATTCACAAAGAAGAGGGAAGGTTCCTGGAACCCGCCCTCTTCATTAATTTTATTTTTTTATATACTTATCTTGTCAAATCACTTTATTTTAATATATTTATTTATTAAAATTAAGTGGAAGTGTCACATCATTAGTTGTGTAATTGTCAGAACATCATATTGAAGAGGGCGGGTTATTAAAACCCGCCCTCTTCATTAATTACCAGAGAGGTGTCAAATCAGTTCCTGGGTTTCCTATTCACAAAGGAAGAGGGCGGGTTCCTGTAACCCGCCCTCTTCATTAATTATGTTTTTTTATATACTTGTCTTGTCAAATCACTTTATTTTAATATATTTATTTATTAAAAGTAAGTGTAAGTGTCACATCAGTTGTAATTGTCAGAACATCATATTGAAGATGGCGGGTTATTAAAACCCACCCTCTTCAATAATTATTTGTACCAGTATGCCAGAGTCGGTCAGGTCAATTAAGAGGGCGGTTTGTTAGAACCCGCCCTCTTCAATATCTTGCCGGCCCTCATATCCTATAAATATGTCGCCGCTATACATTTCACTACCCATTTCATCTCTGTCAAATTTTCATCCTACACCGGTCACTATCCATTTACTTCGATCAATTCTTCTCCGCTATCAATTTTGTGTAAGTGTGGAGTTTTAGAAGAAGGTCAAGTTCAGTACCATAGTCTGCGAGTAAGCAATCTTCGAGCAGTGGAACAGTTCATAAAGTATTGGAAGTAAGCAATCTTCGAGTTTGAAAGTTTTTTGCAATTTCAACACAACATAAAAAATATAACTGTTTTTTGTGCAGGATTATGGCCTCCCCAAGTATATTTGTTATATGTAAATACGATGGCTAGGTTATCACAAGTGCACAAGGTCCCGAGTATATGGGCGGGTCCGCACGAATCATGCGATTGGAAGCATCGACGACTTATGATGAACTAGAGACTAAAGTGTTCAAAATTACGAAATACGATCCCCGTGAAAGTAGGGTTAAGTTAAGTTGTATATGTCCTATGTTCAGTGGAAATGCATTGGTTGAAATTATAGACGATGCATCAATATCTTCGATGATAGATTTCGGTCTCTCAAGCACCCAGCATTCTTTTGAACTTTTGGTTCAGAAGGAGCAATTGGAAGTATCAGATGCCCCTCCAACGGGTAATTTTGATGGTAATGCTGGAGATAGTTCCTGGGGGTACGGTCACATGGTCAACGATGATACCGTCAGTGCCGGTGGATATGACTATACACAACATTATTCAAACCTTCAAACTCATGGGTAAACATTTTATAAACCCATATTTAAACATTTTAGTAATACCTATATACTAATATTCAAACATTTAATAAAATCCATAAATCCAGGTTCTCCCAGTCGACTGCTGCAGTTACATGCACCCCAGAAGAACAGGAAGGATTACCATACACAGCCTTCCACAGGTAAATAAATCTGAAACAAGTGATGATTTAGTTACGAAAATATTAAGGAATAATATTATAATAACAATTTATATACTAAACGCAGATTTTCCCACACCTCCGCATCATTCCAACACGATCCAAGCAGCGCATTCCAAGCATGTCCGTCCACATCTTTCCGGTCTTCTCACCCCGAACCATCCACATTACACCAACCACAACCATCATATATTGCACCCGAGCCTTATGTTTCTACGGGTGATATTGATATGTGCGGCAGTGATGATGATGAAATCGGTGAAGGTCATCAGGGGGAGGATAGCGTGGAATATGCTGCTGGATTGAATGAGGTAGCATTCTTTGATGGTATGGTTGCGAATAACGATTTTGTCGAACTAGAAGATCCCGGCCTCGATCCGCTGGAAGATGATGGTTGGGTAGACTTAGCCGTGGCAGAAGTAAATACGGCACCCTTTTTGGACGCGACAGCAGCAAGCGAAGATTGCATCAGCGTCGGGGATTTGTTTCAGGAAAAAGGAGATCTTATTTGTAAGCTGAAGTCATGGTCCATTCAGCAAAACGTTACATTTAAAACCGAAGAGTCAAATAAGACGTACTATACTGTGGTATGTACGAAAGCTCCTGAATGTCAGTGGAGATTGCATGCATGTTGTTCCAAAAGAGCCAAGGCTTGGAAGGTCACGAAATACAACCAAGAACCCAGTTGCATCAATTCTATTATGTTACAGGATCACCGGAATTGCACTTCATCTTACATTTGCTCGCTAATCATGCCACCGATCCGTACAGATGTGGCGATGACTCCCCGGGAGATACGGCTCTTGGTTAGCGGAGAGCATAAAATTCAGATTTCGTATGTGAAGGCATAGGATGCTCGTTGAAAGGCTTTGTGCAAGATATTCGGGGACTGGGAAAGCTCGTACAACTCACTAGTCCCTTTTATGGAAGCCATGAAAGCATCAAATCCGGGGACCGTATACCGGTTAAAAACTACAGAAACAGACGTCGAGGGCTCTGTCAGGTTTCAAAGAATTTTCTGGTGCTTTGGTCCATGTGCGGCTGGTTTCACACACTGTCGGCCGGTATTGTGCGTTGATGGTACGTATCTATACGGTAAGTACAAAGGCTGCATGTTAATTGCTACAGGTGTTGATGCTAATAACGGTATATTTCCGTTGGGATTTTCTACTGTCGAGGGTGAAAATACATCATCCTGGTCATGGTTTTTCCGTCACCTCAAAAATATCCCATCTGTTCTTCATAGAACGGATTTATGCATCATATCTGATAGACATCCGGGAATATTAGCTGCAATGAGAACTGTATTTCCGAAGACCCCACATAGGTTTTGCCTACGACACTTCAGGCAAAATTTTGATCGAAAATTTAAAAATTCGGATCTACATAAACTTATGTACAGAGCCGGTGAAACGCCTGACCCTAATGTTCACGACATATACATGACGAAAATTGGGGAGATGAGTCAAGCCGCGAAAGCGTGGTTAGATGAGTATCCAGTACGCATGTGGTCACAAGCACATGATGATGGGTGCAGATATCTCTTAATGACGATTAATATGTCTGAAAGCTTCAACGGGGTCCTTAAAGGGGTTAGAGGCTTAACGATACAGGGGTTGATTGTTCGAACCTTTTTCCGGATGAATACTTATTTTGTGCACAGAAGAGAAAAGTCCTTGGCGATGGACACTCCGCTCACCGCGTATTACGAAGATATCTTTCGGAAAAGAGAGCGCAGAGCACAATACTACAGATCCGAAAGGTTTGACAAGGCGGAGTTTCAGGTAACGGGCGGTAATGGGAATCAATATACCGTGAACTTTAGAGATGAAGGGCTCTCTTCGTGTACATGCGGTCTTTTCCAGCAACAACATTTACCTTGTGCCCACGCAATTGCTGCTGCGAGCAGCATGCATACCTCACATTACAATTTTGCTTCCCATTACTATACAGTTTCCAATTACCAAGACGCATACGATCCAAAATTTCATCCTATACCGGACAGTCGCTATTGGCACTATTATACTGCCAACAGACAAACACCGACTGTATTACCGCCGGAAAAAAATATAAGGCCCGGAAGGCCTAAGGTGCGTCGAGATCGAATGACAATGGATGCTGATCCTCAGCAAAGGCAATCCAGATGTAGCCTATGCAAACAACCAGGCCATTATAGGACCAGATGTCCAGGACATGCATCAGGGGCGGGACCTTCAGGATCGTGACAAGTGCACTCAGATTTTTTTGTATTATAAATTTGACGGATTCATTTTGTTATTATAAATTTGACCGTCGATATAGTATTTACATTTTACAAATAGATAGGATTTTTTTACATTGTAAATTTGACGGATTCATTCTGTAAAAAACATTCATATAATGAAATTTTAATATTTTTTCCAAATTTATTTTCGTTTAATTATTTTTAAACAATTTTTAAAATAATTATAATTATCATTATATATTTTAATTATAATTAAAATCAGAATTAATATTATATTTATAATTATAATTATATAATTAATAATTATATAATTAATAATTATAATTAATAATTAAAAAATAATTTAAAAAATAAAAAAAATGGGGCGGGTTCTGGGAACCCGCCCCCTATACAAATGTATAGGGGGCGGGTTCCCAGAACCCTCCCCCTATACATTTGTATAGGGGGCGGGTTCCCAGAACCCGCTCCCTATTCTGGGGGTGGGGGTGGGGTAGCGGGGGTAGGGTGCAAACCACCCTACTTTCATAATTTTAATTTCAACTATCCTATTTTAATAATATAATTTTAAAATAATATTATTTCAAAAAAAAACCCTCTTTTTCTTCCCCTTGCAAGTTCTCATTTGAGAGCTTAGAAAGTGGAGTTTGAAATTGTAAGCTATATTGTACTCATGTCTCTCCAATTTGTGAATAAAATTTGCACTCTTTTGCTTAACTTCTTTGCTCATTTCTTACTTGTTTTCTTTATGTGCTCTTCCTTTTGTGTTTTCTTTTCTCTTTTTATGATGATATTTGAGTAATTTCTTTGGCTATGGTGGTAGTGAGGATGGAGATGAATGGTTTAGCCTTCCACCTTCTCTTATGAATGTTTAATGTGCTCAAAACTTGATTGTAACTTTAAAATTGTTTTATGGATATATTTGATATGGTATTTTGATTTTGATGGTTACTTATAACCTTTATCATATACCCTATTCTCTGATTATCACCATTTTGCAATGTTAAAATTAGAATCAAATTAGTGTTAAGCTTGGTAAGTGTTTAGCCAAGGTATTTTGCTTGATATTTATTGACACCCTTCATTTAGCATATAGCCTATGCTATCATCCCACGCTTAGCAAGTTTAATGCTAACACCTTGTTTCTCATTTGCTAATTTGTGTATGTTTTTGATGATGTATGCTTGCTAACCGTTGTGCTTAGTTTTGATATTTCATGCATGGTCATATAAACGGTAAGTGAAAACAATACGGATTCGTTTCAATCCTTGCATATGAGTTCGTCATCTTGATGGTTTATACTTCGCCACCACCTTGATAAGCCATGCTTCATTTCGGTTCTAACAAGAGAAAGGAATGCTCCACGGCCACTTTTTTTTTTTTTATATACTTTGTTTCTATTTTTGTGACACAAACCTAAACAAAACCAAAGTCTTTTCTCTTTGAACTTGACATAAAACCTCCTAATCACCAATTCCATATGATCGACCCGTACTTGCCAGCTAGCTACAACGAGCCGTGTACTTGCGGTTTATAAATTTTAAAACGAGACCGAGGTCGCATATGCCGAATTTCTAAAATCCTTTTCTTTCAAAACACATAGGCGTGCACGCGTGAAGTACCAACAAGTTTTTGGCACCGTTGCCGAGGATACGATAGTCATTAGGGGTTGTTATTTCAAGTTCATTTGTATATACAAAACCAACTTTAACAAATTTTGTCACGCCCCGCTTCCCAGAGTATGCTAAATTGGGCACGTGACATAGCCAACCATGCTACATGTGGGTAGAAAGTATCCATCCACAGTCACATTACGGCTGTAGAGATATAAGGAGCAAAATAAACTATCTAATACATGTCCATAAGCCAAGAGAAAATGAGTCAAGAATAATAAAATGCGGAAGCAAAAGATCCAATACAAAATAACTGGAATGTATGTCCCATAATGCGGGCTCACATCAGGAATAAAATGCAGGAAATAAAGAACTAACTACTACCGACACCTCACAGCTCAGCCTGCTGACTGAAGTACTCCGGCTCGGACTGCAGCAACGGTACAGAATCTGGGCCATGCAAAACCCAGATGTCAGGGCGTCATATCATCAAGTAATAAAGGGTAACAGGATAACAAGCAATGAAAATATAATCCTGAGTGAAAAGCAGAGGTAACAGTAATATAAATCAGGCAGTGCAGGGTAGTGTGCAGTGAGTAAACTAAACCGTTCTATTGGGTTTTCCTACTCTAAAGTTTTCGAAATCAATTTGATGAATCATCGATGTAACTCAATAGTATCCCGTGCATACTCGGGACCACGGTCCAGATTCTCTGGCTGAATCCGAGACATGCCGCTAGGCACTAAAACAGAAAATATGTACAGATGAATGATGTCAGCAGCAGCATCCCAAGGCAGGCCTAGCCTCTAAAACTGATCAGAACAAGTATCGAACTGTTGAGTTACAAGTCAGGTTTCACCGTTGATTTCCCCAAACCCCCAAGTTATATGTGTATGTCAAGTCAGGTATTCAGTAATCAAGAACTAATGCCAACACAGGATCAGGTAAGAGCGGATTTGTCTGGATAGACAACAGGAACGGTCCGTGAGGACTACACGTCAGGTTTGTTGGCATTAGGCACGAGATCAGGTAACGGGTCAAGCCATGGTACATCAGGTCGAGTCAAGTAATGTACGGTACCATGTCGGGTCGGTAATATGTGTAGCAAGTCATGTCAGGGTATACCAGGTATCATGTGGGTGCTCATAATCAACTAGCATAATCAAGATTATAAATAACCAAGCATGGGTACTAACAGAACAATAAACTAGAATATGATATACAAATGGTACAGATTACATTATATTGGTGCACGGTTATCATTTTGTGTTTAAGGGATAGTTTCAACATTACTTAACTACAGTATAACATTATGGATGCTAAAATCAGGTTAATATGTACTAAATAATCTAAAGATGCATTGGACTATAAATCAGGTTAGATGTACGCAAACAGTCGTCCGACAGGGTAGGAACTATAAGAAGTACTATGGGCTATGCGAGTAAACACTATGTGATATAAACATTGGTATGGATGCGGTTAATGTAGTCTCATACGCAACAAGATATGTCTTCCATGACCTAGATCTAAAATGGTATAAACGAATGCAATGGAACACCGAAATGTTGTAAAAATGAACATGTGGTACTAGATTTACAATACAGGTATAATCTATATTTAAATAGGTATAAGATAGTTTAAATAACATGTAGCAAGATTAACTTGCCTCGACGGGTCGTGAAATGGAAAACGGAACGTTACGCGTCGGCGGGGAAAAGTCGTGACGCGCGCACGGTACACGGAATGCGTCCGAACGATGAACAGTGGAGTCACACGGGTCGAAGGTACCTGCAGGGTCGTCGGGAAACGCCGCCGGCATGGTCGGATTCCGGCCAAACACAAAAACAGTGAAGAATAAAGATTACAAGAATGCATGAAGAAAAGAAGAGAAGAATAAGAAGAAAGAAGAGAAGGAGGATGGAGAAGAGTGTGCTCACGATGATCTGTAGAGGGGTTGTGCTCGTCGACTGCGTTGACGGAGCTCCGGCGACTTGCCTGCAGGGAACCATCAGCCAAACACTGAACAGGGAAAAGAATGAGAGAAAGGAAGAAGAAGGAAAGAAGGAGAGGAGGGAGAGGTAAGCTTACTGGGTGCGCACGAAGGCCGGGGACACGGGGACGAGGTCACCGGCGGCGACTGGAAGTGGAAGTGGCGAAGACGAGCGGGTGTGCAAGTTCTCGGCTGCTTGGATTCACGTGCAGGAAGATCGTGGACGGAGAGAATGGAGGTGAACGTGATGAGGACGGGTAGGGGGCGATGATGGCGTCGGCGTCGTCACAGAAAGCGAGGGGAGATGGCGGCCAGGGTTTCGCTGGTGATGGGTTACGTAACGAAAGAATAAAGAAGAGGAAGATAAGTAGAGGGGGGAGAGAGAGAGAGAGATTCGCGCGAGAGGAGAGAGAAGTGAGATCGAGAGGAGAGAGAAAGGAAGGAAGGAACAGTGGGGAGAGTGCAACGCCTTGAAATTCGTTTAGACGTTTTCGGGTTAATTAGCAAGTGTGCATGTTTTCAAAAAAAAAAAATGTAACATGATAACCCTCTTTCTTCTCTTGCTTGGTTGCTAATCTTTTTCCCCCATTTCAACAAGTTAAAAACCCATTTTATAATTCAAATTCCCAATTAAACAATGAGGTATGGTGGGTAGGTAAGAAAAGTTGACTTTTGACCAATTTCTTTCTCTTCTCCCTCTCTTTTCAATTTCTGAGAATTCCAGCAGAGAGCAGCAGCAACAAACACATCATTTCTTCATTTCTCATCTCTTTTCACTTCTCTTTTGGTTCATGCACAAATCCCACATAAATCCAACCTTTTTCCTTCACAAAACCTTGGGTTTTTGGCTCATTTGAGGTGTTTAGTGGCAAGACTGCATACTTGAGGCTAGATCTGGAGTTTTTGGTGTTTCTTAAGGTATTTTGAAGGTTCGCAGGCCAGTGAGACGGACGCTGCGAAGAAGGGCAAGCAAGTGGTTGGATACACTTAGCGCGAGACATGGTGAGTAGATTTCACATCTACGGGGATATCGCCCTCATGGCGTTATGCGTCAGGGCTGATAGGACCTTATTGTTATATACTGCATATACCATACCATGGATTGCCATCGCATATTGCATTCCCTGCCATATATATATATATATATTGTTTAGAACTGATAGAACACCGCACTATTACTAACGGTTTATGTTGCACGGGCACTATTTTTCATGCTACACACACACCGTTAGTAATTGCCATGCCACACTCACTGTAGAACTGCCATGATTATACTGTTGTATATTGCCGTAGTTCATCTTACATGTGATTGATTATGATTTCCTAGAAATTGGGAGCCGCATGACATCTTTAAAAACGGAAACTATCTTAAAAAGCGGTTTTCCCCTTATACCCACATCATGGATTGATTACATTGTACCTCGCATTGGATTTATTTATTAGTGATGGATTTTCATGTGATTTCTGGTTTTGAGGACCGTGGGATTATTTAAGGAAAGATGTGCTATTTTGAAACACCCGGTACCTCGTGATATGATATTTTGGTGCGTCCACCACGCGTTTTCTCGGTGCTGAGACGTGTGCTTGAAACCCGATTCGAGGAGTGATGATCCGTTTGCGGGTTCGTGGTGGGCCCGGTATGGTTCCCCTCGGCGAGATGATCGATGGGTTTTGCCGATTGAGCCTGGAGGCGGGCGAGTACCTACCGGTGATTGGTTGGACCTGGCAGTTGTCCGGAGGATACTGACCAGAGTCGAGAGATGGATGCGGGATGATCCGTATTGCCGGGGCCGAGGGCCGATACCGCAGACGGACCCCGTGGGGCCGATCCGGACTGACGGAGCCCGATATATGAGGATTTGCGTGTCGATGCTGGACACGAGTATTTTATGATATTTTGGGTGCCGATGTTGGGCACTCGTGATTTATCAGAGATGTACAGGGTTTGAGGGCCGATGGGTGTGCCGGCGCCTGAGTGTATTTGGGATTGGTGCAGCCTGAGGCACCGTCTAGTGTTTTCCATGATGACATATTCCATGTAGATATTATTTATCCCATGCTCAGTATTGATTACTATATATCTCATCCTGTAGCATTTACCTGATTGAGCACTGGTATTACTATTGCATCCACTGATTGTCATGCATTGATATCATCTGCTGGCATTAGTAGAGCCACGCTATATGTGCATGCTCGCGATCACCTTTATATGTTATCTCTATTCACGAGTTGGCAACTCACCCCCGTTGTGCCACAGTATTTGCAGGTTGCCCTTGGGAGTAGTCGCGGCTGGCTGTTACCGCATCTTTTGGCACAGATACCATTGCTGGGGCGAGTTAGCCTTTTGCTGTTAGGTGGGTTTTGTACGGTATCTGTTATCTTTCGGTTGTATATTGATGTATCTAGTACTCTCCATCTACCTTTCTGTATTGACTTAGAGACAGTTGTGAGGACGATGTGTATGATTTGGTACTCTGGTGTCGAGCTCGCATGTGAGCCGGCTTTATTTTATGCAGTCTCACCTTTGCTATATTGTCCTTGCTTTACTGTGTATTCTTCGCTACGGCGTCGTATATCATATTGGGATGCTTTATTCATTTTACTTGTTATTTCTGCTACACCTGGCTTTTACCCGACTTGCGGGGCAAATGTTTAAAAAGGAAATGTTACCAAAATTATAAAAGTTATAACTCTTGAACTTAAATGGATTTCTACTAAATTAATAAGATGTTTTTCGGACACGCATGACTATTTTTACGAAATGTTTTAAATCACTCTATATTTATTGGTTTGATTTCTGGGTTCGGCTTACTTAGCCGCGTTACGCCTGTAGACGTTGCGTGGTTAAGTGCCGGTCACGAGTCGAAACTCTCGGGTCGTGACAAAGTTGGTATCAGAGCGTAGGTTTTACCTTCAGAGTGTAGGATGACCCTGGTATGATGGAGTAGGTAGCTGCAGCAGGGTAGCGTAGCGTGTGTATGTTCCGCGGCATACTCACGACACGGTACTCCGCCTACGCGACCTTAGGACTTATTGATTTGATCCCTCCTTATATTCTTGCGATTCGATTTCCGTGTTCTTATCGAATCCTAATTTTCTTTCAGCCATTATGCCGCCTAAGACTACGAGGGCACAGAGAGCGGCCGCGAGGGCCGAGATTCGAGTTGACTCGTCCGAGACGAGGACTGATCCGGGCAGTACACCGGTTGTACCCTAGAAGGCTGTTCCTGCCGTGACAGATCAGATCGCCACGCTAGGGGCTGGTATGCAGGAGATGCGCCAGACGGTGGGATCTAGCATGCAGGAGATGCGCCAGATGATAGGATCGCTAGTTGTGACGCTTCGAGTCCAGCGACCAGAGGTAGCTCCACCTGTTCCAGAGACCGCGATGGTACCTACCGCACAGCCAGCTGTCCCTGCAGCCACAGAGGTGATCACAGTGTCGCTATCAGAGTTCATGAGGCTAAAGCCTCTGGTATTCACAGGCACCGATACAGCCGAGGACCCCCAGTCTTTCATAGACAGGATGGCCCGGATATGCCGTTCCCTCAGATGCGCAGATACGAGATGGGTCGAGTTCGCGAGCTTTCGCCTGGAAGGTCTTGCGCAGAAGTGGTGTGATTCAGTTGAGAAGGGCAGAGCAGCAGGTCTTCCTCCTATGACCTGGACGGAGTTCGTGACCATATTTCTAGCCCGTTTCCTTCCCCAGAGTGTTAGGGATGCCCGAGCACGCAGGTTTGAGTCCTTGCGCCAGACGCCAGGGATGACAGTGGCAGAGTATGACGTGCTGTTTACAAAGCTAGCAGTCTATGCCCCATATTTAGTAGCTACCGAGGAGTTGCGAGTCAGGAGATTTGTTCGAGGCTTGCTTACACCACTGTTCCTCGCGATCAGCGCGCAGCACTACGAGACCTATGCAGCAGCTGTAGACGCAGCCCTAGTGGTCGAGGAGCACCTTGCTGAGACTTCGGCAGTTCCAGAGCCGAAGAGAGTTCGTACTGGTATTTCCGCACGGAGACAGACATTCAGGCGCCGCGACAGGTATCGTTCTGGTACGGGGAGTGGCAGAGATTCGGGACGAGGCCGGATGTTTAGTTCGTATCCCCAGGAAAGTCAGCAGTCGCCGCGGGGTTGCTTCAGATGTGGCAGCCTACTTCACCTCGTTCGAGATTGTCCAGAGACACACCGGAGGGAGGCGGCAGCACCGCATGTTACCTTACCACCTTCACCACCCCAGAGGGCGTTGCCCGTTGTACCTACCGTTGCTCCGCGTCAGACTCACGCACAGAGAGGTCGTGGGCGTGGAGGAGTTGCTCAGAGGGGGCGAGATGACCGAGGCAGAGGGCAGTCAGTCGCAGGTGGTGGACAAGCGAGGGTTTTTGCTTTGACACATCAGGACGCGCAGACGTCCAATGCAGTGGTTTCAGGTATCCTTCCTGTTTGTACAGTTGATGCACATGTATTGTTCGATCCCGGATCCACACACTCGTACGTATCCACACACTTTGTGCCGAGTCTGGGTAGAGAGTCCGGCTTGCTTGATCAGCCGCTTGTGGTGACCACTCCTGTAGGAGAGTCATTTGTTGCTAGGCACGTGTTCCGATCCTGTACCGTCTGTATTGGCGAGAGGTAGTTGCCTGTCGACTTGATCCTTCTTGAGATGTTGGACTTCGACGTTCTTCTGGGCATGGATTGGTTAGCCACGTGCTATGCTTCTATGGACTGCCGTGAGAAGACAGTTAGATTCTGCTTTCCCGGCGAGTCGGTTTTTGTTGTGTTGGGGGACCGTGGTGCCGCCCCTCACAGTGTGATTTCTTCTTTTCGCGCTGGACAGCTGTTGAGGAAGGGATGTCAGGGATTTATCGCCTATGTTTGCGATGCTCGCGCTACACAGGTTCCATTGGATCAGGTTCCGGTTGTTAGCGAGTTTCCTGATGTGTTCCCTGACGAGCTTCCTGGGTTGCCGCCCGAGCATGACATTTCTTTCTGTATTGATTTGGTTCCTGGCTCGGGGCCTATTTCCATACCGCCTTATCGGATGGCCCCGGCGGAACTTCGAGAGTTGAAGGGTCAGTTGCAAGATTTGCTGGACAAGGGACTTATTCGACCCAGTGTTTCTCCTTGGGGTGCTCCAGTCCTGTTCGTCAAGAAGAAGGACGGCAGTTTGCGTCTGTGTATCGACTACCGCCAGCTGAACAGAGTGACAGTGCGGAACATGTATCCTTTGCCGCGTATCGACGATTTGTTCGACCAGCTTCAGGGGGCAGGGTACTTTTCGAGGATCGATTTACGATCGGGCTATCATCAGCTGCGGGTTCGACAGGAGGACATTCCCCGGACAGCTTTCCGTACGCGCTACGGCCATTACGAGTTTTTGGTGATGTCGTTCGGACTCACCAATGCGCCAGCAGCATTCATGGACTTGATGAACCGTATTTTCCGGCCTTACTTGGATCTGTTCATTATAGTCTTCATCGACGATATCTTGGTGTATTCCCGGAGTAGTGAGGAGCACGAGCAGCACCTGCGGATTACATTGCAGACCTTGAGGGGGCACCAGCTTTACGCGAAATTCTCCAAGTGTGCTTTTTGGCTGGACAACGTAGACTTCTTGGGACACGTGATTTCACGAGACGGTATATGTGTAGACCCGAGGAAGATCGAGGCCGTTCATCGTTGGCCCAGACCCACATCGGTGACAGAGATTCGCAGCTTTTTGGGGTTGGCCGGTTACTACAGGTGTTTTGTGCAGGACTTATCCCGTATTGCTACACCGTTGACCGGGTTGACCCGGAAGGGAGTTCCCTTCGATTGGACGGAGGAGTGCGAGCACAGTTTTCAGCAGCTGCGGACTCGGCTGACGACGGCACCGGTGTTATCTTTACCTTCCGGATCGGGCGGATTTGTGGTCTTTTGTGATGCCTCTCGAGTTGGGCTAGGGTGCGTCTTGATGCAGCACGACAGGGTGATCGCGTATGCTTCACGACAATTGAAGAGACATGAACAAAACTACCCCACTCACGATTTGGAGATGGCAGCTGTGGTCTTTGCACTCAAGATCTGGCGACATTACCTATACGGCGAGTCGTGCCAGATATTTACGGATCACAAGAGTCTGAAATACATATTTCAGCAACGGGACCTGAACCTTCGACAGCGTCGATGGATGGAGTTAGTGAAGGATTACGACTGCGAGATCTTATATCACCCGGGCAAGGCAAATGTGGTGGCGGATGCTTTGAGCAGGAGGCCCGGGGGTAGTCTATCTTGTTTGAGCGCAGCACAGGGACAGTCATCGGCAGATTGGCAGATATTATGTGACAGCCGAGTACAGTTCGAGTTCACGCCGATTGGAGGACAGATAGCGCATGTCCGTGCACGGCCACAGTTGATCGATCGTATACGTGAGGCACAGCTCAGTGATGACCGATGTTCAGAGATCATGGCACAGATTGGACAGGGCAGATTTTCCGAGTTCGTGATCAATGATCAGGGGGTACTACGATTTGGAGTCAGACTGTGCGTACCAGATGCTGAGGGACTGAGACGCGAGATTCTTGAGGAGGCACATCGATCGGTATATAGCGTCCATCCCGGTTCCACCAAGATGTATCATGATATGAGAGATGTTTATTGGTGGGACGGAATGAAGAGGGACATTGCAGATTTCGTGTCGAGATGCCTGACTTGTCAGCAAGTCAAGGCTGAGCACCAGAGGCCCGCGGGAGAGCTACAGCCGCTACCCATTCCGGAGTGGAAGTGGGAGCAGATTTCGATGGATTTCGTGGTGGGTCTACCCAGGACTAGTCGGGGGTATGACTCTATCTGGGTGATCGTGGATCGTTTGACGAAAGCGGCTCACTTCCTACCGGTGAAGACGACTTTCGGATTTACACAGTATGCCCAGATCTACATTGACGAGATAGTGCGACTACACGGAGTCCCGACATGTATTGTGTCCGACAGAGGCACCCAGTTTACTAGTAGACTATGGCAGAGGCTTCAGGAGGCTTTGGGCACTCGCTTGAGTTTCAGCACTGCGTTTCATCCGCAGACTGACGGCCAGTCAGAGCGGACCATCCAGACTCTCGAGGACATGCTCAGAGCTTGTGTATTAGATTTCGGAGGTAGCTGGGATCATCATTTGCCCTTAGTAGAGTTCTCCTACAATAACAGCTACCGGAGACCATTCAGATGGCACCATTTGAGGCTCTTTATAGGAGGAGATGCAGGTCGCCCACTTGTTGGACAGAGCTCAGTGAGGGCAGTATCTTAGGGCCACAGATCGTTGAGGAGACGACCGCGAAGATCCAGCTGATTCGCGATAGGATGAGAGCAGCCCAGAGTAGGCAGAGATCTTATGCAGACCGTCGGCGACGTAGACTTGAGTTTTCTATTGGTGATCATGTTTTCTTGAGGGTCTCCCCAATGAAAGGTGTGATGAGGTTTGGGAAGAAGGGGAAGCTCAGTCCCAGGTATGTGGGGCCCTTCGAGATCCTCGAGCGTGTTGGTGCAGTAGCCTACCGTTTAGCCCTTCCGCCCAGTTTTCCAGACGTGCACCCGGTATTTCATGTCTCGATGCTCCGCAGATATCTTCATGATCCTTCGCATGCGATTCAGCACCCGACGATCCAGCTGGAGTGCGACCTTTCCTATTCAGAGCAGCCGGTGATGATCTTGGATCGACAAGTGAAGAAATTGAGATCGAAGGACATCGCGTCAGTTAAGGTACTTTGGCGTGGTCAGAACCGTGAGGAGGTCACTTGGGAGACCGAAAGCGAGATGATGAAGACGTATCCCCATCTTTTTGAAGGTATGTATTGTTGGATTTTAAATTCGGGGACCGAATTTCTTTAAGGGGGGTAGACTGTAACGCCTTGAAATTCGTTTAGACGTTTTCGGGTTAATTAGCAAGTGTGCATGTTTTCAAAAAAAATAAAAAAATGTAACATGATAACCCTCTTTCTTCTCTTGCTTGGTTGCTAATCTTTTTCCCCCATTTCAACAAGTTAAAAACCCATTTTATAATTCAAATTCCCAATTAAACAATGAGGTATGGTGGGTAGGTAAGAAAAGTTGACTTTTGACCAATTTCTTTCTCTTCTCCCTCTCTTTTCAATTTCTGGGAATTCCAGCAGAGAGCAGCAGCAACAAACACATCATTTCTTCATTTCTCATCTCTTTTCACTTCTCTTTTGGTTCATGCACAAATCCCACATAAATCCAACCTTTTTCCTTCACAAAACCTTGGGTTTTTGGCTCATTTGAGGTGTTTAGTGGCAAGACTGCATACTTGAGGCTAGATCTGGAGTTTTTGGTGTTTCTTAAGGTATTTTGAAAGTTCGCAGGCCAGTGAGACGGACGCTGCGAAGAAGGGCAAGCAAGTGGTTGGATACACTTAGCGCGAGACACGGTGAGTAGATTTCACATCTACGGGGATATCGCCCGCATGGCGTTATGCGTCAGGGCTGATAGGACCTTATTGTTATATACTGCATATACCATACCATGGATTGCCATCGCATATTGCATTCCCTGCCATATATATATATATATATATATTGTTTAGAACTGATAGAACACCGCACTATTACTAACGGTTTATGTTGCACGGGCACTATTTTTCATGCTACACACACACCGTTAGTAATTGCCATGCCACACTCACTGTAGAACTGCCATGATTATACTATTGTATATTGCCGTAGTTCATCTTACATGTGATTGATTATGATTTCCTAGAAATTGGGAGCCGCATGACATCTTTAAAAACGGAAACTATCTTAAAAAGCGGTTTTCCCCTTATACCCACATCATGGATTGATTACATTGTACCTCGCATTGGATTTATTTATCAGTGATGGATTTTCATGTGATTTCTGGTTTTGAGGACCGTGGGATTATTTAAGGAAAGATGTGCTATTTTGAAACACCCGGTACCTCGTGATATGATATTTTGGTGCGTCCACCACGCGTTTTCTCGGTGCTGAGACGTGTGCTTGAAACCCGATTCGAGGAGTGATGATCCGTTTGCGGGTTCGTGGTGGGCCCGGTATGGTTCCCCTCGGCGAGATGATCGATGGGTTTTGCCGATTGAGCCTGGAGGCGGGCGAGTACCTACCGGTGATTGGTTGGACCTGGCAGTTGTCCGGAGGATACTGACCAGAGTCGAGAGATGGATGCGGGATGATCCGTACTGCCGGGGCCGAGGGCCGATACCGCAGACGGACCCCGTGGGGCCGATCCGGACTGACGGAGCCCGATATATGAGGATTTGCGTGTCGATGCTGGACACGAGTATTTTATGATATTTTGGGTGCCGATGTTGGGCACTCGTGATTTATCAGAGATGTACAGGGTTTGAGGGCCGATGGGTGTGCCGGCGCTTGAGTGTATTTGGGATTGGTGCAGCCTGAGGCACCGTCTAGTGTTTTCCATGATGACATATTCCATGTAGATATTATTTATCCCATGCTCAATATTGATTACTATATATCTCATCCTGTAGCATTTACCTGATTGAGCACTGGTATTACTATTGCATCCACTGATTGTCATGCATTGATATCATCTGCTGGCATTAGTAGAGCCACGCTATATGTGCATGCTCGCTATCACCTTTATATGTTATCTCTATTCACGAGTTGGCAACTCACCCCCGTTGTGCCACAGTATTTGCAGGTTGCCCTTGTGAGTAGTCGCGGCTGGCTGTTACCGCATCTTTTGGCACAGATACCATTGCTGGGGCGAGTTAGCCTTTTGCTGTTAGGTGGGTTTTGTACGGTATCTGTTATCTTTCGGTTGTATATTGATGTATCTAGTACTCTCCATCTACCTTTCTGTATTGACTTAGAGACAGTTGTGAGGACGATGTGTATGATTTGGTACTCTGGTGTCGAGCTCGCATGTGAGCCGGCTTTATTTTATGCAGTCTCACCTTTGCTATATTGTCCTTGCTTTACTGTGTATTCTTCGCTACGGCGTCGTATATCATATTGGGATGCTTTATTCATTTTACTTGTTATTTCTGCTACACCTGGCTTTTACCCGACTTGCGGGGCAAATGTTTAAAAAGGAAATGTTACCAAAATTATAAAAGTTATAACTCTTGAACTTAAAAGGATTTCTACTAAATTAATAAGATGTTTTTCGGACACGCATGACTGTTTTTACGAAATGTTTTAAATCACTCTATATTTATTGGTTTGATTTCTGGGTTCGGCTTACTTAGCCGCGTTACGCCTGTAGACGTTGCGTGGTTAGGTGCATGTCACGAGTCGAAACTCTCGGGTCGTGACAGAGAGAGACTTTTGTATTTTTCTGTGAAGAGAGAGAGAGAGAGAAAGAGAAAGGAAGAGGGAGAGAGAGAAAAAAGAATGTGAAGCCCAGGGTTAAAGAACCTTTCTGATTGGCTGGGAGACGGCTCATGAACAGAAGGAAAATTTAAAAGATTTCTGAAGAGAAAAGGTGGGGAACAGTTTTTAAAGAGGATTTTTAAAATATAAAAGATTTTCCTGTTTCGAAAGAAATCATTTCAAAGGTTTAAGAAATTTGATCCTAGGCTAAAACACCTTGGGCTGATTTAAAAATTTTAAAAAATAGGTTTCGGCGGAAATACAAAATATTTCAGAATTGCGCCCGAGTCGAGTCCAAAAATTTGAATTCAAAAAACGAAAATTATTGACGGATTCCAAAAAATCAAAATGAAGGATTTTATAATTAAAAAGCATACCCCAAGAACGGACGCACGCACGTGCGCGTAGCCGTCCAAACACGCCCGTTTCACTGAACGGGACGAGAACACGATGCAAGGACGCTACCACAGGGTTAGGGGTGCCAAGCAGGCCATGACAAGTATTTTAAATTATTTTTAAATGACTTAAATTGTTATATGCAGAAATATGAAATGTCGGGGTAAAAGTATAACTAGCAACAGTCAAGCAAGATAAATGAAATAAATACCACACACCATATATACGATAACTGAAATTTGTAGAATTGGGCTCGGTTGTTACATTATATCCAACTAAAAAAGAATTTCGTTCCCAAAATTCCAAGAACACAAAAGATAGACGAAAATCAAACTACAAAAAAAGATGAGGAAACTTCCGCCGGATTTCATCTTCTCGTTCCCAGGTGGGCTCTCCATGCGAGCGATTACCCCAAGAAACAAGTACAAGAGAGATAACCTTGTTCTTAAGAACATTTTCCCTTCGATCCACAATTTCAATCGGTCACTCCTCAAAAGTCAAGTATTCTCGTACCGTCAGCTCCGAATGATCCAACACATGTGTTTCATCTCGAACATACCTACGGAGTTGAGATACGTGAAACACATCGTGTACATTCACAAAGGACTGCGGTAACGCCAAACGATACGCTACTTCGCCAACACGCTCCAAGATCTCAAACGGTCCAACAAATCGAGGACTGAGCTTTCCTCGACTTCCAAAACGAATCACCCCTTTAGTCGGTGATATCTTCAAGAATACCAAATCACCCACGGCGAACTCTAGAGGTCTTCTCGACGTATCTGCCCAACTCTTCTATCGGTCTTGTGCTGCTTTCATATGATTTCTGATAGTGTTAACTTTCTCTACTGTCTGCACAACCAGATCCGGTCCCAACAACCTTCGTTCACCGACATCGTCCCAACAAACAGGTGAACGGCATTTGCGACCATACAAAGCTTCAAATGGAGCTATCTGAATAGTTGCCTAGAAACTGTTGTTGTAAGAAAACTCCACCAAATGTAGATGATCCTCCCAAGAACCCTTGAAGTCCAACATGCACGCTCTCAACATATCCTCAAGAGTTTGGATCGTTCTTTCCGACTGACCATCAGTTTAAGGATGATAAGCTGTGATAAACTTCAATCGAGTCCCCAAACTTTCCTGTAAACTCCGCCAAAAGTGTGATAAAAACCGAGTGTCGCGGTCGGACACGATACTTACCGGTACTCCATGCAACCTTATAATCTCCTGCATGTACCGTTCCGCCAAAGTTTCTGTTGATTGACCAACCCGAAAAGGAATAAAATGAGCTGCCTTGGTCAAACGATCAACAATTACCCATACTGCATTGTTGCCTTTTGGACTCCGCGGTAGAGCTGTCACGAAATCCATGGTTATATGTTCCCACTTCCAATGAGGAATCGGAAGTAGTCGCAACAAACCAGCAACCCTTTGATGTTCAGCCTTAACTTGCTGACACACCAAGCACTTTGCCACAAAGCGAGCAATCTGCCGTTTCATACCTTCCCACCAGAAATGCCGTCGTAAGTCTCGGTACATCTTCATGCCTCCTGGATGTACGGAATAAGCTGAACTGTGTGCCTCCTTCATAAGTTCTTCATGAATATCACCCTTTGGCACGCATAAACGGCTACCATACCTCATCGAACCATTTTCGTGGATCAATAAATCTGTTCGCAGTCCGGCTTCAACCTGTTCTTGAAACTTTTGCAATCTAGGATCCTGCGATTGCGCTGCTTTAATATTCTCGATCAGCGTCGAATGTACCTGCAGCTGCATCAACTGTCCCGAAGAATGCGATAGCACAACCTCCAAATCAAATCTTTGAAAGTCTTCAATGAGATCCTTCTGTGCAGTCAATACTTGAATTGCTGGTAACCGACTGAGCGCATCCGGCACGACATTAACTTTCCCCGGATGGTACTTAAGATCAAGATCGTAGTCAGCCATCAGCTCCAACCATCTGCGTTGCCTCATATTAAGCTCCTTCTGCATGAACACATACTTCAAGCTCTTATGATCAGTAAACACTTCAACCCTTTCGCCCAAAAGGTAGTGTCTCCAAATCTTCAAAGCGAAAATCACAGCCGCAAGCTCCAAGTCGTGAGTTGGGTAATTCTTCTCATGGGTCTTCAACTGTCTTGATGCGTACGCTACAACCTTCCAATGCTGCATCAAAACACATCACAATCCTTTCCCAGATGTGTCGCTGTGAATCACCAATCCTCCGGAATTGTCCGGCACGGTCAAACAGGGGCGGTTATCAATTTCTGCTTCAACGTCTCAAAAGCGGACGCACAACTATCCGTCCACACAAAAGGTACCTCCTTGCGCGTAAGCTTGGTCAACTGCTCCGCCAGACGAGCAAAGTTCTCCTCAAATCTTCTGTAATACCCGGCGAGTCCAAGAAAACTTCTTATCTCCACAACATTCTTTGGAATCGGCCAATCACGAACTGCTGCAATCTTTTCGGGATCGACGGCGATTCCATCGCCAGACACAACATGCCCCAAAAACTTTACTTCTTCCAGCCAAAACTCGCACTTGCTCATCTTTGCATATAGCTTCTCTTGTCTCAGCGTCTGCAGTGCGATCTTCAGATGTTCAGCATGCTCTTCCATACTCTTCGAGTAAACCAGAATATCGTCGATGAACACCCACTACTACAAATAACGGTTGCCCCTACGGAGATATGCGTAGGGGCGAAAAAAGACCCCGCAGGTGCAAAGGCCGCAGGTGCAAGTTGAAGCCCTGAACTTGCCCCTACAGGCAAAATCTTGCCCCTACGGATTTCTGTGTAGGTCCTGTTGCACCTACGGAGTAGGCCGTAGGGTAAAAAAAGTTATATTATTTATGGTTTTTTTAAATATATTAACTGTACCTACGGACATAGCCGTAGGGCCACGTACTACCCCCTACGGATACCTGCGTAGGTACCTATCCGTAGGGGCAAAATATCAGAAATCCTGATATTTTGCCCCTACGGATAACTCCGTAGGGGCACTCCCAACCCCCTGGTACTGAGATCAGGGGGGAAATATCAGTTACTGCTGATATTTTGCCCCTACGGATATAGCCGTAGGGGCAACATGTGTACCTACGGATTAATCCGTAGGTACACATTATCTGTATTTTTTTTAAAAAAAGGCCTGCCTGATTTTTTCCCGCCCTGTGCACAAAAATATATACATCAATCAAATATAAAATTAATCATCGCACAACATATATCGCAGTATTCATAATCACATCTCACGCATATAATATACAAAAGAAACCCAAAACTGAATATGATATAAATATAAATCAATATCAATATCGTTTCAAAATGTAGTACAATGTGTATGATATAAATAAATACATGTTTCAAAAAATAAGAACAAAAAATCTACCCTAGCTCGGTCCAGCTCCACCTCTGAATAACGATAGAATAACGCGCGCCTGCTCCTCGGTTAATAAATTCTGCAATTCGGCGTGAGCGGGAGTCTGAGCGGCCTGTGGAGTTGGCGATGTAGTCTGTGCAGCCGCCATCGAGGTAGTCGCTTGCGGAGCCGCGGCTGCGGGAGTCTGAGCGGGCGGTGGAGCTATAGGAGCTGTCTGCGGAACTGCAGCCGATGTAATAGCTTGCGGAGCCGCAGCCGAAGGAGATGCATGTGGAGGCTCGGTCGATGTACCCTGTCGCGTCTGGACATAACGTGTGTAAGAAGTGTGTAAGAACTATGTATTATTCGAATTCGTATCATTATTAAGTTATTTCGAAACCCCGTTTGGATATCTAGTTTGGAAAACCGTTGTTTATTTTAATTACATATGTATGTATGATTAATCAAACTTAAGTCTAAAACCAAATAGGCTCAAGCTACGTACTAATTATGGATATGTTGATATCTATCTAATATGACATGATATTTTACTATAAAGTAGTATACATACCAGCATCTCCTTCAACTCCTGAACGGTGGCCCTCAAGCTTTCCAGTTCCTGATGGACACGTCGGTCACTGGAGACGGAGGAAGTAACCGCCGGGGTGGAGTCCAACCTCATATGGGCTCTGCTAGGGCCCAGTTCCCGGCCTCTCTCCCAACCTCCGTGGTGCCCTCCGTGTGCGGCGTCCAGAACTGGGGTCAGCAGCCTCGGATCGCTCTGTCAGGTAAAATCGATCCCCGAGGCCTGGGCCTGCTCAACCACCCGCTCCAACACCCACATTAAGCAGTAAAGTATAAGTATAAAATTTAAACTTGAACCTTCCAAAACTAAAATTTCAAATTTGGGTAGAAAAAATATTAACACTTACGCAATACTTCTGGGTAGCGACGTCGGGATATCGAAGCTCGCTCGTGGCGGGATCTGTCGAGGTGCCGTGGACGGCAAGATATGTGGACAGCACGCTCGGTGTACCACCTGACGCCACGGTCCGAGATGTCTGCAATATTAGAAAGTAACTCTTAATATTAGAAATATTAGAAAATAACTCTTAATATTGCAGAATATCACAAAGGTCGGTCTATTGTAATTTACCGATAATTCCATGGCTCGAGTAATGTTCCTCGAGCCACCTGTGTAAGTAGGACGACCCCTCTTCCTCGACTTCCTGTTCTCTGTATTCTGAGCGGACTGTTTCTGCACAACGCATTAACATTTAGTTTTCTAATTAAGGAACACAAAAAATAAATTATATCCTAAACAATGAATTACATTTAAAATACATACCTGTTTGCGCTGGGAGTCGAAATATTCGCACAATAGAGGCCATGTCTTTACGTCGACTCTCGCAAACACCGGAGTAGATAGGAGGGCCGCTCTCTCTGCCTCGGGGGTCGCCATCCACAGGGAGTAGCAGTCGTCCTTCAGTTCAATCCTGTTGTATCGGACCTTGGCCTGCATGTTCTTCATCAGGCCATTGTACAGAGCATGAAGGTCGAGCACCCTCCCCGGATGATCAGGGTCGGCTACAGGATGAAAATCGTAATCCAACTGAAAATACAAAAAAAAACATTGTTATTAGATTGCAAGTGTTAATAATAAATATGATAAGCGGATATATCAACTGAAAATATATATTAATACGTACCCGAGCCTGATCAAAGAAGAGGGCGAATGAGCGCTGGTGCGGCTCGCCCCACTCAACGTGAAGTGGATAGTTCTTCACGAGCCGGCTCTCGTCCCCCATATACCGGCCGAACCTCTCGGCATGAGGACCGGTATAGCGATAGTCAAGGGTAAAAAAAAGGGGGAATGCTGCCTCCCCCCTAGCTCTGTCAGGCCTCACCCTATGGGACTGATTCGGGCCTCGAGTCCCCCTCTGGGGATGGGGAGGCCCTGCGTCTGCACGAAATATCAAGACAATCAATATTAAGACAAAGTTGTATTAAGAAATCAAGATTAAACGAAAATTCAAGTGTGATATATACCTTCGGTGACTATCGCACGAGCCTGGGCCCGGGCAGCAGCACGAGCGGGACGATAGTTCCTCCGGTGAGGAACAACCGGAGTCCTGGATGCGGACGCATCCCCTCCAACTAGAAAATAAACATCGACGCTAAATTTCCATGAAGTTCATATTTATTCTATAGAGCATATGTAAAATGAATAAATATTTAAAATTTATTCATACTAACCTGCAGACGATGCGGAGGGTATGGAAGCGGCAGGAGTGGCCCCTGCGGAAGATGTGGACGCACCACCTATAATTAGACAATTAAAAATAGATTATATAAGTAATTGCAAAAAGAATGTGTAGATCAATAATATAAGGTTCTAAATCAATATGCATGCACTATAGGATATATAAACATACCCGTAGGTGCGGTGGTGTCACCACCTACAGCTAGACAGTAATAAAAATTGCTAAGTAAGAGCAAAAGGAATGTGTGTATTTATGATATAGCATTCTAAATCAATATACATGCACTATATGATATATAAACATACCTGGAGGAGCGGGAGTGGCCTCTGTCCCAGATGTGGACGCATCACCAACAACTAGACAATCAAACATTGACAATATAAGTAATTTTGACATAAATAGGCATGAATATCTATAATATTACATTCAAAATGGATATGTGTGCAGTATACCTGGAGGTGTGGCAAAATCCATACAGAAGGAGGCATCCGAAGGGGTCTCCGATCTGGGTGCAAGACCGGCCCTCTGAAGCTCCCTACGGAGCTCTCCGGGCGGCAGAACCGCTCTGCCTCTGCCGCGGCTGGAGCTCCTGCCGCCCCTCGCTGCTCCCGACATCGTCATCAAATCTAGATAAACGGTTCGTGGACTCATTAGACAATCATTAAAAGTATTGAATATATATGTATAGAGCGTAAAATGTGAAGTAATAATATAACATTACTGATAACCTTTTTCGTTTCGTGGGCGCATTATACATATCTACTTGGATTTCATCGTCGATGTCATTTCTAACCCACGTAACTTCATGATCGGTCGAAGACAACCCGTCCTTCGAAACAGACGGTCGGAGCACTTTAAGCCTTCTTTCTTCTTCGTCCTCATCGCTGTCCTCGAATTCTGGGACATCGTAGACATCTCTGGGTTTCCATCAGCATACAACACTCCATCCCCGATGCTTCAAACACTGTGAGTAGTATACTTGGAACGCTTGGTTCGGAAAGATAAACGGATCGTCCTGACCGTAAAATCGAAGTGTGTTCACACTGGTCAATCCATATTCATCTTTCCAAGTCCCAAGATTGCTTCTCTACCTGTCCGTATCGGTTCGCGGATCGTACCAAGTACACTGGAATATATAAAAGGGTTCTGATCGTCCGGGATAGTGGATGCCGAGTATACAATTTAAGTACCCATAGTAAATCACACCGTCCGATCCTACCGTCGCAATCCCATTATTCTGAGTGGTTCTAGATGTTTCTATGTCCTTAACTTCGAATTTGTATCCAAGGACACCAAATCCTTTGTAATATGTGTTAGTTGTATGTATGCCCTAGAGGCCAGTATTGTACAGATGATGTATATTATATTGGATGCTTGGACATATATAGAGATGACTTTCTTGCTCGATATGATAGTATGCTATCTGGTTGCTCTTTATCTTAACATGTATACTTGTCTCTTTATACTGTCTTATGGTTACATGTTGGTAAGCCCTTAGGATGTGTACTTGACTACCTAGACTATGATGCGGATCATACTAGTGGGGACATGGTAGTCCATAAGTACATCCTTCATGGTCCCTAGTCGTGGGTGTATCGAGATGGTGCATCGATATACCAGCGTAGACTAGCGTGTACGCTTCTCGACCCATGAGATGGGCGATGGATGATCCCATATCTGTTGGTGTTTGACATCAGAGATGGTATACGGGTGCTCAGTGGAGACTGGGTACACTGGACGGACTCGCCGAGAACTCCCAGTTGGTATTATACCTCACGTCAGATGGCAGTTCTCTGGTGACACTTGATTGAATGAATTTCTCGTTGTGTGTAAATCGAATCAAATAGTCCCCGGCAACGGCACCATTTGATTGAAAAGAATTCTTGATGTGTAGTATGGAATTGTAAAGAAATCACAACCAAAAATTATTTGACCGCAATCAACTACGGTGTCGGATGTAGATTGTTAGTGAGTGCGGATCGTCCACAGGGAAAGTGTAATCGTTCGTCTTTTGAATTAGATGAGTCGAAACTTTAAAGAAAAGAAAACAAACAATTCAAGATTTGTATTTGAAGTTCAAGAATTAGAAAAACTAGATCTAATAACAAGAAAAAGATAGAATCAAGAATTGATAGTTTGTTGATTTTTCCAAACCAAATCTCAAGAATCGAAATGAGGCTCGTAGGAATCGATCGGATCTATAGATGTGATGTAATCTTACAATGTCGTATTCTTATCCTTCGATGAGTTGATACTAGATCGATGATGATCTACGAGAATTAGGGATTTCTTGTGAAACTAGGGTTTCATCTCATCCCTTGTTCCTTCGTGGATATCATTCACATTCTAGCCTCTAGTAAATTCAAGAAACGATCGTAGATCCCTAATTTCGAGCGATCACAATCAAGAAAGCATCGCTACGAAACTAGGTCATCGATTCTTGAACTTGCTAGGGTTTACAAAACTCGTGGGACTTAAAAATCGTTTAAAGATTTGTTACATCATCATTCTATTTATCGTCTCGACTCCTTAACGAGCCGAGTTTTACTCAAACATCACAATAAGAACAACAATTACAAATTGAGATCTAATCATGATGCAAGAATTAAAAGAAAGCAAGATTAAAGAATTTCACCTTTTATTTATATCAACAATTTAGTTACATTCGCTCAAGAACTACAAGAGGAAGAACTCGATCGTCGATTTGGCTTCGCTCGTCTCCGTGGATCGCGGATCGGCTTGGATCACTTGCCCGATTGAAGATCGGCTCGGCTCCTAAAAGATTGAAGGCTTCTCGCTTGATTTGGTACTCAAGATCTTGGATTTGGAGTGGAATTAGGGTTAGGGTTTCGCACAAGCCTTGTCACTAGACTTGTGGAAGAAGAAGATGAAAAAGGGAATATCTAAGATTATTAATGAACAACCTCAACCCTTAGATTTAGGCTCCTATTTATAGATATCCAAACCCTAGATCTAGGATTTCAAATTCTAAGTTTCCCTCCTAAAGTTTGTTGAGGAAATTTGAATTTCCCTCCAAAAGTTAGTTAGAGGAGAAGTTTCTAGATGTGATTAGTTAGGAGAGAGCTTCTAGAAGAGGATTAATTAGGAGCTTAATTAAGATTAACCTTGCTTAATCTTCTTTGCTGATCTGGCAGTAGCTTCGAGGTCCTTCTGGAATTAGACATATCATAAAGGAATGTGGGACCAGAGATGGGAATTTTGCACTAAAAATAAAGCGCTGACGTGGCAATAATGCGGCTGATCCGCGGCACAAGCAAGCTCCTGCCGCGGATCCGCGGCTACTTGTGGGCCTTGGGCTTTGATATTTTTGGTAAAGTCTTGGGATGTCTCATGAGCCTTCTTTTGATGTATTGATTTGTATTTCTCCATCTGAATTGCTACCAGATCTGAAATGATTTAGTTGGCGTATTTTTGGTCAGCTCTTTTGCTTTTCTTCCGCATTTCCTGCACAGACTCAAGACAAGTGTTGCGCAAATACAAAAATGATGCGATGCCATGAAATGCGGTTAATTTCCCTTAAAGTGTCGGTTTAAAATTCTAACACATGAAACCTGATATTTAACGATTGATTTGCTAATATGTGAAATATGAATACCGAACACTTCTAAATGAGTGCAAATGTTAGGGAAATTGCCGGCTAAAATATACATTATTTTCGACTGATCAAATACCCCCAAACTTAATTTCGATCGTCTCGAGTGAATGTTTTATTAAAAAGAGAAGGGGAAAATAAAGAAAGAGAAAAACTAACTAGCACACTTTCGTAGGCAACACGATTGCACTGAGCACGTGCAACAAGCCTTTAAACCTCTAGGTGTCCCTAGTAGGAGGAGTGTTGTCTCCTTAGGGTTTTCAGCGGATTGCACCCACAAAATCCAATAATAAAAGGAAGATCATGAATATTACATTTAAAGAAAAGAATTGAAAAAGAAAGACTTTGAAAATTAGGGTTTCCAACTAAGCTAGCTTTTCGGTTGTCATGAGCCCTATCTTAATGGTCATGAAAAGATGTTAGAAATCACGTCCTCCCTCAATAAAACATCGTCTTATTCTTCATTCCTATCTGTTTTCCAAACATCGATCATATCACCCTGCGTGTGTGTAAAGACATCCCTACACCCGGAGAATTCAATTCAAGCTATCATACTCTTGCCCATCAGCCTCAGTGCTTTTTAATCAATGAATATTTAGACGAAATTGCTCACACACTTTCATGCGACCGTTAATACTTCTTGAGGTACTAACCGACTGATTACTCATGTGCTTGCTTACTTGGTGTATTTTCCTCATCTTGCACCACCTCAGGCATAGCAGTGACTCCCAGACCAGTTGACCTTAGGGCACTAGGTGAAGAAGGCACCCTTGCTATATTTTTTTTATTATTGCCCTTGGTGATAACAAAACCAGTGTCCATTTTTCTCACCACTTTATATTTTCTTCATTTTTTTATTTCCTTCATACTTTTGGCTTTAAGACAAGAGCATTTCAAGGTATCCTCTACTATCCCAGGCTTTAAGACGTGTGTAAGTGCGAATAGCAGGGTATCAACGTTCAAAATGTTTGGCTTCCAGAATAGAAACTATTTTTCAGACTTATTTTTATCCTCAGATTAGTGATGTCCTTCATCTTACTAACCCTTGGGACAACGGCTCATAACTACTTATTACTAGTTCGTATAAGAAAACTTCTAATTTTCTTAGTTTTCTTAAATTTTTCTAATCTCATGGATATAATTTTTCACTATCTAAACTTTCATTATCTTATTTATGTACAAAAAATATTTTGAAATTTTGAAATTTTTTAAATTTTTATGGTTTTTCAAAAAAAATTTTTGTGCTTATGCAAAGTGATATGCAAATGATGCGAAAATAAGCACAAACATCCCCCAAACTTGTTTTCAACAGTGTCCTCATTGTTGCCTTCCGCTAAATCTCGAAAAACCTGTAAGCTTGGGAGGAATTTATTAGTTGGGGCAAAATATTTAAGTGAAGATCCTCCCCCAAACTTATTTTTGGCTTAAAATTTTTGTAAAAATTATCTTTCCAAGAGCCAGAAAAATTGTTCCCCCCCCCCCAAACTTGAGTTATGCAATGTTAAGCTTTGAAAATCACATGAGGGGGTCGAGAATCATTGGTCGATGCCAAGCTTTGCAAAGAACGAATGTCAACACCAACCATTCAAAATTTTTGTCAATGCAGTGCTCTGGTTGGTGGAAGAAGAAGTGGGGAAAGGTTAAGTGGTGGAATAGAATGTGTGTGCGTCTCATTTTGGAGAGACGATGCAGTGAATGTGATGGATTACTCGCATTCTTTTTACAAGTCAGAAGAAGGGGTGGAGGTTCAATTTCATTGATTGAGAGATGATTCATCTCAACACCCGTGTCATTTAAAAATGCGAGTTCATCAGCGAAGATCTCCTCAAAAGTTCCATTAATACCCCGAGAAATAATGTCATCACAAAGTACGGGGTGATCTTCAGACTCTAAAAGCATTTCATAATCAGTGTTAGTTGTTGATCCGGACATCTCGGTGGAAGAGTCCGTATGTGTATGATACATAGTTGGGTCAAACAATAACATATAAAAAGAGTCAAGATCGATATCAGGAGGATCATCAAATTCGCTGCTGTCGACATCCATTAAGTCGACAGAACATACCTGAGCAATAGGTTCGGAGGGTACACTTCCCAACTTGTAAATGTTCAGCTCTATTGACCTATTCCCGAAAGATAGGGTCATAGAACCGTTACGACAGTTGATTATTGCGTTGGAAGTGGCCAAAAAGGGGGGACCTAAAATCACCGGAATTTGATTCCGTGGGTTCGCTACAGGTTGTGTATCAATTACAATAAAATCTACCGGGAATATAAATTCTCCGATTTTTATTAACACATCCTCCAGTTCACCCCTAGGTTTGGTGATTGATCGGTCAGCCATCTGGAGAGTGCAATTGGTTGGCTTCAACTCTCCGATTCCTAGTTGCTCATAAACAGAATATGGAAGCAAGTTAACACTAGCGCCAAGGTCTAGTAGAGCACGGTTGATGTGTTTTCCCCCAATAGAAACGGAAATAGTAGGATATCCTGGATCCTTACGTTTCCTCGGTAATTGTTGGGGGAAAGCCGTGTCTATTGTGTTTTCCATGAAAATCTTCTTGGGCGCTTGAGTCTTCCTCTTCCTAGTGCACAAGTTCTTAAGAGTTTTCGCATAGGACGGAACTTGTTGGATGGCATCTAGGAGAGGGATGTTGGTGTTTACTTGCTTAAAAATGTTCATAATCTTCTCCATATGTGGACTCGGTGTGTTAGCCCTTAACCGATTAGGATAAGGTATTTTAGCAATAAGCGCGGGGTCCATCATAGGAGAAGGAAGTGGGTGTGGAACCGATCCCAGAATAGAAGTGGGGATCGTCCGTGGAGGAGTAAAAGAGGTGGGCTGAAGTGGCGAGCCTTTTGGGAAACGAAGAATAGGCTCGTGAGAAGGTGGTGGGGTAGAAGAACAAGGATCAGAACTAGAAGTGTGTGTGTGAGGAAAGGTCTCAGCCGGGGTGTTATTGATTGATTTATCTGTATCATCAAACTCTTCCCCAACGTGAGTGTCAAGCACTCTTCCAGATCTCAACGTGATTGCATCCACAGGATGTGAATAGCCAGGATTGGGTAAAGGTTGAGCTGGAAGTTTCCCTTTCTCTCTTGCACTCATCTCGGCTTTTAGTTGTGCAATTTGTGCTTCCATCGATTTGATATTATCATTTTGAGAGATAATGATCTTCATCACATTCTCGACGGAAGATTGCAAACTTGCCGTCCCTTGGATGGATTGTTTCATGAAAGTATCCAAGGTTTGTGCTAGTGCAGAGGTATTATCTGTACCGGTCAATTGCAAAGGACTAGACGGTGCAAAAGTGTTGGCCGGATTTTGGAAGTTTTGTGATTGGAAGGGGTGCTGACTCAATTGAAGTGGTGGCTGCTGTTGTGGTGGAGGGACCCTTTGGAAATTTTTTTGGGTTGGAACCGTGTTTTGAGATTGTGATTGGTTCCAAGCAAAGTTAGGGTGATTCCTCCAACCCTGATCATATGTGGAGGAAAATGGATCGTTTCTAGGTCTTTGAAATGCGGTATTGGTATGCTCATGACCTTGAAACGAACATTCTTCCGTCAAGTGAGAAGGATCAGAACAGCATCCACATACAATTTTGGAGAGTGACATTTGATTTAGGGTGGCGGCTAAAAATTTGTTTTCCATAGTCTCGAGTTTCTTGTGTATAGCTGCAATGTCAGCTCTAACTCCTATGGAAATATCATTGCCATCCCTAGAAGATTGACTCACACCCTCCCACTGTAAAGATTTTTCAGCGAAATCTTCTAGAAAATTCCAGGCTTCCCTATCATCTTTAGTCATAAAATTGCCTTGACACATGGATTCAAGGGTCTGTCTTGTGTAAGGAGTACTGCCCTCATAAATGATCCGGCACAGTTCCCATCTCGGGATGCCGTGATGTGGACATTGGACTAATAGATCCTTGAAACGTTCAAGACATTTTGAAAATGTTTCATTTGGAAGCTGGGTGAATTGATAGATTTCGCTACGGACTCGAGCTGTCTTTTGGTGTGGGTAGAATTTCTTAAGGAATGCTTTGACGAATTCGTCCCAATTTGAAATGGAATGTGCGGTAGTGTTATATAGCCACTTCTCGTCTAAATCGCACAAAGTAAATGGGAGAAGACGAAGACGGAAAGCATCCACAGACAACTGTGAGGTACCCATCATTGCGCATACATTTTCAAATTTCGTGATAAACACGTATGCGTCTTCAGACTCGAGACCGTGAAATTTTGGTAGAAGGTTGATGTATTGGGGTTTTATTTGAAAATTTTCCCCGTTGGCTGGTGGAATGGAAAGACAGGTGGAAAGTGGGCTTCGTGTTGGATAGCACCTCTCTTGGAGAGAGATGCGAGGTGGATTCTGTGCACCAACAGACGGCGGCAGAGTAGTGGAAAAGAAGTTCGATGGAGGTGGATCCATCGATGTGGGTATGGTGGTGGGTAAAGAAAAGGTAAATGTAGAAATACCGACTTTAGGGTCGATAAGGGAAACGCGGACTAACGGGCACTAGAATCCCGTGTCCAGCCTATCTTGCACTAAAAAGGGTTAGTACAAGTGGCAGCGTGAATTTATAATTAGGGGAAATGATATGAATGCGGTGTTTGTTTTGAAAATTGATACGAATTTTGAAAATATGATGCAACACAACAAATGCAACACACAAAACCCTAAAATCTAGGGGTCACCTAGGTCAAACTCTAGACCGCTCCTAACTGCCAAAAGACAAGTCGCGGGATAGAATCCTCCACTGCCTCTTTGTCCCCTGTGGCCGGATAAGTGCCAGGTATGTGGGAAGGTACTCCACTACGTAAGTAGTGGGCCTAATTAAAAACCACTAGCCTTAGACACACTCGCCTTAGGCACCACAAGAAAACGCGGATAAGCAATGAATTACCCACGGCCCTCTTCTGTCCTAATTGAGCGCGACAGTCCTTAGAGTCATCTCTAGATATTTTTTAGTTAATGTGGGTCAATGCGGATGCAAGTTTTGCGATTTTCGGGGCCTAGGAAGGGTAATGAACTCCCCACCTAATTTGGATTTGGTCGTGCCCCTTAAATTCCGTATTAATATGCAAACAACCAAGAATCAAAAACACGCATAAATTTTATTTTGATTTTGCGGCGCAACGATTTATTTGCAAAGAAACCTCCAGCAAAGTGTTAATTAGAGTAGACAGAGAAGAAGATAAGAAAGCAGAGGAGTATACCTGAAAGTTTGGTACAGAGAAGACCCTAAACCACCGCGGATCCGCCGCGTATGGTAGGTGTTTGCCGCGGAATCGCGCTAGTGTGGTGAGATCACCGCACAAGATTTTTACAGAGAGCTTCTGTTCAGCTCCTGAGTCCTCTGGAATTTTCAGAAAAAATTTTCTCCAGCTCCAATGATCCCAGATTTCCTCGCAATCAAATCACAAAACACGTATTAGGGTTAGTACGAGTTTAGATATAAAAATTATGATGGAATAAATTGTTCAACTCAAATTTCAAAATACGAACTATTAGCGCACTATCCCCGGCAACGGCGCCATTTGATTGTATGATTTTCTTGGATGTTTGTATCAAATCAAATGATCCCCGGCAACGGCGCCATTTGATTGTATGATTTTCTTGGATGTGTGTATCAAATCAAATGATCCCCGGCAACGGCGCCATTTGATTGAATGAATTTCTTGTTGTGTGTAAATCGAATCAAATAGTCCCCGGCAACGGCGCCATTTGATTGAAAAGAATTCTTGATGTGTAGTATGGAATTGTAAAGAAATCACAACCAAAAATTATTTGACCGCAATCAACTACGGTGTCGGATGTAGATTGTTAGTGAGTGCGGATCGTCCACAGGGAAAGTGTAATCGTTCGTCTTTTGAATTAGATGAGTCGAAACTTTAAAGAAAAGAAAACAAACAATTCAAGATTTGTATTTGAAGTTCAAGAATTAGAAAAACTAGATCTAATAACAAGAAAAAGATAGAATCAAGAATTGATAGTTTGTTGATTTTTCCAAACCAAATCTCAAGAATCGAAATGAGGCTCGTAGGAATCGATCGGATCTATAGATGTGATGTAATCTTACAATGTCGTATTCTTATCCTTCGATGAGTTGATACTAGATCGATGATGATCTACGAGAATTAGGGATTTCTTGTAAAACTAGGGTTTCATCTCATCCCTTGTTCCTTCGTGGATATCATTCACATTCTAGCCTCTAGTAAATTCAAGAAACGATCGTAGATCCCTAATTTCGAGCGATCACAATCAAGAAAGCATCGCTACGAAACTAGGTCATCGATTCTTGAACTTGCTAGGGTTTACAAAACTCGTGGGACTTAAAAATCGTTTAAAGATTTGTTACATCATCATTCTATTTATCGTCTCGACTCCTTAACGAGCGGAGTTTTACTCAAACATCACAATAAGAACAACAATTACAAATTGAGATCTAATCATGATGCAAGAATTAAAAGAAAGCAAGATTAAAGAATTTCACCTTTTATTTATATCAACAATTTAGTTACATTCGCTCAAGAACTACAAGAGGAAGAACTCGATCGTCGATTTGGCTTCGCTCGTCTCCGTGGATCGCGGATCGGCTTGGATCACTTGCCCGATTGAAGATCGGCTCGGCTCCTAAAAGGTTGAAGGCTTCTCGCTTGATTTGGTACTCAAGATCTTGGATTTGGAGTGGAATTAGGGTTAGGGTTTCGCACAAGCCTTGTCACTAGACTTGTGGAAGAAGAAGATGAAAGAGGGAATATCTAAGATTATTAATGAACAACCTCAACCCTTAGATTTAGGCTCCTATTTATAGATATCCAAACCCTAGATCTAGGATTTCAAATTCTAAGTTTCCCTCCTAAAGTTTGTTGAGGAAATTTGAATTTCCCTCCAAAAGTTAGTTAGAGGAGAAGCTTCTAGATGTGATTAGTTAGGAGGGAGCTTCTAGAAGTGGATTAATTAGGAGCTTAATTAAGATTAGCCTTGCTTAATCTTCTTTGCTGATCTGGCAGTAGCTTCGAGGTCCTTCTGGAATTTGACATATCATAAAGGAATGTGGGACCAGAGCTGGGAATTTTGCACTAAAAATAAAGCGCTGACGTGGCAATAATGCGGCGGATCCGCAGCACCAGCAAGCTCCTGCCGCGGATCCGCGGCTACTTGTGGGCCTTGGGCTTTGATATTTCTGGTAAAGTCTTGGGATGTCTCATGGGCCTTCTTTTGATGTATTGATTTGTATTTCTCCATCTGAATTGCTACCAGATCTGAAATGATTTAGTTGGCGTATTTTTGATCAGCTCTTTTGCTTTTCTTCCGTATTTCCTGCACAGACTCAAGACAAGTGTTGCGCAAATACAGAAATGATGCGATGCCATGAAATGCGGTTAATTTCCCTTAAAGTGTCGGTTTAAAAGTCTAACACATGATACCTGATATTTAACGATTGATTTGCTAATATGTGAAGTATGAATACCGAACACTTCTAAATGAGTGCAAATGTTAGGGAAATTGCCGGCTAAAATATACATTATTTTCGACTGATCAACACTTGTACAGGTTAGTCTGTAGACCCGAGATCGTCATAGAGTCTTGTGTCATTCCCACTGTACTTTGATTTCCACCTTACCACGTCCATGAGGGCATGCAAAACGGTGGTTTTTGGGTACAGTCCCGAGTCACATGGAGGCGATGAGCGATAGGAGGGGTTTCGTCTCTCCCGGTATTGGGGGTTGATGTTGCGCTGTGCTCGATTGGCCGTAACAGGGAAGTCCCTGGCCAGGGCTGATTCAGAGATTTGCTGGTAAGTGTTACCAGTAGTTTCTCGACCCGTTATGAGCCTCACATCGGCACGACTTATTAGTTATTGGGGTCTGACGTTTACCACCCCTAGACTTGATATGAGACATATCAGACGAGGAGACCGGACTGTACGGGAAGTGTTGCCGATTGGCTCGACGGGAGTTGTAGCAGGTTCGCTTGTTTTCTTCTGATCGCTCAATACCCGGGTAGCCATTACGTTTAACTGACCGCTTGCGGCTTGGGGGTGCTTGATATGATCATCACCCACTGCTGGCGTATTGACGAGTCTTAGAGTCCCACAAAGGAGTTACCTAGTCCAGGCGAAACGTTGTGGTGCGCGTATGCGATATGCGCATCGACCCGGTTAGAATGCACGTATATGATACCGTATATTAATCGGGTGGCTTGCTTTTGGTGGGGTCGTATGTGATATGACCGGATTGATAAATCAAGTGTTGATTTATCATTTAACCATTAGTTTCTCACTAGAAATCTTTTCTTGTGTTTGATGGATGTATGCATGCATGTATGCTTTCTTTATAGATTCATGCACATATGGATGTGCATACACACATACATACATACATCATCCTTCATGGTTGCTTATACATTGAAAATGGTGGCATTATAAGACTCACACCATGTTTATATATATGGATAATTATTTCTATTTAAGTTAAAACAAAAGAAAAAGAGAAAAGATGAATGAATGGTTATATTCTACACTCTTCTTTTGACCTAACCATATTCACCTACCAATTAACCATGATTTATCTTCCTCTTGTGTTTTAACTAAAATGAAATAAATATCTATATTATTTAACCATGGTTTGAGATGAGAAATGGAAAATATATATACATATATTTTTCTTTTTCTCATGAGAGTTTTTCTTTTCACTCTTGTTCAAAAGCCATCATCTTCTTCCTCCTTCACCTTTTGCTCTCTAGATTTTTGTAGTGAGCAAAATACTCATCAAGTTAGGATTTTGAAGTGAGAAAAGCCACCACAACATCATTCTACACAAGTCTTGCCCACTTGTTTAGAGTGTTAGCTTCCTTTTTCATTCTTGATCTTGTGAAGTTGCAAGGTTGGACAAAGCGGACTCCGGGTGGATCATCGTGGACCTAGAGGAGTTCAAGCGGACCTTTTCCAAACCCCAAGTAGCCGAGGAGTCTAGAGTAGGGAGCTACAAAGGTTGTACTCTCAAAACCCTAGCTTTTCATACTTGAGATGATGTGCAAAATATTGAAACCCTAATTTTCTAGGAACGATTCATTGTTTGTTTACTTAGCACCCTATTAATTCAATCTTTGGTACATGTGATGCTTCCAATCCCTTCATGAGGTGCTAGGTAAACCCAACATTGGTATCAGAGCCGACCTAGAACATTAGGCGACACTTTTACGAAGTAAAAACTTCGATCGAACCAAAATACGTATTCTTTGCACCCTCTCTGGACATTTTTCCAAAACAGCTTATTTTCAGAATTAAAAATATGTAAAAAATACATCAGGGAATTATAAGACACACTGTAAAAAATGAAACCCTAATACCAAAATTCCACCGCGGAACCGCGGCCTAAGCTTGCTTGGGCCTCGGCTCCGCGGCCGTACAGAGCCATTAAGGCTTCATTTTTGTACAGTGTGCTTCTTGTCTGCATGTAGATATTTTTAGGTATTTTTAATCTGAATTTAGTACTGTATATTCTGGAGATGGTTTTGGACTCGACGATTTGATCGGAATTTTGATTTCGTGTTTCTTTCCGGGTAAATTAGAAAGTATTGAAGTGTTCGAACGAGTATCATTTGCTCACTTTTCACGGGGTTTAAATATTTTGGAGATACGTGCAAGTTTTGTGGTGGACCCTCTAGAAGACAACAAACCTTAACTAGATTATGTGACCGTCTTGAACTGCCCTTTGAACCTTAGGGTTTTGGGCAGTACGGCGTGCCACATGTGAGGCGTTGGCTTGACCCTTCTACGGCTGAACCGCTACTACTGTGTCACACTCCGGGTTTTTTGAACTCCGCTCAAGTGTTGAGCTTTAGGGAATCTTGGGTATTTGATCGTTCGTTCGAAAACTTTAATACTGTCTATTTATCTGGAATGTGATGCAATGTGTGGAATTCATATTACTAGACATGAAATACGAAGTATGTGATATTTCGCATTTACGATGTCTAAAGAGAATGTGGATTCCAGATATTATAGTTTTATACTTTCTTTTCTGTGACCGTAAGTGTAGTATGTCGATATCCCCGGTTTCGTTGCTATACGTCAACGACAATCGGGGTACGCATACTTACTTACGTTGATGATATGAGATATTATGTGTTGCTGAGATATGATGTGCAGGATTGTCGCGATTGAATAGCCGGGGGGTTTTATGTGAGATGAGAGGTTTATATTTTCATTCATGTAAATTTAAATGTAATGTAATATTCTTTTATTTGGGGCACTTCCGGGTTGAGGTTGATGCCACCAGTGTTGTATATTATTTACTTTTCCGCATTAGGATGGACCCAAGGAGGGGAGCACAGGTGACCGGGTTCTGGGGTTCAGTGGGAGGCCATCTCGAGGAGTCGAGACCGGGTCTCCTAAACTCCAGAATTGGTAGGGTCGCTTGCCGCTCTCGTAGGGGTCCAGGGTGTGGGCTTGGATATTCATCGCGAATGTGGAATCCATATTTTCTATTGTTGGCTAAATACTAAATACGAACGTCCTAGTATATCCCATATTATATCTATGTTTCTGTTGCGATATCTGTGATGAGATCATTTGATATGTTCTGATGGATACTGTATATAGTATATATGATATATTATATAGACGTTACTTATGTTTTACACCCGCACTAGCCCTGCCCTGCTCTGTCGTTAGTTACCTAACCTAACGGTGCACGAGGGGACATCGAGGCGAATGTGGATGGCATAAGTGTACGTCGTATTTATCTGTGATGTTTAGGTGACTTAAATGATGGGACTTCATTAATGTGATTAATGAAAGAAAAGAAACCTAAAAGATGTTGTAGAATCAATTTTTTTCAAAAAGGGTAGCTACAGTTTTGCTTTGCATAGCGATATATATAATATATCCCGCACCTTATTCGATGAGGAAAGAGCCGAGATCCCTTCACCGGGAGTGAACTCTTTAGCAAAACTGGCAGATGCTACAACAGTCGGTTTGTTTTTTATTACTTTTAGAGTTTTGCTTTGCATAGCGATATATATGATATGTCCCGCACCTTATTCGATGAGGAAAGAGCCGAGATCCCTTCACCGGGAGTGACCTCTTTAGAAAAACTAAATAAAAGCCTCAAAATCACTCCATTTCAAAATTTACATGATTCTACAACGATATCAAGTTCATTACGCAATAGGTTTTTAGAAAAACCTGTCGTAGCCCTCCGTCATTTCAGATAAGTACTACTTAGTATTCGTGCTACGTTTGTTGACCTCCGTCAAGGCGTAGTGTGCGGTAGCTAACTAGTATTTATCTGCTTATGCATATGATGCAGATTGGATTAGGGTAGTCGTACGACCTTGTTGACCTCCGTCAAGGGTCGTGCGGGTGGGTTTAATTCAATCAAGAAATGACGGGTTGAACTTGACTTGCACCCTGTGGTTTGTTGACCTCCGTCAAGGTCATGGGATGCTTGGGGCAAAAGATTATCGGGAATTTCAAGTGTTGAAATTTGCAATGAGATTGCATACCTTCTATGAGATAGTTGGATCCCGATACCCACTGCGAGTAATTGTTACTCCCGGGAGAGTTTTACACAGGACAATTAGCCGATCAAGTAGGTGTCTAGAAAGGTGTCAACGAGGTTACGCCTCTGGGAAAACAAGGTTTACTTTAATTAGGTCTGTGCAAAAGCACGGAGAACCTCCCTCAAAGTACCGACACTGGCCTGGCTGAAAGATCGGCGAAGTTGTAGGGTGTAATTAATCCCGGCTAGTCTTTCCTTTTATGGTTTGAAGGAAGATTTGATAAAAAACCGTGGGAGCCATCCTGATTAGATAAGATAATAACCAATCTGATCTTGCAAGAGCATACTCTAAAGTGTTTTCTTCTCTCTCTCTCCAGGTAGCGACCATGTCATGCCTTAATCAAGATAATAATATGGATGTATTGACCGAACCCGCATGTTATACTGTGCTGGGGAATGTTGGTTCCGTTCTTTCTTATAAGAGTTATAGGATTGAACAGGACATAGGGTAATACCAGGATTCCCATGCCACCCGAATGAAGAAAGTACATGATGATGCATTTTCTTCGGGTGTGTTCGTTACAGAGAACTGTTTCTCCATTTGCCCTACGTCCTGGGTATTAGATACCGGGTCAGGATCCCATATATGTAATCAGTTACATGGGCTTAAGAAAGGTAGAGAACTTGGAGAAGGTGATAAAGACATTAGGGTTGGAAATGGTGCAATTGTTGCAGCTAAAACCGTCGGGGAATATCACCTTGTATTGCCAACTGGTAATACATTGATTCTGAACGAATGCTATTACATGCCGAACCTGATATGCAACATTATATCGGTTTCTTTGTTGAGTAAAGAGAGATATAATTTTGTATTACAGGATAATGTTATGAACATTTTCCGTAACCAAAAGTTGGTTGGATCAGGCACCTTGTGCAATGGCATTTATGTTCTAAATCAATCAACAGTTCTGAGCATAACAAACACACACAAAAGGAAGAGTTCAGAACTAAACGAATCCTTCTTGTGGCATTGTAGACTGGGTCACATCAATGCGACGTGACTAGCTAAGTTGCATAAAGATGGATATTTGAATCCGTTTGAATTTTCATCTTATGACACTTGCCAGTCATGTCTCAAAGGCAAGAAGACCAAAACTCCGTTTACGGGACACAGAGAAAGAGTTACGGAACTCTTGGGACTGATACATAGTGATGTATGTGGTCCCATGTCTACACATGCCAGGGATGGTTCTGCGTACTTCATTACATTCACTGACGATCTTTCTAGGTTCGGGTATGTGTTCCTAATGAAACACAAATCAGAAGCTTTTGAGAAATTTAGAGAATATAAACAAGAAGTCGAGAACCAAACCGGAAAAAGTATTAAAATCCTACGATCTGATCGAGGAGGTGAATACTTGAGCATTGAATTCCTGGACTTCCTAAAAGAGAATGGGATTCTCTCTCAGCTGACTCCTCCATATACACCACAGCACAACGGTGTGTCAGAACGGAGGAACCGCACCCTATTAGATATGGTGCGCTCTATGATGAGCACAGCTGAGTTACCTATTTCCTTCTGGGGATATGCACTGGAGACAGCAGCATACCTACTGAAGAGGGTTCCTACCAAATCTGTGCCTACCATCCCGTCTGAGATATGGGAGGGGAATAGACCATATCTTAATTTTATTAAGATATGGGGTTGCCCGGCCTATGTCAAAAGACAAAAACCGGACAAACTCGAGGCGAGGTCTGTTTTGTGTAAGTTTGTTGGATATCCCAAGCATTCGCGAGGGTATATCTTCTACCACAGTGAGGAACAAAGAGTGTTTGTTGCTTAACAGGCCACCTTTTTAGAAAAGGAATTTCTTGCAAAAGAGATTAGTGGCTCTGAGGTAGAACTGGAAGAGGTTCCAGCTGTACAAACCACACCAGAAGATTTAGTGGAACCAGAGGATTCAGTAGCTCCCAACGAACCTCAGCCTCTCCGTCGATCTAGTAGGGTTCCTCGCCAACCTGAGAGATACTATGGTTTTCTCATGGATGGTGGGAGCGAGGATTGCATCATAGAGGATGATGACCCAACTAGCTTCGAGCAGGCCATCACGAGTAGGGACTCAGTGAAATGGCTGGATGCAATGCGGTCCGAGATGGAATCCATGTACACCAACAAAGTATGGACTTTGGAAGATGCTCCTGAAGGGGTAAAACCCATTGGGAGCAAGTGGATCTTTAAGAAAAAACTTGGTGTAGATGGGAAAGTGGAGACTTTCAAAGCTAGACTTGTTGCTAAGGGTTTTCGTCAAAGAACAGGTGTGGACTATGAAGAGACCTTTTCTCCAGTGGCTATGCTTAAATCCATCCGGATCATGCTTGCCATCGCTGCATATCATGACTATGAAATCTGGCAAATGGATGTTAAGACCGCCTTTCTAAACGGTGATTTAGAAGAGTGCGTGTACATGACTCAGCCAGAGGGCTTCGTAGATAGTGGGTGCAGCGGGAAAGTGTGCAAGCTGCTTAAATCCATTTATGGATTAAAGCAAGCATCGCGGAGTTGGAACATCTGCTTTGACGTCGTTATCAAAGAGTTTGATTTCGTCAAAAACGTAGATGAACCTTGTATCTACAAGAAGGTAGCAGAGAGTAAGGTTGTCTTCCTCGTATTGTACGTGGACGACATACTCTTGATAGGAAATGACATTCCTATGCTGCAATTGATTGTAACGATTTCGGATTGTGTAATATGAAAATTGTAAAGAAATCACAACCAAAAATTATTTGACCGCAATCAACTACGGTGTCGGATGTAGATTGTTAGTGAGTGCGGATCGTCCACAGGGAAAGTGTAATCGTTCGTCTTTTGAATTAGATGAGTCGAAACTTTAAAGAAAACAAAACAAAACAATTCATGATTTGAAATTGAAGTTCAAGAATTAGAAAAAACATAGATCTAATAACAAGAAAAAGATAGAATCAAGAATTGATAGTTTGATGATTTTTCCAAACCAAATATCAAGAATCGAAATGAGGCTCGTAGGAATCCATCGGATCTATAGATATAATGCAATCTTATGATGACGTATTCTTATCCTTCGATGAATTGATACTAGATCGATGATGATCGACAAGAATTAGGGATTTCTAGTGAAACTAGGGTTTCATCATTTATCCCTTGTTCATTCGTCGATATCATTCATATGCTAGCCTCTAGTAATTTCAAGAAACGATCGTAGATCCCTAATTTCGAGCGATAACAATCAATAAAGCATCGCAACGAAACTAGGTCATCGATTCTTGAACTTGCTAGGGTTTACAAAACTCGTAGGACTTAAAAATCGTATTAAGATTTGTTACATCATCATTCTACAATCGTCTCGACTCCTTTACGAGCGGAGTTTTACTCAAACATCACAACAAGAACAACAATTACAAATTGAGATCTAATCATGATGCAAGAATTAAAAGAAAGCAAGATTCAAGAATTTCACCTTTTATTTATATCAACAATTTAGTTACATTCGCTCAAGAACTACAAGAGGAAGAACTCGATCGTCGATTTGGCTTCGCTCGTCCCCGTGAGTCGCGGATCGGCTTGGATCACTTTCCCGATTGAAGATCGGCTCGGCTCCTAAAAGGTTGAAGGCTTCTCGCTTGATTTGGTACTCAAGATCTTGAATTTGGAGTGGAATTAGGGTTAGGGTTTCGCACAAGCCTTGTCACTAGATTTGTGGAAGAAGATGAAGAATTGAAGAAGACTAAAGATTAATGAAGAATTAGCTAACTAAAGAACAACTAATGATGAACTATTGATGAACAACTAACTAACCCTAATTATTGATTAGCCTTTAACCCTAGGTCTAGGTTCCTATTTATAGACATCTAAACCCTAGATCTAGGATTTCAAATTCTAAGTTTCCCTCCTAAAGTTTGTTGAGGAAATTTGAATTTCCCTCCAAAAGTTAGTTAGAGAAGAAGCTTCTAGATGTGATTAGTTAGGAGGGAGCTTCTAGAAGAGGTTAGTTAGGAGCTTAATTATGTTTAGCCTTGCTTAATGATCTTTGCTGATCTGGTAGTAGCTTCTAGGTCTTTCTGGAATTTTAAGTATAAGAAAGGAATGTGGGCCCTGGGAGAAGAATTATGCCCAAATATTGAAATGCTGACGTGGCAGAAGAGGCACGGAACCGCGGCACAAGGCGGCTTAGGCCGCGGTTCCGCGGCCCTTTGGAGTCTTCATGGCTCTGGCTCTCTGGTACTTGCTTGGGCTGATGTATGGGCCTTTATTGTATATGTTGAATTTAATATCTCCTTCTGAAATGCTACCAGATCTGAAATCATTGAGTTGGCGTAATTTTTGATTAGCTCTTTGGTTTTTCTTCCGTATTTTCCTGCACAGACTCAAGACAAGTGTTGCGCAAATACAGAAATGATGCGATGCCATGAAATGCGGTTAATTTCCCTTAAAGTGTCGGTTTAAAAGTCTAACACATGAAATCTGATATTTAACGACTGATTTGCTAATATGTGAAATATGAATACCGAACACTTCTAAATGAGTGCAAAAGATGGGGAAATTGCCGTGTTAAAAATACATTATTTTCGACTGATCAGCAATCGGTCAAGCTCTTCTTATCACAAAGATTCTCAATGAAAGATCTTGGTGATGCCTCCTGCATATTGGGAATCAGGATCTATAGAGATAGATCTAAACGGATACTGGGATTGTCCCAATCCAGGTACATTGACACTATACTAAAGCGGTTTAGTATGGAAGAATCCAAGCGTGGGAACTTACCCACGATCTCTGGAGTCACTCTCTCCAAAGAGATGTCTCCCAAGATTGATTTGGAGAGAGCTCGTATGCAAGGGATACCCTATGCTTCGGCTGTAGGCTCTATCATGTACGCGATGCTATGTACCAGACCCGATGTAGCATACTCACTAAGTGTAGTGAGCAGGTATCAAGCTGATCCTGGAGAGAGTCACTGGACAGCTGTGAAGAGCATTCTCAAGTACTTACGAAGGACTAAAGAGATGCTCTTGGTGTATGGTAACGGAGAACTCCAAGTGGAGTCCTTTACCGATTCGAGCTTCCAGAGTGATAAGGACGACTCTAAGTCGTAGTCGGGATTTGTCTTTACCCTTTACGGAGGGGCGGTTAGCTGGAAGAGTTCCATGCAGGAAACCGTGGCAGACTCGACGATGGAGGCTGAATACATCGTTGCCAACGATGCTGCCAAAGAGGCTGTCTGGATCAAGAAGCTCATTACTGAACTTGGAGTGGTTCCATCCATTGAGCATCCAATACCTTTGTATTGCGATAACAATGGAGCGGTGGCTTTGGCCAAGGAACCCAGGTCCCATCAGCGATCCAGGCATATTCTGAGGCGGTATCACCTGATCCAGGAGATAGTTGATCGCCGGGAGATCAAAGTCAGGAGGGTTGACACGAAGAATAACACAACGGATCCACTCACGAAGGCCATTCCCCAGATACAGTTTGAGAGACTCTTCGGGATGCTCGGTATGCGATACTACTGCAGCTGGCCCTAGTGCAAGTGGGAGATTGTTAGTTGTATGTATGCCCTAGAGGCCAGTATTGTACAGATGATATATATTATATTGGATGCTTGGACATATATAGAGATGACTTTCTTGCTCGATATGATAGTATGCTATCTGGTTGCTCTTTATCTTAACATGTATACTTGTCTCTTTATACTGTCTTATGGTTACATGTTGGTAAAGCCTTTAGGATGTGTACTTGACTATCTGGACTATGATGCGGATCATACTAGTGGGGACATGGTAGTCCATAAGTACATCCTTCAAGGTCCTTAGTCGTGGGTGTATCGAGATGGGGCATCGATATACCAGCGTAGACTAGCGTATACGCTTCTCGACCCATGAGATGGGCGATGGATGATCCCATATCCATTGGTGTTTGACATCAGAGATGGTATACGGGTGCTCAGTGGAGACTGGGTACACTGGACGGACTCGCCGAGAACACCCAGTTGGTATTATACCTCACGTCAGATGGCAGTTCTCTGGTGACACTTGTACATGTTAGTCTGTAGACCCGAGATCGTCATAGAGTCTTGTGTCATTCCCACTGTACTTTGATTTCCACCTTACCACGTCCATGAGGGAGTGCAAAACGGTGGTTTTTAGGTACAGTCCCGAGTCACATGGAGGCGATGAGCGATAGGAGGGGTTTCGTCTCTCCCGGTATTGGGGGTTGATGTTGTGCTGTGCTCGATTGGCCGTAACAGGGAAGTCCCTGGCCAGGGCTGATTCAGAGATTTGCTGGTAAGTGTTACCAGTAGTTTCTCGACCCGTTATGAGCCTCACATCGGCATGACTTATCGGTTATTGGGGTCTGACGTTTACCACCCCTAGACTTGATATGCGACATATCAGACGAGGAGACCGGACTGTACGGGAAATGTTGCCGGTTGGCTCAACGGGAGTTGTAGCAGGTTCGCTTGTTTTCTTCTGATCGCTCAATACCCGGGTAGCCGTTACGTTTAGCTGACCGCTTGCGGCTTGGGGGTGCTTGATATGATCATCACCCACTGCTGGCGTATTGACGAGTCTTAGAGTCCCACAAAGGAGTTACCTAGTCCAGGCGAAACGTTGTGGTGCGCGTATGCGATATGCGCATCGACCCGGTTAGAATGCGCGTATAGAATACCGTATATTAATCGGGCGGCTTGCTTTTGGTGGGGTCGTATGTGATATGACCGGATTGATACATCAAGTATTGATTTATCATTTAACTATTAGTTTCTCACTAGAAATCTTTTCTTGTGTTTGATGGATGTATGCATGCATGTATGCTTTCTTTATAGATTCATGCACATATGGATGTGCATACACACATACATACATCATCCTTCATGGTTGCTTATACATTGAAAATGGTGGAATTATAAGACTCACACCATGTTTATATATATGGATAATTATTTCTATTTAAGTTAAAACAAAAGAAAAAGAGAAAAGATGAATGAATGGTTATATTCTACACTCTTCTTTTGACCTAACCATATTCACCTACCAATTAACCATGATTTATCTTCCTCTTGTGTTTTAACTAAAATGAAATAAATATCCATATTATTTAACCATGGTTTGAGATGAGAAATGGAAAATATATATACATATATTTTTCTTTTTCTCATGAGAGTTTTTCTTTTCACTCTTGTTCAAAAGCCATCATCTTCTTCCTCCTTCACCTTTTGCTCTCTAGATTTTTGTAGTGAGCAAAATACTCATCAAGTTAGGATTTTGAAGTGAGAAAAGCCACCACAATATCATTCTACACAAGTCTTGCCCACTTGTTTAGAGTGTTAGCTTCCTTTTTCATTCTTGATCTTGTGAAGTTGCAAGGTTGGACAAAGCGGACTTCGGGTGGATCATCGTGGACCTACAGGAGTTCAAGCAGACCTTTTCCAAACCCCAAGTAGCCGAGGAGTCTAGCGTAGGGAGCTACAAAGGTTGTACTCTCAAAACCCTAGCTTTTCATACTTGAGATGATGTGCAAAATATTGAAACCCTAATTTTCTAGGAACGATTCATTGTTTGTTTACTTAGCACCCTATTAATTCAATCTTTGGTACATGTGATGCTTCCAATCCCTTCATGAGGTGCTATGTAAACCCAACAATATGCAACCTCCATACTAGGAAATTGAGCTAAACATCTTGAATCACTCTCAAATGATGCAGACAAGTTCGGATCGTGGATCTAACAAAACAAATTTTACGACAAATACATAACGATACAAGTTTAGATTAAAACTGATAGCAATAAAATGTTATTCGAATAACTTACATGATCTGTGACCCAATCACAAAAATTATCCTGATGGTATTTTTCCAAACGTTCTTCGTTCCAATCAGGATGCCCCTCACGTACCTCGTTAAAATGAATTCTACTTTCGACAAATAATTGTGACATTAATATTATATCATTTCATACACACACAAACACAGATATAACAATTAATCCAAAAGAACTTACTCTCTAATTTGTTCAAGACATGCGCAATTAAGCAAGATAAACCGGTATATCTTGTTGATAAACATAGTGTCTACCCTCTTATACTCGGCGTTACCATATGGCCCGTCTTGAATTCTTCGTGGTCGGTTAAGCCTTGTCTCAATGTTCTCGTCCAGATAGCGGGAACAAAATGTGGTTGCTTCATCAAGAAGATAACCTTGCATGATAGAACCCTCTGGTCGATTTTTATTGTGTATATACTTCTTAAGAGTGTAAAGGTACCTAATGAGAATATGTTGAATAAATAAATACGGGCATACAGGAAAACAATAAATTTATAAATTGCGCGAAACGAAAAATTATACGTACCTCTCGACGGGATACATCCATCGATATTGTACCGGTCCGGCTAACTTCGCCTCAGTTGCAAGATGAAAGGTCAAGTGTATTATGATATCGAAGAATGACGGTGGGAAAATACGCTCAAACTTGCAAAGTATAAACGCAATAGAATTTTCTAGTTTATCCAGCGTCGCAACCTCCAGTGTTTTAGCACACAACTCCCTGAAAAAACAACATAGGTCGTTGATTACTAGACCAACCGAGTCGGGGAGAGAAGTCCTGAGGGCTAATGGAAGAAGGTGCTCCACGATAACATGGTGATCATGACTTTTCAGCCCATCGATCTTGCCCTTCACAATTTTTATTTTCTTGCTGAATGATCCTGAGAAACCTGTGGGGACTTTCAAATCATGCAACACCTGCAGGAATCTTTTCTTCTCCGGTTATGACATATGATAAGCGACATTAGGAAGTACAAACTTGCCCCGTTTACCCGCTACCGGTCTAGGGTGCAATTCACTTCTTATTCCCCACTCTTGTAGATCCATCCGTGCATTCATGTTGTCTTTCGATTTCCCATCTTTACAAAGAAGCAAGTTAAGTATATGCTCTGATACTCCCTTCTCTATATGCATGACGTCCAGACAATGACGCACTGAATTTGTAGACCAGTACGGAAGCTCGAAGAAAATGCTTAACTTGTTGCCATATTGTGGTTTGACCTGTTTCGTCGGATCCATCCCGAAGGTCACGTTATTGTAACCATCCCATTTAGCAGTCACGTCCTCTCCGGACAATGGGGATGGAGGTCCAAGAAGCTCCTGATGACCATCAAAGTGAACCGTGTCTAACCTATAGGGGTGGTCTGGAGGCAGGAAACGTCGATGGCCGCAATAACAAACCTTCCTGCTAAAATTCAAGAATTTTGATGTTGTGTGTTCATGGCAATGAGGACATGCTTTGTGACCATGTACGGACCAACCTGATAGCATTCCATACGCAGGAAAGTCATTAATTGTCCACATTAAAGCCGCATGCAGTATGAAGGTTGTATTTGTGTTTGAATCATATGTCTCTACACCATCAATGAACAAAGATTTCAACTCCTTGATCAGAGGTCGGAGATAGACGTCGATATTGTTCGTCGGTGAGTTTGGTCCGTCGAGAAGAAGAGGCATCATAAAGTATGATTGGTCCATAGCCAACCAAGGCGACAGATTATAAATTATCATTACAACGGGCCATGTGCTGTGACTTCCAGCCATATAGTTGAATAGGCAGAAGCCATCAGTAGCCGGTCCGAGCCGGATATTGCGAGGATCGCTACTGAATATTGCGTGCCTCCTATCGAAATCCTTCCATGCCGGTGAATCTCTTGGATGGCTCATTTTTCCATCATCGCTTGGAGGAGCACGGTGATGCCAAATCATTGCCTCGGCTGTTTTCTTGCACCTGAATAGCCTCTGTGTTATGGGAAAGTATCGTGCTATCTTCACAGGAATATCAGGCTTCTTATCAGAATCTTTCGGCTTATACCTGGCCTCTCCGCATGTTGGACACTCTTTCAAATCTGAATTCTCTTTCCGGTACAACACGCAATTTTTAAGACATGCTTGAATCTTCTCGCACTTTAGACCCAAATCAGACAACATCTTCTGGGCTTCGTACCAGCTGTCGGGCACATTATTTCCCGGAGGCATAGAATCTTTCAAGAATGAAAGAAGCATTGTGAATGACTTGTTGCTCCATCCATTTAGGCACTTAATCTGGAAAAGTTGGACGAACCATGAGAGGGTGGAATACTTCGCATTCTCATAAATTGGTTTCCTAGCATCATTGATAAAATTTTCATATTTATCCGCACGCGGTCCTTGACCGGAAGGAATGTCATCTTTGGTACGAATAGATTCACCTAGGGCAGCCTCTACCATATCCTCCATTTCTTCTGATGGAAATAAATTTCCTTCTCCTGCCGCATTACCGAATTCTTCTTCTTCTCCTGCCGCATTATCGTGTTCTCCTTCTTCTTCTGTCGCAGTACTGCATTCTTCTCCTTCCCCGTGATATTTCCAAGTTGTATAAAGTCCAGTAAACCCATGTTTTACAATATGAAGCTCTGCCAATTCTACCTTCTGCCAGTACTTATTGCCACATCTATCGCACGGACAGAGAATCTTCTCTATTATGATCTTATTATGTGCGCGTGCAAATTCAAGGAAAGCAGCAACTCCCGCGACAAACTTAGGTTGCATACGTTGTTTCCAATCCACATACATCCAGTCCTTAACTCTGACGTACTCATGGGCCATGTTAGACTGTATAACATATAAATTGTAGGTTATGCTGACTATATTGAGAAATATAAGAACGGGATAGTTACTGACAAAGGAGAAAATCCGTGTATATGCTTTTGTGTGTGCGTTTGTCGTTGAAAAGAATAAATTATCGCACGTATGTTAACCGATAGACGGGGACTAAGTGGCGCTTTTAGTTTCATATATGAGTATCGATGGGAATATGAAGGTTTCATATTATCATATATTGGTTTTAACCCGAACATCTCGAATCGCTCTCTAATTATGCGTTTGTTGTGTATTCTTGTTGTATGTGTGTGTTCCGGCTGTCGGGGGTAGGCTTCTATCCCATTAAGAATGTATAGAGCGGACACCAATCACTTGTGGTTTCAACCGTTTCAAGTAAATTTCGGCAGCACCTCCCCGCTGTTCTCCGAGTACACTGTAATAGAATAGATAATCATTTCAAAGCTGTGAAACAACGTTGAAATAAACATCTAATCTATCTTTGTACACGGAGAACCAGCGGAAAGGTACCGACGAAATATCTCGAAACGGATGAAAACACAAGTGAATGAAGGCGTTTGCTTTATACATTCTTAACTTGTCCACACGGGACAAATCTATGGGTTACCATACGATTGAATTTTCTCGTCGCGTAGACTATACGACGGTTGTTAGTATCGAGCTATACTGTCCGATATTTAACAACCTTCGTATAGTTCTAGGTTACGACGAGCATCGCACGTATGTTAACCGATAAACGGGGACTAAGGTGCGCTTTTAGTTTCATATATGAGTATCGATGAGAATATGAAGGTTTCATATTATCATATATTGGTTTTAACCCGAACATCTCGAATCGCTCTCTAATTATGCATTTGTTGTGTATTCTTGTTGTATGTGTGTATTCCGGCTGTCGGGGGTAGGCTTCTATCCCATTAAGAATGTATAGAGCGAACACCCATCACTTGTGCTTTCAACCGTTTCGAGTAAATTTCGGCAGCACCTCCCCGCTGTTCTTCGAGTACACTGTAATAGAATAGATAATCATTTCAATGTTGTGAAACAACGTTGAATTGAACATCTAATCTATCTTTATACACGGAGAACCAGCGGAAAGGTACCGACGAAATATCTCGAAACGGATGAAAACACAAGTGAATTAAGGCGTTTGCTTTATACATTCTTAACTTGTCCACACGGGACAAATCTATGGGTTACCATACGATTGAATTTTCTCATCGCGTAGACTATACGACGGTTGTTAGTATCGAGCTATACTGTCCGATATTTAACAACCTTCGTATAGTTCTAGGTCACGACGAGCATCGCACGTATGTTAACCGATAGACGGGGACTAAGTGGCGCTTTTAGTTTCATATATGAGTATCGATAAGAATATGAAGGTTTCATATTATCATATATTGGTTTTAACCCGAACATCTCGAATCGCTCTCTAATTATGCATTTGTTGTGTATTCTTGTTGTATGTGTGCGTTCCGGCTGTCGGGGGTAGGCTTCTATCCCATTAAGAATGTATAGAGCGAACACCCATCACTTGTGCTTTCAACCGTTTCGAGTAAATTTCGGCAGCACCTCCCCGCTGTTCTTCGAGTACACTGTAATAGAATAGATAATCATTTCAAAGTTGTGAAACAACGTTGAAATGAACATCTAATCTATCTTTGTACACGGAGAACCAGCGGAAAGGCACCGACGAAATATCTCGAAACGGATGAAAACACAAGTGAATGAAGGCGTTTGCTTTATACATTCTTAACTTGTCCACACGGGACAAATCTATGGGTTACCATACGATTGAATTTTCTCGTCGCGTAGACTATACGACGGTTGTTAATATCGAGCTATATTGTCCGATATTTAACAACCTTCGTATAGTTCTAGGTCACGATGAGCATCGCACGTATGTTAACCGACAGACGGGAACTAAGTGGCGCTTTTAGTTTCATATATGAGTATCGATGGGAATATGAAGGTTTCATATTATCATCGAGTATCATATAGTGGTTTTAACCTGAACATCTCGAATCGCTCTCTAATTATGTGTTTGTTGTGCATTCATGTTGTATGTGTAACATGATTTTAAACCATTGAGATCAAGATTGATAGAACTGATCATCCTACATTGCAATAGCATTCATCAACCAAAAACTATTATTGCAATGGCATTCATCTATAACAATCAACAATTAAAACTACAAATGTAGGATACTGATATCATAAAGCGTTATACGCAACATATGAATTCACATGACTGAAACATGCATCAAACTATTGAAGTAGGGGGGGGCAGAAAAAAACCCTATTTGATTATCAAATGCATGGGTTTGTATGATTTATATGTATGTATTTGAGTGTTGCAATTCTGAAATTTGCTTTAACTTGTACGTTGCTTTATGTTGTTAATTTGATCATTTTTAAAATTGTAATTGGTTCTACACATAATTATTTCGTTATTGTAACAGAAAATTTTGTTTCTTTCGATATGAAACAGATACGATACACGATATGATAAATAAAAAAATGAAACACAAACCGTATCAAGATTTAACAACTTTGATTATGTCATATACGCGGGCCGATATTTTCATATTAGCCAATAGGCAAAAATAGATTGCGGTCTGGATATGGCATATTGGCAGATGTTACCTATATGCACACATGCATGTTGTATCCACATTTTTTCATAAATTAAACCAACTTTTCTATACATGCTAGTAATTACTGGATACATTCAGGTTAAATGCATAGAGCTAGCCGTAATTTCCTCTACGGTAAACTTTCATCAATGCAACACTTTGGTTCGCCTAACTAGATCGCCATTCACGAACACAATCTATTTATATGGCATGATTTTATACACTTAATTTTACCACATTTAATGAAAATGAATCATTCATGATATGATACATGTATATACATCGATACCCAACCCCAACCTAACCCTAGCCCCAGCCCCAGCCCAGCCCCGCCCCAACCTAACCCTAACCCCAGCCCCAGCTAAACCCCAACCCCAACCCTAAGCCAAACCTTAACCCCAGCCCCAGCCGCAGCCGAACCCCAACCCCAACCCCGACCGCAACCCCTGCCGAACCGCAACTCCAACCGCAACCTCAGACCCAGCCATGAACCCTAGCCCTAAATAATAAAAAATTTCTTTAATTTAGTTGAAGATTTACTAACCTGAACGGCGGTGGCGACGACCTGAACGGCGGTGGAGACGACGAGAACGGTGGTGGCGACGAGAACGGCGATGGCGACGACGAGAATGGCGGTGGCGATGACGAGAACGGTGGTGGCGATTTGGGGATTTTGTTTTGCTTGCGATCGAGAGAGGAAGAAAGAGATAACGGGCGTAGGCGATCGATCTGTGCCTTTATTAAATCGCTATTTAGTTGCCCCTACGGATTTGTCTGTAGGTCCTTGGTTTGCGGCTCCGCAGGGGCAAACACCAAATTAAGAATTAATATTTTTATTCTTGAACGTCTTGGCCCGTAGGGGCAACCTTATAGCCCTACGGATTAATCCGTAGGGCCAACATAAATCTGCCCCTACGGATTTCAATATCCGTAGGGGCAACCCCCTATTTTAGTAGTGACCACAATAAACTGGTCCAAGCATGGTGAAAAGATTCGGTTCATCAAATCCATGAATATCGCCGGTGCATTCGTTACTCCGAAGGGCATCACTAGGTACTCGTAATGTCCATACCGAGTTCGGAACGCCGTCTTGCAAATATCTTCTGCTTTCACTCAGACCTGATGATATCCGGATCGCAAATCCAGCTTCGAGAATACCCTCGCGCCACTAAGCTGCTTAAAAAGTTCGCCAATGCGAGGGATCGGGTACTTGTTCTTAATAGTCACCCGATTTAATTCTCGATAGTCGATGCACATCCTTCTCGTGCCATCTTTCTTCTTAACTAGAAGAACTGGAGCTCCCCAAGGCGAGTTACTGCTTCGAATCCAACCCTTCTCAAGTAGTTCCACAACCTGTTTCTTGACTTCTTCCAACTCCACTGGTGCCATTGGATAATATGCTTTAGATACTGGCGCTGTACCAGGAACAAGATCAATTGCGAACTCCACGTCTCGCTTCGGCGGTAATCCTGATATATCATCAAACACATCCATAAAATCACGAACAACAGCTGGCTCTTCACTTTCCTCAACCACCATTGATGCAAGAATATTATTTGTCGGCCTAGTCCTAAACTCGACTGGCCCGACAGAACCGCTTCCTCCAGCGAAGGTAAACTCGGGATGTCCGGGAATTTGGAAAATTACTTTCTTTTCCCTACAATCAATGTGAGCATGGAAAGTGCCAAGAAAATCCATTCCCAAGACAACTTCGTAGCTACTTGTATCAATCACCAAGAAATCTGCAAAAATCTCCCGTCCGCAAACAACAACTGCAAAATCTTTACATTCCCTACTAGATATGATTTTCCCATTCCCAGTGTGTATGTCCCAGAAACTAGACAGTGTCGTGCAGACAATCGAGTGTATAGTTATAAACTTGGATGACATAAAACAATGGGATGCACCAGAATCAAATAACGCTAATGCGGGAAAACCATGAACGAGTAGAATACCTGAAACAACTTCTCCCGAAGCCTTAGTTTCCTCAGCCGTCAAGGTAAAATCTCGAGCCTGATTAGGTCCTTGAGTTAGCTGCTTCTGTCCCTGGAACGGTATCTGCGGAGGCTTCTGAAAATCATCCCTCGTACGAAGCTTCGACGGACACGAGTTAACAGTGTGATCTGCCGCTCCACAAACCAAACAGAGTCCCTGCCTCCTTCGACAATCCTTTTGCACGTGGCCAGGTAAATGGCAGTAGTTGCAAGTCACCCTCCTTCTCTGGTCAACTACAGCAGGCTTCTTCATCGATGTTACGCCACGACGGTCCACTGGAATACCTCTGCGACCATGAGCTCGGTTTGGTACAAATGCCGGCTTCATTACCGCAACTGCTGTCTGCTGTGAACTCCAAGTCTTCCCCGATAGGCTCTGCTGTTCTCGGGCTGCCGTAAGTACCTGTGAGAAAGTGGTCAAACCCAGGGAGACAATCTGCCTCTGGATGTCCACATCCAACCTACGCATAAACCTCCTTGCCCTGTCTGCGTTGTTGGCAACTAAAGGTCCAGCGAATCTACCGAGCCGTGTCCACTCAGCTGCATGTACATCTACGGGTGCACCATTCTGCTTCAGACTGATGAACTTCTCTTCCATTTCCTCCCGTGCAGTCCGCGGGAAGAACTTCTCCAGGAAACTCTTCGAAATATCCGCCCACTTGATCGGCTTGGGCAAGCGGGTCTCCTCCACAAGCCACCATTCACGGGCGTAGTCCACTAACTGAATGCGCACCACATCCACTCTCTTATCATCTGGAATCTGTGCCGCAATAAGTAAGTTCTCCGTGTCAACTAGCTACTGCTCTGCTGGCAAAGGCTCCTCCAAACCGGTAAAGACAGACGGACCCAAACGTCTGAAATATGCTACGGTCCCAACACGATCAACTGGCTTAGCTCCAACACTGCTCATGGACTGCTGAACGGTCTGCAAACCTTCCTAAAACGATTCAGCTTGTTACTGGATCAGCTCGGTATGCCTATTTTGATTCTCCAGCATTCCCCGTATCACTCCAAGCATGGCGGCTTCGTCAACACTTCTTTGGTACGTCTTCAGATTCTTGCCTGCCATACTCCTGAAATCAAAACACCCAAGATTAGCATGATAACCAATTTACAATATAGATCGAGGCTAGAACTCCAAGTTACTTAAATAGAGTGCCGCATTGTAACTATGCCGCGGTATCATAGCTACAATTACATAACTCCACCCAAGTCGCCTAAGCTCTAGAGATAACAAGGAATTAGGTTTCGAGTCGATATGCAAAGGAAGTTTGCACATCGTAAAAGATATAATCAGGAAGAACTTGATTCAAGAACGGTAAACGGTAAGGTGGCAGGACATGTTTCCTAAACACGGGTATTCTGATTCGTGTATTAGGTACAATACCCAACTAAAAAAAGAATCAACCCGACTATCCTATGGCTCTGATACCAAAAGAACCATGTCACGCCCCACTTCCCAGAGTACGCTAAATTGGGCACGTGACATAGCCAACCATGCTACCTGTGGGTAGGAAGTATCCATCCACAGTCACATTACGGCTGTAGAGATATCAAGAACAAAATAAAATATCTAATACATGTCCATAAGCCAAGAGAAAATGAGTCAAGAATAATAAAATGCGGAAGCAAAAGATCCAATACAAAATAACTGGAATGTATGTCCCATAATGCGGGCTCACATCAGGAATAAAATGCATGAAATAAAGAACTAACTACTACCGACACCTCACAGCTCAGCCTGCTGACTGAAGTACTCCGGCTCGGACTGCAGCAACGGTACAGAATCTGGGCCATGCAAAACCCAGACGTTGGATCGTCATATCATCAAGTAATAAAGGGTAACAGGATAACAAGCAATGCAAATATAATCCTGAGTGAAAAGCAGAGGTAACAGTAATATAAATCAGGCAGTGCAGGGTAGTGTGCAGTGAGTAAACTAAACCGTTCTATTGGGTTTTCCTACTCTAAAGTTTTCAAAATAAATTTGATGAATCATCAATGTAACTCAATAGTATCCCGTGCATACCCGGGACCGCGGTCCAGATTCTCGGGCTGAATCCGAGACATGCCGCTAGGCACTAAAACAGGAAATATGTACAGAGAATGATGTCAGCAGCATCATCCCAAGGCTGGCCTAGCCTCTAAAACTGATCAGAACAAGTATCGAACTGTTGAGTTACAAGTCAGGTTTCACCGTTGATTTCCCCATACCCCCAAGTTATATGTGTATGTCAAGTCAGGTATTCAGTAATCAAGAACTAATGCCAACACAGGATCAGGTAAGAGCGGGTTTGTCTGGATAGACAATAGGAACTGTCCGTGAGGACTACACGTCAGGTTTGTTGGTATTAAGAACGAGATCAGGTAACGGGTCAAGCCATGGTACATCAGGTCGAGTCAAGTAATGTACGGTACCATGTCGGGTCAGGTAATATGTGTAGCAAGTCATGTCAGGGTATACCAGGTATCATGTGGGTGCTCATAATCAACTAGCATAATCAAGATTATAAATAACCAAGCATGGGTACAAACAGAACAATAAACTGGAATATGATATACAAATGGTACAGATTACATTATATTGATGCACGGTTATCATTTTGTGTTTAAGGGATAGTTTCAACATTACTTAACTACAGTATAATATTATGGATGTTAAAATCAGGTTAATATGTACTAAATAATCTAAATATGCATTGGACTATAAATCAGGTTAGATGTACGCAAACAGTCGTCCGACAGGGTAGGAACTATAAGAAGTACTATGGGCTATGCGAGTAAACACTATGTGATATAAACATTGGTATGGATGCAGTTAATAGTCTCATACGCAACAAGATATGTCTTCCATGACCTAGATCTAAAATGGTATAAACGAATGCAACGGAACAACGAAATGTTGTAAAAATGAACATGTGGTACTAGATTTACAATACAGGTATAATCTATATTTAAATAGGTATAAGATAGTTTAAATTGCATGTAGCAAGATTAACTTGCCTCGACGGGTCGTGAAACGGAAAACGGAACGTTACGCGTCGGCGGGGAAAAGTCGTGACGCGCTCACGGTACACGGAATGCGTCCGAACGACGAACAGTGGAGTCACACGGGTCGAAGGTACCTGCTGGGTCGTCGGGAAATGCCGCCGGCACGGTCGGATTCCGGCAAAAAACAAAAACAGTGAACAATAAAGAATACAAGAATGCATGAAGAAAAGAAGAGAAGAATAAGAAGAATGAAGAGAAGGAGGATGGAGAAGAGTGTGCTCATGATGATCTGTAGAGGGATTGTGCTCGTCGACCGCGTTGACGGAGCTCCGGCGACTTGCCTGCAGGGAACCATCAGCCAAACACAGAACAGGGAAAAGAATGAGAGAAAGGAAGAAGAAGGAAAGAAGGAGAAGAGAGAGAGGTAAGCTTACTGGGTGCGCACGAAGGCCGGGGACACGGGGACGAGGTCACCGGCGGAGACTGGAAGTGGAGGTGGCGGAGAAGAGCGGGTGTGCAAGTTCTCGGCTGCTCAGATTCGCGTGCAGGAAGATCGTGGACGAAGAGAATGGAGGTGAACGTGATGAGGACGGGTAGGCAGCGATGAAACGACGATGATGGCGTCGGCGTCATCACAGAAAGCGAGGGGAGACGGCGGCCAGGGTTTCGCTGGTGATGGGTAACGTAACGAAAGAATAAAGAAGATGAAGATAAGTAGAGGGGGAGAGAGAGAGAGAGAGATTCGCGCGAGAGGAGAGAGAAGTGAGATCGAGAGGAGAGAGAAAGGAAGGAAGGAACAGTGAGGAGAGAGACTTTTGTATTTTTCTGTGAAGAGAGAGAGAGAGAAAGAGAAAGGAAGAGGGAGAGAGAGAGAAAAGAATGTGGGGCCCAGGGTTAAAGAACCTTTCTGATTGGCTGGGAGACGGCTCGTGAACAGAAGGAAAATTTAAAAGATTTCTGAGGAGAAAAGGTGGGGAACAGTTTTTAAAGAGGATTTTTAAAATATAAAAGATTTTCCTGTTTCGAAAGAAATCATTTCAAAGGTTTAAGAAATTTGATCCTAGGTTAAAACACCTTGGGCTGATTTAAAAATTTTAAAAAATAGGTTTCGGCGGAAATACAAAATATTTCAGAATTGCGCCCGGGTCGAGTCCAAAAATTTGAATTCGAAAAACGAAAATTATTGGCGGGTTCCAAAATATTAAAATGAAGGATTTTATAATTAAAAAGCATACCCCCAAGAACGGACGCACGTACGTGCGTGTAGCCGTCCAAACACGTCCGTTTCACTGAACGGGACGAGAACACGATGCAAGGACGCTACCATAGGGTTAGGGGTGCCAAGCAGGCCATGACAAGTATTTTAAATTATTTTTAAATGACTTAAATTGTTATATGCAGAAATATGAAATGTCGGGGTAAAAGTATAACTAGCAACAGTCAAGCAAGACAAATGAAATAAATACCACACACCATATATACGATAACTGAAATTTGTAGAATTGTGCTCGGTTGTTACAATTTTTTTCAAAATAAAACAAAAAAAACTTTTATAACAATTTTTTCTCAGTTATTTTTATCTAATGTCACTCTGAGTTTTATTGAAAAATTTGAACTATGAAAATGGAACAAGCATAGAACACAGGCCATGCCGTTAAAATTTGGGATCTCAATTTTTATTTTTGGCTGCTGATTTATTCTTGATAGCCGCTACCGACGGCCCATTGTGCCTTGGTGGGTCCCATCTTTGGGTGTTTGCTCTATTTTCCTTATTTTGCTCTATTTTGCTACTTTAAATTTGAAAATTATTTGAGTGTAGCATATTAGCAAGTTATATCGCTTATTTCGCTAAAATTCCCGATTTCCGACATTTTCCAGATTTTTACGGAATTACATGCAGCGATCGTGAACTTTTAAGAACAAAACGTTAGTGAAGTATAGTGCCAAAAATCCGGATAGGTTGACCTGCGCAAGTGAACTTTCCAAGCTATTCGGGATCGACTCAACGTGAGTTTCATAACCCAAAAAATTTCGATACGTATTTTCTAACTCCTCTCTTAAATCCGACATATTCCAATATTCTATTTTCTGCAGGATTCTTTGCAAGTTCCCTGCCAATAGCCAAAAGAGAACTAACCCGTATTTGTTGCGGCGCCTAAGCCTAAAATGAAAAGGATGTGCTTGATTGTTTGATTGCTTAAATTCTTTTATTGATTGCGTATTTTCATACTTTAATACGAACTTAAGGGTAAAGAACCCCACAAGATACGGTAAAAGATTTCATCACCTTTTTCCGTGGCCCACAAATTACAAAACTGAGCATTCTTGCATACCCCCAGTAATTTTAAAAAAATTAGAACTCAGCCATTAAGGACTCGCGCTCATTAGGGAAAGTTAATTGTGTTTATAACATTGCTTAATGTTATATTGTTCAAGAGTTGTCTCGAAAAGTGTAAAGGTTGCAGCCGCCGAATGAGAAAAATTTATTCTAATTAAGAAATTTCGCGAAAGCATTGAAAAACTTCTCTTCTTCTCTACACTTACCTGGATTCTTGATCAGTATATCTTGAGCTCGTTTTTCGACATAATTTTACTTCGAAAATCAAGTTTTGTAGTAAGTCTAGTTGACTTAGCAAAACATAGACTGCTAGGGGTGTGATAAAATTTGTTTTTGTGATTTTGTGAATACTTGTTGATATGGGTGACACACAGTTCAATTTGATTCTTCACGATCCATATTCTTTTATTAATATACATACCGAATTCTTTTGTTTAAACTGTCAAGATTCTTCCCACATTTTCGACAACTATCCTTTCTTAGGGGGTAACCAACCATGCCAAAATTTTGATATATGTCCACCCCCTAACACTCTTGAGCCTAATACCACTTTAAATATAGAGCAATTGATTGAAAATTTAGAGAAAGAGGTCAATAGGATGTTTGCTTTCACATCGACGCCATAACAACCATCCTTTCCTGAAACAACTATCACATCTATAATGTTTGAAAGTGAAATGGATGCTAGATTGATCACTTTAGAGAAAGCTTTAGAAGCGATGATTGCAGTCGAAAATCAAACAAATTCGACACTAGTCATGTTCATACAAATATCTGACCATTTGTTTTACGCTCAATATCAATCATTGGTTAGAATCGACGACTAAGTGAAACATTTAGCTGTACAGATTATAGGGAGCGAACACAGTTAATTTGAAACTAATAATGCCAATATTTGAAATTCAACTGAGTGAGATAAATGGTCAATTTTTTTTTGATGATTTCATAGTTGATGATGAAGATATAATTGACTTGACTGAGTGTTATAAGGATAAGCAAGAAAACCCTCTGAATCAGTCTGACACTAATCTTCAGGTACCAATTAGGCCTCATATCACTTGTGGTCTTGAGAATAATTTAACTGATAAACTACTTGAAAATGAGATTCTTGCACCGACTGATTGTATCAATAAAATTTTAGAGGAGGAAACTTGTGAATTTAACGGGTATGGTTTCAATATAGTGTTTGACGAAATTCACAATCAAGAATCCACGAATTTAGTGTTGCCGATTAATATAGCTTTTGACGAAAATTTAGAGTGGGAACCTATATTCCTAGATGACATCGACCTATCCATAAGTCAGTATGTTGAGGGAAAACTTGAATTAGGTGATGTGATCTATATTGATGAGAATATAATTGTGGAGGAGTATAGGGAAAAAGTTAACTTTGACAAATATTGTTTCACGCCGAGTATTAAGGAAATTTTTGCAGATGAGCTTGATATTCTTAGTGAGTTTGAGTCACGATTACTCTGGGAACATCCTAGGAACCTCTCCTTTGATAAACTTTTTGAGGATGAACTCCAGTTTTTAAATGAACTTGACTACGAAACTCACCACACGATTCTTGTAAACAAAGATCATCCGGGCAACATTTTTTCGACTCTTTTAAAACTTTATCTTCATCTTCAACGTTTTCTGATCCCTCATTCCATACACCCATGCCCGATACTAAAATCTAACCATACCACTAACATTTTCTTTTTCTTTTTTGTATACTATTTCTTTTACCGGTCCTGATATTATATTGACAAAATTTTTAAATGGCCGGTACTAATTTCTGGACCGACGCAATCTCTTAACTTGTAAATACTATAATTAGCTCTTAAATTTCTTTTTTTGTGAATAAAAGCTCACCATATATGTCTAAGTTTAGTAACCGGAGACGGGGGCAACGATGAGGACATCGTAAATCTCGGATTTAGGGGTGATCAGCACTCCGTTTACTTTGTTGCATCATATGTAAATTCTACATTGCATATATATTAGAAAAACCCACAAGAATTTGAAAAATTTTCAAAACATAAAAACTTTTTCTTCAAGTTAGCTAGTGGGGAATCTTAAACTCGAAATCCGACGGTTTAGTTTGATAAGATAGAAACAACTAAATCCTATATTTAGAAATTAAAAACCCGAAAGATAACTCTCCTTTGAGCTTAACCGTAACTAATATATATCTTTGTACCATACTACACGTGTCATGAGTTTTGAGAATTAGATGAAAAGTTTGAAATGTCTAAATTTTTTTTAAAAAATTGATAAACTCCTTAAGGATTAAACATGTTTATTCTGAAATAAGTAATATCAAGAGTAGTTCATAAAGTAAAGTGGATATGAAGGGATATTATTGAAAGCTTTTATGGAGACTAAGTTTAAAAAGTAACCCATCTGAAACTTGATTGGAGTGATTACACATCTGATCTACACAAACATGTCTTTAATCTTAAAAATGATACGAACAACTGGCAATGTCTCCGTTCGCATTGATTTCTTATGATTTTCATGTATAAAATGAGTCCTTTTGTTTTATGGCCTAGGTGACTTGGGCAAGTAAGCCCGCTGGGGTGTTTTCACATCTAATTCCCTAAAGCCATCTGATTTGGGTGCATTGACCCAAAACTTGCTAAGAAACTTAGAAAGTCCGATATAAACAAAGTCAAGCAAGTTTTCTCTCCGAGTTTAAAGTTCTCAAGGTTCTTTGTGTGAGAATAATCTTGGTTTAAAACGTGTTTTGTATAAAAAATATTTTAATGGAGATACGAAGGTTTGATTTTACACGATGACAAGACTATCACATGTTCACGAAGGTGTGTATGAATAAAGACAGGTGAAAGGTGGAGTGAGGAATAAGGCTTAATTTTTCATTAAAAATGATAGAAATTCGGGATTTGAGACCTAGCTGGAGAATGAAAATCGAGAAAAGCTTAAGTCTTTGCAAACTCGTCTGATCCTTTTGAAGTTTTTCCTGGTCCGTAATTGTGGCATGATGACTCTAATTGATGTTTTTTAAAACGTAACGACGCTATTTACACAAACACGTAAAGACGTATATGATCTTAAATTAAATAAGAAGCGAGGTGTGAAAAATGAGGGTGGACATTTCTGACTTAGGGCAATAGAATTTCTAGCTTAGATACTTAACCCTACAATTTGAATTGACTGTTGTTTCACTAAACTAGCTTGACGGGATTTTGTGGGCATAATCCGCTGAAAACCCTAAGGATACAAAACTCCTCGTACTAGGGACACCTATAGATTGAACGACTTGTTGCACGGGCGCAGTGCAATCGCGTTCCCTGTGAAAGGGAGGTTAGGATTTTGTTTTTCTTGGGACGAGCAAAAGATAAGTTTGGGGTATTTGTTTAGCATAATTAATTGCATTTTAATATCACTCATTTCTTATCATTTTGTAAATAAACAGTGGCATTTAATATGTGTCTTCTCATTAGTACAGGTTACAGGTACACCGAGAAATATCACTGAAAGGACGCACAACTTGCACGGATACGAAGATTTTGAGCCAAAACTGCAAACGTGACAAAAAACCGATCAAGTCTAATGAGTTTTGTAACAAGTAATGTTGTGTACAACAAATGAATCATTTTGGTCCAACATGGTACACATATCTTCAAGTGTGAACACATGACATGTGCCATAACCAAGTGGGCATGAGCTAGGACTCATGTGATCATGAGTGTAGCAAGTGGGATTGCAAGTGGCATGGGTCATGAGTATTTGATCAAGTGGATGGTATGAGTGTGACGTACATTTTTTGGAGAAAAAAATCACCATCTCTGTTCTTTAACTCCAGAATAAAACGATTGAGAATCAAAGAACATAAAGTATTCTAAAAATTAAGTTAGGACCACTGGAGTACACTGTATGAAGCTGGGCCCCAGAAGCTACATGCTACTTGGCCGCCACTTCCCCATTTCCAGCGTCCAAACCCTTGCCATGTGGGCTCGTGCTCTTGCCATGGGTCCACCGCTGTCCAATCAAGCCACTTTTATCATTTGTTTTGGCTGGAAAAACTCCTATAAATAGCAGATCATAGATTAAGTTCTGGGTTGGATTTTTGAGTAGAAAAACAAATTGAAATGCTTGCTTACTTCTTCTTTTTCCCCTTGCAAGCTCTCATTTGAGAGTTTAGAAAGTGGAGATTGAAATTGTAAGCTATCTTGTAATCAAGTCCTTCCAATTTGTGAATAAAACTTGTAATCTTTTGCTTAACTTCTTTGCTCATTTCTTACTTGTTTTCTTTGCTCATTTCTTACTTGTTTTCTTTATGTGTTCTTCCTTTTGTGTTTTCTTTTCTCTTTTTATGATGATATTTGAATAATTTCTTTGGTTATGGTGATGGTGAGGATGGAGATGAATGGCTTAGTCTTCCTCCTTCTCTTGTGAATGTTTAATGTGCTCAAAACTTAATTGTAACTTTAAAATTGTTTTATGGATATGTTTAATATGGTATTTTGATTTTGATAGTTGTTTGTAACCTTTATCTTATACCCTATTATCTCATTATCACCATTTTGCAATGTTAAAGTTAGAATCAAATTAGTTTTTAGGTTGCTGAGTGTTTTGATAGGGTATTTTACTTGATGTTGGTTAACACCCTTCATTTAGCATATATCCTATATTATCACCCCACACTTAGCAAGTTTAATATTAACACCTTACTTCTCATGTGCTAATTTATGTATTTGTTGATGATGTATGCTTGCTAACCCTTGTGCTTAGTTTTGATAATTCATGCTTGGACATATAAACGGTAAGTGAGAACAATACAGATTCCTTTCATTCCTCACGTATGAGTTCGTCATCTTGATGGTTTATGCTTCATCACCGCCTTGATACGCCATACTTCATTTCGGTGCTAACTAGAGCAGGGAACACTCATGATCAAGAGAAAGTCGAAGATTTCGCCACGATTCAATCATCCGAATCGGAGCCATGGCCGCTTTTCTTTTCTTATATACTTTGTTTTTCTTTTTGTGACACAAACCTAAACAAAACCAAATTCTTTTCTATTTGGACTGGTCATAAAAACTCATAATCATCAATTCCCTGTGGATCAACTCGTACTTACCGGCTAGCCACAATGAGCTATGCACATACGGTTTATAAATTTTAAAACGAGACCGAGTTCGCATTAGCCGAATTTCTAAAATCTTTTTCTTTCAAAATACATAGGCGTGCGCGTGTGAAGTACCAGCAGTATAACACCGACTCTAAATATTTATTTGAATTTAGTACATGCCAGATACCCTTAAGTCATGTTAAGTTGCTACTAGTCCCTAGAGCGATTGCCCTTCGACACCTTATACCCACTCTTGAGTGATTTCCCCTCGGCCCATTTTACCCACTCTTTGATTATGTGATAATCATGATTTTTTATGGGAATAATTGTCGCAATAACATCGCATATCCTCCTTGTTGTTATATGTGTTTGGTTACAAGATAAATTCAAGTAAAATACTCTAATAGACTTATAATGTTATGAGTAACCACCACATGAATATCTAAATAATATATCATATATGCGTAAGAAAAAGAAAAATTATTCATTTATTTTAGCTTATATATGTATAAGAATTATTCTTAAATATGATATTTGTTTGCATATTAATCTTCAGTATTTTTACGAAAGTTCAATAGGGGCAGTTGCTCCCGCTGGACCCTATATGGATCCACCCTTGTTTGTTCGGTAAGAACCTGTTTGGTCCCAGGATTTAGGGAGAATTCTTGAGTTTTGGATTCATGAATCCTAAGATTAGCAAAGTTTGTAATTGGCTTGAGAATTAGGATTTCAAGGATTTGTTGGATTTTGTGGTGGGCCCCCACCATTTTCAAGGATTCATGGATCCTACAAAAAAGAAGGGATTTGTGAGACCCATTGTACTCCTCTCTCTTAAAAAATCCCTTCTCTATCTCTCTTTTTAATGCTCAAATCCAAATCCTACTTTCTTTTACCTAACCAAAAAAAAAAATTACAAGGATTTACAAATCCAAAACTATAATCTTTTACAAAACAAACAAAAAATTACTTAATCCAGAAATTTTCAATTGTACTATTTTGAAATCTAAATTTCACAATCCTACAACCAAACAACCCTTAAGGCCAGGTTTGGATAGTTAGGATTAAAATCCGTAGCATCTAATTTGGGGTGAGAATATCCTAGAATGTACTTGCATTCATTTTGGGTGAAAATGCAGGAGCTTTTCAACTTGAATGAGTGTTTAGATAGTTTAGGATAAGGATATAGTTCCCTATCAAACAATTTACATATTTTTCCAGAATACACATTTAGTTCACATCAAAGCAGTTGAAAATTATAATTATAATTTAAGAACATCCAACCTTTTTACGCTGAAGATGCCAAGTTGATTATAGAAGAATTATATTCATCAGTATCTAATTTCAAATATAAACATATGATAAATATCACAAATTTTACAGCACTAGAGAATTAACCGATCATCAAACAACAAACCGCAAGAAGTTTCTGATAATAGAAAAAAGTCGAATCTAACCACATATCTTAAGCTGCATTTCGAGCTCCAATAGATTGGGTTGTTGAAAGAAGATCTCTCTCGATGCGACGCAAAGCTGACGCATCTCAACCTTCGAGAGCTGAACTTGCTTGCCTGGCCTCACTGAGTGAACCTCTAGCAATTTATTGGTTATATCTTCCAGCAACATAGGATCCATTCCTTGAGGATCGATTGTTCGATCAAAAAAACGAAATAGTACTAGCTATCTCCTATTTTTTTCCTTCCTCTTCTTTTAATTTTTTTTTTATTTCTATGACTTTGATTTGATTTGTTTGAATGAAATTGAAAAAGGAAGAAAAATAAGACGGGAGAAGAAGGTGAAGAAAGTTTACGGGATCCTCACAATGAGTTTGAACTACGACGTGGTTTTTGAATTACTTGAGCAAATGACATGGTCGTTTCTATGAAATAAGCCTAAAATTGAATTTAGTATACAACGGAAATTTTTTATATTATAGAAGCACATTGAAACCGACACCACAAAAGTAACGCATAAAATTAAATTTAGTAAGTAATGGAAATTTTTTATATTATAAAAACGCTTCGAAACTCATACCACAAAAATAAAGTATAAAATTAAATTAGTAAGCAATTGCATTTGAACCCAATATATTCTCCATGTAAGTAAACAAATTTACCATCTAGGCTAAAGACCTCACTATTGATTTATTTTAGCATATATATGTATAGGAATTGTTCTTAAATATGATATTTGTTTGCATATTAATCTTTTGTATTTTTACAAAAGTTCAATTGGAAGCAAACTTAAAGCTCCGAGTCCAATCCTAGGTCCGCACACATTAACATTAACAAGGTAAGAACTCGACAATAATGGCCTTATTATTTAACTAGCGAGATTTATGACGAAATATTACAAATAATTAAATGTTTCTTGTTCTATGACAAAAAAATCCAATTTTTTCACATTAATAATTAACTAGAAGTAATGGGGAATAGTATAGTTTGAAATAAGTAATATCTAAATAGATGATTACATTAAAATAGGAGTGCCAAATTTAGTTATTCAAATCAAAATTCTTATCATAGAATTTTTTTTTCCGATTATTCATCCGCCATATATTGATGCAGCCATGTCATGCTAATATGTAGTATGCATTTACTTCAATAATTCGTACACGATACAATGTATGGACCAAAATTTTAAGAAATACGAACAAATATAAGCAATGTTGGGACAAGATAAGGCAATAATCTATAATTAGAATTTGATGTATAGTTGATTAGCATACTTACTATCTATAAGGAGGAATAAGCGATCTTAAATGGAGATTGTTCAATTTACCTGCAAGATACATTTTTATAATACTTATAGCAGTAATAGCGAATCAAGTAAATAATATTCACATGAACCATCCTGAATTTTTCTATAAAGCAGATTCTACGAACACTAAAACTTGATCTAAATAAAGTATATATATCATCCGGTGTATGGAAGGTCCAAGAAAAATGAAAGTTGACAAAGGTCCTTGGAAAAGGCGGCCTCCAAGTCCAAGCATCGTAATTTAGCGGGAGAGGACGAAGGCAATGACCAATTACGATGCGGCTCCTTTATTCAGCGCAAATCAGAGATGGCGGCGGAAAAGCTGAATATCTAAAACACAACAAGTGTCCCAGGATTAGCGGTCATGCTAAGATCCAAAAAGGTGGCATTTTGTGTCAGGAAAGATATTTAAATTTCAGAAGGAGGGAAGGATTCAACCATATCGGTACCTCTCGAAAATTTATGCCTTAGCCTCTATTGATTTTTGTTGTTACATAATAAAAAGCCTTTCACACCAAGGCAGCATTATCCTTTGTGCTGTTGTTTTGTATTAAGTATGGAGGGACCTTGTAGTAAAATGCCTTTATTTCTAATGTTTCATTTGTCTTCTGAATAAAAGAGTTCGACAAAAAAACTTGGTATGTATATATTTTACAAGTTCTTTTTATGTACATGAAATGGAAAAAAAAACTTGTCTTTATATAAAATGAAAAAGAAAATTTATTTTATTGAATTTGTATACAAAAGTCTGAACTCAAGATCATTCATTATAAATATATAATTACAATTGGTATCTATTTTTTGTGTGAAGTGAAATTTTATCTCTTATTGATCATTTAGGTATAATAAAAATTCTAATTTTATTAGGCCTATTATAATACTATTTATGCAAAAAGAGTAGTAAATATTTACTAAATTCATAAGCATTCGTTAAATTTTTATTTTTAAATAATTTGGTTAATTTTAATATATAAGGAATATCTGTTTTTTTATTTATAATAGTGTATATGAGCTTTCAACATAAATATGCTTATTAAATTTGTATGCATTCTTAATTTTTTTTATTTTTAAATAACCTTTTACTAATTTTGTTTATTTGAATACATGATGGGTATCAGTTATTTTACACTACTACAAATAATGGTTGCCCCTACGGATTTATCGGTAGGGGCAACCCACTGCCCCTACGGATATATACGTAGGGGCGAAAAAAGACCCCGTAGGTGCAAAGGCCGCAGGTGCAAGTTGAGGCCCTGAACTTGCCCCTACGGACAAATTTATGCCCCTAAGGATACCTCGGTAGGTGCTATAGCCCCTACGGAGTACCCCGTAGGGATAATAAAATCATATATTTAATTTTTTTTTGAATATATTGTATATACCTACGGATATACCCGTAGGTCCTATTTAGACCCCTACGGATACATCCGTAGGGGATATAAAGCAGCCCCTACGGATTGATCCGTAGGGGCCACTCCCTACGGACATATCCGTAGGGGCACCCCCAACACCCTGCACTGATATCAGGTGGGAAAATATCAGGTTTCCTGATAGTTTGCCCCTACGGATAACGCCGTAGGGGCAACCACTTTTACCTACGGATTAATCCGTAGGTACATATTGTCTGTATTTTTTTTTTAAAATGGGCTGCTAGATTTTTTCCCGCCCTGTGCACAATACAATATACATCAATCAAATCATATATTGCAGTATTCATAATCACATCTCACGCATATATATAATATACAAAAGAAACCCAAAAACTGAATATGATATAAATACAAACCAATATCAATATCGTTTCAAAATGTAGTACAATGTGATATAAATAAATACATGTTTCAAAAAATAAGAACACAAAAGCTACCCTAGTTCGGTCCAGCTCCACCTCCGAATAACGTTAAAATAATGCGCGCCTGCTCCTCGGTAAATACACTCTCCAATGCTACAAATAAGGGAGTCTGAGCGGCATGTGGAGCTGGCGTTGTGGTCTGCGCAGCCGCCGTCGAGGTAGTCGCTTGCGGAGCCGCGGCTGCGGGAGTCTGAGTGGGCGGTGGAGCTATAGGAGCTGTCTGCGGAACCGCAGCCGATGTAGTGGCTTGCGGAGCCGCAGCCGAAGGAGATGCATGTGGAGGCTCGGACGATCTACCCTGTCGCGTCTGGACATAACGTGTGTAAGAAGCGTGTAAGAACTGTGTATTATTCGAATTCGTTTCATTATTAAGTTATTTCGAAACCCTGTTTGGATATCTAGTTTGGAAAAGCGTTGTTTATTTTAATTACATATGTATGTATGATTAATCAAACTTAATTCTAAAACCAAATAAGCTCAAGCTACGTACTAATTATGGATATGTTGATATGTATATAATATGAAATGATATTTTACTATAAAGTAGTATACATACCAGCATCTCCTTCAACTCCTGAACGGTGGCCCTCAAGCTATCCAGTTCCTGATGGACATGCCGGCCACTGGAGACGGAGGAAGTAACCGCCGGGGTGGAGTCCAACCTCATATGGGCCCTGCTAGGGCCCAATCCCCGGCCTCTCTCCCAACCTCCGTGGTGCCCTCCGTGTGTGGCGTCCAGAACTGGGGTCAGCAGCCTCGGATCGTTCTGTCCGGTAAAATCGATCCCCGAGGCCTGGGCCTGCTCAACCACCCGCTCCTACACCCACATTAAGCAGTAAAGTATAAGTATAAAATTTAAACATGAACCTTCCAAAACTAAAATTTCAAATTTGGGTAGAAAAAATATTAACACTTACGCAGTACTCCTGGGTAGCGACGTCGGGACATCGAAGCTCGCCCGTGGCGGGATCTGTCGAGGTGCCGTGGACGGCAAGATATGCGGACAGCACGCTCGGTGTACCACCTGACGCCACGGTCCGAGATGTCTGCAATATTAGAAAGTAACTCTTAATATTAGAAATATTAGAGAATAACTCTTAATATTGTAGAATATTAGAGAATAACTCTTAATTTACCGATAACTCCATGGCTCGAGTAATGTTCCTCGAGCCACCTGTGTAAGTGGGGCGACCCCTCTTCGCCGACTTCCTGTTCTCCGTATTCTGAGCGGCCTGTTTCTGCACAACGCATTAACATTTAGTTTTCTAATTAAGAAACACAAAGAAATAAATTATATCATAAATAATGAATTAAATTTAAAATACATACTCGTTTGCGTTCGGAGTCGAAATAAGCGCACAATATAGGCCATGTCTCTACGTCGACTCTCGCAAACGCCGGAGTAGATAGGAGGGCCGCTCTCTCTGCCTCGGGGGTCGCTATCCACAGGGAGTAGCAGTCGGCCTTCAGCTCATTCCTGTTGTATCGGACCTTGGCCTGCATGTTCTTCATCAGGCCATTGTACAGAGCATGAAGGTCGAGCACCCTCCCCGGGTGATCAGGGTCGGCTACAGGCTGAAAATCGTAATCCAACTGAAAATACAAAAAAAAACATTGTTATTAGATTGCAAGTGTTAATAATAAATATATTGGATAGATCAAATGAAAATATATATTAATACATACCCGAGCCTGTTCAAAGAAGAGGGCGAATGAGCGCTGGTGCTGCTCGCCCCACTCAACGTGAAGTGGATAGTTCTTCACGATCCGGCTCTCGTCCCCCAAATACCGGCCGAACCTCTCGGCATGAGGACCGGTATAGCGATAGTCAAGGGTAAAAAATAGGGGGAATGCTGCCTCCCCCTAGCTCTATCAGGCCTCAGCCTATGGGACTGATTCGGGCCTCGAGTCCCCCTCTGGGGATGGAGAGGCCCTGCGTCTGCACGAAATATCAAGACAATCAATAACAAGACAAAGTTGTATTAAGAATTCAAGTGTGATATATACCTCCGGTGAATAGCGCACGAGCCTGGGGCCGAGCAGCAGCACGAGCGGGACGATAGTTCCTCCGGTGAGGAACAACCGGGGTCCCGGACCCGGACGCATCCCCTCCAACTATAAAATAAACATCGACGCTAAATCTCCATGAAGTTCATATTTATTCTATAGAGCATATGTAAAATAAATAAATATTTTAAATTTATTCATACTAACCTGCAGACGATGCGGAGGGTATGGAAGCGGCAGGAGTGGCCCCTGTGGAAGGTGTGGACGCACCACCTATAATTAGACAATTAAAAATAGATTTGATAAGTAATTGCAAAAAGAATGTGTAGATCAATAATATAACGTTCTAAATCAATATGCATGTACTATAGGACATATAAACATACCCGCAGGTGCGGTGGTGTCACCACCTACAGCTAGAGAATAATAAAAATTGCTAAGAGCAAAAGGAATGTGTATATTTATGATATAGCATTCTAAATCAATATACATATATTATATGATATATAAACATACCTGGAGGAGCGGGGGTGGCCTCTGTCCCAGATGTGGACGCATCACCAACAACTAGACAATTAAAAAAAGATTTTATAAGTAATTGCAAAAAGAATGTGTAGATCAATAATATAACGTTCTAAATCAATATGCATGCACTATAGGACATATAAACATACCCACAGGTGCGGTGGTGTCACCACCTACAGCTAGACAATAATAAAAATTGCTAAGTAAGAGCAAAAGGAATGTGTATTTTTATGATATAGCATTCTAAATCAATATACATACACTATATGATATATAAACATACCTGGAGGAGCGGGGGTGGCCTCTGTCCCAGATGTGGACGCATCACCAACAACTAGACAATCAAACATTGACAATATAAGTAATTTTGACATAAACATGCATGAATATCTGTAATATTACATTCAAAATGGATATGCGTGCAGTATACCTGGAGGTGTGGCCAAATCAACACGGAAGGAGGCATCCGAAGGGGTCTCCGATCTGGGTGCAAGACCGGCCCTCTGAAGCTCCCTACGGAGCTCTCTGGGCGGCAGAACCGCTCTGCCTCTGCCTCTGCCTCTGCCTCTGCCGCGGCTGGAGCTCCTGCCGCCCCTCGCTGCTCCCGACATCGTCATCAAATCTAGATAAACGGTTCGTGGACGCATTAGACAATCATTAAAAGTATTGACTATATATGATCTAGAGCGTAAAATGTGAAGTAATAATATAGCATTACTGATAACCTTTTTCGTTTCGTGGGCGCATCATACATATCTACTTGGATTTCATCGTCGATGTCATTTCTAACCCACGTAACTTCATGATCGGTCGAAGACAACCCGTCCTTCGAAACAGACGGTCGGAGCACTTTAAGCCTTCTCTCTTCTTCGTCCTCATCGCTGTCCTCGTATTCTGGGACATCGTAGACATCTCTAGGTTTCCATCGGCATACAACACTCCACCCCGGATGCTTCAAACACTGTGAGTAGTATACTTGGAACGCTTGGTTCGGAAAGATAAACGGATCGTCCTGACCGTAAAATCGAAGTGTGTTCACACTGGTCAATCCATATTCATCTTTCCAGGTCCCAAGACTGCTTCTCCACCTGTCTGTATCGGTTCGCGGATCGTACCAAGTACAGTGGAATATATAAAAGGGTTCTGATCGTCCGGGATAGTGGATGCCGAGTATACAATTTAAGTACCCATAGTAAATCACACCGTCCGATCCTACCGTCGCAATCCCACTATTCTGAGTGATTCTAGATGTTTCTATGTCCTTAACTTCGAATTTGTATCCAAGGACACCAAATCCTTTGTAATGTGCAACCTCCATACTAGGAAATTGAGCTAAACATCTTGAATCACTCTCAAATGATGCAGACAAGTTCGGATCGTGGATCTAACAAAACAAATTTTACGATAAATACATAACGATATAAGTTTAGATTAAAACTGATAGCAATAAAATGTAATTCGAATAACTTACATGCTCTGTGACCCAATCACAAAAATTATCCTGATGGTATTTTTCCAAACGCTCTTCGTTCCAATCAGGATGCCCCTCACGTACCTCGTTAAAATGAGTTCTGTTTTCGACAAATAATTGTGACATTAATATTATGTCATTTCATACACACAGAAACACAGATATAACAATTAATCCAAAAGAACTTACTCTCTAATTTGTTCAAGACATACGCAATTAAGCAAGATAAACCGGTATATCTTGTTGATAAACATAGTGTCTACCCTCTTATACTCGGCTTTACCATATGGCCCGTCTTGAATTCTTCGTGGTCGGTTAAGCCTTGTCTCAATGTTCTCGTCCAGATAGCGGGAACAAAATGTGGTTGCTTCATCAAGAAGATAACCTTGCATGATAGAACCCTCTGGTCGATTTTTATTGCGTATATACTTCTTAAGAGTGTAAAGGTACCTAATGAGAATATGTTGAATAAATAAACACGGGCATACATGACAAAAATAAATTTATAAATTGCGCGAAACGAAAAATTTAACGTACCTCTCGACGGGATACATCCATCGATATTGTACCGGTCCGGCTAATTTCGCCTCAGTTGCAAGATGAACCGTCAAGTGTATTATGATATCGAAGAATGACGGTGGGAAAATACGCTCAAACTTGCAAAGTATCAACGCAATAGAATTTTCTAGTTTATCCAGCGTCGCAACCTCCAGCGTTTTAGCACACAACTCCCTGAAAAAACAACATAGGTCGTTGATTACTAGACCAACCGAGTCGGGGAGAGAAGTCCTGAGGGCTAATTGAAGAAGGTGCTCCACGATAACATGGTGGTCATGACTTTTCAGCCCATCGATCTTGCCCTTCACAATTTTTATTTTCTTGCTGAATGATCCTGAGAAACCTGTGGGGACATTCAAATCATGCAACACCTGCAGGAATCTTTTCTTCTCCGGTTGTGACATATGATAAGCGGCATTGGGAAGTACAAACTTGCCCGGTTTACCCGCTACCGGTTTAGGGTGCAGTTCACTTCTTATTCCCCACTCTTGTAGATCCATCCGGGCATTCATGTTGTCTTTCGATTTCCCGTCTTTACACAGAAGCAAGTTAAGTATGTGCTCTGATACTCCCTTCTCTATATGCATGACGTCCAGACAATGACGCACTGAATTTGTAGACCAGTACGGAAGCTCGAAGAAAATGCTTAACTTGTTCCAATATTGTGGTTTGACCTGTCTCGTCGGATCCATCCCGAAGGTCACGTTATTGTAACCATCCCATTTAGCAGTCACGTCCTCTCCGGACAATGGGGATGGAGGCCCAAGAAGCTCCTGATGACCATCAAAGTGAACCGTGTCTAACCTATAGGGGTGGTCTGGAGGCAGAAAACGTCGATGGCCGCAATAACAAACCTTCCTGCTAAAATTCAAAAATTTTGATGTTGTGTGTTCATGGCAATGAGGACATGCTTTGTGACCATGTACGGACCAACCTGAAAGCATTCCATACGCAGGAAAGTCATTAATTGTCCACATTAAAGCCGCACGCAGTATGAAGGTTGTATTTGTGTTTGAATCATATGTCTCTACACCATCAATGAACAAAGTTTTCAGCTCCTCAATCAGAGGTCGGAGATAGACGTCGATATTGTTCCCCGGTGAGTTTGGTCCGTCGATAAGAAGAGGCATCATAAAATATGATTGGTCCATAGCCAACCAAGGCGACAGATTATAAATTATCATTACAACGGGCCATGTACTGTGACTTCCAGCCATATAGTTGAATGGGCAGAAGCCATCGGCAGCCAGTCCGAGCCGGACATTGCGAGGATCGCTACTGAATATTGCGTGCCTCCTATCGAAATCCTTCCATGCCGGTGAATCTCTTGGATGGCTCATTTTTCCATTTTCGCTTGGAGGAGCACGGTGATGCCAAATCATTGCCTCGGCTGTTTTCTTGCACCTGAATAGCCTCTGTAGCCTCTGTGTTATGGGAAAATATCGTGCTATCTTCACAGGTATATCAGGCTTCTTATCAGAATCTTTCGGCTTATACCTGGCCTCTCCGCATGTTGGACACTCTTTCAAATCTGAATTCTCTTTCCGGTACAACACGCAATTTTTAGGACATGCTTGAATCTTCTCGCACTTTAGACCCAAATCAGACATCATTTTCTGGGCTTCGTACCAGCTTTCGGGCACATTATTTCCCGGAGGCATAGAATCTTTCAAGAACGAAAGAAGCATTGTGAATGACTTGTTACTCCATCCATTTAGGCACTTAATTTGGAAAAGTTGGACGAACCATGAGAGGGTGGAATACTTCGCATTCTCATAAATTGGTTTCCTAGCATCATTCATGAAATTTTCATATTTATCCGCACGCGGTCCTTGACCGGAAGGAATGTCATCTTCGGTACGAATAGATTCACCAAGGGCAGCCTCTACCATATCCTCCATTTCTTCTGATGGAAATAAATCTCCGTATCCTGCCGTATTACCGAATTCTTCTTCTTCTCCTGCCGCATTATCGTGTTCTCCTTCTTCTACCGCAGTACTGCATTCTTCTCCTTCCCCGTGATATTTCCAAGTTGAATAAAGTCTAGTAAACCCATGTTTTACAATATGAAGCTCTGCCAATTCTACCTTCTGCCAGTACTTATTGCCACATCTATCGCACGGACAGAGAATCTTCTGTATTATGATCTTATTATGTGCTCGTGCAAATTCAAGGAAAGCAGGAACTCCTGCGACAAACTTAGGTTGCATACGTTGTTTCCAATCCACATACATCCAGTCCTTAACTCTGACGTACTCATGGGCCATGTTAGACTGAATAACATATAAATTGTAGGTTATGCTGACTATATTGAGAAATATAAGAACGGGATAGTTACTGACAAAGGAGAAAATCCATGTATATGCTTTGTGTGTGCGTTTGTCGTTGAAAAGAATAAATTATCGCACGTTATGTTGACCGATAGACGGGGACTAAGTGGCGCTTTTAGTTTCATATATGGGTATCGATGGGAATATGAAGGTTTCATATTATCATCGAGTATCATATATTGGTTTTAACCCGAACATCTCGAATCGCTCTCTGATTTTGCGTTTGTATGTATGTGTTCCGGCTGTCGGGGGTAGGCTTCTATCCCATTAAGAATGTATAGAGCGAACGCCCATCACTTGTGCTTTCAACCGTTTCGAGTAAATTTCGGCAGCACCTCCCCGCTGTTCTCCGAGTACACTGTAATAGAATAGATTATCATTTCAAAGCTGTGAAACAACGTTGAAATGAACATCTAATCTATCTTTGTACACGGAGAACCAGCGGAAAGATACCGACGAAATATCTCGAAACGGATGAAAACCCAAGTGAATGAAGGCGTTTGCTTTATACATTCTTAACTTGTCCACACGGGACAAATCTATGGGTTACCATACGATTGAATTTTCTCATCGCGTAGACTATACGACGGTTGTTAGTATCGAGCTATACTGTCCGATATTTAACAACCTTCGTATAGTTCTAGGTCACGACGAGCATCGCACGTATGTTAACCGATAGACGGGGACTAAGTGGCGCTTTTAGTTTCATATATGGGTATCGATGGGAATATGAAGGTTTCATATTATCATCGAGTATCATATATTGGTTTTAACCCGAACATCTCGAATCGCTCTCTAATTATGCGTTTGTATGTATGTGTTCCGGCTGTCGGGGGTAGGCTTCTATCCCATTAAGAATGTATAGAGCGAACGCCCATCACTTGTGCTTTCAACCGTTTCGAGTAAATTTCGGCAGCACCTCCCCGCTGTTCTCCGAGTACACTGTAATAGAATAGATAATCATTTCAAAGCTGTGAAACAACGTTGAAATGAACATCTAATCTATCTTTGTACACGGAGAACCAGCGGAAAGATACCGACGAAATATCTCGAAACGGATGAAAACACAAGTGAATGAAGGCGTTTGCTTTATACATTCTTAACTTGTCCACACGGGACAAATCTATGGGTTACCATACGATTGAATTTTCTCGTCGCGTAGACTATACGACGGTTGTTAGTATCGAGCTATACTGTCCGATATTTAACAACTTTCGTATAGTTCTAGGTCACGACGAGCATCGCACGTATGTTAACCGATAGACGGGGACTAAGTGGCGCTTTTAGTTTCATATATGGGTATCGATGGGAATATGAAGGTTTCATATTATCATCGAGTATCATATATTGGTTATAATTTGAAAAACGTGCCGTTGAAACAAATTATTGTCCTCCACCTTGCACTCTCTTAACAATGGTACATGCATTAAACATGTAGAGCTATCTATAACAACTCTAAAGTTTCACCTGTTGGGTTCAACAAAAAGGTTTTTGATATAACAAACACAATCTTCCTCAATTTTTCCCTTGAATCGATGTGAAATTAATAGTGTCCATATGACACAATGGATATATTTTCTACACAAAAGGAAAAAGGCAAACAATAGTAAAGCAATTATAATTCTATCAAGTATCCATACTGAAAAAGAATAAATAGCAAACTAAAAATTAATCACTAATGAAAAACAAACAAAAGTGCTTATTATTATACTTCAGAGGTTATAAGTGCTTTATCCCCATAGTACATAGGCTGTATCCGCAATTAACCCTTTTCTATATACTTGAGTGTATAGAATTTCTAAAAGTTACACACGGTTTTTCTAAATCCAATTCTTTCCTTTCACTACAAAACCCTTTATATTTTCTAATAGGTACCAAGAACTTTCAAAGTTTTTGGATATGCATAAAAAGAAAGTATCGCCAATAAGATTGACATAACCCAAATGACTTTGACCCATTACATATAAATGTCATGGTCTTTCAATATTTATCAAACAAATACCATAGACTTTGTTTGTTACAACTAAATACCATGAAGTTTTAACGTTTCACATAATTTTCATAGATTTTGTTGTTTACAAATACATACCATTGACCTCCAACGTTTTCCAGATAAATACCATGAATTTTGTTGTTTACAAATAAATACATGAACTTTCAGCGTTTTTTAGATAAATCCCATAGACTTTCATGGACCATTTTCTCATATAAAAATCATGGACTGTGTTATTCACAAATAAACAGTATCGACTTTCACTATTTTCCAGATCAATCCCCTAAAATTTCACCTTTTTAAGCCTAACCCAGCCCCAGCCGAACCCCAACCCAACACCAAACCCTAACCCGGCCTAACCCTAACCCCAACCCAGCCCCAGCCGAACCCCAACCCAACACCAAACCCTAACCCCAACCCAGCCCCAGCCGAACCCCAACCCCAACACCAAACCCCAACCGAACCCTAACCCTAACCCTAACCCCAACACCAGTCGAACCCCAACCGATCGAACCCGTACCCTAACCCTAATCCTAACCCTAACCCCAACCGATACCTAACCCTAACCCTCATCGCTACCCTAACATCATTAAAATAATGTTTAACTAACCTGTAGGCTAGGCGGTGGAGGAGACGACGGAGACGCAATCGGCGACGACGAGGGCGGTGGCGACGACGAGATCACTGCAGGCGGTGGCGACGATGATTCGGCCGGCGGTGGCGACGACGAGATCACTGCAGGCGGTGGCGACGACGATTCGGCCGGCGCTGGCGATGACGAGAACGGCGATCGGCGGGAACGTCAAGGTTTGGGGATTTGGGTTCGCGCGCAACGATAAAGGGAATAAGAAATAATCAGCGTAGGGATCGATCACTTAAATCGCTATTTAGATGCCCCTACGGATATACCCGTAGGTGCTTGGTTTGCGCCACCGTAGGGACAAAAAACACTTTAAGATTTAATAAATTTTAAATAAATATTGAACGACCGTAAGGGCAACCACTTTGCCCTACGTATTAATCCGTAGGGCCAAACTTTTATTGCCCCTACGGATGATATTATCCGTAGGGGCAACCCCTTATTTTACTAGTGTTATTTATATGAGTGTACACGAATTATCGCCATAAATAAGATCCAACCAAACAGACTTAAGTATTATTGGTGGAGGGCCTCTTAATGACTTATATGCATTTTCCTCAAAGTTTTTCTAATGTAGGACTATTGCTCCCACATATATATCTCAACACTTCACCTCACTTGCAACATAGTTATCGCGTGGATCGTACAACATGTATAGAGCTAAGTCTTTGAGAGGTTCCTTTTTGTTGTTGCATATAGATGGCTCTCTCAGAGGTGGATGACATGTGTATAGCTAAATTTCTCACGGTGCGCTTGGTCTATGGAATGGAAGATTATCGAAAATCCCGACATTCCTAAGAACATGTTTTTTCAGGCATCTAATTTTAAGAATTCTTGCATTGTCGTACTTGGTATATATTAATCATACCCGATAATAACGTCCAAATGATATGAAAATTGGTAGACATCTATTTAAGAATATGGAGATCAATATGAACGGAGCCGGTCGCCAAAAATATCGACGAATAATTGACTTTTAAAGACATCACAATAGAAAATTTCCTACCGTGCCAAGGTATACCCCGTTTCCTACATGTGTGTGTGTGTGTGTGGAGTAAAAGGGGCCTGCAGTATCCCTATAGGATTTATCCTACATGTACAGTGAATTCAATCATTAGTCATAACTATCATTACAATAAAACCTACAAAATTTCCTAACAATTTTAAGACAATATTCGAAATGGCGGATAGTTCAGCAAAGCTCACACCAGCGGCTGAAATTTCAAAACTCGACAAATTCTACGGCACCCATTTCGGATGATGGAAAGGGAAGATCTACTTCCTCCTAGTGGCACTAAAGTTGCTACATGTTCTAAAAGAAGAGAAGCCTAAATCAACCGAAAATGAAAAAGTGACGGATATCATATAGCAACAGAAATGAGAGCAAGAAGACTTCCTTTGTAAAGGCAACATTTTGAATGGTCTCTCCAACGAGTTGTATGATGTGTATCATCGCAAGTTCTTAGAGAATACAGTAAAAGAACTTTGAGAAGATATGTACAACAAATACAAAACCGAGGAGGCCAGTAACAAAAAGTTTCTTATTGGAAAATTATTTGATAATAGAATGATAGATAATAAATCTATTGTGTCCCAAATTAATGAACTTTAATTACTTATGCATCAAATAATCTCTGTGGGTCATCATTTTGACGAGTCTTTGTAAGTCTCTACTATTATTGCAAAATTACCATTATCTTGGAAAGACTGTCGAAAGGAACTCAAACAAAAAAGAAAAGCCATGACTATGCAAGTACTGGTTAAGTTTTTCTAAGTTGAGAAAAATTCTCGAAACATGGATAAACTATAAATGGAAATAAGAAATCCAAAGACTCTTGTCATAGAAAATGGCTATAATAATAAAGGTCAAAAGAGAAAGAAAAAATGACTACTCTGGAAATAATAATAAAAAGCATAAACATGGAAATTCTAAACGATCTTGCTGGAAATGCGGAAAGAGTGGCCACTTTAAGAAACAATGCGGAATGTATTTGAAGGAAAAACAATAAAAAGAGACCAATATGGCACCCAACGAGGATTTTGCAGCAGTAATTTCTGAAGTAAATTTTGTTGGGGACGATATCGAATTGTGGATAGACTCAGGTGCTACGAGACACATTTCTCGAAGAAGGATTCTCTTCAAGACATATGAAAACGTCGATAGTGGTGAGGAACTTTATATGGGAAATTCATCCACGGCCAAGGTTAAAGGGAAAGGAAAGGTTATTCTCCGTCTCTCATCGGGAAATAATTTGAATTTGAATGATATACTTCATGTTCCGGATATTAGGAAAAATCTTGTATCCGTAAGTCTTCTAAATAAATATGGTTTCAAAGTGTTGTTTGAAAGTGACAACATGGTTCTGTCCAAGGATGGCGTATATGTCGGTAAAGACTATATAACCAATGTAAGTAGGTTCTAGTGCTCGCTCCGCAAGACTCGCCGCCAATGCGGAAGCGCAAACAAGAACTTTTATACAAGCACTAGAAACTACAACCAAGAAATCGACACCAAACACTAAACTAGCAAGCAAATCAATACAGCTAACTATAAGTTATCGAGCATACAATTTTTGCATCATGTCCACCCAACCGTGGAATAACCCTTCTAGGCTTCTAGACCATCGGGAATGATTTTGAGAGGCGATCTCTTTTGCCGAAAATGATCCACCATAGGGAAACCGATTCAAGCTCCAGCTTCACTCCAAAATGAACTTTGAGGAAGCAACTGACACTCTAGACTCGCTAGAAATTGAGTGTGAGAGATGCAGGAAATATCACTATCTTTTTTCTTTCTTAATTTTCCCTTTGATTCTCAAAAAATGAGAAGAAGGATGAAGGAGGAGATGAGAGCATGAGAGAGAGAGAGGGAATGAGAGAATGAAAGCTTGAGAGAGAAATGAGCCATATCAATAATAGTTTTAACAAAACATTTTGCAATAAAAAATGTAAACCCATTCCTCTCATCATCCCTCTCTACCAAACTCTCTTTACACCTCATCTTCCACCTCATTTCTTTTCTTGTCCAAAAAGGAAAATCAATAATGAAGTTTTTTCCTTCTAGAAGTATTCTTTTATAAATACAAAAACAAATCCCTAGTATATGTATTGAATACATACACGTGTATCCGTATAAAAATACGAATAAGCTAGAGAGAGAAAATGAATAGTGAATAGAATACTAGAATATATATATATATATATATATATATATATATATATATATATTAAATTAATACTTAATTTAATAATCCGGCTTAAAACATAAACCGACTAGTATTACCAAACGTCCGATTAAAATCCGTGTAGCCAGTACACTTATTTAATGCCCCGTCTCGATAATCCTACGACTAGGGACCTGCATAAGGATGCGCTTATAGACTACCCAGCCCCCACTAGTGTGATTGCCATCACAACGCTGGTAGTCAAGCAAAGATCCTAAGGGCTCTACCAATATATATAAGCGATATGATAAAAGAAACATATGCACATATTGAGCTAGAAACAAACTAGGTAGCATACTACCATTTCGAGCAAGACTGTTATTATAACTGTGAATATTCCAAGCTTCCAATATGTAATATACAAACCAGTATGATACAATAATGGCCTTTAGGGCATATATCACTAACAATCTCCCACCTGCACTAAGGACATGTATTGGCATATTGCAGACCTATCATCTTGAATAGCCTCTCGAACTGCGTCTGAGGGATGGCCTTTATGAGTGGATCTGCCGTGTTGTTCTCCGTATCTACTCTCCGCACCTCGATCTTCCAACGATCAACGATCTCCCGGCATTCAAAGATCTCCCTGATTAGGTGGTACCGCCTCAAGGTATGTCTGGACTTCTGATAGGACATGGGTTCTTTCTCCAAGGCTATAGCGCATTGTTTTCATAATACAGCGGTACTGGATCAACAATGGACAGAACCACCTGAAGTTTTGTTAAGAACTTCATCATCCAGACTGCTTCTTTTACGGTGTCACAAGCAGCGATATACTCCGCTTCCATCGTCGAGTCAGCAACGGTGTTCTGCTTGGAGCTCTTCCAACAGATCGTACCTCCATTGAGGGTAAAGACATAACCCAATATGTACTTGGAGTCATCCTTGTCACTCTGGAAGCTGGAGTCAGAAAAAGCCTCGATCTGGAGGTCTTTTCCGCTATACACCAAGAACATTTCCTTAGTCCTTCTTAGGTACTAGAGAATGTTATTTACTGCTATCCAGTGCTTCTCCCCAGGGTTTGACTGATACCTGCTTACCACTCTTAATGCATAAGCAACTTCAAGTCTGGTATACAACATCACATACATTATAGAGCCTACCGCAGAAGTGTAGGGTATAATAGACATGCAGGCCCTTTCCAAATCAGTCTTGGGAGACATCTCTTTGGAGAGGGTGATTCCATGACAAGCCGGTAGATTACCGCGCTTTGAATCGTCCATGCTGATTCTTTTCAGTATGGTGTCGATATATCTGGACTATGAAAGTACCAACATCCACTTAGATCTATCACGATAGATCTGGATCCTTAGAATGTAAGAGGTATCACCCAGGTCTTGCATGGAGAATCTTTGTGACAAGAATCTTTTGACTGATTGTAGCATACGAATGTTGTTTCATATCAAGATAATGTCATCCACATACAAGACGAGGAGTACCATAGTTCTCGCTACAATATTACTATAGATGCACGGTTCATCTAGATTTTTGATAAATTAAAATTCTTCGACCGTCTCATAAAAGCAGATGTTCCAACTCCGTGATGCCTGCTTTAATCCATAAATGGACTTAAGAAACTTGCACACTTTTCCGCTGCTCCCACTCTGAATGAAACCCTCCAGCTGATCCATATTGACTCACTCTTCTAAATTTCCATTCAAAAAAGCGGTCTTTACGTCCATTTGCCAAATTTCATAATCGTGAAAGGCAGTAATAGCAAGAAGGATTCGAATGGATTTGAGCATAGCTACTGGAGAAAACGTTTCATCATAGTCCAAACTAGGTCTTTGACGAAATCTTTTTGCAACAAGTCTATCCTTATAGGTTTCAACATGTCCATCTACACCAATCTTCTTTCGAAGATCCATTTGTACCCTACGAGTTTTACCCTTTCTGGAGCAATGCCCAAAGTCCGTACTTTGTTGGTGAACATGGACTCCATCTCAGTCTGCATTGCATCCAGCCATTTTACCGAGCCTATGCTCTGAATGGTTTACTAGAAGCTAGTTGGCTCATCATCGTCGATGATGCAATCCTCTCTATCCTCGTCTATAAGAAAACCGTAGTATCTCTCGGGCGAATGAGATTGCCTACTAGTCCTGTGGAGTGTCCGGTTCTATCGAAACCTCTAGTTCTACCATGCTTTCAGTAATAGCTTGTGGTTATAGAGTTTCTTCCAGTTCTATTGCACTGGTATCAATTGATCCTAGTGTGAATCACTGGAAAGGTTCCAGGGTGATAAGGTCGACTGAATGTCAGTCACATGCATTGTCTTCACCCTCAGTGGAGGGACGGTATGATGGAAGAGTTCCAAGCTAGATACCATGATATACTAGACGATTAAAGGCAAGATACATCGATACCAAGGATGCTACCAAAGAGGCGGTCTGGATATATATGAGTTCATGAGATGAACTTCGTTCCTACCATTCCGTGACAATGGTGTTGTGGCTTATGCCTAGGAACCCCCATCCCATCTGAGATCCAGACATATTCTTAGGCAGTATCACCTGATCATGGAGATGGTTGATCTCCAGGGAGATCGAGGTTAGGAGAGTAGACACAGAGATCAACAGCACAGATTCGCTCACAAAGGCCTATTTCTTAGTAGAGACTTTTATGAGATGGTTGAGTATGAGATACTTCAACCACAGCTGATTGTTGGGTATGAGATACTACAACAGATGGCCCTAGTGCAAGTGGGAGATTGCTAGTTATATGTATGCCCTAGAGGTCATTACTGTACATACAATGTATATTGTAGTGGATGCTTGGACATATATAGTGATGACTTTCTTACTCGATATGATAGTATGCTATCTGGTTGCACTTTATCTTAACATGTACTCTGATTGTCTCTATGTTACATGTTGATAAAGCCCTTAGGATGAGTACTTGACTACCAGGACTATGATGCAGATCATACTAGTAGGGACAGAGTAGTCGCTAAGTACATCCTTCAATTGTTCCTATTCGTAGGTGTATCGAGACAGGGCATCGATATACCAGAGTAGACTAGCGTATGCTTCTCGGCCTATATAGATGGACGATGGATGATCCCATATCCATTGGTGTTTGACATTAGAGATAGTATACGGGTGCTCAGTGGTGACTGGGTATACTGGACAGACTCGCCGAGAACTCCCAGATGGTAGTATACCTCACGTCAGATGGCAGTTCTTTGGAGACACTGGTACAGGTTACTCTGTAGACCCGAGATCGTCATAGAGTCTTGTGTGATTCCCATTGTGCTTTGATTTCCACCTTAACCACGTCCAAGAGGGCGTGCAAAACGGTGGCTTTTGGGTACAGTCCCGAATCACATGGAGGAATGAGCGATAGGAGGGGTTTCGTCTCTCCCGGTATAGGGAGTTGATGTTGCGCTGTGATCGATTGGCTATAACTGGAAATCCCTGGCCAGGGTTTCTGATATTTACTGGTAAGTGTTATCAGTAGTTTCTTGAACTGTTTTGGACCTTATATCGACACGACTTATCGGTTACTGGGGTCTGACGTTTACCACCCCTAGACTGGATATGCGACATATCATACGAAGAGACCGGACTGTACGGTAGTGTTACTGATTGGATTCGTAGAAGAATTAGGCTTGCTTGTTGATCTTCTGATCGCTCAATACCTGGATAGCTGTTACATTTAGCTGACCACTTGCAGCTTGTAGGTGTTTGATATGATCATCACCTACTGCCGGCGTATTGACGATTCTTTAGAGTCCTATACAGAGGTTTCCTGGCTCAGGCAAAACGGAGTAGGAGCACATATATGATATGTGCGGGACCAAGAATAATACGTGTATGCGATACTGTATTAGATTCTCGCGATATGTGTATCGGCCGGGTATATATGATATAGCCGGGTCATCAGATCAAGTGTTGATTCGATGAACTGATACAGATTATATTAGTCGGTTATTTGTGAAATAGCCGGATTATCGGATCAAGTGTTGATTTGATAATTTAATGTATAATTATATATTTGATATATTACATTACATTAACTAATATAAGCTCACTTATTGATTCATTTTCTCACGGGATAATACATTGATATATATGAGATATATGTTAATTGCATTATTTTCTTTTGTTACAAAATATATTATATATGTGATATATAATATTGTAACAAGTTAAGGTTACAAATGCAACATGTTTTGTGGAGTTTAAACATGGTTAGGGTTTGGATTAGGGTTAAGCTTGGATGAAGCTTTCATGAAGCTTTGACTTTGACCTTTGATATTTTGTGTAGATATTTCTTAACCCAACCCAAACCCTTTACCCTAGTTGATTCTTTAAAAGGGTTAATCCTTCATTCTTAACCCATGGTTGATTTGTAACCACGACAATTATTTCATTATTCATCACAAAAGGTTTTGCTTCATCTTCTTCTTCTTTCTTCATGAAGAAAACCTTCACTAGCCTTTTCTTTTATGATGAAATAAAGTGAGAAATTGAAAACAAACGAGAGCTAAATTCCTAATTCATCATCCTCATCTATTATAGCCACTTAGATTAGGGTGTTTGCTTTGCTAATACTTGATTAGTGAAGCATGAGCTTTGGTTTGAGATTCTTCAAGGTAGATCATCTTAGTTGTTGAAGATTGGAAACAAGCTTGCATCTTTCTCTTCATGGAGCCTCTCTAGAGTCCGGGTACATGATGATCGCGGCGAAGGGACCTCAACACAGAGCTTATGAAGCGAAGGAACGAACTACAAAGGTTGTAATCCCAAACCCTTAGAAGTAAAGTTGTTTACTTGCTATGTTAACCCTAAGTCTCTAGTTAAGATCTTGGTTAGGGGTTGTTTAGCACCCCAAAAATATTAAAGTAGCATTATTGATGCTTGCCAAAACCTTCCCAAGATGCTATGCTAACCCTACATGGGCAACTCGCAATAAAAAACAGCGAGTAAAAATAAAAAATACATATCCGAAATAATTAGGCACCACGAATAAAATAGTCGAAAGGATTGGGCAATCACGACTTTCGAGGCATGAAAGCTGAAAAGATAGAGCATTGAGGAAATAATAAATAAAATAAAGAATGAAATTTCCTCTGCATATGTGTCCACACTTACCCCTGTATACAACCATGAGCACAAATGAAAAGGGTACCATATTTTCCCACCAGGCTCCGTCAATGGGAGAGATAGATCTCGACGGCAACATCTATAGCCTAGAGGTTAACTCGACGTTCTTCTCATTCTAATAGGGTGCAGATGTGACGTCAACAAAACTCCAAGGAGCCAAACCAAAATGGAGTGATCGCAAAATCCTAGCTCCAACTCGGCGTTCCTTCTCATTCCAGCAGGATGCAGACACAACGTCAGCAGAAGACCCAAGGGTCGAAACAAAAAAGGAGTAATGGAAAAATGCTAGCTCCAACTCTTGACGGTATATATACAACCTAGAGACTATCCCGGCATTCCTTCTCATTCTAGCAGGATGTAGACGCAACGTCGATAAAAGACCTAAGGGTCGAAACAAAAATGGAGTAATGGCAAAATCCTAGATCCAAGTCTCAACGGCGCATATACAGCCTAGAGGCTATCACAGAGTTCACTCTCATTTCAGCAGGATGTGGACGCGACCATCAAATAAAATTGGAGCAATAGCATATTCCTAGATCCGGGCTTCAATTGCAATACATGCAGCATAGAGGTCCTACAGATATTGACCCTACTTCAGCAAGGAAATAGCACGACATCGTCAAAACAAAAATGAAGTGGTGGCATATTCCCAGCTTCGGGACTCGACGACAACTCATATAAAGCCTAAAAGACTATCGAAGATCATCCCACACCAGAGCGGAGCGGTTATGACTCATCAGGGCTCCAAATTGAGCCTAACCTCAAGTAAAAAGCGTTATGGCAAATTCCTAACGTTTGTTCTTCCGACGGTAATATGACCTAAGCAGATTACTTGAAGACGTCTTGTCCAGCACCCGAAGGGATCAGAAACACGACAGTCACGGGGCTACTCAAACAACAGCTTAAAGACTGTATATCGAGGAATACATCAGCCAACACAACGGTACTACGGACTAAAACCTTAATACCACAAACCTAACGACCTCTGTTGTAAAGAATAGAGGTTATCTATATGCAACGTTAGGACAAGTTTGCCTGTAAACCCAAGAGAGGTAATGTCACGATCCGAAATGGCACGTGATTGGCACTTGAATCATATGAAGTCTATAGGACCCCATCTAATTCAAGTAAGCCAAGAAATCCTAGAAATCTAAACCATTTTAAGAAAGAAGTGAAGACAATATGTTTTAAAATAAGTAGTTTTAAATAACATAAACCGAATATGCCTATTAAAATCCCAAGTCTTTTTCTGAAAATTTTGGCAAAGTTTCCTTTGTAAATACTGGCCCCAAACGGGGTACAACATGAATAATATATGCACAATGATAAAAGGCATCCCCAAGCGGGAGCTAGCTCTTCTTCAATCGATGGTCACAACCACGCAAGTAATATAATATACAACGCCGAAGGGCGATGATCAAAACTCAAAAGGAAACTTAAATCAACAAGAAAATCATAATAATACAACGCGCGACTCTAAGGTCGAAAGAATAGTACACTGGTTTTCTAAGTCTGAAACAATATACAAGTCTGGTTGATGAAATTTTTACTAGATACAACTGAAAATAAATAAGTACAATGGTGGTCACGATGCGAGTGAACCCACCTACCAAAGCAATCACCCAGAAAGGAAACAGTGTGCCAGAAAGCCGCAATGAAACCTGTACGACAAAAACCTGCAAGAACTGTGGCACAACGGGGGTGAGTTGTCAACTCGTGAGTAGAAGACATCACAGAGCAGAAATCATATGTATGACTCAATCCTAGGTCAAAACGATCAGTAATATATATCCTCAATATGATAAAGTCTGAAGCATGATAAGGTGGCAAGGGTAAACATCTATACATCAGTGTAATACCAAGTGCTCATGTCAGTGCCTCAGGTAGCAACATATCATAAATATGAGGTATAATCAATGTAATCATCATGAAATCAGGGTCAACTATATCATGAAGTCTAAGTATGTAGATATCATCCAACTATGAAATCAATGTCTGTATGTATGTGGATCTCATCCACGTGTCAACCCGTGACATAACAACATCATGCATGTAAAAGTCATAAAAGCATATGCATGGAAGTATGAGGATAAAAATCAACATGTGTCCCTCTCGGCACATCAAAATCATGGAACCTGAGTGTCCAGCACCGACACTCGAAAACATCATGAAACCCGTGCCCAGCATCTGCAAGTAAATCCTCATATATAAGGCTCCGTCAGTCCGGATTGGCCCATATCATCTTTCGACTCCGGTCGGTATCCTCCGAATATCCGCCGAGCCCAAATACTATTACCGGTAGGTAGTGTTCCCTCTGGCAGGCTCATCGTCGTCCACACAAAATCTCTCTCTCGTCCCGGGGTACCATACCGGGTCTACCATGTACCCGCAAACGGAATCATCTGCCTCCTCGAATCGGGTTTCATATATCACACGTCTCAGAACCGAGAAAATGCATGGTGGACGCACTGAATGTTTGATATACTGTCTTCAGAGTCAATTATTGGATCGCAGGCACGTGATTGCAATGATTGAGGGAGGACTTGTACCGGTAGGACAGTCTTACTCGAGAGGTTTGTATACTATCTGGTTTGTCTTTATCATCGTGTACATGCTTTAGGTGACATTGTAGTTCACCATTACACGTTGATAGAGAATAGTATGCTACCATGGTTTATCTTTATCATCGTGTACTACTTTAGGTGACCTTACAGGTCGCTATTACACGTTGATAGAGCCCTTAGGATTCTTGCTTGACTGCCAGCAGTATGATGGCGATCATATACGTGGGAGCTGGGGTCTATAAGCACATCCTTAAAAGGTCCCTAGTCGTGGGAGTTTCGAGACTGGGCATCGATACTCCATTAGTAGACTAGTGTATACAGTCGAGATCCCGACGAGGGGCGATGGCCGGTCTTACAAGTCATTGGTGTCAGTTGGATCACCTAAGATGTATACAGGTGCTCATTGGGTTATGAGTACACCGGACAGGACTCGCCGGGAACATGCTAGTTGGTATTATACCTGACGTCAGATAGCAGTTCCTGGTGACATGTGTACAGGTTAGTTCATCGACCTGAGATTGTCATTTGTCTCGTATGAGTTCCCACTGTGCTTTGATTAATACCCTACCACGGCTCAAAGGAGTCATGCAAACAGGTTTTAGTTGGGTGCAGTCCCGAGTCACATGGAGGCAGTGAGCGGATCGGCAGGGGTTTCGTCTCTCCCGGTATTGGGGGTGAGATCGCGCTGTGTCTAGGAGAGCCATTACACGAAGTCCTTGGCCAATGCAGGAGATTTACTGGTGGGTATTCCAGTAGTATCTCAGGATGTTCTGGGCTAAACTCCGACACGACTTGTACCGCTTTTGGGGGTCTGACTTTTACCAACCCCCTAGGCCCGACATACGATGCACATAGACGAACGGACCAGACTGTACGAATATTGTCACTGACAGGCTCAGTAGGGTGTCAGGATGAGTTCGCTCATCGACCTCCCTTTTGGTCAATACCTGGTAGCCCGTCACGTACAGCTAGTACCTCTGATGTGCTAGTGGTTAAGTCCACAGCCAAAGTATTGACGATTCTTTAAAGTCGCCCACAAACAGTTTCTCAACTTTCGGGCGAAACGATGTAGAGGACGTATGATATATGGCACGGTCCGATCATATACGTGCAGTAGTGCACGGATCATGATCGGGCGGATCATACTAGTGGGCTTTAGTTTAAGCCGAATCCTAGTATTAGATTTGTTGGATTACTTTAGTCTCATCGCATTCGCATTCAGTCGGAATGCGGGTGCAGATATGTATATACGGGTGAGGGGTATCCTTGTGATCCATCACGAGTTTACTTTAGATGTTGTCGTATCCTTTTATTGTTGCAAACAATTGGATTAATGTTTGTAAATGAAAATTGTGAGCTATATGTCATGATAAGGAGCATTTATTGTGACACATGCACAAGTGGTGACTCATGGTCTCTTTCTTTGTGCATGTGTCACATTTGAGATTGATTTGTGAGTTGATATGAGAGCAAGAAAGAGAAAGGGCAACCATAGGGTTGTAGTTATCTCTTGGATTCTCATTCTTACTCTCTCTCACACTCATTATCATTTTGCAACAACACAAAAGAAAAGAGAGAGAAAAACTTCTTCTTCCTCTTTCTTCTCTAGCTCATAATCTCCATCAATGGCAACACCTTCAACCTCCATCCATCTCATGGATGCAAAAGACAAAGTGATCACAAACATTCCCTACATCACCTTGGACACGTCGGCTAGCACACTTCGTGCACGAGTTGCTTCGGATGAAGCGGGAGCCCGTAAAAAAAATCGATGATGTGGTGCCCTTTCCGACGAGAAGATCGAGACCGGAGATGCCGTGAGGAGCTTGGGATGGTGGCCAAAGACCGAAGGACACGGATCGCTCGGTATAGTTTTCTAACCCTCTCTCTAGACATCTAGTTGTAAGTTAATGGTTCGATCCGGGAAAAAGTATACAATAGCGCCAGTTTCAAGTTAAGAAAAAGTTTTTGTTTCCGCATTTTGGCCTCGGACAGACGGCTGGGGCGCTACCTAGACTTACACTGAAATATCATATCAAGAGAAACCGGGTTTTTAAAACAGTACATACTTTCTTTTAAAATACCCACGGTTCTCAAATCCAGAAATATCATGGAAACAACATATCTCAATACGTATAATCATAAAGCAGGATGTATGCGGCATATAATAGAAATGCAAGAATATCAGTATATCATGCAACATGGAATTGTAATATGCACATATCAAGGGAAACCGCTCTTTCAAATGAATCCAGTTTTAAAATATATCTTGCGGTTCCCAAATCTCCAAAATCAAGCCAGAATCATCTACGTATGTGCAAACACGTATTTATGCACGTATGAGTGTACAATATGTGTGTACGCAAGTATGAGTGTATAATATGTATGTACACAAGTATGTCATGCAAAGGGTCATATCCTGATGCAACAATCCTACTGTGTAGTGACATGGCAATTATCGATGATGAAGTGTGTGAGCCGGCAAGCAGGTGTACGTGGAGCATACACATCATCGATAATGGTGCTGGTGTCCTGATAGCATGGGTTTAATAACATATAACTCACAAGTATATAAGCATGCAATGCGCTAATAACCACATGAATATATGGAAATGGAAAGTAAATGCATCAGTAAGGAATCTACATTAGTTATACGAGTGATACAGTTTGTCATTTAAAATCACACAAATCGTGGTGTTTTGGAAAAATAGGGGCTAAGGTGTTTTAAGAAAAGATGTGTCTTTTGAAAATATCCGTAGGATCTTTTGGCCTGTCTTTAAAATACTCACGATTCGTTACTTTTCAAATAGGTATGACTCGGGTCTAGTCTAACATCTACTAACAAGCTAATCGAAAGGGTATGGAAACCATCTAAATCTGAGTCGATATATATAAATATAATAGTCGGTGATCCCGCCTCAACAGTATCACATACGATACAATAAATAACATGACATCTTCGAGTCAAGAGTGCGGATCAATCATCAATATATAGCTCGTACGTAATCCGTCGAAATTTTCCAAAATTGCATTTTCAAGTCATTGGTTTCAGTCGAATCTTTCCTGTGGTCAAAAAATTATTTTGTGTGCTGCAGAAAATCAGGCAGGGTTTTTTAGGAGCACTGTAGAAATTTGGTAGCACGATCCAACAGTAATGCCGCGGAACCGCGGCCCTACCCCCCTTTTTGTCGCGGTTCCGCCACCATTCTGAGGCTTCATCTCACCAAATTTCTTCAGGTGGTCTCTGACTTGGAAAAGGGGTTTCTGGTAATTTTATTTTGGGCCCAGATTTGTTTGAGTACTGGGTATTGTGCTTGGGGCCCACTTCGGGAAATTTTGTCGATCGAAAATTTTAAACATGTTAGTTCACAGTATTTACATTATATCTGCGACCGTGAATGTCATTTGATCGGTAAATCTTGTTTAATTGCTATAGTTCTTTTAGACGGATTTGCGAACGTGACATTCACGTTGATGTTCTGTGTTGTGTTGTGATGTTGCAGATTTGTCGTTGTGGATAGGCTGGTGCAATGATAGTACATTTTGGTTGTATTTGTACATTTGATATTACGGGACGAGCGTCCGATATGTGGACTGTCGTCACTGCCTGTTTGTATATTATTCTTTTGGGGCACAACCGGGCTGAGGTCGATGTACCCGTTGTATATTTTACTTTCTGTACTAGAATTACCCCGCGGAGGGGTGCACGGGTAGCCGGGTTCTAGAGGGCAACGGGCCCGCATCTCATGGCTTTGAGACGGAGGGGCTTCACTCTAGAATTAGCGGGCTATTCGCCACACTCATAGGGGGTACAGGTTGACCCAAGGAGGGGTTATTAAGTTACCGGATTCCGTGAAGTGCTGGGTGGTCCATTCACGTTTTTGAAGGGGGCTGCCTCACTTCAGGTTTTAGCGGGTAACTTGCTGCGCCCGTAGGGGTCTAGGATTTCATTGGACAGGCTATCCACACGACCAGGGGAACGTCGGGTTTCAGTAGAGGGTCTATGAAACACGGGGATCCCAGATTATCTGTATTGTTCTGTGATGCTTATTACATTTCTGTGATGTTGCATTTTATCACGTCATGAGCGATTATTATATATTGATAGTCCAGTCCCCGCTCTGTCGTTAGTTAAGTAACCTAACGGGTGATGATGGGACCCAGTGGCGAATGCGGATGGCATATACGTACATCGTATTTTCGTTCTTTATTGGTGTGATCAATTGATAAGACTACATTGATTCGGATCAATGCAAGCTAAACAAACCTGTTTGATGTTGTTGGAACATTTTTCAAAAAGCTATTATTGCAAGGATGTTTTCTTTTGTTTTGCACAGTGGTATTCGGTTATGAAAATCCATCACCTCAGTCGACGAGGCAAGGGCCGAGATCCCTTCACTGGGAGTGACCCTTTGCACAGAAGTTTGCGTCAGGGTAATAACTTCACTATAGTCGATTACTTTTTGCTTTGCATCATGGTATTCAATTGGAATATCCTGCATCTCATTCTACGGGGAAAGAGCCGAGATCCCTTCACCGGGAGTGACCTCTTTAGCAAAGGTTTTCGCCACTATATTTTTATAAAAAGCTATCCGGTTCCTTCAACGATATCAAGTTCATTACGTTAAAGGTTTTTCGCCAAAAACCATTCGTAGCCCTCCATCATTTCAGAAAGGTAGCATTTAGTATTCATGCTATGTATGTTGGCCTTCGTCAAGGTATAGTGTATGGTAGCTATTTGTTACTTTTCTGCAGCATAGATAGATGCGTTGGTTTGGGACAGTCATACTACTATTTTGGCTTTCCCCAAGGGTATGTACGGATGGGTTCAAATTAACCTGGATAATGACGGGTAGAACTTGACATGTGACTTATGATATGTTGGCCTTCGTCAAGGTCATAAGAGCATGGGGTAAAAATCACATCGGGAGTTTCTAAAGAAACTTTTCTAAAGAAACTGAAACTTGCCAGATATGCGCATACCTTCTGGAGTGTGATAACGTGAGTGGATTCCATCACGTTATCATGCGATAATAGTTGGATCTCGATTCCCACTGATGAGTTGGTTTACTCCTCGGGTGATCCTGACTAATTCTTCTTTCAGGTTTGGAGGAGAATTTGAGGTTACAGTGGGAGGTTTCCTGATTAGATAAAGTGATAACCATTCTGATCTAGGTTAGAGTGCATGCAAAGTGTTTCTTTTCTCTCTCTCTCTCTCTCTTTAGCAGCGACCATGGCCCGACCCTTGACTATGACTCAGTAACCAAGTTAACCGAACCTTCTTAAACACTGGCTTTTGGATGGTCAAAGTTGCATACCTCATTGCCACTCCCACTTTTACCCTTTTCTCCAGAACACCTCGTATTACTACGAACATCCACTTCCATTGGAAAAAACCATCGTATGGTTATATACGAACTCGAAGGAACTTGTTCCAGATTCGAGGATGGTTTCCGGTTCCCGAGAAAACGAATAGGACTAATCAGTTGTCTTTTATCTTTTTACCTTCTCTCAGGTTGCGAGTGCTCCTTGGATTAGGACATTACACCTATTATGCTAATTGGATAGTCTTTTTCCAAACCATAGGCAGGTGTCGAACGGTGGGGAATGAAGAAAACCAATTGGCCTAACGATGGTGTACATAAGGTATTAAGTAAAGACAAATAAAGGGATTAGAAAGAGGGGAAAGTAAATTGCGACTGCTATTCACGACCAAACCAAGTATTTCATCGCCACTCCTACTTCACCTTTGTATTTCTCCAGAACACTCCGTATCACTACGAAGATCCACAGTTATCTGGATACTCCATCGTATGGTTATATACGAACTCGAAGGAACTTGTTCCAGTTCGGGGATGGATTCTGGTTTAGGAGAAATAGGAATAAGGTTTATTCAGTTGTCTTTTATCTTTACCTTCTCTCGCGTTGGGAGTGCTCCTAGGATTAGGACAGTACACCTATTACGCTTATTGGATAGTCTTCTTCCAAACCATAGGCTGGTGCCGAACGGTAGGGAAGGAAGAAAATCATTTAGCCTAACGAAGGTGTACAGAAGGTAACGACTAAACACAAATAAAGGGATTTGGAGAGATGGCAAAGAAATATACAGTTAAAGTCATGAATTTGGATAATGGAAGAGGCATTACTAGGAATACCCGGATACCCCTTCAATACATTTACATGTTTCAGTTTCATTGTGTACTGTTAAAAGAAAACTGATTTCCCAATTAGACACTTGCTCCAGGGTATGTATTTACCAGGTTTGATTCTCACATCTGTATGGTTTTACAGATGATGAGTGGGAGTAAGTTGTTGGGAATTAGGTGATCATCCTCATTATATCGAGATTCGTTGTAATTGGTGATATTTGAGGAAATCACCTGGGTTCTTTGCCGGACGGCAAATATTTGGTTTTGAATATCCGTTGTAATGCACCAATTTCAAATTGATATATCTGTACGTTTATTTTTATAAAGTGAGATATAAATTTTTGAAATAATGTCTATGACATTTACCTATATCAGTGGAAGGTTAGGTAAGGAGCATTAAACAGCGGTGTAATTCTTCTTAACCATAAGTACAGTTTTCAACCTACGACACACAAGGAATGAGTTATTAGACTCAAGGGACTTATACAGAGTATTGTATGTTGTCCAGTGTCTATTAGGACAGAGGGGTTGATACTCGTACTATATTACTTGTGACTTCTCTAGTTCTTAGACATGTGTTTCGTAGAAATACAAGATCCGAGTTTTGAGAAGTTATAGGTATAAGAGTAAAGTAGAGAACCAGGTATTGCAAGTATCAGGATTCTATAAGGTGATCGAAGATGTGGATACTTGTGTATGGTATTCAGTTGATAGTAATGATTGTGAGAACTTTCTTCTCTTTCAGGTTACTCATATCTGGATGTATTCCTAAGTTGAGTAATGCCGATCGGCCTCTCTCCATTTAGTTGACATACACTGGAGACAGCTGCATGATTTGAATCTGGTTCCAATTAAATCAGTGCCTCTATTTCTATATTGGATATAGAATAGTTCATATCTTAACAATGTTAAGGTACGGGGAGTTGTCCGGCTTATGCTTAAAACCGGACTCTGGATAACTCAAGGCACGTTTCTTTAATGGCAGTTTGTGGGTTGACCCGGGCTATGATGAGGGTTGACTTTCTACCATCTGGAAGATCAATAGTGATATTGTTCTTGACTCGCCACAGTTTTAATAAAATTAGATTTTTTTCAGAAAACAGTAGTGGGAATATGGTAGAACTAGAAGCGATTCCAGAACCGCAAACGATTATTGAAAATTTTATAAGAACCTAAAATTCAATCTGGTTTGACATTCCATTGGCCACTCAGCAGATATGGTGGTAACCTTAGGCGCCCGAGAGGTACTCCGGTAGCCTCAAAGACGGTGACAAGGAGGTTCTTGTTTAACCAGACTTGACACTACTGTTGTTCCAGACTATGAGATCCGGCAGGAGGATGAGTATAGCGTCGTTCTAAACTAGCTTTAGAAGTGTACGTGTATATGACTCTGCCAGAGGGTTGTCATAGTCAGTGGGAGCAGCGGAAGCATAGTGGAAAAGTAGCTTATGTCTATTTATGGACTAAAGCAGATATAGCGGAGATAGATCATCTACTTTTGATGTGACAGTCATAGGTTTGACTTCATCAGAATAGAGGATGGATCTGTTAAGAAGGTAGTAGGGTGTGATGTCCTGGTATTTGGATGACATACACAGAGTAGGAAGTGAAGTTCCTACACTACGATCGGTTATACTTTGATTGTCACATAGTGGTTTCTCCACATAGGCCATGGATATTATATAAGACATTCTGGTTACTAGATCTATGGTCTTAGATCTAGATTTCAGGTAGTTTCCCAATCTGGGTACTTAGACAGCATTCTAAAGGTGTTTTAGAATGGACGACTCCTGGCACGGTGGTGTACCTGTGGGTGATGGAGTCACCCTCTCTAAAGGTGTCTTACGGACTAAAGGGGAGAGAGATGTGCATGATTGGCAGATCACTTGCTTAGGCAATTGAGTTGATTATGAGATGTCAAGTACCACACCAGATGTTGTTTTTGCGCGAGATGCAATAAGTTGATATTAATCCTATCCTGGAGAAACATTCGGAAGCAGTTTTAGAACATAAGTAGATGTTCTAGGGATATGATAACGGAATCCTCTTTCGGAAGACAGTTATCATTCCAGGCTTCCAAGGTGACCTGGATGACAGAGTGACTGTCAGAGTTATAGTTTTCCCTCTGACGAAGGGCAGTATTTTGGACAGGTGGTCCAAGCGGATACTGAGGGAAGCATGGCGCAGGATACTGATTAAGTTCAGTTGACGATACAGTCTAAGAAGTTTGGATTTGGAATTCATTTATGAGCTAGGTCCCATCAGATATCCAGACATATTCTAAGACAGGTATTGCTCATTTCGGGAGATGGCTTTCTCCGCGAACTTGAGATAAAGAGAGACATAGAAAGAAACATCAGGGCGGATCCACTCACTGAGGCTATTCCTCGAACTCAATAGTTTCGCAAACGGGCTTTGTGAGACTGATTAGTAGAGGAGTTGGGTGTTCGGTATCACACGGGCTATGAGTATGCGACATTGCAATAATTAGCCTTGAGTGCAAGTGGAAGATTGTTGGATATAGTGCCCTCAGAGTCAATTATTGGATCGCAGGCACGTGATTGCAATGATTGAGGGAGGACCTGTACCGGTAGGACAGTCTTACTCGAGAGGTTTGTATATTATCTGGTTTGTCTTTATCATCGTGTACATGTTTTAGGTGGCATTGTAGTTCACCATTACACGTTGATAGAGAATAGTATGCTACCATGGTTTATCTTTATCATCGTGTACAGCTTTAGGTGACCTTACAAGTCGCTATTACACGTTGATAGAGCCCTTAGGATTCTTGCTTGACTGCCAGCAGTATGATGGCGATCATATACGTGGGAGCTGGGGTCTATAAGCACATCCTTAAAAGGTCCCTAGTCGTGGGAGTTTCGAGATTGGGCATCCATACTCCATTAGTATACTAGTGTATACAGTCGAGATCCCGACGAGGGGCGATGGCCGGTCTCACAAGCCATTGGTGTCGTTGGATCATCGAAGATGTATACAGGTGCTCATTGGGTTATGAGTACACCGCACAGGACTCGCCGGGAACATGCTAGTTGGTATTATACCTGACGTCAGATAGCAGTTCCCTAGTGACATGTGTACATGTTAGTTCATCGACCTGAGATCGTCATTTGTCTCGTGTGAGTTCCTACTGTGCTTTGATTATGTAATACCCAGTTGCTTTTGTACGCCGATATCCGTATTTATATAAAATGTTTCTTACAAAATTTATTTATTTATATTTATTTTATTTCAAAATCATAACCCATACCTGACCCTGTGGTGACATCCGTACTTCTTTTCTCGTTCCGTTTATTGAAACAGACTTTTTGAATCGCTACGTGCATTTTACGTGCATCCAATCTTAGGGGTATGCATTTTCGTTATCTGAGCATTCATTTTGAAATTTGGACGCCACATATATTTTTCATATTTTAAATCTGAATTTTTAGACCCAATCCGGACGCGTTTTGGAGTAAGTTTGTATTTGACAAAATCTCAAAACGGACGAATATTATATTCATTTAAAACCTAATCTAATCCTAACATTCTCTCTCTATTCTCACCCCACTCCCTCACGTTCACTCCCTCACGTTCTCTCCTCTCCCTTTTATCTTTACACCCCCACATCTCTCTCTTTTCCCTTTACACCCACATTATTCTCTTTACACCCCTCCTTTCTCTTTACACCCTCACACCTCTCTTTTCTCTCTTTACACCCTCAAACCCCACTTCCCCTTTCTTTACAACTCACCCTCATGCCTCACCGAATCTCTCTCTTTCTATCTTTATATACCTATGTCTCTCATTTCTCATTTCCTCACATTCTCTTCCTCTCTTCACTCTCCCCCCTTCCATGCACTTTCTCCACCTGCTCCGGCCATGACCCCGCGCTGCGCGACGGACACTCCACCATCGACGTCCTTATCTCTGCGAACTCGGAGCCTTCAAGCACCGCCACCGACGTCAATCCATGCGAGTTGCAGCCAATCAAAAGAAAGAATTCGAGGCCACGCCACTACGGTTCCAAGGCTCGCGAGCTTCGATTTGTCGCAACGACCACTTCCGCATCCGTGACGTACATTGCAGCGTTCGACCGATCCATCTCTTGATATCGTCATCGAGGCAAGTGAACTCCCCTCACTTGCTTAACATGCTATAGCTATCTTATTAATATCGTTTTACCCGTAATTCGACAACCCAATAACCTTGTGAATTCTGATTTTCTCGGACAAGCTGAACGGTTAAAATCATAATAAATTATCTATATATCGGATTTCAGAGTGCTAGGGCTCGTATCGAAGCCAACTGATAAACCTACAGTACTCCATAGTTAATATTTACATTTTGATAAGTTATAACAATGAATACTGAAGCGATTCGCGGCCCTTAACTGCAGTCCGGGGAAACGTTCGTTCGAATACCTGGCCTTGGAAACACCTGTACACCCATTCCGTAAACTGAAAATGCGCGGAACCTCATATGGTCGCGTAGATAATTTAGTTATCTAACCCTTGAATCTGGTCCCGTGTCGTTTCACTTTCATTTGATATTTAATTTGTATTTTAGAATACCGTGGTGTTCTGCAGTTTCTGCAGTGATCCCTCTTACACCAGCACCTTGTACATAACATAACTTTTAATACAGAACTGCTATCGATGATCCGTTTGATGCGTTGGATAGATAACAGTAAAATATACAATTAGTTGAAATGTAGCGTCGCCTAATTATGCTCTCAACTGAGAGTAAAAGGTGTTACGAAACGGACTTCCAGTTCAGAAATTGGATTTCCAGCAGTGAACACTTAAAATGAAATGACCATAACTTGCGAACCTGAAACCCGTTTGATGTGAAACCAATTTTGATAGATGGATAATTAAACATATTAATTATTCCTTTTATATTGTTTTCCTTAATTCTGCACATATGATTTATAGTAAATTTTGCAAGTTGTTTGACACTGGCTGCTATGCTTTATTTATATCATGAATAATTGCATTTTCATCATATCATATAGCGGTATGCCCTCATTGAATAGTGGTCATGAAATATTGATAACCTCGTGATCATATACATTACCCAGTGCTAAGTATTAGTGATTGGATTGTGACAAGTACGTCATTGTTAAAGCGTGAATGAATAAGTGAAAGTGAATGAATAAATGGAAGTGACACGTACTTGTACACAATCAGTGACCCTATTATTCTATTGCATTGTCGACGTCTGTGGGACGCGTGTATGTGTGACTATAAGTGGTATGGACACTTATGGAAGCTCTTGCATGGGTGTCACAGATAAGGCACCAGACACTGCCATTTATCTTGAATATTAGTCGGGACGTGCTTGATGGAGATCCTGTCTCCAGTTCTCGTGCAGACTTGTCACAGACCGATTGGTATTTGAGGTTATGGTTAGCGTTTGATGTAGACCACGGGGTGTGGGGTATTTTAAGTGTGAGTTCAACAGAATCTCGGGAGTCCCATGCCGGCTTATATATTTAGGGAGATATATGGAGATTTACAGGGTACGTGATTATTACCGTGATATACATGTTACATGTTGGGCCCGTGGTCCCTTGCCCTTGGGTTCTACCCTTGGGTGGAGGACACTCATGAGTGGTTGACTCTCACACTTGGACTGACGATAGGCTTAGTGACCTGTATAGTGAGACTTAGAGACTGATAGGGATACGAGCATTTATATACCTTATATGCTGTGTTGACATACGTGACATATCGTTCTACTGCTTTACTGCTCCGCTGCATTGATTACTGCACATTCATATTCATGCTGTCATTGATTTACTATTATTCATATCTATTACCACTGTTAGAACTGTCACTTGATTTTATGTATTATATTGCTATCGTGTCGCTCTGACGACCTGAGTATGCATGCTCAGAGTGAGAAGTGGATTTAGTTCGGATCAGGATCTGTCGTACCTTGAGGATATTGTGGACATCTAGATTAGCGACGTCAGCGCTATCTTTCCTTTGACTCTATCTGGTAAGTTTTACACCTGTTTTGATTTAGTGACTGCATTTCTCATTACCTGTGCATTGATTACTGATTTCCACGTAAAGCTAGAAGCCGAAGTGTGACTACGACAGGATGATTCCTCGACCGTAGGAGCATGGCTGGCCTTGTCAACCCCTCGTATTCCGTATTTTGGGAAGCGGGGCGTGACATGGTTTTGTTGGTATCAGAGCGCCAGGCTTAGAATGGGATTACAGTTTCCGTGTAGTGCTTGACAATCTAAGACATTCTTCGGTCTAGATTGTAAACTTGTTATCCTTGATCTTGATTCATACAATGAGTTCTTCTACATATTTTGATCCATCCGCTAGAACTTTGGGTAACTTGGTAGAGTTATGTGGTTGTAATTATGAACTGCAGCATAGTTACAATACTGTACTCTGTGGAGTGACTTGGAGTCCTACATTTGATTTCCACTCGTTTGAGTTTCACCTCACCCAATATTCTTGTTTCGTTGTCCATTCTATATTTTATTCTGATTCTTATTCCTTGTACCTTATGTCGTTCTAAAATTTGTTGTTTTAGGACCGACCTCCGACCACTCTCCGTTTATATCTTATATCATTCCCGAGTTTTCAAATCTATTTACGTTTTCATCCTTGTACCTTTCTATTGATCCTACACCTGCTTACGTTTCTTATTGGACTCGTAACACTCTCATGTCTTTGTTTCTTCAAGTTACCTATCGCGTTGCATATTTTAAGTTCCTATCAGAGTGGCGCAGCGGAAGCTAAAACATGGCTTCCAACGACTCTTCTTCTATCTCCACTCCCCAGAGTCAAGCCGTCGAGATTTTGAGCATATTGCAAGGTTTGATGGATGCCCAGGAGCGAACGAACGATCTCTTAGCTGAAGGACTAAGAAGGTGAATGGCTCAAGTCCCCAATCGTAGGGAAATCGTTGATAAATGAAAAGGTGGCGTGCTGATGAAGCGCCCATTTGTTCCTCCACAACGGAAGCAGCGGAGAACTCAACGTTGCGGTTGTTGCAAGCGACCAGGACACCTTCAGAGAGACCGTCGTAAGGATAAAGGGCAGTGCTTGATTTGTGGATCCGACGAACATCTGGTCAATAGTTACCCTAGAAGGAAAGGGCTACAAGGAGGAGATTCGTCAATGCTCTCCACGTCGGCTTGAGTAACTTGGTTGTTTCGTAGCTCGAGTTTGAGGATGGTACGGACCCTGCACGGGATCAAAACTCACTTGACGAGATCGCAGAGATTTAGACATCGATGCTAAGTTATCACTTTCCCTGCTTCCAACAAAGATATCCCTTTCAGTTGTTCCTTTTCGTTTAACTCCTGTATCTGTTGAACTCCTTGATTTATATGCCAAAAAAAAAAATATATACGTTGTTTTCCTCATCTTTTCTAAGCACTCAACTATTTTCAAATCTATCATGGTTCACCACCGCACCCCTTGACTCTTTTTTCGATTAAGTTGTATCTTGCCGCTACCCCTTCTGAAGTTGTCATACTCACACTCTTTCTAAATTATATCTCTCCCTAATTTTGAATCTGATTTCATCCTTTATCTTTATGTCATTCTGGACAGCCCAATTCTTCCTCACTTTCCTCCCATTCGGGTGATTGCTTGTCTTTTCTAGTTCCGGAAATTTCGAGGACGAAATTTTTTGTAAGGGTGGTATGATGTAATACCCAGTTGCTTTTGTACGCCAATATCCGTATTTATATAAAATGTTTCTTACAAAATTTATTTATTTATATTTATTTTATTTCAAAATCATAACCCATACCTGACCCTGTGGTGACATCCGTACTTCTTTTCTCGTTCCGTTTATTGAAACAGACTTTTTGAATCGCTACGTGCATTTTACGTGCATCCAATCTTAGGGGTATGCATTTTCGTTATCTGAGCATTCATTTTGAAATTTGGACGCCACATATATTTTTCATATTTTAAATCTGAATTTTTAGACCCAACCCGGACGCGTTTTGGAGTAAGTTTGTATTTGACAAAATCTCAAAACGGACGAATATTATATTCATTTAAAACCTAATCTAATCCTAACATTCTCTCTCTATTCTCACCCAACTCCCTCACGTTCACTCCCTCACGTTCTCTCCTCTCCCTTTTATCTTTACACCCCCACATCTCTCTCTTTTCCCTTTACACCCACATTATTCTCTTTACACCCCTCCTTTCTCTTTACACCCTCACACCTCTCTTTTCTCTCTTTACACCCTCAAACCCCACTTCCCCTTTCTTTACAACTCACCCTCATGCCTCACCGAATCTCTCTCTTTCTCTCTTTATATACCTATGTCTCTCATTTCTCATTTCCTCACATTCTCTTCCTCTCTTCACTCTCCCCCCTTCCATGCACTTCCTCCACCTGCTCCGGCCATGACCCCGCGCTGCGCGACGGACACTCCACCATCGACGTCCTTATCTCTGCGAACTCGGAGCCTTCAAGCACCGCCACCGACGTCAATCCATGCGAGTTGCAGCCAATCAAAAGAAAGAATTCGAGGCCACGCCACTACGGTTCCAAGGCCCGCGAGCTTCGATTTGTCGCAACGACCACTTCCGCATCCGTGACGTACATTGCAGCGTTCGACCGATCCATCTCTTGATATCGTCATCGAGGCAAGTGAACTCCCCTCACTTGCTTAACATGCTATAGCTATCTTATTAATATCGTTTTACCCGTAATTCGACAACCCAATAACCTTGTGAAATCTGATTATCTCGGACAAGCTGAACGGTTAAAATCATAATAAATTATCTATATATCGGATTTCAGAGTGCTAGGGCTCGTATCGAAGCCAACTGATAAACCTACAGTACTCCATAGTTAATCTTTACATTTTGATAAGTTATAACAATGAATACTGAAGCGATTCGCGGCCCTTAACTGCAGTCCGGGGAAACGTTCGTTCGAATACCTGGCCTTGGAAACACCTGTACACCCATTCCGTAAACTGAAAATGCGCGGAACCTCATATGGTCGCGTAGAGAATTTAGTTAGCTAACCCTTGAATCTGGTCCCGTGTCGTTTCACTTTCATTTGATATTTAATTTGTATTTTAGAATACCGTGGTGTTCTGCAGTTTCTGCAGTGATCCCTCTTACACCAGCACCTTGTACATAACATAACTTTTAATACAGAACTGCTATCGATGATCCGTTTGATGCGTTGGATAGATAAAAGTAAAATATACAATTAGTTGAACTGTAGAGTCGCCTAATTATGCTCTCAACTGAGAGTAAAATGTGTTACGAAACGGACTTCCAGTTCAGAAATTGGATTTCCAGCAGTGAACACTTAAAATGAAATGACCATAACATGCGAACCTGAAACCCGTTTGATGTGAAACCAATTTTTATAGATGGATAATTAAACATATTAATTATTCCTTTTATATTGTTTTGCTTAATTCTGCACATATGATTTATAGTAAATTTTGCAAGTTGTTTGACACTGGCTGCTATGCTTTATTTATATCATGAATAATTGCATTTTCATCATATCATATAGCGGTATGCCCTCATTGAATAGTGGTCATGAAATATTGATAACCTCGTGATCATATACATTACCCAGTGCTAAGTATTAGTGATTGGATTGTGACAAGTACGTCAGTGTTAAAGCATGAATGAATAAGTGAAAGTGAATGAATAAGTGAAAGTGAATGAATAAATGGAAGTGACACGTACTTGTACACAATCAGTGACCCTATTATTCTATTGCATTGTCGACGTCTGTGGGACGCGTGTATGTGTGACTATAAGTGGTATGGACACTTATGGAAGCTCTTGCATGGGTGTCACAGATAAGGCACCAGACACTGCCATTTATCTTGAATATTAGTCGGGACGTGCTTGATGGAGATCCTGTCTCCAGTTCTCGTGCAGACTTGTCACAGACCGATTGGTATTTGAGGTTATGGTTAGCGTTTGATGTAGACCACGGGGTGTGGGGTAGTTTAAGTGTGAGTTCAACAGAATCTCGGGAGTCCCATGCCGGCTTATATATTTAGGGAGATATATGGAGATTTACAGGGTACGCGATTATTACCGTGATATACATGTTACATGTTGGGCCCGTGGTCCCTTGCCCTTGGGTTTTACCCTTGGGTGGAGGACACTCACGAGTGGTTGACTCTCACACTTGGACTGACGATAGGCTTAGTGACCTGTATAGTGAGACTTAGAGACTGATAGGGATACGAGCATTTATATACCTTATATGCTGTGTTGACATACGTGACATATCGTTCTACTGCTTTACTGCTCCGCTGCATTGATTACTGCACATTCATATTCATGCTGTCATTGATTTACTATTATTCATATCTATTACCACTGTTAGAACTGTCACTTGATTTTATGTATTATATTGCTATCGTGTAGCTCTGACGACCTGAGTATGCATGCTCAGAGTGAGAAGTGGATTTAGTTCGGATCAGGATCTGTCGTACCTTGAGGATATTGTGGACATCTAGATTAGCGACGTCAGCGCTATCTTTCCTTTGACTCTATCTGGTAAGTTTTACACCTGTTTTGATTTAGTGACTGCATTTCTCATTACCTGTGCATTGATTACTGATTTCCACGTAAAGCTAGAAGCCGAAGTGTGACTACGGCAGGATGATTCCTCGACCGTAGGAGCATGGCTGGCCTTGTCAACCCCTCGTATTCCGTATTTTGGGAAGCGGGGCGTGACAGATTACTACCCTACCACGGCTCAAAGGAGTCGTGCAAACAGGTTTTAGTTGGGTACAGTCCCGAGCCACATGGAGGCAGTGAGCGGATCGGCAGGGGTTTCGTCTCTCCCGGTATTGGGGGTGAGATCGCGCTGTGTCTAGGAGAGCCATTACACGAAGTCCTTGGCCAAGGCTGGAGATTTACTGGTAGGTATTCCAGTAGTATCTCAGGGTGTTCTGGGCTACACTCCGACACGACTTGTACCTCTTTTGGGGTTCTGACTTTTACCAAACGCCTAGGCCCGACATGCGATGCTCATAGACGTGGACCGGACTGTACGGATATTGTCACTGACAGGCTCAGTAGGGTGTCAGGATGAGTTCGCTCATCGACCTCCCTTTTGGTCAATACATGGTAGCCCGTCACGTACAGCTAGCACCTCTGACGTGCTAGTGGTTAAGTCTACAGCCAAAGTATTGACGAGTCTTTAGAGTCCCCCACAGACAGTTTCTCAAGTTTCGGGCGAAACGATGTAGATGCCGTATGATATATGGCAGGGTCCGATCATATACGTGCAGTAGTGCACGGATCATGATCGGGCGGATCATACTAGTGGGCTTTGGTTTAAGCCGGATCCTAGTATTAAATTTTTTGGATTACTTTAGTCTCATCGCATTCGCATTCAGTCGGAATGAGGGTGCATGTATGTATATACAGGTGAGGGGTATCCTTGTGATCCGTCATGAGTTTACTTTAGATGTTGCCGTATCCTTTTATTGTTGCAAACATTAGGATTAATGTTTGTAAATGGAAATTGTGAGCTATATGTCATGATAAGGAGCATTTATTGTGACACATGCACAAGTGGTGACTCATGGTCTCTTTCTTTGTGCATGTGTCACATTTGAGATTGATTTGTTAGTTGATATGAGAGGCAGAAAGAGAAAGGGCAACCATATGGTTGTAGTTATCTCTTGGATTCTCATTCTTACTCTCTCTCTCACTCATTATCATTTTGCAACAACACAAAAGAAAAGAGAGAGAAATACTTCTTCTTCTTCCTCTTTATTCTCTAGCTCATAATCTCCATCAATGGCAACACCTTCAACCTCCATCCATCTCATGGATGCAAGAGACAAAGTGATCACAAACATTCTCTACATCACCTTGGACACGTCGGCTAGCACACTTCGTACCCGAGTTGCTTCGGATGAAGCGGGAGCCCGTAAAAAGAATCGATGATGTAGTGCCCTTTCCGACAAGGAGATCGAGACCGGAGATGCCGCGAGGAGATTGGGATGGTGGCCAAAGACCGAAGGACACGGATCGATCGGTATAGCTTTCCAACCCTCTTTCTAAACAGCTAGTTGTAGGTTAATGGTTCAATCCGGGAAAAAGTATACGATGGCGCCAGTTTCAAGTTAAGAAAAAGTTTTTGTTTCCGCATTTTGGCCTCGGACAGACGGCCGGGACGCTACCGTAGACTTACACTAAAATATCATATCAAGAGAAACCGGCTTTTTAAAACAGCACATACTTTCTTTTAAAATACCCATGGTTCTCAAATCCAGAAATATCATGGAAACAACATATCTCAATACGTATAATCATAAAGCAAGATGTATGCGACATATAATAGAAATGCAAGCATATCAGTATATCATGCAACATGGAATTGTAATATGCACATATCAAGGGAAAACCGCTCTTTCAAATGAATCCAGTTTTAAAATATATCTTGCGGTTCCCAAATCTCCAAAATCAAGCCAGAATCATCTACGTATGTGCAAACACGTATGTATGCACGTATGAGTGTACAATATGTGTGTACGCAAGTATGATTGTATAATATGTATGTACACAAGTATGTCATGTATGGGGTCATATCCTGATGCAACAATCCTACTGTGTAGTGACATGGCAATTATCGATGATGAAGTGTGTGAGCCGGCAAGTAGGTATACGTGGAGCATACGCATCATCGATAATGGTGCTGGTGTCCTGAAAGCATGGGTTTAATATAATATAACTCACAAGTATATAAGCATGCAATGCGCTAATAACCACATGAATATATGGAAATGGAAAGTAAATGCAGCAGTTAGGAATCTACATTAGTTATACGAGTCATACAATTTGTCATTTAAAATCACACAAATCGTGGTGTTTTGGAAAAATAGGGCTAAGGTGTTTTTAAGAAAAGATGTGTCTTTTGAAAATATCCGTAGGATCCCTTGGCATGTCTTTAAAATACTCATGATTCGTTACTTTTGAAATAGGTATGACTCGGGTCTAGTCTAACATCTACTAACAAGCTAATCGAAAGGGTATGGAAACCACCTAAATTTGAGTCGATATATATAAATATAATAGTCAGTGATCCCGCCTCAATAGTATCACATACGATACAATAAATAACATGACATCCTCGAGTCAAGAGTGCAGATCAATCATCAATATATAGCTCATACGTAATCCGTCGTACGGCATCCCAATCTGGGTACGGGTCAATATCACATTCATCTCATCATTTATCGGGTATCCTTATCATCATATCTCATGGACTGGGTACTGATCTAAGTCTAGTACAAACTGATACCATCTGCATATATATGCGTGTATGAAAACACACGCCTAACGGCCCGCTAATATCTCATGTCGTATCTCCTAATACGAACCACATCATATCACCGATCTCGTGGTACCATGCCCAATCTCATCGACTCATCTCCAAATACCATGTACAATCCTCATCATCCATGTATAGGTATACGTATGTATATATATGGTCCCATACCTATGTGTGTGTGTGTGTGTATAAATATATACGTATCCCCATATACGCACAAGTATAACAAGTAAGCATGTGTGCGTGTGTAAGTGTAAACCTTATTCTAGGGCTCGCGACTAAACTAACTAGCGACACCATCATCCAATTACACTAAAGTTATCCATGACTCCCAAAGTCTATCTAGATAATCAAAACCTCACAATACCATATAAGTATATCCATATAATACATATATACCATACACTATGCTACGAAATGCGGGGCTGCTATACGCCATCCACCCGACTTCCCCCGTAGATATAATCTACTCAGGTTGCTCTTCGCTTTCCGTTGCCGACGTCGCCACGCGCTTTCTTCTCGTCTCGAAGTCTTCTCTGGGGTACCTACACATCATAACGTATCGTGCTGCATTAAAATCCAAATCAAACCAAAACGATTTGCTAAAGGCCTATAGGTTAGAACCTATGGAGTACGCCTTTCAAACCACCAAACAACACTCGATATAGATGTACAAACGTCAAGTGATCGAGGTAAAATAGCAACTTATGAAAATGATCCCAGATTTTACCCTAAGTCAAATTAGCCAATTTTGCATACAGGAGTGGTCTAGTTTACTGGAGATGGAACTACAGAGGAAGCACGAACCAAATCCAACCCACCCTGGCCGCAAATTGCAGCCAGATGGAATAAATCTGGGGCCCAAGGTTGGGGTATGGGTCTAGGGTTTCAGTAGGGGGTCCTAGGTTGCTTGCATGTATCACTGTCCTTGCAAAATAATTTTCAGGTCACCCGGGTGTTAGAAGATTACCAAAAACCATCACAATTTCCACAGTTTCCGTATCTGCAGAATTTTAAAGTTCGTATTCCGGGGTTTTGTCTCTGGTTTAGTCTAATATGATATCACTAAAGGGGTTTTAAGGTCACTACTAACCTCAATCACACATCACAATACAAGAATTCCATAAACCCTAACTAGAAATTTCATATCCTCACTAAACACCACTTAATCGTATTTAAACTTGAATAGAGGCTTAAGAAAAGGAAATACTACACTAATTGTGAAGGGATTACCTCATTTTACCCTCATGAATCCTCTGCAGCGCTAAAATGCAAACTTTCTTGGTCCAAAGTGTAGCTAGAGGGCTTTTGCACAACTTTTGTGAAGTGGGGATGGAGTTTTGGGGGGTTTTTGATGATGAAGTGGGGGTTTTGAAGAGGAGGGAGTAGAGGTGCTGCCATGGAGAAAGGAGAAGAGAGAAGGATGAAGAAAATAGAATGATGGAAGAAGAGCCCATGGTCAACTTGACCCCTCACCTCTCTCTATCTCTCATGCCCACCCCTCTCACTATTCTATTCTTTATCTTTTCTTTTCTTTTCCTTTTGTTTTCTTTTCTTTTTCCTTAAAATCAATTACCATGCATGAATGAAGAAATAACCATGAAGGAAAAATAAACAAGTGTTAAAAAATGACATGTGCATGCCGTGTGCACAAAACACGCTTAAAGCCCGATTAGTGATTTTTAATCGCGATTAGCACTAAAATAGTGTCAAATAAATCATAAACTTTCATAATTTGCATAAAACACATAAAGCACCCTCTTTTCAGTAATTTCTATAATTTTTTAACTTTTCCCCATTTATCGGTATTTAATTATACCGCCCTATTAAAATATTCAATATAATATTATTTAATCATACAAATTCCCAAAAATAATATTTTATTTTTTTCTGAAATGTTACAGGTAAACTAAAAACACTCTTAAATGAGTACATAAACTAGAGACTCCGAAACGAGAGAATAAACTACAAACTCCGAAATGAGTACATAAACTAGAAACTCCGAAACGAGTGAATAAACTACAAACTCCGAAATGAGTATATAAACTACATACTCTGAACCGAGTAAATAAACTAATGGGCACTAAATCAAGACATCAAAAAACAGAAATGGCGCAACTCATAAGCCTCGGGGCTCATAAGTATACCACCGTAAGCAAAGTGGTAAGGCGAAGCATTTGTTACATCAGTCCAATGTTCACCTATGTCTAGATGCATGCATCAGAAACTTCTAAGGTTAAAATACAAAGTATATGTGCAGAGGCAAGATGCCCATTTGAATATGCACTGGGGATGAAACGTTCAGTGGTCGACAATTTTTTATTATTATTATTATTATTTATTCCGCAGAGAAAAGATCGCCAAATAAGGGATTAGAGATACAAGGATTAATAAAACAATAAACAAGATTCTCTAATTCCCTCTCTACCTTCTCCACCATGTCGAAGCAGCGATCTTCGCGAGGACTCGCTCCCCATCGGTCAGCGCCGTGTCCATCAGCGAAGGCGGACATGACGGCCCGCTGAGCCTGCACCTGACTTAACAATCGAATAGAACAGTCCTTTAGAGGCCGGGTAATCAAGCATGCCTCATAAAAGCACTCGATCTTATCCTCCACTACGTCGAGTATCACTGAAGTCATCTCCGCTGGATGAGGAGAGATGTTAGCAAGCACAGATAGGAAAATCATCCGGAGCCAAATGGAGCCGATAGGAAGAGAAGAGCCCCTACGAGCCAGAAGCACGTTCATCACCGTGTCACACTTGTCCTCAGTGAGAACGGGATCCACTAATCGCGCAGCAAAAAGAGGAACAATTCCCTCGATAGGTACCTCCTATGGTTGTCGACAAGCGTGCGGATGATTGCAATCCATGACTCTTGGTCTGTTAAAAAAATGGCTCTCTTCTTATGAAGAAGAAGAAGATCATCACTTCAGAATATAAAGAGAAGCATTTAAATTTAGATATAGAAAATGTTGTGCATGGTGGAACTCTTTCCAAGGCCTGGCAAAAAGGGCATGGGAAAAGAAAGAGTTGACTCATGAGAATCAGAGCAAGAAGGTGAAACGATTCCCTCAGCGGCGCCCTACGTGCCTGACACATGAGCACCAGCGTTGATTCTTTCCGGGACTAGAGCAGCGCCTTACGTGCATGACATGTGAGCACTGGCTCTAGTTCTTTTCAGAATTAAATCCTGCAACAGCGCCTCACGTGCATGACATGCGGGCGACGGCGCTATATATATATATATATAATACCTCATATGAGCATTGGCGTAAATAAAAGGAGAGCTTTGTCATTCATACTTCAAAGAAATTTTTATATTGAAAAAAAAGGGGGAAAGAAATATCATCAATGTTTACAACGCAAGACGCTGAATTCCGGACACGGATTCATGAACTTAGAAGAATGTTTGAGTAAAGTGCTTCTAGCTTTGTTGACCATCTTCTTATGCATTTTCTCACGAATGCAAGTGTCGGGATCCCCGCTAATGTCATCCATCCTCTGGTACGCGGATATTACCGCCTTCTGTTGGAAGACGCGATGCAAAACAGCAACAGGATCATCTCTCCGCTTCTTTGATATCAAGTCCATCAGATATACTGAATCCACCTTGTCTTCTGCATCATCAAGTGCCTCGAGTGGCATAGCCTCATCAAACTCAGGAAGTGCTTTCGAAATCTACCCAACGAAAATTTTCAAAAGATCAGAACAGCGAGGGAGAAATCGACTAGTGTAATCGTCAAAGCGATGCATCACCTCAGCGCATTGGGCGTTAGTAAATTCCTGGCTTTGACAGCGGCCTTGGATGCGAATCTCCTCATAAGAGATAATCTTTTCAAGATCATACAAATGAGAAACCATAGTATCTAAAAAGAAAAACCAGTAAAAGGTTAGCAATCAAAATACCAAAATTATTACAATCTAAAAGAAAAGGGACAATGAGCCCCACAAAACCAAGGTAATGCCCCATCAATGATGAGGCAGGCACTCATTGTAAGAATCCAAAAGAATTCTCATTTAATAAAAAATCTCATTGAACAGTGGAGTTCAAGGCTCCCAATTGCCTCGAAGAACGTGTTCTACAACATATTCAGATCTGCAAGATGAACCCTAAAAAGAAAAGGGAATAAAATTCCCAAAAGAAATTTCAAAAGAAATTTTCTCCGAGCTAAGCTCTGTAGAACAAACCGGAATTGAATTCCTATGATAGTGCGATTAAATCCCAGAAATCTTCATGTGAAATATATTGGAATTAAATTCTAGAGAAACCTTCAAAGATCAAAGCCACTAAAAGGGTAAAACTCTAAAATCTCTATGACCCATGGTCTATCCGAATAAAAGTTTTTTAAGATCTCTAAGAGATCATTCCTAGAAAAGAGCAAAGCTCTGTTAATAAGTAAAAAATCTAAAACAAAAGGAAGTTTTTTTTATGGGTTGAAATTTGGTCATGATTCTTACCAAGTGTTCTGATAGTGTTCAACTCAAAGTGTTTCTTTGGGGCAGAGATCTAAACCCTGAAAAGAGAATTAAATTCTCAAGGAAAAAGAAAGAAGATGATGGAACGGCAGTCATCTCAAGGGCTAAAAGACCTATTTAAAAGATGTGAAGGGACGGTTCAACTCTCTAAGAGATCAAACGGTGGAAAAGATGACACCATTGCACTCACGTGTGAGCTACGTAAGCATAATGGTGGGGGCATTTATTCCCCCAATATTTAACCTAATAAAAGAGCAAAGCTCTGTTGGAATTTAATAAGGCAACGTCTCACGTGCTCTTCACGAGGGCGCCAGTGCCAATTTTATAGGATTAAATCCTGTGGGGGCGCCACACATGCTCCTCACACGGGCGCCAACGTGCAAAGCACAAAAGAGTTTATTATATAAGAGTTAGACTCTCAGATGGTGCCGCACGTGCTCCTCATGCGGGCAACAATGTGCAAAGAACATAAGTACGTATCATAAGAATTAAATTCTTAAGTGGCGCGCACATGCATAACACGTGATCGCCAGCTCCCAAGTTCATATCAGTAGGATTAAATTCTACATTTTCCTAACAAAAGTTGGGATATTCTCTGTTAAACAGATCCGTTGGATCAAAGATCCAATGGAGATGATAAATCATCCAAATATATAATCTGGAGAAAACATTTCCCAGATCTTTCTAAATAAGAAAGATACTCTTGGTTGGATTAATGATCCAACAATAGAATAAAATTCTATTTTGGGAATATATTCACTCAATCTTTCCAAACAAAAAGATTGTCCTCTGTAAAACAGAGAACCCTTGGATTAAAAATCCAATGGAGATTAAAAAGAGCCATTTTACAGAATAAATTATGTATATAGGAAAATATTTTCCCAATCTTGTTAAAAAAACAAGAACGACATCTCCTGTAAAACAGAAGTCCTTGGATCAAAGATCCAACGGTGGGTAAAATTCCCCAAATAAAATTTGAGATAAATTAAATCAATTGGAATCTCTCAATGAGAGATTTTCTCAAAATTAATTAACAATCTGCTTCCAGTATATAAAAGACCCGAGACTTCAAGTCTCAGGAAGAGGAAACCCCCCACAAGCTTATGAAAATACAGCGAGCTCTCGAAAGAACAGAGAATTTAATTCTCAAAGAAGAAGGTCTTCCTTCTCAAAATCCTAGGTAAAAAAAAGCAGAAATCAAAACATCTCATTTACCTATTGAAGGGTTTAAACCTTTTAAAAGAACTTAGTTCTTTCTCTGGATCTAAGACTCACAAGACAAGTCTCTCATAAGTTGAGAATTTAATTCTCATCGGGAAGATCTTATTCTTGAGAATCCAAGATTCAGAGGAGAACATGGACACAAGAACATGAAAAACATAGAGTCCATAATACTCCAGGAACTTAGTTCCTTCAAAATCAACAACTTAGTTCCTTAAAAAAAACCGATCCAAGATCTTCAAAATAGTGGTATTGGAGATCCTTAATGGTCAAAACACCATTAAAAGAGATTTAACCTCTCTGAAAACATCAATAGAGATTGAATCTCTATATAAAAGAAAATTCAGTGCCTCACGTGGAAAACACGTGGGCACCTAAGACAGAATGTCGGCGCCTCACGTGCTTCCCATGTGGGCGCCCTAAAACAAAGAGCCAGTGCCTCACGTGCAATACACGTGAGCGCTGAATTAAAGTGCTTAGCACTTCACATTTAGCCAAAATGACTAAAGTGTTCGACATTTATTGGGCAGAGCCCATGACTGAATGCTTCAAATGACAAACATGTGGGCATCAGAGTTCAAATAAGTGCTTAGCACTTTTACATAAAAGAAAAAGGGTTGAACAAATAAAGCCCAAGACTAAGCAGACTAATCTCAAATTGGCTAGGTCTCTAAATTTTTCTTGCAGCTGAGCCCAAATGCTCTTTGCTAAGCACTTGGTTGATCTTAGTTTCAAATTAGACTAATGTATCCATAGTAAAATTAAATTGAGCCAAAATGCTCATACATTTAAGTTGATCTTAATCTCAAACTAGATTAACGGTCCTTAAATAAAACAAACCCAAATCTAAAATATACGGATTTGGACTAATCCACGCCCTATGGACGACGATATAAAATAGTCTCTGTATACAATCCATGGGCAATCAAAACAAACAAAATATACACACAACACGAAGTGAACTGCAGGAGCAGAAGAAAGTGGTTATCGCAATGTGGTAACGTAATTAACTGCAGGGGTTTGTGCCTGCAGGGAAGAGCGTCCCCACAATAAAAAAAACCCTCATAAAATGAGGGGAAATCTGATGAAGTCTACTACAATGGTCGCGTCTGTCCAAACCCCCGATATATGGTGCCATAAATCAACTTAGTATCTTCGGAGAGGTGGATGGATAAGTCCAAATAGCATCTGCCCCAAAATTCATGCCAGACGTCCCAATGTCTCGGTCTCTGTCTTTCGGCTGTGAACAGGGGTTAAGAGGGCAAGCAGCCCCCTTGCGGGGTGCGGGACAGCGCCCTGTTAGAAAAGAAAATTTTTTCTAACGGTGAAGGTAATATTTGTGTAGAGTGTATGGGAAAAGAGGAGTGAGAAGCGTCCAAAGGATGCGTGCGTGGCGCGTGAGCGCTTGGCATCTGCGGGCCACGTGAGAGGCACGTAGGCACCGGGCACCGGCGGCTAGCGCGCCCAGCATATGGGCGCTGGGCGTCCGCGGGCCACATGCAAAGCATGCAGGCGCATGGAGCCAGTGCCTCACGCCCCCGGCACGTGGGCGCTGGGCGCCAGCACCTTACGCGTCCGGCACGTCATCAGGAGTTAAACTCCTTCAGAAAAGGGGGCTTAGCCCCGGAATTACGAGTTAAACTCCTGAAAGGATCTTGAGTGGAGTTAAACCCCCAAAAGAGTTTTATTTATGGAGTTAAACTCCAAAAGATTTTGATTTGTGGAGTTACTCCAAAAGATTTTGAATGGAGATAAACTCTTAAAAGAATTTTATTTATGGAGTTAAACTCCCAAAGATTTTGACAAATGGAGTTGAACTCCAAGAAATCTTTGAAGATGATCAAAGGGGACCCCTTTCATCTTCCCTAAGCCATGGATCCTCTCCTAAGCCTCAAATCTTCTCCAAAGTGGGGTTTTTGGAGATGGGTCTCCTTCTTCCTCCTCTCTGTTGGCTAGATCTTGGAGAAAAGGGGTGAGATTTAAAAATCTCCCCTTTTAGAGATTTCATGGGAGATCTAAGCTCTCCTTCGTGGGTTTTATGTTGAAAACCTATTTCTTTTTAGAAAAGAAAGAGTTAAACTCTTGGTTTTATTCAGAAAAGAGAAGGAGATTTAGAACTTCGAGGAAGGAGAAGGAGGCAACAACCCTAGTTGTTTTTAGGGGAATCAATTATTTTTTTCTTTTTCATCATCATGTTGCCTCATATAGGCTTAAAAATTTATACAGAGCCCCGTGGGCTTTACAAAATGGCATTTTGTCCATCCCATGCCTCATGTGCTTATTTCTTTTGCACATGAGCCATGTGCTTTACAAAAATTTGGCTTTATGCTTATTTTTCTTACATTTATTCATAAAAATTATATTAAAATTATTTATTACATAATCTTCATTTTGGCATGGGGTAGACCGGTCGCGGGGCTCGACATAGGCTAGGCCTACTTGACTTAGGCTTGGGCCCGCTTACTTGGGGTTGACTTTGACTTTGACATGGTCAATCAGGGTATAATTTTTGACCCCAATAAAGTGGCCCTATTAATAAATGCACACCGTGTATATGAGTTGTGTGCACGAAATTGATGGATCTTGGAGTTGATTTTTGAGGTGGAACATCGTTCCGGGGGCGGAGCATCATTCCGGGAGCATAATTCCGAGGATCGGAGCATAATTCCGAGGATCGGAGCATAATTCCAGGATCGGAGCATCATTTCGAAGAGCGGAGCATGATTTCAGGTATCGTAGCATAATTCCGAAGAGCGGAGCATGAATCCAGGGATTGGAGCATAATTCCGACGAGCGGAGCATAATTCTGAGGATCGGGGCATAATTCCGAAGAGCGGAGCATGATTCTCAGGGCTTGGAGCATAATTTTGACAATCGGAGCATAATTCCGGTGATCAGAGCATAATTCTGAAGAGCGGGGCATGATTCCAAGGGGAGGATATATTCTGAGACGAAGCATGGTTTCGATGCAGGGTTCTGGGGCGAAGCATAATTTCGACACTGGACAGGTGTATCCTGAGACAAAACTTAGTTTCGGCACAGGGCGGACATTCTGAATGAAGTGTAGCTCCGATGCAGAGGTTGATTCCGAGTCGAAACATAATTCCGACAGGGAAGTCAGATACTCCGAGACGAAGCATGATTTCGATACGGGGTATATTCTGAGACGAAGCATGATTTCGCCGCAGAGCTTGTTGGTTGACTTGATTCTGAGATGGAGCGTAATTTCGATGTGGAGGTCATTGGTTGACTTATTTCCGGGTCGAAGCATAATTCTAACGGGGAGGTCATTGGTTGACTTGATTCCGAGTCGAAACATAATTCCGATGGGGAAGTCATTGGTTGACATGATTTCGAGTCGATGCATAATTCTGACGAGGAGGTCATTGGTTAACTTGATTCTGAATTGAAGCATAATTCCGACGGGGAGGTCATTGGCTGACTTAATTCCTAGTCGAAGCATAATTCCGATGGAGAGGTCATTGGTTGATTTGATTCTGAGTCGAAGCATAATTCCGACGGGGAGGTTGTTACTGCCCTTTTTGCGACTTGGACGGTCGGTGTTGCCATTTTAGCGACGTGGACGATCGGTGCTGCCATTTTAGCGACGTAGACGATCGGTACTAGATTTGACTTGCTCCGCTTCTTGCAGTGTTAGGGATTGGATTTGTTTCCGAGGTGGAGCTTGATTCCACCAGGGAGGACATTGGTTGTCTTGCTGATTTGATGTGATTTGGGTTTACATCAGTATCGCTATACTGGAATATGGTATCAGGACCGAATCATCATTTGCCATGAGAGGATATAGGGATTTTGGTTTTGGTTTGGCATCAGCACCGCTACACTGGAATATGGTATTAGGAGCGGATCATCATTTTCCGTGAGGGGATTTCTGTCATTCCCAGTTTAATGACTTAGAGGTCATATGTTCCCAGTTTAATGACTTAAGGGTCTATTGGATCGATTTGGAATTTCGGGGTTGGGTTCGGCATCAGCGTTGCTAACACTGAAGCACAGGTGCCAGAAGCAATTCATCATTTGCCTTTGCCTGTTGGGGAGCGATGGCTTAGGAGATAGGTGAGTCGTAAGGATCTCACAAAGGTATTTTCTTATGAGTCGAGAGGATATCGCAAGCGTTGTTCTCCTCATGCATCGTGAGGACACATGAGTGGGTCTTCCCAAATGGTGTATAATTCCAAGGGCAGAGACCGGCCGCTAGACTGGTGATTGCGGTGAGGCATGGGTGTGATGAGAATTATTTGAGCCCGTGGATTGTATACGGTAGTCAACTTGGGGATCAACCGTAAGGCTGAGAGAATTTTAGGAAATTGGATTTTGGTTGGCATTTGCATCACTGCATTGGAATATGGTACTAGGAGCGACTCATCATTCGCCATTTGGAGGTTTGGGGATTTGGAATTTAGTTGACATCTGCATCGCTGCACTGGAATATGGTACCAGGAGCGACATATCATTTGCCATCTGGGGATTTGGATTTTGGTTGGCGTCTGCATCGCTGCACTGGAATATGGTACCGGGAGCGACTCATCATTCGCCATCTGGGGATTTAGATTTTGGTTGGCGACTGCATCGCTGCACTGGAATATCGTACAAAGAGCAACTCACCATTCGTCATTTGGGGATTTTAGGATTTTGGTTGGTGTCTGCATCGCTGCACTGGAATATAGTACTAAGAGCGACTCATCATTTTCCATCTGGGGATTTGGATTTTGGTTGGCGTCTGCATCGCTGCACTGGAATATGATACCATGAGCGACTCATCATTCGCCATTTGGGGATTTTTATTTTGGTTGGCGACTGCATCACTACACTGGAATATGGTATTAGGAGAGACTCATCATTCGCCATTTGGGGATTTAGGTATTTAGAATTTGGTTGGCGTTTGCATCACTGCACTGGAATATGGTACCATGAGCAATCCATCATTCGCCATTTGGAGGTTTTTTTTACCGCGATTTCTTTATCATTTCAGCTTTTCTTATCGTGAAGGTCGCGATTTCCCTATCATTTCGGCTATTTATTCGCCGTTGCCCCATCATTTCGGCTTTATTTTCATCTTTATTTTACCCGCTGATTTTTATTGCGAGTTGCCCCATCATTTTGGATTTTTTTATTTATTATTTATGTACACATTTTTTTACATCCCCAGTTTAACGACTTAGGGGTCGATTGTTCCAGTTTAACAATGTGGTGGTCAACTGTTCCCGGTTTAACGACGTGGTGGTCATCTGTTCCCATTTTAACGACGTGGTGGTCAACAGTTAGAGCTTGGGCTCGATTCTGCAGGAACCACAGGCTCCTTTGGCTTAATTGCATAAGCGGGCTCTTCGTCATCTAGACCGAGCCGGTGTTGGATGGAAACAACCATGTCATCATCATGGCTATAAGGCGTAGGAGGACTTGTTCATCTGGGCTCCATCATGTAGACCGTATGGGTTGTGTATCCATCTACCTCTTCTTCTTTGGTAATATTGCTCATTGGGCTTTTAGCTTGTTGCCTTGGCCCATTCCTTTTAGAGAAGGGCAGACGACTGAGAGAAGCAGGTTCCCGAAGGGCTTCAGTCTCTGTTTGTATGAAATAGGCGGTCGCAGCATGATTGTTTGCTGAACCGTCTTTAGACAGTTCTATCTCTCTTGCCTTGTATTTCTTTTCGACCCAATCATTGAAGACGAAGCAGTCCTCAATGGCATGACCTATCACTCTGTGATAGGGGCAATATTTGGGGTCGTCGGTCATATTCGCTTCTTGCGGTATCTTTGATTCTGGTAATTGTAGACCGTTTTTTAGGGCGTCCTTGAATATCTTGTGGATTTTGTCCCTTCTGAAGAAATAGACCCTGTCCAGCTTCTCTTTCAGAGGCGATTCTCCTCCCCCTCACAACAATAGCTTTCGAGGTTGGTTGATATTGGGCTCGTTTGTCCCTCGCCTATTTCGGTTAACCGAAGTGTTAAAAGATTCAGCATCGTCGGAATTTCCGCCTTTGCGATTATCGTCCTTTCGATTTCTCCAGGACCTATTGTTATTTTAGGAATCAGAGGGGGACTCCTGCTTTGAGCGCTCCAACATCTGAACTTTCCTGGTCAGCTCTTGGAATGTTTTGAGACTCGCGATGCATAGAAACGGGGCTATCCAATTGTTGAGATTTTCGACGAGGAGGCTGACAGATTGGTCCTGCTCTATTGGCGGTTCACATTAGATGGAAAGATCACGCCAACGGGTTATAAAATCCGTGCTGCTTTCATTGTTCTTAGGCTTAATCCTTACGAGGTCGGCGATGGTGATCTTATGGCGGAAACTCATGAACCTTTGTTAAAATAGAGATTCCATTTGGAAGAAAGTAGTAACGGAGCCATCCGGTATGCTCGCGTACCAGTCGAAATCGACATCGGTTAAGCTATTAACAAACTGGCAGAGGAGAAGCGCATCATTGCCCCCAGTATTCCCGCATGAGGCTTTAAAGTGGGCGATGTGCTGATTCGCATTTTTCGTCCCATCGAATCTTCTGAACTTAGGGATGACATAGCCACCAGGAAACTCTACTAGATCATACCGAGCGGGATATGGTCTCCTACTATTGCTGATATCTTTTTGCGCTTCGGCTACCAATATTTTTCCTTTTTTGGTGACTAAATCCATGATTTGATTTTGCGTTAGCGGGTTGCTGTCATCAGTAGTCAAGACATTTCCCGAGATAGGATGCGGCCGACTTTCATGCAGCTCTCCCACCTTTGGATTTGAGAAAATAGGCGTCGTTTTCCCCCGGACAACGTTTCCCGGTTCATGTTGTCTATAGTGCCCTCAAGGCAATTATCATAGTCGCAGGCAGGTGATTATGATGATTGAGAGATGACCTATACCTGTAGAACAAGCTTACTCGAGATGATAGTATGCTATCTGGTTTGTCTTTATTATCATGTATATGTTGATAGAGCCCATAGGATTCTTTCTTGACTACCAATATCATGATGGCGATCATATACGCGAGAGCTGTGGTCTATAAGCACATCCTTAAATGTCCCTAGTCATGGGAGTATCGAGACTGGGCATCGATACTCCTGTGTAAACTAGTGTATACTGATCGAGACCCCGACGAGGGGAGATGGCCAGGTCTCACAAGCCATTGGTGTTAGTTTGTTCACCTAAGATAGTATACAGGTTCTCATCGCGTTATGAGTACACTTAACGGACTCGCCGGGAACCTGCTAGTTGGTATTATACCTATTGTCAGATAGCAGTTTCCAGGTAACATGTGTACAGGTTATTCTGTCGACCTGATATCGTCATTTGTCTCGTGTGAGTTCCTACTGTACTTTGATTACTACCCTACCACGACTCAAAGGAGTCATGCAAACATGTTTTAGTTGGGTACAGTCCCGAGCCACATGGAGGTAGTGATCGGATCATCGAGGATTCGTCTCTCTCGGTATTGGGGGTTGATGTCGCGCGGTGCACGGGTGGCCATCACAAGAAATCCTTGGCCAAGGTAGAGGAGAATTACCGATCCAGGATCGATAGTTTCTCAGGTGGTGATGGGTTTCATACTGACACTAAATGTCGCGTTGTTAGGGGTCTGAGTTTATCCGCCCCCTAGACTCGATATGCGATACTCTTAGACGAACAGACCGAACTGTATGGTTATTGTCACTGTCAGGCTCAGTAGGGGTTCAGGATGTGTTTGGTCGTCGGCCTCCCTTTCGCTCAATAGCTGGGTAGCCGTGACGTACAACTAGTGTCGCTGACGTGCTTGTAGTTAAACCCACTGCCAGCGTATTGACGATTCTTTAGAGTCCCACACAGAGTGTTTTCCTGGTTCTGGCGAAATGATGTAGTAGTCATATTAGATTCGTGCAGGGTTCCGATCGATTGATGTGCTTTGTACCCGGACTTTCAATCGGACAGTTGATAATACTAGCCGGCTCGGGTTTGAGCTGTATTATTAAATCAGGTATTGATTTAATAATTTACGTATATGTATTTCGATTCGTATATTCTAGTATTATGTTCTTTATGTTATTCTATCTCTTTGGGTATTCGTATTTCTGTACGAATGCAGGTATGTATATATACAGTAGAATGTAATCCGTATTTTATTTGGAAAACATTCTAAAAGGTAGCCACCTCATTTTTGGATTTGACCATTTTTTGGAAAATGGCAAATGAGGTGGAAATTGGAAAATGGGGAGTATGGTGGTGACCATGCTTGCATAGTGTGCACAAATGAATTTTTAATTCATTTATGCATACTATTCAAGTATGGGTGGTATTTTAAAATGAAGATATTGTTTTACAAAACCTAGCATGCTTGATTTTCTCTCTCATGAGAGCTTCATTATTTTTGAGCATGAGTTTTTTCTTGAGCTCATCATCACCATTTGTGCTTGACTCCTCTCTTGATTTTTCACCTTCATTCTCCACCTCCTCTCAACCCTCTCATGAGTTGAGAAACATAGGAGGAGGTGAGATGAGATAGACCTACACTAAGTTCATACACTACATCCTAGGCTTTCTAGAGTAGAATCCTAGAAACTCTAGTTGCTTCACTTGCGTCCATTATGTGAAGCTAGAGCCACAACTACATCTCTCGGGTGGATCATCATCGATGGAGGGAGACCGGCGACCAAGCTTGATCAAGGAGCCTCTAGGAGTCTGGGAAAATGGTTGAAGACCGAAGGACACAGATCAACTCGGTATAACCATTCCTAACTCCTTTTATTTGCTTACTAGTATATGTTTTAGGGTAGATCCGGGAATCAGGTAATGGTAGCACCAGTCTAGAAAATTTTTGTTCCGCATTTGGCCATGGTATGATGGACGGAGCGCTGCCGTAACCCAACATGGTATCAGAGCCAACTCATTAACCCCATACTAGCTTGTTTGCACAACGTTAGAATATCGATCGACAAATTTTTCCGAATCAAATTTTCATTTTGGTGCTTGCTGTCGAATTTAAAAGTTGTTCAGAAATTTTTTTGGGGGTATCTTAAAAATATGTGCATGCAAAATTATAGCTACAGAAAAAAATTTGGGGACCTAACTCCAAAATTTCGCCGCGGAACCGGAGCAAAATGTCACATTTTGCGGCGCTTCCGCCGCGCTTTTTGGGCTAAAGTACCCCAAATTTTTCTGGGGTTCTAGTTCATAGAAATATGATTTTTGTGATATATGGTTTTGGCCCAGATTTATTTAAGTGCTGGATTTGCATTTGGGGCCAATTTGGAAAAGTTTAGTCGATCGAAATTTTAATTGTGTGTTTACAGTACATGCATTACTATCTATGACCATGGATGCCATTCAATTGGTACAACTCGTCTAATTGCTATATGCTCTCTTAGACGGGTTTGCGAACGTGAGATTTCACGTTGATGTTCTGTGTTGTGCTGTGTTGTGGTTGGATCGTCGTGGTGGATAGCTTGGGTGCAATGTTTGTAATGTTTAGTTTCAATTGTACATTTGATATTGTGGGGCGAGCGTACGATATGTGGACTGCCGTCACTGCCAGTTTGTATATTATTTGTTTGGGGCACGACCGGGTTGAGGTCGATGTCACCCGTGTATATTATTTTCTTTTCTGTACTAGGATTTCCCCAAGGCGGAGTGCACGAGTAGCCGGGTTCTAAATGGCAACGGGTCCGCATCTCATGGCGTTGAGACTGAGGGGACCTTACTCAAGAATTGGCGGGTTATTCTCCGCACTCGTAGGGGGTATAGTTTGACCCAAGGAGGGGTGCCCAGTTACCGGATCCTTTGAAATGCTGGGTGACCCATCCACGTTGTTGATTGGGGTTGCCTCGCTTCTGGGATTGGCGGGTAACTTTCCGCGCTCGTAGGGGTCTAGGTTTTCATTGCACAAGCTATCCACACGACAGGGAACGTCGGGTCTCATTTGCGGCTCAAATGAAACCCGGGGTTTCAAGACTATCCACCATTCCGTGTTGCTTCTGTGATGTTGCTTTATATCATGCCTGGGATGAATGTTATATATATACTAGTAGATGTTGTATATGTTTTGCACCCGCGCTAGTCCAGTCCCCGCTCTGTCGTTAGTTAAGTAAGCTAACGGGTGATAACGGGACCCAGTGGCGAATGCGGATAGTATATACGTACATTTTATTTTCGTTCCTTTTCTGTGGTGTGATATGGATTAATTAATGGGACTGCGTTGATTATGATCAATGCAAGAAAAATAAACCTAATTGATGTTGTTGGAACCAAATTTTCAAAAACTGTTATTATAAGGATGTTTCCTTTTGCTTTGCATTGTGGTATTCAGTTTAGAATATCCTGCACCTCATTCGACGAAGCAAAAGCCGAGATCCCTTCACCTGGAGTGACCCCTTGAGTGAAAGTTTGCGTCGTAATAACTTCACTATAGTCGTTTCCTTTTGCTTTGCATCGTGGTATTCAGTTTGGAATATCCTGCACCTCATTCGACGAGGAAAGAGCCGAGATCCTTTCACAATGAGTGACCTCTTTAGCAAAAGTTTGCACCACTATATATTTGTAAAACCACTTGGATTCCTTCAGCGATATCAAGTTCATTACGTTGAAGGTTTTTCGCCAAAAACCAGCCGTAGTCCTCCGTCATTTCGGATTGGTAGTGCTTAGTATTCGTGCTACGTATTTCGATCTTTAGTCGTGGCATAGTGTTTGGTAGCTATGTAATGTTTTTCCGTTGCATGGATATGCAATTGGTTAGGACAGTCGTGCGATCATTTTGATCTTTAGTCAAGGCTCGTACGGGTGGGTCTAATGCAATCAAGATAATGACGGCTAGAACTTGACTAGGACCTTTTGACATTTTTATCTTTAGTCAAGGTCACTTGGGTCCTAGGAGTAAAAATCATATCTGGAGTTTCAAACATACAGGAAACTTACCAGGCTTGCGCATACCTTCTAAAGTGTGGTAACTTGAGTGGATTCCATCAAGTTATCATATGATGACAGTTGGATCCCGATTCCCACTGATGAGTAGGATTACTCCTCGGGTGATTTTTACATGATCCCGACTAATTCTCCTTTTGGGTTTGGAGTAGAATTCGAGGAAATAGTGGGAGCCATCCTAATTAGATAAAATGATTAACCATTCTGATCTAGGTTAGAGTGCACACTGAGTATTTCTTTTCTCTCTCTGTCAGGCAGTGACCATGACCTGACCCTAAACTAAAACTCATGAACCAAGTTAACCGAAACTTCTTAAAACACTTTGTCTTTTGGAATGTTATGGTGTCGCATATATCATTGCCACTTCTATATCATCTTTGCATTTCTCCAGAACACCCCGTATCACTACGAACATCCACTCCTATTGGATAAATCCATCGTATAGTTACATACGAACTCGAAGGAACTTGTTCCGGATTCGAGGATGGATTCTGGTTCTGGAGAGATTGAATAGGATTATTCGGTTGTCTTTTCCCTTTACCTTCTCTCAAGTTGTGAGGGCTCCTAGGATTAGGAGAGGGTACACCTATTATGCTTATTAGATAGTCTTCTTCCAGACCATAGGCAGGTGACGAAAGGTGGGGAAGGAAGAAAACCAATTATCCTAAAGGTGGTGTACAGAAGGTAATAAGTAAAGAAATATAAAGGGATTAGAATAAAGGCAAAGAAAATTGCGACTGCTATCATTCACGACAAAACTGTGTATACCCCTGCCACTCCTACATCCACTTTGGATTTCTCCAGAACACTCCGTATCACTACGGATATCCACTCCTATTGGATATGCCATCGTATAGTTACATAAGAACTCGAAGGAATTTGTTCCAGATTCGAGGATGGTTTCCGGTTCAGGAGAAATAGAATATGTTTATTCAGATGTCTTTTCCCATTACCTTCTCTCAGGTTGCGAGGGCTCCTGGCATAAGAAGTGTACACCTATTACGCTTATTGGATAGTCTTCTTCCAAACCGTAGGTTGGTGCCGAAGGGTATGGTAGGGAAGGAAGAAAACCAATTAGCATAAAAGAGGTGTACAGAAGGTAATAATTAAAGACATAATAAAGGGATTGGAGTGAAGGCAGGTAATTATATGGTTACTGTCATGAATCAGGATAGTGGAAGAGGCTTTACCAGGAATACCAGTTAACCCCTTTGAAACATTTTTATGTTTCAGTTTCACTGTGCGATGTTAATTGAAAATTGTTTTCCCTATTGGAATCTAACTCCAGGGTATGTATTTACCAGATCAGTTTCTCACATCTGTATGTTATTACGGATAGTGAGTTGGAGTAAGATATTGGGAATTTGGGTGATTAGATCCTCATTATATTGGAATTCATTGTAATTGGTGATATTTGAGGAAAATATCCGGTTTTTGCCGGATGGCAAATATTTGGTTTTGAATATCCGTTATTATGCATCAATTTCAAACTGATATATCTGTACATTTATTTTATAAAGTGAGATATAACTTTTTGATATTATGTCTGTGACATTTAACTATATCAGTTGATGATTATGTAAGTTGCATTCAACAGCGGTGTAACTCTTCTTAACCATAGTACAGTTTTTCAACCTACGACGTACATGGTACGAGTTATTAAACTCAGTGGACTTATACAAAGTATTGTATGTTGTCCGGTGTCCATTAGGACAAAGGGGTTGGTACTCGTACTATATTCTGTTTACTCATGACTTCTCCAGCTCTAGACAAGTAATTCGTTAAAATGCAAGGTCCAAATATTGAGAAGTTATAGCTATAAGAATAAAGTAGGGAACCATTTGTTGAAAGTATCAGGATTCTTCGAGCCAGTCGAAGATGTAGATACTTGTATTTGGTATTTCGTTGATAGTAATGATTTTGAGAACTCACTTCTCTTTCGGGTTACTCATATATGGATGCACTCCTAGATGAGTAATGCTGATTGGCATCTTTCCATTTGGTTAATATGCACTGGAGACAGCTGCATGAATTTGAATCTGGTTCCAATTAAGTTAGTGCCTTTGTTTCTATATTGGATATATATAGAATCAATTTATATCTTAACGATGTTAAAGTATAGGGAGTTGTCCGGCTAATGCTTAAAACCAGAATCCGGATAAACTCGAGGCACGTTTCAGTAATGGCAGTTTGTGGGTTATCCTGGGCTTTGACGAGGGTTAACTTTCTACCATCAGGAAGATCAATAGTGATATTGTTCTTGACTCACCGCAGTTTTAGTAAAATGGATTTTTTCAGAAAACAGAAGTGGGAGTATAGTAGAACTGGAAGTGATTCCAGAACCACAAACGATTACTGAAAATTTAATAGAACCTAAGGATTCAATTGGATTTGATATTCCATTAGCCACTCCACAGATTTGGTGGGTAACCTCAAGCACCCGAGAGGTACTTCGGTCTTCTCAGAGACGGTGACAGGGAGGTTCTTGTTTACCCAGACTTGCCATTACTGCTGTTCTAGACTATGAGATCCGGCAGGAGGATGAGTATAACGTCGTTCTAAACTAGATTTATAAGTGCACGAGGGTTGTTGTAGTCAGTTGGAGCAACGGAAGCATAGTGGGCAAGTAGCTTATGTCTATTTATAGGCTAAAGCAAGTATAGCGGAAATAGATCATCTACTTTTGATATTACAGTCATAGAGTTTGACTTCATCAGAACAACAGATGGATCTAAAATTAAGAAGGTAGTAGGGAGAGATGTCCTGGTATCTGGATGACATGCTCTAGATAGGAAGTGATATTCCTATACTACGATCGGTTATACTGTAGTTGTCACAAAATTGTTTCTCTACATAGGAAATGGATATAATATCAGGGTTTCTGGTTAGTAGATTTATGGTTTTAGATCTAGATTTGGGAAGGGTCCCAATCTGGGTACTTTGACATTATTCTGAAGCTGTTTTAGAATGCACGACTCCTGGCATGGTGGTGAACCTGTAGGTGATGGAGTCACCCTCTCTAAAGGAAGTCTTACAGACTAAAGGGGAGAGGGATTTGCATGATTGGCATATTACTTTCTTAGGCAGTTGAGTCAATCATGTGATGTCAAGTACAACACCAGATATTTCTTTTGCACTAGCTGCAATAAGCATATATGTTAATCCAATCCTGGAGAAACATTAGGAAGCAGTTTTGAACATAAGTGGATGTTCTTGGGATATGGAAACGGCAGCCTTCTTCGAGAGGCGGTTATCATTACAGGCTTCCAATGTGACCTGGATGACATTGTGACTGTCTGAGTTATAGTTTTCCCTCTTTTTGAGGGACAGTATGTTGGACAGGTACTCCAATCGGATACTAAGGAAGGCATGACGCAGGATACTGATTAAATTCAGTGGAGTATACTGTCTAAGAATATTGTTGGATTTGGAGTTCTTTTATGAACTGGGTCCCATCAGATATCCAAACAAATTCTAAGACAAGGTATTGCTTATTTCGGGAGATAGTTATTCTCCGCGAAGTTGAGATATAGAGAGATACAGAAAGAAACACTAGAGCGGATCACCCACTGAGACTATTTCTCGAAAACAATAGTTTCGCAAACGGGATTTGCGAGACTGATTAGTAGAGAAGTTGGGTGTTCAGTATCACATGGGCTGTGAGTATGCGACATCGCAATAATTGGCCTTAAGTGCAAGTGGGATATTGTTGGTTATAGTGCCCTCAAGGCAATTATCATAGTCGCAGGCAGGTGATTATGATGATAGAGGGAGGACCTATACCGATAGAATAGTCTTACTCGAGATAATAGTAGGCTATCTGGTTTGTCTTTATCATCATGTATATGTTGATAGAGCCCATAGGATTCTTGGTTGACTACCAGTATTATGATGTCGGTCATATATGTAGGAGATGGGGGTCTATAAGCACATCCTTAAATGTCCCTAGTCGTGGGAGTATCGAGACTAGGCATCGATACTCCAGTGTAGACTAGTGTATACTGATCGAGACCCCGACAAGGGACGGTGGCTAGGTCTCATAAGCCTTGGTGTTAGTTTGTTCACCTAAGATAGTATACAGGTGCTCATCGCGTTATGAGTACACTGGACGGACTCGCCGGGAACCTGCTAGTTGGTATTATACCAATTGTCAGATAGCAGTTCCCAGGTGACATGTGTACAGGTTATTCTGTCGACTTGAGATCGTCATTTGTCTCGTATGAGTTCCCACCATGCTTTGATTACTACCCTACCACGGCTCAAAGGAGTCGTGCAAACAAGTTTTAGTTGGGTACAGTCCCGAGCCACATGAAGGCAGTGATCGGATCGTCGGGGATTCGTCTCTCCCGGTATTGAGGGTTGATGTCGCGCGGTGCACGGGTGGCCATCACCAGAATTCCTTGGCCAAGGTAGAGGAGAATTACCGATCCAGGATCGATAGTTTCTCAGGTGGTGATGGGTTTCATACCGACACTAAATGTCGCGTTGTTAGGGATCTGACTTTATCCGCCTTCTTAGACTCGATATGCGATACTCTTAGACTAACAGACCAGACTGTACATATATTTTCATTGTCAGGTTCAGTAGGGGTTCAGGATGAGTTTGCTCGTCGGCCTCCCTTTCGCTCAATACTTGGTTAGCCGTTACGTACAGTTAGTGCTGCTTACGTGCTTGTGGTTAAACCCACTGCCAGCGTATTGATGAGTCTTTAGAGTCCCACACAGAGGGTTTCTCTGGTTCTGGCGAAATGATGTAGTAGCCGTATTGGATACGTGCAGGGTTTCGATCGATTGATGTACTTTGTACCCGGACTTTCGATCGGACAGTTGATAAAACTAGCCAGCTCGGGTTTGAGCCGGATTATTAAATCAGGTATTGATTTAATAATTTACGTATATGTATTTCGATAAGTATATTCTAGTATTATGTTCTTTGTGTTATTCTGTCTCTTTGGGTATTCGTATTTCGAATGCAGGTATGTATATACAGTAGAATGTAATCCATATTTTATCCAGAAAACATTCTAGAAGGTGGCCACCTCATTTTTGGATTTGACCTTTTTTTGGAAAATGGCAAATGAGGTGGAAATTGGAAAATGGGGAGTATGGTGGTGACCATGCTTGCATAGTGTGCACAAATGAATTTTTAATTCATTTATGCATACTATTCAAGTATGGGTGGTATTTTAAAATGAAGATATTGTTTTACAAAACCTAGCATGCTTGATTTTCTCTCTCATGAGAGCTTCATTATTTTTGAGCATGAGTTTTTTCTTGAGCTCATCATCACCATTTTTGCTTGAATCCTCTCTTGACTTTCCATGGTTGCCTCCACCTTCATTCTCCACCTCCTCTCAACCCTCTCATGAGTTGAGAAACATGAGAGGAGGTGAGAGGAGATAGACCTACACTAAGTTCATACACTACATCCTAGGCTTTCTAGAGTAGCATCCTTGAAACTCTAGTTGCTTCACTTGCATCCATTATGTGAAGTAAGAGCCACAACTACATCTCTCGGGTGGATCATCATCGATGGAGGGAGACCGGTGACCAAGCTTGATTAAGGAGCCTCTAGGAGCTTGGGAAGATGTTGAAGACCGAAGAACATGGATCAACTCGGTATAACAATTCCTAACTTCTTTTATTTGCTTGCTAGTATAGGGTTTAGGGTAGATCCGGGCATCGAGTAATGGTAGTGCCAGTGTAGAAAATTTTTGTTCCGCATTTGGCCATGGTATGATGGCCGGGGCGCTGCCGTAACCCAACAGTTCATGGGCAGAGCCCTGCGCTTGATTGGGTGGTTGAGAAGCAACTTAGGCCATGAGCTGTAGGACTACGTTTTCCAAGTCATCAATCTTTGAGTAGAGCTTGGCCATATCCTTGTCTTTGTTTCTGAGCTGCTTTTGGTGCTCTTGGAGAAGTTGCTGCTCTGCGGTCTTGGGACGGAAGATTGGATCCTCTTTGCTTTCTAATCCCGACTCCTCATGAACTGAGGGATCTCTCTGCTTGTCAGTCTCACTGGAAGGGTTTTCATTACCTTCCAGAGGAGGCTGGTCTTGGAAAATGGCAGCCACATTCACACTAGATTGGATTTGAGATGTGGTGGCCCCATCCTTGCTCTTGCTGCAAAGGTTATCGCTGGAACGCGTGCCCGCCATGTAGACAGTGTGGACCACATATCCATCCATCTCTTTATCTTTTACGGCAGACTTTTCGACCCGTCGTCGTGGCCCTTCCTCTTCTGGAAAGGATAGGCGACTGAAGACGGTTGGCCTGACTAGGTCCTTAGGTGGCGCTGTCTGAATCGCATCTTTCTTGACTCTTGCGATCATGGCATTCTTCTGAACCAATTTAAGCGGTTCAAAAGAGTTAGCGAGCTTCACAGCCGATTCAGCTGTTATTGTGGGGTAACCCTGTTCTTGGAACTTCATGAAGTTCAGCCTAGCGGGAGCCCTAGCCCTTTTGTTGGCTCTGTATCTAAGCCTTTTCTGTCTTAGCTTCTCAATTTTGAGGGTTTGACAGGCATCTGTCATCCTGGAAGCCATCGTGAGTCGATTGACGGGGAGCTTAGAGAAAATACCCGATCGAGAAGTTGTCAGGGCACCACTGGAGTTTTCCCGAGATGCCTTCTTACTTTTTTGGTGTTGATGGCCCTGCCCCAAGATGGAGCAACGGAGAGTAATTCGGAAACGGATTTGTGCTTGGGCTGAGGTGCCTTCGCGACCATGGCATTTGGCATTTTCCCTTTTGAGACCGGTTTATCCATCACCGGGGCTTGAGGAGCAGGGATGGCGTTAGCTGGCACGAACATAATATAGCCAAATGGTAGTAGCAGCTCCTCCCACTGTTGCCCGAGACTGGCCTGGAGAACCATCCTGACGTCCATCTTCATCGTATAGGAAATGGGAGTTGTGTTAAGAACCGGGCTTTTCCTTGGAGACATTTTTGTTGCGTCCAAAGATTGCAGTTGGTAACTGTTAACATGCACAAAGAAGTATGATTTCAGTACAGTTAATTGATATGTATATTGATTGAGTTCGCATGAACGTTTAACCCGAAATATGGGAGGAAAGATAGGTCCCACTGGGCGTACCAGAACCTGTAGGGTGTTTTACGTCACCCTATTGAGATGGGAAATACGCGTCGCTTGTTAAGCATATACAGATTCCCCCTGCCTAAGGTAGGCGGGGGTTTATTAATTGTGGGGATCCGAATTTTCGGCAGCTGCGGACTAAGCTGTCGTTAATTATCCCTCGCCTTTGAAGCGAAGGAACCTCCGATTGACAGGTCAATTAGTCATGCGAACTCAATGTGCAGTGCTTGTGTGTATGTTTTTGGACGTATCGGGGGACCCGTAGAGTTTACGGGGTCCCGCTACCTGGATAGCGGGATGGAGGTCAAGGGGCTAGCAGCCCTTTTGCAGAGTGCGGGGCAGTGCCTCGTTAGAAATTTTTTTCTAACGGGGAAGGTATTTTTAGTGTCGAGCGTATGGGAAAAGAGGGGTGAGAAGCGTCCTAAAAATTCGTGCGTGGCATGTGGACGCTGGGCGCCTACGGGCCACGTGAGAGGCATGTGGGCGCCAGCGCCTCACGCGCTCGGCACGTAGGCACTGGGCGCCCGTAGGCCATATGAGAGGCGCGTGGGTGCTAGCTACTCACGCGCCCGGCACGTAGGCGCCGGGAGCCCGAGGGCCACTTGAAAGGCTCATGGGCGCTGGACGTCAGCGCCACATGCTCCCGGCACGTGGACGCCCGCGAGCCACGTGAGAGGCGCATGAGCGCTGGGCGCCCGCGGGCTACTTGAGAGGCGCATGGGCGCTGGGTGTCAACGCCTCATGCTCCCGACACGTGGGCACCCGCAAGCCACGTGAGAGGCGCGTGGGCGCTGGGCGCCGGGTGCCAATACCTCACGTGCCCGGCATATGATCAATAGTTAAACTCCTGCAGAAAAATGGGCTTAGCCCCGAGATTAGGAGTTAAACTCCTAAAAGGATCTTGAGTGGAGTTAAACTCCCAAAAGAGTTTTATTTGTGGAGTTAAACTCCAAAAGATTTTGATTTGTGGAGTTAAACTCCAAAAGATTTTGAATGGAGTTAAACTCCTAAAAGAATTTTATTTATGGAGTTAAACTCACAAAGATTTTTGACAAATGGAGTTGAACTTCCAGAAATTTTTGAAGATGATCAAAGGGGACCCCTTTCTTCTCCCTTAAGCTCTGGATCCTCTCCTAAGACTTGGATCTTTCCTAAAGTGCGGTTTTTGGAGATGGGCCTCCTTCTTCCTCTTCTCTATTGGATGGATCTTGGAGAAAAGGGCGCAAGACTTAAAAATCTCCCTTTTTAGAGATTTGATGTGAGATCTGATCTCTCCTTCGTGGGATTTATGGTGAAAAACTATTTCTTTTTAGAAAAGGAAGAGTTAAACTCTTGGTTTAATTCAGAAAAGGGAAGAAGGTTTAGAACTTAGAGGATGGAGAAGGAGGCACAAACGCTAGTTTTTTTTTTATGGGAATCAATTATTTTTCTTTCTTTTTCATCATCATGGTGCTTTATATAGGCTTACAAATTTATACATAGCCCATTGGGCTTTACAAAATGGCATTTTGCCCATCTCATACCTCATGTGCTCATTTCTTTTGCCCATGAGCCATGGGCTTTACAAAAATTTGGCTTTATGCCAATTTTCTTACATTTATTCATAAAAATTATATCAAAATTATTTATTACATAATCTTCATTTTGGCATGGGGTAGACCGGCCGCGGGGATCGACTTGGGCATAGGCCCACTTGACCTGGGCTTGTGCCCGCTTACTTGGGGTTGACTTTGACTTTGACTTGGTCAACATGAGTGTAAATTTTTACTGCAATAGGGTGGCTGAGTTCACCTACTTAAATCAACGGAGTGGATAAGATCAATCGGGTCCAATTGAATTCTTAGTTTCTATTAAATTTTCAGTAATCGTTTGTGTTTCTGGAATCACTTCTAGTTCTACCATACTCTTACTAATTTCTTTTGCAAATAACCCTTTTTATAAAAAGGTGGCGAGTCAAGAACAAAAACAACTTTTGATCTTGAAAATAGTAGAAGTTTAACCATTGCTAATGCTAGGGATAACCCACAAACTGGTCATTACCGAAACGTGTGCCTTGATCTATTCGGATTGTAATTTAAACAAAAACCGGAAAACTTCATATATTAACAACCTTAAGATATGATCCCATTCTATATCCATATAGAATCACATGCACAAATTTAAATGGAACCATAGTCAATTGGCATGCAGCTGTTTCCAGTGCATATCACCTAAATGGAAAAAGGCGACTCGGCATTACTCATCATGGATTGCACCCGTGGATGAGTAATCTGAGAGAATCAGATTCTCAATTATACAGCTACGGAATATCTAACATAAGTATTCTCATCTTCGATCACTTCGAACAATCTTGATACTTTCAACGTCTAGTTCACTTCTTTATTCTTATACTTATGAACTTATCAAAATCTTTGGACTTTTCATTTTAATGAATGTTTGTCTAAAACAAGAGAAATCAAAGGTAAAATGGAATGAAGTAAGAGAACCAAACCCTCGTCCTAAAGGACGTCGAACAACATACATCAAAATGTATAAGTCTCATGAGTTCACTTACTTAAACTCCGTGTGTTGTAAGTTGAAAACCGTTATTTTGGTTAAGAATGTCTATACCGTTTTTCAATGCATCTTACCTAATCATCAATTGATAAAGGTAAATTTTCAGAAAAACTATATCCCACTTTATTAAATAAAGAGACAGATATATCAGTTTAAAGCTTAGTTTATAATAACAACTATTCAAAACCAAATATTTGTTGTTAGGCAAAACCAGGTGTTTTTTCCCAATAGCACCAATTGCTACAAATTCCGATATTGAAGATCAAATCACCCTTTCCCAATACTCTACTCCTTCTAACCATCTATAATGCCCTACAGATGTGGGATTTTAATCCGGTATCCATATACCTTAGAATAAGAATTAATTGAGAAAAAATTTCAATTACAACCACACTTGAAAACCGAAACATTAAAAAATGTTTCAAGGGGGTGGCCGAGTATTTTTAGTATTGCCTCTTCTACTATCTAGGTTCATAACAGTTGTAATACCCAGTCCCCTATAAATATTTACTGTATTTTAATAAATATTTTCCCAAATTTTTCTACAAATTTTTCTATATTTTTCCAAAACCTACTTATATTTACCTTACCCTAATTTAACCTAATCCCTTTAATTTTCCTAATCTATTCCCTCAACCCAAACCCCCCCAACTCTCCTTTTTCCTTTTCTCTCCCCGAGCCCAGCCCATTCCCCAACCCACTCCACCCGAACCCGAACCCGAACCCGACCCGTTACCTTCCCCCCACTCATTTCTTCTTCTTCTCCCCCGTCTACTTTTTCCCGCCACTTTCCCCTCGCAATAGCTCCTCGCCCCCGCTTCTCGTGCCCACGCCCATTCCTCACACCCACGCCCCTACGACCCACGCTCACCCGAGACCCGCTCCCCAACGGCTCCAAGCCCCAACGGCTCCCCCACGACTCCCCGCTCCTCGCGCTCTCCTGCGACAGCCGCACTCATCTCCCCACGAGCCACACGTCTCCAACAACCACGACTTCCCTCGTCTCTCTCTCCCTCTCTCTCTGCTTCGCTCTCTCTCTCTCTCTGCTTCTCTCTCTCTCTCTCTCTCTCTCTCTCTCTCTCTCTCTCTCTCTCTCGTTCTCCTCCAAATAACCCCTACTCCACCACGACAACCAACATCACCTCCTCCAACTCAACCCTCCAACGGTGCTTTCGTGCCCCGACCATCATCAACGCCATACCTCTGCAACCCCTCACCACCACCAGCTTTCACCTCACATCGTCTTCGCCCAGCGTCCTCCCCTTACCTCTCAAATCAATCTCCTCAAACTCCTCACCACCTCTCTTTCCCGAACCCATATTCCCCGCAACCGATAACGAACCCAGAACCCATCGCCTGCACACCTCGTCGCTGCCGGAGCTCACCTCGCCGTCGTCACCTCACACCGACGACCTCCCTCACCACCTTCTCCTCCTTTTCCCCTCTCTGCAAACCATCACCACCGAGCAAGAACCCTGCACACCATCACCCCGACCTTGCTACAACCTTCACCTGCACACCTCGCCGGAATTCCGACCCATCACCGTCGTCACCCCTTGCCACCTCCTCTGACCCCGATCCAGACCAGAACCCCACACCCCGATCTCCTCTTTTCCTTGCACCCGGAACCTAGCACCCACCGCCTCGTCGCCGGAAAACCCTCGCCTGCCTCCTCGACGTCGACGACCAATCTTCTGCGTCACCCCCTCTCCTTCCTCTCTGATCCCAGTGCATCCAAACCCAGAACACAAAACTTCTTCTTCTTCTCCTCTTCTGGTTTCTTGATTCCGTATTTTTCCGGTCCCCGCCGGAGCTGTGCTCATCACCGACGAACCCAATCACCTAATCGCTGGCAACCCTATCTTCATCGCCCCCATCAACTCCACGACTCCCCACTGCACACCCGAGCCTGCTGCGTCAAGTCCCCGTGCCACTCCAGCGGCAGCTCCATGTCACCACATACCCAGACCTATCGCGCCACGTGCTCACTCCCCATGCCACGTCGTGTCAGCCCCCATGCCACACCGTATCCGATCCAGTGCGCGCGCCGTGCCGCTCCCGGACCACGCACAGAGTCAAGACCGTGCCCAGTACCGTGTCGCGCCCGCGTCATCACCATGCCCACTACCGTATCACGCTCGTGTCGCCACCGCGTCCAGTACCGAGTCACCGCGCATCGCGCCCGCGCCGCACCGTGTCCATAGTTGCGCCATCTCGTGTGTTGAGACAAACTCTGCACGTTCGTCGCTTCTACATCAGCAACCCAAGGCAAGTGGAAACACCATTCACTTTCAAATCATGCTACTATAATTTACATAAACCATATCATATTGCTACATAATTAGAGCTATATACGTGTGTGTATTGTCGTGCGTAGATATATCAATTTCGTTATAGTGATAAGTTTAATTGAACACATATACCTCAAGTCATCGTGTTTGGTCATATTGGATCGGACCCACCTTGGGTTTATTGATCTTATGAATATCACTTAGATTTCTCTTGAATTAATCGAGTTAGATTGTCACTTGTATACATCGGTCAAGAGTTCAATGTGAGAACCAAATCTAATAGGGCGGAACTTAAATGTAACGGATTACCTTAGTGATAATGAATACTACATAAAGATTTAGTTCGAAAATACGGACCCTAATACCGTGAAATGTCATCCCCATTTAGACCTGCTAAATCTGAAATTTTACCGCGCATGTTGCGTATTAAAATCTTTTTAAATTAAATACAGATTGGAATGTGATGTTATATGGCTCATATCGAAGCAGACTCGATAATATAGAACCATATAAAGTTTATTTTTCGATATCGATAGATTACGGCAACGAGAATTGACTGGGAATGCAACTCTGGACTGCAGTCTGGGGCAGCATTCTACGGGGGAAACCTGAATTTAAGTACCTGTATATACCTGCATAAAACTGAAAATGCGCGGAGTTCCATAGGGTTGCGTAGATAATTTAATGAGATAACACATGAATCTGGTCCCGTGCATTTTCACCATCGTTTGATATTTAATTTGTATTTTAGAGTGTCTCTGTGTTCTGCAGTTTCTGCAGTAATGTTCCTTACACTGTCACATTAAACTGAACATAACTTCTAATACAGAGATGCTATTGATAATCCGTTTGATGCGTTGGAAACTTAACTGACAGAACTAGATTTTATTCAACTAGGGAATACCTGAATCTGGACATAATCACTGGTAAAACGCGCGCGGAGTTGGGATTTCAGTTCTGAAACTGGAACTCCAGAAATCGATCGCTGCCTTAAAATGATGATAATTCCCTAACCTGAACCCCGACTGACACGAAATAAATTTTACTGTTTAGATAATAAAGTGTGCTTCATATTTACTTTATACTATTTTGGTCTAATCCTTACGTATGATTTATCGTAAATTTTACAAGTTATATGGCATTGGTCGTCATTGAAATAGTGAATACCTGTTCAGTGCATTTCTGCTTATTTTCATGTTTGCTTTATACCTGCTGCATAGTGATCATTCACATTGAAACCTAGAGATTGATTTGCATTGTCGATATATTAGGGTTAGCGATTGGGTTTTGGTAAATACGACAGTGATATTGATAAGTGGGAAAAGTGATTGAAAGTGACAGTGATACGTATTTGTTCACAACCTATCTAATACATGAATGCATACTATAACCTGGGGAATGGGGAAATCAAGGTGGAATTGAATTCGTATTTAGCGAGGTACAGTGATTTAGAGGATGATCATTCTCTATCAGTGATACACACACACATACATACTTTAGGTCGTGGGCCTAGCGGCACGGCTGGCAGGGTTATGTCCCGGGCACAGTGGACCGTAGTCTTGGGCATGCACAAGACCCTTGTTAAATACGAGCATCCTTTCCACCATTTGATTTCATTGACTTAGTGACCGATAAGTAGTGATATGCACATTGCCTAGTTTATTGACATGATACATATATTGCACTATTCATATTCAGTTGATGTTTATTATACTCATGCTCTGCATTTTTGTTGCCCTTCTCATGTATAGTAATATTGCATACCCATCACATATATCTATTGCTATATGTGTCACCCTGACGAACTGAGTGTGCATGCTCAGAAGACGAAGTGGATCCAGCCCAGGAGTAGGACCTGCCTTATATTGAGGATAGTGCGGACATCTAGATCAGCGACGCCGGCACTATCTTTCCCTTGATCTCTATCTGGTATATCTTTTATCTGTTTTGATAGAATTAGTGACTGCAATTTTTATTACCTGTGCTACAATTACTGATTACCACGTAATGCTAGAAACCGAAGTGTGACTACGGAAGGATATTTTCTTGACCGTAGGAGCATGGCTGGCCTTGTCACCCCTCGTATTCTGTATTTTGGGAAGCGGGGAGTGACAACAGTAGTTGCAATTTCCTTTTCCCTCACTTCAATATCTTTATATGTCTCTACATCTTACCTTCTGTACACCATACTTAGGCTAGTTTGTTTGCTTCCTTCGCTACCGTCAGTCCTGGCCTTAGATTTGGAAGAAGACAATCCAACAAACGTAACTGGTGTACTCTCCTAATATAAGGAGCTTTTAACTCGATAGAAGGTAAATGGAAGAGACAATAGAATTATACAATTCAATTTCTTCAGAACCTGTGACCATCCTCAGACTGAAATAACTTCTTCGAAGTCGTATATAGCTATAAGAGATGTCCTTTCCACGCAATATGGATTTTCGTAGTGATACAAAGTGTTTTGGAGAAGGCAAAAGGGAAGTAGGAGCTGCAAGGACAAATGAAATTTTGTCGTGAATCATGAAATTCTAAAACCAAAGTATGTAAAAAGATTCAGTTAACTTGGTTTACGAGTTTTAGTTTAAGGTAAGTCATGGTCGCAGCCAGAGAGAGAGAGAGAAAAGAAACACTCGTCGTGCGCTCTTACAAGATTAGATTGGTTTATTAATTTATCTAATCAGGATGGCTCCTACCGTTTTCTCGAATTCTCTTTCAAAACATAAAAGGAGAACTAGCCGAGATTATTCACACCCATTTTAGGGTTCATCCAATAGATGCGATGCGACACGTGAAAAGCATGTGCATATGGCTTAAGGCCATCGCATGCAAAGCACGTGCGCATGGAAAATATCATCGCATGCGATGCGACGTGTGCAAAGTCTATCACATGCTATGCGGTACATGCAAGACACATGCACATGGAAAAAGCCATCGCATGTACCAGACTAAGTCATTACTAGAAGAAAATCTTCTATCAGTTAACAAAAATAATTAAAATTGATCTTGGGATCAATGATCCAACAGTGGGCACACACCTTAAATTGATATAAATCAATTTAAATTTGTTTGTTAATAACAAACTTAACAGAATAATCAAAATTGATTTTTGGATCAATGATCTAATAGTGCGCATGTCACCTTTAATTGATATGAATCAATTAAGATCAAAACTCACTTGATTGTTGGGAACAAATCTTAAAAATTGCTTTCCTATAAATAGAAACCACCTTCACAATGAAAAAAAGGCTTTTGGATCTTTTTTGGACTCTCTGAGCTTGTGTTCACCTCTATAAGAAAAGAACCGAAGTTCTCGAAGAAGGAGAAGAGGATTCAACTATGTTAGAGAATAACTTGATAAAGGAGTTGTAACTTTTAATTTGTTAAGTCAAAAGAAAATTTGGCTGATCTCTTTACTAAAGGCCTGGACAGGGATGTGGTAACAAGGACTTCAAGAGAGATGGGTTTAAAGCCAATAAACTAATAGGTAGCCTATGTGTGAACTCTACCAGTCACTAAAGTAACATTTGGTCTACTAGTTCAAAGTTGAATTACATATAGTTGTAACCGGTATAGAATTTATTCTATATATCCATCTGAAGATGATACATGCTTTTATGGAAACCAGACAGAGGATGAAAATTTCTCTTAATGAATTCAAGTACTTAGGAAGACACAAATCATACATGTGCATCTTATGGATTCACCTATATAAGTGCAGGAAGTGTGGCCGCTCTACGTGATTACTGACTTTATCTCAAATGCATTTTTGAAATTAAGGTAAATGCACAAGGCCATAAATGTACGAGTCTTTTACAAACTCATACTAGATAATTTGTATAAATAACTAAATGTCCGGTTTATCACTATAAAGTGCTTTGTTCAAGGCTATGGCTACTTAGCACTTTGATAAATTTTGACATAAAGTTAAAATAAGATTCAAGGCTATATCCATCTTATTACGTACAAATTCTCAAGGAATACAAGAGGTTTAATACATTTTAATAATTTTGAAAATATGAGGGAATTGTTTAAGATTTTCCAAATTAGCAGAAATTACTTGCACAAAATTTTAATCCCACATTAATTTGAAATTTCATGACACTGCAAATTTGAATAAAAAGTTGCAAATAAATATTGTATTTATTCATGAAAGTTTATGAAGTTAAATGAAAGGGTTTCTAACCCTTCATGGAATGAAGGGTTATGAATTTGATTGGAAAGTTTTGAATTTACACAAAAGGTTGCAACGTTTATTATGAAGGTTGTAAAAGCACCTCTTTATAATAGGGTTTCAAGCCCCTTCACTTCTTATAAAAGAAGTGGATTTTCTTTATTCCATCAATTCCAAATCCCCCCTTTCGCTCTCTTTCATGTGTTGGTGTATGAGTTCGGATTGAAAGTTCTGCAAACTGCTTTCAACACACAGAGTAAAATATGGGCTTGAATTATCTTGGAAGACAAGTTTGCGGATACCCTTTGCAATAGGTTGCAAATATTGTCTTAAGAAAAGAGGAAATCATAATTTCTCAATTCAAACAGTGAATTCAATCATTAGCCATAAACTATCATTACAATAAACCCTACAAAATATCTAACAGATACTTTAATATGTCTATGTTTTGATGTGAATATTAAGTTAGATTGATCAACCAATAAGTTATAGCTCAGTTGGTATGGGTACTTCCCCTCTTGGGAAGAGTACATGGTTATAGCCCAAGAACCCAAAAGGGGAAGTGGCCATAAATTAATGCTTTCAGAGAATATTTTTTTGTCCTCTAGATGTGCGCGTGTGTGTGTCGTGTGCTTATGTGTGATGTGTGCATAAGTGTGTGTTGTGTGCATAGGTTAGGATTTAGGGGTTAGTGGCCCAAAAAAGTTAGATCGGTCAATTTACTATTTGAGCTAAATTGGGTTGTTAAAAATTTGCTACAAAGGGGACAAACCAGCATCATGGCTCATTCTACATAGAAGCAGCAGGGAAAAAAAGAAAAGAGAAGACAAACACGATAGAGGCGAAAGAGAGATGGAAGGAGTGAGCTGTAAGAACAGGAAAAAGAGGAGTTAAAAATGAAAGAGAAGCTATAACCGAGAGAGAAGCTATAACCGAGAGAGAGGGCAGAAGCTCAAGGAGTTCAAGTAATCATCCTTTGGACTAGCATACAAACTATCTTCGAGTTAAGGCACTATTTCAAGTGAAGCAACAACATATAGTAAACAACCAACTGTGCATTGCTTAATTAGTTAAACTTTCCTTTCTCAAAAAGGTCAAAGGCATGAAGAGCGGGCTAGGGCCCAAGCCAACCTGTCACGCCCCCCTTCCCAGAGTACGCTAAAATAGGCACGTGACAGAGCCAACCATGTTACCTGTGGATAGGAAACATCCATCCACAGTCATATTACGGCTGTCTAGAGAAATCAAGAACAGGAAAATATAGTGAACTATCTAGTATATGTCCATGAGCCAGAAATAACGAGTCAAGAAATAATATGCAGAAGCAATAGATCCAATAAACAATAATAATCTGGAATGTACGTCCCAAATACGGGCTCACATCAGGAATGAAAATACGAAATGCAACTAAACTAATTAGCTACTAACATGATCTTCGCTGCTTAGCTTGTTGGTCAAATTACTCCTGAACTGCCTGCGACAGAGATAGAGGATCTGGGCCCTGCAAAACCCAGACGTCAGTGCATCATGATATCAAACAATAATATATGAACAGGATACACGAGATATGCAGGCATGAACCATAAACAGTAACATGAGTGTAATAAGTAAACACGGATATAGAACAGTGAAGTGTATCAATATATGTGACGTGTAGTGATAAATCTAAACTGTGCTACTGGATTATCTATTCTAAAGTTTGTTTGAAATCAATTAATGTAATCCTCCATGTAACTCAAAAATTATGTCCCATTACCCCCCGGGACCACGGATCAGGAATATGTGAACCAAGAGTGGTTCTGTCCCGTTACCCCCCGGGACCACGGATCAAGAATATGTAAGAGTCACGAATGGCTCTGTCCCGTTAGCCCCCGGGACCACGGATCAAGTAATACCCTTTTAAGTTACACTTTAATTTACACTTTTGATTTCCCCATACCCCCAAGGTTATGTATTCAAGTCAGGTATTGATAAATCTGGAGCTAATGCCAACACAGGATCAAGCAGGTACATGTTTGTCTAAATAGACAACAGGATATGTCCGTAGGGACAACATGTCAAGATTGTCGGCATTAGTAACAAGATCAGGTATCAAGTCAAGGAGTGGTATATCGAGTCATGACAGGTAGTACACATGTGTCAAGCGGATGATCATAATAAAACTATAGCAAGTACGGATGCACGGTAAAAGCATGGATGCACAAATATTTACTAGGGGTTACATCATGACTATGTAGGATGCACAATATCAAGCATGGAGTACTAATGTATTAATAATATGAGTTAATCTAATATGAGGTGTAACTAGGTATGTAGAATTAATGGTATGGATACACAAATAAAAATGGATGCATAACTAATTATTAGGGATTGCAACTATAGCTCCATTACTAAGTAGGATGTACATTATCTAGCATGGGGTGTCACTATAACAATAATATGTAACAATGTGACCTGGTATGCGAATAAACATAAGATTAATGGTATGGATGCACAATTATCGATTAGGGTTATATTTACAGTTCTAAGACTAAGTGGGATGTACATTATTAAGCATGGGGTGTTACTATAATAATAACATGAATTACTATGATCTATAGATGCAGTTATATATATTTTAAATGATATGGATGCAAACGGGTATCCGAAAATAGTAAAACTGTAAAATGGATGCACAATATGATAAACGGGTAACATTTTATTCATATGGATGCAAAATACTATACCAAGCATGAAGCGAGATGAATTAGCATGTGACTAGATATGTAAATAACGATATGGATGCAAACGGACATCGTAAAACTATAAAACTATAACATGGGATGCATAATTTAAAATACTTGTATTATATTTATTCAAATAGATGTAAATAGAGTAACATAGCATGTAGCAAGATAAACTTGCCTCGATTGATTACGCGACGGATATGCACGGCACGTCCGATGTCGGTAAATCATCGCAACGCACACGCGGCACGCTGGACGGGTCCAGGCAAGGCAAGAGGGTGATCACGTGAGCAAGGGACGTTCACTGGATCGTCTGGATCGGCAGCGGCGGTCACGGCTCCGGCGATCGCTAAAATTACAAGATTCAAGAAAAGAAAAGAAAAAGAAAAAGAAATGAAGAAGAGGAAGAAGAAGAAGAAAGAAGTGCTCACTGGGTAGGTGCACAGGGGTTTCTGTGCAGGGGTAGAAGAGAGGTGAGGGCGTCGACGGGATCAACGGCGGCGAGGCTAGGGTTTGGATATGAGGAGTTAGGGTTTGGGTGTGCAGGCTCGGGCTCGGGTGTTAGGGTTGCAGTAGGTGTTGGGTTGGTTGTTGGAGTAAGGGAGAAGATGGAGATGGAAGGGAGAAGAAGGTGCTGGCGACGACAAGGTGAAGGTCGTCAGCGGTAGAGGTGTGCAGGTTCTTGGGTTAGGGTTGATTGCAGGGTTCTCGGGATGAGGAAAGGAGAGGAGAGGAATTGGAGATGATGGCGAAGAGGAGATGGTGAGGTCGAGGGTAGTGAGGCAGAGGAGTTTAGGGTTAGGGTTTAAGGAGGCGGCTAAGTTTTTGATGGGTTCTCGTGGGCGAGCTCGGGGTTTTAAAGAAGAAGAAGAAGTAAAGAAAGAAGGGAGGTGAGTATAAGCGGAGGGGCGGTGACGAGAGTCGAGAAAGAAACGGTGAATGCGAGAGGAGAGAGAGGGTGTGAGAGGAGAGAGAAAGGAGAGAGAGAGAGAGAGCTGCGGAGAGAGAGACAGCGTGAGAGAGAGAGAAAAGTTGTTAATATGTTAGGATTTTAATTTAAGAAAATATATGTTTGGTTATAAAAAAATTTAAACTGTGTTTAATAAAAATATTAAATTAATAAAATTTGATTTTCCGGTGAATACAAACTTAGTCCAAAACACGCCCGGGTCGGGTCTAAAAATCCATTTTCAAAATACGAAAAATATATGTGTCGACTAAAATTAAAATTGGATATCCGGGTAACGAAAATGCATACCCCCAAGAACGGATGCACGTACGTGCGCGTAGCCATCCCAACAAGTCCGTTTTACTGAACGGGACGAGAACAAGATGCGCGGATGCTACCACAGGGTTAGGGGTATCATGCAGGTCATGCGATGTATTTTAAAAATATTTTATGTGACTTTAAATGTTATATATAAAAATGCAGATGCCAGATATAATGCGAGTATGCAATGTATAAATTAAAATGAAAGTGCACGAGTCTACGTAACAAGTCAGGGTAGATCATAAACATGAATAAAGACAGGTTTCAAACAAGCGAGTCGGGTCGAATGCAAATACAGATGTCAAATATACTATTCGCACCAAAAACACAGTAAATCAGGAAAATACCATAAATAAAGAAATACTTGAACTAGAACTGGTATAAATGAACTAGGGTGTTACATTATACCCAACTACAAAAAGAATTTCGTCCTCGAAATTCCCAAAACAAGAAAAGATAAACAATAAAGAATCTAAAAGAATAAGTGTGGAAAGTTCTGTCGAATCTCATCTTCACGTTCTCAAGTCGATTCTTCGTGCGAGCGATTTCCCTAAGAAACAAGTACGAGAGGGATAACCTTGTTCTTAAGGACCTTTTCTCTTCGATCAACAATCGACATCGATCGTTCCTCAAAGGTTAAATCCTCTCTTACAGTCAGCTCCGAATGATCCGGGATGTGTGTTTCATCTCGAACATACTTACGGAGTTGAGATACATAAATCACGTCATGAACATTCGCCAAAGATTGTGGTAAATCCAATCATAAGCCACTTCTCGAACACGCTCCAAAATCTTCAAAGGCCCCATGAATCGAGGACTAAGCTTGCCTCGACTCCCAAAATGAATCACTCCTCTAGTCGGCGATATCCTCAAGAACACAAGATCACCAACAGCGAACTCTAGAGGTCTTCTCGATGTATCAGCCCAACTCTTCTGCCGATCTTGTGCTGCCTTCATGTGATTCCGAATAGTATTAACCTTCTCTACTGTTTGCAGGATCAAATCCGGTCCCAACAATCTTTGTTCTCCAACATCGTCCCAACAAACAGGTGAACTACACTTGCGACCATACAATGCTTCGAATGGAGCCATCTGAGTAGTCGCCTGAAAGCTGTTATTGTAAGAAAACTCCACCAAGTGTAGATGATCCTCCCATGAACCCTTGAAGTCTAACATACAAGCTCTCAACATGTCTTCAAGAGTTTGGATCGTTCTCTCCGACTGGCCATCTGTCTTGGGATGATAAGTTGTGCTAAACTTCAATCGAGTCCCCAAACTTTCCTGTAAGCTCCTCCAGAAGTGCGATAAGAATCGGGTGTCACGGTCGGACACGATGCTCACAGGTACTCCATGCAATCTCACAATCTCCTGCATGTACCGTTCTGCCAACGCTTCCGTTGATTGACCAACTCAAAATGGTATGAAATGAGCTGCCTTGGTCAATCGATCAACAATCACCCAAACTGCATTGTTGCCCTTGGGACTCCGCGGTAAAGTTGTCAAGAAATCCATGGTTATATGTTCCCACTTCCATTAAGGAATCGGAAGTGGTTGCAATAAACTATCAACCCTTTGATATTCAGCCTTAACTTGCTGACACACCAAGAACTTCGCTACAAAGCAAGCAATTTCCCTTTTCATGCCTTCCCACCAGAAATGCTGTCTTAGATCACGGTACATCTTCGTGCCTCCTGGATGTACAGAATATGCGGAACTGTGTGCCTCCTTCATAACTTCTTCGTGAATATCTCCTTTTGGCACACACAAACGGCTACCATATCGCAACGAACCATCTTCATGAATCAACAAGTCCGTTCAAAGTCCAGGTTCAACCTGTTCTCGAAACTTCTGCAATCTTGGGTCCTGCGACTGCGCTGCTTTAATACTCTTGATCAATGACGACTGTACTTGCAACAGCATCAACTGTCCCGAAGAATGCGGTAAAACGATCTCTAACTCAAATCTTCGAAAGTATTCGATAAGCTCCTTCTGTGCAGTCAACATCTGAATTGCTGGCAACCGACTAAGCGCATCCGGTACTATATTAATTTTCCCCGGATGGTACTTAAGATTAAGATCGTAGTCAGCCATCAGCTCCAACCATCTACGCCGCCTCATGTTAAGCTATTTCTGCGTGAACACATACTTTAGGCTTTTGTGATCGGTGAATACTTTGACCCTTTCGCCCAATAAGTAGTGTCTCCAAATCTTCAAAGCGAAAATCACTGCTGCTATCTCCAAATCATGAGTTGGGAATTCTTCTCATGAGTCTTCAACTGCCGTGATGCATAAGCTATAACTTTCCCATGCCGCATCAAAACACATCCCAAACCTTTCCCAGATGCGTCGCTGTGAATCACCAATCCTCCGGAACTGACTGGTACGGTCAAAATAGGAGCGGTTATCAATGTCTGCTTCAACGCCTCAAAAGCTGACGTATATTTATCTGTCCATACGAACGGTACTTCCTTACGCGTAAGCTTGGTCAAAGGCTCAGCCAAACGAGCAAAATTCTCCACAGATCTTCTGTAATATCCGGCAAGTCCAAGAAAACTTTTGATCTCTGCTACGTTCTTCGGAATCGGCCAATCTCGAACTGCAGCAATCTTCTCAGGGTCAACGGTGATTCTATCTCCAGATACGACATGCCCCAGAAACTTCATTTCTTCAAGCAAAAACTCGCACTTGCTCATCTTTGCATACAATCTTTCTTGCCTCAATGTCTGCAGTATGATCTTCAAGTGTTCCGCATGCTCTTCAATGCTCCTCGAATACACCAGAATATCATCAATAAACACCACAATAAACTGGTCCAAGAACGTTGAAAAGATTTGGTTCATCAAGTCCATAAATATCGCCGGTGCATTCGTGACTCCGAATGGCATCACTAAAGACTCGTAATGTCCATACCGAGTTCGGAACACAGTCTTGCAAATATCTTCTGATTTAACTTGGACCTGATGATATCCAGATCGCAAATCCAGCTTTGAGAATACCCTCGCGCCACTATGCTGCTCGAAAAATTCTCCAATGCGAGGGATCGGGTACTTGTTCTTAATAGTCACCCGGTTTAATTCTCGATAATCGATGCACATCCTCCTTGTGCCATCTTTCTTCTTGACTAGAAGAACTGGAGCTCCCCAAGGTGAATTACTGCTCCGAATCCAACCCTTCTCAAGCAATTCGGTAACCTGCTTCTCGACTTCTTCCAACTCCACTGGCGCCATTGGATAGTACGCCTTTGAGATTGGCACTGCACCAGGAACAAGATCGATCGCGAACTCCACATCTCATTTTGGTGGTAAACCCGAGATGTCCTCGAACACGTCCATGAACTCTCAAACTACAGCTGACACTTCCTCCTTATCAACTTCCATTGACAAAAGAACATTGCTTATCGGCCTAGCCTTAAACTCGACTGGCCCGACAGAACTGCTTCCTCTAGTGAAAACAAACTCCGAATGTTCGGGAATCTGGAAAATCACTTTCTTTGCTCTACAATCAATGTGAGCATGGAAAGTGTCGAGAAAATCCATTCCCAAAACAACATCATAGCTGCCAGTATCGATCACCAAGAAATCTGCAAATAACTCCCATCCACAAATAACAACTGAATAATCCTTACATTCTTTACTAACTATGATCTTCCCATTCCCAGTGTGTATGTCCCAACAACAAGACAGGGTCATGCAAGGAATTGAGTGTGCAGCAATAAACTTGGACGACATAAAACAATAGGATGCACCAGAATCGAATGATGCTAATGCGGGAAAATCATGAACAAGTAGGATACTTGAAACAACTTCCTTTGAAGGCTTGGCCTCTTCAGCCGTCAGGGTAAAGGCTTGAGCTTGATTGAGTCCCTGAGTCAACTGCTTCTGCCCATGAAACTGCTTCTGCGGTGGCCTCTGAACATCATCCTTCAAATGAAGCTTCGACGGGCAAACACTAATAGTATGATCAGCTGATCCGCAAACAAAACAAAGTCCAAGCTTCCTCTGACAATCCTTCTGCTGAGTCCGGGTAGATGGCAAAAGTCACACATCATTCTTCCTCTCTGCTCGGGTACGACGGGCTTCTTCATCGGTACTACGCCACGTCAGTTCACCGGAATACCTCTGCGTAAAGGCGCTCGTTTCGGTGCAAACGCCGGCTTCCGCACTGCAACTGCCTGCTGCTGCGTACCCCCAGTCTTCACCGATAAGCTCTGCTGCTCTCGGGCAGCTTTAAGCACTTGTGAAAATGTGGTCAATCCGAGAGATATAATATGCCTCTGGATTTCGACGTCCAAACTGCGCATGAACCTCCTTGCCCTATCAGCATCGTTGGCAACCAAAGGTCCAGCGAATCTACTGAGCCATGTCCACTCAGTCGCATGTATATCCATGGGTACGCCGTTCTGCTTCAAACTAATAAACTTTTCTTCCATTTCCTCCCGTGCAGTCTGCGGGAAGAACTTCTCCAAGAAACTCTTCGAAAAATCTGCCCAACTGATTGGCTTGGGCAAGCGGGTCTCTTCCATAAGCCACCATTCACGGGCATAGTCTACCAATTGGATGCGTATAACATCCACTCCCTTGTCCTCTGGAATCTGTGCCGCGACGAGAAAATTCTCTGTATCAACCAGCCACTGCTCTGCTGGCAACGGCTCCTCCAGACAAGTGAAAACAGTCGGACCAAGTCTCCTGAAATCCGCCACGGTACCCACATGCTCAACTGGTTTGGACGCAATATTGTTTACGGACTGCTGGACGGACCGCAAACCTTCCTGAAAAGCTTCGGCCTACTGCTAGTTCAGCTCTGTCTGCCGCTTCTGGTTCTCCAGCATCCCACGAATTACTCCAAGCAAAGCGGAGTCATCAACACGCCTCTGGTACGATCGCAGACTTCTTTCCGCCATGATTCTGAAACCAAAACACCGAAGAGGATTAGCAAGATAAACCAGATTCAATAAACATGATACAAGAAGCAAGATAGTTATGGATTCAAGAATGGCAAGATAGCAATAAGGCAGGACATGCTCCTAGTTACGAGTATTCTGATTCGAGTATTGGGTCCAATACCCAACTAGAAAAGAATCAAACCCGATTAACCTATAACTTATGGCTCTGATACAACAAACCCTATCACGCCCCGCTTCCCAGAGTGCGATAAAATAGGCACGTGACAGAGCCAACTGATTGATCTAAAAAACTATCTATTAACCGCAATCAAGAACGACGTCGCTTGGTAGCTAGCCGGTGAGTACGGGTCGGTCCACAGGGATGTTGGGAATTTCCTAATCGCCCTTACGAGTTAATTCCGATGGGCGTCGGATTGATTAAATCTAAAAACTAAATTAATCTAGATCTAAATCTTGCTACGGTTAGGTCTAGGTTAAGTTTGGAAAGTCTATAAATCTCACCGCTTTCTATACCCATATTAAGATCTTATTAGGAGTTATGGTAATTATCAATAAAAGTGATTAGAATCATTTGGAAAGATGTTTCTTCCTCTAGGTTCTTGTCCTTCCTTTATCTATCCTTACCCTAACCTCCATGGAAAACATTCACAACCGGGACTTTATACTATGGTATCATCGCTACCTCGAGGGATAAGGTGCCGTAGGGAGCGGTATGTGCATGTATGCATAGAGTCATATTAATTATATATGATGGGCAAGAAAGGGGTGAGAGATCTTCATCTCTCAAACCTTCCCTAAATCTAACCCTGACAAGCGAGAAGACTACTCGCTCATTAGGGAATTTAAGAACAGATCTAACTATTTATCTAGGGCAAGGAATTAAAGATCTAACTAGGGCAAGGAATAGAAATTACCTAGGGCAGATAAGAAATTTAACCTATGGCAGAAAAATAAATTAAGAACTTACAAATTGATGCTCTCCAAAAGAATTCTGAATTTTATTTAGGAAAAAGAGGCATAGGGAGGCATGAAAAGAATACAATGATTTGGGCTTCTATTTATAAGACATAGAAACCCTAGGTTACAATTGACCCGCATGTCTGCATTTACCAAAATACCCTTAGGAAGACCTAGTCAAAGTAGACTCCAAGCTTTGGTAAAATTTTATGTCTGGAAATTTTGGAACTGATTCTGGGCTTCTTGGGCTTTTTATTTCTTTGGATCTTTATTCAATTTGGCTTCTCTATTTCTTCCAGATCTCCAGTGAACAATTGCAGTGGACTTTTAACCGTTTGCTTTGTAATCTTGGACCTTGCGTTGCCTTGTACTGATCTTTTGTGTAGGCTTGATTAAGATCCTTCTATTTGTTGGTCAAAGTCCCTTTTGCATCGTCTTTTCATCGTTTTCACTGTTTTCTGTCCAAGAACCTGTAACCTGTAATATGTAGAAGACATGCGTCAAAAGCACCTGTTTATTTATAAAACGAATAAGAATGGGGAATATAATAATACAATATTATGGTGTGAACAAATACCCCCAAACTTATCTTTTGCTCGTCCTCGAGCAAACTTATTTTTTATTCTCTACAAAAACCTAACCGCACTTTCACAGGGAAACGCGATTGCACTGAGCTCGTGCAATAAGCCGTTAAACCTCTAGGTGTCCCTAGTAGTAGGAGTGTTGTCTCCTTAGGGTTTTCAGCGGATACTACCCACAAAATCCTATCAATTCAGCCCATTAACTTTTATTCTCCAATTAGGTTTTCTAACAAGGAATTCTATTATCTTTGACCCGTAAATTATCCACCTATATTCTTCACACTTCCTCATTATTTAACTTAAGATTATATATGTTCTATAGACTTACTTAGCTTTCGGCATTTCTTAAGTTTTCCTTCTAGGGTTCCATCTCCACTTAGAAATTTCTATCAACTCTACTAAAGATACAAGTTCTATTCTTCACTCCTTTCTCTCATCTAAACTCCAATCACATATCCCCACGTGTCTGTATAAATCACCCCTACACTTGGAAATTCAAATCAAGCAATCGTACTCTTGTCCGTTTTCCAAAGTACTTATTAATTGGTGAATTTAAATGAATTTTGCTTTCACATCCTTCATGCGACCGTTAATACTTCTTGAGGTACCAACAACCGATTACAAGATTTGTTTGCACATTAAAGCGTAATTCCTAGTCTTGCAACACCCAAGGCTTTAGCAGTAACTCCCAAACCAGTTGGTCTAAGGCACTAGATGATGAAGCACCCTCGCTAAATATTTTTCTATTTTTGCACCCTTAAGTAATTACAGAAACCAGTGTTCATTTTTTTCTTTATTCACACTTGTATATTTTTTTTATTTTCTTCGTACTAAGGACTTTAGACAAGAGCATTTCAAGGTCTCCTCTACTATTCCAAGTTTCAAGGTGCGTGTTTGTGCAATTTGTAGGGTATACATTTTCAGAATCTAGACTTAAGCTAGGAATTATTTTTCAAACTTATACTCTAATAAAAATATCAATACTCTTCCTTTGTTTCGACTTAGCCCAAGAAGTGTACTCAAAATTTGCCTATTTCTAAATAAACTACAAAGACATATACTTTCTACCGTTAAACTTTAAGGAAGGTTATTTTTAGGGTTTTTAATTTACTAAGTCTAAGATCTAGTTGTTCCTAACCAGTTAACCTATTTGTCAAACTCAAGTCAAATATGGCCAAAATTGAATACAACAATTTTTATAATTTTTGAAAATTTTCAATTTTTATGGGTTTTCAAATAAATATGCAAATGCAAAAATATGTACAAATGAATGCGAAGAAAGAAGACGTACCGAGCATACCCCCAAACTTAAACTTGACAGTGTCCTCACTGTCAGGCTGCACCAAGAGGGTCAAAATTGTCAGCACTCCCCTGTTTATTTATTTATAAATTTTTTTTATTTTTAATTTTTTTTTAATTTTTTTTGTTATTTTTATTGTTAAAAGAAAAACAAAAATATATATATAACAAGGTTCCCCCCAAACTTAAGCTTGGCCTTACACAAGCCAAAGGTTAGCACCAACCATTCAAAAATCTTATCGGGGTAGTGGGCGAGTTGGTGAAAGAATGGAGTGGAAAGAAAGGAAATGAGAAGCACACGAGACCGTGTGGGAAGAAAGGTAGAATATGGTCTCGGTGGGGGAGAAGAATAGCGGAAAAGAGAAAGAAGTGGAGTACGATCTTGAGGGTGTAAATCGAGTGAATAAATTAGCGCAATTTGTGATGACCGATGTGTTAAAAGTGATTGTGCTAATCTATCAACCCGTCGAGAAATGGGGTCAAATCCCTCAAGATTCGCAAGAAAGCATGGGTACATCGAACTTGGTATAAGAGATGAAAGCGTAACGGTCTCTTGCACGGTCGGAACGATAGGAAGGACGAAAAGGAGTGAATTAGGGATAGTCTCATTCTCACCGTAGTAAACTGTCTCGAACTGGAAAGATTCCAACAATGGTTCGAAATGACTGTAAGCAACCGAGTCTGATGGTTCCACTAACTCATCTGAAAATGTAAAGGACTCAAACTCGGGCGGTGAGTCATCAACATCGTCCGAAAAGTGAAACACTCGTAAGTGTTATCGGCTGTGAGAATTGTGTCAGATTCAAAGGAAAATTTTTTAAGCTCACAGTCTTCAAGCGTGATATTAGGCGTGGTCGGAACGATAGAAAGGAGGGAGGATGATTTAGTTAAAGATTCAAGAGGATGAATTGGAAAATCCGACACATCAAACAAAAATGGTTCAACCTCAATATTATCCTCAATACTATCCTCATAATTTTCCTCAATATTTAACTCATCCATGCCATTATCATCAAAATCAAGACGCATATGAAGTTCGGGAGAAACATTTAATGACTCGGGATGATGAATTGGACATAAAATATCAATCAAATCGACTGGTTCATCATCCAAAATATTCCCGGCGTCTATATCCTCAATCAAGTGAAAATCAATTTTTTCTGACACCTCATCAAAAGCATGGATCTTTATCGATTTAGGTTCTAGAGTGGAGGTGTAGAGATCAAAGGGATTAGTGATGGTTTCACTTGAAAGTGATTCTTCACAATCTGGAAAATCAAGCACTACAAAGTCACACAACTCGTTAGATATTTTATTCTCAACTTGTGAATCATTTGGGACAATCGATGGAAAACCGGAGTTGTGGGCTTCAATTGGGTATGGGTAGGTCTGATTTAGGAATGTGTAGAACTCACTTGCTCCTCTCAAATTCTCCCTCTGTCCAACCGCCTCCTCATACATTGAAAAATTTGAAGCTAGTTGGAAACTAGCTACCGGTTCAGTAGGTTGTATAAGGGCGGATATGGATGCATCCACATTCCTAATCATTTTGTTTGTTGCTGCGATGTACGCCTCCAATGACTGTTCTAAACTAGACATGTGTTGTGAAGGGGTTTCGGTAAAAGATTCGAAATTGTTTGGATACGTGAAACTCCCAACTGGCTGTGTAGAAGCAATGTCTAGTGAAGGAGGGAAAGTCGGGTTGGACTAGTAGGAATTGGATCGTTGGACAGGGGTAGGATCAACATGTGGATAAAAAGGTGGATGGACTTGTTGATTCCTAGAACTAGATGAGTGGAGAGGGGTGAAAGATCGGCTACGAGATTGAGCAATATGCTCAGCAATGGAAATCGGTTTAGGAGTTACAGCAGGACTTGAAAAAGTGGTATCAACATATGAAGGTCCAACGGTAGTAAAGGTTGACTTGGTTGACACAAAGTGGGTTGCAAAGTCCAACGGTTTCTCCTAGACGCTTCTATTTGATCTTTCAAAGATATTTTCTGCATGGAGGGATTTTCTTCAAATCGACCGAAACAATTGACGTACGAGGCAAAGTTAGGTTCGGGATACCAAAGTTCGGAAAGTGATTTATGATGTGGGGTACCCATGATAGAAGAAAGAGAAGAGAAAGAAGGTAGGTGGTGCAAGGATTTCTTAGCGGCAAAGTTTGCAAATATTGTAAAAAAAAATTTCCTTTTTCCTTGTTCTCTATATTTGGAAATTTTGCAAAAAGATTTTTTTGAAAAGAGACTTTGACACAAATGCGATCAACCACAAATGCACAATCAGGCCTAGATCTAGGGTCACCCAGGTCAGCTAGACAACTTCTAACTGTTCCAAAATGCTAGAAATAGGACCTCAAACCGTCTCTTCACCGCCAATTGCGGCCAGGTAAGTGCTAGGTAAGTGGGAGGCTCCCCGCTACAAGTAGCGGTCCTAATTAAGTAACCACTTGCCTTAGACACACTTGCCTAGACACCGCAAAGTCAGGTTAGGATTAACGGCTGATGCCTATAACTAGTCCTCTGTCCTATTTGAGCTCGAAGTCCTTAGGGCAGAGTCTAGTATTTTTTAATTAAGATATGGTCAATGCAAATGCCTTATGTGATTTCTGGGGTCCTGGGAAGGGTGATGAAATCCCCACCCAATCTGAATTGGTCAAAAGCCCCTTAAAGTCGGTTTTAAAGATATGCAAAACAGTAAATCACTTTCAATCAAATCTTTTTTTATGAATTTCAAAGTTTGCAAGTTTTCTAATTAAAATTTTCCTTTTTCCGCTTGCTCTTTATTTGGAAATTTTGCAAAAAGATTTTCGATAAAAGATATGCAAAACAAAAAATATTACTTGCAATCAATTTCTATTTTAAGCGAGCACAAAGAATCCTGCACAAGATTTGTTATTTGGAAGGGAAAAGATTTTTAAACGCAAAGAATCCTGCAGGAGATTTGACAAAAGATATATGGGGATTTGTAGAAGAGGGAAAAGGGGAGCAAACAGTACAAAATTCGCGTGCTGACGTGGCAGATGGACCGCGGAACCTCGGCAGGAGAGCGCTTGCGCGGCGGTACGGAGGCTTCAGATCTCAAAAAAAATTGAGTTGTTCTGATTTTCCAACCTCTTTCTGTTCTGATGTATCTTTTTCTGTTTCAAACTCTGGATTTTTCCAGATCCGTCGATCCTGCAAGGATTCAAAAAAAATACCCTTCCAGAAATAACAGATGATATATTTTTATATTTTTATGATTTTTCAGTTTTTATGGGTTTTTTTTAATTTATATTAACCCGAAATTGCAAAAAGGAAATACTACGCCATCCCCGACAGCGGCGCCATTTGATTGATCTCAAAAACTACCTATTAACCGCAATTAAGAACGGCGTCGCTTGGTAGCTAGCCGGTGAGTACGGGTCGGTCCACAGGGATGTTGTGAATTTCCTGATCGCTCTTACGAGTTAATTCCGATGGGCGTCGGATTGATTAAATCTAAAAACTAAATTAATCTAGTTCTAAATCTTGCTAGGGTTAGGTCTAGGTTAAGTTTGGAAAGTCTATAAATCTCACCGCTTTCTATACCCATATTAAGATCTTATTAGGAGTTATGGTAATTATCAATAAAATGGATTAGAATCATTTGGAAAGATGTTTCTTCCTCTAGGTTCTTGTCCTTCCTTTATCGATCCTTACCCTAACCCCCATGGAAAACAATCACAACCGGGCCTTTATACTACGGTATCATCGCTACCTCGAGGGATAGGGTGCCGTAGGGAGCGGTATGTGCATGTATGCATAGAGTCCTATTAATTATATATGATGGGCAAGAAAAGGGTGAGAGATCTTCATCTCTCAAACCTTTCCCAAATCTAACCCTAACAAGCGAGGAGACTACTTGCTCATTAGGGAATTTAAGAACAGATCTAACTATTTATCTAGGTCAAGGAATTAAAGATCTAACTCGGGCAAGGAATAGAAATTACCTAGGGCAGATAAGAAATTTAACCTAGGGAAGAAAAATAAATTAAGAACTTACAAATTGATGCTCTCCAAAAGAATTCTGAATTTTATTTATGAAAAAGAGGCATAGGGAGGCATGAAAAGAATACAATGATTTGGGCTTCTATTTATAAGACATAGAAACCCTAGGTTACAATTGACCCGCATGTCTGCATTTACCAAAATACCCTTAGGAAGACCTAGTCAAAGTAGACTCCAAGCTTTGGTAAAATTTTATGTCTGGAAATTTTGGAACTGATTCTGGGCTTCTTGGGCTTTTTATTTCTTTGGATCTTTATTCAATTTGTCTTCTCTATTTCTTCCAGATCTCCAGTGAACAATTGCAGTGGACTTTTAACCGTTTGCTTTGTAATCTTGGACCTTGCGTTGCCTTGTACTGATCTTTTGTGTAGGCTTGATTAAGATCCTTCTATTTGTTGGTCAAAGTTCCTTTTGCATCCTCTTTTCAATGTTTTCACTGTTTTCTGTCCAAGAACCTGTAACCTGTAATATGTAGAAGACATGTGTCAAAAGCACCTGTTTATTTATAAAACGAATAAGAATAGGGAATATAATAATACAATATTATGGTGTGAAAACCAACCATGCTACCTGTGGATAGGAAACATCCCTCCACAGTCACATTACGGCTGTCTAGAGATATCAAGAACAGGAAAATATAGTGAACTATCTAGTACATGTCCATGAGCCAAAAATAACGAGTCAAGAAATAATATGCGGAAGCAATAGATCCAATAAACAATAATAATCTGGATTGTACGTCCCAAATACGGGCTCACATCAGGAATGAAAATATGAAATACAACTAAACTAACTAGCTACTAACATGATCTTCACTGGTTATCTTGTTGGTCAAAATACTCCTGAACTGCTTGCGACAGAGATAGAGGATCTGGGCCACGCAAAACCCAGACGTCAGTGCATCATGATATCAAACAATAATATATGAACAGGATACACGAAATATGCAGGCATGAACCATAAATAGTAACATGAGTGTAATAAGTAAACACAGATATAGAACAGTGAAGTGTATCAATATATGTGACATGTAGCGATCAATCTAAACTGTACTAGGTTATCTATTCTAAAATTTGTTTGAAATCAATTAATGTAATCCTCCATGTAACTCAAAAAATATGTCCCGTTACCCCCCGGGACCACGGATCAGGAATATGTGAACCAAGAGTGGTTTTGTCTCGTTACCCCCCAGGACCACAGATCAAGAATATGTAAGAGTCACGAATGGCTCTGTCCCGTTACCCTCTGGGACCACGGATCAAGTAATACCCTTTTAAGTTACACTTTAGTTTACACTTTTGATTTCCCCATACCCCCAAGGTTATGTGTTCAAGTCAGGGATTGATAAATCTGGAGCTAATGCCAACACAGGAACAAGCAGGTACATGTTTGTCTAAATAGACAACAGGATATGTCCGTAGGAACAACAAGTCAAGATTTTCGGCATTAGTAACAAGATCAGATATCAAGTCAAGCAGTGGTATATCGGGTCATGACAGGTAGTGCACATGTGTCAAGCGGATTCCCATAATAAAACTGTAGCAAGTACGGATGCACGGTAAAAGCATGGATGGACAAATATTTACTAGGTGTTACATCATAACTATGTAGGATGCATAATATCAAGCATGGGGTATTAATGTATTAATAATATGAGTTAATGTAATATGATGTGTAACTAGGTATGCAGAATTAATGGTATGGATACACAAATAAACATGGATGCATAACTAACTATTAGGGATTGCAACTATAGCTCCATTACTAAGTAGGATACACATTATCTAGCATGGGGTGTCACTATAACAATAATATAATAATGTGACCTGGTATGCGAATAGACAAAAGATTAATGGTATGGATGCACAATTATCGATTAAGATTATATTTACAGTTCCAAGACTAAGTGGGATGCATATTATTAAGAATGGGGTGTTATTAAAATAATAACATGAATTAATATGATCTATAGATGTAGTTATATATATTTTAAATGATATGGATGCAAACGGGTATCCGAAAATGTAACACCCGAGTTCATTTATACCAATTCCAGTTCTCGTATTTTCTTTATTCATGATATTTCCTTATTTAGCGTATCTTGCGTGCGAATGGTATTTTACACTTTATATTGCATTCGACCCGACCCACTTGCTTGGACCTGTTTGACACTTATTTATAAATTATCTTGACTTGTTGCATGGACTAGTACATCTCATGATTTAGTATATATTGAAGTTTTATCTAGTATTGCATTTTTTTGCATATAACAATTTAAATCACGTAAAATAATTTAATAATACATGTCATGGCCTGCTTGATACCCCTAACCCTGTGGTAGCGTCCCTCCATCGTGTTCTCGTCCCGTTCAGTGAAACGGACGTATTTGGATGGCTACACGCACGTACATGCGTCCGTTCTTAGGGGTATGCATTTCTATCATATAATCTTTCATTTTAAATTTTGAAACTGGCTAATAATTTTCATATTTCAAATTCAAAATTTTGGGCCCGACCCGGGCGCATTTCTGATATATTTTGTAGTCCGCCAAAATTCCAATTAATTATTTTATTTTATTTGTTTCAGATCTTCTGTTAAAGATTGGGGAACTGGATAAATATTTTAGTTTAAAATCTTTTGTAAAAATTTATATCTTTCCCCCACCGAATCTCTCTTCTATCTTTTCTCTTACTTTTTTCCAACCAATCAGAAACATCCCTTCAATTCCCTGGGCCCCGCGAGCATTCTCTCTCTCTCTCTTCTTCCCACGAGCCAATTTCCTTCTTTCTTTTCCCTGGTGGTCCCCACGAGCCCTCTCAGTCTCTTTCTATTCTCCCTCTCTCTCCTCCCCCACGAGATCTCTCTCTCTCCCCACAAAAACTCCAACTTTCTTTCTCCTCTCTCTCTATCTCTCTCCTCTCGCGATCTCTCCCTCTCTCCTCTCGCGGTGAGCCGAGTCGCGTCACCCCCCTTCATTCCCTATTGACACCTCCCTTCTTCCACTCCTTCGTTTCTCTTCTTCTTGCTAAACCCCTTGCCACGAGAACGACGGACCCTCAAAACCCTAATCCAAAACCAAGCCGCCTCAACCCCGACGCCCTCATCGTCGTCTCCACCCTCTTATCCTCCTCATCTCCATCTTCTTCCTCCTTCTTTCTCCTTCTTCCTCCATGTCCCGAGCACCCTGCACACCCACCTCGACCTCCAGAACCCTCACCCATCGCCTCCTCACCGTCACCTCTTCACGCCGACGACCTCCCTCACTATTTTCTTATCTCCTCCGCTCATCCTCTCCACCTTCTTCTTCTTCCTTCGCCTTCCCGAGCCCCTCTCCTTCAATCCCCTGAGCACCCACTACAACCCATGGAACCCGTCGCCGTCCCCTCACCTCCGGCGACCCCAGCTTCACACAACCATTGTCATCATCTCCTTTCTCCTCCCTCTCCTTCCTCCTTCACCCTACACTGACCCATACCTGCACCCCCAGACCACGCAGCCAAGAACACCTGCACATTGCTACCCTTAGCTGTGAAATCCACACACCGGCAACCCTCGTCGTCGTCGCTGTTGCCGACTCCCCTGAAGTCCCAGAACTCGTAGCCACAGTGAGACCTTCTTCTTATTCTCCTCTTCTTCACATTTCCTTGTGCATTCTTCTTGATGTATTCACTGTTGTTTCTTGTTTGCCGGGATCCGACGTGTCAACAAAGATCCGGACGACCCAGCGAGAATACCTGACCCGTGTGATTCTATCGTGCGTGGTTTGGACTCATTCCGTGTACCGTGCGGGCGTCGCGACTTTTCTGCCGACGCGTAACGTTCCGTTTACCGTATCGTGATCCGATCAAGGCAAGTTAATCTTGCTACATGCTATACTATTTCCTACTATGTATATTTAAATTATAATACCCCATAATGATTATTTATGCAACCCGCATTATCATTTTTCATGTTTTATCATTCTTCGGATGTCCGATTACATCCATATCATGTATTTCACATCTGGTGAATGCAAGTGAAACTTGCTACACGCTATTTAAATTGCTATGTACCCATTTGAGTGCACGTTAAACTTGTAGTTTCCATTTAATACCATAATTCCATTTTAACATTTCGACGTCCCATTATATCATTTTAGATTCATAGCTTGAAACATACCATGTTGCATTTAGTTTTACTATACGTAGTACCCACATCCATATTTAAACCTGATAACAATTATTTGCATAGCCCACAGTACCCCTTTTATATTTTATACCCCGTCGGACGACCGTTTGCATACATCTAACCTGATTTATACTCAATTGCACCTCTAGATTACTTATTACATGTTAACATGATTTTAACATCCATATTTGTTATACTGTATCATGTAATGTTGAAACTATCTCTTAAACCCAAACTGATAACCGTACATCTAAGTAGTTTAATCTGCACCTATTGCTTATCATATTATATGTTCCAGTTTATTGTCTTATTAGCACACATGCTTGTTTCGCATACCCATGATTATGCTAGTTTGATTATGAGCACCCACATGATATCTCGTACACCCTGACATGACTTGTTACACCTATTACTTGACACGACATGGTACCGTATGACTCTTGACATAACATGACACATTTATATATTACCTGGCTTGACCTGATGTATCATGGTCTTACCTGTTACCTGATCTTGTGTCTAATGCCAACAAACCTGACCTGTTGTCCTTACGGACCGTTCCTGTTGTCTATCCAGACAAACCGGTACCTACCCGATCCTGTGTTGGCATTAGCTCTAGATTATTTAATGCATGACTTGAACACATATAACTTGGGGGTATGGGGAAATCAATGATGAAACCTGACTTTTTACTCGACAGTGTACTACCTTTACCGATCAGTTTAAAGGCTGGGCCAGCCTTGGGATGATGCCGCTGACATCATCCATCGTTATCCATTACCTTTTAGAGGATAGGCCAGCCTTGGGATGATGCCATGGACATCATTCATCTTTACCCTTTTTCTTTTAGTGCCTAGCGGCATGTCTCGGTTTCAGCCCGAGAGTCTTAGACCGTGATCCCTGGCACGCACGGGATACTATTGAGTTACATCGATGATTCATCAAATTGATTTCAAAGACTTGAGAGTAGTTAACCCACTAGACCAGTTTAGATAACTCATTACACATTACCCCACCGTCCTTACTTGTATCACTATTATGCTTGTTTACCATTTATGCTTATACTTTCATGTATTGCTACCCTTGTTTATATTTTTGCTTGATGTTATGACATGCTGACGTCTGGGTTTTGCATGGCCCAGATTCTCTACCTTTGTTGCCGGCTGATCAGGAGTATTGCCACGGTTAGACCGAGCGGTGAAGATCCTGTTGGTATGCAGTTTTACTTTCCATGTGTTTCATTTATTGTATCCTTTTCTTCCGCTTATTATTATTCCTTGACTCATTTATTCTGGCTCATGGACATGTACTAGATAGTTTAGTTTACTTTCCTGTTCTTGATATCTCTACAGCCGTAATGTGACCGTGGAAGGATTTTTCCTATCCACAGGTAGCATGGTTGGCCATGTCACGTGCTTATTTTAGCGTACTCTGGGAAGCGGGGCGTGACATGGTTCTTTTGGTATCAGAGCCATAGGATATAGGTTAATCGAGTTTGATTCTTTGTAGTTGGGTATTGGACCCAGTACACGGATAGGAATACTCGTGATTAGGAGCATGTCCTGCCACCTTGTAATCGTGATTCTTGAATCATATCTTTCTCTTGATCCTTGTCTTGACGATGTGCAAATGACTTTGCATCTCGACTTGCAACCCTTTTGGTTCTCTATTGTTCATCCATGTTTCTTGATTCTGATACTAGGATTTGGACGACTTGAGTGGAGTTATGTAATTGTACCCATGAACTGCAGCATGGTTACAATGCGGTACTCTATTTAAGTAACTTGGAGTCCTGGTCTTGATTCACTTCCTTGTTTCATGGTTGTTATATTACCTTATTTCTCTCGGTATCTTACTTGTTCTTGTTTTCCCTGCATTAGGATTATTCAATTCTGGTGCATCCCTTTGTTTGTTTTTGTCTTGGGAATGGATTTTCGCTGCACTTTCCACGCTCATATTGATTGTAGGGAAAGGAAAGTGATTCTCCAGATTCCCGGACATTCGGAGCATGTTTTGCTGGAGGAAGCAGTTCTGTCGGGCCAGTCGAGTTTAGGGCTAGGCCGACAAACAATGTTCTTACGTCGATGGAAGTTATTATAGAAGAAGCGCCAGATTTTGTTCGAGATTTCATGGACATGTTTGAAGGCATATCATGTTTACCGCCGAAACGAGATGTGGAGTTTACGAGTGATCTTGTTCCTGGTGCAGCGCCAATCTCAAGGGTGTATTATCCAATGGCACCAGTGGAGTTGGAAGAAGTCAAGAAGCAGGTTGCTGAATTACTTGAGAAAGGTTGGATTCGCAGCAGTAACTCATCTTGGGGAGCTCCAGTTCTTCTAGTCAAGAAGAAAGATGGCACAAGGAGGATGTGCATCGATTATCGAGAATTAAACCGGGTGACTATTAAGAACAAGTACCCGATCCCTCACATTGCCGAATTATTTGAGCAGCTTAGTGGCGTGAGGGTATTCTCAAAGCTGGATTTGAGATCCGGATATCATCAGGTCCGAGTTAAATCAGAAGATATTTGCAAGGCTGCATTCCGAACTCGGTATGGACATTACGACTATTTAGTGATGCCCTTCGGAGTAACGAATGCACCGGCGATATTTATGGACTTGATGAACCAAATCTCTTCACCATTCTTATACCAGTTTACAGTGGTGTTCGTTGATGATATCCTGGTCTACTCAAAGGAGTATTGAAGAGCGTGCATAACACTTGAAGATCGCACTGCAGACATTGCGGCAAGAAAGATTGTATGCTAAGATGAGCAAGTGCGAGTTTTGGCTTGAAGAAGCGATGTTTTGGGCATGTTGTATACGGAGATACAATCGCCATTGATCCTGAGAAGATTGCAGCAGTTCAAGATTGGCCGATTCCGAAGAACGTAGTAGAGATCAGAATCTTTCTTGGACTTTCCGGGTAGTATAGAAGGTTCGTAGAGAATTTTGCTCGTTTGGCTGAGCTTCTGACCAAGCTTATGCGGAAGGAAGTACCATTTGTGTGGACGGATAAGTGTGCGTCAGTTTTTGAGGCGTTGAAGCAGAGGTTGATAACCGCACATGTTTTAACCGTACCAGACTGTTCCGAAGAATTGGTGACTCACAACGACGCATTTGGGAAAGGTTTGGGATGTGTTTTGATGCAGCATGGGAAGGTTATAGCTTACGCATCGAGACAGTTGAAGACCCATTAGAAGAATTACTCAACTCACGACTTGGAGTTAGCAGCTGTGATTTTCGCTTTGAAGATTTGGAGACACTACTTATTGGGCAAAAGGCTCGAAGTATTTACTGATCACAAAAGCCTGGAGTATGTGTTCACACAGAAGGAGCTAAATATAAGACGGCGAAGATGGTTGGAGCAGATGGCTGACTACGATCTTGATCTTAAGTACCATCCGGGAAAAGTTAAGGTTGTGCCGGATGCGCTTAGTCGGTGGTCAGCAATTCAGATGTTGACTGCATAGAAGGAATTTATTGAAGATTTTCGGAGATTCGAGTTGGAGATTGTGCTACCGCATTCTTCAAGATAGTTGTTGCAGCTGCAAGTACAGTTATCGATGATCAAGAATATTGAAGCAGCGCGGTCACAGGACCCAAGATTGCAAAAGTTTCGAGAACAGGTTGAAGCTAGACTTCGATCGGACTTGTTGATGAAGATTGTTCGTAGTGATATTGTAGCCGTTTGTGTGTGCCAAAAGGAGATATTCGCGAAGAACTTATAAAGGAGGCGTACAGTTCAGCATATTCCGTACATCCAGAAGGCACGAAGATGTACCGAGATATACGACAGCATTTCTGGTGGGAAGGCATGAAGCGTGAGATTGCCGCTTGTGGCAAAATGCTTGGTGTGTCAGCAAGTTAAGGCTGAACATCAAAGGGTGGCTGGTTTATTGCAACCACTTCCGATTCCTCAGTGGAAGTGGGAACATATAACCATGGATTTTTGTGACAGCTCTATCGCGGAGTCCAAAGGGCAACAATGCAGTTTGGGTGATTGTTGATCATTTGACCGAGGCAGCTCATTTCATTCCTTTTCGGGCTGGTCAATTAACAGAAACTTTGGCAGAGCGGTATATGCAGGAGATTGTAAGATTGCATGGAGTACCGGTGAGTATTGTGTCCGACCGTAACACTCGGTTCTTATCCCACTTTTGGAAGAGCTTACAAAAGTTTAGGAACTCGTTTGAAGCTTAGCACAGCTTATCATCCTCAAACAGATGGCTAGTCGGAGAGAGCGATCCAAACTCTTGAAGACATGTTAAGAGCTTGCATGTTAGACTTCAAAGGGTTTATGAGAGGATCATCTACATTTGGTGGAGTTTTCGTACGACAACAGTTTCCAGGCGACTATTCAGATGGCTCCATTCAAAGCTTTATATGGTCGCAAGTGTCGTTCACCTGTTTGTTGGGACGATGTCTGTGAACGAAAATTGTTGGGACCAGATTTGGTTGTACAGACAGTTGAGAAGGTTAATACTATCCGGAATCGTGTGAAAGCAGCACAAGACCAACGCAAGAGTTGGGCAGATACAACGAGGAGATCTCTGGAGTTCGTGGTTAGTGATTTGGAAATTTGAAGATATCACCAACTAGAAGAGTGATTCGTTTCGGAAGTCGAGGAAAGTTTAGTTCTCGATTCGTTGGACCCTTCGAGCTTTTGGGAGCATGTTGGAGAAGTGGAGTATCGATTGGTGCCACCGCAATCCTTGGCGAATGTTCATGACGTGTCTCATGTATCTTAACTCCGTAAGTATGTTCGAGATGAAACACATGTGTTGGATCATTCAGAGCTGATTGTATGGGAAGATTTGACTTTTGAGGAGCGACCGATGTCGAATTATGGATCGAAGAGAAAGGTTCTTAAGAACAAAGTTATCCCTCTTGTACTTGTTTCTTGGAGTAATCGCTCGCATGGAGAACCAACTTGGGAACGAGAAGATGAAATCCGGCAGAAGTTTCCACATCTATTCTTGTAGTTTCTTGATTGTTTATCCTTTCTTGTTCTTGGAATTTCGAGGACGAAATTCTTTTTGTAGTTGGGTATAATGTAACACCCGAGTTCATTTATACCAATTCCAGTTCTCGTATTTTCTTTATTCATGATATTTCTTGATTTAGCGTATCTTGGGTGCGAATGGTATTTTACACTTTATATTGCATTCGACCCGACCCGCTTGCTTGGACCTGTTTGACTCTTATTTATAAATTATCTTGACTTGTTGCATGGACTAGTACATCTCATGATTTAGTATATATTGACGTTTTATCTAGTATCGCATTTTTTTTCATATAACAATTTAAATCAAGTAAAATAATTTAATAATACATGCCATGGCCTGCTTGATACCCCTAACCCTGTGGTAGCGTCCCTGCATCATGTTCTCGTCCCGTTCAGTAAAACGGACGTGTTTGGATGGCTACGCGCACGTACGTGCGTCCGTTCTTAGGGGTATTCATTTCTATCATATAATCTTTCATTTTAAATTTTGAAACTCGCTAATAATTTTCATATTTCAAATTCAAAATTTTGGGCCCGACCCGGGCGCATTTCTGATATATTTTGTAGTCCGCCAAAATTCCAATTAATTATTTTATTTTATTTGTTTTAGATCTTCTTTAAAGATTGGGGAACTGGATAAATCTTTTAGTTTAAAATCTTTTGTAAAAATTTATATCTTTCCACGACCGAATCTCTCTTTTAACTTTCCTCTTATTTTTTTCCAACCAATCAGAAACTTCCCTTCAATTCCCTGGGCCCCGCGAGCATTCTCTCTCTCTCTCTCTCTCTCTCTCTCTCTCTCTCTTCTTCCCACGAGCCAATCTCCTTCTTTCTTTTCCCTGGTGGTCCCCACGAGCCCTCTCGGTCTCTTTCCTTTCTCCCTCTCTCTCCTCCCCCACGAGATCTCTCTCTCTCTCTTCCCCCACGAGATCTCTCTCTCTCTCCCCCTTCTCTTTCTCTCTCCCCACAAAAACTCCAACTTTCTTTCTCCTCTCTCTCTATCTCTCTCCTCTCGCGATCTCTCCCTCTCTCCTCTCGCGGTGAGCCGAGTCGCATCACCACCCTTCATTCCCTATTGACACCTCCCTTCTTCCACTCCTTCGTTTCTCTTCTTCTTGTTAAACCCCACGCCACGAGAACGACGGACCCTCAGAACCCTAATCCAAAACCTAGCCGCCTCAACCCCGACGCCCTCATCGTCGTCTCCACCCTCTTATCCTCCTCATCTCCATCTTCTTCCTCCTTCTTTCTCCTTCTTCCTCCATGTCCCGAGCACCCTGCACACCCACCTCGACCTACAGAACCCTAACCCATCGCCTCCTCACCGTCACCTCTTCACACCGACGACCTCCCTCACTATTTTCTCATCTCCACCGCTCATCCTCTGCACCTTCTTCTTCTTCTTCTTTCGCCTTCCCGAGCCCCTCTCCTTCAATCCCCCGAGCACCCACTGCAACCCATGGAACCCGTCGCCGTCCCCTCACCTCCGGCGACCCCAGCTTCACACAACTATTGTCATCATCTCCTTTCTCCTCCCTCTCCTTCCTCCTTCACCCTACACTGACCCATACCTACACCCCCAGACCCCACAGCCAAGTACACCTGCACACTGCAACCCTTCGCCGGGAAACCCATACGCCGGCAACCCTCGTCGTCGTCACCGTTGCCGACTCCCCTGAAGTCCCAGAACTCGTAGCCACAGTGAGACCTTCTTCTTATTCTCCTCTTCTTCACATTTCCTTGTGCATTTCTCTTGATGTATTCACTGTTGTTTCTCGTTTGCCGGGATCCGACGTGCCGACGACGATCCCGACGACCCAGCGAGGATACCTGACCCGTGTGATTCCATCGTGCGTGGTTTGGACTAATTCCGTGTACCGTGCACGCGTCGCGACTTTTCCGCCTACGCGTAACATTCCGTTTACCGTATCGTGACCCGATCAAGGCAAGTTAATCTTGCTACATGCTATGCTATTTCCTTCAATGTATATTTAAATTATAATACCCCATAATGATTATTTATGCAACCCGCATTATCATTTTTCATGTTTTATCATTCTTCGGATGTCCGATTACATCCGTATCATGTATTTCACATCTGGTGCACGTAAGTGAAACTTACTACACGCTATTTAAATTACTATGTACCCATTTGAGTGCACGTTAAACCTGTAGTTTCCATTTAATACCATAATTCCATTTTAACATTTCGAGGTCCCATTATATCATTTTTGATTCATTGCTAGAAACATACCATGTTGCATTTAGTTTTACTATACGTAGTACCCACATCCATATTTAAACCTGATAGCAATTATTTGCATAGCCCACAGTACCCCTTTTATATTTTATACCCCGTCGGACGACCGTTTGCATACATCTAACCTGATTTATACTCAATTGCACCTCTAGATTACTTATTACATGTTAACATGATTTTAACATCCATATTTGTTATACTGTATTCATGTAATGTTGAAACTATCTCTTAAACCCAAACTGATAACCGTACATCTAAGTAGTTTAATCTGCACCTATTGCTTATCATATTACATGTTCCAGTTTATTGTCTTATTAGCACACATGCTTGTTCCGCATACCCATGATTATGCTAGATTGATTATGAGCACCCACATGATATCTCGTACACCCTGACATGACTGTTACACCAATTACTTGACATGACATGGTACCGTACGACTCTTGACATAACATGACACCTTTATATATTACCTGGCTTGACCTGATATACCATGGTCTTTCCTGTTACCTGATCTTGTGTCTAATGCCAACAAACATGACCTGTTGTCTTTACAGACCATTCCTGTTGTCTATCCAGACAAACCGGTACCTGCCTGATCCTGTGTTGGCATTAGCTCTAGATTATTTAATGCATGACTTGAACACATATAACTTGGAGGTATGGGGAAATCAATGATGAAACCTGACTTGTAACTCGACAGTGTGCTACCTTTACCGATCAGTTTAGAGGCTGGGCCAGCTTTGGGATGATGCCGCTGACATCATCCATCGTTATCCATTACCTATTAGAGGCTAGGCCAGCCTTGGGATGATGCCATGTACATCATTCATCTTTACCATTTTCCATTTAGTGCCTAGCGGCATGTCTCGGTTTCGGCCCGAGAGTCTTAGACCGTGATCCCGGGCACGCATGGGATACTATTGAGTTACATCGATGATTCATCAAATTGAATTCAAAGACTTGAGAGTAGTTAACCCACTATACATGTTTAGATAACTCATTACACATTACCCCACTGTCCTTACTTTTATCACTATTATGCTTGTTTACCATTTATGCTCATACTTGCATGTATTGGTACCCCTGTTTATATTATTGCATGATATTATAACGCGCTGACGTCTGGGTTTTGCATGGCCCAGATTCTCTACCTTTGTTGCAGACTGATCGGGAGTATTGCCGCGGTTAGACCGAGCGATGAAGATCCTGTTGGTATGCACTTTTACTTTCCATATGTTTCATTTATTGTATCCTTTGCTTCCGCATATTATTATTCCTTGACTCTTTTATTCTGGCTCATGGACATGTACTAGATAGTTTAGTTTACTTTCCTGTTCTTGATATCTCTACAGCCGTAATGTGACTGTGGAAGGATTTTTCCTATCCACAGGTAGCATGGTTGGCTATGTCACGTGCTTATTTTAGCGTACTCTGGGAAGCGGGGCGTGACAGAAAATAGTAAAACTGTAAAATGGATGTACAATGTGATAAACGAGTAACATTTTACTCATATGGATGCACAATACTATACCTAGCATGAAGGGAGATGAATTAGCATGCGACTAGATATGTAAATAACGATATGGATGCAAACGGACGTCGTAAAACTATAAAACTATAACATGGGATGCATAATTTAAAATACTTGTATTATATTTATTCAAATGCATGTAAATAGAGTAACATATCATGTAGCAAGATAAACTTGCCTCGATTGATTACGCGACGGATACGCACGGCACGTCCGACGTTGGTAAATCGTCGTAACGCACACGCGGCACGCGGGATGGGTCCAGGAAAGGTAAGAGGGTGATCACGCGAGCAAGGGACGTTCACTGGATCATCTAGATCGGCAGTGGCGGTCACGGCTCCGGCGATTGCTGAAATTACAAGATTCAAGAAAAGAAAAGAAAAAGAAAAAGAAAAGAAGAAGAGGAAGAGGAAGAAAGTAGTGCTCACTGGATAGGTGCACAGGGGTTTCTGTGCAGGGGTAGAAGAGAGGTGAGGGCGTCGACAAGATAAACGGCAGTGAGGCTAGGGTTTGGATATGAGGAGTTAGGGTTTGGGTGTGCAGGCTGGGGCTCTGGTGTTAGGGTTTCAGTAAGTGTTAGGTTGGTTGTTGAAGTAAGGGAGAAGATGGAGATGGAGGGGAGAAGAAGGTGCTGGTGACGACAAGTTGAAGGTCGTCGACGGTAGAGGTGTGCAGGTTCTTGGGTTAGGGTTGATTGCAGGGTTCTCAGGATGAGGAAAGGAGAGGAGATGATAGCGAAGAGGAGATGGTGAGGTCGAGTGTAGTGAGGCAGAGGTGTTTACGGTTAGGGTTTAAGGAGGCGGCTAAGTTTTTGATGGGTTCTCGTGGGCGAGCTCGGGGTTTTAAAGAAGAAGAAGTAAAGAAAGAAGGGAGGTGAGTGTAAGAGGAGGAGCGGTAATGAGAGTCGAGAAGGAAACAGTGAATGCGAGAAGAGAGAGAGTGGGCGCGAGAGGAGAGAGAAAGGAGAGAGAGAGCGGCGGAGAGAAAGAGACAGCGTGAGAGAGAGAAATGAGAGATAGAAAAGTTGTTAATAAGTTAGGATTTTAATTTAAGAAAATATACGTTTGGTTATAAAAAAAATTAAACTGTGTTAAATAAAAATATTAAATTAATAAAATTTGATTTTCCGGTGAATACAAACTTAGTCCAAAACACGCCCGGGTCGGGTCTAAAAATCCAGTTTCAAAATACGAAAAAAAATATGTGTCGACTAAAATTAAAATTGGATATCCGTGTAATGAAAATGCATATCCCTAAGAACGGATGCACGTACGTGCGCATAGCCATCCTAACAAGTCTGTTTCACTGAACGGGACGAGAACAAGATGCGCATATGCTACCACAGGGTTAGGGGTATCATGCAGGCAATGCAATGTATTTTTAAAATATTTTATGTAATTTTAAATGTTATATATAAAAATGCAGATGCTAGATATAATGCGAGTATGCAATGTATAAATTAAAATGAAAGTGCACGAGTCTACATAACAAGTCAGGGTAGATCATAAACATGAATCAAGACAAGTTTCAAGCAAGAGGGTCGGGTCGAATGAAAATACAGATGTTAAATATACTATTCGTACCCAAAACACAGTAAATCAGGAAAATGCCATAAATAAAGAAATACTTGAACTAGAACTGGTATAAATAAACTAGGGTGTTACACAACCCATATATTTTGGAATTTACTTATTATGCCCTGTTGATCATCCCATTACCTAAACTGTAACACTTTGAAAACTCGTTTAGGGTTATTTCACGTTAGATAATATTGATGCGTGTTTTCATGAAACCCGTAAAATCTTAATTTCCTTTTTATCTAGTCCAATTGAGATGAATTGGGGTTTCATATGTTTAAACGGGGTTTATTATCTTTAATTTATTTTAATTTAGCCATGTGTTCTTTTAATTAGAATTATTTTCCTTAATTACTTTCCTAATGAGGATTGGTGTGCTTGCTTGCATACTTAGCATTTTGGTAACACCTACTTATTTCCTTCTCACCCTTTTCAAATTATCATTTTTCTTTTCTTTTTAAAACTAAAAGAAATTGTTTTTCAGAGAAAAGAGAGAGGTATGGTGAGCATTAATGAGGCATGGAGGCAATTAATGTGGCTCTTCTCTCTCTCTTCCTTTTCTTTCTCCCTCTCTTTTCTCTTTTCTTTTCTTGCTGAAATTTCCAGCAGAAACAGCAGCTCTAGCAGCAACAACATCACATTCTCACCCTCTTTTTTCTTTTCCTTTCATTCCTCTTTGAAATCCATATAAAATCCTACACAAAACCACTCATTCTTCACTTTAACCTTAGAAAAAAATGGCTTTTTGGGGGAGTTTGGAGGCAAGTCTGTATACTTGAGGAAAGAGCTGGAAGTTTGGGTTTTCCTAAGGCTTTTGGGAGGTATTAAACTCACACTTAACACCCTTTCTCATAAATTGTAGTATTTTAGCTAAAAATCATGTTTTTATGTGCTTTTTGTGATATTGAAAGGAATTTTCTGAAGTATATGATAAGTTGGGAATTTTATGGCTTGGTTAAGTCATTTAAGTGCTATTAGAGCTGTTCAAACCAAGTTTTCATTTCAAATTACCTAAAAATACCCTGAAGTATCAATTTAGTGCTAAATGTGCTTTTTAACTGAATTTGGGACTCTGTTGAGATCTGCTTGCACTATGATTATTTCAGAATAAAATTGTAATTACTGGAGCACGTACACTAGGAGTAAAAAACACACACGATGCACGGGAGGCAGGCTCCCAACCTGGGCCGCCGAAAAATGTGATCTGGCCGCAAATTGCGGCCAGATAGGTGACCTGGGAGTTGGGGTTTTTGTGGTTGGTGTCTGTTGATATGTAAGGTTTTATGGTATATATAGTTTTGCAAAACTCTTTCTGTATCAAAATCTGGAGCTAAATACCTGTTTCTCGTATTTTTAAACCTTCGCGACACGCGTGATACGTGTGGGTTTGGGGTTTCTGCGTATCGCGACGCGTCGAGGTAGTTTCAGACGCTTAATCACACGTTTTAGCGTATCGCGCACACGCGCGCTTGGTTTGCGACGCGGGTTTCTAGTTTAGCCTTAATATCACGTTTTTGTGGATTTGAGCTTATGTATGATATATTGTGTAATTCTAGGTTCGCAGGCGAGTGAGACAGACGCTGTAAAGAAGGGGAAGCAAGTCGTCGGCTACACTTAGCGTGGGACTTCGGTGAGTAGATTTAACATCTACGGGGATATCGCCTGCATGGCGTTATGCGTCAGGGCTAATAAGACCTTATAGCTTTATGTTGCATGCCCCATTGACTGTCATGGATACTGTTGTTGCATACTGAATTCCCTGCTATATGTATCTAAACTTAGAATTGATAGAACACCGCACTATTACTAACGGTTCATGTTGCACGAGCACTAATCTGCATGTTACACACACCGTTAGTAATTGCCATGACACACTCACTGTAGAATTGCTATGATTATATTGTTGTAGTTCATTTCACATATGATTCGATATGATTTTCATAGAAATTGGGAGCCGCATGATGTCTTTAAAAACTGAAACTATTTTAAAAAGCGGTTTCCCCTTGTACCTATATTTTGGCTTGATGTACATAGCACATCGCATTTGATTTACTTATTGGTGTTGGATTTTCATGTGATTTCTGGTTTTGAGGACCGTGGGATTATTTAATTAAAGATGCACTATTTGAAAAACCCTGTTCCTCGTGATATGATATTTTGGTGCGTCCACCACGCGTTTTCTCTGTGCTGAGACGTGTGCTTGAAAACCGATTCGAGGTGTTGGATGATCCGTTTGCGGGTTCGTGGTGGACCCGGTATAGTTCCCCTCGGCAAGATGATCGATGGACTTTGCCGATTGAGCCTGGAGGTGGGCGAGTACCTACCGGTGATTGGTTGGACCTGGCGGTTATCCGGAGGATACTGACCAGAGTCGAGAGATGGATGCGGGATGAGCCGTACTGCCGGGGCCGAGGGCCGATACCGTAGACAGAGCCCGTGGGCTGACCTGGACTTACGGAGCCTGATATATGAGGATTTGCCTGTCGATGTTGGACACGAGTATTTAATGATATTTTGAGTGCCGGTGTTGGGCACTCGTGATTCTCAGAGATTTACAGGATTTGAGGGCCGAGTAGAGTGCCGGCGCCTGAGTTTATTTGGGATTTGGGTGCAGTTTTGGGCACCGATTATTTTTCCACGTTGATATTCCGTGTAGATGTTATTTATCCCATGCTCAGCATTGATTATCATGTATCTCATCCTGTAGTTATTTTACGTGACAGAGCATTTGCATGATTATTGCACCTACTGCTTGTCGCATATAGATCTTACTTGCTGGCATATGATAGAGTAGCGCAGTACGTGCATGATCGCGATTACCTTTATATGTTATCTCTATTCACGAGTTGGCAACTCACCCCCGTTGTGCCACAGTATTTGCAGGTTGCCCCTCAGAGTTGTCGCGGCAGGCTGCCTTTTGCATCTTTTGGCTACAGATACCACTACATTTGGTGCGAGAGCTGTTTTTCTTTTAGGTGGGTTGTGGTATCTGATTACTTTTATTGTACCCCTTTTGTATATAGTATTCTCCATCTACCATATATGTACTGGACTTAGAGACAGTGTGAGGACGATGATGTATATTTTTTTGTATTCTGGTGTCGAGCTCGTGGGAGCCGACTGTTTATATATGCAGTTTATTATTCTGTGATGTTTACTTATTGCTCATTCTTCGCTACGGCATCGTATATTACTCTTGTGGTGATGGTTTCCGCCGTTGGGCGTGATTGCTCCCGTTTGTGGATGCTTTATTTCATTAGATCTCATTTTCACTTATATCCTGTTTATACTCGATTTCGGGGTTACTTTTACAAAGGAAATGCTGCCAAAATTATTTAAATGATAACGTGACTTTAAAAGAACTTATTGAGCTATTTAAGGTTTTCTAAATGTTTTAACTAAATGTTTTCAACACTCGTTACTTTTATATGGTTTTGATTTCTGGGTTCGGCTTACTTAGTCGCGTTACGCCTATAGACGTTGCGTTGTTAAGTGCCGGTCACGAGTCGAAATAATTCGGGTCGTGACAAAGTTGGTATCAAAGCGTAGGTTTTACTTTTCGGAGTGTAGGATGACCTTGGTATGATAGAGTAGGTAGCTGAAGCAGAGTGGCGTAGCGTGTGTATGTTCCGCGGCATACTCATGACACGGTACTCCGCCAAGGCGACCTTAGGACTTTTTGATTTAAATTCCTTTTTGAGTATATATATTCTTGTGATTCGATTTCCGTATTCTTATCGAATCCTAATTTCCTTTCAGCCATTATGCCGCCAAAGACTACGAGGGCGCAGAGAGCGGCCGCGAGGGCCGAGATTAGAGTTGATTCGTCTGAGACGAGGACAGATCCGGGTAGTACACCGGTTGTGCCCGAGAAGGCTGTTCCTCCCGTGACCGATCAGATTGCCATGTTAGGGGCTGGTATGCAGGAGATGCGCCAGACGGTGGGATCCGGTATGGAGGAGATGCGCCAGATGATAGGATCTCTAGTTGAGACACTTCGAGCGCAGCGACCAGAGGTAGTTCCACCGGTTGCAGAGACCGCGGTGATACCCACAGCACAGGCAGTTGTCCCTACAGCTATAGAGGTCATCTCCTTATCGCTATCACAGTTTATGAGGCTGAAGCCTCCGGTCTTCACAGGCACCGATGCAGCCGAGGACCCACAGTCTTTCATTGATTGGATGGCTCGGATATGCCGTTCCCTCAGATGCGCAGATGGGAGATGGGTCGAGTTCGCGAGCTTTCTCCTGGAAGGTCTTGCGCAGAAATGGTGCGAATCAGTCGAGAATGGCAGAGCAGCAGGTCTTCCTCCTATGACCTGGACAGAGTTCGTGGCGCTATTCCTTACCCGCTTCCTTCCACTGAGCGTCAGAGATGCTAGAGCACACAGGTTCGAGTCCTTACGCCAGACTCCGGAGATGTCAGTGGCAGAGTATGATGTGCTGTTCACAGAGCTATCTATCTATGCCCCGTATCTAGTGGCTACTGAGGAGTTGCGAGTCAAGAGATTTGTCTGAGGCTTTCTTACACCACTATTCCTTGCGATCAGCGCACAGCATTACGAGACATATGCAACAGCAGTAGACGCAGCCCTGTTAGTCGAGGAGCGCCTTGCTGAGACTTCGGTAGTTCCAGACCCGAAGAGAGTTCGTACTAGTATATCGGCACGGAGACAGACATTTAGACGCCGCGACAGGTATCGTTCCGGTACGGGGAGTGGCAGAGATTCGGGACGAGGCCAGATGTTTAGTTTGTATCCACGGGAGAGTTAGCAGTCGTCGCGGGGTTGCTATAGATGCGGTAGTCTACTTCACCTCGTCAGAGATTGTCCTGAGATACACCGGAGGGAGACAGCAGCATCGCACGTCACCTTACCACCTTCACCACCCCAGAGGATGTTTCCTGTTGTTCCTACTGTTACTCCGCGTCAGACTCATACACAGAGAGGTCGTGGGCGTGGAGGATTTGCTCAGAGAGGATGGGGCGACTGAGGCAGAGGACAGTCAGTCATAGGTGGAGGACAGGCATGAGTTTTTTCTTTGACGCATCAGGACGCGCAGGCGTCCAATGCGATAGTCTCAGGTATCCTTCCAGTATGTTCGGTTGATGCACACGTGTTATTCGACCCCGGATCCACGCACTCGTACGTATCCACACACTTTGTGCCGAGTTTGGGTAGAGAGTCCGGTTTGCTTGATCAGCCGCTTGTTGTGACCACTCCTGTGGGAGAGTCGTTTGTTGCTAGGCACGTGTTCCGATCCTGTACCGTCTGTATTGGCGAGAGAGAGTTGCATGTCGACTTGATCCTTCTTAAGATGTTGGACTTCGACGTTCTTTTGGGCATGGATTGGTTAGCCACGTGCTATGCTTCTATGGACTGCCGTGAGAAGACAGTTAGATTTTGTTTTCCCAGCGAGTCGGTTTTTGTTGTGTTGGGGGACCGTGGTGCCACCCCTCACAGTTTGATTTCTTCTTTTCGCGCTGGACAGCTTTTGAGGAGGGGATGTCAGAGATTTTTAGCCTATGTTTGCGATACTAGAGCTACAAAGGTTCCGTTGGATCAGGTTCCGGTTGTTTGCGAGTTCCCTGATGTGTTCCCTGATGAGCTTCCTGGGCTACAGCCGGAGCGCGACATTTCTTTTTGTATTGATTTGGTTCCTGGCGCGGGGCCTATTTCTATACCGCCTTATCGGATGGCCCCGGCGGAACTTAGAGAATTGAAGGCCCAGTTGCAAGATTTGATGGATAAGGGACTTATTCGACCCAGTGTTTCTCCTTGGGGTGCTTCGGTCCTGTTTGTTAAGAAAAAGAACGGTAGTTTGCGTTTGTGTATCGACTACCGCCAGCTGAACAAGGTTACAGTGCGGAACAGGTATCCTTTGCCACGCATCGACGACTTGTTCGACCAGCTTCAGGGGGCAGGATATTTTTCGAGGATCGATTTGCGATCAGGCTACCATCAGCTGCGGGTTCGACAGGAGGACATTCCTAGGACAGCTTTCCGCACGCGCTACGGCCATTACAAGTTTTTGGTGATGTCGTTCGGACTCACCAATGCGACAGCAGCATTCATGGACTTGTTGAACCGTATTTTCCGGCCATATCTTGATTTGTTCATCATTGTATTCATTGACGATATTCTAGTGTATTCCCGGAGCAGAGACGAGCACGAGCAGCACCTGCGGATTACACTGCAGACCTTGAGGGAGCATCAGCTTTTCGCCAAATTCTCCAAGTGTGCTTTCTGGTTGGACAGCGTAGACTTCTTGGGGCATGTGATTTCACGAGACGGTATATGTGTAGACCCGAGGAAGATCGAGTCCGTTCAGCTTTGGCCCAGACCCACATCAGTTATGGAGATTCGCAGCTTCCTAGGGCTGGCTGGCTACTACAGGCGATTCGTGCAGGACTTCTCCCGTATTGCTACACCGTTGACCGGGTTGACCCGGAAGGGAGTTCCTTTCGTTTGGACGGAGGAGTGTGAGCACTGTTTTCAGCAGTTACGGGATCTACTGACTACGGCGCCGGTATTATCATTGCCTGCAGGATCAGGAGGGATTTCTGGTATATTGTGATACTTCTCTTGTGGGGCTAGGGTGCATATTGATGCAGCATGACAGGGTGATCGCGTATGCTTCGCGGAAATTGAAGAAATATGAACAGAACTACCCCACTCACGATTTGGAGATGGCTGCAGTGGTCCTTGAAATTAAGATCTGGCGACATTACTTATACGGCGAGTCGTGCCAGATATTCACTGATCATAAGAGCTTAAAGTATATATTTCAGCAGCGAGACCTGAACCTTAGACAGCGCCGATGGACGGAGTTAGTGAAGGATTACGATTGCGAGATCATGTTCCACCCGGGCAAGGCTAATGTGGTGGCGGATGCTTTGAGCAGGAGGCCCGGGGGTAGTCTATCTTATTTGAGCGCAGTGCAGAGGCAGTCGTCGGCAGATTGGCAGATTTTATGCGACAGCCAGGTACAGTTCGAGTTTACGCCGATCGGAGGACAGATTGCGCATGTTCGTGCACGCCCACAGTTGCTTGACCGTATACAGGAGGCACAACACAGTGATGACCGATGTTCAGAGATCAGGACACAAATTGGACAGGGCAGATTTTCCGAGTTCGTGGTCGATGATCAAGGGATACTATGATTTGGGACCAGATTGTGCGTACCAGATGCTGATGGACTGCGGCGTGAGATTCTCGAGGAGGCACATCGATCGGTGTACAGTGTTCATCCAGGTTCCACCAAGATGTACCATGACATGAGAGATGTGTACTGGTGGGACGGTATGCAGAGGGACATCGCAGATTTCGTGTCGAGATGCCTGACTTGTCAGCAAGTCAAGGCCGAGCACCAGAGGCCCGCGGGAGAGCTACAGCCGTTACCCATTCCAGAGTGGAAATGGGAACAGATTTCTATGGACTTCATTGTGGGTCTACCCAAGACTAGTCGAGGGTATGACTCCATCTGGGTGATCGTGGATCGTTTGACGAAAACGGCTCACTTTCTACCGGTGAAGACAACTTTCGAATTTACTCAGTATGCCCAGATATACATCGACGAGGTCGTACGATTGCACGGAGTTCCGACATGTATCGTGTCCGACAGAGGCACCCAGTTTACCAGCCGACTATGGCAGAGACTTGAGGAGGCTTTGGGCACCCGTTTGAGTTTCAGCACAGCATTTCATCCGCAGACCGACGGACAGTCAGAGCGGACTATTCAGACTCTTGAGGACATGCTCAGAGCTTGTGTCTTAGACTTTGGAGGTAGCTGGGACCATCATTTGCCCTTAGTAGAGTTCTCCTATAACAACAGCTACCAGGAGACCATTCAGATGGCACCGTTTGAGGCTTTTTATGGGAGGAGATGCAGATCACCCACCTGTTGGACAGAGCTCAGTGAGAGCAGTATCTTAAGGCCACAGATCGTGGGGGAGACGACCGCGAAGATCCAGTTGATTCGCGATAGGATGAGGGTAGCCCAGAGTAGGCAGAGGTCTTATGCGGACCGTCGTCGGCGCAGACTTGAGTTTTCTGTTGGTGATCATGTTTTCTTGAGAGTCTCCCCAATGAAAGGTGTGATGAGATTTGGGAAGAAGGGGAAGCTTAGTCCCAGATATGTGGGCCCCTTCGAGATCCTCGAGCGCGTTGGTGCAGTTGCGTATCGGTTGGCCCTTCCACCTAGTTTTCCAGATGTGCACCCCGTATTTCACGTTTCGATGCTCCGCAAGTATCTTCACAATCCTTCGCATGCGATTCAGCACCCGACGATCCAGCTTGAGCGTGACCTTTCATATGTAGAGGAGCCGGTGATCATTTTGGATCGACAAGTCAAGAAATTGAGATCGAAGGACATACCGTCAGTCAAGGTACTTTGGCATGGCCCGAGCAGCGAGGAGGTCACTTAGGAGACCGAGAGCGAGATGAAGAAGAGATATCCCTATCTCTTTGAAGGTACGTGTTGTTATATTTTAAATTCGGGGACCGAATTTGATCAAGGGGGTAGATTGTAACACTTTGAAAACCCGTTTAGGGTTATTTCGCGTTAGATAATATTGATGCGTGTTTTCATGAAACCCGTAAAATCTTAATTTCCTTTTTATCTAGTCCAATTGAGATGAATTGGGGTTTCATATGTTTAAACGGGGTTTATTATATTTAATTTATTTTAATTTAGCCATGTGTTCTTTTAATTAGAATTATTTTCCTTAATTACTTTCCTAATGAGGATTGGTGTGCTTGCTTGCATACACAGCATTTTGGTGGCACCTACTTATTTCCTTCTCACCCTTTTCAAATTATCATTTTTCTTTTCCTTTTAAAACTAAAAGAAATAATTTTTCAGAGAAAAGAGAGAGGTATGGTGAGCATTAATGAGGTATGGAGGCAATTAATGTGGCTCTTCTCCCTCTCTTCCTTTTCTTTCTCCCTCTCTTTTCTCTTTTCTTTTCTTGCTGAAATTTCCAGCAGAAACAGCAGCTCTAGCAGCAACAACATCACATTCTCACCCTCTTTTTTCTTTTCCTTTCATTCCTCTTTGAAATCCATATAAAATCCTACACAAAACCACTCATTCTTCACTTTAACCTTAGAAAAAAATGGCTTTTTGGGGGAGTTTGGAGGCAAGTCTGTATACTTGAGGAAAGAGCTGGAAGTTTGGGTTTTCCTAAGGCTTTTGGGAGGTATTAAACTCACACTTAACACCCTTTCTCATAAATTGTAGTATTTTAGCTAAAAATCATGTTTTTATGTGCTTTTTGTGATATTGAAAGGAATTTTGTGAAGTATATGATAAGTTAGGAATTTTATGGCTTGGTTAACTCATTTAAGTGCTATTAGAGCTGTTCAAACCAAGTTTTCATTTCAGATTACCTAAAAATACCCTGAAGTATCAATTTAGTGCTAAATGTGCTTTTTAACTGAATTTGGGACTCTGTTGAGATCTGCTTGCACTCTGATTATTTCAGAATAAAATTGTAATTACTGGAGCACGTACACTAGGAGTAGAAAACACACACGATGCACGGGAGGCAGGCTCCCAACCTGGGCCGCCGAAAAATGTGATCTGGCCGCAAATTGCGGCCAGATAGGTGACCTGGGAGTTGGGGTTTTTGTGGTTGGTGTCTACTGATATGTGGGGTTTTATGGTATATATAGTTTTGTAAAACTCTTTCTGTATCAAAATCTAGAGCTAAATACCCGTTTCTCGACCTTCGCGACACGCGTGATACGTGTGGGTTTGGGGTTTCTATGTATCGCGACGCATCGAGGTAGTTTCAGACGCTTAATCACACGTTTTAGCATATCGCTCACACGCGCGCTTAGTTTGCGACGCGGGTTTCTAGTTTGACCTTAATATCACGTTTTTATGGATTTGAGCTTATGTGTGATATATTGTGTAATTCTAGGTTCGCAGGCGAGTGAGACGGACGCTGCGAAGAAGGGGAAGCAAGTCGTCGGCTACACTTAGCGCGAGACTTCGGTGAGTAGATTTAACATCTACGGGGATATCGCCCGCATGGCGTTATGCGTCAGGGCTGATAGGACCTTATAGCTTTATGTTGCATTTACCCCATTGAGTGTCATGGATACTGTTGTTGCATACTGCATTCCCTGCTATATGTTAAACTTAGGATTGATAGAACACCGTACTATTACTAACGGTTCATGTTGCACGAACACTAATCTGCATGTTACACACACCGTTAGTGATTGCCATGACACACTCACTGTAGAATTGCCATGATTATATTGTTGTAGTTCATTTCACATATGATTCGATATGATTTTCATAGAAATTGGGAGCCGCATGATGTCTTTAAAAACTGAAACTATTTTAAAAAGCGGTTTCCCCTTGTACCTATATTATGGCTTGATGTACATAGCACATCGCATTTGATTTACTTATTGGTGTTGGATTTTCATGTGATTTCTGGTTTTGAGGACCGTGGGATTATTTAATTAAAGATGCACTATTTGAAAAACCCTGTTCCTCGTGATATGATATTTTTGTGCGTCCACCACGCGTTTTCTCTTTGCTGAGACGTGTGCTTGAAACCCGATTCGAGGTGTTGGATGATCCGTTTGCGGGTTCGTGGTGGACCCGGTATGGTTCCCCTCGGCAAGATGATCGATGGACTTTGCCGATTGAGCCTGGAGGTGGGCGAGTACCTACCGGTGATTGGTTGGACCTGGCGGTTATCCGGAGGATACTGACCAGAGTCGAGAGATGGATGCGGGATGAGCCGTACTGCCGGGGCCGAGGGTCGATACCGTAGACGGAGCCCGTGGGCTGACCCGGACTTACGGAGCTCGATATATGAGGATTTGCCTGTCGATGTTGGACATGAGTATTTAATGATATTTTGAGTGCCGATGTTGGGCACTCGTGATTCTCAGAGATTTACAGGATTTGAGGGCCGAGATGAGTGCCGGCGCCTGAGTTTATTTGGGATTTGGGTGCAGTTTTGGGCACCGATTATTTTTCCACGTTGATATTCCGTGTAGGTGTTATTTATCCCATGCTCAGCATTAATTATCATGTATCTCATCCTGTAGTTATTTTACCTAACAGAGCATTTGCATGATTATTGCACCTACTGCTTGTCGCATATAGATCTTACTTGCTGGCATATGATAGAGTTGCGCAGTACGTGCATGCTCGCGATTATCTTTATATGTTATCTCTATTAACGAGTTGGCAACCTACCCCCGTTGTGCCACAGTATTTGCAGGTTGCCCCTCAGAGTAGTCGCAGCAGGCTGCCTTTTGCATCTTTTGGCTACAGATACCACTACAGTTGGTGCGAGAGCTGTTTTTTCTTTTAGGTGGGTTGTGGTATCTGATTACTTTTATTGTACCCCTTTTGTATCTAGTATTCTCTATCTACTATATATGTACTGGACTTAGAGACAGTGTGAGGACGATGATGTATATTTTTTTGTATTCTGGTGTCGAGCTCGTGGGAGCCGACTGTTTATATATGCAGCTTATTATTCTGTGATGTTTACTTATTGCTCATTCTTCGCTACGGCGTCGTATATTACTCTTGTGCTGATGGTTTCCGCCGTTGGGCATGATTGCTCCCGTTTGGGGATGCTTTATTTCATTAGATCTCATTTTCACTTATATCCTGTTTATACTCGATTTCGGGGTTACTTTTACAAAGGAAATGCTGCCAAAATTATTTAAATGATAACGTGACTTTAAAAGAACTTATTGAGCTATTTAAGGTTTTCTAAATGTTTTAACTAAATGTTTTCAACACTCGTTACTTTTATATGGTTTTGATTTCTGGGTTCGGCTTACTTAGTCGCGTTACGCCTGTAGACGTTGCGTGGTCAAGTGCCGGTCACGAGTCGAAATAATTCGGGTCGTGACATAAACTTCCAAAATTTCTTTTATTTGGCCCTTTTAAATCTCTAGATGATTGGGCCATTCTTGTTAATATTAATGATCGCAAGTTTTATGCAACTTTCCATATAATTTTATACTTGACTTTTCATTTCCATATAAACATAAATTAATTTTATTCCAAATCAACCTTCTAAATTTATGTTTAATAGTTGGGGTTATTTTGATATACCCCATACAAAAATTTCACATTTTGATAAAACGCGTCCAAAGTTGAAATTAAACTAAAAAATTGAAATTAAACTAAAAAAAAATACTTTGGTTATGTCTGTTAGGTTTCCACTAAGCCATTGTTAAATATAGCCCTTAAAGTGCTATATCCTTACTTCAATATCATTTAGTCTCCTCTTTCTCTCTCAACCACATGCTTTTCTCTTCCTCTTGCTGCTGCCATTGCCGTCTCTTCAAATCTCTCTCTAGATCTCTTTCTCTCTCCCCTTTCCTCAACCCTCTCACTACTACAAATAGGGTTTGCCCCTACGGATAAAGCCGTAGGAGCAAACCACTGCCCATACGGATATATTCGTAGGGGCACAAAAAGTCATCGTAGGTGGAAACGCCGCAGGTGCAAGTCTTTTCCTTAAACATGCCCTTACGATTTAATAATTGCCCCTACAGCTTACTGAGTAGGTAATTATGTCCTTACGGTGTAAGCCATAGGGACAAAATATTTATTCAATTTATCGGTTTATAAAATAAAATAGTTGCCCCTACGTATTACTCCGTAGGGCTAAATACATACCCTTACGGCGTAATACGCAGGGCCAGATTTATACCACCGTAGGTCCATCCTTATGCCCCTACGGATTAATCCGTAGGGGAAAGTCCAACACCTGTTACTGAGTTCATATAGACAAAATATCAGGTATCCTGATATTTTGTCCCTACGGATAAATATGTAGGGGCAAAGTGTGTCCCTACGGATAAATATGTAGGTGCAACAGTTGTCCTTACGGACTAATCCGTAGGGACAAATTATCAGGGTTTTTTTTATAAAAAAGGGTTGTCTGTTTTTTCTCGCCCTGTGCACAGTAATATATACATCATATAACCAAATACCACAGTACGATAATCAACATGAACACGCATAATGTATAAAAGAAATCAACAAACAGAATACTGTATAAATCTAAATCATCGTGAACACGCAAACACCACAAATATCGTCCAAAATATATACAATACGTATCATATAAGTATATACAAGCTTAAAATATAATAAAAAAAGAAGCTACCCTAGCTCGGTCCAGCTCCACTTCTGATAATCGCCGTAATCTGGTGCACCTGCTCCTCGGATAAACCCTGAGTCAACAACTAGACCAATGCGGACTGTGCGGGAGTCTGAGCGGACTGTGGAGCAGTAGGAGTGGTTTATGCAACCGCAGCCGAGGTAGTGGCTTGCGGAGCCGCAGCCGAATGAGATGCATGTGGAGCCTCAACCGAAGTACCCTGTCACGTCTGTTCAGTTTTGTGTGTAATAAACGAGTAAGAACTGTGTATTAGTTGAACTCGAATCATTATCAGGTTATTGCGAAACCCCAATCTATGAATACTTAGGGACTTAGACCTCATTTGGATATCTAGTTTGGAAAACTGTAGTTTATTTTAATTAGATAGTTCTATGTATGTATGATTAATCAAAGCTAAGTCTACAACCAGATAAGCTCAGGCTACGTACTAATATTGGATATGTTGCTATCTATAATATGATATAATATTTTACTATTAAGTAGTATACATACCATCATCTCCTTCAACTCCTGGACGGGGGCCTTCAAGGTGGCAACATCTTGCTCTAGATGTCGCTCACGGGAGATAGAGGAAGTAACTGCCGGAGTGGAGTCCAACCTCATATAGGCCTTCCTAGGACCCAGTCCCCGGCCTCTCTCCCAACCTCCGTGGTGCCCTCCGTGTGCGGCGTCTAGGACCGAGGTCAGCAGCATTAGATCATTATGTCCAGTAAAATCGATCCCCGATACCTCCGCCTGCTCAACCACCCGCTCCTACACTCACATTAACCAGTAAAATATAAGTATATCATTTAAATTTGAACTTTTCAAAACAAAAATTTCAAATAGGGGTTGAATAAATATTAACACTTACGCAATACTCCTGGGTAGAGGTGTCGGGGTATCGAAGCTCGCCCGTGGTGGGATCTGTCGAGGTGCCGTGGACGGCAAGATACGCGGTCAGCACGCTCAGTGTACCATCCTACGCCAGGGTCTGAGATCTCTGCAATTCGCAAAAAAATTACATATATTATAAAATAACTCTTAATATTACATTGTATCACAGTAGATCTATTTTAGATGCCTCCATGGCACGAGTAATATTCCTCGAGCCACCTGTATAAGTGGGGCGACTCCTCTTCGCCGACTTCCTATTCTTTTTATTTTGATCCGCTTTTTTCTGCACAACACATTCAGATTTAGTTTTCTAATTAAGCAACACAAAAAAATAAATTATATACTAAACAGTAAATTACATTTAAAATACAAATCTGTTTGCGCTGAGAGTCGAAATATTGGCACAAGAGAGGCCATGTATCTACGTCGACTCTCGCAAAGGCCGGAGTATGCAGGAGAGCCGCTCTCTCTATCTCGGGGGTCGCCATCCATAGGGAATAGCAGTAGATCTTCAGCTCGTTCCTATTGTATCGAACCTTTGATTGCATGTTCTTCATCAGGCCATGGTACAGAGTGTGAAAATCGAGCGCCCTCTCAGGGTGATCAAGGTCAGGTACAGGCTGAAAATTGTAATCCAACTGCAAATAAAAAAAATTAATGTTATTAAATTGCAAGTGTTAAATAATAATAAATATATTGGGTAAGTCAAATGAAACTATATATTAATACCCGAGCCTGATCCCAGAAGAGGGAAAATGAGCGCTAGTGCTAGTCGCCCCACTCAACGTGAAGTGGATACTTCTTCACGAGGCGGCTTCATCCCCCATATACCAGCCGAACCTTTCGGCATAATCGCCGGTATAGCGATAATTAGTGGTAAAGAAGAGGGGGAATGCTGCCTCCCCCTAACTTTGTCGGGCCTCAGCCTGTGGGACTGATTCGGGCCTAGAGTCCCCCTCTCGGGATGGGGATGCCCTGCATCTACAAGAAATATCAAGACAATCAATATTAAGACAAAATGGTATTAAGAAATCAAGGTTTAACAAAAATTGAAGTGTGATATATACCTCCGGCGACAGAAGCACGAGCTTGGGCCCGGGCAGTAGCACGAGCGGGACGATAGTTCCTCCGGTGAGGAACAACTGGTGTCCCGGACGTGGACGCATCTCCAACTAGAAAATAAACATCGATAAAATTACATGAAATTCATGTTTATTCTTAAAGAATATGTAAAATAAATAAATATTTTATATTTATTCAAACAAACCTGCAGACTGAGCGGAGGGTATGAAAGTGACGGGAGTGACCCCTGCACCAGACATGGACGCACCCCCTATAATTAGACTATAAAACATTAACTATATAAGTAATTGCAAAAGGAATGTGTATATCAATAATATAACATTCTAAATCAACATGTTTACACTATAGGATATATAAACATACCCGCTGGTGCGGTGGTGGCCTCTGCCTGAGATGTGGAGGCACCACCTACAGCCCGAGATGTAAGTACGTAAAATCAAAAAGAATGTATGTATATTTATGATATAGCATTCTAAATCAATATACATGCACTATATGATATTTAAATATACCTGGAGGTGCGGGAGTGGCCTCTGTCCCTGATGTAGACGCACTACCAATAGCTAGACAATCAAACATTGACTATGTAAGTAATTTTGACATGAATATGCATGTATATCTATAATATTACATTCAAAATGAATATGCGTGCAACATACCTGGAGGTGCGGGAGTGGCCTCTGTCTCTGATGTGGACGCACCACCAACAGCTAGAAAATCAAACATTAACTATGTAAGTAATTTTGACGTGAATATGCATGTATATCTATAATATTATATTCAAAATGAATTTGCGTGCAATATACCTGGAGGTGTAGCAAAGTCCACACGGAAGGAGGCATCCGAAGGGGTCTCCGATCGGGGTGCAAGACCGGCCCTTTGAAGCTCCCTACGCAGCTCTTCGGGTGGCAGAACCGCTTTGCCTATGCCCCTGCATCTGCCGGTGCCGCAGCTGGAGCTCCTACCACCCCTCGCTGCTCCCGTCATCGTCATCAAATCTAGATAAAACGGTTCATGGACGCATTAGACAATCATTACATATGCATGCTATATATGTATAGATCGTAAGATGTGAAGTAATAATATAACATTACTGATAACATTTTTTGTTTCGTGGACGCATTAGACATATCTACTTGGATTTCATCATCGATATCATTTCTAACACACATAACTTCATGATCAGCTGAAGACAACCCGTCTTTCGAAACGGCCGGTCGGAGCACTCTAAATCTTCTCTCTTCTTCATCCTCATCGCTGTCCTCGAATTCTGGGACATCGTAAACATCCCTGGGTTTCCAACGGCATATGACACTCCATCCCGGATGCCTCAAACACTGTGAGTAGTATACTTGGAACGCTTGGCTCGGAAAGATAAACGGATCTTCCTGACCGTAAATCGAAGTGTGTTCATACTGGTCAATCCATATTCATCTTTCCAAGTCCCGAGATCGCTTCTCCACTTATCCGTATCGGTTCGTGTATCGTACCAAGTACACTGAAATATATAAAACGGTTCTGAACGTCCGGTATATTGGATGCCAAGTATACAATTTAAGTATCCATAATAAATCACACCATCCGATCCTACCGTCGCAATCCCGCTATTCTGAGTGGTTCTAGATGTTTCTATATCCTTAACTTCGAATTTGTATCCAAAGACACCGAATCCTTTATAATATGCAACCTCCATACTAGGAAACTGAGCTAAACATCTTGAATCACTCTCTAATGATGCAGGCAAGTTCGTATCGTAGATCTAATAGAACAAATTTTACCACAAATACATAACGATATAAGTTTAGATTAAAACTGATAGCAATAACATGTTATTGGAATAACTTACATGATCTGCAACCCAATCACAAAAATTATCCTGATGATATTTTTCCAATCGTTCATCGTTCCAATCAGGATGCCCCTCACGTACCTCATTAAAATGAATTATGTTCTCAACAATAAATTATGACATTAATATTATATCATTTCATACACACACAAACACAAATATAACAATTAATCCAAAAAAACTTACTCTCTAATTTTTTCAAGACATGCGCTATTGAGGAGAATAAACCGGTATATCTTGTTGATAAACATAATGTCTACCCTCTTATAATCGACTTTACCATATGGCCCGTCTTGAATTCTTCGAGGTCGGTTAAGTCTCATCTCAATGTTCTCGTCCAGATAGCAGGAACAAAATGTGGTTGCTTCATCTAGAAAATAACCTTGCATGATAGAACCCTCTGGTCGATTTCTATTGCGTATATATTTTTGAAGAGTGTAGAGGTACCTAAAGAAAAATATGTTAAATAAATTAATACGGGCATACAAGACAACAATAATTTTACAAATTGCGCGAAACGAAAAATTCTACGTATCTCTCGACGGGATACATCCATCGATATTGTATCGGTCCAGCTAACTTAGCCTCAGTTGCAAGATGAACCGTCTGGTGTATTATGATAATGAAGAATGACGGTGGGAAAATACGCTCAAATTTGCAAAGTATCAACGAAATAGAATTTTCTAGTTTCTCCAGCGTCACAACATTCAGTATTTTAGCGCATAATTCTTTGAAAAAACAACATAGGTCATTGATTACTAGACCAACCGATTCGGGAAGGGAAGTCTTGAGGGCTAATGGGAGAAGGTGCTCCATAATAACATGGTGATCATGACTTTTCAGCCCATCCATCTTGCATTTCACAATTTTTATCTTCTTGCTAAAAAATCCTGAGAAACCTGTAGGAACTTTCAAATCAGGCAATACCTGCAGGAATCTTTTCTTCACCGGTTGTGATATATGATACGCGGCATTGGGAAGTATAAACTTGCCTGGTTTACCCGCTACCAGTTTTGGATGCAACTCACTTCTAATTTCCCGGTACTGTAGATCCATCCGAGCATTGAGGTTGTCTTTCGATTTCCCGTCTTTACAAACAAGCAAGTTGAGTATGTGCTCGGATACTCCCTTCTCTATGTGTATGACGTCCAGCCAATGACACACTAAATTTGTTGACCAGTACGAAAGCTCGAAGAAAATGCTTAACTTATTCCAGAATGGTGGTTTGACCTGTTTTGTCGGATCAATCCTGAAGGTCACATTATTGTAAGCATCCCACTGAGCAGTCACGTCCTCTCCAGACAATGGGGCTGGAGGTCCAAGAAACTCCTGATGGCCATCAATGTGAACAGCGTCTACCTATAAGGGTGGTCTATGTTCGATATTTATGCCCTAGAGGCCATTATTGTATAGTACTAGTTTGTATAATACATTTTAGAAGCTTAGGATATATACACGGATTTACGACAGCCTTGCTCGATATAGTAGTATGCTACTTAGTTTGTTTCTATCTTAATATGTGTATATGTTTCTTTTAACATATATCTAATACATATTGATGGAGCCCTTAGGATCTTTGCTTGACTACCAGCGTTGAGATGACGATCACACTAGTGGGGGCTGGGTAGTCTATAAGCACATCCTTATTTTGGTCCCTAGTCGTAGGATTATTGAGACAGGGCATCGATACTCCAGAGTAGACTGGTGCATACGCTTCTTATCCCAGCAGGGGAGATGGTCTGTCCCACAGCCATCAGTACGTCGTACTGGAGATAGTATGCAGGTGCTCGTTAGGTTACGAGTACACTGGACAGGACTCGTCTGGAACTGTTGGTTGGTATTATACCTATCGTTAGTTAACAGTTCCCAGGTGACATAAGTACAGCTTAGTCCGTTGACTTGACACTGTCACTTCGTCTCGAGTGTGTTCCTACTGTTCTTAGATTACTACCCTACCACAGCTCTATTGAGTCGTGCAAACAGGTAGTAGTTGGGTGCAGTCCCGAAGCACTTGGAGGCAGTGACGGTTAGACAGGATTCGTCTCTCCTGGTATTGGGAGTTGATATCGCGTTGTGTCTAGGAGAGCCATTACACATAGTCGTCCCTGGCCAGGGCAAGCGAGATTTACTGGTAGTGTTTCCAGTAGTTTCTCAAGGTGTTCTGGGCTACACTCCGACGCGACTTATACCGCTATTAGGGGTCTGATGTTTACCACCCCCCTAGGCCTGACATGCGATACTCTTAGACAAATAGACCGGACTGTACGAAGATTGTCACATTCAGGCTCAGTAGAAGTTCGGATGGGTTCACCTCATCGGTCTTCTTATCGGCATATACCTGGGGACCGTTACGTACAGCTGGTACCGCTTGTGGCATATGGTTAAACCCACTTCCAGCGTAGTGTCAGGTCTTTAGAGTCCCACACAGAGGGTTGTTCGCCTTTGGGCAAAACAGAGTAGAGGTCGCATGGTTTGCGACGGGGTTCGTTCACATCCGCGCACTTATGCACGTTTGGTGTCCGGGCAGTTATTACTAGCGGGCTTTGGTTTAAACCAGATCCTAGTATTTGTTTTGAGATTGGTTTTGTCTCATTATATTCATGTTCCTCGGAACACGGATGCGGGTGTGTATGCACAGTTGACAGAGGCAGAAGAATCTCATTCGGGTTTTTGACCGTTGACTTTTCTAAACCCTAATGAGAATGAGAAATATGATTAATAATATTAATTAAGGATAATTGTGCCATGGTTGAGGTTGGGTTGACCATTTGACTTTTGTTGACCATTTGACAATGATGATTTCTTTTGCAAAGATGCTTCTTGAAGCTTGCAATTAGCATTAAATGTGAAATGATAATGGTCATATCAACTAACCATCATAATTTTTCTAATTATTATTATTATTCTCATATTCTCTCATACGAGAGTATGGTTGTAATTTTTCTTCTCATTCTCTCTTGCTCATTCTCTCTCTTGAAAAAGCTCTCCTTCTTCCTCTCTCAAAGCTCTCCTGTTTCTTGTGTTGAAAAGCATGAGCTTTGTAAGATAAAACCATCAAGACAACTCTCTACTCATTCTAGGATTCTTAGTTTAGCAATCCAAGCACTCTAGTTACCTCTTGGTTGAGGTAGGAGCTCAAGGTAGAGGCCTTTGGGTGGATCTTTCTTCGGCAAAGAGAAAACGAAGAGGAGGAGCCGTCTACACCACTCCAAGGAGCTAGCAACAAGGAGGACCACAACAAGAAGAGAAGGAGTTCAAGAACTAGGTATAACTTTCTATCATAGTAGATAGAACTCTATTCTTTTGCTAGTTAGGTTTATGGTAATGACCCCGGTTAAGGTTTATTCTAGCGCCAAGTTCGTTATCGCTATGAAATTTTTGTTCCGCATTTCGCCACGGAAGTTGGCCGGGGTACTAGTGTAACCTTTCATGGTATCAGAGACTACCCATAAACCCTACTAGCTAGTTTTGCACAAGGTTAAAATCTCGATTGAAATTTTTTTCCGAATCACGAATCTATGTTCATGAGCTTGCTGTCGATTTTCGAAGTTGTCCTAAAATTTTTCTGAGGATCTTAGAATTACACGCAGGCGAAACTATAGCTACAGAAAAAATTTGGGGTCCTAACTCCAAAATTCCACCGCGGAAAGTGAGCGGAATGGCGCATTTGGCGGCTCTTCCGCAGCGCTTTTTTGGCTACAGGGCCCCAAAATTTTTCTGGGGCTCTAGCTCATGAAAGTATGATATTTGTGATATATGGTTTTGGCCCAGATTTATTTGAGTGCTGGATTTGCTTTTGGGGCCAATTTGGAAAAGTTTAGTCGATCGAAATTTTTAAAATGTGTATTTTACAGTACATTCACTTTTATCTGCGACTGGGAATGTCACTCGATCGGTAAAACTCGTCTGATTGCTATATGTTCTTTTAGACGGGTTTTGCGAACGTGACATCGCGTTGATGTTGTGTGCTTGTTCTGTGTTTGTGGTTGGATAGTCGTGATGGATAGCAAGTGTTGCAATGTTTATAGTACAGTTTAAATTCATTTGTACATTTGTTATTGCGGGGCGAGCGTCCGACATGTGGACTGCCGTCTTTGCCGGGTTGTATATTTTTTTGGGGCACGACCGGGTTGAGGTCGATGTCACCGTTTGTACATATTATTTTCTTTTTCTGTACTAGGATTACCTCGCGGTAGAGTGCACGAATAGCCGGGTTCTAGAAAGGCAGCAAGCCCGCATCTCATGGAGTTGAGACGGAGGGGCTTCTTTCTCATGGCGTTGAGACGGAGGAGGCTTCTTTCTCGTATAGTTGAGACGGAGGGGGCTTCATTCTAGAATTGGCGGGCTATTCGCCACACTCGTAGGGGGTACAGGTTTTTATTGCATAGGCTATCCACACGACAGGGAACGTCGGGTTTTATTTGTGGCTCAAATGAAATCCGAGGCTCCAAGATTATCCACCATTCTGTATTGTTGGCTGTGTTTCTGTAATGTTGTTTACTATCATGCCTGGGACGAATGTCGTATATACTTATATATATATACTAGTAAATGTTGTATATGTTTTACACCCGCACTAGTCCAGCCCCCGCTCTGTCGTTAGTTAAGTAACCTAACGGGTGATGACGGGGCCCAGTGGCGAATGCGGATGATATATACGTACATCGTATTTTCGTTCTTTTCTGGTGTGGTAGGTTACATTGATGGGACAGAATTAATTTTGATTAATGCAAGTAAAACAAACCTAAAAAGATGTTGTTGGAACCAAGTTTTAAAAACAGACATTACAAACGTTCTCTTTTGATTTGTACAGTGGTATTCAGTTTGGAATATCCAGCACCTCATTTGACGAGGCAAGGGCCAAGATCCCTTCACCGGGAGTGACCCCTTGAGTAAAAGTTTGCGTCAACGTAATAACTTCACTATAGTTGATTATTCTTGCTTTGCATCGTGGTATTCAGTTTGGAATATCCTGCACCTCATTCGATGAGGAAAGAGCCGAGATCCCTTCATAGGGAGTGACCTCTTTAGCAAAAGTTTTCGCCACTATATATTTTAAAAAGGTTATCAGGTTCCTTCAACGATATCAAGTTCATTACGTTAATGGGTTTTCGCCAAAACCCAGCCGTCGCCCTCCATTATTTCGGATTGGTATTGCTTAGTATTCGTGCTACGAATTTCATGCTTAGCCGAGGCGTAGTGTATGGTAGCTATGTAATATTTTTCTGTAGCATATAATGCGATTGGTTGGGACAGTCGTGCGGTCATTTTGGCTCAGTCAAGGACTCGTATGGGTGGGTCTAATGCAATCAAGATAATGACGGGTTGAACTTGACTAGGATCCTTTGATATGTTGGCTCAGTCAAGGTCACTTGGGTCCTAGGGGTAAAAACTACATCGGGAGTTTCAAACATACAGGAAACTTGCAGATTTAGCATACCTTCTAGAGTGGTGACTAGAGTGGATTTCATCTAGGTCATCACACAATGATAGTTAGATCCCGATCCCACTGATTAGTTGTATTACTCTCGGGAGATTATTTCACTTAACAATCAATGCTATAAACCAAGTAGGTGTCTAGAACGGTGTTAGCGGGGCCACGCCTCCAGGGAAAAGATGTTATATAATTAAGGAACTTCGCGAAAGCGTTGGAAAACCTCCCTCGAAGTACCAACACTATCCTGGCTGAAAGGTTAAGCAAGTATTGTGGCGTGCGATTAATCCTGGCCAATTCTTCTTTTAAAGGTTTGAAGAAGAATTTGAGGAAACAGTGGGAGCCATCCTGGTTAGATAAATTAATAAACCAATCTAATCTTGCAAGAGTGCACGCTGAGTGTTTCTTTTCTCTCTCTCCAGGTAGCAACCATTTCACGCCCTAATCAAGATAATAAAATATATCGCTTGACCGATCCAAATTCTTATTCGGGGCTGGGGAACATCGGTTTGGCTCTAACTTATGATGGCAATCGTAAGTATGAGCAAGGGAAAGAGGATTGTATGGATTCCAAGGAGACCGAGTTGAAGAAGAAGCATAGTTTTGCATCTACTTCAGGTGTTCTTGTAATTGAGAACTGCTTTTCGGTCAGCCCTACCTCCTGGGTACTTGATACCGGATCAGGATCCCATATCTGTAATTTATTGCAGGGACTGAGAAAAAGTAGGAAAGTTGTACCTGGTGATATGTCCCTCAGGGTAAGGAACGGAGCACTAGTTAATACTGCAGCCGTCGGTGAATATCACCTATTGTTTCCAAATGGCAATACTATGAGTTTGAACAATTGCTACTATGTACCTTCCATAGTTTGCAACATCATATCAGTTTCCTTACTCGATAAGTTGGATATAACTTTGTTCTTGATAGAAATATCATGAGCATTTACCTTGATAAGGTACTGGTTGCAGAAGGTACACTGTGTAATGGTATCTATGTTCTAAATCAGAATACAATTCTCAATATACAAAACACACGCAAGAGGAAGAGTTCAGATACGAATGAATCCTACTTATGGCATTGTAGACTTGGTCATATCGGAGAGAAAAGACTAAGTAAGTTGCATAAAGATGGACTCTTGGATACGTTCGGGTTTTCATCTTATGAAACTTGTCAGTCTTGTCTTAAAGGAAAGATGACCAAATCTCCGTTCACCGGACATGGAGAAAGAGCAACAGAGCTCTTGGGACTCATACACAGTGATGTATGTTGTACGATGTCTATACATGCAACCGGTGGGTTCTCGTACTTCATTACATTCACTGACAATCTCTCTAGATTCAGATATGTATATCTTATGAAATACAAATCTGAAGCTTTTGAGAAATTCAAGGAATTTAGAAACGAAGTAGAGAACCAGACTGGCAAAAGTATCAAGATCCTCCGATCAGATATGGGAGGGGAGTACTTAAGAACGAAATTCCTAGATTACTTAAAAGAGAATTGAATTCTCTCTCAGCTTACTCCTCCTTATACACCACATCACAACGGTGTATCGGAGCGGAGGAATCGTACCCTATTGGATATGGTTCGCTCCATGATAAGTAGTGCCGAGCTGCCTCTTTCATTTTGGGGACATGCGCTTTTGACAGCGGCATATCTCTTGAATGATGTTCCGTCTAAATCAGTGCCTAAGACACCATTCGAGATATGGAATGGTAAAAGGCCGTATCTTAAGCGCATTAAGATATAGGGTTGTCCGGCCTATGTAAAAGTACAAAATCCGGACAAACTTCAGGCACGTTCAGTTCTATGTAAATTTGTAGGGTATCCTAAAAACTCTATAGGATAGCTGTTCTACCACACCGAGAAACAGAAGGTGTTTGTATCTCGCCACGCCACTTTTTTAGAGTGGCAATTTCTTGCAAAAGAAACTAGTGGGAGTTCGGTAGAACTGGAAGAAATTTAGCGACCACAAAATGAAACTGATGTTTTGACAGAACCTCAGGATTCAATAACCCCAGACGAACCTCAGCCACTCCGCAGATCTGGTAGTAATTCTCATCCACCCGAGAGATACTACGGTTTTCTCATAGACGGGGATCGAGAGGATTGCATCTTGGAAGAAGATGATCCTACCAGTTTCAGGCAGGCCATTATCAGTAGGGACTCTGATAAGTGGCTGGATGCTATGCGATCTGAAATGGAGTCCATGTACACCAATAAAATTTGGACCTTGGATATTGCTCCACCTGGGGTAAAACCCGTTGGATGCAAATGGATCTACAAAAGGAAACTTGGTGTAGATGGGCAGGTGGAAACTTATAAGCCTAAACTTGTTGCAAAATATTTTCGTTAAAGACCTGGTGTGGACTATGACGAAACTTTTTCTCCACTTGCTATGCTCAAATCCATTCGAATCCTACTTGCCATTGCTTCCTTCCATGACTATGAGATCTGGCAGATGGACGTAAAAACGGCTTTTCTAAACGGCAGTTTAGAAGAGTGCGTTTATATGGATCATCCAGATGGTTTTGTAGACAGTGGGAGCAGCGGTAAGGTGTGCAAGTTTCTTAAATCCATTTATGAACTAAAACAGGCATCGCGGAGCTGGAACATCTGTTTTGATGAAGCAATCAAGGAATTTAATTTCATCATGAACAAAGATGAACCTTGTATCTATAAGAAGATTGTAGGACGAACTGTCGTGTTCCTAGTCTTGTACGTGGACGATATTCTTTTGATAGGAAATGATGTTCCTATGCTAAAATCGGTCAAGCTATTCTTGTCACAACGGTTCTCCATGAAGGACCTGGGTGGTGCCACATGCATACTGGGGTCAGGATCTACAGAGATATATCCAAGAGATTACTGGGACTTTCGCAGTCCAGGTACATAGAGACCATACTAAAGAGATTTAGTATGGAAGATTCCAAACGCTGTAATATACCGGCATTGCTCGGAATCACCCTCTCCAAGAAGATGTCTCCTAAGGCTGATGAGGAGAGGGTTCGCATGAGCACTATACCCTACGCTTCGGCGGTAGGATCTATAATGTATGCAATGCTATGTACAAGACCAGATGTAGCTTACGCGTTGAGCGTGGTGAGCTGGTATCAGTCAGACCCAGGTGAGGACCACTGGACGGCAGTGAAGAACATTCTCAAGTACCTGAGAAGGGCTAAGGAGATGTTCCTGGTTTACGGTAATGGAAACCTCAGGGTCGTGTCTTTTACCGATTGAAGCTTCCAGAGTGACAAGGATGACAGCAAATCTGTCTCGAGTTTTGTGTTTACCCTCAATGGAGGGGCGGTGTGTTGGAGGAGTTCCAAATAGGATACCGTCGCAGACTCGACGATGGAGGCTGAATACATTGCTGCAAGCGATGCCGCAAAAGAGGCTTTCTGGATGAAGAAGTTCATTAGTGAACTTCAGGTGGTTCCGTCCATTGTTGACCTAATACCTTTGTATTGCGATAACGATGGGGCTATAGCTTTAGCGATGGAACCACGGTCCCATCAGAAGTCCAGACACATCTTAAGGCGGTATCACCTGATCAGGGAGATCATTGATCACCAGGAGATCGAGGTACGGAGAGTGGACACAAAAGACAACACGGCGGATCCATTCACAAAGGCCTTCCCTCAAACACAGTTCGAGCGACTTTTTGAGCTGATGGGTATGCAGTACGCCAGCAGCTGGCCTTAGTGCAGATGTTGGGTATGCGGTACACCAATTACTGGCCTTTAGTGCAAGTGGGAGATTGTTGAATATGTATGCCTTAGAGGTCATTATTGTATAGTACTAGTTTGTATAATACATTTTGGAAGCTTAGGATATATACATGGATTTACGACAGTCTTGCTCGATATAGTAGTATGCTACTAGGTTTGTTTCTATCTTAATATGTGTATATGTTTCTTTTAACATATCGCTAATACATATTGATGGAGCCCTTAGGATCTTTGCTTTACTACCGGCGTTGTGATGGCGATCACATTAATGGGGGCTGGGTAGTCTATAAGCACATCCTTATTTTGGTCCCTAGTCGTAGGATTATCGAGACAGGGCATCGATACTCTAAAGTAGACTGGTGCATACGCTTCTTATCCTAGCAGGGGAGATAGTCTGTCCCACAGCCATCAGTACGTCGTACTGGAGATAGTATGCAGGTGCTCGTTAGGTTACGAGTACACTGGACAGGACTCATCGGGAACTGTTGGTTGGTATTATACCTATCGTCAGTTAACAGTTCCCAAGTGACATGAGTACAGCTTAGTCCGTTGACTTGACACTGTCACTTCGCCTCGAGTGTGTTCCCACTGTTCTTAGATTACTACCCTACCACGGCTCTATTGAGTCGTGCAAACAGGTAGTAGTTGGGTGCAGTCCCGAAGCACTTGGAGGCAGTGACGGTTAGACAAGATTCATCTCTCCCGGTATTGGGAGTTGATATCGCACTGTGTCTTGGAGAGCCATTACACATAGTCGTCCCTGGCCAGGGCAAGCGATATTTACTGGTAGTGTTTCCAATAGTTTCTCAGGGTGTTCTGGGCTACACACCAACACGACTTGTACCGCTATTAGGGTTCTGACGTTTACCACCCCCTAGGCCCGACATGCGATACTCTTAGACGAACAGACCGGACTGTATGTAGATTGTCACATTCAGGCTCAGTAGGAGTTCGGATGGATTCACCTCATCGGTCTTCTTATCAGCATCTACCTGGGGACCGTTACGTACAGCTAGTACCGCTTGCGGCCTGTGGTTAAACCCACTGCCAGCGTAGTGTCGAGTTTTTAGAGTCCCACACAGAGGGTTGTTCACCTTTGGGCAAAACAGAGTAGAGGTCGCATGGTTTTGCGACGGGGTTCGTTCACATCCGCGCACTTGTGCACGTTTGGTGTCCGGGCAGTTATTACTAGCTGGCTTTGGTTTAAGCCAGATCCTAGTATTTTTTTTGGGATTGGTTTTGTCTCATTGTATTCATGTTCCTCGGAACACGGATGCAAGTGTGTATGCACAGTTGACAGAGGCAGAGGAATCTCATTAGGGTTTTTGACCGTTGACTTTTTCTAAACCCTAATGAGAATGAGAAATATGATTAATAATATTAATTAAGGATAATTGTGCCATGGTTGACCATTTGACCATGATGATTTCTTTTGCAAAGATGCTTCGTGAAGCTTGCAATTAGCATTAAATATGAAATGATAATGGTCATATCAACTAACCATCACAATTTTCCTAATTATTATTATTATTCTCATATTCTCTCATATGAGAACATGGTTGTAATTTTTCTTCTCATTCTCTCTTGCTCATTCTCTCTCTTGAAAAAGTTCTCCCTCTTTCTCTCTCAAAGCTCTCTTGTTTCATGTGTTGAAAATGTAAGTCGATGTTCAACACCCCAATACTTGTGGGGAGGCGGAAATATGAATAACAATCAAGTTCTATGATCAAACATCGATTAACCGTATGAATCGTTTGCTAAACAAGTTTTAACAAAAGCTATAGAGTTTTAAACTACTATGCTAGGAGATTATACCAAACGGTTCTAGTCCTTCGTCTTGATGTTGTCTACGGCCTCTTTGGATCTCCACGTCCTCTTTGGCTTTCTCCCGTGATAGACGATCCACCCGAGAACCCTAATCCATGCTATAACCTCTAAACTTGAGGTTACTTAGTTTCTCTAGTTGCTAAATAGAGTAGCTAAGGTGATGTAGAGATAGGTTATCGAGTAATTAGTCTTTCCTAATCCTTGTTCTCAACTCATGAGGGTAGGATTAGGGTTTGGTGAAGGAGAGAGAACTTGAAGAGAGAGAGTGAGAAGATGATAATGATATATGTTCAAATAAAGAAAAAGCTTCTCACTTGATATATGAAACATAAAGAATAAGAAAGAAATGAATAATATGAGATTATTCATCATGTTTCATTAATTCAAGTGGGTGATTCATCATGTGAGTCATTAAGCAATTAATGATGCATTAATGACATGATGAATCACTCACAATGAGTCACTAATTCAATAAATGAAAATGCCACCTCTCCCTCCAAGTCATCACCTTCTAGAAGCTTCTCGGAAAATTACGAGAACGCCTCTCTCATCCGTGAAAACATGGAAAAACTTTAGACTGTATAAATCCAATAACCTGATACTAGAATCTGGCTTAAACCAAAGCCGGCTAGTAAAAACTGTCCGAATGTCGTACGTGCGTTCAAACACGTATGCGTCCGAACCTTTGTCGTAAAACCATACGACCTCTATATCTTTTCGCCTAGGTTTGGGAAATCTCTGTGTGGGACTCTAAAGACTCGACTACTACGCTGGCAGTGGGTTTAACCACAGACCGCAAGCGGCACTAGCTGTACGTAACGGTCCCCAGGTAGTTGTCGATAAGAAAGCTGATGAGGTAACCCATCTGAAATCCTACTGAACCTGTCTGTGACAATATCCGCGCAGTCCGGTCCGTTCGTCTAAGAGTATCACATGTACGGTCTAGGGAGGTGGTGGACGTCAGACCCCTAATAACCATACAAGTCGTGTCGGTATGGCTCTATCACCATCCGAGAATCTACTGATCATCCTATCAGTAATTCTCAATCAGCCCTGGCCAGGGACTTATGGTAATGACCAACCGACCACAGTGCGATATCAACTCCCTATACCGGGAGAGACGAATCCCTAACAGTCGCTCATTGCCTCCACGTGGCTCGGGACTGTGCCCAACTGAAACCTGTTTGCACGACTCCTTTGAGCCGTGGTAGGGTAACAATCAAAGCACAGTGGGAACTCACACGAGACAAATGATGACCTTAAGTCAACGGACTATCTGCACACATGTCACCTGAGAACTGCTATCTGACGTTAGGTATAATACCATCCAGTCAGTTCTCGGCGAGTCCTGTCCGGTGTACTCACACCCAGTGAGCATCTGTATACAATCTTAGGTGAACACCACCAATGGTTGCGGGACCAATCCATTGCCCCTCGTCAGGGTCTAGATATGTATACACTAGTCTACTCCGGAGTATCGATGCCCAATCTCGATACTCCTGCGACCAGGGACATCTAAGGGTGTGCCTATTGACTATCCAGCTCCCACTAGTATGACTGCCATCACAACGCCAGTAGTCAGACAAACACCCTATGGGCTTTATCAACATATATATATAAATACCAAGTAAAAATATATTATACGTTAAGACAAAGTCAAACCAAATAGCGTACTATCATATCAAGCAAGACTGTCATGTACATATATATCCCAAGCATCCTATACAATGTAGGCCTCTAGGGCATATATATCCAACAATCTCCCACTTGCACTAAGGCCTATAATTGGCGCAATGAGTACCCACTGTCTCTACCAGATCTAGTTGCTTGCGTACCGCATGCCCAACATCTCAAAAAGCCTCTCGAACTGTACTTGAGGAATGGCCTTGGTGAATGGATCTGCCGTGTTGTCTTTTGTGTCCACTCTCCGTATCTCGATCTCCCGACGATCCACGATCTCCCTGATCAGGTGAAAACACCTTAAGATATGCCTGGATTTCTGATGGTACCTTGGTTCCTAAAGCTACAGCGCCATTGTTATCGCAATACAAAGGTATTGGATTGGCAATGGACGGAACCACCTGAAGTTCAGAAATGAACTTCCTCATCCAGACAGCCTCTTTTGCGGCTTCACTAGCAGCTATATACTCAGCCTCCATGGTTGAGTCTGCGACGGTATCTTGTTTGGAACTCTTCCAACATACCGCTCCTCCATTGAGGGTAAACACAAAACCCGAAATAGATTTAGAATCATCCTTGTCACTTTGGAAGCTGGAGTCGGTAAAAGCCTCTACCTGGAGGTCCTTATTGCCGTAAATCAAGAACATCTCCTTAGTCCTTCTCAGGTACTTGAGAATGTTCTTCACCGCTATCCAATGTTTCTCACCTGGGTCCGATTGATACCTGCTTACCACACTAAGTGCGTAAGCTACATCTGGTCTGGTACATAACATCGCATACATTATTGATCCTACCGCCGAAGCGTAGGGTATAATGCCCATTCGAGCCCTCTCTTCATCAGTCTTTGGAGACATCTCTTTGGAGAGGGTGATTCCGTGACAAGCGGGCATATTTCCGCGCTTGGAATCTTCCATACTAAATCTCTTTAGTATAGTGTCTATATACCTGGACTGTGAAAGTCCTAAATTCTATTAGATCTATCTCGATAGATCTTAATGCCCAGAATGTATGATGCATCTCCCAAGTCTTTCATAGAGAATTTCTGTGATAAGAAGAGCTTTACTGATTGTAGTATAGGGATATCATTCCCTATCAGTAGTATGTCGTCGACGTACAAAACGAGGAAGACTACTGCTCCTTCTACAATCTTCCTATAAATACATGGTTCATCTATATTTTTGATGTAGTCAAATTCCTTGACTGCTTCATCAAAGCAGATGTTCCAACTCCGCGATGCTTGCTTTAACCTATAAATGGATTTAAGCAATTTGCACACTCTTCCGCTGCTCTCACTGTCTAAAAAACCTTCTGGTTGATCCATGTAAACACTCTCTTCTAGATGTCCATTTAGAAAAGCTGTTTTTACATCCATTTGCCAGATTTCATAGTCATGGAAGGCAGCAATGGCAAGCATGATCCGAATGGATTTAAGCATAGCTACTGGTGAAAAGGTTTCATCATAGTCCAATCCTGGTCTTTGACGAAAACCTTTTGCTACTAGTCTAGCTTTGTAGGTTACCACTTGTCCAAATGTACCAATCTTCTTTTTGAAGATCCATTTGCACCCAACTGGTTTTACCCCAGGAGAAGCAACTTCTAAAGTCCATACTTTATTGGTGTACATGGATTCCATTTCGGATCTCATTGCATCAAGCCACTTTACTGAGTCGCTACTTGTGATAGCCTGCTGAAAACTAGTAGGCTCATCATCATCGATGATGCAATCCTCTCGATCCCCATCAAGAAGAAAACCATAGTATCTTTCAGGAGGATGAGAAAGCCTACTAGATCTGCGGAGTGGCGTTGGTTCGTCATGTTCTATTGAAATCTGAGATTCTTCTAAGTCTTCGGTTACAGTTTGGGGTTCTGGAATTTCTTCCAGTTCTACCGCGCTCCCACTAATTTCTTTTGCAAGAAATTCGCTTTCTAAGAAGACAATGTGACGAGCGACAAACACCTTTTGTTCTTCAGTGTGGTAGACCATGTACCCCCTTGAATGCTTGGGGTATCCTACAAACTTGCATAAAACCGATCGTGCTTCGAGCTTGTCCAGATTATGCTTTTTAACATATACCGGACACCCCCATATCTTGATATACTTGAGATATGGTCTCTTCCCACACCACATTTCATATGGAGTGGTAGGTACAGACTTAGTTGGAACTCTATTTAATAGATATGCGGCTGATTCTAGAGCAAATCCCAAGAAGGAAAGTGGTAACTCAGCACTACTCATCATTGAACGCACCATATCTAATAGCGTGCGATTCCTTCTTTCTGATACACCATTATGCTGAGGTGTATAAGGTGGAGTAAGCTGAGAGAGAATTCCATTCGCTTTCAAGTATTCAAGGAAACTGGTACTTAAGTATTCTCCACCTCGATCAGATCGAAGTGTCTTGATGCTTTTACCAGTTTGTTTCTCTACTTCATTTTTATACTCCTTAAACTTCTTAAAAGCCTCGGATTTATGCTTTATTAAGAACACATGTCCATACCTAGAGAAGTCATCAGTAAAAGTGATGAAGTAGGAGTGACCACTTCGTGCATGTATAGACATCGGACCACATACATCACTGTGTACTAGTCCCAAGAGTTCGGTGGCTCTTTCTCCGTGTCCGGTGAACGGAGATTTGGTCATTTTTCCTTTGATACATGATTGACAAGTTGCATATGATGAATATTCAAACGAATCTAGATATCCATCTTTATGTAACTTAGTCAACCTTGTTTCATTTATATGACCAAGTCTACAATGCCATAGGAAGGCTTGATTCGAATCTGGAGCCTTTCTTTTACGCGTGTTTTGAATATTGAAAATTTGTGGTTGATTAAGTATGTATATGCCGTTTTCCAGTGTGTCAAACCCAATCAGTTCTTGATTTAGGAGAATGTTCATGACATTTCTTTCAAGCATAAAATTATATCCTTTATTAGACAATAAAGATACTGATATAATATTACACAACATACTGGGAATACAAAAACAGTTATACAATACCAAAATGTTTCCACTATTCAACCCTAGGTGATATTCCCCTATTGCAACTGCATCTACATGCATTCCATTGCCTATCCGGAGAGTCATATCACCTGCCCCCAGTACTCTACTATTTCTCAGATCCTGCAAAGAATTACAGATGTGAGAACTAGAACCGGTATCAAGTACCCATGAAGTAGAGTTTACTGAAAGACAATTTTCGATTACGAACACACCTGAAGTAGAAGCAACTGCTTGCTTCATGTCCTTGGCTTTGAAGGCCTGACAATCCTTCTTCCAGTGCCCCTGCTTGTGACAATAGAAGCATTCGTTCTGTTCCGCATTCACCCTTCCTGCCTTGTTCGTTCCCTGCACCTTCTTGACCCCACCCTTCGGTTTGGTGGCTTTCATCTTCTTCTTCCCTTTAGCTTTCGCTTTAGTTTTAGAAGAAGATGATTGGCCAACATACAGAACGGGGGTCTTCTCCTTTTTCAAGGAGGTCTCTGCTACCCTCAACATATTGAGGAGCTTTGGAAGATCCGCTTCCATTTCGTGCATGTTGAAGTTCAGCACGAACTGAGAGAAGGTGTGGGGAAGGGACTGCAAAATCAAGTCGATATACAAATCATTCTCTAGCAAGCATCCCAGGTTTGCGAGTTCCTCAATGAGGGTGATCATTTTGAGGACGTGCTCTCCAACAGGCGATCCTGGAGCTAACCTCATCTGGAAGAGTTTCCTTGAGGTTTCGTACCTGGCGATACGGGAGTGTTCACCATACAATTCCTTGCAATGGAGGAATATGGATGTAATATCCATACTCTCGTGCTGTTTCTGGAGTTCATTATTCATGGACGCTAGCACGATACACTTAGCTCGCTCACAGTCTAGATCCCAGGTTTTACGAACTTCCTTGTCCGCAACTGAGGAATCTGGTCCTGGGATAAGGGGAGGAACAGCGGTGGTAACATTTGCAACTTTGTCATAAGTCAGCGCAATATTGACGTTTCTTAGCCAATCTTTATAGTTCTGCCCGGTCAGTATATTCTTTTCAAGTAATAGTTTTAGTCCAGTCATGGTAGCTGCCAGAGAGAGAGAAAAGAAAACACTCAGCATATGCTCTTGCAAGTTTAGATTGGTTTATTAATTTATCTAAACAGGATGGCTCCCACTGTTTCCTCAAATCCTTCTTCAAAACCTAAAAGAAGAACTAGTCAGGATTTAATCACACGTCACAATACTTGCTTAACCTTTCAGCCAGGCTGGTGTTGGTACTTCGAGGGAGGTTTTCCAACGCTTTCGCGAAGTTCCTTAATTAAAGAACCTCTTTTCCCTGGAGGCGTAGCCCCTCTAACACCTTTCTAGGCACCTACTTGGTTTATAGCATTGATTGTTAAGTGAGAGAAATTCCCGAGAGTAATCCTGCTCATCAGTGGGATCGGGATCCAACTATCATTGCATGATGCCCTAGATGGAAGCCACTCTAGTCACCACACTCCAGAAGGTAAGCTAAATCTGCAAGTTTCCTTTATGTTTGAAACTCCCGATGTGATTTTTACCCTAAGCTCTTATAGACCTTGACGTAGGCCAACAAGTCATAAGACGCAAGTCAAGTTCTACCCGTCGTTGTCCTGATCAATTTAAATACATCGTACAAGCCCTTGACGTAGGCCAACAAGGTGTACGTCTGTATTAAACCAATGCATCTATCTATGCAACAAATAGGCACACACACTGCTACCATACACTATGCCTTGACGTAGGCCAACAAGCATAGCATGAATACGATGTGCTGTCTATCTGAAACGACGGAGGTTTACGGCTGGTTTTTGGCAAAAAACCGTTAACGTAGTGAACTTGATTTGATCGAAGGAACTATGATAGCTTTTATTAAAAGGAGTGGTTTAAGCTCCGCATTTAAAATTTGCTTTTTCAAGAAAACCGAGTGGTTTTTAGAAATTGTTCCAACGATTTAGTTTAGGTTTTATTTTCTTTGCATTAATAATAATGCGTCCCATCTTTAACCTACATTACAGATAACAACGAAAATACAACGTCCTCTTATGCCATCCGCATTCGCCACGGGGTCCCGTCATTACCTGTTAGGTTACTTAACTAACGACAGAGCGGGGGCTGGGCTAGCGCGGGTGTAAAACATAAGCGACGTCTAAATAGCTATCATATATAGATATTGTACATTCGTCAGACGCAATAATAGGCATTCCAGATCACAGATAAACAATATTGGATTTGCAAGCAATCTGCATTTCATTTGAGCCTGCAATGAAAGACAGATTACACAGTTGTGATGAATAGCCATTTTCCCACCCCAGACCCCTACGGGTACGGCAAACTACCCGCCAAGTACCAGAAGTGAAGCGGTCTGCCCCAACACTTCAAAATACCCGGTAGTTTGTGCACCCCACCTTGGGTCTATCCTAGGAGCAAAAACAGTAAAAAGAAATAATACAACGGTGGCTACAACCGCAACCTGGATGTGCCCCGCAAAATAATATTACAACTTGTTACATTTACATTGAATGAATTAAAACAATAACCCATCACAAAACCCGGCTAATCACCACAACAGTCCAATACAGTTTATATACACAAACAGTTAAAAAACCATTTCAGAAATGTGCAACCCCCTGCCAACTGACATACTAGCAGTTAGGGGAGGTTTACGAACACATTATACAATCACAGATATAATCCAATATGCAAATACTGTACAATTTCGATCGATTAAACATCTTTAATATTGCTCCAAAAACTGCTCTGTAAAACTGAAACCTGAGCAAATATTAAATATCCCAGAAAATCCCAAATAACACAGAGAAGCAGCACAGGAAATTTGAGTTCCTGACTCGGCAACTCGGCGGCGGAAGCGCGGCGGATCGGTGCCGATCCGCCGCGGTTCCGCGGCCGCGTTGCCGATTCAGGAGCCCAAATTTCTTGGGTGTTCTTCTGGTGTCTTGTCAAGCTTTCTGAGCATGCCTGAAAATTTTTTTGACTTCATTTAAATTTCGACAGAAACTTGATGTTTTTAGGGTTTTCCGGCTTCGTTTTTCCGTTCGAAATTCGTACAAATTTGCAATTAAGTTAAATATTGTTTAGCTAGGCTCTGATACCACTCTAAGTCGATGTTCAACACCCCAATACTTGTGGGGAGGCGGAAATATGAATAACAATCAAGTTCTATGATCAAACATCGATTAACCGTATGAATCGTTTGCTAAACAAGTTTTAACAAAAGCTATAGAGTTTTAAACTACTATGCTAGGAGATTATACCAAACGGTTCTAGTCCTTCGTCTTGATGTTGTCTACGGCCTCTTTGGATCTCCACGTCCTCTTTGGCTTTCTCCCGTGATAGACGATCCACCCGAGAACCCTAATCCATGCTATAACCTCTAAACTTGAGGTTACTTAGTTTCTCTAGTTGCTAAATAGAGTAGCTAAGGTGATGTAGAGATAGGTTATCGAGTAATTAGTCTTTCCTAATCCTTGTTCTCAACTCATGAGGGTAGGATTAGGGTTTGGTGAAGGAGAGAGAACTTGAAGAGAGAGAGTGAGAAGATGATAATGATATATGTTCAAATAAAGAAAAAGCTTCTCACTTGATATATGAAACATAAAGAATAAGAAAGAAATGAATAATATGAGATTATTCATCATGTTTCATTAATTCAAGTGGGTGATTCATCATGTGAGTCATTAAGCAATTAATGATGCATTAATGACATGATGAATCACTCACAATGAGTCACTAATTCAATAAATGAAAATGCCACCTCTCCCTCCAAGTCATCACCTTATAGAAGCTTCTCGGAAAATTACGAGAACGTCCCTCTCATCCGTGAAAACACGGAAAAATTTTAGACTGTATAAATCCAATAACCTGATACTAGAATCTGGCTTAAACCAAAGCCGGCTAGTAAAAACTGTCCGAATGTCGTACGTGCGTTCAAACACGTATGCGTCCGAACCTTTGTCGTAAAACCATACGACCTCTATATCTTTTCGCCTGGGTTTGGGAAATCTCTGTGTGGGACTCTAAAGAGTCGACTACTACGCTGGCAGTGGGTTTAACCACAGACCGCAAGCGGCACTAGCTGTACGTAACGGTCCCCAGGTAGTTGTCGATAAGAAAGCTGATGAGGTAACCCATCTGAAATCCTACTGAGCCTGTCTGTGACAATATCCGCGCAGTCCGGTCCGTTCGTCTAAGAGTATCACATGTACGGTCTAGGGAGGTGGTAGACGTCAGACACCTAATAACCATACAAGTCGTGTCGGTATGGCTCTATCACCATCCGAGAATCTACTGATCATCCTATCAGTAATTCTCAATCAGCCCTGGCCAGGGACTTATGGTAATGACCAACCGACCACAGTGCGATATCAACTCCCTATACCGGGAGAGACGAATCCCTAACAGTCGCTCACTGCCTCCACGTGGCTCGGGACTTTGCCCAACTGAAACCTGTTTGCACGACTCCTTTGAGCCGTGGTAGGGTAACAATCAAAGCACAGTGGGAACTCACACGAGACAAATGATGACCTTAAGTCAATGGACTAACTGCACACATGTCACCTGAGAACTGCTATCTGACGTTAGGTATAATACTATCCAGTCAGTTCTCGGCGAGTCCTGTCCGGTGTACTCACACCCAGTGAGCATCTGTATACAATCTTAGGTGAACACCACCAATGGTTGCGGGACCAATCCATTGCCCCTCGTCAGGGTCTAGATATGTATACACTAGTCTACTCCGGAGTATCGATGCCCAATCTCGATACTCCTGCGACCAGGGACATCTAAGGGTGTGCCTATTGACTATCCAGCTCCCACTAGTATGACTGCCATCACAACGCCAGTAGTCAGACAAACACCCTATGGGCTTTATCAACATATATATATAAATACCAAGTAAAAATATATTATACGTTAAGACAAAGTCAAACCAAGTAGCGTACTACCATATCAAGCAAGACTGTCATGTACATATATATCCCAAGCATCCTATACAATGTAGGCCTCTAGGGCATATATATCCAACAGAAAAGCATGAGCTTTGTGAGATAAAACTATCAAGACAACTCTCTACTCATTCTAGGGTTCTTAGTCTAGTAAGCCAAGTACTCTAGTTACCTCTTGGTTGAGGTAGGAGCTCAAGGTAGAGGCCTTCGGGTGGATCTTTCTTCGGCAAAGAAAAGACGAAGAGTAGGAACCGTCTACACCACTCCAAAGAGCTAGCAACAAGGAGGACCACAACAAGAAGAGAAGAAGTTCAAGAACTAGGTATAACTTTCTATCATAGTAGATAGAACTCTATTCTTTTGCTAGTTAGGTTTATGGTAAAGATCCCGGTTAAGGTTTATTCTAGCGCCAAGTTCGTTATCGCTACGAAATTTTTGTTCCGCATTTGGCCACGGAAATCGGCTAGGGCGCCAGTGTAACCCTTCAGTCTAGAGGCAGGAAATGTCGATGGCCGCAATACCAAACCTTCCTGCTAAAATTCAAGAATTTTGATGTTGTATATTGATGGCAATAAGGACACACTTTGTGACCATGTACGGACCAACCGGATAGCATTCCATACGCAGGAAAGTCATTAATTGTCCACATTAAAGCCGCACGCAGTATGAAGGTTATATTTTTGTTTGCATCGTAAGTCTCTATACCATCAATGAATAAAGATTTTAACTCCTCGATCAGAGGTCGGAGATAGACGTCGATATTATTTCCCGGTGAGTTTGGTCCGTCGATAAGAAGAGACATCATAAAGTATGATTGGTCCATAGCCAACCAAGACGACATATTATAAACTATCATTACAACGGGCCATGTGCTGTGGCTTCCAGCCATATAGTTGTATAGGCAGAAGCCATAACTAGCGAGTCCGAGCCTGACATTGTGATGATCGCTATTGAATATTTCGTGCCTCCTATCGAAATCTTTCCATGCCGGTGAATCTCTTGGATGGCTCATTTTTCCATCTTCACTTGGAGGAGCACAGTGATGCCAAATCATTGCCTCGGCTGTTTTCTTGCACCGGAATAACCTCTGCAGCCTCTGTGTTATGGAAAAATATCGTGCTATCTTGACAGGTATATCAGGCTTCTTATCAGAATCTTTCGTCTTATATCTGGCCTCTCCGCATGTTGGACACTCTTTCAAATGTGAATTCTCTTTCCGGTACAACACGCAATTTTTAGGACCTGCTTGAATCTTCTCACACTTCAGACCCAAATCAGACATCATTTTCTGGGCTCCGTACAAGCTGTCGGGCACGTTATTTCCCGGCGGCATAGAATCTTTCAAGAACGAAAGAAGCATTGTGAATGACTTCTTGCTCCATCCATTTAGGCACTTAATCTGGAAAAGTTGGACGAACTATGAGAGGGTGGAATACTTTGCATTCTTATAAATTGGTTTTCTAGTATCATTCATGAAATTTTCATACTTATCCGCACGTGGACCTTGACCGGAAGGACTGTCATCTTCGGTACGAATAGATTCACCTAGGGCAGCCACTACCATATCCTCCATTTCTTCTCCTGAAAAAACAAATTACCGTCTTCTTCTTCTGCTGCATTACCGTCTTCTCATTCTTCTTCTGCTGCATTACCGCCTTCTTCTTCTTCTTCTGCCGCATTACTGTGTTCTTCTCCTTTCCCGTGATATAGCCAAGTTGTATAAAGTTTAGTAAAACAATGTTTAACGTTATGAAGCTCTGCAAATTCTACCTTCTGCCAGTACTTATTCCCACATCTATCGCACGGGCAGAGAATCTTCTCTATCATGATCTTATTATGTGCGCGTGCAAATTCAATAAAAGCAGCAACTCCTGTGACAAACTTAGGTTGCATACGTTGTTGCCAATCCACATACATCCGGTCCTTAACTCTGACGTACTCATGGGCCATGTTAAACTGTATAACATATAAATTGTAGGTTATGATGGCTATATTGAGAAATCTAAGAACGTGATGGTTACTGACAAAGGATAAAATCCGTGTATATGCTTTGTGTGTGCGTTTGTCGTTGAAAAGAATAAATTATCGATAATCAAAGTTAGATTTGAGGTTATCCATGTATGAGTTGTATTCTATATATGTGTGTTTCAATTTATGATTTCGCTTAAGTGTAGGGTTGTTAGTGTGTATATGTTGTATGTGCATTTGTTGTGTATTCGTGTTGTATGTGTGTGTTTCGGCTGTCGGGGGTAAGGCTTCTATCCCATTAAGAATGTATGGAGCAGACACCCATTCGCTTGTGCTTTCAACCGTTTCGAGTAAATTTCTGTAGCACCACCCCACTGTTCTTTGAGTACACTGTAATAAAATAGATAATCATTTCAAAGCTGTGAAACAACGTTGAAATGAACATCTAATCTATCTTTGTACATGGAGAGCCAGCGGAAAAGTACCGACGAAATAACTCGAAACGGATGAAAACACATGTGAATGCAGGTGTTTGCTTTATACATTCCTAACTTATCCACACGGGACAAATCTATCGGTTATCATAAGATTGAATTTTCTCGTTACATAGACTACACGACGGTTGTTAGTATCGAGCTATACCGTCCGATATTTAACAACCTTCGTATAGTTCTATATCACGACGAACATAGAACGTATGTTAACCGATAGACGGGGACTAAATGGCACTTTGAATTTCATATATGAGTATCGATGAGAATATGAAAGTTTCATATTATCATCGAGTATCATATATTGGTTTTAACTTGAACATCTTGAATCACTCTCTAATGATGCGTTTGTTGTGTATTCGTGTTGTATGTGTGTGTTTCGGCTGTCGGGGGTATGGCTTCTATCCCATTAAGAATGTATAGAGCAGACACCCATTCGCTTGTTCTTTCAACCGTTTCGAGTAAATTTCGGCAGCACCTCCTCGTTGTTCTCCGAGTACACTGTAATAAAATAGATAATCATTTCAAAGTTGTGAAACAATGATGAAATGAACATCCAACCTATCTTTGTACACAGAGAACCAGCGGAAAAGTACCGACGAAATAACTCGAAACGGATGAAAACACAAGTGAATGCAGGTATTTGCTTTATACATTCCTATAACTTGTCCACACGGGACAAATCTATCAGTTATCATACGATTGAATCTTCTCATCACATAGACTACACGACGGTTGTTAGTACCGAGCTATACCGTCCGATATTTAACAACTTTCGTATAGTTATATGTCACGACGATCATCGAACGTATGTTAACCGATAGACGGGGACTAAGTAGCGCTTTGAGTTTCATATATGAGTATCGATGAGAATATGAAAGTTTTATATTATCATCGAGTATCATATATTGGTTTTAACTTGAACATTTAACATGAATAGATTTTACGTTTATGTTTCTTTATTAAGGGTTCGAAATTTCAAATTTAGGGTAAATTTTTCTTGCGTTTACGGTAAAATTGTACGTTTACGTTATCATCGAGTATCCTACCGAATAAACTAGTGCACCCTAAACCCTAACCCTAAATAACCCAAATTAACCACAATTAACCATAATCGTTATCCTAACACAAATTATCCCTAATTAACCCAAACTTAATCCAATTTAACCAAATTAACCTAATTAACCTACTCAACCCAAACTTAAACCAGGTTATCCAAATTAACCTAATTAACCTTAATCAACATCTTAACCCTTTCAAATTATCACTAATTAACCCAAATTAACCCTACCCTCTAATTAACCCAAATTAACCCTAGCCCTAACCCAAACCCTAACCCTAATTACCTTAACCCTAACCCTAACCCTAACCCCAACTAATTAACCCTAACCCTAACCCTAACCCCAACCCCAACTAATTAACCCTAACCCTAACCCCAACTAATTAACCCTAACCTTTACCCCAACTAATTGACCCTAACCCCAACCCAAACCCCAACTAATTGACCCTAACCCCAAACCCTAACCCTAACTGAACCGAACCTGACCCCTAACCCTAAACCTAGCTGAACCTAACCCTAACCCTAACCCTAACCTACCCTAAACTGAACACTAACCCTAACCCTCACCGTAACCGAACCTGAACCATGAACCCTAGCCCAAGTAGCAACCCATTAATCATCAAAATTATAAATAAAAGTATTATTAGAAGTAAACATTTGAGATTTACTAACATGTAGACCGGTGGCCGAGGATGGAGGAGATCGGTGGTCGACGATGCAATCGTCGACGAGTCGCGGGCGGTGGAGACGAGGAAGTTTTGGGAGATCGAGGGCGGTGGCGGGCCGCGGGCGGAGGGCGGTGGCGACGAGGCGCGGGAGAGATGGCGACGAGAGGCGCGCGGGAGATCGAGTGAGAGAGAGGAATTTTTTGTAACGAGGACTTTTCTGTGCTTTTTTGTTATTAATAACCCATATATATGTCCCTACGGACTTAACCGTAGGGCCTTCGTTTGCGGTTCCGTAGGGCCAAAAGGCAAATTACGTTTTAATATTTTTAAATTAAAACGTAGGGTACCGTAAAGATAACCATGTGGACCTACGGAGTAATCCGTAGGGGCAATAAAATGTTGCCCCTACGGATTCGTTTATCCGTAGGGGAAACTCCTTATTGTAGTAGTGTCTCTCTCTTAGTATTTTATTTTTTTGTTTAGGCCAAGATGAGTAGAGGATGAGAAATCCAGTGAGGAGAAGCTGAATTTGGAAGTGAGACATGATAAGAAAATAGTTAATAAGGGTACGTAAGAATTATGGATTCTAATTTAACCCAAATCAGCTTTATTACCTAATTTAAACTAACAGAAGTTAACAGAGATTACTATGAGATAACTTCTATTAATTTCTGTATCATGACTTCATATTTTAATTTCACATATTGCAAAATTGTTTTCTTTTGCATCGTTTTTTTAGATATCATTGCTGCAGAAACTATTATGACCTTATCTTTAGGGTCTCAAATTAATTTTGAATTTGATATTATATAGAGTTTTATCTCGTTAATCACAAGAAAACAGGAAAATATATTAGTTATTTAATGAAATTATATAGTATTCCGTCTTTGAAAATAAATATATTTTTAAAAATAAGATTTTTATTTTATTTCAATCTCAGCCGTCCATTTATTACACCACGAACGTTTGATAATCATCTTTGAAAAAAAAACTTCAAATCCAGCTTTGACCTGATCCGCGTCCAATATTTAGAATACCAACCTTTGAAAGTGTATTACCAAAATATGAAAGTTTTGGGTGGGATATATCAAAATTACCCTTAATAGTTTTCTCAACAAAAACTGTGAATGGTAATGATTTTAATTTTTTTGTTGTTTTGGGCAACATTCTAAATTGGTATTTGCTGGATCTCCGATACTAATAAATTCATCCTAAATGTTGTACAGTGTTGAAAAACTCTTTATTTTACAACATAGCTCAACTTATTTTCTACTTATGCTGTGTAGCATAGCTCAACAAAATAACATATGCCAATTTATGCTTATTTTACAAATTGCTTACTTTACGCTACACATTGATAGCAATAGATTTGAACTGCAATAGATCAACCGAACTTAATATTTATGTTAATCATTATTAAAATTTCAATTCTCCACAACCTAAAAATACAAAAAAAAAACTAATTTTTACTCGTTGAATTTGAATACCTAAGTATGATTTCAAACTTGTAAAATTTAAAAATAGAAATATGTTACATTAATTGCTTGAAGGTTTTGCATTTTTTTTATTAAATTTTTTTAAATGTAAATCTATTTTATATTTTTCAGACTAATTTATTTATACGGTAAAGTACTTTAAAATAACTTTAATTGTTATGAATTTTCACTAAAATTCCTTATAGTTTTTTAAATACAGAAAAATATTTTAAATGCCACTTTTCTGGGTATCTTAGTGAAATAATCTTTTTTTTTTGAAAATCATAGTTAAAGGTATTTAAATGTAATAAAAATACTTTAAGGAATTAACAGTAATAAAATTACTTTAAGCTATTTTAGTGAAAAAACATGATAGTTAAAGGTATTTTGTGTGGTTTATCTTTCTTATAATTTTCATTTAGTATACATAAATATAATCATTAAATTTTGTTAATAATAATATTTCTATTTTTTCTTTTTAGAGACATAACACTATACTTTACACTATCCTTATTTTCAACACTGCTATATTAGTATTAACCTTATAGAATGTATATAGTAAACTTGATTTACTTTTCAGAAAATTAAAGGTTTTTTTTTTAATTTTATTTTGGCCACCAAATTCTTTAATATTTTCAAAAAATACACTAAATACTCGTTATTTCTAAAAACAACTTCAAATTCTTTACCATTATCTAAATTAATGGAGGCATCCGTTAGTTTGATGTTAATGTGGTGAGTTGTTAGGATAAGTTAATGTAACTGGGGTTAGGATATATTAGATTTGGATAGAATTACCCATCGTCAAATCTCAACAATCAAATCCCCAAACCCCTCACCGAAATCCTCAATATTGAATGATAAAATCCCCAAGATCCGACCATCAAACCTAAAAATCTGCAAATATTTTCACTCTTTTATCCCTTGTAAATTTCTAAAATGATAAGTCCTTTCTAGGTAATAACCAAAAAAACGCCTTCTAGGTTTGAGTAAGAGCCATAAATTAAGGCATATTTCACAAAAATCTTTCTACTATTCAGTCGACTTTTTCAAAACCACCATATAGTTTAAACCCATCATGAAACCTCCCGACCTTTTATTTCTTTACACAGAAAGCCCCTGCGGTTATTTATTACAAAAGTTAACTAAACTAACCTCTAATTTTAATAGAAATACGGATCCTCTAGATGCAGGTAAACCATACTCCTACTATCATTTGGTGGGCATTTTGCCCTAATTTGGAAAACAAGATTTTAGATTTTTGAGGGATTGGAAAAGAAGTCTCAATTTGATATTGAATCAAAATTTGGAGAAAAAGAGCTCATATAATGAGATAAGGATATATAATTTAGGAAAAAACTATTAGAACCAGTCAAATGTGGATTACATGATCCGTTAATTGCCAAAAATAATTTACAAATCAAACCACAAGAGGTTTCTGTATGGCGTATTAAAAGTTTATTGGATCCTCGAAATGAGTTTGAACTACAACGTGGTTTTAGAAACTCAAGTAAACCACATGGTTTCTACGAAATAAGCCTAAAATTAAATTTAGTATACAATGGAAATTTTTTATATTTTAGAAGCACCTTGAAGGCGACACCATAAAAGTAACTCAAAAAATTAAATTTAGTAATTAAATAATGGAAATTTTTTATATTATAAAGACACTTCGAAACCCATACCACAAAAATAAAATATAAAATTAAATTTAGTAAGCAATTGCATTTGACCCAATATCTTCTTCATGGAAGTAAACTAATTTACCATCTAGGCTAGATCACCCACTGTTGATTTATTTTAGCATATATATGTATAAGAACTATTCTTAAATATGATATTTGTTTGCATATTAATCTTATGTATTTTTACAAAAGTTCAATGGGGGCAGTTGCCACAGCTGGACCCTATATGGATCCATCCTTGCTTGTTGGGTAAAGGGATTAGTGATGCATACAACATTTTCTCATATATATGTCAACTCAAGCTACCAAATTTTTTTAGATTCATAGCATGCACATGAATTCTTTCCATAATATACAAAAATAATTGTGTGCATGAATGGATAGCTATTAGGTTTATAAATATACAAAAATAATTGTGTGCATGAATGGATAGCTATTAGGTTCATAGCATGTGCATGAATTCTTTACATAATATACAAAAAAATTTAGATTCATTGCAGGCACATGAATAAACATTGAATACTAGGTTTAAAAATGAATAGCTATATGGATTGGAAATAAAGTAATGCATTACTATTTTTCTCAACCCAATTTAGCAAAGGATTTAATGGGACGGATATGGTAATGGATTCTTCATTTAGTGATATGTATTGTAGAGTTGTAGTGTCATATATATGGGTGCAAACCCCTATATAAGTAGGAAGAATATACACTCTGTACATGTTTTTGTGCAGGTTTTATGACGTAGATTTTAATATAAGTCAAGAAGTGAGATCAACAAATAAACGCTTGAGGCTCCTAGAGGAAACTTAAAGTTCAGGGTCCGATCCTACCCGCACATTATGTTTAACATGGTAAGAACTCGATGATAATGGCCTTATTGCTTAGTTTTATTTTAGTAAATGGAAATGTTTTGTGATTTCACAACCAAGTATATTGTGATTTTTTAATTTTTGAACTTGAAATCAAAATCAAGTAATATTTGATCAATCAAACTAACTTAGTATGTACATTTTAATTTTTTAGAATAATAAGTATTATCTCGAGTGAAGAATAATACATAATTTTACCATTTAATATGTAGTATGCATTTACTTCAATAATTCGTATACGATATAATGCATGGACCAAAAGTTTACGAAAAACTAACAAATGTAAGTAATGATTATAATTTGATTAGCATATAATGCATGGACCAAAGGAGGAATAAGTGATTGCCCTACGGTCAAATGGACATTAATGTTCAATCTACCTGCAAGTTACATTTTTAAATGTATATGACATGATACTTATAGTAGTAATGACCAATCAAGCAAATTAATAATATTCACATGAACTATCCTGATTTTTTCTATAAAGCAGATTCTATTTGCTCTAAAACTTGATCTAAATAAAGTATAAATATCATCCGTGTATGGAAGGTCCAGGAAAAACGAAAGTTGACGAAGGTCCTTGGAAAAGGCGGCCTCCAAGGCCAAGCATCGCAATTCAACGGGAGAGGACCAAGGCAATGACCAATTACCATGCGGCTCCTTCATTCAGCTCAAATCGGAGACGGCGGCAGAAAAGCTGAATATCTACAACATAACGTGTGTGCAAGATTGCCGTATCGAAAGGTGAACAGCATACACAACAAGATTCACGGTCTGCTGAAGGCTTTGAAGGAGAAGATCGAAAATTTATGCCTTAGCGTCTATTGATTTTTGTTGCTGCATAATAAAAGCCTTATCAGTACCTCTCGAAACATCGATGGGATAGTTTGTGTCACGAAAGATATTTAAATTTCAGAAGGAGGAGAGGATTCAACCATATCAGTACCTCTCTCGAAAATTTATGACTTGGCGTCTATTTGCTGCATAATAAAAGCCTTTTCACACCAAGGCAACATTATCCTTTATGCTATTGTTTTGTATTTATTATTTCTGGAGCGCTTTTTACTAAAAGGCTCTCTCATACTTCGTTAATTACTAAAAAATTCCCCATACTTTATATTTACTTAAGACACCGTCCATACATTTAAAATGCACTAAAAGCCTCCTAACAAACAAAAAAGGGAATTTTTTTGGTATTTTTCATTACTCCATTAGGAAACTAATGATGAGTATTGGGTTAGGGTTTTAAAACCATGTTCTAAAAGAAGAGAAGTCTAAACCAACCGAAAATGAAACAGTGGCGGATATCAAATTGTGACAGAAATGAGAGCAAGAAGACTTCCTCTGTAAAGGCCACATTTTAAATGTCTCTCCGATGAGTTGTACGATGTGTATCATCGCAAGTTCTTAGAGGATACAGAAAAAGGGCTATGGGATGATATGTACAACAAATACAAAAATGAAGATGCCGGTAATAAAAACTTTCTTATTGGAAAATTATTTGATTATAGAATGATAGATAATAAATATATTATGTCCCAAGTTAATGAAATTCAATTACTTATGCATCAAATAATCTATGTGGGTAATCATTTCGATTAGTCTTTGTAAGTCTTTACTATTATTGCAAAGTTACCATTATCTTGGAAAGACTGTCTAAAGGAACTCAAACAAAAGAGTAAAGCTATGACTATGCAAGAACTGGTTAAGTTTCTCTAAGTTGAAGAAAATTCTCGAAACTTGGACAAACTAGAAATGGAAACAAGAAATCCAAACGCTCTTGTCATAGGAAATGGATGTAATAATAAAGGCCAAAAGAGAGAGAAAAAAAGACAACTCTGGAAATAATAATAAAAAGCATAAGCAAGAAAATTCTAAAGGATCTTGCTGAAAATTCCGAAAGAGTGGTCATTTTAAGAAACAATGCAGAATGTATTTGAAGGAAAAACAATAAAAAAAAGGCCAATATGGCACCCAACGAGGATTTTGCAGCAGTAATTTCTGAAGCAAATGTTGTTGGAGACGATATCGAATGGTGGATAGACTCAGGTGCTATGAGATACATTGCTTGAAGAAGGATTCTCTCCAAGACATATGAAAACTTCGACAGTGGTGAAGAACTCTATATAGGAAATTCATCCACGGCCAAGGTCAAAGGGAAAGAAAGGTCATTCTCCGTCTCTCATCGGGAAATAATTTGAATTTGAATGATGCACTTCATGTTCCGGATATTAGGAAAAATCTTGTATCCGTGAGTCTTCTAAATAAATATGGTTTCAAAGTGTTTTTTGAATGTGACAACATAGTTCTGTCCAAGGGCGACGTATATGTCGGTGAAGGCTATGTAACCAATGTAAGTAGGTTCTAGTGATCGTGCCGTAAGACTCGCCGCCAATGCGATAGCGAAAACAAGAACTTTTATGCAAGCACTAGAAACTACAACCAAGAAATCGATTCTAAATACTAAACTAGCAAGCAAATCAATACAGCTAACTACAGGTTATCGAGCATACAACCTTTGTAGCGTGTCCATCCATTCATAGAAGACCCCTTCTAGGCTTCTAAACCGTCGAGAACGAGTTTGAGAGACGATCTCCTTTGCCGAAAATGATCCACCTTAGGGAAACCGATCCAAGCTCCAGCTTCACTCCAAAGTGAATTTTGAGAAAGCAACTGACACACTAGACTCGCTAGGAATTGAGTGTGAGAGATGCAAGAAATATTACTATCTTTTTTCTTTCTCATTTTCCATTTTGATACTCAACAAATGAGAAGAAGAATGAAGGAGGAGATGAGAGCATGAGAGAGAGAGAGGGAATGAGAGAATGAAAGCTTGAGAGAGAAATGAGCCATATCAATAATAGTTTTAACAAAACATTTTGCAATAAAAAATGCAAACCCATTCCTCTCATCATCCCTCTCTACCATACTCTCTTTACACCTCACCCTCCACCTTATTTCTTTTCTTTTCCAAAAAGGAAAATCAATAATGAAGTTTTCTCCTTCTAGAAGTATTCTTGTATAAATACAAAAACGCATCTCTGGTATATGTATCGAATTCATACATGCATATCCGTATAAAAATATGAATAACCTAGAGAGAGAAAATGACTAGTGAACATAATATTAGAACACACACACACATACATACATATTAAATCAATACTTGATTTAATCACTACTACAAATAGGGGTTGCCCCTACGGATTTATCCGTAGAAGCAAATCACTGCCCCTACAGATATATCTGTAGGGGCAAGAAATATCCCTGTAGGTGCAAACGCTGTAGGTGCAAGTCTTATCCTTGAACATGTCCCTACGGACAAAAACTTTCCCCTACGGAGTAATGTGTAGGTCCTGTTGTCCCTACAGATTAGGCTGTAGGGAAAAAAAACTTATTTAATTTATCGGTTTATAAAATAAATTAGATGTCCCTACGGACGTATCCGTAGGGCCAAATAGTTACCCCTACGGATACATGCGTAGGTTCGGATGTGTAGGGACAAAATATCAGGTATCCTGATATTTTGTCCCTACGGATACCTGTTGTTTGCCCCTACGGATTTATCCGTAGGGATAAGTATAACCCCTATTACTGAGATCATATGGGCAAAATATCAGGTATCCTGATATTCTGCCCCTACGGATAAATCAGTAGGGGCAAAGAAGGTCCCTACGGATTAATCCGTAGGGGCAATGTTGGGCCCTACGGATTAATCCGTAGGTACATATTATCAAGGTTTTTTTTTAAAAAAGGGCTGCCTATTTTTTTCTCGCCCTGTGCACAATAATATATACATCATATATAAAATTAATCAACACGCAGAATATATATCACAGTATTCATAATCACATCTCACGCATAATATACAAAAGAAATCAACAAAAGCAGAATATGATATCAATATAAACACGCAAACACCACCAATATCAATATCATCCAAAATATATACAATATGTACCATATAAATAAATACATGTTTAAAATATAAGAATCAAAAAGCTACCGTAGCTCGGTCCAGCTCCACCCCTGATAAACGCCATAATCTAGCGCGCCTGCTCCTCGGATATACCCTGAGTCAATAAATCATGCAATGCGGAGTGCGCGGGAGTCTGAGCGGGCCGTGGAGCTGTAGGAGTGGTCTGCGCAACCGCCACCGAGGTAGTGGCTTGCGGAGCCGCAGCTGCGGGAGTCTGAGCGGGCAGTAGAGGTATAGGAGCTGTCTGCGGAACCGCAGCCGAGGTAGTGGCTTGCGGAGCCGCAGCCGAAGGAGATGCATGTGGAGGCTCGGCCGATGTACCCTGTCGCATCTGGACCTACGTGTATAATAAACGAGTAAGAACTGTGTATTAGTCGAATTCGTATCATTATCAAGTTATTTTGAAACCCCGATCTATGTATACTTAGGGACTTAGGCCTCGTTTGGATATCTAGTTTGGAAAACCGTAGTTTATTTTAATTAGATATGTATGTATGATTAATCAAAGCTAAGTATACAACCAAATAAGCTCAGGCTACGTACTAATATTGGATATGTTGCTATCTATAATATGACATAATATTTTACTATTAAGTAGTATACATACCAACATCTCCTTCAACTCCTGAACGGTGGCCTTCAAGCTCTCCAGTTCTTGCTGGAAACGTCGCTCACTGGAGACGGAGGAAGTAGCCACCGGAGTGGAGTCCAACCTCATATGGGCCCTGTTAGGGCTCAGTCCCCGGTCTCTCTCCCAACCTCCGTGGTGCCCTCCGTGTGCGGCGTCCAGGACTGGCGTCAGCAGCATCAGATCGTTCTGTCCAGTAAAATCGATCCCCGATGCCTCGGCCTGCTCAACCACCCGCTCCTACACCCACATTAACCAGTAAAATATAAGTATATCATTTAAATTTGAACCTTTCAAAACTAAAATTTCAAATAGGGGTTGAATAAATATTAACACTTACGCAATACTCCTGGGTAGCGGCGTCGGGGTATCGAAGCTCGCCCGTGACGGGATCTGTCGAGGTGCCGTGGACGGCAAGATACGCCGACAACATGCTCGGTGTACCACCCTGCGCTAGGGTCTGAGCTCTCTGCAATATTAGAAAATACCTCTTAATATTAGATATATTAGAAAATAACTCTTAATATTACATTATATCACAAAGGCCGGTCTATTGTAATTTACCGATAACTCCATGGCACGAGTAATATTCCTCGAGCCACCTGTATAAGTGGGGCACCCTCTTCGCCGACTTCCTATTCTTTTTATTTTGATCGGCCTGTTTCTGCACAACACATTCACATTTAGTTTTCTAATTAAGCAACACAAAAAAATAAATTATATACTAAACAATGGATTACATTTAAAAAACATACATGTTTGAGATGAGAGTCGAAATATTCGCACAATATAGGCCATGTATCTACGTCGACTCTCACAAAGGCTGTAGTAGATAGGAGGGCCGCTCTCTCTGCCTCGGGGGTCGCCATCCACAAGGAATAGCAGTCGGTCGTCAGCGCATTCCTGTTGTATCGGACCTTTGTCTGCATGTTCTTCATCAGGCCATTGTACAGAGCGTGAAGATCGAGCACCCTCCCAGGGTGATCAGGGTCGGGTACAGGCTGAAAATCGTAATCCAACTGAAAATACAAAAAAAACATTGTTATTAGATTGCAAGTGTTAATACTAAATATATTGGATAAATCAAATGAAAATATATATTAATACCCGAGCCTGATCCCAGAAGAGGGCGAATGAGCGTCGGTGCTGGTCGCCACACTCAACGTGAAGTGGATAGTTCTTCACGAGCCGGATCTCATCCCCCATGTACCGGCCGAACCTCTCGGCATGATTGCCGGTATAGCGATAATCAGGGGTAAAAAAGAGGGGGAATGCTGCCTCCCCCCTAACTCTATCGGGCCTCAGCCTGTGGGACTGATTCGGGCCTCGAGTCCCCCTCTCGGGATGGGGAAGCCCTACGTCTGCAAGAAATATCAAGACAATCAACATTAAGACAAAGTTGTATTAAGAAATCAAGGTTTAACGAAAATTTAAGTGTGATATATACCTCCGGTGACTAAAGCACGAGCCTGGTCCCGAGCAGCAGCACGAGCGGGACGATAGTTCCTCCGGTGAGGAACAGCTGGTGACCCAGACATGGACGCATCTCCAACTAGAAAATAAACATCGATAAAATTACATGGAGTTCATGTTTATTCTTAAAGGATATGTAAAATGAATAAATATTTTATATTTATTCATACAAACCTGCAGACTGAGCGGAGGGAATGGAAGTGACGGGGGTGGCCTCTGCACCAGACGAGGACGCACCACCTATAATTAGACAATCAAGTATTAGCTATATAAGTAATTGCAAAAAGAATGCGTATATCAATAATATAACATTCTAAATCAACATGTATACGCTATAGGATATATAAACATACCCGCAGGTATATGATATATAAGCATACCTGGAGGTGCGGGAGTGGCCTCTGTCCATGATGTAAGTACGTAAGAGCAAAAAAAATGTATGTATATTTATGATATAGCATTCTAAATCAATATACATCCACTATATGATATATAAACATACCTAGAGGTGCGGGAGTGGCATCTTTCCCTGATGTGGACGCATCACCAACAGCTAGACAATCAAACATTGACAATATAAGTAATTTTGATATGAACATGCATGTATATCTATAATATTACATTCAAAATGAATATGCGTGCAATATACCTGGAGGTGCGGCAAAGTACACACGGAAGGAGGCATCCGAAGGGGTCTCCGATCGGGGTGCAAGACCGGCCCTCTGAAGCTCCCTACGCAGCTCTCCGGGCGGTAGAACCGCTCTGCCTCTGCCTCTGCCGGTGCCGCGGCTGGAGCTCCTGCCGCCCCTCGCTGCTCCCATCATCGTCATCAAATCTAGATAAATGATTCGTGGACGCATTAGACAATCATTACAAGTATTGACTATATATGTATAGATCGTAAAATGTGGAGTAATAATATAACATTACTGATAACCTTTTTCGTTTCGTAGGCGCATTAGACATATCTACTTGGATTTCATCATCGATATCATTTCTAACCCACATAACTTCATGATCAGCCGAAGACAACCCGTCTTTCGAAACAGACGGTCGGAGCACTCTAAGTCTTCTCTCTTCTTCATCCTCATCGCTGTCTTTGAATTCCGGGACATCGTAGACATCCCTGGGTTTCCAACGGCATACGACACTCCATCCCGGATGCTTCAAACAGTGTGAGTAGTATACTTGGAACGCTTGGTTCGAAAAGATAAACGGATCTTCCTGACCGTAAAATCAAAGTGTGTTCATACTGGTCAATCCATATTCATCTTTCCAAGTCCCAAGATTGCTTCTCCACTTCGTATCGGTTCGCGTATCGTACCATGTACACTGGAAGATATAAAAGGGTTCTGATCGTCCGGGATAGTGGATGCCGAGTATAAAATTTAAGTATCCATAATAAATCACACCGTCCGATCCTACCGTCGCAATCCCACTACTCTGAGTGGTTCTAGATGTTTCAATGTCCTTAACTTCGAATTTGTATCCAAGGACACCAAATCCTTTATAATATGCAACCTCCATACTAGGAAATTGAGCTAAACATCTTGAATCACTCTCAAATGATGCAGACAAGTTCGGATCGTGGATCTAACAAAATAAATTTTACGACAAATACATAACGATATACGTTTAGATTAAAACTGATAGCAATAACATGTTATTCGAATAACTTACATGATCTGCAACCCAATCGCAAAAATTATCCTGATGATATTTTTCCAATCGTTCATCGTTCCAATCAGGATGCCCCTCACGTACCTCGTTAAAATGAATTATGTTCTCGACAATAAATTATGACATTAATATTATATTATTTCATACACACACAAACACAAATATAACAATTAAACCCAAAAAACTTACTCTCTAATTTTTTCAAGACATGCGCAATTAAGCAAGATAAACCGGTATATCTTGTTCATAAACATAGTGTCTACCTTCTTATAATCGGCTTTACCATATGGCACGTCTTGAATTCTTCGAGGCCGGTTAAGTCTCATCTCAATGTTCTCGTCCAGATAGCAGGAACAAAATGTGGTTGCTTCATCAAGATGATAACCTTGTATGACAGAACCCTCTGGTCGATTTCTATTGCGTACATACTTTTTAAGAGTATAGAGATACCTAAAGAAAATATGTTGAATAAATAAATATGGGCATACAGGACAACAATAATTTTAAAAATTGCGCGAAACGAAAAATTTCACGTACCTCTCGACGGGATACATCCATCGATATTGTACCAGTCCGGCTAACTTAGCCTCAGTTGCAAGGTGAACCGTCAGGTGTATTATGATATCGAAGAATGTCGGTGGGAAAATACGCTCAAACTTGAAAAGTATCAATGCAATAGAATTTTCTAGTTTATCCAGCGTCACAACATCCAGTGTTTTAGCACACAACTCTCTGAAAAAACAACATAGGTCGTTGATTACTAGACCAACCGATTCGGGGAGAGAAGTCCTGAGGGCTAATGGAAGAAGGTGCTCCATGATAACATGGTGATCATGACTTTTCAGCCCATCGATCTTGCCTTTCACAATTTTTATCTTCTTGCTGAATGATCCTGAGAAACCTGTGGGAATTTTCAAATCATGCAACACCTGCAGGAATCTTTTCTTCTCCGGTTGTAACATATGATCAGCGGCATTGGGAAGTACAAACTTGCCTTGTTTACCCGCTACAGGTTTAGGGTGCAATTCACTTCTTATTTCTCAGTCCTGTAGATCCATCCGAGCATTCAGGTTGTCTTTCGATTTCCCGTCTTTACAAAGAAATAAGTTAAGTATGTGCTCTGATACTCCCTTCTCTATGTGCATGACGTCCAGACAATGACGCACTAAATTTGTTGAGCAGTACGGAAGCTCGAATAAAATGCTTAACTTGTTCCAAAATGGTGGTTTGACCTGTTTTGTCGGATCCATCCCGAATGTCACATTATTGTGACCATCCCACTGAGGAGTCACATCCTCTCCGGACAATGGGGCTGGAGGTCCAAGAAGCTCTTGATGACCATTAAAGTGAACAACGTATAACCTGTATGGGTGGTCTAGAGGCAGAAAACATCGATGGCCGCAATAACAAACATTCCTGCTAAAATTCAAGAATTTCGATGTTGTGTGTTGATGGCAATGAAGACATGCTTTGTGACCATGTACGGACCAACCTGATAGCATTCCATACGCAGGAAAGTCATTAATTGTCCACATTAAAGCTGCACGCAGTATGAAGGTTGTATTTGTGTTTGCATCATAAGTCTCTACACCATCAATGAACAAAGATTTTAACTCCTCGATCAGAGGTCGGAGATAGACGTCGATATTGTTTCCCGGTGAGTTTGGTCTGTCGATAAGAAGAGGCATCATAAAGTATGATTGGCCATAGCCAACCAAGGCGACAGATTATAAATTATCATTACAACGGGCCATGTGTTGTGACTTCCAGCCATATAGTTGAATGGGCAGAAGCCATCACTGGCCAGTCCGAGCCTGACATTGCGAGAATCGCTACTGAATATTGCGTGCCTCCTATCGAAATCCTTCCATGCCGGTGAATCTCTTGGATGGCTCATTTTTCCATCTTCATGTGGAGGAGCACGGTGATGCCAAATCATTGCCTCGACTGTTTTCTTGCACCTGAATAGCCTCTGCAGCCTCTGTGTTATGGGAAAGTATCGTGCTATCTTGACAGGTATATCAGGCTTCTTATCAGAATCTTTCGGCTTATATCTAGCCTCTCTGCATGTTGAACACTCTTTCAAATCTGAATTCTCTTTCCGGTACAACACGCAATTTTTAGGACATGCTTGATTCTTCTCACACTTCAGACCCAAATCAGACATCATCTTCTGGGCTCCGTACCAGCTGTCGGGCACGCTATTTCCCGGGGGCATAGAATCTTTCAAGAACGAAAGAAGCATTGTGAATGACTTGTTTCTCCATCCATTTAGGCACTTAATCTGGAAAAGTTGGATGAACCATGAGAGGGTGGAATACTTTGCATTCTCATAAATTGCTTTTCTAGCATCATTCATGAAATTTTCATATTTATCCGCATGCGGTCCTTGACCGGAAGGAATGTCATCTTCAGTACGAATAGATTCACCTAGGGCAGCCTCTACCATATCCTCCATTTCTTCTGATGGAAAGAAATTACCGTCTTCTTCTTCTGCCGCATTATCGTCTTCTCCTTCTTCTCCTGCCGCATTATCGTGTTCTCCTTCTTCTTCTGCCGCATTACTGCGTTCTTCTCCTTCCCCATGATATTTCCAAGTTGTATAAAGTCTAGTAAAACCATATTTTACGATATGAAGCTCTGTCAATTTTACCTTCTACCAGTACTTATTCCCACATCTATCGCACGGGCAGAGAATCTTCTCTATCACTATCTTATTATGTGCGCATGTAAATTCAATAAAAGCAGCAACTCCTGCGACAAACTTAGGTTGCATACGTTGTTGCCAATCCACATACATCCAGTCCTTAACTCTGACGTACTCATGGGCCATGTTAGACTGTATAACATATAAATTGTAGGTTATGATGACTATATTAAGAAATCTAAGAACGGAATGGTTACTGACAAAGGAAAATCCGTGTATATGCTTTGTGTGTGCGTCTGTCGTTGAAAAGAATAAATTATCGATAATCAAAGTTAGATTTGAGGATACTCATGTATGAGAATATAAAAGTTTCATATTATCATCGAGTATCATATATTGGTTTTAACTTGAACATCTTGAATCACTCTCTAATGATGCGTTTGTTGTGTATTCTTGTTGTATGTGTGTGTTTCGGCTGTCGGGGGTAGGGCTTCTATCCCATTAAGAATGTATAGAGCGAACACCCATTCACTTGTGCTTTCAACCGTTCCGAGTAAATTTTGGCAGCACCTCCCCGCTGTTCTCCGAGTACACTGTAATAGAATAGATAATCATTTTAAAGCTATGAAACAACGTTGAAATGAATATCTAATCTACCTTTGTACACGGAGAACCAGCGGAAAGGTACCGACGAAATATCTCTAAACGGATGAAAACACAAGTGAATGAAGTTGTTTGCTTTATACATTCCTAACTTGTCCACACGGGACAAATTTATCGGTTATCATACGATTGAATCTTCTCGTCACATAGACTACACGATGGTTGTTAGTATCGAGCTATACCGTCCGATATTTAACAACCTTCGTATAGTTCTATGTCATGACAAACATCGAACGTATGTTAACCGATAGACGGGGACTAAGTAGCGCTTTGAGTTTCATATATGAGTATCGATGAGAATATGAAAGTTTCATATTATCATCGAGTATCATATATTTTTTTTAACTTGAACATCTTGAATCACTCTCTAATGATGCGTTTGTTGTGTATTCTTGTTGTATGTGTGTGTTTCGGCTGTCGGGGGTAAGGCTTCTATCCCATTAAGAATGTATAGAGCGAACACCCATTCGCTTGTGCTTTCAACCGTTTCGAGTAAATTTCGGCAGCACCTCCCCGCTGTTCTCCGAGTACACTGTAATAGAATAGATAATCATTTCAAAGATGTGAAACAACGTTGAAATGAACATCTAATCTATCTATGTACATGGAGAACCAGCGGAATGGTACCGAAGAAATATCTCGAAACAGATGAAAACATAAGTGAATGAAGGTGTTTGCTTTATACATTCCTAACTTGTCCATGTAAGTCCATGCTACCCTTCCCCGGTACTTACGGGGTTGCGGAATTGGTGAAAAACGATTTTCAAGAGGGTGGTAACATGGACTACCAATACGGATCTTTGTTAAACTACTAGCTAACAACCTAACAAGAGTTTACCTACTCGGTTAGGGGGCTATACCTTTCTTGAACTCCTTCGTCTTCAACTCCTCCCGGTGTATGGATCGACCTCACCTCGTCGTCTCCTTGCGCCGAAGATGGATCCACCCGAACGCTTTTACCTTTGGCTTCTTCTTCGAACTTTGAAGAAACTAGATCACTTGGCTTGCTAGGCCTTATGAACTAGAATGAGTAGAGGAATGTTTTGGTGTCTTTTTATCTCTAAGGCAATGTGTCTCAACACATGAGAATGGTTTGCCTTGAGGTAGAGAGAGCAAGAGGAAGAGGGAGAGCTTGAGAATGAGAGAGCTCAAGAGAGAGAAAGCAAAATGATAGAATGAACCATACTCTTCTCATTCTCACCTCTCATAATCCAAAAGCCATCATCACAAAAATAGTAATCATGTATTGTGTAAATGGTTTAAGTCAAAATGGCTATATCATTTCATGCACTCATTTTCCATAAATAAACAAGCAAGCAAAAGTCTTTGCCATGGAATGATAGCCATTGTCATGATGATGGTCAACTAGTCCAACCTAGTCAACCGGTCAACAAAGTCAACAAGTCAACAATGTCAACCCCTCAACAACCATGTCACTATAATACTTAATTAATATTAATGTTAATCATATATCTTATTCTCATTAGGGTTAAGCAAAAGTCAATGGTCAACAGTCAACTGTCAACAGTCAACAACCCCAATGAGAATACTCTGCCTCTGTCTCTCTATCAACTGTGCATACACACCCGCATCCGCGTTCCGAGGAACACGAATACATACGAGATAAAACCAACCCCAAAACGTACACTAGGATCTGGCTTAAACCAAAGCCCGCTAGTGTTAACTGTCCGGACACTGTACGTGCACAAGTGCACGGATGTGACCGAACCCTGTCGCAAAACCATGCGACCTGTCGCAAAACCATTACTCTTTTGCCTAAAGGCGAATAGCTTTCTGTGTGGGACTCTAAAGACTCGACACTACGCTGGCAGTGGGTTTAACCACAGACCGCAAGCGGCACTAGCTGTGCGTAACGGTCCCCAGGTAGATGCCGACAAGAAGACTGACGAGGTGAAACCCATCTGAACTCCTACTGAGTCTGACTGTGACAATCTCCATACAGTCCGGTCTGTTCGTCTGATACATCGCATGGCGGGCCTAGGGGGCGGTAAACGTCAGTCCCCCAATAGCGGTACAAGTCGTGTCGGAGTGAAGCCCAGAACACCCTGAGATAACACTGGAAACCTACCAGTATATCTCGCTTGCCCTGGCCAGGGACTACTCGTGTAATGGCTCTCCTAGACACAGCGCGATGTCAACCCCCAATACCGGGAGAGACGAATCCTGTCTAACTGTCACTGCCTCCAAGTGCTTCGGGACTGCACCCAAAAACTACCTGTTTGCACGACTCCTTTGAGCCGTGGTAGGGTAGTAATCAAAGTACAGTGGGAACACACTCGAGGCGAAGTGACAGTGTCAAGTCAGCGGTCTAAGCTATGCTCATGTCACCTGGGAACTGATAACTGACGATAGGTATAGTACCAACCAACAGTTCCCGACGAGTCCTGTCCAGTGTACTCGTAACCCAACGAGCACCCGCATACTATCTCCAGTACGACGTACTGATGGCTGTGGGACAGACCATCTCCCACACTGGGATGAGAAGCGCATACACTAGTCTACTCCGGAGTATCGATGCCCTGTCTCGATAGTCATGCGACTAGGGACCTGCATAAGGATGTGCTTATAGATTACCCAGCCCCCACTAGTGTGACTACCATCACAACGCTGGTAATCAAGCAAAGATCCTAAGGGCTCCACTAATGTGTATAGGTGATATACTAAAATAAACACATGTACACATTGAAGTAGAAACAAACCAAGTAGCATACTACTATATTGAGCAAGATTGTTTATACAACTGTGAATATCCCAAGCTTCCATTAAGTAATATACAAACTAGTATAATACAGTAATGGCCTCTAGGGCATATACACTAACAATCTCCCACTTGCACTAAGGCCATGTACTGGCGTATCGAAGACCTATCATCTCGATCAGCCGCTCGAACTGAGTCTGGGGCAAGGCCTTTGTGAGTGGATCAGTAGTGTTGTCTTCTGTAGAAACTCTCCGAACCTCGATCTCCTGGCGACCCACGATCTCCCTGATCAGGTGATACCGCCTTAAGATGTGTCTGGACTTCTGATGGGACCTTGGTTCCTTTGCTAAAGCTATAGCCCCGTTGTTGTCGCAATACAGAGGTATTGGATCAACAATGGACGGAACCACCTGAAGTTCAGTTAAGAACTTCCTTACCCAGACAGCTTCTTTTGCGGCATCTGCAGCAGCGATATATTCCGCTTCCATCGTCGAGTCAGCAACGGTTTCCTGTTTGGAACTCTTCCAACACACCGCCCCTCCATTGAGGGTAAAGACATAACACGACATGGACTTGGAATCATCCTTGTCACTCTGGAAGCTGGAGTCAGCAAAGGCCTCGATCTGGAGGTCTTTTCCGCCATACACCAAGAACATCTCCTTAGTCCTTCTCAGGTACTTGAGAATGTTCTTTACTGCTATCCAATGTTTCTCCTCAGGGTTTGACTGATACCGACTTACCACACTCAGTGCATAAGCTACATCTGGTCTGGTACACAACATCGCATACATTATAGAGCCTACCGCAGAAGCGTAGGGTATAATAGACATGCGATCCCTTTCCAAATCAGTCTTGGGAGACATCTCTTTGGAGAGGGTGATCCCGTGACAAGACGGTAGATTACCGTGCTTAGAATCTTCCATACTGAATCTTTTCAGTATGGTGTCGATGTACCTGGACTGTGAGAGTCCCAGTATCCTCTTGGATCTGTCACGATAGATCCGGATCCCCAGGATGTATGAGGCATCACCCAGGTCTTTCATGGAGAACCTGTGTGACAAGAACCCCTTGACAGATTGTAGCATAGGAATGCCATTTCCTATTAAGAGAATGTCATCCACGTATAAAACGAGGAATACTACAGTTCTCGCTACAAATCTACTATAGATGCATGGTTCATCTGGATTTTTGATAAAGCCAAATTCTTTGACCGTCTCATCAAAACAGATGTTCCAACTCCGCGATGCCTGCTTTAGTCCATAGATGGACTTAAGCAACTTGCACACCTTTCCGCTGCTCCCACTCTGAATGAAACCCTCTGGCTGGTCCATATAAACACACTCCTCTAAATTTCCATTTAGAAAAGCGGTCTTTACGTCCATCTGCCAAATCTCATAATCGTGGAAGGCAGCAATGGAAAGAAGGATCCGAATGGATTTCAGCATAGCTACTGGAGAAAAGGTCTCGTCATAGTCCAAACCAGGTCTTTGACGAAAACCCTTTGCAACCAGTCTAGCTTTATAGGTCTCAACCTGTCCATCTACACCAATCTTCCTTTTGAAGATCTACTTGCATCCTACGGGTTTTACCCTATCTGGAGCAACGTCCAACGTCCATACTTTGTTGGTGTACATGGACTCCATTTCGGTCCGCATTGCATCCAGCCATTTTATCGAGTCAACGCTCTGAATGGCCTGCTGGAAACTAGTCGGCTCATCATAATCTATGATGCAATCCTCTCTATCCCTGTCTATGAGAAAACCGTAGTATCTCTCGGGCGGATGAGACTGCCTAGTACTCCTGCGGAGCGGCGTAGGAATGTCATTTTCTTTTGAACCCTCTGGTTCTTCTAAGCTTTCAGTAATAGCTCGTGGTTCTGGAATTTCTTCCAGTTCTATTGCATTCCCACTTATCTGATTTTCCAAAAATTCAGTTTCCAAGAAGTGGGCATGACGAGAAACATAAATCTTTTGTTCCTCTTCGCAATAGAAGAAATATCCCTTGGAGTTCTTTGGATATCCCACAAACTTGCACTGTACTGAGCGTGCCTCGAGCTTGTCCGCATGCTGCTTTTTGACAAAAGCTGGACATCCCCATGTCTTAATGTGATTAAGATAGGGTCTCTTCCCACACCACATCTCATATGGTGTAGTAGGCAAAGTCTTAGTTGGAACTCGGTTAAAAAGGTATGCAGCTGATTCTAGTGCATATCCCCAGAATGATCGCGGTAACTCAGCGTTACTCATCATGGACAGTACCATATCCAATAGGGTTCGGTTCCGTCTCTCCGATACACCGTTATGTTGCGGAGTGTATGGAGGAGTAAGCTGAGAGAGAATTCCGTTCTCTTTTAAATAGTCCAGGAACTCGGCACTCAAGTATTCACCACCTCGATCCGATCTTAGAATCTTGATACTTTTGCCGGTTTGTTTTTCTACTTCATTCTTATATTCCTGGAATTTTTCAAAGGCTTCGGACTTATGTTTCATTAAGAAGACATAGCCGTACCTTGAAAAGTAATCCGTAAAAGTAATGAAGTAAGAATAACCGCTTCGCGCATGTGTAGACATTGGACCGCACACGTCGCTGTGTACGAGTCCCAAGAGCTCGCTCGCTCTTACTCCGTGTCCAGTGAACGGAGTCTTTGTCATCTTTCCTTTGAGACAGGATTGACAAGTGGCATACGATTGATATTCGAACGGATTCAAATATCCTTCTGTATGTAACTTCGTCAACCTTCTCTCATTGATGTGACCCAGTCTACAATGCCATAAGAAAGTCTGATTTATTTCCGGAGACTTTCTTTTGTGTGTATTCTGGACATTGAAAATCGGTGGTTGGTTTAATACGTATATATCATTGCTTAATGTACCTGACCCAATCAAAACTTGATTAAGGTGAATGTTTACAACATTACTTACAAACGCAAATTCATAACCTTCTTTAGAAACCAAAGATACAGAAATGATATTACAAGTTGCGTTGGGTACAAAAAAGCAATTACGCAAAACCAAAACGTGTCCATCTGACATCCCCAGGTGATAGTCCCCCACGGCCTTAGCATCCATGATAGCTCCGTTTGCAACTTTGAGGGTCATGTCACCTGCCTTCAAAACCCTACGGTTTCTCAACGCCTGCAAAGAATTACAGATATGAGATCCTGATCCGGTATCCAATATCCAGGAAGTAGAGTTTATTGATAGACAGTTTTCAATAACATACACACCTGAAGCTGAAGCCGCAACTTGCTTCAGTTCCTGTGTCCTGGCTTTCCAAGCCCTGCAATCTTTCTTCCAGTGACCACTATTATGACAGAAAAAGCACTCTTCCTTCCCTATAAGCTTCCCCGCTATCTTTGTTGCTTTTGCTTTTCCCTTCGTATCCACTTTACTAACACCGCCCCTTGGTTTGGCGGAGGGTTTCTTCTTCTTTCCCTTGGCTTTCGCCTTGGACCTAGAAGATGAAGATCCTCCTACAAACAAAGTGGATGTTTCCCTACCTTTCTGTAGGGTGCCCTCTGCATTCCTCAGCATGTTGAGGAGTTCTGAAAGCTCAACTTCTTTTTCTTGTAAGTTGAAGTTCAGGATAAACTGGGCGTAAGTGGAAGGAAGGGACTGGAGAATCAAGTCCGTATAGAGCTCATTCTCTAACGTGGTCCCAAGTTCCGCGAGCTCCTCAATGAAGCCAATCATCTTAAGCACGTGTTCCGCTATCGATGATCCGATGGCCAACCTTGACGAAAATAACTTCTTCGACACTTCGTATCTTGCGATACGAGATTGCTCTCCATACAGTTCTTTTGTATGGAGAAATATGGATTCGAGGTCCATATTCTCGTGCCTCCTCTGATGTTCGTTGTCCATAGAGGCAAGTACGAGGCACTTGGCCTTCGCGCTATCAATCTCCCAAGTCTTACGGATTTCCTTATCCGCGACGCTGGAGGTGGGACTTGGGACAGGGGGAGCTTTGGTGGTAAGGAGATACCCCAACTTGTTATAAGTGATTGCCATTTTGATATTCCTGAGCCAATCTTTGTAATTTGGCCCTGTCAGTATGTTTTTATCTAGAAGTAACTTAAGTCCAGTCATGTCGATTGGTCGCTGCAATTAGGAGAAAGAGAAGAAACACTCAGCATGATGCTCTTGCAAGTTTAGAGTGGTTTTTAATTTGTCTAAACAGGATGGCTCCCACTGTCTCTCGAATCCCTCCTCAAACCAGAAAGGAAGAATTAGTCAGGATCAATCTCACCGTACAATACTTGCTTAACCGTTCGGCCAGGCTGGTGTTGGTACTTCGAGGGAGGTTTTCCAACGTTTTCGCGAAGTTCCTTAATTTAAGAACCTCTTTTCCCTGGGGGCGTAGCCCCGCTAATACCTTTCTAGACACCTACTTGGTTTATAGCATTGATCGTTAAGTGAGAAATTTCCCGAGGAGTACCATATACTCACAGTAGGATCAGGATCCAAATATCATCGCGTGACGAAACTGAAGGAATCCTACCAGAATCATCACACTCCAAATGGTATGCAACACTAGCAAGTTTCAGTTCTTTTGAAACTCCCGATGTGGATTTTTGCCCCATGCTCTTATGACCTTGACTTTGGCCAACAAATCATAAGTCACATGTCAAGTTCTACCCGTCATTCTCCAGGTTAATTTGAGCCCACCCGCACATACCCTTGACTTTGGCCAACAAGGTAGAACGACTGCCCCAAACCAACACATCTATCTATGCTGCTCATGAATACCCAATAGCTACCAATCACTATGCCTTGACTTTGGCCAACAAACATAGCTTGAATACTATTGACCATCCATGTGAAACGACGGAGGGCTACGAATGGTTTTGGCGAAACCGTGAACGTAGTGAACTTGATATAATCGATGGAACGAGATAGCTTTCAAAAGGAGTGGTTCATGCTCCGCATTTAAAAGTTTGGTTTTGAAAAGAACCGAGTGGTTTTTCAAAGTGTTCCAACGACTTTTACTTGGTTTATTTTTCTTGCATTAGTTCTTTTAATGCGTGTTATTCTTGCATTAGTTCTTTTAATGCGTCCCATCACTTAATCCTACCATTGCAGAAAACAACCAAAATATGACGTACGCTTATGCCATTCGCATTCGCCACGGGGCCCCGTCATTACCCGTTAGGTTACTTAACTAACGACAGAGCGGGGGCTGGGCTAGCGTGGCTGCAAAACATAAGCAACGCCTAAATAATATCATATATAGATATATTGCAATGATAGCCATTTCAGATCACAGATGAACACATTGGATATACTAAGAATCCGCAATTCGTACGAGCCTGTAACGAAAAGCAGATTACACGGTCGCGGTGAATAGCCAATACCCCACCCAAGACCCCTACGGGTGCGGCAAACTACCCGCCAAGTACCCGAAACGAAGCAACCTCCCTCAACTCCATGAGTAGGCCACTCGGCACTTCGGGATACCCGGTAGTTTGTGCACCCCCTCCATGAGTCTATCCTAGGAGCAAAAACAGTAAAAAGAAATTATACAATGACGGCTACAACCCCGACCCGGTTGTGCGGCCATACAAATAATTATTACATCAATTTACAAATTTACATGAATTGAAAGAAAAGAAAACTCTCGTCTCACAACCCCCGTCTATTCACCCGCGACAATCCAATGAATTCATATACACATTCCAACAACATTACAGATCACAGATTTATATAACCCCCACTAATCGACATATAGCGATTAGTAGACGTTCAATACAAATATCACATCACAGATAAATACCCGTCAGCCTTAGTCTTTAGAAACTCGATCAAAATACGGTTTTTAAAGCCCCAAAAATAAAATTTTCTTTCTGGAAAATCTAGGCTGAAAAAACATATACCAAAATTCCCAAAATACCCCACTGAATATACTGTAGCAAAGAGGATCCAGAGAAGAGCCAATACGGCCGCGGAACCGCGGCAATAGCAAGATATTGCCGGGTTTCCGCGGCGCTTTGATGAGATCACATGACCGTCTTTCTACAGTATACTTGATCGCACGCTTTTGGCGTGTCGGATGTTCAAAGAATTAAAGTGTAACCGCGATCAGGACGGTGTCGCTATGCAGCTAGCCGGTTGAGCACGGGTCGGTCCACAGGGAGATGGTGTTATTTTACCTTCTTGTCTTAGACGAGTCAATAAAGAATCTGTATGTTTATTTGATCTAACCTATGTGTTTATTTGCAAGTATAAAGTTGTTAAGAAGAAAATACGAGATTGTAAGCTAAGGAATCCGTACTCAAAAACCTTTGAGCCGAGTCTTGACCAATTGAAGCTAGAGCAATCGGCAACAACGTGGATTAGGGGATTTAAGCGCGGTATTCGTGGAATCCGGCTTATTTACCCTTGTCCTTCCGTTCATGTCTCTTGCTTTCGCCTCCGGCCAAACCGAACGCAACCGGTCGCGGTCAGGAATCACCTTTACCTTGTCAGGGTAGGGTGCCTAACGGAGCGCTTGCGTAACGTTTGGGCGGAGTTCAAATGGAAAATAACGGGAAAAGGAAATGAGGAAAGAAGTGTTAACTTACAATATCATATGGATTCTTAACAATAATAATTACATTCATTCACAAAAGAGAACCAAAAAGAGAGAACAAAAAGAAAAGAACAAAGAAAAGAAAAGATTACAAGTAAGTAAGTGCATGAAATGAAATTGCAAGAAAGTAAAGCAAGATAATAATGAGCGAGTAATAAAAAAAAAAAATAAAAAGAACAAGAAAGTAATTACAAGAACATAGAACTCAAGACAAGCATGTGATCAATAGCCAACCCTTAAACTTGCAAGCTCAATCAAGAGGTTGCAAGATCAAGGGAAGGATAGAGAACGCATGTGAAATGAAGAACTAGTCCCGTGAGAAAATACGACCCTTGAGATTAATAACTAACCCTTAACCATTCAAGCTCAATGAAGAGGTTGAATGATCAAGAGAAAGCAAGAATCTCAAGGGGAAGAAGAAACAAAAGAGAATGATACAAAACTCTCATCTTCATTAATCTCCCACTCAAAAAGCTCTCACTACAATTTTCATGGAAAAGAATGAAGAAGAAGAAGAAAAAGAACTAAAACTACAAAAGAAAGAGGAACAAAAGAATGACCATTGGCTTGGCTCAGATCTGCTGTTTTTATAGGCTGGAGAATGGAAATCTAGGGCAACCAACAGAACACATATGAACTGACCAAACTAACCCCCAAATCTTTCAGTGAGAGGGGCCCACCTAGCCGCGGTTGCGCGGCCAATACCCCCTATTGGCCGCCCATTCGCGGCCAAATAGTGGAATTGGGTCGTTGGTTTTTAGGTGGTTGCCTGGTTTTGTATTTCCTCGTGTTTGCAAACTTCAAAATGCACAAAAGTCTTCTAGAATATCAGCAGATTTCCAAGTCCAAGATTGCATTATCTTTGTTTACTTTTGACTTTATCTCTCTCGAGCTCCGCGCACCCATTGATTCTTGTGCAGCCCCCCTCGTGCTCTGTGCTTGTCCCAGACACGAATGACCACTGTCACATGTCTTGTATTTGGAACCGGTACTCGGCATTGGACGGATATGGATGACCGGAACCCGGCTTTTATCCGCTGTGACAGATGTTCTGTATTTGGCGTAACTGTGGAGATTTTATCTTGATTTGCAATATTTGTACCGGAAACCTGTATTCTGTCAATATGTAACAAACACGGATTAAAAGTACCTACCTATAAACACACGAGCGTAAGAATGGGCGGTATAAAATGCAATATTCTGGTATGAACAAATACCCCCAAACTTAACTTTTTCTCGTCCCGAGCAAAACCAATTATTCATAAAAATAAAATGATAACCGCACTTTCGCAGGGAACGCGATTGCACTGAGTGCGTGCAACAAGCCGTTAAACCTCTAGGTGTCCCTAGTAGGAGGAGTGTTGTCTCTTGAGGGTTTTCAGCGGATTACACCCACAAAATCCCGTCAAGCTAGTGTCGTAAGTTAACAATGATTTTACTCCTACAGTTCAGTATTTATGTTAGAAATTCTATCATCCTAAGTTAGAAATATCCAACCCTTATTTTTCACACCTCTTATCTATTTAACCTTGGTTTGTATACGCTCCAAAAAAGTTTAAAAAGATGTTGGTTCTCCTGAGTTTTCCTTCTAAAGCACGGCCTCAAATCAGGGATTTTTATCAACTTTACAGAAAACACAAGTCTTATTCTTTATCTCTATCTTTTATCCAAACATCGATTATATAGCCCTACGTGTGTGTATATTTGCACCCCTACACTTAAGAATTCAATTCAAGCTATAGTACCCTTGCCCTAATACCTAATACTACTTCTTTTCATTAAGAATGGACGGATTTGCTCACACATCTTTCATGCGACTATTAATGCTTCTTGAGGCACTAACGGCCGATTAATGAATATGTGAACTTAAAGCGTAAATAGCAGTTTCCAGGTCTTGACTTTATTCTATTTTTTTTTCTTTTCTTTTTTTCTTTTTCTTTTTCTTTTTCAAGACCGGATATATCTTTCAACATGCTCCTTTGGTGTTTAGCTTCAAATACCGTTTTTTCTTTCATACTAGGCTTTCAGGCAAGAGTATTTCTAGGTATCCTCTACTATCCCAAGTTTCAAGGTGCGTGTAAGTGTAGTTGTAGGGTATATACTTTCTAAATTTGAACTCAAGAAAAGAAACTATTTTTCAGACTTATCCTCTGGTAAAGCTTCAATACTTTCCCTTTATCTTGACTTAACTCAAAAACTGAACTCAAGATTACCAATTTCTCAAAAAAAAACTGTAAGGACGTATACTTACCAGGTTTAAATAGAAAGAGGGTTATTTTTAGGGTTTTCAATTCCTAAGCCTAGAATTTAGTTATTTCTATCATATCAACTAAACTTTCGGAATAAAGATCTAAGTTACCCTATTAGCTAACTTGACGACAAAGTTTTTATATTTTTTGGAAATTTTTTGATTTTTGTGGGTTTTTAAATAAGGTATGCAAATGCAAAATATACAAATGAATGCGAAGGAAGAAAGCTTACCGAGCACACCCCCAAACTTAAACTTGACAGTGCCCTCACTGTCAGGCTATACCAAGAGGGTCAAAATTGTCGGTGCTCTCCAAAAGACAAATTATATACAAAACAAAAAGGAAAACAAAAAATATATACAAAAAAAGAGTCCCCCCAAACTTAAGTGAAACAGTGTTTCCACTGTTAAGCGATGAAGTTCAGGATTAGGGGGGAAAGAACAGTATCAAGCTATACAAGGCCTTACACAGGCCAAAAGTTAGTACCAACCATTCAAAGATTTTATCTCTATAATGTGCTGGTTGGTGAAAGAAGGCGTAAAGAAAAGAGATGGAGAATACGCGAGACCGTATGCGGAGAGAAGCGGGATACGGTCTCGGTATATCAAAAGAAGAAGAATGGCGGAAGGGAAAAAGAAGTGGAATACGAACTTGAGGGTGTAAATGGAGTGAATAGATTAGCACAATTTGTGATGAGCGATGTGTAAACAGCGATTGTGCTAATCTATTAACCCGTCGAGAAATGGGGTCAAATCCCTCAGGGTTCGTAAGAAACCATGGGTACGCCGAACTTGGTAAACCAGACACAGTAAATGAAAATGGTATGGGTTCTTACAAGGTCGGATCGATGGAAAGGATGGAGGGAAGTGGTTGAGGAAGGGTATCAGTTAAGGGTTCTGGAGGGTGTACACAGTCAGTAAAAGGAACAGGATGAATTGGAAAATCCGACTCATCATCTAGAACTGTTTCATCCTCAAAAATATCCTCAAAAATCTCCTCAAAGTTAAGCTTATCCATGCATATTTCATCAAAGTCCAGACGCATATGTTGTTCGGGAAAAACATTTAATGACTCGGGATGATGAATTGGAGAGAAAAACTCAGTCAAATCTACGGGTTCATCATCCAAAATATTCCCGGCGTCAATATCCTTAATCAAGTGAAAATCAAAATTCTCCGACACCTCAACAAAAGCATGGATATCAATCAATTCAGGTTCGAGAGTGGAGGTGTAGAGGGCAAAAGGATTGGGTGTGGTTTCACTTGGCAAGGTCCCTTCACAATCGGGTAAATCAAACACTACAAAGTCGCACAACTCATTAAACATTCTATCTTCAACTGATAATTCATTTGGGATACTAGATAGACATTCAAAACCGGAGTTGTGGGATTCAAGTTGAAACGGGTAGGCTTGATTCGGAAGGGGGTACATCTCACTCTCTCCACTCAAATTCTCAACCTGTCCTACCGCCTCTTCATACATTGGAAAATTTGGAGCTAGTTGAAAACTAGCTACCGGGTCACTAGGTTGCATGAGAGCGGCCATGGACGCATTCAAATCCATCATCTGTTGGCTTGACGCTACCCTAAAATCTTCCAACGACTGTTCCAGACTAGACATGGGCTGTGAAGGGGTTTCAGTAAATGATTCAAAGTTATTTGGATACTGAAAACTCCCAAACGGCTGTTCTGAAGTAATGTCTAGGGAAGGTGCAAAAGTAGGGTAGGATTGGTAGGAATTGAATGGCTGGACAGGAGAGGGATCAACATTGGGATAAGAAGGTGAATGGATTTGTTGGTCCCAAGAATTTGTAGTGGTGAAAGGAGTGAAAGATCGGCTACGAGATTGTGCAATATGTTCAGCAATGGACATTGGTCTCGGGGTTACAACTGGATTTTCAAAAGGGGTATCAACACAAGAAGGGGTGAATGTTTGAAACGGTTGATACGAAGTGGATTGCGGGGTCCAGTTGTTTGTCCTAGACGCGTCGATCCGATCTCTCAACGAAATTTTTGGCATGGATGGGTCGTTCGATGTTCGGCCAAACCAAGAACCGTATGAAGTAATGTCTGGTTGTGGGTACCAAAGTTCGGCAAGAGTTTTGCGAGGTGGGGTACCCATGATATGAAGAGAGAAGGAAAGAAAGGCAGAGAAAAGGAGTGATATATATATATTTTTTTTAGTTTATATATTAACAAAAGAATGAAGTATACACACAAAAAGAATATGGACAAAATAATCACGACACAAAAATACCACACACATAATCGTTCTAGGATTCACCTAGGTCAACTAGACCTGCTCCAGAACTTGATTGTCGAAGTAAAACTGTGTCGAGAAACAGGCTCAAGATACACTGAGCACGAGGCCAGGTAAGTGCAGAGATAAGGGGAGGTTTTCCAACGCTTTCGCGAAGTTCCTTAATTAAATAACCCTTTCTCTTTTGGCGGTTTCGCCGTTGACACTTTCCTAGACACCCCGTAAACAATATACCGTTAAGCGAGGTTCTAAACACAGTTAACTTCTCCTAGTGAGCGCGAAGTCCTTAAGGCTTAAAGTCTAGTTTCTTTTAAATTTTTGTGCGGGTAAACGTTATGCGCAAGTTCGTGATTTGTGGGCCACGGAAAAGGTGATGAAATCCTTTACCGTATCTTGTGGGGTTCGCTTGCCCTTAAGTCCGTATTAATGTATGCAATGCACAATTCAATAAAAATTCTATAAAGAATCAAAAAAATTGTTTTTTTTTTATTTTAGCACAGCACTGCAACAAATACGGGTTAGTCAATTTTGGCGTTTTGCTAGCGAACTTGCAAAGAATCCTGCAAAGAATAATATATTGGAAGCGTCGGATTTGAGAAGAAGGTGTTAGTAAAGTACGTACCGTTAAGTTTTGGGTTAGGAAACCCCCATTGAATCAAATCCGGTAAGCTTGAAAGGTTCGCTTGCGCGGGTCAAACTACCCGGATCTTTGGCACTGTACTTCGTAATCACCTTTGCCTTGAATGTACACTTTGCTCCCCACAATTGCAGTTTGCAAATACGCAAAAATCTGCACACTTGCCCACAAAAATGATCAAAAATAAAAAAACAAAAAGATTTTTTTTTTTATAAATATATACAAAAAGAATATTAACCCGAATAACAAGAAAGAAAATACGCTACCGTCTCCCCGGCAACGGTGCCATTTGATCGCACGCTTTTGGCGTGTCGGATGTTCAAAGAATTAAAGTGTAACCGCGATCAGGACGGTGTCTCTATGCAGCTAGCCGGTTGAGCACGGGTCGGTCCACAGGGAGATGGTGTTATTTTACCTTCTTGTCTTAGACGAGTCAATAAAGAATCTGTATGTTTGTTTGATCTAACCTATGTGTTTATTTGCAAGTATAAAGTTGTTAAGAAGAAAATACGAGATTGTAAGCTAAGGAATCCGTACTCAAAAACCTTTGAGCCGAGTCTTGACCAATTAAAGCTAGAGCAATCGGCAACAACGTGGATTAGGGGATTTAAGCGCGGTATTCGTGGAATCCGGCTTATTTACTCTTGTCCTTCCGTTCTTGTCTCTTGCTTTCGCCTCCGGCCAAACCGAACGCAACCGGTCGCGGTCAGGAATCACCTTTACCTTGTCAGGGTAGGGTGCCTAACGGAGCGCTTGCGTAACGTTTGGGCGGAGTTCAAATGGAAAATAACGGGAAAATGAAATGAGGAAAGAAGTGTTAACTTACAATATCATATGGATTCTTAACAATAATAATTACATTCATTCACAAAAGAGAACCAAAAAGAGAGAACAAAAAGAAAAGAATAAAGAAAAGAAAAGATTACAAGTAAGTAAGTGCATGAAATGAAATTGCAAGAAAGTAAAGCAAGATAATAATGAGCGAGTAATAAAAAAAACAAATAAAAAGAACAAGAAAGTAATTACAAGAACATAGAACTCAAGACAAGCATGTGATCAATAGCCAACCCTTAAACTTGCAAGCTCAATCAAGAGGTTGCAAGATCAAGGGAAGGGTAGAGAACGCATGTGAAATGAAGAACTAGTCCCGTGAGAAAATACGACCCTTGAGATTAATAACTAACCCTTAACCATTCAAGCTCAATGAAGAGGTTGAATGATCAAGAGAAAGCAAGAATCTCAAGGGGAAGAAGAAATAAAAGAGAATGATACAAAACTCTCATCTTCATTAATCTCCCACTCAAAAAGCTCTCACTACAATTTTCATGAAAAAGAATGAAGAAGAAGAAGAAAAAGAACTAAAACTACAAAAGAAAGAGGAACAAAAGAATGACCATTGGCTTGGCTCAGATCTGCTGTATTTATAGGCTAGAGAATGGAAATCTAGGGCAACCAACAGAACACATATGAACTGACCAAACTAACCCCCAAATCTTTCAGTGAGAGGGGCCCACCTAGCCGCGGTTGCGCAGCCAATACCCCCTATTGGCCGCGCATCCGCGGCCAAATAGTGGAATTGGGTCGTTGGTTTTTAGGTGGTTCCCTGGTTTTGTATTTCCTCGTGTTTGCAAACTTCAAAATGCACAAAAGTCTTCTAGAATATCAGCAGATTTCCAAGTCCAAGATTGCATTATCTTTGTTTACTTTTGACTTTATCTCCCTCGAGCTCCGCGCACCCATTGATTCTTGTACAGCCCCCCTCGTGCTCTGTGCTTGTCCCAGACACGAATGACCACTGTCACATGTCTTGTATTTGGAACCGGTACTCGGCACTGGACGGATATGGATGACCGGAACCCGGCTTTTATCTGCTGTGACAGATGTTCTGTATTTGGCGTAACTGTGGAGATTTTATCTTGATTTGCAATATTTGTACCGGAAACCTGTATTCTGTCAATATGTAACAAACACGGATTAAAAGTACCTACCTATAAACACACGAGCGTAAGAATGGGCGGTATAAAATGCAATATTCTGGTATGAACAATACTCTAAAAATCCTGAGTCGATTTTTAAAGCATGATTTATTACTTTTACAGCACTTTGAAAATCGACAGCAAGTTTGAAAATCGTGTGTATTTCGCGACTTTTTCTCCGATCGAATTTCTAGTTACTATGCTAACATGTTAGGTAGTGTTTAACTAGGCTCTGATACCACTGTAAGTCCATGCTACCCTTCCCCGGTACTTACGGGGTTGCGGAATTGGTGAAAAACGATTTTCAAGAGGGTGGTAATATGGACTACCAATACGGATCTTTGTTAAACTACTAGCTAACAACCTAACAAGAGTTTACCTACTCGGTTAGGGGGCTATACCTTTCTTGAACTCCTTCGTCTTCGACTCCTCCCGGTGTACGGATCGGCCTCACCTCGTCGTCTCCTTGCGCCGAAGATGGATCCACCCGAAAGCTTCTACCTTTGGCTTCTTCTTCGAACTTTGAAGAAACTAGATCACTTGGCTTGCTAGGCCTTGTGAACTAGAATGAGTAGAGGAATGTTTTGGTGTCTTTTTATCTCTAAGGCAATGTGTCTCAACACATGAGAATGGTTTGCCTTGAGGTAGAGAGAGCAAGAGGAAGAGGGAGAGCTTGAGAATGAGAGAGCTCAAGAGAAAGAAAGCAAAATGATAGAATGAACCATACTCTTCTCATTCTCACCTTTCATAATCCAAAAGCCATCATCACAAAAATAGTAATCAAGTATTGTGTAAATGGTTTAAGTCAAAATGGCTATATCATTTCATGCACTCATTTTGCATAAATAAACAAGCAAGCAAAAGTCTTTGCCATGGAATGATAGCCATTGTCATGATGATGGCCAACTAGTCCAACCTAGTCAACCAGTCAACAAAGTCAACAAGTCAACAATGTCAACCCCTCAACAACCATGTCACTATAATACTTAATTAATATTAATGTTAATCATATATCTTATTCTCATTAGGGTTAAGCAAAAGTCAATGGTCAACAGTCAACTGTCAACAGTCAACAGTCAACAACCCCAATGAGAATACTCTGCCTCTGTCTCTCTGTCAACTGTGCATACACACCCGCATCCGCGTTCCGAGGAACACGAATACACACGAGATAAAACCAACCCCAAAACGTACACTAGGATCTGGCTTAAACCAAAGCCCGCTAGTGTTAACTGTCCGGACACTGTACGTGCACAAGTGCACGGATGTGACCGAACCCTGTCGCAAAACCAAGCGACCTGTCGCAAAACCATGCGACCTCTACTCTTTTGCCTAAAGGCGAATAGCTTTCTGTGTGGGACTCTAAAGACTCGACACTACGCTGGCAGTGGGTTTAACCACAGACCGCAAGCGGCACTAGCTGTGCGTAACGGTCCCTAGGTAGATGCCGACAAGAAAACTGACGAGGTGAAACCCATCTGAACTCCTACTGAGTCTGACTGTGACAATCTCCATACAGTCCGGTCTGTTCGTCTGATACATCGCATGGCGGGCCTAGGGGGCGGTAAACGTCAGTCCCCCAATAGCGGTACAAGTCGTGTCGGAGTGAAGCCCAGAACACCCTGAGATAACACTGGAAACCTACCAGTATATCTCGCTTGCCCTGGCCAGGGACTACTCTTGTAATGGCTCTCCTAGACACAGCGCGATGTCAACCCCCAATACCGGGAGATACGAATCCTGTCTAACCGTCACTGCCTCCAAGTTCTTCGGGACTGCACCCAAAAACTACCTGTTTGCACGACTCCTTTGAGCTGTGGTAGGGTAGTAATCAAAGTAAAGTAGGAACACACTCGAGGCGAAGTGACAGTGTCAAGTCAGCGGACTAAGCCGTACTCATGTCACCTGGGAACTGATAACTGACGATAGGTATAGTATCAACCAACAGTTCCCGACGAGTCCTGTCCAGTGTACTCGTAACCTAACGAGCACCCGCATACTATCTCCAGTACGACGTACTGATGGCTGTGGGACAGACCATCTCCCACACTGGGATGAGAAGCGCATACGCTAGTCTACTCCGGAGTATCGATGCCCTGTCTCGATTGTCCTGCGACTAGGGACCTGCATAAGGATGTGCTTATAGATTACCCAGCCCCCACTAGTGTGACTGCCATCACAACGCTGATAATCAAGCAAAGATCCTAAGGGCTCCACTAATGTGTATAGGTGATATACTAAAATAAACACATGTACACATTGAAGTAGAAATAAACCAAGTAGCATACTACTATATTGAGCAAGATTGTTTATACAACTGTGAATATCCCAAGCTTCCATTAAGTAATATACAAACTAGTATGATACAGTAATGGCCTCTAGGGCATATACACTAACAGTCCACACGAGACAAATCTATCGGTTATCATACGATTGAATCTTCTCGTCACATAGACTACACGACGGTTGTTAGTATCGAGCTATACCGTCCGATATTTAACAACTTTGAGTTTCATATATGAGTATCTCATGACGAACATCGAACGTATGTTAAACGATAGACGGGGACTAAGTGGCACTTTGAGTTTCATATATGAGTATCGATGAGAATATGAAAGTTTCATATTATCATCGAGTATCATATATTGGTTTTAACTTGAACATCTTGAATCACTCTCTAATGTTGCGTTTGTTGTGTATTATTGTTGTATGTGTATGTTTCGGCTGTCGGGGATAAGCCTTCTATCCCATTAAGAATGTATAGAGCGAACACCCATTCTTTTGTGCTTTCAACCGTTTCGAGTAAATTTCGGCAGCACCTCCCTGCTGTTCTCCGAGTACACTGTAATAGAATAGATAATCATTTCAAAGCTGTGAAACAACGTTGAAATGAACATCTAATCTATCTTTGTAAACGGAGAACCAGCGGAAAGGTACCGACGAAATATCTTGAAACGGATGAAAACACAAGTGAATGAAGGTGTTTTCTTTATACATTCCTAACTTGTCCACACGGGACACATCTATCGGTTATCATACGACTGAATTTTCTCGTCACATAGACTACACGACGGTTGTTGGTATCGAGCTATACCGTCCGATATTTAACAACCTTCGTATAGTTCTAAGTCACGACGAACATCGAACGTATGTTAACCGATAGACGGGGACTAAGTGGCGCTTGGAGTTTCATATATGAGTATCGATGAGAATATGAAAGTTTCATATTATCATCGAGTATCATATATTGGTTTTAACTTGAACATTTAACATGAATAGGTTGTTCCCCTCCGAAAGACGGCGACGACGTGAGGACGTCTTGCCTGAGATTCGGGGAAGATGCTATATGGTTTTATCCGTCCACCTCTCCGAAGATGCCAAGTTGATTTATGGCGCCGTGTATCGGAGGTTTAGACAGATGCGGCCGATATAGCAGACTTCGTCAGATTCCCCCTCGCTAGAGGGGTTTTTGATTGTGGGGACGCTCTTCCCTGCAGGCGCAAGCCCCTGCAGTTAATTACGCTACTGCATCGCGGTAGCCACTTTCTCCTTCTCCAGAATTTCACTTCGTGTCGTGTGTGTTTGTTTTGTTTGTGGTTGCCCGTGGATTGTATACGGAGACTGAGTAATGCCGTCGCCCGTAGGACGTGGATTAGTCCAAATCCGTATTTACTTAAATTTGGGTTTGGTGTTTTTAGTTTAAGGATACGTTAGCCATATTGAGGCTAAGATCAACTTAAACATTCGTTAAGGATACATTAGTCCTTTTTGAGACTAAGATCAACTTAACGTGGTGATCCATTCAATATATGGCCGTCAGGACTCATCACCTCTCTGACGTTGTTGAAGGATTACAACGATAGGTGTCAAAGGAGTTCAGAGATGTACCCTTGAACCAAAGTTGATTTGGAGTTTTATAGTCCATTTAAATGTTTAAGGATACGTTAGCCGTATTTGGGGCTAAGATCAACTTAAACGGGACCGTTTAGATCCGGCTAAAGAGCATTTGGAGGCTCTATTGTTCCAGTTTAGAGACGTGGTGGTCCATGTTCCAGTTTGGGGACGTGGTGGTCCACCATTAGTTTAAGGACGTTTCGGTCCAATATTAGTTTAAGGACGTTTCGGTCCAATATTAGTTTAAGGACATTTCGGTCCACGAGTTTTAGGACCCCGCAGTCCGTATTCATATGTGGTCGTCGGGACCCGTCACCTCTCTGACGTCGTTGAAGGATTACAACGATAGGTGTCAGAGGAGTTCGGAGATGTACCCTCGAACCGGAGGTTAATTGATTTAGGAGAGCAATGTTGCTCAGTCAATTTAGCTTGAGGACTTACGGCCATGATTGGGCTAAGTCCAATTAAAAAGTTCAACACCTTTATTTGTTTTATTTTATTTTATTTTTGTTTGGGCTCTGCCCATAAAGGATGCAGAGCATCAATTTATTTTGGGCCCTGCTCATTTTATAAATGATGCAGAATACCAATTTTATTTGGGCTCTGCCCTTTTATAAAAGATGCAAAGCATCAATTTTACCCGGGCTCTGCCCATTTATTGCCTTGCAATTTATTTTGGCCTGTTAGGTCATTTTGACTTGGGCCTGGCCCTTTAGCAAAGGAAATGCATTGCATTTTCAGGCGCTTTGCGCCAATCAAAGAGCGCAAGCGCTTGTGGTGACGACACGTGTCATGCAAGCGCAGTGCGCTACGCTAGTGCGCTGCGCTTGCGCTGTTGACACGTGGCGCACTCTGGTGAGTTGCGCCAATTTCAGAGAGCAACAGCGCAGTTTGCAAGTGCAAGGCACTACAATTTGAGAATCTTTTAGATTCAAGAACCAATGGTTCATAACAGAAGTGCAAAACACTATTTGATTTCTTGATCTAATTTAGATAAAAAAAAACAAGTTTTTTCTTATTTCAGGAACCAGATGTTCATAAAAAGTGCAAAGCACTATTTTTATTTTGTTTTTTATTAAAGATCATTGATCTTGTTTTTAGATCAATGATCTGTTCATAAGAGAATTTTCTCTTTTTCTAAAGGTTTTTTACCTTTTTTGTTCTTGAGGATTTCTCTCCAATTCTTCAGAGTTCTCTCTGTTTAATTTCTCCTGATTTCTCACAAAATGTCGATACCTTTGAATTGAGGTCTAGGGTCCTTTTTATAGTGCCCATAAATTAGTTAAATTTGTTAAAGAGATCTTTCTCTGAGTGATTTGGAGAATTTTCCCCACCGTTGGATCTTTGATCCAATGGCTTCTGTTTTACAGAAGAAAATCTTCTTGTTTTAACAAGAACATAAAGATTTCTTTAGAATTTTAATTCTGTTTGGCGCAAATGCTCCAGGACGCGACACGTGTCACGCAGCGCACAGCGCAGCGCAACTGCGCTGACACGTGTCGCGCAGCGCAAAGCGCAGCGCATCTGCGCTGACACGTGTCACGCAGCGCAAAGCGCAGCGCAACTGCGCTGGCGCATCTGCGGTGACACGTGTCGCGCAGCGCGAAGCGCAGCGCATCTGCGCTGACACGTGTCGCGCAGCGCAAAGCACAGCGCAACTGCACTGACACGTGTCGCGCAGCGCAGCGCTTGCGCAACTGAAGCGTTGCTTCCTTTGATTTTTCTTTAAACAGAGCTTTGCTCTGATTGGGTGCGCTGCCTTGGGCGCTGCGCTGATGCATCTGCGCATGACACGTGGCGCGTTGCGCCCGGGATTTGAAGCGTTGCTTCAAAATTTGAATTTTGAATTTCCAACAGAGCTTTGCTCTGATTGGGGGAAACAAATGCCCCCCCACCGTTGCGCTCACATGGCGCGCACGTGAGTGCAGCGGTGGCAAACTCCTAACCGTTGGATCAAGGGGCGAGCTGAAGGGGCGCAAGCGCCTTATAAATAGGACCTCTGGCCCTATAAAAAATCTTCACCCCTTTTTTTTCAAGAATTTTGATTTCAACAGAGCTTTGCTCTTGCTTAAGAACTTCATAGCTTTGCTCATTTCCAAAGTTAGAAACTTTAGGTAAAATTAATTTAAATCAAATTAATTTAAATCAATCTTAACCAAAAGTGCTTTGCTCTCATAGATCTTTTGATCTAAAGAAATCCCCATTGGGATTTCATAAACGGAGCTTTGCTCTCAAAAACTTATAGATCTACAGAGATCTTGTTCATGGGTTCCCATGAACAGAGCTTTGCTCTTGAACCAAATGTAGATCTTTTAGATCTGAAAAATGAAGAACTTTTCATAAGTTTTCATGGATTTTTCAAGATTCCAAAATCTTAATTTTAAATTTCTTTTTTAAAATTTTCTTTCTGATGGAATATTACAGAGCTGAGCTCTTTTTTAAGGAATTTTATTCCTTTGAGACCAGAATTTGACAAGTGTCATTCTGTAACAGAGCTTTGCTCTGAAAGAGGAGATTTTCTCCTTGTCTCCAGGGATTCCCCACTAATGAGAATATTCCCTTGGGGATCTTTTCTTTAACTGACAGTCTCACCCAATGATGGGGCTGTCTTATTAAATGAGGCACTTTCATCCAGATTTTGTGGGTCCCCATTTGGTCCCCTACCCACTGCACTGCAGTGTGGTGTGATTAATTTTAATTTAATTAATTTTTAAATTCAGCTAATTGAAAATTTTTAAACGCCAAGCGTTAGAATTGCAGCACTAACGGCTATTTTTTGTTCCTTTGCAGTGACCATGTCTCTCAATACCTCATTCCCGTTTGCTCGTTCGGAGGAGGGATTTCCCGAAGCGCCCTTGGACCGCGAATTCCTGGGCATGATTAAGGAGTACGACCCGGAATACAAGAGTCTCCACCTTTGGGGGTCGTTGTATAATCAGATTATCATGGGTCGATGGAGCTTCACCTGCGCAGTGCCGTCAGAACCCATCACGGCGATTCACTATGCCACCCCACCCTCGGTGCAGTATGCCGTGGAGATGGTTGATTGGACCTCGAAGGGCTTTCTTCATCCCGCTATGGATGCGATTCCGGTCCAGCGTCCTATGGTTTTGGATATCCTAGGACGCCGTATCTGTCAGGGCGAGGCGCGACCCTGGGGGCAATCATATAACATTGGTCTGATCCCCCGCCACCCGATTGGTTATCTGCCGTGGGCCCGGTATATCCTGTCGACGAAGAAGTCGCAGTTGATAAGGTTAGGATTGTACACCGCGGTCTACGTCTCTCTGTTCCAATATCCCACGCTCCCCACCTGGTGGTTCAAGGCTTTCTTGGAGCAGTGGAACATTTCTACCCACACTTTCCTCGCCATGGATCGGGAAGTGTCAATTTCTCTGGAAGAGTTCACGGAGGTATCCGGTTTACCGGTTATAGGGGAGCACTATGAGGAGTTGCTCCCGACAGACGAGTATGTCTTTGGTGCTAAGCCATTGGTAAGGGGGCTCACGCCGGAGAATGCTGTTCAACACCAATTCCAAAGCTTAATTAAAGTGTTGAACATTTATGAGGCCCTTTTCATTGAACATGGGAGTCGCGGAGTTAGCTTCGAGGATTTCATCGCTCGGTTCCTTCGCCCAAGTATCCTCTCATCAGAAGCTGCCAAGTTTGCTACCCTGGATGACCCTTTCGGTCTAGGTGTGGATAACCAGCCGGAGAAGGAGATAGACCAAAAGGGTTTTTTCCTTCCGGACTTCCCGATCATGTCTTTTGCAGAAATTGCGGCCCCTGGGATGGACGAGGAGGCCTTTTTCTTAGGATTTCTCGGGTTGTGGCTGAGTTGGTTTGCGATCCTAATGCACTCTCACCGTATGCGGCCCTCTGTCTTTTACCCAGCCCACCGGATGGCCATCGGGGTAAAGGTGGCCGTTAGGATCGCCGGCTTGGCACACCTATATCATGGCCTCAGTCGAGCAGCGGATGCTAATGAGCCCGGGGTACTGCACGTGGTCTTCCCAATGCACTACTTTGTATCGTGGCTCGAGCTACACACGGTGGGTGTCTTCGGCGTGCACAAAAGGCCCTCGTTCTTCGACAAGTGTGGTTTCCCTCGCATTATACAGCTGATCGGCGCATCAATTGTGACCCCATCACCACGGAACGCCAGGGGTTTACTCCTTCATCCTCACACCGTTGGAGCCGGGATGTCCTTTGTTGACAAGGTATTGACCATTGGAAAGGTGTCTACCACTGCGGTGCGACCATTACAAGACTCCTTTAAGGATGGAGCCTAAGTTTTGACGGCTCGGGAGACCCTCCACTTGTATTCTATTAGACCTGGCTTCCTAGTCTTCAGGCAGAACGGTGCGGCAATTTTCATGAGATATAACCCGCATCATTTTGCCCAACAACTGGGCTACGATCAAGGGGTACCCTTGGAAGCTTTCCTACTGGAACCTGCTGCCAATGAAGAAGGGATGGAGAACGCGTTGCATCACTTCATGCGCCTGAACACGGGTTCTCAATTTTTTATCAGTGCGCCGGCCTGCGCTCCACGACTCCTCAATGTATATAAAGAATGGTACAATCATGCGACGGGGGCCGTTATAAAGGAGGAAAGGCGATTGCTGGTCGACCATAAGGGTGTGCCTCCAGGTACCGACCGTAACGCTCCCTTAGTGCCAAGGACGCCGGTAGTTCCCCTTTGAAAGATTCTAGAGCCGGGCCATTGCGTGTGCAAAGTCCTCCACACGGATCGCCGCTCCCTGATATTGCAGATGCACCTCCAGCGCCCCGTGCCCTAGTGGAGATAGTGGTTGTGGGCTCGCCGGAGTCTGGCGTAGGTGCAGACATCGGGACCCGCCGTCCCAAGGTGGCTGCTAAACGTAAGTCGATCCCGCGTGCACCTAGGGTTGGCGGGCAGAAGAAAAAGAAGTCGCTCTTCGCCGCAGACGTCGCTTTCGGTCAGGAACCCCACGCTCCCTATGCCGAGGGCCTGAGTGAATATGGGACTAATGAGGGATTAATCATGCCGCCGGATTACACGGACTTGGAGGCCGCCCTCGAAGCTTCGCAGTGGTTGGCGAGGCGTGACGCATGGCTGGCCAAGCTTACAACATCAGGTAATCACTAGTCGCATTTTCTATTACATCATATCTTTTATTATTGCCTTTGACTAATATTTTTCCTTCTTTTCTTCCAACAGGCATCACCACTCAGGAAGCCATCGCCGCTTCCCTGAAGACTTTCCAAGAGGAGGAACGTCTTAGAGCGTCCATGGGCCTTAGTAAGTTTCAGTTCATCAAGTTTTCATTTCCCTTGTGTTATGGTCGATCTAACCTCTCCCTTTTTATCGCAGGAACCTCAATGCCGTTCCCGCCAAGCGACGCAGATGTTCTGCCAGCTGCCGATGTTCCTGCTTCCTCGGGGCTACCGCGGGAAGTCCGTCTTGAAGAGCCAATGAGAGATGCCATAAAGGCTCTGGAGGCATCTCTGAACGAGGACGACGACGCCTTAATGAAGGAAGCATCACAGAGGTCAATCGCGACAGCCCGGGAGGAGAGGAAACGGTCAAGGCGCGAAGCGAAGGCACGCCGGGCTGCTTTGGCTATGGGAGCGGGCCCCAGCACCGTCCCTCATGCTGATACTCCATCCGAAGAGGCCCATGTCGCCCTATCCACTGCTCGCAGACAGTGGCGCGTGCAGTTCGGAGCGCAAATGATAAATCCACTTCAGGTAATATTTCTCTCAGAATTTTGTTGTAAGAATTATAATGCCATCGGTTCTTATATATTTTATCTTGCAGGGCCAAGTCCAACCGAGGTGGAGGCGAAGACCGTTGAACCCAAGGAAACAGAGGAGGCGGCACCTGCCGAACCCGAGCCGACGGTGGGCAACGTCGCTGAGGCTTCGGAGCCTGAGATGGAGGTTGACGGGTCTGCAGCCGAGAAGGTCATTGATGCCGAGTCTGAAGTGGCGGCAGATGAAATGATCGTTATAACTGAGCCCAGGGTGGTGGCGGACGAGGCGCTTGAGGCCGGCGACCTTATGGTGACGGCGGATGAGCCGATGGATATCGCGGAGCCCGAAGGAGTGGCGGGTGAGATAAGCACGACTCTTAGGGAGGAGTCAGCCGCTCTCTCCCAAGAGTCCGGCAATGCTCTGATCATTGCCCTTCCCTCTTACGATCTTCCGCCGTCTCCTGGCCGCGCGAGCACGACGACGGTCCCCATCGAGTCGGGTGATGAGGCCACGGGCGGTGGCCTCATGTCAATGGAGGAGGGAGTATCCTCCGTTTCAGCCGGCAGCTCATCAGGTAAATCCCAAGTTGCTGTCTTTCTTTACCTTACAATCCTTTCTGACATGTTCACATTTTTCGTAATGCAGGTGCAGCCAGCGCCGATGCCCCACTGCTTGAGGGAGCGCCTTCAACGACTGCCTTGGTGGTGGTCACCTCTCAACCCTCTCTCATACCATCTAAGATGTTGGAAGGTATGGGTTTGCAATTTATTAATCCTATTCTTCAGACGTATAATTTGTGTACTAAAGTCGTATTGTTGTGTCTTTTCAGGAGTGCTCTTTGATCATCTATATCAAGTGTTGCTCCCACACTTCTCCTTCCCATCTGAACTCGCTTCTCCCTTTGGTGGTGCTGGTTAGTATAGTTCCCGACTGATACCTTTCTTTTTCGGTGATAGAATTATTTCTAACTTTTTCTCGTCCTGACTGCAGTATTACAAATCGAAGGGGGAGAAGAAAGATTGGTCGCGCCACCGGCCCTTCCGGCCTTGCCACCTGCTTCAACTGGTATAGTAGACTATCTTACCAATGACTTTTTCCATATTTATTGAATCATCATCTAATCGCCTTTTGTCTTTCCAGCTATCATTCCGGTCTTAGCGCCCTTTGAGTCTCATATTATAATACTGGCAGGCCCTTCCCAGAGACGTCCGTCCTCGAAAGGTGCGGCGAATAGTCTGTGTATGTTGAGCGACTACATCGAGGAACTCGACGTCGAAGCTCCTACGTCTGCTGCGGACTTCGCTACAACGGTTAACCCGATGCTGGTGATATTTGCCAATTTCCATGTCGAGGGCATCATCGCATCTTGGGTTAATCACTACAGAAAGATCGAGGATCGCCTTCATCAGCTGGAGTCAATGCGTCTTGCCCCCGAGGTTTTGGCTATGAGTACTCAACGGGAAGCATGGTTCGAGCAAAGCACTTCTCATTTCCTCCATTTGGAACAAGAAGCAGCTTTGAGGCTGAAGGAGTGCCAGGAGTCCTCAAGCGAAACTGCTCACCTGCGTGCTGAAGTTGAGGCGAACGCCGCTGAGGTAAAGGCCGTCTTCGAGGGCCTTCTGGAGCGCATCTCAAATGGGCTAAAACTGAAGCGGGCACTTGATGTTGCCGAGCGTAATGCCCAAGGCCGTGAAGTCACTCAGCAGGCCATCAGGGACAGCTCGCATCTCTCTTGCAGCAAAGGGCTCAGGTGGAAGCAGAGATGACGGTGGTAGCAGATCAGCAAAAGGCGTGGAAGGAAGTGCATGAACAATTAATAAAGTTATGTAAGATGTTTCCTTCCCAATAGCTGCCTTTTGTACCAACAAACTTGTAAAAAATTTCTTTTTTGAATAACATGTATCCATTCTTTATTCTTTTGTACGATTCACCCTGTATTTGATTAAAGTCAATAAATAAAGATACATATTTTTTTCCTCTGCAATGTCTAGTATACTCTTTTGCTTTCTGTCTTCTCTTATTATCAGCATGCTGTCACAATTATCAGATAATAGAGTAAGCATCTTGATTTCTTCACGAGATAGCGATGGCTTAGGCCGCAGGTTCAGATCTGCCGCCTAAGACTTTTCAACTCTATGAGCCGTGAGGGTCTCATAGAGACTTTTCTCCCTACGGATCGAGAGGATCTCATAGGTGGATTTTCTCTTTGGGAATCGTGAGGATTCCCAAGTGCGTTTTCTCTTATAAGTCATAAGGATCATATAAGAGAATTTTCCCTCTTACGAGTCGAGAGGACTCGTAAGCGGTTGTTTCCCTCCTTGTCGAAACTCGACTTTGGAGAGTGAGACCCGTGAATAGTAGGCAAGAGACCGTTTTAGATCGACTTGCAGGGTCCCATTGTTCAGGAAGCAAGTTTTTTTTTAATCCCTGCTGCCTAAGGCTTCATCTTGCAGGTTGAGACGAATCGGGAATTTCCCACGGAGACACTGGTTTCTCTACGAGCCGACACGAATCAGGAGGCTCTCGTCAAGGACGCTGGTTTCCCTGAGTTAAGGTATTTTCCAAGGATTATTTGTTTCCTTGGTGTTGAAACGGATCGAGAATTTCCCACGGAGACACTGGTTGCTCTGCGAGTCGATGCGAATCAGGAGGCTCTCGTCAAGGATTGTTTGTTTCCCTGAGTTGAGGTATTTGCCAAGGATTATTTGTTTCCTTGGTATTGAAACGGATCGATAATTTCCCACGGAGACACTTGTTGCTCTGCGAGTCGATGCGAATCAGGAGGCTCTCGTCAAGGATTGTTTGTTTCCCTGAGTTGAGGTATTTGCCAAGGATTATTTGTTTCCTTGGTGTTGAAACGGATCGAGAATTTCCCACGGAGTCACTGGTTTCTCTGCGAGTCGATGCGAATCAGGAGGCCCTCGTCAAGGATGTTTGTTTCCCTGAGTTGAGGTATTTGCCAAGGATTATTTGTTTCCTTGGTGTTGAAACGGATCGAGAATTTCCCACGGAGACACTTGTTTCTCTGCGAGTCGATGCGAATCAGGAGGCTCTCATCAAGGATTGTTTGTTTCCCTGAGTTGAGGTATTTGCCAAGGATTATTTGTTCCCTTGGTGTTGAAATGGATCGAGAATTTCCTACGGAGACACTTGTTTCTCTGCGAGTCGATGCGAATCAGGATTTTCTTCGTCAATGACACTTGCTTCCTCAATTCAAAGGATTTTGCCGAAGACACTGGTTTCTTTCGGAGTTGGGATGAACCGTCGAGATCTGGCTTCGTTTTTTGACGGAGCCTGTCGGGAAAGTATGGTTCCCTCTTTGTTTGCGCCCTTGGATTGTATACAGGGATCGATGTGATCTCAACTGTAGGGCCAAAGTTTTATCATTTCTTTTTTTTGTTTTATTTCCGCGATGCTCTATCATTTTAGCTTTTATATCGCGAAGGTCGCGATTGCCCAATCATTTCGGCTATTTTTCGCGGTGCCCAATCATTTCGGCTGTTCATTTTATTTTTACTCGCTGCTTTTTATTGCGAGTTGCCCAATCATTTCGGCTATTTTGCATGCATACATTTTACTTGCTGCTTTTTATTGCAAGTTGCCCCATCATTTCGGCTATTTCGTATGCATGTGCGGCCTACTGGCTTTCCGCCGTAAACCTGAAATTAGACACCGATTTCGGCATTAGAACCGCTACAACTGGGATATTGCCAGGAGCGAATCATCATCTGCCTCTGTCGATGTCGAACAAAGGTGGCTTAGTGACCAAGGTTAAGGTCCTGTCGACTAAGGCTTTTGACTTCATGAGCCAAAAGGGTCTCACAAAGTTATTTCTCCCTACAAGTCGTGAGGATCTTGTGGGTGTATTTTCTCCTTAGGAATCGTGAGGATTCCTAAGTGCATGTTCCTCTGTAAGTCGTAAGGATCCTACAAGAGGGTTTTCTCCTTGTAAGTCGAGAGGACTTATAAGGGTTATTCATCATGCGTACATATCCCCAGTCACGGATGGGACTTGGTCAGGGAAATGTTTATTCGCGCCCGTGGATTGTATACAAGGGCCAGTATTGAGCCACTTGTAGGGAAATATCTAAAGTTGTGGGCGGTTTGCTTAAGCACAGGTTTAGGTCTCTGTAACTTAAGACTTTCAAATCTTATGAGCCGTGAGGGTCTCATAAGAGAGTTCTCCTTACGAGTCGTGAGGATCTCGCAAGTGTATTCTCTCCTTAGGAATCGTGGGGATCCCTAAGTGTGTTGCTCCCTTGTGAGTCGTAAGGATCTCACGTGGGTGGTTTCTCCTTACAAGGTCGAGAGGACCTTATAAGTGTCTTTTAACAAGGTTGCGCCCTTTCGGGTTTTCACAAACACTCGCCGGTAGTCCTGCTGTTTTTACTCACGGAGCCATTTCGGGTTTTCATGCCCATTTTGCTTATGGACATACCGTTTTTTTTAAATTTTTTTTTATTTTCTTCTTTTTTTTTTACGAGGTCGCGCCCTTTCGGGTTTTCACGAACACTCGCCGGTAGCCCTGCTGTTTTTACTCACGGAGCCCTTTCGGGTTTTCATCCGTGCCCCTTTTTCTTATGGACATACCGTTTTTATTTATTATATATATTTTTTATATATCTCGTCAGCCTAAGGATGCTGCGGTAGTAGTTTAAGGACGTTTCGTTCCGTTATTAAGAAGGCTGGCTACTGCTTGCAAATCTTGAGCTTAGGAAGATAGCGAGCTGATACGGTCGTCGTCATTTATCATTGACCTAGGCTGTGGCTCATTAAGCATAGTATTTCTTTAGAAAGCGACCGTTTATCGGCCTGAAAGGCCTTTCACCGTGCATGTCCATGAGTAGATAGGCCCCACCCTGGTATACCTTATCTATGATGTACGGGCCTTCATAGTTTGGCTCGAATTTTCCCCGCTTGGCGCGATTGGGGATCATAGGCCTTTTGACCACTAGCACAAGTTCACCTTGGCGGAATGTCCTCGGTCGGGTCAATCTTTCATATGAGCGCGTCATCTTTGCTTTATAAGCTTCTAGATTTTGTTGCGCTATGAGCCGTGTTTCTTCAAGGGCATCAAGCTCCTCAAGCCGAAGGTTAGCATTTTCTTCATTCGTCAACTCGTAGTGGGCTACCACTCACAGAGAGGGTAGCTCTATCTCGAGGGGGAGTACTGCTTCCGTACCGAATACCAACGCGTATGGCGTTGTGTTCGTGGCCGTCTTGAACGTAGTTCGGTACGCCTAAAGAGCCTTTTGCAGTCTCTCGTGCCAGTCTTTCTTATTTCGGGACACCGTCTTTTTCATGATCTTCGTCAGGGTCATGTTGAAGGCCTCGGCTAGACCATTAGCTTGCGGATTATAGACTGAGGAATATCTCCAGTCTATGCTATGCTGTTGCACGAAGCGACTGATCTTGTGGCTCCTGTAGGCAGGCCCGTTATCAGAGATGATCCGTCGCGGAGTCCCAAACCGGTATATGACGTGCGTCTTGAAGAAATGGAGGATATTCTCCGTCTTCACTTCTCTCAACGGTACTGCTTCTGCCCATTTGGAGAAGTAATCAGTCGTCGCCAGGATGAAACGATGTCCCCTGGACGATGCGGGTTCGATAGGGCCGACTATATCCGTTCCCCACATTTCGAACGGCCAGCTAGCCACCGTGGGATGTAGTGGATTTGGATGCTGGTGGATGAAGTCCCCATGGATTTGGCATGAGTGGCACTGCTTCGCATATTCGAGGCAATCCTGAATTATCGTGGGCCAGTAGTAGCCCATCCGTTTGATCTTCAACTTCATCTTCGGACCCGCTTGGTGAGAACCACATATTCCGTCATGAACTTCCTGAATGACTCTTTCTGCTTCATCAGGTCCTAAGCATCTCAGCCACAGAGAATCAAACGACCTCTTATACAGAGTGTTGTTGACGAAGGCGAAAGACAGAGCTCGTTTCATGAGCTGATGTCTTGTGGACGCATCTTCGGGCATTCGATGGGACTTAAAGTAGTCTATGAAGACTTCCCTCCAATCCTCAGCCTTTTCTCGTTCTTTTATTTGTAAGGTCGTCTGCTCAGTCGCTCCCTTTTCCTCGGATGATTCCGGAGGTATTTCTACTGGGGCAAGCACCCGACGGCTTTGTACCACGATTCTAACGTCATCGAGGTTCTCGTCAACCAGTTCTTTAGCAAGTTTGGCCAACACGTCTGCTTTGCTGTTTTCCGCGCACGGTATGCTTTCCAAAGTGTAGGAGGGAATTTGGGTCAACAGTTGTTGCACCTTTTCACCGTACTTTCCAATTCCGGTTTGCACGTTTGGTAGTTGCCGTTTACTTGACTAACGACCAGTTGAGAATCTCCGTATATGAGGAGGTTTTCAATTCCCATGTCGATGGCGATCTCGAGAACTGCTATCAAGGCTTCATATTCGGCTTCGTTATTCGTCCTCGGCTCTGTTAAGGAGAAAGTGAAGCGCATTATTCCTCCTTGTGGGGTCACGAAGATGAGGCCCACCCCCGATTTGATCATTGTCGTACTTTGTTTGCGCTTCTTCATGGAGAACGCTCCATCAAAATAGAGTTCCCATCGGGTATTGTTCCCATCGATAGAGTCAAACGCATGTTCGTCTGGCAACTCGCAATTCAAAGGAGAATCGGCAAGTATCGGGTGCTCAGCAAGGAAGTCGGCGATGGCCTGGCCTTTCACTGCCTTGAGAAGTTGATACGTTATCGAGAACTCCATCAAGAGCAGAGCCCATTTAGCGAGTCGAACTGTCAATATGGCCTTCGACATTAAATATTTAAGAGGGTCCACCTTCGAAATGAGACGGACTTCATGTGCCAATGCATAGTACCTGAGCTTTGTTATCGCGAAGATCAACGCCGGGCAGTGCTTTTCAATGGGGGAGTAGTTTCTTTCTGCCCTCAGTAGAACTCGACTTAAATAGTAGAGTGCTCTTTCTTTCCCCTGATCATTCTCTTGCACCCATAATGCGCCTAAAGAACCTTCGAGGGCGGTTGTATAAAGGATGGGGGGCTTTCCCTTGACCGGAGCAGCCAACACTGGCGGGTTCTGCAGGTACTGTTTAATCTCGTCCAGCGCGCCCTGGCATTTTTGATCCCAGACGAATGGAGTTCCCTTCTTCATCAGGTGGTTGTAAGGACGTCGCTTGCCTGAAAGATTGGCTATAAATCGCCGTATGTATGCGAGCTTCCCTTGGAGAGACCGCAACTGTTTGAGGGTTTTCGGCGGAGGCATTTCCATGATCGCCTTGATCTTAGACGGATCTATTTCGATACCTCGGTGTCGGACGATGAATCCCAGGAATTTGCCCGAAGGAACTCCGAATGCACACTTGAGAGGGTTTATCTTCAAGTTGTACTGTCGAAGGCGTCGAAATACAGTCTTTAGATGCTCGGGATGTTCCTCGTATGATTTGCTCTTGACCACGAGGTCGTCGATATAATATTCGATGATTTCATGTATGAGGTCATCGAAGATCTTCGTCATGGCTCTCTGGTAAGTAGCACCGGCGTTCTTTAAACCGAAGGGCATCACCTTGTAGCAGAATATACCCAAAGGAGTCCTGAAGGCGATGTGCTTCTGGTCTTCGGGATGCATCTTTATTTGATTATACCCTGATGAGCCGTCCATGAAGGAGAAAACCTCATGAGTGGACGTATTGTCTATCATCAGTTCGGTGACTGGCACTGGGAAATCGTCTTTCGGGCAAGCTTTATTGAGATCTCGGAAATCCACACATATGCGCACTTTCCCATTTTTTTCATCACTGGGACGATGTTGGCGATCCACTCGGGATACTGGACTTCTTGGATAAAGCCAGAGTCGATTAGCTTCTTGACCTCGGCGTTGATGTTCATCTCAAGCTCGAGCCGCATTCTTCTCGGCGCCTGTTTGACCGGCTTGACGTCCGGGGATATCGCCAATTTGTGCACAGCAACCTCTGAATCTAGTCCTGGCATCTCAGAATAGTTCCATGCGAAGCAATCTTTATGCTGTACAAGGACGTCTTTTAATGCAGCCACCCTTTCTTCAGACAGCAGGTCGCTGACAAATGTCGGTCGCGGGTCGTCCACCGTCCCCGACTCAATTTTCTTGAGGTTGTTTGCAGTGGTATGTATTCCATCCTCCAGCTCTTTCGGAGCAGGTGGGAACTCTGAGATCACCTCGTCGTTGCTGTTTTCAAAGCACCAAGGAAGATCATCCGTGTTCTCGGGCTCTTCCTTTGATATTGTTATTATGTGACAAGTACGAATTCGCCTCCAATCCCAATGTGGGACTGGTTTTTCTTCCATGGCCTTAGGTTCGTGCCTCTATGGTGGCGCTACCCTCCAGTTGTCAGACAGAGAGAATTTGCTAAGCTGATACTGATCTTCAACCCAATTCTTAAAGGTGAAGCAGTCTTCGAGAGGATGCCCTATTACTCGATGGTAAGAGCAATAGTCCGGGTGAGAGATTTCGCTTGTTTGTTCGGGGTGCTTAGGCTCCGGCAGCGTAAGCATCTGATGTTTTAAAGCGAGGTCGAGTATTTTCTTCGTCTTGTCTCGAGGAAAAGAGTACGCCCGACCCATTTTTCTTATGAGGGATAGATCAGAACCGCTCGATTTTCGTTCGCGTGGCCTCTTAGCCCCGCTTTGCTTCTTTTAAGCGCCTTTTTCGCGTTTCGACTTGTTTCTACCTCTGCGTCGAGCCTTTTTTATAACAGGTTGACAGGGGGCGGCACTTTCATCTTTGATGGCCTGTTGAAGGAGGCATTGCGTTTTGGCTTTCTCGTAGATTGCTATTTCACGATTGTGATCATCACGAACTTTTTGACTAGCTTTCCTTATAAATTTGTCCATTTGTTCTTCGAACGACGGATTGGGCACTTTTGCATCTGGAACTTTCACTGGTTCAGGATTAGCGCCCTCCCATTGAGCATCCGCTTCTTCATCAAAGTCATACACGACGTAGCAGCCGTGTAGTAATTCTCGCTTCTTTGACCGGATGTATCCAAGCCTTTTTGTTTCCATTCTTCCATTAGGCAGTTTGTGTTGAGTCCCGGGAACGTTCCAGACTTTGTCGTAGAACTTGGATTTTCGAACGGTCTGCTTGAAGGATATACCCTGGCGTTTCAGCAGCTTTTTCAACCCTTCCGTATAATATCTGGGAAGACGGATAGGCTGAAGCCTATCGAGCATAGGATCCGCACCATGCCAGATTTATTTCTCCACTCTAGTTTCTTCAGAGCCATAGAATAGAATTGCTTTTTCGCTTTCTCGCCTGGGAGGGATATAGAACGTTTGCAGCTCTTCTACATTGTAAATATCAAGTGCATCCAGTTCTTTACGGTGTTTAAGCGGCACCATGGCGACTTGTAGACTTTGCTCTTCGTCAGCGGACGTTCGTATTGAAGGCCGAGCAGAGAATATAGCATGGACCTCATCTTCCGAGTCACTACCAAAGATCAACGTAGGAGCAGGTGGCCCTGGCTTGTTGTAATGGGGCGGACTCGAATACACTATCTCCTCTTCCTCCTCGGTATCACTGCCAAAGACAGGGATGGTGGCATTAGCTTTATTCTCCGGCTTGTGACACTTCTCCGTGTCTTCGAAATCCGGTAAGAAGTATTTGGCATCTTCGTATTTGTGGACCTCGTTCACAGAGAACGGGTTCAGTTCTCCCGCCACGGTATACTCGAGACCATCCTTAGAATACTTCATACACTGATGTTGTGTAGAAGGGATGATGTTGTACTCATGTAACAACGGTCGGCCGAGCAGAGCGTTGTAGCATGTCTTGGCGTCTATGACGTGGAACTTAATGTCCGTGACGAGTAGCCCAAAGCGTAGCGTCAGTATCACAGATCCAAGAGTCTTTGATGATTGGGAGTCGAACCCGGAGATAGTGATCTTGTCCCGAGCGAGGTGTTGAACGCTCATGCAGATTTCTTTTAACACTCGCACATTGAGGAGATTAACGGAGGATCCATTGTCGATCAGGATCTTGCCTATCTTTATATCGTGGCAGTATCCTGAGACATAAAGGAGGCGATTGTGCTCGCACGTCCCAAGGAGAAGGTCTTCATCACCAAAAGCGACATCGGCCGTGTGCACTTCCTCCAATTCATCTTTCATCTTTTCCTCGGCCAGGAAAGTTTGGAATTGCTCCGGATCCTGTAGTGCCTTGATTAACGAATCTCTCGCCTCTTTTGATAGCAAAAGGGCGTCAAGAATGCTGAGCTGTGAGGGTAGCTTCCTTAGATGCGCTAAGACGTTGCAATCCACCTTATTTCTCTTCGGCGGGTCTTTGGCAGCTAGCTCTTCCATGACTTGATCATCTAGGGCGATGTCCTCAGAGACCTTTTCTTTCTCTTTATCTTTTTTGTTTGGGGTCCGAGATTCTTTACGGGCAGCGTGCGATTACGCAGCCGGATATTCTCACAAATCTTCGGTTCTTCTTCTTTTCCCGAAGTGGATTCTTTTAAGAGGGGACTAAGAGCCAGCTCCTCGTCAGAATCGCTCCCGAATGTGAGTAATTATGATCCCCCGGCACTAACATGCGACAATTACCGGTAGTTCTGTTAAGCCCCTCAGTCATACTGCTCCGCTCTTGGCGAGTCTTGCGCTTTTCCCGTTTAACATGTTGTCGGTGAGCAACATATCCTTTCCACTATCTATCGAAAGCTTTGCACTCTTCAGTGGGGTGCGAAATCTTTCGATGATATAAGCAGTAGGAGGGGTGCATTTCCTCTTCACCAGTAACACTTCCGTCAGATGATGGTAGCTTCATACCCATTGATACGGCTTTAGAAAACCTTTTCCTCATCTTGAATTTGATTTTATCCACAGTGGGTGTACTTTGCTCTAGCGGGAGTATCTCAATTCTTTCGTCAAGACGCTGGCGCTTGGCCCTTTCAAATATGACCGCTTCTCCCTCCCGATCAGCTTTACTTTTTAAGAAATCTTCATTGAGGAATGCATCAATTACTTCATCTGATGGCCCCAGAATTTTTGATTCAGGATCTGCCCCCAGCTTTTCGGTGCAAGGAGTCTCCTCATCGTCCATGAACGAATAGGAAATCACATGACAGCTCGCCACATACTCTTCAAATTCATCAAATGAACCTTCTCCCTCATCCTCCTCTTGGAAGACGTGATTGAGGAATTCTTGGAGTGTAATGGGAGTCTGCGCCTTCTGGTTGTATTCCTCCAGCGTGTCAATTTGTTTTTGCAAGTCCGTGCGCTTGTCGCCAGGCTTCACGGGCTTCTTTGACTTCTTTTTCTTCTTCTTTGAAGATTTCGACGGCTGGTTATGAATGCTTGGGCCACCTCCATTGATCTTTTGAGTTGGACGAGGCTTCAACATCCCTTCAATGATCTGCGGCTCCAACGGGTTCTTCCACTTGATCGCTGGGCATGTTTGAAGATCATTTAGCATTCTCTTTGTCTTAGCTGATAATACAACCTCCCAAGGAGCTTCCTCAACGACAGAGCATGTTGCCCCCGGCGTATTCATTCCCTTAGAGGTATGGGGCTGTGGTGGATTCACCTTCCATTTGTCGGACAATGCAAACTTGCCCTGTCGGTACTGGTCTTCAAGCCAATTTTCGAAGACGTAGCAATCCTCGATCGGATGACCCAGTACTCGATGATAAGGATAGTAGTTGGGCTCATTGACATCACTTGGTTGTGACGGACGTTTTGGATCCGGCAGATTTATGAGTCGGTTGCGCAACGCCAGCTCGAATAACCTTTTTGTTTTATCTCGGGGAAACGAGTAAGGACGTCCCATCCTATCCTCAAGGGGTATGTACGGGCGCATATTATTTTGACGAACGACCGGCTTCGGGTTGTTCGGCTGTTGCTGAGCATTAGCGACAACGATCGCTTTCCCCTTTCCCTTCTCATTTCGGGAGTCCGGCTTTGGAAGAGGAGGTTTATGGCCCGTTTGATCCATTTGAGCCAGCTTGTTGATTAGTGCCTGGAAGGTGGTCGGCTTGAAGAACATCATAAATTGCGAAATGGTTGCTTGCGGATCGAGGGTACCCACAAACATACCCACTGCAGGAGCTTCTTCTATGCGCTGCTCGCATTTTGACCATAAATTACGCCACCGTATAGCATATTGGACCCATGTCTCGCCCGGCTTCCCCCTGGCATTAATCAATTCTGTTATCGGGGTACGCTCACTGGCACTCGCGAAACGTTGGGTAAACAGCAGTTCCATTTCAGCAAAGGTCTTGATAGAGTCGTTCGGGAGCTCAGAATACCACTCGAACGCTGTATCTGATAAGCTACCAACGAACTGACGGAGCAACAATTTATCATCACCGCCAGTGTTGCCGCAAAGCGCCCTGAATTGGGCAACATGCTGGTGGGGATTGCCAGTCCCCTTATACACATGGAATTTTGGTATCGTATAACCCGGCGGGTATTTGATCTGGTCGTACCAACCCGGATACGGTCGCCCCGTTTTTACGACCTGACCCGCTGCCTCATTCGCTTGATGAACCCGGATCTGCTGAGCTATATATTCGTCCAGATCGGCTTTGGAGATTGCCTCCTCCTTGGCCGCTGAGAGAGCTGGAGGAGGATTCGACGTTTTTTCCCTATCGTCTTCAAGGATGATCGGGGGATCATCAGCAGGTGGATCTTGTTGAATCATCATACCCACCATGTCCTGGAACAGGAGGGCCATTTTCTTTATGCTGGCTGCCTGTTCCGCAGCTTCTTTATCCTTCTTCTCCAATACGCGACGAAGGAATTCAGCGTCAGTTTCTTGTTCTTGACGCTCATCCGAAGACGTTTCAGGGGTTTCTTTTGGCCCAGTGAGTGCGGCCATCGCGTTCATCATCTCCTGGAGCTTTTGCTGTTGCTCCTAAGCTTTGGTCACTGACCGTGTGTGCGGTCTATGACCTGTTGATATGCGGCTGTCCTCTTTACCAGACGCCATACAGACGGTATGAACTACAATGCCCCCAGACCTAGGGCGTTTGGATTCACCTCCTTTGGTATTTACTGCAGGTGTAGGGACTTTCTCTGGCCTCCTTCTCTTATGGGCCGTAGAAGTTGAAGGGGCCGTTACTTTGGGCACCCAAGCGGTCGTCACCTTTCGTTGCTTGACCGGGGGATTTTCTTCTTGCCGACCTTTCGACTTCTTCTGTTGGCGAGAGAAGTTAGGATCAATGACAGATTCTCGGACTCGTCGCTATGTCTTATAGATCCTGGAGGACAGCGATTGAAGAGGCTGCTCCGGCTTTTCTGCTTCCACGGCGGTCTCTACCGGTGGAGGAGATCTTTTAAGGACCGCAGTTGGCGAGTTTCTGCGTACCCTATTCAACAGCTCAAAACTGTTCCCGGTTGGAACAGCAGTATTAACTTCTACCGTCGGAGTTGGCAGAGTCATCCCAGAAGGGGAGTTGCCCCCGGCCCTCCTTATCCGGCGCTAGTGGCGTCGTCGAGCGCGACGAGTTGTCGGTATTATTTCAGAGACAGAAACATCTTCCTCTTGCCCCTTGTTCAGGTGTGGGGCTGTTGCCGGCGTCAGCCTATTGAAGACTGATTTCTTTTGAGCAGCAAGAGCAGGAGTAGGAATGGGGATGGTCAACCTTGCAAAGACCGATCTCTTAGCAGGAGAAGCCGCCTTGACGACTTTAGGAGCAGGTTTAGCTACTCTTTTTGGAATAACCCTTTCCGGGACTGCAAGCTTCATTGTGGGAGGAGTTTTGGCCCAGTCTGGAGAAGACCGAGGCACCGGTGTTGGGCGACCCGTTGAGAGGGGCCGCAGTAACTGAAAGACGATCGAAGACCGACTTCTTAGGATCTTCTTGTACGGGCACGGGGGTGCTGAAGCTTGTTGGCGGAAGCATAGTTCTGAAAAACAGCCCCGTGGTGGCTTGAGTAATCTGCTCCACGGGCATGGTGAACAAAGAGGACGCTTGGGGCCCGTACGTTATGCCCCTAGTTGAGGCCGGACGCGAGCTGTAGCTGCAGTTGGAGCACTTCGAACAAGTTGAGGCCATCGATGCTTGATTTCTCTTCTGCACCAAGCAAGAGACCAAATCTTAGTAAACTTGAAATCCAAAGGCAACCGTTAACAAACCGCGATTGGTTCGCGAAGACGACACACGAAGTGTGGAGTGGAAAGAGGAAAAGGTCCTACCGGGCGTGCCAGAATCTGTTCCCCTCCGAAAGATGGCGACGACGTGATGACGTCTTGCCTGAGATTCGGGGCAGATGCAATATGGTTTTATCCGTCCACCTCTCCGAAGATGCCAAGTTGATTTATGGCGCCGTGTATCGGAGGTTTAGACAGATGCGGCCGATGTAGCAGACTTTGTCAGATTCCCCCTCGCTAGAGGGGTTTTTGATTGTGGGGACGCTCTTCCCTGCAGGCGCAAGCCCCTGCAGTTAATTACGCTACCGCATCGCGGTAGCCACTTTCTCCTTCTCCAGAATTTCACTTCGTGTCGTGTGTGTTTGTTTTGTTTGTGGTTGCCCGTGGATTGTATACGGAGACTGAGTAATGCCGTCGCCCGTAGGACGTGTATTACTCTAAATCCGTATTTACTTAGATTTGGGTTTGGTGTTTTTAGTTTAAGGATACGTTATCCATATTGAGGCTAAGATCAACTTAAACATTCGTTATGGATACATTAGTCCTTTTTGAGACTAAGATCAACTTAACGTGGTGATCCATTCAATATATGGCCGTTAGGACTCATCACCTCTGAGACGTCGTTGAAGGATTACAACGATAGGTGTCAAAGGAGTTCAGAGATGTACCCTTGAACCAAAGTTGATTTGGAGTTTTATAGTCCATTTAAATGTTTAAGGATACGTTAGCCGTATTTGGGGCTAAGATCAACTTAAACGGGACCGTTTAGATCCGGCTAAAGAGCATTTGGAGGCTCTATTGTTCTAGTTTAGAGACGTGGTGGTCCATGTTCCAGTTTAGGGACGTGGTGGTCCACCATTAGTTTAAGGACATTTCGGTCCAATATTAGTTTAAGGACGTTTCGGTCCACGAGTTTAAGGACCCCGCAGTCCGTATTCATATGTGGTCGTCGAGACCCGTCACCTCTCTGACGTCGTTGAAGGATTACAATGATAGGTCTCAGAGGAGTTCAGAGATGTACCCTCGAACCGGAGGTTAATTTATTTAGGAGAGCAATGTTGCTCAGTCAATTTAGCTTGAGGACTTACGACCATGATTGGGCTAAGTCCAATTAAAAATTTCAACACCTTTATTTGTTTTTTTTTGGGCTCTGCCCATAAAGGATGCAGAGCATCAATTTATTTTAGGCCCTGCTCATTTTATAAATGATGCAGAATACCAATTTTACTTGAGCTCTGCCCTTTTATAAAAGATGCAAAGCATCAATTTTACCTGGGCTCTGCCCATTTATTGCCTTGTAATTTATTTTGGCATGTTAGGTCATTTTGACTTGGGCCTGGCCCTTTAGAAAAGGAAATGCATTGCATTTTCAGGCGCTTTGCGCCAATCAAAGAGCGCAAGCGCTTGTAGTGACGAAACATCTCATGCAAGCGCAGTGCGCTGCGCTTGCGCTGTTGACACGTGGCGCACTCTGGTGAGCTGCGCCAATTTCAGAGAGCAACAGCGCAGTTTGCAAGTGCAAGGCACTACAATTTGAGAATCTTTTAGATTCAAGAACCAATGGTTCATAACAGAAGTGCAAAGCACTATTTGATTTCTTGATCTAATTTAGATCAAATAAAAAACAAGTTTTTTCTTATTTCAGGAACCAGAAGTTCATAAAAAGTGCAAAGCACTATTTTTATTTTGTTTTTTATTAAAGATCATTGATCTTGTTTTTAGATCAATGATCTGTTCATAAGAGAATTTTCTCTTTTTCTAAAGGTTTTTTACCTTTTTTGTTCTTGAGGATTTCTCTCCAATTCTTCAGAGTTCTCTCTGTTTAATTTTTCCTGATTTCTCACAAAATGTCGATGCCTTTGAATTGAGGTCTAGGGTCCTTTTTATAGTGCCCATAAATTAGTTAAATTTTTTAAAGAGATGTTTCTCTGAGTGATTTGGGGAATTTTCCCCACCGTTGGATCTTTGATCCAAGGGCTTCTGTTTCACAGAAGAAAATCTTCTTGTTTTAACAAGAACAGAAAGATTTCTTTAGAATTTTAATTCTGTTTGGCGCAAATGCTCCAGGGCGCGACACGTGTCACGCAGCGCACAGCGCAGCACAACTGCGCTTGCGCAACTGCGCTGACACGTGTCGCGCAGCGCGAAGCGCAGCGCATCTCGTGTCGCGCAGCGCAGCGCTTGCGCAACTTAAGCGTTGCTTCCTTTGATTTTGATTTAAACAGAGCTTTGCTCTGATTAGGTGCGCTTCCTTGGGCGCTGCGCTGATGCATCTGCGCATGACACGTGGCGCGTTGCGCCCGGGATTTGAAGTGTTGCTTCAAAATTTGAATTTTGAATTTCCAACAGAGCTTTGCTCTGATTGGGGGAAACATAGGTTTTACGTTTATGTTTCGTTATTAAGGGTTCGAAATTTCAAGTTTAGGGTAAATTTTTCTTGCGTTTACGGTAAAGTTGTACGTTTATATTATCATCGAGTATCCTACTGCAATGAACTGGTGTATCCTACTAAATAAACTAGTGCACCATAAACCAAAACAACCCAAATTAACCTAATTAACCATAATCGTTACCCTAACACAAATTATTTCTAATTAACCCAAACATAACCCAATTTACCCAAATTAACCTAATTAACCCTAATCAACCCATACTTAACCAAATTAACCCTAATCAACACCATAACCCTTTCAAATTATCACTAATTAACCCAAATTAACCCTAGCCTCTAACACTAAACCTGGCCTTAACCCTAACCCTAATTACCATAACCCTAAGCCCAACTAATTAACCCCAACCCCAACCCCAACATCAACCTTCGGTCCGTTTTGAAACCCATGTTATTGTCATGAGTATTATCCAAAAGAAAAAAGATATCATACCAAGTTGTGAGTATTGTTTATCGGTTTTCGAATCAGCATATCAGTTAATACACTTAATTAGCAAATGTATAAGTTATGCAAACTTCGAACGTGGAGCGAAAATGAAAAAGGGGTTGGATTGGATTCTTGAGAACTGATTGTACACCAACTTCAGTGATTCTAACTCCAATATCACACTACCAACCAGGTGACGACTGCAGATATCTAAACTTCCGGCAGCTTCCAAAGTTAGCTTTAGCTTCCGCATACAATTTCTATGAGGTCAGCTTCAAAGCAGGTCAATCCCTCAGATATTCTGCTGCCACGTGGCGCCACCTCATTGGTGCAGGGAAGCAGTTGGAGCTTCCATGTGATAACCCTATCCCTCCCCCCATTGGGCATTCCTCCTCCATGTGTCACCTCACCATGCTTTCTTCACGCACAATAAGAGTTTTTTTCAAGAAAAAACAACCCTAACCCCAACCCCAATTCCGAACCCCAACCCCAACCCCAACCCCAATTCCGAACCCTAACCCCAACCCCAACCCCAGCCCCAACCCCAACCCCAACAGAACTCTAACCCTAACCCCAGCCCCAACCCCAACTGACCCCTAACCCTAAACTTAACCCTTACCTAAACTGACCCGATGCCTAACCCTAACCCTCACCCGTACCCAAACCCTGCGCTGAACCTAACATCATCAAAAGAGGGAAATAAAAGAATTAAATTAGAAGTAAAAATTGGAGAATTACTAACCTGTTGGGCGGTGGAGGAGACGACGGAGGAGTCGACGAGGCTCGGGATCGAGGCGCTAGAGGAAGTCGACGAGGATGTTATGAGGAGACGACGGAGGAGGCGAAGAGGAAGTCGACGAGGCTCGAGATCGAGGCGCGGGAGGAAATCGATCGCGAGGCGCGGGAGAAGATGATAAAGATCTTTTGGGAACAGAGGGCTTTTCTGTGCCTTTTTTTAATTATGAATTAACCCATATACATGCCCCTACGGACATACCCGTAGGTCCATTGTTTGCAGCTCCGTAGGGCCAAACATCAAATTACAATTAAATATTTTTAAATTAAAACGTAGAGAACCGTAGGGCTAAGTATAGGGACCTACGGATTAATCCGTAGGGGCAATAAATAGTTGCCCCTACGGATTCCTATATCCGTAGGGGCAACCCCATATTGTAGTAGTGAATAATTCGGCTTAAAACATAAGCCGACTAGTTGTAACACCCAAGCCCAATGCTACTAATTTCAGTTACCGTTGAACGAAGTGTGGCACTCATTTCATTTATCTTGCTTGTTTGTTACTTACTGTAAAATTTTACCCGACAAATTCATTTCTGCATATAACAATTTTTGGCATCTAAAATAAAATTAAAAATATTCATCATGGCCAGCTTGACACCCCTAACCCCGTTGTAGCGTTCGTGCACCGTGTTCTCGTCCCGTTCGGTGAAACGGGCGAGTTTGGACGGCTGCGTGCACGTACGTGTGTCCGTTTTGGGGGTATGCTTTTTGATCATAAAACACTTCATTTTAAAATTTGGATCCCGCTAAAAATCCTATTATTTCAATTTCAAAATTTTGGACCCGACCCGGGCGCGATTTGGAAATGTTTTACTTTACGATAAAATCCCAAATTTTATTATTTTTATAACGTCGTATATTTTCTAAACATACAAATCCTTTACTGATTAATTAAAACCCCATACCATATCTTTCATACCTTTAAATCATTAATTAAACTTTCCCTTAACAAAAAAAATCCTTTCCAGCCAATTAGCGAGCTCCTATCCCGCGGGCCCCACACCTCTTCTTTCTCTCTCTCTAGCTCCCCCTCACCGTCTCTCTCTATCTCTCTCCTCTCTCTCTCTCCCCGTCTCTATCTTTTCTCTCTCCTCATAAATCTTTCTCTCTCTCTCTCTCTTATATTTACACCTTCTCCCTCCTTCTTTTTTTAAAAAAAAAACCACATAACCTTAACCCAACTTCAGCGAACCCTAGCCGCGCACCCCCGTCGCCGCCGCAACCCCATCGCCGGCACCAGCACCGCCGGGCTAGTCGTCTCCGCACCCTCGTCGCAGCCAAGCCCCTTTTCCTCCTTCTCCCTTCTCCCGGTGCACCCCTGACCTGACCCGCGCACCCCCTGCACACGCGTGCATGCCGGATCTGTTGCCGCCGACGACCTCACCTCTGTAGCTCCGGCCTCGCAAGCACCCTCTCTGTGAGCATTGCTCCCTCCTCTTTTCATTTCTTCTTTATTCTTGTAAATATTTTTCTCTTGATCTGGAAACTTTTGTCGCTGTCGGGTAGGCCATCGCCGGAGTTTTTTCGACGACCGTCGATCCTCACGACCCTCTGCAGACCACCGTAAGCTTTTTATCCATCTCATTCTTCCTTCCTTCTCTGTTTTCTCTTCTATTCTTGTTTGCATGTATTGATAGTTCACTGTTCACATTTTGGCCGGAATCCGACGATGCCGACGACGTGTTCCGACATTCCAGCGGGGTACCCCGACCCGTGTGGTTCCATTGTTCGTGGTTTGGGTTCATTCCGTGGACCGTGCGCCCGTCGCGAGTTTCCCCGCCGACGTTTATCATTCCGTTTTCCCGATTCGCGACCCGTTGATGCAAGTATCCCTTGCTACATGCTATACAATATTTACATATATATTATGACACCCTAAACCTGTAAATTTAACTTGGTACGATCATTTCTCATTTTCATGTAAGATATTGTTATATATCATTTATCTTTAAACTTGGAACTTACAGTTTGCAATTGAACCTAATAACCACATTTACCAGCTTAATCACATTTTTAATATTGACATAGCATATGGCATCTATCCCTGTAGTTTTGTTCCATTCGGATACTCGTATGCATTTTAACCTCTAATAACTGCACTGAACCGTTATATAAATCATTGCACCTCTAAAAGTTCTTAAACTTGTTAACATGACTAAACTGCTATAATTGTCTTACTGCACTCTTGTAATCATCTCCGTGACACAATTGATAACTGTATTGCAAATCGAATGAATCGGCCTATTGCTTAATTCATTACTTATATCATGTTGTTGATAAACTTGCTTGCTTGTATAACTGATTGTGAGCACACCCATGATGTTGTTTACATCTTGACCTGACTTGTTGCATAGATATTGATTGACCCGACATGGTACCGTACACTTCTTGACTTGACCTGATGTACCATGACCTGATCCGTTACCTGATCTTTTGTCTAATGCCAACAAACCTGACATGTAGTCCTCATGGACCGTTCCTGTTGTCTATCCAGACAAACCTGTTTACGTGATCCTGTGTTGGCATTAGTTTCTTGATTTTCAGAATACCTGACTTGATATACACATATAACTTGGGGGTATGGGGAAATCAAAGGTGAAACCTGACTTATAACTCAACAGTTCGATACATGTTCTGATCAGTCTTACGGGCTAGGCCATCTCCGGAGTGATGATGCTGACATCACTCGCCTGTACCTGCTACCTTTTACTGCCTAGCGGCACGTCTCGGTTTCAGCCCGAGAGTATTAGACCGTGGTCCCGGGCATGCACGGGATACTATTGAGTTACATCGATGATTCATCAATTTGGTTTCAAAGACTTTAGAATAGAAAACCTGATAGAGCAGTTTAGTTTACGCACTGCACACTACCCTGCACTGCTCTGATTCATATTATTGTTACCCTTGTTTTATTCATGTTTATATTGCATTGCCTGTTACCCTGTTTATATTATATTACTTGATGACATGACGCGCTGACGTCTGGGTTTTGCATGGCCCAGATTCCGTACCGCTGTTGCCGTCCGAGCAGGAGTACTTCAGCCAGCAGGCTGAGCTGTGAGTTCAGTAGTAGCTAGTTCATTTATTTTCTGCATTTTATTTCCTGATGTGAGCCCGCATTATGGGACATGCATTCTAGTTATCTTGTATTGGATCTTTTGCTTCCGCATTTATTTATTATTGACTCATGTTATCTTGGATTATGGACATGTTTTAGATAGTTTTATTTTGTTCTTGATATCTCTACAGCCATAATATGACTATGGATGGATACTTCCTACCCACAGGTAGCATGGTTGGCTATGTCACGTACCCATTTAGCGTACTCTGGGAAGCGGGGCGTGACATGGTTTTTTTTTTGTTTCAAAGCCATAGGTTAGTCGGGTTGATTCTTTTGTAGTTGGGTATTGTACCTAATACACGAATCAGAATACCCGTGTTTAGGAAACATGTCCTGCCACCTTGCCATTACCATTCTTGAATCACATTCTTCCTGATTATATCTTTTACGATATGCAAACTTCCTTTGCATATCGACTCGAAAACCTGATTCCTTGTTATCTCTAGGACTTAGGCGACTTGGGTGGAGTTATGTAACTGTGGCTATGATACCGCGGCATAGTTACACTGTTGTACTCTATTTAAGTATCTTGGAGTTCTAGTCTTGATCTATATTTTGAATCTAAAATCATATTAATGTTGGGTGTTTTGATTTCAGGAACATGGCAGATAAGAATTTGAAGACGTACCAGAGGCGTGTGGACGAAGCTGCCATGCTTAGAGTGATAAGGGGAATGCTGGAGAATCAAAAGAGACAGACCGAGCTGATCCAGCAGCAAGCGGAATCATTCCAGGAAGGTTTGCGGACCGTTCAGCAGTCCGTAGACAAGGTTGAAGCTAAACCAGTTGGTCGAGTTGGGACCGTGGCAGATTTCAGGCGTTTGGGTCCGTCTACATTTACTGGTTTAGAGGAGCCGTTGCCAGCAGAGCAGTGGCTAGTTGACACGGAGAATTTGCTTATTGCGGCAAAAGATTCCAGAGGACAAAAGAGTTGATGTGGTACGCATTCAGCTAGTGGACTATGCCCGAGAATGGTGGCTTGTGGAGGAGACCCGCTTGCCTAAGCCGATCAAGTGGGCGGATTTTTCTAAGAGTTTCCAAGAGAAGTTCTTCGCGCGGACTGCACGGGAGGAAATGGAAGAGAAGTTTATTGGGCTAAGGCAGAATGGAGCACCCGTGGATGTGCATGCAACAGAATGGACGAGACCCAGCAGATTCGCTGGACCTTTAGTTGCTAACGATGCAGACAGGGCACGAAGGTTCATGCGCAGCTTGGATGTGGACATCCAGAGGCAGATTGTCTCCCTGGGTTTGACCACTTTCTCACAGGTTCTTACGGCAGCTCGGGAACAGCAGAGTTTATCAGGGATGAAAGGGAGTTTGCAGCAGACAGCAGTTGCGGTAAGAAAGCCTGCATTTGTACCAAACCGAGCTCACGGTCGCAAGGGTATTCCAGTGGACCGTCGTGGTGTAGCACCAATGAAGAAGCCTATGATCGTTGATCGAAGAAGGAGCGTGATTTGTGACTACTTCCGTTTACCTGGGCACGTGCAGAGGGGGTGTCGAAGGAGGCAGGGACTCTGTTTAGTTTGTGGAGCGGCAGATCACAATGTCAGTGCTTGTCCGTCGAATCTTCGTATAAAGGATGATATTCAGAAGCCTCCGCATAGACCGTTTCAGGGACAGAAGCAGCTGACTCAAGGACCTAATCAGGCTCGAGCTTTTACCTTGATAGCTGAGGAAGCTAAGGCATCAGGAGAAGTTGTTTCAGGTACTTTACTCATTCATGGTTTTCCCGCATTGGCATTATTTGATTCTGGTGCATCCCATTGTTTTATGTCATCCAAGTTTATAACTACACACTCGATTGCCTGCACGGCCCTGTCTAGTTTCTGGGACATACACACTGGGAATGGGAAAATCATATCTAGTAGGGAATGTAAAGATTGTACAGTTGTTGTGTGTGGACGGGAGATTTTTGCAGATTTCTTGGTGATTGATACAGGCAGCTATGAAGTCGTCTTGGGAATGGATTTTCTTGGCACTTTCCACGCTTACATTGACTGTAGGGCAAAGAAAGTAATTTTCCAGATTCCTGGACATCCTGAGTTTACCTTCACTGGAGGAAGCAGTTCTGTCGGGCCAGTCGAGTTTAGGGCTAGGCCGACAAACAGTACTCTTGCAGCAATGGAAGTTGATAATAGTGAAGAGCCGGCTGTTGTTCGTGATTTTATGGACGTATTTGAAGATATATCGGGTTTACCGCCGAAGCGAGACGTGGAGTTCACAATTGATCTTATTCCTGGTGCAGCGCCAATGTCTAAAGCGTATTACCCAATGGCACCAGTAGAGTTGGAAGAAGTCAAGAAACAGGTTGCTGAATTGCTTGAGAAGGGTTGGATCCGAAGCAGTAACTCGCCTTGGGGAGCTCCAGTTCTTCTAGTAAAGAAGAAGGATGGCACAAGAAGGATGTGCATCGACTATCGAGAATTAAACCGGGTGACTATTAAGAACAAGTACCCGATCCCTCGCATTGGAGAACTTTTCGAGCAGCTTAGTGGCGCGAGGGTATTCTCGAAGCTGGATTTGCGATCCGGATATCATCAGGTTCGAGTGAAAGCAGAAGATATTTGCAAGACGGCGTTCCGAACTCGGTATGGACATTACGAGTACTTAGTGATGCACTTCGAAGTAACGAATGCACCGGCAGTATTCATGGACTTGATGAACCGAATCTTTTCACCATTCTTGGACTAGTTTATCGTGATCTTCATTGACGATATTCTGGTCTACTCAAAGAGTTTCGAAGAGCATGCTGAGCATTTGAAGATCGCACTGCAGACGTTGAGACAGGAGAAATTGTATGCGAAGATAAGTAAGTGCGAGTTTTGGCTGGAGGAAGTAAAGTTTTTGGGGCATGTTGTGTCGGGCGATGGAATTGCTGTCGATCCCGAAAAGATTGTAGCAGTTCGTGATTGGCCAATTCCAAAGAATGTTGCGGAGATAAGAAGTTTCCTTGGATTGGCCGGATACTACAGAATATTTGTGGAGAACTTTGCTCGTCTGGCAGAGCCGTTGACCAAGCTTACGCGCAAGGAGGTACCTTTTGTATGGACGGATAAATGTGCGTTAGCTTTTGAGACGTTGAAGCAGAAGTTGATAACCGCCCCTATTCTGACCGTGCCAGACAATTCCGGAGGATTGGTGATTCACAGCGACGCATCTGGAAAATGATTGGGATGTGTTTTGATGCAGCATGGGAAGATTGTAGTGTACGTATCGAGACAGTTGAAGACTCATGAGAAGAATTACCCAACTCATGACTTGGAGCTTGCGGCTGTGATTTTCACTTTGAAGATTTGGAGACACTACCTTTTGGGCGAAAGGGCCGAAGTTTTTACTAATCATAAGAGCTTGAAGTATGTGTTCACACAGAAGGAGATTAACATGAGGCAGCGTAGATGGTTGGAGCTGATGCTGACTATGATCTTGATCTGAAGTACCATCCGGGAAAGGTTAACATCGTGCCGGATGCGCTTAGTCGGTTACCAGCAATTCAGGTGTTAACTACGCAGAAGGAGATCGTTGCAGATTTTTGAAGATTTGACTTGGAGGTTGTGCTACCACATTATACGGGACAGTTGTTGCAGCTGCAAGTACATTCGTCATTGATCGAGAATATTAAAGCAGCAGAATCGCAGGATCCTAGACTGCAAAAGTTTCGAGAACAGGTTGAAGCCGGACTACGAACAGATTTATTGATTCACGAAGATGGTTCGTTGAGGTATGGTAGCCGTTTGTGTGTGCCAAAGGGAGATGTTCGTGAAGAGCTTATGAAGGAGGCACACAGTTCAGCTTATTCTGTACATCCAGGAGGCACAAAGATGTACCGAGATATTCGACAACATTTCTGGTGGGAAGGCATGAAACGGGAGATTGCTCGCTTTGTGGCAAAGTGCTTGGTGTGTCAGCAAGTTAAGGCTGAACATCAAAGGGTTGCTGGTTCATTGCAACCACTTCCGATTCCTCAGTGGAAGTGGGAACATATAACCATGGATTTCGTGACAGCTTTACCGCGGAGTCCAAAGGGCAACAGTGTTGTATGGGTGATTGTTGACCGATTGACCAAGGCAGCTCACTTTATTCGTTTTCGGGTTGGTCAATCAACAGAGACCTTGGCGGAGCGGTACATGCAGGAGATTGTAAGATTGCATGGAGTACCGGTGAGCATCGTGTCCGATCGGGACACTCGGTTCTTATCACACTTTTTGCGGAGTTTACAGGAAAGTTTGGGGACTAGATTGAAGTTTAGCACAGCTTATCATCCTCAAACTGATGGTCAGTCGGAGAGAACGATCCAAACTCTTGAAGATATGTTGAGAGCATGCATGTTGGACTTCAAGGGTTCTTGGGAGGATCATCTACACTTGGTGGAGTTTTCTTACAACAACAGTTTTCAGGCAACTATCCAGATGGCTCCATTTGAAGCATTGTATGGTCGTAAATGCCGTTCACCTGTTTGTTGGGATGATGTCAGTGAACGAAGATTATTGGGGCCATATTTGGTTGTGCAGACAGTTGAGAAGGTTAACACTATCAGAAATCATATGAAGGCAGCACAAGACCGACAGAAGAGTTGGGCTGACACGTCAAAAAGACCTCTAGAGTTCGCCGTGGGTGATTTGGTATTCTTGAAGATATCACCGACTAGAGGGGTGATTCGTTTTGGGAGTCGAGGAAAGCTTAGTCCTCGATTCGTTGGACCCTTTGAGATCTTGGAGTGTGTTGGTGAGGTAGCGTATCGTTTGGCATTACCGCAGTCCTTGGCGATGTGCACGATGTGTTTCACGTATCTCAACTCCGTAAGTATGTTCGTGATGAAACGCATGTATTGGATCATTCGGAGCTAACGGTACGGGAAGACTTGACTTTTGAGGAGCGACCGATTGAGATTGTGGATCGAAGGGAAAAAGTTCTTAAGAACAAGGTTATCCCCCTTGTGCTTGTTTCTTGGGGTAATCGCTCGCATGGAAAGTCCACTTGGGAACGAGAAGATGAAGTCCGGCAGAAGTTTCCTCACCTTTTCTTGTAGTTATCTATCTTTGTATTCTTGGAATTTCGAGGACGAAATTATTTTGTAGTTGGGTATAATGTAACACCCGAGCCCAATGCTACTAATTTCAGTTACCGTTGAACGAAGTGTGGCACTCATTTCATTTATCTTGCTTATTTGTTACTTACTGTAAAATTTTACCTGGCAAATTCATTTCTGCATATAACAATTTTTGGCATCTAAAATAAAATTAAAAATACTCATCTTGGCCTGCTTGACACCCCTAACCCCGTTGTAGCGTCCGTGCACCGTGTTCTCGTCCCGTTCGGTGAAACGGGCGAGTTTGGACGGCTACGTGCACGTACGTGTGTCCATTTTGGGGGTATGCTTTTTGATCATAAAACACTTCATTTTAAAATTTGGATCCCGCTTAAAATCCTATTATTTCAATTTCAAATTTTTGGACCAGACCCGGGCGCGATTTGGAAATGTTTTACTTTGCGCCAAAATCCCAAATTTTATTATTTTTATAACGTCGTATATTTTCTAAACATACAAATCCTTTACTTATTAATTAAAACCCCATACCATATATTTCATACCTTTAAATCATTAATTAAACTTTCCCTTAACAAAAAAAAAATCCTTTCCAGCCAATTAGCGAGCTCCTATCCCGCGGGCCCCACACCTCTTCTTTCTCTCTCTCTATCTCCCCCTCACCGTCTCTCTCTATCTCTCTCCTCTCTCACTCTCTCGCTCTCTCCCTCTCCCCGTCTCTATCTTTTCTCTCTCCCCATAAATCTCTCTCTCTCTCACTCTTATATTTACACCTTCTCCCTCCTTCTTTTTTTTAAAAAAAAACCACATAACCTTAACCCAACTTCAGCGAACCCTAGCCGCGCACCCCCGTCGCCGCCGCAACCCCATCGCCGGCACCAGCACCGCCGGGCTAGTCGTCTCCGCACCCTCGTCGCAGCCAAGCCCCTTTTCCTCCTTCTCCCTTCTCCCGGTGCACCCCCGACCTGACCCGCGCACCCCCTGCACACGCGTGCATGCCGGATCTGTTGCCGCCGATGACCTCACCTCTGTAGCTCCGGCCTCGCAAGCACTCTCTCTGTGAGCATTGCTCCCTCCTCTTTTCATTTCTTCTTTATTCTTGTAAATATTTTTCTTTTGATCTGGAAACTTTTGTCGCTGTCGGGTAGGCCATCGCCGGAGTTTTTTCGACGACCGTCGATCCTCACGACCCTCTGCAGACCACCGTAAGCTTTTTATCCATCTCATTCTTCCTTCCTTCTCTGTTTTCTCTTCTATTCTTGTTTGCATGTATTGATAGTTCACTGTTCACATTTTGGCCGGAATCCGACGATGCCGACGACGTGTTCCGACATTCCAGCGGGGTACCCCGACCCGTGTGGTTCCATTGTTCGTGGTTTGGGTTCATTCCGTGGACCGTGCGCCCGTCGCGAGTTTCCCCGCCGACGTTTATCATTCCGTTTTCCCGATTCGCGACCCGTTGATGCAAGTATCCCTTGCTACATGCTATACAATATTTACATATATATTATGACACCCTAAACCTGTAAATTTAACTTGGTACGATCATTTCTCATTTTCATGTAAGATATTGTTATATATCATTTATCTTTAAACTTGGAACTTACAGTTTGCAATTGAACCTAATAACCACATTTACCAGCTTAATCATATTTTTAATATTGACATAGCATATGGCATCTATCCCTGTAGTTTTGTTCCATTCGGATACTCGTATGCATTTTAACCTCTAATAACTGCACTGAACCGTTATATAAATCATTGCACCTCTAAAAGTTCTTAAACTTGTTAACATGACTAAACTGCTATAATTGTCTTACTGCACTCTTGTAATCATCTCCGTGACACAATTGATAACTGTATTGCAAATCGAATGAATCTGCCTATTGCTTAATTCATTGCTTATATCATGTTGTTGATAACCATGCTTGCTTGTATAACTGATTGTGAGCACACCCATAATGTTGTTTACATCTTGACCTGACTTGTTACATAGATATTGATTGACCCGACATGGTACCGTACACTGCTTGACTTGACCTGATGTACCATGACCTGATCCGTTACCTGATCTTTTGTCTAATGCCAACAAACCTGACATGTAGTCCTCATGGACCGTTCCTGTTCTCTATCCAGACAAACCTTTTTACATGATCCTGTGTTGGCATTAGTTTCTTTATTTTCGGAATACCTGACTTGACATACACATATAACTTGGGGGTATGGTGAAATCAAAGGTGAAACCTGACTTGTAACTCAACATTTCGATACCTGTTCTGATCAGTCTTACGGGTTAGGCCATCCCCGGAGTGATGATGCTGACATCACTCGCCTGTACCTGCTACCTTTTACTGCCTAGCGGCACGTCTCGGTTTCAGCCCGAGAGTCTTAGACCGTGGTCCCGGGCATGCACGGGATACTATTGAGTTACATCGATGATTCATCAATTTGGTTTCAAAGACTTTAGAATAGAAAACCTGATAGAACAGTTTAGTTTACCCACTGCACACTACCCTGCACTGCTCTGATTCATATTATTGTTACCCTTGTTTTATTCATGTTTATATTGCATTGCCTGTTACCCTGTTTATATTATATTACTTGATGACATGACGCGCTGACGTCTGGGTTTTGCATGGCCCAGATTTCGTACCGCTGTTGCTATCCGAGCAGGAGTACTTCAGCCAGCAGGCTGAGTTGTAAGTTCAGTAGTAGCTAGTTCATTTATTTTCTGCATTTTATTTCCTGATGTGAGCCCGCATTATGAGACATGCATTCCAGTTATCTTGTATTGGATCTTTTGCTTCCGCATTTATTTATTATTGACTCATGTTATCTTGGATTATGGACATGTTTTAGATAGTTTTATTTTGTTCTTGATATCTCTACAGCCGTAATGTGACTGTGGATGGATACTTCCTACCCACAGATAGCATGGTTGGCTATGTCATGTACCCATTTAGCGTACTCTGGGAAGCGGGGCGTGACACTAGTATTACCAAATGTTCGATTAAAATCCGTGTAGCCAGTACACGTATTTAATTGGAATCCTGCATGTATCAACATACAACTTTTACATCGTTTCACTTGAACCGGGAAAACTCTCTGTGTGGGACTTTAAATACTAGACAATACACTGGCAGTGAGTTACCGAATAAATCCATAAGCACAAGCATGTCAGCGGTACTAGCTGTACGTAAAGGCTACCCAGATTTATGTCTATAACGAAGTCGACAATCAAGTCCGTCCGTACCCTACTGAGCCTGTAAATGACAATCTCCATACAGTCCAGTCTCTTCGTATGAGAGTCTCGCATACCAGGTCTAGAGGTGTAAATCGTCAGATCTCTAATAACCCAATAAGTCATGCCGATGTCAGGCTCATGACCAACTGAGAAACTGCTGATTTCCTATCAGCAAATCTCATCCGCTCTGGCCAGGGACTTATGGTGATGGAAATCCAAACACTGCATGCCATCAACTTCCTAAACCAGGAAAGACGAACCCTTCCAATCGCTCATTACCTCCATGTGGCTCGGTACTGTACCCAACTAAAACCGATTTGCATGACTCCTTTGAACCATGAGAGGGTAGTTTTCTAAGTACAGTAGGAACTCACACGAGACAAATGATGATCTCAGGTCTATAGACTACCTTATACTCATGTCATCAGAGAAATGTTATCCGACGATAGGTATAATATCATCTAAGAGTTCTCGGCGAGTCCGTTCGGTGTACTCATTCTCTAATAGACACCTTTCGGTGTACCCACTCTCTAATGAAAACATGTATACAATCTTTGGTGTCAAACACCAATGGTTGTAAGACCGGCCAACTCCCTTCGTCGGGGTCAAGAAACGTATACACCAGTCTACTCTAAAATATCGATGCCGGTCACGATATTCCTACGAATAGGAACATTTAAGAATGTGCTTATATTCTACTTAGATCCCACAAGTATGATCGCCATCATAATGCTGGTAGTCAAGTAAGGATCTTACAGGCTTCATCATTATATATTAGCGACACGTAATAAAACGTATACACATGAATGATAAAGACAAACCAGATAGTATATTGTCATCTCGAGCAAGACTGTTATACTTTTATAGGTCCTCCCTCAATTACCATAATTGTCATCCCGCAATTACAATAATTGCCTTGAGGGCACTATATCCAATAATCTCCCACTTGCACTTAAGGCCAATTATTGTGGCACCGCATACCCACATATCTCGTGTGTTGTCGAATACCCAACTTCTCTACTAACATGTTCGCAAAGCATGTTTGAGAAACAACTGTGTTTGAGAAACAACTGTGTTTGAGAAATAGCCTTAGTGAGTAGATCCGCTATATATTTCTAACTTTATCTCTCTATATCTCAACTTCGCGGAGATCAACTATCTCCCGAAATGAGTGATACCTGTCATAGAATTTTTTTAGATAGATGAGGAGACCAAGTTCATAAATGAAAACTTTTATTCAACAACTTCTTAGGTTGTATCCTCCGCTGAGTCATAATCAGCATCCAGCGCCATGTCTACCAAAGTATCCTGCTTGGAACCTTTTCTAATATACTGCCCCTCATAAGAGGGAAAACTTATAACTCTTAATAGATACTCTTTCATCCATGTCAGCTTGGAAGCCAAAATCGGTACTGGCCTCTCGTAGGAGGCTTCCAATACCACACACCAAGAACATCCTCATATGTTCTTCACAGCTTCCACTTGTTTTTCCAGTATTGGATTAATATATGCTTTCTGCAGAATGTGCAGAAGCAACATCTGGTCCGGTACATCGCATTGCATGATTGACCGAATTGCCTAAGCAATTGAAATGTCATTCACGTAAATCACTCTCCACATCAGTCTAGAAGACATCTCTTTAGAGAGGGCAACTCTATCACTTGCTGTTACACTACCGCGCTAAGAGTCGTCCATTCTAAGCTTCTGAAGAATGGTGTTTAAGCACCCTTATTGGAACACTTTCCAAATCTAGATCTATCACCATAGATCTAGTCACCAGAATTCTTGATACGTTATCCAGATCTTATGTGGAGAAATACCTGTGACAATCATAGTTTGACTGATCGTCGTATAGGAACATCACTTCCTATCAGGAGTATGTCATCCATAAATCATATGATACCACTCCCTACACCCTTCTTACAGGTTCATCTATCATTTTGATGAAGTCAAATACTTTGAATGTCATATCAAAACAGATTATCCATCTCCTTTATGCCTGCTTTAGTCTATAAAAAGACTTAAGAAATTTGCACAACTTCCGCTACTCCTACTGACCATGATAATCCTCCGGCTGAGTCATATACACGTGCACTTCTAAATTCCCATTTAGAAAGATGTTATAGTCATCCACCTGCCAGATCTCATTGTCATGAATAGCAGCAGTGGCAAGTAATATCCGTATGGACTTCAGCACAGACACTGAAGTAAAAGTTCATCACAATCTACGTTGGGTATTTGATAAAAATCCTTTACTGCAAGTCTACCATTCTTAGGTTACTTCTTTTCCATCTGCACAGATCTCGAAAGATCTACTAGCTCCTAATGGGTTTTACCCCTTCAAGAACATCTATCAAAGTCCATAATTTTCTGGAGTGCGTGGAGTCCAACTTGGATATAATGCATCTAGCTATCAACCGGAAGTCACTACTTCCTAAGTCCTGCTGATAACTAGTAAGGTTATCATCACCATGATCTTGACCTCCCTGTCAACGTCTACGAGGAAACTGAAGTATCTCTCAGGTGGTTGAGGTCACCTACTAAAATCAGCGGAGTGGTTAAGGTCTATCGGGTCCAATTGAATCCTTAGATTCTACTAAATTTTCAGTAATCGTTTGTGGTTCTGAAATCACTTCCAGGTCTATCATACTCTTACTAATTTCTTTTACAAATAACCTCTTTTATAAAAAGGTGGTGAGCCACGAACAAAAACAACTTTTGATCTTGAAAATGGTAGAAGTTAAACCCTTGCTAATGCTAGGGATAACCCACAAACTGGTCTTTACCGAAACGTGTGCCTTGAATCTGTTCGGATTGTAATTTAAACAAAAATCGGAAAACTTCATATCTTAATAATCTTAAGATATGATCCCATTTTATATCCATATAGAATCACATGCACAAATATAGATGGAACTATATTCAATTGGCATGCAGTTGTTTCCAGTACATATCACATAAATGGAAAAAGGCGACTCAACATTACTCATCATGGAGTGCACCCATGGATGAGTAATCTGAATCATATTCTCAATTGTACAGCTACGGAATACCCAGCATAAGTATTCTTATCTTTGTTCACTTCGAAGAATGATGATACTTTCAACGTCTTGTTCTCTACTTTATTCTTATACTTATGAACTTCTCAAAATCTTTGGACTTTTCATTTTAATGAATGTGTGTCTAAAACAAGAGAAATCATAGTTAAAACGGAATGAAGTAAGAGAACTGTTGGGGTCAAAAATTACACCCCGATTGACCAAGTCAAAGTCAGTCAACCCCCAGCCAAGCGGGCCCAATGTCAAGCGAAGTAAGCCCAAGCCCAAGTCAAGACCAAGAATGGAAGGGGCCGGCTTCATGCCAAAAATAAAGCAATAAATTAGTTCAATACAATTTTTTAGAAACAAATGTATGAAAATGGGCAGAAAGCCAAAATTTTGTTAACCTCATTGCTTATGTGCAAAAAGAAATAAGCACATAAGGCATGGGGTGGCACAATTGCCATTTGGTAAAGCCCAAGGGAATATATGTAAAGTGTGTATCCTATAAAGACAAACATGATGAAAAAATCAACAATAACCTTTCATTCTCTCCGAAAGTTAGGATTATGTGCCTTCTTCTCATTCCTCAAGGTTCTAAACCTTCTTCTCTTTTCTGAATTAAATCAAAAGTTTAACTCTTCTTTTTGCAAAAATAAATAGTTTTTCACCATAAAACCCTTGAAGGGGAACTCGAATCTTCTATTAAATCTCCAAAAGGGGAGATTTTTAAGTAACACCCTATTTTTCTCCAAGATCCAGCCGATAAACAGGAGGAAGAAATAGACCCATCTCCAAAAATCCTATTTTAGGAAAATCCAAGGCTCAAAAGAAGATCCAGGTTAAAGGAGAGAAGAAAGGGGTCCCCTTTGATCATTTACAAAGATTTTTGGGAGTTCAACTCCATTTGTCAAAATCTTTTGGAGTTTTTCGGAGTTTAACTCCCTTCAAAATCTTTTGGAGTCTAACTCCACAAATAAAATCCTTTTAGGAGTTTAACTCCATAATAAAAATTCTTTTGGAGTTGAACTCCACAATAAAAAAATAAAAATCCTTTTGGGAGTTTAACTCCAAATCTTGGGGCTAAGCCCATTTTTCTACAGGCACCTAGCGCCCATATGCCGGGTGCGTGATGCGCTGGCGCCCCAGCACCCATGCGCCTTTCATATGGCCCGCGGGTGTCCAGCGTCCACGTGCCAGGCGGGTGAGGTGCTGGCGCCCAGCGCCCATGCTCCTTGCACGTGGCCCGCGGGCGCCCAGCGCCCACGTGCCGGGTGCGTGAGGTGCTGGCACCCAGCGCCCACGTGTCCTTGGGACGCTACTCACCCCTATTTTTTTCCATACACTTCCCATTAAAAAATACCTCTCTCGTTAGAAAAAAATTTGCGAGGCCCCCGATACGTCCAAATACCCTTTAAAACACAACACACGCACACGACATAATGAGTTCACATAACTAATTTGACCCGTCAATCGGAAGTTCCCTAGCTTCAAAAGCGAAGGGTAATTAACGGCAGTTTAGTTCGCGGCTGCCGGAGATTCGGATCCCCACAATCAATAAACCCCGGCTTGCCCCGACAGGAGAAATCTGTACATGCCTGACAAGTGCGTGCATTCTCATCTCAATATGTTGACGAAAAACACCCTACAAGAACCAAACCCTCGTCCTAAAGGACGTCGGACAACATATATCAATATGTATAAGTCCCATGAGTTCACTTACTCAAACTCCGTATGTTGTAAGTTGAAAACTGTTATTTTGGTTAAGAATGTCTATACCGTTTTTCAATGCATCTTACCAAATCATCAATTGATAAAGGTAAATCTTTAGAAAAACAATATCTCACTTTATTAAATAAAGAGACAGATATATCCGTTTAAAGCTTAGTTTATAATAACAGTTATTCAAAATCAAATATTTGTTGTTAAGCAAAACCAGTTGATTTTCTCCAATAGCACCAATTGCTACGAATTCCGATATAGAGGATCAAATCACCTTTTTCTAATACTCTACTCCTTCTCAGCATCTGTAACGCCTTACAGATGTGAGATTTTAATCCAGTATCCATATACCTTGGAGTTAGAATTAATTCAGAAAAAAAATTCAGTTACAACCACACTTGAAAACCGAAATATTAAAAAATGTTTCAAGGGGTGGCCGAGTATTTTAATTTTGCCTCTTCCACTGCCCAGGTTCATGACAGTAGTTGTAATTTTCTTTGCTTACACTTCAATCCCTTTATATGTCTTTACATCTTACTTTCTGTACACCATACTTAGGCTAGTTGGTTTCCTTCCTTCGCTACCTGTCTGCACCAGCCTTAGGTTTGGAAGAAGACTATCCAACAACCGTAACTGGTGTACTCTCTAAATACAAAGAGCTCTTAACTCGATAGAAAGTAAAGGGAAGAAACAACAGAATTATACAATTCAATTTCGTCAGAACCCGTGACCATCTTCAGACAGAAATAACTTCTTCGAGGTCGTATGTAACTATATGAGATGACCTTTCCAAGCAATATGGATTTTCATAGTGATACGAAGTGTTCTGAAGAAGGCAAAGGGGAAGTAGGTGCTGCAAGGACATATACAATTTTTTCGTGAACCATGACATTCCAAAGCCAAAGGTTGTAAAAAGATTTGGTTAACTTGGTTTATAAGTTTTAGTTTAAGGTAAGTCATGGTCGCAGCCACAGAGAGAGAGAAGAAACACTCGGCGTGCGCTCTTGCAAAATTAGATTGGTTTATTAATTTATCTAATCAGGATGGCTCCCACTGTTTTCTTGAATTCTCCTTCAAACCTTAAAAGAAAAATTAGCCAAGATTATTCGTACCTATTTTAGGGTTCATCCAATGGATGCGATGCGACACGTGCAAAGCACGTGCACATGGCTTAAGGCCATCGCATGCAAAGCACGTGCGCATGGCAAATACCATCGCATGCGATGCAACACGTGCAAAGGCTATCGCATGCAATGCGGCACAAGCAAGACACATGTGCATGGAAAAAGCCATCACATATACTTGATTAAGTCATTACAAGAAGAAAATCTTCTATCGGTTAACAAAGTTGACAAAAATAATTAAAATTGATCTTGAGATCAATGATCCAACGGTGCGCACACACCTTAAATTGATATAAATCAATTTAAATCTATTTATTAACAACAAACTTAACAAAATAATCAAAATTGATTTTTGGATCAATGATCCAATGGTGTGCATGTCAGCTTTAATTGATATGAATCAATTAAGATTAAATTGAGCTCAAAACTCACCTGATTGTTGGGAACAAACCCTAAAAATTCCTTTCCTATAAATAGAAACCCCCCTCACAATGAAAAAAAAGCTTTTGAATCTTGATTTTGTTTTCCTACCATATATAAGTATAAGAATTATTCTTCAATATGATATTTGTTTGCATGTTAATCTTCTGTATTTTTACAAAAGTTCAATGGGGGCAGTTGCCACAGCTGGACCCTATATGGATCCGCCCTTGCTTGTTCGGTAAAGGGATTAGTGATACATACAACATTTTCTCGTATATATGTCAACTCCAGCTATATAGCAAATTTTTTAGATTCATAGCATGCACATGAATTCTTTCCATAATATACAAATATAATTGTGTGCATGAATGGATAGCTATTAGGTTTATAAATATACAAAAATAATTTTGTGCATGAATGGATAGCTATTAGATTCATAGCATGCACATGAATTCTTTCCATAATATACAAAATTTTTAGATTCATAGCATATGCATGCACATGAATAAACATTGAATACTAGCTACATGGATTGGAAATAAAGAAATGCATCACTATTTTTCTCCACCCAATTTAGCAAAGGATTTAATGGGAAGGATCTGGTAATGGATCCTTCATTTAGTGCTATTTATTGTACAGTTGTAGTGTCATATGGGTGCAACCCCCTATCTAAGTCGGAAGAATATACACTCTCTACATGTTTTTGTGCAGGTTTTATGCCGTAGATTTTGATATAAGTCATGAAGTGTGATCAACAAATAAACGCTTGAGGCTCCTAGAGGTGGGTAATGGAAGGGGATGAGCAAACTTGAAGCTCAGAGTCCAATCCTTGGCCCGCAAATTACCTTTAACAAGGTAATAACTCGATGATAATGGCCTTATTGCTTAGTTTTATTTTATAAAATGGAAATTTTTTGTGATTTCACAACCAAGTAAATTGCAATTTTAGTGGCTCTGATTTTGAACGAAAACAAAATCAAGTAGTATTTGATGATCAATTAAACTAACTTAGTATGTACATTTTATTTTTTTAGAATAATAAGTATTATCTAAAGTGAAGAATAATACATAATTTTATCATTTAACTAGCGAGAATAATACAAAAAAATCCAATTTTTTTCACATTAATAATTAATTAGATATTCCTAAGTAATGGGAAATAGTAATGTTTGAAATAAGTAATATCTAAATGGATGATGAACATTAAAATAAGAGTGCCTAATTTAGTTTTCCAAATCAAATTTCTTATCATAGAAAATATTTTTTTTCCTTATTAGTCATGCACATATTGATGCAGTCACGTCATGCTAATATGTAGTATGCATTTACTTCAATAATTGGTATACAATATAATGTTTGGACCAAAATTTTACGAACAAATATAAGTAATGATTAGAATTTGATCAATTAAACTAGCTGAATATGTACATTTTATTTTTTAGGATACTAAGTGTTATCTAAAGTGAAGAATAATACATAATTTTATCATAACCAAATATTAGAAAATAATTAAGTGTTTCTTGTCCTATGAAAAAAATCCAATTTTTTTCACATTAATAATTAATTAGATATTCCTAAGTAATGGTGAATAGTAATGTTTGAAATAAGTAATATCTAAATAGATGATTAGCATCAAAATAAGAGTGCCTAATTTAGTTTTGCAAATCAAAATTCTTATCATAGAAAGCATTTACTTCAATAATTCGTACATGATATAATGTGTGGACCAAAATTTTACGAAAAACGAACAAATATAAGCGATGTTGGGACAAGATAAGGCAATACTCTATAATTAGAATTTGATGTATTGTTGAATAACATAAGGAGGAATAAGTGAAGTTTGCCCTACGGTCAAATGGAGATTAATGTTCAATCTAACTGCAAGATACATTTTTAAATGTATATGACATAATACTTATAGTAGTAATGGCCAATCAAGCATATAATATTAACACGAACCATCTAGAATTTTTCTATAAAGCAGATTCTACAAGCTCTAAAACTTGATCTAACTAAACTATATATATCATCCGTGTATGGAAAAACGAAAGTTGACGAAGGTCCTTGGAAAAGGCAGCCTCCAAGGCCAGGCGTCGCAATTCACCGGGATAAGGCAATACTCTATAATTGGAATTTGATGCATGGTTGATTAGCATACTTATAGTAGCTTGTAAATAATTCAGCGGATTCTCTAAGAACCATCCTGAATTTTTCAATAAAGCAGATTCTCTAAGAACACTAAAACTTGATCCAAATAAAGTATATATATCATCTGTGTATGGCAGGTCCAGGAAAAACTAAAGTTGACGATGGCCCTTGGAAAAGGTGGCCTCCAAGTCCAATCCTCGCAATTCAGAGGGAGAGGACGAAGGCAATGACCGATTACGATGCGGCTCCTTTATTCAGCGCAAATCGGAGATGGCGGCAGAAAAGCTGAATATCTAAAACACAACGTGTGTCCCAAGATTGCCGCATCGAAAGGTGAACAACATACGTACACAACAAGATTAGCGGTCTGCAGAAGGCTTCGAAGGAGAAGATCGAAAAAGGTGGCATCGATGGGATAGTTTGTGTCAGGAAAGATATTTAAATTTCAGGAGGAGAGGATTCAACCATATCAGTACCTCTCGAAAATTTATGCCTTAGCGTCTATTGATTTTTGTTGCTGCATAATAAAAGCCTTTTCACACCAAGGCAACATTATCCTTTATGCTGTTGTTTTGTATTAATTATTTCTGGGGTGTTTTTTACTAAAATGCTCTCTCATACTTCGTTAATTACTAAAATACCCCTCATGCTTCATATTTACTTAAAACACCGTCCATACGTTTAAAATGCAATAAAAGCCTCCTAACAAACAAAAAAGTGAATTTTTTTGGTAATTTTCATTACTCCATTAAGAAACTAATGATGAGTATCGGGTTAGGATTTAAAAACCTCCGAGCCTGTCTTCTTCTACTAAAATTCTCCATTTTTTCTCAAATTGGTTTTAGGGTTAGGATTTCGATCAAATATCTCTCAAATAAATCATGAAAACCAGTTTCCTTTCTCATGTTAGGATCTACAGGTAACCCTAGAGGGAGATGAATAGGATTGTGATCAAATTACAACGTTAGTGCCACGTAAGATTAACAATTTTAAGTTAAAGCAATAGAACAATAATCAACGACATCAATAATCAAACGAAAAAACAAAGATTTAACATGATTCGGCCTAGCCTACGTCCACCCTCAATAAAAATTTCACTATCTAGCTAGAAATAAATATCTCAATTTACAAATTGTTTGGCTACCTAAACCCGATCCTACCCTGATCACAATAGGCTACATGCCAAAAAAATTCTAGATGAACTCATTCAATATACCCTAGATCGAGATTCCAATCAGATCAAAATAACCCTTCTTGATCAAACATCCTTTCAATGAAAATTACCATGAAAAAATAAATAGAGAAAAAAACTAAACAAAAACTCTCTTGATTCCACTTGATGTCCAAAATTGCATCCTTTGATATTTGTACTTCTTTGATATTGAAGATGAACCCCTTTAAGATGTATATAACCTCTAAATTTTGATAGCTTGAAAGTGCAACGGATCTCGTCTAAATTTTTTCTCTTTCTAATGTAAAAATAAATATTTCGGGAAGAATATTGGTGTCTAAGCAAAGGGCAGCCGAACAGAAACCCTAAAAATCACATATATAGCTTCTGAGAAATCCTCGAAATAACGCGAGCATGCAGAAAAAATCGGTGGCCTAGATTCAAATATAAAACTGAAAAAATTCGGTCTGAGCTGAAAATTTTCGGTCCCGCTTCATATGTTAAGCGTTAGTTTTTCTATGGCGATCTTCTACAATCCTGCTTAATATTTTAAAATTTTTAAATTCCGATTTTGACTGATTCTTCATGTTGGATATGTATACCCTAGAGGCCTTCATTGTATAGGATACTCGGGATATCTATGTACAGGACAATCTTGTTCGATATGATAGTACTCTATTTGATTTGTCTTTATCTTAGCATGTGATATGTTTTACTTTGTATTTCATATCTTGTATATATGTTGATAAAGCCCGTAGGATTTTTGCCTGACTACCAGCGTTGTGATGGCAATCATACTTGTGGGAGCTGGGTAGTCGATAAGCACATTCTTAAAGTGTCCCTAGTCGTAGAAGTATCGAGACTGGGCATCGATACTCCAGAGTAGACTAGTGTATACATATCTAGACCATGACAAGGGGCGATAGATTGGTCATGTAGCCATTGGTGAGGTGCACTGATTAGTCCAAAGATACTTGTTAACCGTAATCAGAAACGGCGTCACTTTGTAGCTAGCCGGTGAATACGGGTCGATCCACAGAAATGGGTAATTTTCTTAATGTGCCTTTTACGAGTTGATTCCAAATGTTGTTTGGATTGATTTTATTAAATCTAAAAAGACTAGATCTGAAAATAAACTAATTTAATCTAAATTAAAGTCTTGCTAGGGTTAGGATTAGGGGAAGTTTGGAGATTAAAGGTTTCCTCACAGCTTTCAATGCCTTATTTTTGATCAATTAGATGTTACGGTAATTATCAATGAAGTGGATTAGAATCTTTCGGGAAGATGTTTCTTCCTCTAGATTCTTATCCTTTCTTTATCGATAATTACCCTAACCTCCATGGAAAACACGCGCAACCGGGCCTTTATACTACGGTGTCACCGTTACCTCGAGGGGTAGGGTGCCGTAGGGAGCGGTTGTGCGTGTATGCATGGAGTTCTAATTCTTAGTTATGAAATGGCATGAAAGGGGTGAGAGATCTCATCTCTCAAACCTTTTCCTAAGGCTAACCCTAACAAGCGAGGAGATTACTCGCTCATTAGGGGATGAAAAAACATTTTAATTAAAGAGAATTAAAAGCACAGAAATAAAATTACTTACTAATTTGATGGCTCCCTCCAAGCAAGAATACAGAACAGATCTGAATTTTATTTATTGAAAAGAGGCATGAGTTTTATAGATCTGTGATTACAATTTATAGGAAAACAAGAAAACTAGGGTTACAAACTCTCACACATGTGAAATTACAGATTTGCCCACGGAGAATCCCAACACCCGCACCGACGCACCAACTCAGAAAGTTTGCGCCGACACGGGCATTAGACGGCCGCGGAACCATGGCAATAGGATGCTTGGGCCGCGGTTCCGCGGCCCTATGGTGAGCTTAGCTCACCCAACTTCTGGGCTTGGTTCAGGACTTCTTGGTCTTCCTATTTTTATACTTCTTTTTTCTGTTGGGCTTCTTAGTCTTCTTCAGATCTTCAGTGAAAACTTGTAAGGATCTTTTGACCGTTTCACTTTCGTCTTTTTGGACTTTGCACCGTTCTTCGTCTCGGCTTGAGTAAGATCCGTCTGCTTGTTGGTCAAAAGTCCCTTTTCTGTATCAACTTTCGTCTTTTTCACTGTATTTGCTCCAAGAGCCTGTATCCTGTAATATGCAACAAACGTGCATCAAGAGTACCTGTTTATTTATAAAAAGGATAAGAATAGGGGAATGAAATATGCAATATTATGGTCTGAACAAATACCCCCAAACTTATCTTTTGCTCGTCCTCGAGCAAACTTATTATTTTATTCACTAAAATCCTAACCACACTTTCGCAGGGAAACACGATTGCACTGAGCACGTGCAACAAGCCGTTAAACCTCTAGGTGTCCCTAGTAGGAGGAGTGTTGTCTCCTGAGGGTTTTCAGCGGATTACACCCACAAAATCCTATCAATTCGGCCTTTCGACTTTTGTTTTTCAATTAAGTTTTCTAACAAGGAATTCTATTATCTTCTGACTCGCAAATTATCCACTCACATTCTTCACACTTCCTCATTATTTAACTTAAGATTATATATGTTTTATAGACTCACTTAGCTTTCGGCATTTCCTAAGTTTTCCTTCTCGGGTTCCATTTCCATTTAGGAATTTTTATCAACACTATTAAAGATACAAGTTCTATTCTTCACTCCTTTCTCTCATTTAAACTCCAATCATATATCCCTACGTGTGTGTATAGATCACCCCTACACTTGGAAATTCAAATCAAGCAATCGTACTCTCGTCCATTGTCCAAGGTACTTATTAGTGAATTTATAATTGAATTTCGCTTACACATCCTTCATGCGACCGTTAATACTTCTTGATGTACCAACGACCGATTACAAAATGTGTTTGCACTTTAAAGCGTACTTCCTAGTTTTTGCAACACCCAAGGCTTTAGCAGTGACTCCCAAACCAGTTGGTCTAAGACACTAGGTGATAAGGCACCCTCGCTAAATATTTTTTTCTATTTTTACCGCCTTAAGTAATCATAAAAACCAGTGTCCATTTTTTCTTTATTCACTTTTTTTTTATTTTCATTGTACTAAGGACTTTAGACAAGAGCATTTCAAGGTTTCTTCTACTATCCCAAGTTTCAAGGTGCGTGATTGTGCATTTTGTAGGGTATACGTTTTCAGAATCTAGACTTAAGCTAGGAACTATTTTTCAAACTTATACTCTAATAAGAACATCAATACTCTTCCCTTGTTTCGACTTAGCCCAAAAAGTGAACCCAAAATTTGCCTATTTCTAAACAAACTACAAGGCATATACTTTCTACCGTTAAACTTTAAGGAATGTTATTTTTAGGGTTTTTAATTCACTAAGTCTAAGATCTAGTTGTTCCTAGCCAGTTAACTTATTTGTCAAACTCAAGTCAATTAGCCAAAATTGAATACAATAACTTTTATAATTTTTGAAATTTTTTCAATTTTTATGGGTTTTCAAATAAGTATGCAAATGCAAAAATATGTACAAATGAATGCGAAGGAAGAAGACGTACCGAGCGTACCCCCAAACTTGAACTTGACAGTGTCCTCACTGTCATGCTAAACCAAGAGGGTCAAAATACTGGCACTTCCCTGTTTATTTATAATTTTTTTATTGTTAAGAAAAACAAAAATATATACAGAAAAACCCTCCCCCAAACTTCATTTAAACTAAGTCAGACATTACTGCCAAACCTTGCATAGACCAAATGTTAACACCAACCAGTTGAAAAATTTATCAGTAAAGAGTATCAGTTGGTGGAAGAATAAGTTGTAGCGATCCATAAAGAATTGAGGAAGATAGAAGTGGTGGTATGGAAGGTATGGAGGTGAATAGACAGGAGGGGGTGATGAATCAAAACGAGAATGCGAATGATCAGCAATCAGTGGAATGTTGGCATTCTCGTAGCTTCTCAAAAGAAATTGGGGTGGTTCAAATTCTAAAGGAGGAGGTTGACTAACCACAATATCCCCAAGATGTTTCTGTGGGTCCTCTATTGACTTGGCATCATCCATCAATTGCATATGATATTCAATTATAAGGGAACTGATCTCCTCGATGTCCGCCATAGTCCAACCGAAAACTTGCCGCCTATCTTGTAAGACCTTTAAAATAGCATTCTCTTGCTCGAAGGCTAGAGAGGCTGATATTATAATGGGAAAAGTCTCATTCTCACCTATGTAAGCATATTTAAGGTGAGGTGGCAAGGACATGAGTTCGAGTTTCGGAGGCGAAAGAATCATTGCGGAATCTACCTCGAACTCAAAGGACTGCAACACAGGTTCGAAATCACTGCAAACAACCGATTCAGATGGTTCAACTAACTCATCCAAAAATTCAAAAGACTCATATTCGAGCTGTGAGTCGTCATCATCCGAAAAAGTGAAACATTCATAATCCATATCGGTTGTGTCAACGGTGGTAGGCTCAAGGAGGGATTAACTAGTGGCGTCAAAACTGTTTTCATCAAACAAGAATCTTTCAAGCTCGCAGTCCTCCTGCGTGATTTCGTGAATAGAGCAAACTTCTCGTGTACTAGTTTTAGGCACGGGGGGCAGACTTCCCATCTTATAAATATTGAACTCACTAGACATCTTCCCAAAGGATAGAGTCATGGAGCCATTGCGACAGTTTATTACAGCATTGGAAGTGGCCAAAAATGGTCGACCGAGGATCACCGGAATTTGGTTTCTTGGGTTAGCAACAGGTTGTGTATCCATAACAATAAAATCAACGGGGAATATGAACTCCCCAACTTTGATCAACACATCTTCTAGCTGACCCCTTGGATGGGTGATTGATCGATCAGCCATTTGGAGAGTACAACGAGTGGGTTTCAACTCTCCAACCCCTAATTGTTCGTACACGGAGTAGGGAATCAGGTTAACACTAGACCCAAGATCTAAAAGTGCTCGATTAATTTTCTTATCCCCAATTATGATTGAAATCGTAGGACAGCCGGGGTCCTTTTGTTTTTGGGGTAAGGTTTGATGGTGGTTAATAGCATTGCTCACTGCACTAGCCACTAGCACTTTCTTGGGTACTTGAGATGTCTTTCTCTTCGAGGTGCATAAGCCCTTTAAGATTTTCGCGTATGAAGGGACTTGTTGGATTGCATCCAAGAGAGGTATATTTATGCTAACCTGCTTAAATATCTCAACAATCTTCTCCATTTGTGCATTTGGTTTATTAGGACTCAACCTGTTTGGGAATGGAGCATTTTGAAAATTCGTTGAGTCAAATGTTTGTGGAGAAGAATGTGGAGTAGGAACGGATCCCGGTGTAGATGTGTTCATGTTGTGAGAAATGGGTCCGTTCGAGCTAGAAGAAGTAGAGCCATGTGAAGGGTGGAGAATAGGCTCTAAAGAAAAAGGTGAAGAAGAAAGTGAAGAAGGGGAAGATGACGATGGAGAAAAAGAAGAAGAAGAAGAAGAACCACCGGCGGGGATGTCATCACTAGTTCCCACATTATTTTGCAACACTCTTTCGGATCTCAACGTGGCCACCGCATTTACATTGTGATTGGGATATGCGTTTTGTGTGTGACCGGAATTTGGCAATGGTTGAGCTGGGAGCTTTCCCTTTTCTCTCTCGCTTAACGCAGCAGTTAATTGTGCAATTTGTGCCTCAATAGATTTGATACTTTGATCGTGTGAAGCATTGTTATGCATCAAAGACTGAACATAATTTTCAAATCTTGCTGCGGATTCTGTAGATTGCTTGAGAAATGCATCTAGACTTTTTTCGAGCGAGATAACCTTATCATCATTTGGTTGAACCAAATTGTTCGTTTGATTTGTATAAGGTTGTTGTTGGAAAGGTTGCTGGTTTTGAGTTTGTGAAGGTGCTTGTTGTTGTTGTGGAGGAGGAGGTCTTTGAAAATTGTTATTTTCTTGGACTTGTTGATTTTTGTTCCAAGTGAAATTTGGGTGACTCCTCCACCCCGGATTGTATGTCGAAGAGTACGGATCGTTTCTTTGTCGTTGCTGAAATGCAGCATTGACTTGATCCTGTCCTTGAGTAGATGCATTATAAGGACACTCTTCGGTTAGATGCGATGGATTCGAACAACAAGCACAAACAGTTCGCGTGGGTACAGCAGTGGCAGGAGAAGACGATGAGATTTTGGTCTCAATGGCTTCTAGCTTTTTCATAAGTGCGGCCATCTCGGCCTTCATAGCAATCGACATATCTACTTGATATATGCCTGCCCTAGATTGACCAACAGAAAAAGATGATGTGGTCTTGGTACTCTCCCACTGAATTGTTTTCTCACTAAGATCCTCAAGAAACTGCCACGCTTCGTCGCTAGACTTGGAAAGAAAATGACCTTGACATATAGTTTCTAGCAACTGCTTCGTTGCCGAGTTCAATCCCTCGTATAATGTTTGGCAAAGTTGCCAACTTTCGATCCCATGATGAAGGCATTGAACAAGTAGGTCTTTAAATCTCTCAAAGCACTTCCAAAATGGTTCGGAAGGAAGCTGTGAAAATTGTATAATCTCGTTACGGATTCTAGCAGTTTTGTGATGAGGATAGAACTTTTTCAGAAAAGCTCTCACAAACTCGTCCCAATTTCTAATGGAATGTGATGCGGTGCTATATAGCCACTTCTCGGCTAGGTCACATAAGGTGAAAGGAATGACCCTTAGCCTTATAGCGTCATCACTTAATTGGGTCGTTTTCATCATAGCGCAAACGTTTTGGAATTTATTGATAAAGATATATGCATCTTCGGATTCCAAACCATGAAATTTTGGCAGCATATTGATGAAATGTGGTTTTATTTCAAAGTTGTCCCCATTTGCCGGTGGGGGTGAAAGACATGTAGGTAAAGAAGTGCGGACGGGGTAGAAGAGATCCTGGAGCGCAACTCGTGCGGGCGCTACAATAGGCGGAAGATTCCGGTTATTCGCACCTATCGGAGGTGGAATCATTCCCGTCGGTAAGGTATCGTTGGGGTTGAATCCCGACATACTTACGAAAGAAGAATTTGAAGGTGGAGGTAAGGAAATGGAGGGAATTTCGACTTCGGTGTCGAAGGGTTCGTCGGTCGGTACCAACGAAACACGGACTAATCGGGCGTTAGTATCCCTAATCCAAAGTGACATACACTAAAGGAGTAGTGTAGTCAGAAAAATAGAAAAATAGAATCTGGGGGTAAGATAACGTCAATGAAGGGAAGTGAGTGGAAGTGAGTTGCAAGTTTTCTTAGCGGCAAGTTGCAAGTTTTGAAAAGATTTTTCTTTTTTCTTTTTTATTTATGTGAGAGTTTTGCAAAGAAGTTTTGAAAAGAGACTCGTGACACAAATGTATCAACCACACATGCAAAATCAGGCCTAGATCTAGGGTCGCCTAGGTCTGCTAGACAGCTCCTAACTAGGGCTAGAAATAGGACCTCAAACCGCCTCTTCACCGACAAGTACGGCCAGGTAAGTGGGAAGGAACCACAATAGTGGGCCTAATTAATAACCACTAGCCTAGACACCGCAAAGTCAGTTAGGATAAACGGTCGATGCCTATACTAGTCCTTTCCTATTGAGCTCGATGTCCTTAGGTCTGAGTCTAGTATTTTTTAATTAATTGTGGTCAATGCAAATGCTTTAAAGTGATTTCTGGGGTCCTGGGAAGGGTGATGAAATCCCCACCCAATCTGAGTTTGGTCAATTAGCCCCTTAAAGTCCGATTAAATTATGCAAAATAATAAAATTCACTTGCAATCAAATTTTTAGCGCGGCGCAAAGAAACCTGCAGAAAATCTGTTATTTAGAAGGGGGAGAAAAGATTTTTAGCGCAAAGAAATCCTGCAGAAATTTTCACAAAAGATATATGGTGGTTGACAGAGGGGGGAAGGAGGAAACAAACAGTGTAATTTCCACGAGATGATATCAGATTTCTGCCGCTTTAATATCATGTTTCCGCGGCCAACTAACCGGCACGATTCCCCAGAAAAAATTTCAGATGATGAAGACACCAGATCACTGCCCTTCCGCGGTCAAAATGGGGTTTTAGCCGCGTTTTCGCGGTCAAACGGCAGGATCAAGTCTCCCAAAATCTTGTGTGGCTCTGTTGTGTCAATATACCTCTGTTCCGATATGCACTTTTCTGATTTGCCCTCTGTAAAATTCCAGATCCGCGACTCTTAGCTATTCCTGCAAAATTCAAAAGATACACCCTTCAAACAGATAATTTTATTTTTTTTTTATTTTCAGATTTTTATAAATTTTTTTATAAAATTTATATCAACCCGAAATTACACAAAAAGAAATTTTACGCCATCCCCGGCAACGGCGCCATTTGATTTGTCCAAAGTTACTTGTTAACCGTAATCAGAAACGGCGTCGCTTTGCAGCTAGCCGGTGAATACGGGTCGATCCACAGAGATGGGTAATTTTCTTAATGTGCCTTTTATGAGTTGATTCCAAATGTTGTTTGGATTGATTTTATTAGATCTGAAAATAAACTAATTTAATCTAAATTAAAGTCTTGCTAGGGTTAGGATTAGGGGAAATTTGGAGATTAAAGGTTTCCTCACAGCTTTCAATGCCTTATTTTTGATCAATTAGATGTTACAGTAATTATCAATGAAGTGGATTAGAATTTTTCGGGAAGATGTTTCTTCCTCTAGATTCTTATCCTTTCTTTATCGATAATTACCCTAACCTCCATGGAAAACACGCGCAACTGGGCCTTTATACTACGGTGTCACCGTTACCTCGATGGGTAGGGTGCCGTAGGGAGCGGTTGTGCATGTATGCATGGAGTTCTAATTCTTAGTTATGAAATGGCATGAAAGGGGTGAGAGATCTCATCTCTCAAACCTTTCCCTAAGGCTAACCCTAACAAGCGAGGAGATTACTCGCTCATTAGGGGATGAAAAAACATTTTAATTAAAGAGAATTAAAAGCACAGAAATAAAATTACTTACTAATTTTATGGCTCCCTCCAAGCAAGAATACATAACAGATCTGAATTTTATTTATTGAAAAGAGGCATGAGTTTTACAGATCTGTGATTACAATTTATAGGAAAATAAGAAAACTAGGGTTACAGACTCTCGCACATGTGAAATTACAGATTTGCCCACGGAGAATCCCAACACCCGCACCGACGCACCAACTCAGAAAGTTTGCACCGACACGGGCATTAGACGGCCGCGGAACCGCGGCAATAGGGCGCTTGGGCCGCGGTTCCGCGGCCCTTTGGTGAGCTTAGCTCACCCAACTTCTGGGCTTGGTTCAGGACTTCTTGGTCTTCCTATTTTTATACTTCTTTTCTCTGTTGGGCTTCTTAGTTTTCTCCAGATCCTCAGTGAAAACCTGTAAGGATCTTTTGACCGTTTCACTTTCGTCTTTTTGGACTTTGCACTGTTCTTCGTCTCGGCTTGAGTAAGATCCGTCTCCTTGTTGGTCAAAAGTCCCTTTTCTGTATCAACTTTCGTCTTTTTTACTGTATTTGCTCCAAGAGCCTGTATCCTGTAATATGCAACAAACGTGCGTCAAGAGTACCTGTTTATTTATAAAAAGGATAAGAATAGGGGAATGAAATATTCAATATTATGGTCTGAACATGCACCTAAGATTGTATACAGGTGCTCACTGGGTGTGACTACACCAGACGGACTCGCCGAGGACTGGCTTGATGGTATTATACCTAGCGTCAGACAGCAGTTCTCTGGTGACATGAGTACAAATAGTCTGTCGACCTATGGTCGTAATTTATCTCGTGTGAGTTCCTATTATGCTTTGATTACTACCCTACCACGGCTCTACTGAGTCGTGCAAACATGTTTTAGTTGGGTACAGTCCCGAGCCACATGGAGGCAGTGAGCGACTGTTGAAGATTCGTCTCTCCCGGTGTAGGGAGTCGATATCGTGCTGTGATCGGTTGGTCAACACCATAAGTCTCTGGCCAGGGAGGATTGAGAATTACTGGTAGTTGGACCAGTAGATTCTTGGATGGTCTTGAGCCACACCGACATGACTTGTCTGGTTATTAGTGGTCTGACGTTTTCCACCCCTCTAGACCTGGCATGCGATACTCTCAAACGAACAGACCGGACTGCATGGAGATTGTCACGGACAGGCTCAGTAGGGGTTCGGATGAGTTCGCTTGTCGGCCTTCTTTACGACATGTACCTAGATAGCCGTTACGTACAGCTAGTGCCGCTAACGGACTTGTGGTTAAACCTAGTGCCAGCGTACTTTCGAGTCTTTAGAGTCCCATACAACGGGTTTCTCTTGTTCAGATGAAATGATGTAGAGGCAGAACTGACCTAGCAAAGTATAAGAACTTTCCTACACAACCGAACTGGCCTAGCCTCCGCAGCTAGACCAGCTATTCAAGCTCCACCTACTTGTTTAGCTCTTCCTACACCACCTACACGTGGACCACCTTTATCTCGTCAACCATCGATGTATCAGCATGTACAGAGAAATATGCAAAGACGTCAACCTTTCACCTTGGCGGCCGTAGAAGCCGAAGCTATGGGTCAAGGTAACCCTGGTAAATCCCCTCCCATCTTTTCTTCAGCCTTTCCATGTTCTGCATTCTTTCGTGTTTTCATCTACCTAAACATTTTCATACACTTTCGGTAGAAATATCAGTAGTCTTCACCACCGCTGTAATCAAAATTTTCTTGAATCTGTTACAACTTCCTTCTATAAATTTTGAGGACGAAATTTTTTATAAGGAGAGTAGAATGTAACGACTCTGAAATCTTAGTACGGAAATTCTTCTGTTAAAGTACAGAATAGAGTTTCATAGCCTGAATACAAATTATAAGTTAATTTTGTTTAAGAACAGCAAGAAACAACTTGTAACTCACTGGTAAAGCCTCTACACTGCTGTGACGTAGCCCTTGTGTTCTAATCCTATCAGACATATTAAATTTTTCTGATTTTTTGAACTTTTTGGAAGCCTAAAAGTTTGCACGTGCAATGCACATAAAAATGAAAAGTCAGAAAAAATAAACATGTGCAAAAGAGTATTAAGACTGATATGAACAAGTGGCATGAATCCACCGACCCCCCTCACCAAATCGACCGGCGAGATGTTCATTTGGGCCGGCACCGACGGTCCCCCCGTAGCCAAATGTTCCCGGGCTTTGCACACATGACCCTTCCCCTACCCCTAACTCCCCTGCACTGTTTGATTTTCCTGTAATCAAACAGAGACTCTTCAATTCATAATTTATCATTTTTTAATGCATTTTAATTCACCATTTTAATTTCAAAACTCTAATTCTACACTATAAATACTACCCCATGCCCTAGCCCTTTCTCATTCTGAAAATTATATCCAAAACTATCAAATTTTCCTAAGTACAAGTGGAGTAGAAGAGGAGTTAGTAAGCGATCAAGTTCTGGCGAGGATCGAAGCAAATTCCGGCGACCCCGCGACGCCATGACAACAACAATCTCTTCTTCTACCTTCTCTTAATCCAACTAACTTGTAAGTCCATCCCAATCCCTCTTCTTCTTCTTTGAAAATCTCTTTTCAAAACATAGGTCGGAAGTGGAGTTAATACCGATATCTTCTTCTAAACCCTAGAAAGTTCACTTTTTCTTATATATTTTTCATTCATATTCTTACACCATGTTTGTAATCATGAAACCAATGCTTAGAACCAACTTTTAATTAAAAATATCATGCAAAATATCTTTAAATTGACATTTACATTAAAATACCATGAAGTTTGTATATACCATCTTATTTGTTTTACTTAAACATACCTTTAGGAGAATTCATGAGGTAACGACCTACCTCTCATATACACACAAGTTTCCGTAGCACGATACTCTTCAAACGTATTTTTTCTTGTTACGATTACAATATCAAATTAAAATATCATTTACTATAAAACCGGATTTCTTTTCAATTGTATTTTAAATTCCTTTACAAATAAGCCTCTACAACCCACTTTAGGGCATTCGCTATTGGATGGTGCGGATTATCGCACATCCTTGGACTAGTAGAGCGAGATGCAGACCTCCTCACGGAGCATTCGGTCTCGAAAGCTTTTAAATACGGTTTTTAAGAAAAACGCATTTTTCTATGTAAATAAAATTAATTATTTTTATAAATTATATAAATATTACAAATTCACATATTTTCAAAATATAATAAGCTTACATTTTGTACAATGAAAGAATTACAAGTTTCATCAAAATACTATCAAGATTCAATAAAAGACAAGTTTACAGTAAAATACAATGAACTTTCCAAGCTAAGCTATTATCACTAAAATACCTCAAATCTTTGAAATTCACATTCATGGAAACCCAAAATAATATAAATAACTTCTCGAGTTTATTTTGAAACTATATTAAAAATATTTACATAAAACTCCCTCAAGTTGTATAAAATAAAATTAAGAACTTTAGTAAATATCAGATTAAGCGGGATCAATTCTTTTGAGCCCCAGGGAGCCAGAGAAAGTGATTGTTTGCCCATTTAAGATAGAAAACTTAACAGTGTTATCAATGGTAATTGTCTTGGAAAAAGACACAAATCCTGCCATTCATGTGCAGCAGTTACCGATGACTTCCGAACCTAATTCAAGAGCTAAATCTGTCTACAAGTGTCTGACTCAAGTCTGAGTCTAAATCAAACCAGAATCCAATTCAAATATGAACCCAAACTCTAACATGAATACTTGAACTCAAACCTCAAATCAAACTTGAATACTTGACTTGACCGAACCAGTATTATAACCTGACATGAATGAGACATGAATACTAAAACAAATGACTGCTATTGGAACTGACTTGACTCGAACCATGAATACAACTCGACATGAATACTTGATATATACATGAATTCAATCTTGCAACTTGATGTATTAATGGATTCGAGCAAGACCGGTAATTTTAATTGTAACATAGAATACACGAGGTGTTGGGGTAGTTCTTATATGAATCCAACGAAATCTCAGGAGTCCCACTAGATCATGAATCCATGTCTACTAACACAAGCAAGCTATCATGAGGGCATGTTTTTCCTTGCTCCTGGATTATAGCCTATTGAGTTTGGAATACTTCAACACTAGGTTGAAGTCCCGTTAACAACACTTGATTCGGGCCCGTGGTTCCTCACCCCTGGATTACAGCCTGTTGGGTTCGAGAACACTCTTGAGATTGGTTGACATTCACCCTTGAACTTATGTTAAATTATTGTACCCAAGTAGAGACCTGTTAAGACACTTACATTCACTGCATGTTCACTATACCTATACTACACGGCCGTGTTATATTTGTTCTCCATGCTTATGCTATATTGTCATGTTCACCTACTTGTCATATATATATATATTACCATACTTGTTCACTTATTACGTTAGAACTACATGCTACATAAACTTGACATGTATACATTAAACGATATGCTGACATACCATACTTCATAATCAATTGTTCATGATATACATTTTTCTTTATTATTACACTTTATGCTTCTCTCCATTTCTTGGAGACTTACCGAGCAAAAGTTCGCTGACGGACATTCCACCATTTTTTGTTTTTTTGGAATGTTCATAAGATATTGTGGAAACTAAGGAGGTAGACACCACAGACGAGGAGCACGATCAAATCGAGACCCAGGCCTAGACCAGTCATCTTTTTCTATCAGTTGATGTATGCCACCTGTTTAGGCATTTATGTTCTTGTATTTTCTTTCAGTTGAAATCATGTATTGTAAATGAATCAAGTTGAATGTAAATAAAGCTGTTGAATTTTAATCTCATGTTAATCTTCTTGTCATTTTATATTGCTTCTTTTACGCTTAGCATATTTATTCCGGTAAGTGACCTTCTCGAAATAAATACGCCGCGGGCCTGGCCACATGCCGCTTTCGTCTACTAGGAAGCGGGGCATGACACACTTATCTATTTTTCGAGAAATTAAGTTTCCATGAAGCGGGCATGATGAGAAACAAAGACCTTTTATTCATCAGTGTGATAGAAATAATACCCCCTAGAATTCCTGGGGTATCCCACAAACTTGCACAGTACTGAACGTGCTTCGAGTTTGTCCGGATGAACCTTTTTGACAAAAGCAGGACAACCCCATATCTTCAGATACTTAAGACAGGGTTTCTTCTCACTCCACATTTCATATGGAGTGGTAGGCATAGACTTAGTTGGAACCATGTTCAATAGGTATGCAACAGATTCTAGTGCATAACCCCAGAAGGTGGGCGACAACTCAGCATTACTCATCATAGAATGCACCATATCAAGTAAGGTGCGATTCCGTCTTTCTGATACACCGTTGTGTTGTGGTATGTATAAAGGTGTAAGCTGAGAGAGAATACCATTCTCTTTTAGATATTCCAGGAACTTGGCACTTAAGTATTCACCACCCCGATCGGATCGGAGCATCTTGATACTGTTGCCGGTTTGCTTTTCCGCTTCATTCTTATACTCTTTGAATTTCTTAAAGGCCTCGGATTTATGTTTCATTAAGAATACATGTCCATACCTTGAGAAATCATCTGTGAAAGTAATAAAGTAGGAATAACCACTTCTTGCATGTATAGACATTGGCCCATACACGTCGCTGTGTATGAGTCCCAAGAGCTTAGTGGCTCTTTCTCCATGTCCAGTGAACGGAGTTTTTGTCATCTTTCCTCTGATACATGATTGATACTTAAACGGATCTAAGTATCCTTCTTTATGTAACTTAGTCAGTCATGTTTCATTGATACGACCAAGTCTACAATGCCATAAAAGAGCTTGGTTTGATTCTGAAGCCTTTCTTTTTAGTGTGATTTGGACGTTGAAAACTTGATGTTGGTTGAGAATGTATATTCCGTTACTAAGTGTACCCGACCCAACCATTTCATGATTTAGATGAATGTTGATAACATTGCTTACAAATGCAAAATTATATCCATCATTTGATAATAAAGATAGTGATATAATATTACACACCATACTGGGTACACAAAAGCAGTTACGCAATATCAAAATATGTCCACTCGCTAATCCTAGATGATATTCTCCTACTGTAAAAGCATCCACACTGGCTCCGTTGCCAACCCTGAGGGTCATATCACCTTTCTTTGAACCTCTACGACTTCTCAACGCTTGGAAAGAATTACAGATGTGAGATCCTGATCCGGTATCCAATACCCAGGAAGTAGAGTTTATAGAGAAGCAGTTTTCAATCACGAATACACCTGAAGTCAAAGCCAAAACTTGCTTCGTGTCCTAATTTATGGCCTTTAGGGCCCTGCAATCCTTCTTCCAATATCACTTTTTCCGACAATAGAAGCATTCTTCCTTTGTGGCTTCCCCCTATCTTTTACTTTCTCTTTCCCTGCACCTTCTGCACACCTCCCCTCAGTTTGGTAGGGGCCTTCTTCTTCTACTTCCCCTTGGCCTTAGCCTTGGATTTAGTAGAAGAAGATCCCCCAATAAACAGAGTGGGTGTTTCCTTGGTTTTGTCAAGGTTCCTTCTGCCATCCTCAACATGTTGAGGAGCTCAGGAAGTGAAACTTCCATACTATTCATATTGAAATTCAATATGAACTGGGTATAGGTAGAGGGAAGGGACTGTAGGATCAAGTTGATGTACAACTCACTTTTCCAACGTAGTTTCGAGGTCCGCGAGCTCTTCGATGAGAGAAATCATCTTTAGAACGTGGTCCCTAATAGATGACCCGATAGCCAACTTTGATTGAAATAATTTCTTTGAGGTCTCATATCTTGCGATATGAGATTGTGTAATGCCCTACGCCCCCGTACAGATGGTATTGTCCGCTCTGGCCGAAACCACACGGTTTTGCCGTTTAGAGCGAACCGGACCCGACCAGGGGCCACTTCCAAAGAGGTAGACTTCCCTAGCCCGAGCACGCATAACTACGGAGTTCTCAAGCTCCTGTAGTGCCGATTCACTTAAAAGGCGCCTTTGTAATTGAGGGTGGCATCATTACATTTATAATGCAGTTCGGTCCTCTTTCGGAATGTGTTCCGAAAATTCCCCATTTTTCTACAGTGGGCCCTACGGACTTAAGAGGTGGCCCCCACAGACTCAAGATGTGGCCCCCATCCCCTTGGCATGATAATTGGCGTGACACTTTTTTCCGTGTGGCATTTTGTTCCGTGAGCAAGAACAGGGTCCCGACATCCTCCCTACTTTTGAACAATGGTTCATCCTCGAACCACTGACCTACTTACCGAAGAACCTGCATGGGCCACCATAAATGTAATGCCATACGCCCCACTACAGATAATATTGTCCGTTCTGGCCGAAACCGCACGGTTTTTCCCTTTAGAGCGAACCGGACCCGACCAGGCGCCACTTCCTAGGAGGTCACCCATCCCAAGACTTCTCTGACTCGAGCATGCTTAACTACGGAGTTCTAAAGATCCTGTAGTGCCGATTCACTTAAAAGGCGTCTCTATAATTGAGGGTGGTATCATTACATTTATAATGCAGTTCGGTCCTCTTTCGGAATTGTAGGGTTAGCATAGCACCTTGTGAAGGTTTTGGAAAGCATCAATCATGCTACTTTAAAATTTTTGGGGTGCTAAATAAACCCTAACAAAGATCTTAACTAGAGAATTAGGGTTAACATGCATGTAAACAACTTTACATCTAAGAGAGAGGGATTACAACCTTTGTTGTCCGTTCTTTCGCTTCATAAGCTCCGTGTTGAGGTCCCTTCACTGTGATCAACATGAACTTCGACTCTCGAGTGGCACTATAAGGTAAATGAGACACCTTTCTTGCAGTCTTCATGATCTAAGGTGATCTAACTTGAAGAATCTCTAACCCAAGCTTACACTTCACTAATGAAGAAATTATAGAAGTGAACACTCTAATCTAAGTGGCTAGAATAGATGAGGATGATGAAGTAGGAATTATGCTCTCTTTTGTTTTTAATTTCTCACACTAAATCATCACATGTAAAAAGCTAGCAAGCTTTTTCAAGAAGGAAGAAGAAGAAGAAATCTTTTGTGATGAATAATGAATTATTGTTGTGGTTACAATTGCAACCCTTGGTTAAGAATGAAAGGCTTAACCATTGTAGAGAATAAACCATAGGTAAAGGGTTTGGGTTGGGTTAAAAAATATCTAAACAAAATATCAAGCTAAAGACAAAAGAAAGCTTCATGAAGCTTCATGAAAAAGCTAACCCAAAACCAAACCCTAACTTGTTTAAACTCCACAAAAATTGTTGCATTTGTAACCCTAACTTGTTACAATATTATATATCATATATATAATATATTTTTGTAACAAAAGAAAATAATACAATTAACATATATCGCATATATATCAATGTATTACCCGGTGAGAAAATGAATCAATAAAGCGAGCTTATATTAGTTAATGTAATTTAATATATCACATATATAATTATACATTAAATTATCGAATCAACACTTGATCCGACAATCCGGCTATATGGCATATAACCGACTAATATAACATGTACCGATTCATCGAATCAACACTTGATCCGATAACCCGGCTATATCTCATATACCCGGCCGATATCACATATCGCGAGAATGGAATACGGTATCTCATATTGTAATATTCTCGGTCCCGCACATATCACATATGTGCTTCTACTTCGTTTTGCCTGAGCCAGGAAACCTCTGTGTAGGACTTTAAAGAATCGTCAATACTCCGGCAGTAGGTGATGATCATATCAAACACCCACAAGCTGCAAGCGGTCAGCTAAACGTAATAGCCACCCAGGTATTGGGCGATCAGAAGATCAACAAGCAAGCCTATACATTCTCTTGTGAATCCAATCAGTAACACTACCATACAGTCCGGTCTCTTCGTCTGATATGTTGCATATCTAGTCTAGGGGTGGTAAACGTCAGACCGCAGTAGCCGATAAGTCGTGTCGATGTAAGGCTCATAACGGATCGAGAAACTACTGATAACACTTACCAGTAGAACTCCATATCATCCCTGGCCAGGGACTTCCAGTTATAGCCAATCGAACACAGCACAACATCAACTCCCTATACCGGGAGAGACGAAACCCCTCCTATTGCTCATTGCCTCCATGTGATTCGGGACTGTACCTAAAAGCCACCGTTTTTCACGCCCTCTTGGACGTGGTAAGCTGGAAATCAAAGCACAGTGGGAATCACACAAGACTCTATGACGATCTCGGGTCAACAGACTAACCTGTACCAGTGTCACCGGAGAACTGCTATCTGACGATTGGTATAATACCATCTAGGAGTTCTCGGGGAGTCCGTTCAGTGTACCCAGTCTCCACTGAGCACCCGTACACCATCTTTGATGTCAAAACATCGATGGATATGGGATCATCCATTGCCCATCATATGGGTCAAGATGCGTATACACTAGTCTACTCTGGTGTATCGATGCCCTGTCTCGATACACCCTCGACTAGGAATAGTTATAGGATGTACTCGTTGACTATCCTGGCCCCACTAGTATGATCTCATCATAGTCCTAGTAGTCAAGTACATATCCCAAGGGCTTCATCAACATGTGAGAGCAAGACAGTAAACTAATACAAGTCAACATGTTAAGACAAAGTGAAACCAAATAGCATACTATCATGTCGAGCAAGAAAGTCCTCTCTATATATATCCAAGCATCCACTATAATATACATCATATGTACAACAATGGCATCTAGGGCATATATATAACTAACAGGAATGTGTTTCGAAAATTCCCCATTGTTCTACAGAAGGTCCCACGGACTCAAGAGGTTGCCCCCGCCCCCTTGGCATGACAATTGCTGCGGCATTTTATTCCGCGAGCAAGAACCGGGTCCCGACAAAGTGGGAGCGCAATAGATCTGGAAGAGATTCCAGAACCACAAACTATTACTGAAAACTTAGTAGAATCTGAGATTTCAATGGAACAGGACGTACCTGTTAGGTTTACCTAGCACCTCATTAAGGGTTTGCAAGCATCACATGTTTCAAAATTAAATTTTTTAAGGTGCTAAGTGAACATGCAAAGAATCATCGCTAGAATTTTAGGGTTTCTTAACAAGCACATCATCACAAGTAGATAAAGCTAGGGTTTTGAGAGTACAACCTTTGTAGCTCCCTACGCTAGACTCCTTGGCTACTTGAGGGTTGGAAGACGTCCGCTTGTGAACCTCTAGGTCCACGATGATCCATCCGGAGTCCTCTTTGTCCAAACTTGTAACTTCGCAAGATCAAGAGAAGAAAATGGAAGCTAACACTCTTCACAAGTGGGCAAGACTAGTGTAGAATGGAGTTGTGGTTGGTTTTCTCACTTCAAAATCCTAACTTGATGAGTGTTTTGCTCACTTGAGAAATCTAGAGAGCAAAAGAGCAAGGAGGAAAAAGATGATGACTTTTGGAAAAACAAGAGAATGATAATGTGTTATGAAAAATAGAAAATATAAGTATATATATTTTCTACTCTTCATCTCAAATCATAGTTACATTATATGGATATTATTACACTTGAGTTAAAACAAAAAAGGAAGATTAAATCATGATTAAAAAGTAGGTGAACAAGGTTAGTTCAAAGAAGAGTGTAGAAGATAACCATTTATTAATCTTTTTCTTTTCTTTTGTTTTAAAACAAATAAAAATATATATATCCATATATATAAACATAAGGTGTGAGTCTTATATTGCCACCATCTTCTATATATACAACCATGATAGAATGATGTATGCATGTATGTGTGCATGCACATCCATATGTGCATGAACAAGAATGAATGCATACATGCATTCATACATCCATAAAGGACAAGAAAAGGATTTCTAGTGAGAAACTAATGGTTAAATGATAAATCAACACTTGATTTAGCATCCCTGTCATATCATATACGACCCGACCAAAAGCAAGCTGCCCGATTAATATACGGTATCTCATACGCGCATTTTAACCGGGTCCTTGCGCATATCGCATATGCGCACCACAACGTTTCGCCTGGACTGGGTAACTCCTTTGTGGGACTCTAAGACTCGTCAATACGCCGGCAGTGGGTGATGATCATATCAAGCACCCCCAAGCCGCAAGCGGTCAGCTAAACGTAACGGCCATCCGGGTATTGAGCGATCAGAAGAAAACAAGCGAACCTGCTACAACTCCCGTCGAGCTAACCGGCAACACTACCGTACAGTCTGGTCTCTTCGTCAGATATGCTGCATATCGAGTCTAGGGATGGTCACGTCGACCCTAATAACTCAATAAGTCGTGCCGATGAATGGTCTATAACAGATCGAGAATCTACTGATAACACTTATCAGTAATCTCAACAGCCCTGGTCAGGGACTTACTGATATAGCCAGTCGAGCACAGCACAACATCAACTCCGAATACCCGGAGAGACGAAAACCCCTCCTATCGGTCATCGCCTTCGTGTGTCTCGGGACTGTACCCAACGACCACCTGTTTGCACGACTCAGTAGAGTCGTGGTAGGGTGGTAATCAAAGTATAGTGGGAGAACACACATGACTCTATGACGATCTCGGGTCTACAGACTAACCTGCACCAGTGTCACCTGAGAATTGCTATCCGACGATAGATATAATTCCATATAGGAGTTCTCGGCGAGTCCGTCCAGTGTGCCCAGTCACCACTGAGCACCCGTATACGATCTCGATGTCAAACATCGATGAATGTGGGAACATCCATCGCCCATCATATAGGTCTAGTATCATATACGCTAGTCTACTCTGGTATATCGATGCCCCGTCTCGATACACCTACGACTAGGGACATTCCAGGATATGCTTATAAACTACTGATGTCCCACTAGTATGATCTCTATCATAATCACAGTAGTCAAGTCAATATCCTTAGGGCTTTATCAACATGTATGAATGAATAAAAACATGATCAAATCAACATGTCAGATAAAGAAGAACCAGATAGCATACTATCATGTCGAGCAAGAATGTACACTGAACACAGACACACACACACACACACACACACATGTATAAATACATCCACTATCACATAATGGCCTCTAGGGCATACATATATCCAATAATCTCCTACTTGCACTAAGGCCAGTTATTGGCGTATCTCATACCCAACATCTCAAAAAGTCGCTCATGCTGCGGTTGAGGGAGGGCCTTGGTGACTGGATCCGTAGTGTTATTCTTTGTGTCTACTCTCTTAATCTCGATCTCGCGGCGATCAACAATCTCCCGGATCAAATGAAAGCGCCTCAGGATTTGTCTGGATCGCTGATGGGACCTGGGCTCTTTGGCTAACGCCATAGCCCCATTATTATCACAATACAATGGTATTGGATCAATAATGGTTGGAACTACTCCTAGCTCCGAGACGAACTTTCTCATCCAGACGGCTTCCTTGGCGGCATCATTTGCAGTAATGTACTCAGCCTCCATCGTAGAGTCTGCAACGGTATCCTGTTTGGAACTCTTCCAACTTACCGCCCCTCCATTGAGGGTAAATACAAACCCTGAGATAGATTTGCTGTCGTCTTTATCACTCTGGAAGCTCGAATCGGTAAAGGCCTCCATTTGGAGATCTCCATTACCATACACCAAGAACAATTCTTTAGTCCTTCGCAAGTACTTAAGAATGTTCTTCACAGCTATCCAGTGATTCTCCCCTGGGTTGGATTGATACCTGCTTACAACACTAAGTGCATAAGCTACATCTGGGCGTGTATATAACATCGCATACATTATAGATCCTACTGCCAAAGCATAGGGTATAATGCTCATGCGAGCTCTCTCTTCATCGGTCTTTGGGCAAGAGTCCTTGGAGAGAGTGACCCCATGGCAAGCGGGTAAGGCACCCCGCTTGGAGTCTTCCATACTAAACCTTTTTAGGATGGTGTTGATGTACTTGGTTTGGGACAATCCCAATAACCTCTTGGATCTATCCCTATAGATCCTTATGCCCAGAATGTATGTGGCATCACCCAGGTCCTTCATGGAGAACCTTAGTGATAAGAAAGATTTGACCGACTGTAGCATAGGAATATCATTTCCTATCAGAAGAATGTCATCCACGTACAATACGAGGAATTTGACAGCTCTCCCTACAGCCTTCTTATAAACACAAGGTTCATCTGGATTTTTGATGAAATCAAACTCTTTGATAACATCATCGAAACAGATGTTCCAACTCCATGATGCCTGTTTTAACCCATATATGGATTTAAGCAATCTACATGCTTTCCCGCTGCTCCCACTGTCAATGAAGCCCTCCGGCTGATCCATATAAACGCATTCTTCTAAATCCCCATTTAGAAATGCTGTTTTAACGTCCATCTGCCAGATTTCATAGTCATAGTGAGCAGCAATAGCAAGTAGGATCCGAATGGATTTAAGCATGGTTACGGGCGAAAAAGTCTCGTCATAGTCCAAACCTGGTCTTTGACGAAAACCCTTCGCCACAAGTCTTGCCTTGTAGGTCTCTACCTGCCCATCTACACCAATCTTTCTTTTAAAGATCCATTTGCATCCCACAGGTTTTACCCCAGGGGGTACAACGTCCAAAGTCCAAACTTTGTTGGTGTACATAGACTCCATTTCGGATCTCATGGCATCCAGCCACTTCACAGAGTCACCACTCTTGATAGCTTGCTGAAAACTGGTAGGATCATCATCCTCTATGATGCAGTCTTCTCTGTCACCATCAATGAGGAAACCGTAGTACCTCTCCGGTGGGCGAGAAGTCCTACCAGACCTATGGAGTGGCTGAGGTTCCTCAGTTTCTATTGCAACAGCCAGTTCAACCAAGTCGTCATTTGTAGTTTGTGTCTCTAGAACCTCTTCTAGATCCACCACATTGCCATCATCTTTATCTGTGAAAAACTCTTTTTCTAAGAATGTGGCATACTGAGAAACAAACACCTTTTGTTCCTCCTTGTGGTAGAATAGATATCCATAAGAGTTCCTTGGATATCCCACAAAGTTGCACATGACTGACCATGTCTCGAGTTTGTCCGGATTCTGCTTTTTAACATAGGCCGGGCAACCCCAAATCTTAATTCTCTTAAGAGATGGTCTCTTCCCATGCCATATCTCATATGGTGTGGTAGCCACGGTTTTGGTTGGAACCCTGTTTAAAAGAAATGCTGCAGTCTCCAATGCATGCCCCCAAAATGAGATAGGTAACTCAGCATCACTCAGCATGGATCGGACCATATCTAATAGGGTCCTATTCCGTCGTTCAGACACACCGTTGTGCTGTGGTGTGTAAGGAGGAGTGAGCTGAGAGAGAATCCCATTCTCTTTTAGGAAGTTTTCAAATTCTGTACTGAGGTACTCCCCACCTCGATCTGATCGAAGCATCTTGATACTCAAGCCGGTTTGTTTTTCTACTTCTTTTTTATATTCAGTGAATTTCTCGAAGGCTTCGGATTTGTGCTTTAGTAAAAATACATGACCGAATCTTGAGAAATCGTCAGTGAAAGTAATGAAGTAAGAAAAACCGTCTCTAGCCTGTGTAGACATTGGCCCACATACATCACTATGTATGAGTCCTAGGAGGTAGCTCTTTCTCCGTGTCCGGTAAACGGAGTTTTGGTTATTTTACCCTTGATACAAGACTGGCAATTCGCATAAGATTTATATTCAAAAGCGTTTAAATATCCATCTTTGTGTAACTTGTTTAGTCTTGTTTCGTTAATATGACCAAGTCTACAGTGCCAATGAAAAGCTTCATTTATTTCTGAAAGTTTTCTTTTATTAGTGTGTTGTATGCTGAAAACTGTGTGTTGATTTAGGACGTATATCCCGTTATTAAGTGTACCATACCCAACCAACATTTGATTTAGGCGAATGTTCATAACATTGTTCTACAATACAAAATTATATCCTTCATTGTCTAACAAAGAAACAGATATTATATTACAAAGCATACTTGGTACAAAATAACATGGGTTCAAAACCAATATACACCCAGATAGCAACCCCAAGTGATACTCTCCCACTGCGACTGTATGTACATTGGAACCATTTCCAACGCGGAGAGTATGGTCACCTGTCTTCAAAACTTTGCTATTTCTTAGCCCCTGCATAGAATTGCAAATGTGAGAACCTGAACCGGTATCTAATACCCAAGAAGCAGAGTTTATTGAAAAACAGTTTTCTGTCACAAACACACCTGAAGCGGAAGCATCCCCATGCTTCTTCTTGAGGTTCAAGTACTCCGTACAGTTGCGCTTCCAATGTCCTGTTTTGTGGTAATGAAAACATTCACCTTTCCTCGACTCTCTAGCTTTGGACTTTTCCTTCCCCTTGACCTTTTTAACTCCACCCTTAGGATTGGTGGGCTTCTTCTTTTTCTTTCCTTTGGCCTTAGCCTTTGGGCGAGAAGAGGAAGATTGTCCAACAGTCATAACGGGAGTTTTCACTGATTTCAGTGTGCTCTCTGCACTCCTTAACATATTAAGGAGTTCAGGTAGTTCCCTCTCCATGTTGTGCATGTTGAAGTTAACTATGAACTGAGCAAAGGTGGAGGGGAGGGACTGCAGAATAATATCCGTATACAGTTCATTGTCCATTGTCCATCCAAGGTCCTCAAGCTCTTCTATGAGAGCTATCATCTTCAGAACATGGTCTCCTACTGATGTGCCAGGGGCCATTCGCATCTGAAACAATTTCTTTGATGCTTCGTATCGCAATACGCGGGATTGCTCTCCATACAACTCCTTTGTATGGAGGAATATGGTTTGAATGTCCATATTCTCGTGCTGTTTTTGATGTGTGTTGTCCATCGATGCAAGCGTGAGGCATTTGGCCGTGGCACAGTCAGCATCCCATGTCTTGCGGACTTCAATGTCCGTAACTGAGGATTTTGGACCTGGGACGGGCGGGGCTGAAGCCGTGAGGACATATGATACTTTATCATAAGTCAAGGCAATTTTCAGATTCCTTAGCCAGTCTTTATAACTGGTCCCATTCAGTTTGTTTTTATCTAATAGAAGCTTGAGTCCAGTCATTGGTATCTGCCATTAAGAGAGAGAAAAGAATACACTCAGCGAAAGCTCTTGCAAAGATCAGATTGGTTATTATCTTGTCTAATCGATGTCTCCCACTGCTTTAATCAAGTTTTTCTTTCAAACCTTAAAAAGAAAACTAGCCAGGATTAATTACAGTCTACAACTTCGCTAACCGTTCAGCCAGGCCAGTGTCGGTACTTGAGGGAGGTTCCTCGTGCTTTCGCACGGACCTAATTAAAGTAAACCTCATTTTCCCATAGGCATAGCCCCGTTAACACCTTTCTAGACACCTAATGAGTTAGCTAATTGTAAACTGCAAAACTCTCCTAGGAGCAACTATTGCCCACAGTGGGATCGGGATCCAACCATCATATGGAAGGTATGCAATCTCATTGCAAATCTCAACACTTGAAATTCCCGATGTGATTTTTACCCCTAGTACTTATGACCTTAACTATGGTCAACAAATCATAAGTACCAGTCAAGTTCTACCCGTCATTTCTTGATTAATCAGACCCACCCATATGACCCTTAACTATGGTCAACAAAGTCGCATGAATGTCCTAATCAATCTGCATCATATGCAGTGTAGGAAGACATCACTTAGCTACCGTACACTACGCCTTAACTAAAGTCAACAAACGTAGCACGAATACTAAGTACTTTACTTCCTAAAATGACGGAGGGTTGCAGATGATTTTTAAGAAAATCTTTAACGCTTTGAACTTGATATCGTCGTAGAATCAAATGGTTTTCAAAAGGAGTGGCTTGTGTTCCGCAGTTTTTGAAATATAGCTTTTTCATAAAGAGCCGAGTGGTTTTCAAATCCGATTCAACAACATCTTTTAAGGTTTATTTTCTTTACATTAATCATATTAATGTAATCCCATCATTTAATTCCTTAAGCCAATCACAGAAAAGAAACGAAAATACAACGTACGCTTATGCCATCCGCATTCGCCACAATGTTCCGTTATGCACCGTCAGGTTACTTAACTAACGGCATACCGGGACGGGACTAGCGCGGGTGTAAAACATAAGCAACGTCTACTATATATCTCATATATAATATATCATTCGTCTCAGATATCACAGAACACAGGCAGCAGAAACATATATATATAATGTGGGATATACTAGGACGTCCATATTTAGTATTTAGCCAACAATAGAAAATACGGATTCCACAGTCGCGATGAATAGCCACGCCCACACCCCTAGACCCCTACGAGATCGGCAAGTGACCCTACCAATCCTGGAGTTTAGGAGACCCGGTCTCGACTCCTCGAGATGGCCTCCCACTGAACCCCAGAACCCGGTCACTTGTGCTCCCCTCCTTGGGTCTATCCTAATGCGGAAAAGTAAATAATATACAACACTGGTGACATCAACCTCAACCCGGAAGTGCCCCAAATAAAAGAATATTACATTACATTTGAATTTTACATGAATGAAAAATAAAACTCTCATCTCACATAAAACCCCCGGGCTATTCAATCGCGACAATCCTGCACATCATATCTCAGCAATACATAATATCATATATCATCAACGTAAGTAAGTATGCGTACCCCGATTGTCGTTGATGTATAGCAACGAAACCGGCGATATCGACATACTACACTTACGGTCACAGAAAAGAAAGTGTAAAACTACAGCATTTGGAATCCATATTCTCTTTAGACATCGTAAATCCGAAATATCACATACTTCACATTTCATGCCTAACTATATGAATTCCACATATTGTATCACATTCCAGATAAATAGACAGTATTAAACATTTCGATCGAATCAAATACCCAAAATTTCCTAAAGCTCAACACTTGAGCGGAGTTCAAAAAACCCGGAATGTGTCACAGTAGTAACGGTCCAGCTGTAGAAGGGTCAAGCCAACGCCTCACATGTGGCACGCCGTACTGCTTCAAACCCTAAGGTTCAAAAGGCAGTTCAAGATGGTCACATAATCGAGTTAAGGTTTGTTGTCTTCTAGAGGGTCCACCACAAAACTTGCACGTATTTCCGAAAGATTTAAACCCCGTGAAAAAGTGAGTTAATGATACTCGTTCGAACTTTTTAATACTTTCTAAATTATCCGAGAAAAAGCACGAAATTAAAATTCCGATCGAATCATAGAATCCAAAACAATCTCCAGAACATATATCACTGAAACCAGATTAAAAATACCCAAAAACATCTACAAGCAGACAAGAAGATCACTATATAAAAACGAGGCCTTAATGGGTCTGTACGGCCACGTAACCGCGGCCCAAGCAAGCTTTGGCCACGGTTCCACGGTGGGGTATAAGGATTAGGGCTTCGTTTTTTACAACAACTCTTATAATTCCCTGCTGAATTTTTTACATATTAAAATGTCCAGAGAGTGTTCTAAAAGTCCGTATTTTGGTTCGATCGGAGTTTTAACTTCGTTAAAATGTCGCCTAAAGTTCTAGGTCGGCTCTGATACCAATGTTAGGTTTACCTAGCACCTCATGAAGGGTTTGCAAGCATCACATGTCTCAAAATTAAAATTTTTAAGGTGCTAAGTGAACATGCAAAGAATCATCACTAGAATTTTAGGGTTTCTTAACAAGCACATCATCACAAGTAGATAAAGTTAGGGTTTTGAGAGTACAACCTTTGTAGCTCCCTACGCTAGACTCCTTGGCTACTTGAGGGTTGGAAGACGTCCGCTTGAGAACCTCTAGGTCCACGATGATCCACCCGGAGTGCTCTTTGTCCAAGCTTGTAACTTCGCAAGATCTAGAGAAGAAAATGGAAGCTAACACTCTTCACAAGTGGGCAAGACTAGTGTAGAATGGTGTTGTGGTTGGTTTTCTCACTTCAAAATCGTAACTTGATGAGTGTTTTGCTCACTTGAGTAGAGAGCAAAAGAGCAAGGAGGAAGAAGATGATGGCTTTTGGAAAAACAAGAGAATGATAATGTGTTATGAAAAATAGAAAATATAAGTATATATATTTTCTACTCTTCATCTCAAACCATAGTTACATTATATGGATATTATTTCACTTGAGTTAAAACACAAAATGAAGATTAAATCATGGTTAAAAAGTAGGTGAACAAGGTTAGTTCAAAGAAGAGTGTAGAAGATAACCATGTATTAATCTTTTTCTTTTCTTTTGTTTTAAAACAAATACAAATATATATATCCATATATATAAACATAAGGTGTGAGTCTTATATTGCCACCATCTTCTATATATACAACCATGATAGAATGATGTATGCATGTATGTGTGCATGCACATCCATATGTGCATGAACAAGAATGAATGCATACATGCATGCATACATCCATAAAGGACAAGAAAAGGATTTCTAGTGAGAAACTAATGGTTAAATGATAAATCAACACTTGATTTAGCATCCCTGTCATATCATATACGACCCGACCAAAAGCAAGCCGCCCGATTAATATACGGTATCTCATACGCGCATTTTAACCGGGTCCTTGCGCATATCGCATATGCGCACCACAACGTTTCGCCTGGACTGGGTAACTCCTTTGTGGGACTCTAAGACTCGTCAATACGCCGGCAGTGGGTGATGATCATATCAAGCACCCCCAAGCCGCAAGCGGTCAGCTAAACGTAACGGCCATCCAGGTATTGAGCGATCAGAAGAAAACAAGCGAACCTGCTACAACTCCCGTCGAGCCAACCGGCAACACTACCGTACAGTCCGGTCTCTTCGTCAGATATGCTGCATATCGAGTCTAGGGATGGTCACGTCGATCCCAATAACTCAATAAGTCATGCCGATGAATGGTCTATAACAGATCGAGAAACTACTAATAACACTTATCAGTAAATCTCAACAGCCCTGGCCCGGGACTTACTGATATAGCCAGTCGAGCACAGCACAACATCAACTCCCAATACCGCGAGAGACGAAAACCCCTCCTATCGCTCATCGGCTTCGTGTGTCTCGGGACTGTACCCAACGGCCACCTATTTGCACGACTCAGTAGAGCCGTGGTAGGGTGGTAATCAAAGTATAGTGGGAGAACACACAAGACTCTATGACGATCTCGTGTCTACAGACTAACCTGCACCAGTGTCACCTGAGAACTGCTATCCGACGATAGATATAATTCCATATAGGAGTTCTCGGCGAGTCCGTCCAGTGTACCCAGTCACCACTGAGCACCCGTATACGATCTCGATGTCAAACATCGATGAATGTGGGAACATCCATCGCCCATCATATGGGTCTAGTATCATATACGCTAGTCTACTCTGGTATATCGATGCCCGTCTCGATACACCTACGACTAGGGACATTCCAGGATATGCTTATAAACTACCGATGTCCCACTAGTATGATCTCTATCATAATCACAGTAGTCAAGTCAATATCCTCAGGGCTTTATCAACATGTATGAATGAATAAAAACATTATCAAATCAACATGTCAGATAAAGAAGAACCAGATAGCATACTATCATGTCGAGCAAGAATGTACACTGAATATATATATATATATATATATATATATACATGTATAAATACATCCACTATCATATAATGGCCTCTAGGGATACATATATCCAACAGTACCCACGCCACTTCGCAGATCTAGTAGGCAGTCTCATTCGCCCCAGAGATACTACGGTTTTCTCGTAGACAGGGATTGAGAGGATTGCATCATCGACGATGATGACCCGACTAGTTTTCAGCAAGCCATCACGAGTAAAGACTTGGTGAAGTGGCTGGATGCTATGTGATCCGAGATGGAATCCATGTACACAAACAAAGTTTGGACTTTGGATTTTGCTCTTACTGGGGTAAAACTCGTAGGATGCAAATGGATCTTCAAAAAGAAGACTGGTGTAGATGGTCAGGTAGAAACCTACAAAGCTAAACTTGTTGCTAAAGGTTTTTGTCAAAGATCAGGTTGGACTATGACAAAACTTTTTCACCTGTGGCTATGCTTAAATCCCTTCGGATCCTACTTGCCATTGTTGCCTTCCATGACTATGACATCTGGCATATGGATATTAAAACCACTTTTCTAAATGGAAGTTTAGAAGAGTGTGTTTACATGGATCAACCAGAGGGTTTCGTAGACAGTGGGAGCAGCGGAAAGTTGTGCAAGTTAAATCCATTTATGGATTAAAGCAAGCATCGCGGAGTTGGAACATCTGCTTTGATGAGACGGTCAGAGAATTTGACTTTATCAAAAATGTAGATGAACTTTGTGTTCCCTCATAAAAAGAGAGAAAGGGGAGAAAATTCCCCACCACTCAAGACTCACGTGTTAAACACGTGGCGCCAAAGCATATAGGCGCTGCAACCAAACAACTAATGGGCTAAATGAGCCTCATGTATTAAACACGTGAGCGCCTATATGCAAAGCATATAAGGGCTGTAATCAAACAATTGATAGGCTAAATAAGCCTCATGTGTTAAACATGTAAGCGCCTATATGAAAAGCATATAGGCGTTGCAACCAAATAACAAATAGGCCAAATTGTCCTCACGTGTTAAACATGCGAGCGCCTGTATGCAAAGCATATAGGCGCAAAATCAGAGAATCTAAATAAGCCCTACATGCTAAACACATGAGGACACCCCCTTACATAGAATTAAATTCTACTTAATGAACCGTTGGATAAAGGGTCCAATAGTGATTAAGCATAGAATTAAATTCTATTAGGAAGGATATTTTCTATTAAACAGAAAGTTAATGGATCAAAGATCCATTGAGATGGAAAATATTTCCCATATCTTTCTAAACAAAGAAAGATTGTGCTCTGTTAAACCGAGCACCCGTGGATTAAAAATCCAATGGTGATAAAAATATCACCGTTCAATAGAATTTTATTCTATATATGGAAGAATATTCCCTCAATCTTGTTAAAACAAAAGCAACATATTCTGTAAAATAGAAGTCCTTAGATCAAAGATCCAACGGTGGGTAAAATTCCCAAATCAATTTTTAGACTAATTAAATCAATTGGAATCTCTCAATGAGAGATTTTCTCAAAATTGATTAACAATCTGTCTCTTCTATATAAAGGACCCGGGACTTCAAGTCTCAAGGAGGAAGAACCCCTATAAGCTTATAAAAAAATATACAGCGAGCTCTTGAAAGAACAGAGAATTTAATTCTTAAAAAAGAAGACTTTCCTCATTGAAACCTTAGGTAAAGAAAACAAAGTGATCATATTGTCTCTCCTTTGCCTATCTAAGGGTTTAACCCTTCACATAAGAACTCAGTTCTTCCTCTGGTTGATATTTGAAGAAGCAAATATCTCCACAAGTTGAGACTTTAATTCTCATCGGGGAGATTTTATTTTGCAGATTCATAACTCAGGGGAAAAGAACTAGGTTGAAAAGAAAGAGAAAGAGCAGAAACATATAAGAATTTAATTCCTCCAAGATTAGAGTTTGATCCGACATAAAGAACTTGGTTCTTATAAAAGTAAAAAAGAACTTAGTTCTTCAATAAAAACAATAATGATGATCCAAGATCTTCAAAACAGAAATCTTGATGATCATCAATGACTAAAATGTCATTAACAGAGATCAATATCTCTAAAAGCAAGAAGAACTTGGTGTCTCACGTGAAACACACGTGAGTAAAATTAGCGCTTAGCACTATTATCCTCATGTGGGGAATACGTGAACGCCCAAAGAGCAAAGAAAAACTCCTTTGTGCCGATTAGACAGTCACCAAATAAAGAAGCCCAATACCCCAAAAGAAAGCAATCACGTGAAATACACGTGTAGCACTCTTGGAAACTCAAAATCGGGCGTCTCATGTGCTTCACACGTGAGCTCTAGCCAGTGCTTAGCACTCTATAATCATTCAAAATGACTAAAGTGTTTAGCATTGATTGGGCAGCGCACACATCTGAGCACCTCACGTGTTTCACATGTGAGCACCACAGAACTTTAGTGCTTAGCACTAACTTAGCGCCCCACGTAAAATACACGTGAGCGCTGTATGTCTCAGTGATTAGCACCGTTGGGTAATTATGGAAACTCAATCTCAGCCCAAATTGGCTAAGTTTCCTGAGGATAAATCTCTTTGATTTTAAATCAACCGAGCCCATATGCTCGTGATTTCCAAACTGATCTTAGTCTCAAACATGATTAATGATCTTTCAACTGATGATATCAAAAATGATATTCATCCCATATCTCCTAAGGTAATCTTAGTCTCAAAATATGACTAACGATTCATAAGTTCACCATAACCCCTTTCCCCCTCAAATACGAGAATTGGTTCAAGGGTACATCTCTTCACATCTTTGATATATGTTATTGTAATTCTTCAACGTCTTCAGAGGGGTGGTGGGTCCCGACAACCAACAACTCTTAGATGCACTTCCAAATTGACGTGCACACCTCAAATCTGATCGCTCCCCGAATTGGGTGCACTCCATGTCACCGTCGTTCACTCCGCCATGTAACAAATACACGTGCGCGCAAGATGAATGATGGACCGAAATGTCCTTAAAATAACACTCGCCTCAAAAACGACGATAATGGACCGAAACGTCCTTAAACTAACATCCGTCCCAAAAATGGGAATGTTGGACCGAAATGTCCTTAAACTAATATTCGCCCCCAAACATGGCAATAATAGACCGAAATGTCCTTAAACTAAAATTCGCCTAAAAAACGGCGATAATGGACCAAAACGTTCTTAAACTAACATTCGTCCCCAAAATAGGAATGTTGGACCGAAATGTTTAAACTAATATTCGCCCCAAAACATGGCAATAATGGACCGAAATGCCCTTAAACTAACATTCGCTTCAAAAACGGCGATAATGGACCAAAACATCCTTAAACTAACATTCGTCCCCAAAATAGGAATGTTGGACCGAAATGTCCTTAAACTAATATTCGCCTCCAAATATGGAGACAATGGACCATAATGTCCTTAAATTAAACTAACTGAGCCCAAACGCTCATATGTTTAAGTCGATCTTAATCTCAAACTAGATTAACGGTCCTTAAATAAACTGAACCCAAATCTAAAATATACGGATTTGGATTAACCTGCGCCCTACGGGCGAAGACATAAATTAGTCTCCTTATACAATCCACAGGAAACCAAAATAAAACAAACACAACACGACACGAAGCGAACTACTGGAGAAGGAGAAATTCGTTATCACAATGCAATAACGTAATTAACTGCAGGGCTTGCGCCTGAAGGGAAGAGCGTCTCCACAATCAAAAAACCATCATAAAATGAGGGGGAATCTGATAAAGTCTGCTACAACGGTCGCATTTGTCCAAACCTCTAATATGTGGTGCCATAAATCAACTTGGTATCTTCGAAGAGGTGGATGGGTAAATCCAAATAGCATCTGCCCCCAAAATTCAGGCCAGACGTCCCAATGTACCGGTCCATCTTTCCGCGGTGAACAGATTCTGGCACGCCCGGTGGGACCTTTTCCTCTTTCCACTCCGCACTTCATGTGTCGTGTTTCGCGAACAAAATCGCAGTTCGCTATGGTTGCCCTTGGATCCAAGGTACTAAGATTTGGTGTCTTTCTCCTGTGTAGAAGAGAAAATCGATGGCTTCCAACTACACAACATGCAACAGCAACACTCGCTCCGCCCAAACTGGAGGATTGACCTACGGGCCCAACGCGACTTCTATTTTCTCAATGCCGGTAGAGCAAGTTATGGAAGCCACTATTGGATTGTTCTTCGGGAGCATGATCCCACCCGTGAGTTTCGGTGCCTCAGCGCCGCAAGGAAAGCTCCTATGAGGTCAGCCTTTGATCGACTTGCAACCACAATGGCCCTCTCAACGGGCTGTCTAAGTCTGCCACCTCAGTCTTCAACAGGCTGAGCCAAATCTCAAACGTGTAAGTCCATGCTACCTCTCCCGGTACTTTCGGGAGTGCGGAATTTGGTAAATAACAATTTTACGGAGGTGGTAACATGGACCTATAACCCGGATCTTGGTTAAACTTCTATCTAACATCCTAACTAAGAGTTTCTAGCTACTCGGTTAGGGGGTTATACCTAGCTTGTCTTGAACTCCTTCTCTTCAAGCTCCGGTGGTGGTCCGATGGCTCCTTCTCGTCGTCTCCGTACGCCGAAGATAGATCCACTTGAAAGCTCCAACCTTTAGCTCCTTCTTCGTTCTTTGAAGAAACTAGTTCACTTGGTTTGCTAAACCTAGTGAACTAGAATGAGTAGAGAAGAAATAGAATGGGATTTTATCTATGGTTCTTGATTCTCAACTCATGAGAGATATGAACCATAGAGTCAAGAGAGGGAGCAAGAGGATGAGAGTGAGAGCAAAGTGAAAAGATCAAGAACAAGAGAGAGAATGAGCAAGAAAGAATGAGCAACTCTTTTGTCTCTCACCCTCTCATAATCCAAAGCAATGATAACTCATCATATCAAAAAAGTCTTATGTGTGATGGTTGAAGCAACCATAACCTTATCATGTCATGCACTCATTTTACTCAAATGAACAAGCAAGTAAAAGTCTTTGGCATGAAATGATAACCATGGTTATCATGATGGTCAACTAGTCAAGCCTAGTCAACCGGTCAACAAAGTCAACAAGTCAACAAAAGTCAACAAGTCAACAAAGTCAACAACCAAGTCACCATAATACTTAATTAATATAATAGTTAATCACATATCATATTCTCATTAGGGTTGAGCAAAAAGTCAACGGTCAACTGTCAACAACCCTAATGAGAATCCGCTATCTGTGCCTCCCTGTCAACTGTGCATACACACCCGCATCCGCGTTCCGAGGAACACGAATGCAAAATGGATAAATCCAATCCCATAAGGTACACTAGGATCTGGCTTAAACCAAAGCCCGCTAGTGTAAACTGTCCGGACACTGTACGTGCACAAGTGCACGGATGTGACCGAACCCTGTCGCAAAACCATGCGACCTGTCGCAATACCATGCGACCTCTACTCTTTTGCCTAAAGGCGAAAAGCTTTCTGTGTGGGACTCTAAAGACTCGACACTACGCTGGCAGTGGGTTTAACCACAGACCGCAAGCGGCACTAGCTGTGCGTAACGGTCCCCAGGTAATGCCGACAAGAAGACCGACGAGGCGAAACCCATCTGAACTCCTACTGAGCCTGAGTGTGACATTCTCCGTACAGTCCGGTCTGTTCGTCTGATACATCGCATGGCGGGCCTAGGGGGCGGTAAACGTCAGTCCCCCAATAGCGGTACAAGTCGTGCCGGAGCGAAGCCCAAAACACCCTGAGATAACACTGGAACCTACCAGTATATCTCGTTTGCCCTGGCCAGGGACTACTCGTGTAATGGCTCTCCAAGACACAGCGCGATGTCAACCCCCAATACCGGGAGAGACGAATCCTGTCTAACCGTCACTGCCTCCAAGTGCTTCGGGACTGCACCCAACTACCACCTGTTTGCACGACTCCTTTGAGCCGTGGTAGGGTAGTGATCAAAGTACAGTGGGAACACACCCGAGGCGAAGTGACAGTGTCAAGTCAGCGGACTAAGCTGTACTCATGTCACCTGGGAACTGATAACTGACGATAGGTATAATACCAACTGGTCAGTTCCCGACGAGTCCTGTCCAGTGTACCCGTAACCTAACGGGCACCTGCATACTATCTCAAGTACGACGTACTGACGGCTGTGGGACAGACCGTCTCCCACACTGGGATGAGAAGCGCATGCGCTGGTCTACTCCGGAGTATCGATGCCCTGTCTCGATAGTCCTGCGACCAGGGACCTGCATAAGGATGTGCTTATAGATTACCCAGCCCCACTAGTGTGACGGCCATCACATCGCTGGTAATCAAGCAAAGATCCTAAGGGCTCCACTAATGTGTATAGGCGATATACAAAGATAAACACATGTACACATTGAAGTAGAAACAAACCAAGTAGCATACTACTATTTTGAGCAAGATTGTATATACAAGGTGAATATCCCAAGCTTCCATTAAGTAATATACATACTAGTATGATACAGTAATGGCCTCTAGGGCATATACACTAACAATCTCCCACTTGCACTAAGGCCATGTACTGGCGTATCGAAGACCTATCATCTCGATCAGCCGCTCGAACTGAGTCTGGGGTAGGGCCTTGGTGAATGGATCTGCAGTGTTGTCTTCTGAAGCGACTCTCCGAACCTCGATCTCCTGGCGATCTACGATCTCCCTGATCAGGTGATACCGCCTCAAGATGTGCCTGGATCTCTGATGGGACCTGGGTTCCTTCGCTAAAGCTATAGCCCCGTTGTTGTCGCAATACAGAGGTATTGGATCAACAATGGACGGAACCACCTGAAGTTCTTTCAAGAACTTCCTCATCCAGACAGCTTCTTTTGCGGCATCAGATGCAGCGATGTATTCCGCTTCCATCGTCGAGTCTGCAACGGTTTCCTGTTTGGAACTCTTCCAACACACCGCCCCTCCATTGAGGGTGAAGACAAAACCCGACATGGACTTGGAATCATCCTTGTCACTCTGGAAGCTGGAGTCAGCAAAGGCCTCGATCTGGAGGTCCTTTCCGCCATACACCAAGAACATCTCCTTAGTCCTTCTCAGGTACTTGAGAATGTTCTTTACCGCTATCCAATGTTTCTCCCCAGGGTTTGACTGATACCGGCTTACCACACTCAGTGCATAAGCTACATCCGGTCTGGTACACAACATCGCATACATTATAGAGCCTACCGCAGAAGCGTAGGGTATAATAGACATGCGATCCCTCTCTAAATCAGTCTTGGGAGACATCTCTTTAGATAGGGTGATCCCGTGACAAGCCGGTAGGTTACCGCGCTTAGAATCTTCCATACTGAATCTCTTCAGTATGGTGTCGATGTACCTGGACTGTGAAAGTCCTAATATCCTCTTGGATCTGTCACGGAAGATCCGGATACCCAGAATGTACGAGGCATCACCCAGGTCTTTCATGGAGAACCTGTGTGACAAGAACCCCTTGACAGATTGTAGCATAGGAATGTCATTTCCTATTAAGAGAATGTCATCCACGTATAAAACGAGGAATACTACAGTTCTCGCTACAAATCTACTATAGATGCATGGTTCATCTGGATTTTTGATAAAGCCAAATTCTTTGACCGTCTCATCAAAGCAGATGTTCCAACTCCGCGATGCCTGCTTTAGTCCATAGATGGACTTAAGCAACTTGCACACCTTTCCGCTGCTCCCACTCTGAATGAAACCCTCTGGCTGGTCCAAATAGACACACTCCTCTAAATTTCCATTTAGAAAAGCTGTCTTTACGTCCATTTGCCAAATCTCATAATCGTGGAAGGCAGCAATGGCAAGAAGGATCCGAATGGATTTCAGCATGGCTACTGGAGAAAAGGTTTCGTCATAGTCCAAGCCAGGTCTTTGACGAAAACCCTTTGCTACTAGCCTAGCTTTATAGGTCTCAACCTGCCCATCTACACCAATCTTCCTTTTGAAGATCCACTTGCATCCTACGGGTTTTACCCCGTCTGGAGCAATGTCCAACGTCCATACCTTGTTGGTGTACATGGACTCCATTTCGGTCCGCATTGCATCCAGCCATTTCACTGAGTCAACGCTCTGAATGGCCTGCTGGAAGCTAGTAGGCTCATCATAGTCTATGATGCAATCCTCTCTATCCCCGTCTACGAGAAAACCGCAGTATCTCTCGGGCGGATGAGTCTGCCTACTACTCCTGCGGAGCGGCGTAGGAATGTCCTGTCCTGTTGAACCCTCTGGTTCCACTAAGCTTTCAGTAACAGTCTGTGGTTCTGGAACTTCTTCCAGTTCTATTGTGCTCCCACTTATCTGGGTTTCCAAAAACTCAGTTTCCAAGAAGCGGGCATGCTGAGAAACAAAAACCTTTTGTTCCTCAGCGGAATAGAAAAAGATACCCCCTGGAGTTCCTTGGGTATCCCACAAACTTACACTGTACTGAACGTGCCTCAAGTTTGTCCGCATGCTGCTTTTTTACAAAAGCTGGACATCCCCATACTTTGAGATACTTAAGACAGGGTTTCTTCCCAGTCCACATCTCATATGGGGTGGTAGGCACAGTCTTGGTGGGAGCCTTGTTCAAGAGATACGCAGCTGCTTCTAGCGCATATCCCCAGAATGATCGCGGTAACTCAGCGTTACTCATCATGGACCGAACCATATCCAATAGGGTTCGGTTCCGTCTCTCCGATACACCGTTATGTTGCGGAGTGTATGGAGGAGTAAGCTGAGAGAGAATACCATTCTCTTTTAAGTAATTCAGGAATTCAGCACTTAAGTATTCTCCACCTCGATCCGATCTTAGAATCTTAATACTTTTGCCGGTCTGTTTCTCTACTTCATTCTTATACTCCTGGAATTTTCCAAAGGCTTCGGACTTATGTTTCATTAAGAAGACATAACCGTACCTTGAGAAGTCATCCGTAAAAGTAATGAAGTAAGAATATCCGCTTCGGGCATGTGTAGACATTGGAACGCACACGTCACTGTGTATGAGTCCCAAGAGCTCGCTCGCTCTTACTCCATGTCCAGTAAACGGAGTCTTTGTCATCTTTCCTTTGAGACAAGATTGACAAGTGGCATACGATTGATATTCGAACGCATTCAAATATCCTTCTGTATGTAACTTAGTCAACCTTCTCTCATTGATGTGACCCAGTCTACAATGCCACAAGAAAGTCTGATTTATTTCTGGAGACTTTCTTTTGTGTGTATTCTGGACATTAAAAATCTGTGGTTGGTTTAATACATATATACTATTACTCAAAGTACCTGACCCAATCAGAACTTGATTAAGGTGAATGTTTACAACATTACTTACAAACGCAAATTCATAACCTTCTTTAGAAACTAAAGATACAGAAATGATATTACAAGTTGCGTTGGGTACAAAAAAGCAATTACGCAAAAACAAAACATGTCCATCTGACATTCCCAGGTGATAGTCCCCCATGGCTTTAGCATCCATGCTAGCTCCGTTTGCAACTCTGAGGGTCATGTCACCTGCTTTCAAAACACTACGGTTTCTCAACGCCTGCAAAGAATTACAGATATGAGATCCTGATCCGGTATCCAATACCCAGGAAGTAGAGTTTATTGAAAGACAGTTTTCAATAACATACACACCTGAAGCTGAAGCTGCAACCTGCTTCAATTCCTGTGTTCTGGCCTTCCAGGCCCTGCAATCATTCTTCCAGTGTCCTTTCTTATGACAATAGAAGCATTCTTCCTTATCCACAAGCTTCCCCGCTATCTTTGTTGCTTTACCTTTTCCCTTCGTATCCACTTTACTTACACCGCCCCTTGGTTTGGTGGGGGCCTTCTTCTTCTTTCCCTTGGCTTTCGCCTTGGACCTAGAAGAAGATGATCCTCCTACAAACAAAGTGGATGTATCCCTACCTTTCTGTAGGGTGCCCTCTGCGCTCCTCAGCATGTTGAGGAGCTCTGAAAGTTCAACCTCTTTTTCTTGTAGGTTGAAGTTCAGTATGAACTGGGCGTAAGTGGAAGGAAGGGACTGGAGGACTATATCCGTATAGAGTTCAGCCTCCAATGTGATCCCTAGGTCAGCGAGCTCCTCAATGAAGCCGATCATCTTTAGCACGTGCTCGGCTACTGATGATCCGGCGGCCATTCTTTGTCGAAAACAACTTTTTCGACGCTTCGTATCTTGCGATACGAGATTGCTCTCCATACAGTTCTTTTGTATGGAGCAATATGGATTCCATGTCCATATTCTCATGCCTCCTCTGATGTTCGTTGTCCATCGAGGCAAGCAAGAAGCACTTGGCCTTCGCGCTATCAATCTCCCAAGTCTTGCGGATTTCCTTATCCGCGACACTGGAAGTTGGACCAGGGACAGGGGGAGCTTTGGTGGTAAGAAGATACCCCAGCTTGTCATAAGTGATTGCTATCTTGACATTCCTGAGCCAATCTTTGTAGTTTGGCCCTGTCAGTTTGTTTTTATCTAGGAGTAACTTAAGTCCAGTCATTTTGATTGGTCGCTGCAATTAGGAGAGAGAAGAAGAAACACTCAGCATGATGCTCTTGCAAGTTTAGAGTGGTTTTTAATTTGTCTAAACAGGATGGCTCCCACTGTTTCTCGAATCCCTCCTCAAACCATAAAGGAAGAATTAGTCAGGATCAATCCCACCGTACAATACTTGCTTAACCGTTCGGCCAGGCTGGTGTCGGTACTTCGAGGGAGGTTTTCCAACGCTTTCGCGAAGTTCCTTAATTATAGAACCTCTTTTCCCTGGGGGCGTAGCCCCGCTAACACCTTTCTAGGCACCTACTAGGTTTATAGCATTGATCGTTAAGCGAGAAATTTCCCGAGGAGCAGCATATACTCACAGTAGGATCGGGATCCAAATATCATCGCGTGACGAAACTGAAGGAATCCTACCAGAATCATCACACTCCAAATGGTATGCAAATCTAGCAAGTTTCAGTACTTATGAAACTCCCGATGTGGATTTTTGCCCCATGCTCTTATGACCTTGACGAAGGTCAACAAATCATAAGTCACATGTCAAGTTCTGCCCGTCATTATCCAGGTTAATTTGAATCCACCCGTATATACCCTTGACGAAGGTCAACAAGGTAATGCGAATGTCCCAAACCAACGCATCTATCTATGCTACATATGAATACCCAACAGCTACCAATCACTATGCCTTGACGAAGGTCAACAAACACAGCTTGAATACTATTTGAATATTCATACGAAACGACGGAGGGCTACGAATGGTTTTGGCAAAACCGTGAACGTAGTGAACTTGATTTGGTCGATGGAACGAGATAGCTTTTAAAAGGAGTGGCTCAAGCTCCGTATTTAAAAGTTGTTTTTGAAAAGAACCGAGTGGTTTTTCGAAAGTGTTCCAACGACTTTAACTTGGTTTATTATCTTGCATTAGTTCTTTTAATGCGTGATATTCTTGCATTAGTTCTTTTAATGCGTCCCATCATTTAATCCTACCATTGCAGAAAACAACCAAAATATGACGTACGCTTATGCCATTCGCATTCGCCACTGGGCCCCGTCATTACCCGTTAGGTTACTTAACTAACGACAGAGCAGGGGCTGGGCTAGCGCGTCTGTAAAACATAAGCAACGCCTAAATAATATCATATATAGATATACTGCAATGATAAACATTTCAGATCACAGATAAATACATTGGATATACTAGGAATCTGTAATTTGTACGAGCCTGCAACAAAAAACAGATAACACGGTCGCGGTGAATAGCCACTACCCCACCCAAGACCCCTACGGGTGCGGCAAACTACCCGCCAAGTACCCGAAGCGTAGCAAACTCCCTCATCTCGATGAGTAGGCCACTCGACACTTCGGCATACCCGGTAGTTTGTGCACCCCTCCATGGGTCTATCCTAGGAGCAAAAACAGTAAAAAGAAATTATACAATGACGGCTACAACCCCGACCCGGTTGTGCGGCCATACAAATAATTATTACATCAATTTACAAATTTACATGAATAGCAAGAAAAGAAAACTCTCGTCTCACAACCCCCGGCTATTCACCCGCGATAATCCAACATATTTATATACACATTCCAGCACATTACAGATCACAGATTTGTATAACCCCCACTAATCGACATATAGCGATTAGTAGACGTTCAATACAAATATCACATTACAGAAAAACCCGTTATCTTAAGTCTTTTAGAAGTTCGATCAAAAATACGGATTTTCGGGACCCCAAAAAGAAATTTTCGTTCTGGAAAATCTGGGTTGAAAATATATATGCTAAAAATCCCAAAATACCCCCATGAAAACACTGCACCAAAAATTTTCCTCGGCCGAGTCGACTCGGCCGCGGATCCGCGGCGGGAGCGTGCTCCCGCCGCGCTTCCGCGGTCCTTTGACTCGAACGTTGGACAATTTTTGGTGGTTATTCATAAAAAAGCCTGAGCCGATTTTAGGTGTTAAAATAATCAACTTTTGAACAGTAAAAAATTCGACAGAAACTTGAAATTCTTGGGGTTCGTTTCGGGACTTTTTCGTTGATCGATCTTCTAGTTACTTGCTAACATATTAGATAGAGTTTAACTAGGCTCTGATACCACTGTAAGTCCATGCTACCTCTCCCGGTACTTTCGGGAGTGCGGAATTTGGTAAATAACAATTTTACGGAGGTGGTAACATGGACCTATAACCCGGATCTTGGTTAAACTTCTATCTAACATCCTAACTAAGAGTTTCTAGCTACTCGGTTAGGGGGTTATACCTAGCTTGTCTTGAACTCCTTCTCTTCAAGCTCCGGTGGTGGTCCGATGGCTCCTTCTCGTCGTCTCCGTACGCCGAAGATAGATCCACTTGAAAGCTCCAACCTTTAGCTCCTTCTTCGTTCTTTGAAGAAACTAGTTCACTTGGTTTGCTAAACCTAGTGAACTAGAATGAGTAGAGAAGAAATAGAATGGGATTTTATCTATGGTTCTTGATTCTCAACTCATGAGAGATATGAACCATAGAGTCAAGAGAGGGAGCAAGAGGATGAGAGTGAGAGCAAAGTGAAAAGCTCAAGAACAAGAGAGAGAATGAGCAAGAAAGAATGAGCAACTCTTTTGTCTCTCACCCTCTCATAATCCAAAGCAATGATAACTCATCATATCAAAAAAGTCTTATGTGTGATGGTTGAAGCAACCATAACCTTATCATGTCATGCACTCATTTTACTCAAATGAACAAGCAAGTAAAAGTCTTTGGCATGAAATGATAACCATGGTTATCATGATGGTCAACTAGTCAAGCCTAGTCAACCGGTCAACAAAGTCAACAAGTCAACAAAAGTCAACAAGTCAACAAAGTCAACAACCAAGTCACCATAATACTTAATTAATATAATAGTTAATCACATATCATATTCTCATTAGGGTTGAGCAAAAAGTCAACGGTCAACTGTCAACAACCCTAATGAGAATCCGCTATCTGTGCCTCCCTGTCAACTGTGCATACACACCCGCATCCGCGTTCCGAGGAACACGAATGCAAACTGGATAAATCCAATCCCATAAGGTACACTAGGATCTGGCTTAAACCAAAGCCCGCTAGTGTAAACTGTCCGGACACTGTACGTGCACAAGTGCACGGATGTGACCGAACCCTGTCGCAAAACCATGCGACCTGTCGCAATACCATGCGACCTCTACTCTTTTGCCTAAAGGCGAAAAGCTTTCTGTGTGGGACTCTAAAGACTCGACACTACGCTGGCAGTGGGTTTAACCACAGACCGCAAGCGGCACTAGCTGTGCGTAACGGTCCCCAGGTAATGCCGTCAAGAAGACCGACGAGGCGAAACCCATCTGAACTCCTACTGAGCCTGAGTGTGACATTCTCCGTACAGTCCGGTCTGTTCGTCTGATACATCGCATGGCGGGCCTAGGGGGCGGTAAACGTCAGTCCCCCAATAGCGGTACAAGTCGTGCCGGAGCGAAGCCCAAAACACCCTGAGATAACACTGGAACCTACCAGTATATCTCGTTTGCCCTGGCCAGGGACTACTCGTGTAATGGCTCTCCAAGACACAGCGCGATGTCAACCCCCAATACCGGGAGAGACGAATCCTGTCTAACCGTCACTGCCTCCAAGTGCTTCGGGACTGCACCCAACTACCACCTGTTTGCACGACTCCTTTGAGCCGTGGTAGGGTAGTGATCAAAGTATAGTGGGAACACACCCGAGGCGAAGTGACAGTGTCAAGTCAGCGGACTAAGCTGTACTCATGTCACCTGGGAACTGATAACCGACGATAGGTATAATACCAACTGGTCAGTTCCCGACGAGTCCTGTCCAGTGTACCCGTAACCTAACGGGCACCCGCATACTATCTCAAGTACGACGTACTGACGGCTGTGGGACAGACTGTCTCCCACACTGGGATGAGAAGCGCATGCGCTGGTCTACTCCGGAGTATCGATGCCCTGTCTCGATAGTCCTGCGACCAGGGACCTGCATAAGGATGTGCTTATAGATTACCCAGCCCCACTAGTGTGACGGCCATCACATCGCTGGTAATCAAGCAAAGATCCTAAGGGCTCCACTAATGTGTATAGGCGATATACAAAGATAAACACATGTACATATTGAAGTAGAAACAAACCAAGTAGCATACTACTATTTTGAGCAAGATTGTATATACAAGGTGAATATCCCAAGCTTCCATTAAGTAATATACATACTAGTATGATACAGTAATGGCCTCTAGGGCATATACACTAACAAAACGGACCCGCAAAAAGGCTCGTATTACCTTACAGGGTTTCCCCAAAACGGATAACTTTCCCAACTCCTCCTACGGGCAAATTCATCAAAGGTGCTTCCCCAACCAGAAAGTCGGTCTTCGAAAGATTGGCCGTTCCTGCCCAAACTTCAATCAGGACGTCGGTTTTCAACAGGCCGATGCCAATAGCAGCCCCTCAGCAAAGCTGGGGGCACAACGAAGCCGCTTCCAAAACTGAGCGGTCCCTTCTGGAAGGCACGCTCGACGTCGCCACTGGCGGCGGGTGAGAAAAACTGAGGGCAACTCCCCCTCTGGACTTACCCCACCAGCTCAAATGGTGGAAGTTGACGCTGCTTTTCCAACCGGAAATAGCTTTGATCTGCTCAGGAGGGTACGCAAGAACTCTCCAACGGTGGTGCTAAAGAAATCGCCCCCGCCTGCAGAAGCCACAATGCAGGCGAAACCGGAGCAGCCCCATCAGCGGCTCTCCTCGCAAATTCACAGGGTCTGGCGGAAAGTCCAGGACTCTGTGATCAACAAAGATTATTCTCCTCGACCGAAGAAATCGAAGGATCGGCAAGAGAAAGACCATCCCTCTGTTATACAGCGAGGGACTTCTTCTACATGGGAGCTTATTACAACGGCTCCTTCAACTTCAACCTCCCACAAAAGGACAAGGCTGGAGAAAATCCCACAGCCAGCGGCAAATTCCCAAGGCGATGGACCCAAACGCCCCAAGTCAGGAGGCATGATCGTGCATACGGTCTACATGTCTTCCGGGAAAGAAGAAAGCCGTGCTTCTGTAGGTCATCGATCGTAAACTCGGCCACTGACAAAAGCTCAGGAGCAACTACAAAAGATCCAGGAAATACTGACCAAAATGGCAGCACTTACCGGATAGAAAGAAAGTCTGGAACCAGCAAGTGAACAACGCCAAGAGCAGGAGACCGATACAGAATTCCTTTGAAGGGTGATTGAAAGAAAAGACAAGGAGACCGTGGAACAATCTACTAACATAAAGCAGATGGCGCTTTTGTTTCAGGACATGGTTGGAATGATGATCCAGCCAGAACCCCCAGCCGAGGATCAGCCAATAATCATCGAGGATGACAGAGGGAAAACATCAAGCCCTATTCTGGCTTTATCAACAACCAGGGAGGAAACGATCTCCAAGGCTGCTCTTGATGATTATATAGCTCAATAAATAAGAGCTCATCAAGATAATGAAGCGGCTGGCCAAACTATTAGAACCGGGCGACCGTATCCAGGTTGGTATGACCAAATCAAATACCCGCCGGGATATACGATCCCTAAATTCCATGTGTATAAGGGGAAAGGCAACCCACACCAGCACATCACGCAGTTCAGAGCTCTGTGTGGCAACACTGGAGGCGACGACCAACTGTTGCTTCGCCAGTTCGATAGCAGCCTATCAGAAATGTCCTTTGAATGGTACTCGGAGCTCCCAAATGACCCCATAAAGACATTCACAGAGATGGAACTGCTGTTCACATAGAGTTTCGTCGGCGCGAGCGAGCGCACCCTGATCACGACGTTAATCATTGCCAGGGTAAAACTGGGAGAAACCTGGGTCCAATATGTGATCCCGTAGCAGAACCTATGGTTTAAGTGTGAACAGTGCATTGAAGAATCTCCCGCCGTAGGCATGTTCATCGGGACCCTTGATCCTCAAACGACCGTGTCCAAGTTCATGACATTCTTCAAACCAACCACCTTCCAAACTCTGATCGATAAACGGGCCTAAATGGACAAGATGGGCCACATGCCTTCCTCCTAAAATAAGAACCTTTGAAATAATAAGGGTAAAGGGAAGGTGACGTTCGTTGCTAATACTCAACAGCAACCAAGTGACCCAAAACCGGCTGCTTGCTAAAACAACGCATGCCCGCATATATCCTTGGAAGAAAGGCTAAGACGCGCTTACTCGTTTCTCCGCGATAAAACAAGGAGACTGTTCGAATTGGTATTGCGTAACAAACTCATCACATTTCCAGATTCGCGGCGTCCACCGTGACGTCAACAACCCCAACTACTGCTCCTATCACAGAATGGTGAGCTACCCAATTGAGGATTACTACGTCTTCAAAAACTGGGTTGAGGATGAGTATCAAAAGGGAAAGTTCGTGTTGTCTGAGAACTGGAGGGTGAACCCACCCCAGAAGCACACTCCCAAAAAGGTGGATACGCCGGGGGCATCATGCTCGCTCATGGAAGAAACTCCATAGGAAGTCGTTCTTTCAGCTAAAACCAAAAGAATGTTGAAGGATCTATAGGCATGTCCAGCAGTCAGGTGGAAAATTCCACTTGAACCTGAAATCATCGAAAGGATGTTGAAACCACGTCCTGCACTGAAAATTGTTGACAAAGCGCAAAATCCCCAAGTCGAGCCTTCAAAGTCTTCAAAGAAAAAGAAGAAGACCAAGAAGCCTGTGCAGCCTGCCGAGCATGACGACAAGCGCATAGGTCTACAAAAATACATTGACGCGTTGGAGGAGTAAAACCAGAAGGCGCGGACACCGGTCACTCTCGAAGAGTTCCTCAAGCATATTCTTGAGGACGAAAATAGTGACTACGATAAGGGAAATGACTCATTAAAAGACACCGAAGACCGTGTAGCAAGTTGCCACATGGTCTCCCATTCGTCGTTATATGGTGAAGAAGCTCCCTCAGTGTCAGAATAAAACATAGAGGAACCGAGGGCAGAATCGGCGCTAAAATCCCCGGAACTGCCAGAAGACCCGATCGATAGGCTGTTAAACGAAGCCTTTCAAAAAAGCAAAGCTGTCCGAGAACGCGAAACAACCATATATGAAAAGGCTAAGCATCAACGTCAGGATAAAGAAGCTACGACAAGGATGAATCGTAAAGTACTCCAACCAAACCAAAGCATACCTGCGACAAATAAGAGCAGGATCAAGGCAGAGAAGCGGTTCGCCAAAGCCCTGTCAATGGGAATGAAGCTGCCACCTCTCGTAGGAAACACTCCCGGGGTCATAAGCCTCGACGGAGAGGATTCACTTCCAAACTATTGCTTATATCATCGTAGGGTTACCCACCCCACCGAGAAATGCAGTGCCTTCAAGAAGTGGTTGCAAGGATACGTTGCCCATCAAAAACACTTCAAGAGGATGAAGCGCGAAGCTCGTCGACAACAAAAAAGTGCGAAAAATGCGCGTGAAAAAACTACTGGCAACTGTCATATGGTTGATACCAGTTCGGAAGGGGGAAAACCCCAAGTTCTTACTTTCAGGAGCGATTCTGAGGACGAAATACCACTCAACCCTCTCTTCAAAGACTCCACCTCGGAAAAAGAAAAGGTGGAAAAGAACTATAAGAACATTCAGATGCATAACCGCACGCTGCCTGAGAAGAATCTCGGACCTACAAACAAAGGTTCGAGCAAAAGAGACAAAGGGAAAGAAAAAATCCCTAAGGAAATTGCCCTCGATGATGGAGTTGTCAAAGAGCTCGCATACAGCGGCCCGCCTAAGAAAAAAAAAGTGGATTACAATATTCTATCACATCTGAGAAAAATACCCTCACAACTGAGCATATTGGATGCTCTCCTCCTGCCCAAAGAGGCACGAGATTCTCTGATCAAGGCATTACAAGCGTCCGATCAGTTCCAACCTTTCCTCGCAGAAGAGAAGATGAAGGACGAGCTGGCAGAGAATCACACAGCTGACATTACATTCAGTGACGAAGACCTCCTCCTCGGTACGTGCGAACATAATCGCCCGTTATACGTCACCGGGTACTACCACGACATCAAGATAGGGAAAATCCTTGTCGACAACGGATCCTCCGTCAACCTTCTCAACATAAGAGTGCTGAAGGAGATTGCCGAACGAGATTTGCATGAATGTCCAGCACTTGGCCCGAGACAAAATTACTATCTCCTGGTTTGACTCACAGTCGTCACGGACGCTCGGGTCCGTAATACTGACGCTATGCTTTGGGTTGCTCATCACTGACATCAAATTTCATGTCATTGACGCCAAGAATTGCTATAACGCTCTGCTCAGCAGTCCTTGGTTACACGAATACAACGCCATCCCTTCTACACAACATCCGTGTATGAAGTATTTCAAAGACGGTTTTGAATACACCGTTACAGGGGAGCTAAACCCGTTCTCCGTAAACGAAGTCCGAAAATATGAAGACACAAAGTACTTTCTGCCAGACTTTGAACAAATGGAAAGGTGTCATAAGCCAGAGGATAAACAAAAGTCCGTCGCTACTATCTCGATCTTTAGGAGCGATACCGAGGAATATGAAGAAATAGTCCAATTTTGGTTGGGATGTGAAGAGATGTACCCTCGAACCAATATTGGTTGGGAGATCTGTAGTCCAATTTGGGACTATGATCAAAGATTTATGGGCATATGGGCTCAATTAATCTGAATGAGGGATCTGTGGCCAACTTGGGCTCGGCCTATTTAGTTAAAATGTTAAACATTTAACAATGCTGAGCATTGGTTTGGTTTCTGACAATTGTTTTTATCTTTTATTGAGTACCGAGCTCTCATTATAGCTCTGGGGCTTTATTTAAAGAACAGTTTATGTTCTCTTAATGCACACATGAGGAGCACATGGCGCGCTTGGCGTTGAGCGCCAGTCAATGAGCGCAGAGCGCTTCTATTAAGTAGCGCACACGTGAGGAGCACTTGGTGCACTTGGCGCTGAGCGCCAGTCAATGAGCGCAGAGCGCTTCTGTCAAGTAGCGCGTGTTGGATTAGCAAAGCACCTTAGGAAGGTTTAGGAAGGCATCACACATGCCATATTGAAATTTTTGGGGTGCTAAACAAACCCTAACCAAGATCTTAACTAGAGAATTAGGGTTAACTTTGCATGTAAACAACTTTACATCTAAGAGAGAGGGATTACAACCTTTGTAGTCCGTTCCTTCGCTTCATAAGCTCCGAGTAGTAGTCCCTTTGCCATGATCCATGATCTCTCGGACTCAAGAGAGGCTCCACAAGTCGAATGACCCATTCTTTCTTGAAGTCTTCCTTTTCGAAGATGATCTACCTTGAAGAATCTCAAGATCAAGCTTTCACTTCTCTAATCAAGTATTAGTGAAGTGAACACCCTAATCTAAGTGGCTAGAATAGATGAGGATGATGAAGTAAAAATTTTTGCTCTCTTTTGTTTTCATTTTCTCACTTTAAAGCATCACTTCACAAAAAGCTAGAAAGCTTTTTCAAGGAGGAGGAAGAAGAAGAAAGCTTTTGTGATGAATAATGAAATTATTGTTGTGGTTACAATTGCAACCATGAGTTAAGAATGAAGACTTTAACTCATGTAGAGAATAACTAGAGTTAAGGATTTAAGTTGGGTTAACAAATATCTACACAAAATATCAAAGCAAAATGACAAAATGAAAGCTTCATGAAGCTTCATGAAAAAGCTAACCCAAATCCAAACCCTAACTTTGTTTAAACTTAACAACCATGTTGCATTTGTAACCCTAACTTGTTACAATATTATATATCACATATACAATATATTTTGTAACAAAAGAAAATAATACAATTAACATATATCGCATATACATCAATGTATTATCCAGTGAGAAAATGAATCAATAAAGCGAGCTTATATTATTTAACGTAATGTAATATATCACATATATAATTATACATTAAATTATCGAATCAATACTTGGTCGACAATCCGGCTATAATACATATAACCGACTAATATAACATGTACCAATTCATCGAATCAACACTTGATCCGATGACCCGGATATAACAAATATACCCGGTCGATATCTTATATCGCGAGAATAGAATACGGTATCTCATATCGTATTATTCTCGGTCCCGGACATATCGCATATGTGCCCCTATTCCATTTTGCCTAAGCCAGGAAACCTCTGTGTAGGAATCTAAAGAATCGTCAATACGCCGGCAGTAGGTGATGATCATATCAAACCCCCACAAGCTGAAAGTGGTCAGCTAAACGTAACAACCACCTGTGTATTGAGCAATCAGAAGTTCAACAAGCAAGCTTGTACATTCTCCTGCAAATCCAATCTGTAACACTCCCGTACAGTCCGATCTCTTCGTCTGATATGTTGCGTATCTAGTCTAGGGGTGGTAAACGTCAGACCCCAGTAACCGATAAGTCGTGTCGATGTAAGGCTCATAACGGGTCGAGAAACTACTGATAACACTTATCAGTAAATCTCCATATCAGCCCTGGCCAATGACTTCCAGTTATAGCCAATCGAACACAGCACAACATCAACTCCCTATACCGGGAGAGACGAAACCCCTCCTATCGCTCATTGCGTCCATGTGATTCGGGACTGTGCCCAAAAGCCACCGTTTTGCACGCCCTCTTGGACGTGGTAAGGTGGAAATCAAAGCAAAGTGGGAATCACACAAGACTCTATGACGATCTCGGGTTTACAGACTAACCTGTACCAGTGTCACCGGAGAACTGCTATCTGACGATAGGTATAATATCATCCAGGAGTTCTCGGCGAGTCCGTTCAGTGTACCCAGTCTCTACTGAGCACCCATACACCATCTTTGATATCCAACACCAATGGATATGGGATCATCCATCACCCATGATATGGGTCAAGATGCGTGTAAGCTAGTCTACTCTGGAGTATCGACGCCCTGTCTCGATACACCCTCGACTAGGAACAATTATAGGATGTACTCGTTGACTACCCTGGCCCCACTAGTATGATCTCATCATAGTCCTAGTAGTCAAGTACATATCCCAAGGGCTTCATCAACATGTGATCATAATACAATATTTGTTAACACGTTAAGATAAAGTGACACTAGATAACATACTATCATATCGAGCAAGAATGTCCTCTCTATATATATCCAAGCATCCATTATAATATACATCACATGTACAACAATGGCCTCTAGGGTATATACATAACTAACAGAGGTATTGGATACTCAATAGGCGGAACCACACCAATTTCAGCGATGAACTTTTTTATCCAGACAGCCTCTTTGGCAGCATCATTGGCAGCGATGTATTCAGCATCCATCGTCGAGTCTGCCACGGTTTCCTGTTTGGAACTCTTCCAACAAACCGCCCCTCCATTTAGGGTAAAGAAAAATCCCGAGTGCGACTTAGAGTCGTCCTTATCACTTTGGAAGCTCGAATCGGTAAAGGACCCCACCTGGAGTTCTCCGTTACCATACACCAAGAATATCTCTTTAGTCCTTCTCAAGTACTTGAGAATGTTCTTCACAGCTGTCCAATAATTCTCTCCAGGATCTGCTTGATACCTACTCACTACACTTAGTGAGTATGCTACATTGGGTCTGGTACATAGCATCGCGTACAAGATAGAGCCTACTGCCGAAGCATAGGATATCCCTTGCATGCGAGCTCTTTCCAAATCAGTCTTGGGAGACATCTCTTTGGAGAGAGAGAGTCCAGAGATCGTGGGTAAATTCCCACTCTTGGATTCTTCCATACTAAACCTCTTTAGTATGGTGTCAATGTACCTGGATTGGGACAATCCCAATATCTGTCTAGATCTATCTCTATAGATCTTAATCCCTAAAATGCAGGAGACATCACCTAGATCTTTCATTGAGAATCTATGTGATAAGAAGAGCTTGACCGAGTGCAGCATAAGAACATCATTTCCAATCATGAGTATGTCATCTACGTAGAATACGAGGAAGACAACCTTACTCTCTGCCTCCTTCTTGTATATACAAGGTTCATCTATGTTTTTGATGAAGTCAAACTCTTTGACTACAACATCAAAACAGATATTCCAACTCCGCGATGCCTGCTTCAACCCGTAGATGGATTTATACAGCTTGCACACCTTTCCGCTGCTCCTACTGTCTACGAAGTCCTCTGGCTGAGTCATGTACACACACTCCTCTAAATCACCATTTAGAAAGGCGGTCTTAACATCCATTTGCCAGATTTCGTAGTCATGGTATGCAGCAATGGCAAGTAAGATCCGTATGGACTTAATCATAGCCACTGGAGAAAAGGTTTCGTCATAATCCACTCCTGGTCGTTGATGAAAACCCTTTGCAACAAGTCTAGCTTTGAAAGTCTCAACTTTTCCATCTACACCAAGTTTCTTCTTAAAGATCCATTTGCTCCCAATGGGTTTTACCCCTTGAGGAGCAATTTCCAAAGTCCATACTTTGTTGGTGTACATGGATTCCATCTCAGATCGCATTGCATCCTGCCATTTCACAGAGTCACCACTCGTGATGGCCTGCTTGAAACTAGTCGGGTCATCATCTTCCATGATGCAATCCTCGCTCCTACCATCGATGAGAAAACCGTAGTATCTTTCAGGTGGATGAGGAACCCTGCAAGATCGGCGGAGAGGAGGGGGTTCATCGGGAACCACTGAATCATCTGGCTCTACCAACTCTTCTATTGCAGTTTGTGTAGCTGGAACTTCTTCCAGTTCTACCTCATTGCCACTAATTTCTTTTTCATGAAATTCCTTTTCTAAAAAGGTGGCATTCCGAGATTCCGCGTGAATGTTTAGGATATCCAATAAACTTACACAGAAAAGACATTGCCCCGAGCTTGTCCGGATTTTGTGTTTTTACATATGCTGGACAACCCCATATCTTAACATAATTAAGATATGGTCTCTTTCCTTTCCATATCTCATATGGAGTGGCTGGCACATATTTGGTGGGAACCATATTCAATAGGTCTGCAGCTGTTTCCAGTGCATACCCCCAGAAGGAAATAGGCAACTCAGCAGTGCTCATCATAGAGCGCACCATATCTAATAGGGTGCGATTCCTCCGCTCCGATACACCGTTGTACTGTGGTGTATAAGGAGGATTAAGCTGAGAGAGAATCTCATTCTCTTTTAGATAATCTAGGAACTCATTGCTCAAGTATTCTCCTCATCGATCAGATCAAACGATTCTAATACTTTTACCTGTTTGGTTCTCTACTTCGTTCTTATATTCTCTGAATTTCCCAAAAGCTTCAGACTTGTGTTTCAACAAGAACACATGTTCGTATCTTGATAGATCGTCAGTGAATGTAATGAAGTATGAGGAACCATTCCTGGCATGTGTAGATATGGGACCGCATACATCACTATGTATCAGTCCCAAGAGTTCCGTAACTCTTTCTCCGTGTCCACTAAACGGAGTTTTGGTCATTTTGCCTTTGAGACATGAATAGAAAGTCTCATAAGATGATAATTCGAACGTATTTAAATAACCATCTTTATATAACTTAGCAAGTCGTGTCGCATTGATATGACCAAGTCTACAACGCCACAAGAAGGATTCGTTCATTTCTGAACTTTTCCTCTTGTGTGTGTTCTGTATATTAAGAACCGTGTTTTGATTTAGAACGTATATGCCATTATTTAACGAGCCTGATCCAATCAACTTTTGATTTAGGAAGATGTTCATAACATTATCCTGTATTACAAAATTATATCCTTCTTTAATTAATAAAGAAACTGATATAATGTTGCATATCATGTTCGGTATATAATAGCATTCGTTCAGAATCAATGTATTACCACTTGGTAATACAAGGTGATATTCACCAACTGCTTTAGCTGCAACATTTGCACCATTCTCTACTCTTACGGAATAATCACCCATTCCCAGTTCTCTACCTTTCTTTAGCCCATGCAATATATTGCATATGTGGGATCCTGATCTGGTATCTAATGCCCAGGACGCAGAGTGAACTGAGAAACAGTTCTCGGTAACTAACACATCCGAAGAAGATACATCAACATGTTTTTTCTTTGTTTGGCGGCGTGTGAATTCTGGTATTCCCCTATTTCCTGTTCAGTCTTATAACAATTATAAGAAAGAACGGAACCAACGTTTCCCTGCTCAGTATAACAAGCGGGTTCGGTCAATACATCCATATTATTATCTTGATTAAGGCCTGACATGGTCGCTACCTAGAGAGAGAGAGAGAATAAAACACTTTAGCGTGCGCTCTTGCAAGATTAGATTGGTTATTATCTTATCTAATCAGGATGGCTTCCACTGTTTTAATCAAATCTTCCTTAAAACCCTAAAAGGTAAGATTAGCCGGGATTAATTACACCTTACAAGTTCGCCAATCTTTCAGCTAGATCAGTGTTGGTATTTTGAGGGAGGTTCCCCGTGCTTTCGCACAGACCTAATTAAAATAAACCTCGTTTTCCCAGAGGCATAATCCTGTTAACACCTTTCTAGACACCTACTTGATCGGCTAATTGTCCTGTGTAAAATTCTCCAAGGAGTAACTCTTACTCGCAGTGGGTATTAGGATCCATCTATCTCATAGAAGGTATGCAATCTAATTGAAAATTTCAACTCTTGAAATTCTAGATGATACTTTTACCCCTAGCGTCCCATAACCTTGACGCAGGCCAACAAACCATAGTCCGCTAGTCAAGTTCAACCCGTACATTTCTTGATTGAATTAAATCCACCCGTACGACCCTTGACGCAGGACAACAAAGTCATACGACTACCCTAATCTAATCATATCTCATGTTACAGATAAGCACTAGTTAGCTACCGCACACTACACCTTGACGCAGGCCAACAAACGTAGCACGAATACTAAGTAGTATTTATCTGAAATGTCGGAGGGCTACGTAGGTTTTTCAGAAAATCTATTGCGTAATGAACTTGATATCTTTGTAGAAACAAGTGATTTTGAAAAGAAGTGTTTTTGAGTCTTTTCTAGTTTTGCTAAAGTGGTCACTCCCGATGAAGGGATCTCGGCTCTTTCCTCATCGAATAAGGTGAAGGATATTTCATAAATACCGTTGTGCAAAGCAAGAACTATAGAAGCAATCAAAAACTAAACCGTGAGTTTGCATCATCTGCCAGTTTTGCTAAAGAGGTCACTCCCGGTGAAGGGATCTCGGCTCTTTCCTTATCGAATAAGGTGCTGGATATTCTTCAAGGAATACCGCTATGCAATGCAAAAAACTGTAGCTACCCTTTTTGAAAATTTGATTCTACAACATCTTTTAGGTTTCTTTTCTTTTATTAATCTCATTAATAAAACCCATCATTTAAGCTTCCTAAGCATCACAGAAGAAACGAAAGCAGCAATATTTATATATCAACATATAGTATAAGCATTCGTCTCACGCAGTAATATGATCTCATCACAGAACATTGCAGCAGAAGTCAACATATGAAATATTGGATATACTAGGACATCCGTGTTTTATTTTGAGCCTATATAAAATACGGATTCCACAGTCGCGATGAATAGCCAAACCCACATCCCCAGACCCCTACGAGAGCGAAAAGTAACCCTGCCAATTCTACGGTTAGGAGACCCGGTCTCGATTCCTCGAGATGGCCTCCTCCTGGACCCTAGAACCCGGTTACTTGTGCTCTCCGCCTTGGGTCCATCCTAATGCAGAAAAGTAAATAATATACAATGGTGACATCAACCTCAACCCGGAAGTGCCCCAATAAAAGAATATTACATACAAATAAATTTTACATGAATGAAAAAGAAAACTCTCATCTCACATAAAACCCCCGGCTATTCAATACACAACGATCCAATATGACATATCACAGCAACACATAAACATCACAGATAACTAGGCGAAGTTAGATAATTCGATGGACACAATGAATTCCCAAAATACCCCAGTAAGCTCAACACTTGAGCAGAAAATAAAAATTCCCAGTAACATGCCTCAGCACCTATGGACCGTCGCTGAAGTGCCCGTCCCAAGCCTCCACAGTGGCGCCGCGGAACCGCCGCCAAAACCAGGTTTTGGCCGCGGTTACGCGGTCACTGTAGCAAGTTAGGGACTCTTTCTTCAGGTGGGTCCATAAAATTCCCTGCATGATTTTCTGAGTATTTTTAATATGAAAAATGTCAACTTTATGAAAAATTTCCAGAAAAAGGGTCATTTCGGGGTTTCGGAGTTCGATCGGACTTCTAACTTCGTCTAGACAACGCCTAATGCTCTAGCTTGGCTCTGATACCACTGTTGGGTTAGCATAGCACCTTAGGAAGGTTTAGGAAGGCATCACACATGCCATATTGAAATTTTTGGGGTGCTAAACAAACCCTAACCAAGATCTTAACTAGAGAATTAGGGTTAACTATGCATGTAAACAACTTTACATCTAAGAGAGGGATTACAACCTTTGTAGTCCATTCCTTCGCTTCATAAGCTCCGAGTAGTAGTCCGTTTGCCGCGATCCATGATCTTCCGGACTCAAGAGAGGCTCCACAAGTCGAATAATCCATTCTTTCTTGAAATCTTCCTTTTCGAAGATGATCTACCTTGAAGAATCTAAAGATCAAGCTTTCACTTCTTTAATCAAGTATTAGTGAAGTGAACGCCCTAATCTAAGTGGCTAGAATAGATGAGGATGATGACGTAGGAATTTTTGCTCTCTTTTGTTTTCATTTTCTCACTTTAAATCATCACTTAACAAAAAGCTAGAAAGCTTTTTCAAGGAGGAAGAAGAAGAAGAAAGATTTTGTGATGAATAATGAAATTATTGCTGTGGTTACAATTGCAACCATGAGTTATGAATGAAGACTTTAACTCATGTAGAGAATAAACTAGAGTTAAGGGTTTGGGTTAACAAATATCTACACAAAATATCAAAGCAAAATGACAAAAGGAAAGCTTCATGAAACTTCATGAAAAAGCTAACCCAAATCCAAACCCTAACTTTGTTTAAACTTAACAACCATGTTGCATTTGTAACCCTAACTTGTTACAATATTATATATCACATATACAATATATTTTATAACAAAAGAAAATAATACAATCAACATATATCGCATATACATGAATATATTATCCAGTGAGAAAATGAATCAATAAAGCGAGCTTATATTAGTTAACGTAGTGTAATATATCACATATATAATTATACATTAAATTATCGAATCAATACTTGATCCGACAATCCGGCTATAATACAAATAACCGACTAATATAACATGTACCAATTCATCGAATCAACACTTGATCCGATGACCCGGCTATATCACATATACCCGGTCGATATCTTATATCGCGAGAATAGAATACGGTATCTCATACCGTATTATTCTCGGTCCCGCATATATCGCATATGTACCCCTACTCCGTTTTTACTGAGCCAGGAAAGCTCTGTGTAGGACTCTAAAGAATCGTCAATACGCCGGCAGTAGGTGATGATCATATCAAACACACACAAGCAGCAAGCGGTCGGCTAAATGTAACAGCCACCCGTGTATTGAGCAATCAGAAGATCAACAAGCAAGCCTGTACATTCTCCTGCCAATCCAATCAGTAACACTCCCGTACAGTCCGATCTCTTCGTCTGATATGTTGCATATCTAGTCAAGGGGTGGTAAACGTCAGACCGCATTAACCGATAAGTCGTGTCGATGTAAAGCTCATAACGGTTTGAGAAACTACTGATAACACTTATCAGTAAATCTCCATATCAGCCCTGGCCAGGGACTTCCAGTTATAGCCAATCGAACACAGCACAACATCAACTCCCTATACCGGGAGAGACGAAACACCTTCTATCGCTCATTGCCTCCATGTGATTCGGGACTGTACCCAAAAGCCACCGTTTTGCAGGCCCTCTTGGACGTGGTAAGGTGGAAATCAAAGCACAGTGGGAATCACACAAGACTCTATGACGATCTCGAGTTTACAGACTAACCTGTACCAGTGTCGCCGGAGAACTGCTATCTGACGATACGTATAATACCATCCAGGAGTTCTCGGCGATTCCGTTCAGTATACCCAGTCTCCACTGAGCACCCGTACACCATCTTTTATGTCCAACACCAATGGATATGGGATCATCCATCGCCCATCATATGGGTCAAGATGCGTGTACGCTTGTCTACTCTGGAGTATCGATGCCCTGTCTCGATACGCCCTCAACTAGGAACAGTTATAGGATGTACTCGTTGACTACCCTGGCCCTACTAGTATGATCTCATCATAGTCCTAGTAGTCAAGTACATATCCCAAGGACTTCATCAACATGTGATCACAAAACAGTATTTGTTAACACGTTAAGATAAAGTGAAACCAGATAGCATACTATCATATCGAGCAAGAAAGTCGTCTCTATATATATCCAAGCATCCATTATAATATACATCACATGTACAACAATGGCCTCTAGGGCATATACATAACTAACAGCGCACACGTGAGGAGTACGTGGCACGCTTGGCGATGAGCGCCAGTCAATGAGCGCGGAGCGCTTCTGATCAATTTTGTGATATGAGAAATAGGTTCTCGCTTACAATAGATTTTGTCTCATGGTTCTAAGAACAAAGTTCTTATTTTGTAGGAGATGTTTCAATCTCTTATGTTTTTGGTGAAAGACTTTGCCTTTATGGATCTGTGATCCTAAGAGAATTGAATTATTCTCCCCCCTTTTATAATTAGATGTTATGATATCTTTTGTGAAAGACAATTTGTCTTAAAGATCTATGATCTAGCATAAGAACTAAGTTCTTTTTTTTATGATGAGATACTTTGATCTCTTTATTTTACCTCGAAGAAATTCTTCTTCTGCCAAGAGTTTGCTCTTCTTTCTAAACTTTCTCAAAGTTTGGGGGTGGGGGGTGGGTTCCTCTTTATTAGACTTGAAGTCTTGGGGCCTTTATATATGGTAGGCTGATTTGTTGAATCGGTTTGAAGAGATCTTTTCTCTAATTGATTTGTGGATTTCCCCACAGTTGGATATTTGATCCAATGGCTTCTGTTTTACGGAAGGCAATCTTCTTGTTTTTAACAAGATTGGGAAATCTTTTCCCATATAGAATTTATTCTGTATTTTGGTGATTTTCAATCGCCATTGGATCATTGATCTAACGGTGCTCTGATTTTCAGTGCATAATCTTTCCTGTTTGGAAAGATTCCGAGGAATGTTTCCTTAACAAAATTTTATTATGGTCAATTGATGATTTTTAATCATGTTCGTTGGATCTTTGATCCAAGGAACAAGAACATTTGTTCTATTGCTAGCGCTCACATGCTTTACACGTGGTGCGCTGCTTAGAGTGTAGCGCTCTTAGCGCCAGCGCTCACATGCTTTGCACGTGGTGCGCTGCTTAGAGTGCAGCGCTGTTAGCGCCAACGCTCAAGTGATTTGCACATGGTGCACTGCTTAGAGTGCAGCGCTCTTAGCGCTAGCGCTCATATGCTTTGCACGTGAGCGCTGCTATGAAGCGCTGCTTCATTTCAAATTTCAAAATTTGAACAGAGCTTTGCTCTGATTTGTTGGATATATGTATGCCCTAAAGGCCATTATATGATTGTGTATGTACTGATGTGTATATATATGTATTCAGAGGACAGTCTTTCTCGACATGATAGTATGCTATCTGGTTTCTCTTTATCATATGTTCTCTTGATCATATTTTTACTCATTTGGTACATGTTGATAAAGCCCTAAGGATATTGGCTTGACTACTGGGATTATGATGTGGATCATACTAATGGGACACCTGTAGTTTATAAGCATATCCTTGAAATGTTCCTAGTCGTAGGTATATCGAGACAGGGCATCAATATTCCAGTGTAGACTAGCATATACTGTTCTTGTTCCATATGATGGGCGATGGATGATCCCATATCCGTCTGGTGTGTTGACACCAAAGATAGTATACGGGTGCTCAGTGAGACTGGGTACACTGAACGGACTCACCGAGAACTCCTATCTTGTATTATATCATACGTCGGATAGAAGTTCTCAGGTGACACTAGTACATGTTAGTCTGTAGACCCGAGATCGCCATAGAGTCTTGTGTGTCCTCCCACTGTACTTTGATCTCCACCCTACTACGGCTCTAAGGAGTCGTACAAATAGGTGGATTTTGGGTACAGTCCCGAGGCATATGGAGGCAATGAGCGATAGGAGGGGTTTCGTCTCTCCCGGTATTGGGGGTTGATGCTGTGCTGTGCACGATTGGCCATAACAGGAAGTCCCTGGCCAGGGCTGCTGAGATATTACTGATAAGTGTTATCAGTAGTTTCTCGATCTGTTATAGGCCATATACCGGCATGACTTATTGAGTTATTGGGGTCGACGATTCCATGCCTAGACTCAATATGCAGCATATCTGATGAAGAGACCGGACTGTACGGTAAGTGTTGCCAGTTGGATTGACGGGAGTTTTGACAGGTTCGCTTGTTCTTCTTCTGATCGCTCAATACCCGGGTGGCCGTTATGTTTAGCTGACCGCTTGCGGCTTGTAGGTGTTTGATATGATCATCACCTACTGCTGGCGTATTGACGAGTCTTAGAGTCCTACATAAAAGTTTCCTGGCTCAGGCGAAACGATGTGGTGTGCATATGCGATATGTGCGGGAGCTTGATTAAATACGTGTATGTGATACCGTATTTTAATCGAGTGTTTTATATTAGTAGGGGCGTATGAGATATGACCGGTTTATTAAATCAATTGTTGATTTAATATTGACTTTTATCTCATTTATTTAAACCCTTTTCTTTTGATGGATGCATGCATGTATATGTACATGTTGATGTGCATACACACATACATACATGCATTTGTATCATGGTTGATGATACAACTTAGATGGCAATATAAGACTCACATGATTCATATTTCTATATATGGATATTTTTGTTTTAAGTTAAAGATAAAGGAAATTAAATTAATGACTCATTTCTTCACAAATGACTCATTGTTTCTACACACTTCCTTGGTTGACCTTTGACTTAACCTTGGTTAATTTCCTTTGCTCTTTAACTCATCACAATATATTTAGATATTATTATTAACCATGGTTTGTATTATGATATTTATCTCTCTCTCTCTCATTATCATTATGCATTATTATTCATCCACAAGAAAAATAATTGCCATCTTCATCTTCCTCTCTCTAGCTCTCACTTGAGTTCTAAAATTGAGTGAGATTAAAAGAAAGAAAAGGTTTTAAGTGAGAATATAAACCACTTCATCATCCTACATACCTCTAGCTACTTTGTGTAGGGTGTTTGCTTCAAGGATTTCATAGATCAAGTGAAGCAACAAGCTTTGAGCAAAGGACTTCGGGTGGATCGTCGTGGACTTGGAAGCGTTAAAGCGAGCCGTTCCAAACCTTAGGAGATCCAAGGAGTTTCCCTAGGAGGTCTACAAAGGTTGTAGTCTCTCCACTTAGTGTTAGATAATCTTTTTTATGTGATACTATTAATTGTTACTCTATAATTCTAGTTCGATTCCTAGTTAAGTTTACTTAGCACTTCATAAAATCAAAGTTGTGGCATGCGTGATGCTTCTGTAGGTTTCCTAGGCACTCTCAAGAGGTCTCACAAGGCATCAACCATGCCAATTTCAAAAATTACGGGTGCCTACAAACCCTAATACGGATCGTTAACTAGATTTAGGCGAAACTAGAAAATAACTAACAACTTAACTAAAGAGAAAACGGAAATACAACCTTTGTAGATCCGGTTCTCCACCTCCATGGCTCCGCGATGAAGTCTCCTCGCTGTACAAATCGGATCTTGGGCTCTAGCGTCGGCTTCATCGGAGAAAAAGCGGGCTAGGTCATCGACGACGATGCCGAAGAAGATCTACGTTGAGGCATCACTAGATCAAGCTCCAACTTCGCCAAGCTTTGAAAACTTGTGAAGGAAACACCCTATACTACTTGGCAAGAGGTAGAGGATGAAGAAATAGGAAGTGGGTTCACTTTAGAATTGGATTTCTCACTTGTTTTCATCACTTGCCATTGATGTAGCAAGCTTTCTTCATTGAAGAAGAAGATGAAGAAGAAGAAGAAGATATGATAAGTTGTTTTTAAAAATAAAAACAATATGATACTTATCATAATCTAAACCATGGTTTAGTGTAGAGATTTAACTAAGGTTAGATGAGTGGTTAAGGTTAGAGAAGAGACAAGAATGGTGGACTTATTCAAAGCTTCAAGAAGCTTCAAATAAAACAAAACTAGCAACCATTCTTTTTTCTTTATCTTTTCTAAATGAAATAAATAAAAAGATAAATGAATAAGTAAAAGAAATGATACCCTAACCACTAACTAACCATGGTTTAATTCTTTACACAAAACCAAACTAGAATGTATCATCAAACAAGATACAATCATGTGCACAAAAAAATATATCACAAATACAATGTGCAATCCAAGTGAGTAAATCCATTTAAAGTGAACCGATACTAGTTAATGCAAAGTAATATATCAAATATATAATTATACATTAAATCATCAAATCAACACTTGATTCAATGATCCGGTCATGTCACATATAACCGGCTAGTATCCAATGTATCATCTTATCGAATCAATCCTTGATTCGATAACTAGGTTATATCGCATACAACCATTCGACACATTCATCGCGAGAATGAAATACGGTATCACATACACGCATTATTCTCGGTCCCGCACATATCTCATATGCGCTCCTATTTCGTTTCGCTTGAGCCAGGAAACTTCTGTGTAGAATTCTAAAGACTCGTCAATACGCCGGTAGCATGTGATGATCATATCAAACACCCACAAGCAGCAAGCGGTTAGCAGTAACGGCCACCCGGGTATTGAGCGATCAGAAGATCGACGAGCAAGCCCGCTCACACTCCAGTGAATCCAACCAGTAACACTACCGTACAGTCCGGTCTCGTCGTCTAATATGTCGCATATCTCGCCTAGGGGTGGTAAATGTCAGACCCCAATAGCTCGATAAGTCGTGTCGATATGAGGTCTATAACAATTCGAGAAACTACTGGTAACACTTACCAGTATATCTCAGCAACCCTGGCCAGGGATTTCCGGTTATAGCCAATCGAACACAGCGCAACATCAACCCCCTATACCGGGAGAGACGAATCCCCTCCTATCGCTCATTGCCTCCATGTGATTCGGGACTGTACCCAAAAACACCGTTTTGCACGCCCTCTTGGACGTGGTAAGATGGAAATCAAAGCACAGTGGGAACCACACAAGACTCTATGACGATCTCGGGTCAACAGACTACTCTGTACCAGTGTCACCAGAGAACTGCCATCTGACGTAAGGTATAATACCATCTGGGAGTTCTCGGCGAGTCCGTCCAGTGTACCCAGTCTCTACTGAGCACCCGTATATCTTCTCTGATGTCAAACACCAATGGATATGGGATCATCCATCGCCCATCTGTATGGGTCGAGAAGGTACACGCTAGTCTACTCTAGTATATCGATGCCCCGTCTCGATACACCCACGACTAGGGACTTTGAAGGATGTACTTATGGACTACCATGTCCCCACTAGTATGATCCACATCATAGTCCAGATAGTCAAGTACACATCCTAAGGGCTTTACCAACATCTAACAGAGAGACAATCAGTATACACGTTAAGGTAAAGAGCAACCAGATAGCATACTATCATGTCGAGCAAGAAAGTCCTCCCTATATATGTCCCAGCATCCACTACAATATACATCCTATGTATAGCAATGGCCTCTAGGGCATACATATAACTAACAATCTCCCACTTGCACTAGGGCCATCTGATAGCAGTGGTTGTAGTATCTCATACTCAACCATCCCATAAGAGTCTCTCTCTGGGAATAGGCCTTTGTGAGTGGATCCGCCGTGTTGTCCTCTGAGTCTACTCTCCTAACCTCGATCCCTTAGAGATCAACCATCTCCATGATCAGGTGCTACTTCCTTAGAATATGTCTGGATCACTGATGGGACCTGCGTTCCTTGGCATAAGCCATAACTCCATTGTCTTACAATGGTAGGAACTAAGTTCATCTCATGAACAAATATACATCCAGACTGCATCTTTGGTAGCATCTTAAGTAGCGATGTATCCTGCCTTTATCGTCTAGTATGTCACGGTATCTGGCTTGGAACTCTTCCAACATACCGTCCTTTTACTGAGGGTAAAGACAATGCCTGTGACTGACATTCAGTCGTTCTTATCACTCTAGAACACTTCCAGTGATTCTCCCCAGGATCAATCAATTGATACCATCTCACTACAGCTAGTGAGTATTCTAACATCCAATTAGATCTATCTCATAGATCCAAAACCCAGGATTTAGTAGGTATCACTTTGATCCTATGTGGAGAATCTTTGTGATAAGCGGAGATTGATCGAGCGTAGCATAGGAAAATCCTTCCCTATCAAGAGTATGTCATCCACGTACTCTACGAGGATCGCCACCATTCTCCCTACTACCTTTTTGTTTATACAAGGTTCATCTACCATTTTGATGATGTCAAATTCTTTGACTATCTATCAAAACAGATGTTCCAACTCCGCGATGCCTGCTTTATCAAATAAAACATCTTGTTCACGTTTCCGCTGCTCCCACTGTTTACGAAGCCCTCTGGCTGTGTACTTACAGACATACTCTTCTAAAACACCATCTAGAAAAGTAGTCATGGCACCCAACCACCAGATATCGTATTCATGGTATGTAGCCGTGACAAGTAGGATCCGGATGGACTTAAGCATAGGCACTGGAAAAGGTTTCATCATTATCCATACCTGGTCAATGATGCAAACTTTTAACAAGTCTAGATTTGAAAGTCTCAACTTTTCCATGTACACCAAGTAATCTTCTCTAGATATACTTGCTCCTGATGGGGATTTAACCCTTCAGATATAGCAACTAAAGTCCATACTTTGTTGGTGTATAAGGATTCCATCTCAGATCGCTAAGCATCCAGCCATTCTTACAGAGTCCCACTCCTGATGGCTAGTTCGAAACTAGTTGGGTCATCATCTCATGATGCAATCCTCGCTCCCACTGTCATAGAGAAACAGAAGTATCTCTCAGGTGGGTGATGAACCCTACTAGATCGGCGGAGAGGCTGAGGTTCGTTGGAATCTACTGAATCCTTCGGTTCTACCAAATCATCTGTTGTAGTTTGTATAGCTGAAACATTTCCAGTTCTACATAAGAGACCTTGCCTCGAGCTTGTCCGGATTTTGCTTTTAGACATAGGACGGACAACCCCAAATCTTAACTAATTTAGGAGATGGGCTCTTCCCTTATCATATCAAATATGAAGTGGTAGGCAACTGAATTGATTTGAACCCTATTCAATAGGTATGCAGCTACTCAAGTGCATAACTCCCTAAAGGAAATAGGTAACTCAGTAGTACTCATCATAGAGCACACCATATCAAATAGGGTGTGACTGCTCCTCCCCGATATACCAACGTGCTTTGGTGTATACGGAGGAGTAATGCTGAGAGAGAATCTTATTCTCCTTTAGAATAGTCCAGGAATTCCATGCTCAAGTATTCTCCTCCTTGATCTCATCAAAGGACATAATACTTGTACCCGTATTTTGGTTCTCTACTTCTAACTTATATTCTGTGAATACCTTAAAAGGTTCGGACTTGTGTTTCAACAGGAACATAGGTCTGAATCTCGAAAGATCATCAGAGAATGTAATGAAGTATTGAGAACCATTCCTGGCATGTGTAGACAGGGGACCTTACATACATCAACATGTATCAATCCCAAGAGTTCACTAACTCTTTCTCTGTTTCCAATAAACAGAGCTATGGTCATCTTATCTTTGTGACATGACTGGCGAGTTTCACAAGATGTAAATTCAAACTAATTTAAATATGCATCTTTATGTAACTCTAGCTAGTCGGGTCATATTGATCTGACCTAGTCTACAATACCTCAAGAAGAATTCGTTCATTTCTGAACTCTTCCTCTTGTGTGTGTTCTGTATACTAAGAACTGTAGTTTGATTTAGAACATTAATGCTTTTAGATAACGTGCCTGAACCGATCAACTTTTGATATAGGAAATGTTCAAAACATTATCCAACAATACAAAATTATATCCTTTCTTTACTAATAAAGAGACTGATATGATTTTGTATATCAGGTTCGGTATCTAATAACATTCGTTCAGAATCAATGTATCGGTAATACAGGGTGACAGTGACCGATAGACTTGGCTGCAACTCTTGCCCTGTTTTCTGCCTCATGAAACTTATCACCCGTTCTTAGTTCTCTACCTTTCTGTAGCCCTATGTAATAGATTACATATCTGGGATCCTGATCTGGTATCACATACCCAGGACGTAGAGGATACAGAGAAACAGTTCTTTGTAATGAACACACCCAAAGATGATGCATCAGCATGCACTCTCTTCGTTTGGGCGGCATGGGAAATCTGGTATTCCCCAATTTCCTGCTCTGTCTTATAACTATTATAAGTTGGAGCGGGACCAACGTTCCCCAGCTCAGTAAAACAAGCGGGTTCGGTCAATATTCCGTATTATTATCTTGATTAAGGCGTGATATGGTCGCTACCAGGGGAGAGAGAGAAGAAAACACTCAGCGTGCGCTCTTGCAAGAATAGATTGGTTTTTATTTTATCTAATCAGGATGGCTCCCACTGCTTTTTATCAAATCTTCCTTCAAACCCTAAAAGGAAAGACTAGCCGGGATTAATGACACACTACAAGTTCGCCAATCTTTCAGCCAGGCCAGTGTCGGTACTTTGAGGGAGGTGCCCCGTGCTTTCGCACGGACCTAATTAATGTAAACCTCGTTTTCCCAGAGGCGTAACCTCGTTGACACCTTTCTAGACACCTACTTGATCGGCTAATTGTAATGTGTAAAACTCTCCCAGGAGTAACTCTTACTCGCAGCGGGTATCGGGATCCAACTATCTCATAGAAGGTATGCAATCTCATTGCAAATTTCAACACTTGAAATTCCCGATAATATTTTGCCCCTAGCGTCCTATGACCTTGACGCAGGCCAACAAACCATAGTCCGCTAGTCAAGTTCAACCCGTCATTTCCTGATTGAATTAAACCCACCCGCACGACCCTTGACGCAGGCCAACAAAGTCGCACGACTACCCTAATCCAATCTGCATCATATGCATAAGCAGATAAATACTAGTTAGCTACCGCACACTACGCCTTGACGCAGCCAACAAACGTAGCACGAATACTAACTACCACTTATCTGAAATGACGGAGGGCTACGACAGGTTTTTCTGAAAACCTATTGCGTAATGAACTTGATATCGTTGTAGGATCGGATGAATTTTAAAATGGAGTGTTTTTGAGGCTTTTCCAGTTTTGCTAAAGGAGTCACTCCCGGTGAAGGGATCGTCGGTCCTTTCCTCGTCGAATGAGGTGCGGGATATATCATATATATCACTGTGCAAAGCAGAACTCTTAAAAGCAATCAAAAGACAAACCGAGTGTGTGTAGCATCTGCCAGTTATTGCTAAAGGAGTCACTCCCGGTGAAGGGATCTCGGTCCTTTCCTCATCGAATAAGGTGCAGGATATATCATATATATCGCTGTGCAAAGCAAGAACTGTAGCTACTTGTTTTATTTTGAAATTCGATTCTACAACATCTTAGGTTTCTTTTATTTCATTAATCTCATTAATGAAGTCCCATCATTTAAATTACCTAAACATCACAGATAAATACGACGTACACTTATGCCATCCGCATTCGCCTCGATGTCCCCTCGTGCACTGTTAGGTTAGGTGACTAACGGCAGAGCGGGGCAGGGCTAGCGCGGGTGTAAAACATAAGTAACGTCTATATAATATATCATATATACTATATACTGTATCTATCACAGAACATCACATGATCACATCACAGATATCGCAGCAGAAGAATCATATGAAATATTGGATATACTAGGACGTCCGTGTTTTCAATACGAGCCAGTATAAAACACGGATTCCACGGTTGTTCAGTCGATAAAACTGCACATTTGTAGTACATTTTTCCTACCATTTTTATATTAAAAAAAGGACTATATTATAATATATTATACATATGAGGGTTTATGTGTAAAAACATTATTTTCCATGTGTTAATATATTTTAATTATCATTTGGTAGGAAAATGTATGCAAATAATATTATTGATCTAATTCTAGTAGAACAAAGTCTACTAAAATCTTATTTGAGTTGTTGTGCAGAATATTTCCAAGTTGTTATGAAGGATTTAACAAACAAATCAATTTGTTGAAGAAAACTTGCCAAATTAAGAAGCAAACTTGGAGACCAAGTCTGGAAGCAACCGATAAAATATTTTCAGATTCTGAAGATTCCTACGATTGCCAAATGTCACCAGATGAAAGACCAAGAAAAACTACAGAGAGATCTCGTTCTTTGAGCGCGGATCCGCGGCCAAACCCACCCTGGGGCCGCGGATCCGCCGCAATGATGAGGAGAGAGAATGCAATATTTTGGGAGATTTACAAATGCTGAATTTTACCAACTTCTCAACAATAAGATTCTGGGTTTGCACTATATAAAGACACCGAGAGCCTCTTGGAAAAGCTATCAAGCCGAAGAGATCACGAAGCTCCCAACGCTCACGCATCCAGGCTGATCATCGACTGTTCGACTACCTCCCTAGGAAAGATCGAGAAGCAAATCAAGTTTTGTAATCATTTTCTATGGATTAAAAGTGTAGTTTGAAGGAGTTGATTAATAAAGGTAGTTTTTTTTATTTAATTGTTTGTTTTTACATTATGTTCTCCCTCTCTTTCTTTTCATCTTCTTCTCCCAACATGCGCGAGTAATTCTCCGCTTGTTAGGGTTCGTAGGATTAGGGTAGGTTAATGGGGGATGAAAATAATTAAACCCTTTTTAAGTCCTATAAAGTTTAGGAACTTTATCAAAATAATCATTAACATCCTAATCGGGCACGCTAGCAATTCCTTGCTAGTTCCGACCGCGATTAGAGATTAGATTAATGATTGTTTTGGTAAAGGCTAGATATGAACGGAGTTCCGTGTCGAGATAAGGGTTACGAGTGGGATTCCTTTTCCCTCCAGAAACCCTAATCTACACGCATCACCGTCGTTCTAGTTCTAAATCTATTAATGGATAAAAATGGTAACTTTTAATTAATCTTCCATAACTACTAAATCCTAATGAACCCTACAAGCCCTATTATTATATTATTTAAATCTCTAGATCTATATTTAACATTCTTGTTGAAAGTAGATCTAGAAACTTTTCACAAAATTCTTTATTCCTCCTCTCTTTTTCAACACATCTAAAGTAAAAATAAAAGGTTCCACGTTTCCCAGAGGACGACCCGTACTCATCTCGGTCTAGCTACGCGCGACACCGTTATTGATTGCGGTTAAACTACAAACAAACACTCAATCTTTCGTAACAACCAAATGGCGCCGTTGCCGGGGATACGTGCATAATTTTTTATTTTTACTATTTGTGTTGATTTCTTAGACGAGTCATATCATTATTAACACAAAACTGCAAATTGCATATTTAACGATTTGTGCGTGGATTTTTGCAAGGAGATCTGGAGTCACAGAATTAAGGGAAACAGGAAACAGAGACATTTTTAGAGATCCAGAGGAGCACTGAGGGACACAGAAAAAATTTCATCAAGCGATCCAACCACCTCGCGGCGGAAGCGCGGCACAAAGGGCTTCCTGCGGCGGAAACGCGGCGGCTTGAAGGGATTAGGGCTACGGAATTCTCTGGTAAGATTCTCAACTCCTTCTCTCTCTCCTCAAATCCAATAAAATCTATTTTCTGCAGGATTCTTTGCAAAATTGCGCCGCTCAAAAATCTTTTTGCAAAAAGTTTTGTGTTTGGTTTTGTTTTGCATATTTAATACGGATTTTAAGGGGCAAAGACCAAATCAAGATTAGGTGGGGATTTCATCACCCTTCCTAAGCCCCACAAATCACAAACCGAGCATATAGAACAACCCTTCATTAATTTAAAAAATATCTAGACCAGACTCTAAGGACTGTCGAGCTCAATAGGAAAAAGACTAGTATAGGCATCGGCCGTTTATCCTAACTGACATTGCGGTGTCTAGGCTAGTGGTTTTTAATTAGGCCCACTGTAGTGGTGGTTCCTTCCCACTTACCTGGCCGTACTTGTCCGTGAAGAGGCGGTTTGAGGTCTATTTCTAGCCTTAGTTAGGAGCTGTCTAGAGACTGACCTAGGTAACCTTAGTTCTAGGGTTGCTTGTGCATTTTAAGGAGATTTGTCTTGAGTCCCACTTTTTCAAAACAAACCAATTTTTAAATCACACACACGCTGCCACTTGCACTAAACCCGCTTAGTGCATGCTCGGCTGGACACGGGATCCTAGTGCCCGTCTTGTCCGCGTTCCTGTTATCGACGCCGAAGTCGGTACTTATTCATCTTCTTTTCCCCCACCACACACCACATCGACCGTGATGGACGGCACTCCATCAGAGTATAACACCACGCTGCCACCGCCCGCAGGTGCGCAGAATCCACCGCGCATCTCTCTCCAAGAGAGATGCTATCCTATTCGTGGTCCTCTTCCTACTTGTCTATCTCTTCCACCACCTAACGGGGATAATTTCGAAATTAAACCCCACTACATCAATCTGCTGCCCAAATTTCATGGGCTTGAGTCGGAAGACGCATACGTTTTCATCACCAAATTCGAAAACGTATGCGCAATGATGGGTACTTCACAATTGACTTTAGATGCTATGCGCTTACGTCTTCTCCCATTCACACTGTGCGACTTGGCAGAAAAATGGCTTTATAATACTGCCGCACACTCTATCGCTAATTGGGATGAATTCGTCGTAGCATTTCTTAAGAAGTTTTACCCAAATCATAAGACTGCACATGTTAGGAGCGAGATTAACCAGTTCACCCAGCTTCCCAATGAACCATTTTGGAAGTGCTTTGAACGTTTCAAAGATCTGCTTGTCCAATGCCCCCATCACGGGATACAAAGATGGGATTTATGTCGGATCATATATGAGGGCATTAATCCAGCGACAAAGCAGATGCTTGAAACAATGTGTCAATGCAATTTCATGTCTAAAGATGACGGTGAAGCATGGAAATATCTGGAAGATCTCGCTGAACACACGTTGCAGTGGGAAAGCGTAAGACCACCTTCAACTAAGGGAGGTATTTACCAACTCGATGTTTCCATCGCAGTAAAAGCCGAAATGGCAGCGATGCAGAAGAAACTCGATGCTATGGAGAACAAATTTTCATCATTCTCCCTAAATCAGGTTACGCTTCCTAAGACCGTTTGTGGTTGCTGTTCGGATCCTTCACACTTAGCGGAAGAATGTCCTATGAATGCATCGTTTCAAGCTAATGCTGCTTTTCAGCAGCGACCTAGAAACGACCCTTATTCTTCTACGTACAATCAAGGATGGAGGAATCATCCTAACTTTGCTTGGAATCAAAACCAACAAAGCAATTATCAAAGACCTCCTCCACAGCAACCACAACCACAGAATCAGCCCCCCTTTCAGTCACAAAATTTCCAAAATCCGGCCAACATTTCTACACCACAAGTGGCCGGTATTGACAACTCACTTGCACAAACTTTGGATATGTTCATGGAACAATCCATGCAAAATTCGGCTGAGATGAGGTCTTCTATTGATGCCCTAACGAAAAACTCCTCCTCCCATGGTGAGAGTATTAAATCAATAGAAAACCAAATCGCACAGTTAAACGCCGCAATGAGTGCGAGAGAGAAAGGGAAACTCCCATCTCAACCCCTACCTAATCCTGGCCATTCACAAAGTCATAATGTGAATGCCGTCACTACGTTGAGATCGGGAAGAGTGCTGAACAACCAAGTGGGTGAGCAAGTTGATGATAGTGACACATTTGATACCCCTTCTTCTTCTTCTTCCCCTAATTCGTCTAGTCTCCCACCTTCATCCGAGCCTATTCTCCGTTTTCCCCAAGGCTCAAACATTTCGCCAAATCTATCTAAGTCGATGCCCACTCCAATTTTGGGATCGAATCCGTCGCCACAGTCTTCTCCACAAACGTTGGACCCAAAACTTATTGATCGTGCTCCATTTCCAAACCGATTAAGGGCCAACCGACCTAACCCGCAAATGGAGAAGATTGTGGAAATGTTTAAGCAAGTTAGCGTGAATATTCCTCTCCTAGATGCTATTCAACAAGTCCCATCTTATGCAAGAATCCTTAAAGACTTGTGCACTAGGAAGAGAAAAACTCAAGTGCCTAAAAAGGTTTTCATGATGAGTAATGTTAGCACGGCTTTTACCCAACAAATACCAAAGAAACGTAAGGACCCCGGCTGTCCTACAATCTCTATTTCTATTGGGGGTAAAAATATAAATCGTGCTTTACTCGATCTAGGCGCTAGCGTCAACTTGCTTCCTTATTCAGTATACGAGCAGTTAGGAATTGGAGAATTAAAACCCGCCCATTGTACTCTCCAAATGGCTGATCGATCTATCACCAAACCTCGGGGCGAACTAGAGGATGTGTTAATTAAAGTCGGGGAATTCATATTTCCCGTGGACTTTATTTTTTTAGATACACAACCTGTGGCAAACCCGCGCAATCAAATCCCAGTGATACTTGGTCGACCCTTCCTAGCAACTTCTAACGCTGTGATTAATTGTCGTAACGGTTCTATGAACTTATCCTTCGGGAAAATGACAATTGAGCTTAATATTTACAAGCTAGGAAGTCAGCCATCAGAACCTTCTGCTCATTTGCTGGATGTTTGTTCCATCCACGAGATAGCTCCCGAAAGCTGCATGGATGAGGAACTTTGCTTTGATGTTCTCGACAACACTAATGAGACATCGTTTGATCTTGCACCACTTCACAGTGAGGATATGTTCAATGAGTCCGACCTTGAGATTGAACCCGTTGACTCGTTGCAAAAGTCAGCAGCACTTTCCGAGTCAATATCTTATGCAAGTTTTGAACCTCTTAAGGAGTCCGAGTATCCTTCCGTTACCCCTCCTTCTATTGTCTCTCCGCCAATTCTTGATCTCAAACCGCTACCTTCTCATCTTAAATATGCATATTTAGGAGAGAATGAGACTTTGCCAGTGATTATTTCCGCTTCTCTTGCCTTAGAGCAAGAGAATGCACTTTTGGCAGTGTTGAGATCGAATCGGGAAGCATTTGGTTGGACAATGGCCGGCATCAAAGGGATTAGTCCCTTAATTGTTGAACATCACATACATCTGATGGATGAAGCCAAACCAACCCGAGACCCACAAAGACGGTTAAATCCCGTTATGAAGGAGGCGGTAAAGAAAGAAATCGTCAAGTGTCTTGATAGTGGAATAATTTACTCCATATCTGATAGTCAATGGGTAAGTTCAATTCATGTGGTCCCTAAAAAGTCTGGCATCACGGTCATCACTAACGAGGCTAATGAGTTAATCCAAACACGCACCCAAACTGGGTGGCGCGTATGTATCGATTACAGGAAACTCAATGCCGCGACGAGGAAAGATCACTTCCCTCTACCTTTCATTGACCAGATGTTAGAACGATTAGCGGGATACGAATACTACTGTTTCTTGGACGGATACTCTGGTTACAACCAGGTCCCCATCGCCGAAAAGGATCAAGATAAAACCACTTTTACTTGTCCTTTCGGAACTTTTGCTTATAGACGCATGCCCTTTGGGTTATGCAACGCTCCCGCTACATTTCAGCGGTGTATGATGGGGATATTTTCAGATATGGTGGAAAATTTTCTAGAAATTTTTATGGACGATTTCTCCATTTTTGGGGACTCCTTTGAGGACTGCCTTCGTAATCTTGACGCTGTTCTTACCCGCTGTAAGGATAAGAACTTGACTTTGAATTGGGAAAAATGCCATTTTATGGTTCAAGAAGGTATTGTACTTGGACATATAATTTCACATAAAGGCATTGAGGTCGACAGAGCTAAAATAGATGTCATTCAAAACCTCCCTCGTCCCAATTGCGTCAAAGATATACGATCCTTTCTTGGTCATGCAGGATTTTATAGGAGATTTATTAAGGACTTTAGCAAAATTGCTAGACCCTTAACCCTTCTATTGGCCAAGGACACTACTTTTCACTTCAATTCGGATTGTGAGGCTGCTTTTGAATCACTTAAAGAATCACTCACTACAGCCCCCGTTCTATCATCTCTGGATTGGAACCACCCGTTCGAGCTTATGTGTGACGCATCAGATTTTGCTATTGGTGCTGTCTTGGGACAGCATATTGATAAGATGCCACATGTAATTTACTATGCAAGTAGGACCTTGAATGATGCACAAATAAATTACACAACTACCGAGAAAGAACTCTTGGCAGTTGTATTTGCATTAGAGAAGTTCAGGCCCTACTTGATTGGCTCGCCTATTGTGGTTTACACTGATCACTCCGCCCTACGACATCTTTTAACGAAGAAGGATGCAAAGGCCAGGCTAATACGTTGGATCCTATTGTTACAAGAATTTGATCTTGTTATCAAAGACAAGAGTGGATGTGAAAACGTAGTAGCCGACCATCTTTCACGCATCACTTCTTCGCCAACTGTGACCGTGCCGATAAATGACTCATTTCCCGACGAACAGCTCTTGAATGTATCCTACGAACCTTGGTTCGTGGGTATCGTGAACTATCTTGCGACGGGATTTATACCTAGCGATTGGTCGAAACAAGACAAACTTCGGATTTTATCCCAAGTAAAATATTTTTACTGGGATGAACCATATCTATTCAAGTATTGTTCCGATCAAATCATTCGCAGGTGTGTCCTAAACGATGAATTCAAGAGCGTGTTATCATTTTGTCATGATCAGGCATGCGGCGGTCACTTTGGACCTCGAAAAACGGCGGAGAAAGTTTTGCAATGTGGCTTTTATTGGCCAACATTATTTAAAGATGCATTTGAACATTGCAAAACTTGTCCGCGATGTCAGCATTTGGGCCGGATTTCACGAAGGAACGAGATGCCGCTCCAACCTATATTGGTTGTGGAAATATTTGATGTTTGGGGTATTGATTTTATGGGCCCTTTTCCCAACTCCTTTGGGAATTTATATATCTTGTTAGCGGTTGATTATGTCTCGAAGTGGGTGGAAGCTATACCGTGTCGCACTAATGACAACAAAGTTGTCATTAAGTTCCTTAAAGAAAATATCTTTTCGCGATTCGGACACCCTCGCGCTATCATTAGCGACAACGGGACACATTTCTGCAATAGGTCTTTCGAGGCCTTGATACGGAAATATTCAATCACTCACAAACTTTCTACGCCCTATCATCCCCAAACAAGCGGGCAGGCTGAGATCTCAAATAGGCAGATCAAACAGATTTTGGAGAAGACGGTTTCGAAAAACCGTAAAGATTGGTCAACCAAATTGACGGATGCTCTTTGGGCATTCCGCACCGCTTATAAGACCGATCTTGGTATGTCTCCATACCGCCTTGTGTTTGGGAAGGCATGCCACCTCCCTGTCGAGATTGAACATAAGGCAATGTGGGCTATTAAAGAGCTTAATTTTGATCTTGATCATGCTGGCAGCTTTCGGAAGCTGCAATTGAATGAGCTAAGCGAACTCCGCGATGACGCTTACGATAATGCGGTGATAGTAAAGAATAGGACTAAAGTGTTTCACGATAAAAATCTTTCTAGAAAAACCTTCACATCAGGGAAACAAGTCCTTCTTTATGATTCACGTCTCCATCTTCATCCGGGTAAGCTTAAATCTCGTTGGAAAGGACCTTTTGTGGTGCGGTATGTACACCCGCACGGGGCGGTTGAAGTCGAAAATTTGAAAAACGGTTCGATTTTTAAAGTAAATGGGCATAAATTAAAACCGTATTTTTCTGCTGACCGCGCGGAGGAGCTCCTGTTTTTACAGGAGCCGCTTTATCAAAACTAAATTTCCTCCGCCTCACCTCCATATTTTGATAACTTTTTCACATTTTAAGAATGGAGGTGAGTGAAAAATGATTTGATTGAATATCTGTGCGTGTCAAAGAATAAGTTTGGGGGAATTTATCATTTAACTATTATTTTACCCCTTGTATCTCTCCCTTAGTATACAGGTCCATGTTCTCAAAAGGCTACATCAGTGAGGACACTGCTGAAAACAGGTTTGGGGGGGAGGTTTGTATTCACTGAATTATCTTTGACACCGGGCATTTAAAATAAAAAAAAAAATTTATAACAAAAGAATAGAAAGTGAAACATTACATCCAAAAGATAGGAAGAGTTTAAGAAAACCAAGAAAATTAGAAGTTTTCTTATACGAACTAGTAATAAGTAGTTATGAGCTGTTGTCCCAAGGGTTAGTAAGATGAAGGAAGTCACTAATCTGAGGATAAAAATAAGTCTGAAAAATAGTTTCTATTCTGGAAGCCAAACATTTGAATGTTGATACCCTACAATATGCACATACACACGTCTTGAAACTCGGGATAGTAGAGGATACCTTGAAATACTTTTTTCTAAAAGCCAAAGTATGAAGGAAATGATGAAGAAAATATAAAATGGTGAAAAGAAAAAAATGAACACTGGTTTTGTATCGCCAAGGTAGCAATAAAAAAATATAGCAAGGGTGCCTCTTCACCTAGTGCCCTAAGGCCAACTGGTCTGGGAGTCACTGCTTAGCCTTAGGTGGTGCAAGACAAGGAAAATATTATCACCAAATCTGCAAGCACATGAGTAATCGGTCGGTTAGTACCTCAAGAAGTATTAACGGTCGCATGAAAATGTGTAAGCAATTCTAAGTATTCATCAAAGTAAAAAGTACTAAGGTAGATGGACAAGAGTATGATAGCTTGAATTGAATTCTCCGAGTGTAGGGATGTTCTTTACACACACGTGAGGTTAAATGATCAATGTTTGGACAAAAGGTAGGAATGAAGAATAAAGACGATGTTTTATTGAGGGATGATGTGATTTCTAACATTTTTTCATGACTATTAAGATAGGGCTCATGACAACTGAAAAGCTAGTATAGTTGGAAACTCTTCTTTTCAAAGTATTTCTTTTATGGTTCTTATCTTTATATGTAAATTTCACCATCTTTCTTTTTGTTATTGGATTTTGTGGGTGTAATCCGCTGAAAACCCTCAGGAGACAACACTCCTCCTACTAGGGACACCTAGAGGTTTAACGGCTTGTTGCACGTGCTCAGTGCAATCGTGTCTGCCTACGAAAGTGTGCTTAGTTTTCTCCTTTCTTTTTCTCCTCTTAAAAATAAACTAGTTTGCTCGGGACGATCAAAGATAAGTTTGGGGGTATTTGTTCAGTCGATAAAACTGCACATTTGTAGTACATTTTTCCTACCATTTTTATATTAAAAAAAGGACTATATTATAATATATTATACATATGAGGGTTTATGTGTAAAAACATTATTTTCCATGTGTTAATATATTTTAATTATCATTTGGTAGGAAAATGTATGCAAATAATATTATTGATCTAATTCTAGTAGAACAAAGTCTACTAAAATCTTATTTGAGTTGTTGTGCAGAATATTTCCAAGTTGTTATGAAGGATTTAACAAACAAATCAATTTGTTGAAGAAAACTTGCCAAATTAAGAAGCAAACTTGGAGACCAAGTCTGGAAGCAACCGAGAAAATATTTTCAGATTCTGAAGATTCCTACGATTGCCAAATGTCACCAGATGAAAGACCAAGAAAAACTACAGAGAGATCTCGTTCCTTGAGCGCGGATCCGCGGCCAAACCCACCCTGGGGCCGCGGATCCGCCGCAATGATGAGGAGAGAGAATGCAATATTTTGGGAGATTTACAAATGCTGAATTTTACCAACTTCTCAACAATAAGATTCTGGGTTTGCACTATATAAAGACACCGAGAGCCTCTTGGAAAAGCTATCAAGCCGAAGAGATCACGAAGCTCCCGACGCTCACGCATCCAGGCTGATCATCGACTGTTCGACTACCTCCCTAGGAAAGATCGAGAAGCAAATCAAGTTTTGTAATCATTTTCTATGGATTAAAAGTGTAGTTTGAAGGAGTTGATTAATAAAGGTAGTTTTTTTTATTTAATTGTTTGTTTTTACATTATGTTCTCCCTCTCTTTCTTTTCATCTTCTTCTCCCAACATGCGCGAGTAATTCTCCGCTTGTTAGGGTTCGTAGGATTAGGGTAGGTTAATGGGGGATGAAAATAATTAAACCCTTTTTAAGTCCTATAAAGTTTAGGAACTTTATCAAAATAATCATTAACATCCTAATCGGGCACGCTAGCAATTCCTTGCTAGTTCCGACCGCGATTAGAGATTAGATTAATGATTGTTTTGGTAAAGGCTAGATATGAACGGAGTTCCGTGTCGAGATAAGGGTTACGAGTGGGATTCCTTTTCCCTCCAGAAACCCTAATCTACACGCATCACCGTCGTTCTAGTTCTAAATCAATTAATGGATAAAAAGGGTAACTTTTAATTAATCTTCCATAACTACTAAATCCTAACGAACCCTACAAGCCCTATTATTATATTATTTAAATCTCTAGATCTATATTTAACATTCTTGTTGAAAGTAGATCTAGAAACTTTTCACAAAATTCTTTATTCCTCCTCTCTTTTTCAACACATCTAAAGTAAAAATAAAAGGTTCCACGTTTCCCAGAGGACGACCCGTACTCATCTCGTTCTAGCTACGCGCGACACCGTTATTGATTGCGGTTAAACTACAAACAAACACTCAATCTTTCGTAACAATCAACGGTCGTGATGAATAGCCAAACCCACACCCCTAGACCCCTACGAGAGCGGCAAGCAACCCTACCAATTCTAGAGTTAGGAGACCCGTACTCGACTCCTCGAGTTGGTCTCCTACTGGACTCCAGAACCCGGTTACTTATGCCCTCCTCCTTGGGTCTATCCTAGTGCGGAAAAGTAAATAATATACAAAGGGTGACTACTTCCGCAACCTGGAAGTGCCCCAATAAAAGAATATTACATACAGTTTTTACATGAATGAAAATTAAAAACACTCATCTCACATAAAAACCCCCGGCTATTCAAACACGACGATCCAATATAACATATCCAGCAACACATAATATCACATGTCATCAACATAAGTAAATATGTCCATCCCAATTGTCGTTGACATATAGCAACGAAACCGGCGATATCACATATTACACTTACGGTCACAGAAAAGAAAGTGTAAAACTACAACAGTTGGAATCCGCAATCTCTTTAGACATCACATGCCTAATAAAATGAATTACTTAGACAACGCACGCCTAACAATTATAAACCCCGCATTTTAGTCTCAAAATCGAAAACACTTTTCAATATCAAGTCGGGCAATTCAACAAGATTCCCGACATCCTGATCGAATGCTCATCGCAAACTTCAGTAGGCGGCCGCACCCCCGACGCCGTCGACGAAGTGCACCAAGGCGGAACACCGCTGCCGTGAGCACCCGAACGGATGCTTTCGGCGACGGGGTTCTCCTACAGTCACTTGGTCGGGGCTATGGAGTGAGGCTGTCTATTAAGTTTACCCGGCGAGTATCCGCGTACGCTACGTGATTGCGACGGACTTTTGATCGCATCAAAATTCCGTGGCAACCGATCAAGTGAGACTAAACTGCTATGTTTATAACATTCATTCAGTTATCTCATAACTTATTGTGAATTCCAATTATTGTATCACATTCCGGATAAATAGAAAATGTTAAACTTTCCGATCGAACAGTCAAACACCCAAGTTTTCCCGAAACAGATCAACTCTTGAAATAAGTCTAAAAACATTCAGTTCGTGCCTCAGTACCAACGGTCCAGCCGTAGAAGGGTCAAGCCAACGCCTCACATGTGGCATGCCGTACTGCCCCAAACCCTAAGGTTCAAAGGGCAGTTCAAGACGGTCACATAATCGAGTTAAGGTTTGTTGTCTTCTAGAGGGTCCATCGAGTTACTTGCACTACTTAGAACGTCTTTAAACTACGGAAAAATCCAACACTTGGAAATTTCCTGACAGAGGAAAAAGTGGGTATTTATATCCGGTCGAACTTTTTAACATATTCAAAAAGATTTTCCGTAAAACCCATAGACAAAATTAGACAATCCGATCGATACACCGAGTCCCCAACACAACCCCAGAAAACTCAACTGTTAAGTGCAGATTAATACTTCCCAGAGAACATATGAAACAGATACGGGCATTACTGTACCAAAACGACACCCCAATCATTACAGACGGTCGCGGAACCGCCGCAAAAGGAGGCTATGGCCGCGGTTCCGCGGTGCATTGGTGGAGTTAGGGGCTCGTTTTCTACAGTAACTCTTAGAATTTCCTGCTCTATTTTCTGAGAATTTTTAATTCACAAAAATCCCTGTTTTTGAAAAAAGTCCAGAGAGCAAGAAAAAGTCGGGGTTTCGGGTTCGATCGGGTTTCAAACTTCGTCTACGCATCGCCTAAGGCTCTAGCTAGGCTCTGATACCACTGTAGGGTTCCTAGGCACTCTCAAGAGGTCTCACAAGGCATCAACCATGCTAATTTCAAAAATTACGGGTGCCTACAAACCCTAATACAGATCGTTAACTAGATTTAGGCGAAACTAGAAAATAGCTAACAACTTAACTAAAGAGAAAACGGAAATACAACCTTTGTAGATCCGGTTCTCCACCTCCATGGCTCCGCGATGAAGTCTCCTCGCTGTACAAATCGGATCTTGGGCTTTAGCGTCGGCTTCATCGGAGAGAAAGCGGGCTAGGTCATCGACGACGATGCCGAAGATGATCTATGTCGAGGCATCACTAGATCAAGCTCCAACTTCACCAAGCTTTGAAAACTTGTGAAGAAAACACCCTATACTACTTGGCAAGAGGTAGAGGATGAAGAAATAGGAAGTGGGTTCACTTTAGAATTGGATTTCTCACTTGTTTTCATCACTTGCCATTGATGTAGCAAGCTTTCTTCATGGAAGAAGAAGAAGAAGATATGATAAGTTGTTTTTAAAAATAAAAACAATATGATACTTATCATAATCTAAACCATGGTTTAGTGCAGAGATTTAACTAAGGTTAGATGAGTGGTTAGGGTTAGAGAAGAGACAAGAATGGTGGACTTGTTCAAAGCTTCAAGAAGCTTCAAATAAAACAAAACTAGCAACCATTCTTTTCTCTATATCTTTTCTAAATGAAATAAATAAAAAGATAAATGAATAAGTAAAAGAAATGATACCCTAACCACTAACTAACCATGGTTTAATTCTTTACACAAAACCAAACTAGAATGTATCATCAAACATGATACAATCATGTGCACAAAAAAATATATCACATATACAATGTGCAATGCAAGTGAAAAAATCCATTTAAAGTGAACCGATACTAGTTAATGCAAAGTAATATATCAAATATATAATTATACATTAAATCATTAAATCAACACTTGATTCAATGATCCGGTCATGTCACATATAACCGGCTAGTATCCAATGTATCGTCTTATCGAATCAATCCTTGATTCGATAACTAGGTAATATCGCATACAACCATTCGACACATTCATCGCGAGAATGAAATACGGTATCACATACACGCATTATTCTCGGTCCCGCACATATCTCATATGCGCTCCTATTTCGTTTCGCTTGAGCCAGGAAACCTCTGTGTAGGACTCTAAAGACTCGTCAATACGCCGGTAGCAGGTGATGATCATATCAAACACCCACAAGCCGCAAGCTGTCTGCTAAACGTAATGGCCACCCGGGTATTGAGCGCTCAGAAGATCGACGAGCAAGCCCGCTCACACTCCAGTGAATCCAACCAGTAACACTACCGTACAGTCCGGTCTCGTCGTCTGATATGTCGCATATCTCGCCTAGGGGTGGTAAACGTCAGACCCCAATAGCTCGATAAGTCGTGTCGATATGAGGTCTATAACAATTCGAGAAACTACTGGTAACACTTACCAGTATATCTCAGCAACCCTGGCCAGGGATTTCCGGTTATAGCCAATCGAACACAGCGCAACATCAACCCCCTATACCGGGAGAGACGAATCCCCTCCTATCGCTCATTGCCTCCATGTGATTCGGGACTGTACCAAAAAACCACCATTTTGCACGCCCTCTTAGACGTGGTAAGATGGAAATCAAAGCACAGTGGGAACCACACAAGACTCTATGATGATCTCGGGTCAACAGACTACTCTGTACCAGTGTCACCAGAGAACTGCCATCTGACGTAAGGTATAATACCATCTGGGAGTTCTCGGCGAGTCCGTCCAGTGTACCCAGTCTCTACTGAGCACCCGTATATCTTCTCTGATTTCAAACACCAATGGATATGGGATCATCCATCGTCCATCTGTATGGGTCGAGAAGGTACACGCTAGTCTACTCTGGTATATCGATGCCCCGTCTCGATACACCCACGACTAGGGACTTTGAAGGATGTACTTATGGACTACCATGTCCCCACTAGTATGATCCGCATCATAGTCCAGATAGTCAAGTACACATCCTAAGGGCTTTACCAACATCTAACATAGAGACAATCAGTATACACGTTAAGGTAAAGAGCAACCAGATAGCATACTATCATGTCGAGCAAGAAAGTCCTCCCTATATATATCCCAGCATCCACTACAATATACATCCTATGTATAGCAATGGCCTCTAGGGCATACATATAACTAACAGCTTCCAAACCTATACGAGGTGTAAAGGAAACCCAACAGTGGTATCAGAGCCAAGCTAGAGTTTTAGAATAACCTAGACGACGTTAAAAACCTTGAACGAACGAATTACGACGCCTGGGGGGTGCTCTCTGGACTTTTTTCAAAAACGTGGATTTTTTCACATTAAAAATACTCAAAAAATCGTGCAGGGTATTTTATGGGCCCACAATAAATATGAAACCCTAACTCCACTAAAGGACCGCGGAACCGCGGCATGAATGGTCATTCCGCGGCGGTTCCGCTACGTCTTTGGTGCAGGTGGGGTGTACTTTCTTGCGCTGGACCGTATGTGCTTTTTGCTGTTTCTGGTAATTTTTAAAATTGCTCAAGTGTTGAGCTTTCTGAGAAGTCTTTGGGTGTTTAATCGTTCGATCGAATGTTTTAACTGCGCCTAGTTTATTAGTATGTGATATAATAATTGGAATCTACAAATTTGTTTGTTGCGTGTAAATCTTGCAGTTCGGTCTCGGAAATAATCGGAAATATTGTTGAATTATCCGGCTTATTTTGAAAAGGTGTTTTCATGGGTGAGACCTAAATGCGAGCTTTACATTGTTAGGCATGAAATCTTGTATATGTGATATTCCGGGTTTGTGTTGTCTAAAGGCAGTTATGATTCCAATTATTGTAGTTTTTCATTTTATTTCTCTGTTACCGTAAGTGTAGTATGTAGTGTATTGCCGGTTTCGTTGCTATACATCAACGACAATCGGTGTATGCATACTTACTTACGTTGATGATATATGATATTATGTGTTGATGAAATATGATGTGCAGGATTGTCGTGATTGAATAGCCAGGGGTTTTATGTGAGATGAGAGTTTTCTTTTCATTCATGTAAAATTAAATTGTATGTAATATTCTTTTATTTGGGACACTTCCGGGTTGAGGATGTTGTCACCAGTGTTGTATATTATTTACTTTTCCGCATTAGGATAGACCCAAGGAGGATGGCACAAGTGACCGGGTTCTAGGGTTCAGTAGGAGGCCATCTCGAGGAGTCGAGACCGGGTCTCCTAAACTCTAGAATTGGTAGGGTCACTTGCCGCTCTCGTAGGGGTCTAGGGTTGTAGGCTTGGCTATTCATCGCGACCGTGGAATCCGTAGTTTCTATTGCTGGCTAAATACAAAATACGGATCTCCTAGATATCCTACATTAAATGTGCTTCTGCTGCTTTTATTATCTGATGTGATCATTTAATATATATCTAAGACGAATGCAATATTATATATATGATATATAATATACGTTGCTTATGTTTTGCACCCGCGCTAGCCCCGTCCTGGTATGCCGTTAGTTAAGTAACCTAACTGTGCAGATCAGGACACTGTGGCGAATGCGAGTGGCATAAGCGTACGTTATATTTTCTTTTCTTTCTGTGATGGATTAGGATTTAAATGATGGGACTACATTAATGAGATTAATGTAAAAGATAAATGAAGCTAAAAAGATGTTGTAGAATCAGATTTGAAACACACTCGGCCTTTTATGAAAAAGAAAGTTTCAAAATGCGGAGCTTAAGCCACTCCTTTTAAACCCATTAGATTCTACAACGATATCAAGTTCAAAGCGTTAAAAGTTTTCTTAAAAACTATCCGCAGCCCTCCGTCATTTTAGGAAGTAGAGTACTTAGTATTCGTGCTGCGTATTTTGACTTTAGTTAAGGCGCAGTGTACGGTAGCTGAGTGATGTCTTCCTACACTGCATATGATGCAGATTAGTTAGAACATTCATATGATTATGTTGACTTTAGTTAAGGGTCATGTGGCTGGGTCTAGTTAATCATGAAATGACGGGAAGAACTTGACTAGTACTTATGATATGCTGACTATAGTTAAGGTCATGAGTACTAAGGGTAAAAATAATATCGGGAATTTCAAGAGTTGAAATTTTCAATAAGATTGCATACCTTCTATATGATTGTAGGATCCCGATCCCACTGCGAGCAAATGTTGCTCCCGGGAGAATTTTGCACTTTACAATTAGCTAACTCAGTAGGTGTCTAGAAAGGTGTCAAACGGGGCTACGCCTCTGGGAAGACGATGTTTACTTTAATTAGGTCCGTGTGAAAGCACGGGGAACCTCCCTCAAGTACCGGCACTGGCCTGGCTGAACGGTTAGCGAAGTTGTAGAATGTAATTAATCCCGGCTAGTTTTCTTTTTAAAGGTTTTCAAGAAAATTTGATAAAAACAGTGGGAGACATCGATTAGACAAGATAATAACCAATCTGATCTTTGCAAGAGCTTTCGCTGAGTGTATTCTTTTCTCTCTCTTAATGGCAAATACCAATGACATGTCTTAAGCTTATATTAGATAAAAACAAGCCGAATGGGACCAACTATAAAGACTGGCTGAGGAATCTAAACATTGCCTTGACTTATGATAAGGTAACATATGTCCTCACGGCTCCAACCCCGCCTATCCTAGGTCCTAAACCTTCAGTTGCGGAAAGGGAATTCCGCAAGACATGGGACGCTGACTGTGCCACAGCCAAATGCCTCGCGCTAGCATCGATGGATAACACACATCAGAAGCAGTGCGAGAATATGGACGTCAAAGCCATATTCCTCCATACAAAAGAGTTGTATGGAGAGCAATCTCGCGTATTACGATACGAAGCATCTAGAAAGCTGTTTCAGATGCGAATGGTCGCTGGCACAGCAGTAGGAGACCATGTTCTGAAGATGATAGCTCTCATAGAAGAGCTTGAGGACCTTGGGTGGACAATGAACAATGAACAATATACAGATATTATTCTGCAGTCTCTCCCCTCCACCTTTGCTCAGTTCATAGTTAACTTCAACATGCACAACATGGAGAAGGAACTACCTGAACTCCTTAATATGTTAAGGATTGCTGAGAGCACGCTGAAGTCAGTGAAGACTCCTATTTTGAGTGTTGGGCCATCTTCCACTTCTCGCCCGAAGGCTAAGGGGAAGGACAAGTCCAAGGTTGGGGAATCGGGGAAAGGAGAATGTTTCCACTGCAAAAAGACGGGACACTGGAAGCGGAACTGCATTGAGTAGCTAGAACTCAAGAAGAAGCATGTTGATGCTTCAGCTTCAAGTGTGTTCGTAATTGAAAACTGTTTTTCTATTAACTCTGCTTCCTGGGTATTAGATACCGGTTCGGGTTCTCATATTTGCAATTCTGTGCAGGCGTTGAGAAATAGCAGAGTTCTGAAGACAGGTGATCATACTCTCCATGTTGGAAATGGTTCCAATGTAAATGCAGTTTCAGTGGGAGAGTATCACCTAGGGTTGCCGTCGGGTTGTATATTGGTTTTGAACCCATGTTATTTTGTGCCAAGTATGCTTTGGAATATTATATCCGTTTCCTTGTTTGACAATGAAGGGTATCATTTTGCTGTGCAACACAATGTTATGAACATTAGACTTAATCAAGAGTTGATTGGTTGTGGTACACTAAATAATGGGATATACGTCCTTAATCAACACACAGTTTTCAACGTTCAACACACAAATAAAAGAAAATTTTCAGATATAAATGAAGCTTTTCTTTGGTATTGTAAAATTGGTCATATTAATGAAACAAGACTAAACAAGCTTCATAAAGATGAATATTTAAATTCTTTTGAGTATAAATCTTATGCAACTTGCCAGTCTTGTATCAAAGGTAAAATGACCAAAACTCCGTTTACTGGACACGGAGAAAGAGCTACTGAGCTCTTAGGCCTCATATATACTGATGTATGTGGGCTAATGTCTACACATGCAAGATGCGATTTTTCTTACTTTATAACTTTTACTGATGATTTCTCAAGATTCGGTCATGTGTATTTGATAAAGCATAAGTCTGAAGCTTTCGAGAAATTCAAGGAGTATAAACTTGAAGTAGAAAACCAAACAGGAAAGAGTATCAAGATACTTCGATCAGATCGAGGTGGAGGGTACTTAAATACTGAGTTCTTAGACTTCCTAAAAGAGAATGGGATTCTCTCTCATCTCACTCCACCTTACACACCACAGCACAACGGTGTGTCAGAGCTGCGGAATCGTACCCTATTAGATATGGTACGATCCATGATGAGTGATTCTGAGTTACCTTTCTCGTTTTGGGGGCATGCATTGGAAACGGCAGCTTTTCTGTTAAAAAAAGTTCCAACCAAGACCGTGTCTACCACTCCATATGAGATATGGCATGGGAAGAAACCATCTCTTAAAAGAGTTAAGATTTGGGATTGTTCGGCTTTTGTCAAAAAGCAGAATCCAGAAAAACTCGAGACACGATCAGTCAAATGTATATTTGTAGGATATCCAAAACATTCGTTTGGGTATATTTTCTACCACAAGGAGGAACAAAAGGTGTTTGTTTCTCAGTATGCCACATTTTTAGAAAATGAGATTTTTTCAAATGATGCTGATGGCAACGTGGTAGATCTAGAAGAAGTTCTAGAAACACAAGTTACAAATGACGACTTGGCTGAACCTGAAGTTATAACAGAATCTAATGAGCCTCAGCCACTCCGTAGATCTGGTAGGACTTCTCGCCCACCGGAGAGATACTACGGTTTTCTCATTGATGGTGACGGAGAAAATTGCATCATGAATGATGATGATCCTGCCCGTTTTCATCAAGCTATCATGAGTGGTGACTCTGTGAAATGGCTGGATGCCATGAGATCCGAAATGGACTCCATGTACACCAACAAAATATGGACTTTGGAGGATGTACCCTCCGGGATAAAACCTGTAGGCTGCAAGTGGATCTTTAAAAGAAAGATCGGTGTAGATGGACAGGTGGAGACCTATAAGGAAAGGTTGGTAGCGAAAGGTTTTCGTCAAAGGCCAGGTTTGGACTATGACGAGACTTTCTCTCCGGTAGCCATGCTTAAATACATTCGGATCCTACTTGCTATTGCTGCTCACTACGACTTTGAAATCTGGCAGATGGACGTTAAAATTGCATTTCTAAATGGTGATTTAGAAGAATGCGTTTACATGGATCAGCCAGAGGGCTTCATTGACAGTGGGAGCAGCGGAAAAGCATGTAAGTTGCTTAAATCCATTTATGGATTAAAGCGGGCATCACGGAGTTGGAACATCTGTTTTGATGATGTTATCAAAGAGTTTGATTTCATCAAAAATCCATATGGACCTTGTGTTTATAAGAAGACTGTAGGGAGAAATGTCGCATTCCTCGTATTGTACGTAGATGACATACTTTTGATAGGAAACGACATACCTATGCTACAGTCGGTCAAATCATTCTTATCACAAAGGTTCTCCATGAAGGACATGGGTGATGCCTGTAGGGTGTTTTTCGTCACCCCATTGAGATGGGAATACGCGCGCGCTTGTCAGGCGTACTACAGATTCCCCCTGCCTAGGGTAGGCTGGGGTTTAACGATTGTGGGGATCCGAATCTCCGGCAGCCGCGGACTAAGCTGCTGTTAATTACCACCCGCCTTTGAGGCGAGGGAACCTCCGATTAACGGGTTAAACTGGTCATGCGAACTCAATGTGCAGTGTACGTGTGTTTTGTTTTGGAGGGGGGTTTAAATATATCAGGAGCCATGGAGAGTTTTTACGGGGGTCCCGCTACTCGGATAGCGGGCTGGGGGTCAAGGGGGCTAGCAGCCCCCTTGCGGGGTGCGGGGCATCGCCCCGTTAGAAATTTTTTCTAACAAGGACAGTGTCGTGGAGTATGTGTATGTGTAACTATGTATACATATGTATATATATACATGTATATATAAATAAAGGGGAAAAAGACATCCAAAGGATGCGTGGGGCCAGCGCCTAGGCGCTTGAGCGCAAGCGCGCCACGTGTCGGCACGTGGGCGCTTTGCGCTCGGACGCTGGGCGCTTGAGCGCAACGCGCCACGTGTCGGCACGTGGGCGCTTTGCGCTCGGACGCTGGGCGCTTGAGCGCAAGCATGCCACGTGTCGGCACGTGGGTGCTTTGCGCTCGAGCGCAGAGTGCTGGAGCGCAACGCGCCACGTGTCGGCACGTGGGCGCTTTGCGCTCGGACGCTAAGCGCTTGGGCGCAAGCACGCCACGTGTCGGCACGTGGGCGACATGCGCTTGAGCGCAAGAGCGCCACGTGTCGGCACGGGGGCGACTTGCGCTCGAGCGCTTGCGCTGGAGCGCAAGCGCGCCACGTGTCGGCACGGGGGCGACTTGCGCTCGAGCGCTGAGCGCTTGAGCGTAAGCGCGCCACGTGTCGGCACGCGGGCGCTCTGCGCTTGAGCGCCGGCGAGAAAAAGAGGCTTTTAGCCTAAAAAAATTTCTCAGAAGAGAAATCAGAGAGGAGTTGGACTCCTGAGTTTGTGTTTTTTTTTGGGGTTTAGTGAAAGATGTTCTTCTTCTTCCTCCTCTGTTAGCTGGATCTTGAAGATCAAGAGACATGGGATTTTTAAAAATCTCTTCTTTTTAAGATCTAATGGAAGATCTGAGTTCCCTTTAATGGGTTTTGTGGTGGAAAACTATTTAGTTTTGAAAAAGGAAGAGTAAAACTCTTGATTTAATTCAAAAGAAAGAAGAAGGTTTTGGAACCTTGAAGAAGGAGGAAAGATCTCAGATCTAAAACTTTTTTTGGAGAGAGAAAAAGTTGTTGAGATATTTCATTATCTTTGCCTTTATAGGCTATACACTTTACACATAGCCCCTTGGGCTTCACAAAATGGCATTTTGCCTATTTCATGGCTCATCTGCCATTTCTTTTTGCACATAAGCCATGGGCTTTACAAAAATTTGGCTTTTTGTCTGTTTTTCTTACATTTATCCATAAATAAAATAAAAGAAATGCAACAAAATTATTCATTACAAAATTTTTATTTTGGCATGGGGGGAGGCCGGCCGCTTCATGTTCGGGCTCGACCCGGGCATGGGCCACTGGATCTGGGCTTGGGCCCACTTGGCTTGGGGTTGACTTTGATTTTGACTTGGTCAACCGGGGTGTAAATTTTTACCCCAACAAATTGCCCCCCATCAATAAATGCACACCACATATGTGGGTCGTGTGCATGAAATTGATGGATCTTCTTTTACTTGGAGGCGACCTGATTTGGTTCCAACTTTTTGGGAAGCTGACACTGCCCTTTTTACGACATGGACGGTCGTTGCTTGACATGTCTCTAAGACGGTGTGTCCGAGATAGACGTTTTCCCTGGCCCGGAGTGATCTGGTTCCCGCTTTGTAGGAATCCTGCGCTGCCCCTTTTTGCGACTTGGACGGTCGATGCTGCCCTTTTTGCGACTTGGACGGTCGATGCTGCCATTTTAGCGACGTGGACGGTCGGTTCTGCCATTTTAGCGACGTGGACGGTCGGTGCTGCCATTTTAGCGACTTGGACGGTCGTTGCTGTCCTTTTTGCGACTTGGACGGTCGATGCTGCAATTTTAGCGACGTGGACGGTCGGTTCTGCCATTTTTGCGACTTGGACGGTCGATGCTGCCATTTTAGCGACTTGGACGGTCGGTTCTGCCCTTTTTGCGACATGGACGGTCGGTGCTGCCATTTTAGCGACGTGGACGGTCGGTTCTGCCCTTTTTGCGACATGGACGGTCGATGCTGCCATTTTAGCGACGTGGACGGTCGATTCTGCCATTTTAGCGACGTGGACGGTCGGTTCTGCCCTTTTTCCGACTTGGACGGTCGATGCTGCCTTTTTTGCGACGTGGACGGTCGGTTCTGCCATTTTAGCGACGTGGACGGTCGATGCTGCCCTTTTTTCGACGTGGACGGTCGATGCTGCCCCTTTTTCGACGTGGACGGTCGATGCTGCCCTTTTAGCGACGTGGACTGTCGATTCTGGATTTGACTTTCCCCGCTTCTTGCGGCGTCAGGGATGAAGTTGACTTGTTTCTGAGGTGGAATTTGGTTCTGCCAAGGAGGTCATTGGTTGTTTTTCCGACCTGATGTGATTTGGGTTGACATCAGTATCGCTACACTGGAATATGGTACCAGGAGCGAATCATCATTTGTCATGACAGGGTTTGGGAATTGGTTTTTGTTTGGCATCTGCATTGCTGCACTGGAATAATGCCAGGAGCAACTCATCATTTGCCCCGAGAGGATTTGGGAATTGATGGCTTAGGAGGCAGGTTTAGATCCCTATCACCTAAGACTTTTCAATTTTATGGGTCCTTAAGAGTCGTGGGGACTCCTAAGTGTGTTGCTCCTTTGTGAGTCATAGGGATCTCACGCGGGAATTTTCTCCTTACAAAGTCGAGAGGACTTTGCGAGTGCATTTCATTTCTTTTCTTTTTTACGAGTTTGCGCCCTTTCGGGTTTTCACAAACTCGCCGGCAGTCCCGCTGTTTTTACTCACGGAGCCCTTTCGGGTTTTCATCCGTGCCCATTTTTCTTGTAGACTTACCGTTCTTTTTTTTCTTCTCCTTCTTCTTTTTCTCTTTTTTTTTTGGAGAGATCGGGATTGTTTCACGCCCGTGGATTGTATACGGTTTTGCAGGATGTATGATCCAGACCGTAGGGCCGGAAAAATTTCAGGGCTTTGTTGGCATCTGCATCGCTGCACTGGAATGTGGTACCAGGAGCGACTCATCATTCGCCGTTGGGGTATGGGATTTGGAATTTGGTTGGCGTCTGCATCGCTACACTGGAATATGGTACCAGGAGCGACTCATCATTCACCATTTGGGGATTGGGGAGCGATGGCTTAGGAGACAGGTTTAGATCCCTATCGCCTAAGGCTTTTCAATTTTATGGGCCGTGAAGGTCCCATAAAAGCATTTTCTCCCTACGAGTCATAAGGATCCCGCAGGTGTATTTTCTCCTTAGGAGTCGTGAGGACTCCTAAGTGTGTTTTTCCTTTATGAGTCGTAAGGATCCCCCAAAGGTTTGTTCTCCTCATATATCGTGAGGACATATGAGTGTGTCTTATCAATGGAGCATCATTCCCAAAGCGGAGACCAGCCGCGTAACTGGTGATTACGGTGGGGCATGGGTATGATGAGAATTATTTGAGCCCGTGGATTGTATACGATGGTCAACTTGGGGCCCACCGTAGGGCCGGAGAATTTTGAGAAATTGGATTTTGGTTGGTGTCTGCATCGCTACACTGGAATATGGTATCAGGGGTGACTCATCATTCGCCGTTTGGGGACTTGGAATTTGGATCTTGTTTAGCATCAGCATTGCTGCACTGGAATAATGCCAGGAGCAACTCATCATTTGCCTTGGGAGGACTTGGGATTTGGGTTTTTGGTCGGCATCAGCACCGCTAACACTGAAGCGAAATGCCAGGAGCGACTCATCATTTGCCGTTGCCCGTTGGGGAACGATGGCTTAGGAAACAGGTTTGGGTCCCTATCACCTAAGGCTTTTCAATTTTATGGGCCGTGAGGGTCCCATAAAAGCATTTTCTCCCTACGAGTCGTAAGGATCCCGCAGGTGTATTTTCTCCTTAGGAATCGTGAGGATTCCTAAGTGTGTTGCTCCTTTGTGAGTCGTAAGGATCTCACGCAGGGTTTTCTCCTCACAAGGTCGAGAGGACTTTGCGAGTGTATTTCATCTCTTTTCACGAGTTTGCGCCCTTTCGGGTTTTCACAGACTCGCCGGTAGTCCTGCTATTTTTACTCACGGAGCCCTTTCGGATTTTCATCCGTGCCCGTTTTGCTTGTGTACATACCGTTTATTTTTTTTTATTTCTTTCCATTTTTTTTTCTTTTCTTCTTTTTTTTTTGCCGCTGGTGGGACTTTAAAAGTAGTCTCACCGGCAGGATTTAGGAGAGATAGGCGTCATTTACGCCGGTGGATTGTATACGGTTTTGCAGGATGCATGATCCATCCCGTAGGGCTAATGTGCTCAATTCTCCTGCGACTTGGAGCATTCACGTGTAGTATTTCTTGAGATATCGGCCATTGATGGGTGGCATGGGCCTTTCTCCCTCGGCACTTATCAGTTGGTAGGATCCTCCGTCGAACACTTTCTCGATGACGTATGGTCCTTCCTAGTTTGGCTCGAATTTTCCCTTGGCATGTCGATTGGGGATGATCGGTCTTTTGAGGACCAACACCAATTCACCTTTCTTGAAAGCACGAAGACGGGTTATCTTATCATAGGCCCGTGACATTTGGGCTCGGTATAGCTCCAGATTTTGCTGTACCGCGAGCCTTTTTTCTTCGAGGGCATCGAGCTCTTCAAGTCGAAGGAGCACGTTTTCCTCCCCGTCAACTCGTGCTGAACGGCCATTCTTAAGCTTGGAACTTCGACTTCGAGGGGGAGGACCGCCTCCACTCCGAAGAGCAATGAGTATGGAGTGGACTGTGTTGGAGTACGGTGCGTGGTACGATATGCCCACAATGCCTCGTGAAGCTTGAGATTCCAGTCTCTCTTGTTGGCTGAAGCATTTTTCCTCAGGAGCTTGCATAGAGTCTTATTGAAGGCTTCGGCTAGCCCATTGGCTCTTGGATTATAGATGGAGGAATATCTCCAGTCTATGTTGTGCTGAGTAGCGAACCTTGAGACATTGAAGCTCTTGAAAGAAGGCCCGTTGTCAGAAATGATTCTTCTTGGTGTACCGAAGCGGTATAGAATATTATGCTGGAAGAATGTCAGAATATCTTTTGTCTTGACTTCTTTTAGCGGGACAGCCTCAGCCCATCTGGAGAAGTAGTCTGTCGCGGCCAGTATGAACCGTTGGCCTTTAGATGACGGAGGATCAATTGGGCCAACAATGTCGGTGCCCCAGACTTCGAAGGGCCACGATGCCACCGTAGGATGCAATGGATTGGGATGCTTGTGAATGAAATCACCATGGATTTGGCAGATCTGACATTTCTTTCCATGTTCTCCGCAATCCCGTATCATAGTGGGCCAGTAATACCCAAGCCGTTTGATTTGAAGTCGCATCTTGGGGCCAGATTGGTGAGCACCGCAAACGCCCGAGTGAACATCTTTCATGACCTTTTGGGCTTCGGCTAATGACAGACACCTGAGCCAGAGTTGGTCATATGACCTGTGGTATAATGTGTCATTTACAAACACGTATCGGAGAGCTCTTTTCTTCAGCTGAATCCTCGCAGCTTTTTCTTCGGGCAGCTTGTCGTATCGGAGGTACTCTATGAAGGGTTCTCTCCAATCGGGCTCGTCTTGGATGATCGAAGCTTCTTCGGCGGGACTGCTCTTCTGTTCCACGCTTTCCTCTTCTCGTAGAGAGACTGGGGGTAGAATTTGCCGGCTCCTGACTGTGATCAGAATTTTGTCCATGTCAGGATCAGCCAGCTCCTTGGCTAGGCGAGCGAGTATGTCGGCTTTTCCGTTCAACGCTCTGGGGATTCTCATTAATTCAATATGAGTGAACCGTTTCATGAGTTCCACCACCCGGCCTCTGTACCGAGCTAACTTGGGTTTGTTTATCTTATAGTGCCGCTTACTTGGTTGACGACAAGCTGGGAGTCACCGTAAACCCGTAGCCGAAGGATTTCCATTTCTATGGCGAGTTCCAAACCAGCTATCAGAGCTTCATACTCAGCTTCATTGTTTGTCCGAGACTCGGTGAGAGCAAAAGAACGCCGTAGGGTTCCCATTGATGGTGTGATGAACACCAATCCTATCCCCGCTTTTACCTCCGGGACGCTTGATCTGACGGAGCTCCTTATTGATGAGGCCCCATCGAAGTAGAGCTCCCAACATGGCTCATCTTCCTCGAGGTGCATCACTTGTTCGTCGGGTAACTCATAATTTAGCGGCGACCCTTCTGGTATGGGATGAGCGGCGAGAAAGTCTGCAATAGCTTGCCCTTTTACTGCTTTCTGAGGGGTATAAACTATGTCAAACTCAAGTAGCATGACAGCCCATCTTGCCATTCTGCCGGCTAGGCTTGCCTTGGTCATCAAGTGTTTGAGTGGGTCGACCTTGGAGATCAGCATAACCCGATGAGCGAGCAAATAGTGCCTCAGCTTCTTCACAGCAAATATTAGTGCCAGGCATTGCTTTTCGATTGGGAAGTAGTTGTGTTCCGCCCCGACTAGAGTTCGACTGAGGTAGTAGAGGGCATTTTCTTTTCCCTCCTCGTTATTCTGGGCAAGGAGCGCACCGAGTGACTCGTCCAGCGCGGCAGTATAGAGAATCAGCGGTTTATTTGGAATGGGAGCGGCCAGCACTGGAGGGTGCAACAAGTATTGTTTGATGCTTTCGAACGCTACTTGACATTCGGCATCCCAGATAAAAGGAGCTCCTTTCTTCATGAGCTTTGAGAAGGGCCTACATCTCCCCGATAAATTTGAGATAAACCTCCGTATATAAGCAAGCTTGCCTTGAAAAGATCTTAGCTGCGTCAGACTCTTCGGAGGGGGCATCTCCATGATGGCCTTTATCTTTGATGGGTCAACTTCGATCCCTCGATGTCGGACTATGAAGCCCAGGAATTTTCCCGATGACACGCCAAAAGCGCACTTCAGAGGATTCATCTTCAGATCGTATTCCCTCAGTCTGGTGAGAACGGTCTTGAGATCTTGGATATGATCGGCCTTGGCTTTAGTCTTAACGACCAGATCATCAACATAGCATTCGACGACTTTATGGATTAGGTCATCAAAGATATTAGTCATTGCCCTTTGATATGTAGCACCTGCGTTCTTCAGTCCGAATGGCATTACCTTGTAGCAATATATTCCGATCGGGGTTCGAAATGCTGTGTGCTTCTCATCCTCAGGCGACATCCTGATCTGATTATATCCAGACGAGCCATCCATAAAGGTGAACAGTTCGTAATTTGAGGTGTCATCGACCATCATTTCCATGACCGGTAGCGGGAAGTCGTCTTTAGGACATGCCCTGTTGAGGTCCCTGAAATCGACACAAACTCGGATCTGCCCATTTTTCTTCTTCACTGGGACTATGCATGCGATCCAGTCTGCATATTTCTCTTCCTTGATGAAGTCGGCATCGATGAGTTTCTTGGTTTCCTCGATGACCTTTTCTTCCAACTCCCTTCTCATTCTTCGAGGAGCTTGTTTGACTGGCTTAGCATCAGGAGATATAGCCAGCTTATGCACGGCTACCTCAGGGGAAAGGCCAGGCATTTCTTTGTACGTCCACGCGAAGCAGTCGACGAACTCACGCAGCAGGGCAATTATCTGCTCTCTCATTTCCTCCGACAAGAGCGAGCTGATGTAGGTCGTCCTTGGATTATCGGGCGTTCCTAAGTCAATCTCGGTTAGCTCATCAAAGGTTGCTTGTCCGCCATCTTCGAGCTCTTGAGGAGCTTCTTCTGGCTCGGCTATCTCGTCGTCATCATTTGATCTTTCGCTGGCCTCACCAACATGGATCATGCAGCACGCTTTGGAATCAGGTTGAATATAGCCTACACCCCGTCTATCTGGAATTCGTCCATCGATGAGTGCTCGGACCTGGGGCGGATACCATAGCCCTTCGTAAAACTTTGCTTCGGACTCTGTTTGATATAACCGGCATCCGCACTTCTTAAAGTATTCCCGCATCTCGGGCGCATAGTATCTGAGATTGAGGACGGCTCTTATGCCTCTCTCATAGGGAAGGCACGTGACAGAAAGATCGCCCGGGTGCACAACGGGGTTTGACCTGTAAAACAGGATGCCCTTCTGTCCATTTTTCCTCCCGGGCACGTAGAAAGTTTTCAGCTGGTCCACGGTAGAGACTGACAATGCGTCGAGCTCTTTGCACATCTGTTCCGGCACCCTTGTGATGGCCAGGGACCCTTCTGCGACTTCGAAGGTCTCTCGTAGTTTCGCTTGCTGCATTGGGGGCCAATCTGCACAGTTGTTGCACGGCAGGTCCTCTTCTTCCGACTCTTCAGTGTCACTGCCAAGATGAGGGCGGACTTTGCTGCTAGATGGGCTTTCAGTAACAGATTCGTCCGTATCGCTGCCGAAATGAGGGCGAGCTTTATGGAAGGACGGGCTTCCAGCGTCGGACTCATCAGTATCGCTGCCGAAATGCGGGCGCACTTGGGTATTTTTGCTTTCGAAAGTGACAGCCGGCGCAGATTTTCTTTTGAGTCTTGGGGCCGGTCTACCCTCAGTCAGTTGTGGCTTAGCATTTTGGTGGTTCATAAAGTACCAAGAGTCTTCATATCGGACTTCATGCACACCGAACGGATGGATGTCTCCATCAATGCGTCTTTCATCGCCATTTTTAGTATACTTCATGCATTGATGGAGAGTTGATGGGACGATGCCGTAATCGTGGAGCCACGGCCGTCCCAAGAGAATCTTATAAGACGTGTCAGCGTCGATCACGTATATCTTAGCTTCAGTTTGCAGATCCCCGAATTTGATTGGCAAAGCTATAGACCCCAGAACTTGCTGACAGTTTTGATTGAAGCCTTGAATGACAATCCTTTTCCTTGACAGGTGTCGGACGTCCATTGACAAACTCTTCAGAGTTCACAAGTTCATGATGTTCACTGAAGACCCCGGGTCAATTAATATGCGATTAATCCGATCTCCGTCGCTGTACCCGGTTACGTAAAGCGGCCGATTATGCTCAGACGTTCCCAGTAGCAAGTCTTCATCCTTAAATGTGACTGCGGCGGCATGCAAAGCGTGCTGGGCTTCTTTCATATTAATTTCCGCAAAGTGAGCCTCATACCGCTCAGGGTTTTGTAGAGCGTGAATGAGAACATCTCTAAGTTCCTTAGATAGGACCAAGGCGTCGTAGATGCTCAGGAGAGATGGAAGCTTCCGGAGATGTGCCAAGACATTATAGTCCACCGAGGAAGGACTTATGTTTTCATCGGCCGGTTCTCTGCCATCTTCTTCATTAGCGACTTGTTTTTCCTTCCCTTTTGGGGCGTTGCCCTGATTTTGCGGTAGAGCCCTGCCGCTTCTGAGCTGGATTTGATTGGCCTTTGTGGTGAGCTCCTCGTCCTCTTCGGGAAAACAGAGATCATCCTCGGAGTCGCTGCCAAGATGGATGGCGTAGCAGGTCACTACTGGGATCTCTACATTGGAGTCTTCTTCTAACTCCTCCAGAATTTCAGCCGCTTGTACAGGGAAGAACTCCTTCAATTGAATCAATGTTCTTTCCTTTTGTTCATATTCTTCGAGGGAATCGATATATTTTTGAATGGTCGATCTCCCTGCAGACTCTTTTTCGCGCCGAGCTGCACTTTTCTTCTTCTTGAGCTTCTTGGATTTTGAGCCTGATGGAGCCGTATTGGCAGCTGGACTGGTAGGCTTCTTCTGTCCTTCCCATTCCATCCTGGGCTCTTTTTGAAGTAGCTTTAGCATCTTCTTCGTCTTATTAGATATGTGCGTACTCCACGGAGGCCGCGATGAGTCAGTTTCTTTTTTCAGGGCAGCAGGTTCAGCTGTCTGCTCCCAGAAGGCTTCAACTTCTGTCTGTATAAAGTTGGCGGTTGCAACTTGATTGTTCACCAACACGCTTTTGGATAGCTCGATCTCTCCAGCCTTGTACTGCTTCTCGACCCAGTCTTTGAAGATATAGCAATCCATGATCGCATGGCTCACTACTCGGTGGTATGGGCAATACAGAGGATTGTCGGTCATTTTTGCTTCTTGGGGTCTTTTCGACTCCGGCAATTGTAGGCCATTGTTCAAGGCATCTTTAAATATCTTGCGGACCTTGTCCCTTCTGAAAGAGTAAACCTTGTTCTTTTTCTCCTCTAGGGAAGGCCCATCTCCTCCCAGCAATGGCTTTCGAGACCGGTTGGCTTTGGATTCGCCTGCCCTTCGCTTTTCTTCATTGTCAGAGGCATTGAATACATTGGTACTGCTGGAACTCCCGCTTCTACGGTTGTCCTCCCGCTTGCTTTTCCAAGTTTTGTCTCTCTGAGAATCCGGCAGGGACTCTTGCTTCGAGCGTTCCAGCATTTGGACTTTCTTGGTTAACTCCTGAAATGTCTTGAGGCCCACCGTACACAAGAATGGGACCATCCAATTGCTGAGGTTCCTAATGAGAAGGCTGACGGACTGGTCCTGCTCCAGCGGCGGTTCGCACTTGACTGTGAGATTACGCCATCGGGCGATAAAGTCGGTGTTGCATTCATTCTTCCCCGGCTTGGTCCTCACAAGGTCGGCAATGGAGATTTTATCACTAACGCTCATGAACCTTTGCCAGAACAGAGACTCCATTTGGGCAAAGGTAATGACGGACCCGTCCGGTATGCTCGCGTACTAGTCGAAAGCGACACCGGTCAGGCTGTTGACAAACTGACGAAGAAGGAGCGCGTCATTGCCCCCTGTATTTCCGCACGATGCTTTGAAGTGGGCGACGTGCTGGTTTGCATTCCCCGTTCCATCAAATCTTCCGAACTTAGGAATGACGTAGCCGCTTGGGAACTCAATCAGATCGTACTGCGCGGGATATGGCCACCCACTACTGCCGATTTCTTTCTGAGCTTCAGCTTCGGCCACCAATGTTTTAACCTTGCTGGTGACCAAATCCATTATCCGATCCTATGTTAGCGAGATAGTGCTATCTGGGGCCAAGGCGTCCCCAGAAGCGGAATGTGGCCGGCTTTCATTCGGCTCGACCAGTCTTGGTCCCAAATGAACAGGCATTGGCTGCCTCGGATTGTCATCACCCGGCTGATTAGTAGCGGCTTGTGCCTGATTAGGAGGCGCTCGAGCAATTTGAGCCGTAAGCTGCATCACCACGTTCGTTAAGTTGTCAATCTTCGAATAGAGCTTGGCCATCTCTTTATCTTTGCTCCTGAGCTGTTTTCGAAGTTCTTGAAGCAGCTCCTGCTCCCCAGTCCTGGGGCGGAAAGTCGGCTCTTCCTCGCTGTCCGAGCTTGACTCTACATGGACCGAGGGGTCTATCTGCCTATCATCCTCATCGAGAGGGTTTTCTTCATCCAGCGGGGGCGGCTGTTCTTGGGCGGCGGCAACCACATTCAGGCTAGATTGGGCTTGGGATGTGGTGGCCCCATCCTTGCTTTTGCTGCGAAGGTTGTCGCTGGGGCGCCCGCCCGCCATATAGACCGTATGGATGATATATCCGGCCGTCTTTCTATCACTGGCAGCTGATTTCACGGATTGCTGTCTTGACCCCCTTGTTTCGGTAGCTGGTAGTCGATTGAAGGCGGCTGGCCTAACCAGGTTCTTGAATGGTACTGGCGCTTCTTTTCTGGGTTTGCCCCGCTGCTTTCGTGCGGCACAGAGTGCTTGATAGACTCTTGAAGAGACAGTGTCATACTTTTTCTGTTGGGGCAGAGACACGTCTCTTTGTGGCACTGTTCGGACCGCTGTCTTCTTGATTCTGGCGGTCATGGCGTTTTTCTGAACCCACTTCAGAGGCTCGAAGGAATTGCTGATTCTTACGTCCGATTCAGCCGTCGTCGCGGGGCAACCCTGCACTTGGAACTTCACATGATTCCATTTGGCCGAAGCCTTGGCCCTCTTGTTGGCTCGATATCTGAGCCGCTTCTGCCTTAACTTTTCCGTTCTAAGCACCTGGTAGACTTTGGCTCTTTGGGAAGACGCTGCAGACCGGTCGATGGAAGGCCTTAGAGATACGCTCGATTGTGCATTTGTTGGAGTCATCGCCTGAGCTCGTCCGCAACATTTGGTGTTGCCCTTTGTACCGAAGTTCTTGGCCCCCGCTGGAGTACCAGAGAATCGTTTAGATACCGTCTTAAGTTTCGGTTGTGGTGTCTTGGTGATCACGACATTCGGCCTCTTACCCCTTGAGACCGGCTTGGCCACCTGTTCCGCCGGGATCTCCTCTAGATGAGCGCTTCCGGCAGGGTAGATGATGACGGAGCCAAACTGGCGGGGCGGTTCCTCCCACTGTAGACTGAGGCTTTCGGGAAGAACCACACGAGCGTTGATCTTGACCACGTACGGAATCGGGGTCACGTTGGAAGTTGAATTCGTCTGGGGAGACATTGTCGTCGAAAGTTGATTGCTGTACGGAAAAAAGAAAATCATTTCAGTATAGGCAATCGATATGTATATTGATTGAGTTCGCATGAACGTTTAACCCGAAATATGGGAGGAGAGATTGGTCCCACCGGGCGTGCCAAAATCTGTAGGGTGTTTTTCGTCACCCCATTGAGATGGGAATACGCGCGCGCTTGTCAGGCGTACTACAGATTCCCCCTGCCTAGGGTAGGCCGGGGTTTAACGATTGTGGGGATCCGAATCTCCGGCAGCCGCGGACTAAGCTCCCGTTAATTACCACCCGCCGTTGAGGCGAGGGAACCTCCGATTAACGGGTTAAACTGGTCATGCGAACTCAATGTGCAGTGTGCGTGTGTTTTGTTTTGGAGGGGGGGTTTAAATATATTAGGAGCCACGCAGAGTTTTTACGGGGGTCCCGCTACCCGGATAGCGGCCTGGAGAAAAAGGCAGTGTCGTGGAGTATGTGTATGTGTAAATATGTATACATATGTATATATATACATGTATATATAAATAAAGAGGAAAAAGACATCCAAAGGATGCGTGGGGCCAGCGCCTAGGCGCTTGAGCACAAGCGTGCCACGTGTCGGCACGTGGGCGCTTTGCGCTCGAGCGTAGAGTGCTGGAGCGCAACGCGCCACGTGTCGGCACGTGGGCGCTTTGCGCTCGGACGCTGGGCGCTTGAGCGCAACGCACCACGTGTCGGCACGTGGGCGCTTTGCGCTCGGACGCTGGGCGCTTGAGCGCAAGCATGCCACGTGTCGGCACATGGGCGCTTTGCGCTCGAGCGCAGAGTGCTGGAGCGCAACGCGCCACGTGTCGGCACGTGGCGCGTTGCGCTCGGACGCTAAGCGCTTGGGCACAAGCTCGCCACGTGTCGGCACGTGGGCGACTTGCGCTTGAGCGCAAGAGCGCCACGTGTCGGCACGGGGGCGACTTGTGCTCGAGCGCTTGCGCTCGAGCGCTTGCGCTGGAGCGCAAGCGCGCCACGTGTCTGCACGGGGGCGACTTGCGCTCGAGTGCTGAGCGCTTGAGCGCAAGCGCGCCATGTGTCGGCACGCGGGCGCTCTGCGCTTGAGCGCCGGCGAGAAAAAGAGGCTTTTAGCCTAAAAACATTTCTCAGAAGAGAAATCAGAGAGGAGTTGGACTCCTGAGTTTGTGTTTTTTTTTTGGGGTTTAGTGAAAGATGTTCTTCTTCTTCCTCCTCTGTTAGCTGGATCTTGAAGATCAAGAGATATGGGATTTTTAAAAATCTCTTCTTTTTAAGATCTAATAGAAGATCTGAGTTCCCTTTAATGGGTTTTGTGGTGGAAAACTATTTAGTTTTGAAAAAGGAAGAGTAAAACTCTTGATTTAATTCAAAAGAAAGAAGAAGGTTTTGGAACCTTGAAGAAGGAGGAAAGATCTCAGATCTAAAACTTTTTTTGGAGAGAGAAAAAGTTGTTGAGATATTTCATTATCTTTGCCTTTATAGGCTATACACTTTACACATAGCCCCTTGGGCTTCACAAAATGGCATTTTGCCTATTTCATGGCTCATGTGCCATTTCTTTTTGCACATAAGCCATGGGCTTTACAAAAATTTGGCTTTATGCCTATTTTTCTTACATTTATCCATAAATAAAATAAAAGAAATACAACAAAATTATTCATTACAAAATTTTTATCTTGGCATGGGGGGAGGCCGGCCGCTTCATGTTTGGGCTCGACCCGGGCATGGGCCCAATGGATCTGGGCTTGGGCTCACTTGGCTTGGGGTTGACTTTGATTTTGACTTGGTCAACCGGGGTGTAAATTTTTACCCCAACAATGCCGCATACATATTGGGCATACGGATCTATAGGGATAGATCCGAACGGTTGTTGGGATTGTCCCAAACCAAGTACATTAATACCATCCTAAAGAGGTTTAGTATGGAAGACTCCAAGCGGGGTGCCTTACCCGCTTGCCATGGAGTCACTCTCTCCAAGGACGATTGCCTAAAGTCTGATAAAGAGAGAGCTCGCATGAGTATTATTCCCTATGCTTCGGAAGTCGGATCGATAATGTATGCGATGTTATGTACACGCCCTAATGTTGCTTATGCACTTAGTGTAGTAAGCAGGAATCAGTCAAACCCAGGGGAGAATCACTGGACTGCTGTGAAGAACATTCTTAAGTACTTGCGAAAGACTAAAGAATTGTTCTTGGTGTATGGTAACGGGAAACTCCAAATGGAGGCCTTTATCGATTCGAGCTTCCAAAGTGACAAGGATGACAGCAAGTCTATCTCAGGGTTTGCATTTACCCTCAATGGAGGGACGGTGAGTTGGAAAAGTTCCAAACAGGATACCGTTGCAGACTCAACGATGGAAGCTGAGTACATTTCTGCAAATGATGCTGCCAAGGAAGCCGTCTGGATGAGGAAGTTCATCGCGGAGCTAGGAGTAGTTCCAACCATTATTGATCCAATACCTTTGTATTGTGACAATAATGGGGCTATGGCGTTGGCCAAAGAGCCCAGGTCCCATCAGAAGTCCAGACACATCCTGAGGCGATATCATGTGATCCGGGAGATAGTTGATCGCCACGAGATCGAGATTAAGAGAGTAGATACAAAGAACAACACTGCGGATCCATTCACTAAGGCCCTCCCTCAGCCGCAGCATGAGCGACTTTTTGAGATGTTGGGTATGAGATACGCCAATAATTGGCCTTAGTGCAAGTGGGAGATTGTTGGATATATGTATGCCCTAAAGGCCATTATGTGATAGTGTATGTACTGATGTGTATATATATATGTATTCAGAGGACAGTCTTGCTTAACATGATAGTATGCTATCTGGTTTCTCTTTATCATATGTTCTTTTGATCATGTTTTTACTCATTTGGTACATGTTGATAAAGCCCTAAGGATATTGGCTTGACTACTGGGATTATGATGTGGATCATACTAGTGGTACACCTGTAGTTTATAAGCATATCCTTGAAATGTTCCTAGTCGTAGGTATATCGAGACAGGGCATCGATATTCTAGTGTAGACTAGCGTACACTGTTCTTGTTCCATATGATGGGCGATGGATGATCCCATATCCGTCTGGTGTGTTGACACCAAAGATAGTATACGGGTGCTCAGTGAGACTGGGTACACTGAACGGACTCACCGAGAACTCCTATCTGGTATTATATCATACGTCGGATAGCAGTTCTCAGGTGATACTAGTACAGGTTAGTCTATAGACCCGAGATTGCCATAGAGTCTTGTGTGTCCTCCTACTGTACATTGATCTCCACCCTACTACGGCTCTAAGGAGTCGTACAAACAGGTGGATTTTGGATACAGTCCCGAAGCATATGGAGGCAATGAGCGATAGGAGGGGTTTCTTCTCTCCCGGTATTGGGGGTTGATGCTGTGCTGTGCACGATTGGCTATAACAGGAAGTCCTTGGCCAGGGCTACTGAGATATTACTGATAAGTGTTATCAGTAGTTTCTCAATCTGTTATAGACCATATACCGGCATGACTTATTGAGTTATTGGGGTCAACGATTCCATCCCTAGACTCAATATGCAGCATATCTGAAGAAGAGACCGGACTGTACGGTAAGTGTTGCCAGTTGGATTGACGGGAGTTTTGACAGGTTCGCTTGCTCTTCTTCTGATCACTCAATACCCGGGTGGCCGTTATGTTTAGCTGACCGCTTGCGGCTTGTAGGTGTTTGATATGATCATCACCTATTGCTGGCGTATTGACGAGTCTTAGAGTCCCACATAAAAGTTTCCTGGCTCAGGCGAAACGATGTGGTGTGCATATGAGATATGTGCGGGAGCTTGATTAAATACGTGTATGTGATACCGTATTTTAATCGGGCGTTTTATATTAGTCGGGGCGTATGAGATATGACCGGTTTATTAAATCAAGTGTTGATTTAATATTGACTTTTATCTCATTTATTTAAACCCTTTTCTTTTGATGGATGCATGCATGTATATGTACATGTTGATGTGCATACACACATACATACATGCATTTGTATCGTGGTTGATGATACAACTTAGATGGCAATATAAGACTCACATGGTTCATATTTATATATATGGATATTTTTGTTTTAAGTTAAAGATAAAGGAAATTAAATTAATGACTCATTTCTTCACAAATGACTCATTGTTTCTACACACTTCCTTGGTTGACCTTTGACTTAACCTTGGTTAATTTCCTTTGCTCTTTAACTCATCACAAAATATCTAGATATTATTATTAACCATGGTTTGTATTATGATATTTATCTCTCTCTCTCTCTCATTATCATTATGCATTATTATTCATCCAAAAGAAAAATAATTGCCATCTTCATCTTCCTCTCTCTTGCTCTCTCTTGAGTTCTAAAATTGAGTGAGATTAAAAGAAAGAAAGGGTTTTAAGTGAGAATATAAACCACTTCATCATCCTACACACCTCTAGCTACTTTGTGTAGGGTGTTTGCTTCAAGGATTTCATAGATCAAGTGAAGCAACAAGCTTTAAGCAAAGGACTTCGGGTGGATCGTCGTGGACTTGGAAGCGTTTAAGCGAGCCATTCCAAACCTTAGGAGATCCAAGGAGTTGCCCTAGGAGGTCTACAAAGGTTGTAGTCTCTCCACTTAGTGTTAGATAATCTTTTATATGTGATACTATTAATTGTTACTCTATAATTCTAGTTCGATTCCTAGTTAAGTTTACTTAGCACCTCATAAAATCAAAGTTGTGCCATGTGTGATGCTTCCAAACCCTATACGAGGTGTAAAGGAAACCCAACATGATTGGGGAAACATAGTCTACTCGGGGCAACCCCAAAACAACAAGCCAGACCATAAACTCATATTCCGGTCTTAGGCAGCGTCTCTGAGGACAAGGCTAACGCTGTGTTCTCCATCCGCCCGCCGGTGCAAACCCTCGCCGGAGCAGATCAGAGCCAGCAAATCACAATGGCTCCACCTCGGTACTAAAAGGAACTTGATGCGCTCAATACATATAGTGTACAAGAACTACAGATTTTCTACGTACCTCCCAGGCGAAGAGGTGAAAAAGCGATCCTCATCTACCAATCTACGGAGACCAGGGTAGAGAAAGAAGTCTGGCATGGTATGGATTTTGCACTCAACAGACTTCAACCAATCCATCTGCTAAGGTACTATGCGGAGGGATTGAAATGGCTGTTAAGATGCCAAGGTGTCCCCCTCGAACAAACTGTTCAGCAAGCCCAATTCTATAAAAAGATTTGGGATATCCCCGGGACCCAACGAAAGATCCCCAACGGGAAGATTGAGACAACTAGGCTCGGATACGTTCGGTCTAGGAAACGGGAGCAGTTCCACAGCCGTCGATTCATAAACAGCTCCAGCGAATAGGAAAATGCTCTTTTAAATAGCTGTGATGTTGAAACAGAGCGAAATCCCGCTCTAAGAACATTAAGTCCGTCACTCGAAGAACAAATCGATAAGCTAATAAAAGATGCCCGTCAAAAGAGTCGGGACAATCACAGCCGCGAAATGGATATTTATGAAAAGGCCAGGACGCAACGTCTCAATCAGAAATTTACGGAGAAAGAAAACTACAATGCCCTTCATCCCCAGCCCGCTGTACGTTCTTGCGACAAGGGAAAATCCCGAAATAGAGACAAAAACAAGGTGGAGAATGCAAACAACGTGCGAAAGCAGCAGAGCGGATCCAAGAAGCCGTGCAATCGAGAAAAACTCGGCTGGAACCCGTCCTTTATAAAGAAGATAGGTCAGGAACACTCTTTCCCTCAAGACAAGACAAGGAAAATATTCAACCTTTTCATGAAGTATCAAATGTTGACGCTCTCGGAGTCTCGGCACCCCGAACAAATAAACGAGGTCCATCACCCGGATTATTGCTCCTACCACCAAGCAATAGGTCATCCCCTCGAAGACTGTTTCACCTTCAAAGACTGGATAGAAGACCAGTATCAGCAAGGCATGTTCTCTTTGTCCGATAGCTGGAGAGTAAACCCGCCGCAAAAGCATAAGCCAAAGAGGACCTATACCGTGAGGATAGGACGAGCTCAACCGCAAAAAGGGAAGCGAACCCGTACCTGCCATATGATAACACTATCAAAAGAGGGAGGGCACAAGACAATGGATGACCTCCGCATGTGCTTCTCAAATGAAGACGAAGACGAGGTAATCTACGAGTTTCCACCAACACTAAAGGAGCTAGAAAATAGGATACACACCACGGCGGATAACCTAAGAAAAATTGATTTAGGGACAGAAAATGATCCGAGGCCAACGTTCGTCAGTGAGCCGCTGTCTGAACAACAGGTGACCATGTTAAGAGACGTACTCATGCAATATAAAGACTGATTTGCCTGGAACTATTCCGAGATGCCAGGACTAGATCCAGAATTAGCGGTACATAAACAAGCTATATTGCCGGACGTAAAACCAGTTAAACAGGTGCCGAGAAGGATGCGACTCGAACTAGAAACGAGTATCAACGCTAAAGTCAAGAAACTAATCGATTCCGGCTTCATCCAAGAAGTTCAATATCCTGACGGGATCGCTAATATCGTTCTGGTGATGATGAAAAATGGAACGGTGCGTATCTGCATGGACTTTCGAGACCTTAACAAAGCTTGCCCGAAGGACGACTTTCCAGTGCCTGTTACCGAGATAATGATCGATAACATGTCTACCCATGAGGTCTTCTCCTTCATGGATGGATCTTCAGGATACAATCAAATAAAAATGCTTCCTGAAGACCAAAAGCATATAGTCTTCCAGATCCTGCTAGGCATATTCTGCTATAAAGTGATGCCCTTCGGTTTAAAGAACGCTGGCGCTACCTACCAGAGGGCCATGGAAAAAATCTTCGATGACCTCATCCATGAGATTGTCGAATGCTATATCGATGACCTTATGGTGAAAAGCAAATCTCATGAGGAACATTGGGAAAATCTAAAAATAGTGTTCCGACGTCTTCGGAAGTATAATCTGAAGATGAATCCTCTAAAATGTGCATTTGAAGTCTCCTCAGGAAAATTCCTAGGATTCATTATACGGTACCGGGGTATCGAAATCGATCTCTCAAAGATCAAGGCGATTATAGAAATGCCCACACCAAGAACTCTCAAACAGTTGCGGTCTCTTCAATGAATGCTCGTGTATATCCGGCGGTTCATACCCAACCTCTCCGAAAAATGCCGTCTTTACAATCATTTGATGAAGAAGGGGACCCCGTTCGTCTGGGATTATAAGCGCCAAAATGCACTAGGAGAAATCAAGCAATACCTGCAAAATCCGCCGGTATTGACCACTCCGGTTAAGGGAAAAACCCCTTATCCTATATACAACAGCTCTGGAGGGTTCTCTTGGCACGCTATGGGCATAAAAGAATGATCAGGGAAAGGAGAGAGCTATGTACTATTTGAGTCGAGTTCTCCTGAGGGCAGAAAACAACTACTTCCCCATCGAAAAGTATTGCCTGGCACTGATCTTCGCGATAACGAAGCTCAGACATTACGCCTTGACACATGAGGTCCATCTCATATCAAAGGTGGATTCTCTCAAATATTTGATATCAAGGGCCATACTAACAGGAAGAATCGCCAAATGGGCCCTCCTCCTGATGGAGTTCTCGATAACGTATCGACCCCTCAAAGTAGTGAAAGGCCAAGCCATTGCCGACTTTCTTGCCGAGCATCCGATACCAGCCGACTCTCCCTTAAATTGCGAGTTGCCGGATGAACATGCGTTCGATACAATCGAAGGAGAGTGTAACATTTCAGAAATATAAAATATTATTTTTGGAATTTAAATATTAAAATAATATATTTCGCGAAATCTATTCGATTTGCGAATTGGGGTTTTCGTAAAATAGTATAATTATATACCAATATTTGGAAAATAATTGGAGATTAAAATAATTTATTTATTAAAAAGATATTTATTTGGATTTGGGCATTTTATAATTATTATATGCAAGTTTAAACTAAACTTGATTAGTGTACTACTAATCATGATTAATCCAAATCCATAATTTTAATTAGTCATGGCTAGTGCACCATGACATGTCGCATTTTGTTGCATGTTTGTTCATTTGCATTTGTGTTATATGTTTGATTGGCATTGAGTATATTGTTGACACATATGCAGACATGGTCATCCTAGATACCATAGTATTACCTTCATGTTACCGTATGACCTAGGAATTGCTGTTTAGTTGATTTATACCTGCTGATGTTTTCTACTCATTAGTTGGAAACTCACCCACATTGTGCCACGGTTTTCTTATAGGTTCAACCGCTTGGATCAGTAGCGGTATCGCTGGCACATAGCTTGCTTTCAGGGTGTTTTGTTATGGTAGGTGGGACACATTGGATCGTTCCCACTCTTGTACTTATTAATTCTATTGTATCTAGATAACTCCATCAATCAGAAACTAGACTTTGTATATTGGTAGACCTAGTCAGACTTGTATTGCGAGACTTAGAGCGAGGGGTGTATATTCGCTTCTTTTGAGGTTTTGATGTCTCTCTTTATTATTTATTCTTTCTGTGTTTGATCTTCGTCGTTGGGCATCATATATTTACTATTTATTTCGTGGTTGTGATTCCGCTAATTGGCGAAGAGCTAGCTCCCACTTGGGGATGCCTATATATATTGCATGCATGTGGTTTTGGATCAAAATATACAAGGGAGGTGCTGCCCAAATTTTTAAAGACGAAAAATGTTTTCAACTATAGTATAATCCACTTGCATTTTTATATATCATTACCTTTGCATTTAAAGAAAAACTTGATTTCATTATACCTTTATTTTAAAAACTACACATCAACTTTTTTTTGGCAAAAAGGTTTAGATTTCTGGGCTTCGGCTTACTTGAATTACGTTACGCCTTTAGACGTCGTGTGATTTAAGTGCCGGTTATGAGCTAAATTCTGGGTCATGACAAATTTGCTATCGGAGCATTAGGTTTAACCTTGGTTCGAGTTTAGGCTTGACCTTACGGAACTTAGACTTGGCCGAGGGGTTATTAGACCTGAACTTTCATCGCGTAGGTTGACCTTGGTTGATGGAGTAGGTAGCTTGAGTAGAGTGACGTACCGTGTGTATGTTCCGCGGCATACTTACGGCACACTGCTTCGCTTAAGTGACCTTAGGATGTACATTACTTGAGATCCTTGATTCTATTCGTTCCTATGATCATACTCCGATTGATTCCATTTCTCCTTATGATCATTTATCCATTTCGGACCTATCGATTCCTTTTGTCCCTTCGATCTATCTTCATCGATACCTGCTTGAGGTTCCTATCACCAGGGTTTTGAGCATAGAGAGAGCTGCTGTTAGAGTTGCGGTCAGAGTGAGCTCGTCACGGACGAGGGCTGACCATGTTGTTTTCTGGTGACATAGGGATGTATCGGTATAGTGTTTGTGTTGTGATCTCTCGTTAGAGGTGAGTGTTCGGATCTGCACTGGATGATCGGGCCATTGATAGCGACTGCCAGATTGAGAGGGCTGTTGATGTACAACCTACCTCAAAGATCGCGATGTTGTGTACCATGCAGACAGATGACCAAGCTATTGCTGAGATTGACGGGATGTCGCCTCCAGAGTTTATGTGCTGAAACCACAGGAGCTTTTAGACAGAGACATGACAGAAGACCTCTAGTCCATCTTGAATAGAGTGATGGAGATGATTCATCTAATTGGATGCCGACACAGGCTCAAATGTGTTGAAGAATTCCAGTTTGAAGGATCTTACTCAGATCTAGAGTAATTCGATCAAGAGAGGACATTGTTCGTTGGATACTCCGATGTGAGATCAGTAAGTTGACCAGTTTCGGATAGAAGGACTGTTCCCTTCCGAACGGCGGCCCGGACTTCGCGTCCGTTGCCTGAGGTTCGGGGCAGATGCTATTTGGTTTGATCCGTCCACCTCTCCGAAGATGCCAAGTTGATTTATGGCACCTTGTATCGGAGGTTTAGACGGATGCGGCCGATGTAGCAGACTTCGTCAGATTCCCCCTCAGGGTGAGGGGTTTTTGATTGTGGGGACGCTCTTTCCTGCAGGCGCAAGCCCCTGTAGTTAATTACGCTACCGCATAGCGGTAACAACTTTCTCCTTCTCCAGAATTTCACTTCGTGTCGTGTATGTTTGTTTTGTTTGTGGTTGCCCGTGGATTGTATACGGAGACTGAGTAATGTCGTCGCCCGTAGGACGTGGATTAGTCCAAATCCGTATTTACTTAGATTTGGGTTTGGTGTCTTTTTTGGTTTAAGGATACATTAGTCGCGTTGCGGCTAAGATCAACTTAAACGTTCGTCAAGGATACGTTAGTCCTGTTTTAGACTAAGATCGACCTGACGTAGTGATTGATTTAATTATCTGGCCGTCGGGACTCGTCACCTCTCTGACGTCGTTGAGGGATTACAACGACAGGCGTCAGAGGAGTTCAGAGATGTACCCTTGAACCAAAGTTGATTCGGAGTTTTATTGTTTATTTAAATATCTAAGGACATATTAACCGTATTTAGGGCTAAGGTCAACTTAGACGGGACCGTTTAGATCCGGCAAAAGAGCACTTGGGCTCTGTTGTGCCAGTTTAGGGACGTGGTGGTCCAATATTAGTTTAGGGACGTTTCGGTCCGTCGCCAGTTTAAGGACGTAGTGGTCCATATTCCAGTTTAGGGACGTGGTGGTCTGATATTAGTTTAGGGACATTTAGGTCCGATATTAGTTTAGGGACATTCCGGTCCGATATTAGTTTAGGGACGTTCCGGTCCGATATTAGTTTACGGACGTTCCGGTCCGATATTAGTTTAAGGACGTTCCGGTCCGATATTAGTTTAAGGACGTTCCGGTCCGATATTAGTTCGTGGTTGTTGGGACCCGTTGCCTCTTTGACGTCGTTGAGGGATTACAACGATGGATGTCAGAGGAGTTCGGAGATGTACCCTCAAACCGGACGAGGATTGATTTAGGAGAGCCATTTTGCTCAGTCAATTTAATTTAAGGACTTATGGCCATGATTGGGCTAAGTCCGGTTCAACATTTTATGGCATTTTTTTATTTAGGCTCTACCCACAAAAGATACAGAGTATCAATTTATTTTGGGCTCTGCCCATTTGCAGATGATGCAAAGTAGCTACCTCGTTTGGGCTCTGCCCCTTTTAAAATGCATAGCATTCTGAATATTCTGTTTGGGCTTTGCCTTTTTATAAATGATGCAGAGCATCTGTTTTGGTTTGGGCTCTGCCCTTTAAAATAATGCATTTGCGCTTTATTAAGCCTGTTAGGCCTTCCTTTAGTTGGGCTTGGCCCTTTTTAATGCATCTGCGCTTTGCGCTAAGTGATGAGCGCAAACTCATATGGTGATGACACGTGTCGTGCTCTGGCGAGCGCAAGCGCAACAGCGCAGTGCGCTGTGTTGTTGCGCTGCGCTATTGCGCTGCTGACACGTGGCGCGCTCTCAGTGAGTTGCGCCAATTCCAGAGAGCAAAGCTCTATCTTAAGGGCGCTTAGCGCAAATGGTTCTACAGCCGACACGTGGCGCTCTCTTAAGAGCGCAACGGCGCAGTTTGGAAGTGCAAAGCACTAAGAATCTTTTAGATTCAAGAAGGGAAGTGCAAAGCACTGTTTAAGTTCTTGATCTAAATTAGATCAAAGAAAAATAAATTTCTTCTTTATTCGAAGAACCAGAGGTTCTTAAAAGTGCAAAGCACTATTATTTTATTATTTTATTATTTTTATTGTTTTTTAAAGAACCGAAGGTTCACAAGAAGTGCAAAGCACTGTTTTCTTTTTATATAAAGATCATTCATTTTATTTTTTGATCCATGATCTATTAGAAGGCCTTTCTTCTACTTCATGAAGGTTTTTTTTTTTTACCTTCTTCTTGAGATCTTCTCAGAGTTTTCTCTGCTTAGAGTTCTTGATTTTTCGAGAAAATTCTTCCTTTTTTTTTTCTAATGAGGTCTGGGGTCCTATTTATAGTGCCCCATAAATTTATTGAATTTGTTAACAAGATCTTTTCTGAATGATTTTTGGAAATTTTCCCACGCTGGATCTTTGATCCAAAGGCAGAAGAAAATCTTCTGGTTTTGGAAAGAACAGAAAAGATTTTCATGAAATCTTAATTTAGTTTGGCGCAGATGCCCCAGCGCATGACACGTGTCGCACAGCGCAGAGCGCAGCGCAAGTGCGCTAGCGCATCTGCGCTGACACGTGTCGCGCAGCGCAGAGCGCAGCGCAACTGCGCTAGCGCATCTGCGCTGACACGTGTCGCGCAGCACAGAGCGCAGCGCAGCTGAAGCGTTGCTTCCTTTAAACAGAGCTTTGCTCTGATTGGGTGCGCTTTCTGGGCGCTGCGCTCGGCGCGTTGCGCCAGACACGTGGCAAGTTGCGCCCAGCGCAGAGGATCTGAAGCGTTGCTTCACCTGAGATATCTTTTCATCTCCCCTTTTCCAAGTCAAACTTGTATTTCCAAGATTTTGATTTCCCGGGTCTTGGAAATAATTCCATTGTGCACAGAATCTTTTGTGCTTGGGTCTATATATAGTTCAAGGCCGAGCCTTTCATTTTCTCATCTTCAGAGAACTTTTCGATCATGGCTTGCAACCGCCCTCATGCTCGTCGACAACCCTGGGAAGTGCCGATCCGGGACATCGTTCCCCGTTTTGCTGCACGCCTGGCGGACCCTTCTCTTACGGACGAGCAGTGCGATGCTGCAATGTACGAGGTTTCGACTCGTGTGGGGTCTCCTCTTCCTCCGCACTCCATTTGGCTCCGGATGATTCTTGCCTCGGTGCTCGCCGATCTTCCTCCTCCTCCAGTAGAGATGTCCTCGGCAATGCTTGATGCCGCCGAGGATAAGATCGAGTGCTTCTTTGAAGCGCGCTTGATCACAAAAGCCCTGAGGGTCTGTTCTTTCGACTTGTTGAGCCAGATACGGGCTCGCCGGGTTGTCATCGCCACCTTTTCTGACGAATGTGGCGATGATCGTTGGGCGTCTACTTCTCGGGAGGACCGACGCTTCAACGTGGTGGAGAAGACAGAAAGGGAATTGGAGAATCTTCTTTTTCTTTTTGTGAACCCTTGTCTTTCCGATCCCATATTTGGTGATCTTTTTTAAATGTAATAACAATAATAATGAACAAGTATTTTTCTTTTTAATCAAGTACTTCATTATTTGTTAAGGGTTCTTTTTATTTCAGTTCTCTGTTGTGTTCGTGCATCGTATGATTTTAATTCGTTATTATCAAGTGCACGTAACTTTGCATGGATAAATTGCCTTTGGCATTTACACCCTTTCTTCTGCGCTAGCGCATCTGCGCGGACACGTGTCGCGCAGCGGGCAACGCAGCGCGACTGCGCTAGCGTATCTGCGCTGACACGCGTCGCGCAGCGCAGAGCGTAGCGCGACTGCGCTAGCGCATCTGCGCTAGCGCATCTGCGCTGACACGCGTCGCACAGCGCACAGCGCAGCGCCACAGTGCAAGCGCATCTGTGCTGACACGCGTCGCGCAGCGCAGTGCATACGCAACTGAAGCGTTGCTTCCTTTATTGAAGTTTAAATTTTCAAAGCAAAGCTTTGTTTTTGATTGGGGGGAGATGAAGCGTTGCTTCATCTCCCGCCTCAGAATTTGAACAGAGCTTTGCTCTGATTGGGGTAAACAAATGCCCCCCGCACCGTTGCGCTTACGTGACCCCAAACGTGAGCGCAACGGTGGCGAAATTCCAACCGCCGCGACGACTTTTGGAAGTCGTAGAGGCACTTGGTGCCTATAAATAGGACCTTTGGTCCCCCACAGATGCTTATCATCTTTCCGATTTTATTTTCAAAAAACTTCAGAGCTTTGCTCTTGCCTTCAAGAACTCTAGAGCTTTGCTCTTCTTTCCAAAGTTTTTTAGAAAAAACTTTAGGTAAAATTGAATCTTAGATTGAATTAATTTTAATTAATCTTTGAACAGCAGAGCTTTGCTCTTATAGATCTTTTGATCTAAAGAGATCCCCATTGGGGTTCCACTAGCAGAGCTTTGCTCGATTTCGAAGTTAGAAACTTTAGGTGAAATTAATGTAAATCAAATGAACTTAAATTAATCCCAATCAAAGAGCTTTGCTCTCACAGATCTTTTGATCCAAAGAGATCCCCAATGGGGTTTCATTAAGCCTTTTGTTCATGGGTTTTAATCCTTGAATAGAGCTTTGCCCTCCGAAAGATTTGTAATTTCTTGATTCATTAATGGAGTTTTGCTCCTTTTAAATTATATAACATAGCTTTTAAGGGTTGCTGATCGCTGTCGATCTTCTTTTACAGGAACAATGGACGCCCATATGTATGCTCTTAATGAGATCATCTCTTACGGGGACATCCGCCGACTTGGCCGCTCTCAAAATCGAGAGTTCACAGACGCGGAGTGTGCTGAAATCATGAGCCGCTTCGACGCATACAATGGTCCCCTGCTTCCCCGGCGTTCCTCCCTTCTTAAGCTTATCGTGGGAGCCATCTGGGAAGCGCTTCCCATGTTCTGTTCCGGTGTGCCGCTTAGGGCGCTGGATGCCGCTGAGGATAAGGTGCACTCGGTGTACCTGTTGAACTTTATCTCAAAGAGACGGCGAGACAGTCTCATCGATCTCTTACATGAGGTCTTTCAACAGTCTGCCATACTCGCCGCTTATCGGAGGGTGGAAGACATCAGGGGGGACCCTGAAGCTTGTGCTCGCGAGAGAAAGCACATTAGGATGGTCCGCGAGGCCTGGAAAGTCATAGATAGGGTTGCTTTCGAGTTCCTCAATCCATGTCCTGGGTTCGAGGTTATTCCCTTGTAATGATGTTTTTCGTTTATTGCTTTTATGATTGTAAGAACCATTGGCCATATTAATGGAAAATTTTTATCCCAGCTTGTCTTTATTATATATCTTTTGTCCTGAGTCTTTTTGCCCACGCGTGAATGATTGTGTCTTGAACGCTTGATCAAATGTAAATCGGATGCTCTTTCTGTTGCTTTTCCTCTTTCTCAGCATGTTGTAACAATTAGCAGGTAATAGAATAAGCTTCTTGATCTCTTAACGAGCTAGCGAGGGCTTAGGCCGCAGGTTCAGATCTGCTGCCTAAGACTTTTCAACTCCATGAGCCGTGAGGGTCTCACGGAGACTTTTCTCCCTACGGATCGAGAGGATCTCGTAGGTGGATTTTCTCCTTAGGAATCGTGAGGATTCCTAAGTGTAGTTTTCTCTTATAAGTCGTAAGGATCCTATAAGAGAATTTTCCCTCTTACGAGTCGAGAGGATTCGTAAGTGGTTGTTTCCCTCTTTGTCGAGAATCGATTTCAGAGAGTGAGACCCGTGAATAGTATGCAAGAGACCATTTAGGATTGACTTGGAGGGTTCTATTGCCCTCTTACGAGTCGAGAAGGCTCGTAAGCGGTTGTTTCCCTCTTTGTCGAGAATCGACTTCAGAGAGTGAGACCCGTGAATAGTATGCAAGAGACCATTTAGGATTGACTTGCAGGGTCCCATTGTTCAGGAAGCAAGTTTTTGAATCCTTACTGCCCGAGATGTGAGTCAAAGAAGCTCTCGTCACGGAGTGTTTGTATCCGCGAGTTGAGAAGTTTTGCGAGGGATTATTTGTTTCCCAAGCGCCAAGGATTATTTGTTTCCTTGGGGTTTGAAGCGAGTCGAGGGTTCCTACGGAGGCACTGGTGGCTCTGCGGGTCGACGCGGATCAGGAGGCTCTCGTCAAGGAGTGTTTGTATCCGTGAGTCGAGGAATTTGCTGGGATTATTTGTTTCCCGAGCGCCAAGGATTATTTGTGTCCTTGGGGTTTGAAACGAGTCGAGGGTTCCTACGAAGGCACTGGTGGCTCTGCGGGTCGACGCGGATCAGGAGGCTCTCGTCAAGGAGTGTTTGTATCCGTGAGTCGAGGAATTTGCCGGGATTATTTGTTTCCCGAGCGCCAAGGATTATTTGTGTCCTTGGGGTTTGAAACGAGTCGAGGGTTCTTACGGAGGCACTGGTGGCTCTGCGGGTCGACGCGGATCAGGAAGCTCTCGTCAAGGAGTGTTTGTATCCGTGAGTCGAGGAATCTGCCGGGATTATTTGTTTCCCGAGCGCCAAGGATTATTTGTGTCCTTGGGGTTTGAAACGAGTCGAGGGTTCCTACGGAGGCACTGGTGGCTCTGCGGGTCGACGCGGATCAGGAAGCTCTCGTCAAGGAGTGTTTGTATCCGTGAGTCGAGGAATTTGCCGGGATTATTTGTTTCCCGAGCGCCAAGGATTATTTGTGTCCTTGGGGTTTGAAACGAGTCGAGGGTTCCTACGGAGGCACTGGTGGCTCTGCGGGTCGACGCGGATCAGGAAGCTCTCGTCAAGGAGTGTTTGTATCCGTGAGTCGAGGAATTTGCCGGGATTATTTGTTTCCCGAGCGCCAAGGATTATTTGTGTCCTTGGGGTTTGAAACGAGTCGAGGGTTCCTACGGAGGCACTGGTGGCTCTGCGGGTCGACGCGGATCAGGAGGCTCTCGTCAAGGAGTGTTTGTATCCGTGAGTCGAGGAATTTGCCGGGATTATTTGTTTCCCGAGCGCCAAGGATTATTTGTGTCCTTGGGGTTTGAAACGAGTCGAGGGTTCCTACGGAGGCACTGGTGGCTCTGCGGGTCGACGCGGATCAGGAAGCTCTCGTCAAGGAGTGTTTGTATCCGTGAGTCGAGGAATTTGCCGGAATTATTTGTTTCTCGAGCGCCAAGGATTATTTGTGTCCTTGGGGTTTGAAACGAGTCGAGGGTTCCTACGGAGGCACTGGTGGATCTGCGGGTCGACGCGGATCAGGAAGCTCTCGTCAAGGAGTGTTTGTATCCGTGAGTCAAGGAATTTGTGTTGAAGTCACTGGCTTCTTCGGTTGAAATGAACCGTTGAGGTTGGCTTCGTCGTTTGACGGAATCCGCTGGGGAAGTATGGTTTCTTCCTTATTTACGCCCTTGGATTGTATACAGGGATCGATGTGATCTTAACTGTAGGGCCGAAGTTTCATCATTTCTTATTTTTGTTTTATTTTATTTCCGCGATGCTCTATCATTTCAGCTTTTATATCGCGAAGGTCGCGATTGCCCAAACATTTCGGCTATTTTTCGCGGTGCCCAATCATTTCGGCTTTTTATTTTATCTTTACTCGTTGCTTTTTATTACGAGTTGCCCGATCATTTCGGCTATTTTGCATGCATACATTTTACTTGCTGCTTTTTATTGCAAGTTGCCCTATCATTTCGGCTATTTCGTATGCATGAGCGGCCTACTGGCTTTCGCCGTCAACCTGAAATTGGACACCGATTTCGGCATCAGCATCGCTGCAACTTGGGATATTACCAGGAGCGAATCATCATTTGCCTCTGTCGTTGTTGAACAGAGGAGGCTTAGTGACCAGGGTTAGGATCCCGTCGGCTAAGGCTTTTGACTTCATGAGCCGTAAGGGTCTCACGAAGTTATTTCTCCCTACAAGTCGTGAGGATCTTGTAGGTGTATTTTCTCCTTAAGAATCGTGAGGATTCCTAAGTGTATGTTCCTCTGTAAGTCGTAAGGATCCTACAGTAGGGTTTTCTCCTTGTAAGTCGAGAGGACCTACAAGGGTCATGCGAACATGTCCCCAGTCATGGATGAGACTTGGTTAGGAAAATGTTTATTCGCGCCCGTGGATTGTATACAAGAGTCAGTATTGAGCCACTTGTAGGGCAATATCGGAAGTTGTGGCGGTTGCTTAAGCACAGGTTTAGGTCTCTGTAACTTAAGACTTTCAACTCTTATGAGCCGTGAGGGTCCCATAAGAGAGTTCTCCTTACGAGTCGTGAGGATCTCGCAAGTGTATTTTCTCCTTAGGAATCGTGGGGATCCCTGAGTGTGTTGCTCCCTTGTGAGTCGTAAGGCTCTCACGCGGGTGGTTTCTCCTTATAAGGTCGAGAGGACCCTATAAGTGTCCTTTAACAAGATTGCGCCCTTTCAGGTTTTCACAAACACTCGCCGGTAGCCCTGCTGTTTTTACTCACGGAGCCCTTTCGGGTTTTCATCCGCGCCCATTTTGCTTATGGACATACCGTTTTTTTTATTCTTTTTATTTTTATATATTTTTTTTTCTTTTTTTTTTTACGAGGTCGCGCCCTTTCGGGTTTTCACGAACACTCGCCGGTAGCCCTGCTGTTTTTACTCACGGAGCCCTTTCGTGTTTTCATCCGTGCCTTTTTTGCTTATGGACATACCGTTTTATTTTATTTTATTTTTATATGTTTTTTTTATCTCGTCAGCCTAAAGATGCTGCGGTAGTAGTTTAAAGACGTTTCGGTCTGCTATTAGTTTAAGGACATTTCGGTCCGGCGTTAGTTTAAGGACGTTTCGGTCCGTCATGGAGAAGGCCGGCTACTTTTTATAAAGCCTGAGCTTAGGAAGATAGCGAGCGGACATAGTGGTCGTCATCTATCATTGACCTAGGCTGTGGCTCATTAAGCGTAGTATTTCTTTAGGAAGCGGCCGTTTATTGGCCTGAAAGGTCTTTCACCGTGCATGTCCATGAGTAGATAGGCTCCACCTTGGTAGACCTTATCTATGATGTACGGTCCTTCATAGTTTGGCTCAAACTTTCCCCACTTGGCGCGATTGGGGATCATAGGCCTTTTGACCACCAGCACGAGCTCGCCTTGGCGAAATGTCCTCAGTCGGGTCAGTCTTCATATGAGCGCGTCATCTTTGCTTTATAGGCCTCCATATTTTGTTGCGCTATGAGTCGGGTTTCATCAAGGGCGTCAAGCTCCTCAAGCCGAAGATGAGCATTTTCTTCGTCCGTCAGCCCGTAGTGGACTGCCACTCATAGAGAGGGTAACTCTATCTCGAGGGGGAGTACTGCTTCCGTTCCAAATACCAACGCGTACGGCGTTGTGCTTGTGGCCGTCTTGAACGTAGTTCGATATGCCCAGAGAGCTTCTTGCAGCCTTTCGTGCCAGTCTCTCTTATTTCGGGACACCGTCTTTTTCATGATTTTCATCAAGTTCTTGTTGAAGGCCTCAGCTAGACCGTTAGCTCGCGGATTATAAACTGAGGAATATCTCCAGTCTATATTGTGCTGCTGTGCGAAGCGGCTAATTTTATGACTTCGGTAGGCGGGCCCATTATCAGAGATGATCCTTCTCGGGGTTCCAAACCGGTATATGACATGCGTTTTGAAGAAATGGAGGATATTTTCCGTCTTCACTTCCCTCAACGGTACCGCCTCTGCCCATTTGGAGAAGTAATCGGTCGTCGCCAAGATGAAACGATGTCCCTTGGACGATGCTGGTTCGATGGGGCCGACTATGTCGGTTCCCCACATCTCGAACGGCCAGCTAGCCACTGTTGGATGTAGTGGATTGGGATGCTGATGGATGAAGTCCCCATGAATTTGGCATGAATGACACTGCCTCGAGTACTCCAGGCAATCATGCATCATCGTGGGCCAGTAGTAGCCCATCCGTTTTATCTTCAAATTCATCTTAGGGCCTACCTGGTGGGAACCGCAGAGTCCGTCGTGAACCTCTTGGACGACCCTCCTCGCTTCGTCAGGTCCTAGGCATCTCAACCACAGAAAATCGAATGACCTCCTGTATAGAGTATTGTTGACGAATGCGAAAGACAGAGCTCGTTTCACGAGCTGATGTCTTATGGACGCTTCTTCAGGCATTCGGTGGAATTTGAAGTAATCTATGAAGACTTCTCTCCAGTCCTCGGCCTTCTCATGATCTTTTATTTGTAGGGTCGCCTGATCAGCTGCTCCCTTTTCTTTATATGATTCTGGATGTATTTCTGTCGGGGCGAGCACTCGACGGCTTTGTATCACGATTCTAACATCATCGAGGTTCTCGTCGGCCAATTCTTTAGCAAGCTTGGCCAGTGCGTCCGCTTTGCTGTTTTCCGCGCGCGGTATACTTTCCAAAGTGTAAGAGGGAATTTGGGTTAGCAGTCGCTGCACTTTTTCACCGTATTTTACCAATTCCGGTTTGCACATTTGGTAGTCGCCGTTTACTTGACTAACGACCAATTGAGAATCACCGTATATGAGGAGATCTTCAATTCCCATGTCAATGGCGATCTCGAGGCCTGCTATCAGAGCTTCGTATTCGGCTTCATTGTTTGTTCTCGGCTCCGTCAGGGAGAACGCGTAGCGCATTATCCCTCCTTGTGGAGTTACAAAGATGAGTCCCACCCCCGATTTGATCGTTGGCATACTTTGTTTGTGCTTTTTCATAGAAGACGCTCCATCGAAGTAAAGCTCCCAACGGGTATCACCACTGTCGATTGCGTCAAACGCATGCCTGTCCGGCAAATCGCAATTTAACGGAGAATCGGCAGGTATGGGATGCTCTCAGCAAGGAAGTCGGCGATGGCCTGGCCTTTTACTGCCCTGAGAGGTTGATATGTTATCGAAAATTCCATCAAGAGCAGGGCCCATTTAGCGAGTCGCCCTGTCAATATGGCTTTTGACATTAGATATTTAAGGGGGTCCACTTTTGAAATAAGACGGACCTCGTGCGCCAACGCATAGTGTCTAAGCTTTGTTATTGCGAAGATCAACGCCAGGCAGTGTTTTTCAATGGGAGAGTAGTTGCTTTCTGCCCCCAGCAGAACTCGACTTAAGTAGTAGAGCGCTCTTTCTTTCCCTTGATCGTTCTCTTGTGCCCATAATGCGCCTAAGGAACCTTCGAGGGCGGTTGTATAAAGAATAAGAGGTTTCCCCTTAACCGGAGCAGCCAACACCGGCGGGTTCTGCAGGTATTGCTTGATCTCATCCAGTGTGCCTTGGCATTTTTGATCCCAAACGAATGGGGTTCCCTTCTTCATCAAGTGACTATAGGGACGGCACTTTCCTGAAAGGTTGGCTATAAATCTCCGTATGTATGCGAGTTTCCCTTGGAGAGACCGCAGCTGTTTGAGAGTCCTCGGAGGAGGCATTTCCATGATCGCTTTAATCTTTGACGGATCTATTTCAATACCTCGGTGTCGAACGACGAATCCCAGGAATTTGCCTGAGGAAACTCCGAATGCACACTTAAGAGGGTTCATCTTCAAATTGTATTGCCGAAGGCTTTGAAATACAGTCTTCAGATGCTCGAGATGTTCCTCGTATGATTTGCTTTTAACCACGAGATCGTCGATATAGCATTCAACGATTTCGTGTATAAGGTCGTCGAAGATCTTTGTCATGGCCCTCTGATAAGTAGCGCCGGCATTCTTTAAACTGAAGGGCATCACTTTGTAACAAAATATACCAAGAGGGGTCCTGAAGGCGGTGTGCTTCTGATCTTCAGGATGCATTTTTATTTGATTATACCCCGATGAGCCGTCCATGAAGGAGAAAACCTCGTGAGTGGATGTGTTATCTATCATCAGTTCGGTGACTGGCACTGGGAAGTCATCTTTTGGGCAGGCTTTATTGAGATCCCGAAAATCCACGCATATACGTACCGTCCCATTTTTCTTCATCACCGGGACGATGTTGGCGATCCATTCAGGGTATTGGACTTCCTGGATGAAGCCAGAGTCTATCAGCTTTTTGACTTCGGCGTTGATGCTCATCTCAAGCTCGAGTCGCATTCTTCTCGGCGCTTGTTTGACTGGCTTGATGTCCGGGGATATCGCCAATTTGTGTACAGCAATTTCTGGATCTAGTCCCGGCATTTCGGAATAGTTCCACGCGAAGCAGTCTTTGTGCTGTAGAAGCACGTCTTTTAACGCAGCTACCCTTTCTTCAGATAGTAATTCACTGATGAATGTCGGTCGTGGATCGTTTGCCGTTCCCAACTCAATTTTCTTGAGGTTATCTGCAGTGGTATGGATTCCATCTTCCAGCTCTTTTGGCGCTGGTGGAAATTCTGAGATTATCTCGTCGCTGCTGTTTTCGAAGCATCAAGGAAGGCTGTCCAGGTTCTCGGACTCTTCTTTCAATGTCGTTATCATACGACAGGTGTAAATTTTCTGCCAATCCCAATGTGGAACTGGTTTTTCTTTCGCGGCTTCGGGCTCGTGCTTCTGTGGCGGCGCTACCCTCCAGTTATCAGACAACGCGAATTTGCCGAGCTGATATTGGTCCTCAACCCAATTCTTAAAGGTGAAGCAATCTTCAAGAGGGTGTCCCATTACTCGATGGTAAAAGCAATAATTTGGCTCGAACACCTCGCCTGCGTGCTCAGGATGATTAGACTCAGGCAACGTAAGCATTTGATGTTTTAGAGCGAGATCGAATATCTTCCTCGTTTTGTTCCGAGGAAATGAGTATGCTCGACCCATTTTCTTCCTGAGGGCTAGGTCAGTAACGCTCGACTCTCGGATACGTGGCTTCTTAGCTCTGCTTTGTGGCTGTCGAGCGCCTCTCTTGCATTTCGACTTGTTTTTGTTTTCGCGTCGAACCTTTTTTGTAGCAGGTTGACAAGGAGCGGCATTTTCTTCCTTCACCGCCTGTTGAAGGAGGCGCTGTGTCTTGGCTTTCTCATAGATTGCCATTTCACGATTGTGATCGTCTCGGGCTTTTTGACTCGCATCCCTTATAAGTTTGCTCATCTGGTCTTCAAATGATGGACTGGGCGGTTTTGTATCAGGAACTTTTGCTGGCTCAGGATTAGCGTCCTCCCATTGAGCGTCCGCCTCTTGGTCAAAGTCATACATAACATAACAGCTATTTACTAGCTCCCGTTTCTTTGACCGGATGTACCCAAGCCCTTTTGTTTCCACTCTCCCGTTAGGCAGTTTGCATTGAGTCCTTGGAATATTCCAGACCTTGTCATAGAATTTGGCTTTTCTAATGGTCTGTGTGAAGGACATCCCTTGGCGTTTCAGCAGTTTCTTCAAACCTTCGGTATAATATCTGGGAAGACGGATAGGCTGAAGCCTGTCAAGCGTGGGATCCGCGCCATGCCAAATTTCTTTTTCCACCTTGTTTTCTTCAGAACGGTAGAATAGGATTGCCTTCTCGCCTTTTCGTCCGGGAAGGATATAGAATGTCTGCAGTTCTTCTACGCCGTTGGTGTCGAGTGCATCCAGTTCTTTGTAATGTTCAAGCGGCACCATGGTTATCTGCAGACTTCGCTCTTCATCAGTGGAAACCCGTATTGAAGGCCGAGCAGGGAATACAGCATGAACTTCATCCTCCGAATCACTGCCAAAGGTCAATGAAGGAATGGATGGTCCTGGCCTGGTGGACTGGGATGGACCCGCATAAATTATATCCTCTTCGTCCTCGCTGTCACTGCCAAAGATAGGGATGGTGGCGCTAGTCTTGTTCTCCGGCTCATGACACTTCTCTGTGTCTTCGAAATCCGGTAAGAAGTATTTGGCATCTTCATACTTGCGAACTTCATTCACGGAAAACGGATTCAATTCTCCTGCCACAGTGTACTCGATGCCATCCCTACAATACTTCATGCACTGATGCTGTGTGGAAGGGATGATATTGTACTCGTGTAGCCATGGTCGGCCGAGCAGAGCATTATAGCACGTCTTGGCATCTATGACATGGAATTTAATATCTGTGACAAGTAGTCCGAAGCGTAACGTCAATATCACAGATCCGAGAGTTTTTGATGATTGGGAGTCGAAACCGGAGATGGTGATCTTGTCCCGGGCGAGGTGTTGGACACTCATGCAAATCTCCTTTAACACTCGCACATTGAGTAAATTGACAGATGATCCGTTATCGACCAAGATTTTGCCTATCTTTATGTCGTGGCAGTATCCTGAGACATAAAGGGGGCGATTGTGTTCACACGTCCCGAGGAGAAGGTCTTCATCACCAAAAGCAACGTCGGCTGTGTGCACTTCTTCTAATTCGTCTTTCATCTTTTCTTCGGCTAAGAAGGCTTGGAACTGGTCCGGCTCTTGTAGCGCCTTAATCAAAGAGTCTCTGGCGTCCTCTGATAGTAACAAGGCATCGAGAATGCTGAGTTGTGAGGGTAGCTTCCTCAGATGCGCCAAGACATTGTAATCCACTTTACTCCTCTTTGGCGGATTTTTGGCGGTTAACTCTTCCGCGACTTGGTCATCCAAAGCGATGTCTTCAGAGACCTTCTCTTTCCCTTTGTCTTTTCTATTCGAGGGTCCGAGGTTCTTTTCAGGCAGTGTTCGATTCCGCAGCCGGATATTTTCGCAAACCACTGGCTCCTCTTCTTTTCCCGAAGTTGACTCTTTAAAGAGAGGGGCAAGCTCTAGCTCCTCGTCAGAGTCGCTCCCAAATGTAGGCACTTGTGATCCGACAGTGTTAACCATGTGACAATTGCTGGCAGTTCTTTCAAGCTCTTTGGTCATGTTTCTTTGCTCCCGACGAATCTTACGCTTTTCCCGTTTAAAGCGTTGTTGATTAGCGACGTATCCTTGCCACCATTTATCGAAAGCCTTGCACTCTTGAGTGGGATGCGAGACCCTCTGATGATATAAGCAATAAGAGGGGTGTATTTCTACCACGCCTGTAACTTTTTCTTCAGGGGGTGGTAGCTTCATGCCCATCGATATGGCCTTAGCAAACTTCTTTCTTATCTTGAATTGGCTTTTGTTAGCGGTGAAAGCATTTTGTTCCAGCGGGATCATCTCAGTTCTTTCCTTAAGTCGCTGGCGCTTGGCCCTTTCGAATATAGCCGTCTCGCGTTCTTGATCAGCTTTGCTTTTCAATCGAGCTTCATTAAGAAACGCGCCAATCATTTCAACTGATAACCCTGGGGCTCTTGATTCGGCATTTGCCCCCGGCATTTCAGTGCCAGAAGTCCCTTCATCGTTCGTGACTGAATGGGAGACCATATGACAGCTTGCCACATATTCGTCGGATTCATCCGATGAAGTTTCTCCCTCATCTTCTTTTTGGAAGATGTGATCAAGGAAATCTTGGAGCGTAATGGGAGTCCGCGCTTTTTGGTTGTACTCATCTAGTGCGTCGATTTGCTTTTGTAAGTCCGTGCGCTTGTCGCCGGGCTTCACGGGCTTCTTAGATTTCTTCTTCTTCTTTTTCGAAGATTTTGACGGCTGGTTATGAACGCTTGAACTACCACCATCGGTCTTCGGAGTCGGACGTGGCTTCAACATCCCCTCTATAACCTGCGGTTCCAAGGAGTTCTTCCACTTGACCGCTGGACAGGTCTGAAGATCATTTAACATTCTCCTCGTTTTGGCCGATAATACGACTTCCCGGGGAGTTTCTTCAACGACGGAGCATGTTGCCCCCGGCGTATTCGTCCCCTTAGAGGTGTGGGGCTGCGGGGATTCACCTTCCATTTGTCGGATAGCGCAAATTTGCCCTGGCGGTACTGGTTTTCAAGCCAATTTTTGAAAACGTAACAGTCTTCGATCGGATGTCCTAGCACTCGATGATAAGGGCAGTAATTAGGCTCGTTGACGTCACTTGGTTGCGACGGACGTTTTGGATCTGGCAGATTTATGAGCCTGTTGCGCAATGCCAGCTCAAATAGCCTCCTCGTTTTATCACGGGGAAAGGAGTAAGCACGTCCCATCCTGTCCTCAAGGGGTACGTATGGGCGTGTAGTGTTTGGACGAGCAACCGACTTTGAGTCGCTCGGTTGTTGTTGGGCATTAGCGACTATAATCGCTTTTCCCTTTCCTTTATCGTTTCGGGAGTCCGGCTTCGGGAGAGGGGGTTTATGGCCCATCTGGTCCATCTGCGCCAATTTGTCGATCAAAGCCTGGAAGGAAGTCGGCTTGAAGAACATCATAAACTGTGAAATGGTTACTTGCGGATCGAGGGTTCCAACAAACATTCCCACCGCAGGGGCTTCTTCTATGCGTTGTTCACACTTAGACCATAGATTACGCCACCGTATAGCGTACTGGACCCACGTCTCGCCGGGCTTTACCCTGGCGTTAATCAGCGCCGTCATCGGAGTACGCTCACTGGCACTTGCAAAGCGTTGGGTGAAGAGCAGCTCCATCTCCGCAAAGGTTTTAATAGAGTCGTTGGGGAGCTCGGAATACCACTCGAACGCCGTATCTGATAGGCTTCCAACGAACTGGCGAAGCAGAAGCTTGTCGTCGCCGCCGGTGTTACCGCAAAGCGCCCTGAACTGGGCGACATGTTGATGGGGATTGCCGGTCCCTTTGTAGACATGAAACTTGGGAATTGTATAACCCGGCGGGTACTTGATTTGGTCATACCAGCCCGGATACGGTCGCCCCGTTTTTACGACGTGGCCGGCTGCTTCGGCCGCGTGATGAACCTTTATTTGCTGGGCTATATATTCGTCCAGATCAGTTTTAGAGATTGTATCCTCTTTAGCTGTGGATAGAACGGGTTGAGGGTTTGATGTTTCTCCCCTATCATCTCCAAGGACGATCGGGGGTTCTTCAGTCGGGGGATCTGGTTGTATCATCATCCCTATCATGTCCTGGAAGAGGAGGCCCATACGCTGGATATTGGCTGCTTGTTCAGCAGCCTCTTTGTCTCTCTTTTCCAATACTCGGCGGAGGAACTCAGCGTCGGTCTCTTCCTCTTGGCGTTCGTCTAAGGACGTCTCAGGATTCTCTTTTAGCCCCGTGAGTGCAGCCATTGTAGTCATCATCTCCTGGAGCTTTTGTTGCTGCTCCTGAGACTTGGTCACTGATCGGGTAAGCGGTCGGTGACCCGTAGAAGTATGACTTTCTTCCTTTCCAGAAGCCATATAGACCGTATGAACTGTTATGCCCCCTGACTTGGGGCGTTTAGGTTCACCGCTTTTAAACTTTGCCAGTGTCACGGGAGCTTTTCCTGGCCTCTTCCTTTTATGGACCTTTGAGGTTGAAGGAGCCGTTGAAGCGGGTATTTTAGCATTTGTTGTCCCCTGCTGTTTAATGCGGCGGTTCTTGTCCTTTTCCACCTTTGCCTTTTTCTGGTGACGAAAGTGGTCTGGGTCAACCACGGAGTTTTGAACCTTCCGCCAAACTTTATAAATCTTTGACGACAGCCGCTGAGGGGGCTGTTCTTGCTTTGTCTGCGGAGCTTTTTCTATAGGCGGAGGAGATCTTTTCAATGTAGCAATCGGAGAGTTCTTTCTCACCTTCCTCAGAAATTCAAAGCTGTACCCAGTTGGAACAGTAGCGTTGACCTCCACCACTGGAGCAGGTGGGGTTAGCCCTGAGGGGGAGTTGCCCCCTGCTTTCCTTACTCGCTGCCAATGGCGACGTCGCGCACGACGAGCCGTTGGGACTGGCTCGGAAATCGAGATGGTTTCTTGCTGCCCCCTGTTTGAGTGTGGGGTAACTGTTGATGTCAGCCTATCAAAGACTGATGCCTTTTGACCAGCTGGGGGAGGAGTGGGAACCGTCAATCTTGTGAAGACCGACTCTCTGATGGGAGAAGCCGCTTTAACGACTTTCAAGGCAGCGGCCGTTGCCCTCTTTGGGACGGCCACCTTATAGTTCTGACCTAGCCTGGTGAAGACGGAGGCTGTTGGTTCAGTAGCAGGCGACCCGTTGATGGGGGTTGTGGCAGCAGTGAGCCGGTCGAACACCGACTTCTTGTTCATTTCCGGTATAGGTGTCGGCATAGAGAAGCTTACAGGTGGGACCATGGTCCCGAAGAACAAGCTGGTGGTGGTTTGAGTCACCTGGTCTACCGGCAGAGTCAGGAAGGAAGCCGCTTGGGGCCCATATGTTACACCTCTCGGTGAGGTGGAGCGTTCGTTGCAGTGGCATTTCGAGCAGTTGGTGCAGTTGGTGGCCATTGAAAGCTTGAGTTCTGTACCAGACAAAAGACCAAATCTTAGCAACTTGAAATCCGAAGGCAACCATTTAACAAACCGCGATTGGTTCGCGAAGACGACACACGAAGTGCGGAGTGGAAAGAGGAAGAGCACCCACCGAGCGTGCCAGAATCTGTTCCCCTCCGAACGGCGGCCCGGACTTCGCGTCCGTTGCCTGAGGTTCGGGGCAGATGCTATTTGGTTTGATCCGTCCACCTCTCCGAAGATGCCAAGTTGATTTATGGCACCTTGTATCGGAGGTTTAGACGGATGCGGCCGATGTAGCAGACTTCGTCAGATTCCCCCTCAGGGTGAGGGGTTTTTGATTGTGGGGACGCTCTTCCCTGCAGGCGCAAGGCCCTGTAGTTAATTACGCTACCGCATAGCGGTAACAACTTTCTCCTTCTCCAGAATTTCACTTCGTGTCGTGTATATTTGTTTTGTTTGTGGTTGACCGTGGACTGTATACGGAGACTGAGTAATGTCGTCGCCCGTAGGACGTGGATTAGTCCAAATCCGTATTTACTTAGATTTGGGTTTGGTGTCTTTTTTTTGGTTTAAGGATACATTAGTCGCGTTGCGGCTAAGATCAACTTAAACGTTCGTCAAGGATACGTTAGTCCAGTTTTAGACTAAGATCGACCTGACGTAGTGATTGATTTAATTATCTGGCCGTCGGGACTCGTCACCTCTCTGACGTCGTTGAGGGATTACAACGACAGGCGTCAGAGGAGTTCAGAGATGTACCCTTGAACCAAAGTTGATTCGGAGTTTTATTATTTATTTAAATATCTAAGGACACATTAACCGTATTTAGGGCTAAGGTCAACTTAGACGAGACCGTTTAGATCCGGCAAAAGAGCACTTGGGCTCTGTTGTGCCAGTTTAGGGACGTGGTGGTCCGATATTAGTTTAGGGACGTTTCGGTCCGTCGCCAGTTTAAGGACGTAGTGGTCCATATTCCAGTTTAGGGACGTGGTGGTCTGATATTAGTTTAGGGACATTTAGGTCCGATATTAGTTTAGGGACATTCCGGTCCGATATTAGTTTAGGGACGTTCCGGTCCGATATTAGTTTAGGGACGTTCCGGTCCGATATTAGTTTAAGGACGTTCCGGTCCGATATTAGTTTAAGGACGTTCCGGTCCGATATTAGTTTAAGGACGTTCCGGTCCGATATTAGTTTAAGGACGTTCCGGTCCGATATTAGTTTAAGGACGTTCCGGTCCGATATTAGTTCGTGGTTGTTGGGACCCGTCGCCTCTTTGACGTCGTTGAGGGATTACAACGATGGATGTCAAATGAGTTCGGAGATGTACCCTCAAACCGGACGAGGATTGATTTAGGAGAGCCATTTTGCTCAGTCAATTTAATTTAAGGACTTATGGCCATGATTGGGCTAAGTCCGGTTCAACATTTTATGGCATTTTTTTATTTAGGCTCTACCTACAAAAGATACAGTGTATCAATTTATTTTGGGCTCTGCCCATTTGCAGATGATGCAAAGTAGCTACCTCGTTTGGGCTCTGCCCCTTTTAAAATGCATAGCATTCTGAATATTCTGTTTGGGCTCTGCCCCTTTATAAATGATGCAGAGCATCTGTTTTGGTTTGGGCTCTGCCCCTTAAAATAATGCATTTGCGCTTTATTAAGCCTGTTAGGCCTTCCTTTAGTTGGGCTTGGCCCTTTTTAATGCATCTGCGCTTTGCGCTAAGTGATGAGCGCAAACTCATATGGTGATGACACGTGTCGTGCTCTGGCGAGCGCAAGCGCAACAGCGCAGTGCGCTGTGTTGTTGCGCTGCGCTATTGCGCTGCTGACACGTGGCACGCTCTCAGTGAGTTGCGCCAATTCCAGAGAGCAAAGCTCTATCTTAAGGGCGCTTAGCGCAAATGGTTCTACAGCCGACACATGGCGCTCTCTTAAGAGCGCAACGGCGCAGTTTGGAAGTGCAAAGCACTAAGAATCTTTTAGATTCAAGAAGGGAAGTGCAAATCACTGTTTAAGTTCTTGATCTAAATTAGATCAAAGAAAAATAAATTTCTTCTTTATTCGAAGAACCAGAGGTTCTTAAAAGTGCAAAGCACTATTCTTTTATTATTTTTATTGTTTTTTAAAGAACCGAAGGTTCACAAGAAGTGCAAAGCACTGTTTTCTTTTTATATAAAGATCATTCATTTTATTTTTAGATCCATGATCTATTAGAAGGCCTTTCTTCTACTTCATGAAGGTTTTTTTTTTTACCTTCTTCTTGAGATCTTCTCAGAGTTTTCTCTGCTTAGAGTTCTTGATTTTTCGAGAAAATTCTTCCTTTTTTTTTCTAATGAGGTCTGGGGTCCTATTTATAGTGTCCCATAAATTTGTTGAATTTGTTAACAAGATCTTTTCTGAATGATTTTTGGGAATTTTCCCACGCTGGATCTTTGATCCAAAGGCAGAAGAAAATCTTCTGGTTTTGGAAAGAACAGAAAAGATTTTCATGAAATCTTAATTTAGTTTGGCGCAGATGCCCCAGCGCATGACACGTGTCGCACAGCGCAGAGCGCAGCGCAAATGCGCTAGCGCAGAGCGCAGCGCAACTGCGCTAGTGCATCTGCGCTGACACGTGTCGCGCAGCGCAGAGCGCAGCGCAGCTGAAGCGTTGCTTCCTTTAAACAGAGCTTTGCTCTGATTGGGTGCGCTTTCTGGGCGCTGCGCTCGGCGCGTTGCGCCAGACACGTGGCAAGTTGCGCCCAGCGTAGAGGATCTGAAGCGTTGCTTCACCTGAGATATCTTTTCATCTCCCCTTTTCTAAGTCAAACTTGTATTTCCAAGATTTTGATTTCCCGGGTCTTGGAAATAATTCCATTGTGCACAGAATCTTTTGTGCTTGGGTCTATATATAGTTCAAGGCCGAGCCTTTCATTTTCTCATCTTCAGAGAACTTTTCGATCATGGCTTGCAACCGCCCTCATGCTCGTCGACAACCCTGGGAAGTGCCGATCTGGGACATCGTTCCCCGTTTTGCTGCGCGCCTGGCGGACCCTTCTCTTACGGACGAGCAGTGCGATTCAGCAATGCACGAGGTTTCGACTCGTGTTGGGTCTCCTCTTCCTCCGCACTCCATTTGGCTCCGGATGATTCTTGCCTCGGTGCTCGCCGATCTTCCTCCTCCTCCAGTAGAGATGTCCTCGGCAATGCTTGATGCCGCCGAGGATAAGATCGAGTGCTTCTTTGAAGCGCGCTTGATCACAAAAGCCCTGAGGGACTGTTCTTTCGACTTGTTGAGCCAGATACGGGCTCGCCGGGTTGTCATCGCCACCTTTTCTGACGAATGTGGCGATGATCGTTGGGCGTCTACTTCTTGGGAGGACCGACGCTTCAACGTAGTGGAGAAGACAGATAGGGAATTGGAGAATCTTCTTTTTCTTTTTATGAACCCTTGTCTTTCCGATCCCATATTTGGTGATCTTTTTTAAATGTAATAACAATAATAATGAACAAGTATTTTTCTTTTTAATCAAGTACTTCATTATTTGTTAAGGGTTCTTTTTATTTCAGTTCTCTGTTGTGTTCGTGCATCGTATGATTTTAATTCGTTATTATCAAGTGCACGTAACTTTGCATGGATAAATTGCCTTTGGCATTTACACCCTTTCTTCTGCGCTAGCGCATCTGCGCGGACACGTGTCGCGCAGCGCGCAGCGCAGCGCGACTGCGCTAGCGTATCTGCGCTGACACGCGTCGCGCAGCGCAGAGCGTAGCGCGACTGCGCTAGCGCATCTGCGCTGACACGCGTCGCACAGCGCAGCGCAACAGTGCAAGCGCATCTGCGCTGAGACGCGTCGCGCAGCGCAGTGCATGCGCAACTGAAGCGTTGCTTACTTTATTGAAGTTTAAATTTTCAAAGCAAAGCTTTGTTTTTGATTGGGGGGGAGATGAAGCGTTGCTTCATCTCCCGCCTCAGAATTTGAACAAAGCTTTGCTCTGATTGGGGTAAACAAGGACTTCACCCAGATGTGTTGTGAGTTGATTGAGAACGGACGAATGAAGCGTATTCCTCCGATAATTGGATGAGTTCCCGAGGATGTTATCGGCTAGATATCTTCCACAGAGTGGTGAAGATACTTGAGTTCGTATTTCGAGTCCTTGTGAGAGATTCTGAATTGACTATAGCCGAGGACGAATTGCTGTATGAAGACATCAAGAGATGACGTCGAAGTGGATTGATATGTATGCAGAGGCGTTGGATACAGCCAAATTTCCAGAGGAAAAGCCATGCTGAGAACGCAGCCGTCCGAATATGAGAAAAATGATTAAGTAAAGAGTGCCAACTTCCATATAGTTCATCTTAGGTGAGATCAGAAGAGACCTAAGCAGGTTCTCCCAGGATGTTGCAGCGATAAAGATTTGCACCTAGGATCAGTTGTATCACGCGTAATCAGAAGGCCAGATGCTGTCATCAGTAACGTGCCATTTTACGAATGGTCATGTTAATTGGCTAAGAGATGATAAGAGGAGTTTCAGAGCAGAACTGTTTCGTTATTACACTCAACCGGGACGACGAGCAGAAAGATTATGGGATTGGTGATCCACATAGAAAACAAGAACCTAGAGATAGAGGACGTCAGACCGTGAGCAGGAGGCAAGTGGATGTTCTTGCTTTCCCAGCTTTGGGCACACTGGATTTTTCCGACATTGAAGGAGGTGTACCTCAATGTCATTTATTGCGATTTGTGTTTTGTTATTCGAGTATCACACTTTTATCGCTTGGATTTGAGTTTCGATGACTGAGTTTCATAATATTGTTTTCGTGCACCATGGCTGCACCTACTGGGTTCATGTTTTATACACCGTTACATTGGTTTATAATTTGTGCACGTCTATTGCCCTTGATATCGATTTTGTGCCTTGGATGTACCTATTTATGACTCTATGTATTTCGATGCAGTCGATTTGATTTCGTGCATGTTGTATGCACTTGATTTGACTTATTTATGCACTCGGTATAGCTCACATGCTCACATGTGATTGCAGTGTATTGATACGTGTTTTGTGTACACAGATGCACGGGTTTATGATTTTATACACCTTGGCGGGCTCAGTGTTTTTTTGTGCGCATTTGAGACATTTATGACTTTTCGGGCACTTAGTGCCCCGGATTTACGTTTTCGTGCATTTTTTGCACTAGATTATGTTTTCGTGCACCGTTGCACTTGACGTTCGTTTTTGTGAGCTTTACAGCACTAGATGTTTTTGTGTGGACCTGACACACTTGATTTGGATTTTCACGCTCACGGCATGAGATTTTGTGCACACCGGATGCACTTAATTGAGATTTTTATCCGTGCATGCTAGTTGCACTTGGTTGAAATTTTCGTGCACTCTAAATGCATTTGATATTGTTGTCGTGACACCCGTTGCACTTGACAGATGTTTTCGTGCACACCCATGCACTTAGATTTTGCTTTTGTGCACATTCGTGGCACTTGTATTTGGTTTTGATTTCCGTGCGCACCAGAAGCACATGATGTTAGATACGCCTTTTGAAGCTGATTTTACACATGAGCATCATATTTTCATGATCGGTACTATATTATATAGTGACCGAGCAGGACTGATCTCAGAACAGTACCTGAGTACTTTTGCATGCATAAAAGTTTACCAAGAGATTTTCAAAAAGAAGCTATAGCCTCGCTAGTTCCTACGTGTCCGTGAGTGACACGAACTTTTACGAATGAAAACCTTCTAGGGTATTTCCAAAAGGCGGGACGTATATTTTGAGCAAAACATATATGAACGTATATTTACTAATTTACAAATGAGCGTCCGCCACTTGTGCCGTGAGTTACGCATCGCACGGCGATTTGGAAAAGATTTTACATGTGTTTTATTTAGTTTTAGAGGGTTTTTATAAGGATGCGTACTATATACATATTATGATTTTGACTATAGTATATTTGGATTTCAGTAGTGAATTTCGAGATTTTTGTTTCCATTATAACTCCAGTGATTGCGTGATACTTGACGGAGTTTGATTTTGAGTTTCGCATTCGTTTTTATGCGCACTCGATGCGCTGTGATATTCTTGAGAATCTCATGATTTCGGAACCCCTTGATTTAAACTGATTATTTAAATGTTTTAGTATTTAGGGGTTTAAATTTAAATTCGGAGACCGAATTTATTTAGGGGGGGAAGATTGTAACATTTCAGAAATATAAAATATTATTTTTGGAATTAAATATTAAAATAATATATTTCACGAAAACTATTCGATTTGCGAATTGGGGTTTTCGTAAAATGGTATAATTATATACCAATATTTGGAAAATAATTGGAGAGTAAAATGATTTATTTATTAAAAAAGTATTTATTTGGATTTGGGAATTTTATAATTATTATATGCAAGTTTAAACTAAACTTGATTAGTGCACTACTAATCATGATTAAGCCAAATCCGTATTTTTAATTAGTCATGGCTTGCGCACCATGATATATTGCATTTTGTTGCATGTTTGTTCATTTGCATTTGTGTTATATGTTTGGTTTTATTTGAGTAAGAAAAGAGACAGAAAAGAAATGAGAGCATGATTGAGGAGAGAGAGAGGGGGACACAATGGTGGATGGGAGCATGGGCTATGATTGAGAGAGAGCATGGCTCCTACACTTGACCTCATCCATTCTTTCTACCTTCTTCATTTCTTCCTTCATTGTCTTCATCTTCTTCTTCACTTCCACCACCTCCTCCACAAACACCCCAAAACATCACCAAAACCCTACACTCCCTTCACAAAAGTTGATCCCCACCTCATCCTACACCCCCTAGCAAGATCAAGTTTGGTTTTTGAGCATTTTGGGCAACCCAAGAACTTTCTTGAGTTTCCAAATGAGATAATCCCTACACTTTTAGTTAAGTTATGTATGTTTAGTATATCCTAGTGTAGTTTAGAGTTAAACTTTTATGGTTTTGTGATCTTGGAATTTTCCAAGTTGATGTTTAGTGGATGTGTAGACTTGTGAAGTGGTAATTGAGGTATAGTGAGTGTTTACAAGACCTTAGTGATGCTTTACTGGCCAAGACCAGAGACTAGAAACCAATACACGATCTTAGAATTTTCCCGTGTCGGTTTTTGGAGTTTTGAGGATTTACAAGAAATTTGGAGCAACATGGGGTCTTTATAAGAAAAACAAACAACTACATTGACTTAGTTAGACCACTAGAAGACCACCACAGAAGAATGAGACCCAAATTTAAAGATAGGGCCGGTACCACCCGTTACTATAGCATATCTCACCGTCCCAATTTTGGGTTCTGGTGATGATGGGGTTTTACCTGTAGCTCACAATCCTTATAAACTAGCTACTGTATTGTTAGTTTTGTCCCTATCTACTTGTGCCAAAATCTGGGTGCATTTTAAGTTGGTTGTGGCTATGTTTGCTGATATTTGAAACTTGGATTTATGAATTTCTTGATGTAGTTTGGTCGTTGGACGTTTGTACGTCAACGACGAGGGTTATTTGGTTGTTTTTGCATGCGTAAGCTAATAGGTTCTAACTTATAAGCAATTCGTGTGCCGTATCGGTTTTTTAGACTTGATTTTAATAGTATTACGATTGTGTATTAATTGTAGGTACCTTCACGTGGACTTCCGAGATGACGAAGCACATCGACTTCGGCTAAGAGAGGAGATTAGCAGGTCAGTAGATTTATATCTACGGGGGAAATCGGGTGAATGGCGTATAGAACCCCCGCAAACTTTGAATGGAAAGTTATGATATATAGAATATAGGTGAAGATAGCCTATGATATGAACCTATGGATATGATTAAAAGATATGATATGAGGATATGAAGCGTGATATATAAAATTGAAAGAGGACATGTATGAGTTGATAGTGGTATGATATGAGATCGATATAGATGTGTTATGAGATCGATATAGATGTGTTATGAGATCGATATCAATGTGACATGAGATCGATAAATACGATAAGATTGAGATAGATGTGTTTTGAGATCGATAAGATATGATGTACACGATCATAGATCCGTACCTTTATTGATGAATAGGACGATAGATCTTTAATCTAGATTAATGCCACCGTACGTGATAGGATATACCGGATGATTGATCCGCGCTCGTGATTTGAGGATGATGATCGAGGATATTGCCATATTGGATATTATGAGGCTGGATCGCCGACGTAAAGATGTCACTTGAACCATACTTATTTCCAAAACCGACGAATCGTATGCACTTTTAAATGGAAATCTCAAGGGAAGCTACGGATTTTCAAATGGTGTCTTTTCCTCAAAACACCGTAGCCCTCACTTTGAAAACTACGATTCGTACGTTTTAAACTGACCGAATGGTTAATGTGTAGATATATACATGTTTATCGTTCATGTTTGTATTGGTTTATCCCACGTGGCATACGTATTATGTTCCGGTATTTATTGCTATATGATATTATCTGCTAGTACACCTGCACAATTACCGATGATGCGCATGTTACACTTACCCAAATTTGCTGGCTCACACACATTCATCATCGGTAATTTCCATACCACTTGCACAGTAGAACTGCCATATCATGATATTGATCTTAATTGTAAAAGTACATTCATTGTTCAACACTGTAACAACTCCAATTTTAGTGTACAAAAAATTTGTTTAAAAATTAATGTATACTTGGAGTATTTGCATTTTCAGTGAGTGCCATAAATATTTGTTTTGCTAATTAATTACAAGAAGGAGCTTGTAGCTCATTGGTAATACCTTGCACTACTAAATTAAGCCACCAGAGTTCAAATCCCATACCCCATATTATTTTTAATATTATTTTATTTTGAATTTTTAGAATACCAAAGGTTTACAGGTGCATAACTCACAAAAACCCCACTACACTAAATAAAATAACTGTACCAGGGGGGTAATGAAGCGAAGAGGATCATTCCGGCCACCTGACACGGCCGGACTCGGTAGAATCGGCCGGCGACTCGGCCAACTCGGGCCGCCGCCGCCGGCCCGACTCGGCCGGACCGCCGAGTCACCAACATGAAATTTGGGCCTCTTCATCTCCCCTATACTCCTCTATACTTTAATTCCTCCGACCAGTACCAGAGACTCTTTAAAACCCTGATTACTCTATTTTAATACATTTTATTATATTTTTTCAATTAAACCTTTCACCTACCCTAAACCGTAGCCTTACCCTATAAATACAACCCCTACACACACACCCCTCACACCAAAATTCTGAACAAAACTCTCAAGAAAATTCCGAGGAGCTTTGTGTACTTTTGGAGTAGAGAAGGGCGAAAGCTTCGGTAATTTTCCGACGACAACCCTAGGAGTTCCCAGCGACGAAACGATGCACCGGCGCCTACTACCGTTCCCTATTCCTCTCTTCTAATCTCTAAACCCGTAAGTCCCACCTCCTTCTCTCCTTTGCTACTTTAAAAACATCTTTTAATAAAATCCGACGGAATCGGAGTCAAACCGATTTCCGATTCGGTTTCTTTCTAAAAATCCCACTTTTCTTAAACACAACCCTATTAAACCATTACATGTTGACTATTAATCATTAACAAACATGTTGAACAAACTTCATGACAATCTATATCATTTTGTAACTTTTATTGCTCTTTTTCAGTATAATACCATGTAGTTTCATTTTGACATTAAATCATCACAATCTTGCTATATCTTTAAGTTAGATCACGAGGTAATGACCTACCTCCTCACAACACTCATATGAAATATAGAACAATACTTTTTGGGAACATACAATACGGGAAACGAATCTTTACTTATAAATACCCTTTACTACTAAAACCATTTTTACAAGATTTAGTATTTTTTAAACAAATCTTTGCAAAGCGCCGCTACAACCTATTTTGGGAAACCCGACTGTGATGGTGTGGGTTATCGTACGTCCCTGGGCTTAGTAGTGCGAGATGCAGACCCCCGCAGGGGGCATTCGGTCTCGAAAGATTTACAAAATACAAAATCTTAAGAAAATGAGATTTCTAGAAATATAATATATATTAAAAATTATTATATATATATATGTATATATGTATAATTAAAATATCTACTTTGTGATAATATAAATATTCCAACTTTTTCTAAAATCACAAGAGTCACTTTACATTAAAATATCATGAATTCCATAATAAGTACAATAATACAATTTAATACCCTATATTATGAAATTATGTTAATTTCACTAGAAACATCACATATATAAAATTTACATTTATTATAACTCTAAAGATGATAATTAAACACTTGGGGTGTATTTTGAAAGTTATACAAAAGTATTTTTATATAAAACCCCTTAAGTTCTATAAATTACCCTAAGGACCCTAGTAAACATAGGTTTAAGCGGGACCAGTCTCTTGAGCCTCAGGGAACCGTAGATATGTGTGTTTGCCTATCTAAGGTAGACAACTTAACAACGGTGTTATCAACACGGTAATCGTCTTTGAAATAGACACAAATCCTGCCGCCCATGTGCAGCGGTTACCGATAACATCAAAACAATCAGGACTTCAATTTCTTTATAATTATTCTGACTCGGACCGAGTCTCATTAATAATCTGACTTGAATATGATTCAGGTACAATCTACAATCTACAATTCAACATGAATCCTGGAATACATATATTCAATATATTCAATCTATATTGACTGAACCGAACCATGGATATACTTCCATTTACATGATTCTCCAGTTACATCCATTTACTGATATCATGGTTTCGGCAAGTCATCCATCTATACAAGACAATACAATTTACAATACAACACAAATAATACAATCAATACTTCGCGGGATTTAAGGGGTAGATTGGTACGGAAGGTGTTAGAAGTGGCACGAGACTGTAAGATTTAATACACCTAACCTATATTCCGTTGTTGTTGTACAGTGACATAAACGGTTCCTTGTACTACACGTGCCCCTAGTCTCTGGCAAATAAAGACTCCTCTCGTATACACTGACATTCTTCTGTACCAAGCTACAAACAACAGCGTTAACACCAAATACTCATATAATACAATTTTAAAAGCTATCTTATCTTTCTGTCTATTCTATTTCTCCTTTATCCTTGGGCCTTACCGAGCGATTTGTTCGCTGTCGACATTCTCTTTCTTTCTTCTTTGAATGTCGTCAGGTGATTCGGATCTTCCAGAGATCGAGCCTACTAGTAAGTACTTGGACCAGCTTGCAAAGGATCCAGAGCTCTAGCTACATTGTACACTTTTATTTCAGCACTTTTCCTTTTATGTTATGCCACTGTTTAGGCATTGCTTCTTTCAGATATATTTACTTTTCCATGCATTGTACAAAAAGAATGTGAATAAATTAAGTTGATGTTTTATTATATCTTGTCTCTTGTGCATTTATTTTTTTATTACATAGATATGTTTAGCGTATTTAGTTCAAAGTAAATACATAGCGGCCTCGTCGCGTCCTCTGCCCGTATACTGGGAAGCGGGGCGTAACAGGTTTTGTATATTAGGCCACGGCAGCGCCCCGGCCGTCTGTCCGAGGCCAAAATGCGGAAACAAAAATTTTTCTTAACTTTAAACCGGCGCTACCGCGGACTATAAACCCGGATCGGACCATTAACCTACTACTAGCTAAGTGAAGAAAGGGTAGAGAGATATACCGAGCGATCCGTGTCCTTCGGTCTTCTCGTCGTCGTCCCGATCTCCCCGCGGAATCTCCGGTCTTTATCTCCTCGTCGGAAGGGCACCACATCGCCGGGTTCTTTTACGGGCTCCCACCTCTGGACCGAGGCAACTCGAGCACGAAGTTGGCGAGTCGACGTGCCCAAGGATATTGTAGATGAAATGTAGAAAGCTTTGTCTCATTGGGGTAAGAAGTTTCCATTTGATGGAGGAAATGAACTATGGAATTTTTGTGGCAAGCAAAGAATATAAGATGAATGATTTTCTCCCCACAAAAAAAACCTCATCACCCTCTCCCTCTCTAGAATGTGGCCGACCTCCATCTTGAGGAATGAAAAAGTGGAGAGAATGAATGAGTGAGCCAAGATAATGCAAGAGGGAGAAAAGAATGGGTGATGATGAGGAGTCATGATCACACCAAAAAGTCCCCACCTACTCCCATCATGAACTAAAGAAGTCAAAGGATGGTAAAACCATCATGAAGCTACCATGTGCCATAAAAAGTCTCCCCCATGCACAATTGAAAATAACCCCCTCCACCAAAAATTCAGCAAAAGAAAGAAACAAAGGAAAATGGCTGAAACGGAATGCAAACTGGCAACTTCAGAAAACTGATCCCGTAATAAATTACAGGAAAACCCCGCAACTGTATATACATACCTGCATTTGTATTACGACCGAATACAAATGCAATGAGACAAAATCTACACAGTACAATACTAGGATCCGGCTTAAACCAAAGCCCACTAGTATTATCCGTCCGATCATGATCCGTGCAATACCGCACGTATATGATCGAACTCTACCATATTTCTATACGGCCTCTACAGCGTTTCGCCCGAAACTTGAGAAACGGACTGTGGGGACTCTAAAGACTCGTCAACACTTTGGCTGTGGATTTAACCACTAGCACGTCAGAGGTATTAGCCATACGTAACGGGCTACCAGGTGTTGACCAAAAGGGACGTCGATGAGAGAACTCATCCTGACACCCTACTGAGCCTGTCAGTGACAATATCCGTACAGTCTGGTCCGTTCGTCTATGAGTATCGCATGGCGGGCCTAGGGGGTTGGTAAAAGTCAGACCCCCAAAAGCGGTACCAGTCGTGTCGAAGTGTAGCCCAGAACACCCTGAGATACTACTGGAATACCTACCAGTAAATTTCCTGCCTCGGCCGAGGGCTTTGTGTAATGGCTCTCCTAGACACAGCGTGATCTCACCCCCAATACCGGGAGAGGCGAACCCCTGCAGATCCGCTCAGTGCCTCCATGTGGCTCGGGACTGTACCCAACTAAAACCTGTTTGCACGACTCCTTTGAGCCGTGGTAGGGTAGTAATCAAAGTACAGTGGGAACTCACATGAGAAAAATGACGATCTTAGGTCGATGAACTAACCTGTACACATGTCACCAGGGAACTGCTATCTGACGTCAGGTATAAGACCAACTAGCATGTTCCCGGCTAGTCCTGTCCGGTGTACTCATAACCCAATGAGCACCTGTATACATCTTAGGTGAACCAACTGACACCAGTGGCTTATGAGACCAGCCACCGCCCCTCGTCGGGGTCTCGACTGTATACACTAGTCTACTGTGGAGTATCGATGCCTTATCTCGAAACTCCCACGACTAGGGATCTTTTAAGGATGTGCTTATAGACCCCAGCTCCCACGTATATGATCGCCATCATACTGCTGGCCGTCAAGCAAGAATCCTAAGGGCTCTATCAACGCGTAATAGTGACCTGTAAGGTCACCTAAAGTAGTACACGATGATAAAGATAAACCAGATAGCATACTATCATCTCGAGTATGACTGTCCTACTGGGATGGGTCCCCCCTCAATGATTGCAATCACATGCCTGTGATCCAATAATTGACTCTGAGGGCACTACCTCTAACAATCTCCCACTTGCACTCAAGGCTAATTATTGCGATGTCGCATACTCACAGACCGTGTGATATCGAACACCCAACTCCTTTACTAATCAGTCTCACAAAACCCGTTTGCGAAACTATTGCGTTTGAGGAATAGCCTCAGTGAGTGGATCCGCTTTGATGTTTCTTTCTATGTTTCTCTTTATCTTAAGTTCGCGGAGAAAGCCATCTCCCGAAATGAGCAATACATGTCTTAGAATATATCTGGATGTCTGATGGGACCTAGTTCATAAATGAACTCCAAATCCAATCTTCTTAGATTGTATCGTCAACTGAACTTAATCAGTATCATGCGCCATGCCTCCCTCAGTATCCGCCTGGACCACCTGTCCAAAATACGGCCCCTCGTCAGAGGGAAAACTATAACTTTGACAGACACCCTGTCATCCAGGTCACCTTGGAAGCCTGGAGTGATAACTGTCTCCCGAAGGAGGATGCCGTTATCATATCCCTAGAACATCCACTTATGTTCTAAAACTGCTTCCGATCATTTCTCCAAGACTGGATTAATACCCTATATGGAGAAACCACTGTGTGACAACTAAAGTATAACCGACCGTAGTATAAGAATTTCACTTCCTACAGTGTGTATGTCATCCAAATGCCAGGACATCACACCCTACTACCTTCTGAACAGATCCATCCCCTATTCTGATAAAGTCAAACCTATGACTGTGACATCAGAAATAGATGATCTATCTCCGCTATATTTGCTTTAGTCTATAAATAGACATAAGCTACTTGTCCACTATACTTCCACTGCTTCCACTGACTATGACAACCCTCTGGCAGAGTCATATACACGTGCACTTCTAAAGCTAGTTTAGAATGACGCTATACTCATCCTCTAGACGGGTCTCATAGTCTGGAACAACAGTAGTGTCAAATCTGGGTAAACAAGAACCTCCCTATCACCGTCCTTGAGGCTACCGGAGTACCTCTCGGGTGCCTGAGGTTACCTACCATATCTGCGGAGTGGCCAATGGAATGTCAAACCAGATTGAATCTTTAGGTTCCTATCAAATTTTCAGTAATCGTTTGCGGTTCTGGAATCACTTCCAGTTCTACCATACTCCCACTACTGTTTTCTGAAAAAAGTCCATTTTTATTAAAACTGTGGCGAGTCAAGAACAATATCACTATTGATCTTCCAGATAGTAGAAAATCAACCCTCGTCATAACCCGGGTCAACCCACAAACAGCCATTACAGAAACGTACCATGAGTTATCCCGAGTCTGGTTTTAAGCATAAGCTGGACAACTCCCCGTACCTTAACAATGTCAAGATATGAACTGTTCTATATCCAATACAGAAATAGAGGTACTGATTTAATTGAACCAGATTCAAATCATGCAGCTGTCTCCAGTGCATGTCAACTAAATGGAGAGAGGCCGATCAGAATTACTCAACTTAGGAGTACATCCAGATATGAGTAACCTGAAAGAGAAGCAAGTTCTCTTAATCATTACTATTAACTGAATACCATACACAAGTATCTACATCTTCGATCACCTTGAAGAATCCTGATACTTGCAACACTTGGTTCTCTACTTTATTCATATACCTATAACTTCTCAAAACCCAGACCTTGTGTTTCTACGAAACACATATCTAAGACTTAGAGAAGTCACAAGTAAACAGAATGTAGTACGAGTACCAACCCCTCTGTCCTAATGGACACTGGACAACATACTATACTCTGTATAAGTCCCTTGAGTTTAATAACTCATTCCCTGCGTGTCGTAGGTTGAAAACTGTACTTATGGTTAAGAAGAATTACACCGCTGTTTAATGCTCCTTACCTAACCATCCACTGATATAGGCAAATGTCATGGACATAATTTCAAAAAAGTATATCTCACTCTATAAAAATAGACGTACAGATGTATCAATTTGAAATTGGTGCATAACAGCGGATATTCAAAACCAAATATTTGCCGTCCGGCAAACAGCCCAGGCGATTTCCTCAAATATCACCAATTACAACGAATTCCGATATAATGAGGATGATCACCTAATTCCCAATAACTTACTCCCACTCATCATCTGTAAAACCATATAGATGTGAGATCATACCTGGTAAATACATACCCTGGAGCAAGTGTCTAATTGAGAAATCAGTTTTCCTTTAACAGTATACAGTGAAAATGAAACATTGAAATGTTTCGTAGGGGTATCCTGGTATTCCTAGTAATGCCTCTACCATTATCCAGATTCACTACTGTAACCGTATATTTCATTGCCATCTCTCCAAATCCCTTCATATGTCTTTTGTCATTACCTTCTGTACACCCTCTTAGGCTAAATGGTTTTCTTCCTTCCCAACCATTCGGCACCAGCCTATGGTTTGGAAGAAGACTATCCAATAAGCATAATGGGTGTACTGTCCTAATCGTAGGAGCACTCGCAACCCAAGAGAAGGTAAAGATAAAAGACAACTGAATAAAACCTTATTCCTATTTCTCCTGAACCAGAATCCATCCCCGAACTGGAACAAGTTCCTTTCGAGTTCGTATATAACCATACGATGGAATATCCAATAAACTGTGGATCTTCGTAGTGATACAAAGTGTTCTGGAGAGATACAATGGTGATGTAGGATTGGTGAAGAAATAGTTGGTTTGGTCGTGAATAACAGTCGCAATTTACTTTGCCCTCCTTCTAATCCCTTCATTTGTCTTAACTTATTACCTTCTGCACACCATCGTTAGGCTAATTGGTTTTCTTCATTCCTTACCGGTTGGCACATGCCTATGGTTTGGAAGAAGACTATCCAATATGCGTAACGGGTGTACTATCCCCTAATCCAAGGAGCACTCGCAATTTGAGAGAAGGTACAGGAAAAGACAACTGAATTGTCCTATTCTTTTTCTCCAGAACCGGAAACCATCCTCGAATAAATTCCTTCGAGTTCGTATATAACCATACGATGGTTTTATCCAATGGAAGTGGACGTTCATAGTGATACGGGGTGTCGTGGAGAAAAGGGTAAAAGTAGGAGTGGCGATGAGGTTTGCAACTCAGACAATCCAAAAGCCAGTGCTTAAGAAGGTTCGGTCAACTTGGTCACTGAGTCATAGTCAAGGGTCGGGTCATGGTCGCTGCCAAAGAGAGAGAGAGAAAAGAAACACTCAGCGTGCACTCTAACCTAGATCAGAATGGTTGTCACTTTATCTAATCAGGAAACCTCCCACTGTAACGTCAAATTCTCCTCCAAACCTGAAAGAAGAATTAGTCGGGATCACCCGAGGAGTAAATCAACTCATCAGTGGGAATCGGGATCCAACTATCATCGCATGATAATGTGACGGAATCCACTCACGTTATCACACTCCAGAAGGTATGCGCATGCCTGGCAGGTTTTAGTTTATTTAGAAACTCCCGATGTGTATTTCTACCCCTAGGACCCAAGTGACCTTGACACAGTCAACAAATCAAAGAGTCCTAGTCAAGTCCAACCCGTCATTATCCTGGATTGCATTAAACCCACCCGTACGGGCCCTTGACACAGTCAACAAGGCCGCACGACTGTCCTAACAAATCTCATTAATATGGTACAAACAAACACTACTTAGCTACCGCACACTATGCCTTGACACAGTCAACAAACGCAGTATGAATACTAAGTAATACTTGTAAGAAATGGCGGAGGGCTACGTCTAGTTTTTGGCGAAAAACTTTTATCGTAATGAACTTGATATCATTGAAGGAACTGCATAGCCTTTTTATAAAAATATAGTGTCGAAAACCTTTGCTAAAGAGGTCACTCCCGGTGAAGGGATCTCGACTCTTTCCCCGTCGAATGAGGTGCAGGATATTCCAACTGAATACCACGATGCAAAGCAAAAGGCAATTAGCTATAGTGAAGTTATTACCCTGACGCAAACTTCTGTCTAAGGGGTCACTTCCGGTGAAGGGATCTCGGCCCTTGCCTCGTCGACTGAGGTGCTGGATATTCATAACAGAATACCACTGTGCAAAACAAAAGAGAACGTCCTTGCAATAACAGCTTTTTGAAAAATTGTTCCAACAACATCAGAAAAGGTTTGTTTAGCTTGCATTGATCCGAATCAATGCAGTTCCATCAATTGATCACACCAATAAAGAACGAAAATAACGATGTACGTATATGCCATCCGCATTCGCCACTGGGTCCCGTCATTACCCGTTAGGTTACTTAACTAACGACAGAGTGGGGACTGGACTAGCGCGGATGCAAAACATATACAACATCTACTACTATATATATCAATATATAATATTCGCTCAAGGCGTGATAAAATGCAACATCACAGAAATATAATAAGCATCATAGAACAATACAGATATCTAGGATCCCCGGGTTTCATAGAGCCGCTACTGAAACCCGACGTTCCCCTGGTTGTGTGGATAGCCTGTGCAATGAAATCCTAGACCCCTACGGGCGCGTCAAGTTACCCGCCAAAACCTGAAGCGAGGAAGCCCCCTTCAGCAACGTGAATGGACCACCCAGCGCTTCACGGAATCCGGTAACTTGGGAACCCCTCCTTGGGTCAACCTGTACCCCCTACGAGTGCGGAGAATAGCCCACCAATTCTAGAGTGAAGCCCCCTCCGTCTCAACGCCATGAGATGCGGGCCCGTTGCCCTCTAGAACCCGGCTACCCGTGCACCCCTCCGCGGGGTAATCCTAGTACAGAAAGTAAAATATACATACAACGGGTACATCGACCTCAGCCCGGTCGTGCCCCAAAAGAATAATATACAAACCGGCAGTGACGGCAGTCCACATGTTGGACGCTCGCCCCGCAATATCAAATGTACATATACAACCAAACTGTACTACCATTGCAACTAGGCTATCCACCACGACAATCCGCAATATCATAGCACAACACAGAACATCAACGTGAATGTCACGTCGCAAATCCGTCTAAAAGGGCTATAGCAGTTAGACTGGATTTACCGATCAAGTGACATTCACGGTCGCATATATAATGTAAATGCTGTGAATTAACATGTTTAAAATTTTTCGATCGACTAAATTTTCCGGAGTGGGCCTCAAGCACAACTGTAGCATTCAAAATAATTCTGGGCCCAAACAGAATATTCCAAAAACCCCATTTCCAAGTTTAAAGAGCTCTGTAGAAAATTGGTATGGTGATCACATATTACTGCGGCGGAACCGCGGCTAGAACTGGGGTTTGGCCGCGGTTCCGCAGCCAATCTACAGTGTCACATTACCAGTTTTTCACAGAAGTCTTAAAAATTCCTGCATGTATTTCTGCAACACTCCAAATATTTTTTCGAGCCAAAAACAATTCGACAGAAAACTGATGCTTTGAAATCGCGGTTTTTGGAATTTTTGTTCGATCGAAAATGTAAACACGTTACAGCAAGCTAGACTAGGTTAATGGCCTGGCTCTGATACCATGTTAGGCCATGGCAGCGCCCCGGCCGTCTGTCCGAGGCCAAAATGCGGAAACAATAATTTTTCTTAACTTTAAACCGGCGCTACCGCGGACTATAAACCCGGATCGGACCATTAACCTACTACTAGCAAAGTGAAGAAAGGGTAAAGAGATATACCGAGCGATCCGTGTCCTTCGGTCTTCTCGTCGTCGTCCCGATCTCCCCGCGGAATCTCCGGTCTTCATCTCCTCGTCGGAAGGGCACCACATCGCCGGGTTCTTTTACGGGCTCCCACCTCTGGACCGAGGCAACTCGAGCACGAAGTTGGCGAGTCGACGTGCCGAAGGATACTGTAGATGAAGTGTAGAAAGCTTTGTCTCATTGGGGTATGAAGTTTCCATTTGATAGAGGAAATGAACTATGGAATTTTTGTGGCAAGCAAAGAATATAAGATGAATGATTTTCTCCCCACAAAAAAACATCATCACCCTCTCGCTCTCTAGAATGTGGCCGGCCTCCATCTTGAGGAATGAAAAAGTGGAGAGAATGAATGAGTAAGCCAAGATAATGCAAGAAGGAGAAAAGAATGGGTGATGATGAGGAGTCATGATCACACCAAAAAGTCTCCACCTACTCCCATCATAAAGTAAGCAATCATGAACTAAAGAAGTCAAAGGATTGTAAAACCATCATGAAGCAACCATGTGCCATAAAAAGTCTCCCCCATGCACAATTGCAAATAATCCCCTCCACCAAAAATTCAGCCAAAGAAAGAAACAAAGGAAAATAGCTTAAACGGAATGCAAACTGGCAACTTCAGAAAACAGATCCCGTAATAAATTACAGGAAAACCCCGCAACTGTATATACATACCTGCATTTGTATTGCGACTGAATACAAATGCAATGAGACAAAATCTACACTGTACAATACTAGGATCCCGCTTAAACCAAAGCCCGCTAGTATTATCCGCCCGATCATGATCCGTGCAATACCGCACGTATATGATCGAACCCTGCCATATCTCCATACGGCCTCTACAGCATTTCGCCCGAAACTTGAGAAACGGTCTGTGGGGACTTTAAAGACTCGTCAACACTTTGGCTGTGGATTTAACCACTAGCACGTCAGAGGAATTAGCCTTACGTAACGGGCTACCAGGTGTTGACCAAAAGGGACGTCGATGAGCGAACTCATCCTGACACCCTACTGAGCCTGTCAGTGACAATATTCGTACAGTCCGGTCCGTTCGTCTATGAATATCGCATGGCGGGCCTCGGGGTTGGTAAAAGTAAGACCCCCCAAAGCGGTAAAAGTCGTGTCGGAGTGTAGCCCAGAACACCCTGAGATACTACTGGAATACCTACCAGTAAATCTCCGGCCTTGGCCGAGGGCTTTGTGTAATGGCTCTCCAAGACACAGCGCGACCTCACCCCCAATACCGGGAGAGACGAACCCCTGCAGATCCGCTCAGTGCCTTCATGTGGCTCGGGACTGTACCCAACTAAAACCTGTTTGCACGACTCCTTTGAGCCGTGGTAGGGTAGTAATCAAAGTACAGTGGGAACTCACACGAGACAAATGACGATCTCAGGTCGATGAACTAACCTGTACACATGTCACGAGGGAACTGCTATCTGACGTTAGGTATAAGACCAACTAGCATGTTCCCGGCGAGTCTTGTCCGGTGTACTCATAACCCAATGAGCACCTGTATACATCTTAGGTGAAACAAATGACACCAGTGGCTTGTGAGACCAGCCACAGCCCCTCGTCGGGGTCTTGACTGTATACACTAGTCTACTCTGGAGTATCGATGCCCTGTCTCGAAACACCCACCTCTAGGGACCTTTTAAGGATGTGCTTATAGACCCCAGCTCCCACGTATATGATCGCCATCATACTGCTGGCCGTCAAGCAAGAATCCTTAGGGTTCTATCAACGCGCAATAGTGACCTGTAAGGTCACCTAAAGCAGTACACGATGATAAAGTTAAACCAGATAACATACTATCATCTCGAGTATGACTGTCCTACTGGGATGGGTCCTCCCTCAATCATTGAAATCACGTTCCTGTGATCCTATAATTGACTCTAAAGGCACTATCTCTAACAGTTGGTGGCCCATGCAGGTCAGAGCTGTATGAAACCATATCATGTAGTTCTGTTCTGCGTGAACAAACCTAAGCAATATAACACAAGAACCGGCAACTAAAATATTATTTACAATTCATACTTCTTGAATCTTATCATTTCATATACTTTGAATCTGTCCTAACCCAAATTTTTCATTCAAGCTTATGGATTCCCCAAACAACACCAAAACCAACTTCAACAACACTCCACCTCCAGTACCAATCACACCTGCTGTTCCTGCTCCACCCAACGAGCAAACGGTCCTGCTTGAGGCAATCCGCAGCCTCCTAGAGGGACAACAGCAGCTCTTGAACCATCTCGAGGCTGAAGCACCTGGGGTGAAGCAATTCAGAGCTTTACATCCCAAACAGTTCTCAGGAAAGGGAAGCCGACTGGAAGCTGAGGAATGGGCTCAGAGTATCGAAGATGATCTGGCAGCGGCACAAGTGTCGGAAATATCTTGGGTTCTGTAGCAAAATTATAGCTCACGGACAATGCACGGAACTGGTGGAAGGAGGAAGAAAGCTGTCTTGAAAAACCATCGAATGGAAGACTTTCCGCGACATGTTCGACGCTAAGTACTTCCCTGAGACTGCCAGGTTCGACATGGAACAGCAGTTCATTCATCTGCAACATGAATTGATGAGGACCAAGTCGGTAGATGAATATGACGCTGAGTTCACCATGCTTAGTCGGTAAGATATGTCTCAATAATTCAATTTTTCATTCTATCATATATTACACAGCTAACACCATACTTTAAACAAATTTGCGGGACACCTGATACCGACGGATGAGATCAGAGCCCGTCGATTTCAACAAGGGTTGGATTCGGAGATCCAGGCTACACTGGCCATAGGAGATTTTCCGACTCATGAATCGGCTCTGAAAGCTTCCCGCCGTTATGAGGCAGTGGTAAAGGCGAGGGGCAGACCTCATTCTGCAGGAGTTAAGCGCCCTGTCAACCAGATGACAGGAGGAGCCTCGTCAAGACCACCTTTTGTGCCAAGGCGACCCAGAGTACCAAACAACCGTCCTAGCCCGGCCTTTTGTAACTACTGTAAGTGCACGGCGGCGCCCCGGCCGTCGATCCGAGGCCGGAAAACGCAGAAACGAAAAACTTTGCGAAACTTGCAAACCGGCACCACCGCGCACTATAATCCCGGATCGGGCCATTAACCTAACTACTAGCAAACTAAAAGATGGGTGAAGAGATATACCAAGCGATCCGTGTCTTTCGGTCTTCGTCTCCACTCCAATCTCCCGCGGAATCTCCGTCCGTCACCTCCTCGTCGAAAAGGGCACCACATCGCCGAATTCTTTTACGGGCTCCCACCTCTGGACCGAGGCAACTCGGGCGCGAAGTTGGCTAGCTGACGTATCTAAGATTTGCTGTAGATGTAGTGTAGTAGGCTATGTCTTTTTGGGGTATAGAAGTTGCCTTGGTGATGGAGGAGAGAACAACTTTGGAGAGAGGTTTTAAAATGGAGCTATGAACTTTGATACTACATGAGAAATGAGATTAATTTTTCACACAAAAATGAAACCTCATCCTCACTCCCCTCTCTAGTGGCCGGCCAAGCAAGAATGGTAGAGGGAGAGAGAATCTATCAAGCAAGAGAGAATATGTATGATAAAAAATAAAAGGATTAAAGTCACACCAAGGTCAAAAACAAATCCAACTCAATCCCTTTCTCATTTAATGCAAGACATGTGATGCAAAAGGAATCTCATCATGATGAAGCCACAATCACAATAAAAACCCCTCCACAAATGTTATTTGCACACTTGCAAATAACCCCCTCCATCAGAAAGTCCGGCCGTGAAGGAACAAAGGAAAACCGGCCGGAACGGAATGCAAACTGGCAACTTCAGTTTGTAATAAATTACAGGAAAACCCCACTACTGCATATACATGCCCGCATTTGTATTCCCACTGAACACAAATGCAAAGAGACAAAACTACACTGTCTAATACTAGGATACGGCGTAAACCAAAACCGGCTAGTAAAAACCGTCCGATCACGATCCGTGCAATACCGCACGTATCTGATCGTGCCCTGCCATATCTCCATACGGCCTCCACAGTGTTTCGCCTGAAACCCGAGTAACTGTGTGTGGTGGACTCTAAAGACTCGTCAATACTATGGCTGTGGATTTAACCACTAGCACGTCAGAGGTATTTGCCATACATGACGGGCTACCAGCTATTGACCAAAAGGGACGTCGATGAGCGAACTCATCCTAACACCCTACTGAGCCTATCAGTGACAATATCCGTACAGTTCGGTCCGTTCGTCTATGAGCATCGCATGGCGGGCCTAAGGGGTTGGTAAAAGTCAGACCCCCAAAAGCGGTACAAGTCGTGTCGGAGTGTAGCCCAGAACACCCTGAGATACTATTGGAATACCTTCCAGTAAATCACCTGCCTTGGCCAAGGACTTTTCATGTACTAGCTCTCCTAGACACAGCGCGACCTCACCCACAATACCGGGAGAGACGAACCCCTGCAGATCCGCTCACTGCCTCCATGTGGCTCGGGACTGTACCCAACAAAAACCTGTTTGCACGACTCCTTTGAGCCGTGGTAGGGTAGTAATCAAAGCACAGTGGGAACTCACACGAGACAAATGACGATCTCAGGTCGATGAACTAACCTGTACACATGTCACCAGGGAACTGCTATCTGACGTCAGGTATAATACCAACTAGCAGGTTCCCGGCGAGTCCTGTCCGGCGTACTCATAACCCAATGAGAACCTGTATACATCTTAGGTGAACCAACTGACACCAGTGGCTTGTGAGACCAGCCACCGCCCCTCGTCGGGGTCTCGACTGTATACACTAGTCTACTCTGGAGAACCGATGCCCTGTCTCGAAACTCCCACGACTAGGGACCTTTTAAGGATGTGCTTATAGACCCCAGCTCCCACGTATATGATCGCCCTCATACTGCTGGTAGTCAAGCAAGAATCCTAGGGGCTCTATCAACGTGTAATTGCGACTCGTAAGGTCACCTAAAGCAGTACACGATGATAAAGATAAACCAGATAGCATACTATCATCTTGAGTAAGACTGTCCTACCGGGATAGGTCCTCCCTCAATCATTGCAATCACGTGCCTGTGATCCAATAATTGACTCTGAGGGCACTATCTCCAACAATCTCCCACTTGCACTCAAGGCTAATTATTGCGATGTCGTATACTCACAGCCCGTATGATACCGAACACCCAACTCCTCTACTAGTCAGTCTCACAAAGCTCATTTGCGAAACTATTGCGTTCGAGGAATAGCCTCAGTGAGTGGATCCGCTCTGATGTTTCTTTCTATGTCTCTCTTTATCTCAAGTTCGCGGAGAAACCCATCTACCGAAATGAGCAATACCTGTCTTATAATGTGTCTGGATATCTGATGGGTCCTAGCTCATAAGTGAACTCCAAATCCAAACTTCTTAGACTGTATCGTCAACTGAACTTAATCAGTATCCTGCGCCATGCCTTCCCTCAGTATCCACCTGGACTACCTGTCCAAAATACTGCCCCCCGTCAGAGGGAAAACTATAACTCTGACAGCCACTCTGCCATCCCGGTCACCTTGGAAGCCTGGAATGATAACTGTCTCCCGAAGGAGAATGCTGTTATCATATCCCTAGAACATCAACTTATGTTCTAAAACTGCTTCCGACTGTTTCTCCACGATTGGATCAATATTAACTTATTGCACCTACTGCAAAAACAACATCTGGTGTGGTACTTGACATCTCATGATCAACTCAATTGCCTAAGCAAGTGATCTGCCAATCATGCGTATCCCTTTCCCATTTAGTCTGTAAGACACCTTTAGAGAGGGTGACTCCATTACCTGCAGGTACACCACCATGCCAGGAGTCGTCCATTCTAAATACTCTTAGAATGCTGTCTAAGTACCCTGATTGGGAAACCACCCAAATCTAGATCTAAAACCATATATCTAGTAACCAGAATGTACGATATAATATCCAATTCCTATTGTGGAGAAACTACTGTGTGACAACCAAAGTATAACCGATCGTAGTATAGGAATTTCACTTCCTACTCTGTGTATGTCATTAAATACCAGGACATCACACCCTACTACCTTCTTAACAGCTCCGTCCCTTATTCTGATGAAGTCAAACCTATGACTGTCACATCAGAAACAGATGATCTATCTCCGCTATATCTGCTTTAGTCTATAAATAGACTTAAGCCACTTGTCCACCAATGCTTCCGCTGCTCCCACTGACTATGACAACCCTCTGGCAGAGTCATATAGGCGTACACTTCTAAAGCCAGTTTAGAACAACGCTATACTCATCCTCCTGCCGGGTCTCACAGTCTGGAACAACAGCAATGGCAAATCTGGGTAAACAAGAACCTCCCTGCCACCGTCCTTGAGCATACCGAAGTACCTCTCGGGTGCCTGAGGTTACCCACCATATCTGCGGAGTGGCCAATAGAATGTCAAACCAGATTGAATCTTTAGGTTCTTATCAAATCTTTAGTAATCGTTTGCGGTTCTGGAATCACTTCCAGTTCTACCATACTCCCACTACTGTTTTCTGAAAAAATCCATTTTTGTTAAAACTGTGGCGAGTTAAGAACAATATCACTATTGATCTTCCAGATGGTAGAAAGTCAACCCTCGTCATAGCCCGGGTCAACCCACAAACAGCCATTACAGAAACGTGCCTTGAGTTATCCAGAGTCTGGTTTTAAGCATAAGCTGGACAACTCCTCGTACCTTAACATCGTTAAGATATGAACTGTTCTATATCCAATATAGAAACAGAGGCACTGATTTAATTGAACCAGATTCAAATCATGCAGCTGTCTCCAGTGCATGTCAACTAAATGGAAGGAGGCTGATCAGCGTTACTCAACTTAGGAATGCTTCCAATTATGAGTAACCTGAAAGAGAAGCAAGTTCTCTTAATCATTACTATCAACTGAATACCATACAAAAGTATCTACATTTTCGATCACCTTGAAGAATCCCGATACTTGCAATACCTGGTTCTCTACTTTATTAATATACCTATAACTTCTCAAAATTCGGACCCTGTGTTTCTACGAAACACATGTCTAAGAACTAGAGAAGTCATAAGTAAACAGAATATAGTACGAGGACCAACCCCTCTGTCCTAATGGACATTGGACAACATGCAATACTCTGTATAAGTCCCTTGAGTTAAATGACTCATTTACTGTGTGTCGTAGGTTGAAAACTGTACTTATGGTTAAGAAGAATTACACCGCTGTTTAATGCTCCTTACCTAACCATCCACTGATATAGGTAAATGCCATAGACATAATTTCAAAAAAGTATATCTCACTTTATAAAAATAGACGTACAGATATATCAATTTGAAATTGGTGCATGACAACGGATATTCAAAACCAAATATTTGCCGTCCGGCAAACAACCCAGGTGACTTCCTCAAATATCACCAATTACAACGAATCCTGATATAATGAGGATAATCACCTAATTCCCAATAACTTACTCCCACTCATCATCTGTAAAACCATACAAATGTGAGAATCAAACCTGGTAAATACATACCCTGGAGCAAGAGTCTAATTGGGAAATCAGTTTTCTATTAACAGTACACAGTAAAACTGAAACATTGAAATGTTTCGATGGGGTATCTGGGTATTCCTAGTAATGCCTCTTCCATTATCCAGATCCACAACTATAACCGTATATTTCTTTGCCACCTCTCCAAATCCCTTTATATATCTTTAGTCATTACCTTCTGCACACCCCTTTAGGCCAAATGGTTTTCTTCCTTCCATACCGTTCGGCACCAGCCTATGGTTTGGAAGAAGACTATCCTATATGTATAATGGGTGTACTGTCCTAATCCTAGAAGCACTCGCAATACGAGAGAAGGTTAAGATAAAAGACAACCAAATAAACCTTATTCCTATTTCTCCTGAACCAGAATCCATCCCCGAACTGGAACACGTTCCTTTCGAGTTCGTATATAACCATACGATGGAGTATCCAATAAACTGTGGATCTTCGTAGTGATACGGAGTGTCCTGGAGAAATACAAAGGTGATTTAGGATTGGCGAAGAAATATTTGGTTTGGTCGTGAATAGCAGTCGCAATTTACTTTGCCCTCTTACTAATCCCTAGTTATGTCTTTACTTAATACCTTCTGTACACCATTTTGGCTAACTGGTTTTCTTCATTCCCCACCGTTCGGCACCAGCCTAAGTTTGGAAGAAGACTATCCAATTTGCATAATAGGTGTACTATCTCATAAACCAAGGAGTACTCGTAACATGAGAGAAGGTAAAAGGAAAAGACAACTGAATAGTCATATTCGTTTTCTCCAGAACCGGAAACCATCCTCGAATTCCTTCGAGTTCGTATATAACCATACGATGGTTTTGTCCAATGGAAGTGGACGTTCGTAGTAATATGGGGTGTCCTGGAGAAAAGGGTAAAAGTAGGAGTGGCAATGAGGTTTGCAACTCTGACAATCCAAAAGCCAGTGTTAAGAAGGTTCGGTCAACTTGGTCACTGAGTCATAGTCTAGGGTCGGGTCAATGGTCGCTGCCAAAGAGAGAGAGAAAAGAAACACTCAGCGTGCACTCTAACCTAGATCAGAATGGTTATCACTTTATCTAATCAGGAAACCTCCCATTGTACCGTCAAATTCTCCTCCAAACCTAAAAGAAGAATTAGTCAGTATCACCCGAGGAGTAAACCAACTCATCAGTGGGGATCGGGATCCAACTATCATCGCATGATAACGTGACGGAATTCGCTCACGTTATCACACTCCAGAAGGTATGCGCATATCTGGCAAGTTTCAGTTTCTTTAGAAACTCCCGATGTGGATTTTTGCCCCATGCTCTTATGACCTTGACTTTGGCCAACATATCATAAGTCACATGTCAAGTTCTACCCGTCATTCTCCAGGTTAATTTGAACCCACCCGTACAAGCCCTTGACTATGGCCAACAAGGCTATACGACTGTCCCAAACCAACGCATCTATCTATGCTGCATATGAATACCCAATAGCTACCAATCACTGTGCCTTGACTTTGGCGAACATACACAGCTTGAATACATATTGACTATTCATATGAAACGACGGAGGGCTACGAATGGTTTCTGGCGAAAACCTTTAACGTAATGAACTTGATATCGTTGAAGGAACCGGATAGCTTTTAAAAAATATAGTGGCGAAAACCTTTGCGAAAGAGGTCACTCCCAGTGAAGGGATCTCGGCTCTTTCCCCGTAGAATGAGGTGCAGGATATTCCAACTGAATACCTCGATGCAAAGAAAAATTAATCGGCTATAGTAAAGTTATTGCTCTGACGCAAACTTTTGTCCAAGGGGTCACTCCCGGTGAAGGGATCTCGGCCCTTGCCTCGTCGACTGAGAAGCAGTATATTCTAACTGAATACCACTGTGCAAAACAAAAGTGAACGTCCTTGCAATAATAGCTTTTTGAAAAGTGTTCCAACAACATCAGAATAGGTTTGTTTAGCTTGCATTGATCCAAATCAATGCAGTCCCATCAATTGATCACACCAATAAAGAACGAAAATAATGATGTACGTATATGCCATCTGCATTCTCCACTGGGTCCCGTCATTACCCGTTAGGTTACTTAACTAACAACAGAGCGGGGACTGGACTAGCGCGGATGCAAAAAATATACAATATCTACTAGTATATATATCAATATATAATATTTCGCTCAAGGCGTGATAAAATGCAACATCACATAAATGTACAGCATCACAGAACAATACAGATATCTGGGATCCCCTGGTTTCATAGAGCCGCTACTGAAACCCGACGTTCCCATGGTCGTGTGGATAGCATGTGCAATGAAATCCTAGACCCCTACGGGCGCGGCAAGTTACCCGCCAAAACCTGAAGAGAGGCAGCCCCCTTCAGCAACGTGAATGGACCACCCAGCACTTCACGGAATCCGGTAACTTGGGCACCCCTCCTGGGTCAACCTGTACCCCCTACGAGTGCGGCGAATAGCCCACCAATTCTTGAGTGAAGCCCCCTCCGTCTCAAAGCCATGAGATGCGGGCCCGTTGCCCTCTAGAACCCGGCTATTCGTGCACCCCACCTTGGGGTAATCCTAGTACAGAAAGTAAAATAAACATACAACGGGTAAATCGACCTCGACCCGGTCGTGCCCCAAAAGAATAATACAAACAGGCAGTGATGGCAGTCCACATGTCGGACGCTCGCCCCGCAATATCAAATGTACATATAAAACAAAATTGTACAACAATTGCATCCAGGCTATCCCCCACGACCAATCCGCAACATCACAGCACAACACAGAACATCAACGTGAATGTCACGTTCGCAAATCCGTCTAAAAGGGCTATAGCAGATAGACTGGATTTACCGATCAAATGACATTCACGGTCGCAGATATAATGTAAATACTGTGAACTAACATGTTTAAAATTCTCGATCGTTCAAATTTATCGAAGTGGGCCCCAAGCAGTACTGTAGCTCTCACAGAAAATCTGGGCCTAAAAAGAATATCCCAAAACCCCTATTTCCAAACCAGAAGCCTACTGGAAAATTTTGGTACAATGAGGACACTTTCCCACCGCGGAATCGTGACCAAACCAGGGGTTTGGCCGCGTTTCTGCGGTCGTACTAAAGAATCACTGCATCGAATTTTCCTAGAATTCTTAGAATTGCTTTCTTGTGTTTCTGCAACAACCTGAAAAAATTTTAGAGCTAAAAAAAAATTCAACAGAAACCAGTGCACTGAAAATACGGTTTTTGGGATTTTTGTTCGATTGAGTTTTAAACATACTAGAGCAAGCTAGACTAGGTTAACGGCGTGGCTCTGATACCAATGTAAGTGCACGGCGGCGCCCCGGCCGTCAATCCGAGGCCGGAAAACGCGGAAACGAAAAACTTTGCGAAACTTGCAAACCGGCACCACCGCGCACTATAATCCCGGATCGGGCCATTAACCTAACTACTAGCAAACTAAAAGATGGGTGAAGAGATATACCAAGCGATCCGTGTCCTTCGGTCTTCGTCTCCACTCCAATCTCCCGCGGAATCTCCGTCCGTCACCTCCTCGTCGAAACGGGCACCACATCGCCGAATTCTTTTATGGGCTCCCACCTCTGGACTGAGGCAAGTCGGGCGCGAAGTTGGCTAGCCAACGCGTCCAAGATTTGCTGTAGATGTAGTGTAGTAGGCTATGTCTCTTTGGGGTATAGAAGTTGCCTTGGTGATGGAGGAGAGAAGAACTTTGGAGAGAGGTTTTAAAATGGAGCAATGAACTTTGATACTACATGAGAAATGAAATTAATTTTTCACACAAAAATGAAACCTCATCCTCACTCCCCTCTCTAGTGGCCGGCCAAGCAAGAATGGTAGAGGGAGAGAGAATCTATTAAGCAAGAGAGAATATGTATGATAAAAAATAAAAGGATTAAAGTCACATCAAGGTCAAAAACAAATCCAACTCAATCCCTTTCTCATTTAATGCAAGGCATGTGATGCAAAAGGAATCTCATCATGATGAAGCAACAATCACAATAAAAACCCCTCCACAAATGTTATTTGCACACTTTCAAATAACCCCCTCCATCAGAAAGTCCGGCTGTGAAGGAACAAAAGAAAACCGGCCGGAACGGAATGCAAACTGGCAACTTTAGAAAACTGATCCCGTAATAAATTACAGGAAAACCCCACTACTGCATATAGATGCCCGCATTTGTATTCCCACTGAACACAAATGCAAAGAGACAAAATTACACTGTCTAATACTAGGATTCGGCTTAAACCAAAACCGGCTAGTAAAAACCGTCCGATCACGATCCGTGCAATACCGCACGTATCTGATCGTACCCTGCCATATCTCCATACGGCCTCTACAGCGTTTCGCCCGAAACCTGAGTAACTGTGTGTGGTGGACTCTAAAGACTCGTCAATACTATGGCTGTGGATTTAACCACTAGCACGTCAGAGGTATTTGGCATACGTGACGGGCTACCGGCTATTGACCAAAAGGGACGTCGATGAGCGAACTCATCCTGACACCCTACTGAGCCTGTCAGTGACAATATCCGTACAGTCCGGTCCGTTCGTCTATGAGCATCGCATGGCGGGCCTAGGGGGTTGGGAAAAGTCAGACCCCCAAAAGCGGTACAAGTCGTGTCGGAGTGTAGCCCAGAACACCCTGAGATACTACTAGAATACCTACCAGTAAATCTCCTGCCTTGGCCAAGGACTTTTCATATACTGGCTCTCCTAGACACAGCGCGACCTCACCCCCAATACCGGGAGAGACGAACCCCTGCAGATCCGCTCACTGCCTCCATGTGGCTCGGGACAGTACCCAACTAAAACCTGTTTGCACGACTTCTTTGAGCCGTGGTAGGGTAGTAATCAAAGCACAGTGGGAACTCACACGAGACAAATGATGATCTCAGGTCGATGAACTAACCTGTACACATGTCACCAGGGAACTGCTATCTGACGTCAGGTATAATACCAACTAGCAGGTTCCCGGCGAGTCATGTCCGGTGTACTCATAACCCAATGAGCACCTGTATACATCTTAGGTGAACCAACTGACACCAGTGGCTTGTGAGACCGGCCACCGCCCCTCGTCGGGGTCTCGACTGTATACACTAGTCTACTCTGGAGAATCGATGCCCTGTCTCGAAACTCCCACGACTAGGGACCTTTTAAGGATGTGCTTATAGACGCCAGCTCCCACGTATATGATCGCCCTCATACTGCTGGTAGTCAAGCAAGAATCCTAGGGGCTCTAACAACATGTAATAGCGACTCGTAAGGTCACCTAAAGCAGTACACGATGATAAAGATAAACCAGATAGCATACTATCATCTTGAGTAAGACTGTCCTACCGGGATAGGTCATCCCTCAATCATTCCAATCACGTGCCTGTGATCCAATAATTGACTCTGAGGGCACTATCTCCAACAACTACTGCAAGAGAAATGGGCATATGTTGCAAGACTGCCGGCGAGCCAACCGTCTTTGCTTAGTCTGTGGCTCAGCTGCTCATGATATTGGGTCTTGTCCTCATAGACAAAATCCAATTACTGCACCCAGGCCAGCAATCACTTACCATCAGCGACCGGCTCTTTAGGCACCTGCTCCAAGACTTGCACTACCTGCTCCACCACCTAGAGGACCACCAGCTGCACCTTCTCCTCATCAGTTCCATCAAGCTCAAAGGAACGTTCCGAGGAATGCTCCTCAGACCAAGAGGAATGTACCATGGCGCCAGGCTTTCACGATGACCGTGGAAGAAGCTGAGGCCAATGGACAAGTTATCACTGGTAACCCTTTCTTCTTAAACTTTTCTTTCAGTCTTACTACCTATCTACATACCTTTACCTACACCTAAAACATATCCCACATACCTTAGGTACAATCTTAGTAGCCTCATTACCTGCACTGGCACTCTTTGATACTGGAGCATCTCACTGCTTTATGTCGCAACGGTTCGTCCGAACTCATGCGATTCTAGTCATACCGCTTGTATCCAGCTGGAATGTCAGTTCAGGAAATAGCATTCTAAAGGCAACAATGGGATACAACTTGTATCCAGTAGTCGTCGGCAGCAGAGAATTTTATGCTGACTTCAAAGTGCTGGAGATACCGAACTTCGATGTGGTTCTAGGTATGGATTGGCTAGGGACCTTTTATGCTACCATCGACTGTCGTCAAAGGAGGGCAGTGTTCGAGATTCCAGACCATCCGGTCTTCTATTTCAAAAGCGGAGACCGTACACTGGAGCCAAGTACATACAAAACGAAGCCAAAGAAGGCAGTAATTGCAGTAGCTAAAGCAGAGGAAGAATGAAGGCCAGATGTGGTTCAAGAGTTCGAAGATGTGTTTCCTGACAATATCTCAGGTTTTCCTCCCTATCGAGCTCTTGAATTCAGTATTGCTTTAGTACCAGGAGCACAACCGGTGATCAAAGCACCTTATCGATTAAGTCCGGAAGGTTTGAAGGAAGTCCGAACACAGTTGGACGAATTATTGGCGAAAGGATGGATTCGTCCCAGCACTTCAAGTTGGGGATCACCAGTACTTCTTGTAAAGAAGAAGGAAGGTTCATACAGAATGTGCATTGATTACAGAGCCTTGAATGAAGTCACGATAAAGAACAAGTATCCGCTACCGCGAATCGATGATTTATTCGATCAGCTAAATGGATCTTGTGTTTTCTCTAAACTAGATCTACGTTCAGGTTATCATCAGGTGAAGGTCAATGAAGCTGATATTCACAAAATGGCTTTCAGAACTCTTTATGGTCATTATGGATTTCTTGTGATGCCATTTGGAGTGACCAACGTACTAGAAATATTCATGAACCTGATGAATTAAGTTTTTCGGGAGTACTTAGACAGGTTTTTTGTCATCTTCATTGACGACATCCTGGTGTATTCCAAGAGTCGGGAAGAATATGCCGAGCACCTACAAATTGTCTTGGAAACTCTACGACTACATCAGCTCTATGCCAAGTACAGCAAGTGCGAATTCTGGCTAAAGAAAGTTGGTTTTCTTGGACATATCGTATAAGGCGAAGGAATCTCTGTGGATCCAGCGAAAGTTTCAGGAGTAAGCGAATGGCCGACACCAAAGTCAGTGAAGGACATTCGGAGTTTCTTCGGTTTAGCTGGATATTACAGAAGGTTCATTGAAGGCTTTTTAAAGATAGCAACACCCCTGACCAAGCTCACATGTAAAGATGAAGAATATGTGTGGTCAGAAGCATGCGAACATCGTAGAACTCAAGTCAAGGTTGACAACAACACCTATTCTCATTATACCGGACCAGTCTGGAGGGTTCGAAGTGCACTGTGATGCATCTGGTAAGGGATTAGGATGTGTTCTACATCAGCACGGTAAGGCTGTGGCTTATGCTTCAAGACAGCTGAAGACTCATGAGCCCAATTATCTAACGCATGATTTGGAATTGGCAGTTGTAATCTTTGCTCTCAAGATTTGGCGCCATTATCTTCTTGGTGAAAGAGTGAACATATACACAGATCACAAGAGCCTGAAATATGTGTTTACTCAAAAAGAGTTGAATATGCGGCAGAGACGATGGTTAGAACTCATGGCGGACTTTGACATCAACCTGCAATATCACCCAGGGAAGGTGAATGTGGTTCCAGATGCTCTTAGTCACCAACTATTAGAAATGCATCTCACCACTCAGTGAAAGCTACAACAGGACTTGCATCAGATGGAGATTGAAGTAGTCATGCCAGGGAACACTCCAAGTTTGATGAATTTACAAGTTCAATCTACCATTGTCAACCAGATACAAGCAGCTCAAGAAAGTGATACTAAGTTGCAAAAGAGCAGAGAACAAGTGGAGAATGGACTTAGAACAGATTTCATCATCCATGAATACGGATCTTTGAGATATGGCAGCAGATTATATGTACCAAAAGGTCCTGTTCGGGAAGAGTTAATGAAAGAAGCTCACAGCTCTCCCTACTCAGTACACCCTGGAGGTACAAAGATGTACAAGGATCTATGTCAAAATTACTGGTGGCATGGAATGAAGCGTGAAGTAGCCAAAAGCGTCGCAAAATGCTTGGTGTGTCAGCAAGTAAAAGCTGAACATCACAGGACTGCTGGATTACTTCAACTGTTACCGATCCCAGAATGGAAGTGGCAACACATCACGATGGATTTTGTGACTGCTCTTCCTCGCAGCACAAAGGGTAACGATGCGATATGGGTCATTGTGGATCGACTCACAAAGTCGGCTCACTTCATCCCATTTCGAGTTGGCCAAGCAACTGAGACATTAGCAAAGAAGTACATGGAGGTAATAATCTACTTAAGATTTAAACTCTTTAAATATGTATTATTCCTGATACCCGTGAACTCATACAGGAAATTGTGAGACTTCATAGAGTACCGGACTGCATTGTCTCCAATCATGATACCAGGTTCCGATCGCAATTTTTGCAGAGTATGCAAGCAACCTTGGGAACAAGTCTGAATTTCAGCTGTCACGACCCGCAATTCGGCCCGTAACCGGCACTTAAACTACGTAACGTCTACAGGCATACGTAACTTAAGTAAGCCGAAAACCCAGAAATCTAAACCACCCAAAACTGGATCAACGGAGAAAACAAAATTTAAAAGTATTAGAAGTCGCCATTTTGAAAATTTACTAACTCTAGTTTTCTTTCATAAAAATTTCGGCAGCACCTCCTTTGTAAAACTGGCCCCGTAAACGGGTACAACACAGATAATATATATGAAACATCCCAAGTGGGAGAAAAGTCACGCCCACCGGCGGAGACAAACACCACAACAAGTATACGACGCCAAAGCGAAGAAATATCAAGAGAACGACTATATAAGAAGTAAACATTTCCAAAATAACCTGCTTCAACGAGCACGGTTCCCAAAACCAATATACAACACTGATATCTCACAAGTCGTCTCTAAGTCATATACAACAGGGGTAGATGGAGAATACTAGATCCAACCAAAAAATATACAGTGTACAACGGATAACCGCAAACCCACCTATAATGCAACGGCCTCACTGCCAAGGTAGCGGTATCCACAAAAGTAGTGATGATAAGCTGCCCTGCCGCGACTACTCAGAGGGTAAGTCCTGCAAAAACTGTGGCACAACGGGGGTGAGTTGCCAACTCGTGAATAGTAATCAACATCATACAGTAATCGCAAGTATGCACTAACAGCAATGATCAATAACATGTGAACTGATAGCATGAGTAAGACAATATGAATATGCATCTATCATGATATCTATATCAAATTTTTATACTGAGTACGGGATAGTAAATAATCTCATGCACAAATCATAAGCATGGAAAACACGGTGTAACTCAACAACACCCAAATCCCAAAATACTCAGGTCGGCCCTCAGATCGGCCCCTCAAATCCTGTACGTCTCATGAAACCTGAGTGTCAAACATCGACACTCAAAAACATCATGAAGACCAGTGCCTATCATCGACACATAAATACTGATATCCATACGTTCCTCGAAACCCAAGTATCCCACCTCGACACTTGTATTTCCACGTATCGGTCTGTCAAATCCCATATATCTCTCGGAAAGTAAGTGCCCAAGATCGACACTTAAATTTCCCATATCGCATCTCAATGCATAAATCCATATACAGTAGCATATGCAACATAAAACATCAATATGAGCATATCACGGAACGATTCGCCAAATAATGCATCAAGTCATTAAATGTATCTCGCGGTTCCCAAGAATCCAAATCCAGAATACATATATATACAGCGTCCCATACCACTGATATATATGCAATACAATTCATGTAAATCCAAATCCAAAATACATATATATACGGCGTCCCATACCACCGATATATATGCAATAAAAACTGATCATATAACAATAGCAAGGTATATGTGCGAACGAGTAATATAACATGGCATACATATGAGCATGTAGGTATACAGGTATGTTCTATGTAATATGCATTGTCGCACATGTATAACTGTTTAATGTCGCTAACTAATAGCAAGGTATACAATAAGCATTTGTATAGTGCGTGTCATGGCAATTACCGACAGGGTGTGTGTAGCATATCATTGGTGCTCGTGCAACATGGACTGTCGATAATAGTGCAGTGTACAACAGGTACAGTACTAAGCATAAGTAACTATATGCAACATGAATCATGCAATGTTTCTATATAAGCAAATAAGCATACGGCTAATATTATATCATGTCTAGCCCCGACGCATAGCGCCATACGGGCGATTCCCCGTAGATGTTAAATCTACTCACCCTGTGGTCTCCAGCTATGAAGATCCGACCACCTGCTTCCCTTTGTTCGCAGCGTCTGAAGTCCCCGCTTGCGACGCTATAATATCACAAACACAAGAAATAAAGCGAACATCTCAGAAGCAATCTCACTAACGTAAAACTACGTATTATAAAACGTATCAACGCACAAAACCAACTCACGAATACACGACTAGTGCAAACACACGAAACGATACCTAAACCCAAACTGAGTACGTCGCAGCACGACACACGACTCGTGTCGCAACACGTATCACGCGAACTCAAAACACACGATTATAGGTAATCGATCCCAGATTTTGCATACTGCGTCTACTAATAAAATCAACAGTGCCAAACGACCCAAAATAATAGCAGACAACTACCACAGAAGACCCACCCCAAAACACCCCAAGTCGGCCGGCGTCGCCGGCCCCCTCATCAAGTCTCGCCGGCCCCGGCCGGTGGGATGGCCCCCGTCTCCTAGGTGTTGTCTCAGGTCAACCTGCACACTCCTCTAAAGTTGTTGATTCAGTCACTAAAACTCCCAGGTCACAGCAGATACCAATATCTCTAAAAAGACACTAAAAAACCGATATCGCCTCAAACGATATAAACTACGTTCTACGCAGAAATTAACGATCAAAACCACACAAAACTACAAATTAACAGTAGAGGGGTTATACCTAACAACTTTGCTCCCAAGTTCCAAGCTTTTCCCTATCTCCAAGTGATCAAGAAGCAAGAAATCCCAAGTTTAAGGTATTTTTGTGATAGGTTTCAGAATTTTGAGGATATTTGTGATAGAAATGAATTAAAATGAGAAACAAAGGATTAAGTGCAGTAGAGGGAGGAGGATTTCAGCCAAGGGAGTGAGGAGGTGGATTCAAGAGGCTTTCCTAGCAATTTCCCTCATTTATTGCTATTAAATGCATTTGCACACCTACACACACATGCATGCATCTAATCCCTTCTCTTTTCTTTTTTCTTTTTCTTTTAATTTCCTAGTTTAAACCTAGTCCACACAATAAAATCCCTAGGTGAAGTGAGAAGGATTCCATAACTTAAGATTTTAAAGAAAAGGTCGCATAAAGAAATTTTCCCAAAATTTGAATACCGCATTAAAATAATATTAAAAATTGGGGAAAAAATCAAATTGAACCAAAAAGTCCCATATACTCCCAAAGCTCGCGCACTAGCTTTATTTTAGCTAATCTAGGTGCTGGCAAGTCTATATGGGCGTTTGTTCACAGTCGGGTAAAAACGGAAAATACCGACAAACTTACCCTAAAACGGACCAAATCGCATAACGATTTCCAAACGTTACAATCTCACCCCTTATAGAAATTCGGTCCCCGAATTACAATTTCATACTAAGACGTACCTTCAAAAAGATAAGGGAATTTCTTCCGCATCTCACTCTCGATCTCCCAAGTGATCTCCTCACCAGTCGGACTACGCCACAGAACCTTTACAGAAGGCAAGTCATTAGACCGAAGTTTCTTCACCTGCCGATCCAAAATAACTATCGGCTGCTCGGTGAACGAAAGATCACGCTCAAGCTGAACGGTCTCGTGCTGAATTATATGAGAATGATCATGAAGGTATCTACGAAGCATCGACACATGAAAAACGGGGTGAACATCTGGAAAACTAGGCGGGAGCGCTAAACGATAAGCAACCGAACCCACTCGCTCGAGGATCTCGAAAGGACCTACAAATCTGGGACTGAGCTTCCCTCTCTTCCCAAATCGCATAACGCCCTTCATCGGAGAAATCTTCAGGAATACATGATCTTCCACTGCGAACTCAAGTCTGCGACGACGACGGTCGGCATATGACTTCTGCCTGCACTGGGCTGCTCTCATCCTGTCCTGAATCAGCTGGATCTTCTCCGTAGTCTCCTGAACAAGCTGGGGTCCCAAAACCAAACTCTCACTAAGCTCGGTCCAACAGACTGGCGATCGACACTTCCTACCATATAAAGCCTCAAAAGGTGCCATCTGAATAGTCTCCTGAAAGCTGTTATTATAGGAGAACTCAATCAACGGCAAGTGACGATCCCAACTGCCCCCAAAATCAAGCACACATGCACGGAGCATATCCTCCAGAGTCTGAATAGTCCGCTCTGTCTGACCATCTGTCTGCGGATGAAAAGCGGTGCTAAAACTCAATCTGGTACCCAAAGCTTCCTGAAGCTTCTGCCATAGACGGCTAGTAAACTGGGTACCTCTGTCGGATACTATGCATGTGGGAACACCGTGCAAACGCACAATCTCATCTATATAAAGCTGAGCGTACTGAGCATAGCCAAAAGTGGTCTTCACTGGAAGGAAGTGAGCCGCTTTCGTCAACCGGTCTACAATAACCCAAATGGAGTCATACCCTCTACTGGTCCTGGGTAGACCCACAATAAAGTCCATGGAAATCTGCTCCCATTTCCACTCCGGAATGGGTAAAGGCTGCAACTCTCCAGCCGGTCTCTGATGCTCAGCCTTGACTTGCTGACAAGTCAGGCACCTCGAAACGAAGTCCGAAATATCGCGTTTCATCCCTTCCCACCAGTAATAGTCTCTCAAGTCTCGGTACATCTTGGTGGAACCTGGATGAACGCTAAAGGCCGACTGATGTGCCTGCTCTAGGATCTCGCATCTCAACCCATCAACATCCGGTACACACAAGCGAGTCCCGCATCGTAGCACACCCTGGTCATCAATCGTGAACTCCGAAACTGTACCCTGTCGAACAAGCTCAAGAATCTCAGACAAACGAGCATCACTGGGTTGCGCCTCACGAATACGATCAACAAGTAGTGGACGGGCGCGGACATGAGCAAACTGTCCCCCAGTGGAGGTGAACTCGAACTGCACTCTACTATCACACAAGAGCTGCAAATCTGCAGAAGACTGACACTGAACGGCGCTCAGCTGGGACAAGCTACCCACGGGCCTAGGACTCAAAGCATCGGCTACCACATTCGTCCTGCCCGGGTGATAAAGGATCTCACAATCATAATCCTTCACTAGCTCCATCCATCGGCGCTGTCTCAGGTTCAGATCTCGCTGCTGGAAGATGTACTTCAGACTCTTGTGATCCGTGAAGATCTGACACGACTCTCCATACAAGTAGTGTCTCCAGATCTTCAACGCAAAGACTACCGCTGCCATCTCAAGATCGTGAGTGGGGTAATTCTGCTCGTGCTTCTTCAACTGCCTGGAAGCATATGCAATCACCCTATCATGCTGCATCAAAACACAGCCGAGCCCCACTCGAGAAGCATCACAAAACACAACGTAGCCTCCCGATCCAGAAGGTAAAGAAAGAACTGGTGCTGTCGTCAACCGAGTCTTCAACTGCTGAAAACTCTGCTCGCACGCATCAGTCCAGAGAAAAGGAACCCCCTTCCGGGTCAGACCAGTCAGCGGTGCAGCGATACTCGAAAAATCCTGCACAAAACGGCGATAATAACCAGCTAAGCCCAAAAAGCTGCGGACCTCAGTCACCGATCCAGGTCTGGGCCAAAGCTGTACAGCCTCGATCTTCCTCGGGTCCACAAGAATACCATCACTAGTCACCACATGACCCAGGAAGTCCACTCTATCAAGCCAAAATGCGCACTTTGAGAATTTAGCATACAGCTGGTGCTCTCTCAATATCTGCAAAGTAATCCCCAAGTGCTGCTCATGCTCCTCTCGACTCCTAGAGTAAACCAGTATGTCATCAATAAACACGATAATGAACTGGTCGAGGAACGGCCTGAAAATCCGGTTCATCAGATCCATGAACGCTGCTGGCGCATTGGTGAGTCCGAACGACATCACCAAAAACTCATAATGCCCATAGCGCGTACGAAAAGCAGTCTTCGGAATATCATCATCCCGAACCCGCAACTGATGATAACCCGAACGCAAATCAATCTTCGAAAAATGTTTCGCACCCTGGAGCTGATCGAATATATCGTCAATACGGGGTAAAGGATACCTGTTCCGCACAGTAACACGGTTCAACTGACGATAATCCACACATAGCCTCAAACTGCCGTCCTTCTTCTTGACGAACAGAACAGGAGCTCCCCACGGCGAAACACTCGGACGCACAAGTCCCAAATCAAGCAACTCTTGCAATTGATCTTTAAGCTCTCTAAGCTCTGCCGGAGCCATCCGATAAGGCGGTATAGAAATAGGCTCCGTGCCTGGAATCAGATCAATGCAAAACTCAATATCGCGCTCTGGCGGCAACCCAGGTAACTCATCGGGAAAAACATCGGGAAACTCTCGCACAGTAGGAACCTGGTCCAACAACTCCACTGTGGCTCCAGTATCATGAATGAACGCCAAGAATCCCCGACATCCCCTCCTCAAAAGCCGACTAGCGCACAAAACAGAAATCAAACTGTGAGGGGCGGCACTACGGTCCCCCTGCACAACAAACACTGACTCGCCGGGAAAACAAAATCTAACTGTCTTCTCACGGCAGTCCACGGACGCATAGCAAGTAGCCAGCCAATCCATGCCCAACAGAACGTCGAAGTCCAACATCTCCAGAAGGATCAAGTCGACGGGCAGATCTCTGTCACCAATATGGACGACACAAGATCGAAACACAAAACGCGCAACAAACGACTCTCCCACAGGAGTAGTCACGATCAGCGGCTGATCCAGCAAACACGACTCTCGGCCTAACCTCGGCACGAAGTGCGTAGAAACATACGAATGCGTGGATCCCGGATCAAAAAGAACATGCGCATCAAAAGAACATACAGAAAGAATACCTGAAACCACGGCATTGGACGCCTGAGCGTCCTGGTGAGTCAAGGCAAAAACCCTAGCCTGACCTCTACCGGCTACTGGCTGTCCTCTGCCTCTGCCACCTCGACCTCTCGGTACAAAACCTCCGCGACCACGACCTCGCTGAACAGGAGTCTGACGCGGCGCAACTACAGGAACAAGAGGCAACGCTCTCTGAGGTGGAGAAGGTGGTAAGGTAACCTGCGGTACAGCTGGTTCGTTCACACGCGGCTCTATACAATCTCGAACCCGATGACCCAAACTACCGCACCGGTAACATCCCGAAGCAAACTGCCGATCATCCTGAGGGTAAGAACCATAAATCCTACCTCGTCCCGAACCGCCACTATCAGAGTGGAAACTGTCTCGACGTCTAAACGCCTGCCTCGCTGCGAGATCACCTATACGAACTCTCTTCGGTCCCGGAGCAACTGATAACTCAGCTAGACGCTCCTCTACCGAAAGAGCTGCATCCACCGCTGCTGCATACGTGTCACAATGCTGAATGCTGATGGCTAAGAATATCTGGGTAAGTAGGCCTCGAACAAACCACTTCACCCTCATCTCCTCAGTCGCCACCAGGTATGGAGCATATATCGACAGCTCAGTAAACAATACATCATAATCCGACACCGTCATCCCCGGCGTCTGACGTAAAGACTCAAATCTGCGCGCTCGCGCATCCCTGACACTCGGTGGAAGAAAACGAACAAGAAAAGACGCCACAAACTCAGCCCAGGTCATAGGAGCAAGACCAGCGGCTCTGCCCCTCTCCAACGACTCACACCACTTCTGGGCCATGCCCTCCAGACGAAAACTGGCAAACTCTACCCATCTCTCGTCGGAACACCGAAGTGAGCGACAAATCCTGGCCATCCGGTCGATAAACGACTGCGGATCCTCGGTAACATCTGTGCCCGTAAACACCGGAGGTCTCAGCCTCATGAAATCCGTCAACGACACAGCAATAACCTCCGGAGCTGAAACTGCGACTACCGGAACCGTAGGTACCATCGTGGCCTCCGCAGCGGGTGGAACAACTGCCTGCCCCTGCGCTCGGATGGTCTCTACCAAAGTCCCCACAATCTGGCGCAGATCCTGCATACCAGCACCAATCATAACAATATACTCCGGTACAACAGGCGTACCATCCTGGTCAGTTCTCGCCTCAGGCGAGTCAACTCTGACCTCGGCCCTCGCGGCCGCTCTCTGAGCCCTCGTAGTCTTCGGCGGCATATGGGCTGGAAATTGAAACAAGATTCGATAAGGAAGCGGAAATCGAATCACAAGATGTATATCAATCACGGAAGGAATATCAATCAACAAGTCCTAAGGTCACTTAGGCGGAGTACCGTGTCGTAAGTATGCCACGGAACATACACACGCTACGTCACTCTGCTTAAGCTACCTACTCCATCATACCAAGGTCATCCTAGACTCCGAAAGGTAAAACCTAACGCTCTGATACCAACTTTGTCACGACCCGCAATTCGGCCCGTAACCGGCACTTAAACTACGTAACGTCTACAGGCGTACGTAACTTAAGTAAGCCGAAAACCCAGAAATCTAAACCACCCAAAACTGGATCAATGGAGAAAACAAAATTTAAAAGTATTAGAAGTCGCCATTTTGAAAATTTACTAACTCTAGTTTTCTTTCATAAAAATTTCGGCAGCACCTCCTTTGTAAAACTGGCCCCGTAAACGGGTACAACACAGATAATATATATGAAACATCCCAAGTGGGAGAAAAGTCACGCCCACCGGCGGAGAAAAACACCACAACAAGTATACGACGCCAAAGCGAAGAAATATCAAGAGAACGACTATATAAGAAGTAAACATTTCCAAAATAACCTGCTTCAACGAGCACGGTTCCCAAAACCAATATACAACACTGATATCTCACAAGTCGTCTCTAAGTCATATACAACAGGGGTAGATGTAGAATACTAGATCCAACCAAAAAAATATACAGTGTACAACGGATAACCGCAAACCCACCTATAATGCAACGGCCTCACTGCCAAGGTAGCGGTATCCACAAAAGTAGTGATGATAAGCTGCCCTGCCGCGACTACTCAGAGGGTAAGTCCTGCAAAAACTGTGGCACAACGGGGGTGAGTTGCCAACTCGTGAATAGTAATCAACATCATACAGTAATCGCAAGTATGCACTAACAGCAATGATCAATAACATGTGAACTGATAGCATGAGTAAGACAATATGAATATGCATCTATCATGATATCTATATCAAATTTTTATACTGAGTACGGGATAGTAAATAATCTCATGCACAAATCATAAGCATGGAAAACACGGTGTAACTCAACAACACCCAAATCCCAAAATACTCAGGTCGGCCCTCAGATCGGCCCCTCAAATCCTGTACGTCTCATGAAACCTGAGTGTCAAACATCGACACTCAAAAACATCATGAAGACCAGTGCCTATCATCGACACATAAATACTGATATCCATACGTTCCTCGAAACCCAAGTATCCCACCTCGACACTTGTATTTCCACGTATCGGTCTGTCAAATCCCATATATCTCTCGGAAAGTAAGTGCCCAAGATCGACACTTAAATTTCCCATATCGCATCTCAATGCATAAATCCATATACAGTAGCATATGCAACATAAAACATCAATATGAGCATATCACGGAACGATTCGCCAAATAATGCATCAAGTCATTAAATGTATCTCGCGGTTCCCAAGAATCCAAATCCAGAATACATATATATACAGCGTCCCATACCACTGATATATATGCAATACAATTCATGTAAATCCAAATCCAAAATACATATATATACGGCGTCCCATACTACCGATATATATGCAATAAAAACTGATCATATAACAATAGCAAGGTATATGTGCGAACAAGTAATATAACATGGCATACATATGAGCATGTAGGTATACAGGTATGTTCTATGTAATATGCATTGTCGCACAAGTATAACTGTTTAATGTCGCTAACTAATAGCAAGGTATACAATAAGCATTTGTATTGTGCGTGTCATGGCAATTACCGACAGGGTGTGTGTAGCATATCATTGGTGCTCGTGCAACATAGACTGTCGATAATAGTGCAGTGTACAACAGGTACAGTACTAAGCACAAGTAACTATATGCAACATGAATCATGCAATGTTTCTATATAAGCAAATAAGCATACGGCTAATATTATATCATGTCTAGCCCCGACGCGTAGCGCCATACGGGCGATTCCCCGTAGATGTTAAATCTACTCACCCTGTGGTCTCCAGCTATGAAGATCCGACCACCTGCTTCCCTTTGTTCGCAGCGTCTGAAGTCCCCGCTTGCGACGCTATAATATCACAAACACAAGAAATAAAGCGAACATCTCAGAAGCAATCTCACTAACGTAAAACTACGTATTATAAAACGTATCAACGCACAAAACCAACTCACGAATACACGTCTAGTGCAAACACACGAAACGATACCTAAACCCAAACTGAGTACGTCGCAGCACGACACACGACTCGTGTCGCAACACGTATCACGCGAACTCAAAACACACGATTATAGGTAATCGATCCCAGATTTTGCATACTGCGTCTACTAATAAAATCAACAGTGCCAAACGACCCAAAATAATAGCAGACAACTACCACAGAAGACCCAACCCAAAACACCCCAAGTCGGCCGGCGTCGCCGGCCCCCTCATTAAGTCTCGCCGGCCCCGGCCGGTGGGATGGCCCCCGTCTCCTAGGTGTTGTCTCAGGTCAACCTGCACACTCCTCTAAAGTTGTTGATTCAGTCACTAAAACTCCTAGGTCACAGCAGATACCAAAATCTCTAAAAAGACACTAAAAAACCGATATCGCCTCAAACGATATAAACTACGTTCTACGCAGAAATTAACGATCAAAACCACACAAAACTACAAATTAACAGTAGAGGGGTTATACCTAACAACTTTGCTCCCAAGTTCCAAGCTTTTCCCTATCTCCAAGTGATCAAGAAGCAAGAAATCCCAAGTTTAAGGTATTTTTGTGATAGGTTTCAGAATTTTGAGGATATTTGTGATAGAAATGAATTAAAATGAGAAACAAAGGATTAAGTGCAGTAGAGGGAGGAGGATTTCGGCCAAGGGAGTGAGGAGGTGGATTCAAGAGGCTTTCCTAGCAATTTCCCTCATTTATTGCTATTAAATGTATTTGCACACCTACACACACATGCATGCATCTAATCCCTTCTCTTTTCTTTTTCTTTTTCTTTTAATTTCCTAGTTTAAACCTAGTCCACACAATAAAATCCCTAGGTGAAGTGAGAAGGATTCCATAACTTAAGATTTTAAAGAAAAGGTCGCATAAAGAAATTTTCCCAAAATTTGAATACCGCATTAAAATAATATTAAAAATTGGGGAAAAAATCAAATTGAACCAAAACGTCCCATATACTCCCAAAGCTCGCGCACTAGCTTTATTTTAGCTAATCTAGGTGCTGGCAAGTCTATATGGGCGTTTGTTCACAGTCGGGTAAAAACGGAAAATACCGACAAACTTACCCTAAAACAGACCAAACCGCATAACGATTTCCAAACGTTACATCAGCACGGCTTATCATCCACAAATAAATGGTCAGTCTGAGCAAACTATTCAGATCTTGGAGGATATGCTCAGAGCATGTATGTTAGACTTCAAAGGATCGTGGGAAGATCACCTACATCTTATGGAGTTTTCGTACAACAACAGCTTCCAAGCTAGCATAGGAATGACACCTTTTGCAGCACTGCATGGAAGGAAGTGTCGAACGCCATTAAGTTGGGACGACATCGGAGATAGGAAACTTCTTGGACCTGAGATGATAGTAGCGACTGTTGATGTGGTTAGTACTATCAGAGAAAGAATGGGCATAACCCAAGATCAACAGAAGTATTGAGCTGATGCAAAGCGACGTCACCTGGAGTTCCAGCCAGGAGATCACGTGTTCTTAAAGATATCTCCGAACCGCGGAGTGATCCGATTTGGAAGACGGGGAAAGCTAAGTTCGAGATACATTGGACCGTTCGACATACTCGAACGAGTCGGTGAAGTGGCATAGCGCTTAGCACTTCCACCTTCATTGGAAGAAGTGCATAATGTGTTCCACATATCCCAACTCAGAAGGTATGCGAGTGACCCTAGCCATGTACTTGATCATTCCGAGCTCAATATACAGCCTGATTTATCCTATGAGCAACAATCTGTTAAGATCCTGGATAGGAAAGTGAAGTCACTTCGGAATAAGGAAGTCAATTTGGTCAGAATGATGTGGAGAAAAGAAACTCCAGGAGAATCAACTTGGGAAAGGGAAGATACAATGCGTGCAATATATCCTTACCTCTTTGTAAACTAGTCCTTAAAATAAAAGTTATAAATTTCGAGGACAAAATTTTTGTAAGGAGGGTAGACTGTAACAACTCCAATTTTAGTGTACAAAAAATTTGTTTAAAAATTAATGTATACTTGGTGTATTTGCATTTTCTGTGAGTACCATAAATATTTGTTTTGCTAATTAATTACAAGACGGAGCTTATAGCTCATTGGTAATACCTTGCACTACTGAACCAAGTTACCAGAGTTCAAATCCCATACCCCACATTATTTTTAATATTATTTTATTTTGAATTTTTAGAATACCAAGGGTTTACACGTGCATAACTCACAAAAACCCCACTACACTAGATAAACTAACTGTACCAGGGGGGTAATGAAGCGACGAGGATCACTCCGGCCACCTGACTCGGCCGGACTCGGCCGAATCGGCCGGCGACTCGGCCGACTCGGGCCGCCGCCGCCGGCCGGACTCGGCCGGACCGCCGGGTCACCAACATGAAAGTTGGGCCTCTTCATCTCCCCAGTACTCCTGTATACATTAATTCCTCATACCAGTACCAGAGACTCTTTAAAACCCTAATTACTCTATTTTAATACATTTTATTACATTTTTTCAATTAAACCTTTCACCTACCCTAAACCCTAGCCTTACCCTATAAATACAACCCCTACACACACACCCTTCACTCCAAAATTCTGAACAAAACTCTCAAGAAAATTCCTAGAATCTTAGTGTAGTTTTGGAATAGCGAAGGGCGAAAGCTTCGGCAATTTTTCGACGACAACCCTAGGAGTTCTCGGCGACGAAACGACGCACCGGTGCCTCCTACCGTTCCCACTTCCTCTCTTCTGATCTCTAAACCCATAAGTCCCACCTCCTTCTCTCCTTTGCTACTCTAAAAACATCTTTTAATAAAATCCGACAGAATCGGAGTCAAATCGATTTCCGATTCGGTTTCTTTCTAAAAATCCCACTTTTCTTAAACACAACCCTATTAAACCATTACATGTTGACTATTAATCATTAACAAACATGTTAAACAAGTTTCATGACAATCTATATCATTTTGAAACTTTTATTGCTCTTTTTCAGTAAAATACCACGTAGTTTCATTTTGACATTAAATCATCACAATCTTGCTATACTTTTAAGTTAGATCAAGAGGTAATGACCTACCTCCTCACAACACTCATATGAAACATAGCACAATACTTTTTGGGAACATAGAATACGGGAAACAAACCTTTACATATAAATACCATTTACTAATAAAACCATTTTTACAAGATTTAGTATTTTTTAAACAAATCTTTGCAAAGCGCCGCTACAACCCATTTTGGGAAACCCGACTGGGATGGTGCAGATTATCGCACGTCCCTGGGCATAGTAGTGCGAGATGCAGACCCCCGCAATGGGCATTCGGTCTTGGAAGATTTACAAAATACAAAATCTTAAGAAAATGAGATTTCTAGAAATATAATATATATTAAAAATTATTTTATAAAAATATATATATATATATATATAATTAAAATATCTATTTTGAGATAATATAAATATTCCAACTTTTTCTAAAATCACAAGAGTCACTTTACATTAAAATACCATGAATTCCGTACTAAGTACAATATTACAATTTAATACCCTATATTATGAAATTAGGTTAATTTCACTAGAAACATCACATATATAAAATCTATATTTATTACAACTCTAAAAACGATAATTAAACACTTCGGTGTATTTTGAAAGTTATACAAAAGTATTTTTACATAAAACCCCTCAAGTTCTATAAATTAACCTAAAGACCCTAGTAAACATAGGTTTAAGCGGGACCAGTCTCTTGAGCCTCAAGGAGCCGGAGATACGGGTGCTTGCCTATCTAAGGTAGACAAGTTAACAACGGTGTTATCAACACGGTAATCGTCTTTGAAAAAGACACAAATCCTGCCGCCCATGTGCAACGGTTACCGATAACATCAAAACAATCATGACTTCAATTTCTTTATAATTATTCTGACTCGGACCGAGTCTCATTAATAATCTGACTTGAATATGATTCAAGTACAACCTACAATCTATAATTCAATATGAATCCTGGAATACATATGTTCAATATATTCAATCTGTATTGACTGAACCGAACCATGGATATAGTTCCATTTACATGATTCTCCAGTTACATCCATTTACTGATATCATGGTTTCGGCAACTCAGCCATCTATACAAGACAATACAATTTACAATACAACACAAATAATACAATCAATACTTCGCGGGGTTTAAGGGGTAGATTGGTACGGAAGGTGTTAGAAGTGGCACTAGACTGTAAGATTTAATACACCTAACCTATATTCCATTATTGTTGTACCGTGGCATAAACGGTTCCTTATACTACACGTGCCCCTAGTCTCTGGCATATAGAGACTCCTCTCGTATACACTGGTATTCTTCTATACCAAGCTACAAACAATAGCGTTAACACCAAATACTCATATAATACAATTTTAAAAGCTATCTTCTCTTTCTGTCTATTCTATTTCTCCTTTATCCTTGGGACTTACCGAGCGATTTGTTCGGTGACGACATTCTCTTTCTTTCTTCTTTGAATGTCGTCAGGTGATTCGGATCTTCCAGATATCGAGCCTACTAGCGAGGACTTGGACCAGCTTGCATACGATCCAGAGCTCTAGCTACATTGTACACTTTTATTTCAGTACTTTTCCTTTTCTGTTATGCCACTCTTTAGGCATTGCTTCTTTCAGATGTATTTACTTTTCCATGTATTGTACAAAAAGAATGTGAATAAATAAAGTTGTTGTTTTATTATATCTTGTCTCTTGTGCATTTAATTTTATATTGCTTAGATACGCTTAGCGTATTTACTTCAGAGTAAATACGTAGCGGCCTTGTCGCGTCCTCTACCCGTATACTGGGAAGCGGGGCGTGACAAGCACTATCATAGGACATGCTTGCATGATATACTTGACATGCTCATATTACTAATCTATATTTGCATACATCGTACTTTATGCTTACATGCATTGAGGTTCTGCTTTTATGAGATCGCTGGATTTGAGAACCATGGTTATATTTTAAAGGAAATTGTCTAATGTTTTAAAAACGCGGTTTCTCTTGATATGATATTTCGTGTCCACCATGAGTTTTCTCGGTTCTGAGAGTGTTTTCGAGACCCGATTCGAGGAGTTAGATGAACCGTCTGCGGGTACATAGTGGGCCTGGTAAGGTACCCCGGGGTAAGAAAGGATTTTGTAAGGATGATGGTGAGCCTGGCAGGGGATGTACTACCTACCGGTGATAGTTTGGACCCAGCGGTTATCCGGAGGATACCAACCGGGGTCGGGAGATGGATTGAGGGCCGATCAGGGGATGCGGCGCCTGAGGGCCGATCAGAGGATGGGGCACTTGAGATATGAGGATTTACATGTCGATGCTGGACACGAGATTCATGAAAATTCGAGTGTTGCTGTTGGAAACTCAGGTTCCATGATTTTGATGTGTCGTTGATGGACACATGTTGGTTGATTCTCATATACATACAGGCTTATGATTCAAATGTTTGGTTTTTACATGTATCATTGGCATTGAGTATATTGTTGACACATATACATACATGGTCACCCTACATACCATAGTATTACCTTCATGTTACCGTATGACCTAGGAATCGCTATTTATTCGATTTCTACTTACTGATGTTTTCTACTCACGAGTTGGCAACTCACCCCCGTTGTGCTACAGTTTTCTTGCAGGTTCGATCTCTTAGATAAGTAGCGGTATCGCTGGCACACAGCTTGCTTTCAGGGTGTTTTGCAATGGTAGGTGGAACGCATTGGATCGTGCTCACTCTTGTACTTATTAATTCTATTGTATCTAAATAACTCCATCAATCAGAAACTAGACTTTGTATATTGGTAGACCTAGTCAGACTTGTATTGCGAGACTTAGAGCGAGGGGTGTATGTTCGCTTCTTTTGAGGTTTTGATGTCTCGCTTTATTATTTATTCTTTCTGTGTTTAATCTTCACCGTTGGGCGTCATATATTTACTGTTTATTTTGTGGTTTTGATTCCGCCAATTGGCGAAGAGCTAGCTCCCGCTTGGGGATGCCTATATATATTGTATGTATGTGGTTTTGGATCAAAATATACAGGGGAAGTGCTGCAAAGTTTTAAAGATGAAAAATGTTTTCAAATATAGTATAATTCACTTGCATTTTCATATACATGACCTATGCATTTAAAGAAAAACTTGATTTTATTATACCTTTATTTTAAAAACTACACCACTTTTTTTTTTGCAAAAAGGTTTAGATTTCTGGGCTTCGGCTTACTTGAATTACGTAACGCCTTTAGAAGTTGCGTAATTTAAGTGCTGGTCACGAGCTAAATTTTGGGTCATGACAGAGAGATGGAGGAAAATGATTCCCAATAGGAACTTTAATTCGACGGAGCATCTTCCATGAGGAGGTGAAAGAAAAAACACCCCCATAATCAATCCTGGGGTGGGCCTTATCTTCGTGAAACCGCAAGGAGGGATATTGCGTTATGCCCTCTCTTTAACGGAGCCAAGGAATAATAACGAAACTGAATATGAAGCTTTGATAGCAGATCTCGAGATCGCTGTCGACATGGGAATCAAAGACGTCCTCATATATGGAAAGAAAATAAACGACCGAACTGTAAGTCTATGTAGCACACCCCACGGCTCGCGGGGAGGCGGAATACTTTAAAAACGGGTTTATCACAAGAAAAAAACTTGTTTTTTCTTTGAAACATAGACTTGTTCTACCTTTTGGATCTTGATTAAAGCTTAGCCAACAAAACTAAACTACTAGAGAGTGCTAACTACTAGGTTGAGAAGTTATAACCTCGTGTCTAGTCCTTTGGTTCTTCAAGTGGTTCCTTGCTCCTTAGTTCAAGCTTCTTCTTCTTGATCTCCTTGCTTTGGCTTCTTCTTGGGTTTTGAACGAACTCGGTTGCCGGTCTCCTTTGTGTCGAAGATAGATCCACCCGAGGGCCTATGGTCAAGCTCCAACCTCAAAAGAGGTAACTTGGTAACCTAACTTGCTAAGAAAGATCACTAAGTTAAAGTAGAGAGAGTGTAATGGACTACTTTATCTCAAAGCTCTTTGTTTCACAACACATGTGAGTGTATGAGCTTGGGAGAGAAGAAGAGGAGAAAACCTAGGAGAGAGAATGCATTTTTTAGAATGAGTAGAGAATGAGTTGTGAGAATGGCTAAGTATTTGGCTAATAATTCAACCATGGAATTATTTAATCACATAAATAACAACCATGCTTAAATAGTAGCTCCAAAGTGAATAAACAATTCTAAAGCCATGCTTGCAACCCATTCCTAAAAAATCTCCTAATATCCACCTCATTAATCCTTTATGGAAAGAGGATAAAACTATAATGAGGTGTCTCCTTCTAGAAGATCATTCAAGAAAAATTACAAGAATGCCCTCACCGTATTTTCATACCCGTATCCGTATTCCGAAAAATACGGATACACCGAGACAAGTATAATCCAATAACATAATACTAGGATCCGGCTTAAACCAAAGCCCACTAGTATTATCTGTCCGAACATCATCCGTGTAGCCAGTACACATATGCGATCGAAACCCTGCCGTAAAACCATACGGCCTCTACGTCGTCTCGCCTGATCCAGGGAAACCCTCTGTGTGGGACTCTAAAGACTCGACAGTACGCTGGCATTGGGTTTAACCACAAGTCCATCAGTGGTACTAGCTGTACGTAACGGCAGCCCAGGTACGTGTCGAAAAGGAGGACGATGAGCGAACTCGTCCGTAACCCCTACTGAGCCTGTCCGTGACAATATCCGTGCAGTCCGGTCTGTTTATCTGAAAGTATCGCATGTAAGGTCTAGGGTGGTGGAAAATATCAGACCCCTAATAACCGTACAAGTCGTGTCAGGGTGGCTCAAAACCATCTAAGAATCTACTGGTCCGTCCACCAGTAATTCTCAATCAGCCTTGGCCAGGGACTTATGGTAATGACCAACCAATCAAAGTGCGATATCGACTCCCTATATCGGGAGAGACGAATCCCTAAAAGTCGCTCACTGCCTCCATGTAGCTTGGGACAGTATCTAACTAAAACCTGTTTGCACGACTCCTTTGAGCCGTGGTAGGGTAGTAATCAAAGCACGGTAGGAACTCATACAAGACAAATGACGACCTCAAGTCGACAGACTATCTGCACACATGTCATCTGAGAATTGCTATCTGACGCTAGGTATATACCATCTAGTCAGTTCTCGGCGAGTTCTGTCCGGTGTACTCACACCCAGTGGCATCTGTATACAATCTTAGGTGCACATCACCAACGGCTGCGGAACCAATCCATCGCCCCTCGTTAGGGTCTAGATATGTATACACTAGTCTACTCTGGAGCATCGATGCCCAATCTTGATACTCCTGCGACTAGGGACATTTAAGGATGTGCCTATTGACCATCCAGCTCCCACAAGTATGACTGCCATCATAACGCCGGTAGTCAGGAAAACACCCTACGGGCTTTATCAACATGTATACAATATATGAAATACAAAGTAAAATATATCACATGTTAAGATAAAGACAAACCAAATAGCGTACTATCATATCAAGCAAGATTGTCATGTACATACATATCCTTAGCATCCTATACAATGTAGGCCTCTAGGGCATATATATCCAACAATCTCCCACTTACACTAAGGCCTGTAATTGGCGCAATTAGTACCCACTGTTTGCACTAGATTCAGTTGCTGGCGTACCGCATGCCGAACATCTCAAACAGCCTCTCGAACTGGACTTGAGGGATGGCCTTGGTGAATGGATCTACCGTGTTGTCTTTTGTGTCCACTCTCCACACCTCGATCTCCCGGCGATCCATGATCTCCCTAATCAGGTGATACCACCTCAAGATATGCCTGGATTTCTGATAGGACCTTGGTTCCTTCGCTAATGCTACAGCCCCATTGTTATCAAAATACAAAAGTATTGGATTGGCAATAGACGGAACCACCTGAAGTTCAGATTTGAACTTCTTCATCTAGATAGCTTCTTTCGCGGCATCGTTAGCAGCTATATACTCAGCCTTCGTAGTTGAGTCTGCGACGGTATCCTGTTTGGAACTCCTCCAACATACCGCACCTCCATTAAGGGTAAACAAAAAACCCGAAACAGATTTAGAGTCATCTTTGTCACTTTGGAAGCTGGAGTCGGTAAAAGCCTCGACATGGAGGTCCCCATTACCGTAAACAAGGAACATCTCCTTAGTCCTTCTCAGGTATTTGAGAATGTTCTTTACTACTATCCAATGCTTCTCACTTGGGTCAGAATGATACCTTCTTACCACACTAAGTACGTAAGCTACATCTGGTCTGGTACATAACATTGCATACATTATGGATCCTACTGCCGAAGCGTAGGGTATAATGCCCATGCGAGCCCTCTCTTCATCATTCTTTGGAGATATCTCTTTGGAGAGGGTGATCCCATGACAAGCGGGTAGATTACCGCACTTGGAATCTTCCATACTAAATCTCTTTAGTATAGTGTCAATGTACCCGGACTGTGAAAGTCCCAACATTCTTTTGGATCTATCACGATTGATCTTACTCCCCAGAATGCAAGAGGCATCTCCCAAGTCTTTCATGGAGAATTTCTGTGATAAGAAGAGCTTTACTGATTGTAGCATAGGGATATCATTCCCTATCAGCAGTATGTCGTCGACGTACAGAACGAGGAAGACTACCGCTCCTTCTACAATCTTCCTATAAATGCATGGTTCATCTACATTTTTTATAAAGTAAAATTCTTTGACCGTGTCATCAAAGCAGATGTTCCAACTCCGCGATGCTTGATTTAATCCATAAATGGATTTAAGCAACTCGCACACCTTTCCGCTGCTCCCACTGTCTAAGAAACCTTATGGTTGATCCATGTAAACACTTTCTTCTAAATGTCCATTTAGAAAAACTGTTTTTACGTCCATCTGCCAGATTTCATAGTCATGGAAGGCAGCAATGGCAAGCAGGATCCGAATGGATTTAAGCATAGCTACTGGGGAAAAGGTTTCATCATAGTCCAATCCTGTTCTTTGACGAAAACCTTTTGCAACGAGTCTAGCTTTGTAGGTTTCCACTTGTCCAAATGCACCAATCTTCTTTTTGAAGATCCATTTGCATCCAACTGGTTTCACCCCAGGAGGAGCAACATCTAAAGTCCATACTTTATTGGTGTACATGGATTCTATTTCGGATCTCATAGCATCCAGCCACTTCATCGAGTCTTTACTCGTGATAACCTGCTGAAAATTAGTAGGCTTATCATCATCGATAATACAATCATCTCGATCTCCATCTACAAGAAACCCATAGTATCTTTCAGGCGGACGAGAAAGCCTACTAGATTTGCGGAGCGGCATTGGTTAGTCGGGCTCTATTGAAACCTGAGGTTCTTCTAAGTCCTCGACAGTAGTTTTAGGTTCTGGAATTTCTTCCAGTTCTACCGCGCTCCCATTAATTTCTTTTGCAGGAAATTCGCTCTCTAAGAAGACAATTTGGCGAGCGACAAACACCTTTTGTTTTTCAGTGTGGTAGACTAGATATCCCCTTGAATGCTTAGGGTATCCTACAAACTTGCACAAAACCGATCGTGCCTCGAGCTTGTCCGGATTATGCTTTTAAACAAATGCTGGACACCCCCATATCTTGATATACTTGAGATATGGTCTCTTCCCACTCCACATTTTATATAGAGTGCTAGGAACATACTTAGTCGAAACACTATTCAATAGGTATGTCGCTGATTCCAGCGCCAAACCCCAGAAGGAAAGTGGCAACTCAGCACTACTCATCATTGAACGCACCATGTACAGTAGCGTGCGATTCCTCCTTTCTGATACACCATTATGCTGAGGTGTATACGGAGGAGTAGGCTGAGAGAGAATTCCATTCTCTTTTAAGCATTCAAGGAAACTGGTACTTAAGTATTCTCCACCTCAATCAGATCGAAGTGTCTTGATGCTTTTACCAGGCTGTTTCTCTACTTCATTTTTATACTCCTTAAATTTCTCAAAGGCCTCGGATTTATATTTCATTAAGAACACATGTCCGTACCTCAAGAAATCATCAGTAAAAGTGATGAATTAGGAGTAACCGCTTCTTGCATGTGTAGACATTGGACCACATACATAGCTGTGTACAAGTCCCAAGAGCTCCGTGGCTCTTTCTCTGTGTCTGGTGAACGGAGATTTGGTCATTTTCCCTTTGATACATGATTGACAAGTTGCATATGATAAATATTCAAAAGGATCTATATATCCATCTTTATGTAACTTAGTCAACCTTGTTTCATTTATATGACCAAGTCTACAATGCCATAGGAAGGCTTGGTTTGAATCTGGAGCCTTCCATTTAACCGTGTTTTGAATATTGAAAACTTGAGGTTGATTAAGTATGTATATGCCGTTTTCTAATGTGCCAAACCCAATCATTTCTTGATTTAGGAGAATGTTCATGACATTTCTTTCAAGTGCAAAATTATATCCTTCATTAGATAACAAAGATACTCATATAATATTACACAGCATACTGGGAATACAAAAACAGCTGTACAATACCAAAATTTGCCAACTAGTCAACCCCAGGTGATATTCCTCCACTGCAATAGCATCTACGTTCATTCCATTGCCCATACAGAGGGTCATATCACCTTCCTTCAGTGCTCTAGCCTGCAAAGAATTATAGATGTGAGAACCAGAACCGGTATCAAGTACCCATGATGTAGAGTTTACTGAAAGACAGTTTTCGATTACAAACACACCTGAAGCAGAAGCAGCAGCTTGCTTCATGTCCTTGGCTTTGAAAGCCATGCAATCCTTCTTCCAATGCCCCTGTTTGTGACAATAATAGCATTCATTCTTATCCGCCTTCACTCTCCCTGCCTTGTTCGTTCCCTGCACCTTCTTGACCCCGCCTTTCGGTTTGGTGGCTTTCATCTTCTTCTTCCCTTTTGCTTTCGCTTTGGATTTAGATGAGGATAATTGGCCAACATACAGAATGGGGGTCTTCTCCTTTTTCAAGGAGGTCTTTGCTACCCTCAACATGTTGAGAAGCATTGGAAGATCAGCTTCCATTTCGTGCATGTTGAAGTTCAGCACGAACTGAGAGAAGGTGTGGAGAAGGGACTGCTGTAGGGTTACTAGACACTCTCACAAGGTTCTACAAGGCATCAACCATGCCCGATTTAAAATTTAGACGTACCGAACAACCCTAACCAAGATCTTAAACTAGATATTAGGCGAAACAAAGCAAGTAAACAACTTTACATCTAAGAGTTTGGGATTACAACCTTTGTAGTCCGGTCCTTCGCTTCATAAGCTCCGAGTAGAAGTCCCTTCGCTGCGATCATCAAGTTTCCGGACTCTAGAGAGGCTCCACGAAGAGAAAGATGCAAGCTTGCTTCCGATCTTCGATAACTAAGATGATCTACCTTGAAGTTTCTTTAACACAAGCTCTCACTCACTAATGAAGTGAACACCCTAATCTAATGGGCTAGATTAGATGAGGATGATGAAGTAGGAATTTAGCTCTGATTTATTATCTATTTCTCACTCAAAATCATCACAAGAGCAAAATCTAGTAAGCTTTTCTTGAAGGAAGAAGAAGAAGAATATCCAAAACCTTTTGTGATGAATAATGAAAAGTCTAGTGAGGATAGAAATGCAACCATGGGTTAAGTAAGTAAACTTAACCCTTGTAGAGATTGAACCATGGTTCAAGGGTTGGGTTGGGTTAAACAAATATCTATGCAAAATATCAACACATAATATCTTTGCAAGAAACAAAAGCAAAGCTTCTAGAAACTTCTAGAAAAGATTAACCCAAATCAAACCCTAACCATCTTTAATCTCCACTAAACATGTTGCATTAATAACCCTAACATGTTACAATATTATATATCACATATACAATATTTATTGTAACAAAATAAAATAATACAATTAACATATATCGCATATATATCAATGTATTACCCGAGTGAGAAAAAGAATCTTTTAGTGAGCTTATATTAGTTAATGTAATTTAATATATCATATATATAATTATACATTAAATCATCGAATCAACACTTGATCCGACAATCCGGCTATATCGCATATAACCGGATAATATATCATTTACCGATTCATCGAATCAACACTTAATCCGACGACCCGGCTGATATCAAATATCGCGAGAATAGAATACGGTATCTCATAACGTATTATTCTCGGTCATGCACATATCACATATGTGCTCCTACTCCGTTTTTCCTGAGCCAAGAAACCTCTGTGTAGGACTCTAAAGAATCGTTAATACGTCGGCAGTAGGAAATGATCATATCAAACACCCACAAGCTGCAAGCGGTCAGCTAAACATAACAGCCACCCAGGTATTGAGCGATCAGAAGATCAACAAGCAATCATGTACATTCTCCTGTGAATCCAGTCAGTAACACTCCCGTACAGTCTGGTCTCTTCGTCTGATTTGTCGCATATCACGCATAGGGGTGGTAAACGTCAGACCCAGTAGCTTGATAAGTCGTGTCGATATGAGGTCTATAAAAGTTCGAGAAACTAATGATAACACTTACCAGTAAATCTCAGCAATCCTGGCCAGAGATTTCCAGTTTTAGCCAATCGAACACAGCGCAACATCAACTCCCTATACCGGGAGAGACGAATCCCCTCCTATCGCTCATTGTCTCCATGTGATTCGGGACTGTACCCAAAAGCCACCTTTTTGCACGCCCTCTTAGAAGTGGTATGATGGAAATCAAAGCACAGTGGAAATCACACAAGACTCTATGACGATCTCGGGTCTACAGACTAACCTGTACTAGTGTCACCAGAGAACTGCCATCTGACGTGAGGTATAGTACCATCTGGGAGTTCTCGGTGATTACGTCCAGTGTACCCAGTCTCCACTGAGCACCCGTACACCATCCTTGATGTCAAACATCGATGGATATGGGATCATCCATCGCCCATCATATGGATCAAGATGTGTATACGCTATTCTACTCTGGTGTATCGATGCCCAGTCTCGATACACCCTCGACTAGGAACTATTATAGGATGTACTCATCGACTACCGTGGCCCTACTAGTATGATCTCATCATAGTCCCAATAGTCGAGTTCATATCCTAAGGGCTTTATCAACATGTAACATAGAGACAATCAGAGTACATGTTAAGATAAAGTGCAACCAGATAACATACTATCATGTCGAGAAAGAAAGTCCTCCCTATATATGTCCAAGCATCCATTACAATATACATCATATGTACAGTAATAGCCTCTAGGGCGTACATATAACTAGCAATCTCCCACTTGCACTAGGGCCATCTGTTGTGGTATCGCATACCCAACAATTAGCTGTGGTTGAAGTATCTCATACTCAATCATCCCATAAATGTCTCTACTGGGAAAAAGGCCTTTGTGAGTGGATCCGCGATGTTGTCCTCTGTGTCTACTCTCCTAACCTCGATCTCCCTGGAGATCAACCATCTCCATGATCTGGTGAAACTGCCTAAGAATTATATCTGGATTTTTTATGGGACGGGGGTTCCTTGGCATAAGCCACAACTCCATTGTCACACAATGGTTGGAACGAAGTTCATCTCATGAACTTATATATATCCAGACTGCCTCTTTGGTATCATCCTTGGTAACGATGTATCTTGCCTTTAATCGTCTAGTAAGTCACGGTATCTAGCTTGGAACTCTTCCAACCTACCGTCCCTCCACTGAGGGTAAAGACAATGCCTGCGACTGACATTCAATCGTCCTTAACAACCTGGAACCTTTCCAGTGATTCTCCCCAAGATTTATTGACACCATCTCACTACAACTAGTGAGAATCCTAATATCCAAATAGATCTATCTCATAGATCCATAACCCAGGATTTAGGAGGTATCACCTTGATCCTATATGGAGAATCATTGTGATAAGCAGAGATTGGCCGAGCATAGCATAGGAAACTCCTTCCCTATCAAGAATATGTTATCCACGTACTCTACGGGGATCACCACCATACTCCCTACTACCTTTTTGTATATACAAGGTTCATCTACCATTTTGATGAAGTCAAACTCTTTGACTACCACATCAAAACAGACGTTCCAACTCCGCGATGTCTGCTTTATCGCATAAAACAACTTGCACACGTTTCCGCTGCTCCCACTGTCTACGAAGCCCTCTGGCTGTGTACTTATAGACGCTCTCTTCTAAATCAATATTTAGAAAATCAGTCATGACACCCAACCGCCAGATATCGTAGTCATGTTATGTAGCCATGGCAAGTAGGATTTGGATGGACTTAAGCATAGCTTTGAAAGTCTCAACTTTTCCATGTACACCAAGTAATCTTCTCAAGATATACTTGCTCCTGATGGGGATTTAACCCTTCAGATAAAGCAACCAAAGTCCATACTTTGTTAGTGTATAAGGATTCCATCTCAGATCGCTAAGCATCCAGCCATTCTTATAGAGTCCCACTGCTGATGGTCAGCTCAAAACTAGTTGGGTCATCATCTCATGATGCAATCCTCGCTCCCACTGTCATAGAGAAAACCGAAGTATCTCTCAGGTGGGTGAGGAACCCTACTAGATCGGCGGAGAGGCTGAGGTTCGTTGGAAACTATTGAATCCTTCGGTTCTACCAAATCATCAACTGCAATTTGTATAGCTGGAACTCCTTCCAGTTCTACGTCATGGCCACTAATTTTTCCACAAGAAATTCCCTTTTACAAAGGTGGCATGTTGAGAAACAAAACATCTTTTGTTCCTCGGTCAGGTAAAAGATATTCCCTTGCGTATGCTTGGGATATCCAACAAACTTCTACAGAACTGACTTTGCCTCGAGCTTGTCCGGATTATGCTTTTAGACATAGGCTGGACAACCCCAAATCTTAACATACTTAAGATATGGGCTCTTCCCATTCCATATCACATATAAAGTGGTAGGCAACTGATTTGATTAGAACCTTATTCAATAGGTATGCAACTTCCCAAGTGCATAACTCCCAAAAGGAAATAGGAAACTCAGTAGTACTCATCATAGAGCGCACCATATCTAATAGGGTGTGATTGCTCTGCCCCGATACACCGACGTGATGTGGTGTATACGGAGGAGTAATGCTGAGAGAGAATCTCATTCTCCTTTAGAATAGTCCAGGAATCCGTGCTCAAGTATTCTCCTCCCTGATCACATCAAAGGACATAATACTTGTACCCATTTTGGTTCCCTACTTCTAACTCATATTCTGTGAATATCTCAAAAGGTTCGGACTTGTGTTTCAACAGGAACATATGTCTGAATCTTGAGAGATCATCAGAGAATGTAATGAAGTACAAAAACCAGTCATGGCATGAGTAGACAGGGAACTTACATACATCATCATGTATCAATCCCAAGAGTTCACTAACTCTTTTTCTGTTTCCAATAAACAGAGCTGTGGTCATCTTATCTTTGTGACATGACCGGCAAGTTTCACAAGATGTAAATTCAAACAGATTTAAATATACATCTAAATGTATCTTCAGCTAGTCAGGTCGCATTGATATGACCTAGTCTACAATACCTCAAGAAGGATTTGTTCATTTCTAAACTCTTCCTCTTGTGTGTGTTCTGTACACTAAGAACTGTGGTTTGATTTAGAACGTCTACGCTTTTAGATAACGTGCCTGAACCGATCAACTCTTGATATAGGAAATGTTAAAAACATTATCCAATCAATACAAAATTATATCCATCTTTACTAATAAAGAGACTGATATGATGTTGTATCTCAGATTCGGTATCTAATAACATTCGTTCAGAATCAATGTATTCTGGTAATACAGGGAGATAACTACCAACAGACTTGGCTGCAACACTTGCACCGTTTCTATCTCATGAAACTTATCACCCGTTCTCAGTCCTCTACCTTTCTATAGCCCATGTAACAGATTACATTTGTGGGATCCTGATCTGGTATCACTTACCCAGGACGTAAAGGATATTGAGAAACGGTTCTGTGTAATGAACACACCAAAAGAAGATGCATCAACATGCACTTTCTTCTTTTGGGCGGCACAGGAATTCTGGTAATCCCCTATTTCCTACTCTGTCTTACAACAATTATAAGTTGGAGCGGAACCAACGTTCCCCAGCTCAGTATAATAAGCGGGTTCGGTCAATACATCTGTATTATTATCTTGATTAAGGCGTGATATGGTCGCTACCTGGAGAGAGAGAGAAAAAAACACTCGGCGTATGCTCTTGCAAGATTAGATTGGTTATTAATATACCTAATCAGGATGTCTCCCACTGTTTTAGTCAAATCTTTCTTCAAACCCTAAAAGGAAAGAATAGCCAGGATTAATTACACCCTACAAGTTCGCCAATCTTTCAGCCAGGCCAGTGCCGGTACTTTGAGGGAGGTTCCCCGTGCTTTCGCACGGACCTAATTAAAGTAAACCTCGTTTTCCCAGGGGCGTATCCCCGTCGACACCTTTCTAGACACCTACTTGATCGGCTAATTGTAATGCGAAAACTCTCCCAGGAGTAACTCTTACTCGCAGCGGGTATCGGGATCCAACTATCTCATAGAAGGTATGCAATCTCATTGCAAATTTCAACACTTGAAATTCCCAATAATATTATGCCCCAAGCGATCTATGACCTTGACTAAGTCAACAAACCATAGACCACAAGTAAAGTTCAACCCGTCATTTCCCGGTTGAATTAAACCCACCAGCACGACCCTTGACTAAGTCAATAAGGACGCACGATTACCCTAATCCAATCGCATCATATGCTTTGCAGATAAGCACTAATCATCTACCGCACACTACGCCTTGACTAAGTCAAAAAACGCAGCACGAATACTAACTATTACTTATCTGAAATGACGGAGGGCTACGACAAGTTTTTAAGAAAACCTTTTGCGTAATGTACTTTATATCATTGTAGAATCGAGTGATTTTAAATGGAGTGTTTTTTAGGCCTTTTCTAGTTTTGCTAAAGAGGTCACTCCCGGTGAAGGGATCGTCGGCTCTTTCCTCATCGAATAAGGTGCAGGATATTTCACAAATATCACTATGCAAAGCAAAAATTATAGAAGCAATCAAAAGACAAACCGAGTATGGAGCATCTGCTAGTTTCTCTAAAGAGGTCACTCCCGGTGAAGGGATCTCGGCTATTTCCTTATCGAATAAGGTGCTGGATGTTCTACAAGGAACACCGCTATGCAAAGCAAGAACTAGAGCTACCATTTTTAAGACAAGTTTCTACAACATCTTTAGGTTTCTTTTATTTCATTAATCACATTAATGAAGTCCCATTTTAATTATGCTTCACAAGCATCAGATATGAAACGAAATCAACAATATATAATATATCTCATATATATGTAAGTCCACGTTGCGACCCCCGGTTCTTACGGGGAGGCGGAAACGGTATAAAAATCAAATTTTTAGCGCATGGGGCAACATGGACTAACAAAGTCGGGATCTTTTCTAAACTAAACTAGCAAACAAGCTAAAGAGAGTTAGCTACTCGGAAAGATGGTTATACCTAACTTGAACTCCTTCTTCTTCAAACTTTTGAAGAGGTTGATGGTGCTTTCCTCGTTGCCTTCTTCCGTCAAAGATGGATCCACCTGAGGGTTCAACCTTCGGACTCTTTCTCGAACTTTGAGAGAACTAGAATCTTCGGCTTGCTAAACCTTTGATCCTAGAGTGAGTAGAGAGTGTCTAAGGGGTGTTTTTCTTTCAAGGAGAGGGATTCTCAACACATGAGAAGGATTCTCCTTTTGCTAGAGGAAGAAGAAGATGAAGTGGGGAGAGAGAAGCCAAATGATAGAATGAGCTCTTTTTCCTTTTGCAACCATAACAAAAGAAAAAAGAATTATCAAATTAATAATAATAATGAAAATGAAATAGTTGATGGAAGGTTTATGAATGACCATTATCATTTCATTCATTAAATGAATTTTGCTAGAATCAAAGAGCATCTTTGCAAAGTAATGATGATGGTCAAACATTCAACTATGGTCAACTAGTCAACCATGGTCAACAAGTCAACAAAAACCCAACCATGACACAATTTCATTTTATTAATATTATTAATTGATATAACATAAATCCATTAGGGTTTGGAAAAAGACGACTGTCAACTGTGCATACGCACCCGTTCCGAAACCCTAATGAAAGTCCTCTTCCTCCTCCTCAAACAACTGTGCATACACACCTGCATTCTTGTTCCGAGGAACATGAATACTTAGAGATAAAAGCAACCCCAAAACATATACCAGTATCTGACTCAAACCAGAGCCAGCCAGTAATATCCGTCCGGACTCCAAACGTGCACAAGTGCGCGGATGAGAACGAACCATGTCGCAAAACCATGCGACATCTACTCTGTTTTGCCCAGAGGCGAATACCCTCTATGTGGGACTCTAAAGACTCGACACTACGCTGGCAGTGGGTTTAACCACAGACCGCAAGCGGCACTAGCTGTGCGTAACGGTCCCCAGGTAGATGCCGACAAGAAGGCTGACGAGGTGAACCCCATCTGAACTCCTACTGAGTCTGAATGTGACAGTCTCCGTACAGTCCGGTCTGTTCGTCTAATACATCGCATGTCGGGCCTAGGGGGCGGTAAAACGTTAGTCCCCTAATAGCGGTACAAGTCGTGTCGGAGTGAAGCCCAAAACACCCTGAGATAACACTGGAAGCCTACCAGTATATCTCGCTTGCCCTGGCTAGGGACTACTCGTGTAATGGCTCTCCTAGACACAGCGCGATGTCAACCCCCAATACCGGGAGAGACGAATCCTGTCTAACCGTCACTGCCTCCAAGTGCTTCGGGACTACACCCAACCACTACCTGTTTGCACGACTCCTTTGAGCCGTGGTAGGGTAGTGATCAAAGTGCAGTGGGAACACACTCGAGGTGAAGTGCCAGTGTCAAGTCAGCGGACTAAGCTGTACTCATGTCACCTGGGAACCGATAACTGACGATAGGTATAATACCAACATGTCAGTTCCCGACGAGTCCTGTCCAGTATACTCGTAACCCAACGAGCACCCGTATACTATCTCCAGTACGACGTACTGATGGCTGTGGGACAGACCATCTCCCACACTGGGATGAGAAGCGCATACGCTAGTCTACTCCGGAGTATCGATGCCCTGTCTCGATAGTCCTGCGACTAGGAACCTGTATAAGGATGTGCTTATAGATTACTCAGCCCCCACTAGTGTGACTGCCATCACAACGCTGGTAATCAAGCAAAGATCCTAAGGGCTCCACTAATGTGTATAGGTGATATACTAATATAAACACATGTACACATTGAAGTAGAAACAAACCAAGTAGCATACTACTATATTGAGCAAGATTGTTTATACAAGGTGAATATCCCAAGCTTCCATTAAGTAATATACAAACTAGTATGATACAGTAATGGCCTCTAGGGCATATACACTAACAATCTCCCACTTGCACTAAGGCCATGTACTGGCGTATCGAAGACCTATCATCTCGATCAGCCGCTCGAACTGAGTCTGGGGCAGGGCCTTGGTGAATGGATCTGCAGTGTTCTCTTCTGAAGCAACCCTCCGAACCTCGATCTCCTTGCGATCCACGATCTCCCTGATCAGGTGATACCGCCTCAAGATGTGTCTGGATCTCTGATGGGACCTGGGTTCCTTCGCTAAAGCTATAGCCCCGTTGTTGTCGCAATACAGAGGTATTGGATCAACAATGGATGGAACCACCTGAAGTTCTTTCAAGAACTTCCTCATCCAGACGGCTTCTTTTGCGGCATCAGATGCAGCGATATATTCCGCTTCCATAGTCGAGTCTGCAACGGTTTCCTGTTTGGAGCTCTTCCAACACACCGCCCCTCCATTGAGGGTAAAGACGAAACCCGACATGGACTTGGAATCCTCCTTGTCACTCTGGAAGCTGGAGTCAGCAAAGGCCTCGATCTGGAGGTCTTTTCCGCCATACACCAAGAACATCTCCTTAGTCCTTCTCAGGTACTTGAGAATGTTCTTTACCGCTATCCAGTGTTTCTCCCGAGGGTTTGACTGATACCGGCTTACCACACTCAGTGCATAAGCTACATCCGGTCTGGTACACAACATCGCATACATTATAGAGCCTACCGCAGAAGCGTAGGGTATAATAGACATGCGATCCCTCTCCAAATCAGTCTTGGGGGACATCTCTTTAGAGAGGGTGATCCCGTGACAAGCCGGTAGGTTACCGCGCTTGGAATCTTCCATACTGAATCTTTTCAGTATGGTGTCGATGTACCTGGACTGTGAAATTCCTAATATCCTCTTGGATCTATCACGATGGATCCGGATCCCCAGGATGTCTGAGGCATCACCCAGGTCTTTCATGGAGAACCTGTGCGACAAGAACCCCTTGACAAATTGTAGCATAGGAATGTCATTTCCTATTAAGAGAATGTCATCCACGTATAAAACGAGGAATACTACAGTTCTCGCTACAAATCTACTATAGATGCATGGTTCATCTGGATTTTTGATAAAGCCAAATTCCTTGACCGTCTCATCAAAACAGATGTTCCAACTCCGCGATGCCTGCTTTAGTCCATAGATGGACTTAAGCAACTTGCACACCTTTCCGCTGCTCCCACTCTGAATGAAACCCTCTGGCTGGTCCATATAGACACACTCCTCTAAATTTCCATTTAGAAAAGCGGTTTTTACGTCCATTTGCCAAATCTCATAATCGTGGAAGGCAGCAATGGCAAGAAGGATCCGAATGGATTTCAGCATAGCCACTGGAGAAAAGGTTTCGTCATAGTCCAAACCAGGTCTTTGATGGAAACCCTTTGCTACAAGTCTAGCTTTATAGGTCTCAACCTGTCCATCTACACCAATCTTCCTTTTGAAGATCCACTTGCATCCTACGGGTTTTACCCCGTCTGGAGCAATGTCCAACGTCCATACTTTGTTGGTGTACATGGACTCCATTTCGGTTCGCATTGCATCCAGCCATTTTACCGAGTCAACGCTCTGAACGGCCTGCTGGAAGCTAGTAGGCTCATCATAATCTATGATGCAATCCTCTCTATCCCCGTCTATGAGAAAACCGTAGTATCTCTCGGGCGGATGAGACTGCCTACTACTCCTGCGGAGCGGCGTAGGAATGTCCTGTTCTTTCGAACCTTCTGGTTCCTCTAAGCTTTCAGTAATGGTTTGTGGTTCTGGAATTTCTTCCAGTTCTACTGTGCTCCCACTTATCTGGGTTTCCAAAAACTCAATTTCCAAGAAGTAGGCATGACGAGAAACAAGAACTTTTTGTTCCTCTTCGCAGTAGAAGAAATATCCCTTGGAGTTCTTTGGATATCCCACGAACTTGCACTGTACTGAGCGTGCCTCGAGCTTGTATGCATGCTGCTTCTTAACAAAAGCTGGACATCCCCATGTCTTAATGTGCTTAAGATAGGGTCTCTTCACACTCCAGATCTCATATGGTGTAGTAGGCACAGTCTTAGTAGGAACTCAGTTCAAAAGGTACGCAGCTGATTCTAGCGCATACCCCCAGAATGATCGCGGTAACTCAGCATTGCTCATCATGGATCGTACCATATCCAATAGGGTCCGGTTCCGTCTCTCCGATACACCGTTGTGTTGCGGAGTGTATGGAGGAGTAAGCTGAGAGAGAATTCCGTTCTCTTTTAAATAATTCAGGAACTCGGCACTTAAGTATTCTCCACCTCGATCCGATCTTAGAATCTTGATACTTTTGCCGGTCTGTTTCTCTACTTCATTCTTATATTCCTGGAACTTTTCAAAGGCTTCGGACTTATGTTTCATTAAGAAGACATAACCGTACCTTGAAAAATCATCCGTAAAAGTAATGAAGTAAGAGTAACCGCTTCGCGCATGTGTAGACATTGGACCGCACACGTCGCTGTGTATGAGTCCCAAGAGCTCGCTCGCTCTTTCTCCGTGTCCAGTGAACGGAGTCTTTGTCATCTTTCCCATGAGACAAGATTCACAAGTGGCATAAGACTGATACTCAAACGGATCCAAGTATCCTTCTTTATGTAACTTAGTCAACCGTGTCTCATTGATGTGACCCAGTCTACAATGCCATAAGAAAGTCTGATTAATATCTGGAGACATTCTTTTGTGTGTATTCTGGTCATTGAAAATCTGTGGTTGGTTTAACACGTATATACCATTGCTCAGTGTACCTGACCCAATCAGAACTTGATTAAGGTGAATGTTTACAACATTACTTACTAACGCAAATTCATAACCTTCTTTAGAAACTAAAGATACAGAAATGATATTACAAGTTGCGTTGGGTACAAAAAAGAAATTACGCAAAACCAAAACATGCCCATCTGTCATTCCCAGGTGATAGTCCCCCACGGCTTTAGCATCCATGCTAGCTCCGTTCGCAACTCTGAGGGTCATGTCACCTGCCTTCAAAAACCTACGGTTTCTCAACGCCTGCAAAGAATTACAGATATGAGATCCTGATCCGGTATCCAATACCCAGGAAGTAGAGTTTATAGAAAGACAGTTTTCAATAACATACACACCTGAAGCTGAAGCCGCAACCTGCTTCAGTTCCTGTGTCCTGGCCTTCCAAGCCCTGCAATCTTTCTTCCAGTGTCCACTCTTATGACAATATAAGCATTCCTCCTTTCCCACAAGCTTCCCCGCAATCTTTGTTGCCTTTTCCTTTCCCTTCGTACCCACTTTACCAACACCGCCTCTTGGTTTGGCGGGGGCTTTCTTCCTCTTTCCCTTGGCTTTTTCCTTGGACCTAGAGGAAGAAGATCCTCCTACAAACAAAGCGGGTGTTTCCCTACCTTTCTGTAGGGTGCCCTCTGCGCTCCTCAGCATGTTGAGGAGTTCTGAAAGTTCAACTTCCTTTTCTTGTAAGTTGAAGTTCAGTATAAACTGGGCGTAAGTGGATGGAAGGGACTGGAGAATTAAATCCGTATAGAGTTCACTTTCCAACGTGGTCCCAAGTTCCGCGAGCTCCTCAATGTAGCCAATCATCTTAAGCACGTGGTCCGCTACCGATGATCCGACGGCCAACTTTGCCGAAAATAACTTCTTCGACACTTCGTATCTTGCGATACGAGACTGCTCTCCATACAGTTCTTTTGTATGAAGAAATATGGATTCCAAATCCATATTCTCGTGCCTCCTCTGATGTTCGTTGTCCATAGAGGCAAGCACGAGGCACCTGGCCTTCGCGCAATCAATCTCCCAAGTCTTACGGATTTCCTTATCCGCGACGCTGGAGGTGGGACCTGGGATGGGGGAAGCTTTGGTGGTAAGAAGATACCCCAGCTTGTCGTAAGTGATTGCCATTTTGACATTCCTGAGCCAATCTTTGTAGTTTGGCCCTGTCAGTATGTTTTTATCTAGAAGTAACTTAAGTCCAGTCATGTCGAATGGTCGCTGCAATTAGGAGGGAGAGAAGAAACACATTAGCACGATGCTCTTGCAAGTTTAGAGTGGTTTTTAATTTGTCTAAACAGGATGGCTCCCACTGTCTCTCGAATCCCTCCTCAAACCATAAAGGAAGAATTAGTCGGGATCAATCCCACCGCACAATACTTGCTTAACCGTTCAGCCAGGCCAGTGTCGGTACTTCGAGGGAGGTTTTCCAACGCTTTCGTGAAGTTCCTTAATTAAATAACCTCTTTTCCCTGGGGGCGTAGCCCCGCTAACACCTTTCTAGGCGCCTACTAGGTTTATAGCATTGATCGTTTAGTGAGAAATTTCCCGAGGAGTAGCATATACTCACAGTAGGATCGGGATCCAAATATCATCGCGTGACGAAACTGAAGGAATCTTACCAGAATCATCACACTCCAAATGGTATGCAAATCTAGCAAGTTTCAGTACTTATGAAACTCCCGATGTGGATTTTTGCCCCATGCTCTTATGACCTTGACTTTGGCCAACAAATCTTAAGTCACATGCCAAGTTCTACCCGTCGTTCTCCAGGTTAATTTGAATCCACCCGTACCTACCCTTGACTTTGGCCAACAAGGCAGTACGACTGTTCCAAACCAACGCATCTATCTATGCTGCACATGAATACCCAATAGCTACCAATCACTATGCCTTGACTTTGGCCAACAAACACAGCTTGAATACTATTGACTATTCATGTGAAACGACGGAGGGCTACGAATGGTTTTGGCGAAACCGTGAACGTAGTGAACTTGATATAATCGATGGAACGAGATAGCTTTTAGAAGGAGTGGCTCAAGCTCCGCATTTAAAAGTTAGTTTTGAAAAGAATCGAGTGGTTTTTCGAAAGTGTTCCAACGATTTTAACTTGGTTTATTATCTTGCATTAGTTCTTTTAATGCGTGATATTCTTGCATTAGTTCTTTTAATGCGTCCCATCATTTAATCCTACCATTGCAGAAAACAACCAAAATATGACGTACGCTTATGCCATTCGCATTCGCCACGGGGCCCCGTCATCACCCGTTAGGTTACTTAACTAACGACAGAGCGGGGGCTGGGCTAGCGCGGCTGTAAAACATAAGCAACGCCTAAATAGTTATAAATATAGCAATGATAGACATTACAAATCACAGATGAATACATTGGATATACTAGGAATCCACAATCCGTTCGAGCCTGCAACGAAAAGCGGATTACACGGTCGCGGTGAATAGCCAATACCCCACCCAAGACCCCTACGAGTGCGGCAAACTACCCGCCAAGTACTCGGCAGTTTGTGCACCCCTCCATGGGTCTATCCTAGGAGCAAAAACAGTAAAAAGAATTATACAATGACGGCTACAACCCCGACCCGGTTGTGCGGCCAAACAAATAATAATATTACATCAATTTACATATTACAAATGAATGAAAGAAAAACAAAAGCTCATCTCACATCCACCCCGGCTATTCACCCGCGACAGTCCAACACATTCATATACACATTCCAATATCAAACACAGATCACAGAGATGTATAACCCCGACTAATCGACTTATAGCGATTAGCCAACGTTCAATACATACAAACATCACAGATATAACCAACATAGTCAAAGTGTAGTGAAGTTCGGAAAAAATACGGAATTATAGGCCCCCAAAAACAAATTTCTATTCTGGAAAATCTGGGCACATATAATATATCTCAAAAATCCTAAAACCAATCCAGAGATACACTGCACCAAAATCGAGGCAGAGAGGAGACAAGACGGCCGCGAATCCGCGGCAACATAGCTTGCTGAGGCCGCGGAAACGCGGTCGTTTGGTCAGATCTCTGGCTCGTTTTTGGTGGTTATCTTTAAAAAATCCTGAGATGATTTTAGGTGCATAACAAATTTTGTTTTGACCAGAAAAAAATTTAACTGAAACTAGGGTTTTTGAAAAGTTTGGTTTTTGGATTTTTCGGTTCCGAACTTCGTTACACTTCACTACCTAGCTAGTTTAAGTTTAGTTAGGCTCTGATACCACTGTAAGTCCACGTTGCGACCCCCGGTTCTTACGGGGAGGCGGAAACGGTATAAAAATCAAATTTTTAGCGCATGGGGCAACATGGACTAACAAAGTCGGGATCTTTTCTAAACTAAACTAGCAAACAAGCTAAAGAGAGTTAGCTACTCGGAAAGATGGTTATACCTAACTTGAACTCCTTCTTCTTCAAACTTTTGAAGAGGTTGATGGTGCTTTCCTCGTTGCCTTCTTCCGTCAAAGATGGATCCACCTGAGGGTTCAACCTTCGGGCTCTTTCTCGAACTTTGAGAGAACTAGAATGTTCGGCTTGCTAAACCTTTGATCCTAGAGTGAGTAGAGAGTGTCTAAGGGGTGTTTTTCTTTCAAGGAGAGGGATTCTCAACACATGAGAAGGATTCTCCTTTTGCTAGAGGAAGAAGAAGATGAAGTGAAGAGAGAGAAGCCAAATGATAGAATGCGCTCTTTTTCCTTTTGCAACCATAACAAAAGCAAAAAGAATTATCAAATTAATAATAATAATGAAAATGAAATAGTTGATGGAAGGTTTATGAATGACCATTATCATTTCATTCATTAAATGAATTTTGCTAGAATCAAAGAGCATCTTTGCAAAGTAATGATGATGGTCAAACATTCAACTATGGTCAACTAGTCCACCATGGTCAACAAGTCAACAAAAACCCAACCATGACACAATTTCATTTTATTAATATTATTAATTGATATAACATAAATCCATTAGGGTTTGGAAAAAGACGACTGTCAACTGTGCATACGCACCCGTTCCGAAACCCTAAGGAAAGTCCTCTTCCTCCTCCTCAAACAACTGTGCATACACACCTGCATTCTTGTTCCGAGGAACATGAATACTGAGAGATAAAAGCAACCCCAAAACATATACCAGTATCTGACTCAAACCAGAGCCAGCCAGTAATATCCGTCCGGACTCCAAACGTGCACAAGTGCGCGGATGAGAACGAACCCTGTCGCAAAACCATGCGACCTCTACTCTGTTTTGCCCAGAGGCGAATACCCTCTATGTGGGACTCTAAAGACTCGACACTACGCTGGCAGTGGGTTTAACCACAGACCGCAAGCGGCACTAGCTGTGCGTAACGGTCCCCAGGTAGATGCCGACAAGAAGGCTGACGAGGTGAACCCCATCTGAACTCCTACTGAGTCTGAATGTGACAGTCTCCGTACAGTCCGGTCTGTTCGTCTAATACATCGCATGTCTGGCCTAGGGGGCGGTAAAACGTCAGTCCCCTAATAGCGGTACAAGTCGTGTCGGAGTGAAGCCCAAAACACCCTGAGATAACACTGGAAGCCTACCAGTATATCTCGCTTGCCCTGGCCAGGGACTACTCGTGTAATGGCTCTCCTAGACACAGCGCGATGTCAACCCCCAATACCGGGAGAGACGAATCCTGTCTAACCGTCACTGCCTCCAAGTGCTTCGGGACTGCACCCAACCACTACCTGTTTGCACGACTCCTTTGAGCCGTGGTAGGGTAGTGATCAAAGTGCAGTTGGAACACACTCGAGGCGAAGTGCCAGTGTCAAGTCAGCGGACTAAGCTGTACTCATGTCACCTGGGAACTGATAACTGACGATAGGTATAATACCAACCTGTCAGTTCCCGACGAGTCCTGTCCAGTGTACTCGTAACCCAACGAGCACCCGTATACTATCTCCAGTACGACGTACTGATGGCTGTGGGACAGACCATCTCCCACACTGGGATGAGAAGCGCATACGCTAGTCTACTCCGGAGTATCGATGCCCTGTCTCGATAGTCCTGCGACTAGGGACCTGTATAAGGATGTGGTTATAGATTACCCAGCCCCCACTAATGTGACTGCCATCACAACGCTGGTAATCAAGCAAAGATCCTAAGGGCTCCACTAATGCGTATAGGTGATATACTAATATAAACACATGTACACATTGAAGTAGAAACAAACCAAGTAGCATACTACTATATTGAGCAAGATTGTTTATACAAGGTGAATATCCCAAGCTTCCAATAAGTAATATACAAACTAGTATGATACAGTAATGGCCTCTAGGGCATATACACTAACAATATATAATATAAACATTCGTCTCAGGCAGTAATATGATCTCATCACAGAACATGGCAGCAGAAGAACATATATGAAATATTGAATATACTAGGACGCCCGTGTTTTAATATGAGCCTGTATAAAACATGGATTCCACGGTCGCGATGAATAACCAAACCCACATCCCTAGACCCCTACGAAAGCGGCAAGCAACACCGCAAATTCTAGGGTTAGGAGACCCGGTCTCGACTCCTCGAGATGGTCTCCCACTGGACCCTAGAACCCGGTTACTTGTGCTCCCCGCCTTGGGTCTACCTAATGCGGAAAAGTAAATAATATACATTGGTGACATCAACCTCAGCCCAGAAGTGCCCCAATACAAGAATATTACATACAAATGAATTTTACATGAATGAAAATGGAAAACTCTCATTACACATAAAACCCCCGGCTATTCAAAACGCGACGATCCATTATAACATATCACAGCAACACATAATATCACATATCATCAACGTAAGTAAGTATGCATACACCGATTGTCGTTGATGTATAGCAACGAAAACCGGCGATACAACTACATACTACACTTACGGTCACAGAAAAGAAAGTGTAAAACTACAACAGTTGGAATCCGCAACCTCCTTAGACATCGCATGCCTAACCAAATGAATTCCTTAGACATCGCATGCCTAACAATTATAAAACCCGCATTTTAGTCTCATTATCGAAAACACTTTTCAATATCTAGTCGGGCAATTCAACAAGATTCCCGATAACCAGATCGAATGCTCTTCGAAAACTTTAGTAGACGGCCGCACCCCCGATGCCGTCGACGAAGTGCATTAAGGCGGAACACCGTCGCCAAAAGCACCCGAACGGATGCTTTTGGCGACGGGGTTCTGCTCAGTCACTTGGTCGGGGCTATGGGGCGTGGTTGTCTATTAAGTTTAACCGGCGAGTATCCGCATACGTTACGTGATTGCAACAGACTTTTGATCGCATCAAAATCCTGTGGCAACCGATCATCTGAGACTAAACTGCTAGATTTATAACATTCAAATTAGTTATCTCATAACTACTTGTGGATTCGAAATATTGTATCACATTCAAGATAAATAGAAAATGTTAAACTTTCCGATCGAATAAACAAACACCCAAGATTTCCCAAATAGCTCAACACTTGAGCGGAGTTCAAAAAGTATCCATCACATGCCACAGTACCAATGGTCCAGCCGTAGAAGGGTCAAACCAACGCCTCACATGTGGCAACGTCGTACTGCCCCAAACCCTAAGGTTTTGAGGCGGTTCAGACGGTTACATAATCGAGTTAAGGTTTGTGTTCTTCTAGAGGGTCCACCGCATTACTTGCACGACTTAGAACGTTCTTAAACTACGGAAAAATCCAACGCTTGGAAATTTTCCTGCAGGGGAAAAAGTGAGCTATTGATATCCGTTCGAACTTTTTAACACGTTCTAAAATTACCCGGAAAAACTTAAACGAAGTTAAACTTTCCGATCGAATCAACGAGTACCCAATACATCCCAGAAAACTCAACACTTGAGTAAGAATTAAAAATTCCCAGAAGCACTAGGTAACACCTACGGATCAACTGTTGAAACACGATCCCTTGATCCTCAATTCTTGCAGCGGAACCGCCGCCAATACCCTGGTTTGGCCGCGGTTCCGCGGTGCTTTGATGGAATCATGGGGTCGTTTTTCACACATATCCATAAAATCACCTGCTGAATTTTCTGAGCATTTTTAATATGAAAAATGTCAACTTTTTGAAAAATTTCCAGAAACTAGGTTTTATCGGGTATTCGGAGTTTGATCGGACTTTAAACTTCGCCTAGACTTCGTCTAAAACTCTAGTTTGTCTCTGATACCACTGTAGGGTTACTAGGCACTCTCATAAGGTTCTACAAGGCATCAACCATGCCCGATTTAAAATTTAGACGTGTCGAACAACCCTAACCAAGATCTTAAACTAGAGATTAGGCGAAACAAAGCAAGTAAACAACTTTACTTCTAAGAGTTTGGGATTACAACCTTTGTAGTCCGGTCCTTCACTTCATAAGCTCCGAGTAGAAGTCCCTTCGCTGCGATCGTCAAGTTCCCGAACTGTAGAGAGGCTCCACGAAGAGAAAGATGCAAGCTTTCTTCCGATCTTCAATAACTAAGATGATCTACCTTGAAGTTTCATTAACACAAGCTCTCACTCACTAATGAAGTGAACACCCTAATCTAATGGGCTAGATTAGATGAGGATGATGAAGTAGGAATTTAGCTCTCATTTATTATCTATTTCTCACTCAAAATCATCACAAGAGCAAAAGCTAGAAAGCTTTTCTCAAATGAAGAAGAAGAAGAATATCCAAAACCTTTTGTGATGAATAATGAAAAGTCTAGTGAGGTTAGAAATGCAACCATGGGTTAATTAAGTAAACTTAACCCTTATAGAGATTGAACCATGGTTCAAGGGTTAGGTTGGGTTAAACAAATATCCATGCAAAATATCAACACATAATACCTTTGCAAGAAACAAAAGCAAAGCTTCTAGAAAGTTCTAGAAAAGATTAACCCAAATCAAACCCTAACCATGTTTAATCTCCACTAAACATGTTGCATTAATAACCCTAACATGTTACAATATTATATATCACATATACAATATTTATTGTAACAAAATAAAATAATACAATTAACATATATCGCATATATATCAATGTATTACCCGAGTGAGAAAAAGAATCTTTTAGTGAGCTTATATTAGTTAATGTAATTTAATATATCATATATATAATTATACATTAAATCATCGAATCAACACTTGATCCGACAATCCGGCTATATCGCATATAACCGACTAATATATCATTTACCGATTCATCGAATCAACACTTGATCCGATGACCCGGCTGATATCAAATATCGCGAGAATAGAATACGGTATCTCATAACGTATTATTCTCGGTCATGCACATATCACATATGTGCTCCTACTCCGTTTTGCCTGAGCCAAGAAACCTCTGTGTAAGACTCTAAAGAATCATCAATACGCCGGCAGTTGGTGATGATCATATCAAACACCCACAAGCTGCAAGCGGTCAGCTAAACGTAACATCCACCCAGGTATTGAGCGATCAGAAGACCAACAAGAAAGCCTGTACATTCTCCTGCGAATCCAGTTAGTAACACTCCCGTACAGTCCGGTCTCTTCGTCTGATATGTCGCATATCTCGCGTAAGGGTGGTAAACGTCAGACCCCAGTAGCTTGATAAGTCGTGTCGATATGAGGTCTATAACAGTTCGAGAAACTACTGATAATACTTACCAGTAAATCTCAGCAACCCTGGCCAGGGATTTCCAGTTTTAGCCGATCGAACACAGCGCAACATCAACTCCCTATACCGGGAGAGGCGAATCCCCTCCTATCGCTCATTGCCTCCATGTGATTCGGGACTGTACCCAAAAGTCACCTTTTTGCACGCTCTCTTGGACGTGGTATGATGGAAATCAAAGCAGTGGGAATCAAACAAGACTCTATGACGATCTCGGGTCTACAGACTAACCTGTACTAGTGTCACCAGAGAACTGCCATCTGACGTGAGGTATAATACCATCTGGGAGTTCTCGGCGAGTCCGTCCAGTGTACCCAGTCTCCACTGAGCACCCGTACACCATCCTTGATGTCAAACATCGATGGATATGGGATCATCCATCGCCCATCATATGGGTCAAGATGCGTATACGCTAGTCTACTCTGGTGCATCGATGCTCTGTCTCGATACACCCTCGACTAGGAACAGTTATAGGATGTACTCGTCGACTACCGTGGCCCCACTAGTATGATCTCATCACAGTCCCAGTAGTCGAGTACATATCCTAAGGGCTTTATCAACATGTAACATAGAGACAATCAGAGTATATGTTATGATAAAGTGCAACCAGATAGCATACTATCATGTCGAGCAAGAAAGTCCTCTCTATATATGTCCAAGCATCCATTACAATATACATCATATGTACAGTAATGGCCTCTAGGGCATACATATAACTAGCAACTGCAAAATCAAGTCGATGTACAACTCATTCTCTATCACGCGTCCCAGGTTTGCGAGTTCCTCAATGAGGCTGATCATTTTTAGGACTTCTCTCCTACAGGTGATCCTGGAGCTAACCTCATCTGGAATAGTTTCCTTGAGGTCTCGTACCTTGCGATACGGGAGTACTCTCCATACAGTTCCTTCCAATGGAGAAAGATAGATATAATATCCATACTTTTGTGCTGTTTCTGGAGTTCATTGTTCATGGACGCCAGCACGATACACTTAGCTCTCTCGCAGTCTAGATACCAAGTTTTATGAACCTCCTTGTCCGCAACTGAGGAATCTGGTCCTGGGATAGGGGGAGGAACAGCGGTGGTAACATATGCAACTTTTTCATAAGTCAGTGCAATGTTGACGTTCCTTAGCCAATCCTTATAATTTTGCCCGGTCAGTGTATTCTTTTCAAGTAATAGTTTTAGTCCTGTCATGGTAGCTGCCAGAGAGAGAAAAGAAACACTCAGCATATGCTCTTGCAAGTTTAGAATGGTTTATTAGTTTATGTAAACAGGATGGCTCCCACTGTTTCCTTATATCCTTCTTCAAACCCTAAAAGAAGAATTAGTCAGGATTAATCGCACGTCACAATACTTGCTTAACCTTTCAGCCAGGCTAGTGTCGGTACTTCGAGGGAGGTTTTCCAACGCTTTCGCGAAGTTCCTTAATTATATAACCTCTTTTCCCTGGAGGCGTAGCCCCACTAACACCTTTCTAGACACCTACTTGGTTTATAGCATTGATTGTTAAGTGAGAAAGTCTCCCGAGAGTAATCCTACTCATCAGTGGTATCGGGATCTAACTATCATTGCATGATGACCTAGATTGAAGCCACTCTAGTCACCACACTACAGAAGGTATGCTAAATATACAAGTTTCCTTTATGTTTGAAACTCTCGATGTGATTTTTACCCCAAGATCTTATGACCATGACGTAGGCCAACAAATCATAAGACGCAAGTCAAGTTCTGCCCATCGTTGTCCTGATTAATTTAGACCCACCCGTACTTTCCCTTGACGTAGGCCAACAAAGCTGTACGACTGTCCTAAATTAATGCATCTATCTATTCAACAAATAAGCAACACATTGCTACCATACACTATGCCTTGACGTAGGCCAACAAACATAGCATGAATACGATGTGCTGTTTATTTGAAATGACGGAGGGCTACGGCTGGTTTTTGGCGAAACCGTTAACGTAATGAACTTGATGTAATCGAAGGAACCATGATAGATTTTTTAAAAGGAGTGGTTTAGGCTCCGCATTTAAAATTTTCTTTTGAAGAAAACCGAGTGGTTTTGAAATTGTTCCAACGACTTTAGCTTAGGTTTCTTTTCTTTGCATAATGTGTTAATGTTGTCCCATCAATTAATCCTACCATTGTAGAAAGAAACAAAAATACAACATATGCTTATGCCATCCGCATTCGCCACGGGGCCCCGTCATCACCCGTTAGGTTACTTAACTAACGACAGAGCAGGGGCTGGGCTAGCGCGGGTGCAAAACATAAGCAACGCCTAATAAATATCATATATAGATATATACATCCGTCTCACGCAATAATAAGCATTCCAGATCAAAGATGAACATATTGGATATACTAGGAATTCCGCACTTCGTTTAAGCCCACAACGAAAGACGGATTCCACGGTCGCGATGAATAGCAAAACCCCACCCTAGACCCCTACGGGTGCGGCAAACTACCCGCCAAATTCCCGAAGTGGAGCAGCCTCCCTCACCAAAGTAAGTAGGCCACTCGGCATTTCAAAGAATACGGTAGTTTGTGCACCCCACCTTGGGTCTATCCTAGGAGAAAAAACAGTAAAAGAAAAATAGTACAACGGTGGCTACAAGCTCAATCCGGATGTGCCCCGCAAAATAATATTACATCACTTTTACAAATTACATGGAATGAAAGAAAAGAAAACACTCATCTCACATCCCCCCCGGCTATTCATCATCGACGATCCAATAAGATTCATATACACAAACCAATCAACACAGATATGTGCAACCCCCACTAATCGTCGTATAGCGATTAACGGACGTTTCAAAACACATATAACATTACAGAAGAACCGATTAGCTAAAGCAATTAGAATTTCGACCGATTAAGCAAATTTGAATCTACCCCAAGTCCAACACAGTACACAAAATATCTTGGCAGAAGCAAAATATCCCAAAAATCACAAATCCAAAAAATAAGAATAACAGAAAAAATTTGGACCGAATCGGAGTCGACTCGGCCGCGAATCGGCGGCAGAACGCTACGTTCTGCCGCAGTTCCACGGTGGTCTAACCGATTCATGAGCCCAAATTTCTTCTGTGTTCTTAAAAAACCCTGCATGTATTTTTAAGCCTTCTGAAAAAAATTTAAGACCAGATTTCAAAATCGACGGAAACATGCATTTTCAGATGTGATTTCGGGATTTTTCCGGCGATCGAATTTCTAACACTTTGGCAACAAGTTAGTTAAGGTTTAACATGGCTCTGATACCAGTGTAAGTCTATGTAGCACACCCCACGGCTCGCGGGGAGGCGGAATACTTTAAAAACGGTTTTATCACAAGAAAAAAACTTGTTTTTGCTTTGCAACATAGACTTGTTCCACCTTTTGGATCTTGATTAAACCTTAGCTAACAAAACTAAACTACTAGAGAGTGCTAACTACTAGGTTGAGAAGTTATACCCTTGTGTCTAGTCCTTCGGTTCTTCAAGTGGTTCGTTGCTCCTTGGTTCAAGCTTCTTCTTCTTGATCTCTTTGCTTTGGCTTCTTCTTGGCTTTTGAACCAACTCGGTTGCCGGTCTCCTTTGTGTCCAAGATGGATCCACCCGAGGGCCTATGGTCAAGCTCCAACCTCAAAAGAGGTAACTTGGTAACCTAACTTGCTAAGAAAGATCACTAAGTAGAAGTAGAGAGAGTGTAATGGACTAGTTTATCTCAAAGCTCAATGTTTCACAACACATGTGAGTGTATGAGCTTGAGGGAGAAGGAGAGGAGAAAACCTAGGAGAGAGAATGCCTTTTTTAGAATGAGTAGAGAATGAGTTGTGAGAATGGCTAAGTATTTGGCTAATAATTCAACCATGGAATTATTTAATCACATAAATAACAACCATGCTTGAATAGTAGCTCCAAAGTGAATAAACAATTCTAAAGCCATGCTTGCAACCCATTCCTAAAAAAACTCCTAATATCCACCTCATTAATCCTTTATGGAAAAAGGATAAAACTATAATGAGGTGTCTCCTTCTAGAAGCTTATTCATGCAAAATTACAAGAATGCCCTCACCGTATTTTTATACCCGTATCCGTATTCCGAAAAATATGGATACACTGAGACAAGTATAATCCAATAACATAATAACATAATACTAGGATCCGGTTTAAACCAAAACCCACTAGTATTATTTGTCCGAACAACATCCGTGTAGCCAGTACACGTATGCGATCAAAACCCTGCCATAAAACCATACGGCCTCTACGTCGTCTCGCCTGATCCAGGGAAACCCTCTGTGTGGGACTTTAAAGACTCGACAGTACACTGGCAGTAGGTTTAACCACAAGTCCGTCAATGGCACTAGCTGTACGTAACGGCAACCCAGGTACGTGCCGAAAAGGAGGCCGACGAGCGAACTCGTCCATAACCCCTACTGAGCCTGTCCGTGACAATATCCGTGCAGTCCTGTCTGTTCATCTGAGAGTATCGCATGTAAGGTCTAGGGTGGTGGAAAATGTCAGACCCCTAATAACCATACAAGTCGCGTCAGGGTGGCTCAAGACCATCCGAGAATCTACTGATCCGTCCACCAGTAATTCTCAATCGGCCCTGGCCAGGGACTTATGGTAATGACCAACCAATCACGGTGTGATATCGACTCCCTATATCAGGAGAGACGAATCCCTAACAGTCGCTCACTGCCTCCATGTGGCTCGGGACTGTACCCAACTAAAACCTGTTTGCACGACTCCTTTGAGCCGCGGTAGGGTAGTAATCAAAGCACAGTGGGAACTCACACGAGACAAATGATGACCTCAAGTCGACAGACTATCTGCACACATGTCATCTGAGAACTGCTATCTGACGCTAGGTATATACCATCTAGTCAGTTCTCGGCTAGTCCTGTCCGGTGTACTCACACCCAGTGAGCATCTGTACACAATCTTAGGTGCACATCACCAACGGCTGCGGGACCAATCCATCTCCCCTCATCAGGGTCTAGATATGTATACACTAGTCTACTCTGGAGCATCGATGCCCAGTCTCGATACTCCTGCGACTAGGGACATTTAAGGACGTGCCTATTGATCATCGAGCTCCCACCAGTATGACTGCCATCATAACGCCGGTAGTCAGGCAAACACCCTACGGGCTTTATCAACATGTATACAATATATGAAATACAAAGTAAAATATATCACATGTTAAGATAAAGACAAACCAAATACCGTACTATCATATCAAACAAGATTGTCATGTACATACATATCCCTAGCATCCTATACAATGAAGGCCTCTAGGGCATATATATATCCAACACGAACAAGTAGCCCTTCAAATAGAAGACGAAGAAAAGGTCAACAATGAAGGCCTCTAGGGCTTCATAGACTATGTCAAATCCCAACGTATTTCCAAAAATTTGTTGTCTAGATATCAGCTCATGAAACGACCTCTATCTTTCGCCTTCGTCAATGACATTCTATATAAGAGATTGTTTGACCGTCTGTGTTTAAGATGTATGGGACCAGAAGAAGCGAAGAGAGTCGTCCAAGAAAATCATGACAGACTCTGTGATTCTCATCAAGATGGGCCAAAGATGAAGCTGAAGATCAAAAGAATGGGTTACTATTGGCCCACAATGATTCAGGACTGCCTCGAATATGCGAAGCAGTGTCACTCGTGCCAAATTCATGGGGACTTCATCAACATCCAAATCCGCTACACCCAACAATGTCTAGTTGACCATTCGAAATGTGGAGAACCGATATAATTGGCACCATTAAACCAGCATAGTCAAAAGGACATCGGTTCATACTGACAACGACCGACTACTTGTCTAAGCGGGCAGAAGCAGTACCACTAAGGGAGGTGAAGATGGAGAATATCCTCCATTTCTTCAGAACCCATGTCATCTATCGGTTCGGCATTCCACGACGAATTATCTCGGATAATGGGCTAGCTTATAGAAGCCATAAAATCAGCCGCTTCGCATAGCAGCATAAAATAGACTGGAGACACTCCTCCGTCTATAACCCTTGTGCCAACGGTCTAGTTGAAGCCTTCAACAAGACCTTGACAAAGATTATGAAGAAAACAGTGTCCAGAAATAAAAGAGACGGTCATGAAAGGCTGCACGAATCTTTTTGGGCATACCGAACAACGTTCAAAACGGCCACGAATACAACGCCATATGCGTTGGTGTTCGGAACGAAAGCAGTGCTTCCCCTGGAAATAGAACTCCCCTCTCTATGAGTAGCGGTTCGATACGATCTGACAGATGAAGAAAATTCTCATCTTCGGCTTGAGGAGCTTGATGACCTCGACGAAACCCGCCTTATAGCACAGCAAAATCTGGAGGCTTATAAGGCAAGGAAGACAAGGTCATACGAAAAGCTGATCAGGCCAAGAACATTCCGCCGAGGTGAGCTTGTGCTAGTCTTCAAGAGACCCATGATCCCCAATCGTTCAAAATGATGGAAATTCGAGCCGAACTATGAAGGCCCGTACATCACAGACAAAGTCTACCAAGTTGGAGCCTACCTGCTCATCGATATGCATGGCGAAAGACCCTTCCGGCCAATAAACGGCCAATTCCTCAAAAAATACTACGCTTGATGAGTTACGACTTAGGTCAATGATAGATGATGACGCTCGTGTCTGCTCTCTATCTTCCTGAGTCAGAACTTTGTGAATAGTATAAAAAAAGCTATGTCGCCTCAAAAACGGCAACAACGGACCGAGAAGTCCTTAAACTAACCATCCGCCTCAAACATGGCGATATCGGACCGAGAAGTCAAACACGACGATATCAAACCGAGAAGTCCTTAAACTAACTATCCACCTCAAACACGGCGATATCGGACCGAAAAGTCCTTAAACTAAAATTTTTCCCCAAACATGGCGATAAAGGACCGAAATGTCCTTAAACTAATAATCATCCCCAAAACGGGAATGTTGGACCGAGATGTCCCTAAACTAAAATTTCGCCTCAAACATGGCGATAATGGACCCGAAATGTCCCAGAACTAGTGCGGCGCCTCAAACATGGCGTATCGCCCTAAATACGGCGATATCCTCTCTTGAGATCTAGATCACAATCGAAGTCTTGACGGTGAAGGTTGCAACTCAAGTCTTACATGCTACACAGCTATTTTAGCGATGAAACCATCCCCAAATCCCACCGGCAAACAGATGGGTCACCTGCGATGAAGCTACTTTTGAGAGTTTCACCGTTCGCGCAAAAAAAATATATAATAAAAAAATAAAAATAAAAAAGAGGAAAAAAACGGTATTTCCACAAAAGAAAATGGGTATGGATGAAAACCCGAAAGGGTTCCGTGAGTAAAAACTGCAGGACTGCCGGCAAGTTTGTGAAAAACCGAAAGGGCGCAAACTCGTAAAATAAAAAAAAACCATGTGCACTTGCAAGGTCCTCTCGACCTTGTGAGGAGAAAATGCCTGCAGAAGATCCTTACGAATCACAAGGGAGCAACACACTTATGAATCCCTACGACTCCTAAGAAGAAATTATACTTGCGAGATCCTCACGACTCGTAAGAAAAATTCCCCCCGATGAGACCTATACGGCTCATAGGATTCAAAATCCTTAAGCTACAGAGATCTGAACCTGTTCTTAAGCTGTCATATCCCCCAAGATGCCTTACAGGCGGTCCAATATTGACCCTTTTATACAATCCAAGGGCACAAATAAACATCCCCTCACTAATATCCACCATTGGCGAGAAATGTCCCCATATGGTGAATGGCACTTGTAAGTCCTCTCGACTTATAAGGAGAAAACACACTTGTAAAATCCTTATGACTTATGAGAGAAAGTATCATTTAGGAATCCCCATGATTCCTAAGGAGAAAATACACTTATGAGATCCTCACGACTTGTAGGGAAAAAAACCTTTATGAAACCCTTACGGCTCATTAAGCCAAAATGTCTTAGTCGACAGGATCCTAACCCTGTTTGCTAAGCCACCTTTGTTCAAATCGACAAAGGCAAATGATGATTCACTCTTGGCAATATTCCATTCGTAGCAATGCTGATGCCAGGGTTGGTATCAGACTCCAAACTCTTAATAAAAAAAACAGCAGCGAGTAGCAAAAAAATACATATGAAATAGTCGAAATGATGGGGAAACTCGTAATAAAAATCAGCGAGCAAAAAATATGCATATAAAAACAGCCGAAATGTTTAGCCAACTCGCAATAAAAAATAGAGAGTAAAAAAACGATATAGCTGAAATGATTGAGCACCGCGATAAATAGCCGAAATGATTGAGCAATCACGACTTTCGTAACATAAAAGCTGAAAAGATAGAGCATCGTGGAAAGAAATAAAAAAAATCAAAATGAAACTTTTCTGCCCTGCAGGTAGTTCCACGCCGACCCCTGTATACAATCCAAGGGCACAAATGAAAGAAAGGGTACCATATTTTCCCACCAGGCTCCGTCAAAGGGAGAGCCAGATCTTAATGGCAATATGTACAGTCTAGAGGTCATCTTGAAGTTCTTCTCATTCCGACAGGATGCAGATGCAACGTCAACAAAGCTCTAAGGAGCCAAAACAAAACAAGAGTGACGGCAAAATCCCAACTCTAGCTCAACGTGCTTCTCATGCCAGCAGGATGCAGAAGCAACGTCAACAAAGGATCCAAGGAGCCAAATCAAAAAGGAGTGATAGAGAAATCTTAACTCCAGCTCGACGTGCTTCTCATTCCAGCAGGATGCAGACGCAATGTCAACAAGGACCCAAGGGTCGAACAAAAGTGGGGCATTAGCAAAATCCCAGCTCCAGATCGACATTCCTTCTCGGTGTAGACACGATGTCAACAAAGGCTCCAAGGAGCCAAATCATAAAAGAGTGACGACAAAATCCTATCTCCAGCTCGACGTGCTTCTCATGCCAGCAGGATGCAGACGCAACATCAACAAGGACCCAACGGTCGAACAAAAGTGGGGCAATGGCATATTCCTAGCTCCAGCTTGACGTTCCTTCTTAGTGCAAACGCAACGTCAACAAAGACCCAAGGGTCGAACAAAAATGGAGTAATAGCAAAATCCTAGCTCCAAGTCTTGATGGTTCATATACAACCTAGAGACTAGCCCCGTGTCCCCCATCATTTCAGCAGGATGAAGAAGCAACTATAAAATGAAATCGAAGCGACGACATATCTTTAGCTCCTGATCTCGATTACAATACATACATCATAGAGATCACACAGATGTCTACCATATTTCAGCAAAGAATCAGCGTGACATCGTCAAAACAATAAATGAGGCGACGTCATAATCCCAGCTTCGGGTCTCGACGGCAACTTGATTAAAGAGATTTTATAGATCAAAAATATATTACCGCAATCAAGAACGGCGTCGCTTGTAGCTAGCCGGTGAGTACGGGTCGGTCCACAGGGATGTTGTAATTTTCCTAAGTGTTTTTACAAGCTAATTCCAATGGGTATTTGGTTTTTTTATTAAATCTAAAAACTAAGTTGTATGAGAGTTAAGAAACTTGCTAGGATTAGGTCTAAGGTGGAGATTAGTAAGATTAAATTTCCCACCTCTTTCAATGCTCTAAATTAAATCTTTTAGGAGTTATAGCAATTATTAGTAAAGGGGATTAGGATGATTGGGAAGAAACGAAGTTCCTTCCTCTAGATCTTTGTCCGTCCTTTCCTACTACTTGCTCTAACCTTCATGGAAGTCATGCATGTCCGGTCCTTTATACTACTGTTTCACCGTTACCTCGTGGGTAGGGAGCCGTAGGGAGCGGATCATGCATGCATGCATGAAGTTCTAATTCTTACAAATGATTGGGCACGAAAGAGATGAGAGATCTTCATCTCTCAAACTCCTCCCTATTCCTAACCCTAACAAGCGAGGAAATTACTCGCTCATTAGGGGATTTGTTAAAAACATCATTTTTGTCGTATGTATTTTTTTGGATCTAATAGATTAGTTACCTACTGCAGGTTAAAATATTCTACACTAGATTAAATTAGGGCAAAAGATTAATTAATCTAAGGCAAGAATTTAATTATAAAGCTAGGGCAAAGGATGAATTAATCTAGGGCAAGAATTTAATTATAAACTAAAGCAGAAAAATAAAAGACAAACTTACAGATTTGATGCTCTCAACTTTGATTGAATCTGAATTTTTATTTATGAAAAAGAGGCATCCCCAATACAATATTTAGAATACATATTTATAGGGAATAGGAAAATTAGGGTTACAATTGCTCGCACATGTGCTATTACAGATATACCCCCTAAAAATCCCAACAAAAGCACCGACGCACCGCCACCATTTTCCTGCACCGACATGCGCAATGGACAGCCGCGGAACCGCGGCATTGGTGGGGGTAGGGCCGCGGTTCCGCGGCCCCTTGGTGAGGTAGTCTGATCAATTTTTCTGGGCTCATTCTTGATGCTTTGGGCTTTTTATTTCTCTAGTTCTTTTCTCCATTTGGCTTCTGGGTCTTCTCCAGATCTTTCAGTGAAACTTGTAGTGGTCTTTTAATTGTTCATTTTGACATTTTGGACCATGTGTTGCCTTGTACAATTGTGAACTGTTCTTCGTCTAGGCTTGACTAGGATCTTTCTACTTGTTGGTCAAAAGTCCCACTTTTGCATCATCTTTTGTTGATTTCACTTTTTTCGCTCCAAGAACCTGTATCCTGTAATATGTAGCAGACATGCGTCAAAAGCACCTGTTTATTTATAAAACGAATAAGAATGGGAAATATAATAATGCAATATTATGGTATGAACAAATACCCCCAAACTTATCTTTTGCTCGTACTCGAGCAAACTTATTTTTTTTTATTCTCGACAAAAAAACATAACCGCACTTTCACAGGGAAACGCGATTGCACTGAGCATGTGCAACAAGCCGTTAAACCTCTAGGTGTCCCTAGTAGGAGGAGTGTTGTCTCCTGAGGGTTTTCAGCGGATACTACCCACAAAATCCTATCAATTTGGCTCATTAACTTTAATTCTCCAATTAGGTTTTCTAACGAGGAATTCTATTATCGTCGACTCGTAAACTATCCACCCGTATTCTTCACTTCTTCATCATCTAACTTAAGATTATATATGTTCTATAGAGTTACTTAGCTTTCGACATTTCTTAAGTTTTCCTTCTAGGGTTCCATCTCCACTTAGGAATTTTTATCAATTCTACGAAAGATACAAGTTCTATTCTTCATTCCTTTCTTTTATCCAAACTCTAATCACATATCCCCACGTGTGTGTATAAATCACCCCTACACTTGGAAATTCAAATCAACCAATCATACTCTTGTCCTTTTGTCCAAAGCACTTATTAATTGATGAATTTTTAAATGAATTTTGCTTACACATCCTTCATGCGACCGTTAATACTTCTTGAGGTACCAACGACCGATTACAAGATGTGTTTGCACATTAAAGCGTCATTCCTAGTCTTGCAACACCCAAGGCTTTAGCAGTGACTCCCAAACTAGTTGGTCTAAGGCACTAGGTGATGAAGCACCCTCGCTAAATATTTTTCTATTTTTCCAGCCTCAAGTAATCACAAAAACCAGTGTCCATTTTTTTTCTTTATTCACCCTTTTTTTCTTTTATTTTCTTCGTACTAAAAACTTTAGACAAGAGCATTTCAAGGTCTCCTCTACTATTCTAAGTTTCAAGGTGCGTGTTAGTGCAATTTGTAGGGTATACATTTTCAGAATCCATACTTAAGAGAGGAATTATTTTTCAAACTTATGCTCTAATAAAAATCAATACTTTTCCTTTATTTCGACTTAGCCTAGGATGTGAACCCAAAATTTGTCTATTTCTAAATAAACTACGAGGACATATACTTTCTACCGTTAAACTTTAAGGAATGTTTTTTTTAGGGTTTTTAATTTACTAAGTCTAAGATCTAGTTGTTCGTAGCCAGTTAACCTATATGTCAAACTCTAGTCAACTAAGCCAAAATTGAATACAAAATTTTTTATAATTTTTTAAAAATTTTCAATTTTTTATGGTTTTTTTCTTTTTCTATTTTTTTTATTTTTCAAATTTTTCAAATTTTTTTTTATAAAGATGCAATGCAGAAATTAAATATACAAAAGGAAAAGAAAAAATATATACAAAAATTAAAATATGCAGTGCAATGCAACAGATAACTATATACACCACCATCTCCCCCAAACTTGAGCAAACCAGTGCCCTCACTGCCCGGCCCCACGTCGCGCCCTCGAGCATGAACGTGATCGCTCCTCTCTAGCCAATAGGGTCTGAATACCCCTCTCAATCTCCGTCAAACGACGGTTGTGCTCTCGTGCCGTCGTCCTAAACTCTTCCCTCAACGTATCAATTCCCCTCACAGCTCTCCTCATTAAGCGTGCATGCTCTTGAGGGGTCAGCTCACCCTCACTCGATGTCGAACTAGAGCTAGGGGTGCGAGCGGGGACATTTTCGGCCGGTTCGGCTCGCGACCATATATCCGTCAGTCAAGAATAGAACGAAGTAACGCCCTTAACAAGTAGTCGAAACGGGATTCCTCCCATCATGTAAAAGTCAAATTCCTCGACGGGGAGGAAATAACGGCAGAGCTGGGTGACTAGCATAGGGCAAGGGTAGTTTGCAGCCCTTTTCCACGCACCTATAGAATGAAGTAAAACAGTGCACATGTCGAACCGTGGATTCTTCGTCATTAGTGTGTGCACGACATGTAATGAGGGGGTGAAAAAGTCGTGTTGTGAGAACTGCCAAAGATGTTGTTTTGTGCCCACCGGCACACAGTAAAAACATTCGCGAAGAGGGATCGTGCTTGGATACCCTTTCGCGGCTCTCTCGCGCAGTCATTGCCCATCAAGGGGATGTAATCCTCAAACTGTAAGGGGTGGTCATGCGCGGGCAAACGAGGTATAAGTGTGACCTCGTGGATTAAATCCCGATCAATGTTAATAATGCGATCCCCCCAATTCAACTTGATATGCCCTAAGTCCGCTAGACAATTTTCTTCCAAGGATTCATAAAAATGGGTAATTAGATCAGGTAGAGCAAATGCAGAGGGGTGATTGTAGATCAAAAAATTCCAGCCCCTCCGCTCTATTTCGTGTGCAAAGTAGCTATCGTAAAGTTCGTGCGAGAAAACTGGAGAGAAATCCCTCTCAAATTGCATTCGATGTGCCATTGTGATTTTACAGAAAGAAAATGTGAAAAAACAGAGGTTAAAAGAGCAGATTTACCTCCCCTGGAAATTCCAGGGGGTGAAGCGGCGGAACGGCGGCGAAAGGGCGGCGGGAGCAGGCTTCTGCGGCGGGATCATGGCGGAAAGGAGGCGGCGCTGCAAAAATTTTCGGCGGCTGATCAGTAATGGCGGCTAGGGTTTGAGGGGGAAGAAAAAAATAGGGTTAGAAGGACAGGGGGCTCGGGTCTGTTAAATAAGGGGAGGGAATGAAAGTTTGTAGAAAACACCCTCCGAAAGGAGGTATTTATTTGTAAATAAAAAATTGTATTTATTAATTAATCTGAAATTTTACAATTAGGTCCAAATATATTTTTATTTTCTTTTTCAAAATTTTTTTTATGGTATTTTGGAATTATGTATTTACAAATGATACACACCCCCACACTTATTTGAAATTAAGTTATTGGAAAAATTGGAAATTCGGGGGTGAAAGTGGAGGAGAATTAATCGGTGTAGATCGGCTCCTGCAAAAACAGGAGCTCCTCCGATGGGTCCGCTGTGAGGAACGGTTTCAATCGATATCCATTTACTTTGAATAAAGCACCGTCCTCAGAATTTTCAAGATCAACCGCACCGTGCGGATAGACGGTGCGAACAACATATGGCCCTTTCCATCTAGAACGGAGCTTGCCTGGGTGATAATGTAACCGAGTTTCATAGAGTAAAACCTGTTGACCAGGTTCAAAAGTTTTTCGCAAAAGGTGTTTATCGTGGAACACCTTAGTTCGGTTTTTTACAATTACGGCATTATCATATGCCTCACCTCGCAGCTCTTCTAGTTCATTTAATTGCAGCTTTCGGTTGCTGCCCGCATCTCCTAAAGATAAATTCAACTCTTTGATAGCCCAAAATGCCTTGTGCTCAATTTCTACCGGGAGGTGGCAAGCCTTCCCGTAAACAAGCCGGTATGGAGACATACCAAGATCGGTCTTGTATGCAGTACGGAAAGCCCATAGTGCATCGATCAGTTTGAACGACCAATCTTTACCGTTTTTAGACACCGTTTTCTCCAAGATTTGCTTGATTTGCCGATTTGAAACCTCGGCTTGCCCACATGTTTGGGGATGGTATGGCGTTGACAGTTTGTGGGTTATAGAATATTTGCGCATTAAGGACTCAAAAGTCCTATTGCAAAAGTGAGAACCATTATCACTTATGATCGCTCGAGGATGACCAAATCGAGAAAAGATGTGTTCTTTAAGAAATCGAACGCAACCTTATTGTCATTCGCTCGGCTAGGCACATCCTCGACCCACTTTGAAATGTAGTCAACAGCCAACAGAATATAAACATTCCCAAAAGAATTGGGAAATGGTCCCATGAAGTCTATACCCCAAACATCAAAAACATCGACAACCAAAATTGGTAGGAGCGGCATTTCGTTTCTCCGCGATATCCGGCCCAAGTGTTGGCACCGGGAGCATGTCTTGCAGTATTCATATGCATCCTTAAAGAGTCGTGGCCAATAGAAACCACACTGCAAGATTTTTTCGGCTGTCTTCTTTGGGCCAAAGTGCCCGCCACATGCTTGATCGTGGCAAAAAGACAGCACACTCTCAAACTCATTTTCCGGTACACACCGACGAATGATTTGGTCAGAACAGTATTTAAAAAGATAAGGTTCATCCCAGTAAAAATGCTTTGCATGGGACAAGAATCGAAGTTTATCCTGTTTCGACCGATCGTTAGGTATCAAGCCGGTGGCTAAGTAGTTTACTATATCAGCGAACCATGGTTCGCAAGAAACGGTCAAGAGTTGCTCATCGGGAAAAGCATCAGTGATAGGAAGTTCAAGTGTAGGCGAAGAAGGAAGTCGTGAAAGGTGATCGGCCACTACGTTTTCAGATCCTTTTTTGTCCCTTATGACATGGTCAAACTCTTGTAGCAGGAGGATCCAACGTATTAGCCTCGATTTTGCATCCTTCTTCGCAAAAAGGTGGCGAAGAGCTGAATGATCCGTATACACAATAACTGGAGAGCCGATTAAATAAGGCCGAAATTTTTCAAGTGCAAACACAACTGCTAAAAACTCTTTTTCTGTTGTTGTGTAGTTTAGTTGGGCCTCATTTAAAGTACGGCTAGCGTAATAAATCACGTGCGGCATCTTGTTAATGTGCTGTCCAAGAACAGCACCAATGGAAAAATCTGATGCGTCGCACATAATTTCGAAAGGCTGCGTCCAGTCTGAAGATGAAAGAATGGGCGCAGAAATGAGAGAGTGTTTCAAAGACTCGAATGCTTCCATGCAAGTTGAGTCGAAATCAAATGTTGTGTCCTTGGCCAATAAGAGAGTCAAGGGTCTAGTAATCTTGCTAAAATCCTTGATGAACCTGTTGGAGATAGTGCCCTCATAGTCAATTATTGGATCGCAGGTACGTGATTGCAATGATTGCGGAGGACCAATACCGGTATGACAGTCTTACTCGAGATGATAGTATGCTATCTGGTTTGCCTTTATCAGTCGTGTACATGTTCAGGTCACTGATTACATGTTACACTTTGATAGAGCCCTTAGGATCTTGCTTTACCACCAACAGTATGATGGCGATCATATACGTGAGAGTTGGGTGGTTTATACGCATATCCTTAATTGTGGTCCCTAGTCGTGGGAGTTTCGAGACAGGGCATCGATACTCCGGAGTAGACTAGTGTATACAGTCGAGACCCCGACGAGGGGCGGTGGCCGGTCTCACAAGCCACTGGTGTCAGTTGGATCACCTAAGATGTATACAGGTGCTCATTGGGTTATGAGTACACCGGACAGGACTCGCCGGGAACCTGCTAGTTGGTATTATACATATCGTCAGATAGCAGTTCCCTGGTGACATGTGTACAGGTTAGTTCATCGACCTGAGGTCATCATTTGTCTCGTGTGAGTTCCCACTGTGCTTTGATTTCTACCCTACCACGGCTCAAAGGAGTCGTGCAAACAGGTAGTTTTTGGGTACAGTCCCGAGCCATATGGAGGCACGTGAGCGGATCGGCAGGGGATTCGTCTCTCCCGGTATTGGGGGCGAGATCGTGCTATGTCTAGGAGAGCCATTACACAAAGCCCACGGCCGTGGCAGGAGATTTACTGGTAGGTACTCCAGTAGTATCTCAGGGTGTTATTGGGCTTCACTCCGACACGACTTATACTGCTATTGGGGGTCTGACGTTACTAGCCCCCTAGGCAAATATGCGATACTCATAGACGAACGGACCGGACTGTATATACATTGTCACTGTTAGGCTCAGTAGGGTTTCTGGATGAGTTCGCTCATCAGCCTCCCTTGAGGTCAGTCCATGGGCAGCCGTTACGCATTGCTAGTGCCGCTGACGGTTTGTGGTTAAACCCACTGCCAGGGTACTGACGAGTCATTAGAGTCCCCCACAGACAGTTTCCCAAGTTCGGGAGAAACGTTGTAGAGGCCGTATGGTTTTATGGCAGGGTTCGGAAAATGCACGTGCGTTTACGCACGTGTTATTTTTCGGGCAGATGATACTGGTCGGCTTTGGTTTAAGCCGGATCCGAGTATTATATTGAGTAGGTATAATATCTTTGTCTCAGTTGCATTTGTATTCGGTCGTAATACAAATGCGGGTATATTTATATAGTTTCGGGGTTATCCTGAAAGTCGTTTCAGGATCACTTTTGGAAGTTGCCAGTTTCCAGTTTTCTATCAGCCGTCTTTTAACATTCGGTTAAAGACGGATTTATCTTTTCTTGGATAACGGTGAGTCATCATTCTAGAAGCTTCTAGAAGTGGTGATGAGGCTAATGAGTCATTAGTGCTTTAATGGAGCCATTAATGCAATGGTGACTAGGTTAATGAATCACCATTTGCATTAATGATGTTTTGTTTGCATGAAGGATATTTGTGGTTGATATTTGTTCTTATTGTCACTCTCCCCTCTCCTACACTCACCTCCCTCTTTGCATATAAATGGCCGGCCCCCTCTCCTCCTCCACTCTCTCTCACTTGTTGATTTCATATGGAAAAAAGATATGATAGTATTTGGGGTGCATGGAAATTTCATTGCCTTTTTCATTCCATCACCCGATCCAAGTGGCAACTTCATTAACCGATCGTCCACGGACTTGGACGAAGTGAGAAAAAGTCATCTACTCATTCTCTACATCATTCTTGGTCGTCTCTTTTAGCAAACTTGACGATCGAGTTGCCTCAAGTCAGAGGCGGGAGCCCGTTTAAAGAATCGTCGACGTGGTGCCACCTCGACAAGGATATCGGAGATCGACGAGATCGGAGCAGCCGCAACGGAGCGTGGGATGATGGTTAAAGAACGAAGGACTCGGATCATTCGGTATAACCTTTCTACACTCTTTACAGTTTGTTAGTTTAGCAATAATGGCAGATCCGGGTTAAAGTATACGATAGCGCCAGTTAAAAGTTTTTTGTTCCGCATTTGGCGTCTGTAGACGGCCGGGGCGCTAGCGTAGACTTACAGTGGTATCAGAGCCTCACCATTTTGCTATACTAACTTGTGCTAACGCGTTTAAAACATCGATCGAATCGGAAATCAAAAATCACAATTTTTCAGCTTGACAGTTTCTGTTAATTTTCAAACTGGTCCAAATGTCATTTTGACCATACCAAAAAATCAAGCAGGGTTTTTTAGGAATACTGCAGAAATTCGACAAAGTGATTCGACTGTTCCGCCGCGGATCCGCGGCCAAAAATCGCAATTTTTCAGCTTGACAGTTTCTGTTAATTTTCAAACTGGTCCAAATGTCATTTTGACCATACCAGAAAATCAAGCAGGGTTTTTTAGGAATACTACAGAAATTCGACAAAGTGAGTCGACTGTTCCGCCGTGGATCCGCGGCCCAAGCATGGTTTTGGCCGCTGATCCGCCGCAGGAAAGTGACATCACTCTGCCAATTTTCTACAGTGCATTCTATGTTGTAAATTGGGGTTTTTGGTATATATCGTTTGGGCCCAGGTTTTGTTACTGTTCAATATATTTGCGTGGGGCCCACTTTGTGATATTTTGTCGATCGAAATTTAAACACGTTAGTTTACAGTGCTTACATTATATCTCCGACCAGGAATGTCATTTGATCGGTAAACCGCGTCTGATTGCTATAGTTCTTTTAGACGGGTTTGTGAACGTGACATTCACGTTGATGTTCTGTGTTGTGCTGTGATGTTGCGGATTTGTCGTGGTGGATAGCAGTGTGCAATGGTAGTACAATTTGAGTTTATTTGTACATTTGATATTGCGGGGCGAGCGTCCAACTTGTGGACAGCCGTCACTGCCTGTTGTATAATATTCTTTTGGGGCACGACCAGGTTGCGGTCGATGTACCTATTGTACTATTTTTCATTACTGTACTAGGTTTTGCCCCGCGACGGAGTACACGGATAGCCGGGTTCTGGAGGGCAACGGGTCCGCATCTCATGGCTTTGAGAGGCAGAGGGGCCCCACTCTAGAATTGGCAGACTATTCGCCGCACTCGTAGGGGGTACAGGTTGACCCAAGGAGGGGTGCCCAAGATTACCGGATTCCGTGAAGTGCTGGGTGGTCCATTCACTATGCTGTAGGGGGGCTGCCTCGCTTCAGGTTTTGGCGGGTAACTTGCCGCACCCGTAGGGGTCTAGGTTTCATTGCACAGGCTATCCACACGACAGGGGAACGTCGAGTTTCAGCAGCGGCTCTGTGAAACTCGGGGATCCCAGATATCTGTATTGTTCTGTGATGCTTATTACTTTTCTGTAATGTTGCATATTATCACGCCTGGAGCGATTATTGTATATTGGTTTATATACTATTAGATGTTGTATATGTTTTACACCCGCGCTAGTCCAGTCCCCGCTCTGTCGTTAGTTAAGTAACCTAACGGGTGATGACGGGACCCAGTGACGAATGCGGATGGCATATACGTACATTTTATTTTCGTTCTTTTCTAGTGTGATTAAATGATGGGACTGTGTTGATTCTGATCAATGCAAAGTAAAACAAACCTGTTTGGATGTTGTTGGAACAAATTTAAAAAGTGTTATTGAAAAGACGTTTCCTTTTGTTTTGCATAGAGATATTCGGTTGGAATATCCTGCACCTCATTCGACGGGGCAAGGGCTGATATCCCTTCACCGGGACTGACCCCTTGGGCAGAAGTTTGCGTCAGCGTAATAACTTCACTATAGTCGATTACATGTTGCTTTGCATAGCGGTATTCAGTGGAATATCCTGCACCTCATTCCACGAGGAAAGAGCCGAGATCCCTTTACCGGGAGTGACCTCTTTAGCAAAAGGTTTTCGCCACTATATTTTTAAAAGCTATCAGGTTTCCTTCAACGAGATCAAGTTCATTACGTTAAAGGTTTTTCGCCAAAAACCAGCCGTAGCCCTCCGTCGTTTCTTATGGATGGTCAGTAATATTCAAGCTATGTTTGTTGGCTTTCGTCAAGGCATAGTGTTTGGTAGTTGCTGGGGTATTTATTTGTTGCATAGATAGATGTGTTGGTTTGGGACAGTCGTATTACCTTGTTGGCTTTCGTCAAGGGTATGTACGGGTGGGTTCAAATTAACAAGATAATGACGGGCAGAACTTGACATGTGACTTATGATTTGTTGACTTTCGCCAAGGTCATAAGAACATGGGGCAAAAATCATATCGAGAGTTTCTAAAGAAACTGAAACTTGCCAGGCATGCGCATACCTTCTGGAGTGTGATAACGCGAGTGGATTCCGTCACGTTATCATGCGATGAGAGTTGGATCCCGATTCCCACTGATGAGTTGGTTTACTCTTCGGGTGATTCCGATTGATTCTTCTTTAGGTTTGGAGGAGAATTTGACAGGACAGTGGGAGGTTTCCGGATTAGATAAAGTGATGACCATTCTGATCTAGGTTAGAGTGCACGCAGAGTGTTTCTTTTCTCTCTCACTTTGGCAGCGACCTTTGACCGACCCTAGACTATGACTCAATGACCAAGTTGACCGAACCTTCTTAAAATACTGGCTTTTGGATTGTCTGAGTTGCATAAGTCATTGCCACTCCTTCTTTTACCCTTTGAATTTCTCAGAACACCCGTATTACTACGGATATCCACTTCCATTGGATAGATCCATCGTATGGTTATATACGAACTCGAAGGGACTTCTTCGAGGATGGATCCAGGTTCAGGAGAAATAGAATTGGTTTATTCAGTTGTCTTTTATTATCACCTTCTCTCAGGTTGCGAGGGCTCCTTGGTTTAGGAGAGTACACCTATTACGCTTATTGGATAGTCTTATTCCAAACCATAGGCTGGTGCCGAAAGGTAGGGAATGAAGAAAACCAATTAGCCTAAGTAGGGTGTGCAGAAGGTAATATGTAAAGACAAAATAAAGGGATTAGAAAGAGGGCAAAGTAAATTGCGACTGATATCATTCACGACCAAAACCGCGTACTTCATCGCCACTCCTATTTCACCTTTAAAAGAATAAGGTATTATTCAGTTGTCTTTTATCATCACCTTCTCTCAGTTGCGAGTACTCCTTGGTTTAGAAGGGTACACCTATTATGCTTACTGGATAGTCTTCTTCCAAACCATAGGCTGGTGCCAAATGGTAGGGAAGGAAGAAAACCATTTAGCCTAACAATGGTGTACAGAAGGTAACGACTAAAGACAAATAAAGGGATTTGGAGAGATGGCAATAAAATATACGGTTGAAGTCATGAATTGGATTATGGAAGAGGCATTGCTATGAATACCAGGAAACCCCTACGAAACATTTTCATGTTTTCAGTGCATTGTTAAAGAAAAATTGTTTTCCCGATTAGACACTTACTCCAAGGGTATGTATTTACCAGGTTTCATTCTCATATCTGTATGGTTTTACAGATGATGAGTGGGAGTAAGTTATTGGGAATTAGGTGATTATCCTCATTATATCGGAATTCGTTGTAATTGGTGATATTTGAGGAAATCGCCAGGGTACAGTTTTCAACCTACGACGCACAGGTTTTGAGTTGTTTAACTCAGCGGACTTATACAGAGTATTGTATGTTGTCCAAGTGTCCATCAGGACAAAGGGGTAGGTCCTCGTATTATGTTCTGTTTACTTATAACTTCTCTAGTTTTTAGACAAGTGTTTCGTAGAAATACAAGGTCTAAGTTTTGAGAAGTTGTGGGTATAAGAATAAAGTAGAGAACCAGGTATCACAAGTATCGGGATTCTTCAAAGAGATCGAAGATGTAGATTCTTGTGATTGGTATTCAAATGATAGTGATGGTTTTGAGAAACGAGTTTTCTCTTTCAGGTTACTCATAAATGGATGGATTCCTAAGTTGAGTAATGCTGATTAGCCTTTTTCCATTAAGTTGATATGCACTGGAGACAGCTGCATGATTTGAATATGGTTCCAATTAAATTAGTGCCAAAGTTTCTATATTGGATATAGAATAGTTCGTACCTTAAAAGATATTGAGGTACGGGGAGTTGTCCAGCTTATGCTTAAAACCAGACTCTGGATAACTCAGGGCACGTTTCTGTAATGGCTGTTTGTGGGTTGACCCTGGCTATGACGAGGGTTGATATTCTACCATTTGGAAGATCAATAGTGATATTGTTCTTGACTCGCCACAGTTTTAGTAAAATGGATCTTTTTCAGAAAACAGTAGTGGGAGTATGGTAGAACTGGAAGTGATTCCAGAACCGCGAACGATTACGGAAAATTTAATAGGACCTATATATTCAATCAGGTTTGACATTCCAATAGCCACTCCACAGATATGATAGGTAACCTCAGACACCCGAGAGGTACTTCGGTAGGCTCAAGGATGGTGACAGGGAGGTTCTTATCTACACAGACTTGACACTACTGTTGTTCCAGGTTATGAGACCCGATAGGAAGGTTGTCGTAGTCAGTGGGAGCAACGGAAGCATGGTGGGCAAGTAGCTTATGTCTATTTATAGACTAGAGCAGTTATAGCGGAGATAGATCATCTAATTTTGATGTGACAGTCATAGGTTTGACTTCATCAGAATAGGGGATGGATCTGTTAAAGAGGTAGTAGGGTGTGATGTCATGGTATCTGGATGACATACACAGAGTAGGAAGTAAAATTCCTATACTACGATCGGTTGTACTGTGGTCGTCATACAGTTGTTTCTCCAGATAGGATATGGATATAATATTTGACATTCTGGTTTCTGGATCTATGGCTTTAGATCTGGATTTGGGTAGTTTCCCAAAGTGGGTACTTTGACAGTATTCTAATGGTTTTTAGAATAGATGACTCCTAGCATGGTGGTGTACCTGCAGGTGATGGAGTCACCCTCTCTAAAGGTGTCTTACCGACTAAAGGGGAGAGGGATGTGCATGATTGGCAGATCACTTGCTTAGGCAATTGAGTCAATCATGAGATGTCAAGTACCACACCAAATGTTGGTTTTGCACTAGATGCAATAAGTTTGTATTAATCCAATCCTGGAGAAACATAAGGAAGAAGTTTTAGAACATAAGTACATGTTCTACGGATTTGATGACGGCAGCCTCTTTCGGGAGACGGTTATCATTCCAGGCTTCAAAGGTGACATGGATGACAGAGTGATTGTCAGAGTTACAGTTTTCCCTCTGACGAGGGACAGTATTATGGACAGGTGGTTCAAGAGGATACTGTGGGTGGCCTGGTGCCGGATACTGATTAGGTTCAGTGATCGATACAGTCTAAGAAGTTTGGATTTGGAGTTCATTTATGAACTAGGTCCCATCAGATATCCAGACATATTCTAAGACAGGTATTACTCGATTCGGGAGATGGATTTCTCCGCGAACTTGAGATTTAGAGAGATATAGAAAGAAACATCTAGGCGGATCCACTCACTGAGGCCATTTCTCGAACACAATAGTTTTACAAACGGGCTTTGTGAAACTGATTAGTAGAGGAGTTGGGTGTTGGTTTCACACGGGCTGTGAGTACGCAACATCGCAATAATTAGCCTTGAGTGCAAGTGGGAGATTGTTGGAGATAGTGCCCTCATAGTCAATTATTGGATCGCAGGTACGTGATTGCAATGATTGCGGAGGACCTATACCGGTATGACAGTCTTACTCGAGATGATAGTATGTTATCTGGTTTGCCTTTATCAGTCGTGTACATGTTTAGGTGACTGATTACATGTTACACTTTGATAGAGCCCTTAGGATCTTGCTTTACAACCAACAGTATGATGGCGATCATATACGTGAGAGTTGGGTGGTTTATACGCATATCCTTAATTGTGGTCCCTAGTCGTGGGAGTTTCGAGACAGGGCATCGATACTCCGGAGTAGACTAGTGTATACAGTCGAGACCCCGACGAGGGGCGGTGGCCGGTCTCACAAGCCACTGGTGTCAGTTGGATCACCTCAGATGTATACAGGTGCTCATTGGGTTATGAGTACACCGGACAGGACTCGCCGGGAACCTGCTAGTTGGTATTATACATATCGTCAGATAGCAGTTCCCTGGTGACATGTGTACAGGCTAGTTCATCGACCTGAGGTCGTTATTTGTCTCGTGTGAGTTCCCACTGTGCTTTGATTTCTACCCTACCACGGCTCAAAGGAGTCGTGCAAACAGGTAGTTTTTGGGTACAGTCCCGAGCCATATGGAGGCACGTGAGCGGATCGGCAGGGGATTCGTCTCTCCCGGTATTGGGGGCGAGATCGTGCTGTGTCTAGGAGAGCCATTACACAAAGCCCACGGCCGTGGCAGGAGATTTACTGGTAGGTACTCCAGTAGTATCTCAGGGTGTTATTGGGCTTCACTCCGACACGACTTATACTGCTATTGGGGGTCTGACGTTACTAGCCCCCTAGGCAGATATGCGATACTCATAGACGAACGGACCGGACTGTATATACATTGTCACTGTTAGGCTCAGTAGGGTTTCTGGATGAGTTTGCTCATCAGCCTCCCTTGAGGTCAGTCCATGGGCAGCCGTTACGCATTGCTAGTGCCGCTGACGGTTTGTGGTTAAACCCACTGCCAGGGTACTGACGAGTCATTAGAGTCCCCCACAGACAGTTTCCCAAGTTCGGGCGAAACGTTGTAGAGGCCCTATGGTTTTATGGCAGGGTTCGGAAAATGCACGTGCGTTTACGCACGTGTTATTTTTCGGGCAGATGATACTGGTCGACTTTGGTTTAAGCCGGATCCGAGTATTATATTGAGTAGGTATAATATCTTTGTCTCAGTTGCATTTGTATTCGGTCGTAATACAAATGCGGGTATATTTATACAGTTTCGGGGTTATCCTGAAAGTCGTTTCAGGATCACTTTTGGAAGTTGCCAGTTTCCAGTTTTCTATCAGCCGTCTTTTAACATTCGGTTAAAGACGGATTTATCTTTTCTTGGATAAGGGTGAGTCATCATTCTAGAAGCTTCTAGAAGTGGTGATGAGGCTAATGAGTCATTAGTGCTTTAATGGAGCCATTAATGCAATGGTGACTAGGTTAATGAATCACCATTTGCATTAATGATGTTTTGTTTGCATGAAGGATATTTGTGGTTGATATTTGTTCTTATTGTCACTCTCCCCTCTCCTACACTCACCTCCCTCTTTGCATATATATGGCCAGCCCCCTCTCCTCCTCCACTCTCTCTCACTTGTTGATTTCATTTGGAAAAAAGATATGATAGTATTTGGGGTGCATGGAAATTTCATTGCCTTTTTCATTCCATCACCCGATCCAAGTGGCAACTTCATTAACCGATCGTCCACGGACTTGGACGAAGTGAGACAAAGTCATCTGCTCATTCTCTACATCATTCTTGGTCGTCTCTTTTAGCAAACTTGACGATCGAGTTGCCTCAAGTCAGAGGCGGGAGCCCGTTTAAAGAATCGTCGATGTGGTGCCACCTCGACAAGGATATCGGAGATCGACGAGATTGGAGCAGCCGCAACGGAGCGTGGGATGATGGTTAAAGAACGAAGGACTCGGATCGTTCGGTATAACCTTTCTACACTCTTTACAGTTTGTTAGTTTAGCAATTATGGAAGATCCGGGTTAAAGTATACGATAGCGCCAGTTAAAAGTTTTTTGTTCCGCATTTGGCGTCTGTAGACGGCCGGGGCGCTAGCGTAGACTTACAGAACCGTCTATAAAATCCGGCATGGCCTAGGAAAGCTCGGATGTCTTTGACGTATTTAGGAGGAGGAAGATTAGAGACGACTTCAAGTTTGGCTCTATCAACCTCTATGCCGTTTTGCGAGATGACATGTCCTAAGACAATGCCTTCTCGTACCATAAAGTAGCACTTCTCCCAATTCAAAGTTAGGTTCTTATCCCTACAGCGGATAAGAACTGCATCAAGATGTCGTAAACACTCGTCGAAGGAGTCACCAAAAATGGAGAAATCATCCATAAAGATCTCCAAGAACTTTTCAACCATGTCTGAAAAGATCCCCATCATACACCGCTGAAATGTAGCGGGTGCATTGCATAACCCAGAGGGCATGCGACGATAAGCAAAAGTGCCAAAAGGACAAGTAAATGTGGTCTTGTCTTGATCCTCTTTGGCGATGGGGACTTGGTTATAGCCGGAATAGCCATCCAAAAAGCAATAGAACCCGTGCCCAGCCAATCGTTCTAGCATTTGGTCAATGAAAGGTAAAGGAAAGTGGTCTTTCCTTGTCGCGGTATTGAGTTTTCTATAGTCGATGCAAACTCTCTACCCAGTTTGGGTGCGAGTGGGAATTAACTCATTTGCCTCATTGGTAATGACCGTGATGCCCTATTTCTTTGGCACAACATGAATGGGGATAACCCATTGGCTATCCGAGATAGGGTAAATGATACCACTATCAAGACATTTGACAATCTCCTTCTTGACAGCCTCATTCATAATGGGGTTGAGGCGTCTTTGTGGATCCCTTGCCGGATTTTCATCATCCATCAAGTGTATATGCTGTTCAACTATGAGTGGACTAATCCTCTTGATGTCCGCCATAGACCAGCCAAAAGCTTGCCGATTATTTTGTAAGACCATTAAAAGGGCCTTCTCTTGCTCAAGAGCTTGAAAGGCCGATATGATAACGGGTAGGGTCTCATTATCACCTAGATAAGCATATTTTAGGTACGACGGCAAAAGATTTAGTTCGAGTTTAGGAGGTGAAACAATAGATGGTAACAATGGAGTAACTGTTTCAAACTCGGAGGATTCCATCAGAGGTTCAAATCGAGTGTACGCAACCGAGTCGGATGGTTCAACTAACTCATCCGAAAAAGCAAAAGACTCAAGCTCGGGTGGTGAGTCTTCATGATCGTCTATAAAGGTGAAACACTGATAATCGTTGTTCGCCGTGAAAGCTGTGTCGGATTCTAGGAGGAACGCACTAGTGGCGTCAACACTACTGTGATCGAACATGAAATTTTCGAACTCACAGTCCTCCTCCGCGATCTCATTGATCGAGCAAACATCAAGTACGCTAGAATTAGGCTCGGCAGGATGATTTCCCAACTTAAAAATATTGAGTTCAATTGTCATATTGCCAAAAGATAGATTCATTGAACCGTTACGACAATTGATCACTGCGTTAGAAGTCGCCAGGAATGGTCGACCAAGTATCACCGGAATTTGACTCCGGGGGTTAGTGACAGGTTGTGTATCCATAAAAATAAAGTCTACGGGAAAAATGAAATCCCCAACTCTAATTAACACATACTCCAACTCTCCCCTAGGATGGGTGATTGATCGGTCGGCCATTTGGAGAGTATAGTGAGTGGGCTTAAGCTCTCCAACGCCTAATTGCTCGTACACAGAATAAGGTAGCAAATTGACACTAGAACCAAGATCTAATAGTGCTCTATTGATTTTCTTGTCCCCAATTGTTATCGAAATAGTAGGACACCCGAGATCCTTGTGCTTTTGGGGTAAAGATTGGACAAGAGCATCGCTAACAGCACTAGCCACGAAAACTTTCTTTGGTACTCGTGACCTCCACTTTTGGTGCATAAGTCCTTTAAGATTTTTGCAAATGAAGGAACTTGTTGGATTGCATCCAAAAGAGGGATGTTTATGCTAACCTGTTTGAACAACTCTACAATCTTCTCCATTTGTGGAGTTGGTTTATTGGATCTCAACCGGTTTGGAAAAGGTACATTTTGAAAAGTTGTTGAGTCCAATTTTTGCGGATCAGATTGTGGAGTTGGAACGGATCCCCGTGTAGATGTGTTCGTGTTGTGAGAAGTGGTTCCGTTCGAGCTAGAAGAAGTAGAGCCTTGTGAAGGATGGAGAACAGGATCTAACGAAGAAGAAGGTGAAGAAGGTGAAGAACCACCGGCAGGGGTGTCATGGTTAATACCCACATTGTTTTGCAACACTTTTCCGAATCTCAACGTGGTCACAGCATTTACATTATGATTTTTCTGTTGATATGCAGCATGTGCGTGACCGGGATTAGGCAGTGGTTGAGATGGGAGCTTTCCTTTTTCTCGCTCGCTCAATGCTGCATTGAGTTGTGCAATTTGTGCCTCAATAGATTTGATGCTTTGATCGTGTGAGGCACTGTTTTGCACCAAAGATTGAATAGAAGTCTCTAATCTTGCTGTAGATTGTGTAGATTGCTTTAGGAACGCATCTAGACTTCTTTCGAGCGAGCTAACCTTGTCATTATTAGGTTGAACAAAATTGTTTGGCGGATAAGAATTGTCAGGCACAAAATTGTTCACATGATTAGGGTAAGGTTGGTGTTGGAAAGGTTGTTGAAATTGAGTTTGTGGGGGTGCTTGTTATTTTGGAGGAGGAGGCCTTTGAAAATTGTTATTTCCTTGGAATTGTTGATTTTGGTTCCAAGCGAAATTCGGGTGACTCCTCCAACCCGGATTGTATGTCGAAGAGTATGGATCGTTTCTTTATCGTTGCTGAAAGGCAGCATTGACTTGATCATGTCCTTGAGTAGATGCATTGTAAGGACACTCTTCGGTAAGATGTGATGGATCCGAACAACAAGCACAAACAGTTCGTGGAGGCACAACAGGGGCAGGAGAAGACGATGAGATTTTGGTCTCAATCGCTTCTAGCATTTTCGTAAGAGCGGTCATCTCGGCCTTCATAGCAATCGACATATCTAATTGATGTATGCCTGCCCTAGATTGACTACTAGAAGAAGATGATGTGGTCTTGGTGCTCTCCCACTGAATTGTTTGTTCACTAAGGTCCTCAAGAAACTGCCACGCTTCCTCACTAGATTTGGTTAAAAAGTGACCTTGGCAAATGGTTTCTAGCAACTGCTTCGTTGCTGGGTTCAATCCCTCGTATAATGTTTGGCAGAGTTGCCAACTTTCGATCCCATGATGAGGGCATTGAACGAGTAGGTCTTTAAATCTTTCAAAACACTTCCAAAATGGTTCATGAGGAAGCTGGGAAAATTGTATAATCTCATTACGGATTCTAGCAGTTTTGTGGTGAAGATAGAACTTTTTAAGAAAAGCTTTCACAAACTCATCCCAATTTCTAATTGAATGTGATTCTGTGCTATATAGCCACTTCTCGGCTAAGTCACATAAGGTGAAAGGAATGACCCTTAGCCTTACAGCGTCATCACTTAATTGGGTCGTTTTCATCATAGCGCAAACGTTTTGGAATTTATTGATAAAGATATAAGCATCTTCTGATTCCAATCCATGAAATTTTGGCAGCATATTGATGAAGTGGGGTTTTATTTCAAAATTGTCCCCATTTGCCGATGGGGGTGAAAGACAGGTAGGTAAAGAAGTGCGGACAGGGTAGAAAAGATCCTGGAGCGCAACTCGTGTGGGCGCTTCAACAGGCGGGTGATTCGGGTTATTCGCACCTAACGGAGGTGGAATCATTCCCGTCGGTAAGGTATTGTTAGGATTGTATCCCGACATGCCTTCGGAAGGAGAATTTGAAGGTGGAGGTAAGAAAGTGGACGGAGTTTTGACTTCGGTGTCGAAAGGTTCGTCGGTCGGTACCAACGAAACACGGACTAATCGGGCGTTAGTGTCCCTAGTCCAAAGTGACATACACTAAAGGGGTAGTGTGGTCAGAAAAATGAAAGACAGAATGTGGAGGTAAGATAACGTCAATGAGAGGAAGTGGTGTAAGTGAGTTGCAAGATTTCTTTAGCGACAAGTTGCAAGTTTTGAAAAGATTTTTTCTTTTTTTTTATGTGAGATTTTTGCAAAAAGATTTTTGACAAGAGACTTGTGACACAAATGCGATCAACCACACATGCACAATCAGGCCTAGATCTAGGGTCACCTAGGTCAGCTAGACAGCTCCTAACTAGGATTAGAAATAGGACCTCAAACCGCCTCTTCACCGCCAATTATGGCCAGGTAAGTGCCAGGTAAGTGGGAGGCTCCCCGCTACAAGTAGCGGTCCTAATTAAATAACCACTTGCCTTAGACACACATGCCTATGTAGGGTTCCTAGGCACGCTCAAGAGGTTCCACAAGGCATCAACCATGCCAAACAAAAATTTTCCGGTGCTGAGAAACCCTAATGAAGATCGTTAACTAGAAGTTAAGACGAAAAGCAAGCAAGCAAACGACTTTGCTACTAAGTGAAAGGGATTACAACCTTTGTAGATCCGGTCCACCACTTCTTTAGCTCCGTGTTGACGTCCCTCCGCTGCGATCATCGGATCCCGGACTCTAGAAATGGTTTCGTCGGAGAAATGATCGGGCTAGGTCATTGACTTCGAGGCCGAAGATGATCTACGTCGGGGAGACTCAAACTCAAGCTATTCCTTCACTCGGTCGAAAACTTTGTGAAGAGAACACCCTATACAACATGGCAAGTGGTAGAGGATGAAGAAATAGGAAGTGGGTTCACTTTAGAATTGGATTTCTCACTCTTTTTCTCATGATGCCATTGGAGCTAGCAAGCTTTTTCAAGCTTGATGAAGATGAAGAAGAAGAAAGAATGATTTCCATTAAAAGAATAATATGAACACTTATCCTTTTAATCATAGCACCATGGTTGAGTTAAGCCCTCATTCTTAACTCATGTAAAGAATTAACCATAGCATAAGGTTAAGGGTTGGGTTGGCTAATATCTTGAACAAATGACAAAAGAGTTGACTTTGTCAATGTTCATCAAGCTTCATGAAGCTTGATAACTTTGACCAAAGTCACACTCTTTTGTTATATGCTAAGTTAAAAAGTAAACCCTAATCTAACCTTTGATATGGTTCAAGTCTCATACACACAACTTGTTTGTATCATCAAGCATGATACAAACATGTACACTTGCATATATCACATATAATTAATGTACACTTTCAAGTGAGAAAACAAATCTTAAGTGAACCAATACTAGTTAATGTAAAGTAATATATCAAATATATAATTATACATTAAATCATTAAATCAACACTTGATTTAACGATACGGTCATATCGCATATAACCGACTAATATCAATAGTAACAACTTATCGAATCAACACTTGATCCGATAACCCGACTATATCGCATACAACCGATCAATGTCACAAATCGCGAGAATTGAATACAGTATCACATACTGGTATTATTCTCGGTCCCGCACATATCTCATATGCGCTCCTATTTCGTTTCGCTTGAGCCAGGAAACCCCTGTGTAGGACTCTAAAGACTCGTCAATACGCCGGCAGCAGGTGATGATCATATCAAACACCCACAAGCCGCAAGCGGTCTGCTAAACGTAACGGCCACCCGGGTATTGAGCGATCAGAAGATCAACGAGCAAGCCCGCTCACACTCCAGTGAATCCAACGAGTAACACTACCGTACAGTCCGGTCTGTTCGTCTGATATGTCGCATATCTCGTCTAGGGGTGGTAAACGTCAGACCCCAATAACTCGATAAGTCGTGTCGATATGAGGCTCATAACGGGTCGAGAAACTACTGGTAACACTTACCAGTAAATCCCTAAAACTGCCTTGGCCAAGGACTTCCTGTTATAGCCAATCGAACACTACGCAACATCAACTCCCTATACCGGGATAGACGAAACCCCTCCTATCGCTCATTGCCTCCATGTGATTCGGGACTGTACCCAAAAGCCACCTTTTTGCACGCCCTCTTGGACGTGGTATGATGGAAATCAAAGCACAGTGGGAATCACAGAAGACTCTATGACGATCTTGGGTCTACAGACTAACCTGTACCAGTGTCACCAGAGAACTGCCATCTGACGTAAGGTATAATACCATCTGGGAGTTCTCGGCGAGTCCGTCCAGTGTACCCAGTCTCTACTGAGCACCCGTATATCATCTCTGATGTCAAACACCAATGGATATAGGATCATCCATCGCCCATCTATATGGGTCGAGAAGCTACACGCTAGTCTACTCTGGTATATCGATGCCCCGTCTCGATACACCCACGACTAGGGACTTTGAAGGATGTACTTATGGACTACCATGTCCCCACTAGTATGATCCGCATCATAGTCCAGGTAGTCAAGTACACATCCTAAGGGCTTTACCAACATGTAACAGAGAGAAAATCAGTGTACACGTTAAGGTAAAGAGTAACCAGATAGCATACTATCATATCGAGCAAGAAAGTCATCCCTATATATGTCCAAGCATCCACTACAATATACATCCTATGTATAGTAATGGCCTCTAGGGCATACATATAACTATCAATCTCCCACTTGCACTAGGGCCATCTGATAGCAGTGGTTGTACTATCTCATACTCAACCATCCAATAAAAAGTCTCTCTCTGGGCAAAGGCCTTTCGTGAGTGGATCCGCCGTGTTGTCCTCTGAGTCTGCTCTCCTAACCTCGATCCCCTGGAGATCAACTATCTCCACGATCAGGTGACACAACCTAAGAATATTTCTGGATCACTGATGGGACGGGCGTTCCTAGGCATAAGCCACAACTCCATTGTCACACAATGGGAGGAATGAAGTTTATCTAATGAACTTATATACACCCAGACGGCCTCTTTGGTAGCATCTTAAGGAGCGATGTATCTTGCCTTTAATTGTCTAGTATGTCACGGTATCTAGTTTGGAACTCTTCCAACATACCGTCCCTCCACTAAGGGTAAAGACAATGCCTGCGACTGACATTCAGTCGTCCTTATCACCCTGGAACCTTTCTAGTGATTCTCCCCAGGATCGATTGATACCAACTCACTACAACTAGTGAGTATCCTAACATCCAATTAGATCTATCTCATAGATCCAAAAACCCAGGATTTAGTGGGTATCACTTTGATCCTATATGGAGAATCATTGTGATAAGCGGAGATTGACCGAGCATAGCATAGGAAACTTCTTCCCTATCAAGAGTATGTCATCCACGTACTCTACGAGGATCACCACCATACTCCCTACTACCTTTTTGTATATACAAGGTTCATCTACCATTTTGATGATGTCAAACTCTTTGACTAACTCATCAAAACAGATGTTCCAACTCTGCGATGCCTGCTTTATCACATAAAACATCTTGCATACGTTTCCGCTGCTCCCACTGTCTACGAAGCCCTCTGACTGTGTACTTATAGACGCTTTCTTCAAAATCATCATTTAGAAAAGCAGTCAAGACACCCAACCGCCAGATATCGTAGTCATGGTATGTAGCCGTGGCAAGTAGGATCTGGATGGACTTAAGCATAGCTACTAAGAAAAGGTTTCATCATAACCCATACTTGGTCAATGATGCAAACCTTTAACAAGTCTAGCTTTGAAAGTCTCAACTTTTCCATGTACACCAAGCAATCTTCTCAAGATATACTTGCTCCTGATGGGGATTTAACCCTTCAGATAAAGCAACCAAAGTCCATACTTTGTTGGTGTATAAGGATTCCATCTCAGATTGATAAGCATCCAGCCATTCTTACAGAGTCCTACTCCTGATGGCCAGCCCGAGACTAGTTGGGTCATCATCTCATGATGCAATCCTCGCTCCCACTGTCATAGAGAAACCGAGGTATCTCTCAGGTGGGTGAGGAAACCTACTAGATCGGCGGAGAGGCTGAGGTTCGTTGGTTTCTATTGAATCCTTTGGTTCTACCAAATCATCTGCTTCAGTTTGTATAGCTGGAACTGTTTCCAGTTCTACCTCATGACCAATAATTTCTTCACAAGAAATTTCCCTTTCACAAAGGTGGCATGCTGAGAAACAAAACATTTTTGTTCCTCGGTTAGGTAGAAGATATTCCCTTGCTAATGCTTGGGATATCCAACAAACTTCCACAGATCTGATTTTGCCTCGAGCTTGTCCGGATCTTGCTTTTAGACATAGGACGGACAACCCCAAATCTTAACTGACTTAAGAGATGGGCTCTTCCATTTCCATATCTCATATGAAGTGGTAGGCAACTGATTTGATCGGAACCCTATTCAATAGGTATGCAACTTCATAAGTGCATAACTCCCTAAAAGGAAATAGGAAACTCAGTAGTACTCATCATAGAACACACCATATCATATAGGGTGCTTTTGCTCCGCCCCGATACACCGAGGTGCTGTGGTGTATACGGAGGAGTAATGCTGAGAGAGAATCTCATTCTCCTTTAGAATAATCCAGGAATTCCGTGCTCAAGTATTCTCCTCCTTGATCACATCAAAGGACATAATACCTATACCTGTATTTAGGTTCTCTACTTCTAACTTATATTCTATGAATATCTCAAAAGGTTCGGACTTGTGTTTCAACAGGAACATATGTCTGAATCTTAAGAGATTATCAAAGAATGTAATGAAGTACAAAGAACCGGTCTGGGCATGTGTAGACAGGGGACCTACATACATTAACATGTATCATCCCAAGAGTTCACTAACTCTTTCTCTATTTCCAATAAACAGAGCTATGGTCATTTTATCTCTGTGACATGACTGGCAAGTTTCACAAGATATAAATTCAAACTGATTTAAATATAAATCTAAATGTAACTTCAGCCAGTCGGGTCGCATTGATATGACCTAGTCTACAATGCCTCAAGAAGGATCCGTTCATTTCTGAACTCTTCCTCTTGTGTGTATTCTGTATACTAAGAACTGTAGTTTGATTTAGAACATCAGTGCTTTTAGATAACGTGCCTGAACTGATCAACTTTTGATATAGGAAATGTTCAAAACATTATCCACCAATACAAAATTATATCCTTCTTTATCTAAATAAAGAGACTGATATGATTTTGTATATCAGGTTCGGTATCTAATAACATTTGTTCAAAATCAATGTATTCTGGTAATACAGGGTGACAGTGACCAACAGACTTGGCTGCAACACTTGCCCCGTTTTCTGTCTCATGAAACTTATCACCCGTTCTCAGTTCTTTACCTTTCTGTAGCCCATGTAACAAATTACATATGCGGGATCCTGATCTGGTATCATATACCCAGGACGTAAAGGACATTGAAAAACAGTTCTCTGTAATGAACACACCCGAAGATGATGCATCGGTATGCACTTTCTTCGTTTGGGCGGTACGGGAATTCTGGTAATCCCCTAATTCCTGCTCTATCTTATAACAATTATAAGTTGGAGCAGGACCAATGTTCCCCAGCTCAGTATAACAAGCGGGTTCGTCAATATATCCGTTTTATTATCTTGATTAAGGCGTGACATGGTCGCTACTAGGAGAGAGAGAGAGAAGAAAACACTCTGCGTGCGCTCTTGCAAGATCAGATTGGTTATTATTTTATCTAATCAGGATGTCTCCCACTGTTTTTATCAAATCTTCCTTCAAACCCTAAAAGGAAAGACTAGCCGGAATTCATTACACGCTACAAGTTCGCCAATCTTTCAGCCAGGCCAGTGTCGATATTTTGAGGGAGGTCCCCCGTGCTTTCGCACGAACCTAATTAATGTAAACCTCATTTTCCCAGAGGCGTAACCCCGTTGACACCTTTCTAGACACCTACTTGATCGGCTAATTGTAATGTGTAAAACTCTCCCAGGAGTAACAATTACTCGCAGTGGGTATCGGGATCCAACTATCACATAGAAGGTATGCAATCTCATTGCAAATTTCAACACTTGAAATTCCCGATAATATTTTGCCCCTAGCGATCTATGACCTTAACTAAGTCAACAAACCATAAATCGCAAATCAAGTTCAACCCGTACATTTCCCGATTGAATTAAACCCACCCGTACGACCCTTAACTGAGTCAACAAGGCCGTACGAATACCCTAATCCAATCACATCTCATGTTTTAGCAGATAAACATTACTTAGCTACCGTACACTATGCCTTAACTAAGTCAACAAACATAGAACGAATACTAAATAATATCTATCTGAAATGACGGAGGGCTACGCAGGTTTTTCAGAAAACCCTGAGCGTAATGAACTTGATATCGTTGTAGAATCAAATGATTTAAAATGAAGTTTTTTTTAGGCTTTTCTAGTTTTGCTAAAGGGGTCACTCCCGGTGAAGGGATCGTCGGCCCTTTCCTCGTCGAATGAGGTGCAGGATATATCATATACATCACTGTGCAAAGCAAAAACTATAGAAGCAATCAAAAGACAAACCGAGGGTTATAGCATCTGCCAGTTATTGCTAAAGGAGTCACTCTCGGTGAAGGGATCTCGGTCCTTTCCTTATCGAATAAGGTGCAGGATGTTCTACAAGGAACACCGCGATGCAAAGCAAGAAATGTAGCTACCTGTTTTTGAAAATTCGATTCCACAACTTCTTTAGGTTTCTTTTTCTTTCATTAATCATATTAATGAAGTACCATCATTTAAGTCACCTAAACATCACAGATAAATACGACGTACACATATGCCATCCGCATTCGCCTCGATGTCCCCTCGTGCACCGTTAGGTTAGGTAACTAACGGCAGAGCGGGGCAGGGCTAGCGCGAGTGCAAAACATAAGTAACGTCTATATAATATATCATATATACTATATACAGTATTTATCACAGAACATCAAATGATCACATCACAGATATCGCAGCAGAAGAATCATATGAAATATTGGATATACTAGGACGTCCGTGTTTTCAATACGAGCCAGTATAAAACACGAATTCCACGGTCGCGATGAAATAGCCAAACCCACACCCCTAGACCCCTACGAGAGCGGCAAGCAACCCTACCAATTCTAGAGTTAGGAAACCCGGACTCGACTCCTCGAGTTGGTCTCCCACTGGACTCCAGAACCCGGTTACTTGTGCCCTCCTTCTTGGGTCTATCCTAGTGCGGAAAAGTAAATAATATACAATGGGTGACATCTTCCGCTACCTGGAAGTGCCCCAATAAAAGAATATTACATACAAGTTAATTTTACATGAATGAAAATAAAAGCTCTCATCTCACATAAAACCCCCGGCTATTCATAACTAGACGATCCAATATAACATATCCAACAACACATAACTTCACATGTCATCAACGTAAGTAAATGTGCGCACCCCAATTGTCGTTGACATATAGCAACGAAACCGGCGATATCACATATTACACTTACGGTCACAGAAAAGAAAGTGTAAAACTACAACAGTTGGAATCCGCAACCCATTTAGACATCGCATGCCTAATCAAATGAATTCCTTAGACATCACATGCCTAACAATTATAAACCCCGCGTTTTAATCTCTATATCGAAAACACTTTTCAATATTTAGTCCGGCAATTCAACAAGATTCCCGATATCCTGATTGAATGCTCGTCGCAAACTTCAGTAGACGGCCGCACCCCCGATACCGTCGACGAAGTGCACCAAGGCGGAACACCGCTACCGTGAGCACCCGAACGGATGCTTTCGGCGACGGGGTTCTCCTACAGTCACTCGGTCGGGGCTATGGGGTGTAGCTGTCCATTAAGTTTACTGGCGAGTATCCGCGTACGCTACGTGATTGCGACGGACTTTTGATCACATCAAAATTCCGTGGCAACTGATCAAGTGAGACTAAAGTGCTATGCTTATAACATTCATATCAGTTATCTCATAACAACTTGTGAATTCCAATTGTTGTATCTCATTCCAGATAAATAGAAACTGTTAAACTTTCCGATCGAACATTCAAACACCCACGTTTTCCCGATACAGATCAACACATGAAATAGGTTTAAAAAACATCCAGTTCATGCCTCAGTACCAACGGTCCAGCCGTAGAAGGGTCAAGCCAACGCCTCACATGTGGCACGCCGTACTGCCCCAAACCCGAAGGTTCAAAGGGCAGTTCAAGACGGTCACATAATCGAGTTAAGATTTGTTGTCTTCTAGAGGGTCCATCGCGTTACTTGCACTACTTAGAACGTTATTAAACCACGGAAAGATCCAACACTTGGAAATTTCCCGGCAGGGGAAAAAGTGGGTACTTATATCCGGTCGAACTTTTCAACATATTCTAAAATTATCCGGAAAAACTTATAGACTAAGCTAAACAATCCGATCGAATCATCGATTCCCCAAAGCAACCCAGAAAACTCAACTCTTGAGCAAACTTTAAAAATTCCCATAAAATACAGCACTCAATATAGGATATTACTGTGCAAAGCACATGCCAAGAACCAACTTTTTGGCCGCGGAACCGCCGCACATGCTAGGGTGGGGCCGCGGTTCTGTGGTTCTTTGGTGGACTTATGCTCACGTGCTTCACAGTAACTCTTACAATACTCTGCTGTATTTTTTGGATATTTTTAATTTGGAAAAATCCACATTTTCAGAAAATGTCCAGAGAGGGTTAAAAGTTAGGGTTTCGGGGTTCGATCGGATTTCTAACATCGTCTACACTTCGCCTAAAGCTCTAGCTAGGCTCTGATACCACTGTAGGGTTCCTAGGCACGCTCAAGAGGTTCCACAAGATATCAACCATGCCAAACAAAAATTTTCCGGTGCCGAGAAACCCTAATGAAGATCGTTAACTAGAAGTCAAGGCGAAAAGTAAGCAAGCAAACGACTTTGCTACTAAGTGAAAGGGATTACAACCTTTGTAGATCCGGTCCACCACTTCTTTAGCTCCGTGTTGACGTCCCTCCGCTGCGATCATCGGATCCCGGACTCTAGAAATGGTTTCGTCGGAGAAATGATCGGGCTAGGTCATTGACTTCGAGGCCGAAGATGATCTACGTCGGGGAGACTCAAACTCAAGCTATTCCTTCACTCGGTCGAAAACTTTGTGAAGAGAACACCCTATACTACATGGCAAGTGGTAGAGGATGATGAAATAGGAAGTGGGTTCACTTTAGAATTGGATTTCTCACTCTTTTTCTCATGATGCCATTGGAGCTAGCAAGCTTTTTCAAGCTTGATGAAGATGAAGAAGAAGAAAGAATGATTTCCATTAAAAGAATAATATGAACACTTATTCTTTTAATCATAGCACCATGGTTGTGTTAAGCCCTCATGCTTAACTCATGTAGAGAATTAACCATAGCATAAGGTTAAGGGTTGGGTTAGCTAATATCTTGAACAAATGACAAAAGAGTTGACTTTGTCAATGTTCATCAAGCTTCATGAAGCTTGATAACTTTGACCAAAGTCACACTCTTTTGTTATATGCTAAGTTAAATAGTAAACCCTAATCTAACCTTTGATATGTTTCAAGTCTCATACACACAACTTGTTTGTATCATCAAGCATGATACAAACATGTACACTTGCATATATCACATATAAACAATGTACACTTTCAAGTGAGAAAACAAATCGTAAGTGAACCAATACTAGTTAATGTAAAGTAATATATCAAATATATAATTATACATTAAATCATTAAATCAACACTTGATTTAACGATCCGGTCATATCGCATATAACCGACTAATATCAATAGTAACAACTTATCGAATCAACACTTGATCCGATAACCCGGCTATATCGCATACAACCGATCAATGTCACAAATCACGAGAATTGAATACAGTATCACATACTGGTATTATTCTTGGCCCCGCACATATCTCATATGCGCTCCTATTTCGTTTCTCTTGAGCCAGGAAACCCCTGTGTAGGACTCTAAAGACTCGTCAATACGCCGGCAGCAGGTGATGATCATATCAAACACCCACAAGCCGCAAGCGGTCTGCTAAACGTAACGGCCACCCGGGTATTGAGCGATCAGAAGATCAACGAGCAAGCCCGCTCACACTGCAGTGAATCCAACGAGTAACACTACCGTACAGTCCGGTCTGTTCGTTTAATATGTCGCATATCTCGTCTAGGGGTGGTAAACGTCAGACCCCAATAACTCGATAAGTCGTGTCGATATGAGGCTCATAACGGGTCGAAAAACTACTGGTAACACTTACCAGTAAATCCCTAAAACTGCCTTGGCTAATGACTTCCTGTTATAGCCAATCGAACACTACGCAACATCAACTCCCTATACCGGGAGAGACGAAACCCCTCCTATCGCTCATTGCCTCCATGTGATTCGGGACTGTACCCAAAAGCCACCTTTTTGCATGCCCTCTTGGACGTGGTATGATGGAAATCAAAGCACAGTGGGAATCACACAAGACTCTATGACGATCTCGGGTCTACAGACTAACCTGTACCAGTGTCACCAGAGAACTGCCATCTGACGTAAGGTATAATACCATCTGGGAGTTCTCGGCGAGTCCGTCCAGTGTACCCAGTCTCTACTGAGCACCCGTATATCATCTCTGATGTCAAACACCAATGGATATGGGATCATCCATCGCCCATCTATATGGGTCGAGAAGCTACACGCTAGTCTACTCTGGTATATCGATGCCCCGTCTCGATACACCCACGACTAGGGACTTTGAAGGATGTACTTATGGACTTCCATGTGCCCACTAGTATGATCCGCATCATAGTCCAGGTAGTCAAGTACACATCCTAAGGGCTTTACCAACATGTAACAGAGAGAAAATCAATGTACACGTTAAGGTAAAGAGTAACCAGATAGCATACTATCATATCGAGCAAGAAAGTCATCCCTATATATGTCCAAGCATCCACTACAATATACATCCTATGTATAGTAATGGTCTCTAGGGCATACATATTACTAACAGCCTAGACACCGCAAAGTCAGGTTAGGATAAACGGTCGATGCCTATGACTAGTCCTTTGTCCTATTGAGCTCGAAGTCCTTAGGGCTGAGTCTAGTATTTTTTAATTAAGAGTGGTCAATGCAAATTCTTTAAGTGCTTTCTGGGGTCCTGGGAAGGGTGATGAAATCCCCACCCAATCTGAGTTGGTCAATAGCCCCTTAAACTCCGATTAAATTATGCAAAACAGTAAATTCACTTGCAATTAATTATTTTTAAGCGCGGCGCAATGAAACCTGCAGAAAATCTGTTATTGAGAAGGGGAGAGAGATTCTTATTTTTATGCGCGAAGAATCCTGCAGAAAATTGGCAAAAGATATATTTTAGGTTTCAGAGGGAAGAAAGAGGAAACAAACAGTGTGATTTCCACGAGATGACGTCAGATTCCAGCCGCGTTTCCGCGGTCCAAGCGCCTTCCTGCCGCGTTTTCACGGTCAACTAGCCGACACAGTTCCCGAGACTTTTTCTGACGTTCTGATTTGACCAGACGGCCGCTGAACCGCGGTCTGAGGTGGGGTACGGCGGCGGAAACGCGACGGTTTGTGCGGTTCAGATCCCGAGAAAAATCCTCCTCCTCTGTTGGCAAAATCCTATACTTTTCAGATCTGTTTTTTCCTGTTTTGATCTCTGCAATCTCCCAGATCCGAGATTCGTCGCTGTTCCTGCAAAAATTCAAACGATAAACCCTTCAAACAATAAAAAAAATGATAAATTTTTATACTTTTTATATTTTTCGATTTTTATGATTCTTTTAAAATTTAAATTAATCCGAAATTACAAAAAGGAAATTTTTACGCCATCCCCGGCAACGGCGCCATTTGATTAGAGAGATTTTATAGATCAAAAATATATTACCGCAATCAAGAACGGCGTCGCTTGTAGCTAGCCGGTGAGTACGGTTCGGTCCACAGGGATGTTGTAATTTTCCTAAGTGTTTTTACGAGCTAATTCCAATGGGTGTTTGGTTTTTTTATTAAATCTAAAAACTAAGTTGTACGAGAGTTAAGAAACTTGCTAGGATTAGGTCTAAGGTGGAGATTTGTAAGATTAAATTTCCCACCTCTTTCAATGCCGTAAATTAAATCTTTTAGGAGTTATAGCAATTATTAGTAAAGGGGATTAGGATGATTGGGAAGAAACGAAGTTCCTTCCTCTAGATCCTTGTCCGTCCTTTCCTAATACTTGCTCTAACCTTCATGGAAGTCATGCATGTCCGGTCCTTTATACTACTGTTTCACCGTTACCTCGTGGGTAGGGAGCCGTAGGGAGCGGATCATGCATGCATGCATGAAGTTCTAATTCTTACAAATGATTGGGCACGAAAGAGATGAGAGATCTTCATCTCTCAAACTCCTCCCTATTCCTAACCCTAACAAGCGAGGAAATTACTCGCTCATTAGGCGATCTGTTAAAAACATCATTTTTGTCTTATGTATTTTTTTGGATCTAATAGATTAGTTACCTACTGCAGGTTAAAATATTCTACACTAGATTAAACTAGGGTAAAAGATTAATTAATCTAAGGCAAGAATTTAATTATAAAGCTATGGCAAAGGATGAATTAATCTAGGGCACGAATTTAATTATAAACTAAAGCAGAAAAATAAAAGACAAACTTACAGATTTGATGCTCTCAACTTTGATTGAATCTGAATTTTTATTTATGAAAAAGAGGCATCCCCAATACAATATTTAGAATACATATTTATAGGGAATAGGAAAATTAGGGTTACAATTGCTCGCACATGTGCTATTACAGATATACCCCCTAAAAATCCTAACAAAAGCACCGACGCACCGCCACCATTTTCCTGCACCGACATGCGCAATGGACGGCCGCGGAACTGCGGCATTGGTGGGGGTAGGGCCGCGGTTCCGCGGCCCCTTGGTGAGGTAGTCTGATCAATTTTTCTGGGCTCATTCTTGATGCTTTGGGCTTTTTATTTCTCTAGTTCTTTTCTCCATTTGGCTTCTGGGTCTTCTCCAGATCTTTCAGTGAAACTTGTAGTGGTCTTTTAACTGTTCACTTTGACATTTTGGACCATGCGTTGCCTTGTACAATTGTGAACTGTTCTTCATCTAGGCTTGACTAGGATCCTTCTACTTGTTGGTCAAATGTCCCACTTTTGCATCGTCTTTTGTTGTTTTCACTGTTCTCGCTCCAAGAACCTGTATCCTGTAATATGTAGCAGACATGCGTCAAAAGCACCTGTTTATTTATAAAACGAATATGAATGGGGAATATAATAATGCAATATTATGGTATGAACACAACTCAAATAAAGCCTAAAACAATATTGGATATCATCCCACACCAGTTCAGAGTGGTTATGACTCATCGGAGCTCCAAACTGAGCCTAACCTCAAGTAAAAAGTATCATGGAAAATTCCTAACGTTTTCTCTTTCGACGGTAATATGACCTAAGGAGATTACTGGAAGACGTCTTATCTAGCTCTCGAAGTGATCAGAGACACGACAGTCGCGGGGCTAATCGAACAACAGCTTAAAGACTGCATATCAAGGAATATATCAGCCAACGCGACGGTGCCACGGACTAAAACCCTAGTACCACAAACCTAACAGACCTCCATCGTAAAGAATGGTGGTTATCTATATACAATGTTAGGACAAGTTTTCCTGTAAGCCCAAGGGAGGTTAACTAAATAAACTCCGAAATGAGTACATAAACTAGAGACTCCAAAATGAGTGAATAAACTACTAACTACATAATGAGTACATAAACTAGAGACTCAGAAATGAGTGAATAAACTACTAACTCTGAAATGAGTACACAAACTAGAAACTCCGAGACTAGTGAATAAACTACAAACTCCGAAATAAGTACATAAACTAGAGACTCCGAAACGAGTACATAAACTAGAGACTCCGAAACGAGTACATAAACTAGAGACTCTGAAACGAGTAAATAAACTACAATCTCCGAAATGAGTACTTAAACTACTTTTCGCCAAGTCAAAACATCAAAGGATAGAAAGGTGCAAGCATGAAATAAAATATGTCTTTTATTCATAAATCAAAATGAATACAAGATACAAAAACAAAAAGAAGAAAATATACAGCGACAAAATTTTTAAGACGGCGGACGATTCAATAGACCAGCTGTAACGCCTTAGATTTCGATTAGTGTTAGTTTAGACGGTAATGCGGGTTTTTGGTAAAAAGTTTACCAATTTGGGTTCCTAACATTTTATAACATTTAATTAATAATTTATTATTATTTGTTATGGCATGCAAACACATGTGCATGTTTATGTAAAGGTGTGTTTGTGTAATCTAGATTAGTGACTATGACAACTTAACCCTAATCTAATCCTTTGCTTTATCCTAATCCCTTTCTTTGCCTTAACCTAAACCTCTTGATATTTTGAGTGAGATATTTCTTTTGGCTTTTGTTTTGGGGAGAGGTGGCATGGTGAGTAGTGTGGATGCATTATTGTGGAGTTATTGCTAGGTGCACTCACCTTAACCTCACCTCCCCCCCTCTCTCTCTTCTCTTCACACTTCACTCATTCTCTCTCACGTATTCCTATCTCTTATTATTTTTCTCATTCCTCATAGCCTCAACTGAACACTTATCATTCCTTCACTTATCCATCTCCAAACTTCACAAAATCTCAAAAAATCACATCTTTGGACTAGTTTTGCCTCTTGGATGCCTTGGAGCTTGGAAAGCTAGGATGTTTGAGCTTGTGGGAGTAGGTAATGATCTCTATATATTCTTTATGATGTTATAGTATTTTTAGTCTTGTAGTTTTAGTTTAGAACGTTTAAAGTTAAGTTTCGTGCAAATATCGTATTTTTAGTGTCATTTGTGATATCTGTGATCTGCTGTGACCCCGAGAGTATACTAGAAAACCAAACAATGTAGTTGTGTTGTACCAGAGACCCTGACCTTTCACCTCAAGCACGAACCCCCTTGCTCGGACCATGGCCGGCGACGAAGCAGGGAAATCCGGCAACCCCGGTTTTTGGGTAGAGTTAGGGTGTGTGTTTTTGTGGGTAGCTGTATGCTTTGGTTTAGGTGTGTTTGGTCCTGTTTGATTTTTGGGTTTTCTGTGTATACAAAATCTGGGATCACCTAGCTAGTTTCTTGTGTAATGATTACGTGTGTTACGTAATATGACACGGTTCATGCATTTTGTGTGGTTTTGCTCTTGGGTTGGTTTCGTTGTGTCCTTACGCACGTTAGCACAATACGAACACTTGAGTGTATGTTTTGAGTTGGTGCGTCGGTCAAACGCAGTTTGTACGTGTTTTGGATCTATTGCTAATATATACTTGTTATATTGTTTTATATTTTAGGTTCGCAGACGGGGACTTCGGACGCTGTGAAGAAGAGAAAACAAGTGGTAGGCTTTACTTAGCCAGGAGCGTTGGTGAGTAGATTTAACATCTACAGGGGAATCGCCCGCATGGCGTTATGTGTCTGGACTAGAGATGTTATGATATTAGTTGCATATTCTATTGCATATATAGAGTTTGCGCATACACCTCATTGCATAGTTACTTGTTGTTCTTGGACTTGTACCCTTAGGACACTGCACTATTATTGACGGTTCATGTTTCACGGACACTAATTGTATGCTACACACACCGTCAATAATTTCCATGACACGCACAATACTTATACATATGTGATATTGTAGAGTTTAGAGACATTGAGACATGATCCTCATTTTCATTGTGCATATGACATATAGCATACCTGTATACCTACATGCTTACACATATGCCTTGACATGCTTACATGCTAGTTACCCATATAACTATATGGTATTGTACCATTAGTGATAGGTATATACAAATATGAGACATAGTTACATGTACATCTTGCATACATACTTACACTTATACCTGGAGGGTAAATTACATCATTACTGATAGGTAGATACATATACCTTGCTATACCTACATGTTTACATATATATCTGGCTATACCTACATGTTCACCTTTATTTGATGTTATATTGGACTTGGAGAAATTAGGAACCGCATGATTTATATGTTAACTTGTTGCAGTTAAATAGCGGATTTTCCTTTATATGCTCACATTACAGTTTTATGTTGTATATATTATATTCATGGATTTTCGCATTGAGATATGGATTTTTCATGATGTTTTCTGGATTTGAGGACCGTGGTAGTTTCATGAAATTATGCATTATTTGAAAAACCCGGTTTCTCTTGATATGATATTTCAGCAGGCACCATGAAATTTATCGGTTCTGATATATATACCCCATGGGAGGAGGCGTCGTGGGCCGTGTGAGGGTATATGGTTGGGCCCGGAGGTACCCGGGGCAAGAAAGGTATTTCTATGCACCACGCTGATATGCCTGACAAGGGAACCATACCTACCGGTGACAGTACCTATGACTCGGCGGTTATCGAGGGGATACCGACCGGAATCATGTACGTATGGATACGTCGAATTTTGAGTGTCAGAGATAGCCACTCGAGTTTTCGGGATAGCGTATGATACGTACCTATTAGGGGCCATTCGTGGTGACAACACCTGATAGATCAGTATTTATGTGCCGATACTTGACGCTTGGTTTCATGATATTTTTACTCCTAAATATATATAACAGTGGAATGGGACGCTGTTATATATATATATATAAATATATATATATATATATATATATATATTAGTGGAATGGGATGCTAATATATATGTATACATATCTAATTCATATACATCATAATAATGATTCATGCAAATATATTTATTCATGTATGAGATTGACTTGATATTGGACACTCAGGATGTATGAGATTGACTTGATATTGGACACTCAGGATGTATGAGATTGAATTGATATTGGACACTCAGGGTATATGAGACTTACATGATATGAGAGCCAATTTAGAGGCTGATTTGAGGAAATTGGGATTTGGATTGTCTTGATGGACTTTGGTCCAGCCACGAGGTCAGGATTCCGTGGGAATGACATGTTTTATCCCATACTCCGCATTTATTTTATATGCATTGCTTCATGTATTTGTAGTACCTGATAGAGTACCTTTCATGACTGTTGCATATACATATTGTCATATTATTGCTTCATGTATTAGTTATACCTGATAGAGTACCTTTCATGATTGTTGCATATACATATTGTCATATTATTGCTTCATGTATTAGTAGTACCTGATAGAGTACCTCACATGACTGTTTCATGCATATGACTATTATTGCTATTAGCTTTCATATGTTAGATTCGCGCTGTACGTGCATACTTGCGATTACCTGCATATGTTAATTACTATTCACGAGTTGGCAACTCACCCCCGTTGTGCCACAGTATTTTGCAGGTTGTTCCTCAGAGTTGTCAGAGGCAGGTCTACTTTTCATCTGTCCTATCATCTTTTGCAGCGGATACCTCTACGGCTGACTGTCTACAGTTTTGCTGTAGATGGGTTTTGCGGTTATTCGATGTTGTTTATTGTATATTCATTGTACCATGTACTCTCCATCTACCACTTTCATGTATGATTTAGAGACTTGATGTGAGGACGATTTTGTATATTATTTTGTGACTTGGAGGTCTTTTATGCAGTTTTATTTATATCGTCTTTTATTTCTTCGCTACGGCGTCGTATGTCTGTTGTGGTGGTTGTTTTCCGCCTTTGGGCGTGTATTTGCTCCCGTTTGGGGATGCTTTACTTATATTTTTGTTGTACCCATTTTTGGGGCTGGTTTTTACAAAGGAGGTGCTGCAAAATTTTTAAGGAAATAAAGTTGGACTTTAAAAAATTTGGGTTGAGTTTTCAAACGTTTTAACAATGTTCTTATTTCTTACTACTTTTGATGGTTTAGATTGCTGGGTTTTTGTCTTACTTAAATTGCGTTACGCCTGTAGACCTTGCGTAGTTTAAGGGCCGTCACGTGCCAATTTCGGGTCGTGACAAAATTGGTATCAAAGCCAGATTTTACCTTTCCGAGTGTACGATGACCTTGGTATGATGGAGTAGGTAGCTTAAGCAGAGTAACATAGTGTGAGTATGTCCACGGCATACTCACGACACGGTACTCCGCCTAAAGTGACCTAAGTACTAATTGTTTGAAATTCCTTCTTTGATGATACTTATCCTTGTGATTCGATTTCCGTGTTCTTATCGAATCATTTTCCATTTATAGCCTTTTCCGCCGATGAATATGAGGATTCAGAGTGATGCAGCGAGGGCCGAGGTCAGAGTTGACTCGGGTGGGATGAGGACTGACCAGGATTGCACACTCGTTGCACTGGAGCAGATGGATCCGCCTTCGACAGATCGTATCGCTAGGCTTGAGGCTGAGATGCAGGACTTGCGCCAGACGATGAGGTCTTTGATTGAGGCCAATAAAGCGCAGCGACAGGAGGTTGCCACCCCTGTTACCCAGTTGTTCCTTGCGGTCAGTACACAACATTTCGTCACTTATACAGCACCAGTGGATGCAGCCCTAGTTGACGAGGCACGTCTTCCAGAGACTTTAGGAGTTTGAGGACCGAGGAGGGCTAGTACAGGTGTGTCAGCCCCGAGACAGAGGTTCAGTCGCCGAGACATATTTCGTGACCGTCGCGGGAATAGCAGAGGCTTGGGATGAGGACAGTCGCTCAGCTCTCTTCCCCAGGAGGGTCAGCAGCCATCCTATGGATGTTTTTGATGCGGGAGACTTCAACACTTCGTCAGACATTGTTCCTTAGCACCGCGTCAGACTCGTGTTCGGAGAGGTCTTGGTCACGAAGGGTTCGCTCAGTAGGGACAGGTTGGAAGAGGAGGAGTTCAGCCAGTTGCGGGTAGGGGGAGACACGAGAGTTTGCTTCTGCTCATCGGGACACGCGGGCGTCTAATGCAGAGTTTTCAGGTATTCTTAATTCGTATGTTCTTTTGATGCACTTGTTTATTTTACACACTTTGTGCCATGGTTGGGTCGAGGGTCGTGTTAGCTAGATCAACCGTTTGTTGTGTTAATTTCTGTCAGCGATTCTTTTGTTGCGCGACACGTGTTTTGGTCGTGTAACAATCGGATAGGAGATAGAGATTCGTCCGTCGTTGTGATCCTTCTAGAGATGTTGGATTTGACGTTCTCTTAGGCACGGACTGGTTAGCTACGTGTTAGGCGTCTGTGGACTTCCGCGAGAAAACAGTCAGGTTTTGTTTTCCCGATGAGTCAGTTCTTGTTGTGCAGGGGGTCAATGGTGCCGCCACTCACAGCTTGAATTCAGCCTTTTTCGCTAGTCGGCTTTTGAGGAGAGGATGTCGAGGATTCTTGTCTTTCATTCGGGATGCTGGATCCACAGTGGGTTTGTTGGATCGGCTTTCCATCGTGCGAGAGTTTTCCGACGTTGTTCCAGATGAGCCGGCGGAGCTTATGGAGCTTAAGGATCAGCCGCAGAGTTGTGTGTTGGGGGACTTGTGCGTCTGAGTGTTTCTCTTCGGGGAGCTCCTATTATGTTCGTCAAGAGAAGGACAGCAGTTGAGGTTGTGTATTGATTGATCGTCAATTGAATCGAGTTACGGTGCGGATGGGTATCCTTTACCTTACATTGACGATTTCTTCGATCAGCTCCAGAGTGCGAGACTTTTTCTAAGTTTGTTTGGGATCAGGTCATCATTATTGCGGGTTCGGAGTGATGTCGTTCCGAAGACTGCTTTTGTGCATGCTACGGGAAGTATGCATTTTGGTGGTGTCGTTGGACTCACCAATGCCCTAGCAGCATTCGTGGATATGATGAACCAGATTTCTTCAGGCCGTTCCTCGACCAGTTGATTGTTGTGTTATTGATGACATTCTGATCTTTTCTAAGAGTCGTAAGGAACGTGAGAAGCACTTGAGGATTCGTTTTGCAGACATTAGGAGAGCACCAGCTGTTTGCTAAATTCTCGGAGTGTTCCTTCAGGCTTGATTGTGTTGACTCCTAGTTCTTGTGGTTACGGGAGACGGTTTTCGTATGGTACCGAAGAAGATCGAGGCCGTACAGCTTTGGCCCAGACTTGTGTACAGGACGGAGGTCCGTAGATTTTTAGGCTTAGCAGGTTTTTACCGTCGTTTCGTGCAGGATCTTTAGTGTATCGCTGCACCGTTGCCTGAACTGACCGGAAAGGAGGTTCTTTTCTTTGGACTGAGGCATGCGTGCGGAGTTTTCAGCAGTTGAAGACTCGGTTGACAACTGCACCAGTTCTTTCTTTGTTTTCTGGATCGAGCGACTTTTTTGTTTAACTGTAATGTTTCGCGAATGGGACTCGATTGTGTACTGATGTGGCATGATAGAGTAATCGCTTATGCTTCCCGACAGTTGGAGGAAGTACGAGCAGGATATCCCACTCATGATCTGGAGATGGCCGCGGTGGTCATGCGTTGGAGATTTGGGGACACTACTTGTTTGGAAAGTCGTGTCAGATTTTCACGGCCCACCAGAGCATAATGTACATCTTCCTGCAGCGGGTTTTTGATTGTTGAGACAGCGCCATTGGATGGAGCTTGTGAAGAATTGTGTTTGTGAGATCCTCGTTACCCGTGGCAAGGCGACTGTGGTAGCTGATGCTGGAGTCGTAGGCCCGGGGTTAGCTTGTCCCAGTTGTGCGCAATTCTGAGACAGTCTTCTACAGATTTACAGTTCTTGTGCGATCGTTGAGTACAGCTTAAGTTCGCCTCTACTGAAAGGACAGCTTGCTCCTGTCCGCGCCCGTCCATTTTTCCTTAATCGTTTTCGCGAGGCACAGCCTGCCGATGCTCGTTTGTCAGAGATTCTTGAGCATACTCAGCTGGGTAAAGATTCAGAGTCCTTGATTTGTGACCAGGGTGTGCTACATTTAGGGACGCGTTTATGTGTACCTGATGCCGTTGGGTAGAAATGCGAAATCCTAAAGCAGGCACATCAGTCAGCTTTCTGTGTTCATTCAGGTTCCACCAATATGTGACGTGACTTGTGAGACAGTTACGGGTGGGTAGGGATGAAGAGTGAAGTTTCGGATTTTGTTTTAAGGTGTCTGTCTTGTTGTGAGCTAAGGTTGAGCATATGAGACCAGCTAGAGAGTTGCAACCTTTAACCATTCCGGAGTGGGAATGGGAGCAAATCTCCATGAATTTTCGTTGTGGTGTCTACCTAGTTCTAGGCAGGGTATGACTCCATTTGGGTGTTTGTTGTCCGATTATGCTCAGTTTGCTCTGTTGTTCTTCAATAAGTTTGTGTGTTGCACGAAATTCTTTCATGTGTTGTATCCAATAGAGGCACCCTGTTCGCTTGCCGTCTTGGCAGAAGCTTCAGGAAACCTTAATTAGGTACTGGTTGAGCTTTAGCTCCGCTTTCCATCTGTTGGTCGGTGGTTAGACAAAGCAGGCTATACTGACTGTGAAGGATATGTGTGCATGCATACTAATTGTTGTTGGCAGTTGGGATCGTCACTTGCCATTGTTAGGGTTCTCCTTCGATAGCTATTATCAGGAGACATTCCAATTGGCAACCTTTTGGCTTGTTGTTAGATAGTGTCGATCGCCAGTCAGTTTTTCTGACTCCTCCTGAGTAGGATTTTGGACCCCAGCTAGTCTAGAGACTTCGAAGATGATCCAGTTGATTCAGGTCAGGATGAGGACAGCCCAGTGCAGACAGAGGTCTTATGCCGACCGTGGTGGTCACAGACTTGAGTTCGCAGTGGGAGATCATGTATTAATACGGATTTTTCCGATGAATGACGTGTTGAGTTTTGGGAAGATTATCCCAGGATTGTAGGTCCTTTTGAGATCCTCGAGCGAGTTAGTTCCGTTGCCTATAATTTGGCACTTCCGTTCAGATTATTGAGTATTCACCCCGTATTCCTTGTGTCGATACTTCACAAATACCTTCATGACCTTTCTCACATGATTTAGCATCAGACCATTTATCTTGGACGCGATCGTTTCGTTCACCGGCACCCAATTGTGTTAGTGGTTCGGGAGGTGGAGAAACTTCGATCAAGAGTCTTGCCATCTGTGGAGGGTTTTTCTTGGGCGTAGCCGTATAGTGAGGAGATCACTTGGAAGGCCGCGAGCGAGATTTGGGAGTTTTGCACTCATCTCTTTGAAGGTACACTTAGTGAGAATTTTAAATTCGGGGACGAATTTTTATAAGAGGGGAGATCGTAACGCCTTAGATTTCGATTAGTGTTAGTTTAGACGGTAATGCAGGTTTTTGGTAAAAAGTTTACCAATTTGGGTTCCTCACATTTTATAACATTTAATTAATAATTTATTATTATTTGTTATGGCATGCACACACATGTGCATGTTTATGTGAGGGTGTGTTTGTGTAATCTAGATTAGTGAGCATAACAACTTAACCCTAATCTAATCCTTTGCTTTATCCTAATCCCTTGCTTTGCCTTAAACTAAACCTCTTGATATTTTGAGTGAGATATTTCTTTTGGCTTTTGTTTTGGGGAGAGGTGGCATGGTGTAACATTTCAAAAAAAATAAAATATTGTTTTTGGGAATTTTTATAATTTAATATTATTTTAATGAATATTTTAATATTTCGGTATAATTAAATACAGATAAATGGGAAAAAATTATGGAAAATTCTAAAATATGGTATTTTATGGAATTATGCCATTTTTAAGTTTTTATGATTAATTATATGCTAATTTAGTGTTAATCGCGATTAAAAATCGCTAATCGGTTTTTTAGCATTTTTGTGCAAAACATGCACATATCATTTTTTTGTTTTACACTTGTGCATTTCTACCATGTTACCTTCGGTTTACTATTGGTGTGAGAAGGATTTGGGTTAATGAAATTGGAAAAGAAAAGAAAAGAAAGGGGAAAAAGGATATTATATTGAGGTATGGGTGAGAAAGAGTAGGTGAGGGTGTTGACTTGGCCATTTCCCTTCATTCCTTCACTCATTTCTCTCCCTCTTCCTTCATTTGCTGCTGCTTCTCCTGCTCTTCACCTCCTTCCCCTCTTCAACTCCTCAAAACACATCCAAAAACACCTCAAAACCCTATCCCCACTTCACAAAAATTGTTCCCAAGCTCACTAGCTACACATTGGACCAAGAAAGTCTTCATTTTGGCGCTGTTGAGGATTCATGAGGGTCTTATGAGATAATTTCTTCACAATTAGAGTGTTATTGCTTGTGCTTAAGCTTCAATTCAAGTTTCATATCGATATCGCGTAATTTGGTGTATTTTGGACCAACTTAGAGAAGGTTAAGGTAGAGTTGAGATGTTGCTTTGCAATTAGGACTTAAATGGTGACCTTAGACCCTATATTGACCAAAACACTGACCTAGCACAACCTGAAACCCAAAAATACGGAATTACAGAACTTTTCATGTCGGTTTGTGTGATCTGTGAAGGTGTTCTGGAATTTGGAGCAACCCGGGGGCACAAAAAATAAAATTGAGCTGACAGTGAGTCGTGCAGGCACCTAGGAAGCTACCACCAAGACCCGAGCCCCTAACTCAAACCTACGGCCGCAGATTTAAGCATTCTGGCCGCAATTTGCGGCCAGAGTAGAAGAGAATCGGTCCATTTTTGTTCCAGGGCTCATTTTGCACTAAATTAGACCCCTCCTATATGCAGTTTTGGCTAATTGTCATCTGAGGAAAATCTGGGAGCATTTTGGTGTGTTTTAGGCGATATTTTCCGTATTTTTAAATGCACTTTCTTGATATTTGGATTTGTATTTGGTTGTCGGGTGTTCGTACATCGACAACAGGGGTTGTTTGTTGGATTTGCATGTTTGGGCCATAGGTTCCAACCTATGAGCACACTGTGCGCTGTATCGGTTTTCTGCCTTGATTTTCATACGCATTGCTATGGTTGATCGTTGTAGGTACCTTCACGTGGATTCCGAGGCGATGGAGCATGGCGTTATCGACACCGACACGCAGGATACAGGTGAGTAGATTTATATCTACGGGGAGAAGTCGGGTGGATGGCGTATAGCACCCCCGCAGTTCGTGGTGATGTATACGAATACGTATACACACATATATTGATTGTATGTTGTTGAGATTATTGATGATAAAGATGGATATTTGGTATTTTTGGATTGGTTTAGCGTAGTTGCGAAACCCTAGAGTAGTGGTCGCACTCACATACGCACGCACACACATACTTGCATACATTCCTTCTTTCATATGTGCGTATATGGGAAAATATATTTATGTGTTCACATGGGTATGGGACTATGTGTTCATATACTGGATTTGAGGATAGTATTTGGGATTTGAGATGAGTCGATGAGATTGGGCTTGAGGCCAGGAGATCGGTGATGTGATTTGGTTCGTATTGAGATACGACATGATGTTTTCGCGGGTCTTTTGGCGTAGTGATTCTTACACCTGCATGCATACTTAGGCGGTATCAGTATTGTACTAGACGTAGATCAGTACCCCGATCATTATATTTGATAAAGAGGATACCAGATGATTAGTATGATGAATGTGATATGGACCCGTACCCAGATTTGGGATGACGTACGACGGATTTACGTACGAGCTATATATTGATGATTGATCCGCACTCTTGACTTGGGATGTCTGATTATAGATATATTATCGGATATGATATTATTGAGGCGGGATCACCGACTATACATATACAGGTATGTATATGTATCGACTCAGATGATAGGCGGTTTCCTTACCTGCAGTTCAGCTTGTTAGTTCAGCCGTATAGTTTAGTGTAGTGGTTAGATTAGATTAGACTCCTACCTATTTCAAAACTAGCGGGTCGTGGGTATTTTAAAAGACAGGTCAAGGGATCTACGGATATTTCAAAAAGACGTATCCTTTCTTAAAACCACCGTAGCCCCTATTTTCAAAACCCCACGATTCGTACTATTTCAAATGGCACCATTGTTTAATATTTTAGCTCCCGCTCATTTTGGTTGCTCGCTCCGCATCGCATACTTACATTGTTATTTCATATTGTATTGTTGACATTATGCTGTTAGGACACCAGCACCATTACCGATGATGCGTATGTACCACGTACACTTACTTGCCGGCTCACACACATCTTCATCGGTAATTTCCATGTCACGCACACCTTAGAAAATATTATCGCCTAATGTAGCTTGTTACTAGTAGTTTTGACATGATGATTAGTTGCTTGCCTTATATGCTAGTTTAGACATTGTAGTTGTTACTTGTCACTACGCATACTGTTATTCATTATATGCCGCGTTCATGGATGTTCATGCTTATATTCATGGTTTTACATGCTATTGATGATTCGGATTCCCATGATATTTTCTGGATTTGGAGGAAAACCGCAAAACATATATAAACTGCTTTCTCTCTTTTTAAATAAAAAAATACGGTTTTCCTATGATGTATGAGTCGTCCACCATGAGTTTGCTGATGGATTTCGAGACCCGATTCGAGGAGATGGATGAACCGTTTCGGGTACATGGTGGGCCCGGTAGGGTACCCCGGGGCAAGAAGCGCGTGATGATGACGATGTGAGCCTGGCAGGGGAGCACTACCTACCGGTGATTTTACCCGACGCGTCGGATATCCGGAGGATACCGCCGTGGTCTTGAGATTGATGGTAGGGGCCGGTCTGGACTGACGGCGCCCTGGATATTGAGACTTAGACATTGAGATTTCGAGATATTGAGGTACTGATATTTGATGATACAGGCCAGTCCGGATAGCCGGAGCCTGAGATATTGAGATATTGGAATTTATGTTTTGTGTCGATGCTGGACACTGTTTATGCTGATTTCATTTATGTTACCTCATTTTAAAAATGCAGAAATCTCACTAAGTTATGAAAGCAGTTCTTCAGTATATGTATTCTGTTTTCATGCATTCATACATCATTCATATGATATATTGTTATCTGAGGCACTGACACGAGAACTTGGTATTACTGTCGTTTAGAAGTATACCCTACCCATTGCTATAGGCTGCTGGTTATTTTTTTGAGGATGTATATTGATCGTATGACCTAGGATTGCGTCATACATGCGATTTCTGTTCATAGATGTTTTCTATTCACGAGTTGGCAACTCACCCCCGTTGTGCCACAGTTTCTTGCAGGTTCTGCCGTACCGGTTCCATTGCGGCATTTTTGGCACACTGCTTCCTTGCGGGTGAATTGCATTTGGTAGGTGGGTTCTTTTGCATCAAGAACCACCATTGTACTTGTATTATTCTTTGTATCTAGAATTCCATCAACCAAAACTTGTATATTGTTTCAGACTTAGACATTAGTGATGTATTATTCGACCTTAGAGTCGCGCTTAGTAGTATTGCGGTTTTCATGCTTATTGGGTTTCTGTTGAGTTTGATCCTCGCCTTTCGGCGTTGTATATTATATTGCTTGCGTGGTTGTGACCGTCGATTGACGAAGAGCTAGCTCCCGCTTGGGGATGCCTTTCATCATTGCATATATATATTTTTCTTGTTGTACCCCGTTCGGGGCCAGTATTTACAAAAGAGACTCTGCCGAAATTTTTAGAAAAGACCGTACATTTTTAAAATGCATATTCGGCTTAGTTATTTAAGAACCTTGACTTCAAAACATGTTTTCTTTACCTATTAAAAACCAGTTTTCTTTATTTATCCTTAAAATGGTTTTAGATTTCTGGGCTTTTGGCTTACTTGGATCAGATGAAGTCCTATAGACTTCATATGGTTCAAGGACCAGTCACGTGCTCTTTCGGGTCGTGACAAAGTTGGTATCAGAGCGTTAGGTTTTACCTTCGGAGCATAGGATGACCCTTGGTTGATGGAATAGGTGACTAAAGTAGAGTGACGTACCGTGGGTATGTTCCGCGGCATATTTACGACACGCCACTCCACTTAAGGAGCCTTAGGATGTACATTTCTTTGCTCAGTATCATATTCATTCCTGATCTAGCTTCATCGGTACCAGTTATGGTTTTGCCGCCACGATTACGGGCAAGGAGAGCTACTGCTAGAGTTGCGGTCATCATGAGCTCGTTACGAACGAGGACTGACCAGGGCGTGATTCTGGCGACACACGATTGTAGAGATGCGTCTTTTGATTGTGTTTTGCGCCACGAGCGTTGGATAGATCGTTGTATGAGATTACTCGGACGTGCGGATTAGCACCAAAGGATTGAGCCACTGACAGAGGCCAGCCAGATATTAATGACCGTTGGTGTATTGCTACTCATAATGATTGATGCACGATTCAGCGTGCAGATGAGTGAGCCAGTTATTGCTGCGAACGATGAGATATCGTCCCAGATGTTGGAACTATTGCAGTATGAGATTGTTTTAAGAGATGATAGAGGTCGCTAGTCATCCGAGGATGAGTGACTAGGACATGTGGATCGTTCGCTACCTTGACGCGAGGTCATCAGATAGATTGATTCCAGCTGAGACGACTTCACGCAGAAACGTTGAGAGTCGACAGAGACGATCGAATGTCAGAAACCTATTATTCCAAGTTTAAAGTATTCGGAAAGACATGCAAGCAATTCTATGGTCCCTCTAGAAGAATGAAACCCTAACTCGACTTAATGACCGTGTGAAAGCCTTTGAACCTTAGGGTTTGCGGCTGTTCTGCGGCGCCATTAGTGAGGCTTGGGTTTGCCCTTCTACGGCTGGACCACTGATGCTGTGGTATGTACTCGATACTATTATACTGTATCCAAGATGTTGAGCTCTTGGGGGACTATGAGGATTCGGCGAATCGATCGGATGGCTCGACTTAATTTGGACGCTAGGTGGTGAGATGCATTTCTTGGGAGACTCCAGATACGAGGATAGCCGTTGGAGCTCAGTCCATGCAGTCACGACGAGACGAGTCCGAAGCAGTCGACATTAGAGAAAAGTGGAGTAAGAGGTTCATACCAGGTCTGGATAAGATGACGTTCCACTCCGCCGACATCAGAGATGATATGCGCATGCCGAGGCACTGTACTTGGATATACTTTCCAGAAGAAGTCGTGATGAGTATGCAGCCGTTCCGAAGCAAGAAACATATATAGTAAAGGACGATGACTTCCGGACAGTTAGACAGAGACGAGACTTGGAAGAGACCTTGAGCAGGATTCCTTCCAGGATACTGTTGCAATGATATTTGCACCCAGGATTAGATGTGTCACGTGCATTCAGAGAGCCAGAGGCCGACGCCAGTGACATGCTGCCTGACGAGTGGTCGTGAGGATTGACCGAGAGATGACCAGAGAAGTGCCAAAACGGAATCGTCCCCGTTAGCACACCTGACAGGGCCGATGAGCTGATGGGTCGTGAGATTGGTAATCCACAGAGAAGACTTGGACCCAGGAGTGGTCATTGATACGCACACCAGTAGGCCAGAGTTCAGGATCGTCGACGGGATATGCTACGAGTAACCGCGACAGTTGGCCAGAAATTCTTGGAGGACGCGCTTGAGCAGGACTATTCCGCCATACTTGTTTCGGTATTTTGGTCGATTTATTCGCATGATTTGGTTTTGATGATTGGGTTTCATGATATGTGTTTTCATGCACCATGGTTGTACTTACTGAGTATTTACGATTTTTGCACAGTTGTTGCACTTGATATCGTTTTCGTGCCTTGGTTTCACATGTTTGTGATTTTATGGGATTTAGACATTTGAGTTGATTTGTGCGTATGCACGCACACGATTTGGTTCCTGCACTCTGTATAGTTTATATATGCTTGCAGTGCAGTGATACGCCTTTTGTGCACTTAGATGCACTGGACTTCGATTTCGATTGTGATACTCGATATTTGTTTTGTGCACCTTGTGCACCTGATTGGATTTTGCGCATGTTCGGCGCTTGATATTGGATTTCATGATTTCGTGCATAATGAATGCACCTGGTTTTGATTTTTGTGCATGTTGAGCGCATGTTTGAGAAACGATTTCGGTGCACACAGATGCACTAAATCGAGATTCTTCGTGCATGTCAGATGCACCTGATTTTGCTATCAGGCACCCACGTTGCCCATGACAGATGTTTCGTGCACACCCGATGCACTTAGATGTTGTTTCTGTGCGCATGTATGGCACATATATGGATTTTGATTTCCGTGCGCACCAGACGCACGTAGTATTCATATGCGTATTTTGGGATTGATTTCTTATACAGAAGTATGTTTTTATGATATTTGCTATGTGTTTTCATACTGAGCAGGACTAGTCAGATGACAGTACCTGAGTATATTTTGCATGCATTGATAGATTTTGAAGGGATTTCCAAAAGCGAGCTATAGTCTCAGTATTTACCTACGTGTCTGATATGACACGAAATGTTTTAAAATAAGGAAACCCTTCTAAATTGTTTCCAAAACGGCGGAACGTACATATTAAAACAAAGGATATATACATATATGGCTAGTTTCTTATAAGAGACGTCCGCCACTGTGCAGTGTTATGCGTATTGCGCAGCGACTTTAAAAGATTTGGCATGCATTTCCTTCAGATATTTACATGTATAGATTTGATATTTACATGTATAGTTCTGATTTATATCATATTGGTTTGCTTTGGATTTGGCATCCGTGTCCTTACCATAACTCCGATGATTGCGGGATGCTTGACGGAGTTTTGTTTTTCAGCTATCTACTCATTTCTCATGCGCATGCATTGCGCTATGATGCGTTTTATGTATTGATGATTTCGGAGCCCCGACGACTTGGACATTCTATTGAAATGTTTTAGAATTTTGGGGTTTAAATTTAAATTCGGGGACCGAATTTCTTTAAGGGGGGAAGATTGTAACATTTCAAAAAAAAAATATTGTTTTTGGGAATTTTTATAATTTAATATTATTTTAATGAATATTTTAATATTTCGGTATAATTAAATACAGATAAATGGGAAAAAATTATGGAAAATTCTAAAATATGGTATTTTATGGAATTATGCCATTTTTAAGTTTTTATGATTAATTATATGCTAATTTAGTGCTAATCGCGATTAAAAATCGCTAATCGGTTTTTTAGCATTTTTGTGCAAAACATGCACATATCATTTTTTTGTTTTACACTTGTGCATTTCTACCATGTTACCTTCGGTTTACTATTGGTGTGAGAAGGATTTGGGTTAATGAAATTGGAAAAGAAAAGAAAAGAAAGGGGGAAAAGGATATTATATTGAGGTATGGGTGAGAAAGAGTAGGTAAGGGTGTTGACTTGGCCATTTCCCTTCATTCCTTCACTCATTTCTCTCCCTCTTCCTTCATTTGCTGCTGCTGCTCTTGCTCTTCACCTCCTTCCCCTCTTCAACTCCTCAAAACACATCCAAAAACACCCCAAAACCCTATCCCCACTTCACAAAAATTGTTCCCAAGCTCACTAGCTACACATTGGACCAAGAAAGTCTTCATTTTGCCGCTGTTGAGGATTCATGAGGGTCTTATGAGATAATTTCTTCACAATTAGAGTGTTATTGCTTGTGCTTAAGCTTCAATTCAAGTTTCATATCGATATCGTGTAATTTGGTGTATTTTGGACCAACTTAGAGAGGGTTAGGGTAAAGTTGAGATGTTGCTTTGCAATTAGGACTTAAATGGTGACCTTAGACCCTATATTGACCAAAACACTGACCTAGCACAACCTGAAACCCAAAAATACGGAATTACGGAACTTTTCATGTTGGTTTGTGTGATCTGTGAAGGTGTTATGGAATCTGGAGAAACCCGGGGGCACCAAAAATAAAATTGAGCTGACAGTGAGTCGTGCAGGCACCTAGGAAGCTACCACCAAGACCCGAGCCCCTAACTCAAACCTACGGCCGCAGATTTAAGCATTCTGGCTGCAATTTGCAGCCAGAGTAGAAGAGAATCGGTCCATTTTTGTTCCAGGGCTCATTTTGCACTAAATTAGACCCCTCCAATATGCAGTTTTGGCTAATTGTCATCTGAGGAAAATCTGGGAGCATTTTGGTGTGTTTTAGGCGATATTTTCCGTATTTTTAAATGCACTTTCTTGATATTTGGATTTGTATTTGGTTGTCGGGTGTTCGTACATCGACAACAGGGGTTGTTTGTTGGATTTGCATATTTGGGCCATAGGTTCCAACCTATGAGCACACTGTGCGCTGTATCGGTTTTCTGCCTTGATTTTCATACGCATTGCTATGGTTGATCGTTGTAGGTACCTTCACGTGGATTCCGAGGCGATGGAGCATGGCGTTATCGACACCGACACGCAGGATACAGGTGAGTAGATTTATATCTACGGGGAGAAGTCGGGTGGATGACGTATAGCACCCCCGCAGTTCGTGGTGATGTATACGAATACGTATACACACATATATTGATTGTATGTTGTTGAGATTATTGATGATAAAGATGGATATTTGGTATTTTTGGATTGGTTTAGCGTAGTTGCGAAACCCTAGAGTAGTGGTCGCACTCACATACGCACGCACACACATACTTGCATACATTCCTTCTTTCATATGTGCGTATATGGGAAAATATATTTATGTGTTCACATGGGTATGGGACTATGTGTTCATATACTGGATTTGAGGATAGTATTTGGGATTTGAGATGAGTCGATGAGATTGGGCTTGAGGCCAGGAGATCGGTGATGTGATTTGGTTCGTATTGAGATACGACATGATGTTTTCGCGGGTCTTTTGGCGTAGTGATTCTTACACCTGCATGCATACTTAGGCGGTATCAGTATTGTACTAGACGTAGATCAGTACCCCGATCATTATATTTGATAAAGAGGATACCAGATGATTAGTATGATGAATGTGATATGGACCCGTACCCAGATTTGGGATGACGTACGACGGATTTACGTACGAGCTATATATTGATGATTGATCCGCACTCTTGACTTGGGATGTCTGATTATAGATATATTATCGGATATGATATTATTGAGGCGGGATCACCGACTATACATATACAGGTATGTATATGTATCGACTCAGATGATAGGCGGTTTCCTTACCTGCAGTTCAGCTTGTTAGTTCAGCCGTATAGTTTAGTGTAGTGGTTAGATTAGATTAGACTCCTACCTATTTCAAAACTAGCGGGTCGTGGGTATTTTAAAAGACAGGTCAAGGGATCTACGGATATTTCAAAAAGACGTATCCTTTCTTAAAACCACCGTAGCCCCTATTTTCAAAACCCCACGATTCGTACTATTTCAAATGGCACCATTGTTTAATATTTTAGCTCCCGCTCATTTTGGTTGCTCGCTCCGCATCGCATACTTACATTGTTATTTCATATTGTATTGTTGACATTATGCTGTTAGGACACCAGCACCATTACCGATGATGCGTATGTACCACGTACACTTACTTGCCGGCTCACACACATCTTCATCGGTAATTTCCATGTCACGCACACCTTAGAAAATATTATCGCCTAATGTAGCTTGTTACTAGTAGTTTTGACATGATGATTAGTTGCTTGCCTTATATGCTAGTTTAGACATTGTAGTTGTTACTTGTCACTACGCATACTGTTATTCATTATATGCCGCGTTCATGGATGTTCATGCTTATATTCATGGTTTTACATGCTATTGATGATTCGGATTCCCATGATATTTTCTGGATTTGGAGGAAAACCGCAAAACATATATAAACTGCTTTCTCTCTTTTTAAATAAAAAAATACGGTTTTCCTATGATGTATGAGTCGTCCACCATGAGTTTGCTGATGGATTTCGAGACCCGATTCGAGGAGATGGATGAACCGTTTCGGGTACATGGTGGGCCCGGTAGGGTACCCCGGGGCAAGAAGCGCGTGATGATGACGATGTGAGCCTGGCAGGGGAGCACTACCTACCGGTGATTTTACCCGACGCGTCGGATATCCGGAGGATACCGCCGTGGTCTTGAGATTGATGGTAGGGGCCGGTCTGGACTGACGGCGCCCTGTATATTGAGACTTAGACATTGAGATTTCGAGATATTGAGGTACTGATATTTGATGATACAGGCCAGTCCGGATAGCCGGAGCCTGAGATATTGAGATATTGGAATTTATGTTTTGTGTCGATGCTGGACACTGTTTATGCTGATTTCATTTATGTTACCTCATTTTAAAAATGCAGAAATCTCACTAAGTTATGAAAGCAGTTCTTCAGTATATGTATTCTGTTTTCATGCATTCATACATCATTCATATGATATATTGTTATCTGAGGCACTGACACGAGAACTTGGTATTACTGTCGTTTAGAAGTATACCCTACCCATTGCTATAGGTTGCTGGTTATTTTTTTGAGGATGTATATTGATCGTATGACCTAGGATTGCGTCATACATGCGATTTCTGTTCATAGATGTTTTCTATTCACGAGTTGGCAACTCACCCCCGTTGTGCCACAGTTTCTTGCAGGTTCTGCCGTACCGGTTCCATTGCGGCATTTTTGGCACACTGCTTCCTTGCGGGTGAATTGCATTTGGTAGGTGGGTTCTTTTGCATCAAGAACCACCATTGTACTTGTATTATTCTTTGTATCTAGAATTCCATCAACCAAAACTTGTATATTGTTTCAGACTTAGACATTAGTGATGTATTATTCGACCTTAGAGTCGCGCTTAGTAGTATTGCGGTTTTCATGCTTATTGGGTTTCTGTTGAGTTTGATCCTCGCCTTTCGGCGTTGTATATTATATTGCTTGCGTGGTTGTGACCGTCGATTGACGAAGAGCTAGCTCCAGCTTGGGGATGCCTTTCATCATTGCATATATATATTTTTCATGTTGTACCCCGTTCGGGGCCAGTATTTACAAAAGAGACTCTGCCGAAATTTTTAGAAAAGACCGTACATTTTTAAAATGCATATTCGGCTTATTTATTTAAGAACCTTGACTTCAAAACATGTTTTCTTTACCTATTAAAAACCAGTTTTCTTTATTTATCCTTAAAATGGTTTTAGATTTCTGGGCTTTTGGCTTACTTGGATCAGATGAAGTCCTATAGACTTCATATGGTTCAAGGGCCAGTCACGTGCTCTTTCAGGTCGTGACACATGGTGAGTAGTGTGGATGCATTAATGTGGAGTTATTGCTTGGTGCACTCACCTTAACCTCACCTCTCTCTCTCTCTTCTCTTCACACCTCACTCATTCTCTCTCACTTATTCGTATCTCTCATTATTTTTCTCATTCCTCATAGCCTCAACTAAACACTTATCATTCCTTCACTAATCCATCTCCAAACTTTACAAAATCTCACAAAAACCACATCTTTGGACTAGTTTTGCCTCTTGGATTCCTTGGAGCTTGGAAAGCAAGGATCTTTGAGCTTGTGGCAGTAGGTAATGATCTCTATCTATTCTTTATGTTGTTATAGTGTTGTGTAGTCTTGTGGTTTTAGTTTAGAACGTTTAAAGTTAGGTTTCGTGCAAATATCGTATTTTTAGTGTCATTTGTAATATCTATGATCTGCTGTGACCCCGAGAGTATACTAGAAAACCAAACAATGTAGTTGGGTTGTACCAGAGACCCTGAGCCTACACCTCAAGCACGAACACCCTTGCTCGGACCATGGCCAGCGACGAAGCAGGGAAATTCGGCGACCCCGGTTTTTGGGTAGAGTTAGGATGTGTGTTTTTGTGGGTAGCTGATTGTTAGTTATATGTATGCCCTAGAGGCCATTACTATACACAGGATGTATATTGTAGTGGATGCTTGGACATATATAGGGAGGACTTTCTTGCTCGACATGATAGTATGCTATCTGGTTGATCTTTACCTTAACGTGTACACTGATTGTCTCTCTGTTACATGTTGGTAAAGCCCTTAGGATGTGTACTTGACTACCTGGACTGTGATGCGGATCATACTAGTGGGGACATGGTAGTCCATAAGTACATCCTTCAAGGTCCCTAGTCGTGGGTGTATCGAGACGGGGCATCAATATACCAGTGTAGACTAGCGTATACCTTCTCGACCCATACAGATGGGCGATGGATGATCCCATATCCATTGGTGTTTGACATCAGAGATAATATACGGGTGCTCAGTAGAGACTGGGTACACTGGACGGACTCGCCGAGAACTCCCAGATGGTATTATACCTTACGTCAGATGGCAGTTCTCTGGTGACACTGGTACAGAGTAGTCTGTTGACCCGAGATCGTCATAAAGTCTTGTGTGGTTCCCACTGTGCTTTGATTTCCACCTTACCACGTCCAAGAGGGCGTGCAAAACGGTGGTTTTTGGGTACAGTCCCGAGTCACATGGAGGCAATGAGCGATAGGAGGGGATTCGTCTCTCCCGGTATAGGGAGTTGATGTTGCGCTGTGTTCGATTGGCTATAACCGGAAATCCCTGGTCAGGGTTGCTGAGATTTACTGGTAAGTGTTACCAGTAGTTTCTCGAACTGTTATAGACCTCATATCGACACGACTTATCGAGCTATTGGGGTCTGACGTTTACCACCACTAGGCGAGATATGCGACATATCAGACGATCAGACCGGACTGTACGGTAGTGTTACTGGTTGGATTCACTGGAGTGTGAGCGGGCTTGCTCGTCGATCTTCTGATCGCTCAATACCCGGGTGGCCGTTACGTTTAGCAGACCGCTTGCGGCTTGTGGGTGCTTGATATGATCATCATCTGCTGCCGGCGTATTGACGAGTCTTTAGAGTCCTACATAGAGGTTTCCTGGCTCAAGCGAAACGAAATAGGAGCGCATATGAGATATGTGCGGGACCGAGAATGATACCAGTATGTGATACTGTATTCGATTCTCGCGATATGTGACATTGATCGGTTATATGCGATATAGCCGGGTTATTGGATCAAGTGTTGATTCGATAAGTTGTTACTGTTGATATTAGTCGGTTATATATACGATATGACCGGATCATTGAATCAAGTGTTGATTTAATGATTTAATGCATAATTATATATTTGATATATTACTTTTCATTAACTAGTATCAGTTCACTTTAAAAGGATTTTCTCACTTGATTGTATCATGTTTGATGATGCAAGATTGCTAGGGTTTGTGCAAAGAGTTAAACCTTGGTTAAGTAAATGGTTAGGGTTTTATTTCTTATTCATTCATTCATATATCTATTTATTTTGGATTAAAAGAAATGAGAAATGAAAGCATAAGGGTTGCTTTCATTCATGATGCTTCTTGAAGCTTCATGCAACTTTGACCAAAGTGACTCTTTTGTCTTCATCTCCTAAACCCTAACCATTCATTTAACCTTAGTTATTTCTCTACACATTACCATGGTTAATATTATGATAAGAATCATTTTATTATTCTTTTCAAAAAAAACCTATCATAATATTCATCATATTCTTGCTTCTTCTTCTTCTTCTTCTTCACTTGAAGAAAAAGCTTGTCTTCATTAATGGCAAGTTGAGCATATAAGTGAGAAATCCAATTCTAAAGTGAACCCACTTCCTATTTCTTCATCCTCTACCTCTTGCCAAGTAGTATAGGGTGTTTCCTTCACAAGTTTTCAAGGCTTGGTGAAGGTGGAGCTTGATCTAGTGATGCCTCGACGTAAATCATCTTCGGCATAGTCGTCGATGACCTAGCCGGCATTTTCTCCGATGAAGCCGATGCTAGAGTCATGGTTCGATTTGGACAGCGGAGAGGACTTCATCATGGAGCTATGGAGGTGGAGAAACGGATCTACAAAGGTTGTATTTCCGTTCTTTTAGTTTAGTTGTAAACTAGTTTCATTTTTCGCCTAAACTTCTAGCCAACGATCCGTATTAGGGTTTCTCGGCACCCGTAATTTTAGAAATTGGCATGGTTGATGCCTTGTGAGACCTCTTGAGAGTGCCTAGGAACCCTACAGTGGTATCAGAGCCTAGCTAGAGCCTTAGGCGAAGTCTAGACGGCATTTGATGTCCGATCGAACCGAAACCCCATCTCCAAAATACTCTCTGGACATTTTCTGAATTTGTGGATTTTTCGAAATTAAAAATATGCAGAAAACTAAGCAGGTGTGTCTAAGAATTACTGTGGAATTCGAGAGTCCAATTCCTCTAAAGTGCGGCGGAACCGCGGCACGAGCATGGCTCGTGCGGCGGTTCCGCGGCCACTTAGTCACATCACCCTGTTTAATTTGCACAGTAATTTCTAGTTTACAGTCCTGTATTTTCTGCGATATTTTAATATTTATTCTACAGTTGAGTTTTCTGGGGTTGGTTTGGGGGTTCGTTGATTCGATCGGATTATCAGATTTTGTCTATTTGGATTCCGGATAATTTTTGAATATGTTAAAAAGTTCGACCGGATATAAATACCCAATTTTTCCCCTGTCGGGAAATTTCCAAGTGTTGGATTTTTCCGTGGTTTAAAGACGTTCTAAGTAGTGCAAGTAACTCGATGGACCCTCTAGAAGACAACAAACCTTAACTCGATTATGTGACCGTCTTGAACTGCCCTTTGAACCTTCGGGTTTGGGGCAGTACGGCGTGCCACATGTGAGGCGTTGGCTTAACCCTTCTACGGCTGGACCGTTGGTATTGAGGCACGAACTGAATGTTTTTAGACTTGTTTCATGTGATGAGCTGTTTCGGGAAAACTTGGGTGTTCTATTATTCGATCGGAAAGTTTAACATTTTATATCTTATTCGGAATGTGATACAACAATTGGAATTTAAAAGTAGTTATGAGATAACTGAATGAATGTTATAAACATAGCAGTTTAGTCTCACTTGATCGGTTGCCACGAAATTTTGATGTGATCAAAAGTCCGTCGCAATCACGTAGTGTACGCGGATACTCGCCGGGTAAACTTAATAGACAGCCTCACTCCATAGCCCCGACCAAGTGACTGTAGGAGAACCCCGTCGCCGAAAGCATCCGTTCGGGTGCTCGCGGCAGCGGTGTTCCGCCTTGGTGCACTTTGTCGACGGCGTCGGGGGTGCGGCCGCCTACTGAAGTTTGCGACGAGCATTCGATCAGGATGTCGGGAATCTTGTTGAATTGCCCGACTTGATATTGAAAAGAGTTTTCGATTTTGAGACTAAAATGCGGGGTTTATAATTGTTAGGCATGCGATGTCTAAGTAATTCATTTGGTCAGGCATGCGATGTCTGAGGTGGTTGCGGATTCCAACTGTTGTAGTTTTACACTTTCTTTTCTGTGACCGTAAGTGTAATATGTGATATCGCCGGTTTCGTTGCTATATGTCAACGACAATTGGGATGCGCATATTTACTTACGTTGATGACATGTGATGTTATGTGTTGCTGGATATGTTATATTGGATCGTCGTGTTTGAATAGCCGGGGTTTTTATGTGAGATGAGTGTTTTTCATTTTCATTCATGTAAAAACTTGTATGTAATATTCTTTTATTATGGCACTTCCAGGTTGCGGAAGTGTCACCGTTGATGTATATTATTTACTTTTCCGCACTAGGATAGACCCAAGGAGGGGAGCACAAGTAACCGGGTTCTGGAGTCCAGTGGGAGACCAACTCGAGGAGTCGAGTCCGGGTCTCCTAACTCTAGAATTGGTAGGGTTGCTTACCGCTTTCGTAGGGGTCTAGGGTGTGGGTTTGGCTATTCATCACGACCGTGGAATCCGTGTTTTATACTGGCTCGTATTGAAAACACGGACGTCCTAGTATATCCAATATTTCATATGATTCTTCTGCTGCGATATCTATGATGTGATCATGTGATGTTCTGTGATAGATACTATATATATTATATATGATATATTATATAGACGTTACTTATGTTGTACACCCGCGCTAGCCCTGCCCTGCTCTGCCATTAGTCACCTAACCTAACGGTGCACGAGGGGACATCGAGGCGAATGCGGATGGCATAAGTGTACGTCGTATTTATCTGTGATGTTTAGGTATATTAAATGATAGGACTTCATTAATGAGATTAATGAAAGAAAAGAAACCTAAAGATGTTGTAGAATCGAATTTCAAAAATAAAACAGGTAGCTACAGTTCTTGCTTTGCACAGCGGTATATGTGATATATCCTGCACCTTATTCGATAAGGAAAGGACCGAGATCCCTTCACCGGGAGTGACTCCTTTAGCAATAACTGGCAGATGCTACACACTCGGTTTGTCTTTTGATTGCTTTTAAGAGTTTTTGCTTTGCACAGTGATATATATGATATATCCCGCACTTCATTCGACGAGGAAAGGACCGACGATCCCTTCACCGGGAGTGACTCCTTTAGCAAAACTAGAAAAGCCTCAAAAGCACTCCATTTCTAAATCATTTGATTCTACAACGATATCAAGTTCATTACGCAATAGGTTTTCAGAAAAACCTGTCGTAGCCCTCCGTCATTTCAGATAAGTTGTATATAGTATTCGTGCTGCATTTGTTGGCTTTCGTCAAGGTGCAGTGTGCGGTAGCTATATGCTGCTTATCTGCTAGCATACGATGTGATTGGATTAGGGTAGTCGTGCGGCTTTGTTGGCTTTCGTCAAGGGTCGTGCGGGTGGGTTTAATTCAATCAAGAAATGTACGGGTTGAACTTGACTAGCGGGCTACGGTTTGTTGGCTTTCGTCAAGGTCATAGCACGTTAGGGGCAAAATATTATCGGGAATTTCAAGTGTTGAAATTTGCAATGAGATTGCATACCTTCTATGAGATAGTTGGATCCCGATACCCACTGCGAGTAAGAGTTACTCCTGGGAGAGTTTTACACATTACAATTAGCCGATCAAGTAGGTGTCGAGAAAAGTGTCAACGGGGTTACGCCTCTGGGAAAACGAGGTTTACATTAATTAGGTTCGTGCGAAAGCACGGGGGACCTCCCTCAAAGTACCGACACTGGCCTGGCTGAAAGATTGGCGAACTTGTAGTATGTAATTAATCCCGGCTAGTCTTTCCTTTTAGGGTTTGAAGGAAGATTTGATAAAAACTGTGGGAGACATCCTGATTAGATAAAATAAAAACCAATCTATTCTTGCAAGAGCGCACGCTGAGTGTTTTCTTCTCTCTCTCTCCTGGTAGCGACCATATCACGCCTTAATCAAGATAATAATACGGATTATTGACCGAACCCGCTTGTTATACTGAGCTAGGGAACGTTGGTCCCGCTCCAACTTATAAATGTTATAAGACAGAGCAGGAAATTGGGGAATACCAGATTTCCCGTGCCGCCCAAACGAAGAGAGTGCATGCCGATGCATCATCTTCGGGTGTGTTCATTACAAAGAACTGTTTCTCTGTATCCTCTACGTCCTGGGTATGTGATACCAGATCAGGATCCCAGATATGTAATCTGTTACATAGGGCTACAGAAAGGTAGAGAACTGAGAACGGGTGATAAGTTTCATGAGGCAGAAAACGGGGCAAGTGTTGCAGCCAAGTCTGTTGGTCACTGTCACCCTGTATTACCAATACATTGATTCTGAACGAATGTTATTAGATACCGAACCTGATATACAAAATCATATCGGTCTCTTTATTAGTAAAGAAATGATAAAATTTTGTATTGTTGGATAATGTTTTGAACATTTCCTATATCAAAAGTTGATCGGTTCAGGCACGTTATCTAAAAGCGTTGATGTTCTAAATCAAACTACAGTTCTTACTATACAGAACACACACAAGAGGAATAGTTCAGAAATGAACGAATCCTTCTTGAGGCATTGTAGACTAGGTCATATCAATGCGACCCGACTAGCTGAAGTTACATGTAGATGCATATTTAAATCAGTTTGAATTTACATCTTGTGAAACTCGCCAGTCATGTCACAATGTAGGTCCCCAGTCTACACATGCCAGGACTGGTTTTTTATACTTCATTAAGTTCTCTGATGATCTCTTTAGATTCAGACATATGTTCTTGTTGAAACACAAGTCCGAACCTTTTGAGATATTCACAGAATATAAGTTAGAAGTAGAGAACCAATACGGGTAAAAGTATTATGTCCTTTGATGAGATCAGGGAGGAGAATACTTGTGCACGGAAATTCCTGGACTATCCTAAAGGAGAATGAGATTCTATCTCGGCATTACTCCTCCGTATATACCATAGCACGATGGTATATCGGGGCGGAGCAATCACACCCTATATGATAAGGTGTGCTCTATGATGAGTACTTCTGAGTTACCTATTTCCTTTTGGGGGTTATGCACTTATGAAGCTGCATACCTATTGAATAGGGTTCGAATCAAATCAGTTGCCTACCACTTCATATATGATATGGAAAGGGAAGAGCCCATATCTTAAGTTAGTTAAGATTTGGGGTTGTCCGGCCTATGTCTGAAAAGCAAAATCCGGACAAGCTCGAGGCAAGGTCTGTAATGTAGAACTGGAAAGGTTCCAGCTATACAAACTACAGCAGATGATTTGATAAAACCGAAGGATTCAGTAGATGCCAACGAACCTCAGCCTCTCCGCCGATCTAGCAGGGTTCCTCACCCACCTGAGAGTTACTTCGGTTTATCTATGACAGTGGGAGCGAGGATTGCATCATGAGATGATGACCCAACTAGTTTCGAGCTGGCCATCAGGAGTGAGACTCTATAAGAATGGCTGGATGTTTATCGATCTGAGATGGAATCCATATACACTAGCAAAGTATGGACTTTGGCTGCTATATCTGAAGGGTTAAATCCCCATCAGGAGCAAGTATATCTTGAGAAGATTACTTGGTGTAGATAGAAAAGTTGAGACTTTCAAAGCTAGACTTGTTAAAGGTTTTCGTCATTGACCAGGCGTGGATAATGATGAAACTTTTTCCAGTGCCTATGCTTAATTCCATCCAGATCCTACTTGCCACGGCTACATACTATAACTACGAAATCTGGCGGTTGGGTGCCATGACTGCTTTTCTAAATGTTGTTTTAGAAGAGGGAGTTTATAAGTACACAGCCAGAGGGCCTCGTAGACAGTGGGAGCAGCGGAAACGTGTGCAAGATGCTTTATAGGATAAAGCAGGCATCGCGGAGTTGGAACATCTGTTTTGATGGATTAGTCAAAGAAGTTGACATCATCAAAATGGTAGATGAACCTTGTATATACATAAAGGTAGTAGGGAGTATGGTGGTGATCCTCGTAGAGTACGTGGATGACATACTCTTGATAGGGAAGGGGTTTCCTATGCTACGCTCGATCAATCTCCGCTTATCACAATGATTCTCCATAAAGGATCAAACTGATACCTACTAAATCCTGGGTTTTGGATCTATGAGATAGATCTAAATGGATGTTAGGATTCTCACTAAATGTAGTGAGATGGTATCAATCGATCCTGGGGAGAATCACTGGAAGGGTTCCAGGGTGATAAAGACGACTGAATGTCAGTCACATGCATTGTCTTTACCCTCAGTAAAGGGACGGTATGTTGGAAGAGTTCCAAGCTAGATACCGTGGCATACTAGACGATAAAGGCTGGATACATCGCTACTTAAGGTGCTACCAAAGAGGCTGTCTGGATGTATATTAGTTCATGAGATGAACTTAGTTCCTCCCATTGTGTGACAATGGAGTTGTGGCTTATACCAAGGAACGTCTATCCCATCAGTGATCCAGACATATTCTAAGGCAGTATCACCTGATCATGGAGATAGTTGATCTCCAGGGTGATCGAGGTTAGGAGAGCAGACTCAGAGGACAACACGGCGGATCCACTCACGAAGGCCTATTCCCAGAGAGAGACTTTTATGGGATGGTTGAGTATGAGATACTTCGTCCACTGCTACAGATGGCCCTAGTGCAAGTGGGAGATTGTTAGTTATATGTATGCCTTAGAGGCCATTACTATACACAGGATGTATATTGCAGTGGATGCTTGGACATATATAGGGAGGACTTTCTTGCTCGACATGATAGTATGCTATCTGGTTGATCTTTACCTTAACGTGTACACTGATTGTCTCTCTGTTACATGTTGGTAAAGCCCTTAGGATGTGTACTTGACTACCTGGACTGTGATGCGGATCATACTAGTGGGGACATGGTAGTCCATAAGTACATCCTTCAAGGTCCCTAGTCGTGGGTGTATCGAGATGGGGCATCGATATACCAGTGTAGACTAGCGTATACCTTCTCGACCCATACAGATGGGTGATGGATGATCCCATATCCATTGGTGTTTGACATCAGAGATCATATACGGGTGCTCAGTAGAGACTGGGTACACTGGACGGACTCGCCGAGAACTCCCAGATGGTATTATACCTTACGTCAGATGGAAGTTCTCTGGTGACACTGGTACAGAGTAGTCTGTTGACCCGAGATCGTCATAGAGTCTTGTGTGGTTCCCACTGTACTTTGATTTCTACCTTACCACGTCCAAGAGGGCGTGCAAAACGGTGGTTTTTGGGTACAGTCCCGAGTCACATGGAGGTAATGAGCGATAGGAGGGGATTCGTCTCTCCCGGTATAGGGAGTTGATGTTGCGCTGTGTTCGATTGGCTATAACCCGAAATCCCTGGCCAGGGTTGCTGAGATTTACTGGTAAGTGTTACCAGTGGTTTCTCGAACTGTTATAGACCTCATATCGACACGACTTATCGAGCTATTGGGGTCTGACGTTTACCACCCCTAGGCGAGATATGCGACATATCAGACGATCAGACCGGACTGTACGGTAGTGTTACTGGTTGGATTCACTGGAGTGTGAGCGGGCTTGCTCGTCGATCTTCTGATCGCTCAATACCCGGGTGGCCGTTACGTTTAGCAGACCGCTTGCGGCTTGTGGGTGCTTGATATGATCATCATCTGCTGCCGGCGTATTGGCGAGTCTTTACAGTCCTACATAGAGGTTTCCTGGCTCAAGCGAAACGAAATAGGAGTGCATATGAGATATGTGCGGGACCGAGAATGATACCAGTATGTGATACTGTATTCGATTCTCGCGATATGTGACATTGATCGGTTATATGCGATATAGCCGGGTTATCGGATCAAGTGTTGATTCGATAAGTTGTTACTGTTGATATTAGTCGGTTATATATACGATATGACCGGATCATTGAATCAAGTGTTGATTTAATGATTTAATGCATGATTATATATTTGATATATTACTTTGCATTAACTAGTATCGGTTCACTTTAAAAGGATTTTCTCACTTGATTGTATCATGTTTGATGATGCAAGATTGCTAGGGTTTGTGCAAAGAGTTAAACCTTGGTTAAGTAAATGGTTAAGGTTTTATTTCTTATTCATTCATTCATATATCTATTTATTTTGGATTAAAAGAAATGAGAAATGAAAGCATAAGGGTTGCTTTCATTCATGATGCTTCTTGAAGCTTCATGCAACTTTGACCAAAGTGACTCTTTTGTCTTCATCTCCTAAACCCTAACCATTCATTTAACCTTAGTTATTTCTCTACACATTACCATGGTTAATGTTATGATAAGAATCATTTTATTATTCTTTTCAAAAAAAACCTATCATAATATTCATCATATTCCTGCTTCTTCTTCTTCTTCTTCACTTGAAGAAAAAGCTTGTCTTCATTAATGGCAAGTTGAGCATATAAGTGAGAAATCCAATTCTAAAGTGAACCCACTTCCTATTTCTTCATCCTCTACCTCTTGCCAAGTAGTATAGGGTGTTTCCTTCACAAGTTTTCAAGGCTTGGTGAAGGTGGAGCTTGATCTAGTGATGCCTCGATGTAGATCATCTTCGGCATAGTCGTCGATGACCTAGCCCGCTTTTTCTCCGATGAAGCCGATGCTAGAGTCATGGTTCGATTTGGACAGCGGAGAGGACTTCATCATGGAGCTATGGAGGTGGAGAAACGGATCTACAAAGGTTGTATTTCCGTTCTTTTAGTTTAGTTGTAAACTAGTTTCATTTTTCGCCTAAACTTCTAGCCAACGATCCGTATTAGGGTTTCTCAGCACCCGTAATTTTAGAAATTGGCATGGTTGATGCCTTGTGAGACCTCTTGAGAGTGCCTAGGAACCCTACACTGTATGCTTTGGTTTAGGTGTGTTTCGTCTTGTTTGATTTTTGGGTTTTCTGTGTATACAAAATCTGGGATCACCTAGCTAGTTTCTTGTGTTATGATTACGTGTGTTACGTAATGCGACATGGTTCGTGCATTTTGTGTGGTTTTGCTCTTGGGTTGGTTTCGTTGTGTCGCTACGTACGTTAGCACAATACGAACACTTGAGAGTATGTTTTGAGTTGGTGCGTCGGTCAAACGTAGTTTGTACGTGTTTTGGGTCTATTGCTAATATATACTTGTTATATTGTTTTATGTTTTAGGTTCGCAGGCGGGGACTTCGGACGCTGCAAAGAAGGGGAAACAAGTGGTAGGCTTTACTTAGCCAGGAGCGTTGGTGAGAAGATTTAACATCTACAGGGGAATCGCCCGAATGGCGTTATGCGTCTGGGCTAGAGATGTTATGATATTAGTCGCATATTTTATTGCATATATAGAGTTTGCGCATACACCTCATTGCATAGTTACTTGTTGTGGTTAGACTTGTACATTTAGGACACTGCACTATTATTGACGGTTCATGTTTCACGAGCACTAATTGTATGCTACACACACCGTCAATAATTTCCATGACACGCACAACACCTATACATATATGATATTGTAGTGTTTAGGGACATTGAGACATGATCCTCATTTTCATTGTGCATATGACATATAGCATACCTGTATACCTACATGCTTATACATATGCCTTGACATGCTTACATGCTAGTTACCCATATACCTATATGGTATTGTACCATTAGTGATAGGTATATACACATATGAGACATAGCTACATGTATATCTTGCATACATACTTACACTTATACCCGGAGGGTATATTTCATCATTACTGGTAGGTAGATACATATGCCTTGTTATACCTACATGTTTACATATATATCTGGCTATAGCTACATGTTTACCTTTATTTGATGTTATATTGGACTTGGAGAAATTAGGAACCACATGATTTATATGTTAACTTGTTGCAGTTAAATAGCGGATTTTCCTTTATGTGCTCACATTACAGTTTTATGTTGCATATATTATAGTCATGGATTTTCGTATTGAGATATGGATTTTTCAGGATGTTTTCTGGATTTGAGGACCGTGGTAGTTTCATGAAATTATGCATTATTTGAAAAACTCAGTTTCTCTTGATATGATATTTCAGCAGCCACCATGAGATTTATCGGTTCTGATATATATACCCCATGCATGGAGGCGTCGTGGGCCGTGTGAGGGTACATGGTGGGGCCCGGAGGTACCCCGAGGCAAGAAAGGTATTTCGATGCACCACGCCGATGAGCCTGACAGGGGAACCATACCTACCGGTGACAGTACCTATGACTCGGCGGTTATCGTGGGGATACCGACCGGAGTCATGTACGTATGGATACGTCGAATTTCGAGTGTCAGAGCTAGGCACTCGAGTTTTCGGGATAGCGTATGATACGTACCTATTAGGGGACTGTCGTGGTGACAGCACCTAATAGATCAGTATTTATGTGTCGATACTTGACACTTGGTTTCATGATATTTTACTCCTAAGTATATATAACAGTGGAATGGGACGCTGTTATATATATATATATATATATATATTAGTGGAATGGGACGCTAATATATATGTATACATATCTAATTCATATACATCATCATAATGATTCATGCAAATATATTTATTCATGTATGAGATTGACTTGATAGTGGACACTCTGGATATATGAGATTGGCTTGAAATTGGACACTCAGGGTATATGAGACTTATATGATATGAGAGCCAATTTGGGGGCTGATTTGAGGAAATTGGGATTTGGATTGTCTTGATGGACTTTGGTCCTGCCACGAGGTCAGGATTCCGTGGGAATGACATGTTTTATTTATAAGGTTCCTATCGATGGCAGCAAGGTTTCGGGAGGCATCGTCCATGCCATTTTCAATAATTTGACGTTTCAAGGAACTCTAAACTAGAATCGTTAACTAGAAAACAATACGGAAACATAAGTAAACCTTTTTACTTCTAGGTGAAATAGAAATACAAGCTTTGTAGATCGGTCCTTCATTTCTAAAGCTCCTTGTAGTGTCCCCTTCGCTGCGTTCGTTGAACTCCCGGACTCTTGCATGGCTTCACGAGGGGGAAAAAGCGATCTTCCTTGAAGTCTAAAAGGCCAAAGATGATCTACGTCGAGGGAATACTAGCTCAAGCTTCTACTTCACTAATGAAGGATTAGTGAAGCTAACACCCTATACTAAAGTGCTAATCTAGTAGAGGATGATGAAATAGGAAGTCGACTCACTTTAGAATTATTATTCTCACAATACTTTCTCACTTTTCCAAACCCTAGTAAGCTATTTCTTTTGGAGGAAGAAGATGAAGAAAGAAGAAGAGAATGAAATAATGATCAAGTGAGTGAAATAACCATGGGTGAGTTTGTATTATATACTAACTCATGTAGAGACATAACCATGGCTTAATTACAATGGTTAGGTTAATAAATTTCTCAAGTAAAACAAATCTAGTGGACTTAGTCAAAGCATCCACAAGCTTCTCAAAGTTTCATGCATTTGACTAATAATTCACTAATTTGGAATTACTTTAAACATAAAAAAAACCACCATTATAATTGGTATGGTATATGTCTCATACACCCATATAGTGTGTATCAACAACCATGATACAATAAAACACAATTAATATATATCACATATATATTAAGTATGCACATGTGAGAATAATAAATGCTTAAGTGAGCTAATATTAGTTAATGTAAATTAGTATATCTAATATACAATTATACATTAAATTATCAAATCAACACTTGATTTAATAATCCGGCTATATCACATATAACCGACTAATATAAAATGTACCAACTTATTGAATCAACACTTGATTCGAACCGACCGATACAAAAGTCGCGAGAATAGAATACGGTATCACATACACGCATTATTCTCGATCCCGCACATATCACATATGTGCTCCTATTTCGTTTTTCCTGCGCCAGTAAAACCTCTATGTAGGACTCTAAAGACTCATCAATACGCCGGCAGTAGGTGATGATCACATCAAGCACCCACAAGCCGTCAACGGTACTAGCTGGACGTAACGGCTACCCGGGTATTGAGCGATCAGAAGATAAGCAAGCAAGCCCGCTCCAACTCCTGCAAAAGCCTTAAAGTAACACTTATCGTACAGTCAGGTCTCCTCGTCTGATATGTTGCATATCACGTTTAGGGGTGGTAAACATCAGACCCCAATAACCGATAAGTCATGCTGATGTGAGGCTCATAACGGGTCGAGAAACTACTGGTAACTCTTACCAGTAAATCTCTAAATCAGCCCTAGCCAGGGACTTCCCTGTTATGGCCAATCGAGCACAGCACAACATCAACTCCTAATACCGGGAGAGACAAAACCCCTTCTATCGCTCATTGCCTCCATGTGACTCGGGACTATACCCTAAAACCACCATTTTGCACGCCCTCTTGGACGTGATAAGGTGGAAATCAAAGCACAGTGGGAATCACACAAGACTCTATGATGATCTCGGGTCTACAAACTAACATGTACAAGTGTCACCAGAGAACTGCCATCTGACGTGAGGTATAATACCATCTGAGAGTTCTCGGTGAGTTCGTCCAGTGTACCCAGTCTCCACTGAGCAACCGTATACCATCTCTGATGTCAAACACCAATGGATATGGGATCATCCATCGCCCATCTCATGGGTCAAGAAGCGTATACGCTAGTCTACTCTGGTATATCGATGCCCCGTCTCGATACACCCACGACAGGAACGTTAAAGGATGAACTTATGGACTACCATGGCCCCACTAGTATGATCTGCATCATAGTCCTGGTAGTCAAGTACACATCCTAAGGACTTTACCAACATGTAACCATAAGACAGTATCAAGAGACAAGTATACATGTTAAGATAAAGAGCAACCAGATAGCATACTATCATATTGAGCAAGAAAGCCCTCTCTATATATGTCCAAGCATCCAATATAATATACATCATATGTACAATACAGGCCTTTAGGGCATACATACAACTAACATTATCCCATACTCCGCATTTATTTTATATGCATTGCTTCATGTATTATTAGTACTTGATAGAGTACCTTTCATGACTGTTGCATATACATATTGTCATATTATTGCTTTATGTATTAGTTATACCTGATAGAGTACCTTTCATGACTGTTGCATATACATATTGTCATATTATTGCTTCATGTATTAGTAGTACCTGATAGAGTACCTCACATGACTTTTGCATGCATATGACTATTATTGTTATTAGCTTGCATATGTTAGATTCGCGATGTACGTGCATACTTGCGATTACCTACATTTGTTAATTACTATTCACGAGTTGGCAACTCACCCCCGTTGTGCCACAGTGTTTTGCAGGTTGTTCCTCAGAGTAGTCAGAGGCAGGGCTACTTTTCATTTATCCTATCATCTTTTGCAGCGGATACCGCTACGGCTGATTGTGTACAGTTTTGGTATAGGTGGGTTTTGTGATTATCCGATATTGTTTATTGTATATTCATTGTACCATGTACTCTCGATCTACCACTTTCATGTATGACTTAGAGACTTGATGTGAGGACGATTTTGTATATTATTTTGTGACTTGAAGGTCTTTTATGCAGTTTTATTTATATCGTCTTTTATTTCTTCGCTACGGCGTCGTATATCTGTTGTGGTGGTTGTTTTCCGCCTTTGGGCGTGTATTTGCTCCCGTTTGGGGATGCTTTACTTATATTTTTGTTGTACCCATTTTTGGGGCTGGTTTTTACAAAGGAGGTGCTGCCAAAATTTTAAAGGAAATAAAGTTGGACTTTAAAGAATTTGGGTTGAGTTTTCAAAAGTTTTAACAATGTTTTTATTTCTTACTACTTTTGATGGTTTAGATTGCTGGGTTTTCGGCTTACTTAAACTGCATTACGCCTGTAGACGTTGTGTAGTTTAAGGGCCGTCACGTGCCAATTTCGGGTCGTGACACCAGCTAAATCATCATTCTTACGCCGGACCTCCGCCTCAAGCTCTAGCAACGCTGCAAGCTGAGCCCCTGCCTGTGCCTGTTGTTTTTGATATGAAGAAAACCAATGCTCAAGCACTACAGTCATGTGGGTCTCAACCATCTCGCGTGTAAAAATGACGGGTTTATCAAGAGCCACCACTTCCGTAAAGGTCTCTTGAAGAACCCGCCAAATTTCATAGGTCCGAGTAGTCTTGGTGGTGAGCTGGGCTCGAAGCTTCCCTAAAGCCTTCGAAGCCAACTCCCTTGCTGAAAACTTTCGGTTGAGCCTTTTCTCACAAGACTGAATATTGGCCGCACACTGATCGATCGATCCACGCAAGCTGGCCTTTACGAATAAGATATCAGAGGGAAGGCGTACGCATTCGACTCTATGAAGGGAACACTCCACTTGACGGCAATAATCTGTTAGTCATATGTATGCCCTAAAGAACATTATTGTATATTATAATGGATGCTTGGATATATATATATATAGGACTTTCTTGCTCGATATGATAGCATGCAATCCGGTTTCGCTTTATCTTAACATGTACACTTGTATTATTATACTGTCTCTCTGTTACATGTTGATAAAGCCCTTATGATTTGTACTTGACTACCAGGACTATAATGCAGATCATACTAGTCGGGCCAGGGTAGTCCACAAGTATATCCTTTAATGGTTCCTAGTCGAGGGAGTATCGAGACAGGGAATCGATATTCTAGAGTAGACTAGTGTGTATGTTTCTTGACCCTGTATGGGGCGATGGTTGATCCCATAACCATTGGTGTTTGACATCAGAGATTGTACACAGGTGCTCATTAGAGAATGGGTACACCGAACAGGACTAGCCGAGAACTCCTAGATGGTAATATACCTATCGTCAGATAGCAGTTCTCAGGTGACACTGGTACAGGTTAGTCTGTAGACCCAAGATCGTCATAGAGTCTTGTGTGGTTCCCACTGTGCTTTAATTTCCTCCCTACCACGGCTCAAAGGAGTCATGCAAACAGGTGGATTTTCGGTACAGTCCCGAGTCACATGGAGGCAATGAGCGATAGGAGGGGTTTCGTCTCTTCCGGTATTGGGAGTTGATGTTGTGCTATGTTCGATTGGCTATAACAGAAAGTCCCTGGCCAGGGCTGATGATATTTACTTGTAAGTGTTATTAGTAGTTTCTCGAACCGTTATGAGCCTCACATCGGCATAACTTATCAAGTTACTGGAGTCTGACGTATCCACCCCCAAACTCGATATGCGACATATCAGACGAAGAGACCGGATTGTACGGTAGTGTTATTTATAGGCTTTATGGTAGTTTGGACAAGTTTTCTTGTTGATCTTCTATTCACTCAATACCTGGGTAGCCGTTACATCCTGCTAGTTCCGCTGACGGCTTGTGGGTGACTGATGTGATCATTATCTACTGCTGGCGTATTGACGAGTCTTTAGAGTCCTACACAGAGATTTCTTAGCTCAAAAAAAATGAAGTAGGGCACATATGTGATATGTGCGGGACCTTGATTAAATACGTGTATGTGATACCGTATTCTAATCACGCGATAAATAAATATCGGTCGGTTATATGTGATATAACCGGGATATTGAATCAAGTGTTGATTCGATAAATTGATATATTAGTCGGTTATATATGATATAGCCGGATTATTAAATCAAGTGTTGATTTAATAATTTGATATATAATTATATATATTTGATATATTAATATATATTAACTAATATTAGCTCACTAAAGAATTTCTTCTCTTGAGGTATATATATATATATTGATATATATTTATGTGATATATATAAATATGTGTATGTGTGTGTGTTACATATACTATTGTGTCATGCTAGATGATATATAGGACATGGGTGTATGAGACTCATACTATGACTTAGGATAATAGTAGGGATTTAATTTTAAAGTAAATAAAAAATTAAGTGGAAATGAGCATGGTTTAAGATGCTTGTGGAAGCATGTAGAAGCCATGTCACATTCCACTAATTTTTGTTTTACTCCAGATATTTTTAAACCCAACCATTATCTTTAGCCATGGTTAAGTCTCTACATATATCTCTTAAGATATTTCTTCACCATGGTGTAGGAATGCCTAGCACTAGAGCAAGGTTTCGGGAGGCATCGTCCATGCCATTTTCAAAATTTTGCCATGCTAAACAACCCTAACCCTAGAATCTTACTAGAGATTTAGACAATACAACATGTAAACTACTTTACATCTAAGTGATTATGGAATACAACCTTTGTAGACCGGTCCTTCACTTCAATAGCTCCGAGTGGTAGTCCCTTCGCTCCAAGTAGTGATCTTATGGACTCTAGAACGGCTCCACAAGATAAAACGAACAAGCTTGTACGAAGTCTTCGAGGCCGAAAATGATCTACGTCGAGGAGACACTAACCCAAGCTACCTTTTCACTAATTAGGTATTAGTGAAGCTAACACCCTAAACTAAATGGCTAATCTAGTAGAGGATGATGAAGTAGGATTTTTAGCTCACTTTAGAAATCTTTTTCTCACTATTTTTCTTCACCTCTCAAAAATCTAGAGAGCTAAACTCTTGATGAAGAAGAAGAAGCAAATAATGGATGATAGAGTGAATGGCAACCATGGGTGAGAAAATATCTCATATAACTCATGTAGAGACTTAACCATGGGTTTAGATAATGGTTGGGTTAATAAATATTTAGTGTAAGACAAAACCAGTGGACTAAGTAAATAGTTCTACAAGCTTCCACTAAGTTCACCCATGTGGCTAATTTCCAACTAATATTTGATTTACTATAAATAAATAAACCCTACATTATCATGAGCATGGTGTAAGTCTCATACACCCATGTAGCATGTATCATCAAGCATGACACAAAAAGAAATACAATCAATATATATCACATATATATTAAATGCATATATATTAAATGCATGAGTGAGAAAAGAAATGCTTAAGTGAGCTAATATTAGTTAATGTAAATTAATATATCAAATATATAATTATACATTAAATCATTAAATCAACACTTGATTTAATAATCCGCCTATATCTCATATGACCGACTAATATTATTTGTATCAACTTATCGAATCAACACCTGATTCGATAATCCGGCTATATCTCATATAACCGACCGATATCATAAATCGTGAGAATAGAATACGGTATCACATACTCGTATTAATCTCGGTCCCGCGCATATCACATATGTTCTCCTACTTCGTTTTGCCTGAGCCAGTAAACCTCTGTGTTGGACTCTAAAGACTCGTCAATACGCCGGCAATAGATGATGATCATATCAGGCACCCTTAAGCAAGCTCGTTCCTTTCGCCAAGTGGAGCCTACGAAGAGTTCTAAGGACTACTACTCGGAGCTTTAGAAGTGAAGGACCGGTCTACAAAGGTTGTACTCCTTTCCCACTTAGTGTAAAGTTTGTTTACTAGCTTTTAAACCCTTATTCTCTAGTTCGATTCTAGGATAGCATGCATTAGCACAATAGAGTTTTTAAAATTGTATACTTGATGCTTCTAAAAACCTAGTAGTGGTACTAAAGCATACTTTAAATGGTATCAGAGCCAAGCTAGAGCATTAGGAGTGGCCTAGACGACGTTAAAGAGTTCGATCGACTTTTCGAAACCCAAATTTCCTAAGTTTCTGTAAATTTTTCAAAAGTTGGAATTTTTAAGATTAAAAATATGCAGAAAATCGTGCAGGGTATATAGTGGAGCCCCAAGAAAAACGAGGGCCCAACTAGAACACTTGGCCACGGAACCGCAACCTAACCTAGGGTTTAGCTGCGGTTGTGCGTCTACATTGGTGAGTTGAGGACTCATTTTTCTTGTGCTGCTCCATAGTGATATTTGGCACTTTCTGGGAATTTTTTTTTAGGCTCAATTTGTTGAGGTCTCTGGGATTTGTGGGTGTTTGATAATTCGATCGAAATGTTTAACATCGTCTAGATTATATTGATTTGTGATACAATATTTAGAATCCACAATAATTAGTTTTATGAAAACTAGTTTGATATTTGTAAATCTCGCGATTTAGTCTCTTTTGATCGATTGTCACGGAGTTTCGATTCGGATCAAAACTCCGTCGCAATCTCATATTGTACGCGAATAGTCGCCGGAAAACACAACTAAATAGCATGCCCCATTGTGTCGACCAAGTGACTATAGGAGAACACTGTAGCCAAAAGCATCCACTTGGGTGCTCGCAGCCGCGGTGTTCCGCCTAAGTGCACTACGTCGACGGCATCGGGGGTACGACCATCTACTAAAGTTTCCGACGAGCATTTGATCAAGATGTCCGGAATCTTGTTGAGTTACCTGACTGGTTATTGAAAAGTGTTTTCAATTCAAGACTAAAATGCGAGGTTTATTGTGTTAGGCATGAAATCCGGAGTATGAGATATTCCGGGTTTATAATATCTAACATAGTTGTGGATTCTAATTATTGTAGTTTTTCATTTTCTTTTATGCGACCGTAAGTGTAATATGTAGTGTATCTCCGATTTCGTTGCTATACGTCAACGACAATTGGGATACGCATATTTACTTATGTTGATGACATGTGATATTTATGTGTTGCTGTGATATGATATGTTGGATCGTCGTGTTTTGAATAGCCGGGGGTTTTTGCGTGAGATGAGAGTTTTTCATTTTCATTCATGTAAAAAAAATTGTATGTAATATTCTTTTTTCGGGGCACTTCCGGATTGAGGATGATGTCACCATTGATGTATATAATTTACTTTTCCGCATTAGGATATACCCAAGGCAGGGAGCACAAGTAACCGGGTTCTAGAGTACAGTGGGAGACCATATCGAAGAGTCGAGACCGGGTCTCCTAACTCTAGAATTAGCAGGGTTGCTTGTCGTTCTCGTAGGGATCTAGGGATGTGGGTTTGGCTATTCATCACGACCGTGGAATCCGTGTTTTTTACTGGGTTAATTTAAAAAACGGACCTCCTAGTATATCCAATATTTCATATGTTGACTTCTGCTGCAATGTTCTGTGATGTGATCATATGACTGCCAGAGATGAATGCTTTATATTATATATATGATATATAATAAACGTTGCTTATGTTTTCCCCCCGCGCTAGTCTTGCCCCCGCTCTGCCGTTAGTTAAGTAACCTAACGATGCATGACGGGACCCCATGGCGAATGCGGATGGCACAAGCGTACGTTCTATTTTGGTCTCTTCTGTGATGTTTAGGAAACATAAATGATGGGACGTCATTAATGAAATTAATGAAAAAGAAAGAAACCTAAAGATGTTGTAGAATCAAATTTTCAAAAAGACAGCTCTAGTTCTTGCTTTGCATAGTGGTGTTCCTTGATGAATATCCAGCACCTCATTCGATGAGAAAAGTGCCTAGATCCCTTCACTTGGAGTGATCTCTTTAGCAAAAGCTATCAAATGCTACAACCCACTCGGTTTATTTTGAAAACAATCGATTTTAAAGGCGGAGCTTAAACCACTCCTTTTCAAATCACTCGATTCTACAACGATATCAAGTTCATTACGCAAAATGTTTTCTTAAAAACCTGTCGTAGCCCTCCGTCATTTCAGATAAGTGTTATTTAGTATTCGTGCTGCGTTTGTTGACTATGTTAAGGCGTAGTGTACGGTAGCTAATTAGTGCTTATCTGCAACCATATGATATGATTGGATTAGGTTAGTCGTACGGATTTGTTGACTATTTTAAGGGTCGTATGGGTGGGTTTAATTCAATCAGGAAATGACGGGTTGAACTTGGCCAGCGCTTATGATTTGTTGACTATGTTAAGGTCATAAGTTGTTAGGGGAAAAATCAGATATTGGGAATTTCAAGTGTTGAAAATTTGCAATAAGATTGCATAACTTCTATGAGATAGTTGGACCCCGATACCCACTACTAGTAAATGTTACTCCTGGAATAGTTTTCCACTTTACAATTAGCTATCCAGTAGGTGTCTAAGAAAGGTGTTAACGGGGTTATGCCCCTGCGGAAATGAGGTTATTTAAGTAGTTCCATACGAAAACATGGGGAGACTCCCTTGGGGTACCAATACCTACATGGCTAACCGAATGGCGAACTTCTACGGTGTAATTAATCCCGACTAGTCTTACCTTTTAGGGTTTGAAAGAAGATTTGATAAAAATAGTGGGAGCCATCCTGATTAGATAAGATAATAAGCAATCTAATCTTGAAAGTGCATACGCTAAAGTGTTTTCTTCTCTCTCTCTCTAGGTAGCGACCATGACACGCCTTAATCAAGATAATAATATTGATGTATTGACCGAACCTGTTTATTATACTGAGCTGGGAAATGTTGGTTCCGCTCTACCTTATAACCGTTATAAGTCTGAGCAGGAAATAGGGGAAAACCAGAATTCCCACGCAACCCGAACGAGGAGAGAGTATGCTGATGTATCTTCATCGGGTGTGTTCGTTACCGAGAACTGTTTCTCAGTGTGCTCTACAACCTGGGTAATAGATACCGGATCAGGATCCCACATATGTAATATGTTACATGGGTTAAAGAGAAGTAAAGAACTGGAAATGGGTGATATGTCTCTAGAAGTATGGAACGGAGTAATTATTGCTGCCAAAGCAGTTGGCGAATATCACCATGTATTACCAAATGGTAATACATTGATTTTAAACGATTGTTATTACGTACCGTCAATGATGTGCAATTTAATATCAATTTCTTTATTACATAAAGAAAGATATAACTTTATAGTAGAGAAAAATGTTATGAACATTTTCTTAAATCAAATGTTGATTGGGTTTGGAACGTTATGTAACGGTATATACGTTCTAAATCAGAATGCAGTTCTAAGTATATAGAACACACACAAGAGGAAGAGTTCAGAAATGAACGAAGCCTACTTGTGACATTGTAGACTAGGTCATATCAATGCGACATGACTAGCTAAGTTACATAAAGATGGATACTTGAATCAGTTTGAATTTACATCTTATGAAACTTGCCAGTCATGTCTCAAAGGCAAAATGACCAAAACTCCGTTTACAGGGCACGGAGAAAGAGCTGTTGAACTCTTGGGACTGATACATAGTGATGTATGCGGTCCCATGTCTACGCATGCCAGGAATGGTTCCTCGTACTTTATTACATTCACCGATGATCTCTCAGGATTCGGATATGTGTTCTTGTTGAAACACAAGTATGAAGATTTTGAGAAATTCAACGAATACAAGTACGAAGTAAAGAACCAAACGGGAAAAAGTATTAAAATTCTTCGATCTGATCGGGGAGGAGAATACTTAAGCATGGAGTTCCTGGACTATTTAAAAGAGAATGTGATTCTCTCTTAGCTTACTCCTCCATATACACCATAGCACAACGGTGTATCGGAGTGGAGGAATCGCATCCTATAATATATGGTGCGCTCTATGATGAGTACTTCTGAGTTACCTATTTCCTTTTAGGGTTATGCGCTTGAGACAGCCGCATACCTATTGAATCAAGTTCCATCTAAATATGTGCCTAAAACACCATACGAGATATGAAGTGGAAAGAGACCATATCTTAAACGAGTTAAGATATGGGGTTGTCTAGCCTATGTCAAAAAACAAAATCCGGACAAGTTCGAGGCACGTTCAGTTCTTTGCAAGTTTGTAGGATATCCAAAGAATTCACAAGGATATATATTCTACCACACTGAGGAACAAAAGGTGTTTGTTTCTCAATATGCCGCCTTTTTAGAAAAGGATTTTCTTATGAAAGAAATTAGTGGTCATGAGGTAGAACTAGAAGAAGTTCCAGCCACACAAACTACAACTGATGATTTAATAGAACCAGAGAATTCGATAGTCTCCAACGAACCTCAGCCACTCCGTAGATCTTGTAGGGTTCCTCATCCACCTGAGAGATACTACGGTTTTCTCATTGACGGTGGGAACGAGGATTACATCATGGAAGATGATTACCCAACTAGTTTCGAGCAGGCCATCACAAGTGGGGGCTCTGTGAAATGGCTGGATGCTATGCGATCTGAGATGGAATCCATATACACCAACAAAGTATGGACTTTGGAAGTTTCTCCTGAAAGGGTAAAACCCATCAGGAGAAGTGGATCTTTAAGAAGAAACTTGTTGTAGATGGAAAGGTTGAGACTTTCAAAGCTAGACTTGTAGCAAAAGGTTTTCCACAACAACCAGGTGTCAATTATGACGAAACCTTTTCTCCAGTGGCTATGCTTAAGTCCATCCGGATCCTACTTGCCATCGCTGCATACCATGACTACGAAATTTTGCAGAAACTGCGACAGGTCTTCTTCTTTGGCCAGCAATTTCTCCAAGCCGAATCCGAAGGGATCCTCGACCTTCGCGAATTTCGGAGCTTTCTTGGATAGAGCGTCTTTACGGAGAAAGAAAACAATGAAAGCGTTAAAAGTGACACCTTGCCCTTCCGATGACACGAATAGTCTCTCAAAAATTCCCAAGGCCTTGATTAGACTCGGGTGCTTGTACCGAACAACATTCTCGGTCATCAAGCTTTCAAGCATAGCTGGCACTGTAGCAAATATATACTTGTCAGGGGGAAATAATTATTCGTAGTGCTCTCAACTAATCGGCAAATCTGAAATTTCTCAGAACTCCTCCAGTGAGATAAAGACTTCGCGGTCCCCTAGCAGAAACGTATTTGTTGGAAGATTCCACTGGTTCAAAAAAGTATTGACCCAACAGACGTTGGGAGCATAGTAGTAGAACAGTGACGCGTATACCTCTTGATACAGCCCATCTTTCTGTAACCGTAAGCATTGGGAGGAGAGAATGTACCGGGCCCAGGGAAGGTAGCCCACTAGAGGGCGTGGGGTAACACCTATCTTATAGACCTGCCCCCAGGGTCAAGTTTCATCCTGACATATTCGGCGTCCCAAAATATCGATAGTCATTATGGGTTGATTGGGTATCCCTGTCGTTGATGGCTCAAGCCGGCCCTCGGGGGTCCAATTAGCCGTCTCCACTGCATAAGCAGTAAGCAGACGCTCCGTAAATGACATTGAACGGATAGGTTCTGTTGGTACTTCGCATGTAAAACTACGGCGGCCCCTGATGATGTGACCATACTAAACTCCACATAAGAGAAGGCTATTATTGCCCTTATCATGTTCCCTAATCATTGCTATAACTTCCTCGTCTGATGGCGACTGTGGGAAAGCGACCTCCGAGCGTGTGTAAGGGAAGTAGGAAAGTGAGGTCATTGTACCTAGGAAAAGAAGAAGAAAACCCATTAATGAAAAGTATGAGTTTGTTTCATGGGACTACTAACTACAAAGCCAGTAGGCCCCACAAAATCAAAATGGCGGCTCACCAATGATGAGGCAAGATAATCATTGTGAGAATCCAAAAGGATTCTCATTAAATAAATAGTGGGGTTTAAAAAAAACTCTTTACGTCCTCGAAAAGCGAGTTCTGTTAAAATAGACAACATATTCAAATCTGTGAAAAGGGTATTAAACCCCTAAAATGGAAAAATGCTCAAGAACAGGAAGGGGAATAAAATTCCTAAAATTCCCTGAATCTCTGAGAGCTAAGCTCTGTAAGAAAATGGAATTAAATTCCTTTAATAGTGAGATAAAATCCCATAAACCCCCATGGTGGGGAAACAAAGAAAATGGAATTAAATTCCAAGGATCCTCAAAGATCATTGATCGGGTAGACCCTAAGAAGAGAACTAACAATTCTCGTTGATTTAAGACCATAGAGTCTACTTTAAAAAAAAGAGTTTATTTAGATCTCTAAGAGATCAGTTCAAGAAAAGAGCAAAGCTCTGTTGATGGATTTAAAATCCAAGGCAAGAAAAAAAGGGTTTGCTCGGAAATGAATTACGTTCATAATCCTTACGAGGAAGAGTTTTTGCAGAGTTTAACTCAGGAGTTCTATGGGCAAAGAGCTAAGCTCTGAAAGGAGAATTAAATTCTCAAGGAAAGAGTTAAGAAAGAAGATGAAGAAACGGTGGTCATATTAAGGGCCAAAGGCCCCATTTATAAGACGTGATGGGAAGCGGTTCAGCTTCCCATTCCTTTAGGCAATCCAACGGTTGTAAAGATGGACAGCGTTGCACTCACATGCAAGCCACGTGAGAGCAACGCTTGGGGGAATATGTTCCTTCATAAAGAGAGAGATGGGAGAAAATTCCCCACTACTCAAACTTCAAGTGTTAAACACATGAGCGCCTATATGCAGAGCATATAGGCGCTGCAACCAAATAACTAATGGGCTAAATGAGCCTCACGTGTTAAACACGTGAGCGCCTATATGCATAGCATATAGGCGCTACAATCAAACAATTGATAAGCTAAATAAGCCTCACGTGTTAAACACATGAGTGCTTATATACAAAGCATATAGGCGTTGCTACCAAACAACAAATAGGCCAAATTGGCCTCACGTGTTAAACACGTGAGCGCCTGTATGCAAAGCATATAGGCGCCAAATCAAAGAAGCTAAATAAGCCCCATATGCTTAACACGTGAGGACACCCCCTTACGTAGAATTAAATTCAACTTAATGAACCGTTGGATCAAGGGCCCAATGGTAATTAAGCATAGAATTAAATTCTATTGGGAAGGATATTTTCTGTTAAACAGAATGTTAGTGGATCAAAGATCCAGTGAGAGTGAAAATATTTCACATATCTTTCTAAACAAAGAAAGATTGTGCTCTGTTAAACCGAGCACCCTTGGATTAAAAATCCAATGGTGATAAAAATAACACCGTTCAATAGAATTTTATTCTATATATGGAAAAATATTCCTTCAATCTTGGTAAAACAAAAATAACATATTCTGTAAAACAGAAGTCCTTGGATAAAAAATCCAACGGTGGGTAAAATTCCCAAATCAATTTTGAGACCAATTAAATCAATTAGAATCTCTCAATGAGAGATTTTTCTCAAAATTGATTAACAATCTGCCTATATTATATAAAGGACCAGAGACTTCAAGTCTTAAGGAAGAGGAACCCCTTATAAGCTTCTAAAAAAAATATACAGTGAGCTCTTGAAAGAACAGAGAATTTAATTCTCAAAGAAGAAGGCTTTCCTTATTGAACCCTATGTAAAGAAAACACAAAGATCATGTTGTCTCTCCTTTGCCTATCTAAGGATTTAACCAGTCACATAATAACTTAGTTCTTCCTCTGGTTGAGATTTGCAGAAGCAAATATCCCTACAAGTTGAGAATTTAATTCTCATCAGGGAGATTTTATTCTGCGGATTCAAAAATTAAGGGAAAAGAACTAGGTTGAAAAGAAAGAGAAAGGGCAGAAACATATAGGAATTTAATTCCTCCAAGATTAGGGTTTGACCCTACATAAAGAACTTGGTTCTTATAAAAGTTAAAAAGAACTTAGTTCTTCAATAAAAACAATAATGGTGATCCAAGATCTTCGAAACAGAAATCTTGATGATCATCAATGACTAAAATGTCATTAACAGAGATCAATATCTCTAAAAGCAAGAAGAACTTGGTGTCTTACGTGAAACACACGTGAGTAAAATTAGAGCTTAGCACTATTATCCTCACGTGGGAAATACGTGAACGCCCAAAAAGCAAAGAAAAACTCCTTTGTGCCGATTAGGCAGTCACCAAATAAAGCAGCCCAATACCCCAAAAGAAAGCAATCACATGAAATACATGTAAAACACTCTAGGAAACTCAAAATCGGGCATCTCACGTGCTTCACACGTGAGCTCTAGCCAAGTGCTTAGCACTCTATAATCAGTCAAAATGACTAAAGTGCTTAGCACTGATTGGACAGCGCCCACATCTGAGCACCTTACGTGAGCGCTACAGAACTTTAGTGCTTAGCACTAACTTAGCGCCCCACGTAAAACACACGTGACCGCTGTATGTCTCAGTGATTAGCACTGTTGGGTAATTATGGAAACTCAATCTCAGCCCAAATTGGCTATGTTTCTTGAGGATAAACCTCTTTGATTTTAAATCAACCGAGCCCACATGCTCGTGATTTCCAAACCGATCTTAGTCTCAAACATGACTAATAATATTTCAACTGATGATATCCAAAATGATATTCATCTCATATCTCCTAAGGTAATCTTAGTCTCAAAATATGACTAACGATTCATAGGTTTACCATAACCCATTTTTCCCTCAAATACGGAAATTGGTTCAAGGGTACATCTCTTCACACCTCTAATAAATGTCGTTGTAATTCTTCAACGTCTTCAGAGAGGTGGCGGGTCCCGACAACCAAAAAATCTTTGATGCACATCCAAATTGACATGCAAACCTCAAATCTGATCGCGCCCCGAATTGGGTGCACTTCATGTCACCGTTGTTCACTCCACCACGTAATAAATACACATGCACGCAAGATGAATGATGGACCGAAATGTCTTTAAACTAACATTCGCTTAAAAAACGGCGATAATGGACCGAAACGTCCAACATTCATCCCTAAAATGGGAATGTTGGACCGAAATGTCCTTAAATTAATATTTGTCCCCAAACATGACGATAATGGACTGAAATGTCCTTAAATTAACATTCGCCTAAAAAACGGAGATAATGGACCGAAACGTCCTTAAACTAACATTCGTCCCTAAAATGGAAATGTTGGACCGAAATGTCCTTAAACTAATATTCGCTCCCAAACATGGCGATAATGGACCGAAATATCCTTAAACTAACATTCGCCTCAAAAATGGTGATGATGGACCGAAACGTTCTTAAACTAACATTCGTCCCTAAAATGGGAATATTGGACCAAAATGTCTTTAAACTAATATTCGCCCCCAAATATGGCGATAATGGACCGTTATGTCCGTAAATTGAACTAACTGAGCTCAAACGCTCATATGTTTAAGTCGTTCTTAATCTCAAACTAGATTAACGGTCCTTAAATAAACCAAACCCAAATATAAAATATACGGATTTTGACTAACCAGCGCCTTACTGTCGACGACATAAATTAGTCTCCATATACAATCTACGGGCAACCCAAAATAAAACAAACACAACACGACACGAAGTGAACTGCTGGAGAAAGAGAAAGTGGTTATCGCAATGCGGTAACGTAATTAACTACAGGGGCTTGCGCCTGTAGGGAAGAGCGTCCCCACAATCAAAAACCCCTCATAAAATGAGGGGGAATCTGATAAAGTCTGCTACAACAGTCGCATCTGTCCAAACCTCTGATATATGGTGCCATAAATCAATTTGGTATCTTCGGAGAGGTGGATGGGTAAATCCAAATAGCATCTGCCCACAAAATTCAGGCCAGACGTCCCAACGTCTCGGTCCGTCTTTCGGCGGTGAACACCTTGTATTTATAAGAAGATTGTAAGGAGAACTGTGGTATTCCTCATTTTATACGTTGATGACATTACCCTGATAGGAAATGATATTCCTATGCTACAATCGGCCAAGTTGTTCTTGTCACAGAAGTTCTCTATGAAAGACCTGGGTGATACCTCGTTTATTCTGGGGATTAAGATCTATCATGACAGATCTACAAAAATGTTGGTACTTTCACAGTTGAGTTAAATTGACACCACACTAAAGAGGTTTAGTATAGAAGATTCTAAACGCGGTAATTTACCCGCTTGTCACGGAATCAGCCTCTCTAAAGAGATGTCTCCCAAGACTGATGAGGAGAGGGCTCGCATGAGCATAGTACCCTACGCTTCGGCGGCAGGGTTGATAATGTATGCAATGTTATGTACCAGATCAGATGTAGCTTACGCACTTAGTGTCGTAAGTAGGTATCAGTCAAACCCAGGTGAGAAACATTGGATAGCAGTAAAGAACATTCTTAAATACCTGAGAAGGACTAAGGAGATGTTCCTAGTGTACGGTAATGAGGACCTCCAGATCGAAGCTTTTAACGACTATGACTTCTAAAGTAACAAGGATGACTCTAAATATGTTTCAGGTTATGTGTTTACCCTCAACGGAGGGGCGGTCTGTTGGAAGAGTTCTAAACAGGATACCATAGCAGACTCGATGGTCGCTGCTTGCTATGCCGCAAAAGAAGCGGTCTGGATCTGGAAGTTCGTTTGAAAGCTTTAGGTGGTTCCATCTATTGTTAATCCAATACCTTTGTATTGCGGTAACAATCGAGCCATAGCTTTGGCAAAGGAACCACGGTCCCATCAGAAATCCAGACATATCTTGAGGCGGTATCATCTGATCAGAGAGATCGTGGATCACCAGGCGATCGATGTGCGAAGAGTAGATACAAAGGAAAACACGGTATATCCATTCACCAAGGTCATCCCTCAAGTCTAGTTCGAGAGACTGTTCGAGATGTTGGGCATACAGTACACCAGCAACTGGCTCTAGAGCAGATAATGGGTACTTATTGCGCCAATTATAGGCCTTAGTGCAAGTGGGAGATTGTTGGATATGTATGCCCTAGTGGCCTTCATTGTATAGGATGCTAGGGATATGTATGTACAGGACAATCTTGCTCGATATGATAGTACACTATTTAGTTTGTCTTTATCTTAACATGTGATGTGTTTTAATTTGTATTTCATATCTTGTATACATGTTGATAAAGCCCGTAGGATCTTTACCTGACTACCAGCATTGTGATGGCAATCATACTTGTGGGAGATAGGTAGTCGATAGGCACATCCTTAAAGTGTCCCTAGTTGTATGAGTATTGAGACTAGGTATCGATACTACATAGTAGACTAGTGTATACATTTCTAGACCCTGACGAAGGGCGATGGATTGATCCCGCGGCTATTGGTGAGGTGAACCTAAGATTGTATGCAGGTGCTTACTGGGTGTGAGTACACCGGACGGACTCGCTGAGGACTGGCTAGATAATATTATACCTAGCGTCAGATAGCAGTTCTCTGATGACATGAGTGCAGATAGTCTGTCGACCTGAGATCGTCATTTGTCTCATATGAGTTCCTACTGTGCTTTTATTACTACCCTACCACGGCTCTACTGAGTCATGCAAACAAGTTTTAGTTGGGTACAGTCCCGATCCACATGGAGGCAGTGAGCGACTGTTGGAGATTCGTCTCTACCGGAATAGGGAGTCGATATCGCGCTGTGATCGGTTGGTCAACACTATAAGTCCCTGGTCAGGGCGGATTGAGAATTACTGGTAGTTGGACTAGCAGATTCTCGGATGGTCTTGAACCACACCGACATGACTTGTCTAGTTATTATGGGTCTGACGTTTTCCACCCCCTAGACCTGGCATGCGAAAATCTAAGACGAACAGACCGGACTGCACGGAGATTGTCATGGACATGCTCAGTAGGGGTTCGGATGAGTTCGCTTGTCGGCCTTCTTTTCGACATGTACCTGGGTAGCCGTTATGTACAGCTAGTGATGCTGACGGAATTATAGTTAAACCCACTGCCAGCGTACAGTCGAGTCTTTAGAGTGCTACACAGAGGGTTTCCCTAGTTAAGGCGAAACGATGTAGAGGCCGTATGGCTTTGCGGCAGGATTTCGATCATATACGTATACTGGCTACACAGATGTTATTCGGACGGATAATACTTGTGGGCTTTTGTTTAAACCGGATTCTAGTATTATATTATTGGATTATTATTATCTCTTTGTATTCATATTTTTTGGAATACGAATAGGGTTATGTATATACGGTGAAGTCATTCTTGTGACATGCTTCTAAAAAGAGACACCTCATTATTAGATTTATCTATTTATGGAAATAGATTAATGAGGTGGAAAATTAGAGATATTTGTGGCCTGGTTGAAGCATGGCTAGGTTATTTGTTTATTGCATTTAACTTCACTATTCAAGCATGGTTGATTATTTTCTATTGAAAATAATCTATGCTTGAATTATTTGACTTAGCCATCCTTCATTTGCCTCACACTCTAGCTCATTTGCACTTGTTCTTGCTCTATCCAATTTTTCTCTTCTCCTCCTTTCTCAAACCCTAACCCTCACATGAGTTGTGAATCCTAAGATTTTTGAGATAAAATATTCCATTGATCTTTCTCTACATCTTCTAAGTTGTCTAGTCTAGTAAACTAGACATCTTAGTTACCTCACACTTGATCTTGAAGCTTGAACCATTAGCACTCGGGTGTATCATCTTCGACAAAGAGGAGACCGACGATCGATTTCCATTCAAGCTTTCTAGAAGACAAGAAGAGGAGAATAAGATTCAAGCTTGAACCAAGGAGCTAAGAAGGAAAAAAGAAGACCCGAAGGACTAGATCGAGAAGGTATAACTCTCACCGAGTAGTTAGAAACCTTCTTGTAGTTAATCTTTAGCAAGTTATGGTTTAATAAAGATCCTGAGTTGTCTTGGTCGATGTTGCGAAGCCTTGTTTTTAAAATAGAAAAAAATCATTTTTGTGTATTTCGCCTTCCCGCAGACTCGCGGGGTGCGCGATATCGACTTACACTTCATACGAATATATTCCTATCTTTTCATAATTTATCACAAATAATATTTGTGATAATATTTCTCGTATCTTTCCAAAGTTACCTATTGCTTAATATCTGGCTTTTGCACCACAAAATTATTTCTCTGTCTTATTGTATTTATCTTTACTAATTTTATTTTCTCATGAAAAAATTAGAGATAAATTTAATTCCTTTAAATTTTGTACTTAACACCCCACAATTGATAATTGCACTTAACACCTCATCTATACATATTCTCTTGAAATTTGCATTAATCCAATTGATAAACTATCTTTTATATACCACCAAAGATGTTAAATACTTAGGCATAGTTTGTTAATCATCAAATTAATGAATAATATCGACCGACATACACCATTCAACAATCACCCCCTTTTGATGATAAAAAACTTTGAGAAATTTTCAATATGAGCATGTTCAAAATAATAATCTCCCTTATCTACATGCTCCTCTTAAAACGGTGAATTATCTAAAAAAAAATCAGAAATTATGAAAACTTTCTCACATCTTAATTTCTCCCCCTTTTGTTTCATCGAAAGAAAAATATTACTTCAAAGAATAATTTTAAAATTTTGAAAATTCAAATTATGAAAATCTGTTGTTTGATCACACAAGAAACACAATAACCTTATATGAGTAAAATCCATTGTCAAGTGAGCACAAAAAATATGAAACAGAATATCAAATAAAATATGATTTTAAGAATTTCAAAAAAAAAAAAAAATGCTTTCACATACACATATAATTACTATAAGATAACGGTAGAGTGTTCATAAATTATTAGTTTAGTAAAAATTTCCTTGAAATATATAAAGCTCATAAACAAAACATAGAAAACAGTCAAAAATGAATTTCCTCAACTCATATAATGAGATTAAGAAGCAAAACCTCCAAAACAATGCCTTTCGGAACTTACATGGGAGGATGAGTGCTTAGTGGGTATAACACCGAGTCTAAATCTTTATTTGAATTTAGTACAGGCCGGATACACTTGAGTCATGTTAAATTGCTACTAGTCCCTAGAATGATTGCCCTTCGGCACCTTGTACCCACTCTTGAGTGATTGCCTCTCGGCTCCTTTTACCCACTTTTTGATTATATGATAATCATGATTTTTTTTATGGAAACAATTGTAGCAATAATATGGTATATATATCCTTCTTATTGTTATATGTGTTTGTTAACAAGATGTATTCAAGTAAAATACTCTAATAGATTTATAATATTATGAGTAACCACCATAAGAATATACACAGTTGTAGTGTCATATATATGGGTGCAAACGTCATATATGATGTTGGTTGACACCCTTCATTTAGCATATATCCTATATTATCACCCCACACTTAGCAAGTTTAATACTAACACCTTACTTCGCATGTGCTAATTTATATATTTGTTGATGATGTATGCTTGCTAATCCTTGTGCTTAGTTTTGATAATTCATGCTTGGACATACAAACAGTAAGTGAGAACAATACGGATTCCTTTCATTCCTCACGTATGAGTTCGTCATCTTGATGGTTTATACTTCATCACCGCCTTGATACGCCATACTTCATTTCGGTGCTAACTAGAGTAGGGAACACTCATGATTAAGAGAAAATCGAAGATTTCTCTACGATTCAATCATCCGAACCGGAGCCACGGCTGCTTTTCTTTTCATATATACTTTGTTTTTCTTTTTGTGACACAAACCTTAACAAAACTAAATTCTTTTCTATTTGAACTGGACATAAAAACTCCTAATCATCAATTCCCTATGGATCAACTCGTACTTACCGGCTAGCCACAACGAGCTATGCACATACGATTTATAAATTTTAAAACGAAACCGAGTTCGCGTGAAACGAATTTCTAAAATCCTTTTCTTTCAAAATACATAATCGTGCGCGTGTGAAATACCAAAAGTATAACACCGACTCTAAATATTTATTTGAATTTAGTACAGGCCAGATACCCTGAAGTCATGTTAAGTTGCTACTAGTCCCTAGAGTGGTTGCCCTTCAGCACCTTGTACCCACTCTTGAGTGATTGCCCCTCGGCCCATTTTACCCACTCTTTGATTATGTGATAATCATGATTTTTTATGGGAATAATTGTAGCAATAACATCGCATATCCTCCTTGTTATATGTGTTTAGTTACAAATAAATTCAAGTAAAATACTCTAATAGACTTATAATGTTATGAGTAACCACCACATGAATATCTAAATAATATATCATATATGCGTAAGAAAAAGAAAAATTATTCATTTATTTTAGCTTATATATGTATAAGAATTATTCTTAAATATGATATTTGTTTGCATATTAATCTTCAGTATTTTTACGAAAGTTCAATAGGGGCAGTTGCTTCCGCTGGACCCTATATGGATCCACCCTTGTTTGTTCGATAAGAACCTGTTTGGTCCCAGGATTTGAGGAGAATTCTTGAGTTTTGGATTCATGAATCCTAAGATTAGCAAAGTTTGTGATTGGCTTGAGAATTAGGATTTCAAGGATTTGTTGGATTTTGTGGTGGGCCCCCACCATTTTCAAGGATTCATGGATCCTACAAAAAAGAAGGGATTTGTGAGGCCCATTGTACTCCTCTCTCTTAAAAAATCCCCTATCTATTTCACATTTTAATGCTCAAATCCAAATCCTACTTTCTTTTCCCTAACCAAAAAAAAATTACAAGGATTTACAAATCCAAAACCAGAATCTTTCACAAACCAAACAAAAAATTACTTAATCCAAAAATTTTCAATTGTAATATTTTGAAATCTAAATTTCGCAATCCTACAACCAAACAACCCCTAAGGCCAGGTTTGGATAGTTAGGATTAAAATCCGTAGGATCTAATTTGGGGTGAGAATATCCTAGAATGCACTTGCATTCATTTTGGGTGAAAATGCCGGAGCTTTTCAACTTGAATGAATGTTTAGATAGTTTAGGATGAGGATATATATAGTTCCCTATCAAACAATTTACATATTTTTCAGTTCAAAGACCCAGAATACACATTTAGTTCACATCAAAGCAGCTGAAAATTATAATTATAATTTAAGAACATCCAACCTTTTTACGCTGAAGATGTCAAGTTGATTATACCGGAATTATATTCATCAATATCTAATTGAAAATATAAATCATATGATAAATATCACAAATTTTACAGCACTGGAGAATTAACTGATCATCAAACAACAAACCGCAAGAAGTTTTTGATAATAGAAAAAAGTCGAATCTAACCACATATCTTAAGCTGCATTTCGAGCTCCAATAGATTGGGTTGTTGAAAGAAGATCTCTCTCGATGCGACGCAAAGTTGACGAATCTCAACCTTCGAGAGCTGAACTTGGTTGCCTGGCCTCACTGAGTGAACCTCTAGCAATTTATTGGTTATATCGTCCAGCAACATAGGATCCGTTCCTTGAGGATCGATTGTTCGATCAGAAAAACGAAATAGTACTAGCTATCTCCTATTTTTTCCTTCCTCTTCTTTTAAACTTTTTTGATTTCTAGGACTTTGATTTGATTTGTTTGAACAAAATTGAAAGAGGAAAAAACATAAGACGCGAGAAGAAGGTGAAGAAAGTTTACGGGATCCTCACAATGAGTTTGAACTACGACGTGGTTTTAGAATTACTTGAGTAAATGACATGATGGTTTCTATGAAATAAGCCTAAAATTGAATTTAGTATACAACGGAAATTTTTTATATTATAAAAGCACGTTGAAACCGACACCATAAAAGTAACGCATAAAATTAAATTTAGTATGTAATGGAAATTTTTTATATCATAAAAACGCTTCGAAACTCATACCACAAAAATAAAGTATAAAATTAAATTAGTAAGCAATTGCATTTGAACCCAATATATTCTCCATGTAAGTAATTAAACTAATTTACCATCCAGGGGATCCCACTATTGATTTATTTTAGCATATATAAGTATAAGAATTATTCTTAAATTTGATATTTGTTTGCATGTTAATCTTCTGTATTTTTACAAAAGTTCAATGGGGGCAGTTGCCACAGCTGGACCCTATATGGATCCGCCCTTGCTTGTTCGGTAAAGGGATTAGTGATACATACAACATTTTCTCGTATATATGTCAACTCCAGCTATATAGCAAATTTTTTAGATTCATAGCATGCACATGAATTCTTTCCATAATATACAAAAATAATTGTGTGCATGAATGGATAGCTATTAGGTTTATAAATATACAAAAATAATTGTGTGCATGAATGGATAGCTATTAGATTCATAGCATGCACATGAATTCTTTCCATAATATACAAAAATTTTAGATTCATAGCATGCACATGAATAAACATTGAATACTAGCTACATGGATTGGAAATAAAGTAATGCATTGCTATTTTTCTCCACCCAATTTAACAAAGGATTTAATGGGAAGGATCTGGTAATGGATTCTTCATTTAGTGCTATGTATTGTACAGTTGTAGTGTCATATATAAGGGTGCAAACCCCTATATAAGCAGGAAGAATATACACTCTCTACATGTTTTTGTGCAGGGTTTATGCCGCAGATTTTAATATAAGTCGACAAATAAACGCTTGAGGCTCCTAGAGATGGGTAATGGAAGGGGGTGAACAGAGCACGGTGTTGGAAGCAAACTTAAAGCTCAGAGTCCAATCCTACCCACACATTTACTTCAACAAGGTAAGAACTCGACAGATAATGGGCTTATTGCTTAATTTTATTTTAGTAAATGGAAATATTTTGTGATTTCACAGCCAAGTATATTGCAATGTTTTAAAAGTGCCATGAATGCAGTAGCTCTGATTCGAACTTGAAAACAAAATCAAGTAATATTTGATCGATTAAACTAACTTAGTATGTACATTTTATTTTTTTAGAATAATAAGTATTATCTAAAGTGAAGAATAATACATAATTTTATCATTTAACTAGCGAGATTTATGAAGAAATAGTAGAAAATAATTAAGTGTTTCTTGTTCTATGACAAAAAAATCCAATTTTTTTCACATTAATAATTAATTAGATTTAATGGGGAATAGTAATGCTTGAAATAAGTAATATCTAAATAGATGATGAGCATTAAAATAAGAGTTCCTAATTTAGTTATGCAAATCAAAATTCTTATCATAGAAAATAATTTTTTCTTCTATTAGTCATGCACATATTCAGCTCAAATCGGAGATGGCGGCAGAAAAGCTGAATATCTTTAACACAACGTACGTGTGTCCCAAGATTGCCGTATCAAAAGGTGAACAACATACACAACAAGATTAGCGGTCTGCAGAAGACTTTGAAGGAGAAGATCGAAAAAGGTGACATCGATGGGATAATTTGTGTCAGGAAACATATTTAAATTTCATCAGGAGGGAAGGATTCAACCACATCAGTAGTACCTCTCGAAAATTTATGCCTTAGCCTCTGTTGATTTTTGTTGTTGCATAATAAAAGCCTTTCACACCAAGGCAACATTATCCTTTATGCTGTTGTTTTGTATTAATTATTTATATATCATACATGTAATTACTAAAATGTCTCTCATACTTCATATTTACTTAAAACACCGTCCATACATTTAAAATGCACTAAAAAAGCTCCTAACAAACAAAAAAGAGAATCTTTTTTTTGTATTTTTCATTACTCCATTAAGAAACAAATGATGAGTATTAGGTTAGAGTTTTAAAACCTACGAGCCCCTCTTCTTCTACCAAAATTCTCAATTTTTTCCCAAATTGGTTTTAGGGTTTGGGTTTCGATCAAAGATCTCTCAAATTAATCAGGAAACCCGGATTGTCTTCCTCAACTTTCTACAGTAACGAGCTTGTCATGTGTTATTGTCCCTTCAGTTGTAAGCTACGTGTTATTGTCAAGCTACGTGTTAGTGGACAATCTCATTTGAAAGAAGAGAAATTCTTTAGTTTTCTTAAATCCCAATCTTTAATTAAGAGAGAATGTAGGTTTTATTTTTATAGGAGAAAAACTTACCTAAATACCTAAAAGATAATAAAGCAGCTCAAGATCAAGCCCCAATTTACTATCGAGACATTAATTTTGGATGGAAAACTAGCGAAGGTTTTTTCAGCGCATTTTAAATGTATGAGTTTTTTAAGTAAATATAAAGTCTTGAGATTTTTTTAGTAATTAGCGAAGTATGGAAGGACCTTTTAGTAAAAATGCCCTTATTTCTTATGTTTCATTTGTCTTCTGAATAAAAGAGTTGCCAAAAAACATTGGTGTGTGTATCATTTTACTAGTTCTTTTGCACCTGTGATGGACATGAAATGGAAAAAAAACTAGTCTTTATATAAAATGAAAAAGAAAATTTATTTTATTGAATTTATATACAAAAGTCTGAACTCGATATCATTCATTATAAATATATAATTACAATTGGTATCTATTTTTTGTGTGAAGTGAAATTTTATTAAGGTATAATAAAAAATTCTAATTTTATTAAGCCTATTATAATACTATTTATGCAAAAAGAGTAGTAAATATTTACTAAATTCATAAGCATTCATTAAATTTTTAATTTTAAATAATTTGGTTAATTTTAATCTATAAGGAATATCTGTTATTTTCTTTATAGTGTACATGAGCTTTCAACATAAATATGCTTATTAAATATATATGCATTCATAATTTTTTTATTTTTAAATAACCTTTTAATAATTTTGTTTATTTGAATACATAATGGGTATCGGTTATTTTATTTATATGAGTGTACACGGGTTATCGCCATAAATGAGGTCCAACCAAATAGACTTAAGTATTATTGGTGGAGGGCCTATTAATGACTTATGCATTTTCCTAAAAGATTTTCCAATGTGGGACTATTGCTCCCACATATCTCAACACTTCACCTCACTTGCAACATAGTTATCACGTGGATCGTACAACATATATAGAGCTAAATCTTTGAGAGGTTCCTTTTTTGTTGTTGCATGTAGATGGCTCTCTCAGAGGTGGATGACACGTGTATAGCTAAATTTCTCACGGTGCGCTTGGTTTATGGAATGGAAGATTACCGAAAATCCTGACATTCCTAAGAATATATTTTTTCGGGCATCTAATTTTAAAAAGTCTTGTATTACCGTACTTGGTGTAGGATATGTATGTCCTAGAGGCCTGTATTGTATAGGATGCTAGGTATGTATATGTACAGAAACAATTTTTACTCGAAATGATAGTATATTATCTGGTTTATCTTCATCTTAACGTGTGACGTGTTGTATTTCATATCTTCTACACATGTTGATGAAACCCTTAGGATTGTGCTTGACTACCAGGATTATGATGTAGATCATACTAGTGGGGCCTGGGCAGTCTAAAAGCATATCCTTTAATTGTTCCTAGTCGAGGGTATATCGAGACAAGGCATCGATATTAGGAGAGTAGACTTGTGTGTACGTTTCTTTGTAGGTTTCTTTGGCACAACCACAAGGTTTCACAAGGCATCAATCATGCTATATTTAAAAAATTAGTGCGCCAAACAATCCTAACCAAAAATCTAACTAGAGTTTTAGGAGCTAAAGTAGAAAGTAAAAATCTTTACATCAAAGTGATAATGGAATACAACCTTTGTAGACCGATCCTTCACTTCAATGGCTCCTTATAGTGGTCCCTTTGCTGCGATCATGTAACTCCCGTACTTTTGCATTGCTTCTCAAGGTGAGAGGAACGATCTTGCTTGAAGTCTTCGAGGCCAAAGATGATCTACGTTGAGGAGACATTAACTCAAGCTACTACTTCACTAAAGAGAGATTAGTGAAGCTAACACCCTATACTAAAGTGCTAATCTAGTAGAGAATGATGAAGTAGGTAGTGGACTCACTTTAGTTTGATTTTTCTCACAATATTTTCTCACTTGAACAAAACCTAGAGAGCTCTTGAGCTTTGAGGAAGAAGATGGAGTCAAAAGAAGAGAATGAACTAATGAGGTGAGAGAATCAACCATGAGTGAGTTTGTATCATATAGCTAACTCATGTAGAGACATAACCATGGATAAATTATAATGGTTAGGTTAATAAATATCTTAAGTAAAATCAAAATGAGTGGACTAAGTCAATACATCCATAAGCTTCTACAAGCTTCATGCATGTGAGCAATTATCCACTAATTTGAATTTACTTAAAATATTTAAACCCTATATTATAATTAGTATGGTGTAAGTCTCATACACCCATGTACTGTGTATCAACAACCATGACAAAATAAAACACAATTAATATATATCACATATATATTAAGTATGCACATGTGAGAAAATAAATGCTTAAGTGAGCTAATATTAGTTAATGTAAATTAGTATAACAAATATACAATTATACACTAAATTATCAAATCAACTCTTGATTTAATAATCCGACTATATCATATATAACCGACTAATATTAAATGTACCAACTTATCGAATCAACACTTGATTCGATAACCCGGCTATATCACATATAACCGACCGATACAAATATCGCGAGAATAGAATACGGTATCACATACTCGCATTATTCTCGGTTCCGCACATATCACATATATGCTCCTACTTCGTTTTTCCTGAGCCAGTAAAACCTCTATGTAGGACTCTAAAGACTTGTCAATACGCCGGCAGTAGGAGATGATCATATCAAGCACCCACAAGCCGTTAGCGGTACTAGCTGGACTTAACGGCTACCCGGGTATTGAGCGATCAAAAGATCAACAAGCAAGCCCGCTCTAGATCCTGTAAAGCCTGTCAGTAATACTACCGTACAGTCCGGTCTCCTTGTCTGATATGTCGCATATCAAGTCTAGGGGTAGTAAACGTCAGATCCTAATAACCGATAAGTCATGCAGATACGAGGCTCATAACGGGTCGAGAAACTACTGATAACACTTACCAGTAAATCTCTAAATCATCCATGACCAGAGACTTCCCTGTTATGGCCAGTCGAGCACAGTACAACATCAACCCCCAATACCGGGAGAGACGAAACACCTCCTATCGCCTCCATGTGACTCGGGAATGTATCAAAAAATCACCGTTTTTCACGTCCTCTTGAACGTTGTAAGGTGGAAATCAAAGCATAGTGGGAATCACACAAGACTCTATGACGATCTAGGGTCTACATACTAACCTGTACCAGTGTCACCAGAGAACTGTCATCTGACGATAGGTATAATACCAACTAAGAGTTCTCTGCGAGTCCGTCCAGTGTACCCAGTCTCCACCGAGCACCGGTATACCATCTCTGATGTCAAACACCAATGGATATGGGATCATCCATCGCCCATCTTATGGGTCGAGAAGTGTATACGCTAGTCTACTCTAGTATATCGATGCCCTATCTCGATACACCCACGACTAGGAACATTAAAGGATGAACTTATGGACTACCATGGCCCCACTAGTATGATCTGCATCACAATCCCGGTATTCAAGTACACATCCTAAGGGCTTTACCAACATGTAACAATAAGACAGTATCAAGAGACAAGTATACATGTTAAGATAAAGAGTAACCAGATAGTATACTATCATGTCGAGTAAGAAATTCCTCTCTATATATGTCCAAGCATCCACTATAATATACATCATATGTACAATAATGCCTCTAGGGCATACATACAACTAACAATCTCCCACTTGCACTAGGGCCAGCTGCTGTAGTATCGCATACCCAGCATCCCGAAGAGTCTCTCGAACTGTATCTGGGGAATGGCCTTCGTGAGTGGATCCGCAGTGTTGTTCTTCGTGTCAACTCTCCTGACATCGATCTCCCGGCGATCAACTATCTCCCGGATCAGGTGATATCGCCTCAGAATATGCCTGGATCGTTGATGGGACCTGGGTTCCTTGGCCAAAGCCACCGCTCCAATGTTATCACAATACAAAGGTATTGGATACTCAATGGATGGAACCACTCCAAGTTCAGTTATGAACTTCTTCATCCAAATAGCCTCTTTGGCAGCATCGTTGGAAGCGATGTATTCAGCCTCCATCGTCGAGTCTGCCATGGTTTCCTGCTTAGAACTCTTCCAGCATACCGCCCCTCCATTGAGGGTAAAGACAAATCCCGAATGCGACTTAGAGTCGTCCTTATCACTTTGGAAGCTCGAATCAGTAAAGGACTCCACTTGGAGTTCTCCATTACCATACACCAAGAGCATCTCTTTAGTCCTTCTCAAGTACTTAAGAATACTCTTCACAGCTATCCAGTGACTCTCTCCAGGATCTGCTTGATACCTACTCACTACACTTAGTGAGTGTGCTACATCGGGTCTGGTACATAGCATCGCGTACATGATAGAGCCTACTGCCGAAGCATAGGGTATCCCTTGCATGAGAGCTCTCTCCAAATCAGTCTTGGGAGACATCTCTTTGGAGAGAGTGGTTCCTGAGATCGTGGGTAAAAACCTATGCTTGGATTCTTCCAAACTAAACCTTTTTAGTATGGTGTCAATGTACCTGGATTGGGACAATCCTAGTATCTGTTTAGATCTATCTCAATAGATATTAATCCCCAAGATGTAGGAGGTACTACCTAGATCTTTCATTGAGAATCTTTGTGATAAGAAGAGCTTGACCGATTGCAGCATAGGAATGTCATTTCTTATCAAGAGTATGTCATCCACATACAATACGAGGAAGACAACCTTACTCTCTGCCACCTTCTTGTATATACAAGTTTCATTTACGTTTTTGACGAAATCAAACTCTTTGATAACGACATCAAAACAGATGTTCCAACTCCGCGATGCTTGCTTTAACCCGTAGATGGATTTAAGCAGCTTGCACATCTTTCCGCTGCTCCCACTGTCTACGAAGCCCTCTAGCCGAGTCATGTACACGCACTCTTCCAAATCACCATTTAGAAAGGCGGTCTTAACATCTATTTGCCAGATTTCGTAGTCATGGTATGCAGCGATAGCAAGTAGGATCCGGATGGACTTAAGCATAGCCACTGGAGAAAAGGTTTCGTCATAATCCACACCTGGTCGTTGACGAAAACCCTTTGTAACAAGTCTAGCTTTGAAAGTCTCAACTTTTCCATCTACACCAAGTTTCTTCTTAAAGATCCATTTGCTCCCAATGGGTTTTACCCCTTCAGGAGCAACTTCCAAACTCCATACTTTGTTGGTGTACATGGATTCCATCTCAGATCGCATTGCATCCAGCCACTTCACAGAGTCCCTACTCGTGATGGCCTGCTTAAAGCTAGTTGGGTCATCATCCTCCATGATGCAATCCTTGCTTCCACCATCAATGAGAAAACCATAGTATCTCTCAGGTGGATGAGGAACCCTACTAGATCGGTGGAGAGGCTGAGGTTCGTTGGGAACTACCGAATTCTCTGGTTCCACCAAATCCTCTGTCATAGTCTGTATAGCTGTAACTTCTTCCAGTTCTACCTCCTTGCCATTAATTTCTTTCATAAGAAAACCCTTTTCTAAAAAAGGTGGCATGCCGAGAAACAAACACCTTTTGTTCCTCGGAATGGTAGAAGATATACCCTCGCGAATGTTTGGGATATCCTATGAACTTACACGGAACTGATCATGCCTCGAGCTTGTCCGGATTTTGTGTTTTCACATAGGCCAGACAACCCCATATCTGAATAAAATTAAGATATGGCCTCTTCCCATTCCATATCTCATATGGAGTGGTAGGTGTTGGTGTGTAGTAGCGCCCCTAGTAAGGTTGCAATATCATAAAGTGGTGAACTTTCATTTTAAAGAGAGCTATTACAAACGAACTACGAATCATAACTAGAGATTAGGGTAATAACATCATTATGTGAAGTCTAAACAAAATTAAAAGGAAATACAACCTTTGTAGCCAACTCCTTCGGTCTTTAAGACTCCTACGACTTTGCACAAGGTTTGGAACGACTCCGCTCGAGGTCCTTCGTCGTCTACGATGATCCACCCGGAGATTCCTAGATCAAGCTCTTAGTTTCGTAAAATGAAGCAAACACTCTACACTAAAGGGCTAGGGTAGTGTAGAATGGTTGTGTGGTTTGTAAACTCACTTAAAAACCCTTTCTTTTTAAGTTCCTCACTCAAAACAAAACTCAAGAGAGCTTGGAGAAGGAGGAAGGTGAAGATGGCAAAAGCTTTTGTGAATAATAACGAAAAACTTCTTTTTTAAAAGGAAAAAGAAAAGAATATATATGAGACACTCTCAAATATAACCATAGTTAAATAAATATCTAGATATTTTGTAGATGGGTTAAAGAACAAAGGAAATTAAACCATGGTTAAAGTCAATGGTCAAAGAAGAAGTGTGTAGAAAATGAGTCATTATGCTAATTTCCTTTTTCCTATAAATCGTTAACAAAAATCTAGATATTTATGAACCATGTAAGTCTTGCATTGCCATCTCATTTGTATCATCAACCATGACACATATGTATGTGTGTATGTGTGCATGCAGATCATCATGTGTATGTGTGAACATACATGCATACATCCAAAAGAAAATGTTTAATTAAAATGGGCTAAAAGTTAATATTAAATCAACACTTGATTTAAAAAATCGGTCACATCAAATGCGACCCGACCAATATTGAACGTCCGATTAAAATACGGTATCATATATTCGTATTTAATCGAGCTCCTGCGCATATCACATATACACACCACAACTTTTCGCCTGAGCTAGAAAAATCCTGTGTGGGACTCTAAGACTCGTCAATACGCCGGCAGTAGGTGATGATCATATCAAAACACCTACAAGCCGCAAGCGGTCAGCTAAACGTAACGGCCACCCGGGTATTGAGCGATCAGAAGAAAAACAAGCGAACCCGTCAAAACTCCCGTCGAGTCATTGGCAACACTTACCGTACAGTCCGGTCTCTTCGTCTGATATGCTGCATATCAAGTCTAGGGATGGAATCGTCGAGCCCTAATAACTCAATAAGTCATGTCGATTTGGTCTATGACCGGTCGAGAAACTACTGATAACACTTATCAGTAAATCTCATCAGCCCTGGCCAGGGACTTCAAGTCAGAGCCAATCGCACATTGCACAACATCAACTCCCAATACCGGGAGAGACAAAACCCCTCTTATCGCTCATTGTCTCCATGTGTCTCGGGACTATACCCAAAAGCCACATGTTTGCACGACTCAGCAGAGCCGTGGTAGGGTGGAAATCAAAGTACAGTGGGAGAACACACAAGACTCTATGACGATCTCGGGTCTACAGACTAACCTGTACCAGTGTCACCAGAGAACTGCTATCCGACGATAGATATAATACCATATAGGAATTCTCTGTGAGTCCGTTCAGTGTACCCAGTCTCACTTTTTCTGGTACTCGTAAGCGGTACTCTGAAGGTGACACTGAGCATCCGTGTACAATCTTCGATGTCACAACACCAATGGATATGGGATCATCCATCACCCATCATATAGGTCAAGAAACATATACGCTAGTCTATTCTGGAATATCGATGCCCGGTCTCGATATACCTACGACTAGGAACATTCAAGGATATGCTTATAGACTACACATGCCCCACTAGTATGATCTCCATCATAGCCATGGAAGTTAAGCATATATCCTCAGGGCTTTATCAATATGTATTAAATGAACAGTATCAAGCAAACATGTCAGAAAAAGTAAAACCAGATAGCATACTATCATGTCGAGCAAGAAAGTCATATATCAAAATATACATATATATGTCCAAGCATCCACTATACATATAATGGCCTTTAGGGCATACATATATCCAACACTAGGCACGGATTTGGTAGGAACTCGATTCAATAGGTATGCGGCCGTTTCTAGCGCATAACCCCAAAAGAAAATAGGTAACTCAGCAGAGCTCATCATAGAGCGCACCATATCTAATAGGGTGCGATTCCTTCGCTCCGATACACCATTGTGCTGTGGTGTATACGGAGGAGTAAGCTGAGTGAGAATCCCATTCTCTTTTAGATAGTCCAGGAACTTCGTTCTTAAGTATTCACCTCCTCGATCAGATCGTAGGATTTTAATACTTTTACCCGTTTGGTTCTCGACTTCGTGCTTATATTCTTTGAATTTCTCAAAAGCTTCAGACTTTGTTTCATCAGGAACATATATCCGAATCTTGAGAGATCGTCAGTAAATGTAATGAAGTACGAGAAACCATTCCTGGCATGTGTAGACATATGACCACATACATCACTATGTATCAGTCCCAAGAGCTCACTAGCTCTTTCTCCGTGTCCTGTTGTTCATATCATAATATTGCGTTATTATATTCCCCAGTCCTAGTCATTTTACAAATAAACAGGTGCTTTTGACCCATGTCTGCTACTTAGTTGCAGGTTACAGATTCTCAGGATAAAAACAGTGAAAAAGACAAAAGACGATACAAAAGTGAGACTACGACCAATAAATGGTGGAATCTTGATCAAGCCTACACGAAGACTAGTTCACAAAGTACAAGGCAGTGCAAGGTTCAAGACTTCGTCACGAAGCAACGGTAAAAGTCCACTACAATTATTCACTGTGGAGATCTGGAAGAAACCTAGAAGCCAACCTGAGAAAAAAGTGAAGAAAACAGAAGACAACAGCAGCCAGGATCAGCCCAGGAAACATGAGCCCACAAAGCCCATAAATGGCCGCGGAACCGCGGCTAAACGTGGGCTTTGGCCGTGGATCCGCGGCCATGTAAGGCCCATGTCGGTGCAAATTTCTATTGGCGCTGACGGATCGTTGACTAGGTCTTTTTCTTAGGGGGTATTTTTGTAAAAGCAGATATGCAAGTCAATTGTAACCCTAGGGTTTCTATGATCTATAAATAGAAGCCCTAATACCTCTTTTGAGGTATGCCTCCTTTCATTAATAAAATTCAGATTTCTTTTGTAGAGCATCGATGCCTCTTTTCATATCATCTATTCAGATCTGACAACCCTATGCAAATGTTTGGAGAGAGCCATCTGTAAAGTAAGTAGTTTTATTTAATTGCCCTAGTTTAGATCTTTAATTCATTGCCCTACATAGATAGATAGCATGTTCTTCAATTCCCTAATGAGCGAGTAGTCTCCTCGCTTGTTAGGGTTAGCTTTGGGGAAGGCTTTTGAAAGATGAGATCTCTTATCCCTTTCTTCCCCATCACACGTTTTTATAGGACTCCATACATACATGCACACACCGCTCCCTACGGCATCCTATCCCTCGAGGTAGCAGTGATACCGTAGTATAAAGGCCCGGTTGAGCGTTTTTTCCATGGAGGTTAGGGTAAGGATCGATAAAGGAAGGACAAGAACCTAGAGGAAGAAACATCTTCCCGAATGGTTCTAATCCACTTTATTGATAATTACCATAACACCTCATGGATCTTAATTTGGATATAGAAAGCGGTGAGATTTATTTACATTTCCAAACCTACCCTAAACCTAACCCTAGCAAGATTTAGATCTAGATAGATTTAGTTTTTAGATTTAATCAATAAGATTCGACACCCATCGGAATTAGCTCATAAGAACAATTGGGAAATTCACAAAATCCCTGTGGACCGACCCGTACTCACCGGCTAGATGCAAAGCGACGCCGTTCTTGATTGCGGTTACTAAATATTTTTGATCAATCAAATGGCGCCGTTGCCGGGGATCGAAAGCACTTCTTAAACGGAGTTTTGGTCATCTTGCCTTTGAGACATGACTGGCAAGTGTCATAAGATGAAAATTCGAACGAATTCAAATATCCATCCTTATGCAACTTAGCTAGTCGTGTCGCATTGATATGACCTAGTCTACAATGCCACAAGAAGGATTCGTTCATTTCTAAACTCTTCCTCTTGTGTGTGTTTTGTACATTAAGAACTGTAGTTTGATCTAGAACGTATATGCCATTATTTAACGAGCCTGATCCAATCAACTTTTGATTCAAGAAGATGTTCATAACATTATCCTGTACTATAAAATTATATCCTTCTTTACTTAGTAAGAAAACCGATATAAGATTGCATTTCAGGGTCGGAATGTAATAGCATTCGTTCAGAATCAATGTATTACTATTTGGTAATACAAGGTGATATTCGTAAACTGCTTTGGCTGCAACATTTGCCCCATTCCCGACTCTCACGGAATGATCACCCATTCCCAGTTCTCTACCTTTCCTTAGCCCATGTAACATGTTATATATGTGGGATCCTGATCCGGTATCTAATGCCCAGGACGTAGAGTGAACTGAGAAACGGTTCTCGATAACTAACACATCCGAAGAAGATGCATCAACATGCTTATTCTTCATTTGGGCAGCGTGGGAATCCGGATATTTTCCTATTTCCTGTTCAGTCTTATAACAATTATAAGAAAGAACGGAACCAATGATCCCCTGCTGTTCTCCTCCGAAACGCAGAGACGCGACCGCGTAGGTCCGTCTTGCCTGAATTTTGGGGCAGATGCTAATTGGTGCTATCCGTCCACCTCTCCGAAGATACCAAGTTGATTTATGACACCGTGTATCGGAGATTTAGACGGATGCGGCCGATGTAGCAGACTTCGTCAGATTCCCCCTCTTTGAGAGGTTTTTGATTGCGGGGACGCTCTTCCCTGCATGCGCAAGCCCCTGCAGTTAATTACGCTACCGCATCGCGGTAACCACTTTCTCCTTCTCCAGATGGTCACTTCATGTCGTGGGTGTTTGTTTTGTTTTTGGTTGCCTGTGGATTGTATACGGAGACTAATTTATTTTGTTGCCGGTAGGGCGTAGATTAGTCAAAATCCGTATTTTCTTAGATTTGGGTTTGGGGTTGGGTTTAAAGATAGGTTAGTCTCATTTGAGACTAAGATCAAATTAAACATTTTTTAAGGATACGTTAGTCTAATTTCAGACTAAGATCAACTTAACGGGATCGTTTAGATCCAACAAAAGAGCATTCAGACTTTATTGTTTAGTTTGGGGACATTGCGGTCGATTACCAGTTTAAGGACATTGTGTTCCAAGGTTAAGGACATCATAGTCCATGGGTTTAAAGGATCCCACAGTCCGAGGTTAAGGACATCATAGTCCATGGGTTTAAAGGACCCCACAGTCCGAGGTTAGGGACATCATAGTCCATGGGTCCTAGGTTAAGGAAATCATAGTCCATGGGTTTAAGGACCCCACAGTTCGAGGTTAAGGACATCATAGTCCATGGGTTTAAGGACCCCACAGTCCAGTTTAAAGAAGTCATAGTCTATGAAATGTATGGTTGTCGGAACCCGTCATCTCTCTGAAGATGTTGAAGGATTACAACGATAAATATCAAAGGAGTGAAGAGATGTACCCTTGAACCAAAGTTGATTAGAAAATCTGTAGTCCAATTTGGGACTAAGATCAATTAATTAGATTATGAGCACATGGGCTCAGTCAAATCTGAGTTGAGGACTTATGGCCAACTTGGGCTAAGTCCAATTAGGTTTAAAATGGTAGACTTTTGGTTGGACTGTTGAACATTATTTAGCAATGCTAAATAGGGGTTTGGGGGCTCTGACAACATTTTGTCTTTGGCTGAGCACTAACCATTCATTATAACTCTGGATTTTAAGGTTCAGTTGAAGGGGAGATTTGCCTCTGGAAAACTTAACCAATTTGGGCTAAGCTTGGCTTAAAAATAGTGTTAAACATTAGAGGATACTTGGTGATCATGTGCTCCCACGTGATGTGCTGAAAATAGTGTTAAACACTAAGGACAAGGCGCCTAAAGTAGTGTTAAACACTAAAATTGAATTGGTCACGTGGGGTCACGTAAGGCATCTGAAGATGGGGCCTGACTTCCTTTATTTTGTTATCAAAATATTCAGATAAGTGTTAAACACTTTTAGTCTTTGAAATTATCACGTGTGGACACGTGACAATTCCTCTGCGTTGGGCATCAATTCCTCTGTCTTCCCCTATTTTATTCTTTTGAAAAGGGGTGTTTGTCAGGGGTCACGTGAGGCGCCCTAGATCAGTACTGCCTTTGGCTTTATTCTCTTTTATTTTGAGGGTCACGTGGGAGTACGTGAGGCATTGCCTCTATGCTTTTTCTTTCTCATTTTGAGGAGTCTGTTTAGGGGTCACGTGGGAGCACGTGAGGCATTGCCTCCAGACTTGTTCTTTCTCTTTTGATCATTGAGAGGGAGGGTTACGTGTTGCCACATGACCAGGTTGGGTACTGATTTCTTTACGTGCATGGAGAGTTTTAAGTCCGTGTTTAAGAATTAAATTCTTTGGTAGGGTTAAATCGTAATTTTTTTTAGAGGAATTAAATTCCTATGTATAGGGAAGAATTAAATTCTTATTTAGGGTTAAACCCTAATTTTATTTGGAGGAATTGAATTCCTATGAATTTGGGGGAATTAAATTCCTTAAACTCAATTCTTCCTCTAAGTTTTGGATCTGCATGGCAGAATCTCCCCGATGGAAATTAAATTCTCAACTTGTGGAGAGATCTGCTTCTGCAGATCTTCAACCAAAGGAAGAACTAAGTTCTTATTCAGAAGAGTTAAACTCTTAAATTGAGAATTAAATTCTCTTTGTTTTATGGAACTTAGATCTCTTTCCCCTTTTTCACCTAGGGTTTCTTTTCTCTGAAGAGATCTTCTTTTCTCTCTTGAGAATTAAATTCTCCTCTCTTTTTTCTCTATGTTGTTGTATATTTCCCCAAAAAAAGTAGATCCTCATCTCTTCTCTTCTTGGCTCCTATTTATAGGAGAAAGAAACGAATCAATTTGTTTTATCAATCTTTCATTGAAAAATTTTAGTTGTTTTTTGTAACCAACATGATCTTTTAGATCATCCAGTGAATTTTATTCACCATTGGATTTTTAATCCAAAATATATTTTATCTATTATTCCTGAAAAATTTCAGGGAAATCTTTCCTTGTATAAAATCTTTCCATAAATTAGTGATTTTTAATCACCATCGGATTTTTAATCCAACGGTGCTCCATTTTACAGAGCGCCATCTTTTTTGTTTAGAAAGATTTAGAGAAATATTTTTCCAGCTAGGATTTTTGATTTTCCTTATTAGAATTTAATTCTATTAGTTCAGAAGGTTTAAGAGCCTATCACGTGTTAGCACGTGACCCCACTGATTGGCCAATTAATTAGAATTTAATTCTATTGGTTTAGAGGGCTTAGGAACCCATCACATGTTGGCAAATGACCCCACTGATTAATTATTTCCGATTATTTATTTTATTCAGTGCCTACAGGCTTTGCCTGTAAATGGTCACGTGTGGGCACGTGATACCCGGTCACGTGCGGGCACGTGATGCCTCATAACATTTGATCCTGGATGAATTATGAGGCCCATAATATATCAAATCGAAGGAAATTTTCGAGACGCTTTTGATACCATCAGAATTTAGCTGTTTCTCATTAGGGAGTTTGTCAAAATGCAGCCCGAAAAACACTGGTTCGCATTTTCTCCCTTAGATTACACGTGCATAGAATATTTGCTCATAACTTTTGATCCCGGATGAATTATGATGACAATAACATATCAAATCGAAGGATTTTTTGAGACACTTTCGATGCCATCAGAATTTAGCTGTTTCTCATTCGGTAATTTATCAAAATACAGCCCGAAAAATACTGGTTCACATTTTCTTAAACGTATCGCTGCCATTTGATACCTTGGGCTCTTTTGCGCAGAAATTTTTTGGAGGGAACAAATGCCCCAACTACTTTACCCACGTAAGTATATACATGGGTGAAGTGGTGCAGAGTAATTCATAGCGTATGACCAGTTTTGGGTTGGTATATAATTTTCAGGATCTTGATCTGAGAAGATAACGAGCGGACACAAGCGTCGTCATTTATCATTGACTTAAATCTCGACTCTTAAGGGATATAGTTCCAAACCCTCATCTCCATGAGCCGCATCCTTCTATTTCTTTATGTTTTACTCTGGCGTGAAGTAGTTTATATGCTCATGAGTAACTTCTCCATTTCAGTGGCATGTAGCTTTGGCAAGTGTGGCCCCATAGATGGTAGATAACAGTTCATCTTGAACTCTTTATAAGGTAGCAATGGCTTAGGAAATAGGGTTAGGATCTGTTGCCTAAGACTTTCCAACTTTATGAGCCGTGAGGGTCTCACAAAGGATTTTCTCCCTACGAGTCGTGAGGATCTCGTAGGTGTCATTTCTCCTTAGGAGTCGTGAGGACTCCTAAGTGTGTTTTCTCCTGAGAATCGTAAGGATCCTACAAGAGAATTTTCTTTATGCGTACACTAATTTCCCCGCAAGTTGAGATAAATTGAGAGATTCTCGCAAAGCCACTGATTTCCTTGCGGGTCGAAACGAATCGAGAGGTTCTTGCCGAGGACGCTGATTTCCCTGAATCGAGATAAGAAGCGATGGCTTAGGAAACAGGTTCAGATCTGCTGCCTAAGACTTTTCAACTTTATGAGCCGTGTGGGTCTCATAAAGATTTTTTTCTCCCTACGAGTCGAGAGGATCTCGTAGGTGTATTTTCTCCTTAGGAATCGTGAGGATTCCTAAGTGTGTTTTCTCTTGAGAGTCGTAAGGATCTCACAAGAGAATTTTCTTCCTTACAAGTCGAGAGGACTCATAAGTGATTGATGAGTTGACCTACTCCCGAGTCAAATCATTGCTTCAACAGGGAGGTCGGGGGTTGACTTTAGGTTGTCTGTGCACCTCCGAGTCATGGAACTGGGAACTTTGCCGCGGCTCCGCTTTGCCGACGTTGTATATTCCTGCAGAGACATTGATTTCTCTACGGGTCGGCGCGAATCGAGATGTTCTCGTCAAGGACGCTGATTTCCCAGAATTGAGGTATTTGCCAAGGACACTGATTTCCTCGGAGTTGAGACGAATCGAGGTATTCCTGCAAAGACACTGATTTCCTTGCAGGTCAACGCGAATCGAGATGCTCTCGCCAAGGACGCTGATTTCCCTGAATTGAGGTTTTGCCAAGGACGCTGATTTCCTCGGAGTTTAGACGAATCGAGGTATTCCTGCAAAGACACTGATTTCCTTATGGGTGGACGCGAATCGAGATGCTCTCGTCAAGGACGCTGATTTTCCTGAATCGAGGTTTTTGCCAAGGACATTGATTTCCTCGTAGTTGAAACGGATTGAGGTATTCCTGCAAAAACGCTGATTTCTCTGCGAGTCGAGGCTAATCGAGAAGCTCTCGTCAAGGACGCTGATTTCCCTGAATCGAGGAGGTTGCCAAGGACACTGATTCTCCTGGGGTTGAGACGAATCGAGGTATTCCTGCAAAGACGTTGATTTCTCTGCGGGTCGACGCGAATCGAGATGCTCTCGTCAAGGACGTTGATTTCCCTGAATCGAGGAGGTTGCCAAGGACACTGATTTTCCTGGGGTTGAAACGAATCGAGGTATTCCTGCAAAGACGCTGATTTCTCTGCAGGTCGACGGGAATTTAGATGTTCTCGTCAAGGACGTTGATTTCCCTGAATCGAGGTATTTGCCAAGGACACTGATTTCCTCGGAGTTGAAACGAATCGAGGTATTCCTGCAAAGACGCTGATTTCTCTGCGGGTCAACGCGAATCGAGATGTTCTCGTGAAGGACGCTAATTTCCCTGAATTGAGGTATTTGCCAAGGACACTGATTTCCTCGGAGTTGAGAGGAATCGAGGTATTCCTGCAAAGATGCTGATTTCCTTGCGGGTTGACGCGAATCGAGATGTTTTCGTCAAGGATGCTGATTTTCCTGAATCGAGGTATTTGCCAAGGACACTGATTTCCTCAGAGTTGAGACGAATCGGGGTATTCCTGCAAAGACACTGATTTCTCTGCAGGTCGACGTGAATCGAGATGCTCTCATCAAGGACGCTGATTTCCCTGAATCGAGGAGGTTTTTGCCAAGGACGCTGATTTCCTCAGAGTTGAAACGAATCGAGGTATTCCTGCAAAGACGCTGGACGCTCTGCGGGTCGATGCGAATCGAGATGCTCTCGTCAAGGACGTTGATTTCCCTTAATCGAGGTTTTTGCCAAGGACGCTGATTTTCTCGGAGTTGAAACGAATTGAGGTATTCCTGCAAAGACGCTGATTTCTCTGTGGGTCAACGCGAATCGAGATGCTCTCGTCAAGGACGTTGATTTCCCTAAATCGAGGTTTTTGCCAAGGACACCGATTTCCCTGGGGTTGAGACGAATCGAGGTATTCCTGCAAAGACGCTGATTTCTCTGCGGGTCGACGCGAATCAAGATGCTCTCATCAAGGACGCTGATTTTCTTAATTCGAGGAGGTTGCCAAGGACACTGATTTGCCTGGGGTCGAAACGAATCGAGAAGTTCTCGCAAGAATATCCTAACGTTACAGTTAACCTCTGCTCTTTACGACAGAGGTCCGTTAAGGTCTGTGGTACTAGGGTTTTTCCCATCGTACCGTCGCGTTGGTTGATGTATTCCTCGATAGGCAATCTTGCTGTTCGAGTAGCCTTGCGACTGTCGTGTCTCTGATCCCTTCGGGGGCTGGACAAGACGTCTTCAAGCAACCTTCATAGGCAGTTTGACCGTCGGAAGAGCAAGCGTTAGGAATTTTGCCATGCTGCTTTTTACTTTAGGTTAGGCTTGGTTTGGGGATCCCCGATGAGTCATAACAACTCTACGCTGGTGTGGGATGATCTCTGATAGTCTTTCAGGTTTTATATGAATTGCCGTCAAGACCCTGAAACTAGGAATTTGGCCTTTTCTTCGTTTGCTGGCATTGCGTCTTCTATATCGAGACGAATGTCGCAGTTGTCTCTAGGTTGTTGTGAACCGTCGAGGTTTGGAACTAGGGATTTTGCCGTGGCTCCGTTGTTTGATTGTCGCGTCTGAATCCTGCTGGAGGAAGAACACTGTGGTGACATCTTGTCTGCTGTATCGAGACGAACGTCGAGGTGGTGATCACTCCGTGCTGGTGTGGGATGATCTCCGATGGTCTTTCAGGTTTTATATGAGTTGCCGTAAAGACCCTGAAGCTAGGAATTTGGCCTTTGCTTCATTTGCTGGCATTGCGTCTGCTGTATTGAGACGAATGTCATGGTGGTGATCACTTCGCGCTGGTGTTGGATGATCTCCGATGGTCATTCAGGCTTTATATGAGTTGCCGTCAAGACCCTGAAGCTAGGAATTTGGCCTTTGCTTCGTTTGCTGGCATTGCATCTGCCGTATCGAGAAGAATGCCATGGCGGCGATCACTCCGCGCTGGTGTGGGATGATCTCCGATGGTCTTTTAGGATTTATATGAGTTGTCGTCAAGACCCTGAAGCTAGGAATATTGCCTTTGCTTCGTTGTTTTGGTGCGTCAGAATCCTGTTGGAGGAAGAATGCTGTGGTGACATCTCGTCTGCTATAATGAGACGAATGCTAAGGTGGAGCTGGTATTTCTCCATCACTCCGCTTTGTTTCGACCGTGAGTCTTTTTGTTGACGTTGCATCTGCATCCTGTTGGACTGCGAAAGAACGTCGTTGTTGACATTGCGTCTGGTGTAACGAGACGAATGCTGAAGTGGAGCTGGAATTTCGTCGTCACTCCGTTTTGCTGACGTTGCATATGCTATAACGAGACGAATGTCGAGGTTGTCTCTAGGTTATCTGTGAACCGTCAAGATTTGGAACTAGGGACTATGCCGTGGCTCCGTTTGGTGATGTTGTGTCTAAGTCCTACTGGAATGAGGAGGCACACTGTTGTTGGTCTTCGGGCCGTAGATGTGGCCATTGAGATTTGGAACTAGGAACTTTGCCATGGATCCGCTTCGTTGCATCTCTGAGGTCGGTTGTTGAAGTCATGTCTGCATCTGGTTGGAGTGAGGATAAACGCCGTTGGTGATCTCTAGGCTGTCGATGTTGACGTCGAGACCCTGAAGCTAGGGATCTTCCTTCGCTTCGTTTGTTGACATTGTGTCTGCAATATTGCGACAAATGTCAGGGTTGTCTATGAACCGTCGAGATTTGGCTTCGCTTTCTGATGGAGCCTGGTGGGAAGGTTTGGTTTGCTCTTTGTTTGTGCCCCTGGATTGTATACAGGGATCGATGTGATCTCACCTGCAGGGCAAAAAGTTTCATTCTTTCATTTTTTTTAATTTCTTTCCACGATGCTCTATCATTTCAGCTTTTATATCGCGAAGTTCGCGATTGCCCAATCATTTCGGCTATTTTTCGCGGTGCCCAATCATTTAGGCTATTTGTTTTATTTACTCGCTATTTTTTATTGCGAGTTGCCTAATCATTTCGGCTATTTTGTATGCATATATTTTTACTTGCTGATTTTCTTGCAAGTTGCCTTCATCATTTCGGCTATTTCATATGCATTTATAGCTCGCTGACTTTTTGCTGCGAGTATGGAGCTTGGAATCTGATGCCAATCTTAGCATCAGTATTGCTATGACCGGAATATTGCCAGGAGCGAATCATCATTTGTCGTGAAAGGACATGGGATTTGATACCGATTTAGGCATCAATATCACTACAACTGGGATATTGCCAGGAACGAATCATCATTTGCCTTTGTCGGTTCGAACAAAGGTGGCATAGCAAACAGGGTTAAGATCCTGTCGACTAAGGCTTTTTGACTTTACAAGCCGTAAGGGTCTCATAAAGGTATTTCTCTCTACGAGTCGTGAGGATCTCGTAGGTGCGTTTTCTCCTTAGGAATCGTGAGGATTCCTAAGTGTGTGTTCTCTTATAAGTCATAAGGATCTTACAAGAGTGTTTTCTCCTTGCAAATCGAGAGGACCTACAAGTGTTTGTTCACCGTGTGAGCATATCCCTAGTCGCTAGTGGGACTCTGTTAGGGAAATGTTTATTCGTGCCCGTGGATTGTATACAAGGATCAATATTGAACCGCTTGTAGGGTAATCTGGGAAATGTGATGGCTTAAGAACAGGTTCAGATCCCTATAGCTTAAGGCTTTTGAATCCTATGAGCCGTGAGGGTATCAAAGGGTAATTCTCATTATGAGTCGTGAGGATCTCGTAAGTGTATTTTCTCCTTAGGAATCGTGGGGATTCCTAAGTGTGTTGCTCCCTTGTGAGTCGTAAGGTTCTCACGCAGGCATTTTCTCCTCACAAGGTCGAGAGGACCTTGCAAGTGTCTTTTAACAAGATTGTGCCCTTTCGGGTTTTTACAAAACTTGCCGGTAGTCCCGCTGTTTTTACTCACGGAGCCCTTTCAGGTTTTCATTCGTGCCCATTTCGCTTATGGACGTACCCTTTTTTTTACCACGTCAGCCTGGGGATGCCGTGGGTCTGTAGTAGTTTAAAGATGTTTCGGTCATAGGTCCGAGATTTTTCGGGCAACATACGATTACACGGCTAGATTTTCTCGCAAATCTTCACATCTTTTGTGTCGGAGGTGGATTCTTTGAAGAGAGGGCTGAGGGCGATTTCTTCGTCAGAGTCGCATCCAAAGGTGATAACTTGCGATCCCTTGGTGTCGACTATGAGACAGTTTCCAGCGGCTCTTTCGCGCTCATCTGTCGCGCTTTTCTGTTCCCGACGAGCCTTGCGCTTCACTCGTTGAACGTATTGTCGGCGGGCAACATATACCTGCCACCAGTTTTTAAAGGCTATGCACTCCTCAGTAGGATGTGCAATCCTCTGATGGTATAAGCAGAAGTTAGGATATATGTCCGCTTCATCAAGATGTATACCGCCGGGAGAATTTCCTCTGAAAGAGGGCAACTTCATTCCCATTGACAGGGCCTTAGCAAATCGTTTCCTTGCTTTAAGCTTGCTTTTGCTGGCGATAGGGATGCTTCGACCCGGTTGGGGTGCCTCGACTTTTTCATCTAGTCGTCGGCGTTTGGCTTTTTCGTATATGGCCATTTCACGCTCTCGATTGGCTTTGCTTTTCTGACGGGCTTCGTTCAGTAGCAAGTCGATCATTTCGTCAGACGGTTCCAAGGGTTTTGGCTTCGATCCTGCCCCCAGCTCTTTTATGCTGTCTTCTATCGCCAAGTGAGCTTCTTCGTTAGTTAACGTCGAATGAGAGATCATGTGGCAACTTGCCACATAGTCCTCAGATTCTTCTGACGAGTTATCCCAGTCGTTATTGCCGTTATCTCCGCTCTCAAGGATATTGTTGAGAAATTCTTGGAGTGTGACCGGGGTCCGCGTCTTCTGGTTATATTCCTCCAGCGCGTCAATATGCTTTTGCAGATCCGTGCGCTTGTTATCAAACTGCGCGGGCTTTTTGATCTTCTTCTTTTTCTTCGAAGACTTTGACGGCTGGGCCCGAATGTTTTGTCCACCGTCACTATTAACTCCCAATGTTGGGTGTGGTTTCAGTATCCCCTCGATGATCTCCGGCTCTAACGGGCTTTTCCACCTGATCACCGGGCATGTTTGAAGATCTTTCGGCATTCTTTTAGCTTTTTCCGAAAGAACGAATTCCCATGGAGCTTCCTCTATAAAAGAGCATGATGCCCCCGGCGTGTCCACCCTTTTAGGAGTGTGCTGTTGTAGCGGATTCACCTTCCAGTTTTCAGATAGCGCGAACTTACCCTGTTGGTATTGGTCTTCAACCCAGTTTTTGAAGAAGTAGCAGTCTTCGATTGGATGGCCCAATACTCGATGGTAGAGGCAATAATTGGGATCATTGACGTCGTTCGGTCGCGTTGGGTGTCTCGACTCCGGTAGAGTGATGAGCCCATTGCGCACTGCCAGTTCAAACAGTTTCCTTGTTTTATCCCGGGGAAACGAGTAAGGACGACTCAACTTCTCCTCGAGGGATCGCCGCTTGTTGCTTTGGTGAACAACCGGTCTTGGGCCACTCGATTGTTGTTGAGCGTTGGAGAAGAAGATTGCTTTCCCTCTACCCTTTTCATTCTGAGGCTTCGACTTTGAAGGGGAAGGCCTATGGCCCATCTGGTCCATTTGGGCTAGCTTGTCAATCAAGGCCTAGAAGGTAGTTGGCTTAAAAAACATCATGAATTGGGAAATGGTCGCATACGGGTTGAGGGTCCCCACAAACATGCCTACTGGAGGCGCTTCTTCGATGCGCTGCTCGCACTTCGACCATAGATTCCGCCACCGTATTGCATACTGTACCTATGTTTCGCCTGACTTCACTCTGGCGTTAATTAACACGGTGATCGGGGTGCACTCGCTAGCGCTAGCGAAACGTTGGGTGAACAGCAATTCCATCTCTGTAAAAGTTTTGACGGATTCGTTGGGAAGCTCTGAGTACCATTCAAACGCCGTCTCCGCCAAGCTGCCGACAAATTGGCGAAGCAGTAACTTATCATCCCCTCCAGTGTTGCAGCAGAGAGCCCTGAACTGAGAGACATGTTGATGGGGATGACCCGTTCCCTTGTACACATGGAATTTAGGGATTGTGTATCCTGACGGGTGTTGATGTCAAAATTTGCACCCCGGTTGACCGCGTCAAAGTCATGGTCAACCCCTAAGCTAGGTGGGCCCAAGCCCAGGTCAAGCGGGCCCATGCCCAAGTTGAGCCCGCGGCCAGCCTTCCCATGCCAACAACAAAATCATGTAATAAATAATTTTTATGTGATTTTTTTTATACATGAATGTATGCAAAATAGGCATAAATCCAATATTTTGTAAGCCCATGGCTTATGTGCAAAAATGAAATGGCATATAAGCCATGGGATGGGCAAAATGCCATTTTTTGCAAAGCCCAAGGTGCTATATGTAAATATGTAAGCCTATATAAGGCAACATGATGATGAATAAAGTAATACTTTTTCATTATCTCAAAAAACCTAGGGTTTGTGCCTCTTTCCCCTTTCCTGAAGGTTCCAAGCCTTCTTCTTTCTTTTAAATTAAATCAAGAGTTTTACTCTTCCTTTTTCAAAAACTAAATAGTTTTTCACCACAAAACCTATAAAGAGGAACATGGATCTGTCATTAGATCTTAAAAAGAAGAGATCATTAAAATCTTACATCTCTTGATCTTCAAGATCCGGCCAAACAAAGGAAGAAGAAGGAGACTCATCTCTAGAAACTCCACTTTAGGGAAGAAATATGGCTCAAAGGGAGAAGCCTTTCATCAGCTTCAAAACATCCTAGGAGTTTAACTCCATATATATATACATATATATATATATAATAAATATTTCCTTTCTGAAGCATAGCTTCTGGTTCTGGGACTAAAAGCCCCCTTTTCCTCGTCGGCGCTCAAGCGCCAAGCGCCCACGTGCCGACACGTGGCGCGCTGGCGCTCGAGCGCCCTGCGCTCAAGCCCAAAGCGCCCACGTGCGCCCACATGGCATGCTTGTGCTTCAGCGCCCTGCACTCAAGCGCAAAGCGCCCACGTGCCGACATGTGGCACGCTTGCGCTCAAGCACCCAGCGCTCAAGAGCAAAGCGCCCACGTGCGGACATGTGGCGCGCTTGCGCTCAAGCTCCCAGCGCTCAAGCTCCCAGCGCTCAAGCGCCCCGCGCTCAAGCTCCCAGCGCTCAAGCGCAAAGTGCCCACGTGCCAACACGTGGCGCGCTTGCGCTCAAAGCGCCCTGCGCTCAAGGGCAAAGCACCCACGTGCCGACACGTGGCGCGCTTGCGCTCAAGCGTCCTGCGCCCACGTGCCGACACGTGGCGTGCTTGCGCTCAAGCGCCCAGCGCTCAAGCGCGAAGCGCCCACGTGCCGACACGTGGCGCGCTTGCTCTCAAGCGCCCAGCGCTCAAGCGCGAAGCGCCCACACGCCGACACGTGGCGCGCTGGTGCTCTTGCGCTCAAAGCGCTGGCCCCACGCATCCTTTGGTTGTCTTTTCCCCCTTTATATATATATATACATGTATATATATACATATGTAAACATATGTACATATACACATACTCTACAATACTCTCCCTCCCAAAAACATTTTTGGGCCGGGGCGCTGCCCCGTACCCCGCAAGGGGGCTGCTAGCCCCCTTGACCCCCAGCCCGCTATCCGGGTAGCGTAACCCCCGTGAAAACTCTACGTGGATCCTGATATATCCAACCCCCCCTCCAAAACAACACACACGTATACTGCACATTGAGTTCGCATGACCAGTTTAACCCGTTAATCGGAGGTTCCCTCGCCCCAAAGGCGAGGGGTAATTAACGGCAGCTTAGTCCGCGGCTGTCGGAGATTCGGATCCCCACAATCAATAAACCCCGGCCTACCCTAGGCAGGGGGAATCTGTAGTACGCCTGACAAGCGTGCGCGTATTCCCATCTCAATGGGTTGACGAAAAACACCCTACAGATTCTGGCACGCCCGGTGGGATCAATCATTCCTCCCATATTTCGGGTTAAACGTTCATACGAACTCAGTCAATATACATACCTATATTTATACTGAAAAAATGCTCTTTCATGAAGGTTTTCAAGCAATCACTTCTCAACAATGTCTCCAAAGATGAACTCGGCTCCAGTTTCCTACATGATGAAGATAGACTCCAGGACGGTCCTTCCGGCCAGTCTCGGACGACAATGGGAAGAGCCGCTACTACTATTCGGCTCTATTCTGTTCATGTCAGCTGACGCCACCCCAGCTCCTCAAGCTCCGGTAACAGTCAAACCAGCCCCGAAAGGCAAGAGGCCAAATGTGGTGGTCTCGAAGATGCCCCAACTCAAACGCAAGTCAGTGTTTGAATGACTTTCCTTGGCACCAGCTGGGGGCAAGGCCATCAACACCAACAAAGCAACAAGGCATCACGGGCAAGCTCCAGCGGCGCCTCTGACAACTGCTCGATCGGGTGTATTCTCTAAGCTCCCCACTAATCGACTCACGGCGGCTTCCCGAAGAGTAGAAGCCTGCCAAGCGCTCAAGGCAGAGAAGCTGAGGCAGAAGCGGCTCAGATACAGAGCCAACAAAAGGGTTAGGGCTCTGGCCATATTAAAATTTATGAATTTCCAAAGCCCGGACCGCTCTATGAAATCAGCCGCCAAAGATAAAGAAATGGCTGGGTATGTGGTTCGCAATGTCTACATGGTCGGACATGAAGAAACAAATCCTCCTCTTCTTCACAGCCATGGTGATGATATGATTGATGCTACCCAGCATCGGCTCGATCTAAGCGATGAAGAGCCCACTCAGGCCGATAAGCCAGAGGAGCCCGTGGTTCCTGCGGAATTGAGCTCAGGCAATAAAGATGACCCGGTTGTCATAGCCGGAACTACAGAACAAGCATTATTCCAATGGCTTCAAAGGCAATTTCAGGACAAGGATAAGAAGATGGCCGAGGTCCATTCCGAAGTCGACGAGCTGGCAAACGTCGTGGCAGATCACATGAACCAAGTCGCCCGATTGCAATTACAGCAGAATCAAATCTTGGTTCATGAGCCAGGGATTGATACCCGGAGGCAGCTAACTGATACCCCCTTCAACCTAAGAGCGGAGCGCCTTCGCGAAAAACTGCCGCAATCAGCCTCCAGTCTTTCCGATACATACGCTGGGGGGGGGGGAATCACCTCTGAAAGAGAAACTGGAAAAGTCTATTCCTCCAAAAGGGAAAAAGTCCATAAGATATTCAGGGACGCCCTAAGAAACGGTGTACAACTGCCATAATAAAAGAGACCGCAAGAAGCGAATATGACCGACGACCTAAATATTGCCCCTATCACAGAGTGATAGGTCATGCCATTGAGGACTGTTTCGTCTTCAAAGATTGGGTCGAAAGGCAATACAAGACGGGAGAGATAGAACTGTCTAAAGGCGTGTTGGCAAACAGTCAAGCTACGACCGCCGATTCCATACAAATGGAGACCGAATCCTTTCGGGAACCCAACCCTCCTAGACATGTGCCATTATCTGAAAAGGACGAACCAAGGACTGATCGGCCTCAAGGACCAGCACCAGTAAGGGAACCTACTCTAATGGAGAGAAAAAAAGAAGGTGTACTCCTTCAGGAGGGATAGGGTCCGCAATATATTCGAGGAAGCCTTGAACAACGGTCTGCAACTGCCTATTCCGAAGAGGCCACATGAAATGAATATGACTGGCAATCCCGTATACTGCCCATACCATAGAGTGCTGAGTCATACCATTGAAGACTGCTGTGTTTTCAAAGATTGGGCAGAGGACCAATATAAGCTTGGAAAAACCTCACAATCCTCGGATGTATCGGCAAGTCACAGAGCTAGGTCATCAACACAGCTCCGCCAAGATCAAAGTTCAAGGAGCTGGGATAAGCAAAAAGGACCACCACGTCGTTAAACTGGGAACAATCGACCTCTAAGTCGTTAAACTAGGAATGTAAAAAAAAATGTGTAAATAAAAAAATGTGTAAATAAAAGAAAAATAAAGAAAATTCGAAATGATGGGGCAACTCGCAATAAAAATCAGCGAGTAAAATAAAGATGAAAATAAAGCCGAAATGATGGGGCAACCGCGAATAAAAGCTGAAATGATAGGGCAATCGCGATCTTCGCGATAAGAAAAGCTGAAATGATAGAGTAATCGCTGTAAAACAAAAACGAAAAACAAACAAACAAACAAAACAACGGCGAATGATGAGTCGCTCCTGGTACCATATTCCAATGCAGCGATCCAGACGCCAACAAAAATCCAATTTTTCAAAATTCCCTTGGCCCTACGGTTAGTTCCCAAATTGACTACCGTATACAATCCACGGGCTCAAATAATTCTCATCATTCCCATGCCCCATTGCAATCACCAGTTACGCGCTGGTCTCCACCTTTGGAATTATGCTCCATTAAGAAGACCCACTCATGTGTCCTCACGATACATGAGGAGAACAAACCTTTGTGGGATCCTTACGACTCACAAAGGAAAAACACACTTGGGAGTTCCCACGACTCCTAAGGAGAAAATGCATCTGCGGGATCCTTACGACTCGTAGGGAGAAAATGCTTTTATGGGACCCTCACGGCCCATAAAATTGAAAAGCCTTAGGTGATAGGGATGTAAACCTGTCTCCTAAGCCGTCGCTCCCCAATCCCCAAGTGGCGAATGATGAGTCACTCCTGGTACCATATTCCAGTGCAGCGATGCAGACGCCAACCAAATTCCAACACCCATACCCCAACGGCGAATGATGAGTCGCTCCTGGTACCATATTCCAGTGTAGCGATGCAGACGCCAACAAAATCCCGAAATTTTTCCGGCCCTACGGTCTGGATCATACATCCTGCAAAACCGTATACAATCCATGGGCGTAAAACAATCCCAATCATTCCCAAATGCTCCCGGGGAAAATGATGAGTTTCTCCTGGCATTATTCCAGTGTAGCGATACTGATGCCAAACAAAAACCAATTCCTAAATCCTCTTGGGGCAAATGATGAGTTGCTCCTGAAATTATCCCAGTGCAGTAATGCAGATGCCAAAACAAAAACCAAAATTCCTAATTCCTCCCGGGGCAAATGATGAGTTGCTCCTGGCATTATTCCAGTGCAGCAATGCAGATGCCAAAACAAAAACCAAAATTCCCAAATCCTCCCGGGGCAAATGATGAGTTGCTCCTGGCATTATTCCAGTGCAGCAATGCAGATGCCAAACAAAAACCAATTCCCAAATCCTCTCGGGGCAAATGATGAGTTGCTCCTGGCATTATCCCAGTGCAGCAATGCAGATGCCAAAACAAAAACCAAAATTCCTAAATCCTCCCGGGGCAAATGATGAGTTGCTCCTGGCATTATTCCAGTGCAGCAATGCCGATGCCAACAAAAAAAACAATCTCTAAATCCTCTCAAAGACAAATGATGATTCGCTCCTGGTACCATATTCCAGTATAGCGATGCTAATGTCAACCTAAATCACAATCAATAAGTCAACTTCAACTCCGACACCGCAGAAAGCGAGGCGAGTTAGAATCCAATCTCGACACCGCAAGAAGCGGAGCAAGTCAATTCCACCCCTGACACTACAAGGAGCAGAGCAAGTCAAATTGAGCGTCGGCCGTCCATGTCGCAAAACGGGCGGTGCAGGCTTCCTACAAAGCAGGGAACCAAATCGCTCCGGATCAGAGCGTCGACCGTCCATGTCGCAAAACGGGCAGTGCTGGCTTCATACAAAGCAGGGAACCAAATCGCTCCGGATCAGAGCGTCGACCGTCCATGTCGCAAAACGGGCAGTGCAGGCTTCCTACAAAGCAGGGAACCAAATCGCTCCGGATCAGAGCGTCGACCTTCCATGTCGCAAAACGGGCAGTGCAGGCTTCCTACAAAGCAGGGAACCCAATCGCTCCGGATCAGAGCATCGACCGTCCATGTCGCAAAACGGGCAGTGCAGGCTTCCTACAAAGCAGGGAACCAAATCGCTCCGGATCAGAGCGCCGACCGTCCAAGTCGCAAAAAGGGCAGAACCGACCGTCCATGTCGTAAAACGTGCAGTGCAGGCTTCCCACAAATCGGGAACCAAATCACTCCGGATTAGAGCGTCGACCGTCCATGTCGCAAAACGGGCAGTACAGGCTTCCCACAAATCGGGAACCAAATCGCTCCGGATTAGAGCGCCGACCGTCCATGTTGCAAAAAGGGCAGTGCAGGCTTCCCACAAATCGGGAACCAAATCGCTCCGGATTAGAGCGTCGACCGTCCATGTTGTAAAAATGGCAGTGCAGGCTTCCTACAAAGCAGGAACCAAATCGCTCTGGATCAGAGCGTCGACCGTCCATGTCGTAAAACGGGCAATACAGGCTTCCTACAAATCGGGAACCAAATCGCTCCGGATCAGAGCGCCGACCGTCCAAGTCGCAAAAAGGGCAGAACCGACCGTCTATGTCGTAAAATGGGCAGTGCAGGCTTCCCACAAATCGGGAACCAAATCGCTCCGGATTAGAGCGTCGACCGTCCATGTCGCAAAACGGGCAGTACAGGCTTCCCACAAATCGGGAACCAAATCTCTCCAGATTAGAGCGTCGACCATCCATGTCTCAAAAAGGGCAGTGCGGGCTTCCCACAAATCGGGAACCAAATCGTTCCGGATTAGAGCGTCGACCGTCCATGTCGCAAAAAGGGCAGTGCAGGCTTCCTACAAAGCAGGAACCAAATCGCTCCAGATCAGAGCGTCGACCGTCCATGTTGTAAAACGGGCAGTACAGGCTTCCTACAATGCAGGAACCAAATCGCTCCGGATCAGAGCGTCGATCGTCCATGTCGTAAAACGGGCAGTGCAGGCTTCCTACAAATCGGGAACCAAATCGCTCCGGATTAGAGCATCGACCGTCCATGTCGCAAAACGGGCAGTACAGGCTTCCCACAAATCGGGAACCAAATCGCTCCGGATTAGAGCGTCGACCGTCCATGTCGCAAAAAGGGCAGTACATGCTTCCAACAAAGCAGGAACCAGATCACTCCGGGCCAGGGAAACGTCTACCACAGACACTCCGTCTCGGAGACGCATCAAGCGTCGACCGTCCACGTCATAAAAAGGGCAGTGCATCCCAAAAAGTGGGAACCAAGGCAAGTCGCCTCCACGTGAAAGAAGATCCATCAATTTCATGCACACGACCCAAATATGTGGTGTGCATTTATTGATGGGGGGCACTTTGTTGAAGTCAAAATTTGCACCCCGGTTGACCGTGTCAAAGTCAAGGTCAACCCCCAAGCTAGGTGGGCCCAAGCCCAGGTCAAGCGGGCCCATGCCCAAGTCGAGCCTGCGGCCAGCCTCCCCATGCCAACAACAAAATCATGTATTAAATAATTTTTATGTGATTTTTTTTTATACATGCATGTATGTAAAATGGGTATAAAGCCAATATTTTGTAAGCCCGTGGCTTATGTACAAAAATAAAATGGCACATGAGCCATGGGATGGGCAAAATGCCATTTTTTGCAAAGCCCAAGGGGCTATATGTAAATATTTAAGCCTATATAAGGCAACATGATGATGAATAAAGTAATACTTTTTCATTCTCTCAAAAAACCTAGGGTTTGTGCCTCTTTCCCCTTTCCTGAAGGTTCCAAGCCTTCTTCTCTCTTTTAAATTAAATCAAGAATTTTACTCTTCCTTTTTCAAAAACTAAATAGTTTTTCACCACAAAACCCATAAAGGGGAACTTGAATCTGTTATTAGATCTTAAAAAGAAGAGATCTTTAAAATCTCACATCTCTTGATCTTCAAGATCCGGCCAAACAAAGGAAGAAGAAGGAGACCCATCTCTAGAAATCCCACTTTGGGGAAGAACTAGGGCTCAAGGGGAGAAGCCTTTCATCAGCTTCAAAACATCCTACGAGTTTAACTTCATATATATACATACATATATATATATATATATAATAAATATTTCCTTTCTGAAGCATAGCTTCTGGTTCTGGGACTAAAAGCCCCCTTTTCCTCGCCGGTGCTCAAGCGCCAAGCGCCCACGTGCCGACACGTGGCGAGCTGGCGCTCGAGCGCCCTGCGCTCAAGCACAAAGCGCCCACATGCGGACACGTGGCGCGCTTGCGCTTCAGCGCCCTGCGCTCAAGCCCAAAGCGCCCACGTGCCGACACGTGGCGCGCTTGCGCTCATGCGCCCAGCGCTCAAGCGCAAAGCGCCCATGTGCCGACACGTGGCGCGCTTGCGCTCAAGCGCCCAGCGTTCAAGCGCAAAGCGCCCACGTGCCGACACGTGGCACGGTTGTGCTCAAAGCGCCCTGCGCTCAAGCGCAAAGCGCCCACGTGTCGACACGTGGTGCGCTTGCGCTCCAGCGCCCAGCGCTCAAGCGCAACGTGCCCACATGCCGACACGTGGCGCGCTGCGCTCAAGAGCGAAGCGCCCACGTGGCGCGCTTGCGCTCAAGCGTGAAGCGCCCATACGCCGACACGTGGCGCGCTGGCGCTCTTGCGCCCAAAGCGCTGGCCCCACGCATCCTTTGGATGTCTTTTCCCCCCTTTATATATATATATATATGTATACATATGTACACATACACATACTATACATCACTCTCCCTCCCAAAATTTTTTTTGGGCCGGGGCGCTGCCCCGCACCCTGCAAGGGGGCTGCTAGCCCCCTTGACCCCCAGCCCGCTATCCGGGTAGCAGGACCCCCGTGAAAACTCTGCGTGGCTCCCGATATATCCAAACCCCTTTCCAAAACAACACACACGTACACTGAACATTGAGTTCGCATGACAAGTTTAACCCGTTAATCGGAGGTTCCCTCGCCCCCAAAGGCGAGGGGTAATTAACGGCAGCTTAGTCTGCGGCCGTCGGAGATTCGGATCCGCACAATCAATAAAACCCGGCCTACCCTAGGCAGGGGGAATCTGTAGTACGCCTGACAAGCGCCCGCGTATTCCCATCTCAATGGGGTGACGAAAAACACCATACAGTGGGTACTTTATCTGATCGTACCATCCTGGATATGGTCGTCCAGTTTTAACAATTTGCCCAGCCGCTTCATTCGCCTGATGAACTCGTATCTGTTGAGCGATGTAATCATCCAGGGCGGCTTTTGAGATGGTCTCCTCTTTAGCTGCTGAACAAGCCGGAAGAGGGTTTGACGTCTCCGCTCGGTCGTCTTCGAGGATAATCAGAGGATCTTCAGCTGGGGGATCCGTCTGTAACATCATCCCGACCGTGTCTTGAAATATGAACGTCATTCATTTTATGTTGGCAGCTTGTTCCGCTACCTCTTTGTCATTCTTTTCGAGGATTCTGTGAAGGAACTCAGCATCAGTTTCTTATTCTTGACATTGCTCTGATGACATTTCCGGGCTTTTTTTTGGCCTTGTGAGTACGACCATCTATGTCAACATTTCCTGGAGCTTCAGTTGTTGCTCTTGGGCCTTTGTTACATATCGCGTAAGAGGTCGATGACCTATGGAGATATGGCTATCCTCTTTTCCGGATGCCATATAGACGGTATGCACCACCATGCCCCCAGACTTAGGGCATTTAGGTTCAGTGCCCTTGACATTTGTCGCAAACACGGGGATCTTCTCCGGCCTTCTCCTCTTATGGGCGGTCGAAGCTGAGGGGGCCGTTGCAGTAGGCACCCAAGTAGCTGTCGCCTTCTGTGGCTTGACAGGGTGGTTCTCTTCTTGCCAAACCTCCATCTTTTTCTGTCAACGGGGATATTCTTCATCTATCATGGAGTCTTGGACTTGACGCCAGACATTGTAAATTTTGGAGGACAGCCGCTGAGGGGGCTGCTCCAGCTTCGCCTTTGTGATCTTTTCAACAGTCGGAGGAGACGTTTTTAGCACAGCAGTCAGAGAGTTCTTGCGGACCATCCTGAGTGGTTCAAAACTGTTCCTAGTTGGAACAGCAACATCAATTTCCACCGTTGGAGCCGGCGGAATCAATCCAGAAGGGGAATTGCCCCCAGCTTTCCTCACTCGACGCCAGTGGCGACGTCGAGCATGTCGTGCGGCCGGGATCACCTCCGATGTTGGATCAGCTTTTCTATGTCCCCTGTTTTGATAAGAGTCTGTTGTTGGCGCCAACCTGTGAAAGACAGATGCTCGCTGAGAGGGAATGGCCAATCTTGAAAAGGCCGATTTTCGTGCAGGGGAAACGACCTTGGTTACTTCACCCGGAGTGGGAGCTGAGACAGCCAGTCTTGTGAAGACCGACCCCTTAACCGGAGAAGCCGCCTTGGTGACTTCAAGAGTAGGAATGGCTATCCGCTTCGGGATAACGCCTTCTGGTATTACGGGCTTCTTCACGGGCCCATTGGAGCTTTGGCCCAGTCTGCTGAAAACTGAGGCACTTGGTTTTGGTGACCCATTGAGAGGGGCCGCAGTAGTTGCCAGCTGATCAAAGACCGACTTCTTGGGAGCTTCTTGCGATGGTACAGGAGCGCTAAAGCTCATTGGCGGGAGTATGGTCCCGAAGAACAATCTAGTGGTGGCCTGAATCACCTGTTCCACCGGCATAGCGAAGATGGATGCCGCTTGGGGCCCGTAAGTCACTCCTCCGGAAGGGACGGAGTGAAAGTTGCAGTTGCAGTTAGTGCAGTTTGAAGCCATTATTCTTCTATTTTCCGCACGGAGCAAGACACCAAATCTTAGTACCTCGAATCCAGGGGCAACCATGTCAAACCGCGATTCGTTCGCGAAACACGACACACGAAGTTTGAAGTGGAAAGAGGAAAAGGTCCCACCGGGCTTGCCAGAATCTGTTCCCCGCCGAAACACAGGGACGCGACCGCTTAGTTCCGTCTTGCCTGAATTTCGGGGGAAGATGCTAATTGGTGCAATTCGTCCACCTCTCCGAAGATGCCAAGTTGATTTATGACACCGTGTATCGGAGATTTAGACGGTTGCAGCCGATGTAGCAGACTTCGTCAGATTCCCTCTTGTTGAGGGGTTTTTAATTGTGGGGATGCTCTTCCCTGCAGGCGCAAGCCCCTACAGTTAATTACGCTACCGCATCGCGGTAACCACTTGTTAGTTATATGTATGCCCTAGAGGCCATTACTGTACATACGATGTATATTGTAGTGGATGCTAGGACATATATAGGGAGGACTTTCTTGCTCGACATGATAGTATGCTATCTGGTTGTACTTTATCTTAACATGTACTCTGATTGTCTCTATATTACATGTTGATAAAGCCCTTAGGATATGTTCTCGACTACTGGGACTATGATGAGATCATACTAGTGGGGCCACGGTAGTCGATGAGTACATCCTATAACTGTTCCTAGTCGAGGGTGTATTGAGACAGGGCATCGATGCACCAGTGTAGACTAGCGTATACGCATCTTGACCCATATGATGGGCGATGGATGATCCCATATCCATCGGTGTTTGACATCAAGGATGGTGTACGGGTTCTCAGTGGAGACTGGATACACTGGACGGACTCGCCGAGAACTCCCAGATGGTATTATACCATACGTCAGATGGCAGTTCTCCGGTGACACTAGTACAGAGTAGTCTGTTGACCCAAGATCGTCATAGAGTCTTGTGTGATTCCCACTGTGCTTTGATTTCCATCATACCACGTCCAAGAGGGCGTGCAAAAAGGTGGCTTTTGGGTACAGTCCCGAATCATATGGAGGCAATGAGCGATAGGAGGGGATTCGTCTCTCCCGGTATAGGGAGTTGATGTTGTGCTGTGTTCGATTGGCTATAACCGGAAATCCCTGGCCAGGGTTGCTGAGATTTACTGGTAAGTGTTATCAGTAGTTTCTCGAACTGTTATAGACCTCATATCGACACGACTTATCAAGCTACTGGGGTCTGACGTTTACCACCCCTAGGCTAGATATGCAACATATCAGACGACGAGACCGGACTGTACGGAAGTGTTACTGTTTGGATTCACAGGAGAATGTACAGGCTTGCTTGTTGATCTTCTGAGCGCTCAATACCTGGGTAGCTGTTATGTTTAGCTGACCGCTTGCAGCTTGTGGGTGTTTGATATGATCATCACCTACTGCCGGCGTATTGACGATTCTTTAGAGTCTTACACAGAGGTTTCTTGGCTCAGGCAAAACGGAGTAGGAGCACATATGTGATATGTGCGGGACCGAGGATAATGCGATATGAGATACCGTATTCTATTCTCGCGATATTTGATATCAGCCGGGTCATCGGATCAAGTGTAGATTCGATGAATCGGTACGGATAAATATTAGTCGGTTATATGCGATATAGCCGGATTGTCGGATCAAGTGTTGATTCGATAATTTAATGTATAATAATATATATGATATATTAAATTACATTAACTAATATTTGCTCACTAAAAGATTCTTTTTCTCACTCGGGTAATACATTGATATATATATGCGATATATGTTAATTGTATTATTTTATTTGGTTACGATAAATATTATATATGTGATATATAATATTGTAACATGATATGATAACTAATGAAACTTGTTTAGTGGAGTTTAAACATGATTAGGGTTTGGATTAGGGTTAAACTTTCTAGATGTTTCTAGAAGGTTTACTTTTTGTTTTGTGAAAGATATTTGTAAGTGACTCATGCTTTATCCCAACCCAAACCCTAACCCTAGTTAATTCTCTACATGGGTTTAGTCAACCATGGTTGCATTATTCATCATATTATTTTTTTTCTATTCATCACAAAAGGATTCTTAACATTCATTCATCTTCTTCTTCCTTCACTCTTCATGAAAAAGCTTGCTTGATTTTTCCAAAGTGATGAATAAATATGAGAAAAAGATAAATAAAGAGAGCAAAAATCCTACTTCATCATCCTCATCTTCCCTTGCCATTTAGATGAGGGTGTTCACATCATTTCATGAGTGTTAGCTTGTGTTAAAGAAACTTCAAGGTAGATCATCTTAGTATCGAAGATCGGAAGCAAAGATTGCATCTTTCTCTTCGTGGAACTTCTCGAGAGTCCGGAACCCGATGATCGCAGCGAAGGGACCACAACACGGAGCATATGAAGTGAAGGACCGGATCTACAAAGGTTGTAATCCCTCTCACTTAGTGTTAAGTTGTTAACATGTTAGTTTTCGCCTAATCTCTAGTTTAAAGATCCGTATTCGGGTTGTTCGACACGGCTAAATTTTTAATCGGGCATGGTTGATGCCTCGTAGACCCTTGTGCGCGTGCCTAGCAACCCTACAATGGTATCAGAGCCAAGCTAGAGCTTTAGGCGAAGTCTAGACGGAGTTTGAAGTCCGATCGAACCAAAACCCTAACCCGAAACATGCTCTCTGGAAATTTTCGAAAAACTGGGATTTTTCCACATTAAAAATGCTTAAAAAATTCAGCAGGGAATTCTATGAATTACGGTACAAAACTTTTTCCATGAACAGTACAATGAGCGGCGGAACCGCGGCATAAGCATGACTTATGCGGGGGTTCCGCGGCTAATTGATGACGTCACCCACCCAATTTTGCACAGTAACTTATTTTATTCAGTGCTGAGTTCTCTGGGAATTTTTTAATATTTATCCTAGAGTTGAATTTTCTGGGGTTGTTTTGGGGATTCGGTGTTTCGATCGGAGTATCAGATTTTGTCTATGTGGTTTTCCGGATAACTTTTAGAAACTGTTAAAAAGTTCGAACGGATATCAATAACTCACTTTTTCCCCTGTCGGAAATTTTTTCAAAAGTTGGATTTTTTTTCTCGTGTTTAAGAATGTTCTAAGTCGTGCAAGTAACTTGGTGGACCCTCTAGAAGACGACAAACCTTAACTCGATTATGTGACCGTCTTGAACTGCCTTTTGAACCTTAGGGTTTGGGGCAGTACGGCGTGCCGCATGTGAGGCGTTGGCTTGACCCTTCTACGGTTGGACCATTGGTACTGTGGCATGTGATGGATGTTTTTAAACTGATTTCAAGTGTTGAGATACATTGGGAAATCTTGGGTGTTTGGTGATTCGATCGGAAAGTTTAACTTTTTCTATTTATGTGGAATGTGATACAATATTTGGAATCCACAGGTAGTTATGAGATAACTAATTTGAATATTATAAACATAGCAGTTTAGTCTTAGTTGATCGGTTGCTACGGAATTTTGATGTGATCAAAAGTCCGTCGCAATCACGTAGCGTACGCGGATACTCGCTGGGTAAACTTAATAGACATCTATGCCCCATAGCCCCGACCAAGTGACTGTAGGAGAACCCCGTCGCCGAAAGCATCCGTTCGGGTGCTCGCGGCAGCGGTGTTCCGCCTTAGTACACTTCGTCGACGGCATCAGGGGTGCGGCCGTCTACTAAAGTTTGCGACGAGCATTCGATCAGGATGTTGGGAATCTTGTTGAATTGCCCAACTTGATATTGAAAAGAGTTTTCGATAAATGAGACTAAAATGCGGGGTTTATAATTGTTAGGCATGTGATGTCTAAGGAATTCATTTGGTTAGGCATGCGATGTCTAAAGAGGTTGCGGATTCCAACTGTTGTAGTTTTACACTTTCTTTTCTGTGACCGTAAGCGTAGTATGTGGTGTATCGCCGGCTTCGTTGCTATACATCAACGACAATCGGGATACGCATACTTGCTTACGTTGATGATATGAGATATTATGTGTTGCTGTGATATGTTATATTGGATCGTCGCGTTTTGTATAGCTGGGGGTTTTATGTGAGATAAGAGTTTTTTCTTTTTCATTCATGTAAAATTCATTTGTATGTAATATTCTTTTATTAGGGCACTTCCAGGTAGCGGAAGATGTCACCGTTGTATATTATTTACTTTTCCGCATTAGGTAGACCCAAGGCGAGGAGCACAAGTAACCGGGTTCTAGGGTCCAGTAGGAGACCATCTCGAGGAGTCGGGACCGGGTCTCCTAACCCTAGAATTGGCAGTGTTACTTGCCGCTCTCGTAAGGGTCTAGGGATGTGGGTTTGGCTATTCATCGCGACCATGGAATCCGTGTTTTATACAGGCTCGTATTGAAAACACGGACGTCCTAGTATATCCAATATTTCATATATGTTCTTCTGCTGCAATGTTCTGTGATGAGATCATATTACTACCTGAGACGAATGTTTATATTTTATATATATGAGATATATGTTATATTGCAGATTTCGTTTCAAAAGAGATGCTTGTGAAGCATAATAAAATGGGACTTCATTAATGAGATTAATGAAATAAAAGAAACCTAAGATGTTGTAGAAACTTGTTTATAAAAACTGGTAGCTCTAGTTCTTGCTTTGCATAGCGGTGTTCCTTGTAGAACATCCAGCACCTTATTCGATAAGGAAAGGACCGAGATCCCTTCACCGGGAGTGACTCCTTTAGCAATAACTGGCAGATGCTACAAACTCGGTTTGTCTTTTGATTGCTTCTATAGTTCTTGCTTTGCACAGCGGTATATATGACATATCCTGCACCTTATTCGATGAGGAAAGGGCCGACGATCCCTTCACCGGGAGTGACCCCTTTAGCAAAACTAGAAAAGCCTCAAAAACACTCCATTTAAAATCACTCGATTCTACGACGATATCAAGTTCATTACGCAATAAGTTTTCTTAAAAACCTGTCGTAACCCTCCGTCATTTTAGGAAGTAGAGTACTTAGTATTCGTTCTGTGTTTGTTGACCATAGTTAAGGCACAGTGTACGGTAGCTAAGTGATGTCTTCCTATATAGCATATGATGCGATTAGTTAGGACAGTCATATGACTTTGTTGACCTTAGTTAAGGGTCATGTGGGTGGGTCTAATTAATCAAGAAATGACGGGTAGAACTTGACTAGTGCTTATGATTTGTTGACCATAGTTAAGGTCATAAGTCACTAGGGATAAAATATTATTGGGAATTTCAAGTGTTGAAATTTGCAATGAGATTGCATACCTTCTATGAGATAGTTGGATCCCGATACCCGCTGCGAGTAAGAGTTACTCCTGGGAGAGTTTTACACATTACAATTAGCCGATCAAGTAGGTGTCTAGAAAGGTGTTAACGGGGTTACGCCTTTGGGAAAACGAGGTTTACTTTAATTAGGTTCGTGCGAAAGCACGGGGGACCTCCCTCAAAGTACCGACACTGGCCTGGCTGAAAGATTGGCGAACTTGTAGCGTGTAATTAATCCCGGCTAGTCTTTCCTTTTAGGGTTTGAAGGAAGATTTGATTAAAACAGTGGGAGACATCCTGATTAGATATATTAGATAACCAATCTAATCTTGCAAGAGCATACGCTGAGTGTTTTCTTCTCTCTCTCTCCAGTTAGCGACCATATCACGCCTTAATCAAAATAATAAAACGGATATATTGACCGAACCCGCTCGTTATACTGAGCCGGGAAACGTTGGTCCCGCTCCAACTTATAATTGTTATAGGACAGAGCAGGAAATTGGGGATTACCAGAATTCCCGTGCCGTCCAAACGAAGAAAGTGCATGTTGATGCATCATCTTCGGGTGTGTTCATTACACAGAACTGTTTCTCAATATCCTTTACGTCCTGGGTATGTGATACCGGATCAGGATCCCGTATATGTAATCTGTTACATGGGCTACAGATTGGTAGAGAACTGAGAACGGGTGATAAGTTTCATGAGACAGAAAACGGTGCAAGTGTTGCAGCCAAGTCTGTTGGTCACTGTCACCCTGTATTACCAGAATACATTGATTCTGAACAAATGTTATTAGATAACGAACCTGATATACAAAATCATATCAGTATCTTTATTAGTAAAGAAAGGATATAATTTTGTATTGTTGGATAATGTTTTGAACATTTCCTATATCAAGAGTTGATCGGTTCAGGCACGTTATCTAAAAGCATTGTCGTTCTAAATCAAACTACAGTTCTTAGTATACGGAACACACACAAGAGGAAGAGTTCAGAAATGAATGAATCCTTCTTGAGGTATTGTAGACTAGGTCATATCAATGCGACCCGACTGGCTGAAGTTACGTATGGATGCATATTTAAATTAGTTTGAATTTACATCTTGTGAAACTTACCGGTCATGTCACAAAGATAAGATGACCACAGCTCTATTTGTTGGAAACAGAGAAAGAGTTAGTGAACTTTTGGGATTGATACATGCTGATGTATGAAGGTCCCCTGTCTACACATGCCAAGACTGGTTCTTTGTACTTCATTACATTCTCTGATGATCTCTCAAGATTCAGACATATGTTCCTGCTGAAACACAAGTCTGAAACTTTTGAGATATTCACAGAATATAAGTTAGAAGTAGAGAACCAAAATACGGGTAAAAGTATTATGTCCTTTGATGAGATCAAGGAGGAGAATACTTGAGCATGGAATTCCTGGACTATTCTAAAGGAGAATGAGATTCTCTCTCAGCATTACTCCTTCGAATACACCACAGCACGTCGGTGTATCGGGGCGGAGCAATAGCACCCTATGTGATATGGTGTGCTCTATGATGAGTACTACTGAGTTTCCTATTTCCTTTTGGATGTTATGCGCTTGAGAAGCTGCATATCTATTGAATAGGGTTCAAATCAAATTAGTTGCCTACCACTTCATATGCGATATGGAAAGGGAAGAGCCCATATCTTAAGTTTGTTAAGATTTGGGGTTGTCCGGCCTATGTCTAAAAGCAAAATCCGGACAAGCTCGAGGCAAGGTCTGTAATGTAGAACTGGAAATGTTCCAGCTATACAAACTACAACAGATGATTTGATAGAACCAAAGGATTCAATAGTTACCAACGAACCTCAGCCTCTCCGCCGATCTAGTAGGGTTCCTCACCCATCTGAGAGATACTTTGGTTTCTCTATGACAGTGGGAGCGAGGATTGCATCATGAGATGATGACCCAACTAGTTTCGAGCTGGCCATCAGGAGTAGGACTCTGTAAGAATGGCTGGGTGCTTATCGATCTGAGATGGAATCCTTATACACCAACAAAGTATGGACTTTGGTTGCTTTATCTGAAGGGTTAAATCCCCATCAGGAGCAAGTATATCTTGAGAAGATTACTTGGTGTATATGGAAAAGTTGAGACTTTCAAAGCTAGACTTGTTAAAGCTTTGCATCATAGACCAGGTATGGATTATGTTGAAACCTTTTCTAAGGATCTATGCTTAAGTCCATCCAGATCCTACTTGCCACAGCTACATACCATGACTACGATATCTGGTGGTTGGGTGTCTTGACTGCTTTTCTAAATGATGTTTTAGAAAAGAGCGTCTATAAGTACACAGCCAGAGGGCTTCGTAAACAGTGGGAGCAGCGGAAACGTGTGCAAGATGTTTTATATGATAAAACAGGCATCGCGGAGTTGGAACATCTGTTTTGATGTGGTATTCAAAGAGTTTGACTTCATCAAAATGGTAGATGAACCTTGTATATACGAAAAGGTAGTAGAGAGTATGGTTGTGATCCTCGTAGAGTACGTAGATGACATACTCTTGATAGGGAAGGAGTTTCCTATGCTACGCTCGGTCAATCTCCGCTTATCACAAGGATTCTCCATATAGGATCAAAGTGATACCTCCTAAATCCTGGGTTTTTGGATCTATGAGATAGATCTAATTGGATCTTAGGATATTCACTAGATGTAGTGAGATGGTATCAATCGATCCTGGGGAGAATCACTGGAAAGGTTCCAGGGTGATAAGAACGACTGAATGTCAGTCGCAGGCATTGTCTATACCCTCAGTGGAGGGACGGTATGTTAGATGAGTTCCAAGCTAGATACCGTGACTTACTAGACGATTAAAGGCAAGATACATCGTTACCAAGGATGCTACTAAAGAGGCAGTCTGGATATATATAAGTTCATAAGATGAACTTCGTTCCTACCATTGTGTGACAATGGAGTTGTGGCTTTAGCCAAGGAACTACCGTCCCATCAGAAATCCAGATATAATTCTTAGGCAGTGTCACCTGATCATGGAGATGGTTGATTTCCAGGGAGATCGAGGTTAGGAGAGTAGACACAGAGGACAACAACGCGAATCCACTCACAAAGGCCTTTTTCCCAGTAGAGACTTTTATGGGATGGTTGAGTATGAGATACTTCAACCGCAACTAATTGTTGGGTATGCGATACCATAACAGATGGCCCTAGTGCAAGTGGGAGATTGTTAGTTATATGTATGCCCTAGAGGCCATTACTGTACATACGATGTATATTGTAGTGGATGCTAGAACATATATAGGGAGGACTTTCTTGCTCGACATGATAGTATGCTATCTGGTTGTACTTTATCTTAACATGTACTCTGATTGTCTCTATATTACATGTTGATAAAGCCCTTAGGATATGTACTCGACTACTGGGACTATGATGAGATCATACTAGTGGGGCCACGGTAGTCGACGAGTACATCCTATAACTGTTCCTAGTCGAGGGTGTATCGGGACAGGGCATCGATGCACCAGTGTAGACTAGCGTATGCGCATCTTGACCCATATGATGGGCGATGGATGATCCCATATCCATCGGTGTTTGACATCAAGGATGGTGTACGGGTGCTCAGTGGAGACTGGGTACACTGGACGGACTCGCCGAGAACTCCCAGATGGTATTATACCATACGTCAGATGGCAGTTCTCCGGTGACACTAGTACAGAGTAGTCTGTTGACCCGAGATCGTCATAGAGTCCTGTGTGATTCCCACTGTGCTTTGATTTCCATCATACCACGTCCAAGAGGGCGTGCAAAAAGGTGGCTTTTGGGTACAGTCCCGAATCATATGGAGGCAATGAGCGATAGGAGGGGATTCGTCTCTCCCGGTATAGGGAGTTGATGTTGTGCTGTGTTCGATTGGCTATAACCGGAAATCCCTGGCCAGGGTTACTGAGATTTACTGGTAAGTGTTATCAGTAGTTTCTCGAACTGTTATAGACCTCATATCGACACGACTTATCAAGCTACTGGGGTCTGACGTTTACCACCCCTAGGCGAGATATGCAACATATCAGACGACGAGACCGGACTGTACGGGAGTGTTACTGTTTGGATTCACAGGAGAATGTACAGGCTTGCTTGTTGATCTTCTGAGCGCTCAATACCTGGGTAGCTGTTACGTTTAGCTGACCGCTTGCAGCTTGTGGGTGTTTGATATGATCATCACCTACTGCCGGCGTATTGACGATTCTTTAGAGCCCTACACAGAGGTTTCTTGGCTCACGCAAAACGGAGTAGGAGCACATATGTGATATGTGCGGGACCGAGGATAATGCGATATGAGATACCGTATTCTATTCTCGCGATATTTGATATCAGCCGGGTCATCGGATCAAGTGTTGATTCGATGAATCGGTACGGATAAATATTAGTCGGTTATATGCGATATAGCCGGATTGTCGGATCAAGTGTTGATTCGATAATTTAATGTATAATAATATATATGATATATTAAATTATATTAACTAATATTTGCAACCTAAAAGATTCTTTTTCTCACTCGGGTAATACATTGATATATATATGCGATATATGTTAATTGTATTATTTTATTTGGTTACGATAAATATTATATATGTGATATATAATATTGTAACATGATATGATAACTAATGCAACTTGTTTAGTGGAGTTTAAACATGATTAGGGTTTGGATTAGGGTTAAACTTTCTAGATGTTTCTAGAAGGTTTTCTTTTTGTTTTGTGAAAGATATTTGTAAGTGACTCATGCTTTAACCCAACCCAAACCCTAACCCTAGTTAATTCTCTACATGAGTTTAGTCAACCATGGTTGCATTATTCATTATATTATTCTTTTTCTATTCATCACAAAAGGATTCTTAACATTCATTCATCTTCTTCTTCCTTCACTCTTCAAGAAAAAGCTTGCTTGATTTTTCCAAAGTGATGAATAAATATGAGAAAAAGATAAATAAAGAGAGCAAAAATCCTACTTCATCATCCTCATCTTCCCTTGCCATTTAGATGAGGGTGTTCACATCATTTCATGAGTGTTAGCTTGTGTTAAAGAAACTTCAATGTAGATCATCTTAGTATCGAAGATCGGAAGCAAAGGTTGCATCTTTCTCTTCGTGGAACTTCTCGAGAGTCCGGAACCCGATGATCGCAGCGAAGGGACCACAACACGGAGCATATGAAGTGAAGGACCGGATCTACAAAGGTTGTAATCCCTCTCACTTAGTGTTAAGTTGTTAACATGTTAGTTTTCGCCTAATCTCTAGTTTAAAGATCCGTATTCGGGTTGTTCGGCACGGCTAAATTTTTAATCGGGCATGGTTGATGCCTCGTAGACCCTTGTGCGCGTGCATAGCAACCCTACACCACTTTCTCCTTCTCCAGATGGTCACTTCGTGTCGTCGGTGTTTGTTTTGTTTTTGGTTGCCCGTGGATTGTATACGGAGACTAATTTATGTTATCGCCAGTAGGGTGTGGATTAGTCCAAATCCGTATTTTCTTAGATTTGGGTTTGGGGTTGGGTTTAAGGATACATTAGTCTCATTTGAGACTAAGATCAACTTAAACGTTTGTTAAGGATACGCTAGTCTAATTTCAGATTAAGATCAACTTAACGGGATCGTTTAGATCCAACAAAAAAGAATTCGGGCTCTATTGTTTAGTTTGGGGACATTACGGTCGATTACCAGTTTAAGGACATGGTGGTCCAAGGTTAAGGACATCATAGTCCATGGGTTTAAAGGACCCCACAGTCCGAGGTTAAGGACATCATAGTCCATGGGTTTAAAGGACCCCACAGTACGAGGTTAAGGATATCATAGTCCATGGGTTCTCCATGGGTTTAAGGACCCCATAGTTCGAGGTTAAGGACATCATAGTCCATGGGTTTAAGGACCCCACAGTCCATTTTAAAGACGTCATAGTCTATGAAATGTATGGTTGTCGGGACCCGTCACCTCTCTGAAGACGTTGAAGGATTACAATGACAAATATCAAAGGAGTGAAGAGATGTATCCTTGAACCAAAGTTGATTGGGAAATCTATAGTCCAATTTGGAACTAAGATCAATTAATTAGATTATGAGCACATGGGCTCAGTCAAATCTAAGTTGAGGACTTATGGCCAACTTGGGCTAAGTCCAATTAGGTTTAAAATGGTAGACTTTTGGTTGGACTGTTGAACATTATTTAGCAATGCTAAACTGGGGTTTGGTGGCTCTGACAACATTTTGTCTTTAGCTGAGCACTAACCATTCATTATAACTCTGGATTTTAAGGTTTAGTTGAAGGGGAGATTTTCCTCTGGAAAACTTAACCAATTTGGGCTAAGCTTGGCTTTAAAATAGTTTTAAACACTAGAGGATGCTTAGCGATCATGTGCTCCCACGTGATGTGCTGAAAATAGTGTTAAACACTAAGGACGAGGCGCTTAAAGTAGTGTTAAACACTAAAATTGAATTGGTCACGTGGGGTCACATGAGGCATCTGAAGATGGTGCCGGACTTCCTTTATTTTGTTCTCAGAATATTCAGATAAGTGTTAAACACTTTTAGTATTTGAAATTATCACATGTGGACACGTGACAATGCCTCTGCGTTGGGCATCAATTCCTCTGTCTTTCCCTATTTTATTCTTTTGAAAAGGGGTGTTTGTCAGGGGTTACGTGAGGACACGTGAGGCGCCCTAGATCAGTACTGCCTTTGGCTATATTCTCTTTTATTTTGAGGGTCACGTGGGAGCACATGAGGCATTGCCTCTAAGCCTTTTCTTTCTCATTTTGAGGAGTCTGTTTAGGGGTCACGTGGGAGCACGTGAGGCATTACCTCCAGACTTGTTCTTTCTCTTTTGATCATTGAGAGGGAGGGTCACGTGTTGCCACGTGACCAGGTTGGGTACTGATTTCTTTACGTGCATGGAGAGTTTTAAGTCCCTTGTTTTAAGAATTAAATTCTTTGGTAGGGTTAAATCCTAATTTTGTTTAGAGAAATTAAATTCCTATGTATATGGAAGAATTAAATTCTTATGTAGGGTTAAACCCTAGTTTTATTTGGAGGAATTGAATTCCTATAAATTTGGGGGAATTAAATTCCTTAAACTCAATTCTCCCTCTAATTTTGGATCTGCATGGCAGAATCTCCCCGATGAGAATTAAATTCTTGACTTGTGGAGAGATCTGCTTCTGCAGATCTTCAACCAAAGGAAGAACTAAGTTCTTATTCAGAAGAGTTAAACTCTTAAATTGAGAATTAAATTCTCTTTGTTTTATGGAACTTAGATCTCTTTTCCCTTTCTCATCTAGGGTTTCTTTTCTCTGAAGAGATCTTCTTTTCTCTCTTGAGAATTAAATCCTCCTCTCTTTTTTCTCTCTGTTGTTTTATATTTTCCAAAAAGAAAGTAGATCCCCATCTCTTCTTTTCTTGGCTCCTATTTATAAGAGAAAGAAAAGAATCAATTTGTTTTGTCAAACTTTTATTGAAAAATTTTAGTTGTTTTTTGTAACTAACATGATCTTTTAGATCACCCAGTGAATTTTATTCACCATTGTATTTTTAATCCAAAAGATATTTTATCTGTTATTCCTGGCAAATTTCAGGGAAATCTTTCCTTCTATAAATTTTTTCCATAAATTGGTGATTTTTAATCACTATTGGATTTTTAATCCAACGGTGATCCATTTTACAGAGCACCATCTTTTTTGTTTGGAAAGATTTAGAGAAATATTTTTCCAACTAGGGTTTTTGATTTTCCTTAATTAGAATTTAATTCTATTAGTTCAGATGGTTTAAGAGCCTATCACGCGTTAGCACGTGACCCCACTGATTGACTAATTAATTAGAATTTAATTCTATTGGTTTAGAGCGCTCAGGAACCCATCACGTGTTGGCACGTGACCTCACTGATTAATTATTTCCGATTATTTATTTTATTCAGCGCCTACAGGCTTTGCCTGTAAATGGTTACGTGTCTGCACGTGATGCCCGGTCACGTGTGGGCACGTGATGCCTCATAACTTTTGATCCCGGATGAATTATGAGGACCATAATATATCAAATCGAAGGAGTTTTCGAGACACTTTCGATAACATCAGAATTTAGCTGTTTGTCATCCGGGAGTTTGTCAAAATGCAGCCCGGAAAATACTGGTTCGCATTTTCTCCCTTAGATTACACGTGAATAGCATATTTGCTCATAACTTTTGATCCCGGATGAATTATGAGACCCATAACATATCAAATCGAAGGCGTTTTCGAGACTATTTCAATGCCATCATAATTAAGCTGTTCTTCATTCGGGAGTTTTTCAAAATACAACCCGGAAAATACTAGTTCACATTTTCTTAAACGTATCGCTGCCATTTGATACCTTAGGCTCTTTTACGTAGAATTTTTTTAGCGGGAACACCTGCTCAGTATGGCATGCGGGTTCGGCCAATATATCCATATTATTATCTTGATTAAGAGATGACATGGCCGCTACCTGAAGAGAGAGAGAAGAAAACACTTTAGCATATGCTCTCGTAAGATCAGATTGGTTATTATTTTATCTAATTAGGATGACTCTCACTATTTTTATCAAATCTTCCTTCAAACTCTAAAAGGAAAGACTAGCCGGGATTAATTACACCCTACAAGTTCGCCAATCTTTCAGCCATGTCAGTGCCGGTATTTTGAGGAAGGTTCCCCGTGCTTTCGCACGGACCTAATTAAAGTAAATCTCGTTTTCCCATAGGCATAGCCCCGTTGACACCTTTCTAGACACCTACTTGATCGGGTAATTGTAAAGTGCAACTCTCCCAAGAGTAACTCTTACTCGCAGTGGGTATCGGGATCCAACTATCTCATACAAGGTATGCAATCTCATTGCAAATTTCAACACTTGAAATTCCCGATAATATTTTACCCCTAGCGTCCTAAAACCTTGACGGAGGCAAACTACCCATAGCCCGCTAGTCAAGTTCAACCCGTCATTTCCCGATTGAATTAGACCCACCTGCACGACCCTTGACGGAGGCCAAACAACGCCGTAAGAATACCCTAATCCAATCGCATCATATGCTTCAGATAAGTACTAATTAGCTACTGTACACTACGCCTTGACGGAGGCCAAACTACCATAGCACGAATACTAAATAATACTTATCTGAAATGACGGAGGGCTACACAGGTTTTTAAGAAAACCATGAGCATAATGAACTTGATATCATTGTAGAATCGAGTGAATTTTGAAAAGGAGTGTTTTTTAGGCCTTTTATTAGTTTTGCTAAAGAGATCACTCCCGGTGAAGGGATCTCGGCTCTTTCCTCATCGAATAAGGTGCAGAATATTTCATGAATACCGCTATGAAAAGTAAGAACTAAAAGAAGCAATCAAAAACAAAACCGAGTGTTTTAGCATGTGCTAGCTTTTGCTAAAGAGGTCACTCCCGGTGAAGGGATCTCGGCTCTTTCCTTATCGAATAAGGTGCTGGATATTCTACAAGGAATACCGCTATGCAAAGCAAAAACTAGAGCTACCATTTTTTAGAAAATTTGATTCTACAACATCTTTTAGGTTTCTTTTATTTCATTATTTATATTAATGATGTCCCATCATTTATGCTTCCTAAGTATCACAGAAGAAACGAAAATACAACGTACACTTATACCATCCGCATTCGCCACAGTGTCCCGCTATGCATCGTTAGGTTACTTAACTAACGACATACCGGGACGGGACTAGCGCGGGTGCAAAACAAAAGCAACGTCTACTATATATCTCACATATAATATGTATCCATTCGTCTCAGAATCCACAGTGATCACATCACAGAGCAGCAGAAGAAACATATGAAATATTGGATATACTAGGAGGTCCGTGTTTCATTTTGAGCCTGTATGAAACACGGATTCCACGGTCGCGATGAATAGCCAAACCCACATCCCTAGACCCCTATGAGAGCAGCAAGCAACCCTACCAATTCTAGAGTTAGGAGACCCGGACTCGACTCGTCGAGATGGTTTCCCACTGGACTCTAGAACCCGGTTTCTTGTGTTCCTATCCTTGGGTCTATCCTAATGCGGAAAAGTAAATAATATACAACAATGGTGACATCATCCTCAACTCGAAAGTGCCCCAATAAAAGAATATTACATATAATTAATTTTACATGAATGAAAATAAAAACTCTCACCTCACATAAAACCCCCGGCTATTCAAAACGCGACGATCCAATATAACATATCACAGCAACACATAACATCACTTGTCATCAATGTAAGTAAATATGCGTATACCAATTATCGTTGACGTATAACAACTGTAACGTTTTGAAAATCGTTTCGGTGAAATTTAGGAAAATCGGTAAAATAATGGGGTTTTCTGTAAAAAGTCAAAATACAAATATCTTTATTATAAAATTAAATATACATATTCTAGCCATGTAATTTCTAGTATTTGGTATTTATTGAGCCACTGGTGAAATTTCAAATTTTCTGATTTTTTTTTCGAAATTAATTATTTTAATATTATTTTAAGCCGTCACTAATACATTTAATTAGGGAAAATTACAAATTGGAATGAGTTGAAACAAATTTTGTGCATCATAAAACATTAAAAAAAATTTTAACATGTTGTTTTTGGAATGAAATTAAGCTGTTAAACGGTTTTGAAAATATCGAAGAAAAAGGGCTTAATTAGTGAAATTGGGGTATATCATTTATTATTTTTCCTTCACCCACACAAACCCAATTTCCCCTCCTTGGCTGAGCCCATGGCAGCCCATTACCCAAGTTCCCACTAAAAAAATGAGAGAAGCAAAACAAATGAAAAGAAAAGGGGAAATGAAAAGAAATAGATAAATGAGTTTGGACTTTTGACTTTTGTGTTGACTTGGACTTTCCTTACTTGTTATTCCTCACCTCACTCTCTCTCCTCCACCTCAAAAAATCTGGCCGAGCTCTCCTTGTTCAGCCCCAAAAAAAAATTCCCATATCTTTCCATCAAATTTCATCAAATTTCAATCAAAATTCAAGTTAAAACTCAAATCCAACTCCTACCCATTTTCCCTTAGCCCACCTAGCATGGATCTTGGTGCAAAGATTTCAATTTGGAGGTCAAGTTATATGTTTGATCCATAGTTCATGAGGTATAAAATTTTGACTCTTTTGTTAATTGTTTGTTATTACTTTAATTCATCTAAATTAGATGTCAATTATGGTTTTTATTGCAAGGTTTAACCTTCATAAGAAGGGTTTCTAAAATTCTAGTTAGGGTTTTTACCTCACCATTTGGGGTCACAACATGTAGTTTGGCTTATCAGGGCATGTAAAATTTAGGCTAGTTGTTAGATTTTGCAAACTAGTTGTTAATTGGTTAAGTGTTACTTTTAAATGGTATTAATGGTACAATTTTGTAAACTAGATTTTTATAAATCACATATATTGGTGAGATAAATTATGATGAGGGTTTCTACCATTAAATTATGGTTTTAATGAGGAAATTAACATGTTAATGGAATGCTAAAACCAAACCTTGTAGCTAGATGCAAATTGTTATTTCAAAATTTTGCTAATTAAGCAAGTGTAAACTAGAATTTCGGGTTAATGAAAGATAGTGAGATTAAAAATCTAATTAGGATTTGTATGACTTATTTATAATGTTTAGTGGATATTGTGGCCTCTAGATTTGTTGAAACATCATGTTTTGTACAAAAACGGTAAACCTTGCTTGCTAGCTTTTTAGAAAAACGGCTTTTAAAGTGAGTTTGGGGGTTTTTGTGAATTTTAACCTATTTTATATTATAATTAGTGTTCGTGAATGCGCAAATGAGTGTGTTTGGGTTTTTCTCGATGGTTTGACGTTGTACATCGACATCGAGGGTTGGTTTGGCTATTCTTGCTTGTGTAGGCGATAGGTTTTGACCTATGCGTGATACGCGTGCCGATTTGATTTTCGTATGCCGTTTTGATTTCGAATTTGGTTTTAATGCGATACGGTGCGTTATGATATGTAGGTACCCCATGTGGACTTCGAGACGACAAGCAAGCGTGTGGCGACGTCGGCACCGGCGAGCGAGGACCAGGTGAGTAGATTTATATCTACGGGGAGAAGTCGGGTGGATGGCGTGTAGCACCCCCGCAGTTCGTGGTGGTGTATACGAATACGTATACACACACATATATATATATATATTGATTATATATTGTTGAGTTTATTGATGATAAAGATAAATTTTAGGTGTGATTGGATAGGTTTAGTGTTCCGAGACCCTAGAATAGAGGTTGCACCACATTTACATACACACACACCCATACTTGCATACATTCTTCTTTCATATGTGCTTATATGGGGTTATATTGTTATGTGTTCACATGGGTATGGGATTATGTGTTCACATACTGGATTTGAGGATAGTATTGGGATTTGAGATGAGTCGATAAGATTTGATTGAGACCGCAAGAACGGTGATATGGCAGGATTCGTACTTGAGATACGTCCTGATGTTATAGCGGATCTTGGGACGACGATACATGTGAATAGTGTTATACATTGAATGGTTGACATGTGATTGTGACATGAGATAAGATATGTTAAGATATTCATAATAGGTCGCATTAGGCGATGTATACCTCTTTATGACGATATATGATGATGATATCGGTTTGTATGAGGCTGTAGATCAGCAGTCAGATCATGACTATATTGATGATATTAGTAACGTACTAGACGTAGGTCAGTACCCAGATTATGATCTTTGATTAAGAGGATACCTGATGAATAATTTGGTGAATGTGATATTGACCCGTACCTAGATTTGGGATGCCGTACGACGGATTGACGTACGAGCTTTATATTGATGTTTGATCCGCACTCTTGACTTGGGAATAACTGACTATAGATATGGTATCGGATGTGATATTATCAAGGCGGGATCACCAACTAATATATATATATATATATATCGACTCAGATGTTAGGCGGTTTTCTTACCTTCAGTTAACCTGTTAGCTCAGCCTATAGTTTAGTGTAGCTGTACGACTTATATTTCATTAAATGCAGATTTGTTATCATTGTGTCTAGTAGTTAGCTCCCGCTCATTTTTGCTGTTCGCTCCGCATCGCATGCTTATATTATGATTCATATTCTATTGTTGATATCATGCTGCTAGGACACCAGCACCATTACCGATGACGCGTATGTACCACGTACACTTACTTGCCGGCTCACACACATCTTCATCGGTAATTACCATGTCACGAACACTTTAGAAAATACTATTTCATTGACATAGGTTGTTAGCTAATAGTTTAGACATGATATTAGTGTACTTGCCTTATATGCTAGTTTAGACATTGTAGTTATTGTCTGCTACTTCATGCATGTTATTATTCACTGTTGTGCCGCATTCATGGATTTTCATGCCTATATTCACTGTTTACATGCTATTGATGACTTGGATTCGGATTTCATGAGATTTCTTGGATTTGGAGGAAAATCGCAAAAACATAAATAAACCTTTTCTCTCTTTTTAAATAAAAAGTGCGGTTTTCCCATGATGTATGAGTCGTCCACCATGAGTTTGCTGATGGATTTCGAGACCCGATTCGAGGAGACGGATGAACCGTTTCGGGTACATGGTAGACCCGGTGCGGTACCCCGGGGCAAGAAGATCGCAGATGATGGCGTTGAGCCTGGCACGGGAGCACTACCGACCGGTGATATTACCCGACGCGTCGGATATCCGGAGGATACCGTCATGGTCTTGAGATTAATGGTAGGGGCCGTTCTGCACTGACGGCGCCCTAGATAGTGAGATTGAGACATACAGGGATATTTGAGATATTGAGGTACAGAGATTACGACACAGAGATATCGAGATATTTGGATATTTGTTTTGTGTCGATGCTAGGCACTGTTTATACTGATTTCATTTATGATACCTCGTTTTAAAAAAAAAGATACAGAAATCTCACTAATTTATGAAAGCAGTTTTCTTCAGTACATGCATTCTGTTTCATGCATTCATACATCATCCATATGATATATTGCTACTTGAGGCACTGACACGGGCACATGGGATTGCACTTGGGTTAGACTTTTACCCTAGCCATTATTATAGGCTGCTGGTTTTATATTTGAGGATATGTTATGATTGTTGACCTAGGATTGCGTTGTTCATGCGATTTCTGTTTGTAGATGTTTTTCTACTCACGAGTTGGCAACTCACCCCCGTTGTGCCACAGTTTCTTGCAGGTTTTGCCGTACAGGTTTCATTACGGCTTTGCTGGCACTGCTTCTTTCGGGTGACTTGCTAGTAGGTGGATTTATTGGTATCATGCCCATCATATTACTTGTATAATATTAATCAGTTTTATCTAGTAAATTCCATCAACCAAACATGTATTTATTTTTGAGATAGAGACCAGTGATGTTATTCTTTCGACCTTAGAGTCGCGCGTTATATTTCGGTGGATTTCTTGTTGTTTTGAGTTTCCTTTTGAGTTTTGATCCTCGCCCTTGGAGTTGTATATTATATTGCTTGTGTGGTTGTGACCGTCGATTGATGAAGAGCTAGCTCCCGCTTGGGGAAGCCTTTTATTGATTTCGTATACTATTCATGTTGTATCCCGTTTGGGGGCCAGTATTTACAAAGGAGACTCTGCCGAAATTTTCAGGAAATATTTGATATTTTTAAAAACGCATAATTCGGCTTATGCTATTAAAACTACTTGATTTAAATTGGTTTTCCTTCACTCTACTACTTTTCTTGGTTTGGATTTCTGGGTTTTCGGTTTACTTAGATTACGTACGCCTCGAGACGTTCTTAGTTTAAGTGCCGGTCATGTTCCGTACTTTCGGGATGTGACAACAAAGAAACCGGTGATACACCATATATTACACTTACGGTCGCAGAAAAAAAAATGTCAAACTACAACATTTGGAATCCATAATAACCTTAGACATCATAAACACAAAATATCACATACTTTGGATTTCGTGCCTAACGATACGAATTCCACATATTGTATCACATTCCACAAATAGCTAGACGATGTTAAACCTTTCGATCGAATCAACGAATTCCCAAAATTTCCAGAAAGCTCAACACTTGAGCAATATCAAAAATACCCAGAATCATGCCCCAGTAACTACAGACCAACCGTAGAAGAATCGGCCCAAGCCTCACACATGGCGCCGCGGAACCGCCGCCAAACCCATGGTTTGGCCGCGGTTCCACAGTCATGTTGTCGAGTTAGGGTGTTATTCTTCTAGATGGTCCATAGTTTTACCTGCATAATTTTCTGAGAATTTTTAATGTGAAAAATTCCAACATTTTGAAAAATTTCCAGAAAGTGGGCAATATCGGGTTTTCGGAGTTCGTTCGAACTTCTAACTTCGCCTAGATAACTCCTAATGCTCTAGCAAGGCTCTGATACCACTGTAGCTACTTTGGAACAACCACAAGGTTTCATAAGGCATAAATCATGCTATATTTAAAAAATCAGTGTGCCAAACAACCCTAACCAAGGATCTAACTAGAGTTTTAGGAGCTAAACTAGAAAGTAAAGATCTTTACATCTAAGTGATAATGGAATACAACCTTTGTAGACCGGTCCTACACTTTAATGGCTCCTTGTAGTGGTCCCTTCGCTGCGATCATGTAACTCCTGGACTCTTTCATTACTTTTCAAGGTGAAAAGAACGATCTTGCTTGAAGTCTTCGAGGCCGAAGATGATCTACATCGAGAAGACACTAACTCAAGCTACTACTTCATTAATGAGAGATTAGTGAAGCTAACACCCTATACTAAAGTGTTAATCTAGTAGAGGATGATGAAGTAGGAAGTGGGCTCACTTTAGTTTTATTTTTCTCACAATATTTTCTCACTTGAACAAAACCTAGAGAGCTCTTAAGTTTTGAGGAAGAAGGTGAAGTCAAGAGATGAGAATGAACTAATGAGGTGAGAGAATCAACCATGGGTGAGTTTGTATCATATAGCTAACTCATGTAGAGACATAACCATGGCTAAATTAATAAATATCTTAAGTAAAACAAAATGAGTGGACTAAGTCAATGCATCCATATGCTTCTACAAGCTTCATGTATGTGAGCAATTATCCACTAATTGGGATTTACTTTAAATATTTAAACTCTATATTATAATTAGTATGGTGTAAGTCTCATACACCCATGTAGTGTGTATCAACAACGATGACAAAATAAAACACAATTAATAAATATCACATATATATTAAGTGTGTACATGTGAGAAAATAAATGCTTAAGTGAGCTAATATTAGTTAATGTAAATTAGTATATCAAATATACAATTATACACTAAATTATCAAATCAACTCTTGATTTAATAATCCGGCTATATCACATATAACCGACTAATATTAAATGTACCAACTTATCGAATCAACACTTGATTCGATAACCCGGCTATATCACATATAACCGACTAATACAAATATCATGAGAATAGAATACGGTATCACATACTCGCATTATTCTCGGTCCCGCACATATCACATATGTGCTCCTACTTCGTTTTTCCTGAGCCAGTAAAACCTCTATGTAAGACTCTAAAGACTTGTCAATACGCCGACAGTAGGTGATGATCACTTCAAGCACCCGCAAGTCGTCAGCGGTACTAGCTGGACATAACGGCTACCCGGGTATTGAGCGATCAGAAGATCAATAAGCAAGCCCGCTCTAGATCCTGTAAAGCCTGTCAGTAACACTACCGTACAGTCCGGTCTCCTCGTCTGATATGTCGCATATCAAGTCTATGGGTGGTAAACGTCAGACCCCAATAACCGATAAGTCATGCCGATACAAGGCTCATAACGGGTCGAGAAACTACTGATAACACTCACCAGTAAATCTCTAAATCAGCCCTGGCCAGGGACTTCCCTGTTATAGCCAATCGAGCACAGCGCAACATCAACCCCCAATACCGGGAGAGACGAAACCCCTCCTATCGCTCGTTGCCTCCATGTGACTCGGGACTGTACCTAAAAACCACCGTTTTGCACGTCCTCTTGAGCGTGGTAAGGTGGAAATCAAATCACTGTGGGAATCACACAAGACTCTATGACGATCTCGGGTCTACATGTTGGATATAGTGCCCTCAAAGTCAATTATTGGATCGCAGGCACGTGATTGAAATGATTGAGGGATGACCTATACCGGTAGGACAGTCTTACTCGAGATGATAGTATGCTATCTGGTTTGTCTTTATTATCGTGTACATGATTCAGATGATATTACAGATCACTATTACACATTGATAGAGCCCATAGGATTCTTGCTTGATTGCCAGCAGTATGATGGCGATCATATACGTGGGAGCTGGGGTCTATAAGCACATCCTTAAAGTGTCCCTAGTCATGGGAGTTTCGAGACTGGGCATTGATACTCCGAGAGTAGACTAGTGTATAAGGATGGAGACACCGACGAGGGGAAGTGGCTGGTCTCACAAGCCATTGGTGTCAGTTGGTTCACCTAAGACGTATACAGGTGCTCATTGGGTTATGAGTACACCGGACGGACTCGCCGGGAACATGCTAGTTGGTATTATACCTATCGTCAGATAGTAGTTCCCTGGTGACATGTGTACAGGTTAGTCCATCTACCTGAGATCGTCATTTGTTTCATGTGAGTTCCCACTGTACTTTGATTACTACCCTACCACGGCTCAAAGGAGTCATACAAACAGGTTTTAGTTGGGTACAGTCCCGAGCCACATGGAGGCAATGAGCAGATCGGTAGGGGATTCGTCTCTCCCGGTATTGGGGGTGAGATCACGCTGTGTCTGGAGAGCCATTACACAAAATCCCTGGCCAGGGTAAGCGAGATTTACTGGAAGGTATTCCAGTAGTTTCTCAAGGTGTTCTGGGCTACACTCCGTAACGACTTATACCGCTATTGGGGGTCTAACGTTTACCAGCCCTCTAGGCCCGATATGCGATACTCATAGACGAACGGACCGGACTGTACGGATATTGTCACTGACAGGCTCAGTAGGGTTTCAGGATGAGTTCGCTCATCAGCTTCCCTTTCACTCAATACATGGGCAGCCGTTACGTACAGCTAGTACCACTGACGTGCTTATGGTTAAACCCAGTGCCAGAGTATTGACGAGTCTTTAGAGTCCCCCATAGAAAGTTTTCCAAGTTCGGGCGAAACGTTGTAGAGGCCATATGGTTTTATGGTAGGGTTCGATCATATACGTGCACTTGTGCACGGATCATGATCGAACGGATCATACTAGTGGGCTTTGGTTTAAGCCGGATCCTAGTATTAGATTTGTTGGATTACTTTCGTCTCATTGCATTCGTATTCTGTCGGAATGCGGATGCAGGTATGTATATACAGGTGAGGGGTATTCTTGTGATCCGTCACGAGTTTACTTTAGAAGATGCCATTCCATTTCCTGATTTAAACTTTTGTTTTAAAGTTTATTAGGTGTAAATTGTGAGTGCTAGTCATGATCAAGAGCATTAAATATGGCATGTGCTTTGTTGATGAGTCATGGTGTTATTTTTTGTGCCATGTCTACTCTCTTGATTAATTATTATGCGGGATTAACATATGAAGAGAGAGATGGAAGCCACATATATTGTGGGGCTTGGTCTTGAGATTAAAAAAGAGCTCTCATGTATTCATCTCTTACAATAAGCTAGCTCTTCCTCTTCTCTAGATTTAATCTTGAGCTCACAACTTTGATTAATGGCTTCTTCTTCAACCTCCACCCATCCTTCTCATGAGTTGAGAATCCATGGGTGTCTTGAGACAAAGTGATCACACACATTCTCTACTTCACCTTGGACATATCGGCTAGCAAACTTCATGTTCGAGTTGCTTCGGTTTTGAAGCGGGAGCTCGTAAAAAAATTCCTTGACATGGTGCCACTTCGACGAGGAGACCGGAGATCGAGATTGATCGGAGATGCCGCGAGGAGCTAAGGATGGTGGCTAAAGACCGAAAGACACGGATCGATCGGTATAGCCATTCTAACTTCTTTTTAGTTAGCTAGTTTACGGTTAATGGAACGATCCGGGTGAAAGTCTGCATTAGCGCCAGTTTATAAAAGTTTTTGTTCCACATTTGGCCTCGGATTCACGGCCAGGGCGCTACCATAGACTTACACTACAGACTAACATGTACCAGTGTCACCAGAGAACTGCTATCTGACGATAGGTATAATACCAACTAGGAGTTCTCGGCGAGTCCATCCAGTGTACCCAGTCTCCACTGAGCACCCGTATACCATCTCACCCGTATACCATCTCTGATGTCAAACACCAATGGATCTGGGATCATCCATCGCCCATCTCGTGGGTCGAAAAGCGTATACGCTAGTCTACTCTGGTATATCGATGCCCTGCCTCGATACACCCATGACTAGGAACATTAAAGGATGAACTTATGGACTACCATGGCCCTACTAGTAGGATCTGCATCACAATCCCGGTAGTCAAGTACACATCCTAAGGGCTTTACCAACATGTAACCATAAGACATTATCAAGAGACAAGTATACATGTTAAGATAAAGAGTAACCAGATAGCATACTATCATGTCGAGCAAGAATGTCCTCTCTATATATGTCCAAGCATCCACTATAATATACATCATATGTACAATAATGGCCTCTAGGGCAAACATACAACTAACATTCTTAACCCTGGAGGAGATGGTTGATCCCACAACCATTGGTGTTTGACATCAAAGATTGTACACAGGTGCTCATTGGAGAATGGATACACTGAATAGGACTTACCGAGAACTCCTAGATGGATATATACCTATCATCAGATAGCAGTTCTCAGGTGACACTTATACAGGTTAGTTTGTAGACTCGAGATCGTCATAGTGCCTTGTGTGATTCCCATTGTGCTTTAATTTCCTCCCTACCACGGCTCTACCGAGTCGTGCAAACAGGTGGATTTTGGGTACAGTCCCGAATCACATGGAGGCGGTGAGCGATAGGAGGGTTTTTGTCTCTCCCGGTATAGGGGGTTGATGTAGCGCTATGCTTGATTGGCCATAACAGCAAATCCCTGGCCAGGGTTGTCGAGATTTACTGATAAGAGTTATCAGTAGTTTCTCGAACCGTTATGAGCCATACATCGGCATGACTTGTCAAGTTACCAGGGTCTGACGTTTACCACCCCTAGACTTCACATGCGACGTATCAGACAAAGAGAACGGAATGTACGGTAAGTATTGCTTACAGGCTCGTTAGGGTTGGGATGAGTTCGCTCATCGGCCACCTTTTCATCATGTACCTGGGTAGCCGTTATGCACAGCTAGTGCCGCTGACATGCTTGTAATTAAACCCACTGCCAGCGTACTGTCGAGTCTTTAGAGTCCCATACTGAGGGTTCCCTGGTTCAGGCAAAAGATGTAGAGGCCGTAAGTGTAACGTTTTATAAATCGTTTTGCGAATTTTTCCGTTTTAGGGCAAAATAGTCGGTATTTTCCGTTTTAACCGATTTTGATCAAACTTCTGTACAAACTTGCTGGCACCTAGTTTAGCTAAAATAAATCTAGTGCGCGAACTTTAGGGGTAAATGGGAGGTATTGGTTCAGATAGAATTTTTCCCTAATTAAATATTATTTTAATGTGTTAATTATTGGTTGTTGTTGATATATCATTTTTTGGCCAAAATATCTTTTACCATGTCTTGGCCGAACCTTGTGTAAGAATGGGATTGATTGGGTTTCATTTGGATAAGAATGGTGAGGTGTTTTATGTGAGTCATCCATTTGCATTAAAATGTTTTGTCCAAACTTAAGATTTTTTGATGGAGATTTTTTGTGATAAGTATTGAATAAAGCTCACCACTTGTTGACTTATGGTTTACCCCATCATTATGGCCGAGCACTGTGCTCACCCCCCATTTCCAGTGAAGAATTTTCAGCCCCCCTCATTTTTGGCCGGCCCCACTAGTTTGATGGAGGAATTTTTCTATGTTAATTAATTGGTGGTGTTCACTTCTAGTTAATATATACACACATCTTGAAGAAAAAATTCACAGAAAGAAAATTCTGCTCATGGCCGAGCACTCTTTTGAGTGAGAGAAATTCATTCATTTGCCAATTTCCTCGGTTCACTTCATCTCATCTCCAAGGAAACTTCATTTACATGCACCCGATTCGTTGGGTGCCTGGAGACAAAGTATTCTACACTCTCTCTACTTCAATCTTGAACATGTCGGTTAGCAAACTTCATGTCCGAGTTGCTTCAATTTGAAGCAGGAGCCCGTTTAAAGATTCGTTGACATTGTGCTACTTCGACGAGGAGATCGGAGAGGCCGCGAGGAGCGTGGAATGATAGCTAAAGACCAAAGGAAACAGATCGATCGATATAATTTCTTATACCACTTTATAGTTTACTAGTTAGGGTTTTGAATGGTTAAAGTGGTTAATCTTGATGTGTAGACTTGGAAAAGTTAAGTATATTGTGAAAATGATAATTTTTATTTTTCCTAATTGCCTATTAAGCTTAATCGCAAACTAGGTTTTTCTAACTCATTTTTTGGGAAAGATTAAAAATATGAAAGCAGTTTGGATAGCTTAGTTAAGTTATTATATAATGTTTGAAATCGCTAGAATTGTTAAATTTCTAGACTTGTGCTAAATTGAGAGAAAATGATATAAACTGCTTACTAGATTTCGGTAACTTTTAGGCGTGGGTTTCTTTTGACGTTGCGACGTTATTTATATTGAGACCACGTTTATTATTGTGTTTTGAATGCGCGATCGGGTCGATCGGAATCTAGACTAGGTGTTTCATAGTTTAGAGACCCTAATTAGGGTTTTTGGCCGATGTCGTGCGAGTTAGATGCGCTAAGTGCGCAGTGTAATTTTCAGGGCATTATCCTTGTGTTTCGGTGTCTTTTCGTCGATATAGGATATTTCGCTTATGTGTTATGTTTGTGAAATTTTAGGTTCGCAAGCGGGGACTTCGCACACTACGACAAAAGGGAAAACAGGTGGTAGGCTTCACTTAGGCAGGAGCGTTGGTGAGTAGATTTAACATCTACAGGGGGATCGCCTGTATGGCGTTATGCGTCTGGGCTAGATCAAATGATATGACCTTTAGTGTTTAGTATATGGACTCATCTGTGCATGTGTTTTTCGTTGCATATCTCATTTACCTATTATATTTGGACATAGTATTAATGAGACACAACACTATTATTGACGGTTCATGTTGCACGGGCACTGATTATATGCCACTCACACCGTCAATAATTGCCATGACACGCACAACACCTATACATATGTGATATTGGATTGCTTAGGGACATTGAGACATGATCCTTATTTTCATTGTGCATATGACATATAGCATACCTGTATACCTACATGCTTACACATATACCCTGATATGCTTACATGCTAGTTACCCATATACTTATAGGGTAGTGTACCTTTAGTGATAGTTATATACATATATGAGACATAGCTACATGTACATCTGGTATACATACATATACCAGGAGGGTATTATGGATAGGTATAGAGACATACCTTGCTACATATACTTTTACATCATACATACTTACATATGGACACACATATTTTGCTATACCGACATGGTTACGCTTACCTTGTTATAGCTACATGTTCACCTGTATATGATGTTGCATCTGATTTCGGAGAAATCTGGAAACGCAAGATATATTTAATAACTTGTTGCAGTTAAATAGCGGTTTTCCTTTATATACTCATATTACTGTTTCATGTTGCATATATTACATTCATGGATTGCATATGATGTCTCTGATATTTTTGCTCCTGTATATATAACAGTGGAATGGAACGCTGTTATATAAGCCTTTACACCAATATTAGTGGAATGAGACGCTAATATATGTGTATTGATTCATGCATTTATACTTATTCATTACTTGATGTTTTCTGGATTTGAGGACTGTGGTTGTTTCATGAAATTATGCAAGTATTCTTATTCTTTACTTGATATTTGGATGCATCCACTCAGAGATTTGTTTTAAACAGATAGGGGATCGAGAGTGTTGATGTTGGGGCACTTAAGATTCGGAGGACGTATATACCGATACGTGGAACACAAGTGTCAAGGTGAGACACTTGGGTTTCGAGGAACGTATAGAAATTGAGAAAGACCGATACGTGGATCACGGGTGTCGATACCGGACACTTACGATTCGAGGAACGTATGGATTTGAGTATTTCTGTGTCGATGCTTGACTTTTGTTCATGATGTTTTTGGGAGTCGATTTTGGACACTCACTTTATATGAAAGTTACTGGATTCATGATATATGAGATTCACTTGATATTGGATACAGGATATATGAGATTTATTTGATATTATACATTCAGGATTTGTGAGACTTAACATGATATGAGAGCCAATTTGGGGGCTGATTTGAGGAATTGGGATTTGGATTGTCTTGATGGACTTTGGTCCTACCACGATGTCAGGATTCCGTGGAAATGACATGTTTCATTCCATACTCCACATTTATTGTTTATGCACTATTTCATGTATTAGTTGTACCTGCTAGAGTACCTTTCATGACTGTTGCATATATACATTGTCATATCATCGCTTCATGTATTAGTTGTACCTGATAGAGTACCTTACATGATTGTTGCATACAGATTTTCATATTACTGCTTCATGTATTAGTTGTACCTGATAGAGTACCTTACATGATTGTTGCATACAGATTGTCATATTACTGCTTCATGTATTAGTGATACCTGCTAGTGTACCTTTCATGACTATTGTACATATATGACTTTTATTGCTATTAGTTGCTTATGTTATATTCGCGCTGTATGTGCATACTTGCGATCACCTGCATATGTTATTTACTATTCACGAGTTGGAAACTCACCCCCGTTGTGCCACAGGGTTTTGCAGGTTGTTTCCCCAGAGTAGTCGGGACAGGCTATTCATCTATCACATCATCTTTTGAAGCGGATACCGCTTCGGCTCACAGTGTGCAGCTTTGCTTGTGTGGGTTTTGCGGTTATCCAAAGTTGTTTATTGTATATTCGTTGTATCCATGTACTCTCCATCTACCATTATCTTGTATGACTTAGAGACTTGATGTGAGGACGATATTGTATATTTTGGTGACTTGGATGTATTTTATGCAGTTTTACTTATATCGTCTATTATTTCTTCGCTACGGCATCGTATATTTGTTGTGGTGGTTGTTTTCCGCCTTTTGGCGTGGATTTTCTCCCGTTGGGGATGCTTTACTTTATATTTATGTTGTAATCATTTTTGGGGTTGGTTTTTACAAAGGAGGTTCTGCCGAAATTTTCAAGAAAGAAAATTGGACTTAAAGAATTTATACTTGAGATTTTCAAAAGTTTAAACAATGTTTCTTATCTTTTCTTGTCTTTTAATGGTTTAGATTTCTGGGTTTTGTCTTTCTTTTACTGCGTTACGCCTGTAGACGTTGCGTATTATTAGGGCCGTCACATGCCAATTTCGGATCGTGACAAAGTTGGTATCAGAGCGCTAGGTTTTACCTTTCGGGGTGTAGGATGACCTTGGTATGATGGAGTAGGTAGCTTAAGCAGAGTAACGTAGTGTGTGTATGTCCGCGGCATACTCACGATGCGGTACTCCGCCTAAAGTGACCTAAGTACTAATTGCTTGAAATTCCTTCCTTGATGATACATATCCTTGTGATTCGATTTCCGAGTTCATAATCGAATCTTATTTCCATTTATAGCCTTTGTCGCCGATGACTATGGGGACTCAGAGAGGTGTAGCGAGGGCCGAGGTCAGAATTCACTCGGGTGGGATGAGGACTGACCAGGATGGCATGCTCGTTGCACAGGAGCAGATGGATCCGCCTTCGAAAGATCATATCGATATGCTTGTGGCAGAGATGCAGGATTTGCGCCAGACGATGAGGTCTTTGATTGAGGCCAGTAAAGCACAGCGACAGGAGGTTGTCACTCCTGTTACCCAGTTGTTCCTTACGATCCACACACAGCATGGTGTTACTTACACAACAACTGTCGATGCAGCCATAGTTGACAAGGCACGTCTTCCAGAGACTTTGGGAGTTCCGGAACAGTGGAGGACTCGTTCCGGTATACCAGCCCAGAGACAGAGGCGTAGTCGTCGAGACAGATTTCGTGACCGTCGCGGGAGTAGCAGAGGCTTGGGACGAGGAGAGTCGGTTATCTAGATCAGCCGTTCGTTGTGTTAATTTCTGTCAGCGATTCTTTTGTTGCGCGACACGTATTTCAGTCGTGTGCCAATCGGATAGGAGATAGAGTTTTGTCCGTCATTGTGATCCTTCTTGAGATGTTGGATTTGACGTTCTCCTGGGCACGGACTGGTTAGCTACGTGCTAGGCGTATGTGCACTGTCGCGAGAAAACAGCCAGGTTTTGTTTTCCCAGCGAGTCAGTTCTTGTTGTGCAGGGGGACAGTGGTGCCGCCCTCACAGCTTGAATTCTGTCTTTTTTGCTAGTTGTCTTTTGAGGAGTGGATGTCGAGGATTCTTGATTTTCATTCATGATACCGGAACCACAATGAGTTGTTAGACCGGGTTCCTTTCGTGCGAGAGTTTTTCGACGTTGTTCCAGACGAGCCGGCGGAGCTTAGGGAGCTTGAGGATCAGCTGCAGAGTTGTTTTGTTGGGGGACTTGTTCATCCAAGTGTTTTGATTTGGGGAGCTCCTATTTCTGTTCGTCAAGGAGAAAGACGACAGTTTGAGGTTTTGTATTGATTGATCGTCAATTGAACCGGCTTACGGTGCGGATAGGTATCCTTTACCTCGCATTGACGATTTCTTCGATCAGCTTCCGAGTGCGAGACATTTTCTAATTTTGTTTGGGATCAAGTCATCATTGTTGCGGGTTCGGAGTGATGACATTCCGAAGAATGCCTTGTGCGTGCTACGGGCTTTGTGTGTTTTGGTGGTGTCATTGGACTCACCAATGCCCTAGCAGCATTCGTAGAGGTGATGAACCAGATTTCTTCAGGCCGTTCCTCGACCAGTTTATTGTTGTGTCATTGACGACATTCTGGTCTATTCAATGTGTCGTGAGGGACAGGAGTAGCACTTGAGGATTTGTTCAGCAGACATTGGGAGAGCCCCAGCTGTTGCTAGATTCTCAGAGTGTTCTTTCAGACTTGTTTGTGTTGACTCCTAGTTCTTGTAGTTACAGGAGACGGTTTTCGTATGGTTCCGAGGAAGATCGAGGCCGTACAGCTTAGGCCCAGACATGTGTGCAGGACGGAGGTCCACAGAATTTTGGGCTTAGCAGGTTTTTACCGCCGTTTCGTGCAGGATTGCTAGTGTAGTGCTGCACCGTTGACTGAACTGACCGGAAGGGAGGTTTCTTTTCTTTGGACTGAGGCATGCGTGCGGAGTTTTTCAGCAGTTGAAGACTCGGTTAACAACTGCATCAGTTCTTTCTTTGCTTTCTGGTTCGGGCGACTTTGTTGTTTAACTGTAATGTTTTGCGAGTGGGGATCGATTGTGTACTGAGGTGACACTATAGAGTTATCGCTTTTGCTTCCCTACATCTGGAGGAAGTACGAGCAGGATATCCCACTCATGATCTAGAGATGGCCGCGGTGGTCGTGCGTTAGAGATTTGGAGACGCTACTTGTTCGAGAGTCATGTCAGATGTTCACGGACCACCAGAGCTTAATGTACATCTTCCTGCAGCGGGTTTTGATTGTTGAGACAGTTTTTTGCAGATTTACAGTTCTTGTGCGATCGTTGAGTACAGCTTAAGTTCGCCTCTACTGAGGTGACAGCTTGCTCATGTCTACGCCCGACCACTTTTCGTTAATCGCTTTCGCGAGGCACTGCCCGCCGATGCTCGTCCGTCAAAAATTCTTGAACATACTTGGCTGGGTAATGATTCGGATTCCTTGATTTGTGACAAGGGTGTGCTATGTTTAGGGACGCGTTTGTGTACCTGATACTATTGGGTAGAGACGTGAAATCCTAGAGAAGGCACATCTGTCAACTCTCTGTACTCATTCATGTTCCGCCAGCATTTGGCGTGACTTGTGAGATAGTTACGGGTGGGCAGGGATGTAAAGAGAAGTTTCGGATTTCGTTTCGAGGTGTCTGTCTTGTTGTGTGTTAAGGTTGAGCATCTGAGACCGGCTGGAGAGTTGCAACCTTTAACCGTTCCGGAGTGGGAATGGGAGCAGGTCTCCATGAATATTGGTTGTGGCGTCTACCCAGGTTTAGTCTGGGTGTGACTCCATTCGGATGCTAGTTGTCTGGTTTTACTCGGGTTGCTCAGTTGTCCTTGGTTAAGTTTGTGCATTGCACGGAGTCCCTTCATGGGTCGTATCCAAATAGGGCACCCTATTCGCTTGCCGTCTTGGACAGGAACTTCAGGAAGCCTTGGGTACTGGTTGAGCTTTAGCTCCGTTTTTCCATCCGCAGGATGATGGTTTTGTGATGGAGGGCTATACCAACTCTGGAGGGTATGCTTGTGTGTACGTATTAATTGTTGTCGGCAGTTGGGATCGTCACTTGCCATTGTTAGGATTCTCCTTCGATAGTTGTTCTCAAGATGCACTCCAATTGGCAACCTTTAAGTTTTGGTTGTTAGGTGGTGTCGATCTCCAGTCCGTTTTTCTGACTCTGCGAGATTAGGATTTTTGGATCCCAGCTAGTCTAGAGACTTCGGAAATGATCCAGTTGGTTCAGGTCAGGATGATGACAGCCCAGTGCAGACAGAGGTCTTATGCCGACCGTTGTGGTCGCAGACTTGAGTTCGCAGTGGGAGATCATGTATTCCTACGGATTTTTCCGATGAATGACGTGTTTAGTTTTGGGAAGCTTATCCCAGAATTGTAGGTCCTTTTAAGATCCTTAAAGCGAGTTAGTTCCGTTGCCTTTGATTTGGCACTTCCGCCCAGATTATTGAGTGTTCACCCCGTATTCCTTGTGTCGGTACTTTGCAATTACCTTCATGACCTTTCTCACATGATTCGGCACCAGACCATTTGGCTTGGACGCGATCGTTTCGTTCACCGGCAGCCAATTGTGTTAATGGCTCGGCAGGTGGACAATCTTCGGTCAAGGGTCTTGCCATCTGTGTTGGGTTTTCTTGGACGCAGCCGTATAGTGAGGTGCTCACTTGGAAGGCTACGAGCGATATTTGGGAGTTTTGTAATCTTCTCTTTAAAGGTACGCTTAGTAAAAATTTTAAATTCGGGGACGAATTTTTATAGGGGGGGAGATTGTAATATTTTAGAAATCGTTTTGCGAATTTTTCCGTTTTAGGGCAAAACAGTCGGTATTTTCCGTTTTAACCGATTTTGATCAAACTTCTGTATAAACTTGCCAGCACCTAGTTTAGCTAAAATAAAGCTAGTGCGCGAACTTTGTGGGTAAATGGGAGGTTTTGGTTCAGAAAGAATTTTTCCCTAATTAAATATTATTTTAATGTGTTAATTATTGGTTGTTGTTGATATATCATTTTTTTGGCCAAAATATCTTTTACCATGACTTGGCCGAACCTAGTGTGAGAATGGGATTGATTGGGTTTCATTTGGATAAGAATGGTGAGGTGTTTTATGTGAGTCATCCATTTGCATTAAAATGTTTTGTCCAAGCTTAAGATTTTTTGATGGAGATTTTTTGTGATAAGTATTGAATAAAGCTCACCACTTGTTGACTTATGGTTACCCCCATCATTGTGGCCGAGCACTGTGCTCACCCCCCCATTTCCATTGAAGAATTTTCAGCCCCCCTCATTTTTAGCCGGCCCCACTAGTTTGATGGAGGAATTTTTCTATGTTAATTAATTGGTGGTGTTCACTTCTAGTTAATATATACACACATCTTGAAGAAAAAATTCACAGAAAGAAAATTCTGCTAATGGCCGAGCGCTCTTTTGAGTGAGAAATTCATTCATTTGCCAATTTCCTCAGTTCACTTCATCTCATCACCAAGGAAACTTCATTTACCTGCACCCGATTCGTTGGGTGCCTGGAGACAAAGTATTCTACACTCTCTCTACTTCAATCTTGGACATGTCGGTTAGCAAACTTCATGTCCGAGTTGCTTCAATTTGAAGTAGGAGCCCGTTTAAAGATTCGTTGACGTTGTGCTACTTCGACGAGGAGATCGGAGAGTCCGCGAGGAGCGTGGAATGATAGCTAAAGACCAAAGGACATGGATCGATCGATATGATTTCTTATACCACTTTATAGTTTACTAGTTAGGGTTTTGAATGGTTAAAGTGGTTAATCTTGATGTGTAGACTTGGAAAAGTTAAGTATATTGTGAAAATGATAATTGTTATTTTTCCTAATCGCCTATTAAGCTTAATCGCAAACTAGGTTTTTCTAACTCATTTTTTGGGAAAGATTAAAAATATGAAAGCGGTTTGGATAGCTTAGTTAAGCTATTATATGATGTTTGAAATCGCTAGAATTGTTAAATTTCTAGACTTGTGCTAAATTGAGAGAAAATGATATAAACTGCTTACTAGATTTCGGTAACTTTTAGGCGTGGGTTTCTTTTGACGTTACGACGTTATTTATATTGAGACCACGTTTATTATTGTGTTTTGAATGCGCGATAGGGACGATCGGAATCTAAACTAGGTGTTTCGTAGTTTAGCGACCCTAATTAGGGTTTTTGGCCGATGTCGTGCGCGTTAGATGCGCTAAGTGCGCAGTGTAATTTTCAGGGCATTATCCTTGCGTTTCGTTGCCTTTTCGTCGATATAGGATATTTCGCTTATGTGTTATGTTTTTGAAATTTTAGGTTCGCAGGCGGGGACTTCGGACGCTACGACAAAAGGGAAAACAGGTGGTAGGCTTCACTTAGGCAGGAGCGTTGGTGAGTAGATTTAACATCTACAGGGGGATCGCCTGTATGGCGTTATGCATCTGGGCTAGATCAAATGATATGACCTTTAGTGTTTAGTATATGGACTCGTCTGTGCATGTGTTTTTCGTTGCATATCTCATTTACCTATTATATTTGGACATAGTATTAATAAGACACAACACTATTGTTGACGGTTCATGTTGCACGAGCACTGATTATATGCCACTCACACCGTCAATAATTGCCATGACACGCACAACACCTATACATATGTGATATTGGATTGCTTAGGGACATTGAGACATGATCCTTATTTTCATTGTGCATATGACATATAGCATACCTGTATACCTACATGCTTACACATATGCCCTGACATGCTTACATGCTAGTTACCCATATACTTATAGGGTAGTGTACCTTTAGTGATAGTTATATACATATATGAGACATAACTACATGTACATCTGGTATACATACATATACCTGGAGGGTATTATGGATAGGTATAGAGACATACCTTGCTACAGATACTTTTACATCATACATACTTACATATGGACACACATATCTTGCTATACCGACATGGGTATGCTTATGTTGTTATAGCTACATGTTCACCTGTATATGATGTTGCATATGATTTCGGAGAAATCTGGAACCGCATGATATATTTAATAACTTGTTGCAGTTAAATAGCGGTTTTCCTTTATATACTCATATTACTGTTTCATGTTGCATATATTACATTCATGGATTGCATATGATGTCTCTGATATTTTTACTCCTGTATATATAACAGTGGAATGAAACGCTGTTATATAAGCCTTTACACCAATATTAGTGGAATGGGATGCTAATATATGTGTATTGATTCATGCATTTATACTTATTCATTACTTGATGTTTTCTGGATTTGAGGACAGTGGTTGTTTCATGAAATTATGCAAGTATTCTTATTCTTTACTTGATATTTGGACGCATCCACTCAGAGATTTGTTTTAAACCGATACGGGATCGAGAGTGTCGTCGTTGGGGCACTTAAGATTCGGAGGACGTATATACCGATACGTGGAACACAAGTGTCGAGGTGAGGCACTTGGGTTTCGAGGAACGTATAGAAATTGAGAAAGACCGATACGCGGATCACGGGTGTCGATACCGGACACTTACGATTCGAGGAACGTATGGATTTGAGTATTTCTGTGTCGATACTTGACACTTGTTTCATGATGTTTTTGGGAGTCGATTTTGGACACTCACTTTATATGAAAGTTACTGGATTCAGGATATATGAGATTCACTTGATATTGGATACAGGATATATGAGATTTATTTGATATTATACATTCAGGATTTGTGAGACTTACATGATATGAGAGCCAATTTGGGGGCTGATTTGAGGAATTGGGATTTGGATTGTCTTGATGGACTTTGGTCCTACCACGATGTCAGGATTCCGTGGAAATGACATGTTTCATTCCATACTCCACATTTATTGTTTATGCACTGCTTCATGTATTAGTTGTACCTGCTAAAGTACCTTTCATGACTGTTGCATATATACATTGTCATATCATCGCTTCATGTATTAGTTGTACCCGATAGAGTACCTTACATGATTGTTGCATACAGATTGTCATATTACCGCTTCATGTATTAGTTGTCCCTGATAGAGTACCTTACATGATTGTTGCATACAGATTGTCATATTATTGCTTCATGTATTAGTGATACCTGCTAGTGTACCTTTCATGACTATTGCACATATATGACTTTTATTGCTATTAGTTGCTTATGTTAGATTCGCGCTGTACGTGCATACTTGCGATCACCTGCATATATTATTTACTATTCACGAGTTGGCAACTCACCCCCGTTGTGCCATAGGGTTTTGCAGGTTGTTTCCCCAGAGTAGTCGAGGCAGGCTATTCAACTATCACATCATCTTTTACAGTGGATACCACTTCGGCTCACAGTGTGCAGCTTTGCTTAGGTGGGTTTTGTGGTTATCCAAAGTTGTTTATTGTATATTCGTTGTATCCATGTACTCTCCATCTAACATTATCTTTTATGACTTAGAGTCTTGATATGAGGACGATATTGTATATTTTGATGACTTGGATGTATTTTATGGAGTTTTACTTATATCGTCTATTATTTCTTCGCTACGGCGTCGTATATTTGTTGTGGTGGTTGTTTTCCGCCTTTTGGCGTGGATTTGCTCCCATTGGGGATGCTTTACTTTATATTTATGTTGTACCCATTTTTGGGGTTGGTTTTTTGTAACACCCGAGCCCAATAATACTATTTCTATTTCTAGTTGAGTGCTATATATTGCTCTTTACAATTATCCTGATTGTTTGGTGTTTATTGCTAAATTTTAACCGGTTAAGTCATTTTGGCACATAACAAATTTTAACTCCTAAAATGAAATTAAAAATATACATGTTGGCCTACTCGTCGCCACTAGTCGCGTGGTAGCGTCCGCGTGTCGAGATTCCGTCCCGTTCGGCTAAACGGGCAAGTTTGGACGACTACGCGCGCGTGCAAGTGTCCGACTTGGGGGCATGCATTTTAACCATTAAACACCTCTTTTCGAAATTTGGAACTCGCTTAAAATCCTATAATTTGAATTTGGAACATTTAGGCGCAAGCCGGGCTCGATTTGGAAATGTTTCATTTCGCGCCAAAATACCCATTTAAATTTAATATTGTAAACCTTAAAATATTATTCTGTTACTAATCTTTAACGTAAAATCCCTATTAAATCTTTTAAATTTGATTTTAAAACCTCCCGTACACATCCCAGCCAATCGCGTGGCTCCAATCTTCGTGGGCCCGCCTCCTCTCTCTCTCTGTCTCTCTCTCTATTCTCTTTCTCTCTCTCCCTCTAAAATCTTTCACTCTTTCTCTCTCCAATCTCTCTCTCTCTCCCTATCTCTATATATTTTCCTTATCGCAGCCGCCTCCTCCCTCCTCTACCCCACGAGAAAACCCACGAGAACCTCAAACCCTAACCCTAGCCGCGTCGTGACCTCGCCGCCGATCTCCACGTGACCTCCCCGTAACCATCCTCACCTCCACGGCATCGACCGCAGCCTTCCTCCGGCTCTTTCCGCGCCTGCACCCAACCCCGACGCCACCTCCTGCACCGCAGACCTCGCCGTCGCCGCCGCCTCCCATCGCCGACGACGCCAGGGACTCTCTCTCGTCACCCTCGTCCCGACCTCGTCGTCGCCTTTCTCCTCCTCTCGCCGGACCATCAGAACCCGAGCCCGACCCTAGCACCAACCCCCGGGTCGCCGGAAAACGTGCCGTCGACCCTCGTCGACGTCACCCGCGCCAACTCCGACCACCCTCTCTCCCCTGCGACCAGAACCCGGCTCTACCTCCCCCCTACTCACAGCACAACCCGACCCAGCCGCCTCCAGCACTGCAGCCGCACTCCCAGGTCGCCGCCGGCGCCCCTCGCCGTCGAGTCCGTTGTGCTTGCCCTGGTTCTTCTCTGTAAGCATCCCTTTATCGTTCCTTTTGTGCTAGATCCCTTTCCCCGCTGATCCTTGTTACGCATATCGTATTTTGCTAACGTGTTCCCGTTTGACTTTTCGCCGGATTCCGGCTGTGCCGTCGTTTGGACCCGACGCTCCAGCGAAGTATTCCGGTCCGTGTGGTTCCGCTGTTCGCTGTTAGGACTCGATCCGTGGCCCGTGCACCCGTCTCGTATTTTCTGCCGACATCGCATCCGTGCTTTCCGGTTTGCGAAACCGTCGAGGCAAGATTTCTTGCTACATGCTACGTTAAACAAATTAAATGTTTGACTCACAAACTTGCTATATTACCTAGTATTGCTACTTATCTCATTGGATGAAATATGATGTGCATTACAATACTGCCACCTAAATCATATTTTGCCACCGTAACCTTAATAACAACTACCTGCCAATCATTTTAATATCTAGAGGAGAATAGTCGCACACTTATATATTTATTGCCTGCTGTTACTAATACTGCGCTACACCGTGCTTGAACCCGTTAATAAGAGAATACAAAGCATCACTGTGTTTACATGGATTAATATTGTTATTGCCGTTCATGCTGTTGTTCTTTATTCGTTACTATACCTGTTATCAGCATACATTTGATTGCATTACATATTGACCGATCTTGATACACCTGACACATGTACTGATACACCGGACATGACACCCTGTACATATCAACTCAACCTGTTGAAACGTGACCTGACCTGTTACCTGATTTCATGCCTAATGCCGACAAACCTGACCATTCCTGCTGTCTATCCAGACAGACCCACTTTACCTGATTTGTGTTGGCATTAGTCCTTGACTACTGAATACCTGACCTGACATACATAACTTGGGGGTATGGGGAAATCAAAGGTGAAACCGACTTGTAACTCAACAGTTCGATACTTGTTCTGATCAGTCTTACGGGCTTGGCCAGTCCGGGAGTGATGATGCTGACATCACTCATCCATCCTACTACCTATTACTGCTTAGCGGCACGTCTCGGATTCAGCCCCGAGGACCTTGACCGTGGTCCCGGGCACGCACGGGATACTATTGAGTTACATCGACGATTCATCAATTGATTTCAAAGACTATAGAGTAGAAACCTGATAGGACAGTTTAGTCACCATTGCACATTACCCTGCTCTGTTATTTCTTAGTACTGCTTTATTCCTGTTCATACTTGCATTGCTTATTACCATGTTTATATTATATACTTGATGTCATGACGCGCTGACGTCTGGATTTTGCATGGCCCAGATTCCGTACCACTGTCGACGACCGAGCAGGAGTACTTCAGCCAGCAGGCTGAACTGTGAGTTCCTTAGGGTTTAGTTTATTTATTTCATTTCATTTCCAGATGTGAGCCCGCATTATGGGACGTACTGTTTATTCATTGTATTGGACCATTTTCTTCCGCACTTATTGTTTATCGATTCTTGTTATTATGGATTTGGACATGTATTAGATTAGTTTATTATTTTGTTCTTGATATCTCCACAACCGTAATGTGACTGTGGATGGATAATTCCTACTCACAGGTAGCATGGTTGGCTATGTCACGTGCCTCATCTTTCGTACTCTGGGAAGCGGGGCGTGACATGGTTCTTTTGGTATCAGAGCCATAGGTTAATTGGGTTGATTCTTTGTAGTTGGGTATTGCACCCGATACACGAATCATAATACCCGTGATTAGGAAACATGTCCTGCCACCTTGACCATTTTACCATCCTTGAATCATTCTTCCGGATCATGTCGACCTGCAAACTTACTTTGCATTATCAACTCGAAAACCTAATTTCTTGTTATCTCTTGGACTTAGGCGACTTGGGTGGAGTTAAGTAATTGCGGCTATGATACCACGGCATAGCTACAATGCAGTACTCTATTTAAGTATCTTGGAGTTCTAGCCTTGATTTATATATTGGATCTATCATCATGCTAATGTTATTTGTTTTGATTTCAGGACCATGGCAGATAAGAATCTCAAGACGTATCAGAGGCGTGTGGATGAAGCCGCCATATTAGGAGTGATACGTGGGATGTTGGAAAATCAGAAGAGGCAAACTGAGCTGATCCAGCAGCAAGCAGATTCATTTCAGGAGGGTTTGCAGGCTATTCAGCAGTCTGTAAACACCGCTGTAGCGAAGCCAGTTGACCAAGTAGGGACCGTGGCATATTTCAGACGATTGGGTCCTACTACTTTCACTGGTCTGGAGGAACCGTTACCAGCCGAGCAGTGGCTAGTAGACACGGAGAATTTACTGATTGCGGCACAGATCCCAGACGACAAGAGAGTTGATGTGGTGCGCATTCAGCTGGTGGATTACGCCCGAGAGTGGTGGCTTATGGTGGAGACCCGCTTGCCCAAGCCAATCAGTTGGGCGGATTTCTCTAAAAGTTTCTTGGAAAAGTTCTTCCCGCGGACTGCATGGGAGGAAATGGAGGAGAAATTTATTGGGCTGAGACAAAATGGAGCAGCTGTGGATGTACATGCAGCGGAATGGACGAGACTCAGCCGTTTCGCTGGACCCTTAGTCGCCAAGGAGGCAGACAGGGCGCGAAGGTTCTTGCGCAGTTTGGATGTGGAAATCCAGAGGCAGATTGTCTCCTTGGGTTTGACCACCTTCTCGCAGGTTCTTACGGCAGCCAGATAGCAGCAGAGTTTATCAGGATCGAAAGGGAACCTTCACCAGACAGCAGTTGCGGCCAGGAAGCCTGCATTTGTACCTAACCGAGATCATGGGCGCAGAGGTATTCCAGTGGACCGTCGAGGTGTAGCACCCATGAAGAAGCCTGTGATCGTTGACTGAAGGAAGAGCGTGACGTGTGCCTACTGCCACTTACCTGGGCACGTGCATAAGGATTGTAGAAGAAGACTGGGACTTTGTCTGGTTTGTGGGGCAGCCGATCACGCAGTTGGTGCCTGTCCGTCGAAGCTCCGCACGAGAGATGATATACAGAAGCCTCCGCAGAGACCGTTCCAAGGGCAGAAACAGCTGACACAAGGGCCAAATCAGGCTCGCGCTTTCACGTTGACAGCTGAGGAAGCCAAGGCATCAGGAGAAGTGGTTTCAGGTACTTTGCTCGTTCATGGTTTTCCCGCATTGGCATTATTTGATTCCGGAGCCTCCCACTATTTTATGTCATCCAAATTTATAACTACACACTCGATTACCTGCACGACCCTGTCTAGTTTCTGGGACATACACACTGGGAATGGGAAAATCATGGCTAGTAAGGAATGTAGAGATTGTTCAGTTGTTGTTTGTGGACGGGAGCTTTTTGCAGATTTCTTGGTGATAGATACGGGTAGTTATGAGGTTGTCTTGGGGATGGATTTTCTTGGCACTTTCCACGCCCACATTGACTGTAGGGCAAGGAAGGTAATTTTCCAGATTCCCGGACACCCTGAGTTTACCTTCACTGGAGGAAGCAGCTCTGTCGGGCCAGTCGAGTTTAGGGCTAGGCCGACAGACAGTATTCTTGCTACAATGGAAGTGGATGGTAATAAGGAGCCGGCAATTGTTCGCGACTTCATGGATGTATTTGCAGATATTTCGGGCTTACCGCCAAAGTGAGATGTGGAGTTTGCGATTGACCTTATTCCTGGTGCAGCGCCAGTATCAAAATCTTATTACCCGATGGCACCGGTGGAATTGGAAGAAGTTAAGAAACAAGTTGGCGAATTACTCGAAAAGGGATGGATTCGAAGCAGCAACTCACCTTGGGGAGCTCCAGTTCTTTTAGTAAAGAAGAAGGATGGCACGAGAAGGATGTGCATTGATTATCGAGAATTGAACCGGGTGACTATTAAGAACAAGTACCCGATCCCTCGCATTGGAGAACTTTTTGAGCAGCTTAGTGGCGCGAGGGTATTCTCGAAACTGGATTTGCGATCAGGATACCATCAGGTCCGGGTGAAAGCAGAAGACGTTTGCAAGACGGCGTTTCGAACTCGATATGGACATTTCGAGTATTTGGTGATGCCCTTCGGAGTGACGAATGCGCCGGCAATATTCATGGACTTGATGAACAGGGTCTTTTCACCATACCCGGACCAGTTTATTGTGGTATTCATTGACGACATTCTGGTATACTCGAAGAGTCCGGAGGAGCATGCTGAGCATTTAAAGATCGCCTTGCAGACGCTGAGACAGGAGAAATTATTCGCGAAAATGAGTAAGTGCGAATTTTGGCTGGAAGAAGTGAAATTTCTGGGGCATGTCGTGTCGGGCGATGGAATCGCCGTTGATCCCGAGAAGATTGCGGCAGTTCGAGATTGACCAACTCCAAAGAATGTTGCGGAGATAAGAAGTTTTCTTGGACTCGCCGGATACTACAGAAAATTTGTGGAGAACTTCGCTCGTTTAGCTGAGCCGTTAACCAAGCTTACGCGCAAGGAGGTACCGTTTGTTTGGACGGAGGGATGTGCATCGGCCTTCGAGACGTTGAAGCAGAAGTTGATAACCGCCCCTATCCTAACCGTACCGGATGATTCAGGAGGACTGGTGATTCACAGCGACGCATCTGGAAAAGGATTGGGATGTGTTTTAATGCAGAATGGGAAAATCGTCGCTTACGCATCGAGACAACTGAAGACTCATGAGAAGAACTATCCGACTCATGACCTAGAGCTTGCAGCCGTGATCTTCGCCCTGAAGATTTGGAGACACTACCTTTTGGGCGAGAGAGTTGAAGTCTTTATAGATCACAAGAGTTTAAAGTATGTGTTCACTCAGAAGGAGTTGAACATGAGGCAACGCAGATGGTTGGAGCTGATGGCTGACTATGACCTTGATCTTAAGTACCATCCGGGAAAAGTCAACGTCGTGCCGGATGCGCTGAGTCGGTTACCAGCAATTCGGGTATTGACCGCACAAAGGGAGATCATTACGGATTTTCAGAAATTTGACTTGGAGGTTGTGCTACCACATGCTACGGGACAGTTGATGCAGTTGCAAGTACAGTCGTCCTTAGTTGAGAAGATTAAAGCGGCACAATCGCAGGATCCTAGACTGCAAAAGTTTCGAGAGCAGGTTGGAGCCGGACTACGAACTGATTTACTGATCCATGAAGACGGTTCGTTGAGATATGGTAGCCGTGTGTGTGTGCCAAAAGGAGATGTGCGTGAAGAGCTTATGAGGGAGGCACACAGTTCAGCTTACTCTGTACATCCAGGAGGGACAAAGATGTACCGAGATATTCGACAGCATTTCTGGTGGGAAGGTATGAAACGGGAAATTGCTCGTTTCGTGGCTAAGTGCTTGGTGTGTCAGCAAGTCAAGGCTGAACACCAAAGGGTTGCTGGTTTGTTGCAACCACTTCCGATTCCTCAGTGGAAGTGGGAACATATAACCATGGATTTCGTGACGGCTTTACCGCGGAGTCCAAAGGGCAACAATGCAGTATGGGTGATTGTCGATCGGTTGACCAAGGCGGCTCACTTTATTCCTTTTCGGGTTGGTCAATCGACAGAGACTTTGGCAGAATGGTACATGCAGGAGATTGTAAGACTGCATGGAGTACCGGTAAGCATCGTGTCCGATCGGGACATGTGTTCTTGTCACACTTCTGGAGGAGTTTACAAGAAAGTTTGGGGACTCGATTGAAGTTTAGCACAGCTTATCATCTTCAAACTGATGGACAATCGGAGAGAACGATCCAGACCCTTGAAGATATGTTGAGGGCTTGCATGTTAGACTTCAAAGGTTCTTGGGAGGATCATCTACACCTGGTGGAGTTTTCGTACAACAATAGCTTCCAAGCGACTATTCAGATGGCTCCGTTTGAAGCGCTGTATGGTCGTAAGTGCCGTTCGCCGGTTTGTTGGGATGATGTTGGTGAACGAAGGTTACTAGGACCAGATTTGGTGGTACAGACAGTCGAGAAGGTGAATACAATCAGAAAGCATATGAAGGCAGCTCAAGACAGACAGAAGAGTTGGGCCGACACGTCGAGAAGACCTCTAGAGTTCGCCGTGGGTGATTTGGTATTCCTGAAGATATCACCGACTAGAGGGGTGATTCGCTTTGGGAGTCGGGGAAAGCTTAGCCCTCGATTCGTTGGACCCTTCGAGATATTGGAGCGTGTTGGAGAGGTAGCGTACCGGTTGGCGTTACCACAGTCATTAGCAGGAGTGCACGATGTGTTCCACGTGTCTCAACTACGGAGGTATGTTCGTGATGAGACTCATGTCTTGGATCATTCGGAGTTGACCGTACGGGAGGACCTAACCTTTGAGGAGCGACCAGTTGAAATCAAGGATCGAAGAGAAAAGGTTCTTAAGAACAAGGTTATCGCTCTTGTGCTAGTTTCTTAGGGTAATCGATCGCATGGAGAATCCACTTGGGAGCGAGAAGACGAGATCCGGCAGAAATTCCCTCACCTTTTCCAGTAGTTAGCTATCTTGTATTCTTGGAATTTCGAGGACGAAATTCTTTTTGTAGTTGGGTATGATGTAACACCCGAGCCCAATAATACTATTTCTATTTCTAGTTGAGTGTTATATATTGCTCTTTACAATTATCCTGATTGTTTGGTGTTTATTGCTAAATTTTAACCGGTTAAGTCATTTTGGCACATAACCAATTTTAACTCCTAAAATGAAATTAAAAATATACATGTTGGCCTACTCGTCGCCACTAGTCGCGTGGTAGCGTCCGCGTGTCGAGATTCCGTCCCGTTCGGCTAAACGGGCAAGTTTGGACGACTACGCGCGCGTGCAAGTGTCCGACTTGGGGGCATGCATTTTAACCATTAAACACCTCTTTTCGAAATTTGGAACTCGCTTAAAATCCTATAATTTGAATTTGGAACATTTGGGCGCAACCCGGGCTCGATTTGGAAATGTTTCATTTCGCGCCAAAATACCCATTTAAATTTAATATTGTAAACCTTAAAATATTATTCTGTTACTAATCTTTAACGTAAAATCCCTATTAAATCTTTTAAATTTGATTTTAAAACCTCCCGTACACATCCCAGCCAATCGCGTGGCTCCAATCTTCGTGGGCCCGCCTCCTCTCTCTCTCTGTCTCTCTCTCTATTCTCTTTCTCTCTCTCCCTCTAAAATCTTTCACTCTTTCTCTCTCCAATCTCTCTCTCTCTCCCTATCTCTATATATTTTCCTTATCGCAGCCGCCTCCTCCCTCCTCTACCCCACGAGAAAACCCACGAGAACCTCAAACCCTAACCCTAGCCGCGTCGTGACCTCGCCGCCGACCTCCACGTGACCTCCCCGTAACCATCCTCACCTCCACGGCATCGACCGCGGCCTTCCTCCGGCTCTTTCCGCGCCTGCACCCAACCCCGACGCCACCTCCTGCACCGCAGACCTCGCCGTCGCCGCCGCCTCCCATCGCCGACGACGCCAGGGACTCCCTCTCGTCACCCTCGTCCCGACCTCGTCGTCGCCTTTCTCCTCCTCTCGCCGGACCATCAGAACCCGAGCCCGACCCTAGCACCAACCCCCGGGTCGCCGGAAAACGTGCCGTCGACCCTCGTCGACGTCACCCGCTCCACCTCCGACCACCCTCTCTCCCCTGCGACCAGAACCCGGCTCTACCTCCCCCCTACTCACAGCACAACCCGACCCAGCCGCCTCCAGCACTGCAGCCGCACTCCCAGGTCGCCGCCGGAGCCCCTCGCCGTCGAGTCCGTTGTGGTTGCCCTGGTTCTTCTCTGTAAGCATCCCTTTATCGTTCCTTTTGTGCTAGATCCCTTTCCCCGCTGATCCTTGTTACGCATATCGTATTTTGCTAACGTGTTACCGTTTGACTTTTCGCCGGATTCCGGCCATGCCGTCGTTTGGACCCGACGCTCCAGCGAAGTATTCCGGTCCGTGTGGTTCCGCTGTTCGCTGTTAGGACTCGATCCGTGGCCCGTGCACCCGTCTCGTGTTTTCTGCCGACATCGCATCCGTGCTTTCCGGTTTGCGAAACCGTCGAGGCAAGATTTCTTGCTACATGCTACGTTAAACAAATTAAATGTTTGACTCACAAACTTGCTATATTACCTAGTATTGCTACTTATCTCATTGGATGAAATATGATGTGCATTACAATACTGCCACCTAAATCGTATTTTGCCACCGTAACCTTAATAACAACTACCTGCTAATCATTTTAATATCTAGAGGAGAATAGTCGCACACTTATATATTTATTGCCTGCTGTTACTAATACTGCGCTACACCGTGCTTGAACCCGTTAATAAGAGAATACAAAGCATCACTGTGTTTACATGGATTAATATTGTTATTGCCGTTCCTGCTGTTGTTCTTTATTCGTTACTATACCTGTTATCAGCATACATTTGATTGCATTACATATTGACCGATCTTGATACACCTGACACATGTACTGATACACCGGACATGACACCCTGTACATATCAACTCAACCTGTTGAAACGTGACCTGACCTGTTACCTGATTTCATGCCTAATGCCGACAAACTTGACCATTCCTGCTGTCTATCCAGACAGACCCACTTTACCTGATTTGTGTTGGTATTAGTCCTTGACTACTGAATACCTGACCTGACATACATAACTTGGGGGTATGGGGAAATCAAAGGTGATACCGACTTGTAACTCAACAGTTCGATACTTGTTCTGATCAGTCTTACGGGCTTGGCCAGTCCGGGAGTGATGATGCTGACATCACTCATCCATCCTACTACCTATTACTGCTTAGCGGCACGTCTCGGATTCAGCCCCGAGGACCTTGACCGTGGTCCCGGGCACGCACGGGATACTATTGAGTTACATCGACGATTCATCAATTGATTTCAAAGACTATAGAGTAGAAACCTGATAGGACAGTTTAGTCACCATTGCACATTACCCTGCTCTGTTATTTCTTAGTACTGCTTTATTCCTGTTCATACTTGCATTGCTTATTACCATGTTTATATTATATACTTGATGTCATGACGCGCTGACGTCTGGGTTTTGCATGGCCCAGATTCCGTACCACTGTCGACGACCGAGCAGGAGTACTTCAGCCAGCAGGCTGAACTGTGAGTTCCTTAGGGTTTAGTTTATTTATTTCATTTCATTTCCAGATGTGAGCCCGCATTATGGGACGTACTGTTTATTCATTGTATTGGATCATTTGCTTCCGCACTTATTGTTTATCGATTCTTGTTATTATGGATTTGGACATGTATTAGATTAGTTTATTATTTTGTTCTTGATATCTCCACAACCGTAATGTGACTGTGGATGGATAATTCCTACTCACAGGTAGCATGGTTGGCTATGTCACGTGCCTCATCTTTCGTACTCTGGGAAGCGGGGCGTGACATTTTTACAAAAGAGGTGTTGCCGAAATTTTCAAGAAATAAAATTGGACTTAATGAATTTATACTTCAGATTTTCAAAAGTTTAAACAATGTTTCTTATCTTTTCTTGTCTTTTAATGGTTTAGATTTCTGGGTTTTGGCTTTCTTTTACTGCGTTACGCCTGTAGACGTTGCGTAGTATTAGGGCTGTCACGTGCCAATTTCGGGTCGTGACAGTAAGTTGTTACGGTAGGGTTTCGATCATATTCGTGTACTGGTTACAGGAATAATGACCGGAACGATAATACTGGCAGGCTTTGGTTTAAGCCGGATACCGGTATTATATTATTGGATTATTTGTATTCGTATTTTTCGAAATTCGAATACGGGTATACTTATACAGTATACGGTGGAGGGGTATTCTTGTAATTGTATAAGAATACCTTCTAGAAGGGGACGCCTCATAAATGTTTTTCATTTTTTGAAAATGGAAATTATGAGGTGGAATTTGGAGAGAGTCAAAGCATGGATGAAGGAATGGCGTATTTCATTTTTTATTCATTTGGGGTTACTATTCAAGTATGGTTCATTATTTTAGAGATAAAATAATTCACAATTCAATTATTTCCATGAGCCATAACCCTTGATGCATGCTTGATATTTCCTCATTCTATTTTTCACATTCTCTCTCCTCATTATCTCCTTCTTCCTCCTCTTAGCTTTATCATTGACATGTGTTGTGAATCAAAAGCTTAGGGCTAAAAGTAATCCACTACTTGATCTCTACATCATCTAAGTGATCATTTCTAGCACACTTGATCTCTTAGTTAACACTTGATAAGAGTTTGAAGCTTGTTCTATAGCTCTCGGGTGGATCATCTTGGATCTAGAGGTGACCGGAGACCGGGTTCTTCTCAACCATCGAAGGAGCCAAGGAGTCGCAGCGGAAAGAAGATCCTAAGGACCGTTTCCTTGAGATATAACCTCTATCATAGCAGATAAGATCTCTAGATAGGATTTCTAGTTATGGTTTAGCACAAGATCTAGGTTTAAAGTAGGTGTTGTATGCAAGAAAATTATTGTTTGCAACTTCCGCCTCCTCATAAGTGTTGTGAGGGTGTGCAACATCTACTAACATAGTATCAGAGCCTAACTAGACCATAACTAGAATTTTAGACGATGTTTAAAACATCGAAACACGAAACAACTCCAAAACCGTTAAACCAAACCCTGTTTTCTGGAAAATTTTCAAAAATGTTCTGAAATTTTTTTAAGCATGTGCAGAATACTTGTTATGAGATAACTAGACAACCCTAGAAAAACGAGCCCCAACCATCGGTTTTTACCCGACGAGATCCTCAATTTTCCCCGGTGTCGCCGGATTTTTGGTGTGGTCTGGGCTTGGGTTTTTTAGGGTTCACTGTATTCTGGGTTTTTGGTTTTATGGTATTTTTTAATTATTTCCAGATTACATGTGATGAAACTTAAGTGTTAGGGAAATTCGGCGTGTTTCGAAATCGAATTTATAGGTCATTTATCCGCTTTTCTGTTTGATATGTGTTTGAAACGTCCACTAATTGCTATACGATGATTAGTGGGGGTTGCACATATGTATATCATGTGATGGTATGCGTATATGAATATGTTGGATCGTCGTGTATGAATAGCCGGGGGATGTAAGAAGAGCGTTTTTTTTCTTTCATTCATGTAATTTGTAAAAAGCGATGTAATATTATTTTGCAGGGCACATCCGAGTTGAGGTTGTAGCCTCCGTTGTATAATTTCTTTTTACTTTTTTTGCTCCTGGGATAGACCCAAGGTGGGGTGCACAAACTACCGGGATCTCGAAGTCACGAGTAGCCTACTCACTTTGTTGAGGGAGGTTGCTTCACTTCGGGAATTTGGCGGGTAGTTTGCCGCACCCGTAGGGGTCTAGGGTGGGGTTTAGCTATTCATTACGACCGTGGAATCCGCCTTTCTTTAAGGGCTTGAACGAAATACGGAATTCCTAGTATATCCAATATATTCATCTGTGATCTGGAATGACTATATTTATATATGAGATATATAATAAACGTTGCTTATGTTTTGCACTCGCGCTAGTCCAGCCCCCGCTCTGCCGTTAGTTAAGTAACCTAACGGGGCCCCGTGGTGAATGCAGATGGCATAAGCGTACGTTCTATTTTCGTTTCTTTTCTGTAATGTTTAGGAAACGTAAATCATGGGACAACATTAATGTGATTAATGTTAAGAAAAAGAAACCTAAAGATGTTGTGGAATCAAACTTTTTAAAAGAAGGGTAACTCTAGTTTTTGCTTTTCATAGTGGTATTCCTTGATGAATATCCAGCACCTCATTCGATGAGGAAAGGGCCGAGATCCCTTCACCGGGAGTGACTCCTTTAGCGAAACTAGCAAATGTTACAAATCACTCGATTTTTTTTATAGTTGATCTATTTTTTGCTTTGCATCATGGTATTCATGAATATCCAGCACCTTATTCGAGAAGGAAAGAGCCGAGATCCCTTCACCGGGAGTGACCTCTTTAGAAAAATTAGAAATATACTATAAAACCATTCGACTTATAAAACTGGAGCTTAAACCACTCTTTTTCACTCGATTCTACAACGATATCAAGTTCAAAACGTTAAAGGTTTTCATAAAAACCATCCGTAGCCCTCCGCCATTTTAAGAAGCAGAGTACTTAGTATTCGTGCCACGTTTGTTGACCATAGTTAAGACGTAGTGTACGGTAGCTAAGTGATGTCTTCATATAAAGAATATGATGCGATCGATTAGGACATTCGTATGAATTTGTTGACCATAGTCAAGGGTCATGCGGGTGGGTCTAAATCAATCACAAAATGACGGGTAGAACTTGACTAGTGCTTATGATTTGCTGACCATAGTTAAGGTCATAAGACACTAGGGGTAAAACCATATCGGGAAAAGAGTTGAAATTTGCAATGAGATTGCATACCTTTTATTTGATAGTTGGATCCCGATCCCACTGTGAGTAAAAGTTACTCCCGGAAGAGTTTTGCACTTTACATTTAGCTAATCCAGTAGGTGTCTAGAAAGGTGTCAATGGGGTTATGCCTATGGGAAAACAAGGTTTATTTTAATTGGGTCCGTGCGAAAGCACGGGGAACCTCCCTTGGAGTACCGACACTGGTCTGGCTGACCGATTGGCGAACTTGTAGAATGCAATTAATCCTGGCTAATTTTCTTTTTAAGGTTTGAAGGAAAATTTGATAAAAAGCAGTGGGAGATATCGATTAGACAAGATTAATAACCAATCTAATCATGCAAGAGTAATTGCCGACTGTTTTCTTTTCTCTCTCCTAATGGCAGATACCTATGACGGGACTTAAGCTTTTATTAGACAAAAATAAACTCACAGGACCGAATTACAAAGAGTGGCTGAGGAACGTAAATATTGCCCTGACCTATGATAAGGTCGCTTACGTCCTTACTGCTAAAGCCCCTCCCCTCCCAGGACCTGATTCTTCTGTTGCGGACAAGGAAGTCCGCAAGACATAGGATATAGATTGCGCAATAGCCAAATTCCTCGTGCTTGCTTCGATGGATAATGAACATCAGAAGCAACATGAGAAGATAGATGTGCAATCCATCTTTCTTCATACAAAGCAGTTGTATGGAGAGCAGTCTCGTACTCTCCGCTACGTGGCATCTAGAAAGTTGTTTCAGATGCGGATGGCTGCTGGCATGTCTGTAAGTGACCATGTATTGAAGATGATTGGACTTATCAAAGAACTAGAGGACCTGTGATGGTGAATGAACAGTATACTGATATTGTTCTATAGTCTCTCCCCCCTGCCTTTGCTCCGTTCATAGTGAACTTCAACATGAACAATATGGAGAAGTCATTTCCTGAACTCCTCAATATGTTGAGGAGTGCAGAGAGCACGCTGAAAACAGCGAAACTCCTGCTCTAGTTGCTAGGCAATCTTCCTCTTCCATCCCGAAAGCTAAGGCCAAGGGAAAGAAGAAGAAGAGTCCCATCAAACCGAGAGTAGGAGTGAAAAAGGCACCAGGGAAGGACAAGACAGGGGCTTCTGCATCGTGAAAAGGGGAATGCTTCTATTGCTACAAGATTGGGCACTGGAACAGAAACTGCGTTGGGTACCTAGCCAAGCTCAAGAAGAAGAAGCATGGTGATGCTTCCACTTCAGGTGTGTTTGTATCAAAAAACTGTTTTTCAATTAACTCTGCCTCCTGGGTATTGGATACCGGGTCAGGATCTCACATCTGCAATTGTGTGTAGGGGCTGAGAAATAGCAAGGTGTTGAAGAAAGGTGACCACAGTCTCTGAGTGGGAAATAGTTCCTCTGTACATGTTGTAGCAGTGGGAGAGTATCACCTTGGTTTGCCTTCGGGTTGTATATTAGTTTTGAACCCATGTTATTTTGTACCTTCGATGTTATGTAATATTATATCAATATCGTTGTTGGACAATGAATGATATAATTTTGTGTTACAATCTAATGTTATGAACATTAACCTTAATCAACAGTTGATTTGGTCTGGTACATTAAATAACGGGATATACGTCCTGAATCAACATACAGTTTTTAATATACAACATACAAACAAAAGAAAGATTTCAGATATAAATGAACCTTTCATTTGGCATTGTAGACTTGGTCATATTAATGAAACAAGACTAACCAAGCTACATAAAGATGGATATTTAAATCCGTTTGAATATAAATCTTATGCGACTTGCCAGTCTTGTATCAAATGTAAAATGAAAAAAACTCCGTTTACACGGAGAAAGAGATACCGAACTCTTAGGCCTCATACATAGTGATGTATGTGGGCCAATGTCTACACATGCTAGAGGCGGTTATTCCTACTTCATAACCTTCACTTATGATTTCTCGAGATTCAGACACGTGTTCTTGTTGAAACATAAGTCTGAAGCCTTCCAAAAAATTCAAAGAGTATAAATCTGAAGTAGAAAAACAAATAGTCTTGAGTATCAAGAAACTTCGATCAGATCGATGAGGTGAATACATAAGCACAGAGTTTCTAGATTTCCTAAAAGAGAATGGGATTCTCTCTCAGGTCACTTCTTCGTACACACCACAGCACAACGGTGTGTCAGAGCGGAGAAATCGTACCCTATTAGATATGGTACGCTCTATGATGAGTGATGCTGAGTTACCACTATCATTCTGGGGGCACGCATTGGAGACTACGATATATCTATTGAATAGGGTTCTGACCAAAACCGTGTCTACCACTCCATATGAGATATGGTATGGGAAGAAACCATCTCTTAAAATAGTTAGGATATGGGGTTGTCCGGCTTATATGGCAAAGCAGAATCCGGACAAACTCGAGACACGATCGGTTTTGTGTAAATTTGTGGGATATCCAAAACATCCGTATGGATATATTTTCTACCACAAGGAGGAACAAAGAGTGTTTGTTTCTCAGTATGCCACATTTTTAGAAAAATGAATTTTTTACAAATGATACTGATGGCAATGCGGTAGAACTGGAAGAAATTCCAGATCCACAAACAATTACCGATGATTTGGTTGAACCTGAGGTTTCAATAGAACCTGACGAGCCTCGGCCACTCCGTAGATCTAGTAGGACTTCTCGCCCACCTGATAGATACTACGGTTTTCTAATTGATGGTGATAAAGAAAATTACGTCATGGATGATGATGATCCTATTAGTTTTCAGCAAGCTATCATGAGTGGTGACTCAGTGAAGTGGCAAGATGCCATGAGATCCGAAATAGAATCCATGCACACCAACAAAGTATAGACTTTAGAGGTTGCACCTTCTGGAGTAAAACCCATAAGGTGCAAGTGGATCTTTAAGAGAAAGATTGGTGTGGATGGTCAGGTGGAGACGTATACAGCTAGGCTGGTTGCAAAAGGATTTCGTCAAAGACCAGGCTTGGACTATGATGAAAACTTTTCACCAGTCGCGATGCTCAAATCCATTCGGATCCTGCTTGCTATAGCTGCTCACTATGACTATGAGATCTGGCAGATGGATATTAAAACGACATTTCTAAATGGTGATTTATAAGAATGTGTTTTTATGGATCAGCCAGAAGGCTTTATTGACAGTGGGAACAGCGGAAAAGCATGCAGGTTGCTTAAATCCATCTATGGATTAATGCAGGCATCACGGAGTTGGAACATCTGCTTTGATGATACAATCAAAGAGTTTGGTTTTATCAAAAATGTAGATGAACCATGTATTTAAAAAAGGATTGTAGAGAGTACTGTTACATTCTTCGTATTGTACATTGACGACATTCTCTTGATAGGAAATGATGTTCCTATGCTACAATCGGTCAAACTATTCTTATCATATGTTCTCCATAAAAGACCTGGGTGATGCCTCGTACATTCTGGGAATTAAGATCTATAGAAATAGATCTAAGAGACTGTTGGGATTGTCCCAATCGAGGTACATAGACACCTTACTAAAGAGATTTAGTATGGAAGATTCCAAGCGAGGTAATTTACTCGCTTGTCAGGGGATGACCCTCTCCAAAGAGATGTCTCCAAAGACTGATGAGGAGAGGGCTCGCATGAGCATTATACCCTACGCTTCGGCGGTATGATCTATAATGTATGCGATATTGTGTACTCGTCCAGATGTAGCTTATGTACTGAGTGCGGTAAGTAGGTATCAATCCAATCCAGGGGAAAAACACCGGACTGCTGTGAAGAACATTCTGAAGTACTTGAGAAAGACTAAAGAAATGTTCTTGGTGTATGATGATTGATCTAAGTTTCGGATCGTGAATTTGTATGAAATAAAAAGCAATCACAATCAAAATATTTATAACTACAATCAATAACGGTGTCGTTTGAAGTTTCGTTAATGAGAACGGATCGTCCACAGAGATTCATGTATTTGATCGATCTAGATTTAGATGAGTCGAAATGAAAATAGAAAAGAAAATTCAAGACTTAATTGAGTTGTCATTTCAAGAAAATATTCAAGAATTAAAAAAAATCAAGAAAGAGTTTAAGGTTTAGTAATGAAGATGATGTCCAAAAATCAATTTAGTTATCAAGATTATGTAGAATGGCTTGTAGGATTCGATCGAATTAGTAGAAATGATGAATACTAGAATTAACTAATCTTATCTATTGATGAATTATAGCTAACAAGATGATGATGAATGAAGATTAGGGATCTATGAAGAAACTAGGGTTTCTCCTTCAATATCCCTTGTCTTTTCATTGATCATCATTCATACCTAGCCTCTAGCAAAGAGAATCATCAAACATTTGATCCCTAATTTGCAACAAAATAATCAAGAAATGTGATCTCGCTCCAAATTAGGTCATTGATGAATCTTTTTTTCCTAAAATTTACAATTCTCATAAGACTTAAGATTAGTAAAAGAATTTCATCAACATTTGATCTACTGATTCTCTCGAATCCTTTACAAGCGGAGATTTCACTCACACATTATGAAAATTAAAGAATCAAGAATGAGAAATTTCATAATGCAAAAACGTAAAGAAAGCAAGAATTACAATTATCACCTTTATTAATCGTCGTCTAATTACACTTTCCCTCAATCCGAGGTTACAAGAATTTCTCTCGATCGCTCCCTTGAAGAGGTAACTAGTTCCGTCGAAATTCGCTCCGCTCGATCTCGTGAGACTTGGATCGGTCAAGGATCTCACGCTCTTGATGATGATCGGCTTTGCGATTAAGGATCTTTGATGTCTCGCTTGATGTTGCACTCCATGGATCTTGATTCTGAATTTGGATCTTGAAATTGGATGAAGATTTATGTGGCTCAAATTGTGTAACTAATGAACTATTTAACAACTTTTTGAACAACCCCTAAAATTAAGGCCTAGATCCCCTTTTATAGATCTCAAATCAAGCTTCCTTCATAAGCTTGGTTGTTATGCAAAGCCTTCCAGAAAAAGCTAGGTGGTTACAGCGCGTCTTAAGGAAGCTAGGCGGTTACAGAGAAGGTTCTGGAGAAGTCTCGACCGCTACCGAGCTAAGTCGGCCGCGGATCCGTGGCGGATCGGGCTGGATCGGCCGCAGTTCCGCGGCCTTATGATGAGATCTTTGCTTCATATTTCTGGTATCTTCTGATGTTGGTCTTTAGGTCTTCTTTTGATGTCTGGAATCCTATTTTCTTTTCTGAATTTCTGAATCTTGCTGCGTTTTATCGGCAAATTTGTGATTTCAGTTCTTTGACCTGAATAATTTTCTGCACACAATCTCGATAAAATGTGTTGAGATATACAATATCATGCGTGAAGTAATAAACACACAATTTCCTATAAAGAATGTTGAATATATATATATAACACTGGGTAATTAGTATTTTCCAGACAAACTGGTAATATGTGTTATATTTATATTAACTATCCTTAGATGATTAGAATAATGAGGAAATTGATGTGTTATAGATTGCATTATTTTTGACTGAACATATGGTAACGGAGACCTCCAAATGAAGGCCTTTACCGATTCCAGCTTCCAGAGCGATAAGGATGACAGTAAATCCATCTTAGGGTTTGTATTTATCCTAAATGGAGGGGCGGTATGTTGGAAGAGTTCCAAGCAAGATATCGTCGCTGACACCACGATGGAAGCTGAGTATATTGCTGCTAATGATGCCGCAAAATAGGCAGTCTGGATGAGGAAGTTCCTTTCTGAACTTCAGGCGGTCCATCCATTGCTAACCCAATACCTTTGTATTGCGATAACAATATAGCCATTGCTTTGGCAAAGGAACCACGGTCCCATTAGAAATCCAGACAAATCTTGAGGCGGTATCACCTTATCAGGGAGATAGTGGATCGCCAGGAGATCGAGGTATGGAGAGTAGATACGAAAGACAACACAGCAGATCCATTCACCAAGGCCATCCCTCAAGTCCAGTTCGAGAGACTGTTCGAGATGTTGGGCATGCGGTACGCCAGCAGCTGGTTATAGAGATGACAGTATGTACCCATTGCACCAACTATAGGCTTTAGTAAAATTGGGAGATTGTTGGATATGTATGCCCTAAAGGCCTGTATTGTATAGGATGCTAGGCATGCATATGTACAGAAACAATTTTTGCTCGAAATGATAGTAAGCTATCTGGTTTATCTTCATCTTAACGTGTGATGTGTTGTATTTCATATCTTCTATACATGTTGATGAAGTCCTTAGGATTATGCTTGACTACCAGGATTCTGATGTAGAACATACTAGTGGTGCCTGGGTAGTCTAAAAGCATATCTTTTAATTGTTCCTAGTCGAGGGTTTATCGAGACAGGGCATCGATATTTCCAGAGTAGACTAGTATATACGTTTCTTGACCCTGGGGGCGATGGTTGATCCCACAACCATTGATGTTTGACATCAAAGATTGTACATAGGTTCTCATTGGAGAATGGGTACACCGAACATGACTCGCCGAGAACTCCTAGATGGATATATACATATCGTCAGATAGCAATTCTTTGGTGACACTTGTACAGGTTAGTCTGAAAACTCGAGATCGTCATATTGTCTTCTGTGATTCTCACTGTGCTTTGATTTCCTTCCTACTACGGCTCTACTGAGTCGTGCAAAAAGGTGGATTTTGGGTACAGTCTCGAATCACATGGAGGCGGTGAGTGATAGGAGGGGTTTCGTCTCTCCCGGTATAGGGGTTGATGTCACGCTATGCTTGATTGTCCATAACAGCAAATCCCTGGCCAGGGTTGTCGAGATTTACTGATAAGAGTTATCAGTAGTTTCTCAAACCGTTATGAGCCATACATCGACATGACTTGTCAAGTTACTAGGGTCTGACGTTTACCACCCCTAGACTTCACATGCGACATATCAGACGAAGAGACCGTACTGTACAGTAAGTGTTGCTTACAGGCTCGTTAGGGTTGGGATGAGTTCGCTCGTCGGCCACCTTTTCGTTATGTACCTGGGTAGCCGTTACGCACAGCCAGTGCCACTGAAGTGCTTATGGTTAAATCCACTGCTAGCATACTGTCGAGTCTTTAGAGTCACACACAGAGGGTTCCATGGTTCAGGCAAATGACCTAAAGGCCGTAGGTTGTTACGGTAGGGTTTTGATCATATTCATGTACTGGTTACAGGAATAATGATCGGAACGATAATACTTGTAGGCTTTGGTTTAAGCCGGATACCGGTATTATATTATTGAATTATTTGTATTCGTATTTTTCGGATACGGGTATACTTATACGGTATACGGTGGAGGGGTATTCTTGTAATTGTACAAGAATATCTCCTAGAAGGGGATACTTCATAAATGGTTTTCATTTTGTGAAAATGGAAATTATGGGGTGGAATTTGGTGAGAGTCAAAGCATGGATGAAGGAATGGCTTATGTCATATTTTATTCATTTGGGATTACTATGTGCATTATTTTAGAGATAAAATAATTCACAATTCAATTATTTCCATGAGCCATAACCCTTGATGCATGCTTGATATTTCCTCATTCTATTTTTCACATTCTCTCTCCTCATTATCTCCTTCTTCCTCCTCTTAGCTTTATCCTTGACATGTGTTGTGAATCAAAAGCTTAGGGCTAAAAGTAATCCACTACTTGATCTCTACATCATCTAAGTGATCATTTCTAGCACACTTTATCTTTTAGTTAACACTTGATAAGAGTTTGAAGCTTGTTCTATAGCTCTCGGGTGGATCATCTTGGATCTAGAGGTGACCGGAGACCGAGTTCTTGTCAGCCATCGAAGGAGCCAAGGAGTCGCAGCGGATAGAAGACCCGAATGACCGTTTCCTTGAGTTATAACCCCTATCATAGTAGATAAGATCTCTAGATAGGATTTCTAGTTATGGTTTAGCACAAGATCTAGGTTTAAAGTAGGTGTTGCATGCAAGAAAATTATTGTTTGCAATTTCCGCCTCCTCACAAGTTTTGTGAGGGTGTGCAGCATCTACTAACACTTGGTATATATTAATTATACCCGGTAATAGCGTCCAAATGATATGAAAATTGGTAGACATCTATTTAAGGATATGGAGATCAATATGGACGGAGCCGGTCATCGAAAATATCGACGAATAACTAACTTTTAAAGACGTCACAATAGAAAATTTCCTACCATGCCAAGGTATGCCCCGTTTCCTACATATGTGTGAGTGTGTGTGTGTGTGGAGTAAAAGGGGCCTACGGTATCCATTTAGGATGTATCCTACACATTGAATTCAATCATCAGTCATAAACTATCATTTCAATAAACTTACAAAAAATTTTAACAATTTTAAGACAATAATCGAAATGGCGGATTTTTCGGCAAAGCTCACACCAGCGGTTGAAATTTCAAAACTCGACAAATTCTACGGCACCCATTTCCAATGATGGAAAGGGAAGATCTACTTCCTCCTAGTGGCGCTAAAATTGGTACATGTTCTAAAAGAAGAGAAGCCTATATCAACTGAAAATGAAACAGTGGCGGATATCAAATTGTGACGGAAATGAGAGCAAGAAGACTTCCTCTGTAAAGGCAATATTTTGAATGGTCTCTCCAACGAGTAGTACGATGTGTATCATCGCAAGTTCTTAGAGAATACAGTAAAAGATCTTTGAGACGATATGTACAACAAATACAAAACCGAGGAGGCCAGTAACAAAAACTTTCTTATTGGAAAATTTGATAATAGAATGATAGATAATAAATCTATTATGTCCCAAGTTAATGAACTTTAATTACTTATGCATCAAATAATCTCTGTGGGTCATCATTTCGACGAGTCTTTGTAAGTCTCTACTATTATTGCAAAATTACCATTATTTTGGAAAGACTGTCGAAAGGAACTCAAACAAAAAAGAAAATCCATGACTATGCAAGAACTGGTTAAGTTTCTCTAAGTTGAGAAAAATTCTCGAAACTTGGATAAACTAGAAATGGAAACAAGAAATCCAAAGGCTCTTGTCATATAAAATGGCTCTAATAATAAAGGTCAAAAGAGAAAGAAAAAATGACTACTCTGGAAATAATAATAAAAAGCATAAACAAGGATATTCTAAATGATCTTGCTGGAAATGCGGAAAGAGTGCCCACTTTAAGAAACAATGCAGAATGTATTTGAAGGAAAAACAATAAAAAGAGACCAATATGACACCCAACGAGGATTTTGCAGCAGCAATTTCTGAAGCAAATTTTGTTGGGGACGATATTGAATGGTGGATAGACTCAGGTGCTATGAAACACATTTCTCGAAGAAGGATTCTCTTCAAGACATATGAAATTGCCGATAGTGGTGAAGAACTTTATATGGGAAATTCATCCACGACCAAGGTCAACGGGAAAGGAAAGGTTATTCTCCGTTCGGGAAATAATTTGAATTTGAATGATGTACTTCATGTTCTGGATATTAGGAAAAATCTTGTATCCGTAAGTATTCTAAATAAATATAGTTTCAAAGTGTTGTTTGAAAGTGACGGCATAAATCTGTCCAAGGATGACGTATATGTCGATAAAGACTATATAACCAATGTATGTAGGTTCTAGTGCTCGCGCTGCAAGACTCACCGCCAATGCGGAAGCGAAAACATGAACTTTTATGCAAACAATAGAAACTACAACCAAGAAATCGACTCCAAACACTAAACTAGCAAGCAAATCAATACAGCTAACTGTAAGTTATCGAGCATACAATCTTTGCATCATGTCCACCCAATCGTGGAAGACCCCTTCTAGGTTTCTAAGCCATCGGGAATGAGTTTGAGAGGCGATCTCCTTTACCGAAAATGATCCACCTTAGGGAAACCGATCCAAGCTCCAGCTTCACTCCAAAGTGAACTTTGAGGAAGCAACCGACACTCTAGACTCGCTTGGAATTGAGTGTGAGAGATCCAGGAAATATCACTATCTTTTTTCTTTCTTAATTTTCCCTTTGATTCTCAAGAAATGAGAAGAAGAATGAAGGAGGAGATGAGAGCATGAGAGAGGGGGGAACGAGAGAATGAAAGCTTGAGAGAGAAATGAGCCATATCAATAATAGTTTTAACAAAATATTTTGCAATAAAAAATGCAAACCCATTCATCGCATCATCCCTCTCTACCAAACTCTCTTTAAACCGCACCATCCACCTCATTTCTTTTCTTGTCCAAAAAGGAAAATCAATAATGAAGTTTTTTCCTTCTAGAAGTATTCTTGTATAAATACAAAAACACATCCCTGGCATATGTATCAAATACATACACGCGTATCCGTATAAAAATACGAATAACCTAGAGAGAGAAAATGAATAGTGAATATAATACTAGAATATATATATATATATATATATATATATATTAAATCAATACTTGATTTAATAATCCGGCTTAAAACATAAACCGACTAGTATTACCAAACGTCTGATTAAATCCGTGTAGCCAGTACACGTATTTAATGCCCCGTCTTGATAATTCTACGACTAGGTCGTTGTCGGACCGGAACAAGGGAGCTAGTCGTTGGAGAGAAGACAAGGCTCGTTCCGTGCGAGGTCGGAATGGGATCGGGTGTTTTCATGTCTCACCGTAGTGCCCGGTTTGTCTTAATGAAATTGACCAGCGGTGAACACGGGCGCGGAGAAGACGGAGACCATCTCGGTGCTTCCTAATCCAGTCTTAGCATGCCGGAGTTGCCATTCGATTTCTAAAAAGGATTAGTAATCCTTAACTTTTCGAGGAATCCTTCATCAGTGGTTGTGAATGACTGTCGGGCAGCGAAGCTTACACTTGTTCACTTATTATTATTATGACGGTTCACCAGGGCCTCTTTCCTCCTCCCTTTTCTGCTCACTCGTAGGGGTCCGGACCCCACTAAGGGGGGGGGAGTCGACTAAACATCTTAGCCATTGGCGGGAATTTCGCCCGCATCCGATCCCTAATTCTTGTTCACCCCGGATGATCGTGTTGGGTGAATCGTCCAGTGAGAGGACGGAGAGAACGGTGAAAATTGTCACAGGTTTGCCTACGGGACCTTAAGGAGAGAACGAATTTAGTAGAAGTGACGGGCGAAGGATCTTTTGAAATCTGATCAGTGACAGAAGACTGCTAGCCCGGTAGAAGCCTCTCTCGGTAAATAGGGCAAAACCTCTCTTCTTTCTTTTTTTAGAAATGGCAGGCTTGCCATTCATTCCTTCCCGGATCAAGGTCCCTTAACGCAGCGACGGGGCGCTACAAGTGCCAGAGCCTACAAATATAGCTTTACTTTATATAGGTGGCGACTTCTCTCCCTTTATTTAGAGAACCGAGTGAACGCAGAATCCCCCGTACTCGTCAGTTTCACTGAAGACTGACAGCAATGTTCGAGACCAACAAGACAAAAGACGGCCCAGACTCCTACGGGAGGCAGCAGTGGGGAATTTTCGAATCGTGTTCGCAATCCCTCCCAAGGTCGAACTGAGATTTCAGGGACCTGTATAAGGATGTACTTATAGACTACCCAGCCCCCACTAGTATGACTGCCATCACAACGCTGGTAGTCAAGAAAAAATCCTAAGGGCTCTACCAATATGTATAAGCGATATGCTAATAGAAGCGCATGCACATATTGAGGTAAAAACAAACCAGGTAGCATACTACCATTTCGAGCAAGACTGTTATTATAACTGTGAATATCCCAAGCTTTCAATATGTAATATACAATAATGGTCTCTAGGGCATATATCACTAACAATCTCCCACTTGCACTAAGCCCATGTATTGGCATATCGTAGACCTATTATCTCGAATAGCCTCTCAAACTGCGTCTGAGGGATGGCCTTTGTGAGTGGATATGCAGTGTTGTTCTCCGTATCTACTCTCCGCACCTCGATCTCCCATCGATCAACGATCTCTCTGATCAGGTGGTATCGCCTCAAGATATGTCTGGACTTCTGATAGGACATGGGTTCCTTCGCCAAAGCTATTGTGCCATTGTTTTCACAATACAGCGGTATTGGATCAACAATGGATGGAACCACCTGAAGTTCTGTTAAGAACTTCTTCATCCAAACTGCTTCTTTTACGGTGTCACAAGCAGCGATATACTCTGCTTCCATCATCGAGTCAGCAACAGTGTCCTGCTTGTAGCTCTTCCAACAGACTGTCCTTCCATTGAGGGTAAAGACATAACTCGGCATGTACTTGGAGTCATCCTTGTCACTCTGGAAGCTGGAGTCAGCAAAAACCACGATCTGGAGGTCTTTTCCACCATACACCATGATCATCTCCTTAGTCCTTCTCAGGTACTTGAGAATATTCTTTACTGCTATCCAGTGCTTCTCCCTAGGGTTTGACCGATACCTGCTTACCACGCTTAATGTGTAAGCAACATCTGGTCTGGTACATAACATCACATACATTATAGATCCTACCGCAGAAGCGTAGGGTATAATAGACATGCGGGCCCTTTTCAAATTAGTCTTAGGAGACATTTCTTTGGAGAGGGTGATTCCATGACAAGCCGGTAGATTACGGCGCTTTGAATCTTCCATGCTGAATCTTTTCAGTATGGTGTCGATATACTTGGACTGTGAAAATCCCAACATCCTCTTAGATCTATCACGATGTTAGTTATATGTATGCCCTAGAGGCCATTACTATACATAGGATGTATATTGTAGTGGATGCTGGGACATATATAGGGAGGACTTTCTTGCTCGACATGATAGTATGCTATCTGGTTGTACTTTACCTTAACGTGTACACTGATTGTCTCTCTGTTACATGTTGGTAAAGCCCTTAGGATGTGTACTTGACTACCTGGACTATGATGCGGATCATACTAGTGGGGACATGGTAGTCCATAAGTACATCCTTCAATGTCCCTAGTCGTGGGTATATCGAGACGGGGAATCCATATACTAGAGTAGACTAGCGTATACCTTCTCGACCCATACAGATGGGCGATGGATGATCCCATATCCATCGGTGTTTGACATCAGAGATGATATACGGGTGCTCAGTAGAGACTGGGTACACTGGACGGACTCGCCGAGAACTCCCAAATGGTATTATACCTTACGTAAGATGGCAGTTCTCTGGTGACACTGGTACAGAGTAGTCTGTTGACCCGAGATCGTCATAGAGTCTTGTGTGGTTCCCACTGTGCTTTGATTTCCACCTTACCACGTCCAAGAGGGCATGCAAAACGGTGGTTTTTGGGTACAGTCCCGAATCACATGGAGGCAATGAGCGATAGGAGGGGATTCTTCTCTCCCGGTATAGGGAGTTGATGTTGCGCTGTGTACGATTGGCTATAACAGGAAATCCCTGGCCAGGGTTGCTGAAATATACTGGTAAGTGTTACCAGTAGTTTCTCAAATTGTTATAGACCTCATATCGACACGACTTATCGAGCTATTGGGGTCTGACGTTTACCACCCCTAGGCAAGATATGCGACATATCAGACGACGAGATCGAACTGTACGGTAGTGTTACTGGTTGGATTCACTGGAGTGTGAGCGGGCTTGCTCGTCGATCTTCTGATCGCTCAATACCCGGGTGGCCGTTACGTTTAGCAGACCGCTTGCAGCTTGTGGGTGTTTGATATGATCATCATCTGCTGCCGGCGTATTGACGAGTCTTTAGAGTCCTACACAGAGGTTTCCTGGCTCAAGCGAAACGAAATAGGAGCGCATATGAGATATGTGCGGGACCGAGAATGATTCGTGTATGTGATACCGTATTCCATTCTCGCGATGAATGTATCGAAAGGTTGTATGCGATATAACCTAGTTATCGAATCAAGGGTTGATTCGATAAGCCGATACATAGGATACTAGTCGGTTATATGCGATATGACCGGATCGTTAAATCAAGTGTTGATTTAATGATTTAATGTATAATTATATATTTGATATATTACTTTGCATTAACTAGTATCGGTTCACTTTAAATGGATATTCTCACTCGGATATGCACATTGTATATGCGATATACTTTTGTGCACTAGATTGTATCATGTTTGATGATACATGTTTGCTAGGGTTTTTGTGTAAAGATCAAACCATGGTTACATGATAATGGTTAGGGTTTTGTTTTATTCACTTATTTATTTATTTATTTATTTTGGATAAGAAAAAGGGAAAATGGTTGCTAGTTTTGTTTTATCTTTGAAGCTTCATGAAGCTTTGACTAAAGTAACCATTTTGTCTCATGCTTAAACCTAACCATTCACTTGAACCTTAGTTAGTTCTCTACACTTGACCATGGTTCATGATTATGATAAGAATGATTTTATTATTCTTATTATAACAATCATGATATTATCTTCTTCTTCTTCTTCATCTTCTTAAAAGAAGAAAAGCTTGCTTCATCAATGGTGATTGATGATAAAGAGTGAGAAATCCAATTCTAAAGTCTACCCACTTCCTATTTCTTCATCCTCTACCTCTTGCCAAGTAGTAGAGTATGTTTTCTTCACAAGTTTCTTGACTTGGTGAAGTTGGAGCTTGATCTAGCGATGCCTCGACGTAGATCATCTTCGGCATCGTCGTCGATGACCTAGCCCACTTCTTCTCCGATGAAGCCGACGCTAGAGCCCGGGATCCGTTTTGGACAGCGAGGAGACACCATCACGGAGCTATGGAGGTGGAGCACCGGATCTACAAAGGTTGTATTTCCGTTCTTGTAGTTAAGTGTTAACTAGTTTCATTTTATCGCCTAAAATTCTAGCCAACGGTCCGTATTAGGGTTTCTCGGCACCGTAATTTTTGTAAATTGGCATGGTGGATGCCTTGTGAGACCTCCTTGGTGTGCCTAGGAACCCTACAGTGGTATCAGAGCCTAGCTAGAGCCTTAGGCGAAGTCTAGACGAAGTTTGAAACCCGAACGAACCCGAAACCCTAACACAAACATGCTCTCTGGACTTTTTCCAAAATCTGGAGTTTTTCGATATTAAAAATATGCAGAAAAATCAGCAGGAAATTCTAAGGGTTTCTGTAAAATTCGTATGCCTAATTCCATCAATGCGCCGCGGATCCGCGGCACGAGCATGGCTCGTGCGGCGGTTCCGCGGCCGTTTTGTCTTATGTGGCATCTTATTTTACACAGTAATTCATTGTTTTCAGTGCTGAGTTCTCTGGGTATTTTTAAATTTTATTCAAGAGTTGAATTTTCTGGGGTTGTTTTGGGGATTCGGTGTTTCGATCGGGGTATCAGATTTTGTCTATTTGGCTTTCCGGATAATTTTAGAATATGTTAAAAAGTTCGACCGGATATAAATACCCAATTTTTCCCCTGTCGGGAAATTTCCAAGTGTTGGATTTTTCCGTAGTTTAACGACGTTCTAAGTAGTGCAAGTAACGCGATGGACCCTCTAGAAGACAACAAACCTTAACTCGATTATGTGACCGTCTTGAACTGCCCTTTGAACCTTCGGGTTTAGGGCAGTACGGCGTGCCACATGTGAGTCGTTGGCTTGACCCTTCTACGGCTGGACCGTTGGTACTGAGGCACGAACTGAATGTTGTTAGACTTATTTCATGTGTTGATCTGTATCGGGAAAACTTGGGTGTTCGATTGTTCGATCGGAAAGTTTGACATTTTCTGTTTATCCGGAATGGGATACAATAATTGGAATTCACAAGTAGTTATGAGATAACTGAATGAATGTTATAAACATAGCAGTTTAGTCTCACTTGATCGGTTGCCACGGAATTTTGATGTGATCAAAAGTCCGTCGCAATCACGTAGCGTACGCGGATACTCGCCGGATAAACTTAATAGACAGCCTCACCCCATAGCCCCGACCAAGTGACTGTAGGAGAACCCCGTCGCCGAAAGCATCCGTTCGGGTGCTCGCGGTAGCGGTGTTCCGCCTTGGTGCACTTCGTCGTCGGTATCGGGGGTGCGACCGTCTACTAAAGTTTGCGACGAGCATTCGATCAAAATGTCGGGAATCTTGTTGAATTGCCCGACTTGATATTGAAAAGTGTTTTCGATTTTGAGACTAAAATGCGGGGTTTATAATTGTCAGGCATGCGATGTCTAAGTAATTCATTTGGTCATGCATGCGATGTCTGAGGTGGTTGCGGATTCCAACTGTTGTAGTTTTACACTTTCTTTTCTGTGACCGTAAGTGTAATATGTGATATCGCCGGTTTCGTTGCTATATGTCAACGACAATTGGGATGGACATATTTACTTACGTTGATGACATGTGATGTTATGTGTTGCTGGATATGTTATATTGGATCGTCGTGTTTGAATAGCCGGGGTTTTTATGTGAGATGAGTGTTTTTCATTTTCATTCATGTAATAACTTGTATGTAATATTCTTTTATTGGGGCACTTCCAGGTTGCGGAAGATGTCACCGTTTGTATATTATTTACTTTTCCGCACTAGGATAGACCCAAGGAGGAGGGCACAAGTAACCGGGTTCTGGAGTCCAGTGGGAGACCAACTCGAGGAGTCGAGTCCGAGTCTCCTAACTCTAGAATTGGTAGGGTTGCTTGCCGCTCTCGTAGGGGTCTTGGGGTGTGGGTTTGGCTATTCATCGCGACCGTGGAATCCGTGTTTTATACTGGCTCGTATTGAAAACACGGACGTCCTAGTATATCCAATATTTCATATGTTTCTTCTGCTGCGATATCTGTGATGTGATCATGTGATGTTCTGTGATAGATACAGTATACAGTATATATGATATATTATATAGCCGTTACTTATGTTTTACACCCGCGCTAGCCCTGCCCCGCTCTTCCGTTAGTTACCTAACCTAACGGTGCACGAGGGGACATCGAGGCGAATGAGGATGGCATAAGTGTACGTCGTATTTATCTGTGATGTTTAGGTACTTAAATGATGGGACTTCATTAATGTGATTAATGAAATAAAAGAAACCTAAGATGTTGTAGAATCGAATTTCAAAAATAAAACAGGTAGCTACAGTTCTTGCTTTGCACAGCGGTATATATGATATATCCTGCACCTTATTCGATGAGGAAAGGACCGAGATCCCTTCACCGGGAGTGACTCCTTTAGCAATAACTGGCAGATGCTACACACTCGGTTTGACTTTTGATTGCTTTTAACTGTTTTTGCTCTGCACAGTGATATATATGATATATCCCGCACCTCATTCGACGAGGAAAGGACCGACGATCCCTTCACCGGGAGTGACTCCTTTAGCAAAACTAGAAAAGCCTCAAAGACACTCCATTCCAAAATCATTTGATTCTACAACGATATCAAGTTCATTACGCAATAGGTTTTCAGAAAAACCTGTCGTAGCCCTCCGTCATTTCAGATAAATCCTGTTTAGTATTCGTGCTGCGTTTGTTGACCTTGTCAAGGCGCAGTGTGCGGTAGCTAACTAGTATTTATCTTCTTATGCATATGATGCAGATTGGTTTAGGGTAGTCGTGCGGCCTTGTTGACCTTGTCAAGGGTCGTGCGGGTGGGTTTGATTCAATCAAGAAATGACGGGTTGAACTTGACTTGCGGTCTATGGTTTGTTGACCTTGTCAAGGTCATAGATCGTTCGGGGCAAAATATTATCGGGAATTTCAAGTGTTGAAATTTGCAATGAGATTGCATACCTTCTATGAGATAGTTGGATCCCGATACCCGCTGCGAGTAATTGTTACTCCTGGGAGAGTTTTATACATTACAATTAGCCGATCAAGTAGGTGTCTAGAAAGGTGTCAACGGGGTTACGCCTCTGGGAAAATGAGGTTTACATTAATTAGGTACGTGCGAAAGCACGGGCGACCTCCCTCAAAGTACCGACACTGGCCTGGCTGAAAGATTGGCGAACTTGTAGTGTGTAATTAATCCCGGCTATTCTTTCCTTTTAGGGTTTGAAGGAAGATTTGATAAAAAGCAGTGGGAGCCATCCTGATTAGATAAAATAATAACCAATCTATTCTTGCAAGAGCGCACGCTGAGTGTTTTCTTCTCTCTCTCTCCTGGTAGCGACCATATCACGCCTTAATCAAGATAATAATACGAAATATTGACCGAACCCGCTTGTTATACTGAGCTGGGGAACGTTGGTCCCGCTCCAACTTATAAAAGTTATAAGACAGAGCAGGAAATTGGGGAATACCAGATTTCCCGTGCCGCCCAAATGAAGAGAGTGCATGTTGATGCATCATCTTCGGGTGTGTTCATTACAAAGAACTGTTTCTCAGTATCCTCCGCATCCTGGGTATATGATACCGGATCAGGATCCCAGATATGTAATCTGTTACATAGGGCTACAAAAAGGTAGAAAAACTGAGAACGGGTGATAAGTTTCATGAGGCAGAAAACGGGGCAAGAGTTGCAGCCAAGTCTGTTGATTTAGAGATGTTTTGTCGATCAAAAATATTTGTAACCGCAATCAAGAACGGCGTCGCATGAAGCTAGCCGGTGAATACGGGTCGGTCCACAGGGATGTGTAAATCTTCTTTAAGTTCTTACGAGTTAATTCCAAATGGTGTTTGGAAGTATAATTAAATCTAAAAATCGAAGTTGTATGAAGGTAGAATTAGAAACTTGCTAGGATTAGGTTTAGGGAAAATTTTGTAAATAAAGATTTACATCTCTTTCCATTGCCATCAATTAAATCAATCATATTAGAGTTATGGTAAATATTAACAAAGGGGATTAGGATGATTGGGAAGATTGATTCTTCCTCTAGATCCTTGTCCTTCCTTTCTTAATCTTCACCCTAACCTCCATGGAAAACCTTAAGATCCGGGCCTTTAGACTACGGAGTTCACCGTTACCTTGAGGGTAAAAGTGCCGTAGGGAGCGGAATCAAAAGGTATGCATGGAGTTCTAATGTTCATAAAAGTTTAGCAATGAAAAGAGATGAGAGATCTTTATCTCTCAAATCCTTCCCTATTCCTAACCCTAACAAGCGAGGAAACTACTCGCTCATTGAGGGGATGAAAGAAAGCAAGAATTTATTAAAGAAAGAAAACATCGATTGCAAGTTAATAAAAACTAAACTAAGGCGAGAAAATAAGAACAGATATGAAAAACTAAAATTATTGCAAGGAAAATAACCTACTTACTGTTGATGCACTCTAACTTCAAAAAAATAGAATTTTATTCATGAGAAAGAGGCATGAGAAAATACAAGGTCTTGGGTTCTATTTATAGGACATAGAAACCCTAGGGCTACAGATTGCACCGCATGTCTAAAGTTACAAATAATACCCCTAGAAAATCTTTCCACAGCCGCCAAGGAGTTATGGTAAAAAGTTCTGCGCAAACGGGTACAGGGAGGCCGCGGATCCGCCGCATGTGTTGGCTTTGGGCCGCGGATCCGCGGCCCAATGATGAGATCGGCTGATGGAATTTTCTGGGCTTGGTCTGGATCTTCTGGTCTTCTTATTTATTTATTTCTTTTCCCACTTGGGCTTCTGCAGTAATTCCAGATTTTCAGTGAACTTTTGCATTGGATCTTTTACCCGTCTTTCGTGCAAATTTGGATCTTGAGTTGTCTTGTTGGTGGTGAACCGTTCTTCTGCTGGGCTTTACTAAGATCTTCCTATTTGTTGGTCAAAAATCCTTCTTTTGTGTCGTCTTTTGTGTTTTTTCACTGTTCTTGCTCCCAGAACCTGTAACCTGTAACATGTAGCAGACATGGGTCAAAAGCACCCGTTTTCATTGTAAAATGCATAAGAATGGGGAATACAAAATGCAATATTATGTTATGAACAAATACCCCCAAACTTATCTTTTGCTCGCCCTCGAGCAAACTTATTATTTAAATAAAAATCTAACCTAGCCGCACTTTCGCAGGGAAACGCGATTGCACTGAGCTCGTGCAACAAGCCGTTAAACGTCTAGGTGTCCCTAGTAGGAGGAGTGTTGTCTCCTGAGGGTTTTCAGCGGATACTACCCACAAAATCCTATCAACTTGGTTTCTCGACTTTTGTTCTCCATTTAGGTTTTCTAACAAGGAATTCTATTATCGTCGACCCGCAAATTATCCACCCATATTCTTCACACTTCCTCATTATTTAACTTAAGATTACATATATCCTGTAGAATTACCTAGCTTTTGGCATTTCCTAAGTTTTCCTTCTAGAGTTCCATCTCCACTTAGGAATTTATATCAACTCTATTAAAGACACAAGTTCTATTCTTCATTCCTTTCTCTTATCTAAACTCTAATCACATATCCCCACGTGTGTGTAAATATCACCCCTACACTTGGAAATTCAATCAAGCAATCGTACTCCCGCCCATTGTCCAAAGCACTTGTGAGACTTCGCTTTCACATCCTTCATGCGACTGTTAATACTTCTTGAGGTACCAACAACCGATTACCAGATGATTTAGCACTTTAAGGCGTACTTCCTAGTTTTGCAACACCCAAGGCTTTTAGCAGTAGCACCTTTGCTAGATATTTTTCTATTTTTTTTTTTTAGCCTTAAGTAATCACAAAAACCAGTGTCCATTTTTTTCTTCATCCACTCTCTTTTTTTTTTCTTTTTCATTGTGCTAAGGACGTTAGACAAGAGTATTTCAAGGTCTCTTCTACTAATCCAAGTTTCAAGGTGCGTGTTTGTGCAATTTGTATGGTATACATTTTCAGAATCTAGACTTAAGCTAGGAACTATTTTTCAAACTTATACTCTAATAAAAGTTTTAATACTTTTCCTTCGTTTCGACTTAGCCCAAGAACTGAACCCAAAATTTGCCTATTTCTAAATAACCTACAAAGACATATGCTTTCCACAGTTAAACTCTAAGGAAGGTTATTTTTAGGGTTTTTAATTTGCTAAGTCTAGGATTTAGTTTTTCCTAGCCAGTTAACCTATTTATCAAACTCAAGTCAATTAACCAGAATTGAATACATTAATTTTTATAATTTTTGAAAATTTTCAATTTTTCTGTTTTCTAATTTTTTTTATTTTTTCAAATTTTTCAAATTTTTATGATTTTTATATGAAGATGCAATGCAGAAATATACATATGAATGCACAAGAAAAACTTACCGAACATACCCCCAAACTTATAATGGACAGTGTCCTCACTGTCATGCTGCACCAAGTGGTTTGATAATATCGGCGAGTTCCTGCTTATTATTATATTTACATAGTATACACACCCCCAAACTTATTTGAAATAAAGTTTTGGAAAAAAGGAAATTCGAGGGTGAAGGTGGAGGAAAATCAATCGGTGTAAATCGGCTCCTGCAAGAACAGGAGCTCCTCCGAAGGGTCCGCTGAGAAGAACGGTTTCAAACGATGTCCATTTACTTTGAATAAAGTACCGTCTTCTGGATTCTCAAGATCAACCGCACCGTGCGGATAAACGGTGCGGACTACAAAAGGTCCTCTCCATCTAGAACGGAGCTTGCCGGGATGAAAGTGTAACCGAGTATCATATAATAAAACCTGTTGACCTGGTTTAAATGTCTTTCGCAAAAGGTTTTTATCATGAAATACCTTAACTCGATTCTTAGCAATCACGGCATTATCATATACCTCATCCCGCAGCTCCTCCAATTCATTCAATTGCAGCTTTCGATTGTTGCCCGCATCTCCTAAAGATAAATTCAGCTCTTTAATGGCCCAAAATGCCTTGTGCTCAATTTCTACTGGAAGGTGGCAAGCCTTCCCGTAAACAAGCCGGTATGGAGACATGCCGAGATCGGTCTTGTATGCAGTACGGAAAGCCCATAGTGCATCGATCAATTTTAGTGACCAATCTTTACGGTTTTTAGAAACCGTTTTCTCCAAGATTTGCTTAATTTGTCGATTCGAGATCTCGGCTTGCCCACATGTTTGGGGATGGTATGGCGTTGACAGCTTATTGGTGATAGAGTATTTGCGCATTAGGGACTCAAAAGTCCTATTGCAAAAGTAAGAACCATTATCACTTATTATTGCGCGAGGGTGCCCAAATCGAGAAAAGATGTGATCTTTAAGAAATCGAACGACGACCTTGTTGTCATTCGTTCGACTAGGAACAGCCTCGACCCATTTTGACACATAGTCAACAGCCAAAAGAATATACACATTTCCAAAAGAGTTAGGAAATGGTCCCATAAAATCTATACCCCAAACATCAAAAATGTCTACAACCAAAATAGGTTGGAGCGGCATTTCATTTCTCCGCGATATCCGGCCCAAGTGTTGGCACCGGGAGCAAGTTTTGCAGTATTCGAATGCATCTTTGAAGAGTCGTGGCCAATAGAAACCACACTGCAAAACTTTCTCGGCTGTCTTCTTTGGGCCAAAGTGCCCGCCACATGCTTGATCGTAGTAAAAAGACAGCACACTCTTAACCTCATTTTCAGGTACGCACCGGCGAATGATTTGGTCGGAACAATATTTGAAAAGATAAGGTTCATCCCAGTAAAAATGCTTTACTTGGGACAAAAATCGTAGTTTGTCTTGTTTCGACCAATCGTTAGGTATCAAGCCGGTGGCTAAGTAGTTTACAATATCGACGAACCATGGTTCGCAAGAAACGGTCAAGAGTTGCTCATCGGGGAAAGCATCAGTGATAGGCAGATCAAGTGTAGGCGAAGAAGGAAGTCGTGAAAGGTGATCGGCCACTATGTTTTCACATCCCTTTTTGTCCCTTATAACAAGGTCAAATTCTTGCAGCAAAAGGATCCAACGTATTAGCCTAAACTTAGCATCCTTCTTCGCAAAAAGGTGGCGAAGAGCTGAGTGATCCGTGTACACTATAACTGGAGAGCCGATTAAATAAGGCCGAAATTTTTCAAGTGCAAACACAACCGCTAAAAACTCTTTTTCTGTTGTTGTGTAGTTTAATTGGGCCTCATTTAATGTTCGTCTAGCATAGTAAATTACATGCGGCATCTTGTTAATGTGCTGTCCAAGAACAGCACCAATGGCAAAATCTGATGCGTCGCACATAATTTCAAAAGGGTGCGTCCAGTCTGGAGAAGAAAGAATGGGCGCAGAAATGAGTGAGTGTTTCAAAGACTCGAATGCTTTCATGCAAGTTGAGTCAAAAACAAAAGTAGTGTCCTTGGCCAACAAGAGAGTCAAGGGTCTAGCAATCTTGCTAAAGTCCTTGATGAACCGTCTATAAAAACCGGCATGGCCAAGGAAAGCTCGGATATCTTTGACGCATTTAGGAGGAGGAAGATTAGAAATGACTTCGATTTTAGCTCTATCAACCTCTATGCCGTTTTGCGAGATCACATGTCCTAAGACAATGCCTTCTCGTACCATAACGTGGCATTTCTCCCAATTCAAAGTTAGGTTCTTTTCCCTACAGCGGGTGAGAACTGCGTCAAGATGTCGTAAACACTCATCGAAGGAGTCACCAAAAATGGAGAAATCATCCATAAAGATTTCCAAAAACTTCTCCACCATGTCCGAAAAGATCCCCATCATACACCGCTGAAATGTAGCGGGTGCATTGCATAACCCAAAGGGCATGCGACGATAAGCAAAAGTACCAAAGGGACAAGTAAATGTAGTCTTGTCTTGATCCTCTTTGGCTATGGGGACTTGGTTATAACCGGAATAGCCGTCTAAAAAGCAGTAGAATTCGTGCCCCGCCAATCGTTCTAGCATTTGGTCAATGAATGGTAAGGGAAAGTGGTCCTTCCTTGTCGCGGCATTGAGTTTTCGGTAGTCGATGCAAACTCGCCACCCAGTTTGGGTGCGAGTAGGAATTAACTCATTTGCCTCATTGGTGATGACCGTGATGCCCAATTTCTTTGGCACGACATGAATGGGGCTAACCCATTGGCCATCCGAGATAGGGTAAATGATACCGCTATCAAGACACTTAACAATCTCCTTCTTGACCGCCTCTTTCATGATGGGGTTGAGGCGTCTTTGTGGATCCCTTGCCGGCTTGGCATCATCCATCAAGTGTATATGATGTTCGACTATGAGGGGACTAATCCCCTTGATGTCCGCCATAGACCAGCCGAAAGCTTGCCGATTATTGTATAAGACCGTTAAAAGAGCCTTCTCTTGATCAAGAGCTAGAGAGGCCGAGATGATAACGGGCAAGGTCTCATCTTCACCTAGATAAGCATATTTTAGGTGCGACGGCAAAAGCTTTAGTTCGAGTTTAGGTGGTGAAACAATAGATGGTAACAATGGAGTAACTGTTTCAAACTCGAAGGATTCCATCAAAGGTTCAAATTGAGTGTACGCTACCGAGTCGGATGGTTCAACTAACTCATCCGAAAAAGCAAAAGACTCAAACTCGAGTGGAGAGTCTTCAAGATCATTGACAAAGGTGAAACACTCATAATCTTTGTCCGACGTGAAAGCTGTGTCGGATTCTAGGAGGAACGCACTAGTGGCGTCAATAATACTGTGATCAAACATGAAATTCTCGAACTCACAGTCCTCCTCCGCGATCTCATCGATCGAGCACACATCAAGTACGCTAGAATTAGGCTCGCAAGGCTGACTTCCTAACTTGAAAATGTTAAGTTCAACTGTCATCTTGCCAAAAGATAGATTCATTGAACCATTACGACAGTTGATTACCGCGTTAGAAGTCGCGAGGAATGGTCGACCAAGTATCACCGGAATTTGATTACGGGGGTTAACGACAGGCTGTGTATCCATAACAATAAAGTCAACGGGAAAAATGAAATCCCCAACTTTAATTAACACATCCTCCAACTCTCCCCTAGGGTGGGTGATTGATCGGTCGGCCATTTGGAGAGTGCAATGAGTAGGCTTGAGCTCTCCAACGCCTAATTGTTCGTACACCGAATAGGGTAGCAAATTGACACTAGCACCAAGATCTAATAGTGCTCTATTGATGGTCTTGTTCCCAATTGTGATCGAAATAGTAGGACAACCGGGGTCCTTGTGCTTTGGGGGCAAAGAATTGTCAAGAGCATCACTAACAGCACTAGCCACGAAAACTTTCTTTGGTACTTGTGACTTCCTCTTTTTGGTGCATAAGTCCTTTACGATTTTTGCATATGAAGGAACTTGTTGGATTGCATCCAAAAGAGGGATATTTATGCTAACCTGTTTGAACAACTCTACAATCTTCTCCGTCTGTGGAGTTGGTTTATTGGATCTCAACCGATTTGGAAAAGGAACATTTTGAAAAGTTGTTGAGTCCAATTTTTGCGGATCCGATTGTTGAGTTGGAACGGAACCCCGTGTAGATGTGTTCGTGTTGTGAGAAGAGGGTCCGTTCGAGCTAGAAGAAGTAGAGCCATGTGAAGGATGGAGAATAGGCTCTAAAGAAGAAGAAGAAGAAGAAGAGGAAGATGAAGAACCACCGGCAGAGGTGTCACGGTGCATACCCACATTGTTGTGCAGCACTTTTCCGGATCTCAACGTGGTCACAGCATTCACGTTATGATTCTGCTGTTCATGTGCAACATGTGCGTGACCGGGATTTGGGAGTGGTTGAGACGGAAGCTTTCCTTTCTCTCGCTCTTTCAATGCTGCGTTGAGTTGTGCAATTTGTGCCTCAATAGCTTTGATGCTTTGATCGTGTGAGGCACTGTTTTGCACCAAAGATTGAACAAAAGTCTCTATCCTAGCTGTGGATTGTTGTGATTGCACCAAAGATTGTGCAGATTGCTTTAGGAATGCTTCTAGACTTCTTTCGAGTGAGCTAACAGCATTTTGAGGGGGAACAAAATTGTTGGGAACAAAATTGTTCATCTGATTAGGGTAAGGTTGCTGTTGGGGAGGCTGCTGAAATTGAGTTTGTAGAGGTGCTTGTTGTTGTTGTGGAGGAGGAGCTCTTTGAAAATTGTTGTTTCCTTGGACCTGTTGATTTTGGTTCCAAGCGAAATTAGGGTGGCTCTTCCAACCCGGATTGTATGTTGAAGAGTATGGATCATTTCTTTGTCGTTGCTGAAAGGCAGCATTGACTTGATCTTGTCCTTGAGTGGATGCAGTGTAAGGACACTCTTCAGTGAGATGTGATGGATCCGAACAACACGCACAAATAGTTCATGGAGGCACAATAGGGGCAGGGGAAGGTGCTGAGATTTTGGTCTCAAGCGCTTTGAGCTTTTTCATAAGAGCGGCCATCTCGGCCTTCATAGTAATTGACATCTCTACTTGATGTATGCCTGCCCTAGGTTGACCAATAGAAGAAGATGATGATGTGGTCTTGGTGCTCTCCCACTGAATCGTTTGCTCACTAAGATCCTCAAGAAACTGCCACGCTTCATCACTAGATTTGGACAGAAAGTGACCTTGACTAATGGTTTCTAGCAACTGCTTCGTTGCCGGGTTCAATCTCTCGTATAACGTTTGGCAAAGTTGCCATCTTTCAATTCCATGGTGAGGGCATTGAACGAGAAGGTCTTTGAATCTTTCAAAACATTTCCAAAATGGTTCGGCAGGAAGCTGTGAAAATTGAATGATTTCATTACGGATTTTTGCAGTTTTGTGATGAGGATAGAACTTTTTAAGAAAAGCTTTTACAAACTCGTCCCAATTTCTAATTGAGTGTGATGCGGTGCTGTATAGCCACTTCTCGGCTAGGTCACATAAGGTGAAAGGAATGACCCTTAGCCTTATAGCGTCATCACTTAATTGGGTAGTTTTCATCATGGCGCAAACGTTTTGGAATTTGTTGATAAAGATATATGCATCTTCGGATTCCAAACCATGAAACTTAGGCAGCATGTTGATGAAGTGGGGTTTGATCTCAAAGTTGTCCCCATTAGCCGGTGGAAGGGAAAGACAAGTAGGAAGGGCGGTGCGGATGGGGTAGAAAAGATCCTGGAGCGCGACTCGTGCGGGCGCTTCGACAGGAGGAAGATTCGGGTTATTCGCACCTGGCGGAGGTGGAATCCTTCCCGTCTGTAAGGTGTTGTTAGGATCGTATCCTGACATACCTTCGAAAGAATGTGATGGTGAAAGTGAAGAAGTGGGCAAGATTTCGACTTCGGAGTCGAAAGGTTCGTCGGTCGGTACCAACGAAACACGGACTAATCGGGCGCTAGGGTCCCTAGTCCAACCGGACATACACTAAAAGGGTTAGTGTAGTCGAAAGATGAAAGACAGAAAGTGAAGGTAAGAAAACGTCAATGAGAAGAAGTGGTGTAAGTGAGTGCAAAGATTCTTTAGCGACAAATTGCAAGTTTTGAAAAGATTTTCCTTTTTCTTTTTAAGTGTGCTTTTGCAAAAAGATTTTGAAAAGAGACTCGTGACACAATTGCAATTAACCACATATGCACAATCAGGCCTAAGTCTAGGGTCACCTAGGTCAGCTAGACAGCTCCTAACTGTTCCAAAGGGCTAGATATAGGACCTCAAACCGCCTCTTCACGGACAAGTACGGCCAGGTAAGTGGGAAGGAACCACCACTACAGTGGGCCTAATTAAAAACCACTAGCCTAGTCACCGCAATGTCGGTTAGGATAAACGGCCGATGCCTATACTAGTCCTCTGTCCTATTGAGCTCGACGTCCTTAGGGCTGAGTCTAATATTTTTTAGATTAAAAGTGGTCAATGCAGATGCTTTAAGTGATTTCTGGGGTCCTGGGAAGGGTAATGAAATCCCCACCCAATCTGAATTGGTCAATAGCCCCTTAAAGTCAGATTAAAGTATGCAAAGCAGTAAATCACTTGCAATCAATTTGCTTTTTAGCGCGGCGCAAAGAATCCTGCAGAAAATCAATTATTGGAAGGGGGAAGAAGATTTTTAGCGCAAAGAATCCTGCAGAAGATTTGACAGAAGATATATGGAGATTTGTAGAGGGGAAGAATAAGGAAACAAACAGTGCAAAAATTTCGCAGAGAAGGCTCCAGGTTGCGGCGGAAGCGCGGCGCGAGGTAGGGTTATGCGGCGGAAGTGCGGCGGGTTGGAGGCTTCAGGTCTCTGGATTTCTTCAGCTGCTCTGTACGTCCAATCTCCTCCTGTTCTGATGTATTGTTTTCTGTTACCCTTCCTGTGTTGTTTCAGATCCGTCAAACCTGCAAAGATTCACAAAGAGAACCCTTCAAACAATAAAAGATGATATATTTTTTTTATGTTTTTGATTTTTCAGATTTTTCATGATTTTTTTATGTTTTAGATTAACCCGAAATTACAAAAAGAAAATTTTACGCCATCACCGGCAACGGCGCCATTTGATTTAGAGATGTTTTGTCGATCAAAAATATTTGTAACCGCAATCAAGAACGGCGTCGCATGAAGCTAGCCGGTGAATACGGGTCGGTCCACAGGGATGTGTAAATCTTCTTTAAGTTCTTACGAGTTAATTCCAAATGGTGTTTGGAAGTATAATTAAATCTAAAAATCGAAGTTGTATGAAGGTAGAATTAGAAACTTGCTAGGATTAGGTTTAGGGAAAATTTGGTAAATAAAGATTTACATCTCTTTCCATTTCCATCAATTAAATCAATCATATTAGAGTTATGGTAAATATTAACAAAGGGGATTAGGATGATTGGGAAGATTGATTCTTCCTCTAGATCCTTGTCCTTCCTTTCTTAATCTTCACCCTAACCTCCATGGAAAACCTTAAGATTCGGGCCTTTAGACTACGGAGTTCACCGTTACCTTGAGGGTAAAAGTGCCGTAGGGAGCGGAATCAAAAGGTATGCATGGAGTTCTAATGTTCATAAAAGTTTAGCAATGAAAAGAGATGAGAGATCTTTATCTCTCAAATCCTTCCCTATTCCTAACCCTAACAAGCGAGGAAACTACTCGCTCATTGAGGGGATGAAAGAAAGCAAGAATTTATTAAAGAAAGAAAACATCGATTGCAAGTTAATAAAAACTAAACTAAGGCGAGAAAATAAGAACAGATATGAAAAACTAAAATTATTGCAAGGAAAATAACCTACTTACTGTTGATGCACTCTAACTTCAAGAAAATAGAATTTTATTCATGAGAAAGAGGCATGAGAAAATACAAGGTCTTGGGTTCTATTTATAGGACATAGAAACCCTAGGGCTACAGATTGCACCGCATGTCTAAAGTTACAAATAATACCCCTAGAAAATCTTTCCACAGCCGCCAAGGAGTTATGGTAAAAAGTTCTGCGCAAACGGGTACAGGGAGGCCGCGGATCCGCCGCATGTGTTGGCTTTGGGCCGCGGATCCGCGGCCCAATGATGAGATCGGCTGATGGAATTTTCTGGGCTTGGTCTGGATCTTCTGGTCTTCTTATTTATTTATTTCTTTTCCCACTTGGGCTTCTGCAGTAATTCCAGATTTTCAGTGAACTTTTGCATTGGATCTTTTACCCGTCTTTCGTGCAAATTTGGATCTTGAGTTGTCTTGTTGGTGGTGAACCATTCTTCTGCTGGGCTTTACTAAGATCTTCCTATTTGTTGGTCAAAAAACCTTCTTTTGTGTCGTCTTTTGTGTTTTTCACTGTTCTTGCTCCCAGAACCTGTAACCTGTAACATGTAGCAGACATGGGTCAAAAGCACCTGTTTTCATTGTAAAATGCATAAGAATGGGGAATACAAAATGCAATATTATGTTATGAACATCTGTCGGTCACTGTCACCCTGTATTACCAATACATTGATTCTGAACGAATGTTATTAGATACCGAACCTGATATACAAAATCATATCAGTCTCTTTATTAGTAAAGAAATGATAAAATTTTGTATTGTTGGATAATGTTTTGAACAATTCCTATATCAAAAGTTGATCGGTTCAGGCACGTTATCTAAAAGCATTGATGTTCTAAATCAAACTACAGTTCTTAGTATACAGAACACACACAAGAGGAAGAGTTCAGAAATGAACGAATTCTTCTTGAGGTATTGTAGACTAGGTCAGATCAATATGACCCGACTAGCTAGAGTTACATATAGATGCATATTTAAATCAGTTTGAATTTACATCTTGTGAAACTCGCCAGTCATGTCACAAAGATAAGATGACCATAGCTCTGTTTATTGGAAACAGAGAAAGAGTTAGAGAACTCTTAGGACTGATACATGATGATGTATGCAAGGTCTCCTGTCTACACATGCCAGGACTGGTTCTTTGTACTTCATTACATTCTCTGATAATCTCTCGAGATTCAGACATATGTTCCTGTTGAAACACAAGTCCGAACCTTTTGAGATATTCACAGAATATAAATTAGAAGTAGAGAACCAAAATACGGGTAAAAGTATTATGTCCTTTGATGAGATCAAGGAGGAGAATACTTGAGCACGGAATTCTTGGACTTTTCTAAAGGAGAATGAGATTATCTCTCAGCATTACTCCTCCGTATACACCATTGCACGATGGTATGTCGGGGCGGAGCAGATACACCCTATTTGATATGGTGTGCTCTATGATGAGTAATACTGAGTTACCTTTTTCCTTAGGGGGTTATGCACTTGAGAAGTTGCATACCTATTGAATAGGGTTCCAATCAAATCAGTTGCCTACCGCTTCATATGTGATATGGAATGGGAAGAGCCCATATCTTAAGTTAGTTAAGATTTGGGGTTGTCCGGCCTATGTCTAAAAGCAAAATCCGGACAAGCTCGAGGCAAGGTCTGTTATGTAGAACTGGAAATGTTCCAGCCATACAAACTACAGCAGATGATTTGGTACAACCAAAGGATTCAGTAGATGCCAACGAACCTCAGCCTCTCCGCCGATCTAGTAGGGTTCCTCACCCACCTGAGAGATACTTCTGTTTCTCTATGACAGTGGGAGCGAGGATTGCATCATGAGATGATGACTCAACTAGTTTCGAGCTGGCCATCAGGAGTGAGACTCTGTAAGAATGGCTGGATGCTTAGCGATCTGAGATGGAATCCTTATACACCAACAAAGTATGGACTTTGGTTGCTATATCTGAAGGGTTAAATCCCCATCAGGAGCAAGTATATCTTGAGAAGATTACTTGGTGTAAATGAAAAAGTTGAGACTTTCAAAGCTAGACTTGTTAAAGGTTTTCGTCATTGACCAGGCGTGGATAATGATGAAACCTTTTCCAGTACCTATGCTTAAGTCCATCCAGATCCTACTTGCCACGGCTACATACCATGACTACGATATCTGGTGGTTGGGTGTCATGACTGTTTTTCTAAATGATGTTTTAGAAGAGTGCGTCTATAAGTACACAGCCAGAGGGCTTCGTAGACAGTGGGAGCAGCAGAAACGTGTGCAAGATGCTTTATAGGATTAAAGCAGGCATCGCGGAGTTGGAACATCTGTTTTGATGAATTAGTCAAAGAAGTTGACATCATCAAAATGGTAGATGAACCTTGTATATACAAAAAGGTAGTAGGGAGTATGGTGACGATCCTCGTAGAGTACGTGGATGACATACTCTTGATAAGAAAGGAGTTTCTTATGCTACGCTCGATCAATCTCCGTTTATCACAAAGATTCTCCGTGTAGGATCAATATGATACCTACTAAATCCTGGGTTTTGGATCTATGAGATAGATCTAATTGGATGTTAGGAATCTCACTAGTAGTAGTGAGATGGTATCAATCGATCCTGGGGAGAATCACTGGAAGTGTTCCAGGGTGATAAAGACGACTGAATGTCAGTCACAGGCATTGTCTTTACCCTCAGTAAAGGGACGGTATGTTGGAAGAGTTCCAAGCTAGATACCAAGACATACTAGACGATAAAGGCTAGATACATCGCTACTTAAGATGCTACCATAGAGCCTGTTTGAGTGTATATTGGTTCATAAGATGAACTATGTTCCTCCCATTGTGTGACAATGGAGTTGTGGCTTATGCCAAGGAACGCAGGTCCCATCAGTGATCCAGACATATTCTAAGGCAGTATCACCTGATCATGGAGATGGTTGATCTCCAGGGTGATCGAGGTTAGGAGAGCAGACTCAGAGGATAACACGGCGGATCCACTCACGAAGGCCTATTCCCAGAGAGAGACTTTTATGGGATGGTTGAGTATGAGATACTACAACCACTGCTACAGATGGCCCTAGTGCAAGTGGGAGATTGTTAGTTATATGTATGCCCTAGAGGCCATTACTATACATAGGATGTATATTGTAGTGGATGCTGGGACATATATAGGGAGTACTTTCTTGCTCGACATGATAGTATGCTATCTGGTTGTACTTTACCTTAACGTGTACACTGATTGTCTCTCTGTTACATGTTGGTAAAGCCCTTAGGATGTGTACTTGACTACCTGGACTATGATGCGGATCATACTGGTGGGGACATGGTAGTCCATAAGTACATCCTTCAAAGTCCCTAGTCGTGGGTATATCGAGACGGGGCATCGATATACCAGAGTAGACTAGCGTATACCTTCTCGACCCATACAGATGGGCGATGGATGATCCCATATCCATCGGTGTTTGACATCAGAGATGATATACGGGTGCTCAGTAGAGACTGGGTACACTGGACGGACTCGCCGAGAACTCCCAGATGGTATTATACCTTACGTCAGATGGCAGTTCTCTGGTGACACTGGTACAGAGTAGTCTGTTGACCCGAGATCGTCATAGAGTCTTGTGTGGTTCCCGCTGTGCTTTGATTTCCACCTTACCACGTCCAAGAGGGCGTGCAAAACGGTGGTTTTTGGGTACAGTCCCGAATCACATGGAGGCAATGAGCGATAGGAGGGGATTCGTCTCTCCCGGTATAGGGAGTTGATGTTGCGCTGTGTACGATTGGCTATAACACGAAATTCCTGGCCAGGGTTGCTGAGATATACTGGTAAGTGTTACCAGTAGTTTCTCTAATTGTTATAGACCTCATATCGACACGACTTATCAAGCTATTGGGGTCTGACATTTACCAACCCTAGGCTAGATATGCGACATATCAGACGACGAGACCGGACTGTACGGTAGTGTTACTGGTTGGATTCACTGTAGTGTGAGCGGGCTTGCTCGTCGATATTCTGATCGCTCAATACCCGGGTGGCCGTTATGTTTAGCAGACCGCTTGCGGCTTGTGGGTGTTTGATATGATCATCATCTGCTGCCGGCGTATTGACGAGTCTTTAGAGTCCTACACAGAGGTTTCCTGGCTCAAGCGAAACGAAATAGGAGCGCATATGAGATATGTGCGGGACCGAGAATGATTCGTGTATGTGATACCGTATTCCATTCTCGCGATGAATGTATCGAAAGGTTGTATGCGATATAACCTAGTTATCGAATCAAGGGTTGATTCGATAAGCTGATACATAGGATACTAGTCGGTTATATGCGATATGACCGGATCGTTAAATCAAATGTTGATTTAATGATTTAATGTATAATTATATATTTGATATATTACTTTGCATTAACTAGTATCGGTTCACTTTAAATGGATATTCTCACTCGGATATGCACATTGTATATGTGATATACTTTTGTGCACTTGATTGTATCATGTTTGATGATACATGTTTGCTAGGGTTTTTGTGTAAAGATCAAACCATGGTTACATGATAATGGTTAGGGTTTTGTTTTATTCACTTATTTATTTATTTATTTATTTTGGATAAGAAAAAGGGAAAATGGTTGCTAGTTTTGTTTTATCTTTGAAGCTTCATGAAGCTTTGACTAAAGTAACCATTTTGTCTCATGCTTAACCCTAACCATTCACTTGAACCTTAGTTAGTTCTATACACTTGACCATGGTTCATGATTATGATAAGAATGATTTTATTATTCTTATTATAACAATCATGATATTATCTTCTTCTTCTTCTTCTTCATCTTCTTAAAAGAAGAAAAGCTTGCTTCATCAATGGTGATTGATGATAAAGAGTGAGAAATCCAATTCTAAAGTCTACCTACTTCCTATTTTTTCATCCTCTACCTCTTGCCAAGTAGTAGAGTTTGTTTTCTTCACAAGTTTCTTGACTTGGTGAAGTTGGAGCTTGATCTAGCGATGCCTCGACGTAGATCATCTTCGGCATCGTCGTCGATGACCTAGCCCGCTTCTTCTCCAATGAATCCGACGCTAGAGCCCGGTATCCATTTTGGACAGCGAGGAGACACCATCACGGAGCTATGGAGGTGGAGCACCGGATCTACAAAGGTTGTATTTCCGTTCTTGTAGTTAAGTGTTAACTAGTTACATTTTATCGCCTAAAATTCTAGCCAACGGTCCGTATTAGGGTTTCTCGGCACCGTAATTTTTGTAAATTGGCATGGTTGATGCCTTGTGAGACCTCCTTGGTGTGCCTAGGAACCCTACACACGATAGATCTGGATCCGCAGAATGTAAGAGGCATCACCCATGTCTTTCATGGAGAACCTTTATGACAAGAATCCTTTGACTGAATGTAGCATAGAATGTCATCCACGTACAAGAAAAGGAGTACCACAGTTCTCACTACAATCTTATATAGATGCATAGTTCATCTGGATTTTTGATAAAGTAAAATTCTTTGACCGTCTTATCAAAACAGATGTTCCAACTCCGTGATGCTTGCTTTAATCCATAAATGGACTTAAGTAATTTGCACACTTTTTTGCTGCTCCCACTCTGAATGAAACCCTCCGGTTGATCCATATAGACACACTCTTCTAAATTTCCATTCAGAAAAATGGTCTTTACGTCCATCTGCCAAATTTCATAATCATGGAAGGTAGCAATAGCAAGAAGGATCTGAATGGATTTGAGTATAGCCACTGGAGAAAAGGTTTCATCATAGTCCAAAACAAGTCTTTGACGAGATCCTTTTGCAACAAGTCTAGCCTTAAAGGTTTCAACCTGTCCATCTACACCAATCTTCTTTCTGAAGATACATTTGCAGCCTATGGGTGTTATCCCTTCTAGAGCAATGTCCAAAGTCCATACCTTGTTGGTGTATATGAACTCCATCTCGGTTCTCATTGCATCCAGCCATTTTACCGAGTCTCTACTCTGAATGGCTTGCTGGAAACTAGTTGGCTTATCATCATCGATGATGCAATCCTTTCTATCATCGTCTATGAGAAAACAATAGTATCTCTCGGGCGGATGAAACTGCCTATTAGTCCTGCGGAGTGGTGGGGGGGATGTCCAGTTCTTTCAAAACCTATGGTTCTACCATGGTTTAAGTAATAGCTTGTAGTTCTGGAGTTTCTTCCAGTTCTATTGCGCTCCCACTTATCTATTTTTCTAAAAATTGATTTTCCAAAAGGGGGCATGCCAAGAAATAAAGACCTTTTTTTCCTCTGTGTAATAGAAAAGATACCCCCTGGAGTACTTTGGGTATCCTAAAAACTTACACAGTACTGAGCATGCCTCAAGCTTATCCGCATGCTATTTTTTACAAAAGCTGGACATCACCATATCTTTAGATACTGAAGATAGGGTTTCTTCCCATTCCACATTTCATATGGTGTGGTAGGCACAGTCTTGGTAGGAACCTTGTTCAAAAGATATACAGCCGATTCTAGTGCATACCCACAGAAGGATCACGGTAACTCAGCATTACTCATCATAGAACGTACCATATCCAATAAGGTTCGGTTCCGCCTTTCCGATATACGGTTGTGTTAAGGTGTGTATGGAGGAGTAAGCTGAGAGAGAATTCCATTCTCTTTTAAGTAATCCAGGAACTCGGCACTTAAGTATTCACCACCTCGATCAGATCTAAGTGTCTTGATAATTTTGCCGGTTTGTTTTTCAACTTCATTCTTATATCATCGGAATTTCTCAAAGGCCTCGGATTTATGTTTCATCAAGAATATATGTCCATACCTTGAGAAATCATCCGTAAAAGTAATGAAATAGGAATAACCACTTCTTGCATCTATAGACATTGGACCACACACGTCGTTGTGTATGAGTCCAATGAGCTCGCTTGCTCTTACTCCGTGTCCAGTGAACGGAGTCTTTGTCATCTTTCCTTTGAAATATGATTGATAAGTTGCATAGGACTGATATTCGAACGGATCCAAATATCTCTATGTAACTTCATCTACCGTGTTTTATTGATGTGACCCAGTCTACAATGCTATAAGAAAGCCTGATTTAATTCTGGAGACTTTCTTTTAAGTGTGTTCTGGACGTTGATAACCTGAGCTTAATTTAATACATATATACCATTATCTAGTGTACCTAACCCAATCAAACTTTGATTAAGGTGGATGTGGACCACATCGCTTACAAATGTAAAATCATAACCTTCTTTAGAAAGTAAAGATACAGAAATGATATTACAAACTAGACTAGGTACATACAAACAGTTACGTAAAATCAATATCTGCCCACTTGTCAATCCTAGGTGTATTCCCTTACGGATATAGCGTCCACGCACATTTCGCTAGCAACCCTGAGAGTCATATCATATGCATTGATAACTCTACATTTTCTCAAAACCTGTAATGAATTACAAATATGAGATACTGACCTGGTATCTAGTACCCAGGAAGTAAAGTTAATTGACAGACAGTTTTCAATCACAAACACATCCAAAGACGAAGTCACAACGTGCTTCGGATACTGGATTCTGGCTTTCCAAGCCCTGCAGTCCTTCTGCCAATGCCCTTTCCCATGAAAATAGAAACATTTCTCCTTCCTAACTGTTAGCCCCGAAACTTTTTCCCTTTCCTTTCCCTCTACCTTACCGACATCGCTTATCGGCTTTGTGGAGGTCTTCTTCTTCTCACCCTTGGCTTTTTCCTTGGATCTAGAAGAGGAAGATTCCCTAATAAGCAGAGCGGGTGTCTCTCTGGATTCCTTCTGGTCATAAGTAGAAGGGAGGGACTGTAGAATCAAGTTAGTACATAACTCGTTCTCCAACATGGTCCCCAGGTTCGTGAGATTTTCAATATAGCTAATCATCGTAAGGACGTCGTCCCCTACAAATGACCCGATAGCTAACCTCGCTTGAAACAATTATTTTGAGGTCTCATATCTTACGATACGAGATTGCTCTCCATATAAATCTTTATTATGGAGGAAGATGGAAGCTAAGTCCATCTTCTCGTATTCCCTCTAGTTTTCACTATCCATTGAGGCCAACACGAGACACTTGGCTTTTGCACTGTCTATTTCCCTTGTCTTACGGATATCAACATCCGTAACGGTGGAATCTGGACCTGGGACGACCGGGGCTTTGGTAGTAAAGAGGTAGCCCGGCTTGTTATAGGTAATGGACATCTGGACATACCTAAGCCAATCAATATAGTTTGGCCCAGTCAATTTATTATCTAGCTATAACCTAAGCCTGGTCATCTTGTTCGCTGCAATTAGGAGAGAGAGAAGAAACACTCAGCATGATGCTCTTGCAAGTTTAGATTGGTTTTTAGTTTATCTGAATAGGATGGCTCCCACCGTTTCTCAAATCCTTCCTCAAACCATAAAAGAAGAATTAGTCAGGATTAATCTCATCCTACTATACTTGCTTAACCTTTCAGTCAGACTGGTGTTGGTACTTTGAGGGAGGTTTTCCAACGCTTTCACGAAATTCCTTAATTACATAATCTCTTTTCCCTCGAAACGTAGCCCCGCTAACACTGTTCTAGACACCAACTTGGTTTATAGCATTGATCTTTTAATGAAAAAAATCTCTCGAGGAGTAGCGGATACTCACAGTAGGATCGGGATCCAAATATCATTGTGTAATAATCTTGAAGGAATCCTACCAAATAATCACATTTTAAATGGTATGTAATACTAGCAAGTTTCAGTTTCTTCAGAAACTCCCGATGTGGATTTTTGCCCCATGCTCTTATGACCTTGATGAAGGCCAACATATCATAAGTTGCAAGTCAAGTTCTACCCGTCATTGTCCAGGTTAATTTGAACCCATCTGTACATACTCTTGATGAAGGCTAAAATAGTAGTACGACTGTCCCAAACCAACGTATCTATCTATGCAACAGATGAATATCCAGCAGCTACCAATCACCATGCCTTGGCAAAGGTCAAAATACATAGCTTGAATACTACTGAATATCCATCTGAAATGACGAAGGGCTACGAATGGTTTTGGCTAAACCATGAACGTAATGAACTTGATATGATCGAAGGAACCATGATAGCTTTTAAAGGAGTGGTTTAGGCTCCGCATTTAAAAGTTTGCTTTTTGAAAAAAACCGAGTGGTTTTTGAAACTATTCCAACGATTCAGGTTCTTTTTTTTTCTTTGCATTAATCAATTAATGAAATCCCATCATTTAACCTACCATTGCAGAAAGAAACAAAAATACAACCTACGCTTATGCCATCCGCATTCTCCATGGGGTCTCGTCATACACCGTTAGGTTACTTAACTAACGGCAGAGCGGGGGCTGGACTAGCACGGGTGCAAAACATAAGCAACGTCTATTATTATATATATAAATATCCATTCGTCTCATGCAATAATAGGAATTCCAGATCACAGATGAACATATTGGATATACTAGGAATTATGTGTTTCGTTAAAGCCTGTAACGAAAGACGGATTCTACGGTCGTGATGAATAGCCAAAACCCCACCGTAGACCCCTACGGGTGCGGCAAACTACCCGCCAAATTCCTGAAGTGAAGCAACCTCCCTCAGTAAAATGAGTATGCCACTCGGCACTTCAAGAACCCGGTAGTTTGTGCACCTTACCTTAGGTCTATCCCAGGAGCAAAAACAGTAAATGAAATAATACAACGGTGGCTACAACCTCAACCCGGATGTGTCCCGCAAAATAATATTACATCAATTTACAAATTTACATCGAAGGAAAGAAAGAAAACTCTCTTCTCACATCCCCCGGCTATTCATCCACGACGATCCAATACTCCATATTCACAAACCAACATCACAGATCACAGATATGTGCAACCCCTACTAATCGACATATAGCGATTAGCAAACGTTCGCATCATATATCAAACACAGAGAACCCATTAGCCAAGGACTTTAGAATTTCGATCGAAACTATTTTCTGTGTCTATTCCATATACAAACCAGTACACAAACAATACTGGGTAGAAACCAAATATTCCATAATTCAAAACACTACAGACAAGAGCCACAGAAGAAATCCGAGTCAACTCAGCCTCGACTCGGTCGTGGAATTGCTGCGAAACGCACCGTTTCGCCGTGCTTCCGCGGTCGTCTTGGCGAGTTGCTGACTCGTTTTTCTTAGGTGATCTTAGAATATCATGCTTGTAATTTTAAGCCCTCTGAAATAATTTTCTGAAAAGATTTTAAAATTGACAGCAAGCATGGGTTTCTTTGTTACGATTTCGAGTTTTTTTGACGATCAAAGTTCTAACTACTTGCTAACTATCTAGTTAAGGTTTAGTAGGCTTTGATACACTGTAATTCGATGTCGCGCACCCCGCGGGTTCATGGGGAGGCGGAATATTCAAAAAACGATTTTCAAAGCTCGCAATACCTACCTAAACTCTAGGATCGATACTAAACCTTTACTAGCTAAACTAACATGAGGTTTAACTACTCGGAAGAAAGTTATACCTCCGTGTACTAGTCCTTCGGGTCTTCTTGCTGTCCTCCTCCTTGTCATAAGCTTCTCGAATCATATACGGACCGCGCCTCCTCGTCGACCTCCTCAAGTCAAAGACGATCACCCGAGAGTCTATAGTCTGAGCTCCAACCTCTATACCAAGGTAACTAGGGCACCTAGTTCGCTAAACTAGATGGCCTAGATGATGTAAAGAGAGATGATGGATTGATTTGTCTCTAAATACCTTAGGTTTCTCAACACATGAGATATTTAGGGTTAGAGGAAGAAGAAGGGAGCTTGAGGTCAAGAGAGTGTAGGAAAAAACATTAGAATGAAGATGGCTAAGAGTTGTGATGAATGAAGCATACCAATAATTCAACCCAAAATATCAAGTATTCTTCAATAGTCACTTAGTGAGTCACCCCATAAGTCACCAAGTAGCCATGCTTCATTTATGAAAATCTCCACCTCATACCTCCACTTCATTAAGTATTTAATCATAAGATTAAATCACAAATGAGGTGTTTTCTTCTAGAAGCATTCTTGAGTAAATTACATGAATACCCTTCACCGTATATACATACCCATATCCTTATTTCGAAAAATACGAATACATAGAGACGAAAATAATCCAAGAATATAATGCTAGGATCCGGCTTAAACCAAAGCCCACTAGTATTATCCGCCCGAACATCATCCGTACACAAGTACACGTATGTGATCGAAGTCCTGCCGTAAAACCATACGGCCTCTACATCATTTGCCCGATATAGGGAAACCCTCTGTGTGGGAATCTAAAGACTCGACACTACGCTGGCAGTGGGTTTAACCACAAGCAGGTCAGCGGTACTAGCTGCCCGTAACAGCTACCCAGGTATCTGTCGATAAGAAGGCCGATGAGCAAACTCATCCGAACTCCTACTGAGCTTATCTGTGACAATCTTCGTACAGTCCGGTCTGTTCGTCTAAGAGTATCGCATATCGGGCCTAGGGGCGGTAACTGTCAGACCCCTAATAGCGCAATAAGTCATATCGGAGTGTAGCCTAAACACCCTGAGAAACTACTTGAGTACCTACCAGTAAATCTCACTTGCCCTGGCCAGGGACTTTGTGTATTGGCTTTCCGAACACAGCGTGATATCAACCCCCAATACCGGGAGAGACGAATCCTATCTAACCGCCACTGTCTCCAAGTGCTTCGGGACTGCACCTAACTACTACCTGTTTGCACGACTCCATTGAGCCGTGGTAGCGTACTAATCTAAGAACAGTGGGAATACACTCAAGGTGAAGTAGCAGTATCAAGTCGACGGACTAAGCTGTACTAATGTTACCTGGGAACTGCTACCCAACGATAGGTATAATACCCACCAGCAGTTCCCTACGAGTCTTGTCCAGTGTACTCATAACCTAATGAGCACCTACATACTATCTCCAGTACGACGTACTAATGGCTATGGGACAGATCATCTCCCCTGCTGGGATGAGAATCGTATACACCAGTCTACTCTGGAGTATCGATGCCCCGTATCGATAATCCTATGACTAGGAACCTGTATAAGGATATGCTAATAGACTACCTAGCCCCAACTAGTGTGACTGCCATCACAACGCTGGTAGTCAAGTAAAGAGCCTAAGGGCTCTACCAATATGTATAAGCGATATGGTAAACGAAACACATGCACATATTGAGGTAGAAACAAACCAGGTAGCATACTACCATTTCGAGCAAGACTGTCATTATAACCGTGAATTTTTCAAGCTTCCAATATGTAATATACAAACCAGTATGATACAATAATGGCCTCCAGGGCATATATCACTAACAACTGCCCCTCATAAGAGGGTCAATTTGTAACTCTTGAAAGATACTCTATCTTCTATGTCACCTCGAAAGCCAAAATCGGTAACCGCCTCCCGTATGAGGATTCCATTACCTCACACCAAGAACATCCTCATATGTTCTTCATTGCATCCTCTTGTTTTTCCAGGGTTGGATTAATATATGCTTACTAAAGAAAGTGTAAAAACAACATCTGGTTTAGTACATCACATCACATGATTGACCGAATTAAATAAGCAATTGAAATGTCATTCACGTGAGTCACTCTCCTCATTAGTCTAGAAGACATCTCTTTAGAGAGGGTGACTCTATCACTTGCTGTTATATTACCGCGCTAAGATTAGTCCATTCTAAACCTCTTAAGAATGGTGTCCAAGCACTTTGATTGGGCACTTTCCACATCTAGATCTATCTCCATAGATCTAGTTACCAGAATTCTTGATATATTATCCAGATCCTATGTGGAGAAATACCTATGACAACCATAGTTTGACTGATCGTAGCATAAGAATATCACTTCCTATCTGGAGTATGTTATCCATATATCATATGATACTACTCCCTACACCCTTCTTATAAGTTCATCTATCATTTTGATGAAGTCAAATACTTTGAATGTCATATCACAATAGATGATCCATCTCCTTTATTCATGCTTTAGTTTATAAAAAGTCATAAGCAATTTGGACAACTTCCGCTGCTCTTACTGACCACGATAACACTCTGGCAGAGTCATATACACGTGCACTTCTAAATTCCCATTTAGAAAGACGTTATAGTCATCCACCTGCCAGATCTCATTATCCTGAATAGCAGCAATGGCAAGTAATATCCGTAAGGACTTTAGCACAGACACTTAAGTAAAAGTTCATCACAATCCATGTCGGGTATTTGATAAAAATTATTTACTACAAGTCTAACCTTCTTAGGTTACTTTCTTTCCATCTACACTAATCTCGAAAGATCTACTTGCTCTTAATGGGTTTTACCCCTTCAAGAACATCCATCAAAGTCTATAAATTTCTGGAGTGCGAGGAGTCCAACTTGGATATAATGCATCCAGCCATCAATCGGAAGTCACTACTTCCTAAGTCCTGCTGATAACTAGTAAGGTCATTATCACCATGATCCTGACCTTCCTGTCACCGTCTACGAGGAAATTGAAGTATCTCTCGAGTGTGTAGGGTGTTTTTCGTCACCCCATTGAGATGGAAAATACGCGTCGCTTGTCAGGCGTATACAGATTCCCCCTGCCTAGGGTAGGCCGGGGTTTATTGATTGTGGGGATCCGAATCTCCGGCAGCCGAACTAAGCTGCCGTTAATTATCCCCTGCCTTTAAAGCGAAGGAATCTCCGATTGATGGGTCAACTAGTTATGCGAACTCATTGTGCAGTGCATGTGTGTATGTTTTTAGATGTATTGGGGACCCCGCAGAATTTACGGGGGTCTCTCTTCCGGGATAGCGGGCTGGGGGTTGTTCCCCCAATATTTAACCTAATAAAAGAGCAAAACTCTGTTAGAATTTAATAGGCAGCGCCTCACGTGCTCTTCACGAGGGCGCTAGCACCAGAGCGAATCTTATAAGATTAAATCCTATGAGGGCGCCACATGTGCTCCTAACACGGGCGCCAACGTGTAAAGCACAAAAGAGTTTATTACATAAGATTTAGACTCTTAGATGGCGCCGCACGTGCTCCTCATGCAAGCGCCAATTTGCGAAGCACAAAAGAGTTTATTACATAAAAGTTACTCTAAGATAGCGCCACACGTGCTCCTCACGCGGGCGCCAATGTGCCAAGCACATAAGTACCTATCATAAGAATTAAATTCTTAAGTGGCGCTCACGTGCATTGTTAGTGATATATGCCTTAGAGGCCATTATTATATCATACTGGATTGTATATTACTTAATGGAAGCTTGGGATATACACGGATATAGTAACAGTCTTGCTCGAAATGATAGTATGCTACCTGGTTTATATTTATCTCAATATGTGCATGTGTTTCTTTTAGCATATCGCTTATACATATTGGAAGAGCCCTTAGAATCTTTGCTAGATTATCAGCGTTGTGATGGCAGTCACACTAGTGGGGGTTGGGTAGTCTATAAGCACATCCTATACAGGTCCCTAGTCATAGGATTATCGAGACGGGGTATCGATACTCCACTGTAGACTAGTGTATACGCATCTCATCCCAGCAGGGGAGATGGTCTGTCCCACATCCATCAGTACGTCGTACTGGAGATAGTATGCAGGTGCTTATTGGGTTATCAGTACACAGGACATGACTCGTTGGGAACTGTTGGTGGGTATTATACCTATCGTCGGGTAGTAGTTCCTAGGTGACATGAGTACAGCTTAGTCTGTCGACTTGACACTGCTACTTCGCCTCGAGTGTGTTCCTACTATTCTTTGATTACTACCCTATCATGGCTCAAAGGAGTCATGCAAACAGGTAGTAGTTGGGTGCAATCCCGAAGCACTTAGAGACAGTGGCGGTTAGATAAGATTCGTCTCTCCTGGCATTGGGGGTTGATATCGCGCTCTGTTTGGAAGGCCATTACATAAAGTCCTTGGCCAAAACAAGCGAGATTTATTGGTAGGTACACCAGTTGTTTCTCAAGGTGTTTTAGGCTACACTCCGACATGACTTATTATGCTATTAGGGGTCTGACGATTACTGCCCCTAGGTCCGATATGCGATACTCTTAGACAAACAGACCGGATTGTATGGAGATTGTCACATACAGGCTCAGTAGGAGTCCGGATGAGTTAACTCATCGGCCTTCTTATCGATACATACCTGGGTATTCGTTACGTGCATCTAGTACTGCTTGCGACTTGTGGTTAAACCCACTGCCAGCGTAGTGTCGAGTCTTCAGAGTCCCACACAGAAGCTTTTCCTACACCGGGCAAAAGTTGTAGAGGTCGTATGGTTTTACGACAGGGCTTCAATCACTTACGTGTACTTGTACACGTATGATGATCGGGCGGATAATACTAGTAGGCTTTGGTTTAAGCTGGATCATCGTATTATATTGATGGATTATTTTCGTCTCTTTGTATTCGTATTCTTTGGAATGCAGATGCGGGTATGTATATACGGATGCGTGGTATTCTCGTAATTCCTCGGGAAAGCTTCTAGAAGATAACACCTCATTAGGGTTTCTTTTCTTTTGGATTAAAGATTAAAGATAATGAGGTAGAGGAAATGAGGTGTAACTTGATAAAAGATGAGACATGGCGTTTGGTGACTCATGGCATGATTCATCACTTGATATTTTGAGAAGCTCATTAGATATTTGTGTGAGATATTTATCTTGCGCAATTATTTAATTTGGTTCAACTATTCATCACAAATGAGCCAAGCCTTTTCTTTAGTTGCTTCTTCACTTTCATTTTCTCAAGTGATCTTCTTCTTCATCAAAACCCTAAACCTTTCATGTTTTGAGAATCCTAGGGTTCCAAGAGACAAATCAATCCATCTTGTTGGATATGTATGCCCTAGAGGCCTGTATTGTATAGGATTCTAGGAATGTATATGTACAGAAACAATCTTTGCTCAAAATGATAGTATGCTATCTGGTTTATCTTCATCTTTACGTGTGATGTGTTGTATTTCATATCTTATAGACATGTTGATGAAGCCTTTAGGATTATGCTTGACTACAAGGATTATGATGTAGATCATACTAGTAGGGCCTGGGCAGTCTAAAAGCATATCCTTTAATAGTTCCTAGTTGAGGGTATATCGAGACAGGGCATCGATATTACCGGAGTAGACTGGTATGTACGTTTCTTGACCTTGGGGGCGATGGTTGATCCCACAACCATTGGTGTTTGACATCAAAGATTGTACACAAGTGCTCATTGGAGAATGGGTACACCGAACTGGACTTGCCGAGAACTCCTAGTTGTGATATATACCTATCGTCAAATAGCAGTTCTCTGATGACACTTGTACAGGTTAGTGTGTAGACCTGAGATCGTCATAGTGTCTTGTGTGATTCCTATTGTGCTTTGATTTCCTCCCTACCATGGCTCTACCGAGTTGTGCAAACAGGTGGATTTTGGGTACAGTCTCGAATCAAATGGAGGAGGTGAGCGATAGGAGGGGTTTCATCTCTCCCGGTATAGGGAGGTGATGTCGCTCTATGCTTGATCGGCCATAACAGCAAATCCCTGGCCAGGGTTGTTGAGATTTACTGATAAGAGTTATCAGTAGTTTCTCGAACCGTTATGAGCCATACATCGGCATGACTTGTCAAGCTACTAGGGTTTGACGTTTACCACCCCTAGACTTCACATGCGAGGTATCAGACGAAGATACCGGACTGTACGGTAAGTGTTGCTTACAAGGTCGTTGAGGTTGGGATGAGCTCGCTTGTCAGCCACCTTTTCGTCATGTACCAGGGTAGCCGTTACGCACAGCTAGTGACGCTGACATGCTTGTGGTTATACCCACTTCCAGCGTATTATCGAGTCTTTAGAGTCCCACACAAAGGGTTTCCTAGTTCAGGCAAAAGATATAGAGGCCGTAAGTTATTACGGCAGCGTTTCGATCGTATTTGTGTACTGGCTACACGAATAATGATCGGAAGGATAATACTGGTAAGCTTTGGTTTAAGCCGGATACCGGTATTATATTATTGGATTATTTGTATTTTGTAACAACCCTAAACTTTCTGTACAAATTTTTTCAAAAATACAGAAAGGGGTACCTAAGCCTGAGCACAAGTTATAAATTTGTTTTACTTTTGAACAGCAAGAAAGAGCTTGTAGCTCACTGGTAAGACCTTGCACTGCTGTTACAAAGCACCAGAGTTCAAATCCCATTAGCCACATATTCTTTTTATTTTAAATTCTTTTAATCTTTTAGAAGCCTAGAGTCTACACGTGTACAACACGTAAAACCAAGAGTCACACTTAAAACAGACAGATAAAAATTAGTATTTAGACCGACAGGGACACGTGGCCCCAATCCAAGAACCCGCGAGATTGATCCAAATACCGGCGCCGCCGGATTTTGTTAGCCCAAACCCAAATTTTTTTTAATCCTAGAAACCCTTAGACTACCCCTGTTAACCCCAGACTGTTTGTTTTCCTGCACTTTCCAGAGAATTAAAACTTTGCATTACTCCATGTTTTAATGTATTTTAATTCTCAAATTTATCACACCCTAAACCCTAATTTTTCCTATAAATACCCACTCCATTTTACATCTCCTCACACTAAAAATTCTATACAAAAATTATACAAAATTCTAAGTTCCTTTAGTGTACCAGTGGAGTTAGCAAAGGGCGAAGCTCCGACGAACTTCTGGTGACAATCCGAGGAGTTTCCAGCGACGAAACGACGCACCGGTGGTTCCCTACTCTTCCTCTTTCTCTCCTCTAGGCTATAAGCCAGTAAGTCCCTTCTCCCCCTTCTCTTTTCTATTTAAAAAACTTGGAATTCTAAAACCCGACGGAAGCGGAGTTAATCCGACTTCCGATTCGTTTTTTTTCTTAAAAGTTCTATTTTTTCTTAAACACAATAATACCAAACTCTCACATCATGACCATTAAAACATTAACAAAACGTATTGAAAAAGTTTCATATCAAAAAAATTCATATTGCAATTTTTATCGCACTTTTAAAGAAAAATACCATATACTTTAGTTTTGACATAAAAGCTTATTTCCTTGCTATATCTTTAGATAGTTCACGAGATAATGACCTATCTCATCACAGCACACATATTTATCATAGCACGATATATCTTGGGATATAGAATACGGGAAATACGACTTTAAAAATAAATAACATAAACCACAAAACCATTTTCTACAAAAAAAAGTGTATTAATCTTTTCCATGAAATTGTACCTCTACAACCCATTTTTGGGGAGCCCGGTTTTGGGATGGTGCGGATTATCGAACGGCCTTGGGTCTAGTAGAGCGGAAATCAGACCTCTGCAAGGAGCATTCGGATTCTGATGGAAATTTTAATATCATTTTAAGAAAATGAGATTTCTAGAAAAATAATAAATTAAAATTATTTTATATATATATATATATATATATGTATGTATGTATGTATGTATGTATGTATGTATCATTAAAATATCTATTTTTGATATAATATAAATATTCCAAATTTTCTAAATCAAAATAATCACTTTACATGAAAATACCAAGCAATTCCAAACAAGTTCAATATATGTCAACAAAATACCATATACATTGAAAACTAGGTTATTCTTACTAGAAAATTCATAATTATAAAATATACATCCCTGAAAACCTTAAAGACGATAACTAAATGCTTGAGGTGTTTTTTGAAAATTATATAAAATTATTTTTACATTAAAGCCCCTCAAGTCTATAAATTACAATAAGGACCCTAGTAAATATATGTTTAAGCGGGACCAGTCTCTTGAGACTCAGGGAGCCAGAGATATAGGTGCTTTCCTATCTGAGGTAGAAAACCTAACAAACGGTGTTATCAATACGGTAATTGTCTTTGAAAAAGATACAAATCCTGTCGTCCATGTGCAGCAGTTACCGATAACACTAAAACTAATTCTGGATTTGAATTTCTTTTCTAATTGTCTAACTCGGACCGAGTCTCAATTTAAAAATACTGACTTGAATGAGATTCAAGTATAAAACTACAATACAATATGAATCCATATAATCAATCTGTTCAATATCTTCAATCTATATTGACTGAACTGAACCTTGGATATACATCGATCTACATGATTCTCCAGTTACACCCATTTACTGATATCATGGTTTCGGCAAGCCATCCATCTATATCATTTATAATACAAGACAATACAATCCGTACAACCAATACAATCAATACAGTCAATACAATAAACACTACGGGTTTTTTTAAGGGGTAGATTGATACGGATGGTGTTAAAAGTGGCACGAGATTGTAACCATAATACACCTAACCTGAATATCTATTGCCGTTCTACCGTGGCTGAACGGTTCCTTGTTTTCCGTATACCTTTGTCTACGGGGAAAGTTGGACTCCTCTCGTATACACTGTCATTTTCTGTACCAAGCTACAAACAACTACGCTAATATTATAATCAAACATTAATAAAACTATACTCTCTCTGTCTATTCTACTTCTCTCCTATCTTGGGACTTACCGAGCAATTGTTCACCGACGGCATTCCTATTTCTATTCTTCTTTGGAATGTTGTTAGGAGGACCCGACGTTGATGAGTACGAGGCCAGTCAGGAGCATTTGGATCCGGCCCCTCAGCAGTACACCGAAGACCCTGAGCAGTACACCGAAGACCCTGAGCAGTAGCCACTTGTACTTATTCCATTTCATTTCTGTTATGCCTCTATTTAGGCATCGCTTTCATTCTGTGTATTTACTTTTCCATTGCGCTGTAAAAGGAATGTTTAATAAATAAAGTTGTTGTTCATTAAAATTGGCTCCTGTGTATATTTCTCTTATAATGCTTAGTTACGCTTAGCGTATTTACTTATGAGTAAATACGTAGAGGGCATCGCCGCGTCCTTTGCCCGTACACCGGGAAGCGGGGCGTGACAGGTTTTGTTGGTGGCACATGCAGGCCAGTTCTGCGTGGGACATACTAAGCAATATAGCACAAGAAACAACAACTGAAAACACTCTTTATATTACATATTCCTTGAATCTTACTATTTCAAAATTCTTTGAATCTATCATAACCCTAATTTTTCATTCAAGTTTATGGATTCCCCAAACAACACCAGCACCAATGTCAACAACACTCCTCCACCGCTACCACTTACTCCTGCCGTCACTACTCCGATCAATGAGCAGATGGTACTGCTTGAGGTGATCCGCAGCCTCCTAGAGGGACAGCAGCAGCAGACTACTATATTGATGAACCGTTCCGAGGCGGAAGCCCCTGGGGTAAAGTAATTCATAGCTTTACACCCCAGGCAATTCTCAGGAAAAGAGAGCCCGCTGGAAGCTGAGGAATAGGCTCAGAGCATCGAGGATGACCTGGCAGCAACACAAGTGCCAGAGGTCGCTTAGGTCCGAGTTGCGAAGCTGCAACTCACGGACAATGCACGGGTTTGGTGGAAGGCGGAAGAAATCCGTCTTGACCAACCTATCGAATGGAGGACTTTCCGCGACATATTCGATGCGAAATACTTTCCTGAGACTGCCCGCTTTGATATGGAGCAGCAGTTCATCCATTTGCAACAAGGTTCAATGTAGACCAAATCTGTAGATGAGTATGATGCTGAGTTCACCATGCTCAGCAGGTAAGATACGTCTCAATGTTCGATTTAATATCACATACTACACAGATAACACAAGGCCGTAACAGGTTTGTAGCCCATCTCATACCGACTGCTGATATCAGGGCTAGAAGATTTCAGCAAGGGTTGGACCTGGAAATCCAAGCTGCTCTAGCTATAGGGGATTTCCCAACCCATGATTTGGCTTTGAAGGCTGCCCGAAGATACAAGGCAGTAGTAAAGAGGAAGAGCATACCTCAATCTGCCGGAGTGAAGCGCCCTGCCACTCAGATGGCATGAGGAGCCACTTCAAGGCCAACGGTTGAACTCAGGAGACCGGAAGAATCCAATAGCCAGCCAAGTCCAGATTTCTGCTTCTATTACAAGAGAAAAGGACATTTGGTGAAGGACTATAGGCGCACAAAAGGCCTTTGCTTAGTTTGTGGCGTATCCAATCACGGAATTGGAAACTGTCCTTATAGACGCAACCCAGCTCACACACCCACCAACTACCCGTAGCAGCCAGCAATCCAAGCTCCTGCACCTCGCCTTGCACTCCCAACTTCACCTCCTGCACAGCCTAATCGCCAATTCCAATAGGAAATAAGGAACATGCCTCGAGGGCAGAGAAACATGCCCCAAGGACAGAGGAATGTGCCTCCAACTAGGAGGAATGAAACATGGCGTCGGGCTTTTCTTTTAGCGGCCGAAGAAGCAAAGGCCGTAGACCAAGGTAACCCTGATAATTTCCTCAACTATTTTCAAACCTTTTTCATTCTTTCGTTTTTTCACCTATGTTTCATACACTACCAATAGTTCTATCACCAAACTTTTCATAAATCCGTTACACCATCTTTTTACAAATTTCGAGGACAAATGTTTTATAAGGAGGGTAGAATGTAACAATCCTAAACTTTCTGTACAATTTTCTTTTCAAAAATACAGAAAGGGGTACCTAAGCCTGAGCACAAGTAATAAATTTGTTTTGCTTTTGAACAACAAGAAAGAGCTTGTAGCTCACTGGTAAGACCTTGCACAGCTGTTACAAAGTACCAGAGTTTAAATCCCATCACCGACATATTCTTTTTATTTTAAATTCTTTTAATCTTTTAGAAACCCAAGAGTCTACACGTGCACAACACGTAAAACCAACAGTCACACTTAAAACAAACAAATAAAAATTAGTATTTAGACCGACAGGGACACGTGGCCCCAATCCAAGAACCCGCCTCCATGATTGGACCGGCGAGATTGTTCCAAATCCCGACGCCGCCGGATTTTGTAATCCCAAACCCAAAAAAAATTTAACCCTAGAAACCCTTAGATTGCCCCTGTTAACCCCAGACTGTTTGTTTTCCTGCATTTTCTAGAGAATTAAAACTTTGCATTACTCTATGTTTTAATGTATTTTAATTCTTAAATTTATCACACCCTAAACCCTAATTTGTCCTATAAATACCAACTCCATTTTACATCCCCTCACACTGAAAATTCTATACAAAAATTATACAAAATTCCAAGTTCCTTTAGTGTACAAGTGAAGTTAGAAAAGGGGGAAGCTCCGATGAACTTCTGGCGACGATCTTAGGAGTTTCCGGCGACGAAACGAAACACCAGCACTTCCCCACTCTTCCTCTTTCTCTCCTCTAGGTTATAAGCCAGTAAGTCCCTTCTCCCCCTTCTCTTTTCTGTTCAAAAAACTTGGAATTCTAAAACTCGACGGAAACGGAGTTAATCCGACTTCCGATTCTTTTTTTTTCCATAAAAGTTCTATTTTTTCTTAAACAAAATAATACCAAACTCTCACATCATGACCATTAAAATATTAACAAAATATATTGAAAAAGTTTCATATCAAAAGAATTCATATTGCAATTTTTATCGCACTTTTAAAGAAAAATACCATATATTTTAGTTTTGAAATAATAGCTTATTTCCTTGCTATACCTTTAGATACACGAGGCAATGACCTACCTCATCACAACACACATATATATCATAGCACGATGAATCTTGGGACATAGAATACGGGAAATACGACTTTACAAATAAATACCATAAACTACAAAACCATTTTCTATAAAAAAGTGTATTAATCTTTTCCATGAAATTGTACCTTTACAACCCATTTTGGGGGAGCCCTGTTTCGGGATGGTGCAGATTATCGCATGTCCTTAGGTCTAGTAGAGCGGAATTCAGACCTCCGCAAGGAGTATTCGGATTCCGATGGAAATTTTAATATCATTTTAAGAAAATGAGATTTCTAAAAAAATAATAAATTAAAATTATTCTATATAAATATATATGTGTGTGTGTGTGTATCATCAAAATATCTATTTTTGATATAATATAAATATTCCAACTTTTCTAAATCAAAAGAATCACTTTACATGAAAATACCATGCAATTCCAAACAAGTTTAAAATATATCAACAAAATACCATATACTTTGAAAACTAGGTTATTCTCACTAGAAAGTTCATAATTATAAAATATACCCATGAAAACCCTAAATACGATAACTAAATGCTTGAGGTGTATTTTGAAAATTATATAAAATTATTTTTACATAAAACCCCCTCAAGTTCTATAAATTACAATAAGGACCCTAGTACATATAGGTTTAAGCGGTCTCTTGAGCCTCAGGGAGCCGGAGATATGGGTGCTTGCCTATCTAAAGTAGACAACCTAATTAACGGTGTTATCAATACGGTAATTGTCTTTGAAAAAGACACAAATCCTGCCGTCCATGTGCAGCAGTTACCGATAACACCAAAACTAATTTAGGATTTCAATTTCTTTTCTAATTGTCTGACTCAGACTGAGTCTCAATTTAAACAATTTGACTTGAACGAGATTCAAGTATAAAACTACAATACAATATGAATCCATGAATCCATATAATCAATCTGTTCAATATCTTCAATCTATATTGACCGAACCGAACCATGGATATACACCCATCTACATGATTCTCCAGTTACATCCATTTACTGATATCATGGTTTCGGCAAGTTATCCATCTATACAATTTATAATACAAGACAATACAATCCGTACAACCAATACAGTCAATACAGTTAATACAATAAATACTACGGTTTTTTTTAAGGGGTAGATTAGTATGGAAGGTGCTAAAAGTGGCATGAGACTGTAACTATAATACACCTAACCTGAATATCCATTGCCGTTGTACCGTGGCTGAACGGTTCTTTGTGCTCCGTATACCTTAGTCCACGGGGAAAGTTGGACTCCTCTCATATACACTGGCATTTTCTGTACCAAGCTATAAACAACTACGCTAACATTATAATCAAACATTAATAAAACTATACTCTCTTTGTCTATTCTACTTCTCCCCTATCTTGGGACTTACCGAGCGATTGTTCGCAGACGACATTCCTATTTCTATTCTTCTTTGGAATGTTGTCAGGAGGACCCGATGTTGAAGAGTACGAGACCAGTCAGGAGAATTTGGACCCGGCCCCTGAGCAGTACACCGAAGACCCTGAGCAGTACACCGAAGACCCTGAGCAGTAGCCACTTGTACTTATTCCATTTCATTTCTGTTATGCTGCTGTTTAGGCATCGCTTTCATTCCGTTTATTTACTTTTCCATTGCACTGTAGAAAGAATGTTTAATAAATAAAGTTGTTGTTCATTACAATTGTCTCTTGTGTATGTTTCTCTTATATTGCTTATTTACGCTTAGCATATTTACTTCTGAGTAAATACGTAGCGGGCCTCGCCGCGCCCTCTGCCCGTACACCGGGAAGCTGGGCGTGACATATTCGTATTTTTCGGAATGCGAATACGGGTATACTTATACGGTATACGGTGAAGGGTACTCTTGTAATTGTATAAGAGCACCTTTTAGAAGGAGACACCCCATAATAGGATTTTTATTTTGTGAAAATAAAAATATGAGGTGGAATTTGGAGAATTGTCAAAGCATGGATGAAGGAATGGCTCAATGTATTTTTTTTAATTTATTTAGGATTACTATTGAAGTATGGTGCGTTATTTTTAAAAAAAATACATACTTCAATTATTTTTCCATGAGTTATATCATTTTTCCATGGTTGAGTTTTTCATTCATCACTTGTATCTTCTCTCTCCTAATTATCTCCTTCTTCAACCTCTAAGCTTTACCCTTCACATGAGTTGTGAATCAAAAGCTTAGAGATCACAATAATCCACTAGTTAATCTCTATATCATCTAAGTGGTAATTTCTACCACACTTGACCTCTTAGTTAACTCTTATGAAGAGTTTGAAGCTTGTTCCAAAGCTCTAGGTGGATCATCTACGTCTTAGAGGTGACCGGAGATCGAGATTGTTGCAACCATCCAAGGAGCCAAGGAGTCTCATCCGAAAGAAGACCTGAAGGACCGATTCTCAAGGTATAGCCCCCTATCATAGTAGAAAACATCTCTTGATAGGTTTTCTATGTGTGCTTTAGTGTAGATCCTAGGTTAAAAGTGGGTGTTGCATGAAGGAAAATTTTCGTTTGCCATTTCCGTCTCCTCCCAAGTGTTGTGATGGTGTGAAACATCCACTAACATAGTATCAGAGCCTAACTAAACCATAACTAGATAGTTAGCCAGAAGTTAGAACTTCGATCGACGAATTTTATGCCCGAAATCATGTTTTCTGCCCTGCTTGCTGTCGATTTTTTAAAGTATTCAAAAAATCATTTTATAGGCCTTAAAAATACAAGAAGGTTTTTCTAAGAGTATTGTAGAAAAACGAGCTTCTAACTCGCCAGGAACGCAACGGAACCGCGGCCAAACTCAATGTTTGGCGGCCGATCCGCGGCCGATTCATGGCCGAGTTGACTCGTTTTTTTCCCAGTTGTTCTTAAATGTTGAAATATGGTCTCTGGAATGTCTGGTTTTACACAAAGTTGTTTGTGTACTGGATTGTGGCAAGTGTTGACACGGTTTTTAAATCATCGATCGAAATTCTAAGTAGTTGGCTAATCGGGTTTTCTTTGTTTTGATATGTGTTTGAAACGTCCGCTAATTGCTATATGTCGATTAGTGGAGGTTGCACATATGGATATCATGTGATGGTATGTGTATATGAATGTGTTGAATCATCGTGGATGAATAGCCGGGGGGATGTGAGAAGAGTGTTTTTCTTTTCTTTCATTTATGTAATTTATAAAATTGATGTAATATTATTTTGCGGGGCACATCGGGGTCGGGGTTGTAGCCACTGATGTATTATTTCTTTTTACTGTTTTTTGCTCCTAGGATAGACCCAAGGTGGGTGCGCAAACTACGGGGTTCTCTAAGTGCCGAGTGGCCTACTCATCTCATTGAGGGAGGTTTCTTCACTTCGGAATTTGGCGGGTAGTTTGCCGTACCCGTAGGGGTCTAGGGTGGGGTTTGGCTATTCATCACGACCGTGGAATCCATTTTTCGTTAGGGGCTTAAACGAAATACGGAATTCCTAGTATATCCAATGTATTCATCTGTGATCCGGAATGTTTATAAGTGCGTGCGACGAATGGCTATATTTATATATGAGATATATAATAAACGTTGCTTATGTTTTGCACCCGCGCTAGTCTAGCCCCCGCTCTGCCATTAGTTAAGTAACCTAACGGTGCATGACGGGGCCCCGTTGCGAATGCGGATGGCATAAGCATACGTTCTATTTTCATTTCTTTTCTATGATATTTAGGAAAAATAAATGATGTGACAACATTAATGTGATTAATGTTAAGAAAAAGAAACCTAAAAATGTTGTAGAATCAAATTTTTAGAAAAGGTAACTCTAGTTTTTGCTTTGCATAGTGGTATTTCTTGATGAATATCCAGCACCTCATTCGATGAGGAAAGGACTGAGATCCCTTCACCGGGAGTGACCCTTTTAGCGAAACTAGCAAATATTACAAAGCACTCGATTTGTTTTTTATAGTTGATCTAATTTTTTCTTTGCATCATGGTATTCTTTGATAAATATCTAGCACCTCATTCGATGAGGAAAGAGCCGAAATCCCTTCACCGGGAGTGACCTCTTTAGAAAAATTAGAAATATGCTGCAAAACCATTCGATTTTTTAAAACTGGAGCTTAAACCAATCCTTTTCACTAGATTCTACAATGATATCAAGTTCAAAATGTTAAAGGTTTTCATCAAAACCATCCATAACCCTCCGCCATTTCAGGAAGAAGAGTACATAGTATTCGTGCCACGTTTGTTGACCATAGATAAGGCATGGTGTACGGTAGCTAAGTGATGTCTTCCTATAAAGCATATGATGCTATCGATTAGGGCATTCGTATGACTTTATTGACCATAGTTAAGAGTCATACGGGTGGGTCTAAATCAATCAGGAAATGGCGGGTAGAACTTGAGTAGTGCTTATGATTTGCTAACCATAGTTAAGGACATAAGACACTAGGGGTAAAAACCATATCGGGAATTTCAAGAGTTGAAATTTGCAATGAGATTGCATACATTCTATTTGAAAGTTGGATCCCGATCCTACTGTGAGTAAAAGTTACTCCCGGGAGAGTTTTGCACTTTACAATTAGCTAATCCAGTAGGTGTCTAGAAATGTGTCAATAGGGTTATGCCTCTGGGAAAACGAGGCTTATTTTAATTAGGTCCATGCGAAAGCACGGGGAACCTCCCTCGGAGTACCGACACTGGCCTGGCTGACCGGTTGGCGAACTTATAGAATGCAATTAATCCTGGCTAATTTTCTTTTTAAGGTTTGAAGGAAAATTTGATAAAAAGCAGTGTGAGACATCGATTAGATAAGATTAATAACCAATCTAATCATGCAAGAGCAATCGCTGAGTGTCTTCTTTTCTCTCTCCTAATGGCAAATACCTATAACGGGACTTAAGCTTCTATTAGACAAAAATAAAGTCACGGGACCGAATTATAAAGAATGGCTGAGGAACGTAAATATTTCCCTGACCTATGATAAGGTCGCTTACGTCCTTACTGCTAAAGCCCCTCCCCTGCCAGGCCCAAATTCTTCAGTTGTGGATAAGAAAATTAGCAAGACAAGGGATATAGATTGTGACACAGCCAAATGCCTCATGCTTGCTTCGATGGACAATGAACATCAGAAGCAACATGAGAAGATGGATGTGCAATCCATCTTTCTTCATATAAAGCAGTTGTATGGAAAGCAATCTCGTACTCTCTATTACGAGGCATCTAAAAAGTTGTTTCAGATGCGGATGGCTGCTGGAACATCTGTAAGTGATCATGTGCTGAAGATGATTGGACTTATTGAAGAACTAGAGGACCTGGCATGGACAATGGAAAATGAGCAATATATTGATATTGTTCTACAGTCTCTCCCCCTGCCTTTGCTCCATTTATAGTGAACTTCAACATGCACAATCTGGAGAAGTCATTTCCTAAACTTCTCAATATGTTGAGGAGTGCGGAGAGCACGATGAAAACAGCGAAAACTCCTGCTCCAGTTACTGGGCCATCTTCCTCTTCCATCCCGAAAGCTAAGGCCAAGGGAAAGAAGAAGAAGAATCCCATCAAACCGAGAGGTGGAGTGAAAAAGGCACCGGGGAAGACAAGACAGGGGCTGCTGCATCGGGCAAAGGGGAATGCTTCTACTGCCACAAGACTGGGCACTGGAAGAGAAACTGCAATGGGTACCTCGCCAAGCTCAAGAAGAAGAAGTGTGGTGATGCTTCCGCTTCAGGTGTGTTTGTAACAGAAAACTGTTTTTCAATTAACTCTGCGGTATTAGATACCAGGTCAGGATCTCACATCTACAATTGTGTGCAGGGGCTGAGAAATAACAAGGTGTTGAAGAAAGGTGACCACAATCTCCGAGTAGGAAATGGTTCCTCTGTACATGCTGTATCAGTGGGAGGTATCACCTTGGTTTGCTATCTAGATGTACATTGGTTTTGAACCCTTGTTATTTTGTACCCTCCATATTATGTAAAATTATATCAGTATCGTTGTTGGATAATGAAAGATATAATTTTTTGTTACAAAGTAATGTTATGAACATTAACCTTAATCAACAGTTGATTGGGTCTGGTATATTAAATAACGGGATTTACATCCTAAATCAACATACAGTTTTTAATATACAACACACAAACAAAAGAAAGATTTCAAAAATAAATGAAGCTTTCATTTAGCATTTTAGACTTATTCATATTAACGAAACAAGAACCAGGCTACATAAAGATGGATATTTAAACCCGTTTGAATAAAAATCTTATGCGACTTGCCAGTCTTGTATCAAAGGTAAAATGACCAAAACTCCATTTGCTGGACACGGAGAGAAAGCTACAGAACTCTTAGGCCTCATACATAGTGATATATGTGGACCAATGTCTACACATGCTAGAGGCGGTTATTCCTACTTCATAACTTTCACTGATGATTTCTTGAGATTCGGACACCTGTTCTTGTTGAAACATAAGTCCGAAGCCTTCGAAAAATTCAAAGAGTATAAATCTGAAGTAGAAAAACAAACAGGCTTGAGTATCAAGAAACTTCGATCGGATTGAGGAGATGAGTACCTAAGCACAGAGTTTCTGGATTTCCTAAAAGAGAATGGGATTCACTCTCAGCTCACTCCTCCGTACACACCACAGCATAACGGTGTGTTAGAACGGAGAAATCGTATCCTATTAGATATGGTACGTTCTATGATGAGTGATGCTGCGTTACCACTATTGTTCTGGGGGCATGTATTGGAGACTGCAATGTATCTATTGAACAGGGTTTCTGACCAAATCCGTGTCTACCACTCCATATGAGATATGGTATGGGAAGAGACCATCTCTTAAACGAGTTAGGATATGGGGTTGTCCTGCTTTTGTTAAAAAGCGGAATCTAGATAAACTCGAGACACAATCAGTTATGTGTAAATTTGTGGGATAGCTAAAACATTCGTATGATATCTTTTCTACCACAAGGAGGAACAAAGAGTGTTTGTTTCTCAGTATGCCACATTTTTAGAAAATGAATTTTTTACAAATGACACTGTTGGCAATGCGGTAGAACTGGAAGAAGTTTCAGAAATACAAATAACTATTGACTGTAAGTCCACGTTGCTCACCCCGGTTCTTACGGGGAGGCGGAAACGGCGAAAAACAATTTTTGGCGCAAAGGAAACATGGACTAAAAGCCGGATCTTTGCTAAACTAGAAACTAGCAAACTTCTAGAGGCGTTAACTACTATGCCGTAGAAATTATACCTCACGAAACCAGTCCTTCGGGTCTTCTCTCCGCTGTCCGGCTCATCCATCCACGCTCCGAGGGTTGATCCGGATCTTGGTCACCTCCGCGGCCTTCTTGAGTCAAAGACGATCCACCCGAAATATGTACACCGAGCTCCACCTCGAGCCGAGTTAACTAGGGCAACAAGATCGCTAGTATTGATGTCCTTGGTTGTGTAGAAGAGAAAGATGGAGGCGTTTGTCTATGTGGATTCTTTTTCTCTCAACACATGGGATCAAAAGAAGAAATCAAGAGGAGGAAGAAGGAGGAGAACAAGCAACCATGGAGCTCTTCTTTTCTTCTCACTTTCAAGAGAGAAAATGAGATAAGAGAAATGAAAAAGATTAACTAAAGAAAATGAACCATGGTTGCAATAATACACCAAAACCATCATTACTAATCCTATCATGATAAAGTTGATGGCACTAATGACTAGACCATTTTCATAACTCAAGAAATAAAAAGAAAACCAAAGAAGAGTGTAGACCTCTCATGAAGGTCAAGGTTAACTTTGGTCAACGGGTCAACAAAGTCAAGAGTGGTCAAGGTGGTCAAAGCAATTAGCCATCACAAAATTATCACTAAAAGGATTAGTAAATAATGTCTCCGGCTCATAATGGTTTTTATCGAACGAATTGCCAAAACCCTAATGAGCCTGCCACATAGAGGTTTTGGCCGAACCATCTACCAAAACCCTAATGAGACACCTCCTCCTTCATCACTCCTCAAAACTGTGCATACACACGCGCATCCGCATTCCGTAGAATAAGAATGCACAGAAGACAAAACAAATCCATCTGTGCAATACTAGGATCCGGCTTAAACCAAAGCCCACTAGTATTGCCTGCCCGAACAGCATACGCACACAAGTGCACGTAAGTGATCGCAACCCTGCCGTAAAACCATACGGCCTCTACACGTTTCGCTCAGTGCAGGGAAACTCTCTGTGTGGGACTCTAAAGACTCGACACTATATTGGCAGTGGGTTTAACCACAGACCGTAAGCGGCACTAGCTGTATGTAACGGTCCCCAGGTAGATGTCGATAAGAAGGCCGACGAGATAAACCCATCTGAACTCCTACTGAGCCATTATGTGACAATCTCCGTACAGTTCGGTCTGTTCGTCTGATAAATCGCATGGCGGGCCTGGGGGGGCGGTAAACGTCAGTCCTCTACTAGCGGTACAAGTCGTGTCGGAGTGTAGCCCAGAACACCTGAGATAACACCGGAAATCTACCATTCTATCTCGCTTGCCCTGGCCAGGGACTTTGTGTAATGGCTCTCCTAGACACAGCGCGATATCAACCCCAATACCGGGAGAGACGAATCCTGTCTAACCGGCACTGCCTCTAAGTGCTTCGGGACTGCACCCAACTACTACCTGTTTGTACGACTCCTTTGAGCCGTGGTAGGGTAGTAATCAAAGAACAGTGGGAACACACTCGAAGCGAAGTGACAGTGTCAAGTCAACGGACTAAGCTGTACTCATGTCACCTGGGAACTGATAACTGATGATAGGTATAATACCATCCAACAGTTCCCGACGAGTCCTGTCAGTGTACTCGTAACCTAACGAGAACCCGCATACTATCTCCAGTACGACGTACTGATTGCTGTGGGACAGACCACCTCCCGTGCTGGGATGAGAAGTGCATACGCTAGTCTACTCCGGAGTATCGATGCCCTGTTTCGATAGTCCTACGACTAGGGACCTGTATAAGGATGTGCTTGTAGATTACCCAGCCCCCACTAGTGTGACTGCCATCACAACGCTGGTAATCAAGCAAAGATCCTAAGGGCTCTACTAATATGTATAAGCAATATGCTAAAAGAAACACATGCACATATTGAAGTAGAAACAAACTAAGTAGCATACTACCATCTTGAGCAAGATTGTCTATACAACTGTGAATATCCCAAGCTTCCATTAAGTAATATACAAGCTAGTATGATACAGTAATGGCCTCTAGGGCATATACACTAACAATCTCCCACTTGCACTAAGGCCATGTACTGGCGTATCGAAGACCTATCATCTCGATCAGCCGCTCAAACTGAGTCTGGGGTAGGGCCTTCGTGAGTGGATCTGCAGTGTTATCTTCTGTATTTACTCTCTTCACCTCAATCTCCCGGCGATCTATGATTTCCCTGATCAGGTGGTACCGCCTCAAAATGTGCCTGGACTTCTAATGGGACCTGGGTTCCTTCACTAAAGCTATAGCGCCGTTGTTGTCACAATACAGCGGTATTGGATCAACACTGGTAGGAACCACCTGAAGCTCCATGAGGAACTTCTTCATCCAGACAGCTTCTTTTGCGGCATCGCAAGCATCTATGTACTCCGCTTCCATAGTTGAGTCAGCAACGGTTTCCTGCTTGGAACTCTTCCAGCAAACCGCCCCTCCATTGAGGGTAAAGATATAACCCGACATGGACTTGGAGTCATGCTTGTCACTCTGAAAGCTGGAGTCAGCAAAGGCCTCGGTCTAGAGGTCTTTTCCGCCATACACCAAAAACATCTCCTTAGTCCTTCTCAGGTACTTGAGAATGTTCTTTACTGCTATCTAGTGTTTCTCCCCTGGGTTCGACTGATACCGACTTACAACGCTTAATGCGTATGCTACATCTGGTCTGGTGCATAACATCGCATACATTATAGAGCCTACCGCAGATGCGTAGGGTATAGATGACATGCGAGCCCTTTCCAAATCAGTCTTGGGAGACATCTCTTTGGAGAAGGTGATTCCGTGACAAGCCGGTAGATTACCGCGCTTGGAATCTTCCATACTAAATCGTTTTAGTATGGTGTCTATGTACCTCGACTGTGAAATTCCCAACATCCTTTTAGATCTATCACGATAGATCTGGATCCCCAGAAAGTAGTTGGCATCGCCCAGGTCCTTCATGGAGAACCTCTGTGACAAGAATCCTTTGACTGACTGTAGCATAGGAATATCATTTCCTATTAGGAGAATTTCATCCACATACAAGACGAGGAATACCGCAGTTCTCCCTACAATCTTACTGTAAATGCATGGTTCATCTGGGTTTTTGATAAAGTCGAATTCCTTGACAGTATCATCAAAGCAGATGTTCCAACTCCGCGATGCCTGCTTCAGTCCATAGATGGACTTGAGCAACTTGCACACTTTACCGCTGCTCCCACTCTGAATGAATCCTTCCGGTTGATCCATAAAGACGCACTCTTCCAAATTTCCATTTAGGAAAGCCGTCTTTACGTCCATCTGCCAGATCTCATAATCGTGGAAGGCAGCAATGGCAAGGAGGATCCGAATGGATTTGAGCATAGCCACTGGAGAAAAGGTCTCGTCATAGTCCAAACCAGGTCTTTGACGAACACCCTTTGCTACAAGTCTAGCTTTATAGGTTTCAACCTGCCCATCTACACCAATCTTCTTTCTGAAGATCCATTTGTAGCCTACGGGTTTTACCCCTTCTGGAGCAAAGTCTAAAGTCCAAACTTTGTTGGTGTACATGGACTCCATCTCGGTCCGCATTGCATCCAGCCATTTTACCGAGTCACCGCTCTGAATGGCTTGCTGGAAGCTAGTAGGCTCACCATAATCCATAGTGCAATCCTCTCTATCCCCGTCTATGAGAAAATCGTAGTATCTCTCGGGCGGACGAGACTGCCTACTACTCCTGCGGAGTGGCGCTGGGATGTCCGGTTCTCTTGAAACTTCTGGTTCTTCCAAGCTTTCAGTAATAGCTTGTGGTTCTGGAATTTCTTCCAGTTCTATTGCGCTCCCACTTATCTGATTTTCTAAAAATTTAGTTTCCAAGAAGTGGGCATGCTGAGAAACAAATACCTTTTTTTCCTCTGCGGAATAGAAAATATACCCCCTGGAGTTCTTTGAGTATCCCACAAACTTACACAGTACTGAGCGTGCCTCGAGCTTGTACGCATGCTGCTTTTTTACAAAAGCTGGACATCCCCATGTCTTAAGATACTTAAGACAGGGTTTCTTCCTACTCCACATCTGATATGGGGTGGCAGGCACAGTCTTGGTTGGAGCCTTGTTTAGGAGATATGCAGCTGTTTCTAGTGCATAACCCCAGAAAGATCGCGGCAACTTAGCTTTACTCATCATGGAATGGACCATATCCAATAGGGTTCGATTCCGCCTTTCCGATACACCGTTGTGTTGTGGTGTGTATGGAGGAGTACACTGAGAGAGAATTCCATTCTCTTTTAAGTAGTCCAGAAACTCGGCACTCAAGTATTCACCACCTCGATCAGATCTCGGTGTCTTGATACTTTTGCCTGTTTGTTTTTCTACTTCATTCTTGTATTCCTGAAATTTCTCAAAGGCCTCGGATTTGTGCTTCATCAAGAAGACATGCCCATACCTAGAGAAATCATCTGTGAAAGTAATGAAGTATGAATAACCACTTCACGCATGTGTAGACATTGGACCACACACATCACTGTGTATGAGTCCCAAGAGCTCGCTCGCTCTTTCTCCGTGTCCAGTGAACGGAGTCTTTGTCATCTTTCCCATGAGACAAGATTCACAAGTGGCATAAGACTGATACTCGAACGGATTCAAGTATCCCTCTTTATGTACTATGTTAACTGTGTCTCATTAATTTGACCCAGTCTACAATGCCATAAGAAAGCCTGATTTGTTTCCGGAGACTTTCTTTTAAGTGTGTTCTGGACACTGAAAATTTGAGCTTGATTTAATACGTATATACCGTTTTCTAATGTACCTGACCCAATCAGAACTTGATTTAGGTGGATGTTTACTACATCGCTTACAAAAGTAAAATCATATCCTTCCCTAGAAAGTAAGGATACAGATATGATATTACAAGTCGCACTTGGTACATAAAAACAGTTACGCAGAATCAATATCCGCCCAGTTTTCAGTCCAAGATGATATTCCCCTACGGATTCAGCGTACATGCTCATTCCGTTAGCAACCCTGAGAGTCATATCACCTTTCCTGATAACCCTACGGTTTCTCAGAGCCTGTAACGAATTACAGATATAAGATCCTGATCCGGTATCCAATACCCAGGAAGTAGGGTTAACTGACATACAGTTCTCTATCACAAACACACCCGACGCCGAAGCCACAACATGCTTCGAATTCTGGCTACTCGCTATACAAGCCCTGCAATCCTTCTGCCAATGTTCATTCCTGTAACAATAGGAACATCCCTCTTTTACTACATCTTGTCCCGAAACTTCTGCCCTTCCCTTTCTTTCTACTTTCCTGGTTTCTTCAGGGTAGTAGGTAGAGACTGTTGAACTAAGTCAGCGTCTGACCCGTTCTTCAACGTGTTCTTCAGGTCCGTGAGCTCAAAAGAGCTGGTCTCTGTAAGGACGTTGCCCCTTACAGATGACCCGATAGCCAAACTCGCTGGATGCAATTCGTTCGAGGTCTCATATCTTGCGATACGAGATTGCTCTCCATATAAATCTTTGTTATGGAGGAAGATAGAAACTAAGTCCATCTTCTCGTGCTGCCTCTGGTATGAACCATCAACTGAGGATACCGACCGGAGTCGAGAGATGATATGGGTCGATCCGGACTGACGGAGCCCGTGGGCCGATCTGGACAGACGGAGCCCGAGAGATATGAGGATTTGCGTGTCGATGCTGGACACGAGTTTCATGATGTTTCGAGTGTCGATGCTGGACACTCAGGGTCCATGATTTTGAGGTGTCGCGAGGGACACATGTTGATTTATATCCTCATATTTTCATGCATATGCTTTTATGATATTTACATACATTGATTATATGGGTGGACGAGATCCACATGCATACATGCATTGATTATACTGTTGGATGTTATCCACATGCTTATAGGCATTGACTACCTTGTTGGCACATATACAGACCCGGTCACCCTATATATCATAGTATTACCTTTATGATATAGTTGACCTAGGAGTCGTTATTTATTCGATTTCTATCTGTTGATATTTTTTACTCACGATTTGGCAACTCACCCCCGTTGTTCCATAGTTCTTGCAGGTTGACCGCTTGGATCAGTAGCGGCTTCGCTGGCCTACAGTTGCATTCGGGTGTTTTGCATTGGTATGTAGGACATTGTATCGTACCCACTCTTGTATTTATATTTCATATTGTATCTAGTCAACTCCATCAATCAAAATTTGTATTGGTGTAAGTAATGAGACTTAGTGGGATTGTGGTTGCGAGACTTAGAGCGATGGTTTTTTCGCTACTTGTGGTTTTTATGTCTTTCTTTTCTTTATCTTTGTGGTGATCTTCGCCGTTGGGCGTCGTATACTTATATATATTATCTTGCGTGGTTATGATCCGCCGTTTGGCGAAGAGCTAGCTCCCGCTTGGGGATGCCTTTATCATTATCTTGTATATGTGGTTTTGGATCAAAATATACAAAGGAGGTGTTGCCCAAATTTTTAAAAGACGAAACACATTTTAAAACTAGCAATTTCACTTGCATTTTCATGTTCCTTTTCTATGCATTAAGAAAACTTGATTTCATTATACCTTTATTTCAAAACTTCACCTCCGTTATTTTCTTGAAAATATTTAGATTTCTGGGTTTCAGCTTACTTGAATTACGTTACGCCTCTAGACGTTGCGTGATTTATGTGTAGGTTACGAGCTAATATTTCGGGTCGTGACAATTTGTTTCATGCACCTTGTGCACTTGAGTTGGATTTTGCGCAGACTTGACGCGCTTGATGTGATTTTGGTGCACACCAGATGCACAAAATCGAGATTCTTCTTGCATGCCAGATGTACCTAATATTGCTGTCAGGCACACCCGTTGCCTTTGACAGGTGTTTCGTGCACACCCGTTGCACTTAGATTTTATTTCTGTGCACATGTATAGCACCTTCATGGATTTCAATTTCCGTGTGCACCAGACGCACGGGGCATTCTTGTAAGCATTTTGGAATTAGTTTCTTCTGGAGTAGTATGTTTTATGATATTTACTATTAGGTATGGTAGCTGAGCAGGACTAGTCCGAGAACAGTACCTGAATATATTTTTGAATGCATTGATAGTTATCGAAGGGATTTCCAAAAAGAAGCTATAGTCTCAGTATTTACCTACGTTTCCTAGATGACACGTGACATTTAACAAAAGAAACCCTTCTAAAGTATTTTTTTTCAAACGGCGGGACGTGTATGTTAAACAAGGGTATATATATATATATATATATATATATATATATATATATAATTTTCTTACAATAGACGTCCGCCACTGTGCAGTGATACGTGCATCTCACAGCGACTTGAAAAGGTTTGGCATGCATTTCTTTCAGATGTTTTAACGATGTTTGCATGTGTAGGTTGATGTATATGATGTTGGTTTTCGTATTGGGCTTTGACGTTGGTGTCTCCGCCATAACTCCGATGATTGTGGGATGCTTGACGGAGTTTTGATTTTGGTTTATATACTCGTTTTTCATGCGCATACATTGCGCTACGAGGTGTTTTATGTATTTATAATTTCGGAGCTTCGACGACTTGATCATTTTACTGAAATGTTTTAGTATTTAAGGGGTTTAAATTTAATTTCGGGGACCGAATTTCTTTAAGGGGAAAGACTGTAACATTTCAGAAAAATAAAATATTTTTTTTGGGAATTTATAAAATTAAATAATAAATATTATGAATATTTTGATAATGCGGTATAGTTAATTTCCAATAAATTGGGAAATATCTCGAAAATTATAGGAATTTCTGAAATGAGGGTGTTTTATGAGATTTAGGCAAATTATGAATTTTTATAATTAATTATGTACAATTTTAATGCTAATCATGATTAAATATCACTAATCGTGCATTAAGCTTGTTTTGTGCATGTGGCATGCACTAAGTCATTTTTTACAATTGCTACATTTTCCTACCATGGTCTTTTCTTTATTTTCTTGCATGGTTTTATTTTGAGTGAGAAAAGAAGAAAAGAAAAAGAAAAGAAATGGGAATAAAGAATGAGGGATGGGCATGAGAGAGAAGAGAGGGTGAGGGGTTGTGTTGACTTGGTCATTGGTTTCACCTTCATTGTTTCTCTCTTCATTTTCCCTCTCCTCCTTCTTCATGGCTGCCCTCCACCTCCTCCCTCCTCTACCTCCTCACAACTCCATGAAAAAAACATCAAAACTTCATCTCCACTTCTTTAAAAACATGCACAAGCTCCCTACAAACACTTTGGACCATGGAAAATTGGATTTTTAAGACTTGGGGGAACTCAAGAAATTTCTTGAGTTGCCAAATAAGCTCTTTCTTCACTATTAGCATAGTATTTCATTCACTTTAATGTCCTTACATGTTTAGAAGTGATTAAGTGATGTTTGAAAATTCCAAGTTAGGGTTTTGAGGAATTATTGAATCCAAAAGTGTAATTGAGGTTAGTAGAGGCCACAAACCCCCTAAGTGATCGTATATTGGACATAAAACCAGAGACAAACCCCAATTCACAAACTTTGAAATCTGACGATATTGGATTTTCTGGAAATTGTGAGGTTATTTAGAGATCTACTAACATCCGGGGCACCTGAAAATTTATTAGCAAATACAGTGATACAAGCAGGCATTCTAGAAGCTACCATTGAAACCCTAGCCCCTATTTCCTAACCTTGGCCTCAAATATATCCATTCTGGCCGCAAATTGTTGCCAGAGCAGGGAATTGGGGGTTCGTGTTTGGTCCAGAGATTTATCTCCATTAAAATAGACCCTCCATGTATGCAAAATTGACTAATTTCACCTAGGGTAAAATCTGGGACCATTTTCTTGAGTTACTGCAATATTTTTCCACTTTGTTTTAAATTGGGATTTGGTATTTGATATTGTGTTCCGTCATCTGATGTTTGTACGTCAGTGACGGGGGTTGTTAGGTGGTTTTGCAGGCGTAGGCTATATGTTCTAACCTATAAGAGATTCGCATGCCTCTTTGGTTTTCATGTTCGATTCTTGATACTATATGACGCATTGGAAATTATAGGTACCCCTACGTGGACTTCGAGACGACAAGGATGAGCATGGTATCATCGACTCCAACAAGCGAAGATCGAGGTGAGTAGATATATATCTACGGGGGAACTCGGGTGGATGGCGTATAGCACCCCCGCAGTTTCGTAGTATAGAATGCGAATGCGTTATTATATATATACATATATACTTATATGTTATTATAAGATTTGTATACTTAGCTAGAAATGCTTTAGAGGACTTTGGGCTAGTGTCAGCCTATTTGGTAGTTAATGCTATAGTTTAGTGTTAGTCGCGAAACCCTAGAATAAGGTTTACACCCACACGCGCACACACACGTATAAATTTTATTACTTGTGCGTATATGGGGATATATATATATATATATATATATATATATATATATATTTGTTTGTGAGTATGTATGTATGTATGTATATATATATATATGTATGTATGTATGTATGTATGTATGTATATATATGTATGTATGTATTTATGTACATGGATGATGATGATAGTATATGATACTGGAGATGAGTCAATGAGATTGGGCACGATTCCATGAGATCGGTGATATGACATGGTTCGTATCATGAGATACAACATGATTATTATAGCGGGTCCTTAGGCGATGTATTTTCATACACACGCATATATATATGTAGATGGTATCAGTATGTACTAGACTTTAGATCAGTACCCCAGTTCATGATATGATGATAAGGATACCAGATAAATGATGAGATGAATGTGAGATTTGACCCGTACCCAGATTTGGGATGCCGTATGATGGATTTACCGTACGAGATAAAATTATGATGATAGATCCGCACTCTTGACTCGAGGATGTCATTGTATATATTGTATCGTATGTGATACTATTGAGGCGGGATCACCGACTATTATATATATATATATATATATTTATATATATATATATATATATATATATATATATATATCGACTCAGACTTAGGTGGTTTTCTTACCCTTTCGACTAGTTTGTTAGTTTAGTCCTGTAGTTACTTGTAGATGTTAGACTGGACTCGAGTCATACCTATTTCAAACTAACGAATCGTGAGTATTTTAAAGGCAGGCCAAGGGATTCTGCGGACATTTCAAAGGACGCACATTTTCTTAAAAGCACCGTAGCCCTATTTTCTAAACACCACGACTTGTATTATTTCAAATGTCAAAACTGTATGACTCATATATAGATGTATATTCAAATATGTTGCGTTGTTATTCATGTTCTGCATATTCTTGCTGTTCGCATCGCATTGCATGCTTATTGTTTTTTCTTTAGTTATTATTAAAATAATGTTGCCAGGACACATCACCTTTACCGATGATGCGTATGCTCCACGTACACCTGCTTGCCGGCTCACACACATCATCATCGGTACTGTTCATGTCACGTACACTTTAGATATACTATTTCTTTAGTATAAACTGTTAGTCGATAGTTTCGACATGATACTGTGAGCTTGGTTTTATATGATAGCTTAGACATTGCATTTATTTACTGTGTTATCTCATGCATGTATATTCATATATTCATTTGCTCTGCGATAGTTTGGGCCAGTCTGGATTGCCGGAGCCCAGTATTCATTATTTATTTACATCGTGATTTACGATTTTGGATTTCCATGAGATTTCTGGATTTAGAGAAACCCCAAAGATTTCCATGAGTTTTCTCGGCTCTTGAGCGATATCATACACCCGATTCGAGGAGGAGGATGAACCGTCTGTGCGTGCATGGTGGACCCGGTACGGTACCCCGGGGCAAGATGGTCGCAGATGATGGCGTTGAGCCTGGCAGGGGAGCACTAACGACCGGTTATTTTATTGTGACTCGACGGATATCCGGAGGATACCGATCGAAGTATGGGCCAGTCCGGATAGCCGGAGCCCTAGATATTGAGATTTGTTGACTTGGGCCAGTCTGGATAGACGGAGCCCTAGATATTGAGATTCAAGGATACAGGCCAATCCGGATTGCCGGAGCCTGAGATATTGAGATATATGTTTTTTGTCGATGCTTGACACTGATTCTATGTTGATTTCATTGATGATACCTCGATTTAAATATATAAAAATCTCACTAAATTAAGAAAACAGTTTTCACATGCATGATGTATTCTATATTCATTATATTGCATTCATACCTCATATTTATGATATGTTGCTATCTGAGGCACTGACACGAGCCCTTGGTATTATACTTATGTATAGATGTTTACCCTTGCCACCTTATCTTGCTTCAGGCTTTATCATTTTGAGGTTATATATATATATATATATATATATATATATATATATATATATATATATATATATATATTGATCATATTGACCTAGGATTGAGTCATACATATGATTTCTGCTCTGTGATGTTTTCTTCTCACGAGTTGGCAACCCACCCCCGTTGTGCCACAGTTTCTTGCAGGTTTTTCCGTACAGGTTTCCTTGGCGGCTGTGCTGGCACACTACTTCGTTCCGGGTGATTGCCTTGGTAGGTGGGTTCACTTGCATCGTGACCACCATTATACTTTATTTATATTCTATTGTATCTAGAACTCCATCAACCAGACTTGTATATTTATAGACTTAGAAGACCAGTTGTATATTATTTCGACCTTAGAGTCGCGCGTTGTATTATTATGGGTTTTCTTGATGATATTTAGTTTCCTTTGAGTTTTGATCCTCGTCTTTCGGCGTTGTATATTATATGGCTTGCGTGGTTGTGACCGCCAATTGGCGAAGAGATAGCTCCTTCTTGGGGATGCCTTTATATATATATTTCATGTATTATACCGTTTTGGGGCCAGTATTTACAAAGGAAACTCTGCCGAAATTTTCAGAAAAGACTTGAGATTTTAAAAACGCATACTTCGGCTTATGTTATTAAAACCACTTACTTTTAAATAAGTTTTCTTCACTTCATCTTTAAATGGTTTAGATTTCTGAGATTTATGGCGTACTTGAATTAGATGGGGTCCTATAGACTTCATATGATTCAAGTGCCAGCCATATGCCATTTCAGGTCGTGACATTTATTTTCATCTTAACGTGTGATGTATTGTATTTCATATCTTATATACATGTTAATGAAGCCCTTAGGATTATGCTTGACTACCAGGATTATGATGTAGAACATACTAGTGGGGCTTGGGCAGTCTAAAAGCATAGCCTTTAATAGTTCCTAGTCGAGGGTATATCAAGACAGGGCATCGATATTACCATAGTAGACTGGTGTGTATGTTTCTTGACCCTGGGGGCGATGGTTGATCCCACAACCATTGGTGTTTGACATCAAATATTGTACACAGGTGCTCATTAGAGAATGGGTACACCGAACTGGACTCGCTGAGAACTCCTAGTTGTGATATATACCTATCGTCGGATAGCAGTTCTCTGGTGACACTTGTACAGGTTAGTCTGTAGACCCGAGACCATCATAGTGTCTTGTGTGATTCCCACTGTGCTTTGATTTCTCCCTACCACGGCTCTACCGATTCTCAAGGTATTACCCCCTATCATATAACATCTCTAGATAGGTTTCTAGTTGTGGTTTAGTGTAGATCCTAAGTTAAAAGTGGGCGTTCCATGCAAGAAAATTTTCGTTTGCAACTTCCGCCTCCTCACAAGTGTTGTGATGGTGTGCAACATCCACTAATACATTTTCACACTCTATACCCTCTAGGACTTCTAGTTTAGCAAACTAGAAGCCTTAGTTACCTCAGATTCGAGGTAGGAGCTCAGACTATAGACTCTCGGGTGGATCGTCTTTGACTCGAGGAGACCGTCGAGGTTGCCCGATCCATTTCGATCCTCGGAGCTTGTGACGAGGAGGAGGACAGCGAAGAAGACCTGAAGAACTTGTAATCGTGAGGTATAACTTCTATCTTTGTAGTTAACCTCATACCCAGTTAGCTGGTTAGGGTTTAGACACGATCCTGGGGTTCAAGTCGGTGTTGCGACGCATTTGAAAATTGTTTTTTTTTGCATATTCCACCTCCACGCGGACCCATGGGGTGCGCAACATTGACTTACAATGGTATCATAGCCTACTAAATCTTTACTAGCTTGTTAGCAAGAAGTTAGAACTTCGATCGTCGCGAAAAGTCGAAAACTATACAACCGGACCCCCTTGCTTTCTGTCGAATTTTAAAACTGTGATAAAAATTATTTCTGAGGCATGAAAAATACAAACAGGGAATTCTAAGAACTCTACAGAAAAATGAGCCCCTAACTCAGCAAGACCACCCTGGAACCGCGGCGAATTGGTGCAATTTTCCGCTGTTCCGCGACCGATTCGTCGCCGAGTTAGCTCGTTTTTCTTCTGTGTTTCTTGTGATGGGTGTATTGTTCTCTGGTATATTTGGTTTCTACCCAGGATTTCTCTTTGTGCTGGTTTGCACTTGGGGTAGACACGGAAAATAGTTTCGATCGAAATTCTAATGTTCTTGGCAAATCGGGTTTTATCTGTATTGTGATATATGTGTTTCGAAATGTCGACTAATTGATATACGCCGATTAGTCGGGGTTGCACATATCTGTGTTGCTGTTCTTGTGGTTTGTGTATATGAACTTTATTGAATCGTCTTGGATGAATAGCCGGGGATGGGCGTGAGGGTTTTTATCCTTCATTCGATGTAAATTGTAAAGTGATTTAATATTATTTTACGGCGCACATCCGGGTTGAGGTTGTAGCCACCGTTGTATTATTTTCTTCTACTGTTTTCTGCTCCTTGGATAGACCCAAGGTTGGGTGAACAAACTACCGGGTTCTTTGAAGTGCCGAGTGGCCTACTCACTTTGTTGAGAGAGGTTGCTTCACTTCGGGAATTTGGCGGGTAGTTTACCGCACCCGTAGGGGTCTGGGGTAGGGTTTGGCTATTCATCACAATCGTGGAATCCGTCTTTCGTTACAGGCTTAAACGAAACACGGAATTCCTAGTATATCCAATATGTTCATCTGTTATCCGAAAAACCTATTATAGCTTCAGACGAATGTTTATTATATATATACTATATAGTAGACGTTGCTTATGTTTTGCATCCGCGCTAGTCCAGCCCCCGCTCTGGCTTTAGTTAAGTAACCTATCGGTGTTAGACGGGCCCAGTGGAGAATGCGGATGGCATAAGTGGACGTGGTATTTTCGTCTTTTTCTGTGATGATAGGTGTAAATGATTGGACTGCATTATTAATGCAAAGCAAACAAACCAAAGTTGAATTGTTGGAACAAATTTTAAAACCACTCGGTTTTTTCAAAACAGCAGACTTTTAAAATTGCGGAGCCTAAACCACTCCTTTTAAAAGCTATCGGGTTTCTTCCATTATATTAAGTTCACTACGTTCACGGTTTCGCCAAAACCATTCATAGCCCTTCGTCATTTCAGTTGAATATTCAGTAGTATTCAAGCTATGTATTTTGACCTTCGCCAAGGCATAATGATTGGTAGCGGCAGGATATTCATCTATAGCATAGATAGATGCGTTGATTTGGGACAGTCGTACTACTATTTTGTCCTTTGTCAAGGGTAAGTACGGGTGGGTTCAAATTAACCTGGACAATACGTGTAGAACTTGACATGTGACTTATGATATGTTGGCCTTCGTCAAGGTCATAAGAGCATGGGGCAAAAATCCACATCGGGAGTTTCTAAAGAAACTGAAACTTGCTAGTGTTGAATACCATTTGGAGTGTGATAATGTTGGTAGGATTCCTTCAGGATTATCACACAAAGATATTTGGATCCCGAACCTACTGTGAGTATCTGCTACTCCTCGGGAGATTTTTCACTAACACAATCAATGCTATAAACCAAGTAGGTGTGTAGAACGGTGTTAGCGGGGCTATGCCTCCAGGGAAAAGAGGTTATGTAATTAAGGAAGTTCGCGAAAGAGTTGGAAAACCTCCCTCGAAGTACCAACATCAGTCTGGTTGAAAGGTTAAGCAAGTATTGTAGGGTGAGATTAATCCTGACTAATTCTTCTTTTATGGTTTGAAGAGAGGTTCGAGATACAGTGGGAGTCATCCTGTTTAGATAAATAAAAAACCAATCTGAAATTGCAAGAGCATCATACTGAGTGTTTTCTTCTCTCTCTCCTAACTGCAGCGACTAGGTGACCAGATTAGGTTACAGTTAGATAATAAAATGACTAAGTTTACTATATTGACTGGAAAAGGTTTGTCCAGATGTCCATTTCCTATGACAAGCTGGGCCACCTCCTTACTACTTACGCCCCCGCCGTCCCATGTCCAGTTTTCACTGTCACGGATATGGATATCCGTAAGGCAACGGAAAAAGACAGTGTGAATGCTAAGTGCCTCGTGTTGGCCTCAGTAGATGGTGAAAACCAGAAGCAGCACGAGAAGATGGACTTAGCTTCCATCTTTCTCCATAACAAAGATTTATATGGAGAGCCATCTCGTATCGCAAGATATGAGACCTCAAAAGAATTGCTTCAAGCGAGATTGCCTGTCGGGTCATCTGTAGGGGACCACGTCCTTACAATGATCAACTATATTGAAGAGATCACGAACCTGGAGGCCATGTTGGAGAACGAGTCATGTGCTGACTTGATGTTACAGTCCCTACCTTCCACTTACGCCCAGGGGAAGAAAGTTATACTTCCAGTTGAGGGCACCCTGAAGGAAACCAGGGAGACACCCGCTCTGCTTTTTAGGGAATCTTCCTCTTCTGGATCCAGGGCGAAAGCCAAGGGTGAGAAGAAGAAGACCTCCACAAAGCCGATAGGCGGTGTCAGTAAGGTAGAAGGAAAGGGTAGGGCAAATGTTTCTGGGCTAACAGTAGGGAAGGAGGGATGTTCCTATTGTCACGGGAAAGGGCATTGGCAGAAGGAATGTAGGACTTGGAAAGACAGAATCCAGGATCCTAAGCATATTGTAGTTTCGACTTCGGGTGTGTTTTTGATTGAAAATAGTCTGTCAATTAACTCTATTTCCTGGATACTAGATACCGGATCAGGATCTCATATCTGTAATTCATTACAGCATTTGAGAAACCGTAGAGTTATCAAGGCAGGTGATATGACTCTCAGGGTTGCTAACGAATGAGCATGGACGCTGTACCGTAGGAAAATATCACCTAGGATTGACAAGTGGGAAGATATTGATTCTACGTAACTGTTTGTGTGTACCTAGTCTAGTTTGTAAGCGATGTGGTCCACATCCACCTAAATCAAAGTTTGATTGGGTCAGGTAAACTAGAGGACGGTATATACGTGTTAAATCAAGCTCATGTTTTCAACGTCCAGAACACACTTAAAAGAACGTCTTTAGAATTAAATAAGACTTTCTTATGGAATTATAGACTGGGTCACATCTGTGAAACACAGTTGTCGAAGTACATAGAGAGGGATATTGGATCCGTTAGAATATTAGTCTTATACAACTTGTCAATCTTGTCTCATAGGAAAGATGACAAAGACTCCGTTCACTGGACATGGAGTAAGAGCGAGCGAGCTCTTAGGACTCATACACAGTGATGTGTGTGGTCCAATGTGTACAGATGCACGAAGTGGTTATTACTATTTCATTACTTTTATGGATGATTTCTCAAGGTATAAACATTTCTTCTTGATGAAACATAATCCGAGGCCTTTGAGAAATTCCCAGAATATAAGAATGAAGTGGAAAAACAAACTGGCAAAAGTATCAAGACACTAAGATCTAATCAAGGTGGTGAATACTTAAGTGTCGACTTCCTGGATTACCTAAAAGAGAATGGAATTCTCTCTCAGCTTACGCCTCCATACACACCACAACACAACGGTGTATCAGAAAGGCGGAACAGAACCCTATTGGATATAGTTCATTCCATGATGAGTAACGCTGAGTTGCCGTGATCCTTCTGGGGTTATGTACTAGAATCAGCTGCATATCTTTTGAATAAGGTTTCTACCAAGACTGTGCCTACCACACCATATCAGATGTGGAGTGGGAAGAAACCCTATCTTTAATATCTGAAGATATCGGGATGTCCAGCTTTTGTCAAAAAGCTGCATGCGGACAAGCTCGAGGCACGCTCAGTACTGTGTAGGTTTGTGGGATACCCAAAAAACTCCAAGGGGTATCTTTATTATTACGCAGAGGAACAAAAGGTTTCGTTTCTCGTTATGCCTACTTTTTGGAAAATCAATTTTTGAAAAAAAACTAGTGGGAGCGCAATTGAACTGGAAGAAATTCCAGAACAACAAGTTATTACTGAAAGTTTGGTAGAACCAGTGGTTTCAAAATAACAAGACATCCTCGATCCACTCTGTGAAACTAGTAGGCAGTCTCATCCGTCCGAGAGATACTACTGTTTCCTCATCAACGGGGATAGAGAGGATTGCATCATTGACGATGATGTGCCAACTAGCTTCCAGCAACCCATTTAGAGCGGTGACTCGATAAAATGGCTGGATGCAATGCGGACCGAGATGGAGTCTATGTACACCAACAAAGTATAGATTTTGGACTTTGCTCTAGACGGGGTAAAATCCGTAGGCTGCAAATGGATCTTCAGAAAGAAGATTGGTGTAGATGAACAGGTTGAAACCTATAAGGCTAGACTTGTTGCAAAAGGTTTTTCGTCAAAGACCTGGTTTGGACTATGATGAAACCTTTTCTCTAGTGGCTATTCTCAAATCCATTCAGATACTTCTTGCCATTGCTGCCTTCCACGATTATGAGATCGGCAGATGGACGTAAAGACGGCTTTTCTAAATGGACATTTAGAAGAGTGCGTCTATATAGATCAGCCAGAGGGTTTTAATCAGAGTGGGAGCAGCGGGTAAGTGTGCAAGTTGCTTAAATCCATTTATAGACTAAGGTAGGTATCGCGGAGTTGGAACATCTGTTTTGATGAGACGGTCAAAGAATTCGATTTTATCAAAAATCCAGATGAACCATGCATTTATAGTAAGATTGTAGCGAGAACTGCAGGATTCCTCGTCTAGTACGTGGATGACATTCTTTTGATAGGAAATGACATTCCTATACTACAATCAGTCAAAGAATTCTTTTCACAGAGGTTCTCCATGAAAGACCTGGGTGATGCCAACTATATTCTGGAGATCCAGATCTATCGTGATAGATCAAAAAGGATGGTGGAAATTTTTAAGTCAAGGTACATCAACACCATACTGAAAAGATTTAGTATGGAAGATTCATAGCGCGGTAGTCTACCCGCCTATCACGGAATCATCTTCTCCAAAGAGATGTCTCCCAAGACTGATTTGGAAAGGGCCCGCATGACTATTATACCCTATGCTTCTGTGGTGGGCTCTATAATGTATGCGATGTTGTGTGCCAGACCAGATGTTGCTTACACACTTAGCGTTGTAAGCTGGTATCAGTCAAACCCAGGGGAGAAGCACTGGATAGCAGTAAAGAACATTCTTAAGGACTAAGGAGATGTTCTTGGTGTATGGCAGGAAAGACCTCCATATCGAGGCCTTTGTTGACTCCAGCTTCCAGAGTGATAAGGATGACTCCAAGTACAAGTCGGGTTATGTCTTTACCCTCAGTAGAGGGGAGGTCTGTTGGAAGAGTTCCAAGAAGGACACCATTGCAGACTCGACGATGGAAGCGTAGTATATCGTTGCATGTGACACCGCGAAAGAAGCAGTCTAGATGAGGAAGTTCTTAACAGAACTTCAGGTGGTTCCTTTAATTGTTGGTCCAATACTTTAGTATTGTGACAACAACGACGCTATACCTTTTGGGAAGGAACCCAGGTCCCATCAAAGATCCAGACATATCTTGAGGCGGTACCACCTGATCAGGAAGATCGAAGCGAGGAGAGTAGATTCCGAGAACAACATTGCAGATCCACTCACAAAGGCCATCTCTCAGAAACAGTTCGAGAGGCTATTCGAGATCACAGGTCTGCGATATGCCAATATATGGCCTTAGTGCAAGTGGGAGATTGTTAATGACATATGCCCTAGAGGCTATTATTGTATCATACTGGATTGTATATTACTTAATGGAAGCTTGGGATATACACGGATATAGTAACAGTCTTGCTTGAAATGGTAGTATGCTACTTGGTTTGTTTCTACCTCAATATGTGCATGTGTTTCTTTTAGCATATCGCTTATACATATTGGTAGAGCCCTTAGGATCTTTGCTTGATTACCAGCGTTTTGATGGCAGTCACACTAGTGGAGGCTGGGAAGTCTATAAGTACATCCTATACAGGTCCCTAGTCGTAGGATTATCGAGACGGGGCATCGATACTCCACTGTAAACTAGTGTATACGCTTCTCATCCCAGCAGGGGAGATGGTTTGTTCCACAGCCATCAGTACGTCGTACTGGAGATAGTATGCATGTGCTTATTGGGCTATGAGTACACCGGACAAGACTCGTTAGGAACTGTTAGTGGGTATTATACCTATCGTCGGGTAGCAGTTCCCAGGTGACATGAGTACAACTTAGTCCGTCGACTTGACACTGCTACTTCGCCTCGAGTGTGTTCCCACTGTTCTTTGATTACTACCCTACTACGGCTCAAAGGAGTCATGCAAACAGGTAGTAGTTAGGTGCAATGCCGAAGCACTTGGAGACAGTGGCGGTTAGATAGGATTCGTCTCTCCCGGTATTAGGGGTTGATAACGCGCTATGTTCGGAAGGCCATTACACAAAGTCCTTGGCCAAGGCAAGCAAGATTTACTGGTAGGTACTCCAGTAGTTTCTCAGGCTGTTTTGGGCTACACTCCGACATGACTTATTGCGCTATTAGGGGTCTGGCGATTACCGCCACCTGGGCCCGAAATGCGATACTCTTATACGAATAGACCGGACTGTACGGAGATTTTCACATACAGGTTCAGTAGGAGTTTAGATGAGTTAGCTCATCGGCCTTCTTATCGACACATACCTGGGTAGCTGTTACGTGCAGCTAGTACCGCTTGTGGCTTGTGATTAAACCTACTGCCAGCGTAGTGTCGAGTCTTTAGAGTCCCACACAGAGGGTTTCACTTTACCGGGAAAAAGGTATAGAGGTCGTATGGCTTTACAACATGTCTTCGATCACTTACGTATACTTGTACACGTATGATGATCGGACGGATAATACTAGTGGGTTTTGGTTTAATCCGGATCCTAGTATTATATTGATGGATTATTTTCGTCTCTTTGTATTCGTATTCTTCGGAATACGGATGCGGGTATGTATATACGGATGAGGGACATTCTCGTAATTCCTCGGGAAAGCTTCTGGAAGATAACACCTCATTAGGGTTTCTTTTCTTTTGGATTAAAGATTAAAGATAATGAGGTGGAGGAAACGAGGTGTAACTTGACAAAAGATGAGACATGGCTCTTGGTGACTCATGGCATGATTCATCACTTGATATTTTGAGAAGCTCATTTGATATTTGTATGAGATATTTATCTTGCTCAATTATTTAGTTTGGTTCAACTATTCATCACAAATGAGCCAAACCTTTTCTTTAGTTGCTTCTTCACTCTCCTTTCCTCAAGCGATCTTCTTCTTCATCAAAACCCTAAACCTCTCATGTGTTGAGAATCCTAGGGTTCCAAGAGGCAAATGAATCCATCTTCACACTTTGCAGCCTCTAGGACTTCTAGTTTAGCGAACTAGAAGCCGTAGTTACCTCAGATTCGAGGTAGGAGCTCGGACTATAGACTCTCGGATGGACCGTCTTTGACTCGAGGAGGCCGTCGAGGTTTCCCGATCCGTTTCGATCCTCGGAGCTTATGACGAGGAGGAGGACAGCGAAGAAGACCCGAAGGACTTGTAATCGTGAGGTATAACTTCTATCTTTGTAGTTAACCTCATACCCAGTTAGCTAGTTAGGGTTTAGACACGATCCTGGGGTTCAAGTCGGTGTTGCGACGCATTTGAAAATCGTTTTTTGTATATTCCGCCCCCCCCCCCCCCCGTGGACCCGCGGGGTGCGCGACATCGACTTACATGCATAACATGTGAGCGCCAGCGCCCAAGTTCATATCAGTAGGATTAAATTCTACATTTTCCTAATAAAAGTTGGCATATTCTCTGTTAAACAGAGCCGTTGGATCAAAAATCCGATGGAGATGATAAATTATCAAAATATATAACTAGGAGAAAAAAACTTCCAGATCTTTCTAAATAAGAAAGATATTCTCGAGTGGATCAATGATCCAATAATAGAATAAAATTCTATTTTTGGGAATATATTCCCTCAATCCTTCCAAATAGAAAGATTGTCCTCTATAAAACAGAGAACCCTTGGATTAAAAATCCAATGGTGATTAAAAAGCACCATTTTACAGAATAAATTTTGTATATGGGAAAATATTTCCCCAATCATGTTAAAAAAGCAAGAACGACATCTTCTGTAAAACAGAAGTCTTTGGATCAAAAATCCAACAGTGGGTAAAATTCCCCAAATCAATTTTGAGACCAATTAAATCAATTGGAATCTCTCAATGAGAGATTTTCTCAAAACCAATTAACAATCTGCCTCCACAATATAAAGGACCCGACACTTCAAGTCTCAGGGAGAGGAAACCCCTCACAAGCTTCTGAAAAATACTGCGAGCTCTCGAAAGAACAAAGAATTTAATTCTCAAAGAAGAAGATCTTCTTTCTCAAAACCCTAGGTAAAAAAAAGCAGAGATCAAAACATCTCATTTACCTATTGAAGGGTTTAACCCTTTTAAAAGGACTTTGTTCTTTCTCTAGATCTAAGATCCACAAGACAAGTCTCTCATAAGTTGAGAATTTAATTCTCATCGGGAAGATCATGTACTTGAGAATCAAAGATTCAGAGGAGAACATGGACAGAAGAACATGAAAAACATGGAGTCCATAATACTCCAGGAACTTAGTTCCTTCAAGTCAAGAACTTAGTTCCTTAAAAAAAACCGATCCAAGATCTTCAAAATAGTGGTCTTGGTGATCCTTAATGGTCAAAACACCATTAAAAGAGGTTTAACCTCTCTGAAAACTTCAATAGAGATTGAATCTCCATATAAAAGAAAATTCAGCGCCTCACATGAAAAACACGTGGGCATCCAAGGCAGAATGCCGGCGCCTCACATGCTTCCCATGTGGGCATCCTTAAACAAAGGGCCAGCGCCTCACGTGCAAAACACGTGAGCACTGAATTAAAGTGCTTATCACTTCACATTTAGCCAAAATGACTAAAGTGTTCAACATTTATTGGGCAGCGCCCATGACTGAATGCTTCACATGATATACATGTGGGCATGAGAGTTCAAATAAGTGCTTAGCACTTTTACATAAAAGAAAAAGGGCTGAACAAATAAACCCCAAGATTTAGCAGACTAAGCCTAAATTGGATAGGTCTCTGATTTTTTCTTGCAGCTGAGCCCAAATGCTCATTACTGGATCTTAAGTAAAAATGATCATAAAATTTTGCTAAGTTGATCTTAGTCTCAAATTAGACTAACGTATCCTTAGTAAAAATAAATTGAGCCTAAATGCTCATACATTTAAATTGATCTTAATCTCAAACTAGATTAACGATCCTTAAATAAAACAAACCCAAATCTATAATATACGGATTTGGACTAATCCACGCCCTACAGGCGACGACATAAAATAGTCTCCGTATACAATCTACGGACAACCAAAACATACACACGACACGAAGTGAACTGCCAGAGCAGGAGAAAGTGGTTATAGCAAAGCGATAATGTAATTAACTGTAGGGGCTTATGCCTTCAGGGAAGAGCGTCCCCATAATTAAAAAACCCCTCATAAAAGGAGAGGGAATCTGATGAAGTCCGCTACAACTGCCGCGTCTGTCCAAACCACCGATATACGGTGCCATAAATCAACTTGGTATCTTCGGAGAGGTGGATGGATAAGTCCAGATAGCATCTGCCCCCAAAATTCAGGCCAGATGTCCAAACGTCTCGGTCTCTGTCTTTCGGGGGTGAATAGATTCTGGCACGCCCGGTGGGACCTTTTCCTCTTTCCACTCCACACTTTGTGTGTCGTGTTCGCGAACAAAATCATGGTTCTCTATGGTTGCCCTTGGATTCAAAGTACTAAGATTTGGTTTCTTGCTCCTATGCAGAAGAGAAAATCGATGGCTTCCAACTGCACAACATACAACAGCAACATTCTCTCCGCTCTAACTGGAGGAGTGACTTACGGGTCCAACGCGGCTTCTATTTTCTCAATGCCGGTGGGGTAAGTTACGCAAGCCACTACTGGATTATTTTTCGGGACCATGATCCCACCAGCGAGTTTCGGTGCCTCAACACCGCAAGTGAAAGCTCCCAAAAGGTCGGTCTTCGATCGACTTGCAATCACAACGGCCCCTCTCAACAGGCCGTCCAAGTATGCCACCTCAGTCTTCAATAGGCTGAGTCAAAGCTCAAACGGGCCTGCAAAGAGGCTCGTGATACCTGAAAGGGCTGCCCCAAAATGGATAGCCCTCCTAACTCCTGCTACGGGTGAAGCCGTCAAAAGCGCTCCCCCATCAGAATGTCGGTCTTTGAAAGATTGGCCGGCCCTCCCCAAAATTCAATAAGGACGTCAGTATTCAATAGGATGACAGTAGCCCCTTTACAAAGCCAGGGGCATGAAGAAGCCGCTTCCAAAACTGAGGCAGTCCCTGCTGCGAGGCATGCTTAACGTCGCCATTGGCGTTGAGTGAGAAAAGCTGCGGGCAATTCCCTCTCTGGACTTACCCACCAGCTCCAATGGTGGAAGTTGACGCTGCTTTTCCAACCAGGAACAGTTTTGATCTACTCAGGAGGGTACGCAAGAACTTGTTAATGATATATGCCCTAGAAGCCATTATTGTATCATACTGGATTGTATATTACATATTGGAAGCTTAAGATATTCACAGTTATAATAACAGTCTTGCTCAAAATGGTAGTATGCTACTTGGTTTGATTCTACCTCAATATGTGCATATGTTTCTTTTTTCATATCTCTTATACATATTGGTAGAGCCCTTAGGATTTTTTCTTGACTACCAGTGTTATGATGGCAGTCACACTAGTAGGGGCTGGGATTCTATAAGTACATTCTTATACTGGTCTCTAGTCGTAGGATTATCGAGACGGGGCATCGATACTCCAGAGTAGACTAGTGTATACGCTTCTCATCCTAGCAAGGGGATGGTCTGTCCCACAGCCATTGATACGTCGTACCGGAGATAGTATACAGGTGCTCATTAGGTTATAAGTTACACTGGACGGAATCATTAGGAACTTCTGGTTGGTATTATACCTATCGTCAGGTAGCAGTTCCCGGGTGGTGATCAGTCGAAAATACTGCATTTTTAACACATCAATTTCCCTACCATTTGCACTCATCTAGAGGTGTTCGGTATTAATATAGCACATATTAGCAAAACATCTGTAAAATACCAAATAACATGTGTTATATATTAAAACCGAAATTTATGAGGGAAATTGAGTGTTTATCAAGGCATCACATCATTCTTGTGTAGCACAACACTTGTTTCGAAGTCTGTGCAGGAAATTCCAGAAACCGAGCCAAAATTGTGAAAATAATGCTGATAAAATACGCCAACTCAAAGGCTAGAGATCTGGCAGTGATCAGGGACTCATTTAGAAAATCAACATATCAGAAAATATAAATAAAGTTAGCACCAGAAAAGCCCAGAAGTTCCAGACAACAAGGACTCCATTGCGCCTCGAATCCGCGGCTGGAGCCGGCTTGCGCCGCGGATCCGCGGCGGCTTGATGGCCTCAATGCTTCAAATTTCCTCCACGTGTCCTATGTAACGGCAGTAGCTTCCAGATCACTCCAGATTCTCCACGTGGCTTCATCTAGAAGGCTCGGCCTAACAAACCATTTTTAGAAGCTCCCTCCAACTAACTACTTCTAGAAGCCTCTCCCTATAACAAACTTTTGGAAGGAAATTCAAATATTGAATCCTAGATCTAGGGTTACAAGGTCTATAAAAGGGAGCCTAGATCTAAGGTTAAGGGTTGTTCTTCATCTCCCCCAAATCCACCTACAAGTTGAGTAAGACAACTTGTAGCCCTAAATCCAAAATCCAAAGCCAAATTCAAGATCCCGAGTACCATTCAAGCGAGAAGCCTTCAACCTTTTAGGAGCGGAGCCGATCTTCAATCGAGCAAGTGATCCAAGCCGATCCGCGACTCAAGGAGACGAGCGAAGCCAAATCGACGATCGAGTTATTCCTCTTATAGTTCTTGAGCGATTTGTAACGGAATTGTTGATAAATAAAAGTTGAAATTCTTTAATCTTGCTTTCTTTAAAATCTTGCATCATGATTCGATCTCAATTTGTGATTGTGGTTCTTGTTGTGATGTTTAAGTAAAACTCCGCTCTTAAAGGAGTCCAGACGATCAATAGAATGATGATGTAACAAATCTTAAAACGATCCTTAAGACCTACGAGTTTGTAAACTCTTGTAAATTGAAGAATCGACGACCTAGTTTCGGTGCGATGCTTTCTTGATTGTGATCTCTCGAATTTAGGGATCCACGATCGATTCTTGAATTTACTAAGAGGCTAGAATGTGAATGATATCGACGAAGAAACAAGGGATAGATGTTGAAACACTAGTTTCACAAGAAATCCCTAATTCTCGTTGATCATCATCGATCTAGTATCAATTCATCGATGGATAAGAATACGTAATCGCTAGATTTCATCACATCTATAGATCCGATCGATTCCTACGAGCCTCATTTCGATTCTTGATATTTGATTTGGAAATCATCACAAATTCTCAATTCTTGATTTTAACGTTTCTTGATTTAGACTAGATTTTCCTAATTCTTGAAATTCAATTTACAAATCATGAATTGTTGTTTGTTTTCTTTTCTTTAAAGTTTCAACTCATATTAATCGAAACACGAACGATTACACATTCCCTGTGGACGATCCGCACGTACTAACGCGCTACATTCGACACCGTTATTGATTGCTGTCAAAATATTTTTGGTTGTGATTTCTCTATACATTTTCATACTACACAATCCGAAATCGTATTCAATCAAATGGCGCCGTTGCCGGGGATAGTGCGTTAATTGTTCGTATTTTGAAATTTGAGTTGAAAAGTTTATTCCATCTATATTTTTAGATCAAAATTCGTGCAAACCCTAAACGATTCGTTGTGATTTGTTGCGAGGAAATCTGGAATTTGTGGAGCTTGAGAAAAAAATTTCCGAGCGTTCCAGAGAGTTCTTGAGGTGACAGGAGCTTGTGCACAAATTTATGTGCAGTGATCCCAAGATCCCACCGTGAAAGCGCGGCAATAGGCGACTCCTGCGGCTGAACCGCGGCGGCCCTGTAGGAACACTGTACCAAAGTTCTCTGGTAATTTCTCAACTTTCTTATCTCCTTCTCTGTCTGCTCCAATTAACAATTTGCTGCAGGTTTCTTTGCAAATAAATCGCAGCGCCGCAAAAACCAATAAAAATTGTGCGTGTTTTTGATTTCTTGGCTGTTTGCATATTAATACGGAAATTAAGGGGCACGGCCAAATCCAGATTAGGTGGGGAGTTCATTACCCTTCCTAAGTCCCAAAAATCACAAAATTGCATCCGCATTTACCCTCATTAACTAAAAAAGTTCTAGAGATGACTCTAACGACCGTCGCGCTCACTTAGGACAAGAGAAGGCCGTGGGTAATTCATTGCTTATCCGCGTTTCTTTTGTGGTGTCTAAGGCAAGTGTGTCGAAGGCTAGTGGTTACTTAATTAGGCCCACTACTTATGTAGTGGAGAACCTCCCACTTACCTGGCACTTACCTGGCCACAGGAGAGACAAAGAGGCAGTGGAGGATTTATCCTGCGACTTGTCTTTTGGTAGTTAGGAGCGGTCTAGAGCTTTGACTTAGGTGACCACTAGAATTAGGGTTTTGCTTATTGCATTTGTTGTGATCGCATCATTTTTTTAAAAAAATCCGTATATTTTTCAGAACAAACACCAATCACATTCATTCTTTCCCCTAATTATAAGTCATGCTGCCACTTGTACTAACCCTTTTTAGTGCAAGATAGGCTAGACACGGGATTCTAGTGCCCGACTTGTCCGCGTACCCCCGATCGACCCAAAAGTCAGTATTTCTACATTTACCTCTTCTTTACCCAGCACCACACCCACATCGATGGATCCTTCTCCATCGAATTTCTTTACCACTACTCTGCCGCCGTCCGTTGGTGCACAGAATCCACCCCGTATCTCTCTCCAAGAGAGGTGCTATCCTACACGAGGCCCCCCTTCCACCTGTCTTTCCATTCCACAAGCCAACGAGGAAAATTTTGAAATTAAACCCCAATACATCAACCTTCTACCAAAATTTCACGGTCTCGAGTCTGAAGACACATATGCCTTTATCACCAAATTTGAAAATGTATGCGCAATGATGGGTACTTCATAGCTTTCTGTGGATGCTATGCATCTACGTCTTCTTCCATTTACCTTGTGCGATATAGCCGAGAAGTGGCTATATAACACTACCGCACATTCTATTTCAAATTGGGAAGAATTCGTCAAAGCATTCCTTAAGAAATTCTACCCACATCATAAGACAGCTCGAGTCCGTAGCGAAATAAATCAATTCATCCAGCTTCCAAATGAACCATTTTCAAAATGTCTTGAACGCTTCAAGGATCTGTTAGTTCAATGTCCACATCACGGAATCCCCAGATGGGATCTGTGCCGAATCATATATGAGGGCATTAATCCTAACACAAGACAGACCCTTGAATCCATGTGTCAAGGCAACTTCATGACCAAAGATGATGGGGAAGCCTGGAAATTCCTAGAAGATTTCGCTGAAAAATCTTTACAGTGGGAGGGTGTGAGTCAATCGTCTAGGGATGGCAATGATATTTCCATAGGAGTTAGAGCTGAAATTTCATCTTTACACAAGAAATTCGACAATATGGAAAATAAATTTTTAGCCGCCGCCCTAAATCAAATGTCACTCTCCAAAACTGTATGTGGATGCTGTTCTGATCCTTCTCATTTGATGGAAGAATGTCCACTAAATTCTCCGTTTCAAGGTCACGAGCATACCAAAGCCGCATTTCAAAGACCTAGAAACGATCCATTTTCTTCCACATATAATCAGGGTTGGAGGAATCACCCTAACTTTGCTTGGAACCAATCACAATCTCAAAACACGGTTCCAACCCAAAACAATTTCCAAAGGGTCCCTCCACCACAACAGCAACCACTTCAATTGAGTCAGCACCCCTTCCAATCACAAAACTTCCAAAATCCGGCCAACACTTTTGCACCACATGAAAACTCTTTGCAATTGACCGGTACAGATAATACCTCTGCACTAGCACAAACCTTGGATACTTTCATGAAACAATCCATCCAAGGGACGGCAAGTTTGCAATCTTCCGTCGAGAATGTGATGAAGATAATTGTCTCTCAAAATGAGAATATCAAATCGATGGAAGCACAAATTGCACAATTAAAAGCCGAAATGAGTGCAAGAGAGAAAGGGAAAGTTCCAGCTCAACCTTTACCCAATCCTGGCTATTCACATCATGTGAATGCAATCACGTTGAGATGTGGAAGAGTGCTTGACAATCACGTTGGGGAAGAGATTGATGACACTGAAAAATCTATCAATGATACCCCAGCTGAGACCTTTCCTTCCACTTCTACTTCTAATTCTGACCCCAGTTCTTCTACCCTACCACCTTTTTGCGAGCCTATTCTTCGTTTCCCACAAGGCTCGCCACCTCAGCCCACCTCTTCTAGTTCTCCACGGACGATCCCCACTTCTATTCTGGGATCGGGTCCACACACACTTCCTTCTCCTATGATGGACCCAGCGCTTATTGCTAAAGCACCTTATCCTAATCGGTTAAGGGCTAACTAATCGAGTCCACATATGGAGAAGATTATGGACATGTTTAAGCAAGTTAATATCAACATCCCTCTCCTAGATGCCATCCAACAAGTTCCGTCCTAAAACTCTTAAGAACTTGTGCACTAGGATGAGGAAGACTCAAGTGCCCAAGAAGATATTCATGGCAAAGACTGTAGACACGGCTTTCCCCCAACAAGTACCACGGAAACGTAAGGACCCTGGCCGTCCTACTATTTCTATTTCTATTGGGGAAAAACACATCAACCATGCTCTACTAGACCTTGGTGCTAGTGTTAACTTGCTTCCATACTCGGTTTATGAGCAACTAGGTATCGGAGTGTTAAAGCCCTCGAGCATAACTCTCCAGATGGATGACCGATCAATCACCAAACCTAGGGGTGAACTGGAGGACGTGTTAATAAAAATCGGGGAATTTGTATTCCCTGTGGATTTTATTGTAATTGATACACAGCCTGTAGCGAACCCACGGAATCAAATTCCGGTGATTTTAGGTCGCCCCTTTTTGGCCACTTCCAATGCTATCATCAACTGTCGTAATGGCTCTATGACCCTATCTTTCGGGAATAGATCAATTGAGTTAAACATTTACCAGTTGGGAAGTGTACCCTCCGAACCTACTGCTCAGGTCTGTTCTGTCGACTTAATGGATGTCGACAGCAGTGAATTTGATGATCCTCATGATACTGATCTTGACTCTTTTCATACGTTGTTGTTTGACCCAACTATGTATCATACATATACGGACTCTTCCACCGAGATGTCCGGGTCAACAACTAACACTGATTATGAACTGTTTTTAGAGTCTGAAGATCACCTCGCACTTTGTGATGACATTATTGATCGGGGTATTGATGGAACTTTTGAGGAGATCTTCGCTGATGAACTCGCATTTTTGAATGACACGGGTGTTGAGATGAATCATCTCCCAAACATTGAAATTGAACCTCCACCCCTTCTTCTGGACTGTAAAAAGAATGTGAGCAATCCATCACATTCACTACATCGTCTCTCCAAAATGAGACGCACCCACATTCTATTCCACCACTTACCCTTTCCCTACTTCTTCTTCCACCAACCAGAGCACTGCATTGATAAAAATTTTGAATGGTTGGTGTTAACTTTTGGTCTTTGCAAAGCTTGGCATCGACCAATGATTCTTGACCCCCTCATGTGATTTTCAAAGCTTAACATTGTTTAACTCAAGTTTGGGGGGTTATAATCTGGCTCTTGAAAAGAAAATTTTGAGCCAAGAATAAGTTTGGGGGAGGATCTTCACTTAAATATTTTGCCCCCACTAATAAATTCCTCCCAAGCTTACAGGTTTTTTGAGATTTAGCAAATGGCAACAGTGAGGACACTGTTGAAAACAAGTTTGGGGGAGGTTTGTGCTTATTTTCGCATCATTTGCATCATACTTCGCATAAGCACAAAACATTTTTGAAAACCTATAAAAATTTAAAAAATTTCAAAAGATAAAAATATTTTTGTATATAAATAAGATAATAAAAGATTAGATAGTGAAAAATTACATCCAAAAGATTGGAAAAATTTAAGAAAACCAAGAAAATTAGAAGTTTTCTTAAACGAACTAGTAATAAGTAATTATGAGCCGTTGTCCCAAGGGTTAGTAAGATAAAAGAAGTCACTAATCTGAGGATAAAAATAATTCTAAAAGATAGTTCCTATTCTGGAATCCAAACATTTTGAACGTTGATACCCTGCTATTCGCACTTACACACTTCTTGAAGCTCGGGATAGTAGAGAATACCTTGAAATGCTCTTGTCTAAAAAGCCAAAATATGAAGGAAATAAAAAAAATGAAGAAAATATAAAATGGTGAAAAAAATGGACACTGGTTTTGTTATCGCCAAGGCGGCAATAAAAAAATATAGCGAGGGTGCCTCTTCACCTAGTGCTCTAAGACCAACTGGTCTGGGAGTCACTGCTAAGTCTTAGGTGGTGCAAGTCGAAGAAAAACACCAAATAAGCAAGCACATGAGTAATCGGTCGGTTAGTACCTCAAGAAGTATTAACGGTCGCATGAAAGTGTGTGAGCAAAATTCATCTAAATATTCATTAATTAAAAAGTACTGAGGCTGATGGGAAAGAGTATGATAGCTTGAATTGAATTCTACGGGTGTAGGGATGTCTTTACACACACGTAGGGTTATATGATCGATGTTTGGAAGAAAGATAGGAATGAAGAATAATACGATGTTTTATTGAGGGGTTATGTGATTTCTGACATCTTTTCATGACTATTAAGATAGGGCTCATAACAACCGAAAAGCTAGCGTAGTTGGAAACCTTAATTTTCAAAGTTTTTCTTTTACAATTCTTTTCTTTAAATGTAATATTCATGATCTTCTTTTATTATTGGATTTTGTGGGTGCAATCCGCTGAAACCCCTCAGGAGACAACACTCCTCCTACTAGGGACACCTAGAGGTTTAAAGGCTTGTTGTACATGCTCAGTGCAATCGTGTTGCCTACGAAAGTGTGCTAGTTAGTTTTTCTCTTTCTTTATTTTCTCCTTCTCTTTTTAATAAAACAATTCGCTCGAGACGACCGAAAATAAGTTTGGGGGAATTTGATTAGTCGAAAATACTGCATTTTTAACACATCAATTTCCCTACCATTTGCACTCATCTAGAGGTGTTCGGTATTAATATAGCACATATTAGCAAAACATCTGTAAAATACCAAATAACATGTGTTATATTTTAAAACCGAAATTTATGAGGGAAATTGAGTGTTTATCATGGCATTACATCATTCTTGTGTAGCGCAACACTTGTTTCGAAGTCTGTGCAGGAAATTCCAGAAACCGAGCCAAAATTGTGAAAATAATGCTGATAAAATACGCCAACTCAAAGGCTAGAGATCTGGCAGTGATCAGGGACTCATTTGGAAAATCAACATATCAGAAAATATACATAAAGTTAGCACCATAAAAGCCCAGAAGTTCCAGACAACAAGGCCTCCATTGCGCCGCGGATCCGCGGTCGGAGCCGGCATGCGCCGCGGATCCGCGGCGGCTTGATGGCGTCAATGCTTCAAATTTCCTCCACGTGTCCTATGTAACGGCAGTAGCTTCCAGATCACTCCAGATTCTCCACGTGGCTTCATCTAGAAGGCTCGGCCTAACAAACCAGTTCTAGAAGCTCCCTCCAACTAACTACTTCTATAAGCCTCTCCCTATAACAAACTTTTGGAGGGAAATTCAAATTTTGAATACTAGTGTAGGGTTGCTAGGCACGCGCACAAGGGTCTACGAGGCATCAACCATGCCTGATTAAAAATTTAGCCGTGCCGAACAACCCGAATACGGAACTTTAAACTAGAGATTAGGCGAAAACTAGCATCCTAAACATTTTAACACTAAGTGAGAGGGATTACAACCTTTGTAGATCCGGTCCTTCACTTCATATGCTCCGTGTTGTGGTCCCTTCGCTGCGATCATCGGGATCCGGACTCTCGAGAGGTTCCACGAAGAGAAAGACGCAACCTTTGCTTCCGATCTTCGATACTAAGATGATCTACCTTGAAGTTTCTTTAACACAAGCTAACACTCATGAAATGATGTGAACACCCTCATCTAAATGGCAAGGGAAGATGAGGATGATGAAGTAGGATTTTTGCTCTCTTTATATATCTTTTTCTCATATTTATCCATCACAAAAATCAAAGCAAGAAACCATTTCAAGCAAAGAAGAAGAAGGAAGAAGATGATGAACAATAATGATAATTCTTTTGTGATGAATAGGAAAATAATAATATGATAGATTTATGCAACCATGGTCAAGTGAGCTTTTGTAGAGAATTAACCAAGGTTTAGGGTTTGGGTTGAGTTAAGGATGAGTCACACACAAATATCTTTCACAAAACAAAAAGAAAACCTTCTAGAAACATCTAGAAAGTTTAACCCTAATCCAAACCCTAATCATGTTTAAACTCCACTAAATAAGTTGCATTATTTATCATATCATGTTACAATATTATATATCACATATATAATATTTATCGTAACAAAATAAAATAATACAATTAACATATATCGCATATATATCAATGTATTATCCGAGCGAGAAAAAGAATCTTTTAGTGAGAAAATATTAGTTAATGTAATTTAATATATCATATATATTATTATACATTAAATTATCGAATCAACACTTGATCCGACAATCCGGCTATATCGCATATAACCGACTAATATTAATCCGTACCGATTCATCGAATCAACACTTGATACGATGACCCGGCTGATATCAAATATCGCGAGAATAGAATACGGTATCTCATATCGTATTATCCTCGGTCCCGCACATATCACATATGTGCCCCTACTCCGTTTTGCCTGAGTCAAGAAACCTCTGTGTAGGACTCTAAAGAATCGTCAATACGCCGGCAGTAGGTGATGATCATATCAAACACCCACAAGCTGCAAGCGGTCAGCTAAACATAACAGCTACCCAGATATTGAGCGCTCAGAAGATCAACAAGCAAGCCTGTAACTTCTCCTGTGAATCCAAACAATAACACTCCCGTACAGTCCGGTCTCGTCGTCTGATATGTTGCATATCTCGCCTAGGGGTGGTAAACGTCAGACCCCAGTAGCGCGATAAGTCGTGTCGATATGAGGTCTATAACAGTTCGAGAAGCTACTGATAACACTTACCAGTAAATCTCAGCAGCCCTGGCCAGGGATTTCCGGTTATAGCCAATCGAACACAGCACAACATCAACTCCCTATACCGGGAGAGACGAATCCCCTCCTATCGCTCATTGTCTGCATGTGATTCGGGACTGTACCCAAAAGCCACCTTTTTGCACGCCCTCTTGGACGTGGTATGATGGAAATCAAAGCACAGTGGGAATCACACAAGACTCTATGACGACCTCGGGTCAACAGACTACTCTATACCAGTGTCACCGGAGAACTGCCATCTGACGTATGGTATAATACCATCTGGGAGTTCTCGGCGAGTCCGTCCAGTGTACCCAGTCTCCACTGAGCACCCGTACACCATCCTTGATGTCAAACACCGATGGATATGGGATCATCCATCGCCCATCATATGGGTCAAGATGCGTATACGCTAGTCTACTCTGGTGTATCGATGCCCTGTCTCGATACACCCTCGACTAGGAACAGTTATAGGATGTACTCGTCGACTACCGTGGCCCCACTAGTATGATCTCATTATAGTCCCAGTAGTCGAGTACATATCCTAAGGGCTTTATCAACATGTAACATAAAGACAATCAGAGTACATGTTAAGATAAAGTACAACCAGATAGCATACTATCATGTCGAGCAAGAAAGTCCTCCCTATATATGTCATAGCATCCACTACAATATACATCGTATGTACAGTAATGGCCTCTAGGGAATACATATAACTAACAATCTCCCACTTGCACTAGGGTCATCTGTTATGGTATCGCATACCGAACAATTAGCTGCGGTTGAAGTATCTCATACTCAACAATCCCATAAAAGTCTCTACTGGGAAAAAGGCCTTTGTGAGTGGATTCGCGCTGTTGTCCTCTGTGTCTACTCTCCTAACCTCGATCTCCCTGAAGATCAACCATCTCCATGATCAGGTGATACTGCCTAAGAATTATATCTGGATTTCTAATGGGACGGTAGTTCCTTGGCTAAAGCCACAACTCCATTGTCACACAATGGTAGGAACGAAGTTCATCTTATGAACTTATATATATATATATATCCAGACTGCCTCTTTGGTAGCATCCTTGGTAACGATGTATCTTGCCTTTAATCTTCTAGTAAGTCACGGTATCTAGCTTGGAACTCTTCCAACATACCGTCCCTCCACTGAGGGTAAAGACAATGCCTGCGACTGACATTCAGTCGTTCTTATCACCCTGGAACCTTTCCAGTGATTCTCCCCAGGATCGATTGATACCATCTTACTACAACTAGTGAGTGTCCTAACATCTAATTAGATCTATCTCATAGATCCAAAACCCAGGATTTAGGAGGTATCACTTTGATCCTATATGGAGAATCCTTGTAATAAGCAGAGATTGACCGAGCGTAGCATAGGAAACTCCTTCCCTATCAAGAGTATGTCATCCACGTACTCTACGAGGATCACCACCATACTCTCTACTACCTTTTCGTATATACAAGGTTCATCTACCATTTTGATGAAGTCAAACTCTTTGACTACCACATCAAAACAGATGTTCCAACTCCGCGATGCCTGTTTTATCATATAAAACATCTTGCACACGTTTCCGCTGCTCCCACTGTCTACGAAGCCCTCTGGCTGTGTACTTATAGATGCTCTTTTCTAAAACATCATTTAGAAAAGCACTCATGACACCCAACCACCAGATATCGTAGTCATGGTATGTAGCCGTGGCAAGTAAGATCTGGATGGACTTAAGCATAGATCCTTAGAAAAGGTTTCAACATAATCCATACCTGGGCTTATGATGCAAACCTTTAACAAGTCTAGCTTTGAAAGTCTCAACTTTTCAATGTACACCAAGTAATCTTCTCAAGATATACTTGCTTCTGATGGGGATTTAACCCTTCAGATAAAGCAGCCAAAGTCCATACTTTGTTGGTGTATAAGGATTCCATCTCAGATCGATAAGCACCCAGCCATTCTTACAGAGTCCTACTCCTGATGGCCAGCTCGAAACTAGTTGGGTCATCATCTCATGATGCAATTTTCGCTCCCACTGTCATAGAGAAACTAAAGTATCTCTCAGGTGGGTGAGGAACCCTACTAGATCGTCGGAGAGGCTGAGGTTTGTTGGAAACTATTGAATCCTTTGGTTCTACCAAATCATCAACTGCAGTTTGTATAGCTGGAACCTTTCCAGTTCTACATAACAGACCTTGCCTCGAGCTTGTCCGGATTTTGCTTTTAGATATAGGCCGGACAACCCCAAATCTTAACAAACTTAAGATATGGGCTCTTCCCTTTCCATATCATATATGAAGTGGTAGGCAACTGATTTGATTTGAACCCTATTCAATAGGTATGCAACTTCACAAGTGCATAACTCCCTAAAGGAAATAGGAAACTCAGTAGTACTCATCATAGAGCACACCATATCACATAGGGTGTGATTGCTCCGCCCCGATACACCGACGTGCTGTGGCGTATACGGAGGAGTAATGCTGAGAGAGAATCTCATTCTCCTTCAGAATAGTCCAGGAATTCCGTGCTCAAGTATTCTCCTCCTTGATCTCATCAAAGGACATAATACTTTTACTCGTATTTTGGTTCTCTACTTCTAATTTATATTCTGTGAATAAATCAAAAGGTTCGGACCTGTGTTTCAGCAGGAACATATGTCTGAATCTTGAGAGATTATCAGAGAATGTAATGAAGTACAAAGAACCGATCTTGGCATATGTAGACAGGGGACTTTCATATATCAGCATGTATCAATCCCAAGAGTTCACTAACTTTTTCTCTGTTTCCAACAAACAGAGCTGTGGTCATCTTATCTTTGTGACATGACCGGCAAGTTTCACAAGATGTAAATTCAAACTAATTTAAATATGCATCTAAATGTAACTTCAGCCTGTCGGGTCGCATTGATATGACCTAGTCTGCAATGCCTCAAGAAGGATTCATTCATTTCTGAACTCTTCCTCTTGTGTGTGTTCTGTATACTAAGAACTGTAGTTTGATTTAGAACGTCAATGCTTTTAGATAACGTGCCTGAACCGATCAACTCTTGATATAGGAAATGTTCAAAACATTATCCAACAATACAAAATTATATCCTTTCTTTACTAATAAAGAGACTGATATGATTTTGTATATCAGGTTCGGTATCTAATAACATTCGTTCAGAATCAATGTATTCTGGTAATACAGGGTGATAGTGACCAACAGTCTTGGCTGCAACATTTGCACCGCTTTCTGTCTCATGAAACTTATCACCCGTTCTCAGTTCTTTACCTATCTGTAGCCCATGTAACAGATTACATATACGGGATCCTGATCCGGTATCATATATCCAGGACGTAAAGGATACTGAGAAATAGTTCTGTGTAATGAACACACCCGAAGATGATGCATCAACATGCACTTTCTTCGTTTGGGCGGCACGGGAAATCTGGTATTCCCCAATTTCCTGCTCTGTCTTATAACAATTATAAGTTGGAGCGGGACCAACGTTCCCCAGCTCAGTATAACAAGCGGGTTCGGTCAATATATCCGTTTTATTATCTTGATTAAGGCGTGATATGGTCGCTACCTGGAGAGAGAGAGAAGAAAACACTCAGCGTATGCTCTTGCAAGATTAGATTGGTTATCTAATATATCTAATCAGGATGTCTCCCACTGTTTTAATCAAATCTTCCTTCAAACCCTAAAAGGAAAGACTAGCCGGGATTAATTACACGCTACAAGTTCGCCAATCTTTCAGCCAGGCCAGTGTCGGTACTTTGAGGGAGGTCCCTCGTGCTTTCGCACGAACCTAATTAATGTAAACCTCATTTTCCCAGAGGCGTAACCCCGTTGACACCTTTCTAGACACCTACTTGATCGGCTAATTGTAATGTGTAAAACTCTCCCAGGAGTAACTCTTACTCGCAGCGGGTATCGGGATCCAACTATCTCATAGAAGGTATGCAATCTCATTGCAAATTTCAACACTTGAAATTCCCGATAATATTTTGCCCCTAACGTGCTATGACCTTGACGAAAGCCAACAAACCATAGACCGCTAGTCAAGTTCAACCCGTACATTTCTTGATTGAATTAAACCCACCCGCACGACCCTTGACGAAAGCCAACAAAGCCGCACGACTACCCTAATCCAATCGCATCGTATGCTAGCAGATAAGCAGCATATAGCTACCGCACACTGCACCTTGACGAAAGCCAACAAATGCAGCACGAATACTATATACAACTTATCTGAAATGACGGAGGGCTACGACAGGTTTTTCTGAAAACCTATTGCTTAATGAACTTGATATCGTTGTAGAATCGAGTGATTTTAAATGGAGTGTTTTTGAGGCTTTTCTAGTTTTGCTAAAGGGGTCACTCCCGGTGAAGGGATCGTCGGCCCTTTCCTCATCGAATAAGGTGCAGGATATTTCACAAATACCAATATGCAAAGCAGAAACTATAGAAGCAATCAAAAGACAAACCGAGTTTGTAGCATCTGCCAGTTATTGCTAAAGGAGTCACTCCCGGTGAAGGGATCTCGGTCCTTTCCTTATCGAATAAGGTGCTGGATGTTCTACAAGGAACACCGCTATGCAAAGCAAGAACTGTAGCTACCAGTTTTTATAAACAAGTTTCTACAACATCTTAGGTTTCTTTTATTTCATTAATCTCATTAATGAAGTCCCATTTTATTATGCTTCATAAGCATCACATTTGAAAACGAAATCTGCAATATAACATATATCTCATATATATAATATAAACATTCGTCGCAGGCAGTAATATGATCTCATCACAGAACATGGCAGCAGAAGAACATATATGAAATATTGGATATACTAGGACGTCCGTGTATTTAATACGAGCCTGTATAAAACACGGATTCCACGGTCGCGATGAATAGCCAAACCCACATCCCTAGACCCCTACGAGAGCGGCAAGTAACACTGCCAATTCTAGGGTTAGGAGACCCGGTCTCGACTCCTCGAGATGGTCTCCCACTGGACCCTAGAACCCGGTTACTTGTGCTCCCGCCTTGGGTCTACCTAATGCGGAAAAGTAAATCATATACAACGGTGACATCTTCCGCTACCTGGAAGTGCCCCAATAAAAGAATATTACATACAAATGAATTTTACATGAATGAAAAAGAAAAACTCTCATCTCACATAAAACCCCCGGCTATTCAAACGCGACGATCCAATATAACATATCACAGCAAAACATAATATCACATATCATCAACGTAAGCAAGTATGCGTATCCCGATTGTCGTTGATGTATAGCAACGAAGCCGGCGATACACCACATACTACGCTTACGGTCACAGAAAAGAAAGTGTAAAACTACAACAGTTGGAATCCGCAACCTCCTTAGACATCGCATGCCTAACCAAATGAATTCCTTAGACATCTCATGCCTAACAATTATAAACCCCGCATTTTAGTCTCATTATCGAAAACTCTTTTCAATATCAAGTCGGCCAATTCAACAAGATTCCCGACGTGCTGATCGAATACTCGTCGCAAACTTTAGTAGACGGCCGCACCCCCAGATGCCGTCGACGAAGTGCACTAAGGCGGAACACCGCTGCCGCGAGCACCCGAACGGATGCTTTCGGCGACGGGGTTCTCCTACAGTCACTTGGTCGGGGCTATGGGACGTGGCTGTCTATTAAGTTTACCCGGCGAGTATCCGCGTACGCTACGTAATTGCGACGGACTTTTGATCACATCAAAATTCCGTGGCAACCGATCATCTGAGACTAAACTGCTATGTTTATAATATTCAAATTAGTTATCTCATAACTACCTATGGATTCCAAATATTGTATCACATTCCAGATAAATAGATAAAGTTAAACTCTCCGATCGAATCATCAAACACCCAAGATTTCCCCAATATATCTCAACACTTGAAATTAGTTTAAAAATATTCATCACATGCCACAGTACCAATGGTCCAGCCGTAGAAGGGTCAAGCCAACGCCTCACATGTGGCACGCCGTACTGCCCCAAACCCTAAGGTTCAAAAGGCGGTTCAAGACGGTCACATAATCGAGTTATGGTTTGTTGTCTTCTAGAGGGTCCACCGAGTTACTTGCACGACTTAGAACATTCTTAAACACGAGAAAAAATCCAACTTTTGAAAAATTTTCCGACAGGGGAAAAAGTGAGTTATTGATATCCGTTCGAACTTTTTAACAGTTTCTAAAATTTATCCGGAAAACACACATAGACAAAATCTGATAATCCGATCGAATTATCGAATCCCCAAAATAACCCCAGAAAACTCAACTGTAGAATAAATATTAAAAATTCCCAGAGAACTCAGCACTGAAAAATAGAAGTTACTGTGCAAAATTTAGTGGGTGACGTCCTCATTTCGCCGCGGAACCGCCGCAGAAGGCATGCTTCTGCCGCGGTTCCGCCGCGCTTTATACTGTTCATCGAAAACTTTATGCACCGTAATTCTTATAATTCCCTGCTGAATTTTTTAAGCATTTTTAATGTGGAAAAATCCCAGTTTTTAGAAAAAGTCCAGAGAGCGGGTTTTATCGGGGTTTCGGGTTTCGATCGGACTTTAAACTTCGTCTAGACTTTGCCTAAAGCTCTAGCTTGGCTCTGATACCACTGTAGGGTTGCTAGGCACGCGCACAAGGGTCTACGAGGCATCAACCATGCCTGATTAAAAATTTAGCCGTGCCGAACAACCCGAATACGGAACTTTAAACTAGAGATTAGGCGAAAACAAGCATGCTAAACATTTTAACATTAAGTGAGAGGGATTACAACCTTTGTAGATCCGGTCCTTCACTTCATATGCTCCGTGTTGTGGTCTCTTCACTGCGATCATTGGGATCCGGACTCTCGAGAGGTTCCACGAAGAGAAAGACGCAACCTTGGCTTCCGATCTTCGATACTAAGATGATCTACCTTGAAGTTTCTTTAACACAAGCTAACACTCATGAAATGATGTGAACACCCTCATCTAAATGGCAAGGGAAGATGAGGATGATGAAGTAGGATTTTTGCTCTCTTTATATATCTTTTTCTCATATTTATCCATTACAAAAATCAAAGCAAGAAACCATTTCAAGCAAAGAAGAAGAAGGAAGAAGATGATGAACAATAATGATAATTCTTTTGTGATGAATAGGAAAATAATAATACGATAGATTTATGCAACCATGGTCAAGTGAGCCTTTGTAGAGAATTAACCAAGGGTTAGGGTTTGGGTTGAGTTAAGGATGAGTCACACACAAATATCTTTCACAAAACAAAAAGAAAACCTTCTAGAAATATCTAGAAAGTTTAACCCTAATCCAAACCCTAATCATGTTTAAACTCCACTAAATAAGTTGCATTATTTATCATATCATGTTACAATATTATATATCACATATATAATATTTATCGTAACAAAATAAAATAATACAATTAACATATATCGCATATATATCAATGTATTATCCGAGCGAGAAAAAGAATCTTTTAGTGAGCAAATATTAGTTAATGTAATTTAATATATCATATATATTATTATACATTAAATTATCGAATCAACGCTTGATCCGACAATCCGGCTATATCGCATATAACCGACTAATATTAATCCGTACCGATTCATCGAATCAACACTTGATCCGATGACCCGGCTGATATCAAATATCGCGAGAATAGAATACGGTATCTCATATCGTATTATCCTCGGTCCCGCACATATCACATATGTGCCCCTACTCCGTTTTGCCTGAGTCAAGAAACCTCTGTGTAGGACTCTAAAGAATCGTCAATACGCCGGCAGTAGGTGATGATCATATCAAACACCCACAAGCTGCAAGCGGTCAGCTAAACGTAATAGCTACCCAGGTATTGAGCGCTCAGAAGATCAACAAGCAAGCCTGTAACTTCTCCTGTGAATCCAAACAATAACACTCCCGTACAGTCCGGTCTCGTCGTCTGATATGTTGCATATCTCACCTAGGGGTGGTAAACGTCAGACCCCAGTAGCTCGATAAGTCGTGTCGATATGAGGTCTATAACAGTTCGAGAAACTACTGATAACACTTACCAGTAAATCTCAGCAGCCCTGGCCAGGGATTTCCGGTTATAGCCAATCGAACACAGCACAACATCAACTCCCTATACCGGGAGAGACGAATCCCCTCTATCGCTCATTGTCTCCATGTGATTCGGGACTGTACCTAAAAGCCACCTTTTTGCATGCCTTCTTGGACGTGGTATGATGGAAATCAAAGCACAGTGGGAATCACACAAGACTCTATGACGACCTCGGGTCAACAGACTACTCTGTACCAGTGTCACCGGAGAACTGCCATCTGACGTATGGTATAATACCATCTGGGAGTTCTCGGCGAGTCCGTCCAGTGTACCCAGTCTCCACTGAGCACCCGTACACCATCCTTGATGTCAAACACCGATGGATATGGGATCATCCATCGTCCATCATATGGGTCAAGATGCGTATACGCTAGTCTACTCTGGTGTATCGATGCCCTGTCTCGATACACCCTCGACTAGGAACAGTTATAGGATGTACTCGTCGACTACCGTGGCCCCACTAGTATGATCTCATCATAGTCCCAGTAGTCGAGTACATATCCTAAGGGCTTTATCAACATGTAACATAGAGACAATCAGAGTACATGTTAAGATAAAGTACAACCAGATAGTATACTATCATGTCGAGCAAGAAAGTCCTCCCTATATATGTCCTAGCATCCACTACAATATACATCGTATGTACAGTAATGGCCTCTAGGGCATACATATAACTAACACCTAGATCTAGGGTTACAAGTTCTATAAAAGGGAGCCTAGATCTAAGGTTAAGGGTTGTTCTTCATCTCCCCCAAATCCACCTACAAGTTGAGTGACACAACTTGTAGCCCTAAATCCAAAATCCAAAGCCAAATTCAGGATCCCGAGTACCATTCAAGCGAGAAGCCTTCAACCTTTTAGGCGCGGAGCCGATCTTCATTCGAGCAAGTGATCCAAGCCGATCCGCGACTCAAGGAGACGAGCGAAGCCAAATCGACGATTGAGTTATTCCTCTTGTAGTTCTTGAGCGATTTGTAACGGAATTGTTGATAAATAAAAGGTGAAATTCTTAATCTTTCTTTCTTTAAAATCTTGCATCATGATTCGATCTCAATTTGTGATTGTGGTTCTTGTTGTGATGTTTGAGTAAAACTCCGCTCGTAAAAGAGTCGAGACGATCAATAGAATGATGACGTAACAAATCTTAAAACGATCCTTAAGTCCTACGAGTTTGTAAACTCTTGTAAATTGAAGAATCGACGACCTAGTTTCGGTGCGATGCTTTCTTGATTGTGATCGCTCGAATTTAGGGATCCATGATCGATTCTTGAATTTACTAAGAGGCTAGAATGTGAATGATATCGACGAAGGAACAAGGGATAGATGTTGAAACCCTAGTTTCACAAGAAATCCCTAATTCTCGTTGATCATCATCGATCTAGTATCAATTCATCGATGGATAAGAATACGTAATCGCTAGATTTCATCACATCAATAGATCCGATCGATTCCTACGAGCCTCATTTCGATTCTTGATATTTGATTTGGAAATCATCACAAATTCTCAATTCTTGATTTTATCGTTTCTTGATTTAGACTAGATTTTCCTAATTCTTGAAATTCAATTTACAAATCATGAATTGTTGTTTGTTTTCTTTTCTTTAAAGTTTCAACTCATCTTAATCGAAACACGAACGATTACACTTTCCCTGTGGACGATCCGCACTTACTAATGCGCTACATTCGACACTGTTTTTGATTGCGGTCAAAATATTTTTGGTTATGATTTCTCTATACATTTTCATACTACACAATCCGAAATCGTATTCAATCAGGTGGCATGAGTACAGGTTAGTCCGTTGACTTGATATCACTATTCGTCTCAAGTGTGTTCCAACTGCACTTAGATTACTACCCTACCACGGCTCAAAATAGTCGTGGAAATAGGTAGTAGTTAGGTGTAGTACCGAAGCAATTGGAAGAAGTAGCAGTTAGATAGGATTCGTCTCTCCCGGTATTGGGGGTTGATATCGCGCTGTGTTTAGAAATCCATTACACAAAGTTTGTCACTGTTGGGCTACGGCGGCGCCCCGGCCGTCTAAACGACGCCAAATACGGAACAAAAACTTTTTACAGAACCGGCGCCACCGCAGCCCTACATATCTGGATCCCTCCATTAACCGTAAACTAGCAATTGTAAAAGGAGTTAGGAAATTATACCGATCGATCCATGTCCTTCGGTCTTCAATCTCCGCACCAAGCTCCCCGCTGCTGCGCCGACAAAATGGCTCCACGTCGATGAATCTTTATACGGGCTCCCGTCTCGAAACCGAGGCAACTCAGACATGAAGTTTTCTAGCCAACATGCCCAAGAATGAAGTAGAGCGAGAGTAGAATATCTTTGTCTCAAGGGTGAAGTTGCTAAAGAATGGAATTGTGATCAATTGTGCTATGGAAATTGCTTTGAAAAATATGCATCTCATTTTGTCGAAAGGGGCCGGCCACAAAAATATAGCTCACTGGGGATTGATCAAGGAAATAGAGTGAGGTCACAAGAATTAATCATATTATTCCAAGATTGAATCTCACATCCAAAAACAATCCCATGCCACAAACATTTATAAATTAATCCTTTACAAGCAACCACCCACCTCATCCCCAAAAGCCCATGCTCATTAAATGAAGACCATGCTGCCCCCCATGCGCAGCCCCCCACAAAAAATTCAGCCCCCACTCAAAAAAAATTCAGTGCAATTTTTCTATACCAAAATGGTCAAAGGCAAGGTCAATTCTCACAATGATAGAACAAGGTGTTTGAGGCGGAAAAAGAAACTGGCAACTCCGAGAGTGATCCCGTAACGAATTACGAGATTAACACTCAACTGTAAATACATACCCGCATTTGTATTCTGACCGAATACGAATGCAATGAGACAAAAAAATTCCTACAATATAATACTAGGATCCGGCTTAAACCAAAGCCCGCTAGTATTATCCGTCCGATCATGATCCTTGCCCAAGTGCACGGATATGATCAAACCCCGCCATATATCCATACGGCCTCTACAACGTTTCGCCCGAACTTGGGAAACTGTCTGTGGGGGACTCTAATGACTCATCAATACATTGGCACTGGGTATAACCACTAGCACGTCAGAGGTACTAGCTGTACGTAAAGGTTGCCCATGTATTGATCGGAAGGGAAGCTGAGGAGTGAACTCATAGAGAAACCCTACTGAGCCTGACAGTGACAATATCCGTGCAGTCTGGTCTGTTCGTCTATGAGTATCGCATATAAGGCCTAGAAGGCTGGTAAACGTCAGACCCCCAATAGCGGTATAAGTCGTGTCGGAAAGTAGCCCAGAACACCCTGAGATACTACTGGAATACCTACCAGTAAATCTCGATTACCCTGGCCAGGGATTTCGTGTAATGGCTTTCCTAAACACAGCGCGATCTCACCCCCAATACCGGGAGAGACGAATCCCTGACGATCCGCTCACTGCCTCCATGTGGCTCGGGACTGTACCCAACTAAAACCTGTTTGCATGACTCCTTTGAGCCGTGGTAGGGTAGTAATCAAAGCACAGTGGGAACTCACAGGAGACAAATGACGATCTTAGGTCGATAGACTAACCTGTACAAATGTCACCAGGGAACTGCTATCTGACGATATGTATAATACCAACTAGCATGTTCCCGGCGAGTCCTGTCCGGTGTACTCATAACGCAATGAGCACCTGCATACATCTTAGGTGAACCAACTGACACCAATGGCTTGTGAGACCGGCCACTGCCCCTCGTCGGGGTCTCGACTGTATACACCAGTCTACTCTAGAGTATCGATGCCCTGTCTCGAAACTACCATGACTAGGGACACATTAAGGATGTGCTTATAGACCCCAGCTCCCACGTATATGATCGCCATCATACTGCTGGCAGTCAAGCAAGAATCTCATGGGCTCTATCAACATGCAATAGTGATCTAAAGCATGTATACGATGATAAAGACAAACCAGATAGCGTACTATCATCTCGAGCAAGACTGTCCTATCGGTATAGGTCCTCCCTCAATCATTGCAATCACGTACCTGCGATCCAATAATTGACTTTGAGGGCACTATATCCAACAATCTCCCACTTGCACTTAAGGCTAATTATTGCGATGTCACGTACTCACAGCTCGTGTGATACAGAACATCCAACTCCTCTACTAATCAGTTTCACAAAGCTCGTTTGTAAAACTATTGCTTTCAAGAAATAGCCTCAGTGAGTGGATTCGCCCTGATGTTTCTTTCTATGTCTCTCTTTGTCTCAAGTTCGTGGAGAAATCCATCTCCCGAAATGAGCAATACCTGTCTTAGAACATGTCTGGATATCTGATGGGACCCAGTTCATAAATGAACTGCAAATCCAGCAAACTTCTTAGACTGTATCGTCAACTGAATTTAATCAGCATCCTACACCATGCCTCCCTCAGTATCCGCTTGGACTACCTGTCCAAAGTACTGCCCCTCTTTAGAGGAAAAACTATAACTCTGACAGACACTATGTCATCCGGGTCACCTTGGAAGCCTGAAATGATAACTGTCTCCCGAAGGAGCCTGTCGTTATCAAATCCCTAGAACAACCACTTATGTTCATAAGCTGCTTCCGAACATTTCTCCAGGATTGGAAAAATATATCAACCTATTGCATCTAGTGCAAAAAACAACATATGATATTATATCCATATCCTATGTGGAGAAACTACTGTGTGACAACCACGGTATAACCGATCGTAGTGTAGAAATTTCACTTCCTACTATGTGTATGTCATCCAAGTACCAGGACATCACACCCTACTACCTGCTTAACAGATCCATCTCCTATTCTGATGAAGTCAAAACCTATGACTGTCACATCAAAAATAGATGATCTATCTCCTCTATATCTTCTTTAGTCTATAAATAGACACAAGCTACTTGTCCACTATGCTTTCGCTGCTCCTACCGACTACAACAACCCTCTGGCAGAGTCATATACACGTGCACTCCTAAAACTAGTTTAGAACGACGCTATACTCATCCTTCTGCCGGGTCTCATAGTCTGGAACAACAGCAATGGCAAGTCTGGGTAAACAAGAACCTCCCTGTCACCGTCCTTGAGGCTACCGGAGTACCTCTCGGGCGCCTGAGGTTACCCACCATATCTGCGGAGTGACTAATGGAATGTCAATCCTGATTGAATCTTTATGCCCTATTAAATTTTCCGTAATCGTTTGCGGTTCTGGAATCACTTCTAGTTCTACCATACTCCCACTATTGTTTTCTGGGAAAAATTCCATTTTACTAAAACTTTGGCGAGTCAAGAACAATATCACTATTGATCTTCCAGATGGTAGAAAGTCAACCCTCGTCAAAGCCCGGGTTAACCCACAAACAGCCATTACAGAAACGTGCCTTGAGTTATCCAAAGTCTGGTTTTAAGCATAAGCCGGACAATTCCCAGTACCTTAACATCGTTAAGATACGAACTATTCTATATACAATATAGAAATAGAGGCACAGATTTAATTGGAACCAGAATCAAATCATGCAGCTGTCTCCAGTGCTTGTCAACTAAATGGTGAGAGGCCGATCAGCATTACTCAACTTAGGAGTGCATCCAATTATGAGTAACCTGAAAGAGAAGAAAAAACCATTACTATCAACTGAATACCATACACAAGTATCTACATTTTCAATCACCTTGAAGAATCCCGATACTTGCGACACCTGGTTCTCTACTTTATTCTTGTACCTATAACTTCTCAAACTTGGACCTTGTATTTCTACGAAACACTTGTCCAAAAACTTGAGAAGTCACAAGTAAACAGAATATAGTACGAGGACCAACCCCTTTATCCTAATGGACACTGGACAACATACAATACTTTGTATAAGTCCGCTGAGTTGAATAACTCAAATCCTGTGCGTCGTAGGTTGAAAACTGTACCCAGGTGATTTCCTCAATTATCACCAATTACAACGAATTCCGATATAATGAGGATGATCAACTAATTTCCAATAACTTACTCCTACTCATCATCTGTAAAACCATACAGATGTGAGAATCATACCTGTTAAATAAATACCCTGGAGCAAGGGTCTAATTGGGAAATCAGTTTTCAATTAACAATGCACCATGAAACTGAAACATTAAAATGTTTCGAAGGGATATCCTGGTATTCCTAGTAATGCCTGTTCCATTATCCAGATTCATGACTGTAACCGTATATTTCCCTGCCATCTCTCCAATACCCTTTATTTTGTCTTTAGTCGTTACCTTCTGTACACCATCGTTAAGCTTAATGGTTTTCTTCCTTCCCTACCGTTCGGCACCAGCCTATGGTTTGGAAGAAGACTATCCAATAAGCATAATAGGTGTACTGTCCTAATCTTAGGAGCACTCGCAACCTGAGAGAAGGTAAGGATAAAAGACAACTGAATAAACCTTATTCCTATTTCTCCTAAACCAGAATCCATCCTAGAAAAAGTTCCTTCAAGTTCGTATATAACCATACGATGGATTTATCCAATCGAATTGGATGTTCGTAGTGATACGGGGTGTTCTGGAGAAATACAAAGGTGAATTAGGAGTGGCTATGAAATACATGGTTCGGTCGTGAATGATAGCATTCGCAATTTACTTTGCCTTCTTTCTAATCCCTTTATTTTGTCTTTACTTATTACCTTCTGTACACCCAACTTAGGCTAATTGGTTTTCTTCATTCCCTACCTTTCGGCACATGCCTATGGTTTGGAAGAAGACTATCCAATAAGCGTAATAGGTGTACCCTCTCCTAATCCTAGGAGCCCTCACAACCTGAGAGAAGGTAAATGGAAAAGACAACTGAATAATCCTATTCAATCTCTCCAGAACTAGAATCCATCCTCGAAGAAGTTCCTCCGAGTTCGTATATAACCATACGATGGATTTATCCAATGGAAGTGGATGTTCTTAATAATACGGGGTGTTCTGGAGAAACTTAAAGGGTAAAAGAAGGAGTGACAATGATGTATGCAACTCAGACAATCCAAAAGCTAGTGTTTTAAGAAAGTTCGGTTAACTTGGTCATTGAGTTATAGTCTAGGGTGGGGTCATGGTCGCAGTCAAAGAGAGAGAGAAAGGAAACACTCTGCGTGCACTCTAACCTGAATCAGAATGGTTAATCATTTTATCCAATCAGGAAACCTCCCACTGTATTCTCAAATTCTCCTCCAAACCTGAAAGAAGAATTAGTCGGGATCACCCTGAGGAGTAAACCAACTCATCAGTGGGAATCGGGATCCAACTATCATCGCATGATAACGTGATGGAAGCCACCCACGTCATCATACTCCAGAAGGTATGCGCAATCCTGGCAAGTTTCCTGTATGTTTGAAACTCCCGATGTGATTTTTTACCCCATGCTGCTTATGACCTTGACAGAGGTCAACATATCATAAGTCGCAAGTCAAGTTCAACCCATCATTGTCCTGGATTAATTTAGACCCACCCGCACGTGCCCTTGACATAGGTCAAAATGACCGTGCGACTGTCCTAAATAATCGCATATCTATGCAACAAACAAGCATTACCCAGCTACCAAGCACTGTGCCTTGACAGAGGTCAACATACACAGCATGAATACTAAGTAATACCTGTAAGAAATGACGGAGGGCTACGACTGGTTTTTGGCGAAAAACCTTTAACGTAATGAACTTGATCTCGTTGAAAGAACCGGATAGTTTTTATAAAAATATAGTAGCAAAAGCCTTTGCTAAAGAGGTCACTCCCGGTGAAGGGATCTCGGCTCTTTCCCCGTCGAATGAGGTCCAGGATATTCCAACTGAATACCACGATGCAAAGCAAAAAGTAATCGACTATAGTGAAGTTATTACCCTGATGCAAACCTCTGTCCAAGGGGCCACTCTCGATGAAGGGATCTCGACCCTTGCCTTGTCGAATGAGGTGCTGGATATTCATGACCGAATACCACTGTGCAAAACAAAAGAGAACGCCCTTGTAATAACAGCTTTTTGAAAAATATAGGTTTGTTTTTCTTGCATTGATAAGAATCAACGTAGTCCCATCAATTAATCACACCAGAAAAGAACGAAAATAAAATGTACGTATATGGCATCCGCATTAGCCAATGGGTCCCATCATCACCCGTTAGCTTACTTAACTAACGACAGAGTGGGGACTGGACTAGCGCGGGTGCAAAACATATACAACATCTACTAGTATATATATATCAATATATAATAATTGTTCCAGGTATGATAAATGCAACATCACAGAAAAGTAATAAGCATCACAGAACAAAAGAGATAATCTGGGATCCCGGGGTTTCATAGAGCTGCAAATAAAACCCGACGTTCCCCTCGTCGTGTGGATAGCCCGTGCAATGAAAACCTAGACCCCTACGAGCGCGGCAAGTTACCCGTCAAAACCTGAAGCGAGGCAGCCCCCTTCAACAACGTGAATGGACCACCCAGCACTTCACGGAATCTGGTAACTTGAGCACCCCTCCTTGGGTCAACCTATACCCCCTACGAGTGCGGCGAATAGCCCGCCAATTCTAGAGTGAAGCCCCTTCCGTCTCAAGGCCAAGAGATGCGAGCCCGTTGCCCTCTAGAACCCGGCTATCCATGCACCCCACCACGGGGTAATCCTAGTACAGAAAAGAAAATATATACAACGGGTACATCGACCTCATCCCGGTCGTGCCCCAAAAGAATAATATACAAACAGGCAGTGACGACAGTCCACATGTCTGATGCTCGCCCCGCAATAACAAATGTACAAATAAATCCAAACTGCACTACCATTGCACACAAGCTATCCACCCCGAAAAATCCGCAACAGCACAGCACAACACAGAACATCAACGTGAATGTCACGTTCGCAAAACCCGTCTAAAAGCACTATAGCAATTAGACAAGTTTTACCGATCGAATGACATTCACGGTCACAGATAGTAATGTAAAACACTGTTAACTAACTTGTTTAAATTTTCGATCGACAAAAATTTCCAGAGGTGGCCCAAAGTACAAAACCAGCACTCAAAATAATCTGGGACAAAACTAAATATTCCAGAAACCACAATTCCAAGTGAAAGACCTCCAGAAGAAAATTGATGAAATGAAGCCCCAGAACGGCGGCGGAACCGCGGCCAAAACGTGGGTACGGCCGCGGTTCCGCGGCGTTCCTGAGGTATCAGCCAACCAAATTTCTCCCAGAGTCTAAGAAAAGCCTGCACGTTTTTCTGAAATACCCAAAATAATTTTTCGACGACAAATAAATTTCGATAGAAGCTTTGAACTTGAAATTGCGGTTTTGAAAATTTCTTTCGATCGACGTTTTAAACATGTTAGAACAAGCTAGTATACGTTAATGGTGTGGCTCTGGTACCATGTTGGGCTATGGCGGCGCCCCGGCCGTCTAAACGACGCCAAATGCGGAACAAAAACTTTTTACAAAACCGGCGCCACTGCAGCCCTACATATCCGGGTCGTTCCATTAACCATAAACTAGCAATTGTAAAAGGAGTTAGGAAATTATACCGATCGATCCATGTCCTTCGGTCTTCAATCTCCGCACCAAGCTCCCCGCTGCTGCGCCGACAAAGTGGCTCCACGTCGATGAATATTTATACGGGCTCCCGTCTCGAAACCGAGGCAACTCGGACATGATGTTTGCTAGCCGACATGTTCAAGAATGAAGTAGAGCGAGTGTAGAATATCTTTGTCTCAAGGGTGAAGTTGCCGAAGAATGGAATTGTGATCAATTGAGCTATGGAAATTGCTTTGAAAAATATGCATCTCATTTTGTCGAAAGGGGCCGGCCACAAAAAAATAGCTCACTAGGGATTGATCAAGGAAATAGAGTGAGGTCATAAGAATTAACCATTTTATCCCAAGAATGAATCTCACATCCAAAAACAATCCCCAGCCACAAACATTTATAAATTAATCCTTTACAAGCAACCACCCCCCACCACTTCAGCCACCTCATCCCCAAAAGCCCATGCTCATTAAATGAGGACCATGCTGCCACCCATGCGCAGCCCCCAACAAAAAATTCAGCCCCCACTCACAAAAAATTCAGAGCAATTTTTCTATACCAAAATGGTCAAAGTCAAGGTCAATTCTCACAACAATGATAGAACAAGGTGTTTGAGGCGGAAAAAGAAACTGGCAACTCCGAGAGTGATCCCGTAACGAATTACGAGATTAACCCTCAAATGTAAATACATACCCGCATTTGTATTCTGACCGAATACGAATGCAATGAGACAAAAAAATTCCTACAATATAATACTAGGATCCGGCTTAAACCAAAGCCCACTAGTATTATCCGTCCGATCATGATCCGTGCCCAAGTGCACGGATATGATCGAACCCTGCCATATATCCATACAGCCTCTACAACGTTTCGCCCGAACTTGGGAAACTGTCTGTGGGGGACTCTAATGACTCATCAATACATTGGCACTAGGTATAACCACTAGCACGTCAGAGGTACTAGCTGTACGTAACGGTTGCCCATGTATTGATCGGAAGGGAAGCTGAGGAGTGAACTCATCCAGAAACCCTACTGAGCCTGACAGTGACAATATCCGTACAGTCCGTTCTGTTCGTCTATGAGTATTGCATATAGGACCTAGGGGGCTGGTAAACGTCAGACCCCCAATTGCGGTATAAGTCGTGTCGGAAAGTAGCCCAGAACACCCTGAGATACTACTGGAATACCTACCAGTAAATCTCGATTACCCTGGCCAGGGATTTCGTGTAATGGCTCTCCTAAACACAACGCGATCTCACCCCCAATACCGGGAGAGACGAATCCCTGACGATCCGCTCACTGCCTCCTTGTGGCTCGGGACTGTACCCAACTAAAACCTGTTTGCACGACTCCTTTGAGCCGTGGTAGGGTAGTAATCAAAGCACAGTAGGAACTCACACGAGACAAATGACGATCTCAGGTCGACAGACTAACCTGTACACATGTCACCAGGGAATTGCTATCTGACGATATGTATAATACCAACTAGCATGTTCCCAGCGAGTCCTCTCCGATGTACTCATAACGCAATCAGCACCTGCATACATCTTAGGTGAACCAACTGAAACCAATGGCTTGTGAGACCGGCCACTGCCCCTCGTCGGGGTCTCGACTGTATACACTAGTCTACTATGGAGAATCGATGCCCTGTCTCGAAACTCCCACGACTAGGGACACATTAAGGATGTGCTTATAGACCCCAGCTCCCACGTATATGATCGCCATCATACTGCTGGCAGTCAAGCAAGAATCCTATGGGCTCCATCAACATGCAATAGTGATCTAAAGCATGTATACGATGATAAAGACAAACCAGATAGCATACTATCATCTCGAGCAAGACTGTCCTATCGGTATAGGTCCTCCCTCAATCATTGCAAACACGTACCTGCGATCCAATAATTGACTTTGAGGGCACTATATCCAACAGTCACGACCCGAAATATTAGCTCGTGACCAGTCTTTAAATCATGCAACGTCTAAAGGCGTAATGTAATTCAAGTAAGCTGAAACCCAGAAATCTAAACTTTTTAAGAAAAATAAAGGAGGTGAGGTTTTTAAATAAGGGTATAATGAAATCAAGTTTTCTTAATACATAGAATAGGAACATGAAAAATGCAAGTGGATTATACAAGTTTAAAAAAAACATGTTTCGTCTTTTTAAAAATTTGGGCAGCACCTCCTTTGTATTTTTTGATCCAAAACCACATATACAAGATAATGATAAAGGCATCCCCAAGCGGGAGCTAGCTCTTCGCCAAACGGCAGATCACAACCATGCAAGACAATAAATATAAGCATACGACACCCAACGGCGAAGATCACCACAAAAGATAAAGAAATAAGCAAGACATCAAAACCACATGTAGCGGAAAACCCCTCGCTCTAAGTCTCGCAACCACAATCTCACTAAGTCTCATTAGCTATACAATTTACTAATTTTGATTGATGGAGTTGACTAGATACAATATGAAATAAAAATACAAGAGTGAGTACGATACAAATGTCCTACCTATCAAAGCAAAACACCCGAATTCAACTGTGTGCCAGCGATGCCGCTACTGATCCATGCAGGCAACCTGCAAGAACTGTGGCACAACGGGAGTGAGTTGCCAACTCGTGAGTAGAAAATATCAACAGATAGAAATCGAATAAACAACGACTCCTAGGTCAACTATATTATAAAGGTAATACTATGATATCTAGGGTCACCGGGACTGTATATGTGCCAACAAGGTAGTCAATGCCTATAAGCATGTGGATAACATCCAACAGTATAATCAATGCATGTATGCATGTTGATCTCGTCCACCCATATAATCAATGTATGTATGCATGTGGATCTCGGCCACCCATATAATCAATGTATGTATGCATGTGGATCTCGTCCACGTGTCAACCACTGACACAACAACATCATGCATGTAAATATCATAAAAGCATATGCATGAAAATATGAGGATATACATCAACATGTGTCCCTCGCGACACCTCAAAATCATGGAACCTGAGTGTCCAGCATCGACACTCGAAACATCATGAAACCCATGTCCAGCATCGACACGCAAATCCTCATATCTCTCGGGCTCCGTCAGTCCGGATCGGCCCACGGGCTCCGTCAGTCCGGATCGGCTCATATCATCTCTCGACTCCGGTCGGTATCCTCCGGATATCCGCCGAGCCCAAATACTTTCACCGATGGATAGTGCTCCCCTGCCAGGCTCACCGTCTAACAATACGAGTCTTCTTGCCTCGGGGTACCTCACCGGGTCCACCATGTACCCGCAAACGGTGCCTACCGCTCCTCAAATCGGATTTCACATGCCACTCTCAGAACCGAGAAAACACATGGTGGACGCACTGAAATATCATATCAAGAGAAACTGGGTTTTTAAAACAATACATACTTTCTTTTGAAATAACCACGATTCTCAAATCCAGAAATCTCATGAAAACAACATATCTCAATGCGTATGAACATAAAGCATGATGTATGCGATATATAAATGAATGTAAGCATATACGTATATCATGCAGCATGGAACAGTGATGCGACAATATCAGGCAAAACCTCTCTTTTAAAATGAATCACGTTTTTAAATGTATACCGCGGCACCTAATTTCTTCCAAGTCAAATGCAACATCGTATAAGGTGCATATGTAACTATAGCAAGTAAGCTATGCAAGGGGGTCATATCATGATGAAGAAATCCTACTGTGTTGTGACATGGCAATTATCGATGATGAAGTGTGTGAGCCGGCAAATCTGTGTAAGTGTAACATACGCATCATCGATAATGGTGTAAGTGTAACACAGGTATAAGCAAAGCCATGAGAATAACATGAATGCAGCATAATGTAAATCATCAGCTAAAAGCTATAAGGTATACGTATCTACATGATCGAGTCGGTGAATCAATCAATCGGCACCCAGCCACTACACCACGTACGATATAATCAATCGTACGGCAACCTCTAGTCAAGGGTAAGGATCAATCGTAATAAAACTCACCACGTACGGAAAATCATCGTACGACGTCACTAAACCATCGGGGATCCTATCATCCTATATGACAAAGAGGGGTACGGACCTAACGTCTCGTACGATATATCACACACGATTCACAACATTTATATATCTATATACCTATGTCCCAGGTCACATCCATAACAAACTCATATCAGGGAACCGGTAAAGGTATCAATCATCTCAGTCAACTCGCATCCGTATACCAACATATCATAATATCACCTGCCAAATCGTATTCTCTTTTCATCGCATCTAAATCTCACATACACACCCGAACCATACAATCAGTTTTTAAAAGATGCGAATCGTAGTTTTTGAAAGTCGGGGCTACGGTGTTTTTAAGGAAAAGATATCATTTGCAAATCCCTAACGTCCCTCAAGGTATCTGTTTAAAATATTCATACGATTCTTCAATTTGGAAATAGGTATGGTTCGGATGACACATTTACGTCGACTATCTAGTCTTATGGTACCCTAAACGGCAATATCGTCAAACATCATCCTCAAATTCCGTCATCACATATTAGCCGTATCATATCACTTCTAACTATCTTTTAGTTTCTAATATAGTTCTCTAACTATCTTTTAACTCTATTTATAGTTTTCTATATAAGGTACCATTAACCATATCCTATATATATAAATCGGTTTCCATCAAAGTTTGCGGGGGTGCTATACACCATCCACCCGACTTCCCCTGTGGATATAGATCCACTCACCTTGGTTCTTGCTTGCCGAAGTCAATGATGCCGCGCTCCGTCGCCTCGGAATCCATGCGAAGGTACCTAAAATAATAACACATATCATAACGCTATTAAAGTCAAGTTCTGAAAACCAAAACGGCACAAGTTTCGCTCATAGGTTAAAACCTATAGCTTCGCGTGCAAAACATGACTAAAAATCCTAGTCGTTGATGTTCAAACGCCACACGACAAAATATAATGACAAATACCAAAACTTAAATCCAAAAACATCACGAAATACAAGGCACAAATCAAGAAAATGGTCCCAGATTTTACCCTAGGTCAATTTAGTCAATTCTGCACATATGGAGGGTCTAATTTACTGGAGATAAAGCCCTGGAACAAACATGGACAAAATCCACCCTACTCTGGCCGCAAATTGCGGCCAGAATGATTTAATCTGCGACCTATAGGTGGAGTTGGGGTCTCGGGTCTCTGTGGTAGCTTCTTGGGTTCCTGCATGTGTCACTGTGTTCGCTAAATAATTTTCCAGGTCCCCGAGTGTTAGCAGATTCCAAAATACCATCACAATTCTCACAATTTTCCGACGTCAGGTTTCTAAGTTTGGGGTTTGGGGTTCTATACCTGGTTTCAGTTCATGAAACTAACTCTAGAGGGTTTATTAGGTCTCTACTAACCTCAATTTCATCTTTGAATTCAATAATTTCCCAAAACCCTAACTTGAATTTTCCAAACCTCCCTAAACATCACTTAATCACTTCTAAACATGCATAGAAACTAATGTGAATGAAATACTATGCTAATGGTGATGAAATTACCTCATTTGGGCAACCCAAGAAAAACCATAGCTTCTCCAAGTCATCAAAATCAAATTTTTCTTGGTCCAAAGTGTAGAGGGTGAAGAGGGGATCAATTTTAAAGAAAGGGGTTTAGGGTTTTGATGAAGCTTTTTAGATGATTTCATGGGTTGAAGTGGAAGGAGATGGGGAAGAAGAAGGAGATGAAGAAATAACATGCGGTGAGGATATGGCAGCCCCCCCTCTCTCTCCTCTCTTATTCTAACTCTCTCTCATAATATTACCCTTTTATCCTTTCTCTTTTTAACCATTTTCTTTTATTTAAAACCCAAATCACATAATATCCAAAATAACACAAGAACACAACATGTAATCAAAATATAACATGACATGGTGCACTAGCCACGAAAAACTGTAGAAACGCGGATTTGGCTTAATCGCGATTAGCAGTGCACTAATCGGGTTTTTATCCAAACTGCATATAATAAATTTTAAAAATGCCAAATCCTTTAAATATATTTTTAAATGAATATATCATTTTAATTTCCATTTATTTCACAATTATCAGTATATATTTATACTCTTTTTCGAAAACCCCAATTTCGCAAATCGGTCAGTTTTCGGGAAAAATATTATTTTAATATTAAATTCCAAAAATAATATTTTATATTTTCTGAAATGTTACAAAGTCTCTGGCAAGGGAAAGAGAGATTTACTGGTAGGTACTCCAGTAGTTTCTCAGGGTGTATTGGGCTTTACTCAGGCATGACTTATTGCGCTGTTAGGGGTCTGACGTTTACCATCCCCATAAGCCCGATATGCGAGTATCTTAAACGTACAGACCGGACTGTATGGAGATTATCATAGATAGGCTCAGTAGGCGTTCGGATGAGTTTTCTCATCGACCTTCTTATCGACAGATACCTGGGTAGCCGTTACGTGTAGCTAGTACCGCTGACGGACTTGTGGTTAAACTCACTGCCAGCGTACTGTCGAGTCTTGAGAGTCCCACATGGAGGGTTTCCTTGCTTCGGGAAAAACGATGTAGAGGCCGTATGGTTTTACGGCAGGATTCCGATCACATACTTGTACTGGCTACACGGATGTCGTTCGGGCAGATTATACTAGTGGTCTTTAGTTTAAACCGGATCCTAATATTATATTATTGGATTATTATTATCTCATTATATTCATATTTTCGGAATACGAATACGGGTATGTATATACGGTAAGGGCATTCTTGTAATTTTACATGACATGCTTCTGGAAGGGGACACCTCATTATTTTGTTTATCTATATTGAGAAATAGATTAATGAGGTGGAAATTGGAGACATTCATGGCATGGGGTGAAGCATGGCTCTTTGTACTTGTTTATTTGTTCGAACTCACTATTCAAGCATGGTTGATATTTTCTATTAGAAAATATTGCATGCTTGAATGAGTGAAGAGTAGGAGCCATTCTTCACTTTCCATAACACTAGCTCATTTGTTCATTCTCTTTCTCTCTCCATATTTTCCTCTCCTTCTTCCTCAAGACCCTAACCTTTACATAAGTTGTGAACCCTAGGGTCTCATGAGATAAATACTCCATTAGATACTCTACATCTTCTAGGCTACCTAGCTTAGCAAACTAGGTATCCTAGTTACCTCGGTTTAGAGGTTGGAGCTTGAAGTATAGACTCTCGGGTGGATCATCTTCGACATGAGGAAGCTGACATTTCAAGATCGATCCGATCATCAAGGAGATAAGGAAGAGGAGGAGAAGAAGAAGACCCGAAGGACTTGTTAACAAGGAGGTATAACACTTTTCATAGTAGTTAGAACCTCCCAATAGTTTTATCTCGTTAAGGTTTCTGTTAAGATCCTGGAGTTAAAGTCGGCGTCGTGAAGTAAGAAAATCGTTTTTTATAAATTCTTCCTCCCCGCAAACCCATGGGGTGCACGATATCGACTTATAGAACTCTCCAACGGTGGTGCTAAAGAAATTTCCCCCGCCTGCAGAAGACACAGTGCAGGCAAAGATGAACCAGCCCCATCAGCGTCTCTCCTCGGAAATTCACAGGGTCTGGCGGAAAGTCTAGGACTCTGTGATCAATAAAGATAATTCTCCTCGGCCAAAGAAATCGAAGGCTCGGCAAGAGAAAGACCATCCCTCCGTCATACCGCAAGGGACGTCTTCTATACAAGTGCCTGTCATGATGGCTCCTTCAACTTCAACCTCCCACAAAAGGACGAGGCCAGAGAAAATCCCACAGCCGGCGGAAAATTCCAAAGGAGAAAGATCCAAACGCCCTAAGCTTGGGGGTATGATCGTGCATACGGCCTACATGGTTTCTGGAAAAGAAGAAAGTCGTGTTTCCGTAGCTCATCGACCGCAAACCCGGTCGCTGACAAAAGCTCAGGAGCAACAATAAAAGCTCCAGGAAATGCTGACCAAAATGGCAGCATTTACCGGACAGAAAGAAGTTTCGGAACCAGCAAGTGAACAGTGCCAAGAATAGGAGACCGATACAGAGTTCCTGCGAAGGGTGCTTGAAAGAAAAGACAAAGAGGCAGCGGAAAAAGCTGCTAACATAAAGCAGATGCCTCTTTTGTTCCAGGATATGGTTGGAATGATGATCCAGCCAGAACCCCCAGCCGAGGATCCGCCAATAATCATCGAGGATGACATAGGGGAAACATTAAACCCTCTTCCGGTTTTATCAACGGCCAAGGAGAAAACGATCTCCAAGGCCACTCTTGATGATTATATAGCTCAATAAATAAGAGCTCATCAAGCTAATGAAGCGGCTGACCAAATCGTCAGAACCGGTCGACCGTATCCATGCTAGTATGACCAAATCAAATACTCACCGGGATATACGATCTCCAAGTTCCATGTGTATAAGGGGATAGGAAACCCACACTAGCACATCGCACAGTTCAGAGCTTTGTGCGGCAACACTGGAGGCGATGACAAACTGTTGCTTTGCCAGTTTGTTGGCATCCTGTCAGAAACGGCCTTTGAATGGTACTCGGAGCTCCCAAATGACTCCGTGAGAACATTCATAGAGATGTAACTGCTGTTCACACAGCGGTTCGCCAGAGCGAGCGAGCGCACCCCAATCATGGCATTAATCAATGCCAGGGTAAGGTCAGGAGAAACGTGGGTCCAATACGCAATCTGGTAGCGGAACCTATTGTCTAAGTGCGAACAGCGTATTGAAGAATCTCCCGCCATGGGCATGTTCATTGGGACCCTAGATCCTCAAACGACTTTGTCCCAGTTCATGACATTCTTCAAGCCGACCACCTTTCAGGCTCTGATCGATAAACAGGCCTAAATGGACCAGATGGGCCACGGGCTTTCCTCTACAAATAAGACCTTCGAAATAATAAGGGTAAAGAGAAAGCGGCCTTCGTTGCTAACATGAAACAACAACCGAGTGGCCCAAAACCGGTTGCTCACCAAAATAATACGCGTCCACACTTATCCCTGGAAGAAAGGCTAGGACGTGCTTACTCGTTTCCCTGTGACAAGACGAGGAGACTGTTTGAGTTGGCAGTGTGCAACAAACTCATCACATTGCCAGACCCACGATTTCCATCGCAACCCGGCGATATCAATAACCCCAACTACTGCTCCTATCATAGAATGGTAAGCCACCCAATTGAGAATTACTATGTCTTTAAGAACTGGGTCGAGGACCGGTATCAATAAGGGAAGTTCGTGTTGTCCGAAAACTGGAAGGTGAACTTGCCCCAGAAGCACACTCCCAAAAAGGTGGATGCGCCGGCGGCATCATGCTCACTCTTGGAAAAAACTCCATAGGAAGTCGTTCTTTCAGAAAAACCAAAAGAATACCAAAGGATCTACAGGCATGTCCGGCAATCAGGTGGAAAAGCCCACTTGAACCCAAAATCATCGAAGGGATGTTGAAACCACGTCCCGCACCAAAAATTGTTGACAAAGGGAAAAATCCCCAAGTTGAGCCATTAAAGTCTTCAAAGAAAAAGAAGAAGACCAAGAAGCCTGTGCAGCCTGCCGAGTATGACGACAAGCGCACAAACCTACAAAAGTACATTGACACGCTGGAGGAGTACAACCAGAAGGCGTGGAAACCGGTCACTCTTGAAGTGTTCCTCAAGCATATTCTTGAGAATTAAGATAGTAACAATGAGGAAATTGACTAATCAGAAGAAACCCAAGACTATGTAGCAAGTTGCCACATAATCTCCCATTCGTCGTTAAATGACAAAGAAACTCCCTCAGCGTCAAAAAGCAATGCAGAGGAACTGGGGGCAGGATCGGCGCTAAAATCCTCGAATGTGTTTTACAAATGAAGACGAGGACAAGGTGATCTCAGAGTTTTCACCAGCACCAAAAGAGCTGGAAGACGGAATACACACTACGGCGGACAACCTAACATTATAATCAAACATTAATAAAACTATACTCTCTTTGTCTATTCTACTTCTCCCCTATCTTGGGACTTACCGAGCGATTATTCGCAGACGACATTCCTATTTCTATTCTTCTTTGGAATTTTGTTAGGAGGACCCGACGTTGAAGAGTACGAGACCAGTCAGGAGAATTTGGAGCCAGCCCCTGAGCTGTACACCGAAGACCCTGAGCAGTACACCGAAGACCCTGAGCAGTAGCCACTTGTACTTATTCCATTTCATTTCTGTTATGCCGCTGTTTAGGCATCGCTTTCATTCCGTTTATTTACTTTTCCATTGCACTGTAGAAAGAATGTTTAATAAATAAAGTTGTTGTTCATTACAATTGACTCTTGTGTATATTTCTCTTATATTGCTTATTTACGCTTAGCATATTTACTTCTGAGTAAATACGTAGCGGGCCTCGCCGCGCCCTCTGCCCGTACATCGGGAAGCTGGGCGTGACATATTCGTATTTTTCGGAATGCGAATACGGGTATACTTATACGGTATACGGTGAAGGGTACTCTTGTAATTCTATAAGAGCACCTTTTAGAAGGAGACACCCTATAATAGAATTTTTATTTTGTGAAAATAAAAATATGAGGTGGAATTTGGAGAATTGTCAAAGCATGGATGAAGGAATGGCTCAATGTATTTTTTTTTTATTATTTAGGATTACTATTGAAGTATGGTGCGTTATTTTTATAAAAAAAATACATACTTAAATTATTTTTCCATGAGTTATATCATTTTTCCATGGTTGAGTTTTTCATTCATCACTTGTATCTTCTCTCTCATAATTATCTTCTTCTTCAACCTCTAAGCTTTACCCTTCACATGAGTTGTGAATCAAAAGCTTAGGGATCACAATAATCCACTAGTTAATCTCTATATTATCTAAGTGGTCATTTCTACCACACTTGACCTCTTAGTTAACTCTTGTGAAGAGTTTGAAGCTTGTTCCAAAGCTCTCGGTGGATCATCTACGTCTTAGAGGTGACCGGAGATCGAGATTGTTGCAACCATCCAAGGATCCAAGGAGTCTCATCCGAAAGAAGACCCGAAGGACCGATTCTCAAGGTATAACCCCCTATCATAGTAGAAAACATCTCTTGATAGGTTGTCTAGGTGTGCTTTAGTGTAGATCCTAGGTTAAAAGTGGGTGTTGCATGCAAGAAAATTTTCGTTTGCCACTTCCGCCTCCTCCCAAGTGTTGTGATGGTGTGCAACATCCACTAACATAGTATCAGAACCTAACTAAACCATAACTAGATAGTTAGCAAGAAGTTAGAACTTCGATCGACGAATTTTATGCCCGAAATCATGTTTTCTGCCCTGCTTGCTGTCGATTTTTTAAAGTATTCAAAAAATCATTTTATAGACAAGCAGGTTTTTCTAAGAGTATTGTAGAAAAACGAGCTTCTAACTCGCCAGAAATGCTACGGAACCGCGGCCAAACTCAATGTTTGGCGGCCGATCCGCGGCCGATTCGTGGCCGAGTTGACTCGTTTTTTCCCAGTTGTTCTTAAATGTTGAAATATGGTCTCTGGAATGTCTGGTTTTACACAAAGTTGTTTGTGTACTGGATTATGGCAAGTGTTGACACGATTTTTAAATCATCGATCGAAATTCTAAGTAGTTAGCTAATCGGGTTTTCTTTTTTTGATATGTGTTTGAAACGTCCGCTAATTGCTATATGTCGATTAGTGGAGGTTGCACATATGGATATCATGTGATGGTATGTGTATATGAATGTGTTGGATCATCGTGGATGAATAGCCTGGGGGATGTCAGAAGAGTGTTTTTCTTTTCTTTCATTTATGTAATTTATAAAATTGATGTAATATTATTTTGCGGGGCACATCGGGGTTGGGGTTGTAGCCACCGATGTATTATTTCTTTTCACTATTTTTTGCTCCTAGGATAGACCCAAGGTGGGCTGCGCAAACTACTGGGTTCTCTAAGTGCCGAGTGGCCTACTCATCTCATTGAGGGAGGTTGCTTCACTTCGAAATTTGGCGGGTAGTTTGCCGCACCCGTAGGGGTCTAGGGTAGGGTTTGGCTATTCATCACGACCGTGGAATCCATTTTTTGTTAGGGGCTTAAACGAAATACGGAATTCCTAGTATATCCAATGTATTCATCTGTGATCCGGAATGTTTATAAGTGCGTGCGACGAATGGCTATATTTATATATGAGATATATAATAAACGTTGCTTATGTTTTGCACCCGCGCTAGTCTAGTCCCCGCTCTGCCATTAGTTAAGTAACCTAACGGTGCATGACGGGGCCTCGTTGCGAATGCGGATGGCATAAGCATACGTTCTATTTTCATTTCTTTTCTATGATGTTTAGGAAACATAAATGATAGGACAACATTAATGTGATTAATGTTAAGAAAAAGAAACCTAAAACTGTTGTAGAATCAAATTTTTAAAAAAAGGTAACTCTAGTTTTTGCTTTGCATAGTGGTATTCCTTGATGAATATCCATCACCTCATTCGATGAGGAAAGGACTGAGATTCCTTCACCGGGAGTGACCCTTTTAGCGAAACTAGCAAATATTACAAAGCACTCGATTTGTTTTTTATAGTTGATCTAATTTTTTCTTTGCATCATGGTATTCTTTGATAAATATCTAGCACCTCATTCGATGAGGAAAGAGCCGAAATCCCTTCACCGGGAGTGACCTCTTTAACAAAATTAGAAATATCCTGCAAAACCATTCGATTTTTTAAAACTGGAGCTTAAACCAATCCTTTTCACTAGATTCTACAATGATATCAAGTTCAAAACGTTAGAGGTTTTCATCAAAACCATCCATAACCCTCCGCCATTTTAGGAAGAAGAGTACATAGTATTCGTGCCACGTTTGTTGACCATAGTTAAGGCGTGGTGTACGGTAGCTAAGTGATGTCTTCCTATAAAGCATATGATGCTATCGATTAGGGCATTCGTATGACTTTGTTGACCATATTTATGAGTCATACGGGTGGGTCTAAATCAATCAGGAAATGGCGGGTAGAACTTGACTAGTGCTTATGATTTGCTGACCATAGTTAAGGTCATAAGACACTAGCGGTAAAAACCATATCGGGAATTTCAAGAGTTGAAATTTGCAATGAGATTGCATACCTTTTATTTGATAGTTGGATCCCGATCCTACTGTGAGTAAAAGTTACTCCCGAGAGAGTTTTGCACTTTACAATTAGCTAATCCAGTAGGTGTCTAGAAAGGTGTCAATGGGGTTATGCCTCTGGGAAAACGAGACTTATTTTAATTAGGTCCATGCGAAAGCACGGGGAACCTCCCTCGGAGTACCGACACTAGCCTGGCTGACCGGTTGGCGAACTTATAGAATGCAATTAATCCTGGCTAATTTTCATTTTAAGGTTTGAAGGAAAATTTGATAAAAAGCAGTGTGAGACATCGATTAGATAAGATTAATAACCAATCTAATTATGCAAGAGCAATCGCTGAGTGTCTTCTTTTCTCTCTCCTAATGGCAAATACCTATAACGGGACTTAAGCTTCTATTAGACAAAAATAAAGTCACGGGACCGAATTATAAAGAATGGCTGAGGAACGTAAATATTGCCCTGACCTATGATAAGGTTGCTTTCGTCCTTACTGCTAAAGCCCTTCCCCTGCCAGGCCCAAATTCTTCAGTTGTGGATAAGAAAATTAGAAAGACATGGGATATAGATTGTGACACGGCCAAATGCCTCATGCTTGCTTCGATGGACAATGAACATCAGAAGCAACATGAGAAGATGGATGTGCAATTCATCTTTCTTCATATAAAGCAGTTGTATGGAAAGCAATCTCGTACTCTCCATTACGAGGCATCTAAAAAGTTGTTTCAGATGCGGATGGCTGCTGGTACATCTGTAAGTGATCATGTGCTGAAGATGATTGGACTTATTGAAGAACTAGAGGACCTCGCATGGACAATGGAAAATGAGCAATATGTTGATATTGTTCTACAGTCTCTCCCCCTGCCTTTGCTCCATTTATAGTGAACTTCAACATGCACAATCTGGAGAAGTCACTTCCTAAACTTCTCAATATGTTGAGGAGTGCGGAGAGTACGATGAAAACAGCGAAAACTCCCGCTCTAGTTGCTGGTCCATCTTCCTCTTCCATCCCGAAAGCTAAGGCCAAGGGAAAGAAGAAGAAGAATCCCATCAAACCGAGAGGTGGAGTGAAAATGGCACCGGGGAAGACAAGACAGGGGCTGCTGCATTGGGCAAAGGGGAATGCTTCTACTGCCACAAGACTGGGCACTGGAAGAGAAACTGCAATGGGTACCTCGCCGAGCTCAAGAAGAAGAAGTGTGGCGATGCTTCCGCTTTAGGTGTGTTTATAACAGAAAACTGTTTTTCAATTAACTCTGCTTCCTGGGTATTAGATACCAGGTCAGGATCTCACATCTACAATTGTGTGCAGGGGCTGAGAAATAACAAGGTGTTGAAGAAAGGTGACCACACTCTCCAAGTAGGAAATGGTTCCTCTGTACATGCTGTATCAGTGGGAGGTATCACCTTGGTTTGCTATCTAGATATACATTGGTTTTGAACCCTTGTTATTTTATACCCTCCATATTATGTAATATTATATCAGTATTGTTGTTGGACAATGAAAGATATAATTTTGTGTTACAAAGTAATGTTATGAACATTAACCTTAATCAACAGTTGATTGGGTCTGGTATATTACATAACGGGATTTACATCCTAAATCAACATACAGTTTTTAATATACAACACACAAACAAAAGAAAGATTTCAGACATAAATGAAGCTTTCATTTAGCATTGTAGACTTATTCATATTAACGAAACAAGAACCAAGCTACATAAAGATGGATATTTAAACCCGTTTGAATATAAATCTTATGCGACCTGCCAGTCTTGTATCAAAGGTAAAATGACCAAAACTCCATTTGCCGGACACGGAGAGAAAGCTACCGAACTCTTAGGCCTCATACATAGTGATATATGTGGACCAATGTCTACACATGCTAGAGGCGGTTATTCCTACTTCATATCTTTCACTGATGATTTCTTGAGATTCGGACACGTGTTCTTGTTGAAACATAAGTCCGAAGCCTTCGAAAAATTCAAAGAGTATAAATCTGAAGTAGAAAAACAAACAGGCTTGAGTATCAAGAAACTTCGATCGGATTGAGGAGATGAGTACCTAAGCACAGAGTTTCTGGATTTCCCAAAAGAGAATGGGATTCACTCTCAGCTCACTCCTCCGTACACACCACAGCATAACGGTGTGTTAGAACAGAGAAATCGTACCCTATTAGATATGGTATGTTCTATGATGAGTGATGCTGCGTTACCACTATTGTTCTGGGGGCATGCATTGGAGACTGCAATTTATCTATTGAACAGGGTTTCAGACCAAATCCGCGTCTACCAATCCATATGAGATATGGTATGGGAAGAGACCATCTCTTAAACAAGTTAGGATATGGGGTTGTCCTGCTTTTGTTAAAAAGCGGAATCTAGATAAACTCGAGACACGATCAGTTATGTGTAAATTTGTGGGATAGCCAAAACATTCGTATGATATCTTTTCTACCACAAGGAGGAACAAAGAGTGTTTGTTTCTCAGTGTGCCACATTTTTAGAAAATGATTTTTTTACAAATGACACAGTTGGCAATGCGGTAGAACTGGAAGAAGTTTCAGAAATACAAATAACTATTGACTGTAAGTCCACGTTGCTCATCCCGGTTCTTACGGGGAGGCGGAAATGGCGAAAAATAATTTTTGGCGCAAAGGAAAAATGGACTAAAAGTCGGATCTTTGTTAAACTAGAAACTAGCAAACTACTAGAGGCGTTAACTACTATGCCGTAGAAATTATACCTCACGAAACCGGTCCTTCGGGTCTTCTCTCCGCTGTCCGGCTCATCCATCCACGCTCCGAGGGTTGATCCGGATCTTGGTAACCTCCGCGGCCTTCTTGAGTCGAAGACGATCCACCCGAGAGATGTACACCGAGCTCCACCTCGAGCCGAAGCAACTAGGGCAACAAGATCGCTAGTCTTGATGTCCTAGGTTGTGTAGAAGAGAAATATGGAGGCTTTTGTCTATGTGGATTCTTTTTCTCTCAACACATGAGATCAAAAGAAGAAATCAAGAGGAGGAAGAAGGAGGAGAACAAGCAACCATGGAGCTCTTCTTTTCTTCTCACTTTCAAGAGAGAGAATGAGATAAGAGAAATGAAAAAGATTAACTAAAGAAAATGAACCATGGTTGCAATAATACACCAAAACCATCATTACTAATCCTATCATGATAAAGTTGATGGCACTAATGACTTGACCATTTTCATAACTCAAGAAATAAAAAGAAAATCAAAGAAGAGTGTAGACCTCTCATGAAGGTCAAGGTCAACTTTGGTCAACGGGTCAACAAAGTCAAGAGTGGTCAAGGTGGTCAACTGGTCAAAGCAATTAGCCATCATAAAATTATCACTAAAAGGATTAGTAAATAATGTCTCCGGCTCATAATGGTTTTGATCGAACGAATTGCCAAAACCCTAATGAGCCTGCCACATACCGGTTTTGGCCGAACCATCTGCCAAAACCCTAATGAGGCACCTCCTCCTTCATCCCTCCTCAAAACTGTGCAAACACACCCGCATCCGCATTCCGTAGAATGCAAATGCACAGAAGACAAAACAAATCCATTTGTGCAATACTAGGATCCGGCATAAACCAAAGCCCACTAGTATTTCCTGCCCGAACAACATACGCACACAAGTGCACATAAGTGATCGCAGCCCTGCCGTAAAACCATACGGCCTTTACACGTTTCGCTCAGTGCAGGGAAACTCTCTGTGTGGGACTCTAAAGACTCGACACTACGCTGGCAGTGGATTTAACCACAGACCGCAAGTGGCACTAGCTGTACGTAACGGTCCCCAGGTAGATGTCGATAAGAAGGCCGACGAGATAAACCCATCCGAACTCCTACTGAGCCTTTATGTGACAATCTCCGTACAGTCCGGTCTGTTCGTCTGATACATCGTATGGCGGGCCTAGAGGGCGGTAAACGTCAGTCCCCTACTAGCGGTACAAGTCGTGTCGGAGTGTAGCCCAGAACACCTGAGATAACACCGGAAATCTACCAGTCTATCTCGCTTGCCCTGGCCAGGGACTTTGTGTAATGGCTCTCCTAGACACAGCACGATATCAACCCCCAATACCGGGAGAGACGAATCCTGTCTAACCGTCACTGCCTCCAAGTGCTTCGGGACTGCACCCAACTACTACCTGTTTGCACGACTCCTTCGAACCGTGGTAGGGTAGTAATCAAAGAACAGTGGGAACACACTCGAGGCGAAGTGACAGTGTCAAGTCAATGGACTAAGCTGTACTCATGTCACCTGGGAACTGATAACTGACGATAGGTATAATACCATCCAACAGTTCCTGACGAGTCATGTCCAGTGTACTCGTAACCTAACGAGCACCCGCATACTATCTCCAGTACGACGTACTGATGGCTGTGGGACAGACCACCTCCCGTGCTGGGATGAGAAGCGCATACGCTAGTCTACTCCGGAGTATCGATGCCCTGTCTCGATAGTCCTACGACTAGGGACCTGTATAAGGATGTGCTTGTAGATTACCCAGCCCCCACTAGTGTGACTGCCATCACAACGCTGGTAATCAAGCAAAGATCCTAAGGGCTCTACTAATATGTATAAGCAATATGCTAAAAGAAACACATGCATATATTGAAGTAGAAACAAACCGAGTATCATACTACCATTTTGAGCAAGATTGTCTATACAACTGTGAATATCCCAAGCTCCATTAAGTAATATACAAGCTGGTATGATACAGTAATGGCCTCTAGGGCATATACACTAACAATCTCCCACTTGCACTAAGGCCATGTACTGGCGTATCGAAGACCTATCATCTCGATCAGCCGCTCGAACTGAGTCTGGGGTAGGGCCTTCATGAATGGATCTGCAGTGTTATCTTCCGTATTTACTCTCTTCACCTCGATCTCCGGCGATCTACGATCTCCCTGTTCAGGTGGTACCGCCTCAAAATGTGCCTGGACTTCTGATGGGACCTGGGTTCCTTCGCTAAAGCTATAGCGCCGTTGTTGTCACAATACAGCGGTATTGGATCAACCCTGGTAGGAACCACCTGAAGCTCCGTGAGGAACTTCTTCATCCATACAGCTTCTTTTACGGCATTGCAAGCAGCTATGTACTCCGCTTCCATAGTTGAGTCAGCAACGGTTTCCTGCTTGGAGCTCTTCCAGCAAACCGCCCCTCCATTGAGGGTAAAGACATAATCCGACATGGACTTGGAGTCATCCTTGTCACTCTGGAAGCTGGAGTCAGCAAAGGCCTCAATCTGGAGGTCTTTTCCGCCATACACCAAAAACATCTCCTTAGTCCTTCTCAGGTACTTGAGAATGTTCTTTACTGCTATCCAGTGTTTCTCCCCTGGGTTCGACTGATACCGACTTACAACGCTTAATGCGTATGCTACATCTGGTCTGGTGAATAACATCGCATACATTATAGAGCCTACCGCAGATGCGTAGGGTATAGATGACATGCGAGCCCTTTCCAAATCAGTCTTGGGAGACATCTCTTTGGAGAGGGTGATTCCGTGACAAGCCGGTAGATAACCGCGCTTGGAATCTTCCATACTAAATCGTTTTAGTATGGTGTCTATGTACCTCGACTGTGAAAGTCCCAACATCCTTTTAGATCTATCACGATAGATCTGGATCCCCAGAATGTAGTTAGCATCGCCCAGTTCATTCATGGAGAACCTCTGTGACAAGAATCCTTTGACTGACTGTAGCATAGGAATATCATTTGCTATCAGGAGAATTTCATCCACGTACAAGACGAGGAATACCACAGTTCTCCCTACAATCTTACTGTAAATGCATGGTTCATCTGGGTTTTTGATAAAGTCGAATTCCTTGACAGTATCATCAAAGCAGATGTTCCAACTCCGCGATGCCTGCTTCAGTCCGTAGATGGACTTGAGCAACTTACACACTTTACCGCTGCTTCCACTCTGAATGAATCCCTCCGGCTGATCCATAAAGACGCACTCTTCCAAATTTCCATTTAGGAAAACCGTCTTTACGTCCATCTGCCAGATCTCATAATCGTGGAAGGTAGCAATGGCAAGGAGGATCCGAATGGATTTGAGCATAGCCACTGGAGAAAAGGTCTCGTCATAGTCCAAACCAGGTCTTTGACGAAAACCCTTTGCTACAAGTCTAGCTTTATAGGTTTCAACCTGCCCATCTACACCAATCTTCTTTCTGAAGATCCATTTGCAGCCTACGGGTTTTACCCCTTCTGGAGCAAAGTCCAAAGTCCAAACTTTGTTGGTGTACATGGACTCCATCTCGGTCCGCATTGCATCCAGCCATTTTACCGAGTCACCGCTCTGAATGGCTTGCTGGAAGCTAGTAGGCTCACCATAATCCATAGTAGAATCCTCTCTATCCCCGTCTATGAGAAAACCGTAGTATCTCTCGGGCGGATGAGACTGCCTACTACTCCTGCGGAGTGGCGCTGGGATGTCCGGTTCTCTTGAAACTTCTGGTTGTTCTAAGCTTTCAGTAATAGCTTGTGGTTCTGGAATTTCTTCCAGTTCTATTGCGCTCCCACATATCTGATTTTCTAAAAATTCAGTTTCCAAGAAGTAGGCATGCTGAGAAACAAAAACCTTTTGTTCCTCTGCGGAATAGAAAAAATACCCCCTGGAGTTCTTTGGGTATCTCACAAACTTACACAGTACTGAGCATGCCTCGAGCTTGTCCGCATGCTGCTTTTTTACAAAAGCTGGACATCCCCATGTCTTAAGATACTTAAGACAGGGTTTCTTCCCACTCCACATCTGATATGGGGTGGTAGGCACAGTCTTGGTTGGAGCCTTGTTTAAGAGATATGCAGCTGTTTCTAGTGCATAACTCCAGAAAGATCGCGGCAACTCAGCTTTACTCATCATGGAACGAACCATATCCAATAGGGTTTGATTCTGCCTTTCCGATACACCGTTGTTTTGTGGTGTGTATGGAGGAGTACGCTGAGAGAGAATTCTATTCTCTTTTAAGTAGTCCAGAAACTCGGCACTCAAGTATTCACCACCTCGATCAGATCTCAGTGTCTTGATACTTTTGCCTGTTTGTTTTTCAACTTCATTCTTGTATTCCTGAAATTTCTCAAAGGCCTCGGATTTGTGCTTCATCAAGAAGACATGCCCATACCTAGAGAAATCATCTGTGAAAGTAATGAAGTATGAATAACCACTTCGCGCATGTGTAGACATTGGACCACACACATCACTGTGTATGAGTCCCAAAAGCTCGCTCGCTCTTTCTCCGTGTCCAGTGAACGGAGTCTTTGTCATCTTTCCCATGAGACAAGATTCACAAGTGGCATAAGACTGATACTCGAACGGATTCAAGTATCCCTCTTTATGTAACTTTGTTAACCGTGTCGCATTAATGTGACCCAGTCTACAATGCCATAAGAAAGCCTTGTTTCCGGAGACTTTCTTTTAAGTGTGTTCTGGACACTGAAAATATGAGCTTGATTTAATACGAATATACCGTTTTCTAATGTACCTGACCCAATCAGAACTTGATTTAGGTGGATGTTTACTACATCGCTTACAAAAGTAAAATCATATCCTTCCCTAGAAAGTAAGGATACAGATATGATATTACAAGTCGCACCTGGTACATAAAAACAGTTACGCAGAATCAATATCTGCCCAGTTGTCAGTCCAAGATGATATTCCCCTACGGATTCAGCGTACATGCTCATTCCGTTAGCAACCCTGAGAGTCATATCACCTTTCCTGATAACCCTACGGTTTCTCAGAGCCTGTAACGAATTACAGATATGAGATCCTGATCCGGTATCCAATACCCAGGAAGTAGGGTTAACTGACATACAGTTCTCTATCACAAACACACCCGAAGCCGAAGCCACAACATGCTTCGAATTCTGGCTACTCGCTATACAAGCCCTGCAATCCTTCTGCCAATGTTCATTCCTGTAACAATAGGAACATCCCTCTTTTACTATATCTAGTCCCGAAACTTCTGCCCTTCCCTTTCTTTCTACTTCCCTGGTTTCCTTCAAGGTAGTAGGTAGAGACTGTTGAACTAAGTCAGCGTCTGACCCGTTCTTCATCGTGGTCTTCAGGTCCGTGAGCTCAAAAAAGCTGGTCTCTGTAAGGACGTTGCCCCTTACAGATGACCCGATAGCCAACCTCGCTGGAAGCAATTCGTTCGAGGTCTCATATCTTGCGATACGAGATTGCTCTCCATATAAATCTTTGTTATGGAGGAAGATAGAAACTAAGTCCATCTTCTCGTGCTGCCTCTGGTATGAACCATCAACTGAGGCTAACACGAGGCACTTGGCTTTCGCACAGTTCTTTTCCGATGCCTGGCGGATATGAATATCCGTGACAGAGGAAACTAGACCTGAGACGGCAGGGGTTTGATCAGTCAAGAGGTGTCCCAGCTTTTCATGGGCAATGGACATCTGGACAGACCTTTGCCAGTCAAAACAGTCAGATTCAGTCATTTTATTATCTAGATGTAACCTATGTCTGGTCACTGGGTCGCTGCAATTAAGAGAGAGAGAAGAAAACAGTTTAGCATGATGCTCTTGCAAGTTTAGATTGGTTTTTAATTTATCTAAACAGGATGGCTCCCACTGTCTCTCGAATCCCTCCTCAAACCATAAAGGAAGAATTAGTCGAGATCAATCTCACCGTACAATACTTGCTTAACCGTTCAGCCAGGCCGGTGTCGGTACTTCGAGGGAGGTTTTCCAACGCTTTCGCGAAGTTCCTTAATTAAGTAACCTCTTTTCCCTGTGAGCGTAGCCCCGCTAACACCTTTCTAGACACCTACTTGGTTTATAGCATTGATCGTTAAGTGAGAAAGTTTTGGATGAGTAGCATATACTCACAGTAGGATCGGGATCCAAATATCATTGCGTGACAAAACTGAAGAAATCCTACCAGAATCATCACACTCCAAATGGTATGCAGCGCTAGCAAGTTTCAGTTCTTTTGAAACTCCCGATGTGGATTTTTGCCCCATGCTCTTATGACCTTGACGAAGGTCAACAAATCATAAGTCACATGTCAAGTTCTACCCGTCATTGTCCAGGTTAATTTGAACCCACCCGTATATACATTTGACTAAGGTCAACAAGGCAATACGACTGTCCCAAACCAACGCATCTATCTATGCTACATATGAACACCCAACAACTACCAATCACTATGCCTTGACGAATGTCAACAAACATAGCTTGAATACTATTGAATATTCATACGAAATGACGGAGGGCTACGAATGGTTTTGGCGAAACCGTGAACGTAGTGAACTTGATATAATCGATGGAACGAGATAGCTTTTAAAAGGAGTGGTTCAAGCTCCGCATTTAAAAAGCTGGTTTTTGAAAAGAACCGAGTGGTTTTCAAAATGTTCCAACGACTTTTACTTGGTTTATTTTCTTGCATTAATTCCAATGTGTCCCATCATTTAATCCTACCATTGCAGAAAATAACGAAAATATGACGTACGCTTATGCCATCCGCATTCGCCACGGGGTCCCGTCATCACCCGTTAGGTAACTTAACTAACGACAGAGCGGGGGCTGGACTAGCGCGGATGCAAAACATAAGCAACGCCTAAATAGATATCATATAGATATATATAAACATTCGTCACATGCAATGATAGCCATTCCAGATCACAGATGAATACATTGGATATACTAGGAATCCGCAATTCGCACAAGCCTGTAATGAAGAACGGATTACACGGTCGCGATGAATAGCCAAAACCCCACCCTAGACCCCTACGGGTGCGGCAAACTACCCGCCATGTACCCGAAGCGAACCAACCTCCCTCAACACCGTGAGTAGGCTACACGGCACTTCAAGATACCCGGTAGTTTGTGCACCCCTCCTTGGGTCTATCCTAGGAGCAAAAACAGTAAAAAGAAATTATACAATGACGGCTACAACCCCGACCCGGTTGTGCGGCCAAACAAATAATATTACATCAATTTACATATTACAAGAATTGAAAGAATAAGAAAACTCTCATCTCACAACCCCTCGGCTATTCATCCGCGACAATCCAACGAATTCATATACACAAACCATCAACATTACAGATCACAGATATGTATAACCCCCACTAATCGACATATAGCGATTAGCAGACGTTCAATACATATATCACATCACAGATAATATCCATTAGCCAAAGTCTACAGAATATCGATCAAAATACGGATTTGTAACCACCCCAAAAGTTAATTTGTTCTCTGGAAAATCTGGGTAGAAACAACATGTATTAAAAATCCCAAAATACCCAAATAAAAACACTGCAGAAAACCCGGTCCAAGGCCGAGTTAACTCGGCCGCGGATCCGCGGCAGGAAGCATGTTCTTGCCGCGGATCCGCGACGCTTTGACCGAGCCACTGGATTGTTTTTCTGCTGTGTTTTTACAAAACCCTGAGACGATTTTTCATGTATGTCAAATTACTTTTTGAGCAGTATAAAAAATCGACAGAAAGTGGATTTTTCCCGGACGTGTTTTGTGATTTTTTTCCGATCGATATTCTAAATACTTTGCTAACTTGCTAGTTTATGTTTAGCTAGGCTCTGATACCACTGTAAGTCCACGTTGCTCACCCCGGTTCTTACGGGGAGGCGGAAACGGCGAAAAATAATTTTTGGCGCAAAGGCAACATGGACTAAAAGCCGGATCTTTGCTAAACTAGAAACTAGCAAACTACTAGAGGCGTTAACTACTATGCCGTAAAAATTATACCTCACGAAACCGGTCCTTCGGGTCTTCTCTCCGCTGTCCGGCTCATCCATCCACGCTCCGAGGGTTGATCCGGATATTGGCCACCTCCGCGGCCTTCTTGAGTCGAAGACGATCCACCCGAGAGATGTACACCGAGCTCCACCTCGAGCCGAGGCAACTAGGGCAACAAGATCGCTAGTCTTGATGTCCTAGGTTGTGTAGAAGAGAAAGATGGTGGCGTTTGTCTATGTGGATTCTTTTTCTCTCAACACATGATATCAAAAGAAGAAATCAAGAGGAGGAAGAAGGAGGAGAACAAGCAACCATGGAGCTCTTCTTTTCTTCTCACTTTCAAGAGAGAGAATGAGATAAGAGAAATGAAAAAGATTAACTAAAGAAAATGAACCATGGTTGCAATAATACACCAAAACCATCATTACTAATCCTATCATGATAAAGTTGATGGCACTAATGACTTGACCATTTTCATAACTCAAGAAATAAAAAGAAAACCAAAGAAGAGTGTAGACCTCTCATGAAGGTCAAGGTCAACTTTGGTCAACGGGTCAACAAAGTCAAGAGTGGTCAAGGTGGTCAAATGGTCAAAGCAATTAGCCATCAAAAAATTATCACTAAAAGGATTAGTAAATAATGTCTCCGGCTCATAATGGTTTTGATCGAACGAATTGCCAAAACCCTAATGAGCCTGCCACATAGCGGTTTTGGCCGAACCATCTGCCAAAACCCTAAAGAGGCACCTCCTCCTTCATCGCTCCTCAAAACTGTGCATACACACCCGCATCCGCATTCCGTAGAATGCGAATGCACAGAAGACAAAACAAATCCATCTATGCAATACTAGGATCCGGCTTAAACCAAAGCCCACTAGTATTGCCTGCCCGAACAGCATACGCACACAAGTACACGTAAGTGATCGCAGCCCTGCCGTAAAACCATACGGCCTCTACACGTTTCGCTCAGTGCAGGGAAACTCTCTGTGTGGGACTCTAAAGACTCGACACTACGCTGGCAGTGGGTTTAACCACAGACCGCAAGCGGCACTAGCTGTACGTAACGGTCCCCAGGTAGATGTCGATAAGAAGGCCGACGAGATAAACCCATCCGAACTCCTACTGAGCCATTATGTGAAAATCTCCGTACAGTCCGGTCTGTTCGTCTGATACATCGCATGGCGGGCCTAGGGGGGCGGTAAACGTCAGTCACCTACTAGCGGTACAAGTCGTGTCGGAGTGTAGCCCAGAACACCTGAGATAACACTGGAAATCTACCAGTCTATCTCGCTTGCCCTGGCCAGGGACTTTGTGTAATGGCTCTCCTAGACACAGCGCGATATCAACCCCCAATACCGGGAGAGACGAATCCTGTCTAACCGTCACTGCCTCCAAGTGCTTCGGGACTGCACCCAACTACTACCTGTTTGCACGACTCCTTTGAGCCGTGGTAGGGTAGTAATCAAAGAACAGTGGGAACACACTCGAGGCGAAGTGACAGTGTCAAGTCAACGGACTAAGCTGTACTCATGTCACCTGGGAACTGATAACTGACGATAGGTATAATACCATCCAACAGTTCCCGACGAGTCCTGTCCAGTGTACTCGTTGTTAGTGTTTATGCCCTAGAAGGCCATTACTGTATCATACTAGTTTGTATATTACTTAATGGAAGCTTGGGATATTCACATGTATATAACAGTCTTGCTAAACATGGTAGTATGCTACTTGGTTTTTCTATCTTAATATGTGAGTGTACGTATTGATAGAGCTCTTAGGATCTTGCTTGACTACCAGTGTTGTGATGGCAGTCACACTAGTGGGGGCTGGGTAGTCTACAAGCACATCCTTATTCAGGTCCCTAGTCGTTGGAGTATCGAGACAGAGCATCGGTACTCCGGAGTAGACTAGTGTGTACGCTTCTCATCCCAGTTGGGGAGATGGTCTGTCCCACAGCCGTCAGTACGTCGTACTGGAGATAGTATACAGGTGCTCGTTGGGTTATGGGTACACCGGACAGGACTCACAGGGAACTGTTGGTTGGTTTTATACCAGTCGTCAGTGAACAGTTCCCAGGTGACATGAGTACAGCATAGTCCGCAGACTTGACACTGCTACTTCGCCTCGAGTGTGTCCCACTGTTCTTAGATTGCTACCCTACCACGGCTCAAAGGAGTCGTGCAAACAGGTAGCAGTTGGGTGCAGTCCCGAGCACTTGGAGGCAGTGGCGGTTAGACAGGATTCGTCCCTCCCGGTATTGGGAGTAGATATCGCGCTGTGTTAGAGAGCCATTACGCAAAGTCCCTGGCCAGGGCAAGCGAGATTTGCTGGTAGGTTCCAGTAGTTTCTCAGGGTGTAATGGGCTTCCCTCCGACACGACTTATACCGCTATTAGGGGACTGACGCTTGCCGCCCCCTAGGCAGGATATGCGATAGTCTTGGACGAACGGACCGGACTGTATGGAGATTGTCACATCAGACTCAGTAGGAGTTCGGATGGGTTTCCTCATCGGCCTTCTTATCGACAACTACCTGGGGACCGTTACGTACAGCTAGTGCCGCTTGCGGTCTGTGGTTAAACCCACTGCCAGCGTAGTAGTCGAGTCTCTAGAGTCCCACACAGAGAGTTTCCTATTCCAGGCGAAACGATATAGAGGTCGTATGGTTTTACGACAAGGGTTCGGACGCATACGTGCGTTTACGCGCGTACGACTTTCGGACAGTTTTTACCAGTCGGCTTTGGTTTAAGCCAGTTACTGGTATCCGGTTATTGGATTTTTACAGTCTAAAGTTTTTCCGTATTTTTGCGGATTGGAGGGGCGTTCTCGTAATTGTGCGAGAAGCTTCTAGAAGTGGTGACTAAGGAGGTTTAGGTGTCATTTGCATTAAATGAGTTTAGTGAGTCATGAGGGTGATTCATGCATATCATTAATGCATGATAAATGCTTAATGAGTCATGACAATGAATCACCATTAGATATTTGTGAAGCATGCTTATTCATTATGTATTATTATTTTCTTCATTAATAAGAATGCTTCATATTTATTATGATGACTTACTATTCTCATATGATAATAATTCTCACCTTCTCTCTCCTCAAGCTCTCTCTCTTCAAAAGACTAATCCTCCCCTCTCATGAGTTGAGTACAAGGGTTAGTAAGACTACACAATCCATAACCATCACTCTATCTCAATCTATCTTCTTTGATTAGCAATCCAAGAAGGTTAGTTGCCTCAAGTTTAGAGGCTAAGCTTGGAGTTTTGCTCTCGGGTGGATCGTCTACTACTTCGAGAAGGCCGAGGAGAACAAGGAGTTCGTAAAGACGAAGGAGTTGGTTCAGTAGGTATAATCCCTAAACACAGTAGTTTAGAAACACTTTGTGTTTGGTTATTTATAGTTTAGCTTCGATTCAAGCGGTTAGTCGATGTCCGTTCACTAAACAAGTTTGTTTTTGAAAATTCCGCCTCCCCACAAGTATTGGGGTGTAGTACATCGACTTACAGTGGTATTAGAGCCTCGCTAAACAATAAATAACTTAATTGCAAATTTGTACGAATTTCGAACGGAAAAACGAAGCCGGAAAACCCTAAAAATATCAAGTTTCTGTCGATTTTAAAATGATGTCCAAAAATTTTTCAGGGAAGTTCAGAAAGCTTGAAAAGATACCAGAAGAACACCCAAGAAATTTGGGCTCCTGAATCGGCAACGCGGCCGCGGAACCGCGGCGGATCGGACCGATCCGCCGCGCTTCCGCCGCCGAGTTGCCGAGTCAGGAACTCAAATTTCCTGTGTTGCTTCTCTGTAGAATTTGGGATTTTCTGGAATATTTTAATTTTGCTCAGGTTTCCAGTTTACAGAGCAGTATTGGAGAAATGTTAAATGCGTTTAATCGATCGAAATTGTACAGTATTTGCATATTGGATTATATCTGTGATTGTTTAATGTGTTCGTAAACCTCCCCTAACTGCTAGTATGTCAGTTGGCAGGGGGTTGCACATTTCTGAAATGGTTTTATCTGTTTGTGCATATAAACTGTATTGGACTGTTGTGGTGTATAGCCGGGGTTTTGAAATGGGTTATTTTATAATTCATTCGTTGTAAATGTAATTTGTTGTAATATTATTTTGCGGGGCACATCCAGGTTGCGGTTGTAGCCACCGTTGTATTATTTCATTTTACTGTTTTTGCTCCTAGGACAGATCCAAGGTGGGGTACACAAACTGCCGGGCGGGTAGTTTGCCGTACCCGTAGGGATCTTGGGTTGGGTAACGGCTATTCATCACAACTGTGTAATCTGTCTTTTCTTGCAGGCTCAAAAGAAATACAGATTGCTTGCAAATCCAATAAAGTTTATCTGTGTTCTGGAATGTATATCATTGCGTCAGACGAATGTAAAATATCTATATATATTGTAGCTATTTTAGATGTCACTTATGTTTTACACCCGCGCTAGCCCAGTCCCCGCTCTGTCGTTAGTTAAGTAACCTAACGGGTGATGACGGGACCCAGTGGCGAATGCAGATGGCATAAGAGGACGTCATATTTTCGTTGTTTTCTGCAATGATAGTTTAATGATGGGACGCATTATCTATAATGCAAAGAAAAATAAACCAAAGTTTTAATCGTTGGAACAATTTAAAAGAAACCACTCGGTTAATTTTAAAAACAGATATTTTTAAATGCGGAGCTTTAACCACTCCTTTTAAAAGCTATCAGGTTCCTTCGGTTATATCAAGTTCACTACGTTCACGGTTTCGCCAAAACCATTCATAGCCCTCCGTCATTTCATCTGGGTATTCAGTAGTATTCAAGCTATGTATTTTTACCAATGCCAAGGCATAGTGTTTGGTAGCTGCTGGATATTCATTTGTTGCATAGATAGATGAGTTAGTTTAGGACAGTCGTATGATCATTTTGGCCAACGTCAAGGATATGTACGGATGGGTTCAAATTAACAAGATAATGATGGGTAGAACTTGACATGTGACTTATGATATTTTGACCAACGCCAAGGTCATAAGAGCATGGGGCAAAAATGTATATCGGGAATTTCTAAAGAAACTGAAATTTGCAAAGAGATGCATACCATTTTGAGTTTGATGAATGTTGGTAGCATTCCTACAACATTATCAGACGATGATATTTGGATCCCGATCCTACTGTGAGTATATGCTACTTATCAGGATATTCGTCACTTAACGATCAATGCTATAAACCTAGTAGGTGTCCAGAAAAGTGTCAGCGGGGTTACGCCCCCAGAGAAAAGAGGTTATTTAATTAAAGAACTTCGCGAAAGCGTTGGAAAACCTCCCTCGAAGTATCGACACCAGCCTGGCTGAACGGTTAAGCAAGTATTGTACGGTGAGAATAATCCTGGCTAATTCTTCTTTTATGGTTTGAGGAAGGATTCGAGAAACAGTGGGAGCCATCCAGTTTAGATAAACTAAAAACCACTCTAAACTTGCAAGAGCATCATGCTAAAGAGTTTTCTTCTCTCTCTCCTAATTGCAGCGACCCTGAAAATGACTGGACTTAAGTTACTTTTAGAGAAAAATATACTGACAGGGCCAAACTATAAAGATTGGCTGCGGAATGTCAAAATGGCTTTGACCTATGACAAACTGGGGTACGTCCTCACTGCTACGGCACCTGCTGTCCCTGGTCCCAAATCCAGCAATGCGGATAAGGAAATCCGCAAAACCTGGGATTTAGATTGCGCGAAAGCCAAGTGCATCGTGCTTGCCTCGATGAACAATGAACATCAGAGGAGGCACGAGGATATGGACCTTGATGGCATATTTCTCCATACAAAGGAACTTTATGGAGAGCAATCTCGTATAGCAAGATACGAGACCTCAAAGAACTTGTTTCGAGCGAGGTTGGCTGTCGGGTCATCGGTAGGAGAACATGTCCTAAAGATGATCGGCTATATAGAAGAGCTCGCAGACCTTGGGACGACTTTGGATAATGAGCTCTATACAGACCTTATTCTCCAGTCCCTTCCTCACACCTACGCCCAGTTTATCCTGAACTTCAACCTTCAAAGAAAAGAAGTTGATCTTCCGGAACTCCTGAACATGTTAAGGAGTGCAGAGGGTACCTTGAAGAATTCAAGGGAAACACCCGCTATGTTTGTTGACGGTACATCTTCTTCCGGGTCCAAGGCTAGGGCCAAAGGAAGGAAGAAGAAGGTCGCACCCAGACCTAGAGGAGGTGTTAGTAAGGTGGGAGGGAAGGGAAAGAAAAAGATTGCAGTACCGATAGTTGGCCAGGATGAGTGCTTCCATTGTCACAGGAAAGGGCACTGGAAGAAGGATTGCAAGGCGTGGAACGCCAAGAACCAGGAACCGAAGCAAGCTGTGGCTTCGACTTCAGGTGTGTTTGTAATTGAGAATTGTCTGTCGATCAACTCTACTTCCTGGGTATTGGATACCGGATCAGGATCTCATATTTGCAATTCATTGCAGGCACTGAGAAACCGTAGAGTGCTGAAGAAAGGTGATATGACCCTAAAGGTTGCTAACGGAGCTAGCGTGGGAGCTGCGTCCGTCGGGGATTATCACCTAGGATTGACGAGTGGACACATTTTGGTTTTACATAACTGTTATTTTGTACCAAGCTTAACGTGTAATATCATATCAGTTTCCTTGTTATCAAATAAAGGTTATGATTTCACGTTTGTAAGAGATATTGTCAACATCCACCTTAATCATGGTTTGATTGGGTCAGGTACACTAAATAACGGAATATATGTTTTAAACCAACTCTAAATTTTCAATGTCCAGAACACACTAAAAATAAAGTCTCCAGATTTAAATAAAGCTTTCTTATGGCATTGTATACTGGGTCACATCAATGAGAGAAGGTTGACTAAGTTGCATAGAGAAGGATATTTGGACTCGTTCGAATATCAATCTTATGACACTTGTCAATCTTGTCTCAAAGGAAAGATGACAAAGACTCCATTCACTGGACAAGGAGTAAGAGCGAGCGAGCTCTTAGGACTCATACACAGCGATGTATGTGGTCCAATGTCTACACATGCGAGAGGTGGTTTTTCCTATTTCATTACTTTCACGGATGATTACTCAAGATACGGATTCATTTATCTGATGAAACATAAATCCGAGGATTTTGAGAAATTCCTAGAGTATAAGAATGAAGTAGAAAACCAAACCGGCAAAAGTATCAAAACACTTAGATCTGATCGAGGTGGTGAATACTTGAGTACCGAGTTCCTAGGTTACCTAAAAGAGAAAGGAATTCTCTCTCAGCTTACTCCTCCGTACACTCCACAGCATAACGGTGTATCGGAGAGACAGAATCGAACCCTATTTGATATGGTACGATCCATGATGAGTAATGCTGAGTTACCGCGATCTTTCTGGGGTCATGCGCTAGAATCAGCGGCATATCTTTTAAACATGGTACCTACCAAGACTGTGCCTACCACTCCATATCAGATGTGGAGCGGGAAGAAACCCTATCTTCAGTATCTGAAAATATGAGGATGTCCAGCTTTTGTTAAAAAGCAGCATGTGGACAAGCTCGAGGCACGATCAGTAAAGTGTAAGTTTGTGGGATATCCAAAAAACTCCAAGGGGTATCTATTCTATTACGCAGAGGAACAAAAGGTGTTTGTTTCTCGTAATGCCCATTTTCTAGAATATCAGTTTTTAGAAAAGGAAATAACTGGGAGCGAAATAGAACTGGAAGAAATTCCAGAACCACAAACTGCTACTGAAAGTTTGGTAGAACCAGAAGTTCAAGAAGAACAGGACATTCCCGCACCCCTCCGCAGGAGTAGTAGGCCGTCTCATCCGCCTGAGAGATACTACGGTTTTCTCATAGATGGGGATAGAAAGGATTGCATCTGTAGCGTCTTGAAAAGTCGTTTTGGTGTTTTCTTGAAATTCGGTGAAAATTCGGTATTTTTCCGAAAACCGTCTTTCTCGATATTTTGCAGTTTAGGGCTAATTATACCTAAAATGGATAGGTAATTACTTGTTTTTAGTGACTAATGAGTTAATTATGAAATTTTGGTCATTTAAAAATTTTTCCCTATTTTTCATTTTTTAATATTATTTTAAGCCGGTAAGAAAATACATTAAATAAGCGATAAATACAAATTTTTCCGGGCTAATTTTAATCTCTAAAATTATGATAATTATATTGTAGTGATAACATGAATTTTTAGTAATTTATTTTGATTTTTAACAAATTTTTATGATTTGAAACGAAATTATTGAATTTTGGGCTAAAACTTGCAATTTTTGAGTTGTAGGGGGCCTTTTTGCATAAAATTTCTTTTGTAAAACCCCTCTCTCTTTTTCCTCAGCCCTAGGACAGCCCCACCTTGTGTGAGACCAGAAATTTCTGGCCTCTCTCTTCTTGGTTTCTTTCTTGAGTTAATTTGATAGTTTATGGTATTATTTTAATTAAAATGGATAATGTATGATACATTGACTTTTGTGGACTTGACCATGACTTTCCCCACTTGCCCACACCCTCCCCCAAACCTCATTCTGGCCGAAATTCCTGCACACCCTCTTCTTCCTCTCTTTTCTTTTCATTTTTCTTCAATTTCTTCAAGAAATACATCAAAATCCATGATTTAATTCAAAAATCCAAACAAAAATCCTTATGCTATCATTATCCTTAGCCATTCTTGCTTGGACCTTGGTGTTGAGGCCATCAATTGGAGCAAATTCTCTTGCTTGATCCATTGATCAAGAGGTATAATTCTCATCAAGTTGCTTTCTTTTGCTAAAAATTCCTTTAATTGTATGGTTAGTGTTAAAAGTTAGCTTATTTCTAATCTAGTTTAAAAGAGTAGTTTGTTTAAATTAGGGTTTTGAAGCCATGATAATTAATTAAGTTGTTTTGTAGTTAATCTAGTTGTTAATTAACTAATTTATATGGTTAACTTGTTTATATAGTTTCCAATTATGCTAATTTGGTTAAATTTAGAAGTGTGAAATTGCTTTTTAGGATTTTCAAGAAAAGGTTTTTGTATGGAAATGGTATTTGAAACATGATTAGTGAGTTGATTAAGTTTTAGAAAACATTATCTAATTGATTAAACCTAATTTGCTATCTAGTGTTTTGCTAACCTTAATCTAAGTGGTTAATTTGCTTATTAGGCTAAAATCTGGTGTTAAATTAAGGTTTTTCATATATAGTTTGGTTTATGTTTGCTAATTACAAAAATCAAGAATTGGTTGTTTATGGAAATTAGGATTGGAATCATTGTTGTTGTGTTATAATTAGTGTTTGTAGATTGCTTGTAGTGTGGTTGGGTGATTGTGCTATATTGTAGTCGTTTTGTCGCAAATCGGCGACGTTGCACCGATTTTTGGAATGTATATGCTTACTAGATTTTTATAAAAGTTATGTGATGAATTATTTTCGACATCTTGATGATTGTAATGGCTTGTCATACGACTTTTAGGATGCGTGAGTGCGGATTTTTGGGTAGTCGGGTTTTAGTTTTGCCGGGTGACCCAAATCGGCGTTTTTCGGCAGTTTTTGCGATTTTCGCGTGTGTTCCGCGCACTTTGTGCACGTTGTACTTAGCTAGCGAACTTTAGTAGTTTCGTTGGGGTTTTGCGTCGTTCTTGATAGGTAACCTTATGTTGGGTATTGATGTAAATTCCAGGTTCGGTCGCGGAGACGTCAGACGCGGCGCGAAAGGGAAAGGCGGTGATTGGACACAGCTAGCCAGGGATCCCGGTGAGTAGATTTAACATCTACGGGGGACGATCGTTTGGATGGCGCAAGTCGCCTGATAGATTTAGTAAACTGGAAAATAGTAAATTGGATAACCACTTGTGACATTAGAATAATATTACTGGCATGATAATTGCTGCAATTAGATCAATATGTTATACCCATATACGCAAACTCAATTGTAGGACACATGCACCATTACCAGGTTTTTATATGCAGCACGAGCACTATTCATGCCTACACACACACCCTGGTAATTGCCATGCCACCACACTAGATGACCTTTAATTGAAACCTTTTACTAATTGATACTTAAATTGTGCTATTTCCTTAAAATGAAACCGTAGTATTGCTATTCATGTGCATGTACTTCATCATATTCATTGTTCATGCTTAATACATTAATCACACATCGCAACTTGATTATTGATACCATATGCATTCATTATCACTGATATATGCACTTATGAGGATTTCTTGAGATTTTATGATATTGCTGGATTTCGGGGGAAAGCCGCAAAATTTCTAAAATTATTATATTTTTAAATTATGCAAATTGCGGTTTTCTAGTGATGTAAGTGTCGTCCACCATGAGTTTGCTGTGGCTTTGGAAATCCGTGTCGAGGAGTGGAGGAACCGGCACGGGTACATGGTGGGCCCGGTAAGGTACCCCGGGGCAAGAGGAATGTGGTGATGACGTTGAGCCTGGCAGGGGACGGATTACCTACCGGTGACTGTTTGGGACGGCGGATATCCAGAGGATACCGACCGTGGCCGCTAGATGATGAGATATTGATATTTGAGATGGGTCAGCCGGACGGCTGAGGCCAGAGATACATTTATGAGGTTTGAGACAGCTTTTAGGTGTCGTTGCTGGACACCGGTTCTCGTCGATTCCTTGATATTATGCTGGCATTCTAAAAGAGTTTCAAAAACAAAAAGAGATAAAATATTTCTTATATATACCTATTGAGACCTCAGATTTTCATGTTGCATACATATTAGCACACTGATATTGTATACACACCTGCTAGTGCATCCAGTCATACCTGTATTTTAGATGCTAGGATGCTTGTGTGCATGCATACGATAGCCTTTGTAGATGTTATTTATTACTCACGAGTTGGCAACTCACCCCCGTTGTGCCACAGTCTTTTGCAGGTCCGCTCCGTCAGTTCAGTAGCGGCGGGCGCACTTGTTCTTTTGTCTCTTTTGCCTGAGCTCGAGATTTGCTCATAGGTGGGTTATGTTATTTTTTTTGTACCACCTTGTATATTCTTGTATCTAGTGTACTACATCTACTGTTCTACCAGATTATTGTATATTGACCTAGAGATGAGACTGTGAGGTTTGTGGATTTTATACTGTATTTGGGGTCGAGCTCACTTGAGCCGACATGCTACTTTTTCATGCTTCCTTATGCTTTATTATGCTCTATTATGCTTGTTGTCATTTACATTGCGTCGGATTTGTGACCGCCGTATGGCGAAGAGCTAGCTCCCTCTTGGGGATGCCCTATTTTGTGGATTCATGTATATATTTTGTTGTACCCATTTTTGGGGGTCAGTATTTACAAAGGAGACTCTGCCGAAATTTTCGGGAAAAATTTGTATTGTTTTTAAAAAGTGTTTTACATGACTTATTTGATAACTCGCTTTCAATTGATTGGGTTTTCTTCACTCTTTTGCTTCATTGGTTTTGTTTTCTGGGCTTTGGCTTACTTATTTTACGGACGCCTTTAGACGTTTCGTAAACTTAAGTGCCAGTCACGTTCCGTACCCTGCGGGTCGTGACAGCATCATAGATGATGATGAACCTACTGACTTCCAGCAGGCCATCCAGAGCGGCGACTCGGTACGATGGCTAGATGCAATGCGGACCGAAATGGAGTCCATGTACACCAACAAAGTATGGACTTTGGACTTTGCTCCAGATGGGGTAAAACCCATAGGATGCAAATGGATCTTCAAGAAAAAGATTGGTGTAGATGGACAGGTGGAAACCTATAAGGTTAGACTTGTTGCAAAGGGTTTTCGTCAAAGACCTGGTTTGGACTATGACGAAACTTTTTCTCCAGTGGCTATGCTCAAATCCATTCGGGTCCTTCTTGCTATTGCTGCCTTCCATGATTATGAAATCTGGCAGATGGACGTAAAGACGGCTTTTCTGAATGGAAATTTAGAAGAGAGCGTCTATATAGATCAGCCAGAGGGTTTCAATCAGAGTGGGAGCAGCGGGAAAGTATGCAAGCTGCTTAAGTCCATTTATGGACTAAAGCAGGCATCGCGGAGTTGGAACATCTGTTTTGATGAAACAGTCAAAGAATATGACTTTATCAAAAATCCAGATGAACCGTGCATATATAGTAAAGTTGTAGCCAGAAGTGTTGTATTCCTCGTCTTGTACGTGGATGACATTCTATTGATAGGAAATGACATTCCTATGCTACAATCTGTCAAAGGATTCTTGTCACACAGGTTCTCCATGAAAGACCTGGGTGATGCCTCTTACATTCTGGGGATCCGGATCTATCGTGATAGATCCAAGAGGATGTTGGGACTTTCGCAGTCCAGGTATATCGACACTGTACTGAAAAGATTCAGTATGGAAGATTCTAAGCGCGGTAATCTACCGGCTTGTCACGGAATCACCCTCTCCAAAGAGATGTCTCCCAAGACTGATTTGGAAAGGGAACGCATGTCTATTATACCCTATGCTTCTGCGGTAGGCTCTATAATGTATGCGATGTTGTATACCAGACCAGATGTAGCTTACGCACTGAGCGTGGTGAGCCGGTATCAGTCAGACCCAGGGGAGAAACACTGGATAGCAGTAAAGAACATTCTCAAGTACCTGAGGAGGAATAAGGAGATGTTCTTGGTTTACGGCGGAAAAGACCTCAGGTTGGAGGCCTTTGCTGATTCCGGCTTCCAGAGTGATAAGGACGATTCCAAGTCCATGTCGGGTTATGTCTTTACCCTCAATGGAGGGGCGGTGTGCTGGAAGAGCTCCAAGCAGGACACCGTTGCTGACTCGACGATGGAAGCGGAGTATATAGCTGCTTGCGATGCCGCAAAAGAAGCAGTCTGGATGAAGAAGTTCCTAACAGAACTTCAAGTGGTTCCTACCATAGTTGATCCAATACCTCTATATTGCGACAACAACGGAGCTATAGCTTTAGCGAAGGAACCAAGGTCCCATCAGAAGTCCAGACACATCTTGAGGCGGTATCACCTGATCAGGGAGATCATTGATCGTCAGGAGATCGAGGTTCGGAGAGTTGCTTCAGAAGAGAACATTGCTGATCCATTCACGAAGGCCCTACCTCAGACGCAGTTCGAGAGGCTACTCGAGATCATTGGTCTTCGATATGCCAGTACATGGCCCTAGTGCAAGTGGGAGATTGTTAGTGTTTATGCCCTAGAAGGCCATTACTGTATCATACTAGTTTGTATATTACTTAATGGAAGCTTGGGATATTCACATGTATATAACAGTCTTTCTAAACATGGTAGTATGCTACTTGGTTTTTCTATCTTAATATGTGAGTGTACGTATTGATAGAGCTCTTAGGATCTTGCTTGACTACCAGCGTTGTGATGGCAGTCACACTAGTGGGGGCTGGGTAGTCTACAAGCACATCCTTATTCAGGTCCCTAGTCGTTGGATTATCGAGACAGAGCATCGGTACTCCGGAGTAGACTAGTGTGTACGCTTCTCATCCCAGTTGGGGAGATGGTCTGTCCCACAGCCGTCAGTACGTCGTACTGGAGATAGTATACAGGTGCTCGTTGGGTTACGGGTACACCGGACAGGACTCACAGGGAACTGTTGGTTGGTTTTATACCAGTCGTCAGTGAACAGTTCCCAGGTGACATGAGTACAGCATAGTCCGCAGACTTGACACTGCTACTTCGCCTCGAGTGTGTCCCACTGTTCTTAGATTGCTACCCTACCACGGCTCAAAGGAGTCGTGCAAACAGGTAGCAGTTGGGTGCAGTCCCGAGCACTTGGAGGCAGTGGCGGTTAGACAGGTTTCGTCCCTCCCGGTATTGGGAGTAGATATCGCGCTGTGTCAGAGAGCCATTACGCAAAGTGCCTGGCCAGGGCAAGCGAGATTTGCTGGTAGGTTCCAGTAGTTTCTCAGGGTGTAATGGGCTTCCCTCCGACACGACTTATACCGCTATTAGGGGACTGACGCTTGCCGCCCCCTAGGCAGGATATGCGATAGTCTTGGACGAACGGACCGGACTGTATGGAGATTGTCACATCAGACTCAGTAGGAGTTCGGATAGGTTTCCTCATCGGCCTTCTTATCGACAACTACCTGGGGACCGTTACGTACAGCTAGTGCCGCTTGCGGTCTGTGGTTAAACCCACTGCCAGCGTAGTAGTCGAGTCTCTAGAGTCCCACACAGAGAGTTTTCTATTCCAGGCGAAACGATATAGAGGTCGTATGGTTTTACGACAAGGGTTCGGACGCATACGTGCGTTTAGGCGCGTACGACTTTCGGACAGTTTTTACCAGTCGGCTTTGGTTTAAGCCAGTTACTGGTATCCGGTTATTGGATTTTTACAGTCTAAAGTTTTTCCGTATTTTTGCGGATTGGAGGGGCGTTCTCGTAATTGTGTGAGAAGCTTCTAGAAGTGGTGACTAAGGAGGTTTAGGTGTCATTTGCATTAAATGAGTTTAGTGAGTCATGAGGGTGATTCATGCATATCATTAATGCATGATAAATGCTTAATGAGTCATGACAATGAATCACCATTAGATATTTGTGAAGCATGCTTATTCATTATGTATTATTCTTTTCTTCATTAATAAGAATGCTTCATATTTATTATGATGACTTACTATTCTCATATGATAATAATTCTCACCTTCTCTCTCCTCAAGCTCTCTCTCTTCAAAAGACTAATCCTCCCCTCTCATGAGTTGAGTACAAGGGTTAGTAAGACTAAACAATCCATAACCATCACTCTATCTCAATCTAACTTCTTTGATTAGCAATCCAAGAAGGTTAGTTGCCTCAAGTTTAGAGGCTAAGCTTGGAGTTTTGCTCTCGGGTGGATCGTCTACTACTTCGAGAAGGCCGAGGAGAACAAGGAGTTCGTAAAGACGAAGGAGTTGGTTCATTAGGTATAATCCCTAAACATAGTAGTTTAGAGACACTTTGTGTTTGGTTATTTATAGTTTAGCTTCGATTCAAGCGGTTAGTCGATGTTCGTTCACTAAACAAGTTCGTATTTGAAAATTCCGCCTCCCCACAAGTATTGGGGTGTAGTACATCGACTTACACTCGTAACCTAACGAGCACCCGCATACTATCTCCAGTACGACGTACTGATGGCTGTGGGACAGACCACCTCCCGTGCTGGGATGAGAAGCGCATACGCTAGTCTACTCCGGAGTATCGATGCCCTGTCTCGATAGTCCTACGACTAGGGAACTGTATAAGGATGTGCTTGTAAATTACCCAGCCCCCACTAGTGTGACTGCCATCACAACGCTGGTAATCAAGCAAAGATCCTAAGGGCTCTACTAATATGTATAAGCAATATGCTAAAAGAAACACATGCACATATTGAAGTAGAAACAAACCAAGTAGCATACTACCATTTTGAGCAAGATTGTCTATACAACTGTGAATATCCAAAGCTTCCATTAAGTAATATACAAGCTAGTATGATACAGTAATGGCCTCTAGGGCATATACACTAACATTGACGATTTGGTCGAACCTAAAGTTTTAATAGAGCCTAGCGAGCCTCAGCCACTCCGTAGATCTAGTAGGACTTCTTGCCCACCTCACAGATACTACGGTTTTCTAATTGATGGTGATAGAGAAGATTGCATCATGGATGATGATGACCCTACTAGTTTTCAGCAAGCTATCACGAGTATTGCAGATGGACGTTAAAACCGCATTTCTCAATGGTGATTTAGATGAATGCGTTTTTATGGATCAGTCAGAGGGCTTCATTGATAGTGGGAGAAGCGGAAAGGCATGCAGGTTTATTAAATCCATTTATGGATTAAAGCAGGTATCACGGAGTTGGAACATCTGCTTTGATGATACAATCAAAGAGTTTGATTTTATCAAAAATGTAGATGAACCTTGCATTTATAAGAAGATTGTAGGGAGCACAGTCACATTCCTTGTATTGTACGTGGATGACATTCTCCTGATAGGAAATGACGTTCCTATGCTACAATCGGTCAAACTGTTTTTATCACAGAGGTTCTCCACGAAGGACCTGGGTGATGCCTCATGTATTATGGGAATTAGGATCTATAGAGATAGATCTAAGAGATTGTCCCAATCGAGGTATATAGACACTATACTAAAGAGGTTTAGTATGGAAGATTCCAAGCGAGGTAATTTACCCGCTTGTCACGGGATCACCCTCTCCAAAGAGATATCTCCAAAGACTGATGAAGAGAGAGCTCGCATGAGCATTATACCCTACGCTTCAGTGGTTGGATCTATAATGTATGCGATGTTATGTACTCGCCCAAATGTTGCTTATGCACTGAGTGTATTGAGCAGGTATCAATCCAATCTAGGGGAGAAACACTGGACTGCTGTGAAGAACATTCTTAAGTACTTGCGAAAGACTAAAGAAATTTTCTTGGTGTATGGTAACGGAAACCTCCAAATAGAAGCCTTTACCGACTCCAGCTTCCAGAGCGATAAGGATGACAGTAAATCCATCTTGGGGGTTGTATTTACCCTAAATGGAGGGGTGGTATGTTGAAAGAGTTCAAAAAAAGATGCTGTCGATGAATCCACGATGGAAGCTGAGTATATTGCTGCTAATGAGACCGCAAAAGAGGCAGTCTGGATGAGGAAGTTCATTTCTGAACTTCAGGTGGTTCCATCCATTGCTAACCTAATACCTTTGTATTGCGATAACAATGGAGCCATGGCTTTGGCAAATGATTGGGCATGCGGTATGCCAGCAGCTGGTTATAGATATGACAGCAGGTACCCATTGCACCAACTACAGGCCTTAGTGCAAGTGGGAGATTGTTGGATATGTATGCCCTAGAGGCCTGTATTGTATAGGATGCTAAGCATGTATATGTACAGAAACAATCTTTGCTCAAAATGATAGTATGCTATCTGGTTTATTGTAACATTTCAGAAAAATAAAATATTTTTTTAGGAATTTTAAAATTAAATAATAAATTTTATGAATATTTTGATAATGCGGTACAGTTAATTTCCAATAAATTGGGAAATATCTGGAAAATTATAGGAATTTCTGAAATGAGGGTGTTTTATGCGATTTAGGAAAATTATGAATTTTTATAATTAATTATATAAAATTTTAATGCTAATCGCGATTAAATATCACTAATCGTGCATTAAACTTGTTTTGTGCATGTGACATGCACCAAGTCATTTTTCATATTTGCTACATTTTCCTACCATGGTCTTTTCTTTATTTTCTTGCATGGCTTTATTTTGAGTGAGAAGAAAAGAAAAGAAAAAGGAAATTGGAAAAGAAAAAGAAAAGAAATGGGAATAAAGAATGAGGGATAGGCATGAGAGAGAAGAGAAGGTGAGGGGTTGTGTTGACTTGGTCATTGGTTTCCCCTTCATTGTTTCCTTCTTCATTTTCCCTCTCCTCCTTCTTCATGGCTGCCCTCCACCTCCTCCCTCCTCTACCTCCTCACAACTCCTTGAAAAACACATCAAAAATTCATCTCCATTTCTTTAAAACATGTATAAGCTCCCTACAAACACTTTGGACCAAGAAAAATTGGATTTTGAAGAATTGGGGCAACTCAAGAAATTTCTTGAGTTACCAAATGATGTACTTTCTTCACCATTAGCGTAGTATTTCATTCACTTTAGTGTCCTTGCATGTTTAGAAGTGATGTTTAGTGAGGTTTGAAAATTCCAAGTTAGGGTTTTGAGGAATTATTGAATCCAAAAGTGTAATTGAGATTAGTAGAAGCCACAAACCCCCTTAGTGATGGCATATTGGACCTAAAACCAGAGACAAACCCCAATTCACGAACTTTGAAATTTGCCGATATTGGATTTTCTAGAAAATGTGAGGTTATTTAGAGATCTGCTAACACCCGGGGCACCTGAAAATTTATTAGCAAATACAGTGATACAAGCAGGAATTCTAGAAGCTACCATTGAAACCCTAGCCCCTATTTCCTTACCTTGGCCGCAAATATATCCATTCTTGCCACAAATTGCGGACGGAGCAGGGAATTGGGTGTTCGTCTTTGGTCCAGGGATTTATCTCCAGTAAAATAGACCCTCCATGTATGCAAAATTGACTAATTTCAACTAGGGTAAAATCTGGGACCATTTTCTTGAGTTGGTGCATTGTTTTGCGACGTCGTTTTAAATTGGGATATGGTATTTGATATTGTGTTCCTTCATCTGATGTTTGTACGTCAGCGACGGGGGTTGTTGGGTGGTTTTGCAGGCGTAGGCTATTGGTTCTAACCTATAAGCGATTCGCATGCCGCTTTGGTTTTCATGTTCGATTCTTGATACTATATGACGCATTGGAAATTGTAGGTACCCCCATGTGGACTTCGAGACGACGAGGATGAGCATGACGTCATCGACTCCAACAAGCGAGGATCAAGGTGAGTAGATATATATCTACGTGGGAAGTCGGGTGGATGGCGTATAGCACCCCCGCAGTTTCGTAGTATAGAACGCGAATGCGTTATTATATATATACATATATACTTATATGTTATTATAAGATGTGTATACTTAGCTAGAAATGCTTTAGAGGACTTTGGGCAAGTGTAAGCGTATTTGGTAGTTAATGCTATAGTTTAGTGTTAGTCGCGAAACCCTAGAATACGGTTTACACCCACACGCACGCACACACGCATACATTTTATTACTTGTGCATATATGGGGATATATATATATATATATATATATATATATATATATGTTTGTGAGTATGTGTGTATATATATATACATATACATGGATGATGAGGATAGTATATGATACTGGAGGTGTGTCGATGAGATTGGGCACGATGCCATAAGATCGGTGATATGACATGGTTCGTATCATGAGATACGACATGATTATTATAGCGGGTCCTTAGGCGATGTGTTTTCATACACACGCAAATATATATATATATATATATATATATATATATGTATGTATGTAAATGGTATCAGTATGTACTAGACTTTAGATCAGTACCCCAGTTCATGATATGGTGATAAGGATACCAGATAAATGATGAGATGAATGTGAGATTTGACCCGTACCCAGATTTGGGATGCCGTACGATGGATTTACCGTACGAGATATAATTATGATGATAGATCCTCACTCTTGACTCTAGGATGTCATAGTATATATTGTACCGTATGTGATACTATTGAGGGGGATCACCGACTATATATATATATATATATATATATATATATATATATATATATATATATATATCGACTCTGACTTAGGTGGATATATATATATATATATATATCGACTCTGACTTAGGTGGTTTCCTTACCCTTTCGACTAGGCTGTTAGTTTAGTCCTGTAGTTACTTGTAGATATTACACTGGACTCGAGTCATACCTATTTCAAACTAACGAATCGTGAGTATTTTAAAGGCAGGCCAAGGGATTCTACGGACATTTCAAAAGACGTACATTTTCTTAAAAACACTGTAGCCTTATTTTGTAAACACCATAATTCGTAATATTTCAAATGTCAAAATTGTATGACTCATATATAGATGTATATTCGTATATTTTGCGTTGTTATTCATGTTCCACATATTCTTGCTGTTTGTATCGCATTGCATGCTTCTTGTGTTTTCTTTAGTTATTATTAAAATAATACTGCCAGGACACAAAACATTTACCGATGATGTGTATGCTCCACGTACACCTGCTTGCCGGCTCACACACATCATCATCGGTACAGTTCATGTCACGTACACTTTAGATATACTATTTCTTTAGTATAAATTGTTAGTTGATAGTTTCGACATGATACTGTGAGCTTGCTTTTATATGATAGCTTAGACATTGCATTTCTTTCAAATGTTTTAACGATGTTTGCATGTGTAGGTTGATGTATATGATGTTGGTTTTCGTATTGGGCTTTGACATTGGTGTCTTCGCCATAACTCCGATGATTGTGGGATGCTTGACGGAGTTTTGATTTTGGTTTATATACTCGTTTTTCATGCGCATGCATTGCGCTACGAGGTGTTTTATGTATTTATGATTTCGGAGCTTCGACGACTTGATCATTTTACTGAAATGTTTTAGTATTTAAGGGGTTTAAATTTAAATTCGGGGACCGACTTTCTTTAAGAGGGAAAGACTGTAACATTTCAGAAAAATAAAATATTATTTTTGGGAATTTATAAAATTAAATAATAAATATTATGAATATTTTGATAATGCGGTATAGTTAATTTCCAATAAATTGGGAAATATCTCGAAAATTATAGGAATTTCTGAAATGAGGGTGTTTTATGAGATTTAAGCAAATTATGAATTTTTATAATTAATTATATACAATTTTAATGATAATCACGATTAAATATCACTAATCGTGCATTAAGCTTGTTTTGTGCATGTGGCATGCACTAAGTCATTTTTTACATTTGCTACATTTTCCTACCATTGTCTTTTCTTTATTTTCTTGCATGGTTTTATTTTGTGTGAGAAAAGAAGAAAAGAAAAAGAAAAGAAATGGGAATAAAGAATGAGGGATGGGCATGGGAGAGAAGAGAGGGTGAGGGGTTGTGTTGACTTGGTCATTGGTTTCACCTTCATTGTTTCTCTCTTCATTTTCCCTCTCCTCCTTCTTCATGGCTGCCCTCCACCTCCTCCCTCCTCTACCTCCTCACAACTCAATGAAAAAAACATCAAAACTTCATCTCCACTTCTTTAAAAACATGCACAAGCTCCCTACAAACACTTTGGACCATGGAAAATTGGATTTTGAAGACTTGGGGAAACTCAAGAAATTTCTTGAGTTGCCAAATAAGGTCTTTCTTCACTATTAGCATAGTATTTCATTCACTTTAATGTCCTTACATGTTTAGAAGTGATTAAGTGATGTTTAGTGAGGTTTGAAAATTCCAAGTTAGGGTTTTGAGGAATTATTGAATCCAAAAGTGTAATTGAGGTTAGTAGAGGCCACAAACCCCCTTAGTGATCGTATATTGGACATAAAACCAGAGACAACCCCCAATTCACGAACTTTGAAATCTGCCGATATTGGATTTTTTGGAAATTGTGAGGTTATTTAGAGATCTACTAACACCCGGGGCACCTGAAAATTTATTAGCAAATACAGTGATACAAGCAGGCATTCTAGAAGCTACCATTGAAACCCTAGCCCCTATTTCCTTACCTTGGCCTCAAATATATCCATTCTGGACGCAAATTGTTGCCAGAGCAGGGAATTGGGGGTTCGTGTTTGGTCCAGAGATTTATCTCCAGTAAAATAGACCCTCCATGTATGCAAAATTGACTAATTTCACCTAGGGTAAAATCTGGGACCATTTTCTTGAGTTGCTGTATTATTTTACGACTTTGTTTTAAATTGGGATTTGGTATTTGATATTGTGTTCCGTATTCTGATGTTTGTACGTCGGCGACGGGGGTTGTTAGGTGGTTTTGCAGGCGTAGGCTATATGTTCTAACCTATATGCGATTCGCATGCCGCTTTGGTTTTCATGTTCGATTCTTGATACTATATGACGCATTGGAAATTGTAGGTTCCCCTACGTGGACTTCGAGACGACAAGGATGAGCATGGCATCATCGACTCCAACAAGAGAAGATCGAGGTGAGTAGATATATATCTACGGGGGAACTCGGGTGAATGGCGTATAGCACCCCCGCAGTTTTGTAGTATAGAATGCGAATGTGTTATTTTATATATACATATAAACTTATATGTTATTATAAGATTTGTATACTTAGCTAGAAATGCTTTAGAGGACTTTGGGCTAGTGTAAGCGTATTTGGTAGTTAATGCTATAGTTTAGTGTTAGTCGCGAAACCCTAGAATAAGGTTTACACCCACACGCGCACACACACGCATACATTTTATTACTTGTGCGTATATGGGGATATATATATATATATATATATATATGTTTGTGAGTATGTATGTATGTATGTATGTATGTATGTATATATATATATGTATGTATGTATGTATTTATGTACATGGATGATGAGGATAGTATATGATACTGGAGATGAGTCAATGAGATTGGGCACGATTCCATGAGATCGGTGATATGACATGGTTCGTATCATGAGATACAACATGATTATTATAGCAGGTCCTTAGGCGATGTATTTTCATACACACGTATATATATATATGTAGATGGTATCAGTATGTACTAGACTTTAGATCAGTACCCCAGTTCATGATATGATGATAAGGATACCAGATAAATGATGAGATGAATGTGAGATTTGACCCGTACCCAGATTTGGGATGCCGTATGATGGATTTACCGTACGAGATAAAATTATGATGATAGATCCGCACTCTTGACTCGAGGATGTCATTGTATATATTGTATCGTATGTGATACTATTGAGGCGGGATCACCGACTATTATATATATATATATATATATATATATATATATATATATATATATATATATATATATATCGACTCAGACCTAGGTGGTTTTCTTACCCTTTCGACTAGTTTGTTAGTTTAGTCCTGTAGTTACTTGTAGATGTTAGACTGGACTCGAGTCATACCTATTTCAAACTAACGAATCGTGGGTATTTTAAAGGCAGGCCAAGGGATTCTACGGACATTTCAAAGGACGCACATTTTCTTAAAAGCACCGTAGCCCTATTTTCTAAACACCACGACTTGTATTATTTCAAATGTCAAAACTGTATGACTCATATATAGATGTATATTCATATATGTTGCGTTGTTATTCATGTTCTGCATATTCTTGTTGTTCGCATCGCATTGCATGCTTATTGTTTTTTTTTAGTAATTATTAAAATAATGTTGTCAGGACACATCACCTTTACCGATGATGCGTATGCTGCACGTACACCTGCTTGCCGGCTCACACACATCATCATCGGTACAGTTCATGTCACGTACACTTTAGATATACTATTTCTTTAGTATAAACTGTTAGTTGATAGTTTCGACATGATACTGTGTAGCGTTTTGAAAATTGTTTCGGTGAAATTTCGGAAAATCGGTAAAATAAGGGGGTTTTCTGTAAAAAGTCAATATGCAAATATCTTATTATAAAAATTAAATATACATATTCTAGTTATGTAATTGCTAGTATTTGGTGTTTATTGAGCGACTGGTGAAATTTCAAATTTTCTGGAAAAAATTTATTTTATTATTATTTTAAGCCGTCACTAATATATTTAATTAGGGAAAATTACAAATTGGAATGAGTTGAAACAAATTTTGTGCATCATGACACACTAAAACAAAATGTAACATGTTGCTTTTAAATGAATTGGAGTTGTCATAAGGGTTCTAGAAATTTAGGAATGAGTTATTAGAAAATAAAAGAAAACTAAATAATTAATAAAAGACTTAATGAATGTGAATTTTGGAGAAGTTCCTACACTAACCCGCAAACCCACCCAACATGGCCGAACCCATGGGCTGCCCCCAAATCCCCAAGTCTCCATTTCATTTCCTTTTCAAATCAAATAGAAAAGAAATTTGAAAGAAACTAATAAAATAATGAGGTATGGGCATACTTGAGGTATGGATTAATTTTGCTTTGACTTAGAATTCCCCCCCCCCCCACTCACACACACCTCACCCCTCTCCCTCCACTGCCGAATCTGCAGCCCCATCTCCCCCCCAATTTCCACTTCATTCCATCTCATAAAATCCACAACTTAGCATCAAAAATTCACTCAAAATCAACACAAAACCACACAAATCATTAATCTAACCTTTACCCATTATTTCTTTGCCTTATCTACCATGGATCATAAAGCTAGAGAGCAACTTGGGAGGCCAAGTTTGCATGGGAGATCTCTAAAATTGTGGAGGTAAATCCTAACCCAAGTGTTTAGTTGTAGGTTAAATACTTTAAATCAACTTAATTAGGTGTTTAATTTCGGTTTTAAATTTGCAAGTTTAAATTCAAGAGAAGGGTTAAATTAAAGTTATGGTTGTGATAATTTATTCATGATTGTGTGATGTATTTTAGCATCTTAAGATATGCAAAACCTAATCTTGTAGCTAATTTGCAAATTGTTGTATTTATATTTCCCAAATTGTGATAATTATGCTAAATTGCTAACTAGGTTTTAGAAATTTAATTAAAATGTGGGATTAAAATCTAGTTAGAGTTTTTAGCACATCATTAAGGTTTCCATGTGTGATTTAACCATTTAAAATATGCAAAACCAAGCTTAATTGTTAAATTGTGAATTTTGCTTTAAAAATTGTTAAAATTGGTTATTTTTGCAAACTTGAATTTTGGGTTAATGATAATTAGTGAGACTAAAAATATGGAAATGGTTTATATGACCTGGTTATGATACTTAGTGAATATTATGGCTATTAGTTGGGTTAAAACATCAAGTTTTGAATTAAAACGGTAATTAAGTGCTTTCTAGGTTTTGTGAAATAAATCGATTTGAGCAAATTTAAGGTTTTTATGAATTGCACCATATTTTCAATTAAATTCTAGTGCGTTATGAACGCGTGATTGGTATGTTGGGTTTTTCTCGATTGATTGACGTTTGTACATCGACATCGAGGGTTGGTTTGGCTATTTTGGCATGCGTAGGCGATAGGTTTTGACCTATGCGTGATACGCGTACCGATTTGATTTTCGTGTGTCGTTTCGATTTCGAATTTGATTTTAATGCGATATGGGCGTTTTGATATGTAGGTACCCCATGTGGACTTCGAGAGGACAAGCAAGCGCATGGCGACGTTGGCACCGGCGAGCGAGGACCAGGTGAGTAGATTTATAACTACGGGGAGAAGTCGGGTGGATGGCGTATAACACGCCCGCAGTCCGTGGTGGTGTATACGGATGCGTATACACACCAACAATTATTATATGTTATTTGGGATTAATAACGATGTTTAGGATGGATATTGGTGTGTTGGATTATTTTAGTGTCGCGAACCCTAGGGTAGTGTTGCACTACACATACACACATGCATACTTGCATACATTCCTATTTATATGTGCTCATGGGATTCTTTATTGTTATGTGTTCACATGGGTATGGGACTATGTGTTCACATACGGATTTGAGGATGATACTTGGGATTGAGCTGAGTCGATGAGATTTGTTTTGGGGTTGTGATATCGGTGATATGGCAAGATTCGTACTTGAGGTACGTCCTAGTGTTATAGCGGATCTTGGGACGACGATACGGGTGAATAGTGTTATTAATAAAATGGTCAACATGTGATCGTGATATAAGATATGATATGCTAGGATATTGATACTAGGCCGTATTGGGCGATGTATACCCCTTGATGATGATATGTGCTAATGATATCGGTTTGTACGAGATTGTCGATCAGTAGTCAGATCATGAGTATATTGAGGATATTAGTATTGTGCTAGACATAGGTCGGTACCCTAGACTATGATCTTGAATAATGAGGATACCAGAGGAATGGTGTGAGGAATATGATATTGACCCGTACCCAGATTTGGGGATGCCGTACGACGGATTACGTACGAGCTATATCTTGATGATTGATCCGCACTATTGACTTGGGATACCTGATTATAGATATGGTATCGGATGCGATATTATTGAGGCAGGATCACCGACTATACATATACAGGTATGTATATGTATCGACTCAGATGATAGGCGGTTTCCTTACCTGTAGTTCAGCTTGTTAGTTCAGCCGTATAGTTTAGTGTAGTTGTTAGATTAGATTAGACTCCTACCTATTTCAAAACTAGCGGATCGTGGTTATATTAAAAGATAGGTCAAGGGATCTACGGATATTTCAAAAGACGTATCCTTTCTTAAAAAAACCACCGTAGCCCCTATTTTCAAAACCCCGCGATTCGTGTTATTTCAAATGGCACCATTGTTTAATATTTAGCTCCCGCTCATTTTGGTTGCTCGCTCCGCATCGCATACTTACATTGTTATTTCATATTGCATTGTTGATATTATGTTGTTAGGACACCAGCACCATTACCGATGATGCGTATGTACCACGTACACTTACTTGCCGGCTCACACACATCTTCATCGGTAATTGCCATGTCACGCACACCTTAGAAAATATTATTGCTTATCTTCGCTTGATAGCTAGTAGTTTGACATGATATTAGTGTACTTACCTTATATGCCAGCTTAGATATTGTAGTTATTACTGTCGCTTCATGCATACAGTTATTCATTGTTATTCCGCATTCATGGATTCTCATGCATATATTCACTTTTTACGTGCTATTGAGGTTTTGGATTGGGATTTCCATGAGATTTTCTGGATTTGGGGAAAACCGCAAAACATATACAAACTTCTTCTTTCTCTTTTTAAATGAAAAGCGCGGTTTTTCCCATGATGTATGAGTCGTCCACCATGAGTTTGCTGATGGATTTCGAGACCCGATTCGAGGAGTTGGATGAACCGTTTCGGGTACATGGTGGACCCGGTAAGGTACCCCGGGGCAAGAAGCGCGTGATGATGACGATGTGAGCCTGGCAGGGGAGCACTACCTACCGGTGATATTACCCAACGCGTCGGATATCCGGAGGATACCGTCGTAGTCTTGAGATGGATGGTAGGGGCCGGTCTGGACTGACGGCGCCCTAGATATTGTGATTGAGACATTGAGATTTCGAGATATTGAGGTACAGAGACTGTGATACAGAGATATCGAGATATTGGGATTACTTTTTGTGCCGATGCTAGGCACTGTTTTATGCTGATTTCATTATGATACCTCATTTTCAAAAAATACAAAGGAAATCTCACTAAATTATGAAAACAGTTTCTTCATTACATGTATTCTGTTTTCATGCATTCATACCTCATTCATATGATATTATGATCATTGACCTAGGTTGCGTTATTTATGCGATTTATTTCCGTAGATGTTTTTCTATTCACGAGTTGGCAACTCACCCCCGTTGTGCCCCAGTTTCTTGCAGGTTTGCCGTACAGGTTTCATTACGGTTTTGCGGGCATAGTTTCCTTCGGGTGATTTGCTAGTAGGTGGGTTTACTTGTATCGTACCCCCATTATATCTTGTATATCATTATTCTGTTGTATCTAGAAGGTCCATCAACCAAACATGTATTTATTTTGAGATAGAGACCAGTGATGTTATTCCTTCGACCTTAGAGTCGCGCGTTATATTTCTGTGGTTTTCTTGTGGTTTGAGTTCCTTTTGAATTTTGATCCTCGCCGTTGGCGTTGTATATTATATTGCTTGTCTGGTTGTGACCGTCGATTGACGAAGAGCTAGCTCCCGCTTGGGGATGCCCTTTTTGATTTCGTATACTATTCATGTTGTATCCCGTTTGGGGGCCAGTATTTACAAAGGAGACTCTGCCGAAATTTTCGGGAAATTTTTGATGTTTTTAGAAACCCGCATAATTCGGCTTATGCTATTAAAACTACTTATTTAAATTGGTTTTCCTTCACTCTACTACTTTTCTTGGTTTGCATTTCTGGGTTTTCGGCTTACTTGGATTACGTACGCCTCGAGACGTTTCGTAGTTTAAGAGCCGGTCGTGTTCTGTACTTTCGGGACGTGACATACTGTGAGCTTGCTTTTATATGATAGCTTAGACATTGCATTTATTTACTGTGTTATCTCATGCATGTATATTCATATATTCATTTGCTCTGCGATAGTTTGGGCCAGTCTGGATTGCCGGAGCCCGGTATTCATTATTTATTTAAATCGTGATTTACGATTTTGGATTTCCATGAGATTTCTGGATTTAGAGAAACCCCAAAGATTTTATAAACTTATCATCTTTTTAAAAGATAGGAAATATGTTTTTCTCGTGATATGATTTGAGAGATGTCCACCATGAGTTTTCTCGGCTCTTGAGCAATATCATACACCCGATTCGAGGAGGAGGAGGAACCGTCTGTGCGTGCATGGTGGACCCGGTGCGGTACCCCGGGGTAAGATGGTCGGAAATGATGGCGTTGAGCCTGGCAGGGGAGCACAACCGACCGGTTATTTTATTGTGACTCGACGGATATCCAGAGGATACCGATCGAAGTATAGGCCAGTCCGGATAGCCGGAGCCCTAGATATTGAAATTTGTTGACTTGGGCCAGTCTGGATAGACGGAGCCCTAGATATTGAGATTTAAGGATACATGCCAGTCCGGATTGCCGGAGCCTGAGATATTGAGATATTGAGATATATGTTTTTTGTCGATGCTTGACACTGATTCTATGTTGATTTCATTGACGATACCTCGATTTAAATATATAAAAATCTCACTAAATTAAGAAAACAGTTTTCACATGCATGATGTATTCTATTTTCATTATATTGCATTCATACCTCATATTTATGATATGTTGCTACCTGAGGCACTGACACGAGCCCTTGGTATTACACTTATGTATAGATGTTTACCCTTGCCACCTTATCTTGCTTCAGGCTTTATCATTTTGAGGTTATATATATATATATATATATATATATATATATATATATATATATTGATCATATTGACCTAGGATTGAGTCATACATACGATTTCTGCTCTGTGATGTTTTCTTCTCACGAGTTGGCAACCCACCCCTGTTGTGCCACAGTTTCTTGCAGGTTTTGCCGTACAGGTTTCCTTGGCGGCTGTGCTGGCACACTACTTCGTTCCGGGTGATTGCCTTGGTAGGTGGGTTCACTTGCATCATGACCACCATTATACTTTATTTATATTATGTTGTATCTAGAACTCCATCAACCAGACTTGTATATTTATAGACTTAGAAGACCAGTTGTATATTCTTTCGACCTTAGAGTCGCGTGTTGTATTATTATGGGTTTTCTTGATGATATTTAGTTTCCTTTGAGTTTTGATCCTCGTCCTTCGGCGTTGTATATTATATGGCTTGCGTGGTTGTGACCGCCAATTGGCGAAGAGATAGCTCCTTCTTAGGGATGCCTTTATATATATATTTCATGTATTATACCGTTTTGGGGCCAGTATTTACAAAGGAAACTCTGCCGAAATTTTCAGAAAAGACTTAAGATTTTAAAAACGCATACTTCGGCTTATGTTATTAAAACCACTTACTTTGAAATAAGTTTTCTTCACTTCTTCTTTAAATGGTTTAGATTTCTGAGATTTTTGGCTTACTTGAATTAGATGGGGTCCTATAGACTTCATATGATTCAAGTGCCAGTCACATGCCATTTCAGGTCGTGACATTTATTTTCATCTTAACGTGTGATGTATTGTATTTCATATCTTATATACATGTTAATGAAGCCCTTAGGATTATGCTTGAGTACCACGATTATGATGTAGAACATACTAGTGGGGCTTGGGCAGTCTAAAAGCATAACCTTTAATAGTTCCTAGTCGAGGGTATATCAAGATGGGGCATCGATATTACCATAGTAGACTGGTGTGTATGTTTCTTGACCCTGGGGGCGATGGTTGATCCCACAACCATTGGTGTTTGACATCAAATATTGTACACAGGTGCTCATTGGAGAATGGGTACACCGATCTGGACTCGCTGAGAACTCCTAGTTATGATATACCTATCGTCGGATAGCAGTTCTCTGGTGACACTTGTACCGGTTAGTCTGTAGACCCGAGATCATCATAGTGTCTTGTGTGATTCCCACTGTGCTTTGATTTCTCCCTACCACGGCTCTACTGAGTCGTGCATCAGGTGGATTTTAGGTACAGTACCGAATCATATGGAGGCGGTGAGCAATAGGAAGGGTTTCGTCTCTCCCGGTATAGGGAGTTGATGTCGCGCTATGCTTGATCGGCCATAATAGCAAATCCCTGGCCAGGGTTCTCGAGATTTACTGATAAGAGTTATCAGTAGTTTCTCGAAGCGTTAAGAGCCATACATCGGCATGACTTGTCAAGTTATTGGGATCTGACGTTTACCAACCCTAGACTTCATATGCGACGTATTAGATGAAGAGACCGGATTGTACGGTAAGTGTTGCTTACAGGCTCGTTGGGGTTGGGATGAGTTCGCTCGTCGGCCACATTTTTGTCATGTACCTAAGTAGCGATTACGCACAGATAGCGTCGCTGACGTGCTTGTGGTTAAACTCACTGCCAGCGTACTGTCGAGTCTTTAGAGTCCCGTAAGTTATTACGGCAGGATTTCGATCGTATTCATGTACTGGCTACATGAATGATGATCGGAAGGATAATACTGGTAGGCTTTGGTTTAAGCCGGATACCGGTATTATATTATTGGATTATTTGTATTCGTATTTTTCGGAATGCGAATACGGGTATACTTATACGGTATACGGTGAGGGGTATTCTTGTAATTGTATAAGAGAACCTTCTAGGAGGAGACACCTCATAATAGGATTTTTATTTTGTGAAAATAAAAATATGAGGTGGAATTTGGAGAATTGTCAAAGCATGGATGAAGGAATGGCTCAATGTATTTTTTATTTATTTGGGATTACTATTGAAGTATGGTGCATTATTTTGAAAAAAAATTACATACTTCAATTATTTTTCCATGAGCCATATCATTTTTCTATAGTTGAGTTTTTCATTCATCACTTGCATCTTCTCTCACCCAATTATCTCCTTCTTCAACCTCTAAGCTTTACCCTTCACATGAGTTGTGAATCAAAAGCTTAGGGATCACAATAATCCACTAGTTAATCTCTATATCATCTAAGTGATCATTTCTAGCACACTTGACCTCTTAGTTAACTCTTGTGAAGAGTTTAAACCTTGTTCCAAAGCTCTTGGGTGGATCATCTACGTCTTAAAGGTGACCGGAGATCGAGGTTGTTGCAACCATCCAAGGAGCCAAGGAGTCTCATCCGAAAGAAGACCCGAAGGACCGATTCTCAAGGTATTATCCCCTATCATATAACATCTCTAGATAGGTTTCTAGTTGTGGTTTAGTGTATATCCTAAGTTAAAAGTGGGCGTTCCATGCAAGAAAATTTTCGTTTGCCACTTCCGCCTCCTTACAAGTGTTGTGATGGTGTGCAACATCCACTAATACATCTTCACACTCTATACCCTCTAGGACTTCTAGTTTAGCAAACTAGAAGCCGTAGTTACCTCATATTCGAGGTAGGAGCTCAGACTATAGACTCTCAGGTGGATCGTCTTTGACTCGAGGAGACCGTCGAGGTTGCCCGATCCGTTTCGATCCTCGGAGCTTGTGACGAGGAGGAGGACAGCAAAGAAGACCCGAAGAACTTGTAATCGTGAGGTATAACTTCTATCTTTGTAGTTAACCTCATACCCAGTTAGCTAGTTAGGGTTTAGACACGATCCTGGGGTTCAAGTCGGTGTTGCGACGCATTTGAAAATTGTTTTTTTTTTTTGCATATTCCGCCTCCACGCGGACCCATGGGGTGCGCAACATTGACTTACAGTGGTATCATAGCCTACAAACCTTTACTAGCTTGTTAGCAAGAAGTTAGAACTTCGATCGTCGCGAAAAGTCGAAAACTATACACCCGGACCCCCTTGCTTTCTGTCGAATTTTAAAACTGTGATAAAAATTATTTCTGAGGCATGAAAAATACAAACATGGAATTCTAAGAACTCTACAGAAAAATGAGCCCCTAACTCAGCAAGACCACCGTGGAACCGCGGCGAATTGTTGCAATTTGCCGCTGTTCCGCGACCGATTCGTCGCCGAGTTAGCTCGTTTTTCTTCTGTGTTTCTTATGATGGGTGTATTGTTCTCTGGTATATTTGGTTTCTACCCAGGATTTCTCTATGTGCTGGTTTGCACTTGGGGTAGACACGGAAAATAGTTTCGATCGAAATTCTAATGTTCTTGGCAAATCGGGTTTTATCTGTATTGTGATATATGTGTTTCGAAATTCGACTAATTGATATACGCCGATTAGTCGGAGTTGCACATATCTGTGTTGCTGTTCTTGTGGTTTGTGTATATGAACTTTATTGAATCGTCTTGGATGAATAGCCGGGGATGTGCGTGAGGGTTTTTATCCTTCATTCGATGTAAATTGTAAAGTGATTTAATATTATTTTACGGGGCACATCCGGGTTGAGGTTGTAGCCACCGTTGTATTATTTTCTTTTACTGTTTTCTGCTCCTTGGATAGACCCAAGGTTGGGTGAACAAACTACCAGGTTCTTTGAAGTGCCGAGTGGCCTACTCACTTTGTTGATAGAGGTTGCTTCACTTCGGGAATTTGGCGGGTAGTTTACCGCACCCGTAGGGGTCTGGGGTAGGGTTTGGCTATTCATCACAATCATGGAATCCGTCTTTCGTTACAGGCTTAAACGAAACACGGAATTCCTAGTATATCCAATATGTTCATCTGTTATCCGGAATACCTATTATTGCTTCAGACGAATGTTTATTATATATATACTATATAGTAGACGTTGCTTATGTTTTGCATCCGCGCTAGTCCAGCCCACGCTCTGGCGTTAGTTAAGTAACCTAACGGTGTTAGATGGGCCCAGTGGAGAATGCGGATGGCATAAGTGGACGTGGTATTTTCGTCTTTTTCTGTGATGATAGGTGTAAATGATGGGACTGCATTATTAATGCAAAGCAAACAAACCAAAGCTGAATTGTTGGAACAAATTTTAAAACCACTCGGTTTTTTCAAAACAGCAGACTTTTAAAATTGCGGAGCCTAAACTACTCCTTTTAAAAGCTATCAGGTTTCTTCCATTATATTAAGTTCACTACGTTCACGGTTTCGCCAAAACCATTCATAGCCCTTCGTCATTTCAGTTGAATATTCAGTAGTATTCAAGCTATGCATTTTGACCTTCGCCAAGGCATAGTGATTGGTAGCGGCTGGATATTCATCTGTAGTATAGATAGATGCGTTGATTTGGGACAGTCGTACTACTATTTTGTCCTTTGTCAAGGGTAAGTACGGGTGGGTTCAAATTAACCTGGACAATACGTGTAGAACTTGACATGTGACTTATGATATGTTGGCCTTCGTCAAGGTCATAAGAGCATGGGGCAAAAATCCACATCGGGAGTTTCTAAAGTAACTGAAACTTGCTAGTGTTGAATACCATTTAGAGTGTGATAATGTTGGTAGGATTCCTTCAGGATTATCACACAAAGATATTTGGATCCCGAACCTACTGTGAGTATCTGCTACTCCTCGGGAGATTTTTCACTAACACAATCAATGCTATAAAGCAAGTAGGTTTGTAGAACGGTGTTAGCGGGGCTATGCCTCCAGGGAAAAGAGGTTATGTAATTAAGGAAGTTCGCGAAAGAGTTGGAAAACCTCCCTCGAAGTACCAACATCAGTCTGGTTGAAAAGTTAAGCAAGTATTGTAGGGTGAGATAAATCCTAACTAATTCTTCTTTTATCGTTTGAAGAGAGATTCGAGATACAGTGGGAGTCATCCTGTTTAGATAAAAAAAATACCAATCTAAAATTGCAAGAGCATCATGCTGAGTGTTTTCTTCTCTCTCTCCTAACTGCAGCGACTAGGTGACCATATTAGGTTACAGTTAGATAATAAAATGACTGAGTTATACTATATTGACTGGAAAAGGTTTGTCCAGATGTCCATTTCCTATGACAAGCTGGGCCACCTCCTTACTACTTAAGCCCCCGCCGTCCCATGTCCAGTTTTCACTGTCACGGATATGGATATCCGTAAGGCAACGGAAAAAGATAGTGTGAATGCTAAGTGCCTCGTGTTGGCCTCAGTAGATGGTGAAAACCAGAAGCAGCACGAGAAGATGGACTTAACTTCCATCTTTCTCCATAACAAAGATTTATATGGAGAGCAATCTCGTATCGCAAGATATGAGACCTCGAAAGAATTGCTTCAAGCGAGATTGGCTGCCGGGTCATCTGTAGGGGACCACGTCCTTACAATGATCAACTATATTGAAGAGCTCACGAACCTGGAGGCCACGTTGGAGAACGAGTTATGTGCTGACTTGATGTTACAGTCCCTACCTTCCACTTACGCCCAGGGGAAGAAAGTTATACTTCCAGTTGAGGGCACCCTGAAGGAAACCAGGGAGACACCCGCTCTGCTTATTAGGGAATCTTCCTCTTCTGGATCCAGGGTGAAAGCCAAGGGTGAGAAGAAGAAGACCTCCATAAAGCCGATAGGCGGTGTTAGTAAGGTAGAAGGAAAGGGTAGGGCAAATGATTCTGGGCTAACAGTAGGGAAGGAGGGATGTTCCTATTGTCACGGGAAAGGGCATTGGCAGAAGGAATGTAAGGCTTGGAAAGACAGAATCCAGGATTCTAAGCATATTGTAGCTTCGACTTCGGGTGTGTTTTTGATTGAAAATAGTCTGTCAATTAACTTTATTTCCTGGATACTAGATACCGGATCAGGATCTCATATCTGTAATTCATTACAGCATTTGAGAAACCGTAGAGTTATCAAGGCAGGTGATATGACTCTCAGGGTTGCTAACGAAATGAGCATGGACGCTGTACCGTAGGGAAATATCACCTAGGATTGACAAGTGGGCAGATATTGATTCTACGTAACTGTTTGTGTGTACCTAGTCTAATTTGTAAGCGATGTGGTCCACATCCACCTAAATCAAAGTTTGATTGGGTCAGGTAAACTAGAGGACGGTATATACGTGTTAAATCAAGCTCATGTTTTCAACGTCCAGAACACACTTAAAAGAACGTCTTTAGAATTAAATAAGACTTTCTTATGGAATTATAGACTGGGTCACATCAGTGAAACAAAGTTGTCGAAGTACATAGAGAGGGATATTGGATCCGTTCGAATATTAGTCTTATACAACTTGTCAATCTTGTCTCATAGGAAATATGACAAAGACTCCGTTCACTGGACACGGAGTAAGAGCGAGGGAGCTCTTAGGACTCATACACAGTGATGTGTGTGGTCCAATATGTACAGATGCACGAAGTGGTTATTACTATTTCATTACTTTTATGGATGATTTCTCAAGGTATAAACATTTCTTCTTGATGAAACATAATCCGAGGCCTTTGAGAAATTCCCAGAATATAAGAATGAAGTGGAAAAACAAACCGGCAAAAGTATCAAGACACTAAGATCTGATCAAGGTGGTGAATACTTAAGTGTCGAGTTCCTGGATTACCTAAAAGAGAATGGAATTCTCTCTCAGCTTACGCCTCCATACACACCACAACACAACGGTGTATCAGAAAGGCGGAACAGAACCCTATTGGATATAGTTCATTCCATGATGAGTAACGCTGAGTTGTCATGATCCTTCTGGGGTTATGCACTAGAATCAGCTGCATATCTTTTGAATAAGGTTTCTACCAAGACTGTGCCTACCACACCATATCAGATGTGGAGTGGGAAGAAACCCTATCTTTAATATCTGAAGATATAGGGATGTCCAGCTTTTGTCAAAAAGCAGCATGCGGACAAGCTCGAGGCACGCTTAGTACTGTGTAGGTTTGTGGGATACCCAAAAAACTCCAAGGGGTATCTTTATTATTACACAGAGGAACAAAAGGTTTTGTTTCTCGTCATGCCTACTTTTTGGAAAATCAATTTTTGAAAAAAAACTAGTGGGAGTGCAATAGAACTGGAAGAAATTCCAGAACAACAAGTTATTACTGAAAGTTTGGTAGAACCAGTGTTTCAAAATAACAGGACATCCTCGATCCACTCTGCGAAACTAGTAGGCAGTCTCATCCGTCCGAGAGATACTACTGTTTTCTCATCAACGGGGATAGAAAGGATTGCATCATTGACGATGATGTGCCAACTAGCTTCCAGCAACCCATTCAGAGCGGTGACTCGAAAAAATGGCTGGATGCAATGCGGACCGAGATGGAGTCTATGTACACCAACAAAGTATAGATTTTGGACTTTGCTCTAGACGGGGTAAAATCCGTAGGCTGCAAATGGATCTTCAGAAAGAATATTGGTGTAGATGAACAGGTTGAAACCTATAAGGCTAGACTTGTTGCAAAAGGTTTTTCGTCAAAGACCTGGTTTGGACTATGATGAAACCTTTTCTCTAGTAGCTATGCTCAAATCCATTCGGATACTTCTTGCCATTGCTGCCTTCCACGATTATGAGATCGGCAGATGGACGTAAAGACGGCTTTTCTAAATGGACATTTAGAAGAGTGCGTCTATATAGATCAGCCAGAGGGTTTTAATCAGAGTCGGAGCAGCGGGTAAGTGTGCAAGTTGCTTAAGTCCATTTATAGACTAAAGCAGGCATCGCGGAGTTGGAACATCTGTTTTGATGAGACGGTCAAAGAATTCGATTTTATCAAAAATCCAGATGAACCATGCATTTATAATAAGATTGTAGCGAGAACTGCAGGATTCCTCGTATAGTACGTGGATGACATTCTTTTGATAGGAAATGACATTCCTATACTACAATCAGTCAAAGGATTCTTTTCACAGAGGTTCTCCATGAAAGACCTGGGTGATGCCAACTATATTCTGGAGATCCAGATCTATCGTGATAGATCAAAAAGGATGGTGGAAATTTTTAAGTCAAGGTACATCAACACCATACTAAAAAGATTTAGTATGGAAGATTCATAGCGCGGTTGTCTACCCGCTTATCACGGAATCATCCTCTCCAAAGAGATGTCTCCCAAGACTGATTTGGAAAGGGCTCGCATGACTATTATACCCTATGCTTCTGTGGTGGGCTCTATAATGTGTGCGATGTTGTGTGCCAGACCAGATGTTTCTTACACACTTAGCGTTGTAAGATGGTATCAGTCAAACTCAGGGGAGAAGCACTGGATAGCAGTAAAGAACATTCTTAAGGACTAAGGAGATGTTCTTGGTGTATGGCAGGAAAGACCTCCAGATCGAGGCCTTTGCTGACTCCAGCTTCCAGAGTGATAAGGATGACTCCAAGTCCATGTCAGGTTATGTCTTTACCCTCAGTAGAGGGGAGGTCTGTTGGAAGAGTTCCAAGAAGGACACCATTGCAGACTCGACGATGGAAGCGTAGTATATCGTTGCATGTGACACCGCGAAAGAAGCAGTCTAGATGAGGAAGTTCTTAACAGAACATCAGGTGGTTCCTTTAATTATTGGTCCAATACTTTAGTATTGTGACAACAACGGCGCTATACCTTTTGGGAAGGAACCCAGGTCCCATCAGAGATCCAGACATATCTTGAGGCGGTACCACCTGATCAGGAAGATCGAGGCGAGGAGAGTAGATTCCGAGAACAACATTGCAGATCCACTCACAAAGGCCATCTCTCAGACACAGTTCGAGAGGCTATTCGAGATCATAGGTCTGCGATATGCCAATATATGGCCTTAGTGCAAGTGGGAGATTATTAATGATATATGCCCTAGAGGCCATTATTGTATCATACTGGATTGTATATTACTTAATGGAAGCTTGGGATATACACGGATATAGTAACAGTCTTTCTTGAAATGGTAATATGCTACTTGGTTTGTTTCTACCTCAATATGTGCATGTGTTTCTTTTAGCATATCGCTTATACATATTGGTAGAGCCCTTAGGATCTTTGCTTGATTACAAGCGTTGTGATGGCAGTCACACTAGTGGGGGCTGGGAAGTCTATAAGTACATCCTATACAGGTCCCTAGTCGTAGGATTATCGAGACGGGGCATCGATACTCCACTGTAAACTAGTGTATACGCTTCTCATCCCAGCAGAGGAGATGGTTTGTTCCACAGCCATCAGTACATCGTACTGAAGATAGTATGCAGGTGATTATTGGGTTATGAGTACACCGCACAAGACTCGTTAGGAACTGTTAGTGGGTATTATACCTATCGTCGGTTAGCAGTTCCCAGGTGACATGAGTACAGCTTAGTCCGTCGACTTGACACTGCTACTTCGCCTCGAGTGTGTTCCCACTGTTCTTTGATTACTACTCTACTACGGCTCAAAGAAGTCATGCAAACAGGTAGTAGTTAGGTGCAATGCCGAAGCACATGGAGACAGTGGCGGTTAGATAGGATTCGTCTCTCCCGGTATTAGGGGTTGATATCGCGCTGTGTTCGGAAGGCCATTACACAAAGTCCTTGGCTAAGGCAAGCAAGATTTACTGGTAGGTACTACAGTAGTTTCTCAGGCTGTTTTAGGCTACACTCCGACATGACTTATTGCGCTATTAGGGGTCTGGCGATTACCGCCCCCTGGGCCCGATATGCGATACTCTTATACGAATAGACCGGACTGTACGGAGATTTTCATATACAGGTTCAGTAGGAGTTCGGATGAGTTAGCTCATCGGCCTTCTTATCGACACATACCTGGGTAGCTGTTACGTGCAGCTAGTACCGCTTGCGGCTTGTGATTAAACCTACTGCCAGCGTAGTGTCGAGTCTTTAGAGTCCCACACAGAGGGTTTCACTTTACCGGGAAAAAGTTATAGAGGTCGTATGGCTTTACAACATGGCTTCAATCACTTACGTATACTTGTACACGTATGATGATCGGACGGATAATACTAGTGGGTTTTGGTTTAAGCCGGATCCTAGTATTATATTGATGGATTATTTTCGTCTCTTTGTATTCGTATTCTTCGGAATACGGATGCGGGTATGTATGTATATACGGATGAGGGACATTCTCGTAATTCCTCGGGAAAGCTTCTGGAAGATAACACCTCATTAGGGTTTCTTTTCTTTTGGATTAAAGATTAAAGATAATGAGGTGGAGGAAACGAAGTGTAACTTGACAAAAGATGAGACATGGCTCTTGGTGACTCATGGCATGATTCATCACTTGATATTTTGAGAATCTCATTAGATATTTGTAAGAGATATTTATCTTGCTCAATTATTTAGTTTGGTTCAACTATTCATCACAAATGAGCCAAGCCTTTTCTTTAGTTGCTTCTTCACTCTCATTTCCTCTAGTGATCTTCTTCTTCATCAAAACCCTAAATCTCTCATGTGTTGAGAATCCTAGGGTTCCAAGAGGCAAGTGAATCCATCTTCACACTCTACACCCTCTAGGACTTCTAGTTTAGCGAACTAGAAGCCGTAGTTACCTCAGATTCGAGGTAGGAGCTCGGACTATAGACTCTCGGGTGGATCGTCTTTGACTCGAGGAGGCCGTCGAGGTTGCCCGATCCGTTTCGATCCTCGGAGCTTGTGACGAGGAGGAGGACAGCGAAGAAGTCCCGAAGGACTTGTAATCATGAGGTATAACTTCTATCTTTGTAGTTAACCTCATACCCAGTTAGCTAGTTAGGGTTTAGACACGATCTTGGGGTTCAAGTCGGTGTTGCGATGCATTTGAAAATCGTTTTTTGTATATTCCGCCTCCCCGTGGACCCGCGGGGTGCGCGACATCGACTTACATGCATAACACGTGAGCGCCAGCACCCAAGTTTGTATCAGTAGGATTAAATTCTACATTTTCCTAATAAAAGTTGGGATATTCTCTGTTAAACAGAGCCGTTGGATCAAAAATCCAATGGAGATGATAAATCATCAAAATATATAACTAGGAGAAAACAACTCCCAGATCTTTCTAAATAAGAAAGATACTCTCGAGTGGATCAATGATCCAACAATAGAATAAAATTCTATTTTTGGGAATATATTCCCTCAATCCTTCCAAATAGAAAGATTGTCCTCTGTAAAACAGAGAACCCTTAGATTAAAAATCCAATGGTGATTAAAAAGCACCATTTTACAGAATAAATTTTGTATATGGGAAAATATTTCCCCAATCATGTTAAAAAAGCAAGAACGACATCTTCTGTAAAACAGAAGTCTTTGGATCAAAAATCCAACAGTGGGTAAAATTCCTCAAATCAATTTTAAGACCAATTAAATCAATTGGAATCTCTCAATGAGAGATTTTCTCAAAACCAATTAACAATCTACCTCCACAATATAAAGGACCCGACACTTCAAGTCTCAGGGAGAAGAAACCCCTCACAAGCTTCTGAAAACTACAGCGAGCTCTCGAAAGAACAAAGAATTTAATTCTCAAAGAAGAAGATCTTCTTTCTCAAAACCCTAGGTAAAAAAAAAGCAGAGATCAAAACATCTCATTTACCTATTGAAGGGTTTAACCCTTTTAAAAGAACTTTGTTCTTTCTCTAGATCTAAGATCCACAAGACAAGTCTCTCATAAGTTGAGAATTTAATTCTCATCGGAAAGATCATGTACTTGAGAATCAAAGATTCAGAGGAGAACATGGACACAAGAACTTGAAAAACATGGAGTCCATAATACTCCAGGAACTTAGTTCCTTCAAATCAAGAACTTAGTTCCTTAAAAAAAACCGATCCAAGATCTTCAAAATTGTGGTCTTGGTGATCCTTAATGGTCAAAACATCATTAAAAGAGGTTTAACCTCTCTGAAAACATCAATAGAGATTGAATATCCATATAAAAGAAAATTCAGCGCCTCACATGAAAAACACGTGGGCATCCAAGACAGAATGCCGGCGCCTCACATGCTTCCCATGTGGGCATCCTTAAACAAAGGGCCAGCGCCTCACGTGCAAAACACGTGAGCGCTGAATTAAAGTGCTTATCACTTCACATTTAGCCAAAATGACTAAAGTGTTCAACATTTATTGGGCAGCGCCCATGACTGAATGCTTCACATGATATACATGTGGACATCAGAGTTCAAATAAGTGCTTAGCACTTTTACATAAAAGAAAAAGGGCTGAACAAATAAACCCCAAGACTTAGCAGACTAAGCCTAAATTGGCTAGGTCTCTGAATTTTTCTTGCAGCTGAGCCCAAATGCTTATTACTGGATCTTAAGTAAAAATGATCATAAAATTTTGCTAAGTTGATCTTAGTCTCAAATAAGACTAACGTATCCTTAGTAAAAATAAATTGAGCCTAAATGTTCATACATTTAAGTTGATCTTAATCTCAAACTAGATTAACGATCCTTAAATAAAAAAAACCCAAATCTATAATATACGGATTTGGACTAATCCACGCCCTACAGGCGACGACATAAAATAGTCTCCGTATACAATCTACGGACAACCAAAACATACACACGACACGAAGTGAACTGCCAGAGCAGGAGAAAGTGGTTATCACAAAGCGGTAATGTAATTAACTGTACGGGCTTATGCCTGCAGGGAAGAGCGTCCCCATAATTAAAAAACCTCTCATAAAAGGAGGGGGAATCTGATGAAGTCCGCTACAACGGCCGCGTCTGTCCAAACCACCAATATATGGTCCCATAAATCAACTTGGTATCTTCGGAGAGGTGGATGGATAAGTCTAGATAGCATCTGCCCCCAAAATTCAGGCTAGATGTCCCAACATCTCGGTCTCTGTCTTTCGGGGGTGAATAGATTCTGGCACGCCCGGTGGGACCTTTTCCTCTTTCCACTCCACACTTTGTGTGTCGTGTTCGCGAACAAAATCATGGTTCTCTATGGTTGCCCTTGGATTCAAAGTACTAAGATTTGGCTTCTTGCTCCTGTGCAGAAGAGATAATCGATGGCTTCCAACTGCACAACATGCAACAGCAACATTCTCTCCGCTCTAACTGGAGGAGTGACTTACGGGCCCAACGCGGCTTATATTTTCTCAATGCTGGTGGGGTAAGTTACGCAAGCCACTACTGGATTATTTTTCGGGACCATGATCCCACCAGCGAGTTTCGGTGCCTCAGCACCGCAAGAGAAAGCTCCTAAAAGGTCGGTCTTCGATCGACTTGCAATCAAAACGGCCCCTCTCAACAGGCCGTCCAAGTATGCCACCTCAGTCTTCAATAGGCCGAGTCAAAGCTCAAACGGGCCTGCAAAAAGGCTCGTGATACCTGAAAGGGCTGCCCCAAAATGGATAGCCCTCCTAACTCCTGCTACAGGTAAAGCCGTCAAAAGCGCTCCCCCCATCAGAATGTCGGTCTTTGAAAGATTGGCCGGCCCTCCCCAAAATTCAATAAAGACGTCTGTATTCAATAGGATGACAGCAGCCCCATTACAAAGCCAGGGGAATGAAGAAGCCGCTTCCAAAACTGAGGCAGTCCCTGCTGCGAGGCATGCTTAACGTCGCCATTGGCGTTGAGTGAGAAAAGCTGGGGGCAATTCCCTCTCTGGACTTACCCACCAGCTCCAATGGTGGAAGTTGACGCTGCTTTTCTAACCAGGAACAGTTTTGATCTACTCAGGAGGGTACGCAAGAACTTGTTAGTGATATATGCCGTAGAAGCCATTATTGTATCATACTGGATTGTATATTACATATTGGAAGCTTAAGATATTCACAGTTATAATAACAGTCTTGCTCAAAATGGTAGTATGCTACTTGGTTTGATTCTACCTCAATATGTGCATGTGTTTCTTTTATCATATCGCTTATACATATTGGTGGAGCCCTTAGGATTTTTTCTTGACTACCAGTGTTATGATGGCAGTCACACTAGTAGGGGCTGGGATTCTATAAGTACATTCTTATACTGGTCTCTGGTCGTAGGATTATCGAGACGGGGCATCGATACTCCAGAGTAGACTAGTGTATATGCTTCTCATCCTAGCAGGGGAGATGGTCTGTCCCACAGTCATTGATACGTCGTACCGGAGATAGTATACAGGTGCTCATTAGGTTATAAGTTACACTGGACGGAATCATTAGGAACTTCTGGCTGGTATTATACCTATCGTCAGGTAGCAGTTCCCGGGTGGTGATCAGTCGAAAATACTGCATTTTTAACACATCAATTTCCCTACCATTTGCACTCATCTAGAGGTGTTCGGTATTAATATAGCACATATTAGCAAAACATCTGTAAAATACCAAATAACATGTGTTATATATTAAAACCGAAATTTATGAGGGAAATTGAGTGTTTATCATGGCATCACATCATTCTTGTGTAGCGCAACACTTGTTTCGAAGTCTGTGCAGGAAATTCCAGAAACCGAGCCAAAATTATGAAAATAATGCTGATAAAATACGCCAACTCAAAGGCTAGAGATCTGGCAGTGATCAGGGACTCATTTGGAAAATCAACATATCAGAAAATATACATAGAGTTAGCACCAGAAAAGCCCAGAAGTTCCAGACAACAAGGCCTCCATTGCGCCGCGGATCCGCGGCCGGAGCCGGCTTGCGCCGCGGATCCGCGGCGGCTTGATGGCGTCAATGCTTCAAATTTCCTCCACGTGTCCTATGTAACGGCAGTAGCTTCCAGATCACTCCAGATTCTCCATGTGGCTTCATCTAGAAGGCTCGGCCTAACATACCATTTCTAGAAGCTCCCTTCAACTAACTACTTCTAGAAGGCTCTCCCTATAACAAACTTTTGGAGAGAAATTCAAATTTTGAATCCTAGATCTAGGGTTACAAGGTCTATAAAAGGGAGCCTTGATCTAAGGTTAAGGGTTGTTCTTCATCTTCCCCAAATCCACCTACAAGTTGAGTGACACAACTTGTAGCCCTAAATCCAAAATCCAAAGCCAAATTCAAGATCCCGAGTACCATTCAAGCGAGAAGCCTTCAACCTTTTAGGAGCGGAGCCAATCTTCAATCGAGCAAGTGATCGAAGCCGATCCGCGACTCAAGGAGACGAGCGAAGCCAAATCGACGATCGAGTTATTCCTCTTGTAGTTCTTGAGCGATTTGTAACGGAATCGTTGATAAATAAAAGGTGAAATTCTTTAATCTTTCTTTCTTTAAAATCTTGCATCATGATTCGATCTCAATTTGTGATTATGGTTCTTGTTGTGATGTTTGAGTAAAACTCCGCTCGTAAAGGAGTCGAGACGATCAATAGAAAGATGATGTAACAAATCTTAAAACGATCCTTAAGTCCTACGAGTTTGTAAACTCTTGTAAATTGAAGAATCGACGACATAGTTTCGGTGCGATGCTTTCTTGATTGTGATCGCTCGAATTTAGGGATCCACGATCGATTCTTGAATTTACTAAGAGGCTAGAATATGAATGATATCGACGAAGGAACAAGGGATAGATGTTGAAACCCTAGTTTCACAAGAAATCCGTAATTCTCGTTGACCATCATCGATCTAGTATCAATTCATCGATGGATAAGAATACGTAATCGCTAGATTTCATTACGCGCCTCATTTCGATTCTTGATATTTTTTTTGGAAATCATCACAAATTCTCAATTCTTGATTTTATCGTTTCTTGATTTAGACTAGATTTTCCTAATTCTTGAAATTCAATTTACAAATCATGAATTGTTGTTTGTTTTCTTTTCTTTAAAGTTTTAACTCATCTTAATCGAAACACGAACGATTACACTTTCCCTGTGGACGATCCGCACTTACTAACGCGATATATTCGACACCGTTATTGATTGCGGTCAAAATATTTTTGGTTATGATTTCTCTATACATTTTCATACTACACAATCCGAAATCGTATTCAATCAAATGGCGCCGTTGCCGGGGATAGTGCGTTAATTGTTCGTATTTTGAAATTTGAGTTGAAAAGTTTATTCCATTTATATTTTTAGATCAAAATTCGTGCAAACCCTAAACGATTCGTTGTGATTTGTTGCGAGGAAATCTGGAATCTGTGGAGCTTGAGAAAAAATTTTCAGAGCGTTCCAGAGAGTTCTTGAGGTGAACAGGAGCTTGTGCACAAATTTCTGTGCAGTGATCCCAAGATCCCACCACGAAAGCGCGGCAATAGGCGACTCCTGCGGCTGAACCGCGGCGGCCCTGTAGGAACACTGTACCAAAGTTCTCTGGTAATTTCTCAACTTTCTTATCTCCTTCTCTGTCTGCTCCAATTAACAATTTGCTGCAGGTTTCTTTGCAAATAAATCGCAGCGCCGCAAAAAGCAATAAAAATTGTGCGTGTTTTTGATTTCTTGGCTGTTTGCATATTAATACGGAAATTAAGGGGCACGGCCAAATCCAGATTAGGTGGGGAGTTCATTACCCTTCCTAAGCCCCAAAAATCACAAACTTGCATCCGCATATACCCTCATTAACAAAAAAAGATCTAGAGATGACTCTAAGGACCTTCGCGCTCACTTAGCACAAGAGAAGGCTGTGGGTAATTCATTGCTTATCCGCGTTTCTTTTGTGGTGTCTAAGGCAAGTGTGTCGAAAGCTAGTGGTTACTTAATTAGGCCCACTACTTATGTAGTGGAGAACCTCCCACTTATCTGGCACTTACCTGGCCACAGGAGAGACAAAGAGGCAGTGGAGGATTTATCCTGCGACTTGTCTTTTGGCAATTAGGAGCGGTCTAGAGCTTTGACTTAGGTGACCACTAGAATTAGGGTTTTGCTTGTTGCATTTGTTGTGATCGCATCAATTTTTTTTTTAAAATCCGTATATTTTTCAGAACAAACACCAATCACATTCATTCTTTCCCCTAATTATAAGTCACGCTGCCACTTGTACTAACCCTTTTTAGTGCAAGATAGGCTGGACACGGGATTCTGGTGCCCGACTTGTCCGCGTACCCCCGATCGACCCAAAAGTCGGTATTTCTACATTTACATCTTCTTTACCCAGCACCACACCCACATCGATGGATCCTTCTCCATAGAATTTTTTTACCACTACTCTACCGCCGTCCGTTGGTGTGCAGAATCCACCCCGCATCTCTCTCCAAGAGAGGTGCTATCCTACACGAGGTTCCCTTTCCACCTGTCTTTCCATTCCACCAGCCAACGACGAAAATTTTGAAATTAAACCCAAATACATCAACCTTCTACCAAAATTTCACGGTCTCGAATCTGAAGACGCATATGCCTTTATCACCAAATTTGAAAATGTATGCGCAATGATAGGTACTTCACAGCTTTCTGTGGATGCTATGCGTCTGTGTCTTCTTCCATTTACCATGTGCGATATAGCCGAGAAGTGGCTGTATAACACTACCGCACATTCCATTTCAAATTGGGAAGAATTCGTCAAAGCATTCCTTAAGAAATTCTACCCACATCATAAGACAGCTCGAGTCCGTAGCGAAATAAATCAATTCACCCACCTTCCAAATGAACCATTTTCAAAATGTCTTGAACGCTTCAAGGATCTGTTAGTTCAATGTCCACATCACAGAATCCCCAGATGGGATCTGTGCCGAATCATATATGAGGGCATTAATCCTAACACAAGACAGACCCTTGAATCCATGTGTCAAGGCAACTTCATAACCAAAGATGATGGGGAAGCCTGGAAATTCCTAGAAGATTTCGCTGAAAAATCTTTACAGTGGGAGGGTGTGAGTCAATCGTCTAAGGATGGCAATGATATTTCCATAGGAGTTAGAGCTGAAATTTCAGCTTTACACAAGAAATTCGACAATATGGAAAATAAATTTTTAGCCGCCGCCCTAAATCAAATATCACTCTCCAAAACTGTATGTGGATGCTGTTCTGATCCTTCTCATTTGATAGAAGAATGTCCACTAAATTCTCCGTTTCAAGGTCACGAGCATACCAATGCCGCATTTCAAAGACCTAGAAACGATCCATTTTCTTCCACATATAATCAGGGTTGGAGGAATCACCCTAACTTTGCTTAGAACCAATCACAATCTCAAAACACGGTTCCAACCCAAAACAATTTCCAAAGGGTCCCTCCACCACAACAGCAACCACTTCAATTGAGTCAGCACCCCTTCCAATCACAAAACTTCTAAAATCCGGCCAACACTTTTGCACCACATGAAAACTCTTTGCAATTGACCGGTACAGATAATACCTCTGCACTAGCACAAACCTTGGATACTTTCATGAAACAATCCATCCAAGGGACGGCAAGTTTGCAATCTTCCGTTGAGAATGTAATGAAGATCATTGTCTCTCAAAATGAGAATATCAAATCGATGGAAGCACAAATTGCACAATTAAAAGCCGAAATGAGTGCAAGAGAGAATGGGAAAGTTCCAGCTCAACCTTTACCCAATCCTGGCTATTCACATCATGTGAATGCAATCACGTTGAGATCTGGAAGAGTGCTTGACAATCACGTTGGGGAAGAGATTGATGACACTGAAAAATCTATCAATGATACCCCGGCTGAGACCTTTCCTTCCACTTCTACTTCTAATTCTGATACCAGTTCTTCTACCCTACCACCTTCTTGCGAGCCTATTCTTCGTTTCCCACAAGGCTCGCCACCTCAGCCCACCTCTTCTAGTTCTCAACGGACGATCCCCACTTCTATTCTGGGATCGGGTCCACACACACTTCCTTCTCCTATGATGGACCCAGCGCTTATTGCTAAAGCACCTTATCCTAATCGGTTAAGGGCTAACAAATCGAGTCCACATATGGAGAAGATTATGGACATGTTTAAGAAAGTTAACATCAACATCCCTCTCCTAGATGCCATCCAACAAGTTCCGTCCTATGCGAAAACTCTTAAGAACTTGTGCACTAGGAAGAGGAAGACTCAAGTGCCCAAGAAGATATTCATGGCAAAGACTGTAGACACGGATTTCCCCCAACAAGTACCACGGAAACGTAAGGACCCTGGCTGTCCTACTATTTCTATTTCTATTGGGGAAAAACACATCAACCGTGCTCTACTAGACCTTGGCGCTAGTGTTAACTTGCTTCCATACTCGGTTTATGAGCAACTAGGTATCGGAGTGTTAAAGCCCTCGAGCATAACTCTCCAGATGGCTGACCGATCAATCACCAAACCTAGGGGTGAACTGGAGGATGTGTTAATAAAAATCGAGGAATTTGTATTCCCTGTGGATTTTATTGTAATTGATACACAGCCTGTAGCGAACCCACGGAATCAAATTCCGGTGATTTTAGGTCGCCCCTTTTTGGCCACTTCCAATGCTATCATCAACTGTCGTAATGGCTCTATGACCCTATCTTTCGGGAATAGGTCAATTGAGCTGAACATTTACAAGTTGGGAAGTTTACCCTCCGAACCTACTGCTCAGGTCTGTTCTGTCGACTTAATGGATGTCGACAACAGTGAATTTGATGTTCCTCATGATACTGATCTTGACTCTTTTCATACGTTGTTGTTTGACCCAACTATGTATCATACATATACGGACTCTTCCACCGAGATGTCCGGGTCAACAACTAACACTGATTATGAACTGTTTTTAGAGTCTGAAGATCACCTTGCACTTTGTGATGACATTATTCATCGGGGTATTGATGGAACTTTTGAGGAGATCTTCGCTGATGAACTCGCATTTTTGAATGACATGGGTGTTGAGATGAATCATCTCCCAAACATTGAAATTGAACCTCCATCCCTTCTTCTGGACTGTAAAAAGAATGCGAGCAATCCATCACATTCACTATATCGTCTCTCCAAAATGAGACGCACCCACATTCTGTTCCCCTACTTACCCTTTCCCCACTTCTTCTTCCACCAACCAGAGCACTGCATTGATAAAATTTTTGAATGGTTGGTGTTAACTTTCGGTCTTTGCAAAGCTTGGCATCGACCAATGATTCTTAACCCCCTCATGTGATTTTCAAAGCTTAACATTGTTTAACTCAAGTTTGGGGGGGGGTATAATCTGGCTCTTGAAAAAAAAATTTGAGCCAAGAATAAGTTTGGGGGAGGATCTTCACTTAAATATTTTTCCCCCACTAATAAATTCCTCCCAAGCTTACAGGTTTTTTGAGATTTAGCAGATGGCAACAGTAAGGACACTGTTGAAAACAAGTTTGGGGGAGGTTTGTGCTTATTTTCGCATCATTTGCATCATACTTCGCATAAGCACAAAACATTTTTGAAAACCTATAAAAATTTAAAAAATTTCAAAAGATAAAAATATTTTTGTATATAAATAAGATAATTAAAGATTAGATAGTGAAAAATTACATCCAAAAGATTGGAAAAATTTAAGAAAACCAAGAAAATTAGAAGTTTTCTTAAACGAACTAGTAATAAGTAGTTATGAGCCGTTGTCCCAAGGGTTAGTAAGATAAAAGAAGTCACTAATCTGAGGATAAAAATAAGTCTGAAAAATAGTTCATATTCTGGAAGCCAAACATTTGGAACGTTGATACCCTGCTATTCGTACTTACACACGTCATGAAGCTCGGGATAGTAGAGGGAAATTCAAATTTTGAATCCTAGATCTAGGGTTACAAGGTCTATAAAAGGGAGCCTAGATCTAAGGTTAAGGGTTGTTCTTCATCTTCCCCAAATCCACCTACAAGTTGAGTGACACAACTTGTAGCCCTAAATCCAAAATCCAAAGCCAAATTCAAGATCCCGAGTACCATTCAAGCGAGAATCCTTCAACCTTTTAGGAGCGGAGCCGATCTTCAATCGAGCAAGTGATCCAAGCCGATCCGCGACTCAAGGAGACGAGCTAAGCCAAATCGACGATCGAGTTATTCCTCTTGTAGTTCTTGAGCGATTTGTAACGGAATCGTTGATAAATAAAAGGTGAAATTCTTTAATCTTTCTTTCTTTAAAATCTTGCATCATGATTCGATCTCAATTTGTGATTGTGGTTCTTGTTGTGATGTTTGAGTAAAACTCCGCTCATAAAGGAGTCGAGACGATCAATAGAAAGATGATGTAACAAATCTTAAAACGATCCTTAAGTCCTACGAGTTTGTAAACTCTTGTAAATTGAAGAATCGACGACATAGTTTCCGTGCGATACTTTCTTGATTGTGATCGCTCGAATTTAGGGATCCATGATCGATTCTTGAATTTACTAAGTGGCTAGAATGTGAATGATATCGACGAAAGAACAAGGGATAGATGTTGAAACCCTGGTTTCACAAGAAATCCGTAATTCTCGTTGATCATCATCGATCTAGTATCAATTCATCGATGGATAAGAATACGTAATCGCTAGATTTCATCACATCTATAGATCCGATCGATTCTTACGAGCCTCATTTCGATTCTTGATATTTGATTTGGAAATCATCACAAATTCTCAATTCTTGATTTTATCGTTTCTTGATTTAGACTAGATTTTCCTAATTCTTGAAATTCAATTTACAAATCATGAATTGTTGTTTGTTTTCTTTTCTTTAAAGTTTCAACTCATCTTAATCGAAACACGAACGATTACACTTTCCCTGTGGACGATCCGCACTTACTAATGCGCTACATTCGACACCGTTATTGATTGCGGTCAAAATATTTTTGGTTGTGATTTCTCTATACATTTTCATACTACACAATCCGAAATCGTATTCAATCAGGTGGCATGAGTACAGGTTAGTCCGTTGACTTGATATCACTATTCGTCTTAAGTGTGTTCCAACTGCACTTAGATTACTACCCTACCACGGCTCAAAAGAGTCGTGGAAATAGGTAGTAGTTGGGTGTAGTCCCGAAGCACTTGGAGGAAGTAGTGGTTAGATAGGATTCGTCTCTCCCGGTATTGGGGGTTGATATCGCGCTGTGTTTAGAAATCCATTACACAAAGTTTGTCACTGTTGGGCTACGGCGGCGTCCCGGCCGTCTAAACGACGCCAAATACGGAACAAAAACTTTTTACAGAACCGGCACCACCGCAGCCCTACATATCTGGATCCCTCCATTAACCGTAAACTAGCAATTGTAAAAGGAGTTAGGAAATTATACCGATCGATCCATGTCCTTCGGTCTTCAATCTCCGCACCAAGCTCCCCGTTGCTGCGCCGACAAAGTGGATCCACGTCGATGAATCTTTATACGGGCTCCCGTCTCGAAACCGAGGCAACTCGGACATGAAGTTTGCTAGCCGACATCTCTAAGAATGAAGTAGTGCGAGTGTAGAATATCTTTGTCTCAAGGGTGAAGTTGCTAAAGAATGGAATTGTGATCAATTGAGCTATGGAAATTGCTTTGAAAAAAATGCATCTCATTTTGTCGAAAGGGGCCGGCCACAAAAATATAGCTCACTGGGGATTGATCAAGGAAATAGAGTGAGTTCACAAGAATTAATCATTTTATTCCAAGAATGAATCTCACATCCAAAAACAATCCCAAGCCACAAACATTTATAAATTAATCCTTTACAAGCAACCACCCACCACCACTTCAGCCACCTCATCCCCAAAAGCCTATGCTCATTAAATGAGGACCATGCTGCCCCCCATGCGCAGCCCCCCACAAAAAATTCAGCCCCCACTCAAAAAAAATTCAGTGCAATTTTTCTATACCAAAATGGTCAAAGTCAAGATCAATTCTCACAATGATAGAACAAGGTGTTTGAAGCGGAAAAAGAAACTGGCAACTCCGAGAGTGATCCCGTAACGAATTACGAGATTAACCCTCAACTGTAAATACATACCCGCATTTGTATTCTAACCGAATACGAATGCAATGCGACAAAAAAATTCCTACAATATAATACTAGGATCCGGCTTAAACCAAAGCCCGCTAGTATTATCCGTCCGATCATGATCAGTGCCCAAGTGCACGAATATGATCAAACCCCACCATATATCCATACGGCCTCTACAACGTTTCGCCCGAACTTGGGAAACTGTCTGTGGGGGACTCTAATGACTCATCAATACATTGGCACTGGGTATAACCACTAGCACGTCAGAGGTACTAGCTGTACGTAATGGTTGCCCATGTATTGATCGGAAGGGAAGATGAGGAGTGAACTCATCCAGAAACCCTACTGAGCCTGACAGTGACAATATCCGTAAAGTCCGGTCTGTTCGTCTATGAGTATCGCATATAGGGCCCAGGAGGCTGGTAAACGTCAGACCCCCAATAGCGGTATAAGTCGTGTCGGAAAGTATCCAAGAACACCCTGAGATACTACTGGAATACCTACCAGTAAATCTTGATTATCCTGGCTAAGGATTTCGTGTAATGGCTTTCCTAAACACAGCGCGATCTCACCCCCAATACCGGGAGAGACGAATCCCTGACGATCCGCTCACTGCCTCCATGTGGCTCGGGACTGTACCCAACTAAAACCTGTTTACACGACTCCTTTGAGCCGTGGTAGGGTAGTAATCAAATCACAGTGGGAACTCACAGGAGACAAATGACGATCTTAGGTCGACAGACTAACCTGTACACATGTCACCAGGGAACTGCTATCTGACGATATGTATAATACCAATTAGCATGTTCCCGGCGAGTCTTGTCCGGTGTACTCATAACGCAATGAGCACCTGCATACATCTTAGGTGAACCTACTGACACCAATGGCTTGTGAGACCGGCCACTGCCCCTCGTCGGGGTCTCGACTGTATACACTAGTCTACTCTAGAGTATCGATGCCCTGTCTCGAAACTCCCACGACTAGGGACACATTAAGGATGTGCTTATAGACCCCAACTCCCACGTATATGATCGCCATCATACTGCTGGCAGTCAAGCAAGAATCCTATGGGCTCCATCAACATGCAATAGTGATCTAAAGCATGTATACGATGATAAAGACAAACCAGATAGCATACTATCATCTCGAGCAAGACTGTCCTATCGGTATAGGTCCCCCCTCAATCATTGCAATCACGTACCAGCGATCCAATAATTGACTTTGAGGGCACTATATCCAACAATCTCCCACTTGCACTTAAGTATAATTATTGCGATGTCGTGTACTCACAGCTCGTGTGATACCGAACATCCAACTCCTCTACTAATCAGTTTCACAAAGCTCGTTTGTAAAACTATTGCTTTCGAGAAATAGCCTCAGTGAGTGGATTCGCCCTGATGTTTCTTTCTATGTCTCTCTTTGTCTCAAGTTCGCGGAGAAATCCATCTCCCGAAATGAGCAATACCTGTCTTAGAACATGTCTGGATATCTGATGGGACCCAGTTCATAAATGAACTCCAAATCCAGCAAACTTCTTAGACTGTATCGTCAACTGAATTTAATCAGCATCCTGCACCATGCCTCCCTCAGTATCCGCTTGGACTACCTGTCCAAACTATTGCCCCTCGTTAGAGGAAAAACTATAACTCTAACAGACACTATGTCATCCGGGTCACCTTGGAAGCCTGGAATGATAACTGTCTCCCGAAGGAGGCTGTCGTTATCAAATCCCTAGAACAACCACTTATGTTCATAAGCTGCTTCCGAACATTTCTCCAGGATTGGAATAATATATCAACCTATTACATCTAGTGCAAAAAACAACATATGATATTATATCCATATCCTATGTGGAGAAACTACTGTGTGACAACCACGGTATAACCGATCGTAGTGTAGGAATTTCACTTCCTACTATGTGTATGTCATCCAAGTACCAGGACATCACACCCTACTACCTTCTTAACAGATCCATCTCCTATTCTGATGAAGTCAAAACTTATGACTGTCACATCAAAAATAGATGATCTATCTCCTCTATATCTTCTTTAGTCTATAAATAGACACAAGCTACTTGTCCACTATGCTTTCGCTGCTCCTACCGACTACAACAACCCTCTGGCAGAGTCATATACACGTGCACTCCTAAAACTAGTTTAGAATGACGCTATACTCATCCTTCTGCCGGGTCTCATAGTCTGGAACAACAGCAATGGGAAGTCTGGGTAAACAAGAACCTCCCTGTCACCGTCCTTAAGGCTACCGGAGTACCTCTCGGGCGCCTGAGGTTACCCACCATATCTGCGGAGTGACTAATGGAATGCCAAACCTGATTGAATCTTTATGCCCTATTAAATTTTCCATAATCGTTTGTGGTTCTGGAATCACTTCCAATTCTACCATACTCCCACTATTGTTTTCTGAAAAAATTCCATTTTACTAAAACTGTGGCGAGTCAAGAACAATATCACTATTGATCTTCCAGATGGTAGAAAGTCAACCCTCGTCAAAGCCCGGGTTAACCCACAAACAGCCATTACAGAAACGTGCCTTGAGTTATCCAGAGTCTGGTTTTAAGCATAAGCCGGACAATTCCCCGTACCTTAACATCGTTAAGATACGAACTATTCTATATAAAATATAGAAATAGAGGCACAGATTTAATTGGAACCAGAATCAAATCATGCAGCTGTCTCCAGTGCATGTCAACTAAATGGTGAGAGGCCGATTAGCATTACTCAACTTAGGAGTGCATCCAATTATGAGTAACCTGAAAGAGAAGAAAAAACCATTACTATCAACTGAATACCATACACAAGTATCTACATTTTCGATCACCTTGAAGAATCCCGATACTTGCGACACCTGGTTCTCTACTTTATTCTTGTACCTATAACTTCTCAAACTTGGACATTGTATTTCTACGAAACACTTGACCAAAAACTTGAGAAGTCACAAGTAAACAGAATATAGTACGAGGACCAACCCCTTTATCCTAATGGACACTGGACAACATACAATACTTTGTATAAGTCCGCTGAGTTGAATAACTCAAATCCTGTGCGTCGTAGGTTGAAAACTGTACCCAGGTGATTTCCTCAATTATCACCAATTACAACGAATTCCGATATAATGAGGATGATCAACTAATTTCCAATAACTTACTCCTACTCATCATCTGTAAAACCATACAGATGTGAGAATCATACCTGGTAAATAAATACCCTGGAGCAAGGGTCTAATTGGGAAATCAGTTTTCAATTAACAATGCACCATGAAACTGAAACATTAAAATGTTTCGAAGGGATATCCTGGTATTCCTAGTAATGCCTGTTCCATTATCCAGATTCATGACTGTAACCGTATATTTCCCTGTCATCTCTCCAATACCCTTTATTTTGTCTTTAGTCGTTACCTTCTGTACACCATCGTTAGGCTTAATGGTTTTCTTCCTTCCCTACCATTCGGCACCAGCCTATGGTTTGGAAGAAGACTATCCAATAAGCATAATAGGTGTACTGTCCTAATCTTAGGAGCACTCGCAACCTGAGAGAAGGTAAGGATAAAAGACAACTGAATAAACCTTATTCCTATTTCTCCTAAACCAGAATCCATCCTAGAAAAAGTTCCTTCAAGTTCGTATATAACCATACGATGGATTTATCCAATGGAATTGGATGTTCGTAGTGATACGGGATGTTCAGGAGAAATACAAAGGTGAATTAGGAGTGGCTATGAAATACGTGGTTCGGTCGTGAATGATAGCAGTCGCAATTTACTTTTCCCTGTTTCTAATCCCTTTATTTTGTCTTTACTTATTACCTTCTGTACACCCAACTTAGGCTAATTGGTTTTCTTCATTCCCTACCTTTCGGCACCTGCCTATGGTTTGGATGAAGACTATCCAATAAGCGTAATAGGTGTACCCTCTCCTAATCCTAGGAGCCCTCACAACCTGAGAGGATGTAAATAGAAAAGACAACTGAATAATCCTATTCAATCTCTCTAGAACTAGAATCCATCCTCGAAGAAGTTCCTCCGAGTTCGTATATAACCATACGATGGATTTATCTAATGGAAGTGGATGTTCTTAATAATACGGGGTGTTCTGGAGAAACTCAAAGGGTAAAAGAAGGAGTGACAATGATGTATGCAACTCAGACAATCCAAAAGCCAGTGTTTTAAGAAAGTTCGGTTAACTTGGTCATTAAGTTATAGTCTAGGGTCGGGTCATGGTCGCAGTCAAAGAGAGAGAGAAAGGAAACACTCTGCGTGCACTCTAACCTGAATCAGAATGGTTAATCACTTTATCCAATCAGGAAACCTCCCACTGTATTCTCAGATTCTCATCCAAACCTGAAAGAAGAATTAGTCGGGATCACCCGAGAAGTAAACCAACTCATCAGTGGGAATCGGAATCCAACTATCATCGCATGATAACGTGATGGAAGCCACTTACGTCATCATACTCCAGAAGGTATGCGCAATTCTGGCAAGTTTCCTGTATGTTTGAAACTCTCGATGTGATTTTTTACCCCATGCTACTTATGACCTTGACAGAGGTCAACATATCATAAGTCGCAAGTCAAGTTCAACCCGTCATTGTCCTGGATTAACTTAGACCCACCCGCATGTGCCCTTGACAGAGGTCAAAATGACCGTACGACAGTCCTAAATAATCGCATATCTATTCAACAAACAAGCATTACCCAGCTACCAAGCACTGTGCCTTGACAGAGGTCAACATACACAGCATGAATACTAAGTAATTCCTATAAGAAATGACGGAGGGCTACGACTGGTTTTTGGCGAAAAACCTTTAACGTAATGAACTTGATCTTGTTGAAGGAACCGGATAGTTTTTATAAAAATATAGTATCGAAAACCTTTGCTAAAGAGGTCACTCCCGGTGAAGGGATCTCGGCTCTTTCCCCGTCGAATGAGGTGCAGGATATTCCAACTAAACACCACGATGCAAAGCAAAAAGTAATCGACTATAGTGAAGTTATTACCCTGACGCAAACCTCTATCCAAGGGGTCACTCTCGATGAAGGGATCTCGGCCCTTGCCTTATCGAATGAGGTGCTGGATATTCATGACCGAATACCACTATGCAAAACAAAAGAGAACGCCCTTATAATAACAGCTTTTTGAAAAATTGGTTCCAACAACATCAAATATAGGTTTGTTTTTCTTGCATTGATAAGAATCAACGCAGTCCCATCAATTAATCACACCAGAAAAGAACGAAAATAAAATGTACGTATATGCCATCCGCATTCACCAATGGGTCCCGTCATCACCCGTTAGGTTACTTAACTAACGACAGAGTGGGGACTGGACTAGCGCTCGATGAAGGGATCTCGGCCCTTGCCTTGTCGAATGAGATGCTGGATATTCATGACCGAATACCACTATGCAAAACAAAAGAGAACGCCCTTGTAATAACAGCTTTTTGAAAAATTGGTTCCAACAACATCAAATATAGGTTTGTTTTTCTTGCATTGATAAGAATCAACGCAGTCCCATCAATTAATCACACCAGAAAAGAACGAAAATAAAATGTACGTATATGCCATCCGCATTCGCCAATGGGTCCCGTCATAACCCGTTAGGTTACTTAACTAACGACAGAGTGGGGACTGGACTAGCGCGGGTGCAAAACATATACAACTTCTACTAGTATATATATATCAATATATAATAATTGCTCCAGGTATGATAAATGCAACATCACAGAAAAGTTATAAGCATCACAGAACAAAACAGATAATCTGGGATCCCCGGGTTTCATAGAGCTGCAAATAAAACCCGACATTCCCTTGGTCGTGTGGATAGCCCGTGCGATGAAAACCTAGACACCTACGAGCGCGGCAAGTTACCCGTCAAAACCTGAAGCGAGGCAGCCCCCTTCAACAACGTGAATGGACCACCCAGCACTTCACGGAATCTGGTAACTTGAGCACCCCTCCTTGGGTCAACCTATACCCCCTACGAGTGCGGCGAATAGCCCGCCAATTCTAGAGTGAAGCCCCCTCCGTCTCAAGGCCAAGAGATGCGGGCCCGTTGCCCTCTAGAACCCGGCTATCCATGCACCCCACCACGGGGTAATCCTAGTACAGAAAAGAAAATATATACAACGGGTACATCGACCTCATCCCGGTCGTGCCCCAAAAGAATAATATACAAACAGGCAGTGACGGCAGTCCACATGTCGGATGCTCGCCCCGCAATAACAAATGTACAAATAAATCTAAACTGCACTACCATTGCATACAAGCTATCCATCACGAAAAATCTGCAACAGCACAGCACAACACAGAACATCAACGTGAATATCACGTTCGCAAAACCCGTCTAAAAGAACTATAGCAATTATACAAGTTTTACCGATCGAATGACATTCACGGTCACAGATAGTAATGTAAAGCACTGTTAACTAACTTGTTTAAATTTTCAATCGACAAAAATTTCCAGAGGTGGCCCAAAGTACAAAACCAGCACTCAAAATAATCTGGGCCAAAACTAAATATTCCAGAAACCACAATTCCAAGTGAAAGACCTCCATAAGAAAATTGATGAAATGAAGCCCCAGAACGGCGGCGGAACCGCGGCCAAAACATGGGTACGGCCGCGGTTCCGCGGCGTTCCTGAGGTATCAGCCAACCAAATTTCTCCCAGAGTCTAAGAAAAGCCGGCATGTTTTTCTGAAATACCCAAAATAATTTTTCGACGACAAATAAATTTTGACAAAAGCTTTGAACTTGAAATTGCGGTTTTGAAAATTTCTTTCGATCGACGTTTTAAACATGTTAGAACAAGCGAGTATACGTTAATGGTGTGGCTCTGATACCATGTTGGGCTACGGCGGCGCCCCAGCCGTCTAAAAGACGCCAAATGCGGAACAAAAAATTTTTACAGAACCGGCGCCACCGCAGCCCTACATATCCGGATCGTTCCATTAACCATAAACTAGCAATTGTAAAAGGCGTTAGGAAATTATACCGATCGATCCATGTCTTTCGGTCTTCAATCTCCGCACCAAGCTCCCCGCTGCTGCGCCGACAAAGTGGCTCCACGTCGATGAATCTTTATACGGGCTCCCGCCTCGAAACCGAGGCAACTCGGACATGAAGTTTGCTAGCCGACATGTCCAAGAATGAAGTAGAGCGAGTGTAGAATATCTTTGTCTCAAGGGTGAAGTTGCCAAAGAATGGAATTGTGATCAATTGAGCTATGGAAATTGCTTTGAAAAATATGCATCTCATTTTGTCAAAAGGGGTCGGCCACAAGAAAATAGCTCACCGGGGATTGATCAAGGAAATAGAGTGAGGTCACAAGAATTAATCATTTTATCCCAAGAATTAATCTCACATCCAAAAACAATCCCCAACCACAAACATTTATAAATTAATCCTTTACAAGCAACCACCCACCACCACTTCAGCCACCTCATACCCAAAAGCCCATGCTCATTAAATGAGGACCATGCTGCCCCCCATGCGCAGCCCCCTACAAAAAATTCAGCCCCCACTCACAAAAAATTCAGAGCAATTTTTCTATACCAAAATGGTCAAAGTCAAGGTCAATTCTCACAATGATAGAACGAGGTGTTTGAGGCGGAAAAAGAAACTGGCAACCCCGAGAGTGATCCCGTAACGAATTACGAGATTAACCCTCAACTGTAAATACATACCCGCATTTGTATTCTGATCGAATACGAATGCAATGAGACAAAAAAATTCCTACAATATAATACTAGGATCCGGTTTAAACCAAAGCCCGCTAGTATTATCCGTCCGATCATGATCCGTGCCCAAGTGCACGGATATGATCGAACCCCGCCATATATCCATACGGCCTCTACAACGTTTCGCCCGAACTTGGGAAACTGTCTGTGGGAGACTCTAATGACTCATCAATACATTGGCACTGGGTATAACCACTAGCACGTCAGAGGTACTAGTTGTACGTAACGGTTGCCCATGTATTGATCGGAAGGGAAGCTGAGGAGTGAACTCATACAGAAACCCTACTGAGCCTGACAGTGATAATATCCGTACAGTCCGGTCTGTTCGTCTATGAATATCGCATATAGGGCCTAGGAGGCTGGTAAACGTCAGACCCCCAATAGCGGTATAAGTCGTGTCGGAAAGTAGCCCAGAACACCCTGAGATACTACTGGAATACCTTCCAGTAAATCTCGATTACCCTGGCCAGGGATTTCGTGTAATGGCTCTCCTAAACACAGCGCGATCTCACCCCCAATACCGGGAGAGACGAATCCCTGACGATCCGCTCACTGCCTCCATGTGGCTCGGGACTGTACCCAACTAAAACATGTTTACACGACTCCTTTGAGCCGTGGTAGGGTAGTAATCAAAGCACAGTGGGAACTCACACGAGACAAATGACGATCTCAGGTCGACAGACTAACCTGTACACATGTCACCAGGGAACTGCTATCTGACGGTATGTATAATACCAACTAGCATGTTCCCGGCGAGTCCTCTCCGGTGTACTCATAACGCAATGAGCACCTGCATACATCTTAGGTGAACCAACTGAAACCAATGGCTTGTGAGACCGGCCACTGCCCTTCGTCGTGGTCTCGACTGTATACACTAGTCTACTATGGTGTATCGATGCCCTGTCTCGAAACCCCCACGACTAGGGACACATTAAGGATGTGCTTATAGACCCCAGCTCCCACGTATATGATCGCCATCATACTGCTGGCAGTCAATCAAGAATCCTATGGGCTCTATCAACATGCAATAGTGATCTAAAGTATGTATACGATGATAAAGACAAACCAGATAGCATAATATCATCTCGAGCAAGACTGTCCTATCGGTATAGGTCCTCCCTCAATCTTTGCAATCACGTACCTGCGATCCAATAATTGACTTTGAGGGCACTATATCCAACAGTCACGACCCGAAATATTAGCTCGTGACCAGTACTTAAATCATGCAACGTCTAAAGGCGTAATGTAATTCAAGTAAGCTGAAACCCAGAAATCTAAACTTTTTAAGAAAAATAAAGGAGGTGAGGTTTTTAAATAAGGGTATAATGAAATCAAGTTTTCTTAATGCATAGAATAGGAACATGAAAAATGCAAGTGGATTATACAAGTTTAAAAAAAAACATGTTTCGTCTTTTTGAAAATTTGGGCAACACCTCCTTTGTATATTTTGATCCAAAACCACATATACAAGATAATGATAAAGGCATCCTCAAGCGGGAGCTAGCTCTTTGCCAAACGGCAGATCACAACCACGCAAGACAATAAATATAAGTATACGACGCCCAACGGCGAAGATCACCACAAAAGATAAAGAAATAAGCAAGACATCAAAACCGCAAGTAGCGGAAAACCCCTCGCTCTAAGTCTCGCAACCACAATCTCACTAAGTCTCATTAGCTATACAATTTACTAATTTTGATTGATGGAGTTGACTAGATACAATATGAAATAAAAATACAAGAGTGAGTACGATACAAATGTCCCACTTACCAAAGCAAAACACCCGAATTCAACTGTGTGCCAGCGATGCCGCTACTGATCCATGCGGGCAACCTGCAAGAACTGTGGCACAACGGGGGTGGGTTGCCAACTCGTGAGCAGAAAAGTATCAACATATAGAAATCGAATAAACAACGACTCCTAGGTCAACTATATCATAAAGGTAATACTATGATATCTAGGGCCACCGGGTCTGTATATGTGCCAACAAGGTAGTCAATGCCTATAAGCATGTGGATAACATCCAACAGTATAATCAATGCATGTATGCATGTGGATCTCGTCCACCCATATAATCAATGTATGTATGCATGTGGATCTCGTCCACGTGTCAACCACTGACACAACAACATCATGCATGTAAATATCATAAAAGCATATGCATGAAAATATGAGGATATAAATCAACATGTGTCCCTCGCGATACCTCAAAATCATGGAACCTGAGTGTCCAGCATCGACACTCGAAACATCATGAAACCCATGTCCAGCATCGACACGCAAATCCTCATATCTCTCGGGCTCCGTCAGTCCGGATCGGCCCACGGGCTCCGTCAGTCCGGATCGGCCTATATCATCTCTCGACTCAGGTCGGTATCCCCCGGAAATCCGCCGAGCTCAAATAATTTCACCGATGGGTAGTGCTCCCCTGCCAGGCTCACCGTCTAACAATACGAGTCTTCTTGCCCCGGGGTACCTCACCGGGTCCACCATGTACCCGCAAACGGTGCCTACAGCTCCTCAAATCGGGTTTCACATGCCACTCTCAGAACCGAGAAAACACATGGTGGACGCACTGAAATATCATATCAAGAGAAACTGGGTTTTTAAAACAATACATACTTTCTTTTGAAATAACCACGGTTCTCAAATCCAGAAATCTCATGAAAACAACATATCTCAATGCGTATGAACATAAAGCATGATGTATGCGACATATAAAATACTGTAAGAATATACATATATCATGCAGCATGGAACAGTGATGCGACGATATCAGGGAAAACCTCTCTTTTAAAATGAATCATGTTTTTAAATGTATACCGCGGTTCCTAATTTCTCCCAAGTCAAATGCAACATCGTATAAGGTGCATATGTAACTATAGCAAGTAAGCTATGCAAGGGGGTCATATCATGATGCAGCAATCCTACTGTGTAGTGGCATGGCAATTATCGATGATGAAGTGTGTGAGCCGGCAAATCTGTGTAAGTGTAACATACGCATCATCGATAATGGTGTAAGTGTAAAACAGGTATAAGCAAAGCCATGAGAATAACATGAATGCAGCATAATGTAAATCATCAGCTAAAAGCTATAAGGTATACGTATCTACATGATCGAGTCGGTGAATCAATCAATCAGCACCCAGCCACTACACCACGTACGATATAATCCATCGTACGGCAACCTCTAGTCAAGGGTAAGGATCAATCGTAATAAAACTCATCACGTACGGAAAATCATCGTACGACGTCACTAAACCATCGGGGATCCTATCATCCTATATGACAAAGAGGGGTACGGACCTAACGTCTCGTACGATATATCACACACGATTCACAACATTTTTATATCTATATACCTATGTCTCAGGTCACATCCATAACAAACTCATATCAGGGAACCGGTAAAGGTATCAATCATCTCAGTCAACTCGCATCCGTATACCAACATATCATAATATCACCTGCCAAATCGTATTCTCTTTTCATTGCATCTAAATCTCACATACACACCCGAACCATACAATCAGTTTTTAAAAGATGCGAATCGTAGTTTTTGAAAGTCGGGGCTACGGTGTTTTTAAGGAAAAGATATCATTTGCAAATCCGTAACGTCCCTCAAGATATCAGTTTAAAATATTCATACGATTCTTCAATTTGGAAATAGGTATGGTTCGGATGACACATTTGCGTCGGCTATCTAGTCTTATGGTACCCTAAACGGCAATATCGTCAAACATCATCCTCAAATTCCGTCATCACATATTAGCCGTATCATATCACTTCTAACTATCCTTTAGTTTCTAATATAGTTCTCTAACTATCTTTTAACTCTATTTATAGTTTTCTATATAAGGTACCATTAACCATATTCTATATATATAAATCGGTTTCCATCAAAGTTTGCGGAGGTGCTATACACCATCCACCCGACTTCCCCCGTGGATATAGATCCACTCACCTTGGTTCTTGCTTGCCGAAGTCGATGACGCCGCGCTCCGTCGCCTCGAAATCCACGCGGAGGTACCAAAAATAATAACACATATCATAACGCTATTAAAGTCAAGTTCTGAAAACCAAAACGGCACAAGTTTCGCTCATAGGTTAAAACCTATAGCTTCGCGTGCAAAAGAAGACTAAAAATCCTAGTCGTTGATGTTCAAACGCCACACGACAAAATACAATGACAAATACCAAAACTTAAATCCAAAAACATCGCGAAATATAAGGCACAAATCAAGAAAATGGTCCCAGATTTTACCCTAGGTCAATTTAGTCAATTCTGCACATATGGAGGGTCTAATTTACTAGAGATAAAGCCCTGGAACAAACATGGACCAAATCCACCCTACTCTGGCCACAAATTGCGGCCAGAATGATTAAATCTGTGGCCTATAGGTGGAGTTGGGCTCTCGGGTCTCTGTGGTAGCTTCCTGGGTGCCTGCATGTGTCACTGTGTTCGCTAAATAATTTTCCAGGTCCCCGAGTGCTAGCAGATTCCAAAATACCATCACAATTCTCACAATTTTCCGACGTCAGGTTTCTAAGTTTGGGGTTTGGGGTTCTATACCTGGTTTCAGTCCATGAAACTAACTCTAGAGGGTTTATTAGGTCTCTACTAACCTCAATTTCATCTTTGAATTCAATAATTTCCCAAAACCCTAACTTGAATTTTCCAAACCTCCCTAAACATCACTTAATCACTTCTAAACATGCATAGAAACTAATGTGAATGAAATACTATGCTAATGGTGATGAAATTACCTCATTTGGGCAACCCAAGAAAAACCGTAGCTTCTCCAAGTCATCAAAATCAAACTTTTCTTGGTCCAAAGTGTAGAGGGTAAAGAGGGGATCAATTTTAAAGAAAGGGGTTTAGGGTTTTGATGAAGCTTTTTAGATGATTTCATGGGTTGAAGTGGAGGGAGATGGGGAAGAAGAAGGAGATGAAGAAATAACATGGGGTGAGGATATGGCAGCCCCCTCTCTCTCTCCTCTCTTATTCTAACTCTCTCACACAATATTACATTTTTACCTTTTTCTCTTTTTAACCCTTTTTCTTTTATTTAAAACCCAAATCACATAATACCCAAAATAACACAAGAACACAACATGTAATCAAAATATAACATGACATGGTGCACTAGCCACGAAAAACTGTAGAAACGCGGATTTGGCTTAATCGCGATTAGCAGTGCACTAATCGGGTTTTTATCCAAACTGCATATAATAAATTTTAAAAATGCCAAATCCTTTAAATATATTTTTAAATGAATAAATCATTTTAATTTCCATTTATTTCACAATTATCAGTATATATTTATACTCTTTTTCGAAAACCACAATTTCGCAAATCGGTCAATTTTCGGGAAAAATATTATTTTAATATTAAATTCCAAAAATAATATTTTATATTTTCTGAAATGTTACAAAGTCTCTGGCAAAGGAAAGAGAGATTTACTGGTAGGTACTCCAGTAGTTTCTCAGGGTGTATTGGGCTTTACTCCGGCATGACTTATTGCGCTGTTAGGGGTCTGACGTTTACCATCCCCCTAAGCCCGATATGCGAGTATCTTAAACGTACAGACCGGACTGTATGGAGATTATCACAGATATGCTCAGTAAGCGTTCGGATGAGTTTTCTCATCGACCTTCTTATCGACAGATACCTGGGTAGCTGTTACGTGTAGCTAGTACCGCTGACGGACTTGTGGTTAAACCCATTGCCAGCGTACTGTCGAGTCTTGAGAGTCCCACATGGAGGGTTTCCCTGCTTCGGGAAAAACGATGTAGAGGCCGTATGGTTTTACGGCAGGGTTCCGATCATATACTTGTACTGGCTACACGGATGTCGTTCAGGCGGATTATACTAGTGGTCTTTAGTTTAAACCGGATCCTAATATTATATTATTGGATTATTATTATCTCATTATATTCATATTTTTCGGAATACGAATATGGGTATGTATATACGGTGAGGGCATTCTTGTAATTTTACATGACATGCTTCTGGAAGGGGACACCTCATTATTTTGTTTATCTATATTGAGAAATAGATTAATGAGGTGGAAATTGGAGACATTCATGGCATGGGGTGAAGCATGGCTCTTTGTACTTGTTTATTTGTTCGAACTCACTATTCAAGCATGGTTGATATTTTCTATTAGAAAATATTGCATGCTTGAATGAGTGAAGAGTAGGAGCCATTCTTCACTTTCCATAACACTAGCTCATTTGTTCATTCTCTTTCTCTCTCCATATTTTCCTCTCCTTCTTCCTCAAGACCCTAACATTTACATAAGTTGTGAACCCTAGGGTCTCATGAGATAAATACTCCATTAGATACTCTACATCTTCTAGGCTACCTAGCTTAGCAAACTAGGTACCCTAGTTACCTCGGTTTAGAGGTTGGAGCTTGAAGTATAGACTCTCGGGTGGATCATCTTCGACATGAGGAAGCTGACGTTTCAAGATCGATCCGATCATCAAGGAGATAAGGAAGAGGAGGAGAAGAAGAAGACCCGAAGGACTTGTTAACAAGGAAGTATAACACTTTTCATAGTAGTTAGAACCTCCCAATAGTTTTATCTCGTTAAGGTTTCTGTTAAGATCCTGGAGTTAAAGTCGGCATCGTGAAGTAAGAAAATCGTTTTTTTATAAATTTTGCCTTCCCGCAAACCCGTGGGGTGCACGATATCGACTTACAGAACTCTCCAACGGTGGTTCTAACGAAATTTCCCCCGCCTGCAGAAGCCACAGAGCAGGCAAAGATGAAGCAGCCCCATCAGCGTCTCTCCTCGGAAATTCACAGGGTCTGGCGGAAGTCTAGGACTCTGTTATCAATAAAGATTATTCTCCTCGGCCAAAGAAATCGAAGGCTCGGCAAGAGAAAGACCATCCCTCCGTCATACCGTAAGGGACGTCTTCTATATAAGTGCCTGTCATGACAGCTCCTTCAACTTCAACCTCCCACAAAAGGACGAGGCCAGAGAAAATCCCACAGCCGGCGGAAAATTCCAAAGGCGAAGGATCCAAACGCCCTAAGCCTGGGGGTATGATCGTGCATACGGCCTACATGGTTTCCGGAAAAGAAGAAAGCCGTGCTTCCGTAGCTCATCGACCGCAAACCCGGTCGCTGACAAAAGCTCAGGAGCAACAATAAAAGCTCTAGGAAATGCTGACCAAAATGGCAGCATTTACCGGACAGAAAGAAGTTTCGGAACCAGCAAGTGAACAGCGCCAAGAACAGGAGACCGATACAGAGTTCCTGCGAAGGGTGCTTGAAAGAAAAGACAAAGAGGCAGCGGAACAAGCTGCTAACATAAAGCAGATGGCTCTTTTGTTCCAGGATATGGTTGGAATGATGATCCAGCCAGAACCCCCAGCCGAGGATCCGCCAATAATCATCGAGGATGACATAGGGGAAACATCAAACCCTCTTCCAGTTTTATCAACGGCCAAGGAGAAAACGATCTCCAAGGCCACTCTTGATGATTATATAGCTCAACAAATAAGAGCTCATCAAGCTAATGAAGCGGCTGAACAAATCGTCAGAACCGGTCGACCGTATCCACGCTAGTATGACCAAATCAAATACTCACCGGGATATACGATCTCCAAGTTCCATGTGTATAAGGGGATAGGAAACCCACACTAGCACATCGCACAGTTCAGAGCTTTGTGCGGCAACACTGGAGGCGATGACAAACTGTTGCTTTGCCAGTTTGTTGGCATCCTGTCATAAACGGCCTTTGAATGGTACTCGGAGCTCCCAAATGACTCTGTGAGAACATTCATAGAGATGTAACTGCTGTTCACACAGCGGTTCGCCAGAGCAAGCGAGCGCACCCCGATCATGGCATTAATCAATGCCACGGTAAGGTTAGGAGAAACGTGGGTCCAATACGCAATCTGGTAGCGGAACCTATTGTCTAAGTGCGAACAGCGTATTGAAGAATCTCCCGCCATGGGCATGTTCATTGGGACCCTTGATCCTCAAACGACTTTGTCCCAGTTCATGACATTCTTCAAGCCGGCCACCTTTTAGGCTCTGATCGATAAACTGGCCTAAATGGACCAGATGGGCCACGGGCTTTCCTCTACAAATAAGACCTTCTAAATAATAAGGGTAAAGAGAAAGCGGCCTTCGTTGCTAACATGAAACAACAACCGAGTGGCCCAAAACCGGTTGCTCACCAAAATAATACGCGTCCACACCTATCCTTAGAAGAAAGGCTAGGACGTGCTTACTCGTTTCCCTGTGACAAGACGAGGAGACTGTTTGAGTTGGCAGTGTGCAACAAACTTATCACATTGCCAGACCCACGATGTCCATCGCAACCCGGCGATATCAACAACCCCAACTACTGTTCCTATCATAAAATGGTAAGCCACCCAATTGAGGATTACTATGTCTTTAAGAACTGGGTCGAGGACCGGTATCAAAAAGGGAAGTTCGCGTTGTCCGAAAACTGGAAGGTGAACTTGCCCCAGAAGCACACTCCCAAAAAGGTGGATGCGCCGGCGGCATCTTGCTCACTCTTGGAAGAAACTCCATAGAAAGTCGTTCTTTCAGAAAAACCAAAAGAATACCGAAGGATCTACAGGCATGTCCGGCAATCAGGTGGAAAAGCCCACTTGAACCCAAAATCATCGAAAGGATGTTGAAACCACGTCCCGCATCAAAAATTGTTGACAAAGGGCAAAATCCCCAAGTTGAGCCATTAAAGTCTTCAAAGAAAAAGAAGAAGACCAAGAAGCCTGTGCAGCCTGCCGAGTATGACGACAAGCGCACAAACCTACAAAAGTACATTGACACGCTGGAGGAGTACAACCAGAAGGCGTGGAAACCGATCACCCTTGAAGTGTTCCTCAAGCATATTCTTGAGAATGAAGATAGTAACAATGAGTAAAATGACTCATCAGAAGAAACCCAAGACTATGTAGCAAGTTGCCACATAATCTCCCATTCGTCGTTAAATGACAAAGAAACTCCCTCAGCGTCAAAAAGCAATGCAGAGGAACTGGGGGCAGGATCGGCGCTAAAATCCTCGGATGTGTTTTACAAATGAAGACGAGGACAAGGTGATCTCAGAGTTTTCACCAGCACCAAAAGAGCTGGAAGACGGAATACACACTACGGCGGACAACCTAAGGAAAATTGACCTAGGGATGGAAAATGATCTGAGGCCAACGTTCATCAGTGAGCTGCTAAAAACAGGTGTCCATGTTAAAAGACGTGCTCATGCAATATAAATACTGCTTCGCATGGAACTATTCTGAGATACTGGGTCTAGATCTAAAAGTAGCGGTACGTAAATTGGCCATACTGCTGGACATAAAGCTAGTCGAACATGCGCCAAGAAGAATACGGCTCGAACTTGAGGTGAGTATCAATGCTGAAGTCAAGAAATTAATCGACTCCCGCTTTATCCAAGAAGTTCAATATCCCAACTGGATCGCTAACATCATTCTAGTGATGAAGAAAACTGGGATGGTGCGCGTCTGCGTGGACTTTCGGGACCTCAACAAAGCTTGCCCGAAGGATGATTTTCCAGTGCCTGTTACCGAGATGATGATCGATAACATGTCTACCCATGAGGTCTTCTCTTTCATGGATGGGTCTTCGGTATACAATCAAATAAAAATGCATCCTGAAGACCAAAAGAATACCGCCTTCCGGACTCCCCTAGGAATATTCTGTTATAAGGCGATACCTTTCGGTTTAAAGAACACTGGCGCTACCTACTAGAGGGCCGTGATGAAGATCTTCGATGACCTCATCCATGAGATTGTCGAATCCTACATCGACGGCCTTGTGGTGAAAATCAAATCGTACGAGAAACATTAGGAACATCTAAACACGGTGTTCCAACATCTTCGGAAGTATAATCTGAAGATGAATCCTCTAAAATGCGCGTTTGGAGTCTCCTTAGGCAAATTCCTAGGATACATCATACGGCACCCGGGTATCAAAATCGACCCTTCAAAGATCAAGGAGATTATGGAAATGCCCACGACAAGGACCCTCAAACAGTTGCGTTATCTTTAAGAAAAACTCACGTATATCCGGCAGTTCAAAGCCAACCTCTCCGGAAAATGCCGTCCCTACAGTCATCTGATGAAAAAGGGGACCATGTTTATCTGGGATCAAAAGTGCCAAATGCACTGGAGGAAATCAAGCAATACCTGTAAAATCCGTCGGTATTGACCGCTCCGGTTAAGGGAAAACCCCTTATCCTATATACAACAACCTTTGAGGGTTCTCTAGGCGCACTATGGCACAAGAGAATGATCAAGAAAAAGAGAGAGCTCTGTATTATTTGAGTCGAGTTCTCCTAGGGGCAGAAAACAACTACTACACCATCGAAAAGCATTGCCTGGCACTGATCTTCATGATAACGAAGCTCAAACATTATGTCTTGACATATGAGATCATGTTGGATATAGTGCCCTCAAAGTCAATTATTGGATCCCAGGCATGTGATTGCGATGATTGAGGGAGGACCTATGCCAGTAGGACAGTCTTACTCAAGATGATAGTATGCCATCTGGTTTATCTTTATCATCGTGTACAGCTTTAGGTGACCTTACAGATCACTATTACACATTGATAGAGCCCTTAGGATTCTTGCTTAACTACCAGCAGTATGATGGTGATCATATACGTGAGAGTTGGGTAGTCTATAAGCACATCCTTAAAGTGGTCCCTAGTCGTGGGTGTTTTGAGACTGGGCATCGATACTCCATTAGTAGACTAGTGTATACAGTCGAGACCCCGATGAGGGGCGGTGGCCGGTCTCATAAGCTATTGGTGTCAGCTGGTTCACCTAAGATGTATACAGGTGCTCATTGGGTTATGAGTACATCGGACATGACTTGCCGGGAACATGCTAGTTGGTATTATACCTGACGTCAGATAGAAATTCCCTGGTGACATGTGTACAGTTTAGTTCATCGACCTGAGATCGTCATTTGTCTCGTGTGATTTCCCACTGTGCTTTGATTACTATCCTACCACGGCTCAAAGGAGTCGTGAAAACAGGTTTTAGTTGGGTACAGTCCCGAGCCACATGGAGGCAGTGAGCGGATTGACAGGGGTTTCGTCTCTCCCGGTATTGGGGGTGAGATCGCGTTGTGTCTAGGAGAGCCATTACACGAAGTCATTGGCCAAGGCAGGAGATTTACTTGTAGGTATTCCAGTAGTATCTCAGGGTGTTCTGGGCTACACTCCGACACGACTTGTACCTCTTTTAGGGATCTGACTTTTACCAACCCCCTAGGTCCAACATGCGATGCTCATAGACGAACGGACCGGACTGTACGGATATTGTCACTGACAGGCTCAGTAGGGTGTCAGGATGAGTTCGCTCATCGGTCTCCCTTTTGGTCAATACCTGGTAGCCCGTTACGTACGGCTAGTACCACTGACGTGCTAGTGGTTAAATCCACAGCCAGTGTATTGACGAGTCTTTAGAGTCCCGCACAGATAGTTTCCCAAGTTTCGGGAAAAACGTTGTAGATGTCATATGGTATTATGGCTGGGTTCGATCATATACGTACACTCGTGCACGGATCATGATCGGACGGATCATACTAGTGGGCTTTGGTTTAAGCCGGATCCTAGTATAAAATTTGTTGGATTACTTTAGTCTCATTGCATTCGCATTCAGTCGGAATGCGGATGCAGGTATGTATATACATGTGAGGGGTATCCTTGTGATCCGTCATGAGTTTACTTTAGAAGTTGCCGTATCTTTTTGTTGGACTAAACATTTGGATTAATGTTTGGATGGGGGAAATTGTGAGTGGGAGTGATGATTTTGTGCATTAAATGAGACTTGTGCTTCATTGGTGACTCATGGTCTTATTTCTTGTGCAAATGTCATATTTGTGATTGATTATTGGGTTGAAATGAGTGGTGGAGAGAGAGTGGACAGCCACAAGGGCTTGGGTTAACTCTTGAGATTATTCTCAAGCTCTCACAACTCATTCCAACACAATAACAAAGCAAGCATCTTCTTCTACTTCTTCCTCTAGCTCACAAATTCCACCATGGCCTCATCTTCAACCTCCATCCATACACTCTCATGTGTTGAGAATCAATGGATGCTTGAGACAAAGCTATCACACACATTCTCTACATCACCTTGGACATGTCGGCTAGCAAACTTCATGTCCGAGTTGCTTCGGTTTGAAGCGGAAGCCCATAAAAAGACTTCTTGACGTGGTGCCCTTCCGACGAGGAGACCGGAGATCGGAGATACCGGGAGGAGCTAGGGATGGTGGCTAAAGACCGAAGGACACAGATCGATCGGTATAGCTTTTCTATCATCTTTCTAGTAAGCTAGTTTGTGTTAATGGTTCGATCCGGGTGAAAGTCTGCGTTAGCGCCGGTTTCGTAAAAAGTTTTTGTTCCGCGTTTGGCCTCGGATCAACGGACGGGTGCTACCGTAGACTTACATGGTATCAGAGCCACGCCATTAACCTTTACTAGCTTGTTCTAACTTGTCTAAAATATCGATCGAACAAAATTTCCGAAACCGCATTTCCATTTTCTGAGTTTTTGTCAAAAATTTTTTGTGGTCGAAAAATTATTTTAGGTATGTCAGAAAATCATGCAGGCTTTTCTAAGACCACTGTAAAAATTTTGTAGCATGATCCCTCTGTAGCACCGCGGAAACGCGGCCGTACCCACGTTTTGGCCGCGGTTCCGCCGCAGTGTTGGTGTTTCAGTGCACTAGATTTTTTTCTTTGGGTCTTTAACATGGAATTGGGGTTTCTGGAATTTTTAGTTTTGGCCCAGATTATTTCGAGTACTGGGATTTGTACTTGGGGCCCACTTCGGGAAATTTTGTCGATCGAAAATTTTAAATAAGTTAGTTCACAGTGCTTACTTTATATCTACGACCGTGAATGTCACTCGAGCGGTAAATCTTGTCTAATTGCTATAGCTCTTTTAGACGGGTTTGCGAACGTGACATTCACGTTGATGTTCTGTGTTGTGCTGTGATGTTGCGGATTTGTCATGGTGAATAGCTTGGTGCAATGTTAGTACAGTTTAGTTTTATTTGTATATTTGATATTGCGGGGCGAGCGTCCGACATGTGGACTGCCGTCACTGCATGTTTGTATATTATTCTTTTAGGGCACGACCGAGTTGAGGTCGATGCACCAGTTGTACATATTTTTCTTTTCTGTATTAGGATTACCCCATGGTGGGGTGCACGGATAGCCGGGTTCTAGGGTGCAACGGGCTCGCATCTCATGGCTTTGAGACGGAGGGGGCTTCACTCTAGAATTGGCGGGCTATTTTCCACACTCGTAGGGGGTATAGGATGACCCAAGGAGGGGTGCTCAAGTTACCGGATTCCGTGAAGTGCTGGGTGGTCCATTCACTTTGCTGAAGGGGCTGCCTCGCTTCAGGTTTTGGCGGGTAACTTGCCACACCCGTAGGGGTCTAGGATTTCATTGCACAGGCTATCCACACGACCAGGGGAACGTCGGGTTTCACTTGCGGCTCAAAGGAAACCCGAGGCTCCCAGATTATCTGTATTGTTCTGTGATGCTTATTACTTTTCTGTGATGTTGCATTTATCACGCCATGAGCGATTATTATATATTAATATATATACTAGTAGATGTTGTATATGTTTTACATCCGCGCTAGTCCAGTCCCCGCTCTGTCATTAGTTAAGTAACCTAACGGGTGATGACGGGATCCAGTGGCGAATGTGGATGGCATATACGTACATCGTATTTTCGTTCTTTATTGGTGTGATCAATTGATGGGACTACATTGATTCGGATCAATGCAAGCTAAACAAACCTGTTTGATATTGTTGGAAAAATTTTCAAAAAGCTGTTATTACAAAGACGTTCTCTTTTGTTTTGCACAGTGGTATTCGATTATGAATATCCAGCACCTCAGTCGATGAGGCAAGGGCCGAGATCCCTTCACCGGGAGTGACCCCTTGGGCAGAAGTTTGCGTTAGGGTAATAACTTCACTATAGTCGATTACTTTTTGCTTTGCATCGTGGTATTCAGTTGGAATATCCTGCACCTCATTCTACGGGGAAAGAGCCGAGATCCCTTCACCGGGAGTGACCTCTTTAGAAAAGGTTTTCGCCACTATATTTTTGTAAAAAGCTATCCGGTTCCTTCAACGATATCAAGTTCATTACGTTAAAGGTTTTTCGCCAAAAACTATTCGTAGCCCTCCGTCATTTCAGACGGGTAGCACTTAGTATTCATGCTATGTTTGTTGACCTTCGTCAAGGCATAGTGAATGGTAGCTGCTTGTTACCTTTCTGTTGCATAGATAGATGCATTGGTTTGGGACAGTTGTATAGCCTTGTTGACCTTCGTCAAGGGCTTATACGGCTAGGTTCAAATTAACCTGGACAATGACGGGTAGAACTTGACATGTGACTTATGATTTGTTGACCTTCGTCAAGGTCATAAGAGCATGGGGTAAAAATCACATCGGGAGTTTCTAAAGAAACTGAAACTTTCCAGGCATGCGCATACCTTCTGGAGTGTGATAACGTGAGTGGATTTCATCACGTTATCATGCGATGATAGTTGGATCCCTATTCCCACCGATGAGTTGGTTTACTCGTCGGGTGATCCCGACTAATTCTTCTTTCAGGTTTGGAGGAGAATTTGAGGATACAGTGGGAGGTTTCCAGATTAGATAAATTGATAACCATTCTGATCTTGGTTAGAGTGCACGCAGAGTGTTTCTTTTCTCTCTCTCTCTTTGGCAGCGATCATGGCCCGACCCTAGACTATGACTAGTGACCAAGTTAACCGAACCTTCTTAAAACACTGGCTTTTGGATTGTCTGAGTTGCATACCTCATTGCCACTCCTACTTTTACCATTTTCTCCAGAACACCCCGTATTACTACGAACATCTACTTCCATTGGATAAAACCATCGTATGGTTATATACGAACTCGAACGAACTTGTTCCAGATTCGAGGATGGTTTCCGGTTCTGGAGAAAATGAATAGGACTATTCAGTTGTCATTTCCTTTTACCTTCTCTCAGGTTGTGAGTGGTCCTTGGATTAGGATGGTACACCTATTATGCTAATTGGATAGTTTTCTTCCAAACCATAGGCAGGTGCCGAACGGTGGGAAATGAAGAAAACCAATTAGCCTAACGATGGTGTACAGAAGGTAATAAGTTAAGACAAATAAAGGGATTAGAAAGAGGGCAAAGTAAACTGCGACTGCTATTCACGACCAAACCAAGTATTTCATCGCCACTCCTACTTCACATTTGTATTTCTCCAAGACAACCCGTATCTCTACGAAGATCCACAGTTATTTGGATAAATCCATCGTATGGTTATATACGAACTCGAAGGAACTTGTTCCAGTTCGGGGATGGATTCTGGTTCAGGAGAAATAGGAATAAGGTTTATTCAGTTGTCTTTTATTATTACCTTCTCTCAGGTTGCGAGTACTCCTAGGATTAGGAGAGTACACCTATTATGCTTATTGGATAGTCTTCTTCCAAACCATAGGCTGGTGTCGAACGGTAGGGAAGGAAGAAAACCATTTGGCCTAAAGGTGCTGTACAGATGGTAATGACTAAAAACATATGAAAGGATTTGGAGAGATGGAAAAGAAATATACGGTTACAGTTGTGAATCTGATAATGGAAGAGGCATTACTAGGAATACCCGGATACCCTTTCGAAACATTTTCTTGTTTCAGTTTCACCATGCGTTGTTAATAGAAAACTGATTTCCTAATTAGACCCTTGCTCCAGGATATGTATTTACCAAGTATGATTCTCACATCTGTATGGTTCTACAGATGATGAGTGGGAATAAGTTATTGGGAATTAGGTGATCATCCTCATTATATCGGGATTCATTGTAATTGGTGATATTTGAGGAAATCGCCTGGGTGTTTGCCGGACGGCAAATATTTGGTTTTGGATATCCGTTGTTATGCACCAATTTCAAATTGATATATCTGTACGTTTATTTTTATAAAGTGAGATATAACTTTTTGAAATTATGTCCATGACATTTACCTATATCAGTTGATGGTTAGGTAAGGAGCATTCAACAGCGGTGTAATTCTTCATAACCATAGTACAGTTTTCAACCTACAACGCACACGGTTTGAGTTATTCAACTCAGGGGACTTATACAAAATATTGTATATTTTCCAGTGTCCATTAGGACAGAGGGGTTGGTCATCGTACTATATTCTATTTACTTATGACTTCTCTAGTTTTTAGACAAGTATTTCATATAAATACAAGGTCTAAGTTTTGAGAAGTTATAGGTATAAGAATAAAGTAGAGAACCAGGTGTCGTAAGTATCGGGATTCTTCAAGGTAATCGAAGATGTAAATACTTGTATATGGTATTCAGTTGATAGTAATGGCTTTGAGAAACTTGTTTCTCTTTCAGGTTACTCATAATTGGATGCACTCCTAAGTTGAGTAATGCTGATCAGCCTTTCTCCATTTAGTTGATATGCACTGGAGACAGCTGCATGATTTGAATCTGGTTCCAATTAAATTAGTGCCTCTGTTTCTATATTAGATATAGAATGGCTCATATCTTAACGAAGTTAAGGTATATGGAGTTGTCCGGCTTATGCTTAAAACCAGACTCTGGATAACTCAAGGCACGTTTCTGTAATGGCGTTTGTGGGTTGACCCGGGCTATGACGAGGGTTGACTTTCTACCATCTGGAAGATCAATAGTGATATTGTTCTTGACTCGCCACGGTTTTGATAAAAATGGATTTTTTCAGAAAACAGTAGTGGGAGTATAGTAGAACTAGAAGTGATTCCAGAACCACAAATGATTACTTGAAATTTGATAAGAACCTAAAGATTCAATCAGGTTTGACATTCCATTAGCCACTCCGCAAATATGTAGGGTAACCTCAACCACCCGAGAGATACTCCAGTATCCTCAAGGACGGTGACAGGGAGGTTCTTGTTTACCTAGACTTGACACTACTATTGTTCCAGGCTATGAGACCCGGCAGGAGGATGAGTATAGCGTTGTTCTAAACTAGCTTTAGAAGTGCACGTGTATATGACTCTGCAAGAGGGTTTTCGTAGTCAGTGGGAGCAACGGAAGCATAGTGGACAAGTGGTTTATGTCTATTTATAGACTAAAGCAGATATAGCGGAGATAGATCATCTATTTCTGATGTAATAGTCATAGGTTTGACTTCATCAGAATAGGGGATGGATCTGTTAAGAAGGTAATCGGGTATGATGTCCTGGTGTTTGGATGACATACACAGAGTAGGAAGTAAAATTCCTATACTATGATCGGTTATACATTGGTTTTCACACAGTGGTTTCTCCATATAGGATATAGATATAATATCAGACATTCTGGTTACTAGATCTATGGTTTTAGATCTAGATTTAGGTAGTTTCCCAATCTGGGTACTAAGACAGTATTCTAAAGGTATTTAGAATAGACGACTCCTAGAACGGTAATATACCTGCAGGTGATGGAGTCACCCTCTCTAAAGGTGTCTTACAGACTAAAGAAGAGAGGGATGTGCATGATTGACATATCACTCGCTTAGGCAATTGAGTCAATCATGAGATGTCAAGTACCACACTAGATGTTGTTTTTGCACTAGATGCAATAAGTTGATATTGATCCAATCCTGGAGAAACGTTCGGAAGCAGTTTTAGAACATAAGTAGATGTTCTAGGGATATGATAACAACAGCCTCCTTCGGGAGACGGTTAACATTTCAGGCTTCCAAGATGACCTGGATGACAGAGTGACTGTCAGAGTTATAGTTTTTCGTCTGACAAGGGGCAGTAGTTTGGACAGAAGGTCTAAGCGGATACTGAGGGAGGCATGGCGCAAGATACTGATTAAGTTCAGTTGACGATACAGTCTAAGAAGTTTGGATTTGGAGTTCATTTATGAACTAGGTCCCATCAGATATCCAGACATATTCTAAGACAGGTATTGCTCATTTCTGGAGATGGCTTTCTCCGCGAACTTGAAATAAAGAGAGACATAGAAAGAAACATCAGGGCGGATCCTTTCACTGAGGCTATTCCTCGAACGCAATAGTTTAACAAACGGGCTTTGTGAGACTGATCAGTAGAGGAGTTGGGTGTTCGGTATCACACGGGCTGTGAGTATGCGACATCGCAATAATTAGCCTTGAGTGCAAGTTGGAGATTGTTGGATATAGTGTCCTCAAAGTCAATTATTGGATCGCAGGCACGCGATTGCAATGATTGAGGGAGGACCTATGCCAGTAGGACAGTCTTACTCAAGATGATAATATGCCATCTGGTTTATCTTTATCATCGTGTACAGCTTTAGGTGACCTTACAGATCACTATTACACATTGATAGAACCCTTAGGATTCTAGTTTGACTACCAGCAGTATGATGGCGATCATATACGTGAGAGTTGGGTAGTCTATAAGCACATCCTTAAAGTGGTCCCTAGTTATGGGAGTTTCGAGACTGGGCATCGATACTCCATTAATAGACTAGTGGATACAGTCAAGACCCCGACGAGGAGCGGTGGCCGGTCTCACAAGCCATTGGTGTCAGTTGGTTCACCTAAGATGTATATAGGTACTCATTGGGTTATGAATACACCGGACAGGACTCGCCGGGAACATGCTAGTTGGTATTATACCTGACGTCAGATAGCAGTTCCCTGGTGACATGTGTACAGGTTAGTTCATCGACCTGAGATCGTCATTTGTCTCGTGTGAGTTCCCATTGTGCTTTGATTACTACCCTACCACGGCTCAAAGGAGTCATGCAAACAGGTTTTAGTTGGGTACAGTCCCGAGCCACATAGAGGCAGTGAGCGGATCGGCAGGGGTTTCGTCTCTCCCGGTATTGGGGGTGAGATCGCGCTGTGTCTAGGAGAGCCATTACACGAAGTCCATGGCCAAGGCAGGAGATTTACTGGTAGGTATTCCAGTAGTATCTCAGGGTGTTCTGGGCTACACTCCGACATGACTTGTACCGCTTTTGGGGGTTTGACTTTTACCAACCCCGTAGGCCCGACATGCGATGCTCATAGACGAACGGACCGGACTGTACGGATATTGTCACTAACAAGCTCAGTAGGGTGTCAGGATGAATTCGCTCATCGGTCTCCCTTTTAGTCAATACCTGGTAGCCCGTTACGTACGGCTAGTACCATAGATGTGCTAGTGGTGAAATCCACAGCCAGTGTATTGACGAGTCTTTAGAGTCCCCCACAGATAGTTTCCCAAGTTTCGGGCGAAACGTTGTAGAGGCCGTATGGTATTATGGCAGATTTCGATCATATACGTGCACTCGTGCACGGATCATGATCGGACGGATCATACTAGTGGGCTTTGGTTTAAGCCGGATCCTAGTATAAGATTTGTTGGATTACTTTAGTCTCATTGCATTCGCATTTAGTCGGAATGCGGATGCAGGTATGTATATACAGGTGAGGGGTATCCTTGTGATCCGTCATGAGTTTACTTTAGATGTTGTCGCATCTTTTTGTTGGACTAAACATTTGGATTAATGTTTGGATGGTGGAAATTGTGAGTGGGAGTGATGATTTTGTGCATTAAATGAGCCATGTGCTTCATTGGTGACTCATGGTCTTATTTCTTATGCAAATGTCATATTTGTGATTGATTATTGGGTTGAAATGAGAGGTGGAGAGAGAGTGGACAGCCACAAGGGCTTGGGTTAACTCTTGAGATTATTCTCAAGCTCTCACAACTCATTCCAACACAATAACAAAGCAAGCCTCTTCTTCTTCCTCTAGCTCACAAATTCCACCATGGCCTCATCTTCAATATAACAACCCTAATTTTCCTATACACTTTTTTATATAAAAATTTTGTTAAAATTTTTAAAAATCCATAAAGGAGTATTTTAATCTGAGCACAATATATATACAAGTAATTATTTTGTTTTTAAATAATTACATCTTTAGTGTACATAAAATCATTTTAAAATTTAAAGTGTACTTGGGGTATTTAATGTTGCTGTTACCACTTTAAGTAGTTATTTTCCCACAATAATTACAAGAAGGAGTTTGTAGCTCATTGGTAATACCTTGCATTGCTGAACCTAGCCACCAGAGTTCAAAACCCATGCCCCACATTATTTTTGTATTTATTTTGTTTTAATTTTTTTGGAAAGTCAACAGTCAAACCGTCATAACTCACAAAATTTATACTGAACATAAAAAACTAAATACACCAAAATTTCCCCCAGAATATCCCCCACCCGACGAGCCCTTGACTCGGCCCAACTCGGGTCGGCGCCGCCGGACGGCCGAGTCGTCAACACGGAATTTCTCCGTGTTGACCTGGTCTTCTCACCTGAATACTTTATTTTCTTTGATCGGTTATCAAATCCTTAATAAATCACTTTTACTCCAAAATTTAATGATTTTTAATGTTTTTTTAATATATTTTTATATATTTTTTTAATTAAAACCCTAACCCTAGCCTAACCCTATATAAACCCCCTACCCTCTACCCTCTCACCCTACATTCCTAAGTCCACTCTCTAAAAATTTCAAGAGAACTCGGTACGTTAGAAAACGAGCGAAAGGCGAAGCGCTGCCGAAATCGACGGCGAATCCCGGCGATCGTACTAGGACCTATTCACGACGTTTCGACGCACCGACAAACACACTACCTTCCTCTCACTCTCTAGCGTTGTCCAAACCAGTAAGTCCCCTTTTCTACCTATCTTTTCCTTCATAATAATACGACTTTTTAAAACCCGACGGAAATCGGAACAAACCGATTTCCGTTTCGGTTTTTTATCAAAACTCACTTGTCAGTAATTTCATAATGCTTAAACATATTCATGTTGACTACTAATCACTTAAAAATCAATTTGGATAAAGTTTCTCACATGAAATGATAACGTTTCCATTTATCGTATTTCTTTCACTTAAATACCACAATGTTTAGTTTTCATATTTAAACCTTTAACATTGCTGTACCTTAACGTAGATCACGAGATAATGACCTACCTCCACACACACGCAAATACAACCCTAATTGATATCATCAAAACTTAGAATACGATAATACAAGACTTTACATTAAAATACCATTTTCTTTATAAACCTTTTCTGAAAGTTCTAAGTTGTATACAATTTTAAAACAAAATCTTTTAATAGGAAAATACGATATGTCATGGACATCGATCGTTTATCTAAGCCTGACTTTGTGGTGTCTAGGCAAGTGTGTCTAACGCGAGTGATTACTTAATTAGGGCCACTACTTGTAGTGGAGAGCCTACCACTCACCTGGCACTTACATGGCTGCAATTGGCAGTGAAGAGGCGATTTGAGGCTTCTAATGACTTGTCGTTTAGACCATTTAGAAATAGGCTAGTTGGCTTAGGAAACCCTAGAATCTAAAATACGGAAATTTACACCTTTTACAAATAAATACCTTATCTTTATAAAACCGTTTTCTAAATTATTAGTATTTATTAAATCTTTGCAAAGCGCCACTACAACCCACATTTGGGGAACCCGTTAGGGATTGTATGGTTTATCGTGCACCCTCGGGCTTAGTAGTGCGAGATTCAGAACTCCGCAAGGAGCATTCGGTCTCGAAAGGTTTAAAATACGACATTTAAGAAAAATAAGATTTTTGGAAAATAAAATATTTATTAAAAATTATTTTTGTATAAACATATATATATATTTAACATTTAAACACCTATATTTTTATAAGATAAAGTTTTCACCTTTTCCTAAAAATTACAAGATTAAAAGTTACATTAAAATACCATGAATTTCAATTAAATCAATATTACAAAATTAATACTTTTATTTATGTAATTAAGATATTCTCACTAGAAATAACACAAATAAAATTTACACTCATTATAACTATAAAGACGAATAATAAATACTTGAGGTGTATCTTGAAAACTATACAAAAGTACTTTTTACATAAAACCCCCTCAAGTTTTATAAATTACAATAAGGACCCTAATTATTATAGAACTTCAAATTACATTTCTTTTGGTCTGACTCGGGTTTGAGTCTGATTATTTCTGACTTGAATATGATTCAAGTCAATCTATATTCTTTATTATTCCAACTCAATATGAACACATGAATCCCAGAATCCAGTTAATAATCTATACAACTTGACTGAATCAAACCATGGATATACATCCATTATTCCGTATTCCATTTACATGATTATGCAGTTACAAACATGTTTACTGAAATCATGGTTTTGGTCAGTCATCCAACTTACACAATACAATACTACAATATAAACAAAACACTACGGGGTTTAAGGGGTAGATTGGTACAGAAGATATTAAAAGTGGCACGAGACGGTCAGACTTAAGACACCTAACATGAATTCAATTGTCATTGTTCCAGGTTGTATAACGGAGCCTTGTACTCTATATTCCGTTTGCCCTGGTCTCTAGCATATAGAGACCCCTCTCGTATATACTGGCATTCTTCTGTACCAAACTACAAACAACAGCGTTAATACAATATTACAATATTATAATACAATATTAAAAGCTACTCTCTCTCTCCTACTCTTTATCTATTTCTCTATTATCATTGGGACTTACCGAGCGACCTGTTCGCTGACGACATTCTATTTCTTTCTTCTTTGAATGTCGTCAGGTGTTTTGGACCCAGCAGAGATCGAGCCCACCGGCGAAGATTTGAAGCAGTTTCATGAAAACCCCGAGCTCTAGATATTGTACCTTGTTCTAGTCAGTATTTTCATTTCCTGTTATGCCATTGTTTAGGCATCGCTTTTCATTTCAGTTGTATTTACTTTTCATGCATTGTACAAAAGAATGTTATTAATAAAGTTGTTGTTATTTCTATATCTCTTGTCTCTTGTGAATTACTTTTATATTGCTTAGATACGCTTAGCGTATGTACTTCTGAGTATATACGTAGCGGGCCTCATCGCGTCCCCTTCGCCGTACACTGGGAAGCGGGGCGTGACATTCAACCTCCATCCATACACTCTCATGTGTTAAGAATCAATGGATGCTTGAGACAAAGCTATCACACACATTCTCTACATCACCTTGGACATGTCGGCTAGCAAACTTCATGTCCGAGTTGCTTCGGTTTGAAGCGGGTGCCCGTAAAAAGACTTCTTGACGAGGAGACCGGAGATCGGAGATGCCGCGAGGAGCTAGGGATGGTGGCTAAAGACCGAAGGACACGGATCGATCGGTATAGCTTTTCTATCATCTTTCTAGTAAGCTAGTTTGTGTTAATGGTTCGATCCGGGTGAAAGTCTGCGCTAGCGTCGGTTTCGTTAAAAGTTTTTGTTCCGCGTTTGGCCTCGGATCGACGGCCGGGGTGCTACCGTAAACTTACAGATCCATCTCTTATCAAAGGTGGATCCTCTCAAATATTTGATGTCAAGGGCCATACTAATAGGAAGGCTCGCCAAATGGGCTCTCCTCTTGATGGAGTTCTTAATAATGTATCGACCTCTCAAAGTAGTGAAAGGCCAGGCCATTGCCGACTTTCTCACGAAGCAGCCGATACTGGCTGAGTCCCCCATAAATTGCGAGTTACCAGACGAACATGCGTTTAATGCAATCGAAGAACAACATGCTCCCAATGGGAACTCTACTTCGATGGAGCGTCTTCCATGAAGCGGCGAAAGCAAAACACCCCCATAATCAAAGCTGGGGTAGGCCTTATCTTTATGACTCCACAAGGAGGAATATTGTGTTACACCCTTTCTTTAACAGAGATGAAGACTAATAACGAAGCTGAATATGAGGCTTTGATAGCAGGTCTCGAGATCGCTGTCGACATGGGAATCAATAACCTCCTCATATATGGAGACTCCTAGCTGATCGTCAGCCAAGTAAATGATGACTATCAAACATACAAGCCAGAACTGATAAAGTATGGCGAAAAAGTGCAGCAACTACTGAAGAAAATCCTCTCCTATACCCTGGAGAGTATACCGCATGCAGAAAATATCAAGGCGGATGCATTGGCCAAATTGGTTAAGGAACTGGCCGATGAAGACCTCGATGACATAAGGATCATCGTGCAAAGCAGCCAGGTTCTCGCGCCAACAGATATATTTTCGGAAGACTTAATAAAGCCATTCGAAAGAAAAGTGACGGCCGAACAAGTAGCTTTTCAAATAAGGGACAAAGAAAAGGTCAAAGATTGGAGAGAAGTCTTCATAAACTACTTCAAATCCTAACAAACACCCAGAAATGTGTCTTCTAAACATCAGCTCATGAAAAGGGCTCTGTCTTTCTTCCTTGTCAATGATACTCTATATAAGAGATCGTTCGATAGTCTGTGGCTATGATGGCTGGGACCAGAGGAAGCAAAGAAAGTCGTCCAAGAAACTCATGACGGACTCTGCGGTTCTCATCAAGCTGGGCCCAAAATGATGCTGAAGATCAAAAGAATGGGTTATTATTGGCCCATAATGATTCTGGACTACCTCGAATATGCGAAGCAGTATCACTCGTGCCAAATTCACGGAGACTTCATCCACCAGCATCCAACCCCGCTGCACCAAACAGTAGCTAGCTGGACGTTCGAAATGTGGAAAACCGATATAATTGGCCCTATTGAACCAGTATCGTCCAAAGGACATCGGTTCATACTGGCAACGACCGACTACTTTTCTAAGTAGGCAGAAGCAGTACCACTAAGGGAGGTGAAGACGAAGAATATCCTCCATTTCTTCAAAACCCATGTCATCTACCGGTTCGGCACTCCGCGACGGATAATCTCGGATAATGGGCCAGCCTATAGGAGCCATAATATCAGTCGCTTTGCATAACAGCATAAAATAGATTGGAGATACTCTTCCGTCTGTAATCCTCGGGCCAACGGTCTAGCTGATGCTTTCAACAAGACCTTGACAAAGTTTATAAAGAAAACGGTGTCCAGAAACAAAAAAGACTGGCATGAAAGGCTGCACGAAGCTCTCTGGGTGTACCAAACAACGTTTAAAACGGCCACGAATACAACACCATACGCTTTGGTATTCGGCATGGAAGCAGTGCTTCCCCTGGAAATAGAACCCCTTCTCTACGAGTAGCGATTCAATACAAGCTAACAGATGAAGAAAATGCTCATCTTCGGCTCGAAGAGCTTGATGCTCTCGACGAAACTCGCCTTGTAGCACAGAAAAATCTGGAGGCCTACAAAGCAAGGATGACGAGGCATATGAAAAACTGATTAGGCCAAGAACATTCTGCAAAGATGAACTCGTGCTAGTTTTCAAAAGACCAATGATCCCTAATTGTGCAAAATGAGGGAAGTTCGAGCCGAACTATGAAGGCCCGTAGATTATATACAAAGTCTATCAAGTTAGAACCTACCTGCTCATGGATATGCATGGCAAAAGACCCTTCCGGCCAATAAATGGTTGATTCCTCAAGCAATACTATGCTTGACGAGTCACGACTTAGGTCAACGATAGATGACGACGCTTGTGTCCGTTCGCTATCTTCCTGAGTTAGAACTCTGAGAATAGTATCCAAAGAGCTCCGTCGCCTCAAAAACGACGACAACGGATCGAGATGTCCTTAAACTAAGACTTCGCCTCAAACGGCGACAACGGACCGATATGTCTTTAAACTAAAACTTCGCCTCAAACGTGACGATAATGAACCGAAAAGTCCTTAAAATAGAATTTCGCCTCAAACATGGCGATAACGGACCGGAACACCCCTAAACTAGTGCATCGCCTTAAGTACGGCAATACACTCCCTTGAGATTTATATTGAAATTAAAATCTTGGCCGCAAAGATTGCAACCTAAGTCCCACTGCTGCACAACTACTCCAGCGATGAAGCCACCCTAAGTCCCACCAACAAATTGATGGGCACCTACGATCAAGCTACTTTCGAGTGTTTCGCCAAAAAAACGGTATGTTCACAAGCAAAATGGGCACGGATGAAAACCCGAAAGGGCGCCGTGAGTAAAAACAACAGGAATACTGGCGAGCTTGTGAAAACCCAAAAGGACACAATGTCGTAAAGAAAAATATAATACACTTGCGAGATCCTTATGACTTGTAAGGAGAATTCCTCCTATGAGACCCACACGGCTCATAAGATTCAAAAGCCTTAAGTTTTAGTTCGTCTGTTTCAGAGTTGTTTCGATTTTGTAATTCCTATACATCGTCTAATGCCTTAGCCTGGCTCTGACACCATGAAAGTGTGTCTTAGCAGCAGCACTGGGTTTTTACAAGCATCAAGTATGCAATTTAAAAAAATTCTTGGGTGCTATGCTACACTAACCTAGAATCTAACTATAGTATTAGAGTTTAAGCAATGATATAAGAAGTTCTGAGCAAAGTGAAAAAGATTACAACCTTTGTAGACCAAGTCCTTCACTTTTATAGCTCTGGGTAGTAGTCCCTACAACTCTTCTTGGCTCCACATGAATAAATGAACGAGCTTGCTTCGTGATCTTCGAGGCCGAAGATGATCCATCTTGAAGCTTCTCTTGTTCAAGCTACCTCTTCACTAATCTACTATTAGTGGAGGAAACAACCTAATCTAAATGGATAATTTTGAGTAGAATGATGAAGTAGGTGTTTTAGTTCACTTAGAATTTTCTTTCTTTAATTTTCTTCAACTCAAGAAAAGGATAGAGAGGAAGATGAACATGGTGGAAAATGAGAGAGGATGAAAATGAGCTAGCTCTAGAAAAAAATAACAAGTGAAGAATGGCTTGAAAATATCACTTATTGAAGCATGCAATAAATCCCAATAATAAAATACAACCATGCTTCTATTGTGATGGTAAACTAATAAAATAATGAACAAAGCCATGCTTCACCCATGCCCAAAATATCTCCCATTTTCCATCTCTTTATCCATTTTCACAAAATAGATTAATCCATGTTCATAATACACACACACATGTGTGTGAGTGTGTGTGTGTATCACACACACATATATATTAATATATATATTAAGAGAAGAAAATAATTAGTGAGCAATAATATTAATTAATATATAATTATATCAAATATAAATATATATCAAATTATTAAATCAACACTTGATTTAATAATCTGGTTATATCATATATAACTGACTGATATCATTTATCTGTACATCATATTATCAAATCACCACTTGATTCAATAATCCGGTCATATCACATATAACCTGACCGATAGTATTTATCGCCAGATTAGAATACGGTATCACATACTCGTATTTAATCAGGCTCCCGCACATATCATCATATGTGCCCTACTTCGTTTCGCTTAATCTAGGAAACCTCTATGTGGGACTCTAAAAACTCCTCAATGCGTCAGCAGTAGGTAATGATCATATCAGTCACCCGCAAGCCGTCAGCGGTACTCGCTGTACGTAACGGCTACCCAGGTATTGAGCGATTAGAAAATCAACAAGCAAACTTGTCAAAACTCCCATGAAGCCTATAAATAACACTTACCGTACAGTCCGGTCTCTTCATCTGATATGTCGCATATCGAGTCTAGGGGTGGAATCGTCAGACTCCAGTAACTTGATAAGTCATGCCGATATGTGGCCTATAATGGATTGAGAATGTACTGAGAACACTTACCAGTAAATCTCATCATCCCTGGACAGGGACTTACTGTTATAGCCAATTGAGTGTAGCGCAACATCTACTCCCTATACCGGGAGAGACAAAACCTCTCCTATCGCTCACTGCCTCCATGTGATTCGGGACTGTACCCAAAATCCACCTGTTTGCACGACTCCTTTGAGCCGTGGTAGGGAGGAAATCAAAGTACATAGAAACCACACAAGACATTATGATTATCCCGGGTCTGCAGACTAACCTGTACCAGTGTCACCAGAGAACTGCTATCTGACGATAGGTATAGTACCATCTAGGAGTTCACGGTGAGTCATGTTCGGTGTACCCATTCTCTAATGAGCATCTTTGTACAATCTTTGATGTCAAACACCGATAGTTATGGGATCAACCATCGTCCCATACAGGGTCAAGAAACGTACACATTAGTCTACTCTGGAATATCGATGCTCTATCTCGATATCCCCTCGACTAGGAACTATTAAAGGATGTGCTTATGGACTACACAAGTCCCAGTAGTATGATCCGCATCATAGTCCTGGTAGTCAAGCAAACATCCTAAGGGCTTTATCAACATATATCAGAGAGGAAGTATAATAATACAAGTGTACATATTAAGATAAAGAGCAACCAGATAGCATATTATCATGTCAAGCAAGAAAGTCCTCTATATATATGTCCAAGCATCCACTATATCATACAATAATGGCCTCAGTGGCATACATATTCCTAACATCCTTGTTCAAATCGAAAACGACAAATGATGATTCGCTGCTGGAAACATTCCAGTTGTAGCAATGTTGATGCCTAAAAAGATATCAAACTTCAAGTCTTCTCACGGCAAATGATGATTCTCTCCTGGCAATATTCCAATTGCAGCGATGCTGATGCCAAAATTAGTATCAGGACCTAATTCCCCAACTCGCAATAAAAATCAGCGAGCAACAAATGCATATGAAATAGCCGAAATGTTTGGGCAAATCGCAATAAAAAATAGTGTGTAAAATAAAAAATACATAGCCGAAATGATGGGGCACCGCGAATAAAATAGTCGAAAGGATTAGGCAATCGCGACTTTCGCGACATAAAAGCTGAAAAGATAGAGCATCGCGGAAATAAAAAATAAAATAAAGAATGAAATTTCCTCTGCCCTGCAAGTGAGTCCACAACAAATAAAAAGGGAACCATATTTTCTCACCAGGCTCCGTCAAAGGGTGAGCCAGATCTCGACGGCAACAGCTACAGCCTAGAGGTCAACTCGATGTTCTTCTCATTCCAACAGGGTGTATACGTGACATCAACAAAGCTCTAAGGAGCCAAATCAAAATGGAGTGATGGCAAAATCCTAGCTCCAACTCAGCGTTCCTTCTCATTCCAGCAGGATGCAGACGCAACGTCAATAGAAGACCCAAAGGTCAAAACAAAAAAAAAGAGTAATGAAAAAATCCTAGCTCCAAGTCTTGACGGTACGTATACAACTTAGAAACTATCTCGGCGTTCCTTCTCATTCCAGCAGGTTGTAGATGCGACGTCCACAAAAGACCCAAGGGTCGAAACAAAAATGGAGTAATGGAAAAATCCTAGCTCCAAGTCTCGACGGCGCATATACAACCTAGAGTTTATCACAGAGTTCACTCTCATTTCAGCAGGATGCGGACGTGACTATCAAATAAAATTGGAGCAATGGCATATTCCTAACTCTGGGCTTCAATTGCAATACATGTAGCATAGAGGTCCTACAGATGTCTACACTACTTCAGCAAAGAAATAGCACAGTATCGTCAAAACAAAAATGAAGTGACGGCATATTCCCAGCTTTGGGTCTCGACGACAACTCATATAAAACCTAAAAGACTATCGAAGATCCTCCCACACCAGAGTGGAGTGGTTATGACTCATCGGGGCTCTAAATTGAGCCTAACCTTAAGTAAAAAGCGTTATGGCAAATTCCTAACGTTTGCTCTTCCGACGGTAATATGACCTAAAGAGATTACTTAAAAACGTCTTGTCCAGCCCCCGAAGGGATCAAAGACACGACAGTCGTGGGGCTACTCGAACAACAGCTTAAAGACTGTATATAGAGGAATACATCAGCCAATGCGACGGTACCACGGACTAAAACCCTAGTACCATAAACCTAACGGACCTCTGTCATAAAGAATAAGGGTTATTTATATACAACGTTAGGACAAGTTTTCCTGTAAACCCAAGAGAGGTAAATTAAAAACACTCCGAAATGAGTACATAAACTAGAAACTCTGAAATGAGTGAATAAACTACAAACTTCGAAATGAGTATATAAACTAGAAACTCCGAAACGAGTGAATAAACTACAAACTCTGAAATGAGTACATAAACTACAAACTCCGAAATGAGTAAATAAACTAATGGGCGCTAAATTAAGACATTAAGAAATAGAAAGGGCGCAACTCATAGGCCTCGGGGCTCATAACTATGGGTATACCACCGTCAGCAATGTGGTGGGGCGAAGGATTTGTTCACATTAGTCCAATGTTCACCTATATCTAGATGCATGCATCAGAAACTTCTACGGTTAAAATACAAAGTATATGTGCAGAGGCAGGATGCCCATATGAATATGCGCTGGGAATGAAACGTTCAGCTGCCGACAATTTTTTTTATTATTATTTATTTCGCAGAGAAAAGATCGCCAAATAAGGGATCAAAAATACAAGGATTAACAAAACAATAAACAAGATTCTCTAATTCCCTCTCTGCCTTCTCCACCATGTCGAAGTGGCGATCTTTGCGAGGACTCTCTCCCCATCGATCAGCATTGTGCCCATCAGCGAAGGCGGACCTGATGGCCTGTTGAGACCGCACCTAACTTAACAACCGAACAGAACGGTCTTTCAGAGGCCGAGTAATCAAACATGCTTCATAAAAGCACTCGATCTTGTCCTCCATTGCGTTGAGTATCGCTGGAGTCATCTCCGCTGGATGAGGGGGGATGTCAGCAAGTACGGACAGGAAAATCATCCGGAGCCAAATGGAGCCGATAGGAAGGGCAGATCCCCTACGAGCCAGAAGCTCGTACATCACCGTGTCACACTAGTCATCAGTGAGAACGAGATCCACTAATCGCGCAGCAAAACGAGGAACAATTCTCTCCACAGGTACCTCCCATAGTTACCGAAGAGCATAAGGACGATTGCAAGCCATAACTTTTGGTCTGTTAAAAAAATGGCTCTCTTCTTATGAAGAAGAAGAAGATCGTCACTTCAGAATATAAAGAGAAGCATTTAAATTTTGGCACAGAAAATGTTGTCCATGGTGGAACTCTTTTCGAGGCCTGGCAAAAAGGGCATGGGAAAAGAAAGAGTTGACTCATGGGAATCAGAGCAAGAAGGTGAAACGATTCCCTCAGCGGCGCCCTACGTGCCTGACACGTGAGCACCGGCGTTGATTCCTTCCGGGACTAGAGCAGCGCCTCACGTGCATAACATGTGAGCGCTGGAGCTAGCTCTTTTCAGGATTAAATCCTGCAACAGTGCCTCACGTGCATGACATGTGGATGCCGGCGCTATATATATATATATATATATATATATATATATATATATATATATATATATATATATATATATATATAGTATGCCTCATATGAGCATTGGCGTAAAGAAAAGGAGTGCTTTGTCATTCATACTTCAAAGAAATTTATACATTGAAAAAAAGAGGGAAAAAATATCATCAAAATGTTTACAACGGCAAGACGCTGAATTCTGGACACAGATTCATGAACTTAGAGGCAAGTTTGAGTAAAGTGCTTCTAGCTTCGTTGACCCTCTTCTTATGCATTTTGTCACGAATGCAAGTGTCGGGATCTCCGCTGATGCCATCCATCCTCTGGTACGCGGATATTATCACCTTCTGTTAAAAGACGCGATGCAAAACAACAACAAGGTCATCTCTCCGCTTGTTTGAGATCAAGCAAATCAGATATACTGAATGCACCTTGTCTTCAGCATCATCAAGTGCCTCGAGTGGTATAGCCTCATCAAGCTCAGGAAGTGCTTCCCAAATCTACCCAACGACAATTTTCAAAGGAGCAGAACGGCGAGGGAGCAATCGACCATTGTAATCGTCAAACCGACGCATCACCTCAGCGCATTGGGCGTCAGTAAATTCCTGGCCTTGACAGCGTCCTTGGATGTGAATCTTCTCATAAGAGATAATCTCTTCAAGATCATACAGATGAGAAGCCATAGTATCTGAAAAGAAAAACCAGTAAAAGGTTAGTAATCAAAATACCAAAATTATTACAATCTAAAAGAAAATGGACAATGAGCCCCCACAAAATCAAAGTAATGCCCCATCAATGATGAGGCAGACACTCATTGTATGAATCCAAAAGGACTCTCATTTAATGAAAAATCTCATTGAACAGTGGAGTTCAAGGCTCCAATGGCCTCGAAGAACGTGTTCTACCACAGATTCAAATCTGCAAGAAGAACCCTAAAAAGAAAAGGGAATAAAATTCCCAAAAGAAATTTCAAAAGAAATTTTCTCCGAGCTAAGCTCTGTAGAACAAACCGGAATTGATTCCTTTGATAGTGAGATTAAATCCCAGAAATCCCCATTGGAAATATATTGGAATTAAATTCCAGAGAAACCTTCAGAGATCAAAGTCACTAACAGGGTAAAACTCTAAGATCTCTAAGACCCATGGTCTACCAGAATAAAAGTTTTTTTTAAGATCTCTAAGAGATCATTCCAAGAAAAGAACAAAGCTCTGTTAACTGGTAAAAAATCTAAAACAAGAAGGAATTTTTTTTATGGGTTGAAATTTGGTCATGATTCTTACCAAGTGTTCTGATAAAGTTCAACTCGAAGAGTTTCTTTGGGGCAGAGATCTAAACTCTGAAAAGAGAATTAAATTCTCAAGGAAGAAGAAAGAAGATGATGGAACGGCAGTCATCTCAAGGGCCAAAGGCCCTACTTATAAGATGTGAAGGGACGGTTCAACTCCCTAAGAGATCAAACGGTAGAAAAGGTGACTCCGTTGCACTCACGTGTGAGCTACGTGAGCACATTGGTGGGGGGCATTTATTCCTCCAATATTTAACCTAATAAAAGAGCAAAACTCTGTTGGAATTTAATAAGGCAGCGTCTCATATGCTCTTCATGAGGGCGTCAGCGCCAGAGCCAATCTTATAGAATTAAATCCTGTGGGGGCGCCGTACGTGCTCCTCACACGGGCGCCAACGTGCAAAGCACAAAAGAGTTAGACTCTTAGATGGCGCCGCACGTGCTCCTCATGCGGACGCCAATGTGCAAAGCATAAAAGAGTTTATTAAATAAGAGTTTCTCTTAAATGGCGTCGCACGTGCTCCTCACGCGGGTGCCAATGTGCAAAGCACATAAGTACCTATCATAAAAATTAAATTCTTAAGTGGCGCCCATGTGCATAACACATGAGCGCCACCGCCTAAGTTCATATCAGTAGGATTAAATTCTACATTTCCCTAACAAAAGTTGGGATATTTTCTGTTAAACAGAGCCGTTGGATCAAAAATCCAATGGAGATGATAAATCGTCAAAATATATAATCAGGAGAAAACATTTCCCAGATTATTCTAAATAAGAAAGATACTCTCGGTTGGATCAATGATCCAACAATAGAATAAAATTTTAATTTTGGGAATATATTCTCTTAATCTTTCTAAACAAAACGATTGTCCTCTTGTAAAACAGATAACCCTTAGATTAAAAATCCAATGGTGATTAAAAATCACCATTTTACAGAATAAATTATGTATATGGAAAAATATTTTCCCAATCTTGTTAAAAAAAAAAAAGAAGAACATCTTATGTAAAATTGAAGTCCTTGGATCAAAAGATCCAACGGTGGGTAAAATTCCCAAAATCAATTTTGAGACAAATTAAATCAATTGGAATCTCTCAATGAGAGATTTTCTCGAAACCAATTAACAATCTGCTTCCACTATATAAAGGACCCGAGCTTCAAGTCTCAGGGAGAGGAAACCCCCCACAAGCTTCTGAAAAATACAGCGAGCTCTCGAAAGAACAGAGAATTTAATTCTCAAAGAAGAAGATCTTTCTTCTCAAAATCCTACGTAAAAAAAAGCAGAAATCAAAACATCTCATTTACCTATTGGAGGATTTAACCCTTTTAAAAGAATTTAGTTCTTTCTATGGATCTAAGACTCACAAGACAAGTCTCTCATAAGTTGAGAATTTAATTCTCATCGGGAAGATCTTATTCTTGAGAATCAAAGATTCAAAGGAGAACATGGACACAAGAACATGAAAAACATGGAATTCATAATACTCCAGGAACTTAGTTCCTTAAAAAAACCGATCCAAGATCTTCAAAATAGTGGTCTTGGTTATCCTTTATGGTCAAAACACCATTAAAAGAGATTTAATCTCTCTGAAAACATCAATAGAGATTGAATCTCCATATAAAAGAAAATTAAGCGCCTCAAGTGAAAACACGTGGGCGCCCAAGACAGAATGCCGGCGCCTCACGTGCTTCCCATGTGGGCACCCTAAAACAAAGGGCCAGCGCCTCACGTGCAATACACATGAGCGCTGAATTAAAGTGCTTAGAACTTCACATTTAGCCAAAATGACTAAAGTGTTAAACATTTATTAAGCAGCGCCCATGATTGAATGCTTCACATGATATACATGTGGGCATCAGAGTTCAAATAAGTGCTTAGAACTTTTACATAAAAGGAAAAGGGCTGAACAAATAAAGCCCAAGACTAAGCAGATTAAGCTCAAATTGGCTAGGTCTCTGAATTTTTCTTGCAGCTGACCCCAAATGCTCTTTGCTGGATCTTACGTAAAAATGATCCTAAAATTTTGCTAAGTTGATCTTAGTTTCAAATTAGACTAACGTATCCTTAGTAAAATTAAATTGAGCCCAAATATTCAAACATTTAAGTTGATCTTAATTTCATACTAAATTAACGGTCCTTAAATAAAACAAACCCAAATTTAAAATATACGGATTTGGACTAATCCGCGCCCTACGGGCGACGATATAAAATAGTCTCAGTATTCAATCCACGAGCAACCAAAACAAACAAAACATATACACGACACAAAGTGAACTGCCGGAGCAGGAGAAAGTGGTTATCGCAATGCGGTAACGTAATTAACTGCAGGGGTTTGCGCCTGCAGGGAAGAGCGTCCCCGCAATCAATAAAACCCCTCATAAAATGAGGGGGAATCTGATGAAGTCTGCTACAATGATCGCAAATGTCCAAACCTTCGATATATGGTGTTATAAATCAACTTGGTATCTTCGGAGAGGTGGATGGATAAATCCAAATAGCATCTGCCCCTAAAATTTGGGCCAGACGTCCTAACGTCTCGGTCTCTGTCTTTCGGCGGTGAGCAGGAGTCAAGGGAGCTAGCAGCCCCTTTGCAGGATGCGGGGCAGCGCCCCGTTAGAAATTTTTTTCTAACGGGAAAGGTATTTTTTTGTGGAGTGTGTGGGAAAAGAGGGGTGAGAAGCGTCCTAAGGACGCATGAGTGGTACGTGGGCGCTTGGTGTCTGCGGGCCACATGAGAGGCGTGTGGGCACTGGGCGCCAGCGCCTCACGCGCCCATCATGTGATTAGGAGTTAAACTCCTGCAGAAAAGAAGGCTTAGCCCCGGGATTAGGAGTTAAACTCCTGAAAGGATCTTGAGTGGAGTTAAAATCCAAAAAAGTTTTATTTGTGGAGTTAAACTCTAAAAGATTTTGAATGGAGTTAAACTCCTAAAAGAATTTGATTTATGGAGTTAAACTCCCAAAGATTTTGACAAATGAAGTTGAACTCCAAGAAATCTTTGAGGATGATCAAAGGGGACCCATTTTATCTCCCGTGAGCCCTGGATCCTCTCCTAAGTCTTGGATCTTCCCCAAAGTGTGGTTTTTGGAGAAGGGTCTCCTTCTTCCTCCTCTCTGTTGGTTGGATCTTAGAGAAAAAGGGGTGAGACTTAAAAATCTCCCCTTTTAGAGATTTGATGGGAAATTTGAGCTCTCCTTCGTGGATTTTATGGTGAAAAATTATTTCTTTTTAGAAAAGGAAGAGTTAAACACTTTGTTTAATTCAGAAAAGAGAAGGAGGTTTAGAACCTCGAGGAAGGAGAAGGAGGCACAAACCCTAGTTGTTTTTTGGGGAATCATTTTTTTTCCTTTTTCATCATCATGTTGTCTTATATAGGCTTACAAATTTATACATAGCCCCTTGGGCTTTACAAAATGGCATTTTGCCCATCCCATGCCTCATGTGCTCATTTCTTTTGCACATGAGCCATGGGCTTTACAAAAATTTGGCTTTATACCCATTTTTCTTATATTTATTCATAAAAATTATATCAAAATTATTTATTACATAATCTTCATTTTGGCATGGGGTAGACCGGCCGCGGGGCTCGACTTGGGCTAGGTCTACTTGACCTGGGCTTGGGCCCGCTTACTTGGGGTTGAGTTTGACTTTACTTGGTCAACCAGGATGTAATTTTTGAGCCTAACAAAGTGCCCCCATCAATAAATGCACACCGTGTATATGAGTTGCGTGCATGAAATTGATGGATCTTGGAGTTGGTCTTCGATGTGAAACATCGTTCCGGGGGCGGAGTATCGTTCTGGGAGCATAATTCCGGTGATCGGAGTATAATTTCGAGGATCGAAGCATAATTCCAGGTTCGGAGCATCATTTCGAAGAGCGGACCATGATTTCAGGTATCAGAGCATAATTCCGAAGAGCGGAGCATGATTCCAGGAATCAGAGCATAATTTCGATAAGCGGAGCATAATTCCGGGGATCGGAGCATAAATTCGAAGAGTGGAGCATGATTCTCAGGGGTCGGAGCATAATTCCAAGGATCGGAGCATAATTCCGAAGAGCGGGGCATGATTCAAGGGGAGGATATATTCTGAGACGAAGCATAGTTTCGACACAGGGTTCCAGGACGAAGCATAATTTGGACACAGGATAGGTGTATCCTGAGACGAAATTTAGTTCCGACACAGGGCAGACAATCTGAACGAAGTATAGCTCCAATGCAGAGGTTGATTCCGAGTCGAAACATAATTCCGATAGGGAAGTCAGATAGCTGATGAAGAATTGAGAGATCCTTACCTAATGAGTACTGACTGTGAAGTTCTTTCATTGCGGCACATACCAGGGGGTAGAGACTGTTTATTAAAAACACAGGACCCGAGATGAAGCATGATTTCGACACGGAGTACATTTTGAGACAAAGCATGATTTCACAGCAGAGCTTGTTGGTTGACTTGATTCCGAGATGGAGTGTAATTCTGACGTAGAGGTCATTGGTTGAATTAATTCCGGGTTGAAACATAATTCCAATGGAGAGGTCATTGGTTGACTTGATTCCGAGTCGAAGCATAATTCCGACGGGGAAGTGATTGGTTGACTTGATTCCGAGTCGAAGCATAATTTCGACGGGGAGGTTATTGGTTGACTTGATTCCGAATCAAAGCATAATTCCGACGGGGAGGTCATTGGCTGACTTGATTCCGAGTTGAAACATAATTCCGATGGAGAGATCATTGGTTGATTTGATTTCTATTCGAAGCATAATTCCGACGGGGAGGTCGTTGCTGCCCTTTTTACGACTTGGACGGTCGGTGCCGCCATTTTAGCGACGTGGACGGTCGGTGCTGCCATTTTAGCGACATGGACGGTCGATACTCGATTTGAGTTGCTCCGCTTCTTGCGGTGTCAGGGATTGGATTTTTTTCCGAAGTGGAGCTTGATTCCACCAGGGAGGTCGTTGGTTGTCTTGCTGATTTGATATGATTTGGGTTGACATCAGTATCACTACACTAGAATATGGTATCAGGATCGAATCATCATTTGCCATGAGAGGATTTAGGGATTTTGGTTTTGGTTTGGCATCAGCACCGCTACACTGGAATATGGTATCAGAAGCGAATCATCATTTTCCGTTAGGGGATTTCCCTCATTCCCAGTTTAACGACTTAGAGGTCATCTGTTCCCAGTTTAATGACTTAGGGGTCTATTGGATCAATTTGGAATTTCGGGGTTAGGGTCGGCATCAGCGTTGCTAACACTGAAGCACAGGTGCCAGAAGCAATTCATCATTTGCCTTTACCTGTTGGGGAGAGATGGCTTAGGAGATAGGTTTAGGTCCCTATCACCTAAGGATTTTTAATTTTATGATCCATAAGAGTCTCATAAAAGCATTTTCTCCCTACGACTCGAAAGGATCTCGTAGGTGTATTTTCACCTTAGGAGTCGTGGAGACTCCCAAGTGTGTTTTTCCTTTGTGAGTCGTAAGGATCTCAAAAAGTTGTATTCTTACGAGTCGAGAGGATCTCACAAGCTTTTTTCTCCTTATGCATCGTGAGGACACATGAGTGGGTCTTCCCAAATAGAGCATAATTCCAAAGGCGGAGACCGGCTACTAAACTGGTGATTGCGGTGGGGCATAGGGGTGATGAGAATTATTTGAGCCCGTAGATTGTATACGGCAGTCAACTTAGGGACTAACCATAGGGCTAAGAGAATTTTAGGAAATTGGATTTTGGTTGGCGTTTGTATCGCTGCACTGGAATATGGTACCAGGAGCGACTCATCATTCGCCATTTGGAAGTTTGGGGCTTTGGAATTTAGTTGGCATCTGCATCGCTGCACTGGAATATGGTACCAGGAGCGACTCATCATTCACCATCTGGGGATTTGGATTTTGGTTGGCGTCTGCAACGCTGCACTAGAATATGATACCGGAAGCGACTCATCATTCGCCATCTGTGGATTTAGATTTTGGTTAGCGTCTGCATCGCTGCAATGGAATATGATACCAGGAGTGACTCATCATTCGCCATTTGGGGATTTACGGATTTTGGTTGGCGTTTGCATCAATGCACTGTAATATGGTACCAGGAGCGACTCATCATTCGCTATCTGGGGATTTGGAATTTTGTTAGCGTCTGCATCGCTGCACTAGATAATGGTACCATGAGCGACTCATCATTCGCCATTTGAGGATTTGGATTTTGGTTGGCGTCTGCATCATGCACTAGAATATGGTAATAGGAGCGACTCATCATTCTCCATTTGGGGATTTAGGGATTTAGAATTTGGTTGGCGTTTGCATCGCTGCACTGGAATATGGTACCAGGAGCGACTTATCATTCGCCATTTGGAGAGGTTTTTTTTACCGCGATTGCTCTATTATTTCAGCTTTTCTTATCGCGAAGGTCACGATTGCCCTATCATTTCGACTTTATTTTCATCTTTATTTTGCTCACTGATTTTTATTGCGAGTTACCCCATCATTTCGTCTTATTTATTTATTATTTATTTACACATATTTTACATCCCCGGTTTAACGACTTAGGGGTCGGTTGTTCCCAGTTTAACAACGTGGCGGTCAACTATTCCCAGTTTAACGACGTGGTGGTCATTTGTTCCTAGTTTAACGATGTGGTGGTCAACTGTTGGAGCCTGGGCTCGATTCTGCAAGAACCACAAGCTCCTTTTTCTTAATTGCATAAGCGGGCTCTTCGTCATCTAGACCGAGCCGGTGTTGGATGGCAACAACCACATTATCGTCATGGCTATAAGGCGTAGGAGGACTTGTTCCTCTGGGCTCCATCATATAGACCGTATGGGTTATGTATCCATCTACCACTTCTTCATTGGTAATGTTGCTCATTGTTCTTTTAGCTTGTTGCCTTGGCCCGTTCCTTTCAGAGAAGGGCAGACGACTGAGAGAAGCAGGTTCCCGAAGGGCTTCGGTCTCTATTTGTATGAAATAAGCGGTCGCAGCTTGATTGTTTGCTGACATGCCTTTAAACAGTTCTATCTTTCCTGCCTTGTATTGCTTTTCGACCCAATATTTGAAGACGAAGCGGTCCTCAATGACATGACCTATCACTCTGTGATAGGGGTAATATTTAAGGTCGTCGGTCATATTCGCTTCTTGCGGTCTTTTTTATTCTGGTAATTGTAGACCGTTTTTTAGGATGTCCTTGAATATCTTGTGGATTTTGTACCTTCTGAAAGAATAGACCGTATCCAGTTTCTCTTTCAGAGGCGATTCTCTCCCCCTCCCAACAATATCCTTCGAGGTTGGTTGACATTGGGCCCATTTGTCCCTCTCCTATTTCGGTTAGCCGAAGTGTTAAAAGATTCAGTATCATCGGAATTTCCGCCTTTGCGATTATCGTCCTTTCGGTTTCTCCAAGACCTAGTGTTATTTTGGGAATCATAGGAGGGCTCCTGCTTTGAGCGCTCTAATATCTGAACATTCCTAGTCAACTCTTGGAATGTTTTGAGACTTGCGGTGCATAGAAACGGGGTCATCCAATTGTTGAGATTTCTAACAAGGAGGCTGACAGATTGATCCTGCTCTATCGGCGCTTCACATTTGACGGAGAGATTGCGCCATCGGGTTATAAAATCCATGCTGCTTTCGTTGTTCTTTGGCTTAGTCCTTATGAGGTCGGCGATGGTGATCTTATCCCTGACACTCATGAACCTTTGTCGAAACAGAGATTCCATTTGGATGAAAGCAGTAACGGAGCCATCTGGTATGCTCGCGTACCAGTCGAAAGCGACATCGGTTAACCTATTAACGAACTGGCAAAGGAGAAGCGCGTCAATGCCCCTAGTATTCTCGCATGAGGCTTTAAAGTGGATGATGTGCTGATTCGCAATTCCCGTCCCATCGAATCTTCCGAACTTGGGGATGACATAGCTACCAGGAAACTCTACCATATCATACCGAGCGGGATATGGTCTCCCACTACTGCTGATATCTTTTTGCGCTTTGGCTTCGACTACCAATATTTGACTTTGTTGGTGACTAAATCCATGATTTGATCTTGCGTTAGCGGGTTGCTGTCATCAGTAGTCAATACATTTCCTAAGATAGGATGCGGCCAACTTTCATGCAGCTCGCCCACCTTTGGATTTGAGGTAAATAGGCGGCGTCTGTCCCGGAACACCGTTTCCCGGTTCATGAGCAGAGCCATGTGCTTGATTGGGCGGTTGAGAGGCAACTTGGACCGTGAGCTGTAGGATGATGTTTGTCAAGTAATCAATCTTTAAGTAGAGCCTGGCCATCTTCTTATCTTTGTTTTTGAGCTGCTTTTGGAGCTCTTGGAGAAGTTGCTTCTCTGCGGTTTTAGGACGGAAGATTGACTCCTCTTCGCTTTTCGAGCCCAACTCCTCATGAACTGAGGGATCTCTCTGCTTGTCAGCCTCACTAGAAGGGTCTTCATTACCTCCCAGAGGAGGCTGGTCTTGGAAAGTGGCAGCCACATTCACACCGGATTGGATTTGAGATGTGGCGGCCCCATCCTTGCTCTTGCTGCGAAGGTTGTCGCTGGGATGCGTGCCCGATATGTAGACAGTATGGACCACATATCCAGCCATCTCTTTATCTTTGGCGGCTGACTTTTCGACCCGTCGTCGTGGCCCTTCCTCTTCTGGAAAAAATAGGCGACTGAAGACGGTTGGCCTGACTAGGTCCTTGGGTGGCACTGTCTGAATCGCAGATTTCTTGACTTTTGCGATCATGGCATTTTTCTGAACCAATTTCAGCGGTTCAAAAGAATTAGCGAGCTTCACAGCCGATTCAGCTGTTATTGCGGGGCAACCCTGTTCTTGGAACTTCATGAAGTTTAGCCTAGCAGGAGCCCTAGCCTTTTTGTTGGCTCTGTATCGGAGCCTTTTCTGTCTTAGCTTCTCAATTTTGAGGGTTTGACAGGCATCTGTCATCCAGGAAGCCATCGTGATTCGATTGACGGGGAGCTTAGAGAAGATACCCGATCGAGCAGTTGTCAAGAGCACCGCTGGAGTTTGCCCGAGATGCCTTATTACTTTTTTGGTGTTGATGGCCCTTCCCCCAGCTGGAGCAATAGAGAGTCGTTCGAAAACGGATTTGTGCTTGGGTTGAGGTGCCTTTGCGACCATGACATTTGGCCTTTCCCTTTTGAGGCCGGTTTATCCATCACCGAGGCTTGAGGAGCAGGGATGGTGTTAGCTGGCACAAACAGAATATAGCCAAATGGTAGCAGCGGCTCCTCCCACTGTCGCCCGAGACTGGCCGGGAGAACCGTCCTGACATCCATCTTCATCGTGTAGGAAATGGGAGCTGTGTTAAGAGCTGGGCTTGTCTTTGGAGACATTTTTGTTGTGACCGAAGATTGCAATTGGAAACTATTAACCTGCACAAAGAAGCATGATTTCAGTACAGGTAATCGATATGTATATTGATTGAGTTCGCATGAACATTTAACACAAAATATGGGAGGAAAGATAGGTCCCACAGGGCGTGCCAGAACCTATAGGGTGTTTTTCGTCACCCCATTGAGATGGGAAATACGGGTCGCTTGTCAGGCGTATACAGATTCCCCCTGTCTAGGGTAGACGGGGGTTTATTGATTGTGGGGATCCAAATCTACGGCTGCCGCGGACTAAGCTGCCGTTAATTACCCCTCGCTTTTGAAGCAAAGGAACCTCCGATTGACGGGTCAACTAGTCATGCGAACTCAATGTGCAGTGCTTGTGTGTATGTTTATGGACATATCGGGGGCCCCGCAGAGTTTACGGGAGTCCCGCTACCCGGATAGCGGGCTGGGGTTAAGGGGGCTAGTAGCCCCCTTGTGGGGTACGGGGCAGCGCCTCGTTAGAAATATTTTTCTAACGGGGAAGGTATTTTTAGTGTGGAGCATATGGGAAAAGAGGGGAGAAGCGTCCTAAAGACGCGTGCGTGGCGCATGGGTGCTGGGCGCCTGCGGGCCACGTTAGCGGCGCGTGGGCGCCGGCGCCTCACGCACCCAGTACATAGGCACTGGGCACCCGTAGGCCATGTGAGAGGAGCATGGGCGCTGGGCGCCAGCGCCTCATGTGTCCGGTACGTAGACGCTGGACGCCTGTGGGCCACGTGAGAGGCACGTGGGCGCTGGGAGCCAGCGCCTCATGCGCCCGGCACGTGGACGCGCCACGAGCCATGTAAGAGGCGTGTGGGTGCTGGGCGCCAGCGCCTCATGCGCTTGGCACGTGGGCGCTAGGTGCCGACGCCTCTTGTATCCGGCACGTGATCAATTGTTAAACTCCTGCATAAAAAGGGGCTTAGACCCTGGATTAGGAGTTAAACTCCTGAAAGGATCTTGAGTGGAGTTAAACTCCCAAAAGAGTTTTATTTGTGGAGTTAAACTCCAAAAGATTTTGATTTGTTGAGTTAAACTCCAAAAGATTTTGAATGGAGTTAAACTCCTAAAATAATTTTATTTATGGAGTTAAACTCTCAAAGTTTTTGACAAATGGAGTTGAACTCTCAGAAATCATTGAAGATGATCAAAGGGGATCCCTTTCTTCTCCCCTAAGCTCTGGATCCTCCCCTAAGTCTCGGATCTTCCCCAAAGTGGGGTTTTTAGAGATGGGTCTCCTTCTTCCTCCTCTCTGTTGGCTAGATTTTTGAGAAAATGGGGGTGAGACTTAAAAATCTCCCCTTTTAGAGATTTGATGGGAGATTTGAGCTCTCCTTCATGGGTTTTATGGTGAAAACTATTTCTTTTTAGAAAAGAAAGAGTTAAACTCTTTGTTTAATTCGGAAAAGAGAAGGAGTTTTAGAATCTCGAGGATGGAGAAGGAGGCACAAATCCTAGTTTTTTTTAGGGGAATCAATTATTTTTGTTCTTTTTCATCATCATGTTGTCTTATATAGGCTTACAAATTTATACATGGCCCCTTGGGCTTTACAAAATGGCATTTTACCCATCTCATATCTCATGTGCTCATTTCTTTTGCACATGAGCCATGAGCTTTACAAAAATTTGACTTTTTGCCTATTTTTCTTAATTTATTCATGAAAATTATATCAAATTTATTTATTACATAATCTTCATTTTGGTATGAGGTAGACCGGCCGTGGGACTCGACTTGAGCATAGGCCCACTTGACCTGGATTTGTGCCCGCTTACTTGGGGTTGACTTTGACTTTGACTTGGTCAACAGGGGTGTAATTTTTTACCCCAACTGGATGGCTGAGGTCATCTACTAAAATCAGCGGAGTGGCTAAGGTCTATCGGGTCCAATTGAATTCTTAGTTTCTACAAAATTTTCAGTAATCGTTTGTATTTCTGGAACCACTTCCAGTTCTACCATACTCTTACTAATTTCTTTTGCATATAACCCCTTTTATAAAAGGTGGCGAGCCAAGAACAAAAACAACTTTTGCTCTTGAAAATGGTAGAAGTTTAACCCTTGCTAATGCTAGGGTAACCCACAAACTGGTCATTACCGAAACGTGTGCCTTGAATTTGTTCGGATTGTAATTTAAACAAAAACCGGAAAACTTCATATATTCACAACCTTAAGATACGATCACATTCTATATCCATATAGAATCACATGCACAAATTTAGATGGAACCATAGTCAATTGGCATGCAGCTGTTTCCAGTGCGTATCACCTAAATGGAAAAAGGTGACTCAGCATTACTCATCATGGATTGCACCCGTGGATGAGTAATCTGAGAGAATCATATCCTCAATTATACAACTATGGAATATCTAGCATAAGTATTCTCATCTTCGATCACTTCGAAAAATCTTGATACTTTCAACGTCTAGTTCTCTTCTTTATTCTTATACTTATGAACTTCTCAAAATCTTTGGACTTTTCATTTTAACGAATGTTTGTCTAAAACAAAAGAAATCATAGGTAAACGGAATGAAGTAAGGGAACCTAACCCTCGTCCTAAAGGACGTCGAACAACATACATCAATATGTATAAGTCTTATGAGTTCACTAACTTAGACTCCGTGTGTTGTAAGATGAAAACTATTATTTTGGTTAAGAATGTTTATACCGTTTTTCAGTGCATCTTACCTAATCATCAATTGATAAAGGTAAATTTTCAGAAAAACTATATCCCACTTTTTTAAATAAAAAGACAGATATATCGGTTTAAAGCTTAGTTTATAATAACAGTTATTCAAAACCAAATATTTGTTGTTAGGCAAAATCAGGTGATTTTTCCTAATAGCACCAATTGCTACAAATTCCGATATTGAGGATCAAATCATCCTTTCCCAATACTCTACTCCTTCTCAACATCTGTAATGCCCTACAGATGTGGGATTTTAATACGGTATCCATATAATTTAGAGTCAGAATTAATTAAGAAAGAAATTTCAATTACAACCACACTTGAAAACTGAAACATTAAAAAATGTTTTAAGGGGGTGGCCGAGTATTCTTAGTATTGCATCTTCCACTGCCTAGCTTCATAACAGTAGTTGCAATTTCCTTTGCTCTCACTTCAATCTCTTTATATGTCTCTACATCTTACCTTCTGTACACCATATTTAGGCTAGTTTGTTTTCTTCCTTCGCTATCTGTCAGCACCAGCCTTAGATTTAGAAGAAGACTATCCAACAAGCATAACTGGTGTACTCTCCTAATGCAAGGAGCTTTTAACTCGATAGAAGGTAAAGGGAAAGACAATAGAATTATACAATTCAATTTCTTCAGAATCTGTGACCATCCTCAGACTGAAATTGTAACGTCTTCAAAATAATAAAATATGATTTTTGGGAAATTTTATAATTTAATATTATTTTAATGAATATTTTAATATTCTGGTATAATTAAATACAGATAAATGGGGAAAAATTATGGAAAATTCTAAAATAAGGTATTTTAAGGAATTGCTTCGTTTTCTGTGCATGCCCCCATTTCCTCTAGTTTTGACCCTGAGTATGTCTAGTTTTGACTGATTCCATCTAGGGTGAAATCTGGGTTGATTTTCCTATGTTGGTGTATAATTTGGGACTTGTTTTAGCATGGATTTTGGTATTTGGTGATTCATTCCTGTCGGGTGGCGTTTGGACGTCAACGACAAGTGGATTTTGATTGTGTTTACATGCGAGTCGATAGGTTTTTACCTATGCGGGTAGCGTGTGCTATTTTGGTTTCCGATGTGATTTTCATGTGCTTTAGCATTGTGATATACTTGTAGGTACCCCGCGTGATGTTGAGGCAAAGGAGGTGAAGATAGCGACATCGGCTTTGGCACACGAGGAGCAATGTGAGTAGATTTATATCTGTGGGGAGAAGTCGGGTGGATGGCGTATAGCACCCCCGCAGTCCGTGGTGATGTATACGAATACGTATACACACGAATATTTTTTATGTGTTGTTTAGGGTTATTGATGGTAATAATGATATTTTGATGATAAGAATATATTGGTTTAGTTTAGTGCGAACCCTAGAGTAGTGGTTGCACTCACACATACATTTACACACATACTTGCATTCATTCTTTCATTTATTAGAGTGCATATGATGGTGCGTATATCTACACATGGGTATGGGACTATGTGTTTATATACTGGATTTGAGGATAGTATTTGGGATTTGAGATGAGTCGATGAGATTGGGCTTGAGGCCAGGAGATCGGTGATGTGATTTGGTTCGTATTGAGATACGACACGATGTTTTAGCGGGTCTTTTGACGTAGTGATTCTTACACCTGCATGCATACATAGAGGGTATCAATATTGTACTAGACGTAGATCAGTACCCCGATCATGACATTTGATAAAGAGGATACCAGATAAATAGTATGATGAATGTGATATTGACCCGTACCCATATTTGGGATGCCGTACGACGGATTTACGTACAAGCTATATTTTGATGATTGATCCGCACTCTTGACTTGGGATGTCTGATTATAGATAAGGTATCGGATATGATATTATTGAGGCGGGATCACCGACTAATATATATACATGTATGTATATGTATCGACTCAGATGTTAGGCGGTTTCCTCACCCATAGCTCTACTTGTTAGTTCAGCCGTATAGTTTAGGATGGTTGTTAGATTAGATTAGACTCCTACCTATTTCAAAAACTAACGAATCGTGGGTATTTTAAAAGACAGCCCAAGGGATCCTACGGATATTTCAAAAGACGTATCTTTTCATAAAAACACCGTAGCCCTTATTTTCAAAACCCCATGATTCGTGTTATTTCAAAAGGCACCAATTGTAGAGGTTATTTTAGATTAATGCAGATTAGTTATAGTTGCGTCTAGTATTCAGCTTCCGCTCATTATTGTGGTTCGCATCGCATCGCATGCTTATATTATGTTTCATACTCCATTATTGATGTTATGCTGTTAGGACACCAGCACCATTACCGATGATGCGTATGTACCACGTACACTTACTTGCCGGCTCACACACATCTTCATCGGTAATTGCCATGTCACGTACACCTTAGAAAATATTATTGCATCGACATAGGTTGTTAGCTAATAATTTAGACATGATATTAGTGTACTTGCATTATATGCTAGATTAGACGTTGTAATTATTAGTTGTTACATCATGCATGTTATTATTCTTGGATTTTTATGCCTGTATGCACTGTTTACATGCTATTGAGGATTGGATTCGGATTTCCATGAGATTTTCTGGATTTGGGGGAAAACCGCAAAACTTATATAAACTTCTTTTCTCTCTTTAAAATAAAAAGTGCGGTTTTCCCATGATGTATGAGTCGTCCACCATGAGTTTGCTGATGGATTTGGAAACCCGATTCGAGGAGACGGATGAACCGTTTCGGGTACATGGTGGACCCGGTAAGGTACCCCGGGGCAAGAAGCGCGTGGTGATGACGATGTGAGCCTGGCAGGGGAGCACTACCTACCGGTGATTTTACCCGACGCGTCGGATATCCGGAGGATACCGTCGTGGTCTTGAGATGGATGGTAGGGGCCGGTCTGGACTGACGGCGCTCTAGATATTATGATTGAGACATTGGGATTTCGAGATTTCGAGGTACAGAGATTGTGATACAGAGATATCGAGATATTGGGATTACGTTTTGTGCCGATGCTAGGCACTGTTTTATGCTGATTTCATTATGATACCTCAACTAAAAATACAAGGGAAATCTCACTAAATTATGAAAACAGTTTCTTCATTTACATGTATTCTGCTTTCATGCATTCATACCTCATATTCATGACATACTATTACCTGAGGCACTAGCACGAGCACTTGGCACTACATTCACGTATAGAGATTACATTGCCAGTTTAGCATGCTTCAGCTTTATTCATATTGAGGTTTCTTTATATCTGATCGTATTGACCTAGGTTGGGTCATGCATTCGATCTCTGCTTGTAGATATCTTTCTATTCACGAGTTGGCAACTCACCCCCGTTGTGCCCCAGTTCTTGCAGGTTTGCCGTACAGTTCTATAGCGGCATTTCTGGCACACTGCTTCCTTTTGGGTGATTTGCTTGGATAGGTGGGTTCTTTTGTATCAGAACCGCCGTTGTATTTATATTATTCATTGTATCTAGAATATCCATCAACCAAAACTCGTATATTGTTTCAGACCTAGACTAGTGATGTATTATTCGACCATAGAGTCGCGCTTAGTAGTGTTGCGGTTTTCTTGTTGCTTTTGAGCTTTCTTTTGGATTTGATCCTCGCCACTTGGCGTTGTATATTATTGTTGCATGTGGTGGTGACCGTCGATTGACGAAGAGCTAGCTCCCGCTTGGGGATGCCTTTATCATTGCATATATTGTTATCCTTGTTATACCCCATTCGGGGCCAGTTTTACAAAAGAAACTCTGCCGAAATTTTTAGAAAAGACTGTACTGTTTTTAAAAATGCATATTCGGCTTAGTTATTTAAAAACCTTGATTTCAAACATGTTTTTCTTCACTTTTTTAAACCAGTTTCTTTACTTATTCTTAAAAATGTTTTTAGATTTCTGGGCTTTTGGCTTACTTGGATCAGATGGAGTCCTATAGACTTCATATGGTTCAAGGGCCAGTCACGTGCTCTTTCGGGTCGTGACAAAGTTGGTATCAGAGCGCTAGGTTGACCTTGGTTCGAGTCTAAGTTTGACTATGTGGAGCCTAGGGCGTTTATATATATACGGAACTTAGGCTTGACCTTACGGAACTTAGACTTGGTCGAGGGGGTATTAGACCCGAACTTTCGTCGTGTAGGATGACCCTTGGTTGATGGAATAGGTAACTAAAGTAGAGTGACGTACCGTTGGTATGTTCCGCGGCATACTTACGACACGCCACTCCGCTTAAGGAACCTTAGGATGTACATATTTTCGAGATCAGTGATCCTCTTTATATCCAGGATTATACATCCATTTGAGATCCCCGATTCTATTAGTTTCATGATCATACCTTTATTGATGCTGTTCCTTCCCATGATCATGTATCCACTTTGGATCTGTTGTTTCCTTTCTTGCCATTGATGTGCTCTCCTTGATACTCGATTGAGGTTCCTGTCACCATGTTTGAGGGCAGTTTGGGCTGCTGCTAGGGTTACGGCCGGTGTGAGCTCGTTTGGTACGAGGGCCGACCATTGTGTTTTCTGGTGACATGGGAACGTCTCGAGTTAGTGTTGGTGATTGTGACCTCTAGTGGAGGCGAGTGCTTGGTCTTGCACCGGATGATCGGGCCATTGTTAGAGCTGCCAGTTGAGAGAGGACTGTTGATGTACAGCATACCTTAGAGATTGTGATGTCGCCTACCGTGCAGACAGATGGACCAGCTGTTGCTGAGATTGACAGGATGTCGCTTCCGAAGCTTACGAGCTGAGATTGCCGTAGCTTTCAGGCAGATATGAGACAGATGATAGTTAGTCTACCCGATTTGAGAGACGAAGGTGATTCGTCCGATTTTGCGCCGGAGCGGGCCCTGATGAGTTGAAGATTTCCAGTGTGGAGAGTCTTACTCAGATCTAGAGCAGACCGACTCAGAGATGACCGCCTATGTATTGCCTTTCCTGGAGGATTGAGGCGCTGTTCGACGTACAGGCGAATAAGCCAGTTGCTGCTGCAAATGACGAGATGTCGCCCAGATGGTTGGAGCTACTGCAGCGTGAGCATATACTTAGAGAGATGATAGCGAGTCGCTAGTCACCTGAGGATGAATGACTAGGACAGGTGGTTCGTTTGTTTACCGATGCGAGGTCATCAGATAGATTGTTTCCAGCTAGAGACGACTTCACGCAGGTTCGTTGAGAGTCGATAGAGACGATCGAATGTCAGGAGCCCATTTTCCAAGTTTAAAGTATACGGAAAGACATGCAGGTGATTCTATGGACTCTCTAGAAGAATGAAATCCTAACTCGACTTAATGACCGTGTGAAAGCCTTTGAACCTTCGGATTTGCGGCGGTTCCTCGGCGCCATTAGTGAGGCTTGGGTTTGCCCTTCTACGGCTGGACCACCGACGCTGTGGCATGTACTCGATACTATTAAACTGTACCCATGATGTGATCTCTTGGGGGATTATAAGGATCTGACGAGTCGATCGGATGGTTCGACATCTTTCGGATATCGTGATGGGACACTGCTTGGGAGACTCCAGATGCGAGCGTAGCCGTCGGAGCGCAGTTCGTGTAGCCACGATGAGTTAAGTCCGAATCAGTCGAATTGAGCAAGGTGGAGTAAAGAGTTCGTACGAGATTTCGACGAGATGACGTCCCACTCCGCTGACATTAGAGATGTGATATGCACCCCGAGGCGTGGTATATGGATGTATCTTCCAGAGAGAAGCGCGATAGGTATGCAGCCGTTCCGGAATAAGCTTTAGCTTCAGCATTGGATGATGACTTCCGGGCATTTCGGCAGGATTGAGATTTGAGAAAGGAACCTCGACAGGACCTTTCTGGAGTACGTTACGAGAAGACCTAGACCAGGAGTGGTCGTATTGCGCACACCCAGCAGGACAGAGTTCGGCATTGTCGACGAGGTAGTTGACCATGTTCGGATAAAGGAACTTACCCAGATGCGTTGCAGATTGATCAGGGACGGACGAGTGATGAGTATTCCTCCGATGGTTGGGACGTGTTCCCGAGGACCTGTTCGGCCTGACATCCTCTACAGAATGATGAAGCTACAGAATATGCGATTTCGAGTCCGTGCGAGAGACTTCAGATTGACCGTGGCCGAGAACAGTGCAGTGCGTAGTAGCTTGGCGTGACGTCATAGTGGACGACGATAGAGACAGTTGGAACAAGAGGTTCGTGTGAGACACTGATGAGCTGTCATTGCTTCCCGTCGAGACTAGAGACCTGATATGCTTACAGAGACGTTGGAATGTGATCAGTTTCCGAGAAAATATTGTGCTGAGGACACAGGTGTTTTTGAGCGAGAAGAGGTTGTGTAGGAAGCCAGCCTCTGTACAGATCGGCATAGGCATGATCGGAAGAGACCTTGAGCAGGATTCCTTCCAGGACATTGCTGCAATGATGTTTGCACCCAGGATCAGATGTGTGACGTGCTTTCAGAGAGCCAGAGGCCGACGCCAGTGATACGCTGCCTTACGAGCGGTCGTGAGGATTGACCGAAAGGTGACCAGGAAAGTGCCAGAACGGAATCGTTCCTGTCAGTACTCCTGACCGGGCCGATGAGCCGATGGATTGCGAGATTGGTAATCTACAGGAAAGATCAGGAACCAGAGGCAGAGGACGCCAGCCGCGAGCAAGAGGCAAGTAGATATCTTGCGCAGCTAGCATCGGATGTTCCGGTACCTTCTCGACCCTGAAGGATGGTATACCGACGACGGTAATTATGATTTGTGATTTTGTGATTTGATTATCACGTATCCGTTGCTTTGGATTTCGGTATTTTGGGCGATCTATTCACATGATTTAGTCTTGATGACTGAGTTTCATGATATTTGATTTTGTGCACCATGGTTGCACCTACTGGGTATTTATACCTTGTACATAGTTATTACTCTTGAGCTGTTGATTGCGATTTCATGCCTATTTTATGCTGGTGATTTGATTTACGCTTCCAGCAGAGTTTCATGTAATTTTAGTGTTTTGATTTTGCACTCGGTATAGCTTATATGTGCTTGTAGTGTATCGATATGTGTTTTGTGCCCGCAGCTGCACACGTTTATGATTTTCTTCATATCTGGATACACTTGGTGTTGCTGCTTACGTATTTGAGTTATTGCTTGGTATTTGTGCATGGGATGCACCAGTTCTATACTTCGTGCATTTGTCGCACCAGTTTTATGTTTCTTGCGTTTATCGCATCAGATTTATATTTCGTGCCTTTGTTGCACCGGATTTATATTTTGTGCATTACGATTGCACCTGACTTCGATTTGATGCCTTTCGGTATGTCGATTTTGATTGTGATATTGATGTGGATTCTTGCACTCCGTGCTTTTGACTGGACTTACGCATATTCGACGTTGCTATTGGATTTTGTGATTCCGTGCATATTGAGTGCGCAGGGTCTAGATTTTCATTCGTGCATGATGGATGCACCGATTTGGATTTTCGCGCATGTTGGGCGCATGTTTTGAGATACGATTTTGGGGCACACCAGATGCACTAAATCGAGATTCTTCGTGCATGTCAGATGCACCTGTTTTGGCTGCCAGGCACACGTTGCCTATGACAGATGCTTCGTGCACACCCGTTGCACCTAGATGTTGTTTTGTGCACATGTTTAGCACATATATGGATTTTGATTTCCGTGCGCACCAGACGCACAGGGTGGTGTTATGTGATTTTTGGGATTTATTCCTTTTGGAGCAGTACATTTTTATGATGTTGGATATTTGCTTTCATACTGAGCAGGACTAGTCAGTGGGCAGTACCTGGATATATTTTGCATGCATCGATAGTTATCGAAGGGATTTCCGAAAAGCGAGCTATAGTCTCAGTATATACCTACGTGTCCGATATGACACGAAACGTTTTAAAAACAAGGAAACCCTTCTAAACTGTTTTCAAAACGGCGGAACGTACCTATTAAACAAAGGATATATATACACATATATAGTTATTTTCTTATGAGAAACGTCCGCCACTGTGCAGTGTTACGCGCATCGCACATCGACTTAAAAAGATTTGGCATACATTTGCATCAGCTATTTACATGTATAGATTGGATGTCTACATGTATAGTCTTGGTCCATATCATATTGATTTTGTATTGGATTTGACATTGTGTCGTTACCATGACTCCGATGATTGCGGATGCTTGATGGAGTGTTGCATTTGAGTTATCTGCTCAGTACTCATGCGCATGCATTGCGCTATGATGTTTTATGTATAGATGATTTCGGAGCCCCGATGACTTGGAATTTGTATTGAAATATTTTAGTATTTGGGGGTTTAAATTTAAATTCGGGGACCGAATTTCTTTAAGGGGGGTAGATTGTAACGTCTTCAAAATAATAAAATATGATTTTTGGGAAATTTTATAATTTAATATTATTTTAATGAATATTTTAATATTCTGGTATAATTAAATACAGATAAATGGGGAAAAATTATGGAAAATTCTAAAATAAGGTATTTTAAGGAATTGCTTCGTTTTCTGTGCATGCCCCCATTTCCTCTAGTTTTGACCCTGAGTATGTCTAGTTTTGACTGATTCCATCTAGGGTGAAATCTGGGTTGATTTTCCTATGTTGGTGTATAATTTGGGACTTGTTTTAGCATGGATTTTGGTATTTGGTGATTCATTCCTGTCGGGTGGCGTTTGGACGTCAACGACAAGTGGATTTTGATTGTGTTTACATGCGAGTCGATAGGTTTTTACCTATGCGGGTAGCGTGTGCTATTTTGGTTTCCGATGTGATTTTCATGTGCTTTAGCATTGTGATATACTTGTAGGTACCCCGCGTGATGTTGAGGCAAAGGAGGTGAAGATAGCGACATCGGCTTTGGCACACGAGGAGCAATGTGAGTAGATTTATATCTGTGGGGAGAAGTCGGGTGGATGGCGTATAGCACCCCCGCAGTCCGTGGTGATGTATACGAATACGTATACACACGAATATTTTTTATGTGTTGTTTAGGGTTATTGATGGTAATAATGATATTTTGATGATAAGAATATATTGGTTTAGTTTAGTGCGAACCCTAGAGTAGTGGTTGCACTCACACATACATTTACACACATACTTGCATTCATTCTTTCATTTATTAGAGTGCATATGATGGTGCGTATATCTACACATGGGTATGGGACTATGTGTTTATATACTGGATTTGAGGATAGTATTTGGGATTTGAGATGAGTCGATGAGATTGGGCTTGAGGCCAGGAGATCGGTGATGTGATTTGGTTCGTATTGAGATACGACACGATGTTTTAGCGGGTCTTTTGACGTAGTGATTCTTACACCTGCATGCATACATAGAGGGTATCAATATTGTACTAGACGTAGATCAGTACCCCGATCATGACATTTGATAAAGAGGATACCAGATAAATAGTATGATGAATGTGATATTGACCCGTACCCATATTTGGGATGCCGTACGACGGATTTACGTACAAGCTATATTTTGATGATTGATCCGCACTCTTGACTTGGGATGTCTGATTATAGATAAGGTATCGGATATGATATTATTGAGGCGGGATCACCGACTAATATATATACATGTATGTATATGTATCGACTCAGATGTTAGGCGGTTTCCTCACCCATAGCTCTACTTGTTAGTTCAGCCGTATAGTTTAGGATGGTTGTTAGATTAGATTAGACTCCTACCTATTTCAAAAACTAACGAATCGTGGGTATTTTAAAAGACAGCCCAAGGGATCCTACGGATATTTCAAAAGACGTATCTTTTCATAAAAACACCGTAGCCCTTATTTTCAAAACCCCATGATTCGTGTTATTTCAAAAGGCACCAATTGTAGAGGTTATTTTAGATTAATGCAGATTAGTTATAGTTGCGTCTAGTATTCAGCTTCCGCTCATTATTGTGGTTCGCATCGCATCGCATGCTTATATTATGTTTCATACTCCATTATTGATGTTATGCTGTTAGGACACCAGCACCATTACCGATGATGCGTATGTACCACGTACACTTACTTGCCGGCTCACACACATCTTCATCGGTAATTGCCATGTCACGTACACCTTAGAAAATATTATTGCATCGACATAGGTTGTTAGCTAATAATTTAGACATGATATTAGTGTACTTGCATTATATGCTAGATTAGACGTTGTAATTATTAGTTGTTACATCATGCATGTTATTATTCTTGGATTTTTATGCCTGTATGCACTGTTTACATGCTATTGAGGATTGGATTCGGATTTCCATGAGATTTTCTGGATTTGGGGGAAAACCGCAAAACTTATATAAACTTCTTTTCTCTCTTTAAAATAAAAAGTGCGGTTTTCCCATGATGTATGAGTCGTCCACCATGAGTTTGCTGATGGATTTGGAAACCCGATTCGAGGAGACGGATGAACCGTTTCGGGTACATGGTGGACCCGGTAAGGTACCCCGGGGCAAGAAGCGCGTGGTGATGACGATGTGAGCCTGGCAGGGGAGCACTACCTACCGGTGATTTTACCCGACGCGTCGGATATCCGGAGGATACCGTCGTGGTCTTGAGATGGATGGTAGGGGCCGGTCTGGACTGACGGCGCTCTAGATATTATGATTGAGACATTGGGATTTCGAGATTTCGAGGTACAGAGATTGTGATACAGAGATATCGAGATATTGGGATTACGTTTTGTGCCGATGCTAGGCACTGTTTTATGCTGATTTCATTATGATACCTCAACTAAAAATACAAGGGAAATCTCACTAAATTATGAAAACAGTTTCTTCATTTACATGTATTCTGCTTTCATGCATTCATACCTCATATTCATGACATACTATTACCTGAGGCACTAGCACGAGCACTTGGCACTACATTCACGTATAGAGATTACATTGCCAGTTTAGCATGCTTCAGCTTTATTCATATTGAGGTTTCTTTATATCTGATCGTATTGACCTAGGTTGGGTCATGCATTCGATCTCTGCTTGTAGATATCTTTCTATTCACGAGTTGGCAACTCACCCCCGTTGTGCCCCAGTTCTTGCAGGTTTGCCGTACAGTTCTATAGCGGCATTTCTGGCACACTGCTTCCTTTTGGGTGATTTGCTTGGATAGGTGGGTTCTTTTGTATCAGAACCGCCGTTGTATTTATATTATTCATTGTATCTAGAATATCCATCAACCAAAACTCGTATATTGTTTCAGACCTAGACTAGTGATGTATTATTCGACCATAGAGTCGCGCTTAGTAGTGTTGCGGTTTTCTTGTTGCTTTTGAGCTTTCTTTTGGATTTGATCCTCGCCACTTGGCGTTGTATATTATTGTTGCATGTGGTGGTGACCGTCGATTGACGAAGAGCTAGCTCCCGCTTGGGGATGCCTTTATCATTGCATATATTGTTATCCTTGTTATACCCCATTCGGGGCCAGTTTTACAAAAGAAACTCTGCCGAAATTTTTAGAAAAGACTGTACTGTTTTTAAAAATGCATATTCGGCTTAGTTATTTAAAAACCTTGATTTCAAACATGTTTTTCTTCACTTTTTTAAACCAGTTTCTTTACTTATTCTTAAAAATGTTTTTAGATTTCTGGGCTTTTGGCTTACTTGGATCAGATGGAGTCCTATAGACTTCATATGGTTCAAGGGCCAGTCACGTGCTCTTTCGGGTCGTGACAGAAATAACTTCTTCGAGATCGTATATAACTATACGAGATGACCTTTCCAAGAAATATGGATTTTCGTAGTGATTCGAAATGTTCTGGAGAAGGAAAAGGGGAAGTAGGAGCTGCAAGGACATATGTAATTTTGTCGTGAATCATGACATTCTAAAACCAAAGTTTGTAAAAAAATTCGGTTAACTTGGTTTACGAGTTTTACTTTAAGGTAAGTCATGGTCATAGCCAGAGAGAGAGAGAGAGAAGAAACACTCGGCATGCGCTCTTACAAGATTAAATTGATTTATTAATTTATCTAATTAGGATGGCTCCCACCGTTTCCTCGAATTCTCCTTCAAACCTTAAAAGAAGAACTAGCCGAGATTATTCGCACCCATTTTAGGGTTCATCCAACGAATGCAATGCGACACGTGAAAAGCACGTGCATATGGCTTAAGGCCATCGCATGCAAAGCACGTGCGTATGGAAAATACCATCGCATGTGATGCGACACGTGCAAAGGCTATCGCATGTTATGCGGTACATGCAAGACACATGCGCATGGAAAAAGCCATCGCATGTACTAGACTAAGTCATTACTAGAAGAAAATCTTCTATTAGTTAACAAAATTAATAAAAATAATTAAAATTGATCTTGGGATCAATGATCCAACGGTGCGCACACACCTTAAATTGATATAAATCAATTTAAATCTGTTTGTTAATAACAAACTTAACAGAATAATCAAAATTGATTTTTGGAGCAATGATCCAATAGTGTGCATATCACCTTTAATTGATATGAATCAATTGAGATCAAAACTCACCTTATTGTTGGGAACAAATCCTAAAAATTCCTTTCCTATAAATAGAAACCCCCCTTACAATGAAAAAAGGCTTTTGAATCTTTTTTGGACTCACTGGACTTTTGTTCTCCTCTTTAAAAAAAAGAACCGAAGTTCTTGAAGAAGGAGGAGAGGATTCAACTATGTTAGAGAATAACTTGATAAAGGAGTTGTAACTCTTAATTTGTTAAGTCAAAAGAAAATTTGGCTGATCTTTTTAATGAAGGTCTGGACAGGGATGTGGTAACAAGGACTTCAAGAGAGATGGGTTTAAAGCCTATAAACTGATAGGTAGCTTATGTGTGAACTCTACCAGTCACTAAAGTACCATTTGGTCTACTAGTTCAAAGTTGAATTACATATAGTTGTAACCGGTATAGAATTTATTCGATATCCATCTCAAGATGATACATGCTTGTATGGAAACCAGACAGAGGATGAGAAATTTCTCTTAATGAATCCAAGTATTTAGGAAGACGCAAATCATACAAGTGCATCTTATGGATTCACCTATATAAGTGTAGGAAGTGTGGCCGTTTCTACGAGATTATTGACTTTATCTCGAATGCATTTATGAAATCAAGGTAAATGCACAAGGCCATAAATGTGCGAGTCTTTTACAAACTCATACTATATAATTTGTATATATAACTAAATGTCTGGTTTATCACTATAAAGTGCTTAGTTTAAGGCTATGGCTACTTCGCACTTTTATAAACTTTGATATAAAGTTAAAATAAGATTTAAGGCTGTATCCATCTTATTACGTACAAATTCTCAAGGAACATAAGAGATTTAATACATTTTAATTATTTTGAAAATAAGAGGGAATCGTTTAGATTTTTTTAGGATTTTCTAAATTAGTAGAAATTACCTATGCAAAATTTTAATCCCGCATTAATTTGAAATTTCATGACCCTACAAATTTGAATGAAAAGTTGTGAATAAATATTGTATTTATTCATAAAAGGTTATGAAGTTAAATGAAAGGATTCCTACCCCTTCATGGAATGAAGGGTTATGAATTTTAATAGAAAGTTTTGAATTTACATAAAAGTTTGTAACATTTATTAAGAAGGTTGTAAATGCAACTCTTCATGATAGGGTTTCAAGCCCCTTCACTTTTTATAAAAGAACTGGATTTATTTTGTTCCATTAATTCCAAATCCCCCCTTCTCTCTGTTTCGTGTGTTGGTGTATGAGTTTGGATTGAAAGTTCTGCAAACTTTCAACACACTGAGTAAAATATGGGCTTGAATTATCTTGGAAGACAAGTTTGTGGATACCCTTTGCAATAGGTTGCAAATATTGTCTTAAGAAAAGAGGAAATCATAATTTCTCAATTTAAACAGTGAATTCAATCATTAGCCATAAATTATCATTGCAATAAACCCTACAAAATATCTAACAGCTACTTTAATATGTCTATGTTTTGATCTGAACATTAAGTTAGATTGATCAACCAATAAGCTATAGCTCAGTTGGTATGGGCACTTCCTTTCTTTGAAAGAGTACATGGTTATAACTCAGGAACCCAAAAGGGGAAGTGGCCACAAATTAATGCTTGCAGGGAATATTTGTTTGTCCCCTAGATGCGTGTGTGTGTGTCGTGTGCTTATGTGTGATGTGCGCATGAGTATGTGTTGTGTGCATAGGTTAGGGTTTAGGGGCCAGTGCGCCAAAAAAGTTAGATTCGTCAATTTACTATTTGAGCTAAATTGGGAAGTTAAAAATTTGCTACAAAGAGGAAAAACTAGCATCATGGCTCATTCTATATAGAAGCAACAGGCGAAAAAAGAAAAGAGAAGATAAACACGATAGAGGCGACAGAGAGATAGAGGAGAGAGGCGAAAGAGAGATAGAGGAGAGAGCCGTAAGAATAGGTAAAAGAGGAGTTAAAGACGAGAGAGAAGCTATAACCAACAGAGAGGGAAGGAGCTCAAGGAGTTCAAGTAGTCATCCTTTGGACTAGCATACAAACTATCTTCGAGTTAAGGCACTATTTCCAGTGAAGAAACAACATATAGTAAACAACCAACCGTGCATTACTTAATTAGTTAAACTTTCCTTTCTAAAATGAGAGGTCACCGGTTCAAATCTCAAAAGAGTCAAAGACATGTGGAACGGGCTAGGGCCCAAGCCAACCCAGATATTTTGGAATTTACATATTATGCCCTGTTGATCATCCCACTACCTGAACTTCCGAAATTTTCTTTTATTTCGCTCTTTTAAATCTCAAAATGATCGGGACATTCTTGTCAATATTAATGATTGCAAGTTTTATGCAACTTTCCATATAATTTTATACTTGACTTTTCATTTCCATATAAACATAAATTAATTTTATTCCAAATCAACTTTCTAAATTTATGTTTAATAGTTGGGGTTATTTTGATATACCTCATCCAAAAATTTTATATTTTGATAAAATACGTCCAAATTTTGGTATTTTTAAATACCACACCAAAAAATTGAAATTAAACAAAAAATTACTTTGGTTATGTCTGTTAGATTTCCGCTAAGCCATTGTTAAATATAGCCCTTAAAGGGCTATGTCCTGACTTCAACATCTTTTACTCTCCTCTTTCTCTCTCAACCACATGCATTTCTCTTCCTCTTGCTGCTGCCGTTGCCTGACTTCAACATCTTTTAGTCTCCTCTTTCTCTCTCAACCACATGCATTTCTCTTCCTTTTGCTGTTGCCGTCTCTTCGAATCTCTCTCTAGATCTCTTTCTCTCTCCCCTTTCATCAACCCTTTCTCCCTCTTTCACTATTTCCTTTTCTTTGTTTGAGGCCAAGATGGGTAGAGGATGGAGAAATCCAACGAGAAGAAGCTGAATTTGGAAGTCTGAAATGATAAGAAAATAGTTAATCAGGGTAAGTAAGAATTATGGATCTTAATTTAACCCAAATCAACTTTATTGCCTAATTTAAACTAACAGAAGTTAACAGAGATTACTATGAGATAACATTTATTAATTTTTGTATCACGGTTGATATTTTATTTTCACATATTGCAAATTTGTTTTCTTTTGCATCATTATTTTAGATATCATTGCTGCAGAAACTATTATGACCTTATCTTTATGGTCTCAAATTAATTTTGAATTTGATATTATATAGAGTTTTATCTCGTTTATCACAAGAAAACATGAAATATATTAGTTATTTAATGAAATTATATAGTATTCCGTCTTTGAAGATAAATATATTTTTAAAAATAAGATTTTTATTTTATTTCAATCTCAGCCATCCATTTATTACACCACGAATGTTTGATAATCAGCTTTGAAAAAAAAACTTCAAATCCAGTTTTGACCTGATCCGCGTCCAATATTTAGAATACCAACCTTTGAATGTGTATTACCAAAATATGAAAGTTTTTGGGTGGGGTATATCAGAATAACCCTTAATAGTTCAAAAACTATGAATGTTAATTATTATAATTTTTGTTGTTGTTTTGGGCAACATTCTAAATCGGTATTCGTTGGATCTTCGATACTAATAAATTCATCCTAAATGTTATACAATGTTGAAAAACTCGTTATTTTACGTTATGTAGCATAGCTCAACTTATTTTCTACGTAACTCAACAAAATAACTTATGCTATTTTACGTTAATTTTATAAATTGCTTACTATATGATACACATTGATAGCAATAGATTTGAACTCCAATAGATCAATCGAACTTAATATTTATGTTAAGCATTATTAAACTTTCAATTCTCCACAACCTAAAGCAAAAAAAGATATCTAATTATTACTCGTTGAGTTTGAATAGCTAGGTATGATTTCAAACTTGTAAATTTGAAAAATAGAAATATGTTACATTACTTTCTAGTAGGTTTTGCATTTTTTATTAAATTTTTTAAAAATTTAAATCTATTTTATATTTTTCAGACTAATTTATTTATACGGTAAAGTACTTTAAAATACCTTTAATTGTAATGAATTTTCACTAAAATTCCTTATAGTTTTTTAAATACAGTAAAATATCTTTAATGCCACTTTTCTGGGTGTCTCAGTGAAATAATCTTTTTTTTTTATAAAATCATAGTTTAAGGTATTTAAATGTAATAAAAAATCTTTAAGGTATTAACAGCAATAAAATTACTTTAAGGTATTTTAGTGAAAAAACATGATAGTTAAAGGTATTTTAGTGTGGTTTATCTTTCATATATTTTTCATTTAGTATACATAAATATAATCATTGAATTTTGTTAATAATAATATTTCTATTTTTTATTTTTAGAGACAAAACACTATACTTTACACTATCCTTATTTTCAACACTGCTATATTAGTATTAACCTTATAGTATGTATATAGTAAACTTAATTTACTTTTCACAAAATTAATGTGTTTTTTAATTTTATTTTGGCCACCAAATTCTTTGATATTTTCAAAAAATACACTAAATACTTGTTATTTCTAAAAACAATGTCAAATTCTTTACCGTTATCTAAAATGGAGACATCCGTTAGTTTGATGTTAATGTAGTGAGTTGTTAGGATAAGTTAATGTAAGTGGGGTTAGGATATATTAGATTTGGATAGAATTACCCATCATCATATCTCAACAATCAAATCCCCAAACCCCTCATCGAAATCCTCAATATTGAATCATATAATCCCCAAGATCCGACCATCAAACCTAAAAATCTGCAGATATTTTCACGCTTTCACCCCTTAATTAACTCAGTCCAAACTTCATTAACCCACAAGATTGCCATAGTCCATCAAACCTAGAAACCAAGGGACCAATTTTATTCTAATTATTTTTCATTAATCTAGATTTGATAATGTAGATTCATAGGATTCTAAAATTTTGAACAGGATGTTTAGGGCTTCATTTGAAATATGAAATCTACAATTTTAGGCTTCAATTCAGAGAGAGAGAGAGAGAGAGAGAGAGAGAGATTCAAACCGAGAGATGGGGAGGGCTGAGAGAGAGAAGCAAACTTTTGAAGCTTTTTTTTTCATATTATAGAAGCACCTTGAAAGCGACACCATAAAAATAATGCATAAAATTAAATTTAGTAAGTAATAGAAATTTTTTATATTATAAAGACGCTTTGAAACCCATGCCACAAAAATAAAATATAAAATTAAATTTAGTAAGCAATTGCATTTGAACACAATATCTTTTCCATTTAAGTAAACTAATTTACCATCTAGGCTAGACCCCACTATTGATTTATTTTAGCATATATATGTATAAGAATTATTCTTAAATATGATATTTGTTTGCATGTTAATCTTCTCGTATATATGTCAACTCCAGCTAGCAAATTTTTAGATTCATAGCATGCACATGAATTCTTTCCATAATATACAAAAATAATTGTGTGCATGAATGGATAGCTATTAGGTTTATAAATATACAAAAATAATTGTGTGCATGAATGGATAGCTATTAGATTCATAGCATGCACATGAATTCTTTCCATAATATACAAAAATTTTAGATTCATAGCATGCACATGAATAAACATTGAATACTAGCTACATGGATTGGAAATAAAGTAATGCATTGCTATTTTTCTCCACCCAATTTAACAAAGGATTTAATGGGAAGGATCTGGTAATGGATTCTTCATTTAGTGCTCTATGTATTGTACAGTTGTAGTGTCATATATATGGGTGCAAACCCCTATATAAGCAGGAAGAATATACACTCTCTACATGTTTTTGTGCAGGGTTTATGCCGTAGATTTTAATATAAGTTATGAAGAGCCACCGACAAATAAACGCTTGAGGCTCCTAGAGGTGGGTAATGGAAGGGGGTGAACAGAGCACGATGTTGGAAGCAAACTTAAAGCTCAGAGTCCAATCCTACCCGGACATTAACTGTAACAAGGTAAGAACTCGACGATTTAATGGCCATATTGTTTAGTTTTATTTAAGTAAATGGAAATGTTTTGTGATTTCACAACCAAGTATATTGCAATTTTTTGAAAGTCCCATGAATGCGGTGGCTCTGATTTTGAACTTGAAAACAAAAGCAAGTAATATTTGATCAATTAAACTAGCTCAGTATGTACATTTTATTTTTTAGAATAATAAGTATGATCTTAAGTGAATAATAATACATAATTTTATCATTTAACTAGCGATATTTACGGCGAAATAGTAGAAAATAATTAAGTGTTTCTTGTTCTATGACAAAAAAAAAATCCAATTATTTTCACATTAATAATTAATTAGAAGTAATGTGGAATAGTAATGTTTGAAATAAGTAATATCTAAATAGATGATGAACATTAAAAAAAGGTGCCTAATTTAGTTATGCAAACAAATTCTTATCATAGAATTTTTTTTCCCTATTAGTCATGCACATATTCAGCTCAAATCGGAGACCGCGGCAGAAAAGCTGAATATCTGTAACACAACGTACGTGCGTCCCAAGATTGCCGTATCGAAAGGTGAACAACATACACAACAACAAGATTAGCGGTCTGAAGAAGGCTTCGAAGGAGAAGATCGAAAAGGGTGACATCGATGGGATAGTTTTTGTCAGGAAAGCTATTTAAATTTCAGAAGGAGGAGAGGATTCAACGATATCAGTGGCCTCTGGAAAATTTATGCCATAGCGTCTATTGATTGTTGTTGTTGCATAATAAAAGCCTTTCACACCAAGGCAACATTATCTTCCTTTGTATTAATTATTTTGGGTCGCTTTTTTCTTTTCATATTTCGCTAATTACAAAAAAGTCCCTCATATTTCATATTTACTTAAAACACCACCCATACATTAAAAATGCACTAAAAAGCCTCCTAACAAACAAAAAGGATAATCTTTTTGATATTTTTCTTTACACCATTAGAAAACTAATAATGAGTATCACGTTAGGGTTTTAAAACCTCCGAGCTCCTCTTCTTCTACTAAAATTCTTAATTTTTCCCCAAATTGGCTTTAAGGTTAGACTTTCGATCAAAGATCTCTAAATTAATCATGAAAACCGGATTGTCTTCCTCAACCTCTTTCAGTAACAAGCTTGTCGAGTGTTGTTGTCCCTTCAATTGTAAGTTTTGAGTTAGTGAACAATCTCATTCCAAAGGAGAGGAATTTTTTAGTTTTCTTAAATCCCAATTTTTAGCTAAGCGAGAATGTAGGTTTTATTTTGGGAGAGAAAAACTTACCAAAATATCTAAAAGGTAAGCAAACCGCTCAAGTTCAAGCTGCAATTCACTCTCGAGACATTAATTTTGGATAGAAAACAAGCGAGGGTTTTTTTCAGTGCATTTTAAATGTATGAGGATTTTTCTTGAAGTAAATGTGAAATGTGGAGGGCCTTTTCGTAATTAACGAAGTTTGGAGGGGGCTTTTAATAAAAATGCCCTCATTTCTAATGTTTTATTTGTCTCATGAATAAAAGAGTTGCAAGAAAACGTTGTGGTCGTGTGTATTACTGGTTCTTTTGCTTGTGTGATGGACATATAAGGGAAAAAACTTGTCTTTATATAAAATGAAAAGAAAGTTTATTTTATTGAATTTGTATACAAAAGTATGAACTCCATATCATTCATTATAAATATATAATTATAAATGGTATCTATTTTTTGTGCAAAGTGAAATTTGATCTCGTATTGATTGGGGTATAATAAAAATTCTAATTTTATTAAGCCTATTATACACTACTATAAATAAGGGTTGCCCCTACGGATTTATCGGTAGGGGCAACCCACTGCCCCTACGGATATCTGCGTAGGGGCGAAAAAAAACCCCGTAGGTGCAAAGGCCGCAGGTGCAAGTTGAGGTCCTGAACTTGCCCCTACGGGCAAATTCGTGCCCCTACGGATATATCTGTAGGTGTTATAGCCCCTACGGAGTACTCCGTAGGGGTAATCAAATCATATATGTATTTTTTTTTGAATATATTGTATATACCTACGGATAAATCCGTAGGTCCTTATTCTACCCCTACGGATACCACCGTAGGGGATAGAAAGTGGCCCCTACGGATATCTCCGTAGGGGCACTCCCAACACCCTGCACTGAGATCAGGGAGGAAAATATCAGGAAACCTGATATTTTGCCCCTACGGATAAATTCGTAGGGGATAAACAGTGGCCCCTACGGAGATATCCGTAGGGGCACTCCCAACACCCTGCACTGATATCAGGTGGGAAAATATCAGGTTTCCTGATAGTTTGCCCCTACGGATATGCCCGTAGGGGCAACATATATACCTACGGCTTAATCCGTAGGTACATATTGTCTGTATTTTTTTTTTAAAAATGGGCTGCTAGATTTTTTCCCGTCCTGTGCACAATACTATATACATCAATCAAATAATATATTGCAGTATTCATAAGCACATCTCACGCATATATATAATATACAAAAGAAACCCAAAAACTGAATATGATATAAATACAAACCAATATCAATATCGTTTCAAAATGTAGTACAATGTGATATAAATACATGTTTCAAAAAATAAGAACCAAAAAGCTACCCTAGTTCGGTCCAGCTCCACCTCTGAATAACGTTAGAATAACGCGCGCCTGCTCCTCGGTCAATACACTCTGCAATGCTACATATAAGGGAGTCTGAGCGGCATGTGGAGCTGGCGATGTGGTCTGCGCAGCCGCCGTCGAGGTAGTCGCTTGCGGAGCCGCGGCTGCGGGAGTCTGAGTGGGCGGTGGAGCTACAGGAGCTGTCTGCGGAACCGCAGCCGATGTAGTGGCTTGCGGAGCCGCAGCCGAAGGAGATGCATGTGGAGGCTCGGCCGATCTACCCTGTCGCGTCTGGACATAACGTGTGTAAGAAGCGTGTAAGAACTGTGTATTATTCGAATTCGTTTCATTATTAAGTTATTTCGAAACCCTGTTTGGATATCTAGTTTGGAAAAGTGTTGTTTATTTTAATTACATATGTATGTATGATTAATCAAACTTAAGTCTAAAACCAAATAAGCTCAAGCTACGTACTAATTATGGATATGTTGATATGTATATAATATGAAATGATATTTTACTATAAAGTAGTATACATACCAGCATCTCCTTCAACTCCTGAACGGTGGCCCTCAAGCTATCCAGTTCCTGATGGACATGCCGGTCACTGGAGACGGAGGAAGTAACCGCCGGGGTGGAGTCCAACCTCATATGGGACCTGCTAGGGCCCAATCCCCGGCCTCTCTCCCAACCTCCGTGGTGCCCTCCGTGTGCGGCGTCCAGAACTGGGGTCAGCAGCCTCGGATCGTTCTGTCCGGTAAAATCGATCCCCGAGGCCTGGGCCTGCTCAACCACCCACTCCTACACCCACATTAAGCAGTAAAGTATAAGTATAAAATTTAAACTTGAACATTCCAAAACTAAAATTTCAAATTTGGGTAGAAAAAATATTAACACTTACGCAGTACTCCTGGGTAGCGACGTCGGGACATCGAAGCTCGCCCGTGGCGGGATCTGTCGAGGTGCCGTGGACGGCAAGATATGCGGACAGCACGCTCGGTGTACCACCTGACGCCACGGTCCGAGATGTCTGCAATATTAGAAAGTAACTCTTAATATTAGAAATATTAGAGAATAACTCTTAATATTGCAGAATATTAGAGAATAACTCTTAATTTACCGATAACTCCATGGCTCGAGTAATGTTCCTCGAGCCACCTGTGTAAGTGGGGCGACCCCTCTTCGCCGACTTCCTGTTCTCCGTATTCTGAGCGGCCTGTTTCTGCACAACGCATTAACATTTAGTTTTCTAATTAAGAAACACAAAGAAATAAATTATATCATAAATAATGAATTAAATTTAAAATACATACTTGTTTGCGTTCGGAGTCGAAATAAGCGCACAATAGAGGCCATGTCTCTACGTCGACTCTCGCAAACGCCGGAGTAGATAGGAGGGCCGCTCTCTCTGCCTCGGGGGTCGCTATCCACAGGGAGTAGCAGTCGGCCTTCAGCTCATTCCTGTTGTATCGGACCTTGGCCTGCATGTTCTTCATCAGGCCATTGTACAGAGCATGAAGGTCGAGCACCCTCCCCGGGTGATCAGGGTTGGCTACAGGCTGAAAATCGTAATCCAACTGAAAATACAAAAAAAAAACATTGTTATTAGATTGCAAGTGTTAATAATAAATATATTGGATAGATCAAATGAAAATATATATTAATACATACCCGAGCCTGATCAAAGAAGAGGGCGAATGAGCGCTGGTGCTGCTCGCCCCACTCAACGTGAAGTGGATAGTTCTTCACGATCCGGCTCTCGTCCCCCAAATACCGGCCGAACCTCTCGGCATGAGGACCGGTATAGCGATAGTCAAGGGTAAAAAATAGGGGGAATGCTGCCTCCCCCCTAGCTCTATCAGGCCTCAGCCTATGGGACTGATTCGGGCCTCGAGTCCCCCTCTGGGGATGGAGAGGCCCTGCGTCTGCACGAAATATCAAGACAATCAATAATAAGACAAAGTTGTATTAAGAAATCAAGGTTAAACAAAAATTCAAGTGTGATATATACCTCCGGTGAATAGCGCACGAGCCTGGGCCCGAGCAGCAGCACGAGCGGGACGATAGTTCCTCCGGTGAGGAACAACCGGGGTCCCGGACCCGGACGCATCCCCTCCAACTATAAAATAAACATCGACGCTAAATCTCCATGAAGTTCATATTTATTCTATAGAGCATATGTAAAATAAATAAATATTTTAAATTTATTCATACTAACCTGCAGACGATGCGGAGGGTATGGAAGCGGCAGGAGTGGCCCCTGTGGAAGGTGTGGACGCACCACCTATAATTAGACAATTAAAAATAGATTATATAAGTAATTGCAAAAAGAATGTGTAGATCAATAATATAACGTTCTAAATCAATATGCATGCACTATAGGACATATAAACATACCCGCAGGTGCGGTGGTGTCACCACCTACAGCTAGACAATAATAAAAATTGCTAAGTAAGAGCAAAAGGAATGTGTATATTTATGATATAGCATTCTAAATCAATATACATACACTATATGATATATAAACATACCTGGAGGAGCGGGGGTGACCTCTGTCCCAGATGTGGACGCATCACCAACAACTAGACAATCAAACATTGACAATATAAGTAATTTTGACATAAACATGCATGAATATCTGTAATATTACATTGAAAATGGATATGCGTGCAGTATACCTAGAGGTGTGGAAAAATCCACACGGAAGGAGGCATCCGAAGGGGTCTCCGATCTGGGTGCAAGACCGGCCCTCTGAAGCACCCTACGGAGCTCTCCGGGCGGCAGAACCGCTCTGCCTCTGCCTCTGCCTCTGCCGCGGCTGGAGCTCCTGCCGTCCCTAGCTGCTCCCGACATCGTCATCAAATCTAGATAAACGGTTCGTGGACGCATTAGACAATCATTAAAAGTATTGACTATATATGATCTAGAGCGTAAAATGTGAAGTAATAATATAACATTACTGATAACCTTTTTCGTTTCGTGGGCGCATCATACATATCTACTTGGATTTCATCGTCGATGTCATTTCTAACCCACGTAACTTCATGATCGGTCGAAGACAACCCGTCCTTCGAAACAGACGGTCGGAGCACTTTAAGCCTTCTCTCTTCTTCGTCCTCATCGCTGTCCTCATATTCTGGGACATCGTAGACATCTCTAGGTTTCCATCGGCATACAACACTCCACCCCGGATGCTTCAAACACTGTGAGTAGTATACTTGGAACGCTTGGTTCGGAAAGATAAACGGATCGTCATGACCGTAAAATCGAAGTGTGGTCACACTGGTCAATCCATATTCATCTTTCCAAGTCCCAAGACTGCTTCTCCACCTGTCTGTATCGGTTCGCGGATCGTACCAAGTACAGTGGAATATATAAAAGGGTTCTGATCGTCCGGGATAGTGGATGCCGAGTATACAATTTAAGTACCCATAGTAAATCACACCGTCCGATCCTACCGTCGCAATCCCACTATTCTGAGTGGTTCTAGATGTTTCTATGTCCTTAACTTCGAATTTGTATCCAAGGACACCAAATCCTTTGTAATATGCAACCTCCATACTAGGAAATTGAGCTAAACATCTTGAATCACTCTCAAATGATGCAGACAAGTTCGGATCGTGGATCTAATCTATCTTTGTACACGGAGAACCAGCGGAAAGATACCGACGAAATATCTCGAAACGGATAAAAACACAAGTGAATGAAGGCGTTTGCTTTATACATTCTTAACTTGTTCACACGGGACAAATCTATGGGTTACCATATGATTGAATTTTCTCGTCGCGTAGACTATACGACGGTTGTTAGTATCGAGCTATACTGTCCGATATTTAACAACCTTCGTATAGTTCTAGGTCACGACGAGCATCGCACGTATGTTAACCGATAGACGGGGACTAAGTGGCGCTTTTAGTTTCATATATGGGTATCGATGGGAATATGAAGGTTTCATATTATCATCGAGTATCATATATTGGTTTTACCTGAATATCTCGAGTCGCTATCTAATTATGCGTTTGTTGTGCATTCGTGTTGTATGTGTAACAAGATTTTAAACCATTGAGATCAAGATTGATAGAACTGATCATCCTACATTGCAATAGCATTCATCAACCAAAAACTATTATTGCAATGGTATACATCTATAACAATCAACAATTAAAACTACAAATATAGGATACTGATATCATAAAGCGTTATGAGACACGTCATCTGCCACGTGTCGTGATCATGGAAATCGCTAATATTGAGCATCATCAAGATTAGATTATGGTTTTGAAGCAAGTTATTGAGCATCTTGGATTGATTGTCAAGTGTTGATTTTTATTTCAACACTTGACAGAATGAAAATCATAAATACAGTTGCAAAATGTGTTCCTCACCCGGCCCCATAAAGTGGATCTTAACAATCCAGACAAGACCATCATTGTTCAAATTGCCAAGGTAGACATAATCTCAGCAGTTATTTACGGTTGCTAGCTTGTATTGCTTGTTGCTATTCTTTTTTTTCCTTGCCCTTTCTTTCTTTCTTTTTTTTGGGGGGTGGGGGGTTGTGTTTGAAAAGTTTTAACCAACTCACTGCTATTTTTAGGCAATGCAGATATTTTCACGCTTTCACCCCTTAATTAACTCAGTCCAAACTTCATTAACCCACAAGATTGCCATAGTCCATCAAACCTAGAAACCAAGGGACCAATTTTATTCTAATTACTTTTCATTAATCTAGATTTGATAATGTAGATTCATAGGATTCTAACATTTTGAACAGGATGTTTAGGGCTTCATTTGAAATATGAAATCTACAATTTTAGGCTTCAATTCAGAGAGAGAGAGAGAGAGAGAGAGAGAGATTCAAACCGAGAGATGGGGAGGGCTGAGAGAGAGAAGCAAACTTTTGAAGCCTTTTTTTTTATATTATAGAAGCACCTTGAAAGCGACACCATAAAAATAATGCATAAAATTAAATTTAGTAAGTAATAGAAATTTTTTATATTAAAAAGACGCTTTGAAACCCATGCCACAAAAATAAAGTATAAAATTAAATTTAGTAAGCAATTGCATTTGAACACAATATCTTTTCCGTTTAAGTAAACTAATTTACCATCTAGGCTAGACCCCACTATTGATTTATTTTAGCATATATATGTATAAGAACTATTCTTAAATATGATATTTGTTTGCATGTTAATCTTCTCGTATATATGTCAACTCCAGCTAGCAAATTTTTAGATTCATAGCATGCACATGAATTCTTTCCATAATATACAAAAAAAATTGTGTGCATGAATGGATAGCTATTAGGTTTATAAATATACAAAAATAATTGTGTGCATGAATGGATAGCTATTAGATTCATAGCATGCACATGAATTCTTTCCATAATATACAAAATTTTTAGATTCATAGCATGCGCATGAATAAACATTGAATACTAGCTACATGGATTGGAAATAAAGTAATGCATTACTATTTTTCTCAACCCAATTTAACAAAGGATTTAATGGGAAGGATCTGGTAATGGATTCTTCATTTAGTGATATGTATTGTACAGTTGTAGTGGCATATATATGGGTGCAAACCCCTATATAAGTAGGAAGAATACACACTCTCTACATGTTTTTGTGCAGGTTTTATGCCGTAGATTTTAATACAAGTCATGAAGTGTGATCGACAAATAAACGCTTGAGGCTCCTTGAGGTGGGTAATGGAAGGTGCAGAGCATGATGTTGGAAGCAAACTTAAAGCTCAGAGTCCAATCCTACCTGCACGTCTCCTTTAACAAGGTAAGAACTCGACGATAATGGTCTCCTTATTGCTTAGTTTTATTTTAGTAAATGGGAATGTTTTGTGATTTCACAACCAAGTTTATTGCAATTTTTTAAAAGTCCCGTGAATGCAGTGGCTCTGATTTTGAACTTGAAAACAAAATCAAGTAATATTTGATCAATTAAACTAGCTTAGTATGTACATTTTATTTTTTAGAATAATAAGTATGATCTAAAGTGAATAATAATACATAATTTTATCATTTAACTAGCGAGATTTACGGCGAAATATTAGAAAATAATTAAGTGTTTCTTGTTCTATGACAAAAAAACCCAATTATTTTCACATTAATAATTAATTAGAAGTAATGGGGAATAGTAATGTTTGAAATAAGTAATATCTAGATAGATAATGAACATTAAAATAAGAGTGCCTAATTTAGTTATGCAAATCAAATTCTTATCATAGAATTTTTTTTCCCTATTAGTCATGCACATATTCAGCTCAAATCGGAGACGGCGGCAGAAAAGCTGAATATCCGTAACACAGCCTACGTGTGTCCCAAGATTGCCGTATCAAAAGGTGAACAACATTCGTACACAGCAAGATTAGCGGTCTCCAGAAGGCTTCGAAGGAGAAGATCGAAAAAGGTGGTATCGATGGGATGGTTTGTGTCAGCAAAGATATTGAAATTTCAGATGGAGAAGGAGAGGATTCAACCATATCAGTTGCCTCTGGAAAATTTATGCCTTAGCGTCTATTGATTATTGTTGTTGCATAATAAAAGCCTTTCACACCAAGGCAACATTATCTTGCTTTGTATTAATTATTTTGGGAAGCTTTTGCCTTTGGTAATTCGCTAATTGCCAAAAAGTCTTTCATATTTCATATTTACTTAAAACACCATTCATACATTAAAAATGCACTAAAAAGCCTCCTAACAAACAAAAAGGTTAATCTTTTTGGTATTTTTCTTTACTCTATTAGAAAACTAATAATGGGTATCGGGTTAGGGTTTTAAAACCTCCGAGCTCCTCTTCTTCTACTAAAATTCTTAATTTTTCCCCAAATTGGCTTTAAGGTTAGACTTTCGATCAACGATCTCTCAAATTAATTATGAAAACCGGATTGTCTTCCTCAACCTTTTTCAGTAACGAGCTTGTCGAGTGTCGTTGTCCCTTCAATTGTATGTTTTGAGTTAGTGAACAATCTCATTCGAAAAGAGAGGAATTTTTTAGTTTTCTCAAATCCCAATTTTTAGCTAAGCGAGAATGTAGGTTTTATTTTGTGAGAGAAAAACTTAACAAAATATGTAAAAGGTAAGAAAACCGCTCAAGTTCAAGCCGCAATTCACTCTCGAGACATTAATTTTGGATGGAAAACAAGCGAGAGGTTTTTTCAGTGCATTTTAAATGTATGAGGATTTTTCTAAAGTAAATATGAAATGTGGAGGGTTCTTTAGTAATTAGCGAAGCTTGGAGGGGCCTTTTAATAACCCTTATTTCTAATGTTTCATTTGTCTCATGAATAAAAGAGTTGCAAGCGTTGTGGTCGTGTGTATCACTGGTTCTTTTGCTGGTGTGATGGTCATAAAAGGAAAAAAACTTGTCTTTATATAGAATGAAAAAGAAAGTTTATTTTATTGAATTTGTATACAAAAGTATGAACTCCATATCATTCATTATAAATATATAATTATAAATGGTATCTATTTTTTGTGCAAAGTGAAATTTGATCTCTTATTGATTGGGGTATAATAAAAATTCTAATTTTATTAAGCCTATTATAATACTATTTAAGCAAAAAGAGTAGTAAATATTTACTTAATTTATAAGCATTCATTAAATTTTTATTTTAAAATAATTTTGTTAATTTTAATATATTAAGAATATATATTATTTTATTTATAAGAGTTTACATGAGCTTTCAATATAAATGCTTATTAAATTTATATGCATTCATAATTTTTTTATTTTTAAAGAACCTTTTAATAATTTTGTAAATTTTAATACATGATGGATATCGGTTATTTTATTTATATGAGCGTACATGGTTTATTGACATAAATGATGTCTAACAAATATACTTGAGCATTAATGGTGGAGGGCCATTAATGTCTTATATCCTATGCCTCAGTTTTTCTAATGTTGGTCTATTGCTCCCACATATCTAACACTTCCCCTCACTTGCAACATGGTTGTCATGTGGATTATACAACATGTATAGAGCTAAATCTATGAGAGATTCCTTTTTTGTTGTTTCATGTAGACGGCTCTCTCAGAGGTGGATGACACATGTATAGCTAAATCTTTCACGGTGCACTTGGTAAATGGAACGGAAGATTACCGAAAATCATGGCATTCCTAGAAGTATGTTTTTTCGTGCATCGAATTTTAAGGAATCTCTCTGACACAGTCGTCTAGGATAGCCATTTGGCCGTCGGCGATGGTGGAGGGCCCCCCAAATGGGCCCATTTTTCTTGTCCCCAAAGATGGGCCCCATAGGATTTCATTGGACAACAGAACCGCGACCAATCTATTTTATTTTGGTCGCGGATCCGCGGTCATTTTGCAACCGATCAGGTCGAAGTTTGGCATGGGCCTTCGCCTTATAAAATAAAGCTTCTTCCAATAACAGGAACAGGCATTTGAAGGCTAAAAATTCAAAGGAACAGAGAGCAAAAAATCAGCAATTATTCCGAAGAATTAGAATGAGTTTTTGTTTTATTTTGTAAATAGGATTAAGAGTAGATTAGCCATTATCATCTTCTTCCTTGTAATAGCTTAGAGTTTAGATTAGAACTTTAATTCAATTATAATTTTATCTTTTCTTCTGTAAATCTTCGTGATGTAATCTTCTTTGTGAATTTAATTATGTCTTTGTGATTGTAATCCTCTCTTTGTAATAATTAGATGTGTTTCATATTCTCTACTCTCTTATTATCTTTTTTAATAGATGCAATGATGCATGATGGAAGTGTTGCTTTTTTATGAGGAACCCCAATTGCTAGCAACCAATTCTTTGTGATTATTCTGTTTTTTCTACTTATTTTCTTTTCTTTTTGTAATGATATTTAGTGAGTGGTTCTTCATCTTGCTTGTGATGAAGAGAGGGTATTGATGGATGGATTTGCTTTCTTAGCCTCTTCTTTGATCCAATTATAGAATTGGACCCTAACTTGTCAAGCCAAATAGGTTCGGAGAAGCAATCAAATCTCCACTACTAGCTCTAGTTGGACGCCGTCTCCTCTCTAGTCCGAGCCGTGAGTGGAAAGGCTAGCATGTTTTCGTGATCCAATCAAGAGAATAAGTATTGCTTGATCAAGTTAAGGGTTAGGACTAAGGTTTAAGAAACAAGGATTAGTAGATGATGGTTGTTGTGTATGGTAGGGCATGCCTCCTCGCAAGCTATTCCTCCCAAGTCCATAATCCGCATTCGTTAATCTCGATACTAGCACCAATCTTATCTATGTTAGTAACTAGCTATGACATCTAATTTGACAAGATATTCTCCACTACCCTAGTGGTAAGTGTTTGATGTTTTGTATTCATAATGCCAAGTTAGTGGCTGGCTATATTCTACAACCTTGACAATTGCAAATTAGTTAGTAGATTGACGATATATGCTTTACTACCTAGTGGTATGTGATTGACATTTCATGCTCTCTTCAACAATTTGTAATTGGCAAGGCAAATGATCGAAGGAGGCGTTAAGTTGGTTTTGCCGTTTAATTCTACCCAATCTTAAATCACAAGCAAGCTTTCTTTATTTTACACTTCTCACTTTATGACAACACTCATCTCAAACCCTTTCATTATTAGCTTGCCTTAATCATTTCTAATTAGAAACCATCTTCCTCGTAGGAACGAACCGTACTCAACTGGCTGTTAATTATATATATGCCCTAGAGGCCATTGTTGTACATATGATGTATATTATAGTGGATGGTTGGATATATATAGAGAGGACTTTCTTGCTCGATATGATAATATGCTATTTGGTTTCACTTTGTCTTAACATGTTGACTTGTATTAGTTTACTTTCTTGCTCTCACATGTTGATAAAACCCTTAGGATATGTACTCGACTACTGGGACTATGATGAGATCATACTAGTGGGGCCAGGGTAGTCAACGAGTACATCCTATAACTGTTCCTAGTCGAGGGTGTATCGAGACTGAGCATCGATACACCAGAGTAGACTAGCGTATACGCATTTTGACCCATGTGATGGGCGATGGATGATCCCATATCCATCGGTGTTTTGACATCAAATATGGTGTACGGGTGCTCAGTGGAGACTGGGTAAACTGAACGGACTCGCCGAGAACTCCTAGATGGTATTATACCAATCTTCAGATAGCAGTTCTCCGGTGACACTTGTACAGGTTAGTCTGTAGACCCGAGATCGTCATAGAGTCTTGTGTGATTCTTACTGTGCTTTGATTTCCACCTTACCACGTCCAAGAGGGCGTGCAAAACGGTGGCTTTTGGGTACAGTCCCGAATCACATGGAGGCAATGAGCGATAGGAGGGGTTTCGTCTCTCCCGGTATAGGGAGTTGATGTTGTGCTGTGTTCGATTGGTTATAACTGGAAGTCCCTGGCCAGGGCTGATATGGAGTGCTACTGGTAAGTGTTATCAGTAGTTTCTCGACCCGTTATGAGCCTTACATCGACATGACTTATCGGTTACTGGGGTCTGACGTTTACCACCCCTAGACTAGATATGCAACATATCAGACGAAGAGACCGGACTGTACGGTAGTGTTACTGATTGAATTCACAGGAGAATGTACATGCTTGCTTGTTGATCTTCTGATCGCTCAATACCTGGATGGCTGTTATGTTTAGCTGACCGCTTGCAGCTTGTAGGTGTTTGATATGATCATCGCCTACTGCCGGCGTATTGACGATTCTTTAGAGTTCTACACAGAGGTTTCCTGGCTCAGGAAAAACGGAGTAGGAGCACATATGTGATATGTGCGGGACCGAGAATAATACGATATGAGATACCGTATTCTATTTTCGCGATATATGATATCGGCCGGGTATATGTGATATAGCCGGGCCATCGGATCAAGTGTTGATTCGATGAAATGGTACATGTTATATTAGTCGGTTATATGCAATATAGCCGGATTGTCGGATCAAGTGTTGATTCGATAATTTAATGTCTAATTATATATGTGATATATTACATTACATTAACTAATATAAGCTCACTTTATTGATTCATTTTCTCACCGGATAGTACATTGATATATATGCGATATATCTTAATTGTATTATTTTCTTTTGTTATAAAAATATATTATATATGTGATATGTAATATTGTAACAAGTTAGGGTTACAAATGCAACATGATTTGTGGAGTTTAAACAAGTTAGGGTTTGATTTGGGTTAGGTTTTGGGTTAGCTTTTTCACGAAGCTTCATGAAACTTTCTTTTGTTTTTAGCTTAGATATTTTGTGTTGATATTTATTAACCCAACCCAAACCCTTTACCTATGATTTATTCTCTACAATGGTTAAGCCTTTTATTCTTAAAAATGGGCTGCAATTGTAATCACAACAATAATTCATTATTCATCACAAAAGCTTTCTTCTTCTTCTTCCTCCTTGAAAAAGCTTACTAGTTTTTTGCATGTGATGAATTAGTGTGAGAAATTGAAAAAAAAGAGAGCATAATTCCTACTTCATCATCCTCATCTATTCTAGCCACATAGATTAGGGTGTTCACTTCTCTAATACTTGATTAGAGAAGTGAGAGCTTGAGTTTGAGATTCTTCATGGTAGATCATCTTCGAAAAGAAAGACTTCAAGCAAGCATGGATCATTCGGCTTGTGGAGCCTCTCTAGAGTCCGGAAGTTCATGGATCACGGCGAAGGGACTACTACTCGGAGCTTATGAAGCGAAAGAACGGACTACAAAGGTTGTAATCCCTCTCTCTTACATGTAAAGTTGTTTACATGCAAGTTAAACCTAATTCTCTAGTTAAGATCTTGGTTAGGGTTTGTTTAGCACCCCAAATTTTTTAAAGTAGCATGATTGATACTTGCCAAAACCTTCACAAGGTGCTATGCTAACCCTATAGTGGTATCAGAGCCAAGCTAGAGCATTAGGCGATATGTAGACGAAATTAAAAGTCCGATCGAACCCCGAAATATGATTTTGGACCCCCTCTCTGGAAATTTTTTTAAAATTTGGTTTTTTCCGTATTAAAAATACTCAGAAAAATAAGCAGGTGATTCTATGGACATCTGTGAAGTACGACTCCCTAAATCTATCAAGCCACCGTGGAACCGCGGCCAAACCAAGCTATTAGCGGCTGTTCCGCGGCCGAACATGAGGATTCATGGATCGTACTTCAAGAGGTGATCCGTAGGTATTACATCTTGCTTCTGGGAATTTTTAATATTACTCAAGTGTTGAGTTTTCTGAAGATCTTAAGAATTCGTTGATTCGATCGGAAAGTTTAACATCGTTTAGTTTTTCGGATAATTTAGAACGTGTTAAAAGGTTCGAACGGATATCAATAACTCACTTTTTCTCCTGTTGGAAAACTTTCAAGTGTTGGATTTTTTCTGAGTTTAAAACTTTCGGGAAATCATGCAAGCATATCTGTGGACCCTCTAGAAGAACGTAACCTTAACTCGATTATGTGACCGTCAAAACTGCCACTGAACCCAAGGGTTTGTGGTAGTTTAGTGTTGCCACATGTGAGGCGTTGGTTTGACCCTTCTACGGCTGGTTCATTGGGGCTGTGACATGTTCTGGGATTTTTGAACTCCGCTCAAGTGTTGAGCTATTTGGGAAATCTTGGGTGTTTGTTTATTCGATCGGAAAGTTTAACATTGTCTATTTATCTGGAAGGTGATACAATATGTGGAATTCATATAGTTAGGCATGAAATCCGTAATATGTGATATTTCGGATTTAAGATGTCTAAAGTGATTGTGGATTCCAAATGCTGTAGTTTTACACTTTCTTTTCTGTGACCGTAAGCGTAGTATGTAGGGTATTGCCGGCTTCGTTGCTATACATCAACGACAATCGGGATACGCATACTTGCTTACGTTGAGGATATGAGATATTATGTGTTGCTGTGATATGTTATATTGGATCGTCGTGTTCTGAATAGCCGGGGGTTTTATGTGAGATGAGGGTTTTTATTTTCATTCATGTAAAATTCATTTGTATGTAATATTCTTTTATTGGGGCACTTCCGGGTTGAGGATGTTGTCACCATTGTATATTATTTACTTTTCCGCATTAGGATAGACCCGAGGAGGGGAGCACAAGTAACCGGGTTCTAGGATCCAGTGGGAGGCCATCTCGAGGAGTCGAGACCGGGTCTCTTAACCATAGAATTGGCAGTGTTACTTGCCGCTCTTGTAGGGGTCTAGGGATGTGGGTTTGGCTATTCATCGCGACCGTGGAATCCGTGTTTTATACAGGCTCGATATAAAACACGGACGTCCTAGTATATCCAATATTTCATATGTTATCTTCTACTGCAATGTTCTGTGATGAGATCATATTACTGCCTGAGACGAATGCTTATACTATATATATATGATATATAAATATTACTGCTTTCATTTCTTCTGTGATACTTAGGAAGCATAATTGATGGGATTTATTAATGAGATTAATAAAAGAAAAGAAACCTAAAAGATGTTGTAGAATCAAAACTTTATAAAAAGGGTAGCTACAGTTTTGCTTTGCATATAGGTATATATGATATACCCTGCACCTTATTCGATGAGGAAAGAGCCGAGATCCCTTCACTGGGAGTGGCCTCTTTAGCAAAACTGGCATATGCTACAAACTTGCGATTTAGTTTTTGATTGCTTCTATAGTTCTTTCTTTGCATAGCGGTATATATTATATATACTGCACCTTATTCGATGAGGAAAGAGCTGAGATCCCTTCACCGGGAGTGACCTCTTTAGCGAAACTAGAAAAGCCTAAAAAACACTCCTTTTGAAAATCACTTGTTTCTACAACGATATCGAGTTCATTACGCTCATGGTTTTCTGAAAAACCTGCGTATCCCTCCGTCATTTCAGATAAAGACCATTTAGTATTCGTGCTGCGTTTGTTGGCCTTTGTCAAGGCGTAGTGTGCGGTAGCTGACTAGTACTTATCTGTTTAAGCATGTGATGCGATTGGATTAGGGTAGTCGTACGACCTTATTGGCCTTTGTCAAGGGTCGTGCGGGTGGGTTTATTTCAATCAAGAAATGACGGGTTGAACTTAACTAGCTTCCTATGGTTTGTTGGCCTTTGTCAAGGTCATAGGGGGTTAGGGGTAAAAGCATTATCGGGAATTTCAAGTGTTGAAATTTGCAATGAGATTGCATACCTCCTACGAGATAGTTGGATCCCGATACCCACTGCGAGTAAGAGTTACTCCTGGGAGAATTTTACACGGGACAATTAGCCGATCAAGTAGATGTCTAGAAAGGTGTTAACGGGGTTATGCCTCTGGGAAAACGAGGTTTACTTTAATTAGGTACGTGCGAAAGCACGGGGAACCTCCCTCAAAGTACCAACACTGGTCTGGCTGAAAGACTTGCGAACTTGTAAGGTGTAATTAATCCCGGCTAGTCTTTCCTTTTAGGGTTTGAAGGAAGATTTGATGAAAACAGTGGGAGCCATCCTGATTAGATAAGATAATAACGAATCTAATCTTGCAAGAGCATACGCTAAAGTGTTTTCATCTCTCTCTCCAGGTAGCGACCATGTCAGGCCTTAATCAAGATAATAATATGGATGTATTGACTGAACCCGCTTATTATACTGAGCAGGGAATCGTTGGTCCCGTTCTTTCTTATAAGTGTTATAAGATTGAGCAGGAAATACGAGCATATCTGGATTCTCACGCCGCCCAAACGAAGAACAAGCATGCTGATGCATCTTCTTCGGGTGTGTTAGTTATCGAGAACTGTTTCTCAGTCACTTTACGTCCTGGGTATTAGATACTGGATCGGGATCCCACATATGTAATATGTTACATGGGCTACGTAAAGGTGGAAAACTGGGAATAGGTGATCATTCCGTAAGAGTAGGGAATGGTGCAGATGTTGCAGCCAAGGCTGTTGGCGAATATCACCTTGTGTTACCAAATGGCAATACATTGGTTCTAAACGAGTGCTATTATATTCCGACCCTGATATGCAATATTATATCACTTTCTTTATTGAATAAAGAAGGATATAATTTTGTAGTACAGTATAATGTTATGAACATATTCCTGAATCAAAAGTTGATAGGATCAGGATCGTTAAATAATGGCATGTACGTTCTCAACCAAACTACAATACTTAATGTACAAAACACACACAAGAGGAAGAGTTCAGAAATGAACGAATCCTTCTTGTGGCATTGTGACTAGGTCATATCAATGTGACACGGCTAGCTAAATTGCATAAGGATGGATATTTGAATCCGTTTGAATTTTCATCTTATGACACTTGCCAGTCATGTCTCAAAGGCAAAATGACCAAAACTCCGTTTAGTGGACACAGAGTAAGAGTTACATAACTCTTAGAGCTGATACATAGTGATGTATGTGGTCCCATGTCTACACATGCCAAGAACGGTTCTTCCTACTTCATTACATTCACTGACGATCTCTCAAGATACGGACATGTGTTCCTGATGAAACACAAGTCTGAAACTTTTGAGAAATTCAGAGAATATAAGAACGAAATAGAGAACCAAATGGGCAAAACTATTAAGATCCTTCGATCTGATCGAGGAGGAGAATACTTAAGCAATGAGTTCCTGGACTATCTAAAAGAGAATGGGATTCTCTATCAGCTTACTCCTCCTTATACACCACAGCACAACGGTGTATCGGAGCGGAGGAATCACACCCTATTAGATATGGTGCGCTCTATGATGAGCACTGCTAAGTTGCCTATTTTCTTTTGGGGACATGCACTGGAGACAGCTGCATACCTATTGAATCAAGTTCCATCTAAATCTGTACCTACCACACCATATGAGATATGGAGTGGGAAAAGACCATGTCTTAAAAGAATTAAGATATGGGGTTGTCCGGCCTATGTCAAAAAGCAAAATCCAGACAAACTCGAGGCACGGTCAGTCTTTGTAAGTTTGTAGGATATCCTAAACATTCACATGGATATCTTTTATACCACGGCGAGGAACAAAAGGTGTTTGTTTCTCAACATGCCACCTTTTTAGAAAAGGAATTTCTTGCAAAAGAAATTAGTGGCGAAGCGGTAAAGCTGGAAGAAGTTCAGGCAAAACAAATTACAACTGAAGATTTAGTGGAACAAGAGGACTCGATAGTAGCCAACGAACCTCAGCCTCTCGGCCGATCTAGTAGGGTTTCTCATCCACCTGAGAGATACTACGGTTTTCTTGTTGATGGTGGGAGCGAGGATTGCATCATGGAAGATGATGACCCGACTAGCTTCGAGCAAGCCATCACGAGTAGGGGCTCTGTGAAGTGGCTGGATGCAATACGATCTGAGATGGAATCCATATACACCAACAAAGTGGACTTTGGAAGTTGCTCCTGAAGGGGTAAAACCCATTGGGAGCAAATGGATCTTTAAGAAGAAATTTGGTGTAGATGGAAAAGTTGAGACTTTCAAAGCTAGACTTGTTGCAAAGGGTTTTCGTCAATGACCAGGTGTGGATTATGACGAAATATTTTCTCCAGTGGATATGCTTAAGTCCATCCAGATCTTACTTGCCATTGCTGCATACCATGACTACGAAATCTGGAAAATGGATGTTAAGACCGCCTTTCTAAATGGTGATTTAGAAGAGTGCGTGTATATGACTCATCCAGAGGGCTTTGTAGACATTGGGAGCAGCGGAAAAGTGTGCAAGCTACTTAAATCCATCTACGGGTTAAAGCAAGCTTCGCGGAGTTGGAACATCTGTTTTGATGTCGTAGTCAAAGAGTTTGACTTCATCAAAAATGTAGATGAACCTTGTATTTATAAAATGGTTGCATAGAGTAAGATTGTCTTCCTCGTATTGTACGTGGATGACATGCTCTTGATAGGAAATGATGTTCCTATGCTGCACTTGGTCAAACTCTTCTTATCACAAAGATTCTCAATGAAAGATCTAGGTGATGCCTCCTGCATTTTGGGAATTAAGATCTATAAAGATAGATCTAAACGGATACTGGGATTGTCCCAATCTAGGTATATTGACACAATACTAAAAAGGTTTAGTATGGAAGAATCCAAGCGTGGAAACTAACCCATGATCTCTGGACTCACTCTCTCCAAAGAAATGTCTCCCAAGACTGATTTGGAGAGAGCTCGCATGCAAGGGATACCTTATGCCCTGGCAGTAGGCTCTATCATGTACGCGATGCTATATACCAGACCTGATGTAGCATACTCACTAAGTGTAGTGGGTAGGTATCAAGCAGATCCTGGAGAGAGTCACTGGACAGCTGTGAAGAACATTCTCAAGTACTTGCGAAGGACTAAGGAGATTTTCTTGGTGTATGGTAACGGTGAACTCCAGGTTGAGTCCTTTACCGATTCTATGTTCCAGAGTGATAAGGACGACTCTAAGTCGCACTCGGGATATGTTTTTACCCTCAATGGAGGGGCGGTGTGTTGGAAGAGTTCCAAACAGGAAACCGTTGCAGACTCGACGATGGAGGCTGAATACATCGCTGCCAACGATGCTGCCAAAGAAGCTGTCTGGATGAAGCAGTTCATCACTGAACTTGGTATGGTTCCGTCCATTGAGCATCCAATACCTTTATATTGTGATAACAATGGAGCTGTGGCTTTGGCCAAAGAACCCAGGTCCCATCAGAAGTCCAGACATATTCTGAGGCGGTATCACCTGATCCGGGAGATAGTTGATCGCCGGGAGATCGAGGTCAGAAGAGTTGATACGAAGGACAACACTACGGATCCACTCACGAAGGCCATTCCCCAGATACAGTTTGAGAGACTCTTCGGGATGTTGGGTATGAGATACTACAACAGCTGGCCTTAGTGCAAGCGGGAGATTGTTAGTTATATATATGCCCTAGAGGCCATTATTGTACATATGATATATATTATAGTGGATGCTTGGATATATATAGAGAGGACTTTCTTGCTCGATATGATAGTATGCTATTTGATTTCACTTTGTCTTAACATGTTGACTTGTATTAGTTTACTGTCTTGCTCTCACATGTTGATAAAGCCATTAGGATATGTACTCGACTACTGGGACTATGATGAGATCATACTAGTGGGGCCAGGGTAGTCAATGAGTACATCCTATAACTGTTCCTAGTCGAGGGTGTATCGAGACAGGGCAACGATACACCAGAGTAGACTAGTGTATACGCATCTTGTCCCATATGATGGGCGATGGGTGATCCTATATCCATCGGTGTTTTGACATCAAAGATGGTGTACGGGTGCTCAGTGGAGACTGGGTACACTGAACGGACTTGCCGAGAACTCCTACATGGTATTATACCAATCGTCAGATTGCAGTTCTCCGGTGACACTTGTACAGGTTAGTCTGTAGACCCGAGATCGTCATAGAGTCTTGTGTGATTCCCACTGTGCTTTGATTTCCACCTTACCATGTCCAAGAGGGCGTGCAAAATGGTGGCTTTTGGGTACAGTCCCGAATCACATGGAGGCAATGAGCGATAAGAGGGGTTTCGTCTCTCCCGGTATAGGGAGTTGATGTTGTGCTGTGTTCGATTGGCTATAACTGGAAGTCCCTAGCCAGGACTGATATGGAGTGCTACTGGTAAGTGTTATCAGTAGTTTCTCGACCTGTTATGAGCCTTACATCGACATGACTTATCGGTTACTGGGGTCTGACGTTTACCACCCCTAGACTAGATATGCAACATATCAGACGAAGAGACCGGACTGTACGGTAGTATTACTGATTGGATTCACAGGAGAATGTACAGGCTTGCTTGTTGATCTTCTGATCACTCAATACCTGGGTGGCTATTACGTTTATCTGACCGTTTGCAGCTTGTGGGTGTTTGATATGATCATCACCTACTGCCGGCGTATTGACGATTCTTTAGAGTTCTACACAGAGGTTTCCTGGCTCAGGCAAAATGGAGTAGGAGCATATATGTGATATGTGCGGGACCGAGAATAATTCGATATGAGATACCGTATTCTATTCTCGCGATATATGATATCGGCCGGGTATATGTGATATAGCCGGGTCATCGGATCAAGTGTTGATTCGATAAAATGGTACATGTTATATTAGTCGGTTATATGCAATATAGCCGGATTGTCGGATCAAGTGTTGATTCGATAATTTAATGTATAATTATATATGTGATATATTACATTACATTAACTAATATAAGCTCGCTTTATTGATTCATTTTCTCACCGGATAATACATTGATATATATGCGATATATATTAATTGTATTATTTTCTTTTGTTACAAAAATATATTATATATGTGATATGTAATATTGTAACAAGTTAGGGTTACAAATGCAACATGATTTGTGGAGTTTAAACAAGTTAGGGTTTGATTTGGGTTAGCTTTTTGAAGCTTCATGAAGCTTTCTTTTGTTTTTAGCTTAGATATTTTGCGTTGATATTTATTAACCCAACCCAAACCCTTTACCTATGGTTTATTCTCTACAATGGTTAAGCCTTTCATTCTTAACCATGGGTTGCAATTGTAACCACAACAATAATTCATTATTCATCACAAAAGCTTTCTTCTTCTTCTTCCTCCTTGAAAAAGCTTACTAGTTTTTTGCATGTGATGAATTAGTGTGAGAAATTGAAAACAAAAGAGAGCATAATTCCTACTTCATCATCCTCATCTATTCTAGCCACATAGATTAGGGTGTTCACTTCTCTAATACTTGATTAGAGAAGTGGGAGCTTGAGTTTGAGATTCTTCATGGCAGATCATCTTCGAAAAGGAAGACTTCAAGCAAGCATGGATCATTCGGCTTGTAGAGCCTCTCTAGAGTCCGGAAGTTTATGGATCACGGCGAAGGGACTACTACTCGGAGCTTATGAAGCGAAGGAACGGACTATAAAGGTTGTAATCCCTCTCTCGTAGATGTAAAGTTGTTTACATGCAAGTTAAACCCAATTCTCTAGTTAAGATCTTGGTTAGGGTTTGTTTAGCACCCAAATTTTTTTAAAGTAGCATGATTGATACTTGCCAAAACCATCACAATGTGCTATGCTAACCCTACACTGGCAAGTTTCATTGTGACACTGTTTTTGTGAGTGTACTTCTCTCTGTGTGATTGTAATCCTCTCTTTGTAATAATTAGATGATATTTTCTTTTTCTCTACTCATTTCTTATCTTTCTTAATTGATGCAATGATGCATGATGGAAGTGCTGCTCCTTTGTGAGGAATCCTAATTGCTAGCAACCAATTCTTTGTGATTCTTCTCTTTTATGTTCTTGTTTTCTTTTCTTTTTGTGATGATATTTAGTGAGTAGTTTTTCATCTTGCTTGTGATGAGGAGAGGGTATTGATGAGTGGTTTTGCCTTCTTAGCCTCTCCTTTGATACTATTAGAATACCTGTATTGTACATCGGTTTCTTATATTGTAATTAGATACTAAGTATGGGTGTAATAGCAAAATGACATTCTCTATATAAAGAGGAGGATTGAGATTAGCCAATCTATCCATTACATTCCCCTAATCATCTCTCTCTCTCTCTTTCACATGGTATAAGATTCTTCAAATCTAGGCTACTCATTTTGAGAGATCTAATCCTAACTGTTCATCACCATCACCATCACTAAACTCACACAAACCCTAACCCTAACCTTAACCACCGCCGCTGACATCCCCGGAGCCTCGCCTGACATCTCTGGAGCTCGCCTGATGTTGATCGATGCCGGTGGAGGCCTATCGACCTAGATTGACTCCCTTCCTTCATCGATTTCACAAAAATTTTCGAGATCTGAAATCCATAGAGAGATAGGCTTCGATTTGATCGATTAGGCTTCATTTTGGAGTCCTCTTCTTCGATTTGATGACCTTGAAGTGTTCTTGGTCGATTTGAGCTCGAGAATCCCCCTAATCTGATTAGCTTGGTCTTGGATCTGATAATTTTTACTCAGATCAGATTGATTTGGCCTCAAAATCTTTTGTTCTTAATTGTTTTGAGCTCGAGATATCTGGTCTAGCATTCTATGGGTTGTTTTGTTGGATATTTTTGCCGATTTGGGATTTTTGGGTTGATTTGAGGGATTTCATAACTTCTTTGGGCTAATTTGGAGTTGTTGACATGGATTGTCATGTTTGTTGTGTTGTTGATGAGGGGTTTTCACTCTTGGAGATTGTAGTCCGATTAAGTTTGATGTTTGCATGATTTGTGGATGTTTGTTCGTTGTTTGGATATTGGAAGGTGTAGGGTTCCTATAGACGACACCAAGGTTTCGGGAGGCATCGTCCATGCCATTTTAAAAAATTTGTCGTTTTAAAGAACCCTAAGCTAGAATCAATAACTAGAGAATCATACGAAACACAAAGTAAACTATTTTACATCTAAGTGTTTGCGGAATACAAGCTTTGTAGACCGGTCCTTCGCTTTTAAAGCTCCGAGTTGAAGTCCCTTCGCTGCGATCCAAGTCCCGGACTCTTGCATGGCTTCTCAAGATGAAAAGAACGATATTGCTTGAAGTCTTCGAGGTCGAAGATGATCTACGTCGAGGAGACACTTACTCAAGCTACTACTTCACTAATAGAGATTGGTGAAGCAAGCACCCTATACTAAAGTGCTAATCTAGTAGAGAATGATGAAGTAGGAAGTAGGCTCACTTTAGTTTTATTTTTGTCGCAATATTTTCTCTCTTTAGAAAACCCTAGCAAGCTTTAGCTCAAGGAAGAAGAAGATGAGCTCAAGAGATGAGAATGAACTAATGAGGTGAGAGAAATAACCATGGGTGAGTTTGTATCATATACTAACTCATGTAGAGACATAACCATGGCTTAATTACAATGGTTAGGTTAACAAATATCTTAAGTAAAACAAAACTAGTGGACTTAGTCAAAGCATCCACAAGCTTCTCAAAGCTTCATGCATGTGGCTAATTATCCACTAATTTGGAATTACTTTAAATATTAAAACCTTACATTATAATTAGTATGGTGTAAGTCTCATAGACCTATGTAGTGTGTATCAACAACCATGATACAAAATAATGTACATTAATATATATCACATATATATCACATGCACACAAGTTAGAAAAATGAATGCTTAAGTGAGCTAATATTAGTTAATGTAATCTAGTATATCACATATACAATTATACATTAAATTATCAAATCAACACTTGATTTAATAATCCGGCTATATCACATATAACCGACTAATATAATCTGTATCAACTTATCGAATCAACACTTGATTCGATCACCCGGCTATATCACATATAACCGAACGATATGAATAAATCGCGAGAATATAATACGGTATCACATACTCATATTATTCTCGGTCCCGCACATATCACATATGTGCTCTTACTTCATTTTGCCTGAGCCAGTAAAACCTCTATGTAGGACTCTAAGGACTCGTCAATACGCCGGCAGTAGGTGATGATCACATCAAGCACCCACAAGTCGTCAGCGGTACTAGCTGGACGTAACGGCTACCCGGGTATTGAGCGATCAGAAGATCAACAAGCAAGCCTGCTCTAGCTCCTATAAAGCCTGTCAGTAACACTACCATACAGTCCAGTCTCCTCGTCTGATATGTCGCATATCCAGTCTAGGGGTGGTAAACGTCAGATCCCAATAACCGATAAGTCATGCCGATATGAGGCTCATAACGGGTCGAGAAACTACTGATAACACTTACCAGTAAATCTCTAAATCAGCCCTGGCCAGGAACTTCCCTGTTATGGCAAATCGAGCATAGCTCAACATCAACCCCCAATACTGGGAGAGACGAAACCCCTCCTATCGCTCATTGACTCCATGTGACACGGGACTGTACCTAAAAACCACCGTTTTGCATGTCCTCTTGAACATGGTAAGGTGGAAATCAAACCATAGTGGGAATCGCACAAGACTCTATGATGATCTTGGGTCTACAGACTAACCTGTACCAGTGTCACCAGAGAACTGCCATCTGACGTGAGGTATAATACCATCTGGGAGTTCTTGGCGAGTCCGTCCAGTGTACCCAGTCTCCACTGGATATGGGATCATCCATCGCCCATCTTATGGGTCGAGAAGCGTACACGCTAGTCTACTCTGGTATATCGATGCCCCGTCTCGATACACCCACGACTAGGAACATTAAAGGATGAACTTATGGACTACCATGGCCCCACTAGTATGATCTGCATCACAATCCTGGTAGTCAAGTACACATCCTAAGGGTTTTACCAACATGTAACCATAAGACAGTATAATGAGACAAGTATACATGTTAAGATAAAGAGCAACCAGATAGCATACTATCATATCGAGCAAGAAAGTCCCCACTATATATGTCCAAGCATCCACTATAATATACATCATATGTACAATAATGACCCCTAGGGCATACGTACAACTAACAATCTCCTACTTGCACTAGGGCCAGCTGCTGTAGTATCACATACCCAGCTTCCCGAAGAGTCTCTCGAACTGTATCTGGGGAATGGCCTTCGTGAGTGGATCCGCAGTGTTGTTCTTCGTGTCAATTCTCCTGACCTCGATCTCCCGGCGATCAACTATCTCCCGAATCAGGTGATACCGCCTCAGAATATGCCTGGATCGCTGATGGGACCTGGGTTCCTTGGCCAAATCCACCGCACCATTGTTATCACAATACAAAGGTATTGTATACACAATGGATGGAACCACTCCAAGTTCAGTTATGAACTTCTTCATCCAGACAACCTCTTTGGCAGCATCGTTGGCAGCGATGTATTCAGCCTCCATCGTCGAGTCCGCAACGGTTTCCTGCTTGGAACTCTTCCAGCAAACCGCCCCTCCATTGAGGGTAAAGACAAAACCCGAGTGCGACTTAGAGTCGTCCTTATCACTCTGGAAGCTCGAATCGGTAAAGGACTCCACTTGGAGTTCTCCGTTACCATACACTAAGAGCATCTCTTTAGTCCTTCTCAAGTACTTGAGAATGCTCTTCACAGCTGTCCAGTGAATCTCTCCAGGATCTGCTTGATACCTACTCACTACACTTAGTGAGTATGCTACATCGGGTCTGGTACATAGCATCGCGTACATGATAGAGCCTACAGCCGAAGTATAGGGTATCCCTTGCATGCGAGCTCTCTCCAAATCAGTCTTGGGAGACATCTCTTTTGAGAGAGTGAGTCCTGAGATTGTGGGTAAAAACCCACGCTTGGATTCTTCCATACTAAACCCCTTTAGTATGGTGTAAATGTACCTGGATTGGGACAATCCCAATATCCGTTTAGATATATCTCTATAGATCTTAATCCCCAAGATGTAGGAGGCATCCCCTAGATCTTTCATTGAGAATCTTTGTGATAAGAAGAACTTGACCGATTGCAGCATATGAATGTCGTTTCCTATCAAGAGTATGTCATCCACGTACAATACGAGGAAGACAACCTTACTCTCTACCATCTTCTTGTATATACTAGGTTCATCTACGTTTTTGACGAAATCAGACTCTTTGATAACGACATCAAAACAGATGTTCCAACTCCGCGATGCTTGATTTAACCCATAGATGGATTTAAGCAGCTTGCACACCTTTCCGCTGCTCCCACTGTCTACGAAGCCCTCTGGCTGAGTCATGTACACGCACTCTTCCAAATCACTATTCAGAAAGGCGGCCTTAACATCCATTTGCCAGATTTCGTAGTCATGGTATGCAGCGATGGCAAGCATGATCCGGATGGATTTAAGCATAGCCACTGGAGAAAAGGTTTCATCATAATCCACACCTGGTCGTTGACGAAAACCCTTTGCAACAAGTCTAGCTTTGAAAGTCTCCACTTTCCCATCTACACTAAGTTTTTTCTTGAAGATCCACTTGCTCCCAATTAGTTTTACCCCTTCAGGAGCATCTTCCAAAGTCCATACTTTGTTGGTATACATGGATTCCATATCAGACCGCATTGCATCCAGCCACCTCACTAAGTCCCCACTCGTGATGGCCTACTCGAAACTAGTTGGGTCATCATCCTCCATGATGCAATCCTCGCTTCCACCATCAATGAGAAAACCGTAGTATCTCTCAGGTGGATGAGGAACCCTATTAGATCGGCGGAGAGGCTGGGGTTCGTTGGGTACTACCGAATCCTCTGGTTCCACCAAATCTTCTGCCGTAGTTTGTATAGCTGGAACTTCTTCCAGTTCTACATCCTTGCCACTAATTTCTTTTTCAAGAAATTCCTTTTCTAAAAAGGTGGCATGTCGAGAAACAAACACCTTTTGTTCCTCGGGGTGGTAGAAGATATACCCGCACGAATGTTTGGGATATCCAACAAATTTACACAGAAAAGACCTTGTCATGAGTTTTTCCGGATTTTGTGTTTTCACATATACTGGACAACCCCATATCTTAATAGAATTAAGATATCGTCTCTTTCCTTTCCATATCTCATATGGAGTGGTTGGCACAGATTTGGTGGGAACCATATTCAATAGGTCTGCAGCTGTCTCCAGTGCATAACGCCAAAAGGAAATAGGTAACCCAGCAGTGCTCATCATAGAGCGCACCATATCTAATAGGGTGCGATTCCTCCGCTCCGATACACCGTTGTGCTGTGGTGTATATGGAGGAGTAAGCTGAGAGGGAATCCCATTCTCTTTTAGATAGTCCAGGAATTCCATGCTCAAGTATTCACCTCCTCGATCAGATCGTAGGATTTTAATACTTTTACCCGTTTGGTTCTCGACTTCGTGCTTATATTCTTTGAATTTCTCAAAAGCTTCAGACTTGTGTTTCATCAGGAACACATGTCCGAATCTTGAGAGATCGTCGGTGAATATAATGAAGTACGAGGAACCATTCCTGGCATGTATAGACATGGGACTACATACATCACTATGTATCAATCCTAAGAGTTCCGTAACTCTTTCTCCGTGTCCTGTAAACGGAGTTTTGGTCATCTTGCCTTTGAGACATGACTGGCAAGTGTCATAAGATGCAAATTCGAACGGATTCAAATATCCATCCTTATGCAACTTAGCTAGTCGTGTCGCATTGATATGACCTAGTCTACAATGCCACAAGAAGAATTCGTTCATTTCTGAACTCTTCCTCTTGTGTGTGTTTTGTACATTAAGGACTGTAGTTTGATCTAGAACGTATATGCCATTATTTAGCGAGCCTGATCCAATCAACTTTTGATTCAGGAAGATGTTCATAACATTATACTGTACTACACAATTATATCCTTCTTTACTTAATAAAGAAACTGATATAAAATTGCATATCAGGGTCGGAATGTAATAGCATTCGTTCAGAATCAATGTGTTGCAACTTGGTAACACAAGGTGATATTCGCCAACTGCTTTAGCTGCTACATTTGCCCCATTCCCTACTCCTACGGAATGATCACCTACTCCCAGTTCTCTACCTTTCCGTAGCCCATGTAATATATTACATATGTGGGATCTGTTGGGTTATGAGAGCGCCCCGGCCATCCAACCGTGGCCAAATGCGGAACAAAATTTTTCTAAAACCAGGCGCTACCACTACACGATTACCAAGATTGAAACCATTAACCCTAAAACTAGCAAGCCAAACAAAATGAGATAGAATGGTTATACCTAATGATCCAAGTCCTTCGGGTCTTCAACCATTTCCAAGCTCCAAGTGATGCGGATCGACTTTGGTCGCCGGTCTTCCTTCATCTCCGATGATCTACCCGTGGGAAACGGCACAAGCTCCAGGTTCGCCAAGCGGACCAACCGACCCTCCAAGATCGCCAGTAGTGAAGGGTGGGGGGTGTATGATAGTCTCATTATATTTTCTCTCATAATCTAATGCTCATAGAGCACCTATGGAAGATGCGGAGGTGGTGCAAGCAAGAATGGTATGAGCTCAATTGGCTAAGTGTTTTTGGGTGTGTGTATGAGAGTGAGCAAGAGAGAGAGCCAAAATTGAAATCATCAAATGAGCAAGTGTCCACACTCCCTCAAGTGGCCGGCCCTTCTCCCCTCTCTCCAAAAATAATGCACACCCAAAAATCCTTTTCCAATTTGCAATAAAATATTAACAAGCCCATACCAATCACTACATATGCAAGACCCATGCTTTGTCACCTTTCCACCTCATTGTAAACCAAATGATTTTTCTAAAAAGGAAAATCAATAATGAGGTGGCAAATCTTCTAGAAGCCATTCCGTATAAATACGGAATGCTTCCCGGTACATGTATCGAAATACCCTTACGCGTATTCGTACGAAAATACGAATAGCCAAAGAGAGAAAATGAATAGTGAGCAATAATACTAAAATACATATATATAAATACATATGTAAATTATTAAATCAAAACTTGATTTAACAATCTGGCTTAATCCTAAGCCACTAGTATTACCAACCGTCCGATTAGAGTCTGTGCAGTCCGTGCACATATTTAATCGGACACCTGTATGTATCAACATACGTCAGCTACACCATATCGCCTGAACCGAGAAAACTCTCTGTGTGGGACTCTAAAGACTCGTCAATACGCTGGCAGTGGGTTTAACCATAAGCACGTCAGCGGTACTAGCTGTACGTAACGGCTACCCAGTTATTGAGCGAAAGGAAGGCCGACGAGCAAACTCATCCGAACTCCTACTGAGCCTGTCAGTGACAATATCCGTACAGTCCGGTCTGTTCGTCTAAGAGTATCGCATAACGAGTCTAGGGGTGGATAAATTCAGACCCCTAACAACGCGATAATTCGTGTCGGTATGAAACTTATCACTACCAGAGAAACTATCGATCCTGGATCGGTAGTTCTCACATACCCCAGCCGAGGATTTCTAGTGATGGCCACCCGTGCACTACGCGACATCCACCCCCAATACCGGGAGAGATGAGTCCCCGACGATCCGCTCACTGCCTCCATGTGGCTCGGGACTGTACCCAACTAAAACCTGTTTGCACGACTCCTTTGAGCCGTGGTAGGGTAGTAATCAAAGCACAGTGGGAAATCACACGAGACAAATGATGATCTTAGGTCGACAGACTAACCCGTACACATGTCACTAGGGAACTTCTATCTGACTATAGGTATAATACCAACTACCATATTCCCGGCGAGTCCGTCCAGTGTACTCATAATCCAATGAGCACCTGTATACTATCTCAGGTGAACAACTAACACCAATGGCTTGTGAGACCGGCCACCGCCCCTCGTCAGGGTCTAGATAAGTATACACCAGTCTACACTGGAGTATCGATGCCCAGTCTCGATACTCCCACGACTAGGGACATTTAAGGATGTGCTTATAGACCCCCAGCTCCCACGTATATGATCACCATCACAATGCTGGTAGTCAAGCAAGAGTCCTATGGACTTTATCAACATATACATGATGATAAAGACAAACCAGATAGCATACTATCATCTCGAGTAAGACTGTTTTATCAGTATAGGTCCTCCCTCAATCATCATGATCACCTGTCTGCGACTATGATAATTGCCTTGAGGGCACTATAGCCAACAATCTCCCACTTGCACTTAAGGCTAATTATTGCGATGTCGCATACTCACAGCCCGTGTGATACCGAACACCCAACTCCTCTACTAATCAGTTTCACAAAACACGTTTGTAAAACTATCGCGTTCAAGAAATAGCCTCAGTGAGTGGATCCGCTCCAGTGTTTCTTTCTATGTCTCTCTTTATCTCAACTTCGTGGAGAAAACTATCTCCCGAAATGAGCAATACCCATCTTAGAATATTTCTGGATATCTGATGGGACCCAGTTCACAAATGAACTCCAAATCCAGCAAACTTCTTAGACTGTATCGTCTACTGAACTTAATCAGTATGCTGCGCCATGTCTTCCTCAGTATCCTCTTGGACTGCCTGTCCAAACTACTGCCCCTCGTCTGAAGGAAAACTAAAACTCTGACGGTCACTCTGTCATCCAGGTCACCTTGGAAGCCTGGAATGATAACCGTCTCCAGATGGAGGCTGCCGTTATCAAATCCCTAGAACATCCACTTATGTTCATAAATTGCTTCCATTCGTTTTTCTCCAGGATTGGATTAATATATCAACTTATTTCATCTAGTGCAAAAACAACATCTGGTGTGGTACTTGATATGTCATGATTGACTCAATTGCCTAAGCAAGTGATATGCCAATCATGCACATCCCTCTCCCCTTTAGTCAGTAAGACACCTTTAGAGAGGGTGACTCCATCACCTGCAGGTACACCATCATGCCAGGAGTCGTCCATTCTAAAACACCTTTAGAATTCTATCTAAGTACCCAGATTGGGACACTTCCCAAATCTAGATCTAAAACCATAGATCTAGTAACCAGAATGTCTGATATAATATCCATATCCCATATGGAGAAACCACTGTGTGACAACCACACTATAACCGATCGTAGTATAGGAATTTCACTTCCTACTATGTGTATGTTATCCAAATACCATGACATCACACCCTACTACATTCTTAACAGATCCATCTCCTATTCTGATGAAGTCAAAAACCTATGACAGTCACATAAAAAATAGATGATCTATCTCCGCTATATCCGCTTTAGTCTATAAATAGACACAAGTTACTTGTCCACTACGTTTCCACCGCTCCCACTGACCACGATAACCCTCTGGCAGAGTCATATACATGTGCACTTCTAAAGCTAGTTTAGAATGACGCTATACTTATCCTCCTGCCGGGTCTCATAGTCTGGAACAATAGCAGTGTCAAGTCTGGGTAAACAAGAACCTCCCTGTCACCATCCTTGAGGATACCAAAGTACCTCTCGGGCGCCTGAGGTTACCCACCATATCTGCTGAGTGGCTAATGGAATGTCCATCCTGATTGAATCTTTAGGTCCTATTAAATTTTCCGTAATCGTTTGTTGTTCTGGAATCACTTCCAGTTCTACCATACTCCCATTACTGTTTTTCTGAAAAAGTCCATTTTACTAAAACTGTGGCGAGTCAAGAATAATATCACTATTGATCTTCCAGATGGTAAGTTAACCCTCGTCAAACCCCGGGATAACCCACAAACAGCCATTACTGAAACGTGCCCTGAGTTTATCCGGATTCTAGTTTTAAGCATCAGCCGGACGACTCACTATACCTTAACATAGTTAAGATATAAATTGATTCTATATATATATATCTAATATAGAAACAAAGAAACTAATTTAATTGGAACCAGATTCAAATCATGCCGCTGTCTCCAGTGCATGTCAACTAAATGGAGAAAGGCCGATCAGCATTTCTCAACTTAGGAGTGCATCCAATTATGAGTAACCTGAAAGAGAAACAAATTTCTCAAAACCATTACTATCAAATGAATACCATACACAAGTATCTACATCTTCGATCACCTTGAAGAATCCTGATACTTGCAACATCTGGTTCTCTACTTTATTCTTTTACCTATAACTTCTCAAAACATAGACTTTGTATTTCTACAAAACATGTGTCTAAAAATGGAGAAGTCATAAGTAAACAAAATATAGTACGAGTACCAGCCCCTTTGCCCTAATGGATGTAGGGTTACTAGGCACTCTCACAAGGTTCTACAAGGCATCAACCATGCCCGATTTAAAATTTAGACGTGCCGAACAACCCTAACCAAGATCATGGACTAGAGATTATGCGAAAACAATAAGCAAGTAAACAACTTTACTTCTAAGAGTTTGGGATTACAACCTTTGTAGTCCGGTCCTTCACTTCAAATAGCTCCGTGTAGTAGTCCCCTTCGCTGCGATCATAAACTCCGGACTCTAGAGAGGCTCTATGAAGAAACGAACGTGCTTGCTTCGATGACTTCGAGGCCGAAGATGATCTACGTCGAGGAGACACTGACTCAAGCTATTCCTTCACTAGGTCACGAACTTTGTGAAGAGAACACACTCTACTACATGGAAAGTGGTAGAGGATGAAGAAGTAGGAGTTGGGCTCACTTTAGAATTGGTTTTCTCACACTTTTTCTCAAAACTCCATTAGAGCTAGCAAGGTTTTTCATGAAGCTTGAAGAAGAAGAAGAAGACTTTTGAATAATTCATCCAAATGAATTATTGCACCCATGGTTGAGTTAAGCCCTCATGGTTAACTCATGTAAAGAATTAACTCATGGCAATGGTTAAAGGTTGGGTTTGATAAATATCTTAAACTAGACAAAAGGGTTGACTTTGTCAAAGCTTATCCATAAGCTTTTGTGCAAGCTTTAGCATAACAAACTCAATCTCTTTTGAATTAGCTTAACATAAATAGAAACCCTAACTTAACCCTAGCATTGTGTTAATCTCATACTCCCATCTTGTATACATCATCAAACATGACACAATCCATGTACACAAATGTACATATCGCGTATATATATACAATGTGCACATCATGTGAGAAAAGAAATAAATAGTGAGCTAAATAGTAGTTAATGTAATATAATATATCAAATATATAATTATACATTAAATTATCAAATCAACTCTTGATTTAATAATCCGGCTATATCATATATAACCGACTAATATCAAATGCAACATCTTATCGAATCAACGCTCGATCCGATAACTCGGCTATATCACATATAACCAATCATGTCACGCATCGCGAGAATATAATGCGGTATCACATACACTCATTAATCTCGTTCCCGCACATATCACATATGCGCTCCTACTCCGTTTCGCTTGAGCCAGGAAACCTCTGTGTAGGACTCTAAAGACTCGTCAATACGCCGGCAGTAGGTGATGATCATATCAAACACCCACAAGCTGCAAGCGGTCTGCTAAACGTAACGGCCACCCGGGTATTGAGCGATCAGAAGATCAACAAGCAAGCCTGTACTTTCTCCAGCGAATCCAATCAGTAACACTCCCGTACAGTCCGGTCTCTTCGTCTGATATGTCGCATACCTCGCCTAGGGGTGGTAAATGTCAGACCCCAGTAGCTTGATAAGTCATGTCGATATGAGGTCTATAACAGTTCGAGAAACTACTGATAACACTTACCAGTAAATCTCAGCAACCCTGGTCAGGGATTTCCAGTTATAGCCAATCAAACACAGCGCAACATCAACTCCCTATACCGGGAGAGACGAAACCCCTCCTATCGCTCATTGCCTCCATGTGATTCGGCACTGTACCCAAAAGCCACCGTTTTGCACGCCCTTTCGGACGTGGTATATGGAAATGAAAGCACAGTAAGAATCACACAAGACTCTATGACGATCTCAGGTCTACAGACTAATCTGTACCAGTGTCACCAGAGAACTGCCATCTGACGTGAGGTATAATACCATCTGGGAGTTCTCGGCGAGTCCGTCCAGTGTACCCAGTTTTCACTGAGCACCCGTATACCTTCTCTGATGTCAAACACCAATGGATATGTGATCATCCATCGCCCATCATATGGGTCGAGAAGCGCATACGCTAGTCTACTCTGGTATATTGATGCCCTGTCTCGATACACCCATGACTAGGAACATTTGAAGGATGTACTTGCCGACTACACTGTCCCCACTAGTATGATCTGCATCATAGTCCTGGTAGTCAAGTACTCATCCTAAGGGCTTTATCAACATATAACATAGAGACAATCAGAGTATATGTTAAGATAAAGAGCAACCAGATAGCGTACTATCATGTCGAGCAAGAAAGTCCTCCCTATATATGTCCAAGCATCCACTGCAATATACATCGTATATACAGTAATGGCCTCTAGGGTATACATATAACTAACAATCTCCCACTTGCACTAGTGCCATTTGTTGTGGTATCGCATACCCAACAATCAGCAGTGGTTGAAGTATCTCATACTCAACCATCCCATAAAAGTCTCTACTGGGAAATAGGCCTTTGTGAGTGGATCCGCGCTGTTTTCCTCTGTGTATACTTTCCTAACCTCGATCTTCCTGGAGATCAACCATCTCCATGATCAGGTGATACTGCCTAAGAATTATATCTAGATTTCTGATGGGACAAGCGTTCCTAGGCCAAAGCCACAACTCCATTGTCACACAATGGCAGGAACTGAGTTCATCTCATGAACTATTATCTATATCCAGACTGCCTCTTTGGTAGCATATTTGGTAACGATGTATCTAGCCTTTAATCGTCTAGTAAGTCACGATATCTATCTTGGAACTCTTCCAACATACTGTCCCTCCACTGAGGGTAAAGATAATGCCTGCGACTGACATTTAGTCGTCCTTATCACCCTGGAACCATTCCAGTGATTCTCCCCTGGATCGATTGATACCGTCTCACTACATCTAGTGAGAATCCTAACATCCATCTAGATCTATCTCATAGATCCATAATCCAGGATTTAGGAGGTATCATCTTGATCCTATATGGAGAATCATTGTGATAAGCGGAGATTGACCGAGCGTAGCATAGGAAAATCCTTCCCTATCAAGAGTATGTCATCCACGTACTATACGAGGATCATCACCATACTCTCTACTACCTTTTTATATATACAAGGTTCATCTACCATTTTGATGAAGTCAAACTCTTTGACTACCACATCAAAACAGACGTTCCAACTCCGCGATACCTGCTTTATCCCATAAAGCAACTTGCATATGTTTCCGCTGCTCCCACTGTCTATGAAGCCCTCTGGCTGTGTACTTATAGACATTCTCTTCTAAATTATCATTTTAGAAAAGCTGCCATGACACCCAACCGCTAGATATCGTAGTTATGGTATGTAGCAATGGCAAGTAAGATCTGGATGGACTTAAGCATAGCTTTGAAAGTCTTAACTTTTCCATGTACACCAAGTAATCTTCTCAAGATATACTTGCTTCAGATGGAGATTTAACCCTTCAGATAAAGCAACCAAAGTCCATACTTTGTTGGTGTATAAGGAGTCCATCTCAGATTGCTAAGCATCCAGCCATTCTTACAGAGTCCTACTCCTGATGGCCAGCTCGAAACTAGTTAGGTCATCATTTCATGATGCAATCCTCGCTCCCACTGTCATAGAGAAACCGAAGTATCTCTCAGGTGGGTGAGGAACCCTACTAGATCGGCGGAGAGGCTGAGGTTCGTTGGAAACTATTGAATCCTTCGGGTCTACCAAATCATCTGTAGCAGTTTGTATAGCTGGAACTACTTCCAGTTTTACAGAGCTGACCTTGCCTCGAGCTTGTCTGGATTTTTCTTTTAGACATAGGCCGGACAACCCCAAATCTTAATTTACTTAAGATATGGGCTCTTCCCATTCCATATCACATATGAAGCGGTAGGCAACTGATTTGATTTGAACCCTATTCAATAGGTATGCAGCTTCTCAAGTGCGTAACTCCCAAAAGAAAATAGTAAACTCAGTAGTACTCATCATAGAGCGCACCATATCTAATAGGGTGTGATTGTTCCGCCCCGATACACCAACGTGCTGTGGTGTATACGGAGGAGTGATGCTGAGAGAGAATCTCATTCTCCTTTAGAATAGTCCAGGAATCTCCGTGCTCTAGTATTCTCCTCCTTGATCTCATCAAAGGACATAATACTTATACCCATTTTTAGTTCTCTACTTCTAACTCATATTCATTGAATTTCTCAAAAGGTTCTGACTTGTGTTTCAACAGGAACATATGTCCGAATCTTGAGAGATAAATAGTGAATATAATGAAGTATAAAGAACCGGTCTTGGCATGTGTAGACAGGGGACCTTACATACATCATCATGTATCAATCCCAAGAGTTCACTAACTCTTTCTCTGTTTTCAATGAACAGAGCTGTGGTCATTTTATCTTTGTGACATGACCGGCAAGTTTCACAAGATGTAAATTCAAACTAATTTAAATATGCATCTAAGTGTAACTTTAGCTAGTCGGGTCACATTGACATGACCTAGTCTACAATACCTCAAGAAGGATTCGTTCATTTCTGAACTCTTCCTCTTGTATGTGTTCTGTATACTAAGAACTGTAGTTTGATTTAGAACGTCAATGCTTTTAGATAACGTGCCTGAACCGATCAACTCTTGATATAGGAAATGTTCAAAACATTATCCAACAATACAAAATTATATCCTTCTTTATTAAATAAAGATACTTGATATGATGTTGTATATCAGGTTCGGTATCTAATAACATTCATTCAGAATCAATGTATTCGGGTAATACAGGGTGATAACTACCAACAGACTTGGCTGCAACACTTGCACCGTTTCTATCTCATGAAACTATCACCCATTCTCAGTTCTCTACCTATCTGTAGCCTATGTAATATATTACATATCTGGGATCCTGATCCCCGGTAATACATACTCAGGACGTAAAGGATACTGAGAAACAGTTCTCTGTAATGAACACACCCGAAGATGATGCATCAGCATGCACTTTCTTCGTTTGGGCGGCACGTGAATTCTGGTAATCCCCAATTTCCTGCTCTGTCTTATAACAATTATAAGTTGGAGCGGGACCAACGTTCCCCAGCTCAGTATAACAAGCGGGTTCAGTCAATACATCCGTATTATTATCTTGATTAAGGCGTGATATGGTCGCTACCTGGAGAGAGAGAGAGAGAAGAAAACACCCAGCGTATGCTCTTGCAAGATTAGATTGGTTATTAATATACCTAATCAAGATGTCTCCCACTGTTTTAGTCAAATCTTCCTTCAAACCCTAAAAGGATAGACTAGCTGCGATTAATTACACGCTACAAGTTCGCCAATCTTTCAGCCAGGCCAGTGCCGGTACTTTGAGGGAGGTTCCCCGTGCTTTCGCACGGACCTAATTAAAGTAAACCTCATTTTCCCAGGGGCGTAACCCCGTTGACACCTTTCTAGACGCCTACTTGATCGGCTAATTGTAATGTGTAAAACTCTCACAGGAGTAACTCTTACTCGCAGCGGGTATCGGGATCAACTATCTTATAGAAGGCATGCAATCTCATTGCAAATTTCAACACTTGAAATTCCTGATAATATTTTACCTCTAGTACTTATGACCTTAACTAAGGTCAACATATCATAAGCATTAGTCAAGTTCTACCCGTCATTTCATGATTAATTAGACCCATCCACATGACCCTCAACTATGGTCGACATAATCACATGACTGTCCTAATTAATCGCATAATATGCTGTGTAGGAAGACATCACTTAGCTACCGTACACTACGCCTCAACTAAAGTCGACATACGCAGCACGAATACTAAGTACTCTACTTCCTAAAATGACGGAGGGCTACGACAGGTTTTTAAGAAAACCTTTTGCGTAATGAACTTGATATCGTTGTAGAATCGAGTGATTTTAAATGGAGTGTTTTCGAGGCCTTTTCTAGTTTCGCTAAAGAGGTCACTCCCGGTGAAGGGATCGTTGGCTCTTTCCTCATTGAATAAAGTGCTGGATATTTCACAAATATCACTATGCAATGCAAAGGACTATAGAAGCAATCAAAAGACAAACCGAGTTTGTAGCATCTGCTAATTTCACTAAAGAGGTCACTCCCGGTGAAGGGATCTCGGCTCTTTCCTTATCGAATAAGATGTTGGATGTTCTACAAGGAACACCGCTATGCAAAGCAAGAACTAGAGCTACCAAGTTTTTTAAGACAAGTTTCTACAACATCTTTAGGTTTCTTTTATTTCATTAATCTCATTAATGAAGTACCATTTTAATTATGCTTCACAAGCAACACATTTGAAACGAAATCTGCAATATAACATATATCTCATATATATAATATAAACATTCGTCTCAGGCAGTAATATGATCTCATCACAGAACATTGCAGCAGAAGAACATATATGAAATATTGGATATACTAGGACGTCCGTGTTTTAATACGAGCCTGCATAAAACACGGATTCCACGGTCGTAATGAATAGCCAAACCCACATCCATAGACCCCTACGAGAGCGGCAAGAAACACTGCCAATTCTAGGGTTGCCAATTCTAGGGTTAGGAGACCCGGTCTCGACTCCTCGAGATGGTCTCCCTCTGGGCCTTAGAACCCGGTTACTTGTGCTCCCCGTCTTGGGTCTACCTAATGTGGAAAGTAAATAATATACAATGGTGACATCATCCTCAGCCCGGAAGTGCCCCAATAAAAGAATATTACATACAAATGAATTTTACATGAATGAAAAAGAAAGACTCTCATATCACATAAAGCCCCCGGGTATTCGAAACACGACGATCCAATATAACATATCACAGCAACACATAATATCACATATCATCAACGTAAGTAAGTATGCATACACCGATTGTCGTTGATGTATAGCAATGAAAAACCGGCGATACAACTACATACTACACTTACGGTCACAGAAAAGAAAGTGTAAAACTACAACAGTTGGAATCCGCAACTTTCTTAAACATCGCATGCCTAACCAAATGAATTCCTTAGACATCGCATGCCTAACAATTATAAACCCCGCATTTTAGTCTCAATATCGAAAACAATTTTCAATATCTAGTCGGGCAATTCAACAAGTTCCCGATATCCTGATCGAATGCTCGTCGAAAACTTTAGTAGACGGCCGCACCCCCGATGCCGTCGACGAAGTGTACTAAGGCGGAACATCGCTGCCACGAGCACCCGAACGGATGCTTTTGGCGACGGGGTTCTCCTACAGTCACTTGGTCGGGGCTATAGGGCGTGGCTGTCTATTAAGTTTACCCGGCGAGTATCCGCGTACGCTACGTGATTGCGACGGACTTTTGATCGCATCAAAATCCCGTGGCAACCGATCATCTGAGACTGAACTGCTAGATTTATAACATTCAAAATAGTTATCTCATAACTACATATGGATTCCAAATATTCTATCACATTCCAGATAAATAGACAATGTTAAACTTTCCGATCGAATAATCAAATACTCAAGTTTTCCCAAATGGCTCAACACTAGAGCGGAGTTTAAAAGCATCCATCACAAGCCACAGTACCAATGGTCCAGCCATAGAAGCGTCAAACCAACGCCTCACATGTGGCAACGCCGTACTGCCCCAAACCCTAAGGTTTAGAGGCGGTTCAGACGGTCACATAATCGAGTTAAGGTTTGTGTTCTTCTAGAGGGTCCACCGCGTTACTTGCACGACTTAGAACGTTTTTTAACTAAGGAAAAAAAAACAACACTTGAAAATTTTCCGGCAGGGGAAAAAGTGAGTTATTGATATCCGTTCGAACTTTTTAACACGTTCTAAAATACCCGGAAAAACACTTAAACGAAGTTAAACTTTCCGATCGAATCAACGAATACAAAACATCTCCAGAGAACTCAACACTTGAGTAGAATTAAAAATTCCTAGAAGCATCAGGAAATACATACGGATGTTACTGTGCAAAAATCAAACCTGTTGTATATGTTTTGCATCCGCGCTAGTCCAGTCCCCGCTCTGTCGTTAGTTAGCTAACCTAACGGGTAATGACGGGACCCAGTGGCGAATGCGGATGGCATATACGTACGTCATTATATTTCGTTCTTTGTGGTGTGATCAATTGATGGTACTGCGTTGATTCGGATCAATGCAAGTTAAACAAACCTATTCTGATGTTGTTGGAACATTTTTCAAAAAGCTGTTATTGCAAGGACGTTCACTTTTGTTTTGCATCGTGGTATTCAGTTGGAATATCCTGCTCCTCAGTCGACGAGGCAAGGGCCGAGATCCCTTCACCGGGAGTAACCCCTTGGACAGAAGTTTGCGTCAGGGCATTAACTTCACTATAGCCGATTACTTTTGCTTTGCACCGTGATATTCAGTTGGAATATCTTGCACCTCATTCTACTGGGAAAGAGCCGAGATCCCTTCACCGGGAGTGACCTCTTTAGCAAAGGTTTTCGTCACTATATTTTCATAAAAGCTATCCAGTTCCTTCAACGATATCAAGTTCATTACGTTAAAGGTTTTCGTCAGAAACCATTCGTAGCCCTCCGTCGTTTCAGACGGGTAGCACATAGTATTCATGCTATGTTTGTTGACCTTCGTCAAGGCATAGTGAATGGTAGCTGCTTGTTACCTTTCTGCTGCATAGATAGATGCGTTGGTTTGGGACAGTCGTATAGCCTTGTTGACCTTCGTCAAGGGCTTGTACGGGTGGGTTCAAATTAACCTGGACAATGACGGGTAGAACTTGACATGTGGCTTATGATTTGTTGATCTTCGTCAAGGTCATAAGAGCATGGGGCAGAAATCACATCGGGAGTTTCTAAAGAAACTGAAACTTGCCAGATATGCGCATACCTTCTGGAGTGTGATGACGTGAGCGGATTCCGTCACGTTATCATGCGATGATAGTTGGATCCCGATTCCCACTGATGAGTTGGTTTACTCCTCAGGTGATCCCGACTAATTCTTCTTTCAGGTTTGGAGAAGAATTTGATGGTACAGTGGGAGGTTTCCAGATTAGATAAATTGGTAACCATTCTGATCTAGGTTAGAGTGCACGCTGAGTGTTTCTTTTCTCTCTCTCTTTGGCAGCGACCATTGACCCGACCCTAGACTATGACTCAGTGACCAAGTTGACCGAACCTTCTTAACACTGGCTTTTGGATTGTCAGAGTCGCTAACCTCTTTGCCACTCCTACTTTTACTCTTTTCTCCAGGACACCCCGTATTACTACGAACGTCCACTTCCATTGGACAAAACCATCGTATGGTTAGATACGAACTCGAAGGAATTTATTCGAGGATGGTTTCCGGTTCTGGAGAAAACGAATAGGACTATTCAGTTGTCTTTTCCTTTTACCTTCTCTCAAGTTGCGAGTATTCCTTAGTTTAGGAGATAGTACACCTATTACGCAAATTGGATAGTCTTCTTCCAAACCTTAGGCTGGTGCCGAACGGTGGGGAATGAAGAAAACCAATTAGCATAACAATGGTGTGCAGAAGGTATTAAGTTAAGACAAAGCAAGGGATTAGTAAGAGGGCAAAGTAAATTGCGACTGCTATTCACGACCATACCAAGTATTTCTTCGCCAATCCTAAATCACCTTTGTATTTCTCCAGGACACTCCGTATCACTACGAAGATCCACAGTTTATTGGATACTCCATCGTATGGTTATATACGAACTCGAAAGGAACTTGTTCCAGTTCGGGAATGGACTCTGGTTCAGGAGAAATATGATTAAGGTTTATTCAGTTGTCTTTTATCTTCACCTTCTCTTACATTGCGTGTGCTCCTAGGATTAGGACAATACACCCATTATGCTTCTTGGATAGTCTTCTTCCAAACCATAGGCTGGTGCCGAATGGTAGGGAAGGAAGAAAACCATTTGGCCTAAAGGGGTGTGCAGAAGGTAATGACTAAAGACATATAAAGGGATTTGGAGAGATGACAAAGAGATATACGGTTGCAGTTGTGAATCTGGATAATGGAAGAGACATTACTAGGAATACCAGGATACCCCATCGAAATATTTCAATGTTTCAGTTTCACCGTGTACTGTTAAAAGAAAACTGATTTCCCAATTAGTCCTTACTCCAGGGTATGTATTTACCAGATATGATTCTCACATCTGTATGGTTTTACAGATGATGAGTGGGAGTAAGTTATTGGGAATTGGGTGATCATCCTCAATATATCGGGATTCGTTGTAATTGGTGATATTTGAGGAAGTCACCTGGGTTGTTTGCCGGACGACAAATATTTGGTTTTGAATATCCGTTGTTATGCACCAATTTCAAATTGATATATCTGTACATCTATTTTTATAGAGTGAGATATACCATTTTGATATTATGTCTATGACATTTACCTATATCAGTGGATGGTTAGGTAAGGAGCATTAAACAGCGGTGTAATTCTTCATAACCATAGTACAGTTTTCAACCTACGACACACAGGGATTGAGTTATCAGACTCAAGGGACTTATACAGAGTATTGTATGTTGTCCAGCGTCCATGAGGACACAGGGGTTGGTCCTCGTACTATATTCGGTTTACTTATGACTTCTCTAGTTTTTAGAAAAGTGTTTCGTGGAAACACATGGTCCGAATTTTGAGAAGTTATAGGTATATGAATAAAGTAGAGAACCAAGCATTGCAAGTATCAGGATTCTTCAAAGTGATCGAAGATGTAGATACTTGTGTATGGTATTCAGTTGATAGTAATGGTTAAGAGAACTTGCTTCTCTTTCACGTTACTCATAAGTGGAAGCATTCCTAAGTTGAGTAACGCTGATCGGCCTTCTTCCATTTAGTTGACATGCACTGGAGACAGCTGCATGATTTGAATCTGGTTCAATTAAATCAGTGCCTCTGGTTCTTTATTGGATATAGAACAGTTCATATCTTAACGATGTTAAGGTACGGGGAGTTGTCCGGCTTATGATTAAAACCAGACACTGGATAACTCAAGGCACGTTTCTGTAATGGCTGTTTGTGGGTTGACCCAGGTTATGACGAGGGTTGACTTTCTACCATCTGGAAGATCAATAGTGATATTGTTCTAGACTCGCCACAGTTTTAATAAAAATGGATTTTTTCAGAAAACAGTAGTGGGAGTATGGTAGAACTGGAAGTGATTCCAGAACCACAAACGATTACTGAAGTTTTGATAGGAACCTAAAGATTCAATCTGGTTTGACATTCCATTGGCCACTCCGCAGATAAGGTGGGTAACTTCAGGCACCCGAGAGGTACTCCTGTAGCCTCAAGGACGGTGACAGGGAAGTTCTTATTTACCCAGACTTGCCATTGCTGTTGTTCCAGACTGTGAGACCCGGCAGGAGGATGAGTGTAGCGTCGTTCTAAATCAGCTTTAGAAGTGTACGTCTATATGACTCTGCCAGAGGGTTGTCGTAGTCAGTGTGAGCAGCGGAAGCATTGGTGGACAGGTGGCTTATGTCTATTTATAGACTAAAGCAGAGTAGCGGAGATAGATCATCTATTTCTGATGTGACAGTCATAGGTTTGACTTCATCAGAATAGGGGATGGATCTGTTAAGAAGGTAGTAGGGTGTGATGTCATGGTATTTGGATGACATACACAGAATAGGAAGTGATATTCCTATACTACGATCGGTTATACTTTGGTCGTCACACAGTGGTTTCTCCACAAAGGAAATGGATTTCATATCAGACATTCTGGTCACTGGATCTATGGTTTTAGATCTAGATTTGGGTGGTTTCCCAATCAGGGTACTTAGACAGCATTCTAAGAGTATTTAGAATGGACGACTCCTGGCACGGTAGTGTACCTGCAGGTGATGGAGTCACCCTCTCTAAAGGTGTCTTACAGACTAAAGGGGAGAGAGATGTGCATGATTGGCAGATCACTTGCTCAGGTAATTGAGTCAATCATGAGATGTCAAGTACTACACCAGATGTTGTTCTTGCACTAGATGCAATAAGTTGACATTGATCCAATCCTGGAGAAGCAGTCGGAAGCAGTTTTAGAACATAAGTGGATGTTCTAGGGATTTGATAATGACAGCCTCATTCGGGAGACAGTTATCATTCCAGGCTTCCAAGGTGACCTGGACGACAAGGAGGTTGTCAGAGTTATAGTTTTCCTTCTGACGAGGGGCAGTATTTTGGACAGGTGGTCTAAGGCGATACTGAGGGAGGCATGGCGCAGGATACTGATTAAGTTCAGTTGACGATACAGTCTAAGATGTTTGGATTTGGAGTTCATTTATGAGCTAGGTCCCATCAGACATCCAGACACATTCTAAGACAGGTATTTCTCATTTCGGGAGATGGGTTTCTCCGCGAACTTGAGATATAGAGAGACATAGCAAGAAACATCAAAGCGGATCCACTCGCTGAGGCTATTCCTCGAACGCAATAGTTTCGCAAACGAGCTTTGTGAGACTGACTAGTAGAGGAGTTGGGTGTTCGGTATCACACGGGCTGTGAGTATGCGACATCGCAATAATTAGCCTTGAGTGCAAGTGGGAGATTGTTGGAGATAGTGCCCTCAAAGTCAATTATTGGATCACAGGCACGTGATTGCAATGATTGAGGGAGGACCTATCCCGGTAGGACGGTCTTACTCGAGATGATAGTATGCTATCTGGTTTATCTTTATCATCGTGTACTGCTTTAGGTGACCTGACAGGTCGCTATTACACGTTGGTAGAGCCTCTAGGATTCTTGCTTGACCACCAGCAGTATAAGGGCGATCATATACGTGGGAGCTGGGGTCTATAAGCACATCCTTAAAAGGTCCCTAGTCGTGGGAGTTTCGAGACAGGGCATCGATACTCCAGAGTAGACTAGTGTATACAGTCGAAACCCCGACGAGGGGCGGTGGCCGGTCTCACAAGCCACTGGTGTCAGTTGGTTCACCTAAGATGTATACAGGTGCTCATTGGGTTATGAGTACACCGGACAGGACTCGCCGGGAACATGCTAGTTGGTCTTATACCTGACGTCAGATAGCAGTTCCCTGGTGACATGTGTACAGGTTAGTTCATCGACCTGGGGATCGTCATTTGTCTCGTGTGAGTTCCCACTGTACTTTGATTACTACCCTACCACGCTCAAAGGAGACGTGCAAACAGGTTTTAGTTGGGTACAGTCCCAAGCCACATGGAGGCAGTGAGAGGATCTTCAGGGGTTCGTCTCTCCCGGTATTGGGGGTGAGGTCGCGCTGTGTCTTGGAGAGCCATTACACGAAGTCCTTGGCCAAGGCAGGAGATTTACTGGCAGGTATTCTAGTAGTATCTCAGGGTGTTCTGGGCTACACTCCGACACGACTTGTACCGCTTTTGGGGGTCTGACTTTTACCAACCCCCTAGGCCCGCCATGCGATGCTCATAGACGAACGGACCGGACTGTACGAATATTGTCACTGACTGGCTCAGTAGGGTGTCAGGCTGAGTTCGCTCACAGACGTCCCTTTTGGTCAATACCTGGTAGCCCGTTACGTATAGGCTAATACCTCTGACGTGCTAGTGGTTAAATCCACAACCAAGGTGTTGACGAGTCTTTAGAGTCCCCCACAGACAGTTGCTCAAGTTTCGGGCGAAACGCTGTAGAGGCCGTATGGAGATATGGCAGGGTTCGATCAGATACGTGCGGCATTGCACGGATCAAGATCGGACGGTTAATACTAGAGGGCTTTGGTTTAAGCCGGATCCTAGTATTGTACAGTGTAGATTTTGTCTCATTGCATTTGTATTCAGTCGGAATACAAATGCTGGTGTGTATGCACAGTAGCGGGGTTTTCCTGTAATTTATTACGGGATCAGTTTTTTTGGAGTTGCCAGTTTGCTTTCCGTTTCGGCCATATTTCTTTGTATCTTTGATTGGCCGAAGATTGGTGGAGGAGGTCTTATTTGCATTTGTGCAAATTAGCTTTGTGGAGGGTTGTCTTTGCATATTGTTGTATCATGATAACCCCTCCACCATTTGACTTCTTCTTCTTTTCATCATGGTTGTTGATGATTAGGTTGTTGATCATTGCTTGACTTTGGAGTAATGATGGTGGTTGGTTGAGTGTGGTTTTGAGTGTGTGATCATTTCTTTACATCATCAGCTTTCTCTCTCTTGGATTATGAGTGACTCTCATTCTTTTGATACTAATTCTCACTCTCCTCTCATACTCTCTCTCCCTACCTCTTATGGCCGGCCAAGCATGGAGAAGGGCTGCCCATTATTTTGGAGTGGGGATTTTGTTCTCTTGATGCTTGAAAAATCCCCAAGTTCCTCCACAAATGTTCATATATCATTTCCTCCACCAAAAGGCAACTCCCTCAACCCCTAGAGACACATATAGCACTACACCATTCTACAGCAAACCTTGGGCACGTCGACTCGCCAACTTCGTGCCCGAGTTGCCTCGGTCCAGAGGTGGGAGACCGTAAAAGAAGCCGGCGGTGTGGTGCCCTTCCGACGACGTGGTGGAGACCGAAGATTCCGCGGGGAGATCGGGACGACTACGAGAAGACCGAAGGACACGGATCGCTCGGTATATCTCTCTACCCGTTCTTTAGTTAGCCAGGACTAGTTTAATGGCCCGATCCGGGTTTTAGTGCGCGGTGGTGCCGGTTTGAAAAGTTAAAGTTTAGCATCGCTTCCGCATTCCGGCGTCGGATTGACGGCCGGGGTGCCGCCGTGCACTTACAAAACCCTAATCCTACTATTTGGCCGCGGAACCGCCGCACAAGCAAGGTATTACCACGGTTCCGCGGCGCTCTGAAGGGATTATGGGCTCGTTTTTCACAGTAATTCCTATAATACCCTGCTCAATTTTCTGAGTATTTTTAATATGAAAAAATCAACATTTTGAAAAATTTCCAGAGAATGGGTGTAAAAAGGGGTTTCGGGGTTCGATCGGACTTTAAACTTCTTCTAGACTTCGCCTAAAGCTCTAGCTTGGCTCTAATACCACTGTAGCGTTACTAGGCACTCTCACAAGGTTCTACAAGGCATCAACCATGCCCGATTTAAAATTTAGACGTGCCGAACAACCCTAACCAAGATCATAGACTAGAGATTATGCGAAAACAATAAGCAAGTAAACAACTTTACTTCTAAGAGTTTGGGATTACAACCTTTGTAATCCGGTCCTTCACTTCAAATAGCTCCATGTAGTAGTCCCCTTCGCTACGATCGTAAACTCCGGACTCTAGAGAGGCTCTATGAAGAAACAAACATGCTTGCTTCGATGACTTAGAGGCCGAAGATGATCTACATCGAGGAGACATTGACTCAAGCTATTCCTTCACCAGGTCATGAACTTTGTGAAGAGAACACACTCTACTACATGGAAAGTGGTAGAGGATGAAGAAGTAGGAGGTGGGCTCACTTTAGAATTGGTTCTCACACTTTTTCTCAAAACTCCATTAGAGCTAGCAAGCTTTTTCATGAAGCTTGAAGAAGAAGAAGAAGACTTGTGAATAATTCATCCAAATGAATTATTGCACCCATGGTTGAGTTAAGCCCTCATGGATAACTCATGTAGAGAATTAACTCATGGATATGGTTAAAGGTTGGGTTTGATAAATATCTTAAACTAGACAAAAGGGTTGACTTTGTCAAAGCTTATCCATAAGCTTTTGTGCAAGCTTTAGCATAACAAACTCAATCTCTTTTGAATTAGCTTAACATAAATAGAACCCTAACTTAACCCTAGCATTGTGTTAATCTCATACACCCATCTTGTATGTATCATCAAACATGACACAATCCATGTACACAAATGTACATATCGCGTATATATATACAATGTGCACATCATGTGAGAAAAGAAATCAATAGTGAGCTAAATATTAGTTAATGTAATATAATATATCAAATATATAATTATACATTAAATTATCAAATCAACTCTTGATTTAATAATCCGGCTATATCACATATAACCGACTAATATCAAATGCAACATCTTATCGAATCAACGCTCGATCCGATAACTCGGCTATATCACATAAAACCAATCATGTCACACATAGCGAGAATATAATGCGGTATCACATACTCGCATTAATCTTGTTCCAGTACATATCACATATGCGCTCCTACTCCGTTTCGCTTGAGCCAGGAAACCTCTGTGTAGGACTCTAAAGACTCGTCAATACGCCGGCAGTAGGTGATGATCATATCAAACACCCACAAGCCGCATGCGGTCTGCTAAACGTAACGGCCACCCGGGTATTGAGCGATCAGAAGATCAACAAGCAAGCCTGTACTTTCTCCAGCGAATCCAATCAGTAACACTCCCGTACAGTCCGATCTCTTCGTCTGATATGTCGCATACCTCGCCTAAGGGTGGTAAACGTCAGACCCCAGTAGCTTGATAAGTCGTGTCGATATGAGGTCTATAACAGTTCAAGAAACTACTGATAACACTTACCAGTAAATCTCAGCAACCCTGGCCAGGGATTTCTAGTTATAGCCAATCAAACACAGTGCAACATCAACTCCCTATACCGGGAGAGACGAAACCCCTCCTATCGCTCATTGCCTCCATGTGATTCGGGACTGTACCCAAAAGCCACTGTTTTGCACGCCCTTTCGGACATGGTATGATGGAAATCAAAGCACAGTGGGAATCACACAAGACTTTATGACGATCTCAGGTCTACAGACTAACCTGTACCAGTGTCACCAGAGAACTGCCATCTGACGTGGGGTATAATACCATCTGGGAGTTCTCGGCGAGTCCGTCCAGTGTACCCAGTTTTCACTGAGCACCCATATACCTTCTCTGATGTCAAACACCAATGGATATGGGATCATCCATCGCCCATCATATGGGTCGAGAAGCGCATACGCTAGTCTACTCTGGTATATCGATGCCCTGTCTCGATACACCCACGACTAGGAACATTTGAAGGATGTACTTGGCGACTACACTGTCCGCACTAGTATGATCTGCATCGTAGTCCTGGTAGTCAAGTACTCATCCTAAGGGCTTTATCAATATATAACATAGAGACAATCAGAGTATATGTTAAGATAAAGAGCAACCAGATACCGTACTATCATGTCGAGCAAGAAAGTCTTCCCTATATATGTCTAAGCATCCACTACAATATACATCGTATGTACAGTAATGGCCTCTAGGGCATACATATAATTAACAATGGACACTGGTCAACATACAATACTTTGTATAAAGCCCTTTGAGTTGAATAACTCAAACCCTGTGCGTTGTAGATTGAAAACGGTACCCAGGCGATTTCCTCAAATATCACCAATTACAACGAATTCCGATATAATGAGGATGATCACCTAATTCCCAATAACTTACTCCCACTCATCATCTGTAAAGCCATACAGATGTGAGAATCAAACCTGGTAAATACATACCCTGGAGTAAAGACCTAATTGGGAAATCAGTTTTCAATTAACAACGCATGGTGAAACTGAAATATTAAAATGTTTCGAAGGGGTATCCGGGTATTCCTAGTAATGCCTCTTCCATTATTCAGATTCATGACTGAAACCATATATTTATTTGCCATCTCTCCAAATCCCTTTATTTGTCTTTAGTCGTTACCTTCTGGACACCTTCGTTAGGCTTAAATGGTTTCTTCCTCCCCTACCGTTCGGCACCAGCCTATGGTTTGGAAGAAGAATATCCAATAAGCGTAATAGGTGTACTCTCCTAATCCTAGGAGTACTCGCAACTTGAGAGAAGGTGATGATAAAAGACAACTGAATAATCCTTATTCTATTTCTCCTGAACCAGAATCCATCCTCGAAAAAGTTCCTTCGAGTTCGTATATAACCATACGATGGATTTATCCAATGGAATTGGATGTTCGTAGTGATAGGGGGTGTTCTGGAGAAATACAAAGGTGAAGTAGGAGTGGCGATGAAATACGTGGTTTGGTCCTGAATCATAGCAGTCGCATTTTACTTTGCCCTCTTTCTAATCCCTTTATTTGTCTTTACTTATTACCTTCCGCACACCACACTTAGGCTAATTGGTTTTCTTCATTCCTTACCTTTCGGCACCTGCCTATGGTTTGGAAGAAGACTATCCAATAAGCGTAATAGGTGTACTGTCTTCTAATCCTAGGAACCCTCACAACCTGAGAGAAGGTAAAAGGAAAAGACAACTGAATAGTGTTATAATTATTAATGCAACATGTTTAGTGGAGTTTAAACAAGATTAGGGTTTGATTTGGGTTAATGTATTCTAGATGTTTCTAGATGGTTTTACTTTGTCATTTGCTAAGATATTATGATAGATATTTCTTTGTGACTCACCTTTTAACCCAACCCAAACCCTAACCCTAGTAAACTCTTTACATTGGTTACTTCAACCATGGTTGCATAAATGATTATGATAACTTTTTATTAATCATCACAAATAAATTCTATCTTCTTCCTTCTTCTTCCTTTGAGCGAAAGCTTTCTAGCTTTTTGCTTTGTGATGAAAATGAGTGAGAATGAGAAAATAAAAGAGAGCAAAAATCCTACTTCATCATCCTCATCTACCCTTGCCATTTAGATGAGGGTGTTCACATCATTTTATGAGTGTTAGCTTGTGTTAATGAAACTTCAAGGTAGATCATCTATGTTATCGAAGATCGAAAGCAAGACTGCATCTTTCTCTTCGTGGAGCCTCTCGAGAGTCCGGAGCACGATGATCGCAGCGAAGGGACTTCAACACGGAGCTTATGAAGTGAAGGATCGGATCTACAAAGGTTGTAATCCCTCTCATTTAGTGTTAAAGTGTTTAACATGTTAGTTTTCGCCTAAACCCTAGTTTAAAGATCCGGCTTTGGGTTGTTCGGCACGGCTAATTTTAAAATCGGGCATGGTTGATGTCTCGTAGACCCTTGTGCGCATGCATAGCAACCCTACAGTGGTATCAGAGCCAAGCTAGAGCTTTAAGCGAAGTCTAGACGAAATTTAAAGTCCGATCGAACCCGAAAACCCCGACACGAAGCCTTCTCTGTACATTTTTTTAAAATGTGGTTTTTTCTGAATTAAAAATGCTCAGAAAATTAAGCAGGAAAAACTAAGAACTAATGTGAAGTACGGACCTCTAACTCAAAAATTTGACCGCGGAACGGCGGCGAAACCAAGGGTTTTGCGGCGGTTCCGCGGCCAAAATTTGGACTTAGTCCCTGGAATTTCACTTAATTATTCTTAGGTCCTTTCTTGTTATTTTTTTCTGGGAATATTTTAATTCCACTCAAGTGTTGAGTTTTCTAGGGTTGTATTGGGGAATCGTTGATTCGATCAGATAATTTAACTTTGTTTAGTTTTGTCCGGATAATTTTTAGAAACTGTTAAAAAGTTCGAACGGATATCAATAACTCACTTTTTCCCCTGTCGGAAATTTTTTCAAAAGTTGGATTTTTTCTCGTGTTTAAGAACGTTCTAAGTCGTGCAAGTAACGCGGTGGACCCTCTAGAAGACAACAAACCTTAACTCGATTATGTGACCGTCTTGAACCGCCTCTAAACCTTAGGGTTTGGGGCAGTACGGCGTGCCACATGTGAGGCGTTGGCTTGACCCTTCTACGGCTGGACCATTGGTACTGTGGCATGTGATGGATGTTTTTAAACTGATTTCAAATGTTGAGATATATTGGGGAAATCTTGGGTGTTTGATTATTCGATCGGAAAGTTTAACATTGTCTATTTATCTGGAATGTGATACAATATTTGGAATCCACTTGTTGTTATGAGATAACTAATTTGAATGTTATAAATCTAGCAGTTTAGTCTCAAATGATCGGTTGCCAAGGAATTTTGATGTGATCAAAAGTCCGTCGCAATCACGTAGCGTACGCGGATACTCGCCGGGTAAACTTAATAGACAGCCACGCCCCATAGCCCCGACCAAGTGACTGTAGGAGAACACCGTCACCAAAAGCATCCGTTCGGGTGCTCACGGCAGCGGTGTTCCGCCTTAGTGCACTTCGTCGACGGCATCCGGGGGTGCGGCTGTCTACTAAATTTTGCGACGAGCATTCGATCAGGATGTCGGGAATCTTGTTGAATTGCCCGACTTGATATTGAAAAGAGTTTTCGATAATGAGACTAAAATGCGGGGTTTATAATTGTTAGGCATGCGATGTCTAAGGAATTCATTCGGTTAGGCATGCGATGTCTAAAGAGGTTGCGGATTCCAACTGTTGTAGTTTTACACTTTCTTTTCTGTGACCGTAAGCGTAGTATATGGTGTATCGCCGGCTTCGTTGCTATACATCAACGACAATCGGGATACGCATACTTCCTTACGTTGATGATATGAGATATTATGTGTTGCTGTGATATGTTATATTGGATTGTCGCGTTTTGAATAGCCGGGGGTTTTATGTGAGATGAGTGTTTTTTCTTTTTCATTCATGTAAAATTCATTTGTATGTAATATTCTTTTATTGGGGCACTTCCGGGCTGAGGATGCTGTCACCGTTGTATATTATTTACCTTTCCGCATTAGGTAGACCCAAGGCGGGGAGCACAAGTAACTGGGTTTTAGGGTCCAGTGGGAGACCATCTCGAGGAGTCGAGACCGGGTCTCCTAACCCTGGAATTGGCAGAGTTGCTTGCCGCTCTCGTAGGGGTCTAGGGATGTGGGTTTGGCTATTCATCGTGACCGTGGAATCCGTGTTTTATACAGGCTCGTATTAAAACAAGGACGTCCTAGTATATCCAATATTTCATATATGTTCTTCTGCTGCAATGTTCTGTGATGAGATCATATTACTGCCTGAGACGAATGTTTATATTAAATATATAAGATATATGTTATATTGCAGATTTCGTTTTCAAATGTGATGCTTGCGAAGCATAATAAAATAGGACTTCATTAATGAGATTAATGAAATAAAAGAAACCTAAAGATGTTGTAGAAACTTGTTTAAAAACTGGAAGCTCTAGTTCTTGCTTTGCATAGCGGTGTTCCTTGTAGAACATCCAGCACCTTATTCGATAAGGAAAGAGCCGAGATCCCTTCACCGGGAGTGACCTCTTTAGTGAAACTAGCAGATGCTACAAACTCGGTTTGTCTTTTGATTGCTTCTATAGTTCTTGCTTTGCATAGTGATATTTGTGAAATATCCTGCACCTTATTCGATGAGGAAAGGGCCGACGATCCCTTCACCGGGAGTGACCCCTTTAGCAAAACTAGAAAAGCCTCAAAAACACTCCATTTAAAATCACTCGATTCTACAACGATATCAAGTTCATTACGCAAAGGGTTTTCTTAAAAACCTGTCGTAGCCCTCCATCATTTCAGATAAGTACTTCATAGTATTCATGCTGCGTTTGTTGACCTTGTCAAGGCGTAGTGTGCGGTAGCTATTTATGCTTATCTGCATAAGCATATGATGCGATTGGATTAGGGTAGTCGTGCGACTTTGTTGACTTTGTCAAGGGTCGTGCGGGTGGGTTTAATTTAATCAGGAAATGACGGGTTGAACATGACTTGCGGTCTATGGTTTGTTGACCTTGTCAAGGTCATAGATCACTTGGGGTAAAATATTATTGGGAATTTCAAGTGTTGAAATTTGCAATGAGATTGCATACCTTCTATGAGATAGTTGATCCCGATACCCGCTGCGAGTAAGAGTTACTCCTGAGAGAGGTTTACACATTACAATTAGCCGATCAAGTAGGTGTCTAGAAAGGTGTCAACGGGGTTATGCCTCTGGGAAAACAAGGTTTACATTAATTAGGTTCGTGCGAAAGCACGGGGGACCTCCCTCAAAGTACCGACACTGGCCTGGCTGAAAGATTGGCGAACTTGTAGCGTGTAATTAATCCCGGCTAGTCTTTCCTTTTAGAGCTTGAAGGAAGATTTGATTAAAACAGTGGGAGACATCCTGATTAGATATATTAGATAACCAATCTAATCTTGCAAGAGCATACGCTGAGTGTTTTCTTCTCTCTCTCTCCAGGTAGCGACCATATCACGCCATAATCAAGATAATAATACAGATGTATTGACCGAACCCGCTTGTTATACTGAGCTGGGGAACGTTGGTCCCGCTCCAACTTATAATTGTTATAAGACAGAGCAGGAAATTGGGGAATACCAGATTTCCCGTACCGCCCAAACGAAGAAAGTGCATCCTGATGCATCTTCTTCGGGTGTGTTCATTACAGAGAATTGTTTCTCAGTATCCTTTACGTCCTGGGTATGTGATACCGGATCGGGATCCCGCATATGTAATTTGTTACATGTGCTACAGATAGGTAGAGAACTGAGAACGGGTGATAAGTTTCATGAGACAGAAAACGGTGCAAGTGTTGCAGCCAAGTCTGTTGGTCACTATCACCCTGTTTACCAGAATACATTGATTCTGAACGAATGTTATTAGATACCGAACCTGATATACAACATCATATCAGTCTCTTTATTAGTAAAGAAAGGATATAATTTTGTATTTTTGGATAATGTTTTGAACATTTCCTATATCAAGAGTTGATCGATTCAGGCACGTTATCTAAAAGCATTGACGTTCTAAATCAAACTACAGTTCTTAGTATACAGAACACACAAAAGAGGAAGGGTTCAGAAATGAACGAATCCTTCTTGAGGCATTGTAGACTAGGTCATATCAATGCGACCCGACTAGCTGAAGTTACATATAGATGCATATTTAAATTTGTTTGAATTTACATCTTGTGAAACTTGCCGGTCATGTCACAAAGATAAGATGACCACAGCTCTGTTTATTGGAAACAGAGAAAGAGTTAGTAAACTCTTGGGATTGATACATGCTGATGTATGAAGGTCCCCTGTCTACACATGCCAAGACCGGTTCTTTTTACTTCATTACATTCTCTGATAATCTCTCAAGATTCAGACATATGTTCCTATTGAAACACAAGTCCGAAGCTTTTGAGATATTCACAGAATATAAGTTAGAAGTAGAGAACCAACAACGGGTATAAGTATTATGTCCTTTGATGTGATCAAGGAGGAGAATACTTGAGCACGGAATTCCTGGATTATTCTAAAGGAGAATGAGATTCTCTCTCAGCATTACTCCTCCGTATACACCACAGCACGTAGGTGTATCGGGGCGGAGCAATCACACCCTATTAGATATGATGTGCTCTATGATGAGTACTACTGAGTTTCCTATTTCCTTTTGGGAGTTATGCGCTTGAGAAGCTGCGTACCTATTGAATAGGGTTCAAATCAAATCAGCTGCCTACCACTTCATATGTGATATAGAAAGGAAAGAGCTCATATCTTAAGTTTGTTAAGATTTGGGGTTGTCCGGCCTATGTCTAAAAGCAAAATCCGGACAAGCTCGAGGCAAGGTCTGTTATGTAGAACTGGAAATATTCCAGCTATACAAACTACAGCTGATGATTTGATAGAACCAAAGGATTCAATAATTTCCAACGAAGCTCAGCCTCTCCGCCGATCTAGTAGGGTTCCTCACCCACCTGAGAGATACTTCGGTTTCTTTATGACAGTGGGAGCGAGGATTGCATCATGAGATGATGACCCAACTAGTTTCGAGCTGGCCATCAGGAGTGGGACTCTGTAAGAATGGCTGGATGCTTAAGCGATCTGAGATGGAATCCTTATACACCAACAAAGTATGGACTTTAGTTGCTTAATCTGAAGGGTTAAATCCCCATCAGGAGCAAGTATATCTTGAGAAGATTACTTGGTGTACATGGAAAAGTTGAGACTTTCAAAGCTATGCTTAAGTCCATCCAGATCCTACTTGCCACGGCTATATACCATGACTACGATATCTGGTGGTTGGGTGTCATGACTGCTTTTCTAAATGATATTTTAGAAGAGAGCGTCTATAAGTACACAGCCAGAAGGCTTCGTAGACAGTGGGAGCAGCGGAAACGTGTGCAAGATGTTTTATGTGATAAAGCAGGCATCGCGGAGTTGGAACGTCTGTTTTGATGTGGTAGTCAAAGAGTTTGACTTCATCAAAATGGTAGATGAACCTTGTATATACAAAAAGGTAGTAGAGAGTATGGTGGTGATCCTCGTAGAGTACGTGGATGACATACTCTTGATAGGGAAGGAGTTTCCTATGCTACGCTCGGTCAATCTCCGCTTATCACAAGGATTCTCCATATAGGATCAAAGTGATACCTCTTAAATACTGGGTTTTGGATCTATGAGATAGATCTAATTGGATGTTAGGATACTCACTAGTTGTAGTGAGATGGTATCAATCGATCCTGGGGAGAATCACTGGAAAGGTTCCAGGGTGATAAGGACGACTGAATGTCAGTCGCAGGCATCGTCTTTACCCTCGGTGGAGGGACGGTATGTTGGAAGAGTTCCAAGCTAGATACCGTGACTTACTAGACGATTAAAGGCAAGATACATCGTTACCAAGGATGCTTCCAAAGAGGCAGTCTGGATATATATAAGTTCATAAGATGAACTTCGTTCCTACCATTGTGTGATAATGGAGTTGTGGCTTTAGCCAAGGAACTACCGTCCCATCAGAAATACAGATATAATTCTTAGGCAGTATCACCTGATCGTGGAGATGGTTGATCTCCAGGTAGATCGAGGTTAGGAGAGTAGACACGGAGGACAACAACGCGGATCCACTCACAAAGGACTTTTTCCCAGTAGAGACTTTTATGTGATGGTTGAGTATGGGATACTTCGACCACAGCTAATTGTTGGGTATGCGATACCACAACAGATGGCCCTTGTACAAGTGGGAGATTGTTAGTTATATGTATGCCTTAGAGGCCATTACTGTACATACGATATATTTTGTAATGGATGCTTGGACATATATAGAGAGGACTTTCTTGCTCGACATGATAGTATGCTATCTGGTTGTACTTTATCTTAACATGTACTCTGATTGTCTCTATATTACATGTTGATAAAGCCCTTAGGATATGTACTCGACTACTGGGACTATGATGAGATCATACTAGTCTGGCCACGGTAGTCGACGAGTACATCCTATAACTGTTCTTAGTCGAGGGTGTATCGAGACAGGGCATCGATACACCAGAGTAGACTAGCGTATACGCATCTTGACCCATATGATGGGCGATGGATGATCCCATATCCATCGGTGTTTGACATCAAGGATGGTGTACGGGTGCTCAGTTGAGACTGGGTACACTGGACGGACTCGCCGAGAACTCCCAGATGGTATTATGCCTCACGTCAGATGGCAGTTCTCCGGTGACACTGGTACAAAGTAGTCTGTTGACCCGAGATCGTCATAGAGTCTTGTGTGATTCCCACTGTGCTTTGATTTCTATCATACCACGTCCAAGAGGGCATGCAAAATGGTGGCTTTTGGGTACAGTCCCGAATCATATGGAGGCAATGAGCGATAGGAGGGGATTCGTCTCTCCCGGTATAGGGAGTTGATGTTGTGCTGTATTCGATTGGCTATAACCGGAAATCCCTGGCCAGGGTTGCTGAGATTTACTGGTAAGTGTTATCGGTAGTTTCTCGAACTGTTACAGACCTCATATCAACACGACTTATCGAGCTACTGGGGTCTGACGTTTACCACCCCTAGGCGAGATATGCAACATATCAGACGACGAGACCGGACTGTACGGGAGTGTTACTGTTTGGATTCACAGGAGAATACACAGGCTTGCTTGTTGATCTTCTGAGCGCTCAATACCTAGGTAGCTTTTACGTTTAGCTGACCGCTTGCAGCTTGTGGGTGTATGAGATGATCATCACCTACTGCCGGCGTATTGACGATTCTTTAGAGTCCTACACAGAGGTTTCTTGGCTCAGGCAAAACGGAGTAGGGGCACGTATGTGATATGTGCGGGACCGAGGATAATGCGATATGAGATACCGTATTCTATTCTCGCGATATTTGATATCAGCCGGGTCATCGGATCAAATGTTGATTCGATGAATCGGTACGGATAAATATTAGTCGGTTATATGCGATATAGCCGGATTTTCGGATCAAGTGTTGATTCGATAATTTAATGTATAATAATATATATATGATATATTAAATTGCATTAACTAATATTAGCTCACTAAAAGATTATTTTTCTCACTCGGGTAATACATTGATATATATGCGATATATGTTAAATGTATTATTTTATTTTTTTGCAATAAATATTGTATATGTGATATATAATATTGTAACATGTTATAATTATTAATGCAACATGTTTAGTGGAGTTTAAACAAGATTAGGGTTTGATTTGGGTTAATGTATTCTAGATGTTTCTAGATGGTTTTACTTTGTCATTTGCTAAGATATTAGGATATATATTTCTTTGTGACTCATCCTTTAACCCAACCCAAACCCTAACCCTAACCCTAACCCTAGTAAACTCTCTACATTGGTTACTTCAACCATGGTTGCATAAATGATTATGATAACTTTTTATTAATCATCACAAATAAATTCTATCATCTTCTTCCTTCTTCTTCCTTTGAGCGAAAGCTTTCTAGCTTTTTGCTTTGTAATGAAAATGAGTGAGAATGAGAAAATAAAAGAGAGCAAAAATCCTACTTCATCATCCTCATCTACCCTTGCCATTTAGATGAGGGTGTTCACATCATTTTATGAGTGTTAGCTTGTGTTAATGAAACTTCAAGGTAGATCATCTATGTTATCGAAGATCGGAAGCAAGACTGCATCTTTCTCTTCGTGGAGCCTCTCGAGAGTCCGGAGCACGATGATAGCAGCGAAGGGACTTCAACACGGAGCTTATGAAGTGAAGGACCGGATCTACAAAGGTTGTAATCCCTCTCACTTAGTGTTAAAGTGTTTAACATGTTAGTTTTCGCCTAAACCCTAGTTTAAAGATCCGGCTTTGGGTTGTTCGGCACGGCTAATTTTAAAATCGGGCATGGTTGATGCCTCGTAGACCCTTGTGCGCGTGCATAGCAACCCTACAAATAGTCCTATTCTTTTTCTCCAGAACCGGAAAACATCCTCGAAAAAGTTCCTTCGAGTTCGTATATAACCATACGATGGTTTTATCTAATGGATGTGGATATTCGTAGTGATACGGGGTGTTCTGGAGAAAGGTAAAGGGTAAAAGAAGGAGTGGCAATGATGTATGTAACTTGGACAATCCAAAAGCCAGTGTTTTTAAGAAAGTTCGGTTAACTTTGTCACTGAGTCATAGTCTAGGGTTGGGGCATGGTCGATATCAAAGAGAGAGAGAAAAGAAATACTCAGCATTCACTCTAACCTAGATCAGAATGGATAATCATTTTATCTAATCTGGATGGCTCCCACCGTTTCCTCGAATTCTCCTCCAAACCCAAAAGGAAAATTAGTCGGAATTACCCGAGGAGTAATCCTACTCATCAGTGGGAATCGGGATCCAACTATCATCGCATGATAACTTGATGGAAGCCACTCAAGTCACCACACTCCAGAAGGTATGCGCAAGCCCGGCAAGTTTCCTGTATGTTTGAAACTCCCGATATGATTTTTACCCCGAGCAGTTTATGACCTTGACAAAGGCCAACAAATCATAAACCACAAGTCAAGTTTAACCCGTCATTATCCTGGATTACTCTAGACCCACCCGCACAAACCCTTGACAAAGGCCAACAAGGTTATACGACTGTCCTAGATAATCGCAACTCAATGCAACAGACAAGTAATACCCAGCTACCACACACTACACCTTGACAAAGGCCAACAAACACAACACGAATACTAGGTACTACCTGAAAGAAATGACGGAGGGCTACGGCTGGTTTTTGGCAAAAAAACCTTTAACGTTATGAACTTGATATCGTTGAAGGAATTCAAGCAGTTTTTATAAATATATAGTGGCGAAAACTTTTGCTAAAGAGGTCACTCCCAGTGAAGGGATCTCGGCTCTTTCCTCGTCGAATGAGGTGCAGGATATTCCAAACTGAATACCACGATGCAAAGAAAAAAGTAAATGACTATAATGAAGTTATTACGTTGACGCAAACTTTTACTCAAGGGGTCACTCCCGATGAAGGGATCTCGGCCCTTCCCTCGTCGAATGAGGTGCTGGATATTCATAACCGAATACCACTATGCAAAGCAAAAGCGTACGTCTGTAATGTCAGTTTTTAAAAACTTGGTTCCAACAACATCATATATATAGGTTTGTTTTCTTTGCATTGATAAGAATCAACGCAGTCTCATTAATTAATCACACCAGAAAAGAACGAAAATATATGATGTGCGTATATGCCATCCGCATTCGCCACTGGGTCCCGTCATCACCCATTAGGTTACATAACAAACGACAGAGCGGGGACTGGTCTAGCGCGGGTGCAAAACATATACAACATCTACTAGTATATATGTATATATATAACAATCGTCCCAGGCATGATAAATGCAACATCACAGAAAATTAATAAGCATCACAGAATAATACAGATAATCTGGGAGCCCCGGGTTTCCATTGAGCCACAACTGAAAACCCGACGTTCCCCTGGTCGTGTGGATAGCCTGTGCAATGAACTCCTAGACCCCTACGAGCGCGAAAAGTTACCCGCCAAAACCAGAAGCGAGGCAGCCCCCTTCAGCAAAGTGAATGGACCACCCAGCACTTCACAGAATCCGGTAACTTGAGCACCCCTCCTTGGGTCAACCTGCACCCTTTACGAGTGCGGCGAATAGCCCGCCAATTCTAGAGTAAGGTCCCCTCCGTCTCAACGCCATGAGATGCGGATCTGTTGCCCTCTAGAACCCGGCTATCCGTGCACTCCTCCGCGGGGTAATCGTAGTACAGAAAAGAAAATAATATACAAGGGTGACATCGACCTCAGCCCGGTCGTGCCCCAAAAGAATAATATACAAACAGGCAGTGACGGCTGTCCACATGTCGGACGCTCGCCCCGTAATATCAAATGTACAAATAAATCCGAACTGCACTACCATTGCACACAAGCTATCCCCCACGATAAATCCGCAACATCACAGCACAACACAGAACATCAACGTGAATGTCACGTTCGTAAACCCGTCTAAAAGGACTATAGCGATTAAACAAGGTTTACCGATCAAATGACATTCACGGTCACAGATAGAAATGTAAAGTACTGAAAAATTACACAGTTAAAATTTCGATCGACTAAATTTATCCGCAAAGGCTCCAAAAGCAAATCCAGTACTCAAAAGATTCTGGGCCAAAACAAAACATCACAAAAATCATTTTTCCTTGTCAGATAGCTCCAGAAGAAATTTGGAAGCATGTAGCCACAAAAGCGCGGCGGAACCGCAGCCAAATGGCATGTTTTGCAGCGGTTCCGTGGCCAAAAACTTGAATCATGTTTCCAAATTTCTTATGGTGCCCTATATTTGCCTGCACGGATTTTTAAGCTATACAGAAAAAAATTTCGAGCAAGTTTTAAAATCGACAGAATCTTGGCAAATCGGAAAATTGTTTTTGAAATTTTGATCGATCGAGATTTTAAGCTTGTGCAAACTAGCTAGTAGGGTTTAATGGTTGGCTCTGATACCATTGTTGGGTTGTGGGAGCGCCCCGGCCATCCAACCGTGGCCAAATGCGGAACAAAATTTTTCTAAAACCCGGCGCTACCACTACCCGATTACCAAGATCGAAACCATTAACCCTAAAACTAGCAAGCGAAACAAAAGGAGATAGAATGGTTATACCTAATGATCTAAGTCCTTCGAGTCTTCAACCATTTCCAAGCTCCAAGTGATGCGGTGTTAGTTATATGTATGCCCTAGAGTCCATTACTATACATAGGATGTATATTGTAGTGGATGCTTGGACATATATAGGGAGGACTTTCTTGCTCGACATGATAGTATGCTATCTGGTTACTTTTTACCTTAACGTGTACACTGATTGTCTCTCTGTTACATGTTGGTAAAGCCCTTAGGATGTGTACTTGGCTACCTGGACTATGATGCGGATCATACTAGTGGGGACATGGTAGTCCATAAGTACATCCTTCAAGGTCCCTAGTCGTGGGTGTATCGAGACGGGGCATCGATATACCAGAGTAGACTAGCGTATACCTTCTCGATCCATATAGATGGGCGATGGATGATCCTATATCCATTGGTGTTTGACATCAGAGATGATATACGGGTGCTCAGTGGAGACTGGGTACACTGGACGGACTCGCCGAGAACTCCCAGATGGTATTATATCTTATGTCAGATGGCAGTTCTCTGGTGACACTGGTACAGGTTAGTCTGTAGACCCGAGATCGTCATAGAGACTTGTGTGATTCTCACTGTGCTTTGATTTCCACCTTACCACGTCCAAGAGGGCATGCAAAACGGTGGTTTTTGGGTACAGTACCGAGTCACATGGAGTCAATGAGTGATAGGAGGGGTTTCGTCTCTCCCGGTATTGGGGGTTGATGTTGCGCTATGCTCGATTGGCCATAACAGGGAAGTCCCTGGCCAGGGATGGTTTAGAGATTTACTGGTAAGTGTTACCAGTAGTTTCTCGACCCGTTATGAGCCTCATATTGGCATGACTTATCGGTTATTGGGGTCTGACGTTTACCACCCCTAGACTTGATATGCGACATATCAGACGAGGAGACCGGACTGTACGGTAGTGTCACTGTCAGGCTTTTTGCAGGAGTTGGAGCGGGCTTGCTTGCTGATCTTCTGATCGCTCAATACCCGGGTAGCCGTTACGTCCAGCTAGTACCGCTGACGGCTTGTGGGTGCTTGATATGATCATCACCTACTGCCGGCGTATTGACGAGTCTTTAGAGTCCTACATAGAGGTTTTACTGGCTCAGGCAAAACGAAATAGGAGCGCATATGTGATATGTGCGGGACCGAGAATAATGCGTGTATGTGATACCATATTCTATTCTCACAATGTTTTTGTCGATCGGTTATATGCGATATAACCAAGTTATCGAATCAAGGGTTGATTCGATAAGTCGATACATTGAATGTTAGTCGGTTATATGTGATATAACCGGATTATTAAGTCAAGTGTTGATTTAATAATTTAGTGTATAATTGTATATATGATATACTAATTTACATTAACTAACATTGGTTCACTTAAGCATTTGTTTTTCTCACTTGTGCACAAGTTAATATATATGTGATATATATTTATTTGTGTACATATTGTATCATGGTTGTTGATACACACTACATGGGTGTATGAGACATACACCATTATAATTATATTGGTTAGATTTTTATATTTAAAGTAATTCTAAAAACAAATGGATAATGAGCTCATATGCATGAAGCTTCATGAAGCTTATGTTGCATTGACTTAGTCGACTCGTTTTGTTTTACTTAAGATATTAATTAACCTAACCACTATAATTAGCCATGGTTATGTCTCTACATGAGTTAGTATATGATACCCACTCACCCATGGTTAGCTAACTCTCTCTTGATTAGTTTTCATATTCATTTTGAGCTCATCTTCTTCCTCCTTGATTTTCTTTCTAGGATTTGATAAAGAGAGAGATATATTGTGAGAAAAGAAATTCTAAAGTGTACCCATTTCCTATTTCATCATCCTCTACTAGACTAGCACTTTAGTTTAGGGTGTTTGCTTTACTAATTCTCTAGTTAGTGAAGTAGAAGCTTGAGTTTGTATTCTCTCGACGTAGATCATCTTCGGCCTCGAAGACTTTAAGCAATACCGTTGCAATCTTCTCATGGAGCCGTCCGAGAGTCCGGGAGTTCGATGATCGCAGTGAAGGGACTACAACAAGGAGCTTTAGAAGTGAAGGACCGATCTACAAAGGTTGTATTTCGTTTTCACTTAGTGATAATTGTTATTTACTAGCATGTGTTGCCCTAATTATCTAGCAAAGATCATGTTTAAAGTTATTCGGCACGGCTAAAATTTTAACCGAGCATGGTTGTTGTCTTGTAGAACCTTATTAAAGTGCCTAGTAACCCTACAGTGGTATCAGAGCCTAGCTAGAGAATTAGGCGACGTATTTACGAAGTTAAAACTCCCAACGAACTCCGAATTGACAAAATATACCCCTCTCTGGAAATTTTTTGAAAACTGTGATTTTTCTCAATTAAAAATACCTAAAAAATCAGCAGCGAATTCGAAGAATTACCACAAAATACGAGCCCCTAATTCCGTACATCCGCCGCGGAACCGCGGTCCCACCCCACTTAAGGCGGTGGTTCCGCGGCCGTAAAAGTGAATTGTGAGCAGTATTTTGTGCAGTAACCTCCGTAGCTATTCCTGCATCTTTCTGGGTATTTTTTATTCTGACTCAAGTGTTAAGTATTCTGGGGTTTATTTTGTATTCATTGATTCGATCGGAAAATTTAATTTCGTTGTGTTTTCCGGATATTTAGAAAGTATTAAAAAGTTCGAACGGATATCAATAACTCACTTTTTCCCGACCCGGAAAATTTCCAAGTGTTGGATTCTTCCGTTGTTTAAGAACGTCTAAATCGTGCAAGTTACGCAATGGACCCTCTAGAAGACAACAGACCTTAACTCGATTATGTGACCGTCTTGAACTGCCTTTTGAACCTTAGGGTTTGGGCAGTACGGCGTTGCCACATGTGAGGCGTTGGCTTGACCCTTCTACGGCTGGACCATTGGTACTGTGGCATGTGATGGATGTTTTTAAACTCCCCACAAGTGTTGAGAACTATTTGGGAAAACTTTGGTGTTTGATCATTCGATCGGAAAGTTTAACATTGTCTATTTATCTGGAATGTGATACAATATTTAGAATTCACAAGTAGTTATGAGATAACTAATTTGAATGTTATAAACATAGCAGTTTAGTCTCAAATGATCGGTTGCCACGGAATTTTGATGCGATCAAAAGTCCGTCGCAATCACGTAGCGTACGCGGATACTCGCTGGGTAAACTTAATAGACAGCCATGCCCCAAAGCCCCGACCAAGTGACTGTAGGAGAACCCCGTCGCCAAAAGCATCCGTTTGGGTGCTCGCGGCAGCGGTGTTCGGCCTTAGTGCACTTCGTCGATGGCATCCGGGGGTGCGGCCGCCTACTAAAGTTTATGACGAGCATTCGATCAGTATATCGGGAATCTTGTTGAATTTCCCGACTAGATATTGAAAAGTGTTTTCGATATAGAGACTAAAATGCGGGGTTTATAATTGTTAGGCATGTGATGTCTAAGGAGGTTGCGGATTCCAACTGTTGTAGTTTTACACTTTCTTTTCTTCGACCGTAAGTGTAATATGTGATATCGCCGGTTTCGTTGCTATATGTCAACGACAATTGGGATGTGCATATTTACTTACGTTGATGACATGCGATGTTATGTGTTGCTGGATATGTTATATTGGATCGTCGCGTTTTGAATAGCCCGGGGTTTTATGTGAGATGAGAGTTTTTATTTTCATTCATGTAAAATTATATGTATGTAATATTCTTTTATTGGGGCACTTCCGGGATGAGGTTGCTGTCACCATTTGTATATTATTTACTTTTCCGCACTAGGATAGACCCAAGGAGGAGAGTACAAGTAACCGGGTTCTAGAGTCCAGTGGGAGACCAACTCGAGGAGTCGAGTCCGGGTCTCCTAACTCTAGAATTGGTAGGGTTGCTTGCCGCTCTCGTAGGGGTCTAGGGGTGTGGGTTTGACTATTCATCACGACCGTGGAATCCGTGTTTTATACAGGCTCGTATTGAAAACACGGACGTCCTAGTATATCCAATGTTTCATATGATTCTTCTGCTGCGATATCTGTGATGTGATCATTTGATATGTGATGATAGATACTGTATATAGTATATATGATATATTATATAGACGTTACTTATGTTTTACACCCGCGCTAGCCCTGCCCCGCTCTGCCGTTAGTTACCTAACCTAACGGTGCACGAGGGGACATCGAGGCGAATGCGGATGGCATAAGTGTACGTCGTATTTATCTGTGATGTTTAGGTGACTTAAATGATGGGACTTCATTAATATGATTAATGAAAGAAAAGAAACCTAAAAGATGTCGTGGAATTTAATTTTCAAAAACAGGTAGCTACAGTTCTTGCTTTGCATAGCGGTGTTCCTTGTAGAACATCCTGCACCTTATTCGATAAGGAAAGGGCCGAGATCCCTTCACCGGGAATGACCCCTTTAGCAATGACTGGCAGATGCTACACCCCTCGGTTTTGTCTTTTGATTGCTTTTCTAGTTCTTTCTTTACACAGTGATATATATGATATATCCTGCACCTCATTCGACGAGGAAAGAGCCGAGATCCCTTCACCGGGAGTGACCTCTTTAGCGAAACTAGTAAAAGCCTAAAAAACACTCCATTTTAAAATCATTTGATTCTACAATGATATCAAGTTCATTACGCAATAGGTTTTCAGAAAAACCCGTCGTTGCCCTCCGTCATTTCAGATAAGTCCTACTTAGTATTCGTGCTACGTTTGTTGACCTCCGTTAAGGCGTAGTGTGCGGTAGCTAACTAGTATTTATCTGCTTATGCATATGATGCATATTGGATTAGGGTAGTCGTACGACCTTGTTAACCTCCGTCAAGGGTCGTGCGGGTGGGTTTGATTCAATCAAGAAATGAAGGGTTGAACTTGACTTGCACCCTGTGGTTTGTTGACCTCCGTCAAGGTCATAGGATGCTTGGGGCAAAATTATCGGGAATTTCAAGTGTTGAATTTTGCAATGAGATTGCATACCTTCTATGAGATAGTTGGATCCCGATACCCACTGCGAGTAATTGTTACTCCTGGGAGAGTTTTACACATTACAATTAGCCGATCAAGTAGGTGTCTAGAAAGGTGTCAACGGGGTTACGCCTCTGGGAAAATGAGGTTTACTTTAATTAGGTCCGTGCGAAAGCACGGGGAACCTCCCTCAAAGTACCGACACTGGCCTGGCTGAAAGATTGGCGAAATTGTAGGGTGTAATTAATCCCGGCTAGTCTTTCCTTTTAGGGTTTGAAGGAAGATTTGATAAAAAACAGTGGGAGCCATCCTGATTAGATAAAATAATAACCAATCTGATCTTGCAAGAGCGCACGCAGAGTGTTTTCTTCTCTCTCTCTCCAGGTAGCGACCATGTCACGCCTTAATCAAGATAATAAAACGGATATATTGACCGAACCCGCTTGTTATACTGAGCCGGGGAACGTTGATCCCGCTCCAACTTATAATTGTTATAAGACAGAGCAGGAATTTAGGGGATTACCAAAATTCCCGTGCCGCCCAAACGAAGAAAGTGCATACTGATGCATCATCTTCGAGTGTGTTCATTACAGAGAACTGTTTCTCAGTATTCTTTACGTCCTGGGTATGAGATTCCGGATCAGGATCCCACATATGTAATTTATTACATGGGCTACAGATAGGTAAAGAACTGAGAACGAGTGATAAGTTTCATGAGACAGAAAACGGTGCAAGTATTGCAGCCAAGTCTGTTGGTTGCTGTCACCCTGTATTACCAGAATACATTGATTCTGAACGAATGGTATTAGATACCGAACCTGATGTACAACATCATATCAGTCTCTTTATATGTAAAGAAAGGATATAATTTTGTATTGTTGGATAATGTTTTGAACATTTCCTAAATCAAGAGTTGATCGGTTCAGGCACGTTATCTAAAAGTATTGACGTTCTAAATCAAACTACAGTTCTTAGTATACAGAACACACACAAGAGGAAGAGTTCAGAAGTGAACGAATCCTTCTTGAGGCATTGTAGACTAGGTCATATCAATGCGACCCGACTAGCTAAGTTACATTAAGATGCATATTTAAATCAGTTTGAATTTACATCTTGTGAAACTTGCCGGTCATGTCACAGAGATAAGATGACCATAGCTCTGTTTATTGGAAACAGAGAAAGAGTTAGTGAACTCTTGGGATTGATACATGCTGATGTATGAAGGTCCCTTGTCTACACATGCCTAGACCGGTTCTTTGTACTTCATTACATTCTCTGATGATCTCTCAAGATTCAGACATATGTTCCTGTTGAAACACAAGTCCGAAGCTTTTGAGATATTCACAGAATATAAGTTAGAAGTAGAGAACCAAAAACGGGTATAAGTATTATGCCCTTTGATGAGATCGAGGAGGAGAATACTTGAGCACGGAATTCTTGGACTTTTCTAAAGGAAAATGAGATTCTCTCTCAGCATTACTCCTCCGTATACACCACAGCACCTCGGTGTATCGGGGCAGAGCAATCACACCCTATTAGATATAGTGCGCTCTATGATGAGTACTACTGAGTTTCCTATTTCCTTTTGGGAGTTATGCACTTGAGAAGATGCATGCCTATTGAATATGGTTCAAATCAAATCTCTTGCCTACCACTTCATATGTGATATGGAAAGGGAAAAGCCCATATCTTAAGTTTGTTAAGATTTGGGGTTGTCCGGCCTCTGTCTAAAAAGCAAAATCCGGACAAGCTCGAGGCAAAGTCAGATTTGTAGAAGTTTGTTGGATATCCCAAGCATACGCAAGGGAATATCTTCTACCTAACCGAGGAACAAAAATATTTTGTTTCTCAGCATGCCACCTTTGTGAAAGGGAATTTCTTGAGAAGAAATTAGTTGACATGAGGTAGAACTGAAAAGAGTTCCAGCTATACAAACTTCAGCTGATAATTTGGTAGAACCAAAGGATTCAATAGCAACCAACGAACCTCAGCCTCTCCGCCGATCTAGTAGGGTTCCTCACCCACCTGAGAGATACTTCAGTTTCTCTATGACAGTGGGAGCGAGGATTGCATCATGGGATGATGACCCAACTAGTTTCGAGCTGGCCATCAGGAGTCAGACTCTGTAAGAATGGCTGGATGCTTATCGATCTGAGATGGAATCCTTATACACCAACAAAGTATGGACTTTGGTTGCTTTATTTGAAGGGTTAAATCCCCATTAGGAGCAAGTATATCTTGAGAAGATTACTTGGTGTATATGGTAAAGTTGAGACTTTCAAATATAGACTTATTAAAGGTTTGGATTATAGACCAGTTGTGGCTAATGATGAAACCTTTTCTGGGGCCTATGCTTAAGTCCATCCAGATCCTACTTGCCACGGCTACATACCATGACTATGATATCTGGCGGTTGTGTGTCATGACTGCTGTTCTAAATAGTGATTTAGAAGAAAGTGTCTATAAGTACACAGCCAGAGGGCTTCGTAGACAGTGGGAGTAGCGGAAACGTGTGCAAGATGTTTTATGTGATAAAGTAGGCATCGCGAAGTTGGAACGTCTGTTTTGATGTGTTAGTCAAAGAGTTTGACATCATCAAAATGGTAGATGAACCTTGTATATACAAAAAAGGTAGTAGAGAGTATGGTAGTGATCCTCGTAAAGTACGTGGATGACATACTCTTGATAGGAAAGGAGTTTTCTATGCTACGCTCGGTCAATCTCCGCTTATCACAATGATTCTCCATATAGGACCAAAATGATACCTACTAAATCCTGGGTTTTGGATCTATGAGATAGATCTAATTGGATGTTAGGATTCTCACTAAGTTGTAGTGAGATGGTATCAAACGATCCTGGGGAGAATCACTGAAAAGGTTCCAGGCTGATAAGGACGACTGAATGTCAGTCACAGGCATTGTCTTTACCCTCAGTAAAGGGACGGTATGTTGGAAGAGTTCCAAGATAGATACCGTGGCATACTAGACGATAAAGGCTGGATACATCGCTACCAAAGATGCTACCAAAGAGGCAGCCTGGGTGTATATTAGTTCATGAGATGAACTTCGTTCCTACCATTGTGTGACAATGGAGTTGTGGCTTATGCTATGGAACGCCCATCCCATCAGTGATCCAGACATATTCTAAGGCAGTATCACCTGATCATGGAGATGGTTGATCTCCAGTGGATCGAGGTTTGGAGAGTAGACTCAGAGGACAACACGGCGGATCCACTCACAAAGGCCTTTTCTCAGAGAGAGACTATTATGGGATGGTTGAGTATGAGATACTACAACCACTGTTATCAGTTGGCCCTAGTGCAAGTGGGAGATTGCTAGTTATATGTATACCCTAGAGTCCATTACTATACATAGGATGTATATTGTAGTGGATGCTTGGACATATATAGGGAGGAATTTCTTGCTCGACATGATAGTATTCTATCTGGTTACTCTTTACCTTAATGTGTACACTGATTGTCTCTCTATTACATGTTGGTAAAGCCCTTAGGATGTGTACTTAACTACCTGGACTATGATGAGGATCATACTAGTGGGGACATGGTAGTCCATAAGTACATCCTTCAAGGTCCCTAGTCGTGGGTGTATCGAGATGGGGCATCGATATACCAGAGTAGACTAGCGTATACCTTCTCGATCCATATAGATGGGCGATGGATGATCCCATATCCATTGGTGTTTGACATCAGAGATGATATACGGGTGCTCAGTGGAGACTGGGTACACTGGACGGACTCGCCGAGAACTCCCAGATGGTATTATATCTTATGTCAGATGGCAGTTCTCTGGTGACACTAGTACAGGTTAGTCTGTAGACCCAAGATCGTCATAAAGTCTTGTGTGATTCCCACTGTGCTTTGATTTCCACCTTACCACGTCCAAGAGGGCATGCAAAACGGTGGTTTTTGGGTACAGTCCCGAGTCACATGGAGGCAATGAGCGATAGGAGGGGTTTCGTCTCTCCCGGTATTGGGGGTTGATGTTGCGCTATGCTCGATTGGCCATAACAGGGAAGTCCCTGGCCAGGGCTGGTTTAGAGATTTACTGGTAAGTGTTACCAGTAGTTTCTCGACCCGTTATGAGCCTCATATCGGCATGACTTATCGGTTATTGTGGTCTGACGTTTACCACCCCTAGACTTGATATGCGACATATCAGACGAGGAGACCGGACTGTACGGTAGTGTCACTGTCAGGCTTTTTGCAGGAGTTGGAGCGGGCTTGCTTGCTGATCTTCTGATCGCTCAATACCCGGGTAGCCGTTACGTCCAGCTAGTACCGCTGACGGCTTGTGGGTGCTTGATATGATCATCACCTACTGCCGGCGTATTGACGAGTCTTTAGAGTCCTACATAGAGGTTTTACTGGCTCAGGCAAAACGAAATAGGAGCGCATATGTGATATGTGCGGGACCGAGAATAATGCGTGTATGTGATACCGTATTCTATTCTCGTGATGTTTGTGTCGATCGGTTATATGCGATATAACCAAGTTATCGAATCAAGGGTTGATTCGATAAGTCGATACATTGAATGTTAGTCGGTTATATGTGATATAACCGGATTATTAAGTCAAGTGTTGATTTAATAATTTAGTGTATAATTGTATATGCGATATACTAATTTACATTAACTAACATTGGTTCACTTAAGCATTTGTTTTTCTCACTTGTGCACAAGTTAATATATATGTGATATATATTTATTTGTATACATATTGTATCATGGTTGTTGATACACACTACATGGGTGTATGAGACATACACCATTATAATTATATTGGTTTGATTTTTATATTTAAAGTAATTCTAAAAACAAATGGATAATGAGCTCATATGCATGAAGCTTCATGAAGCTTATGTTGCATTGACTTAGTCCACTCGTTTTGTTTTACTTAAGATATTAATTAACCTAACCACTATAATTAGCCATAGTTATGTCTCTACATGAGTTAGTATATGATACCCACTCACCCATGGTTAGCTAACTCTCTCTTGATTAGTTTTCATATTCATTTTGAGCTCATCTTCTTCCTCCTTGATTTTCTTTCTAGGGTTTGATAAAGAGAGAGATATAATGTGAGAAAAGAAATTCTAAAGTGTACCCATTTCCTATTTCATCATCCTCTACTAGACTAGCACTTTAGTTTAGGGTGTTTGCTTCACTAATTCTCTAGTTAGTGAAGTAGAAGCTTGAGTTCGTATTCCCTCGACGTAGATCATCTTCGGCCTCGAAGACTTTAAGCAATACCGTTACAATCTTCTCATGGAGCCGTTCGAGAGTCCAAGAGTTCGATGATAGCAGCGAAGGGACTACAACAAGGAGCTTTAGAAATGAAGGACCGATCTACAAAAGTTGTATTTCATATTCACTTAGTGATAATTGTTATTTACTAGCATGTGTTGCCCTAATTATCTAGCAAAGATCTTGTTTAGAGTTATTCGGCACGGCTAAAATTTTAACCGGGCATGGTTGTTGCCTTGTAGAACCTTATTAGAGTGCCTAGTAACCCTACATGCGGATCGACTTTGGTCGCCGGTCTTCTTTCATCTCCAATGATCCACCCGAGGGGAACAACACAAGCTCTAGGTTCGCCAAGCGGACCAACCAACCCTCCAAGATCGCCAGTAGTGGAGGGTGGGGGTGTATGATTGTCTCACTATATTTTCTCTCATAATCTAATGCTCATAGAGCACCCATGGAAGATGTGGAGGTGATGCAAGCAAGAATGGTATGAGCTCAATTGGCTAAGTGTTTTTGGGTGTGTGTATGAGAGTGAGCAAGAGAGAGAGCCAAAAATGAAATCATCAAATGAGAAAGCATCCACACTTCCTCAAGTGGTCGGCCCCTCTCTCCTCTCTCCAAAAATAATGCACACCCAAAAATCCTTTTCCAATTTGCAATAAAATATTAACAAGCCCATACCAATCACTACATATGTAAGACTCATGCTTTGTCACCTTTCCACCTCATTATAAACCAAATGATTTTTCTAAAAATGAAAATCAATAATGAGGTGGCAAATCTTCTAGAAGCCATTCCGTATAAATACAGAATGCTTCCCGGTACATGTATCGAAATACACATACGCGTATTCGTACGAAAATAAGAATAGCCAAAGAGAGAAAATGAATAGTGAACAATAATACTAGAATACATATATATAAATACATATATATAAATACATATGTAAATTATTAAATCAAAACTTGATTTAACAATCTGGCTTAATCCTAAGCCGCTAGTATTGCCAACCGTCCGATTAAAGTCTGTGCAGTCCATGCACATATTTAATCGGACACCTGTATGTATCAACATACGTCAGCTACACCATATCGTCTGAACCGAGAAAACCCTCTGTGTGGGACTCTAATGACTCGTCAATACGCAGGTAGTGGGTTTAATTACAAGCACGTCAGCGGCACCAGCTGTACGTAACGGCTACCCAGGTATTGAGCGAAAGGAAGGCCGACGAGCAAACTCATCCGAACCCCTACTGAGCCTGTCAGTGACAATATCCGTACAGTCCGGTCTGTTCGTCTAAGAGTATCGCATATCGAGTTTAGGGGGGTGGATAAATTCAGACCCCTAACAACGCGATAATTCGTGTCGGTATGGAACCCATCACTACCTGAGAAACTATCGATCCTGGATCGGTAGTTCTCACATACCCCGGCCGAGGATTTCTAGTGATGGCCACCCGTGCACTACGTGACATCAACCCCCAATACCGGGAGAGACGAATCCCCGACGATCCGCTCACTGCCTCCATGTGGCTCGGGACTGTACCCAACTAAAACCTGTTTGCACGACTCCTTTGAGCCGTGGTAGGGTAGTAATCAAAGCACAGTGGGAACTCACACGTGACAAATGACAATCTCAGGTCGACAGACTAACCTGTACACATGTCACTAGGGAACTGCTATCCGACTATAGGTATAATACCAACTAGCATGTTCCCGGCGAGTCCGTCCAGTGTACTCATAACCCAATAAGCACCTGTATACTATCTCAGGTGAACAACTAACACCAATGGCTTGTGAGACCAGCCACCACCCCTCGTCAGGGTCTAGATAAGTATACACCAGTCTATACTGGAGTATCGATGCCCAGTCTCGATACTCCCACGACTAGGGACATTTAAGGATGTGCTTATAGACCCCCAGCTCCCACGTATGTGATCGCCATCACAATGCTGGTAGTCAAGCAAGAGTCCTATGGGCTTTATCCATATATACATGATGATAAAGACAAACCAGATAGCATACTATCATCTTGAGTAAGACTGTTTTATCGGTATAGGTCCTCCCTCAATCATCATGATCACCTGTCTGCGACTATGATAATTGCCTTGAGGGCACTATAGCCAACATGATCCTGATCTGGTATATAATACCCAGGACGTAGAGTGAACCGAGAAACAGTTCTCAATAACTAACACACCCGAAGAAGATGCATCAACATGCTTATTCTTCGTTTGGGAGGCGTGGAAATCCGGATATGTCTCTATTCCCTGTTCAGTCTTATAACAATTATAAGAAAGAACGGAACCAACGTTCCCCAGCACAGTATAACATGCGAGTTCGGTCAGTACATCCATAGTATTATCTTGATTAAGGCGTGGCATGGTCGCTACCTGGAGAGAGAGAGAGAAGAAAACACTCAGCGTATGCTCTTGCAAGATTAGATTGGTTATTAATTTATCTAATCAGGATGGCTCCCATTGTTTTAATCAAATCTTCCTTCAAACCATAAAAGGAAAGACTAGTCGGGATTAATTACACCCTACAAGTTCGCCAATCTTTCAGCCAGGCCAGTGCCGGTACTTTAAGGGAGGTTCCCCGTGCTTTCGCACGGACCTAATTAAAATAAACCTCGTTTTCCCAGAGGCATAATCCCGTTGACACCTTTCTAGACACCTACTTGATCGGCTAATTGTCTTGTATAAAACTCTCCTACGAGTAACTCTTACTCGCAATGGGTATCGGGATCGAACTATCTCATAGAAGGTATGCAATCTCATTGCAAATTTCAACACTTGAAATTTCCGATAATATTTTGCCCCTAGCGTCCTATGACCTTGACGCAGGTCAACAAACCATAGTCCGCTAGTCAAGTTCAACCCGTCATTTCTTAATTGAATTAAACCCACCCGCACGACCCTTGACGCAGGCCAACAAAGTCGTACGACTACCCTAATCCAATCTCATCTTATGCTGCAGATAAGCACTAGTTAGCTACCGCACACTACGCCTTGACGCAGGCCAACAAACGTAGCACGAATACTAAGTAGGACTTATCTAAAATGACGGAGGGCTACGACAGGTTTTTCAGAAAACTTTTTACGTAATGAACTTGATATCATTGTAGAATCGAGTGATTTTGAAAAGGAGTGTTTTTGAGGCTTTTACTAATTTTGCTAAAGAGGTCACTCCCGGTGAAGGGATCTTGGCTCTTTCCTTATCGAATAAGGTACTGGATATATCACATATATCACTATGCATAGCAAATACTCCAAAAGAAATCAAAAGACAAACCGTGTGTTGTAGCATTTGCCAGTTATCGCTAAAGAGGTCACTCCCGGTGAAGGGATCTCGACTCTTTCCTTATCGAATAAGGTGCGGGATATATCACATATATCACTATGCAAAGCAATAACTGTAGCTACCCTTTTTGAAAATTTGATTCTACAACATCTTTTAGGTTTCTTTTCTTTCATTAATCACATTAATGAAGTCCCATCATTTAAGCTTCCTAAGCATCACAGAAAATGAAACGAAAATACAACGTATGCTTATGCCATCCGCATTCGCCACAGTGTCCCGTTATGCACCGTTAGGTTACTTAACTAACGACATACCGGGACGGGACTAGCGCGGGTAAAAAACATAAGCAACGTCTACTATATATCTCATATATAATATATATCCATTCGTCTCAGAATCCACAGTGATCACATCACAGAGCAGCAGAAGAAACATATGAAATATTGGATATACTAGGAGGTCCGTGTTTTATATTGACCCTGTATAAAACACGGCTTCCACGGTCGTGATGAATAGCCAAACCCACATTCCTAGACCCCTACGAGAGCGGCAAGAAACCCTACCAATTCTAGAGTTAGGAGACCCGGACTCGACTCCTCGAGTTGGTCTCCCACTGGACTCAAGAACCCGGTTACTTGTGCTCTCCTCCTTGAGTCTATCCTAATACGAAAAAGTAAATAATATACAACAATGGTGACATCATCCTCAACCCAGAAGTGCCCCAATAAAAGAATATTACATACATTGAATTTTACATGAATGAAAATAAAAACTCTCATCTCACATAAAACCCCTGGCTATTCAAAACACGACGATCCAATATAACATATACAGCAACACATAACATTACATGTCATCAACGTAAGTAAATATGCGTATCCCAATTGTCGTTGACATATAGCAACGAAACCGGCGATACACCACATATTACACTTACGGTCGCAGAAAAACTAGACGGTGTTAAACATTCCGATCGAATCAACAAACACCCACAATTATCCAGAAAGCTCAACGCTTGAGCGTAGTTTAAAATTATTCAGCACATGCCACAATACCAATGGACCAGCCATAGAAGGGTCAACCAACGCCTCACATGTGGCACCGCTGAACCACCATAAACCCGAGGGTTCAGTGGCGGTTCTGACGGTCACATAATCGAGTTAAGGTTTTATTCTTCTAGAGGGTCCATCGTATAACTTCCATGATGTTTGAATGCTTTTTAACTAAGGAAAAAATCCAACACTTGGAAAATTTTCCGACTAAGGAAAAAGTGGGTATTTGATATCCGTTCGAACTTTTTAACACCATCTAAAGTAACCAGAAAACAGTTAGAATTATGACTACAAAACACTCCGAGTTGTTATTATAGTAAATTAACATCACATGACAATTTAGCAAAAATAAACAACACCTGAAGCACCAAGACCCATGAAATAGAGCACTGGAAAAATTTGGAGGGGGGGCTCGGTTTTGGCCGATTTGGGGGGTGGTCTCACCGGCCAAAAAGTTCCCGAATGCTTCCAAATTTCATCAGTGTTCATGTTATCACACATATATGATTCTGCACTTGTCTGAAAAAATTTTAAAGCTCATATAAAAATCGACAGAAACTTGGTTTTGATGCGTCAAGTTTCGGAGTTGTTTCGATTTCATAATCTAACATAATCCGTCTAATTCTCTAGCTAGGCTCTGATACCACTATAGGGTTCCTATAGACGACAGTAAGGTTTTGGGAGGCATCGTCCATGCCATTTTCAAAAATTTGCCGTTTTAAAGAACCCTAAACTAGAATCGATAACTAGAGAATCTTAAGTAACACAAAGTAAACTACTTTACATCTAAGTGTTTCCAGAATACAACCTTTGTAGACCGGTCCTTCACTTCTAAAACTCCGAGTTGAAGTTGCTTCGCTACGATCCAAGTCCCAGACTCTTGCATGGCTTCTCAAGATGAAAAGAACGATCTTGCTTGAAGTCTTCGAGGCCGAAGATGATCTACGTCGAGGAGGCACTAACTCAAGCTACTACTTCACTAATTGAGAGATTAGTGAAGAAAACACCCTATACTAAAATGCTAATCTAGTAGAGGATGATGAAGTAGGAAGTGGGCTCACTTTAGTTTTATTTTTCTCACAATATTTTCTCTCTTTAGAAAACCCTAGCAAGCTTTAGCTCAAGGAAGAAGAAGATGAGCTCAAGAGATGAGAATGAACTAATGAGGTGAGAGAAATAACCATGGGTGAGTTTGTATCATATACTAACTCATGTAGAGACATAACCATGGCTTAATTACAATGGCTAGGTTAACAAATATCTTAAGTAAAACAAAACTAGTGGACTTAGTCAAAGCATCCACAAGCTTCTCAAAGCTTCATGCATGTGGCTAATTATCCACTAATTTGGAATTACTTTAAATATTAAAACCTTACATTATAATTAGTATGGTGTAAGTCTTATAGACCTATGTAGTGTGTATCAACAACCATGATACAAAATAATGTACATTAATATATATCACATATATATCACATGCATACAAGTGAGAAAAATGAATGCTTAAGTGAGCTAATATTAGTTAATGTAATCTAGTATATCACATATACAATTATACATTAAATTATCAAATCAACACTTGATTTAATAATCCGGCTGTATCACATATAACCGACTAATATAATCTATATCAACTTATCGAATCAACACTTGATTCGATAACCCGGCTATATCACATATAACCGACCGATACGAATAAATCACGAGAATATAATACGGTATCACATACTCGTATTATTCTCGGTCCCGCACATATCATATATGTGCTCCTACTTCATTTTGCCTGAGCCAGTGAAACCTCTATGTAGGACTCTAAAGACTCGTCAATACGCCGGCAGTAGGTGATGGTCACATCAAGCACCCACAAGCCGTCAGCGGTACTAGCTGTACGTAACGGCTACCCGGGTATTGAGCGATCAGAAGATCAACAAGCAAGCCCGCTCTAGCTCCTGTAAAGCCTGTCAGTAACACTACCATACAGTCCGGTCTCCTCGTCTGATATGTCGCATATCAAGTCTAGGGGTGGTAAACGTCAGACCCGAATAACTGATAAGTCATGCCGATATGAGGCTCATAATGGGTCGAGAAACTACTGATAACACTTACCAGTAAATCTATAAATCAGCCCTGGCCAGGGACTTCCCTGTTATGGCCAATCGAGCACAGCGCAACATCAACCCCCAATACAGGGAGAGACGAAACCCCTCCTATCGCTCATTGCCTCCATGTGACTCGGGACTGTACCCAAAAACCACCGTTTTGCACGTCCTCTTGAACGTGGTAAGGTGGAAATCAAAGCACAGTGGGAATCATACAAGACTCTATGATGATCTTGGGTCTACAGACTAACCTGTACCAGTGTCAACAGAGAACTGCCATCTGACGTGAGGTATAATACCATCTGAGAGTTCTCGGCGAGTCCGTACAGTGTACCCAGTCTCCACTGAGCACCCGTATACCATCTCTGATGTCAAACACCAATGGATATGGGATCATCCATCGCCCATCTCATGGATCGAGAAGCGTACACGCTAGTCTACTCTGGTATATCGATGCCCCGTCTCGATACACCCACGACTAGAAACATTAAAGGATGAACTTATGGACTACCATGGCCCCACTAGTATGATCTGCATCACAATCCTGGTAGTCAAGTACACATCCTAAGGGCTTTACCAACATGTAATCATAAGACGGTATAAAGAGACATGTATACATGTTAAGATAAAAAGCAACCAGATAGCATACTATCATGTCAAGAAAGAAAGTTCTCTTTATATATGTCCAAGCATCCACTATAATATACATCATATGTACAATAATGGCCCCTAGGGCATACTTACAACTAACAGAAGTTCGATTGTTGTGAGATCAATTGTTGTTCTTTTCTTTATTGAAAGTGGCTCTTGATTAAGGAGTATCAAAGATGGAGAGTAAAACAGAGGGGAAGTCGATCTCTTCCACCAATGTCTTAGTTACCAAGATGGTGGAATTCAATATTTATGATCAGAATTTTCATAGTTGGAAGTTAATGGTGGAGCATTATATTAAGGGGAGGATAAAGGCGATCACTTGACGAAGACTCCCCGTGATCCGATTACCGCTAATTGGGAGGCAAATGATGCCCAGCTTAATCACCTCATTCTTAGCTCGATGGAACGACAGATCATGGATTGACTCATCTACTTGGGATCCGTGAAGGTGATCTAGGATCTGCACTATGAGCTTTATTCATTGTAGTAGAGCCACTCGAAAGCTTATGATTTGGTGCATACGTTGTATAAGATTCAGCAGGTCCCCACTCACTGCATCAGTAGTACTCAGAGTTTCAGCATTTCGTCCAACTGGTCTTTGAGTTGTTCCTGATCACTAGTAATGTCATGGAGATAAGGAGGCGACATGAGGCCCTTCTAGCGATCATTTTTCTTGGTGGGCTACAGCCCAAATATCAGTCTGCATGTCCGGCCTTACTTGGGAAGGTGGATATTACTCTTACGACCACTTACCATACACTCCAACAGATATTTAAGTCAGAGATCACAGATGAGCAACCTGCATCTGGTGAGCACAGTACTCTTATCAGGCCGGAAAGTTCTCCCACCTATGATTCTCTAAGAGGGAGAGGAGGAGCAGGTTATGGAGAGGGTAAAGCTGGATGAAGAGGCCGAGGAGAGCCTCGTTTTTATGACTACTTCCATCAGGAATGATAATTGAGGCGTTCTAGTAGAAGGGGATAGGAATGTTTTCAATAATCTCCAAATGGGTCCTATGTGTAAGCGCATGGTGCTAGGGTTGCAACATTTGCAGACCGCGACGGAAACATAGAACAAAAATTTCTAAAACATAGCACCAAACACTATAACCAAAATCATCTAAATTCTAATAGTTGCAAAAGATCAAGAAATCAAAACAAGAAGTTTAGAGGGGTTACAACCTTTTTAGCATGTCCACTCTTTAGTGGAAGACCGATGCTAGACTTCGTGGTGGAAGGATTGAGCTTGATCGTCGACCGCCTCGTTGAAGATGATCCACGTTGAAAGCAACCCACTCAAGCTCATACTTCACTTTAGAACATTTCTAGTGTGAAGCAACTAGCTCTATCAAATTGCTAATAGGTAGAGATAGTTGATGATGTGAGGAAACACTTTCTTTTCTTTTCTTTCTCCTTTCTTGAAGATAAGATGAAAAAGATGAAGAAGAAGCCTCTCTCTTTTTTCTTTTTCCCTTAAAAAATATTATGAAGAGAATGAGAATAAATCTCAAGCCTCTCTCATTTCCTTTCTCTCTCCTCTTTGTTGTCATGTGTAAAGAGAGGTGGCCCCCACTCTCTACATGCCTTCACATGCCACAAAAGACAAGTGGAATTTGTATCATACACAAATACTATGTGTGTATCCTATATATACTAAAGAGAGAGAGAGAGAGTGAATATGTATCAAATACTCATGTCTAAATATATATATATATATATATATATATATATATATATATAAAATGAGAGAGAGTATATGTATCATATATATATAAAATGTATAATATACATAATAATACATTATTATCATATACTATTGAGAGAGAGAGAGAGAAAGTGTGTGTGTGTGTGTATCATATACACAACAGTAGCAACCATATAACATATATGGATATTAAGTCAACACTTGACTTAATAATCCAACTTATAAATAAACCGGCCAGTATTATCAAATGTCCGATTAATATATGTGTGTTATAAACACGTATTTAATCGAACACCCGCACGTATCATATACATACACCATATCATCATTTCGCCTGAGAAGGCACTTTCATTATAGGACTCTAAAGACCTGACAATACGCTGGTTGTTGGTTAAATAGGACCGTATTCGATTGAATATGAAACACTTTCAGATCAATCCCTTCATAGGTTAACCCGCAAGAACGTCAGCGGTACTAGCTGCACGTAACGGCTACCCAGGTTGATTAAGAGGTAGGTTGAGGAGTAAACTCGTCTGAACCCAACAAAACCTATCAGTGACAATTACTGTATAGTCTGATCTCTTTGTCAAAGAGAATCGCATACCGGATCTGCGGGGTGGAAACTGTCAGACCCCCAATAACCCAATAAGTCATGCAGATATCGAACTCATAACCATCCAAGATAAAACTAATAGCACTTACCATTTTATCTCAACCACCCTGACCAAAGATTTCTGGTTATAGTCATGTCTTGCATAGCGCGTCAGACTCTTTATACCAGGAGAGACGAATCCTCTCGACCGCTCACTGCCTCCATGTTCTTCGAGACTATACCCAACTAAAACCTATATGAACGGCTCTTTAAAGCCGTGGTTGGGTAGTAATCAAAGTATAGTAGGAACACATACAGGAAACTATGGCGATCTCAGGTCAAAAGACTACACTGTACAATCGTCACCAGATAACTGCTATCTGACAATAGGTATAATACCATCCAGGAGTTCTTGGCGAGTCCGTTTGGTGTACTCATTCTCCAATAAGAACCTGTATACAATATTCGGTGTCAAACACCAATAGCTGTGGGTCCAACTATCACCCCGGTCGGGGTTAAGAAACATATACACTAGTCTACTCTGATATACCGATACCCTATCTCGATACTCCCACGACTAGAAATATTTAAGGATGTGCTTATGGACTACACAAGCCCTACTAGTATGGTCCCATCATAATCTTGGTAGTTAAGAAAAAATTCTAAGGGTTTTATCAACATGTATTAGCGATACGTAATAGAAAGTAATATATATATATATATATATATATATATATATATATATATATATATGAATGATAAAGACAAAGCCAGATAGCATACTATCATGTCGAGCAAGAATGTTCTATCCATATAGGTCCATGTACAATTACAATAATTGCCTTCAGGGCATCTATATCCAACAATCTCCCACTTGCATTCAAGGCTAATTATTGCAGTATCATATACCTAACTTCTCTAATATCAGTTTCACAAACTGTATTTAAAAAACAACCTCAGTGAGTGGATCCGCTATAATGTATCTCATTTCTTTTCTCTTTATCTTAATCTTGCAAAGATCAGCTATCTCCCGAATCAAGCGATACCTGCCTTAAAATTTGTTTGGATATCTGATTGGGCCAAGTTCATAAATGAAGTTATTTATCCAAACAGTTTCTTAGGCTGTATCAATAGCTGAGTCATACTCGACATCCAGCATCATTTCTGCTTCAGTATCCTTCTTGGAACCCTTCCAATATACTGCTCCTTAATAATGGTGTAAACTTATAACCTGTGATAGACTTTCTGTCATCTAAATCACCTTGGAAGCTGGAATCGGTAATCGTCTCCTGTTGGAGGTTGCCATTACCATACACCAAGATATTCTCTTTAGTACTTCACAAGTACTTGAGAATTTTCTTCATTGCTATCCTTTGTTTCTTCATATTTGGACTGATATCTTCTTACAACGGTAAGTGCATACGCTACATCTAGTTTAGTATATAACATCATATGATTGACCCTACCGTCGAAACATGTAGAATGTCATTCATGCGAGTCTCTCTCCTCATCAGTTTGGAATACATCTCTTTAGAGATAGTGGCTCCATGATATCCGGCTACACTACCTGTTAGGAATATGTATGCTCTAGAGGCCATTATTGTATATTATAGTGGATGCTTGGACATATATATAGAGGAATTTCTTGCTTGACATGATAGTATGCTATCTGATTGCTCTTTATCTTAATATGTACACGTGTATTATTATACTGTCTCTCTGATACATGTTGATAAAGCCCTTAAGATGTAGGCTTGACTACTAGGACTATGATGTAGATCATACTAGTGGGGCTTGGGTAGTCCACAAACACATCCTTTAATAGTTTCTAGTCGAGGGAGTATCGTGATAAGGCATCGATATTCCAGAGTAGACTAGTGTGTACGTTTCTTGACCTTGTATGGGGCGATGGTTGATCCCACAACCATTGGTGTTTGACATCAAAGATTGTACATAGGTGCTCATTAGAGAATGGGTACACCGAACAGGACTCGTCGAAAACTCCTAGATGGTACCATACCTATCGTCGGATAGCAATTTCTGGTGACATTTGTACAGCTTAGTCTGTAGACTAGAGATCGTCATAGTGTCTTGTGTGGTTCCCACTGTGCTTTGATTTCCTCCCTACCACGGCTCAAAGGAGTCATGCATGAAAGTGTTTATTACCACCACCACTGGGTTTTACTAGTATCAAGCATGCCATTTTAAAAAAATTTGGGGTACTAATTAACACTAACCAAGATCTTTACTAGATGATTAGGGTTTATGGTTTGATATCTAACTAAACTAGCTAAGAGAATGAGGCTACAACCTTTGTAGACCGTGTCCTTCTCTTATAAAGCTTCGGGTTATATCCCCTATGACTCCTGGTAGCTCCACTTGAAGGTTGAACGAACTGGCTTCAATGACCTTCGTGCCGAAGATGATCGACCCAAAGTCCCTCTAGCTTAAGATACATGTAACACCTTAGAATGTGTTTTGTGGCTAATTATATTTTAATGTATGGTTTTTAATAGAAAGTTTACCAAATTGATTTCCAATTATTTTATCCTATTTAATGAATATTTTATTAGATTTTTCCTAGGCTTGCACACACTTGTGCATGTTAACTAGGGTGTTATTTTGGGGTTTAACCATGATTAGCAACATGGTGAACCAACCATTTTTCCTAATCTAGTTTAATAATTTATATTAAGTGCTTTGGGTTTTAAGTAAGCATGGTTGTTTTAAATTGAAAAATGAAAAATGAATTTAAATGGAATTTTAAATTGTTTGAATGGTTGACCAAGGGGAGAGAGGGAGAGAGATTGGCATGGGGCTTTATGGCCATGCCCATTTAAAGAAGAAAGAGAAAGAGAAGGGGGGGTGTTTGTTGCTCTCATTTCCCATTCTCACTCTCATTCTCTAACTCTCTCTCACACACACACAAGCAGTTGAAGCTCCAGCAGCAGCAGAAGGCAGCAGCAGCAGCACCAGAAGCCAGCAATAGCAACACCAGAAGCAGCTTCAGCAGCAGATAGCAACAGCATCAGCAGCAGCTTCTGGCAGCAGCAACAGGAGCCCCAGCAGCAGTAGCAACCCTCATCTTCTCCATACACCTTTCCTCCTGCCTTCTAGGGTCCCATAGGGTATAATTTCTGAACCCATTTCCCCTTTATCTTAGCTTGTGTGTAGTTTAGCGTCGGTTTGTGTTAAATAGTTAGTTTTGTGCTAAAATGGTGAATTATGAGGAATGTTCTTTAAGTGATGATTGTGTTAGTTAACCTAGATTATTTTAGTGTTGTTAGGGTCATCTCAACTGAGAAATTCCCCAGGTTTCACTAAAATACCATAGGGTTTGTGTTTTGTGCAAAATTGGTGTTTTTAGGCGACATTGTGACATTCTGTGATCTGCTATTGATCTAGACCCTTCAGGACAAAATTGAGCAAACTGGAGCATGTACACTAGGTATAGACACCACCACAAGAACACGAGCCACCCATTCCAGAACTTGGCCGCAGTTTTATTCAGGATGGCCGCAAATTGCGGCTAGGAAGGTGAGTTGGGTGCTGGGGTTTTGTGTAGGGTAGTCTGTAGTGTTTTGTAATGTTTTGGCATGTATAGTTTTGTAAAATTTGACCTGTAGGAAAATCTGGGGAAATATATCGTATTTCTAGTTCATGGTGTTTGCGCGATACTCGCGATACGTGAGTGGGTTCTGCGATCCAGCGTGTCACGGTAGTTTTAGATGCGTATACACATGTTTCAGCTTATCGTGCACACGCGCGTTTAGTTCGCGACGCGAGTTTCTCTTTTAGTGTCGATATCGCGTTTTGCGAGATTTTTGCTTATATATATGTTTTCCTTATCTAAATTTCAGGTTTGCAGGCGGGGACTACGGACACTACTACAGGGGGAAACAGGTGGTATGATTCACCTAGCTTAGAGCGTAGGTGAGTAGATTTAACATCTACAGGGGAATCGCCCACATGGCGTTATGCGTCTGGGCTAGAATTCTAATACTTGTCGCATATTCTACGTCATTGTTAGAATTGCGGCTTTACCCTATTACTTAGATATAGTTGTACTGTGACTAGTAGCCATAGGACACTACACATATTATTGACGGATCATGTTGCACGAGCACGGATTGTATGCTACACACACACCGTCAATAATTGCCATGTCACACACAAACCATTATAGATATAGTATTGCTTGGTTAGGGACCTTGTGACACTGATTCGTACTGCTCATCACATATGACATTTACCATACTTGTATACCTATAGAGTATCGTACTATTAGTGATGGGTACATATACCCTTTACGATACATCTACAGGTATACCTTGCTCATATTTTACTTATACCCAGTGGGGTATGTCATATCATTTACTTATAGGTAGACACCTATACTTAGCTGTACCTTATTGATTTCGCATACTTCTAGTTTCAGCTACATATTTTCATTTATACACTCGCATTTCAGATATATCGCACATATTCATTCCTGGATTTGCGCATTGTTATTTGGATTTTACATAATATTTTCTGGATTTGGGAACCGCGGGAGTTCATGAAATTATGCATACATTGAAAAACCCGGTTTCCTTGATATGATATTTGCGCAGCCACCATGAGATTTATCGGTTCTGATTTTATACCCCATACGAGGAGTGGGTGCCGTATGAGGGTACATGGTGGGGCCCGGTATGGTTCCCCTCGGCAAGAAGATCGATGGACTTTGCCGATTGAGCCTGGAGGCGGGCGAGTACCTACCGGTGACAGTACCAATGACTCGGCGGGGATCATGGAGATACCGTTGGGAGTCATGCACGTATGCATACGTCGAAAGGCGAGGGTCAGAGCTAGGCACTCGTGCTTTCGGGATAGCGTATGATACGTACCTATCAGGATGCCAGTCTTGGTGACGGCATCTGATAGATCAGGATTTCTGTGTCGATGCTTGGCTCATTGTTTTCATGATATTTCGTTTAATACCTTTGTTTATATAACAGGGGATTTAGCCGTTGTTATATATACCCTTACACCAATATTAGTGGAATGGGACGCTAATATATGTGTATTGACCCCATCATATATATGTATATTTAGGATGCTAGAATCTTACTTGAGATCTGATTTGGGATATTAGGTGATTCATTGAGATTGGACACCGAATACATATGAGATAGTCAATTTGTACATTGGGGAGATGTGAGACTTATATGATATGAGAGCCTAGCTTGGGGGCTGATCTGAGGAATTGGAATTTGAGTATCTTGATGGATTGTGATCCTACCACGATGTCAGGCTTCCGTGGGAATGACATATTTCACTCCATAGCTCATACCTATTTATTTATGCACTGTTCCATGTATTAGGAGTACCTGCTAGTGTACCCTTCATGATTACTGCATATTTACATTCTCATATCCCTATCACATGATTATTGCATACTGGTGTCATACCACTATTGCCTCATATATTGATGGTACCTGCTAGTGTACTTCCATTATTCTGCATTCACATGACCTGTTATTACTGTAAATTGCATATCTTAGATTCATGCTGTACGTACATTCCTGCGATTACCTGCATATGTTATCTACTATTCACGAGTTGGCAACTCACCCCCGTTGTGCCACAGTTGTTTTGCAGGGTGTTTCCCCAGAGTAGTCGAGGCAGACTATTCATCCATCATCTTTTGCTACAGATACCGCATCGGCTCACAGTGTGCTATTTTGCTTAGGTGGGTTTTGGTGGTTATCTGTATTTTGTATTGTACATTCGTTGTATTTTGTACTCTCCATCTACTATTATGTTGTTGACTTAGAGACTTGGTGAGGACGTTATTGTATATTATTGGTGGATTTGCTGTCTTTTATGCAGTTTCCTTTCTGTTGTCTTTTATACAGTTTTGTCTGTATTGTCTTTATTTCTTCGCTACGGCGTCGTATATTTGTGATGTGATTGTTTTCCGCCTTTGGGTCAGTTTTTACAAAAAGAGGTGTTGCCAAAATTTTAAAGAAAGAAAGTTGGGCTTTTAAAGAATTTCGGTTGTGATTTCAAATGTTTCAAAAAATTTATATTGTCTTTTCCGTATTTTCATGGTTTAGATTTCTGGGTTTTGGCTTTCTTTTACCGCGTTACGTCTTTAGGCGTTGCGTAGTATTAGGGCCGTCACGTGCCAATTTCGGGTTGTGACAATACATCTTCACTAAACTATCTTTAGTGAAGGAAACACACTACACTTGATTGCTAATCAAGTGTAGGATTGTGAAGTAGGGGTGTTTGGCTCACTAGGTTGATGCAAAGCCATATGGTTCACATCACATGTGAGGGTTAGGGCTTTGAGGTGGAAGAAGAAGGAGATGTGAGAAGCTAGAAAGCAAAATGAGCTCAAGTCAAGAAAAAGACTAAGTATATAATGATGAAGTGAAGAATGGCTCTCTTGAGCTCACTTATTCAAGCATGGAATTATTTACAATAATAAATTGCAACCATGCTTGAATAGTGTGTCAAGACTAATAAATAAACGATAAAGCCCAGACTTCACACCATACTCAAAATATCTCCCCATTTTCCCACCTTTTAGTCTATTTTCTAAAAATAGAAATTCAACCATGCTTGATATATATATATATATATATATATATATATATATATATATATATATATATATATATATATAAAGAAAAGAAAATAATTAGTGACCTAATAATATTAGTTAATATATAATTATATCAAATATAAATATAAATTATATTATTAAATCAACACTTGATTTAATAATCCAGTTATATAACATATAACCGACTAATATCATTTATCTGTATATCACATTATCAAATCAACACTTGATTCGATAATCCGGTTATATGACATACAACCTAGCCGATAACAAGTAACCGCCAGATTATAATACGGTATCACATAGTCGTATTTAATGAGGCCCCCGCACATATCAACATATGCGCCCTACTTCGTTTCGCTTGAACTAGGAAACTTCTATGTGGAACTCTAAAAACTCGTCAATACGCCAGCAGTAGGTAATGATCACATCAGCTACCCACAAGCCGTCAGCGGTACTAACTGGACGTAATGGCTATCCAGGTATTGAGCGATTAGAAGATCAACAAGAAAGCTTGTCCAAATTCTCATGAAGCTTATAAGTAACACTTACCGTACAGTCCGGTCTCTTCGTCTGATATGTTGCATATCTAGTCTATGGGTGGAATCGTCAGACCCCAGTAATTTGATAAGTCATGTCGATGTCTGGCTCATAACGGTTTGAGAAACTACTGATAACTCTTACCAGTAAATCTCATAAGCAGCCCTGGTCAAAGACTTCAAGTTATATCCAATCGAGCATAGAGCAACATCAACTCCCTATACCGGAAGAGACGAAATCCCTTTTATCACTCATTATCTCCATGTGACTCGGGACTGTACCCAAAATCCACCTATTTCCACGACTCCTTTGAACCGTGGTAGGGAGGAAATCAAAGCACAGTGGGAGCCACACAAGATTCTACGACGATCTTGGGTCTACAGACTAACCTGTACCAGTGTCACCAGAGAATTGCTATCTGACGATAGGTGTATACCATCTAGGAGTTCTCGGCGAGTCATGTTCGTTGTACCCATTCTCTAATGAGCTCCTATGTACAATCATTGATGTTAAACACCAATGGCTATGGGATCAACCATCGCCCCCATACATGGTCAAGAAATGTGCACACTAGTCTACTCTGGAATATCGATGCCCTGTCTCGATATCCCCTCGACTAGGAACAATTAAAAAATGTGCTTGTAGACTACCCAGGTTCGAGTAGTATGATCTGCATCATAGTTCTGGTAGTCAAGCTAACATTCTAAGGGCTTTATCAATATGCATAAGAGAGACAATATAATAATACCAGTGTACATGTTAAGATAAAGAGCAACCAGATAGTATACTATCATGTCGAGCAAGAAAGTCCTCTATATATATGTCCAATCATCCACTATATCATACAATAATGGCCTCTAGGGCATACATATTCGTAAAAATCTCCTACTTGTACTAAGGCTAGTTGTTGTAGTATCTCATACCCAACATCCTAAAAAGTATTTCAAATTGCATCCGGGGGAGGGCCTTCATGAGTAGATCCGCAGTGTTATCCTTTGTGTCAACTCTCCTGACATCGAACTCCCGGCGATCTACTATCTACCTGATCAGGTGATACCGCCTAAGAATATGTCTAGATCTCTAATAGGACCGAGGTTCCTTGGCCAAAGCCACAGCTCCATTGTTATCACAATACACAGGTATTGGATGCTCAATGGATAGAACCACACCATGTTCAGTAATGAACTTCTTCATCCAGACAGCATCTTTAGCAGCATCATTGGCAGCGATGTATTCAGCCTCCATCGTCGAGTCTGCTACGCTATCTTGGTTAGAACTCTTCCAACATAACGCCCCTCCGTTGAGAGTAAAGACAAAAATCGAGACCGACTTACTGTCGTCCTTATCACTCTGGAAGCTCGAATCGGTAAAGGACTCCACTTGGAGTTCTCCGTTACTATACACCAAGTATATTTCTTTAGTCCTTCTCAAGTACTTAAGAATGTTCTTCACAGCTACCCAGTGCTTTTCCCCAAGATCTTACTCACTACTCCTAGTGAGTAAGCTACATCTGGTCTGGTACATAACATCGCATACATGATTGACCCGACTGCCGAAGTATAGGGTATCCTTTGCATGCGAGCCCTCTCCAAATCAGTCTTGGAGACATTTCTTTGGAGAGAGTGATTCCTGAGCAAGCGGGTAAATTACCACGCTTGGAATTTTCCATACTAAACCTCTTTAGTATGGTTTCTATGTACCTGGATTGGGACAATCCCAACATACTTTTAGATCTATCTCTATAGATCTTAATTCCCAGGATGTAGGAGGCATCACCTAGATCTTTCATGGAAAACTTATGTGATAAGAAGAGCTTGACCGAGTGTAGTATAGGAACATCATTTCCTATCAAGGGTATATTATCCACGTACAATACGAGGAAGACAACCTTACTCTCTACAATCTTCTTATATATACAAGGTTCATCTACATTTTTGATGAAGTCAAACTCTTTGATAGCTTCATCGAAACAGATGTTCCAGCTCCGCGATTCCTTCTTTAATCCGTAGATAGATTTAAGCAGCTTGCACCCCTTTCCGCTGCTCCTACTATCCACGTGTTAGTTATGTATATGCCCTAGAGGCCATTATTGTACATATAATGTATATTATAATGGATGCTTGGTTATATATAAAGAGGATTTTCTTGCTCGATATGATAGTATGCTATCTGGTTTCACTTTGTCTTAACATGTTGACTTGTATTGGTTTACTGTATTGCTCTCACATGTTGATAAAGCCCTTAGGATATGTACTCGACTACTAGAACTATGATGCAGATCATACTAGTGGGGCCAGGGTAGTCCAAGAGTACATCCTATAACTATTCCTAGTCGAGGGTGTATCGAGACAGGGCATCAATACTCTAGAGTAGACTAGCGTATACGCATCTTGACCCATATGATGGGCGATGGATGATCCTATATCCATCGGTGTTTGACATCAAAGATGGTATACGGGTGCTTAGTGGAGACTGGGTACACTGAACGGACTCGCTGAGAACTCCTAGATGGTATTATACCTATCGTTAGATAGTAGTTCTCTGGTGACACTGGTACAAGTTAGTCTGTAGACCCGAGATCGTCATAGAGTCTTGTGTGATTCCCATTGTGCTTTGATTTCCACCTTACCATGTTCATGAGAACGTGCAAAATGGTGGATTTTTGGTATAGTCCCGAATCACATGGAGGCAATGAGCGATAAGAGGGGTTTCGTCTCTCCCGGTATTGGGGGTTGATGTTGCGCTGTGTTCGATTGGCTATAACTGGAAGATCCTGGCCAGGGCTGATATGGAGATCTACTGGTAAGTGTTATCAGTAGTTTCTCGACCCGTTATGTGCCTCACATCGACACGACTTATCGGTTACTGGGGTCTGACGTATACCACCCCTAGACTGGATATGCAACATATCAGACGAAGAGACCGGACTGTACCGTAGTGTTATTGATTGGATTCACAGGAGTGTGTGCAGGATTGCTTGTTGATCCTCTGATTGCTCAATAGCCGGATGGCTGTTATGTTTAGCTGACTGTTTGCAGCCAGTGGGTGTTTGATATGATCATCACCTACTGCCGGCGTATTGACAATTCTTTAGAGTCCTACACAGAGGTTTCCTGGCTCAGGCAAAACGGAGTAGGAGCACATATGTGATATGCGCGGGACCGAGATTAATACGATATTAGATACCGTATTCTATTATCGTAATATGTGATATCGGCGGGGTATATGTTATATAGCCGGGTTATCGGATCAAGTGTTGATTCGATAAAATGGTACATGTTATATTGGTCGGTTATATCTAATATAGCCGGATTATTAAATCAAGTATTGATTTAATAATTTAATATATAATTATATATGTGATATATTACATTACATTAACCAATATAAGCTCACTTAAATGATTATTTTTCTCACTTGATGATACATTGATATATATGTGTGATATATGTTAAATGTATTATTTTCTTTTATTACATATTTATATATATTTGATATGTATAATTGTAACATGCTATGTTATAAATGCAACTAGGGTTTACGAGAGTTAAACCAAGATTAGGGTTTACATTTTTATTTTGGATAATTCTATTTTGTGGATTAATGCTAGTATATTTTGCTTAGTTGACTAAAGTCCACTCTTTAGATATTTTCCTAGTTATTTGTTAACCTAACTTTAACCCTAGCCTATGGTTTATTCTCTACAAGGGTTAAGCATGCCATGCTTAACCAATGGTTGCATTTCTAACCTCATAACATTTATTCATCACACTTATCTTCTTCTTCCTCTCACAAAAGCTTTCTAGTTTTTACTTTTGTGATGAATTAAAGTGAGATAAAGAAAACTAAAGAGAGCAAAATTCCTACTTCATCATCCTCATCTATTCTAGCCACTTAGATTAGGGTGTTTGCTTCACTAATACATCATTAGTGAAGTGAGAGCTTGGGTTTGTGTTTCCTCAAGGTAGATCTTCTTGGATTTCCAAGACTTCAAGAAAGATGTATCATTCACCTCGTGGAGCCTCTCGAGAGTCCGGAAACTTGATGATCGCAGCAAAGGGACCTTAACTCGGAGCTTATAAAGCAAAGGAACGGACTACAAAGGTTGTAATCCCTAACTCTTAGATGTTAAGTTGTTAACATGTTGTTTTGTTTGATTCTTTAGCTTAAGATTCAAGGTTAGGGTTATCTAGAAAGGCAAAAATTTAAACTTGGCATGGATGATACCTCCTGAAACCTTGCTGCCGTTGTAGGTAACCCAACACCATGAAGCCCTTCGGTCGTGTCATGTACATGCTCTTTTTTAAATCACCATTTAAAAACGCGGTCTTGACATCTATCTGCCAGATTTCATAGTCATGGTATGTAACAATGGCAAGTAGGATCCTGATGGACTTAAGCATAGCGACTGGAGAAAAGGTTTCATCATAGTCGATACCTGGTCGTTGACGAAAACCTTTTGCTACTAGTCTAACTTTGAAGGTCTCAACCTTTCCATCTACACCAATTTTCTTCTTGAAGATCCACTTGCTCCCGATGGGTTTTATCACTTCAGGAGCAACTTCCAAAGTCCATACTTTTTTGGTGTATGTGGATTCCATCTCGGATCGCATAGCATCCAGCCATTTCACAGAGTCTCCATTCGTGATGGTCTACTCGAAACTAGTTGGGTCATCATCTTCTATGATACAATTCTCGCTCCCACCGTCTATGAGAAAACCGTAGTATCTCTCAGGTGGGTGAGGAACCCTACTAGATCTACGGAGTGGGTAAGATTCGTCGGGAACTATCGAATCCTCCGGTTCAACCAAATCGTCAGTTATAGTTTTTGTGGCTGGAACTTCTTCCAGTTCTACCTCATTACCACTAACTTCTTTTACAAGAAAGTCCTTTTCTAAAAAGGTGGCATATTGAGAAACAAACACTTTTTTTCCTCAGAATGGTAGAAGATATATCCATAATAATCTTTTGGATATCCAATAAACTTGCAAAGAAAAGACCTTGCCTCGAGCTTGTCCGGATTTTGCTTTTTAACATAGGCCGGACAACCCCATATCTTAACTCGTTTAAGAGATGGTTTCTTCCCATTCCATATCTAATATGGAGTGGTAGGCACAGATTTGGTCGGAACCCTATTCAATAGGTATGCAGCTGTCTCAAGTGCATATCCCCAAAAGGAAATAGGTAACTCAACATTACTCATCATAGAGTGCACCATATCTAATAGGGTGTGATTCCTCCACTCCGATACACCGTTGTGCTGTGGTGTATACGGAGAAGTAAGCTGAGAGAGAATCCCATTTTCTTTTAAATAATCCCGGAATTCCGTGCTCAAGTATTCACCTTCTCGATCAGATCGAAGGATTTTAATACTCTTACCCGTCTTGTTCTCAACCTCATATTTATATTCCTTGAATTTTTCAAAAGCTTCAGATTTGTGTTTCAAAATGAACACATGTCCGAATCTTGAGAGATTATCGGTGAATGTAATAAAGTACGATGAACCATTCTTAGCATGTGTAGACATAAGACCGCATAAATCACTATGTATCAGCTCCAAGAGTTTAATAGCTCTTTCTCCGTGTCCAGTAAACGGAGTTTTAGTCTTCTTTCCTTTGAGACATGACTGGCAAGTTTCATAAGATGTAAATTCGAACGGATTCAAATATCCATTTTTATGCAACTTAGCTAGCCTTTTCGCATTAATATGACCTAGTTTACAGTGCCACAAGAAGGCTTCGTTCATTTCTGAACTCTTCCTCTTGTGTGTGTTCTGTATGTTCAGAACTGTAGTTTGATTCAGAACGTATATACCGTTACATAACGTACCAAACCAAATCAACACTTGATTTAGGAAAATGTTCATAACATTATCCTCCAATACAAAATTATATCCTTCTTTATGTAATAAAGAAATTGATATAATATTGCACATCATCTTCGGTACGTAGTAACAGTCTTTCAGAACTAATGTATTACCACTTGGTAATACAAGGTGATATTCGCCAACTGCTTTGGCTGCAACAATTGCACAATTCCCTACTTTTAGAGACATATCACCCTTTCCCAGTTCTCTACCTCTCTTTAGCCCATGTAACAACTTACATACGTGGGATCTTAATCCGGTATCTAATACCCAGGATGTAGAGCAAAGTGAGAAACAGTTCTCGGTAATGAACACACCCGAAGAAGATGCATCAACATACTCCTTCGTTCTGGTGGCGTGGGAATCCGGGTATACTCCTATTCCTTACTCAGACTTATGTCAATCATAAGATAGAGTGGGACCAACGTTTCCCATCTCAGTATAAAGACTGGGTTCGATCAATACATCTATATTATTATCTTGATTAAGGCGTGTCATTGGTCGCTACCTGGAAAGAGAGAGAAGGAAACACTTTAGCGTGCACTCTTGCAAGATTAGATTGGTTATTATCTTATCTAATCAGGATGGCTCCCACTGTTTTTATCAAATCTTCCTTCAAACCCTAAAAGGTAAGATTAGCCGGGATTAATTACAGCCTACAAGTTTCGCCAATCGTTCGGCCAGACGGGTATTGGTACTCCAAAAGAGTCTCCCCATGCTTTCGTATGGAACTAATTAAATAACCTCGTTTCCGCAGGGGCATAACCCCGTTAAAACCTTTCTTAGACGCTTACTTGATCAGCTAATTGTAAAGTGGAAAACTTTCCCAGGAGTAACTCTTACTCGCAGTGGGTATCGGGATCCAACTATCTCATAGAAGGTATGCAATCTCATTATAAATTTCTGTTGGCTATAGTGCCCTCAAGTCAATTATTGGATCGCAGGAACGTGATTGCAATGATTGGGGGAGGATCTATACCGGTAGAACAGTCTTACTCGAGATGATAGTATGCTATCTGGTTTGTCTTTATCATCATGTACATGCTTCAGGTGACATTACAGATCAATATTACATGTTGATAGAGCCCATAGGATTCTTGCTTGACAACCAGCATTATGATGGCGATCATATACGTAAGCGTTGGGTAGTCTATGAGCACATCCTTAAAATGTCCCTAGTCGTGGGAGTTTCGAGACTGGGAATCGATACTCCAAGAGTAGACTAGTGTATACTGATCGAGATCCCGACGAGGGATGGTGGCCGGTCTCACAAGCTATTGGTGTTAGTTGGTTCACCTAAGATGTATACAAGTGCTCATTGGGTTATGAGTACACCGGACGGACTCGCCGGGAACATGTTAGTTGGTATAATACCTATTGTCAGATAGCAATTCCCTGGTGACATGTGTGCAGGTTAGTCTATCGACCTGAGATCATCATTTGTCTTGTGTGAGTTCCCACTGTGCTTTGATTACTACCTTACCATGGCTCAAAGGAGTCATGCAAACAGGTTTTAGTTGGGTACAGTCCCGAGCCATTTGGAGGCAGTGAGCGGATCGTCAGGGATTCGTCTCTCCCGGTATTGGGGGTTGATGTCGCGTTGTGCACGGGTGGCCATCACCAGAAATCCTCGGACGGGGTAGTCGAGAATTACAGATCTAGGATCGGTAGTTTCTCAGGCGGTGATAGGTTTCATACCGACACTAAATGTCACGTTATTAGGGGTCTTACTTTATCCAGACGAACGGATCGGACTGTACGGATATTGTCACTGTCAGGCTCAGTAGGGGTTTCAGGATGAGTTTGCTCGTCGGCCTCCCTTTCGCTCAATACCTGGGTAGTCGTTACGTACAGCTAGTGCTACTGACGTGCTTGTGGTTAAACCCACTGCCAGTGTATTGACGAGTCTTTAGAGTGCCACACAGAGGGTTTCTTTAGTTCGGGCGAAATGCTGTAGAGGTCGCATGGTTTTATGGCAGGGTTCGATCATATACGTGCACTTGTGCACGGATCATGATCGGACGGATAATACTAGTGGGCTTTGGTTTAAGCTGGATCCTAGTATTATTGTGATGGATTATTTCGTCTCGTTGTATTCGTATTCAGTCGGAATACGGATGCGGGTATGAATATACGGATGAGGGGTATTCTTGTAATTCATTACAAGATTACTTTAGAGGTTGCCATTTCTTTTTGTGGATTAAAACATTTTAGGTTTTAAATGTTTTATTGTGTGAGGAAAGTGTGACTCATTTTTTTTGGCTTTAACTTTTTCTTGCTCACCTGGTGATTCATTCATGACTACATGGGTGTGACTCATGGTGGGTCATATTGTGACTCATGCTAGTTTTTGTTTTGGGTGAGATATTTGTGTGTGAGGCAGATATTTTTCTATGTGAGGATTTTCTTTAGTTGATTGCATACACACACAAATAGCTCACAACAACACTCACCAAAAAAGAGCAGACACATTTTTCTTCACTTGCTTTTTTTCATGAGCTCACACTTTTCTCCCAATGGCATCTTCTTCAACCTCCACCCTACATGTCTCATGTGTTGAGAAACCTAGGGTGTATTGAGACAAAGTAATTACACATACTCTCTACTTCATCTTGGCTATCTAGGCTAGCAAACTAGATACTCGAGTTGCCTCGGATTTGAGACGGGAGCCTGTATTACTAACCCTCGACATGGATCGTCTTCGATTGGGAAGACCGGGGATCAAACTTGATCGAGAAAGCCGCGAGGAGCTTGGGACAGAGGTTGAAGACCGAAGGACGCAGATCATTCGGTATAACCTCTCTAAACTCATTTTCATATAGCTAGTGTAGGGTTAATGGTACGATCCGTAGATTAGGATTCCATTAGCGCCGGTTTCTAAAAGTTTTTGTTCCGCATTTGGCCACGGATTGATGGCCGGGGCGCTGGTGTAACCCAACATGGTATCAGAGCCAACCCATTAACCACATAATAGTTTGTTTAGACGATGTTAAAGTATCAAAACCGAAACAACCCCGAAACAACACCATCTAGTATTCCATTCTCTGTCGAATTTTATTTATTCTTCTAAAAATATTTAAGCAACTGCAGAAGACTACCTTTATGACAACTAGACAGCACCCCAAATACGAGACCATTCCAACAATTTTGACCCGGACACATGAGCTTAAAGTCCGGCCTAGCCGGTCTCATTGTGAGGTTTGGGTTTGTAATTTTGGGTGTGGTCTAGTCTGTGGAATATTGGTTCAGTGGTATTGTTTATTGAGCCCAGTTTGGGTATAGTTTTATTCTCAAGTTTGGGGCTATTCAGGGTTATTTCGAAGTCGATATTTTTAACAATGTTTAAAGTTTTACGGTACTTACATTACAATCTACGACCGTGAATGTCATTAGAGCGGTACAACTTGTCTAATTGCTATAGCTCTTTTAGACGAGTTTGCGAACGTAACATTCACGTTGATGTTCTGTGTTGTGTTGTGTTTGTTGGCTGGATCGTCGTGGTGGATAGCCTGGGTGCAATGTTAGCACAGTTTAGTTTTATTTGTACATTTGATATCGCGGGGCGAGCGTCCGACATGTGGACTGCCGTCACTGCCTGTTTGTATATTATTTTTTTAGGGCACAACCGGGTTGAGGTCGATGTCACCTTTGTACATATTTTCTTTTCTGTACTAGGATTACCCCGCGATGGAGTGCACGGATAGCCGGATTCTAGAGGGAAACGAGCCCGCATCTCATGGCGTTGAGATGGAGGGAGCCTCACTCTAGAATTGGCGGGCTATTCGCCGCACTCGTAGGGGGTATAGGTTGACCCAAGGAGGGGTGCTCAAGTTACCGGATTCTGTGAAGTGCCGGGTAGCCCATTCACTTTGATGAAGGGGGCTGCCTCACTTCTGGTTTTGGCGGGTAACATGCCGCTCTCATAGGGGTCTAGGTTTTCATTGCACAGGCTATCCACACGACAAGGGGAACGTCGGGTTTCACTTGCGGCTTAATGGAAACCCGGGGCTCCCAGTTTATCAGTATTCTTCTGTGATGCTTGTCGCTTATCTGTGATGTTGCATTTATCATACCTGGAGCGATTATTATATATTGTTATATATATACTAGTAGATGTTGTATATGTTTTACACCCACGCTAGTCCTATCCCCGCTCTGTCGTTAGTTAAGTAACCTAACGGGTGATGATGGGACCCAGTGGCGAATGCGGATGGCATATATGTACAAATATTTTCGTTCTTTTCTGGTGTGATTAATTGATGGGACTGCGTTTATTCTGATCAATGCAAGGAAAATAGACCTATTCGATGTTGTTAGAACATTTTTCAAAAGCTGTTATTACAAGGACGTTATCTTTTGTTTTGCACAGTGGTATTCGGTTATTGAAAGTCGACCTTAGCACCGTCAAGGGGTTCAAGAGGCATCAAGCATGCCAAATTTTAATTTTATTTGGTGCTAAGCTAGACTACCAAGATCACTACTAGAATATTAAGTTATGGCTTTGTGATGTGATTAAACTTAAGAGAAGAAAAAGAGTATACAACCTTTCTAGTTCGTGTCCTTCTCTTCAAAAGCTCCGGGATGAAATCCACGCGACTCTTCAAGGCTCCTCTCCAAGTTGAACGAATCTCCTTCGTGATCTTCGCGCCAAAGACGATCCACCTGAAGTCCACAAGCACAAGCTTTTCACTACACTAAACACTTTTAGTGTAGGAAACACGCCACACCAAATTGCTAGTTTGGTGTGGGATGATGAAGTAGGGTATAAGTAAAGCTCACTAAGGTCTCACAATTTCAATGATTCACATCTCATGCAAGGGTTTTGAGCTTGGAGGTGAGGTGAAGAAAATTGTAGAGAGCAAGAGAAGAAAAAGCTCTTGAAAAATGGCTAAGGCATGAACGATGAAGCATGTGTAGAATGAATAAAATGAATCATCTCTTTCCTCACTCATTCAAGCATGGAATAAAAATGCAATTAAAATTGCAACCATGCTTGAATAGTGAGTCAAGAGTAATATAAAAACATATAAACGCATGCCTTGAACCATACCACAAATATCTCCACAATTTACACCTCATTTTTCTATTTTCTAAAAATAAAAAAACATGCCATGCTTCATATAAATATATATAATATATATATATATTAATGTATATTTTATATATATATATATAAAATATACATTAATATATATATATATATATATATATAAAGCAATTAGTGAGCTAATGATATTAGTTAAGATATAATTATATCACATTGTTAAATCAACACTTGATCTAATAATCCGGTTATATCACATATAACCGACTAATATCATTAATCTGAATATCTTATTATCAAACCAACATTTGATTCGATAATCCGGTTATATAACATATAACCTGACTGATAACAGATAACTGCCAGATTACAATACGGTATCGTATATTCGTATTTAATCTGGCCCACACACATATCACATATGTGTCCTACTTCGTTTCGCTTGAAACAGGAAACTTCTGTGTGGTACTCTAAAGACTCGTTAATACGCCAGCAGTAGATGATGATCACATCAAACACCTACAAGCCGTCAGCGGTACTAGCTGGACGTAACGGCTACCCGAGTATTGAGCGATATGAAGATCAACAAGCAAGTTTGTCCATACTCTCCCTGAAGCCTATCAGTAACACTACCATACAGTCCGGTCTCTTCGTCTGATATGTCGCATATCATGTCTAGGGGTGGAAATCGTCAGACCCCGGTAACGTGATAAGTCATGCCGATGTCTGGCCTATAACGGTTTGAGAAACTACTGATAACACTTATAAGTAAATCTCGGCAGCAGCCCTGGCCAGGGACTTCCAGTTATAGCCAATCGAGCATTGCGCAACATCAACCCCCAATACCGGGAGAGACGAAACCCCTCCTGTCGCTCATTGCCTCCATATGACTCGGGACTGTACCCAAAATCCACCTGTTTGCACGACTCCTTTGAGCCATGGTATGGAGGAAATCAAAGCACAGTGGGAGCCACACAAGACTCTATGATGATCTCGGGTCTACAGACTAACATGTACCAGTGTCACCAGAGGACTGCTATCTGACGATAGGTATACTACCACATAGGAGTTCTCGGCGTGCCCTGTTCAGTGTTCCCAGTCTCCACTGAGCACCCGTATACCATCTTTGATTTCAAACACCAATGGATGTGGGATCATCCATCACCCATCATATGGGTCAAGAAGCGTATACGCTAGTCTACTCTGGAATATCGATGCCCTGGTCTCGATATTCCCATGACTAGGAACTAATTAAAGGATGTACTTGTGGAGCACCCTGACCCCACTAGTATGATCTCATTATAGTCCTGGTAGTCAAGTACATATCCTAAGGGCTTTATCAACATGTAAGAAAAAGACAGTATAAATACTAGTCTACGTGTTAAGACAAAGAACAACCGGATAGCATACTATTATGTCGAGCAAGAAAGTCCTCTCTATATATATCCAATCATCCACTATAATATACATCATATGTACAATAATGGCCTCTAGGCCATACATATAACTAACGATCTCCCACTTGCACTAAGGCCATGTGTTGTAGTATATCATACCCACCATCCCAAAAAGTCTCTCAAATTGTGTCTGGGGAAGGGCCTTTGTGAGTGGATCCGCTACGTTGTTCTTCGTGTCAACTCTCCTGACCTCGATCTCCCGGCGATCAACTATCTCCCGGATCAGGTGATACCGCCTCAAAATATGTCTGGATCTCTGATGTGACCTGGGTTCCTTGGCCAAAGCCACTGCTCCATTGTTATCATAATACACAGGTATTGGATGCTTAATGGATGGAACCACACCAAGCTCAGCAATGAATTTATTCATCCAGACAGCTTCTTTGGCAGCATCGTTGGCAGCGATGTATTCAGCCTCCATCATCGAGTCTGCAACGGTGTCTTGCTTGGAACTCTTCCAACACACCGCCCCTCCGTTGAGCGTAAAGACAAAACCCGAGACTGACTTACTGTCTTCCTTATCACTCTGGAAGCTCGAGTCGGTAAAGGACTCCACTTAGAGTTCACCATTACCATACACCAAGAATATCTCTTTAGTCCTTCTCAAGTACTTGAGAATATTCTTCACAGCTGTCCAGTGATTCTCTCCTGGATCTGCTTGATACCTAATCACTACACTTAGTGAGTACGCTACATCGGGTCTGGTACATAACATCGCGTACATGATAGAGCCTATTGCCGAAGCATAGGGTATCCCTTGCATGTGAGCTCTCTCCAAATCAGTCTTGGGAGACATCTCTTTGGAGAGAGTGAGTCCAGAGATCGTGGGTATATCCCCACGCTTGGAATCTTCTATAATAAACCTCTTTAGTACGGGGTCAATGTACCTGGATTGGGACAATTCCAGTATCCGTTTAGATCTATCTCTATAGATCTTAATCCCCAAGATGTAGGAGGCATCACCTCGATCTTTCATTGAGAATCTTTATGATAAGAAGAGCTTGACCGAGTGCAGCATAGGAATATCATTTCCTATCAAGAGTATGCCATCCATGTACAATACGAGGAAGACGACCTTACTCTCTGCCACCTTTTTGTATATACAAGGTTCATCTACGTTTTTGATGAAGTCAAACTCTTTGACTAACTCATCAAAACAGATGTTCCAACTCGCGATACCTGCTTCAACCCGTAGATTAATTTAAGCAGCTTGCACACCTTTCCGCTGCTCCCAGTGTCTACAAAGCCCTCCGGCTGAGTCATGTACACGCTCTCTTCTAAATCACCATTTAGAAAGGCGGTCTTAAAATCCATTTGCCAGATTTCGTAGTCATGGTATGCAGCGATGGCAAGTAGGATCCGGATGGACTTAAGCATAGCTACTGGAGAAAATGTTTCATCATAATCCACACTTAGTCGTTGACGAAAACCTTTTGCAACAAGTCTAGCTTTGAAAGTCTCAACTTTTCCATCTACACTAAGTTTCTTCTTAAAGATCCATTTTCTCCCAATGGGTTTTACCCCTTCGGGAGCAACTTCCAAAGTCCATACTTTGTTGGTGTATATGGATTCCATCTCAGATCTCATTGCATCCAGCCATTTCATAGAGTCCCCACTCGTGATGGCCTGCTCGAAGCTAGTTGGGTCATCATCTTCCATGATGCAATCCTCGCTCCCACCATCAATGAGAAAACCGTAGTATCTCTCAGGTGGATGGGGAACCCTACTAGATCGGCGGAGAGGCTGACGTTCGTTGGGAACTATCGAATCCTCTGGTTCTACCAAATTTTCTGTTGTAGTTTGTGGAGCTTCTTCCAGTTCTACCTCCTTGCCACTAATTTCTTTTTCAAGAAATTCCTTTTCTAAAAAGGTGGCATGTCGAGAAACAAACACTTTTTGTTCCTCGGTGTGGTAGAAGATATACCCTCGCGAATGTTTGGGATATCTAATAAACTTACACAGAAAAGACCTTGCCTCGAGCTTGTCCAGATTTTGTGTTTTCACATATGCCGGACAACCCCATATCTTAACATAATTAAGACATGGTCTCTTTCCTTTCCATATCTCATACGGATTGGTTGGCACATATTTGGTGGGAACCATATTCAATAGGTCTGCAGCTGTCTCCAGTGCATATCCCCAAAGGGAAATAGGCAACTCAGCAGTACTCATCATGGAGCGCACCATATCCAATAGGGTGCGATTCCCCCGCTCCGATACACCGTTGTGCTGTGGTGTACACGGAGGAGTAAGTTGAGAGAGAATCTCATTCTCTTCTAGATAGTCACAGAATTCCATGCTCAAGTATTCTCCTCCTCGATCAGATCGAAGAATTTTAATACTTTTACCCGTCTGGTTCTCAACTTCATGCTTATATTCTTTGATATTCTCAAAAGCTTCAGACTTGTGTTTCAACAGGAACACATGACCGAATCTTGAGAGATCATCAGTGAATGTGATGAAGTACGATGAACCAATCCTGGCATGTGTAGACATGGGACCACATACATCACTATGTATCAGTCCCAAGAGTTCAATAACTCTTTCTCCGTGTCATGTAAACGGAGTTTTGGTCATCTTGCCTTTGAGACATGACTGACAAGTTTCATAAGATGAAAGTTCGAACGGATTCAAATATCCATCTTTATGTAACTTAGCTAGTCGTGTCGCATTGATATGACCTAGTCTACAATGCCATAAGAAGGATTCGTTCATTTCTGAACTTTTCCTCTTGTGTGTGTTCTGTACGTTAAAAACTGTGTTTTGATTCAGAACGTATAATCCGTTACATAACGCACCAAACCCAATCAACACTTGATTTAGGTAAATGTTCATAACACTATTCTCCACTACAAAGTTATATCCTTCTTTATCTAATAAAGAAATTGATATTAAATTGCATATCATAGAGGGTACGTAATAACTGTCGTTCAGGATCAATGTATTCCCAGTTGGCAATACAAGGTGATATTCACCAACTGCTTTGGCTGCAACACTTGCACCATTCCCTACTTTTAGAGACTGATCACATTTTCCTAGTTCTCTACATTTACTTAGCCCATGCAACAAATTGTATATGTGGGATCTTGATCCGGTATCTAATACCCAGGACATAGAGTGTACTGAGAAACAGTTCTCGGTAACTAACACACCTGAAGAAGATGCATCAACATACTTATTCTTCGTGTGGGTGGCGTAGTAATCCGGATATTCCCCTATTTCCTGCTCGGACTTATAACACTTATAAGTTGGAGAGGAACCAACGTTCCCCTGCTCAGTATAACAAGCGGGTTCGGTCAATACATCCATATTATTATCTTGATTAAGGCGTGACATTGGTTGCTTCCTAGAGAGAGAGAGAAGGAAACGCGTTAGCGTGCGCTCTTTGAAAGATTAGATTGGTTATTATCTTATCTAATCAGGACGGCTCCCACTGTTTTTATCAAATCTTCCTTCAAACCCTAAAAGGTAAGACTAGCCGAGATTAATTACACCTTACAAGTTCACCAATTTTTCAGCCAGGCCAGTGCCGGTACTTTGAGAGAGGTTCCCCGTGCTTACGCACAGACCTAATTAAAATAAACCTCGTTTTCCCAGGGGCGTGACCCCGTTAACACCTTTCTAGACACCTACTTAATCGGCTAATTGTGATATGTAAAATTCTCCCAGTAGTAACTCTTACTCGCAGTAGGTATCGGGATCCAACAATCTCATAGAAGGTATGCAATCTTATTGCAAATTTCAACACTTGAAATTCCCGATATAATATTTTTGTCCCCAGCGTCCTATGACCTTGACGCAGGCCAACAAACCATAGTCCACTAGTCAAGTTCAACCCGTACATTTCTTGATCGAATTAAACCCACCCGCAAGACCCTTGACGCATGCCAACAAAGTCGCACGAATACCCTAATCCAATCGCATCATATGCAGTAGATAAGCACTAAATAGCTACTGCACACTACGCCTTGTCGCAGGCCAACAAACGTAGCACGAATACTAAATAGTACTTTATCTGAAATGACGGAGGGCTATGACAGGATTTTAAGAAAACCATTTGCGTAATGAACTTGATATCGTAGCAGAATCGAGTGATTTTGAAAAGGAGTGTTTTTTAGGCTTTTACTAGTTCCGCTAAAGAGGTCACTCCCGGTGAAGGGATCTCGGCTCTTTCCTCATCGAATGAGGTGCTGGATATTCTACAAGGAATACCGCTATGCAAAGCAAGAACTAAAAAGTCAATCAAAAAAAAAAACCGAGTGGGTTATAGCATTTACTAGTTTCGCTAAAGAGGTCACTCCCGGTGAAGGGATCTCAGCTCTTTCCTTATCGAATAAGGTGCTGGATATTCTACAAGGAATACCGCTATGCAAAGCAAGAACTAGAGCTACCCTTTTTCAAAATTTGATTCTACAACATCTTTTGGTTTCTTTCTTTTCATTAATCACATTAATGAAGTCCCATCATATAACGTTTCCTAAACATTGCAGAAAAAGAAACGAAAATAGAACGTATGCTTATGTCATCCGTATTCGCCACGGGGCCCCGTCTTGCATCGTTAGGTTACTTAACTACCGGCAGAGCGGGGGCTGGACTAGCGCGGCTGCAAAACATAAGCACCGTTTATTATATATATCATATATATAATATAACATGATCACATCATAGAAACAAGCAGCAGAAGCAACATATGAAGTATTGGATATACTAAGATTTTCGTGTTTTAAATTCAGCCAGTAATGTAAAACACGGATTCCACGGTCGTGATGAATAGCCAAACCAACATCCATAGACCCCTACGAGAGCGGCAAGTAACCCTGCCAATTCTAGAGTTAGGAGACCCGATCTCAACTGCTTGAGATGGTCTCCCACTGGACCTTAGAACCCGGTTACTTGCGCTCCCCATCTTGGGTCTATCATAATGCGGAAAAGTAAATAATATACAACAATGGTGGCATAATTTTCAACCCGGAAGTGCCCCAATAAAAGAATATTATATTGAATTTTACATGAATGAAAATATAAAAACTCTCATCTCACATAAAAAAAACCCGGCTATTCAATCACGACGATCCAATAAATCATATCATAAGCAACTCATAACATCTCATGCCATCAACGTAAGTAAATATGCGTATCCCGAAAACTCTTTGATATATAGTAACGAGATCGGGATACCCCACATATTACACTTACTGTCGCAGAAAAGAAATAGAAAACTACAATGATTAGAATCCACATTATCCTTAGACATCATAAACCCGGAATATCACATATTCCGAATTTCATGCCTAACATGTAAAACTTGTATTTTAGTCTCAAATTGAAAATACTTTTCAATAATGTGTCGGATAATTCAACAAGATTCCCGACTAGGTGATCGCGTACAATACGCAATTGCGACGGAGTTTTGATCCGAATCAAAACTTCGTTGCAATCAATCAATTGAGATTAAACGGCTAGCTTTAGTAACTAGTTTTCATAAAACTAATTAATCCGGATTCTAATAATAGTATCACACATCACAAATCTTGTAAAGTAACCACGACATTAGAATTCCGCACTCATTAAGCAATCTTAAATCAATATTTTTCAACACTTGAAAAAACAGTGAGCTAAAGTTTCAAAACCGATCGTTTTAAGCCAATCCAGGAGTCGAAACGAACTCGAAACCCGCCCGAATCTTCGCGGGGGAGAATACCCAAGATTAAGCGTCGAATAGGGGCTAGAGGGTGTACCCCATCCTCGAGACCACCACGAGGTGGCCATGGGGTGAGGCAGACCCGAAACTGCCTTTGGTGGGGCAGTTTCGGGTCCCCACCGCCAAGACCACCTTGTGGTGGTCTTGAGGAGCGGGCCTAGCCATTCGGTCCCTCCCGGGGTGTCCCCAGGGTGAGCACGCTCCACCCCGCGGCTTCTCGGTTCAAACTGTGAGCCCGCGGGGTATGCAAACAACTCAAAACATCAATTTTGAAACTGTTTTTTCGGCAGTTTTTGCGCGATAAAAACGGTGGATTTCTAACGTCGCTACAAGTAATTCTAATGTTATAGTTTGGCTATGATACCATGAAAGTCGACCTTAGCACAGTCAAGGGGTTCAAGAGGTATCAAGCATACAAAATTTTAATTTTATTTGGTGCTAAGCTAGACTACCAAGATCACTACTAGAATATTAGGTTATGGCTTTGTGATGTGATTAAACTTAAGAGAAGAAAAAGAGTATACAACCTTTGTAGTTCGTGTCCTTCTCTTCAAAAGCTCCGGGATGAAATCCGCACGACTCTTCAAGGCTCCTCTCCAAGTTGAACGAACCTCCTTCGTGATCTTCGCGCCAAAGACGATCCACCCGAAGTCCACAAGCACAAGCTTTTCACTACACTAAACACTTTTAGTGTAGGAAACACACCACACCAAATTACTAGTTTGGTGTGGGATGATGAAGTAGGGAATAAGTAAAGCTCACTAAGGTCTCACAATCACAATGATTCACATCTCATGTGAGAGTTTTGAGCTTGGAGGTGAGGTGAAGAAAATTGTAGAGAGCAAGAGAAGAAAAAGCTCTTGAAAAATGGCTAAAGCTTGAACCATGAAGCAAGTGTAGAATGAATAAAATGAATCATCTCTTTCCTCACTCATTCAAGCATGGAATAAAAATGCAATTAAAATTGCAACCATGCCTGAATAGTGAGTCAAGAGTAATATAAAAACATATAAACCCATGCCTTGAACCATAACACAAATATCTCCACAATTTACACCTCATTTTTCTATTTTCTAAAAAATAGAAAAACATGCCATGCTTCATATAATATATATATATATATATATATATATATATATATATATATATATATATATATATATATATTTATATATATATCAAATATACATTAATATGTATGTATATATATATATATATAAATAAAGCAATTAGTGAGCTAATGATATTAGTTAAGATATAATTATATCATATATAATATATATCACATTGTTAAATCAACACTTGATCTAATAATCCGGTTATATCACATATAACCGACTAATATCATTAATCTGAATATCACATTATCAAACCAACATTTGATTCGATAATCCGGTTATATCACATATAACCTGGCTGATAACAGATAACTGCCATATTACAGTACGGTATCACATACTCATATTTAATCTGGCCCACACACATATGATATATGTGTCCTACTTCGTTTCGCTTGAACCAGGAAACTTCTTTGTGGGACTCTGAAGACTCGTCAATACGTTGGCAGTAGGTGAAGATCACATCAGTCACCTACAAGCCATCAGCGGTACTAGCTGGATGTAACGGCTACCCGGGTATTGAGCGATATGAAGATCAACAAGCAAGCTCGTCCATACTCTCCATGAAGCCTATCAGTAACACTACTGTACAGTCCGGTCTCTTCGTATGATATGTCGCATATCATGTCTAGGGGTGAAATCGTCAAACCCCGGTAACGTGATAAGTCATGCCGATGTCTGGCCTATAACGGTTCGAGAAACTACCGATAACACTTATCAGTAAATCTTGGCAACAGCCCTGGCCAGAGACTTCCAGTTATAGGCAATCGAGCATTGCGCAATATCAACCCTCAATACCGGGAGAGACGAAACCCCTCCTGTCGCTCACTTCCAGTTATAGGCAATCGCTCATTGCCATGTACCCAAAATCCACCTGTTTGCATGACTCCTTTGAGCCATGGTAGGGAGGAAATCAAAGCATAGTAGGAGCCACACAAGACTCTATGACGATCTCGGATCTACAGACTAACCTGTACCAGTGTCATCAGAGGACTGCTATCTGACGATAGGTATACTACCACATAGGAATCCTCAGCGAGTCCTGTTCAGTGTATCCAGTCTCCACTGAGCACCCGTATACCATCTTTGATGTCAAACACCAATGGATGTGGGATCATCCATTGTCCATCATATGGGTCAAGAAGTGTATACGCTAGTTTACTCTGGAATATTGATGCCCTGGTCTCGATATTCCCACGACTAGGAACTAATTAAAGGATGTACTTGTGGACCACCCTGGCCCCACTAGTATGATCTCATCATAGTCTTGGTAGTCAAGTACATATCCTAAGGGCTTTATCAACATGTAAGAGAAAGACAGTATAAATACTAGTCTACATGTTAAGACAAAGAACAATCAGATAGCATACTATTATGTCGAGCAAGAAAGTCCTCTCTATATATATCCAAGTATCCACTATAATATACATCATATGTACAATAATGGCCTTTAGGGCATACATATAACTAACAGGTTATGAATATCCAACACCTCATTCGACGAGGCAAGAGTCAAGATCCTTCACCGGGAGTGACCTCTTGGGCTGAAGTTTGCGTCAGTGTAATAACTTCACTATAGTTGATTACTTTTTGCTTTGAATCGCAGTATTCAGTGGGAATATCCTGCACCTCATTACACGAGGAAAGAGCCGAGATCCCTTCACCGGGAGTGATCTCTTTAGCAATGGTTTTCGCCACTATATATTTGTAAAAAACTATCCGGTTCCTTCAACGATATCAAGTTCATTATGTTATTGGTTTTTCGCCAAAAACCATTCGTAGCCCTCCGTCATTTCAGACGGGTAGCACTTAGTATTCATGCTATGTTTGTTGGCCTTCATCAAGGCATAATGTATGGTAGCTATTTGTTACTTTTCTGTTGCATAGATAGATGCGTTGGTTTGGGATAGTCGTACTACTATGTTGGCCTTCGTCAAGGGTATATACGGGTGGGTTCAAATTAACCTGGACAATGACGGGTAGAACTTGACATGTGACTTATGATATGTTGGCCTTCGTCAAGGTCATAAGAGCATGGGGTAAAAATCATATCAGGAGTTTCAAACATACAGGAAACTTGCCAGGCATGCACATACCTTCTGGAGTGTGATAACTTGAGTAGATTACATCAAGTTATCATGCGATGATAGCTGGATCCCGATTCCCACTGATGAGTTGGTTTACTCCTCGGGTGATTTTAGATGATCCCGACTAATTCTTCTTTTGGGTTTGGAAGGAGAATTTGAAGAAGCAGTGGGAGACATCGTGATTAGATAAAGTGATTAACCATTCTGATCTAAATTAGAGTGCACGCTGAGTGTTTCTTTTCTCCCTCTCTTTGGCAGCGACCACGTCCCGACCCTAGACTAGAACTCATAAACCAAGTTAATCAAACATTCTTAAAACTCACTGGCTTTTGGATTGTCGAAGTTGCATATTTCATTGCCGCTCCTACTTATACCATTTGCATTTCTCCGGAACATTCCGTATTACTACGAAGATTCCCTTTTATTGGATATGACCATCGTATAGTTACATACGAACTCGAAGAAACTAGTTTCAGATTCGAGGATGGTTTCCGGTTCAGGAGAAATTGAATATGACTATTCAGTTGTGTTTTCCTTTTACCTTCTCTCAGGTTATGAGGGCTCCTAAGATTAAGATAAGGTACACCTATTGCGCTTATTGGATGGTCTTCTTCCAAACCATAGGCAGGTGTCGAAAGGTGGGGAAGGAGGAAAACCAATTAGCCTAAGTGTGGTATACAGGAGGTAATAAGTAAAGACAAATAAAGGGATTAGAAAGAGGGCAAAGTAAATTGCGACTGCTATCATTCATGACAAAACCGCGTAGCTCATCGCCACTCCTATTTCACCTTTGCATTTCTCTGGTTCAGGATAAATTGAATAGGATTATTCAGGTTGTCTTTTATCATTACCTTCTCTCAGGTTGCGAGGGCTCCTTGGATTGGGAGGCTACACCTATTACGCTTATTGGATAGTCTTCTTCCGAACCATAGGCTGGTGCCGAACGGTAGGGAAGGAAGAAAACCATTTAGCCTAAGGGTGGAGTACAGAAGGTACTGAGTAGAGGCAAATAAAGGGATTTGGAGAGATGACAAGGAGATATACGATTACAGTCATGAATCTGGATAATGGAAGAAGCATTACTAAGAATACCAGGATACCCCTTCGAAACATTTTCATGTTTCAGTTTCTCTGTGCATTTTTAATTGAAAACTGATTTCCCAATCAGATCCTTACTCCAGGGTATGTATTTGCCAGGTTTGATTCTCACATCTGTATGGTTTTTACAGATAATGAGTGGGAGTAACTTATTGGGAATTAGGTGATTATATCCTCATTATATCGGAATTCATTGTAATTGGTGATATTTGAGGAAATCACCTGGGGTTTTGTCTGACGGCAAATATTTGGTTTTGAATATCCGTTGTTATGAACCAATTTCAAACTGATATATCTGTACGTTTATTTTATAAAGTGAGATATAACTTTTTGAAATTATGTCCATGACATTTACCTATATCAGTTGATGGTTAGGTAGGGAGCATTCAACAGCGGTGTAATTCTTCTTAACCATAGTACAGTTTTCAACCTACGACGCACAGGGTTTGAGTTATTCAACTCAGAGGACTTATACAAAGTATTGTATGTTGTCCAGTGTCAATTAGGACAAAGGTGTTGGTGCTCGTACTATATTCTGTTTACTTATGACTTCTCCAGTTTTAGACAAGTATTTCGTAGAAATACAAGGTCCAAGTTTTGAGAAGTTATAGGTACAAGAATAAAGTAGAGAACCAGGTGTTGCAAGTATAAGTATTCTTCAAGGTGATCGGAGATGTAGATACTTGTGTTTTGTACTCAGTTGATAGTAATGGTTCTGAGAAACTCGCTTCTCTTTCAGGTTACTCATATTTGGATGCACTCCTAGTTAAGTAATACTGATCGTCCTCTCTCCATTTAGTTGAGATGCACTAGAGACAGCTGCATGATTTGAATCTGGTTCCAATTAAATCTGTGCCTCTGTTTCTATATTGTATATAGAATGGTTCATATCTTAACGATATTAAGGTATATGGAGTTGTCCGGCTTATGCTTAAAACCAAACTCTGGATAACTCAAGGCACGTTTCTATAATAGCAGTTTGTGGGTTAACCCAGGCTTTGACGAGGGTTAACTTTCTACCATCAGGAAGATCAATAGTGATATTGTTTTTGACTCGCCACAGTTTTAATAAAATGGATTTTTTCAGAAAACAGTAGTGGGAGTATGGTGGAACTGGAAGTGATTCCAGAACCACAAACGATTACTGAAAGTTTAATGAACCTAAAGATTCAATCAGGTTTGATATTCCATTATCCACTCTGCACATATGATGGGTAACCTCAGGCTCCCGAGAGGTACTTCAGTATCTTCAAAGATGGTGGCAGGGAGGTTCTTGTTTACACAGACTTGCCATTACTGCTGTTCTAGACTATGAGACCTGGAAGGAGAATGAGTATAGCGTCGTTCTAAACTAGCTTTAGAAGTGCACATATATATGACTCTGCCAGAGGGTTGTTATAGTCAGTGGGAGCAGCGGAAGCATAGTGGACAAGTTGCTTGTGTCTATGTATAGACTAAAACAGATATAGCGGAGATAGATCATCTATTTTTGATATGACAGTCATAGGCTTTGACTTCATCAAAATAGAATATGGATCTGTTAAGAAGGTAATAGGGTGTAATGCCCTGGTATTTGGATGACATGCACTTTATAGGAAGTGAAATTCATATACTACGATCAGTTATACTGTGGTTGTCACACAGTTCTTTCTCCACATAGGATATGGATATTATATCAGGCATTATGGTAACTAGATCTATAGTTTTAGATCTAGATTTGGGTTGTTTCCTAATCTGGATACTTTGACACTATTTTAAAGGTGTTTTAGAATGGACGACTCCTGGTATGGTGGTGTACCTGCAGGTGAAGGAGTCACTCTTTCTAAAGATGTCTTACAGACTAAAGGGGAGAGGGATGTGCATGATAGACATATCACTTGCTTATGCAATTGAGTCAATCATGAGATGTCGAGTACCACACCAGATGTTGTTTTTGCACTAGTTGCAATAAGTTTATATTAATCCAATTCTGGAGAAACGTTTGGAAGTAGTTTATGAACATAAGTGGATGTTCTAGGGATATGGTAACGTCAGCCTCCTTTGGGAGACCGTTATCATTCCAGGCTTCCAAGGTGACCTGAATGACAGAGTGACTGTCAGAGTTATAGTTTTCCCTCTTTTAAGGGACAGTATGTTGGACAGGTGGTCCAAACGGATACTGAGGGAGGCATGACGCAGGATACTGATTAAATTCAGTGGACGATACAGTCTAAGAAGTTTGCTGGATTTAGAGTTCATTTGTGAACTGGGTCCCATCATATATCCAGACATATTCTAAGACAGGTATTGCTCATTTTGGGAGATGGCTTTCTCCGCGAACTTGAGATAAAAAGAGACATGGAAAGAAACATTGGAGCGTATTTACTCACTGAGGCTATTTCTCGAACACAATAGTTTCACAAACGAGCTTTATGAAACCGATTAATAGAGGAGTTGGGTATTCGGTATCACACGAGCTGTGAGTATGCGACACCGCAATAATTAGCCTTAAGTGCATGTGGGAGATTGTTGGCTATAGTGCCCCCCAGTCAATTATTGGATCGCAGGCATGTGATTGCAATGATTGAGCGAGGAGCTATACCGGTAGAACAGTCTTACTCGAGATGATAGTATGCTATCTGATTTGTCTTTATCATCATGTACATACTTCAGGTGACATTACAGATCACTATTATATGTTGATAGAGCTCATATGATTCTTTCTTGACTGCCAACAGTATGATGGCGATCATATACGTGAGAGTTGGGTAGTCTATGAGCACATCCTTAAAATGTCCCTAGTCGTAGGAGATTCGAGACTGGGCATTGATACTCCAAGAGTAGACTAGTGTATACTGATCGAGATCCTGACGAGGGGCAGTGGTCGGTCTCACAAACCATTGGTGTTAGTTGGTTCACCTAAGATGTATACAGGTGCTCATTGGGTTATGAGTACTCCGGACGGACTCGCCGGGAACATGCTAGTTGGTATAATACTTATTGTCGGATAGAAATTCCCTGGTGACATGTGTGCAGGTTAGTCTATCGACCTGAGATCTTCATTTGTCTCGTGTGATTTCCCACTGTGCTTTGATTACTACCCTACCACGGCTCAAAGGAGTCGTGCAAACAGCTTTTAGTTGGGTACAGTCCCAAGCCACATGGAGGCAGTGAGCGGATCATCAGGGAATTCGTCTCTCCCGGTATTGGAGGTTGATGTCACGTTGTGCACGGGTGTCCATCACCAGAAATCCTCGGCCGGGGTAGTCGAGAATTACTGATCTAGGATCGGTAGTTTCTCATGCGGTGATAGGTTTCATACCGACACTAAATGTCGCGTTATTAGGGGTCTGACTTTATCCACCCCCCCCACCAGACTCGATATGCGATACTTATAGATGAACGGACCGGACTGTATGGATATTATCTCTGTCAGGCTCAGTAGGAGTTTCAAGATGAGTTTGCTCGTCGGTCTCCCTTTCGCTCAATACCTGGATAGCCGTTACATACAGCCAGTGCCACTGACGTGCTTATGGTTAAACCCACTGCCAGTGTATTGACGAGTCTTTAGAGTCCCACACAGAGGGTTTCCCTGGTTCGGGCGAAACGTTATAGAGGCCATATGGTTTTATGGCAGGGTTCGATCATATACGCGCACTTGTGCACGGATCATGATCGGACATATAATACTAGTGGGCTTTGGTTTAAGCCGGATCCTAGTATTATTGTGATGGATTATTTTTGTCTCGTTGTATTCGTATTCAGTCGGAATACGGATGCGGGTATATATATACGGATGAGGGGTATTCTTGTAATTCGTTACAAGATTTCTTTAGAGGTTGCCATTTCTTTTTGTGGATTAAAACATTTTAGGTTTTAAAAGTTTTATTGTGTGAGGAAAGTGTGACTCATTTGTTTTGGCTTTAACTTTTGCTTGCTCACCTGGTGATTCATTCATGACCACATGGGTGTGACTCATGGTGGGTCATATTGTAACTCATGCTAGTTTTTGTTTTGGGTGAGATATTTGTGTGTGAGGCAGATATTTTTCCATGTGAGGATTTTCTTTAGTTGATTGCACACACACACAAATAGCTCACAACAACACTCACCAAAAAAGAGCAGACACATTTTTTCTTCACTTTCCTTTTCTCATGAGCTCACACTTTTCTTCCAATGGCATCTTCTTCAACCTCCACCATACATGTCTCATGTGTTGAGAAACCTAGGGTGTATTGAGACAAAGTAATTACACACTCTCTCTACTTCATCTTGGCTATCTAGGCTAGCAAAATATATACTTGAGTTGCCTCAGATTTGAGGCGGAAGCCCGTATTACTAACCCTCGACATGGATCGTCTTCGATGGGGGAGACCGGAGATCAAACTTGATCGAGAAAGCCGCGAGGAGCTTGGGACAGAGGTTGATGACCGAAGGACACGGATCGTTCGGTATAACCTCTCTAAACTCCTTTTCATATAGCTAGTGTAGGGTTAATAGTACGATCCGTAGATTAGGGTTCCATTAGCGCCGGTTTCTAAAAGTTTTTATTCCGCATTTGGCCACGGATTGATGGACGGGACTCTGGCATAACCCAACAATTTCAACTCTTGAAATTCCCAATAATTGTTTATACCCCTAGCGACTTATGACCTTGGCTATGGTCAACAAATTATAAGCGCTAGTCAAGTTCAACCCATCATTTCTTGATTGAATTAAACCCACCCGTACGACTCTTGGCTAAGGTCAACAAAGCCGTACGACTACTCTAATCCAATCGCATCACATGCTGCAGATAAACACTAATTAGCTACAGCACACTACGCCTGACTAAGGTCAACAAACGTAGCACGAATACTAAATAACACTTATCTGAAATGACGGAAGGCTACATTGGTTTTTAAGAAAACTTTTAGAGTAATGAACTTGATATCGTTGTAGAATCTAGTGATTTTGAAAAGGAGTGGTTTAAGCTCCGCTTTTAAAATTGATTAGTTTTGAAAAACAAACTGAGTAGTTATTACTAGCTTTTGCTAAAGAAGTCACTCCCGGTGAAGAGATCTCGGCTCTTTCCTTATCGAATGAGGTATTGGATATCCATCAAGGAATATCACTATGTAAAACAAGAACTAGAGAAGCTATCAAACTAAACCGAGTGGGTTGTAGCATTTGCAAGTTTTGCTAAAGTGGTCACTCCCGGTGAAGGGATCTCGGCTCTTTCCTCATCGAATGAGGTATTGCATATCCATCAAGGAATACCACTATGCAAAGCAATAAGTAGAGCTACCTTTTTGAGAATTTTGATTTTACAATATTTTTAAGTTTCTTTTCTTTCATTATTCTCATTAATGAAATCTCATCATTTAATATTTCCTAAACATCACAGAAAAATGAAATGAAAATAGAACGTACGCTTATATCATCCGCATTCGCCACGGGGCCCGTCATGCACCATTAGGTTACTTAATTAACGGAAGAGCGGGGGCTGGACTAGCGCGAATGCAAAACATAAGCAACATTTACTATATATCATATATATAATATAGCATTCGTCTCATGCAGTTATATAATAAGTATCACAGAACCAAGCAGCAGAAGTCAACATATGAAATATTGGATATAATAGGAGGTTCATGTTTTAAATTAAGCCAATAATAAAAAATACGGATTCCACGGTCGTTATGAATAGCCAAACTCACATCCCTATACCACTACTATAGCGGCATGTAACCCTGCTAATTCTAGAGTTAAAAGACCCGGTCTCGACTCTTCAAGATGGTCTCCCACTGGACTCCAGAATCCGGTTACTTGTGCTCCCCGTCTTAGATATATGCTAATGCGGAAAAGTAAATAATATACATCAGTGCTGACATCATCTTCAATCCAGAAGCGCCCAAATAAAAGAATATTATATACAAATTTTACATGAATGAAAATATAAAAACGCTCATCTCACATAAAACCCCCGGCTATTCAATCACGACGATCCAATAAAACATATCATAGCAACACATAATATCACATATTATCAACGTAAGTAAATATATGTATCTCGAATGCCGTTGACATATAGCAACGAGATTTGGGATACTCCACGTATTACACTTACGGTCACAGAAAAGAAATGAAAAACTACATTAATCATGGATGCAAACCCCTATATAAGTAGGAAGAATATACACTCCGTACATGTTTTTGTGCATGTTTTTGTGCAGGTTTTATGCGGTAGATTTTAATTTAAATCATGAAGTGCCATAGATTTTAATACGCTTGCGGTTTGTAACGGAAGGGGGTGGGCAGAGCATGATGTTGGAAGCAAACTTAAAACTCAGAGTCCAATCCTACCCGCACATCATCTTTAACAAGGTAAGAACTCGACGATAATGGCATGCTTGTTGCTTAGTTTTATTTTAGTAACTGGAAATGTTTTGTCATTTCACAACCAAGTATATTGCAATTTTTTAAAAGTGCCATGAATGCAGTGGCTCTGATTTTGAACTTGAAAACAAAATCAAGTAATATTTGATCAATTAAACTAACTTAGTATGTACATTTTATTTTTTAGAATAATAAGTATTATCTAAAGTGAAGAATAATACATAATTTTATCATTTAACTAGCGAGAATAATACAAAAAAATCCAATTTTTTCACATTAATAATTAATTAGATATTCCTAAGTAATGGGAAATATTAATGTTTGAAATAAGTAATATCTAAATAGATGATGAACATTAAAATAAGAGTGCCTAATTTAGTTTTCCAAATCAAAATTCTTATCATAGAAAATATTTTTTTTTCCTTATTAGTCATGCACATATTGATGCAGTCACGTCATGCTAATATGTAGTATGCATTTACTTCAATAATTCGTATACGATATAATGTATGGACCAAATTTTTACTAAAAACTAACAAATATAAGTAATGATTAGAATTTGATGTATAGTTGATTAGCAAATTTACTCTATACGGAGGAATAAGTCAAATGGAGATTAATGTTCAATCTACCTTCAAGATACATTTTTAAATGTATATGACATAATACTTATAGTAGTAATGGCGAATCAAGCATATAATATTCACACGAACGATATCTTGAATTTTCCTATAAAGCAGATTCTACGAGCTCTAAAACTTGATATAAATAAAGTATATATATATATCATCCGTGTATAGAAGGTTCAGGAAAAACGAAAGTTGACGATGGTCCTTGGAAAAGGCGGCCTCCAAGGCCAAGCATCACAATTCAACGGGAGAGGACGAAGGCAATGACCAATTACCATGTGGCTCCTTCATTCAGCTCAAATCGGAGACGGCGGCAGAAAAGCTGAATATCTACAACACAACGTGTGTGCAAGATTGCTGTATCGAAAGGTGAACAACATACACAACAAGATTCGCGGTATGCTGAAGGCTTTGAAGGAGAAGAACGAAAATGGCGACATCGATGGGATAGTTTGTGTCAGGAAAGGTATTTAAATTTCAGAAGGAGGAGAGGATTCAACCATATCAGCACCTCTCTAAAATTTATGCCTCAGCGTATATTGATTTTTGTTGCTGCATAATAAAAGCTTTTTCACACCAAGGCAACATTATCCTTTATGCTGTTGTTTTGTATTAATTATTTCTGGGGCTCTTTTTACTAATTAAAAAACTGCCTCATGCTTTGTTAATTACTAAAAAGTCCTTCATACTTCATATTTACTTAAAACACCGCTCATACATTTAAAATGCACTAAAAAGCCTCCTAACAAACCAAAAAGAGAATATTTTTGGTATTTTTCATTACACCATTAGGAAACTAATGATGAGTATCAGGTTAGGGTTTAAAAACCTCCGAGCCTCTCTTCTTCTACTAAAATTCTCAATTTTTTCCCAAATTGGTTTTAGAGTTAGAATTTCGATCAAAGATCTCTCAAATTAATCATGAAAACCGGATTATCTTCCTTAACCTTCTACGGTAACGAGCTTGTCTTGTGTTGTTGTCGCCTCAATTGTAAGCTTCGAGTTAGTGGATAATCTCATTCGAAAGGAGAGGAATTCTTTAGTTTTCTTAAATCCCAATTTTTAACTAAGCGAGAATGCATGTTTTATATTTATAAGAGAAAAACTTACGTAAATACCTAAAAGTTAAGAAAGAAGCTCAAGCTCAAGCTCCAATTCACAAAAGAGACATTAATTTTGGGTGGAAAACTAACGGGTTTTTTTTAATGCATTTTAAATGTATATGGTTTTTTTAAGTAAATATGAAATGTGGAGGTTTTTTTAAGTAATTAGCAAAGTATGGAGGGACCTTGTAGTAAAATGCCTTTATTTCTAATGTTTCATTTGTCTTGCCAAAAAACCTTGGTATATATATCATTTTACAAGTTCTTTTTGCAGGTGTGATGGACATGAAATGGAAAAAAAAAACTTGTCTTTATATAAAATGAAAACGGAAATTTATTTTATTGAATTTGTATACAAAAGTCTGAACTCGATATCATTCATTATAAATATATAATTACAATTGGTATCTATTTTTTGTGTGAAGTGAAATTTTATCTCTAATTGATTTAGGTATAATAAAAATTCTAATTTTATTAGGCCTATTATAATACTATTTATGCAAAAAGAGTAGTAAATATTTACTAAATTCATACCCATTCATTAAATTTTGATTTTTAAATAATTTGGTTAATTTTAATATATAAGGAATATCTGTTATTGTATTTATAATAGTGTACATGAGCTTTCAACATAAATGCTTATTATATTTATATGCATTCATAATTTTTTTATTTTTAAATAACCTTTTAATAATTTTGTTTATTTGATTACATGATGGGTATCGGTTATTTTATTTATATGAGTGTACACGGGTTATCGACATATATGAGAAACAGACTTAAGCATTAATGGTGGAGGGCCCATTAATGTCTTATATCCATGTACCATAAAGTTTTTCCAATGTGGAACAATTGCTCCCACATATCTCAACACTCCATCTCACTTGCAATATGGTTGTCACATCGATCGTACAACATATATAGAGCTAAATCTTTGAGATGTTCGTTTCTTGTTGTTACATGGAATGGAATATTACCGAAAATCCTAACATTCCTTGGAATATGTTTTTTCGTGCACCTAATTTTAAGAAATCTTGCATTACTGTGCTTGGCATATATTAATCATACCTGGTAATAGCGTCCAAATGATATGAAAATTGGTTGACATATATTTAATGATATGGAGATCAATATAGACGGAGCCGGTCGCCCAAAATATCGACAAATAATTGACTTTTAAAGACGTCACAATAGAAATTTCCTACCGTGCCAATGTATAACCCGTTTCCTACATGTGTGTGTGTGTGTGGAGTACAAGGGGCCAACAATATCCCTAGCTATAGGATGTATCCTACATAATGAATTCAATCATTAGCTATAAACTATCATTACAATAAACGCTACAAAATTTTCTAACAATTTTAGGACAATATTCGAAATGGCAGATAGTTCAGTAAAGTTCACACCAGCGGCAGAAATTTCAAAACTCGACAAATTCGACAACACTCATTTCCGATGATGGAAAGGGAAGATCTACTTCCTTCTAGTGCCACTAAAGTTGGTGCATGTTTTAAAAGGAGAGAAGCCTAAACCAACCGAAAATGAAATAGTGGCGGATTTCAAATTGCGACAGAAATAGGAGCAAGAAGACTTTCTCTGTAAAGGCCACATTTTGAATGGTCTCTCCAATGAGTTGTACGATGTGTATCATCGCAAGTTCTTAGAGGCTACAGTAAAAGAACTTTGGGATGATCTGTACAACAAATACAAAACCGATGAGACCTGTAACAAAAACTTTCTTATTGGAAAATTATTTGATTATAGAATGATAAATAATAAATCCATTATGTCCCAAGTTAATGAATTTCAATTACTTATGCATCAAATAGTCTCTGAGGGTCATCATCTCGACGAGTCTTTGTAAGTCTCTTCTATTATTGCAAAGTTACCTTTATCTTGGAAAGACTGTCGAAAAGAACTCAAACAAACGAGGAAATCTATGACTATGAAAGAACTAGTTAAGTTTCTCCAACTTGAGGAAAATTCTCGAAACTTAGATAAACTAGAAATGGAAACAAGAAATCCAAAGGCTCTTGTCATAGAAAATGGCTCTAATAATAAAGACCAAAAGAGAAAGAAAAAATGACAACTCTGGAAATAATAATAAAAAACATAAGCAATGAAATTCTAAAGGATTTTGCTGAAAATGTGGAAAGAGTGGTCATTTTAAGAAACAATGCAGAATGTATTTGAAGGAAAAACAACAAAAAGATCCTAATATGGCATCCAACGAGGATTTTGCAGCAGTAATTTTTGAAACAAATGTTGTTGGGGACAATATGGAATGGTGGATAGACTCAGGTGCAACGAAACATATTGCTCGAAGTAGGATTCTCTTCAAGGCATATGAAAACGTCGACAGTGGTTAAGAACTCTATATGGGAAATTCATCCACAGCCAAGGTTAAATAGAAAGGAAAGGTTATTCTCCGTCTTTCATCGGGAAAGAATTTGACTTTGAATGATGTACTTCATGTTCCAGATATTAGAAAAAAATTTGTATCTGTGAGTCTTCTAAATAAATATGGTTTCAAAGTGACAGTATAGTTCTGTCTAAGGGTGGCGTATATGTTGGTAAAAACTATGTAACCAATGCAAGTAGGTCCTAGTGCTCGCGCCGCAAGACTCGCGGCCAAAGCGAAAGGGAAAACAAGAACTTTTATACAAGCACTAGAAACTACAACCAAGAAATCGATTTCAAATACTAAACTAGCAAGAAAACCAAGATAGCTAACTACAAGTTATCATGACCTTTGTAGCGTGTCCACCCAATCATAGAAGACCCCTTCGAAGCTCCTAAGACGTCGGGAACGAGTTTGAGAGGCGATCTCCCTAGCCGAAGATGATCCACCCGAGGGAAACGAGAGTGTTTACCGCCGGAAATAAGGAACTGAAGCACGGGAAGCACGTCCAGCCTGAATACATGGGAAGATACTATATGGAACATATCCGTCCACCTCTCCGAAGATACCAAGTTGATTTATGACACCGTATATCGGGGTTTGGATGGATGCGACCGTTGTAGCAGATTTATCAGATTCCCCATCATTGATGAGGGGTTTTTAATAGTGGGGACACTTTTTGCTGCAGGCGCAAGCCCCTGCAATTAATTACGTTATCGCCAAGCGATAACAACTTTCTCTACTCCAAGTATATCACTTTGTGCCGTGTTATGATTTGTTTATTATGGGGTTACCCTTGATTTTATACGGAGACTAATATATGTCATCGCCCGTAGGGCGTGGATTAGTCCAAATCCGTATATATCAGATTTGGGTTGAACCTAGCTCATACGTTCCATCAGTTTAGGGTATATGTCTAAGGACCGTTAGTCATATATGGGGCTAAGATCAATTTAAATGATATAGTATAAAAGATAATTAGTCGTATATGGGACTAAGATCGAATTAGGTATCATAGATTAAAGATCATTAGTCGTATATGTGGCCAAGACAACTTAGATGATAATGATGAAAGATCATTAATGGTATATGAGACTAAGATCAATTTGGAAATATAATTAACGACCGTTAATCTTGTTTTAGATTAACTTAAGCATTTTATTTTAAGGACCGTTAGTCGCATAAGGGACTAAGATCAACGTAAATATAGTGAATATATGGGCTCTGTTGATTTATAATCAAAGAATTTTAACTTCAGGAAACTTAGTCAATTTTGGGCTAAATGACGGGCTTTCATTTTACCCAGTAGTGCTAGGCACTCAAATATATTCCGCTCACGTATGAATCATATGAGGCGCTGAGTCTCTAGCGCTCACGTGGATGGCATGCGAGACACCGAGTCTCGGGTTTCTTTTGAGCACTCACGTATGCATCACGTGAGACACTTCCCGTTTGCTTCTCTTGGGCGTTCACGTGCATATCACGTGAAATGCTCACTTTCAGTTGCTCACATGTGTTGGATATAGTGCCCTCAAAGTCAATTATTGTATCGCAGACACGTGATTGCAATGATTGAGGGAGGACCTATGCCGGTAGGACAATCTTACTCAGGATGATTGTATACTATCTGGTTTGTCTTTATCATCGTGTACATGTTTTAGGTGACATTTTGGTTCACTATTACACGTTGATAGAGAATAGTATGCTACCATGGTTTGTCTTTATCATCGTGTACTGCTTTAGGTGACCTTACAGGTCACTATTGCACGTTGATAGAGCCCTTAGGATTCTTGCTTGACTACCAGCAGTATGATGGCGATCATATACATGGGAGTTGGGGTCCATAAGCACATCCTTAAAAGGTCCTTAGTCGTAGGAGTTTCGAGACTGGACATCGATACTCCATTAGTAGACTAGTGTATACAGTCGAGACCCCGACGAGGGGCGGTGGCCGGTCTCATAAGCCATTGGTTGACGTTGGTCCACCTAAGATGTTTACAGGTGCTCATTGGGTTATGAGTACACCGGACAGGACTCGCCGGGAACATGCTAGTAGGTATTATACCTGACGTCAGATAGCAGTTCCCTGGTGACATGTGTACAGGTTAGTTCATCGACCTGAGATCGTCATTTGTCTCGTGTGAGTTCCCACTGTACTTTGATTACTACCCTACCACGGCTCAAAAGAGTCGTGCAAACAGGTTTTAGTTGGGTACAGTCCCGAGCCACATGGAAGCAAGTGAGCGGATCGGTAGAGGATTCGTCTCTCCCGGTATTGGGGGTGAGGTCGCGATGTGTCTAGGAGAGCCATTACACAAAGCCCTCGGCCGAGGCAGGAGATTTACTGGTAGGTATTCCGGTAGTATCTCAGGGTGTTCTAGGCTACACTCCGACACGACTTGTACCGCTTTCGGGGGTCTGACTTTCACCAACCCCCTAGGCCCGACATGCGATGCTCATAGACGAACGGACCGGACTGTACGGATATTGTCACTGACAGGCTCAGTAGGGTGTCAGGATGAGTTCGCTCATCGACCTCCCTTTTGGTCAATACCTGGTAGCCCGTTACGTATGGTTAGTACCTCTGACGTGCTAGTGGTTAAATCTACAGCCAAAGTATTGACGAGTCTTTAGAGTCCCACACAGACAGTTTCTTAAGTTTCGGGCGAAACGTTGTAGAGGTCGTATGATATATGGCGCGGTTCGATCTTATACGTGCGGTATTGCACGGATCTTGATCAGACGGATCATACTAGTGGGCTTTGGTTTAAGCCGGATCCTAGTATTAGATTTGTTGGATTACTTTAGTCTCATCGCATTCGCATTCAGTCGGAATGCGGGTGCAGGTATGTATATACAGGTGATGGGTATCCTTGTGATCCATCACGAGTTTACTTTAGATGTTGCCATATCTTTTTGTTGTGGCAAACATTTAGATTAATGTTTGCATTTGGAAATAATGAGCTAGAATTTCATCATGAGATGCATTAAATGTGACATGGACATATATTATGACACATGGTCTCTTTTTTGTGAAAAATGTCACATTAGTGGATTGATTTGTGTCTTGATTTGATGAAGAGAGAGAGGGGGGCTGCCATGACATATAGTTTGGTTTTGTATTTTTAAAACTCACTCTCTCATTTTCATCACAAGAACAACAAAAGAAAAGAGCTTCTTCTTCTTCTTCCTCTAGCTCATTATCTCCATCAATGGCATCATCTCTAACCTCCATCCAAATCCATGGATGCAAGAGACAAAGTGATCACAAACATTCTCTACAACATCTTGGACACGTCGGCTAGCACACTTCATGCCCGAGTTGCTTCGGATGAAGCGGGAGCCCGTAAAAGGAATCGATGATGTGATGCCCTTTCCGACAAGGAGATCGAGACCGGAGATGCCGCGAGGAGCTTGGGATGGTGGCCGAAGACCGAAGGACACGGATCGCTCGGTATAGCTTTCTATCCCTTCTCTAGATAGCTAGTTTATGGGTTAATGGTTCGATCCGGGTTTTAAGCATACGATAGCGCCGGTTTCTATTTTAGAAAAAATTTCGTTTCCGCATTTTGGCCTCGGAAAGACGGCCGGAGCGCTACCGTAGTCTTACATGGTATCAGAGCCAGGCCATTAACCTTTACTAGCTTGCTCTAGCGTGTTTAGAACTTTGATCGGACGAAATTTCCAAAATCCTTGTTTCCAATTGTTCAGTTTCTGTCAATTTTATTTTGTGCTCTAAAAATTTTTTTGGGCATGTCAGAAAATCAGGCAGGGTTTTCTAAGAGAACTGAGAAAATTTGGTGGGCTGATTTCACTGTAGAGCGGCGAATACGCGGCCGTACCCACGTTTTTGCCGCGGATCCGCGGCCGTACTGTAGCCACAGTGCACCAAATTTCTTCAGTAGGTCTCTGACTTGGAAAAGGGGTTTCTGGTAATTTTATTTTGGGCCCAGATTTATTTTAGTACTGAGTATTGTGCTTGGGGCCCACTTCAGGAAATTTTGTCGATCGAAAATTTTAAACATGTTAGTTTACAGTATTTACATTATATCTGCGACCGTGAATGTCATTTGATCGGTAAATCCTGTCTAATTGCTATAGCCCTTTTAGACGGATTTGCGAACGTGACATTCACGTTGATGTTCTGTATTGTGCTGTGATGTTACGGATTTGTTGTGGTGGATAGCCTGGGTGCAATGTTAGTACAGTTTGGTTGTATTTGTATATTTGATATTGCGGGGCGAGCGTCCGACATGTGGACTGCCGTCACTGCCTGTTTGTATATTATTCTTTTGGGGCACGACCGGGCTGAGGTCGATGTACCCGTTGTATATATTTTACTTTCTGTACTAGGATTACCCCACGGAGGGGTGCACGGGTAGCCGGGTTCTAGAGGGCAACGGGCCTGCATCTCATGGCTTTAAGACGGAGGGGGCTTCACTCTAGAATTGGCGGGCTATTCGCCGCACTCGTAGGGGGTACAGGTTGACCCAAGGAGGGGTGCTCAAGTTACCGGATTCCGTGAAGTGCTGGGTGGTCCATTCACGTTGTTGAAGGGGGCTGCCTTGCTTCAGGTTTTGGCGGGTAACTTGCCGCGCCCGTAGGGGTCTAGGATTTCATTGCACAGGCTATCCACACGACCAGGGGAACGTCGGGTTTCAGTAGCGGCTCTATGAAACCCGAGGATTCCAGATTATCTGTATTGTTCTGTGATGCTTATTACATTTTTGTGATGTTGTATTTTATCACGCCTTGAGCGAATATTATATATTGATATATATACTAGTAGATGTTGTATATGTTTTACACCCGCGCTAGTCCAGTCCCCGCTCTGTCGTTAGTTAAGTAACCTAACGGGTGATGACGGGACCCAGTGGCGAATGCGGATGGCATATACGTACATCGTATTTTCGTTCTTTATTGGTGTGATCAATTGATGGGACTGCGTTGATTCGGATCAATGCAAGCTAAACAAACCTGTTTGATGTTGTTGGAACATTTTTCAAAAAAAAAAAGCTGTTATTGCAAGGACGTTCTCTTTTGTTTTGCACAGTGGTATTCGGTTATGAATATCCAGCACCTCAGTCGACGAGGCAAGGGCCGAGATCCCTTCACCGGGAGTGACCCCTTGGACAGAAGTTTGCGTTAGGGTAATAACTTCACTATAGCCGATTACTTTTTGCTTTGCATCGTGGTATTCAGTTGGAATATCCTGCACCTCATTCTACGGGGAAAGAGCCGAGATCCCTTCACCGGGAGTGACCTCTTTAGCAAAGGTTTTCGTCACTATATTTTTATAAAAAGCTATGCAGTGTTAGTTATGTATATGCCCTAGAGGCCATTGTTGTACATATGATGTATATTATGATGGATGCTTGGATATATACAGAGAGGACTTTCTTGCTCGTCATGATAGTATGCTATTCGGTTTCACTTTATCTTAACATGTTGACTTGTACTGGTTTACTGTCTTTCTCTCACATGTTGATAAAGCCCTTAGGATCTGTACTCGACTACTGGAACTATGATGAGATCATACTAGTGGGGCCACGGTAGTCGATGAGTACATCCTATAACTGTTCCTAATCGAGGGTATATCGAGATAGGGCATCGATACACCAGAGTAGACTAGCGTATACGCATCTTGACCCATATGATGGGCGATGGATGATCCCATATCCATCGGTGTTTGACATCAGAGATGGTGTACGGGTGCTCAGTGGAGACTGGGTACACTGGACGGACTCGCCGAGAACTCCCAGATGGTGATATACCATACGTCAGATGGCAGTTCTCCGGTGACACTGGTACAGGGTAGTCTGTAGACCCGAGATCGTCATAGAGTCTTGTGTGATTCCCACTATGTTTTGATTTCCACCTTACCACGTCCAAGAGGGCGTGCAAAACGGTGGCTTTTGGGTACAGTCCCGAATCACATGGAGGCAATGAGCGATAGGAGGGGATTCGTCTCTCACGGTATAGGGAGTTGATGTTGTGCTGTGTTCGATTGGCTATAACTGGAAGTCCCTGGCCAGTGCTGATATAGAGATATACTGGTAAGTGTTACCAGTAGTTTCTCGACCTGTTATGAGCCTCACATCGACACGACTTATCGGTTACTGGGGTCTGACGTATACCACCCCCAGACTTGATATGCGACATATCAGACGAACAGACCGGACTGTACGAGAGTGTTACTGATTGGATTCACAGGAGAACGTACAGGCTAGCTTGTTGATCTTCTGATCGCTCAATACCTGGGTGGCTGTTACGTTTAGCTGACCGCTTGCAGCTTGTGGGTGTTTGATATGATCATCACCTGCTACCGGAGTATTGACGATTCTTTAGAGTCCTACATAGAGGTTTCTTGGCTCAGGCAAAACGGAGTAGAGGCACATATGTGATATGCGCAGGACCGAGGATAATGCGATATGAGATACTGTATTATATTCTCGCGATATTTAGATATGAACCGGGACATCGGATCAAGTGTTAATTCGATGAATCGGTACATGATATATTAGTCGGTTATATTCGATATAGCCGGATTGTCGGATCAAGTGTTGATTCGATGATTTAATGTATAATAATATATATGATATATTGTATCACATTATCTAATATTGGCTCGCTTTATTATTTCATTTTCTCACCGGATAATACATTGATATATATGCGATATATGTTAATTGTATTATTTTCTATTGTTGCAAATATATAATATATATGTGATATATATTATTGCAACATGATATGATTAATAATGGAACATGTTTAGTAGAGGTTAAGCAAGGTTAGGGTTTGATTAGGGTTAGCTTCTTCTTGCACCATCTAGAAGCTTTCCTTTTGTCAAGTGTAAGATATTATGGTTGATATTATCTTATGACTCATTCTTTAAACCTAACCAAACCCTAGCCCTAGTTTATTCTCTACAAAGGTTAACCTTCTCATCCTTGACCATGGTTCCTTGATCAATCATATATTCTTTATTACTATTCATCACAAAAGGATTATCTTTTTCATTCATCATCTTCTTCTCTTTTTAGCTTTGAGAAAGCTTACTAGAAATTCCTTTTGTGATGATTTCATGTGAGATTACGATATAAAAGAAAAGCATAAATACTACTCCATCATCCTCATCTAATCTAGCCCATTAGATTAGGGTGTTCACCTCATTAGAGTGAGAGAGCTTGAGCTATTGCAACTTCGACGTAGATCATCGGAGAAGCGGAACACTACAAGCTAGCATGGATCGTTCGAGTCATGGAGCCTCTCTTGAGTCCGGGAGATCATGGATCGCGGCGAAGGGACTTTTACTCGCAGCTTATGAAGCGAAGGAGCGGACTACAAAGGTTGTAATCCCTCACTTTTAATTGTAAAGATGTTTACTTGCATGTGTAACCCTAATAATCTAGCAAAGATTCTGGCTTTGGGTTGTTCGGCACGTCTAAATTTTTATTCGGGCATGTTTGATGCCTTATGAACCCTCACTAGAGTGCCTAGGAACCCTACACTGGTATCAGAGCCTAACTAGAGCATTAGGCGACGTGTTTACGAAGTTAAAACTCCGAACGAACTCCGATACGACGATTTGAACCCCTCTCTGGACTTTTTCTAAAAACTGTGATTTTTCATAATTAAAAATTCTTAAAATTACCAGCAGGAAAATATAAGCATCTATCTGAAACACGTGTCAATGATCCATACATTGCGCCGCGGAACCGCGGCAATACCTTGCTCCTGCCGCGGAACCGCGGCCGTACAGACATGTTGTTGACTCGTTTTTCAATGGTTATAACTGTAGGTGATTGTGTATTTTTCTGGGTATTTTTAATCTGACTCAAGTGTTGAGTGTTCTGGGGTTTATTTTGTTATCGTCAATTCGATCGGAAATTTTAATTTTGTTATGTTTTCCGGATATTTTGAAACTGTTAAAATGTTCGAGTGGATATCATTAACTCACTTTTTCCTGGCACGTAAAACTTTCAAGTGTTGATTTTATTTTTTCGGGTTTAAATCTTTCGGTATAATGTGCAAGTAACACGGTGGACCCTCTAGAAGACAACAAACCTTAACTCGATTATGTGACCGTCTTGAACTGCCTTTAAACCTTAGGGTTTGGGGCAGTACGGCATGCCACATGTGAGGCATTGGCTTGACCCTTCTACGGCTGGATCACCGGTATTGTGACATATTCTGGAATTATTTGAACTCCGCTCAAGTGTTGAGCAATTAAGGAAAATTTGGGTATTTGATTATCTGTTCGGAAAGTTTAATACTGTCTATTTATCTGGAATGTGATACAATATGTGGAATTCATAGAGTTAGGCATGAAATGCGAAGTATGTGATATTTCGGATTTACGATGTCTAAAGTGATTGTGGATTCCAAATATTGTAGTTTTACAATTTCTTTTCTGTGACCGTAAGTGTAGTATGTAGTTGTATTGCCGGTTTTCGTTGCTATACGTCAACGACGATCGGTGTATGCATACTTACTTACGTTGATGATATGTGATATTATGTGTTGCTGTGATATATTATATTGGATCGTCGTGTTCTGAATAGCCGGGGGTTTTATGTGAGATGAGGGTTTTTATTTTCATTCATGTAAAATTCTTTTGTATGTAATATTCTTTTATTGGGGCACTTCTGGGATGAGGTTGATGTCACCATTGTATATTATTTACTTTTCCGGATTAGGTAGACCCAAGGAGGGGAGCATAAGTAACCGGGTTCTAGGGTCCAGTGGGAGGCCATCTCGAGGAGTCGAGACCGGGTCTCCTAACCCTATAACTGGCAGTGTTACTTGCCGCTCTCGTAGGGGTCTAGGGATGTGGGTTTGGCTATTCATCGCGACTGTGGAATCCGTGTTTTATACAGGCTCGTATTAAAAACACGGACGTCGTAGTATATCCAATATTTCATATATGTTCTTCTGCTGCAATGTTCTGTGATGAGATCATATTACTGCCTGAGATGAATGCTTATACTATATATATATATATATATATATATATATATATATATATATATATATATATATATATATATATATGCTGATATATAAATATTACTGCTTTCGTTTCTTCTGTGATGCTTAGGAAGCATAAGCTGATGGGATTTATTAATGAGATTAATAAAAAGAAAAGAAACCTAAAAGATGTTGTAGAATCTAAACTTTATAAAAAAGGTAGCTACAGTTTTGCTTTACATAGCGGTATATATGATATACCCTGCACCTTATTCGATGAGAAAAGAGCCGAGATCCCTTCACCGGGAGTGACCTCTTTAGCGAAACTGGCAGATGCTACAAACTCGCGGTTTTGTTTTTGTCAGCTTCTATAGTTCTTGCTTTGCACCGCGGTATATATGATATACCCTGCACCTTATTCGATGGGGAAAGTGCCGAGATCCCTTCACCGGGAGTGACCTCTTTAGTGAAACTAGAAAAGCCTCAAAAACACTCCTTTTCAAAATTCACATGATTCTACGACGATATCAAGTTCATTACGCTCAAAGTTTTCTGAAAAACCTGCGTAGCCCTCCGTCATTTCAGATAGATATTATTTAGTATTCGTGCTACGGTAGTTTGGCATTCGTCAACGCGTAGTGTACGGTAGCTATTTACTATTTATCTGTAGCATATGATGCGATTGGATTAGGGTATTCGTACGGCGTTGTTTGGCATTCGTCAAGGGTCGTGCGGGTGGGTTTAATTCAATCAAGAAATGTACGGGTGCAACTTGACTAGCGGACTATGGGTTGTTTGGCATTCGTCAAGGTCATAGCACGTTAGGGGCAAAAGCATTATCGGGAATTTCAAGTGTTGAAATTTGCAATGAGATTGCATACCTCCTATGAGATAGTTGGATCCTGATACCCACAGCGAGTAAGTGTTACTCCTGGGAGAGTTTTACACAGGACAATTAGCCGATCAAGTAGGTGTCTAGAAAAGTGTTAACGGGGTTACGCCTATGGGAAAACGAGGTTTACTTTAATTAGGTCCGTGCGAAAGCACGGGGAACCTCCCTCAAGTACCGATACTGATCTGGCTGAAAGATTGACGAAATTGTAGGGTGTAATTAATCCCGGCTAATCTTACCTTTTAGGGTTTGAAGGAAGATTTGATAAAACCAGTGGGAGACATCCTGATTAGATAAGATAATAACCAATCTAATCTTGCAAGAGCATACGCTAAAGTGTTTTCTTCTCTCTCTCTCCAGGTAGCGACCATGTCAGGCCATAATCAAGATAATAATATGGATGTATTGACTGAACCCGCTTATTATACTGAGCAGGGGAACGTTGGACCCGTTCTTTCTTATAAGAGTTATAAGACTGAACAGGAAACAGGAGAATATCTGGATTCTCATGCCGTCCAAAAGAACATGCATGCTGATGCATCTTCTTCGGGTGTGTTAGTTATTAAGAACTGTTTCTCAGTTCACCCTACGTCCTGGGTATTAGATACCGGATCAGGATCCCACATATGTAAATTGTTACATGGGCTACGGAAAGATAGAGAACTGGGAAAAGGTGATCATTCCGTTCAAGTAGGGAATGGGGCAAATATTGCAGCCAAAGCAGTTGGCGAATATCACCTAGTATTACCAAGTGGTAATACACTGATCCTGAATGAGTGCTATTATATACCGAACATGATGTGCAACATTATATCAGTTTCTTTATTAAGTAAAGAAGGATATAATTTTGTAGTACAGGATAATGTTATGAACATCTTCCTAAATCAAAAGTTGATTGCATCAGGCTCGTTACATAATGGCATATTCATTCTCAATCAAAATACAGTCCTCAATATACAAAACACACACAAGAGGAAGAGTTCAGAAATGAACGAATCCTTCTTGTGGCATTGTAGACTTGGTCATATCAATGCGACACGACTAGCTAAGTTACATAAGGATGGATATTTGAATCCGTTCGAATTATCATCTTATGATACTTGCCATTCATGTCTCAAAGGAAAAATGACCAAAGCTCCGTTTAGTGGACACGGAGAAAGAGTTACCGAACTCTTAGGACTGGTACATAGTGATGTATGCGGTCCCATGTCTACGCATGCCAGGAACGGTTCTTCCTACTTCATTACATTCACTGACGATCTCTAGATACGGGCATGGTTCCTGATGAAACACAAGTCCGAAGCTTTTGAGAAATTCAGAGAATATAAGCACGAAGTAGAGAACCAAACGGGCAAAAGTATTAAAATTCTTCGATCTGATCGAGGAGGTGAATACTTAAGCAATGAGTTCCAAGATTATCTAAAAGAGAATGGGATTCTCTCTCAGCTTACTCCTCCTTATACACCACAGCACAACGGTGTATCAGAACGGAGGAATCGCACCCTATTAGATATGGTGCGCTCTATGATGAGCATTGCTGAGTTACCTATTTCCTTCTGGGGGTATGCGCTTGAGACAGCCATACACCTATTGAATATGGTTCCTACCAAATCATTGCCTACCACTCCATATGAGATATGGAAAGGGAAGAGACCACATCTTAATTACATTAAGATATGGGGTTGTCCGGCCTATGTCAAAAGGCAAAATCCGGACAAACTCGAGGCAAGATCTGTCTTATGTAAGTTTGTAGGATATCCCAAAAATTCACAAGGGTATATCTTCTACCACCCCGAGGAACAAAAGGTGTTTGTTTCTCGACATGCCACTTTCTTGGAAAAAGGTTTTCTTATGAAACAAATTAGTGTCATTGAGGTAGAACTGGAAGAGGTTCCAGCAACACAAACTATAACAGAAGACTTGGTAGAACCAGAGGATTCAGTAGTACCCGACGAACCCCAGCCTCTCCGCCGATCTAGTAGGGTTTCTCGTCCACCTGAGAGATACTACGGTTTTCTCATTGATGGTGGGAGCGAGGATTGCATCATGGAAGATGATGACCCGACTAGTTTCGAGCAAGCCATCACGAGTGGTGACTCTGTGAAATGGCTGGATGCAATGCGATCTGAGATGGAATCCATGTACACCAACAAAGTATGGATTTTGGAAAATGCTCCTGAAGGGGTAAAACCCATTGGGAGCAAGTGGATTTTTAAAAAGAAATATGGTGTAGATGGAAAGGTTGAGACTTTCAAAGCTAGACTTGTTGCAAAGGGTTTTCGTCAAAGACCAGGTGTGGATTATGACGAAACCTTTTCTCCAGTGGCTATTCTTAAGTCCATCCGGATCTTACTTGCCATTGCTACATACCATGACTACGAAATCTGGCAAATGGATGTTAAGACCGCCTTTCTAAACGGTAATTTAGAAGAGTGCGTGTACATGACTCAGCCAGAGGGCTTCATAGATAGTAGGAGCAGCGGAAAGGTGTGCAAGCTGCTTAAATCCATTTATGGGTTAAAGCAAGCATTGCGGAGTTGGAACATCTATTTTGATGTTGTAGTCAAAGAGTTTGACTTCATCAAAAATATAGATGAACCTTGTATCTATAAAAAGGTAGCTGAGAGTAAGGTTGTCTTCCTCGTATTGTACGTGGATGACATACTCTTGATAGGAAATGATATTCCTATGCTGCAATCAGTCAAGCTCTTCTTATCACAAAGATTCTCAATGAAAGATCTAGGTGATGCCTCCTGCATATTGGGGATTAGGATCTATAGAGATAGATCCAAAAGGATACTGGGATTGTCCCAATCCAGGTACATTGACACCATACTAAAGAGGTTTAGTATGGAAGAATCCAAGCGTGGGAACCAACCCACGATCTCTGGACTCACTCTCTCTAAAGAGATGTCTCCCAAGACTGATTTGGAGAGAGCTCGCATGCAAGGGATACCCTATGCTTCGGCAGTAGGCTCTATCATGTATGCGATGCTATGTACCAGACTCGATATAGAATACTCACTAAGTGTAGTGAGTCTGTGTCAAGCAGATCCTAGAGAGAGTCACTGGACAGCTGTGAAGAACATTCTCAAGTACTTGCGAAGGACTAGAGACATGTTCTTGGTGTATGGTAACGGAGAACTCCGAGTGGAGTCCTTTACCGATTCCAGCTTCCAAAGTGATAAGGACGACTCTAAGTCGCACTCGGGTTTTGTCTTTACCCTCAATAGAGGGGCGGTATGTTGGAAGAGTTCCAAACAGGATACCGTTGCAGACTCGACGATGGAGGCTGAATACATCGCTGCCAACGATGCTGCCAAAGAGGCTGTCTGGATGAAGAAGTTCATCACTGAACTTGGTGTGGTTCCATCCATTGAGCATCCAATACCTCTGTATTGCGATAACAATGGAGCTGTGGCTTTGGCCAAGGAACCCAGGTCCCATCAGAAGTCCAGACATATTCTGAGGCAATATCACCTGATCAGGGAGATAGTTGATCGCCGGGAGATCGAGGTCAGGAGAGTAGATATGAAGGACAACACTGCGGATCCACTCACGAAGGCCATTCCCCAGATACAGTTTGAGAGATTATTCGGGATGCTAGGTATGAGATACTACAGTAGCTGGCCTTAGTGCAAGTGGGAGATTGTTAGTTATGTATATGCCCTAGAGGCCATTGTTGTACATATGATGTATATTATGATGGATGCTTGGATATATACAGAGAGGACTTTCTTGCTCGTCATGATAGTATGCTATTCGGTTTCACTTTATCTTAACATGTTGACTTGTACTGGTTTACTGTCTTTCTCTCACATGTTGATAAAGCCCTTAGGATCTGTACTCGACTACTAGGACTATGATGAGATCATACTAGTGGGGCCACGGTAGTCGATGAGTACATCCTATAAATGTTCCTAGTCGAGGGTATATCGAGACAGGGCATCGATACACCAGAGTAGACTAGCATATACGCATGTTGATCCATATGATGGGCGATGGATGATCCCATATCTATCGGTGTTTGACATCAGAGATGGTGTACGGGTGCTCAGTGGAGACTGGGTACACTGGACGGACTCGCCGATAACTCCCAGATGGTGATATACCATACGTCAGATGGCAGTTCTCCGGTGACACTGGTACAGGGTAGTCTGTAGACCCGAGATCGTCATAGAGTCTTGTGTGATTCCCACTATGTTTTGATTTCCACCTTACCACGTCCAAGAGGGCGTGCAAAACGGTGGCTTTTAGGTACAGTCCCGAATCACATGGAGGCAATGAGCGATAGGAGGGGATTCGTCTCTCCCGGTATAGGGAGTTGATGTTGTGCTGTGTTCGATTGGCTATAACTGGAAGTCCCTGGCCAGGGCTGATATAGAGATATACTGGTAAGTATTACCAGTAGTTTCTCGACCTGTTATGAGCCTCACATCGACACGACTTATCGATTACTGGGGTCTGACGTATACCACCCCCAGACTTGATATGCGACATATCAGACGAACAGACCGGACTGTACGGGAGTGTTACTGATTGGATTCACAGGAGAACGTACAGGCTAGCTTGTTGATCTTCTGATCGCTCAATACCTGGGTGGCTGTTACGTTTAGCTGACCGCTAGCAGCTTGTGGGTGTTTGATATGATCATCACCTGCTACCGGAGTATTGACGATTCTTTAGAGTCCTACACAGAGGTTTCTTGGCTCAGGCAAAATGGAGTAGAGGCACATATGTGATATGCGCAAGACCGAGGATAATGCGATATGAGATACCGTATTATATTCTCGCGATATTTAGATATGAACCGGGACATCGGATCAAGTGTTGATTCGATGAATCGGTACATGATATATTAGTCGGTTATATTCGATATAGCCGGATTGTCGGATCAAGTGTTGATTCGATGATTTAATGTATAATAATATATATGATATATTGTATCCATTATCTAATATTGGCTCGCTTTATTATTTCATTTTCTCACCGGATAATACATTGATATATATGCGATATATGTTAATTGTATTATTTTCTATTGTTGCAAATACATAATATATATGTGATATATATTATTGCAACATGATATGATTAATAATGGAACATGTTTAGTAGAGGTTAAGCAAGGTTAGGGTTTGATTAGGGTTAGCTTCTTCTTGCACCATCTAGAAGCTTTCCTTTTGTCAAGTGTAAGATATTATGGTTGATATTATCTTATGACTCATTCTTTAAACCTAACCAAACCCTAGCCCTAGTTTATTCTCTACAAAGGTTAACCTTCTCATCCTTGACCATGGTTCCATGATCAATCATATATTCTTTACTACTATTCATCACAAAAGGATTATCTTTTTCATTCATCATCTTCTTCTCTTTTTAGCTTTGAGAAAGCTTACTAGAAATTCCTTTTGTGATGATTTCATATGAGATTATGATATAAAAGGAAAGCATAAATACTACTCCATCATCCTCATCTAATCTAGCCCATTAGATTAGGGTGTTCACCTCATTAGAGTGAGAGAGCTTGAGCTATTGCAACTTCGACGTAGATCATCGGAGAAGCGGAACACTACAAGCTAGTATGGATCTTTCGAGTCCTGGAGCCTCTCTTTAGTCCGGGAGATCATGGATCGCGGCGAAGGGACTTCTACTCGGAGCTTATGAAGCGAAGGAGCGGACTACAAAGGTTGTAATCCCTCATTTTTAATTGTAAAGATGTTTACTTGCATGTGTAACCCTAATAATCTAGCAAAGATTCCGGCTTTGGGTTGTTCGGAACGTCTAAATTTTTATTCGGGCATGTTTGATGCCTTATGAACCCTCACTAGAGTGCCTAGGAACCCTACATGCAGTTCCTTCAACGATATCAAGTTCATTACGTTAAAAGTTTTTTGCCAAAAACTAAACGTAGCCCTCCGTCATTTCTTACAAGTATTAATTAGTATTCGTGCTGCGTTTGTTGACTGTGTCAAGGCGTAGTGTACGGTAGCTAAGTAGTGTTCGTTTGTGGTATATTAATGGGATTGGTTAGAACAGTCATGCGGCCTTGTTGACTATGTCAAGGGCTCGTACGGGTGGGTTTAATGCAATCCAGGATATTGACGGGTTGAACCTGACTAGGACTCTTTGATTTGTTGACTGTGTCAAGGTCACTTGGGTCCTAGGGGTAAAAATCACATCGGGAGTTTCTAAAGAAACTGAAACTTGCCAGGCATGCGCATACCTTCTGGAGTGTGATAATGTGAGTGGATTCCATTACATTATGCGATGATAGTTGGATCTCGATTCCCACTGATGAGTTGGTTTACTTCTCGGGTGATCCCGACTAATTCTTCTTTCAGGTTTGGAGGAGAATTTGAGGTTACAGTGGGAGGTTTCCTGATTAGATAAAGTGATAACCATTCTGATCTAGGTTAGAGTGCACGCCGAGTGTTTCTTTTCTCTCTCTCTTTGGCAGCGACCATGACCCGACCCTTGACTATGACTCAGTGACCAAGTTGACCGAACCTTCTTATAACACTGGCTTTTGGATTGTCTGAGTTGCATACCTCGTTGCCACTCCTACTTTTACCCCTTTCTCCAGAACACCCCGTATTACTACAAACGTCCAATTCTATTGGATAAAACCATCGTATGGTTATATACGAACTCGAAGGAATTTATTCGAGGATGGTTTCCGGTTCTGGAGAAAATGAATAGGATTATTCAGTTGTCTTTTCCTTTTACCTTCTCTCAGGTTGCGAGTGCTCCTTGGATTAGGACGGTACACCTATTATGCTAATTGGATAGTCTTCTTCCAAACAATAGGCAGGTGCCAAACGGTGGGGATTGAAGAAAACCAATTAGCCTAACGATGGTGTACAGAAGGTAATAAGTTAAGACAAATAAAGGGATTAGAAAGTGTAGGGTTACTAGGCACTCTAAGAAGGTTCAACAAGGCATCAACCATGCCGGATTAAAATTTTAGCCGTGCCGCGTAACCCCCAAACAAGATCTTTAACTAGAGATTAGGCGAAAAACATGCAGGTTAAACACTTTAACACTAAGTGAATACGAAATACAACCTTTGTAGATCGGTCCTTCACTTCTTAAGCTCCTTGTAGTGGTCCCTTCGCTGCGATCATCGAACACCCGGACTCTAGGACGGCTCCATGAAAAGAGGCAACGGAATTGCTTGAATTCTTCGAGGCCGAAGATGATCTACGTCGAGGGAATACGAACTCAAGCTTCTACTTCACTAACCATAGAATTAGTGAAGCAAACACCCTAAACTAAAGTGCTAGTCTAGTAGAGGATGGTGAGATAGGAAATGGGTACACTTTAGAATTTGATTTCTCACTTTGGTTCTCTCTCTTTTCTAAACCCTAGCAAGAATATGAAGGAGGAAGAAGATGAGCTCAAAATGAGAATGAGAAAATAATCAAGAAAGAGAATGAGCTAACCATGGTGAGTGAGTATCATATACTAACTCATGTAGAGACATTACCATGGCTAATTATAGTGGTTAGGTTAGTTAATATTTTAAGTAAAACAAAACTAGTGGAATAAGTCAATGCAAGATAAGCTTCATGAAGCTTCATGCATTTGTGCTCATTATCCATTTGTTTTTAGAATTATTTTAAATATAAAAACCTAACCAATATAATTATAATGGTGTATGTCTCATACACCCATGTAGTGTGTATCAACAACCATGATACAATTTGTACACAAATAAATATATATCACATATATATTAACTTGTGCACAAGTGAGAAAAACAAATGCTTAAAGTGAACCAATGTTAGTCAATGTAAATTAGTATATCATATATACAATTATACATTAAACTATTAAATCAACACTTGACTTAATAATCCGGTTATATTATATACAACCGACTAACATTCAATGTATCGACTTTATCGAATCAACACTTGATTCAATAACTTGGTTATATCGCATATAACCGATCGACACAAACATCGCGAGAATAGAATACGGTATCACATACTCGCATTATTCTCGGTCCCGCACATATCACATATGCGCTCCTATTTCGTTTTGCCTGAGCCAGTAAAACCTCTATGTAGGACTCTAAACACTCGTCAATACGCCGGCTGTAGGTGATGATCACATCAAGCACCCACAAGCCGTCAGCGGTACTAGCTGGACGTAACGGCTACCCAGGTATTGAGCGATCAGAAGATCAGCAAGCAAGCCCGCTCCAACTCCTGCAAAAAGCCTGACAGTAACACTACCGTACAGTCCGGTCTCCTCGTCTGATATGTCGCATATCAAGTCTAGGGGTGGTAAACGTCAGACCCCAATAACCGATAAGTCATGTCGATATAAGGCTCATAACGGGTCGAGAAACTACTGTAACACTTACTAGTAAATCTCTAAACCAGCCCTGGCCAGGGACTTCCCTGTTATGGACAATCGAGCATAGCGCAACATCAACCCCCAATATCGGGAGAGACGAAACCCCTCCTATCGCTCATTGCCTCCATGTGACTCGGGACTGTACCCAAAAACCACCGTTTTGCACGCCCTCTTGGATGTGGTAAGGTGAAAATCAAAGCACAGTGGGAATCATACAAGACATTTTGACGATCTCGGGTCTACAGACTAACCTGTACCAGTGTCACCAGAGAACTGCCATCTGACGTAAGGTATAATACCATCTGGGAGTTCTCGGCGAGTCCGTCCAGTGTACCCAGTCTCCATTGAGCACCCGTATATCATCTCTGATGTCAAACACCAATGGATATGGGATCATCCATCGCCCATCTGTATGGGTCGAGAAGGTATACGCTAGTCTACTCTGGTATATCGATGCCCCGTCTCGATACACCCACGACTAGGTACCTTGAAGGATGTACTTATGGACTACCATGTCCCCACTAGTATGATCCTCATCATAGTCCAGGTAGTCAAGTACACATCCTAAGGGCTTTACCAACATGTAACAGAGAGACAAACAGTGTAACACGTTAAGGTAAAGAGCAACCAGATAGCATACTATCATGTCGAGCAAGAAAGTCCTCCCTATATATGTCCAAGCATCCACTACAATATACATCCTATGTATAGTAATGGCCTCTAGGGCATACATATAACTAACAATCTCTCACTTGCACTAGGGCCAACTGATAACAGTGGTTGTAGTATCTCATACTCAACCATCCCATAAAAAGTCTCTCTCTGGTAAAAGGCCTTTGTGAGTGGATCTGCCGTGTTGTCCTCTGAGTCTACTCTCCTAACCTCGATCCCCTGGAGATCAACCATCTCCACGATCAGGTGACACTGCCTTAGAATATGTCTGGATCACTGATGGGACGGGCGTTCCTTGGCATAAGCCACAACTCCATTGTCACACAATGGCAAGAACAAAGTTCATCTCTTGAACTAATATACACCCAGACGGCCTCTTTGGTAGCATCTTTGGTAGCGATGTATCCTGCCTTTATCGTCTAGTATGCCACGGTATCTAGCTTGGAACTCTTCCAACATACCGTCCCTTTACTGAGGGTAAAGACAATGCCTGCGACTGACATTCAGTCTTCCTTATCACCCTGGAACTTTTCCGGTGATTCTCCCCAGGATCGATTGATACCATCTCACTACAACTAGTGAGTATCCTAACATCCAATTAGATCTATCTCATAGATCCAAAACCCAGGATTTAGGAAGTATCATTTTGATCCTGTATGGAGAATCCTTGTGATAAGCGGAGATTGACCGAGCATAGCATAGGAAAATCCTTCCCTATCAAGAGTATGTCATCCACGTACTTTACGAGGATCACTACCATATTCTCTACTACCTTTTTGTATATACAAGGTTCATCTACCATTTTGATGATGTCAAACTCTTTGACTAACACATCAAAACAGACGTTCCAACTCCGCGATGCCTGCTTTATCACATAAAACATCTTGCACATGTTTCCGCTGCTCCCACTGTTTACGAAGCCCTCTGACTGTGTACTTATAGACTCTCTCTTCTAAAACATCATTTAGAAAAGTAGTCATGACACCCAACCGCCAGATATCATAGTCATGGTATGCAGTCGTGGCAAGTAGGATCTGGATGGACTTAAGTATAGCTTTGAAAGTCTCAACTTTTCCATGTACACCATGTAATCTTCTCAAGATATACTTGCTCCTGATGGGGATTTAACCCTTCAGCTAAAGCAACCAAAGTCCATACTTTGTTGGTGTATAAGGATTCCATCTCTGATCTCTAAGCATCCAGCCATTCTTACAGAGTCCTACTCTTGATGGCCAGCTCGAAACTAGTTGGGTCATCATCTCATGATGCAATCCTCGCTCCCACTGTCATAGAGAAACCAAAGTATCTCTCAGGTGGGTGAGGAACTCTGCTAGATCGGCGGAGAGGCTGAGGTTCGTTGGAAACTATTGAATCCTTTGGTTCTACCAAATCATCAGCTGCAGTTTGTATAGCTGGAACTGCTTCCAGTTCTACCTCATGTCCACTAATTTCTTCACAAGAAATTCCCTTTCACAAAGGTGGCATGTTGAGAAACAAAACAACTTTTGTTCCTCGGTTTGGTAGAAGATATTCCCTTGCGAATGCTTGGGATATCCAACAAACTTCTACAGAACTGACTTTGCCTCGAGCTTGTCCAGATTATGCTATTAGACATAGGCTGAACAACCCCAAATCTTAACAAACTTAAGATATGGGCTCTTCCCTTTCCATATCTCATATGAAGTGGTAGGCAACTGATTTGATCGGAACCCTATTCAATAGGTATGCAACTTCACAAGTGCATAACTCCCTATAAGAAAATAGGAAACTCAGTAGTACTCATCATAGAGCGCACCATATCAAATAGGGTGTGTTTGCTCCGCCCTGATACACCGACGTGTTGTGGTGTATACGGAGGAGTGATGCTGAGAGAGAATCTCATCCTCCTTTAGAATGGTCCAGGAATCCCGTGCTCAAGTATTCTCCTCCTTGATCACATCAAAGGACATAATACTTATACCCATTTTGGTTCTCTACTTCTAACTTATATTCTGTGAATATCTCAAAATTTTCAGACTTGTGTTTCAACAGGAACATATGTCTGAATCTTGAGAGATCGTCAGAGAATGTAATGAAGTACAAAGAACCGGTCTTGGCATGTGTAGACAGGGGACCTTCATACATCAGCGTATATCAATCCCAAGAGTTTACTAACTCTTTCTCTGTTTCCAATAAACAGAGCTATGGTCATCTTATCTTTGTGACATGACTGGCAAGTTTCACAAGATGTAAATTCAAACTGATTTAAATATGCATCTTAATGTAACTTAGCTAGTCGGGTCGCATTGATATGACCTAGTCTACAATACCTCAAGAAGGATTCATTCATATCTGAACTCTTCCTCTTGTGTGTGTTCTGTATACTAAGAACTGTAGTTTGATTTAGAACGTCAATACTTTTAGATAACGTGCCTGAACCGATCAACTCTTGATATAGGAAATGTTCAAAACATTATCCAACAATACAAAATTATATCCTTTCTTTACAAATAAAGAGACTGATATGATGTTGTACATCAGGTTCGGTATCTAATAACATTCGTTCAGGATCAATGTATTCAGGTAATACAGGGTGACAGTGACCAACAGACTTGGCTGCAACAATTGTACCGTTTTCTGTCTCATGAAACTTATCACCCGTTCTCAGTTCTCTACCTTTCTGTAGCCCATGTAATATATTACATGTGTGGGATCCTAATCTGGTATTTCATACCCAGGACGTAAAGGACATTGAGAAACAGTTCTCTGTAATGAACATACCCGAAGAAGATGCATCAGAATGCACTTTCTTCGTTTGGGTGGCACGGGAATCCTGGTAATCCCCTGTTTCCTGCTCCGTCTTATAACATTTATAAGTTAGAGCGGGACCAACGTTCCCCAGCTCAGTATAACAAGCAGGTTCGGTCAATACATCCGTATTATTATCTTGATTAAGGCATGATATGGTCGCTACCTGGAGAGAGAGAGAAGAAAACACTCTGCGTGCGCTCTTGCAAGATCAGATTGGTTATTATTTTATCTAATCAGGATGGCTCCCACTATTTTTATCAAATCTTCCTTCAAACCCTAAAAGGAAAGACTAGCCGGGATTAATTACACCTTACAACTTCGCCAATCTTTCAGCCAGGCCAGTGTCGGTACTTTGAGGGAGATTCCCCGTGCTTTTGCACGGACCTAATTAAAGTATACCTCGTTTTCCCAAAGGCGTAACCCCGTTGACACCTTTCTAGACACCTACTTGATCGGCTAATTGTAATGTGTAAAACTCTCCCAGGAGTAACAATTACTCGCAGTGGGTATCGGGATCCAACTATCTCATAGAAGGTATGCAATCTCATTGCAAATTTCAACACTTGAAATTCCCGATAATTTTTTCCCGAACGATCTATGACCTTGACAAGGTCAACAAACCATAGACCGTAAGTCAAGTTCAACCCGTCATTTCTTGATTGAATTAAACCCACCCGCATGACCCTTGACAAGGTCAACAAGGCCGTGCGACTACCCTAATCCAATCTGCATCATATGCATAAGCAGATAAATACTGGTCAGCTACCGCACACTGCGCCTTGACAAGGTCAACAAACGCAGCACGAATACTAAGCAGGACTTATCTGAAATAACGGAGAGCTACGACAGGTTTTTCAGAAAACCTATTGCGTAATGAACTTGATATCGTTGTAGAATCAAATGATTTTAAAAATGGAGTGTTTTTTAGGCTTTTATTAGTTTCGCTAAAGAGGTCACTCCCGGTGAAGGGATCGTCGGCTCTTTCCTCGTCGAATGAGGTGCAGGATATATCATATATATCACTGTGCAAAGCGAGAACTAGAAAAGCAATCAAAAGACAAACCGAGTGTTGTAGCATCTGCCAGTTATTGCTAAAGGGGTCACTCCCGGTGAAGGGATCTCGGCCCTTTCCTTATCGAATAAGGTGCAGGATGTTCTACAAGGAACACCACGATGCAAAGCAAGAACTGTAGCTACCTGTTTTTGAAAATTCGATTTCACAACATCTTTTAGGTTTTTTTTATTTCATTAATCATATTAATGATGTCCCATCATTTAAATCACCTAAACTTCACAGATAAATACGACGTACACTTATGCCATCCGCATTCGCCTCGATGTCCACTCGTGCACCGTTAGGTTAGGTAACTAACGGCAGAGCGGGGCAGGGTTTGCACGGGTGTAAAACATAAGTAACGTCTATATAATATATCATATATACTATATATAGTATCTATCACAACATATCAAAAGATCACATCACAGATATCGCAGCAGAAGAAACATATGAAACATTGGATATACTAGGACGTCCGTGTTTTATTTTGAGCCTCTATAAAACACGGATTCCACAGTCACGATGAATAGCCAAACCCACACCCCTAGACCCCTACGAGAGCGGCAAGCAACCCTGCCAATTCTAGAGTTCGGAGACCCGGACTCGACTCCTCGAGTTGGTCTCCCACTGGACTCTAGAACCCGGTTACTTGTGCTCTCCTCCTTGGGTCCATCCTAGTGCGGAAAAGTAAATAATATACAAATGGTGACATCAACCTCAACCCGGAAGTGCCCCAATAAAAGAATATTACATACAATTAATTTTACATGAATGAAAATAAAAACTCTCATCTCACATAAAACCCCGGGCTATTCAGAACGCGACGATCCAATATAACATATCCAGCAACACATAACATCACATGTCATCAACGTAAGTAAGTATGCATACACCGATCGTCGTCGACGTATAGCAACGAAAACCGGCGATACAACTACATACTACACTTACGGTCGCAGAAAAGAAAGTGTAAAACTACAACAGTTGGAATCCGCAACCATCCTTAGACATCGCATGCCTAACAGTTATAAACCCCGCATTTTAGTCTCTTTATCGAAAACACTTTTCAATATTAAGTCGGGCAATTCAACAAGATTCCCAATACACTGATCGAATGCTCGTCGCAAACTTTAGTAGACGGCCGCACCCCCGGATGTCGTCGACGGAGTGCACTAAGGCGGAACACCGCTGCCGCGAGCACCCAAACGGATGCTTTTGGCGACGGGGTTTTCCTACAGTCACTTGGTCGGGGCTATGGGGCATGGCTGTCTATTAAGTTTACCCAGCGAGTATCCGCGTACGCTACGTGATTGCAACGGAGTTTTGATCACATCAAAATCCCGTAGCAACCGATCAATTGAGACTAAACTGCTGTGTTTATAACATTCAAATCAGTTATCTCATAACTACTAGTGGATTCCAAATATTGTATCAAATTCCAGATAAATAGACAACGTTAAACTTTCCGATCGAATGATCAAACACCCAAGTTTTCCCAAATAGTTCTCAACACTTGAGGGGAGTTTAAAAAAATCCATCACATGCCACAGTACTAATGGTCCAGCCGTAGAAGGGTCAAGCCAACGCCTCACATGTGGCACACCGTACTGCCCCAAACCCTAAGGTTCAAAAGGCAGTTCAAGATGGTCACATAATCGAGTTAAGGTTTGTTGTCTTCTAGAGGGTCCATCGCGTAACTTGCACGATCTAGACGTTCTCAAACAACGGAAAAATCCAATACTTGGAAATTTTCCGGGTCGGGAAAAAGTGAGCTATTGATATCCGTTCGAACTTTTTAACAGTTTCTAAATATCCGGAAAACACAACGAAATTAAATATTCCGATCGAATCAATGATTACAAAATAAACCCCAAAATACTCAACACTTGAGTCAGATAAAAATACCCATAAAATATCAGGAAATTAAATAGGAACATTACTGTGCAAAAAGACAACGGTGATGTCACCTTATGGCCGCGGAATCGCCGCAGGAGCCATGCTCATGCCGCGGTTCCGCGGTGCTTTGGGCGCCAAATGTTGTCGTATTGCACAGTTTTCCTTATAATTGCCTGCTGATTTTTTTAGGCATTTTTAATTCAGAAAAATCCCAGATTTTAAAAAATGTACAGAGAGGGGTTTAGTTTTGCGTATCGGGGTTCGTTCGAAGTTTTAACTTCGTAAACACATCGCCTAATCCTCTAGCTAGGCTATAATACCACTGTAGGGTTACTAGGCACTCTAAGAAGGTTCAATAAGGTATCAACCATGCCGGATTAAAATTTTAGCCGTGCCGCGTAACCCCCAAACAAGATCTTTAACTAGAGATTAGGCGAAAAACATGCAAGTTAAACTCATTAACACTAAGTGAATACGAAATACAACCTTTGTAGATCGGTCCTTCACTTCTTAAGCTTCTTGTAGTGGTCCCTTCGCTGCGATCATCGAACACCCGGACTCTAGGACGGCTCCATGAAAAGAGGCAACGAAATTGCTTGAAGTTTTCGAGGTCGAAGATGATCTACGTCGAGGGAATACGAACTCAAGCTTCTACTTCACTAACCATAGAATTAGTGAAGCAAACACCCTAAACTAAAGTGCTAGTCTAGTAGAGGATGGTGAGATAGGAAATGGGTACACTTTAGAATTTGATTTCTCACTTTGGTTCTCTCTCTTTTCCAAACCCTAGCAAGAATATGAAGGAAGAAGAAGATGAGCTCAAAATGAGAATGAGAAAATAATCAAGAGAGAGAATGAGCTAACCATGGTGGAGTGAGTATCATATACTAACTCATGTAGAGACATTACCATGGATAATTATAGTGGTTAGGTTAGTTAATATCTTAAGTAAAACAAAACTAGTGGAATAAGTCAATGCAAGATAAGCTTCATGAAACTTCATGCATTTGTGCTCATTATCCATTTGTTTTTAGAATTACTTTAAATATAAAAACCTAACCAATATAATTATAATGGTGTATGTCTCATACACCCATGTAGTGCGTATCAACAATCATGATACAATTTGTACACAAATAAATATATATCACATATATATTAACTTGTGCACAAGTGAGAAAAACAAATGGTTAAAGTGAACCAATGTTAGTCAAAGTAAATTAGTATATCATATATACAATTATACACTAAATTATTAAATCAACACTTGACTTAATAATCCGGTTATATACATACAACCGACTAACATTCAATGTATCGACTTTATCGAATCAACACTTGATTCGATAACTTGGTTATATCGCATATAACCGATCGACACAAACATCGCGAGAATAGAATACGGTATCACATACTCGCATTATTCTCGGTCCCGCACATATCACATATGCGCTCCTATTTCGTTTTGCCTGAGCCAGTAAAACCTCTATGTAGGACTCTAAAAACTCGTCAATACGCCGGCAGTAGGTGATGATCACATCAAGCACCCACAAGCCGTCAGCGGTACTAGATGGACATAACGGCTACCCGGGTATTGAGCGATCAGAAGATCAGCAAGCAAGCCCGCTCCAACTCCTGCAAAAAGCCTGACAGTAACACTACCGTACAGTCCGGTCTCCTCGTCTGATATGTCGCATATCAAGTCTAGGGGTGGTAAACGTCAGACCCCAATAACCGATAAGTCATGTCGATATGAGGCTCATAACGGGTCGAGAAACTACTGGTAACACTTACCAGTAAATCTCTAAACCAGCCCTGGCCAGGGACATCCCTGTTATGGCCAATCGAGCATAGCGCAACATCAACCCCCAATATCGGGAGAGACGAAACCCCTCCTATCGCTCATTGCCTCCATGTGACTCGGGACTGTACCCAAAAACCGCCGTTTTGCATGCCCTCTTGGACGTGGTAAGGTGGAAATCAAAGCACAGTGGGAATCACACAAGACTCTATGACGATCTCGGGTCTACAGACTAACCTGTACCAGTGTCACCAGAGAACTGCCATCGGAAGTAAGGTATAATACCATCTGGGAGTTCTCGGCGAGTCCGTCCAGTGTACCCAGTCTCCACTGAGCACCCGTATATCATCTCTGATGTCAAACACCAATGGATATGGGATCATCCATCGCCCATCTGTATGGGTCGAGAAGGTATACGCTAGTTTACTCTGGTATATCGATGCCCTGTCTCGATACACCCACGACTAGGGATCTTGAAGGATGTACTTATGGACTACCATGTCCCCACTAGTATGATCCTCATCATAGTCCAGGTAGTCAAGTACACATCCTAAGGGCTTTACCAACATGTAACAGAGAGACAAACAGTGTACACGTTAAGGTAAAGAGCAACCAGATAGCATACTATCATGTCGAGCAAGAAAGTCCTCCCTATATATGTCCAAGCATCCACTACAATATACATCCTATGTATAGTAATGGCCTCTAGGGCATACATATAACTAACAGAAAGAGGGCAAAGTAAACTGCGACTGCTATTCACGACCAAACCAAGTATTTCATCGCCACTCCTACTTCACCTTTGTATTTCTCCCGGACACTCCGTATCACTACGAAGATCCACAGTTATTTGGATACTCCATCGTATGGTTATATTCGAACTCGAAGGAACTTGTTCCAGTTCGGGGATGGATTCTAGTTCAGGAGAAATAGGAATAAGGTTTATTCAGTTGTCTTTTATCTTTATCTTCTCTCGCATTGCGAGTGCTCCTAGGATTAGGACAGTACACCCATTATGCTTATTGGATAGTCTTCTTCCAAACCATAGGCTGGTGACGAACGGTAGGAAAGGAAGAAAACCATTTAGCCTAAGAGGGTGTACAGAAGGTAATGATTAAAGACATATAAAGGGATTTGGAGAGATGGCAAAGAAATATACGGTTACAGTTGTGAACCTGGATAATGGAAGAAGTATTACTTGGAATACCCGGATACCCCTACGAAACATTTCAATATTTCAGTTTCACTGTGTACTGTTAAAAGAAAACCGATTTCCCAATTAGCCCTTGCTCCCGGGTATGTATTTACCAGGTATGATTCTCACATCTGTATGGTTTTACAGATGATGAGTGGAAGTAAGTTATTGGGAATTAGGTGATCATCTTCATTATATCAGAATTCGTTGTAATTGGTGATATTTGAGGAAATCGCCTGGGCTGTTTGCCGGACGGCAGATATTTGGTTTTGAATATCCATTGTTATGCACTAATTTCAAATTGATATATCTGTACGTCTATTTTTATAGAGTGAGATATACCTTTTTGAAATTATGTCCATGACATTTACCTATATCAGTGGATGGTTAGGTAAGGAGCATTAAAACGGCGGTGTAACTCTCACTACTACAAATATGGTTTGCCCCTACGGATTTATCGGTAGGGGCAACCCACTGCCCCTACGGATATATACGTAGGGGCGAAAAAATACCCCGTAGGTGCAAAGGCCGCAGGTGCAAGTTGAGGTCCTGAACGTGCCCCTACGGACAAATTTATGCCCCTACGGATAACTCAGTAGGTGCTATAGCCCCTACGGAGTACCCCGTAGGGGTAATAAAATCATATATTTAATTTTTTTTTTTTGAATATATTGTATGTACCTACGGATATAACCGTAGGTCCTATTACGTCCCCTACGGATACAGCCGTAGGGGATATAAAGTAGCCCCTACAAATATATCCGTAGGGGCCACTCCCAACACACTGCACTGAGATCGGGGGGAAAATATCAGGGAACCTGATATTTTGCCCCTACGGTTATATACGTAGGGGATAAACAGTGGCGCCTACATACATATCCGTAGGGGCACCCCCAACACACTGCACTGATATCAGGTGGGCAAATATCAGGTTTCCTGATATTTTGCCCCTACGGAGAAAGCCGTAGGGGCACATTATAAACCTACGGATTAATCCGTAGGTACAGTTTGTCTGTATTTTTTTTTAAAAAAGGGCTGCTAGATTTTTTCCCGCCCTGTGCACAATACTATATACATCAATCAAATCATATATTGCAGTATTCATAATCACATCCCACGCATATATATAATATACAAAAGAAACCCAAAAACTGAATATGATATAAATTCAAACCAATATCAATATCGTTTCAAAATGTAGTACAATGTGATATAAATAAATACATGTTTCAAAAAATAAGAACCAAAAAGCTACCCTAGTTCGGTCCAGCTCCACCTCCGAATAACGTTAAAATAACGCGCGCCTGCTCCTCGGTAAATACACTCTCCAATGCTACAGATAAGGGAGTCTGAGCGGCATGTGGAGCTGGCGTTGTGGTCTGCGCAGCCGCCGTCGAGGTAGTCGCTTGCGGAGCCGCGGCTGCGGGAGTCTGAGTGGGCGGTGGAGCTACAGGAGCTGTCTGCGGAACCGCAGCCGATGTAGTGGCTTGCGGAGCCGCAGCCGAAGGAGATGCATGTGGAGGCTCGGCCGATCTACCCTGTCGCGTCTGGACATAACGTGTGTAAGAAACGTGTAAGAACTGTGTATTATTCGAATTCGTTTCATTATTAAGTTATTTCGAAACCCTGTTTGGATATCTAGTTTGGAAAAGCGTTGTTTATTTTAATTACATATGTATGTATGATTAATCAAACTTAATTCTAAAACCAAATAATCTCAAGCTACGTACTAATTATGGATATGTTGATATGTATATAATATGAAATGATATTTTACTATAAAGTAGTATACATACCAGCATCTCCTTCAACTCCTGAACGGTGGCCCTCAAGCTATCCAGTTCCTGATGGACATGCCGGCCACTGGAGACGGAGGAAGTAACCGCCGGGGTGGAGTCCAACCTCATATGGGCCCTGCTGGGGCCCAATCCCCGGCCTCTCTCCCAACCTCCGTAGTGCCCTCCGTGTGCGGCGTCCAGAACTGGGGTCAGCAGCCTCGGATCGTTCTGTCCGGTAAAATCGATCCCCGAGGCCTGGGCCTGCTCAACCACCCGCTCCTACACCCACATTAAGCAGTAAAGTATAAGTATAAAATTTAAACTTGAACCTTCCAAAACTAAAATTTCAAATTTGGGTAGAAAAAATATTAACACTTACGCAGTACTCCTGGGTAGCGACGTCGGGACATCGAAGATCGCCCGTGGCGGGATCTGTCGAGGTGCCGTGGACGGCAAGATATGCGGACAGCACGCTCGGTGTACCACCTGACGCCACGGTCCGAGCTGTCTGCAATATTAGAAAGTAACTCTTAATATTAGAAATATTAGAGAATAACTCTTAATATTGCAGAATATTAGAGAATAACTCCTAATTTACCGATAACTCCATGGCTCGAGTAATGTTCCTCGAGCCACCTGTGTAAGTGGGGCGACCCCTCTTCGCCGACTTCCTGTTCTCCGTATTCTGAGCGGCCAGTTTCTGCACAACGCATTAACATTTAGTTTTCTAATTAAGAAACACAAAGAAATAAATTATATCATAAATAATGAATTAAATTTAAAATACATACTCGTTTGCGTTCGGAGTCGAAATAAGCGCACAATATAGGCCATGTCTCTACGTCGACTCTCGCAAACGCCGGAGTAGATAGGAGGGCCGCTCTCTCTGCCTCGGGGGTCGCTATCCACAGGGAGTAGCAGTCGGCCTTCAGCTCATTCCTGTTGTATCGGACCTTGGCCTGCATGTTCTTCATCAGGCCATTGTACAGAGCATGAAGGTCGAGCACCCTCCCCGGGTGATCAGGGTCGGCTACAGGCTGAAAATCGTAATCCAACTGAAAATACAAAAAAACATTGTTATTAGATTGCAAGTGTTAATAATAAATATATTGGATAGATCAAATGAAAATATATATTAATACATACATGAGCCTGTTCAAAGAAGAGGGCGAATGAGCGCTGGTGCTGCTCGCCCCACTCAACGTGAAGTGGATAGTTCTTCACGATCCGGCTCTCGTCCCCCAAATACCGGCCGAACCTCTCGGCATGAGGACCGGTATAGCGATAGTCAAGGGTAAAAAATAGGGGGAATGCTGCCTCCCCCCTAGCTCTATCAGGCCTCAGCCTATGGGACTGATTCGGGCCTCGAGTCCCCTTCTGGGGGTGGAGAGGCCCTGCGTCTGCACGAAATATCAAGACAATCAATAATAAGACAAAGTTGTATTAAGAATTCAAGTGTGATATATACCTCCGGTGAATAGCGCACGAGCCTGGGCCCGAGCAGCAGCACGAGCGGGACGATAGTTCCTCCGGTGAGGAACAACCGGGGTCCCGGACGCATCCCCTCCAACTGTAAAATAAACATCGACGCTAAATCTCCATGAAGTTCATATTTATTCTATAGAGCATATGTAAAATAAATAAATATTTTAAATTTATTCATACTAACCTGCAGACGATGCGGAGGGTATGGAAGCGGCAGGAGTGGCCCCTGTGGAAGGTGTGGACGCACCACCTATAATTAGACAATTAAAAATAGATTTTATAAGTAATTGCAAAAAGAATGTGTAGATCAATAATATAACGTTCTAAATCAATATGCATGCACTATAGGACATATAAACATACCCGCAGGTGCGGTGGTGTCACCACCTACAGCTAGACAATAATAAAAATTGCTAAGTAAGAGCAAAAGGAATGTGTATATTTATGATATAGCATTCTAAATCAATATACATACACTATATGATATATAAACATACCTGGAGGAGCGGGGGTGGCCTCTGTCCCAGATGTGGACGCATCACCAACAACTAGACAATCAAACATTGACAATATAAGTAATTTTTACATAAACATGCATGAATATCTGTAATATTACATTCAAAATGGATATGCGTGCAGTATACCTGGAGGTGTGGCCAAATCAACACGGAAGGAGGCATCCGAAGGGGTCTCCGATCTGGGTGCAAGACCGGCCCTCTGAAGCTCCCTACGGAGCTCTCCGGGCGGCAGAACCGCTCTGCCTCTGCCTCTGCCTCTGCCGCGGCTGGAGCTCCTGCCGCCCCTCGCTGCTCCCGACATCGTCATCAAATCTAGATAAACGGTTCGTGGACGCATTAGACAATCATTAAAAGTATTGACTATATATGATCTAGAGCGTAAAATGTGAAGTAATAATATAACATTACTGATAACCTTTTTCGTTTCGTGGGCGCATCATACATATCTACTTGGATTTCATCGTCGATGTCATTTCTAACCCACGTAACTTCATGATCGGTCGAAGACAACCCGTCCTTCGAAACAGACGGTCGGAGCACTTTAAGCCTTCTCTCTTCTTCGTCCTCATCGCTGTCCTCGTATTCTGGGACATCGTAGACATCTCTAGGTTTCCATCGGCATACAACACTCCACCCCGGATGCTTCAAACACTGTGAGTAGTATACTTGGAACGCTTGGTTCGGAAAGATAAACGGATCGTCCTGACCGTAAAATCGAAGTGTGTTCACACTTGTCAATCCATATTCATCTTTCCAGGTCCCAAGACTGTTTCTCCACTTGTCTGTATCGGTTCGCGGATCGTACCAAGTACAGTGGAATATATAAAAGGGTTCTGATCGTCCGGGATAGTGGATGCCGAGTATACAATTTAAGTACCCATAGTAAATCATACCGTCCGATCCTACCGTCGCAATCCCACTGTTCTGAGTGATTCTAGATGTTTCTATGTCCTTAACTTCGAATTTGTATCCAAGGACACCAAATCCTTTGTAATGTGCAACCTCCATACTAGGAAATTGAGCTAAACATCTTGAATCACTCTCAAATGATGCAGACAAGTTCGGATCGTGGATCTAACAAAACAAATTTTACGATAAATACATAACGATACAAGTTTAGATTAAAACCGATAGCAATAAAATGTAATTCAAATAACTTACATGCTCTGTGACCCAATCACAAAAATTATCCTGATGGTATTTTTCCAAACGCTCTTCGTTCCAATCAGGATGCCCCTCACGTACCTCGTTAAAATGAGTTCTGTTTTCGACAAATAATTGTGACATTAATATTATGTCATTTCATACACACAAACACAGATATAACAATTAATCCAAAAGAACTTACTCTCTAATTTGTTCAAGACATACGCAATTAAGCAAGATAAACCGGTATATCTTGTTGATAAACATAGTGTCTACCCTCTTATACTCGGCTTTACCATATGGCCCGTCTTGAATTCTTCGTGGTCGGTTAAGCCTTGTCTCAATGTTCTCGTCCAGATAGCGGGAACAAAATGTGGTTGCTTCATCAAGAAGATAACCTTGCATGATAGAACCCTCTGGTCGATTTTTATTGCGTATATACTTCTTAAGAGTGTAAAGGTACCTAATGAGAATATGTTGAATAAATAAACACGGGCATACATGACAAAAATAAATTTATAAATTGCGCGAAACGAAAAATTTAACGTACCTCTCGACGGGATACATCCATCGATATTGTACCGGTCCGGCTAATTTCGCCTCAGTTGCAAGATGAACCGTCAAGTGTATTATGATATCGAAGAATGACGGTGGGAAAATACGCTCAAACTTGCAAAGTATCAACGCAATAGAATTTTCTAGTTTATCCAGCGTCGCAACCTCCAGCGTTTTTAGCACACAACTCCCTGAAAAAACAACATAGGTCGTTGATTACCAGACCAACCGAGTCGGGGAGAGAAGTCCTGAGGGCTAATGGAAGAAGGTGCTCCACGATAACATGGTGGTCATGACTTTTCAGCCCATCGATCTTGCCCTTCACAATTTTTATTTTCTTGCTGAATGATCCTGAGAAGCCTGTGGGGACTTTCAAATCATGCAACACCTGCAGGAATCTTTTCTTCTCCGGTTGTGACATATGATAAGCGGCATTGGGAAGTACAAACTTGCCCGGTTTACCCGCTACCGGTTTAGGGTGCAGTTCACTTCTTATTCCCCACTCTTGTAGATCCATCCGGGCATTCATGTTGTCTTTCGATTTCCCGTCTTTACACAGAAGCAAGTTAAGTATGTGCTCTGATACTCCCTTCTCTATATGCATGACATCCAGACAATGACGCACTGAATTTGTAGACCAGTACGGAAGCTCGAAGAAAATGCTTAACTTGTTCCAATATTGTGGTTTGACCTGTCTCGTCGGATCCATCCCGAAGGTCACGTTATTGTAACCATCCCATTTAGCAGTCACGTCCTCTCCGGACAATGGGGATGGAGGCCCAAGAAGCTCCTGATGACCATCAAAGTGAACCGTGTCTAACCTATAGGGGTGGTCTGGAGGCAGAAAACGTCGATGGCCGCAATAACAAACCTTCCTGCTAAAATTCAAAAATTTTGATGTTGTGTGTTCATGGCAATGAGGACATGCTTTGTGACCATGTACGGACCAACCTGAAAGCATTCCATACGCAGGAAAGTCATTAATTGTCCACATTAAAGCCGCACGCAGTATGAAGGTTGTATTTGTGTTTGAATCATATGTCTCTACACCATCAATGAACAAAGTTTTCAGCTCCTCAATCAGAGGTCGGAGATAGACGTCGATATTGTTCCCCGGTGAGTTTGGTCCGTCGATAAGAAGAGGCATCATAAAGTATGATTGGTCCATAGCCAACCAAGGCGACAGATTATAAATTATCATTACAACGGGCCATGTACTGTGACTTCCAGCCATATAGTTGAATGGGAAGAAGCCATCGGCAGCCAGTCCGAGCCGGACATTGCGAGGATCGCTACTGAATATTGCGTGCCTCCTATCGAAATCCTTCCATGCCGGTGAATCTCTTGGATGGCTCATTTTTCCATTTTCGCTTGGAGGAGCACGGTGATGCCAAATCATTGCCTCTGCTGTTTTCTTGCACCTAAATAGCCTCTGTAGCCTCTGTGTTATGGGAAAATATCGTGCTATCTTCATAGGTATATCAGGCTTCTTATCAGAATCTTTCGGCTTATACCTGGCCTCTCCGCATGTTGGACACTCTTTCAAATCTGAATTCTCTTTCCGGTACAACACGCAATTTTTAGGACATGCTTGAATCTTCTCGCACTTTAGACCCAAATCAGACATCATTTTCTGGGCTTCGTACCAGCTTTCGGGCACATTATTTCCCGGAGGCTAGAATCTTTCAAGAACGAAAGAAGCATTGTGAATGACTTGTTGCTCCATCCATTTAGGCACTTAATTTGGAAAAGTTGGACGAACCATGAGAGGGTGGAATACTTCGCATTCTCATAAATTGGTTTCCTAGCATCATTCATGAAATTTTCATATTTATCCGCACGCGGTCCTTGACCGGAAGGAATGTCATCTTCGGTACGAATAGATTCACCTAGGGCAGCCTCTACCATATCCTCCATTTCTTCTGATGGAAATAAATTTCCGTATCCTGCCGTATTACCGAATTCTTCTTCTTCTCCTGCCGCATTATCGTGTTCTCCTTCTTCTACCGCAGTACTGCATTCTTCTCCTTCCCCGTGATATTTCCAAATTGAATAAAGTCTAGTAAACCCATATTTTACAATATGAAGCTCTGCCAATTCTACCTTCCGCCAGTACTTATTGCCACATCTATCACACGGACAAAGAATCTTCTCTATTATGATCTTATTATGTGCTCGTGCAAATTCAAGGAAAGCAGCAACTCCTGCGACAAACTTAGGTTGCATACGTTGTTTCCAATCCACATACATCCAGTCCTTAACTCTGACGTACTCATGGGCCATGTTAGACTGAATAACATATAAATTGTAGGTTATGCTGACTATATTGAGAAATATAAGAATGGGATAGTTACTGACAAAGAAGAAAATTCATGTATATGCTTTGTGTGTGCGTTTGTCGTTGAAAAGAATAAATTATCGCACGTTATGTTGACCGATAGACGGGGACTAAGTGGCGCTTTTAGTTTCATATATGGGTATCGATGGGAATATGAAGGTTTCATATTATCATATATTGGTTTTAACCCGAACATCTCGAGTCGCTCTCTGATTATGCGTTTTTATGTATGTGTTCCGGCTGTCGGGGGTAGGCTTCTATCCCATTAAGAATGTATAGAGCGAACGCCCATCACTTGTGCTTTCAACCGTTTCGAGTAAATTTCGGCAGCACCTCCCCGCTGTTCTCCGAGTACACTGTAATAGAATAGATAATCATTTCAAAGCTGTGAAACACGTTGAAATGAACATCTAATCTATCTTTGTACACGGAGAACCAGCGGAAAGGTACCGACGAAATATCTCGAAACGGATGAAAACACAAGTGAATGAAGGCGTTTGCTTTATACATTCTTAACTTGTCCACACGGGACAAATCTATGGGTTACCATACGATTGAATTTTCTCGTCGCGTAGACTATACGACGGTTGTTAGTATCGAGCTATACTGTCCGATATTTAACAACCTTCGTATAGTTCTAGGTCACGACGAGCATCGCACGTATGTTAACCGATAGACGGGGACTAAGTGGCGCTTTTAGTTTCATATACGGGTATCGATGGGAATATGAAGGTTTCATATCATCATCGAGTATCATATATTGGTTTTAACCCGAACATCTCGAGTCGCTCTCTGATTATGCGTTTGTATGTATGTGTTCCGGCTGTCGGGGGTAGGCTTCTATCCCATTAAGAATGTATAGAGCGAACGCCCATCACTTGTGCTTTCAACCGTTTCGAGTAAATTTCGGCAGCACCTCCCCGCTGTTCTCCGAGTACACTGTAATAGAATAGATAATCATTTCAAAGCTGTGAAACAACGTTGAAATGAACATCTAATCTATCTTTGTACACGGAGAACCAGCGGAAAGGTACCGACGAAATATCTCGAAACGGATGAAAACACAAGTGAATGAAGGCGTTTGCTTTATACATTCTTAACTTGTCCACACGGGACAAATCTATGGGTTACCATACGATTGAATTTTCTCGTCGCGTAGACTATACGACGGTTGTTAGTATCGAGCTATACTGTCCGATATTTAACAACCTTCGTATAGTTCTAGGTCACGACGAGTATCGCACGTATGTTAACCGATAGACGGGGACTAAGTGGCGCTTTTAGTTTCATATACGGGTATCGATGGGAATATGAAGGTTTAATATCATCATCGAGTATCATATATTGGTTTTAACTTGAACATTTAACGTGAATAAGTTTTACGTTTACGTTTCGTTATTAAGAGTTCGAAATTTCATGTTTAGGGTAAATTTTTCTTGCGTTTGTGGTAAAGTTGTACGTTTATGTTGTCATCGAGTATCCTATTGTAATGAACTAGTGTATCCTACTAAATAAATTAGTGCACCATAAACCTAAATAACCCAAATTAACCTAATTAACCACAATTAACCATAATTGTTATCCTAACAAAAATTATCACTATTTAACCCAATTTACCCAAATTAACCTAATTAACCCTAATCAACCCAAACTTAACCAAATTTACCCAAATTAACGAAATTAAGCCTAATCAACACCCTAACCTTTTCAAATTATCACTAATTAACCCAAATTAACCCTACACTGCAATTAACCCAAATTAACCATAGCCTCTAACCCTAAACATGACCCTAACCCTAACACTAACCCTAACCCTAAATACCATAACCCTAACCCTAACCCTTAACCCTAACCACAACCCGGCCAACACCAATCCCAACCCCAACCGAACCCTAATCCCAACCCCAACCCCAACCGGCCCCCTCCAAACCCTTACCCTAACCCCAACCCCAACCCCAATCGAACCCTAACCCTAACCACAACCCGGCCAACACCAATCCCAACCCCAACCGAACCCTAATCCCAACCCCAAACCCAACCGGCCCCAACCAAACCCTTACCCTAACCCCAACCTCAACCCCAATCGAACCCTAACCCTAACTGACCCGATGCCACCCCTACCCGAACCCAGATCCCTGAACCCTACCCCTAACATCATCAAAAGAAGGAAATAACAGTATTAAATTAGAAGTAAAAATTGGAAATTTACTAACCGCGGTGGAGGAGACGACGGAGGAGGCCAGTAGTCGACGATGCGATCGGCGACGAGTCAAGCACGGTTGCGACGTGGAAGTCGACGAGTCAAGCACGGTTGCGGTGGCGAGGTCAGGATGAGGACGTCGATGGCCGACGAGATCGGGATCGAGACGCGGGAACGGTCGTCGCGAGGCGCGAAAGAATAAGAGAGAAGAAAAATTCGGGAACGGTGAGGGATTTTCTGTGCCTTTTTTTTTATTATTAACCCGTATACATGCCCCTACGGACTTAGCCGTAGGTTCTTTGTTTGCGCCACCGTAGGGCCAAACAACAAATTATGATTAAATATTTTTAAATTAAAATATAGAAAACCGTAGGGACAACAGTGGGCACCTACGGATTAATCCGTAGGGGCAATAAAAATTGCCCCTACGGATTCCTTTATCCGTAGGGGCAACCCCTATTTGTAGTAGTGTCTTCTTAACCATAAGTACAGTTTTCAACCTACGACACACAGCGAATGAGTTATTAAACTCAAGGGACTTATACAGAGTATTGTATATTGTCCAGTGTCCATTAGGACAGAGGGGTTGGTCCTCGTACTATATTCTGTTTACTTATGACTTCTCTAGTTCTTAGACATGTGTTTTGTAGAAATACAAGGTCCAAGTTTTGAGAAGTTGTAGGTATAAGAGTAAAGTAGAGAACCAGATGTTGCAAGTATCGGGATTCTTCAAGGTGATCGAAGATGTAGATACTTGTGTAAGGTATTCAGTTAATAGTAATGATTAAGAGAACTTGCTTCTCTTTCAGGTTACTCATAATTGGAAGCACTCCTAAGTTGAGTAATGCCGATTGGCCTCTCTCCATTTAGTTGACATGCACTGGAGACAACTGCATGATTTGAATCTGGTTCCAATTAAATTAGTGCATCTGCTTCTATATTAGATATAGAATAGTTCATATCTTAACATTGTTAAGGTACGGGGAGTTGTCCAGCTTATGCTTAAAACCAGACTCTGGATAACTCAAGGCATGTTTCTGTAATGGTTGTTTGTGGGTTGACCCGGGCTATGACGAGGGTTGATTTTCTACCATCTAGAAGGTCAATAGTGATATTGTTCTTGACTCGCCACAGTTTTGATAAAAATGGATTTTTTCAGAAAACAGTAGTGGGAGTATGGTAGAACTGGATGTGATTCCAGAACCGCAGACGATTACTGAAAATTTGATAAGAACCTAAAGATTCAATATGGATTGACATTCCATTGGCCACTCCGCAGTTATGGTGGGTAACCTTAGGCACTCGAGAGGTACTTCGGTATGCTCAAAGACGGTGACAAGGAGGTTCTTGTTTACCCAGACTTGACACTACTGTTGTTGCAGGCTATGAGACCCGGCAGCAGGATGAGTATAGCATCGTTCTAAACTAGCTTTAGAAGTGTACGTATATATGACTCTGCCAGAGGGTTGTCGTAGTCAGTGGGAGCAGCAGAAGCATTGGTGGTCAAGTAGCTTATGTCTATTTATGGACTAAAGCAGATATAGCGGAGATAGATCATCTATTTCTGATGTGATAGTCATAGGTTTGACTTCATCAGAATAGGGGATGGATCTGTTAAGAAGGTAGTAGGGTGTGATGTCCTGGTATTTGGATGATATACACAGAGTAGGAAGTGATATTCCTATACTACGATCGGTTATAATTTGGTTGTCACACAGTGGTTTCTCCACATAAGATATAGATATAATATCAGACATTCTGGTTCCTAGATCTATGGTTTTAGATCTAGATTTGGGAAGTGTACCAATCTGGGTACTTAGACATCATTCTACAGGTATTTTAGAAAGGACGACTCCTGGCATGGTAGTGTACCTGCAGGTGATGGAGTCACCCTCTCTAAAGGTATCTTACAGACTAAAGGGGAGAGGGATGTGCATGATTGGCAGATCACTTGCTTAGGCAATTGAGTCAATCATGAGATGTCAAGTACCACACCAGATGTTGTTTTTTGCAGTAGATGCAATAAGATATTGATCCAATCCTGGAGAAACATTCGGAAGCAGTTTTAGAACATAAGTGGATGTTCAAGGGATATGATAACAACAACCGCTTTTAGGAGACGGTTATCATTCCAGGCTTCCAAGGTGACTTGGATGACAGAGTGGCTGTCAGAGTTATAGTTTTCCCTCTGACGATGGGCAGTATTTTGGACAGGTGGTCCAAGCGGATACTGAGGGAGGCATGGTGCAAGATACTGATTGGTTTCAGTTGACGATACAGTCTAAGAAGTTTGGATTTGGAGTTCATTCATGAACTAGGTCCCATCAGATATCCAGACATATTCTAAGACAGGTATTGCTCATTTCGGGAGATGGTTTTCTCCGCGAACTTGAGATAAAGAGAGACATAGAAAGAAACATCAGAGCGGATCCACTAACTGAGGCTATTCCTCAAACGCAACAGTTTCACAAACGGGCTTTGTGAGACTGATCAGTAGAGGAGTTGGGTGTTCGGTATCACACGGGCTGTGAGTATGCGACGTCGCAATAATTAGCCTTGAGTGCAAATGGGAGATTGTTGGATATAGTGCCCTCAAAGTCAATTATTGGATCGTAGGCACGTGATTGCAATGATTGAGGGATGACCTATGCCGGTAGGACAATCTTACTCAGGATGATTGTATACTATCTGGTTTGTCTTTATCATCGTGTACATATTTTAGGTAACATTGTGGTTCACTATTACACGTTGATATAGAATAGTATGCTACCATGGTTTGTCTTTATCATCGTGTACTGCTTTAGGTGACCTTACAGGTCACTATTGCACGTTGATAGAGCCCTTAGGATTCTTGCTTGACTACCAGAGGTATGATGGCGATCATATACTGTAAGTGCACGGCGGCGCCCCGGCCGTCAATCCGACGCCGGAATGCGGAAGCGGTGAAAAACTTTAATTTTTACTGAACTGGCAAACCGCCGCGCACTAATACCCGGATCGAACCACTAACTAGTCCTAGCTATCTACAAGAAAGGGAAGAGAAATATACCGACAGATCCGAGTCCTCCGGTCTTCTCGTCGTCGTCCCGATCTCCTGCGGAATGTCCCGTCTCCTCCTCGTCGCCGGAAGTGCACCACATCGCCTACTTCTTTTACGGGCTCCCACCTTAATGCCGAGGCAACTCGGGCACGAAGCCGGCTACTCGACGTGCCCAAGATTTGCTGTAGAATGTATAGTAGAACTTGTGTCTCATTTGGGGTTCATGGAGGTGCCATTTTGGTGGAGGGATGATACAAGAATTATGTGGAGGAACTTGGGGATTTTTCTAGCAACTAGAGAGCAAAAATCCCTACTACAAAAATGGGCAACCCTTCCTCCATGCTTTGCTGGCCATCAAGAGAGAGGAGAGTGAGAATGGAGAGAGTCACAAAAAAATATGGGAGCCATTCTCATATCATGCAAGAGAGAGAAAAGGAAAAGTTATCATGAATAGCAATGATCACAAAGTCAAGCATGATTGCTCACAAATCCATACTCCAAAAACCTACCTACTACAACCATGATTGCTCACAAAGTCAAGCAATCATGATAGAAGAAGTCAAGGTCAAAAGAATGGTTCACCATCATGATACAAGGAAATATGCAAAGACCCCCTCCACAAATGCTTATTTGCAACAATGCAAATAAACCCTCCTCCACCAATCTTCGGCCAATGAACGGAACAATGGAAATCGGCCGAAACGGAAAGCAAACTGGCAACTCCATAAAACTGGTCCCGTAATAAATTACAGGAAAACCCCGATACTGTGCATACACACCCGCATCTGTATTTCGACCGAAATACAAATGCAATGAGACAAAATCTACACTGTACTATACTAAAATCCGGCTTATACCAAAGCCGGCTAGTAAAATCTGTTCGATCCAGATCCGTGCAATACCGCACGTATCTGATCGAACCCTGCCATATAACCATACGGCATATTGTTAGTGTTTATGCCCTAGAAGGCCATTACTGTATCATACTAGCTTGTATATTACTTAATGGAAGCTTGGGATATTCACATGTATATAACAGTCTTGCTAAACATGGTAGTATGCTACTTGGTTTTTCTATCTTAATATGTGAGTGTACGTATTGATAGAGCTCTTAGGATCTTGCTTGTCTACCAGCGTTGTGATGGCAGTCACACTAGTGGGGGCTGGGTAGTCTACAAGCACATCCTCATTCAGGTCCCTGGTCGTTGGATTATCGAGACAGAGCATCGATACTCCGGAGTAGACTGGTGTGTACGCTTCTCATCCCAGTTGGGGAGATGGTCTGTCCCACAGCCGTCAGTACGTCGTACTGGAGATAGTATACAGGTGCTCGTTAGGTTACGGGTACACCGGACAGGACTCACAGGGAACTGTTGGTTGGTTTGATACCAGTCGTCAGTGAACAGTTCCCAGGTGACATGAGTACAGCGTAGTCCGCACACTTGACACTGCTACTTCGTCTCGAGTGTTTCCCGCTGTTCTTAGATTGCTACCCTACCACGGCTCAAAGGAGTCGTGCAAACAGGTAGCAGTTGGGTGCAGTCCCGAGCACTTGGAGGCAGTGGCGGTTAGACAGGATTCGTCCCTCCCGGTATTGGGAGTAGATATCGTGCTGTGTCAGAGAGCCATTACGCAAAGTCCCTGGCCAGGGCAAGAGAGATTTGCTGGTAGGTTCCAGTAGTTTCTCAGGGTGTAATGGGCTACCCTCCGACACGACTTATACCGCTATTAGGGGACTGACGCTTGCCGCCCCCCTAGGCCCGATATGCGATAGTCTTGGACGAACGGACCGGACTGTATGGAGATTGTCACATCAGACTCAGTAGGAGTTCGGATGGGTTTTCTCATCGGCCTTCTTATCGACAACTACCTGGGGACCGTTACGTACAACTAGTGCCGCTTGCGGTCTGTGGTTAAACCCACTGCCAGCGTAGTAGTCGAGTCTCTAGAGTCCCACACAGAGAGTTTCCTACTCCAGGCGAAACGATATAGAGGTTGCATGGTTTTGCGACAAAGAGTTCGGACGCATACGTGCGTTTACGCACGTACGACTTTCGGACAGTTTTTACCAGTCGGCTTTGGTTTAAGCCAGTTACTGGTATCCGGTTATTGGATTTTTACAGTCTAAAGTTTTTCCGTATTTTTGCGGATTGGAGGGGCGTTCTCGTAATTGTACGAGAAGCTTCTAGAAGATGTGACTAAGGAGGTTACTTATGGATAAGAAAGTGAGTCATGAGGTGATTCATCATTATCATTAATTGCACCATAAATGATAATGACTCATGGTTAATGAATCACCTCTTTTCATTTATGAAGCATGCTTATTCATTTCTTTTATTCATTATTCTTAAATAAGAATGCTTCATAATATATTATGATACACTCTCTCTCTTCTCTCATAATCTTATCTCATATTCTCTCTCCTCAAGCTCTCATCTTCAAGATACTAATCCTTAATCCTCATGTGTTGAGATCAAAGGTTTAGTTAGACTTAAGCATCCATTACCTTCACTCTATATCATCCTTTCATCTTTGATTAGCAATCAAAGTTGATTAGTTACCTCAAGTTAGAGGTGTAGCTTGGTGTCTTGCTCTCGGGTGGATCGTCTACTACCTAGAGAAGGTCGAGAAGAACAAAGGAGGACACAAAGACGAAGGACTAGTTTCATTAGGTATAATCCCTTAACACTATAGTTTAGTATAGCTATGTGTTCGGTTATTATTTGTTTAGCTTCGATTCAAGCGGTTAGTCGATGTTCGTTCTTTAAACTTGATCGTTTTTGAAAATTCCGCCTCCCCATAAGTACTGGGGTGTACTACATCGACTTACAGTGGTATCAGAGCCTCGCTAAACAATAAATAACTTAATTGCAAATTTGTACGAATTTCGAACGAGAAATCGAAGCCGGAAAACCCTAAATATTATCAGTTTCTGTCGAACTTAAAATGAAGTCCTAAAATTTTTCATGTGTGTTCAGAAAGCATGAAATGAGTCCAGGAGAACACCCACGAAATTTGAGCCAATGATTCGACTAAAGCGCCGCGGAAGGGCGGCGGATCGCACCGATCCGCCGCGCTTCCGCGGCCGAGTTGTCGAGTCATGGGCTCATCTTTCATGGGTGGGTCCTCTCTGGTGTTTGGGGTTTTCTGGAATATTTAATATTTGCTCAGGTTACTGTTTAACAGAGCAGATTTTGGAGCAATATTGATGTTGTTTAATCGATCGAAATTGTACAGAATTTGCATATTGGATTATATCTGTGATAGTTTAATGTGTTCGTAAACCTCCCCCAACTGCTAGTATGTCGGTTGGCAGGGGGTTGCACATTTCTGAAATGGTTATATCTGTTTGTGCATATAAACTGTATTGGACTGTTGTGGTGTATAGCCGGGGTTTGCAATGGGTTATTGTATAATTCATTTATTGTAAATGTAATTTGTTGTAATATTATTTTTGCGGGGCACTTCCAGGTTGCGGTCGTAGCCACCGTTGTATTATTTCATTTTACTGTTTTTGCTCCTAGGACTGACCCAAGGTGGGGTACACAAACTGCCGGGCGGGTAGTTTGCCGTACCCGTAGGGGTCGAGGGTGGGGTAACGGCTATTCATCACAACTGTGTAATCTGTCTTTTCTTGCAGGCTCAAAAGAAATACAGATTGCTTGCAAATCCAATATTGTTTATCTGTGTTCTGGAATGAATATCATTGCGTCAGACGAATGTAAAATATCTATATTTATTGTAGCTATTTAGACGTCACTTATGTTTTACACCCGCGCTAGCCCAGCCCCCGCTCTGTCGTTAGTTAAGTAACCTAACGGGTGATGACGGGACCCCGTGGCGAATGCGGATGGCATAAGAGGACGTTGTATTTTCGTTGTTTTCTGCAATGATAGGTTAATGATGGGACGCATTATCTATAATGCAAAGTAAAACAAACCAAAGTTTAAATCGTTGGAACAATTTAAAAGAAACCACTCGGTTATTTTTAAAAAACAGATATTTTTAAATGCGGAGATTTAACCACTCCTTTTAAAAGCTACCAGGTTCCTTCGGTTATATCAAGTTCACTACGTTCACGGTTTCGCCAAAACCAGTCGTAGCCCTCCGTCATTTCTTATGAATGGTCAGTAGTATTCAAGCTATGTTTGTTTGGCCCTTAGTCAAGACATAGTGATTGGTAGCTGCTGGGGTATTCATTTGTTGCATAGATAGATGAGTTGGTTTGGGACAGTCGTATTACTTTGTTGGCCCTTAGTCAAGAGTATACGGATGGGTTCAAATCAACAGGATAATGATGGGCAGAACTTGACATGTGACTTATGATTTGTTGGCCCTTAGTCAAGATCATAAGAGCATGGGGCAAAAATCCATATCGGGAATTTCTAAAGAAACTGAAATTTGCAAAGAGATGCATACCATTTGGAGTTTGATGAATGTTGGTAGCATTCCTACAACATTATCAGACGATGATATTTGGATCCCGATCCTACTGTGAGTATATGATACTTATCAGGATATTCGTCACTTAACGATCAATGCTATAAACCTAGTAGGTGTCCAGAAAAGTGTCAGCGGGGTTACGCCCCCAGAGAAAAGAGGTTATTTAATTAAGGAACTTCGCGAAAGCGTTGGAAAACCTCCCTCGAAGTATCGACACCGGCCTGGCTGAACGGTTAAGCAAGTATTGTACGGTGAGAATAGTCTTGGCTAATTCTTCTTTTATGGTTTGAGGAAGGATTTGAAAAACAGTGGGAGCCATCCAGTTTAGATAAACTAAAAACCACTCTAAACTTGCAAGAGCATCATGCTAAAGAGTTTTCTTCTCTCTCTCCTAATTGCAGCGACCCTGAAAATGACTGGACTTAAGTTACTTTTAGAGAAAAATATACTGACGGGGCCAAACTATAAAGATTGGCTGCGGAATGTCAAAATGGCTTTGACCTATGACAAACTGGGGTACGTCCTCACCGCTACGGCACCTGCTGTCCCTGGTCCCAAATCCAGCAATGCGGATAAGGAAATCCGCAAAACCTGGGATTTAGATTGCGCGAGAGCCAAGTGCATCGTGCTTGCCTCGATGAACAATGAACATCAGAGGAGGCACGAGGATATGGACCTTGATGGCATATTTCTCCATACAAAGGAACTTTATGGAGAGCAATCTCGTATAGCAAGATACGAGACCTCAAAGAACTTGTTTCGAGCGAGGTTGGCTGCCGGGTCATCGGTAGGTGAACATGTCCTACAGATGATCAGCTATATTGAAGAGCTCGCAGACCTTGGGACGACTTTGGATAATGAGCTCTATACAGACCTTATTCTCCAGTCCCTTCCTCACACCTACGCCCAGTTTATCCTGAACTTCAACCTTCAAAGAAAAGAAGTTGAACTTCCGGAACTCCTGAACATGTTAAGGAGTGCAGAGGGCACCTTGAAGACATCAAGGGAAACACCCGCTATGTTTGTTGGCGGTGCATCTTCTTCCGGGTCCAAGGCTAGGGCCAAAGGAAGGAAGAAGAAGGCCGCACCCAGACCTAGAGGAGGTGTTAGTAAGGTGGGAGGGAAGGGAAAGAAAAAGAAAGCAGTACCGATAGTTGGTCAGGATGAGTGCTTCCATTGTCACAGGAAAGGGCACTGGAAGAAGGATTGCAAGGCGTGGAACGCCAAGAACCAGGAACCGAAGCAAGCTGTGGCTTCGACTTCAGGTGTGTTTGTAATTGAGAATTGTATGTCGATCAACTCTACTTCCTGGGTATTGGATACCGGATCAGGATCTCATATTTGCAATTCATTGCAGGCACTGAGAAACCGTAGAGTGCTGAAGGAAGGTGATATGATCCTCAGGGTTGCTAACGGAGCTAGCGTGGGAGCTGCGTCCGTCGGGGATTATCACCTAGGATTGACGAGTGGACACATTTTGGTTTTACATAACTGTTATTTTGTACCCAGCTTAACGTGTAATATCATATCAGTTTCCTTGTTATCAAATAAAGGTTATGATTTCACGTTTGTAAGAGATGTTGTCAACATCCACCTTAATCATAGTTTGATTGGGTCCGGTACATTAAATAACGGCATATATGTTTTAAACCAACTCCAAATTTTCAATGTCCAGAACACACTAAAAAGAAAGTCTCCAGATTTGAATAAAGCTTTCTTATGGCATTGTAGACTGGGTCACATCAATGAGAGAAGGTTGACTAAGTTGCATAAAGAAGGATATTTAGACTCGTTCGAATATCAATCTTATGACACTTGTCAATCCTGTCTCAAAGGAAAGATGACAAAGACTCCATTTACTGGACAAGGAGTAAGAGCGAGCGAGCTCTTAGGACTCATACACAGCGATGTATGCGGTCCAATGTCTACACATGCGAGAGGTGGTTATTCCTACTTCATTACTTTTACGGATGATTTCTCTAGGTATGGATATGTTTTCTTAATGAAGCATAAATCAGAGGCCTTTGAGAAATTCCTGGAATTCAAGAATGAAGCGGAAAACCAAACAGGCAAAAGTATTAAGACACTAAGATCTGATCGAGGTGGAGAATACTTAAGTGCCGAGTTCCTAGGTTCTCTAAAAGAGAAAGGAATTCTCTCTCAGCTTACTCCTCCATACACTCCACAGCACAACGGTGTATCGGAGAGACGGAATCGAACCCTATTGGATATGGTACGATCCATGATGAGTAATGCTGAGTTACCGCGATCTTTCTGGGGTTATGCGCTAGAATCAGCAGCATATCTTTTGAACCAGGTTCCAACCAAGACTGTGCCTACCACACCATATCAGATGTGGAGTGGGAAGAAACCCTGTCTAAAACATTTTAGGACATGGGGGTGTCCAGCTTTTGTAAAAAAGCAGCATGTGGACAAGCTCGAGGCACGATCAGTACAGTGTAAGCTTGTAGGATATCCAAAGAACTCCAAGGGATATTATTTCTATTACGCAGAGGAACAAAAGGTTTTTGTTTCTCGTCATGCCTACTTCTTAGAAACTGAATTTTTAGAAAATCAGAAGAGTGGGAGCGAAATAGAACTGGAAGAAATTCCAGAACCACAAGCTGCTACTGAAAATTTGGTAGAACCAGAGGTTCAAGAAGAACAGAACATTCCCGCACCCCTCCGCAGAAGTAGTAGGCCGTCTCATCCGCCTGAGAGATACTACGGTTTTCTCATAGACGGGGATAGAGAGGATTGCATCATAGATGATGATGAACCTACTGACTTCCAGCAGGCCATCCAGAGCGGTGACTCGGTACGATGGCTAGATGCAATGCGGACCGAAATGGAGTCCATGTACACCAACAAAGTATGGACTTTGGACTTTGCTCCAGATGGGGTAAAACCCATAGGATGCAAATGGATCTTCAAGAAAAAGATTGGTGTAGATGGACAGGTGGAAACCTATAAGGCTAGACTTGTTGCAAAGGGTTTTCGTCAAAGACCTGGTTTGGACTATGACGAAACTTTTTCTCCAGTGGCTATGCTCAAATCCATTCGGGTCCTTCTTGCTATTGCTGCCTTCCATGATTATGAAATCTGGCAGATGGACATAAAGACGGCTTTTCTGAATGGAAATTTAGAAGAGAGCGTCTATATGGATCAGCCAGAGGGTTTCAATCAGAGTGGGAGCAGCGGGAAAGTATGCAAGCTGCTTAAGTCTATTTACGGACTAAAGCAGGCATCGCGGAGTTGGAACATCTGTTTTGATGAGACAGTCAAAGAATATGACTTTATCAAAAATCCAGATGAACCGTGCAAATATAGTAAAGTTGTGGCCAGAAGTGTCATATTCCTCGTCTTGTACGTGGATGACATTCTATTGATAGGAAATGACATTCCTATGCTACAATCTGTCAAAGGATTCTTGTCACACAGGTTCTCCATGAAAGATCTGGGTGATGCCTCTTACATTCTGGGGATCCGGATCTATCGTGATAGATCCAAGAGGATGTTGGGACTTTCGCAGTCCAGGTATATCGACACTGTACTGAAAAGATTCAGTATGGAAGATTCTAAGCGCGGTAATCTACCGGCTTGTCACGGAATCACCCTCTCCAAAGAGATGTCTCCCAAGACTGATTTGGAAAGGGAACGCATGTCTATTATACCCTACGCTTCTGCGGTAGGCTCTATAATGTATGCGATGTTGTGTACCAGACCAGATGTAGCTTACGCACTGAGCGTGGTAAGCCGGTATCAGTCAGACCCAGGGGAGAACCACTGGAGAGCAGTAAAGAACATTCTCAAGTACCTGAGGAGGACTAAGGAGATGTTCTTGGTTTACGGCGGAAAAGACCTCAGGTTGGAGGCCTTTGCTGATTCCGGCTTCCAGAGTGATAAGGACGATTCCAAGTCCATGTCGGGTTATGTCTTTACCCTCAATGGAGGGGCGGTGTCCTGGAAGAGCTCCAAGCAGGACACCGTTGCTGACTCGACAATGGAAGCGGAGTATATAGCTGCTTGCGATGCCGCAAAAGAAGCAGTCTGGATGAAGAAGTTCCTAACAGAACTTCAGGTGGTTCCTACCATAGTTGATCCAATACCTCTGTATTGCGACAACAACGGAGCTATAGCTTTAGCGAAGGAACCAAGGTCCCATCAGAAGTCCAGACACATCTTGAGGCGGTATCACCTGATCAGGGAGATCATTGATCGTCAGGAGATCGAGGTTCGGAGAGTTGCTTCAGAAGAGAACATTGCTGATCCATTCACAAAGGCCCTTCCTCAGATTCAGTTCGAGCGGCTACTCGAGATCATCGGTCTTCGATACGCCAGTACATGGCCCTAGTGCAAGTGGGAGATTGTTAGTGTTTATGCCCTAGAAGGCCATTACTGTATCATACTAGCTTGTATATTACTTAATGGAAGCTTGGGATATTCACATGTATATAACAGTCTTGCTAAACATGGTAGTATGCTACTTGGTTTTTCTATCTTAATATGTGAGTGTACGTATTGATAGAGCTCTTAGGATCTTGCTTGTCTACCAGCGTTGTGATGGCAGTCACACTAGTGGGGGCTGGGTAGTCTACAAGCACATCCTCATTCAGGTCCCTGGTCGTTGGATTATCGAGACAGAGCATCGATACTCCGGAGTAGACTGGTGTGTACGCTTCTCATCCCAGTTGGGGAGATGGTCTGTCCCACAGCAGTCAGTACGTCGTACTGGAGATAGTATACAGGTGCTCGTTAGGTTACGGGTACACCGGACAGGACTCACAGGGAACTGTTGGTTGGTTTGATACCAGTCGTCAGTGAACAGTTCCCAGGTGACATGAGTACAGCGTAGTCCGCAGACTTGACACTGCTACTTCGTCTCGAGTGTGTCCTACTGTTCTTAGATTGCTACCCTACCACGGCTCAAAGGAGTCATGCAAACAGGTAGCAGTTGGGTGCAGTCCCGAGCACTTGGAGGCAGTGGCGGTTAGACAGGATTCGTCCCTCCCGGTATTGGGAGTAGATATCGTGCTGTGTCAGAGAGCCACTACGCAATGTCCCTGGCCAGGGCAAGCGAGATTTGCTGGTAGGTTCCAGTAGTTTCTCAGGGTGTAATGGGCTACCCTCCGACACGACTTATACCGCTATTAGGGGACTGACGCTTGCCGCCCCCCTAGGCCCGATATGCGATAGTCTTGGACGAACGGACCGGACTGTATAGAGATTGTCACATCAGACTCAGTAGGAGTTCGGATGGGTTTTCTCATCGGCCTTCTTATCGACAACTACCTGGGGACCGTTACGTACAGCTAGTGCCGCTTGCGGTCTGTGGTTAAACCCACTGCCAGCGTAGTAGTCGAGTCTCTAGAGTCCCACACAGAGAGTTTCCTACTCCAGGCGAAACGATATAGAGGTTGCATGGTTTTGCGACAAAGAGTTCGGACGCATACGTGCGTTTACGCACGTACGACTTTCGGACAGTTTTTACCAGTCGGCTTTGGTTTAAGCCAGTTACTGGTATCCGGTTATTGGATTTTTACAGTCTAAAGTTTTTCCGTATTTTTGCGGATTGGAGGGGCGTTCTCGTAATTGTACGAGAAGCTTCTAGAAGATGTGACTAAGGAGGTTACTTATGGATAAGAAAGTGAGTCATGAGGTGATTCATCATTATCATTAATTGCACCATAAATGATAATGACTCATGGTTAATGAATCACCTCTTTTCATTTATGAAGCATGCTTATTCATTTCTTTTATTCATTATTCTTAAATAAGAATGCTTCATAATATATTATGATACATTCTCTCTCTTCTCTCATAATCTTATCTCATATTCTCTCTCCTCAAGCTCTCATCTTCAAGATACTAATCCTTAATCCTCATGTGTTGAGATCAAAGGTTTAGTTAGACTTAAGCATCCATTACCTTCACTCTATATCATCCTTTCATCTTTGATTAGCAATCAAAGTTGATTAGCTACCTCAAGTTAGAGGTGTAGCTTGGTGTCTTGCTCTCGGGTGGATCGTCTACTACCTAGAGAAGGTCGAGGAGGACACAAAGACGAAGGACTAGTTTCATTAGGTATAATCCCTTAACACTATAGTTTAGTATAGCTATGTGTTCGGTTATTATTTGTTTAGCTTCGATTCAAGCGGTTAGTCGATGTTCGTTCTTTAAACTTGATCGTTTTTGAAAATTCCGCCTCCCCATAAGTACTGGGGTGTACTACATCGACTTACACCTATAGTACAAACTGTCAGATCCTGATCCGTGCAATACCGCACGTATCTGATCGGACCTTGCCATATCTCCATACGGCCTCTACAACCTTTCGCCCGAAAGCTGAGTAACTGAATGTGGGGGACTCTAAAGACTCGTCAACACCATGGATGTGGATTTAACCACTAGCACGTCAGAGGTATAAGCCAATACGTAACGGGCTACCAGGTATTGACCAAAAAGGACGTCTGTGAGCGAACTCAGCCAGACAACCCTACTGAGCCTGTCAGTGACAATATCCGTACAGTCCGGTCCGTTCGTCTATGAGCATCGCATGGCGGGCCTAGGGGGTTGGTAAAAGTCAGACCCCCAAAAGCGGTACAAGTCGTGTCGGAGTGTAGCCCAGAACACCCTGAGATACTACTGGAATACCTACCAGTAAATCTCCTTGTCTCGGCCGAGGGCTTCGTGTAATGGCTCTCCTAGAAACAGCACGACCTCACCCCCAATACCGGGAGAGACGAACCCCTGAAGATACGCTCACTGCCTCCATGTGGCTCGGGACTGTACCCAACTAAAACCTGTTTGCACGACTCCTTTGAGCCGTGGTAGGGTAGTAATCAAAGTACAGTGGGAACTCACACAAGACAAATGACGATCCCCAGGTCGATGAACTAACCTGTACACATGTCACCTGGGAACTGCCATCTGACGTCTGGTATATGACCAACTGGCATGTTCCCGGCGAGTCCTGTCCGGTGTACTCATAACCCAATGAGCACCTGTATACATCTTAGGTGATCCAACTGACACCAGTGGCTTGTGAGACCGGCCACCGCCCCTCGTCGGGGTCTCGACTGTATACACTAGTCTACTATGGAGTATCGATGCCCTGTCTCGAAACTCACACGACTAGGGACCATTTAAGGATATGCTTATAGACTGCCAGCTCCCACGTATATGATCGCCCTCATACTGCTGGTGGTCAAGCAAGAATCCTAGGGGCTCTATCAACGTGTAATAGCGACTTGTCAGGTCACCTAAAGCAGTACACGATGATAAAGGTAAACCAGATAGCATACTATCATCTCGAGTAAGACTGTCCTACCGGGATAGGTCCTCCCTCAATCACCGCAATCACGTGCCTGTGATCCAATAATTGACTCTGAGGGCATTATCTCCAACAATCTCCCACTTGCACTCAAGGCTAATTATTGTGATGTCGCATACTCACAGCCCGTGTGATACCGAACACCCAACTCCTCTACTAGTCAGTCTCACAAAGCTCGATTGCGAAACTATTGCGTTCGAGGAATAGCCTTAGTGAGTGGATCCGCTTTGTTGTCACTTTCCATGTCTCTCTATATCTCAAGTTCGCGGAGAAACCCATCTCCCGAAATGAGCAATACCTGTCTTAGAATGTGTCTGGATGTCTGATGGGACATAGCTCATAAATGAACTACAAGTCCAAACTTCTTAGACTGTATCGTCAACTGAACTTAATCAGTATCCTGCGCCATGCCACCCTCAGTATTGCCTTGGACCACCTGTCCAAAATACTGCCCCTCATCGGAGGGAAAACTATAACTCTGACAACCTCCTTGTCGTCCAGGTCACCTTGGAAGCCTGGAATGATAATTGTCTCCCGAATGAGACTGTCGTTATCATATCCCTAGAACATCCACTTATGTTCTAAAACTGCTTCAGACTGTTTCTCCAGGATTGGATTAATGACAACTTATTGCATCTAGTGCAAGAACAACATCTGGTGTGGTACTTGACATTTCATGATTGACTCAATTGCCTGAGCAAGTGATCTGCCAATCATGCACATCCCTCTCCCCTTTAGTCTATAAGACATCTTTAGAGAGGGTGACTCCATTACCTGCAGGTACACCACCATGCTAGGAGTCGTCCATTCTAAATACTCTTAGAATGCTGTCAAAGTACCCTGATTGGGAAACCACCCAAATCTAGATCTAAAACCATAGATCTAGTAACCAGTATGTCTGATATAATATCCAATTGCTTTGTGGAGAAAACACTGTGTGACGACCAAAGTATAACCGATTGTAGTATATGAGTTTCTTTTCCTATTCTGTGTATGTCATCCAAATACCAGGATATCACACCCTACTACCTTCTCAACAGATCCATCCCCTATTCTGATGAAGTCAAACCCATGACTGTCACGTCAGAAATAGATGATCTATCTCCGCTACATCTGCTTTAGTCTATAAATAGACATAAGCTACCTGTCCACCAATGCTTCCGCTGCTCCCACTGACTACGACAACCCTCTGGCAGAGTCATATAGACGTACACTTCTAAAACTAGTTTAGAACGACGCTATACTCATCCTCCCGCCGGGTCTCGCAGCCTGGAACAACAGCAATGGTAATTGTGGGTAAACAAGAACTTCCCTGTTACCGTCCTTGAGGCTACCGTAGTACCTCTCGGGTGCCTGAAGTTACCCACCAAATCTGCGGAGTGGCCAATGGAATGTCAATCCAGATTGAATCTTTAGGTTCCTTATCAAATCTTCAGTAATCGTTTGTGGTTCTGGAATCACTTCCAGTTCTACCATACTCCCACTGATGTTTTCTGAAAAAAAATCCATTTTTAATAAAACTGTGGCGAGTATAGAACAATATTGCTATTGTTCATCCAGATGGTAGAAAATCAACCCTCGTCATAGCCTGGGTCAACCCACAAACAGCCATTACAGAATCGTGCCTTGAGTTGTCCAATGTCTGGTTTTAAGCATAAACCGGACAACTCCCCGTACCTTAACAATTTTAAGATATGAACTGTACTATATCCAATATAGAACCAGAGGCACTGATTTAATTGAACCAGATCCAAAATCATGCAACTGTCTCCAGTGCATGTCAACTAAATGGAAGGAGACCGATCAGCGTTACTCAACTTAGGAATGCTTCCAATTATGAATAACCTGAAAGAGAAGCAATTTCTCTTTATCATTACTATCAACTGAATACCATACACAAGTATCTACATCTTCGATCACTTTGAAGAATCCCGGTACTTGCTATACCTGGTTCTCTACTGTATTCAAATACCTATAACTTCTCAAAATTCAGACCCTGTGTTTCCGCGAAACACCTGTCTAAAAACTAGAGAAGTCATAAGTAAACCGAATATAGTACGAGGACCAACCCCTCTGTCCTGATGGACCCTGGACAACATACAATACTCTGTATGAGTCCCTTGAGTCTGATAACTCATTCACTGTGTGTCGTAGGTTGAAAACTGTACCTTTGGTTATGAAGAATTACACCGCTGTTCAATGCTCCTTACCTAACCATCCACTGATATAGGTAAATGTCGCAGACATAATTTCAGAAAGGTATATCTCACTCTATGAAAATAGACGTTCAGATATATCAATTTGAAATTGGTGCATAACAGCGGATATTCAAAACCAAATATTTGCCGACCGGCAAACGACCCAGGTGACTTCCTCAAATATCACTGATTACAATGAATCCCGATATAATGAGGATGATCACCCAATTCCCAATAACCTACTCCCACTCCTCATCTGTAAAACCATACAGATGTGAGAATCATACCTGGTAAATACATACCCTGGAGCAAGTGTCTAATCGGGAAATCAGTTTTCCTTTAACAGTACACAGTGAAACTGAAACATTGAAATGTCTCGATGGGGTATCCTGGTATTCCTAGTAATGCCTCTTCCATTATCCAGATTCACAACTATAACCGTGTAATTCTTTGCCACCTCTCCAAATCCTTTCATATGTCTTTAGTCTTTACCATCTGCACACCCCTTTAGGCCAAATGGTTTTCTTCCTTCCCTACCGTTCGGCACCAGCCTATGGTTTGGAAGAAGACTATCCAATAAGCATAATGGGTGTACTGTCCCAATCCTAGGAACACTCGCAATGCGAGAGAAGGTAAAGATAAAAGACACCTGAATGAACTTTATTCCTATTTCTCCTGAACCAGAATCCATCCCCGAACTGGAACAAGTTCCCTTCGAGTTCGTATATAACCATACGATGGAATATCCAATAAACTGTGGATCTTCGGAGTGTTACGGAGTGTCCTGGAGAAATACAAAGGTGATTTAGGATTGGCGAAGGAATACTATGGTTTGGTCGTGAATATCTGTTGCAATTTACTTTGCCCTCTTACTAATCCCTTGCTTTGTCTTAACCTAATACCTTCTGCACACCATCGTTATGCTAATTGGTTTTCTTCATTCCCTACCGGTCGGCACCTGCCTATGGCTTGGAAGAAGACTATCCAATTTGCGTAATAGGTGTACTATCTCCTAAACCAAGGAGTACTCGCAACCTGAGAGAAGGTAAAAGGAAAAGACAACTGAATAATCCTATCCGTTTTCTCCAGAACCGGAAACCATCCTCGAATAAATTCCTTCGAGTTCGTATCTAACCATACGATGGTTTTGTCCAATGGAAGTGGACGTTCGTAGTAAAACGGGGTGTCCTGGAGAAAAGGGTAAAAGTAGGAGTGGCAATGAGGTCTGCAACTCTGACAATCCAAAAGCCAGTGTTAAGAAGGTTCGGTCAACTTGGTCACTGAGTCATAGTCTTAGGGTCAGGTCAATGGTCGCTACCAAAGAGAGAGAGAAAAGAAACACTCAGCGTGCACTCTATCCTAGATCAGAATGGTTACCAATTTATCTAATCTGGAAACCTCCCACTGTACCGTCAAATTCTCCTCCAAACCTTAAAGAAGAATTAGTCGGGATCACCCGAGGAGTATACCAACTCATCAGTGGGAATCGGGATCTAACTCTCATCGCATGACAACGTGACGGAATCCGCTCACGGTATCACACTCCAGAAGGTGTGCGCATATCTGGCAAGTTTCAGTTCTTTTGAAACTCCCGATGAGATTTCTGCCCCATGCTCTTATGACCTTGGCGTGAGGTCAAAATATCATAAGTCACATGTCAAGTTCTACCCATCATTATCCAGGTTAATTTGAATCCACCCGTACATACCCTTGACGTAGGCCAAAATAGTAGTACGACTGTCCCAAACCAACGCATCTATCTATGCAACAGATAAATACCCGGCAGCTACCAATCACTATGCCTTGGCGTGAGGTCAAAATACATAGCTTGAATACTACCGAATATTTAACTGAAATGATGGAGGGCTACGAATGGTTTCTGGCGAAAACCTTTAACGTAAAGAACTTGATATCGTCGAAGGAACGGATAGCTTTCAAAAATATAGTGACGAAAACCGTTGCTAAAGAGGTCACTCCCGGTGAAGGGATCTCGGCTCTTTCCCCGTAGAATGGGGTGCAGGATATTCCAAATGAATACCGCGATGCAAAGCAAAAGTAATCGGCTATAGTGAAGTCATTGCCCTGACGCAAACTTTTTGTCCAAGGGGTCACTCCCGGTGAAGGGATCTCGGCCCTTGCCTCGTCGACTGAGGAGAAGGATATTCCAACTGAATATCACGATGCAAAATAAAAGTGAACGTCCTTACAATAACAGCTTTTTGAAAAGTGTTCCAACAACATCAGATTAGGTTTGTTTTTAACTTGCATTGATCCGAATCAACGCAGTCCCATCAATTGATCACACCACAAAGAACGAAAATATACTGACGTACGTATATGCCATCCGCATTCGCCACTAGGTCCCGTCATTACCCGTTAGGTTAGCTAACTAACGACAGAGCGGGGACTGGACTAGCGCGGATGCAAAACATATACAACATCTACTAATATATATACCAATATATTATATTTCGCTCAAGGCGTGAAAGAAATGCAACATCACAGAAAATGTACAGCATCACAGAAACAATACAGATATCTGGGATCCCCGGGTTTCACAGAGCCACTGCTGAAACCCGACGTTCCCCTGGTCGTGTGGATAGCCTGTGCAATGAAATCCTAGACCCCTACGGGCGCGGCAAGTCACCCGCCAAAACCTGAAGCGAGGCAGCCCCCTTCAGCACCATGAATGGACCACCCAGCACTTCACGGAATCCGGTAACTTGGGCACCCCTCCTGGGTCAACCTGTACCCCCTACGAGTGCGGCGAATAGCCCGCCAATTCTAGAGTGAAGCCCCCTCCGTCTCAATGCCATGAGATGCGGGCTTGTTGCCCCCTAGAACCCGGCTATCTGTGCACCCCTCCACGGGGTAATCCTAGTACAGAAAGTAAAATATACATACACCGGGTACAACGACCGCAACCTGGCCGTACCCCAAAAAAATAATACAAACAGGCAGTGACGGCAGTCCACATGTCGGACGCTCGCCCCGCAATATCAAATTTACATAATACAACCACAACTGTACTAGCATTGCACCCAGGCTATCCCCCACGACCGATCCGCAACATCACAGCAAAAACAAAACATCAACGTGAAAGTCACGTTCGCAAATCCGTCTAACCGGGCTATAGCAGTTAGACCGGATTTACCGATCGAGTGACATTCACGGTCGCAGATATAATGTAAATACTGTGAAAAATGTGTTTAAAATTTTCGATCAATCAAATTTTAACAAGTGAGCCCCCAATCAAAACTGTAGCAGATCAAGAAATTCTGGGCCCAATGTTATTATTCCAAAACCCCACTTTTCACCCCAGAAAGCCTCTGTAAAAAATTGGTGCAGTGATCTCCACAGTGCGCGGCGGAACAGCGGCGGGAAGGGGGTTTTCGCGGCGGTTCCGCGCTCCAACTGTGGAGTCACTTCATCGAATTTTTACAGAGCTCTTAGATTTTCCAGTACATCAATATTTTACAACCTGAAAAATTTTTCGACACTAAAAATTTCCAACAGAAAACTGATGCTAACAAAATACGGGTTTTGGAACTTTTTGATCGATCAGAAATGCAAACACATTACACAAAGCAAGACTAAGTTAATGGCGAGGCTCTGATACCACTGTAAGTGCACGGCGGCGCCCCGGCCGTCAATCCGACGCCGGAATGCGGAAGCGGTGAAAAACTTTAATTTTTACTGAACTGGCAAACCGCCGCGCACTAATACCCGGATTGAACCACTAACTAGTCCTAGCTATCTACAAGAAAGGGAAGAGAAATATACCGACAGATCCGAGTCCTCCGGTCTTCTCGTCGTCGTCCCGATCTCCTGCGGAATGTCCCGTCTCCTCCTCGTCGCCGGAAGTGCACCACATCGCCTACTTCTTTTACGGGCTCCCACCTAAATGCCGAGGCAACTCGGGCATGAAGCCGGCTACTCGACGTGCCCAAGATTTGCTGTAGAATGTATAGTAGAACTTGTGTCTCATTTGGGGTTCATGGAGGTGCCATTTTGGTGGAGGGATGATACAAGAATTATGTGGAGGAACTTAGGGATTTTTCTAGCAACTAGAGAGCAAAAATCCCTACTACAAAAATGGGCAACCCTTCCTCCATGCTTGGCCGGCCATCAAGAGAGAGGAGAGTGAGAATGGAGAGAGTCACAAAAAAATATGGGAGCCATTCTCATATCATGCAAGAGAGAGAAAAGGAAAAGTTATCATGAATAGCAATGATCACAAAGTCAAGCATGATTGCTCACAAATCCATACTCCAAAAACCTACCTACTACAACCATGATTGCTCACAAAGTCAAGCAATCATGATAGAAGAAGTCAAGCTCAAAAGAATGGTTCACCATCATGATACAAGGAAATATGCAAAGACCCCCTCCACAAATGCTTATTTGCAACAATGCAAATAAACCCTCCTCCACCAATCTTCGGCCAATGAACGGAACAATGGAAATCGGCCGAAACGGAAAGCAAACTGGCAACTCCATAAAACTGGTCCCGTAATAAATTACAGGAAAACCCCGATACTGTGCATACACACCCGCATCTGTATTTCGACCGAAATACAAATGCAATGAGACAAAATCTACACTGTACTATACTAGAATCCGGCTTATACCAAAGCCGGCTAGTAAAATCTGTTCGATCCTGATCCGTGCAATACCGCACGTATCTGATCGAACCCTGCCATATAACCATACGGCCTATAGTACAAACTGTCAGATCCTGATCCGTGCAATACCGCACGTATCTGATCGGACCTTGCCATATCTCCATACGGCCTCTACAACCTTTCGCCCGAAAGCTGAGTAACTGAATGTGGGGGACTCTAAAGACTCGTCAACACCATGGATGTGGATTTAACCACTAGCACGTTAGAGGTATAAGCCAATACGTAACGGGCTACCAGGTATTGACCAAAAAGGACGTCTGTGAGCGAACTCAGCCAGACAACCCTACTGAGCCTGTCAGTGACAATATCCGTACAGTCCGGTCCGTTCGTCTATGAGCATCGCATGGCGGGCCTAGGGGGTTGGTAAAAGTCAGACCCCCAAAAGCGGTACAAGTCGTGTCGGAGTGTAGCCCAGAACACCCTGAGATACTACTGGAATACCTACCAGTAAATCTCCTTGCCTCGGCCGAGGGCTTCGTGTAATGGCTCTCCTAGACACAGCACGACCTCACCCCCAATACCGGGAGAGACGAACCCCTGAAGATACGCTCACTGCCTCCATGTGGCTCGGGACTGTACCCAACTAAAACCTGTTTGCACGACTCCTTTGAGCCGTGGTAGGGTAGTAATCAAAGTACAGTGGGAACTCACACAAGACAAATGACGATCCCCAGGTCGATGAACTAACCTGTACACATGTCACCTGGGAACTGCCATCTGACGTCTGGTATATGACCAACTGGCATGTTCCCGGCGAGTCCTGTCCGGTGTACTCATAACCCAATGAGCACCTGTATACATCTTAGGTGATCCAACTGACACCAGTGGCTTGTGAGACCGGCCACCGCCCCTCGTCGGGGTCTCGACTGTATACACTAGTCTACTATGGAGTATCGATGCCCTGTCTCGAAACTCACACGACTAGGGACCATTTAAGGATATGCTTATAGACTGCCAGCTCCCACGTATATGATCGCCCTCATACTGCTGGTGGTCAAGCAAGAATCCTAGGGGCTCTATCAACGTGTAATAGCGACTTGTCAGGTCACCTAAAGCAGTACACGATGATAAAGGTAAACCAGATAGCATACTATCATCTCGAGTAAGACTGTCCTACCGGGATAGGTCCTCCCTCAATCACCGCAATCACGTGCCTGTGATCCAATAATTGACTCTGAGGGCATTATCTCCAACATATACATGGGAGATGGGGTCCATAAACATATCCTTAAAAGGTCCCTGGTCGTAGGAGTTTCGAGACTGGGCATCGATACTCCATTAGTAGATTAGTGTATACAGTCGAGATCCCAACGAGGGGCGGTGGCCGGTCTCACAAGCCATTGGTGTCAGTTGGTTCACCTAAAATGTATACAGGTACTCATTGGATTATGAGTACACCGGACAGGACTCGCCGGGAACATGCTAGTTGGTATTATACCTGACGTCAGATAGCAGATCCCTGGTGACATATGTACAGGTTAGTTCATCGACCTGAGATCGTTATTTGTCTCGTGTGAGTTCCCGCTGTACTTTGATTACTACCCTACCACGGCTCAAAGGAGTCGTGCAAACAGGTTTTAGTTGGGTACAGTCCCGAGCCACATGGAGGCAAGTGAGCGGATCGGCAGGGGATTCGTCTCTCCCGGTATTGGGGGTGAGGTCGCGCTGTGTCTAGGAGAGCCATTACACAATGCCCTCGGCCGAGGCAGGAGATTTACTGGTAGGTATTCCAGTAGTATCTCAGTGTGTTCTAGGCTACACTCCGACATGACTTGTACCGCTTTTGGGGGTCTGACTTTCACCAACCCCCTAGGCCCGACATGCGATGCTCATAGACAAATGGACCGGACTGTATGGATATTGTCACTGACAGGCTCAGTAGGGTATCAGGATGAATTCGCTCATCGACCTCCCTTTTGGTCAATACCTGGTAGCCCATTACATATGGCTAGTACCTCTGACGTGCTAGTGGTTAAATCCACAGCCAAAGTATTGACGAGTCTTTAGAGTCCCCCACAGATAATTTCTCAAGTTTCGGGCAAAACGTTGTAGAGGCCGTATAATATATGGCGGGGTTCGATCTTATACGTGCGGTATTGTACGGATCTTGATCGGACGGATCATACTAGTGGGCTTTGGTTTAAACTGGATTCTAGTATTAGATTTGTTGGATTACTTTAGTCTCATCGCATTCGCATTCAGTCGGAATGCGGGTGCAGGTATGTATATACAGGTGAGGGGTATCCTTGTGATTCGTCACGAGTTTACTTTAGATATTGCCGTATCTTTTTGTTGTGGCAAACATTTGGATTAATGTTTCCATTTGGAAATAATGAGCTAGAATTTCATCATGAGATGCATTAAATGTGACATGGACTTATATTATGACTCATTGTCTCTTTTTTGTGAAAAATGTCACATTAGTGGATTGATTTGTGTCTTGATTAGATGAAGAGAGAGAGAGGGGCTGCCATGACATATAGTTTGGTTTTGTATTTTTAAAACTCACTCTCTCATTTTCATCACAAGAACAACAAAAGAAAAGAGCTTCTTCTTCTTCCTACTCTAGCTCATTATCTCCATCAATGGCATCATCTCTAACCTCCATCCAAATCTATGGATGCAAGAGACAAAGTGATCACAAACATTCTCTACAACACCTTGGACACGTCGGCTAGCACATTTCGTGCCCGAGTTCCTTCGGATGAAGCGGGAGCCCGTAAAAGGAATCGATGATGTGGTGCCCTTTCCGACGAGGAGATCGAGACCGGAGATGCCGCAAGCTTGGGACGGTGGCCGAAGACCGAAGGACACGGATCGCTCGGTATAGCTTTCTATCCCTTCTCTAGATAGCTAGTTTATGGGTTAATGGTTCGATCCGGGTTTTAAGCATACGATAGCGCCGGTTTCTAGTTTAGAAAAAATTTCGTTTCCGCATTTTGGCCTCGGAAAGACGGCCGGGGCGCTACCGTAGTCTTACAACATGTATGGCACGTGAGACGCGAAGTCTTCAGTTTTTGAGCGCTCACGTGAATGGCACGTGAGACGCTGACATGTTTTCTTCATTTGGGCCTTCATGTGTATGGCACGTGAGACGCTTACTTTTGATTTTCTCCTTAGCACTCACGTGGGTATCACGTGAAGCACTTCTTCCTTAGAGATTAATCTATGTTTTAGAAAACTTATGTTTTCTGGAGTTTAAGCTTCTGTTAAAGGTATTTTGACCATTAACGATCACCAAGATCAATATTTGATGATCTGGGATGCTCTGTTTTGCATGGTTCATCATCATAGGGTTCTTTGAAGTTAAACTTCAACTTTTTTTATCGGAATTTTTCTTTTTTATCATGATGGCAGAAAAACATCAGAGTTCTTCTCTGGATCTTAAGTTTAAGATCAAGATATCTCTATGAGAATTAAATTCTCTTTTATGAGAGACTTGTCTTATGGATCTTAGATCCAGAGAAAGAACTAAGTTATTATGAAGGGTTAAACCCTGTTTTTACATGCAATGAGAGATATTACTCTATTGTTTTAACCTAAGATTTTTTCTTGAAGGATTGAGATGATCTTCAGGGATAATTAAATTCTCGGTTTCTTGTAGAAGCTTATGGAGGAGCTTCTCTGTCGTCAATTTAATCTCCTTGCTCATATTTATAGGAGACAAACAAGATCAATTTGTTGGGGGAATCTCTCATTTGAGAAATCATGATTGATTTCATAATCAATCAACTTGATCTTAAAGATCAAACGGTGAATTTTATTCACCGTTGGATCCTTAATCCAAAGGCTTTCTGTTTAACAAAGTGAATCATTCATATTTTTAACAAAGATTGAAGGAAAATATTTTTCATATAGAATTTAATTCTATCTTTTGATTTGAACAGTGATTTTTAATCACCTTTGTATTTTTAATTCAAGAGTTCTCTATTTAATAGAGCAGATCTTTCTTATTTTAGAAAGATCGGTGAAATATTTTTCCAAATTTAATACTATCAGAAATGACGTTCACGTGCATGTCATGTGAGGTGCTGCCAGATATATGGCCTATAGTATTCACATGCATTGCATGTCACGTAAGGCGCTGCCGGACATAATACTTATATAGGAGACGGAGGAAGAAAAGCTGAATTTCTACAACATAACTTGATCTAATTAACTAAACTATATATATCATCTACGTATGAAAGGTCCAGGAAAAACGAAAACAAAGGTCCTTGGAAAAGGCGGCCTCTAAGGCCAAGCATCACAATTCAACAGGAGAGGACGAAGGCAATGACCAATTACCATGTGGCTCCTTCATTCAGCTCAAATCGGAGATGGCGGCAGAAAAACTGAATATCTACAACACAACGTGTGTACAAGATTGCCGTATCGAAAGGTGAACAACATACACAACAAGATTCGCGGTCTGCTGAAGGCTTTAAAGGAGAAGATCGAAAATGGCGACATCCATGAGATTGTTTGTGTCAGGAAAGATATTTAAATTTCAGGAGGAGAGGATTCAACCATATCAGCACCTCTCAAAAATTTATGCCTTAGCGTCTATTGATTTTTGTTGCTGCTTATAAAAGCCTTTTCACCCCAAGGCAACATTATCCTTTATGCTCTTGTTTTATATTAATTATTTCTCGGGCGCTTTTTACTAAAAAGCTCTCTCATATTTCGTTAATTACTAAAAAGTCCTACATACTTCATATTTACTTAAAACAGCATACATACATTTAAAATGCACTAAAAGCCGCCTAACAAACAAAAAGAGATTTTTTTGGTATTATTCATTGCTCCATTAGGAAACTAAAATGAGTATCGGGTTAGGGTTTTAAAACCTCCGAGCCTCTCTTTTTCTACTAAAATTCTCAATTTTTTTTCTCAAATTGACTTTAGGGTTAGAGTTTCAATCAATTATCTCTCAAATTAATCATGAAAACCGGATTGTCTTCCTCAACCTTCTACAGTAACGAGCTTGTCGTGTGTTGTTGTCCCTTCAATTGTAAACTTCGAGTTAATGGATAATCTCATTCGAAAGGAGAAGAATTTTTAGTTTTCTTAAATCTCAATTTTTAACTAAGTGAGAATGTAGGTTTTATTTTTATAAGAGAAAAACTTACCTAAATACCTAAAAAGTAAGAAAGCAGCTCAAGCTCAAGCTCCAATTCACTATCGAGACATTAATTTTGGGTGGAAAACTAGCGAGGTTTTTTTAGTACATTTTAAATGTGTGAGGGTTTTTTTAAGTCAATATGAAGTGTTGAGGGTTTTTTTAGTAATTAGCGTAGTATGGAGGGACCTTTTAGTAAAATGCCCTTATTTCTAATGTTTCATTTGTTTTCTGAATAAAAGAGTTGCCGAAAAACCTTGGTATATATATCATTTTACTTGTTCTTTTCCAAGTGTGATGGAGATGAAGTGGAAAAAAACTTGTCTTTATATAAAATGAAAAAGAAAATTTATTTTATTGAATTTGTATACAAAAGTCTGAACTCGATATCATTCGTTATAAATATATAACTATAAATGGTATCCATTTTTTGTGCAAAGTAAAATTTGATCTCTTGTTGATTTAGGAATAATAAAAATTCTAATTTTATTAAGCCTATTATAATACTATTTATGCAAAAAGAGTATTAAATATTTACTAAATTCATATGCATTCATTAAATTTATATTTTAAAATAATTTGGTTAATTTTAATATATAAGAAATATCTGTTGTTATTTATAACAGTGTACATGAGCTTTTAACATAAACACTACTAAAATAGGGGGTTGCCCCTACGGATAACGACATCCGTAGGGGCAATTTTAGTTTGGCCCTACGGATTAATCCGTATGGCCAAAAGGTTTCCCCTACGGTCCTTACATATTTATTTAAAAATTATTAAATCTTAAATTGTTGTTTGTCCCTACGGAGCCGCAAACCAAGAACCTACGGACTTATCCGTAGGGGCATCTAAATAGGGATTTAAGTTAAAAGCTTAAATCGATCCCTACGCTCATTATTTCTAATTCTCGCGCGAACCCAAATTCCCAAACCCTCGTTCCCGCCGATCGATCGTCGTTCTCGTCGTCGCCAGCGCCGCCGATTCGTCGTAGCCACCTCCTTCTTTCGTCGTCGCCAGCGCCGGCTCATCTCCGTTCTCGTCGTCGCCTCTGCACAGGTAACGAAATCTTCAATTACTCAAATTTTTTATTGGGGCTAGGGCTGGGGCTGCGGGATGGGGCTGGGGCTGGGGCTCGGGCTAGGGCTAGGGTTGGGGCTGAGGCTCGGGCTGCGGCTGGGGCTGCGGTTGGGGTTGGGGCTCGGGCTCGGGCTGCGGTTAACGTTAGGGTTGGGGCTCGGGCTCGGGCTCGGGCTCGGGCTCGGGCTGCGGTTGGGGTTGGGGTTCGGCAGGGGGTTGCGGTTGGGGTTGGGGTTGGGGTTGGGGTTGGGGGTTTGGATTTCAGGGTCTAAGTTAATTTCCATTCTAATTAGCATTAAGCTCGTTAATTGAAATGTTGATGATGATCATAAGAGGAAAATGTGTCTAGTTTGAGAAGGTGTTGGAAACTGGACTAATAATGTGGGTAAAGCCCAGTTTAATTAATAATTTTATTTGTCATTCTCAAATTTTCTTGGAAACGGAGACTGTTTTGTGGAACTTTTAGCCGTTGGGCATGTTGGGGTTTTGTTTTTGGAGTCATGGGACCTGGCATTTGGTAGGTATCCAAAGACCCCGTGTCTGATTTTGGATATTTTTGATTGATTTAAACTGTAGGTCTGAGTAGTCCCTTAATTTGATCTGGTTGGGGTTTGAGTATGCAAAGGATTTGTAGTCTGGTGGAAATTTTGAGGGTGTTTTCGGTTGAATATGTTTGCTAATTGCATAAGATGCTCATAAGATTCAGGATTTTGAGGATGGGCCGTTGTAATTGGAAATGCTTAGAATTGTAGGACCTTCTTTGTTTTAACTATATATAATTGCAAAAAAAAAGTCACATTTCTGATTTGAAGAAAAGGAAGGGCAAGATAGGGATTTAGTTATGGATTTTACTTGGGCGCCTCCTCTTTTAATACATGTCTATCTTTATAAGAATATCGTGTCACATATTCGGTTTTAGCATCTGTACGCAACTGCTTTGATTATCATCGTGTTATTAACATCTTGAACTTCTATCCTTTTTCTAATATGTTTCATAGTTAATATAATAATCCTTTGTCTATATTTGTTGACAGTGGCCTTTCTTTTGGATGAACATGTTTTTTGATGCATGTTTCAGTCATGTGAATTCATATGTTGCGTATAACGCTTTATGATATTAGTATCCTATATTTGTAGTTTTAATTGTTGATTGTTATAGATGAATGCCATTGCAATAATAGTTTTTGGTAGATGAATGCCATTACAATGTAGGATGATCAGTTCTATCAATCTTGATCTCAATGGTTTAAAATCATGTTACACATACAACACGAATGCACAACAAACGCATCATTAAAGAGTGATTCGAGATGTTCAAGTTAAAACTAATATATGATACTCGATGATAATATGAAACCTTCATATTCTCATCGATACTCATATATGAAACTAAAAGCGCCACTTAGTCCCCGTAATGCGGTTAACATACGTGTGATGTTCGTCGTGACATAGAACTATACGAAAGTTGTTAAATATCGGACGATATAGCTCGATACTAACAACCGTCGTATAGTCTATGCGACGAGAAAATTCAATCGTATGGTAACCGATAGATTTGTCCCGTGTGGACAAGTTAAGAATGTATAAAGCAAACACCTTCATTCAGTTGTGTTTTCATCCGTTTCGAGATATTTCGTCGGTACCTTTCTGCTGGTTCTCTGTGTACAAAGATAGATTAGATGTTCATTTCAACGTTGTTTCACAGCTTTGAAATGATTATCTATTCTATTACAGTGTACTCGGAGAACAGCGGGGAGGTGCTGCCGAAATTTACTCGAAACGGTTGAAAGCACAAGTAATGGGTGTTCGCTCTATACATTCTTAATGGGATAGAAGCCTTACCCCCGACAGCCGGAACACACACATACAACAAGAATACACAACAAACGCATCATTAGAGAGTGATTTGAGATGTTCAAGTTAAAACCAATATATGATACTCGATGATAATATGAAACCTTCATATTCTCATCGATACTCATATATGAAACTAAAAGCGCCACTTAGTCCCCGTCTATCGGTTAACATACGTGTGATGTTCGTCGTGACATAGAACTATACGAAGGTTGTTAAATATCGGACGATATAGCTCGATACTAACAACAGTCGTATAGTCTATGCGACGAGAAAATTCAATCGTATGGTAACCGATAGATTTGTCCTGTGTGGACAAGTTAAGAATGTATAAAGCAAACAACTTCATTCACTTGTGTTTTCATCCGTTTCGAGATATTTCGTCGGTACCTTTCCGCTGGTTCTCCGTATACAAAGATAGATTAGATGTTCATTTCAACGTTGTTTCACAGCTTTGAAATAATTATCTATTATATTACAGTGTAATCGGAGAACAGCGGGGAGGTGCTGCCGAAATTTACTCGAAACGGTTGAAAGCACAAGTGATGGGTGTTCGCTCTATACATTCTTAATGGGATAGAAGCCTTACCCCCGACAGCCAGAACACACACATACAACAAGAATACACAACAAACGCATAATTAGAGAGTGATTCGAGATGTTCAAGTTAAAACCAATATATGATACTCGATGATAATATGAAACCTTCATATTCTCATCGATACTCATATATGAAACTAAAAGCGCCACTTAGTCCCCGTCTATTGGATAACATACGTGCGATAATTTATTCTTTTCAACGACAAACGCACACACAAAGCATATACATGGATTTTCTCCTTTGTCAGTAACTATCCCGTTCTTATATTTCTTAATATAGTCACCATAACCTACAATTTATATGTTATACAGTCTAACATGGCCCATGAGTACGTCAGAGTTAAGGACTGGATGTATGTGGATTGGCAACAACGTATGCAACCTAAGTTTGTCGCAGGAGTTGCTGCTTTCATTGAATTTGCACGCGCACATAATAAGATCATAATAGAGAAGATTCTCTGTCCGTGCGATAGATGTGACAATAAGTACTGGCAGAAGGTAGAATTGGCAGAGCTTCATATTGTAAAATATGGGTTTACTAGACTTTATACAACTTGGAAATATCACGGGGAAGGAGAAGAATGCAATACTGCGGCAGAAGAAGAAAGAGAACACGATAATGCGGCAGGAGAAGAAGAAGAATTCGGTAATGCGGCAGAAAGAGAAGACGGTAATTTATTTCCATCAGAAGAAATGGAGGATATGGTAGAGGCTTCCCTAGGTGAATCTATTCGTACCGAAGATGACATTCCTTCCGGTCAAGGACCGCGTGCGGATAAATATGAAAATTTCATGAATGATGCTAGGAAACCAATTTATGAGAATGCGAAGTATTCCACCCTCTCATGGTTCGTCCAACTTTTCCAGATTAAGTGCATAAATGGATGGAGCAACAAGTTATTCACAATACTTCTTTCGTTCTTGAAAGATTCTATGCCTCCGGAAAATAACGTGCCCGACAGCTGGTACGGAGCCCAGAAGATGATGTCTGATTTGGGTCTAAAGTGTGAGAAGATTCAAGCATGTCCTAAAAATTGCGTGTTCTACCGGAAAGAAAATTCAGATTTGAAAGAGTGTCCAACATGCAGAGAGGCCAGGTATAAGCCGAAAGATTCTGATAAGAAGCCTGATATACCTGTCAAGATAGCACGATACTTTCCCATAACACAGAGGCTACAGAGACTATTCAGGTGCAAGAAAACAGCTGAGGCAATGATTTGGCATCACCGTGCTCCTCCAAGTGAAGATGGAAAAATGAGCCATCCAAGAGATTCACCGACATGGAAGGATTTCGATAGGAGGCACGCAATATTCAGTAGCGATCCTCGCAATGTCCGGCTCGGACTAGCTACTGATGGCTTCGGCCCATTCAACTATATGGCTGGAAGTCACAGCACATGGCCCGTTGTAATGATAATTTATAATCTGTCGTCTTGGTTGGCTATGGACCAATCATATTTTATGATGCCTCTTCTTATCGACGAACCAAACTCACCGGGGAACAATATTGACGTCTATCTCCGACCTCTGATCGAGGAGTTGAAATCTTTGTTCATTGATGGTGTAGAGACATATGATGCAAACACAAATACAACCTTCATACTGTTGCGGCTTTAATGTGGACAATTAATGACTTTCCTGCATATGGAATGCTATCAGGGTCCGTACATGGTCACAAAGCATGTCCTCATTGTCATGAACACAAAACATCGAAATTCTTGAATTTTAGCAGGAAGGTTTGTTATTGCGGCCATCGACGTTTCCTGCCTCCAGACCACCCCTATAGGTTAGACACGGTTCACTTTGATGGTCATCAGGAGCTTCTTGGACCTCCATCCCCATTGTCCGGAGAGGATGTGACTGCTAAATGGGATGGTTACAATAATGTGACCTCCGGGATGGATCCGACGAAACAGGTCAAACCACCATTTTGGAACAAGTTAAGCATTTTCTTCGAGCTTCTGTACTGGTCTACAAATTTAGTGCGTCATTGTCTGGACGTCATGCATATAGAGAAGGGAGTATCAGAGCACATACTTAACTTGCTTCTTTGTAAAGACGGGAAATCGAAAGAAAACCTGAATGCTCGAATGGATCTACAAGAGTGGGGAATAAGAAGTGAATTGCACCCTAGACCGGTAGCGGGTAAACCGGACAAGTTTGTACTTCCCAATGCCGCTTATCATAAGTCACAACCGGAGAAGAAAAGATTTCTGCAGGTGTTGCATGATTTGAAAGTTCCCACAGGTTTCTCAGAATCATTCAGCAAGAAAATAAAAATTGTGAAGGGCAAGATCGATGGGCTGAAAAGTCATGATCACCATGTTATCGTGGAGCACCTTCTTCCATTAGCCCTCAGGACTTCTCTCCCCGAATCGGTTGGTCTAGTAATCAACGACCTATGTTGTTTTTTCAGAGAGTTGTGTGCTAAAACACTGGAGGTTGTGATGCTGGATAAACTAGAAAATTCTATTGCGTTGATACTTTGCAAGTTTGAGCGTATTTTCCCACCGTCATTCTTCGATATCATAATACATATGACGGTTCATCTTGCAACTGAGGCTAAGTTAGCCGGACCGGTACAATATCGATGGATGTATCCCGTCGAGAGGTACGTGTAATTTTTCGTTTCGCGCAATTTATAAATTTATTGTTGTCTTGTATGCCCGTATTTATTTATTCAACATATTTTCATTAGGTACCTCTACACTCTTAAGAAGTATATACGCAATAAAAATCGACCAGAGGGTTCTATCATGCAAGGTAATCTTCTTCATGAAGCAACCGCATTTTGTTCCCGCTATCTGGACGAGAACGTTGAGACAAGACTTAACCGGCCTCGAAGAATTCAAGACGGGCCATATGGTAAAGCCGAGTATAAGAGGGTAGACACTATGTTTATCAACAAGATATACCGGTTTATCTTGCTTAATTGTGCATGTCTTGAACAAATTAGAGAGTAAGTTTTTTTTAGATTAATTGTTATATCTGTGTTTGTGTGTGTATGAAATGATATAATATTAATGTCACCATTATTTGTCGAAAACAGAATTCATTTTAACGAGGTACGTGAGGGGCATCCTGATTGGAACGAAGAACAATTGGAAAAATATCATCAGGATAATTTTTGTGATTGGGTCACAGATCATGTAAGTTATTCGAATAACATTTTATTGCTATCAGTTTTAATCTAAACTTGTATCGTTATGTATTTTTCGTAAAAAAATTTTTGTTAGATCCACGATCCGAACTTGTCTGCATCATTTGAGAGTGATTCAAGATGTTTAGCTCAATTTCCTAGTATGGAGGTTGCATATTACAAAGGATTTGGTGTCCTTGGATACAAATTCGAAGTTAAGGATATAGAAACATCTAGAACCACTTAGAATAGTGGGATTGCGATGGTAGGATCGGACGGTGTGATTTATTATGGGTACTTAAATTGTATACTCGGCATCCACTATCTCGGACGATCAGAACCCTTTTATATATTCCAGTGTACTTGGTACGATACGCGAACCGATACGAATAAGTGGAGAAGCAATCTTGGGACTTGGAAAGATGAATATGGATTGACCAGTGTGAACACACTTCGATTTTATGGTCAGGAAGATCTGTTTATCTTTCCGAACCAAGCGTTCCAAGTGTACTACTCACATTGTTTGAAGCATCCGGGATGGAGTGTTGTATGCCGATGGAAACCCAGAGATGTCTATGATGTCCCAGAATTCGAGGACAGCAATGAGGATGAAGAAGAGAGAAGGCTTAGAGTGCTCCGACCGTCTGTTTCGAAAGACGGGTTGTCTTCGGCCGATCATGAAGTTACGTGGGTTAGAAATGACATCGACGATGAAATCCAAGTAGATATGTATAATGCGCCCACGAAACGCAGGGGCCACTCCTGCCACTTACATACCCTCCGCATCGTCTGCAGGTTAGTATGAATAAATATAAAATATTTATTCATTTTACATATGCTTTATAGAATAAATATGAACTTCATGGAAATTTAGCGTCAATGTTTATTTTCTAGTTGGAAGGGATGCGTCTGCATCCGGGACCCCGGCTGTTCCTCACCGGAGGAACTATCGTCCCGCTCGTGCTGCTGCCCGGGCCCAGGCTCGTGCTGTAGTCACCGGAGGTATATATCACACTTCAATTTTCGTTTAATCTTGATTTCTTAATACAACTTTGTCTTAATATTGATTGTCTTGATATTTCTTGCAGACGCAGGGCCTCTCCATCCCCAGAGGGGGACTCGAGGCCCGAATCAGTCCCATAGGCTGAGGCCTGACAGAGCTAGAGGGAAGCAGCATTCCCCCTCTTTTTTACCCTTGACTATCGCTATACCGGTCCTCATGCCGAGAGGTTCGGCCGGTATATGGGAGACGAGAGCCGGCTCGTGAAGAACTATCCACTTCACGTTGAGTGGGGCGAGCAGCACCGGCGCTCATTCGCCCTCTTCTTTGATCAGGCTCGGGTACGTATTAATATATATTTTCATTTGATTTATCCAATATATTTATTAATAACACTTGCAATCTAATAACAATGTTTTTTTTGTATTTTCAGTCGGATTACGATTTTTAGCCTGTACCCGACCCAGATCACCCTGGGAGGGTGCTCGACCTTCATGCTCTGTATAATGGCCTGATGAAGAACAAGCAGACCAAGGTCTGATACAACAGGAATGAGCTGAAGGCCGACTGCTACTCCCTGTGGATGGCGACCCCCGAGGCAGAGAGAGTGGCCCTCCTATCTACTCCGGCGTTTGCGAGAGTCGACGTAGAGACATGGCCTCTATTGTGCGAATATTTCGACTCCCAACGCAAACAGGTATGTATTTTAAATGTAATTCATTGTTTAGGATATAATTTATTTTTTTGTGTTCCTTAATTAGAAAACTAAATGTTAATGCGTTGTGCAGAAACAGGCCGCTCAGAATACAGAGAACAGGAAGTCGGCGAAGAGGGGTCGCCCCACTTACACAGGTGGCTCGAGGAATATTACTCGAGCCATGGAGTTATCGGTAAATTACAATAGACGGACCTTTGTGATATTCTGCAATATTAAGAGTTATTTTCTAATATATATAATATTAAGAGTTATTTTCTAATATTGCAGACAGCTCAGACCCTGGCGCAAGGTGGTACACCGAGCGTGCTGTCCGCATATCTTACCGTCCACGGCACCTCGACAGATCCCGCCACGGGCGAGCTTCGATATCCCGACATTTCTACCCAGGAGTATTGCGTAAGTGTTAATATTTATTTTACCCATATTTGAAATTTTAGTTTTGGAAGGTTCAAATTTATTTTTTATACTTATACTTTACTGCTTAATATAGGTGTAGGAGCGGGTGGTTGAGCAGGCCGAGGCCTCGGGGATCGATTTTACCGGACAGAGCGATTCGAGGCTGCTGACCCCAGTCCTGGACGCCGCACTCGGAGGGCACCACGGAGGTTGGGAAAGAGGCCGGGGACTGAGCCCTAGCAGGGCCCATATGAGGTTGGACTCCACCCCGGCGGTTACTTCCTCCGTCTCCAGTGAGCGATGTGTCCAGCAGGAACTGGAGAGCTTGAGGGCCACCGTTCAGGAGTTGAAGGAGATGCTGGTATGTATACTACTTTATAGTAAAATATCATGTCATATTATAGATATCAACATATCCATAATTAGTACGTAGCCTGAGCTTATTTGGTTGTAGACTTAGGTTTGATTAATCATACATACATATCTAATTAAAATAAACTACGGTTTTCCAAACTAGATATCCAAATGGGGTTTCAAAATAACTTGATAATGATACGAATTTGAATAATACACAGTTCTTACACACTTATTACACACATTAGGTCCAGACGTGACAGGGTACATCGGCCGAGCCTCCACATGCATCTCCTTCGGCTGCGGCTCCGCAAGCCACTACATCGGCTGCGGTTCCGCAGACAGCTCCTATAGCTCCACCGCCCACTCAGACTCCCGCAGCCGCGGCTCCGCAAGCCACTACCTCGACGGCGGTTGCGCAGACCACATCGCCAGCTCCACAGCCCACTCAGACTCACGCACGCGCTGAATTGCATGGTTTATGACCGAGGAGCAGGTGCGCCAGATTCTAGCGTTTATCAGAGGTGGAGCTGGACCGAGCTAGGGTAGCTTTTTGATTCTTATTTTTTGAAACATGTATTTATTTATATGATACATATTGTACTACATTTTGAAACATTTTGGACGATATTGATATTGGTTTATATTTATATCATATTCAGTTTTTTGGTTTCTTTTGTATATTATATGCGTGAGATGTGATTATGAATACTGCGATATATGTTGTGTGATGATTAATTTTATATTTGATTGATGTATATATTATTGTGCACAGGGCGAGAAAAAATCAGGCAGCCCTTTTTTTAAAAAAAAACAGATAATATGTACCTACGGATTAATCCGTAGGTACACATGTTGCCCCTACGGCTTAAACCGTAGGGGCAAAATATCAGAATTAACTGATATTTTCCCCCCTGATCTCAGTATCAGGGGTTTGGAAATGCCCCTACGGATATATCCGTAGGGGCAAACAAACGTCCCTACGGCGTTATCCGTAGGGGTAAAATATCAGGATTTCTGATATTTTGCCCCTACGGATGTATACCTATGAATGTATCCGTAGGGGATATCACTTGGCCCTACGGATTCATCCGTAGGTACAATTAATATATTTAAAAAAATCGTAAATAAAATAATTTTTTTGCCCCTACGGCCTACTCCGTAGGGGATACGGGACCTACACAGAACTCCGTAGAGGCAAGTTTTTGTCCGTAAGGGCAAGTTCAGGGCTTCAACTTGCACCTACGGCATTTGCACCTACAGGTTATTTTTTCGCCCCTACGGATATATCCGTAGGGGCAGTGGTTTGCCCTTACGGGTAAATCCGTAGGGGCAACCCTTATTTGTAGTAGTGAAATGCTTATTAAATTTATATGCATTCATAATTTGTTTTTAATTTAAATAACCTTTTAATAATTTTGTTAATTTGAATACATGATGGGTATCGGTTATTTTATTTATATGAGTGTACACGGGTTATCGCCATAAATGAGGTCCAACCAAATAGACTTATGTATTATTGGTGGAGGACCTATTAATGTCTTATATGCATTTTCCGCAAAGTTTTTGCAATGTGGGGCTATTGCTCCCACATATCTCAACACTTCACCTCACTTGCAACATAGTTATCACGTGGATCGTACAACATGTATAGAGATAAATCTCTGAGAGGTTCCTTTTTTGTTGTAGAATGTAGAAGGCTCTCTCAGAGGTGGATGACACATGTATAGTTAAATTTCTCACGGCGCGCTTGGTATATGGAATGGAAGATTACCGAAAATCCTAACATTCCTAAGAATATGTTTTTTTGTGCATCTAATTTTAAGAAATCTTGTGTCACGCCCCGCTTCCCAGCATACGGGCAGAGGACGCGACGAGGCTGCTACGTATTTACTCTGAAGTAAACACGCTAAGCGTATCTAAGAAATATAAATTGTAATGTACAGAAGAGACAGGATGTAAATGAACAACAACTTTATTTATTAACATTATTTTTACAATACATCTGAAAAGTAAATATATGGAATGGAAAGCAATGCCTAAACAGTGGCATAACAGAAATGAAAAATACAGAATGTAAATGTGTACAAGGAATCTAAAGCTCTGGGTCGAAAGCTAGCTGGTCCAAATCCTCACTGGTGGGGTCGATCTCCAGTAAGTTCGCATCACCTGACGACATTCCAAAGAAAAGAAAGAGAATGTCGTCAACGAACAAATCGCTCGATATGTCCTGTAAATAGACGAGAATGGAATAGAAAGGATGGAGAGTATATTGTTTTAATGTTGTATTTAGTGTTAACGCTGTTTTTTGTAGATTGGTACAGAAGAGGCCAGTGTATACGAGAGGAGTCCAACTTTCCCCGTGGACTAAGGTATAAAGTGCACAAGGAACCGTTCAGCCACGGTACAACGGCAATTGAATTCGGGTTAGGTGTATTATGGTTACAGTCTCGTGCCACTTCTAACACCTTCCGTACCAGTCTACCCCTTATAAACCACACGATGTCTTGATTGTATTGTATTTTCTTAATTTATATAAATAGATGACTTGCCGGAACCATGATATCAGTAATGGAATGGATATAATGGATGGACATGTAGATGGAATATATCCATGGTTCGGTTCAGTCAATATAGATTGAATAGACGGATTCATGGATCCATGTTGTATTGAAGTTTGATACTTGAATCATATTCAAGTCAGATTGATTATATTGAGACTCGGTCTGAGTCGGACAATTAGAAAAGTAGAAATTGAAGTCCTGAATTATGTTTTGGTGTTGTCGGTAACTGCTGCACATGAACGGCAGGATTTGTGTCTTTTCAAAGACAATTACCGTGTTGATAACACCGTTTGTTAAGTTGTCTGTCTTAAATAGGAAGCACCCATATCTCCGGCTCCCTGAGGCTCAAGAGACGGGTCCCTCTTAAACCTATGTTTACTAGGGTCCTTATTCTAATTTAGTATAACTTGAGGGGGGTTTATGTAAAAATAGTTTTGTTATATTTTCAAAATACATCTCAAGTATTTTATTATTGTCTTTAGAGTTTTCATGGATGTATATTTTATCAATGTGACATTTCTAGTGAATAAAACCTAATTTCATAATATATGGTATTTATTTGTAATATTGGATTTGTATTGTATTTTCTTGTAAATGAGATGTTTTTCTTGAATTTTGGAAGTGTGGAATATTATAAATATTAAAAATAGATATTTTGATATTAATTACATATATATATATTTATTAAAAATATAAGTTTTTTTTTATAATAGAAATCACATTTTCTAAAGAAAATTGTATTTTAAATCTTTCGAGATCGTATGCTCCTTGCGGAGGTCTGCATCTCACTCTACTAATCCCGAGGATGTGCGATAATCCGCACCATCCCGAACGGGTTCCCCAAATGGGTTGTAGAGACGCAATTGCAAATATTTGTTAAAATACACTTCTTGTAGAAAAAGGTTTTATAAGTTGAAGGTAGTTATATGTAAAGTCGTGTTTTTCCAAATCTATGTTCTCAAATTCCATCGTGCTATATTAGATATGAGTATTGTGAGGAGGTAGGTCATTACCTCGTGAGCTATCTATAGGTATAACAAGGAAGTATGATGGTTTATGTCGAAACTAAACTATATGGTATTTTTCTGAAAAAGTATAATAAAAGTTACAAAAATTATTAGTTTGATGTGCAACTTGTTTTATTAAGTTTGTTAATGTTTAATGAACAATATGTGATGATATGAAGGTATCTTGATTAAGAAAAATTGTAGTTTTTAAAGAAAACCGAATCGGAAGTCGGACTAACTCTGCTTCCGTCGGGTTTTAGTTTTGAATGTTTTTAGAATAGAGAAAAGAGGAAGAAGTAGGGACTTACTAGATGATTGTCTAGAGGAGAGAAAGACGAAGAGGAAGGAGTTGCCGGTGCGTCGTTTCGTCGTCGGAAACTCCTCATATTGCCGTCGGAAGTTCGTCGGAGCTTCGCCCTTTTGCTAACTCCACTTGCACACAAAAGACTTGGGAATTTTCTTGAGAGTTTGGGCAGGGATTTGAGAGTGAGGAGGGGTAATTTGAGGGTGGTATTTATTGGAAAAATTAGGGTTTTAGGGTAGTGAAAGTGTGTATTAAAATTGTAATAAAAAATAGATTAAATGTGAGTTTTATGGTGCTCTGTAAATGTGCAGTAAAAACAAATAATACATGGGTTATGGGGAGAGTCCAAGAATCGCCAGAATTGAAGAAAATATAGGTTTGGACCGAGCTGGACCGGCGGCGCCGGCCGAGTCAACGAGTTCGTCGGCCCGAGTCGGGCGAGTCGGGGCTCGTCTTGATGCCACGTGTCCCTGACGCTTGGTCTAGCCTCGTGGACACGTTTGTTTAGGCTGTGACTCTTGGTTTTTACGGGTTGTGCACGTGTAGACCTTTGGACTTCTAAAAGATTAAAAGAAAACTAATTAAAAAGATAATGTGGCTGATGGGATTTGAACTCTGGTGCTTTGGTTCAACAGTGCAAGGTCTTACCAATGAGCTACAAGCTCTTTCTTGCTGTTCTAAAGCAAAACAAACTTATAACTTGTGCTCAGGCTCAGGTACCCCTTTCTGTATTTTTGAAAAAAATTGTACAGAAAGTTTATGGTTGTTACATCTTGCATTACCGTGCTTGGTATATATTAATCATACTTGGTAATAGCGTTGGTAGACATCTATTTAAGGATATAGATATCAATATGGACGGAGCCGGTTGCCGAAAATATCGACGAATAATTGACTTTTAAAGACGTCACTGTTCTCCGCCGAACACAGAGACGGGACCGCGTAGTTCCATCTTGCCTGAATTTGGGGGCAGATGCTAATTGGTACTATCCGTCCACCTCTCCGAAGATGCCAAGTTGATTTATGACACCATATATCGAAGGTTTAAACGGATGCGGCCGATGTAGCAGACTTCATCAGATTCCCCCTCGTTGAAGGGTTTTTGATTATGGGGACGCTCTTCCCTGCAGGCGCAAGCCCCTGCAGTTAATTACGCTACCGCATCGCGGTAACCACTTTCTCCTTCTCCAGATGGTCACTTCGTGTCGTGGGTGTTTGTTTTGTTTTTTGGTTGCCCGTGGATTGTATACGGAGACTAATTTATGTTGTCGCCCGTAGGGCGTGGATTAGTCCAAATCCATATTTTCTTAGATTTGGGTTTTGGGTTGGGTTTAAGGATATGTTAGTCTCATTTGCGACTAAGATCAACTTAAACGTATGTTAAGGATACGTTAGTCTAATTTCAGACTAAGATCAATTTAACGGGATCGTTTAGGATACGTTAGTCTAATTTTAGACTAAGATCAACTTAACGGGATCATTTAGATCCGAAAAGAGAGCATTTGGGCTCTATTGTTTAGTTTAGGGACATTGCGGTCGATTAGTTTAAGGACATTACGATCCAAGGTTAAGGACATCATAGTCCATGGGCTTAAGGACCCCACAGTCCAAGGTTAAGGACATCATAGTCCATGGATTTAAGGACCCCGCGGTCCAGTTTAAAGACGTCATAGTCTATGGAATGTATGGTTGTCGGGACCCGTCACCTCTCTAAAGACGTTGAAGGATTACAATGACAAATATCAGAGGGGTGAAGAGATGTACCCTTGAACCGATGTTGATTGGGAGATCTATAGTCCAGTTTGGGACTAAGATCAAAGATTTATGAGCATATGGGCTCAATTAATATGAATGAGGGTTCTGTGGCCACTTTGGGCTCGGCCCATTCAGTTAAAATGTTAAACATTTGACAATGCTGAGCATTGATTTGAGCTTCTGACAATTTTTGTCTTTTATGGAATGCTGAGCATTCATCATAGCTCTAGGGCTTCATTTAAAGGACAGTTTATGTTCTATCAGTGCATAAGTAAGGGATACGTGGCGCGCTTGGCGCTAACGCTAGTCAATGAGCGCAGTGCGCTATATTTGGAACGCTGAGGCGCTGCAGCGCTTTGCGCTAAATGTGGAGCGCTGAAGCGCTTCTGTTAAGTAGCGCACACGTGAGGAGCACGTGGCGCGCTTGGCGCTGAGCGCCAGTCAATGAGCGCAGTGCGCTATATTTGGAGCGCTAAGGATCTGTAGCGCTTTGAGCTAGATGTGGAGAGCTGAGGTGCTTCTGTTAAGTAGCGCACATGTGAGGAGTATATGGCGCGCTTGGCGCTGTGCGCTAGTCTTGAGCGCAGAGCGCTTCTTTAAATTTGGAACACTAAGGCTCTTTTAAATTAAGAGCGTTAAGGCTCTGCAGCGTTTTGCGCTAGATGTGGAGCGCTGAAGCTCTTTTAAATTAGGAGCGCTAAGGCTCTTCTTTTATGCAACTTAGATCAGTTTTGCGCTCTGAGAATTAAATTATCTCTTATAAGAGACTTTGTCTCAAGGTTCTAAGAACAAAGTTCTTATTTTATAGGAGATGTTTCAATCTCTTATTTTGGTGAAAGGCTTTGCCTTTATAGATCTGTGATCTTAAGAGAATTGAATTATTCTCCCCCCTTTTTATAATAAGATGTTCATGATCTCTGAAAGACAATTTGTCTTATAGATCTATGATCTAAAGGAAGTTAAGTTCTTCCTCTTATTCTTTGTGATGAGATACTTTGATCTCTTTGTGAAAGACCTTGGTCTTATAGATCTATGATCTTAAAGAAAGAAATGAATTCTTCTTTTTATATGAGACGATTTCGTCTTTCTGTTCTTTTTTACCTTGAAGAAAATCTTCTTCTTCTACCGAGAGCTTGGCTCTTCTTTCTGAGATTTCTCAAAGCTTATGGGGGGTTCCTCTATTTTTTCTGTATATCCCAGACTTGAAGTCTTGGGGCCTTTATATAGGGCGAGCTGATTTGTTCAATCAGTTAAGGAGATCTTTTCTCCAATTGATTTAGGGATTTCCCCACCGTTGGATCTTTGATCCGAGGGCTTTTGATTTACAGAAGGCAATTTTCTTGTTTTTAACAAGATTGGGAAATGTTTTCCATACAGAATTTATTCTGTAATTTTAGTGATTTTTAATTACCTTTGGATCATTGATCCAACGATGCTCTGATTTACAGAGCACAATCTTCTTGTTTGGAAAATTTTTGAGAAATCTCTCTTAACATAATTTTATTCTGGTTAATTGATGATTTATCATCTTTATTAGATCTTTGATCTGATGGTGGGGAGCTTTTAGTTCCAGCGCTAGCGCACTCATGCTTTGCACATGATGCGGTACGTCAGAGTGTGGGCGCTCTTGGAGCACTTAGCGCTAGCGCACTCGTGCTTTGCACGTGGTGCGCTGCCTCAGAGCGCTGGCGCTCTTGGCACACTTAGCGCTAGCGCACTCATGCTTTGCACATGGTGCACTACCTCAAAGCGCTTGCGCTTTTATGAAGCGCCGCTTCATTTCAAATTTTGAAAATTTGAACAGAGCCTTGCTCTGATTGGGGGAAACAAATGCCCCCCACCGTTGTGCTCACATGGCTCACACGTGAGTGCAGCGGTGGTAGCATCTCCACCATTAGATCAACTTAGAAGTTGAAACGGCACTCAGTGCCTATAAATAAGACCCTTGGCCCTTGAGATGATTTCTGTTCATCTTCTTACTTTCTGAGAATTTTTATTCTCTTTCAGAGCATAGCTCTTCATTTTAAGAACCTTCAAGAGTCAAAACTCTGCCAAATTTTTGGTAAGATTTGAACTTTATCAATAGAGCTTTGCTCTTCCTCAGATCATAGATCTCAAAATATTTTTAGGGTTTTACCCATTAACAGAGCTTTGCACTTCATAGATCTTAGATCTAAAAAAATGTTATTAGAGTCTTACCCATTAATAGAGCTTTGCTCTTCATAGATCCTAGATCTAAAGAAAACCTTTTTAGGGTTTCTTGACCCATTAACAGAGTTTTGCTCTCTTGAATAATGGAGATTTTTTAATCTCTTAAGAGTTTGTTCGTGGATCTTGAAGATCTCAGAATTTTAATTCATTAAAAAAATTATTTCAATTTTTCTGATGGGTTATTCCATCATTTTTACAGAGCAAGGCTCTTGAGGAATTTTTATTCCTTCATCATTAGAGTTGACAGATATCACTCTGCCACAGAGCACTGCTCTCAAGGGGAGATTTACTCCTTAGCCCGAGGGTTTCTTATCGAATGAGAATCAATTGAGGATTTCCTCATTTAATGACAGTCTCATCAAATGATGAGACTGTTTTATTAATGATGAACTGTCATCTAGATTATGTGGGTCCCTTTTGGTCCCCTTTCACTGCATTGCAGTGTGGTACGAATTTAAAGTACCTAGTGATAGAACTTAAGCTGTAGTATTGGCGGCTGAAAATTTATTCTTTTCCACACAGGTACCATGTCTTTCGACACTTCCTTCCCGTTCGTCCGTTCGGAAGGCGGATTCCCCGAAGCGCCCGTAGACCGACAGGTTTTCGCGCTGATCGAAGACCATGACCCGGAGCACAAGAATCTTCATCTATGGGAGACATGGTACAACTAAATCATCAGGGGTCGGCGGAGCTTTTCTTGCGCGACACTTTCGGATCCTATTTCGGCGATCCCTTATGCAGATGCACCCCCGATAAACTATACTATGGAGGAGGTGAATTGGACTTCAGAGGGTCTCCTTCGGCCTTCTATGGCCGCAATACCCGTGCAGCCGCCGGTGGCTTTGGACACTCTAGGGCGGCACATATGTCAGGGCGAGTCGCGCCCTTGGGGACAGCCATACAACATAGGACTAACTCCCCATCACCGAGCCGGATACCTGCAGTAGGCCCGATACATCTTATCGGCGAAGAAGTCACGGCTGTTAAGGCTCGGATTGTACCCTGCGATCTATGCTTCCTTGTTCCAGTATTCTGCACCTCCTACATGGTGGGTCAAGGAATTTTTGGAGCAGTGGAACATTCTAACCAACACCTTCCTCTTATTGGATCGAGAAGTCTCCATTTCTTTAGAGGAATTTGCCGAGGTCTCTGGTTTACCCGTTAGGGGAGAACATTACGAGGAGCTGCTTCCTCCGGATGAGTATATTTTTGCCACAAAATCAGTGGTAATGAGTCTTACCCCAAAGAACGTCATTCAACACCAATTCCCAAGTTTGATAAAGGTGTTGAATATTTATGAGAGCCTCTTTCTCGAATCCGGAGGCCACGGGGTTAATTTCACAGATTTCATCGCCTGTTTTCTCCGTACGGAAGTACTATCGAAGGAAGCCGCGAAGTTCACCAAACTTGACGATCCTTTTGGCTTAGGTTTGGGCAACCTGCCGACGGCGGAGGAGGATCAGAAGAACTTCTTTCTCCCTGACACCCTGGTCGTCCCTTTTGCAGAGCTGGCAGCTCCTGGGATCGACGAAGAAACATTCTTTTTGGGGTTTCTCGGGTTATGGCTGAGCTGGTTTGCGCTTCCGATGCACCCTCGCCATATGAGGCCGTCCGTCTTCTACCCAGCGCATCGAATGGTTGCTGGGATACAAGTGGCCGTCGGGATCGCTGGGTTAGCCCACTTGTATCACGGCCTCAGCTTGGCAGCGGATACTACTGAGCCAAGGGTGCAGCCTGCCAACTTCTCAATGCATTATTTCACTTCGTGGCTCGAGTTGCACATGATTGGCGTCTTCGGTATCCACAGAAGACCTTCCTTTTATGACAGATGTGGCTTCCCCCGGATCATGCGGCTAGTTGACGCATCCATTGTAAATCCGACACCGCGAGAAGTTAGGGGTTTGCTCCTTCATCCGCGCATAGTTGGAGATGGTATGACCTTTACCGACAATGTTCTAACTATCGGCAAAGAGTCCGCAACAACGGTTCAGCCATTGCGGGACATTTTTAAAGACGGGGCCTCTGTCTTGAAAGCTCAGGAAATTCTCCATCTATACTCCATCAGGCCGGGCTTTCTCGTGTTTAGGCAGAATGATGCGACGTTGTTCATGAGGTACAACCCGCATCGTTTTTCCCAGCAGTTAAGCTACACTCAAGGCGTCCCGCTTGAGGCCTTCCTGTTAGAACCACCTGCGATTGAAGAGGGTATTCGGAACGCAATGCACCATTTTATGCGATTGAACACCGGCTCCAATTTCTTTATTAGTGAGCCGGGTTGCGTTCCAAAAGCCCTGAATGTATATGTGGCGTGGTACCAGCATTCGATGGGCGCCGTTATCAGAGAAGAGAAGCGATTATTGCTCGATCATAAAGGCACCGCCCCGGTGGGTAATCCAGACGTTCCTCTGAAGCGACGGACCATCGTCCATCCTCCCTTGAGGGAAGCTGCGTGATATACCTGAGTTTCCGCTACCCCATGCTCCCGTTGAAGTGGTGACTGTGGCATCTCCTGACTCTGGCGTGGGTTCAGATATCGGGACTCATCGTCCTAAGATGCCCACCAAGCATAAGATTGTGCTAGCGGCGACCGGTACTCGCTCGCAGAAGAAGAAGAAGAAGTCGATTCTTTCGGCAGACGTTGTACTCGGCCAGGAGCCTCATGCTCCTTATAGCGAGGGCCTAAGCGAATATGGGACCAACGAGGGCTTATTTATGGCGCCGGATGATACTGATCTGGCGGCCGCCATCGCAGCCTCCGAGCGACTTGTTAGCCACAAAGCAAGACTGATCATCCTCGCACAATCAAGTAAACATCAGCCGTATCTTTTGTCATTGCATCACATTTTTATTATCATGTTTTGACTGACACTTTTCTTTCAACAGGCGTTTCCACTGAAGAGGCTCTCGCGGCTTCCCTCAAGACTTTTGAGGAGGAAGAGAGGCTTCGCGCTTTGCTGGGCGTTGGTATATTTTGGCTCATTGTGCCTTCATTCTCTTTTCTTATGGGTAATCTGACCCCTTTTTCATCTTATCGCAGGGACTACCTCGACTCAGGTCATCCCCAGTACAGTGCCAATCCCGTAGGGTGACGCGGAGATGCTTCCAGGGCCAGCTATCGAAGTCCCGGCCTCCTAAGCATTGCCAAAAGAGGCTTTACTTAAGCAACCGATGACGGACGCCATAACGGCTCCAGAGGTAGCTCCTGGCACGGACGATGACGTCTCCTTGATGGAGGTCCTGAGAAGATTAGCTCTTACGGCCCAGGCAGAAAGGAAGCGCAGGAGGCGTACAACAAGAGAACGTAACGCCGCCTTAGCCGCGGGTGCAGGCTCGAGCGCTGCTACCCCTGTACCTTCTTCTTTAGATGGTGCTCTGGCCGCCCTGTCTACCGCTCATAGACAGGCGGTACGCGCGGTTCGGGAAACAATTGAAAGGCCGAAGGTAACGTAACACTGAGTCTTTTTATCAAAGTTTTAATATTCAAATTCTCATATATCCTATCCTGCAGGGCCGAGTCTTGATGAGGAGGTGGTAGGTGAGACGGCGACAACCACTGAGCCTGAAGTGGCCACTCTTTCTCAAGAGTCTGGAACTGCCCCGATTGCCACTCTTTCCCCTTGCGGTTCCTTGCCGTTGCCAGGCACTACGAGTATCACGACGGTTCTCGTGGCGTTGGGGGATGAAGCTACGGGCAGCGAAACCATTCCGATGGAGGAGGGTGAAGCAGTCACTGCACCCAGTGACACCCTCGTCACGGTTTCGACCGGCGACTCACCAAGTAGATTTTGGGTCATTGCTTTCCTTTTCATTCTGCAATCCCTTTCAATCTCTTCCGACAATATTTCTCTCGTTTCTAATGCAGGTGTGGTGAGCGTTGAGGTTGTGCCACCCGAGGAAGCATCACCAGTTGCTGCTTTGATGGTGGCCGCCCCTTTGCCTTCTCTCGTGTCCTCCCAAATGCTGGAAGGTACGTGTTTGTGACTTATCGGTTTCATTGTAGGCAATATACTTTATGTACTGACATTGCATTATTACGCCCTTGCAGGAGTCCTTTTTGATCATCTGTATCAGGTGCTGCACCCATATTTCTCCTTCCAGTCGGAGATTGTTTCATCTAGTGGCGTTGGTGAGTACAGCCTCTAGCTAATATCTTCTCTTTTCTTTTACGGGCAGCTAAGTCGTTGCTAATTCTTAATTGTTTTGATTGCAGCACTACAGATTGAAGGAGGAGATGAAAGAATAGTTGCGCCACCGGTACTCCCGGCCTTGCCACCTGCCGCAGCCGGTATAGTATATTTCATCACTCATGTGATTTATTTATTTTGCGAGTTAGCTTTTAACCGTAATTCATTTTGCTGCAGTCGCACCAGTTCCTGCTCCCTTCGAATCTTGTATATTAATGCCATCAGGACCATTTTCTAGACGTCCATCTTCTAAGGGCGCTGCAACCAGCCTTCGTATGTTGAGTGAATCCATTGAAGAGCTTGACGCGGAGATCCCTGCACTCGCTGCAGATTTTGCTGCCGAGGTTAATCCTATGCTGGCGACGCTCGTGAACTTCCATAGCGAGGGCGTCGTTGATTCTTGGGTTAATCACTGCAGGAAAATTGAGGCCTGCCTGCATGAGCTTAAGCTCGGACGTCCTGCTCCCGAGGTACTGGCTGCGAACTCCCAACGGGCTGCGTGGGTTGAGAAGAGCACTCCCTACCTCCGACATCTTGAACAAGAAGCGGCCTTAAAGTATAAGGAGTGCGAAGAGACTTCAAGCGAATTTTCCCGGCTGCACGCTCAGGTTGATGCAAACGCTGTACAGCTGAAAGCTATCTTTGAGGGCCTTCTACGATGTATTTCTGACGGGCTAACGCTGAGGCAGAAGCTTGACCTCATCGAGCGAGATGCGCAGAGTCGTGGGGCAGCTCAGCGGGTCATCGATGAGCAACTTTCATCTTATTTGCAGCAACGGGCTCAGGTTGAAGCAGAGTTGGCCGCGACAGCTGACCATGAAAAGGGGCTGAGGGGAGTGCGCGAGCAACTGATTGGTTTATTGAAAACGCTTCCCTCCCAATAGTTGTTTTGTACCAATTAACATTTATAACTTTTGAATAACATGTATCCATTTTTTTATTCTTTCATATGATGTATCTTGCACCCAATTGAACTTATAAATAAAAGATACATTTCTTTCATACTATCTTATGTTATCTCTTGCTTTCTTCTCTTTTCTTTATTGCCGGTATGTTACTTTAGTAAGCGTAGCCTATAGATGACAGAGAGCATTCCATCTTGAACTCTTCGAGAGGTAGTGATGACTTAGGAAGCAGGTTCAGATCTGCTGCCTAAGACTTTTCAATTTTATGAGACGTGAGGGTCTCATAAAGACTTTTCTCTCTACGAGTCGAGAGGATCTTGTAGATGTATTTTCTCCTTAGGAATCGTGAAGATTCCTAAGTGTGTTTTCTCTTGGGAGTCGTAAGGATCTCACAAGAGAATTTTCCCGCCTACAAGTCGAGAGGACTCGTAAGTGGTTGTTTCCCTCTTCGTTGATGTTTGATTTCGGAGAGTGTGACCCGTGAATAGTATGCAAGAGTCCATCTTGGACCGACTTGCAGGGCCCCAGTGCTTAGGAAACAGGTTTTTAATCCCCATTGCCTAAGGTTTTGCCTTACGAGTCAAGACGAATCGAGAAGTTCTCGCAAGGATGTCCTAACATCATAATTAACCTCTGCTCTATACGACAGAGGTCCGTTAGGGTCTGTGGTATTAGGGTTTTTGTCCGTCGTACCATCGCGTCGGCTGATGTATTCCTCGACAGGCAATCTTGCTGTTCGAGTAGCCTCGCAACTGTCGTGTCTCTGATCCCTTCGGGAGCTGGACAAAACGTCTTCAAGCAATCTTCCTAGGCGATTTGACCGTCGGAAGAGCAAGCGTTAGGAATTTTACCATGACGCTTTTTACTTGAGGTTAGGCTCAATTTGGGGAGCCCCGATGAGTCATAACTACTCCGCGCTGGTGTGGGATGATCTCCGATAGTCTTTCAGGTTTTATATGAGTTGTCGTCAAGACCATGAAGCTAGGAATATTGCCTTTGCTTCGTTTGCTGGCATCGCGTCTGCTGTATCGAGACGAATGTCACGGTGATGACCACTCCGCGCTGGTGTGGGATGATCTCCGATAGTCTTTCAGGTTTTATATGAGTTGCCGTCAAGACCCTGAAGCTAAGAATATTGCCTTTGCTTCGTTTGCTGGCATTGCGTCTGCTGTATAGAGATGAATGTCGCGGTGGTGATCACTCCGCGCTGGTGTGGGATGATCTCCGATAGTCTTTCAGGTTTTATATGAGTTGCCGTCAAGACCCTGAAGCTAGGAATATTGCCTTTGCTTCGTTTGCTGGCATAGCGTCTGCTGTATCGAGACGAATGTCACGGTTGTCTCTAGGTTGTTGATAAACCATCGAGGCTTGGAACTAGGGACTTTGCCATGGCTCCATTGTTGGTGTCGCGTCTGTATCTTGTTGAAGGAAGAACGCTGGGGTGACATCGCGTCTGTTGTATCGAGACGAACGTCGAGGTGGTCTCTAGGTTGTTGGTGAACCGTCGGGACCTGGAACTAGGGACTTTGCCATGGCTCCGTTGTTGGTGTCACGTCTAGATCTTACTGGGGAAAGAACGCTGGGGTGACATCACGTCTACTGTATCGAGATGAACGTCGAGGTGGTTCCTAGGTTGCCTATGAACCGTTAGGACCTGGAACTAGGGACTTTGCCATGGCTTCGTTGTTTTTGTGTCGCGTCTGCATCCTGCTGGGGAAAGAACGCTGGGGTGACATCGCGTCTGCTGTATCGAGACGAACGTCGAGGTGGTTCCTAGGTTGTCTGTGAACCGTTAGGACCTTGAACTAGGGACTTTGTCATGGCTCTGTTGTTTTAACCTTGGGGTCAGTTGTTGATGTTGTATCTGCATCCTGCTGGAGTTGAGAAGAAACGCCGCTGTTGGCACTGCGCCTACTCTAACGAGACGAATGTCGAGGTGGTCTCTAGGTTATTTGCGAACCGTTGAGAATTGGAACTAGGGATTTTTCCGTGGCTCCGCTTTGCTGACGTTGTGTCTACTGTAACGAGACGGATGTCGAGGTGATCTATAGGTTGTCTGTAAACCGTCAAGATTTGGCTTCTTTTTCTGATGGAGCCTGGTGGGAAGGTATGGTTCCCTTTTTGTTTTTGCCCCTGGATTGTATACATGGATCGATGTGATCTCACCTGTGGGGCAACAATTTTATTTCATATGTATTTTTTATTTTCTTTCCGCGATGCTCTATCATTTCAGCTTTTATATCGCGAAAGTCGCGATTGCCCAATCATTTCAGCTATTTTTTGCTGTGCCCAATCATTTCGGCTATTTGTTTTATTTACTCGCTGCTTTTTATTGCGAGTTGCCCAACCATTTCGGCTATTTTGTATGCATATATTTTTACTTGCTGATTTTGTTGCAAGTTGCCCCATCATTTCGGCTATTTCATATGCATTTATGGCTTGCTGACTTTTCGCTGCGAGTTTGGGATTTGATACTGATTTAGGCATCAACATCGCTACAACTGGGATATTGTCAGGAGCGAATCATCATTTGCCTCTGTCGATGTCGAACAAAGGTAGCTTAGCGTACAGGGTTAGGATCCTGTCGACTAAGGCTTTTAACTTCATGAGCCGTAAGGGTCTCATGAAGGTATTCCTCCCTACGAGTCATGAGGATCTCGTAGGTGCGTTTTCTCTTTAGGAATCGTGAGGATTCCTAAGTGTGTGTTCTCTTATAAGTCGTAAGGATCTCACAAGAGTGCTTTCTCCTTATAAGTCGAGAGGACTTACAAGGGCTATCCACTGTGTGAACATATCCCTAGCTGCGGGTGGGACTTTGTTAGGGAAATATTTATTCGCGCCCATGGATTGTATACAAGGGTCAGCATTGAACCGCTTGTAGGGCAAAATCAGGGTGTATGACTGCTTAAGAACAGGTTCAGATCCCTGTAGCTTAAGGCTTTTGAATCTTATGAGCCGTGAGGGTCTCATAAGAGGGTTCTCCTTACGAGTCGTGAGGATCTCGCAAGTGTAATTTCTCCTAAGGAATCGTGGGGATTCCTAAGTGTGTTTCTCCCTTGTGAGTCGTAAGGATCTCACGCAGGTGGTTTCTCCTTACAGGGTCGAGAGGACCTTGCAATTGTCTTTTAACGAGATTGCGCACTTTCGGGTTTTCACAAAACTCGCCGGTAGTCCTGCTATTTTTACTCACGGAGCCTTTTCGGGTTTTCATCCGTGCCCATTTCGCTTATGGACGTGCCGTTTTTTTTTGTCAGTCTTAGGATGCTGCGGTCCATGGTAGTTTATAGACGTCTCGGTCAACAGCCAGTTTTAGGACATAGTGGTCCATCGTTAGTTTAAAGACATTTTGGTCCGTCGTTGCTGTATTTGAGGCGAATTTCTAGTTTACGGACATTTCGGTCCATAGGGCTTTCTCTATGAATGAGCACGATACCCCCGGCATGTCCATCTTTTTCGGATCATGTGGTTGTGGCGGGTTCACCTTCCAGTTTTCAGACAGCGCGAATTTTCCCTGTTGGTATTGGTTCTCAATCCAACCTTTGAAGACGAAGCAATCTTCGATTGGATGGCTTACTGCTTGTTGGTAAGGGCAGTAATTAGGATTGTTGACATCGCCTGGCTGCAACGGACGTTTTGGATCCGGCGGATTGATGAGTCTGTTGTACACTGCCAGCTCGAACAGTCTCCTTGTTTTATCCCGAGGAAATGAGTAAGGACGTCCCAGTCTCTCCTCAAGGGATTGGCGTGGACGCACGTTGTTTTGGCGGACAACCGGTTTTAAGTTGCTCGGCTGTTGTTGAGTATTGGCGATGAAGGTTACTTTCCCCTTCCCCTTTTTATTTCGAGATTCCTGCTTCGAAGGAGATGATCTATGACCCATCTGGTCCATTTAGGCCAGTTTGTCAATCAAGGCCTGGAAAGTGGTCGGCTTGAAAAACATCATGAATTGGGAAATGGTCGCCTGAGGATCGAGAGTTCCCACGAACATGCCTACTGCAGGAGCCTCTTCGATGTGTTGTTCGCACTTCGACCATAAATTCCGCCACCGTATCGCGTACTGGACCCAAGTTTCTCCCGGCTTCACCCTGGCATTGATCAATACCATGATTGGGATGCGTTCGCAAGCACTTGCGAAACGTTGGGTGAATAGCAACTCCATCTCCGTAAAAGTTTTGACGGAATCGTTGGGAAGCTCTGAATACCATTCGAACGCCGTCTCTGCCAAGCTGCTGACGAATTGGCGAAGCAGTAGCTTATCATCCCCTCCAGTGTTGCCGCACAGAGCCCTAAATTGAGCAACGTGCTGGTGTGGATTTCCCGTCCCCTTATATACGTGGAATTTAGGGATCGTGTATCCCGGCGGGTATTTTATTTGGTCGTACCAACCCGGATAGGGTCATCCAGTTTTAACAATTTGTCCAGACGCTTCATTCTCCTGATGAACTCGTATCTGTTGAGCGATATAATCATCGAGCGTGGCTTTAGAGATGGTCTCCTCTTTGGCTGCTAACAGAGCCTGCAGAGGATTTGATGTCTCTCCTCTATCATCTTCAATTATTACTGGAGGATATTCGGCTGGAGGGTCCTGCTGGATCATCATGCCCACCATATCTTGGAATAGAAGGGCCATTTGTTTTATATTGGACGCTTGTTCCGCGGCCTCTTTGTCCTTCTTCTCAAGCATTCTCCGAAGGAATTCAGCATTAGTTTCCTGCTCATGGCGCTGCTCCGAGGATGTCTTCGGGCTTGCTTTCGGTCCCGTAAGTGCGGCCATTGCTTTTAGCATTTCTTGGAGCTTTTGTTGTTGTTGCTCCTGAGCCTTAGTCACTAATCGCATAAGCGGTCGATGACCTGTGGAGGTACGGCTATCCACTTTTCCGGATGCCATATAGACGGTATGCACCATCATGCCCCCAGCCTTAGGGCGTTTGGGTTCAGTGGTCTCGCGATTCGTCGCAGACGCAGGGATTTTCTCCGGCCTTCTCCTCTTGTAGGCGGTCGAAGTTGAGGAGGCCGTTGCAGTGGGCACCCAAGTAGCTGTCGCCTTCTGTGGCTTGACAGGATGGTCGTCTTCTCGCTGAACTTGCACTTTTTCTGTCGGCGAGAGTAATCTTGATCAATCACCGAGTCTTGTACTTGACGCCAGACTTTGTAAATTTTAGAGGACAGCCATTTAGGGGGCTGCTCCGGCTTCGTCTTTGGGGCATTCTCCATAGGCGGAGGGGATCTTTTCAGCACAGCAATCGGAGTGTTCTTGTGGACCCTCCTCAGTTGTTCAAAGTTGTTTCCAGTCGGAACAGCAGCGTCGACTTCCACCATTGGAGCTGGCGGAGTCAATCCAGAAAGAGAGTTGCCCCCAGCCTTCCTTACTCGGCGCCAGTGGCGACGTCGAGCGTGTCGAGCCGTTGGGATTATCTCAACTGTAGGAGTGACTTCCTCATGCCCCCTGTGTTGGTCAGAAATTGTCGTTGTCGGCCTATTGAGGACTGATGTCCGCTGAGTGGGGATGGCCAACCTATCGAAGGCAGACTTCCGAGCAGGGGAAGCAGCTTTGACGATTTCGCCTGGAACGGGAGCTGAAACAGTCAGTCTTGTGAAGACCGACCCTTTGGCAGGAGAAGCCGCTTTGACGACTTCAGGACCAGGAATGGCTATCCTTTTCGGGATAACCCCTTATGGAATTGCGGGCTTCTTCACGGGCCCGTAGGAGCTTTGGCCCAGTCTGTTGAAACTGAGGCAGTAGACTTGGACGACCCATTGAGAGGGGCCGCAGTAGTTGCAAGCCGATCAAAGACCGATTTCTTAGGAGCTTCTGACGATGGTATAAGAGCACTGAAGCTTATTGGCGGGATCATAGTCCCGAAGAATAGCCCGGTGGTGGCTTGGGTCACTTTTTCCACCCGCATCGTGAACAAGGAGGCCGCTTGGGGGCCGTAGGTTACTCCTCCAGATGAGGCGGAACGGTAGTTGCAGTTGCAGTTAGTGCAGTTTGAAGCCATTGCTCTTCTGTTTTCTTTTTCTGTATGGGAGCAAAACCAAATCTTAGTACCTCGAACCTAAGGGCAACCATATCAAACCGCGATTTGTTCGTGAAACACGACACACGAAGTGTGGAGTGGAAAGAGAAAAATGTCCTACCGGGCGTGCAGAATCTGTTCTCCGCCGAACACAGAGACGGGACCGCGTAGGTCCGTCTTGCCTGAATTTGGGGGCAGATGCTAATTGGTACTATCCGTCCACCTCTCCAAAGATACCAAGTTGATTTATGACACCATGTATCGAAGGTTTAAACGGATGCGGCCGATGTAGCAGACTTCGTCAGATTCCCCCTCGTTGAGGGGTTTTTGATTGTGGGGACGCTCTTCCCTGCAGGCGCAAGCCCCTGCAGTTAATTACGCTACCGCATCGCAGTAACCACTTTCTCCTTCTCCAGATGGTCACTTCGTGTCGTGGGTGTTTGTTTTGTTTTTCGGTTGCCCGTGGATTGTATACGAAGACTAATTTATGTTGTCGCCCGTAGGGCGTGGATTAGTCCAAATCCGTATTTTCTTAGATTTGGGTTTTGGGTTGGGTTTAAGGATACGTTAGTCTCATTTGAGACTAAGATCAACTTAAACGTATGTTAAAGATACGTTAGTCTAATTTCAGACTAAGATCAACTTAACGGGATCGTTTAGGATACGTTAGTCTAATTTTATACTAAGATCAACTTAACAGGATCATTTAGATCCGACAAGAAAGCATTTGGGCTCTATTGTTTAGTTTAGGGACATTGTGGTCGATTAGTTTAAGGATATTATGGTCCAAGGTTAAGGACATCATAGTCCATGGGCTTAAGGACCCCAAAGTCCAAGGTTAAGGACATCATAGTCCATAGGTTTAAGGACCCCACAGTCCAGTTTAAAGATGTCATTGTCTATGGAATGTATGGTTGTCGGGACCCGTCATCTCTCTGAAGATGTTGAAGGATTACAACGACAAATATCAAAGAAGTGAAGAGATGTACCCTTGAACCGATGTTGATTGGGAGATCTGTAGTCTAATTTGGGACTAAGATCAAAGATTTATGAGCATATGGGCTCAATTAATCTGAATGAGGGTTCTGTGGCCACTTTAGGCTCGGCCCATTCAGTTAAAATGTTAAACATTTGACAATGCTAAGCATTGATTTGAGCTTATGACAATTTTTGTCTTTTATGGAATGCTGAGCATTCATCATAGCTCTAGGGCTTCATTTAAAGAATAGTTTATAGTCTATCAACGCACACATGAGGGACACGTGGCACTCTTGGCGCTAGCGCTAGTCAATGAGCGCAGTGCGCTATATTTGGAGCGCTGAGGCGCTGTAGCGCTTTGCGCTAAATGTGGAGTGCTGAAGCGCTTTTGTTAAGTAGCGCACACATGAGGAGCACGTGGCGCGTTTGGCGCTGAGCGCCAGTCAATGAGCGCAGTGCGCTATATTTGGAGTGCTAAGGATCTGTGGCGCTTTGCGCTAGATGTGGAGCGCTGAGGTGCTTCTGTTAAGTAGCGCACACGTGAGGAGCATGTGGCGCGCTTGGCACTGTGCGCCAGTCTTGAGCGCAGAGCGCTTCTTTAAATTTGGAGCGCTAAGGCTCTTTTAAATTAAGAGTGCTAAGGCTCTGCAGCGCTTTGCGCTAGATGTGGAGCGTTGAAGCTCTTTTAAATTAGGAGCGCTGAAGCTCTTCTTTTATGCAACTTAGATCAGTTTTGCGCTCTGAGAATTAAATTCTCTCTTATAAGAGACTTTGTCTCAAGGTTCTAAGAACAAAGTTCTTATTTTATAGGAGATGTTTCAATCTCTTATTTTGGTGAAAGGCTTTGCCTTTATGGATCTGTGATCCTAAGAGAATTGAATTATTCTCCCCCCTTTTTATAATGAGATGTTCATGATCTCTGAAAGACAATTTGTCTTATAGATCTATGATCTAAAGGAAGTTAAGTTCTTCCTGTTATTCTTTATGATGAGATACTTTGATCTCTTTGTGAAAGACATTGGTCTTATAGATCTATGATCTTAAAGAAAGAAGTGAATTCTTCTTTTTATATGAGACGATTTCGTCTTTCTGTTCTTTTTTACCTTGAAAAAAATCTTCTTCTTCTACCGAGAGCTTGGCTCTTATTTTTCTGAGATTTCTCAAAGTTTATGGGGGGTCCTCTATTTTTTCTGTATATCCTAGACTTGAAGTCTTGGGGCCTTTATATAGGGCGAGCTGATTTGTTCAATCAGTTAAGGAGATCTATTCTCTAATTGATTTGGGGATTTCCCCACCGTTGGATCTTTGATCTAAGGGCTTCTGATTTACAGAAGGCAATTTTCTTGTTTTTAACAAGATTGGGAAATCTTTTCCATACATAATTTATTCTGTAATTTTGGTGATTTTTCATCACGTTTGGATCATTGATCCAACAGTGCTCTGATTTACAGAGCACAGTCTTCTTGTTTGGAAAGATTTTGAGAAATCTCTCTTAACAGAATTTTATTCTGGTTAATTGATGATTTATCGTCTTTATTAGATCAAATTTATTGGATCTTTGATCTGACGGTGGGGAGCCTTTAGTTCCAGCGCTAGCGCACTTGTACTTTGCACATGATGCTCTACTTCAGAGCGCTGGCACTTTTGGCGCACTTAGCGCTAGCGCACTCGTGCTTTGCACGTGGTGCGCTGCCTCAGAGCGCTGGCACTCTTAGCACACTTAGCGCTGGCGCACTTAGCGCCAGCGCACTCGTACTTTGCACGTGGTGTGCTACCTCAAAGCGCTGGAGCTTTTATGAAGCGCCGCTTCATTTCAAATTTTGAAAATTTGAACAGAGCCTTGCTCTGATTGGGGGAAACAGTCACAATAGAAAAATTCCTATCATGCCAAGGTATACCCCGTTTCCTACATATGCGTGAGTGTGTGGAGTAAAAGGGGCCTACAGTATCCTTATAGGATGTATCCTACACAGTGAATTCAATCATTAGTCATAAACTATCATTATAATAAACCCTACAAAATTTTCAAACAATTTTAAGACAATATTCGAAATGGAGAATAGTCGGAAAAGCTCGCACCAGCGGCAGAAATTTCAAAACTCGACAAATTCTATGGCACCCATTTCCAATGATGGAAAAGGAAGATCTACTTCCTCCTAGTGGCACTAAAGTTGGTACATGTTCTAAAAGAAGAAAAGCCTAAATCAACCGAAAATGAAACAGTGGAGGATATCAAATTGCGACAGAAATGAGAGCAAGAAGACTTCCTCTGTAAAGGCCATATTTTGAATGGTCTTTCCAACGAGTTGTACGATGTGTATCATCGCAAGTTCTTATAGAATACAGTAAAAGAACTTTGAGACGATATGTACAACAAATACAAAACCGAAGAGGCCGGTAACAAAAACTTTCTTATTGAAAAATTATTTGATAATAGAATGATAGATAATAAATCTATTATGCCCCAAGTTAATGAACTTCAATTACTTATGCATCAAATAATCATTGTGGGTCATCATTTCGACGTGTCTTTGTAAGTCTCTACTATTATTGCAAAATTACCATTATCTTGGAAAGAATGGCGAAAGGAACTCAAACAAAAGAGAAAAGCCGTGACTATGCAAGAATTGGTTAAGTTTCTCTAAGTTGAGAAAAAATCATGAAACTTGGATAAACTAAAAATGGAAACAAGAAATCTAAAGGCGCTTGTCATAGAAAATGGCTCTAATAATAAAGGCCAACTCTGGAAATAATAATAGAAAGCATAAACAAGGAAATTCTAAAGGATCTTTCTGGAAATGCGGAAAGAGTGGCCATTTTAAGAAACAATGCAGAATTTATTTGAAGGAAAAATAATAAAAAGAGGCTAATATGGCACCCAACGAGGATTTTGCAGCAGTAATTTCTGAAGAAAATGTTGTTGGGGACGATATCGAATTGTGGATAGACTCGGATGCTACAAGACACATTTCTCGAAGAAGGATTCTCTTCAAGACATATGAAAACGTCGACAGTGGTGAAGAACTCTATATAGGAAATTCATCCACGACCAAGGTCAATGGGAAAGGAAAGGTTATTCTCCGTCTCTCATCGGGAAATAATTTGAATTTGAATGATGTACTTCATGTTCTGGATATTAGAAAAATCTTGTATCCGTGAGTCTTCTAAATAAATATGGTTTCAAAGTGTTGTTTGAAAATGACAGCATAGTTCTGTCCAAGGGTGGCGTATATGTCGGTAAAGACTATATAACCAATGTAAGTAGGTTCTAGTGCTCGCGGCACAAGACTCGCCGCCAATGCGGTTGCGAAAACAAGAACTTTTATGCAAGCACTAGAAACTACAACCAAGAAATCAACTCCAAACACTAAACTAGCAAGCAAATCAATACAGCTAACTACAAGTTATCGAGCATACAATCTTTGCAGCGTGTCCACCCAATCGTGGAAGACCCCTTTTAGGCTCCTAGGCCGTCGGGAATGAGTTTGAGAGGCGATCTCCTTTGCCGAAAATGATCCACCCTAGGGAAACCGATCCAAGCTCCAGCTTCATTCCAAAGTGAACTTTGAGGAAGCAACTGACACTCTAAACTCGCTAGGAATTGAGTGTGAGAGATGCAGGAAATATCACTATCTTTTTTCTTTCTTATTTTTCCTTTTGATTTTCAACAAATAAGAAAAAGAATAAAGGAGGAGATGAGAGCATGAGAGAGAGAGAGAGAGGGAATGAGAGAATGAAAGCTTAAGAGAGAAATGAGCCATATCAATAATAGTATTAACAAAACATTTTGCAATAAAAAATGCAAACCCATTCCTCTCATCATCCTTCTCTACCAAACTTTCTTTACACCTCACCCTCTACCTCATTTCTTTTCTTGTCCAAAAAGGAAAATCAATAATGAAGTTTTCTCCTTCTAAAAGTATTCTTGTATAAATAAAAAAACACATCCTTAGTATATGTATCGAATACATACACGCGTATCCGTATAAAAATAAGAATAACCTAGAGAGAGAATGAATAGTGAACATAATACTAGAATATATATATATATATATATATATATATATATTATTAAATCAATGCTTGATTTAATAATCCAGCTTAAAACATAAGCCGACTAGTATTACCAAACGTCCGATTAAAATCTGTGTAGCCAGTACATGTATTTAATTAGAATCCTGCATGTATTAACATATAGCGTCTACATCGTTTCGCCTGAGCCGGGAAAACCCTCTGTGTGAGACTTTAAAGACTAGATAATACGCTGGCGGTGAGTTACTGGTTAAATCCATAAGCACAAGAACATCAGCGGCACTAGCTGTATGTAACGGCTACCCAGATATATGTTTAAAGGGGGTCAACAATTAAGTCCGTCCGTACCCTACTGAGTCTGTAAGTGACAATCTCCATACAGTCCAGTCTCTTCGTATAAGAGTCTTGCATACCAGGTCTAGGGGTGTAAATCGTCAGATCCCTAATAACTCGATAAGTCATGTCGATTTCAGGCTCATGACCAACCGAGAAACTGCTGATCTCCTATCAACAAATCTCATTCGCCCTGGCCAGAGACTTATGGTGATGGCCATCCGAACACTGCATGACAATAACTTCCTAAGTCGGGAGAGACGAATTCCTTCTAATGGCTCATTGCTTCCATGTGGCTCGGAATTGTACCCAACTAAAACCTATTTACATGACTCCTTTGATCCATAGTAAGGTAGCAATCTAAGTACAGTAGGCACTCACACAAGAAAAATGATGATCTCAGATCTACAGACTACCTTATACTGATGTCACCAGAGAAATGCTATATGACGATAGGTATAATACCATCTAAGAGTTCCCGGCGAGTCCGTTCGGTATACTCATTCTCTAATAAGCACCTTTCGGTGTACTCACTCTCTAATGAGAACATATATACAATCTTTGGTGTCAAACACCAATGGTTGTAAGACCGACCAACTCCTCTCATCGGGGTCAAGAAACGTATACACTAGTCTACTCTAGAATATCGATGCCCAGTCATGATATTCCTATGACTAGGAACATTTAAAGATGTGCTTATAGTCTGCCCAGATCCCACAAGTATGATCGCCATAATAATGCTGGTAGTCAAGCAAGGATCTTATGAGCTTTATCATTATGTATTAGTGACACGCAATAAAACTTATACACATGAATGATAAAGACAAACCAGATAGTATATTGTCATCTCGACCAAGACTGTTCTACTTGTATAGGTCCTCCGTCAATTACAATAATTTCCATCCTGCAATTACAATAATTGCCTTGATGGCACTATATCTAACAATCTCCCACTTGCACTTAAGGCAATTATTACGACACCGCATACCCACATTCTCGTGTGTTATCGAATACTCAACTTCTCTACCAACAGGTTCGCAAAGCATGTTTGAGAAACAACTGTGTTCGAGAAATAGCCTTAGTGAGTAAATCCGCTACAATATTTCTAACTTTATCTATCTATATCTCAACTTCGCGAAGATCAACTATCTCCCGAAATGAGCGATATGTAGGGTTTCCTTAGCACCTCTATTAGGATTTTGAAGCATCACACATGCCATAACAATAAAATTATGAGGTGCTAAGTAAACTATACTATGAATCGAACTAGAATTTATGAAGTAACTATTAATAGTATCAAATTTAAAACTTAATTTATACTAAGTGATGAGACTACAACCTTTGTAGACCTCTTTGGAAGACTCCTTTTCTTTGGAAGGGTTCACTTGATCAACTCCTCGTCCACGACGATCCACCCGAAGCTCTTTGCCCTAAGCTTGTTGCTTCCTTCGATCTATGAGAATCTTGAAGCACAACACCCTACACAAGGTAGCAAAGGTTGTGTAGGATGATGAAGTGGTTGCTATTCTAATTTAATACCTTTTCTTTTATTTATCTAAATCAATTTTAACAATTAAAAGAGAGCTAGAATGAGGAAGAAGAAGATGGCACTTTTCTTTTTTCTTTTGGAGTGAATAATTGAAAAGGAAAATGAAATTAGAGATATATATTATCATAACCATAACCATAGTTAAATAATATCTAGATATTTTTATTTGGGTTAAAGGCAAAAGGAAAAAGAACCATGGTTGAGTCAAATTCAACCATGGAAATGTGTAGAAAGAATGACTCATGAAGAAAGAAATGAGTCATTATTCTTTTTCCTTTATCTTTAACTTTAATGAAAAATATCTATATATATTTATTTATCTACAATATGATTCTTATATTGCCAACATTCTTGTATCATCAACCATGATACATTTTCATGTATGTATGTGTGTATGCACATCATCATGTACATATACATGCATGTATCCTATAAAAAGAAAAGGATTTAAATAAATAACATAAAAGTCAATATTAAATCAACACTTAATTTAATAAATCGGTAATATCTTATACGACCCGACTAATATCAAATGCCCGATTAAAATACAGTATCACATACTCGTATTTAATCGAGCCTCCGCACATATCTCATATGCGCACCACTTCGTTTCGCCTGAGCCGAGAAACTTCTATGTGGGACTCTAAGACTCGTCAATACGCCAGCAGTAGGTGATGATCATATCAAACACCCACAAGCCACAAGCGGTTAGCTAAACGTAACGGCTATCCGGGTATTGAACGATCAGAATAAGAACAAGTGAACCTGTCAAAACTCATGTCAATCCATCTGGCAACACTTACCGTACAGTCCGGTCTCTTCGTCAGATATGCTGCATATCGAGTCTAGGGATGGAATCGTCGACCCTAATAACTCAATAAGTCATGCCGGTATATGGTCTATAACAGATCGAGAAACTTACTGATAACACTTATCAGTAATATCTCAGCAGTCCTGGCCAGGGACTTCCTGTTATAGCCAATCGTGCACAGCACAGCATCAACCCCCAATACCGGGAGAGACGAAACCCCTCCTATCGCTCACTGCCTCCATATGCCTCGAGACTATACCCAAAATCCACCTGTTTGTACGACTCAGTAGAGCCGTAGTAGGGTGGAGATCAAAGTACAGTGGGAGGACACACAAGATTCTATGACGATCTCGGGTCTACAGACTAACCTGTACCAGTGTCACCTGAGAACTGCTATCCGACGTATGATATAATACCATATAGGAGTTCTCGGTGAGTCCGTTCAGTGTACCCAGTCTCACTGAGCACCCATATACTATCTTCGGTGTCAACACACCAGACGGATATGGGATCATCCATCGCCCATCATATGGAACAAGAATGGTATACGCTAGTCTAAACTGGAATATCGATGCCCTGTCTCGATATATGTTAGTGTATATGCCCTAGAGGCCATTACTGTATCATACTAGTTTGTATATTACTTAATGGAAGCTTGGGATATTCACCTTGTATAAACAATCTTGCTCAATATAGTAGTATGCTACTTGGTTTGTTTCTACTTCAATGTGTACATGTGTTTATTTTAGTATATCACCTATACACATTAGTGGAGCCCTTAGGATCTTTGCTTGATTACCAGCGTTGTGATGGCAGTCACACTAGTGGGGGCTGGGTAATCTATAAGCACATCCTTATACAGGTCCCTAGTCGCAGGACTATCGAGACAGGGCATCGATACTCCGGAGTAGACTAGCGTATGCGCTTCTCATCCCAGTATGGGAGATGGTCTGTCCCACAGCCATCAGTACGTCGTACTGGAGATAGTATACGGGTGCTCGTTAGGTTACGAGTACACTGGACAGGACTCGTCGGGAACTGACCGGTTGGTATTATACCTATCATCGGTTATCAGTTCCCAGGTGACATGAGTACAGCTTAGTCCGCTGACTTGACACTGTCACTTCGCCTCGAGTGTGTTCCCACTGTACTTTGATTACTACCCTACCACGGCTCAAGGGAGTCATGCAAACAGGTAGTAGTTGGGTGCAGTCCCGAAGCACTTGGAGGCAGTGACGGTTAGCCAGGATTCGTCTCTCCCGATATTGGGGGTTGACATCGCGTTGTGTCTAGGAGAGCCATTACACGAGTAGTCCCTGGCCAGGGCAATCGAGATATACTGGTAGGCTTCCAGTGTTATCTCAGGGTGTTTTGGGCTTCACTCCGACACGACTTGTACCTCTATTAGGGGACTGACGTTTACCGCCCCCCTAGGCCCGCCATGCGATGTATCAGACGAACAGACCGGACTGTATGGAGATTGTCACATTCAGGCTCAGTACGAGTTCAGATGGGTTTCACCTCGTCAGTCTTCTTGTCGGCATCTACCTGGGGACCGTTACGCACAGCTAGTGTCGCTTGCGGTCTGTGGTTAAACCCACTGCCAGCGTAGTGTCGAGTCTTTAGAGTCCCACACAGAAAGCTATTCGTCTTTAGGCAAAAGAATAGAGGTCGCATGGTTTTGCGACAGGTCGCATGGTTTTGCGACAGGGTTCGGTCACATCCGTGCACTTATGCACGTACAGTGTCCGGACAGTTAACACTAGCGGGCTTTGGTTTAAGCCAGATCCTAGTGTACGTTTTGGGATTGGATTTATCCAGTATGTATTCGTGTTCCTCGGAACGCGGATGCGGGTGTGTATGCACAGTTGACGGAGAGACAGAGGCAGAGGATTCTCATTAAGGTTGTTGACCGTTGACTGTTGACTATTGACTTTTTGCTCAACCCTAATGAGAATATGATATATGATTAACAATAATATTAATTAAGTATTCTGGTGTCATGGTTGTTGATCGCACGCTTTTGGCGTGTCGGATGTTCAAAGAATTAAAGTATAACCGCGATCAGGACGGTGTCGCTTTGCAGCTAGCCGGTTGAGCACGGGTCGGTCCACAGGGAGATGGTGGTATCTTACCTTCTTGTCTTAGACGAGTCAATAAAGAATCTGTATGTTGTTTGATCTAACCTATGTGTATTATTTGCAAGTATAAAGTTGTTAAGAAAAGATACGAGATTATAAGCTAAAGAAATCCGTACTCAAAACCTTTGAGCCGAGTCTTAACCAATTGAAGCTAAGAAATTGGCAACAACGTGGATTAGGGGATTTAAGCGCGGTATTCGTGGAATCCGGCTTATTTACCCTTGTCCTTCCGTTCTTGTCTCTTGCTTTCGCCTCCGGCCAAACCGAACGCAACCGGTCGCGGTTAGGAATCACCGTTACCTTGTCAGGGTAGGGTGCCTAAACGGAGCGCTTGCGTATGGTTTGGGAGAAGTTCAAATGGAAAATAACGGGAAAAGGAATTGGCAAAGAAATGTTAACTTATAATACCGTATTTCTTCTTAACAATAATAATTACATTCATTCACAAGAAAGAACCAAAAAGAGAGAACAAAAAGAAAAGAACAAAGAAAAGAAAAGATACAAGTAATTAAAGTACATGGAATAAAATTGCAAGTAAGTAAAGCAAGGATGAAGAATGCAAGTAATAAATAAGCAAATAAAAAGAACACGGAAGTAGAACTCAAGCCAAGCATGTGATCAATAGCCAACCCTTAAACTTGCAAGCTCAATGAAGAGGTTGCAAGATCAAGGGAAGGGTAGAGAACGCATGTGAAGTGAAGAACTAGTCCCGTGAGAAAATACGACCCTTGAGATCAATAACTAACCCTTAACCATTCAAGCTCAATGAAGAGGTTGAATGATCAAGAGAAAGCAAAAATCTCAAGGGGGAGCGAAACTAACAAGAAAGATAAAAATCCCTCATCTTCATTAATCTTCCACTCAAAAAGCTCTCACTACAATTTTAATGGAGAAAGAATGAAGAAGAAGAAGAAGAAGAAGAACAAAACTACACAAAAAAGATGAACAAAAGAATGACCCTTGGCTTTGGCAAGTTCTGCTGTATTTATAGGCAGGGAGTTGATGATCTAGGGCAACCACCAGAGCACATGAGAAGTACCCAAAATACCCACAAAAGACGACAAGGTGAGGACTCCACATGGCCGCGGATCCGCGGCCAATACCCCCTATTGGCCGCGGATCCGCGGCCCTATAGTGGGATTAGGGGCTGTGTTTTCTTGTACGGCCCTGATCTGCAGTCCCCTGTTGTCTGGTACACCTATTTTCTGAAAATACTTTCACAATTCTTCCAGAATTTCTGTTGAGGAAAGGTGAACTTTTTGTGGATGTTTTTGTCATGATTGCCTCGAGCTCCGCGTAGATTTCGTGGAACTTGTTGTTGCCATTGAGCCTTGTGCATGAAGGTGACATTGATTTGACATTTTGTCTTCCTAAACTGGTATCTGGCAACATACGGATGACGAGCGGAAACCGTGTTTTCTCAGTGGTTGGCAGGAACCCGGATTTTGTTGTGTTTTCCATGAATTTCACCGTTTTAGAACCGAGAACCTGTATCCTGCAAATATATAACAAACACGGATTAAAAGCACCTACCTATAAACAACCGAGCGTAAGAATGGGCGGTATAAAATGCAGTATTCTGTGATGAACAGTTGTTGAGGGGTTGACTTTGTTGACATGTTGACTTTGTTGACCGGTTGACTAGGTTTGACTAGTTGACCATCATGATGACAATGGCTATCATTTCATGGCAAAGACTTTTTGCTTGCTTGTTTCTCGTGTGAAAAATGAGTGCATGAAATGATATGGCTATTGTAGCTTAAACCATCACATAATACTTGATTGCTATGATTTGTGATGATGGCTTTGGATTATGAGAGCCAAGAGAGAAAAGTCTTTCTCATTCTATCATTTTCATTCTCTCTCTTGTGTTCTTGAGCTCTCATCTTCTTCCTCTTGCTCTCCCTCTCTTTAGTCTATGGTTCACTTGTCTCATGTGTTGAGAACCAAGAACCATAGAGAAAATCCCAAGACACTCTTCTCTACTCACTCTAGTTCACAAGGTTTAGCAAACCAAGTGAACTAGTTTCTTCAAAGATCGAAGAAGAAGCCAAAGGTAGAAGCTTTCGAGGTGGATCGATCTTCGGCGCAAGGAGACGACGGGGTGAAGCCGATCCGGACAACCATCGAGGCTTGAAGACGAAGGAGTTCAAGAAAGAAAGGTATAACCCCCTAACCGAGTAGTTAACAACTCCTAGTTAGGTTGTTAGTTAGATGTTTAACAAAGATCCGGTTTTGAGTCCATGTTACCACCTCTAGAAAATTGTTTTTCACCAAATTCCGCATGCCCGAAAGTACCGGGAGAGGTAGCATGGAATTACAGTGGTATCAGAGCCTAGTTAAACTCTATCTAACATGTTGGCAAAGTAACTAGAAGATCGATCAAAGAAAAAGTCACGAAACGAACCCGATATGACAAGTTTCTGCCGATTTTTATTCTGTTCAAAAATTGATAAATTTCATCTTAAAAATCGGCTCAGGCTTTTTGTTGAATAACCACAAATTTTGGTCCCACGAACAGTTCAAAGCGCCGCGGTTCCGCGGCCGAGTTGACTCGGCCGAGGTCCAAATTTAGTGCAGAGTATTTCTGGGGTTGTTTTGGGATTTTTGGAATATATATTTTCTGCCCAGATTTTCCAGAACAAAAATTTTGAGTTTGGGGCCTAAAAATCCTTATTTTTGATCGAACTTCTAAAGACTTATGCTGACGGGTTTTATCTGTGATGTGATATTTGTATTGAACGTCTGCTAATCGCTATATATCGATTAGTGGGGGTTATACAAATCTGTGATCTGTAATGTTATTGGTTTTTGTATATGAATTCATTGGATTGTCGCGGGTGAATAGCCGGGGGTTGTGAGACGAGAGTTTTCTTTTCTTTCAATTCATGTAAATTTGTAAATTGATATAATAATTATTTGTATGGCCGCACAACCGGGTCGGGGTCGTAGCCGTCATTGTATAATTTCATTTTACTGTTTTTGCTCCTAGGATAGAGCAAAACTACCGGGGTTGAGCAAAACTGACCGGTTGGTATTATACCTATCGTCAGTTATCAGTTCCCAGGTGACATGAGTACAGCTTAGTCCGCTGACTTGATACTGTCACTTCGCCTCGAGTGTGTTCCCACTGTACTTTGATTACTACCCTACCACGGCTCAACGGAGTCGTGCAAACAGGTAGTAGTTGGGTGCAGTCCCGAAGCACTTGGAGGCAGTGACGGTTAGACAGGATTCGTCTCTCCCGGTATTGGGGGTTGACATCGCGATGTGTCTAGGAGAGCCATTACACGAGTAGTCCCTGGCCAGGGCAATCGAGATATACTGGTAGGCTTCCAGTGTTATCTCAGGGTGTTTTGTGCTTCACTCCGACACGACTTGTACCGCTATTAGGGGACTGACGTTTACCGCCCCCCTAGGCCCGCCATGCGATGTATCAGACGAACAGACCGGACTGTACGGAGATTGTCACATTCAGGCTCAGTAGGAGTTCACATGGGTTTCACCTCGTCAGTCTTCTTGTCGGCATCTACCTGGGGACCGTTACGCACAGCTAGTGCCGCTTGCGGTCTGTGGTTAAACCCACTGCCGGCGTAGTGTCGAGTCTTTTGAGTCCCACACAGAAAGCTATTCGCCTTTAGGCAAAAGAGTAGAGGTCGCATGGTTTTGCGACAGGTCGCATGGTTTTACGACAGGGTTCGGTCACATCCGTGCACTTATGCATGTACAGTGTCCGGACAGTTAACACTAGCGGGCTTTGGTTTAAGCCAGATCCTAGTGTACGTTTTGGGATTGGATTTATCCAGTATGTATTCGTGTTCCTCGGAACGCGGATGCGGGTGTGTATGCACAGTTGACGGAGAGACAGGGGAAGAGGATTCTCATTAGGGTTGTTGACCGTTGACTGTTGACTATTGACTTTTTGCTCAACCCTAATGAGAATATGATATATGATTAACAATAATATTAATTAAGTATTATGGTGACATGGTTGTTGAGGGGTTGACTTTGTTGACTTGTTGACTTTGTTGACTGGTTGACTAGGTTTGACTAGTTGACCATCATGATGACAATGGCTATCATTTCATGGAAAAGACTTTTTGCTTGCTTGTTTCTCTTGTGAAAAATGAGTGCATGAAATGATATGGCTATTGTAGCTTAAACCATCACATAATACTTGATTGCTATGATTTGTGATGATGGCTTTGGATTATGAGAGCCAAGAGAGAAAAGTCTTTCTCATTCTATCATTTTCATTCTCTCTCTTGTGTTCTTGAGCTCTCATCTTCTTCCTCTTGCTCTTCCTCTCTTTAGTCTATGGTTCACTTGTCTCATGTGTTGAGAACCAAGAACCATAGAGAAAATCCCAACACACTCTTCTCTACTCACTCTAGTTCACAAGGTTTAGCAAACCAAGTGAACTAGTTTCTTCAAAGATCGAAGAAGAAGCCAAAGGTAGAAGCTTTCGAGGTGGATCGATCTTCGGCGAAAGGAGACGACGGGGTGAAGCCGATCCGGACAACCATCGAGGCTTGAAGATGAAGGAGTTCAAGAAAGAAAGGTATAACCCCCTAACCGAGTAGTTAACAACTCCTAGTTAGGTTGTTAGTTAGATGTTTAACAAAGATCCGGTTTTGAGTCCATGTTACCACCTCTAGAAAATTGTTTTTCACCAAATTCCGCATGCCCGAAAGTACCGGGAGAGGTAGCATGGACTTACAGTGGTATCAGAGCCTAGTTAAACTCTATCTAACATGTTGGCAAAGTAACTAGAAGATCGATCAAAGAAAAAGTCACGAAACGAACCCGATATGTCAAGTTTCTGCCGATTTTTATTCTGTTCAAAAATTGATAAATTTCATCTTAAAAATCGGCTCAGGCTTTTTGTTGAATAACCACAAAATTTGGTCCCACGAACAGTTCAAAGCGCCGCGGTTCCGCGGCCGAGTTGACTCGGCCGAGGTCCAAATTTAGTGCAGAGTATTTCTGGGGTTGTTTTGGGATTTTTGGAATATATATTTTCTGCCCAGATTTTCCAGAACAAAAATTTTGAGTTTGGGGCCTAAAAATCCTTATTTTTGATCGAACTTCTAAAGACTTGTGCTGACGGGTTTTATCTGTGATGTGATATTTGTATTGAACGTCTGCTAATCGCTATATGTCGATTAGTGGGGGTTATACAAATCTGTGATCTGTAATGTTATTGGTTTTTGTATATGAATTCATTGGATTGTCGCGGGTGAATAGCCGGGGGTTGTGAGACGAGAGTTTTCTTTTCTTTCAATTCATGTAAATTTGTAAATTGATATAATAATTATTTGTATGGCCGCACAACCGGGTCGGGGTCGTAGCCGTCATTGTATAATTTCTTTTTACTGTTTTTGCTCCTAGGATAGAGCAAAACTACCGGGGTTGAGCAAAACTGACCGGTTGGTATTATACCTATCGTCAGTTATCAGTTCCCAGGTGACATGAGTACAGCTTAGTCCGCTGACTTGATACTGTCACTTCGCCTCGAGTGTGTTCCCACTGTACTTTGATTACTACCCTACCACGGCTCAACGGAGTCGTGCAAACAGGTAGTAGTTGGGTGCAGTCCCGAAGCACTTGGAGGCAGTGACGGTTAGACAGGATTCGTCTCTCCCGGTATTGGGGGTTGACATCGCGATGTGTCTAGGAGAGCCATTACACGAGTAGTCCCTGGCCAGGGCAATCGAGATATACTGGTAGGCTTCCAGTGTTATCTCAGGGTGTTTTGTGCTTCACTCCGACACGACTTGTACCGCTATTAGGGGACTGACGTTTACCGCCCCCCTAGGCCCGCCATGCGATGTATCAGACGAACAGACCGGACTGTACGGAGATTGTCACATTCAGGCTCAGTAGGAGTTCACATGGGTTTCACCTCGTCAGTCTTCTTGTCGGCATCTACCTGGGGACCGTTACGCACAGCTAGTGCCGCTTGCGGTCTATGGTTAAACCCACTGCCGGCGTAGTGTCGAGTCTTTTGAGTCCCACACAGAAAGCTATTCGCCTTTAGGCAAAAGAGTAGAGGTCGCATGGTTTTGCGACAGGTCGCATGGTTTTACGACAGGGTTCGGTCACATCCGTGCACTTATGCATGTACAGTGTCCGGACAGTTAACACTAGCGGGCTTTGGTTTAAGCCAGATCCTAGTGTACGTTTTGGGATTGGATTTATCCAGTATGTATTCGTGTTCCTCGGAACGCGGATGCGGGTGTGTATGCACAGTTGACGGAGAGACAGGGGAAGAGGATTCTCATTAGGGTTGTTGACCGTTGACTGTTGACTATTGACTTTTTGCTCAACCCTAATGAGAATATGATATATGATTAACAATAATATTAATTAAGTATTATGGTGACATGGTTGTTGAGGGGTTGACTTTGTTGACTTGTTGACTTTGTTGACTGGTTGACTAGGTTTGACTAGTTGACCATCATGATGACAATGGCTATCATTTCATGGAAAAGACTTTTTGCTTGCTTGTTTCTCTTATGAAAAATGAGTGCATGAAATGATATGGCTATTGTAGCTTAAACCATCACATAATGCTTGATTGCTATGATTTGTGATGATGGCTTTGGATTATGAGAGCCAAGAGAGAAAAGTCTTTCTCATTCTATCATTTTCATTCTCTCTCTTGTGTTCTTGAGCTCTCATCTTCTTCCTCTTGCTCTCCCTCTCTTTAGTCTATGGTTCACTTGTCTCATGTGTTGAGAACCAAGAACCATAGAGAAAATCCCAACACACTCTTCTCTACTCACTCTAGTTCACAAGGTTTAGCAAACCAAGTGAACTAGTTTCTTCAAAAATCGAAGAAGATGCGAAAGGTAGAAGCTTTCGAGGTGGATCGATCTTCGGCGCAAGGAGGCGACGGGGTGAAGCCGATCCGGACAACCATCGAGGCTTGAAGACGAAGGAGTTCAAGAAAGAAAGGTATAACCCCCTAACCGAGTAGTTAACAACTCCTAGTTAGGTTGTTAGTTAGATATTAGGTTGTTAGTTAGATGTTTAACAAAGATCCGGTTTTGAGTCCATGTTACCACCTCTAGAAAATTGTTTTTCACCAAATTCCGCATGCCCGAAAGTACCGGGGGAGGTAGCATGGACTTACAATATACCTACGACAGGAACATTTCAAGGATATGCTTATAAACTACAGATGTCCCACTAGTATGATCCGCATCATAATCCCAGTAGTCAAGCCAATATCCTTAGGGCTTTATCAACATGCACTAAATGAATATAAACATGATCAAGTGAACATATGATAAAGTAAAACCAGATAGCATACTATCATGTCGAGCAAGACTGTTCTCTAAATATATATATATATACACATCAGTACATACACTATCTCATAATGGCCTCTAGGGCATACATATATCCAACAATCTCCTACTTGCACTAAGGCCAGTTATTGGCGTATCTCATACCCATCATCTCAAAAAGTCGCTCATGCTGCGGCTGAGGGAGGGCCTTGGTGAATGGATCTGCAGCGTTGTTCTTTGTGTCTACTCTCTTAATCTCGATCTCGCGGCGATCAACTATCTCCTGGATCACATGATATCGCCTCAGGATGTGTCTGGACTTCTGATGGGACCTGGGCTCTTTGGCCAACGCCATAGCCCCATTATTGTCACAATACAAAGGTATTGGATAAATAATGGTTGGAACTACTCCTAGCTCCACGATGAATTTCCTCATCCAGACAGCTTCCTTGGCAGCATCATTTGCAGCAATATATTCAGCTTCCATCGTTGAGTCTGCAACGGTATCCTGTTTGGAACTTTTCCAACTCACCGTCCCTCCATTGAGGGTAAATTCAAACCCTTAGATAGACTTGCTGTCATCCTTGTCACTCTGGAAGCTCGAATCGGTAAAGACCTCCATTTGGAAATCCCCGTTACCATACACCAAGAACAATTCTTTAGTCCATCGCAAGTACTTAAGAATGTTCTTCACAGCAATCCAGTGATTCTCCCATAGGTTTGATTGGTACCTGCTTACTACACTAAGTGCATAAGCAACATCAGGGCGTGTACATAGCATCGCATACATTATTGATCCTACTGCCGAAGCATAGGGAATAATGCTCATGCGAGCTCTCTCTATATCAGACTTTGGGCAATCGTCTTTTGAGAGAGTGACTCCGTGGCAAGCGGGTAAGGCACCCCGCTTGGAGTCTTCCATACTAAACCTCTTTAGAATGGTGTTAATGTACTTGGTTTGGGACAATCCCAATAACCGTTTGGATCTATCCCTATAGATCCGTATACCCAATATGTATGTGGCATCACCCAGGTCCTTCATGGAGAACCTTTGTGATAAGAATGATTTGACCGACTGTAGCATAGGAATGTCATTTCCTATCAGAAGTATGTCATCCACGTACAATACGAGGAATGCGACATTTCTCCCTACAGTCTTCTTGTAAACACAAAGTTCATCTGGTTTTTTAATGAAATCAAACTCTTTGATAACATCATCAAAACAGATGTTCCAACTCTGTGATGACTGCTTTAATCCATAAATGGATTTAAGCAACTTACATGCTTTACCGTTGCTCCCACTGTCAATGAAGCCTTCTGGCTGATCCATATAAACGTATTCTTCTAAATCACCATTTAGGAATGCAGTTTTAACGTCCATCTGCCAGATTTCATAGTCATAGTGAGCAGCAATAGCAAGTAGGATCCGAATGGATTTAAGCATGGCTACCGGAGAGAAAGTCTCGTCATAGTCCAAACCTGGTCTTTGACGAAAACCTTTCGCTACCAACCTTGCCTTATAGGTCTCTACGTGTCCATCTACACCGATCTTTCTTTTAAAGATCCATTTGCAACCCATAGGTTTTATCCCGGAGGGTACATCTTCCAAAGTCCATACTTTGTTGGTGTACATGGACTCCATTTCGGATCTCATAGCATCCAACCATTTCACAGAGTCACCACTCGTGATAGCTTGATGAAAACTGGCAGGATCATCATCATCCATGATGCAATCTTCTCTATCACCATCAATGAGAAAACCGTAGTATCTCTCCGGTGGGCGAGAAGTCCTACCAGATCTACGGAGTGGCTGAGGTTCATTAGATTCTGTTATAACTTCAGGTTCAGCCAAGTCGTCATTTGTAACTTGTGTCTCTAGAACCTCTTCTAGATCTACCACATTGCCATCAGTGTCATTTGAAAAAATCTCATTTTCTAAAAAGGTGGCATACTGGGAAACAAACACCTTTTGTTCCTCCTTGTAGTAGAAAAGATACCCAAACGAATGTTTAGGATATCCTACAAATATACATTTGACTGATCGTGTCTCGAGTTTGTCTGGATTTTGCTTTTTAACAAAAGCCGGACAACCCCAAATCTTAACTCTTTTAAGAGATGGTTTCTTCCCATGCCATATCTCATATGGAGTGGTAGACACGGTCTTGGATGGAACTTTGTTTAACAGAAAAGCTGTTGTTTCCAATGCATGCCCCCAAAACGAGAGAGGTAACTCAGAATCACTCATCATGGATCGTACCATATCCAATAGGGTACGATTCCTTCGTTCTGACACACCGTTATGCTGTGGTGTGTAAGGTGGAGTGAGCTGAGAGAGAATCTCATTCTCTTTTAGGAAATCTAAGAACTCATTACTTAAGTATTCTCCACCTCGATCTGATCGAAGTATCTTGATACTCTTTCCTATTTGGTTTTCTACTTCATGTTTATACTCCTTGAATTTCTCGAAAGCTTCAGACTTATGCTTTATCAAATACACATGACCAAATCTTGAGAAATCATCAGTAAAAGTTATGAAGTAAGAAAAACCGCCTCTTGCATGTGTAGACATTGGTCCGCATACATCACTATGTATGAGGCCTAAGAGCTCAATTGCTCTTTCTCCGTGTCCTGTAAACGGAGTTTTGGTCATTTTACCTTTGATACAAGACTGGCAAGTTGCATAAGATTTATACTCAAATGAATTTAAATATCCATCTTTATGAATCTTGTTTAGTCTTGTTTCATTAATATGACCAAGTCTGCAGTGCCAAAGAAAAGCTTCATTTATATCTGAAAATTTTCTTTTATTTGTGTGTTGTACGTTGAAAACTGTGTGTTGATTAAGGACGTATATCCCGTTATTTAATGTACCACAACCAATCAACTCTTGATTAAGTCTAATGTTCATAACATTGTGTTACACAGCAAAATGATACCCTTCATTGTCTAACAAGAAAACGGATATTATATTACAAAGCATACTTGGTACAAAATAACACGGGTTCAAAACCAATATACAACCCGAAGATAACCCTAGGTGATACTCTCCTACTGAAACTGCATTTACATTGGAACCATTTCCAACATGGAGAGTATGATCACCTGTCTTCAGAACTCTGCTATTTCTCAACGCCTGCACTGAATTGCAAATATGATAACCCGAACCGGTATCCAATACCCAGGAAGCAGAGTTAATAGAAAAACAGTTTTTAATTACGAACACACCTGAGGCTGAAGCATCACCATGCTTCTTCTTGAGTTCCAGGTGCTCAAAACAGTTCCTTTTCCAGTGTCCCGTCTTCTTGCAGTGGAAACATTCACCTTTCCCTGATTCCCCAACCTTGGACTTGCCTTTTCCCTTCACCTTTTTGACTCCGCTCTTAGGTTTAGTGGGTTTCTTCTTCATCTTTCCCTTGTCCTTAGCCTTTGGGTAAGAGGAGGAGGATTGCCCAACACTCATAATGGGAGTCTTCACTGACTTCAGCGTGCTCTCTGCACTCCTTAACATGTTAAGGAGTTCAGGCAGTTCCTTCTCCATGTTGTGCATGTTGAAGTTAACAATGAACTGAGCAAAAGTGGAGGGGAGAGACTGCAGAATAATATTCGTATACTGTTCATTGTCCATTGTCCACCTAAGGTCCTCAAGCTCTTCTATGAGAGCTATCATTTTCAGAACATAGTCTCCTACTGCTGTGCCAGCGGTCATTCGCATCTGAAACAGTTTCTTAGACGCTTCGTATCGTAATACGCGGGATTGCTCTCCATACAACTCTTTTGTATGGAGGAATATGGCTTGTACGTCCATATTCTCGTGCTGCTTCTGATGTGTGTTATCCATCGATGCAAGCGTGAGGCATTTTGTCGTGGCACAGTCAGCGTCCCATGTCTTGCGGATTTCCCTATCCGCAACTGAAGGTTTAGGACCTAGGGGGCAAGGCTGGAGCCGTAAGGACATATGATACTTTATCATAAGTCAAGGCAATGTTTAAATTCCTCAGCCGGTCTTTATAGTTGGTCCCATTCAGCTTGTTTTTATCTAATAGAAGCTTGAGTCCTGTCATAGGTATCTGCCATTAAGAGAGAGAAAAGAACACACTTAGCGAAAGCTCTTGCAAAGATCAGATTGGTTATTATCTTGTCTAATCGATGTCTCCCACTATTTTTATCAAATTTTCTTTAAAACCATTAAAAAGAAAACTAGCCGGGATTAATTACATTCTACAACTTCGCCAACCTCTCAGCCAGGCCAGTGCCGGTACTTGAGAGAGGTTCCCCGTGCTTTCGCACGGACCTAATTAAAGTAAACCTCGTCTTCCCAGAGGCGTAGCCCCGTTTGGCATCTTTCTAGACACCTACCGAGTTAGCTAATTGTAAAGTGCAAAATTCTCCCGAGTGCAACATTTGCTCGCAGTGGGATCAGGATCCTACTATCATATAGAAGGTATACAATCTCATTGTAATTTTCAACTCTTGAAATTCCCGATATTATTTTTACCCCTAGTACTTATGACCTTAACTAAAGTCAACATATCATAAGTACTAGTCAAGTTCTTCCCGTCATTTCATGATTAACTAGACCCACTCATATGACCCTTAACTAAAGTCAACATAATCATATGAATGTCCTAACTAATCTGCATCATATGCAGTGTAGGAAGACATCACTTAGCTACCGTTCACTGCGCCTTAACTAAAGTCAAAATGCGCAGCACGAATACTAAGTACTCTACTTCCTAAAATGACGGAGGGTTGCGGATAGTTTTTAATAAAAATTTTAACGCTTTGAACTTGATATCGTTGTAGAATCTAATGGGTTTAAAAGGAGTGGCTTAAGCTCCGCATTTTGAAACTTGCTTTTTCATAAAAGGCCGAGTGTGTTTCAAATCTGATTCTACAACATCTTTTTAGGTTCATTTATCTTTTACATTAATCTCATTAATGTAGTCCCATCATATAAATCCTAAGCCATTACAGAAAGAAACGAAAATATAACGTACACTTATGCCACTCGCATTCGTCACAGTGTCCTGATATGCGCCGTTAGGTTACTTAACTAACGGCATACCGGGACGGGGCTAGTGCGGGTGCAAAACATAAGTAACGTCTATTATATATCATATATATAATATTGCATTCGTCTCAGATATATATTAAATGATCATATCAGATAATAAAAGCAGCAGAAGCACATATAGGATATCTAGGAGGTCCGTATTTTGTATTTAGCCAGCAATAAAAATACGGATTCCACGGTCGCGATGAATAGCCAAGCCCACACCCCTAGACCCCTACGAGAACGGCAAGCGACCCTACCAATTCCGGAGTTTAGGAGACCCGGTCTCGACTCCTCGAGATGGCCTCCCACTGAACCCTAGAACCCGGTCACTTGTGCCCTCCTCCTTGGGTCTATCATAATGCGGAAAAGTAAATAATATACAACACTGGTGACAACAACCTCAACCCGGAAGTGCCCCAAATTAAAAGAATATTACATACAATTTAATTTTACATGAATGAAAAGAAAACTCTCATCTCACATAAAACCCCCGGCTATTCATTGCGACAATCCTGCATTTCAAATCTCATCGACACATAATATCAAATATCATCAACGTAAGTAAGTATGCATACACCGATCGTCGTTGATGTATAGCAACGAAAACCGGTAATACAACTACATACTACACTTACGGTCACAGAGAAATAAAATGAAAAAATACAACAATTGGAATCTTAACTGCCTTTAGACAACATAAACCCGGAATATCACATATACAAGATTTCATGCCTAATAATGTAAAGCTCGCATTTGGGTCTCATTCAAGAAAACACTTTTTCAAACCAAAACGGATAATTCAACAAGATTTCCGTTTATCCCGAGACCGAACTGCTAGATTTACACGCAACAAACAAATTTGTAGATTCCAATCATTGTATTAAACTAGGCGCAGTTAAAACATTCGATCGAACGATTTAAACAACCACAGACTGCTCTGAAAGCTCAACACTTGAGCAGTTTTTAAAAATACCAGAAACAGCAGCAAACACATACGGGCCAGCACAAGAAACTACGGCCCAGGAATCACCTACGGCGCCGCAGAACTGCCGCAACAAGGCCACTCTGGCCGCGGTTCTACGGTCGTACGGTCGATTTAGGGCTACGTATTTCTGGTGGGCCCATATATTTCCCTGCTTAATGTTTTACATATTTTTAATTTGAAAAAATCCAAGTTTTTAAAAAATTTCCAGAGAGCACCCCCCGAGTGTCGTTTTTCGTCCGTTCGATGTTTTCAACGTTGTCTAGGTTACTACAAAGCTCTAGCTTAGCTCTGATACCACTGTAGGGTTTCCTTAGCACCTCTATTAGGGTTTTGAAGCATCACACATGCCATAACAATAAAATTATGAGGTGCTAAGTAAACTATACTATGAATCGAACTAGAATTTATGAAGTAACTATTAATAGTATCAAATTTAAAACTTAATTTATACTAAGTGATGAGACTACAACCTTTGTAGACCTCTTTGGAAGACTCCTTTTCTTTGGAAGGGTTCGCTTGATCAACTCCTCGTCCACGACGATCCACCCGAAACTCTTTGCCCTAAGCTTGTTGCTTCCTTCGATCTTTGAGAATCTTGAAGCACAACACCCTACACAAGGTAGCAAAGGTTGTGTAGGATGATGAAGTGGTTGCTATTCTAATTTAATACCTTTTCTTTTATTTATTTAACTCAATTTTAACAATTAAAAGAGAGCTAGAATGAGGAAGAAGAAGATGGCACTTTTCTTTTTTCTTTTGGAGTGAATAATTGAAAAGGAAAATGAAATTAGAGATATATATTATCATAACCATAACCATAGTTAAATAATATCTAGATATTTTTATTTGGGTTAAAGGCAAAAGGAAAAAAGAACCATGGTTGAGTCAAATTCAACCATGGAAATGTGTAGAAAGAATGACTCATGAAGAAAGAAATGAGTCATTATTCTTTTTCCTTTATCTTTAACTTTAATGAAAAATATCTATATATATTTATTTATCTACAATATGATTCTTATATTGCCATCATTCTTGTATCATCAACCATGATACATTTTCATGTATGTATGTGTGTATGCACATCATCATGTACATATACATGCATGTATCCTATAAAAAGAAAAGGATTTAAATAAATAACATAAAAGTCAATATTAAATCAACACTTGATTTAATAAATCGGTAATATCTTATAAGACCCGACTAATATCAAATGCCTGATTAAAATACAGTATCACATACTCGTATTTAATCGAGCCTCCGCACATATCTCATATGCGCACCACTTCGTTTCGCCTGAGCCGAGAAACTTCTATGTGGGACTCTAAGACTCGTCAATACGCCAGCAGTAGGTGATGATCATATCAAACACCCACAAGCCGCAAACGGTCAGCTAAAGGTAACGGCTACCCGGGTATTGAGCGATCAGAATAAGAACAAGCGAACCTATCAAAACTCGTGTCAATCCATCTGGCAACACTTACCGTACAGTCCGGTCTCTTCGTCAGATATGCTGCATATCGAGTCTAGGGATGGAATCATCGACCCTAATAACTCAATAAGTCATGCCGGTATATGGTTTATAACAGATCGAGAAACTTATTGATAACACTTATCAGTAATATCTCAGCAGCCCTGGCCAGGGACTTCCTGTTATAGCCAATCGTGCACAGCACAGCATCAACCCCCAATACCGGGAGAGACGAAAGCCCTCCTATCGCTCACTGCCTCCATATGCCTCGAGACTATACCCAAAATCCACCTGTTTGTATGACTCAGTAGAGCCGTAGTAGGGTGGAGATCAAAGTACAGTGGGAGGACACACAAGACTCTTTGACGATCTCGGGTCTACAGACTAACCTGTACCAGTGTCACCTGAGAACTGCTATCCGACGTATGATATAATACCATATAGGAGTTCTCGGTGAGTCCGTTCAGTGTACCCAGTCTCACTGAGCACCCGTATACTATCTTCGGTGTCAACACACCAGACGGATATGGGATCATCCATCGCCCATCATATGGAACAAGAATGGTATACGCTAGTCTAAACTGGAATATCGATGCCCTGTCTCGATATACCTACGACTAGGAACATTTCAAGGATATGCTTATAAACTACAAACGTCCCACTAGTATGATCCGCCTCATAATCCCAGTAGTCAAGCCAATATCCTTAGGGCTTTATCAACATGCACCAAATGAATATAAACATGATCAAGTGAACATATGATAAAGTAAAACCAGATAGCATACTATCATGTCGAGCAAGACTGTTCTCTGAATATACACACACGCACACACGCACACACATCAGTACATACACTATCTCATAATGGCCTCTAGGGCATACATATATCCAACACGATACCTGATTTAGAATTTGTCTGGATAGATGATGGGACCAAGTTCATAAATGAATACTTTTATCCAACAACTTCTTAGGCTGTATCCTCCGCTGAGTTATAATCAGCATCTAGCGCTATGTCTACCTCAGTATTCTTCTTGGAACCTTTTCCAATATACTTCCCTTCATAAGAGGGTCAATTTATAACTCTTGAAAGATACTCTATCTTCCATGTCACTTTGGAAGCCAAAATCGGTAGCTGCCTCCCGTAGGAGGATTCCATTACCTCACACCAAGAACATCCTCATATGTTCTTCATTTCATCCTCTTGTTTTTCCAGGATTGGATTAATATATGTTTACTACAGAAAGTGCAAAAGCAACATCTAGTTTGGTACATCACATCGCATGATTGACCGAATTGAATAAGCAATTGAAATGTCATTCACGTGAGTCACTCTCCTCATCAGTCTAGAAGACATCTCTTTAGAGAAGGTGACTCTATCACTTGATGTTACACTACCGCGCTAAGAGTCGTCCATTCTAAACCTCTTAAGAATGGTGTCTAAGCATCCTAATTGGGCACTTTCCAATTCTAGATCTATCACCATAAATCTAGTCACCAGAATTCTTGATACATTATCCAGATCCTATGTGGAGAAATACCTATGGCAACCATAGTTTGACTGATCGTAGCATGGGAACATCACTTCCTATCAGGAGTATGTCATCCATATATCATATGATACTACTCCCTACACCCTTCTTACAAGTTCATCTTGTTAGTTGTATGTATGCCCTAGAGGCCATTATTGTACATGATTGTATATTATAGTGGATGCTTGGACATATACAGGGAGGACTTTTTTGCTCGACATGATAGTATGCTATCTGGTTAATCTTTATCTTAACATGTATACTTATACTATCTCTATGTTACATGTTGATAAAGCCCTTAGGATGTGGACTTGACTACCAGGATTATGATGCAGATCATACTGGTGGGGCCAGCGTAGTCCATAAGTCCATCCTTTAATTGTTCCTAGTCGTGGGAGTATCGAGACAGGCCATCGATATTCCAGAGTAGACTAGCGTAAACGTTTCTTGACCCATTTGATGGGCAATGGATGATCCCATATCCATTGGTGTTTGACATCAAATATTGTATACGGGTGCTCAGTGGAGACTGGGTACACTGAACAGGACCCGCCGAGAACTCCTAGATGGTATTATACCTATCGTCAGATAGCAGTTCTCTGGTGACACTGGTACAGGTTAGTCTGTAGACCTGAAATCGTCATAGAGTCTTGTGTGATTGCCACTGTTCTTTGATTTCCACCTTACCACGTTCAAGAGAGCGTGCAAAACGGTGGTTTTTGGGTACAGTCCCGAGTCGTATGGAGGCAATGAGTGATAGGAGGGGTTTCGTCTCTCCCGGTATTGGGGGTTGATGTTGCGTTGTGCTCTATTGGCTATAACAGGAAGTCCCTGACCAGGGCTGATGATGAGATTTACTGGTGAGTGTTATCAGTAGTTTCTCGACCCGTTATGAGCCTCACATCGGCATGACTTATCAAGTTATTGGGGTCTGACGTTTACCACCCCCAGACTAGATATGCGGCATATCAGACGAAGAGACCGGACTGTACGGTAGTGTTACTTATTGGATTCACGGGAGTATGAACAAGCTTGCTTGTTGATCTTCTAATCGCTCAATACCCGGGTAGCCGTTACATCCGGCTATTACCGCTGACGGCTTGTGGGTAACTGATATGATCATTACCTACTGCCGGCGTATTGATAAGTCTTTAAAGTCCTACACAGAAGTTTCCTGGCTCAAGAGAAACAAAATAGGGCACATATGTGATATGTGCGGGACCGAGATTAATACGTTTATGTGATACCGTATTCTAATCTCGTAATATAGGTTATATGTGATATAACTGGATTATTGAATCAAGTGTCGATTCAATAATTTATAAAATGGTATTAGTCGGTTGTATGTGATATAGCCGGGTTATTAAATCAAGTGTTGATTTAATAATTAATGTATAATTATATATTTGATATATTAATATGCATTAACTAATATTAGCTCACTTAAGAAAATGTTTTCTTCAAATACATACAAATATATATATGATATATATTAATATATTTATTTATGTGTCATGCTAGATGATACATTGGACTTGGGTGTATGAGACTCATACCTAACTTAAGATAATTTGGGTATTTAAATATTAAGGGAAAAATTAAAATTAGGTGGAAATTAGCAAGGCTTGAGATGCTTGTAGAAGCATGAAGAAGCTTTGACTTAAGTCCACTAATTTTGTTTTACTCTAGATATTTATTAACCTAACCATTATCTTTAGCCATGGTTTAGTCTCTACATAAGTTATATGAGATATTTTCTCATCCATGGTTCATGACTTGATTACTTGAGAGCTTCTTCTTCATCTCCTTCTTGCTCTCTAGCTTTGAGTGAGGTGAAAAAGAAAATGAGAAAATTAATTCTAAAGTGAGAAAAATTCCTACTTCATCAATCTATACCAAACTAGCCATTTAGTATAGGTTGTTTGCTTCACCTATTCTCAATTAGTGAAGAGGTAGCTTGAGTTAGAGATTCTTCGACGTAGATCATCTTCGGCCTCGAAGATCCTTGAGCAAGCTTGTTCCTTTAGCCTAGTGGAGCCTAACGAGAGTCCGGGAGACCACTACTTAGAGCTAACAGACTACTACACGGAGCTTTAGAAGTGAAAGACTGGTCTACAAAGGATGTATTCCTTGTTCACTTAGAGTAAAGTTGTTTACTTGGTTAGTTAAACCCTAATTCTCTAATTAGATCCATGGTTTGGGCTCGCTCGGCACCCTAAAATTTTAAATTGCATACTTGATGCGTGCCAAAACCTAGTGAGGGTGCTAAGCGTGTAAGTCTACGGTGGCGCCCCGGCCGTCTGTCCGACACCAAAATGCGGAAACGAAAAACTTTAAACGGGCGCTAACGTATACTATAAATCCGGATCGAACCATTAACCTATAACTAGCAACTAGAGAAAGGGTTGGAAAAGCTATACCGATCGATCCGTGTCCTTCAGTCTTTGGCCACCATTTGAAGCTCCTCGCGGCATCTCCGATCTTGATCTCCTCGTCAGAAAGGGAACCACATCTTCGAGTCTTTTTACGGGCTCCCACTTCGTCCGAAGCAACTCGGGCACGAAGTTCGCTAGCCGACGTGTCCACGGCGATGTAGAGAATGTGTGTGATCACTTTGTCTCAAGCATCCATTGATTCTCAATACATGTGAGTGTATGGATGGAGGTTAGAGATGATGCCATTAATGGAGGTTGTGAGCTAGAGCAAGAAGAAGAAGGAGCTTTTCTTTTTTATCTTTTGTATGATAATATGAAAGAGTGAGAATGGAAAAATACAAAAGGAAACCTTACATATGGCAGCCCCTTCTCTCTCTCCCTCTCATTTCATCCACAAATCAATCACATAATGTGACACATACACAAAGAAAGAGACCATGAGTCACCACTTGTGCATGTGTCACAATTAATGCTCCTAATAATGATTTCTAGCTCATAATTTCCATTTGTAAATATTAACCCAAATGTTTACAACAACAAAAAGATACGGGAACATCTAAAGTAAACTCGTGACGGATCACAAGGATCCCCCTCACCTGTATATACATACCTGCATCCGCAGTCCGACTGAATGCGAATGCTATGAGACTAAAGTAATCCAACAAATCTAATATTAGGATCCGGCTTAAACCAAAGCCCACTAGTATGATCCGTCCGATCATGATCCGTGCACTACTGCACGTATATGATCGAACCCTGCCATAATACCATACGGCCTCTACAACGTTTCGCCCGAAATTTGAGAAACTGTCTGTGGGGGACTCTAAAGACTCGTCAATATTTTGGCTGTGGATTTAACCACCAGCACGTCAGTGGTACTAGCTGTACATAACGGGCTACCAGGTATTGACCAAAAGGGAGGTCGATGAGCGAACTCATCCTGACACCCTACTAAGCCTGTCAGTGACAATATCCGTACAGTCCGGTCCATTCGTCTATGAGCATCGCATGTCGGGCCTAGGGGGTTGGTAAAAGTCAGACCCCCAAAAACGGTACAAGTCGTGTCGGAGTGTAGCCCAGAACACCCTGAGATACTACTGGAATACCTACCAGTAAATCTCCTGCCTTGGCCAAGGACTTCATGTAATGGCTCTCCTAGACACAGCGCGATCTCACCCCCAATACCGGGAGAGATGAAACCCCTGCCGATCCGCTCACTGCCTCCATGTAGCTCGGGACTGTACCCAACTAAAACCTATTTGCACGACTCCTTTGAGCCATGGTAGGGTAGTAATCAAAGCACAGTGGGAACTCACACGAGACAAATGACGATCTTAGGTCGATGAACTAACCTGTACACATGTCACCAGGGAACTGCTATCTGACGTCGGGTATAATACCAACTAGCATGTTCCCGGCGAGTCCTGTCCGGTGTACTCATAACCTAATGAGCACCTGTATACATCTTAGGTGAACCAACTGACACCAATGACTTGTGAGACCGTCCATCGCCCCTCGTCGGGGTCTCGACTGTATACACTAGTCTACTAATGGAGTATCGATGCCCAGTCTCCAAACTCCTTCGACTAGGGACCTTTTAAGGATGTGCTTATATACCCCAGCTCCCACGTATATGATCGCCATCATACTGCTGGCCGTCAAGCAAGAATCCTAAGGGCTCTATCAACGTGTAATAGTGACCTGTAATGTCACCTAAAGCACGTACACGATGATAAAGATAAACCAGATAGCATACTATCATCTCGAGGAAGACTGTCCTACCGGCATAGGTCCTCCCTCAATCATTGCAATCACGTGCCTGTGATCCAATAATTGACTCTGAGGGCACTATATCCAACAATCTCCCACTTGCACTCAAGGATAATTATTGCGATGTCGCATACTCACAGCCCGTGTGATACCGAACACCCAACTCCTCTACTGATCAGTCTCACAAAGCCCGTTTGCGAAACTATTGCGTTCGAGGAATAGCCTCAGTGAGTGGATCCGCCCTGATGTTTCTTTCTATGTCTCTCTTTATCTCAAGTTCAAGGAGAAAGCCATCTCCCGAAATGAGCAATACTTGTCTTAGAATGTGTTTGGATGTCTGATGGAACCTAGTTCATAAATGAACTCCAAATCCAAACTTCTTAGACTGTATCGTCAACTGAATTTAATCAGTATCCTGCGTCATGCCTCCCTCAGTATCCGCTTGGACCACCTGTCCAAACTACTGCCCTTCGTCAGAGAGAAAACTACAACTCTGACAGCCACTCTGTCATCCAGGTCACCTTGGAAGCCTGGAATGATAACCGTCTCCTAAAAGAGGCTGTTGTTATCATATCCCTAGAACATCCATTTATGTTCTATAACTACTTCCGAACGTTTCTCCAGGATTGGATTAATATCAACTTATTGCATCTAGTGCAAAAACAATGTCTGGTGTGGTACTTGACATCTTATGATTGACTCAATTGCCTAAACAAGTGATCTGCCAATCATGCACATCCCTCTCCCCTTTAGTCTGTAAGACACCTTTAGAGAGGGTTACTCCATCACCTGCAGGTACACTACCATGCCTGGAGTCGTCCATTCTAAATACCTTTAGAATGCTGTCTAAGTACCCTGATTGGAACACTTCCCAAATCTAGATCTAAAACCATAGATCTAGTAACCAGAATGTCTGATATTATATCTATATCTTATGTGGAGAAAACACAGTGTGACAACGAAAGTATAACCGATCGTAGTATAGGAATTTCACTTCCTACTCTGTGTATGTCATCCAAATACCAGGACATCACACCCTACTATCTTCTTAACAGATCCATCCCCTATTCTGATGAAGTCAAACCTATGACTGTCACATCAGAAATAGATGATCTATCTCCGCTATATCTGCTTTAGTCCATAAATACACATAAGCCACTAGTCCACTATACTTCCACTGCTCCCACTGACTACGACAACCCTCTGGCAGAGTCATATACACGTACACTTCTAAAGCTAGTTTATAACGATGCTATACTCATCCTCCTGCCGGGTCTCACGGTCTGGAACAACAGCAATGGCAAGTCTGGGTAAAAAAGAACCTCCTGGTCACCGTCCTTGAGCATACCGCAGTACCTATCGAGTGCCTGAGGTTACCCACCATTTCTGCGGAGTGGCCAATGGAATGTCAATCCAGATTGAATCTTTAGGTCCTATTAAATTTTCAGTAATCGTTTGCGGTTCTGGAATCACTTCCAGTTCTACCATACTCCCACTACTGTTTTCTGAAAAGTCCATTTTACTAAAACTGTGGCGAGTCAAGAACAATATCACTATTGATCTTCCAGATGGTAGAAAGTCAACCCTCGTCATAGCACGGGTCAACCCACAAAATGACATTATAGAAACGTGCCTTGAGTTATCCAGAGTCTGGTTTTAAGCATAAGCCGGACAACTCCCCGTACCTTAACATCGTTAAGATATGAACCGTTCTATATCCAATATAGAAACAGAGGCACTGATTTAATTGGAACCAGATTCAAATCATGCAGCTGTCTCCAGTGCATGTAAACTAAATGGAGAGAGGCCGATCAGCATTACTCAACTTAGGAGTGTTTCCAATTATGAGTAACCTGAAAGAGAAGCAAGTTCTCTTAATCATTACTATTAACTGAATACTATACACAAGTATCTACATCTTCGATCACCTTGAAGAATCCTGATACTTGAAACGCCCGGTTCTCTACTTTATTCTTATACCTATAACTTCTCAAAACTTAGACCTTGTATTTCTGCGAAACACATGTCTAAGAACTAGAGAACTCACAAGTAAACAGAATATAGTACGAGTACCAACCCCTCTGTCCTCATGGACACTGGACAAAATACAATACTCTGTATAAGTCCCCCGAGTCTAATAACTCATTCGCTGTGTGTCGTAGGGTGAAAACTGTACTTATGGTTAAGAAGAATTACACCGCTGTTTAATGCTCCTTACCTAACCATCCACTGATATAGGTAAATGTCATAGACATAATTTCAAAAAGTTATATCTCACTTTATAAAAATAAACGTACAGATATATCAATTTGAAATTGGTGCATAACAACGGATATTCAAAACCAAATATTTGCCGTCCGGCAAAAAAACCCAGGAGATTTCCTAAAATATCACCAATTACAACGAATCCCAATATAATGAGGATGATCACCCAATTCCTAATAACTTACTCCTACTCATCATCTGTAAAACCATACAGATGTGAGGATCAAACCTGGTAAATACATACCCTGGAGCAAGGGCTAATTGGGAAATCAGTTTTCTTTTAACAATACACAGTGAAACTGAAACACGTAAATGTTTCAGAGGGGTATCCGGGTATTCCTAGTAATGTCTCTTCCATTATCAGATTCACAACTGTAACTGTATATTTCTTTGCCATCTCTCCAAATCCTTTTATATGTCTTTAGTCGTTACCTTCTGCACACCATCGTTAGGCTAAATGGTTTTCTTCCTTCCCTACCGTTCGGCACTAGCCTATGGTCTGGAAGAAGACTATCCAATAACCGTAATAGGTATACTGTCCTAATCCTAGGAGCACTCGCGACGCGAGAGAAGGTAAAGATAAAAGACAACTGAATAAACCTCATTCTTATTTCTCCTAAACCAGAATCCATCCCCGAATTGGAACAAGTCCCTTCGAGTTCGTATATAACCATACGATGGAGTATCCAAATAACTGCAGATCTTCGTAGTGATATGGAGTGTCCTGGAGAAATACAAAGGTGATGTAGGATTGGCGAAGAATTACTTGGTTTGGTCGTGAATAGCAGTCGCAATTTACTTTGCCCTCTTACTAATCCCTTTATTTGTCTTAACTTAATACCTTCTGTACACCTTTTAGGCTAAATGGTTTTCTTCATTCCCTACCGTTCGGCACCTGCCTATGGTTTGGAAGAAGACTATCCAATTAGCGTAATAAGTGTACTATCCTAATCCAAGGAGCACTCGCAACCTGAGAGAAGGTAAAAGGAAAAGACAACTGAATAGTCCTATTCATTTTCTCCAGAACCGGAAACCATCCTCGAATCTGGAACAAGTTCCTTCGAGTTCGTATATAACCATACGATGGTTTTATCCAATGGAAGTGGATGTTCGTAGTAATACGGGGTGTTCTGGAAAAAAGGGTAAAAGTAGGAGTGGCAATGAGGTATGCAACTCTGACAATCCAAAAGCCAGTGTTTTAAGAAGGTTCGGTTAACTTGGTCACTGAGTCATAGTATAGGGTCGGGCCATGGTCGCTGCCAAAGAGAGAGAAAAGAAACAGTCTGCGTGCACTCTAACCTAGACAAAAATGGTTATCACTTTATCTAATCAGGAAACCTCCCACTGTAACCTCAAATTCTCCTCCAAACCTGAAAGAAGAATTAGTCGGGATTACCCGAGGAGTAAACCAACTCATCAGTGGGAATCGGGATCCAACTATCATCGCATGATAATGTGATGGAATCCACTCACGTTATCACACACCAGAAGGTATGCGCATGCCTGGCAAGTTTCAGTTTCTTTAGAAACTCCCGATGTGATTTTTACCCTATGCTCTTATGACCTTGACTTTGGCCAACAAATCATAAGTCACATGTCAAGTTCTACCCGTCATTATCCAGGTTAATTTGAACCCACCCGTACCTACCCTTGACTTTGGCCAACAAAGCAGTACGACTGTCCCAAACCAACGCATCTATCTATGCAACAGAAAAGTAACAAATAGCTACCGTACACTATGCCTTGACTTTGGCCAACAAACATAGCATGAATACTAAGTGCTACCCGTCTGAAATGACGGAGGGCTACGAATGGTTTTTAGCGAATAACCTTTAACGTAATGAACTTGATATCGTTGAAGGAACCGGATAGATTTTTATAAAAATATAGTGGCGAAAACCTTTGCTAAAGAGGTCACTCCCGGTGAAGGGATCTCGGCTCTTTCCCCATAGAATGAGGTGTAGGATATTCCAACTGAATACCGCGATGCAAAGCAAAAAGGCAATCGGCTATAGTGAAGTTATTACCCTGACGCAAACTTCTGTCCAAGGGGTCACTCCCGGTGAAGGGATCTCGGCCCTTGCCTCGTCGACTGAGGTGCTGGATATTCATAACCGAATACCACTGTGCAAAACAAAAGAGAACGTCCTTGCAATAACAGCTTTTTGAAAAATGTTCCAACAATATCGGAATAGGTTTGTTTAGCTTGCATTGATCCGAATCAATGCAGTCCCATCAATTAATCACACCACAAAAGAACGAAAATATGATGTACGTATATGCCATCCGCATTCGCCACTGGGTCCCGTCATCACCCGTTAGGTTACTTAACTAACGACAGAGCGGGGAATGGACTAGCGCGGGTGTAAAACATATACAACATATACTAGTATATATATCAATATATAATAATCGCTCAAGGCGTGATAAAATGTAACAACATAGAAATGTAATAAGCATCACAGAACAATACAGATAATCTAGGATCCCCGGGTTTCATAGAGCCGCTACTGAAACCCGACGTTCCCCTGGTCGTGTGGATAGCCAGTGCAATGAAATCCTAGACCCCTACGGGCGTGGAAAGTTACCCGCCAAAACCTGAAGCGAGGCAGCCCCTTTCAACAAAATGAATGGACCACCCAGCACTTCACGGAATCCGGTAACTTGAGCACCCCTCCTTGGGTCAACCTGTACCCCCTACGAGTGCGGCGAATAGCCCGCCAATTCTAGAGTGAAGCCCCCTCCATCTCAAAGCCATGAGATGCGGGCCCGTTGCCCTCTAGAACCCGGCTACCCGTGCACCCCTCTAGGGGATAATCCTAGTACAGAAAGAAAAATATATACAACGGGTACATCGACCTCAGCTCGGGTCGTGCCCCAAAAGAATAATATACAAACAGGCAGTGACGGCAGTCCACATGTCGGACGCTCGCCCCGCAATATCAAATGTACAAATACAACCAAACTGTACTACTATTGCTCCAGGCTATCCACCATGACAAATCCGTAACATCACAGCACAACACAGAACATCAACACGAATGTCACGTTCGCAAAACCCGTCTAAAAGGGCTATAGCAATTAGACGAGATTTACCGCTCGAGTGACATTCACGGTCGCAGATATAAAGTAAGTACTGTAAACTAACGTATTTAAAATTCCAATCGACAAAACTTCCCGAAGTGGGCCCCAAGTACAATTCCAGCACTCAAAATAATCTAAGCCAAAACTATATATCACAAAAATCATATTTCCATGAAATAAAGCCCCAGAAAACATTTGGGTTATTGTAGCCCAAAAAGGGCCGCCAAATGCGACATTGCGCGGCGATTCCGCGGCGGAATTTTGGAGTTAGGTCTCCAAACTTTTTCTGTAACTTTAGTTTTTCCTGCATGTATTTTTAAGATGCCTAAAATATTTTTTTGACCAACTTTGAAAATCGACAGCAAGCACACTGAAATGAAAACACGATTCGGAAATTTCGATCGATCAATATTTTAAACGCGTTAGAACAAGCTAGTAAAGGTTAATGGCGTGGCTCTGATATCATGTAAGTCTACGGTAGCGCCCCGACCGTCTGTCCGAGGCCAAAATGCGGAAACGAAAAACTTTAAACGGGCGCTAACGTATACTATAAATCCGGATCGAACCATTAACCTATAACTAGAAAATAGAGAAAGGGTTGGAAAAGCTATATCGATCGATCTGTGTCCTTCGGTCTTTGTCCACCATCCCAAGCTCCTCGCGGCATCTCCGATCTTGATCTCCTCGTCGGAAAGGGCACCACATCTTCGAGTCTTTTTACGGGCTCCCGCTTCGTCCGAAGCAACTCGGGCACGAAGTTCGCTAGCCGACGTGTCCAAGACGATGTAGAGAATGTGCGTGATCACTTTGTCTCAAGCATCCATTGATTCTCAACACATGAGAGTGTATGGATGGAGGTTAGAGATGATGTCATTAATGGAGGTTGTGAGCTAGAGCAAGAAGAAGAAGAAGGAGCTTTTCTTTCTTATCTTTTGTATGATAATATGAGAGAGTGAGAATGGAAAAATACAAGAGGAAACCTTACATATGGCAGCCCCTTCTCTCTCTCCCTCTCATTTCATCCACAAATCAATCACATAATGTGACACATGCACAAAGAAAGAGACCATGAGTCACCACTTGTGCATGTGTCACAATTAATGCTCCTAATCATGATTTCTAACTCATAATTTCCATTTGTAAACATTAACCCAAATGTTTACAACAACAAAAAGATACGGCAACATCTAAAGTAAACTCGTAATGGATCACAAGGATACCTCTCACCTGTATATACTTACCTGCATCCGCATTCCGAATGAATGCGAATGCTATGAGACTAAAGTAATCCAACAAATCTAATACTAGGATCCGGCTTAAACCAAAGCCCACTGGTATGATCCGTCCGATCATGATCCGTGCACTACTGCACGTATATGATCGAACCCTGCCATAATACCATACGGCCTCTACAACGTTTCGCCCGAAACTTGAGAAACTGTCTGTGGGGGACTCTAAAGACTCGTCAATACTTTGGCTGTGGATTTAACCACCAGCACGTCAGTGGTACTAGCTGTACATAACGGGCAACCAGGTATTGACCAAAAGGGAGGTCGATGAGCGAACTCATCTTGACACCCTACTGAGCCTGTCAGTGACAATATCCGTACAGTCCGATCCGTTCGTCTATGAGCATCGCATGTCGGGCCTAGGGTGTTAGTAAAAGTCAGACCCCCAAAGGCGGTACAATTCGTGTCGGAGTGTAGCCCAGAACACCCTGAGATACTACTGGAATACCTACCAGTAAATCTCCTGCCTTGGCCAAGGACTTCGTGTAATGGCTCTCCTAGACACAGCGCGATCTCACCCCCAATACCGGGAGAGACGAAACCCCTGCCGATCCGCTCACTGCCTCCATGTGGCTCGGGACTGTACCCAACTAAAACATGTTTGCACGACTCCTTTGAGCCGTGGTAGGGTAGTAATCAAAGCACAGTGGGAACTCACACAAGACAAATGACGATCTCAGGTCGATGAACTAACCTGTACACATATCACCAGGGAACTGCTATCTGACGTCAGGTATAATACCAACTAGCATGTTCCCGGCGAGTCCTGTCCGGTGTACTCATAACCCAATGAGCACCTGTATACATCTTAGGTGAACCAACTGACACTAATGGCTTGTGAGACCGGCCACCGCCCCTCGTCGGGGTCTCGACTGTATACACTAGTCTACTAATGGAGTATCGATGCCTAGTCTCGAAACTCCTTCGACTAGGGACCTTTTAAGGATGTGCTTATAGACCACAGCTCCCACGTATATGATCGCCATCATACTGCTGGCCGTCAAGCAAGAATCCTAAGGGCTCTATCAACGTGTAATAGTGACCTTTAATGTCACCTAAAGCATGTACACGATGATAAAGATAAACCAGATAGCATACTATCATCTCGAGTAAGACTGTCCTACCGGCATAGGTCATCCCTCAATCATTGCAATCACGTGCCTGTGATCCAATAATTAAGTCTGAGGGCACTATATCCAACAAAGCGAACCCAGGAATGGTATCAGAGCCATGCTATAGCATTAGGAGTGTCCTAGATGACGTTAAAGTGTTCGATCGAACTCCGAAAACCTAATTTTCCATGCTCTCTGGAAATTTTTCCAAATGTTGAATTTTTCCAAGTTAAAAGTATTCAAAAAATCATGCAGGGTTTTCTATGGATCCCCAAGAAGAACGAACTCCTATCTCGACTATACGACCGCGGAACTGCGGCCAAACCCTATTGTTTGCGGCGGTTTCACGGCGCCGTTGGTGAGGCCAGGAACGACCCTTCTTATGTAGGTCCGTAGGTGCTTGTGGCATGTTCTGGGTATTTTCTCTGATGCTCAAGTGTTGAGTTCTCTGGGAAATGTGGGTGTTTGTTCATTCGATCGAAATGTTCAATATTGTCTAGCTAGCTATGATATGTGATATAATATTTGGAATCCATAATAATTAGTTTTGTGAAAACTGGTTTGAATTTTATAAATCTAGCAATTTAGTCTCATTTGATCGGTTGCCACGGGGTTTTGATATGGATCAAAACTCCGTCGCAATCACGTAGTGTACGCGGATACTCGCCGGGTAACATTACTAGATAGCCACGCCCTATAGCCCCGACCAAGTGACTGTGGGAGAACCCCGTTTCCAAAAGCATCCCCCCTGGGTGCTCACGGTCACGGTGTTCCGCCTAAGTGCACTTCGTCGACGGCATCGGGGGTGCGGCCGTCTACTAATGTTTCCGAAGAGCATTCGATCAGGATGTCGGGAATCTTGTTGAATTGCCTGACTAGTTATTGAAAAGTGTTTTCAATATTGAGACTAAAATGCGGGGTTTATAAAGTTAGGCATGAAATTCGGAATATAAGATATTCCGGGTTTATGATGTCTAAGGAATTCATTTTGTTTGGCATGAAATCCGAAGTATGTGATATTTCGGATTTATAATGTCTAAGGTGGTTGCGGATTCCAATTATTGTAGTTTTCACTTTCTTTTCTGCGACCGTAAGTGTAATATATGGTGTATCGCCGGTTTCGTTGCTATACATCAACGACAATTGGGATACGCATATTTACTTACGTTGATGACATGTGATGTTATGTGTTGCTGTGATATGTTATATTGGATTGTCGTGTTTGAATAGCTGGGGGTTTTTGTGTGAGATGAGAGTTTTTCATTTTCATTCATGTAAAAACTTGTATGTAATATTCTTTTATTGAGACACTTCCGGGTTGAGGATGATGTCACCATTGATGTCTATTATTTACTTTTCCGCATTAGAATAGACCCAAGGCGGGGAGCACAAGTGACCGGGTTCTAGAGTCCAGTGGGAGACCATCTCGAGGAGTCGAGACCGAGTCTACTAACTCTAGAATTGGTAGGGTTGCTTGCTGCTCTCGTAGGGGTCTAGGGATGTGGGTTTGGCTACTCATCACAACCGTGGAATCCGTGTTTTTTACTGGCTTAATTTAAAACATGGACCTCCTAGTATATCCAATATTTCATATGTTGACTTCTGCTGCAATGTTCTATGATGAGATCATATAACTGCGTGAGACGAATTCTTTATATTATATATATGATATATAATAAACGTTGCTTATGTTTTTCATCCGCGCTAGTCCTGCCTTGCTCTGCCGGTAGTTAAGTAACCAAACGGTGCATGACGGGACTCCATGGCGAATGCGGATGGCATAAGCGTACGTTATATTTTCGTTTCATTATCTGTGATGCTTAGGAAGCATAAATGATGGGACTTCATTAATGAGATTAATGAAAGGAAAGAAACCTAAAGATGTTGTAGAATCAAATTTTCAAAAAGGGTAGCTCTAGTTTTTGCTTTGCATAGTGGTATTCCTTGATGGATATCTAGCACCTCATTCGATGAGGAAAGAGCCGAGATCTTTTCACAGGGAGTGACCTCTTTAGAGAAACTAGTGTTGTGCCACGGCAGCGCCCCGACCGTCTTACCGAGGCCAAAATGCGGAATCAAAAATTTTCCTTACTTGGAAACTGGCGCTACCGCGGACAATAAAACCCGGATCGTAACCATTAACCTAATGCTAGCTAACAATAGATGGGAAGAGAAGTATACCGAGTGATCCGAGTCCTCCGGTCTTCTCGTCATCGTCCCGATCTTCCGCGGAAAGTCATGTCTCCACATCGTCGCCTCCTCGCCGGAAGGGCACCACATCGCCTGCGTCTTTTACGGGCTCCCGCCTCAATACCGAGGCAACTCGAGCATGAAGCCGTCAAGTCGACATGCCCAAGAAATGCTGTAGAATGTAGTGTAGAAACTTTATCTCTTGGAGTTTATGTAGTTGCCTTTGAAGATGATGGAGGATTCAAGATTAGAAAAATGGTGCTTGCATTTTTCTAGCATGAAAATGAGATCAAGAATGAAACTCTCAAGAATGAAAACCTCTTCTTCTCTTTTCTCTCAAGTGAGTTCTCTCATCTACCAAATGAGAATGGTGGAGGAAGGAATACAAAACCACAACCTTAGAAGGAAGGTAATGGTAGTAAAAGCAAGTGGTGACCATAGCCAAACCTCATCATAACAATCTCACATCAACTACTAATCACCTTTAAGTGATGTAAAGAGAATCAAATGATGGTGGAAAAGAAAAGATGCCATCATAATCAATCATCTCACAAATAAACCCTCCACAAAATGTTATTTGCAAACTTGCAAATAACCCCCTCCAGAAAAGTCCGGCCGGGAAAGAACAAAGGAAAACCGACCGGAACGGAATGCAAACTGGCAACTCCAGAAAACTGGTCCCGTGATATATTACAGGAAAACCCCAATACTGTGCATACACACCCGCATCTGTATTCTGACCGGATACAAATGCAATGAGACAAAATCTACACTGTACTAAACTAGGATCCGGCTTAAACCAAAGCCGGCTAGTAATATCCGTCCGATCCTGATCCGTGCAATACCGCACATATCAGATCGAACCCTGCCATATATCCATACGGCCACAAGTACAAACCGTCCGATCCTGATCCGTGCAATACCGCACGTATCTGATCGGACCCTGCCATATCTCCATACGGCCTCTACAGCGTTTCGCCCGAAAGCTTGAGTAACTGTAAGTGTGGTGGTCTCTAAAGACTCGTCAATACTATGGCTGTGGATTTAACCACTAGCACGTCAGAGGTATAAGCCAATACGTGACGGGCCACCAGCTATTGACCAAAAGGGACGTCGATGAGCGAACTCATCCTGACACCCTACTGAGCCTGTCATTGACAATATCCGTACAGTCCGGTCCGTTCGTCTATGAGCATCGCATGTCGGGCCTAGGGGGTTGGTAAAAGTCAGACCCCCAAAAGCGGTACAAGTCGTGTCGGAGTGTAGCCCAGAACGCCCTGAGATACTACTGGAATACCTACCAGTAAATCTCCTGCCTCGGCCGAGGGCTTTGCATAATGGCTCTCCTAGACACAGCGCGACCTCACCCCCAATACCGGGAGAGACGAACCCCTGAAGATCCGCTCACTGCCTCCATGTGGCTCGGGACTGTACCCAACTAAAACCTGTTTGCACGACTCCTTTGAGCCGTGGTAGGGTAGTAATCAAAGCACAGTGGGAACTCACACGAGACAAATGACGATCTCAGGTCGATGAACTAACCTGTACACATGTCACCAGGGAACTGCTATCTGACGTCAGGTATAAGACCAACTAGCATGTTCCTGGCGAGTCCTGTCCGGTGTACTCATAACCCAATGAGCACCTGTATACATCTTAGGTGAACCAACTGACACCAGTAGCTTATGAGACCGGCCACCGCCCCTCGTCGGGGTCTCAACTGTATACACTAGTCTACTCTGGAGAATCGATGCCCTGTCTCAAAACTCCCACGACTAGAGACCTTTTAAGGATGTGCTTATAGACCACCAGATCTCACGTATATGATCGCCATCATACTGCCGGCAGTCAAGCAAGAATCCTAGGGGCTCTATCAGCGTGTAATAGTGACCTGTAAGGTCACCTGAAGCAGTACACGATGACAAAGGTAAACCAGATAGCATACTATCATCTCGAGTAAGACTGTCCTACCGGGATAGGTCATCCCTCAATCATTGCAATCACGTGCCTGTGATCCAATAATTGACTCTGAGGGCACTATCTCCAACAATCTCCCACTTGCACTCAAGGCTAATTATTGCGATGTCGCATACTCACAGCCCGTGTGATACCGAACACCCAACTCCTCTACTAGTCAGTCTCACAAAGCTCGTTTGTGAAACTATTGCGTTCGAGGAATAGCCTCAGTGAGTGGATCCGCTGTGATGTTTCTTTCTATGTCTCTCTATATCTCAAGTTCGCAGAGAAAGCCATCTCCCGAAATGAGCAATACCTGTCTTAGTGTATGTCTGGATATCTGATGGGACCTAGCTCATAAATGAACTCCAAATCCAAACTTCTTAGACTGTATCGATAACTGAACTTAATCAGTATCCAGCGCCATGCCTCCCTCAGTATCGCCTTGGACCACCTGTCCAAAATACTGCCCCTCGTCTGAAGGAGAAACTATAACTCTGACAGCCACTCTGCCATCCATGTCACCTTGGAAGCCTGGAGTGATAACCGTCTCCTAAAAGAGGCTGTCGTTATCACATCCCTAGAACACGCACTTATGTCCTAAAACTGCTTCCGATTGTTTCTCCAGGATTGGATTAATATCAACTTATTGCATCTACTGCAAGAACAACATCTGGTGTGGTACTTGACATCTCATGATTGACTCAATTGCCTAAGCAAGTGATCTGCCAATCATGCACATCCATCTCTACTTTAGTCTATAAGACACCTTTAGAGAGGGTGACTCCATTACCTGCAGGTATACTACCGTGCCAGGAGTCATCCATTCTAAATACTCTTAGAATGCTGTCAAAGTACCCTGATTGGGAAACCACCCAAATCTAGATCTAAAACCATAGATCCAGTAACCAGTATGTCTGATATAATGTCCAAGTCCTTTGTGGAGAAACCACTGTGTGACGACCAAAGTATAACCGATCGTAGTATAGGAATATCACTTCCTACTACCTTCTCAACAGATCCATCCCCTATTCTGATGACGTCAAACCTATGACTGTCACATCAGAAATAGATGATCTTTCTCCGCTACATCTGCTTTAGTCTATAAATAGACATAAGCCTGATGTCCACCAATGCTTCCGCTGCTCCCACTGACTACGACAACCCTCTGGCAGAGTCATATAGACGTGCACTTCTAAAGCTAGTTTAGAATGACGCTATACTCATCCTCCTGCCGGGTCTCGCAGCCTGGAACAACAACAATGGCAAGTGTGGGTAAACAAGAACTTCCCTGTCACCGTCCTTGAGGCTACCGGAGTACCTCTCGGGTGCCTGAAGTTACCCACCTTATCTGCGGAGTGGCCAATGGAATGTCAAATCAGATTGAATCTTTAGGTTCCTTATCAAATCTTCAGTAATCGTTTGCGGTTCTGGAATCACTTCCAGTTCTACCATACTCCCACTTCTGTTTTTGAAAAAATCCATTTTTAATAAAACTGTGGCGAGTCTAGAACAATATTTCTATTGATCTGCCAGATGGTAAAAAGTCAACCCTTGTCATAGCCTGGGTCAACCCACAAACAGCCATTACAGAAACGTGCCTTGAGTTGTCCAGTGTCTGGTTTCAAGCATAAGCCGGACAACTCCACGTACCTTAACATCGTTAAGATATGAACTGTTCTATATCCAATATAGAACCAGATGCACTGATTTAATTGAACCAGATTCAAATCATGCAGCTATCTCCAGTGCATGTAAACTAAATGGAAGGAGGCCGATCAGCGTTACTCAACTTAGGAACGCTTCCAATTATGAGTGACCTGAAAGAGAAGCAATTTCTCTTTATCATTACTATCAACTGAATACCATATACAAGTATCTACATCTTCGATCACTTTGAAGAATCCCGATACTTGCAATACCTGGTTCTCTACTTTATTCAAATACCTACAACTTCTCAAAATTCGGACCCTGTGTTTCCACGAAACACTTGTCTAAAAACTAGAGAAGTCATAAGTAAACCGAATATAGTACGAGGACCAACCCCTCTATCCTGAAGGACGCTGGACAATATACAATACTCTGTATAAGTCTCTTGAGTCTGATAACTCTTTCACTGTGCGTCGTAGGTTGAAAACTGTACTTATGGTTAAGAAGAATTACACCGCTGTTTGATGCTCCTTACCTAACCATCCACTGATATAGGTAAATGTCATCGACATAATATCAAAAGGTATATCTCACTCTATGAAAATAGACGTACAGATATATCAATTTGAAATTGGTGCACAACAGCGGATATTCAAAACCAAATATTTGCCGACCGGCAAACAGCCCAGATGATCTCCTCAAATATCACCGATTACAACGAATCCCGATATAATGAGGATGATCACCCTATTCCCAATAACTTACTCCCACTCATCATCTGTAAAACCATACAGATGTGAGAATCATACCTGGTAAATACATATCCTGGAGTAAGTATCTAATCGGGAAATCAGTTTTCTTTTAACATTACACAGTGAAACTGAAACATTGAAATGTTTCGGTGGGGTATCCTGGTATTCTTAGTAATGCCTCTTCCATTATCCAGATTCACATCTGTAACCGTATATCTCTTTGCCATCTGTCCAAATCCCTTTATATGTCTTTAGTCATTACCGTCTGCACACCCCTTTAGGCCAAATGGTTTTCTTCCTTCCCTACCGTTCGGCACCAGCCTATGGTTTGGAAGAAGACTATCCAATAAGCATAAAAGGTGTACTGTCCTAATCCTAGGAGCACTCGCAAAGCGAGAGAAGGTGAAGATAAAAGACAACCGAATAAACCTTATTCCTATTTCTCCTGAACCAGAATCCATCCCCGAACTGGAACAAGTTCCTTTCGAGTTCGTATATAACCATACGATGGAGTATCCAATAAACTGTGGATCTTCGTAGTGATACGGAGTGTCCTGGAGAAATACAAAGGTGATTTAGGATTGCCGAAGAAATACTTGGTTTGGTCGTGAATAGCAGTCGCACTTTACTTTGCCCTCTTACTAATCCCTTGCTTTGTCTTAACTTAATACCTTCTGTACACCATCGTTATGCTAATTGGTTTTCTTCATTCCCCACCGTTCGGCACCTGCCTAAGGTTTGGAAGAAGACTATCCAATTTGCGTAATAGGTGTACTATCTCCTAAACCATGGAGTACTCGCAATGAGAGAAGGTGAAAAGAAAAGACAACTGAATAATCCTATTCGTTTTCTCCAGAACCAGAAACCATCCTCGAAGTCCTTCGAGTTCGTATATAACCATACGATGGTTTTGTCCAATGGAAGTGGACGTTCGTAGTAATACGGGGTGTCCTGGAGAAAAGGGTAAAAGTAGGAGTGGCAATGAGGTTTGCAAGTCTGACAATCCAAAAGCCAGTGTTAAGAAGGTTCGGTCAACTTGGTTACTGAGTCATAGTCTTAGGGTCGGGTCAATGGTCGCTGCCAGAGAGAGAGAAAAGAAACACTCAGCGTGCACTCTAACCTAGATCAGAATGGTTATCACTCTATCTAATCTGGAAACCTCCCACTGTACCTCAAATTCTCCTCCAAACCTGAAAGAAGAATTAGTCGGGATCATCCGAGGAGTAAACCAACTCATCAGTGGAAATCGGGATCCAACTATCATCGCATGATAACTTGACGGAATCCACTCAAGTCACCACACTCCAGAAGGTATGCGCATGCCTGGCAAGTTTCAGTTCTTTTGAAACTCCCGATGAAAGTTTTACCCCTAGGACCCAAGTGACCTTGACACAGTCAACAAATCAAAGAGTCCTAGTCAAGTTCAACCCGTCATTATTCTGGATTGCATTAAGCCCACCCGTACGAGCCCTTGACACAGTCAACAAGGCCGCACGACTGTCCTAACCAATCCCATTAATATGCTGCAAACAAACACTACTTAGCTACCGCACACTACGCCTTAACACAGTCAACAAACGCAGCACGAATACTAAGTAATACTTGTAAGAAATGACGGAGGGCTACGTCTAGTTTTTGGCGAAAAACTTTTAACGTAATGAACTCGATATCGTTGAAGGAACTGCATAGCCTTTTATAAAAATATAGTGACGAAAACCTTTACTAAAGAGGTCACTCCCGGTGAAAGGATCTCGGCTCTTTCCCCGTAGAATGAAGTGCAGGATATTCCAACTGAATACCACGATGCAAAGCAAAAGTAATCGGCTATAGTGAAGTTATTGCCCTGACGCAAAATTCTGTCCAAGGGGTCAATCCCGGTGAAGGGATCTCGGCCCTTGCCTCGTCGACTGAGGAGCAGGATATTCCAAATGAATACCACGATGCAAAACAAAAGTGAACGTCCTTGCAATAACAGCTTTTTGAAAAGTGTTCCAACAACATCAGAATAGGTTTGTTTATCTTGCATTGATCCGAATCAACGCAGTCCCATCAATTGATCACACCATAAAGAATGAAAATATACTGATGTACGTATATGCCATCCGCATTCGCCACTGGGTCCCGTCATTACCCGTTAGGTTAGCTAACTAACGACAGAGCGGGGACTGGACTAGCGCGGATGTAAAACATATACAACATCTACTAATATATATACCAATATATTATTTTTCGCTCAAGGCGTGATAAAATGCAACATCACATAAATGTACAGCATCACAGAACAATACAGATATCTGGAAGCCCCGGGTTTCACAGAGCCGCTGCTGAAACCCGAAGTTCCCCTGGTCGTGTGGATAGCCTGTGCAATGAAATCCTAGACCCCTACGGGCGCGGCAAGTCACCCGCCAAAACCTGAAGCGAGGCAGTCCCCTCCAGCACCGTGAATGGACCACCCAGCACTTCACGGAATCCGGTAACTTGGGCACCCCTCCTGGGTCAACCTGTACCCCCTACGAGTGCGGCGAATAGCCCGCCAATCCTAGAGTGAAGCCCCCTCCATCTCAATGCCATGAGATGCGGGCCCGTTGCCCTCTAAAACCCGGCTATCCGTGCACCCCTCCGCGGGGTAATCCTAGTACAGAAAGTAAAATATACATACACCGGGTACATCGACCGCAACCAGGTCGTGCCCCAAAAGAATAATACAAACAGGCAGTGACGGCAGTCCACATGTCGGACGCTCGCCCCGCAATATCAAATGTACATATAAAACAAAACTGTACTAACATTGCATCCAGGCTATCCCCCACGACCGATCCGCAACAACACAGCATAAACACAGAACATCAACGTGAAAGTCACGTTCGCAAATCCGTCTAACCGGGCTATAGCAGTTAGACGGGATTTACCGATCAAGTGACATTCATGGTCGCAGATATAATGTAAATACTGTGAAATGATGTGTTTAAAATATCTGATCGATCAAATTTACCAAGTGGGCCCCACAAGTAATACTGTAGTACTCACAGAAATTCTGGGCCCAAAAATAATATTCCAAAACCCCTATTTTCAACACTTAAGCATTCTGCAAAATTTTGGGGGACTGAACAGTCCAAGTCGCGGCGGAACCGCGGCCCAAGTATGGATTTGGCCGCGGTTCCGCGGCGTTATGAACTGTTCACGAGCCCAAATTTTTAGAGAACTCTTAGAATGTTCTGTACATCATTCTGCAATCACCTGAAAAATTTTTAGAGCCCGGAAAAAATCGACAGAAAACTGATGCATGCAAAAACGCGGTTTTTGGAATTTTGGTCGATCGGATAAGTAAAACGCATTAAAACAAGCTATGCAAGGTTAATGGCATGGCTCTGATACCATATTGCGCCACGGCAGCGCCCCGGCCGTCTTACCGAGGCCAAAATGCGGAATCAAAAATTTTCCTTACTTGGAAACCGGCGCTACCGCGGACAATAAAACCCGGATCGTAACCATTAACCTAAAGCTAGCTAACAAGAGATGGGAAGAGAAGTATACCGAGTGATCCGAGTCCTCCGGTCTTCTCGTCATCGTCCCGATCTCCCGCGGAAAGTCATGTCTCCACATCGTCGCCTCCTCGCCGGAAGGGCACCACATCGCCTGCGTCTTTTACGGGCTCCCGCCTCAATACCGAGGCAACTCGAGCATGAAGCCGGCAAGTCGACATGCCCAAGAAATGCTGTAGAATGTAGTGTAGAAACTTTATCTCTTGGAGTTTATGTAGTTGCCTTTGAAGATGATGGAGGATTCAAGATTAGAAAAATGGTGCTTGCATTTTTTTAGCATGAAAATGAGATCAAGAATGAAACTCTCAAGAATGAAAACCTCTTCTTCTCTTTTCTCTCAAGTGAGTTCTCTCATCTACCAAATGAGAATGGTGGAGGAAGGAATACAAAACCACAACCTTAGAAGGAAGGTAATGGTAGTAAAAGCAAGTGGTGACCATAGCCAAACCTCATCATAACAATCTCACATCAACTACTAATCACCTTTAAGTGATGTAAAGAGAATCAAATGATGGTGGAAAAGAAAAGATGCCATCATAATCAATCATCTCACAAATAAACCCTCCACAAAATGTTATTTGCAAACTTGCAAATAACCCCCTCCATCAGAAAAGTCCGGCCGGGAAAGAACAAAGGAAAACCGGCCGGAACGGAATGCAAACTGGCAACTCCAGAAAACTGGTCCCGTGATAAATTACAGGAAAACCCCAATACTGTGCATACACACCCGCATCTGTATTCTGACCGGATACAAATGCAATGAGACAAAATCTACACTGTACTAAACTAGGATCCGGCTTAAACCAAAGCCGGCTAGTAATATCCGTCCGATCCTGATCCGTGCAATACCGCACGTATCAGATCGAACCCTGCCATATATCCATACGGCCACAAGTACAAACCGTCCGATCCTGATCCGTGCAATACCGCACGTATCTGATCGGACCCTGCCATATCTCCATACGGCCTCTACAGCGTTTCGCCCGAAAGCTTGAGTAACTGTAAGTGTGGTGGACTCTAAAGACTCGTCAATACTATGGCTGTGGATTTAACCACTAGCACGTCAGAGGTATAAGCCAATACGTGACGGGCCACCAGCTATTGACCAAAAGGGACGTCGATGAGCGAACTCATCCTGACACCCTACTGAGCCTGTCAGTGACAATATCCGTACAGTCCGGTCCGTTTGTCTATGAGCATCGCATGTCGGGCCTAGGGGGTTGGTAAAAGTCAGACCCCCAAAAGCGGTACAAGTCGTGTCGGAGTGTAGCCCAGAACGCCCTGAGATACTACTGGAATACCTACCAGTAAATCTCCTGCCTCGGCCGAGGGCTTTGTGTAATGGCTCTCCTAGACACAGCGCGACCTCACCCCCAATACCGGGAGAGACGAACCCCTGAAGATCCGCTCACTGCCTCCATGTGGCTCGGGACTGTACCTAACTAAAACCTGTTTGCACGACTCCTTTGAGCCGTGGTAGGGTAGTAATCAAAGCACAGTGGGAACTCACACGAGACAAATGACGATCTCAGGTCGATGAACTAACCTGTACACATGTCACCAGGGAACTGCTATCTGACGTCAGGTATAAGACCAACTAGCATGTTCCCGGCAAGTCCTGTCCGGTGTACTCATAACCCAATGAGCACCTGTATACATCTTAGGTGAACCAACTGACACCAGTGGCTTATGAGACCGGCCACCGCCCCTCGTCGGGGTCTCGACTGTATACACTAGTCTACTCTGGAGAATCGATGCCCTGTCTCGAAACTCCCACGACTAGGGACCTTTTAAGGATGTGCTTATAGACCACCAGCTCTCACGTATATGATCGCCATCATACTGCCGGCAGTCAAGCAAGAATCCTAGGGGCTCTATCAGCGTGTAATAGTGACCTGTAAGGTCACCTGAAGCAGTACACGATGACAAAGGTAAACCAGATAGCATACTATCATCTCGAGTAAGACTGTCCTACCGGGATAGGTCCTCCCTCAATCATTGCAATCACGTGCCTGTGATCCAATAATTGACTCTGAGGGCATTATCTCCAACAACTAGCAAATGCTACAACCCACTCGGTTTTGTCTTTTGATTGCTTCTCTACCTCTTGCTTTGCATAGTGGTATTCCTTGATAAATATCCAGCACCTCATTCGATGAGGAAAGAGCCGAGATCCTTTCACCGGGAGTGACCTCTTTAGCGAAACTAGTAAAAGCCTAAAAAACACTCTTTTTCAAAATCACTCGATTCTACAACGAAATCAAGTTCATTACGCAAAAAGTTTTCTTAAAAACCTGTCGTAACCCTCCGTCATTTCAGATAAGTGTTGTTTAGTATTCGTGCTACGTTTGTTGACCATAGCCAAGGCGTAGTGTGCGGTAGCTTATTAGTGCTTATCTGCAAGCATATGATGCGATTGGATTAGGATAGTCGTACGGCTTTGTTGACTATAGCCAAGGGTCGTACGGGTAGGTTTAATTCAATCAGGAAATGACGGGTTGAACTTGGCTAGCTTATGATTTGTTGACCATAGCCTAGGTCATAAGTTGCTAGGGGCAAAATATTATCGGGAATTTCAAGTGTTGAAATTTGCAATGAGATTGCATACCTTCTATGAGATAGTTGGAGCCCGATATCCACTGCGAGTAAGAGTTACTCCTGGGAGAATTTTGCACTTTACAATTAGCCGATCAAGTAGGTGACTAGAAAGGTGTCAACAGGGTTATGCCTCTGGGAAAATGAGGTTTATTTTAATTAGGTTCGTGCGAAAGCACAGAGAACCTCTCTCAAAGTACCGACACTGTGCTGGCTGAAAGATTGGCGAACTTGTAGGGTGTAATTAATCCCGGCTAGTCTTACCTTTTAGGATTTGAAGGAAGATTTGATAAAAATAGTGGGAGCCATCCTGATTAGATAAAATAATAACCAATCTAATCTTGCAAGAGCATACAAAGAGTGTTTTCTTCTCTCTCTCCAGATATCGACCGTGACATGCTTTAATCAAGATAATAATATGGATGTATTGACTGAACCCGCTTGTTATACTGAGATGGGGAACGTTGGTTCTGCTCTACCTTATAATTGTTATAAGTCTGAGTAGGAAATAGGGGAATATCCGGATTTCCATGCGACCCAAACGAGGAATGAGCATGTTGATGCATCTTCTTCGGGTGTGTTTCGTTACCAAGAACTGTTTCTCAGTGTGCTCTACGTCCTAGGTATTTGATACCGGATCAGGATCCTACATATGTAATATGTTACAAGGGCTAAAGAAAGGTAAAGAACTGGGAATAGGTGATCATTCTCTAGAAGTAGGGAATGGTGCAAGTGTTGCAGCCAAAGTAGTTGGTGAATCTCACCTTGTATTACCAACTGGTAATACATTGATTCTGAATGAATGTTATTACATACCGAACCTGATATGCAATATTATATCAGTTTCTTTAGTAAAGAAGGATATAATTTTGTATTGCAGAATAATTTTATGAAAATTTTCCTAAATCAAAAGTTAATTAGATCAGGCACGTTATGTAATGGCATATACGTTCTAAATCAAACTATAGTTCTTAACGTACAAAACACACACAAGAGGAAAAGTTCAGAAATGAACGAATCCTTCTTGAGGCATTGTAGACTAGGTCATATCAATGCGACACGACTAGCTAAGTTGCATAAGGATGGATATTTGAATCCGTTCGAATTTACATCTTATGAAACTTGCCAGTCATGTCTTAAAGGTAAGATGACCAAAACTCCGTTTACTGGACATGGAGAAAGAGTTACTGAACTCTTAGGACTGATACATAGTGATGTATGTGGTCCCATGTCTACACATGTCAGGAATGGTTCCTCATACTTCATTACATTCAACGATGATCTCTCAAGATTCGGACATGTGTTCCTGTTGAAACCAAGTCTGAAGCTTTTGATAAATTCAAGGAATATAAGTGCGATGTCGAGAACCAAATGGGTAAAAGTATTAAAATCCTTCGATCTGATCGAGGAGGAGAATACTTAAGCACGGAGTTCCTGGATTATTTAAAAGAGAATGGGATTCTCTCTCAGCTTACTCCTCCGTATACACCACATCACAACGGTGTGTCGGAGCGGGGAATCGCACCCTATAAGATATGGTGCGCTCCATGATGAGTACTGCTGAGTTGCCTGTTTTCTTTTGGGGTTATGCGCTTGAGAAGCCGCATACCTATTGAATAGGGTTCCAACCAAATCAGAGCCTACCACTCTATATGAGATATGGAATGGGAAGAGACCATCTTTTAAACGAGTTAATATATGGGGTTGTCCGTCCTATGTTGAAAGGCAAAATCCGGACAAGCTCGAGGCAAGGTCAGTTCTGTGTAAGTTTGTTGGATATCCCAAACATTCGTGAGGGAATATCTTCTACCACACCGAGGAACAAAAGGTGTTTTATTTCTCGGCATGCCACCTTTTTAGAAAAGGAATTTCTTGCGAAAGAAATTTATGGTCATGAGGTAGAACTAGAAGAAGTTCCAGCTACACAAACTACAGCTGATGATTTTGTGGAGCCGGAGGATTCAATAGTTCCCGACGAACCTCAGCCTCTCCGCAGATCTAGTAGGGTTCCTCATCCGCCTGAGAGATACTACGGGTTTCTCAATGATAGTGGGAGAGAGGATTGCATCATAGAAGTTGATGACCCCAACTAGTTTTGCACAGGCCATCACGAGTGGGGACTCTGTGAAATGGCTGGATGCTATGCGATCTAAGATGGAATCCATGTACACCAACAAAGTATGACTTTGGAAGTTGCACCTGAAGGGATAAAACCCATCGGGAGCAAGTGGGTCTTGAGAAGATTCTTAGTGTAGATGGAAAAGTTGAGACTTTCAAAGCTATACTTGTAGTAAAAGGTTTTCGTCAATAACCAGGTGTGGATTATAATGAAACCTTTTCTCCAGTAGCTATGCTTAAGTCAATCCAGATCCTACTTGCCATCGCTGCATACCATGACTACAAAATCTGGCAAATTGATGTCAAGACCACTTTTCTAAATGGTGATTTAGAAGAGAGCGTGTGCATGACACTGCCAGAGGGCTTCGTAGATAGTGAGAGCAGAAGAAAGGTGTGCAAGTTGCTTAAATCAATTTACGAATTAAAGCAGGCATCGCGGAGTTGGGACATCTGTTTTGATGTGGCAGTCAAAGAGTTTGACTTCATCAAAAAGGTAGATGAACCTTGTATATACAAGAAGGTTGTAGAGAGTAAGGTTGTCTTCCTCGTATTGTACGTGGATGACATACTCTTGATAGGAAATAGTGTTCCTATGCTACACTCGGTCAAGCTCTTCTTATCATAATGTTTCTCCATGAAGGGTCTGGATGATGCCTCCTACATCCAGTGATTAAGATCTATAGAGATAGATCTAAGAGAATGTATTATACTCACTAGGTGTAGTGAGTAGGTGTCAATCAGATCCTGGGGAGAAATACTGGATAGCTGTAAAGAACATTCTTAAGTACTTGAGAAGGAGTAAAGAAATGTTCTTGGTGTTTGGTAACGGTGAACTCCATGTTGAGTCCTTTACCGATTCGAGCTTCCAGAGTGATAAGGTCGACTGTAAGACAGTCGCGGGTTTTGTCTTTACCCTCAGTGGAGGGACGGTATGTTGGAAGAGTTCCAAGCTAGATACCGTAGCAGACTTGATGATAAAACTTGAATACATCGCTACCAACGATACTACCAAAGAGGCCGTCTGGATAAAAATGTTCATGAGATGAACTTGGTGAGGTTCCTACCATTGTGATGACAATGGAGCTGTGGCTTTGGCCTAGGAACCCCGGTCCCATCAGTGATCCAGACATATTCTTAGGTGGTATCACCTGATCACGGAGATGGTTGATCTCCGGGAGATCGAGGTCAGGAGATTTGACAGGAAGAATAACACGGCGGATCCATTCACGAAGGCCTTTCCCTAGAGAGACTTTAAAGGATGTTGGGTATGAGATACTACAACAACTGGCCTTAGTGCAAGTGGGAGATTGTTAGTTGTATGTATGCCCTAGAGGCCATTATTGTACATGATTGTATATTATAGTAGATGCTTGAACATATGTAGGGAGGACTTTCTTGCTCGACATGATAGTATGCTATCGAGTTACTCTTTATCTTAACATATATACTTGTACCGTCTCTCTGTTACATGTTGATAAAGCCCTTAGGATGTGGACTTGACTATCAGGATTATAATGCAGATCATACTAGTGGGGCCAGCGTAGTCCATAAGTCCATCCTTTAATTGTTCCTAGTCGTGGGAGTATCGAGACAGGAAATCGATATTCCAGAGTAGACTAGCGTATACATTTCTTGACCCATTTGATGGGCGATGGATGATCCCACATCCATTGGTGTTTGACATCAAAGATTGTATAAGGGTGCTCAGTGGAGACTAGGTACACTGAACAGGACTCGCCGAGAACTCCTAGATGGTATTATACCTATCGTCAGATAGCAGTTCTCTGGTGACACTGGTACAGATTAGTTTGTAGACCCGAGATCGTCATAAAATCTTGTGTGATTCCCACTGTGCTTTGATTTCCACCTTACCACGTTCAAGAAAGCTTGCAAAACGGTGGTTTTTGGGTATAGTCCCGAGTCGCATGGAGGCGATGAGTGATAGGAGGGGTTTCGTCTTCCCCGGTATTGGGGGTTGATGTTGCGTTGTGCTCTATTGGCTATAACAGAAAGTCCCTGGCCAGGGATGATGATGAGATTTACTGGTAAGTGTTATCAGTATTTTCTCGACTCGTTATGATCCTCACATCGGCATGAATTATCAAGTTTTTGGGGTCTGGCGTTTACCAACCCCAGACTAGATATGCGACATTTCAAACGAAAAGACCGGACTGTACGGTAGTGTTACTTATTGGATTCACGAGAGTATGAACAAGTTTGCCTGTTGATCTTCTGATCGCTCAATACCCGAGAAGCCGTTACGTCCGGCTAGTACCGTTGACGGCTTGTGGGTAACTGATATGATCATTACCTACTGCCGGCGTATTGACAATTCTTTAGAGTCCAATACAGAGGTTTCCTGGCTCAAGCGAAATGAAGTAGGGCACATATATGATATGTGCGGTACCGAGATTAATACGTGTAAGTGATACCGTATTCTAATCTCGCGATATAGGTTATATGTGATATAACTAGATTATTGAATCAAGTGTTGATTCAATAATTTATTAAATAATATTGGTCGGTTGTATGTGGTATAGCCTGGTTATTAAATCAAGTGTTGATTTAATAATTTAATGTATAATTATATATTTGATATATTAATATGTATTAACTAATATTAGCTTACTTAAGAAAATGTTTTCTCCAAATATATACAAATATATATGTGATATATATTAATGTATTTATTTATGTGTCATACTAGATGATACATTGGATTTGGGTGTATGAGACTCATACCTAACTTAAGATAATTTTGGTGTTTAAATATTAAGGGAAAATCAAAATTAGGTGGAAATTAGCAAGGCTTGAGATGCTTGTGGAAGCATGGAGAAGTTTTGACTTAAGTCCACTAATTTTGTTTTACTCTAGATATTTATTAACCTAACCATTATCTTTAGTCATGGTTTAGTCTTTACATGAGTTATATGAGATATTTTCTCACCCATGGTTCATGACTTGATCACTTGAGAGCCTCTTCTTCATCTCCTTCTTGCTCTCTAGTTTTGAGTGAGGTGAAAAAGAAAAAGAGAAAATCAATTCTAAAGTGAGAAAAATTCCTACTTCATCAATTTATACCAAACTAGCCATTTAGTATAGATTGTTTGCTTCACCTATTCTCAATTAGTGAAGAGATAGCTTGAGTTAGAAATTCTTCGACGTAGATCATTTTTGGCCTCGAAGATCCTTGAGCAAGCTTGTTCCTTTCGCCTAGTGGAGCCTAACGAGAGTCCGAGAGACCTCTATTTAGAGCTAAGGGATTACTACACGGAGTTTTAGAAGTGAAGGACCGGTCTACAAATGTTGTATTCCTTGTTCGCTTAGAGTAAAGTTGTTTACTTACTTAGTTAAACCCTAATTCTCTAGTCAGATCCATGGTTCGGGCTCACTCGGCACCCTAAAATTTTAAATTGCATACTTGATGCGTGCCAAAACCTAGTGAGGGTGCTAAGAGAACCCAGCACATCTATCATTTTGATGAAGTCAAATACTTTGACTGTCATATCAAAACAGATGATCCATCTCCTTTATGCATGCTTTAGTCTATAAAAAGACATAAGCAATTTGCACAGCTTCCGCTGCTCTTACTGACCACGATAACCCTCTGGCAGAGTCATATACGCGTGCACTTCTAAATTCTCATTTAGAAAGACGATATAGTCATCCACCAACTTGATCTCATTGTCATGAATAGCAGCAGTGGCAAGTAATATCCGTAAGGACTTCAGCACAGGCACTGAAGTAAAAATTTATCACAATCCATGTCGGGTATTTGATAAAAATCCTTTACTACAAGTCTAGCCTTCTTAGGTTACTTCCTTTCCATCTGCACTAATCTCGAAAGATCTACTTGCTCTTAATGGGTTTTACCCCTTAAAGAACATCCATCAAAGTCCATAATTTTCTGGAGTGCATGGAGTCCAATTTGGATATAATGCATCCATCCATCAATGGGAAGTCACTACTTCCTAAGTCCTGCTGATAACTAGTAAGGTCATCATCACCATGATCCTGACCTCCCTGTCACCGTCTACGAGGAAACTGAAGTATCTCTCGGATGGCTGAGGTCACTTACTAAAATCAGCGGAGTGGCTAAGGTCTATCGGGTCCAATTGAATTCTTAGGTTCTACTAAATTTTCAGTAATCGTTTGTGGTTCTGAAATCACTTCCAGTTCAACCATACTCTTACTAATTTCTTTTGCAAAATAACCCCTTTTATAAAAAGGTGGCGAGCCAAGAACAAAAACAACTTTTGATCTTGAAATGGTAGAAGTTAAACCCTTACTAATGCTAGGGATAACCCACAAACTGGTCATTACCGAAACGTGTGCCTTGAATCTGTTCGGATTGTAATTTAAAAAAAAACGGAAAACTTCATATCTTAACAATCTTAAGATATGATCTCATTCTATATCCATATAGAATCGCATGCACAAATTTAGATGGAACCATAGTCAATTGGCACGCAGCTGTTTCCAGTACATATCACCTAACTTGAAAAGGGCGACTCGACATTACTCATCATGGAGTGCACCCGTGGATGAGTAATCTGAGAGAATCAAATTCTCAATTATACGGCTACGGAATACCTAGCATAAGTATTCTCATCTTCGATCACTTTGAAGAATCTTGATATTTTCAACGTTTAGTTCTCTTCTTTATTCTTATACTTATGAACTTCTCAAAATCTTTGGACTTTTCATTTAACGAATGTTTGTCTAAAACAAGAGAAATTATAAGTAAAACGGAATGAAGTAAGAGAACCAAACCCTCGTCCTAAAGGACGTCAAATAATATACATCAATATGTATAAGTCCCATGAGTTCACTTACTTAAACTCCATGTGTTGTAAGTTGAAAACTGTTATTTTGGTTAAGAATGTCTATACCGTTTTTCAATGCATCTTGCCTAATCATCAATTGATAAAGCTAAATTTTCAGAAAAACTATATCCCACTTTATTAAATAAAGAGACAGATATATCAGTTTAAACCTTAGTTTATAATATCAGTTATTTAAAACCAAATATTTGTTGTTAGGCAAAACCAAGTGATTTTTCCCAATAGCACAAATTGCTACAAATTCCGATATCGAGGATCAAATCACCATTTCCCAATACTCTACTCTTTCTCAGCATTTGTAACGCCCTACAGATGTGGAAATTTAATCCGGCATCCATATACCTTGGAGTCAGAATTAATTGAGAAAAAAATTTCAATTACAACCACTTGAAAACCGAAAGATTAAAAAATGTTTCAAGGGGGTGACCGAGTATTCTTAGTATTGCCTCTTCCACTGCCCAGGTTCATAACAGTAGTTGCAATTTCTTTTGCCCTCACTTCAATCCTTTTATATGTCTCTACATCTTATCTTCTATACACTATACTTAGGCTATTTTGTTTCCTTCCTTCGCTACCTGTCAGCACCAGCCTTAGGTTTGGAAGAAGACTGTCCAACAAGCGTAACTGGTGTACTCTTCTAATACAAGGAGTTCTTAACTCAATAGAAGGTAAAGGGAAGAGTCAAAAGAATTATACAATTCAATTTTTTCAAAACCTGTGACCATCCTCAAACTGAAATAACTTCTTCGAGGTCGTATGTAACTATACGAGACGGCCTTTCCAAGCAATATAGATCTTCGTAGTGATAGGAAGTGTTCTGGAGAATGCAAAGGGGAAGTAGGAGCTGCAAGGACATATGCAATTTTGTCGTGAATCATGACATTCTAAAACCAAAGTTTGTAAAAAGAATCAATTAACTTGGTTTACGAGTTTTAGTTTAAGGTAAGTCATGGTCGCAGAGAGAGAGACAAAAAAACACTCAGCGTGCGCTCTTACAATATTAGATTGGTTTATTAATTTATCTAATTAGGATGGCTCCCACTATTTCCTCGAATTCTCCTTTAAATCTTAAAAGGAGAACTAGCCGAGATTATTCGCACCCATTTTAAGGTTCATCCAATGGATGCGATACGACACGTGCAAACCACGTGCACATGGTTTAAGGCCATCGCATGCAAAGCACGTGCACATGGTAAATACCATCGCATGCGATGCGACACGTGCAAAGGATATCGCATGCTATGCGGTACATGCAAGACACATCTGCATGGCAAAAGCTATTGCATGTACTTGACCAAGTCATTTCTAGAAGAAAATCTTCTATCGGTTAACGAAATTAACAAAAATAATTAAAATTGATCTTGGGATCAATGATCCAATGGTGCGCACACACCTTAAATTGATATAAATCAATTTAAATATGTTTGTTAATAACAAACTTACTAGAATAATCAAATTTGATTTTTGGATCAATGATCCAATGGTGCGCATGTCACTTTTAATTGATATGAATCAATTAAGATCAAAATTCACCTAATTGTTGGGAACAAATCCTAAAAAATCCTTTCCTATAAATAGAAACCCCCCTCACAATGAAAAAAAGGCTTTTGGATCTTTTTTGGACTATCTGAGCTTTTGTTCTCCTCTCTGAAAAAAAGAACCGAAGTTCTCGAAGACGGAGAAGAGGATTCAACTATGTTAGAGAATAACTTGATAAAGGAGTTGCAACTCTTAGTTTGTTAAGTCAAAAGAAAATTTGGCTGATCTCTTTACTAAAGGTCTGGACAGGGATGTGGTAACAAGGACTTCAAGAGAGATGGATTTAAAGCCTATAAACCGATAAGTAGCCTATGTGTGAACTCTACCAGTCACTAAAGTAATATTTGGTCTACTAGTTCAAAGTTGAATTACATATAGTTGTAACCGGTATAGAATTTATTCTATATCCATCTCAAGATGATACATGCTTGTATGGAAACCAGACAGAGGATGAGAAATTTCTCTTAATGAATCCAAGTACTTAGGAAGATGCAAATCATACAAGTGCATCTTATGGATTCATCTATATAAGTGCATGCAGTGTGGCCGCTTCTACGAGATTACTGTCTTTATCTCAAATGCATTTATAAAACCAAGGTAAATGCACAAGGCCATAAATGTGCAAGTCTTTTACAAACTCATACTAGATAATTTGTATATATATCTAAATGTCCGGTTTATCACTATAAAGTGCTTAGTTCAAGGCTACGGCTACTTCGCACTTTGATAAACTTTGACATAAAGTTAAAATAAGATTCAAGGCTATATCCATCTTATTACGTACAAATTCTCAAGGAACACAGGAGGTTTAATACATTTTAATAATTTTGAAAATAGGAGAGAATTGTTTAGATTTTTTTAGGATTTTCTAAATTAGTAAAAATTACCTATGCAAAATTTTAATCTCACATTAATTTGAAATTTCATGACCCTACAAATTTGAATGAAATGTTGCAAATAAATATTATATTTATTCATGAAAGGTTATGAAGTTAAATGAAAGGGTTCTTAACCCTTCATGGAATGAAGGGTTATGAATTTGATTGGAGAGTTTTGAATTTACACAAAAGGTTGCAATCTTGATTATGAAGGTCGTAAATGCAACTCTTTATAATAGGGTTTCAAGACCCTTCACTTTTTATAAAAGAAGTGGACTTTCTTTGTTCCATCAATTCCAAATCCCTCCCTTCTCTCTCTTTCATGTGTTGGTGTATGAGTTCGGATTGAAAGTTCTGCAAACTGCTTTCAACACACAGAGTAAAATATGGGCTTGAATTATCTTGAAAGACAAGTTTGCAGATACCCTTTGTTAGTAGACAATCTCATTCGAAAGAAGAGGAATTCTTTAGTTTTCTTAAATCCCAATCTTTAACTAAGAGAGAATGTAGGTTTTATTTTTATAGGAGAAAAGCTTACCTAAATACTTAAAAGATAATAAACACTACTACAAATAAGGGTTGCCCCTACGGATAAATCGGTAGGGGCAACCCACTGCCCCTACGGATATATACGTAGGGGCGAAAAAAGACCCCGTAGGTGCAAAGGCCGCAGGTGCAAGTTGAGGCCCTGAACTTGTCCCTACGGACAAATTTATGCCCCTACGGATACCTCGGTAGGTGCTATAGCCCCTACGGAGTACCCCGTAGGGGTAATAAAATCATATATTTAATTTTTTTTTTGAATATATTGTATATACCTACGGATATACCCGTAGGTCCTATTTAGACCCCTACGGATACATCCGTAGGGGATATAAAGTAGCCCCTACGGATTGACCCGTAGGGGCCACTCCCAACACACTGCACTGAGATCGGGGGGAAAATATCAGGAAACCTGATATTTTTCTCCTACGGATAAATACGTAGGGGATAAACAGTGTCCCCTACGGACATATCCGTAGGGGCACCCCCAACACCCTGCACTGATATCAGGTGGGAAAATATCAGGTTTCCTGATAGTTTGCCCCTACGGATAACGCCGTAGGGGCAACATATATACCTACGGATTAATCCGTAGGTACATATTGTCTGTATTTTTTTTTAAAAATGGGCTGCTAGATTTTTTCCTACCCTGTGCACAATACTATATACATCAATCAAATCATATATTGCAGTATTCATAATCACATCTCACGCATATATATAATATACAAAAGAAACCCAAAAACTGAATATGATATAAATACAAACCAATATCAATATCGTTTCAAAATGTAGTACAATGTGATATAAATAAATACATGTTTCAAAAAATAAGAACCAAAAAGCTACCCTAGTTCGGTCCAGCTCCACCTCCGAATAACGTTAAAATAACGCGCGCCTGCTCCTCGGTAAATACACTCTCCAATGCTACATATAAGGGAGTCTGAGCGGCATGTGGAGCTGGCGTTGTGGTCTGCGCAGCCGCCGTCGAGGTAGTCGCTTGCGGAGCCGCGGCTGCGGGAGTCTGAGTGGGCGGTGGAGCTACAGGAGCTGTCTGCGGAACCGCAGCCGATGTAGTGGCTTGCGGAGCCGCAGCCCAAGGAGATGCATGTAGAGGCTCGGCCGATCTACCCTGTCGCGTCTGGACATAACGTGTGTAAGAAGCGTGTAAGAACTGTGTATTATTCGAATTCGTTTCATTATTAAGTTATTTCGAAACCCTGTTTGGATATCTAGTTTGGAAAAGCGTTGTTTATTTTAATTACATATGTATGTATGATTAATCAAACTTAATTCTAAAACCAAATAAGCTCAAGCTACGTACTAATTATGGATATGTTGATATGTATATAATATGAAATGATATTTTACTATAAAGTAGTATACATACCAGCATCTCCTTCAACTCCTGAACGGTGGCCCTCAAGCTATCCAGTTCCTGATGGACATGCCGGCCACTGGAGACGGAGGAAGTAACCGCCGGGGTGGAGTCCAACCTCATATGGGCCCTGCTAGGGCCCAATCCCCGGCCTCTCTCCCAACCTCCGTGGTGCCCTCCGTGTGCGGCATCCAGAACTGGGGTCAGCAGCCTCGGATCGTTCTGTCCGGTAAAATCGATCCCCGAGGCCTGGGCCTGCTCAACCACCCGCTCCTACACCCACATTAAGCAGTAAAGTATAAGTATAAAATTTAAACTTGAACCTTACAAAACTAAAATTTCAAATTTGGGTAGAAAAAATATTAACACTTACGCAGTACTCCTGGGTAGCGACGTCGGGACATCGAAGCTCGCCCGTGGCGGGATCTGTCGAGGTGCCGTGGACGGCAAGATATGCGGACAGCACGCTCGGTGTACTACCTGACGCCACGGTCCGAGATGTCTGCAATATTAGAAAGTAACTCTTAATATTAGAAATACTAGAGAATAACTCTTAATATTGCAGAATATTAGAGAATAACTCTTAATTTACCGATAACTCCATGGCTCGAGTAATGTTCCTCGAGCCACCTGTGTAAGTGGGGCGACCCCTCTTCGCCGACTTCCTGTTCTCCGTATTCTGAGCGGCCTGTTTCTGCACAACGCATTAACATTTAGTTTTCTAATTAAGAAACACAAAGAAATAAATTATATCATAAATAATGAATTAAATTTAAAATACATACTTGTTTGCGTTCGGAGTCGAAATAAGCGCACAATAGAGGCCATGTCTCTACGTCGACTCTCGCAAACGCCGGAGTAGATAGGAGGGCCGCTCTCTCTGCCTCGGGGGTCGCTATCCACAGGGAGTAGCAGTCGGCCTTCAGCTCATTCCTGTTGTATCGGACCTTGGCCTGCATGTTCTTCATCAGGCCATTGTACAGAGCATGAAGGTCGAGCACCCTCCCCGGGTGATCAGGTTCGGCTACAGGCTGAAAATCGTAATCCAACTGAAAATACAAAAAAAAACATTGTTATTAGATTGTAAGTGTTAATAATAAATATATTGGATAGATCAAATGAAAATATATATTAATACATACCCGAGCATGTTCAAAGAAGAGGGCGAATGAGCGCTGGTGCTGCTCGCCCCACTCAACGTGAAGTGGATAGTTCTTCACGATCCGGCTCTCGTCCCCCAAATACCGGCCGAACCTCTCGGCATGAGGACCGGTATAGCGATAGTCAAGGGTAAAAAATAGGGGGAATGCTGCCTCCCCCCTAGCTCTATCAGGCCTCAGCCTATGGGACTGATTCGGGCCTCGAGTCCCCCTCTGGGGATGGAGAGGCCCTGCGTCTGCACGAAATATCAAGACAATCAATAATAAGACAAAGTTGTATTAAGAAATCAAGGTTAAACAAAAATTCAAGTGTGATATATACCTCCGGTGAATAGCGCACGAGCCTGGGCCCGAGCAGCAGCACGAGCGGGACGATAGTTCCTCCGGTGAGGAACAACCGGGGTCCCGGACCCGGACGCATCCCCTCCAACTATAAAATAAACATCGACGCTAAATCTCCATGAAGTTCATATTTATTCTATAGAGCATATGTAAAATAAATAAATATTTTAAATTTATTCATACTAACCTGCGACGATGCGGAGGGTATGGAAGCGGCAGGAGTGGCCCCTGTGGAAGGTGTGGACGCACCACCTATAATTAGACAATTAAAAATAGATTTTATAAGTAATTGCAAAAAGAATGTGTAGATCAATAATATAACGTTCTAAATCAATATGCATGCACTATAGGACATATAAACATACCCGCAGGTGCGGTGGTGTCACCACCTACAGCTAGACAATAATAAAAATTGCTAAGTAAGAGCAAAAGGAATGTGTATATTTATGATATAGCATTCTAAATCAATATACATACACTATATGATATATAAACATACCTGGAGGAGCGGGGGTGGCCTCTGTCCCAGATGTGGACGCATCACCAACAACTAAACAATCAAACATTGACAATATAAGTAATTTTGACATAAACATGCATGAATATCTGTAATATTACATTCAAAATGGATATGCGTGCAGTATACCTGGAGGTGTGGCCAAATCAACACGGAAGGAGGCATCCGAAGGGGTCTCCGATCTGGGTGCAAGACCGGCCCTCTGAAGCTCCCTACGGAGCTCTCCGGGCGGCAGAACCGCTCTGCCTCTGCCTCTGCCGCGGCTGGAGCTCCTGCCGCCCCTCGCTGCTCCCGACATCGTCATCAAATCTAGATAAACGGTTCGTGGACGCATTAGACAATCATTAAAAGTATTGACTATATATGATCTAGAGCGTAAAATGTGAAGTAATAATATAACATTACTGATAACCTTTTTCGTTTCGTGGGCGCATCATACATATCTACTTGGATTTCATCGTCGATGTCATTTCTAACCCACGTAACTTCATGATCGGTCGAAGACAACCCGTCCTTCGAAACAGACGGTCGGAGCACTTTAAGCCTTCTCTCTTCTTCGTCCTCATCGCTGTCCTCGTATTCTGGGACATCGTAGACATATCTAGGTTTCCATCGGCATACAACACTCCATCCCGGATGCTTCAAACACTGTGAGTAGTATACTTGGAACGCTTGGTTCGGAAAGATAAACGGATCGTCCTGACCGTAAAATCGAAGTGTGTTCACACTGGTCAATCCATATTCATCTTTCCAGGTCCCAAGACTGCTTCTCCACCTGTCTGTATCGGTTCGCGGATCGTACCAAGTACAGTGGAATATATAAAAGGGTTCTGATCGTCCGGGATAGTGGATGCGGAGTATACAATTTAAGTACCCATAGTAAATCACACCGTCCGATCCTACCGTCGCAATCCCACTATTCTGAGTGATTCTAGATGTTTCTATGTCCTTAACTTCGAATTTGTATCCAAGGACACCAAATCCTTTGTAATGTGCAACCTCCATACTAGGAAATTGAGCTAAACATCTTGAATCACTCTCAAATGATGCAGACAAGTTCGGATCGTGGATCTAACAAAACAAATTTTACGATAAATACATAACGATACAAGTTTAGATTAAAACTGATAGCAATAAAATGTAATTCGAATAACTTACATGCTCTGTGACCCAATCACAAAAATTATCCTGATGGTATTTTTCCAAACGCTCTTCGTTCCAATCAGGATGCCCCTCACGTACCTCGTTAAAATGAGTTCTGTTTTCGACAAATAATTGTGACATTAATATTATGGCATTTCATACACACACAAACACAGATATAACAATTAATCCAAAAGAACTTACTCTCTAATTTGTTCAAGACATACGCAATTAAGCAAGATAAACCGGTATATCTTGTTGATAAACATAGTGTCTACCCTCTTATACTCGGCTTTACCATATGGCCCGTCTTGAATTCTTCGTGGTCGGTTAAGCCTTGTCTCAATGTTCTCGTCCAGATAGCGGGAACAAAATGTGGTTGCTTCATCAAGAAGATAACCTTGCATGATAGAACCCTCTGGTCGATTTTTATTGCGTATATACTTCTTAAGAGTGTAAAGGTACCTAATGAGAATATGTTGAATAAATAAACACGGGCATACATGACAAAAATAAATTTATAAATTGCGCGAAACAAAAAATTTAACGTACCTCTCGACGGGATACATCCATCGATATTGTACCGGTCCGGCTAATTTCGGCTCAGTTGCAAGATGAACCGTCAAGTGTATTATGATATCGAAGAATGACGGTGGGAAAATACGCTCAAACTTGCAAAGTATCAACGCAATAGAATTTTCTAGTTTATCCAGCGTCGCAACCTCCAGCGTTTTAGCACACAACTCCCTGAAAAAACAACATAGGTCGTTGATTACTAGACCAACCGAGTCGGGGAGAGAAGTCCTGAGGGCTAATGGAAGAAGGTGCTCCACGATAACATGGTGGTCATGACTTTTCAGCCCATCGATCTTGCCCTTCACAATTTTTATTTTCTTGCTGAATGATCCTGAGAAACCTGTGGGGACTTTCAAATCATGCAACACCTGCAGGAATCTTTTCTTCTCCGGTTGTGACATATGATAAGCGGCATTGGGAAGTACAAACTTGCCCGGTTTACCCGCTACCGGTTTAGGGTGCAGTTCACTTCTTATTCCCCACTCTTGTAGATCCATCCGGGCATTCATGTTGTCTTTCGATTTCCCGTCTTTACACAGAAGCAAGTTAAGTATGTGCTCTGATACTCCCTTCTCTATATGCATGACGTCCAGACAATGACGTACTGAATTTGTAGACCAGTACGGAAGCTCGAAGAAAATGCTTAACTTGTTCCAATATTGTGGTTTGACCTGTCTCGTCAGATCCATCCCGAAGGTCACGTTATTATAACCATCCCATTTAGCAGTCACGTCTTCTCCGGACAATGGGGATGGAGGCCCAAGAAGCTCCTGATGGCCATCAAAGTGAACCGTGTCTAACCTATAGGGGTGGTCTGGAGGCAGAAAACGTCGATGGCCGCAATAACAAACCTTCCTGCTAAAATTCAAAAATTTTGATGTTGCGTGTTCATGGCAATGAGGACATGCTTTGTGACCATGTACGGACCAACCTGAAAGCATTCCATACGCAGGAAAGTCATTAATTGTCCACATTAAAGCCGCACGCAGTATGAAGGTTGTATTTGTGTTTGAATCATATGTCTCTACACCATCAATGAACAAAGTTTTCAGCTCCTCAATCAGAGGTCGGAGATAGACGTCGATATTGTTCCCCGGTGAGTTTGGTCCGTCGATAAGAAGAGGCATCATAAAGTATGATTAGTCCATAGCCAACCAAGACGACAGATTATAAATTATCATTACAACGGGCCATGTACTGTGACTTCCAGCCATATAGTTGAATGGGCAGAAGCCATCGGCAGCCAGTCCGAGCCGGACATTGCGAGGATCGCTACTGAATATTGCGTGCCTCCTATCGAAATCCTTCCATGCCGGTGAATCTCTTGGATGGCTCATTTTTCCATTTTCGCTTGGAGGAGCACGGTGATGCCAAATCATTGCCTCGGCTGTTTTCTTGCACCTGAATAGCCTCTGTAGCCTCTGTGTTATGGGAAATATCGTGCTATCTTCACAGGTATATCAGGCTTCTTATCAGAATCTTTCGGCTTATACCTGGCCTCTCCGCATGTTGGACACTCTTTCAAATCTGAATTCTCTTTCCGGTACAACACGCAATTTTTAGGACATGCTTGAATCTTCTCGCACTTTAGACCCAAATCAGACATCATTTTCTGGGCTTCGTACCAGCTTTCGGGCACATTATTTCCCGGAGGCATAGAATCTTTCAAGAACGAAAGAAGCATTGTGAATGACTTGTTACTCCATCCATTTAGGCACTTAATTTGGAAAAGTTGGACGAACCATGAGAGGGTGGAATACTTCGCATTCTCATAAATTGGTTTCCTAGCATCATTCCTAGATTCACCTAGGGCAGCCTCTACCATATCCTCCATTTCTTCTGATGGAAATAAATCTCCGTATCCTGCCGTATTACCGAATTCTTCTTCTTCTCCTGCCGCATTATCGTGTTCTCCTTCTTCTACCGCAGTACTGCATTCTTCTCCTTCCCCGTGATATTTCCAAGTTGAATAAAGTCTAGTAAACCCATGTTTTACAATATGAAGCTCTGCCAATTCTACCTTCTGCCAGTACTTATTGCCACATCTATCGCACGGACAGAGAATCTTCTCTATTATGATCTTATTATGTGCTCGTGCAAATTCAAGGAAAGCAGCAACTCCTGCGACAAACTTAGGTTGCATACGTTGTTTTCAATCCACATACATCCAGTCCTTAACTCTGACGTACTCATGGGCCATGTTAGACTGAATAACATATAAATTGTAGGTTATGCTGACTATATTGAGAAATATAAGAACGGGATAGTTACTGACAAAGGAGAAAATCCATGTATATGCTTTGTGTGTGCGTTTGTCGTTGAAAAGAATAAATTATCGCACCTTATGTTGACCGATAGACGGGGACTAAGTGGCGCTTTTAGTTTCATATATGGGTATCGATGGGAATATGAAGGTTTCATATTATCATATATTGGTTTTAACCCGAACATCTCGAATCGCTCTCTGATTATGCGTTTGTATGTATGTGTTCCGGCTGTCGGGGGTAGGCTTCTATCCCATTAAGAATGTATAGAGCGAACGCCCATCACTTGTGCTTTCAACCGTTTCGAGTAAATTTCGGCAGCACCTCCCCGCTGTTCTCCGAGTACACTGTAATAGAATAGATAATCATTTCAAAGCTGTGAAACAACGTTGAAATGAACATCTAATCTATCTTTGTACACGGAGAACCAGCGGAAAGATACCGACGAAATATCTCGAAACGGATGAAAACACAAGTGAATGAAGGCGCTTGCTTTATACATTCTTAACTTGTCCACACGGGACAAATCTATGGGTTACCATACGATTGAATTTTCTCGTCGCGTAGACTATACGACGGTTGTTAGTATCGAGCTATACTGTCCGATATTTAACAACCTTCGTATAGTTCTAGGTCACGACGAGCATCGCACGTATGTTAACCGATAGACGGGGACTAAGTGGCGCTTTTAGTTTCATATATGGGTATCGATGGGAATATGAAGGTTTCATATTATCATCGAGTATCATATATTGGTTTTAACCCGAACATCTCGAATCGCTCTCTAATTATGCGTTTGTATGTATGTGTTCCGGCTGTCGGGGGTAGGCTTCTATCCCATTAAGAATGTATAGAGCGAACGCCCATCACTTGTGCTTTCAACCGTTTCGAGTAAATTTCGGCAGCACCTCCCCGCTGTTCTCCGAGTACACTGTAATAGAATAGATAATCATTTCAAAGCTGTGAAACAACGTTGAAATGAACATCTAATCTATCTTTGTACACGGAGAACCAGCGGAAAGATACCGACGAAATATCTCGAAACGGATGAAAACACAAGTGAATGAAGGCGCTTGCTTTATACATTCTTAACTTGTCCACACGGGACAAATCTATGGGTTACCATACGATTGAATTTTCTCGTCGCGTAGACTATACGACGGTTGTTAGTATCGAGCTATACTGTCCGATATTTAACAACCTTCGTATAGTTCTAGGTCACGACGAGCATCGCACGTATGTTAACCGATAGACGGGGACTAAGTGGCGCTTTTAGTTTCATATATGGGTATCGATGGGAATATGAAGGTTTCATATTATCATCGAGTATCATATATTGGTTTTAACCCGAACATCTCGAATCGCTCTCTAATTATGCGTTTGTATGTATGTGTTCCGGCTGTCGGGGGTAGGCTTCTATCCCATTAAGAATGTATAGAGCGAACGCCCATCACTTGTGCTTTCAACCGTTTCGAGTAAATTTCGGCAGCACCTCCCCGCTGTTCTCCGAGTACACTGTAATAGAATAGATAATCATTTCAAAGCTGTGAAACAACGTTGAAATGAACATCTAATCTATCTTTGTACACGGAGAACCAGCGGAAAGATACCGACGAAATATCTCGAAACGGATGAAAACACAAGTGAATGAAGGCGTTTGCTTTATACATTCTTAACTTGTCCACACGGGACAAATCTATGGGTTACCATACGATTGAATTTTCTCGTCGCTTAGACTATACAACGGTTGTTAATATCGAGCTATACCGTCCGATACTTAACAACCTTCGTATAGTTCTATGTCACGACGAATATCGAACGTATGTTAACCGATAGACGGGGACTAAGTGGCGCTTTGAGTTTCATATATGCGTATCGATGAGAATATGAAAGTTTCATATTATCATCGAATATCATATATTGGTTATAACTTGAAAAACGTGCCGTTGAAACAAATTATTGTTCTCCACCTTGCACTCTCTTAACAATGGTACATGCATTAAACATGTAGAGCTATCTATAACAACTCTAAAGTTTCACCTGTTGGGTTCAACAAAAAGGTTTTTGATATAACAAACACAATCTTCCTCAATTTTTCCCTTGAATCGATGTGAAATTAATAGTGTCCATATGACACAATGGATATATTTTCTACACAAAAGGAAAAAGGCAAACAATAGTAAAGCAATTGTAATTCTATCAAGTATCCATACTGAAAAAGAGTAAATAGCAAACTAAAAATTAATCACTAATGAAAAACAAACAAAAGTGCTTATTATTATACTTCAGAGGTTATAAGTGCTTGATCCCCATAGTACATAGGCTGTATCCGCAATTAACCCTTTTCTATATACTTGAGTGTATAGAATTTCTAAAAGTTACACACGGTTTTTCTAAATCCAATTCTTTCCTTTCACTACAAAACCCTTTATATTTTCTAATAGGTACCAAGAACTTTCAAAGTTTTTGGATATGCACAAAAAGAAAGTTTCGCCAATAAGATTGACATAACCCAAATGACTTTGACCCATTACATATAAATGTCATGGTCTTTCAATATTTATCAAACAAATACCATAGACTTTGTTTGTTACAAATAAATACCATGAAGTTTTAACGTTTCACATAATTTTCATAGATTTTGTTGTTTACAAATACATACCATTGACCTCCAACGTTTTCCAGATAAATACCATGAATTTTGTTGTTTACAAATAAATACATGAACTTTCAGCGTTTTTTAGATAAATCCCATAGACTTTCATGGACCATTTTCTCATATAAAAATCATGGACTGTGTTATTCACAAATAAACAGTATCGACTTTCACTATTTTCCAGATCAATCCCCTAAAATTTCACCTTTTTAAGCCTAACCCAGCCCCAGCCGAACCCCAACCCAACACCAAACCCTAACCCGGCCTAACCCTAACCCCAACCCAGCCCCAGCCGAACCCCAACCCAACACCAAACCCTAACCCCAACCCAGCCCCAGCCGAACCCCAACCCCAACACCAAACCCCAACCGAACCCTAACCCTAACCCTAACCCCAACACCAGTCGAACCCCAACCGATCGAACCCGTACCCTAATCCTAATCCTAACCCTAACCCCAACCGATACCTAACCCTAACCCTCATCGCTACCCTAACATCATTAAAATAATGTTTAACTAACCTGTAGGCTAGGCGGTGGAGGAGACGACGGAGACGCAATCGGCGACGACGAGGGCGGTGGCGACGACGAGATCACTGCAGGCGGTGGCGACGACGATTCGGCCGGCGGTGGCGACGACGAGATCACTGCAGGCGGTGGCGACGACGATTCGGCCGGCGCTGGCGAAGACGAGAACGGCGATCGGCGGGAACGTCAAGGTTTGGGGATTTGGGTTCGCGCGCAACGATAAAGGGAATAAGAAATAATCGGCGTAGGGATCGATCACTTAAATTGCTATTTAGATGCCCCTACGGATATACCCGTAGGTGCTTGGTTTGCGCCACCGTAGGGGCAAAAAACACTTTAAGATTTAATAAATTTTAAATAAATATTGAACGACCGTAGGGGCAACCATTTTGCCCTACGTATTAATCCGTAGGGCCAAACTTTTATTGCCCCTACGGATGATATTATCCGTAGGGGCAACCCCTTATTTTACTAGTGAAAGCAGTTCAAGCTCAAGCCCTAATTCACTATCGAGACATTAATTTTGGATAGAAAACTAGCGAGGGTTTTTTCAGTGCATTTTAAATGTATGAGTTTTTTTATGTAAATATAAAGTGTGGAGGAATTTTTAGTAATTAGCGAAGTCTAGAGAGACCTTTTAGTAAAAATGCCCTTATTTCTGATGTTTCATTTGTCTTCTGATCATAAAAGAGTTGCCAAAAAACCTTGGTGTGTGTATCATTTTACTAGTTCTTTTGCACCTGTGATGGACATGAAATGGAAAAAAACTTGTCTTCATATAAAATGAAAAAGAAAATTTATTTTATTGAATTTTTATACAAAAGTGTGAACTCGATATCATTCATTATAAATATATAATTACAATTGCTATCTATTTTTTGTGCTAAGTGAAATTTGATCTCTTATTGATTTAGGTATAATAAAAATTCTAATTTTATTAAGCCTATTATAATACTATTGATGCAAAAAGAGGAGTAAATATTTACTAAATTCATAGGCATTCATTAAATTTTTATTTGTAAATAATTTGGTTAATTTTAATATATAAGACCTGATCGAATGCTCGTCGGAAATTTTAATAGACGGCCGCACCCCCGATGCCGTCGACGAAGTGCACTAAGGCGGAACACCACGGCCGCGAGCACCCGAACGGATGCTTTTGGCGACGGGATTCTCCTTCAGTCACTTGATCGGGGCTATGGGGCGTGGCTATCTAGTAAGGTTACCCGGCGAGTATCCGCGTACACTACGTAATTGCGACGGACTTTTGATCCACATCAAAATTCCGTGGCAACCGATCAAATGAGACTAAACTGCTAGATTTATAAAATTCAAACTAGTTATTACATATCTAATTATGTGGATTCCAAATATTGTATCACAATCACAGATGGCTAGATGATGTTAAACTTTTTGATCGAATAAACAAACACCCAAACTTTCCCAAAGAAATCAACACTTGAGCGGAGTTCAAAAAGTACCCAGAACATGGCACAGCTCCTATGAACCATATGTAGAAGGGCCGACTCATGCCTCACTCATGTCGCCACGGAACTGTCGCAAACCCTAGGGTATTACTGCGGTTCCGCGATCCAAAAAGTCGAGTTTGGGTATCGTTCTTCTAGAGGGTCCACAGAATCACTTGCATGATTTTCTGAAGATTTTAAACTCGGAAAAAATCCTACTCTTGAAAAATTTCCAGCGAGGGAAAATATGAGCTATTGATATCCGTTCGAACATTTTAACGTCGTCTAAATAACCCGAATAGATGTTAGAATTACGATTACGAAACACTCCGAATTGCTTTTGCAGAAAGTTAACATCACATGCAAATTTAGCCAGAACTAGCAACACCTGAGACACCAAAACCCAGAGACTGGAACACCATGAAAATTTCAAGCCAAAACTCCACAAAAGACCCGAGGTGGCCGGTTTTTGGGCCTATGTGGCCGGCCATATCATGCCCAAATTGCTTCAAATTTTCACAGTGTTCATATTATATCTCATACAACATTCTGCAGTTGCTAAAAAAATTTTTTGAAGATCTTTTAAATTCGACAGAAACTGGGTTGCAATGTTTAAAGTTTCGGTTTCGTAATCTAACAAATATCGTCTAATTTTCTAGCATGGCTCTGATACCACTGTAGGGTTCCCTAGGGCGGCAGCAAGGTTTCGGGAGGAATCGTCCATGTCAATTTCAAAAATTTGCCGTTCTAGCTAACCCTAACCCTTGAATCTTTACTAGAAAATCCGACGAAACGATATGTAAACAACTTTACATCTAAGTGAATGAGGAATACAACCTTCGCGGATACCCTTTGCAATAGACTGCAGATATTGTCTTAAGAAAAGAGAAAATCATAATTTCTCAATTCAAGCTGTGAATCCAATCTTTAGTCATAATTTCTCATTACAATAAACCCTACAAAATATCTAACAGCTACTTTAATATGTCTATGTTTTGATGTGAACATTAAGTTAGATTGATTAACCAATAAGCTATAGTGCAGTTAGTATGGGCACTTCCTCTCTTTGAAAAAGTAAAGGGTTATAACCCAGGAAACCAAAAGGGGAAGTTGCCACAAATTAATGCTTTCAAGGAATATTTGTTTGTCCCCTAGATGCGTGTGTGTGTGTGTCGTGTGCTTATGTGTGATGTGTGCATGAGTGTGTGTTGTGTGCTTAGGTTAGGGTTTAGGGGCCAGTGTCCCAAAAAAGTTAGATTGGTCAATTTACTATTTGAGCTAAATTGGGAAGTTAAAAATTTGCTACAAAGAGGACAAACTAGCATCATGGCTCATTCTCTATAGAAGCAGCATATGGTAAACAACCGACAGTGCCTTGCTTAAATAGTTAACTTTCCTTTCTAGAATGAGAGGTCTCTGGTTCAAATTTTAAAAGGGTCAAAGACTTTTTAATTTTGGCAATCCCAGATATTTTGGAATTTACATATTATGCCCTGTTGATCATCCCACTACCTAAACTTCCGAAATTTCTTTTATTTGGCCTTTTTAAATATCTAAATGATCGGGCAATTCTTGTTAATTCTAAATGATCGGGTCATTCTTGTTAATATTAATGATTGCAAGTTTCATGCAACTTTCCATATAATTTTATATATACTTGACTTTTCATTTCCCTATAAACATAAATTAATTTTATTCCAAATCAACTTTCTAAATTTTTGTTTAATAGTTGGGGTTATTTTGATATACCCCATACAAAAATTTCATATTTTGATAAAACACGTCCAAAGTTCGGTATTTTTAAATACCACACCAAAAAATTGAAATTAAACTAAAAAAAATACTTTGGTTATGTCTGTTAGATTTCCGCTAAGTCATTGTTAAATATAGCCCTTAAAGGCTATGTCCTGACTTCAACATCTTTTAGTCTTCTCTTTCTCTCTCAACCACATGCTTTTCTCTTCCTCTTGCTGCTGTCGTTGCCGTCTCTTCGAATCTCTCTCTAGATCTCTTTCTCTCTCCCTTTCCCTCAACCCTCTCTCTCTCTCTCTCTCTCACTATTTCCATTTTTTTGTTGAGGCCAAGATGAGTAGAGGATGGAGAAATCCGGTGAAGAGAAGCTGAATTTGGAAGTGAGAAATGATAAGAAAATAGTTAACAACGGTAAGTAAGAATTATGGATCCTAATTTAACCCAAATCAACTTTATTACCTAATTTTAACTAACAGAAGTTAACAGAGATTACTATGAGATAACTTTTATTAATTTCGGTATCACTATTGATATTTTAATTTCACATATTGCAAATTGTTTTCTTTTGCATCATTATTTTAGATATCACATTGCTGCAGAAACTATTATGACCTTATCTTTAGGGTATGAAATTAATTTTGAATTTCATATTATATAGAGTTTTATCTCGTTTATCACAAGAAAACAGGAAAATATATTAGTTATTTAATGAAATTATATAGTATTCCGTCTTTGAAAATAAATATATTTTTAAAAATAAGATTTTTATTTTATTTTAATCTCAGCCGTCCATTTATTACACCACGAACGTTTGATAATCAGCTTTGAAAAAAAAACTTCAAATCCAGTTTTGACCTGATCCGTGTCCAATATTTAGAATACCAACCTCTGAATGTGTATTACCAAAATATGAAAGTTTTAGATGGGGTATATCAGAATAACCCTTAATAGTTTTTTCAACAAAAACTGTGAATAGTAAATATTATAATTTTGTTGTTGTTTTGGGCAACATACTAAATCGGTATTTATTGGATCTTCCGATACTAATAAATTCATCCTAAATGTTGTACAATGTTGAAAAACTCGTTATTTTACGCTATGTAGCATGGATCAACTTATTTTCTACGTAACTCAACAAAATAACTTATCTTATTTTACGTTAGTTTTACAAATTGCTTACTTTACGCTACACATTGATAGCAATAGATTTGAACTGCAATAGATCAATCGAACTTAATATTTATGTTAAGCATTATTAAACTTTCAATTCTCCACAACCTAAAAATACAAAAAAAAAAAACTAATTTTTACTCGTTGAGTTTGAATACCTAAGTACGATTTCAAACTTGTAAAATTGAAAAATAGAAATATGTTACGTTAATTGCTTGTAGGTTTTGCATTTTTTTATTAAATTTTTTAAAAATGTAAATCTATTTTATATTTTTCAGACTAATTTATTTATAAGGTAAAGTGCTCTAAAATACCTTTAATTGTTATGAATTTTCACTAAAATTCCTAATAGTTTTTTAAATACAGTAAAATATCTTAAATGCCACTTTTTTTGGTATCTTAGTGAAATAATCATTTTTTTAAAATCATAGTTTAAGGTATTTAAATGTAATAAAACTACTTTAAGGTATTAACAGTAATAAAACAACTTTAAGGTATTTTAGTGAAAAAACATGATAGTTAAAGGTATTTTAGTGTGGTTTATCTTTCTTATATTTTTCATTTAGTATACATAAATATAATCATTAAATTTTGTTAATAATAATATTTCTAGTTTTTCTTTTTAGAGACAGAACATTATACTTTACACTGTCCATATTTTCAACACCGCTATATTAGTATTAACCTTATAGTATGTATATAGTAAACTTGATTTACTTTTCAGAAAATTAAAGAGTTTTTTTTATTTTATTTCGGCCACCAAATTCTTTGATATTTTTAAAAAATACACAAAATACTCGTTATTTCTAAAAACAACATCAAATTCTTTACTGTTATCTAAAATGGAGACATCCGTTAGTTTGATGTTAATGTGGTGAGTTGTTAGGATAAGTTAATGTAACCGGGGTTGGGATATATTAGATTTGGATAGAATTACCCTTCGTCATATCTCAACAATCAAATCTCCAAACCCTCACCGAAATCCTCAATATTGAATCATAAAATCCCCAAGATCCGACCATCAAACCTAAAAATCTGCAAATATTTTCACTCTTTCATCCGTTGTAAATTTCTAAAATGATAAATCCTTTCTAGGTAATAACCAAAAAAATGCTTACTACGATTTGAGTAAGACCCATAAAATTAAGGCTTATTTCACAGAAATCTTCCTATTGTTCAGTCGAGTTTTTCAAAACTACCATATAATTTAAACTCATCACGAAACCTCTCGATCTTTTATTTCTTTACACAGAAAGCCCCTGCGGTTATTTATTACAAAAGTTAACTAAACTAAACTCTAATTGTGATAGAAATACGGATTCTCTAGATGCAGGTAAACCATACTCCTACTACCGTTTAGTGGGCATTTTGCCCTAATTTGGAAAAGAAGATTTTAGATTTTTGAGTGTTTGGAAAAGAAGTCTCAATTTGATATTGAATCAAAATTTGGAGAAAAAGAGCTCATATAATGAGATAAGGATACATAATTTAGGAAAAGACTATTAGAACCAGTTAAATGTGGATTACATGATCCATTAATTGGCAAAAAAATTTACAAATCAAACCACAAGGGGTTTCTGTATGGCGTATTAAAAGTTTACTGGATCCTCGAAATGAATTTGAACTACAACGGGGTTTTAGAAACTTGAGTAAACCATGTGGTTTCTACCAAATAAGCCTAAAATTAAATTTAGCATACAATGGAAAAAAATTTATATTATAGAAGCACCTTGAATGCAACACCAACATAAAATTAAATTTAGCAAGTAATGGAATTTTTTTATATTATAAAGACGTTTTGAAACCCATACCACAAAAATAAAGTATAAAATTAAATTTAGTAAGCAATTGCATTTGACCCCAATATCTTCTCCATGGAAGTAAACTAATTTACCATCTAGGCTAGACCGCACAGTTGATTTATTTTAGCATATATATATGTATAAGAATTATTCTTAAATATTATATTTGTTTGCATATTAATCTTCTGTATTTTAACAAAAGTTCAATGGGGCCAGTTGCTCCCGCTGGACCCTATATGGATCCGCCCTTGCTTGTTCGGTAAAGGGATTCATGATACGTACAACATTTCTCGAATATATGTCAACTCCAGCTTGCAAAATTGTAGCTTCATAGCTTGCACATGAATTCTTCCCATGAATTGAGAATATACATTTGCACTTGGGGACTTCTTTTGAGAATATACATTGAACACTTTGAAACCCATGCCATAAAAATAAAGTATAAAATTAAATTTACTAAGCAATAGCATTTGAACCCAATATCTTCTCAATGTAAGTAAACTAATTTACCATCTAGGCTAGACCCCACTATTGATTTATTTTAGCATATATATGTATAAGAATTATTCTTAAATATGATATTTGTTTGCATATTAATCTTCTGTACTTTTACAAAAGTTCAATAGGGACAGTTGCCACAGCTGGACCCTATATGGATCCGCCCTTGCTTGTTCGGTAAAGGGATTAGTGATACATACAACATTTTCTCGTATACATGTCAACTCCAGCTACCAAAATTTTTAGATTCATAGCATGCACATGAATTCTTTCCATAATATACAAAAATAATTGTGTGCATGAATGGATAGCTATTAGGTTTATAAATATACAAAAATAATTGTGTGCATGAATGGATAGCTATTAGATTCATAGCATGCACATGAATTCTTTCCATAATATACGAAAATTTTAGATTCATAGCATGCACATGAATAAACATTGAATACTAGCTACATGGATTGGAAATAAAGTAATGCATTACTATTTTTCCACACCCAATTTAGCAAAGGATTTAATGGGAAGGATCTGGTAATGGATTCTTCATTTAGTGCTATGTATTGTACAGTTGTAGTGTCAATGGGTGCAAAACCCTATAAGCAGGAAGAATATACACTCTGTACATGTTTTATGCCGTAGATTTTGATATTAGTCATGAAGTGCGATCGACAAATAAACACTTGAGGCTCCTAGAGGTGGGTAATGGAAGGGGGTGAACCGAGCATGCATGTTGGAAGCAAACTTAAAGCTCAGAGTCCAATCCTCTATACCCGCACATTGCCTTTAACAAGGTAAGAACTCGACGATAATGGCCTTATTGGTTAGTTTTATTTTAGTAAATGGAAATGTTTTGCGATTTCACAACCAAGTATATTGCAATTTCTTAAAAGTCCCATGAATGCAGTGGCTCTGATTTTGAACTTGAAAACAAAATCAAGTATATTTGATCAATTAAACTAGCTTAGTTTGTACATTTTATTTTTTAGAATAATAAGTATTATCTAAAGTGAAGAATAATACATAATTTTATCATTTAACTAGCGAGATTTATGACGAAATATTAGAAAATAATTAAGTGTTTCTTGTTCTATGACAAAAAAAATCCAATTTTTTAACATAATCCAATTTTTTCACATTAATATGTAGTATGCATTTACTTCAATGATTCGTACACGATATAAGGCAATAATCTATAATTAGAATGGAGATTAGCATACTTACTCTATGATTAAGGAGGAATAAGCCAAGTTTGCCCTACGGTTAAATGGAGATTAAATAATATTCACATGAACCATCCTGAATTTTTTAAGAACACTAAAACTTGATCTAAATAAAGTATATATATCATCCGTGTATGGCAGGTCCAGGAAAAATGAAAGTTGACGATGGTCGCAATTCAACGGGAGAGGACGAAGGCAATGATCAATTATGATGCGGCTCCTTTATTCAGCGCAAATCAGAGATGGCGGCAGAAAAGCTGAATATCAAAAGGTGAACAAAATACACAACAAGATTAGCGGTCTGCAGAAGACTTTGAAGGAGAAGATCGAAAAAGGTGACATCGATGGGATAATTTGTGTCAGGAAACATATTTAAATTTCATCAGGAGGGAAGGATTCAACCACATCAGTAGTACCTCTCGAAAATTTATGCCTTAGCCTCTGTTGATTTTTGTTGTTGCATAATAAAAGCCTTTCACACCAAGGCAACATTATCCTTTATGCTGTTGTTTTGTATTAATTATTTCTGGGGCTCTTTTTACTAAAATATTGTCTTATACTTTGTTAATTACTAAAAAATCTCCCATACTTCATATTTACTTAAAACACCGCCCATACATTTAAAATGCACTAAAAAGCCTCCTAAAAAACAAAAAAGAGAATCTTTTTGGTATTTTTCATTACTCCATTAGGAAACTAATGATGAGTATCGAGTTAGGGTTTTAAACCTACGAGCCTCTCTTCTTCTACTAAAATTCTCATTTTTTTCCAAATTGGGTTTATGGTTTGGGTTTCGATCAAAGATCTCTCAAATTAATTATGAAAACCGGATTATCTTTCTCAACCTTCTACAGCAATGAGCCTGTCATGTGTTGTTGTCCCTTCAGCTGTAAGATTCGCGTTAGTGGACAATCTCATTCGAAAGAAGAGAAATTCTTTAGTTTTCTTAAATCCCAATCTTTAACTAAGAGAGAATGTAGGTTTTATTTTTATAGGAGAAAAGTTTACCTAAATACTTAAAAGATAATAAAGCAGCTCAAGCTCAAGCCCTAATTCACTATCGAGACATTAATTTTGGATTGAAAACTAGCGAGGGTTTTTTCAGTGCATTTTAAATGTATTAGTTTTTTTATGTAAATATAAAGTGTGGAGGAATTTTTAGTAATTAGCGAAGTATGGAAGGACCTTTTAGTAAAAATGCCCTTATTTCTGATGTTTCATTTGTCTTCTGATCATAAAAGAGTTGCCAAAAAACCTTGGTGTGTGTATCATTTTACTAGTTCTTTTGCACCTGTGATGGACATGAAATGGAAAAAAACTTGTCTTCATATAAAATGAAAAAGAAAATTTATTTTATTGAATTTTTATACAAAAGTGTGAACTCGATATCATTCATTATAAATATATAATTACAATTGCTATCTATTTTTTGTGCTAAGTGAAATTTGATCTCTTATTGATTTAGGTATAATAAAAATTCTAATTTTATTAAGCCTATTATAATACTATTGATGCAAAAAGAGGAGTAAATATTTACTAAATTCATAGGCATTCATTAAATTTTTATTTGTAAATAATTTGGTTAATTTTAATATATAAGACCTGATCGAATGCTCGTCGGAAATTTTAATAGACGGCCGCACCCCCGATGCCGTCGACGAAGTGCACTAAGGCGGAACACCACGGCCGCGAGCACCCGAACGGATGCTTTTGGCGACGGGATTCTCCTTCAGTCACTTGATCGGGGCTATGGGGCGTGGCTATCTAGTAAGGTTACCCGGCGAGTATCCGCGTACACTACGTAATTGCGACGGACTTTTGATCCACATCAAAATTCCGTGGCAACCGATCAAATGAGACTAAACTGCTAGATTTATAAAATTCAAACTAGTTATTACATATCTAATTATGTGGATTCCAAATATTGTATCACAATCACAGATGGCTAGATGATGTTAAACTTTTTGATCGAATAAACAAACACCCAAACTTTCCCAAAGAAATCAACACTTGAGCGGAGTTCAAAAAGTACCCAGAACATGGCACAGCTCCTATGAACCATATGTAGAAGGGCCGACTCATGCCTCACTCATGTCGCCACGGAACTGTCGCAAACCCTAGGGTATTACTGCGGTTCCGCGATCCAAAAAGTCGAGTTTGGGTATCGTTCTTCTAGAGGGTCCACAGAATCACTTGCATGATTTTCTGAAGATTTTAAACTCGGAAAAAATCCTACTCTTGAAAAATTTCCAGCGAGGGAAAATATGAGCTATTGATATCCGTTCGAACATTTTAACGTCGTCTAAATAACCCGAATAGATGTTAGAATTACGATTACGAAACACTCCGAATTGCTTTTGCAGAAAGTTAACATCACATGCAAATTTAGCCAGAACTAGCAACACCTGAGACACCAAAACCCAGAGACTGGAACACCATGAAAATTTCAAGCCAAAACTCCACAAAAGACCCGAGGTGGCCGGTTTTTGGGCCTATGTGGCCGGCCATATCATGCCCAAATTGCTTCAAATTTTCACAGTGCTCATGTTATATCTCATACAACATTCTGCAGTTGCTAAAATTTTTTTTTGAAGATCTTTTAAATTCGACAGAAACTGGGTTGCAATGTTTAAAGTTTTGGAGTAGTTTCGGTTTCGTAATCCAACAAACATCGTCTAATTTCCTAGCATGGCTCTGATACCACTGTAGGGTTCCCTAGGGCGGCAGCAAGGTTTCGGGAGAAATCGACCATGTCAATTTCAAAAATTTGCCGTTCTAGATAACCCTAAGCCTAGAATCTTTACTAGAAAATCCGACGAAACGATATGTAAACAACTTTACATCTAAGTGAATGAGGAATACAACCTTTGCGGATACCCTTTGTAATAGACTGCAGATATTGTCTTAAGAAAAGAGAAAATCATAATTTCTCAATTCAAGCTGTGAATCCCATCTTTAGTCATAATTTATCATTACAATAAACCCTACAAAATATCTAACAGCTACTTTAATTTGTCTATGTTTTGATGTGAACATTAAGTTAGATTGATTAACCAATAAGCTATAGTTCAGTTAGTATGGACACTTCCTCTCTTTGAAAAAGTAAAGGGTTATAACCCAGGAAACCAAAAGGGGAAGTTGCCACAAATTAATGCTTTCAGGGAATATTTGTTTGTCCCCTAGATGCGTGTGTGTGTGTCGTGTGCTTATGTGTGATGTGTGCATGAGTGTGTGTTGAGTGCTTGGGTTAGGGTTTAGGGGCCAGTGCCCCAAAAAAGTTAGATCGGTCAATTTACTATTTGAGCTAAATTGGGAAGTTAAAAATTTGCTACAAAGAGGACAAACTAGCATCATGACTCATTCTATATAGAAGCAGCATATGGTAAACAACCGACAGTGCCTTGCTTAAGTAGTTGACTTTCCTTTCTAGAATGAGAGGACTCTGGTTAAAATTTTAAAAGGGTCAAAGACTTTTTAATTTTGGCCAACCCAGATATTTTGGAATTTCCAAATTATGCCCTGTTGATCATCCCACTACCTAAACTTCCGAAATTTCTTTTATTTGGCCTTTTTAAATATCTAAATGATCGGGCAATTCTTGTTAATTCTAAATCATCGGGTCATTCTTGTTAATATTAATGATTGCAAGTTTCATGCAACTTTCCATATAATTTTATATATACTTGACTTTTCATTTCCCTATAAACATAAATTAATTTTATTCCAAATCAACTTTCTAAATTTATGTTTAATAGTTGGGGTTATTTTGATATACCCCATACAAAAATTTCATATTTTGATAAAACACGTCCAAAGTTCGGTATTTTTAAATACCACACCAAAAAATTGAAATTAAACTAAAAAAAATACTTTGGTTATGTCTGTTAGATTTCCGCTAAGTCATTGTTAAATATAGCCCTTAAAGGACTATGTCCTGACTTCAACATCTTTTAGTCTTCTCTTTCTCTCTCAACCACATGCTTTTCTCTTCCTCTTGCTGCTGCCGTTGCCGTCTCTTCGAATCTCTCTCTAGATCTCTTTCTCTCTCCCCTTCCCTCAACCCTCTCTCTCTCTCTCACTATTTCCTTTTTTTTGTTGAGGCCAAGATGAGTAGAGGATGGAGAAATCCGGTGAAGAGAAGCTGAATTTGGAAGTGAGAAATGATAAGAAAATAGTTAATAAGGGTAAGTAAGAATTATGGATCCTAATTTAACCCAAATCAACTTTATTACCTAATTTTAACTAATAGAAGTTAACAGAGATTACTATGAGATAACTTTTATTAATTTATGTATCACGATTGATATTTTAATTTCACATATTGCAAATTGTTTTCTTTTGCATCATTATTTAGATATCATTGCTGCAGAAACTATTATGACCTTATCTTTAGGGTATCAAATTAATTTTGAATTTGATATTATATAGAGTTTTATCTCGTTTATCATAAGAAAACAGGAAAATATATTAGTTATTTAATGAAATTATCTAGTATTCCGTCTTTGAAAATAAATATATTTTTAAAAATTAGATTTTTATTTTATTTCAATCTCAGTCGTCCATTTATTACACCACGAACGTTTGATAATCAGCTTTGAAAAAAAAACTTCAAATCCAGTTTTGACCCGATCCGCGTTCAATATTTAGAATACCAACCTTTGAATATGTATTACCAAAACATGAAAGTTTTAGATGGGGTCAGAATAACTCTTAATAGTTTTTTCAACAAAAACTGTGAATAGTAAATATTATAATTTTTTTGTTTTTGTTTTGGGCAACATACTAAATCGGTATTTATTGGATCTTAGATACTGATAAATTCATCCTAAATGTTGTACAATGTTCAAAAAATCGTTATTTTACTCTATGTAGCACAACTCAACTTATTTTCTATGTAACTCAACAAAAAAACTTATCTTATTTTACGTTAATTTTACAAATTGCTTACTTTACGCTACACATTGATAGCAATAGATTTGAACTGCAATAGATCAATCGAACTTAATATTTATGTTAAGCATTATTAAACTTTCAATTCTCCACAACCTAAAAATACAAAAAAAAAATAATAATTTTTACTCGTTTTGTTTGAATACCTAATTATGATTTCAAACATGTAAAATTGAAAAATAGAAATATGTTACGTTAATTGCTAGTAGGTTTTGCATTTTTTTATTAAATTTTTTTAAAATGTAAATCTATTTTATATTTTTCAGACTAATTTATTTATAAGGTAAAGTACTCTAAAATACCTTTAATTGTTATGAATTTTCACAAAAATTCCTTATAGTTTTTTAAATACAGTAAAATATCTTAAATGCCAATTTTCTGGGTATCTTAGTGGTATAATCTTTTTTTTTTTTGAAAATCATAGTTCAAGGTATTTAAATGTAATAAAAATACTTTAAGGTATTAACAATAATAAAACTACTTTAAGGTATTTTAGTGAAAAAACGTGATAGTTAAAGGTATTTTAGTGTGGTTTATCTTTCTTATATTTTTCATTTAGTATACATAAATATAATCATTAAATTTTGTTAATAATAATATTTCTATTTTTTCTTTTTAGAGACAGAACGCTATACTTTACACTATCCTTATTTTCAACACTGCTATATTAGTATTAACCTTATAGTATGTATATAGTAAACTTGATTTACTTTTCAGAAAATTAAAGGGTTTTTTTTATTTTATTTCGGCCACCAAATTTTTTGATATTTTCAAAAACTACACTAAATACTCATTATTTCTAAAAACAACGTCAATTTCTTTACCGTTATCTAAAATGAAGACATCCGTTAGTTTGATGTTAATGTGGTGAGTTGTTAGGATAAATTAATGTAACTGGGGTTAGGATTACCCTTCGTCATATCTCAACAATCAAATCCCCAAACCCTCACCGAAATCCTTAATATTGAATCATAAAATCCCCAAGATCCGACCATCAAACCTAAAAATCTGCAAATATTTCACTCTTTCATCCCTTGTAAATTTCTAAAATGATAAGTCCTTTCTAGGTAATAACCAAAAAAACGCCTACTGCTTTTGAGTAAGACCCATAAAATTAAGGTTTATTTCATAGAAATCTTCCTATTGTTCAGTCGAGTTCTTCAAAACTACCATATAATTTAAACTCATCACGAAACCTCCCGATCTTTTATTTCTTTACACAGAAAGCCCCTGTGATTATTTATTACAAAAGTTAACTAAACTAACCTCTAATTTTAATAGAAATATGGATCCTCTAGATACAAGTAAACCATACTCCTACAATCGTTTAGTGGGCATTTTGCCCTAATTTGGAAAACAAGATTTTAGATTTTTGAGTGTTTGGAAAAGAAGTCCCAATTTGATATTGAATCAAAATTTGGAGAAAAAGAGCTCATATAATGAGATAAGGATATATAATTTAGGAAAAACTATTAGAACCTGTTAAATGTCGGTTACATGATCCGTTAATTGCCAAAAAAATTTACAAATCAAACCACAAGAGGTTTCTTATGGCGTATTAAAAGTTTACTGGATCCTCGAAATGAGTTTGAACTTAGAAACTTGAGTTAACCATTTGGTTTCTATGAAATAAGCCTAAAATTAAATTTAGCATACAATGGAATTTTTTTTATATTACAGAAGCACCTTGAAAGCGACACCATAAAAGTAACGCATAAAATTAAATTTAGCAAGTAATGGAATTTTTTCATATTATAAAGACGTTTTGAAACCTATATCATAAAAATAAAGTATAAAATTAAATTTAGTTAGCAATTGCATTTGACATAGCTAACAAAGTCAAGTTCTACCCATCATTTCATGATTAAATTAGATCCACCCACACGACCCTTGACATAGTCAACAAAGTCGTACAACCGTCCTAACTAATCGCATCATTATACTAACAGGAAGACATCACTTATCTACCGCACACTACACCATAACATAGTCATCAAACGTAGCACGAATACTAAGTACTCTACTTTCTAAATGACAGAAGGCTACGGCTGGTTTTGAAAAAAACCTTTAACGTAATGAACTTGATATCATTGAAGGAACCGAGTGATTTTTCAAATTTATAGTTACGTAGATTATTGCTTAAGTGCAGATTCCCCATGAAGGGATCAGGACTCTTACCTCATTGAATGAGGTGTAAGATATTCCTAACCGAATATCTCGTTGCAAAGCAAAAGAGTACAGCTATATAATTTGCAAATTTATAGTAACATAAACTTTTTCTTAAGAGCAAACTCCTAGTGAAGGGATCAAGGCCCTTCCCTCATCGAATGAGGTGTAGGATATTCCTAACCGAATACCTCTGTGCAAAGCAAAATATTCGATTATAACACCACAATATCTGATATTTGGTTTCTACAACGTGTTTTAGGTTTATTATCTTTGCATTAATCCGAATCAATACAATCCCATCAAATAGATAATCACATTATCAAACATCTCCTCACACTATTACGGGTAAAGCATGATACGAAAAGAAAAATAGAATGCACATATACGCCATTCGTATTCGCCGCGGGGCCCCGGGTCTTCACCGTAAGGTTACTTAACTTACAGCCAGGCAGGAGCAGGGTGAGCGCGGGTGCAAAACGTATATAGCATTTAATTATATATCTTACACACACACACACTCATATCTCATACATATCACTATATATATCATCGCAGGCAGATAATCAACATTACAGGCAAGCGATAAAGATCATCACAGGCAGGTAATCACATCACAAGCAAGTAATGAACATCACAGAATAGGAATGGTCGGATCACCTAGGAATCCAGCTTTTTGTTTGAGCCACAAACAAAATACGAGATTCCCGGGTCGCATGAACAGCCCATGCGCAACCAAAAGCAGACCTCTACGAGTGCAACAAGCTACCAGACAACCCAAGAAACAAGGCAACCCAACATCATCATAAGGGGGCCACCTGACACTTTCTCAAATCTGGTGACTTGAGCACTCCTCCGTGGGTCTATCCTATACTCCCTACAAGCGCGGCAAGCAAACCGACAATTCTAGACTCGAGTAACTCGATCTGAGCTCCTTGAGATGGCCACCAGCTGCAATCTAGAACTCGGTTGCTCGTGCGCTTCTCCGCGGGGTAATCCTAAACCTGTATTATACAACGGAGACAACGATCACAATCTGATCGTGTCCCGACAAATAATAATACATCAATTGGTGATTACGGCCACATGTGAACCGCTATGTCCCGAAACAAAGAATATACATATAGCGGAAACGGCGGCCACAAGTTGGAGCTCATCCTGAATAGATGAATATACAAGATGGATACAAGCATGAATGGAAATAACACTTATTGCAATATCACACTTCCACACGGGGGCTCTGCGACAATCCAATACATACCAACAATGCTATATATCAACAACAATCACAATAACAAATGCGCGACCTCGTCTAATTGATCACATAGCAATTATGCGACGTTTACCAATGCATATACTTATTGTATCCGTTTTCGAGCCGACTAAATCAAAAGCTTTGATTTAGTCAATTCAAACCATGACATTAGAATTCATAAACCGCGAGATCGCTAACTTGAAATTCCAAAAACTGAATTTCAAGTTCATCCCGGCAACGAAAATCCCCTCATTTTTGCGCGAAATCGAACCCCGATAACCCCATAAAACCTCACACTGTATGAGGTTTGATTCGGCCCCAAAATGGAGCCGAATCTGGGGTGGGATTAGCCCCGCATCAGGGCCAAATCAGCCCTGGAACAGCCCTAAATCGGGGCTGATCCAGTGGCTGATTCAGCCCCCGATGTAGGGCTGAATCGGCCTCGGTTTGGCCCGAATCGGGGCCGAATCGAGCTCAAATTGGGTGGGTTCGGGTTATCGTGAGCCTACTCTAAATTCTTGGTCCAAACCAAGAATCTGGTAGCTCAGGTACAAGCAAAAATGAGAGCTTTTTGTGCAAATATTTAAAACTAGTTTTGAAAAATTTGGGTTTCATGAATTCCAATATCACCAAAACAAGTTGTAGTATTTTGGTATGGCTCTGATACCACTGTTAGGATGCTAGGCACCTCTAGCAGGCTTTAATAAGCAGCGGAAACGGTAATTTAAAAAATCTAGAGAGCTATAGTAAACCCAAACCAAGAATCAAACCAAACTACTAAACTTGTCACTAAACTAGTAAACTAAAAATAAGAGTTGGTGGACTACAACCTTTGTAGCGCGTTAGACATCTCTCTTTGGAGTTCGGTTAGATTCCACAAAGTCCGGAACAAGCTGGCTAGACGATCTCCTCACCGAAGAAGATCCACCTTAAGAAAACTCCAACACAAGTTTTAGCTTCAAATTGATTTTATCAAAATGAAGTAACCCACTAATTAAACTTGCTAAGATTAATTAATAAGAGATGTAGAATATTTAGCTCACTTAATTTTTCTCTTTCCTTTTTCTTTTCTCACTTAAAGAAAAATCAAGAGAAGGAAGAAGAAATATGGAGAAGATAAGAGTTTTGAAGAAGATAAGGTTGAATAAACATATGAACTAGAAACAAAAACGACTCATTATAAATAATGACTCACACAAATGAATCATAAAAAAATCATCTCATGAATTCTTCAACCATGATTCATTCTCATTTCTTTCATATAAGTCTTATACTCCCATCATATATGTATCAACATACATGTCTCATTATTTATATCAAATATAAATATTAATTAAAGAGAAGAAAATAATTAAGTGAGCATGAAATTAGTTAATATATAAATATATCAATATATAAATATTGTAACGACTCTGTTTTAATGTATCGAAATTTTTTAAAATTAAGGTACTAAATGGAGTATTTGCAACTCTGTGTATGCTATAGGTATTTGAATTGTTTTAGAATAGCAAAAAAACACTTGTAGCTCATTGGTAAAGCTTTGCACTGTTGTGACATAGCCCCTGTGTTCAAATCCGCTCAGCTACATATTATTTTTAATGATTTTTCTTTTAAACTTTTTGGATGCCCAAAAGTTTACACGTGCAATACACGTAAAATGAAAAGTCACTGAAAAATCGAACATGTGCAAAATGCTATTAAGTACGACTAGGACACGTTGCATTCATCCGACGGCCCAACTCAAAGATTAGACCGACGAGATCCTTCAAACGGCCGGCGCCGCCGGGCCCCCCTATCCCTAATTTCTCTAATTTTTGCCCTAGCACCCCTTGGACTCCCCCCACTAACCCTAGTCTATTTGTTTTCCCTGCACATTAACAGAGAATTAAAATGAGGCATTAATACAAAATGTTAATGCATTTTAATTCCATTCTTCAATCCTCATAACCCTAATTTCTCCTATAAATACCACCCTACACCCCAGCCCTCCTCATTCTGAAATCTCTTGTTAAAACTCTCAAAAGTTTCTAAGTACAAAAAGTTGTACAAGTGGAGTTATCCCAAGGTCAAGTTCCGGCGACTTTTCGGGACAAATCCGGCGACACCGCGACGCTTTCAAAATCTTCCTCCATCTCTTCTCTTTATCCGAATCCAGTAAGTTCCCACTCCTCTCCTCTCTTTCTATTCTAAAACAATTTTCTATTGGAACTCGTCGGAAGCGGAGTTAATCTGACTCCCAATTCTAATTTTCATTAAAAACCCAACTTTTCTCAACCACAAATTAACCATCTCTTTATATCTTATTTAGAAACCATAAAACAATATTTAGAAAAAGTTTCGATTCAAAATAAATTCTATGCAACATGTATTTCACTTTTTCATTTAAATACCACAAAGTTTACCTACGCCATTAATTCATTATATTACTAATATTACCCTTAGAAAACTCACGAGATAATGACCTACCTCATCACAACACTTATCTTGATATAGCACGATATCTTGAGAACAATATTTTTGTGGCTAAGGCGACTTTTACAGTTAAATACCACAAACTATCAAAACCGTATTTCTTTTAATTGTTTTAATCAAATTCCATACAATTATGTCCTTACAACCCATTTTGGGGAATCCAATTTGGTTGGTGCGGGTTATCGCACATCCATCGGACTAATAGAGCGGGATGCAGACCTCCTCAAGGAGCATACGATCTCGATGGAATTTTTATTACAATTTCTAAGAAAACATGATTTCTATTAATAAATAAATTCTATTTTTAATTTTATATATATATATATAAATATTACCAAAATATCTATTTTAAATATATTATATATTCCATGTTTTCTAAATCAAAAGAAAAGAATCACAAAAGTTCATGAAAATACCATCAAGAATCCATCCATGTCAAATTATATGAAAATACCATATACTATTCAATTTAGGTTTATATCCACTAGAATATCTCATCTTATAAAAAATTACATCTATGAAAATCCTAAAGATGATAAATAAATACTTGAGGTTTATTTTGAAAATATATCAAAACTATTTTTCATAAAACCCCCCTCAAGTTATATTAATTTACAATAAAGACCCTAGTAAATATAGGTTTAAACGGGACCAATTCTCTTGAGTCTCAGAGAGCCGGAGAATCTGGGTTCTTGCCTATTTAAGGTAGACAACTAAAACGGGGTTATCAATACGGTAATTGTCTTGGAAAAAGACATAAATCCTGTCGTCCATGTGCAGCAGTTACCGATAACTCCAAAACCTAATTTAGGACTTCAATTCTGTTTAAGTGTCTGACTCAGACAGAGTCTCAGTTTAATCTGAATACAATACATGATATAATTCCATTACAACATGAATCCATCTATATCAACATGATTTGATTTGACCGAACTATGGATATATATTGACTTGTCTACATGACTATCCGTTTATATCCTTATCCGTTTACAATTGATATCATGATTTCGTCAAGTCTTATATCCACAAATCACTACATAACAATACAATAAATATTACGGGGTTTAAAAGGGATAGATTGGTACGGAATGTGTTAAAAGTGGTACGATGATGGTCAATTTAATACACCTAATCTGAATATCCGTTGTTGTTGTTCCGTGGCTTAACAGTTCCTTATGCTCCGTATACCTTAGTCCACGGAATAGTTGGACTCCTCTCGTATACACTGGCATATTTTGTACCAAGCTACAAATAACAGCGATAACATAACAACCATACATTATATCAGTTATACTCTCTATCTGTCTATTCTATTTCTATCTCTCTTTGGGACTTACCGAGCGATTGTTCGCTGACGACATTCATTTTCTATTCTTATTTAGAATGTTGTCAAGAGGATCCGACTCTCTGGAGATCGAGCCTAGCTCAGAAGACATGGAGCGGTTCATCGAGGACCTCGAGCTTTAGTTCACTTGTATATACTTTACTTTCAGTTCATGCCATTATTTAGGCATTGCTTTCCACATTGTATTTACTTTTCAGTTGTATTGTAAAGAATGTTTAATAAATAAAAAGTTGATATTCTTTTACATCTCATGTCTTTCTTATGCACATTTATATTATATTGCTTATTTACGCTTAGCGTGTTTACTTCTGAGTAAATACATCGCGGGCCAGTTACGTCTTCTTATCCGTACACCGGGAAGCGGGGCGTGGCAAATATACATTTAATTATTAAATCAATACTTGATTTAATAATCTGGCTATATAATATATATACCGGCTAATATCAATAAGCACCCGATTAAAATACGTGCATCAAATATACGTGTTTAATCGAATTCCTGCACGTATCCCAATACGTACCCTACATCGTTTCACATGTGTTGGAAAACCTCTATGTGGGACTCTAAAGACTCGACAATACACTGGAAATAAATTAGGATCATATCCATGGCCCATAAGCACGTCAACAGCACTAGCTGCACATAACGGCTACCCAGGTATTGATCGAAAGAAGGTCAACGAGCAAGCTCATCAGAACCCTGCAAAGTCTATTAGTGACATTACTGTACAGTCCGGTCTCTTCGTCTAAGAGAGTTTGGAATCTGTCAAACTCTAATAACTCGATAAGTCGTGCGGCAGAGGACTCATAACCAACCGGAGATACAACTGATAACACTTATCAGTTTATCTCTACTGCGATGGCCATCGAATTATGGTTGTAGTAAGGTCCTGCACAACGCGACATCATCTCCCTATACCGGGAGAGACGAATCCCCTTGACCGCTCACTGCCTCTACGTGCTTCAGGACTATACCCAACAAAAATCTATTTGCACGACTCCTTTGAGCCGTGGTAGGGTAAAAGTCTAAGTATAGTGGGAACGCACATGAGACATTATGGCGATCTCAAGTCTTAAGGACCACCCTGTACATATGTCACAAGAGAACTGCTACTTGACATTGGTATATAACCAACTAGGAGTTCTCGGTGAGTCTGTCCAGTGTAACTCATCTAATGAGCACCTGTATACAATTCTCGATGTCAAACACCAATAGCTGTAGAATCAACTATCGCTCTCCAACCGGGTCAGGAAACGTACACACTAGTCTAAACTGGAGTAACGATGCCCAGTCTCGATACTCCTATGACTAGGGACATTTAAGGATGTGCTTATTGACTATCCAGGCCCTACTAATATGATCTCCATCATCGTCCTTATAGTCAAGCAAAATCCTAAGGTTTTATCTCATGTCTAAATGGTACATGATGGTGAATAAAACGCATCATATGAAAGATAAAGGCAAACCAGGTAGCACACTATCATCTCGAGTAAGATTGTTCTCTCGTATAGGTTCTCCTTCAATTACAATAATTGATTTAAAGGCACCCATATCCAACACACATTTCTTTGCAGGTTTGACCGCTTGGATCAGTAGCGGTTTGTTTGACACATCTGCTTTCGTTTAGGCATGGTTGCGTATATTTTGAGCTAGATAGGTTAGACATTATATCGACAATTACCTTGTATTTTTATTTGTATCCAGATGTACTCCATCAAAGATCTAGTCTAGTGTACCGTCGACCTTAGAAGTTGTTGTAGTCGGACTCGTGTGGAGTTGACTTGATGTATATTATGTTATTTACTTTCCGCATTATTGATTCTTCCCCTTTTTGGTGTCGTATATTATTGTGTGGTTTGCATTTCCATCGAGTGGGAGTTTATCTAGCTCCCATGTGGGATGCTTCTATATTCATTATCCTTGTACCTGTTTTATTCAAAATTTACAAAGGAGGTGCTGTCCGTTTTTCAAACATATTTTCAAAACAAGCTTTATTTCTTTTTTATCAAAACTTATTTAAACTTCTTCTCCATTTTAGCATTATATTACCTATTTTCTTATATATATATATATGGTTTAGATTCCTGGTTTTGGCTCACTTGGCTTACGGTGGGGTCCACATGACTTCACGTGATTCTTGTGCTGGTCATGTGCCCTTTTCGGGTCTTGAAAAAATTAAATTATTAAACCATTGTAAATTTCTAAAATGATAAGTCATTTCTAGGTAATAACCCAAAAAACGCCTACTAAGCTTAAGTAAGACCCATAAAATTAAGGTTTATTACACAGCAATCATCCTACGGTTCAGTCAAGTTTTTCAAAACTACCTTGTAGTTTGAGCTCATTGCGAAAACCCCCGATCTTTCATTTCTTTACATAGAAAGCCCCTGCTTTTATTTATTTCAAAAGTTAACTAAATCAACCTCTAATTTTAATAGAAACAAGGATCTAGATGTAGCTAAACCATATTCTTACTATCGTTTGGTGGGCATTTTGCCATAATTTGGAAAACAAGACTTTAGATTTGTGAAGATTTGGAAAAGAGGTCTCAATTTGATATTGAGTCAAAATTTGGAGAAAAAGAGCTGATATAATGAGATAAGAATAGATAATTTAGGAAAAAACTATAAGAATCGGTCAAATATGGATCACATGATGCGTTAATTGCCAAAAAAATTTACAAACCAAACCACAAGGGGTTTCTGTATGGCGTATTGAAAGTTTACGGGATTCTCGTAATGAGTTTGAACTATAATGTGGTTTTAGAATTACTTGAGTCGATCACATGGTGGTTTCTATGAAATAAGCCTAAAATTAAATTTAGTATACAATGGAAATTTTTTATATTATTGAAGCACATTGAAACCGACACCATAAAAGTAACGCATAAAATTAAATTTAGCGGGTAATGAAATTTTTTTATATTATAAAAACACTTTGAAACCCATAACATAAAAATAAAGTATAAAATTAAATTTACTAAGCAATAGCATTTAAACCCAATATCTTCTCCATGTAAGTAAACTAATTTACCATTTATGCTAGACCGCACTATTGATTTATTTTAGCATATATAAGTATAAGAATTATTCTTAAATATGATATTTGTTTGCATATTAATCTTCTATATTTTTACAAAAGTTCAATGGGGGCAGTTGCCACAGCTGGACCCTATATGGATCCGCCCTTACTTGTTGATTAGTGATACATACGACATTTTCTCGTATATATGTCAACTCCGGCTAGCAAAAAATTTTAGATTCATAGGATGCACATGAATTCTTTCCATAATATACAAAAATAATTGTGTGCATGAATGGATAGCTATTAGGTTTATAAATATACAAAAATAATTGTGTTCATGAATGGATAGCTATTAGATTCATAGCATGCACATGAATTCTTTCCATAATATACAAAAAAATTAGATTCATAGCATGCGCATGAATAAACATTGAATACTAGCTACATGGATTGGAAATAAAGTAATGCATTACTATTTTTCTCCACCCAATTTAACAAAGGATTTAATGGGAAGGATCTGGTAATGGATTCTTCATTTAGTGATATGTATTGTACAGTTGTAGTGTCATATATATGTGTGTGCAAACCCCTATAAAAGTAGGAAGAATATACACTCTCTACATGTTTTTGTGCAGGTTTTATGCCGTAGATTTTAATATAAGTCATGAAGTGCGATCGACAAATGAACGCTTGTGGCTCCTAGAGGTGGGTAATGGAAGGTGGTGGGCAGAGCATGATGTTGGAAGCAAACTTAAGGCTTAGAGTCCAATCCTACCTGCACATTAGGTTTAACAAGGTAAGAACTCGACGATAATGGTCTCCTTATTGCTTAGTTTTATTTTAGTAAATGGGAATGTTTTGTGATTTCACAACCAGGTGTATTGCAATTTTTTAAAAGTCCCATGAATGCAGTGGCTCTGATTTTGAACTTGAAAACAAAATCAAGTAATATTTGATCAATTAAACTAGCTTAGTATGTACATTTTATTTTTTAGAATAATAAAGATGATCTAAAGTGAATAATAATACATAATTTTATCATTTAACTAGCGAGATTTACTGCGAAATATTAGAAAATAATTAAGTGTTTCTTGTTCTATGACAAAATAATCCAATTATTTTCACATTAATAATTAATTAGAAGTAATGGGGAATAGTAATGTTTGAAATAAGTAATATCTAGATAGATGATGAACATTAAAATAAGAGTGCCTAATTTAGTTATGCAAATCAAATTCTTATCATAGAATTTTTTTTTCCCTCTTAGTCATGCACATAATCAACTCAAATCGGAGACGACGGCAGAAAAGCTGAATATCTGTAACACAGCCTACATGTGTCCCAAGATTGCCGTATCAAAAGGTGAACAACATTCGTACACAACAAGATTAGCGGTCTGCAGAAGGCTTCGAACGAGAAGATCGAAAAAGATGGCATCGATGGGATAGTTTGTGTCAGGAAAGATATTTAAATTTCAGAAGGAGGAAAGGATTCAACCGTATCAGTAGCACCTCTCGAAAATTTATGCCTTAGCCTCTATTGATTATTGTTGTTGCATAATAAAAGCCTTTCACACCAAGGAAACATTATCTTGCTTTGTATTAATTATTTTAGGAAGATTTTTCCTTTTATACTTCGCTAATTACTAAAAAGTCTTCCATTTTTCATATTTACTTAAAACGCCACCCATACATTAAAAATGTACTAAAAAGCCTCCTAACAAACAAAAAGATAATCTTTTTGGCATTTTTCATTACTCCATTAGAAAACTAATAATGAGTATCAGGTTAGGGTTTTAAAACCTCCGAGCTCCTCTTCTACTAAAATTCTTAATTTTTTCCCAAATTGGCTTTAAGGTTAGACTTTCGATCAAAGATCTCTCAAATTAATCATGAAAAACGGATTGTCTTCCTCAACCTTTTTCAGTAATTAACGAGCTCGTCGAGTGTCGTTGTCTTTTCAATTGTAAGTTTTGAGTTAGTGAACAATCTCATTCGAAAGGAGAGGAATTTTTTAGTTTTCTTAAATCCCAATTTTTAGCTAAGCGAGAATGTAGGTTTTATTTTGTGAGAGAAAAACTTACCAAAATATGTAAAAGGTAAGAAAACTGCTCAAGTTCAAGCTGCAATTCACTCTCGAGACATTAATTTTTGATGGAAAACAAGAGGGGGCGTTTTTAGTGCATTTTAAATGTATGAGGGTTTTTTTAAAGTAAATATGAAATGTGGAGAGTTTTTTAGTAATTAGCGAAGCATGGAGGGGCCTTTTAGTAAAATGTCCTTATTTCTAATGTTTCATTTGTCTCATGAATAAAAGAGTTGCAAGAAAACGTTGTGGTCGTGTGTATTAGTAGTTCTTTTGCTTGTGTGATGGACATAAAAGGAAAAAAACTTGTCTTTATATAAAATGAAAAAGAAAGTTTATTTTATTGAATTTGTATACAAAAGTATGAACTCGATATCATTCATTATAAATATATAATTATAAATGGTATCTATTTTTTGTGCAAAGTGAAATTTGATCTCTTATTGATTGGGGTATAATAAAAATTCTAATTTTATTAAGCCTATTATAATACTATTTAAGCAAAAAGAATAGTAAATATTTACTTAATTTATAAGCATTCATTAAATTTTTATTTTAAAATAATTTTGTTAATTTTAATATATTAAGAATATATATTATTTTATTTATAAGAGTGTACATGAGCTTTCAACATAAATGCTTATTAAATTTATATGCATTCATAATTTTTTTATTTTTAAATAACCTTTTAATAATTTTGTAAATTTTAATACATGATGGGTATCGGTTATTTTATTTATATGAGCCTATACGGGTTATTGACATAAATGATGTCTAACAAATATACTTAAGCATTAATGGTGGAGGGCCATTAATGTCTTATATCCTATACCTCAAAGTTTTTGTAACATGGGTCTATTGCTCCCACATATCTCAACATTTCCCCTCACTTGCAACATGGTTGTCATGTGGATTATACATGTATAGAGCTAAATCTCTGAGAGATTTCTTTTTTGTTGTTTCATGTAGACGGCTCTCTCAAAGGTGGATGACACATGTATAGCTAAATCTTTCACGGTGCACTTGGTAAATGGAATGGAAGATTACCGAAAATCATAACATTCCTAGAAATATGTTTTTTCGTGCATCGAATTTTAAGGAATCTCTCTGACACAGCCGTCTAGGATAGCCATTAGGCCGTCAGCGATGGTGGAGGGCCCCCCAAATGGGCCCATCTTTCTTGTCCCCAAAGATGGGCCCCATAGGATTTCATTGGACAGCGGAACCACGACCAATCTAGTTCATTTTGGTCGCGGATCCGCGGTCATTTTGCAACCGATCGGATCGAATTTTGGCATGGGCCTTCGCCTTATAAAATAAAGCTTCTTCCAATAACAGGAACAGGCATTTGAAGGCTAAAAATTCAAAGGAACAGAGAGCAAAAAATCAGCAATTATTCCTTAGAATTAGGAGGAGTTTTTTTTATTTATTTATTTTGTAAATAGGATTAGGAGTAGATTAGCCATTATCATCTTCTTCCTTGTAATAGCTTAGGGTTTAGATTAGAACTTTAATTCAATTGTAATTTTATCTTTTCTTTTGTAAATCTTTGTGATGTAATCTCCTTTTTGAATTTAAATCTGTCTTTGTGATTGTAATCCTCTCTTTGTAATAATTAGATGTGTTCCATGTTCTCTACTCTCTTATTATCTTTTTTTCTTTATGAGGAACCCCAATTGCTAGCAACCAATTCTTTGTGATTATTCTGTATTTTCTACTTATTTTCTTTTCTTTTTGTAATGATATTTAGTGAGTAGTTCTTCATCTTGCTTGTGATGAAGAGAGGGTATTGATGGATAGATTTGCCTTCTTAGCCTCTTCTTCGATCCAGTTATAGAATTGGACCATAACTTGTCAAGCCAAATAGGTTAGGAGAAGCAATCAAATCTCCACTACTAGCTCTAGTTGGACGCCGTCTCCTCTCTAGTCTGAGCCGTGAGTGGAAAGGCTAGCATGTTTTCGTGATCCAATCAAGAGAATAAGTATTACTTGATCAAGTTAAGGGTTAGGACTAAGGTTTAAGAAACAAGGATTAGTAGACGATGGTTGTTGTGTATGGTAGGGCATGTCTCCTCGCAAGCTATTCCTCCCAAGTCCTTAATCCACATTCGTTAATCTCGATACTAGCACCGATCTCATCTATGTTAGTAACTAGCTATGACATCTAATTTGATAAGATATTCTCCACTACCCTAGTGGTAAGTGTTTGATGTTTTGTATTCATAATGCCAAGTTAGTGGCTAGTTATATTCTACAACCTTGACAATTGCAAATTAGTTAGTAGATTGACGATATATGCTCTACTACCTAGTGGTATGTGATTGACATTTCATGCTCTCTTCAACAATTTGTAATTGGCAAGGCAAATGATCAAAGGAGGCGTTAAGTTGGTTTTGCCGTTTAATTCTACCCGATCTTAAATCACAAGCAAGCTTTCATTATTTTACACTTCTCACTTTATGACAACACTCATCTCAAACCCTTTCATTATTAGCTTGCCCTAATCATTTCTAATTAGAAGCCATCTTCCTCGTGGGAATGACCCGTACTCAACTGGCAAGTTTCATCGCGACACTGTTTTTGAGTGTACTTCTCTCTACGTGATTGTAATCATCTCTTTGCAATAATTAGATGATATTTTCTTGTTCTCTACTCTCTTCTTATCTTTCTTAATTGATGCAATGATGCATGATGGAAGTGCTGCTCCTTTGTGAGGAATCCCAATTGCTAGCAACCAATTCTTTGTGATTCTTCTCTTTTATGTTCTTGTTTTCTTTTTCTTTTTGTGATGATATTTAGTGAGTATTTTTCATCTTGCTTATGATGAGGAGAGGGTATTAATGGGTGGTTTTGCCTTCTTAGCCTCTCCTTTGATACTGTTAGAATACATGTATTGTACATGGGTTTCTTATATTGTAATTAGATACTAAGTAGGGGTGTAACAACAAAATGATATTCCCTATATAAAGTGGATGATTGAGATTAGCCAATCTATCCATTACATTCCCCTAATCATTTCTCTCTCTCTCTCACACACACACACACACACACACAGTATAAGATTCTTCTAATCTAGGCCAATCATTTTGAGAGATCTAATCCTAACCGTTCATCATCATCATCATCACCATCACCATCACCATCACCATCACCATCACCAAACTCACACAAACCCTAACCCTAACCCTAACCACCGCCGCTGACATCCCTGGAGCCTCGCCTGACATCTCGGGAGCTCGCCTGACGTTGATCGACGCCGGTGGAAGCCTATCGACCTAGATTGACTCCCTTCCTTCATCGATTTCACATAAATTTTCTAGATCTGAAATCCATAGAGGGATAGGCTTCGATTTGATCGATTAGGCTTCATTTTGGAGTCCTCTTCTTCGATTTGATGACCTTGAAGTGTTCTTGGTCGATTTGAGCTCGAGAATCCCCCAAATCTGATCAGCTTGGTCTTGGATCTGATTGTTTTTACTCATATTAGATCGATTTGGCCTTAAAATCTTTTGTTCTTGATTGTTTTGAGCTCGAGATATCTGGTCTAGCATTCTTTAGGTTGTTTTGTTGGATTTTTTTGCCGATTTGGGATTTTTGGGTTGATTTGAGGGATTTCATGACTTCTTTAGGGTAATTTGGAGTTGTTGACATGGATTGTCATGTTTGTTGTGTTGTTGATGAGGGGTTTTTACTCTTAAAGATTGTAGTCCGATTGAGTTTGATGTTTGCATGATTTGTGGATGTTTGTTCGTTGTTTGGATATTGGAAGGTGTAGGGTTCTTATAGACGACAACAAAGTTTCGGGAGGCATCGTCCATGTCATTTTTAAAAATTTGCCGTTTTAAAGAACCCTAAACTAGAATCGATAACTAGAGAATCATACGAAACACAAAGTAAACTACTTTACATCTAAGTGTTTGCGGAATACAACCTTTGTAGACCGGTCCTTCGTTTCTAAAGCTCCGAGTTGAAGTCCCTTCGCTGCGATCCAAGTCCCGGACTCTTGCATGGCTTCTCAAGATGAAAAGAACGATCTTGCTTGAAGTCTTCAAGGCCGAAGATGATCTACGTCGAGGAGACACTAACTCAAGCTATTACTTCACTAATTGAGAGATTAGTGAAACAAACACGCTATACTAAAGTGCTAATCTAGTAGAAAAATGATGAAGTGGGAAGTGGACTCACTTTAGTTTTATTTTTCTCACAATATTTTCTCTCTTTAGAAAACCCTAGCAAACTTTAGCTCAAGGAAGAAGAAGATGAGCAGAAGAGATAAGAATGAACTAATGAGGTGAGAGAAATAACCATGGGTGAGTTTGTATCATATACTAACTCATGTAGAGACATAACCATGGCTTAATTACAATGGTTAGGTTAACAAATATCTTAAGTAAAACAAAACTAGTGGACTTAGTCAAAACATCCACAATCTTCTCAAAGCTTCATGTATGTGGCTAATTATCCACTAATTTGGAATTACTATAAATATTAAAACCTTACATTATAATTAGTATGGTGTAAATCTCATACACCCATGTAGTGTGTATCAACAACCATGATACAAAATAATGTACATTAATATATATTACATATATATCACACAAGTCAGAAAAATGAATGCTTAAGTGAGCTAATATTAGTTAATGTAATCTAGTATATCACATATACAATTGTACATTAAATTATCAAATCAACACTTGATTTAATAATCCGGCTATATCACATATAACCGACTAATATAATCTGTATCAATTTATCGAATCAATACTTGGTTCGATAACTCGGCTATATCACATATAACCAACCGATACGAATAAATCGTGAGAATATAATACGGTATCACATACTCGTATTATTCTCGGTCCCGCACATATCACATATGTGCTCCTACTTCATTTTGCCTGAGCCAGTAAAAACCTCTATGTAGGACTCTAAAGACTCGTCAATACACCGGCGGTAGGTGATGATCACATCAAGCTCCTATAAGCCGTCGGCGGTACTAGCTGGACTTAACGGCTACTCGGGTATTGAGCGATCAGAAGATCAACAAGCAAGCCCGCTCTAGCTCCTGTAAAACCTGTCAGTAACACTGCCGTACGGTCCGGTCTCCTCGTATGATATGTCACATATCCAGTCATGGGGTGGTAAACGTCAGACCCCAATAACCGATAAGTCATGCCGATATGAATCTCATAACGGGTCGAGAAACTACTGATAACACTTACCAGTAAATCTCTAAATCAGCCTTAGCCAGGGACTTCCATGTTATGGCCAATCGAGCACAGCGCAACATCAACCCCCAATACCGGGAGAGACGAAACCCCTCCTATCGCTCATTGCCTCCATGTGACTCGGAACTGTACCCAAAAACCACCATTTTGCACGTCCTCTTGAACGTGGTAAGGTGGAAATCAAAGCACAGTGGGAATCACACAAGACTCTATGACAATCTCGGGTCTACAGACTAACCTGTACCAGTGTCACCAGAGAACTGCCATCTGACGTGAGGTATAATACCATATGGGAGTTCTCGGCGAGTCCGTCCAGTGTACCCAGTCTCCACTGAGCACCCGTATACCATCTCTGATGTCAAACACCAATGGATATGAGATCATCCATCACCTATCTCATGGGTCGAGAAGCGTACACGCTAGTCTACTCTGGTATATCGATGCCCCGTCTCGATACACCCATGACTAGGAACATTAAAGGATGAACTTATGTACTACCATGGCCCCACTAGTATGATCTGTATCACAATCCTGGTAGTCAAGTACACATCCTAAGGGTTTTACCAACATGTAACCATAAGACAGTATAAAGAGACAAGTATACATGTTAAGATAAAGAGCAACCAGATAGCATACTATCATGTCGAGCAAGAAAGTCCTCTCTATATATGTCCAAGCATCCATTATAATATACATCATATGTACAATAATGGCCTCTAGGGCATACATACAACTAACAATCTCCCACTTGCACTAGGGCTAGCTGCTGTAGTATCGCATACCCAGCATCCCGAAGAGTCTCTAGAACTGTATCTAGGGAATGGCCTTCGTGAGTGGATCCGCAGTGTTGTTCTTCGTGTCAACTCTCCTGACCTCGATCTCCCGGCGGTCAACTATCTTCCGGATCAGGTGATATTGCCTCTAAATATTCCTGGATCGCTGATGGGACCTGGGTTCCTTGGCCAAAGCCACCGCACCATTGTTATCACAATATAAAGTTATTGTATACTCAATGGATGGAACCACTCCAAGTTCAGTTATGAACTTCTTCATCCAGACATCCTCTTTGGCAGCATCGTTGGCAGCGATATATTCAGCCTCCATCGTCAAGTCCGTAATGGTTTCCTGCTTGGAACTCTTCCAGAAAACCGCCCCTCCATTGAGGGTAAAGACAAAACCTAAGTGCGACTTAGAGTCGTCCTTATCACTCTGGAAGCTCGAATCGGTAAAGGACTCCACTTGGAGTTCTCTGTTACCATACACCAAGAGCATCTCTTTAGTCCTTCTCAAGTACTTGAGAATGCTCTTCACAGCTGTCCAGTGACTCTCTCCAGAATCTTCTTGATACCTACTCACTATACTTAATGAGTATGCTACATCGGGTCTGGTACATAGCATCACGTACATGATAGAGCCAACTGCCGAAGCATAGGGTATCCCTTGCATGCGAGCTCTCTCCAAATCAGTCTTGGGAGACATCTCTTTGGAGAGAATGAGTCCTGAGATCGTGGGTAAAAACCTATGCTTGGATTCTTCCATACTAAACTGCTTCAGTATGGTGTCAATGTACCTGGATTGGACAAACCTAATATCCGTTTAGATCCATTTTTATAGATCTTAATCCCCAAGATGTAGGAAGCATCCCCTAGATCTTTCATTGAGAATCTTTGTGATAAGAAGAACTTGACCGATTGCAGCATAGGAATGTCGGTTCCTATCAAGAGTATGTCATCCACGTACAATACGAGGAAGACAACCTTACTCTCTACCACCTTCTTGTATATATAAGGTTCATCTACGTTTTTGACGAAATCAAACTCTTTGATAACGACATCAAAACAGATGTTCCAACTCCGCGATGCTTGCTTTAACCTATAGATGGATTTAAGCAGCTTGCACACCTTTCCGCTGCTCCCACTGTCTATGAAGCCCTCTGGCTGAGTCATGTACACGTACTCTTCCAAATCACCATTCAGAAAGGTGGTCTTAATATCCATTTGCCAGATTTCGTAGTCATGGTATGCAGCGATGGCAAGCATGATCCGGATGGATTTAAGCATAGCCACTGGAGAAAAGGTTTCGTCATAATCCACACCTGGTCTGTGACGAAAAACTTTTGCAATAAGTCTAGCTTTGAAAGTTTCCACTTTCCCAGCTACACCAAGTTTTTTCTTGAAGATCCACTTGCTCCCAATGGGTTTTACCCCTTCAGGAGCATCTTCCAAAGTCCATACTTTGTTGGTGTACATGGATTCCATCTCAGACCGCATTGCATCCAGCCACCTCACTGAGTTTCCACTCGTGATGGCCTACTCGAAACTAGTTGGGTCATCATCCTTCATGATGCAATCCTCGCTTCCACCATCAATGAGGAACCCTACTAGATCGGCGGAGAGGCTGGGGTTCGTTGGGCACTGCCGAATCCTCTGGTTCCACCAAATCTTCTGTCGTAGTTTTTATAGCTGGAACTTCTTCCAGTTCTACCTCGTTGCCACTAATTTCTTTTTCAAGAAATTTCTTTTCTAAAAAGGTAGCATGTCGAGAAACAAACACATTTTGTTCCTCGGGGTGGTAGAAGATATACCCACGCGAATGTTTGGGATATCCAACAAACTTACATAGAAAAGACCTTGCCACGAGTTTTTCCGGATTTTGTGTTTTCACATATGCCGGACAACTCCATATCTTAATATAATTAAGATATGGTCTCTTTCCTTTCCATATCTCATATGGAGTGGTTGGCACAGATTTGGTGGGAACCATATTCAATAGGTCTGCAGCTGTATCCAGTGCATAACCCCAAAAGGAAATAGGTAACTCAGCAGTGCTCATCATAAAGCGCACCATATCTAATAGGGTGCGATTCCTTTGCTCCGATACACCGCTGTGCTGTGGTGTATACGGAGGAGTAAGCTGAGAGAGAATCCCATTCTCTTTTAGATAGTCCAGGAATTCCGTGCTCAAGTATTCACCTCCTCGATCAGATCGTAGGATTTTAATACTTTTACCCGTTTGGTTTTCGACTTCGTGCTTATATTCTTTGAATTTCTCAAAAGCTTTAGACTTGTGTTTCATCAGGAACACATGTCCGAATCTTTAAAGATCGTCGGTGAATGTAATGAAGTACGAGGAACCATTCCTGGCATATGTAGACATATGACCACATACATCACTATGTATCAGTCCTAAGAGTTCCGTAACTCTTTCTATGTGTCCTGTAAACGGAGTTTTGGTCATCTTGCCTTTGAGACATGACTGGCAAGTGTCATAAGATGAAAATTCGAATGGATTCAAATATCCATCCGTATGCAACTTAGCTAGTCGTATCGCATTGATATGACCTAGTCTACAATGCCACAAGAAGGTTTCGTTCATTTCTGAACTCTTCCTCTTGTATGTGTTTTGTACATTAAGGACTGTAGTTTGATCTAGAACGTATATACCATTATTTAACGAGCCTGATCCAATCAACTTTTGATTCAGGAAGATGTTCATAACATTATCCTATACTACAAAATTATATCCTTCTTTACTTAATAAAGAAACTGATATAAAATTGCATATCAGGGTCGGAATGTAATAGCAATTGTTCAGAATCAATGTGTTGCCACTTAGTAACACAAGGTGATATTCGCCAACTGCTTTGGCCGCAACATTTGCCCCATTCCTTACTCTTACGGAATGATCACCTACTCCCAGTTCTCTACCTTTCCATAGCCTATGTAACATATTACATATGTGGGATCCTGATCCGGTATCTAATACCCAGGACGTAGAGTGAACTGAGAAACAGTTCTCAATAACTAACACACCCGAAGAAGATGTATCAACATGTTTATTCTTCATTTGGGTGGCGTGGGAATCCAGATATGTCTCTATTCCCTGTTCAGTCTTATAACAATTATAAGAAAGAACAGAACCAACGTTCCCCAGCACAGTATAACATGCGGGTTTGATTAATACATCCATATTATTATCTTGATTAAGACGTGACATAGTCGCTACCTGGAGAGAGAGAGAAGAAAACACTTTAGCGTATGCTCTTACAAGATCAGATTGGTTATTATTTTATCTAATCAGGATGGCTCCCACTATTTTTATCAAATCTTTCTTCAATCCCTAAAAGGAAAGACTAGCCGGGATTAATTACACCCTACGATTTCTCTAATCTTTCAGCCAGGCCAGTGCCGGTACTTTGAGTGAGGTTTCTGGTGCTTTTGCACGGACGTAATTAAAATAAACCTCGTTTTCCCAGAGGCATAACCCCATTGACACCTTTCTAGTCACCTACTTGATCGACTAATTTTCTTGTGTAAAACTCTTCTAGGAGTAACTCTTACTCGCAGTGGGTATCGGGGTCCAACTATCTCATAGAAGCTATGCAATCTCATTACAAATTTCAACACTTGAAATTCCCGATAATATTTTGCCCCTAACGTCCTATGACCTTGACGCAGGCCAACAAACCATAGTCCGCTAGTAAAGTTCAACCCGTCATTTCTTGATTGAATTAAACCCACCCGCACGACCCTTGACGTAGGCCAACAAAGTCGTACGACTACCCTAATCCAATCTCATCTTATGCTGCAGATAAGCACTAGTTAGCTACCGCACACTACGCATTGACGCAGGCCAACAAATGTAGCACGAATACTAAGTAGGACTTATCTGAAATGACGGAGGGCTATGACAGGTTTTTCAGAAAACCTTTTGCGTAATGAACTTGATATCGTTGTAGAATCGAGTGATTTTGAAAAGGAGTGTTTTTTAGGCTTTTACTAGTTTTGCTAAAGAGGTCACTCCCGGTGAAGGGATCTCGGCTCTTTTCTTATCGAATAAGGTGCTGGATATATCACATATATCACTATGCATAGCAAATACTCCAAAAGCAATCAAAAGACAAACCGTTTGTTATAGCATCTGCCAGTTATCACTAAAGAGATCACTCCCGGTGAAGGGATCTCGGCTCTTTCCTAATCGAATAAGGTGCGGGATATATCACATATATCACTATGCAAAGCAATAGCTGTAGCTACCCTTTTTGAAAATTTGATTCTACAACAACTTTTAGGTTTCTTTTCTTTCATTAATCATATTAATGAAGTCCCATCATTTAAGCTTCCTAAGCATCACAGAAAATGAAATGAAAATACAACGTACGCTTATGCCATCCGCATTCGCTACAGTGTCCCGTTATGCACCGTTAGGTTACTTAACTAGCGGCATACCGGGAAGGGACTAGCGCGGGTGCAAAACATAAGCAACATCTACTATATATCTCATTTATAATGTATATCCATTCGTCTCAGAATCCAAAGTGATCACATCACAGAGCAGCAGAAGAAACATATGAAATATTGGATATACTAAGAGGTCCGTGTTTTATATTGAGCCTGTATAAAACACGGATTCCACGGTCGCGATGAATAGCCAAACCCACATCCCTATACCCCTACGAGAGCGGCAAGCAACCCTACCAATTCTAGAGTTAGGAGACCCGGACTCGACTCCTCGAGTTGGTCTCCCACTAGACTCTAGAACCCGGTTACTTGTGCTCCCCTCCTTGGGTCTATCATAATACGGAAAAGTAAATAATATATAACGATGGTGACATCATCCTCAACCCGGAAGTGCAACAATAAAAGAATATTACATACATTGAATTTTACATGAATGAAAATAAAAACTCTCATCTCATATAAAATCCCCGGCTATTCAAAACACGACGATCCAATATAACATATACAACAACACATAACATCACATGTCATCAACGTAAGTAAATATGCGTATCCCAATTGTCGTTGACATATAGCAATGAAACCGGCGATACACCATATATTACACTTACGGTCATAAAAAAACTAGACGATTTTAAACATTCCAATCGAATCAACAAACACCCACAATTACCTAGAAAGCTCAACACTTGAGCGTGGTTTAAAATTATTCAGCACATGCCATAGTACCAATGGACCTGCCGTAGAAGGGTCAACCAACGCCTCACATGTGGCACCACTGAACCACCACAAACCTGAGGGTTCAGTGGCAGTTCTGATGGTCACATAATCGAGTTAAGGTTTTGTTCTTCTAGAGGGTCCATCGCATAACTTGCATGATGTTTGAATGCTTTTTAATTATGGAAAAAATCCAACACTTGGAAAATTTTCCGGCAAGGGAAAAAGTGGGTATTTGATATCTATTCGAAATTTTTAACACCGTCTAAAGTAACCCGAAAACAGTTAGAATTACGACTACGAAACACTCCGAGTTGTCATTATACTAAATTAACATCACATGACAATTTAGAAAAAATAAACAACACCTGAAGCACCAAGACCCATGAAATAGAGCACTGGAAAAATTTGGAGGGGGCTCGGTTTTGGCCGATATGGGGGGTGGTCTCGCCGGCCAAAAAGTTCCCAAATGCTTCCAAATTTCATCATAGTTCATGTTATCACACATATATGATTCTGCACTTGTTTGAAAAATTTTTAGAGCTCATATAAAAATCGACAGAAACTTGGTTTTGAAGCGTCAAGTTTCGGAGTTGTTTCGGTTTCGTAATCTAACACAATCCGTCTAATTCTCTAGCTAGGCTCTGATACAACTGTAAGGTTCCTATAGACGAAAGCAAGGTTTCGAGAAGCATCGCCCATTCCATTTTCAAAAATTTGCCGTTTTAAAGAACCCTAAACTAGAATCGATAACTAGAGAATCATACGAAACACAAAGTAAACTACTTTACATCTAAGTGTTTGCGGAATACAACCTTTATAGACTGGTCCTTCGCTTCTAAAGCTCCAAGTTGAAGTCCCTTCGCTGCGATCTAAGTCCCGGACTCTTGCATGGCTTCTTAAGATGAAAAGAACGATCTTGCTTGAAGTCTTCGAGGCCGAAGATAGTCTACATCGAGGAGACACTAACTCAAGCTACTACTTCACAAATTGAGAGATTAGTGAAGCAAACACCCTATACTAAAGTGCTAATCTAGTAGAGGATGATGAAGTAGTAAGTGGGCACACTTTAGTTTTATTTTTCTCACAATATTTTCTCTCTTTAGAAAACCCTAGCAAGCTTTAGCTCAAAGAAGAAGAAGATGAGCTGAAGAGATGAGAATGAACTAATGAGGTGAGAGAAATAACCATGGGTGAGTTTGTATCATATACTAACTCATGTAGAGACATAACCATGGCTTAATTACAATGGTTAGGTTAACAAATATCTTAAGTAAAACAAAACTAGTGGACTTAGTCAAAGCATCCACAAGCTTTTCAAAGCTTCATGCATGTGGCTAATTATCCACTAATTTGGAATTACTTTAAATATTAAAATCTTACATTATAATTAGTATGGTGTAAGTTTCATACACCCATGTAGTTTGTATCAACAACCATGATATAAAATAATGTACATTAATATATATCGCATATAAATCATATGCACACAAGTGAGAAAAATGAATGCTTAAGTGAGCTAATATTAGTTAATGTAATCTAATATATCACATATACAATTATACATTAAATTATCAAATCAACACTTGATTTAATAATCCGGCTATATCACATATAACCGACTAATATAATCTGTATCAATTTATCGAATCAACACTTGATTAGATAACCCGGCTATATCACATATAATAGACCGATATGAATAAATCGTGAGAATATAATACGGTATCACATACTCGTATTATTCTCGGTCCCGCACATATCACATATGTGCTCCTACTTCATTTTTCCTGAGCCAGTAAAACCTCTATATAGGGCTCTAAAGACTCGTCAATACGCCGGCAGTAGGTGATGATCACATCAAGCACCCACAAGCCGTTAGCGGTACTAGCTGAACGTAACGGATACCCGGGTATTGAGCGATCAGAAGATCAACAAGAAAGCCCGCTCTAGCTCCTGTAAAGCCTTTCAGTAACACTACCGTACAGTCCGGTCTCCTCGTCTGATATGTCGCATATCCAGTCTAGGGGTGGTAAACGTCAGACCCCAATAACAGATAAGTCATGCCTATATGAGGCTCATAACGGATCAAGAAACTACTGATAACACTTACCAGTAAATCTCTAAATCATCCCTGGACAGGGACTTCCCTGTTATGGCCAATCGAGCACAATGCAACATCAACCCCCAATATCGGGAGAGACGAAACCCCTCCTATCGCTCATTGCCTCCATGTAACTCGGGACTGTACCTAAAAACCACCATTTTGCACGTCCTCTTGAACGTGGTAAGGTGGAAATCAAAGCACAGTGGGAATCACACAAGACTCAATGACAATCTCGGGTCTACAGACTAACCTGTACCAGTGTCACCAGAGAACTGCCATCTGACGTTAGGTATAATACCATCTGGGAGTTCTCGGCGAGTCTGTCCAGTGTATCCAGTCTCCACTGAGCACCCGTATACCATCTCTGATGTCAAACACCAATGGATATGGGATCATCCATCACCCATCTCATGGGTCGAGAAGCGTACACGCTAGTCTACTCTGGTATATCGATGCCCCGTCTCGATACACCCATGACTAGGAACATTAAACGATGAACTTATGGACTACCATGTCCCCACTAGTATGATCTGCATCATAATCCTGGTAGTCAAGTACACATCCTAAGGGCTTTACCAACATGTAACCATAAGACAGTATAAGGAGACAAGTATACATGTTAAGATAAAGAGCAACCAGATAGCATACTATCATGTCGAGCAAGAAAGTTCTCTCTATATATGTCCAAGCATCCACTATAATATACATCATATGTACAACAATGGCCCCTAGGGCATACATATAACTAACAGAAGGTCGATTGTTGTGAGATCAATTGTTGTTCCTTTCTTTATTGAAAGTGGCTCTTGATTAAGGAGTATAAGAGATGGAGAGTAAAATAGAGGGGAAGTCGATCTCTTCCACCAATGTCTTAGTTACCAAGATGGTGGAGTTCAAGATTTATGATTAGAATTTTCATAGTTAGAAGTTAATGGTGGAGCATTATATTAAAGGGAGGATAAAAGGCGATCACTTGACGAAGACTCCCCGTGATCCGATTACCGCTAATTGGGAGGCGAATGATGCCCAGCTTAGTCACCTCATTCTTAGCTCGATGGAATGATTGATCATGGATTGGCTCGTCTACTTGGGATCCGTGATGGTGATCTGGGATCTGCATTATGAGCTTTATTCATTGTAGTAGAGCCACTCGAAAGCTTATGATTTGGTGCATAAGTTGTACAAGATTCAGCAGGTCCCCACTCACTGTAACAGTAGTACTCAGAGTTTCGGCATTTCGTCCAACTGGTCTTAGAGTTGTTCCTGATCACTAGTAATGTTATTGAGATAAGGAGGTGACATGAGGCCCTTCTAGTGATCATTTTTCTTGGTAGGCTACAGCCCAAATATTAGTCTGCATGTCCGGACTTACTTGGGAAGGCAGATATTACTCTTACGACCACTTATCATACACTCCAACAGATATTTAAGTCGGAGATCACAGATGAGCAACCTGCATCTGGTGAGCACAGTGCTCTTATCAGGCCGGAGAGTTCTCCCACATTTGATTCTCTAAGCGGGAGAGGAGGAGCAGGTCATGGAGGGGGTAAAGCTGGATGAAGAGGCCGAGGAGAGCCTCGTTTTTATGACTAATTCCATCAGGAATGATAATTGAGGCGTTGTAGTAGAAGGGGATAAGAATGTTGTCAATAATCTCTAAATGGATCCTATGTGTAAGCGCATGGCGCTAGGGTCGCAACATTTGCAGACCACGACGGAAACATAGAACAAAAATTTCTAAAACATAGCACCAAACACTGTAACCAAAATCATCTAAATACTAATAGTTGCAAAAGATCAAGAAATCAAAACAAGAAGTTTAGAGGGGTTACAACCTTTTTAGCATGTCCACTCTCTAGTGGAAGACCCATGCTAGACTTCGTAGTGGAGGGATCGAGCTTGATCGTCGACCGTCTCACTGAATCTGATTGATCAGTCGAAAATACTGCATCTCTTAACCGGCAATTTCCCTATCATTTGCATTCATATAGAAGTGTTCGGCATTCATATCACACATATTAGCAAATCAGTCGTTAAATATTAGATTGCATGTGTTAGACTCTAAAACAGGCACTATAAAGGAAATTGACGGCATTTCATAGCATGGCATCATTCCTATATATCACAACTTGTGTTTCGAAGTCTATGCAGGAAAATCCAGAAGAATGGTCAATTTACAAAACAAAGACTGCTAAAGAATACGCCAACTCAAGGATTTTGAATCTGGTATTGATCTAAAAAAGAATTCAGAGAATAAACATATCAGAGAATAATCCCAAAGATAGAAGGAAGCAACACTGCAAGCTTGAAGCCCTGAGGCTCCAATAGAGCCGCGGAACCGCGACAGGAGCCGGCTTTAGCTGCGGTTCCGCGGCGGCTTGTCGACGTCACCTCCTAAATTTCAAGCCATAACTCTTACCTCAGCTCCTATGGCTCTTCAAGTCACTACATTTTCCAGAAGACCCCAGAAGCTTCTGCTAGTTCAGCAAACTAGGGTTTCTAAGCTAAAACATTCCTAGCTTAAAGCCTAAGCTAAGACTCCTAACTAACTTACAACAAACTTTTGGAGGGAATTGCAAATTCATAACCTAGACCTGGGGTTTGGAAAACCTGTAAATAGACCCCTATGCTCACTTGTAAATCATCTTGGAGATCATTTATCATCTAGATCCTATCTCATTTTAGAAATCAATTTTGTGGGTTAGTTGTTGATTAGAAACCCTAGTTCTTCATCTACCCACATTCTTGCCACCTCAAAACCCTAACCCTAATCCAATCAAGAAATACCCAATTCAAGATCCATAGAGTTCAAGCAAAGCAAGTCTTCAAGCAACCTTTAGAAGCAAAGCCGGTATTCAACGGAGCACGAGATCGAAGCGATCCAAGACTCAAGAAGCCGAGCAATGCAAGATTCAACGAGCGAAGTTCCTACCTCTTGTAAATCTCGAGAGTTGTAACTACTTGTTGTTGTAATAAAGGTGAAGATTCTTTAACTTGTTTACATTTCAATTCAAGCATTATGATTCATTTAGATTCTTGAATATGTACTTTGTGATGATGCTTGGATAAAACTCCGCTCGTGGAGGAATCGAAACAATTGTAAAATGATGATATTGATGAATTGTTAAATGTTTTCTTAAATCTTAAAACAATTGTAAATTCTTGAAAATCGATTGATCGATGATCTAGATCGATGCGAATGTGTTCTTGATTTCATTCGCACGATTTAGAGATCGATAATTGATTATTCGACTTTCAAGAAGCTATCTAGTGAATGTTATTCATCGAAAGGACAAAGGATAGGATGAGGAACCCTAATTCCTCGCAAGATCCTTGACCCTCGATGAATTCGACATCGATTTAGCATCAATTTGTTACTATATAAGAAATCGTAATCTTGAATCTTCATCACATCTACAATTTACTCGATTCCTACGAGTTTTACTTCAAATCTTGAAACCCTAAGTGATTGGAATTCTATCGAAACTCGATTCTCGATTTTTTTTATCATTTTATTGATTCTTGATTAGAATAGTGACACTTGAATCCATCGATAAAATCTTGAATCATGTTTTCGTTTCTTTTCTATTAACTTTTCAATTCAAACAAATCAAACATACAAACGAATCGCACAATCCCTGTGGACGATCCGCACTCGCTAACGATCTACATCTGACACCGTAGTTGATTGCGGTCAAAATAATTCTTTGATTGTGAATTTTATTCATTTTCTAAATACCGACACAAAGAAACTTATTCGAGTTACACGACACAATCGGAATTAAGAATCAATCAAATGGCGCCGTTGCCGGGGATTGCGCGCTAATTCGTTTTATATTGAAATTTGAATTGAAAGATTTATTCCATTGTAATTTTTGTGATAAAAATTCGCGCAAAATCTAAACGATTTGTTGTGGTTCATTGCAAGGAGATCTGGAGCTTGCTGTGAAATTGGAAATTTTTTTGGAGAATTCCAGAGGACTCCAGGGGTGAACAGAAGCATTCTGTAGAATTTTTGTGCAGTAATTCCTCAACACCACGGCATTTTCGCGGTCTGAGCCACCATCTGCGGCGGTTCCGCAGCTTGGTGATGTCGTCTCTGCATTAAAATTCTCAGGTAACTTCTTACTTTCTTATCTCCTTCTAAAATCTGCTCCAATTAACATTTTTGTGCAGGTTTCTTTGCAAATAATCGCAGCGCGCAAATAGCAAAATTATATTGTGCTTGTTTTGATTCTTGTGGTTGTTTGCATAATTAATACGGACATTAAGGGCCAAAGACCAAATCCAGATTAGGTGGGGAGTTCATTACCCTTCCTAAGCCCCGAAAACCGCAAAACTTGCATCCGCATTTACCCCAATTATCTAAAAGAAATCTAGAGATGACTCTAAGGACCGTCGCACTCACTTAGGACAGAAGAAGGCCGTGGGTAATTCATTGCTTATCCGCGTTTCTCTTGTGGTGTCTAGGCAAGTGTGTCGAAGGCTAGTGGTTACTTAATTAGGCCCACTACTTACGTAGTGGAGAACCTCCCACTTACCTGGCACTTACCTGGCCACAGGAGAGACAAAGAGGCAGTGGAGGATTTATCCTGCGTCTTGTCTTCTGGCAGTTAGGAGCGGTCTAGAGATCTGACCTAGGCGACCCCTAGAATTAGGGTTTTATGTGTTTCATTTGTTGTGTTGCATCATATTTTCAAAAATCCGTCCTATTTTCAAAACAAACACCGCATTCATTCATTCATTACCCCTAATTATAAGTCAACGTTGCCACTTGTACTAACCCTTTTTTAGTACAAGATAGGCTGGACACGGGATTCTAGTGCCCGTTTAGTCCGCGTACCCTTTATCGACTCCGAAGTAGGTATTTCTCCATTTACTTCTTCTTTACCCATCACCACACCCACATCGATGGATCCACCTCCATCGAACTTCTTTAACCCTAATTTGCCGCCGTCCGTTGGTGTGCAGAATCCACCCCGCATCACTCTCCAAGAGAGGTGCTGTCCACTGCGAGGTCCTCTTTCGACCTGCTTATCCATTCCACCAGCCAACGGCGATAATTTTGAAATTAAACCCCAATACATCAACCTTTTACCCAAATTCCACGGACTCGAGACTGAGGACGCTTACGTTTTCATTACCAAATTTGAAAACGTATGCGTCATGATGGGTACGTCACAACTTTCAGTGGATGCTATGCGTCTACGACTTCTTCCATTTACTTTGTGCGATATAGCCGAGAAGTGGCTATATAACACTACCACACACTCTATTACGAATTGGGAAGAATTCGTCGCGGCATTCCTTAAGAAATTTTACCCAATGCAAAAGACAGCTCGAATTCGTAGTGAACTGAATCAATTTACCCAGCTCCCGACTGAACCATTCTCTAAATGCTTTGAACGTTTCAAGGATCTATTGGTTCAATGTCCTCATCACGGCATCCCGAGATGGTATCTTTGCCGAATCATTTATGAGGGCATTAACCCAAACACTAAACAGAACCTTGAAAACATATGTCAAGGTACTTTTATGACCAAGGATGATGGGGAAGCTTGGAAGTGTTTAGAAGAGTTCGCTGAAAAATCACTACAGTGGGAGAGTGGAACCCAATCATTGAATAGGGGTGGCGTGCACCAAATAGATGTGTCCATAGGTGTTCGAGCTGAGATGGCAGCAATGCAAAAGAAGCTCGACGCTATGGAACACAAATTTTCTGCAGCCTCCCTAAACCCAATGTCGCTCCCCAAAACTATATGTGGCTGCTGTTCTGGTCCGTCTCATTTAACGGTAGAATGTCTATTAAACTCTGCGTTTCAAGGTCACGAGCATACAAATGCCGCATTTCAACGACCTAGAAACGATCCATATTCTTCCACGTACAATCAGGGTTGGAGGAATCACCCGAATTTTGCTTGGAACCAACAACAATCTCAAAACACGATTCCAAGCCAAAATAATTTTCAAAGGGCTCTTCCACCACAACAGCAACCACTTCAACTCACTCAGCACCCCTACCAGTCACAAAATTTCCACAACCAGGTCAACACTCCTGCACAGTCTAATCCTATGCAGTTGACCGGTTCTGACGAACTCTCTCAATTCACTCAAACTAAGAAATCACTTTTGTCAAATTTCATAGAGGTTTCGGCTGAGGTTAGAACTTCCGTCGGTGAGATAAAGAAAAACTCAGCGTCCCAAGCTGAGAGTATCAGATCGATGGAAGCTGAAATGGCACGACTTAAAGCCGAAATGAGTGCGAGAGAAAAATGGAAACTTCCCTCTCAACCCCTACAAAATCCTGGGCATTACAATGTAAATGCCGTCACAACGTTGAGATCGGGAAGAGTGCTGAACAATCATGTCGGGGAAGGAATTGATGATATTGAAAATCCTATCAATAACACCCCGGCTGAGACCTTTCCTCACACACACACTTCTACTTCTGATCCTTGTTCTTCTACCCCACCACCTTCTCGAGAGCCTATTCTCCATTTCCAACTAGGCTCGACACCTCAGCCCAACCCTTATAGTTCTCTACAGACGGTCCCCACTCCTCTTTTAGGATCTCGTCTACCCCCTCTTCCTTCTCCTATGATGGACCCGGCGCTTATTGCGAAAGCTCCTTACCCGAATCGGTTAAGGGGTAATAGAACGAGTCCTCATATGGAGAAAATTATGGAAATGTTCAAACAGGTTAACATCAACATCCCTCTCCTAGATGCAATTCAACAAGTCCCCGCTTATGCGAAAATTCTTAAGGACTTGTGCACTAGGAAGAGGAAGACTCAAGTGCCGAAGAAGGTCTTCATGTTTAATAATATTAGCACTGCTTTTATCCCCCAGCTACCAAAGAAACGAAAGGACCCAGGATGTCCTACAATATCGATTTCTATTGGGGGTAAAAACATAAATCGTGCTCTTTTAGACCTTGGCGCAAGTGTTAACCTACTTCCATATTCTGTATATGAGCAACTAGGGATTAGAGAGCTGAAACCTGCTCACTGCACTCTCCAAATGGCAGACCGTTTAATCACCAAACCAAGGGGTGAACTAGAGGATGTGTTGATAAAGGTCGGGGAATTTGTATTCCCTGTAGACTTCATTGTGCTCGACACATGGCCTGTAGCAAACCCCCGGGGCCAAATACCGGTGATTCTGGGTCGTCCTTTCCTTGCCACTTCCAATGCTGTTATAAACTGTAGAAGCGGTTCAACGAACTTATCATTTGGAAATATGACCATTGAACTAAATATCTACAAAGTTGGAAGTCAGCCATCAGAACCCTCTGCTCATATTCTAGATGTGTGCTCTGTCCACGAGATCGCTCCCGATAGTTGCGGAGCTAAGGAACTTTTCTTTACTGATCTCGACGACATTACCACATCTCTGTTTGACTTTACACAAGATCTTAGTGAGGACACTTTTCCTACACTTGAGTCCTGCACTCCTGACTTTTCTCTACCCGAGTCTGTATCTTTCACAGGCTCTGAGCTTCTTTGTAAATCCAAAAATCACTCGATGATCCCTCCTTCTATCATTTCTCCGCCCGAATTAGATCTCAAAATTTTACCTTCTCATCTTAAATATGCTTATTTAGGTGAGAAGGAGTCTTTACCGGTTATAATATCCGCTTCTCTAGTATTAGAGCAAGAGAATGCACTTTTATCGGCATTGAGATCTAACAAAGAGGCGTTTGGTTGGAGTATGGCGGACATCAAAGGGATTAGTCTCTTGATAGTTGAACATCATATACATGTGATGGATGATGCCAGACCAACCCGAGAACCACAGAGACGGTTGAATCCCGTCATGAAGGAAGCAGTGATGAAAGAGATCGTCAAATGCCTAGATAATGGTATTATATACCCCATCTCCGACAGCCAATGGGTGAGTCCTATACATGTCGTTCCTAAGAAATCCGGCATCACAGTTATAACCAATGAGGCAAATTAGTTGATTCAGACACACGCCCAAACTGGGTGGCGTGTATGTATTGATTATAGAAAACTCAATGCTGCCACGAGGAAAGACCACTTTCCTCTACCATTCATTGATCAAATGCTGGAACGCTTAGCGGGACGAGAGTATTATTGTTTTATGGACGGATACTCAGGCTATAATCAGGTCCTCATCGCCAAAAAGGATCAAGATAAAACCACTTTTACTTGTCCTTTTGGTACCTTTGCTTACAGTCGCATGCCCTTTAGGTTATGCAATGCCCCCGCTACCTTTCAGCGGTGTATGATGGGGATATTCTCTGATATGGTAGAGAATTTTCTGGAGATCTTTATGGACGATTTCTCGATTTTCGGAGACTCTTTTTCTGATTGCCTATCGAATCCTGACGCTGTTCTTACTCGTTGCAAAGAGAAGAACTTAACTTTGAACTGGGAAAAATGCCATTTCATGGTCCAAGAAGGAATTGTACTTGGACATGTTATTTCACAGAAAGGCAATGGGGTTGACAGAGCTAAGATAGATGTCATTCAAAACCTCCCTCATCCCAAAAGCATCAAAGATATTCGGTCTTTCCTTGGTCATGCGGGCTTTTATAGAAGATTCATTAAGGATTTTAGCAAAATTGTTAGACCTTTAACTCTTCTCCTGGCCAAGGATACGACCTTCCATTTTGACTCGGACTGTGAGACAGCTTTCGACTCACTTAAACACTCACTCACTTCAGCCCCCGTTCTATCGTCTCTAAATTGGGACTACCCCTTTGAGCTGATGTGTGACGCATCCGACTTTGCAGTAGGTGCAGTCTTAGGACAGCACATCGAAAAGATGCCATACGTAATATACTATGCAAGTAAGACCCTGAATGATGCTCAAATCAATTATACAACCACCGAAAAGGAACTTTTAGCGGTTGTATTTGCATTAGAAAAATTCAGGCCTTACTTAATTGGCTCACCTATAGTTGTGTACACTGACCATTCCGCCTTAAAACATCTTCTGGCGAAGAAAGATGCAAAAGGTCGACTAATACGTTGGATCCTTCTGTTACAAGAATTTGATCTTGTTATTAAAGATAAGAAAGGATGTGAAAACGTAGTAGCCGACCATCTTTCACGCATCTCTTCTTCCCCTGTGACCCTGCCGATCAATGATTCGTTTCCTGACGAACAGCTCTTGAGCATATCCAATGAACCATGGTTCAGGGATATTGTGAACTATCTTGTCACGGGACTTATACCCAGCGATTGGTCAAAACAGGACAAATACCGTTTTCTATCCCAAGTAAAACACTTTTACTGGGACGATCCATATTTGTTTAAGTATTGTCCTGATCAGATCATTCGCCGGTGTGTCCCGAAAGAATAGTTCAAGAGTGTTATTTATTTTTGTCATGATCAGGCCTGCGGGGGTCACTTTGGTCCTAAAAAGACGGCGGAGAAGGTTTTGCAATGTGGTTTTTATTGGCCGACCTTATTCAAGGACGCATTTGACTATTGCAAAACCTGTACACAATGTCAGTACACGGGTAGAATCTCCCAGAGAAATGAAATGCCTCAGCAACCCATTCTGGTTGTTGAAATATTCGATGTTTGGGGCATTGATTTTATGGGTCCCTTTCCCAACTCCTTTGGGAATTTATACATACTGCTGGCGGTTGATTATGTCTCAAAGTGGGTTGAAGCCATTCCATGCCACACTAATGACAGGAAAGTTGTCATTAAGTTCTTGAAAGAGAATATCTTTTCGCGATTTGGACACCCACGCGCTATTATTAGCGATAATGGGACACATTTCTGCAACAGGTCTTTCGAGACATTGATGCGGAAATACTCAATCAACCACCGACTTTCTACACCCTATCATCTCCAAACAAGCGGGCAGGCTGAAATCTCAAATAGACAAATCAAACTTATCCTGGAGAAGACTGTTGCTAAAAATAGAAAAGACCGGTCGACCAAACTAACGGATGCTCTTTGGGCATTTCGAACTGCATTTAAAAACGACTTAGGGATGTCTCCATATAGGATAGTGTTTGGGAAGGCATGTCACTTACTCGTCGAGATTGAGCATAAAGCATTGTGGGCTATTAAGGAAATAAATTTTGATCTAAACCAAGTCTGCAACTTTCGGAAGCTGCAACTTAATGAGCTAAGCGAACTCCGCGATGAAGCTTATGATAACGCTGTAATCATAAAGAATAGGACTAAGGTTTTTCATGATAAAAAATTTTTGAGGAAAACATTTTCACCTGGTCAACAAGTCCTTCTTTATGATTCACGACTACACCTTCACGCGGGTAAGCTCCGATCTCGGTGGAAGGGACCTTTTGTTGTGCAGTCTGTATACCCGTACGGGGCAATAGAAGTAGAAAATGTTAAAAACGGCACATTTTTCAAAGTAAATGGACATAGACTAAAGCCGTATTTTTTCACTGACCCCACGGAGGAGCTCCTGTTCTTACGGGAGCCATTTTATTTGGATTAAAATTCCTCCGTCTCACCTTCATGTCCTGCATATCACTGCATCATCTTTTTGAATGGAGGTGAGTGAAAAGAGTAAGTTTGGGGGAGGTTCTTCACTTATATATTTTGCCCCCACTAATAAATTCCTCCCAGACTTACAGGTTTTGTAGATATAGCTGTTGGCAACAGTGAGGACACTGTTGAAAACAAGTTTGGGGGAGGTTTGTGCTTATTTTTGCATCATTTGCATAACATTTGCATAAGCACAAAACATTTCTTTAAAAACTTATAAAAATTTAAAAATTTCCAAAATCCATAAAAATTTAAAATTTTCAAAATATAAAAATATTTTAACATTTAAACATTTTTTGTACATAAATAAGATAATGAAAGATTAGATAGTGAAAAATTACATCCATGAGATTAGAAAAATTTAAGAAAACCAAGAAAATTAGAAGTTTTCTTATACGAACTAGTAATAAGTAGTTATGAGCCGTTGTCCCAAGGGTTAGTAAGATGAAAGACGTCACTAATCTGAGGATAAAAATAAGTCTGAAAAATAATTTCTATTCTGGAAGCCAAACATTTTGAACGTTGATACCCTGCTATTCGCACTTACACACGTCTTAAAGCCTGGGATAGTAGAGAATACCTTGAAATGCTCTTATCTTAAAGCCAAAAGTATGAAGGAAATAAAAAAAACGAAATGAAAAAAAATATATAAAGTGGTGAGAAAAATGGACACTGGTTTTGTTATCACCGAGGGAAATAAAAAAAATATATGGTGAGGGTGCCTTTTCACCTAGTGCCCTAAGGCCAACTGGTCTGGGAGTCACTGCTATGCCTGAGGTGGTGCAAGACAAGGAAAATACACCAAGTAAGCAAGCACTGGAGTAATTGGTCGATTAGTACCTCAAGAAGTATTAACGGTCGCATGAAAGTGTGTGAGCAATCTCATCTAAATATTCATTAATTAAAAAGTACTGAGGCTGATGGGCAAGAGTATGATAGCTTGAATTGAATTCTCCGGGTGTAGGGATGTCTTTACACACACGCAGGGTTATATGATCGATGTTTGGAAGAAAGATAGGAATGAAAAATAAGACGATATTTTATTGAGGGAGGACGTGATTTCCGACATCTTTTCATGACCATTAAGATAGGGCTCATGACAACCGAAAAGCTAGCTTAGTTGGAAACCCTAATTTTCAAAGTCTTTCTTTTAAAATTCTTTTCTTTAAATGTAATATTCATGATCTTCCTTTTATTATTGGATTTTGTAGGTGCAATCCGCTGAAAACCCTCAGGAGACAACACTCCTCCTAACCAGGGACACCTAGAGGTTTAAAGGCTTGTTGCACGTGCTCAGTGCAATCGTGTTGCCTACGAAAGTGTGCTAGTTAGTTATTCTCTTTCTTTATTTTCTCCTTCTTTTTAATAAAAAGTTCGCTCGAGATGATCGAAAATAAGTTTGGGGGAATTTGATCAGTCGAAAATACTGCATCTCTTAACCGACAATTTCTCTATCATTTGCATTCATATAGAAGTGTTCGGCATTCATATCACACATATTAGAAAATCAGTCGTTAAATATTAGATTGCATGTGTTAGACTCTAAAACAGGCACTATAAAGGAAATTGACGGCATTTCATAGCATGGCATCATTCCTATATATCGCAACTTGTGTTTCGAAGTCTATGCAGGAAAATCCAGAAGAATGGTCAATTTACAAAACAAAGACTGCTAAAGAATACGCCAACTCAAGGATTTTGAATCTGGTATTGATCTAAAAAAGAATTCAGAGAATAAACATATCAGAGAATAATCCCAAAGATAGAAGGAAGCAACACTGCAAGCTTGAAGCCCTGAGGCTCCAATAGAGCCGCGGAACCGCGGCAGGAGCCGGCTTTAGCTGCGGTTCCGCGGCGGCTTGTCGACGTCACCTCCTAAATTTCAAGCCATAACTCCTACCTCAGCTCCTATGGCTCTTCAAGACACTACATTTTCCAGAAGACCCCAGAAGCTTCTGCCAGTTCAGCAAACTAGGGTTTCTAAGCTAAAACATTCCTAGCTTAAAGCCTAAGCTAAGACTCCTAACTAACTTACAACAAAATTTTGGAAGGAATTGCAAATTCAAAACCTAGACCTAGGGTTTGGAAAACCTATAAATAGACCCCTAAGCTCACTTGTAAATCATCTTGGAGATCATCTATCATCTAGATCCACATCTCATTTTAGAAATCAATTTTGTGGGTTAGTTGTTGATTAGAAACCCTAGTTCTTCATCTACCCACATTCTTGCCACCTCAAAACCCTAACCCTAATCCAATCAAGAAATACCCAAATCAAGATCCATGGAGTTCAAGAAAAGCAAGTCTTCAAGCAACCTTTAGAAGCAAAGCCGGTATTCAACGGAGCACGAGATCGAAGCGATCCAAGACTCAAGAAGCCGAGCGATGCAAGATTCAACGAGCGAAGTTCCTATCTCTTGTAAATCTCGAGAGTTGTAACTACTTGTTGTTGTAATAAAGGTGAAGATTCTTTAACTTGTTTACATTTCAATTCAAGCATTATGATTCATTTAGATTCTTGAATATGTATTTTATGATGATGCTTGGATAAAACTCCGGTCGTGGAGGAATCGAAACAATTGTAAAATGATGTTGATGAATTTTTAAACGTTTTCTTAAGTCTTAAAACAATTGTAAATTCTTGAAAATCGATTGATCGATGATCTAGATCGATGCGAATGTGTTCTTGATTTCTTTCGCACGATCTAGAGATCGAAAATTGATCATTCGACTTTCAAGAAGCTATCTAGTGAATGTTATTCATCGAAAGGACAAAGGATAGGATGAGGAACCCTAATTCCTCGCAAGTTCCTTGATCCTCGATGAATTCGACATCGATTTAGCATCAATTTGTTACTAGATAAGAAATCGTAATATTGAATCTTCATCACATCTACAATTTACTCGATTCCTACGATTTTTACTTCAAATCTTGAAACCCTAAGTGATTGGAATTCTATCGAAACTCGATTCTCGATTGTTTATCATTTTCTTGATTCTTGATTAGAATAGTGACACTTGAATCCATCGATAAAATCTTGAATCATGTTTTCGTTTCTTTTCTATTAACTTTTCAATTCAAACAAATCAAACATACAAATGAATCGCACAATCCCTGTGGATGATCCGCACTCGCTAACGATCTACATCTGACACCGTAGTTGATTGCGGTCAAAATAATTCTTTGATTGTGAATTTTATTCATTTTCTAAATACCGACACAAAGAAACTTATTCGAGTTACACGACACAATCGGAATTTATAATCAATCAATGATCCACGTTGAAAGCAACCCACTCAAGCTCCTACTTCATTTTAGAACATTTCTAGTCTGAAGCAACTAGCTTTATCAAATTTCTAATAGGTAGAGATAGTAGATGATGTGAGGAAACACTTTATTTTCTTTTCTTTCTCCTTTCTTGAAGATACGATGAAAAAGATGAAGAAGAAGCCTCTCTCTTTTTTCTTTTTCCCTTAAAAAATATTATGAAGAGAATGAGAATAAATCTCAAGCCTCTCTCATTTCCTTTCTCTCTCCTCTTTGTTGTCATGTGTAAAGAGAGGTGGCCCCCACTCTCTCTAAGCCTTCACATGCCACAAAAGACAAGTGGAATTTGTATCATACATAAATACTATGTGTGTATCCCATATATACTAGAGAGAGAGAGAGAGTGAATATGTATCAAAACTCATGTGTCTATATATATAATGAGAGAGAGTATATGTATCATATATATATATATAATGTATAGTATACATAATAATACATTAGTATCATATACTATTGAGAGTGTGCGTGTGTGTGTGTATTATATACACAATAGTAGCAACTGTTGGATATAGTGCCCTCAAAGTCAATTATTGAATCGCAGGTACGTGATTGCAATGATTGAGGAGGACCTATACCGGTAGCACAGTCTTACTCGAGATGATAGTATGCTATCTGGTTTGCCTTTATCAGTCGTGTACAGGTTTAGGTGGCTGATCACTATTACACGTTGATAGAGCCATTAGGATCTTGCTTGACTACCAACAGTATGATGGCGATCATATACGTGAGAGTTGGGTAGTCTATAAGCACATCCTTAATTGTGGTCCCTAGTCGTAGGAGTTTCGAGACAGGGCATCGATACTCCGGAGTAGACTAGTGTATATAGTCGAGACCCCGACGAGGGGCGGTGGCCGGTCTCACAAGCCACTGGTGTCAGTTGGATCACCTAAGATGTATACAGGTGCTCATTGGGTTATGAGTACACCGGACAGGACTCGTTGGGAACCTGCTAGTTGGTATTTATACCTAGCGTCAGATAGCAGTTCCCTGGTGACATGTGTACAGGTTAGTTCATCGACCTGAGGTCGTCATTTGTCTCGTGTGAGTTCCCACTGTGATTTTATTTCTACCCTACCACGGCTCAAAGGAGTCATGCAAACAGGTCTTTTTTGGGTACAGTCCCGAGCCACATAGAGGCAAGTGAGCGGATCGGCAGGGGATTCGTCTCTCCCGGTATTGGGGGTGAGATCACGCTGTGTCTAGGAAAGCCATTACACCAAGTCTTTGGCCAAGGCAGGTGAGAATTACTGGTAAGTATTCCAGTAGTTTCTCAGGGTGTTCGGGGCTTGTCTCCAAAATGACTTATACCGCTATTGGGGGTCTGACGTTACCAACCCCCTAGGCCCGATATGCGATACTCATAGACGAACGGACCAGACTGTATGTATATTGTCACTGTTAGGCTCAGTAGGGTTCCAGGATGAGTTCGCTCATCGGCTTCCCTTGAGGTCAGTACATGGGCAGCCGTTACGCACTGCTAGTGCCGCTGACGTGCTTGTGGTTAAACCCACTGCCAGGGTACTGATGAGTCATTAGAGTCCCCCACAGATAGTTTCCCAAGTTCGGGCGAAACGTTGTAGAGGCCGTATGATTTTATGGCAGGGTTCGGAAAATCCACGTGCGTTTACGTACGTGTCATATTTCGGGCAGATAATACTGGTGGGCTTTGGTTTAAGCCGGATCCATGTATTATACCGTGTAGATATAATATCTTTGTCTCAGTTGCATTTGTATTCGGTCGTAATACAAATGCGGGTATGTATATACAGTTACGGGGTTATCCTAAAATTCATTTCAGGATCGCTTTTCGAAGTTGCCAGTTTTCTATCACCCGTCTTAAACATTCGGTTTAATGCGGAATTATCTTTTTCTTTTGGGTGAGTCATGAGTGGAAGCTTCTAGATTGGTGACTAGGTTTTGTGAGTCATTCATTGCTTTAAATGATTGATGAGGTGTTTAAGTGACTCATGGTTTTTGCATTAATGTCTTTTGGTAATGCTTAGGATATTATTACATATGGTCACCCCTTTGCTCCTACACTCACCCCTGTTCATACCATAATATTGTATTATAATATTCCCCATTCTTATTCGTTTTATAAATAAACATGTTCTTTTGACGCATGTCTGCTACATATTACAGGTTATAGGTTCTTGGACAGAAAACAGTGAAAACGATGAAAAAACGATGCAAAAGTGGACTTTGACCCACAAACAGAAGACTCTTGATCAAGCCTACATCAAAGATAAAATTCACAAAGTACAAGGCAATGCAAGGTCCAAGATTACAAAGCGAACGGTTAAAAGTCCACCGCAATTATTCACTGGAGATCTGGAAGAAACATAGAAGCTATTTTAATAAAATAACCAAATAATAAGGAAGCCCAAAGACAGAAGATCCAACAAAGGAAATTTCAAGGCCCAATACTTCCTTTTAAAGAGACAGAGACATAAAATTTTACCAAAGCTTGAAGTCTACTTTGACTAGGTCTTCCTAAGGATATTTTGGTAAATGTAGACGTGCGAATTAATTGTAACCTAGGGTTTCATATCCTCTATAAATAGGAACTCTAAATCATTGTAAAGGCTATGCCTCCCTTCATTTATAAATTTTAGAATTCTTTTGGAGAGCATCGGTGCCTCTTTTCATTTCATGAATTCAGATCTGACAACCCTGTGTTGATGTTTGGAGAGAGCCATCTGTAAGTAGTTTTATTTAATTGCTCTAGTTTAGATTTTAATTCCTTGCCTTCGATGTTAGCTTTGGGGAAGGGTTTTGAGAGATGAGATCTCTCATCCTTTTCTTACCCATAACATATAATCAATAGGACTCCATGCATACGCGTACACACCGTGCCCTACGGCACCCTATCCCTCGAGGTAGCAGTGATACCATAGTATAAAGGCCCGGTTGCGCGCGTTTTCCATGGAGGTTAGGGTAAGGATCTCTAAAGGAAGGACAAGAACCTAGAGGAAGGAACACCTTCCCAAATGGATCTAATCCCCTTTATTGATAATTACCATAACTCCTCATAGATCTTCCTTTGGGTATAGAAAGCGTTGAGATTTATTTACATTTCCAAACCATTCCTAAACCTAACCCTAGCAAGACTTAGATCTAGATAATCTTAGTTTCATAATCTTAGTATAGATAGATTTAGTTTTTAGATTTAATATATCAATCCGAACTCCCATCGAAATTAACTCGTTTGAGCGACTAGGAAATTCACAACATCCCTGTGGACCGGCCCGTACTCACCGGCTAGCTACATGCGACACCGTTCTTGATTGCGGTAACATATATTTTTGATCTATAAAATTTCTTTAATCAACCCCCTCCTCTCTTTTTAGTGGCCAGCCATTCTTCTTCCACTCTCTCACTTGGTGAAATGATGGAATTTGGTTCATGGAAATTTGATAGCTCATTTCTCATTTCTCATTACTCCATTAAAAGGCAACTTCATTAACCATTCATCCATGGTTTTGGATGAAACGAGACAAAATATTCTACTCATTCTCTACTTCCTCTTGGTCATCTCTTTTGGAAGACTTGATGACCGAGTTGCCTCGGTTCAGAGACGGGAGCCCGTATAAAGATCCGTTGACGTGGTGCCATCTGGACGAGGAGACTAGAGATCAAGCGAGATCGCAGATGCCGCAAAGGAGCGTGGGATGATGGCTAAAGAATGAAGGACTCGGATCGTTCGGTATAGCTTTTCTACCCACTTTTTAGTTTGTTAGTTTAGCGTTAATGGCAAGATCTGGGTTATAGTATGCGATAGCGCCAGTTTTAAAAGTTTTTGTTCCGCATTTGGCATCAGATTGACGGCCGGGGCGCTACCGTAGACTTACATGGTATCAGAGCCACGCCATTAAGCTTTACTAACTTGTTCTAACACGTTTAAAACAACGATCGAACGGAATTTCGAAAACAGCAATTTTTATGATAAAGTTTCTGTCGATTTTTAAAACTGGCCTAAAAATTATTTTGAGCATCTCAGAAAATCGAGCAGGCTTTTATAAAAACACAGTAGAAATTTGGGCCCCTGATTCGACCGTACGGCCGCGGAACCGCCGCACATGCCACGGTTTGGCCGCGGTTCCCCCACCGTCTTGGTGCTTCAGTGTGCCAAATTTCTTCCGGGGCTTCTTCATAGGGAATTGTGGTTTCTGGAATATTTCTTTTGGGCCCAGATTTTGTTACTGTACAGCAGATGTACGTGGGGCCCACTTCGGAAAGTTTTGTCGATCGAAATTTTAAACTTGTTAGTTTACAGTACTTACATTATATCTCCGACCGTGAATGTCATTCGAGCGGTAAATTGTGTCTAATTGCTATAGTCCTTTTAGACGGGTTTGCGAACGTGACATTCGCGTTGATATTCTGTGTTGTGCTGTGATGTTGCGGATTTGTCATGGTGGATAGCAGTGTGCAATGGTAGTGCAGTTTGGATTTATTTGTACATTTGATATTGCAGGGCGAGCGTCCAACATGTGGACTGCCGTCATTGCCTATTTGTATAATATTCTTTTGGGGCACGACCGGGCTGAGGTCGATGCACCCGTTATACATATTTTTCATTTCTGTACTAGGTTTACCCTACGACGGAGTGCACGGATAGGCGGGTTCTAGAGGGCAACGGGTCCGCATCTCATGGCTTTGAGAGGCAGAGGGGCCTCACTCTAGAATTGGCAGACTATTCGCCGCACTCGTAGGGGGTACAGGTTGACCCAAGGAGGGGTGCTCAAGTTACCGGATTCCGTGAAGTGAAGGGTGGTCCATTCACTATGCTGTAGGGGGCCGCCTCGCTTCAAGTTTTAGCGGGTAACTTTCCGCACCTGTAGGGGTCTAGGTTTCATTGCACAGGCTATCCACACGACCAGGGGAACGTCGGGTTTCAGTAGCGGCTCTGTGAAACCCGGGGATCTCAGATTATCTGTATTGTTCTGTGATGCTTATTACTTTTCTATAATGTTGCATATTATCACGCCTGGAGCGATTATTGTATATTGGTATATATACTAGTAGATGTTGTATATGTTTTGCACCCACGTTAGTCCAGTCCCCGCTCTGTCGTTAGTTAAGTAACCTAACGGGTGATGATGGGACCCAGTGACGAACGCGAATGGCATATACGTACATTTTATTTTCGTTCTTTTCTGGTGTGATTAATTGATGGGACTGCATTGATTCTGATCAATGCAAAAGAAAACAAACCTATTTGGATGTTGTTGGAACAATTTTTAAAAGTGTTATTACAAAGACGTTTTCTTTTGTTTATGCACAGTGGTATTCGGTTGGAATATCTTGCACCTCATTCGACGACGCAAGGCCCGATATCCCTTCATCGGGAGTGACCCGTTGGGAAGAAGTTTGCGTCAGGGTAATAACTTCACTATAGTCGATTACATGTTGCTTTGCATCGCGGTATTCAGTTGGAATATCCTGCATCTCATTCCACGAGGAAAGAGCCGAGATCCCTTCACCGGGAGTGACCTCTTTAGCAAAGGTTTTCGCCACTATATTTTTATAAAAAGCTATCAGGTTCCTTCAACGAGGTCAAGTTCATTACGTTAAAGGTTTTTTGCCAAAAACCAGCCGTAGCCCTCCGTCGTTTCAGATGGGTAGCATGTAGTATTCATGCTATGTTTGTTGGCCTTCGTCAAGGCATAGTGTATGGTAGCTGCTTGTTACTTTTCTGTTGCATAGATAGATGAGTTGGTTTGGGACAGTCGTATTACCTTGTTGGCCTTCATCAAGGGTATGTACCGGTGGGTTCGAATTGACAAGATAATGATGGGTAGAACTTGACATGTGACTTATGATTTATTGGCCTTCGTCAGGTCATAAGAACATGGGGTAAAAATCACATCGGAAGTTTCTAAAGAAACTGAAACATGTCAGGCATGCGCATACCTTCTAGAGTGTGATAACGTGAGTGGATTCCGTTACGTTATCATGCGATGAGAGTTGGATCCCGATTCCTACTGATGAGTTGGTTTACTCTTCGGGTGATCCCGATTGATTCTTCTTTCAGGTTTGGAGGAGAATTTGACAGTACAGTGGGAGGTTTCCTGATTAGATAAAGTGATAACCATTCTGATCTAGGTTAGAGTACACGCAGAGTGTTTCTTTTCTCTCTCTCTTTGGCAGCGACCTTTGACCGACCCTAGACTATGACTCAGTGACCAAGTTGACCGAACCTTCTTAAAATACTGGCTTTTGGATTGTCCGAGTTGCATAAGTCATTGCCACTCCTTCTTTTACCCTTTGCATTTCTCAGAACACCCCATATTACTATGGACATCCACTTCCATTAGATAGATCCATCGTATGGTTATATACGAACTCGAAGGGATTTCTTCGAGGATGGATCCAGGTTCAGGAGAAATAGAATTGGTTATTCAGTTGTCTTTTATTATCACCTTCTCTCAGGTTGCGAGGGCTCCTTAGTTTAGGAGAGTACACCTATTACGCTTATTGGATAGTCTTCTTCCAAACCATAGGAAGGTGCCGAAAGGTAGGGAATGAAGAAAACCAATTGCCTAAGTAGGGTATACAGAAGGTAATAACTAAAGACAAAATAAAGGGATTAGAAAGAGGGCAAAGTAAATTGCGACTGCTATCATTCACGACCAAACCGCGTACTTCATCGCCACTCCTATTTCACCTTTGCTTTTTTCCCCAGTTCGGGAGAAAGAGAATAAGGTATTATTCAGTTGTCTTTTATCATCACCTTCTCTCAAGTTGCGAGTACTCCTTGGTTTAGGAGAGTACACCTATTATTCTTACTGGATAGTCTTCTTCCAAACCATAGGCTGGTGCCGAACGGTAGGGAAGGAAGAAAACCACTTAGCCTAAAGGGATGTACAAAAGGTAATGAATAAAGACAAATAAAGGGATTTGGAGAGATGGAAAAGAAATATTCGGTTATAGTCATGAATTGGATTATGGAAGAGGCATTACTAGGAATACCAGGATACCCCTACGAAACATTTTCATGTTTCAGTTTCACTGTGCATTGTTAAAGGAAAACTGATTTGCCGATTAGATACTTACTCCAGGGTATGTATTTACCAGGTATGATTCTCATATCTGTATGGTTTTACAGATGATGAGTGGGAGTAGGTTATTGGGAATTAGGTGATCATCCTCGTTATATCGGAATTCATTGTAATTGGTGATATTTGAGGAAATCGCATGGGTTTTTGCCGGACGGCATGCATTTGGTTTTGAGTATCCGTTGTTGTGCACCGATTTCAAAATAATATATCTGTACGTTTATTTTTATAAAGTGAGATATAACTTTTTGAAATTATATCTGTGACATTTACCTATATCAGTTGACGATTGGGTAAGGAGTATTGAACAACGGAGTAGTTCTTAATCATAAGTACAGTTTTCAACCTACGATGCACAGGTTTTGAGTTATTCGACTCAGGGGACTCATACAGAGTATTGTATGCTGTCCAGTGTCCATCTGGACAAAAGGGTTGGTCCTCGTACTATGTTCTGTTTACTTGTGACTTCTCTAGTTTTTAGACAAGTGTTTCGTAGAAATACAATGTCTAAGTTTTGAGAAGTTGTGGGTATAGGAATAAAGTAGAGAACCAGATGTCGCAAGTATCGGGATTCTTCAAAGAGATCGAAGATGTAGATACTTGTGATTGGTATTCAGTTGATAGTAATGGTTTTGAGAAACATGTTTCTCTTTCAGGTGACTCATAATTGGATGGACTCCTAAGTTAAGTAATGCTGATCGGCCTCTCTCCATTAAGTTGATATGCACTGGAGACAGCTGCATGATTAGAATCTGGTTCCAATTAAATAAGTGCCAAGGTTTCTATATTGGATATAGATGTAAGGTTTTCTTAACACCTCTATTAGGGTTTAGAAGCATCATACATGCTATAACAATAAAATTTTGAGGTGCTAAGCAAACTATACAAAGAATCGAACTAGAATATATGAAGTAACTATTAATAGTATCAACAATTAAGAGTTAAGTTATACTAAGTGATGAGACTACAACCTTTGTAGACCTCTTTGGAAGACTCCTTAGCTTTGAAAAGGTTCACTTGATCAACTCCTCGTCCACGACGATCCACCCGAAGCACTTTGCTCTAAGCTTGATGCTTCCTTCGATCTTTGAAAAACTTGAAGCACAACACCCTACACAAGATAGCTAAGGTTGTGTAGGATGATGAAGTGGTTGCTATTCTTATTTATTACCTTTTCTTTTCTTTTTCTAACTCTTTTTTAACATTTAAAAGAGAGCTAGGGTTTTTTTGAGGAAGAAGATGGCTCTCTTTTCTTTTTGGAATGATAATGATAATGTTGTAAAAGAAAAATGAGAGAGAGAAAGAGATCTTATCATAACCACAACCATAGTTAAAATAATATCTAGATATTTCAATTAAGGTTAAAAGGCAAAAGGAAAAGAAAACATGGTTGAGTTAAATTCAACCATGGAATTGTGTAGAAGAGTGTGGAAAGATGACTCATTATCTTTTTCTTTTGCCTTTAATCTTTATTGAAAATATCCATATATCATTTTATCTACAATATGATTCTTATATTTCCATCCTCTTTGTATCATCAACCATGATACTTTTCATATATGTATTTTATGTATGCACATCATCATGTACATATACATGCATGTATCCATAAGAAGAAAAGGATTTAAATAAATAATATAAAAGCCAATATTAAATCAACACTTGATTTAATAAATTGGTCATATCTTATACGACCCGACTAATATTAAATGCCCGATTAAAATACAGTATCATATACTAGTATTTAATCGAGGCTCCGCGCATATCTCATATGTGCACCACTTCGTTTCGCCAGAGCCGAGAAACTTCTATGTGGGACTCTAAGACTCGTCAATACGCCAGCAGTAGATGATGATCATATCAAACACCTACAAGCCGCAAGCGGTCAGCTAAACGTAACGGCCACCCGGGTATTAAGCGATCAGAATAAGAACAAGCGAACCTGTCAAAACTCCTGTCAATCCATCCGGCAACACTAACCGTACAGTCCGGTCTCTTCATCAGATATGCTGCATATCGAGTCTAGGGATGGAATCGTCGACCCCAATAACTCAATAAGTCATGCCGGTATATGGTCTATAACAGATCGAGAAACTTACTGATAACACTTATCAGTAATATCTCAGCAGCCCTGGCCAGGGACTTCCCGTTATAGCCAATCGTGTACAGCACAGCATCAACCCCCAATACCGGGAGAGACGAAACCCCTCCTATCGCTCACTGCCTCCACATGCCTCGAGACTATACCCAAAATCCACCTGTTTGTACGACTCAGTAGAGCCGCAGTAGGGTGGAGATCAAAGTACAGTGGGAGGACACACAAGACTCTATGACGATCTCGGGTCTACAGACTAACCTGTACCAGTGTCACCTGAGAACTGCTATCCGACGTATGATATAATACCATATAGGAGTTCTCGGTGAGTCCGTTCAGTGTACCCAGTCTCACTGAGCACCCGTATACTATCTTCGGTGTCAACACACCAGACGGATATGGGATCATCCATCGCCCATCATATGGAACAAGAATGGTATACGCTAGTCTAAGCTGGAATATCGATGCCCTGTCTCGATATACCTACGACTAGGAACATTTCAAGGATATGCTTATAAACTACAGATGTCCCACTAGTATGATCCGCATCATAATTCCAGTAGTCAAGCCAATATCCTTAGGGCTTTATCAACATGTACCAAATGAATATAAACATGATCAAGTGAACATATGATAAAGTAAAACCAGATAGCATACTATCATATTGAGCAAGACTGTCCCCCGAATATATATATATATATATACACATCAGTACTTACACTATCTCATAATGGCCTCTAGGGCATACATATATCCAACAATCTCCCACTTGCACTAAGGCCAGTTATTGGCATATCTCATACCTAACATCTCAAAAAGTCGCTCATGCTGCGGCTGAGGGAGGGCCTTGGTGAATGGATCCGCAGCGTTGTTCTTTGTGTCTACTCTCTTAATCTCGATCTCGCGGCGATCAACTATCTCCCGGATCACATGATATCGCCTCAGGATGTGTCTGGACTTCTGATGGGACCTGGGCTCTTTGGCCAATGCCATAGCCCCATTATTGTCACAATACAGAGGTATTGGATCAATAATGGTTGGAACTACTCCTAACTCCGCGATGAACTTTCTCATCCAGACGGCTTCCTTGGCAGCATCATTTGCAGCAATATATTCAGCTTCCATCGTTGAGTCTGCAACGGTATCCTGTTTGGAACTCTTCCAACCCACCGTCCCTCCATTGAGGGTAAATGCAAACCCTGAGATAGACTTGCTGTCATCCTTGTCACTTTGGAAGCTCGAATCGGTAAAGGCCTCCATTTGGAGATCCCCATTACCATACACTAAGAACAATTCTTTAGTCCTTCGCAAGTATTTAAGAATGTTCTTTACAGCAATCCAGTGATTCTCCCCTGGGTTAGATTGATACCTGCTTACTACACTTAGTGCATAAGCAACATCAGGGCGTGTACATAACATTGCATACATTATCGATCCTACTGCCGAAGCATAGGGAATAATGCTCATGCGAGCTCTCTCTATGTCAGACTTTGGGCAATCGTCTTTTGAGAGAGTGACTCCATGGCAAGCGGGTAAGGCACCCCGCTTGGAGTCTTCCATACTAAATCTCTTTAGGATGGTGTTTATGTACTTGGTTTGGGACAATCCCAATAACCGTTTGGATCTATCCCTATAGATCCGTATACCCAATATGTATGTGGCATCTCCCAGGTCCTTCATGGAGAACCTTTGTGATAAGAATGATTTGACCGACTATAGCATAGGAATGTCATTTCCTATCAGAAGTATGTCATCTACGTACAATACGAGGATTGCGACATTTCTTCCTATAGTCTTCTTATAAACACAAGGTTCATCTGGATTTTTGATGAAATCAAACTCTTTGATAACATCATCAAAACAGATGTTCCAACTCCGTGATGCCTGCTTTAATCCATAAATGGATTTAAGCAGCTTACATGCTTTACCGCTGCTCCCACTATCAATGAATCCCTCTGGCTGATCCATATAAACGCATTCCTCTAAATCACCATTTAGGAATGCAGTTTTAACGTACATCTGCCAGATTTTATAGTCGTAGTGAGCAGCAATAGCAAGTAGGATCCGAATGGATTTAAGCATGGCTACCGGAGAGAAAGTCTCGTCATAGTCCAAACCTGGTCTTTGACGAAAACCTTTCGCTACCAACCTTGCCTTATAGGTCTCTACCTGTCCATCTACACCGATCTTTCTTTTAAAGATCCATTTGCATCCCACAGGTTTTATCCCGGAGGGTACATCTTCCAAAGTCCATACTTTGTTGGTGTACATGGACTCCATTTCGGATCTCATGGCATCCAGCCAATTCACAGAGTCACCACTCGTGATAGCCTGATGAAAGCTGGAAGGATCATCATCATCCATGATGCAATCTTCTCTATCACCATCAACGAGAAAACCGTAGTATCTCTCCGGTGGGCGAGAAATCCTGCCAGATCTACAGAGTGGCTGAGGTTCATTAGATTCTGTTATAACTTCAGGTTCAGCCAAGTTGTCATTTGTAACTTGTGTTTCTAGAACTTCTTCTAGATTTACCACATTGCCATTTGTATTGTTTGAAAAAATCTCATCTTCTAAAAAGTTGGCATACTGAGAAACAAACACTTTTTGTTCCTCTTTGTGGTAAAAAAGATACCCAAACGAATGTTTAGGATATCCTACAAATATACATTTGACCGATCGTGTCTCGAGTTTGTCTGGATTCTGCTTTTTAACAAAAGCCGGACAACCCCAAATCTTAACTCTTTTAAGAGATGGTTTCTTCCCATGCCATATCTCATATGGAGTGGTAGACACGGTCTTGGTTGGAACTTTGTTTAACATAAAAGCTGCTGTTTCCAATGCATGCCCCCAAAACGAGAGAGGTAACTCAGCATCACTCATCATGGATCGTACCATATCTAATAGGGTACGGTTCCTTCGTTCTGACACACCGTTGTGCTGTGGTGTGTAAGGTGGAGTGAGCTGAGAGAGAATCCCATTCTCTTTTAGGAAGTCTAAGAACTCAGTACTTAAGTACTCTCCACCTCGATCTGATCGAAGTATCTTGATACTCTTTCCTGTTTGGTTTTCTACTTCATGTTTATATTCCTTGAATTTCTCGAAAGCTTCAGATTTATGTTTTATCAAATATACATGACCAAATCTTGAGAAATCATCAGTAAAAGTTATGAAGTATGAAAAACCGCCTCTTGCATGTGTAGACATTGGTCCGCATACATCACTATGTATGAGGCCTAGGAGCTCTGTAGCTCTTTCTCCGTATCCTGTAAACGGGGTTTTGGTCATTTTACCTTTGATACAAGACTGGCAAGTTGCATAAGATTTATACTCAAAAGAATTTAAATATCCATCTTTATGAAGCTTGTTTAGTCTTGTTTCATTAATATGACCAAGTCTACAATACCAAAGAAAAGCTTCATTTATCTCTGAAAATTTTCTTTTATTTTTGTGTTGTATGTTGAAAACTGTGTGTTGATTAAGGACGTATATCCCGTTATTTAATGTACCACAACCAATCAACTCTTGATTCAGTCTAATGTTCATAACATTGTGTTGTACAGCAAAATGATACCCTTCATTGTCCAACAAGGAAACAGATATAATATTACAAAGCATACTTGGTACAAAATAACACGGGTTCAAAACCAATATACAACCCGAAGGCAAACCTAGGTGATACTCTCCTACTGAAACTGCATTTACACTGGAACCATTTCCAACTTGGAGAGTATGATCACCTGTCTTCAGAACTCTGCTATTTCTCAACGCCTGCACAGAATTGCAAATATGAGAACCCGAACCGGTATCCAATACCCAGGAAGCAGAATTAATAGAAAAACAGTTTTCAATTACGAACACACCTGAAGCTGAAGCATCACCATGATTCTTCTTGAGTGCTAGGTACTCAATACAGTTCCTCTTCCAGTGTCCCGTCTTCTTGCAATGGAAACATTCACCTTTCTCTGTTGCCCCAACCTTGGACTTGCCTTGTCCCTTTACCTTTTTGATTCCACCCTTAGGTTTGGTGGGTTTCTTCTTCATCTTTCCCTTGGCCTTAGCCTTTGGGTAAGATGAGGAGGATTGCCCAACAGACATAACGGGAGTCTTCACTGACTTTAGTGTGCTCTCTGCACTCCTTAACATATTAAGGAGTTCAGGCAGTTCCTTCTCCATGTTGTGCATGTTGAAGTTAACGATGAACTGAGCAAAGGTGGAGGGGAGAGACTGTAGAATAATATCTGTATACTGTTCATTGTCCATTGTCCACCCAAGGTCCTCAAGCTCTTCTATGAGAGCTATCATTTTCAGAACATGGTCTCCTACTGCTGTGCCAGCGGTCATGCGCATCTGAAACAGTTTCTTAGACGCTTCGTATCGTAATACGCGGGATTGCTCTCCATACAACTCTTTTGTATGGAGGAATATGGCTTGTACATCCATATTCTCGTGCTGCTTCTGATGTGTGTTATCTATCGATGCAAGCGCGAGGCATTTTGCCGTGGCACAGTCAGCGTCCCATGTCTTGTGGATTTCCATATCCGCAACTGAAGGTTTAGGACCTAGGGGGGCAAGGCTGGAGCTGTAAGGACATATGATACTTTATCATAAGTCAAGGCTATGTTTAAATTCCTCAGCCAGTCTTTATAGTTGGTCCCATTCAGCTTGTTTTTATCTAATAGAAGATTAAGTCCTGTCATGGGTATCTGCCATTAAGAGAGAGAAAAGAATACACTTAGCGAATGCTCTTGCAAAGATCAGATTGGTTATTATCTTGTCTAATCGATGTCTCCCACTGTTTTTATCAAATTTTCTTTAAAACCTTTTAAAAAGAAAACTAGCCGGGATTAATTACATTCTACAACTTCGCCAACCTCTCAGCCAGGCCAGTGCCGGTACTTGAGGGAGGTTCCCCGTGCTTTCGCACGGACCTAATTAAAGTAAACCTCGTCTTCCCAGAGGCGTAGCCCCGTTTGGCACCTTTCTAGACACCTACCGAGTCAGCTAATTGTAAAGTGCAAAATTCTCCCGGGAGCAACATTTGCTCGCAGTGGGATCGGGATCCTATTATCATATAGTAGGTATACAATCTCATTGTAATTTTCAACTCTTGAAATTCCCGATATGATTTTTACCCCTAGTACTTATGACCTTAACTAAAGTCAACATATCATAAGTACTAGTCAAGTTCTTCCCATTATTTCGTGATTAACTAGACCCACTCATATGACCCTTAACTAAAGTCAACATAATCATATGAATGTCCTAACTAATCTGCATCATATGCAGGGTAGGAAGACATCACTTAGCTACCGTTCACTGCGCCTTAACTAAAGTCAAAATACGCAGCACGAATACTAAGTACTCTGCTTCCTAAAATGACGGAGGGTGGCGGATAGTTTTTAAGAAAACTTTTGACGATTTGAACTGGATATCATTGTAGAATCTAATGGGTTTAAAAAGGAGTGGCTTAAGCTCCGCATTTTGAAACTTGCTTTTTATAAAAAAGGCCGAGTGTGTTTCAAATCTTGATTCTACAATATCCTTTTAGGTTCATTTATCTTTTACATTAATCTCATTAATGTAGTCCCATCATTTAAATCCTAAGCCATTACAGAGAGAAACGAAAATATAACGTACACTTATGCCACTCGCATTCGTCACAGTGTCCTGATATGCACCGTTAGGTTACTTAACTAACGGCATACCGGGACAGGGCTAGTGCGGGTGTAAAACATAAGTAACGTCTAATATATATCATATATAAAATTTCATTCGTCTCAGACATGTATTAAAAGATCACATCAGATAATGAAAACAGCAGAGCACATAAAGGATATCTAGGAGGTCCGTATTTTATATTTAGCCAGCAATAAAAATACGGATTCCACGGTCGCAATAAATAGCCAAGCCCACACCCCTAGACCCCTACGAGAGCGGCAAGCGACCCTACCAATTATGGAGTTTAGGAGACCCGGTCTCGACTCCTCGAGATGGCCTCCCACTGAACCCAAGAACCTGGTCACTCGTGCCCTCCACCTTGGGTCTGTCCTAATGCGGAAAAGTAAATAATATACAACACTGGTGACAACAACCTCACCACGGAAGTGCCCCAAATAAAAGAATATTACATACAAATTAATATTACATGAATTAAAAGAATACTCTCATCTCACATAAAAAGAAAACCCCCGGCTATTCATTGCGACAATCTTGCATATCAAATCTCATCGACACAGAGAAATAAAATGGGAAAAATACAACAATTGGAATCTTTAACTGCCTTTAGACAACACAAATCCGGAATATCACATATACAAGATTTCATGCCTAAATAATGTAAAGCTCGCATTTGGGTCTCATTCAAGAAAACACCTTTTCAAAACAAACCGGATAATTCAACAAGAATTCCGTTTATCCCGAGACCGAACTGCTAGATTTACACGCAATAAACAAATTTGTAGATTTCAATTATTGTATCACATACTATTAAACTAAGCGACGTTGGAACATCCGATCAAACAAATTGAACAACCACAAACTGCTCTGAAATCTCAACACCTGAGCAGATTATAAAAATACCAGTAACAACAGAGAACACATACGGGCCAGCACAAGAAAATACGGCCCCTAAGTCGACTATACGGCCGCGGAACCGCGGCCTAAGAGGCTTGTTGCGGCGGTTCCGCGGTGGTATAGTCGATTTAGGGGATCGTTTTTCTGGTGAGCCCATATATTTCCCTACTTAATTTTTTACATATTTTTAATTTGAAAAATTCCAGGTTTTTAAAAAATTTCCAGAGAGCACCCCCCGGGTGTCGTTTTTCGTCCGTTCCATGTTTTCAACGTCGTTTAGGTTACCACAAAGCTCTAGCTTGGCTCTGATACCATGTAAGGTTTTCTTAACACCTATATTAGGGTTTAGAAGCATCATACATGCTATAACAATAAAATTTTGAGGTGCTAAGCAAACTATACAAAGAATCGAACTAGAATATATGAAGTAACTATTAATAGTATCAACAATTAAGAGTTAAGTTATACTAAGTGATGAGACTACAACCTTTGTAGACCTCTTTGGAAGACTCCTTAGCTTTGAAATGGTTCACTTGATCAACTCCTCGTCCACGACGATCCACCCGAAGCACTTTGCTCTAAGCTTGATGCTTCCTTCGATCTTTGAAAAACTTGAAGCACAACACCCTACACAAGATAGCTAAGATTGTGTAGGATGATGAAGTGGTTGCTATTCTTATTTATTACCTTTTCTTTTCTTTTTCTAACTCTTTTTTAACATTTAAAAGAGAGCTAGGGTTTTTTTGAGGAAGAAGATGGCTCTCTTTTCTTTTTGGAATGATAATGATAATGTTGTAAAAGAAAAATGAGAGAGAGAAAGAGATCTTATCATAACCACAACCATAGTTAAAATAATATCTAGATATTTCAATTAAGGTTAAAGGGCAAAAGGAAAAGAAACCATGGTTGAGTTAAATTCAACCATGGAATTGTGTAGAAGAGTGTGGAAAGATGACTCATTATCTTTTTCTTTTGCCTTTAATCTTTATTGAAAATATCCATATATCATTTTATCTACAATATGATTCTTATATTGCCATCCTCTTTGTATCATCAACCATGATACTTTTCATGTATGCATTTTATGTATGCACATCATCATGTACATATACATGCATGTATCCATAAGAAGAAAAGGATTTAAATAAATAATATAAAAGCCAATATTTAATCAACACTTGATTTAATAAATTGGTCATATCTTATACGACCCGACTAATATTAAATGCCCGATTAAAATACAGTATCATATACTAGTATTTAATCGAGGCTCCGCGCATATCTCATATGTGCACCACTTCGTTTCGCCAGAGCCGAGAAACTTCTATATGGGACTCTAAGACTCGTCAATACGCCAGCAGTAGATGATGATCATATCAAACACCTACAAGCCGCAAGCGGTCAGCTAAACGTAACGGCCACCCGGGTATTGAGCGATCAGAATAAGAACAAGCGAACCTGTCAAAACTCCTGTCAATCCATCCGGCAACACTAACCGTACAGTCCGGTCTCTTCATCAGATATGCTGCATATCGAGTCTAGGGATGGAATCGTCGACCCCAATAACTCAATAAGTCATGCCGGTATATGGTCTATAACAGATCGAGAAACTTACTGATAACACTTATCAGTAATATCTCAGCAGCCCTGGCCAGGGACTTCCCGTTATAGCCAATCGTGTACAGCACAGCATCAACCCCCAATACCGGGAGAGACGAAACCCCTCCTATCGCTCACTGCCTCCACATGCCTCGAGACTATACCCAAAATCCACCTGTTTGTACGACTCAGTAGAGCCGCAGTAGGGTGGAGATCAAAGTACAGTGGGAGGACACACAAGACTCTATGACGATCTCGGGTCTACAGACTAACCTGTACCAGTGTCACCTGAGAACTGCTATCCGACGTATGATATAATACCATATAGGAGTTCTCGGTGAGTCCGTTCAGTGTACCCAGTCTCACTGAGCACCCGTATACTATCTTTGGTGTCAACACACCAGACGGATATGGGATCATCCATCGCCCATCATATGGAACAAGAATGGTATACGCTAGTCTAAGCTGGAATATCGATGCCCTGTCTCGATATACCTACGACTAGGAACATTTCAAGGATATGCTTATAAACTACAGATGTCCCACTAGTATGATCCGCATCATAATTCCAGTAGTCAAGCCAATATCCTTAGGGCTTTATCAACATGTACCAAATGAATATAAACATGATCAAGTGAACATATGATAAAGTAAAACCAGATATCATACTATCATATTGAGCAAGACTGTCCCCCGAATATATATATATATATATATATACACATCAGTACATACACTATCTCATAATGGCCTCTAGGGCATACATATATCCAACAATAGAATGGTTCATATCTTAACGATATTAAGGTACGGGGAGTTATCCGGCTTATGCTTAAAACCAGACTCTGGATAACTCAAGGCACGTTTCTGTAATGGCAGTTTGTGGGTTAACCCAGGCTATGTCGAGGGTTGACTTTCTACCATCTGGAAGATCAATAGTGATATTGTTCTTGACTCGCCACAGTTTTAGTAAAATGGATTTTTTCAGAAAATAGTAGTGGGAGTATGGTAGAACTGGAAGTGATTCCAGAACCGCAAACGATTACGAAAAATTTAATAGGACCTAAAGATTCAATCAGGTTTGACATTTCAATAGCCACTCCGCAGATATGGTGGGTAATCTCAAACACCCGAGAGGTACTCCGGTAGCCTCAAGGACGGTGACAGGGAGGTTCTTGTTTACCCAGACTTGACACTACTGTTGTTCCAGACTATGAGACCTGAAAGGAGGATAAGTATAGCATCGTTCTAAACTAGCTTTAGAAGTACACGTATATATTATTCTGCCAGAGGGTTGTTGTGGTCAGTGGGAGCAGCGGAAGCATAGTGGGCAAGTAGCTTATGTCTATTTATAGTCTAAAGCAGATATAGCGGAGATAGATCATCTAATTTTGATATGATAGTCATGGCTTTGACTTCATTAGAATAAGGGATGGATCTGTTAAGAAGGTAGTAGGGTGTGTGATGTCCTGGTATTTGGATGACATACACAGAGTAGGAAGTAAAATTCATATACTACGATTGGTTGTACTTTGGTCGTCACAGAGTTGTTTCTCCACAAAGGATATGGATATAATATCTAACATTCTGGTTACTAGATCTATGGTTTTAGATCTAAATTTGGGTAGTTTCCCAATCTGGATACTTTGATAGTATTCTAATAGTATTTTAGAATAGTTGACTCCTGGCATGGTGGTGTACCTGCTGGTGATGGAGTCACCCTCTCTAAAGGTGTCTTACAGACTAAAGGGGAGAGGGATGTGCATGATTGGCATATCACTTGCTTAGGCAATTGAGTCAATCGTGAGATATCAAGTACCACACCAGATGTTGTTTTTGCACTAGATGCGATAAGTTTATATTAATCCAATCCTGAAGAAACATAAGGAAGCAGTTTTAGAATATAAGTGCATGTTCTACGGATTTGATGACGGCAGCCTCCTTCGGGAGACGGTTATCATTCCAGGCTTCAAAGGTGACATGGATGACAGAGTGATTGTTAGAGTTATAGTTTTCCCTCTGACGAAGGGGACAGTATTATGGACAGTTGGTCCAAGAGGATACTGTGGGAGGCATGGTGCATGATACTGATTAGGTTTAGTTATCGATACAGTCTAAGAAACTTGGATTTGGAGTTCATTTATGAACTAGGTCCCATCAGATATCCAGACATATTCTAAGACAGGTATTACTCAATTCGGGAGATGGCTTTCTTCGCGAACTTGAGATTAAGAGAGACATAGAAAAAAACGTCAGGGCGGATCCACTCATTGAGGCTATTTCTCGAACACAAGAGTTTTACAAACGAGCTTTGTGAAACTGTTTAGTAGAGGAGTTGGGTGTTCGGTATCACACGGGCTGTGAGTATGCGGCATCGCAATAATTAGCCTTAAGTGCAAGTGGGAGATTGTTGGATATAGTGCCCTCAAAGTCAATTATTGGATCGCAGGTACGTGATTGCAATGATTGAGGAGGACCTATACCGGTAGCACAGTCTTACTCGAGATGATAGTATGCTATCTGGTTTGCCTTTATCAGTCTTGTATAGGTTCAGGTGACTGATCACTATTACACGTTGATAGAGCCCTTAGGATCTTGCTTGACTACCAACAGTATGATGGCGATCATATACGTGAGAGTTGGGTAGTCTATAAGCACATCCTTAATTGTGGTCCCTAGTCGTGGGAGTTTCGAGACAGGGCATCGATACTCCGGAGTAGACTAGTGTATACATTCGAGACCCCGACGAGGGGCGGTGGCCGGTCTCACAAGCCACTGGTGTCAGTTGGATCACCTAAGATGTATACAGGTGTTCATTGGGTTATGAGTACACCGGACAGGACTCGCCGGGAACCTGTTAGTTGGTATTTATACCTAGCGTCAGATAGCAGTTCCCTGGTGACATGTGTACAGGTTAGTTCATCGACCTGAGGTCATCATTTGTCTCGTGTGAGTTCCCACTGTGCTTTGATTTCTATCCTACCACGGCTCAAAGGAGTCGTGCAAACAGGTCTTTTTTTGGGTACAGTCCCGAGCCACATGGAGCCAAGTGAGCGGATCGGCAGGGGATTCGTCTCTCCCGGTATTGGGGGTGAGATCGCGCTGTGTCTAGGAAAGCCATTACACCAAGTCCTTGGCCAAGGCAGGTGAGAATTACTGGTAAGTATTCCAGTAGTTTCTCAGGGTGTTCAGGGCTTGTCTCCGACACGACTTATACCGCTATTGGGGGTCTGACGTTACTAGCCCCCTAGGCCCGATATGTGATACTCATAGACGAACGGACCGGACTGTATGTATATTGTCACTGTTAAGCTCAGTAGGGTTCCAGGATCAGTTTGCTCATCGGCTTCCCTTGAGGTCAGTACATGGGCAGCCGTTACGCACTGCTAGTGCCGCACAGATAGTTTCCCAAGTTCGGGCGAAACGTTGTAGAGGCTACTGATGAGTCATTAGAGTCCCCCACAGATAGTTTCCCAAGTTCGGGCGAAACGTTGTAGAGGCCGTATGGTTTTATGGCAGGGTTCAGAAAATGCACGTGTGTTTACGCACGTGTCATATTTCGGGAAGATAATACTTGTGGGCTTTGGTTTAAGCCGGATCCATGTATTATACTGTGTAGATATAATATCTTTGTCTCAGTTGCATTTGTATTCAGTCGTAATACAAATGCGGGTATGTATATACAGTTACGGGGTTATCCTGAAATTCGTTTCGGGATCGCTTTTCGAAGTTGCCAGTTTTCTATCACCCGTCTTAAACATTCGGTTTAATGCGGAACTATCTTTTTCTTTTGGGTGAGTCATGAGAGTGAGTCATGAGTGGAAGCTTCTAGATTGGTGACTAGGTTTTGTGAGTCATTCATTGCATTAAATGATTGATGAGGTGTTTAAGTGACTCATGGTTTTTGCATTAATGTTTTTTGGTAATGCTTAGGATATTATTACATATGGTCACCCCTTTGCTCCTACACTCACCCCCTCCTCTCTTTTTAGTGGCCGGCCATTCTTCTTCCACTCTCTCACTTGGTGATATGATGGAATTTGGTTCATGGAAATTTGATAGCTCATTTCTCATTTCTCATTACTCCATTAAAAGGCAACTTCATTAACCGTCCATCCATGGTTTTGGATGAAACGAGACAAAGTATTCTACTCATTCTCTACTTCCTCTTGATAATCTCTTTTGGCAGACTTGATGACCGAGTTGCCTCGGTTCAGAGGCGGGAGCCCGTATAAAGATCCATTGACGTGGTGCCACCTGGACGAGGAGACTGGAGATCGAGCGAGATCGCAGATGCCGCAAAGGAGCGTGGGATGATGGCTAAAGAACGAAGGACTCGGATCGTTCGGTATAGCCTTTCTACCCACTTTGTAGTTTGTTAGTTTAGCGTTAATGGCAAGATCCGGGTTATAGTATGTGATAGCGCCAGTTATAAAATTTTTTGTTCCGCATTTGGCGTCAGATTGACGGCCGAGGCGCTACCGTAGACTTACAACAACCATATAACATATATGGATATTAAGTCAACACTTGACTTAATAATCCAGCTTATAAATAAACCGGCCAGTATTATCAAATGTCCGATTAATATATGCATGTCATAAACACGTATTTAATCGAATACCCGCACGTATCATATACATACACCATATCATCATTTCGCCTGAGAAGGAACTTTCATTATAGGACTCTAAAGACCTGACAATACGCTGGCTATTGGTTAAATGGGACCGTATTCGATTGAATATGAAACACTTTCAGATCAATCCCTTCATAGGTTAACCCGCAAGCATGTCAGCGGTACTAGTTACACGTAACAGCTACCCAGGTTTATCAAGAGGTAGGTTGAGGAATAAAATCATCTGAACCCAACAAAACCTATCAGTGAAAATTACTGTATAGTTTGATCTCTTTGTCAAAGAGAATCGCATACCGGATCTGCGGGGTGGAAACTGTCAGACCCCCAATAACCCAATAAGTCATGCAGATATCGAACTCATAACCATCCAAGATAAAACTAATAGCACTTACCATTTTATCTCAACCACCCTAACCAAAGATTTCTGGTTATAGTCATGTCTTGCACAGCGCATCATCGACTCTTTATACCAGGAGAGACGAATCCTCTTAACCGCTCACTGCCTCCATGTTCTTCGAGACTATACCCAAGTAAAACCTGTATGCATGACTTTTTAAAGCCGTGGTTGGGTAGTAATCAAAGTATAGTGGGAACACATACAAGAAAGTATGGCGATCTCAGGTCAAAAGACTACCCTGTACAATCATCACCAGATAACTGCTATCTGACAATAGGTATAATACCATTCAGGAGTTCTAGGCGAGTCCGTTCAGTATGCTCATTCTCCAATAAGAACCTGTATACAATCTTCGGTGTCAAACACCAATAGCTGTAGGTCCAGCCATCACCCCAGTCGGGATTAGGAAACATATACACTAGTCTACTCTGATATACCGATACCCTATCTCGATACTCCTACGACTAGAAATATTTAAGGATGTGTTTATGGACTACCCAGGCCCTACTGGTATGATCCCATCATAATCTTGGTAGTCAAGAAAAAATTCTAAGGGTTTTATCAACATGTATTAGCGATACGTAATAGAAAGTAAAATATATATATTTATGAATGATAAAGACAAAGCCATATAGCATACTATCATGTCGAGCAAGAATGTTCTATCTATATAGGTCCATGTACAATTACAATAATTGCCTTCAGAGCATCTATATCCAACAATCTCCCACTTGCATTCAAGGCTAATTATTGCAGTATCACATACCCAACTTCTCTAATATCAGTTTCACAAACTGTATTTAAAAAACAACCTCAGTGAGTGGATCCGCTATAATGTCTCTCATTTCTTTTCTCTTTATCTTAATCTTGCAGAGATCAGCTATCTCCCGAATCAAGCGATACCTGCCATAAAATTTGTTTGGATATCTGATTGGACCAAGTTCATAAATGAACTTATTTATCCAAATAGTTTCTTAGGCTGTATCAATAGCTGAGTCATACTCGACATCCAGAATCATTGGAACCCTTCCAATATACTGCTCCTTAATAAGAATGTAAACTTATAACTTGTGACAGACTTTCTGTCATCTAAATCACCTTGGAAGATGGAATCGGTAATCGCCTCCTGTTGGAGGTTGCCATTACCACACACCAAGATATTCTCTTTAGTGCTTCACAAGTACTTAAGAATTTTCTTCATTGCTATCCTTTGTTTCTTCAGATTTGGAATGATATCTTCTTACAACGGTAAGTGCATACTCTACATCTAGTCTAGTATATAACATCACATGATTGACCCTACTGTCGAAACATATAGAATGGCATTCATGCGAGTCTCTCTCCTCATCAGTTTGGAATACATCTCTTTAGAGATGGTGGCTCCATGATATCCGGCTACACCACTTGTTAGGAATATATATGCTCTAGAGGCCATTATTGTATATTATAGTGGATGCATGGACATATATATAGAGGACTTTCTTGCTCGACATGATAGTATGCTATCCGATTGCTCTTTATCTTAACATGTACATGTGTATTATTATATTGTCTCTCTGATACATGTTGATAAAGACCTTAGGATGTAGGCTTGACTACCAAGACTATGATGTAGATCATACTAGTAGGGCTTGGGTAGTCCACAAGCACATCCTTTAATAGTTTCTAGTCGAGAGAGTATCGAGATAAGGCATCGATATTCCAGAGTAGACTAGTGTGTATGTTTCTTGACCTTGTATGGGGCGATGGTTGATCCCACAACCATTGGTGTTTTACATCAAAGATTGTACATAGGTGCTCATTAGAGAATAGGTACACCGAACAGGACTCGTCGAAAACTCCTAGATAGTACCATACCTATCGTCAGATAGCAATTCTCTGGTGACACTTGTACAGCTTAGTCTGTAGACCAGAGATCGTCATAATGTCTTGTGTAGTTTCCACTGTGCTTTGATTTCTTCTCTATCATGGCTCAAAGGAGTCATGCATGAAAGTGTTTATTACCACCACCACTGGGTTTTACTAGCATCAAGCATGCCATTTTAAAAAAATTTGGGGTGCTAATTAACACTAACCAAGATCTTTACTAGATGATTAGGGTTTATGGTTTGATATCTAACTAAACTAGCTAAGAGAATGAGATTACAACCTTTGTAGACCGTGTCCTTCTCTTCTAAAGCTCCGGGTTATATCCCCTATGACTCCTGGTAGCTCCACTTGCAGGTTGAATGAACTTGCTTCAATGACCTTCGTGCCGAAGATGATCCACCCAAAGTCCCTCTAGCTCAAGATACATCTTCACTAAACTATCTTTAGTGAAGGAAACACACTACACTTGATTGCTAATCAAGTGTAGGATAGTGAAGTAGGAGTATTTGGCTCACTAGGTTGATGCAAAGCCATATCGTTCACATCACATGTGAGGGTTAGGGCTTTGAGGTGGAAGAAGATGGAGATGTAAGAATCTAGAGAGAAAAATGAGCTCAAGTCAAGAAAAGGACTGAGTATAGAATGATGAAGTGAAGAATAGCTCTCTCTTGAGCTCACTTATTCAAGCATGGAATTATTTCCAATAATAAATTGCAACCATGCTTGAATAGTAAGTCAAGACTAATAAATAAATGATAAAGCCCAGACTTCACACCATAATCAAAATATCTCCCCATTTTCCCACCTTTTAGTCTATTTTCTAAAAATAGAAATTCAACCATGCTTGATATATATATATAAAGAAAAGAAAATAATTAGTGAGCTAATAATATTAGTTAATATATAATTATATCAAATATAAATATAAATCATATTATTAAATCAACACTAGATTTAATAATCCGGTTATATCACATATAACCGACTAATATCATTTATTTGTATATCACATTATCAAATCAACACTTGATTCGATAATCCGGTTATATCACATACAATCTAACCGATAACAAATAACCGCCAGATTATAATACTGTATCACATACTCGTATTTAATGAGGCCCCCGCACATATCAACATATGCGCCCTATTTCGTTTCGCTTGAACTAGGAAACTTCTATGTGCAACTCTAAAAACTCATCAATACGCTAGCAGTAGGTAAATATCACATCAGCTACCCACAAGCCGTCAGCGGTACTAGCCGGACGTAATGGCTATCCAGGTATTGAGAGATTAGAAGATCAACAAGAAAGCTTGTCCAAATTCTCATGAAGCCTATAAGTAACACTTACCGTACATTCCGGTCTCTTCGTCTGATATGTCACATATCGAGTCTATGGGTGGTATCGTCAGACCCCAGTAACTTGATAAGTCATGCCGATGTATGGCTCATAATGGTTTGAGAAACTACTAATAACTCTTACCAGTAAATCTCATCAGCAGCCCTGCCCAGGGACTTCCAGTTATAGCCAATCAAGCAAAGCACAACATCAACTCCCTATACCGGGAAAGACGAAATCCCTTTTATCGCTCATTGTCTCCATGTGACTCGGGACTGTACCCAAAATCCACCTGTTTCCACGACTCCTTTGAGCCGTGGTAGGGAGGAAATCAAAGCACAATGGGAGCCACACAAGACTCTACGACGATCTCGGGTCTACAGACTAACCTGTACCAGTGTCACCAGAGAATTGCTATCTGACGATAGGTATATACCATCTAGGAGTTCTCGGCAAGTTATGTTCGTTGTACCCATTCTCTAATGAGCTCCTATGTACAATCATTGATGTCAAACACCAATGGCTATAGGATCAACCATCGCCCCCATACAGGGTCAAAAAATGCATAAACTAGTCTACTCTGGAATATCGATGCCCTGTCTCGATATCCCCTCGACTAGGAATAATTAAAGAATGTGCTTGTAGACTATCCAGGTCCCAGTAGTATGATCTGCATCATAGTCCTGATAGTCAAGCTAACATTCTAAGGGCTTTATCAACATGCATAAGAGAGACAGTATAATAATACCAGTATACATGTTAAGATAAAGAGCAACCAGATAGCATACTATCATGTCGAGCAAGAAAATCCTCTATATATATATCCAAGCATCCACTATATCATACAATAAAGGCCTCTAGTGCATACATATTCCTAACAATCTCCCACTTGCACTAAGGCCAGTTGTTGTAATATCTCATACCCAACATCCTAAAAAGTCTTTCAAATTGCATCTGGGGGAGGGCCTTCATGAGTGGATCCGCATGTTATCCTTCGTATCAACTCTAATGACCTCGAACTCCCGGCGATCTACTATCTACCTGATCAGGTGATACCGCCTAAGAATATGTCTAGATCTCTGATAGGACCGAGGTTCCTTGGCCAAAGCCACAGCTCCATTGTTATCACAATACACAGGTATTGGGTGCTCAATGGATAGAACCACACCAAGTTCAGTAATGAACTTCTTCATCCAGACGACATCTTTAGCAGCATCATTGGCAGCGATGTATTCAGCCTCCATCGTCGAGTCTGCTACGGTATCTTGCTTAGAACTCTTCCAACATAACGTCCCTCTGTTGAGACTAAAGACAAAATTCGAGACCGACTTATTGTCGTCCTTATCACTCTGGAAGCTCGAATCGTTATAGGACTCCACATGGAGTTCTCCGTTACTATACACCAAGAACATTTCTTTAGTCCTTCTCAAGTACTTAAGAATGTTCTTCACAGCTGCCCAGTTCTTTTCCCCAAGATCTGATTGATACCTACTCACTACTCCTGGTGAGTAAGCTACATCTGGTCTGGTACATAACATCGCATACATGATTGACCCGACTGCCGAAGTATAGGGTATCCCTTTCATGCGAGCCCTCTCCAAATCAGTCTTGGAGACATTTCTTTGGAGAGAGTGATTTCTGAGCAAGCGGGTAAATTACCACGCTTGGAATTTTCCATACTAAACCTCTTTAGTATGGTGTCTATGTACCTGGATTGGGATAATCCCAACATCCTTTTAGATCTATCTCTATAGATCTTAATCCCCAGGATGTAGGAGGCATCACCTAGATCTTTCATGGAAAACTTATGTGATAAGAAGAGCTTGACCGAGTGTAGTATAGAAACATCATTTCCTATCAAGAGTATGTTATCCACGTACAATACGAGGAAGACAACCTCACTCTCTACAATCTTCTTATATATACAAGGTTCATCTACATTTTTGATGAAGTCAAACTCTTTGATAACTTCATCGAAACAGATGTTCCAGCTCCGCGATGCTTTCTTTAATACGTAGATAGATTTAAGCAGCTTGCACCCCTTTTCGCTGCTCCCACTATCCACGTGTTAGTTATGTATATACCCTAGAGGCCATTGTTGTACATATGATGTATATTATAATGGATGCTTGGATATATATAGAAAGGAATTTCTTGCTCGATATGATAGTATGCTATCTAGTTTCACTTTGTCTTAACATGTTGACTGATTGATATAGAAAAGTGTGTGTAGTGTAACCGCAATCAATAACGGTATCGTGTGTAGCTAGACAGAGATGAGTACGGGTCGTCCTCTGGGAAAAGTTGAATATTTTATTCTTACTTTAGGCGTGTTGAGAAAGAAAGAAGAATAAAGAATGGTGAAGAATGGTTGTAGGATTTAGATCTATGTTAAACACTAATGTAAAATATAGATCTAGATTAACTACGGATATAGGTTTTATAGTAGAAGGGGGCTTGTAGGGTTCATTAAGATTTAGTAGTCATGGATGATTAATTAAAGATTACTCTTCTTATCCTTTAATAGATTTAAAACTAGATCGACAGTGATGCATGTAGATTAGGGTTTCTGGAGGGAAAAGGGTTCCCACTCTTAACCCCTATCTCGACATGGAACTCCGTTCATATCTAGCCTTTACCAAAACAATTGTTAATTTAATCTCTAATCGTGGTGGCGATTATCAATGAATTGATAGCGCGCCCAATTAGGATGTTAACTATTCTTTTGATAGAGTTTATAAACTTTATAGGACTTAAAAAGAGTTTAAGGGTCTTCATCATCCATTAACCTACCCTAATCCTATGAACCCTAACAAGCGAAGAATTACTTGCGCATGATAGGAGAAGAAGATATGGAGAGAGAAATCATATTAAAACTACAAAGAAATAGAATAAGAAAAACAACTACCTTCATTAATCAACAAAATTCATTTACACTTTGTTCCCTTAGAAAATGATTACAAAAATGCTAGTTTGCTTCTCGATCTCTTCTAAGGAGGTAGACGAACAGTTGATGATCAGCCTGGATGCGTAAGCCTGTTGTGGACTTCGTGATCTCTTCAGCTCGATAATTTTTCCAAGAGGCTATCGGTCCTTATTTATAGTCCCAAAGACAGAATCCTAGCTGCCTAATTTGGAAGCCAGAGGTTAAGATCCTAACAGTGAAATCTAAACTTCCCAGTCTTCTGAACCGCGGCGGAACTGTGGCCAATAGGTAGGTTTGGCCGCGGATCCGCGGTGTAATGGTGAGATCTTGGGCTCATTCTTCTTGTGGCTTCTTCTGGTGACACGTGGTGATCTTTTGAATCTCTAGAAACTGAAAATCTTTTCTACGTCACTACCAGAATTGATTTCTTTAGTTTATTTTCTTAATTAGGCAGGTTTGTTTTAAAAACTTTGATTTCCTTGATCTCAGCCCTGCAAATTCTGTACAATAACTTAACAAATAATATTAGTTTGTTTTATTGAGATATTAACTTAACCATTAAGAATTGGTCAAAGGTATTTAATAAGGTAAGCATATTTAAATGGGCCAAATGTTACATGGATATTATATGCTTAATTTTTCCTACCAAATGTTAATTATAATATATAAACACATGAAAAAAGTATTTTTACAGATAAACCCTCACATGTATCATGTATTATAATAAACACCTTTTATTATAAAGGAATAGTAGGAAAATGTCATATTATTTGTGCAGTTTTATCAACTGAACATTGACTTGTATTGGTTTACTGTCTTGCTCTCACATGTTGATAAGGCCTTAGGATATGTACTCGACTGCCAAGAATATGATGCAGATCATACTAGTGGGGCTAGGATAGTCCAAGAGTGCATCCTATAACTGTTCCTAGTCGAGGGGTATCGAGACAGGGCATCGATACTCCAGAGTAGACTAGCGTACACGTATCTTGACCCATATGATGGGCGATAGATGATCCCATATCCATTGGTGTTTGACATCAAAGATGGTGTACGGGTGCTCAGTGGAGACTGGGTATACTGAACGAACTCGCTGAGAACTCCTAGATGGTATTATACCTATCGTCAGATAGCAGTTCTTTGGTGACACTGGTACAAGTTAGTCTGTAGACCCGGGATCGTCATAGAGTTGAAAGGTTCCTAGGCACACCAAGGAGGTCTCACAAGGCATCAACCATGCCAATTTCAAATTTTAACGGTGCCGAGAAACCCTAGACTAGATCGTTAACTAGATTTTTAGGCGAAAAAGAAACTAGTTTACAACTAAACTAAAAGAACGGAAATACAACCTTTGTAGATCCGTTTCTCCACCTCCATAGCTCCATGATGAAGTCCTCTCCGCTGTCCAAATCGAACCATGACTCTTGCATCGTCTTCATCGGAGAAATGGGCGGGCAAAGTCGTCGGCTTCGTGCCGAAGATGATCTACATCGAGGCATCGCTAGATCAAGCTCCCACTTCACCAAGTAATGAAACTTGTGAAGAAAACACACTCTACTACTTGGCAAGAGGTAGAGGATGAAGAAATAGGAAGTGGGTTCATTTTAGAATTGGATTTCTCACTCTTTTTCATCAATCACCATTGATGAAGTCAAGCTTTCTTCATTGAAGAAGATGAAGAAGAAGAAGAAAAGAATCTCATAAGTATTATCCAAAATGAATAATAAAATGAATACTTATCATATCCTAACCTTGGTTAGGTGTAGAGAATAGACTAGGGTTAAATGGAGTGGTTAGGGTTAAGCATGAGACAAAATGGTCACTTTTGTCAAATGTTCAAGAAGCTTCAACTAGAAAACAAATTAAGCCACCATTTTCCCTTTATGCTAATCATTTTGAAAATGAATAACTAAATAAGATAAATCAAAAAGAAAACAAAACCCTAACCATTCATATAACCATGGTTTAGTCTTTACACAAACCCAAGTTAGCATGCATCATCAAACATGATACAAACTTGTGTACAAAAGTATATCACATATACAATGTGCACAAACCAAGTGAGAAAATCCATTTAAAGTGAACCAATACTAGTTAATGCAAAGTAATATATCAAATATATAATTATGCATTAAATCATTAAATCAACACTTGATTTAATGATCCGGTCATATCGCATATAACCGACTAATATTAACAGTAACAACTTATCGAATCAACACTTGATTCGATAACCCGGCTATATCGCATATAACCGATCAATGTCACAAATCGCGAGAATCGAATACAGTATCACATACTGGTATCATTCTCGGTCCTGCACATATCTCATATGCGCTCCTATTTCGTTTCGCTTGAGCCAGGAAATCTCTGTGTAGGACTCTAAAGACTCGTCAATACGCCGGCAGTAGGTGATGATCATATCAAACACCGACAAGCCGCAAGCGGTCTGCTAAACGTAACGGCCACCCGGGTATTGAGCGAAGAGAAGATCGACGAGCAAGCCCGCTCACACTCCTGTGAATCCAACCAGTAACACTACCGTACAGTCCGGTCTGATCGTCTGATATGTCGCATATCTCGCCTAGGGGTGGTAAACGTCAGACCCCAATAGCTCGATAAGTCGTGTCGATATGAGGTCTATAACAATTCGAGAAACTACTGGTAACACTTACCAGTAAATCTCAGCAACCCTGGCCAGGGATTTCCTGTTATAGCCAATCGAACACAGCGCAACATCAACCCCCTATACCGGGAGAGACGAATCCCCTCCTATCGCTCATTGCCTCCATGTGACCCGGGACTGTACCCAAAAACCACCGTTTTGCACGCCCTCTTGGACGTGGTAAGATGGAAATCAAAGCACAGTGGGAACCACACAAGACTCTATGACGATCTCGGGTCAACAGACTACTCTGTACCAGTGTCACCTGAGAACTGCCATCTGACGTAAGGTATAATACCATCTGGGAGTTCTCGGCGAGTCCGTCCAGTGTACCCAGTCTCTACTGAGCACCCGTATATAATCTCTGATGTCAAACACCAATGGATATGGGATCATCCATCGCCCATCTGTATGGGTCGAGAAGGTATACGCTAGTCTACACTGGTATATCGATGCCCCGTCTCGATACACCCACGACTAGGGACTTTGAAGGATGTACTTATAGACTACCATGTCCCCACTAGTATGATCCGCATCATAGTCCAGGTAGTCAAGTACACATCCTAAGGGCTTTACCAACATGTAATAGAGAGACAATCTGTGTACACGTTACGGTAAAGAGCAACCAGATAGCATACTATCATGTCGAGCAAGAAAGTCCTCCCTATATATGTCCCAGCATCCACTACAATATACATCCAATGTACAGTAATGGCCTCTAGGGCATACATATAACTAACAAGAGTCTTGTGTGATTCCCACTGTGCTTTGATTTCCACCTTACCACGTTCATGAGAACGTGCAAAATGGTGGATTTTGGGTACAGTCCCGAATCACATGGAGGCAATGAGCGATAGGAGGGGTTTCGTCTCTCCCGGTATTGGGGGTTGATGCTATGCTGTGTTCGATTGGCTATAACTGGAAGTCCTTAGCCAGGGCTGATATGGATATCTACCGGTAAGTGTTATCAGTAGTTTCTCGACCCGTTATGAGCCTCACATCGACACTACTTATCGGTTACCAGGGTCTGACGTATACCACCCCTAGACTGGATATACGACATATCAGACGAAGAGGCCGGACTGTACGGTAGTGTTACTGATTGGATTCACAGGAGTGTGTGCAGGCTTGCTTGTTGATCTTCTAATCGCTCAATACCTTGGTGGCTGTTATGTTTAGCTGACCGCTTGTAGCTTGTAGGTGTTTGATATGATCATCACCTACTGCCGGTGTATTGACGATTCTTTAGAGTCATACACAGAGGTTTCCTGGCTCTGGAAAAACGGAGTAGGAGCACATATGTGATATGTGCTGGACCGAAATTAATACGATATGAGATACCGTATTCTATTCTCGTGATCTGTGATATCGGCCGGGTATATGTGATATAGCCGGGTTATCGGATCAAGTGTTGATTCGATAAAATGGTACATGTTATATTGGTCGGTTATATCTAATATAGCCAGATTATTAAATCAAGTATTGATTTAATAATTTAATATATAATTATATATGTGATATATTACATTACATTAACCAATATAAGCTCACTTAAATTATTATTTTTCTTACTTGATGATACATTGATATATATGTGATATATGTTAAATGTATTATTTTCTTTTGTTACATAATTATATATATGTGATATGTATAATTGTAACATGCTAGGTTATAAATGCAACTAGGGTTTATGTGAGTTAAACGATGATTAGGGTTAAGATTAGGGTCTACATTTTTATTTTGGATAATTCTATTTTGTGGATTAATGCTAGGATATTTTGCTTAGTTGACTAAAGTCCACTCTTTAGATATTTTCCTAGATATTTGTTAACCTAACTTTAACCCTAGCCTATGGTTTATTCTCTACAATGGTTAAGCATGCCATGCTTAACCCATGGTTGCATTTCTAAGCTCATTACACTTATCTTCTTCTTCCTCTCACAAAAGCTTTCTAGTTTTTACTTTTGTGATGAATTAAAGTGAGATAAAAAACACAAAAGAGAGAAAAATTCTTACTTCATCATCCTTATCTAATCTAGCCACTTAGATTAGGGTGTTTGCTTCACTGATACCTCATTAGCGAAGTGAGAGCTTGGGTTTGTGTTTCCTCAAGGTAGATCGTCTTGGATTTCGAAGACTTTAAGCAAGATGTATCATTCACCTCATGGAGCCTCTCGAGAGTCCGAAAACTTGATGATCGCGGCGAAGGGACCTCAACTCGGAGCTTATAAAGCGATGGATCAGACTACAAAGGTTGCAATCCCTAACTCTTAGATGTTAAGTTGTTAACATGTTGTTTTGTTTGATTCTTTAGCTTAAGATTCAAGGTTAGGGTTATCTAGAATGACAAAAATTTAAACTTGGCATAGATGATACCTCCCGAAACCTTGCTGCCGTTGTAGGTAACCCAACACCACGAAACCCTCTGGTCGTGTCATGTGCATGCTCTTTTTTAAATCACCATTTAAAAACATGGTCTTAATATCCATCTGCCAGATTTCATAGTCATGGTATGTAACAATGGAAAGTAGGATACTGATCGACTTAAGCATAGCGACTGGAGAAAAGGTTTCATCATAGTCGATACCTGGTCATTGACGAAAACCTTTTCTTACTAGTCTAGATTTGAAGGTCTCAACCTTTCCATCAACACCAATTTTCTTCTTGAAGATCCACTTGCTCCCGATGGGTTTTATCTCTTCAGGAGCAACTTCCAAAGTCCATACTTTTTTGGTGTACATGGATTCCATCTCGGATTGCATAGCATCCAGCTATTTCACAGAGTCTCCATTCGTGATGGTCTGCTCGAAACTAGTTGGGTCATCATCTTCTATGATACAATTCTCGCTCCCACCGTCTATGAGAAAACCGTAGTATCTCTCAGGTGGGTGAGGAACCCTACTAGATCTGCGGAGTGGGTAAGATTCTTCGGGAACTATCGAATCCTCCGGTTCAACCAAATCGTCAGTTATAGTTTGTGCGGCTGGAACTTCTTCCAGTTCTACCTCAGTACCACTAACTTCTTTTACAAGAAAGTCCTTTTCTAAAAAGGTGGAATATTGAGAAATAAACACTTTTTGTTCCTCAGAACGGTAGAAGATATATCCATAAGAATCTTTTAGATATCCAATAAACTTGCACAGAAAAGACCTTGCCTCGAGCTTATCCGGATTTTGCTTTTTAACATAGGCCGGACAACCCCATATCTTAACTCGTTTAAGAGATGGTCTCTTCCCATTCCATATCTCATATGGAGTGGTAGGCACAGATTTGGTCAGAACCCTATTCAATAGGTATGCAGCTGTCTCAAGTGCATATCCCCAAAACGAAATAGGTAACTCAGCATTACTCATCATAGAGTGCACCATATCTAATAGGGTGCGATTCCTCCGCTCCGATACACCGTTGTGTTGTGGTGTATACGGAGAAGTAAGCTGAGAGAGAATCCCATTCTCTTTTAAATAATCCCGAAATTTCGTGCTCAAGTATTCATCTTCTCGATCAGATCGAAGGATTTTAATACTCTTACCCGTCTTGTTCTCAACCTCATACTTATATTCCTTGAATTTTTCAAAAGCTTCAGATTTGTGTTTCAAAAATAACACATGTCCGAATCTTGAGAGATTATCGATGAATGTAATAAAGTACAAAGAACCATTCTTAGCATGTGTAGACATAAGACCGCATAAATCACTATGTATCAGCTCCAAGAGTTCAATAGCTCTTTCTTCGTGTCCAGTAAACAGAGTTTTAGTCATCTTTCCTTTGTGACATGACTGGCAAGTTTTATAAGATGTAAATTCGAACGCATTCAAATATCTATTTTTATGCAGCTTAGCTAGCCTTGTCGCATTAATATGACCTAGTCTACAGTGCCACAAGAAGGCTTCGTCCATTTCTGAACTCGTCCTCTTGTGTGTGTTCTGTATGTTCAGAGCTGTAGTTTGATTCAGAACGTATATACCGTTACATAACGTACCAAACCAAATCAACACTTGATTTAGGAAAATGTTCATAACATTATCCTCGAATACAAAATTATATCCTTCTTTATGTAACAAAGAAATTGATATAATAATGCACATCATCTTCGGTACGTAGTAACAGTCTTTCAGAACCAATGTATTACCACTTGGTAATACAAGGTGATATTCGCCAACTGCTTTGGCTGCAACAATTGCACTATTCCCTACTTTTAGAGACATATCACCCTTTCCCAGTTCTCTACCTCTCTTTAGACCATGTAACAAATTACATACGTGGGATCTTAATCCGGTATCTAATACCCAAGATGTAGAGCAAAGTGAGAAACGGTTCTCGATAATGAACACACCCGAAGAAGATGCATCAACATGCTCCTTCTTCGTTCGAGTGGCGTGGGAATCCGGGTATACTCCTATTCCTTACTCAGACTTATGTCAATCGTAAGATAGAGTGGGCCCAACGTTTCCCAGCTCAGTATAAAGAGTGGGTTCGGTCAATACATCCATATTATTATCTTGATTAAGGCGTGTCATTGGTCGGTACCTGGAAAGAGAGAGAAGGAAACACTTTAGTGTGTGCTCTTGCAAGATTAGATTGGTTATTATCTTACCTAATCAGGATGGCTCCCACTGTTTTTATCAAATCTTCCTTCAAACCCTAAAAGGTAAGATTAGCCGGGATTAATTACACCCTACAAGTTTGCCAATCGTTCGGCCAGACAGGTATTAGTACTCCAAGGAAGTCTCTCCATGCTTTCGCATAGAATTAATTAAATAACCTAGTTTCCGCAAGGGCATAACCCCGTTAAAACCTTTCTTAGACACCTACTTGATCAGCTAATTGTAAAGTGGAAAACTTTCCCAGGAGTAACTCTTACTTGCAGTGGGTATCAAGATCCAACTATCTCATAAAAGGTATGCAATCTCATTATAAATTTCTGTTGGCTATTGTTCCCCACCGAAGCACAGAGACGCGACCGTGTAGGTTCGTCTTGCCTGAATTTCGAGGGCAGATGCTATTAGGTGTTATCCGTCCACCTCTCCGAAGATGCCAAGTTGATTTATGGCACCGTGTATCGAAGGTTTAGAAGGATGCGGCCGTTATAGCAGACTTCGTCAGATTCCCCCTCAATTGAGGGGTTTTTGATTGTGGGGACGCTCTTCCTTGCAGGAGAAAGCCCCTGCAGTTAATTACGCTATCGTATCGCGGTAACCACTTTCTCCTTCTCCAGATGGTCACTTCGTGTCGTGTGTGTTTGTTTTATTTTTGGTTGCCCGTGGATTGTATACGGAGACTAATTCATGTTTTCGCCCGTAGGGCGTGGATTAGTCCAACTCCATATTCTCTTAGATTTGGGTTTGGGGTTGGGTTTAAGGATACGTTAGTCTCATTTGAGACTAAGATCAACTCAAACGTTTGTTAAGGATACGTTAGTCTAATTTTAGACTAAGGTCAACTTAACCGTTTGTTAAGGATACGTTAGTCTAATTTTAGACTAAGATCTACTTAACAGTTTGTTAAGGACACGTTAGTCTAATTTTAGACTAAGGTCAACTTAACCATTTGTTAAGGATACGTTAGTCTAATTTTAGACTAAGATCTACTTAACATGATCATTTAGATCCAACAAAAGAGCATTTGGGCTCTATTGTTTTAGTTTATGGACATTGCGGTCGATTACCAGTTTAAGGACATGGTGGTCCAAGGTTAAGGACATCATAGTCCATAGGTTTAAAGGGACCCCACAGTCCGAGGTTAAGGATATCATAGTCCATGGGTTTAAAGGGACCCCACAGTCCGAGGTTAAGGATATCATAGTCCATGGGTTTAAAAGGACCCCATAGTCCGAGGTTAAGGACATCATAGTCCATGAGTTTAAAAGGACCCCACAGTCCGTGGAATGATTGGTTATCGGGACCCGTCACCTCTCTGAAGACGTTGAAGGATTACAACGACAAATATCAAAGGAGTGAAGAGATGTACCCTTGAACCAAAGTTGATTGGGAGATCTGTAGTCCAATTTGGAACTAAGATCAATTAATTAGATTATGAGCACATTGGCTCAGTTAAAGCTGAATCGAGGACTTATGGCCAATTTGGGCTAAGTCCAATTAAGTTTGAAATGTTGGTCTTTTGTTGGACTATTGAACATTTGTCTGGGTTCAGCCCCCTCATTATTTAGCAATGCGAAACAGGGGTTTGGGGGTTCTGACAACATTTTGTCTTTGGCTGAGCACTAACCATTCATTATAAATCTGGATTTTAAGGTTCAGTTGAAGGGGAGATTTGCCTCCGGAAAACTTAACCAATTTGGGCTAAGCTTGGCTTTAAAATAGTGTTAAACACTAGAGCATATTTAGCGATCACGTGCTCCCACGTGATGTGCTGAAAATAGTGTTAAACACTAAAATTGAATTGGTCATGTGGGGTCACGTGAGACATCTGAAGATGGGGGCAAGACTTCCATTATTTTGTTCTCAGAGTATTCAGTTAGTGTTGAACACTTTTGGTCTTCAGACCATCACGTGTGGGCATGTGATGGGTACCCATGGATTGATTATTAAAGTGTTTTTTAGGCGTCACGTGGGGACACGTGAGGGCGCCCAAAATTGATTCTGCTCTTGGATTTGTTCCTTTTTGTTTTGAGAGTCACGTGTGAGCACGTGAGGCATTGCCTCCAAGCTTTTTCTTTCTCATTTTGAGGGGTCTGTTTGAGGGTCACGTGGGGGTACGTGACCTAGTCTTGTTCATTATTATTTACTCATTGAGGATGAGGGTCACGTGTTACCACGTGATCACGTTGGATACTTTGATCTTTATGTGCATGGAGAGCTTTAAGTTTCTTGTTTTTAAGAATTAAATTCTTTTATAGGGTTAAACGCTAGTTCAGTTTAGAGGAATTAAATTCCTGTGTATTTGGAAGAATATAATTCTTATATAGGGTTAAACCCTAGTTTCATTTGGAGGAATTGAATTCCTATGACTTTGGGAGAATTAAATTCTCATATAGGGTTAAACACTAGTTCTGTTTTAGAGGAATTAAATTCCTATAAATTTGGGAGAATTAAATTCTCATATAGGGTTAAACCCTAGTTCTGTTTGGAGGAATTAAATTCCTATGAATTTGGAAGAATTAAATTCTCATATAGGGTTAAACCCTAGTTCTGTTTGGAGGAATTAAATTCCTATGAATTTGGGGGAATTAAATTCCTTAAACTCAAATTCTCCCTTTAAGTTTTGGATTTGCATGGCAGAATCTTCCTGATGAGAATTAAATTCTCAACTTGTGGGGAGATCTGCTTCTGCAGACGTTCAACCAAAGGAAGAATTAAGTTCTTATTCAGAAGAGTTAAACTCTCAAATTTGAGAATTAAATTCTCTTTTATTTTATGGAGCTTAGATCTATTTCCCCTTTCTCACCTAGGGTTTTTTTTTCCTGAAGAGATCTTCTTTTTCTCTCTTGAGAAATAATTTATCCTCTCTTTTTTCTCTCTGTTGCTATATATTTCCCAAAAAAAGTAGAACCTCCTCTCTTCTCTTCTTGGCTCCTATTTATAGGAGAAAGAAAAGAATCAATTTGTTTTGTCAATCTTTCATTGAAAGATTTTAATTGATTTTGTAACCAACATGATCTTTAAGATCACCCAGTGAATTTTATTCACCATTGGATTTTTAATCCAAAAGATTTTTTATATTTTATTCCTGGCAAATTTCAGGGAAATCTTTCTTTATATAAAATCTTTCCATAAATTGGTGATTTTTAATCACCATTTAATTTTTAATCCAACGGTGCTCCATTTTACAGAGCACCGTCTTTTTTGTTTGGAAAGATTTAGAGAAATATTTTTCTAGTTAGGGTTTTTGATTCCCTCTTAATTAGAATTTAATTCTATTAATTCATAGATCTTTAGGAACCCATCACGTGTTGGCACGTGACCTCCTGATTAAGCATTTGACCAGAATTTAATGATGTTGTTTTAAAGAACTCAGAAATTATCACGTATCAGCACGTGACCCTTGGTCACGTGATGCCCCATTGGGATTTTTCCTTGTTATTTTATTATACCTTTAATTCTTTTCAGTGGGTTTAAAGGCCCATCACGTGTTGTCACGTGACCCCACCGATTAATTATTTCCAATTATTTATTTTATTCGGTGCCTACAGGCTTTGCCTGTAAATGGCCACGTGTCTACACGTAATGCCCGGTCACGTGTGGGCACGTGATGCCCGGTCACGTGTGAGCACGTGATGGCTCATAACTTTTGATCCCGGGTGAATTATGAGGCCCATAATATATCAAATCGAAGGATTTTTCGAGACACTTTTGATACCATCAGGATTTAGCTGTTTCTCATTCGGGAGTTTGTCAAAATGCAGCACGGAAAATACTGGTTCGCATTTTCTTCCTTAGATTACACGTGCATAGCATATTTGCTCATAACTTTTAATCCCGAATGAATTATGAAGCCCATAATATATCAAATCGAAGACGCTTTCGATACCATCAGAATTTAGCTGTTTCACATTCGGGAGTTTGTCAAAATACAGCCCGGAAAATATTGGTTCACATTTTCTTAAACGTATCGCTGTCATTAGATACCTTGGGCTCTTTTGCGCAGAAATTTTTTTGGCAGGAACAACTATAGTGCCCTCAAGTCAATTATTGGATCGCAGGAATGTGATTGCAATGATTGAGGGAGGATCTATACCGGTAGAACAGTCTTACTCGAGATGATAGTATTCTATCTGGTTTGTCTTTATCATCATGTACATGCTTCAGGCGATGTTAAAGATCAATATTATATGTTGATAGAGCCCATAGGATTCTGGCTTGACTACCGGCAGTATGATGGAGATCATATACGTAAGAGTTGGGTAGTCTATGAGCACATCCTTAAAATGTCCCTAGTCGTGGGAGTTTCAAGACTGGGCATCGATACTCCAAGAATAGACTAGTGTATACTGATCGAGATCCCGATGAGGGACGGTGGCCGGTCTCACAAGCTATTGGTGTTAGTTGGTTCACCTAAAATGTATACAAGTGCTCATTGGGTTATGAGTACACCGGAGGGACTCGCCGGAAACATGCTAGTTGGTATAATACCTATTTTCGGATAGCAATTCCCTGGTGACATGTATGCAGGTTAGTCTATCGATCTGAGATCATCATTTGTCTTGTGTGAGTTCCCACTTGCTTTGATTACTACCTTACCACGGCTGAAAGGAGTCATGCAAACAGGTTTTAGTTAGGTACAGTCCTGAGCCACATGGAGGCAGTGAGCGGATCGTCAGGGATTTGTCTCTCCCGGTATTGGGGTTGATGTCGCGTTGTGCACGGGTGGCCATCACCAGAAATGCTCAGCCGGGGTAGTCGAGAATTACTGATCTAGGATCGGTAGTTTCTCAGGTGGTGATAGGTTTCATACCGACACTAAATGTCGCGTTATTAGGGGTCTGACTTTATCCATATGAACGGATCAAACTGTACGGATATTGTCACTGTCAGGCTCAGTAGGAGTTTGCTCGTCGGCCTCCCTTTCGCTCAATACCTGGGTAGCCGTTACGTACAGCTAGTGCCACTGACGTGCTTGTGGTTAAACCCACTGCCAGTGTAATGATGAGTCTTTAGAATCCCACACAGAGGGTTTCTCTGGTTCGGGTGAAACGTTGTAGAGGCCGTATGGTTTTATGGCAGGGTTTGATCATATACGTGCACTTATGAACAGATCATGATCGGACGGATAATACTAGTGGGGTTTGGTTTAAGCCGGATCCTAGTATTATTGTGATGGATTATTTTCGTCTCGTTGTATTCGTATTCAGTCGGAATACGGATGCGGGTATGTATATACGGATGAGGGGTATTCTTATAATTCGTTACAAGATTACTTTAGAGGTTGCCATTTCTTTTTGTGGATTAAAACATTTTAGGATTTAAATGTTTTATTGTGTGAGGAAAGTGTGACTCATTTTTTTTGGATTTAACTTTTTCTTGCTCACTTGGTGATTCATTCATGACCACATTGGTATGACTCATAGTAGGTCATGTTGTGACTCATGCTAGTTTTTGTTTTGGGTGAGATATTTGTGTGTGAGGCAGATATTTTTCCATGTGAGGATTTTCTTAAGTTGATTGCACACACACACAAATAGCTCACAACAACACTCACCAAAAAAAGAGCAGACACATTTTTTCTTCACTTGCATTTTCTCATGAGCTCACACTTTTCTCCCAATGGCATCTTCTTCATCGTCCACCCTACATGTCTCATGTGTTGAGAAACCTATGGTGTATTGAGACAAAGTAATTAAACACACTCTCTACTTCATCTTGGCTATCTAGGCTAGCAAACTAGATACTTGAGTTGCCTCGGATTTGAGGCGGGAGCCGTATTACTAACCCTCGACGTGGATCATCTTCGATTGGGGAGATCGGAGATCAAACTTGATCGAGGAAGCCGTGAGGAGCTTGGGACAGAGGTTGAAGACCGAAGGACGCGGATCGTTCGGTATAACCTCTCTAAACTCATTTTCATATAGCTAGTGTAAGGTTAATGGTACGATCCATAGATTACGGTTCCGTTAGCGCCGGTTTCTAAAAGTTTTTGTTTCGTATTTGGCCATGGATTGATGGCCGGGGCGCTGGCGTAACCCAACATGATATCAGAGCCAACCCATTAACCACATAATAGTTTGTTTAGACGATGTTAAAGTATCAAAACCGAAACAACCCCGAAACAACACCATCTAGTATTCCATTCTCTGTCGAATTTTATTTAGTCTTCTAAAAATATTTAAGCAACTGCAGAAGACTACCTTTATGACAACTAGACAACACCCCAAATACGAGACCATTCCAATAATTTTGACCCGACCACATGAGCTTAAAGTCCGGCCTGGCCGGTCTTATTGTGAGGTTTGGGTTTGTAATTTTAGGTGGGGTCTAGTCTGTGGAATATTGGTTCAGTGGTATTGTTTATTGAGCCCACTTTGGATATGGTTTTATTCTCAAATTTGGGGCTATTCGGGGTTATTTTGAAGTCGATATTTCTAACACTGTTTAAAGTTTTACAGTACTTACATTACTATCTACGACCGTGAATGGCATTAGAGCAGTACAACTTGTCTAATTGCTATAGTTCTTTTAGAAGAGTTTGCGAACGTATCACGTTAATGTTCTGTGTTGTGCTGTGTTTGTTGGCTGGATCGTTTTGGTGGATAGCCTGGGTGCAATGTTAGTAAAGTTTAGTTTTATTTGTACATTTGATATCGCGGGGCGAGCGTCCGACATGTGGACTGCCGTCACTGCCTGTTTGTATATTATTTTTTTGGGGCACGACCGGGTTGAGGTCCATGTCACCTTTGTACATATTTTCTTTTCTGTACTAGGATTACCCCGCGATGGAGTGCACGGATAGCCGGATTCTAGAGGGAAACGAGCCCGCATCTCATGGCGTTGAGCCGGAGGGGGCCTCACTCTTGAATTGGCGGTCTATTCGCTGCACTCATAGGGGGTATAGGTTAACCTAATGAGGGGTGCTCAAGTTACCGGATTCCGTGAAGTGCCGGGTAGACCATTCACTTTGATGAAGGGGGCTGCCTCACTTCTGGTTTTGGCGGGTAACTTGCCGCACTCATAGGGGTCTAGGTTTTCATTGCACAGGCTATCCACATGACCAGGGGAACGTCGGGTTTCACTTGCGGCTCAATGGAAACCCAGGGCTCCCAGTTTATCAGTATTCTTCTGTGATTCTTGTCGCTTATCTATGATGTTGCATTTATCATACCTGGAGCGATTATTATATATTGTTATATATATACTAGTAGATGTTGTATATGTTTTACGCCTGCGCTGGTCCTGTCCCCGCTCTGTCGTTAGTTAAGTAACCTAACGAGTGATGATGGGACCCAGTGGCGAATGCGGATGGCATATATGTACATCATATTTTCGTTCTTCTCTGGTGTGATTAATTGATGGGACTGCGTTGATTCTGATCAATACAAAGAAAACAGACCTATTCGATATTGTTGGAACATTTTTCAAAAGCTGTTATTACAAGGACGTTATCTTTTGTTTTGCACAATGGTATTCGGTTATTGAAAGTCGAACTTAGCACCGTCAAGGGGTTCAAGAGGCATCAAGCATGCCAAATTTTAATTTTATTTGGTGCTAAGCTAGACTACCAAGATCACTACTAGAATATTAGGTTATAGCTTTGTGATGTGATTAAACTTAAGAGAAGAAAAAGAGTATACAACCTTTATAGTTCGTGTCCTTCTCTTCAAATGCTCTGGGATGAAGTCCACGCGACTCTTCAAGGCTCCTCTCCAAGTTGAACGAACCTCCTTCGTGATCTTCGCGCCAAAGACGATCCACCCGAAGTCCACAAGCACAAGGTTTTCACTACACTGAGCACTTTTAGTGTAGGAAACACACCACACCAAATTGCTAGTTTGGTGTGGGATGATGAAGTAGGGAATAAGTAAAGCTCACTAAGGTCTCACAATCTCAATGATTCACATCTCATGTGAGGGATTTGAGCTTGGAGGTGAGGTGAAGAAAATTGTAGAGAGCAAGAAAAGAAAGAGCTCTTGAAAAATGGCTAAGGCATGAACCATGAAGCAAGTGTAGAATGAATAAAATGAATCATCTCTTTCCTCACTCATTCAAGCATGGAATAAAAATGCAATTAAAATTGAAACCATGCTTGAATAGTGAGTCAAGAGTAATATAAAAATATATAAACCCAGGCCTTGAACCATACCACAAATATCTCCACAATTTACACCTCATTTTTCTATTTTCTAAAAAATAGAAAAACATGTCATGCTTCACACACACACACACACACACACACATATAAAGCAATTAGTGAGCTAATGATATTAGTTAAGATATAATTATATCACATATAATATATATATATATATATCACATTGTTAAATCAACACTTGATCTAATAATCCGGTTATATCATATATAACCGACTAATATCATTAATCTAAATATCATATTATCAAACCAACATTTGATTCGATAATCCGGTTATATCACATATAAACTGACTGATAACAGATAACTGCCAGATTACAATACGGTATCACATACTCGTATTTAATCTGGCCCACACACATATCACATATGTGTCCTACTTCCTTTCGCTTGAACCAGGAAACTTCTGTGTGGGACTCTAAAGACTCGTCAATACGCCAGCAGTAGGCGATGATCACATCAGTCACCTACAAGCCGTCAGCGGTACTAGCTGGACGTAACGGCTATCCGGATATTGAGCGATATGAAGATCAACAAGCAAGCTTGTCCATACTCTCCATGAAGCCTATCAGAAACACTACCGTACAGTCCGGTCTCCTTGTCTGATATGTCGCATATCATGTCTAGGGGTGGAAATCGTCAGACCCCAGTAACATGATAAGTCATGCTGATGTCTGGCCTATAACGGTTTGAGAAACTACAGATAACATTTATCAGTAAATATCGGCAGCAGCCCTGGCCAGGGACTTCCAGTTAAAACCAATCGAGCATTGCGCAACATCAACCCCCAATACCGGGAGAGACGAAACCCCTCCTATCGCTCATTGCCTCCATGTGACTTAGGACTGTACCCAAAATCCACCTGTTTGCATGACTCCTTTGATCCGTGGTAGGGAGGAAATCAAAGCACAGTGGGAGCCACACAAGGCTCTATGACGATCTCGGGTCTACAGACCAACCTGTACCAGAGTCACCTGAGGACTACTATCTTACGATAGGTATACTACCACATAGGAGTCCTCGGCAAGTCATGTTCAGTGTTCCCAGTCTCCACTGAGCAACCATATACCATCTTTGATGTCAAACACCAATGGATATGGGATCATCCATCGCCCATCATATGGGTCAAGATGCGTATACGCTAGTCTACTCTGGAATATCGATGCCCTGGTCTCGATATTCACATGACTAGGAACTAATTAAAGGATGTACTTATAGACCACCCTGACTCCACTAGTATGATCTCATCATAGTCCTGGTAGTCAAGTACATATCCTGAGGGCTTTATCAACATGTAAGAGAAAGACAGTATAAATATTAGTCTACATGTTAAGACAAAGAACAACCAGATAGCATACTATTATGTCGAGCAAGAAATTCCTCTCTATATATATCCAAGCATCCACTATAATATACATCATATGTACAATAATGGCCTCTAGGGCATACATATAACTAACAATCTCCCACTTGCACTAAGGTCATGTGTTGTAGTATATCATACCCAACATCCCAAAAGTCTCTCAAATTGTGTCTGGGGAAGGGCTTTTGTGAGTGGATCTGCTACGTTGTCCTTCGTGTCAACTCTCCTGACCTCAATCTCCCGGCGATCAACTATCCCGGATCTGTTGATACCGCCTCAGAATATGTCTGGATCTCTGATGAGACCTGGATTCCTTGGCCAAATCCACCGCTCCATTGTTATCACAATACACAGGTATTGGATGCTCAATGGATGGAACCACACCAAGCTCAGCAATGAACTTCTTCATCCAGAAAGCTTCTTTGGCAGCATCGTTGGCAGCGATGTATTCAGGCTCCATCATCGAGTCTGCAACCGTGTCTTGCTTGAAACTCTTCCAACACACCGCCCCTCCGTTGAGGGTAAATACAAAACCCGAGACCGACTTACTGTCGTACTTATCACTCTGGAAGCTAGAGTCGGTACAGAACTCCACTTGGAGTTCACCATTACCATACACCAAGAACATCTCTTTAGTCCTTCTTAAGTACTTGAGAATATTCATCACAGCTGTCCAGTGATTCTTTCCTGGATTTGCTTAATACCTACTCACTACACTTAGTAAACACGCTACATCGGGTCTGGTACATAACATCGCGTACATGATAGAGCCTACTGCCGAAGCATAGGGTATCCCTTGCATGCGAGCTCTCTCCAAATCAGTCTTGGGAGACATCTCTTTGGAGAGAGTGAGTTCAGAGATCGTGGGTATATTCCCATGCTTGAAATCTTCCATACTAAACCTCTTTAGTACGGTGTCAATGTACCTGGATTGGGACAATCCCAGTATCCGTTTAGATCTATCTCTATAGATCTTAATCCCCAAGATGTAGGAGGCATCACCTAGATCTTTCATTGAGAATCTTTATGATAAGAAGAGCTTGACCGAGTGCAGCATAGGAACATCATTTCCTATCAAGAGTATGTCATCCATGTACAATACGAGGAAGACGACCTTACTCTCTGCCACCTTCTTGTATATATAAGGTTCATCTACGTTTTTGATGAAGTTAAACTCTTTGACTACCTTATCAAAACAGATGTTCCAACTCCACGATGCCTACTTCAACCCGTAGATTAATTTAAGCAGCTTGCACACCTTTCCGCTGCTCCCACCTTCTACAAAGCCCTCCGGCTGAGTCATGCACATGCTCTCTTCTAAATCACCATTTTGAAAGGCGGTCTTAACATCCATTTGCTAGATTTCGTAGTCATGGTATGCAGCGATGGCAAGTAGGATCCGGATGGACTTAAGCATAGCTACTGGAGAAAATGTTTCATCATAATCCATACCTGGTCGTTGACGAAAACCTTTTGCAATAAGTCTAGTTTTGAAAGTCTCAACTTTTCCATCTACATCAAGTTTCTTCTTAAAGATCCATTTGCTCCCAATGGGTTTTACCCTTTCGGGAGCAACTTCCAAAGTCCATAATTTGTTGGTGTACATGGATTCCATCTCAGATCGCATTGCATCCAGCTATTTCACAAAGTCCCCACTCGTGATGGCCTGCTCGAAGCTAGTTGGGTCATTATCTTCCATGATGCAATCCCCGCTCCCACCATCAATGAGAAAACCGTAGTATCTCTCAGGTGGATGGGGAACCCTACTAGATCGGCGGAGAGGCTGAGGTTCGTTGGGAACTATCGAATCTTCTGGTTCTACCAAATCTTCTGTTGTAGTTTGTGTAGCTGGAGCTTCTTCTAGTTCTACCTCCTTGCCACTAATTTCTTTTTCAAAAAATTCCTTTTCTAAAAAGGTGGCATGTCGAGAAACAAACACTTTTTGTTCCTCGGTGTAGTAGAAGATATACCCTCACGAATATTTGGGATATCCAATAAACTTACACAGAAAAGACCTTGCCTCGAGCTTGTCCGGATTTTGTGTTTTCACATATGCCGGACAACCCCATATCTTAACATAATTAAGATATGGTCTCTTTCCTTTTCATATCTCATACGGAGTGGTTGGCACAGATTTGGTGGGAACCATATTCAATAGGTCTGCAGCTGTCTCCAGTGCATATCCCCAAAAGAAAATAGGCAACTCAGCAGTACTCATCATGGAGCGCACCATATCCAATAGGGTGCGATTCCTCCGCTCCGATACACCGTTGTGCTGTGGTGTATACGGAGGAGTAAGCTGAGAGAGAATCCCATTCTCTTCTAGATAGTCATGGAATTCCGTACTCAAGTATTCTCCTCCTCGATCAGTCGAAGAATTTTAATACTTTTACCCATCTGTTTCTTAACTTCATTCTTATATTCTTTGAATTTCTCAAAAGCTTCAGACTTGTGTTTCAACAGGAACACATGACCGAATCTTGAGAGATCGTCAGTGAATGTGATGAAGTACGATGAACCATTCCTGGCATGTGTAGACATGGGACCACATACATCACTATGTATCAGTCCCAAGAGTTCCGTAACTCTTTCTCCGTGTCCTGTAAATGGAGTTTTGGTCATCTTGCCTTTGAGACATGACTGACAAGTTTCATAAGATGAAAGTTCGAATGGATTCAAATATCCATCTTTATGTAACTTAGCTAGTCGTGTCGCATTGATATGACCTAGTCTACAATGCCACAAGAAGGATTCGTTTATTTCTGAACTTTTCTTCTTGTGTGTGTTCTGTACGTTAAAAACTGTATTTTGATTTAGAACGTATAATCTGTTACATAACGCACCAAACCCAATCAACACTTGATTTAAGTAAATGTTCATAACATTATTCTCTACTACAAACTTATATCCTTCTTTATCTAATAAAGAAATTGATATTAAATTGCATATCATAGAGGGTACGTAATAACAGTCGTTCAGGATAGATGTATTCCCAGTTGGCAATACAAGGTGATATTCACCAACTGTTTTGGCTGCAACACTTGCACCATTCCCTACTTTTAGAGAATGATCACATTTTCCTAGTTCTCTACCTTTCCTTAGCCCATGCAACAAATTGTATATGTGGGATCCCGATCCGGTATCTAATATCCAGGACATAGAGTGTACTGAGAAACAGTTCTCGGTAACTAACACACCCGACGAAAATGCATCAACATGCTTATTCTTCGTGTGGGTGGCGTGGTAATCCAGATATTCCCCTATTTCCTACTCGGACTATAACACTTAAAAGTTGGAGAAGAACCAACGTTCCCGTGCTCGGTATAACAAGCGGGTTCGGTCAATACATCCATATTATTATCTTGATTAAGGCGTGGCATTAGTTGCTGCCTGGAGAGAGAGAGAAGGAAACGCGTTAGCGTGCGCTCTTTGCAAGATTAGATTGGTTATTATCTTATCTAATCAGGACGGCTCCCACTGTTTTTATCAAACCTTCCTTCAAACCCTAAAAGGTAAGACTAGCCGGGATTAATTACACCTTACAAGTTCACCAATCTTTTAGCCGGGCCAGTGCTGGTACTTTGAGGGAGGTTCCCCGTGCTTACGCACGGACCTAATTAAAATAAACCTCGTTTTCCTAAGGGCGTGACCCCGTTAACACCTTTCTAGACACCTACTTGATCGGCTAATTATGATGTGTAAAATTGTCCCAGTAGTAACTCTTACTCGCAGTGGGTATCGGGATCCAACTATCTCATAGAAGGTATGCAATCTCATTGCAAATATCAACACTTGAAATTCCCGATATAATATTTTTGTTCCTAGCGTCCTATGACCTTGACGTAGGCCAACAAAGCATAGTCCGCTAGTCAAGTTCATGTAGGGTTCCTAGGCACTCTCAAGGGGTCTCACAAGGCATCAACCATGCCCGTTTCAAAAATTCGGTGCCGAGAAACCCTAGACTACGGATCGTCGGCTAGAATTCTAGGCGACAAAGCAAACTAGTTAACACTTAACTACAAGAATACAGAAATACAACCTTTGTAGATCCGGTTCTCCACCTCCATAGCTCCGCAATGAAGTCTCCTCGCTGTCCAAGTCGAACCCCGGGCTCTAGCGTCGGCTTCATCGGAGAATGGACGGGCTAGGTCATCGACGACGTGCCGAAGATGATCTACGTCGAAGCATCACTAGATCAAGCTCCACCTTCACCAAGCCATGAAAACTTATGAAGGAAACACACTCTACTACTTGGCAAGAGGTAGAGGATGAAGAAATAGGAAGTGGGTTCACTTTAGAATTGGATTTCTCACACTTATGCTCAAATCACCATTGATGAAGTATGCTTTCTTTTTGAAGAAGAAGAAGAAGAAGATGATAATTCTCATGATAAGTTAAAATAAAACAATACTTATCATATAATAAACCATGGTCAAGTGTAGAGAACTAACTAAGGTTATAAGAATGGTTAGGGTTAAAAGAACAAGACAAAATGGTCACTTGGTCAAAGCTTCATGAAGCTTCAAAAAGCTTCATGAAAGAAAATAAAATAAAGAAACCATTTTCCTTTTCTTTTTATGCTTTTATCAACATCCAAAAGGAATAAACAAATAATTAAATGAAAAAGCAAAACCCTAATCATTAAGTTAACCATGGTTTAATTCTATACATTTAACCAAATAAGCATGTATCATCAAACAGGATACAAACATTTGTACAAAAAGTATATCACATATACAACTTGTACAACGAAGTGAGAAAATCCATTTAAAGTGAACCAATACTAGTTAATGCAAAGTAATATATCAAATATATAATTATACAATAAATCATTAAATCAACACTTGATTTAACGATCCGGTCATATCGCATATAACCGACTAGTATTCAATGTATCGGCTTATCGAATCAACCATCGATTCGATAACTAGGTTATATCGCATATAACCATTCGATACATTCATTGCGAGAATGGAATACGGTATCACATACACGCATTATTCTCGGTCCCGCACATATCTCATATGCGCTCCTATTTCGTTTCGCTTGAGCCAGGAAACCTCTGTGTAGGACTCTAAAGACTCGTCAATACGCCGGCAGCAGGTGATGATCATATCAAACACCCACAAGCCGCAAGCGGTCTGCTAAACGTAACGGCCACCCGGGTATTGAGCGATCAGAAGATCGACGAGCAAGCCCGCTCACACTCCAGTGAATCCAACCAGTAACACTACCGTACAGTCCGGTCTGATCGTCTGATATGTCGCATATCTCGCCTAGGGGTGGTAAACGTCAGACCATAATAGCTCGATAAGTCGTGTCGATATGAGGTCTATAACAATTCGAGAAACTACTGGTAACATTTACCAGTATATCTCAGCAACCCTGGCCAGGGATTTCCTGTTATAGCCAATCGAACACAGCGCAACATCAACTCCCTATACCGGGAGAGACGAATCCCCTCCTATCGCTCATTGCCTCCATGTGACTCGGGACTGTACCCAAAAACCACCGTTTTGCACGCCCTCTTGGACGTGGTAAGATGGAAATCAAAGCACAGTGGGAACCACACAAGACTCTATGACGATCTCGGGTCAACAGACTACTCTGTACCAGTGTCACCAGAGAACTGCCATCTGACGTGAGGTATAATACCATCTGGGAGTTCTCGGCGAGTCCGTCCAGTGTACCCAGTCTCTACCGAGCACCCGTATTCATCTCTGATGTCAAACACCGATGGATATGGGATCATCCATCGCCCATCTGTATGGGTCGAGAAGGTACACGCTAGTCTACTCTGATATATCGATGCCCCGTCTCGATATACCCACGACTAGGGACTTTGAAGGATGTACTTATGGACTACCATGTCCCCACTAGTATGATCCGCATCATAGTTCAGGTAGTCAAGCACACATCCTAAGGGCTTTACCAACATGTAATAGAGAGACGGTCAGTATACACGTTAAGGTAAAGAGCAACCAGATAGCATACTATCATGTCGAGCAAGAAAGTCCTCCCTATATATGTCCCGGCATCCACTACAATATACATCCTATGTACAGTAATGGCCTCTAGGGCATACATATAACTAACAATCTCCCACTTGCACTAGGGCCATCTGTAGCAGTGGTCGAAGTATCTCATACTCAACCATCCCATAAAAGTCTCTCTCTCGGAATAGGCCTTCGTGAGTGGATCCGCCGTGTTGTCCTCTGAGTCTACTCTCCAAACCTCGATCACCCTGGAAATCAACTATCTCCATGATCAAGTGATACTGCCTTAGAATATGTCTGGATCACTGATGGGACCTGCGTTCCTTGGCATAAGCCACAACTCCATTGTCACACAATAGGAGGAACATAGTTCATCTTATGAACCATTATACACCCAAACAGCCTCTTTGGTAGCATCTTAAGTAGCGATGTATCCTGCCTTTATCGTCTAGTATGTCACGGTATCTAGCTTGGAACTCTTCCAACATACCGTCCCTTTACTGAGGTTAAAGACAATGCCTGCGACTAACATTCAGTCGTCTTTATCACCCTGGAACACTTCCAGTGTTCTCCCCAGGATCAATTGATACCATCTCACTACAACTAGTGAGAATCCTAACATCCATTTAGATCTATCTCATAGATCCAAAATCCAGGATTTAGTAGGTATCATTTTGATCCTACGTGGAGAATCTTTGTGATAAGCGGAGATTGATCGAGCGTAGCATAGGAAACTCCTTCCCTATCAAGAGTATGTCATCCACGTACTCTACGAGGATCACCACCATACTCCCTACTACCTTTTTGTTTATACAAGGTTCATCTACCATTTTGATGATGTCAAAATCTTTGACTAATCCATCAAAACAGATGTTCCATCTCCGCGATGCCTGCTTTATCCTATAAAGTATCTTGCACACGTTTTCGCTGCTCCCACTGTCTACGAGGCCCTCTGGCTGTGTACTTATAGACGCACTCTTCTAAATCGGTATTTAGAAAAGCAGTCATAACACCCAACCGCCAGATATCGTAGTCATGGTATGTAGCCGTGACAAGTAGGATCTGGATGGACTTAAGCATAGGTACTGGAAAAGGTTTCATCATTATTCACGCCTGGTCAATGACGAAAACCTTTAACAAGTCTAGCTTTGAAAGTCTCAACTTTTCCATCTACACCAAGTAATCTTCTCAAGATATACTTGCTCCTGATGGGGATTTAACCCTTCAGATATAGCAGCCAAAGTCCATACTTTGCTGGTGTACATGGATTCCATTTCAGATCGCTAAACATCCAGCCATTCTTACAGAGTCTCACTCCTGATGGCCAGCTCGAAACTAGTTGGGTCATCATCCCATGATGCAATCCTCGCTCCCACTGTCATAGAGAAACCGGAGTAACTCTCAGGTGGGTGAGGAACCCTACTAGATTGGCGGAGAGGCTGAGGTTCGTTGGAATCTACTGAATCCTTTGGTTTTATCAAATCATCGGCTGCAAATTGTATAGCTGGAACCTTTCCAGTTGTACATTACAGACCTTGCCTCGAGCTTGTCCGGATTTTGCTTTTAGACATAGGCCGGACAACCCCAAATCTTAACTGACTTAAGAGATGGGCTCTTCCCTTTCCATATCACATATGAAGTGGTAGGCTACTGATTTGATCGGGACCCTATTAAATAGGTATGCAGCTTCTCAAGCGCATAACTCCCAAAAGGAAATAGGTAACTCAGTAGTACTCATCATAGAGCACGTCTTATCATATAGGGTGTGATTGCTCCGCCCCGATATACCATCGTGCTATGGTGTATACGGAGGAGTAACGCTGAGAGAGAATCTCATTCTCCTTTAGAATAGTCCAGGAATTCCATGCACAAGTATTCTCCTCCCTGATCTCATCATAGGACATAATACTTATACCCGTATTTTGGTTCTCTACTTCTAACTTATATTCTGTGAATATCTCAAAAGGTTCGGACTTGTGTTTCAACAGGAACATATGTCTGAATCTTGAGAGATTATCAGAGAATGTAATGAAGTACAAAGAACCGGTCTTGGTATGTGTAGACAGGGGACCTACATACATCAACATGTATCATCCCAAGAGTTCACTAACTCTTTCTCTGTTTCCAATAAACAGAGCTATGGTCATCTTATCTTTGTGACATGACTGGCGAGTTTCACAAGATGTAAATTCAAACTGATTTAAATATACATCTAAATGCAACTTCAGCCAGTCAGGTCGCATTGATCTGACCTAGTCTACAATACCTCAAGAAGAATTCGTTCATTTCTGAACTCTTCCTCTTGTGTGTGTTCCGAATACTAAGAACTGTAGTTTGATTTAGAACATCAACGCTTTTAGATAACGTGTCTGAACCGATCAACTTTTGATATAGGAAATGTTCAAAACATTATCCAACAATACAAAATTTTATCGTTTCTTTACTAATAAAGAGACAGATATGATTTTGTATATCAGGTTCGGTATCTAATAACATTCGTTCAGAATTAATGTATCGGTAATACAGGGTGACAGTGACCGACAGACTTGGCTGCAACACTTGCCCCGTTTTCTGCCTCATGAAACTTATCACCCGTTCTCAGTTTTTCTACCCTTTTGTAGCCCTATGTAACATCTTACATATCTGGGATCCTGATCCGGTATCATATACCAAGGATGCAGAGGATACTGAGAAACCGTTCTGTATAATGAACACACCCGAAGATGATGCATCAGCATGCACTCTCTTCGTTTGGGCGGCACGGGAATTCTGGTAATCCCCAATTTCTTGCTCGATCTTATAACAATTATAAGTTGGAGCGGGACCAACATTCCCCAGCTCAGTATAACAAGCGGGTTCGGTCAATATTCCGTATTATTATCTTGATTAAGGCGTGACATGGTCGCTACCAGAAGAGAGAGAGAAGAAAACACTCAGCGTATGCTATTGCAAGAATAGATTGGTTATTATTTTATCTAATCAGGATGGCTCCCACTGCTTTTTATCAAATCTTCCTTCAAACCCTAAAAGGAAAGACTAGCCGGGATTAATTACACACTACAAGTTCGCCAATCTTTCAGCCAGGCCAGTGTCGGTACTTTGAGGGAGGTCCCCCGTGCTTTCGCACGAACCTAATTAATGTAAACCTCATTTTCCCAGAGGCGTAACCCCGTTGACACCTTTCTAGACACCTACTTGATCGGCTAATTGTAATGTATAAAACTCTCCCAGGAGTAACTCTTACTCACAGCGGGTATCGGGATCCAACTATCTTATAGAAGGTATGCAATCTCATTGCAAATTTCAACACTTGAAATTCCCGATAATATTTTGCCCCTAACCTCCTATGACCTTGACAAAGGCCAACAAACCATAGGATGCTAGTCAAGTTCAACCCGTCATTTCCTGATTGAATTAAACCCACCCGCACGGCCCTTGACAAAGGCCAACAAGGTCGCACGACTACCCTAACCCAATCTGCATCATATGCATAAGCAGATAAGCACCAGTTAGCTACCGCACACTGCGCCTTGACAAAGGCCAACAAACGCAGCACGAATACTAACTACTACTTATCTGAAATGACGGAGGGCTATGACAGGTTTTTCTGAAAACCTATTGCGTAATGAACTTGATATCGTTGTAGGATCGAATGAATTTTAAAATGGAGTGTTTTTTAGGCTTTTCCAGTTTTGCTAAAGGAGTCACTCCCGGTGAAGGGATCGTCGGTCCTTTCCTTGTCGAATGAGGTGCGGGATATATCATATATATCACTGTGCAAAGCAGAAACTCTTAAAAGCAATCAAAATACAAACCGAGTGTGTAGCATCTGCCATTTATTGCTAAAGGAGTCACTCCCGGTGAAGGGATCTCGGTCCTTTCCTCATCGAATAAGGTGCAGGATGTTGGAGATAGTGCCCTCAGAGTCAATTATTAGGTCACAGGTACGTGATTGCAATGATTGATGGAGGACCTATCCCGGTAGGACAGTCTTACTCGAGATGATAGTATGCTATCTGGTTTACCTTTATTATCGTGTACTGCTTTAGGTGACCTGACAAGTCGCTATTACACGTTGATAGAGCCCCTAGGATTCTTGCTTGACCACCAGCAGTATGAGGGCGATCATATACGTGGGAGCTGGCAGTCTATAAGCATATCCTTAAATGGTCCCTAGTCGTGTGAGTTTCGAGACAGGGCATCGATACACCATAGTAGACTAGTGTATACAGTCGAGACCCCGACGAGGGGCGGTGGCCGGTCTCACAAGCCACTGGTGTCCGTTGGATCACCTAAGATGTATACAGGTGCTCATTGGGTTATGAGTACACCGGACAGGACTCGCCGGGAACATGCCAGTTGGTCATATACCAGACGTCAGATGGCAGTTCCCTGGTGACATGTGTGCAGGTTAGTTCATCGACCTGGGGATCGTCATTTGTCTCGTGTGAGTTCCCACTGTACTTTGATTACTACCCTACCACGGCTCAAAGGAGTCGTGCAAACAGGTTTTAGTTGGGTACAGTCCCGAGCCACATGGAGGCAGTTGGCGTATCTTCAGGGGTTCGTCTCTCCCGGTATTGGGGGTGAGGTCGTGCTGTGTCTAGGAGAGCCATTACACGAAGCCCTCGGCCGAGGCAAGGAGATTTACTGGTAGGTATTCCAGTAGTATCTCAGGGTGTTCTGGGCTACACTCCGACACGACTTGTACCGCTTTTGGGGGTCTGACTTTTACCAACCCCCTAGGCCCGCCATGCGATGTTCATAGACGAACGGACCGGACTGTACGGATATTGTCACTGACAGGCTCAGTAGGGTTGTCAGGCTGAGTTCGCTCACAGACGTCCCTTTTAGTCAATACCTGGTAGCCCGTTACGTATTGGCTTATACCTCTGACGTGCTAGTGGTTAAATCCACAACCAAGGTGTTGACGAGTCTTTAGAGTCCCCCACATTCAGTTACTCAGCTTTCGGGCGAAAGGTTGTAGAGGCCGTATGGAGATATGGCAAGGTCCGATCAGATACGTGCGGTATTGCACGGATCAGGATCGGACAGTTTGTACTATTGGCCGTATGGTTATATGGCAGGGTTCGATCAGATACGTGCGGTATTGCACGGATCAGGATCGAACAGATATTGCTAGCCGGTTTTGGTATAAGCCGGATTCTAGAATAGTACAGTGGAGATTTTGTTTCATTGCATTTGTATTTCGGTCGAAATACAGATGCGGGTGTGTATGCACAGTATCGGGGTTTTTCCTGTAATTTATTACGGGACCAGTTTTATGGAGTTGCCAGTTTGCTTTCCGTTTCGGCCAATTTCCTTTGTTCCGTTCATTGGCCGAAGATTGGTGGAGGAGGGTTTATTTGCATTGTTGCAAATAGGCATTTGTGGAGGGGGTCTTTGCATTTTGTTGTATCATGATAGCTTTTCCTTGACCTTGACTTCTTGACTTCCTCATGATGGTTTGACTTTTAAAGTCATCATGGTTGTTGGTGATAGATGATCATTGGTGTTTTGAGTGTTGGACTTTCCTTGCTATCATTGCTTTTTCATGATAACCTTTTCCTTTCTCTCTCTTGGTTGATATGAGAGGGGCTCCCATTATCTTTTGAGATATGACACTCTCATTTCTCCCCTCTCAATATCCATGGCCGGCCACTCCTTAGGGTGGGCTGTCCAAAAATTTTGGAGGTGGATTTTTGTTCATTTCATGCTCCAAAAATCCACAAGTTCCTCCACAAAAATTCTTGTATCATCCCTCCATCAAAATGGCACCTCCATGAACCCCAAATGAGACTTGAGCTCACTACAAATTCTACAGCAAATCTTGGGCACGTCGAGTAGCCGGCTTCGTGCCCGAGTTGCCTCGGCATTGAGGTGGGAGCCCGTAAAAGAAGTAGGCGATGTGGTGCACCTCCGGCGACGAGGAGGAGACGGGACATTCCGCAGGAGATCGGGACGACGACGAGAAGACCGGAGGACTCGGATCTGTCGGTATACTTCTCTTCCCTATCTAGTTAGTAGCTTAGACTTGTTAATGGTTACGATCCGGATGTTTAGTGCGCGGTGGTGCCGGTTTGCTAAGTCCGCAAAATTAAAGTTTTTCACCGCTTCCGCTTTCCGGCGTCGGATTGACGGCCGGGGCGCCGCCGTGCACTTACAGTGGTATCAGAGCCTCGCCATTAACATAGTCTAGCTTGGTGTAATGTGTTTGCATTTCCGATCGATCAAAAAGTTCCAAAACCCGTATTTTGATCACATCAGTTTTCTGTTGGAAATTTTTGGTGTCAAATTTTTTTTCAGGTTGTATAAAATTGATGTGCAGGAAATTCTAAGGCCACTGGGAAAATTCGACACAGTCAGTCGACCAATGTAGCGCGGATCCGCGGCTAAACCCCCCATTGGGCCGCGGTTCCGCCGCGCATTGGTGACGTCACTGTATCATATTTTTCCAGTGGGCTTCTGTTATTATTTTGGGTGTTTTGGAATATTAAAATTGGGCCAATTATTTCTGTGAGTACTACAGTATTGCTTGGGGCCCACTTGTTAATTATTTGATCAATCGGAAAATTTTAAACACATTTTTAACAGTATTTACATTATATCTGCGACCGTGAATGTCACTCGATCGGTAAATCCGGTCTAACTGCTATAGCCCGGTTAGACGGATTTGCGAACGTGACTTTCACGTTGATGTTTTGTTTTTGCTGTGATGTTGCGGATCGGTCGTGGGGGATAGCCTGGATGCAATGCTAGTACAGTTGTGGTTGTATTATGTACATTTGATATTGCGGGGCGAGCGTCCGACATGTGGACTGCCGTCACTGCCTGTTTGTATTATTATTTTGGGGCACGGCCAGGTTGCGGTCGTTGTACCCGGTGTATGTATATTTTACTTTCTGTACTAGGATTACCCCGCGGAGGGGTGCACGGATAGCCGGGTTCTAGAGGGCAACAAGCCCGCATCTCATGGCATTGAGACGGAGGGGGCTTCACTCTGGAATTGGCGGGCTATTCGCCGCACTCGTAGGGGGTACAGGTTGACCCAGGAGGGGTGCCCAAGTTGCCGGATTCCGTGAAGTGCTGGGTGGTCCATTCACGGTACTGAAAGGGGCTGCCTCGCTTCGGGTTTTGGCGGGTGACTTGCCGCGCCCGTAGGGGTCTAGGATTTCATTGCGCAGGCTATCCACACGACCAGGGGAACGTCGGGTTTCAGCAGTGGCTCTGTGAAACCCGGGGATCCCAGATATCTGTATTGTTCTGTGATGCTGTACATTTTCTGTGATGTTGCATTTCTTTTCACGCCTTAAGCGAAATATAATATATTGGTATATATATTAGTAGATGTTGTATATGTTTTACATCCGCGCTAGTCCAGTCCCCACTCTGTCGTTAGTTAGCTAACCTAACGGGTAATGACGGGACCCAGTGGCGAATGCGGATGGCATATACGTACGTCAGTATATTTTCGTTCTTTTTGGTGTGATCAATTGATGGGACTGCATTGATTCGGATCAATGCAAGTTTAAAAACAAACCTAATCTGATGTTGTTGGAACACTTTTCAAAAAGCTGTTATTGCAAAGACGTTCACATTTGTTTTGCATCGTGGTATTCATCTGGAATATCCTGCTCCTCAGTCGACGAGGCAAGGGCCGAGATCCCTTCACCGGGAGTGACCCCTTGGACAAAAAGTTTGCGTCAGGGCATTAACTTCACTATAGCCGATTACTTTTGCTTTGCATCGCGGTATTCATCTGGAATATCCTGCACCCCATTCTACGGGGAAAGAGCCGAGATCCCTTCACCGGGAGTGACCTCTTTAGCAACGGTTTTCGTCACTATATTTTAAAAAGCTATTAGTTCCTTCAACGATATCAAGTTCTTTACGTTAAAGGTTTTCGCCAGAAACCATTCGTAGCCCTCCGTCGTTTCAGACGGGTAGCACGTAGTATTCATGCTATGTTTGTTGGCCTTCGTCAAGGCATAGTGTATGGTAGCTGCTTGTTGCCTTTCTGCAGCATAGATAGATGCGTTGGTTTGGGACAGTCGTATAGCCTTGTTGGCCTTCGTCAAGGGATTGTGCGGGTGGATTCAAATTAACCTGGAGAATGACGGGTAGAACTTGACATGTGACTTATGATTTGTTGGCCTTCGTCAAGGTCATAAGAGCATGGGGCAGAAATCACATCGGGAGTTTCAAAAGAACTGAAACTTGCCAGATATGTGCATACCTTCTGGAGTGTGATACCGTGAGCGGATTCCGTCACGTTATCATGCGATGATAGTTGGATCCCGATTCCCACTGATGAGTTAGTTTACTCCTCGGGTGACCCCGACTAATTCTTCTTTCAGGTTTGGAGGAGAATTTGAGGTACAGTGGGAGGTTTCCAGATTAGATAAATTGGTAACCATTCTGATCTAGGTTAGAGTGCACGCTGAGTGTTTCTTTTCTTTCTCTCTTTGGCAGCGACCATTGACCCGACCCTAAGACTATGACTCAGTGACCAAATTAACCGAACCTTCTTAAACACTGGCTTTTGGATTGTCAGAGGTTCTAACCTCATTGCCACTCCTACTTTTACCCTTTTCTCCAGGACACCCCGTATTACTACGAACGTCCACTTCCATTGGACAAAACCATCGTATGGTTAGATACGAACTCGAAGGAATTTATTCGAGGATGGTTTCCGGTTCTGGAGAAAACGGATAGGACTATTCAGTTGTCTTTTCTTTTCACCCTCTCTCAGGTTGCGAGTACTCCTTGGTTTAGGAGTAGTACACCTATTACGCAAATTGGATAGTCTTCTTCCAAACCATAGGCTGGTGCCAACCGGTAGGGAATGAAGAAAACCAATTAGCATAACGATGGTGTACAGAAGGTATTGAGTTAAGACAAAGTAAGGGATTAGTAAGAGGGCAAAGTAAATTGCAACAGATATTCACGACCAAACCAAGTATTCCTTCGCCAATCCTAAATCACCTTTGTATTTCTCCAGAACACTCCGTATCACTACGAAGATCCACAGTTTATTGGATACTCCATCGTATGGTTATATACGAACTCGAAAGGAACTTGTTCCAGTTCGGGGATGGATCCTGGTTCAGGAGAAATAGGAATAAGATTTATTCAGGTGTCTTTTATCTTCACCTTCTCTCGCATTGCGAGTGTTCCTAGGATTAGGACAGTACACCCATTATGCTTATTGGATAGTCTTCTTCCAAACCATAGGCTGGTGCCGAACGGTAGGGAAGGAAGAAAACCATTTGGCCTAAAAGGGTGTGCAGAAGGTAAAGACTAAAGACATATGAAGGGATTTGGAGAGGTGGCAAATAACTATACGGTTACAGTCGTGAATCTGGAAGAGGCATTACTAGGAATACCAGGATACCCCATCGAAACATTTCGATGTTTCAGTTTCACTGTGTAATGTTAAAAGAAAACTGATTTCCCGATTAGATACTTACTCCAGGGTATGTATTTACCAAGTATGATTCTCACATCTGTATGGTTTTACAGATGATGAGTGGGAGTAAGTTGTTGGGAATTGGGTGACTATCCTCATTATATCGGGATTCGTTGCAATCGGTGATATTTGAGGAAATCACCTGGGTTGTTTGCCGGTGGGCAAATATTTGGTTTTGAATATCCGCTGTTATGCACCAATTTCAAATCGATATATCTGTACGTCTATTTTCATAGAGTGAGATATACCTTTCTGAAATTATGTCTACGACATTTACCTATATCAGTGGATGGTTAGGTAAGGAGTATTAAACAGCGGTGTAATTCTTCTTGACCATAAGTACAGTTTTCAACCTACGACACACAGTGAAAGAGTTGTTAGACTCAGCGGACTTATACAGAGTATTGTATGTTGTCCAGTGTCCATTAGGACAGAGGGGTTGGTCCTCATACTATATTCTGTTTACTTTTAACTTCTCTGGTTCTTAGACATGTGTTTCGTAGAAACACAGGGTCTAAGTTTTGAGGAGTTATAGGTATTTGAATAGAGTAGAGAACCAGGTGTAGCAAGTATCGGGATTCTTCAAAGTGATCGAAGATGTAGATACTTGTGTATGGTATTCAGTTGATGGTAATGATTAAGAGAACTTGCTTCTCTTTCAGGTTACTCATAATTGGAAGCATTCCTTAGTTGAGTAACGCTGATCGGCCTCCTTCCATTTAGTTGACATGCACTGGAGACAGCTGCATGATTTGAATCTGGTTCAATTAAATCAGTGCCTCTGGTTCTATATTGGATATAGAACAGTTCATATCTTAACGTTGTTAAGGTACGGGGAGTTGTCCGGCTTATGATTAAAACCAGACACTGGACAACTCAAGGCACGTTTCTGTAATGGCTGTTTGTGGGTTGACCCAGGCTATGACAAGGGTTGACTTTCTACCATCTGGATGAACAATAGCAATATTGTTCTAGACTCGCCACAGTTTTATTAAAAATGGATTTTTTCAGAAAACAGTAGTGGGAGTATGGTAGAACTGGAAGTGATTCCAGAACCACAAACGATTACTGAAGATTTGATAAGGAACCTAAAAGATTCAATCTGGATTGACATTCCATTGGCCACTCCGCAGATTTGGTGGGTAACTTCAGGCACCCGAGAGGTACTACGGTAGCCTCAAGGACGGTGACAGGGAAGTTCTTGTTTACCCACAATTACCATTGTTGTTGTTCCAGGCTGCGAGACCCGGCGGGAGGATGAGTATAGCGTAGTTCTAAACTAGTTTTAGAAGTGTACGTCTGTATGACTCTGCTAGAGGGTTGTCGTAGTCAGTGGGAGCAGCGGAAGCATTGGTGGACAGGTAGCTTATGTCTATTTATAGAATAAAGCAGATATAGCGGAGATAGATCATCTATTTCTGACGTGACAGTCATGGGTTTGACTTCATCAGAATAGGGGATAGATCTGTTGAGAAGGTAGTAGGGTGTGATGTCATAGTATTTGGATGACATACACAGAGTAGGAAAGGAAACTCCTATACTACGTTCGGTCATACTTTGGTCGTCACACAGTGTTTTCTCCATAAAGGAATTGGATATTATATCAGACATACTGGTTACTAGATCTATGGTTTTAGATCTAGATTTGGGTGGTTTCCCAATCTGGGTACTTAGACAGCATTCTATGAGTATTTAGGATGAACGACTCCTGGCACGGTAGTGTACCTGCAGGTGATGGAGTCACCCTCTCTAAAGGTGTCTTATAGACTAAAGTAGAGAGGGATGTGCATGATTGGCAGATCACTTGCTTAGGCAATTGAGTCAATCATGAGATGTCAAGTACCACACCAGATGTTGTTTTTGCACTAGATGCAATAAGTTGACATTAATCCAATCCTGGAGAAACAGTCGGAAGCAGTTTTAGAACATAAGTGAATGTTCTAGGGGTATGATAACGACAGCCTCATTCGTGAGACAGTTATCATTCCAGGCTTCCAAGGTGACATGGACGACAAGGAGGTTGTCAGAGTTATAGTTTTCCCTCTGACGAGGGGCAGTATTTTGGACAGGTGGTCCAAGGCAATACTGAGGGAGGCATGGCGCAGGATACTGATTAAGTTCAGTTGACGATACAGTCTAAGAAGTTTGGATTTGGAGTTCATTTATGAGCTATGTCCCATCAGACATCCAGACGCATTCTAAGACAGGTATTGCTCATTTCGGGAGATGGGTTTCTCCGCGAACTTGAGATATAGAGAGACATAGAAAGAGACATCAAGGCGGATCCACTCACTGAGGCTATTCCTCGAACGCAAAAGTTTCGCAAACGAGCTTTGTGAGACTGACTAGTAGAGGAGTTGGGTGTTCGGTATCACACGGGCTGTGAGTATGTGACATCGCAATAATTAGCCTTGAGTGCAAGTGGGAAATTGTTGGAGATAGTGCCCTCAGAGTCAATTATTAGGTCACAGGTACGTGATTGCAATGATTGATGGAGGACCTATCCCGGTAGGACAGTCTTACTCGAGATGATAGTATGCTATCTGGTTTACCTTTATTATCGTGTACTGCTTTAGGTGACCTGACAAGTCGCTATTACACGTTGATAGAGCCCCTAGGATTCTTGCTTGACCACCAGCAGTATGAGGGCGATCATATACGTGGGAGTTGGCAGTCTATAAGCATATCCTTAAATGGTCCCTAGTCGTGTGAGTTTCGAGACAGGGCATCGATACTCCATAGTAGACTAGTGTATACAGTCGAGACCTCGACGAGGGGCGGTGGCCGGTCTCACAAGCCACTGGTGTCCGTTGGATCACCTAAGATGTATACAGGTGCTCATTGGGTTATGAGTACACCGGACAGGACTCGCCGGGAACATGCCAGTTGGTCATATACCAGACGTCAGATGGCAGTTCCCTGGTGACATGTGTGCAGGTTAGTTCATCGACCTGGGGATCGTCATTTGTCTCGTGTGAGTTCCCACTGTACTTTGATTACTACCCTACCACGGCTCAAAGGAGTCGTGCAAACAGGTTTTAGTTGGGTACAGTCCCGAGCCACATGGAGGCAGTGAGCGTATCTTCAGGGGTTCGTCTCTCCCGGTATTGGGGGTGAGGTCGTGCTGTGTCTAGGAGAGCCATTACACGAAGCCCTCGGCCGAGGCAAGGAGATTTACTGGTAGGTATTCCAGTAGTATCTCAGGGTGTTCTGGGCTACACTCCGACACGACTTGTACCGCTTTTGGGGGTCTGACTTTTACCAACCCCCTAGGCCCGCCATGCGATGCTCATAGACGAACGGACCGGACTGTACGGATATTGTCACTTACAGGCTCAGTAGGGTTGTCAGGCTGAGTTCGCTCACAGACGTCCCTTTTAGTCAATACCTGGTAGCCCGTTACGTATTGGCTTATACCTCTGACGTGCTAGTGGTTAAATCCACAACCAAGGTGTTGACGAGTCTTTAGAGTCCCCCACATTCAGTTACTCAGCTTTCGGGCGAAAGGTTGTAGAGGCCGTATGGAGATATGGCAAGGTCCGATCAGATACGTGCGGTATTGCACGGATCAGGATCGGACAGTTTGTACTATTGGCCGTATGGTTATATGGCAGGGTTCGATCAGATACGTGCGGTATTGCACGGATCAGGATCGAACAGATATTGCTAGCCGGTTTTGGTATAAGCCGGATTCTAGAATAGTACAGTGGAGATTTTGTTTCATTGCATTTGTATTTCGGTCGAAATACAGATGCGGGTGTGTATGCACAGTATCGGGGTTTTTCCTATAATTTATTACGGGACCAGTTTTATGGAGTTGCCAGTTTGCTTTCCGTTTCGGCCAATTTCCTTTGTTCCGTTCATTGGCCGAAGATTGGTGGAGGAGGGTTTATTTGCATTGTTGCAAATAGGCATTTGTGGAGGGGGTCTTTGCATTTTGTTGTATCATGATAGCTTTTCCTTGACCTTGACTTCTTGACTTCCTCATGATGGCTTGACTTTTAAAGTCATCATGGTTGTTGGTGATGGATGATCATTGATGTTTTGAGTGTTGGACTTTCCTTGCTATCATTGCTTTTTCATGATAACCTTTTCCTTTCTCTCTCTTGGTTGATATGAGAGGGGATCCCATTATCTTTTGAGATATGACACTCTCATTTCTCCCCTCTCAATATCCATGGCCGGCCACTCCTTAGGGTGGGCTGTCCAAAAATTTTGGAGGTGGATTTTTGTTCATTTCATGCTCCAAAAATCCACAAGTTCCTCCACAAAAATTCTTGTATCATCCCTCCATCAAAATGGCACCTCCATGAACCCCAAATGAGACTTGAGCTCACTACAAATTCTACAGCAAATCTTGGGCACGTCGAGTAGCCGGCTTCGTGCCCGAGTTGCCTCGGCATTGAGGTGGGAGCCCGTAAAAGAAGTAGGCGATGTGGTGCACCTCCGGCGACGAGGAGGAGACGGAACATTCCGCAGGAGATCGGGACGACGACGAGAAGACCGGAGGACTCGAATCTGTCGGTATACTTCTCTTCCCTATCTAGTTAGTAGCTTAGACTTGTTAATGGTTACGATCCGGATGTTTAGTGCGCGGTGGTGCCGGTTTGCTAAGTCCGCAAAATTAAAGTTTTTCACCGCTTCCGCTTTCCGGCGTCGGATTGACGGCCGGGGCGCCGCCGTGCACTTACACAGGATATATCACATATACCGCTGTGCAAAGCAAGAACTGTAGCTACCTATTTTATTTTTGAAATTCGATTCTACAACATCTTTAGGTTTCTTTTCTTTCATTAATCATATTAATGAAGTCCCATCATTTAGGTACCTAAACATCACAGATAAATACGACGTACACTTATGCCATCCACATTCGCCTCGATGTCCCCTCATGCACCGTTAGGTTAGGTAACTAACGGCAGAGCGGGGCAGGGCTAGCGCGGGTGTAAAACATAAGTAACGCCTATAATATATCATATATACTATATACTGTATATATCACAGAACATCACATGATCACATCACAGATATTGCAGCAGAAGAAACATATGAAATATTGGATATACTAGGACGTCCGTGTTTTCAATACGAGCCAGTATAAAACACGGATTCCAGGGTCGTGATGAATAGCCAAACCCACACCCCTAGACCCCTACGAGAGCGGCAAGCAACCCTTCCAATTCTAGAGTTAGGAGACCCGGACTCGACTCCTCGAGTTGGTCTCCCACTGGACCCCAGAACCCGGTTACTTGTGCCCTCCTCCTTGGGTCTATCCTAGTGTAGAAAAGTAAATAATATACAAAAGGTGACTACTTCCGCAACCTGGAAGTGCCCCAATAAAAGAATATTACATACAAGTTTTTATATGAATGAAAATGAAAAACACACATCTCACATAAAACCCCCGGCTATTCAAACACGACGATCCAATATAACATATCCAGCAACACATAACATCACATGTCATCAACGTAAGTAAATATGCGCATCCCAATTGTCGTTGACATATAGCAATGAAACCGGCGATATCACATATTACACTTACGGTCACAGAAAAGAAAGTGTAAAACTACAACAGTTGGAATCCGCAACCACCTCAGACATCGCATGCCTGACCAAATGAATTACTTAGACATCGCATGCCTAACAATTATAAACCCCGCATTTTAGTCTCATTATCGAAAACACTTTTCAATATCAAGTCGGGTAATTCAACAAGATTCCCGACATCCTGATCGAATGCTCGTCGCAAACTTCAGTAGACGGTCGCACCCCCGATACCGACGACGAAGTGCACCAAGGAGGAACACCGCTACCGCGATCACCCGAACGGATGCTTTCGGCTACGGGGTTCTCCTACAGTCACTTGGTCGGGGCTATGGAGTGAGGCTGTCTATTAAGTTTATCCGGCGAGTATCCGCGTACGCTACGTGATTGCGACGGACTTTTGATCACATCAAAATTCCGTGGCAACCGATCAAGTAAGACTAAACTGCTATGTTTATAACATTCATTCAGTTATCTCATAACTGTTTGTGAATTCCAAGTATTGTATCACATTCCAGATAATTAGAAAATGTTAAACTTTCTGATCGAACATTCAAACACCCAAGTTTTCCCGAAACAGCTCAACACATGAAATAAGTCTAACAACATTCAGTTCGTGCCTCAGTACCAACGGTCCAGCCGTAGAAGGGTCAAGCCAACGCCTCACATGTGGCACGCCGTACTGCCCCAAACCCGAAGGTTCAAAGGGCAGTTCAAGACGGTCACATAATCGAATTAAGGTTTGTTGTCTTCTAGAGGGTCCATCGCGTTACTTGCACTACTTAGAACGTCGTTAAACTACGGAAAAGTCCAACACTTGGAAATTTCCCGACAGGGGAAAAATTGGGTATTTATATCCGGTCGAACTTTTTAACATATTCTATGATTGTCCGGAAAAGCACACAGACAGAATTCGACAATCCGATCGATACACCGAGTCCCCAATACAACCCAGAAAATGCAACTCTGTAAAAAAAATATTAAAAATCCCCAGGAAAACCAGCACAGACAACTAAGAATTACTGTGCAAAATTGGATGCACAAAACGACAAAATGGCCGCGGATCCGTCGCACGAGCCATGCTCGTGCCGCGGAACCGCGGTGCATTGAAGGAATTAGGAACACGAATTTTACAGTAACTCTTATAATTGCCTGCTGATTTCTCTGCATATTTTTAATATCGAAAAACTCCAGAATTTGGAAAAAGTCCAGAGAGCATGTTTGTGTTAGGATTTCGGGTTCGTTCGGACTTCAAACTCCGTCTAGACTTCGCCTAAGGCTCTAGCTAGGCTCTGATACCACTGTAGGGTTTCTAGGCACTCTCAAGGGGTCTCACAAGGCATCAACCATGCCCGTTTCAAAAATTCGGTGCCGAGAAACCCTAGACTACGGATCGTCGGCTAGAATTCTAGGCGACAAAGCAAACTAGTTAACACTTAACTACAAGAATACGGAAATACAACCTTTGTAGATCCGGTTCTCCACCTCCATAGCTCCGCAATGAAGTCTCCTCGCTGTCCAAGTCGAACCCCGGGCTCTAGCGTCGGCTTCATCGGAGAATGGACGAGCTAGGTCATCGACGACGTGCCGAAGATGATCTACGTCGAAGTATCACTAGATCAAGCTCCACCTTCACCAAGCCAAGAAAACTTGTGAAGGAAACACACTCTACTACTTGGCAAGAGGTAGAGGATGAAGAAATAGGAAGTGGGTTCACTTTAGAATTGGATTTCTCACACTTATGCTCAAATCACCATTGATGAAGTATGCTTTCTTCTTGAAGAAGAAGAAGAAGATGATAATTCTCATGATAAGTTAAAAGAAAATAATACTTATCATATAATAAACCATGGTCAAGTGTAGAGAACTAACTAAGGTTATAAGAATGGTTAGGGTTAAAAGAACAAGACAAAATGGTCACTTGGTCAAAGCTTCATGAAGCTTCAAAAAGCTTCATGAAAGAAAATAAAATAAAGAAACCATTTTCCTTTTCTTTTTATGCTTTTATCAACATCCAAAAGGAATAAACAAATAATTAAATGAAAAAGCAAAACCCTAATCATTAAGTTAACCATGGTTTAATTCTATACACTTAACCAAATAAGCATGTATCATCAAACAAGATACAAACATTTGTACAAAAAGTATATCACATATACAACTTGTACAACGAAGTGAGAAAATCCATTTAAAGTGAACCAATACTAGTTAATGCAAAGTAATATATCAAATATATAATTATACAATAAATCATTAAATCAACACTTGATTTAACGATCCGGTCATATCGCATATAACCGACTAGTATTCAATGTATCGGCTTATCGAATCAACCATCGATTCGATAACTAGGTTATATCGCATATAACCATTCGATACATTCATCGCGAGAATGGAATACGGTATAATATACACGCATTATTCTCGGTCCCGCACATATCTCATGTGCTCTCCTATTTCGTTTCGATTGAGCCAGGAAACCTCTGTGTAGGACTCTAAAGACTCGTCAATACGCCGGCAGCAGGTGATGATCATATCAAACACCCACAAGCCGCAAGCGGTCTGCTAAACGCAACGGCCACCTGGGTATTAAGCCATCAGAAGATCGACGAGCAAGCCCGCTCACACTCCAGTGAATCCAACCAGTAACACTACCGTACAGTCCGGTCTAATCGTCTGATATGTTGCATATCTCGCCTAGGGGTGGTAAACGTCAGACCCCAATAGCTCGATAAGTCGTGTCGATATGAGGTCTATAACAATTCGAGAAACTACTGGTAACACTTACCAGTATATCTCAGCAACCCTGGCCAGGGATTTCCTGTTATAGCCAATCGAACACAGCGCAACATCAACTCCCTATACCGGGAGAGACGAATCCCCTCCTATCGCTCATTGCCTCCATGTGACTCGGGACTGTACCCAAAAACCACCGTTTTGCACGCCCTCTTGGACGTGGTAAGATGGAAATCAAAGCACAGTGGGAACCACACAAGACTCTATGACGATCTCGGGTCAACAGACTACTCTGTACCAGTGTCACCAGAGAACTGCCATCTGACGTGAGGTATAATACCATCTGGGAGTTCTCGGCGAGTCCGTCCAGTGTACCCAGTCTCTACCGAGCACCCGTATATAATCTCTGATGTCAAACACCGATGGATATGGGATCATCCATCGCCCATCTGTATGGGTCGAGAAGGTACACGCTAGTCTACTCTGGTATATCGATGCCCCGTCTCGATATACCCACGACTAGGGACTTTGAAGGATGTACTTATGGACTACCATGTCCCCACTAGTATGATCCGCATCATAGTCCAGGTAGTCAAGCACACATCCTAAGGGCTTTACCAACATGTAATAGAGAGACAGTCAGTATACACGTTAAGGTAAAGAGCAACCAGATAGCATACTATCATGTCGAGCAAGAAAGTCCTCCCTATATATGTCCCAGCATCCACTACAATATACATCCTATGTACAGTAATGGCCTCTAGGGCATACATATAACTAACAGTTCAACCCATACATTTCTTGATTAAATTAAACCCACCCGCAGGACCCTTGACGCAGGCTAACAAAGTCGCACGAATACCCTAATCCAATCGCATCATATGCAGTAGATAAGCACTAAATAGCTACCACATACTACGCCTTGACGCAGGCCAACAAACGTAGCATGAATACTAAATAGTACTTTATCTGAAATGATGGAGGGCTACGACAGGTTTTTAAGAAAACCTTTTGCATAATGAACTTGATATCGGTACAGAATCGAGTGATTTTGAAAAGGAGTGTTTTTGAGGTTTTTACTAGTTCCGCTAAAGAGAACACTCCCGGTGAAGAGATCTCGGCTCTTTCCTCATCGAATGAGGTGCTGAATATTCTACAAGGAATACCGCTATGCAAAGCAAGAACTAAAAAGGCAATCAAAAACAAAACCGAGTGGGTTGTAGCATCTGCTAGTTTCGCTAAAGAGGTCATTCCCAGTGAAGGGATCTCGGCTCTTTCCTTATCGAATAGGGTGCTGGATATTCTACAAGGAATACCGCCATGAAGCAAGAACTAGAGCTACCCTTTTTGAAAATTTGATTCTACAACATCTTTTGGTTTTTTTCTTTTCCTTAATCACATTAATGAAGTCCCATCATATAACGTTTCCTAAACATTGCAGAAAAAGAAACGAAAATAGAACGTACGCTTATGCCATCCGCATTCGCCATGGGGACCCGTCATGCACTGTTAGGTTACTTAACTACCGGCAAAGCGGGGGCTGGACTAGCGCGGGTGCAAAACATAAGCAACATTTATTATATATCATATATATAATATAACATGATCACATCACAGAAACAAGCAGCAGAAGCAACATATGAAGTATTGGATATACTAGGATTTCCGTGTTTTAAATTCAGCCAGTAATGTAAAACACGGATTCCATGGTCGTGATGAATATCCAAACCCACATCCCTAGACCCCTATGAGAGCGGAAAGTAACACTGCCAATTCTAGAGTTAGGAGACTCGATCTCAACTCCTTGAGATGGTCTCCGACTGGACCCTAAAACCCGGTTACTTGTGCTCCCACCTTGGGTCTATCCTAATGCGGAAAAGTAAATAATATACAAAAATGGTGGAATCATCCTCAACCCGGAAGTGCCCCAATAAAAGAATATTGCATTGAATTTAACATGAATGAAAATATAAAAACTCCCATCTCACATAAAAAAAACCCGGCTATTCATTCACGGCGATCCAATAAATCATATCATAAGCAACTCATAACCTCTCATGTCATCAACGTAAGTAAATATGTGTATCCCGAAAACTCTTTGATATATAGCAACGAGATCGGGATATCCCACATATTACACTTATAGTCGTAGAAAAGAAATAGAAAACTACAATGATTAGAATCCACATTATCCTTAGACATTATAAACCCGGAATATCACATATTCCGAATTTCATGCCTAACATGTAAAACTTGCATTTTAGTCTCAAATTGAAAACACTTTTCAATAATTTGTCGTATAATTCAACAAGATTCCCGACTAGGTGATCGCGTACAATATGCAATTGCGACGGAGTTTTGATCCGAATCAAAACTTCGTTGCAATCGATCAATTGAGACTAAACGGCTAGCTTTACTAACTAGTTTTCATAAAACAAATTAATCCGGATTCTAATAATAGTATCACACATCACAAAGCTTGTAAATTAACCATGACATTAGAATTCCGCACGCATTAAGAAAACTTAAATCAATTTTTTTCAACACTTGAAAAAACAGTGAGCTAAAGTTTCAAAACCGATCGTTTTAAGCCAATCCGGTAGTCGAACCGAACTTGAAATCCGCCCAAATCTTCACGGGGGTGAATACGCAAGATTAAGTGTCGAATGGTGGCCTAGAGGGGGTACCCCACCCCCTCTAGGCCACCACGAGGTGGCCAGGGGGTGAGGCAGACCCGAAACTACCTTTGGTGGGGCAGTTTCGGGTCCCCACCGCCAAGTCCACCTTGTGGTGGTCTTGGAGAGGGGGCCCAGCCATTCGGTACCTCTTGGGGTGTCCCCGAGGTGCGCACGCTCCACCCCACGGCTTCTCGGTTTAAACCATGAGCTCACGGGGTGTGCGAACAACTCAAAACATCAATTTCGAAACTGTTTTTTCGTCAGTTTTTGCGCGATAAAAACGACGGATTTCTAACGTCACTACAAGTAATTCTAATGTTCTATCTTGTCTATGATACCATGGAAGTTGACCTTAGCACCGTCAAGGGGTTCAAGAGGCATCAAGCATGCCAAATTTTAATTTTATTTGGTGCTAATCTAGACTACCAAGATCACTACTAGAATATTAGGTTATGGCTTTGTGATGTGATTAAACTTAAGAGAAGAAAAAGAGTATACAACCTTTGTAGTTCATGTCCTTCTCTTCAAAAGCTCTGGGATGAAGTCCACGCGACTCTTCAAGGCTCCTCTCAAGTTGAACGAACCTCCTTCATGATCTTCGTGCCAAAGACGATCCACCCGAAGTCCACAAGCACATGCTTTTCACTACACTAAACACTTTTAGTGTAGGAAACACACCACACCAAATTGCTAGTTTGGTGTGGAATGATGAAGTAAGGAATAAGTAAAGCTCACTAAGGTCTCACAATCTCAATGATTCACATCTCATATGAGGGTTTTGAGCTTGGAGGTGAGGTGAAGAAAATTGTAGATAGCAAGAGAAGAAAAAGCTCTTGGAAAATGGCTAAGGCATGAACCATGAAGCAAGTGTAGTGTTCCCGCCAAAAAATTTCTGCGCAAAAGAGTCCAAGATATCAAATTGCAGCGATATGCATAAGGAAATGCAAACCAGTATCTTCCGGGCTGTCTTTTGACAAACTCCCAAATGAGAAACAGATAAATTCTGATGGTATCCAAAGCGGCTCGAAAAACCCTTCGATTTGATATATTATGGGCCTCGTAATTCATCCGGGATCAAAAGTTATGAGGAATTACGTGTCCACGCGTGATGGGCTTTTAAGAACCCGCTGGAGGAGTTAAAAGATACAATAAAAACTCAGAAAAGACCCCAATGGGGCATCACATGCTTACACGTGACCATGGGTCACGTGCAGACACGTGATGGGCTTTTAAAGCCTCTAAAATAATGAATAGAATTTAATTCTAAAAGTCAGAAAATACCTCAACGAGGTATCACGTGCTTACACGTGACCAATGGTCACGTGTTGACACGTGATGGTTAAAACTGAAACATAAATAAGCGGCTGAGAAAGGAACCCAATTGGGGGTCACGTGCTCACACGTGACCAAAGGTCACGTGCCAGCACGTGACTGGCTTTAAAAGCATTATAATTTAATAGAATTAAATTCTAAAAGTTTCTGAATCTTTCCAAATGGAAAAGGGTCATGGGGAACCGTTGGATTAAAAATCCAAGGGTGATTAAAAATCACCAATTTATAGAAAAACCTTGGACAAGAAAAGATTTCCCTGAAAATCTCACCAGGATAACAAATAGAATATCTTTTGGATTTAAAATCCACGGTGAATAAAATTCACTGAATGATCTAAAGGCCCAGATTAATGATAAATATAAATCAAATCTCTCAACAATCAAATCAAATCTTCCAATGAGAGATTTGCTAAACCAATTAACTCTTTTCCTTCTCCTATAAATAGGAGCCAAGAAAAGAAGAGGGGGGATCTACTTTTTTGAGAGAAAAACAGAGAGAGGAGAATTTAATTCTCAAGATGGAAGAAAAGAAAGGAGAATTTAATTCTCAACAACGAAAACCCTAGGTGAGAAAAGGGAAAAAGATAAACTTCAAACAGAGAATTTAATTCTCAAAATCCAAGAGTTTAACTCTTATACAAAAAAGAACTTAGTTCTTCTTCTGGTTGAAGATCGGCACAGAGCACATCTCCCCATAACTTGAGAATTTAATTCTCATCGGGTCGAGATCCTGCCATGCAGATCCTAAACTTAGAAGGGGAATTGAGTTTTGAGAATTAATTCTCCTAAAACAAAACTAGGGTTTAACCCTAATCAAGAATTTAATTCTTTTACATATCTGGGAATTTAATTCCTTTGAAAAGAAATCAGGGTTTCATCCTAAATAAGAATTCAATTCTTTCACGATAGGAATTTAATTCCTCCAAAATCATAATTAGGGTTTAACCCTACAAAGAATTCAATTCTTAAAAGATCTCTGTTCATGAAAAGAACTAGGGTCACATGCCCCACGTGACCCTTGAAAAGATCCCCTGCAAAGAACTTTGAAGCATCACCTCACGTGCCCCCACGTGACTCCCAAAACGCAGAAAGAAAAAGCAAAGGAAATGAAATCTTTGGGCGCTCTCACGTGTTATCACGTGACCCCTCAGCAAATGCTTTAACAATTGGCGCACAGATCCCCATCACATGCCAACACGTGATGCTCTAAAAATAAAAATGAAAGTGTTTAACACTTAATGGCAAAACAAAAGAAAAGAAGCTTTGGGCGCTCTCACGTGTCCCCACGTGACCCCTCAGCAAGTGCTGTAATATTGGATGCATAAACCCCCATCACGTGCCAACACGTGATGCTCTAAAAAAAAGATGAAAAGTGTTTAACACTTATTCGCAGATTTGAGGATAAAACAAAGGAGATCTGGCTTCACATTTAGGGCGTCCTCACGTGTCACCACGTGACCCCTAATGAGCATTCTAACAGATCAGAGCGGGGGCCTCCATCACGTAAAAGTGTTAAACACTTACCTGCAGAATAAAATGAGGGAAATCAGGGCGCTCTCACGTGTCCACACGTGACCCCTCTTTCTTTAGTGTTTAACACTAATTTGAAAATCTTATTTCCAGTGTTTAACACTGATTATTTCTAGTGTTTAACACCAAATTGAAGATCATATTTCCAGTGTTAACACTGATTGTCTTTTAGTGTTTAACACTAATTTTGAGAGTTCTACCTCTAGTGTTTAACACTACTTTTAGCCAAATTGGCTAATTCTCCAGAGGCAAAAGTCCCTCCTCCAAATGAATCTCAATATTGAGGAAATCAAAGACAAAATGTTGTCAGAGCCCCCAAATCTCTGTTTAACATTGCTGAATGATGAGGGACTGAACCCAGACAAATGTCTAATGGCCCAAAGGGCCAATATCTTAAACATAATTGGACTTAGCCCAAACTGGCCATAAGTCCTCAAATCATCTTGAACTGAGCACATCTGCTCTTTCAACCAACTCATTAGTTCAAGGGTACATCTCGGAACTCCTCTGATATTTGTCGTTGTAATCCTTCAACGTCTTCAGAGAGGTAACGGGTCCCGACAACCACACATCAACACGGACTGTGGGGTCCTTAAACTCATGGACTTATACGTCCTTAAACCAAGATACGGACTGTGGGGTCCTTAAACCCCGGACTTATGCGTCCTTAAACAAACGGACTAATGCATCCTTAAACACCACCCATATGGACCGTGGGGTCCTTAAACCCATGGACTTATGCGTCCTTAAACTACCTATGGACCGCAATGTCCTTAAACTACCAATGGACCACTACGTCCCTAAACTGGCGATGGACTACCACGTCCCTAAACTGGCGATGGACCACTATGTCCCTAAACTGGAACAATAGAGCCCCCAAATGCTCTTTTGTCGGATCTAAACGATCCCGTTAAGTCGATCTTAGTCCCAAACTGGACTAACGTATCCTTAACAACCGTTTAAGTTGATCTTAGTCTCAAATATGGCTAACGTATCCTTAAACGTTCAAACAGACTTTAGTCCTAAATTGGACTATAAATCCCCCAATCAACCTTGGTTCAAGGGTACATCTCTGAACCCCTCTGACACCTGTCGTTGTAATCCTTCAACGTCGTCAGAGAGGTGACGGGTCCCGACGACCATACATGCAATGGACCACTATGTCCCTAAACTGGAATAATAGAGCCAATTGCTCTTTTGTCGGATCTAAACGATCCCGTTAAGTTGATCTTAGTCCGAAACTGGACTAACGTATCCTTAACAAACGTTTGAGTTGATCTTAGCCTCAAATATGGCTAACGTATCCTCAAACCAAAACCACAAACCCAAATCTAAGTAAACACGGATTTGGATTAATCTACGTCCTACGGGCGACTACATAAATTAGCCTCCGTATACAATCCACGGGCAACCACAGACAAAACAAACACCCACGACACGAAGTGACCAGCTGGAGAAGGAGAAAGTTGTTACCGCGATGCGGTAGCGTAATTAACTGCAGGGGCTTGCGCCTGCAGGGAAGAGCGTCCCCATAATCAAAAACCCCTCAAACGAGGGGGAATCTGACGACGTCTGCTATATCGGCCGCATCCGTCTAAACCTTCGATACACGGTGCCATAAATCAACTTGGCATCTTCGGAGAGGTAGACGGATAGCACAAATTAGCATCTGCCCCGAATCTCAGGCAAGGAGTCTTCATGTCTTGGCCGCCATTCGGAGGGGAACAGATTCTGGCACGCCCGGTGGGACCTTTTCCTCTTTCCACTCCACACTTCGTGTGTCGTGTTCGCGAACGAATCGCGGTTTGCTGTGGTTGCCTGTGGATTCGAGGTACTAAGATTCGGTTTCTTGCTCCGTGCAGAAAACAGAAGATCAATGGCTTCAAACTGCACTGCCTGCAACTTCAACTCTCACTCGGTCCTTGCTGGAGGAGTGACTTATGGGCCCCAAGCGGCCTCCCTTTTCAAGATGCCAGTGGAGCAGGTAACTCATGCCACCACTAGATTATTCTTCGGGACCATGCTCCCACCGTTGAGCTTCAATGCCACAATGACGTTGCAAGAAGCCCCAAAGAAGTCGGTCTTTGATCGGCTTACCACTGCCGCAACCCCTCTCAGCGGGTCGCCCAGTTTCAATACCTCAGTTTTCAACGGACTGGGCCAGAACGTCTGCAAACCTGCGATACCCGAAGCTGCCATCCCTAAGCGGATAGCTATCCCGGCTCAAGCGGACGAAATCATTGGAAAGGCTTCTCCTTCTAAAAAGTCAGTTTTTACAAGGATGGCCATTCCGGTTGCTGCTCCAGGCGAGGTCCTCAAAGTTACTTCCCCTGCTCAGAGGTCTGTCTTTGACAGATTGGACATTGCTTCTCAACAGGCGTCAGTCTTCGATAGGCTAGCACCAATAACAGTCTCTCCTCAAAGCTGGGGGCATGAAGAAGCTTATCGAACAACAGAGGTGATCTCATCCGCACGACATGCTTGACGTCGCCACTGGCGCCGAGTGAGGAAGGCTGGGGGCAACTCCCCCTCCGAGATAACTCCGCCAGCTCCAACGGTGGGGATCGATGCTGCTGTTACAACCGGGAACAGCTTTGAATTGCTGAACACGGTGCGCAGAAACTCTCCTACCGCCGTACTAAAAAGATCCCCTCTTCCGATGGGAAACGTTGCGGAAGCCAAGCCAGAACAGTTCTCTCAACGGCTGTCCTTTAAAATTTACAGAGTCTGGCGACAGGTCCAGGAGTCAGTGATTAATGAAAACCATCTTCATCGACAGAGAAAGACGAAGGTGCGGCAGGAGACTCTGTCAAGCCACAAAAAACAAAAGCTACTTGGATGCCCACTACAACGGCTCCCTTAACTCTAATCACTCAAAAAAGGAGGCCGCAAAAAGCCCCTGTGTCTTTGGCAAATCGCAAAGACACCGAACACAAACGCCCCAAATCTGGGGGCATAGTGGTGCACACTGTTTATATGGCTTCTGGAAAGGAGGAAAGCCGCACTTCTATGGGCCACCGACCGCTCACCCGATCCCTGACGAAAGCCCAGGAGCAACAACAAAAGCTTCAGGAAATGATGACTACAATGGCTGCACTCACTGAGCCAAAAGAAGGCTCTGAAACGTCTTCGGATGAGCGTCAAGAACAAGAAACCGACGCTGACTTTTTACGCAGAGTCCTCGAAAAGAGGGACAAAGAAGCTGCAGAGCAAGCGGCTAACATAAAACAGATGGCGCTCCTCTTCCAAGATATGGTAGGGATGATGTTACAGCCGGACCCTCCTGCTGAAGATCCTCCGATCGTCCTTGAAGACGACAGGGGAGAAACGTCAAATCCTCCACCGGCTCTGTCAACAGCCAAGGAAGAGGCAATCTCCAAAGCTGACTTGGACGAATATATAGCTCAGCAGATCCGGGTTCATCAGGTGAATGAAGTGGCTGGGCAAATTGCTAGAACCGGACGACCGTATCCGAGCTGGTACGACCAAATCAGTTACCCGCCGGGATATACGATCCCTAAATTCCACGTATATAAAGGGACAGGGAATCCGCATCGGCATGTCGCTCAATTCAGGGCCTTATGCGGCAATACTGGAGGCGATGACAAATTGTTGCTACGTCAATTCGTCAGCAGCTTTGCAGAAACGGCATTCGAATGGTATTCGGAGCTACCTAACGACTCTGTCAAAACATTTGCGGAGATGGAGTTGCTGTTTACACAAAGATTCGCGAGTGCTAGTGAACGCACCCCGATAACAGCACTGATCAACGCCAGGATAAGGCCAGGTGAAACGTGGGTTCAATACGCAACACGATGGCGGAATCTGTGGTCAAAATGCGAACAGCGGATCGAAGAAGCACCTGCGGTAGGTATGTTCGTGAGCACTCTTGATCCGCAAGCAACCATCTCGCAATTCATGATGTTCTTCAAGCCAACTACTTTCCAGGCCTTGATCGACAAGTTGGCCCAAATGGATCAGATGGGACATAAACTGTCTCCTCCAAAGCCAGACTCTCAAAATGAGAAAGGAAAAGGGAAAGCGATTGTTGTTGCCAACACTCAACAACAGCCGAGCAACTCACAGCCGGTTGTCCGTCGAAACAATATGCGTCCGCGCCCATCCCTTGAGGAAAGACTAGGAAGTCCTTACTCATTTCCTCAGAATAAAACAAGGAGACTATTCGAGCTGGCAGTGCGCAACAGACTCATCAATCTGCCGAGTCCAAAGCGTCCGTTGCAGCCAGGCGATGTCAACGATCCTAATTATTGTCCTTACTACCAAACGGTAAGTCACCCGATCGACGATTGCTTCGTATTTAAAGGATGGATCGAGGATCAGTATCTACAAGGCAAGTTTGCGTTGTCCGAGAAGTGGAAAATAAACCCACCACAACCGCACACTCCAAAGAAGACGGACACACCAGAGGCAACTTGTTCTTTTGTCGAAGAAGCTTCGTGGGAGGTCGTGTTGTCGTCCAAAACCAAAAAGATGCTGAATGATCTTCAGACGTGCCCGGCGATTAAATGGAAGAACCCGTTGGAACCTGAGATCATCAAGGGGATGCCGAAGCCGCGCCCAATTCCAAATATCGGTGGTGATAGCCAAAGCATTCACGCCCAGCCGTCGAAATCTTCGAAAAAAAAAGAAGAAATCCAAGAAGCCCGTGAAGCCCGGCGACAAGCGCACGGATTTGCAGAAACAGATTGACGTGCTGGAAGAGTATAACCAGAAGGCGCGGATTCCAATCACGCTCCAAGAGTTCCTCAGCCATGTCCTCGAGGACGAAAATGATGGAGAAGACTCATCAGATGAATCTGAGGACTACGTAGCAAGTTGTCATGTGATCTCTCACTCATTGATAGATGATAAAGAGACTCCTTGCACCGAGAAACCAGGGGCGGGTCCTGAACCAGAACTTCTGTGGCCGTCAGACGAGATGATCGATGCCTTCCTGAACGAAACCCGTCTTAAAAGCAAAGCTGATCGAGAGCGCGAGATGGCCATATTCGAGAAAGCCAAACGCCGGCGACTAGATGAAAGGGTCGAAACACTCCCACCGGATGAAAGTACATCCGCCTCAAATAAAAGCAGGATCAAAACAAGGAAACGATTCGCCAAAGCCATAGCAATGGGGATGAGGCCGCCCTCTTTCAGAAAAAATTCTCCTGGTGGTATACATTTTGATGAAACGGACGTACACCATAACTTCTGCTTATATCATCAGAAGATCGTACATCCTACTGAAGACTGCAACTCTTTTAAGTGTTGGTGGCAAGGGTATGTCGCTCACAGGCAACACTTCAACAGGACAAAGCGTGAAGCTCGTAGACAGCGAAAAAATACGACAGATGAGCATAAAGGAGTTGCCGGCAATTGTCATAGGGACGAGCCCGGGGGATCACGAGTTCTCACCTTTGGAAGCGATTCTGATGAAGAAGCCGCTCTCAACCCTCTCTTCAAGGAATTCACTTATAAAACAAAAGAATTGGAGAGTTGCGAGAATGTTCAGCCGTACAATCTCACGCTACCCGGAAAGAATCTCGGACCCACAAACGACGGAGGAAACGAAATGAGAAAGGAAAAGGAAAAAACGGCCTTTGTTGCCAACACTCAACAACAACCGAGTAACCCGAGACCGTTTTGTCGTCAAAACAACAAGCCGCGATACCTCAATGAGAAGTTGAAACGTCCTTACTCATTTCCCAAAGATAAAACAAAGAGATTGTTCGAGCTAGCAGTGTGCAACGGGCTCATCACTCTGCCAGATCCAAAACGTCCATTGCAACCAGGTGACGTTAACAATCCTAACTATTGTCCCTACCACAGAGTAAGGGGTCACCCACTCGACAATTGCTACGTCTTCAAAAACTGAGTTGAAGACCAATACCAACAGGGCAAGTTCGCGCTGCCCGAAAAGTGGAAAGTAAACCCGCCACAACAACATGCTCCGAAAAAGGTGAATATGCCGGGGGCATCATGCTCATTCATAGGGAAAGCCCCATAGACCGAAAAGTCAGTAAACTAGAAATTCGCCTCAAATACGGCGACGGTAGACCGAAATGTCGTTAAACTAACGATGGACCACTATGTCCTGAAACTGGCGTCGGACCGAAATGTCCTTAAACAAACGGTGGACCGCAATGTCCTAAAACTTGCAAATGACCGAAACGTCATTAAACTACTATCAACCCGCAGCATCCTCAGGCTGGCGTGGTTAAAAAATAAAATAAAATAAAATAAAAATAAAAAAAACGGTATGTCCATAAGCAAAATGGGCACGGATGAAAACCCGAAAGGGCTCCGTGAGTAAAAACAGCAGGGCTACCGGCGAGTCTTGTGAAAACCCGAAAGGGCGCGACCTCGTTAAAAAAAAAAGAAAAAAAAAAGAAAACGGTATGTCCATAAGAAAAATGGACACGGATGAAAACCCGAAAGGGCTCCGTGAGTAAAAACAGCAGGGCTACCGGTGAGTGTTTGTGAAAACCCGAAAGGGCGCAACCTCGTTAAAAGACACTTACAGGATCCTCTCGACCTTGTAAGGAGAAACCACCTGCGTGAGATCCTTACGACTCACAAGGAAGCAACACACTTAGGGATCCTCACGATTCCTAAGGAGAAATTACACTTACGAGATCCTCACGACTCGTAAGGAGAACTCTCTTATGGGACCCTCACGGCTCATAAGATTTGAAAGTCTTAAGTTACAGAAACCTTAACCTGTTCTTAAGCAGCCCCCACAACCTTCGATACTGCCCTACAAGTGGCTCAATACTGACCCTTGTATACAATCCACGAGCGCGAATAAACATTTCCCCAGCAAAGTCCCGCCCGTGATTAGGGATATGTCCATATGGTGAACAACCCTTATAAGTCCTCTCGACTTATAAGGAGAAAACCCTTTTGTAAGATCCTTACGACTTACAGGGGAATATACACTTAGGATTCCTCACGATTTCCAAGGAGAAAACACACCTACGAGATCCTCACGACTCGCGGGGAGAAATACCTTTGTGAGACCCTTACGGCTCATGAAGTCAAAAGCCTTCGTCGACAGGATCCTAACCCTGTTTGCTAAGCCACCTTTGTTCAACATCGACAGAGGCAAATGATGATTCGCTCCTGGCAATATCCCAGTTGTAGCGATGCTGATGTCTAAACCGGTATCAAATTCCAAGCCCTTTCAAGGCAAATGATGATTCGCTCCTGGCAATATCCCAGTTGCAGCGATGCTGATGCCTAAACCGGTATCAAATTCCAAGTCCTTTCATGGCAAATGATGATTCGCTCCTGGCAATATTCCAGTTGCAGCGATGCTGATGCCAAGATTGGTATCAGATCCCAAATCCCCTACTCGCGAGAAAAAAACTCAGCGAGCCAAAAAAAATGCATACGAAATAGCCGAAATGATGGGGCAACTTGCAAACAAAATCAGCAAGTAAAAATGTATGCATGCAAAATAGCCGAAATGATTGGGCAACTCGCAATAAAAAGCAGCGAGTAAAAATAAAAATAGCCGAAATGATTGGGCACCGCGAAAATAGCCGAAATGATTGGGCAATCACGATTTTCGCGATATAAAAAGCTGAAATGATAGAGCATCGCGGAAAGAATAAAAAAATATAAAAGAATGAAACTTTTTGCCCTACAGGTGAGGTCACATTGACCCCTGTATACAATCCATGGGCACGAACAAGGAGGGAACCATATCTTCCCGATAGGCTCCAACGGAAAGCGAAGCCAAATCTCGACGGTTCATAGACAACCTAGAGACAATCTCGACATTTGTCGCAATATTACAGACACGACGTCAACAAATGAAGCAAACGAAGATCCCGAGCTTCAGGGTCTCGACGTCAACATCGACAACTTAGAAATCACCAACGGCGTTCCTCCTCACTCCAACCAGATAGAGACATGACGTCAACAATCGACCTCAAAGTCGCAACGAAACGGAACCATGGCAAAGGCCCTAGTCCCAAATCTCAACGGCCACATCTGTAGCCTGGAGACCAACAACGGTGTGCCTCCTCATTCCAGCAGCGCAAAGGTGTTACACCATCAAGCGGAGCGATGGCAAAATCCCAACTCCGCCTTAGCATTCGTCTCGTTACAGCAGACGCAATGTTGACAACGGCGTTCCTTCGCAGTCCAGCAGGATATACATGCAAAGTTAATAAAAGACCTCATGGTCAGCAAAGCGGAGTGACGGCAAAATCCTAGCTCCACCTCAACACTCGTCTCGTCATAGCGGACACATCATCAAGCAAAGCGGAACAGCGGCAACTCCCAGTTCCATAACTCGACGATGTACTCCTACAGAGAGTCAAATCCCAACTCCGTGAAATGCGGATATAATCAACAAAATTCCTACTCACGTGGAACGCGGATAACGTCACTATTTGACCCCGTGGAAAACGTCCAGAGCGGATCCTGGTCCTCGCAGAGCACGGCAGTGAACCCGTGTGAAGCATCCAGAGCGGAGCCTAGTCCTCGCCTAACGCGGCAGTGAAACTGTGTGAAGCATCTAGTGCAAAATTCCTGGTCACGTGGAACGCGGAAAACGTCACTCTTTGACCCCGTGGAAAACGTCCAGAGCGGATCCTGGTCCTCGCAGAGCACGGCAGTGAACCCGTGCGAAGCATCCAGAGCGGAGCCTAGTCCTCGCCTAACGCGGCAGTGAACCCGTGTGAAGCATCTAGTGCAAAATTCCTGGTCACGTGGAACGCGGATAACGTCATTCTTTGACCCCGTGGAAAACGTCCAGAGTGGATCCTGGTCCTCGCAGAACACGGCAGTGAACCCGTGCGAAGCATCCAGAGCGGAGCCTAGTCCTCGCCTAACGTAGCAGTGAAACCGTGTGAAGCATCTAGTGCAAAATTCCTGGTCACGTGGAACGCGGATAACGTCACTCTTTGACCCCGTAGAAAACGTCCAGAGCAGATCCTGGTCCTCGCAGAACACGGCAGTGAACCCGTGCGAAGCATCCAGAGCGGAGCCTAGTCCTCGCCTAACGCGGCAGTGAACCCGTGTGAAGCATCTAGTGCAAAATTCCTGGTCACGTGGAACGCGGATAACGTCACTCTTTGACCCCGTGGAAAACGTCCAGAGCGGATCCTGATCCTCGCAGAGCACGGCAGTGAACCTGTGCGAAGAATCCAGAGCGGAGCCTAGTCCTCGCCTAACACGGCAGTGAACCCGTGTGAAGCATCTAGAGAAAAATTCTTGGTCACGTGGAACGCGGATAACGTCACTCTTTGACCCCATGGAAAACGTCCAGAGCGGATCCTGGTCCTCGCAGAGCGCGGCAGTAAACCTGTGCGAAGCATCCAGAGCGGAGCCTAGTCCTCGCCTAACACGGCAGTGAACCCGTGTGAAGCATCTAGTGCAAAATTCCTGGTCACGTGGAACGCGGATAACGTCACTCTTTGACCCCGTGGAAAACGTCCAGAGCGGATCCTGGTCCTCGCAGAACACGACAGTGAACCCGTGCGAAGCATCCAGAGCGGAGACTAGTCCTCGCCTAACGCGGCAGTGAAACCATGTGAAGCATCTAGTGCAAAATTCCTGGTCACGTGGAACGCGGATAACGTCACTCTTTGACCCCGTGGAAAACGTCCAGAGCGGATCCTGGTCCTCGCAGAGCACGGCAGTGAACCCGTGCGAAGCATCCAGAGCGGAGCCTTGTCCTCGCCTAACACGGCAGTGAACCCGTGTGAAGCATCTAGAGCAAAATTCCTGGTCACGTAGAACGCGGACAACGTCACTCTTTGATCCCGTGGGAAACATCCAGAGCGGATCCTGGTCCTCACACCAACATGGAGTGATCACCACCACGACATTCGTCTCGATACAGCAGACGCGATACCAGCAAACGAAGCGAAGGCTAAATTCCTAGCTTCAGGGTCTTAACGGCAAGTCATATAAAGCCTGAAAGAACACCGGAGATCATCCCACATGGAGTGGTCACCACCTCGACGTTCGTCTCGATACAGCAGACGCAACATCACCAAAAGGAGCCACAGCAAAATCCCTAGTTCCAAACCTCGACGGTTCACCAACAACCTAGAGACAACCATGACATTCGTCTCGATACAGAGGACGCGATGCCAGCAAATGAAGCGAAGGCCAAATTCCTAGCTTCATACGTCTTGACGGCAAGTCATATAAAGCCTGAAAGACATTCGGAGATCATCTCGCACCAGCGCAGAGTGGTCACCACCTCGACGATCGTCTCGATACAGCAGATGAAATGTCACCCCAGCGTTCTTCCCCCAGCAGGATTCGGACGCGCCAAAGCAAATGAAGCAAAGGGCCAAATTCCTAGCTTCAGGGTCTTGACGGTAAGTCATATAAAGCCTGAAAGACATTCGGAGATCATCTCGCACCAGCGCGGAGTGGTCACCACCTCGACGATCATCTCGATACAGCATATGAAATGTCACCACAGCGTTCTTCCCCCAACAGGATTCGGACGCGCCAAGGCAAACGAAGCGAAGGCCAAATTCCTAGCTTCAACGTCTTGACGGTAACTTATATAAAACCGAAAAGACAATCGGAGATCATCCCAGATGGAGTGGTCACCACCTCGACGTTCGTCTCGATACAGCAGACGCAACATCACCAAAAAAAGCCACGGCAAAATCCCTAGTTCCAAACCTCGACGGTTCACCAGCAACCTAGAGACAACCACGACATTCGTCTCGATACAGAGGATGCAATGCCAGCAAACGAAGCAAAGGCCAAATTTCCAGCTTCAGGGTCTTAACGGCAAGTCATATAAAGCCTGAAAGACTATCGGAGATCATCCCACACCAGCGCGGAGTGGTTATGACTCATCGGGGCACTCCAAAATGAGCCTAACCTCAAGTAAAAAGCGGCATGGCAAATTCCTAGCGCTTGCTCTTCCGACGGTCAAACTGCCAAGGAGGATTGCTTGAAGACGTCTTGTCTAGCCCCCGAAGGGATCAGAGACACGGCAGTCGCAGGGCTACTCGAACAGCACAATTGCCTATCGAGGAATACATCAGCTCATGCGACGGTACGACGGCCAAAACCCTAAGTACCACAGACCCTAACAGACTTCTGTCGTAAAGAGCAAAGGTTAACTGTGACGTTAGGATATTCTTGCGAGATCTGCTCGATTCGTTTCGACTCGTGAGGAAATTGATGTCTTTGCGAGAACTTCTCGATTCGTCTCGACTCGTGAGATAAAGCCTTAGGCAGTAGGGATTAAAAAACCTGTTTCCTAAGCACTGGGATCCTGCAAGTCGGCCCAAAATGGTCTCTTGCATACTATCCACGGGTCTCACTCTCCGAAGTCGAATTTCGACAAGGATGGGAACAACCGCTTACGGGTCCTCTCGACTCGTAAGAGGGAAAACTTCTCTTACAAGATCCTTACGACTTTTAAGAGAAAACACACTTAGGGGTCCTCACGACCCCTAAGGAGAAAATACACCTACGAGATCCTCTCGATCCGTAGGGAGAAAAGTCTTTATGAGACCCTCACGGCTCATAAAGTTGAAAAGTCTTAGGTGGCAGATCCTAACCCTGTCTCCTAAGCCATCACTGCCCTGCAAAGAGGTCAAGATGGACCATCTATGAGCCACACTCGCCAAAGCTACATGCCACTGAAACGGAAAAGCTACTCATGAGCATGCAAACTATTTCACGCCAGAGTAAGATATAAAGAGATAGAAGGGTGCGGCTCATGGAGTTAAGGATTTGGAATTATATCTCATAAGAGTCGAGATTTGAGTCAATGATAAATGACGACGCTTGTGTCCGCTCGTTATCTTCTCAGATCAAGATCCTGAAAGTTATATACCAATCCGAAACTGGTCATACGCCATGCATTACTCTGCACTACTTCACCCACGTATATACTTACGTGGGCAAAGTAGTGGGGGGCATTTGTTCCCGCCAAAAAATTTCTGCGCAAAAGAGTCCAAGATATCAAATTGCAGCGATATGCATAAGGAAATGCAAACTAGTATCTTCCGGGCTGTTTTTTGACAAACTACCAAATGAGAAACAGATAAATTCTGATGGTATCGAAAGCGGCTCGAAAAACCCTTCGATTTGATATATTATGGGCCTCGTAATTCATCCGGGATCAAAAGTTATGAGGAATTACGTGTCCACACGTGATGGGCTTTTAAGAACCCGCTGGAGGAGTTAAAAGATACAATAAAAACTCAGAAAAGACCCCAATGGGGCATCACGTGCTCACACGTGACCATGGGTCACGTGCAGACACGTGATAGGCTTTTAAAGCCTCTAAAATAATGAATAGAATTTAATTCTAAAAGTCAGAAAATACCTCAACGAGGTATCACGTGCTTACACGTGACCAATGGTCACGTGTTGACACGTGATGGTTAAAACTGAAACATAAATAAGCGGCTGAGAAAGGAACCCAATTGGGGGTCACGTGCTCACACGTGACCAAAGGTCACGTGCCAGCACGTGACTGGCTTTAAAAGCATTATAATTTAATAGAATTAAATTCTAAAAGTTTCTGAATCTTTCCAAATGGAAAAGGGTCATGGGGAACCGTTGGATTAAAATCCAAGGGTGATTAAAAATCACCAATTTATAGAAAAACCTTGGACAAGGAAAGATTTCCCTGAAAATCTCACCAGGATAACAAATAGAATATCTTTTGGATTTAAAATCCACGGTGAATAAAATTCACTGAATGATCTAAAGGCCCAGATTAATGATAAATATAAATCAAATCTCTCAACAATCAAATCAAATCTTCCAATGAGAGATTTGCTAAACAAATTAACTCTTTTCCTTCTCCTATAAATAGGAGCCAAGAAAAGAAGAGGGGGGATCTACTTTTTTGAGAGAAAAACAGAGAGAGGAGAATTTAATTCTCAAGAGGGAAGAAAAGAAACGAGAATTTAATTCTCAACAACGAAAACCCTAGGTGAGAAAAGGGAAAAAGATAAACTTCAAACAGAGAATTTAATTCTCAAAATCCAAGAGTTTAACTCTTATACAAAAAAGAACTTAGTTCTTCTTCTGGTTGAAGATCTGCACAGAGCACATCTCCCCATAACTTGAGAATTTAATTCTCATCGGGTCGAGATCCTGCCATGCAGATCCTAAACTTAGAAGGGGAATTGAGTTTTGAGAATTAATTCTCCTAAAACAAAACTAGGGTTTAACCCTAATCAAGAATTTAATTCTTTTACATATCTGGGAATTTAATTCCTTTGAAAAGAAATCAGGCTTTCATCCTAAATAAGAATTCAATTCTTTCACGATAGGAATTTAATTCCTCCAAAATCATAATTAGGGTTTAACCCTACAAAAAATTCAATTCTTAAAAGATCTCTGTTCATGAAAAGAACTAGGGTCACGTGCCCCACGTGACCCTTGAAAAGATCCCCTGCAAAGAACTTTGAAGCATCACCTCACGTGCCCCCACGTGACTCCCAAAACGCAGAAAGAAAAAGAAAAGGAAATGAAAGCTTTGGGCGCTCTCACGTGTTATCACGTGACCCCTCAGCAAATGCTTTAACAATTGGCGCACAGATCCCCATCACATGCCAACACGTGATGCTCTAAAAATAAAAATGAAAGTGTTTAACACTTAATGGCAAAACAAAAGAAAAGAAGCTTTGGGCGCTCTCACGTGTCCCCACGTGACCCCTCAGCAAGTGCTGTAATATTCGATGCATAAACCCCCATCACGTGCCAACACGTGATGCTCTAAAAAAAAGATGAAAAGAGTTTAACACTTATTCGCAGATTTGAGGATAAAACAAAGGAGATCTGGCTTCACATTTAGGGCGTCCTCACGTGTCACCACGTGACCCCTAATGAGCATTCTAACAGTCCAGAGCGGGGGCCTCCATCACGTAAAAGTGTTAAACACTTACCTGCAGAATAAAATGAGGGAAATCAGGGCGCTCTCATGTGTCCACACCTGACCCCTCTTTCTTTAGTGTTTAACACTAATTTGAAAATCTTATTTCCTGTGTTTAACACTGATTGTTTCTAGTGTTTAACACCAAATTGAAGATCATATTTCCAGTGTTAACACTGATTGTCTTTTAGTGTTTAACACTAATTTTGAGAGTTCTACCTCTAGTGTTTAACACTACTTTTAGCCAAATTGGCTAATTCTCCAGAGGCAAAAGTCCCTCCTCCAAATGAATCTCAATATTGAGGAAATCAAAGACAAAATGTTGTCTGAGCCCCCAAATCTCTGTTTAACATTGCTGAATGATGAGGGACTGAACCCACACAAATGTCTAATGGCCCAAAGGGCCAATATCTTAAACATAATTGGACTTAGCCCAAACTGGCCATAAGTCCTCAAATCATCTTGAACTGAGCACATCTGCTCTTTCAACCAACTCATTGGTTCAAGGGTACATCTCGGAACTCCTCTGATATTTGTCGTTGTAATGCTTCAACGTCTTCAGAGAGGTAACGGGTCCCGACAACCACATATCTACACGGACTGTGGGGTCCTTAAACTCATGGACTTATACGTCCTTAAACCAAGATACGGACTGTGGGGTCCTTAAACCCGCGGACTTATGCGTCCTTAAACTAACGGACTAATGCGTCCTTAAACACCACCCATATGGACTGTGGGGTCCTTAAACCCATGGACTTATGCGTCCTTAAACTACCTATGGACCGCAATGTCCTTAAACTACCAATGGACCACTACGTCCCTAAACTGGCGATGGACTACCACGTCCCTAAACTGGCGATGGACCACTATGTCCCTAAACTGGAACAATAGAGCCCCCAAATGCTCTTTTGTCGGATCTAAACGATCCCGTTAAGTCGATCTTAGTCCCAAACTGGACTAACGTATCCTTAACAACCGTTTAAGTTGATCTTAGCCTCAAATATGGCTAACGTATCCTTAAACGTTCAAACAGACTTTAGTCCCAAATTGGACTATAAATCCCCCAATCAACCTTGGTTCAAGGGTACATCTCTGAACTCCTCTGACACCTGTCGTTGTAATCCTTCAACGTCGTCAGAGAGGTGATGGGTCCCGACGACCATACATGCAATGGACCACTATGTCCCTAAACTGGAATAATAGAGCCAATTGCTCTTTTGTCGGATCTAAACGATCCCGTTAAGTTGATCTTAGTCCCAAACTGGACTAACGTATCCTTAACAAACGTTTGAGTTGATCTTAGCCTCAAATATGGCTAACGTATCCTCAAACCAAAACCACAAACCCAAATTTAAGTAAACACGGATTTGGATTAATCCACGTCCTACGGGCGACTACATAAATTAGTCTCCGTATACAATCCACGGGCAACCACAAACAAAACAAACACCCACGACACGAAGTGACCAGCTGGAGAAGGAGAAAGTTGTTACCGCGATGCGGTAGCGTAATTAACTGCAGGGGCTTGCGCCTGCAGGGAAGAGCGTCCCCACAATCAAAAACCCCTCAAACGAGGAGGAATCTGACGAAGTCTGCTACATCGGCTGCATCCGTCTAAACCTTCGATACACGGTGCCATAAATCAACTTGGCATCTTCGGAGAGGTAGACGGATAGCACCAATTAGCATCTGCCCCGAATCTCAGGCAAGGAGTCCTCATGTCTTGGCCGCCATTCGGAGGAGAACATGTAGAATGAATAAAATGAATCATCTCTTTCCTCACTCATTCAAGCATGGAATAAAAATGCAATTAAAATTGCAACCATGCTTGAATAGTGAGTCAAGAGTAATATAAAAACATATAAACCCATGCCTTGAACCATACCACAAATATCTCCACAATTTACACCTCATTTTTCTATTTTCTAAAATATAGAAAAACATGCCATGCTTCATATAATATATATATATATATATATATATATATATATATATATCAAATATACATTAATATATATATATATAAATAAAGCAATTAGTGAGCTAATGATATTAGTTAAGATATAATTATATAATATATAATATATATCACATTGTTAAATCAACACTTAATCTAATAATCCGGTTATATCACATATAACCGACTAATATCATTAATCTGAATATCACATTATCAAACCAACATTTGATTTGATAATCTGGTTAGATCACATATAACCTGACTGATAACAGATAACTTCCAGGTATCACATACTCGTATTTAATCTAGCCCACACACATATCACATATGTGTCCTACTTCATTTCGCTTGAACCAGGAAACTTTTGTGTGGGACTCTAAAGACTCGTCAATACGCTAGCAGTAGGTGATGATCACATCAGTCACCTACAATCCGTCAGCGGTACTAGCTGGATGTAACGGCTACCCGGGTATTGAGCGATATAAAGATCAACAAGCAAGCTCGTCCATACTCTCCATGAAGCTAATCAGTAACATTACCGTACAGTCCGGTCTCTTCGTATGATATGTCGCATATCATGTCTTGTAGGGTTGCTAGGCACGCGCACAAGGGTCTACGAGGCATCAACCATGCCCGATTTAAAATTTAGCCGTGCCGAACAACTCGAATACGGAACTTTAAACTAGAGATTAGGCGAAAACAAGCATGCTAAACATTTTAACACTAAGTGAGAGGGATTACAACCTTTGTAGATCCGGTCCTTCACTTCATATGCTCCGTGTTGTGGTCCCTTCGCTGCGATCATCGGGATCCGGACTCTCGAGAGGTTCCACGAAGAGAAAGACGCAACCTTTGCTTCTGATCTTCGATAATAAGATGATCTACCATGAAGTTTCTTTAACACAAGCTAACACTCATGAAATGATGTGAACACCCTCATCTAAATGGCAAGGGAAGATGAGGATGATGAATTAGGATTTTTGCTCTCTTTATTTATCTTTTTCTCACAATTATTCATCACTTGGAAAAATCAAGAAGGCTTTTTTTCATGAAAGAATGAAGGAAGAAGATGAACAATATTTGTTGAATCCATTTGTGATGAATAGGAAAAGGAGATAATGATCAATTATGCAACCATGGTTCACTTAACCATTGTAGAGAATTAACCAAGGGTTAGGGTTTTGGGTTGAGTTAAGAATGAGTCATAAGTAAATATCTTTTCCATGACAAAACAAAAACCTTCTAGAATCATCTAGAAACCATTAACCCAAATCAAACCCTAATCTTGATTAATCTTTACTAAACATGTTGCATTATTTATCATATCATGTTACAATATTATATATCACATATATAATATTTATTGTAACAAAATAAAATAATACAATTAACATATATCGCATATATATCAATGTATTACCCGAGTGAGAAAAAGAATCTTTTAGTGAGCTAAAATTAGTTAATGTAATTTAATATATCATATATATTATTATACATTAAATTATCGAATCAACACTTGATTCGACAATCCGGCTATATCGCATATAACCGACTAATATTTATCCGTACCGATTCATCGAATCAACACTTGATCCGATGACCCGGCTAATATCAAATATCGCGAGAATATAATACGGTATCACATATCGCATTATCCTCGGTCCCGCACATATCACATATGCGCTCCTACTCCGTTTTGCCTGAGTCAAGAAACCTCTGTGTAGGACTCTAAAGAATCGCCAATACGCCGACAGTAGGTGATGATCATATCAAACACCCACAAGCTGCAAGCGGTCAGCTAAACGTAACAGCTACCCAGGTATTGAGCGCTCAGAAGATCAACAAGCAAGCCTGTACATTCTCCTGTGAATCCAAACAGTAACACTCCCGTACAGTCCGATCTCGTCGTCTGATATGTTGCATATCTCGCCTAGGGGTGGTAAACGTCAGACCCCAGTAGCTCGATAAGTCGTGTCGATATGAGGTCTATAACGGTTTGAGAAACTACTGATAACACTTACCAGTAAATCTCAGCAACCCTGGCCAGGGATTTCCGGTTATAGCCAATCGAACACAGCACAACATCAACTCCCTATACCGGGAGAGACGAATCCCCTCCTATCGCTCATTGCCTCCATGTGATTCGGGACTGTACCCAAAAGCCACCTTTTTGCACGCCCTCTTGGACGTGGTATGATGGAAATCAAAGCACAGTGGGAATCACACAAGACTCTATGACGATCTCGGGTCGACAGACTACTCTGTACCAGTGTCACCGGAGAACTGCCATCTGACGTATGGTATAATACCATCTGGGAGTTCTCAACGAGTCCGTCCAGTGTACCCAGTCTCCACTGAGCACCCGTACACCATCCTTGATGTCAAACACCGATGGATATGGGATCATCCATCGCCCATCATATGGGTCAAGATGCGTATACGCTAGTCTACTCTGGTGCATCGATGCCCTGTCTCGATACACCCTTGACTAGGAACAGTTATAGGATGTACTCGTCGACTACCGTGGCCCCACTAGTATGATCTCATCATAGTCCCAGTAGTCGAGTACATTTCCTAAGGGCTTTATCAACATGTAATATAGAGACAATCAGAGTACATGTTAAGATAAAGTACAACCAGATAGCATACTATCATGTCGAGCAAGAAAGTCCTCCCTATATATGTCCAAGCATCCATTACAATGTACATCATATGTACAGCAATGGCCTCTAGGGCATACATATAACTAACAATCTCCCACTTGCACTAGGGCCATCTGTTATGGTATCGCATACCCAACAATTAGCTGCGGTTGTAGTATCTCATACTCAACCATCCCATAAAAGTCTCTACTGGGGAAAAAGGCCTTTGTGAGTGGATCCGCGCTGTTGTCCTCTGTGTCTACTCTCCTAACCTCGATCTCCCTGGAGATCAACCATCTCTATGATCAGGTGATACTGCCTAAGAATTATATCTGGATTTCTGATGGGACGGTAGTTCCTTGGCTGAAGCCACAACTCCATTGTCACACATTGGTAGGAACGAAGTTCATCTTATGAACTTATAAATATCCAGATTGCCTCTTTTGTAGTATCCTTGGTAACGATGTATCTTGCCTTTAATCGTCTAGTATGTCACGGTATCTAGCTTGGAACTCTTCCAACATACCGTCCCTCCACTGAGGGTATAGACAAGCCTGCGACTGACATTCAGTCGTCCTTATCAGCCTGGAACCTTTCCAGTGATTCTCCCCAGGATCGATTGATACCATCTCACTACAACTAGTGAGTGTCTTAACATCCAATTAGATCTATCTCATAGATCCAAAACCCAGGATTTAGGAGGTATCACTTTGATCATATATGGAGAATCCTTGTGATAAGCGGAGATTGACCGAGCGTAGCATAGGAAACTCCTTCCCTATCAAGAGTATGTCATCCACGTACTCTACGAGGATCACCACCATACTCTCTACTACCTTTTCGTATATACAAGGTTCATCTACCATTTTGATGAAGTCATACTCCTTGACTACCACATCAAAACAGATGTTCCAACTCCGCGATGCCTGTTTTATCATATAAAACATCTTGCACACGTTTCCGCTGCTCCCACTGTCTACGAAGCCGTCTGGCTGTGTACTTATAGACGTTCTCTTCTAAAACATCACTTAGAAAAGCAGTCATGACACCCAACCACCAGATATCGTAGTCATGGTATGTAGCCGTGGCAAGTAGGATCTGGATGGACTTAAGCATAGATCCTTAGAAAAGGTTTCAACATAATCCATACCTGGTCTATGTTGCAAACCTTTAACAAGTCTAGCTTTGAAAGTCTCAACTTTTCCATGTACACCAAGTAATCTTCTCAAGATATACTTGCTCCTGATGGGGATTTAACCCTTCAGATAAAGCAACCAAAGTCCATACTTTGTTGGTGTATAAGGATTCCATCTCAGATCGATAAGCACCCAGCCATTCTTACAGAGTCCCACTCCTGATGGCCAGCTCAAAACTAGTTGGGTCATCATCTCATGATGCAATCCTCGCTCCCACTGACATAGAGAAACCGAAGTATCTCTCAGGTGGGTGAGGAACCCTACTAGATCGGCGGAGAGGCTGAGGTTCGTTGGAAACTATTGAATCCTTTGGTTCTACCAAATCATCAGCTGCTGTTTGTATAGCTGGAACCTTTCCAGTTCTACATAACAGACCTTGCCTCGAGCTTGTCCGGATTTTGCTTTTAGACATAGGCCGGACAACCCCAAATCTTAACAAGCTTAAGATATGGGCTCTTCCCTTTCCATATCACATATGAAGTGGTAGGCAACTGATTTGATTCGAACCCTATTCAATAGGTATGCAACTTCACAAGTGCATAACTCCCTAAAGGAAATAGGAAACTCAGTAGTACTCATCATAGAGCACACCATATCACATAGGGTGCTATTGCTCCGCCCCGATACACCGACGTGCTGTGGTGTATTCGAAGGAGTGATGCTGAGAGAGAATCTCATTCTCCTTTAGAATAGTCCAGGAATTCCGTGCTCAAGTATTCTCCTCCTTGATCTCATCAAAGGACATAATACTTATACCCGTATTTTGGTTCTCTACTTCTAACTTATATTCTGTGAATATCTCAAAAGCTTCAGACTTGTGTTTCAACAGGAACATATGTCTGAATCTTGAGAGATTATCAGAGAATGTAATGAAGTACAAAGAACCGGTCTTGGCATGTGTAGACAGGGGACCTTCATACATTAGCATGTATCAATCCCAAGAGTTACTCTTTCTTTGTTTCCAACAAACAGAGCTGTGGTCATCTTATCTTTGTGACATGACCGGCAAGTTTCACAAGATGTAAATTCAAACTAATTTAAATATGCATCTATATGTAACTTCAGCCAGTCTGGTCTCATTGATATGACCTAGTCTACAATACCTCAAGTAGGATTCGTTCATTTCTGAACTCTTCCTCTTGTGTGTGTTCTATATACTAAGAACTGTAGTTTGATTTAGAACATCAATGCTTTTAGATAACGTGCCTGAACCGATCAACTCTTGATATAGGAAATGTTCAAAACATTATCCAACAATACAAAATTATATCTTTTCTTTACTAATAAAGAGACTGATATGATTTTGTATATCAGGTTCGGTATCTAATAACATTTGTTCAGAATCAATGTATTCTAGTAATACAGGGTGACAGTGACCAACAGACTTGGCTGCAACACTTGCACCGTTTTCTGCCTCATGAAACTTATCACCCGTTCTCAGTTCTCTACCTATCTGTAGCCCATGTAACAGATTACATATACGGGATCCTGATCCGGTATCACATACCCAGGACGTAAAGGATACTGAGAAACAGTTCTGTGTAATGAACACACCCGAAGATGATGCATCAACATGCACTTTCTTCGTTTGGGCGGCACGGGAAATCTGGTATTCCCCAATTTCCTGCTCTGTCTTATAACAATTATAAGTTGGAGCGGGACCAACGTTCCCCAGCTCAGTATAACAAGCGGATTTGGTCAATATATCCGTTTTATTATCTTGATTAAGGCGTGATATGGTCGCTACCTGGAGAGAGAGAGAAGAAAACACTCAGCGTATGGTCTTGCAAGATTAGATTGGTTATCTAGATTAGATTGGTTATCTAATATATCTAATCAGGATGTCTCCCACTGTTTTAATCAAATCTTCCTTCAAACCCTAAAAGGAAAGACTAGCCGGGATTAATTACACGCTACAAGTTCGCCAATCTTTCAGCCAGGCCAGTATCGGTACTTTGAGGGAGGTCCCCCGTGCTTTCGCATGAACCTAATTAAAGTAAACCTCGTTTTCCCAGAGGCGTAACCCCGTTAACACCTTTCTAGACACCTACTTGATCGGCTAATTGTAATGTGTAAAACTCTCCCAGGAGTAACTCTTACTCGCAGCGGGTATCGGGATCCAACTATCTTATAGAAGGTATGCAATCTCATTGCAAATTTCAACACTTGAAATTCCCAATAGTATTTTGCCCCTAGCGTCCTATGACCTTGACGAAGGCCAAACTACCCATAGTCCGCTAGTCAAGTTCAACCCGTTCATTTCTTGATTGAATTAAACCCACCCGCACGACCCTTGACGAAGGCCAAACTACGCCGTACGAATACGCTAATCCAATCACATCGTATGCAAGCAGATAAGTATTAGTTAGCTACTGTACACTAAGCCTTGACGAAGGCCAAACTACCGCAGCACGAATACTAACTAGTACTTATCTGAAATGACGGAGGGCTACGACAGGTTTTTAAGAAAACCCTTTGCGTAATGAACTTGATATCGTTGTAGAATCGAGTGATTTTAAATGGAATGTTTTTTAGGGTTTTCTAGTTTTTCTAAAGGGGTCACTCCCGGTGAAGGGATCGTCGGCCCTTTCCTCATCGAATAAGGTGCAGGATATATCATATATACCGCTGTGCAAAGCAAGAACTATAGAAACAATCAAAAGACAAACCGAGTTTGTAGCATCTACCAGTTATTGCTAAAGGAGTCACTCCCGGTGAAGGGATCTCGGTCCTTTCCTTATCGAATAAGGTGCTGGAAGTTCTACAAGGAACACCGCTATGCAAAGCAAGAACTAGAGCTACCAGTTTTTATAAACAAGTTTCTACAATATCTTAGGTTTCTTTTATTGCATTAATCTCATTAATGAAGTCCCATTTTATTATGCTTCACAAGCATCTCCTTTTTGAAACGAAATCTGCAATATAACATATATCTCATATATATAATATAAACATTCGTCTCAGGCAGTAATATGATCTCATCACAGAACATTGCAGCAGAAGAACATATATGAAATATTGGATATACTAGGACGTCCGTGTTTTCAATACGAGCCAGTATAAAACACGGATTCCACGGTCGCGATGAATAGCCAAACCCACATCCCTAGACCCCTACGAGAGCGGCAAGTAACACTGCCAATTCTAGAGTTAGGAGACCCGGTCTCGACTCCTCGAGATGGTCTCCCACTGGACCCTAGAACCCGGTTACTTGTGCTCCCCGCCTTGGGTCTACCTAATGCGGAAAAGTAAATAATATACAACGGTGACAGCTTCCGCTACCTAGAAGTGCCCTAATAAAAGAATATTACATACAAATGAATTTTACATGAATGAAAAAGAAAAACTCTCATCTCACATAAAACCCCCGGCTATTCAAACGCGACGATCCAATATAACATATCACAGCAACACATAATATCACATATCATCAACGTAAGCAAGTATGCGTATCCCGATTGTCGTTGATGTATAGCAACGAAGCCGGCGATACACCACATACTACGCTTACGGTCACAGAAAAGAAAGTGTAAAACTACAACAGTTGGAATCCGCAACCTTCTTAGACATCGCATGCCTAGCCAAATGAATTCCTTAGACATCGCATGCCTAACAATTATAAACTCCGCATTTTAGTCTCATTATCGAAAACTCTTTTCAATATCAAGTCGGGCAATTCAACAAGATTCCCGACGTCCTGATCGAATGCTCGTCGCAAACTTTAGTAGACGGCCGCACCCTCGATACCGTCGACGAAGTGCACCAAGGCGGAACACCGCTACCGGGATCACCCGAACGGATGCTTTCGGCGACGGGGTTCTCCTACAGTCACTTGGTCGGGGCTATGGAGTGAGGTTGTCTATTAAGTTTACCCGGCGAGTATCCGCGTACGCTACGTGATTGCGACGGACTTTTGATCACATCAAAATTCCGTGGCAGCCGATCATCTGAGACTAAACTGCTATGTTTATAATATTCAAATTAGTTATCTCATAACTATCTGTGGATTCCAATTATTATATCACATTCCAGATAAATAGAAAAATTTAAACTTTCCGATCGAATCATCAAGCACCCAAGATTTCCCCAATATATCTCAACACTTGAAATCAGTTTAAAAACATCCATCACATGCCACAGTACCAATGGTCCAGCCGTAGAAGGGTCAAGCCAACGCCTCACATGTGGTACGCCGTACTGCCCCAAACCTTAAGGTTCAAAGGGCAGTTCAAGATGGTCACATAATCGAGTTAAGGTTTGTTGTCTTCTAGAGGGTCCACCGAGTTATTTGCATGACTTAGAACATTCTTAAACACGAGGAAAAATCCAACTTTTGAAAAATTTTCCGACAGGGGAAAAATTGAGTTATTGATATCCGTTCGAACTTTTTAACAGTTTCTAAAAATTATCCGGACAAACTAAACAAAATTATAAAATCCGATTGAATCTTTAAGTCCCCAATACAACCCAGATAATTCAACAGTTGAAAAGATATTAAAAATTCCCAGATAACTCAGCACCAGAAAATAGGAATTACTGCGCAAATATTAATGCAACAGGAGACCGTACGACCGCGGAACCGCCGCACATGCCAGGCTCGTGCCGCGGTTCCGCGGTGGTTTAATTGAATTAGGCCCCCGTATTTCACAGTAATTCATATTAGACCCTGCTTAATTTTCTGCATATTTTTAATATGGAAAAATCACAGTTTTGAAAATTTTTCCAGAAAGTGGGTTTTATCGGGTTTTCCGGGTTCGATCGGACTTTAAACTTCGTCTAGACTTCGCCTAAAGCTCTAGCTTGGCTCTGATACCACTATAGGGTTGCTAGGCACGCGCACAAGGGTCTACGAGGCATCAACCATGCCCGATTTAAAATTTAGCCGTGCCGAACAACCCGAATACGGAACTTTAAACTAGAGATTAGGCGAAAACAAGCATGCTAAACATTTTAACACTAAGTGAGAGAGATTACAACCTTTGTAGATCCGGTCCTTCACTTCATATGCTCCGTGTTGTGGTCCCTTCGCTGCGATCATCGGGATCCGGACTCTCGAGAGGTTCCACGAAGAGAAAGACGCAACCTTTGCTTCTGATCTTCGATACTAAGATGATCTACCTTGAAGTTTCTTTAACACAAGCTAACACTCATGAAATGATGTGAACACCCTCATCTAAATGTCAAGGGAAGATGAGGATGATGAAGTAGGATTTTTGCTCTCTTTATTTATCTTTTTCTCACAATTATTCATCACTTGGAAAAATCAAGAAGGCTTTTTTTCATGAAAGAATGAAGGAAGAAGATGAACAATATTTGTTGAATCCATTTGTGATGAATAGGAAAAGGAGATAATGATCAATTATGCAACCATGGTTCACTTAACCATTGTAGAGAATTAACCAAGGGTTAGGGTTTTGGGTTGAGTTAAGAATGAGTCATAAGTAAATATCTTTTCCATGACAAAACAAAAACCTTCTAGAATCATCTAGAAACCATTAACCCAAATCAAACCCTAATCTTGATTAATCTTTACTAAACATGTTGCATTATTTATCATATAATGTTACAATATTATATATCACATATATAATATTTATTGTAACAAAATAAAATAATACAATTAACATATATCGCATATATATCAATGTATTACCCGAGTGAGAAAAAGAATCTTTTAGTGAGCTAATATTAGTTAATGTAATTTAATATATCATATATATTATTATACATTAAATTATCGAATCAACACTTGATTCGACAATCCGGCTATATCGCATATAACCGACTAATATTTATCCGTACCGATTCATCGAATCAACACTTGATCCGATGACCCGGCTGATATCAAATATCGCGAGAATATAATACGGTATCACATATCGCATTATCCTCGGTCCCGCACATATCACATATGCGCTCCTACTCCGTTTTGCCTGAGTCAAGAAACCTCTGTGTAGGACTCTAAAGAATCGTCAATACGCCGGCAGTAGGTGATGATCATATCAAACACCCACAAGCTGCAAGCGGTCAGCTAAACGTAACAGCTACCCAGGTATTGAGCGCTCAGAAGATCAACAAGCAAGCCTGTACATTCTCCTGTGAATCCAAACAGTAACACTCCCGTACAGTCCGGTCTCGTCGTCTGATATGTTGCATATCTCGCCTAGGGGTGGTAAACGTCAGACCCCAGTAGCTCGATAAGTCGTGTCGATATGAGGTCTATAACGGTTCGAGAAACTACTGATAACACTTACCAGTAAATCTCAGCAACCCTGGCCAGGGATTTCCGGTTATAGCCAATCGAACACAGCACAACATCAACTCCCTATACCGGGAGAGACGAATCCCCTCCTATCGCTCATTGCCTCCATGTGATTCGGGACTGTACCCAAAAGCCACCTTTTTGCACGCCCTCTTGGACGTGGTATGATGGAAATCAAAGCACAGTGGGAATCACACAAGACTCTATGACGATCTCGGGTCGACAGACTACTCTGTACCAGTGTCACCGGAGAACTGTCATCTGACGTATGGTATAATACCATCTGGGAGTTCTCGGCGAGTCCGTCCAGTGTACCCAGTCTCCACTGAGCACCCGTACACCATCCTTGATGTCAAACACCGATGGATATGGGATCATCCATCGCCCATCATATAGGTCAAGATGCGTATACGCTAGTCTACTCTGGTGCATCAATGCCCTGTCTCGATACACCCTCGACTAGGAACAGTTATAGGATGTACTCGTCGACTACCGTGGCCCTACTAGTATGATCTCATCATAGTCCCGGTAGTCGAGTACATTTCCTAAGGGCTTTATCAACATGTAATATAGAGACAATCAGAGTACATGTTAAGATAAAGTACAACCAGATAGCATACTATCATGTCGAGCAAGAAAGTCCTCCCTATATATGTCCAAGCATCCATTACAATGTACATCGTATGTACAGCAATGGCCTCTAGGGCATACATATAACTAACATGTCTAGGGGTGGAAATCGTCAAACCCCAGTAACGTGATAAGTCATGCCGATGTCTAGCTTATAACGGTTCGAGAAACTACTGATAACACTTATTAGTAAATCTCGGCAGTAGCCCTGGACAGGGACTTCCAGTTATAGCCAATCGAGCATTGCGCAACATCAACCCCCAATATCGGGAGAGACGAAACCCCTCCAATCACTCATTGCCTCCATGTGACTTGGTACTGTACCCAAAATCCACCTATTTGCATGACTCCTTTGAGCCGTGGTAGGGAGGAAATCAAAGCACAGTGGGAGCCATACAAGACTCTATGACGATCTCGGATCTATAGACTAACCTCCACCAGTGTCACAAGAGAACTGCTATCCGAAGATAGGTATACTACCATATAGGAGTCTTCGGCGAGTCCTGTTCAGTGTACCCAGTCTCCACTGAGCACCCATATACTATCTTTGATGTCAAACACCAATGGATGTGGGATCATCCATCGCCTATCATATGGGTTAAGAAGCATATACGCTAGTTTACTCTGGAATATCGATGCCCTGGTCTCGATAGTCCCATGACTAGGAACTAATTAAAGGATGTACTTGTAGACCACCCTGGCCCCACTAGTTTGATCTCATCATAGTCCTGGTAGTCAAGTACATATCCTAAGGACTTTATCAACATGTAAGAGAAAGACAGTATAAATACTAGTCTACATGTTAAGACAAAGAACAACCAGATAGCATACTATTATGTCAAGCAAGAAGTCCTCTCTATATATTTATCCAGCATCCACTATAGTATATATCATATGTACAATAATGGCCTCTAGGTCATACACATAACTAACAGGTTATGAATATCCAACACCTCATTCGACGAGGCAAGAGTCAAGATCCTTTCATCGGGAGTGACCTCTTAGGCTGAAGTTTGCGTTAGGGTAATAACTTCACTATAGTTGATTACTTTTTGCTTTGAATCACGGTATTCTGTGGGAATATCCTGCACCTCATTCCACGAGAAAAGAGCCGAGATCCCTTCACCGGGAGTGACCTCTTTAGCAAAGGTTTTCGCCACTATATATTTGTAAAAAACTATCCGGTTCCTTCAATGATATCAAGTTCATTACGTTATTGGTTTTTCACCAAAAACCATTCGTAGCCCTCCGTCATTTCAGACGGGTAGCACACATGCTATGTTTGTTGGCCTTCGTCAAGGCATAATGTATGGTAGCTATTTGTTACTTTTCTGTTGCATAGATAGATGCGTTGGTTTGTGACAGTCGTACTACTATGTTGTCCTTCGTCATGGGTATGTACGGGTGGGTTCAAATTAACCTGGACAATGACGGGTAGAACTTGACTTGTGACTTATGATTTGTTGGCCTTCGTCAAGGCCATAAGAGCATGGGGTAAAAATCATATCAGGAGTTTCAAACATACATGAAACTTGCCAGGCATGCGCATACCTTCTGGAGTGTGATAACTTGAGTAGATTCCATCAAGTTATTATGCGATGACAGTTGGATCCCGGTTCCCACTGATGAGTTGGTTTACTCCTCGGGTGATTTAGATGATCCCGACTAATTCTTCTTTTAAGTTTGGAAGGAGAATTTGAAGAAGCAGTGGGAGACATCATGATTAGATAAAGTGATTAACCATTCTGATCTAGATTAGAGTGCATGCTGAGTGTTTCTATTCTCCCTCTCTTTGGCAGCGACCATGTCCCGGCCCTAGACTAGAACTCATAAACCAAGTTAACCGAACCTTCTTAAAACTCACTGGCTTCTGGATTGTCAGAGTTGCATATTTCGTTGCACTCCTACTTTTACCATTTGCATTTCTCCATAATATTTCGTATTACTACAAAATCCCCTTTTATTGGATATGACCATCGTATAGTTATATATGAACTCGAAGAAACTAGTTTCTGATTCAAGGATGGTTTCCGGTTCAAGAGAAATTGAATATGACTATTTAGTTGTCTTTTTCTTTTACCTTCTCTCAGATTGTGAGGGCTCCTAAGATTAGGAGAAGGTACACCTATTGCGCTTATTGGATGGTCTTCTTCCAAACCATAGGCAGGTGCCGAAAGGTGGGGAAGGAAGAAAACCAATTAGCCTAAGTGTGGTGTACAGAAGGTAATAAGTAAAGACAAATAAAGGAATTAGACAGAGGGCAAAGTAAATTGTGACTGCTATCATTCACGACAAAACCGCGTGGCTCATCGCCACTCCTACTTAACCTTTGCATTTCTTTAGTTCAGGATAAATTGAATAGGATTATTCAGGTTGTCTTTTATCATTACCTTCTCTCAGGTTGCGAGGGCTCCTTGGATTGGGAGGCTACACTTATTACGCTTATTGGATAGTCTTCTTCCAAACCATAAACTGGTGCCGAACGATAAGGAAGGAAGAAAACCATTTAGCCTAAGGGTGGTGTACAGAAGGTACTGAGTAGAGACAAATAAAGGGATTTGGAGAGATGGCAAGGAGATATACGGTTACAGTCATGAATCTGGATAATGGAAGAGGCATTACTAAGAATACCAGGATACCCCTTCGAAACATTTTCATGTTTCAGTTTCTCTATGAATTTTTAATTGAAAACTGATTCCCAATCAGATCCTTACTCCAGGGTATGTATTTGCCAGGTTTGATTCTCACATCTGTATGGTTTTTACAGATGATGAGTAGGAGTAAGTTATTGGGAATTAGGTGATTATACCCTCATTATATCGGAATTCGTTGTAATTGGTGATATTTGAGGAAATCACCTGGGGTTTTGTCTGACGGCAAATATTTGGTTTTGAATATCCGTTATTATGCACCAATTTCAAACTGATATATCTGTACGTTTATTTTATAAAGTGAGATATAACTTTTTGAAATTATGTCCATGACATTTACCTATATCATTTGATGGTTAAGTAGGGAGCATTCAACATCGGTGTAATTCTTCTTAACCATAGTACAGTTTTCAACCTACGACGCACAGGGTTTGAGTTATTCAACTCAGGGGACTTATACAAAGTATTGTATGTTGTCCAGTGTCCATTAGGACAGAGGGGTTGGTCCTCGTACTATATTCTGTTTACTTGTGACTTCTCTGGTTCTTAGACATGTGTTTCGTAGAAATACAAGGTCCAAGTTTTGAGAAGTTATAGGTACAAGAATAACGTAGAGAACCAGGTGCTGCAAGTATAAGGATTCTTCAAGGCGGTCGAAGATATAGATACTTGTGTTTTGTATTCAGTTGATAGTAATGGTTTTGAGAAACTCGCTTCTCTTTCAGGTTACTCATATTTGTATGCACTCCTACTTGAGTAATGTTGATCGGCCTCTCTCCATTTAGTTGACATGCACTAGAGACAGCTGCATGATTTGAATCTGGTTCCAATTAAATCTGTGCCTCTGTTTCTATATTGTATATAGAATGGTTCATATCTTAACGATATTAAGATATATGGAGTTGTCCGGCTTATGCTTAAAACCAGACTCCGGATAACTCAAGGCATGTTTCTGTAATGTCAGTTTGTGGGTTAACCCAGGCTATGACAAGGGTTAACTTTCTACCATCAGGAAGGATCAAAAGTGACATTGTTCTTGGCTCGCCATAGTTTTAGTAAAATGGATTTTTTCAGAAAACAGTAGTAGGAGTATGGTGGAACTGGAAGTGATTCCAGAACCACAACGATTACTGAAAGTTAACAGAACCTAAAAATTCAATCTGGTTTGACATTCCATTAGCCATTCCGCACATATGGTGGGTAACTTCAGGCTCCCGAGAGGTACTTCGGTATCCTCAAAGATGGTGGCAGGGAGGTTCTTGTTTACCCAGACTTGCCATTACTGCTGTTCTAGACTATGAGACCCAGCAGGAGGATGAGTATAGCGTCATTCTAAACTAGCTTTAGAAGTGCACATGTATATGACTCTGCCAGAGGGTTGTTATAGTCAGTGGGAGCAGCGGAAGCATAGTGGACAAGTAGCTTGTGTCTATTTATAGACTAAAGAAGATATAGCGGAGATAGATCATCTATTTTTGATGTGATAGTCATCGGCTTTGACTTCATCAAAATAGAAGATGGATTTGTTAAGAAGGTAGTAGGGTGTAATGTCCTAGTATTTGGATGACATGCACTTCGTAGGAAGTGAAATTCCTATACTACGATCAGTTATACTATGGTTGTCACACAGTTGTTTCTCCACATAGGATATGGATATTATATCAGGCATTCTGGTAACTAGATCTATGGTTTTAGATCTAGATTTGGGTTGTTTTCCAATCTGGGTACTTTGACACTATTCTAAAGGTGTTTTAGAATAAACGACTCCTGGCATGGTGGTGTACCTGCAGGTGATGGAGTCACTCTTTCTAAAGGTGTCTTACAGACTAAAGGGGAGAGGGATGTGCATGATAGACATATCACTTGCTTAGGAAATTGAGTCAATCATGAGATGTCAAGTACCACACCAGATGTTGTTTTTTAACTAGTTGTAATAAGTTTATATTAATCCAATCCTGGAGAAACGTTTGGAAGCAGTTTATGAACATAAGTGGATGTTCTAAGGATATGGTAACGGCAGCCTCCTTCGGAAGACGGTTATCATTCCAAGCTTCCAAGGTGACCTGGATGACAGAGTGACTGTCAGAGTTATAGTTTTCCCTCTTTTCAGGGTCAGTATGTTGGACAGGTGGTCCAAACGGATACTGGGGGAGGCATGGTGTAGGATACTAATTAAATTCATTGGACGATACAGTCTAAGAAGTTTGCTGGATTTGGAGTTCATTTGTAAACTGGGTCCTATCATATATCCAGACATATTCTAAGACAGGTATTGCTCATTTTGGGAGATGGCTTTCTCCACGAACTTGAGATAAAGAGAGACATAGAAAGAAACATTGGAGCGGATCTACTCACTGAGGCTATTTATCGAACACAATAGTTTCACAAACGAGCTTTATGAAACTGATCAGTAGAGGAGTTGGGTGTTCGGTATCACACGGGCTGTGAGTACGCGACACCGCAATAATTAGCCTTAAGTGCATGTGGGGGATTGTTGGCTATAGTGCCCTCAAGTCAATTATTGGATCGCTGGCACATGATTGCAATGATTGAGGGAGGACCTATACCGGTAGAACAGTCTTACTCGAGATGATAGTATGCTATCTGATTTGTCTTTATCATCATTGTTCCCCTCTGAATAGCGGCCGAGACATGGGCGTCTTTCCTGAAATTCGGGGCAGATGCTAATTGGTGCTATCCGTCCACCTCTCCGAAGATGCCAAGTTGATTTATGGCACCATGTATCGAAGGTTTAGACGGATGCGGCCGATGTAGCAGACTTCGTCAGACTCCCCCTCGCTTGAGGGGTTTTTGATTGTGGGGACGCTCTTCCCTGCAGGCGCAAGCCCCTGCAGTTAATTACGCTACCGCGTTGCGGTAACAACTTTCTCCTTCTCCAGATGGTCACTTCGTGTCGTGTGTGTTTGTTTTGTGTTTTGTTGCCCGTGGATTGTATACGGAGACTGAGTTATGTCGTCGCCCGTAGGGCATGGACTAGTCCAAATCCGTATTATCTTAGATTTGGGTTGAGGGTTTGGGTTTAAGGATACGTTAGCCTCATTTGAGTCTGAGATTGACTTAAACGTTTGTTAAGGATACGTTAGTCTAGTATTTAGACTAAGATCGACTTAACGGGATCGTTTGGATCCGACAAGAGAGTAATAAAAGGGAGCTCTGTTGTTTAGTTTAGTGACGTTGCGGTCGGTAGGTAGTTTAAGGACATTGCGGTCCATGGGTAGTTTAGGGACATTGCGGTCCATGGGTAGTTTACGGACATTGCGGTCCAATGTTAGTTTTAAGACATTGCGGACAAGGTTAAGGACCTCATAGTCCATGGGTTTAAGGACCCCAGAGTCCGTTGTTAGTTTTAAGACATCTCGGTCAAGGTTAAGGACGTCATAGTCCATGGGTTTAAGGACCCCACAGTCCGTTGTTAGTTTTAAGACATCTCGGTCAAGGTTAAGGACCTCATAGTCCATGGGTTTAAGGACCCTACAGTCCGTTGTTAGTTTTAAGACATCTCGGTCAAGGTTAAGGACGTCATAGTCCATGGGTTTAAGGACCCCACAGTCCGTTGTTAGTTTTAAGACATCTCGGTCAAGGTTACGGACCTCATAGTCTATGGGTTTAAGGACCCCACAGTCCGTTGTTAGTTTTAAGACATCTCGGTCAAGGTTAAGGACCTCATAGTCCATGGGTTTAAGGACCCCACAGTCCGTTGTTAGTTTTAAGACATCTCGGTCAAGGTTAAGGACCTCATAGTCCATAGGTTTAAGGACCCCACAGTCCGTATCAATGTGAGGTCATCGGGACCCGTCACCTCTTTGAAGACGTTGAGGGATTACAACGCCAAGTATCAAAGGAGTGAAGAGATGTACCCTTGAACCGGGATGGATTAAATAGTCTTTGGCCCAATTTGGGATCAAGACCAATTAATTATGTTATGAGCCCATTAGCCTAGTTAAGTCTGAATTGAGGACTTATGGCCATCTTGGGCTAAGTCCAATCATGTTTGGAATATTGGCTTCCTGTTGGTCCATTGAAGAAGAGGCTTTGCCTCTGGCCATTTAGCCAATTGGGCTAACGTTAATTCAACAATGTTGAACACTGGGATCAAGTTATTGTTTTAACACTAAAAAACAGTTGGTGTTAAACACCAGCAACAGGGGGTCCAAATTAGTGTTAAACACTAGAGCAAATCAGTGTCAAACACTAGCAGCAGAGGCTTCAAATTAGTGTTGAACACTAAGAAATTCAGTGTTAAACACTGCAAATAAAGTTCTTTGATTAGTGTTGAACACTAAGGCCAAACAGTGTTTTAACACTGGATTCAGGGGTTCCAATATAGTGTTAAACGCTAAGGCAAGAGGGGTCACGCGGTAACACATGAGGGCGCCCTCCCTTCATTTTTTCTGCTGAGAATATCGCATCTTTTGGAGCATCACGTGCCATCACGTGACGGGCATTTAAATGCTTGTATGTTAAAGCCTCTGCCAAGGGTCACGTGGGTCACGTGAGGCACTGCCTCAAAAGGGCCTTTTCTGTGGATCTTTTCGGGGGTCACGTGGTGACACGTGACCCTGCCTCTATGTATGTTTTTTTAGAAGATCTGTTAATCCCTTTCAAGAATTAAATTTTTCGTAGGGTTGAACCCTGGCAATAATTTTAGAGGAATAAAATTCCTATTTCCTTTTGAAGATTTATATTCTAGGATAGAGTTGAACTCTGAATTTTCTGAAGGAATTAAATTCCTCATATATGTGAAGAACTGAATTCTATCATAGGGTTAAACCCTAATAAAAGCTTTAAGGAATTAAATTCCCACTCTCTTTTTAGAGAATTATTCTGAGAAATGAGATTCTGTCGTAGGGTGAAACCCTAATTTCTCCTTTCTTAAGGAAATTAAATTCCTGTTATTTTAACAGAAGTAAGTTCTTAACTAGGGTTAAACCCTGATCTTGCTTATTCTGAAGGAATTAAATTCCCATAACATAGGGTCAAACCCTAATTTATTTTAAAGGAATTAAATTCTTATAGTTCTGTCAGAATTAAATTCTCAAGCTTCCATTCCCTCTCTATGCTTTGGATCTGCATGGCAGGATCTCAACCCATTGAGAATTAAATTCTCAACTCAAGGGGAGATGTGCACTTTACAGATCCTCCACCAAAGAGAGAACTATGTTCTTCTGTTTTATATCAGAGTTAAACTCTGTTGAGAATTAAATTCTCTTTTCCTTTCAAAAAGCCTTCCCTTTCTTACCTAGGGTTTTCTTTTGCAGAAGATCCAAATTTCTCCAAAGTATCAAAGCTCTCCTCTTTTTTTTATGTATCGATTCCTTTCTGCCTCTATATATCTCTGTGTGTCTCTTGGCTCCTATTTATAGGAGAAGCAGCAGAATCAATTAGTTTTTGATGAATCTTTCATTGAGAGATTTGATTTGTATTCACTATTCGTTTGGACCTTTGGATTATTAGGTGAATTTTATTCACCATTGGATTTTAAATCCAGAGATTTTCCTTTGTTATTTCGATTAGATTCTAAGGGGAAATCTTTCCAAATTCGGGATTTTTCCATAGATAGATGATATTTAATCACCTCTAAATCTTTAATTCAATCGGTTCCTTTGGAAAGATTTGAGAGGTCTTTTCTCAGAATTTAATTCTGTTAACAGATAGGCTTTGAAAGCCGGTCACGTGTGGCCACGTGACCCTTGGTCATGTGTGGGCACGTGACCCCCTTGGAACGAGCCCTCTTCTTTCTTTTTGCGCTCTGCCTTCTGGTCGCTGCTTAGCCGTCACATGCCACCACGTGACCCTCGTCTGGAGCCTTTTTCTTGATTTAATCAGAGAACTGTTGTGCCTTTGCCGCTGCTTTTAAATGTCACGTGCCGACACGTGACCCTGGTCACGTGGGACCACGTGACCCTTTCTGAAGCCCTTTTCTTTAATGTAGTCGGGAAACTGGATCTGCCTTGCCGATGCTTTTAGATGTCACGTGCCAACACGTGATTGCTGGTCACGTGTGAGCATGTAACCCTTTTCTGAAGCCTCTTCCGTAGGCTTTCCTGATTTTAAATCAGGAAACAAATGCCCCCACAGCGTTGTTCTCACATGTCTGCACGTGAGTGCAACGCTGTCACCTTTTGTGACCGTTGGATTCCTCTAGGGATTTGGGGAGATGAAACGTTTCTATCACCTCCTATAAATATTGGGGTCATTTCAGAGACGCCTCCACTTTGTTCATCTTCTTCCTTGCAAACTTTCTCTGAGAATTTAATTCTCTTCTTCTAGAGCTTAGTTCTCTGCCTTGAAACAACCCTCGGAGTTTAACTCTGTTCGAAAAGACCGTTCTCTTTAGGTAATGCTCTCGAATGAACGATGAACTCTCACATTCCTCTGGATTTTAAATCCAAAACAAGGGTTTTTACCCTTTTTTTAACAAAGAACCCATTTTTCTTCAAGCTTTTTAACCGAAGTATGAAACCATTTTAGCCTTCAAAAGTAGATCTCTTAGGGTTTAGATGATCTTTAGGGAAATAATGGTGATAATCCATGGAGCTTAACCCCGTTCACAGAAAAAATGCTTTTGGGAATTTAATTCCCTTTTTCTTAATAAGGAATTTAATTCCTGTGAAGAACTCGGTTTCTTCCCATAGAGGCTTCTTGGGGTCTCTTGACCCGAGGTTGTCCTTCTGCAATTAATGAAATAGGAGCTTTGTAATGATGTCTTCTGTGGGAATTTAATTCCTTTGATCCTGTTGGATCCGTTGTAGAGCCCGAGACAGATTTGTCTTCTAGGGGGAATGTGTAGGGTTACTTGAAACCCATTCTTTATTTAATGAGGATATTCCCTCTATTTTATTATAACTGCTTGGTCTCATTATTAATGATCCGTCATCTTGATTCTGTGGGGCCCATGTGTTTTGTAGCCAATGGTCCCAGAAAAATCTACTGTTGCTTTCTTTAACTAGTCTTCATGTTCAAGTATGGATATATATCGCTGACTTTGCTTTTAACGGTCTTCTTTTATTGGATTTCAGGTGTGATGGCTTCTGTTCCATGCTTTCCCTTTTCTCACTCGAAGGCTGCTTTTCCTCAGTCACCATCTGATGAGGAAGCGATGGCGATGATTCGGGCCCATGACCCAAACTGCACCAACCTACTTCAATGGGGATCTTGGTATAATCATATTATTCAGGGTCGCCGGAGTTTCCTTTGTGCGGTACCGACGGAGCCCACTTTCCCATTCTTACCGATGGACCCTCCGAGAACGGTTTTTGCTGTGGAAATGCCCAACTGGACTCCAACGGGGAGGCTCGAGCCTTCGACGACCGGTATTCCGAACCATCCGATCCCGGCCATAGATATCTTGGGGAGGCGTATTTGCCAGGGTGAGGCCCACCCGTGGGGGCAAATTTATAAGATAGGGCTCACTCCTCGGCACCCTACGGGCTACCTTCTCTGGGCTCGCTACATCCTTTCTGCCCATCGTGCGTGGCTGCAGAAAGTCGGGCTTTATCAGGAAATATACGCGTCACTCTTCCATTATAAGTCCCCGCATGTCTGGTGGGTTAAGGCGTTTTTGAACCAATGGAATCTTCCCACCAACACTTTCATTTTAGGAGATCGCGAGGTCTCGATCTCTCTGGCAGAATTCTATGACATCTCAGGGTTGCCAATCAGGGGTAGTCTGTATGAGTAGTTGCTGCCTTCTGACGAGTACATTTTTGAACCCGAGCCCGCCCCAGTTGACGGCCTGTCTGCTGAGAATGCCGTCCGCCACAAGCGTCCCAGTTTAATCAAGGCGCTAGGTATCTTCGATCGATTATTCACCGAATCCGAAGAGCAGGGTGTTACTTTCAAGAGCTTCATTGCTCGTTTCCTTCGCGAGGACACCTTATCGAAGACAGCTCCGAAGTTTGCCAACATTGGAGACCCCTTTGGGTTTGGCCCAAAGAAGCTGCCGACCACTGAATCGGATTTACCTCGGTACTACATCCCTATTATGTCACCGACGTCTTTTGAATCCATTGCTGTTCCCGGCATGGACGAGGAGACGTTCTTCGTGGGGTTTGTTAGTGTCTGGCTCAGTTGGTTTGTCATTCCCATGCATCGTCGCTTTATGAGAGCTTCGGTTATCTACCCGGCTCATCGTATTGCTGAGGGGACGCGATTGGCTATCGGCATCCCGGCGCTGGCGCATCTTTATCATGGGTTGGGCACCGCAGCTAATACATCTACTCCCGGCGTGGATGTAGTAAACTTTTTGCTTCATTATTTCACGTCCTGGATCGAAATGCATGTGCTGGGGGCTTTCGCTATGCATCAGAGGCCCGCGTTTTACGACGCCTATCCCTTCCCGCGAATTATGCGATTGGTGGATGCTTTTGCCGCTGACCCGACTCAATTCGGGGCTATTTGGGTGCTGATTTCTCCTCACGCCGCCGCTGGCGGGCTGGTTTTTAATGATCGGGTCTTGTCTACTCCCTCAGGTCCAGTTCAACAACTCTGGGACCAGTCGAAAGATAACGCACCTTCTTTGAAGCCCCGGTAGGCCACGCACTTATATACAATTAGACCGGGCTACTTGGTGTTTCGACAGGACAGTGCAGCTCTTTTCATGCGGTACAATCTGCATCGATTCGCCCGACAGCTTGGATACGACCAGGGTGTTCCTTTCGAGGCTTTTATAGTCGCCCCGATCCCTTCGCTCGATGCCGTTCGCGATGCCGCTCATCATTTCATGAGGCTAAACACTGGCTCCCATTTCATGGTCCCTGAAACTGAGTACATGCCTCGGTGCGTGGGTGCGTTTACGGGTTGGTATCTTCATCGGATCGGCCCAATTATTCTTGAAGAAAGAAGGGTGCTTCTTGGTCACGATGCCCCTCCTCAGGTTCCGGGGGCTAAGCTGCGACCGAGGGTTCCGGTCCGCTTCCCTCTGAGGGAGATTGGCACCGCGCTCATTCCGGGGGAGTCAGGGGTAGACCTTACTCCAACAGCTGGTATGCCCTTGGGTTCCCGATCGCGGGGTAGACGGGCCCCAGTAGTAGCACCACCGCCGGTGGAGGCACCGCCCCCCGTGGCGTCGACAATGGCGATGTCATCCTCGGTTGTGGCACTGAGCGAGAGTAATAGGGATGAGGGTGTCAATGGCGATGTGGGTCGGCGCCGCCCTAAGGCTTCACGAGGGAGGAAGCGGTCATCCTCGGTGACCGGCTCTGGGTCTAAGCGGCGGAGGAAAGCAGCCACCAACCTGCTCGATTCTTTGGCGGAGTCTGAGCCTATTCTTGAAGACGAACCATTAGCCCTGCAAGAGTCAGACGCTGGACTTCTCTTCCCGAGTTCGGCCGATGAGGAGGCCGCACAGTTGGCTGAGGCCATACGGCGTTCCAAAGACGCGTCTCATAACTCCAAGGTTCCGAAGAAGTCCTATCCCGCTGTAATTTTTTACGAAGACCCTTCGTGGATTCGGCGGCGATTTATCGGTCCTTTGGAGGAATGGGGGGAAAGGGCTCTGAAGCAGGCCGCTTCAGAAGACGCAGCGGACGCACTTTCTTTATGGACCGGCGGCCATGAGTCTACCCTTGAACCCCGGCGAGCCCACCTCCTTGAGAAGGAGCAGCGGCTTGAAGAAGCCATATTGAGGGCTTCTTTGCGTATCGGTACGTTGTGGTTCTTTTGTAGTCCTTCCGATTATTTATGCCCGTGCATATGTATCATTATTCTTATTTGAATCGTGCAGAATCTTCGACGCTGCGGGAGCTCCCTACAGGCCCATTAAAGCTAAAGCCCGCCGAAATTCTCAATGAAGCCTTGCTTGATGTGGAGGGGGCTGATGAGGCTGCTCCTCTCATGGTAGAGCCTCCAGCGGTGGTTCTTGATCAGGGAGCGCTTGCCCCTTTGGGGGAAGCTCCTTTGGAGGTCGCCGCCCCAATGACTCTTACTGAGGGTGGCCCAGAGGCTGGAAAAGAGGTAGTCGGGACTACTCTTCCTTTGTTGAAGCCTGAGGTCACGGCGGAGGCCGTTGAAGCTGCTATCCCCCCGGCTCAGAATGGGAGGAGCGTTGAAGGTAACCCTCTGCGTTTTAAATTAGCAACCCTTCCATGGTCTAAACTCTTTTATCTTTCCCAGAATTGCGCGGTTTGGCGGCCACTATCGCTGATATGTCGCCTCGACAGTCATTTCAGCGTTTATTGGAGATGGCAGCTCCGCAGGCGATCTCCCCTCAGCGTATTGTCCTTTCCTCCGGGCAAGGTTAGTGTCATTCACCATTTTTTCATTTACCATAGTATTGTTACTATTTTGCGAAATGACGTTGATGTCTCTTATAGTTTTGGAAGCTGACGATGAGGTCGAGGTCGTTGAAGGTCCAGAGGAACCTTCAGCTCCTACTTGCATGACTGTCGGTGAATGACATTTTATTATAATCCCGTTCGTTCTGTGCTTAAGAATTTTATTAACATCTATCAAATTTGAACAGCCTTGCCAGTCTCCATGGCATTGGAATCGCGCATCATGATGCCGCCCGGCCCTTATGCTTTGCGGGCTTCATAACGCTTGGCCCAATTGAGCCTTATCTCCCTATCATCTTTCGTCGAGGAGCTCCGTGCTGGTAGCGCGACAACGGCCGAAGCGTTTGCCGCTGAAGCCAACGGCTCTCTTCCTTTTCTTTCCACCTATCATAGTGAGGAGGTGGTGCGGGTCTGGGTGGAGTTCTGTAGGAAGGTGGAGGCTTGTTTGCACGTCCTTGAATGTTCTCGCCTTTCCTCGGAAGCCGTGGTTGCAAAAGCGGAGTTACGGGGTCTGATAGCACGATGCGCGTCCAACATGACGTCATGCGAGAAGAGGCTTGGCCGCAAATTCTCGGAGAGGGAGTTGGCTTCTAAGGCGCTGAGCGAGCTTCAGGCCAGCCTCACAGCCAAAGCCAACAAAGCATACGAACTCTGGCGGGTGCTTCAGGAATCCATAAAAGAGGTGGTGGCTCTCGATAAAGCTGTCACGTTCACTCGTGAGAGGGTCGAGGCTCATAAGGTCACCGAGAAAGAGCTTGAAGGCTGGCTCGCTTTGTATCAGGCCCAGCAGGCGCAGGCGGAGGCTCGTCTTCTGGAGATCTTACATCATGAAGCCGTGGCTCAGCAACAAAACGATGAGCTGGTAAAATTACTACATCGCCTGCCGGCTTGAGGACTTGTATCTTTCCCCCTTTTTTTTTGTACATACTTATGGATGAGAGTATCTTTTTTTTTGTTTCTTTCATGAATTGTACTTTGTATCCATTTTGGTTTATGAATAAAAGATACATTTTTCTTCTTAATGACGTGTCTCTTTTCATTGAATGCGTTTGCGGACAATTTATCTTGATCTCCTTGCAGGACAGCGATGGCTTAGGATTCAGGGTTAAGATCTGCTTCCTAATACTTTTGCATTTTATGAGCCACGAGGGTCTCATAAAGAGGTTTTCTCCCTACAGGTCGAGAGGATCCCATAGGTGTAAGTTCTTCTTAAGAATCGTGAGGATTCTTAAGCGGGTTTTCCCTTGAGAGTCGTAAGGATCTCACAAGAGAGTTTTTCTTCCTTACAGGTCGTGAGGACCTGCAAGTGTTGGATGTGGTCACCCTTATCCGTGTTTCACGGGGTCAGGGGCTGCTCCAGGTATCGTAGTTTAAAGACGTCGCGGTCAAGGTTAAGGACCTCGTAGTCCGTGGATTTAAGGACTCTACAGTCCGATGTAAGTTTTAAGACATCACGGTCAAGGTTAAGGACCTCATAGTCCGTGGATTTAGGGACTCCACAGTCCGATGTTAGTTTTAAGACATCACGGTCAAGGTTAAGGACCTCATAGTCCATGAGTTTAAGGACCCCACAATCCGTTGTTAGTTTTAAGACATCTCGGTCAAGGTTAAGGACCTCATAGTCCGTGGATTTAGGGACTCCACAGTCCGATGTTAGTTTTAAGACATCACGGTCAAGGTTAAGGACCTCATAGTCTGTGGATTTAGGGACTCCACAATCCGATGTTTGGTTGCAGGGACCCGTCACCTCTTCGAAGACGTTGAGGAATTACAACGTCAGGCATCAAAGGAGTGAAGAGATGTACCCTTAAACCAAAGTAGGCTCAGTACAAAATCAGAGTGGTTGATTGTTAGTTTTAAGACATTGCGGTCAAGGTTAAGGACATCATAGTCTGTGGATTTTAGGGACTCCAAAGTCCGGTGTTTGCTCTGGATGCTTCACACGGGTTCACTGCCGTGCTTGGCGAGGACTAGGCTCCGCTCTGGATGCTTCGCACAGGTTCACTGCCATGCTCCGCGAGGACCACGATCCGCTCTGGACGTTTTCCACGGGGTCAAAGAGTGACGTTATCCGCGTTCCACGTAACCAGGAATTTTGCACTAGATGCTTCACACGGGTTCACTGCCGTGCTTGGCGAGGACTAGGCTCCGCTTTGGATTCTTCACACGGGTTCACTGCCGTTCTCCGCGAGGACCAGGATCCGCTCTGGACGTTTTCCACGGGGTCAAAGAGTGACCGCGTTCCACGTAACCAGGAATTTTGCACTAGATGCTTCACATGGGTTCACTGCCATGCTCGGCGAGGACTAGGCTCCGCTCTGGATGCTTTACACGGGTTCACTGCCGTGCTCCGCGAGGACCAGGATCCACTCTGGACGTTTTCCACGGGGTCAAAGAGTGACGTTATCCGTGTTCTACGTAACCAGGAATTTTGCACTAGATGCTTCACACGGGTTCACTGCCGTGCTCGGCGAGGACTAGGCTCCGCTCTGGATGCTTCACACGGGTTCACTGCCGTGCTCCGTGAGGACCAGGATCCTCTCTGGACGTTTTCCACGGGGTCAAAGAGTGACGTCATCCGCGTTCCATGTAACCAGGAATTTTGCACTAGATGCTTCACACGGGTTCACTGCCGTACTCGGGGAGGACTAGGCTCCACTCTGGATGCTTCACACGAGTTCACTGCCGTGCTCCGCGAGGACCAGGATCCGCTCTGGACGTTTTCCACGGGGTCAAAGAGTGACGTTATCCGCGTTCCACGTAACCAGGAATTTTGCACTAGATGCTTCATACGGGTTCACTGCCGTGTTAGGCGAGGACTAGGCTCCGCTCTGGATGCTTCACACGGGTTCACTGTCATGCTCTGCGAGGACCAGGATCCGCTCTGGACGTTTTCCACGGGGTCAAAAAGTGACGTTATCCGCGTTCCACGTAACCAAGAATTTTGCATTAGATGCTTCACACGGGTTCATTGCCGTGCTCGACGAGGACTAGGCTCCGCTCTGGATGCTTCACACAGGTTCACTGCCGTGCTCCGCGAGGACCAGGATCCGCTCTGGACGTTTTCCACGGGGTCAAAGAGTGACGTTATCCGCGTTCCACGTAACCAAGAATTTTGCTGATTGTATCAGCGTTTCACAGGATGGAGGTTTGACTGTTGGCGATATGTATACCATAGAGCCATGGAACTGGGAGTTGCCGCTGTTCCGCTTAGCTTAGAGTTGTGTTCGTTGTTAGGAGACGAGTGTTGAAACGATCTCCAGGTCTCCTTTGGCCCGTCGAGACTTGGCTTCTTCTTCTGATGAAACCTGGGGGAGAAGTATGATCCCTTTTTGTTTACGCCCTTGGATTGTGTACAGGGTGTAATGGAACATCACCTGTAGGGCATAAATTGAAACTTTTTTATTTATATTTTATTTCTTTTTCCGCGATGCTCTATCATTTCAGTTTTTATATCGCGGAAGTCGCGATTGCCCTATCATTTCGGCGATTTTTCGCGGTGCCCAATCATTTCGGCTATTTATTTCATTTTCACTCGCTGTTTTTTATTGCGAGTTGCCCCATCATTTCGGTTGTTTTTCATGCATACATTTTTACTTGCTGCTTTTTATTGCAAGTTGCCCCATCATTTCGGCTATTTCGTATGCATGTGTGGCTTGTTAGCTTTTTCGCCGCAAGCTTGGATTTTAGACACCGATTTCGGCATCAGCACTGCTGCAACTGGGATGTTGCCAGGAGCGAATCATCATTTGCCTCTGTCGATGTTGAACAAAGGTGGCTTAGTAAACAGGGTTAAGGGTCCTGTCGACCAAGGTTTTTGACTTCATGAGCCGTAAGGGTCTCACAAAGGTATTTCTCCCTACAAGTCATGAGGATCTTGTAGGTGCCTAGGGATCGTGAGGATTCCTAAGTGTATGTTCCTCTGTAAGTCGTAAGGATCCTACAAGAGGGTTTTCTCCTTATAAGTCGAGAGGAATTATAAGGGTTGTTCACCATATGGACATGTCCCTAGTCACGGGTGTGACTTTGCTGGGGAAATGTTTATTCGCACCCGTGGATTGTATACAAGGGTCAATATGAGCCGCTTGTAGGGCAATATCGAAGGTTGTGGGGGATTTGCTTAAGAACAGGTTTAGGTTTCTGTAACTTAAGACTTTCAAATCTCATGAGCCGTGTGGGTCCCATAAGAGAATTCTCCTTACGAGTCGTGGGGATCTCGCAAGTGTATTTTCTCCTTCGGAATCGTGGGAATCCCTAAGTGTGTCGTTCCCTTGTGAGTCGTAAGGATCCCACGCGGGTGGTTTCTCCTTACAAGGTCGAGAGGATCTTGTAAGTGTCTTTTAACGAGGTTGCGCCCTTTAGGGTTTTCACAAACACTCGCCGGCAGTCCTGCTGTTTTTACTCACAGATCCCTTTCGGGTTTTCATCTGTGCCCCTTCTGCTTATGGACATACCATTTTTTTATTCTTTTTCTCTTTTTTTTACAAGGTCGCGCCCTTTCGGGTTTTCACGAACACTTGCCGGTAGCCCTGCTGTTTTTACTCATGGAGACCTTTCGGGTTTTCATCCGTGCCCATTTAGCTCGGTTACCGGTACTGGGAAATCGTCCTTCGGGCAAGCTTTATTGAGATCCCTGAAATCCACGCATATGCGTACCGTCCCATTTTTCTTCATTACCGGGACGATGTTGGCGATCCAGTCGGGATATTGGACTTCTTGGATAAATCCAGAATCGATTAGCTTCTTGACTTCGGCGTTGATGCTCATCTCAAGCTCGAGCCGCATCCTTCTCGGTGCCTGCTTGACTGGCTTGATATCCGGGAATATTGCTAATTTATGCACAGCAATCTCCGGATCTAATCCTGGCATCTCGGAATAGTTCCACGCGAAGCAGTCTTTATGCTGTAGAAGCACGTTCTTTAACGCAGCCACCCTTTCTTCAGATAGCAGCTCGCTGACAAATGTCGGTCGCGGATCATCTGCCGATCCCAACTCAATCTTCTTAAGGTTATCTGCAGTAGTATGTATGCCATCTTCCAGTTCTTTTGGAGCTGGCGGAAATTCTGAGATCACCTCATTATTGTTGTTCTCAAAGCACCAGGGAAGGTCATCCATGTTCTTGGGCTCTTCTTTTAATATCGTAATCGTGTAACAGGTGCGAATCCGCTTCTAGGACTGAGGTGGATCTGGTTCTACTTTTGCGGCTTTGGGTTCGTGCTTTTGTGGCGGCGTTACCCTCCAGCCGTTGGATAAAGCAAATCTGCCCTGTTGGTACTGGTCCTCGACCCAGTTCTTGAAGGTGAAGCAGTCTTTGGTAGGATGTCCTATGGCTCGGTGATAAGAGCAATAGCTCAGATGAGAAGCCTTGTTAGCTTGCTCAGGGTGTCTAGACTCTGGAAGCGTGATCATTTGATGTTTTATAGCGAGCTCGAGTAACCTCTCCGTCTTGTCTCGAGGGAAGGAATACGCTCGACTCATCTTCTTCATGAGGGACAAATCCGGACCACGCAACGCCCGATCACACGACTCTCTAATCCTGCATCGTTGTTGTCGGCTCCTCTTTCCGCTTCTTGATTTATTTCTACCTCTGCGTCGGGCCTTTCGTACAACGGGTTGACAGGGATGAGCATCTTTGTCTTTTGCAGCCTGTTGAAACAGACGTTGCGTCCTGGCCTTCTCGTAGATGGCCATCTCGCGGTTGTGGTCTTCCCGAGCTTTTTGACCCACTTTCCTGATAAGCTTGTCCATTCGTTCTTCAAACGACGGACTCGGCCCTTCAATCGCGGGATCTAGTTTTGATGAGGGTTTGGCATTTCCTGACAGGGCGTCCTCTTCTTCATCAAATGTATATATGGCGTAGCTACTGTGGGCCCGTTCCCGTTTTCCGGCTCTCACGTATCCAAGCCCAAGTGTTTCCATTTTCCCGTTGGGTAATTTGCGTTGAGTGTCAGGGACATCCCAAATCCTGTTGTAGAACCGAGCTTGTCGAACAGTCTGTTTTAAGGGTACTCCTTGGCGCTTCAATAGCCTCTTTAGTCCATTTGTGTAGTATCTGGGCAAACGGATGGGTTGGAGCCTGTCGAGTGTAGCATCCGCGCCATGCCAGATCTCTTTCTCTACTTTCGACTCTGAGGATCGGTAGAATCGGATTACCTTCTCACCCCTTTGCCTGGGAGGGACATAAAACGTTTGCAAGTCCTGCACATTGTAAGCTTGAAGTGTGCCGAGATCCTTGTTGTGTTCTCGCGGCACCATGGTGATTTGTAAACTCTGATCATCGCTGGGGGGTGCTTGTATTGACGGCCGATTGGAGAACACGGCATTAACCTCATCTTTCGAGTCACTTCCGAAGACCAACACGGGGGCGGACGTCCCCGGGTTGTTGCGTTGAGATGGCCCAGCATAAACTATCTCTTCTTCTTCTTCGGTATCGCTCCCGAAAACAGGGATGGCGGCGGCGGCTTTGTTCTCCGTCTTGCGACACCTTTCTGTATCCTCGAAATCTGGCAAAAAGTACTTCGCATCTTCGTATTTGCGGACTTCGTTCACGGAAAATGGGTCAGCTCACCCGTTACGGTATACTCGAAACCATCCTTAAAGTACTTCATACACTGATGTTGTGTAGAAGGGATGATGTTGTACTGTGTAACCAAGGGCGACCGAGCAAGGCGTTGTAGCAGGTCTTGGCATCAATGACATGAAATTTGATGTTCGTGATGAGCAGTCCGAAGCGTAATGTTAGTATTACAGATCCGAGAGTCCGTGACGATTGTGAATCGAAACCGGAGATGGTAATTTTGTCACGAGCGAGGTGTTGCACACTCATGCAGATTTCCTTTAACACCCGAACGTTAAGGAGATTGACGGAGGATCCATTATCCACTAGGATCTTGCCTATCTTGATATCATGGCAGTATCCAGAGACATATAGGGGCGGTTTTGGTCGCACGTCCCGAGAAGGAGGTCTTCGTCACCGAAAGTGATGTCGGCCGTATGCACTTCTTCCAATTCATCCTTCATCCTTTCAGTGGCGAGGAAGGCTTGGAATTGCTCAGGTTCTCGTAACGCCTTAATTAGTGAATCTCGCGCTTCTTTTGATAATAGGAGGGCATCGAGAATGCTAAGCTGAGAAGGTAGCTTTCTTAGGTGTGCCAGGATATTGTAGTCCACCTTACCCTTCCTGGGAGGGTCTTTGGTAGTCAGCTCTTTCATGACTTGGTCATCTAAAGTGATATCCTCGGTGACCTTTTCCTTTCCTTTATCTTTCCTATTTGCGGGCCCGAGATTCTTTTCCGGGAGTGTGCGATTGCGCAGCTGAATGTTTTCGCAGGCCTCTGGTTCCTCCTCTTTCCATAAAACGGATTCTTTAAAGAGAGGGCCCAGAGCCATTTCTTCATCAGAGTCGCTCCCAAAGGTGAGAACTTGTGACCCTCCACCGTTAACCATGTAACAGTTGCCAGTGGTTCTGTTGTGCCCGTTGGCAGTACTTTTTCGTTCCCGACGAGTCTTGCGTTTCATGCGCTTAAAATGTTGCCGATGAGCAACATATCCTTGCCACCATATCCTAAAGGCGACACACTCCTCCGCGGGGTGTGAAATTTTTCGATGATATGCGCAATAATCAGGGTGCCTCTCTACCCCATTGAGCGTGTTTTCTTCCGAGGGTGGTAGCTTCATTCCCATTGACATGGCTTTGGCAAACCTTTTCCTCATCTTGAATATCTTCTTGTCTGCCTCGGATGCCTTTCGATCTGGCGGGAGTACTTCAACTCTTTCGTTCAGTCGCCTGCATTTGGCTCCTTCCGATGCGGCCATCTCACGCTCCTGATCCGCTTTATTCTTTAGACGAATCTCGTCCAGAAAGGCGTCGATCATTTCATCTGTTGGCCACACACGCTCTGGTTCAGGCTCTGTCCCCAGTTTCTTAGTGCCAGGAGTTTTTTCATCGTCGGTAAACGAGTGGGAGATTACGTTACAACTCGCCACATATCCCTCGGATTCATCCGACGAACTCTCTCCACCATCATCCTCTTGAAAGATGTGGTTGAGGAACTCTTGCAGCGTGACAGGAGTTCCCGCCTTTTGATTGTACTCTTCCATCACGTCGATTTGCTTCTGCAAGTTCGTGCGCTTGTCTCCAGGCTTCACGGGCCTCTTGGATTTCTTCTTCTTTTTCTTTGAAGATTTTGACGGTTGGGCGTGAGTACTTGGGCCATCACCACCGCTTTTTGTAGTTGGGCGCGGCCTCAGCATTCTTTTAATGATCTGGGGTTCCAGCGGGTCCTTTCATTCGACTGCCGGGCACGCATGAAGGTCCTTCAACATTCTTTTGGTTTTAGTTGACAGCACGACCTCCCATGGAGCTTCCTCAATAAAGGAACAGGCTGCCCCCGGTGTATCTGCTTTCTTAGGAGCATGCGGCTGTGGTGGGTTCACCTTCCACTTTTCGGACAGCGCAAACTTCCCCTGGAGGTATTGGTCTTCAATCCATCCTTTGAAGACGAAGCAATCCTCAATCGGATGACTTACCGTTTGATGGTAAGGGCAATAGTTAGGGTTATTCACCTCAGTGGGTTGTGGCGGTCGCCTTAGATTTGGTAGGTTTATAAGTCTGTTGCGTACTGCCAGCTCGAATAACCATTTCGCCTTGTCCCGTGGGAACGAGTAAGGACGCTTCATCTTCTCATTATAATACCGGCGTCTTTCTTCCAATTGATCCGCCAGCTTCGGGGCGTTAGGTTGTTGCTGGGCATTCGCGACGAAGGTTGCCTTTCCTTTACCCTTGTCATTCCGAGGTTCCGACTTCGGAGGAGGTGGTCTATAACCCATCTGGTCCATCTGAGCCAACTTGTCGATTAAAGCCTGGAATGTGGTTGGCTTAAAGAACATCATAAACTGGGAGATAGTTGCGTGAGGGTCTAGGGTTCCCACGAACATGCCTACCGCGGGCGCTTCCTCAATGCGTTGCTCGCATTTCGACCACAAATTCCGCCAGCGTATAGCATACTGGACCCAAGTTTCACCTGGTTTTACCCTGGCGTTAATCAATGCCGTTATTGGAGTGCGTTCGCTGGCGCTTGCGAATCGCTGAGTGAATAGCAACTCCATTTCAGCGAACGTCTTGATAGAATCGTTCGGGAGTTCCGAATACCATTCGAACGCTGTTTCTGATAAGCTGCCCACGAACTGGCGAAGCAACAGTTTATCATCACCGCCGGTGTTACCGCAAAGGCCCTAAACTGGGCGACATGTTGGTGGGGATTGCCGGTCCCCTTGTAAACATGGAACTTGGGAATTGTGTAACCCGGCGGGTACTTGATTTGGTCATACCAGCTTGGATATGGCTGCCCCGTTTTTACGACTTGACCAGCTGCCTCAGTCGCATGATGAACCTGGATTTGCTGGGCTATATAGTCGACCAAATCAGCCTTAGAGATTGTCTCCTCTTTGGCCGTTGAGAGGGCCGGTGGTGGATTTGACGTTTCTCCCCTGTCATCTTCAAGGACGATCCGGGGATCCTCAGCGGGTGGGTCCTGTTGGATCATCATTCCTATCATATCTTGGAAGAGAAGGCTCATACGCTATATGTTGGCTGCTTGTTCAGCAGCCTTTTTGTCCTTCTTCTCCAATATTCGGCGAAGGAATTCGGCGTCGGTTTCTTCCTCCTGGCATTCGTCCAAGGACGTTTCTGGGTTTTCTTTTTGCCCGGTAAGTGCGGCCATAGCATTCATCATTTCCTGGAGCTTTTGTTGTTGCTCCTTGATCGCACGCTTTTGGCGTGTCGGATGTTCAAAGTTCTAAAGTTTACCGCGATCAGGAAGGTGTCGCTATGCGGCTAGCCGGTTGAGCACGGGTCGATCCACAGGGAGATGGTTGTATTTCCGTTCTTGTCTTAGACGAGTCAATAAAGAATTTGTATGAGTTTGTTCAATCTAACCTATGTGTATTATTTGCAAGTATAAAGTTGTTAAGAAAATATACGAAAGTGTAAGCTAAAGATATCCGTACTCAAAACCTTTGAGCCGAGTCTTGACCAATTGAAGCTAGAGCAATCGGCAACAACGTGGATTAGGGGATTTAAGCGCGGTATTCGTGGAATCCGGCTTATTTACCCTTGTCCTTCCGTTCTTGTCTCTTGCCTTCGCCTCCGGCCAAACCGAACGCAACCGGTCGCGGTTAGGAATCACTGTTACCTTGTTAGGGTAGGGTGCCTAACGGAGCGCTTGCGTAACGTTTGGGCGGAGTTCAATGGAAAATAACGGGAAAAGGAAACGAGCAAAGAAACGTTAACTTACAATACCGTATTGATTCTTAACAATGATAATTACAACTATTCACAAAATGAACAAAAAAAAGAGAGAACAAAAAGAAAAGGGAAAAGAAAAGATTACAAGTAAGTAAGTGCATGAATTTAAATTGCAAGAAAGTAAAGCAAGGTAATAAAAAGCAAGTAATAAATAAGCAATAAAAAGAACAAGAAACTAGAACTCAAGACAAGCATGGGATCAATAGCCAACCCTTAAACTTGCAAGCTCAATCAAGAGGTTGCAAGATCAAGAGAAGGGTAAAGAACGCATGTGAAGTGAAGAACCAATTTCATAAGAAAATACGACCTTTGAGATCAATAACAAACTCTTAACCTTTCAAGCTCAATGAAGAGGTTGAAAGATTAAGAGAAAGCAAGAATCTCAAGGGGAAGTTAAACAAAAGATAATGATACAAAAGCCCTCATCTTCATTGATCTTCCACTCAAAAAGCTCTCACTACTTTCATGGAGAAAAGATGAAGAAGAAGAAGAAAAAGACTAAATCCTAACAAAAAGAGGAACAAAAGAATTCCCCCTTGGCTTGTCTCAGTTCTGGAGTATTTATAGGCAGGGAATGGGAAACCTAGGGCAACAATCTGCCCCTAAATAAAAGTACCAAACTACCCCCGAAAGTTGACACAGAGAGGGGCCAGTACGGCCGCGGTTCCGCGGCCTAGACCCCCTATTGGCCGCGGAACCGCGGCCATCTAGGTGAGTTAGGTCATGGGTTTGGTGGGGTTTCCTGGTTTCATGTTTCCTCGTGTTTGAAAACTTTACACTGCACAAAGTCTTCCAGAATATCTTCAGATTTCTTAGTCCAAGATTGCATTATTTTCTTCACTTTTGACTTCTATCTCCCTCGAGCTCCGCGCACCCATTGATTCTTGTGCAGCCCCCCTCGTGCTCTGTGTTTGTCCCAGACACGAATGACCACTGTCATATGTCTTGTCTTTGGAACTGGTACTCGGCACTGGACGGATATGGATGACCGGAACTCGGCTTTTATCTGCTGTGACAGATGTTCTGTATTTTGACGTAACTGTGGAGATTTTGTCTTGATTTGCAATATTTGGACTGGAAACCTGTAATCTGTAAATATGTAACAAACACGGATTAAAAGCACCTACCTATAAACAACTGAGCGTAAGAATGGGCGGTATAAAATGCAGTATTCTGTTATGAACAAATACCCCCAAACTTAACTTTTGCTCGTCCCGAGCAAAACCAATTATTCACAAAAATAAAATCCTAACCGCACTTTCGCAGGGAACGCGATTGCACTGAGCGCGTGCAACAAGCCGTTAAACCTCTAGGTGTCCCTAGTAGGAGGAGTGTTGTCTCCTGAGGGTTTTCAGCGGATTACACCCACAAAATCCCGTCAAGCTAGTGTCATAAGTTAATATCGATTCTACTCCTATAGTTCAGTATTTATGTTAGAAATTCTATCATCCTAAGTTAGAAATATTCAACCCTTATGTTTCACGCCTCCTATCTATTTAACCTTAGATTATATACGTTCCAAAAAAGTTTAGAAAGATGTTGGTTCTCCTGAGTTTTCCTTCTAAAGTGTGGTCTTAAATCAGGGATTTTTATCACCTTTACAGAAAACACAAGTCTTATTCTTCATTTCTATCTTTTATTCAAACATCGATTGTATACCCCTACGTGTGTGTGTATTTGCACCCCTACACTTAAGAATTCAATTCAAGCTATAATACCCTTGCCTTAATACCTAATACTACTTCTTTTTATTAAGGATGGACGGATTTGCTCACACACCTTTCATGCGACTATTAATGCTTCTTGAGGCACTAACGACCGATTACTGAATGTGCGAACATTAAAGCGTAAATAGCAGTTTCCAGGTCTTGACTTTATTCTATTTTTTCTTTTTCTTTTTATTTTTCTTTTTCTTTTTTCTTTTTCAAGACCGGGTATATTTTTCAATATGCTCTTTTGGTGTTTAGCTTTAAATACCGTTTTTTCTTTCATACTAGGCTTTTAGGCAAGAGTATTTCTAGGTATCCTCTACTATCCCAAGTTTCAAGGTACGTGTAAGTGCAGTTTATAGGGTATATACTTTCTAAATTTGAACTCAAAAAAAGAAACTATTTTTCAGACTTATCCTTCAGTAAAGCTTCAATACTTTCCCCTCATCTTGACTTAACTCAAGAACTGAACTCAAAAATTGTAAGGACGTATACTTACCAAAGTTAGACAGAATGAGGATTATTTTAAGGATTTTCAATTCCTAAGTCTAGAATTTAGTTATTTCTAACATATCAACTAAACTTTCAGAATAAAAATCTAAGTTACCCTACTAGCTAACTTGACGACAAAGTTTTTATATTTTTGGAAAAAATTTCGATTTTTGTGGGTTTTTAATAAAGTATGCAAATGCAAAATATACAAATGAATGCGAAGGAAGAAAGCTTACCGAGCACACCCCCAAACTTAAACTTGACAGTGCCCTCACTGTCAGGCTACACCAAGAGGGTCAAAATTGTCGGCGCTCCCCCTAAAAACAAATTATATACAAAACAAAAAGGAAAACAAAAATATATACAAAAAAAGGAGTCCCCCCCCCCAAACTTAAGTAAAACAGTGTTTTCACTGTTAAGCGTTGAAGTTCGGGATTAGGGGGGAAAGAACAGTATCAAGCTATACAAGGCCCCACAGGCCAAAAGTGAGCACCAACCATTCAAAGATCTTATCGTGATAAAGCAGTGGCTGGTGAAAGAAGGTGAAGAGGAAAGAAATGGAGAATACGCGAGACCGTATGGAGATAGAAGTGGTATACGGTCTCGGTATATAAGAGGAAGAAGAATGGCGGAAGGGAAAAAGAAGTGGAATACGAACTTGGTGGTGCAAATGGAGTAAATAGATTAGCACAATTTGTGATGACCGATGTGTGAAAAGTGATTGTGCTAATATATTTATCCGTCGAGAAATAGGGTCAAATCCCTCAAGATTCGTGAGAAACCATGGGTACGCCGAACTTGGTAAACCAGACATATGAAATGAAAGTGAGACGGTTTCTTGCAAGGTCGGAACGATGGAAAGAATGGAGGGAAGTGGTTGAGGAAGGTTATCGGTTAAAGGTTCAGGAGGGTGTACACAGTCAATGACAGGGACAGGATGAATGGGAAAATCCGACTCATCAATTAAAACAGGTTCATCCTCAAAACTATCCTCAATATTCTCCTCAAAATTTAGCACATCCATGCACTTCTCTTCAAAATCCAGACGCATATGGGGTTCGGAAAAAACATTTAATGACTCGGGATGATGATTTGAAGAGAAAACCTCACCCAAATCTATGGGTTCATCATCCAAAATATTCCCAGCGTCGATATTCTTAATCAAGTGAAAATAAATATTCTCAGACACCTCAACAAAAGCATGGATTTCAATCGATTCAGGTTCTAGAGTGGAGGTGTAGAGGTCAAAAGGTTTGGGATTGGTTTCACTTGGAAGGGACCCTTCACAATCAGGTAAATCAAACACTACAAAGTCGCACAACTCATTAAACATTCTATCTTCAACTGATAATTCATTTGGGACACTTGATAGACTTTCAACACAGGAGTTGTGGGATTCAATTTGAGACGGGTAGGTTTGATTTGGAACGGTATACAGCTCACTTTCTCCACTCAAATTCTCAGCCTGTCCTACCGCCTCATCATACATTGGAAAATTTGGAGCTAGCTGGAAACTAGCTACCGGGTCAGTAGGTTGTATGAGAGCGGCCATGGACGCATTCAAATCCATCATCTGTTGGCTTGACGCTACCCTAAAGTCTTCCAAGGACTGTTCTAGACTAGACATTGGTTGTGAAGGGGTTTCAGTAAAAGATTCAAAGTTGTTTGGATACTGAAAATTCCCAAAAGGCTGTGTAGAAGCAATGTCTAGGGAAGGTGCAAAAGTTGGGTAGGACTGGTAGGAATTGAATGGTTGGACAGGGGTAGGATCAATAGTTGGATAAGAAGGTGAATGAAATTGTTGATCCCAAGAATTTGAAGTGGTGAAAGGAGTGAAAGATCGGCTACGGGATTGTTCAATACGTTCAGCGATGGACAAAGGACGACTTGCAAAAGGGGTATCAACATAAGAGGGTGGGGGAGGTTGAAAAGGTTGATACAAAGTGGATTGCGGAGGGCAAGTGTTTGTCCTAGACGCGTCTATCCGATCTCTCAATGAAATTTTGGGCATGGATGGATCATTCGAAGTTCGGCCAAAGCAAGAACCGTAGGAAGTTATGTCTGATTGTGGGTACCAAAGTTCGGCAAGAGTTTTTCGAGGTGGGGTACCCATGATATGAAGAGAGAAAGAAAGAAACGAAGTGAAAAGGAAGGAAAAAGAATGTGGATTTATATATATATATATATATATATATATATATATATATATATTAGCTATTAACAAAAGAATAAAAAAGAATATGGACAAAAACAATCACGACACAAAAATACCACACACCTGATCGTTCTAGGGTTCACCTAGGTCAACTAGACCTGCTCCAGAACTTGATTGTCGAAGTAAAACTGTGTCGAGAAACGGGCTCAAGATACACTGATCACGAGGCCATGTAAGTGCAGAGATAAGGGGAGGTTTTCCAACGCTTTTGCGAAGTTCCTTAATTAAATAACCCTTTCTCTTTTAGCGGTTTCGCCGTTAACACTTTCCTAGACACCCCGTAAACAATATACCGTTAAGCGAGGTTCTAAACACGGTTAACTTCTCCTAATGAGCGCGAAGTCCTTAAGGCTTAAAGTCTAATTTCTTTTAAATTTTGTGCGGGTAAACGTTATGCTTAAGTTCGTGATTTGTGGGCCACGGAAAAGGTGATGAAATCCTTTACCGTATATTGTGGGGTTCGCTTGCCCTTAAGTCCGTATTAATGTATGCAATGCGCAAATCAAAAAAATTCTATAAAGAATCAAACAATCGTTTTTTAGTTTAAGCGCGGCACTGCAACAAATACGGGTTAGTCAATTTTTAGCGTTTGCTAGCGAACTTGCAAAGAATAGTATATTGGATGCGTCGGATTTGAGAAGAAGGTGTTAGTAAAGTACGTACCGTTAAGTTTTGGGTTAGGAAACCCCCGTTGAATCAAATCCGGTAAGCTTGAAAAGTTCGCTTGCGCGGGTCAAACTACCCGGGTCTTTGGCACTGTACTTTGCAATTACCTTAGCCTTGAACGTACACTTTGCTCCCCACAATCGCAGTTTGCAAATCCGCAAAAATCTGCACTCTTGCCCACAAAAATGATCAAAAATAACAAAAAGATTTTTTTTTTATAAATATATACAAAAAGAATATTAACCCGAATAACAAGAAAGAAAATACGCTACCGTCTCCCCGGCAACGGCGCCATTTGATCGCACGCTTTTGGCGTGTCGGATGTTCAAAGTTCTAAAGTTTACCGCGATCAGGACGGTGTCGCTATGCAGCTAGCCGGTTGAGCACGGGTCGATCCACAGGGAGATGGTTTTATTTCCGTTCTTGTCTTAGACAAGTCAATAAAGAATTTGTATGAGTTTGTTCAATCTAACCTATGTGTATTATTTGCAGGTATAAAGTTGTTAAGAAAATATACGAAAGTGTAAGCTAAAGATATCCGTACTCAAAACCTTTGAGCCGAGTCTTGACCAATTGAAGCTAGAGCAATCGGCAACAACGTGGATTAGGGGATTTAAGCGCAGTATTCGTGGAATCCGGCTTATTTACCCTTGTCCTTCCGTTCTTGTCTCTTGCCTTCGCCTCCGGCCAAACCGAACGCAACCGGTCACGGTTAGGAATCACCGTTACCTTGTTAGGGTAGGGTGCCTAATGGAGCGCTTGCGTAACGTTTGGGCGGAGTTTAATGGAAAATAACGGGAAAAGGAAACGTGCAAAGAAACGTTAACTTACAATACCGTATTGATTCTTAACAATGATAATTACAACCATTCACAAAATGAACAAAAAAAAAGAGAGAACAAAAAGAAAAAGGAAAAGAAAAGATTACAAGTAAGTAAGTGCATGAATTTAAATTGCAAGAAAGTAAAGCAAGGTAATAAAAAGCAAGTAATAAATAAGTAATAAAAAGAACAAGAAACTAGAACTCAAGACAAGCATGGGATCAATAGCCAACCCTTAAACTTGCAAGCTCAATCAAGAGGTTGGAAGATCAAGAGAAGGGTAAAGAACGCATGTGAAGTGAAGAACCAATTTCATAAGAAAATACGACCCTTGAGATCAATAACAAACTCTTAACCTTTCAAGCTCAATGAAGAGGTTGAAAGATCAAGAGAAAGCAAGAATCTCAAGGGGAAGTTAAACAAAAGAGAATGATACAAAAGGCCCTCATCTTCATTGATCTTCCACTCAAAAAGCTCTCACTACAATTTTCATGGATAAAAGATGAAGAAGAAGAAGAAAAAGTCTAAATCCTAACAAAAAGAGGAACAAAAGAATTCCCCCTTGACTTGGCTCAGTTCTGGAGTATTTATAGGCAGGGAATGGGAAACCTAGGGCAACAATCTGCCCCTAAATAAAAGTACCAAACTACCCCCGAAAGTTGACACAGAGAGGGGCCAGTACGGCCGCGGTTCCGCGGCCTAGACCCCCTATTGGCCGCGGAACCGCGGCCATCTAGGTGAGTTAGGTCATGGGGTTTGGTAGGGTTTCCTGGTTTCATGTTTCCTCGTGTTCGAAAACTTTACACTGCACAAAGTCTTCCAGAATATCTTCAGATTTCTTAGTCCAAGATTGCATTATTTTCTTCACTTTTGACTTCTATCTCCCTCGAGCTCCGCGCACCCATTGATTCTTGTGCAGCCCCCCTCGTGCTCTGTGCTTGTCCCAGACACGAATGACCACTGTCATATGTCTTGTCTCTGGAACTGGTACTCGGCACTGGACGGATATGGATGACCGGAACCCGGCTTTTATCTGCTGTGACAGATGTTCTGTATTTTGACGTAACTGTGGAGATTTTGTCTTGATTTGCAATATTTGGACTGGAAACCTGTAATCTGTAAATATATAACAAACACGGATTAAAAGCACCTACCTATAAACAACCGAGCGTAAGAATGGGCGGTATAAAATGCAGTATTCTGTTATGAACACTCCTGAGCTTTGGTCACCGACCGTGTAAGCGGTCTATGACCTGTAGACGTACGACTGTCTTCCTTTCCTGACGCCATGTATGCGGTATGGACCATCATGCCCCCAGACTTAGGGCGTCTGGGCTTAGTGCCTTTAGCTGTCATTGCAGGCTGGGGGATCTTCTCTGGCTTCCTCCTTTTATGAGCAGTGGAAGTTGAGGGGGCCGTTGAGGCGGGCACCCAGATAGCCTTTCGTGGTTTAACCTGGTGACTGGCTTCCTGTTGGACTTTCAGCTTCTTGTGCTGGCGGGAGAAGTTTGGATCGATCATCGAGTCTCGGGCCTGCCGCCAAACCTTATAGATTTTGGAAGACGGCCGTTGAGGGGATCGGGGCTGTTCTGGCTTTATTTCCACAACCTTTTTTAGTGGAGGAGGAGACCTCTTTAGCACCGTAGTAGGAGAATTCCTTCGCACATTATTTAGCATCTTGAAGCTGTTCCCAGTTGGAACGGCAGCATTAACTTCCACCATTGGGGTTGGTGGAGTTAGCCCAGAGGGGGAGTTGCCCCCAGCCTTCCTTACTCGGCGCCAGTGGCGACGTCGAGCATTTCGAGCGAACGGCGTTGGTTCAACGGTGAGGATGGCTTCGTCTTGCCCCCTGTGTAGGTGGGGGGTCGCTGCTGGTGTTATCCTGTCAAAGACCGATGTCCTTTGGGTAGCAGGAGCGGGAGCTGGAGCCGTCAATCTTGTAAAGACCGACTTTTTGGCAGGGGAAGCCGCCTTGACGACTTCAGGAGCAAGACCGGTCACTTTCTTAGAAGCAGCCTTCTCTGGGATTGTAGGCCCCATTGTGGGTCCACAGGAGTCTTAGCCCAATCTAGAGAAGACCGAGGCGCTGGTGTTGGGCGGCCCGTTGAGAGGGGCCGCGGCAGGGGTAAGACGATCAAAGACCGACTTCTTAGGAGCTTCCTTTGTCAGCACCGGAGCGGTGAAGCTTGTTGGTGGGAGCATGGTCCCAAAAAACAATCCTGTGGTGGCTCGAGTGACCTGTTCTACGAGCATTGTGAATAGCGAAGCTGCTTGGCGTCCGTAGGCTATACCTCCTGGCGAGGCAGAGCGTTGGTTGCAATTGCAGTCCGAGCAGTTGGAGCATTTCGCAGAAGTAGAAGCCATCGATTCTTTGCTTTCTGCAATAAGCAAGACACAAAGTCTTAGTATCTTGAAACCCAAGGGCAACCATTAGCGAACCGCGATTGGTTCGCGAATCACGACATACGAAGTGTGGAGTGGAAAGAGGAAAAGGTCCCACCGGGCGTGCCAGAATCTGTTCCTCTCCAAATGGCGGCCGAGACATGGGCGTCTTGCCTGAAATTCGGGATAGATGCTAATTGGTGCTATCCCTCCACCTCTCCGAAGATGCCAAGTTGATTTATGGCACCATGTATCGAAGGTTTAGACGGATGCGGCCGATGTAGCAGACTTCGTCAGATTCTCCCTCGCTTGAGGGGTTTTTGATTGTGAGGACGCTCTTCCGTGCAGGCGCAAGCCCCTGCAGTTAATTACACTACCGCGTTGCGGTAACAACTTTCTCCTTCTCCAGATGGTCACTTCGTGTCGTATGTGTTTGTTTTGTGTTTTGTTGCCCGTGGATTGTATACGGAGACTGAGTTATGTCGTCGCCCGTTGGGCATAGACTAGTCCAAATCCGTATTATCTTAGATTTAGGTTGGGGGTTTGGGTTTAAGGATACGTTAGCCTCATTTGAGCCTAATATCGACTTAAACGTTTGTTAAGGATACGTTGGTCTAGTTTTTAGACTAAGATCGACTTAACGGGAACGTTTGGATCCGACAAGAGAGCAATAAAAGGGGGCTCTGTTGTTTAGTTTAGTGACGTTGCGGTCGGTAGGTAGTTTAGGGGCATTGCGGTCCATGGGTAGTTTAAGGACATTGCGGTCCATGGGTAGTTTAAGGACATTGCGGTCCAATGTTAGTTTTAAGACATTGCGGTCAAGGTTAAGGACCTCATAGTCCATGGGTTTAAGGACCCCACAGTCCGTTGTTAGTTTTAAGACATCTCGGTCAAGGTTAAGGACGTCATAGTCCATGGGTTTAAGGACCCCACAGTCCGTTGTTAGTTTTAAGACATCTCGGTCAAGGTTAAGGACTTCATGGTCCATATGTTTAAGGACCCCACAGTCCGTTGTTAGTTTTAAGACATCTCGGTCAAGGTTAAGGACCTCATAGTCCATGGGTTTAAGGACCCCACAGTCCGTTGTTAGTTTTAAGACATCTCGGTCAAGGTTAAGGACCTCATAGTCCATGGATTTAAGGACCCCACAGTCCGTTGTTAGTTTTAAGACATCTCGGTCAAGGTTAAGGACCTTATAGTCCATGGGTTTAAGGACCTCACAGTCCGTTGTTATTTTTAAGACATCTCGGTCAAGGTTAAGGACCTCATAGTCCATGGGTTTAAGGACCCCACAGTCCGTATTAATGTGTGGTCATCGGGACCCGTCACCTCTTTGAAGACGTTGAGGGATTACAACGCCAAGTATCAAAGGAGTGAAGAGATGTACCCTTGAACCGGGATGGATTAAATAGTCTTTGGCCCAATTTGGGATCAAGACCAATTAATTATGTAATGATCCCATTAGCAGAGTTAAGTCTGAATTAAGGACTTATGGCCATCTTGGGCTAAGTCCAATCATGTTTGGAATATTAGCTTCCTGTTGGTCCATTGAAGAAGAGGCTTTGCCTCTGGCCATTTAGCCAATTAGGCTAACGTTAATTCAACAATGTTGAACACTGGGATCAAGTTATTATTTTAACACTAAAAGACAGTTGGTGTTAAACACCAGCAACAAGGGGTCCAAATTAGTGTTAAACACTAGAGCAAATCAGTGTCAAACACTAGCAGTAAAGGCTTCAAATTAGTGTTGAACACTAAAAAATTCAGTGTTAAACACTGCAAATAAAGTTCTTTGATTAGTGTTGAACACTAAGGCCAAACAGTGTTTTAACACTGGATTCAGGGGTTCCAATATAGTGTTAAACACTAAGGCAAGAGGGGTCACGTGGTAATACGTGAGGGCGCCCTTCCTTCATTTGTTCTGCTGAGAATATCGCATCTTTTGGAGTATCACGTGCCATCACGTGAAGGGCATTTAAATGCTTGTATGTTAAAGCCTCTGCCAAGGGTCACGTGGGTCACGTGAGGCACTGCCTCAAAAGGGCCTTTTTTGTGGATCTTTTCGGGGGTCACGTGGTGACACGTGACCCTGCCTCTATGTATGTTTTTTTTAGAAGATCTGTTAATCCCTTTCAAGAATTAAATTCTTCGTAGGGTTGAACCCTGACAATAATTTTAGAGGAATAAAATTCCTATTTCCTTTTGAAGATTTATATTCTGGGATAGAGTTGAACTCTGAATTTTCTGCAGGAATTAAATTCCTCATATATGTGAAGAACTGAATTCTATCATAGGGTTAAACCATAATAAAAGCTTTAAGGAATTAAATTCCCACTCTCTTTTTAGAGAATTATTCTGAGGAATGTGATTATGTCATAGGGTGAAACCCTAATTTCTCCTTTCTTAAGGAAATTAAATTATTGTCATTTTAACAGAACTAAGTTCTTAACTAGGGTTAAACCCTGATTCTGCTTATTCTGAAGGAATTAAATTCCCATAACATAGGGTCAAACCCTAATTTTATTTTAAAGGAATTAAATTCCTATAGTTCTGTGAGAATTAAATTCTCAAGCTTCCATTCCCTCTCTATGTTTTGGATCTGCATGGCAGGATCTCAACCCATTGAGAATTAAATTCTCAACTCAAGGGGAGATGTGCACTTTACAGATCCTCCACCAAAGAGAGAACTATGTTCTTCTGTTTTATATCAGAGTTAAACTCTGTTGAGAATTAAATTCTCTTTTCCTTTCTAAAAGCCTTCCCTTTCTTACCTAGGGTTTTCTTTTGCAGAAGATCCAAATTTCTCCAAAGTATCAAAGCTCTCCTCTTTTTTTATGTATCGATTCCTTTCTGCCTCTATATATCTCTGTGCGTCTCTTGGCTCCTATTTATATGAGAAGCAGCAGAATCAATTAGTTTTTTATGAATCTTTCATTGAGAGATTTGATTTGTATTCACTATTCGTTTGGACCTTTGGATTATTAGGTGAATTTTATTCACCATTGGATTTTAAATCCAGAGATTTTCCTTTGTTATTTCGGTTAGATTCTAAGGGGAAATCTTTCCAAATTCGAGATTTTTCCATAGATAAATGATATTTAATCACCTTTAAATCTTTAATTCAATCGGTTCCTTTGGAAAGATTTGAGAGGTCTTTTCTCAGAATTTAATTCTGTTAACAGATAGGCTTTGAAAGCCGGTCACGTGTGGCCACGTGACCCTTGGTCACGTGTGGGCACGTGACCCCCTTGGAACGAGCCCTCTTCTTTCTTTTTGCGCTCTGCCTTCTGGTCGCTGCTTAGCCGTCACGTGCCACCACGTGACCCCTGGTCACGTGTGAGCACGTGACCCTCGTCTGGAGCCTTTTTCTTGATTTAATCAGAGAACTGTTGTGCCTTTGCCGCTGTTTTTAAATGTCACGTGCCGACACGTGACCCTGGTCACGTGGGAGCACGTGACCGTTTCTGAAGCCCTTTTCTTTAATGTAGTCGGGAAACTGGATCTTCCTTGCCGATGCTTTTAGATGTCACGTGCCAACACGTGATTGCTGGTCACGTGTGAGCACTTGACCCTTTTCTGAAGCCTCTTCCGTAGGCTTTCCTGATTTTAAATCAGGAAACAATCATGTACATACTTAAGGTGACATTACAGATCACTATTACATGTTGATAGAGCCCATATAATTCTTGCTTGACTACCAGCAGTATGATGGCGATCATATACGTGAGAGTTGGGTAGTCTATGAGCACATCCTTAAAATGTCCCTAGTCGTAGGAGTTTCGAGACTGGGCATTGATACTCCAAGAGTAGACTAGTATATACTGATCGAGATCCTGACGAGGGGCAGTGGTCGGTCTCATAAACCATTGGTGTTAGTTGGTTCACCTAAGATGTATACAGGTGCTCATTGGGTTATAAGTACACCGGACGGACTCGCCGGGAACATGCTAGTTGGTATAATACTTACTGTAGGATAGCAATTCCCTGGTGACATGTGTGCAGGTTATTCTATCGACCTGAGATCGTCATTTATCTCGTGTAAGTTCCCACTGTGCTTTGATTACTACCCTACCACGGGTCAAAGGAGTCATGCAAACAGGTTTTTGTTGGGTACAGTCCCGAGCCACATGGAGGCAGTGAGCGGATCGTCGGGGGATTCGTCTCTCTCGGTATTGGAGGTTGATATTGCGTTGTGCATGGGTGGCCATCACCAGAAATCCTCGGTCGGGGTAGTCTAGAATTACTGATTTAGGATCGGTAGTTTCTCAGGTGGTGATAGATTTCATACCGACACTAAATGCCGCGTTATTAGGGGTCTGACTTTATCCACCCCCCATACTCGATATGCGATACTCATAGGCGAACAGACCGGACAATATGAATATTGTCACTGTCAGGCTCAGTAGGGGTTTCAGGATGAGTTTGCTCGTCGGTCTCCCTTCCGTTCAATACCGGGGTAGCCGTTACGTACAGCTAGTGCCACTGACGTGCTTGTGGTTAAACCTACTGCCAGTGTATTGACGAGTCTTTAGAGTCCCACACAGAGGGTTTCCCTGGTTCGGGCGAAACGTTGTAGAGGCCGTATGGTTTTATGGCAGGATTCGATCATATTGGCGCACTTGTGTACGGATCATGATCGGACGGATAATACTAGTGGGCTTTGGTTTAAGCCGGATCCTAGTATTATTGTGATGGATTATTTTCATCTGTTTGTATTCGTATTTAGTCGGAATACGGATGCGGGTATGTATATACGGATGAGGAGTATTCTTGTAATTCGTTACAAGATTTCTTTAGAGGTTGCCATTTCTTTTTGTGGATTAAAACATTTTAGGTTTTAAATGTTTAATTGTGTGAGGAAAGTGTGACTCGTTTGTTTTGGCTTTAACTGTTGCTTGCTCACCTGGTGATTCATTCATGACCACATGGGTGTGACTCATGGTGGGTCATGTTGTGACTCATGCTAGTTTTTGTTTTGGATGAGATATTTGTGTGTGAGGCAGATATTTTTCCATGTGAGGATTTTCTTTAGTTGATTGCACACACACACAAATAGCTCACAACAACACTCACCAAAAAAGAGCAGACACATTTTTTCTTCACTTGCCTTTTCTCATGAGCTCACACTTTTCTCCCAATAGCATCTTCTTCAACCTCCACCCTACATGTCTTATGTGTTGAGAAACCTAGGGTGTATTGAGACAAAGTAATTACACACACTCTCTACTTCATCTTGGTTATCTAGGCTAGCAAACTAGATACTCGAGTTGCCTTAGATTTGAGGCGGGAGCCCGTATTACTAACACTCGACATGGATCGTCTTCGATGGGGGAGACCGGAGATCAAACTTGATCGAGGAAGCCGCGAGGAGCTTGGGACAGAGATTGATGACCGAAAGATGCGGATCGTTCGGTATAACCTCTCTAAACTCTTTTTCATATAGCTAGTGTAGGGTTAATGGTACGATCCGTAGATTAGGGTTCCATTAGCACCGGTTTCTAAAAGTTTTTGTTCCGCATTTGGCCACGGATTGATGGTCGGGGTACTGGCGTAACCCAACAAGTTCAACTCTTGAAATTCCCAATAATTGTTTATATCCCTAGCGACTTATGACCTTGGCTATGGTCAACAAATTATAAGCGCTAGTAAAGTTCAACCCGTCATTTCTTGATTGAATTAAACCCACACATACGACCCTTGGCTAAGGTCAACAAAACTGTACGACTACCCTAATCCAATAGCATCACATGCTGCAGATAAATACTAATTAGCTACCACACACTACGCCTGACTAAGGTCAACAAACGTAGCACGAATACTAAATAATACTTATCTGAAATGACGGAAATTAGTTTTTAAAAAAACTTTTAGCGTAATGAACTTGATATCGTTGTAGAATCTAGTGATTTTGAAAAGGAGTGGTTTAAGCTCCGCTTTTAAAATTGATTAGTTTTCAAAAACAAACTGAGTAGCTATTACTAGCTTTTGCTAAAGAAGTCACTCCCGGTGAAGAAATCTCGGCTCTTTCCTAATCAAATGAGGTATTGGATATCCATCAAGGAATACCACTGTGCAAAACAAAAACTAGAGAAGCTATCAAACTAAACCAAGTGGGTTGTAGTATTTGCAAGTTTTACTAAAGTGGTCACTCCCGGTGAAGGGATCTCGGCTCTTTCCTCATCGAATGAGGTATTGCACATCCATCAAGGAATACCACTATGCAAAGAAATAACTAGAGCTACCCTTTTGAGAATTTTGATTTTACAATATTTTTAAGTTTCTTTTCTTTCATTAATCTCATTAATGAAATCCCATCATTTAATATTTCCTAAATATCACAGAAAAATGAAACGAAAATAGAACGTACGCTTATATCATCCGCATTCGCCGCGGGGCCCGTCATGCACCATTAGATTACTTAACTAACGACAGAGCGGGGGCTGGACTAGCGCGAGTGCAAAACATCAGCAACATTTACTATATATCATATATATAATATAGCATTCGTCTCATACAGTTATATAATTAGTATCACAGAATCAAGCAGCAGAAGTCAACATATGAAATATTGGATATAGTAGGAGGTCCATGTTTTAAATTAAGCCAATAATAAAAAATACGGATTCCACGGTTGTGATGAATAACCAAACTCGCATCCCTATACCTCTGCTAGAGCGGCATGTAACCCTGCCAATTCTAGAGTTAGGAGACCCGATCTTGACTTCTCAAGATGGTCTCCCACTGGACTTCAGAATCTGGTTACTTGTGCTCCCTGCCTTGGATCTATGCTAATACAGAAAAGTAAATAATATACATCGGTGGTGACATCATCCTCAATCCGGAAGTGCCCAAATAAAAGAATATTACATACAAATTTTATATGAATGAAAATATAAAAACGCTCATCTCACATAAAATCTCCCGGCTATTCAATCACGACGATCCAATAAAACATATTATAGCAACACATAATATCACATATTATCAACGTAAGTAAATATGCGTATCTCGAATGCCTGATATATAGCAACGAGATTTGGGATACTCCACATATTACACTTACGGACGCAGAAAAAAAATGAAAAACTACATTAATTATTGATGCAAACCCCTATATAAGTAGGAAGAATATACACTCCGTACATGTTTTTGCGCAGGTTTTATGCCGTAGATTTTAATTTAAGTCATGAAGTGCCGTAGATTTTAATACGCTTGAGGCGGGTAACGGAAGGGTGTGGGCAGAGCAAGATGTTGGAAGCAAACTTAAAGCTCAGAGTCCAATCCTACCCGCACGTCACCTTTAACAAGGTAAGAACTCGACGATAATGGCCTTATTGCTTAGTTTTTATTTTAGTAAATGGAAATGTTTTGTCATTTCACAACCAAGTATATTGCAATTTTTTAAAAGTGCCATGAATGCAGTGGCTCTGATTTTGAACTTGAAAACAAAATCAAGTAATATTTGATCAATTAAACTAACTTAGTATGTACATTTTATTTTTTAGAATAATAAGTATTATCTAAAGTGAAGAATAATACATAATTTTATCATTTAACTAGTGAGATTTATGAAGAAATATTAGAAAATAATCAAGTGTTTCTTTTTCTATGACAAAAAATTCCAATTTTTTTCACACTAATAATTAATTAGATATTCCTAAGGAATGGGGAATAGTAATGTTTGAAATAAGTAATATCTAAATAGATGATGAACATTAAAATAAGAGTGCCTAATTTAGTTATGCAAATCAAAGTTCTTATCATAGAAATATATTTTTTCTATTAGTCATGCACATATTGACGCAGCCACGTCATTCTAATATGTAGTATGGACCAAAATTTAGGAAAAACCAAAAAATATAAGTAATGTTGGGAGGAATAAGCCAAGTTTGCCCTACGGTTAAATGGAGATTAATTAATGTATATGACATAATACTTGTAGTAGCTAGTAAATAATATTCACATGAACCATCCTGAATTTTTCTATAAATTAAGTAGATTCTACGAACACTAAAACTTGATCTAAATAAAGTATATATATCATCCGTGTATGGAAGGTCCAGGGAAAACGAAAGTTGACGAAGGTCCTTGGAAAAGGCGGCCTCCAAGTCCAATTAATTGTCGCAATTCAGCAGGAGAGGACGAAGGCAATGACCCATTACGATGCGGCTCCTTTATTCAGAGCAAATCGGAGATGGCGGCAGAAAAGCTGAATATCTAAAACACAACGTGTGTCCCAGGATTGCCAAATGGATCAAAAGGTTAAGATCGAAAAAGATTAGCGGTCTGCAGAAGGCTTCGGAGGAGAAGATCAAAAAAGGTGGCATCGATGGGATAGTTTGTGTCAGGAAAGATATTTAAATTTCAGAAGGAGGAAAGGATTCAACCGTATCAGTAGCACCTCTCGAAAATTTATGCCTTAGCGTCTATTGATTATTGTTGTTGCAAAATAAAAGCCTTTCACACCAAGGCAACATTATCCTTTATGCTCTTGTTTTGTATTAATTATTTCTGGGGCTCTTTTTACTTAAAAAAAAACTTCTCATACTTTGTTAATTAATAAAAAGTACTCCATAATTCATATTTACTTAAAACACTCCCCATACATTTAAAATGCACTAATAACCCTTTTAAAAAACAAAAAAGAGAATCTTTTTGGTATTTTTCATTACTCCATTAGAAACCTAATGATGAGTATCGGGTTAGGGTGTTAAAACCTACGAGCCCCTCTTCTTCTACGAAAATTCTTAATTTTTTTCCCAAATTGGTTTTAAGGTTTGGGTTTCGATCAAAGATCTCTCAAATTAATCATGAAATTCCGGTTGTCTTCTTCAACTTTCTACAGTAACGAGCTTGTCGTGTGTTGTTGTCCCTTCAGTTCTAAGCTTCGAGTTAGTGAACAATCTCGTTCGGAAGAAGAGGAATTCTTTAGTTTTTTTTAAATCCTAATTTTTAACCAAGCAAGAATGTAGGTTTTATTTTCCTAGGAGAAAAACTTACCTAAATACCTAAAATATAATAAAGCGGCTCAAGCTCAAGCTTCAATTCACTATTGAGACATTAATTTTGGATGGAAAACTAGCGAGGGGTTTTTCAGTGCATTTTAAATGTATGAGTTTTTTAAGTAAATATAAAGTGTGGAGGATTTCTTAGTAATTAGAGAAGCATGGAGGGGCCTTTTGGTAAAATGCCCTTATTTCTAATGTTTCATTGGCCTTTTGAATAAAAGAGTTGCCAAAAAACCTTAGTGTGTGTATCGTTTTACAAGTTCTTTTGCCCGTGTGATGGACATGAAATGGAAAAAAAACTTGTCTTTATATAAAATGAAAAAGAAAATTTATTTGATTGAATTTGTATACAAAAGTCTGAACTAGATATCATTCGTTATAAATATAATTACAATTGGTATCTTTTTTTTTTGTGAAGTGAAATTTTATCTCTTATTGATTTAGGTATAATAAAAATTCTAATTTTATTAGGCCTATTATAATACTATTTATGCAAAAAGAGTAGTAAATATTTACTAAATTCATAAGCACTCATTAAATTTTTATTGTTAAATAATTTGGTTAATTTTAATATATAAGGAATATCTGTTATTTTAATTATAATAGTGTACATGAGCTTTCCACGTAAATGCTTATTAAATTCATATGCATTCATAATTTTTTTATTTTAAATAACCTTTTAATAATTTTGTTTAAAAGCAAATACTCCTCATCATGTCTAATGTCTCTTCTTTGTCGGTCACGAGCGAGAAAATACTCTTCATCATGGGACTGCTCATCATAAGCTTCTTCGGACGATGGTGAAAGAGAGATCTCCTGTGAACCCGAGCTTTTACCGACCTCAATGTCAACGATCGGCTCATCCTTCTTCAAATTGTTTTCAACTAGAGATTTCATAATCATTGGCTTCAATATAGCAGATTCATCAAAAGTCACATCTATACTAATCATAAATTTAAGCGACTTACGATCCGAACACCGCAATTAGTAAACTTTAACGCATGTAGCATAATCGAGAAATTTACATTTCTTCACTCAAGCATCCAACTTGCCTTCACGGCAATGTGTATAAGCGGGGCAACCAAACACCTTAACTATTGAATAATCAGCATACTTCCCTGACCATACCTACTCCAGTGACTTACTATCCATCATCGTATAAGGTGACCGATTCAAAATATAGCACGCCGTGTTTACCGCTTCTGCCCAAAACTCCTTGCCAAACCATGCATTAGACAACATGCACCGTGCTTTCTCCAAAAGAGTCCGATTCATACGCTTCGCGACTTCGTTCTGCTGTGGTGTGTAGACAACGGTATGATACCGAACTATCCCTTCGTTTTTGCAGAAATTATTGAAATCCCCACTGCAAAACCCTAACCCTTTGTCTGTCCTCATTGTTTTGATCTACTGTCCTTTCTACTTCTCAAGCAACGTCTTCCCTTACTTGAATATAGTAAACACCTACACTTTTGTGTTTCAAGATGTAAAACCAAACGTTCCTCGAAAAATCGTCAAAGAAAGTAAGCAGATACTAGACACCGCTTCCTTTAGAAGCAACTGAAGAGGGTCCCCAAATATCCGAATAGATATAATCAAGAGTACTTTTTGTGTTGTACACAACCGAACTGAAACTAATACGTTTCTACTTTCTAAAAACGTAATGTTCAAAAAACTCCAGCTTCGTCGTACTCTTTCTGTTGGGTTATGCTAGCGTCCTGGGCATCTACCGTGATCGATACGGAAAAAAAATTGGTGTTTAAAAACTTTGTCACTAACAAATCCATCCTAGAATCGAAACCATAAACCTATACTAACTACAAAAGATAGTCTAGTTATAAGATTAGAAGTTGTTATACCGAATGAACCGTGTCCTTCGGTCTTCCCCCACCTTTATTAGCTCCTAGAGGTCTCCTGGATCTAGCTTGATTGTCGGTCTTCCTCCGTCGAAGATGACCCACCCGTGAGATGCAGCTCATGGCTCTAGCTCCACACTAATGATCAAGTGAAGCAATTAGGGACTTTAGATTGCTAATCTAGAGTGTCTAGGATGTAGTGAAGTGTTCTATATGTGCATTTATCTCACCCCCTCTCTTAATTCTCAACACATGAGATTGTAGAGAGGAGGTTAAAGATGAATGTGGAGGAGCTCAAGAAACAAGAGATGGGAGTGAAACTAATGATGAGAAAAAATCCATCTCCAAATTGAAAACATCCAACCTTTTTCCATCAAGTGAGAAAACAATATAAAGCCTCGTTTTATAAAACTCATTTTATCAATAAACAATTCCAACCATGCTTGAATGGTTTGCACAAATGAATTGTTAATTCATTTATGCAACACTATTGAAGCATGGCTCTCACCATAATCCCCTCACTCTTCCTTTACACCTCATATTCCATTTATAATAAATAGATAAATCTAAAATGAGGTGTCCACCTTCTAGAATATTTTCCGTATAAATACGGATTATATTCTACTGTATATACATACATTTATTCGTACCGAAATACAAATACCCAAAGAGATAGAATAACTCAAAGAACATAATACTATAATATACATATCGAAATATATATACGTAAATTATTAAATCAATACCTGATTTAATAATCCGTCTCAAACCCGAGCCGGCTAGTATTATCAACTGTCCGATCGAAAGTCCAGGTAACCAGTACAATCATTCGATCGGAACCCTGCACGTATCCAATACGGCTGCTACATCATTTCGCTAGAACCAGGAAAACCCTCTGTGTGGGACTCTAAAGACTCGTCAATACGCTGGCAGTGGGTTTAACCACAAGCACATCAGCAGCACTATCTGTACGTAACAGCTACCCAGGTATTGAGCGAAAGGAAGGCCGTGTAAGTCTACGCTAGCGCCCTGGCAGTCTACTGACGCCAAATGCGGAACAAAAAACTTTTAACTGGCGCTATCGTATACTTTAACCCGGATCTGCCATTATTGCTAAACTAACAAACTGTAAAGAGTGTAGAAAGATTGTACCGAACGATCCGAGTCCTTCGTTCTTCAACCATCATCCCATGCTCCGTTGCGGCTGCTCCGATCTCGTCGATCTCCGATCTCCTCTGTCGAGGTGGCACCACATGATCGGTTCTTTAAACGGGCTCCCGCCTCTAACTCGAGGCAACTCGATCGTCAAGTTTGCTAAAAGAGACGACCAAGATTGATGTAGAGAATGAGTAGATGACTTTGTCTCACTTCGTCCAAATCCGTGGACGATCGGTTAATGAAGTTGCCGTGGAAATCGGGTGATGGAATGAACTGTAAAATTCCATGCACCCCAAATACTGTCATATCTTTTCTACAAATGAAATCAACAACCATCAGAGAGAGAGGAGGGGGCCGGCCTCTTATAAAGAGAGGGGGGTGACCGTAGGAGAGGGGGGTGACCATAGGATAAATATCATGAAGAAATATCAAGCATAAAGATCTTAACCAAAACAAGAATGTTTAGAAATCAAAGCATGAGTCACATGACACCTCTCCAATTCTAGAACCTTCTAGAAGCTTCTAGAAGCATGACTCACTCTCATCCAAGAAAAGATAAATCCGTCTTTAACCAAATGTTAAAAGACGGCTGATAGAAAACTGGAAACTGGCAACTTCCAAAAGTGATCCTGAAACGACTTTCAGGATAACCCCGAAACTGTATAAATATACCCGCATTTGTATTACGACCGAATACAAATGCAACTGAGACAAAGATATTATACCTACTCAATATAATACTCGGATCCGGCTTAAACCAAAGCCGACCAGTATCATCTGCCCGAAAACTGACACGTGCGTAAACGCACGTGCATTTTCCGAACCCTGCCATAAAACCATACGGCCTCTACAACGTTTCGCCCGAACTTGGGAAACTGTCTGTGGGGGACTCTAATGACTCGTCAGCACCATGGCAGTGGGTTTAACCACAAACCGTCAGCGGCACTAGCAATGCGTAACGGCTGCCCATGGACTGACCTCAAGGGAAGCTGATGAGCAAACTCAAGGGAGGCCGATGAGCGAACTTATCCAGAAGCCCTACTGAGCCTAACAGTGATAATGTATATACAGTCCGGTCCGTTCGTCAATGAGTATCGCATATCTACCTAGGGGGCTAGCAACGTCAGACCCCCAATAGCAGTATAAGTCGTGTCGGAGTGAAGCCCAATAACACCCTGAGATACTACTGGAGTACCTACCAGTAAATCTCCTGCCATGGCCATGGACTTGTGTAATGGCTCTCCTAGACACAGCGCGATCTCTCCCCCAATACCGGGAGAGACGAATCCCCTGCCGATCCGCTCACGTGCCTCCATATGGCTCGGGACTGTACCCAAAAGCTACCTGTTTGCACGACTCCTTTGAGTCGTGGTAGGGTAGAAATCAAAGCACAGTGGGAACTCACACGAGACAAATGACGACCTCAGGTCGATGAACTAACCTGTACACATGTCACAAGGGAACTGCTATCTGACGGTAGATATAATACTAACTAGCAGATTCCCGGCGAGTCCTGTCCGGTGTACTCATAACCCAATGAGCACCTGTATACATCTTAGGTGATCCAACTGACACCAGTGGCTTATGAGACCGGCCACCGCCCCTCGTCGGGGTCTCGACTGTACACACTAGTCTACTCCGGAGTATCGATGCCCTGTCTCGAAACTCCCACGACTAGGGACCATAATTAAGGATATGCATATAAACTACCCAACTCTCACGTATATGATCGCCATCATACTGTTGGTAGTAAAGCAAGATCCTAAGGGCTCTATCAAAGTGTAACATGCAATCAGTCACCTGAACATGTACACGACTGATAAAGGCAAACCAGATAGCATACTATCATGTCGAGTAAGACTGTCCTACCGGGATAGGTCCTCCGCAATCATTGCAATCACGTACCTGCGATCCAATAATTGACTATGAGGGCACTATCTCCAACAATCTCCCACTTGCACTCAAGGCTAATATTGCGATGTCGACTACTCACAGCCCGTGTGAAACCGACACCCAACTCCTCTACTAATCAGTTTCACAAAGCCCGTTTGTAAAACTATTGTGTTCGAGAAATAGCCTCAGTGAATGGATCCGCCTAGAAGTTTCTTCCTATATCTCTCTTAATCTCAAGTTCGCGGAGAAAACCATCTCCCGAATTGAGTAATACCTATCTTAGAACATGTCTGGATATCTGATGGGACCTTAGTTCATAAATGAACTCCATATCCAAACTTCTTAGACTGAATCGATCACTGAACCTAATCAGTATCGGGCACCTTGCTTCCCACAGTATCCTCTTGGACCACCTGTCCATAATACTGTCCCTCGTCAGAGGGAAAACTAAAACTCTGACAATCACTCTGTCATCCATGTCACCTTTGAAGCCTGGAATGATAACCGTCTCCCGAAAGAGGCTGCCGTCATCAAATCCGTAGAACATGTACTTATGTTCTAAAACTGCTTCCTTATGTTTCTCCAGGATTGGATTAATACAAACTTATTGCATCTTGTGCAAAACCAACATTTGGTGTGGTACTTGACATCTCATGATTGACTCAATTGCCTAAGCAAGTGATCTGCCAATCATGCACATCCCTCTCCTCTTTAGTCTGTAAGACACCTTTAGAGAGGGTGACTCCATCACCTGCAGGTACACCACCATGCTAGGAGTCAACTATTCCAAAAACCATTAGAATATCTGTCAAAGTACCCACATTGGGAAACTACCCAAATCCAGATCTAAAACCATAGATCTAGAAACCATAATGTCAAATATTATATCCATATCCTGTCTGGAGAAACAACTGTGTGACGACCACAGTACAACCGATCGTAGTATAGGAATTTTACTTCCAACTCTGTGTATGTCATCCAGATACCATGACATCACACCCTACTACCTTCTTAACTGATCCATCCTCTATTCTGATTGAAGTCAAACCCATGACTGTCACATCAAAATTAGATGATCTATCTTCGCTATAACTGCTCTAGTCTATAAATAGACATAAGCTACTTGCCCACCATGCTTCCGTTGCTCCCACTGACTACGACAACCCTCCTACCGGGTCTCATATCCTGGAACAACAGTAGTGTCAAGTCTGGGTAGATAAGAACCTCCCTGTCACCGTCCTTGAGCCTACCGAAGTACCTCTCGGGTGTCTGAGGTTACCTACCATACGTGCGGAGTGGCTATTGGAATGTCAAACCTGATTGAATGTATAGGTCCTATTAAAAAAAAATTTCGTAATCGTTCGCGGTTCTGGAATCACTTCCAGTTCTACCATACTCCCACTACTGTTTTCTGAAAAAGATCCATTTTACTAAAACTGTGGCAAGTCAAGAACAATATCACTATTGATCTTCCAAATGGTAGAATATCAACCCTCGTCATAGCCAGGGTCAACCCACAAACAGCCATTACAGAAACGTGCCCTGAGTTATCCAGTGTCTGGTTTTAATCATAAGCTGGACAACTCCCCGTACCTTAATATCTTTTAAGGTACGATCCATTCTATATCCAATATAGAAACTTTGGCACTAATTTAATTGGAACCATATTCAAACCATGCAGCTGTCTCCAATGCATATCAACTTAATGGAAAGAGGCTAATCAGCATTACTCAACTTAGGAATCCATCCAATTATGAGTAACCTGAAAGAGAAACACGTTTCTCAAAACCATCACTATCATCTGAATACCAATCACAAGAATCTACATCTTCGATCTCTTTGAAGAATCCCGATACTTGTGACACCTGGTTCTCTACTTTATTCTTATACCCACAACTTCTCAAAACATAGACCTTGTATTTCTACGAAACACTCGTCTAAATACTAGAGAAGTTATAAGTAAATAGAACATAGTACGAGGACCTACCCCTTTGTCCTGATGGACACTTGGACAACATACAATACTCTGTATAAGTCCGCTGAGTTAAACAACTCAAAACCTGTGCTTCGTAGGTAGAAAACTGTACCCTGGCGATTTCCTCAAATATCACCAATTACAACGAATTCTGATATAATGAGGATAATCACCTAATTCCCAATATCTTACTCCCACTCATCATCTGTAAAACCATACAGATATGAGAATGAAACCTGGTAAATACATACCCTTGGAGTAAGTGTCTAATCGGGAAAACAATTTTTCTTTTAACAATGCACTGAAACATGAAAATGTTTCGTAGGGGTATCCTGGTATTCATAGCAATGCCTCTTCCATAATCCAATTCATGACTTCAACCGTATATCTCTTTGCCATCTCTCCAAATCCCCTTTATTTGTCTTTAGTCGTTACCTTCTGTACACCATCGTTAGGCTAAATGGTTTTCTTCCTTCCCTACCGTTCGGCACCAGCCTATGATTTGGAAGAAGACTATCCAGTAAGCATAATAGGTGTACCCTCCTAAACCAAGGAGTACTCGCATCTCGAGAGAAGGTGATGATAAAAGACAACTGAATAATACCTTATTCTTTTAAAGGTGAAATAGGAGCGGCGATGAAGTACGCGGTTTTGGTCGTGAATGATATCAGTCGCAATTTACTTTGCCCTCTTTCTAATCCCTTTATTTTGTCTTTACATATTACCTTCTGCACACCCTACTTAGGCTAATTGGTTTTCTTCATTCCCTACCTTTCGGCACCAGCCTATGGTTTGGAATAAGACTATCCAATATGCGTAATAGGTGTACTCTCCTAAACCAAGGAGCTCTCGCAACCTGAGAGAAGGTGATAATAAAAGACAACTGAATAAACCAATTCTATTTCTCCTGAACCTGGATCCATCCTCGAAGAAGTCCCTTCGAGTTCGTATATAACCATACGATGGATCTATCCAATGGAAGTGAATATCCGTAGTAATACGGGTGTTCTGAGAAATTCAAAGGGTAAAAGAAGGAGTGGCAATGACTTATGCAACTCAGACAATCCAAAAGCCAGTATTTTAAGAAGGTTCGGTCAACCTGGTCACTGAGTCATAGTCTAGGGTCGGTCAAAGGTCGCTGCCAAAGAGAGAGAGAGAGAAAAGAAACACTCTGCGTGCACTCTAACCTAGATCAGAATGGTCATCATTTTATCTAATCCGGAAACCTCCCACTGTCCTGTCAAATTCTCCTCCAAACCTAAAGAAGAATCAATCGGGATCACCCGAAGAGTAAACCAACTCATCAGTGGGAATCAGGATCCAACTCTCATCGCATGATAACGTGATGGAATGCATCCACGTTTCTCATACTCCAGAAGGTATGCGCATACTCGGCAAGTTTCAGTTTCTTTAGAAACTCCTGATATGATTTTTGCCCCATGCTCTTATAACCTTGGCGTTAGGTCAAAATGTCATAAGTCACATGCCAAGTTCTACCCATCACTATCTTGTTAATTTGAACCCACCCGCACATGCCCTTGGCGTTAGGTCAAAATGGCAGAACGGCTGTCCCAAACCAACTCATCTATCTATGCAACAATTGAATACCCAGCAGCTACCAAACACTATGCCTTGGCGTTAGGTCAAAATACATAGCTTGAATACTACTGAATACCCAAAAGAAGTGACGGAGGGCTACGGCTGATTTTTGGCGAAAAACCTTTAGCGTAGTGAACTTGATATCGCTGAAGGAACCTGATAGCTTTTTAAAATATAGTGGCGAAAACCTTTTGCTAAAGAGGTCACTCCCGGTAAAGGGATCTCGGCTCTTTCCTCGTGGAATGAGGTGCAGGATATTCCACTGAATACCGCTATGCAAAGCAACATGTAATCGACTATAGTGAAGTTATTACGCTGACGTAAACTTCTGCCCAAGGGGTCAGTCCCGGTGAAGGGATATCAGCCCTTGCCCCGTCGAATGAGGTGCAGGATATTCCACTGAATACCGCTATGCATAACAAAAGGAAACGTCTTTGTAACAACACTTTTTAAACTTGTTCCAACAACTGTATACAGGTTTGTTTTTACTTTGCGTTGATCAGAATCAACGCAGTCCCATCATTTAATCACACCAGAAAAGAACGAAAATAAAATGTACGTATATGCCATCCGCATTCGTCACTGGGTCCCGTCATCACCCGTTAGGTTACTTAACTAACGACAGAGCGGGGATTGGACTAGCGCGGGTGTAAAACATATACAACATCTAATAGTATATAAACCAATATACAATAATCACTCCAGGCGTGATAGTATGCAACATTACAGAAAAGTAATAAGCATCACAGAACAATACAGATATCTGGGATCCCCGAGTTTCACAGAGCCGATGCTGAAACTCGACGTTCCCCTGTCGTGTGGATAGCCTGTGCAATGAAACCTAGACCCCTACGGGTGCGGCAAGTTACCCGCCAAAACCTGAAGCGAGGTAGTCCCCACAGCATAGTGAATGGAACACCCGACACTTCACGGAATCCGGTAAATTGAGCACCCCTCCTTGGGTCAATCTGTACCCCCTACGAGTGCGGCGAATAGTCTGCCAATTCTAGAGTGGGACCCCTCTGCCTCTCAAAGCCATGAGATGCGGACCCGTTGCCCTCCCGAACCCGGCTATCCGTGCACTCCGTCTCGGGGCAAAACCTAGTACAGTAATGAAAAATAGTACAATAGGTACATCGACCGCAACCTGGTCGTGCCCCAAAAGAATATTATACAACAGGCAGTGACGGCAGTCCACAAGTTGGACGCTCGCCCCGCAATATCAAATGTACAAATAAACTCAAACTGTACTACCATTGCACACTGCTATCCACCACGACAAATCCACAACATCACAGCACAACACAGAACATCAACGCGAATGTCATGTTCGCAAACCCGTCTAAAAGAACTATAGCAATTAAACGCGTTTTACCGATCAAATGACATTCCCGGTCGGAGATATAATGTAAGCACTGTAAACTAACGTGTTTAAATTTCGATCGACCAAAGACCAAATATCAAAAAGTGGGCCCCACTGCTTACTGGTGAACAGTAACAAAACCTAGGCCAAAAAGATATATACCAAAAATCACAAAACCCAACAGAGAAGCCACTGGAAAAATTTGGGAGCACGAGCTCACCACGTGGCCGCGGATGCGCGGCCAAACCATGGGTTTGGCCGCGTTTCCGCGGCTGCTTGGAGGAGTCACGTGCCCAAATTTTGTCGTGATTCTTAGAAAAGCCTGCACAGATTTTTAAGACATACAGAATTAATTTTCGAGACCATTTAAAATCAACAGAAACTGTCGGGCATGGATTTTGTGTTTTTTGATTTCCGGTTCGATCGATGTTTTAAACGCGTTAGCACAAGTTAGTATAGCAAAATGGTGAGGCTCTGATACCACTGTAAGTCTACGCTAGCGCCCTGGCAGTCTACTGACGCCAAATGCGGAACAAAAAACTTTTAACTGGCGCTATCGTATACTTTAACCCGGATCTGCCATTATTGCTAAACTAACAAACTGTAAAGAGTGTAGAAAGATTGTACCGAACGATCCGAGTCCTTCGTTCTTCAACCATCATCCCACGCTCCGTTGCGGCTGCTCCGATCTCGTCGATCTCCTCCGTCGAGGTGGCACCACATGATCGGTTCTTTAAACGGGCTCCCGCCTCTAACTCGAGGCAACTCGATCGTCAAGTTTGCTAAAAGAGACGACCAAGATTGATGTAGAGAATGAGTAGATGACTTTGTCTCACTTCGTCCAAATCCGTGGACGATCGGTTAATGAAGTTGCCGTGGAAATCGGGTGATGGAATGAACTGTAAAATTCCATGCACCCCAAATACTGTCATATCTTTTCTACAAATGAAATCAACAACCATCAGAGAGAGAGGAGGGGGCCGGCCTCTTATAAAGAGAGGGGGGTGACCGTAGGAGAGGGGGGTGACCATAGGATAAATATCATGAAGAAATATCAAGCATAAAGATCTTAACCAAAACAAGAATGTTTAGAAATCAAAGCATGAGTCACATGACACCTCTCCAATTCTAGAACCTTCTAGAAGTTCTAGAAGCATGACTCACTCTCATCCAAGAAAAGATAAATCCGTCTTTAACCAAATGTTAAAAGACGGCTGATAGAAAACTGAAAACTGGCAACTTCCAAAAGTGATCCTGAAACGACTTTCAGGATAACCCCGAAACTGTATAAATATACCCGCATTTGTATTACGACCGAATACAAATGCAACTGAGACAAAGATATTATACCTACTCAATATAATACTCGGATCCGGCTTAAACCAAAGCCGACCAGTATCATCTGCCCGAAAACTGACACGTGCGTAAACGCACGTGCATTTTCCGAACCCTGCCATAAAACCATACGGCCTCTACAACGTTTCGCCCGAACTTGGGAAACTGTCTGTGGGGGACTCTAATGACTCGTCAGCACCATGGCAGTGGGTTTAACCATAAACCGTCAGCGGCACTAGCAATGCGTAACGGCTGCCCATGAACTGACCTCAAGGGAAGCTGATGAGCAAACTCAAGGGAGGCCGATGAGCGAACTTATCCAGAAACCCTACTGAGCCTAACAGTGATAATGTATATACAGTCCGGTCCGTTCGTCAATGAGTATCGCATATCTGCCTAGGGGGCTAGCAACGTCAGACCCCCAATAGCAGTATAAGTCGTGTCGGAGTGAAGCCCAATAACACCCTGAGATACTACTGGAGTACCTACCAGTAAATCTCCTGCCATGGCCATGGACTTGTGTAATGGCTCTCCTAGACACAGCGCGATCTCGCCCCCAATACCGGGAGAGACGAATCCCCTGCCGATCCGCTCACGTGCCTCCATATGGCTCGGGACTGTACCCAAAAGCTACCTGTTTGCACGACTCCTTTGAGCCGTGGTAGGGTAGAAATCAAAGCACAGTGGGAACTCACACGAGACAAATGACGACCTCAGGTCGATGAACTAACCTGTACACATGTCACAAGGGAACTGCTATCTGACGGTAGATATAATACTAACTAGCAGATTCCCGGCGAGTCCTGTCCGGTGTACTCATAACCCAATGAGCACCTGTATACATCTTAGGTGATCCAACTGACACCAGTGGCTTGTGAGACCGGCCACCGCCCCTCGTCGGGGTCTCGACTGTACACACTAGTCTACTCCGGAGTATCGATGCCCTGTCTCGAAACTCCCACGACTAGGGACCATAATTAAGGATATGCATATAAACTACCCAACTCTCACGTATATGATCGCCATCATACTGTTGGTAGTAAAGCAAGATCCTAAGGGCTCTATCAAAGTGTAACATGCAATCAGTCACCTGAACATGTACAAGACTGATAAAGGCAAACCAGATAGCATACTATCATGTCGAGTAAGACTGTCCTACCGGGATAGGTCCTCCGCAATCATTGCAATCACGTACCTGCGATCCAATAATTGACTATGAGGGCACTATCTCCAACAGGCCGATGAGCAAACTCATCCGTATCCCTACTGAGCCTGTCCGTGACAATCCCCGCACAGTCCGGTCTGTTAGTCTAAGAGTATCGCATATCGGGTCTAGGGGGTGGATAAAGTCAGACCCCTAATAACGCGATATTTCGTGTCGGTATGAAGCCCATCACCCACTGAGAAACTACTAATCCAAATCAGTAATTCTCGTCTACCTTGGCCAAGGATTTCTGGTGATAGCCACCCGTGCACTGCGCGATATCAACCTCCAATACCGGGAGAGACAAATCCCCGATGATCCGCTCACTGCCTCCATGTGGCTCGGGACTGTACCCAACTAAAATCTGTTTGCATGACTCCTTTGAGTCGTGGTAGGGTAACAATCAAAGCACGGTGGGAACTCACACGAGACAAATGACGATCTCAGGTAGACAGAATAACCTGTACTCATATCACCTGGAAACTGCTATCTAACAATAGGTATAATACCATCTAGCATATTCCCAGCGAGTCCGTCCAGTGAACTCATAATCCAATGAGCACCTGTATACTATCTTATGTTACTGACACCAATGGCTTGTGAGACCGGCCACCGCCCCTCATCGGGGTCTCGAAAAGTATACACTAGTCTACTCCGGAGTATCGATGCCCAGTTTCGATACTCTCTCGACTAGGCACATTTAAGGATGTGCTTATAGACCGCCCAGCTCCTACGTATATGATCTCCAACATAATACTGGTAGTCAAGCAAGGATCCAATGGGCTATATCAATATGTAATAGTGATCTGTAATACCACATAATGTATGTATATGATGATAAAGACAAACCTGACAGCATACTATCATCTTGAGTAAGACTGTTCTACCCATATAGGTGCTCCCTCAATCATCACAATCGCGTGTCTATGATTATAATAATTGACTTGAGGACACTATAGCCAACAATCTCCTACTTGCAGTTAAGGCTAATTATTGCGGTGTCGCATACTCACAGCCCATGAGATACCGAACACCCAACTTCTCTACTAATCAGTCTCGCAAAGCAAGTTTGTGAAACTATTGCATTCGAGAAATAGCTTTAGTGAGTGGATCCGCTCCAATATTTCTATCTTTAACTCTCTATATTTCAACTTCATGGAGAAAGACTATCTCCCGAAATGAGTGATAACTGTCTTAGAATTTGTATGGATATCTGATGGGACCTAGTTCACAAATGAACCCCAAATCCAGCAAACATCTTAGACTGTAGGTTCCACTGAATTTAGTCGGTATTCTACGCCATGACTTCCTCAATATCCGATTGGACCACCTGTCCAACATACTGCCCCTCAAAAAGAGGGAAAACTATAACTCTAACAGTCACTCTGTCATCCATGTCACCTTGGAAGCATGAAATGATAACCGCCTCCTCAAAAAGGCTGTCGTTACCATATACCAAGAACATCCACTTATGTTCATAACTGCTTCCCAATATTTCTCCAGGATTGGATTAATATATTTGCTTATTGCATCCAGTGCAAAAGCATAATCCGGTGTGGTACTTGACATTTCATGATTAACTAAGTTGTCTAAGTAAGTGATATCTCAATCATATAAATTCCTCTTCTCATCGGTCTAGAAGACATCTCTTCAGAGAGGATGACTCTATCACCTGCGGGTACACCACCATACCAGGAGTCGTCCATTCTAAAACTCTTTTAAAATAGTGTCAAGTACCCGAATTGAGACACTTCCCAAATCTAGATCTAAAACCAAATATCTAGTGACCGGAATTATTGATATTTTATCCAGATCCTATGTGGAGAAATACTTTGTGACAACCACAGTATAACCGATTGTAGTATAGGAAGATCACTTCCCATCAAGAGCATGTCATCTAAATATCAGGACATAACTACCTACTACCTTTTTACCAGGCCCATCTATTATTCTGATGAAGTCATACTCTATGACCGTCACATCAAAATAGATGATCTATTTTCGCTATACTTGTTTTAGTCTATAAATAGATATAAGCTACTTGCCCACCATACTTCCGCTGCTCCCACCGACTATAACAACCCTCTGGCAGAGTCATATACATGTGTACTTCTAAAGCTAATCCTCCTGCCATATCTTATAGTCTAAAACAGTAGTAGTGGCAAGTTTGGGTAATCAAAAACCTTCCTGTCACCGTCTTTGAGGAGACCGAAGTAGCTCTCGGGTGGCTAAGGTTACCCACCAAATCTGCGGAGTGGTTAATGGATTGTCGAATCAAATTGAATTTTTAGGTTCTACTAAATTTTCAGTAATCGTTTATGGTTTTGGAATATCTTCCAGTTCTACCATACTCCCATTAATGTTTTCTGAAAAAGAATTCATTTTACTAAAACTGGTGGTGTGTCAAGAATAATATAACTATTGATCTTCCAAAATGGTAGATTGTTAACCCTTATCAATGCTCAGGATAACCCACAAACTGTCATTACTGAAACATGCCTTAAGTTTATCCAGATTCTGGTTTTAAGCTTAAGCCGGACAACTCCATATACCTTAACATCGTTAAGATATGAATCCATTCTATATCCAATATAGAAACAAATGCACTAATTTAATTGAAACCAGATTCAAAATACATGCAGCCGTTTCCAATGCATATCGACAAAATGGAAGAAGGCCAAGCAGCATTACTCATCAAGAAATGCACCTACGTATGAGTAACATGAAAGAGAAAAACGTTATCAAATATATTATTTACAACGAAATACCTAGCATAAATATCTACATCTTCGATCAGCTCGAAGAATCTTAATATTTCCAGCATATGGTTATCTACTTTATTCTTATACCGATAACTTCTCAAAATTTGGACCTTGTATTTCAACGAAATACTTGTCTAAAACTAGAGAAGTCATAAGTAAACAGAATATAGTACGAGTATCAATCCCTTTTTCCTAATAGACATTGGACAACAAACAATAGTTTGTATAAGTCTTCTAAGTTTAATAATTCAAACCATGTGCGTCGTAGGTTGAAAATTGTGCTATGCTTAAGAAGAATTACACCGCTGTTGAATACACCTTACCTAACCATCAACTGATATAGGTAAATGTCATAAACATAATTTCAAAAGGTTATATCTCACTTTATAAAATAAACGTACAGATATATCAGTTTGAAATTGGTGCATAACAATGGATATTCAAAACCAAAAATTTGTCGTTAGGCAAAACCCAGATGTTTTCCTCAAATATCACCAATTACAAAGAATTCAGATATATATTGAGGATCTAATCATCCAATTCCCATTATCTTACTCCCACTCAGCATCTGTAACGCCATACAGATATGAGAATCAAGTCTGATAAATACATACCGTGGAGTCAGAATCTAATTAGGAAAACAGTTTTTAATTATCACTGCACAGTAAAATTGAAACATGAAAATGTTTCTAAGGGGTAGCCGGGCATCCTCGTAATGCCTCTTCCACTATCCAGATTCATAACAGTAACCGTATATTTTCTTGCTCACACTCCAATCCCTTTATATGTCTTTACTTATTACATTCTGTACACCATACTCAGACTAATAGGCGTGCTCTCCTAATACTAGGAGCCCTTGCAACCTTAAAAAAGGTAAAAGGGAAATGACAACCGAATAAATCTATTCAATTTCTCCAGAACTGGAAACCGTTCTCGAACTGACAAGTTTCTTCGAGTTCGTATGTAACTATACGATGGCATACCCAAGCAATATGGATTTTCGTAGTGATACAGAGTGTTCTAGAGAAATACAAAGGGAAAGTAGGAGCGGTAAGGATATACTTGGCTTTTGTCATGAATGATAGTAGTCACAATTTACTTTGCTCTCACTCTAATTCCTTTATATGTCTTTACTTATTACCTTATGTACACCACACTTATGCTAACTGGTTTTCTTCCTTTCCTACCTTTCGGCACCTGCCTAAGATTTAGAAGAAGACTATCCAATATGCGTAATAGGTGTACTCTCCTAATATTAGGAGCCCTTACAACCTGAGAGAAGGTAAAGAGAAAAAACAACTGAATAATCCTATTCAATTTCTCCAGAACCGGAAACCATCCTCGAACCAAAACAAGTTTCTTCAAGTTCGTATATAACTATATGATGGCATACCTAAAAAATATGGATTTTCGTAGTGATACGGAGTTTTCTGGAGAAATGCAAAGGGAATGTAGAAGTGGAAGGGATATATGCGACTATGACAATCCAAAAGCCAAAGTATTTTAAAAAGGTTCGGTTATCTTGGTTCATGAGTTTTAGTTTAAGATCGGATCATGGTCGCTGCCAAAGAGAGAGAGAAGAAATACTCAGCATGCACTCTAACCTAAATTAGATCGGTTAATCACTTTATTTAATCAGGATGGCTCCCACTGTTTCCTCGAATTCTCCTTCAAATTCTAAAAGGAAAATTAATCGGGATCATCTGAAAATCACCAGAGGAGTAACACATACTCATCAGTGGGAATCGGGATCCAACTATCATTGCATAATAACTTGATGAAAGCCACTCAAGTTACCACTCTCCAGAAGGTATGCGCATACCTGACATGTTTTCTATATATTTGAAACTCCCGATGTGGTTTTTACCCCTAGGACCCAAGTGACCTTGACTGAGCCAACATATCAAAGGGTCCTAGTCAAGTTCAACCCGTCATTATCTTGATTGTATTAAACCCATCCTTACGTTTTTTTGACCGAGCCAAAATGAACGTATGACTGTCCTAACCAATCGCATCACCTATGCTATAGAAAAGCACTAAATAGCTACCGAACGCTATGCCTCGATTGAGCACAACATACGTAGCACGGATACTAAGTAATACTAATATGAAATAATGGAGGGCTGCGGCTGGTTTTTGGCGAAAAACCTTTAACGTAATGAACTTGATATCATTGATAAAACCGAGAGGTATTACAAATATATAGTGGCGTACACTTTTGCTAAAAAGGTCACTCCCCTTGAAGGGACTCGGCTCTTTTCTAATCGAATGAGGTGCAGGATATTCTCAACTGAATACCACGATCCAAAGCAAAAGAATCGATTATAGTGAAGTTATTACGATGACGCAAACTTTTGCCCAAGAGGTCACTGCCGATGAATAGATCTCGGCTCTTGCCTCGTCGAATGAGGTGCTGGATATTCAGAACCGAATACCGCTGTGCAAAGCAAAAGAAAATGTCTGTAATGTCAGTTTTTAAAAATTGGTTCCAACAACATCATTTAAGTTTATTTTTCTTGCATTAATCAAAATTAACGCAGTCCTATCAATTAATCCATATCACATCAGAAAAAGGAACGAAAATACAATGTACGTATATGCTATCCGCATTCTCTACGGGGCCCCATCATGCACTGTTAAGTTTCTTAACTAACGGCAGAGCGGGGGCTGGACTAGCACGGGTGCAAAACATATACAATATCTACCAGCATATAAATATATATATATATATATAACATTCATCCCAGACATGATATAAGCAAAATCACATAAAAGTGATAAGCAACACAGAATAATGGATAATTTAGGAGCCCCGGGTTTCCTTTGAGGCGCAAATGAAACCCAACGTTCCCCAATCATGTGGATAGCCTATGCAATATATAACCAAGACCCCTGCAAGTGCGGCAAGTTACCCGCCAATCCCAGAAGTGAGGCAACCCCAATCAACAAAGTGAATGGGCCACCCAGCACTTCACGGAATCCAGTAACTTGATCACCCCTCCATGGGTCATCCTATACCCCCTACGAGTGTGACAAATAGCCCACCGATTCTAGAGTGAAGCCCCTTCCGTCTCAACGCCATGAGATGCGGGCCCGTTGTCCTCTAGAACCCGACTATTCAACCACTCCAACATGGGGTAATCCTAGTACAGAAAAGAAAATATATATACAATGGCGACATCGACCTCAACCAAGTCATGCCACAATAAAAGAATATACAATCCTGCAGAGACGACTGTCCACATGTCGGACACTCCCCCTGCAATAATGAATATACAAATGAATCTGAACTGTACTACTACCACTGCATAATAGGCTATCCACCACGACTATCCAACCACAATATCAGCACAACAAAGAATATCAACGTGAATATCATGTTTGCAAACCCGTCTAATTGAACGTATAGCAACTAGTCGGGTTGTACCGCTCAATGATATTCACGGTCGCAGATATTACTGTATGCACTGATAAACAAGTATTTAAAATTTCGATCGACTAAAACTTTTCCGTATAAGCCCCAAATGAAAACTATCACTCAAACAAATCTGGGCCAAAATAATACATCCTAAAAATCATATTTCTAAATAATAGAGTGCTAGAAGAAATTTGGTACACCATGTCCATAAATCCACCGTGGAACCGCGGCCAATGTGCATATTATGCGGCGGTTCCGCGGCCATTTGGTTGGGTCACGTGCCCAAATTTCTTTAGGTGCTCTAAAAATGCCTGCACGTATTTTTAAGACAATCTAAAATATTTTTTTGAACACTTTTTAAAATCTATAGCAAGCATGGCAAAACGGAATTGTGATTCAGAAAAATTGGTTGATTGGTATTCAAACCTTGTGCAAACTGGCTAGTATGGGTTTATGGCGTCGCTCTGATGTCATGTTGGGTTATACTAGCGCCCTGGCCATCTACCGTGGCCGATGCGGAATAAAATTTGGCGTTTAAAAACTTTGGCACTGACAAATCCGTCCTAGAATCGAAACCATAAACCTATATTAACTACAAAAGATAATCTAGCTACAAGGTTAGAAGTTGTTATACTGAATGAACCGTGTCTTTCGGTCTTCCACCATCTTCATTAGCTCTTAGAGGTCTCCTGAATCTACCTTGATCGTCGGTCTTCCTCCGTCGAAGATGATCCACCCGAGAGATGTAGCTCATGGCTCTAGCTCTACACTAATGATCAAGTGAAGCAACTAGGGACTCTAGATTGCTAATCTAGAGTGCCTAGGATGTAGTGAAGTGTTCTATGTATGCATCTATCTCACCTCCTCTCTTGATTCTCAACACATGAGATTGTAGAGAGGAGGTTGAAGATGAAGGTGGAGGAGCTCAAGAAACTAGAGAGGAGAGTGAAACTAATGGTGAGAAAAAATCCATCTCCAAATTGAAAACATCCAACCTTTTTCCATCAAGTGAGAAAACAATATGAAGCCTTGTTTTATAAAACTCATTTTATTAATAAACAATTCCAACCATGCTTGAATAGTTTGCATAAATGAATTGTTAATTCATTTATGCAACACTATTGAAGCATGGCTCTCACCATAATCCCCTCACTCTTCCTTTACACCTCATATTCCATTTATAATAAATGGATAAATCTAAAATGAGGTGTCCACCTTCTAAAATGTTTTCCGTATAAATACGGATTATATTCTACTATATATACATATCTTTATTCGTACAGAAATACAAATACCCAAAGAGATCGAATAACACAAATAACATAATACTAGAATATACATATCAAAATACATATACATAAATTATTAAATTAATACCTGATTTAATAATCCAGCTCAAACCCGAGCCGGCTAGTATTATCAACTATCCGATCGAAAGTCCAGGTAACTAGTACAATCATTCGATCGGAACCCTGCACGTATCCAATACGGCTACTACATCATTTCGCGAGAACCAGGAAAACCCTCTGTGTGAAACTCTAAAGATTCGTCAATACGCTGGCAGTGAGTTTAACCATAAGCACATCAGCGGCACTAGCTGTACGTAACAGCTACTCAGATATTGAGCGAAAAGAAGGCCGACAAGCAAACTCATCTATACCCCTACTGAGCCTATCCATGACAATCTCTATACAGTCCAGTTTGTTCATCTAAGAGTATCGCATATCGGGTCTAGGAGATGGATAAAGTCAGACCCTTAATAACGCGATATTTCGTGTCGGTATGAAGTCCATCATCCACTGAGAAACTACTAATCCAAATCAGTAATTCTCGTCTATCTTGGCCAAGGATTTCTGGTGATGTCCATCCGTGCACCGCGCGACATCAACCCCCAATATCGGGAGAGACGAATCCCCGACGATCCACTCACTGCCTCCATGTGACTCGGTACTATACCTAAGTAAAACCTATTTTCATGACTCCTTTGAGCCGTGGTAGTGTAGCAATCAAAGCACAGTGGGAACTTACACAAGAAAAATGACGATCTCAGGTCGACAGACTAACCTGTACTCATGTCACCTGGGAACCGCTATTTGACAATAGGTATAATACCATCTAGCATGTTCCCGGCGAGTTCGTCCAGTGAACTCATAACCTAATGAGCATCTGTATACTATCTTAGGCGACTAACTGACACCAATGGCTTGTGAGACTGGCTACCGCCCCTCGTCGGGGTCTCGAAAAGTATACACCAGTCTAATCCGGAGTATCGATACCCGGTCTCGATACTCTCTTGACTGGGAACATTTAAAGATGTGCTTATAGACCACCTAACTCCCACGTATATGATCGCCATCATAATGCTGGTAGTCAAGCAAGAATCTTATAGGCTCTATCAATATGTAACAGTGATCTGTAATAGCACATAATGCATGTACATGATGATAAAGACAAACCAGATAACATACTATCATCTTGAGTAAGACTGTTATATCCATATAGGTCATCACTCAATCATCACAATTGCATGCCTGCGATTACAATAATTGACTTGAGGGAACTATAGCCAACACTTTCCACCAAGTAAATCCTGTTTCGATAAACCGGTCATACCTTTATCACTCATATGTCCGAGCCTCATGTGCCATAATCTGGTAGTTTCTGAATCTGCATAAATTTGGATGATGAAATAGCTGCTGATCCGGTAGTTGTCAAACCCTACAACACATATAAAGACCCCTTCTTTGAGCCCGTCATCAAAACTACAACACCTTTGGTTATCTTCAAAACTCTACCTTCAACGAAAAACTTGTAACTCTTATTATCGAGTGCATCAAAAGAGACGGGGTTCTTTTTAAAGTTAGGTATGTGCCTGACTTCCGCCAATGTTCTCATAATATCATCAAACATCTTGAGTTGGATCGTCCATTTGCCAATAATTCGGCATGAGCTATTGTTGCCCATCAAAACCACTCCATTATAAACAGACTCGTACGTGGTGAACAAATCCCTATTGAGACACATGTGGTAGGAACAATCTGAATCCGTAATCCACCCGTCCTTGGATCTCTGTGTGTTGTCAAGAACCATAAGAAAATCCCCTTCTCGTTTTGCTATACTCTCCTCAACCGAAAACTCCTTCTTCGATTTGTCTTTCTGTTTTAGCTTGTTCTGCAATTTAAAACAATCGATCTTAAAATGCCCCTTCTTACAATAATTGCAGGTCACATTCTTAGCCTTTGATTTTGACCGTGACTTCTTCCTATTTGATTCTGGATCTCTTTTCTCCGCTCTCCCTCGAACAAATAAACTAGACAATGACCTATCTGATTCGGTGGAAATCAACTCCTTATCGGTTTTCTCTTTGATCAAATTCTCCTTGACATCCTTGATTGAGATCGTGTCTTATCCTTAAACCATCATGTCATGGAAGTGTTTATAAAAGGGTGGTATCGAACACAACAAGAGAAGAACTTGATCTTCATTATCAATCTTAATGTCGATCTTATCCAGATCCGTATTGATCGCATTAAACTCACCAACATGAGCTTTTATTAGAAAGCCTTCTGACATGCGAAGTGTGTAGAGACGTCGTTTCAACAGGAGTCGATTCGTAAGAGATTTTCTTAAATATAACTCATCTAATTTATTCCACAAATCAAATGTTGTCTTCTCCACCAAAACTTCTTGTAAAACTTCGTTAGTCAGATACAAGTGAATAGCCGTAAGAGACTTCTCGTCCATCTCCTCCCAAACTTTCTCTGTCATAGTTGAAGGTTTTTTATCCTTCTCTAGAATCGCCTTCTTCAAATTATTTTGAATCAAAATGGCAACCAAACGGACTTGCCATAAACAAAAACTTATATTTCCATCGAACTTCTCGATAGCGAATTTCATAATTGTCGGAGAAATGATGTGTGATCAAATCAAAATACATTGACTACTAACATACCGTAAAACTTCAAAATCACGATCTAAGAAAGTGGAGAAGAGGATGTTGTTGTCGTTACCCACCGTTAACCCAGATCGCAAAATTAAAGACCTAATGGTTCAACCAAAAATCCCACAACAACGCAATACCAGCTCTGATACCGGTTTGTTGCGACAAGATGATCACGAAGAAAAAACAAACGATATAGAGAATAATCAAAATCACAGTAAAATAAGGAAATAAAAGTACTAACCACAAAACCAAATAGGCGAAGGCGAAGTTTTATTAATAACCAAAAGTGGAGGAGTACAAACGATGGACGAATATAAATCTCTCTCACAAATAGTTCTCCCTCAGAAAATTATCTCAAAGACATCAATTTTTCGGGTTACAAATACTACAATATATATAATATATTAGAGAGAAGTCTAAATAACTTGAGATACCTCTAAATAATTAATTTTCCAACTAATAAATATCCTTCTTGCTTATAAATAAGTCGGAATCTGGTATCACTTGTCTTGTAGATAGATCTGAATCAGTTATCCCTTACATTGTAGATAACTATGAATCTATGGAAAATCAATAGGAATCGGAATGGATGGCATACACAACAGTGTCTTTTTAGTTAAGTTTAAAGAATTTTGTGTTATTTTGAGAAATAGAAAGTATTTTGTGTGTTTTTTGAAAATATCGAAGAATTTGATTGCCAAAATAAATAAAAACCAAAATTAAATTATTAAACCATTGTAAATTTCTAAAATGATTAGTCCTTTCTAGGTAATAACCAAAAAAATTGCCTACTACGCTACGCTTGAGTATGACCCATAAAATTAAGGCTTATTTCACAGAAATCATCCTATGGTTTAATCGAATTTTTCAAAACTACCATATAGTTTAAACTTGTCACGAAAACTCCCAATCTTTTATTTTTTAACACAGAAAGCCCTCGCGGTTATTTATTACAAAAGTTAACTAAACTAACCTCTAATTTTAATAGAAATACGGATTCTCTAGATGCAAGTAAACCATACTCCTACCATCGTTTAGTGGGCATTTTGCCCTAATTTGGAAAACAAGATTTTAGATTTTTGAGGATTTGGAAAACAGGTCTCAATTTGATATTGAATCAAAATTTGCAGAAAAAGGGCTGATATAATGAGGTAAGTATAGATAATTTAGGAAAAAAACTATAAGAATCAATCAAAGGCGGATCACTTGACCCGTTAATTGCCAACAAAATTCACAAATCAACCCACAAGAGGTTTTTGTACGACGTATTGAAAGTTTACAAGGTTCTCATAATGAGTTTGAACTACAACGTGGTTTTAGAAACTCGAATAAACCACATGGTGGTTTCTATGAAATAAGCCTAAAATTAAATTTAGTATACAATGGAAATTTTTTATATTATGGAAGCACCTTGAAATCGACAACATAAAAGTAACGCATAAAATTAAATTTAGTAAGTAATGGAAATTTTTTATATTATAAAAACGTTTTGAAACCCATACCACAAAAGTAAAGTATAAAATTAAATTAGTAAGCAATTGCATTTGAATTATTCTTAAATATGATATTTGTTTGCATATTAATCTTCTGTATTTTTACAAATATTCAATGGGGGCAGTTGCCACAACTGGACCCTATATGGATCCGCCCTTGCTTTTTCGGTAAAGGGATTAGTGATACATACAACATTTTCTCGTATATATGTCAACTCCAGCTAGCAAAACTTTTAGATTCATAGGATGCACATGAATGTATGGATAGCTATTAGGTTTATAAATATACAAAAATAATTGTGTGCATGAATGGATAGCTATTAGGTTTATAAATATACAAAAATAATTGTGTGCAAGAATGGATAGCTATTAGATTCATAGCATGCACATGAATTCTTTCCATAATATACAAAAATTTTAGATTCATAGCGTGCACATGAATAAACATTGAATACTAGCTACATGGATTGGAAATAAAGTAATGCAATATTACTATTTTTCTCAACCCAATTTAGCAAAGGATTTAATGGGAAGGATCTGGTAATGGATTCTTCATTTAGTGCTATGTATTGTACAGTTGTAGTGTCATATATATGGGTGCAAACCCCTATATAAGTAGGAAGAATATACACTCTCTACATGTTTTTGTGCAGGGTTTATGCCGCAGATTTTAATATAAGTCATGAAGAGCGATCGACAAGTAAACGCTTGAGGCTCCTAGAGGTGGGTAATGGAAGGGGGTGAACAGAGCACGGTGTTGGAAGCAAACTTAAAGCTCAGAGTCCAATCCTAGGCCGCACATCACCTTTAAAAAGGTAAGAACTCGACGATAATGGCCTTATTGCTTAGTTTTATTTTAGTAAATGGAAATGTTTTGTGATTTCACAACCAAGTACATTGCAATGTTTTAAAAGTCCCATGAATGCAGTGGCTCAGATTTTGAACTTGAAAACAAAATCAAGTAATATTTGATCAATCAAACCAGCTCAGTATGTACATTTTATTTTTTAGAATAATAAGTATTAACTAAAGTGAAGAATAATACATAATTTTATCATTTAACAAGCGAGATTTATGCCGAAATATTAGAAAATAATTAAGTGTTTCTTGTTCTATGACAAAAAAATCCAATTTTTTTAACATAATCCAATTTTTTCACATTAATAATTAATTAGATATTCCTAAGTAATGGGGAATAGTAATGTTTGAAATAAGTAATATCTAAATAGATGATTAACATTAAAATAAGAGTGCCTAATTTAGTTATGCAAATCAAAATTCTTATCATAGAATTTTCTTTTTTCTATTAGTCATGCACATATTGATGCAGCCACGTCATTCTAATATGTAGTATGCATTTACTTCAATAACTCGTATACGATATAAAGTATCGACCAAAATTTTACGAAAAACCAACAAATATAAGTAATGTTGGGACAAGATAAGGCAATACTACTCTATAATTAGAATTTGATGTATATTTGATTAGCATACTTACTCTATAATTACGGAGGAATAAGCCAAGTTTGCCCCACTGTTAAATGGAGATTAATTAATGTTCAATCTACCTGCAAGATACATTTTTAAATGTATATGACATAATACTTATAGTAGCTAGTAAATAATTCAGATTATGACATAATATTTTTAAATGTATATGACATAATTCTCTAAGAACCATCCTGAATTTTTCTATAAAGCAGATTCTCTAAGAACACTAAAACATGATCTAAATAAAGTATATATATATCATCCGTGTATGGCAGGTCCAGGAAAAATGAAAGTTGACGATGGTCCTTGGAAAAGGCGGCCTCCAAGTCCAAGCGTCACAATTCAGCGGGAGAGGACGAAGGAAATGACCAATTACGATGTGGCTGCTTTATTCAGCTCAAATCGGAGATGGCGGCAGAAAAGCTGAATATCTAAAACACAACGTGTGTCCCAAGATTGCCGTATCGAAAGGTGAACAACATACACAAGAAGATTAGCGGTCTGCAGAAGACTTTGAAGGAGAAGATCGAAAAAGGTGACATCGATGGGATAGTTTGTGTCAGGAAAGATATTCAAATTTCAGAAGGAGGAGAGGATTCAACCATATCAGTACCTCTCGAAAATTTATGCCTTGCGTTGATTGATTTTTGTTGTTGCATAATAAAAGCCTTTCACACCAAGGCTACATTATCCTTTATGCTGTTGTTTTGTATTAATTATTTCTCTCTCTTACATGTAATTACTAAAAAGTCTCTCATACTTCATATTTACTTAAAACACTGTTCATACATTTAAAATACACTAAAAAGCATCCTAACAAACAAAAAAGAGATTTTTTTTGGTATTTTTCATTACTCCATTAGGAAACTAATGATGAGTATCGGGTTGGGGTTTAAAAACCTCCAAGCCCCTCTTCTTCTACTAAAATTTTCAATCTTTTTTCCCAAATTGGCTTTAGGGATGGGGTTTTGATAAAAAATCTCTCAAATTAATCATGAAAACCGGATTGTCTTTCTCATGTTAGGATCTACAGGCAACCTTAGAGTGGGATGAATAGGGTTGTGATCAAATTACAACGTTAATGCCACACAAGATTAACAGTTTTAAATTAAAGCAATAAAACAGTAATCTACCACAGAAATAATCAAACGAAAACACAAAGTTTTAACGTGGTTCGGCCCAGCCTACGTCCTCCCCCAGTGAAAATTCCACTATTTAGAAATAAATATCCCAATTTACAAATTGTTTGGCTACCTAAATCCGATCGTACCCCGATCACTATAGGCTACACGCCAAAACAATTCTAAATGAATTCTCACTCAATCTACCCTAAATCGAGATTCCAATCAGATCAAAATAACCCTTCTTGATCAGCATCCTTACAATAAAAATTACCATGAAAAAATAAATAGAGAAAAAAAACTAAATAAAAACTCTCTCTTCAATCCACTTGATGTCCGAAATTGCATCTTTTGATATTTGTACATGTTTGATCTTGAAAATGAAGTATGTGACCTCTGAATTTTGATAGATTGAAAGTGCAGCAGATCTCGTCTAAATTTTTTATCTCTCCAATGTAAAAATAAATATTTCGTGAAGAATATTGGTGCCTAAGTAAAGGGCAACCAAACATAAACCCTAAACAACATATATATAGCTTTTGAGAAACTCTCGAAAAAACGCAAACAGGGAGAAAAAAATCCGTGGCCCAGATTCATCCATAAAACCGAAAAAATTCGGTCTAACCCAAAAAATTTCGGTCCCACTTCATCTGTTAGGCGTTCATTTTTCTGTGGTGATCTTCTGCAATCCTGCTTGATATTTTAAAATATTTAAATTTTGATTTTGACTGATTCTTCATATGAATATATTCTATTTCTTCATAATTTATAACAAATAATATTTGTGATAATATTTCTCATGTCTTTTCAAAATTACTGATTGCTTAATATATGGCTTTTGTACCACAAAATTATTTCTGTGCTTCTTGTATTTATATCTACTAATTTTATTTTCTCATGATAAAATTAGAGATAAATTTAATTTCTTTAAATTTTGCACTTAACACCTCACAATTAGTAATTGCACTTAACACCCCATCTATAGATATTCTCTTGAAATTTGCATTAATCCCTTGATAAACCATCTTTTTAACCAAAGATGTTAAATACTTAAGCATGGTTTGTTAATCATCAAATTAAAGAATAATGTCGGTCAACATACACCATTCAACACTCTCCTCCTTTTGATAATAACAAACTATTAATGAGAAAATTTCAATATGAGCATTTAGAAAATAATAATCTCTCCCCTATCTACATGCTCCCCCTGAAAAAGTGAATTATCTTTAAAAAATTCAGAAATTATGAAAATTTTCTCACATCTTAATTTCTCCCCCTTTTTGTTTCATCGAAAGAAAAATATTACTTTAAAGCATAATTTTAAAATTTCGAAAATTCTAATTATGAAAATCCATTGTTTGATGACACAAGAAACACAATATCCATCTTATATGAGAGCAGAATTTCATTCAATAAAATCCATTGTCAAGTGAGCATAAAAAAATATGAAACAAAATATCGAATAAAATATGATCTTAAGAATTTCAAAAAAAATGCTTTCATATACATATATAATTACTATAAGATAATAGTAGAGTGTTCATAAATTATTTGTTTAGTAAAGATTTCATTGAAATATATAAAGCTCACAAACAAAACATGGAAAACGGTCAAAATTGAATTTCCTCAACTCATATAATGAGACTATGATGCAAAACCTTCAAACCAATGCCTTTCAAAACTTACATGGGAGGATGCGGTGCTTAGTGGGTATATGTTCGACACGATTAATTGCATTTTAATAACACTCATTTCTTATCCTTTTGTCAATAAATAGTGTGCTATTTAATCTGTGTCTGCTCATTAATACAGGTTACAAGTACACTGAGGTATATCATTGAAAACACGCACAATTTGCACGGATACACAGATTTTGAGCCAAAACTGCAAACGGGACGGAAAACCGATCAAGTCTAATGAGTTTTGCAACAAATAATGTTGTGTACAACAAATGAATCATTTTGGTCCAACATGGTACACATATCATCAAGTGTAAACACATGGCATGTGCCATAGCAAGTGGGCATGAGCCATGACTCGTGTGATCGTGAGTTTAGCAAGTGGGCTTGCAAGTGGCATGGGTCATGAGTATTTGATCAAGTGGATGGTGTGAGTGTGACATACACTTTTTGGAGAAAAAAATCACCATCTCTTTTCTTTAACTCCAGAATAAAACGATTGAGAACAAAGAAAATAAAGCATTCTAAAAATCAAGTTAGGAGCACTGGAGTACACTATATGAAGTTGGGCCCCAGAAGCCGCTACTTGGCCGCCACTTCCCTATTTCCAGCGGCCAAACCCTTGCCATGTGGGCCCGTGCTCCTGCCATGGGTCCACCTCTGTCCAATTAAGCTACTTTTATCATTTGCTTTGGCTGGAAAAACTCTTATAAATAACAGATCATAGATTAAGTTCTGGGTTGGATTTTTGAGTAAAAAACAGATTATAATGCTTGCCTAATTCTTTTTCTTAGAAAGTGGAGTTTGAAGTTGTAAGCTATCTTGTACTCATGTCTCTCCAATTTGTGAATAAAATTTGCACTTTTTGCTTAACTTCTTTGCTCATTTCTTACTTGTTTTCTTTATGTGCTCTTCCTTTTGTGTTTTCTTTTCTCTTTTTATGATGATATTTGAGTAATTTCTTTGGCTATGGTGGTAGTGAAGATGGAGATGAATGGTTTAGCCTTCCACCTTCTCTTATGAATGTTTAATGTGCTCAAAACTTGATTGTAACTTTAAAATTGTTTTATGGATATATTTGATATGGTATTTTGATTTTGATGGTTACTTATAACCTTTATCATATACCCTATTCTCTGATTATCACCATTTTGCAATGTTAAAATTAGAATCAAATTAGTGTTAAGCTTGGTAAGTGTTTATCCAAGGTATTTTGCTTGATATTTATTGACACCCTTCATTTAGCATATAGCCTATGCTATCATCCCACGCTTAGCAAGTTTAATGCTAACACCTTGTTTCTCATGTTCTAATTTGTGTATGTTTTTGATGATGTATGCTTGCTAACCCTTGTGCTTAGTTTTGATATTTCATGCATGGTCATTTAAACGGTAAGTGAGAACAATACGGATTCGTTTCAATCCTTGCATATGAGTTCGTCATCTTGATGGTTTATACTTCGCCACCACCTTGATAAGCCATGCTTCATTTCGGTTCTAACAAGAGAAAGGAACGCTCCACGGCCACTTTTCTTTTTTTATATACTTTGTTTCTATTTTTGTGACACAAACCTAAACAAAACCAAAATCTTTTCTCTTTGAACTTGACATAAAACCTCCTAATCACCAATTCCATATGGATCGATCCGTACTTGCCAGTTAGTTACAACGAGCCATGTACTTGCAGTTTATAAATTTTAAAACGAGACCGAGGTCGCATATGCCGAATTTCTAAAATCCTTTTCTTTCAAAACACATAGGCATGCACGCGTGAAGTACCAACAAGTTTTTGGTGCCGTTGCCGGGGATGCGATAGTCATTAGGGGTTGTTATTTCAAGTTCATTTGTATATACAAAACTAACAATTTTTGTCAAAACAAAACAAAAAAAATTAACTTTTATAACAATTTTTTCTCTGTTATTTTTATCTAATGTCACTCTGAGTTTTATTTAAAAATTTGAACTATGAAAATGAAACAAGCATAGAACACAGGGCATGCAGTTAAAATTTGGGATCTCAATTTTTAATTTTGGCTACCGGTTTATTCTTGATAGCCACTACCGACGGCCCATTGTGCCTTGGTGGGTCCCATCTTTTGGTGTTTGCACTATTTCCTTATTTTGCTCTATTTTGATACTTTAAATTTGAAAATTAAAAATTATTTGTGTGTAGCATATTAGTGACTTATATCGCTTATTTCGCTAAAATTCCCGATTTCCGACATTTTTTAGATTTTTACGGAATTACAAGCAGCGATCGTGCGGAGTAAAGTGAACTTTCAAGAACAAAACGTTAGTGAAGTATAATGCCAAAAATCCGGATAGGTTGACCTGCGCAAGTGAACTTTCCAAGTTATTCGGGATCGACTCAACGTGAGTTTCATAACCCAAAAAATTTCGATACGTATTTTCTAACTTCTCTCTCAAATCCGACATATTCCAATATTCTATTTTCTGCAGGATTCTTTGCAAGTTCGCTGCCAATAGCCAAAAGAGAACTAATCCATATTTGTTGCAGCGCCTAAGCCTAAAATGAAAAGGATGTGCTTGATTGTTTGATTGCTTAAATTCTTTTATTGATTGCATATTTGTATACTTTAATATGAACTTAAGGGTAAAAACCCCACCAGATACGGCAAAAGATTTCATCACCTTTTTCCGTGGCCCACAAATTACAAAACCGAGCATTCTTGCATACCCCTAGTAATTTTAAAAGAAATTAGAACTCAGCCATTAAGGACTCGCGCTCATTAGGAAAAGTTAATTGTGTTTATAACATTTCTTAATGTTATAATGTTCAAGAGTTTTCTCGAAAAGTGTAAAGGTCGCAGCCGCTGAATGAGAAAAATTTATTCTAATTAAGAAATTTCGCGAAAGCATTGAAAAACCTCCCTTCTTCTCTACACTTACCTGGATTCTTGATCAATATATCTTGAGCTCGTTTCTCGACATAATTTTACTTCGAAAATCAAGTTTTTGAGTAAGTCTAGTTGACTTAGCAAAACATAGACTGCTAGGGGTGTGATATAATTTGTTTTTGTGATTTTGTGAATACTTGTTGATATGGGTGACACACAGTTCAATTTGATTCTTCATGATCCATATTCTTTTATTAATACACATACTTAATTCTTTTGTTTAAACTGTCAAGTTCTTCCCATATTTTCGACAACTGTCCTTTCTTAGGGAGTAACCAACCATGGCAAAATTTTGATATATGTCCACCCCCTAACACTCTTGAGCCCAATCCCACTTCAAATATAGAGCAATTGATTGAAAACTTAGAAAAAGAGATCAATAGGATGTTTGCTTTCACATCGACGCTATACCAACCATCCTTTCCTGAAACAACTGTCACATCTATAATGCTTGATAGTGAAATGGATATTAGATTGATTACTTTAGAGAAAGCTTTAGAAGTGATGATTGCAGTCGAGAATCAAAAAAATTCGACACTAGTCATGTTCATACAAAAATCTGATCTTTTGTTTTACGCTCAATCTCAATCATTGGTGAGAATCGACGACCCAGTGAAACATTTAGCTTTACAGATTATAGGGAGCGAACACGTCAAATTGAAACCAATAATGCCAATATTTGAAAGTCAACTAAGTAAGATAAATGGTCAAACAAATTTTGATGATTTCATAGTTGATGATGAAGATATAATTGACTTGACGGAGTGTTATAAGGATAAGCAAGAAAACCCTCCGAATCAGTCTGACACTAATCTTCAGGTACCAATTAGGCCTCCTATCACTTGTAGTCTTGAGAATAATTTAACTGATAAACTACCTAAAAATGAGATTCTTGCACCGACTGATTGTATCGATAAAATTTTAGAGGTGGAAACTTGTGTATTTAACGGGTATGGTTTCGATATAGTGTTTGACAAAATTCACAATCAAGAACCCACGAATTTAGTGTTACCGATTGATATAGTTTTTGACGAAAATTTAGAGTGGGAACCTATATTCCTAGATGACATCGACCTACCCATAAATCAGTATGTTGAGGGAGAACTTGAATTAGGTGATGTGAGCTATATTGATGAGAATATAATTGTGGAGGAGTATAGGGAAAAAGTTAACTTTGACAAATACTGTTTCACGCCGAGTATTGAGGAAATTTTTGTAGAAGAGCTTGATATTCTTAATGAGTTTGAGTCACGATTACTCTAGGAACATACTAGGAACCTCTCCTTTGATAAACCTTTTGAGGATGAACTCCAGTTTTTAAACGAACTTGACTATGAAACTCACCACACGATTCTTGTAAATAAAGATCATCCGGGCAACATTTCTTCGACTCTTTCAAAACTTTATCTTCATCTTCAACATTTTCTGATCCCTCATTCCACGCATCCATGCTCGATACTAAAATCTAACCATACCACTAACATTTTTTTTTTGTATACTATTTCTTTTACCAGTCCTGGTATTATATTGACAAAAATTTTAAATGGCCGATACTAATTTCTGGACCGACGCAATCTCTTAACTTGTAAATACTATAATTAGCTCTTAAATTTCCTTTTTTGTGAATAAAAGCTCACCATATATGTCTAAGTTTTGTAACCGGATACGGGGGCAACGATGAAAACATCGTAAATCTCGGATTTAGGGGTGAGCACTCCGTTTACTTTGTTGCATCATATGTAAATTCTATATTGCATATATATTAGAAAAACCCACAAAAATTTTCAAACATAAAAAACATTTTCGTCAAGTTAGCTATTGGGGAAGCTTAAACTCGAAATCCGACGGTTTAGTTTGATAAGATAGAAACAACTAAATCCTATATTTAGAAATTAAAAACCCGAAAGATAACTCTCCTTTGAGTTTAACCGTAACTAATATATGTCTTTGTATCATACTACACATGTCGTGAGTTTTGAGAATTAGATGAAAAGTTTGAAATGTCTAAACTTTTTTTAAAAAATTGATAAACTCCTTAAGGATTAAACATGTTTGTTCTGAAATAAGTAATATCAAGAATAGTTCATAAAGTGAAGTGGATATGAAGGGATATTATTGAAAGCTTTTATGGAGACTAAGTTTAAAAAGTAACCCATCTGAAACTTGATTGGAGTGATTACACACTTGATCTACACAACCATGTCTTTAATCCTAAAAATGATACGAACAACTGGCAATGTCTCCGTTCGCATTGATTTCTTATGATTTTCATGTATAAAATGAGTCATTTCATTTTAGGGCCTAGGTAACTTGGGCAAGTCCGTCCGCTGGGGTGTTTTCATATCCAATGCCCTAAAGCCATCTGATTTGGGTGTATTGACCCAAAACTTGTTAAGAAACCTAGAAAGTCCGATATAAACAAAGTCAAGCAAGTTTTCTCTCCGAGTTTAAAGTCCTCAAGGTTCTTTGTGTGAGAATAATCTTGGTTTAAGACGAGTTTTGTATAAAAAATATTTTAACGGAGATACGGAGGTTTGGTTTTACATGATGACAAGACTATCACACGTTCATGAAGGTGTGTATGAATAAAGACAGGTGAAAAGTTGAGTGAGGAATAAGGCTTAATTTTTTATTAAAAATGATAGAAATTCTGGATTTGAGACCTAGCTGGAGAATGAAAATCAAGAAAAGCTTAAGTCTTTGCAAACTCGCCTAATCCTTTTGAAGTTTTGCCCAGTCCGTATTTGTGGCATGATGACTCTAATTGATGTTTTTTAAAATGTTACGACGCTATTTACACAAACACGTAAAGATGTATATGAACTTAAGTTAAATAAGAAGTGGGGTGTGAAAAATGAGGATGGACATTTCTAACTTAGGGTAATAGAGTTTCTAGCTTAGATACTTAACCCTACAATTTGAATTGACTGTTGTTTCACTAAACTAGCTTGACGGGATTTTGTAGGCATAATCCGCTGAAAACCCTAAAGATACAAAACTCCTCGTACTAGGGACACCTAGAGGTTGAACGGTTTGTTGCACGGGCACAGTGCAATCGCGTTCCCTGCGAAAGGGAGGTTAAGATTTTGTTTTTCTTGGGACGAGCAAAAGATAGGTTTGGAGTATTTGTTCAGCATAATTAATTGCATTTTATGACTCATTTCTTATCATTTTGTAAATAAACAGTGGCATTTAGTATGTATCTTCTCATTAGTACAGGTTACAGGTACACCGAGAAATATCACTGAAAGCACGCACAACTTGCACGGATACGAAGATTTTGATCCAAAACTGCAAACATGGCGAAAAACCAATCAAGTCTAGTGAGTTTTGTAACAAAAATGTTGTGTACAACAAATGAATCATTTTGGTCCAACATGGTACACATATCTTCAAGTGTGAATACATGGCATGTGCCATAACCAAGTGGGCATGAGCTAGGACTCATGTGATCATGAGTGTAGCAAGTGGGCTTGCAGGTGGCATGGGTCATGAGTATTTGATCAAGTGGATGGTATGAGTGTGACGTACATTTTTTGGAGAAAAAAATCACCATCTCTGTTCTTTAGCTCCAGAATAAAACGATTGAGAATCAAAGAAAATAAAGTATTCTAAAAATTAAGTTAGGACCATTGGAGTACACTGTATGAAGCTGGGCCCAGAAGCTACATGCTACTTGGCCGCCACTTCCCCATTTCCAGCGGCCAAACCTTTTTTATGTGGGCCCGTGCTCTTGCCATGGGTCCACCTCTGTCCAATCAAGCCACTTTTATCATTTATTTTGGCTGGAAAAACTCCTATAAATAGCAGATCACAGATTAAGTTCTGGGTTAGATTTTTGAGTAGAAAATCAAATTGTAATGCTTGCTTACTTCTTCTTTTTCCCCTTGCAAGCTCTCATTTGAGAGCTTGGAAAGTGGAGATTGAAATTGTAAGCTATCTTGTACTCAAGTCCCTCCAATTTGTGAATAAAACTTGTAATCTTTTGCTTAACTTCTTTGCTCATTTCTTACTTGTTTTCTTTATATGTTCTTGCTTTTGTGTTTTCTTTTCTCTTTTTATGATGATATTTGAATAATTTCTTTGGTTATGGTGATGGTGACGATGGAGATGAATGGCTTAGTCTTCCTCCTTCTCTTATGAATATTTAATATGCTCAAAACTTAATTGTAACTTTAAAATTGTTTTATGGATATTTTTAATATGGTATTTTGATTTTGATGGTTGTTTGTAACCTTTATCTTATACCCTATTATCTCATTATCACTATTTTGCAATGTTAAAGTTAGAATCAAATTAGTTTTAAGGTTGCTAAGTGTTTTGATAGGATATTTTACTTGATGTTGGTTGACACCCTTCATTTAGCATGTATCTTGTATTATCACCCCACACTTAGCAAGTTTAATACTAACACCTTACTTCTCATATGCTAATTTACGTATGTGTTGATGATGTATGCTTGCTAACCCTTGTGCTTAGTTTTGATAATTCATGCTTGGACATACAAACGGTAAGTGAGAACAATACGGATTCCTTTCATTCCTCGTGTATGAGTTCGTCATCTTGATGGTTTATGCTTCATCACCGCCTTGATACGCCATACTTCATTTCGGTGCTAACTAGAGCAGGGAACACTCATCATCAAGAGAAAGTCGAAGATTTTGCCACGATTCAATCATCCGAACCGGAGCCACGACCGCTTTTCTTTTCTTATATACTTTGTTTTTCTTTTTGTGACACAAACCTGAACAAAACCAAATTCTTTTCTATTTGAACTGGACATAAAAACTCCTAATCATCAATTCCCTGTGGATCAACTCGTACTTACCGGCTAGCCACAACGAGCTATGCACATACGGTTTATAGATTTTAAAACGAGACTGAGTTCGCGTGAGCCGAATTTCTAAAATCCTTTTCTTTCAAAATACATAGGCGTGCACGTGTGAAGTACCAACAGTATAACACCGACTCTAAATATTTATTTGAATTTAGTACATGCCAGATACCCTTAAGTCATGTTAAGTTGCTACTGGTCCCTAGAGTGATTGCCCTTCGTCACCTTGTACCCACTCTTGAGTGATTGCCCCTCGGCCCATTTTACCCACTCTTTGATTATGTGATAATCATGATTTTTTATGGGAATAATTGTAGCAATAACATCGCATATCCTCCTTGTTGTTATATGTGTTTGGTTACAAGATAAATTCAAGTAAAATACTCTAATAGACTTATAATGTTATGAGTAACCACCACATGAATATCTAAATAATATATCATATATGCTTAAGAAAAAGAAAAATTATTCATTTATTTTAGCTTATATATGTATAAGAATTATTCTTAAATATGATATTTGTTTGCATATTAATCTTCAGTATTTTTACGAAAGTTCAATAGGGGAAGTTGCTTCCGCTGGACCCTATATGGAGCTACCCTTGTTTGTTCGGTAAGAACCTATTTGCTCCCAGGATTTAAGGAGAATTATTGGGTTTTGGATTCATGAATCCTAAGATTAGCAAAGTTTGTGATTGGCTTGAGAATTAGGATTTCAAAGATTTGTTGGATTTTGTGGTGGGCCCCCACTATTTTCAAGGATTCATGGATCCTACAAAAAAGAAGGGATTTGTGAGGATTTGTGAGACCCATTGTACTCTTCTCTCTTAAAAAATCTCCTCTCTATCTCTCTTTTTAATACTCAAATCCAAATCCTACTTTCTTTTCCCTAACCAAAAAAAAACTACAAGGATTTACAAATCCAAAACTAGAATCTTTTACAAACCAAACAAAAAATTACTTAATCCAGAAATTTTCAATTGTACTATTTTGAAATCTAAATTTCACAATCCTACAACCAAACAACCCCTAAGGCCAGGTTTGCATAGTTAGGAGTAAAATCCGTAGGATCTAATTTGGGGTGAGAATATCCTAGAATGCACTAGCATTCATTTTGGGTGAAAATGCAGGAGATTTTCAACTTGAATGAGTGTTTAAGTAGTTTAGGATAATGATATAATTCCCTATCAAATAATTTACATATTTTTCAGATCAAAGACCTAGAATACGCATTCAGTTCACATCAAAGCAGCTGAAAATTATAATTATAATTTAAGAATATCCAACCTTTTTATGCTGAAGATGCCAAGTTGATTATACCAGAATTATATTCATCAGTATCTAATTGCAAATATAAATCATATGATAAATATCACAAATTTTACAGCACTGGAGAATTAACCGATCATCAAACAACAAACCACAAGAAGTTTCTGATAATAGAAAAAAGTCGAATCTAACCACATATCTTAAGCTGCATTTCGAGCTCCAATAGATTGGGTTGTTGAAAGAAGATCTCTCTCGATGCGACGGAAAGCTGACGAATCTCAACCTTCGAGAGCTGAACTTGCTTGCCTGGCCTCACTGAGTGAACCTCTAGCAATTTATTGGTTATATCGTCCAGCAACATAGGATCCATTCCTTGAGGATCGATTGTTCGATCAAAAAATCGAAATAGTACTAGCTATCTCCTATTTTTTCCTTCCTCTTCTTTTAAATTTTTTTGATTTCTAGGACTTTGATTTGATTTGTTTGAACGAAATTGAAAGAGGAAGAAAAATAAGACGCGAGAAGAAGGTGAAGAAAGTTTACGGGATCCTCACAATGAGTTTGAACTACGGCGTGGTTTTAGAATTACTTGAGTAAATCACATGGTGGTTTCTAGGAAATAAGCCTAAAATTGAATTTAGTATACAACGGAAATTTTTTATATTATAAAAGCACATTGAAACCGACACGATAAAAGTAACGCATAAAATTAAATTTAGTAAGTAATGGAAATTTTTTATATTATAAAAACGCTTCGAAACTCATACCACAAAAATAAAGTATAAAATTAAATTAGTAAGCAATTGCATTTGAACCCAATATATTCTCCATGTATGTAAACTAATTTACCATCTAGGCTAAGACCTCACTATTGATTTATTTTAGCATATTTATGTACAGGAATTGCTCTTAAATATGATATTTGTTTGCATATTAATCTTCTGTATTTTTACAAAAGTTCAATTGGAGCAGTTGCTCCCGCCAGACAGTATATGGATCCGCCCTTGCTAGTTCGGTAAAGGGATTCGTGATACATACAACATTTTCTCGTCCATATGTCGACTCCAGCTAGCAAAATTTTAGCTTCATAGCATGCGCATGAATTCTTTCCATAATATACAAAAATAATTATGTGCATGAATGTATGAATATACATTTGCACTTGGGGAATTCTTTTGAGAATAAACATTGAATACTATTAGGTTTATAAATGGATAGCTACATGGAAATAAAGTAATGCATTACTATTTTTCCCACCCTAATTTAGCAAAGGATTTAATGGGAAGGATCTGATAATGGATTCTTCATTTGGTGCTATGTATTCTACAGTTGTAGCGTCAATGGATGCAAACCCCTATATAAGTAGGAAGAATATACATTCTGTACATATTTTTGTGCAGGCTTTATGCCGTAGATTTTAATATAAGTCATGAAGCCATCCACAAATATACTTAAAGCTCAGAGTCCAATCCTAGGTCCGCACACATTAACATTAACAAGGTAAGAACTCGACGATAATGGCATTATTATTTAACTAGCGAGATTTATGACGAAATATTACAAATAATTAAGTGTTTCTTGTTCTATGACAAAAAAATCCATTTTTTTCCACATTAATAATTAATTAGAAGTAATGGGGAATAGTATAGTTTGAAATAAGTAATATCTAAATAGATGATTACATTAAAATAGGAGTGCCAAGTTTAGTTATGCAAATCAAAATTCTCATCATAGAATTTTTTTTTCCGATTATTCATTATGCAAATTCTATAATTAGAATTTGATGTATAGTTGATTAGCATACTTACTATCTATAAGGAGGAATAAGCGATCTTAAATGGAGATTGTTCAATCGACCTGCAAGATACATTTTTATAATACTTATAGCAGTAATGGCGAATCAAGCAAATAATATTCACATGAACCATTCTGAATTTTTCTATAAAGCAGATTCTACGAGCACTAAAACTTGATCTAAATAAAGTATATATATCATCCGGTGTATGGAAGGTCCAAGAAAAATGAAAGTTGACAAAGGCCCTTGGAAAAGGCGGCCTCCAAGTCCAAGCATCACAATTTAGCGGGAGAGGACGAAGGCAATGACCAATTACGATGCGGCTCCTTTATTCAGCGCAAATCAGAGATGGCGGCAGAAAAGCTGAATATCTAAAACACAACGTGCGCCATTTGATTGAATGAATTTCTCGTTGTGTCGGTTTTTAGAAAATGAATAGAAATCACAACCAAAAATATTTGACCGCAATCAATAACGGTGTCGTATATAGATTTCGTTAGCAAGTACGGATCGTCCACAGGGATTGTGCGATTCGTTCGTATTTTGTTTTGTTTGAATTGAAAATTTAATAGAAAAGAAAAGCAAAAAAAAAAAACGATTCAAGATTTATATTGATGAATTTCAAGAATCAACCAAATCTAATCAAGAATCAAGAAAGCATTAAACATCAAGAATCAAGAATTGATATAATTCCAATCAATTTAAGTTTCAAGATTTGAAGTAAAGCTCGTAGGAATCGATTAAATCGTAGATGTGGAGAAGACTAAAAATTACCGTTTCTTATCCATTAACAAGTTGATGCTAAATTGATGTCGATTTATCGAGGATTAAGGATCTTGTGAAGAATTAGGGTTTTTTCGTCCTATCCTTTGTCCTTTCGATGAATCACATTCACTAGATAGCTTCTTGAAAATCCAATGATCGATCGTTGATCTCTAGATCGTGCGAAAAGAATCAAGAACGCATTTCGCATCGATCTAGATCATCGATCATTCAATTTTCAAGAATTTCCAATTGTTATTGGACTTAAGAAAACGTTTAAAAATTCATCAATATCATCATTCTACAATCATCTCGATTCCTCCACGAGCGGAGTTTATTCGCGCATCATCACAAAGAATACATTCAAGAATTGAAGATGAATCATAATGCTCGAATTGAAATATAAGCAAGTTTAAAGAATCTTCACCTTTATTTATTCCATAAATTGTTACACATTGCTCAAGGCTACAAGAATTTGAGAAGGAACAAAATTGTAGAATCTAGCGTTGCATCGGCACCTTGAGTCGTAGATCGGCTTGGATCTCGTGCTCCGATGAATGCCGGCTTCGCTTCTAAAGGATGGTTGAAGACTTGCTTTGCTTGAACTCAATGGATCTTGAATTTGGATTTTCTAGATTGGATTAGGGTTAGAGTTTGGAGGTGGCAAGAGTGTGGGTTGATAGAGTGCTAGGGTTTCACAACATTCAACAACAATCAACAACCCTAATTGAGGAACAACCTTTTCAAGTGAGCCTTGGGTTCTTTTTATAGGTTTCCTAAAACCCTAGGTCTAGGATTTTGAATTTAATTTTCCCTCCAAAAGTTTGTTATAGGAAGAAGCTTCTAGAACTAGTTAGTTAGGAGCTTAGCTTCTATCCTAAGCTAGGAGGTTAGGGAGAATGTTTTAGGCTCTTAATGGAGTTAGGGTGAAGCTTGTTGTGGAAGCTTGGGGTGTTTAGTTTAGAACCCAAGGGCTTGCTGATCTGGCAGAATGTTCAGGATCTTTCTGGAATTTGCAGAGGTTTTCTGAGGTGTAGGACATGAGGTAAGAACAATGCACTGAAATTGAGGTGATGACGTAGTATGGCCGCCACGGTTCCGCGGCTCAAGGCGGCTCCGGTCGCGGAACCGCGGCAATGTGGCTGCCTTAAGGCTTCATACTTCACATTTTGATTTCTGATGTCATGTTGGTGTTTTCCTGATATATTGAATCTCTGAATGCCTTTTAGATCATTGCCAGATTCCAACTCCTTGAGTTTGCGTATTCTTTAGCAGTTTTTGTTTTGTAAATTTGACCATTCTTCTGGATTTCCCTGCACAAACTTCGGAACACAAGTTGCGCAATATAGGAATGATGCCATGCTATGAAATACAGTCAATTTCCCTAGACATGCCGGTTTTAAAGTCTAACACATGCAATCTGATATTTTACGACTGTTTTGCTAATATGTGCTATATGAATGCCGAACACTTCTGGATGAGTGCAAATGATAGGGAAATTGCCGTGTTAAAAATGCAGTATTTTCGACTGATCAAATTCCCCCAAACTTATTTTCGATCGTCTCGAGCGAATGGTTTTTTTATTAAAAAGAGAAGGAGAAAATAAAGAAAGAGAAAAACTAACCAGCACACTTTCGTAGGCAACACGATTGCACTGAGCACGTACAACAAGCCTTTAAACCTCTAGGTGTCCCTAGTAGGAGGAGTGCTGTCTCCTGAGGGTTTTCAGTGGATTGCACCCACAAAATCCAATAATAAAAGAAAAATCATGAATATTACATTTAAAGAAAAGAATCGTAAAAGAAAAGCCTTGAAAATTAGGGTTTTCGGTTGTCATGAGCCCTATCTTAATAGTCATGAAAAGATGTCAGAAATCACGTCCTCCCTCAATAAAACATCGTCCTATTCTTCATTCCTATCTTTCTTCCAAACATTGATCATATCACCTTGCGTGTGTGTAAAGGACATCCCTACACCCGGAGAATTTAATTCAAGCTATCATATTCTTGCCCATCAGCCTCAGTACTTTTGATTAATGAATATTTAGATGAGATTGCTCACACATTTTCATGCGACTGTTAATACTTCTTGTGGTACTAACCAGCCGATTACTCATGTGCTTGCTTATTTGGTGTATTTTCCTCGTCTTGCACCACCTCAGGCATAGCAGTGACTCACAGACCAGTTGGCCTTAGGGCACTAGGTGAAGAGGCACCCTCGCTATATTTTTTTTTATTGCCCTTGGTGATAACAAAACCAGTGTCCATTTTTCTCACCACTTTGTATTTTTTTTATTCACTTTTTTTTATTTCCTTCATACATCGGCTTTAAGACAAGAGCATTTTAAGGTATCCTCTACTATCCCGGGCTTTAAGACGTGTGTAAGTGTGAATAACAGGGTATCAACGTTCAAAATATTTGGCTTCCAGAATAGAAACTATTTTTCAGACTTATTTTTATCCTCAGATTAGTGACTTCCTTCATCTTACTAACCCTTGAGACAACGGCTCATAACTACTTATTACTAGTTCGTATAAGAAAACTTCTAATTTTCTTAGTTTTCTTAAAATTTTCTAATCTCATGGATGTAATTGTTCACAATCTAATCTTTTATTATCTTATTTATATACAAAAAAGTTTAAATATTAAATATTTTTATAGTTGAAATTTTTTAAATTTTTATGGGTTTTGAAATTTTTTAAATTTTTATAGGTTTTTAAAGAAATGTTTTGTGCTTATGCAAATGATATGCAAATGATATGATGCAAAAATAAGCACAAATCTCCCCCAAACTTGTTTTCAACAGTGTCCTCACTGTTGCCAACCGCTATACCTACAAAACCTGTAAGCCTGGGGGGAATTTATTAGTGGGGGCAAAATATCTAAGTGAATATCTTCCCCCAAACTTATTCTTTTCACTCACCTCCATTCAAAAGATGATGCAGTAATATGAAGATGAGACGGAGGAATTTTAGTCCAAATAAAATGGCTCCTGTAAGAACAGGAGCTCCTCCGTGGGGTCAGTGGAAAAATACGGCTTTAATCTATGTCCATTTACTTTGAAAAATGTGCCGTTTTTAATATTTTCTATCTCTACTGCCCCGTGCGGGTATACAGACCGCACAATAAAAGGTCCCTTCCACCGAGATCGAAGCTTACCCGCGTGAAGGTGTAATCGTGAATCATAAAGAAGGATTTGCTGATCAGGTGTAAATGTTTTTCTCAAAATGTTTTTATCGTGAAAAACCTTAGTCCTATTCTTTACAATTACAGCGTTATCATAAGCTTCATCGTGGAGTTCGCTTAGCTCATTTAGTTGCAGCTTCTGAAAGTTGCAGGCTTGGTTTAAGTTAAAGTTGATTTCCTTAATAGCCCACAATGCTTTATGCTCTATCTCGACTGGCAAGTGACATGCCTTCCCAAACACTATCCTATATGGAGACATCCTTAGGTCGGTTTTAAATGCAGTTCGGAATGCCCAAAGTGCATCCGTCAGTTTGGTCGACCAATCTTTTCTATTCTTAGCAACAGTCTTCTCCAGGATTTGTTTGATCTGTCTATTTGAAATCTCATCCAGCCCGCTCGTTTTGGGATGATAAGGTGTAGAAAGTCTGTGGTTGATTACGTATTTCCGCATCAAAGTCTCGAAAGACTTGTTGCAGAAATGTGTCCCGTTATCGCTATTGATAGCGTGTGGGTGTCCAAATCGCGAAAAGATGTTTTCTTTTAAGAACTTAATGACAACCTTTTTGTCATTAGTGCGATATGGAATAGCTTCAACCCACTTCGAGAAATAATCAACCGCAAGCAGTATGTACAAATTCCCAAAGGAGTTGGGAAAGGGACCCATAAAGTCAATGCCCCAAACATCGAAAATTTCAACCACTAAGATGGGTTGCTGGGGAATCTCATTACTCCGGGAAATCATACCCGTGTACTGACATTGTGTACAGGTTTTGCAATACTCAAATGCGTTCTTGAATAAGGTCGGTCAATAAGAACCGCATTGCAAAACCTTCTCCGCCGTCTTTCTAGGACCGAAATGACCCCCCACAGGCCTGATCATGACTAAAAGATAGAACACTCTTGAACTCTTCATTCGGGACACATCGGCGAATGATCTGATCAGGACAATATTTAAACAGATAGGGTTCATCACAGTAAAAGTGTTTTACTTGGGATAGAAAACGATATTTGTCCTGTTTTGACCAATCGCTGGGTATCAGTCCCGTGGCAAGATAGTTCACAATATCCCTGAACCAAGGTTCCTCGGATACGTTCAAGAGTTGTTCGTTTGGGAAAGAATCATTGATCGTCAGGGTCACAGGGGAAGAAGAGATGCGTGAAAGATGGTCGGCTACAACGTTTTCACATACTTTCTTATCTTTGATAACAAGATCAAATTCTTGTAATAAAAGGATCCAACGTATTAGCCTACCTTTTGCATTTTTTTTCGCCAAAAGATGTTTTAGGACGGAATGGTCAGTGTACACAACTATTGATGAACCAATCCAATTTAGCAAAGGATTTAATGGGAAGGATATGATAATGGATTCTTCATTTAGTGCTATGTATTCTACAGTTGTAGCGTCAATGGATGCAAACCCCTATATAAGTAGGAAGAATATACATTCTGTACATATTTTTGTGCAGGCTTTATGCCGTAGATTTTAATATAAGTCATGAAGCCATCCACAAATAAACTTAAAGCTCAGAGTCCAATCCTAGGTCCGCACACATTAACATTAACAAGGTAAGAACTCGACGATAATGGCATTATTATTTAACTAGCGAGATTTATGACGAAATATTACAAATAATTAAGTGTTTCTTGTTCTATGACAAAAAAATCCATTTTTTTCCACATTAATAATTAATTAGAAGTAATGGGGGAATAGTATAGTTTGAAATAAGTAATATCTAAATAGATGATTACATTAAAATAGGAGTGCCAAATTTAGTTATGCAAATCAAAATTCTCATCATAGAATTTTTTTTCTTCCGATTATTCATCATGCAAATTCTATAATTAGAATTTGATGTATAGTTGATTAGCATACTTACTATCTATAAGGAGGAATAAGCGATCTTAAATGGAGATTGTTCAATCTACCTGCAAGATACACTTTTATAATACTTATAGCAGTAATGGCAAATCAAGCAAATAATATTCACATGAACCATCCTGAATTTTTCTATAAAGCAGATTCTACGAACATTAAAACTTGATCTAAATAAAGTATATATATCATCCAGTGTATGGAAGGTCCAAGAAAAATGAAAGTTGACGAAGGTCCTTGGAAAAGGCGGCCTCCAAGTCCAAGCATCACAATTTAGCGGGAGAGGACGAAGGCAATGACCAATTACGATGCGGCTCCTTTATTCAGCGCAAATCAGAGATGGCGGCAGAAAAGCTGAATATCTAAAACACAACGTGTGTCCCAGGATTGCCATATCGAAAGGTTAAATAACCTTTTAATAATTTTGTTTATTTGAATACATGATGGGTATCGGTTATTTTATTTATATGAGTGTACACGGGTTATCGCCATAAATGAGGTCCAACCAAATAGATTTAAGTATTATTGGTGGAGGGCCTATTAATGACTTATATGCATTTTCCTCATAGTTTTTCCAATGTGGGACTATTGCTCCCACATATCTCAACACTTCACCTCACTTGCAACATAGTTATCACGTGGATCGTACATGTATAGAGCTAAATCTTTGTGAGGTTCTTTTTTTGTTGTTGCATGTAGCTGGCTCTCTCAGAGGTGGATGACGTGTATTGCTAAATTTCTCACGTTGCGCTTGGTCTACGGAATGGAAGATTATTGAAAATCCTGACATTCCTAAGAAAATGTTTTTCCAGGCATCTAATTTTAAGAAATCTTGCATTACAGTACTTGGTATATATTAATCATAACTGGTAGTAGCGTCCAAATGATATGAAAATTGGTAGACAACTATTTAAGGATATGGAGATCAATATGGACGGAGCCGGTCGCCGAAAATATCTATGAATAATTGACTTTTAAAGACACCACAATAGAAAATTTTCTATTGTGCCAAGGTATACCACGTACGTTTCCTACATATGTGTGAGTGTGTGTGTGTGGAGTAAAAGGGGCCGACAGTATCCCTATAGGATGTATCCTACACTGTGAATTCAATCATCAGTCATAAACTATCATTACAATAAACCCTACAAAATTTTCTAACAATTATAAGACAATATTCGAAATGGCATATAGTTCGGCAAAGCTCACACCAGCGGCTGAAATTTCAAACTCGACAAATTCTACGGCATCCATTTCCGATGATGGAAAGTGAATATCTACTTCCTCCTAGTGGCACTAAAGTTGGTACATGTTTTAAAAGAAGAGAAGCCTAAATCAACCGAAAATGAAATAGTGGCGGATATCATATTGCCACAGAAATGAGAGTAAGAAGACTTCCTCTGTAAAGGCAATATTTTGAATGGTCTCTCCAACGAGCTGTACGATGTGTATCATTGCAAGTTCTTAGATAATACAGTAAAAGAACTTTGAGACGATATGTACAACAAATACAAAACCGAGGAGGCCAGTGACAAAAAGTTTCTTATTGGAAAATTATTTGATAACAGAATGATAGATAATAAATCTATTATGTCCCAAGTTAATGAACTTTAATTACTTATGCATCAAATAATCTCTGTGGGTCATCATTTCGACGAGTCTTTGTAATTAGTCTTTACTATTATTGCAAAATTACCATTATCTTGGAAAGACTGTCGAAATGAACTTAAACAAAAGAGAAAAGTCATGACTATGCAAAAACTGGTTAAGTTTCTCTAAGTTGAGAAAAATTCTGGAAACTTGGATAAACTATAAATGGAAACAAGAAATCCAAAGGCTCTTGTGATAGAAAATGGCTTTAATAATAAAGGTCAAAAGAGAAAGAAAAAATGACTACTCTGGAAATAATAATAAAAAGCATAAACAAGGAAATTCTAAATGATCTTGCTGGAAATGCGGAAAGAGTGGCCACTTTAAGAAAACAATGCCGAATGTATTTGAAGGAAAAACAATAAAAGAGACCTATATGGCACCCAACGAGGATTTTGCAGCAGTAATTTCTGAAGCAAATTTTGTTGGGAATGATATCGAATGGTGGATAGACTCAGGTGCTACGAGACACATTTCTCGAAGAAGGATTCTCTTCAAGACATATGAAAATGTCGATAGTGGAGAAGAACTCTATATGGGAAATTCATCCACGGCCAATGTTAAAAGGAAAGGAAAGGTTATTCTGCGTCTCTCATCGGGAAATAATTTGATTTTGAATGATGCACTTCATGTTCCGGATATTAGGAAAAATCTTGTATCCGTTAGTCTTCTAAATAAATATGGTTTCAAAGTGTTGTTTGAAAGTGACAGCATAGTTCTGTCCAAGGATGACGTATATGTCGGTAAAGACTACATAACTAATGTAAGTAGGTTCTAGTGCTCGCGCCGCAAGACTCGCCCCCAATGCGGAAGCGAAAACAAGAACTTTTATGCAAGTACTAGAAACTACAACTAAGAAATCGACTCCAAACATTAAACTAGCAAGCAAATCAATACAACTAACTATAAGTTATCGAGCATACAATCTTTGCATCATATCCACTCAATCGTGGAAGACCCCTTCTAGGCTCCTAGGCTGTCGGAAATGAGTTTGAGAGGCGATCTCCTTTACCGAAAATGATCCACCCTAGAAAAACCGATTCAAGCTCCAGCTTCACTCCAAAGTGAACTTTTAGGAAGCAACTGACACTCTAAATTCGCTAGGAATTGAGTGTGAGAGATGTAGGAAATATCATTATTTTTTTCTTTCTTAATTTCCCCTTTTTCTCAACAAATGAGAAGAATAATGAAGGAGGAGATGAGAGCATGAAAGGAGGGGGGGGGGGGGAATGAGAGAATGAAAGCTTGAGAGAGAAATGAGCCATATCAATAATAGTTTTAACAAAACATTTTGCAATAAAAAATGCAAACCCATTCCTCTTATCATCGCTCCCTACCAAACTCTCTTTACACCTCACCTTCCACCTCATTTCATTTTTTGTCCAAAAAGGAAAATCAATAATGAAGTTTTTTCCTTCTAAAAGTATTCTTCTATAAATACAAAAACACATCCCTAGTATATGTATCGAATACATACATTCGTATCCGTATAAAAATACGAATAAGCTAGAGTGAGAAAATGAATAGTGAACATAATACTAGAATATATATATATATATATATATATATTAAATTAATACCTAATTTAATAATCTGGGTTAAAACATAAACCGACTAGTATTACCAAATGTCCGATTAAAATCCGTGTAGCCAGTATATGTATTTAATGCCCCGTCTCGATAATCCTACGACTAGGGACCTGTATAACGATGTGCTTATAGACTACCCAGCTCCCACCAGTGTGACTGTCATCACAATGCTGGTAGTAAAGCAAAGATACTAAGGGCTCTACCAATATGTACTGAAAGAAACACATGCGCATACTGAGGTAGAAATAAACTAGGTAGCATACTGCCATTTCGAGCAAGACTGTTATTATAACTGTGAATATCCCAAGCTTCCAATATATAATATACAAACCAGTATGATATAATAATGTCCTCTAGGGCATATATCACTAACAATATCCCACTCGCACTAATACCATGTATTGGCATATGTTCATATCAGATTTTTGCATTTTCATACCGCCCAATTTTTGTCACATTGCATATCGGTAGATACTCTTGAGCCGTGTTTGCTAGTCAATTGCAGGATACAGGTTCTCGGTTCTAAAACGGTGAAATTCATGGAAAACACAACAAAATCCGGGTTCCTGCCAACCACTGAGAAAACACGGTCTCCGCTCGTCATCCGTATGTTGCCAGATACCAGTTTAGGAAGACAAAATGTCAAATCAATGTCACCCTCATGCACAAGGCTCAATGGTAGCACAAAATCCAAGAGATCTACGCGGAGCTCGAGGCAATCATGACAAAATCTTGGCAAAAAGTCCACCTTTCCCTCAACAGAAATTCTGGAAAAATCGTGGAGTCAAATTGAGAAAATACACATACCAGAATAAAGGAGACAGAAAACCAGGGAAGCCCAAAAAACAGGAAAGCCCAATTCAACTATAGGGCCGCGGATCCGCGGCCAAAGTGGGGTCCAGGCCGCGGATCCGCGGCCATTCTGGCGCCAAAGACAGAGAGTTTTTTGGGGTATTTTGGTCTTTGTACAGGTGTTTTGGTGGTTGCCCTAGGTTTTCATTTCTTGGCCTATAAATAGCCTAGAACTTTGTGAAGGAAAGGGTCCAATTCTTGTATTTTCATTTTGCTAAAGTTTAGTGTGTTTCTTCTTCCTCTTCTCACCTCTTCTCCATTAAACTTGTAGTGAGTTTTTGAGTGAAGAGTGATGAATAAAGAAGAACCATTTATTATCATGCTTGTCTCTTTATTTTGTTAAATGTTGTAATTTTAATTCGTTAAGTAGTTGTTGTTATTTCCTTGTTGTTTCTTTCTTCTCTCTTTTTCTTTATCATTCATACGACAATGATACTTACGCTCGATCCTCGCCAAGGTGAGGTCACAAATAGTTAGTCGTATTCTCCTAATCTCCTTCTTTCTCTCTTCCTCTTTTGTTTTGTTTTGTTTTTCCTTATCATGAAGTGTGAGTAGTTCATTCTTGTTAGGGTAGGATAAGGGAAGTTTGAGAGAAGGAAATCTCTCTCACTCTTTCCTTGCCCAACAGCTTAAATCAACTCCCGTTAATTGAACCACAATCCGCTCCTTACGGCACCCTATCCTACATGATAGCGGTGATTCCGTAGTGAGACCGGTTGTGGTTGAATTAACCGGAGGTTATGGCTAAGAGCCAAGAACGGACGGACAAGCACTAAAAGGAAGACTTATGCGTTGGAAAGCCTAGCTTATACTCGCAAAGTCCTTCCTAGTGGTGCTAATCCCCGTTGTTGCCGATTACCGTAACACTGATATTAAGAGGGGCAACGAAAGATGTGGAGACTCCTAACTCAAACTAACCTAATCCTAACCCTAACAAGCTCGCTTTAAATATCAACTCAACACTTAGTTAATCACAAACAAAATCTGAACAACCGGACTTAACTCGTTAAAACACTTTGAAAAAGACTCCCATCTCCCTGCGGACGACCCGTACTCAACCGGCTAGCTACAAGCGAAACCGTCTTGATTGCGGTATTTAAACTAAACTTGAACACGCACGTAACCTAACAATCAAATGGCGCCGTTGCCGGGGAGACGGTAGTTTATTTCCTTATGTAATTTCGGGTTAATTTGTAAGTAAAAAAAAAAAACGAAAAAAATACATACATTGGAAAAAAACCATCTTGTTGTTTTTGATTAGCTTTTGTGCAAGTGTGCAGGAAAATACGAAGTTCAAGATCGACGCCAAAGACGTCTGATAATACGGAGTTCAAGTACAGTGCCAAAGACGTGGGAAGATAGACCCACATTTCGCGGCTACACCGCGACGGATCAAAACCAAGCAAACGGTCTATTGTAAAAATCTGGAGTAGATACAGTGAGTAAGTTCAAATTCAGGACATCCAGACAAGCAGAGGACACCCAACAGAGGACACCCAAATTTTTTCAGAGCTCCAATTCATCTACCTAGCCGCGGATCCGCGGCCTAATTAGGTGTTTGGCCGCGGAACCGCGGCCATTCATTGCAGTCAGGGTCTCCAATTTTCTGTAAGTCCTCCTTTCTCCTTCCCCACTCCTCTGAACTCCAATAAACTGTGTTTTCTGCAGCCTTCTTTGCGCAAATTCTTCTCCCCCTTCCAATAAACTGTTCTTGTGCAGGATTCTTTGCGCCGCAAATAAAAATTGTTTGCAGTTGATTTGTTACTGTTTTGAATTTCTTTAATACGGACTTAAGGGGCTTGAAACCAATCCAGATTGGGTGGGGATTTCATCACCCTTCCCAGGACCCCAAAAATCACTAAAGCATATGCATTGTCCATTGTAAATTAAAAAATACTAGACTTCAGCCCTAAGGACTTCGCGCTCATTAGGAGAAGATAAACCGTGTTTAGAACCTCGCTTAACCGTATATTGTTTACGGGGTGTCTAGGAAAGTGTTAAAGGCGCAATCGCCGAAAGAGAAAGGGTTATTTAATTAAGGAACTTCGCGAAAGCGTTGGACAACCTCCCCTTATCTCTGCACTTACCTGGCCTCGTGATCAGTGTATTTTTAAGCCCGTTTCTCGACATTGTTTAACTTCGACAATCAAGTTCAGGAGCAGGTCTAGTAGACCTAGGTTACCCTAGATCTAGGTGTGATTGTGCATATCTTGTTTGTGATTGCTTAAGCCGTATTTCCGTAAATATTTCTGTAAATCTCTTTCTAAAAAAAAAGAAAAAAGAAAAAATCAAAAACTTTTATAAAAACTTGCCCTTTTGTCGCCAAATCCATTTTCACCCACCACCTATCGCCTTTCTCCATTAACGTTTTCTTACCCTCACCTTCTCCGTTTTGACTATACTAAACTCGTTTAGTGTATGTCCGCTTGGACTCGGGACACTAGCGCCCGTCTAGTCCGCGTTACGTTAGTCGCGACCGACTACGCGATCGACTCCGAAGTCGATACTCCGTCCACCCCTCTTTCACCCCTTCCTTTGCCGGCCAACTCCGACGTTGACCGGAATTCTGTTCATACATCTTCACCTTCACCTTCACCTTCACCAACCTCTTCTTCCGCGATGTCGAGATTTAATCCGAACATCTCTTTGACCACCGCTGGATTGGCTCCACCTCCTACGGAGACCAATATCCCACCACCTCCGCCTGTTGTAGCGCCGCAGCGAATCGCGCTCCAGGATCGTTTCTACCCCACCCGTTCTGCACTTCCCACCTGCCTTTCTCTTCCTCCGGCCAATGGGGACAACTTTGAAATTAAGCCCCATTTCATCAACATGCTTCCATGTTTTCATGGGCTTGAATCTGAAGATGCCTATATCTTCATCAATAAATTTCAAAACGTCTGTGCCATGATGAAAACAACCCAGCTGTCGGACGATGCTATACGTTTACGGGTCATTCCGTTCACTTTATGCGATCTCGCTGAAAAATGGCTGTATAGCACCGCTTCCCACTCAATCACCAGCTGGGACGAGTTTGTTAAAGCGTTTCTGAAAAAATTCTATCCAAATCATAAAACCGCAAGAATTCGAAATGAAATCAACCAATTCTCCCAGCTTCCTTCTGAACCCTTCTGGAAGTGCTTTGACCGATACAAAGACCTTCTTGTTCAGTGTCCTCACCACGGTATAGAGAAATGGCAGATCTGCCAAACCTTATACGAGGGACTGAACCCAACAACGAAGCAGTTGCTGGAAACCATCTGTCAGGGCCACTTCCTATCGAAATCTGACGAGGAAGCGTGGAAGTTTTTTGACGACCTTGCGGAGCAAACGCTACAGTGGGAGAGCACCAGACCGACTTCTTCTTCTTTTACCTCCACTTCTACCGGTCAGTCTAGGGTAGGAATCCACCAACTTGACGTCTCTATTGCGATGAAAGCTGAAATGGCTGCTATAACAAAAAAGCTCGAAGCGATAGAAAGCAAATTTTCTGCTCCTGCCCCCACCCCTGTTCTCCCCCTTCGTACCATCTGCGCTTGTTGTTCCGATCCTTCTCACTTGACCGAAGAGTGTCCTTACAATCCACCCTTGCAAAGACAGGATCAGGTTAATGCTGCCTTCCAGCAAAGACCGAGGAATGATCCATACTCTTCCACCTACAATCCCGGGTGGAGGAACCACCCCAATTTCGCCTGGAATCAGAATCAGAATCAATTCCAAGGTAACAATTTCCAAAGGGCCCCTCCACCGCAGCAACAAGCGCAACAACAAACTCAACATCAATATCAGCAGCCCTTCCAACCCCAACCTTACCAAAATCAGACGAACAACTTTGCACCCAACAATTCTTTTCCACTAAACAACTTTGTTTCGTCAAACAACGATAAGGTTTCCTCGCTCGAACGAAGTCTGGAGGCGTTTGTTAAACAATCGACTCAATCCACCGCCAACATCCAGTCTTCCATTCAATCTTTAGTGCAACACACTGCCGCACACGGGCAAAGCATCAAGACCATCGAGGCCCAGATTGCACAGCTGAACGCGGCCTTAAGAGAGCGAGAGAAGGGGAAGCTCCCGTCCCAGCCACTTCCAAATCCCGGTCACCCACATAATGCACATGTTGCTCTTGAACAACAGAACCATAATGTGAGTGCCGTAACCACACTGAGATCGGGAAGGATGCTGCAAAACAACATTGGCAAACGGATCAACGATGACACCCCGGCCGCTTCTTCTTCTTCTTCTTCTTCTTCGTCTTCCGAGCCTATTCTCCGTTCTTCAACAGGCTCTCCTTCCTCTTCTTCTGCTCTGAACGGACCCACTTCTCACTCTACGAAAACACCTATTCTGGGATCCGTTCCAACTCCAAAATCTCCTCCTCCAGCATTAGACTCAACCAATTTTCAAAATGTTCCATTTCCAAACCGGTTGAGATCTAATAAACAAAATCCTCAAATGGAGAAGATTATGGAGTTATTTAAGCAAGTTAACATTAACATTCCTTTTTTCGATGCTGTCCAACAAGTCCCGTCTTACGCGAAAATCTTAAAGGACTTGTGCACGAAAAAGAGGAAGTCTCAGGTACCCAAGAAAGTTTTCTTGGCTAGTGCTGTGAGTGATGCCCTTACCCAATCTTTACCACAAAAATGGAAGGACCCTGGCTGTCCTACGATTTCAATTACTATTGGGGATAAGAACATCAACCGCGCACTATTAGATCTTGGTGCCAGTGTTAACCTGCTTCCGTATTCAATATACGAGCAATTAGGCGTCGGAGAGTTGAAACCCACACACTGCACTCTCCAAATGGCCGACCGATCGATCACCCATCCTAGGGGTGAGCTAGAGGATGTATTAATCAGAGTCGGGGACTTCATATTCCCCGTTGACTTCATTGTATTAGATACACAGCCTGTAGCTAACCCCCGGAATCAAATTCCGGTGATACTCGGTCGCCCATTTCTCGTAACCTCAAATGCTGTGATCAATTGTCGCAATGGTTCGATGAACCTCTCTTTTGGAAATATGACGATTGAACTCAACATTTTTCGGTTGGGGAATCAGCCCGCCGAACCTAATGCTCATATACTGGACGTCTGCTCGATCCAGGAGATCACACCAGAAGAGTGTGAATTCGAGGAGTTTCTGTTTGATCACGATAATCTTGATGCCACTAGTGCGTTTCTCTTCGAACCTGCTGCTGTTTCTGCGCCCGACAACGACTACGAGTGTTTCACGTTCTCAAATGATCTTTGCTGCGCACAACCCGAGTTTGAATCCTTCGACTTTCCGGATGAGTTACCTGAACCATCCAACTCGGTTGCCTACACTCGCTTTGAACCTTTGCTGGAGTCCTTTGAGTTCGAGACCTTTGCACCCATCTTGCCTTCTATCGTTTCACCTCCAACGCTCGAACTCAAGCATTTGCCGTCTCACCTTAAGTACGCTTACTTGGGTGAGAACGAGACCCTTCCTGTCATTATCTCGGCTTCTCTAGCTCCCGAGCAAGAGAAAGACCTTCTCGCGGTCTTGCACAGCAACAGGCAAGCTTTTGGCTGGTCCATGGCGGACATCAAGGGGATTAGTCCCCTAATCGTCGAGCATCACATTCATCTGATGGATGATGCCAAACCAGCCCGGGATTCACAAAGACGTCTTAATCCAGTCATGAAGGAGGCTGTGAAGAAGGAGATCGTCAAATGTCTAGATAGTGGTATCATTTACCCTATCTCTGATAGCCAGTGGGTTAGCCCCATTCATGTAGTCCCCAAGAAGTCGGGCATCACGGTCATCACTAACGAGGAGAACGAGTTAATCCCTACTCGCACCCAAACTGGGTGGCGAGTTTGCATTGATTACAGAAAACTCAACGCCGCAACGTGGAAAGACCACTTTTCGCTACCCTTCATTGACCAGATGCTTGAACGATTGGCCGGACATGAGTACTATTGCTTTCTAGATGGCTACTCTGGCTATAATCAAATTCCCATCGCCGAAAAAGACCAGGACAAGACCACTTTCACTTGTCCTTTCGGCACGTTTGCATATCGACGCATGCCCTTTGGGTTATGCAATGCGCTCGCTACCTTCCAGCGGTGTATGATGGGAATTTTCTCGGACATGGTGGAAAAATTTCTGGAGATTTTCATGGATGACTTCTCCATCTTCGGTGACTCCTTCGACGAGTGTTTGCTGCATCTTGACGCTGTCCTTACCCGATGTAAGGACAAGAATCTCACTTTGAACTGGGAGAAATGCCACTTCATGATGCGCGAAGGTATTGTCTTAGGACATATCATCTCGCAAAATGGCATAGAGATTGACAAAGCAAAGATTGAGGTCATTTCCAATCTGCCTCCTCCCCGATGCGTCAGAGATATCCGAGCCTTCCTTGGCCATGCCGGTTTCTATAGACAGTTTATCAAGGACTTTAGCAAGATTGCTAGGCCCTTGACTCTTTTGTTGGCCAAGGATACGCCTTTCGACTTCAACTCGAGCTGTGTGAATGCATTCGAGTCACTGAAACGCTCCCTCACTTCTGCTCCCGTTCTTTCTTCCCCTGACTGGACGCACCCATTCGAGATTATGTGCGATGCATCCGACTTTGCCATTGGTGCTGTCCTTGGACAACACATCAACAAGATACCGCACGTAATCTATTATGCAAGCCGAACCCTGAACGACGCCCAACTCAATTATACAACAACTGAGAAGGAATTCTTGGCTGTTGTATTTGCCTTAGAAAAGTTCAGGCCCTACCTCATCGGCTCTCCAGTCATTGTCTACACTGACCATTCTGCGCTGCGCCATCTTTTTGCGAAGAAAGATGCCAAGTCTCGGTTAATACGTTGGATCCTCTTGCTTCAAGAGTTTGACCTTGTCATTAAGGACAAAAGAGGATGTGAAAACGTAGTTGCCGACCATCTCTCACGACTTCCTTCTTCGCCTTCGCTTCCAATTCCGATCGACGACGTTTTCCCGGATGAACAACTCTTGACAGTATCGTGCGAACCCTGGTTCGCAGATATTGTGAACTATTTGGCCACGGGATTACTACCAACCGAATGGTCTAGTCAGGACAGACTTCGCTTCTTATCCCAAGTAAAACACTTTTACTGGGACGAACCCTACTTGTTCAAATACTGTCCCGACCAGATTATTCGTCGGTGTGTCCCTGATGAGGAATTCAAGAGTGTGCTGTCATTTTGCCACGATCAAGCGTGTGGCGGGCATTTTGGGCCCAGAAAGACAGCTGAGAAGATCTTGCAATGTGGTTTCTATTGGCCACAACTTTTCAAAGACGCTCACGACTATTGCAAGACTTGCTCCCGGTGCCAACACATGGGCCGGATATCCCGGAGGAACGAGATGCCGCTCCAACCGATCTTGGTTGTGGAGATTTTCGATGTTTGGGGGATAGACTTCATGGGGCCGTTTCCCAGCTCTTGTGGGAACTTGTACATCCTTCTAGCTGTTGATTACGTCTCTAAATGGGTCGAGGCTGTGCCCAGCCGGACTAACGACAACAAGGTTGTCGTTAGGTTCCTTAAAGAAAACATTTTCTCCCGGTTTGGGCACCCCCGAGCGATCATTAGCGACAATGGAAGTCATTTCTGCAATAGGACCTTCGAGGCCTTGATGCGGAAATACTCCATTAATCATAAGCTTTCTATGCCCTACCACCCCCAAACCTGCGGGCAGGCCGAAGTCTCAAATCGGCAAATCAAGCAGATACTGGAGAAAACGGTTTCCAAGAACCGTAAGGATTGGTCTCTGAAACTCACTGATGCCCTTTGGGCATTTAGAACCGCTTATAAGACCGACCTTGGCATGTCTCCCTATCGGCTTGTGTACGGAAAAGCCTGCCACCTACCTGTCGAAATCGAGCATCGCGCATTTTGGGCGATTAAGGAGCTGAATCTGTCTCTTGAGGATGCGGGCAGCCATCGGAAGCTGCAGTTGAACGAACTGAACGAGCTTAGGGATGAGGTTTACGATAACGCGGTTGTCGTTAAGAATCGAACGAAGGTGTTTCACGATAAACACCTTTTGCGCAAAACCTTCGTACCTGGTCAGCAGGTACTGCTTTACGACACCCGACTTCACTTCCATCCAGGAAAGCTCAGATCTCGCTGGAAAGGGCCGTATTTTGTGCGGAATGTGTATCCGCAGGGCGCTGTGGATTTGGAAAATCCAAAGGACGGTTCACTTTTCAAAGTAAACGGACACCGATGCAAACCGTACCTTAGCGCCGAACCAACAGAAGAGCTCCTTTTCTTACAGGAGCCGGTTTACCCTGAATGATCTTCCTCTGCCTACCTCCAAACTTCGGTTATCCAGCCAAGAACAGTGGACACTGTTCCAAATAAGTTTGGGGGTATGTACAAACCATTTTGTATATATTTGTGTATATTCTTTTTCTTTTCGTTAAAAACAAAAACAAATAAAAATTTGTGTATCACTAACCGACAATTTTGAACCTTCCAACTACTCTCTTCATGCAACGACAGTGAGGACACTGTCCAGTTTAAGTTTGGGGGTACGCTCGGTACGCATTTCTTACCTTCGCATTCATATGTATATTTTGCCTCTGCATATTAAATCCATAAAATCCATAAAAATCTGAAAATTTTCTAAAAATATAAAAACTTTTTTTGTCAAGTTAGCTTGTGGAAGAACTCTGATTCAACATTCGACGGTTTTTGTTTGAAAAAATAGGAATAACTAAATCTTATGTTTGGATTTTGAAAACCTAAAAGATAACTCTCCTTTGAAGTTAACTATAGCTGATATACGTCTTTACATTACACTACACGTGTCGTAAGATTTTGGGAATTAGATGACAAGTCTTTCATGTTTAAACTTTTAAACAGATAAATGATTTTCTGAGGATCAAATAGGTTTGTTCTGAAATAAGTAATGTCAAGAATAGTTTATGAAGTAAAGCGAATATGAAGGAATGTTATTGATGCCATAATTGGAGCTAAGTCTGAAAAATAACCCATCGGAAACTTGATTGGAATGATTACACACCAAACCCACTAAACACGTCTTTTATCCAAAAAAATAATTGAACTGCCGGTTATATCTCCGTTCGTATTAAATCATCTGATTTTCACGCCAAACTGTCTTTTGTTTTTGGACCTAGGTAACTTGAGTAATTAAGTCCGCTGGGGTGTTTCTACACCTAATGCCCTAAAACCAACTGGTTTGGGTGCATTGGCCCAAAGCTCGCTAAGAAGCCTAGAAAGTCCAGTTTTAAAACAAAGTCAAGCAAGTGTTCCCTCCGAGTTAAAATTCCTAACGGTTCTTTGTGTGAGAATAATCTTGATAAAAGACAGGCTTTTATAAAAATTTTAGCGGAGATATGAAGGTTTTATTCTATGATAAAGACTATTGCACGTTCACAGAGGTGTGTATGAAATGAAAACAAGAAAAAGGTGGAGTGAAAAATACGACTTAGTTTCCCGTTAGGGAAGATAGAAATTCTGAAGTTGAAACCTTACTGAAAAACGAAACTTGAAAAATGCTTAACTCTTTATAAAACTTATGTGATCCTTTTAAAATAATTATCTGGGCTTTATTGTGCGACATGATGACTTTATTCGACCTTTCGGGAACTTAACGACACTATTTGCACTGCACGTAAAGACATATAAAATCTGTAGTTAAATAAGAAGCGAGGTGTGAAAAATAAAGGTTCGATAGTCTAGACTTAGAATTATAGAATTGTTATTTTCTAAAACAAAACTTTAGGATTTGAATCTTAGTTATTTTACAAAACCAACTTGACCGGATTTTGTGGGTAGTATCCGCTGAAAACCCTCAGGAGACAACACTCCTCCTACTAGGGACACCTAGAGGTTTAACGGCTTGTTGCACATGCTCAGTGCAATCGCGTTCCCTGAGAAAGTGAGGTTAGGAATATTTTTGTGAATAAATGGGCTTTGCTCGGGACGAGCAAATGATAAGTTTGGGGGTATTTGTTCATATCAGATTTTTGCATTTTCATACCGCCCAATTTTTGTCACATTGCATATCGGTAGATACTCTTGAGCCGTGTTTGCTAGTCAATTGCAGGATACAGGTTCTCGGTTCTAAAACGGTGAAATTCATGGAAAACACAACAAAATCCGGGTTCCTGCCAACCACTGAGAAAACACGGTCTCCGCTCGTCATCCGTATGTTGCCAGATACCAGTTTAGGAAGACAAAATGTCAAATCAATGTCACCCTTATGCACAAGACTCAATGGTAGCACAAAATCCAAGAGATCTACGCGGAGCTCGAGGCAATCATGACAAAATCTTGACAAAAAGTCCACCTTTCCCTCAACAGAAATTCTGGAAAAATCGTGGAGTCAAATTGAGAAAATACACATACCAGAATAAAGGAGATAGAAAACCAGGGAAGCCCAAAAAACAGGAAAGCCCAATTCAACTATAGGGCCGCGGATCCGCGGCCAAAGTGGGGTCCAGGCAGCGGATCCGCGGCCATTCTGGCGCCAAAGACAGAGAGTTTTTTGGGGTATTTTGGTCTTTGTACAGGTGTTCTGGTGGTTGCCCTAGGTTTTCATTTCTTGGCCTATAAATAGCCCAGAACTTTGTGAAGGAAAGGGTCCAATTCTTGTATTTTCATTTTGCTAAAGTTTAGTGTGTTTCTTCTTCCTCTTCTCACCTCTTCTCCATTAAACTTGTAGTGAGCTTTTGAGTGAAGAGTGATGAATAAAGAAGAACCATTTATTATCATGCTTGTCTCTTTATTTTGTTAAATGTTGTAATTTTAATTCGTTAAGTAGTTGTTGTTATTTCCTTGTTGTTTCTTTCTTTTCTCTTTTTTTTTATCATTCATACGACAATGATACTTACGCTCGATCCTCGCCAAGGTGAGGTCGCAAATAGTTAGTCGTATTCTCCTAATCTCCTTCTTTCTCTCTTCCTCTTTTGTTTTGTTTTGTTTTTCCTTATCATGAAGTGTGAGTAGTTCATTCTTGTTAGGGTAGGATAAGGGAAGCTTGAGAGAAGGAAATCTCTCTCACTCTTTCCTTGCCCAACAGCTTAAATCAACTCCCGTTAATTGAACCACAATCCGCTCCTTACGGCACCCTATCCTACATGATAGCGGTGATTCCGTAGTGAGACCGGTTGTGGTTGAATTAACCGGAGGTTATGGCTAAGAGCCAAGAACGGACGGACAAGCACCAAAAGGAAGACTTATGCGTTGGAAAGCCTAGCTTATACTCGCAAAGTCCTTCCTAGTCGTGCTAATCCCCGTTGTTGCCGATTACCGTAACACTGATATTAAGAGGGGCAACGAAAAATGTGGAGACTCCTAACTCAAACTAACCTAATCCTAACCCTAACAAGCTCGTTTTAAATATCAACTCAACACTTAGTTAATCACAAACAAAATCTGAACAACCGGACTTAACTCGTTAAAACACTTTGAAAAAGACTCCCATCTCTCTGCGGACGACCCGTACTCAACCGGCTAGCTACAAGCGAAACCGTCTTGATTGCGGTATTTAAACTAAACTTGAACACGCACGTAACCTAACAATCAGCATATCGCAGACCTATCATCTCGAATAGCCTCTCGAACTGTGTCTGAGGAATGACCTTTATGAGTGGATCTGTAGTTTTATTGTTCGTATCTACTCTCCGCACCACGATCTCCCGGCGATCAACGATCTCCCTGATCAGGTGGTACCGCCTCAAGATTTGGGACATGGGTTCTTTCGCCAAAGCTATAGCACTGTTGTTTTCACAATACAGCGGTATTGGATCAACAATCGACGGAACCACCTGAAGTTCTGTTAAGAACTTCCTCATCCAGAGTGCTTCTTTTATAGTGTCACAAGCAGCGATATACTTCGCTTCCATCATCGAGTCAGCAACGGTGTCCTGCTTGGAGCTCTTCCAACAGACCGTCCCTCCATTGAGGGTAAAGACATAACCCGGCATATACTTGGAGTCATCCTCGTCACTCTGGAAGCTGGAGTCAGCAAAAGCCTCGATCTGGAGGTCTTTTCCGCCATACACCAAGAACATCTCCTTAGTCCTTCTAAGATACTTGAGAACGTTCTTTACTGCTATCCAGTGATTCTCCTTAGGGGTTTGACTGATACCTGCTTACCACGCTCAATGCGTAAGCAACATCTAGTCTGGTACACAATATCGCATACATTATAGAGCCTACTGCAGAAGAGTAGTGAATAATAGACATGCGAGCCCTTTCCAAATTAGTCTTGGGAGACATTTCTTTGGAGAGGGTGATTCCATGATAAGCCGGAAGATTACTGTGCTTTGAATCTTCCATGCCGAATCTTTTCAATATGGTGTTGATATATCTGAACTGTGAAAATCCCAATATCCTCTTAGATCTATCACGATAGATCTGAATCCCTATAATGTAAGATGTATCATCCAGGTCTTTCGTGGAGAACCTTTATGACAAGAATCCTTTGACTGATTGTAGCATAGGAATGTCATTTCCTATCAAGAAAATGTCATCCACATACAAGAAGAGGAGTACCATAGTTCTCGCTACAATCTTACTATAGATGAATGCATGGTTTATTTAGATTTTTGATAAATTCAAATTCTTTGACCGTCTCATCAAAACAGATGTTCTAACTCCGCGATGTCTGCTTTAATCCATAAATGGACTTAAGCAACTTGCACACTTTTCTGTTGCTCCCACTCTGAATGAAACCCTCCGGCTGATCCATATAGACACACTATTCTAATTTTCCATTTAGAAAAGCGGTCTTTATGTCCATCTACCAAATTTCATAATCGTGGAAGGCAGCAATAACAAGAAGGATCCGAATGGATTTGAACATATCCACTGGAGAAAAGGTTTCATACTAGTCCAAACTAGGTCTTTGACGAAATCCTTTTGCAACAAGTCTAACCTTATAGGTTTCAGCCTGTCCATCTACACCAATCTTCTTTCTGAAGATCCATTTATAGCCTACGGGTTTTACCCCTTCTGGACAATCCTTTTGCAACAAGTCTAGCCTTATAGTACTGTTGTTTTGTATTAATTATTTCTGGGGCTTTTTTTACGAAAAAAACTGTCTCATACTTTGTTAATTACTAAAAAGTCCTCCATACTTTATATTTACTTAAAACACCGTCCATACATTTAAAATGTACTAAAAAGCCTCCTAAAGAACAAAAAAGAGAATCTTCTTTTTGGTATTTTTCATTACTCCATTAGGAAACTAATGAAGAGTATCGGGTTAGGGTTTTAAAACCTTTGAGCCTTTCTTCTTCTACTAAAATTCTCAATTTTTTCCCCAAATTGGCTTAAGGGGTTAGAGTTTCGATCAAAGATCTCTCAAATTAATCATGAAAACCAGATTGTCTTCCTCAATCTTCTACACTAACGAGCTTGTCGTGTGTTGTTGTCCCTTCAATTGTAAGCTTCCAGTTAGTGGACAGTCTCATTTGAAAGGAGAGGAATTTTTAGTTTTCTTAAATCTCAATCTTTAACTAAGCGAGAATGTATGTTTTATTTTTATAAGAGAAAAACTTACCTAAATATCTAAAAGGTAAGAAAGCAGCTCAAGCTCAAACTCCAATTCACTATCGAGACATTAATTTTGGATGGAAAACTAGCGAGGTTTTTTTAAGAGGATTTTAAATGTATGAGGTTTTTTCCAAGTGAATATGATGTGTGGAGATTTTTTTTAGCGAAGTATGGAGGGACCTTTTAGTAAAATGGCCTTATTTCTAAATTTTCATTTGTTTTCCTGAATAAAGGAGTTGCCAAAAAACCATGGTATATATATCATTTTACTAGTTCTTTTGATGTGTGACGGAGATGAAATGGAAAAAACTTGTCTCTATATAAAATGAAAAATAAAATTTATTTTATTGAATCTGTATGCTAAAGTCTGAACTCCATATCATTCATTATAAATATATAATTATAAATGGTATCTAATTTTTGTGTGAAGTGAAGTTTGATCTCTTATTGATTTAGGTATAATAATAATTCTAATTTTGTTAAGCCCTATTATAGTACTGTTAATGCAAAAAGAGTAGTAAATATTCACTAAATCCATACGCATTCATTAAATTTTTATTTTTAAATAATTTGGCTAATTTTAATATATAAGGAATATCTATTATTTTATTTATAACAGTGTACATGAGCTTTCTTCATAAATACTTATTAAATTTATATGCATTCATATTTTTTTTATTTTTAAATAACCTTTTAATAATTTTGTTAATTTGAATACATGATGGTATCAGTTATTTTATTTCTTTGAGTGTATACGGGTTATCGACATAAATAAGATCCAACCAAACAGACTTAAGCATTAATGGTGGAGGGCCCATTACTGTCTTATTTCCATTTTCCTCAACGTTTTTCCACTGTGGGACTATTGCTTCCACATATCTCAATAATCCATCTCACTTGCAACATGGTAGTCACGTGGATCGTGCAACATGGTTGTCACGTGGATCGTACAACATGTATAGAGCTAAATCTCTGAGAGGTTCCTTTTTTGTTGTTGCATGTAGACGACTCTCTTAGTGGTGGACGATACGTGTGTATAACTAAATCTCTCACGGTGCGCTTGGTACATGGAATGGAGGATTACCGAATATCCTGACATTCCTAGGAATATGTTTTTCGTGCATCTAATTTTAAAAAAATTTGTATTACCGTGCTTGGTATATATTAATCATACCCGGTAATAGCGTCTAAATGATATGAAAATTGATAGACATATATTTAAGGATATGGAGATCAATATGGATGGAGCTGGTCGCTGAAAATTCAATGAATAATTGACTTTTAAAGACATCACAATAGAAAATTTCCTACCATGTCAAGGTATACCCCGTTTCCTAAACGTGCACACACACACACATATGTGTGTGTGTAAAATAAAAAGGGCCTACAGTATCCCTATAAGATGTATCCTACACAGTGAATTCAATCATTAGCTAAAAACTATCATTACAAAAAATTCTACAAAATTTTCTAACAATTTGAAGAAAATATTCGAAATAGCGGATAGTTCGGCAAATTTCACACCAGCGGCAGAAATTTCAAAACTCGACAAATTCGACGGCACTCATCTCCGATGATGAAAAGGGAAGATCTACTTCCTCCTAGTGTCACTAAAGTTGGTGCATGTTCTAAAAGAAGAAAGGACTAAACCAACCGAAAATGAAACAATGGAAGATATCAAATTGCTACAGAAATGGGAGCAAGAAGACTTCCTCTGTAAATGCTACATTTTGAATTGTCTCTCCAACGATTTGTACAATGTGTATCATCGCAAGTTCTTCGAGGCTACAATAAAAAAACATTGGGATGATCTGTACAACAAATACAAAACCGAGGAGGCCGGTAACAAAAAGTTTCTTATTGAATTTTTTTGATTATAGAATGATAGATAATAAATCCAATATGTCCCAAGTTAATGAACTTTAATTACTTATGCATCAAATAATCTCTGAGGGTCATCCTCTCGATGACTCTTTGTAAGTCTCTTCTATTATTGAAAAGTTACCACTATCTTGGAAAGACTATCGAAAGGAACTCAAATAAAAGAGAAACGCCATGACTATGCAAGAACTGGTTAAGTTTCTCCAAGTGGAGGAAAATTCTCGAAACTTGGAGAAATTAGAAATGGAAACAAGAAATCCAAAGGCTCTTGTCATAAAAAATGGCTCTAATAATAAAGGCCAAAAGAGAAACAAAAAATGACAACTCTGAAAATAATAATAAAAAGCATAAGCATAGAAATTCTAAAGGTTCTTGCTGGAAATGCGGAAAGAGTGGTCATTTTAGGAATTAATGCAGAATGTATTTGAAGAAAAAACAACAAAAAGAGCCAATGCGCCATCCAACGAGGATTTTGCAGCAGTAATTTCTGAAGTAAATGTTGTTAGGAATGATATCGAATAGTGGATATACTCAGGTGTTACGAGACATATTGCTCGAAGCGGGATTCTCTTCAAGACATATGAGAGCGTCGATAGTGGTGAAGAACTCTATATGGGAAATTCATCCACGGCCAAGGTTAAAGAGAATGGAAAGGTTATTCTCTGTCTCTTATCGGGAAAGAATTTGACTTTCACTACAAGAAAATTACATTTATTCTGTTGGCAGAAGCCCGACGTATTAAATAGGTATCCGACGAAATAAAGTTATTCCGTCGGAAAATACCCGACATATAAAATTGCAAAGTAATAAGATTTATTATGTCGGGTCTTTAACTTATTTCGTCGGCAGAGTTTTTTCCGTCGGCTGGATGCCGACGGAACAAGTAAAAAAACTGGGAAGTTAACTCATTTTTCCCCAGGTTCGATAGCTTATTTCATTGGCTCATTATTTATTACGTTGGGCCATACCCGACGGAATAAAGTGGCAATAGGGAAAAAAATGTTTGGCCTGCAATTGCTTCGTCGAAAACATTCGATACAAAAAATATATTCCATATATTCTGTACAAAGCAGTTCCAAATCCAATTCAAATTCCAAATTCATTTCATCAATTCCATTTTAATCCACGACAAAATATATAATCAAATATATGAAGCACTAAAATTCATTCAATTACGATTCAAATTTATACAAACCGTTAATTCAATTACAACTACTAAACAACAGAAAGCCAATTCTGAGGCTACAAAAAATGACGAGAAGACGCGGGATCGAGGAAGTATGAGTCTTGCTGAGAAAGAAAACGTGATAAATACGTTTACTGAATATAGAGATTAGAAACATCTCTATCTTCAATAAACGTATTTATCGTTTTCAATCTCTAGGCAAAATTCATACCTTCCTTGATCCCACGCTTTCATGAGATCACGGTGGGGCATTGCCGCCATTGAGGGAGTGGAGAGGGCATCAGGATAGTCACTGAAATCGAGCAACTCCTACAGTGTTATAAATATATAAGTATTAGAAACAGATATATACGATAACTATATGAAAGTTGCATTGAAAATAAAGATTATCAATTAAACCTACATCTGGTATCTCCTTTCCAATTGTACTAGCCTCCGCATCATCGTTCTCCATGCTTGCATATTAGATAGGGATTCTGCTAAGCTCATATGCCTGGATGAACCCGAAACCGACGCGGATTTAGTTGCAGGAGTCAAGAAGACGGGTGCTTGATCACCGGGGGGAGGGGGTATGTGGAGAGCCGTCCGGGTGATATATCGGGGTAGACGGAGAGGAATATTACAGAAAGTTAATTAAAATGGGAAGTTAATCATCATCTTCTGTAGCGCTACTCTCACTCGTTGAATTTTGCTCGGAGTCATCGATGAACTGGTCCGCTACACGCGTTGTTCGTTTTTGTCTACGGGAAGTTGATCTAGATGATCCGTCTTCTACAACAGTCTCCAGATCGATGTCGACCCTTGAAAGGCTAATGTCGCCGATATTTAAGTTCAGGTTTTGTAATGGTGTGACTGGCGTGCTTGAGCAGGTAATTTCAAGATTTTCATCATCAGGATTTCCCATGTTAAAATAGTCTTGCGGATTTGTTCTGATAGTGACATGCCAGACAACATCCCTAGGGTCCTCCTCATAAAAACACTAATATGCTTGACTCGCTAATATGTAAGGCTCATTCGTGAGTGCGAGTCTTAGAGAATTTAGTAGGAGTAGCATGTTTTCTACTTTGTATTCTCGTCTATCTGTCATGGTATCATACCAGAGACACTTGAATAGGAAAACTCTGTGTGCACGATAACGTACCTGCACTATATCTTGCAACATACCGTATTAGTCAAGTTGTCCCATGATTGGATTGATATTTCTAAATGATGCGTAACCTCTTGTGGTTGATGTCAAAAAACACTGCAGTTTTAGAACTTTCTACATGCATCCCTGTCTTGTGTATGAAATCTATATCCCATAATAACATAACCAGTAAGACGCTTAACTAATGGATCTGGTTCAGATGCAAGTATTTTTAAAGCTTCTGTTATGTTGGCATCTACAGCTGTATGAACCGAATAAGGCACGATAAGTAATAGAAAAAATCGTATTTAGTTTAACGGATTAGAAATGAATTATATTTTAGTGATAAACTTACAAAATGGTTAAACCATGTCGTAAATTCTTGATTTAAAGTATTATTGATATGACATGGTAGCAGGCGACCCCTCGGTGGTCTATATTGAGCTTTCCATAAACTAAGTATGAAACAAATAACGCAGTTAGATAATTTCATAGTTATAAGTCGAAAAAAGTAATAGTCTATATACATACTCTTGAAATAGGTCAATCTCACCAGAGTTAAATAATATATATATATATATATATATATATATATATATATATATATATATATATGTATGTATTATGTCAATCTCCACATTACGAAGTGCGACATGTTTCACGATACCTATTACGTTCCCGCATCCACGGAAGACTGATATTTTTCCTTGTCCCTCATGAACCATGACGTCCTCGTTATAGCCTGGCCTGTTGAATACAGTCTCGGTCCCCTCAAGTACATAGAACAAAATGTCATGCATTCCTCGGCGAGAAACCCTTGGGCAATCAACCCTTCGGGTCTAGCTTTATTTCGTATATATCATTTAATCTTAAACATAAACTTGTGGATTTTAATTTGGTAAGTTCAATTGATGAATTTTGATAAACATTATTCGATAGTTAAATTCAAATATTAAACTCTTAATCATTTAAAATGCTCTTCCTCTGCATGCCTCTTCGAGAATTTGTTACCATCTCTGAAAATATGTTATAAAGTGTTTTATGAGGTTAACCTTAAATGGTAGGAAATACCCTTTCCATATAGCCCAATGGTAGGAAATACCCCTGACATTTAGAATGCAACACGCTAACTTTCAGTTAAGCTTAACAATATGAAACTTTTAATCCCAAAACTACCTTTTTAACCTAAAAAAATAGAAGAAAAAAAAATTCTCGAGATTACAAGACTTTATCTTCGTGTCCCTTCTCTCTTCATCTCCGACTACTCTTCGGTCCATCTCAACCTCGTCTTTGCTGTTGTCACCGCCAACTCCTCTCCTTCCTGCCACGATCTCCTCTCTGCCCTATCCCTCGCAACTCGACTCACCCGCCCCACCTCTTCGCCCTCCCTCGACCATCCCTTGCAACTCGTAGTTCGCTAACCGTGTCTTTATAAATATCCATTAATAATTCCCTAGGGCATGCGAAGAGCTCGGCCTGATCCTCATGCGCTCCTATTTCAAAATCGCCAAATCTCTTCGTGATACGATCCAGGCCTTCCTCCTTTGCCCCAAGTGAGTCGTCTCTTCTTTATTTGGTCTCAATTTTCTGAATTGTTTGTGATTTGATCTTGATTTGATTCAAATTTGTTGAATTGTCGGTGAAATCATGAAATTTGGTTGAGTATATGAATAAATCAGTGATTTTTTCGTCGTGCTGAGCTTTATTCAAATATTAAACTCTTTGCATGCCCTATCGAGAAATTAATTTTGGATGGAAAACCAGAGAGGGGATTTTCAGCGCATTTTAAATGTATGAGTTTTTTTAAGTAAATATAAAGTGTTGAGGGTTTTGTAGTAATTAGCGAAGCATGGAGGGGCCTTTCAGTAAAAATGCCCTTATTTCTAATGTTTCATCTGTCTTCTGAATAAAAGAGTTGCCAAAAAACCTTGGTGTGTGTATCATTTTACTAGTTGATGATACTCGTAAGTGGGAATTCCCCAAATCGTGACACGTGGCAGATGACGTGTCCCGGAACTTACGGGACAGGAGCAAACACGGTGCTTTGCAGGAATTCCCCGATCCTCCACCCCGAGGTGTGACCCGACCATCAATGGCCCCCGGAACACTCCTACGTTCGGCCTACCCACGATCGTCGGCTCACTTTCGAGCTCTCCTACGCACTGAGCTTCCTCAGCCTCCTAGCTCGCCTCCGAGCTATTACAAAATTGAGCTTCATCGGCCCTCCGCTCGTCTCCGATCCTCCCGCCGAGCTAAGCCTCCGCGGTTCTTCCGAGCAACCGAGAACACAGAGCCAAAGCGCTTCCGCCACGGCTCCGCATATCTCTCCCGATACGAGATATCCGCCACCCAACATCCCACGTTCCACGCTAGCGTATCCGCCTATTAACGAGCGTATCTCGTCATTAATAGGGGATCCTGTCATTCATGCAGGCGTAATGCCGGGGGCGTAATAAACGGCGGAGATCTCATGCCAGCTCGCTCCATGCGACCACTATAAAACCCCTCTCCCAGGCGACTCAGGTAAGCAAATTCTCATCCAACAAGCTGCTACTCTGCCCAAATACCTCGGCCAACTTGATCGTCGGAGGATCTATGGTGGTACAACCATCACGGGACCTCTTTGCAGATAGCTCGGCTTCATCCCTAATCAAGCCCACTGAGATCCGCACGCTAAAGGAGGCAACTCTCACCACCAATATCAGTCGTTCACCAACGCTCACGACAGATTAACGGAGGACAACATCTGAAGGAGATTAAGACCTCCATCAGTTGGCGCCGTCTATAGGAACCCCAATTCCACTCATCGAAAGTTGATCTTCCGATCTTGAACTCATGGAGAGTGATCACCACGACGATCCTAGCACAAGCCGCCTCCTCCCCCACAGAGGAGCGGACAGATCTATTCCCCCCGAACGCTATTCATGCCCTTGCAGTAAGAATTGACATGCTCGCATTGATTGTGGATGCCCTTGTTCATGTCCAAGCGGCAGGCCCAGCCCTCCAGATCGTTGCTCCCCTTCCCGGGGACCGTGACGTCGATAGAAGAGCCGATATAGTCTCTCCCCTCGATGCTACCGAACATCGGCGTGCCGACTCTGGCCACCATGGATCCCACATGGCAACCGATTCCATGACCCACCGGGCACCGTACGGCTCTACACTAATGTCTTATGAAAAAGCCCATCGCCCCAAGGGCCGTCACGTTCCCGTCCCTCCCAAGGAAGTGTCAGTCAGCTCACCTGCTCCTAGGCATAGCCGGCACCCTCTCCCTCGACGGGGTCATGCGGGCGGCACTCACCGCGATGACTCAAGTAAGACCTCGCCAGGGGACCTTCGAAACTTGATAGAACAGAACCGGAGTCACAGCCAGGCACAGGCCACCAGCGGGAAGGGCCATATCTCCGAACACACCGAGTCCTCGGGATACCACAACCGTATCGACGCCCTCGAAAAGAAAATCAAGGGTATACATCGGGATGTTCATCCTGCAAGCGAGGGGGATAGGTATGCCGCCGACTCGCTTAAGAAACCCTTCACTGATGAGCTGCTCGCGGTCCGAGTCTCATCTAGAAACAAGCCTAAAAAAGTGGCCCTCTTTGATGGGAAATCTGACCCGAAAGTCCATCTAGACGTGTTCACTGTGGGCATGAGATTCCAGGACAACTCCGACGCTGCCCATTGTCAAGCATTCCACACCACTCTCATCCGGCCCGGACGAGATTGGTTCCGAGGACTCACGCCATGCTCCATCTCTACCTTTGATTAGCTGGCCGCCCAGTTCCTCGAACATTTCATCGGGAACAGACGGCAGAAGCGGACCATCGATTACATCTTCTCTATAAAGAGCGGAGACAAGGAATCCTTCAAAGGATACGTCACTCGCTTCTACAACACTCCTCTTGAGGTTCCTGAGCACAGGGACGTGACTGTTATCACAGGTCTGAGGTCGGGTCTTAGCCATAAGGAGTGGCTCCGCTCCTTTGCATTGGCGCATCCTAGGACCATGGCCGAGGTCAAAGTTTGGACCGAGCGGGAAATCCAACTCGAGTCCGAAGTAAACGCCAGCATACCCCGGGCCGACTAGGCCGACCAAAAGAAGAGGGGCAGAGAAGAGAAGAAGAAGGTCGACCGGTCAAAGCTATATTCCCCAAAGTTTCAGGAGTATACCCTGCTCAACATCTCTCAGACTGAGCTGTTGGAGGAGGCAAAGACCGAGCGATTCTTCAAGCTCCCTCCGGTCACCAATAGGGCGGCCAAACAGACTCGAGGCCTGTACTGCGCCTTCCATAGGTTGCAGGGACACCCAACCAAGAACTGCAAATAACTCTGCGACTACATCGAGGAGTTGATTCGCTTGGGTCACCTTGCGAAGTACCTGCGGGAAAAGCGACAGGCAGAACGGGAGCAGGAAAGACATCCCTCTCCCGGCGAATTGACGATTGGCCAAATCTTGGTCGTCTCTACGGGAGGGGCACATGGGGTCGACGAGATTCGGTGCCTCCTGCCAGTCGATGGGATCAACGAACAGCCCTGGAAGAAATGCAAAGCAGCTGAGCCCATTACCTTCACTGACGAAGATCTCCACGGAATATCCTTGCCTCACAACGACCCCCTCGTGATTACAGCATAGGTCCACCGCTACGAGGTCCAAAGGATACTGGTCGATTCGGGAAGCTCGACAGACATCCTTTTCTATGACTGCTTCCTGAGTTTGGGGCTCGGCCCGTCAGACCTGAGGCCAACTGCCCACATTCTGTCAGGGTTTACTAACCACTCAATCCCGGCAGAGAGAGTGGTTACCCTCCTCAACATCGGGGAGGCAGGCCGTATGAGAATCATACCAGTGGATTTTATCGTCGCCAGGATTCCCTCATCCTACAATATCCTCTTGGGACGCCCGACGCTAAACTCCTTTAAGGCCCAAATCTTGACTTACCACCCCTCCATCAAGTTTCCATTGGATCAAAAGGAATAGGCTGGGCCTACGGGAACCAGAAAATCGCCAAGATTTGCTTCACAGAGACATCCACCTCCAAGGATCGAAGCGATGACCTTAGGAGCGCGAGTGATTTCCAGGGGTCCTTGGATACTCGTGACGAATAAAAAGAAGTCTGAGGGGCCCCGGTGGAGGCGCTAACAGAGTTCCCCCTCGTCGAGGGGAACGATAGAAGAACTGTCAAGATCGGATCCCTCTTAACAGGAGCCCAGCGCGAAGACCTGACCCACTTTCTCCGAGGAAACTCGGACGTATTAGCCTGGGCGCCTGCCGACATGCCCAGGATCGACCTTAAGGTAATCTCGCATAGGCTCAGGGTTGACCCGACAGCCCCACCCGTCAGGCAGAAGAAGCGAAGCTTCACTCCGATCAAACAAAAGGCGATCGAGGACGAGGTCGATAGGCTGCTTGCATCCAGCTTCATTCAAAATGTGGCCTATTTGGAATGGATATCGAATGTGGTTGTGGTTGAAAAGGAAACCGGGAAGTGGCGTATGTGCGTTGACTTCACAGATCTCAACAAGGCCTGCCCGAAAGACAACTATCCCTTCCCTCGGATAGATCATCTTGTCGACAGCTCGGAGGGCCACGAATTGCTCAGCTTCGTGGATGCTTTCTCTGGCTACAACCAGATCCGTATGAACTCGGCAGATGAGGAGCTTACCGTGTTCACAACGGACCGGGGGGTATACTGCTATAAAGTTATGCCTTTCGGCCTTAAAAACGCTGGAGCTACATACCAGCGCCTGGTTAACAGAGTGTTTAAACCACAGACCGGGAGGGTTTACGCCGACGACATGCTCGTGAAATCAACCTCATCGAACGAGCACATTAAAGATCTCGGTGTGGCATTCAACGTCCTCCGTAAGTACAAGATGAAGCTGAATCCGGCCAAGTGCACATTCAGAATCACTAGCGGGAAATTCCTCAGGTTCATGGTTACACATCGAGGAATCGAAGCTAACCCGGAAAAGATCAGCGCCATTCTCAACATGGCCGCGCCAAAGAGCAACGTTGAGATCATGCGACTCAGGGGGAGAGTGGGCGCTCTGAGTCGCTCATGTCGAGATCCGGAGAAAAGTGCCTTCCATTCTTCAAATCCCTGAGAAAAATCCTGAAGTTCGAATGGTTTGAAGAATGTCAGAATGCTTTCGAGTAGCTCAAAGCACATCTGGCGACTCCTCCACTGCTCATCGACCAATTGAAGGGGATGAGCTATTATTGTACCTGGCGGTCTCCGACCAAGCTGCAGGCGCGGTGCTTGTCAGGGAGGTCGAAGGTGTACAAAGGCCGGTCTACTATGTGAGCCACGTCTTCAAAGACGCAGAAACAAGGTACCCGGCTATAGAAAAGATTGTCTTAGCGCTTATCGTCGCCTCGAGGAGGCTAAGACACTACTTCCAGGCACACACCATCCTCTTCCTCACCGAACGGCCCATAGGTGCTATTCTCTCCTCCCCTGAATCGTCTGGTTGTCTGGAGAAATGAAGGTGGGAATTATCCCAGTTCAACATCAAATACCGCTCCAGGAAAGCCATCAAAGCGCAAGTCCTGGAAGACTTTGTTGTTGAGTGTACTATCCCTAACAAGGAAGTAGCATCGACACCCTTCCCCAAATTTCAGCCCTTGGTCAGGGATGTGCCCGACTCCGTCCCCGATTGGGTCTTCTACGTCGATGGGTCCTCCATCGAGGAGGGGAGTGGCGCCGGCCTTATCATTCGGGACCCGAACGAGGCCGAGATGGAGTACTCTTTGCAGCTTGGGTTCAGAGCACCAAACAACGTCGTAGAGTACGAAACCTTGCTGGCCGGGCTTCGAATTGCCTTCAAAGTGGGGCTGAAGACGATCCGAATCCGCAGCGACTCCGCCCTAGTCGTGGGCTAAGTGACCGACTGCTTTGAGACCCGGGAGCTGCTAATGGTGAAATATTTAGCGGAGGTAAAAAGAATACGAAAAGACTTCGACGAAGTTCAAGTGGAGCAGATTCCTCGGCACCTAAACGCCCAGGCCGACGCCTTGAGCAAGCTAGCTTCCTCCTATACGGCTAACAATAAAAGGAATATCCTCCTCAAAATCTTGCCACGGCCCAGCATGGAAGACAGGGAGGCAACACTTCAAGTATACACCGCTCAGGAAGGAAGCCGGGATTGGAGGAAGCCCCTCGTGGAATTCCTGAAGGAAGGTACACTCCCAGAAGATCGAGGGGAAGCACGCCGCCTTCGAGCCAAAGCCCTCCATTTCGTCTGGAGCAATGGAAACCTCTATAAAAAGTCCTACACGCAACCTCTGCTTCGGTGTGTCGACCCCCACGAAGCTGACTACATCCTGCATGAGATTTGCGATGGGGTCGGTGGAGCACATCAAGGGGCCTGCACCTTAGTCAAGGAGATGTTACTCCAAGGGTACTATTGGCCGACATTACATCAAGACGCTCAAAATCTTTTCAGAAGATGCAAAAATTGCCAACTCCACGGCAGCATACCCCGTCTTCCGGCTACCGAACTAACTGCCATTGTCTCCCCTGACCGTTTTCCCAGTAGGGGATGGACATGGTAGGCCAACTCCTAACTGGTACGGGTGGGCACAAATACATCCTGGTCGTGGTGGACTATTTTACGAAGTGGATCGAGGCCGTCCCTGATTGATATGCTTTTCTTGGATGTGTAATATGAAACGATTGAATAGATATCACAACCAAAAATATTTGACCGCAATCAATAACGGTGTCGTATATAGATTTCGTTAGCAAGTGCGGATCGTCCACAGGGATTGTGCGATTCATTCGTATTTTGTTTTGTTTGAATCGAAACTTTAATAGAAAAGAAAAGCAAAATGATTCAAGATTTTTATCGATGAGTTTCAAGTATCACTATTCTAATCTAGAATCAAGAAAACGATAAACATCAAGAATCAAGTAGCGATAGAATTCCAATTGATTTAGGTTTCAAGATTTGAAGTATAGCTCGTACGAATCGATTCGATAGTAGATGTGATGAAGATTCAAGAATACGATTTCTTATCCATTAACAAGTTGATGCTAAATCGATGTAGAATTCATCGAGGATCAAGGATCTTGTGAAGAATTAGGGTTCCTCATCCTATCCTTTATCCTTTCGATGAATCACATTCACTAGATAGCTTCTTAAAAGTCGAATGATCAATTGTTAATCTCTAGATCGTGCGAAAGGAATCAAGAACGCATTCGCATCGATCTAGATTATCGATCAATCAATTTTTAAGAATTTACAATTGTTTTAAGACTTAAGAAAACGTTTAAAGATTCATCAACATCATCATTCTACAATCATCTCGATTCCTCCACGAGCGGAGTTTATTCGCGCATCATTACAAAGAATACATTCAAGAATTGAATACGAATCATAATGCTCGAATTGAAATAAAAGCAAGTTTAAAGAATCTTCACCTTTATTATATCAACAATTTAGTTACAACTCTCAAGAACTACAAGAGGATGGAACTTTGATCGTCGATTCTAGTGTCGCTCGGCTCCTTGAGTCGTGGATCGGCTTGGATCTCGTGCTCCGATGAATGCCGGCTTCGCCTCTAAAGGATGGTTGAAGACTTGCTTTGCTTGAACTCCATGGATCTTGAATTTGGGTATTTCTAGATTGATTGGATTAGGGTTAGGGTTTGGAACACAAGTTTTGTCACTAACTTGTGGGAGAAATGGGGAAGATGATGATTGACTAGAGATTAGCCAACAATGAGCAACCTCCAACAAGTGAGCCTTGGGGTATATCTATAGGTTTCCCAAACCCTAGGTCAAGGATTTTGAATTTTCGTTTTCCCTCCAAAAGTTAGTTAGAGGAAGAGGCTTCTAGAAGTAGTTAGTTAGGGGATTAGCTTCTACCCTAAGCTAGGAGGTTAGGGGGAAGGTTCTAGGTTCTTAATAGAGTTTAAGTGAAGCTTGTTAAGGAAGCTAAGAGTGTTTAGTTAGGAACCCTAGGGATTGCTGATCTGGCAGAATGTTCTGGGGCTTTCTAGAGAAAGTAATGTCTTTATGAAGTGTGGAAGCTGATGTAGAAGTTGTGGCCTGAAATTGAGGTGATGAGGTGGCTAAGACGCCGCGGTTCCGCGGCGCAAGGCGGCTCTGGTCGCGGAACCGCGGCCAAGTGGCTGCTGTGGAGCTTCATGCTTCATGTGTTGCCTTGTTCTGTCTTTTTATGTATTTTTTGATATGTTGAATTCCTGAATTCCTTCTATATTATCTCCAGATTTCAGATCCTTGAGTTGGCTTCTTTTTAACAATCTTCGTTTGTAAATTTGACCGATCTTCTGTAATGTCCGGCACAGACTTCGAAACACAAGTTGCGATAATAGGAATGATGCCGTGCTATGAAATACAGTCAATTTCTCTTATTGTGCCGGTTTTAAAGTCAAACACATGCAATTTGATATTATACGACTTTTTTGCTAATATGTGCTATATGAATGCCGAACACTTCTAGATGTGTGCAAATGATAGGGAAATTGCCGGTTTAAAGATGCAGTATTTTCGACTGATCAAATTCCCCCAAACTTAATTTCGATCGTCTTGAGCGAACTTTTTATTAAAAAGAGAAGGAGAAAATAAAGAAAGAGAAAAACTAACTAGCACACTTTCGTAGGCAACACGATTGCACTGAGCACATGCAACAAGCCTTTAAACCTCTAGGTGTCCCTAGTAGGAGGAGTGTTGTCTCCTGAGGGTTTTCAGCGGATTGCACCCACAAAATCCAATAATAAAAGAAAGATCATGAATATTACATTTAAAGAAAAGAATTGTAAAAGAAAAGCCTTGAAAATTAGGGTTTCCAACTAAGCTATCTTTTCGGTTGTCATGAGCCCTATCTTAATGGTCATGAAAAGATGTCAGAAATCACGTCCTCCCTTAATAAAACATCGTCTTATTCTTCATTCCTATCTTTCTTCCAAACATCGATCATATAACCCTCCGTGTGTGTAAAGGACATCCCTACACCCGGAGAATTCAATTCAAACTATCATACTCTTGCCCATCAGCCTCAGTACTTTTTTAATTAATGAATATTTAGATGAATTTGCTCACACACTTTCATGCGACCGTTAATACTTCTTGAGGTACTAACCGACCGATTACTCATGTGCTTGCTTATTTGGTGTATTTTCCTCGTCTTGCACCACCTCAGGCATAGCAGTGACTCCCAGACCAGTTGGCCTTAGGGCACTAGGTGAAGATGCACCCTCGCTATATATTTTTTTATTGCCCTCGGCGATAACAAAACCAGTGTCCATTTTTTTCTCACCACTTTATATATATATATATATATATATATATATATTTATTCACCTTTTCTTTTTATTTCCTTCATATATTGGCTTTAAGACAAGAGCATTTCAAGGTATCCTCTACTATCCCAGGCTTCAAGACGTGTGTAAGTGCGAATAGCAGGGTATCAACGTTCAAAATGTTTGGCTTTCCAGAATAGAAACTATTTTTCAGACTTAGTTTTATCCTCAGATTAGTGACTTCCTTCATCTTACTAACTCTTGGGACAACGGCTCATAACTACTTATTACTAGTTCGTATAAGAAAACTTCGAATTTTCTTGGTTTTCTTAAATTTTTCTAATCTCATGGATGTAATTTTTCACTATCTAATCTTTTATTATCTTATTTATGTACAAAAATATTTTTATTTTTTTGAAAATTTTTAAATTTTTATAGGTTTTCGAAAAATGTTTTGTGCTTATGCAAATGATATGCAAATGATGTGAAAATAAGCACAAACCTCCCCCAAACTTGTTTTCAATAGTGTCCTCACTGTTGCCTTCTGCTAAATCTCGGAAAACCTGTAAGCTTGGGAGGAATTTATTAGTGGGGGCAAAATATTTAAGTGAAGACCCTCCCCTAAACTTATTTTTGGCTCAAAATTTTGTAAAGATTTTCTTTTCAAGAGCCCGATTATACCCCCCAAACTTAAGCAATGTTAATCTTTGAAAATCACATGAGGGGGTCAAGAATCATTGGTCGATGCCAAGCTTTGTAAAGACCGAAACTTAACACCAACCATTCAAAATTTTTATCAATGCAGTGCTCTGGTTGGTGGAAGAAGAAGTGGGGAAAGCTTAAGTGGTGGAAGAGAGTGTGTGTGCGTCTCATTTTGGAGAGACGATGTAGTGAATGTGATGGATTGCTCGCATTCTTTTTACAGTTCAGAAGAAGGGGTGGAGGTTCAATTCCATTGATTGGGACAAGATTCTTCTCAACACCCATGTCATTCAAAAATGCGAGTTCATCAGCGAAGATTTCCTCAAAAGTTCCATCAATACCCCGATGAATAATGTCGTCACAAAGTGCGGGGTGATCTTCAGACTCTAAAAGCAATTTATAATCAGTGTTAGTTGTTGACCCGGACATCTCGGTGGTAGAGTCCGTATGTGTATGATACATAGTTGGGTCAAACAATAACGTATGAAAAGAGTCAAGATCGGTATCAGGAGGATCATCAAATTCGCTGCTGTCGACATCCATTAATTCGACAGAACAGACCTGAGCAGTAGGTTCGGAGGGTACACTTCTCAACTTGTAAATGTTCAGCTCTATTGACCTATTCCCGAAGGATAGGGTCATAGAACCATTACGACAGTTGATTATTGCATTGGAAGTGGCCAAAAAGGGGCGATCTAAAATCACCGGAATTTGATTCCGTGGGTTCGCTACAGGCTGTGTATCAATTACAATAAAGTTCACAGGGAATATAAATTCCCCGATTTTTATTAACACATCCTCCAGTTCACCTCTAGGTTTGGTGATTGATCGGTCAGCATCTGGAGAGTGCAATGGGTTGGCTTCAACTCTGCGATACCTAGTTACTCATAAACCGAGTATGGAAGCAAGTTAACACTAGCGCCCAGGTCTAGTAGAGCACGGTTAATGTGCTTTTTCCCAATAGAAATGGAAATAGTAGGATATCCAGGATCCTTACGTTTCCTCGGTAATTGTTGGGGGAAAGCCGTGTCTACAGTCTTTGCCATGAATATCTTCTTGGGCACTTGTTTCTTCCTCTTCCTAGTGCACAAGTTCTTAAGAGTTTTCGCATAGGACGGAACTTGTTGGATGGCATCTAAGAGAGGGATGTTGATGTTAACTTGCTTAAAAATGTTCATAATCTTCTCTATATGTGGACTCGATGTGTTAGACTTTAACCGATTAGGATAAGGTGCTTTAGCAATAAGCGCTGGGTCCATCATAGAGGAAGGAAGTGGGCGTAGACATGATCCCAAAAAAGGAGTGGGGATCGTCTTTGGAGAACTAGAAGGAATGGGCTGAGGTGGCGAGCCTTTTGGGAAACGAAGAATAGGCTCGCAAGAAGGTGGTGGGGTAGAAGAACTGGGGTCAGAATTAGAAGTAGAAGTAGAAGGAAAGGTCTCAGCCGGGGTTTTATTGATTGATTTATCAGTGTCATCAAACTCTTCCCTAATGTGATTGTCAAGCACTCTTCCAGATCTCAACGTGATTGCATCCACTTGATGTGAATAGCCAGGATTGGGTAAAGGTTGAGCTGGAAGTTTCCCTTTCTCTCCTGCACGCATTTCGGATTTTAGTTGTGCAATTTGTTCTTCCATCGATTTGATATTCTCATTTTGAGAGACAATGATCTTCATCACATTCTCGACAGAAGATTGCAAACTTGCCGTCCCTTGGATGGATTGTTTCATGAAAGTATCCAAGGTTTGTGCTAGTGCAGAGGTATTATCTGTACCGGTCAATTGCAAAGGACTAGATGGTGCAAAAGTATTGGCCGGATTTTGGAAGTTTTGTGATTGAAAGGGGTGCTGACTCAATTGAAGTGGTGGCTGCTGTTGTGGTGGAGGGACCCTTTGGAAATTGTGTTGGGTTGGAACCGTGTTTTGAGATTGTGATTGGTTCCAAGCAAAATTAGGGTGATTCCTCCAACCCTGATTATATGCGGAAGAAAAATGGTCGTTTCTAGGTCCTTGTTGGTAAGCAGAATTGATATGCTCATGACCTTGAAATGGACATTCTTCCGTCAAGTGAGACGGATCAGAACAGCAGCCACATACAGTTTTGGGGAGTGACATTTGATTTAGGGTGGAGGCTAAAAATTTGTTTTCCATAGTCTCGAGTTTCTTGTGTATAGCTGCAATGTCAGCTCTAACTCCTATGGAAATATCATTGCTATCCCTAGACGATTGACTCACACCCTCCTACTATAAAGATTTTTCGGTGAAATCTTCTAAAAATTTCCAGGCTTCCCCATCATCTTTGGTCATAAAGTTGCCTTGACACATGGATTCCAGGGTCTGTCTTGTGTTAGGGTTAATGCCCTCATAAATGATTCGGCACCGTTCCCATCTCGGGATGCCGTGATGTGGACATTGGACTAACAGATCCTTGAAACGTTCAAGACATTTTGAGAATGTTTTATTTGGAAGCTGGATGAATTGATAGATTTCGCTACGGACTCGAGCTGTCTTTTGATGTGGGTAGAATTTCTTAAGGAATGCTTTGACGAATTCTTCCCAATTTGAAATGGAATGTGTGGTAGTGTTATATAGCCACTTCTCGGCTAAATCGCACAAGGTAAATGGGAGAAGACGAAGACGCATAGCATCCACAGAAAGCTGTGAGGTACCCATCATTGCGCATACATTTTCAAATTTCGTGATAAACACGTATGCGTCCTCAGACTCGAGACCGTGAAATTTTGGTAGAAGGTTGATGTATTGGGGTTTAATCTGAAAATTTTCCCCGTTGGCTGGTGGAATGGAAAGACAGGTGGAAAGGGAACCTCAGGTAGGATAGCACCTCTCTTGGAGAGAGATGCGAGGTGGATTCTGCGCACCAACGGGCGGCGGCAGAGTAGTGGAAAAGAAGTTTGATGGAAACGGATCCATCGATGTGGGTGTGATGGTGAGTAAAGAAAGGGTAAATGTAGAAATACCGACTTTAGGGTCGATAGAAGGGACGCGGACTAAACAGGCACTAGAATCCCGTTGTCCAGCCTATCTTGTACTAAAAAGGGTTAGTGCAAGTGGCAGCGTGAATTTATAATTAGGGGAATGAATGTGATTGGTCTTTGTTTTGAAAAATGGATGGATTTTCTGAAAAAATGATGCGAGCACAACAAAATGCAACAAGCAAAAACCCTAAAATCTAGTGGTCACCTAGGTCCGGCTCTAGACCGCTCCTAACTACCAAAAGACAAGTCGCAGGATAGAATCTTCCACTGCCTCTTTGTCTCCCTGTGGCCAGGTAAGTGGGAAGGTATTCCACTACGTAAGTAGTGGGCCTAATTAATAACCACTAGCCTTCGACACACTTTCCTTAGACACCACAAGAAAATGCGGATAAGCAATGAATTACCCACGGCCTTCTTCTGTCCTAAGTGAGCGCGACGGTCCTTAGAGTCATCTCTAGATCTTTTTTTAGTTAATGAGGGTAAATGCGGATGCAAGTTTGTGATTTTTGGGGCTTAGGAAGGGTAATGAACTCCCCACCTAATCTGGATTTGATCGTGCCCCTTAATATCCGTATTAATATGCAAACAACCAGAAATCAAAACACGCCCAAATTTTTATTTTGCTTTTGCAGCGCTGCGATTATTTGCAAAGAAACCTGCAGTAAATTGTTATTTGGAGCAGACAGGGAAGAAGATAAGAAAGTTAGATACTCACAGAGGAAAATTTGCACGGAGAGGAGCTAGATCTGCTGCGGAACCGCCACAGGAGGGGGGTTTATGCCGCAGTATCGCGGTCTAGTGAAGGGATCTCTGCAAAAATTTTTAGGAAAATGCTTCTGTTGCTCCCTTTAGCTTTCTGGAATATTTAGAAAATTTTTTCTCCAGCTCCAATGATTCCAGATTTCCTCGCAATCAAATCACAACAACTCGTATTAGTGTTTGCGCAAGTTTTGATCTAAAAAAATATAGATGGAATAAACTTTTCAACTCAAATTTCAAAATACGAACAATTAGCGCACTATCCCGGCAACGGCGCCATTTTGATTGATATGATTTTCTTGGATGTGTAATATGGAACAATTGAATAGAAATCACAACCAAAAATATTTGACCGCAATCAATAACGGTGTCGTATATAGATTTCGTTAGCAAGTGCGGATTGTCCACAGGGATTGTGTGATTCGTTCGTATTTTGTTTTGTTTGAATCGAAACTTTAATAGAAAAGAAAAGCAAAATGATTCAAGAATTTTATCGATAAGTTTCAAGTATCATTATTCTAATCTAGAATCAAGAAAACAATAAACATCAAGAATCAAGTAGCGATAGAATTCCAATTGATTTAGGTTTCAAGATTTGAAGTATAGCTCGTAGGAATCGATTCGATATTAGATGTGATGAAGATTCAAGAATACGATTTCTTATCCATTAACAAGTTGATGCTAAATCGATGTAGAATTCATCGAGGATCAAGGATCTTGTGAAGAATTAGGGTTCCTCATCCTATCCTTTATCCTTTCGTTGAATCACATTCACTAGATAGCTTCTTGAAAGTCGAATGATCAATTGTTGATCTCTAGATCGTGCGAAAGGAATCAAGAACGCATTCCCATCGATCTAGATTATCGTTCAATCAATTTTCAAAAATTTACAATTGTTTTAAGACTTAAGAAAATGTTTAAAGATTCATCAACATCATCATTCATTCCTCCACGAGCGGAGTTTATTCGCGCATCATCACAAAGAATACATTCAAGAACTGAATACGAATCATAATGCTCGAATTGAAATAAAAGCAAGTTTAAAGAATCTTCACCTTTATTATATCAACAATTTAGTTACAACTCTCAAGAACTATAAGAGGATGGAACTTTGATCGTCGATTCTAGCGTCGCTCGGCTCCTTGAGTCGTGGATCGGCTTGGATCTCGTGCTCCGATGAATGCCGGCTTCGCCTCTAAAGGATGGTTGAACACTTGCTTTGCTTGAACTCCATGGATCTTGAATTTGATTGGATTAGGGTATTTCTAGATTGATTGGATTAGGGTTAGGGTTTGGAACACAAGTTTTGTCACTAAACTTGTGGGAGAAATGGGGAAGATGATGATTGACTAGAGATTAGCCAACAATGAGCAACCTCCAACAAGTGAGCCTTGGGGTATATTTATAGGTTTCCCAAACCCTAGGTCAAGGATTTTGAATTTTAGTTTTCCCTCCATAAGTTAGTTAGAGGAAGAGGCTTCTAGAAGTAGTTAGTTAGGGGATTAGCTTCTACCCTAAGCTAGGAGGTTAGGGGGAAGGTTCTAGGTCCTTAATATAGTTTAAGTGAAGCTTGTTAAGGAAGCTAAGAGTGTTTAGTTAGGAACCTTAGGGATTGCTGATCTGGCAGAATGTTCTGGGGCTTTCTAGAGAAAGTAATGTCTTTATGAAGTGTGGAAGCTAATGTAGGAGTTATGGCCTGAAATTGAGGTGATGAGGTGGCTAAGACGCCGCGGTTCCGCGGCGCAAGGCGGCTCTGGCCGTGGAACCGCGGCCAAGTGGCTGCTGTGGAGCTTCATGCTTCATGTGTTGCCTTGTTCTGTCTTTTTATGTATTTTCTGATATGTTGAATTCCTGAATTCCTTCTATATTATCTCCAGATTTCAGATCCTTGAGTTGACGTCTTTTTAACAGTCTTCGTTTGTAAATTTGACCGATCTTCTGTAATGTCCTGCACAGACTTCGAAACACAAGTTGCGATATATAGGAATGATGTCGTGCTATGAAATACAGTCAATTTCCCTTATAGTGCCGGTTTTAAAGTCTAACATATGCAATTTGATATTATACGACTGTTTTTCTAATATGTGCTATATGAATGCCGAACACTTCTAGATGTGTGCAAATGATAGGGAAATTGCCGGTTTAAAGATGCAGTATTTTCGACTGATCAGTCCCCATCTGGAAACCGGACGCCATCACGACCATCAAATTCCTAAAGAACAACATAATATCCCGATTCGGGATCCTGAAGACCATTGTCACCGACCACGGGATGAATTTTGAAAAGGACAAAGTTAAAGGATTCTGCACCGAGTACCACATACTAATGAAGTTCGCCGCGGTAGCGCACCCTTAATGCAATGGGCAGGCTGAGGTCACTAACCGAGACTGTTGGGTTGTATTGCACGGCAGCAGGGTTTCGAAAGGCATCGTCCATGCCAATTTCAAATTTTTGCCGTTCTATCTAACCCTAACCCTAAAACGTTAACTAAAGAATCATGCGGAATCGATAACGCAAACAACTTTACTTCTAAGTGATAGGGATTACAACCCTTGTAGTCCATTCCATCGCTTCATAAGCTCCAAGTTATGGTCCCTTCGCTGTGATCATCAAGCTCCCGGATTCTAGAGAGGCTCCATGAGGTGAATGAACCATGCTAGCTTGAAATCTTCACAATCCAAAATGATCTACCTTGAGAAGTCACAAACCCAAGCTATCTCTTCACTAATTAGGGATTAGTGAACCCAACACACTAATCTATATGGCTAGTATAGAAGAGGATGATGAAGTAGGAATTTTGCTCTCTTTTGTTTTCTTTTTCTCACAATCTTTCATCACCAATGAAAAAATCTAGCAAGCTTTTTGACAGCAAGAAGAAGATGAAGCAAGTGATGAATGAATTATTGTTGAGGTTAGAAATGCAACCAAGGGTTAAGCATGTCATGCTTAACCCTTGTAGAGACTTAACCATTAGCTAGGGTTAAAGGTTAAGTAAAAAATATCTTAAGCTAGACAAAAAGAGTGGACAAAGTCAAAGAAGCCTACAAGCTTCTACAAGCTTTCACCAAATATCAACCATGACAAAATCCATAATATTTGAATTACTTAATGATAAAAATAAACCCTAATCTTAACCTTAGCATGGTTTAATTCTCATAAACCCTAGTTGCATTTATAACCTAGCATGTTACAATTATACATATCACATATATATAATTTTGCAACAAAAGAAAAGAATACATTTAACATATATCACATATATATATCAATGCATCCTAAGTGAGAAAAAAGAATCATTTAAGTGAGCTTATATTAGTTAATGTAATGTAATATATCACATATATAATTATACATTAAATTATTAAATCAATACTTGATTTAATAATCCAGCTATATTACATATAACCGACCAATATAATATGTGTCATTTTATCGAATCAACACTTGATCCGATAACCCGGCTATATCACATATACCCGGCTGATATCACATATCGCGAGAATAGAATACGGTATCTCATATTGTATTAATCTTGGTCCCGCACATATCACATATGTGCTCCTACTCCGTTTCGCCTGAGCCAGGAAACCTCTGTGTAGGATTCTAAAGACTCATCAATACGCCGGCAGTAGGTGATGATCATATCAAACACCCACAAGCTGCAAGCGGTCAGCTAAACGTAACAGCCACCCGTGTATTGAGCGATCAGAAGATCAACAAGCAAGCCTGCACACACTCCTGTGAATCCAATCAGTAACACTACCGTACAGTCCGGTCTCTTCGTCTGATATGTCGCATATCCAGTTTAGGGGTGGTAAACGTCAGACCCCATTAACCGATAAGTCGTGTCGATATGAGGCTTATAACGGGTCGAGAAACTACTGATAACACTTACCAGTATATCTCCATATCAGCCATATCCAGGGACTTCTAGTTATAGCCAATCGAGCACAGCGCAACATCAACTCCCAATACCGGGAGAGAAGAAACCCCTCCTATCGCTCATTGCCTCCCTGTGATTCGGGACTGTACCCAAAAGCCACCATTTTGCATGTTCCCATGAACGTGGTAAGGTGGAAATCAAAGCACACTGGGAATCACTCAAGACTCTATGACGATCTCGGGTCTACAGACTAACCTGTACCAGTGTCACCAGAGAACTGCTATTTGACGATAGGTATAATACCATCTAGGAGTTCTCGGCGAGTCCGTTCAGTGTACCCAGTCTCCACTGAGCACCTGTACACCATCTTTGATGTCAAACACCAATGGATGTGGGATCATCCATCGCCCATCATATGGGTCAAGATGCGATACGCTAGTCTACTCTGGAGTATCGATGCCTTGTCTCGATACACCCTTGACTAGGAACAATTATAGGATGTACTCGTGGACTATCCTGGCCCCACTAGTATGATCTGCATCATAGTCCTAGTAGTCAAGTACATATCCTAAGGGCTTTATCAACATGTGAGAGCAAGACAGTAACCCAATACAAGTCAACATGTTAAGACAAAGTGAAACCAGATAGCATACTATCATGTCGAGCAAGAACGTCCTCTATATATATATATATATCCAAGCATCCACTACAATATACATCATATGTAAAATAATGGCCTCTAGGGCATATACATAACTAACAATCTCTCACTTGTACTAAGGCCAGCTGTTGTAGTATCTCATACCCAACATCCCGAAGAGTCTCTCAAATTGTATCTGGGGTATGGCCTTCGTGGGTGGATCCGCAGTGTTGTCCTTCATGTCAACTCTCCTGACCTCGATCTCGCGGCGATCAACTATCTCCCGGATCAGGTGATACTGCCTCAGAATATGCCTGTTTCTCTGATGGGACCTGGGTTCCTTGGCCAAAGCCACTGCTCCATTGTTATCACAATACAAAGGTATTGGATGCTCAATAGACGGAACCACTCCAAGTTTAGTTATGAACTTCTTTATCCAGACAACCTCTTTGACAGTGTCGTTGGTAGTGATGTATTCAGCCTCCATCGTCGGGTCTGCCACGGTTTTCTGTTCGGAACTCTTCCAACAAACCGCCCCTCCATCGAGGGTAAAGACAAAGCTCGAGTGCGACTTAGAGTCGTCCTTATCACTTTGGAAGCTCAAATTTGTTAAGGAATGCACCTGGAGTTCTCCGTTACCATACACCAAGAACATCTCTTTAGTCCTTCTCTAGTGCTTGAGAATGTTCTTCACAGCTGTCCAGTGACTCTCTCCTGGATCTGCTTAATACCTACTCACTACACTTAGTGAGTATGCTACATCGGGTCTGGTACATAGCATCGCGTACATTATAGAGCCTACTGCCGAAGTATAGGGTATCCCTTGCATGCGAGCTCTTTCCAAATCAGTCTTAGGAGACATCTCTTTGGAGAGAGTGAGTCCAGAGATCGTGGGTAAATTCCTACGCTTGGATTCTTCCATACTAAAACTCTTTAGTATGGTGTGAATGTACCTGGATTGGGACAATCCCAGTATCCGTTTAGATCTATCTTTATAGATCTTAATCCCCAAAATGCAGGAGGCATCACCTAGATCTTTCATTGAGAATCTATGTGATAAGAAGAGCTTGATCGAGTGCAGGATAGGAACATCATTTCCTATCAAGAGTATGTCATCCACGTACAATACGAGGAAGACAACCTTACTCTCTGCCACCTTCTTATATATAAAAGGTTCATCTACGTTCTTGATGAAGTCAAACTTTTTGACTACCACATCAAAACAGATGTTCCAACTCCATGACACCTTATTTAACCCATAGATTGATTTAAGCAGCTTGCACACCTTCCGCTGCTCCCACTGTCTACGAAACCCTCTGGCTGAGTCATGTACACTCACTCCTCTAAATCACTATTTAGAAAGGCGGTCTTAACATCCATTTGCCAGATTTCGTAGTCATGGTATGTAACAATAGAAAGTAAGATCCGGATGGACTTAAGCATAGCCACCGGAGAAAAGGTTTCATCATAGTCCACACCTGGTCGTTAACGAAAACCTTTTGCAACAAGTCTATCTTTGAAAGTCTTAACTTTTCCATCTACACCAAGTTTCTTCTTAAAGATCCATTTTCTCCCAATGGGTTTTACCCCTTCAGGAGCAATTTCCAAAGTCCATACTTTGTTGGTGTACATGGATTCCATCTTAGATCGTACTGCATCCAGCCATTTCACTGAGTCTCTACTCATGATGGCATGCTCGAAGCTAGTTAGGTCATCATCTTCCATGATACAATCCTCGCTCCCACCATCAATGAGAAAACTGTAGTATCTCTCAGGTGGATGAGGAACCGTACAAGATGGGCGGAGCGACTGAGGTTCGTCGGGAACTACTGAATCCTCTAGTTCTACCAAATCTTCTGTCGTAGTTTGTATAGCTGGAACCTCATCCAGTTCTACCTCCTTGCCACTAATTTCTATTTCAAGAAATTCCTTTTCTAAAAAGGAGGCATGTCGAGAAACAAACACCTTTTGTTCCTTGGTGTGGTAGAAGATATACCCGCGCGAATATTTGGGATATCCAATAAACTTACACAGAAAAGACCTTGCCTCGAGCTTGTCCGGATTCTATATTTTCACATATGCCGGACAACCTCATATCTTAACATAATTAAGATATGGTCTCTTTCCTTTCCATATTTCATATGGAGTGGTTGGCACAGATTTGGTGGGAACCATATTCAATAGGTCTGCAGCTGTTAGATATAGTGCCCTCAAAGTCAATTATTGGATCGCAGGTACGTGATTGCAATGATTGAGGGAGGACCTATACCGATATGACAGTCTTTCTCGAGATGATAGTATGCTATCTGGTTTGTGTTTATCATCGTATACATGCTTTAGTTCACTATTGCATGATGATAGAGCCCATAGGATTCTTGCTTGACTTCCAGCAGTACGATGGCGATCATATACGTGGGAGCTGGGGTCTATAAGAACATCCTTAAAGTGTCCCTAGTCGTGGAAGTTTCAAAATAGGGCATCGATACTCCAGAGTAGACTAGTGTATACAGTCGAGACCCCGACGAGAGGCGGTGGCCGGTCTTACAAGCCATTGGTGTTAGTTGGTTCACCTAAGATGTATATAGGTGCTCATTGGGTTATGAGTACACCGGATAGGACTCGTCGGGAACATGCTAGTTGGTATTATACATATCGTCAGATAGCAGTTCCCTGGTGACATGTATACAGGTTAGTTTGTCGACCTGAGATCGTCATTTGTCTCGTGTGAGTTCCCACTGTGCTTTGATTACTACCCTACCACGCTCAAAAGAGACGTGCAAACAGGTTTTAGTTGGGTACAGTCCCGAGCCACATGGAGGCAGTGAGCGGATCGTCGGGGATTCGTGTCTCCCGGTATTGGGGGTTGATGTCGCACAGTGCACGGGTGGCCATCACTAGAAATCCTCGGCTGGGGTAGTGGAGAATTACTGATTTGTATCTGTAGTTTCTCAGGAGGTGATGGGCTTCATACCGACACGAATTATCGCGTTATTAGGGGTTTGACTTTATCCACCCCCCTAGACTCGATATGCGATACTCTTAGACGAACGGACCAGACTATACGGATATTGTCGTTGTCAAGCTCAGTAGGGTTTCTGGATGAGTTCGCTCGTCAGCTTCCCTTCCAATCAATACATAGGCAACCATTACATACAGCTAGTACCTCTGATGTGCTAGTGGTTATACCCAGTGCCAGTGTGTTGATGAGTCAATAGAGTTCCCCACATACAGTTTCCCAAGTTCGGGCGAAACGTTGTAGAGGCCGTATGGTTTTATGGCAGGGTTAGGAAAATGCACGTGCGTTTACGCACGTGTCATATTTCGGGCAGATAATACTGGTAGGCTTTGGTTTAAGCCGGATCCGAGTATTATACTGTGTAGATATAATATCTTTGTCTCAGTTGCATTTGTATTTGGTCGTAATACAAATGCGGGTATGTTTATACTGTTACGGGGTTATCCTGAAATTCGTTTCGGGATCGCTTTTGGAAGTTGCCAGTTTCCAGTTTTCTATCACCAGTCTTTAACATTCGGTTAAAAACGGATTTATCTTTTCTTAAGGTGAGTCATGTGTGTGTGGAAGGTTTTAGAAGATTCTAGATGGTGACTAGGCTTCATGAGTCATTAGTGCATTAATTGTTCATTTTATGTTTTGATGACTGGGTTATTATGGTTCAATGTATGCATTAATGATATGCAAGGTGTTTATTATGAATCATTCTCTTCATTTATTCTTGTGGTCACTCTTCCCCCTTCCTACACTCACCTCCCTACCTTCATAAATGGCCGGCCCCTCTTGCTAAATGAGGGGGTGGTTGATTTAGGAAAATATGATAGTTTTGGATTCATGAAAATTAGATAGCTAGATTTCTCATTTACCCGATTCCAAAAGGAAACTTCATTAACCGTTCATCTATAGCCTTGGATGTAACGAGACAAAGCGTTCTACTCATTCTCTATATCAATCTTGGTCATCTCTTTTGGAAGGCTTGATGACCGAGTTTCTTTGGTTCAGAGGCGGGAGCTCGTTTACAGATCCGTTGACGTGGTGCCACCTGGACGTGAAGACTGGAGATCGAGGAGATCGGAGCAGCCACAACAAAGCGTGGGATGATGGTTAAAGACCGAAGGACTCGGATCGTTCGGTATAACATTTTTACCCAATTTGTAGTTTGTTAGTCTAGCAATAATGGCAGATCCGGGTTATATTGTACGATAGCGCCAGTCCAAAAAGTTTTTGTTCCGCATTTGGCGTCTGTTAGACGGCTTGGGCGCTACCGTTGACTTACAGTGGTATCAGAGCCTCGCCATTAAGCTTTACTAACTTGTGCTGAAACGTTTAAAACATCGATCGAACGGAATTTCGAGAACTACAATTTTTCTGTACAAAGTTTCTGTCGATTTTTAATCTGGCCTAAAAATTATTTTGAGCATCACAGAAAATTGTGCAGGCAATTCTAAGCAAACTGGTGAAATTTGGTCACGTGATCCCACAGTACGGTCGCGGATCCACGGCCCAAACCTGGGTTTGGCCTTGGATCCGCCGCGCTTTTGTGAGATCAATGCTCCAAATTTCTACAGTGTGTTCTTCATGGTAAATTGTGGTTTCGGGAATATTTCTTTTGGGCCCATATTTTGTTACTGTACAGCAGATGTTTGTGGGGCCCACTTCGGGAAGTTTTGTCGTTCGAAATTTAAACGTGTTAGTTTACAGTACTTACATTATATATCCGACCGTGAATGTCATTCGAGCGGTAAATTGCGTCTAATTGCTATAGTTCTTTTAGACGGATTTGCGACCGTGACATTCACGTTGATGTTCTGTGTCGTGCTGTGATATTGCGGATTTGTCGTGGTGGATAGCAGTATGAAATGGTAGTGCTGTTTGAATTTATTTGTATATTTGATATTGCGGGGCGAGCGTCCAACATGTGGACAGCCGTCACTGCATGTTTGTATAATATTCTTTTGGGACACGACTGGGCTGAGGTCGATGTACCCGTTGTATATATTTTCTTTTCTGTATTAGGATTACCCCGCAGTGGGGTGCACGGATAGCCGGGTTCTAGAGGGAAACGGGCCCACATCTCATGGCGTTGAGACGGAAGGGGCTTCACTCTAGAATTGGCGGGCTATTCGCCGCACTCGTAGGGGGTATAGGTTGAACCAAGGAGGGGTGCTCAAGTTATCGGATTCTGTGAAGTGCTGGGTGGTCCATTCACTTTGCTGAAGGGGGCTGCCTCGCTTCAGGTTTTTGGCGGGTAACTTGCCGCATCCGTAGGGGTCTAGGTTTCATTGCACAGGCTATCCACACGACCAGAGGAACGTCGGGTTCAGTAGCGGCTCTGTGAAACCCGGGGATCCCAGATTATCTGTATTGTTCTGTGATACTTATTACTTTTCTTTAATGTTGCATATTATCACGCCTGGAGCGATTACTGTATATTGGTATATATACTATTAGATGTTGTTTATGTTTTGCACCCACGCTAGTCCAGTCCCCGCTCTGTTGTTAGTTAAGTAACTTACCGGGTGATGACGGGACCCAGTGGCGAATGCGGATGGCATATACGTACATTATATTTTCGTTCTTTTCTGGTGTGATTAACTGATGGGACTGCATTGATTCTTATCAATGTAAGGATAAAACAAATCTATATTTGATGTTGTTGGAACCAATTTTAAAAAGTGTTATTACAAAGGTGTTTCCTTTTGTTATGCACAGTGGTATTCGGTTATGAATATCCAGCACCTCATTCGACGAGGCAAGGGCCGAGATCCCTTCACCGGGATATGACCCCTTGGGCAGAAGTTTGTGTCAGGGTAATAACTTCACTATAGTCGATTACAAGTTGCTTTGCATCGCGATATTCAGTTGGAATATCCTGCACCTCATTCCACGAGGAAAGAGCCGAGATCCTTTCACCAGGAGTGACCTCTTTAGCAAAAGTTTTTGCCACTATATTTTTGTAAAAAACTATCAGGTTTCTTCAACGAGATCATGTTTATTACGTTAAAGGTTTTTCGCCAAAAACCAGCCGTAGCCCTTCATCATTTCATATGAATGGTCAGTAGTATTCAAGCTATGTTTGTTTGGCCCTTAGTCAAGACATAGTGATTGGTAACTGCTGGGGTGTTCACATGTTGCATAGATAGATGCGTTGGTTTGGGACAGTCGTATTACTTTGTTGGCCCTCAGTCAAGAGTATGTACGGGTGGGTTCAAATCAACCTGGATAATGACGGGAAGAACTTGACATGTGACTTATGATTTGTTGGCCCTTAGTCAAGGTCATAAGAGCATGGGGCAAAAGTCCACATCGGGAGTTTCTAAAGAAACAGAAACTTGCCAGGCATGCGCATACCTTCTGGAGTGTGATAATGTGAGTGGATACCTTCACGTTATCATGCGATGAGAGTTAGATCCCGATTCCCACTGATGAGTTGGTTTACTCTTCGGGTGATCCCAACTAATTCTTCTTTAAGGTTTGGAGGAGAATTTGAGAAAACAGTGAGAGGTTTCCTGATTAGATAAAGTGATAACCATTCTGATCTAGGTTAGAGTGCACACAAAGTGTTTCTTTTCTCTCTCTCTCTTTGGCAGCGACCTTTGACCGACCCTAGACTATGACTCAGTGACCAAGTTGACCGAACCTTCTTAAAATACTGGCTTTTGGATTGTCCGAGTTGCATAAGTCATTGCCGCTCCTTCTTTTACCCTTTGCATTTCTCAGAACACCCCGCATTACTACGGACATCCACTTCTATTGGATAGATCCATCGTATGGTTATATACGAACTCGAAGGGACTTCTTCGAGGATGGATCCAGGTTCAGGAGAAATAGAATTGGTTTATTCAGTTGTCTTTTATTATCACCTTCTCTCAGGTTGCGAGGGCTCCTAGGTTTAGGAGAGTACACCTATTACGCTTATTGGATAGTCTTATTCCAAACCATAGGCATGTGCTGAAAGGTAGGGAATGAAGAAAACCAATTAGCCTAAGTAGGGTGTACAGAAGGTAATAACTAAAGACAAAATAAAGAGATAAGAAAGAGGGCAAAGTAAATTGCGACTGCTATCATTCACGACCAAAACGCGTACTTCATTGCCACTCCTATTTCACCTTTGCTAGAATAAGGTATTATTCAGTCGTTTTTTATCATTTCCTTCTCTCAAGTTACGAGTTGTCACGTCCCGAAAGTACGGAACATGACCAGCACTTAGGCTACGAACGTCTCAAGGCGTACGTATTCTATGTAAGCCGAGCCCAGAAATCCAAACCATGAAAAGTAGTAGAGAGTAGGAAGAACCATATCAAATCAACCAGCTAGCAACATAATATACAACGCCTAAAGGTGAGGATCACAACAGAAAGAAAAAACTCCAACCAGCATGAAATCCACAAAAATATAACGTGCGACTCTAAGGTCGAAAGAATAAACATCACTGGTCTCTATCTTAAATAAGTACATGTTTGGTTGATGGAACTTCTAGATACAACTGAAATATAATATACAATGTATAATGATGGGTACGATACAAATAACCCACCTACTAGCAAGTCACCTGAAAGGAGCTGTGCCCGCAAAGCCGTAATGAAACCCGTACGGCAACACCTGCAAGAAACTGGGCACAACGAGGGTGAGTTGCCAACTCGTGAGTAGAAAAAGATATACGAACAGAAATCGCATGTATGACGCAATCCTAGGTCATACAATCATAATATATAATCCTCAAATATAAACCAGTAATCTATAACAAGACTAGGGTAAATATCTAACCCAAGTGTAAACCCATGTGCCCGTGTCAGTGCATCAGGTGGCAATATATATATGAATGATGTAAAAATGCATGAAACAAAATGCATATACTGAAGAAAACTGCTTTCATAAAGTTGTGAGATTTCTGTATTTTTAAAATGAGGTATCATAATGAAATCAGCATGAAACAGTGCCCAGCATCGGCACAAAACATAAATCTCAATATCTCAATATCTCTGTATCATAATCTCTGTACCTCAATATCTCAAATCTCAATGTCTCAATCATAATATCCAGGGCACCGTCAGTCCAGATCGGCCCCTACCATCCATCTCATGACTACGACGGTATCCTCCGGATATCCGATGGGTCGGGTAATATCACCGGTCGGTCGTGCTCCCCTGCCAGGCTCAACGCCATCTCCTGCGATCTTCTTGTCCCGGGTACCGCACCGGGCCCACCATGTACCCGAAACGGTTCATCCGCCTCCTCGAATCGGGTCTCGAAATCCATCAGCAAAACTCATGGTGGACGACTCATACATCATGGGAAAACTGCATTTTTATTAAAAAGAGAAAGCAGTTTATATGTATGTTTTGCGGTTTTCCTCCAAATCCAGAAAATCTCATGGAAACCCGAATCCAAATCAACAATAGCATGTGAAATCATGAATATAAGCATGAGAATCCATGAATGCAGCATATAATGAATAACAGTATGCCTGAGGTGACAAGTAATAACTACAATGTCAAGCTGGTATATATATGGCAAGTACACTAATATCATGTCACTGCTAGCTATCAAGATAAATCAAGCAATAATATTCTCTAAGTGTGCGTGACATGGCAATTACTGATGATGATGTGTGTGCGCCGGCAAATAAGTGTACGTGGTACATACGCATCATCGGTAATGGTGCTGGTGTCCTAACAGCAGGATATCAATAATGAAATATGAATCACAACAGTATGCGATGCAGAGCAACAATGATAATATGCGGGAGTTGAATGCTAAACACAAAGATAGCTAAACTGCATCTAATGTCACAAGAGTCATATAGCTACACCACTAAGGCTGAGCTAAGGCCAACAGTAGGTAAGAGAAACCGCCTAACCCTTGAGTCGATACATAATATACATATATATATAGTCGATGATCCCGCCTCGATAATATCACATTCGATAACATATCTCTATAATCAGTTATTCCCAAATCAAGAGTGCGGATCAAACATCAATTATAGCTCGTACATAAATCCGTCGTACGGCATCCCCAAATCTAGGTACGGGTCAATATCATATTCGTCATATCATTCATCTAGTATTCTCTTTATCAAATATCATTATCTGGGTACTGACCTATGTCTAGTACAATGCTAACATCATCACTATAATCAAGATCTAATCACTGATCGACAGTCTCGTATAAATCGATATCATCATCACATATCATCACAAGGAGTAAACATTGCCGAATGCGGCCTATCATAAATATCTTGTCATGTCATATCATATCATATCCTATCTCATATCATAATCACATGTCGATCATTTACATATATATATCACTATTTCTATGGCATCATAATCCTAAAATCCGCTAAAGCATCAAGACGTATCTTAATTATGAATTTTACCATATCACCGATATCATAATCTTGGATCAAATATCATCGACTCGTCTCAATCCCATGTATCATCCTCAAAACCGTATGCGAACACGTAGTCCCATACCTATGTGAACACATATCTATATAGAATCCCGTCTATGAACATATGAAGTAATGATGTATGCAAGTATGTATGTGTGGGAGTGTGTATATGTAGTGCACCCTTTAGCTAGGGTTCCGTAACCATTCATAAATCCAACATACCAATATCCATTTAAACATCAATAATTAATCCCAAACAACATATAATGATTATAGGTGTGTATACGCATCCGTATACATCACCACGGACTGCGGGGGTGCTATACGCCATCCACCCGACTTCTCCCCATAGATATAAATCTACTCACTTTGTTTATGTGTGCCGGTGCCGATGTCGCCATTGCATCTCCAACGCTTCAACGCCACGTGGGGTACCTTCAAGGATATCACACGCTAAAACTCTTGAAAACCATGTCGGAAACCAAAATAGTGCACGCTACGCCCATAGGTAAAAACCTACGGCCTTGCGTGCAAACACAGCCAATATCCGCTGTAGTTGACGTCCAAACGCTACCCGACAGAAACGAATCATCGAATATCAAAAATCCATACGAAAACAAGTCGTAAATCATGCGCCAATATAAAAAAATCATCCCAGATTCTACCCTAACTGGAAACAGTCAAAACTACACATACAGGGGGTCAAGTTTACATGAAATATAGCTGTGCATGCAAAACGAGGAGGTTCCCTACAGCTCTGGCCGCAAATTGCTGCCAGAAGGAATATATCTGCGGATGGGGTAAGGAGTTTGGGGCTAGGGTTTTGGGTGTTGGTTTCTATCTGCCTGCACATCCTACTGCCAAGTCAATTTTATTTTAGGAGATCCGGGTTGATAGCAGTTTCCAGAAAGCCACAAAGTCGACAAAAATGCTGAATTACGCCAAGTATAACCAATCTGGTATCTAACTGGAAAACTGGGGTAATCTTGGTTAGTCTGGTCTCAAATACACCTAATAAGGTTATACCAACCATCAAAACCAACACTTGGTCAAGTCTCACTCAAATTTGCCTAAACTAGCACTAAACCACATACTAATACTAAATTTCAGCTATATAACCAGAACTCGACAAAATAGGAGTTGGGTTGCAAGATTATACCTCAAGGGGTCCTAGAATGAAGGGGAAGGGAAGAAGGAGGAAGGGTGTTGCTGCTGAAGTTCCCTGGAGCAGCCTCAAGTGTATGGTTGCTGCTGCTGCTGTTGCAGCAGTTGCTGAAACTGTTTTCTTTTGTATTCAACAACAGAATGTTGCTTATGCTGGAATTGTTGTGGCTGTTGTTGTTGTTACTTGGTGATGTGGGAATGGTTGTGGTGGTGTGGTGGTGTTGTGTTGAATGGTATTGTTTCAGCTGATGTAGAATTGAGGCTGAAGGGTTGATATTGGGCAGAAGTTGTGCTGCTGCTGCTGCAGATGGTGATACTGCTGATGCTTTTGATGTCTACCGGGATGGCTGAAATGTGTGCTGTAGGTGTGAGAGATGTGAGTGAGTGAGAGGGAGAGATGTGATCAATGAGAGGGAGGGTGAAAGAAACAATGGATTAAGGCATAACCTCAAGTTAACCCCCCTCACCCTTACCTTTCCATTAGATGTTAGCATGCCCAAAACCATCATGGCTCTCTCTCTCTCTCTCACACCTACCTACTAGTCAACCCCTACCCTAATTTAAATCTAAAAACTAAAACCCTTAATTAAACCCAATTAGCTTAACCCAATGGGTTAAACCATCATGGTTGGCTAAACATGGCTCACCCACCATGGTCATCTATCATGGTTCAACCCTAGGCTTAACATGAGTCCAAAACATGAAACAAGTGTGGAAAATGTTATGTGCACAATTTTGCACAAAAAGCCAAAAATCCAATTAGCGATTTTTAATCGCGATTAACATTAAAATAGCATATAATCCATCACAAAAACTGTAAAATGACATAGTTCCACAAAATAACCTATTTTAGAATTTCCATAATTTTCTCCGGAATTTTCACCATTTATCGGTATTTAATTATACCGACTATTAAAATATTCATTAAAAATTAATATTAAATTATGAAAATTCCCAAAAATAATATTTTATTTTTTTGAAATGTTACAGTCTTCCCCCCTTAAAGAAATTCGGTCCCCGAATTTAAATTTAAACCCCCAAAATTCTAAACATTTCAATAAAATGTCCAAGTCAACGAGGCTCCGAAATCATCAATACATAAAAGGCATCATAGCGAAATACATGCACATGAGTAACGAGCAGATCATTTGAAAACAAAACTCCATCACGCATCTCGCAATCATCGGAGTCAAGGTGAAGACACGAATGTCAAATCCAAAGCAAAACCGATATGCTAGAAATCGGAATTTTACATGCAAATACCAAATCTGTACATGTAAATATCTGAAGGGAATGCATGCCAAATTTCTTGAAAGTCGATGTACAATGCGCATAGCACTGCATAATGGCAGACGTCTCTATAAGAAAATAATCATATATGTATATATCTTTTATTTAATATGCACATCCCGCCGTTTTGAAAATAATTTAGAAGGGTTCCCTGTTTTAAACGTTTCGTGTCGTATCGGACACGTATGTAAATAATGAGACTATAGCTCGTTTTTGGAAATCCTCTTGAAATCTATCAGTGCATGCAAAATATATTCAGGCACTGTCATCTGACCAGTCCTTCTCAGTATGAAAACAAATCGCAATATCATAGATAATGTACTGCTCCATAAGAAACCAATCCCAAAAAGTACATATGAAAATCCTGTGCGTCCGGTGCGCACGGAAATCAAAATCCATAAATGTGCCTAGCAGGTGCACAGAAACAATCATAAAAGTGCAACGGTTGTGCACACAACATCGGTCATAGGCAATGTGCGTGCCTGACCGTAAAATCAGGTGCATCTGACATGCACGAAAAATCCCGATTCAGTGCATCTGGTGTGCACCAAATCGCATCTCCTAACAGGCGCCCAACATGCGCTAAAAATCCAAATCCAGTGCATCCATCATGCACGAAATCATGAAATCCAATATCAAGCGCCGAACACGCGCAAAATCCAATCAGGTGCATAAAGTGCACAAAACAAATATCGAGCATTACCCTCGAAATCGAAATCCAGTGCATCCAAATGCGCGAAATACATGACACTGCACTGCAAGCATATGTGAACTATACAGAGTGCAAGAACCAAATCGTGTGCGTGCATACGCACAAAATCAACTCAATGTCTAAACCCCATAAAATCACAAACATGTGAAACCAAGGCACGAAAACGATATCAAGTGCAACAACTGTGCAAGAATCGTAAATACTTAGTAAGTGCAACCATGGTGCATGAAAACACATATCATGAAACCCAATCATCAAAACCAAATCATGCGAATAATCGCCCAAAATACCGAAATCAAGTATGGCGGAATAGTTCCGCTCGAGCACATCCTCCAAGAATCTCTGGCCAACTGTCGTGGTCACTCATAGCATATCTCGTCGACGATCCTGAACTATGGCCCACTGGTGTGCGTAACATGACCACTCCTGGGTCCAAGTCTTCTCTGTGGATTACCAATCCCTCGATCCATCGGCTCATCGGCCCTGTCAGATGTGCTAACGGGGACGGTTCCGTTCTGGCACTTCTCTGGTCATCTCTCGGTCAATCATCGCGACCACTCGTAAGAAGCACGTTACCGGCGTTGGCCTCTGACTCGCTGAATGCATGTGATACATCTGATCCTGGGTGCAAATATCATTGCATCAGTGTTCTGGGAGGAATCCTGCTCAAGGTCCCTTCTGATCTCGCCTATGCCGAACTGTACGGAGGCTGGTACTCATGCATAATCTCTTCTCGCTCATGGACATCTGCATCCTCAGCACCACATTCTCTCGGAAATTGGTCGCATCCCAACGCCTCTGTAAGCATATCAGGTCTCTGGTCTCGACGGGAAGTGATGACAGCGCGTCAGCGTCTCGCACGAACCTCTTATCCCGCTTGTCTGTATCATCGTCCACTTCGACGTCATGTCTCTATCTGCGCACTACAACGTTCTCGGCTACGATCGATCCAAAATCTCTCTCAAATCTCTTTTTTGCCGAATTGTCCGGAATCCATCATCCTTTACCGGAGCTAATTCTTGTTCCGGAACGGCTGCATACTCACCGCGAATTCTTCTGGAAGGTATATCTAGTACTATGCCTCGGCATGCGTATCGCATCTCTGGTGTCGGCGGAGTGGAACGTGATCACATCCAGATCTTGTACGAACCTCTTACTCCACCTTCCTCTAATGTCGACTGCTTCGAACTCGTCTCGTCGTGGCTGCATGGACTGAGCTCCAACGGCTATCCACGTATCTGGGGTCTCCCAAGAAATGCATCAAGCCACCTAGCATTCGAATTAAGTCGAGCCATCCGATCGAGTCGTCAAAACCTCATAATCCCCTAAGAGCTCAACATCTTGGATACAGTATAATAGTATCGAGTACATACCCCAGCATCGGTGGTCCAGCAGTAGAAAGGCAAACCCAAGCCTCACTAATGGCGCCGCAAAACTGCCGTAAACCCTAAGGTTCAAAGGCTTTCATACGGTCATTAAGTCGAGTTAGGGTTTCATTCTTCTAGAGGGACCATAGAATTGCCTGCATGTCTTTCCAAATACTTTAAACTTGGAATAGTAGGTTCCTGACATTCGATCGTCTCTGTCGACTCTCAACGTCTCCGCGTGAAGTCGTCTCTAGCTGGAATCAATCTATCTGATGACCTCGCATCGGGGTAGCGAACGATCCACATGTCCTAGTCATTCATCCTCGGTGACCAGCGACCTTTCATCATCTCTTAGTACAATCTCATACTGCAATAGCTCCAATCATCTGGGGCGATATCTCGTCATTCGCAGCAAGAACTGGCTCACTCGTCTGCACGCTGAACTGTTCCTCAATCATCATGAACAAGCAATACACCAACGGTCATCAAAATCTGGCTGGCCTCTGTCAGTAGCTCAATCCTCTGGTGCTGATCTGCACGTCCGAGTAATCTCATACAGCAATCCATCCAACGCTCGTGGTGCAAAACACAATCAAAAGACACATCTCTACAATCGTGTGTCGCCGGGATCACGCCCTGGTCAGTCCTCGTTCGTGACGAGCTCGTGCTGACCGCAACTCTAGCCGTAGCTCTCCCTGCCCGTAATCGTGGCAGCAAAACCAAAACTGGTACCGATGAAGCTAGATCATAGGAAGGAATATAATACTGAAAAAGGAAATGTACATCCTAAGGCTTCTTAAGTGGAGTGGCATGTCGTAAATATGCCGCGGAACATACCAACGGTACGTAACTCTACTTTAGTCACCTATTCCATCGACCAAGGGTCATCCTACGCTCCGTAGGTAAAACCTAACGCTTTGATACCAGCTTTGTCACGTTCCGAAAGTATGGAACATGACCGGCACTTAGGCTACGAACGTCTCAAGGCGTACGTATTCTAAGTAAGCCGAGCCCAGAAATCCAAACCAAGAAAAGTAGTAGAGAGTAGGAAGAACCATATCAAATCAACCAGCTAGCAACATAATATACAACGCCTAAAGGTGAGGATCACAACAGAAAGAAAAAACTCCAACCAGCAAGAAATCCACAAAAATATAACGTGCGACTCTAAGGTCGAAAGAATAAACATCACTGGTCTCTATCTTAAATAAGTACATGTTTGGTTGATGGAACTTCTAGATACAACTGAAATATAATATACAATGTATAATGATGGGTACGATACAAATAACCCACCTACTAGCAAGTCACCTGAAAGGAGCTGTGCCCGCAAAGCCGTAATGAAACCCGTACGGCAACACCTGCAAGAAACTGGGGCACAACGAGGGTGAGTTGCCAACTCGTGAGTAGAAAAAGATCTACGAACAGAAATCGCATGTATGACGCAATCCTAGGTCATACAATCATAATATATAATCCTCAAATATAAACCAGTAATCTATAACAAGGCTAGGGTAAATATCTAACCCAAGTGTAAACCCATGTGCCCGTGTCAGTGCATCAGGTGGCAATATGTATATGAATGATGTAAAAATGCATGAAACAGAATGCATATACTGAAGAAAACTGCTTTCATAAAGTTGTGAGATTTCTGTATTTTTAAAATGAGGTATCATAATGAAATCAGCATGAAACAGTGCCTAGCATCGGTACAAAACATAAATCTCAATATCTCGATATCTCTGTATCATAATCTCTGTACCTCAATATCTCAAATCTCAATGTCTCAATCATAATATCCAGGGCACCGTCAGTCCAGGTCGGCCCCTACCATCCATCTCATGACTACGACGGTATCCTCCGGATATCCGACGGGTCGGGTAATATCACCGGTCGGTCGTGCTCCCCTGCCAGGCTCAACGCCATCTCCTACGATCTTCTTGCCCCGGGGTACCGCACCGGGCCCACCATGTACCCGAAACAGTTCATCCGCCTCCTCGAATCGGGTCTCGAAATCCATCAGCAAAACTCATGGTGGACGACTCATACATCATGGGAAAACCGCATTTTTATTAAAAAGAGAAAACATTTTATATGTATGTTTTGCGGTTTTCCTCCAAATCCAGAAAATCTCATGGAAACCCAAATCCAAATCAATAATAGCATGTGAAATCATGAATATAAGCATGAGAATCCATGAATGCAGCATATAATGAATAACAGTATGCCTGAGGTGACAAGTAATAACTACAATGTCAAGCTGGTATATATATGGCAAGTACACTAATATCATATCACTGCTAGCTATCAAGCTAAATCAAGCAATAATATTCTCTAAGTGTGCGTGACATGGCAATTACTGATGATGATGTGTGTGCGCCGGCAAATAAGTGTACGTGGTACATACGCATCATCGGTAATGGTGCTGGTGTCCTAACAGCAGGATATCAATAATGAAATATGAATCACAATAGTATGCGATGCAGAGCAACAATGATAATATGCGGGAGCTGAATGCTAAACACAAAGATAGCTAAACTGCATCTAATGTCACAAGAGTCATATAGCTACACCACTAAGGCTGAGCTAAGGCTAACAGTAGGTAAGGGAAACCGCCTAACCCTTCAGTCGATACATAATATACACATATATATAGTCGATGATCCCGCCTCGATAATATCACATTCGATAACATATCTCTATAATCAGTTATTCCCAAATCAGGAGTGCGGATCAAACATCAATTATAGCTCGTACGTAAATCCGTCGTACGGCATCCCCAAATCTGGGTACGGGTCAATATCACATTCGTCATATCATTCATCTGGTATTCTCTTTATCAAATATCATTATCTGGGTACTGACCTATGTCTAGTACAATGCTAACATCATCACTATAATCAAGATCTGATCACTGATCGACAGTCTCGTATAAATCGATATCATCATCACATATCATCACAAGGAGTAAACATTGCCGAATGTGGCCTATCATAAATATCTTGTCATGTCATATCATATCATATCCTATGTCATATCATAATCACATGTCGATCATTTACATATATATATATCACTATTTCTATGGCATCATAATCCTAAAATCCGCTAAAGCATCAAGACGTATCTTAATTATGAATTTTACCATATCACCGATATCATAATCTTGGATCAAATATCATCGACTCGTCTCAATCCCATGTATCATCCTCAAAACCGTATGCGAACACGTAGTCCCATACCTATGTGAACACATATCTATATAGAATCCCGTCAATGCACATATGAAGTAATGATGTATGCAAGTATGTATGTGTGGGAGTGTGTATATGTAGTGCACCCTCTAGCTAGGGTTCTGTAACCATTCACAAATCCAACATACCAATATCCATTTAAACATCAATAATTAATCCCAAACATCATATAATGATTATATGTGTGTATACGCATCCGTATACATCACCACGGACTGCGGGGGTGCTATACGCCATCCACCCGACTTCTCCCCGTAGATATAAATCTACCCACCTTATTTATGTGTGCCGGTGCCGATGTCGCCATTGCATCTCCAACGCTTCGACGCCACGTGGGGTACCTACAAGGATATCACACGCTAAAACTCATGAAAACCATGTCGGAAACCAAAATAGTGCACGCTACGCCCATAGGTAAAAACCTACGGCCTTGCGTGCAAACACAACCAATATCCGCTGTCGTTGACGTCCAAACGCTACCCGACAGAAACGAATCATCGAATATCAAAAATCCATACGAAAACAAGTCGTAAATCATGCGCCAACATAAGAAAATCATCCCAGATTCTACCCTAACTGGAAACAGTCATAACTAGACATACAGGGGGTCAAGTTTACATGAAATATAGCTGTGCACGCAAAATGAGGAGGTTCCCTATAGCTCTGGCAGCAAATTGCGGCCAGAAGGAATATATCTGCGGCCGGGGTAAGGAGTTGGGGGCTAGGGTTTTGGGTGTTGGTTTCTATCTGCCTGCACATCCTACTGCCAAGTCAATTTTATTTTAGGAGATCCGGGTTGATAGCAGTTTCCAGAAAGCCACAAAGTTGACAAAAATGCTGAATTACGCCAAGTATAACCAATCTGGTAGCTAATTGGAAAACTGGGGTAATCTTGGTTAGTCTGGTGTCAAATACACCTAATAAGGTTATACCAACCATCAAAACCAACACTTGGTCAAGTCTCACTCAAATTTGCCTAAACTAGCACTAAACCACATACCAATACTAAATTTCAGCTATATAACCAGAACTTGACAAAATAGGAGTTGGGTTGAAAGATTATACCTCAAGGGGTCCTAGAATGAAGGGGAAGGGAAGAAGGAGGAAGGGTGTTGCTGCTGAAGTTCCCTGTAGCAGCCTCAAGTGTATGGTTGCTGCTGCTGCTGCTGTTGCAGCAGTTGCTGAAACTGTTTTCTTTTGTAATCAACAACAGAATGTTGCTTATGCTGGAATTGTTGTGGCTGTTGTTGTTGTTACTTGGTGATGTGGGAATGGTTATGGTGGTGTGGTGGTGTTGTGTTGAATGGTATTGTTTCAGCTGATGTAGAATTGAGGCTGAAGGGTTGATATTGGGCTGAAGTTGTGTGCTGCTACTGCTGCAGATGGTGATACTGCTGATGCTTTTGATGTCTGCTGGGGTGGCTGAAATATGTGCTGTAGGTGTGAGAGATGTGAGTGAGTGAGAGGGAGAGATGTGATCAATGAGAGGGAGGGTGAAAGAAACAATGGATTAAGGCATAACCTCAAGTTAACCCCCCTTACCCTTACCTTTCCATTAGATGTTAGCATGCCCAAAACCATCATGGCTCTCTCTCTCTCTCTCATCTACCTACTAGGCAACCCCTACACTAATTTAAATTTAAAAACTAAAACCCTTAATTAAACCCAATTAGCTTAACCCAATGGGTTAAATCACCATGGTTGGCTAAACATGGCTTACCCACCATGGTCATCTATCATGGTTCAACCCTAGGCTTAACATGAGTCCAAAACATGAAACAAGTGTGGAAAATGTTATGTGCACAATTTTGCACAAAAAGCCAAAAATCCAATTAGCGATTTTTAATCGCGATTAACATTAAAATAGCATATAATCCATCACAAAAACTGTAAAATGACATATTTCCGCAAAATAACCTATTTTAGAATTTCCATAATTTTCTCCGGAATTTTCACCATTTATCGGTATTTAATTATACCGACTATTAAAATATTCATTAAAAATTAATATTAAATTATAAAAATTCCCAAAAATAATATTTTATTTTTTTGAAATGTTACACGAGTACTCCTTGGTTTAGGAGGGTACACCTATTATGCTTACTGGATAGTCTTCTTCTAAACCATAGGCTGGTGCCGAACGGTAGGGAAGGAAGAAAACCACTTAGCCTAACGATGGTGTACAGAAGGTAATGAATAAAGACAAATAAAGGGATTCGGGAAGATGGAAAAAAGATATACGGTTAAAGTCATGAATTGGATTATAGAAGAGGCATTACTAGGAATTCCAGGATACCCCTATGAAACATTTTCATGTTTCAGTGCATTGTGAAAGGAAAACCGATTTCCCGATTAGATACTTACTCCAGTGTATGTACTTACCAGGTTTCTTTCTTATATCTGTATGGTTTTACAGATGATGAGTGGGAGTAAGTTATTGGGAATTAGGTGATCATCCTCATTATATCGGAATTCGTTGTAATTGGTGATATTTGAGGAAATCGCCTGGGTACAGTTTTCAACCTACAACGCACAGGTTTTGAGTTATTCAACTCAGCGGACTTATACAGAGTAATGTATGTTGTCCAGTGTCCATCAGGAAAAAGGGGTTGGTCCTCGTACTCTGTTATGTTTACTTATAACTTCTCTGGTTTTTAAACAAGTGTTTCGTAGAAATACAATGTCTAAGTTTTGAGAAGTTGTGGGTATACGAATAAAGTAGAGAACCAGGTGTCGCAAGTATCGGGATTTTTCAAAGAAATCGAAAATGTAGATTCTTGTGATTGGTATTCAGTTGATAGTAACGGTTTTGAGAAACTTGTTTCTCTTTCAGACTACTCATAATTGGCTGGATTCATAAGTTGAGTAATGCTGATTGGCCTTTTTCCATTAAGTTGATATGCATTGGAGACAGCTGCATGATTAGAATCTGGTTCCAATTAAATAAGTGCCAAAGTTTCTATATTGGATATAGAATGGTTTATATCTTAACGATGTTAAGGTACGATGAGTTGTCCAACTTATGCTTAAAACCAGACTCTGGATAACTCAAGGCACGTTTCTGTAATGGCAGTTTGTGGGTTGGCCCAGGCTATGATGAGGGTTGACTTTCTACCATCTGGAAGATCAATAGTGATATTGTTCTTGACTCGCCACAGTTTTAGTAAAATGGATTTTTTCAGAAAACAGTAGTGGGAGTATGGTAGGACTGGAAGTTATTTCAGAACCGCAAACGATTGCGGAAAATTTAATAGGACCTATATATTCAATCAGGTTTGACATTCCATTAGCCACTCCGTAAATATGGTGGGTAACCTCAGACACCCGAGAGGTACTCCGGTAGCCTCAAGGATGGTGACAGGGAGGTTATTGTTTACCCAGACTTGACACTACTGTTGTTCCAGGCTATGAGACCCGGCAGGAGGTTAAGTATAGCGTCGTTCTAAACTAGCTTTAGAAGTGCACGTATATATTATTCTGCCAGAGGGTTGTTATGGTCAGTGGGAGCAGTGGAAGCATAGTAGGCAAGTTGATTATGTCTATTTATAGACTTAAGCAAATATAGCGGAGATAGATCATCTATTTTTCATATGACAGTCATAGTTTTAATTTCATCAGAATAGGGGATGGATCTGTTAAGAAGGTAGTAGGGTATGATGTCCTGGTATATGGATGACATACACAGAGTAGGAAATAAAATTCCTATACTACGATCGGTTGTACTTTGGTCGTCACACAGTTGTTTCTCCACAAAGGATATGGATATAATATTAGACATTCTGGTTACTAGATCTATAGTTTTAGATCTAAAATTGGGTAGTTTCCCAATCTGGGTACTTTGATAGTATTCTAATGGTATTTTAGAATAGATGACTCCTGGCATGATGGTGTACCTGCAGGTGATGGAGTCACCCTCTCTAAAGGTGTCTTACAGATTAAAGGGGAGAGGGATATGCATGATTGAGAGTACACTTGCTTAGGCAATTGAGTCAATCATGAGATGTTAAATACCACACCAGATGTTGTTTTTGCACTTAATGCGATAGGTTTATATTAATCCAATCCTGAAGAAACATAAGGAAGCAGTCTTAGAACATAAGTGGATGTTCTACGGATTTGATAACGGCAGCCTCCTTCGGGAGATGGTTATCATTCCAGGCTTCAAAGGTGACATGGATGACAGAGTGATTGTCAGAGTTATAGTTTTCCCTCTGACGAGGGATAGTATTATGGACAGGTGGTCCAAAACGATACTGTGGGAGGCATGGTGCTGGATACTGATTAGGTTCAGCTATCAATATAGTCTAAGAAGTTTGGATTTGGAGTTCATTTATGAACTAGGTTCCATCAGATATCCAGACAAATTCTAAGACACTTATTACTCGATTCGGGAGATGGCTTTCTCCGCGAACTTGAAATTAAGAGAGACATAGAAAGAAACATCAGGGCGGATCCACTCACTAAGGCTATTTCTCGAACACAATAGTTTTACAAATGAGCTTTGTGAAACTGATTAGTAGAGGAGTTGGATGCTCGGAATCACACGGGCTGTGAGTATGCGACATCGCAATAATTAGCCTTAAGTGCAAGTGGGAGATTGTTGGATATAGTGCCCTCAAAGTCAATTATTGGATTGCAGGTACGTGATTGCAATGATTGAGGGATGACCTATACCGATATGACAGTCTTGCTCGAGATGATAGTATGCTATCTGGTTTGTCTTTATCATCGTATGCATGCTTTAGTTCACTATTGCATGATGATAGAGCCCATAGGATTCTTGCTTGACTTCCAGCAGTACGATAGCGATCATATATGTGAGAGCTGGGGTCTATAAGCACATCCTTAAAGTGTCCCTAGTCGTGGGAGTTTCGAGACTGGGCATCGATACTTCAGAGTAGACTAGTGTATACAGTCGAGACCCCGACGAAGGGCGGTGGCCGTTCTCACAAGCCATTGGTGTTGGTTCACATAAGATGTATATAGGTGCTCATTGGGTTATGAGTACACCGGATAAGACTCGCCGGGAACATGCTAGTTGGTATTATACATATCGTCAGATAGTAGTTCCCTAGTGACATGTGTACAGGTTAGTTTGTCTACCTGAGATCGTCATTTGTCTCGTGTGAGTTCCCACTGTGCTTTGATTACTACCCTACCACGCTCATAGGAGACGTGCAAACAGGTTTTAGTTGGGTACAGTCCCGAGCCACATGGAGGCAGTGAGCGGATCGTCGGGGATTCGTTTCTCCCGGTATTGAAGATTGATGTCGCACAGTGCACGGGTGGCCATCAGTAGAAATCCTCGGCCGGGGTAGTGGATAATTACTGACTTAGATCAGTAGTTTCTCAGGAGGTGATGGGTTTTATACCGACACGAATTATCGCGTTATTAGGGTTCTGACTTTATCCACCACCCTAGACTCGATATGCGATACTCTTAGACGAACGGACCGGACTGTACGGATATTGTCACTGTCAGGCTCAGTAGGGTTTCTGGATGAGTTCGCTCGTCAGCTTCCCTTCCAATCAATACATAGGAAACTGTTACGTACAGCTAGTACCTCTGACATCCTAGTGGTTATTAGAGTTCCCCACAGACAGTTTCCCAAGTTCGGGCGAAACGTTGTAGAGGCCGTATAGTTTTATGGCAGGGTTCGGAAAATGCACGTGCGTTTACGCACGTGTCATATTTCGGGCAGATAATACTGGTAGGCTTTGGTTTAAACCGGATCCGAGTATTATACTGTGTAGATATAATATCTCTGTCTCAGTTGCATTTGTATTCGGTCGTAATACAAATGCGGGTATGTTTATACTGTTAAGGGGTTATCCTGAAATTCGTTTCGGAATCGCTTTTGGAAGTTGCCAGTTTCCAGTTTTCTATCACCCGTCTTTAACATTCGGTTAAAGACGGATTTATCTTTTCTTGAGGTGAGTCATGTGTGTGTGGAAGGTTCTAGAAGATTCTAGATGGTGACTATGCTTCATGAGTCATTAGTGCATTAATTGTTCATTTAATGTTTTGATGACTAGGTTATTATGGTTCAATGTATGCATTAATGATATGCAAGGTGTTTATTATGACTCATTCTCTTCATTTATTCTTATGGTCACTCTCCCCCCTTCCTACACTCACCTCCCTACCTTCATAAGTGGCCGGCCCCTCTTGCTAAATGAGGTGGTGGTTGATTTGGGAAAATATGATAGTTTTGGATTCATGAAAATTAGATAGCTAGATTTCTCATTTACCCGATTCAAAAAGGAAACTTCATTAACCGTTCATCCATAACCTTGGATGTATGAGACAAAGTGTTCTACTCATTCTCTACATCAATCTTGGTCATCTCTTTTGGCAGACTTGATGACCGAGTTGCCTCGATTCAGAGGCGGGAGCCCGTTTAAAGATCCGTTGACGTGGTGCCACCTGGACGTGAAGATTGGAGATCGAGGAGATCGGAGCAGCCGCAACAAAGCATGGGATGATGGTTAAAGATCGAAGGACTCGGATCGTTCGGTATAACATTTCTACCCACTTTGTAGTTTGTCAGTCTAGCAATAATGGCAGATCCGGGTTATAGTGTATGATAGCGCCAGTCCAAAAGTTTTTGTTCCGCATTTGGCGTCTGTTAGACGCCGAGGCGCTACCGTGGACTTACAGCAGCTGTCTCCAGTGCATATCCCCAAAAGGAAATAGGCAACTCAGCGGTGCTCATCATAGAGCGTACCATATCCAATAGGGTGAGATTCCTCCTCTCTGATGCACCGTTGTGCTGTGGTGTATAGGGAGGAGTAAACTGAGAGAGAATCCCATTCTCTTTTAGATAGTCCCGGAACTCATTGCTTAAGTATTCTCCTCCTCGGTCAGATAGAAGGATCTTAATACTTTTACCCGTTTGGTTCTCTACTTCGTGCTTATATTCTTTGAATTTCTCAAAAGCTTCAGATTTGTGTTTCAACAGGAACACATGTCCGTATCTTGAGAGATTGTCAGTGACTGTAATGAAGTACGAAGAACCATTCCTGGCATGTGTAGACATGGGACCGCATACATCACTATGTATCAGTCCCAAGAGTTCTGTAACTCTTTCTCCGTGTCCACTAAACGGAGTTTTGGTCATTTTACCTTTGAGACATGACTGGCAAGTGTCATAAGATGAAAATTCGATCGGATTCAAATATCCATCCTTATGTAGCTTAGCTAGTTATGTCGCATTGATATGACCTAGTCTACAATGCCACAAGAAGGATTCGTTCATTTCTGAACTCTTCTTCTTGTGCGTGTTTTGTACATTAAGAACCGTGGTTTGATTCAGAACGTATATGCCATTATTTAACGACCCTGATCCAATCAACTTTTGATTCAGGAAGATGTTCATAACATTATCCAGTACCACAAAATTATATCCTTCTTTACTCAATAAAGAAACTGATATAAGATTGCATATCAGGGTTGGAATGTAATAGCATTCGTTCAGAATCAATGTATTATCATTTGACAATACAAGGTGATATTCACCAACTGCTTTGGCTGCAACATTTGCACCATTCCCTACTCTTATGGAATGATCACCCATTCCCAGTTCCCTATGATTCCTTAGCCCATATAACATATTACAGATGTGGGATCCCGATCCGGTTTCTAATACCCAGGATGTAGAGTGAACTGAGAAACAGTTCTCGATAACTAACACACCCGAAGAAGATGCATCAACATGCTTATTCTTCGTTTGGGCAGTGTAGGAATCCAGATATTCCCCTATTTCCTGCTCAGTCTTATAACATTTACAAGAAAGAACGGAACCAACGTTCCCCTGCTCAGTATAATAAGCGGGTTCGGTCAATATATCCATATTATTATCTTAATTAAGGCCTGACATGGTCGCTACCTGGAGAGAGGGAGAGAAGAAAACACTTTAGCGTATGTTCTTGCAAGATTAGATTAGTTATTATCTTATCTAATCAGGATGGGTCCCACTGTTCTTATCAAATCTTCCTTAAAACCCTAAAACGTAAGACTAGCCAGGATTAATTACACCTTACAAGTTCGCCAATCTTTCAGCCATGCCAGTATTGGTACTTTGAGGGAGGTTCCCCGTGCTTTCGCATGGACCTAATTAAAATAAATCTCGTTTTCCCAGAGGCATAACCACGAAACACCTTTCTAGATACCTACTTGATTGGCTAATTGACATGTGTAAAACTCTCCCAGGAGTTACTCTTACTCGCAGTGGGTATCAGGATCTAACTATCTCATAGAAGGTATGCAATCTCATTGCAAATTTCAACGCTTGAAATTCCTGATAATGCTTTTGCCCCTAGCATGCTATGACCTTGACGCAGGCAATAAACCATAGTCCGCTAGTCAAGTTCAACCCATCATTTCCTGAATGAATTAAACCCACCCGCACGACCCTTGATGCAGGCCAACAAAGTCGCACGACTACCCTAATCCAATCTCATCTTATGTTGCAGATAAGCACTAGTTAGCTACTGCATACTGCGTCTTGACGCAGGCCAACAAACGTAGCACGAATACTAAGTAGTACTTATCTGAAATGACGGAGGGCTACACAGGTTTTTTAGAAAACCTTTTGCGTAATGAACATGATATCGTTTTAGAAACAAATGATTTTGAAAAGGAGTGTTTTTGAAACTTTTACTAGTTTTGCTAAAGAGGTCACTCCCGGTGAAGGGATCTCGGCTCTTGCCTTATCGAATAAGGTGCATGATATTTCACAAATACTACTATGCAAAGAAAGAACTATAGAAGCAATCAAAAACAAAACCGAGTGAGTTGTAGCATCTGCTAGTTTCGCTAAAGTGGTCACTTGCGGTGAAGGGATCTCGGTTCTTTCCTTATCGAATAAGGTGCTGGATATTCTACAAGGAATACTGCTATGCAAAGTAAAAAACTAGAGCTGCCCATTTTGAAAATTTGATTCTACAACATCTTTTAGGTTTCTTTTTCTTTCATTAATCTCATTAATGACTTCCCATCATTTATGCTTCCTAAGTATCACAGAAGAAACGAAAATACAACGTACGCTTATGCCATCCGCATTCGCTACAGTGTCCCGTTATGCACCGTTAGGTAACTTAACTAACGGCATACCGGGGCGGGACCAGTGCGGGTGCAAAACATAAGCAACATATATTATATATCATATATACAATAATAAAGCATTCGTATCACGCATATCAAATGATCACATCATACAATATCAGCAGCAGAAGATAACATATGAAATATTAGATATACTATGTGGTCCATGTTTTATTTTGAGCCTGTATAAAACAAGGATTCCACAGTCGTGATGAATAGCCAAACCCACATCTTTAGACCCCTACGAGAACGGCAAGCAACCCTCCCAATTCTAGGGTTAGGAGACCCGGTCTCGACTGTAGGGTTCCTAGGCACTCTCAAGAGGTCTCACAAGGCATCAACCATGCCAATTTCAAATTTTGCAAGTGCCGAGAAACTCTAATACGGATCGTTAACTAGAATTTTAGGCGAAACATTAAACTAGTAACAATTTAACTAAAGATAAGAAGCTACAACCTTTGTAGATTCGGTTATCCATTTGCTTAGCTCCACGTAGTCGTCCTCTCGTTGTCCAAGTCGGATCTCGGACTCTAACATCGGCTTCATCGGAGAAATGAGCGGACTTGTCATCGGGTACGATGCCAAAGATGATCTACGTCGAGGTTACACAAGATCAAGCTCCAACTTCAACAAGTCGTGAAACTTGTGAAGAAAACACCCTATACTACTTGGCAAGAGGTAGAAGGTGAAGAAATAGGAGGTGGGTTCACTTTAGAATTGGATTTCTCACACTTTTACTCAAGAAGCCATTGATGGTGGCTAGTTTTCTTTCTTGAAGATGATGAAGAAGAAGATGATAGAATATGATAAGTATTGTTTTTAATAGAAATAAAATGAATACTTATCATCTTCTAACTATGGTTATGTGTAGAGATTAGACCATAGTTATTAGGAATGGTTAGGGTTAAGCATGAAGACAAAATGGTCACATTGGTCAAACCTTCATGAAGCTTCAACAAGCTTCATGATAGAATGAAACCATTTTGTTTTCTTTTATTTATTTGTCAAAAGAAATGGATAAATAAATAAGTGAATAAATCAAAACCCTAACCATTATCATAACCATGGTATAAGTCTTAACACAAAGTCAAATTACATGCATAATCAAACATGATACAATCTAGTGCACAAAAGTATATCACATATACAACTTGTGAACTACAAGTGAGAAAATCCTTTTAAAGTGAACCAATACTAGTTAATGCAAAGTAATATATCAAATATATAATTATACATTAAATCATTAAATCAACACTTGATTCAATGATCCGGTCATGTCGCACATAACCGACTAGTATCCAATGTATCGACTTATCGAATCAATCTTCGATTCGATAACTAGGTTATATCGCATATAACCAATCGAAACATTCATCGCGAGAATGAAATACGGTATCACATACACGCATCATTCTCGGTCCCGCACATATCTCATATGCGTCCCTATTTCGTTTCTCTTGAGCCAGGAAACCTCTGTGTAGGACTCTAAAGACTCGTCAATACGCCGGCAGCAGATGATGATCATATCAATCACCCACAAGCCGCAAGCGGTCCGCTAAACGTAACGGCCACCCGGGTATTGAGCGATCAGAAGATCGACGAGCAAGCCCGCTCACACTCCTGTGAATCCAACCAGTAACACTTACCGTACAGTCCGGTCTGTTCGTCTGATATGTTACATGTCAAGTCTAGGGGTGGTAAACGTCAGACCCCAATAACCGATAAGTCGTGCCGATGTGAGGCTCATAACGGGTCGAGAAACTACTGGTAACACTTACCAGCAAATCTCTGATCAGCCCTGGCCAGGGACTTACCTGTTACGGCTAATCGAGCACAGCGCAACATCAACCCCCAATACCGGGAGAGACGAAACCCCTCCTATCGCTCATTGCCTCCATATGACTCGGGACTGTATCCAAAGACCACCGTTTTGCACGCCCTCATGGACGTGGTAAGGTGGAGATCAAAGCACAGTGGGAATCACACAAGACTCTATGACGATCTCGGGTCTACAGACTAACCTGCATAAGTGTCACCTGAGAACTGCCATCTGACGTGAGGTATAATACCAACTGGGAGTTCTCGGCGAGTCCGTCTAGTGTACCCAGTCTCCACTGAGCACCCGTATACCATCTCTGATGTCAAACACCAATGGATATGGGATCATCCATCGCCCATCTCATGGGTCGAGAAGCTTATACACTAGTTTACACTGGTATATCGATACCCCGTCTCGATACACCTACGACTAGGGACCTTGAAGGATGTACCTATGGACTACCATGTCCCCACTAGTATGATCTGCATCATAGTCCAGGTAGTCAAGTACACATCCCAAGGGCTTTACCAACATGTAACTATAAGACAGTATAAAGAGACTAGTGTACATGTTAAGATAAAGTGTAACCAGATAGCATACTATCATATCGAGCAAGAAAGTCATCTCTATATATGTCCAAGCATCCAATATAATATACATCATCTGTACAATACTGGCCTCTAGGGCATACATACAACTAACATCGACTCCTCGAGATGGCCTCCCACTGGACCCTAGAACCTGGTGCTCCCCTTCTTTGGTCTATCCTAATGCGGAAAAGTAAATAATATACAATAGCGACATCATCCTCAACCAGAAGTGACCCAATAAAAGAATATTACATACATTGAATTTTACATGAATGAAAATGAAAAACTCTCATTTCACATAAAACCCCGGCTATTCAAAACACGACGATCCAATATAACATATCACAGCAACATATAACATTACATGTCATCAACGTAAGTAAATATGCATATCCCAATTGTTGTTGATGTATAGCAACAAAACTGGCGATACACCACATATTACACTTACGGTCGCAGAAAAGAAAGTGAAAGCCTACAACATTTGGAATCCACAATCACCTTAGACATCATAAATCCGAAATATCATATATTACGGATTTCATGACTAACTATATGAATTCCACATATTGTATCACATTCCAATAACTAGACAATGTTAAACTTTCCGATCAAGTAAGCAAACACGAAATTTTTTCTAAATAGCTCAACACTTGAGCGGAGTTCAAAAGGTTCCAGAACATGCCACAGCTCCTATGAACCAGCCGTAGAAGGGTCAACCAATGCCTCACATGTAACACCACTGAACTACCACAAACCCTAGGGTTTAGTGGCGGTTCTGACGGTCACATAATCGAGTTAAGGTTTCGTTCTTCTATAGGGTTCACAGAATCGCTTGCACAATTTTCTGAAAGTTCTAAAATAAGGAAAAATCCAACACTTTGAAAAATTTCCAGTAAGGGAGAAAGTGAGTTATTGATATCCGTTCGAACTTTTTAACACCGTCTAAATAACTCGAAATCAAAATAGAATTACGAATACGAAACAGTCCGAGTTGCCTATGCAGAAAATTAACATCACATGCCATTTTAGCAAAAACAAACAACACCTGAAACCCTAAAACCCAGAGACCAGAACACCCTGAAAATTTGAAGTCCAAATTCAAAAATTGGACCGAGGAGCTCGGTTTTTCATGCATTGTGGCCGGCCACTTCATAGCTAAATAGCTTCAAATTTTGACGGTGTTCATGTTATACCACATATAACATTCTGCAGCTGTTTAAAAAATTTTTCGACACCATTTGAAAATCCATAGAAACTAGGTTATATAGTTTCAAGTTTCGGATTCGTTTCGGTTTCGTAATCTAGCTATATTCGTCTAATTCTCTAGCTAGTCTCTGATACCAGTGTTGGGTTGTATAGCACGGTAGTAAGGTTTCGGGAGGCATCGTCCACGCCAATTTCATATTTTTGCCATTCTACCTAACCCTAGATCGTTAACTAAAGAATCATGCGGAATTGATAAAGTAAATAACTTTACTTCTAAGTGATAGGGATTACAACCTTTGTAGTCCATTCCTTCGCTTCATAATCTCTAAGTTGTGGTCCCTTCGCTGTGATCATCAAGCTCCCGGACTGTAGAGAGGCTCCATGAGGTGAATGATCCATGCTAGCTTGAAGTCTTCATAATCCAAGATGTTCTACCTTGAGGAGTCACAAACCCAAGCTATCTCTTCACTAATTAGGGATTAGTGAAGCTAACACACTAATCTATATGGCTAGTATAGAAGAGGATGATGAAGTAGGAATTTTGCTCCCTTTTGTTTTTTTTCTCACAATCTTTCACCACCAATGAAAAAATCTAGCAAGCTTTTTGAGAGCAAGAAGAAGATGAAGCAAGTGATGAATGAATTATTGTTGAGGTTAGAAATACAACCAAGTGTTAAGCATGTCATGCTTAACCCTTGTAGAGACTTAACCATTAGCTAGGGTTAAAGGTTAGGTCAAAAATATCTTAAGCTGGACAAAAAAATGGACAAAGTCAAAGAAGCCTACAAGCTTCTACAAGCTTTCACCAAATATCAACCATGATAAAATCCACAATATTTGAATTACTTAATGTTTACCCCAGTCAGAGCAAAGCTCTGTTCAAATTCTAAGGTGGGAAAAGAAGCAATGCTTCTGTTTTCCCCAATCAGAGAAAATATCTGTTTTTGAAAATTGAAGTTAAAATAAATGAGGCAACGCTTCAGTTGACCTGCGCTCTGCGCTGCACGCCACGTGGCAGTGCAGTTGCACTAGCGCAAGTTGCGCTATCGCAGTTGCGCTGCGCGCCACGTGGCAGCGCAGTTGCGCAAGCCCAGCTGCGCTGCGCTGCGCGCTGTGCGACATGTGTCAGCGCAGATGCGCTGCGCTGTACGCTGTGTGACACGTGTCACGCGCTGGGGCATTTGCGCCAAACAGAATGAAGATTTTAAAGAGATCTTTCTGTTCTTATTAAAACAAGAAGATTTTCTTCTGTAAAACAGAAACCCTTGGATCAAAGATCCAACGGTGGGGAAAATTCCCCAAATCATTCGGAGAAAGATCTCTTTAACAAATTTAACTAATTTATGGGCACTATAAAAAGGACCCTAGACCTCAATTCAAAATCATCAATATTTGTGAGAAATCAAGAACTTTAAACAGAGAGAACTTTGAAGAAATTTCAAGAAAAAGGTAAAAACCTTCATAAAATAAAAGAAATTTCTTCTGAATAGATTATTGATTTAAGAACAAGATCAATGATCTTCACATAATAAACAGTGCTTTGCACTTTTATGAACCATTGGTTCTTTAAAACAGGAAAAACAAGAAATACTTGTTTTCTTTGATCTAAATTAGATCAAGAAATCAAACAGTGCTTTGCACTTTTTCATGAACTATTGGTTCTAAAAAATATTCTCAAATTATAGTGCCTTGCACTTGCAAACTGCGCTGTTGCGCTCCTGGATTGGCGCAAGCCGCCAGAGAGCGCCACGTGTCAGCATCTGAACCATCTGCGCTATGCGCTTTTGAAATAGAGCCTTGCTCTCTGGAATTGGCGCAACTCACCAGAGCGCGCCACGTGTCAGCAGTGCAAGCGCAGCGCATTGGTGCAGCGTACTACGCTTGCGTGACATGTGTCGTCACCACAAGCGCTTGCGCTCTCTGGTTGGCGCAAAGCGCCTGATAAATGCAATGCATTTCCTAAAGGGCCATGCACAAATAAAAAAAGACCTAGTAGGCCTAATTAAATTGCAGTGCAATAAAAAGGGCAGAGCCCAAACAAAATAGATGCTCTGCATCATTTATAAAAGAGTAAAGCCCAAACAAAACAAAAATAATGCAGTGCATTATTTAAAAAGGGGTAAAGCCCTAGCACAAGCCTAATAGGCCAAAGACAAATAAAAATGTTGAACATTCAACTGGACTTAGCCCAGTCATGGCCATAAGTCCTCAAATTAAATTGACTGAGCACGGCTGCTCCCTAAATCAATTTACATCCGGTTCGAGGGTACATCTCCGAACTCCTCTGACACCTATCGTTGTAATCCTTCAACAACGTCAGAGAGGTGATGGGTCCCGACGACCACACATTCATGTGGACTGCGGGGTCCTTAAACTCGTGGACCGAGACGTCCTTAAACTAATATTGGACCCCCATGTCCCTAAACTGGAACCCGGACCACTATGTCCCTAAACTGGAACAATAGAGCCCCCAAATGCTCTTTTGTCGGATCTAAACGATCCCGTTTAAGTCGATCTTAGCCACAAATACGGCTAACGTATCCTTAAACCTTCAAACAGACTTTAGTCCCAAATTGGACTATAAACCCCCTAACCAACTTTGGTTCGAGGGTACATCTCTGAACTTTTCTGACACCTGTCGTTGTAATCTTTCAACGACGTCAGAGAGGTGATGGGTCCCGACGGCCATATATGAAATGGACCACTACGTCCCTAAACTGGAACAATAGAGCCCCTAAATGCTCTTTCCGTTAAGTTGATCTCAGTCTCAAATCAGACTAACGTATCCTTAACGAACGTTTAAGTTGATCTTAGCCTCAATATGGCTAACGTATCCTTAAACTAAAACACCAAACCCAAATCTAAGTAAATACGGATTTGGATTAATCCACGTCCTACGGGCGATGGCATTACTTAGTCTCCATATACAATCCACGGGCAACCACAAACAAAACAAACACCCACGACACGAAGTGAAATTCTGGAGAAGGAGAAAGTTGTTACCGCGATGCGGTAGCGTAATTAACTGTAGGGGCTTGCGCCTGCAGGGAAGAGCGTCCCCACAATCAAAAACCCCTCAAGCGAGGGGGAATCTGACGAAGTTTGCTACATCGGCCGCATCCATCCAAACCTCCGATACACGGTGCCATAAATCAACTTGGTATCTTCGGAGAGGTGGACGGATAAAACCAAATAGCATCTGCCCCGAATCTCAGGCAAGATGTTCAGTCTCGGCCTTCTTTCAGAGGGGAACAGATTCTGGCACGCCCGGTAGGACATCATCCTCTTTCCACTCTACACTTCGTGTGTCGTGTTCACGAACAAATCGCGGTTTGTTGGGGTTGCCTGTGGATTCGAGGTACTAAGATTTGGTGTCTTGCTCCGTGCAGAAAACAGAAGATCGATGGCTTCGAACTGCACTACCTGCAGCTGCAACTCTCGCCCCGTCCTTGCTGGAGGAGTGACTTATGGGCCCCAAGCGGCCTCCCTTTTCAAGATGCCAGTGGAGCAAGTAACTCAAGCCACCACTGGATTATTCTTCGGGACCATGCTCCCACCAATGAGCTTCAATGCCCCAATGAGGGTGCAAGAAGCCCCAAAGAAGTCGGTCTTTGATCGACTTACCACTGCCACGGATCCTCTCAATGGGCCGCCCAACGCCACTACCTCAGTTTTCAACAGGCTGGGACAAAACGTCTACAAGCCTGCGGCACCCAAAGTTGCCATCCCAAAGTGGAGAGCCACCCCGGCTCAAGCGTACAAAATCATCGGAAAGGCTCTTCCTTCCAAGAAGTCAGTTTTTACAAGGCTGACCATTCCAGTTGCTGCTCCAGGCGAGGTCCTCAAAGCTACTTCCCCTGCTCAGAGGTCTGTCTTCGACAGATTAGACATTGCTTCTCAACGGGTGTCAGTCTTCGACAGACTAGCACCAATGACAGTTTCTCCTCAAAGCAGGGGGCACGACAAAGTCACCCTTATAGCTAAAACAACTCCATCCGCAAGACATGCTCGACGTCGCCACTGGCGCCGAGTGAGAAAGGCTGGGGGCAAATCCCCCCTGGATTTACCCCCCCCCCAGCTCCAACGGTGGGGACCGATGCTGCTGTTCCAACCGGGAACAGCTTTGAATTGCTAAACACGATGCGCAGAAACTCTCCTACTGCGGTGCTGAAGCGAACTCCTTCACCTGTGAAGAATATTCCAGAGAAGAAGCTAGAGCAGCCCCTTCAACGGCTGTCCTCTAAAATTTACAAGGTCTGGCGACAGGTCCAGGAGTCGGTGATTGATGAAAACTATCTCCACCAACAGAAAAAGTTGAAGGTTCGGCAGGAGAAGGATTACTCCGTCAAGCCACAAAAAGCAACAGCTACTTGGGTTCCCACTACAACGGCCCCCTCAACTCCAACCACTGAAAAGAAAAGGATGTCGGAAAAACCCCCTGTGAACATGGCGAAGCGTAAAAACGCTGAACACAAACGCCCCAAGTCTGGGGGCATGGTGGTGCACACTGTTTATATGGCTGCCGGAAAGGAGGAAAGCCGTGCTTCTACGGTCCACCGATCGCTCACCCAATCCGTGACGAAAGCCCGGGAGCAACAATAAAAACTTCAGGAAATGATGACTGCAATGGCTGCGTTTACCAAGCCAAAAGAAAGCTTGGAAGTATCATCAGAACAGCGGCACAAACAAGGAACCGACGCTGACTTCTTACGCAGAGTCCTTGAGAAGAGGGACAAAGAAGCCGCAGAGCAAGCGGCTAACATAAAACAGATGGCGCTTCTCTTCCAAGATATGGTAGGGATGATGTTACAGCCGGACCCTCCAGCTGAAGACCCTCCAATCATTGTTGAAGATGACGGAGGGGAGACATCTAATCCTCCGCCGGCTCTTTCAGCAGCCAAAGATGAAACCATTTCCAAGGCCGCACTGGATGACTATATTGCTCAGCAAATACGGGTTCATCAGGCGAATGAAGCGGCTGGGCAAATTGTTAGAACCAGACGACCCTATCCAAGCTATATGACCAAATCAGTTACCCGCCGGGATATACGATCCCTAAGTTCCACGTATATAAAGGGACAGGGAATCCTCATCAGCATGTCGCTCAATTCAGGGCCTTATGCGGCAATACTAGAGGCGATGACAAATTGTTGCTTCGTCAATTCGTCAGCAGCTTAGCAGAAACAGCCTTTGAATGGTATTCAGAACTACCCAACGACTCTATCAAAACATTTGTGGAGATGGAGCTGCTGTTTACACAGAGATTCGCGAGTGCTAGTGAACTCACCCCGATAACAACACTGATAAATGCCAGGATAAGGCCAGGAAAAATGTGGGTCCAATACGCAACGCGATGGCGGAACCTATGGTCAAAATGCGAACAACGCAAGAAGAGGCACCTGCGGTAGGCATGTTCGTGGGCACTCTCGATCCGCTGGCGACCATCTCGCAATTCATGATGTTCTTCAGGACGACCACCTTCTAGGCCTTGATCGATAAGTTAGCCCAATTGGACCAGATGGGCCATGGACCTTCTCTTCCAAAATCAGATTCTCGAATTGAGAAGGGAAAAGGGAAAGCGATCGTCGTCGCCAATGCTCAACAACAACCAAGCAACTCAAAGCCGGTCGTTCTCCAAGACAACGTGCGTCCACGCCCATCCCTCGAAGAGAGGCTAGGACGTCCTTACTCATTTCTTCAAAATAAAATGAGAAGACTGTTCGAGCTGGCAGTGCGCAATAGACTCATCAATTTGCCGAGTCCAAAACGTCCGTTGCAGCCAGGCAATCTCAATAATCTCAATTATTGCCTTTACCACCAAACGGTAAGTCACCCGATCGAGGATTGTTTCTTCTTTAAGGGATGGATTGAGGATCAGTACTTACGAGGCAAGTTCGCGCCGTCTGAAAGCTGGAAGGTGAACCCACCACAACCGCACTCTCCAAAGAAGATGGACACGCCAGGGACAACTTGTTCTTTCGTCGAGGATGAAAACGATGGAGAAAACTCATCAGATGAATCCGAAGACTACGTAGCGACTTGTCATGTGATTTCTTATTCACTGGCAGATGATGAAGAGGCTTCTTGCGCTGAGAAACCAATGGCAAACCCTGAGCTGGAGATTCTACAGCCATCAGACGAGTTGATCGATGTCTTCCTAAATGAAATTCGTCTGAAAGCAAAAGCCAATCAAGAGCGTGAGATGACCATACTGGAAAGAGCCAAGGCATTCCCGTCAAATCAAAAGTCATCCAATGCGGATAAAAACAAATTCAAGACGAGGAAAATGTTCGCCAAAGCTCTATCAGTAGGAATGAAGCTACCGCCCTCTAAAGAAAATACTCTCGCTGAGGTAGAGATGCACCCTAACTTCTGCTTATATCATCAGAAGACCATACATCCTACCGAAGACTGCGAATCCTTTAACTGTTGGTGGCAAGGGTATGTCGCTCAAAAGCAACACTTCGACAGGACAAAGTGTGAAGCTCGTAGACATCGGAAAAATGCGATATATGAGCGCAAAAGAGCCGCCGCCGACTGTCATATAGCCGACTCCAAGGGATCGCAAATTATCACCTTTGGAAGCGACTCTGACGAAGAAGCTACCCCCAACCCTTCCCTCGGGGAATCCATTTCAAAAATGAAGGAATTGGGGAGCTGCGAGAACGTTCAGCCGTGCAATCACACGCTATTCGGAAAAAATCTCGGCCCCATAAGCAAAGGATCGATCAAAAAGGATAAAAGAAAGGGGAAAATGACCCTCATCGCCAACACTCAACAACAATCGAGTGGCCCTAGACCGGTTGTTTGCCGAAACAACAAGCGGCAACCCCTCCAGGAAAAGTTGAAACGTCCTTACTCGTTTCCGCAAGATAAAACAAGGGGCCTGTTCGAGCTAGCAATACGTGACAGACTCATCAATCTGCCGAGTCCAAAACGTCCGTTACGGCCAGGAGATGTTAACGCTCTCAATTATTGCCCTTACCATCAAACGGTAGGTCATCTGATCGAGGATTGCTATGTCTTCAAGAACTGGGTTGAAGACCAATACCAACAGGGTAAGTTCGCGTTGTCCGAAAACTGGAAGGTGAACCCGCCAAAACTGCACGCTCCGAGAAAGATGGATACGCCGGGGGCATCATGTTCAATCATAGAGAAAGCCCTATAGATCGAAAAGTCATTAAACTAGATATTCACCTCAAATGCGGCAACGAGGGACCAAAACGTCCTTAAACTAATAATGGACCGAAAAGTCCGTAAACTAAAGGTTCGCCTCAAATACGATGAAAGGGGACCGAAACGTCCTTAAACTAATAGCGGACCGAAACGTCCTTAAACTAATGGCGCACCGAAATATCCTTAAACTAATGACGGACCGGAACGTCCTTAAACTAATGATGGACCGCAATGTCCTAAAACTTGCAAATGACCGAAACGTCTTTAAACTACTACCGCAGCAACCTCAGGCGGACCGAAAAAAAATAAAGAGTAAAAAAAAAGTAATAAAAAAAGGTATGTCCATAAGCAAAATGGGCACGGATGAAAACCCGAAAGGGCACCATGAGTAAAAACAGCAGGGCTACCGGCGAGTGTTTGTGAAAACCTGAAAGGGCTCAACCTCGTTAAAAAAAATATATAATAAAAGAATAAAAAAATAAAAAAATAAAAAAACGGTATGTCCATAAGCAAAATGGGTACGGATGAAAACCTGAAAGGGGTCCGTGAGTAAAAACAGCAGGGCTACCGGCGAGTGTTTGTGAAAACCCGAAAGGGCGCAACCTCGTGAAAGGACACTTACAGGGTCCTTTCGACCTCATAAGGAGAAACCACCCGCGTGAGATCCTTACGACTCACAAAGGAGCAACACACTTAGGTATCCTCACGATTCATAAGGAGAAAATACACTTGCGGGATCCTCACGACTCGTAAGGAGAACTCTATTATGGGACCCTCACGGCTCATAAGATTTGAAAGTCTTAAGTTACAGAAACCTGAACCTGTTCTTAAGCAACTCCCACAACCTTCCACTACTACCCTACAAGTGGTTCAATACTGGCCCTTGTATACAATCCACGGGCGCGAATAAACATTCCCTAACCAAGTCCCATCCGTGACTGGGGATATGTTCGTACGGTGAACAACCCTTGCAAGTCCTCTCGACTTATAAGGAGAAAGCCCTTTTGTAAGATCCTTACGACTTACAAGGGAACATACACTTAGGAATCCTCATGATCCCTAAGGAGAAAATACACCTACAAGATCCTCACGACTTGTAAGGAGAAATACTTTTGTGAGACCCTTACGGCTCATGAAGTCAAAAGCCTTAGTCGACAGAATCCTAACCCTGTTTACTAAGCCACCTTTGTTCGACATCGACGAAGGAAAATGATGATTCGCTCCTGGCAATATCCCAGTTGTAGTGATGCTGATGCCTAAATCGGTATCAAATTCTAAGTCCTTTCATGGCAAATGATGATACGCTCTTGGCAATATTCCAGTCGTAGCGATGCTGATGCTAAGATTGGCATCAGGTTCCAAGTTCCACACTCACGATAAAAAAAATCAGCGGGCCGAAAATGCATATGAAATAGCCGAAATGATGGGGCAACTTGCAACGAAATCAGCAAGTAAAAATGTATGCATACAAAAACAGCCGAAATGATTGGGCAACTCGCAATAAAAAGCAGCGAGTAAAATAAAAAAAATAGCCGAAATGATTGGGCACCGCGAAAAATAGCCGAAATGATTGGGCAATCGCGACTTTCGCGATATAAAAGCTGAAATGATGGAGCATCGCGGAAATAAAACAATAACATAAAAAATATGATGAAACTTTTTCCCTATAGGTGAGATTATGTCGATCCCTGTATACAATCCAGGAGCACAAACAAAGAGGGAACCATACTTTCCCAACAGGCTCCGCCAAAAAGCGAAGCCAAATCTCGACGGTTCAACAACAACCTAGAGACAACCGTGACATTCGCCTCGATACAGCAGATGCAATGTCAACAATAACGTTCTTCCTCCAACAGGATTCGAACATGATAAAGCAAACGAAGAAAAGGCTAAATTCCTAGCTTCAAGATCTTGACGGCAACCCATATAAAGCCAGAAAGACAACTGGAGATCGTCTCACTCCAGTGTGGAATGGTCACCACCTCGACGTTCGTCTCGACACAACAGACGCAATATTATCAAACAAACGGAGCCACGGCAAAATTCCAGCTCCACCTCGACGTTCGTTTCGATACAGCAGACGAGTTGTCACCCAAGCGTTCTTCCTCCAGTAGGGATCAGACGCAATATCATCAAACAAACGGAGCTGCGGCGAAATCCCAGCTCCACCTCGACATTCATTTCGATACAACAGACGAGATGTCAACCCAGCGTCCTTCCTCCAGCGAGGATCAGACGCGACGATCAAACAAACGGAGCCACGGCAAAATCCCAACTCCACCATGGCATTCGTCTCGATACTACAGACAAGATGTCAACCCAGCGTTCTTCCTCAAACCGGATTCAGACGCAACGTCATCAAATAAACGGAGCCACGGCAAAATTCCAGCTCCACCCGATGTTCGTTTCGATATAGCAGACGAGTTGTCACCCCAGCAATCTCCCTCCAGCAGGGATCAGACGCAACATCATCAAACAAACGGAGCCACGGCCAAATCCCTAGTTCCAAACCTCGACGGTTCACCAGCAACTTAGAATCAACAGCGATGTTCGCCTCGATACAGCAGACGAGATGTCACCCCAGCGTTCTTCCTCCAACAGGGTTCAGACGCGACAATCAAACAAACGGAGCCACGGCAAAATCCCTAGTTCCCACCGCGACATTCGTCTCGATACAGCAGACGCGATGCCAGCAAACGAAGCAAAGGCCAAATTCCTAGCTTCAGGGTCTTGACGGCAACTCACATAAAACCTGAAAGACTATCGGAGATCATCCCACACCAGCGCGGAGTGGTTATGACTCATCGGGGCTCGCCAAAATGAGCCTAACCTCAAGTAAATGGCAAATTCCTAATGCTTGCCCTTCCGACGGTCAAACTGCGTAGGAAGATTGCTTGAAGACGTCATGTCCAGCCTGTTAGTGTATATGCCCTAGAGGCCATTACTGTATCATACTAGTTTGTATATTACTTGATGGAAGCTTGGGATATTCACAGTTGTATATACAATCTTGCTCGAAATGGTAGTATGCTACTTGGTTTGTCTCTGCTTTAATATGTGCATGTGTTTCTTTTAGCATATCGCTGATATACATATTAGTAGAGCCCTTAGGATCTTTGCTTGATTACCAGCGTTGTGATGGCGCTCACACTCGTGGGGGCTGGGTAATCCATAAGCACATCCTTATACAGGTCCCTAGTCGTTGGACTATCGAGACAGGGCATCGATACTCCGGAGTAGACTAGCGTATGCGCTTCTCATCCCAGTGTGGGAGACGGTCTATCCCACAGCCGTCAGTGCGCCGTACTTGAGATAGTATGCGGGTGCTCGTTAGGTTATGAGTACACTGGACAGGACTCGTCGGGAACTGTTGGTTGGTATTATACCTATCGTCAGTTATCAGTTCCCAGGTGACATGAGTACAGCTTAGTCCGCTGACTTGACACTGTCACTTCGCCTCGAGTGTATTCCCACTGCACTTTGATTACTACCCTACCACGGCTCAAAGGAGTCATGCAAACAGGTAGTTTTTGGGTGCAGTCCCGAAGCACTTGGAGGCAGTGACGGTTAGACAGGATTCGTCTCTCCCGGTATTGGGGGTTGACATCGCGCTGTGTCCAGGAGAGCCATTACACAAGTAGTCCCTGGCCAGGGCAAGCGAGATATACTGGTAGGTTTCCAGTGTTATCTCAGGGTGTTCTGGGCTACACTCCGACACGACTTGTACCGCTATTAGGGGAATGACGTTCACCGCCGTCCTAGGCCCGCCATGCGATGTATCAGAAAAACAGACCGGACTGTACGGAGACTGTCACATACAGGCTCAGTAGGAGTTCAGATGGGGTTCACCTCGTCAGTCTTCTTATCGGCATCTACCTGGGGACCGTTACGTACAGCTAGTGCCGCTTGCGGTCTGTGGTTAAACCCACTGCCAGCGTAGTGTCGAGTCTTTAGAGTCCCACACAGAGAGCTATTCGCCTTTAGGCAAAATGAGTAGAGGTCGCATGGTTTTGCGACAGGGTTCGTTCACATCCGCGCACTTGTGCACGTTTGCTGTCCGGACAGCTTATACTAGCGGGCTTTGGTTTAAGCCGGATCCTAGTATATGATTTGGGATTGGTTTTATCTCTTTGTATTCGTGTTCCTCGGATCACGAATACAGGTGCGTATGCACAGTTGCTTGAGACAGAGGGAGAGGACTTTGATTAGGGTTAATGACCATTGTCATTTTATTAACCCTAATGCTTATGTGTGTGTTATGGTTAATTGATATTGGTTTAATATAATTGTGCATGGTTATGGTTGTTGACCATTTGATTATCTTGACTTGTTGACCTTAGTTGACATGTTGACCATCATCATTCCATATAAAAGATGCTCTTTGATCCTTGCAATTAGCATTAAATATGAAATGATAATGGTCATGTCTTTATTAACCATGACAATTATCTAGCTAATTATCAATTTATAATAATTCACACATATATGTGAGAATGGTTGTTTTATTCTCTCATTTTATCATTTACTTTCTCTCTCTTGTTCTTCCTCTCCCTCAAGCTCTCCCCTCTCATGTGTTGAGAAACACTTGAGCTTGAGAAAAACCTCTTCTTGATAATCTCTACTCTCATCTAGGGTTCTAGGATTAGCACTTCTAGCACCCTAGTTACTTCTAACTTGGAGTTGAAGCCAAAGGTTGAGGCTTTCGGGTGGATTTTTCTTCGACGTGAGAAGACGACAAGGGTGACCTCTTTCTACTACGCCAAGGAGCAAGGAGAGAAGGACATAAAGCCCTAGGTATAACCATTCTACCCTTAGCTAGTTTCTAGTTAGCTTTAGCTTGTTTTTGTTTAGCAAAGATCCTTCTTTGTCTAGTCCATGTTGCCTAAAGTGATAAAAATCCGTTTTTATTCCGTTTTCCGCCTCCCCGCAAGCACCGGGGTGGGCAACGTGGACTTACAGTGGTTTCAGAGCCTAACTAAAAATAAACTAGCTAGGTAGTAAAGTGTATGGAAGTTCAATCGGAAAAATCGCAAAACCGAGATTTCAAAACCCTAACTTTCTGTTAAAATTTTTTCTGTTCAAAATAAAATAAATCGTACGTCAAAAATCATCTCAGGGTTTTGTGAAGAAAGCCACCAAAAACGATCCAGTGATTCGCTCAAAGCGCCGCGGTTCCGCGGCAATAGCAAGCTATAACCGCGCAACCGCGGCCGTTTTGGCTCGGTTCTGGGTCGAGTTTGGTGCAGTGTTTTTCTGGCTTGGTTTTGGGATTTTTAAGATGGTTTATTTGTGCCCAGGTTTTCCAGAAAAGAAATTTGTTTTTGGGGGCCTATAAATCCGTATTTTTTGATCGAACTTCACTACACTTTGATTAAAGGGTTATATCTGTGATGTTTATATGTATTGAACGTCGGCTAATCGCTATATGTCGATTAGTCGAGGTTATACATATCTGTGATCTGTGTTTGATGATGGTATGTGTATATGAATGCGTTGGATTGTCGCGGGTGAATAGTGTAAGTGCACGGCGGCGCCCCGGCCGTCAATCCGACGGCCAAATGCGGAAGCGGTGATAAACTTTAATTTTTCATGAACTGGCAAACCGCCGCGCACTAATACACGGATCGAACCATTAATTAGTCCTAGCTATCAACAAGAAAGGGAAGAGAGATATACCAACTGATCCGAGTCCTCCGGTCTTCTCGTCGTCGTCCCGATCTCCTGCGGAAGCTCCGGTCTCCACCTCGTCGCCGGAAGTGCACCACATCGCCTACTTCTTTTACGGGCTCCCACCTCAATGCCGAGGCAACTCGGGCACGAAGCTGGCTAGTCGACGTGCCCAAGGTTTGCTGTAGAATGTTGTGTAGAACTTGTGTCTCATTTTGGGGTTCATGGAGGTGCCATTTTAGTGGAGGGATGATACAAGAATTATATGGAGGAACTAGGGGATTTTTGGAGCATGAAATGAACAAAATTCCACACTCCAAAAATTTGGACAGCCCTTGCCTTTCTTGGCCGGCCCTCATAGTGGGAGAGGAGAGAATGGAGTGTATGAATCAAAAGATAATCCATCTCATAATCCAAGAGAGAGAGAGAAAAAGACCATCATGCATAAGCATGATAACAAGCTAAAACCAACACTCCACCACAACCATCACCAAGCATGATGACTTCAAAAAGTCAAGCCATCATGAAGAAGTCAAGAAGTCAAGAAGTCAAGGTCAAGGAATGGTGCAACCATCATGACACAAGAATATGCAAAGAACCCCTCCACAAATACTTATTTGCAACAATGCAAACAAGCCCTCCTCCACCAATCTTCGGCCAATGAACGATACAAAGGAAATTGGCCGAAACGGAAAGCAAACTGGCAACTCCAGAAAACTGGTCACGTAATAAATTACAGGAAAACCCCGATACTGTGCATACACACCCGCATTTGTATTCCGACCGAAATACAAATGCAGTGAGACAAAATCTACACTGTACTATACTAGGATCCGGCTTAAACCAAAGCCGGCTAGTAATATCTGTCCGATCCTGATCTGTGGAATACCGCACGTATCTGATCGAACCCTGCCATATATCCATACGGCCTATAGTACAAACTGTCCGATTCTGATCCGTGCAATACCGCACGTATCTGATCGGACCTTGCCATATCTCCATACGGCCTCTACAACTTTTCGCCCGAAAGCTGAGTAACTGAATGTGGGGGACTCTCAAGACTTGTCAACACCTTGGTTGTGGATTTAACCACCAGCACGTCAGAGGTATAAGCCAATACGTAACGGGCTACCAGGTATTGACTAAAAGGGACGTCTGTGAGCGAACTCAGCCTGACAACCCTACTGAGCCTGTCAGTAACAATATCCGTACAGTCCGGTCCGTTCGTCTATGAGTATCGCATGGCGGGCCTAGGGGGTTGGTAAAAGTCAGACCCCCAAAAGCGGTACAAGTCGTGTCGGAGTGTAGCCCAGAACACCCTGAGATACTACTGGAATACCTACCAGTAAATCCCCTTGCCTCGGCCGAGGGCTTCGTGTAATGGCTCTCCTAGACACAGCGCGACCTCACCCCCAATACCGGGAGAGACGAACCCCTGAAGATACGCTCACTGCCTCCGTGTGGCTCGGGACTGTACCCAACTAAAACCTGTTTGCACGACTCCTTTGAGCCGTGGTAGGGTAGTAATCAAAGTACAGTGGGAACTCACACAAGATAAATGACGATCCCCAGGTCGATGAACTAACCTGTACACATGTCACCAGGGAACTGCCATCTGACGTCTGGTATATGACCAACTAGCATGTTCCCGGCGAGTCCTGTCCGGTGTACTCATAACCCAATGAGCACCTGTATACATCTTAGGTGATCCAACTGACACCAGTAGCTTGTGAGACCGACCACCGCCCCTCGTCGGGGTCTCGACTGTATACACTAGTCTACTCTGGAGTATCGATGCCCTGTCTCGAAACTCACACGACTAGGGACCATTTAAGGATATGCTTATAGACCCCAGCTCCCACTTATATGATCGCCCTCATACTGCTGGTGGTCAAGCAAGAATCCTAGGGGCTCTATCAACGTGTAATAGCGACCTGTAAGGTCACCTAAAGCAGTACATGATGATAAAGGTAAACCAGATAGCATACTATCATCTCGAGTAAGACTGTCCTACCGGGATAGGTCCTCCATCAATCATTGCAATCACGTACCTGTGACCTAATAATTTACTCTGAGGGCACTATCTCCAACAATCTCCCACTTGCACTCAAGGCTAATTATTGCGATGTCGCATACTCACAGCCCGTGTGATACCGAACACCCAACTCCTCTACTAGTCAGTCTCACAAAGCTCGTTTGCGAAACTATTGCGTTCGAGGAATAGCCTTAGTGAGTGGATCCGCTTTGTTGTCTCTTTCCATGTCTCTCTATTTCTCAAGTTCGCGGAGAAACCCATCTCCCGAAATGAGCAATACATGTCTTAGAATGTGTCTGGATGCCTGATGGGACCTAGCTCATAAATGAACTCCAAATCCAAACTTCTTAGACTGTATTGTCTACTGAACTTAATCAGTATCCTGCACCATGCCACCCTCAGTATTGCCTTGGACCACCTGTCCAAAATACTGCCCCTCATCAGAAAGAAAAACTATAACTCTGATAACCTCCTTGTCGTCCAGGTCACCTTGGAAGCCTGGAATGATAACTGTCTCCTGAATAAGGCTGTCGTTATCATATCCCTAGAACATCCACTTATGTTCTAAAACTGCTTCCGACCGTTTCTCCAGGATTGGATCAATGTCAACTTATTGCATCTAGTGCAAGAACAATATCTGGTGTGGTACTTGACATCTCATGATTGACTCAATTGCCTGAGCAAGTGATATGCCAATCATGCACATCCCTCTCCTCTTTAGTCTGTAAGACCCCTTTAGAGAGGGTGACTCCATCACCTGCAGGTACACTACCGTGCCAGGAGTCGTCCATCCTAAATACTCTTAGAATGCTGTCAAAGTACCCTGATTGGGAAACCACCCAAACCTAGATCTAAAACCATAGATCTAGTAACCAGTATGTCTGATATAAAATCCATTTCCTTTGTGGAGAAACCACTGTGTGACGACCAAAGTATAACCGATTGTAGTATAGGAGTTTCTTTTCCTACTCTGTGTATGTCATCCAAATACCAGGATATCACACCCTACTACCTTCTCAACAGGTCCATCCCCTATTCTGATGAAGTCAAATCCATGACTGTCACGTCAGAAATAGATGATCTATCTCCGCTACATCTGCTTTAGTCTATAAATAGACATAAGCTACCTGTCCACCAATGCTTCCGCTGCTCCCACTGACTACGACAACCCTCTGGCAGAGTCATATACACGTACACTTCTAAATCTAGTTTAGAACGACGCTATACTCATCCTCCCGCCGGGTCTCGCAACTTGGAACAACAACAATGGCAATTGTGGGTAAACAAGAACTTCTCTGTCACCGTCCTTGAGGCTACCGTAGTACCTCTTGGGTGCCTTAAGTTACCCACCAAAACTGCGGAGTGGCCAATGGAATGTCAAACCAGATTGAATCTTTAGGTTCCTTTTAAAATCTTCAGTAATCGTTTGTGGTTCTGGAATCACTTCCAGTTCTACCACACTCCCACTACTGTTTTCTGAAAAAATCCATTTTTAATAAAACTGTGGCGAGTCTAGAACAATATTGCTATTGTTCATCCAGATGGTAGAAAGTCAACCCTCGTCATAGCCTGGGTCAACCCACAAACAGCCATTACAGAAACGTGCCTTGAGTTATCCAGAGTCTGGTTTTAAGCATAAGCCAGACAACTCCCCGTACCTTAACATCGTTAAGATACGAACTGTTCTATATCCAATATAGAACCAGAGGCACTGATTTAATTGAACCAGATTCAAATCATGCAGCTGTCTCCAGTGCATGTCAACTAAATGGAAGGAGGCCGATCAGCGTTACTCAACTTAGGAATGTTTCCAATTATGAATAACCTGAAAGAGAAGAAAGATCTCTTTATCATTAATATCAACTGAATACCATGCACAAGTGTCTACATCTTCGATTGCTTTGAAGAATCCCGATACTTGCTACACCTGGTTCTCTACCCTATTCAAATACCTATAACTTCTCAAAATTCAGACCCTGTGTTTCCGCGAAACACCTGTCTAAAAACTAGAGAAGTCATAAGTAAACCGAATATAGTACGAGGACCAACCCCTCTGTCCTGATGGACCCTGGACAACATACAATACTCTGTATAAGTCCCTTGAGTCTGATAACTCATTCACTGTGTGTCGTAGGTTGAAAACTGTACTTATGGTTAATAAGAATTACACCGCCGTTTAATGCTCTTTACCTAACCATCCACTGATATAGGTAATGTCATAGACATAATTTCAGAAAGGTATATCTCACTCTATGAAAATAGACGTACAGATATATCAATTTGAAATTGGTGCATAAAAGCGGATATTCAAAACTAAATATTTGCCGACCGGCAAACAGCCCAGGTGATTTCCTCAAATATCACCGATTACAACGAATCCCGATATAATGAGGATGATCACCCAATTCCCAATAACCTACTCCCACTCATCATCTGTAAAACCATACAGATGTGAGAATCATACCTGGTAAATACATACCCTGGAGCAAGTGTCTAATCGGGAAATCAGTTTTCTTTTAACATTACACAGTGAAACTGAAACATTGAAATGTCTCGATGGGGTATCCTGGTATTCCTAGCAATGCCTCTTCCATTATCCAGATTCACAACTGTAACCGTGTAATTCTTTGCCACCTCTCTAAATCCCTTCATATGTCTTTAGTCATTACCTTCTGCACACCCCTTTAGGCCAAATGGTTTTCTTCCTTCCCTACCGTTCGGCACCAGCCTATGGTTTGGAAGAAGACTATCCAATAAGCATAATGGGTGTACTGACCTAATCATAGGAGCACTCGCAATGCGAGAGAAGGTGAAGATAAAAGACACCTGAATAAATCTTATTCCTATTTCTCCTGAACCAGAATCCATCCCCGAACTGGAACAAGTTCCTTTCGAGTTCGTATATAACCATACGATGGAGTATCCAATAAACTGTGGATCTTCGTAGTGATACGGAGTGTCCTGGAGAAGTACAAAGGTGATTTTAGGATTGGCGAAGAAATACCTGGTTTGGTCGTGAATATCAGTCGCAATCTACTTTGCCCTCTTACTAATCCCTTGCTTTGTCTTAACTTAATACCTTCTGCACACCATCGTTATGCTAATTGGTTTTCTTCATTCCCTACCGGTCGGCACCTGCCTATGGTTTGGAAGAAGACTATCCAATTTGCGTAATAGGTGTACTATCTCCTAAACCAAGGAGTACTCACAACTTGAGAGAAGGTAAAAGGAAAAGACAACTGAATAATCCTATCCGTTTTCTCCAGAACTGGAAACCATCCTCGAATTAATTCTTTCGAGTTCGTATCTAACAATACGATGGTTTTGTCCAATGGAAGTGGACGTTCGTAGCAATACGGGGTGTCCTGGAGAAAAGGGTAAAAGTTGGAGTGGCAATGAGGTTTGCAACTCTGACAATCCAAAAGCCAGTGTTTAAGAAGGTTCGGTCAACTTGGTCACTGAGTCATAGTCTTAGGGTCGGGTCAAAGGTCGCTGCCAAAGAGAGAGAGAAAAGAAACACTCAGCGTGCACTCTAACCTAGATCAGAATGGTTACCAATTTATCTAATCTGGAAACCTCCCACTGTACCATCAAATTCTCCTCCAAACCTGAAAGAAGAATTAGTCGGGGTCACCCGAGGAGTAAACTAACTCATCAGTGGGAATCGGGATCCAACTATCATCGCATGATAACGTGACGGAATCCGCTCACGGTGTCACACTCCAGAAGGTATGCGCATATCTGGCAAGTTTCAGTTCTTTTGAAACTCCCGATGTGATTTCTGCCCCATGCTCTTATGACCTTGGCGAAGGTCAACAAATCATAAGTCACATGTCAAGTTCTACCCATCATTATCCAGGTTAATTTGAACCCACCCGTACAAGCCCTTGACGAAGGTCAACAAGGCTATACGACTGTCCCAAACCAACGCATCTATCTATGCTGCAGAAAGGCAACAAGCAGCTACCATACACTATGCCTTGACGAAGGCTAACAAACATAGCATGAATACTACGTGCTACCCGTCTGAAACGACAGAGGGCTACGAATGGTTTCTGGCGAAAACCTTTAACGTAATGAACTTGATATCGTTGAAGGAACGGACAACTTTTAAAAATATAGTGACGAAGACCTTTGCTAAAGAGGTCACTCCCGGTGAAGGGATCTCGGCTCTTTCCCCGTAGAATGGGGTGCAGGATATTCCAAATGAATACCGCAATGCAAAGCAAAAAGTAATCGGCTATAGTGAAGTTAATGCCCTGACGCAAACTTCTGTCCAAGGGGTCACTCCCGGTGAAGGGATCTCGGCCCTTGCCTCGTCGACTGAGGAGCAGGATATTCCAACTGAATACCACGATGCAAAACAAAAGAGAACGTCCTTGCAATAACAGCTTTTTGAAAAGTGTTCCAACAACATCAGATTAGGTTTGTTTTTAACTTGCATTGATCAGAATCAACGCAGTCCCATCAATTGATCACACCAAAAAAGAATGAAAATATACTGATGTACGTATATGCCATCCGCATTCGCCACTGGGTCCCGTCATTACCCGTTAGGTTAGCTAACTAACGACAGAGCGGGGACTGGACTAGCGCGGATGCAAAACATATACAACATCTACTAATATATATACCAATATATTATATTCGCTCAAGGCGTGAAAAAAAATGCAACATCACAGAAAATGTACAGCATCACAGAAACAATACAGATATCTGGGATCCCCGGGTTTCACAGAGCCACTACTGAAACCCGACGTTCCCCTGGTCGTGTGGATAGCATGTGCAATGAAATCCTAGACCGCTACGGGCGCGGCAAGTTACCCGCCAAAACCTGAAGCGAGGCAGCCCCCTTCAGCAACGTGAATGGACCACCCAGCACTTCACGGAATCCGGTAACTTGGGCACCCCTCCTGGGTCAACCTGTACCCCCCTACGAGTGCGGCAAATAGCCCGCCAATCCTAGAGTGAAGCCCCCTCCGTCTCAATGCCATGAGATGCGGGCCCATTGCCCTCTAGAACCCGGCTATCCGTGCACCCCTCCGCGGGGTAATCCTAGTACAGAAAGTAAAATATACATACAACGGGTACATCGACCGCAACCTGGTCGTGCCCCAAAATAATAATACAAACAGGCAGTGACGGCAGTCCACATGTCGGACGCTCGCCCCGCAATATCAAATGTACATAATACAACAAAGCACTGTACTAGCATTGCATCCAGGCTATCCCCCATGACCGATCCGCAACATCACAGCAATACATAGAACATCAACGTGAAAGTCACGTTCGTAAATCCGTCTAACCGGGCTATAGAAGTTAGACCGGATTTACCGATCAAGTGACATTCACGGTCGCAGATATAATGTAAATACTATGAAATAATGTGTTTAAAATATCCGATCAATCAAATTTTAACAAGTGGGCCCCAAAGCATTACTGTAGCAGATCAAGAAATTATGGGCCCAATGTTATTATTCCAAAAACCCAATTTTCACCCCAGAAAGATACTGTAGAAATTTGGTGCAGGGAACCCAAAATAGTGCGGCGGAATCGCGGCCCAAAGGGGTGTTTGGCCGCGGTTCCGCGCTCCTACACTGGAGTTATTGCATCGAATTTTCACAGAATTCTTATTTTTTTCTAGTAGATCACTTTTCTGTAACCTGAAAAATTTTTCGACTCTAAAAAATTTCAACAGAAAACTGATGTGAGAGAAAACGCGGAATTTGGAATTTTTGATCGATCGAAAATGCAAAACACATTAGACAAAGCTAGACTAAGTTAATGGAGAGGCTCTGATACCACTGTAAGTGCACGGCGGCGCCCCGGCCGTCAATCCGACGGCCAAATGCGGAAGCGGTGATAAACTTTAATTTTTCATGAACTGGCAAACCGCCGCGTACTAATACCCGGATCGAACCATTAATTAGTCCTAGCTATCAACAAGAAAGGGAAGAGAGATATACCGACTGATCCGAGTCCTCCGGTCTTCTCGTCGTCGTCCCGATCTCCTGCGGAAGCTCCGGTCTCCACCTCGTCGCCGGAAGTGCACCACATCGCCTACTTCTTTTATGGGCTCCCACCTCAATGCCGAGGCAACTCGGGCACGAAGCTGGCTAGTCGACGTGCCCAAGGTTTGCTGTAGAATGTTGTGTAGAACTTGTGTCTCATTTTGGGGTTCATGGAGGTGCCATTTTAGTGGAGGGATGATACAAGAATTATGTGGAGGAACTAGGGGATTTTTGGAGCATGAAATGAACAAAATTCCACACTCCAAAAATTTGGACAGCCCTTGCCTTTCTTGGCCGGCCCTCATAGTGGGAGAGGAGAGAATGGAGTGTATGAATCAAAAGATAATCCATCTCATAATCCAAGAGGGAGAGAGAAAAAGACCATCATGCATAAGCATGATAACAAGCTAAAACCAACACTCCACCACAACCATCACCAAGCATGATGACTTCAAAAAGTCAAGCCATCATGAAGAAGTCAAGAAGTCAAGGTCAAGGAATGGTGCAACCATCATGACACAAGAATATGCAAAGAATCCCTCCACAAATACTTATTTGCAACAATGCAAACAAGCCCTTCTCCACCAATCTTCGGCCAATGAACGATACAAAGGAAATTGGCCGAAACGGAAAGCAAACTGGCAACTCCAGAAAACTGGTCCCGTAATAAATTACAGGAAAACCCCGATACTGTGCATACACACCCGCATTTGTATTCCGACCGAAATACAAATGCAGTGAGACAAAATCTACATTGTAATATACTAGGATCCGGCTTAAACCAAAGCCGGCTAGTAATATCTGTCCGATCCTGATCCGTGCAATACCGCACGTATCTGATCGAACCCTGCCATATATCCATACGGCCTATAGTACAAACTGTCCGATTCTGATCCGTGCAATACCGCACGTATCTGATCGGACCTTGCCATATCTCCATACGGCCTCTACAACTTTTCGCCCGAAAGCTAAGTAACTGAATGTTGGAGACTCTAAAGACTCGTCAACACCTTGGTTGTGGATTTAACCACCAGCACGTCAGAGGTATAAGCCAATACGTAATGGGCTACCAGGTATTGACTAAAAGGGACGTCTGTGAGCGAACTCAGCCTGACAACCCTACTGAGCCTGTCAGTGACAATATCCGTACAGTCCGGTCCGTTCGTCTATGAGTATCGCATGGCGGGCCTAGGGGGTTGGTAAAAGTCAGACCCCCAAAAGCGGTACAAGTCGTGTCGGAGTGTAGCCCAGAACACCCTGAGATACTACTGGAATACCTACCAGTAAATCTCCTTGCCTCGGCCGAGGGCTTCGTGTAATGGCTCTCCTAGACACAGCGCGACCTCACCCCCAATACCGGGAGAGACGAACCCCTGAAGATACGCTCACTGCCTCCGTGTGGCTCGGGACTGTACCCAACTAAAACCTGTTTGCATGACTCCTTTGAGCCGTGGTAGGGTAGTAATCAAAGTACAGTGGGAACTCACACAAGACAAATGACGATCCCCAGGTCGATGAACTAACCTGTACACATGTCACCAGGGAACTGCCATCTGACGTCTGGTATATGACCAACTAGCATGTTCCCGGCGAGTCCTGTCCGGTGTACTCATAACCCAATGAGCACCTGTATACATCTTAGGTGATCCAACTGACACCAGTGGCTTGTGAGACCGACCACCGCCCCTCGTCGGGGTCTCGACTGTATACACTAGTCTACTCTGGAGTATCGATGCCCTGTCTCGAAACTCACACGACTAGGGACCATTTAAGGATATGCTTATAGACCCCAGCTCCCACTTATATGATCGCCCTCATACTGCTGGTGGTCAAGCAAGAATCCTAGGGGCTCTATCAACGTGTAATAGCGACCTGTAAGGTCACCTAAAGCAGTACACGATGATAAAGGTAAACCAGATAACATACTATCATCTCGAGTAAGCCTGTCCTACCGGGATAGGTCCTCCATCAATCATTGCAATCACGTACCTGTGACCTAATAATTGACTCTGAGGGCACTATCTCCAACAAATAGCCGGGGTAGATGTGAGATGAGTGTTTCTTTTTCTTTCATTCATTGTAATATGTAAATTGATGTAATAATATTTGTATGGCCGCACAACCGGGTCGAGGTTGTAGCCGTCATTGTATAATTCTTTTTACTGTTTTTGCTCATAGGATAGACCCATGGAGGGGGTGCACAAACTACCGAGTATCTCGAAGTGCCGAGTGGCCTACTCATGGTGTTGAGGGAGGTTGCTTCGCTTCGGGTACTTGGCGGGTAGTTTGCCGCACCCGTAGGGGTCTTGGGTAGGGTATTGGCTATTCACCGCGACCGTGTAATCCTCTTTTCGTTGCAGGCTTGAACGGATTGCAGATTCCTAGTATATCCAATGTATTCATCTGTGATCTGTAATGTCTATCATTGTTATATATTTATATATGATAACTATTTAGGCGTTGCTTATGTTTTACAGCTGCGCTAGCCCAGCCCCCGCTCTGTCGTTAGTTAAGTAACCTAACAGGTGATGACGGGGCCCCGTGGCGAATGCGAATGGCATAAGCGTACGTCATATTTTGGTTGTTTTCTGCAATGGTAGGATTAAATGATGGGACGCATTAAAAGAACTAATGCAAGAAAATAAACCAAGTAAAAGTCGATTGGAACACTTTGAAAACCACTCGGTTCTTTTCAAAACTAAACTTTTAAACGCGGAGCTTGAACCACTCCTTTTAAAAGCTATCTCGTTCCATCGATTATATCAAGTTCACTACGTTCACGATTTCGCCAAAACCATTCGTAGCCCTCCGTCATTGCACATGAATGGTCAAAAAGTATTCAAGCTATGTATTTTGGCCAAAGTCAAGGAATAGTGATTGGTAGCTATTGGGTATTCATGTGTAGCATAGATAGATGCGTTGGTTTGGGACAGTCGTGCTGCCATTTTGGCCAAAGTCAAGGGTAGGTATGGGTGGGTCCAAATTAACCAGGAGAATGACGGGTAGAACTTGACATGTGACTTATGATATTTTGGCCAAAGTCAAGGTCATAAGAGCATGGGGCAAAAATCCACATCGGGAGTTTCATATGTACTGAAACTTGCTAGCGCTGCATACCATTTGGAGTGTGATAATTCTGGTAGGATTCCTTCAGTTTTATCACGCGATGATATTTGGATCCCGATCCTACTGTGAGTATATGCTACTCCTCGGGAAAACTCTCACTTAACGATCAATGCTATAAACCAAGTAGGTGTCTAGAAAGGTGTTAGCGGGGTTACGCCCCCAGGGAAAAGAGGTTCTTAAATTAAGGAACTTCGCGAAAGCGTTGGAAAACCTCCCTCGAAGTACCGACACTGACCTGGCTGAACGGTTAAGCAAGTATTGTACGGTGAGATTGATCCTGACTAATCCTTTCTTTACGGTTTGAGAAGCGATTCAAGAGACAGTGGGAGCCATCCAGTTTAGACAAACTAAAAACCACTCTAAACTTGCAAGAGCATCATGCTAAAGTGTTTCTTTTCTCTCTCCTAATTGCAGCGACCATTCAACATGACCGGACTTAAGTTATTACTAGATAAAAACATATTGACAGGGCCAAACTACAAAGATTGGCTCAGGAATGTCAAGATGGCAATCACTTATGACAAGTTGGGGTATGTCCTTACCACCAAAGCTCCCCCTGTCCCAGGTCCCAAAACCAGTGTCGTAGATAGGGAAATCTACAAGACCTGGGAAATAGATTGCGCGAAGGCCAAATGCCTCGTACTAGCCTCGATGGACAACGAACATCAAAGGAGGCACGAGAATATGGACCTAGAGTCCATATTTCTTCATACAAAAGAACTGTATGGAGAGCAGTCTCGTATCGCCAGATACGAAGTGTCGAAGAAGTTGTTTTCGGCAAGGTTGGCCGTCGGATCATCGGTAGCGGAACACGTGCTTAAGATGATTGGCTACATAGAGGAGCTCGCGGACCTTGGGACCACGTTGGAGAATGAACTCTATACTGATTTGATTCTCCAGTCCCTTCCTTTCACTTACGCCCAGTTTATCCTTAACTTCAACATGCAAGGAAAGGAGGTTGAACTTTTCGAACTTCTGAAAATGTTGAGGAGTGCTGAGGGCACCCTACAGAAAGGTAGGGAGACATACACTTTGTTTGTAGGAGGATCTTCCTCTTCTAGATCCAGGGCGAAAGCCAAGGGTAAGAAGAAGAAAGCCCCCGCCAAACCAAGAGGCGGTGTCAGTAAAGTGGATACGAAGGGAAAGGGAAAGGCAACAAAGATAGCGGGAAAGTTGGTGGGGAAGGAAGAATGCTTCTACTGTCACAAAAGTGGTCACTGGAAACAGGATTGCAAGGCTTGGAAGGCCAGAACACAGCATTTGAAGCGAGTTGCGGCTTCAGCTTCAGGTGTGTATGTTATTGAAAACTGTCTATCAATAAACTCTACATCCTGGGTATTGGATACCGGATCAGGATCTCATATCTGTAATTCTTTGCAGGCGTTGAGAAAGCGTAGAGTTTTGAAGGCAGGTGACATGACCCTCAGAGTTGCAAACGGTGCTAGCATGGATGCTGAGGCCGTGGGGGACTGTCACCTGGAATTGTCGGATGGACACTTTTTGGTTTTGCGTAGTTGTTATTATGTACCAAATGCAACCTGTAATATCATTTCTGTATCTTTATTATCTAAAGAAGGTTATGAATTTGCATTTGTAAGTAATGTAGTGAACATTCACCTTAATCAAGTTTTGATTGGGTCAGGTACATTGAACAACAGTATATACGTATTAAACCAACCACAGATTTTCAATGTCCAGAATACACACAAAAGAAAGTCTCCAGAAATCAATAAAAATTTCTTATGGCATTGTAGACTGGGTCACATCAATGAGAGAAGGTTGACTAAGTTACATGCAGAAGGATATTTGGATCCGTTCGAATATCAATCGTATGCAACTTGTCAATCCTGTCTCAAAGGAAAGATGACAAAGACTCCGTTCACTAGACACGGAGTAAGAGCGAGTGAGCTCTTGGGACTCGTACACAGCGACGTGTGCGGTCCAATGTCTACACATGCGCGAAGCGGTTATTCTTACTTCATTACTTTTACGGATGACTTTTCAAGGTACGGTTATGTCTTCTTAATGAAACATAAATCCGAGGCTTTTGAAAAATTCCAGGAATATAAGAATGAAGTAGAAAAACAAACAGGCAAAAGTATCAAGGCACTGAGATCTGATCGAGGTGGTGAATACTTGAGTGCCGAGTTCCTGGGTTACTTAAAAGAGAATGGAATTCTCTCTCGGCTTACTCCTCCATACACTCCGCAACATAACGGTGTATCGGAGAGACAGAACCGAACCCTATTGGATATGGTACGGTCCATGATGAGTAACGCTGAGTTGCCGCGATCGTTCTGGGGATATGCGTTAGAATCAGCTGCATACCTTTTGAACCGAGTTCTAACTAAGACTGTGCCTACTAAACCATATCAGATGTGGTGTGGGAAGAGACCCTATCTTAATCACATTAAGACATGGGGATGTCTAGCTTTTGTAAAAAAAGCAGCATGCGGACAAGCTCGAGGCACGCTCAGTACAGTGCAAGTTTGTGGGATATCCAAAGAACTCCAAGGGATATTTCTTCTATTGCGAAGAGGAACAAAAGGTTTTTGTTTCTCGCCATGCCCACTTTCTAGAACACCAGTTCATAGAAAAAGAATTAAGTGGGAGCGCAATAGAACTGGAAGAAATTCCAGAACCACGAGCTATTACTGAAAGCTTAGTAGAACCAGACGGTTCGAAAGATCAGGACATTCCCACGTCACTCCGCAGGAGTAGTAGGCAGTCTCATCCGCCCGAGAGATACTACGGTTTTCTCATTGACGGGGATAGAGAAGATTGCATCATAGATTGTGATGAGCCTACTAGCTTCCAGCAAACCATTCAGAGCGTCGACTCGGTAAAATGGATGGATGCAATACGGACCGAAATGGAGTCCATGTACACCAACAAAGTATGGACGTTGGACATTGCTCCAGATAGGGTAAAACCCGTAGGATGCAAGTGGGTCTTCAAAAGGAAGATTGGTGTAGATGGACAGGTTGAGACCTACAAAGCTAGACTGGTTGCAAAGGGTTTTCGTCAGCGACCTGGTTTGGACTATGACGAAACCTTTTCTCCAGTAGCTATGCTGAAATCCATTCGGATCCTTCTTGCCATTGCTGCCTTCCACGATTATGAGATTTGGCAGATGGATGTAAAGACAGCTTTTCTAAATGGACATTTAGAGGAGTGTGTCTATATGGACCAGCCAGAGGGTTTCATTCAGAGTGGGAGCAGCGGAAAGGTGTGCAAGTTGCTTAAGTCCATTTATGGACTAAAGCAGGCATCGCGAAGTTGGAACATCTGTTTTGATGAGACAGTCAAGGAATTTGGCTTTATCAAAAATCCAGATGAACCATGCATCTATTGTAGATTTGTAGCGAGAACTGTAGTATTCCTCGTTTTATACGTGGATGACATTCTCTTAATAGGAAATGACATTCCTATGCTACAATCTGTCAAGGGGTTCTTGTCACACAGGTTCTCCATGAAAGACCTGGGTGATGCCTCATACATTCTGGGTATCCGGATCTACCGTGACAGATCCAGGAGGATATTAGGACTTTCACAGTCCAGGTACATCGACACCATACTGAAGAGATTCAGTATGGAAGATTCCAAGCGCGGTAATCTACCGGCTTGTCACGGGATCACCCTCTCCAAAGAGATGTCTCCCAAGACTGATTTGGAGAGGGATCGCAAGTCTATTATACCCTACGCTTCTGTGGTAGGCTCTATAATGTATGCGATGTTGTGTACCAGACCGGATGTGGCTTATGCACTGAGTGTGGTAAGCAGGTATCAGTCAAACCCTGGGGAGAAACATTGGATAGCGGTAAAGAACATTCTCAAGTACCTGAGAAGGACTAAGGAGATGTTCTTGGTGTATGGCGGAAAAGACCTCCAGATTGAGGCCTTTGCTGACTCCAGCTTCCAGAGTGACAAGGATGATTCCAAGTCCATGTCGGGTTTTGTCTTCACCCTCAATGGAGGGGCGGTGTGTTGGAAGAGCTCCAAACAGGAAACCGTTGCTGACTCGACTATTGAAGCGGAATACATCGCTGCATCTGATGCCGCAAAAGAAGCTGTCTGGATAAGGAAGTTCTTGAAAGAACTTCAGGTGGTTCCGTCCATTGTTGACCCAATACCTCTGTATTGTGACAACAACGGGGCTATAGCTTTAGCGAAGGAACCCAGGTCCCATCAGAAATCCAGACACATCTTGAGGCGGTATCACTTGATCAGGGAGATCGTGGATCGCCAGGAGATCGAGGTTCGGAGGGTTGCTTTAGAAGATAACACAGCAGATCCATTCACCAAGACCTTGCCCCAGACTCAGTTCGAGCGGCTGATCGAGATGATAGGTCTTCGATACGCCAGTACATGGCTTTAGTGCAAGTGGGAGATTGTTAGTGTATATGCCCAAGAGGCCATTACTGTATCATACTAGTTTGTATATTACTTGATGGAAACTTGGGATATTCACAGTTGTATATACAATCTTGCTCGAAATGGTAGTATGCTACTTGGTTTGTCTCTGCTTTAATATGTGCATGTATTTCTTTTAGCATATCGCTGATATACATATTAGTAGAGCCCTTAGGATCTTTGCTTGATTACCAGCATTATGATGGCGCTCACACTCATGGGGGCTGGGTAATCCATATGCACATCCTTATACAGGTCCCTAGTCGTTGGACTATCGAGACAGGGCATCGATACTCCGGAGTAGACTAGCGTATGCGCTTCTCATCCCAGTGTGGGAGACGGTCTGTCCCACAGCCGTCAGTGCGTCGTACTTGAGATAGTATGCGGGTGCTCGTTAGGTTACGAGTACACTGGACAGGACTCGTCGGGAACTGTTGGTTGGTATTATACCTATCGTCAGTTATCAGTTCCCAGGTGACATGAGTACAGCTTAGTCCACTGACTTGACACTGTCACTTCGCCTCGAGTGTGTTCCCACTGCACTTTGATTACTACCCTACCACGGCTCAAAGGATTCGTGCAAACAGGTAGTTTTTGGGTGCAGTCCCGAAGCACTTGGAGGCAGTGACTGTTAGACAGGATTCGTCTCTTCCGGTATTGGGGGTTGACATCGCGCTGTGTCCAGGAGAGCCATTACACAAGTAGTCCCTGGCCAGGGCAAGCGAGATATACTGGTAGGTTTCCAGTGTTATCTCAGGGTGTTCTGGGCTACACTCCGACACGACTTGTACCGCTATTAGGGGACTGACGTTCACCGCCCCCTAGGCCCGCCATGCGATGTATCAGACGAACAGACCGGACTGTACGGAGACTATCACATACAGGCTCAGTAGGAGTTCAGATGGGGTTCACCTCGTCAGTCTTCTTATCGGCATCTACCTGGGGACCGTTACGTACAGCTAGTGCCGCTTGCGTTCTGTGGTTAAACCCACTGCCAGCGTAGTATCGGGTCTTTAGAGTCCCACATAGAGAGCTATTCGCCTTTAGGCAAAATGAGTAGAGGTCGCATGGTTTTGCGACAGGGTTCGTTCACATCCACGCAATTGTACACGTTTGCTGTCCGGACAGCTTATACTAGCGGGCTTTGGTTTAAGCCGGATCCTAGTATATGATCTGGGATTGGTTTTATCTCTTTGTATTCGTGTTCCTCGGATCACGAATACGGGTGCGTATGCACAGTTGCTTGAGACAGAGGGAGAGGACTTTGATTAGGGTTAATGACCATTGTCATTTTATTAACCCTAATGCTTATGTGTGTGTTATGGTTAATTGATATTGGTTTAATATAATTGTGCATGGTTATGGTTGTTGACCATTTGACTATCTTGACTTGTTGACCTTAGTTGACATGTTGACCATCATCATTCCATATAAAAGATGCTCTTTGATCCTTGCAATTAGCATTAAATATGAAATGATAATGGTCATGTCTTTATTAACCATGACAATTATCTAGCTAATTATCAATTTATAATAATTCACACATATATGTGAGAATGGTTGTTTTATTCTCTTATTTTATCATTTACTTTCTCTCTCTTGTTCTTCCTCTCCCTCAAGCTCTCCCCTCTCATGTGTTGAGAAACACTTGAGCTTGAGAAAAACCTCTTCTTGATAATCTCTACTCTCATCTAGGGTTCTAGGATTAGCACTTCTTGCACCCTAGTTACTTCTAGCTTGGAGTTGAAGCCAAAGGTCGAGGCTTTCGGGTGGATCTTTCTTCGACGTGAGAAGACGACAAGGGTGACCTCTTTCTACCACTCCAAGGAGCAAGGAGAGAAGGACATAAAGCCCTAGGTATAACCATTCTACCCTTAGCTAGTTTCTAGTTAGCTTTAGCTTGTTTTTGTTTAGCAAAGATCCTTCTTTGTCTGGTCCATATTGCCTAAAGTGATAAAAATCCATTTTTTATTCCGTTTTCCGCCTCCCCGCAAGCACCGGGGTGGGCAACGTGGACTTACACAGCCCTCGAAGGGATCAGAGACACGGCAGTCGCAGGGTTACTCGAACAGCATGATTGCCTATCGAGGAATATACCAGCTTATGCGACGGTACGATGGCCAAAACCCTAAGTACCACCGACCCTAACGGACTTCTGTCGTAAAGAGCAGAGGTTAAATGCGACGTTAGGATGTTCTTGCGAGGAACGCTCAATTCGCCTCGACTTGTGAAGAAATTGATGTCTTTGCGAGAAATTCTTGAGGCGGCTCGACTCGTGAGATAAAGCCTTAGGCAGTGGGCATAAAAGAAGCCTGTTTCCTATGCACTGGGACCCTGCAAGTCGGCCTAAAACTGTCTCTTGCATACTATCCACAAGTCTCACTCTCCAACGTCGAACTTCGACAAGGAGGGAAACAACCGCTTACAAGTCCTCTCGACTCGTAAGAGGGAAAATTCTCTTATAGGATCCTTACGACTTATAAGAGAAAACACACTTAGGAATCCTCACGATTCCTAAGGAGAAAATACACCTACAAGATCCTCTCGATCCGTAGGGAGAAAAGTCTCTATGAGATCTTCACGGCTCATAGAGTTGAAAAATCTTAGGCAGCAGATTTGCACCTGCGGCCTAAGCCATCGCTGCCTTTTGCAGAAGCCAATACAGGATGCTCGCTCTATCACCTATCAACCATGTTTACTAAAGCAATATACTGATAATAAAAGAAAGAGGGAAGCGACAGAAAGGACATTCGATTTGCATTCGATCAAGCGTTCGAGACACATCCATTCATGTGTGTGCAAAAGACTCAGAATGAGAAATAAGACAAGCTGATATAAAAATTTTTCCATTCATATTTCAAAGGGCTTTTACAATCATAAAGAAATAAATAACAACATTATTGAAATGTTTATAACGGTATAACCTTAGACCCAGGACATGGATTAAGAAACTTGAAAGTAACCTTATCTGAGATTTTCCAACCATGGCGAACCATCCTAGTGTGCTTTCTTTCGCGAGCACAAGCGTCGGGGTCCCCACGGATGTCCTCCTCCCTCCAATAAGCAGCGAGTATGGCGGACTGTTGGAAGGCCTGGTGCAGGAGATTGACAAGATTGTCTCGCCGTCTCTTCGAGATTAAGTTCATCAGGTACACCGAGTGCACTTTATCCTCGGCGGCATCCAACGCCCTAAGCGGCACACCGGAACAGAATAGGGAAAGTGCTTCCCAAATGGCTCCTACGATAAGCTTCAGGAGAGAGGAGCGTCGAGAAAGCAGTTGACCGTTATATGGTTCGAAGCGGCTCATGATTTCAGCACACTCCGCGTTTGTGAACTCTCGATTTTGAGAACGACCAAGTCGGCGGATGTCCCCGTAAGAGATGATCACGTCAAGATTGTACATGTGGGCGTCCATTGCTCCTATAAAAGAAAATCGACAAAAATTAGCAATTCTTAAGAGTTCAGCTATATGATTTAAAAGGAGTAAAGCTCCATTAATGAATAAATTTTTTTTATTATTATAAATGAAATCTTTAATAGAGCAAAACTCTATTGATGGAACCCTAATAGGGTTCTCCTTAGTTCTCTTTAGACCCCTTTAGAGCAAAGCTCAGCTAAGTGAAACCCTAAATGGGTTTTCTTTAGTTCAGGGATTTATTTAGAGCAAGGCTCTGTTAATTGAAGTTAATTTAATTTAATTCAAATTAAAATTTTTACCTAAAAAGTTTTAAGAAATTCCAACTCTTAGAATTCTTAAAGGCAAGAGCAAAGCTCTGAAGTTTTGAAGATAAAATTTTTGAAGAGATGAAAATCATCTAAAGGACCAAAGGTCCTATTTATAGGCATCAAATGCCCTTTCAGCTTCCAAAAGTTGCCGCGACGGTTGGAATTCTTCCACCGCTGCGCTCACGTTTGGGGGGCCACGTAAGCGCAACGGTGGGGGGCATTTGTTTACCCCAATCAGAGCAAAGCTCTGTTCAAATTCCAAGGTGGGAAAAGAAGCAATGCTTCTGTTTTCCCCAATCAGAGCAAAGATCTTTTTTTGAAAATTGAAGTTAAAATAAATGAAGCAACGCTTCAGCTGACCTGCGCTCTGCGCTGCGCGCCACGTGGCAGCGCAGTTGCGCTAGCGCAAGTTACGCGATCGCAGTTGCGCTAGCGCAGCTGCGCTGCGCTGCGCATTGTGCGACACGTGTCAGCGCAGTTGCGCTGCGCTGTGCGCTGCGTGACACGTGTCACGCGCTGGGGCATTTGCTCCAAACAGAATGAAGATTTTAAAGAGATCTTTCTGTTCTTGTTAGAACAAGAAGATTTTTTTCTGTAAAACAGAAGCCCTTGGATCAAAGATCCAATGGTGGGGAAAATTCCCCAAATCACTCAGAGAAAGATCTCTTTAACAAATTTAACTAATTTATGGGCACTATAAAAAGGACCCTAGACCTCAATTCAAAATCATCAACATTTGTGAGAAATCAAGAACTTCAAACAGAGAGAACTCTGAAGAAATTTCAATAAAAAGGTAAAAACCTTCATAAAATAGAAGAAATTTCTTCTGAATAGATCATTGATCTAAGAACAAGATCAATGATCTTCATATAATAAACAGTGCTTTGCACTTTTATGAACCACTGGTTCTTTAAAACAGGAAAAACAAGAAATACTTGTTTTCTTTGATCTAAATTAGATCAAGAAATCAAACAGTGCTTTGCACTTTTTCATGAACCATTGGTTCTAAAAAAGATTCTCAAATTATAGTGCCTTGCACTTGCAAACTGCGCTGTTGCGCTCCTGGATTGGCGCAAGCCGCCAGAGAGCGCTATGTGTCAGCATTTGAACACTCTACGCTATGCGCTTTTGAAATAGAGCCTTGATCTATGGAATTGGTGCAACTCACTAGAGCGCGCCACGTGTCAGCAGTGCAAGCTCAGCGCATTGGCGCAGCGCACTACGCTTGCGTGACACGTGTCGTCACCACAAGTGCTTGTGCTCTCTGGTTGGCGCAAAGCGCCTGACAAATGTAATGCATTTCCTAAAGGGCCAGGCCCAAATCAAAAAAGACCTAGTAGGCCTAATTAAATTGCAGTGCAATAAAAAGGGCAGAGCCCAAACAAAATAGATGCTCTGCATCATTTATAAAAGGGCAAAGCCCAAACAAAACAAAAATAATGCAGTGCATTATTTAAAAAGGGGCAAAGCCCTAGCACAGGCCTAATAGGCCAAAGACAAATAAAAATGTTGAACATTCAACTGGACTTAGCCCAGTCATGGCCATAAGTCCTCAAATTAAATTGACTGAGCACGGCTGCTTCCTAAATCAATTTACATCCTGTTCGAGGGTACATCTCCGAACTCCTCTGACACCTATCGTTATAATCCTTCAACGACGTCAGAGAGGTGACGGGTCCCGATGACCACACATTCATATGGACTGCGGGGTCCTTAAACTCGTGGACCGAGACGTCCTTAAACTAATATTGGACCCCCATGTCCCTAAACTGGAACCCGGACCACTATGTCCCTAAACTGGAACAATAGAGCCCCCAAATGCTCTTTTGTCGGATCTAAACGATCCCGTTTAAGTCGATCTTAGCCTCAAATTCGGCTAAAGTATCCTTAAACCTTCAAACAGACTTTAGTCCCAAATTGGACTATAAACCCCCTAACCAACTTTGGTTCAAGGGTACATCTCAGAACTTTTCTGACACCTGTCGTTGTAATCTTTCAACGACGTCAGAGAGGTGATGGGTCCCGACGACCATATATGAAATGGACCACTATGTCCCTAACTGGAACAATAGAGCCCCTAAATGCTCTTTCCGTTAAGTTGATCTCAGTCTCAAATCAGACTAACGTATCCTTAACGAACGTTTAAGTTGATCTTAGCCTCAATATGGCTAACGTATCCTTAAACTAAGACACCAAAACCAAATCTAAGTAAATATGGATTTGGACTAATCCACGTCCTACGGGCGACGACATTACTTAGTCTCCGTATACAATCCACGGACAACCACAAACAAAACAAACACCCACGACACGAAATGAAATTCTGGAGAAGGAGAAAGTTGTTACCGCGATGCGGTAGCGTAATAAACTGCAGGGGCTTGCGCCTGCAGGGAAGAGCGTCCCCACAATCAAAAACCCCTCAAGCGAGGGGGAATCTGACGAAGTTTTCTACATCGCCCGCATCCGTCCAAACCTCCGATACACGGTGCCATAAATCAACTTGGCATCTTCGGAGAGGTGGACGGATAAAACCAAATAGCATCTGCCCCGAATCTCAGGCAAGACGTTCAGTCTCGGCCGTCTTTTGGAGGGGAACACTTAATGATAAATATAAACCCTAATCTTAACCCTAACATGGTTTAATTCTCATAAACCCTAGTTGCATTTATAACCTAGCATGTTACAATTATACATATCACATATATATAATTTTGTAACAAAAGAAAAGAATACATTTAACATATATCATATATATATCAATGCATCCTAAGCGAGAAAAAAGAATCATTTAAGTGAGCTTATATTAGTTAATGTAATGTAATATATCACATATATAATTATACATTAAATTATTAAATCAATACTTGATTTAATAATCCGGCTATATTACATATAACCGACCAATATAATATGTATCATTTTATCGAATCAACACTTGATCCGATAACCCGGCTATATCACATATACCTGGCCGATATCATATATTGCGAGAATAGAATACGGTATCTCATAACGTATTAATCTCGGTCCTGCACATATCACATATGTGCTCCTACTCTATTTCGCCTGAGCCAGGAAACCTCTGTGTAGGACTCTAAAGACTCGTTAATACGCCGGCAGTAGGTGATGATCATATCAAAAACTCACAAGCTGCAAGCGGTCACCTAAACGTAACAGCCATCCGGGTATTGAGCAATTAGAAGATCATCAAGCAAGCCTGCACACACTCCTGTGAATCCAATCAGTAACACTATCGTACAGTCCGATCTCTTCGTTTGATATGTCGCATATCTAATCTAGGGGTGGTAAACGTCAAACCCCAGTAACCGATAAGTCGTGTCGATATGAGGCTCATAACGGGTCAAGAAACTACTGATAACACTTACCAGTAGATCTCCATATCATCCCTGACCAGGGACTTCCAGTTATAGCCAATCGAGCACAGCACAACATCAACCCCTAATACCGGGAGAGACGAAATCCCTCCTATCGCTCATTGCCTTCGTGTGATTCAGGACTGTACCCAAAAGCCACCGTTTTGCACTTTTTCATGAACGTGGTAAGGTGGAAATCAAAGCAAAGTGGGAATCACACAAGACTCTATGACGATCTCAGGTTTACAGACTAACCTATACCAGTGTCACCAGAGAACTTCTATCTGACGATAGGTATAATACCATCTAGGAGTTCTCGGCGAGTCCGTTCAGTGTACCCAGCCTCCCCTGAGCACCCGTACACCATCTTTGATGTCAAACACCAATGGATGCGGGATCATCCATCGCCGGGTCAAGATGCGTATACGCTGGTCTACTCTGGAGTATCGATGCCCTGTCTCGATACACCCTCGACTAGGAACAATTATAGGATGTACTCGTGGACTACCCTGGCCCTACTAGTATGATCTGCATCATAGTCCTAGTAGTCAAGTACATATCCTAAGGGCTTTATCAATATGTGAGAGCAAGACAGTAACCCAATACAAGTCAACATGTTAAGAAAATGTGAAACCAGATAGCATACTATCATGTCGAGCAAGAAAGTCCTCTCTATATATATCCAAGCATCCACTACAATATACATCATATGTACAATAATGGCCTCTAGGGCATATACATAACTAATAGAGACATCATTCGAGGTCTTCGAGCTCGTCTAGACGGAAGACAGGGCAGCTGGGTCAAGAAGATACCCCGGGTTTTATGGGCCTTATGCACGTCGAAGAAGACCCCGACGGGAGAGATCCCCTTCAGCCTCTGCTACGGCATCGAGGCGATGGTCCCAGCGGAGATTGGATTGCCCAGTTATAGATTCGAACACTTTGACGATGAAGAAAACAACTCGGAGCTCTGGAGCAATCCGAACATCTTGTTAGAAAATAGGATCGGGCACAGATCAAAGCTGCCGCTTATCAACAACAAACTGCCCACTACTACAACGCAAGGGTCAGAAATCGCGCCTTCAAAATAGGAGATTTGGTCCTAAGGCGGAACGAATTCATAGACCAAGACAGGCTGAACAAGTTCTCTCCGAATTGGGACGGCCCGTTCCTCGTCTTAGAAGTATTGCCTGACAGAGTTTATCGCTTACAAGACACCGGGGGACGCGAGTTTCTTTGGCCCTACAACGCTGAGAAACTCAAACGGTACCAATAAATGTATTTTCTTCTTTTCAAAGCGATGTATACTTTCTAAAGTCTCTTAAATTAAAAGAAACTTCTACCATAAGTTTTGTTCTTTTCCTCGGTCCCTAGTTTCATTTCTTAGAAAGAATGTAAACAAAATACTTAGGGACAAAAAGAGACAAAACATATGAGAAAAGAAGGATTTTATTTATTAATGGGTATTAGAGGCTCCCCAGCCTTAAAAAATTACAAAATTACAACAGAGGGGGAAGGGGGTGCAGAAAACACTACTGGTGGTACTTCGAGGGGATCTCCGCCAACCGAGCCCTGGCCTTTCAGCCCGCTCCCCCTGGTGTTGCCCGCAGACCCACGACGCCATGGAAGGGCCAGCAACCACATTGGCCAGGCAACTATCGGCGATCTGACTTTGTTGGAAGCACTCCAGAACAAGTGCCACCGAGCGATCTCGCGGTTTCTTCGAGATCAGGCCGTGGCGGTGGAGCGAGTACAACTTATCAACTGCCTCATCCTTAAGCTCGTCGGACAGGTCATTGTACAGCCCCGACGACCTCCTCCAGATTGCATACAGGGGCAATTGGAGGAGGGATGATCAACGGGGAAGTAGACGGCCGAAGTGTTCCTCCACGCGACAGACCACTACCTGGTACGTCTCCTCGGTGCTTGACTGGTCGTACAAGTGGACATCATCGCAAGAGATGATCTCTTGAACGGAGTAAATGAAACCTGCCATTTTTTCTGAAGTGCGAAGCTAAAAATAACCAACGCGCCTTTGCTATTTATAGCTCCAACAGAATCCCAGAAGGCCGAAGTTTGCACGTGCGGCAGCACGATTCACGGGATCTTTTCAAATCTCCCAATACGGGACCGCCACATGGTGACCATGCCTATCTCACGAGCACATACGCGGGCGACGGAAGTCGGAACGACGCGGATCGTGGAGCGACGCGCCTCGCCTATGCATTTCCGCCTCGTGTCGTCTGCAGCATTCACTCTCCCAGATTTTACAGGTCCAGGAAATGGAACGATGCCCCACCAAGGCGAAGTGAAGTCCAGCTTCTCTGCTCGGTCAATCCTTAGCGGGTAACTTCCTACCCATCCATGCTAAGGATCGAAACCCTCATCAAGAGCCCACCGAGCAGCTTCCCTTCTTGGTCAATACTTAGCGGGTAACTTCCTATCCATCCATGCTAAGGATCGAAGCATTCATCAAGAGGCCACCGAGAAGCTTTCCTTCTCGGTCAATCCTTAGCGGGTACCTTCCTACCCATCTACGCTAAGGATCGAAGCCCTCATCAAGAGGCCGCCGAGCAGCTTCCCTGCTCTGTCAGTCCTTAGCGGTTAGCATCCTACCCATTTATGCTAAGGATCGAAAGCCCTCATCAAGAGGCCACTGTGCAGCTTCCCTGCTCGATCAATCCTTATCGGGTATCTTCCTACCCATCTACACTAAGGATCGAAGCCCTCATCAAAAGGCCACCGAGCATCTTCCCTGCTCGGTCAATCCTTAGCGGGTAACTTCCTACCCATCTATGCTAAGGATCGAAGCCCTCATCGAGAGGCCACCGAGCAGCTTTCCTGCTCGGTCAATCCTTAGCGGGTAACTTCCTACCCATCTATGCTATGGATCGAAGCCCTCATCAAGAGGCCACCGAGCAGCTTCCCTGCTCGGTCAGTCCTTAGAGGGTAACTTCCTACCCATCTACTCTAAGGATCGAAGACCTCATCAAGAGGCCACCGAGAAGCTTCCCTGCTCGGTCAATCCTTAGAAGGTAGCTTCCTACCCATCTATGCTAAGGATCGAAGCCCTCATCAAGAGGCCACCAAGTAGCTTCCCTGCTCGGTCAATCCTTAGCGGGTAGCTTCCTACGCATCTATGGTAAGGATCGAAGCCCTCATCAAGAGGCCACTGAGTATCTTCCCTGCTCGGTCAATCCTTAGCAGGTAACATCCTACCCATCTACGCTAAGGATCGAAAGCCCTCACCAAGAGACCACTGAGCAGGTTCCCTACTCGGTCACCTACCTATCCACGCCAAGGATCGAAGCCCTCACCAAGGGGCCACCGGACAGCTTACCTGCTCGGCCATCAGTCAGAACCGACCTATCCTTACTTGGCCATTATTCAACTCGCACCAAGATACTCGGTCGTCGGCCCAATCCCAAGGAAAGTCAGACAACGACCTTCCTACACTTGGAGATTATTCGATTTGCACTCGACGCACGATCGTCATCGAAAAGACCGATCATAACATATGACCAAACACTTGAATCTTTATTGAAAACCTGGAAAGCTCAAGTACGCACGCTGGGACACATTGTTATCATGGGGAAGATAAACTTAGTTTTATTTCACCTAAAGGTTTTTTACAGGGTATTGTGGGCTCCCCAGCCGGAAAAAAAGTGCCTGGAGGCTTACAAAACAAATATAAAAGAAAGAAAAAGGAAGGAAGGCTCAGGCCTCAGGATCGGAGAGGATCTCGACATGCTCAACGCTGGCATCGGGAACCGGGGTGACGGCCTTTAGGTCGGTACTCCCATCGGGGGCCTCATCTCCAGCACTCCTACTGGCAGCCTCTCCCCTAGCAGCACTACCAGCTATCTCCCCCCGCGGCTCATCCTTGGTGAGAGGGTACTGGAGCCGAAGCTCGCCGCCTGCAAACCCCGGCATCAATGCCTTGATAGCATCGAGAGCCTGGTACCAGACGATGGCCGAGGGGTTGGCAAGGTCGGCGTAGAACTGGTCTGATGTCTTGTACCTCTCCACCGACTATACAGCCCAGAGGTCGGCGAGCTTCAACGCATTAAGTGCCACCTAGGTGTCCCTTTTGCAGGCCTCCCACGACTTCTTCATCGTGGCATTAAGCACCTTAGCCTCCTCCAACTTAGCCTGGATGACCCTGTTGGATTCACTTAGAAATTGAACGGACACCTTGTTTTTGGAGTTCATAAACTCCTCAGCGACCAACCGGGATTTGAGGCTGGCCGACTTCTCCTTCTCCAGCCGCAGCTGAAGGAGCAGGTCTTCCTCTCGCGAGGATGACTCTCTCGCCTTCCGCATTGCCAGGGAGATATCCTCAGACTCTATATTGACGATAAGGGTGTTGGATATAGTGCCCTCAACTCAATTATTGGATCGCAGGCACGCGATTGCAATGATTGAGAGAGGACCTATACCGGTAGAACAGTCTTACTCGAGATGATAGTATACTTTCTGATTTGTCTTTATCATCGTGTACATGCTTCAGGTGACATTACAGATCACTATTATATGTTCATAGAGCCCATAAGATTCTTGCTTGACTACCAGCAGTATGATGGTGATCATATACGTGAAAGCTGGGTGGTTTATAAGCACATCCTTAAATGTCCCTAGTCGGAGGAGTTTCGAGACTGGGCATCGATACTCCAGAGTAGACTGGTGTATACTGATCAAGCCCCCGACGAGGGGCGTTGGCCAGTCTCACAAACCATTGGTGTCAGTTTGTTCACCTAAGATGTATACAGGTGCTCATTGGGTTATGAGTACACCGGACGAACTCGCCTGGAACATGCTAGTTGATATTATACCTATTGTCAGATAGCATTTTCCTGGTGATATGTGTACAGGTTAGTCTATCGACCTGAGATCGTCGTTTGTCTCGTCTGAGTTCCCACTGTGCTTTGATTACTATCCTACCACGACTCAAATGATGCATGCAAACAGGTTTTAAGTGGGTACAGTCCCGAGCCACATGAAGGCAGTGAGCGGACCGTCAAGGGATTCGTCTCTCCCGGTATTGGGGGTTAATATCGCGGTGTGCATGGGTGCCATCACCAGAAATCCTTGGCCAAGGTAGTCAAGAATTATTGATTCGGATCAGTAGATTCTCAGGTGGTGATGGGCTTCATACTGACATTGAATATCAAGTTATTAGGGGTCTGACTTTATCCACCCTTTAGACTCGATATGCGATACTCATAGACGAACGGACTGGACTGTACGGATATTGTCACTGTCAGGCTCAGTAGGGGTTTCAGGATGAGTTTGCTTGTCGGCCTCCCTTCCGCTCAATACCTAGGTAGCCGTTATGTACAGCTAGTGCTGTTGACGTGCTTGTGGTTAAACCCATTGCCAGCGTATTGACGAGTCTTTAGAGTCCCACACAGAGGGTTTCCCTGCTTCGGGAGAAACGATGTAGAGGCCGTATGGTTTTACTGTAGGGTTCGATCACATACGTGTACTTGTGCATGCATGATGTTCGGACGGATAATACTAGTGGGCTTTGGTTTAAGCCGGATCCTAGTATTATATTTGTTGGATTATTTTCGTCTCTTTGTATTCGTATTCTTCGGAGTAAGGATGCGGGTATGTATATACAGATGATAGGTATTCTTGTAATTCATTACAAGATTACTTTTAGAAGATTACACCTCATCATGGTTTAGACCTTTTTGATTAAAAGGTTATTGAGGTGTAGGATGAGGAGTTTATTGCATATTTGTTGCACGGCTAATTAGTGACCCATGGTTACTATTCTAGCATGCTTAAGGATTTGTTTATTGTGAGATTATTGTTGACTTGAGATATTATGGTTGACTCTAGATATTTTGGTGGCATGGGATATTTTTTATGGATGGCATCATTATTTATTGAATAATCTCACAACAAACAAAAGGTTAAGCTTAGGAGATGTGCGTTGAGATATGGTAGCCGTGTGTGTGTGCCAAAAGGAGATGTGCGTGAAGAGCTTAGGAAGGAGGCACACAGATCAGCTTACTCTGTACATCCAGGAGGGACAGAGATGTACCGAGATATTCGACAGCAATTCTGGTGGGAAGGTATGAAACGGGAAATTACTCGCTTCGTGGCTAGGTGCTTGGTGTGTCAGCAAGTCAAGGCTGAACACCAAAGGGTTGCTGGTTTGTTGCAACCACTTTCGATTCCTCAGTGGAAGTGGGAACTTATAACCATGGATTTCGTGACGGCTTTACCGCGGAGTCCAAGGGGCAACAATGCAGTATGGGTGATTGTCGATCGGTTGACCAAGGCAGCTCACTTTATTCCTTTTCGGGTTGGTCAATCGACAGAGACTTTGGCAGAGCGGTACATGCAGGAGATTGTCAGATTGCATGGAGTACCGGTAAGCATCGTGTCAGATCGGGACACTCGGTTCTCATCACACTTTTGGAGGAGCTTACAAGAAAGTTTGGGGACTCGATTGAAGTTTAGCACAGCTTATCATCCTCAGACTGATGGACAATCAGAGAGAACGATCCAGACCCTTGAGGATATGTTGAGGGCTTGCTGTTAGACTTCAAAGGTTCTTGGGAGGATCATCTACGCCTGGTGGAGTTTTCGTACAACAATAGCTTCCAAGCGACAATTCAGATGGCTCCGTTTGAAGCGTTGTATGGTCGTAAGTGCCGTTCGCCGGTTTGTTGGGATGATGTTGGTGAACGAAGGTTACTAGGACCAGATTTGGTGGTACAGACAGTCGAGAAGGTGAATACAATCAGGAAGCATATGAAGGCAGCTCAAGACAGACAGAAGAGTTGGGCCGACACGTCAAGGAGACCTCTAGAGTTCGCCGTGGGTGATTTGGTATTCCTGAAGGTATCACCGGCTAGAGGGGTGATTCGCTTTGGAAGTCGAGGAAAGCTTAGTCCCCGATTCGTTGGACCCTTTGAGATTTTGGAGCGTGTTGGAGAGGTATCGTACCGGTTGGCGTTACCACAGTCTTTAGCAGGAGTTCACGAAGTGTTTCATGTGTCTCAACTACGGAGGTATGTTCGTGATGAGACTCATGTCTTGGATCATTCGGGTTGACCGTTCGGGAGGACCTGACTTTTGAGGAGCGACCAGTCGAAATCAAGGATCGAAGAGAAAAGGTTCTTAAGAAAAGGGTTATCCCTCTCGTGCTAGTTTCTTGGGGTAATCGATCGCATGGAGAATCCACTTGGGAGCGAGAAGACGAGATCCGGCAGAAAGTCCCTCATCTTTTCCAGTAGTTAGCTATCTTGTATTCTTGGAATTTCGAGGACGAAATTCTTTTGTAGTTGGGTATGGTGTAACACCCGAGCCCAATAATACTATTTATATTACTAGTTGAGGGTTATTTACTGCTCATTCCATTTCTCCTGATTTTCTGGTGTTTATTGCTAAATTTTAACCGGTTAAGTCACTTTTGGCACATAACAAATTTTAACTCCAAAAATGAAATTTAAGATGTCCATGTTGGCCTACTCGTCGCCACTAGTCGCGTGGTAGCGTCCGCGTGTCGAGATTCCGTTCCGTTTGGTTAAACATGCCAGTTTGGGCGACTACGCGCGCGTGCAAGTGTCCGACTTGGGGGCATGCATTTTAATCACTAAACACCTCTTTTCAAAATTTGGAACCCGCTTAAAATCTTATAGTTTGAATTTGGAACATTTGGGCGCAACCCGGGCGCGATTTGGAAATGTTTCATTTCGCGCCAAAAAGGGCCCGTTTCAATTTAATAAAACTAAAATAAGTGTATCTACGAATTTATATTCCTAACAGTTATCCCCTAAATCCTTAATCAAATATTTTTCTCCACTTGGCCTCAGCCAATCGCAGCGCGAGTTTCACCGCGTGGGCCCCGCCTACTTTTCCTAATCTCTCTCTCTTCACTCAATCTCTTTCCAATCTCCCTTTCTCTCTCTAATCTCTCTCTCTCTCTCCTCTATATACTTACCCATGCATGCAGCCGCCTTCCCCAACTCCTCTCCCATCGCGACGAACCCACACCAAACCCTAACCCTAGCCTCGAGATCTCACCGCCGACTTCCCCGCGACTTCGCTGTCGCCGCCACCATCCCGTCGACCTCACAGCACCCTCCTCCTCTCGCTCTCCCTCTCTTCCCCGCACCTGCACGCAGCCCCGGCCTCGCCTCCAACCTGCAGAGCCTCGTCGTCGACGTCGCCTCCAGCCACCGACGACGCCGCGACTCCTTCTCCTCCTCCTCATCGCAACTTCGTCGTCGCCTTCCCTCTTCCCTCGCCAGACCACCGACCTGCAGCCGACCCTTCACCCAACGCCTGCACCTTCCCTGTTCGCCGGAGAAACGCGCCGGCGACCTCGTCGATGCCACCTCCGACCACCTACTTCCTCCCCTCGACCACCAGAGCCGACCCTCTCTCCTCCAGCTCGCCGCAGCACCCCATTCCAGCGAACTCAAGATTGTTCCAGCCATCGTTCTTCGCCGTCGCTGCCTCGCCGGCGTCCCAGTGCCGTCGAGCCATCGTGTTTGCACCCTGTTTCTTCTCTGTGAGTTTCCCTGTGTTTCCTTTTGGTACAATCCCTTCGCTGGTCGTATTTGGCGTATATCGTATCTTTGTTGCTAACTTTGCTACTTTGTTGTTGCCGGAACCCGACCGTGCCGTCTGACGAACCCGACGCTCTAGCGAAGCCCCCTGGTCCGTGTGATCCCGTTGACCTCTGTCGGGACTCGATCCGTGGCCCGTGCTTCCATATCGCTGTTTCTGCCGACATCGCATCCGTGTTTCGGTTTGCGGAACCGCCGAGGCAAGTATCCGAATACTTGCTTTAACATGCTACAACTTAATCATCGTATTATAACCACACGACTATTATAACATCAATACCTTTTATAACTTAGAATTGCTAGTCACGATTATCCGTAACTTTAAATTAATGAAATCATTGCTCGTATTAACCGGTCTGCTATTAATTCACACTTAACTAATCAAACCAAGTAGATCATCCCCACTTCATTTGTTAAAATCACTCATGAGGCAATTATTATGCTTAGTTCAAATTCATGTAACTCCATTGCGTATATTACCGATATTGTTTCGTCTTGTGGCTATTGCACCTCAAAGGTGCGTGAACCGGATTAATATGAGAATACAAACATCACTGTGTTCACATAGAGTAATATTTGTTATTTACTGTTTCCTGCTACTGTTCATTATTTGTTATTATACCTGTTATCATTCTATACCTGATTGCATTACATATTGTCCGATCTTGATACACCTGACACATGTACTGATACACCGGACACGACACCATGTACATATCGACTCTACATGTTGAAGGTAACCTGACCTGTTACCTGATCTCTTGCCTAATGCCGATAACCCTGATCTTTCCTGCTGTCGATCCAGACAGACCTACTTTTACTTGACTTTGTGTTGGCATTAGCCCTTGACTACTGAATACCTGACCTGACATACATAGCTTGGGGGTATGGGGAAATCAAAGATGAACCTGACTTGTAACTCGACAGTTCACTACCGTCCGAGCGTACACATTCCTTTCTGTGCCTTACGGCATGTCTCGGCTGCCGCCGAGAATATTGTGGCCGTGATCCCGGGTATGTACGGGGTAATACCGAGTGTACACTTTCCTTTCTGTGCCTTACGGCATGTCTCGGTTTCAGCCGAGAATATTGTGGCCGTGGTCCCGGGTATGTACGGGATACTAATACTTTCCTTTCTGTGCCTTACGGCATGTCTCGGTTTCAGCCGAGAATATTGTGGCCGTGGTCCCGGGTATGTACGGGATACTGATGCTTTCCTTTCTGTGCCTTACGGCATGTCTCGGTTTCAGCCGAGAATATTGTGGCCGTGATCCTGGGTATGTACGGGATACTATTGAGTTACATCGACGATTCATCAATTGGTTTCAAAGCCTATAGAGTAGAAAACCTGATAGAACAGTTTAGTCACCACTGCACATTACCCTGCTTATTACTTCTTATTACTGCTTTATTCATGTTCATGATTGCATTGTTTATTACCATGTTTATGCTATATACTTGATATCATGACGCGCTGACGTCTGGGTTTTGCATGGCCCAGATTCCGTACCTTTGACGTCGACCGAGCAGGAGTACTTCGGCCAGCAGGCTGAACAGTGAGTCCTTAGGATTTAGTTTATTTATTGCTTTTCATTTCCAGATGTGAGCCCGCATTATGGGACATACTGTTTATTCATTGTATTGGATCATTAGCTTCCGCACTTATTGTTTATTGATTCCTATTATTATGGATTTGGACATGTATTAGATTAGTTTTATTCTGTTCTTGATATCCTTACAACCGTAATGTGACTGTGGATGGATACTTCCTACCCACAGGTAGCATGGTTGGCTATGTCACGTGCCCAAATCTTGCGTACTCTGGGAAGCGGGGCGTGACAGTATTCGTATTCTTCGGAGTAAGGATGCGGGTATGTATATACAGATGATAGGTATTCTTGTAATTCATTACAAGATTACTTTTAGAAGATTACACCTCATCATGGTTTAGACCTTTTTGATTAAAAGGTTATTGAGGTGTAGGATGAGGAGTTTATTGCATATTTGTTGCACGGCTAATTAGTGACCCATGGTTACTATTCTAGCATGCTTAAGGATTTGTTTATTGTGAGATTATTGTTGACTTGAGATATTATGGTTGACTCTAGATATTTTGGTGGCATGGGATATTTTTTATGGATGGCATCATTATTTATTGAATAATCTCACAACAAACAAAAGGTTAAGCCATTATTCATTTTTTTCTCTTTCTTGAGTTGCTCTAAACTCTCATCCTCATGGTATCTTCTTCCTCCTCTAGCTCCACCCAAAGCTTCTTATTAGTTGAGAATTGATCAGTAGAAAATAATGTATTTTTAACACGTCAATTTCCCTATCTTTTGCATTCATCTAGAGTTGTTCGGTTTGTATATTTCACATACTAGCAAAACAATAGTAAAATACCGAATTACCCGTGTTGTACTCTAAAACCGGCATTTTTAGGGAAATTGACTGTTTATCATGGCATCGTATCATTCTTGTAGCGCAACACTTGTTTCGAAGTCTGTGCAACACTTGTATACAATTTCCAACTATACACAACAAGAATTCTTTACAATTTCCAACTATACACAACAAGAATTCTTTTCAACAAATATTTTCAACTCAAATTTCAAAATACGAACAATTAGTGCATTATCCCCGGCAACGGCGCCATTTGATTGATGATATTTTCCGATTGTGTAAGCAAATCAAATGATCCCCGGCAACGGCGCCATTTGATTGAAAAGAATTCTTGTTGTGTATAGTTGGAAATTGTAAAGAAATCACAATCAAAAATTATTTGACCACAATCAACTACGGTGTCGGATGTAGATTGTAAGTGAGTGCGGATCGTCCACAGGGACAGTGTAATAGTTCGTCTTTTGAATTAGATGAGTCAAAACTTTAAAGAAAACAAAACAAAACAATTCATGATTTAAAGAATTGAAGTTCAAGAATTAAAAAAATCTATATCTAATAACAAGAAAAAGATAGAATCAAGAATTGATAGTTTGTTGATTTTTCCAAACCAAATATCAAGAATTGAAATGAGCCTCGTAGGAATCGATCGGATCTAAAGATGTGATGTAATCTCAAGATGACGTATTCTTATCCTTCGATGAATTGATACTAGATCGATGATGATCGTCAAGAATTAGGGATTTCTAGTGAAACTAGGGTTTCATCTTATCCCTTGTTCTTTCATCGATATCATTCATATTCTAGCCTCTAGTAAATTCAAGAAACGATCGTAGATCCCTAATTTCGAGCGATCATAATCAAGAAAGTATCGCTACGAAACTAGGTCATCGATTCTTGAACTTGCTAGGGTTTACAAAACTCGTAGGACTTAAAATTTATTTTAAGATTTGTTACATCATCATTCTATTGATCGTCTTGACTCCTCGACGAGCGGAGTTTTACTCAAACATCACAACAAGAACAACAATTACAAATTGAGATCTAATCATGATGCAAGAATTAAAAGAAAGCAAGATAAAAGAATTTCACCTTTTATTTATATCAACAATTTCGTTACAATCGCTCAAGAACTACAAGAGGAAGAACTCGATAGTCGATTTGGCTTCGCTCGGCTCCGTGAGTCGCGGATCGGCTTGGATCACTTGCTCGGTTGGAGATCGGCTCGGCTCCTAAAAGGTTGAAGGGCTTCTTGCTTGATTGGTACTCAAGATCTTGAATTTGGAGTGGAATTAGGGTTAGGGTTTCGCACAAGCCTTGTCACTAGACTTGTGGAAGAAGATGAAGAATTGAAGAAGACTAAAGATTAATGAAGAATTAGCTAACTAAAGAACAACCTCAACCCTTAGATCTAGGTTCCTATTTATAGCCATCTAAACCCTAGATCTAGGATTTGAATTTTAAGTTTCCCTCCAAAAGTTTGTTGAGGAAATTTGAATTTCCCTCTAAAAGTTAGTTAGAGGAGAAGCTTCTAGATGTGATTAGTTAGGAGGGAGCTTCTAGAAGAGGTTAGTTAGGAGCTTAATTAGGATTAGCTTTGCTTAATGATCTTTGCTGATCTGGCAGAAGACTCTGGAGAATTCTGGAATTTGACGTGTCTAAATGAGGTGTAGGCCTTGAGATAGGAGTTTTGCACTGAAAATTGAGCGATGATGTGGCAATACCGCTGCGGAACCGCGGCGCAAGCCGGCTCCCGCCGCGGTTCCGCGGCTCTTTTGAAGCTTCAGGGCTTGGTTCTTCTGGTGATTGTTGGGCTTGAGTTGTGGGCCTTTCTTTGATATGTTGAATTGTATTTCTCCCTTTGGATTGCTACCAGATCTCAAAACTTGGAGTTGGTGTAATGTTTGATCAGCAAATTGACAATTTTAGCTTTTCTTCCGGATTTTCCTGCACAATTTCTCAAGACAAGTGTTGCGCAATATAGAGATGATGCGATGCCATGAAATGCGGTCAATTTCCCTTAAAGTGCCGGTTTAAAAGTCTAACACATGAAATCTGATATTTAACGACCGATTTGCTAATATGTGAAATATGAATACCGAACACTTCTAAATGAGTGCAAATGATAGGGAAATTGCCGTGTTAAAAATACATTATTTTCGACTGATCAAATACCCCAAACTTAATTTCGATCGTCTCGAGCGAATTATTTTATTAAAAAGAGAAGCAGAAAATAAAGAAAGAGAAAAACTAACTAGCACACTTTCGTAGGCAACACGATTGCACCGAGCACGTGCAACAAGCCTTTAAACCTCTAGGTGTCCCTAGTAGGAGGAGTGTTGTCTCCTGAGGGTTTTCAGCGGATTGCACCCACAAAATCCAATAATAAAAGAAAGATCGTGAATATTACATTTAAAGAAAAGAATCGTAGAAGAAAAGCCTTGAAAATTAGGGTTTCCAACTAAGCTAGCTTTTTGGTTGTCATGAGCCCTATCTTAATGGTCATGAAAAGATGTCAGAAATCATGTCCTACCTCAATAAAACATCGTCTTATTCTTCATTCCTATCTTTCATCCAAACATCGATCATATAACCCTGCGTGTGTGTAAAGACATCCCTACACCCGGAGAATTCAATTCAAGCTATCATACTCTTGCCCATCAGCCTCAGTACTTTTTAATTAATGAATATTTAGATGAGATTGCTCACACACTTTCATGCGACCGTTAATACTTCTTGAGGTACTAACCGACCGATTACTCCTGTGCTTGCTTACTTGGTGTATTTTTCTCATCTTGCACCACCTAAGGCTTAGCAGTGACTTCCAGACCAGTTGGCCTTAGGGCACTAGGTGAAGAAGCACCCTCGCTATATATTTTTTTATTGCCCTCGGTGATAACAAAACCAGTGTCCATTTTTCTCACCACTTTATATATTTTTTTATTCACTTTTTTTTATTTCCTTCATACATCGGTTTTAAGACAAGAGCATTTCAAGGTATCCTCTACTATCCCAGGCTTCAAGACGTGTGTAAGTGCGAATAGCAGGGTAGCAACGTTCAAAATATTTGGCTTCCATAATAGAAACTATTTTTCAGACTTAGTTTTATCCTCAGATTGGTGACGTCCTTCATCTTACTAACCCTTAGGACAACGGCTCATAACTACTTATTACTAGTTCGTATAAGAAAACTTTTAATTTTCTTGGTTTTTCTTAAATTTTTCTAATCTCATGGATGTAATTTTTCACTATCTAAACTTTTATTATCTTATTTATGTACAAAAAATATTTTTATCTTTTTGAAAATTTGTAAATTTTTATAGGTTTTCAAAAAAATGTTTTGTGCTTATGCAAAGTGATATGCAAATGATGCGAAAATAAGCACAAACATCTCCCAAACTTGTTTTCAACAGTGTCCTCACTGTTGCCTTCCGCTAAATCTCGAATAACCTGTAAGCTTGGGAGGAATTTATTAGTGGGGGCAAAATATTTAAGTGAAGATCCTCCCCCAAACTTATTTTTGGCTCATCACTTTGTAAAATTTTTCTTTTCAAGAGCCAGAAAAATTGCCCCTCCCCCCAAACTTGAGTTATGCAATGTTAAGATTTGAAAATCACAAGAGGGGGTCAAAAATGAGTGGTCGATGCCAAGCTTTGCAAAGACCAAACGTCAACACCAACCATTCGAAAATTTTATCAATGCAGTGCTCGGGTTGGTGGAAGAAGAAGTGGGGAAAGGTTAAGTGGTGGAATAGAATGTGTGTGCGTCTCGTTTTAGAGAGACGATGCAGTGAATGTGATGGATTACTCACATTCTTTTTACAATTCAGGAGAAGGGGTGGAGGTTCAATTTCATTGATTGGGACATGATTCATCTCAACACCCGTGTCATTTAAAAATGCGAGTTCATCAGCGAAGATCTCCTCAAAAGTTCCATCCATACCCCGATGAATAATGTCATCACAAAGTGCGGGGTGATCTTCAGACTGTAAAAACAGTTCATAATCCGTGTTAATTGTTGACCCGGACATCTCAGTGGAAGAGTCCGTATGTGTATGATACATAGTTGGGTCAAACAATAACGTATGAAAAGAGTCAAGATCAGTACCAAGAGGATCATCAAATTCGCTGCTGTCGACATCCATTAATTCGACAGAACAGACCTAAGCAGTAGGTTCGGAGGGTACACTTCCCAACTTGTAAATGTTCAGCTCTATTGACCTATTCCCGAAGGATAGGGTGATAGAGCCATTACGACAGTTGATGATAGCGTTGGAAGTGGCCAAAAAGGGGCGACCTAAAATCACCGGAATTTGATTCCGTGGGTTTGCTATAGGCTGTGTATCAAGTACAATATAATCCACAGGGAATATGAATTCTCCGATTTTTGTTAACACATCCTCCAGTTCACCCCTAGGCTTGGTGATTGATCGGTCAGCCATCTGGAGAGTGCAATGGGTTGGCTTCAATTCTCCGATACCTAGTTGCTCATAGACTGAGTAAGGAAGCAAGTTAACACTAGCGCCCAGATATAGTAGAGCACGGTTGATGTGTTTTTCCCCAATAGAAATGGAAATAGTAGGATATCCAGGATCCTTAAGTTTCCTTGGTAATTGTTGGGGGAAAGCCGTGTCTAGAGTCTTTGCCATGAAAATTTTCTTGGGCACTTGAGTCTTCCTCTTCCTAGTGCACAAGTTCTTAAGAGTTTTCGCATAGGACGGAACTTGTTGGATGGCATCTAGGAGAGGGATGTTGATGTTAACATGTCCATAATCTTCTCCATATGTGAACTCGATGTGTTAGCCCTTAACCGATTAGGATAAGGTGCTTTAGCAATGAGCGCTGGGTCCATAGGAGAAGGAAGTGTGTGTGGCCCCGATCCAAAAATAGAAGTGGGGATCATCTGTGGAGGAGTAGAAGAGGTGGGCTGAGGTAGCGAGCCTAGAGGGAAATGGAGAATAGGCTCGCGAGAAAGCGGTGGGGTAGAAGAACAAGAATCAGAAGCAGAAGCGTGTGTGTGAGGAAAGGCCTCAGCCGGGGTATCATCGATAGATTTTTCAGTGTCATCAAACTCTTCCCCAACGTGATTGTCAAGCACTCTTCCAGATCTCAACATGATTGCATCCACATGATGTGAATATCCAGGATTGGGTAAAGGTTGAGCTGGAAGTTTCCCTTTCTCTCTTGCACGCATTTCGGCTTCTAGTTATGCAATTTGTTCTTCCATCGATTTGATATTCTCATTTTGAGAGACAATGATCTTCATCACATTCTCGATGGAAGATTGCAAACTTGCCATCCCTTGGATGGATTGTTTCATGAAAGTATCCAAGGTTTGTACTAGTGCAGAGGTATTATCTGTACCGGTCAATTGCAACGGACTAGACGGTGCAAAAGTGTTGGCCGGATTTTGAAAGTTTTGTGCTTGGAAGGGGTGCTGACTCAATTGAAGTGGTGGCTGCTGTTGTGGTGGAGGGACCCTTTGGAAATTGTTTTGGTTTGGAACCGTGTTTTGAAATTGTGATTGGTTCCAAGCAAAGTTAGGATGATTCCTCCAACCCTGATCATATGTGGAGGAAGATGGATCGTTTCTAGGTCTTTGAAATGCGGCATTGGTATGCTCATGACCTTGAAACGTACATTCTTCCGTCAAGTGAGACGGATCAGAACAGCAGCCACATACAGTTTTGGAGAGTGATATTTGACTTAGGGCGGCTAAAAATTTGTTTTCCATAGTCTCAAGTTTCTTTTGCATAGCCGAAATGTCAGCTCTAACTCTTATGGAAATATCATTTCCATCCCTAGACGATTGACTCACACCCTCCCACTGTAAAGATTTTTCAGCGAAATCTTCTAAAAATTTCCAGGCTTCCCCATCATCTTTGGTCATAAAATTTCCTTGACACATGGACTCAAGGGTCTGTCTTGTGTTAGGATTAATGCCCGCATAAATGATTCGGCACAGTTCCCATCTCGGGATGCCGTGATGTGAACATTGGACTAACAGATCCTTGAAACGTTCAAGACACTTTGAAAATGTTTCATTCGGAAGCTGGGTGAATTGATAGATTTCACTACGGACTCGAGCTGTCTTTTGATGTGGGTAGAATTTATTAAGGAATGCTTTGACGAATTCTTCCCAATTTGAAATGGAATGTGCGGTAGTGTTATACAGCCACTTCTCGGCTAAATCGTACAAGGTAAATGGGAGAAGACGAAGACGGAAAGCATCCACAGACAGCTGTGAGGTACCCATCATTGCGCATATATTTTCAAATTTCGTGATAAACACGTTTGCGTCCTCAGACTCGAGACCGTGAAATTTTGGTAGAAGGTAGATGTATTGGGGTTTTATTTGAAAATTTTCCCTGTTGGCTGGTGGAATGGAAAGACAAGTGGAAAGTGGGCCTCGTGTTGGATAGCACCTCTCTTGGAGAGAGATGCGAGGTGGATTCTGCGCACCAACGGACGGCGGCAGAGTAGTGGTAAAGAAATTCGATGGAGACGGATCCATCGATGTGGGTGTGGTGGTGGGTAAAAGAAAGGGTAAATGTAGAAATACCGACTTTAGGGTCGATCGGAAGGACGCGGACTAACAGGCACTAGAATCCCGTTGTCCAGCCTATCTTGCACTAAAAAGGGTTAGTACAAGTGGCAGCGTGAATTATATAATTAGGGGAAATGATATGAATGCGGTGTTTGTTTTGAAAATAGGATGGATTTTTGAAAATATGATGCAACACAACAAATGCAACACACAAAACCCTAATATCTAGTGGTCACCTAGGTCAAACTCTAGACCGCTCCTAACTGCCAGAAGACAAGTCGCAGGATAGAATCCTCCACTGCCTCTTTATCCCCCTATGGCCAGGTAAGCGCCAGATAAGTGGGAAGGTACTCCACTACGTAAGTAGTGGGCCTAATTAATAACCACTAGCCTTCGACACACTTGCCTTAGACACCACAAGAAAACGCGGATAAGCAATGAATTACCCACGGCCTTCATCCGTCCTATGTGAGCGCGACGGTCCTTAGAGTCATCTCTAGATTTCTTTTAATTAATGAGGGTAAATGCGGATGCAAGTTTATGATTTTTTAGGCCTAGGAAGGGTAATGAACTCCCCACCTAATATGGATTTGGTCGTGCCCCTTAATATCTGTATTAATATGTAAACAACCAATAAAATAAAACACACACAAATTTTAATTTTGCTTTTGCGGCGCTGCGATTATTTGCAAAGAAACCTGCACAAAAATGTTAATTGGAGCAGATGACGGAGGAGATAAGAAAGTGAGAGACTTACAGAGAAAAATTGGAACAGTGAAGAAGCAAGCTTGCCGCGGAACCGCCGCAATTAGTTGGTATCTGCCGCGGAATCGCGGTCACCTAGGCAGTTATCTGCACAAAAATTCTTCAGCAAGCTCCCGTACAATTTCTCAGCTCTCTAGAATATTCACAAAAATTTTATCCAAGCTCCAGTGATTCCAGATTTCCTCGCAATCAAATCACAACACACGTATTAGTGTTTGCACGAATTTTGATCATAAAATTTAGATGGAATAAAATTTTCAACTCAAATTTCAAAATACGAACAATTAGCGCACTATCCCCGGCAACGGCGCCATTTGATTGATGATATTTTCCGATTGTGTAAGCAAATCAAATGATCCCCGGCAACGGCGCCATTTGATTGTTAAAGAATTCGAGACTGAGTAAGTAAATCAACTCAAATGATTCCCGATAACGGTTTCATTTGATCGATAAGAGTCTCTTTGTGTTGGTAATTAGAAAATTGAATAAAATTCACAATCAAAGAATTATATTTGACCGCAATCAATTACGGTGTCGATTGTAGATCGTAAGCGAGTGCGGATCGTCCACAGGGATTGCGCGATTCGTTTCTGTATTTAATTTGTTTGAATTGAAAAGTTAATCAAAAAGAAAAGAAAACATGATTCAAGAATTTATCAATTGATTCAGGTGTCACGAGTTTAATCAAGAATCAAGAAACTGATAAACAATCAAGAATTGGGTTTCGATAATATTTCCAACCAAATGTCAAGAATCTAAATGAGGCTCGTAGGAATCGATCGGATCTATAGACGTGATGTAATCTCAAGATTTCGTGTTCTTTTCCTTCGAAGGATTGATACTAGCTCGATGATGATCGACGAGAGTTAGGGCTTCCTTGATGAAACTAGGGTTTCATCATTTAACCCTTGTTCTTTCATAGATATCATTCACATTCTAGCCTCTAGCAATTTCAAGAAACGATCGTAACTCCCCAATCTCGAGCGATATCAATCAAGAAAGCATCGCAACGAATTGGGTCATCGATTCTTGAATCCTACGAGTTTTGTAAACCCTAGCAAGTTCAAGAATCGACGACCTAATTCGTTGCGATGCTTTCTTGATTGATATCGCTCGAGATTGGGGAGTTACGATCATTTCTTGAAATTGCTAGAGGCTAGAATGTGAATGATATCTACGAAAGAACAAGGGTTAAATGATGAAACCCTAGTTTCATCAAGGAAGTCCTAACTCTCGTCGATCATCATCGAGCTAGTATCAATCCTTCGAAGGACAAGAACACGAAATCTTGAGATTACATCACGTCTATAGATCCGATTGATTCCTACGAGCCTCATTTAGATTCTTGACATTTGGTTGGAAATATTATCGAAACCCAATTCTTGATTGTTTATCAGTTTCTTGATTCTTGATTAAACTCGTGACACCTGAATCAATTGATAAATTCTTGAATCATGTTTTCTTTTCTTTTCGATTAACTTTTCAATTCAAACAAATTAAATACAGAAACAAATCGCACAATCCCTGTGGACGATCCGCACTCGCTTACGATCTACAATCGACACCGTAATTGATTGCGGTCAAATATAATTCTTTGATTGTGAACTTTATTCAATTTTCTAATTACCAACACAAAGAGACTCTTATCGATCAAATGAAACCGTTATCGGGAATCATTTGAGTTGATTTACTTACTCAGTCTCGAATTCTTTAACAATCAAATGGCGCCGTTGCCGGGGATCATTTGATTTGCTTACACAATCGGAAAATATCATCAATCAAGAATCCTTAGGTGTTTTGAGACAAATTATTCCTTCATCACTCTCTACTTCATCTACAGTATCTAGTGTAGCGATCTCGGTACCCTAGTTGCCTTAGATACGAGGTTGGAGCTCGTTGCATAGACTCTCGGGTGGATCATCTTCGATGGAGAGAGACCGGAGATCAAGCTTGATTAAGGAAGCCCCTAGGAGATTGGGATGATGGTTGAGGACCGAAGGACATGGATCTATTCGGTATAACCATTCTAAATTCGTAGATTATAGATTGCTATTTAAGGGTTAATGGTAGATTCGGGTAATTTATTGTTCTAGCGCCAAGTTTTATAAATTTTTGTGCCGCATTTGGTCACCGATAGATGGTCGGGGCGCTGCCGTAACCCAACATGGTATCAGAGCCAACCCTTAAACCCTTAGCTAGCTTGTTTAGACGATGTTAAAGTGTCAAAACCGAAACAATTCCAAATCAATACCTCAAATATTCCAGTCTCTATGATTATTTCAAAGTCTTCAAAAATTTTTTTAAGCAATTGCAGAAGGCTATTTTTGAGACAACTAGAACACCCTACAAAAAAGAGCCCCATTCACCTGTTTTGACCCGGCGAGACTTGAAGAAAAAAGGGTGTGGCCGGTTTTTTGAAGGTGTTTGGACTTGTAATTTTTGGTGTGGTTTATTCTATGGAATATTGGTTAAGTGGTATTGTTTGTTTTGCCCTGTTTAGCTGTAGTGTTATAATTAGTTCAGGGGCAATTCGGGGGTGTTTCAAAGTCGATATTTTAACACTATTTAAATGTTTTACAGTACATACAATACTATTTGCGACCAGAATATAATTAGAGCGGTACAACTCGTCTAATTGCTATATGTTCTTTTAGACGGGTTTGCGAACGTGACATTCACGTTGATGTTCTGTGTTGTGCTGTGTTATGGCTGAATCGTCGTGGTGGATAGCTTGGTGCAATATTAGTACAGTTTAGTTTCATTTGTACATTTGATATCGCGGGGCGAACGTCTGACATGTGGACTTCCATCACTGCCTGTTTGTATATTATTTATTTGGGGCACGACCGGATTGAGGTTGATGTCACGTTGTATATATTTTTCTTTTCTGTACTAGGATTACCCCGCGATGGAGTGCATGGATAGTCGGGTTCTAGAGAGCAACGGGCCCGCATCTCATGGCGTTGAGATGGAGGGGGCCTCACTCTAGAATTGGAGGGCTATTCGCCGCACTCGTAGGGGGTACAGGTTGACCCAAGGATGGGTGCTCAAGTTACCGGATTCCGTGAAGTGCCGGGTGGCCCATTCACTTTGATGAAGGGGTTACCTCACTTCTGTTTTTGGCGAGTAACTTTCCGCGCTCGTAGGGGTCTAGGTTTTCATTGCACAGGCTATCCATACGACCAGGGGAACGTCGAGTTTCACTTACGGCTCAAAGGAAACCCGAGGCTCCCAGATTATCAGTATTGTTCTGTGATGCTTATCGCTATTCTATGATGTTGAATATATCATTTCTGGAATGATTATTATATATTTATATGTACACTAGTAGATGTTGTATATGTTTTACACCCGCGCTAGTCCATCCCCCGCTCTGTCGTTAGTTAAGTAACCTAACGGGTAATGACGGGGCTCAGTGATGAATGCGGATGGCATATACGTACATCATATTTTCGTTCTTTTCTGGTGTGATTAATTGATGAGACTGCGTTGATTATGATCAATGCAAGGAATACAAACCTATTTGATGTTGTTGGAACCAAATTTTAAAAACAGACATTGCAGACGTTTGCTTTTGTTTTCCACAGTGATATTCAGTTATGAATATCCAGCACCTCATACCACGAGGCAAGGGCTGAGATCCTTTCATCAGGAGTGACCACTTGGATAGAAGTTTGCGTCAATGTAATAACTTTTCTATAGTCGATTCTTTTGCTTTGCATCGTGGTATTCAGTTAGGAATATCCCGCACCTCATTTGACGAGGAAAGAGTCGAGATCCCTTCACCGGGAGTGACCTCTTTAGCAAAAGTTTGGGCTACTATATAATTAAAAAACCATTTGGATTCCTTCAACGATATCAAGTTCTTTACGTTAAAGGTTTTTCGCTAAAATCCAGTCGTAGCCCTCCGTCATTTCTTACAGGTATTACTTAGTATTCATGCTGTGTATGTTGACCTCTGTCAAGGCACAGTGCTTGGTAGCTGGGTAATGCTTGTTTGTTGCATAGATATGCGATTATTTAGGACAGTCACACGGTCATGTTAGCCTCTGTCAAGGGCTCGTGCGGGTGGGTCTAAGTTAATCTAGGACAATGACGGGTTGAATTTGACTTGCGACTTATGATATGTTGACCTCTGTCAATGTCATAAGCCACTTGGGGTAAAAATCACATCGGGAGTTTCAAACATACAGGAAACATGCCAGGCATGTGCATACCTTTTGGAGTATAGTGACTGTAACAACTCTAATTTTTGTATACATAAAATTGATTAAAATTTGAAGTATACTTGGGGTATTTAATGTTGCTGTTACCACTTTAAGTATTTATTTTCCCACAATAATTACAAGAAGGAGCTTGTAGCTCATTGGTAACACCTTGCACTGCTGAACCAAGCCATCAGAGTTCAAATCCCCTGCCCCACATTATTTTTATATTGTTTTTGTTTTAAATCTTTTGGAAGCCCAACAATCCAAACACCATAACTCCCAAAAGTTGAATTGTACCTGAAAAAGTAAAAGTACCAGTGCTTACCCCACGAGACTCCCCACCTCCTCGACCCCCGACTCGGCCGGCGGACCGGCCGACTCGGGCCGGCGCTGCAGGCCGGACTCGGCCGGACGACCGAGTCCCCAACACCAAAGGTGCGCCTCTTCGCCTTCTCTAACCCCCTGCATACTCTAATTTATTGGATCGGTTCCCGAGACTTAATTATCCTCCATTTATTATAATTTTTAATGAATTTCTATTTTTTTTTCAATTTTTTTAAATTAAAAACCCTTCACCTACCCTAGCCTAGCCTACCCTATAAATACACCCCCTACCCTCTACCCTCTCATCCCAAAATCCTGAGCCCACTCTTTCAAAATCTTCTCAAGAGTTGTGTACCTTGAAAACAAGTTCGCGGTGAAGCTCCGACGAAATTCCGGCGGAAATTCCGGTGACGTTTTTAGGAACAACCGACGATGAAGCAACGCCTCGGCAACCACTTTATTCCCCCCTCACTCCTTTGCTTAATTGAAACACGTAAGTCCCATTCTATCTCTCTTTCTTATTCTCTAAAATACGAAATTACAAAACCCGACGGAATCGGGACAATCCGATTTCTGATTCGGTTTTCTATAAAATTTCACTTCTCACTAATACATTCATACTTAAACATCTTTATGGTGACTATTAAACATTTAACAAACAATTTGAACAAGTTTCATCACATGAAATGATAGCGTTCACAAATTATCGTATTTTTCACTTAAATACCATAATGTTTCGATTTCACATTTAATCCCCTTAACTTTGCTATACATTTAAAATAGAGCACGAGATAATGATCTACCTCCATACACACTCAAATAAAACCCTAAACGATATCATCAAAACTTAGAATACCGATAAAACAATACTTTCATTTAAATACCATATTCTTAATAAAACCATTTCTAAAAGTTTTAGCTTTGATACACTTTTAAAACAAATACCTTTTACTAGGAATAATACGATAAGTTGTGGATATCGATCGTTTATCTAAACCTGACTTTGTGGTGTTTAGGCTAGGCAAGTGAGAAAGATAACTTTAAAAGGCCCGTCTCACGGTAATTCGTGAGCGGATCCCTCCTTTCCTCACTTGTACTTACCTGGCCACAATTGGCGGTGAAAAGCCGATTTGAGGCATCTAACAACTTGTCGTTTAGACCATTTAGAAATAGGCTAGTTGACTTAGGAAACCCTAGAATCTAAAATACGGAAAATTGACATTTTTACAAATAAATACCTTTTACTTTAGAAAACCGTTTTCTAAAGGATTAGTATTTTACAATCTTTGCAAAGCGCCGCTACAATCCATTTTTGGGGAACCCGTTCAGGATGGTGCAGATTATCGCACATCCTCGGGCTTAGTAGTGCGAGATTCAGACCTCCGCAAGGAGCATTCGGTCTCGAATGTTTAAAATACGACATCTTAGGAAAATGAGATTTTTGGAATATAAAATATTTATTAAAATTATTTTTGTATATTTATCATTTAAATATCTATTTTATTATAATATAAATATTCCACCTTTTTCTAAAAATCACAAGAATAAATTTTACACTAAAATACCATGAACTTCAAATAAATCAATATTACAGATAAATACCTTTATTTATAAAACTAGGATATTCTAACTAGAAATGTCACAATATAAAATCCACCCTCATTACAACTCTAAAGACGAGTAATAAATACTTGAGGTGTATTTTGAAAAGTATATGAAAGCGTTTTTACATAAAAACCCCCTCAAGTTTTATAAATTACCCTAAGGACCCTAGCAATTTTAGGAATTCGATTTACATTTCTAACTGTCTGACTCGGGTTTGAGTCTGATCATTCTGACTTGAATATGATTCAAGTTAATCTATAATCTACAAGATTCCAATTCAATATGAACACATGAACCCATGAATTCAATTATCAATTTATACAACTTGACTGAACCGAACTATGGATATATATATATATATATATATATATATATATATATATATATATATATTCCTTTTACATGGTTCTCCAGTTATTCCATTTACATGACTCTACGGTTACCACCGTTTACTGATATCATGGTTTCGATCAGTCAATCAATCATACAACCAATACAATTTACAAGACAACAATACAAACAAAAAATCGCAGGGTTTAAGGGGTAGATTGGTACGGAAGGTGTTAAAGGTGGCACGAGACGGTCAGATTAAGACACCTAACCTATATTCCATTGCTGTTGTACCGTGGCTTAACGGTTCCTTGTATATTCCGTTTGCCCTGGTCTCTAGCATATAGAGACCCCTTTCGTATACACTGGTATCCTTCTGTACCAAGCTACAAACAACAGCGTTAACACAAAATTACAACAAGATAATACAATTTTAAAAGATACCTTCTTATTCTGCTACTGTACTTTCCTCTTATCTTTGGGACTTACCGAGCGACCTGTTCGCTGACGACATTCTATTTCTTTCTTCTTTGAATGTCGTCAGGTGGTTTGGACCCGGCAGAGATCGAGCCATCTCAAGAAGATTTGGAGCAGTTTGCCGAAGACCCTGCACTTTAGTTTTATTGTACACTTTTTCTTTCTATACTTTTTCATTTCCTGTTATACCACTGTTTAGGTATCTTTTTATTTCAGTTGTATTTCCTTTCATGCATTGTATAAAGAATGTTAATAAATAAAAGTTGTTGTTCTTTTTATTTCTTGTCTCTTATGTATTTATTTTATATTGCTTAGATATGCTTAGCATATGTACTTCTGAGTATATACGTAGTGGACCTCGTCGCGTCCTCTTCGCCGTATACTGGGAAGCGGGGCATGACAGTGACTTGAGTGGATTCCATCAAGTTATCATGCGATGATAGTTGGATCCCGATTCCCATTGATGAGTTTGTTTACTCATCGGTTGATTTTAAATGATCCCGACCAATTCTTCTTTCGGGTTTGGAGGAGAATTTGAGGATACAGTGGGAGACATCCTGATTAGATAAAGTGATTAACCATTCTGGTCTAGGTTAGAGTGCACGTTGAGTGTTTCTTTTCTCTCTCTCTTTGGCAGCGACCATGGCCCGACCCTTATTAGAACTCATAAACCAAGTTAACCGAACGTTCTTAAAACAAACTGGATTTTGGATTGTCAGAGTTTCATACTTCATTGCCACTCTTACTTTTACCCTTTGCTTTTCTCCGGAACATTCTGTATCACTACGAAGCTCCATATTTATTGGATATTACCATCGTATAGTTACATACGAACTCGAAAAAACTTGTTTCAGATTCGAGAATGGTTTCCGGTTCTGGAGAAATTGAATAGGACTATTCAGTTGTCTTTTCATTTTACCTTCTCTTAGGTTGTGAGGGCTCCTAGGATTAGGAGACGGTACATCTATTGCGCTTATTGGATAGTCTTCTTTCAAACCATAGGTAGTTGCCGAAAGATGTGGAAGGAAGAAAACCAATTAGCCTAAGTGAGGTGTACAGAAAGTAATAAGTAAAGAAAATAAAGGGATTAGAAAGAAGGCAAAGTAAATTGTGACTGCTATCATTCACGACCAAACCGCGTATATCATCGCCACTCTTACTTCACCTTTGCATTTCTCCAGAACACCCCGTATCACTATGAAGATCCACATTTATTGGATAATCCATCGTATAGTTACATACGAACTCGAAGGAACTTGTTCCAGTACGAGAATTGATTCTAGTTCAGGAGAAATAGAATAAGGATTATTCAGTTGTCTTTTCCCTTTACCTTCTTTCAGGTTGTGAAGGCTCCTAGGATTAGGAGAGTACACCTATTACGCTTATTGGGTAGTCTTCTTCCAAACCATAGGCTGGTGCCGAACGGTAGGAAAGGAAGAGAACCAATTAGCCTAAGGGTGGTGTACAGAAGGTAATGAGTAAAGACAAATAAAAGGATTTGGAGAGATAGCAAGGAAATATACGGTTACAGTCATGAATTTTGTTAATGGAAGAGGCATTACTAAGAATAACCGGATACCCCTTCGAAATATTTTCATGTTTCAGTTTCACTGTGAGTTGTTAATTGAAAACTGATTCCCAATTAGATTCTTACTCTAGGGTATGTATTTACCAGATCTGATTCTCACATATGTATGGTATTACAGATGATGAGTGGGAGTAAGAAATTGGGAATTAGGTGATTATATTCTCATTATATCAGAATTCGTTGTAATTGGTGATATTTGAGGAAATCATCTGGGTTTTTGCCGAACGGCAAATATTTGGTTTTGAATATCCGTAGTTATGCACCAGTTTCAAACTGATATATCTGTATGTTTGTTTTATAAAGTGAGATATAACTTTTAAAATTATGTTTATGACATTTACCTATATCAGTTGATAGTTAGGTAAGGAGCATTCAACAACGGTGTAATTCTTCTTAACCATAATACAGTTTTCAACCTACGACGCGCAGGGTGTGATTTATTCAACTCAGGGGACTTATACAAAATATTATATGCTGTCTAATATCCATTAGGACAAAGGGATTTGTGCTCGTACTATATTCTGTTTACTTGTGACTTCTCCAGTTTTAGACAAGTATTTCGTAGAAATACAAGGTTCAAGTTTTAAGAAGTTATAGGTACAAGAATAAAGTAGAGAACCATGTGTTGCAAGTATCAGGATTCTTCAAGGCGATCGAAGATGTAGATACTTGTGTTTGGTATTCAGTTGATAGTGATGGTTTTGAGAACTTGCTTCTCTTTCAGGTTGCTCATATCTGGATGCACTCCTAGTTGAGTAATGCTGATCGGCCTCCTTCCATTTAGTTGATATGCACTGGAGATAGCTGCATGATTTGAATCTGGTTCCAATTAAATCAGTGCCTCTGTTTCTATATTGTATATAGAATGGTTCATATCTTAACGATGTTAAGGTATATGGAGTTGTTCGGCTTATGCTTAAAACCAGACTTTGGACATACTCAAGGCACGTTTTTGTAATGGCAGTTTATGGGTTATCCTGGGCTATGAAGAGGGTTAACTTTCTACCATCTGGAAGATCAATAGTGATACTGTCCTTCACTCGCCTCAGTTTTAGTAAAATTGACTTTATTCAGAAAACAGTAGTGGGAGTATGGTAGAACTGGAAGTGATTTCAGAACCACATACGATTACTTTAAATTTAATAGAACCTAAAGATTCAATCAAGTTTGACATTCCATTAGCCACTCCGCAGATATGGGGGTAACCTCAGGCACCCGAGAGGTACTTCGGTCTTCTAAGAGAAGGTGACAGGGAGGTTCTTGTTTACCCAGACTTGCCATTGCTGCTATTCTAGACTATGAGACCCGGCAGGAGGATGAGTATAGCGTCGTTCTAAACTATCTTTAGAAGTGCACGTGTATATGACTCTGCCAGAGGGTTGTTGTAGTCAGTAGGAACAGCAGAACCATAGTGGACAAGTAGCTTGTATCTATTTATAGACTAAAGCAAGTATAGCAGAGATAGATCATCTATTTTTGATATGGCAGTCATAGGCTTTGACTTCATCAGAATAGAAGATGGATCTGTTAAGAAGGTATTGGGTGTCATGTCCTGGTATTTGGATGACATGCACTTTGTAGGAAGTGAAATTCCTATACTACGGTCGGTTATACTGTGGTTGTCACACAGTGGTTTCTCCACATAGGATATGGATATTATATCAGACATTCTGGTTACTGGATCTATGGTAGATCTAGATTTGGGTAGTTTTCCAATCTGGGTACTTTGACACTATTCTAAAGGTGTTTTAGAATGGACGACTCCTGGCATGGTGGTGTACCTGCAGATGATGGAGTCACCCTCTCTAAAGGTGTCTTACAGACTAAAGGGGAGAGGGATGTGCATGATAGAAATATCACTTTCTTAGGCAAATGAGTCAATCATGAGATGTCAAGTACCACACCAGATATTGTTTTTGGACTAGATGCAATAAGTTTATATATTAATCCAATTCTGGAGAAATGTTCGGAAGCAGTTTATGAACATAAGAGAATATTCTAGGAATTTGGTAACAACAGCCTCCTTCGGGAGTCGGTTATCATTCCACGCTTCCAAGGTGACCTGGATGACAGAGTGACTGCCTCTTTCAGAGTTATAGTTTTCCCTCTCGACGAGGGGCAGTAGTTTGGACAGGTGGTCCAAGAGGATACTGAGGGAGGCATGGCGTAGGATACTGATTAAATTCAGTGGACAATACAGTCTAATAAGTTTGCTAGATTTGGAGTTCATTTGTGAACTGGGTCCTATCAGATATCCAAACATATTCTAAGACAGGTATTGCTCATTTCAGGAGATGATTTTCTCTACGAACTTGAGATAAAGAGAGACATAGAAAGAAACATTGGAGCGGATTTACTCACTGAGCCTATTTCTCGAACGCAATAGTTTTACAAACGAGCTTTGTGAAACTGATTAGTAGAGAAGTTGGGTGTTCGGTATCACACGGGCTGTGAGTATGCGACACCGCAATAATTAGCCTTAAGTGCAAGTGAGAGATTGTTGGCTATAGTGCCCTCAAGTCAATTATTGGATCACAGGCACGTGATTGCAATGATAGAGGGAGAACCTATACCGGTAGAACTGTCTTACTCGAGATGATAGTATGCTATCTGGTTTGTCTTTATCATCGTGTACATGCTTCAGGTGATATTACAGATCACTATTACTTGTTGATAAGCCCATAGGATTCTTACTTGACTACCAGCAGTATGATGACGCTCATATACGCGGAAGATGGGTGGTCTATAAGCACATCCTTAAATGTCCCTAGTCGAGGGAGTTTCGAGACTGGGCATCGATACTCCAGAGTAGACTAGTGTATACTGATCGAGACCCCGATGAGGGGCGGTGGCCGGTCTCACAAGACATTGGTGTCAGTTTGTTCACCTAAGATGTATACATGTGCTCATTGGGTTATGAGTACACCGGACGAACTCTCCGGGAACATACTAGTTGGTATTATACCTATTGTCAAATAGCAGTTCACTGGTGACATGTGTACAGGTTAGTCTATCGACCTGAGATCGTCATTTATCTCGTGTGAGTTCCTACTGTGCTTTGATTACTGCCCTACCACGGCTCAAAGGAGTCATGCAAACAGGTTTTAGTAGGGTACTGTCCCGAGCCATATGGAGGCAGTGAGCGGATCGTCAGGGGATTCGTTTCTCCCGGTATTGGGGGTTGATGTCACGGTGTGCACGGGTGGCCATCACAAGAAATACTTAGCTAAGATAGTCAATAATTACTGATTCGGATCAATAGTTTCTCAGGTGGTGATGGGCTTCACACCGACACTGAATATCATGTTATTAGGGTTCTGACTTTATCCACCGGCTAGACTCGATATGCGATACTCATAGATGAATGGACCGGACTATACGGATATTGTCACTGTATGGCTCAGTAGGGGTTTCAGGAAGAGTTTGCTCGCCGGCCTCCCTTTCGCTCAATAGATGGGTAGACGTTACGTACAGCTAGTGCCGCTGACGTGCTTGTGGTTAAACCCACTGCCAGCGTATTGACGAGTCTTTAGAGTCCCACATAGAGGGTTTCCCTGCTTCGGGAGAAATGATGTAGAGGCCGTATGGTTTTACCGCAGGGTTCGATCACATACGTGTACTTGTGCACGCATGATGTTCGGACGGATAATACCAGTGGGCTTTGGCTTAAGCCGGTTCCTAGTATTATATTTGTTGGATTATTTTCGTCTCTTTGTATTTGTATTCTTCGGAGTACGGATGCGGGTATGTATATATGGATGAGGGGTATTCTTGTAATTCATTACAAGATTACTTTTAGAAGATTACACCTCATCATTATTTAGAAATTTTTGGTTTAAAAGGTTATTGAGGTGTAGGATGAGGAGTTTATTGCATATTTGTTGCATGGCTAATTAGTGACCCATGGTTACTATTTTAGCAAGCTTAAGGATATATTTATTGTGAGATTATTGTTAACTTGAGAAATTATGGTTGACTCTAGATATTTTAGTGGCATGGGATATTTTTTATGGATGGCATAATTATTTATTGAATAATCTCACAACAAACAAAAGGTTAAGCCATTATTCATTTTTTTTCCTCTTTCTTGAGTTGCTCTAAACTCTCATCCTCATAGCATCTTCTTCTTCCTTTAGCTCCACCCAAACCCTCTCATGAGTTGAGAATCCTTAGGTGTCTTGAGATAAATTAATCCTTCATCACTCTCTACTTCATCTACGGTATCTAGTGTAGTTATCTAGGTACCCTAGTTGCCTCGGATATGAGGTTGGAGCTCGTTGCATAGACTCTCGGTTGGATCATCTTCGATGGAGGGAGACCAGAGATCAATCTTAATCAAGGAAGCCCCTAGGAGCTTGGGACGATGCTTGAAGATCGAAGGACACGGATCTATTCGGTATAACCATTCTAAATTCCTAGATTATGGATTACTAGTTAAGGGTTATTGGTAGATCCGGATAATTGGTAGTGGTAGCGCCAAGTTTTATAAATTTTTGTTCCGCATTTGGTCACGGATAGATGGCCGGGACGCTGCCGTAACCCAACAAAGGGCACAGCGCTGAAGGACCTGAAGAAAGTGGAGAAAGGGGTTAAAAATATTCGATTCGATGAAAATTACTTAACAAAATCCTTAAAGGAAAACATATACCGATTAGGACCGCCTCCTGAGAATAGTGGCCACCTGGGCTTTCAGGGTTCCCCGAGGAATTTTGCACCCGGCCGATCGTTCCATGTCTGAAAGCAAGCTATCGGCAACGGAAAGCCCCAAAGGCACCTCAAAACAGATGTCCCCCTCTTGCACGGGAATCGCGGTGGGTGGAGATCAAAGGACTGTCCTCTTGTACCTATTGAGGGGGACCTCGGGAGGGTCGGCTTCATCCTCCACCTCCCTCGCCCGGGACTCTCGTTCCCATGCGTGCTTCTGGCCATCGCCATGACCGATTTCCGGGGCTCGGGCCACAGCTGAAGGCTTAGCCGGTGCGGTTGGTCTCGGGGCCAGGCTCGAACTAGGACGGGATGAGCTGGCGTCCCTGGTCTTCTTCCCTTTCTTTGCAGCTACGGCAGCCAAGAACTTGGATCGTTCCATCGGCTTTGCAGAAACAAGAGCACACAAAGGGAGTTAGCGACGCGGAAATAGCGAAAGAAAAATATTCAAGTCTAAACAGATCATCCAAGCTCCTAACTCACCCACGAATCGAGCGGGGCTGAGCCCGGCCCAACTAAGGGCCTTCTTAGAAAGCAGAACGTCGGCCCGCTGGACTGGCTCCTACATGGACACTGCCCTCGCCTCGGGTGAGGATGACGGATTCTCCCTTGGGCAGTCGGCCCTGTGCCACTGTGTGGGCACCGGTCAATCCTCACTCTCGGGCGGCTCGACGAAAACATACTTCTCCTTCCATTCGGGAATGGAAGAAGGCACAGCTACTATCCCTGACCCTGCCGCCCCTTCTTTGCATTTTTTAAAAGAAAGGTACACCCAGCTCGGCTCATCCTTATGAGTACCGGGGTGATTTTTGTAACAGAGGAAAGAGGTAAGAAGGGTCAGGCTGAAAGGAATATTATCAAGTTTCAACCGGACCAGGAACACGAGGAGGATCCTCCACGAATTCGGCACTAGCTGGCCCGGGTCAAGTTGGAAGCAACGAAGTACCGCGCATGCTTCGGTGGGAAATGGAAGACGCATTCCAGCCCAGAATGCATCCAAGTACAGGGCAATCTCTTTACCCTGCACCTGGTCCGCCCTTTCGCCCTCCCTAGCTAAACGAAGTGAATAGCTATGAAGGATGTAGAAGTGATTCCGGATCGTGGTAAGCTCGTCCACGTTTCTCAAGATAGAAGCTGCATCGCGAGCGTTTCCGATGCGCACCTTTGAGGCTCTTGTCGTCGCCTGGCGATGAGAGGCGCGGGTAGCCCTAACTCTTGGGGAAGAAACCGACACAGAAGGAGAAGACGAAGACGAAGAAGCGAAAGAAGACACCCTGGACTCAGCTCAATGACTGGAACTTCATCGCCCGACTCAACCATGAACACTTCTACAGACTCTTCAGAGGAAGACATCTAACCTGATTCAAGGGGAAATGCTTTGCCGAGGAAAAGACGCTGAAGACCTGATCTAAAAAGGAGGAGCGCCGAGCAATCTCACACGGCCAAGAGGAATGATGATGAAAGTGTTAACCTTTGAGGGGTCCCTCTCCTATTTATATGGCATGAGGGGATGCATCCAACGGCTCCCGTCGACTCCCACCAAGATCAAGCATCGCGACTGTTAACAGTCGGTGCTCCACGTGTCGAATGGCCATTGGAGTCGTCACTTCAGCCGCAGGCGATAGAGACAGCCTATCAAATCCACCGATCCATGATGGGCACATGGTCTGAGCGCCAACCGGCATGCGAGCAAACCGGTGCCCCCTCATTAATGCATGATCTTTCCAAGGAGATGCCGGTGTCACCAAGGATACGCATGGAAACCCAAACGCTCAATGCGCAACCCTCGGGCTCATACACCTGAACGGCGCGACTGCCCCACACCGAGTCGCCATGTGAATCCGCACCAAGAGATTCTTAACTGCTAATCGCACCTAGGTATCGAGCGGACCGCTCTCGACCCAACCCATAAATAGGTCGGAACAAGAGCGGCGGGGGGGGGGGGGGGTAATGATAATACACGAAAGTGGGAATTCCCCAGATCGTGACACGTGGCAGATGATATGTCCCAGAACTCACGGGACAGGAGCAAACATGGTGCATTGAAGGCATTCCCCGGGCCTCCACCCTGAGGTGCGACCCGACCTTCAATGGCCTCCGGAACACTCCTACGTTCGGCCTACCCACGACCGTCGGCTCACTTCCGAGCCCTCCTACGCGCTGAGCTTCCTCAGCCTCCCAGCTTGCCTCTAAGCTATTATAGAACCGAGCTTCCTCGGCCCTCAGCTCATCTCTGAGCCTCCCGCCGAGCTGAGCCTCCCGCCGAACGTAGGAGTGTTCCGGAGCAACTGAGAACGTAGAGCCAAAGCGCCTCCACCACGGCTCCGCGAATTTCACACAAAGCGAGATATCCGCCACCCAACATCCCACGTTCCATGCTAGCGTATCCCCCATTAAGGAGTGTATCTCTTCATTAATGGGTGATCCCGTCATTCACGCAGGCGTAACCCCGGGGGCATAACTAACGGCGGAGATCTCGCGCCGGCTCGCTCCATGCGACCACTATAAAAACCGCTTTCCCGGACGACTCAGGTAAGCGAATTCTAATCCAACAAGCCGCTACTCTTCTCAAATACCTCGGATAACTTGATAGTCGGAGGGTCCACGGTGGTACAACCATCCCGGGACCTCTTTGCAAGTACATCGGCTTCGTCCCTAATCAAGCCCACTGAGATCCACATGCTAAAGGAGGCAACTCTCACCACCAAGAACAGCCGTTCACCAACGCTCGCGACAGATCGACGGAGGACAACATCTGAAGGAGATCCAGACCTCCATCAGTTAGCGCCATCTGTGGGAACCCCAATTCCACTCATCGAAAGTTGATCTTCCGATCTCGAACTCATGGCGAGTGATCACCACAACGATCTAAGTACAAGCCGACGCCTCCCCTACAATGGAGGCGTGGACAGATCTACCCCCCCGAACTCCATCCATGCCCTTCTAGTAAGAATCGATATGCTCGTGTCGATTGTGGACGCCCTTGTTCGCGTCCAAGTGGCGGGTCCACCCCAGATCGCAGCTCCCCTTCCCGAGGACTGCGACGTCGACAGAGGAGCCGATATAGTCACTCCCCTCGACGCTACCGAACATCAACGTGCCGACTCTGAACATCGCGGCTCCCACATGGCAACCGATTCCATGACCCGCTGGGCACCGCACGACTCCACACCGAGGTCTCGCGAAAAAGCCTGTCGCCCCGAGGTCCGTCCCGTTCCCGTCCCTCCTAAGGAGGTTTTGGTCAGCTCGCTTGCTCCCAGGCATGGCCAGCACCCTCTCCGTCCACGGGGTCGCGCGGGAGGCACTCACTGTGATGACTCAAGTAGGACCTCGCCAGGAGACCTACAAAACATGATAGAACAAAACCGGAGCCGCAGCTAGGCGCAGGCCGCCAGCGGGAACGACCATATCTCCGAACATGCCGAGTCCTCAGGATACGACAACCGTCTTGTTGCGCCACGGCAGTGCCCCGGCCGTCTATCCGAGGACAAAATGCGGAATCAAAATTTTTTCTTAACTTTAAACGGCGCTACCACGGACAATAAACCCGGATCGTAACCATTAACCCAATGCTAGCTAACAAGAGATGGGAAGAGAGTTATACCAAGCGATCCGTGTCCTTCGGTCTTCGTCTCCACTCCGATCTCCCGCGGAATCTCCGTCCGTCACCTCCTCGTCGGAAAGGGCACCACGTAGCCGATATCTTTTATGGGCTCCCACCTCAGGACCGAGGCAACTCGGGCGCGAAGTTGGCTAGCCGACGCGTCCAAGGGAACTGTAGGTATAGTGTAGTAGGTTGTCTCTTTGGAGTTTATTAAGTTGCCTTTGATGGAGGTGGAGATAATGAACAATGGAGATGGACTTTGGTGTACAAAGAATGAGATGATAATTTCCCCACTCACCCAAAAATGAAAATCTCTCCCTCTCATCTAATGTGGCCGGCCATAATGTGTAGGGAATATCCAAAGGGGGTGAGCACAAGGGAGTAATGTGGTAACCATAAGAAATGTAAGGATAATGAGGAGAAAAGGTCACCCCCATATCAAATCAATTCCAATCTCATTAATGCAAAACAAAAATGAGAACAAGAAAAGCATCTAATGATGCAAGAAATATTATGAACGATCATAATGCCAAAAGCCACAAAGAACCCTCCACAATAGCTAATTTGCAAACTTGCAAATTAGCCCGTTTCCATCGGAAGAATCCGGCCGTGAAGGAACAAAGGAAAACTGGCCGGAATGGAATGCAAACTGGCAACCTTAGAAAACTGATCCCGTAATAAATTACAGGAAAACCCTACGACTGTATATACATACCCGCATTTGTATTCCCACTGAATACAAACGCAAAGAGACAAAATCTACACTGTCTAATACTAGGATCCGGCTTAAGCCAAACCCGGCTAATAAAATCTGTCCGATCACGATCCGTGCAATACCGCACGTATCTGATCGAACCCTGCCATATCTCCATACGGCCTCTACAGCGTTTTGCCCGAAACTTGAGTAACTGTCTGTGTGGGGGACTCTAAAGACTCGTCAATACTATGGCTGTGGATTTAACCACTAGCACGTCAGAGGTACTAGTCATACGTGACGGGCCACCAGCTATTGACCAAAAGGGACGTCGATGAGCGAACTCATCCTGACACCCTACTGAGCCTGTCAGTGACAATATCCGTACAGTCCGGTCCGTTCGTCTATGAGTATCGCATTGCGGGCCTAGGTGGTTGGTAAAAGTCAGACCCCCAAAAGCGGTACAAGTCGTGTCGGAGTGTAGCCCAGAACACCCTGAGATACTACTGGAATACCTACCAGTAAATCTCCTGCCTCGGCCGAGGGATTTATGTAATGGCTCTCATAGACACAGTGCGACCTCACCCCCAATACCGGGAGAGACGAACCCCTATAGATCCGCTCACTGCCTCCATGTAGCTCGGGACTGTACTCAACTAAAACCTGTTTGCACGACTCCTTTGAGCCGTGGTAGGGTAGTAATCAAAGTACAGTGGGAACTCACACGAGACAAATGACGATCCCAGGTCGATGAACTAACCTGTACACATGTCACTGTTAGTTATGTATATGCCCTAGAGGCCATTGTTGTACATATGATGTATATTATAATGGATGCTTGGTTATATATAGAGATGACTTTCTTGCTCGTCATGATAGTATGCTATTTGGTTTCACTTTATATTAACATGTTGACTTGTATTGGTTTACTGTTTTACTCTCACATGTTGATAAAGCTCTTAGGACTTATACTCGACTACTGGGACTATGATGAGATCATACTAGTAGGGCCGCGGTAGTCGATGAGTACATCCTATAACTGTTCCTAGTCGAGGGTATATCGAGACAGGGCATCGATACACCAGAGTAGACTAGCGTATACGCATCTTGACCCATATGATGGGCGATGGATGATCCCATATCCATCGGTGTTTGACATCAGAGATGGTGTACGGGTGCTCAGTGGAGACGGGTACACTGGACGGACTCGCCGAGAACTCCCAGATGGTGATATACCACACGTCAGATGGCAGTTCTCCGGTGACACAGGTACAGGGTAGTCTGAAGACCCGAGATCGTCATAGAGTCTTGTGTGATTCCCACTGTGCTTTGATTTCCGCCTTACCACGTCCAAGAGGGCGTGCAAAACGGTGGCTTTTGGGTACAGTCCCGAATCACATGGAGGCAATGAGCGATAGGAGGGAATTCGTCTCTCCCGGTATAGGGAGTTGATGTTGTGCTGTGTTCGATTGGCTATAACTGGAAGTCCCTGGCCAGGGCTGATATAGAGATTTACTGGTAAGTGTTACTAGTAGTTTCTCGACCCGTTATGAGCCACACATCGACATGACTTATCGGTTATTGGGGTCTGACGTATACCACCCCTAGACTTGATATGCGACATATCAGACGAACAGACCGGACTGTACGGGAGTGTTACTGGTTGGATTCACAGGAGAACGCACAGGCTAGCTTGTTGATCTTCTGATCGCTCAATACATGGGTGGCTGTTACGTTTAGCTGACCGCTTGCAGCTTGTGGGTGTTTGATATGATCATCACCTGCTACCGGCGTATTGACGATTCTTTAGAGTCCTACACAGAGGTTTCTTGGCTCAGGCGAAACGGAGTAGTGGCGCATATGTGATATGCGCAGGAACGAGAATAATGCGATATGGGATACCGTATTATATTCTCAGGATATTTAGATATGAACCGGGTCATCGGATCAAGTGTTGATTCGATGAATCGGTACATGATATATTAGTCGGTAATATTCGATATAGCCGGATCATCGATTCAAGTGTTGATTCGATGATTTAATGTATAATAATATATATGATATATTGTATTACATTATCTAATATTGGCTCGCTTTATTATTTCATTTTCTCATTGGATGATACATTGATATATATGCGATATATGTTAATTGTATTATTTTCTTTTGTTGCAAATATATAATATATATGTGATATATATTATTGTGACATGTTATGATTAATTGTTAAACATGTTTAAGGATGATTAATTGAGATTAGGGTTTAATTTGGGTTAGATGTTTCATGCATCTTCTAGAAGGTTTCTTCTTTTGTCATTCTTAAGATATTTTCTTTAACTCAACTAAACCCTAACTCTAGTTATTTCTCTACAAGATCCTAGCCACTCATCCTTGACCATGGTTTACAATTCAATCATATGTTTTATTCTATTCATCACAAAAGAAAAAGATTATCATTATTCTTTTTCCATTCTCATCTTCTTGCTTCTTGAAAAGCTTGCTAGATTTTCTTAAGTGATGAAAGAAAATGAGAAAATGATTTAAAAAGAAAGCAAAATTACTACTCTCTCATCCTCATCTCATCTAGCCCATGGGATTAGTGTGTTCTTCTCTTTTGAGTGAGAAAGCTTGAGTCATAGCAACTTCAAGGTAGATCATCGGAGATTTGGAATACGACAAGCTAGAATGGATCGTTCGAGTCGTGGAGCCTCTCATGAGTCCGGGAGATCGTGGATCGCGGCAAAGGGACTTCTACTCGGAGATTGTGAAGTGAAGGAGCGGACTACAAAGGTTGTAATCCCTCACACTTAGATAAAAGTTATCTTCTTGCATGTTAAAACCTAATAATCTAGCAAAGATCCCGTCTTTGGGTTGTTCGGCACGTCTAAAATTTAATCCGGGCATGTTTGATGCCTTTTGAACCTTCACAAGAGTGCCTAGGAACCCTACAGTGGTATCAGAGCCTAGCTAGATCATTAGGCGATGTGTTTACGAAGTTAAAACTCCAATCGAACCCGAAACGACGAAACTTGACCCCTCTCTGGAAATTTTTTAAATTTTGGGATTTTTCTGAATTAAAAATATGTTAAAAAATCAGCAGGGAATTCTAAGAATTACCATGAAACACGTGCCCACAATTCCACCAACTGAGCACGGAACCGCGGCAGGAACATGGTTCTCGCGGTGGTTCCGCGGCTGAATTGTTGGATTGGGACACGTGGCTTCATGGTATAGACCGTAGGTACTTGCTGACTATTCTGGGTATTTTTAATCTGTTTCAGGTGTTTAAAATTCCGGGGTTTGTTTTGTAATAGTAGACTCGATCGGAATATTTAAATTCGTATTTCTTTCCGGATATTTAGAAACTGTTAAACTATTTGAACGGATATCATTAACTTACTGTTTCCCGGTACGGCAAATTTTCAAGTGTTGAAATTTATTCGAGTTTAAATCTTTCGGAAAAATTGTACAAGTTAAGCGGTGGACCCTCTAGAAGACAACAAACCTTAACTCGATTATGTGACCGTCTTGAACTGCCTTTTGAACCTTCGGGTTTGGGGCAGTACGGCGCGCCACATGTGAGGCGTTGGCTTGGCCCTTCTACGGCTGGATCACCGGTACTGTGACATATTCTGGGATTATTTGAACTCCGCTCAAGAGTTGAGCATTTTGGGAAATTTTGGGTGTTTGATTATCTGTTCGGAAAATTTAATACTGTCTATTTATCTGGAATGTGATACAATATGTGAAATTCATAGAGTTCGGCATGAAATACGGAATATGTGATATTTCGGATTTACGATGTCTAAAGTGATTGTGGATTCCAAATATTATAGTTTTACACTTTCTTTTCTGTGACCGTAAGTGTAATATGTGATATCGCCGGTTTCGTTGCTATATGTCAACGACAATTGGGATGCGCATATTTACTTACGTTGATGATATGAGATATTATGTGTTGCTGTGATATGTTATATTAGATCGTCGCGATCAGAATAGCCGGGGTTTTTATGTGAGATGAGGGTTTTTATTTTCATTCATGTAAAATTCATTTGTAAAGTAATATTCTTTTATTTGGGGCACTTCCAGGTTGCGGTTGCTGTCACCGGTGTATATTATTTACTTTTCCGCATTAGGTAGACCCAAGGAGGGGAGCACAAGTAACCGGGTTCTAGGGTCCAGTGGGAGGCCATCTCGAGGAGTCGAGATTGGGTCTCCTAACCCTAGAATTGACAGAGTTACTTGCCGCTCTGGTAGGGGTCTTGGGATGTGGGTTTGGCTATTCGTCGCGACCGTGGAATCCGTGTTTTATACAGGCTCGTATTAAAAACACGGACGTCCTAGTATATCCAATATTTCATATATGTTCTTCTGCTGCAATGTTCTGTGATGAGATCATATTACTGCCTGAGACGAATGCTTATACTATATATATATGCTGATATATAAATATTACTGCTTTCGTTTCTTCTGTGATGCTCAGGAAGCATAAGCTGATGGGATTTTTATTAATGAGATTAATAAAAGAAAAGAAACCTAAAGATGTTGTAGAATCAAAACTTTATAAAAAGGGTAGCTACAGTTTTGCTTTGCACAGTGATATATATGATATATCCTGCACCTTATTCGATGAGGAAAGGACCGAGATCCCTTCACCGGGAGTGACTCCTTTAGCGAAACTGGCAGATGCTACAAAACGCGGTTTGTCTTTTGATTGCTTTTAGTGTTTTGCTTTGCACAGTGGTATATATGATATATCCTGCACCTTATTCGATGAGGAAAGGGCCGACGATCCCTTCACCGGGAGTGACCCCTTTAGCGAAACTAAGAAAAGCCTCAAAAACACTCCTTTTCAAAAATACATGATTCTACAACGATATCAAGTTCATTACGCTCGGGGTTTTCAGAAAAACCTGCGTAGCCCTCCGTCATTTCAGATAAGTAATATTTAGTATTCGTGCTGCGGTAGTTTGGCATGCGTCAAGGCGTAGTGTACGGTAGCTGATTATTACTTATCTGTAGCATGAGATGCGATTGGATTGAGGTATTCGTGCGGCGTTGTTTGGCATGCGTCAAGGGTCTTACGGGTGGGTTTAATTCAATCACGAAATGTACGGGTTGAACTTGACTAGTGGACTATGGGTTGTTTGGCATGCGTCAAGGTCATAGCACACTAGGGGTAAAAGCTTTATCGGGAATTTCAAGCGTTGAAATTTGCAATGAGATTGCATACCTCCTATGAGATAGTTGGATCCTGATACCCACTGCTAGTAAGAGTTACTCCTGGGAGAGTTTTACACAAGACAACTAGCCGATCAAGTAGGTGTCTAGAAAAGTGTTAACGAGGTTACGCCTCTGGGAAAACGAGGTTTACTTTAATTAGGTCCGTGTGAAAGCACGGGGAACCTCCCTCAAAGTACCGACACTGATCTGGCTGAAAGATTGACGAAATTGTAGGGTGTAATTAATCCCGGCTAATCTTACCTTTTAGGGTTTTAAGGTAGATTTGATAAAAACAGTGGGAGATATCCTGATTAGATAAGATAATAACCAATCTAATCTTGCAAGAGCATACGCTAAAGTGTTTTCTTCTCTCTCTCTCCAGGTAGCGACCATTTCAGGCCATAATCAAGATAATAATATGGATGTATTGACTGAACCTGATTATTGTACTGAGCAAGAGAACGTTAGACCCATTCTTTCTTATAAGAGTTATAAGACTGAACAGGAAACAGGAGAATATCTGGATTCTCACGCCGCCCAAAAGAACATGCATGTTGATGCATCTTCTTCAGGTGTGTTAGTTATTGAGAACTGTTTCTCAGTTCACCCTACGTCCTGGGTATTAGATACCGGATCAGGATCCCACATATGTAAACAGTTACATGGGCTACGTAAAGGTAGAGAACTGGGAAAAGGTGATCATTCCGTTCAAGTAGGGAACGGTGCAAGTATTGTAGCCAAAACAGTTGGCGAATATCACCTTGTATTACCAAGTCGTAATATACTGATTCTAAATGAATGCTATTATATACCGAACATGATGTGCAACATTATATCAGTTTCTTTATTGAGTAAAGAGGGATATAATTTTGTAGTACATGATAATGTTATGAACATATTCCGAGATCAAAAGTTGATTGCATCAGGCTCGTTACATAATGGCATATTCATTCTAAATCAGAATACAGTCCTGAATATACAAAACACACACAAGAGGAAAAGTTCAGATATGAACGAATCCTTCTTGTGGCAGTGTAGACTTGGTCATATCAATGCGACACGACTGGCTAAGTTACATAGGGATGGTTATTTGAATCCGTTCGAATTATCATCTTATGATACTTGCCATTCATGTCTCAAAGGAAAAATGACCAAAGCTCCGTTTAGTGGACACGGAGAAAGAGTTACCGAACTCTTAGGACTGGTACATAGTGATGTATGCGGTCCCATGTCTACGCATGCCAGGAACGGTTCTTCCTACTTCATTACATTCACTGACGATCTCTCTAGATTCGGACATGTATTCCTGATGAAACACAAGTCTGAAGCTTTTGAGAAATTCAGAGAATATAAGCACGAAGTAGAGAACCAAACGGGCAAAAGTATTAAGATTCTTCGATCTGATCGAGGAGGTGAATACTTAAGCAATGAGTTCCTAGATTATCTAAAAGAGAATGGGATTCTCTCTCAGCTTACTCCTCCTTATACACCACAGCACAACGGTGTATCGGAGCGGAGGAATCGCACCCTATTAGATATGGTGCGCTCCATGATGAGTACAGCTGAGTTACCTATTTCCTTCTAGGGGTATGCGCTTGAGACAGCCATAGACCTATTGAATAGAGTTCCTACCAAATCTGTGCCTACCACTCCATATGAGATATGGAAAGGGAAGAGACCACATCTTAATTATATTAAGATATGGGGTTGTTCGGCCTATGTCAAAAGACAAAATCCGGACAAACTCGAGGCAAGATCAGTCTTATGTAAGTTTGTAGGATATCCCAGAAATTCACAAGGGTATATCTTCTACCACCCCGAGGAAGAAAAGGTATTTGTTTCTCGACATGCTACTTTCTTAGAAAAAGGTTTTCTTATGAAACAGAATAGTAGTATTGAGGTAGAACTGGAAGAGGTTCCAGCAACACAAACTATAACAGAAGACTTGGTTGAACCAGAGGATTCAGTAGTACCCGACGAACCCCAGCCTCTCCGCCGATCTAGTAGGGTTTCTCGTCCACCTGAGAGATACTACGGTTTTCTCATTGATGGTGGAAGCGAGGATTGCATCATGGATGATGATGAACCGACTAGTTTCGAGCAGGCCATCATGAGTGGTGACTCTGTGAAATGGCTGGATGCAATGCGATCCGAGATGGAATCCATGTACACCAATAAAGTATGGATTTTAGAAAATGCTCCTGAAGGGGTAAAACCCATTGGGAGCAAGTGGATTTTTAAAAAGAAATTTGGCGTAGATGGAAAAGTTGAGACTTTCAAAGCTAGACTTGTAGCAAAGGGTTTTCGTCAACGTCCAGGTGTGGATTATGACGAAACCTTTTCTCCAGTGGCTATGCTTAAGTCCATCCGGATCTTACTTGCCATTGCTGCATACCATGACTACGAAATCTGGCAAATGGATGTTAAGACCGCCTTTCTAAACGGTGATTTAGAAGAGTGCGTGTACATGACTCAGCCAGAGGGCTTCATAGATAGTGGGAGCAGCGGAAAGGTGTGCAAGCTGCTTAAATCCATTTATGGGTTAAAGCAAGCATCGCGGAGTTGGAATATCTGTTTTGATGTTGTAATCAAAGAGTTTGACTTCATCAAAAATATAGATGAACCTTGTATCTATAAGAAGGTAGCAGAGGGTAAGGTTGTCTTACTCGTATTGTACGTGGATGACATACTCTTGATAGGAAATGATATTCCTATGCTGCAATCAGTCAAGCTCTTCTTATCACAGAGATTCTCAATGAAAGATCTAGGTGATGCCTCCTGCATATTGGGAATCATGATCTATAGAGATAGATCGAAACGGATACTGGGATTGTCCCAATCCAGGTACATTGACACCATACTAAAGAGGTTTAGTATGGAAGAATCCAAGCGTGGGAATCAGCCCACGATCTCTGGACTCACTCTCTCCAAAGAGATGTCTCCCAAGACTGATTTGGAGAGAGCTCGCATGCAAGGGATACCCTATGCTTTGGCAGTAGGCTCTATCATGTATGCAATGCTATGTACCAGACCCGATGTAGCATACTCACTAAGTGTAGTGAGTCGGTATCAAGCAGATCCAGGAGAGAGTCATTGGACAGCTGTGAAGAACATTCTCAAGTACTTACGAAGGACTAAGGAGATGTTCTTGGTGTATGGTAACGGAGAACTCCAGGTGGAGTCCTTTACCGATTCCAGCTTCCAAAGTGATAAGGACGACTCTAAGTCGCATTCGGGTTTTGTCTTTACCCTCAATGGAGGGGCGGTATGTTGGAAGAGTTCCAAACAGGATACCGTTGCAGACTCAACGATGGAGGCTGAATACATCGCTGCCAACGATGCTGCTAAAGAGGCTGTCTGGATAAAGAAGTTCATTAGTGAACTTGGTGTGGTTCCATCCATTGAGCATCCAATACCTCTGTATTGCGATAACAATGGAGCTGTGGCGTTAGCCAAGGAACCCAGGTCCCATCAGAAGTCCAGACATATTCTGAGGCGGTATCACCTGATCAGGGAGATAGTTGATCGCCGGGAGATCGAGGTCAGGAGAGTAGATACGAAGGACAACACTGCGGATCCATTCACGAAGGCTATTCCCCAGATACAGTTTGAGAGATTATTCGGGATGCTAGGTATGAGATACTACAGCAGCTGGCCTTAGTGCAAGTGGGAGATTGTTAGTTATGTATATGCCCTAGAGGCCATTGTTGTACATATGATGTATATTATAATGGATGCTTGGTTATATATAGAGATGACTTTCTTGCTCGTCATGATAGTATGCTATTTGGTTTCACTTTATCTTAACATGTTGACTTGTATTGGTTTACTGTTTTACTCTCACATGTTGATAAAGCCCTTAGGACTTGTACTCGACTACTGGGACTATGATGAGATCATACTAGTGGGGCCGCGGTAGTCGATGAGTACATCCTATAACTGTTCCTAGTCGAGGGTATATCGAGACAGGGCATCGATACATCAGAGTAGACTAGCGTATACGCATCTTGACCCATATGATGGGCGATGGATGATCCCATATCCATCGGTGTTTGACATCAGAGATGGTGTACGGGTGCTCAGTGGAGACTGGGTACACTGGACGGACTCGCCGAGAACTCCCAGATGGTGATATACCACACGTCAGATGGCAGTTCTCCGGTGACACAGGCACAAGGTAGTCTGAAGACCCGAGATCGTCATAGAGTCTTGTGTGATTCCTACTGTGCTTTGATTTCCACCTTATCACGTCCAAGAGGGCGTGCAAAACGGTGGATTTTGGGTACAGTCCCGAATCACATGGAGGCAATGAGCGATAGGAGGGGATTCATCTCTCCCGGTATAGGGAGTTGATGTTGTGCTGTGTTCGATTGGCTATAACTGGAAGTCCCTGGCCAGGGCTGATATAGAGATTTACTGGTAAGTGTTACTAGTAGTTTCTCGACCCGTTATGATCCACACATCGACACGACTTATCGGTTATTGGGGTCTGACGTATACCACCCCTAAACTTGATATGCGACATATCAGACGAACAGACCGGACTGTACGGGAGTGTTACTGGTTGGATTCACAGGAGAACGCACAGGCTAGCTTGTTGATCTTCTGATCGCTCAATACCTGGGTGGCTGTTACGTTTAGCTGACCGCTTGCAGCTTGTGGGTGTTTGATATGATCATCACCTGCTACCGGCGTATTGACGATTCTTTAGAGTCCTACACAGAGGTTTCTTGGCTCAGGCGAAATGGAGTAGTGGCGCATATGTGATATGCGCAGGAACGAGAATAATGCGATATGGGATACCGTATTATATTCTCAGGATATTTAGATATGAACCGGGTCATCGGATCAAGTGTTGATTCGATGAATCGGTACATGATATATTAGTCGGCAATATTCGATATAGCCGGATCATCGATTCAAGTGTTGATTCGATGATTTAATGTATAATAATATATATGATATATTGTATTACATTATCTAATATTGGCTCGCTTTATTATTTCATTTTCTCAGTGGATGATACATTGATATATATGCGATATATGTTAATTGTATTATTTTCTTTTGTTGCAAATATATAATATATATGTGATATATATTATTTTGACATGTTATGATTAATTGTTAAACATGTTTAAGGATGATTAATTGAGATTAGGGTTTAATTTGGGTTAGATGTTTCATGCATCTTCTAGAAGGTTTCTTCTTTTGTCATTCTTAAGATATTTTCTTTAACTCAACTAAACCCTAACTCTAGTTATTTCTCTACAAGATCCTAGCCACTCATCCTTGACCATGGTTTACAATTCAATCATATGTTTTATTCTATTCATCACAAAAGAAAAAGATTATCATTATTCTTTTTCCATTCTTATCTTCTTGCTTCTTGAAAAGCTTGCTAGATTTTCTTAAGTGATGAAAGAAAATGAGAAAATGATTTAAAAAGAAAGCAAAATTACTACTCTCTCATCCTCATCTCATCTAGCCCATGGGATTAGTGTGTTCTTCTCTTTTGAGTGAGAAAGCTTGAGTCGTAGCAACTTCAAGGTAGATCATCGGAGATTTGGAATACGACAAGCTAGAATGGATCGTTCGAGTCGTGGAGCCTCTCATGAGTCCGGGAGATCGTGGATCGCGGCAAAGGGACTTCTACTCGGAGCTTGTGAAGTGAAGGAGCGGACTACAAATGTTGTAATCCCTCACACTTAGATAAAAGTTATCTTCTTGCATGTTAAAACCTAATAATCTAGCAAAGATCCCGGCTTTGGGTTGTTCGGCACGTTTAAAATTTAATCCGGGCATGTTTGATGCCTTTTGAACCTTCACAAGAGTGCCTAGGAACCCTACAGTCACTAGGGAACTGCTATCTGACGTCAGGTATAAGACCAACTAGCATGTTCCCGGCGAGTCCTGTCCGGTGTACTCATAACCCAATGAGCACCTGTATACATCTTAGGTGAACCAGCTGACACCAGTGGCTTGTGAGACCGGCCACCACCCCTCGTCAGGGTCTCGACTGTATACACTAGTCTACTCTGGATTATCGATGCCCTGTCTCGAAACTCCCACGACTAGGGACCTTTTAAGGATGTGCTTTTAGACCACCAGCTCCCACGTATATGATCGCCCTCATACTGCTGGTAGTCAAGCAAGAATCCTAGGGGCTCTATCAACGTGTAATAGTGATCAGTAATGTTACCTAAAGCAGTACATGATGATAAATTTAAACCAGATAGCATACTATCATCTCGAGTAAGACTGTCTTACCGGTATAGGTCCTCCCTCAATCATTATAGTCACGTGCCTGTGATCCAATAATTGACTCTAAGGGCACTATCTCCAACAATCTCCCACTTGCACTCAAGGCTAATTATTGCGATGTCGCATACTCACAGCCCGTGTGATACCGAACACCCAACTCCTCTACTAGTCAGTCTCACAAAGCCCGTTTGCGAAACTATTACGTTCGAGAAATAGCCTCAGTGAGTGGATCCGCTGTGATGTTTCTTTCTATGTCTCTCTATACCTCAAGTTCACGGAGAAAACCATCTCCCGTAATGAGCAATACCTGCCTTAGAATGTCTGGAGGTCTGATGGGACCTAGTTCATAAATGAACTCCAAATCCAAACTTCTTAGACTGTATCGTCAACTGAACTTAATCAGTATCCTGCGCCATGCCTCCCTCAGTATCCGCCTAGACCACCTATCCAAAATACTGCCCCTCGTCAGAGGGAAAACTATAACTCTGACAGCCACTCTGCCATCCATGTCACCTTGGAAGACTGGAATGATAATTGTCTCCAAAAGGAGGCTGTCGTTATCATATCCTTAGAACATTCACTTATGTTCTAAAACTGCTTTCGAATGTTTCTCCAGGATTGGATTAATATCAACCTATTGCATCCACTATAAGAACAACATCTGGTATGGTACTTGACATCTCATGATTGACTCAATTGCCTAAGCAAGTGATCTGTCAATCATGCACATCCCTCTCTACTTTAGTCTATAAGACTCCTTTAGAGAGGGTGACTCCATTACCTGCAGGTACACTACCGTGCCAGGAGTCGTCCATTCTAAATACTCATAGAATGCTGTCAAAAGTACCCAGATTGGGAAACTACCCAAATCTAGATCTAAAACCATAGATCTAGTAACCAGAATGTCTGATATAATATCCAAGCCTTATGTGGAGAAACTACTGTGTGACAACCAAAGAATAACAGATCGTAGTATAGGAATATCACTTCCTACTCTGTGTATGTCATCCAAATACCAGGACATCACACCCTACTACCTTCTTAACAGATCCATCCCCTATTCTTATGAAGTCAAACCTATGACTGTCACATCAGAAACAGATGATCTATCTCCGCTATATCTGCTTTAGTCTATAAATAGACACAAGCCTCATGTCCACCAATGCTTCTGTTGTTCCCACTGACTACGACAACCCTCTGGCAGAGTCATATACACGTACACTTCTAAAGCTAGTTTAGAACGACACTATACTCATCCTCCTGCCGGGTCTCACAGTCTGGAACAACAACAATGGCAAGTCTGGGTAAGCAAGAACCTCCCTGTCACCATCCTTGAGGCTACCGGAGTACCTCTCGGGTGCCTGCGGTTACCCACCGTATCTGCGGAGTGGCCAATGGAATGTCAAAACAGATTGAATCTTTAGGTTCTTATCAAATCTTCTGTAATCGTTTGCGGTTCTGGAATAACTTCCAGTTCTACCATACTCCTACTACTGTTTTTTGAAAAATCCATTTTTATTAAAACTGTGGCGAGTCAAGAACAATATCACTATTGATCTTCCAGATGGTAGAAAGTCAACCCTCGTCATAGCCTGGGTCAACCCACAAACAGCCATTACAGAAACGTGCCTTGAGTTATCCGGAGTCTGGTTTTAAGCAGAAGCCGGACAACTCCCCGTACCTTAACAACATTAAGATATGAACTGTTCTATATCCAATACAGAAACAGAGGCACTGATTTAATTGAACCAGATTTAAATCATGCAGCTGTCTCCAGTGCATGTCAACTAAATGGAGAGATGCCGATCAGCATTACCCAACTTAGGAGTGCTTTCAATTATGAGTAACCTGAAAGAGAAGAAAGTTTTCTTAATCATTACTATCAACTGAATACCATACACAAGTATCTATATCTTCGATCACCTTGAAGAATCCCGATACTTGCAATACCTGGTTCTCTACTTTATTCATATACCTATAACTTCTCAAAACTTGGACCTTGTGTTTCTACGAAACACAAGTCTAAGTGCCAGAGAAGTCACAAGTAAACCGAATATAGTACGAGGACCTTCCCCTCCGTCCTAATGGACATTGGACAATATACAATACTCTGCATAAGTCCCCTGAGTCTAATAACTCATTCATTGTGTGTCGTAGGTTGAAAACTGTACTATGGTTATGAAGAATTACACCGTTGTTTAATGCTCCTTACCTAACCATCCACTGATATAGGTAAATGTCATAGACATAATTTCAAAAAAGTATATCTCACTCTATAAAAATAGGCGTACAGATATATCAATTTGAAATTGGTGCATAACAACGGATATTCAAAACCAAATGTCTGCCGTCCGGCAAACAACCCAGGTGATTTCCTCAAATATCACCGATTACAACGAATCATGATATAATGAGTATGATCACCTAATTCCCAATAGCTTACTCCCACTCAGCATCTGTAAAACTATATAGATGTGAGAATCATACCTGGTAAATACATACCCTGGAGCAAGTGTCTAATTAGGAAATCAGTTTTCTTTTAATAGTACACAGTGAAAAAGAAACATCGAAATGTTTCGATGGGGTATCCTGGTATTCCTAGTAATGCCTCTTCCATTATCCAGATTCACAACTATAACCGTATATTTCTTTGCCACCTCTCCAAATCCCTTTATATGTCTTTAGTCGTTACCTTCTGTACATCCTTTAGGCCAAATGGTTTTCTTCCTTCCCTACCTTTCGGCACCAGCCTATGGTTTGGAAGAAGACTATCCAATAAGCATAATGGGTGTACTGTCCTAATCCTAGGAGCACTCGCAATGCGAGAGAATGTGAAGATAAAAGACAACCGAATAAACCTTATTCCTATTTCTCCTGAACCAGAATCCATCCCCGAACTGGAACAAGTTCCTTTCGAGTTCGTATATAACCATACGATGGAATATCCAAATAACTGTGGATCTTTGTAGTGATACGGAGTGTCCTGGAGAAATACAAAGGTGAAGTTGGAGTGGTAAAGAAACACTTGGTTTGGTCGTGAATATCAGTCGCATTTTACTTTGCCCTCTTACTAATCCCTTTCTTTGTCTTTACTTAATACCTTTTGTACACCGTTTAGGCTAATTGGTTTTCTTCATTCCCTACCGTTCGGCACCTGCCTATGGTTTGGAAGAAGACTATCCAATTTGCGTAATGGGTGTACTGTCCTAATCCAAGGAGCACTCGTAACTTGAGAGAAGGTAAAAGGAAAAGACAACTGAATAGTCCTATTCGTTTCTCCAGAACCGGAAACCATCCTCGAACTTATCCCTTCGAGTTCGTATATAACCATACGATGGTTTTGTCCAATGGAAGCGGACGTTCGTAGTAATACGGGGTGTCCTGGAGAAAAGGGTAAAAGTAGGAGTGGCAATGAGGTATGCAACTCTGACAATCCAAAAGCCAGTCTTATAAGAAGGTTCGGTCAACTTGGTTACTGAGTCATAGTCTAGGGTCGGGTCAATGGTCGCTGCCAAAGAGAGAGAGAAAAGAAACACTCAGCGTGCACTCTATCCTAGATCAGAATGATTATCACTTTATCTAATCTGGAAACCTCCCACTGTAACCTCAAATTCTCCTCCAAACCTCAAAGAAGAATTAGTCGGGATCACCCGAGGAGTAAACCAACTCATCAGTGGGAATCGGGATCCAACTATCATCGCATGATAACGTGACGGAATTCACTCACGTCACCACACTCCAGAAGGTATGCGCATGCCTGGCAAGTTTCAGTTTATTTAGAAAGTCCTGATGTATGTTTTTACCCCTAGGACCCAAGTGACCTTGACGAATAATCAACAAATCAAAAGGTTCTAGTCAAGTTCAACCCGTCATTATCTTGATTGCGTTAGACCCACCCGCACGACCCTTGACGAATAATCAACAAAGTCGTACGACCGTCCTAACCAATCCATATATCCATGAGACAGAAAGCATTACAGAGCTACCGCACGCTACGCCTCGGCGAATAGCAACGACAAACGCAGCGCGAATACTAAGCAACACTAATCTGAAATGACGGAGGGTTACAGCTGGTTTTTGGTGAAAAACCTTTAACGTAATGAACTTGATATTGTTGAAGGAACTGGATAGCATTTTATAAAAAATATAGTGGCGAAAACCTTTGCTAAAGAGGTCATTCCCGGTGAAGGGATCTCGGCTCTTTCCCCGTAGAATGAGGTGCAGGATATTCCAACTGAATACCACGATGCAAAGCAAAAGTAAACGACTATAGTGAAGTTATTGCCCTGACGCAAACTTCTGTCTAAGGGGTCACTCCCGGTGAAGGGATCTCGGCCCTTGCCTCGTCGACTGAGGTGCTGGATATTCATAACTGAATACCACTGTACAAAACAAAAGAGAACACCCTTACAATAACAGCTTTTTGAAAAATATTCCAACAACATCAGAATAGGTTTGTTTAGCTTGCATTGATCCAAATCAATGCAGTCCCATCAATTAATCACACCAAAAAGAACGAAAATAACGATGTACGTATATGCCATCCGCATTCGCCACTGGGTCCCGTCATCACCCGTTAGGTTACTTAACTAACGACAGAGCGGGAACTGGACTAGCGCGGATGCAAAACATATACAACATCTACTAGTATATATATAATATATAATTTTCGCTCAAAGCGTGATAAAATATGCAACATCACAGAAATGTAACCAACATCACAGAACAATACAAATATCTGGGATCCCCGGGTTTCATAGAGCCGCAACTGAAACCCGACGTTCCCCTGGTCGTGTGGATAGCCTGTGCAATGAAATCCTAGACCCCTACGGGCGCGGCAAGTTACCTGCCAAAACCTGAAGCGAGGCAGCCCCTTTCAGCAACGTGAATGGACCACCCAGCACTTCACGGAATCCGGTAACTTGAGCACCCCTCCTGGGTCAACCTGTACCCCCTACGAGTGCGGCGAATAGCCCGCCAATTCTAGAGTAAAGCCCCCTCCGTCTCAACGCCATGAGATGCGGGCCCGTTACCCTCTAGAACCCGGCTATCCGTGCACCCCTCCGTAGGGTAATCCTAGTACAGAAAGTAAAATATACATACAACGGGTACATCGACCTCACCCCGGTCGTGCCCCAAAAGAATAATACAAACATGCAGTGACGGCAGTCCACATGTCGGACGCTCGCCCCGCAATAACAAATGTACATAATACAACAAAACTGTACTAATACTGCAACCAGGCTATCCCCACGACCGATCCACAACCACACAGTACAACACAGAACATCAACGTGAATGTCACGTTCGCAAATCCGTCTAACCGGGCTAAAGCAGTTAGACAGGATTTACCGATCAAGTGACATTCACGGTCGAAGATATAATGTAAATACTGTGAACTAATATGTTTAAAATATCCGATCGAACAAATTTATCGAAGTGGGACCCAAGCACTACTGTAGCACTCACAGAAAATCTAGGCCCAAAAAGAATATTCCAAAAGCCCCATGTTCAAGTCAGAGAACTACAGTAGAAATCTGGAGCAATGATGACACTTTTCGGCGGCAGAACGGCGGCCAAAAGGGGATTAAGGCCGCGGTTCCGCGGCTATATAGTGGAATCACGTGACCATTTTTCTACAGTGTTCTCCAAATACCCTGCACACATTTCTGTAACACCCTGAAAAATTTTTAGAGCCCAAAAAAAATTTCGACAGAAACTGTGCATGTGTTATCGGGTTTTCGGAAAATCCGTTCGATCGAACATTTAAACACGCTAGAGCAAACTAGACTAGATTAATGGCGAGGCTCTGATACCATGTTGCGCCACGGCAGAGCCCCGGCCGTCTATCCGAGCCTAAAATGCGGAATCAAAATTTTTTCTTAACTTTAAACGGCGCTACCGCGGACAATAAACCCGGATCGTAACCATTAACCCAATGCTAGCTAACAAGAGATGGGAAGAGAGTTATACCAAGCGATCCGTGTCCTTCGGTCTTCGTCTTCACTCCGATCTCCCGCGGAATCTCCGTCCGTCACCTCCTCGTCGGAAAGGGCACCACGTAGCCGATATCTTTTACGGGCTCTCACCTCTGGACCGAGGCAACTCGGGCGCGAAGTTGGCTAGCCGACGCGTCCAAGGGAACTGTAGGTATAGTGTAGTAGGCTGTCTCTTTGGAGTTTATTAAGTTGCCTTTGATGGAGGTGGAGATAATGAACAATGGAGATGGACTTTGGTGTACAAAGAATGAGATAATAATTTCCCTACTCACCCAAAAATGAAAATCTCTCCCTCTCATCTAATGTGGCCGGCCATAATGTGTACGGAATATCCAAAGGGGGTGAGCACAAAGGAGTAATATGGTAACCATAAGAAATGTAAGGATAATGAGGAGAAAAGGTCACCCCCATATCAAATCAATTCCAATCTCATTAATGCAAAACAATAATGAGAACAAGAAAAGCATCTAAAGATGCTAGAAATATTATGAACCATCATAATGCCAAAAACCACAAAGAACCCTCCACAATAGCTAATTTGCAAACTTGCAAATTAGCTCCTTTCCATCGGAAGAATCCAGCCGTGAAGGAACAAAGGAAAACTGGTCGGAACGGAATGCAAACTGGCAACTTTAGAAAACTGATCCCGTAATAAATTACAGGAAAACCCCGTGACTGTATATACATACCCGCATTTGTATTCCCACTGAATACAAACGCAAAGAGACAAAATCTACACTGTCTAATACTAGGATCCGGCTTAAACCAAAGCCGGCTAGTAAAATCCGTCCGATCACGATCCGTGCAATACCGCACGTATCTGATCGAACCCTGCCATATCTCCATACGGCCTCTACAGCGTTTTGCCCAAAACTTGAGTAACTGTCTATGTGGGGGACTCTAAAGACTCGTCAATACTATGGCTGTGGATTTACACGTAAGAGGTATTAGCCATACGTGATGGGCCACCAGCTATTGACCAAAAGGGACGTCGATGAGCGAACTCATCCTGACACCCTACTGAGCCTGTCGGTGACAATATCCGTACAGTCCGGTCCGTTCGTCTATGAGTATCGGATGGCGGGCCTAGGGGGTTGGTAAAAGTCAGACCCCCAAAAGCGGTACAAGTCGTGTCGGAGTGTAGCCCAGAACACCCTGAGATACTACTGGAATACATACCAGTAAATCTCCTGCCTCGGTCGAGGGCTTTGTGTAATTGCTTTCCTAGACACCGCACGACCTCACCCCCAATACCGGGAGAGACGAACCCCTGCAGATCCGCTCACTGCCTCCATGCGGCTCGGGACTGTACCCAAATAAAACCTGTTTGCATGACTCCTTTGAGCCGTGGTAGGGTAGTAATCAAAGTACAGTGGGAACTCACATGAGACAAATGACGATCCCAGGTCGATGAACTAACCTGTACACATGTCACCAGGGAACTGCTATCTAACGTCACGTATAAGACCAACTAGCATGTTGCCGGCGAGTCCTGTCCGGTGTACTCATAACCCAATGAGCACCTGTATACATCTTAGGTGAACCAACTAACACCAGTGGCTTATGAGACCGGCCACCGCCCCTCGTCGGGGTCTCGACTGTATACACTAGTATACTCTAGAGTATCGATGCCCTGTCTCGAAACTCCTACGACTAGTGACCTTTTAAGGATGTGCTTATAGACCACCAGCTCCCACGTATATGATCGCCTTCATACTGCTGGTAGTCAAGCAAGAATCCTAAGGTCTCTATCAACGTATAATAGTGATCAGTAATGTCACCTAAAGCAGTACACGATGATAAAGATAAACCAGATAGCATACTGTCATCTCGAGTAAGACTGTCTTACCGGTATAGGTCCTTCCTCAATCATTGCAGTTATGTGCCTGTGATCCAATAATTGACTCTGAGGGCACTATCTCCAACACGTCTCGACGCCCTCGAAAAGAAAATCGAGGGTATACATCGGGAGGGTCATCCTGCAAGTGAGGGGGCTAGGTATGCCACCAACTTGCTTATGAAACCCTTCACTGAAGAGCTGCTCGCTGTCCGAGTCTCATCCAGAAACAAGCCTCCAAAAGTGGCCCTCTTTAATGGGAAATCCGACCCGAAAGACCATCTAGATGCGTTCACTGCGGGCATGAGCTTCCAGGACAACTCCGACGCTGCACAGTGCCGAGCATTCCCCGCCACTCTCATCTGGGCCGGACGAGATTGGTTCCGAGGAATCACGCCACGCTCTATCTCTACCTTTGATGACCTGGCCGCCCAGTTTCTCGGACATTTCGTCGGGAATAGACCGTAGAAGCGAACCGTCGATTACCTCTTCACTATAAAGAGCGGGGAAAAGGAATCCTTCAAAGGATATGTCACTCGCTTCTACAACGCTTTTCTTGAAGTTCCCGATCAAAGGGATGAGACTGTGATCACAGCTCTGAGGTCGGGTCTTAGGCACAAGGAGTGGCTTCGCTCTTTTTCATTGGCGCATCCTAGGACCATGGCCGAGGTCAAAGTTTAGACCGAGCGGGAAATACAACTTGAGTTCGAAGTAAATGCCAACATACCCCGGGCCGACTAGGCCGAACAAAAGAAGAGGGGCAGAGAAGAGAAGAAGAAGGTCTACCGGCCAAAGCTATATTGCCTGAAGTTTCAGGAATATACCCCGCTCAACATCTCTCAGACAGAGCTGTTGGAGGAGGCGACGACCGAGTGATTCTTCAAGCTCCCTCTGGTCACCAATAGGGTGGCCAAATGGACTCGAGGCCCGTACTGCGCCTTCCATAGGTCGCAGGGACACCCAACCGAGAACTACAAACAACTCCGCGACTACATCAAAGAGTTAATTCACTCGGGTCACCTTGCGAAGTACCTGCGGGAAAAGCGATAGGCAGACCGGAAGCAGGAAAGCCATCCCCTCCTGGAGAAGTGACCATTGGCCAAATCATGGTCATCCCTTCAGGAGGGGTACATAGGGCCGGCGAGATTCAGCGCCTCCTTCCAGTCGACGGGATCAGCGAACAGCCCCGAAATAAATGCAAAGCAGTCGAGCCCATTCCTTCACTGACGAAGATCTCCACGGAATATCCTTGCCTCACAACGACCCCCTCATGATTACAACATGGGTCCACCGCTACGAGGTCCAAAGGATACCGGTCGATTCGGGAAGCTCAGCAGACATCCTTTTCTATGAGTGCTTCCTGAGTATGGGTCTCAGCTTGTCAAACCTGAGGCCAACTGCCAACATTCTTTTGGGGTTTACTAAACCTTCCATCTCGGCAGAGGGAGTAGTTACCCTCCTCCTCAACATCGGGAAGGCAAGCCGTACGATAACCGTACAAGTGGAGTTTATTGTTGCCAGGATTCTCTCATCCTACAATATCCTCCTGGGATGCCCGACGCTAAACTCCCTTAGGGCCCAAATCTCGACCTACCACATCGCGATCAAGTTTCCATTGGATCAAGGGGAATAGGCCGGGCCTACGGGAACCAGCAAATTGCCAAGATTTGCTTCACAGAGGCATCCACCTCCGAGGATCGAAGAGACGACTGTAAGTCTACGGTAGCACCCCGGCCGTCTAACAGACGCCTAATGCGGAACAAAAACTTTTACAACTGGCACTATCGCGTACTATAATCCGGATCTGCTATTAAAGCTAAACTAACAAACTACAAAGTGGGTAGAAATGTTATACCGAACAATCCGAGTCCTTCGGTCTTCAACCATCATCCCACGCTTTGTTGCGACTGCTCCGATCTCCTGAATCTCCGGTCTTCCCGTCCAGGTGGCACCACGTCGACAGATCTATAAACGGGCTTCCGCCTCTGAACCGAGGCAACTCGATCATCAAGTTTGTTAAAAGAGATGACCAAGATTGATGTAGAGAATAAGTAGAACACTTTGTCTCGTTACGTCCAATGCTATGGACGAACGGTTAATGAAGTTGCCTTTTGAATGATATGAAAATGAGAAATGAGCTATGAAATTTCATGAACCAAATCACACAAACTTTTAATCAACAACCATCACATCTTGCAAGAGGGGGCCAACCACTTTAAAAGGGGGGAGGCGAGTGTAGGAGGAATGAAGGGGTGACCACAAGCAATGCAAACTTATCATCTCACTTAATGAAAAGAGTGAGTCACAAATAACATTAAATGCAAACCAATGATCATTAACCTAGTTACCATTCAATTAATGCTATCTATGAATCATCAAGCCTTGTCACCAAAACTAGAACCTTCTAGAACCACGACTCACCCTCATCAAGAAAAGATAAATCCGTCTTTAACCGAATGTTAAAGACGGGTGATAGAAAACAGGAAACTAGCAACTTCCAAAAGCGATCCTGAAACGAATTTCAGGATAACCCCTTAGCAGTATAAACATGCCCGCATTTGTATTACGACCGAATACAAATGCAACTGAGACAAAGATATTAATCTACACAGTATAATACTCGGATCCGGCTTAAACCAAAGCCTACCAGTATTATCTGCACGAAATATGACACGTGCGAAAACGCACGTGCATTTTCCGAACCCTACGATAAAACCATACGGCCTCTTCAACGTTTTGCCCGAACTTAGAAAACTGCCTGTGTGGGACTCTAATGAATCATCAACACACTGGCACTGGGTATAACCACAAGCACGTCAGAGGTACAAGATATACGTAACGGTTGCCTATGTATTGATTGGAAGGGAAGCTAACGAGCGAACTCATCCAGAAACCCTACTGAGCCTAACAGTGACAATATACATACAGTCCGGTCCGTTCGTCTATGAGTACCGCATATCGGCTTAGGGGGTGGATAAAGTCAGACCCCTAATAACGCGATAATTCGTGTCGGTATGAAGCCCATCACCTCCTGAGAAACTACTGATCCAAATCAGTAATTCTCCACTACCTCGGCTGAGGATTTCTAGTGATGACCACCCGTGCACTGTGCGACATCAACCCCCAATACCGGGAAAGATGAATCCCCGACGATCTGCTCACTGCCTCCATATGGCTCGGGACTGTACCCAAAAAATACCTGTTTGCACGTCTCCTTTGAGCGTGGTAGGGTAGAAATCAAAGCACAGTGGGAACTCACACGAGACAAATGACGATCTCAGGTCGACAAACTAACCTGTACACATGTTACCAGGGAACTACTATCTGACGATATGTATAATACCAACTAGCATGTTCCCGGCGAGTCCTGTCCGGTGTACTCATAACCCAATGAGCACCTGTATACATCTTAGGTGAACCAACTGACACCAATGGCTTGTGAGATCGGCCATCGCCCCTCGTCGGGATCTCGACTGTATACACTAGTCTACTCTGGAGTATCGATGCTCTGTCTCGAAACTCCCACGACTAGGGACACTTTAAGGATGTGCTTATAGACCCCAGCTCCCACGTATATGATCGCCATCATACTGCTGGCAGTCAAGCAAGAATCCTATGGGCTCTATCAACATGCAATAGTGAACTAAAGCATGTATACTAAGATAAAGACAAACCAGATAACATACTATCATTTCGAGCAAGACTGTCATATCGGTATAGGTCCTCCATCAATCATTGCAATCACGTACCTGCGATCCAATAATTGACTTTGAGGGCACTATATCCAATAATCTCCCACTTGCACTTAAGGCTAATTATTGCGATGTCGCATATTCACAGCCCGTATGATACCGAACACCCAACTCCTCTACTAATCAGTTTCACAAAGCTAGTTTGTAAAACTCTTGTGTTTGAGAAATAGCCCCAGTGAGTGGATCCGCCCTGATGTTTCTTTCTATGTCTCTCTTAATCTCAAGTTCGCGGAGAAAACCATCTCCCGAATCGAGTAATACTTGTCTTAGAATATGTCTGAATATCTGATGGGACCTAGTTCATAAATGAACTCCAAATCCAAAATTCTTAGACTTTATTGACAACTGAACCTAATCAGTATCCAGCACCATGCCTCCCACAGTATCCTCTTGGATCACCTGTCCATAATACTGTCCCTCGTCAGAGGGAAAACTATAACTCTGACAATCACTCTGTCATCTATGTCACCTTAGAAGCCTGGAATGATAACCGTCTCCCTGAGGAGGCTGCCGTCATCAAATTCGTAGAACATACACTCATGTTCTAAAACAGTTTCCTTATATTTCTCCAGGATTGGATTAATATAAACTTATCGCATCTAGTGCAAAAACAACATCTGGTGTGGTACTTGATATCTCACGATTGACTCAATTTCCTAAGCAAGTGATATGCCAATCATGCACATCCCTCTCCAGTTTAGTCTGTAAGACACCTTTAGAGAGGGTGACTCCATCATCTGCAGGTACACCACTATGCCAGGAGTCATCTATTCTAAAATACTAATAGAATACTGTCAAAGTACCCAAATTGGGAAACTACCCAATTCTAGATCTAAAACCATATATCTAATAACCAGGATGTCTGATATTATATCCATGTCCTTTGTGGAGAAACAACTGTGTGACGACCAAAGTACAACCGATCGTAGTATAGGAATTTTATTTCCTACTCTATGTATGTCATCCAAATACCAGGACATCACACCCTACTATCTTTTTAACCGATCCATCCCCTATTCTGATGAAGTCAAAGCCATGATTGTTACATCAAAATTAGATGATCTTATCTCCGCTATTTTTGCTCAAGCCTATAAATAGACATATGCTTTTTGTCCACTATGCTTCCGTTGCTCCCACTGACCACAACAGCCCTCTGGCAGAATAATATATACGTGTACTTCTAAAACTAGTTTAGAATGATGCTATACATATCCTCCTGCCGGGTCTCATAGTCTGGAACAACAGTAGTGTCAAGTTTGGGTAAACAAGAACCTCCCTGTCACCGTCCTTGAGGCTACCGGAGTACCTCTTGGGTGTCTGAAGTTACTTACCATGTCTGCGGATTGGCTATTGGAATGCCAAACCTGATTGAATATATAGGTCTTATTAAATTTTCCGTAATCGTTTGCAATTCTGGAATCACTTCCAGTTCTACCATGCCCGCACTACTGTTTTCTGAAAAAATCCATTTTACTAAAACTATGGCGAGTCAAGAACAATATCACCATTGATCTTCCAGATGGTAGAAATGTCAACCCTCGTCTAACCCAGGGTTAACCCACAAACTGTCATTATAGAAACGTGCCTTGAGTTATCCAGTGTCTGGTTTTAAGCATAAGCTGGACAACTCCTTTTACCATAACATCGTTAAGATATGAAGCATTCTATATCCAATATAGAAACTTTGGCACTTATTTAATTAGAACCAGATTCAAATCATGCAGCTGTCTCCAGTGCATATCAACTCAATGGAGAGAGGCTAATCAGCATTACTCAACTTAGGAATATATCCAATTATGAGTAACCTGAAAGAGAAACAAGTTTCTCAAAACCGTTACTATCAACTAAATACTAATCACAAGAATCTACATTTTCGATTTCTTTGAAGAATCCCGATACTTGCGATACCTGGTTCTTTACTTTATTCTTATACCCACAACTTCTCAAATCTTAGACATTGTATTTCTATGAAACACTTGTCTAAAAACTAGAGAAGTCATAAGTAAACAGAATATAGTACGAGAACCTACCCCTTTATCCTGACGGACACTGGACAACATACAATACTCTGTATAAGTCCGCTGAGTTGAATAACTCAAAACCTGTGCGTCGTAGGTTGAAAACTGTACTCAGGCGATTTCCTCAAATATCACCAATTACAACGAATTCCGATATAATGAGGATGATCACCTAATTCCCAATAACTTACTCCCACTCATCATCTGTAAAACCATACAGATATGAGAATGAAACCTGGTAAATACATATCCTGGAGTAAGTATCTAATCGAGAAATCGGTTTTCCTTTAATAATGCACTGAAACATGAAAATGTTTCATAGGGGTATCCTGGTATTCCTAGTAATGCATCTTCCATAATCCAATTCATGACTTTAATCGTATATTTCTTTGCCATCTTCCAAATCCCTTTATTTTTATATAGTCGTTACCTTCTGTACACCATCGTTAGGCTAAATGGTTTTCTTCCTTCTCAACCGTTCGGCACCAGCCTATGGTTTGAAAGAAGACTATCCAGTAAGCATAATAGGTGTACCCTCCTAAACCAAGAAGTACTCGTAACTTGAGAGTAGGTGATGATAAAAGACAACTGAATAATACCTTATTCTATTTCTCCCGAACTGGGAAAAAAGCAAAGGTGAAATAGGAGTGGCGATGAAGTACGCGGTTTTGGTCGTGAATTATCGCAGTCGCAATTTACTTTGCCCTCTTTCTAATCCCTTTATTTTGTCTTTAGTTATTACCTTCTGTACACCCTACTTAGGCTAATTGGTTTTCTTCATTCCTTACCTTTCGGCACCTACCTATGGTTTGGAATAAGATTATCCAATAAGCGTAATAGATGTACTCTCCTAAACTAAGGAGCCCTCGCAACCTGAGAGAAGGTGATAATAAAAGACAACTGAATAAACCAATTCTATTTCTCCTGAACCTGGATCCATCCTCGAAGAAGTCCTTTCGAGTTTGTATATAACCATAAGATGGATCTATCCAATGGAAGTGGATTTCCGTAGTAATACGGGGTGTTTTGAGAAATCTAAAGGGTAAAAGGAGCGGCAATGACTTATGCAACTAAGACAATCTAAAAGCCAGTATTTGTAAGAAGGTTCGGTCAACTTGGTCACTGAGTCATAGTCTAGGGTCGGTCAATGGTCGCTGCCAAAGAGACAGAGAGAGAAAAGAAACACTCTGCGTGCACTCTAACCTAGATCAGAATGGTTATCATTTTATTTAATCAGGAAACCTCCCACTGTAATCTCAAATTCTCCTCCAAACCTGAAAGAAGAATTAGTCGGGATCACCCGAAGAGTAAACCAACTCATCTGTGAGAATCGGAATCCAACTATCATCGCATGATAACTTGATGGAAGCCACTTAAGTTATCACACTCCAGAAGGTATGCGCATACTTGGCAAGTTTCATTATGTTTGAAACTCCCGATGTTATTTTTGCCTCATGCTCTTATGACCTTGGCTTTGGTCAAAATGTCATAAGTCACATGCCAAGTTCTACCCGTCACTATCCAGGTCAATTTGAACCCACCCGCACATGCCCTTGACTTTGGCCAAAATAGCAGAACGACTTTCCCAAACCAACTCATCTATCTCTGCAACAAATGAATACCCAGCAGCTACCAAACACTATGTCTTGACTTTGGCCAAAATACATAGCTTGAATACTACTGAATACCCAAAAGAAATGACGGAGGGCTACGGTTGGTTTTTGGCGAAAAACCTTTAACGTAATGAACTTGATCTCGTTGAAGAAATCTGATAGCTTTTTATAAAAATATAGTGACGAAAACCTTTGCTAAAGAGGTCACTCACGGTGAAGGGATCTCGGCTCTTTCCTCGTGGAATGAGTTGCAGGATATTCCAACTGAATACCTCGATGCAAAGCAACTTGTAATCGACAATATTGAAGTTATTACCCTGACGCAAACTTCTGCCCAAGAGGTCTCTCACGGTGAAGGGATATTAGCCCTTGCCTCGTCGAATGAGGTGCAGGATATTCCAACCGAATATCACTATGCAAAACAAAAGGAAACGTCTTTGTAATAACACCTTTTAAAATTGTTCCAACAACATCAAATATAGGTTTGTTTTCCTTTGCATTGATCAGAATCAATGCAGTCCCATCAATTAATCACACCAGAAAAGAACGAAAATATAATGTACGTATATACCATCCGCATTCGCCACTGGGTCCCGTCATCACCCGTTAGGTTACTTAACTAACAAAAGAGCGGGGACTGGACTAGCGTGGGTGTAAAACATATACAACATCTAATAGTATATATACCAATATACAATAATCGCTCCAGGCGTGATAACATTCAACATTACAGAAAAGTAATAAGCATCACAGAATAATACAGATAATCTGGGATCCCCGGGTTTCACAGAGCCGCTTCTGAAACCCGACGTTCCCCTGGTCATGTGGATAGCCTGTGCAATGAAACCTAGACCCCTACGGGTGCGACAAGTTACCCGCCGAAACCTGAAGCGAGGCGGCCCTCTATAGCATAGTGAATGGACCGTCCGACACTTCACGGAATCCGGTAACTTGAGTATGTTAGTTATGTATATGCCCTAGAGGCCATTGTTGTACATATGATGTATATTATAATGGATGCTTGGATATATATAGAGATGACTTTCTTGCTCGTCATGATAGTATGCTATTTGGTTTTACTTTATCTTAACATGTTGACTTGTATTGGTTTACTGTTTTACTCTCACATGTTGATAAAGCCCTTAGGATCTGTACTCGACTACTGGGACTATGATGAGATCATACTAGTGGGGCCGCGGTAGTCGATGAGTACATCCTATAACTGTTCCTAGTCGAGGGTATATCGAGATAGGGCATCGATACACCAGAGTAGACTAGCGTATATGCATCTTGACCCATATGATGGGTGATGGATAATCCCATATCCATCGGTGTTAGACATTAGAGATGGTGTACGGGTGCTCAGTGGAGACTGGGTACACTGGACGCACTCGCCGAGAACTCCCAGATGGTGATATACCACACGTCAGATGGCAGTTCTCCGGCGACACTGGTACAGGGTAGTCTGTAGACCCGAGATCGTCATAGAGTCTTGTGTGATTCCCTCTGTGCTTTGATTTCCACCTTACCACGTCCAAGAGGGCATGCAAAACGGTGGCTTTTGGGTACAGTCCAGAATCACATGGAGGCAATGAACGATAGGAGGGGATTCGTCTCTCCCGGTATAGGGAGTTGATGTTGTGCTGTGTTCGATTGGCTATAACTGGAAGTCCCTGGCCAGGGCTGATATAGAGATTTACTGGTAAGTGTTACTAGTAGTTTCTCGACCTGTTATGAGCCATACATCGACACGACTTATCGGTTACTGGGGTCTGACGTATACCACCCCTAGACTTGATATGCGACATATCAGACGAACAGACCGGACTGTACGGGAGTGTTACTGATCGGATTCACAGGAGAACGCACAGGCTAGCTTGTTGATCTTCTGATCGCTCAATACCTGGGTGGCTGTTACGTTTAGCTGACCGCTTGCAGCTTGTGGGTGTTTGATATGATCATCACCTGCTACCGGCGTATTGACGATTCATTAGAGTCCTACACAGAGGTTTCTTGGCTCAGGCGAAACGGAGTAGAGGCACATATGTGATATGTGCAGGACCGAGAATAATGCGATATGGGATACCATATTATATTCTCGCGATATTTTGATATGAACCGGGTCATCGGATCAAGTGTTGATTCGATGAATCGGTACATGATATATTAGCCGATAATATTCGATATAGCCGGATCGTCGGATCAAGTGTTGATTCGATGATTTAATGTATAATAATATATATGATATGTTATTACATTATCTAATATTGGCTCGCTTTATTATTTCATTTTCTCATTGGATGATACATTGATATATATGCGATATATGTTAATTGTATTATTTTCTTTTGTTGCAAATATATAATATATATGTGATATATATTATTGTGACATGATATGATTAATTGTTAAACATGTTTAAGGATGATTAATTGAGGTTAGGGTTTGATTAGGGTTAGTTGCTTCATGCACCTTCTAGAAGCATTTTATTTTATCATGGTTAAGATATTTTTGTGATGACACATTATTAACCCAACCAAACCCTAACTCTAGTTTATTCTCTACTAAATCCTAGCCACTCATCCTTGACCATGGTTTATAATCAATCATATACTCTTTCTTTCTATTCATCACAAAAGGATTATTCTTGTTATCTTTTCCATTATCTTCTTTTTCTCTCTTGAAGAAAGCTCACTTGATTTTCTTTATGTAATGAATAAATATGAGAAAATGATTTAAAAAGAAAGCAAAATTACTACTCTCTCATCCTCATCTCATCTAGCCCATGAGATTAGTGTGTTCATCTCTTTAGAGTGAGAAAGCTTGAGTCTTTGCAACTTCGACGTAGATCATCGGAGATTTGGAACACTTCAAGCTAGCATGGATCGTTCGAGTCGTGGAGCCTCTCATGAGTCCGGGAGATCGTGGATCGTGGCAAAGGGACTTCTACTCGGAGCTTGTGAAGCGAAGGAGCGGACTACAAAGATTGTAATCCCTCACACTTAGATAAAAGTTATCATCTTGCATGTTTAAACCTAATAATCTAGCAAAGATCCCGGCTTTGGGTTTTCGGCACGTCTAAAATTTTATCCGGGCATGTTTGATGCGTTTTGAACCTTCACAAGAGTGCCTAGGAACCCTACAGTGGTATCAGAGCCTAGCTAGAGTATTAGGCGATGTGTTTACGAAGTTAAAACTCCGATCGAACCCGAAACGACGAAAAAAGACCCCTCTCTGGAATTTTTTTAAATTTTGGGATTTTTCTGAATTAAAAATATGTAAAAAAATCAGCAGGGAATTCTAAGGATTACCATAAAACCTGAGCCCTTAATTCATCCAAACGGCGGCGGAACCGCGGCGCCAGCATGCCTTGCGCGGCGGTTCCGCGGCGGATTGGTGGACTCATGACACGTGGCTTTTATGGTAATGTCCGTAGGTGCTTGTTGATGCTTCTGGGTATTTTTAATCTGTTTCAGGTGATTAAAATTCTGGGGTTTGTTTTGTAATAGTAGACTCGATCGGAAACTTTAAATTCGTATTTTTTTCCGGATATTTAGAAATTGTTAAACTAGTTGAACGGATATCATTAACCGACTTTTTCCCGGCACGTAAAACTTTCAAGCGTTGAATTTTTACTGGGTTTAAATCTGTCGGAAAAATTGTACAAGTTAAGCGGTGGACCCTCAAGAAGACAACAAACCTTTACTCGATTATGTGACCGTCTTGAACTGCCTTTTGAACCTTCGGGTTTGGGGCAGTACGGCGTGCCACATGTGAGGCGTTGGCTTGACCCTTCTACGGCTGGATCACCGGTACTTTGACATATTCTGGGATTATTTGAACTCCGCTCAAGAGTTGAGCACTTTGGGAAATTTTGGGTGTTTGATTATCTGTTCGAAAAGTTTAATACTGTCTATTTATCTGGAATTTGATACAATATGTGGAATTCATAGAGTTAGGCATGAAATGCGGAGTATGTGATATTTCGGATTTACGATGTCTAAAGTGATTGTGGATTCCAAATATTGTAGTTTTACACTTTCTTTTCTGTGACCGTAAGTGTAATATGTGATATCGCCGGTTTCGTTGCTATATGTCAACGACAATTGGGATGCGCATATTTACTTACGTTGATGATATGCGATATTATGTGTTGCTGTGATATGTTATATTGGATCGTCGCGATCAGAATAGCCGGGGGTTTTATGTGAGATGAGGGTTTTTATTTTCATTCATGTAAAATTCATTTGTAATGTAATATTCTTTTATTTGGGGCACTTCCAGGTTGCGGTTGCTGTCACCAGTGTATATTATTTACTTTTCCGCATTAGGTAGACCCAAGGAGGGGAGCACAAGTAACCGGGTTCTGGGGTCCAGTAGGAGGCCATCTCGAGGAGTCGAGACCGGGTCTCCTAACCCTAGAATTGGCAGTGTTACTTGTCGCTCTCGTAGGGGTCTTGGGATGTGGGTTTGGCTATTCGTCGCGACCGTGGAATCCGTGTTTTATACAGGCTCGTATTAAAAACACGGACGTCCTAGTATATCCAATATTTCATATATGTTCTTCTGCTGCAATGTTCTGTGATAAGATCATATTACTGCCTGAGACGAATGCTTATACTATATATATATGCTGATATATAAATATTACTGCTTTCGTTTCTTCTGTGATGCTTAGGAAGCATAAGCTGATGGGATTTTATTAATGAGATTAATAAAAAGAAAAGAAACCTAAAGATGTTGTAGAATCAAAAACTTTATAAAAAGGGTAGCTACAGTTTTGCTTTGCACAGTGATATATATGATATATCCTGCACCTTATTCGATGAGGAAAGGACCGAGATCCCTTCACCGGGAGTGACTCCTTTAGCAAAACTGGCAGATGCTACAAAACTCGGATTGTCTTTTGATTGCTTTTAGTGTTTTGCTTTGCACAGCGGTATATATGATATATCCTGCACCTTATTCGATGAGGAAAGGGCCGACGATCCCTTCACCGGGAGTGACCCCTTTAGCGAAACTAAGAAAAGCCTCAAAAACATTCCTTTTCAAAACTTCACTCGATTCTACAACGATATCAAGTTCATTACGCTCAGGGTTTTCTGAAAAACCTGCATAGCCCTCCGTCATTTCAGATAAAGACTATTTAGTATTCGTGCTGCGTTTGTTGGCCTTTGTCAAGGCGTAGTGTGCGGTAGCTAACTGGTACTTATTTGCTTAAACATATGATGTGATTGGATTAGGGTATTCGTACGACCTTGTTGGCCTTTGTCAAGGGTCGTGCGGGTGGGTTTGATTTCAATCAAGAAATGACGGGTTGAACTTGACTAGCTTCCTATGGTTTGTTGGCCTTTGTCAAGGTCATAGGGGTTAGGGGCAAAAGCATTATCGGGAATTTCAAGCGTTGAAATTTGCAATGAGATTGCATACCTCCTATGAGATAGTTGGATCCCGATACCCACTGCGAGTAAGTGTTACTCCTGGGAGAGTTTTACACAGGACAATTAGTCATTCAAGTAGGTGTCTAGAAAAGTGTTAACGAGGTTACGCCTCTGGGAAAACGAGGTTTACTTTAATTAGGTCCGTGCGAAAGCACGGGGAACCTCCCTCAAAGTACCGACACTGATCTGGCTGAAAGATTGACGAAATTGTAGGGTGTAATTAATCCCGGCTAATCTTACCTTTTAGGGTTTTAAGGTAGATTTGATAAAAACAGTGGGAGATATCCTGATTAGATAAGATAATAACCAATCTAATCTTGCAAGAGCATACGCTAAAGTGTTTTCTTCTCTCTCTCTCAAGGTAGCGACCATGTCAGGCCATAATCAAGATAATAATATTGATGTATTGACTGAACCCGCTTATTGTACTGAGCAGGGGAACGTTGGACCCGTTTTTTCTTATAAGAGTTATAAGACTGAACAGGAAACAGGAGAATATCTGGATTCTCACGCCGCCCAAAAGAACATGCATGTTGATGCATCTTCTTCGGGTGTGTTAGTTATTGAGAACTGTTTCTCAGTTCACCCTACGTCCTGGGTATTAGATACCGGATCAGGATCCCACATATGTAAATTGTTACATGGGCTACGAAAAGGTAGAGAACTAGGAAAAGGTGATCATTCCGTTCAAGTAGGGAACGGTGCAAGTATAGTAGACAAAGCAGTTGGCGAATATCACCTTGTATTACCAAGTCGTAATACACTGATTCTGAATGAGTGTTATTATATACCGAACATGATGTGCAACATTATATCAGTTTCTTTATTAAGTAAAGAAGGATATAATTTTGTAGTAAAGGATAATGTTATGAACATATTCCTAGATCAAAAGTTGATTGCATCAGGCTCGTTACATAATGGCATATTCATTCTAAATCAGAATACAGTCCTGAATATACAAAACACACACAAGAGGAAAAGTTCAGATGTGAACGAATCCTACTTGTGGCATTGTAGACTTGGTCATATCAATGCGACACGACTGGCTAAGTTACATAAAGATGGTTATTTGAATTCGTTCGAATTATCATCTTATGATACTTGCTATTCATGTCTCAAAGGAAAAATGACCAAAGCTCCGTTTAGTGGACACGGAGAAAGAGTTGCCGAACTCTTAGGACTGGTACATAGTGATGTATGCGGTCCCATGTCTACGCATGCCAGGAACGGTTCTTCCTACTTCATTACATTCACTGACGATCTCTCAAGATTCGGATATGTGTTCCTGATGAAACACAAGTCTGAAGCTTTTGAGAAATTCAGAGAATATAAGCACGAAGTAGAGAACCAAACGGGCAAAAGTATTAAGATTCTTCGATCTGATCGAGGAGGAGAATACTTAAGCAATGAGTTCCTAGATTATCTAAAAGAGAATGGGATTCTCTCTCAGCTTACTCCTCCTTATACACCACAGCACAACGGTGTATCTGAGCGGAGGAATCGCACCCTATTAGATATGGTGCGCTCGATGATGAGTACAGCTGAGTTACCTATTTCCTTCTGGGGGTATGCACTGGAGACATCAGCATACCTGTTGAATCAAGTTCCAACTAAATCTGTACCTACCACACCATATGAGATATGGAGTGGGAAGAGACCATGTCTTAAACGAGTTAAGATATGGGGTTGTCTGGCCTATGTCAAAAGGCAAAATCCAGACAAACTCGAGGCACGGTCAGTTCTATGCAAGTTTGTAGGATATCCCAAACATTCACATGGATATCTTTTCTACCATCGCGAGGAACAAAAGGTGTTTGTTTCTCAACATGCCACCTTTTTAGAAAAGGAATTTCTTGCAAAAGAAATTAGTGGCGAAGAGGTAGAACTGGAAGAAATTCCAGCTACACAAACTCAAACTGAAACTGAAGATTTGGTAGAACCGGAGGATTCAATAGTACCCAACGAACCCCAGCCTCTCCGCCGATCTAGCAGGGTTTCTCGTCCACCTGAGAGATACTATGGTTTTCTCATTGATGGTGGAAGCGAGGATTGCATCATGGATGATGATGACCCGACTAGTTTCGAGCAGGCCATCACGAGTGGTGACTCTTTGAAATGGCTGGATGCAATGCGATCTGAGATGGAATCCATGTACACCAACAAAGTATGGACTTTGGAAAATGCTCCTGAAGGGGTAAAACCCATTGGGAGCAAGTGGATTTTTAAAAAGAAATTTGGTGTAGATGGAAAAGTTGAGACTTTCAAAGCTAGACTTGTAGCAAAGGGTTTTCGTCAACGACCAGGTGTGGATTATGACGAAACCTTTTCTCCAGTGGCTATGCTTAAGTCCATCCGGATCTTACTTGCCATTGCTGCATACCATGACTATGAAATCTGGCAAATGGATGTTAAGACCGCCTTTCTAAACGGTAATTTAGAAGAGAGCGTGTACATGATTCAGCTAGAGGGCTTCGTAGATAGTGGGAGCAGCGGAAAGGAGTGCAAGCTGCTTAAATCCATTTATAGGTTAAAGCAAGTATCGCGGAGTTGGAACATCTGTTTTGATGTTGTAGTCAAAGAGTTTGACTTCATCAAAAATATAGATGAACCTTGTATCTATAAGAAGGTAGCAGAGGGTAAGGTTGTCTTCCTCGTATTGTACGTGGATGACATACTCTTGATAGGAAATGATATTCCTATGCTGCAATCAGTCAAGCTCTTCTTATCACAGAGATTCTCAATGAAAGATCTAGGTGATGCCTCCTGCATATTGGGAATCATGATCTATAGAGATAGATCTAAACGGATACTGGGATTGTCCCAATCCAGGTACATTGACACCATACTAAAGAGGTTTAGTATGGAAGAATCCAAGCATGGGAACCAACCCATGATCTCTGGACTCACTCTCTCCAAAGAGATGTCTCCCAAGACTGATTTGGAAAGAGCTCGCATGCAATGGATACCCTATGCTTCGGCAGTAGGCTCTATCATGTATGCGATGCTATGTACCAGACCCGATGTAGCATACTCACTAAGTGTAGTGAGTCGGTATCAAGCAGATCCTGGAGAGAGTCACTGGACAGCTATGAAGAACATTCTCAAGTACTTACGAAGGACTAAGGAGATGTTCTTGGTGTATGGTAACGGAGAACTCCAGGTGGAGTCCTTTACCGATTCCAGCTTTCAAAGTGATAAGGACGACTCTAAGTCGCACTCGGGATTTGTCTTTACCCTCAATGGAGGGGCGGTATGTTGGAAGAGTTCCAAACAGGATACCGTTGCAGACTCGACGATGGAGGCTGAATACATCGCTGCCAATGATGCTGCCAAAGAGGCTGTCTGGATAAAGAAGTTCATTAGTGAACTTGGTGTGGTTCCATCCATTGAGCATCCAATACCTCTGTATTGTGATAACAATGGAGCTGTGGCTTTAGCCAAGGAACCCAGGTCCCATCAAAAGTCCAGACATATTCTGAGGCGGTATCACCTGATCAGGGAGATAGTTGATCGCCGGGAGATCGAGGTCAGGAGAGTAGATACGAAGGACAGCACTGCGGATCCATTCACGAAGGCTATTCCCCAGATACAGTTTGAGAGATTATTCGGGATGCTAGGTATGCGATACTACAGCAGCTGGCCTTAGTGCAAGTGGGAGATTGTTAGTTATGTATATGCCCTAGAGGCCATTGTTGTACATATGATGTATATTATAATGGATGCTTGGATATATATAGAGATGACTTTCTTGCTCGTCATGATAGTATGCTATTTGGTTTCACTTTATCTTAACATGTTGACTTGTATTGGTTTACTGTTTTACTCTCACATGTTGATAAAGCCCTTAAGATCTGTACTCGACTACTGGGACTATGATGAGATCTTACTAGTGGGGCCGCGGTAGTCGATGAGTACATCCTATAACTGTTCCTAGTCGAGGGTATATCGAGACAGGGCATCGATACACCAGAGTAGACTGGCGTATACGCATCTTGACCCATATGATGGGCGATGGATGATCCCATATCCATCAGTGTTAGATATCAGAGATGGTGTACGGGTGCTCAGTGGAGACTGGGTACACTGGACGGACTCGCCGAGAACTCCCAGATGGTGATATACCATACGTCAGATGGCAGTTCTCCGGTGACACTGGTACAGGGTAGTCTGTAGACCCGAGATCGTCATGGAGTCTTGTGTGATTCCCACTGTGCTTTGATTTTCACCTTACCACGTCCAAGAGGGCGTGCAAAACGGTGGCTTTTTGGTACAGTCCCGAATCACATGGAGGCAATGAGCGATAGGAGGGGATTCGTCTCTCCCGGTATAAGGAGTTGATGTTGTGCTGTGTTCGATTGGCTATAACTGGAAGTCCCTGGCCATGGCTGATATAGAGATTTACTGGTAAGTGTTACTAGTAGTTTCTCGACCCGTTATGAGCCATACATCGACACGACTTATCGGTTACTGGGGTCTGACGTATACCACCCCTAGACTTGATATGCGACATATCAGACGAACAGACCGGACTGTACGGGAGTGTTACTGATCGGATTCACAGGAGAACGCACAGGCTAGCTTGTTGATCTTCTGATCGCTCAATACCTGGGTGGCTGTTACGTTTAGATGACCGCTTGCAGCTTGTGGGTGTTTGATATGATCATCACCTGCTACCGGCGTATTGACAATTCTTTAGAGTCCTACACAGAGGTTTCTTGGCTCAGGAGAAACGGAGTAGAGGCACATATGTGATATGTGCAGGACCGAGAATAATGCGATATGGGATACCGTATTATATTCTCGCGATATTTTGATATGAACCGGGTCATCGGATCAAGTGTTGATTCGATGAATCGGTACATGATATATTAGCCGGTAATATTCGATATAGCCGGATCGTCGGATCAAGTGTTGATTCGATGATTTAATGTATAATAATATATATGATATATTATTACATTATCTAATATTGGCTCGCTTTATTATTTCATTTTCTCATTGGATGATACATTGATATATATGCGATATATGTTAATTGTATTATTTTCTTTTGTTGAAAATATATAATATATATGTGATATATATTATTGGGACATGATATGATTAATTGTTAAACATGTTTACGGATGATTAATTGAGGTTAGGGTTTGATTAGGGTTAGTTGCTTCATGCACCTTCTAGAAGCATTTTATTTTGTCATGGTTAAGATATTTTTGTGATGACACATTATTAACCCAACCAAACCCTAACTCTAGTTTATTCTCTACTAAATCCTAGCCACTCATCCTTGACCATGGTTTATAATCAATCATATACTCTTTCTTTCTATTCATCACAAAAGGATTATTCTTATTATCTTTTCCATTATCTTCTTTTTCTCTCTTGAAGAAAGCTCACTTGATTTTCTTTATGTGATGAATAAATATGAGAAAATGATTTAAAAAGAAAGCAAAATTACTACTCTCTCATCCTCATCTCATCTAGTCCATGAGATTAGTGTGTTCATCTCTTTAGAGTGAGAAAGCTTGTGTCTTTGCAACTTCGACGTAGATCATCGGAGATTTGGAACACTTCAAGCTAGCAAGGATCGTTCGAGTCGTGGAGCCTCTCATGAGTCCGGGAGATCGTGGATCGCGGCAAAGGGACTTCTACTCGGAGCTTGTGAAGCGAAGGAGCGGACTACAAAGGTTGTAATCCCTCACACATAGATAAAAGTTATCATCTTACATGTTTAAACCTAATAATCTAGCAAAGATCCCGGCTTTGGGTTGTTCGGCACGTCTAAAATTTTATCCGGGCATGTTTGATGCCTTTTGAACCTTCACAAGAGTGCCTAGGAACCCTACAGAGCACCCCTCCTTGGGTCAACCTGTACCTCCTACGAGTGCGGCGAACAGTCTGCCAATTCTAGAGTGAGGCCCCTCTACCTCTCAAAGCCATGGGATGCGGGCTCGTTGCCCTCTAGAACCCGGCTATCCGTGCACTCCGTCCCGGGGTAATCCTAGTACATAAAAGAAAATATATACAACGGGTACATCGACCTCAGCCCGGTCGTGCCCCAAAAGAATATTATACAAACAGGCAGTGACGACAGTCCACATGTTGGACGCTCGCCCCGCAAAATCAAATGTACAAATAAATTCAAACTGCACTACCATTGCACACTGCTATCCACCATGACATATCCGAAACAACACAGCACAACACAGAACATCAACGCGAATGTCACGTTCGCAAACCCGTCTAAAAGAACTATAGCAATTAGACGCGGTTTACCGCTTGAATGACATTCACGGTCGGAGATATAAAGTAAGTACTGTATAATAACATGTTTAAAATTTCGATCGACGAAAATTCCCGAAGTGGTCCCCACAAACATCTGCTGTACAGTAAGAAAATATGGGCCCAAAAGAAATATTCCAAAAATCATAATTTGCCATGTAGAACATACTGTAGAAATTTGGATCACTGTTCCCACAAAAGCGCGGCGGATCCGCGGCCAAACCCTGGTTTGGGCCGTGGATCCGCAGCCGTTTTGTGGGATCACGTGACCAAATTTCACCAGTTTGCTTAGAATTGCCTGCATAATTTTCTGTGATACTCAAAATAATTTTTAGGCCAGATTTAAAATCGACAGAAACATTGAACAGAAAAATGTAGTTTTTGAAATTCAGTTCGATCGATATTTTAAACGCGTTAGCACAAGTTAGTAAAGCTTAATGGTGAGGCTCTGATACCATTGTAAGTCCACGGTAGTGCCCCGGCCTTCTAACAGACGCCTAATGCGGAACAAAAACTTTTACAACTGGCGCTATCGCGCACTATATCTCGGATCTGCCATTAAAGCTAAACTAACAAACTACAAAGTGGGTAGAAATGTTATACCGAACGATCCGAGTCCTTCGGTCTTCAACCATCATCCCATGCTTTGTTGCGACTCTTTCGATCTCCTGAATCTCCGGTCTCCTCGTCCAGGTGGCACCACGTCGACGGATCTTTAAACGGGCTCCCGCCTCTGAACCGAGGCAACTCGATCATCAAGTTTGCTAAAAGAGATGACCAAGATTGATGTAGAGAATGAGTAGAATATTTTGTCTCGTTACGTCTAATGCTATGGACGAACGGTTAATGAAGTTGCCTTTTGAATGATATGAAAATGAGAAATAAGCTATGAAATTTCATGAACCAAATCACATAAACTTTTAATCAACAACCATCACATCTTGCAAGAAGGGGCTGGCCACTTTAAAAGGGGGGAGGTGAGTGTAGGAGGAATGAAGGGGTGACCTCAAGCAAAGCAAACTTATCATCTCACTTAATGAAAAGAGTGAGTCACAAATAACATTAAATGCAAACCAATGATCATTAACCTAGTCATTAACCTTGTCACCATTCAATTAATGCTATCTATGAATCATCATGCCTTGTCACCAAAACTAGAACCTTCTAGAACCACGACTCACCCTCATCAAGAAAATATAAATCCGTCTTTAACTGAATGTTAAAGACGGGTGATAGAAAACTGGAAACTGGCAACTTCCAAAAGTGATCCTGAAACGAATTTCAGGATAACCCCGTAGCAGTATAAACATACCCGTATTTGTATTACGATCGAATACAAATACAACTGAGACAAAGATATTATATCTACACAATATAATACTCGGATCCGGCTTAAACCAAAGCCTACCAGTATTATCTGCCCGAAATATGACACGTGCGAAAACGCACATGCATTTTCCGAACCCTGCCATAAAACCATACGGCCTCTACAACGTTTCTCCCGAACTTAGGAAACTGTCTGTGGGGGCCTCTAATGACTCATCAACACACTGGCACTGGGTATAACCACTAGCACGTCAGAGGTACAAACTGTACGTAACGGTTGCCTATGTATTGATTGGAAGGGAAGCTGACGAGCGAACTCATCCAGAAACCTTACTGAGCCTAACAGTGACAATATACATACAGTCCGGTCCGTTCTTCTATGAGTGTCGCATATCGGCCTAGGGGGTGGATAAAGTCAGACCCCTAATAACGCGATAATTCATGTCGGTATGAAGCCCATCACCTCCTGAGAAACTACTGATCCAAATCAGTAATTATCAACTACCTCAGTCGAGAATTTCTAGTGATGGCCACCCGTGCACTGTGCGACATGAACCCCCAATACCGAGAGAGACGAATCCCCGACGATCCGCTCACTGCCTCTATGTGGCTCGGGACTGTACCCAAAAAATACCTGTTTGCACGTCTCCTTTGAGCGTGGTAGGGTAGAAATCAAAGCACAGTAGGAACTCACACGAGACAAATGATGATCTAAGGCGACAAACTAACCTGTACACATGTCACCAGGGAACTTCTATCTGACGATATGTATAATACCAACTTGCATGTTCCCGGTGAGTCCTGTCCGGTGTACTCATAACCCAATGAGCACCTGTATACATCTTTGGTGAACCAACTGACACCAATGGCTTGTGAGACTGGCCACCGCCCCTCGTCGGGGTCTCGACTGTATACACTAGTCTACTCTGGAGTATCGATGCCCTGTCTTGAAACTCCCATGACTAGGGACACTTTAAAGATGTGCTTATAGACCCCAGCTCCCACGTATATGATCGCCATCATGCTACTGGCAGTCAAGCAAGAATCCTATGGGCTCTATCAACATGCAATAGTGAACTAAAGCATGTATACCAAGATAAAGACAAACCAGATAGCATACTATCATCTCGAGCAAGACTATCATATCGGTATAGGTCCTCCATCAATCATTGCAATCACATACCTGCGATCCAATAATTGACTTTGAGGGAACTATATCCAACAACGACCTTAGGAGCGCGAGTGATTTCCATGGGTCCTTAGATACTCGTGACGAATAAAAAGAAGTCTTAGGGGCCCATTGGAGGCGCTAACAGAGGTTCCCCTTATCGAGGGGAACGATGGAAGAACTATCCAGATCAGATCCCTCTTAACAGGATCCCGGCGCGAAGACCTGATCCACTTTCTCTAAGGAAACTCGGACGTATTCGCCTGGGCGCCTGTCGACATGCCCGGGATCGACCCTAAGGTAATCTCATATAGGCCTGGGGTCGATCCGATGGCCCGACCCGTCAGGCAGAAGAAGCGAAGCTTCACTCCGATCAAACATAAGGAAATCGAGGATGAGGTCGATAGGCTGCTTGCGGCTAGCTTCATTATAAATGTGGTCTATTAGGAATGGCTATCGAATGTGGTTATGGTTAAAAAGGCAACCGGGAAGTGGCGTATGTGCGTCGACTTCATAGATCTCAACAAGGCCTGCCCGAAAGACAACTATCCTCTCTAGGATAGATCATCTTATCGACGGCTCGGCGGGCCACGAATTGCTCAGCTTTATGGATTCTTTCTCCGGCTACAATCAGATCCGTATAAACCCGGCAGATGACGAGCATACCGCGTTCACAACGGACCGGGGGGTATACTGCTACAAAGTGATTCCCTTCGGCTTCAAAAATGCCGGAGCTACATACCAGCGCCTGGTTAACAGAATGTTCAAACCGCAGATCGGGAGGAACATGGAGCTTTACGTCGACGACCTGCTCATGAAATCAACCACATCGAACGAGCACACCAAAGATCTCGGTGAGACATTCGATGTCCTCTGTATGTATAAGATGAAGCTGAATCCGGCCAAGTATGCATTCGGAGTCACTAGCGGGAAATTCCTCGGGTTCATGGTTAACCATCGAGGAATCGAAGCTAACCTAGAAAAGATCAGCACCATTCTCAACATGGCCGCGCCAAAGAGCAACGTTGAGATCATGCAACTCACAGGGAGAGTGGCCGCTCTGAGACGCTTCATGTCGAGATCTGGAGAAAAGTGCCTTCCATTCTTCAAAGCCCTGGGAAAAATCGTGAGGTTCGAATGGTCGGAGGAATATCAGAACGCTTTCGAGCAGCTTAAACCGCACCTGGTAACTCCCTCACTGCTCACCCAACCAATTGAAGGTGACGAGCTATTGTTGTACATAGCGTTCTTTGAGCAAGCTGCGGGCGCGATGCTATTCAGGGAGGTCGAAAGTGTATAAAGGCCGGTCTACTACGTGAGCCACGTCTTCAAAGACGCAGAATCAAGGTACCCGGCCATAGAAAAGATTGTCTTGGCGCTTATCGTCTCCTCGAGGAAGCTACGGCACTACTTCCAGGCACACACTATCCTCGTCCTCACTGAACGGCCCATAGGTGCTATTCTCGTCCCCCCTGAATCGTCTGGTCGTCTGGAGAAATGGAGGTGGCAATTATCCCAGTTCGACATCAAATACCGCCTCAGGAAAGACATGAAAGCGCAAGTCCTGGCAGACGGGACCGGGAACAGATCAAAGCCGCCGCTTATCAACAGCAAACTGCCCGCTGCTACAACGCACGGGTCATGCATCGTGCCTTCAAAATAGGAGATTTGGTCTTAAGGTGGAACAAATTCATAGACTAAGACAGGCTGAACAAGTTCTCCCCGAAGTGGGACGGCGCATTCCTCGTCTCAGAAGTATTTTCCGGTGGAGCTTATCGCTTACAAGACATCAGGGGAAGCGAGTTTCTTCGGCCCTACGATGCTGAGAAACTCAAATGGTACCAATAAATGTATTTTCTTCTTTTCAAAGAGATGTAAACTTTCTTAAGTCTCCTAAATTAAAAGGAACTTCTATCGCAAGTTTTGTTCTTTTCCTTGGTCCCTAGATTCATTTCTGAGAAAGAATGTAAACAAATACTAAGGGACATAAAGAGACAAAACATATGAGAAAAGAAGGATTTTATTTATTAATGTGTATTAGAGGCTCCCCGGCCTTACAAAATTACAAAATTACAACAGAAGGGGAAGGAGGTGCAGAAAACACTACTGGTGGTACTCCGAGGAGATCTCTGCCAACCAAGCCCTAGACACTTCGGCCCGCTCCCCCTAGTGTTGCCTGCGGACCCGTGATGCCATAGAAGGGCCAGCAACCGCATCGACCGAGCAGCCATCGGCGATCTGCCTTTGCTGGAAGCACTCCAGAACAAGTTCCACCGAGCGATCTCGCCGGTTCTTCGAGATCAGGCCGTGGCGGCGGAGCGAGTGCAGCTTGTCAACCGCCTCATCCTTAAGCTCCTCGGACAGGGCATTGTACATTCCCGGTGACCTCCTCCAGATTGCATACATGAGCAATTGGAGGAGGGATGATCGCCGGGGAAGTAGACGGCCGAAGTGTTACTCCATGCGACGAACCACTGCCTGGTACGTCTCCTTGGTGCTTGACTGGTCGTACAAGTGGACGACGTCTTGAGAGATGATCTCTTGAATGGAGTAAATGAAACCTCCCATTTTTCCGAAGTATAAAAATAACCAACGCGCCTTCGCTATTTATAGCCCCAATGGAATCTTAGAAGGCCGATGTTTGCGTGTGCGGCAGCACTATTCACGGGATAATGCTAAGCTTTGATAAAATTTTTTTAACATTATCCCTTTTTGGGTCTTTGGAGTTTAACTCCAGTATTTATTTGAGAAGAATATTTTTAGATCCTTTCATTGGACCCATGCTAAAATTTTTAATGAGCCACCATTTTGATTCTATGATGTCCACTAACTTTTAGAGTTAGTGATTCTAAGACATTATGACTTTAATTCCTTACTTTCCTTATACCTGTTCAGAGAGTGCCTTTGCTGACGTGTCTACTGATCATGAATTCTTTGCCTTGATTCGGGACTATGATCCGTAACGGAAATCCTCTCAATTATGGGGGACATGGTACAATCATATCATACAGGGATGCCGCAGCTATACCTTTGAGGCATCATCAGAGCCAATTCCTCTAATTCAAGACGCGGACTCTCTGGAGACTGCTTATGCGGTAGAAGAAGTTAACTGGATCGTAGATGGTCTACTTCAACCATCCATGACATCAATACTGGTCCAAGCCCTCATGGCCATAGATATCTTAGGGCGCTAGATATTCCATGGAGAAGCGCGACCGTGGGGGCAGGTTTATACTATAGGCGTGACTCTACGACATCCAACGGGATACCTTGCTTGGGTTCACTATATCTTGTCTACAGAGAAGTCATTGCTGTTAAAAACTGAATTTTACCCTACAATGTACGCAACTCTATTTTATTATCACAATCCTCACATCTGGTAGGTCAAGTCATTCTTAAACCAATTGAATATCCCAACCCATGCCTTTTTGTTATCAGACCGGGAAGTATTGATCTCTTTGGAAGTGTTTTGAGAGATCTCTGGATTACCCATTAGATGGAGCATTACGAGGAGCTACCGTCTCTTAACGAATACGTTTTTGCAAAAGAACCAGTTGTTAGTGGCTTAACGGCTGAGAACGCCGTTCGGCACAAATTTCCGGGTCTCGTCAAAGTGTTGAATATTCATGAGAGCTTGTATATAGAATCAGGAGGACGTGGGGTCAACTTCGTAGGCTTCATTGCCCGTTTCCTTCGCGCAAACGTTTTGTCTAGGAAAACCGAGAAATTTGTGAAGCCCGACAATCCTTTCGGGTTTAGTTTGGATAAACTACCGACTGCTGATAAGGATCTAAAGCAATGTTATATTCCGGATTCTCCCATCACTTCTTTCGAAGACATTGCTACCTCGTGCATTGACAAAGAAACGTTCCTTGTGTACCTTATCGGTTTATGGCTTAGCTAGTTTGCGATGCTTGATCCGCGAGCATATATCTTTAAAAATAATATTTTTATTTTATTTCAGTCTCAGCCGTCCCTGTATACACCACGGACGGTTGATAACCAGCTTTGAGAAAAAAAATTCAAATCCATCTTCGACCTGATCCGCGTCCAATATTTAGAAATACCAAACTTTGAATGTGTATTATCAAAATATGAAAGTTTTGGATGGGGTATATCAAAATAACCAATAATAGTTTTCTCAAAAAAACTGTGAATAGTAATTATTATAATTTTTTTGTTGTTTTGGGCAACATTCTAAATCGGTATTTGTTGGATCTTCGATACTAATAAATTCATCCTAAATGTTGTACAATGTTGAAAAACTCCTTATTTTACGCTATGTAGTATAGCTCAATTTATTTTCTACGCAACTCAACAAAATAACTTATACTATTTTACGTTAATTTTACAAATAGCTTACTTGACGTTGCACATTGCTGGAAATAGATTTGAACTTCAAGAGATCAATCGAAACTAATATTTGTGTTACGCATTCTTCAACTTTCAAATCTCCATAACCTAAGAATACAAAAATAACTAATTTTTACTCGTTGAGTTTGAATACCTAAGTATTATTGTAAACTTGTAAAATTGAAAAATAGAAATATCTTATGTTAATTGCCAGTAGGTTTTGCATTATTTTATTAAATTTTTATAAAATGTAAATCTATTTTATATTTTTAAGACTAATTTATTTATATGGTAAATTACTCTAAAATACCTTTAATTATTACGACCTTTCACTAAAATTCCTTACAGTTTTTTTAATTATAGTAAAATAATTTAAATAATACTTTTCAGGGTATCTTAGTGAAATAGTCCATTTTTTTAAAATCATAGTGTAAGGTATTTAACCGTAATAAAAATACTTTATGGTATTAACCGTAATAAAAATACTTTATGGTATTTTAGTGAAAAAAACATGATAGTTAAAGGTATTTTAGTGTGGTTTACCTTTCTTATACCTTTCTTATATTTGTCATTTAGTATACATAAATATAATTATTAAATTTTGTTAATAATAATATTTCTGATTTTTCTTTTTAGAGATGGAACACTAAGCTTTACACTATCGTTATTTTCAACACTACGATATTAGTATTAACCTTATAGTATGTATATAGTAAACTTGATTTACTTTTCATAAAATTAAAGGTTTTTTTTTATTTTGGCCACCAAATTCTTTGATATTTTCAAAAAACACACTAAATACTTGTTATTTATAAAAATGACACATTTGTTAGTTTGATGTTAATGTGGTGAGTTGTTAGAATAAGTTAATTTAACTGGGATTAAGATATATTTGATTTGGACAGAATTACCCATCATCATATTTCAACAATCAAATCCCCAAACCCTTCACCGAAGTCCTCAATATTGAATCATAGAATCTCCAAGATCTGACCATCAAACCTAATAATCTGCAAATTTTATCACTCTTTCATTGCTTAACTCAGTCCGAAACTTCATTAATCCACAAGATCGTCGTAGGCCATCAAACCTAGAAACCAAGGGAATAATTTTATTCTAATTACTTTGCATTAATCTAGATTTTATAACGTAGATTCATACGATTCTAACATTCTGAACAGGATTTTTAGGGCTTCATTTGAAATATGAAATCTACAATTTTAGGCTTCAATTGAGAAAGCGAGGGAGAGAGAGAGAGTCAAATCGAGAGAGGGGCAGGAGTGAGAGAGAGAAGCAGAATTTTGAAGCAATAAAGAAGAAGAAGAAACCTTATGTACATTTTAAAACTAAGCCATTTAACTAGCGGTATTTCTGTATTTTGAAGCCCCAACATGTATAAATGAGAGTAACTTAATAGAATTTGGATGAAAAGTTAATAAAACTTAACCATGGTGTCTGTTATGACAAGACGATCATGAAGAAAAAATAAATGATATAGAGAAATAATCAAAACCATAGAAAAATAAGGAATTAAAAGTACTAACCGCAAAACTAAATAGGCGAAGGCGAAGTTTTATTAATAACCAAAAGTAGATGAGTACAAACGGTGGACGAATACAAATCCCTTTCATAAGTAGTTCTCTCTCAAAAAACTATCTCAAAGGCAACAATCTTTAGGGTTACAAAATACTACAATATATATACTATACTAGAGATAAGTCTAAATAACTAAAGATAAGTTTGAATAACAATTTCCCAACTAATAAATATCCACCTTGCTTGTGGATAAGTTTGAATCTATTATTTGTTGCCTTGTAGATAAATCTGAATATGTTATCCATTACCTTGTAAATAAGTCTGAATCTATAGGAAATCAATAGGGATCGGAATGGAAGGCATACACAGCAAATCTCCACCTTACCACACATTCCCACAAACTCCTCCATCAAAATTAATAATAGCTCCACCTTCACCACAAAACCCCTCAATTGCTCAAATGAGTACGACTCACTCGAATAAACTTCAAGCAATGCTTAAACATAACAATTGAAATAGACCTTATCAACATGTCAACCATATTATCCGTTGTTCCAACCTTCTTAACAATAATCTCTTCTTTCTCAACGCTTCCTGTATAAACCAGTACCTCCCATCAATATGCTTCGTCCTATCATGATGCATCTGATCTTTCGTCAAGTGAATCTCGCTTTGGCTATCACAGTAGACTATAATAGTATCCATTTGAATACTTAGTTCCGAAAATAGTCTCTTCAACCAGATCGCTTCCTTAACGGCCACAACAACGACCATATACTCCTCCTCCGTCATAGATAACGTTACCATAGGCTGCAAAGAAGCATGCCAACTAATGGCACATCCTCCTAAAAAGAACACATAACCGGTGATCAATCTGTGTATGTCAATATCACCCGCATAATCAGAGTCACTAAACCCAGCTAAATTGTCGTCGTTCCTTCCAAACACCAACCCCAAGTCAGACGTACCTTGTAGGTTTCGTAATATCCATTTCACTGCCTTCCAAATGACCCTTACTAAGAGAATCCATATAGCGACTAACAAAATTAATGGTGTATGAAATGTCGGGTTGTGTACAAACCATGGCATACATAACGCTACCCACCGCATTCGCATATGGAACATTCTACATATACTTAATCTCATTCTCTGTTTACAGTGATGAACGAGCTGAAAGTTTAAAATGAGCTGCCAATGGAGTACTTACAGATTTAGTGTCCGCTTTGCCGAAACACTCCAAAACTTTCTCAACATATCACTGTTGATACAAGTAAAGATTTTCTCCTTTGCGATCTTGCCTCATACTAAGTATTTTCTTGGCCTCTCCCAAATCCTTGGTCTCGAACTTTCTTGTCAATTGTTCTGTAAATTTTGAATATCAACTATATAACTTTTTGCAATCAATATGTCATAATCATAAAATAGAAAGTATATAAAAGAACCATCGGCGAGCTTTTTCGAATATACACAACTTTCACCCCTACTTCTCGTGAACTCAATTTCTTTCATGAAGCAGTCAAAATTTTTATACTAACGTCTAGTTAACTGCTTCAAACCGTAGAGAGACTTCTCTAGTAAACAAACTTGGCCTTCTTTGCCTTCGACTTCAAAACCTTCGGGCTGAGATTAAGATCTACTTAAAACACTGTTGCATATAGATTTTCTCTACCAAATCACTGTGCAAGAATGTTGTCTTCACATCGAGTCGCTCTGGCTCCAAATCTTGCATAGCAACCAAACCGAGAAAGACACGTATGGAAGTATGTTTAACAACTGGGAGAAATACCTCATTGAAGTCAACTCTTCGAACCTGCGAATAGTTTTTAACTTCCAATCGTGCCTTGTACCTCGTATTCAATGGCCCTTGGTCACCTTCTTTGTTCTTGAAAACTGACTTGCAGTCAACTACTTTCTTGCCTCCTTCGGATTTCACGAGCTTCCAAATCTGGTTCTTGCGAAGAGACTTGATCTCTTCATTCATAGCAACCAGTCAACGAGCTGACTCATTAGATGAAATAGCTTCTTTATAGTTCATCGGTTCTTTACTATTAACTATCTCTGCAACAGACAGCGCATACGCCACTAGATCATTGTAGACATATCTTTGTGGCAGTCTAATGTCCCTTCTTTGTCGATCACGAGCGAGCAAATACTCCTCATCATGGGACTGCTCATCATGAACTTCTTCGGACGATGGTGCAAGAGAGATCTCCTGAGAACCCGAGCTTTCACCGACCTCAATATCAACGACCGGCTCGTCCTTCTTCAAATCGTTTTCAACCGAAGATTCCATAATCATTGGCTTCAATATAGCAGATTCATCAAAACTCACATCTTTGCTAATCATAAATTTAGTCGACTTAGGATCCGAACACTACAATCAGTAACCTTTAACGCAGGTAGCATAACCGAGAAATTTACATTTCTTCACTCGAGCATCCAACTTGCCTTCACGGCAATGTGTATAAGCGGGGAAACCAAACACCTTAAGTGTTGAATAATCGACGTGCTTCCCTAACCATACCTTCTTCGGTGTCTTACTACCCAGCATCGTATAAGATGACCGATTCACAATATAGCATGTCGTGTTTACCGTTTCTGCCCAAAACTCCTTGCCGAACCATGCATTAGACAACATGCACCGCGCTTTCTCCAAAAGAGTCTGATTCATACGCTTCGCGACTCCGTTCTGCTGTGGTGTGTAGACAATGGAATGATGTCGAACTATCCCTTCATTTTTGCAGAAATTATTGAAATCTCCACTGCAAAACTCTAACCCTTTGTCTGTCCTCGGTCTTTTGATGTGCTTGCCTTTCTACTTCTCAAGCAATGTCTTCCATTGCTTGAATATAGTAAACATACCACTTTTGTGTTTCAAGATGTAGACCCAAACCGTCCTCAAAAAAACGTCAAAGAAAGTAAGCAAATACTAGGCACCGCTTCCTTTAGAAGCAACTGGAGAGGGTCCCCAAAGATCCGAATAGATATAATCAAGAGTACTTTTTGTGTTGTACACAGCCGAACTAAAGATAACATGTTTCTGCTTCCCAAAAACGCAATGTTCACAAAACTCCACCTTCTCATATTCTTTCCACCAAGTAGATCATGTTTCGACAAATCGGTCGTACCTCTATCACTCATATGTCTTAGCCTCATGTGCAATAATATGGTAGTTTCCGAATCTGTCATAAATTTGGATGATGAAATAGCCGTTGATCCGGTAGTTGTCAAACCCTGCAATGCATATAAGGACCCCTTCTTTGAGCCCTTCATCAAAACTACAACGCCTTTGGTTACCTTCAAAACTCTACCTTCAGTGTAAAAACTTGTAACCATTGTTGTCGAGTGCATCAAAAGAGACAAGGTTCTTTTTAAAGTCAGGTACGTGCCTGACTTCCGCCAATTTCCTCACAACATCATCAAACATCTTGAGTTGGATCATCCCTTTTCCAATAACTTGGCATGAGCTACTGTTGCTCATCAAAACCACTCCACTATCAATAGACTCATACGTGGTGAACAAATCCCTATTGAGACACATGTGGTAGGAACAATCTGAACCCATAATCCAGTTGTCCTTGGATCACTGTGTGTTATCAAGGACCACAAGAAGATGTTGGATACAAGTGCCGTCAAGGCAATTATCGTAGTTGCGGGAATGCAATTACTGAATTCAAGGAGGGCCTATACCAAGAACAATTTACTCAAGATGATTGTATGCTATCAGATTTGTCTTTATCTGTCATGTGAATGCGTGTTACTAGTTATCGCGTATTGCTAATACATGAGATAGAGCCCATAGGATCTTTGCTTGACTACCAAGATTATGATACAAATCATATTAGTGGGGTGTGGTAGTATATAAGCGCATCCTTAAAAGTCCCTATTCATAGGAGTATCAAGACGGGTATCGGTACTCCAGTTTATAATAATGTATATGTTTCATGACCCTGTATGGGGCGATGGCTGATCCCATAGCCATTAGTGTTTGACACTAATGATTGTATACAGGTGCTCATTGGATGAGTTACACTGGACGGACTCGCCGAGAACTCCTGGATGGTATTATACCAATGTCAGATAGCAGTTCTCTGGTGACATGAGTACAGGGTAGTCTTTAGACCTGAAATCGCCACAGTGTCTTATATGTGTTCCCACTGTACTTAGATTACTACCCTGCTATGGCTCTACTGAGTCGGCAAACAGGTTTTAGTTGGGTACGGTCCCGAAGCACATAGAGCCAGTGAGCGGTCGAGAGAAATAGTCACTTCCGGTATTGCGAGTCGATATCGCACTATATAGGACACGGCTATAACCTAAAGTCCGTGGCCACGGCATTAGAGATAAACTGGTAATTGTTACTAGTTGTATCTCTTAGGTTATGAGTCCTCTGTCAGCATGACTTATCGGGTTATTGGGGGTCTGACAGATTCCACTCCCTTGACCCGGTATGTGATACTCCTTGATGAAGAGACCGGACTATACGGTGACTGTCACTTATAGATTTTGTTGGGTCTAGATCAGTTCGCTCGTCTGCTGCCTTTATCTTGCTCATACCTAGGTAACCATTACGTACAGCTTGTGCCACTGACGAGCTTGTGGGTTAACTCGAAAGGGGGTTGAACCTGAAAGTGTTTCAGATTCAATTAGATATGATCTTGTATAATCTACTGCCAAAATAAAGATAGGTCTTTAGAGTTCCATAATGAAAGTGCCTGCTCGGGCAAAATGTGATGTGACGTACATATAGGGATACGCACACGAGTTCGATAAAACATGTATATTGGATATACGTGTTTAAACGGACAACTATTATACTGGCCGGTTTAAAAGCTGGAATATCAAGTGAAGTGTTGACTTGATAACCGTATTTATGATGCAGTTTCCAGTTTAGTGTATATGATACACACACTCTCTACAGTACATGATACTGAGAAGATATTGATGGCATTTCGTGTATATGATACATGATGTGTACGTGTATAGGATACATGTACTAATACTTATTTAATATATATATTTGATATATATATATATATATATATATTAATTCCCACCATTCTAAATTATGTATAAATAAATATGCATTCATATATGTATGTAAATATGTATATATGTATATATCTTTATATATATATATATATATATATTAATGTATATATATTATTATTTATTTATTATTCTTAATTAATGGTAGGCCCAGCCTCTCACTTGTGTGTAGAGACACACATGAAAGAGAGAGTGGAAAGGTGTATGTGTCATATTTATCAGCACATGGTTGTAAAATGAGATGATTGATTTTTCTTTTCTAGCTATCATAATTTTTCATCTTCTTCTTCTTCACAAAAAGAAAGCTTGAGCTCTCTAGGTTAATGGCAAGTGTTGGCATGGTGAGGTAGTGTAAAAATTAGAGAGTACCTAGAATTCGCATCGCCTTTCTTTACGCCTAGCGAGCCTCTGGGGGAAGTTTCTCCGACCGGTGACGGATTTGAAGTTCGGGCATCCCGCTTTCAACGCGGATCATCTACAGTGAGGCAGTTGGCATGCACATGTGTTTGGAAGCTCACGAGGTTTAGATGGGGTCTTTCGGGATCATCCGAACACGCTACAAAGGTTGTAGCACCCTCTCTTTGCTCTCTTTATATTTTTACTTTAATCTATTGCTAAATATTTGATGATCTTGGTGATGGATTGGGGTTATGCTTTATAAAATTATTATTTTTCAAATTCCGCTGAGGCCATGATCGTCACAACCCTAATCCATGTCCACTTACATGGTATCATATCCAAATTAAATACTTGCAATTGGTTTTTTGGTCATTTGAATTTCCAAAATCGTTTTACAAAACAAAACAGTTTCTGTTTCAAAAACTGTCCTAAATCAGTAACTATTTTTTATAATAGCTCACGTTCCGGGGCTCTCGGTTCGCACCGAGAGCCCTGTGGTGGTGCGGGAGCGACCCCAGGGTTGTCCCCGGGGGCCTGGGTGGGCTCCCACACCTGAGACCATCACGAAATGGTCTTGGGTGTGGCGCTAGGACAACAAGCGCAGTTGTGCGCTTGTTGTCTCAGTAGCCAACCCTTGGCCACAATTTCGTGGCCATGGGTTGGAGCCCCCACCCAATGCCCCCCGGGGATTCATGGGTCGTGCCCAAGGTCCCCCCGGTGTCTCGGGTAGTTTTGGTTTCGATTCAAGCAAGAAATGATGGCGTTTTGGGGCCGGGGCTGATCTTGAATTTTGGTTTTTGGAAATTCGATTTCGGCTTCGTGGGTTTTGGAATTCGTTGGCCATGGGTTCCATATTGATGCGGTTAAAGTGTTTAACCTTGTTAATGCGATGGCATATGCGATATGCAGTGTTTAACGTAGCCGAATTGATGTGATCAATTCGACAGGGTTGCACATATGAGTTTGATATGTTCTATGTTAAAGTTTATTAGAACTGGATTGGGTTGTCGTGAATGAATAGCCACGTGCGTGTTTGTGATGATATGTTTTTCATTTCATTTATGTTGTAGCCAAAATGTATATTCTTTTATTTAGGGCGAGCGGTCGACATGTGGCCATCGTTTCCGTTTTCAAGTATTATTATTTGTCGGGGATCAATCAGGTTGCGATCGATGCCACCGTTGTATTAATACAGGTATTAGGATTATCCCACGGAGAAACGCACTGATAGACGGATTCGCACCGAGTGGCCATCTCAAGGAGCCGAGACTGGTCCGCTTGATTCTAAGATTGGCGGGCTGCTTGCCACGCTTGTAGGGGATTAGGATAGACCCATGGAGGAGTGCTCTTGTTATCGGATTCGAGAAAGTGCTGAGTGGCCCCATCATGGTGATGATGTCGGGTTGTCTCGTTTCTCGGATTAGTGGATGACTTGCCGCAGTCGTAGGGGTCTGCTTTTGGCTACGCACGGGCTATTCACATGACCGGGGTATTTCGTGCTTCGTTTGTGGCTCGAACGAAACGCTGGATTCCTAGGTGATCCGACCATTCCAAACTCTGTGATGTTGTTTTTCCTCATGCTGTAATGTGATTATTTGCGTGTGATGGTATATATATATATATGATTTAAATATATATATATATATATATATATATATATATTAATGCTATATATGTTTTGCATCCGCGCTAGCCCTACCCCCGCTCTGCCGTTAGTTAAGTAACTTAACGGTGTATAACGGGGCCCCGTGGTGAATGCGAATAGCGTATATATGCATTATATTTCTCTTTTTCATACTTTTCTGTAATGTTTGTGTGAGAAGGATAATACTAGATAATGAGATTATCTAAATAATGTGATTGTATTAATTGCATTAATACAAAGTAAAATAAACCTATACGTTGTAGAAACCAACTTTTTATAAAGGGGATATTTTAGTCGATTCTTTTGCTCTGCATTAAGGTATTCGTTTAGGAATGTCCTGCACCTCATTCGATGAGGAAAGAGCCTTGATCCCGTCACTGGGAGTTCTCTCTTAGGTAAAAGTTTGTGTCACTAAAATTGTTTTTATAGCCGTATTCTTTTTTTTTTTGCGTCGTGATATTCAATTAGGAATATCTCGCACCTCATTCGATGAGGAAAAGAGTCTAGATCCCTTCACGGGGAGTTCACTCTTAAGCAAAGATCTTCGCAACTATAAACTTTCAAAACTACTCGGTTCCTACGATGAGATCAAGTTCATTACGTTGATGTTTTTTTTCAAAACCAGTCGTAGACCTCTGTCATTCTAGGAAGTAGAGTACTTAGTATTCTTGCTACGTTTGTTGACCTTCGTCAAGGCGTTGTGTACGGTAGCTATGTGATGTCTTCTTGCTAGCATATGATGCGATTAGGTAGGACAATCGCATAGCCTTATTATATCACATATTGCCGAACTTTGGTACCCACAATCCTCAAATACCGTCATCACATACCGTATTATATCACTTCTAACTATCCTTAGTTTCTAATATGGTTTCACTAACTATCAGTTAACTCTAACCCTCGTTTCCAAATCTAGGTTTTCTTAACCATAAGCTACAAATCGGTTTCCACCAAAACTTTGCGGGGGTGCTATACGCCATCCACCTGACTTCCCCCGTGGATATAGATCCACTCACCTTGGTCTTCGCTTACCGAAGTCGATGACGCCACACTCCGTCGCCTCGGAATCCACACGAAGGTACCTACAATAAAACACATATCGCTACCTATTAAAATAATGTTCTGAAATCCAAAACGGTACGTGCATTGCTCATAGGTCAGAACCTATGGCCTACACGTACAAAATCAACCAAACACCCCTTGTTGTTGATATGCAAACATCCAACAACCAAATACCAATCCAAATATCAAAATAAAACATTTCAAAATACGGAAAACATAGCCAAAATCACACCAAGGTGCTTCCAGATTTTGACTCAGGCCAAAACTAGGTGCACAAACAAGTCTAGGGTGTAGTACAGGGAGTGTATGAGCTACTGTAAAATTCCCAGCACCATAAACCATGAAGTGGCCGATCACCCCCACCCAAAATCCAAGGTCGCCGGCCCAGGGGTCTCTGTTTGGGTTCATCAGGTCAGAGTGGTCTCCTAGTGACTTAATTTGGTCCCTGGTATTGGTTGGTTTACTAAAAAATGTCCTAGGTTGCTCCAGATACCCTGTAGGCACACTAAAAGTCACAAAACCGATACGGAACAAATACTCGGTTCGAGCATCGGGTTCACTTCTATGGCTCAAGTCATGAATCGTGTCACCATGGTCAGTAAGCACTCACAACTGTTCCCAGATTTCACATATTTTCACTACAGCAAAATCTAGTAGGACCAACCACCTCTAAACAGCTTCAGGCAACTACCCTACGAAACCCAAGCCCTTACTCTCCTACCCACCCGAGGACGCCGGAATTGGCCCAAAATTCGCCGGCCAAAACAGTTGGGGAAGGGGTATGGTTTCAGATGAACATTCAGGGTCTCGAGTACAACCCTACCACACTGTTTGATTTTACAGTGAAAACTCAGGGTCACAGCAGGTTATCGATAACAAAAAACGTCACTTAAAATACGATATTGCACAAACTAAACTAAAAGGAAGAAGTTATACCTCATTTAGGCCACTCTAGACAGTACTAACTTCCCAATGTCGTCAAAATCCCACTTTGCTTGGTCCAAAGTGATGAGCATGCAGAGGGGATCAACTTTTGTGAAATGGGTTTAGGCTTTTGGGGATTATTTGGAGATGGATCGAGGGTTTGAAGGTGGAGGGAGATGAGGGTAAGGAAGATGAAGAAGGAGATGAAAAGAAAAAAAAAAGATGGGGGAAGTGAATGAGGCAGCCCCCCTCTATCAATTATTCTCACTCTCCCTCCCTCCAAGTCATCATTATGTCTCCTTTCTCTCTCCTCACTCATCATGACACATTTCCTTTCTCTTTTCTCACCAAAACACATACACCCAAATAAAACAACACCATGAAATTACATGTAACATGTCATGGTGCACTTACCCTGAAAAACTGTAGAAACACGAATTTGGCTTAATCGTGATTAGCAGTGCACTAATCGGGTTTTTATCAAAACTGCATATAATAAATTTTAAAAATGCCAAATCCCTTAAATATATTTTTAAATGAATAAATCATTTTAATTTCCAATTATTTCATAAATATTAGTATATATATTTATACCCTTTTTCGAAAACACCAATTTCGCAAATCGGGCAGTTTTCGGGAAATATATTATTTTAATATTAAATTCCAAAAAAATAATATTTTATATTTTCTGAAATGTTACAATCTCCCCCCTTAAATAAATTCAGTCCCCGAATTTAAATTTAAACCCCCAAAATCTAAATCATTTGAATAATCTGCTCAAATCAACGGGCTCCGAAATCACGGAAGATGCAGAAACAACACAGCGCATCAAGGGCGCATGAAAACGAGTACAAAACTCGAATACCGAACTCCGTCAAGCGTCACGCAAATCATCGGATTTGCACGCATATTCTCGGAGTTACAATAGAGATATAGATCTCGAATCCACTACTGAAATCTAATATACACTAGTCAAATACTATAATACGTGTATAGTACGCATCCTTGAAAAACTTTCAAGAACTAAATAAAACTCATGCAAAAATCTTTTCTAAATCGCCGTGTGATTCGTAACTCACGGCCTATGTGACGGAAGCTCATTTTAAAATAATAATACATGTCCATATATATTCTCCTAAATACACGTCCCGTTGTTTTCAAAATATCCCAAAAGGTTTTCCTTTATAAACGTTCGTGTCGCTCACGGACACGTAAAAAACAGCGAGACTATAGCTCTTTTTCAAATATCTCTTGGTAAACTTTTAATGCATGCAAGGTACTCAGGTACTGTCCTCAGATCAGTCCTGTTTGGCCACTATATAATATGGTGCCCAAACGAAAACAAGGTGCTCAAAAGTAAAATCAGCGTCAAAAGGCATATCCAACAATCGCGTGCGTTTGGTGCGCACGGAAATCAAATCCAAATACAAATGCCACAATATGCACAAAAGCAAAACTCAGTGCAACGGGTGTGCATGAAAGCATCTGTCCAGTGCAACGGGTGTGCATGACAACGATATCAAGCATGACAACGATATCAAGTGCATCTAGAGTGTATCCGGTGCAACTAACATGCACGAATGAAAATCCCAATTGAGTGCATCCGGTGTGCACAAAAACCACTTCTCATATCATGCGCCTAATATGCGCAAAAATCCAAATCAAGTGCATCCATCATGCATGAAAGAAACCTAAATCAAGAGCATCCAACATGCATGAGTAAAATCTCACTCAAGTGCATCCGATGCACACAAAAATCCAAAATCAAGCGCCTAATATGCACAAAAATCCAACCAAAACGCGTTGGGTCCATAAAAGCATATAGTGCAGTAGCATGCACGAAAACGAACGGCAAGTGCCAACGCGCACGAAAATACAAATCTGGTATAACGAATGCTCAAGGAAATAAATCGGGTGCAACCAAGGTACGGAGTATAAATCCAGTGCGAAAAACGCATAAATACCCATCCGGTGCAACAAATGCAAGAAATGCAAATCTAGTGCAACAAATGCACGAAGTGCGAATCTGGTGCATCCAGTGCACAAAACACAAATACAGTGCATCCAATGCAAAAAATACAAATCCAGTGCATCCAGTGCATGAAATACTAATACAGTGCATCCCGTGCATAGAATTCCGATCAATAACTCAAATGCGTAAACAGCAACACCGAGTGTACCAAGGTGTATAAAATCATAAATGTGTGCAACTGCATGCACAAAACGCATATCAATGCACTATAAGCACATATAAGCTATACCGAGTGCAAAAATCAAATCGAGTGCGTACCACGCGCACAAAATCAAATCAACCGTATGAAATCTATAAAATCATAAACATGTGCAGCCAAGGCACAAAACCGAATCTCAAGTGTAATAGATATGCACAAATCGCAAATCAACACAGCGGTGTATAAAATATATATAAGGTGCGATAACTATGCGCAAGTCAATATCAGAAACTCGTCACCAAAACTCAAGTCCAAGCAATATAAGCGTGATACTCAGATCACAACGTAAATCGCAACAAGGACATTGAGGTACACCTCCTACAATGTCGAAGAATAAATCGGTGCGCCTAAAACCGGTAGAACAAGAATATCCGCTTGCCTCCTGCTCACGGTCTGGCGTCTTCTGTCTCTGGGTCTTCATTTCTCTGTGGATTTACCAATCTCGCAATTCAACGGCTCATCGGCCTGGTCAGGTGTGCTAACGGGAATGATTTCGCTCTGGCACTTCTCTGGTCGTCTCTCGGTCAATCATCATGACCACTCGTAAGGCAGCAAATTACTGGCGTCGGCCTCTGGTCCTCTGAATACACGCGACACAACTGATCCTGGCTGCAATTCTCATTGCAGCGGTGTCCTGGAAAGAATCCTGCTCAAGGTCTCTTCCGATCTCGCCTATGCCGAACTGTACGGAGGCTGGTACTCTTATATAATCCTTTCGCATTTTCTGGGCATCTGCATTCTCAGCACACATTTCCTCGGAAACTGGCCGTATCCCAACGCCTCTGTATGCATATCAGATCTCTAATCTCGACGAGGAGTAACAACAGCTCGTCAGCGTCTCGCATGAACCTCTGGTTCCACTCGTCTGTACCATCGCCCACTATGACGTCACGCCATGCTATCTGTGCATTGCAACTATCCTCGGCCACGGTCAATCCGGAGTCTCTCACACGGACTCGAAGTCACGAACTCGGTATCTTCATCACTCTGTAGAAGATATCTGGCCAAACACGTCCTCGGGAACTCGTCCTAACCATCGGAGGAATACATAATACTTGTCCATCCTTGATCAACTCACAACGCATCTGGGTGAGGTCTTCTATCCGAAGCTGGTCAGCTTACTGGTCTCTTATCATATGATATCCGGACGACGTCAAACTTTCGATCGAGTCATCAAGGTCCTAAAATTTCCCGAAAGCTCAATACCTGTGCACAGTCTAAAAATATCTGGTACATACCACAGTACCTCTGGACCAGCCATAGAAGGGCAGACCCAAGCCTCGCTGATGGCACCGCTAAACTGCTGCAAACCTTAAGGTTCAAAAGCGGTTCCATAGTCATCATGTCGAGTTAGGGTTTCATTCTTCTAGAAGGTCCACAGAATTACCTGCATGTTCCTCCGAACACTTTAAACTTGGGAAAAGAGGGTTTCTGACACTCGTTTGAACTCTTTAGCTTCGCCTAGCCGGCATGTGAATACACTCCGTCCGCACGCTAAATAATGCCTTAATCCTCCAGGAAAGACAGTACATCAATGGTCATCTCCGGATCGGTCTGCTCTAGATCTGAGTAAGACTCTCCACACTGGAAATCTTCAACTCAACTGGGCCCACGTCGGCTCATCAATCTGACGAATCACCTTCGTCTCTCAACTCGGGCTAGGCTAGCTATCATCTGTCGCATTTCTGCCTGGAAGCTCCGGCGATCTCAGCCCGTAAGCTCTGGAAGCGACATCCCATCAATCTTAGCAACAACTGGGTCATCTGTTTGCACGGTAGGCGACATCACAATCTCTGCAATAGGCTGTACATCGATAGTCCTCTCACAATAGGAAGCCTCTAACAGTGGACCGATCATCTGGTGAAAACCAAACACTCTCCTGAACAGGAGGTCACAACACAAAACTAACTCGATACGTTCCCATGTCACCAGAAAACACAATAGTCAACCCTCTTACTAGACGAGCTCTCCCTGACCGCAACACTAGCAGCAGCTCAATCTGCGCTCAAACATGGTGACAGGAACCTCAGTCGAGTATCTAAGAGAGCAGATCAATGGCAAGAAAGGAAACGACAGATCCAGAGTGGATACATGATCATAAGAAGGAACAACATCAATGAGAGTATGATCATGGAAACAAATAGAATCGAAGATCTTAAATGGATGTATAATCAAGGGTACGAAGAGAATCATAGATCTCAAAAATATGAACATCCTAAGGTTTCTTAAGTGGAGTATCGTATCGTAAATATGCCGCGGAATATACGTACGGTACGTCACTCTACTCAAGCTACCTACTCCATCAATCAGGGTCAACCTATGAAACGAAAGTTCGGGTCTAATATCCCCCATTCAAGTCTAAGTTCCGTAAGGTCAAGCCTAGGTTTCGAAATACATACCCGTCCCAAACTCCGCATAGTCAAACATAGACTCGAACAAAGGTTAAACCTAGCGTTCTGATACCAACTTTGTCACGACCTGAAATATTAGCTCGTGACCAGCACTTAAATCACGCAACGTATAAAGGCGTAACATAATTCAAGTAAGCTGAAACCCATAAATCTAAACCTTTTTAAGAAAATAAAGGAGGTGAAGTTTTGAAATAAAGGTATAATGAAATCAAGTTTTCTTAATGCATAGAAAAAGGGACATAAAAATGCAAGTGAAATTTACTAGTTTGAAAACATGTTTCGTCTTTTAAAAATTTGGGCAGCACCACCTTTGTATATTTTGGTCCAAAACCACAATACAAGATAATGATAAAGGCATGCCAAGCGTGAGCTAGCTCTTCGCCAAACGGAGGATAACAACTACGCAAGACAATATATATAAGTATACGACGCCCAACGACGAAATTCACCACAAAGAAATGCAAGACATAAAACTACAAGTAGCGGAAAACCCCTCGCTCTTAGTCTCGCAACCACAATCCCACTAAGTCTCATTACTTATACAATTTATTAATTTTGATTAATGGAGTTTACTAGATACAATACGAAATATAGATACAAGAGTGGGTACGGTACAAATGTCCTACCCACCAATACAAAACACCCGAATGCAACTGTGTGCCAGCGAAGCCGCTACTGATCCAAGCGGTCAACCTGCAAGAACTGTGGCACAACGGTGGTGAGTTGCCAACTCGTGAGTAGAAAAATATCAACAGATAGAAATCGAATAAACAACGACTCCTAGGTTAGCAATATCATAAAGGTAATACTATGATATCTAGGGTGACAGTATCTGTATATGTGCCGAACAATGAAATCAACTCCTATATGTATGCGGATATCATCCAATCATATAGTCAATGTCTGTAGGCATGTGGATCTCGTCTAACCATATAATCAATGTATGCATGCACGTAAATATCATAAAGAGTGTGCATGGAAGTATGAGGATATAAATCAACAGTGTCCCTCGCGACACATCAAAATCATGGAACCTGGATGTCCAACATCGACACCCGAAAACATCATGAAACCCGTGTCTAACATCGACACGTAAATCCTCATATCTCGGGATCCGTTAGTTCGGATTGGTCCATGGGCTCCGTCAGTCTGGATCAGCCCATATCATCTCTCGACTCCGGTCGGTATCCTCCGGATATCCGCCAGGTCCAACCAATCACCGGTAGGTAGTAGTCCCACTACCAGGCTCACCGTCTGTATACACGGAATCCCTTTCTTTCCCCGGGGTACCATACCGGGTCCACCATATACCCACAATCGGCCTTATCCGCCTCCTCGAATCGGGTTTCACATGTCGCTCTCAGAACCGAGAAAACACATGGTGGACGCACTGATATATCATATCAAGAGAAACCAGGTTTTCAAAACAATACATACTTTCTTTTAACATGACCACGGTTCTCAAATCCAGAAATCTCATGAAAATAATATATCTCAATGCGTAAAATCATAAAGCATGATGTATGCGACATATGATGGAAATGAAAGCATATCCATATATCATGCAACATGGAACAATGATGTATCATATTAAGGTAAAACTGCTCCTTTAAACGATTCCAGTTTTGAAAATATGTCTTGCGGTTCCCAATATCTCCAAAGTCAAATGCAACAACGTATAAAAGTGCACAGGTAACTATAGCAAGTAAATTATGCAAAGAGTCATATCATGATGCAGCAATCCTACTATGTAGTGACATGGCAATTATCGATGATGAAGTGTGTGAGCCGGCAAATCGGTGTACGTGTAACCAACGCATCATCGATAATGGTGTAAGTGTACTAACACAGGTATATGCAATGCAATGATAATATCATGAATGCAGCATATGGTAAATCATCAGCTAGAAGCTATAAGGGATACGTAGCTATCATATGTCTGAGTTGGTGAATCTATCAATCGACATCTAGCCTCACAGCATCACGTACGGTATAATCCATTGTACGGTATCCTCTAGTCAAGGGTATGGATCAATCATCAAGTCAAACTCATCACGTACGGAAAATCATCGTACGGCGGCATAATACTAATAGGGATCCTATCAACCTATAAGACAATGAGGGTACGACCTAATATCACGTATGGCCTATCATCCATGATTCACAACATTACACACACACACACACACACACACACACACACATATATATATACATATACATATACCTATGTCCCATGTCACATCCATAACGATCTTATATCAGGGGACCGACAAGGTATCAATCATCTCAATCGTCTCGCATCCGTATACCAACATATCACCAAATCATCATATTCGTCTTATATTCTTTTCATCGCATTTATATCTCACATCAAGTCGAGTTTACATAAACATTCTATCTCTACTATAAGTATAAGTATCTAATCTAACATACACACCTGAACCATACAATCAGATTTTTAAAGAAGCAAATCATAGTTTTGAAAATAGGGGTTACGGTGTTTTTAAGGAAAAGATATCATTTGAAATTCTGTAACGTCCCTCAAGGTAACAGTTTAAAATATGCATACGATTCTTCAGTTTAGAAATATGTATGGTTCGGATGACACATCTACGTTGACTATCTAGTCCTATAGTATCCTAAACGGCAATATCGTCAAATATCATCCTCAAATACCGTCATCACATATTAGCTGTATTATATCACTTCTAACTATCCTTAGTTTCTAATATGGTTTCCCTAACTATCAGTTAACTCTAACCCTAGTTTCCAAATCTAGGTTTTATTAACCATATGCTACAAATCGGTTTCCACCAAAACTTTGCGGGGGTGCTATATGCTATCCACCCGACTTCCCCCTTGGATATAGATCCACTCACCTTGGTCTTCGCTTGCCGAAGTGGATGACGCCATGATCCGTTGCCTTGGAATCCATGCGAAGGTACCTACAATAAAACACATATCGCCACCTATTAAAATCAAGTTCTGAAATCCAAAACGGTACGCGCATTGCTCATAGGTCAGAACCTATGGCCTACACATACAAAATCAATCAAACACCCCTTGTTGTTGATGTGCAAACATCCAACAACCAAATACCAATCCAAATATCAAAACTAAACATTTCAAAATACGGGAAATATAGCCAAAATCACACCAAGGTGCTTCCAGATTTTGACTCAGGCCAAAACTAGGTGCACAAACAAGTCTAAGGTGTAGTACAGGGAGTGTATGAGCTACTGTAAAATTCCCAGCACCATAAACCATGAAGTGGCCGATCACCCCCACCCAAAATCCGAGGTCGCCGGCCCAGGGGTCTCTGTTTGGGTTCATCAGGTCAGAGTGGTCTCCTAGTGACTTAATTTGGTCCCTGGTATTGGTTGGTTTACTAAAATATGTCCTAGGTTGCTCCAGATACCCTGTAGGCACACTAAAAGTCATAAAACCGATACGGAACAAATCCTCGGTTCGAGCATCGGGTTCACTTCTATGGCTCAGATCATGAATCGTGTCACCATGGTAGGGTTGTACTCGAGACCCTAAGTGTTCATCTGAAAGGGTTTGAAGGTGGAAGGAGATGAGGGTGAGGAAGATGAAGAAGGATATGAAAAGGAAAAAAAAGATGGGGGAATAGAATGAGGCAGCCCCCCTCTCTCAATTATTCTCACTCTTTTTCTCTCCAAGTCATCATTATGTCTCATGTCTCTCTCCTCACTCATCATGACACCTTTTCTTTCTCTTTTCTCACCAAAACACATACACCCAAATAAAACAACACCATGAAATAACATGTAACATGTCATGGTGCACTTACCCTGAAAAACTGTAGAAACGCGGATTTGGCTTAATCGCGATTTGCAGTGCACTAATCGGGTTTTTATCAAAACTGCATATAATAAATTTTTAAAATGCCAAATCCTTTAAATATATTTTTAAATGAATAAATCATTTTAATTTCTAATTATTTCACAGATATTGGTATATATATTTATAAGCTTTTTCGAAAACCCCAATTTCGCAAATCGGGCAGTTTTCGGGAAATATATTATTTTAATATTAAATTCCAAAAATAATATGTTTTATTTTCTGAAATGTTACAACAACGCTTTCGCGAAGGTCCTTAATTAGATAACCCTTTCTCTTTTGGCGGTTTCACCGTGAACACTTTCCTAGACACCCCGTGAACGATATACCGTTAAGCGGTGTTCTAAACACAATTAACCTCTCCTAATAAGCTCGAAGTCCTTAAAGGCTTAAAGTCTAGTTTCTTTTAAAATTTGTGCGGGTAAACTTTATGCTCAATTCGTGATTTATGGGCCACGAAAAAAGGGATGAAATCTTTTACCGTATGTTGTGAGGTTCGCTTGCCCTTAAGTCCGTATTAAAGGATGCAATGTGCAAATCAATGAAAAAATTATTCAACGAATCAAACAATCGTTTTCTATGTTTAAGCTCGGCACTGCAACAAATACGGGTTAGTAAATTTTATCGTTTGACGGCGAACTTGCAAAGAATCCTGCAGAAGATAGTATATTGGATGCGTCATATTTGAGAAGAAGGTGTTACAAATACGTACCGATAAGTTTTCGAGTTAAAAAACTCTCGTTGAATTGAATCCGGCTAGCTTGAAACGTTCGCTTGCGCGGGTCAAACTACCTGGATCTTTGGCACTGTAGTTCGCAATCACCTTAATTTTGAATGTACACTTTGCTCCACACGATCGCAGTTTGCAAATCCGTCTAAATCTACAAATGTCGGAAAAAATGGGTTATTGGTGCGAAAAAGCGATATGAATGCCCAAACACCAGCACACTAAAAATTATAAAAATCAAACAATAAAATTGGGACAAAATTAGAATAATGGAGCAGAGAGAAAAATTTTGGATCAAAAGGGGGCTACTTGGCCGGTGCCGACGGATATTTGTGGGTTCTCGCCGGACTTCCTTTGGAGTTTGGGCTACAAATTTCTTTTGTTGTCACAGTGTTCTACTAGTGTCTCAATGATATTGTTTAACTTTTCTGTTTAGTTCCAGAGCGCTTGCAGGTCAAAAATCCAGAGAACAAAATGTTAGCAATGTTAATTTTTGTTTTGGTTTTGAAATTTTTTTGATTTTTTGTTTGTTTTTAAGAATGGCGATAGATGGTATAAAAAAGATTAATCCGAAATAACAAGAATGAAAACGTTACCGTCTCCCCAGAACGGCGCCATTTGATAGCACACTTTTGGCGTGTCATATTTTAATTCTAAAGTTTAACCACAATCAGGACGGCGTCGCGTGTAGCTAGCCGCGATGAGTATGGGTCGTCCGCAGGGAGACAGAGCATTTAACGTTCTTGTTATGACGAGTTAAAGTGAGTGGCGGAATTGTTCGTATCTAACCTATGTGTATATATGCAAAAGAATAAGTTTGTTAGGAATAGATAGGTTAGTGTAAGTTAGTGAATCCCGTACTCAATCCTTTGTGCCGAGCTTGACCAATGAAGCTAGAGCAATCAGCAGCAACGTGGATTAGGATGCTTAAGCACGGTATTTGTGAAATCCGGCTTATTGACCCTTGTCCGTCCGTTCTTGTCTCTTGACTTTCACCTCCGGCCGAACCGAACGCAACCGGTCACGGTTAGGGGTCACCGATACCTTGGTAAGGTAGGGTGCCTAACGGAGCGCTTGCGTAAGGTTTGGGCAGAGTTCAATGGAAAAATATCGGGCAAAAGAAATGAGAAAAGAAACCTTAACTTACAATATCATTTTCTTTCCTAACAACACCATATTTACAAACCAACAACACAACAAAGAGAAAGAGCAAATACAAGATAAAAGAAAAGAAAAGAAAAGAAAAGCAAGCAAATAAGTAATTGGCATGGAAATAAAATGCAAGTACGTAAATAGCAAGTAATGAAAGAGCAAGTAAGTAAAGAAAAGATAGAAATAATACTAAGAACCCAAGAATGAATGCTTCATTAACTCAAAGTGACAATACAAGCCATGGGTTCAATAACCTAAACTTAAACTTATAAGCTCAATGAAGAGGTTGCAAGATCAAGAGAAGGCAAAGAACTCAAGGCAAAATGGAGGCAAAATGAAAGTTTTATTAATCTCAAATGATGAAACAAACCTTGAGTTCAATAACCGAATCTTAAACTTGCAAACTCAATGAAGAGGTTGAAAGATCAAGAGAAGGCAAAGAACTCAAGGAAAACTAGCTATGTACAAGAACAAAATGAAAAGAAAAGAGAAAGAGTGGTTCTAATGTGTAGAATGAGAGAGAGCCCATCCCTTTCTCACTGATCTGTATTTATAGGCTCAAAATAAAATTAAATAAGTAATAAAAATGAGATGATGTGACTGCAAGGGAGGGACGGAAGAAAGATGGGGACAATTAGACACAGTGGGGCCGGCGAGATCGGATTTATTGGGCATGTCGCCGGCTTAAATCCGAGCAACTTGGCTCGTGTTGGTGCTGTGGTCTTGTGTTCTCTCGACAAGTCCACTGGTGCTGCTTGATTTGCCTATATGAACCTAGTCTGCACTCAGGGATTTAGAGAGAAACTTGATGCTTTATATCACATCACACCTTTTTGCATTTATCATTCTTGTCCCCCATGTGTGCCCACCATATGCCATGGGTAGCCCCACAATGGTCCATGCCAAAGATTTGTGTGTACACTTGTATTTTGTTGGACCAAAATTATGTACACAATTATTTGTTGCAAAATAACTTTTTGGATATCGATCGGTTTGCAGTTCCGGTTGCAGTGTCGGCTCACAATCGTTATATCCATGATTTTGAATGTGTTTCCAGTATTATGTCACGGATATCTATAATCTGTATTTACTGAGCAGACACTGGTTAATAGTACCGATATATAAAAAAAAGATAATGAATGAGTGGTATTAAAATACAGTTTTATGATATGAACAGCTGATTCCATAGCCATTGGTGTTTGACATTGATGATTGTATACAGGTGCTCATTAGATGAGTTACACTGGACGGACTCGCTGAAAACTCCTGGATGGTATTATACCAATGTCAGATAGCAATTCTCTGGCGACATGAGTACATGGTAGTCCCTAGACCTGAAATCGCCAAACTGTCTTGTGTGTGTTCCCACTGTACTTAGATTACTACCCTAACACGGCTCTACTGAGTCGTGCAAACAGGTTTTAGTTGGGTACAGTCTCGAAGCACATGGAGGTAGTGAGAAGTCGAGGGGATTCGTCACTCCCGGTATTGGGAGTCGATATCGCACTGTATAAGACACGATTATAACCTGAAGTCCATGGCCATGGCATTAGAGATAAACCAGTAAGTGTTATTAGTTGTATCTCTTAGGTTATGAGTCCTCTGTCAGCATGACTTATCGGGTTATTGGGGTCTGACAAATTCCACTCCCCAGATCCAGTGTGTGATACTCCTTGACGAAGAGACCGGACTGTGCGGTGACTGTCACTTAAAGACTTTATTGGGTCCAGATGAGTTCGCTCGTCAACCTGCCTTTATCTTGCTCATATCCGGGTAGCCATTACGTACAGCTAGTGCCACTGACGAGCTTATGGGTCAACCTAAAAGGGGGTTGAATCTTAAAGTGTTTCAGATTCTACCGGATACGATCTTGTATAACCTACTACCAGCATATTGACAGGTCTTCATAGTCCCACAACGAAAGTGCCTGCTCGGGAAAAATGCGATGTGACGTACATATAGGGATACATACATGAGTTCGATAAAACATGTATATTGGATATACATGTTTAAACGGACGGCTGTTATACTAGACGGTTTAAAAACTGGAATATTAAGGCAAGTGTTGACTTGATAATCGTATTTATGATACGGTTTCTAGTATAGTGTATATGATACACACACACTTTCTACAGTACATGATACTGAGAAGATATTGATGGCATTTCGTGTATGTGATGCATGATGTGTACGTGTATAGGACACATGTACTAATACTTATTTAATATATATATTAATTCTTATGCTGCTTGATTTGCCTATATGAACCTGGTCTGTACTCAGGGATTTGGAGGGAAACTTGATGCTTTATATCACATCACACCTTTTTGCATTTATCATTCTTGTCCCCCATATGTGCCTACCTGTCACGTCCCGAAAGTACGGAACGCGACTGGCACTTAGATTACGAGACGTCTAAAGGCGTACCGTAACCTAAGTCAGCCAAAGCCCAGAAGAATCTAAACCAAAATCAAAAGAGAGTGAAGGAAAACCTTAAATGAAAACGGTTTTTAAATCAATTAAGTTGCATAGAATCCCTTTTTAAAAACATCATAAATTTCTGAAAATTTCGGCAGAGTCTCCCCTGTAATTTCTATCCCCCAAAATGGGTACAACAAGATAATAAACCTGTAAACATAAAATGGCATCCCCGAGTGGGAGCTAGCTCTTCGCCCAAGGCGGATCACAACCACATGCAATATAATAGCAATATCAAGAAAAGAGCATGAAAGAAACGCAAAGTATCCGAAAACACAACGCCGGCTCAAGTGAGCTCGACCCAAAAGAACCACAAATATACAAGTCTCTCAGTCTCATCACTAGGTCGCATATACAATATAAAGTGGTAGATGGAGAATACTAGATACAATGCTAAAGCAAAAGAAATAAAGTGTGCTCGCAACCCACCTACGGGCGATGTCGCGAGTCTGCGCAAAAGGAGCTGATGATAAGATAGCCCGCCGCTACAAGACTGACGGGTCCGACCTGCAAGACACTGTGGCACAACGGGGGTGAGTTGCCAGCTCGTGAGTAAATATAACATCTAATAAGGCAATCATAAGAATGCACGCAATGCACCACAACATGTATGTCCATATGTGATATAATATCTCTAGTATGCATGCACAGGTATGCAATGTCATTATTAAGTCTTTAAGTGTTTTAAATGCTAAGGGTATTGAATTCTTAACATTAGAACATGAATATCTGTATAATAGCTAAATACCATCAAGAAATCATCTGAAAACCCGTGTCAAGCATCGACACCAAATAGGAATCATATCTGTCTCAATATCGGGCTCCGTCAGTCCGGATCGGCCCATATCATAAATCTCACGACAACGGTCGGTATCCTCCGGATATCCGTCGCGCCAGACATCACCGGTAGGTAGTCTTCCCCTGCCAGGCTCATCGTCTACAACTCGATCTTCTTGCCCCAGGGTACCATACCGGGCCCACCATGTACCCGAGACGGTTCATCCACTCCTCGAATCGGGTCTCGAAATCCAACAGAAAACATGAAAACTCATGGTGGACGACACATACATCACGAGAAAATCGCAACTTTTTTTTGAAAATGATAAATATAAGGTTTTGTTAAATTCTTGCGGTTTTCCCCAAAATCCAGAAATCGCAGCAATACTGAAATCCTCAAGAAAATCATAATATCCACATGTTATATATGATAAATGTCTATGATATCAATGCATGTGATGTGAATTTTTGCTAGAAATCTAGGTAAATATGATGATGATGCGAGGTATATACATGCTATGCAAATTCATATATCAAGTATGAATGCAAGTGGCGATATTATGATAAACAGATTCTATAGTGCGTGTGGCATGGCATTTACCAAAGGCGTGTGTGTCACATGAATAGTGCGCGTGCAACAGAAGCCAATGGTAAGGTGTTCGTGTCCTACGAAATGATATAGCATAAGTATAGATGAATGTCCATGCAGTTTAATATACTGTTCGCTATAAGGGTATGCAGTGTACATGAATGGATATGCTAGCTAACACAATAAATCTTGCAAAAAGTAGGGTAATCCTAACTGGGGGGGCGCATCACGCCATCCAGACGATTCCCCCATAGATGAATATATCTACTCACCTGAAATCCCCGCTAATCTGATCCGGCCAGCGCCTTGCCTTTTCGCGCCGTGTCCCAAGTTTCCCCGACCGATCCTATATTTGCACAATATCAAGCATAAGATTATAAAACCTAACACAATGCAAGTCACAACATATAATTATCCACGCTCTCGAATTAATCATAGCATGCACTCGGTGCGCGGAAAAACGCACGAAAATCACTAACCTTTAACTAGAATCGTCATTTTGGGAAAATCGACTAATCTACAACCCGACTAGACGAAACCCCGCGTTCGTGCACTCTAATAGTCCTATATGAAGCTAATTATATCGCTAACATAACGCAATTAGGTCGCATTCTACTTTCTATAAAAATCTAGTAAGCAATTTGCTTACCGATTCGATGCAAACATCGAAATTTGTCGATTTAGCAAGCATATCATTGCACAATTAACCATTCTAATCAATTAGATAACCAAAACCCTAACTTAATTTTAACAACCATGTTTTAAACCCTAACTCAACATCAAAACCCTTTCTAGATTTTCATGAACAATAATTTACAACTAAATTAATACTTCAAAATTAAATTCTAGCATATATAAACTACAAGTTAGCAACTAGTTTAGGATTTTACCTTACAAGTGGAAACCTAGCATGATCAAGTCACCAAGAAAGCCTCCTTTCATCATGTTTTTTAACTAATTTGGGTTGAAGAGAGAATGGATTAGGGTTTGGCTTTGAATGGATGAAAGAAATTTGTGGATTTTTGTGAATTTTTGTATGAAAATTGAAGCAAAAAGGAGTGAGAAGAGAAGGAAATCTGCAGGTGAGGGGGTCGGCTGCAGGTTGAGGAGGAAGTGTGGGATTTTTGGGAGAAGTTTCTAGGTCTACAAACCCATCATGTTATCATTTAATGCTTTAATGTCAACCTTTTTACAAAAAAACCCATTTTTACTTCATTTTTTCAAAAAATTTCCCACCCTAAAACCAAAAGTTTGCAAGACATGATATAATTTTATTAACACCATATTTTAGCTTATAAAGACTCCTAATTATGAAATTTACCTAATTACATTTGCATTTATCACTAATTTAATGTATTTAAAAAGGCTTAAAATAATAAAAAAAATAATTAATTACGAGAAAAAATTTGTTTAACTAGAAAATTATAAGTGACATTTTAGTGACAAAATTATAGTAATATCTTGTCTAAATTTTGTATAATTAGGTCTATAATGAAAAATATCAATTTTGAATTTTTACGGAAAAAGCCGAAAAATTAGCCGATTACCGAAAAACTGCCTAAACGATTTTCGAAGGGTTACAATACCATGTCCCATGGGCAGCCCCACCATGGTCTATGCCAAAGAGTTGTGTGTACACTTGTATTGTGTTGGACCAAAATTGTGTACACAATTATTTGTTGCAAAATAACTCTTTTGATATCGATCGGTTTGCAGTTTCGGTTGCAGTGTCAGCTCACAAATGTTATATCCGTGATTTTGAATGTGTTTTCAGTATTGTGTCACGGATACCTGTAATTTGTATTTACTGAGCAGACACTGGTTAATAGTACCGATATATACAAAAAATAGATAATGAATTAGTGGTATTAAAATGTAGTTTTCTGAGATGAACAAATACCCCCAAACTTATCATTTGCTCGTCCCGAGCAAAACAAAAATCCTGACCACATTTTCATAGGGAACGCGGTTGCACTGAGCTCGTGCAATAAGCTGTTAAACCTCTAGGTGTCCCTAGTAGGAGGAGTGTTGTCTTCTGAGTGTTTTCAGCGGATATCACCCACAAAATCCCGTCAAGCTAGTTTCATAAGTTAACGTCGATTCTACTCCTAAAGTTTAGTATCTAGCTTAGAAATTCTATTATCCTAAGTTAGAAATATTCAACACTTATGTTTCACGCCTCTAATTTATTCAACCTCAGATCCTATACGTTTTTACAGTTGAAAAAGATCTTATTTTCTTTTTAGTTTTCCTTCTAAAGTGCGGTCTCCAATCAGGGATTTTTATCAGTTTTACGGAAAACATAAGTCTTATTCTTTATTCCTATCTTTCCTCCAAACATCGATTGTATACCCCTACATGTGTGTAAAATTTCACCCTTAAACTTAAGAATTCAATTCAAGATATGGTACCCTTGCCCTAATACCGAATACTACTTCTTTTCATTAATGATGGATGGTGTTGCTCACATACCTTTCATGTGACTATTAATGCTTCTTGAGGCACTAACCACCGATTACTGAATATGTGAGCTTAAAGCGTACATAACAGTTTCCAGGTCTTGACTTTATTTATTTTTCTTTTCTTTATTTTTTCTTTTTCAAGACCGGATATATTTTTCAATGATGCTCTTTTGGTGGTTATATTTAAATACCGTTTTTTCTTTCATACTAGGTTCTCTGGCAAGAGTATTTCTAGGTATTCTCTACTATCTCAAGTTTCAATGTTGTATATGTGCAGTTTGTAGGGTATATACTTTCTAAATTTGGACTCAAGAATAGAAACTATTTTTCGGATTTATCCTTCAGTAAAGTTTTCAATACTTTCCCTTCATCTCGACTTAACTCAAGAACTGAACTCAAGATTACCTACTTCTATAAAAAATCTGTAAGGACGTATAATTACCAAGGTTAAACAGAATGAGAGTTATTTTTAGGGTTTTCAATTCCTATGCCTAGGATTTAGTTATTTCTATCGTATCAACTAAACTTTCGGAATCAAAATCTATGTTACCCTATTAGCTAACTTGACGACAAAGTTTTTATATTTTTGTAAAATTTTTGATTTTTATGGGTTTTTAAATAAGTATGCAAATGCGAAGTATACATATGAATGCGAGGGTAGAAAGCTTACCGAGCACACCCCCAAACTTAAACTTTACAATGCTCTCACTGTCAGGCTACACCAAGAGTGTCAAACTTGTCGGTGCTCCCCTATTTTTTTTTATTTTATTTTATACAAAACAAAAAGCAAACCAAAAATATATATACAAAAAGATCCCTCCAAACTTAAGTGAAACAATATTGCCACTGTTTAAGCATTAAAGTTTAGGATTAGGGAGGAAAGAACAGTATCAATCTATACAAGGCCTTACACAGGACAAAAGTGAGCACCAACCATTCAAAAATTTTATCGCGATAGTGTGCCGGTTGGTGAAAAAATGCGGAGAGGAAAGAAATGGAGAATACGCGAGATCGTATGGGGATAGAAGTGGTATATGGTCCCGGTATATGAGGAGAAGAATGGCGGAAGGGAAAAAAATAGAATACGAAGTTGAGGGTGGAAATGGAGTGAATAAATTAGTACAATTTGTAATGACCGATGTATAGCAAGCGATTGTACTAATCTATCAACCCGTCGAGAAATGGGGTCAAATCCCTCAAGATTCGTGAGAAAACATTGGTAGACCGAACTTGGTAAACCAGACATAAGAAAAGAAGGTAATACGATGTTTTGCAAGGTCGGAACGGTGGAAAGGATGGAAGGGAGTGATCGATGAATGTTATCGGTTAATGATTCAGGAAGGTGTACACAGTTAATGAAAAGGATAGAATGAATTGGAAAATTCGACTCATCAAGTAAAACTGGTTCATCCTCAAAACTATCCTCAAAAGTCTCCTCAAAATTCAGCTTATCCATCCATTTATCATCTATTTCCAGACGCATATGGTGTTCGGGAAAGAAAGTCAATGACTCGGGATGATGTCCACATGGAAGTGAAAGAACATGATGAATTGGTGAGAAAAAATCATCCAAAACCGCGGGTTCATCATCCATAATAATCCCAGCGTCAATATTCTCAATCAAGTGAAAGTCAAATTTCTCAGACACCTCACCAAAATCATGGATTTCAATCAATTCAGGTTCTAGAGTGGAGGTGTAGAGGTCAAAGGGATTGGGTGTGGTTGCACTTGACATGGTCCCTTCACAATCGGGTAAATAAAACACTATAAAGTCACACAAATCATTAAACGTTCTATCGTCAATTTATGATTCATTTAGGGTACTCGATAAACTTTCAAGACCGGAGTTTTGGAATTCAATTTGCAATGGGTAGGTTTGATTTGGAAGGGTGTACTGCTCACTCTCACCACTCAAATTCTCAACCTGTCCTATTGCCTCATCTACATTGGAAAATGCTGAGCTAGTTAGAAACTAGCTACCGGGTCACTAGGTTGTATGAGGGCGGCCATGGACGCATTTAAATACATCATTTGTTGGCACAACGCTACCCGAAATTCTTCCAACGACTGCTCAAGACTAGACATGGGTTGTGAAGGGGTTTCAGTCAAAAATTCAAAGTTGTTTGGATACTGGAAACTCCCAACAGGCTGTTCAGAAGCAATGTCTAAGGAAGGTGTAAAAGTCGGGTAGGATTGATAAAAATCGAATGGCTGGACAGGGTTAAGATCAATGTTATGATAAGAAGGTTCTATAACCACCTTCTTACGTTGATACCCCTTTTGAGAGTCCTATTGCAAATCAACCCACAAGGGGTTTCTGTATGATGTATTGAAAGTTTATGGGGTCCTCATAATGACTTTAAACTACAACGTGGTTATAGAAACTCGAATAAATCACATGGTAGTTTCTACGAAATAAGCCTAAAATTAAATTTAGTATACAATGGAATTTTTTTATATTATGGAAGCACCTTGAAGTCAACAATAAAAGTAAGGAATAAAATAAAATTTTATATTATAAAAACCCTTTGAAACCCATACCACAAAAATAAAATATAAAATTAAATTAGTAAGTAATTGCATTTGAACCCAATATTTTCTCCATGTCATAGTCACAAATTCGCCGTTCGGGAATTACTCGACGAGGTCGAAAATTCGGATTTGTGGAACTATTCGGAAAAAATTAGTAGGTATTCGAGAAAGATTCGGCAAGTATTCGGAAAATGTTCGGGTAGGATTTCGAGAAAGAAATTAATATATGAGGTGCTGGGTTTTGATATTGCGAATTATTCGTTGTTTTTGTGAATTACTCGCTGTTTATTTGAATTATTCGTGAATAATTCGCGAATTATTCGAAGCGTTCGATAGTGGCGATTAAATCAGAGAATTAATCGGCCGATCAAAAATTCGTGAATAATTCACGAATTCGCCGAATTATTCACGAATTATGTGACTATACTCCATGTAAGTAAACTAATTTACCATCTAGGGGACCCCACTATTGATTTATTTTAGCATATATATGTATGAGAATTTTTCTTAAATATGATATTTGTTTGCATATTAATCTTCTGTATTTTTACAAATGTTCAATGGGGGCAGTTGCCACAGCTGGACCCTATATGGATCTGCCCTTGCTTGTTCGGTAAAGGGATTAGTGATACATACAACATTTTCTCGTATATATGTCAACTCCGGCTAGCAAAAATTTTAGATTCATAGGATGCACATGAATTCTTTCTATAATATAAAAAAATAATTGTCAGCATGAATGGATAGCTATTAGGTTTATAAATATACAAAAATAATTGTGTGCATGAATAGATAGGTATTATATTCATAGCATGCACATGAATTATTTCCATAATATACAAAAATTTTAGATTCATAACATGCACATGAATAAGCATTGAATACTTTAAAGTTTACTTACATGGAGGTCCAACCAAATAGACTTGAGCAATAATGGTGGAGGGCCTATTAATGTCTTATATCCATGTACCATAAAGTTTTTCCAATGTGGGACAATTGCTCCCACATACCTCAATAGTCTACCTCACTTGCAATATGGTTGTCACGTATCGTACAACATATATAGAGCTAAATCTTTGAGTGGTTTCTTTATTGTTGGTACATGGAATGGAATATTACCAAAAATCCTTACATTCCTTGGAATATGTTTTCTCATGCATCTAATTTTAAGAAATCTTGCATTATTCTGCTTGGTATACAGCGTTCAAATGATATGAAAATCTGTAGACATATATTTAAAGATATGGAGATCGGTATGGATGGATTCGGTCGCCGAAAATATCGACGAATAATTGACTTTTAAAGATGTCTCAATAGAAATTTCCTATCGTGTCAATGTATAACCCGTTTCCTACATATGTGTGTGGAGTAAAAGGGGCCGACAATATCCCTAGGTATAGGATGTATCCTACACAGTGAATTCAATCATTAGCTATAAACTATCATTACAGTAAACCCTACAAAATTTTCTAACAGTTTTAAGACAATATTCAAAATGGTGGATAGTTCGGCAAAGTTCACACCAGCGGTAGAAATTTCAAAACTCTACAAATTCGACGACACTCATTTCTAATGATGGAAAGGGAAGATCTATTTCCTCATAGTGGCACTAAAGTTGGTGCATGTTCTAAAAGGAGAGAAGCTTAAACCAACCGAAAATGAAACATTAGCGGATATCAAATTGCAACAGAAATAGGAGCAAGAAGACTTCCTCTGTAAAGGCCACATTTTGAATGGTCTCTCCAATGAGTTGTACGATGTATATCATCGCAAGTTCTTAGAGGCTATAGTAAAAGAACTTTGGGATGATCTGTACAACAAATACAAAACCGATGATGCCTGTACCAAAAACTTTCTAATTGGAAAATTATTTGATTATACAATGATAGATAATAAATCCATTAAGTTCCAAGTTAATGAATTTCAATTACTTATGCATCAAATAATCTCTGAGGGTCATCCTCTCGACGAGTCATTATAAGTCTCTTCTATTATTGCAAAGTTACCATTATCTTTGAAAGACCGTCGAAAGGAACTCAAACAAACGAGGAAAGCTATGACTATGTAAGAACTGGTTAAGTTTCTCCAACTTGAGGAAAATTTTCGAAACTTAGATAAATTAGAAATGGAAACAAGAAATCCAAAGACTCTTATAATAGAAAATAGCTCCAATAATGAAGGCCAAAAGAGAAAGAAAAAATGACAACTCTGCAAATAATAATAAAAAACATAAGCAATGAAATTCTAAAGGATCTTGCTGAATATGCGGAAAGAGTGGTCATTTTAAAAAACAATGTAGAATGTATTTGAAGGAAAAACACTAAAAAGATGCTAATATGGCATCCAACGAGGATTTTGCAGCAGTAATTTTTGAAACAAATGTTGTTGGGGACAATATGGAATGGTGGATAGACTCAGGTGCTACGAAACAAATTGCTCGAACTAGGATTCTCTTCAAGACAAATGAAAACGTCGACAGTGGTGAAGAACTCTATATGGCAAATTCATCCACAGCCAAGGTCAAAAGGACAGGAAAGGTTATTCTCCATCTTTCATCGGGAAAGAATTTGACTTTGAATGATGTACTTCATGTTCCGGATATCAGGAAAAATCTTGTATCCGTGAGTCTTCTAAATAAATATGGTTTTATAGTGTTGTTTGAATGTGGCAGCATAGTTCTGTCCAAGGATGGCATATATTTCGGTAAATACTATGTAACTGTTGGGTTATACTAGTTCCCTGACCATCTACCATGGTCGTTTGTGGAACAAATATTTTAGGATTTAAAAAACTGGCGCTAGAATAACACGATATAGGATCTACCATAAAACTAAACTAGCTAACATGAAAGGAGCTAACTACTATGATAGGAATTTCTCACTAAAAGATCCATGTCCTTCGGTCTTCTTTCCTCTTTGTTTGCTACTAGTGATCTCCTTGATCGAGCTTGTTCTTCTTTGCTTGCTCCTTCGGTTCCCCTGGATCGAGCTTGATGGCCTGTCTTCCTCCTTCGAAGATGATCCACCCGAGTGATGTAGTCCATGGCTCTAGCTCCACACTAAGAGTCTAATGGAGTAACTAGAGACTTTAGATTGCTAGTCTAAAGAGCTTAGGTTGTAGTGTGAGGTCCTTTGTGTGTTTCTATCTCACCTCCTCTCTTGATTCTCAACACATGAGAGTGTAGAGAGGAGGTTGTAGATGAAGGTGGAGGAGCTCAAGAAATAGAGAGGAGAGTGAAGCAAATGGTGAGAGTTGAAAATAATGAATCAAGCATGTAAGAGAAAATCCTCACCTTGGTTTTGTAAAACCCTTTTTTTCTAATATAAAAATGCACACATACTTGAATAGTGTTGACAAATGAATATTGAATTCATTTGTCAATACTATTCAAGAATGACTCTTACTATACTCACCTTACTACCTTTACATCTCATTTTTCTATTTAAAATAAATGGATAAAACTAAAATGAGGCATCCACCTTCTAGAATGTTTTCCGTATAAATACGGATTACACTCTACAGTATATATATGTTAGTTGTATGTATGCCCTAGAGGCCATTATTGTACATATGATGTATATTATAGTGGATGCTTGGACATATATAGAGAGGATTTTCTTGCTCGACATGATAGTAAGCTATCTGGTTACTTTTTATCTTAACATGTATACTTGTCTCTTACTGTCTTATGGTTACATAGTGGTAAAGCCATTAGGATGTGTACTTGACTACCAGGATAAAGATGCAGGTCATACTAGTGGGGCCATGGTAGTCCACAAGTTCATCCTTTAATATTCCTAGTCGTGGGTGTATCGAGACGGGGCATCGATATACCAGAGTAGACTAGCATATATGCTTTTCAACCCATGAGATGGGTGATGGATGATCCCATATCCATTGGTGTTTGACATCAGAGATTGTATACGGGTGCTCAGTAGAGACTGGGTTCACTGGACGGATTCGCCGAGAACTCCTAGTTGGTATTATACCTATCGTCAGATAGCAGTTCTCTGAAGACACTGGTACATGTTAGTATGTATACCCGAGATCATCATAGAGTCTTGTGTGATTCCTACTATGTTTTGATTTCCACCTTACCACATGCAAGAGGACGTGCAAAACGGTGGTTTTTGGATACAGTCCCAAGTCACATGAAGGCAAAGAGCGATAGGAGAGGTTTCGTCTCTCCCGGTATTGGGGGTTGATGTTGCGCTGTGCTCGATTGGCCATAACAGGAAAGTCCCTGGCCAGGGCTATTTTAGAGATTTGCCGGTAAGTGTTATCAGTAGTTTCTCGACCCGTTATGAGCCTCGCATCGGCATGACTTATCGGTTATTTGGGTCTGATGTTTACCACCCCTAGACTTGATATGCGACATATCAGACGAGGAGACCGGACTGTATAGTAGTGTTACCGTCAGGCTTTTGCAGGAATTAGAGAAGGCTTGCTTGCTGATCTTATGATCGTTCAATACCCGAATAGCCGTTACGTTCAGCTAGTACCGCTGACGGCTTGTGTGTGTTTGATGTGATCATCACCTATTGCCGGCGTATTGACGGGTCTTTAGAGTCCTACATAGAGGTTTTACTGGCTCAGGCAAAACGAAGTAGGAGCACATATGTGATATGTGCGGGACCGAGAATAATGCGAGTATGTGATACTGTATTCTATTCTCGCGATAAATGTATCGGACGGTTATATGATATAGCCGGGTTATTGAATCAAGTGTTGATTCGATAAGTTGGTACATTTAATATTAGTCGGTTATATGTGATATAGCCTGATTATTAAATCAAGAGTTAATTTGATAGTTTAGTGTATAGTTGTATATTTGATATACTAATTTACATTAACTAATATTTATTGGATATAGTGCCCTCAAAGTCAATTATTGGATCGCAGGTATGTGATTGCAATGATTGAGGATGACCTATACCGGTAGGACAGTCTTACTCGAGATGATAGTATGCTATCTGGTTTACCTTTATCAGTCGTGTACAGGTTCAGGTGACTGATCACTGTTACACGTTGATAGAGCCCTTAGGATCTTGCTTGACTTCCAACAGTATGATGGCGATCATATACGTGAGAGTTGGGTGGTCTATGAGCACATACTTAATTTTGGTTTCTAGTCATGGGAGTTTCGAAACAGGGCATTGATACTCCGGAGTAGACTAGTGTATATAGTCAAGACCCCGACGAGGGGCGGTGGCCGGTCTCACAAGCCACTGGTGTCAGTTGGATCACCTAAGATGTATACAGGTGCTCATTGGGTTATGAGTACACCGGACAGGACTCGCCGGGAACTTGCTAGTTGGTATTATACCTTACGTCAGATAGCAGTTCCCTGGTGACATGTGTACAGGTTAGTTCATCGACCTGAGGTCGTCATTTGTCTCGTGTGAGTTCCCACTGTGCTTTGATTTTTACCCTACCACGGCTCAAAGGAGTCGTGCAAACATGTAGTTTTTGGGTACAGTCCCGAGCCACATGGAGGCAAGTGAGCGGATCGGCAGGCGATTCATCTCTCCCGGTATTGGGGGTGAGATCGCGCTGTGTCTGGGAGAGCCATTACACAAAACCTTCGGCCGAGGTGGGAGATTTACTGGTAGGTACTCCAGTAGTATCTCAGGGTGTTCTGGGCTACACACTGACATGACTTATCCGCTATTGGGGGTCTGACGTTACTAGCCCCCTAGGCCGGATATGCGATACTCATAGACGAACGGACCAGACTGTACGTAAATTGTCACTGTTAGGCTCAGTAGGCATTTCCGGATGAGTTCTCTCATCGGCCTCCCTTGAAGTCAGTACATGGGCAGCCATTACGCATAGCTAGTGCCGCTGACGGCTTGTGGTTAAACCCACTGCCAGGGTATTGACGAGTCATTAGAGTCCCCCACAGATAGTTTCCCAAGTTCGGGCGAAACTTTGTAGAGGCCGTATGGTTTTATGGCAGGGTTCGGAAAATGCACGTGCATTTACGCACGTGTCATATTTCGGGCAGATAATACTGGTGGGCTTTGGTTTAAGCCGGATCCGAGTATTATACTGTGTAGATATAATATCTTTGTCTCAGTTGCATTTGTATTCGGTCGTAATACAAATGTGGGTATGTTTATACTGTTACGGGGTTATCCTGAAATTCGTTTCGGGATCGCTTTTGGAAGTTGCCAGTTTCCAGTTTTCTATCAGTCGTATTTAACATTCGGTTAAATGCAGATTTATCTTTTCTTGAGATGAGTGTGGAAGCTTCTTGATGATGACTAGGATGATGAGGTGGCTTGTGACTCATTTGTGCTTTAAATGATCATTTAATGTTTTTGATGACAAGGTTAAGTGATTCATTAGTTCATTAAATGAGTTCATACTAGGTGTATCATGACTCATTGTTTCATTCATGATAATGGTCACCCTCCTCCTCTTACACTCACCTCCTCCTCATCATATATGGCCGGCCCTCCCTTCCTCTTCAATCACTCTCTCACTGAGGAAAAGATTATGATAGATTTGTGTATGGAAATTTCATATGGTTCAAATTCTTATCACCCAATTCAAATGGCAACTTTATTAACCGTTCGTCCATGGTTTTGGACGAAGTGAGACAAAGTGTTCTACTCATTCTCTACATCAATCTTGGTCATCTCTTTTAGCAAACTTGATGACCGAGTTGCCTCGGGTCAGAGGCGGGAGCCCGTTTAAAGATCCGTTGACGTGGTGCCACCTGAACGAGGAGATCGAAGATCGACGAGATCGAAGCAGCCGCAACAAAGCGTGGGATGATGGTTAAAGAACGAAGGACTCGGATCGTTCGGTATAACCTTTCTACCCTCTTTGTAGTTTGTTAGTTTAGCAATAATGGCAGATCCGGGTGATAGTATACGATAGCGCCAGTTAAAAGTTTTTGTTCCGCATTTGGCGTCTGTTAGACGGCCGGTGTGCTACCGTAGACTTACAGTGGTATCAGAGCCTCGCCATTAAGCTTTACTAACTTGTGCTAACGCATTTAAAAGATCGATCGAACGGAATTTCCGAAATCACAATTTTCAGCACACATGTTTCTGTCGATTTTTTAAAGGGCCTAAAAATAATTTTGCATATCACAGAAAAACGTGCAAGGTTTTCTAAGCATTGTGGAAAAATTTGGTCACGTGATCCCACAAGACCACCACGGATCCACGGTCAAACCTAGGGTTGGACCGCGGAACCGCGGCGCTTTTGTGGGAACAGTGCTCCAACTTTTTCCCGAGAGCTTTATTTTGGAAATTGTGGTTTTTTGTACTATTCTTTTGGTCCCTGGTTTTGTTACTGTACAGCAGATGTTCGTGGAGCCCATTTTGGGAAATTTTGTCGATCGATATTTAAACGTGTTAGTTTACAGTATTTACATTATATCTCCGACTGTCAATGTCATTCGAGCGGTAAACCGCGTCTGATTGCTATAGTTCTTTTCGACGGGTTTGCGAACGTGACATTCGCGTTGATGTTCTGTGGTGTGCTGTGTTGTTGCGGATATTTCGTGGTGGATAGCAGTGTGCAATGGTAGTGCTGTTTGAATTATTTGTACATTTGATATTGCGGGGCGAGCGTCCAACATGTGGACCGCCGTCACTGCCTGTTTGTATAATATTATTTTGGGGCACGACCGGGCTGAGGTCGATGTACCCGTTGTACATATTTTTCGTTTCTGTACTAGTTTTACCCCGCGACGGAGTGCACGGATAGCCGGGTTCTGGAGGGCAACGGGTCCGTATCTCATGGCTTTGAGAGGCAGAGGGGCCTCACTCTAGAATTAACAGACTATTCGCCGCACTCGTAGGGGGTATAGGTTGACCCAAGGAGGGGTGCTCAAATTGCCGGATTCCGTGAAGTGTCGGGTGGTCCATTCACTATGCTGTAGGAGGCTGCCTCGCTTCAGGTTTTGGCGGGTAACTTGCTGCACCCGTAGGGGTCTAGGTTTCATTGCACAGGCTATCCACACGACCAGGGGAACGTCGGGTTTCAGTAGCGGCTCTATGAAACCCGCGGATCCCAGATTATCTGTATTGTTCTGTGATGCTTATTACTTTTCTGTAATGTTGCATATTATCACGCCTGGAGCGATTATTGTATATTGGTATATATACTATTAGATGTTGTATATGTTTTTCACTCGCGCTAGTCCAGTCCCCGCTCTGTCGTTAGTTAAGTAACCTAACGGGTGATGACGGGACCCAGTGACAAATGCAGATGGCATATATATACATTTTATTTTTTGTTTTTTTCTGGTGTGTTTAATTGATGGGACCGAGTTGATTCTGATCAATGCAAAGGAAAAAAAACCTGTTTGGAGTTGTTGGAACAGTCTTAAAAACTATTATTACAAAGACATTTCTTTTTGTTTTGCATAGCGGTATTCGGATGGAATATCCTGCACCTCATTCGACGAGGCAAGGGCCGATATCCCTTCACCGGGAATGACCCCTTAGGCAGAAGTTTATGTCAGGGTAATAACTTCACTATAGTCGATTATAAGTTGCTTTGCATCGCGGTATTCAGTTGGAATATCCTGCACCTCATTCCACGAGGAAAGAGCCGAGATCTCTTCACCGGGAGTGACTCTTTAGCAAAGGTTTTCGCTACTATATTTTTATAAAAAGCTATCAGGTTCTTTCAACGAGATCAAGTTCATTACGTTAAAGGTTTTTCGCTAAAAACCAGCCGTAGCCCTCCGTCATTTCTTATGGATGGTTAGTAGTATTCAAGCTATGTTTGTTGGCTTTCGTCAAGGCATGTGTTTGGTAGCTGCTGGGGTATTCATTTGTAGTATAGATAGATGAGTTGGTTTGGGACAGTCATATTACCTTGTTGGCTTTCGTCAAGGGTATGTACGGATGGGTTCGAATTGACAAGATAATGACGGGTAGAACTTGACATGTGACTTGTGATTTGTTGGCTTTCGTCAAGGTCATAAGAACATAGGGTAAAAATCATATCGGGAGTTTCTAAAGAAACTGAAACTTGCCAAGTATGTGCATACCTTCTGGAGTGTGATAACGTGAGTGGATTCCGTCACGTTATCATGCGATGAGAGTTGGATCCCGATTCCCACTGATGAGTTGGTTTACTCTTCGGGTGATCCCGATTGATTCTTCTTTTAGGTTTGGAGGAGAATTTGACAGTACAGTGGGAGGTTTCCTGGTTAGATAAAGAGATTACCATTCTGATCTAGGTTAGAGTGCACGCAGAGTGTTTCTTTTCTCTCTCTCTCTTTGGCAGCGACCTTTGACCGACCCTAGACTATGACTCAGTGACCAAGTTGATCGAACCTTCTTAAAATACTGACTTTTGGATTGTCTAAGTTGCATAAGTCATTGCCACTCCTTCTTTTACCCTTTTCATTTCTCAGAACACCCCGTATTACTACGGACATCCACTTCCATTGGATAGATCCATCGTATGGTTATATATGAACTCGAAGGGACTTCTTCGAGGATGGATCAAGGTTCAGGAGAAACAGAATTGGTTTATTCAGTTGTCTTTTATTATCACCTTCTCTCAGGTTGCGAGGGCTCCTTAGTTTAGGAGAGTATACCTATTATGCTTATTGGATAGTCTTCTTCCAAACCATAGGCAGGTGCCGAAAGGTAGGGAATGAAGAAAACCAATTAGCCTAAGTAGGGTGTGCAGAAGGTAATATATAAAGACAAAATAAAGGGATTAGAAAGAGGGCGTAAATTGCGACTGTTATCATTCAAGACCAAACCGCGTACTTCATCGCCACTTCTATTTCACCTTTAATAGAATAAGGTATTATTCAGTTGTCTTTTATCATCACCTTCTCTCAAGTTGTGAGTACTCCTTTGTTTAGGAGGGTACACCTATCATGCTTACTGGATAGTCTTCTTCCAAACCATAGGCTGGTGCCGAACGGTAGGAAAGGAAGAAAACCATTTAGCCTAACGATAGTGTACAGAAGGTAACGACTAAAGACAAATAAAGGGATTTGGAGAGATGGCAAAGAAATATACGGTTAAAGTCATGAATTGGATTATAGAAGAGGCATTACTATGAATACCAAGATACCCCTACGAAACATTTTCATGTTTCAGTACATTGTTAAAGGAAAACCGTTTTCTCGATTAGATACTTACTCCAGGGTATGTATTTACCAGGTTTCATTCTCATATCTGTATAGTTTTACAAATGATGAGTGGGAGTAATTTATTGGGAATTAGGAGATCATCCTCATTATATCGGAACTCGTTGTAATTGGTGATATTTGAGGAAATCGCCTGGGTACAGTTTTCAACCTACGACGCACAGGTTTTGAGTTATTCAACTCAGCGGACTTATACAGAGTATTGTATGTTGTCCAGTGTCCATAAGGACAAAGGGGTTGGTCCTCGTACTATGTTCAGTTTACTTGTGACTTCTCTAGATTTTAGACTAGTGTTTCGTAGAAATACAATGTCTAAGTTTTGAGAAGTTGTGGGTATAAGAATAAAGTAGAGGACCAGATGTCGCAAGTATCGGGATTCTTCAAAGAGATCGAAGATGTAGATACTTGTGATTGGTATTCAGTTAATAGTAATGGTTTTGAGAAACTTGTTTCTCTTTCAGGTTACTTATATTTGGATGGATTCCTAAGTTGAGTAATGCTGATTTTCCTTTCTCCATTAAGTTGATATGCACTGGAGACAGCTGCATGATTAGAATATGGTTCTAATTAAATAAGTGCCAAAGTTTCTATATTGGATATAGAATGGTTCATATCTTAACGATGTTAAGGTACGGGGAGTTGTCCAACTTATGCTTAAAACCAGACTCTGGATAACTCAAGGCACGTTTCTGTAATGGCAGTTTGTGGGTTGACCCAGGCTATAACGAGGGTTGACTTTCTACCATCTGGAAGATCAATAGTGATATTGTTCTTCACTCGCCATAGTTTTAGTAAAATGGTTTTTTTTTCAGAAAACAGTAGTGCGAGTATGGTAGAACTGGAAGTGATTCCAGAGCCGCAAATGATTACGGAAAATTTAATAGAACCTAAAGATTCAATCAAGTTTGACATTCCATTTGCCACTTTGTAGATATGGTGGGTAACCTCAGACACCCGAGAGGTACTCTGGTAGCCTTAAGGACGATGACAGGGAGGTTCTTATCTACCCAGACTTGACACTACTGTTGTTCCAGGCTATGAGACCCGGCAGGAGGATAAATATAGCGTCGTTCTAAACTAGCTTTAGAAGTGCACGTATATATTATTCTGCCAGAGGATTGTTGTGGTCAGTGGGAGCAGCGGAAGTATAGTGGGCAAGTAGCTTATATCTATTTATAGACTAGAGCAGATATAGCGGAGATTGATCATCTGATTTTGATATGACAGTCATGGCTTTGACTTCATCAGAATAGGGGATGGATCAGTTAAGAAGGTAGTAGGGTGTGATGTCCTGGTATTTAGATGGCATAAACAGAGTAGGAAGTAAAATTCCTATACTACGATCTGTTGTATTATGGTCGTCACACAGTTGTTTCTCAACACAGGATATGGATATAATATTTGTCATTCTGGTTACTAGATCTATGGTTTTAGATCTAGATTTGGGTAGTTTCCCAATTTGGGTACTTTGACAGTATTCTGATTGTTTTTAGAATAGTTGACTCCTGGCATGGTGGTGTACCTGCAGATGATGGAGTCACCCTCTCTAAAGGTGTCTTACAGACTAAAGGGGAGAGGGATGAGCAAGATTGGCAGATCACTTGCTTAGGAAATTGAGTCAATCATGAGATGTCAAGTACCACACCAGATGTTGTTTTTGCGCTAGATGCGATAAGTTTATATTAATCCAATCCTGGAGAAACTTAAGGAAGCGGTTTTAGAACATAAGTGAATGTTCTGCGGATTTGATGACGGCAGCCTCTTTCGGGAGACGGTTATCATTCCGGCTTCAAAGGTGACATGGATAACAGAGTGATTGTCAGAGTTATAGTTTTCCCTCGGACGAGGGACAATATTATGGATAGTTGGTCCAAAAGGATACTGTGGGAGGCATGGTGCTGGATACTGATTAAGTTCAGTAATCGGAACTGTCTAAGAAGTTTGGATTTGGATTTCATTTATGAACTAGGTTCCATCAGATATCTAGACATATTCTAAGACAGGTATTACTCAATTCGGGAGATTCCCTTCTCCGCGAACTTGAGATTAAGAGAGAGATAGAAAGAAACATCTAGGCGGATCCACTCATTGAGGCTATTTATCGAACACAATAGTTTTACAAACGGGATTTGTGAAACTGATTAGTAGAGGAGTTGGATGTTCGGTGTCACACGGGCTGTGAGTATTCGACATCGCAATAATTAGCCTTAAGTGCAAGTGGGAGATTGTTAGATATAGTTCCCTCAAAGTCAATTATTGGATCACAGAAACGTGATTGCAATGATTGAGGAGGACCAATACCGGTAGGACAGTCTTACTCGAGATGATAGTATGCTATCTGGTTTACCTTTATCAGTCGTGTACAGGTTCAGGTGACTGATCACTGTTACACGTTGATAGAGCCCTTAGGATCTTGCTTGACTACCAACAGTATGATGGCGATCATATACGTGAGAGTTGGGTGGTCTATAAGCACATCCTTAATTTTGGTCCCTAGTCGTGGGAGTTTCGAGACAGGGCATCGATACTCCGGAGTAGACTAGTGTATACAGTCGAGACCCTGACGAGGGGCGGTGGCCGGTCTCACAAGCCACTGGTGTCAGTTGGATCACCTAAGATGTATAAAGGTGCTCATTGGGTTATGAGTACACCGGACAAGCCTCGCCGGGAACTTGCTAGTTGGTATTATACCTAACGTCAGATAGCAGTTTCCTGGTGATATGCGTACAGGTTAGTTCATCGACCTGAGGTCGTCATTTGTCTCGTGTGAGTTCCCACCGTGCTTTGATTTCTACCCTACCACGGCTCAAAGCAGTTGTGCAAACAGGTAGTTTTTGGGTACAGTCCCGAGCCATATGGAGGCAAGTGAGCGGATCGGCAGGGGATTCGTCTCTCCCGGTATTGGGGGAGAGATCGCGCTGTGTCTAGGGGAGCCATTGCACAAAACCTTCGGTCGAGGTAGGAGATTTACTGGTAGGTACTCCAGTAGTATCTCAGGGTGTTCTGGGATACACACTGACACGACTTATCCGCTATTGGGGGTCTGACGTTACCAGCCCCCTAGGCCGGATTTGCGATACTCATAGACGAACGGACCGGACTGTACGTATATTGTCACTGTTAGGCTCAGTAGGGATTTCCGGATGAGTTCGCTCATCGGCCTCCCTTGAGGTCAGTACATGGGCAGCTGTTACGCACAGCTAATGCCGCTGACGGCTTGTGGTTAAACCCACTGCCAGGGTACTGACGATTCATTAGAGTCCCCCACAGATAGTTTCCCAAGTTCGGGCGAAACGTTGTAGAGGCCGTATGGTTCTATGGCAGGGTTCAGAAAATGCACGTGCGTTTACGCACGTGTTATATTTCCGGCAGATAATACTGGTGGGCTTTGGTTTAAGCCGGATCCGAGTATTATACTGTGTAGATATAATATCTTTGTCTCAGTTGCATTTGTATTCGGTCGTAATACAAATGCAGGTATGTTTATACTGTTACGGGGTTATCTTGAAATTCGTTTCGAGATCGCTTTTGGAAGTTGCGAGTTTCCAGTTTTCTATCAGCCGTATTTAACATTCGGTTAAATGCGGATTTATCTTTTCTTGAGATGAGTGTGGAAGCTTCTTGATGATGACTAGGATGATGAGGTGGCTTGTGACTCACTTGTGCTTTAAATGATCATTTAATGTTTTTGATGACAAGGTTAAGTGATTCATTAGTTCATTAAATGAGTTCATACTAGGTGTATCATGACTCATTGTTTCATTCAAGATAATGGTCACCCTCCTCCTCCTCATCATATATGGCCGGCCCTCCCCTCCTCTTCAATCACTCTCTCACTAGGGAAAAGATTATGATAGATTTGTGTATGGAAATTTCATATGGTTCAAATTCTTATCACCCGATTCAAATGGCAACTTCATTAACCGTTCGTCCACGGCTTTGGACGAAGTGAGACAAAGTGTTCTACTCATTCTCTACATCAATCTTGGTCATCTCTTTTAGCAAACTTGATGACCGAGTTGCCTCGGGTCAGAGGCGGGAGCCCGTTTAAAGATCCGTTGACGTGGTTCCACCTGAACGAGGAGATCGGAGATCGACGAGATCGGAGCATCCGCAACAAAGCGTGGGATGATGGTTAAAGAACGAAGGACTTGGATCGTTCGGTATAAACTTTCTACCCTCTTTGTAGTTTGTTAGTTTAGCAATAATGGCAGATCCGGGTGATAGTATACGATAGCGCCAGTTAAAAGTTTTTGTTCCGCATTTGGCGTCTGTTAGACGGCCGGGGCGCTACCGTAGAGTTACAATATTAGCTCACTTAAGCATTTATTATTCTCACATGTGCACACTTAATATATATGTGATATATATTAATTATGTTTTATTTTATATTATGGTTATTGATACACACTACATGGGTGTATGAGACTTACACCATACTAATTATAATGTTGAGTTTTAGTATTTAAAATAATTCCAAATTAGTGGATTATTATCCAAATGCATGAAGCTTGTAGAAGCTTGTGGATATTTTGACTAAGTCCACTAGTTTTGTTTTACTTAAGATATTTATTAACATAACCATTATAATTTAGCCATGGTTATGTCTCTACATGAGTTAGTATATGATACAAACTCACCCATGGTTGTTTCTCTCACCTCATTAGTTCATTCTCGTTTCTTTTGCTCATCTTCTTCTTCCTTGAGCAAAAAAAGCTTCTTAGGGTTTTCTAAAGAGAGAAAAATATTGTGAGAAAAATAAAACTAAAGTGAGCCCACTTTCTACTTCATCATCCTCTACTAGATTAGCACTTTAGTATAGGGTGTTAGCTTCACTAATCTCTCAATTAGTGAAGTAGTAGCTTGAGTTAGTGTCTCCTCGACGTAGATCATCTTCGGCCTCAAAGACATCAAGCAAGATCGTTCTTTTCACCTTGAGAAGCCATGCAAGAGTCCGGGACTTTGATCGCAGCGAAAGGACTTCAAGTCGGAGCTTTAGAAGTGAAGGACCGGTCTACAAAGGTTGTATTCCGCAAACACTTAGATCTAAAGTAGTTTACTTTGTGTTTCGTATGATTCTCTAGTTATCGATTCTAGTTTAGGGTTCTTTAAAACGGCAAAATTTTGAAAATGGTATGGACGATGCCTCCCGAAACCTTGCTGTCGTTCATAGGAACCCTACAGTGGTATCATAGCCTAGCTAGAGAATTAGATGGATTGTGTAGGATTACGAAACCGAAACGAACTTCGAAACTTGAAACCCTAAAATCCAGGTTCTGTCAATTTTTATATAAGCTCTAAAAATTTTTAAACAAGTGCAGAATCATATTTGAGAGAAAATAAGAACATGGAAGAAATTTGGGGGCATCTGCTCGGATTTTGGCCGAGCAGATGATGGGTTTTTCCGAGGTGGTCGGCCCCAGTGTAGAATTTTGGTCCCAAATTTTTTCCATGTTCTGGTCTCTGGGTTTTTGTGTTTCAGGTGTTGTTTGTTTTTTCTACTTTTTCATGTGATGATTAACTTACTGAAATGGAAACTCGGAGTGTTTCGTAGTCGTAATTCTAACTGATTTGGTTACTTTAAACAGTATTGAAAAGTTCGATCGGATATCAAATACCCACTTTTCCCTTGCCGGAAAATTTTCCAAGTGTTGGATTTTTTTCCGTAGTTAAAAAGCATTCAAACATCATGCAAGTTATTCGATGGACCCTCTAGAAGAACGAAACCCTAACTCGATTATGTGACCGTCAGAACCGCCACTAAACCCTAAGGTTTGTAGTGGTTCAGCGGTGTCACATGTGAAGCCTTGGTTGACCCTTCTACGGCTGGTTCATTGGTACTGTGGCATGTGCTGAATAATTTTAAACTACGCTCAAGTGTTGAGCTTTTTGGGTAATTTTGGGTGTTTGTTGATTCGATCGGAATGTTTAACATCGTCCAGCTTTTTCTGCGACCGTAAGTATAATATGTGGTGTATCGCCGGTCTCGTTGCTATATGTCAACGACGGTTGGGATACACATATTTACTTACGTTGATGACATGTGATATTATATGTTGCTGTATATGTTATATTGGATCGCCGTGTTATGAATAGTTGGAGGTTTTATGTGAGATAAGAGTTTTTATTTTCATTTATGTAAACTAAAATCATTTTGTCCGATTTGTTGAAGGCAGAATTCAATGTATGTAATATTCTTTTATTGGGGCACTTCCGGGTTGAAGATGATGTCACTATTGCTGTATATTATTTACTTTTCTGCATTAGGATAGACCTAAAGAGGGGAGAACAAGTACCGGGTTCTAGAGTCCTGTGGGAGGCCAACTCGAGGAGTCAAATCCGGGTCACCTAACTCTAGAATTGGTAGGGTTGCTTGCCACTCTCGTAGGGGTCTAGGGATGTGGGTTTGGCTATTCATCACGACCGCGGAATCCGTGTTTTATATAGGCTTAATATAAAACACGGACTCATAGTATATCCAATATTTCATATGTTTCTTCTGCTGCTCTGTGATGTGATCACTGTGGATTCTGAGATGAATGGATATACATTATATATGAGATATATAGTAGACATTGCTTATGTTTTGCACCCGCTCTAGTCCCGTCCCGGTATGTCCTTAATTAAGTAACATAAACGGTGCATAACGGGATACTATGGCGAATGCGGATGACATAAGCGTACGTTGTATTTTCGTTTCATTTTCTGTGATGCTTAAGAAACTTAAATGTTGAGACTTCATTAATATGATTAATGAAAGAAAAAGACCTAAAAGATGTTGTAGAATTAAAGTTTCAAAAAAGCTAGCTACAGTTTCTTGCTTTGCATAGTGATATATGTGATATATCCCGCACCTTATTCGATAAGGAAAGAGCCGAGATCCCTTCACCGGGAGTGACATCTTTAGCAATAACTGGTAGATGCTACAACACTCGGTTTGTCTTTTGATTTCTTTTAGAGTTTCTTGCTTTGCATAGTGATATATGTGATATATCTCGCACCTTATTCGATGAGGAAAGAGCCGAGATCCCTTCACCGGGAATGACCTCTTTAGCAAAACTAGTAAAAGCCTCAAAAACACTCCTTTTCAAAATTCACTCTATTCTACATCGATATCAAGTTCATTACACAAAGGTTTTCAGAAAAACCTGTCGTAGCCCTCCGTCATTTCAGATAAGTACTACTTAGTATTCGTGCTATGTTTGTTGACTATGTTAAGGCGTAGTGTGCGGTAGCTAATTAGTGCTTATCTGCTAAAACATGAGATGCAATTGGATTAGGGTAGTCGTACGACTTTGTTGCCTATGTTAAGGGTCGTGCGGGTGTGTTTAAATTCATCAGGAAATGACGGGTTGAACTTGGCTAGCGCGTATGATTTGTTGACTATGTTAAGGTCATAAATTGCTAGGGGCAAAATATTATCGGGAATTTCAAGTGTTGAAATTTGCAATGAGATTGCATACCTTCTATGTGATAGTTGGATCCCGATACCCACTGCGAGTAAGAGTTACTCCTGGGAGAATTTTACACAGGACAATTAGCCGATCAAGTAGGTGTCTAGAAAGGTGTCAACGGGGTTACGCCCCTGGAAAAACGAGGTTTATTTTAATTAGGTCTGTGCAAAAGCACGGGAAACCTCCCTCAAAGTACCGGCACTGGCCTGGCTGAATGATTGGCATAGTTGCAGGGTGTAATTAATCTCGGCTAGTCTTTCCTTTTAGGGTTTGAAGGAAAATTTGATGAAAACAGTGGGGGCCATCCTGATTAGATAAAATAATAACCAATCCGATCTTGCAAGAGCATACGCTAAAGTGATTTCTTCTCTCTCTCTCCAGGTAGTGACCATGTCACGTCTTAATCAAGATAATAATATGGATGTATTGACCGAACCCGCTTGTTATACTGTGCTGGGGAACGTTGGTTCCGTTTTTTCTTATAAGAGTTATAAGACTGAACATGATATAAGGGAATGCCAGGATTCCCATGCCACCCGATTGAAGAAAATACATATTGATGCATTTTCTTCGGGTGTGTTCGTTACAGAAAACTGTTTCTCCCTTTGCTCTACGTCCTGGGTATTGGATACCGGGTCAGGATCCCATATATGTAATCTATTACATGAGCTGAGGAAAGGTAGAGAACTGGGAGAAGGTGATAAAAACATAAGGGTTGGAAATGGTGCAATTTTTGCAGCTAAATCCGTCGGGGAATATCACCTTGTATTACCAAGTGGTAATACATTGATTCCGAATGAATGCTATTACATGCCGAACCTGATATGTAACATTATATCAGTTTCTTTATTGAGTAAAGATAGATATAATTTTGTATTACAGGATAATGTTATGAACATTTTCCTGAACCAAAAGTTGGTTGGATCAGGCACGTTGTGCAATGGCATTTATGTTCTAAATCAATCAATAGTTCTAAGCATAATAAACACACAAGAGGAAGAGTTCAAAGATGAACGAATTCTTCTTGTGGCATTGTAGACTAGGTCATATAAATGCGACATGACTCGCTAAGTTACATAAAGATAGTTATTTGAATTCATTTGAATTCTCATCTTATGACACTTGCCAGTCCTGTATCAAAGGAAAAATGACCAAGACTCTGTTTAGTGGACACGGAGAAAGAGTTACTGTACTCTTGGGACCGATACATAGTGATGTATGCGGTCACATGTCTACACATGCCAGGGATAGTTCCTCGTACTTCATTACATTCACTGACGATCTCTGTAGATTCGGACATGTGTTCCTGATGGAACACAAGTCTGATGCTTATGAGAAATTTAGAGAATATAAGTCCGAAGTCGAGAACCAAACGGGTAAAAGTATTAAAATCCTTCGATCTGATTGAGGAGGTGAATACTTGAGCAATGAATTCCTGGAATACCTAAAAGAGAATGAGATTCTCTCTCAGCTGACTCTTCCATATACACCACAGAACAACGTTGTATCGGAATAGAGGAACCTCGTCCTATTAGATATGGTGCGCTCTATGATGAGCAATGCTGAGTTACCTATTTCATTCTAGGGCTATGCGCTTATGACAGCTGCATACCTATTAAATCAAGTTCCATCTAAATCAGTGCCTACCACACCATATGAGATATGGAGTGGGAAGATACTATATTTTAAACGAGTTAAGATATGGGGTTGTCCGTCCTATCTCAAAAGGCAAAATCCGGACAAACTCGAGGCACGATCAGTTCTTTGCAAGTTTGTAGGATATCCAAAGAATTCACAAGGATATATTTTCTACTATGCTGAGGTACAAAAGATATTTGTTTCTCAATACGCCGTCTTTTTGGAAAAGGAATTTCTTGTAAAATAAATTAGTGGCAAAGAGGTAGAGCTGGAAGAAGTTTCAGCAGCACAAACTGCAACTGTAGATTTACTGGAACCAGATGATTTGGTAGTTCCCAACGAACCCCAGCCTCTCCGCCGATCTAGTAGGGTTTCTCGTCTACCTGAGAGATACTACGGTTTTCTCATTGATGGTGGGAGCGAGGATTGCATCATGGAAGAGGATGACCCAACTAGCTTCGAGCAGGCCATCACGGGTAGGGACTCTGTGAAGTGGCTGGATGCAATGTGATCCGAGATGGAATCCATGTACACCAACAAAGTATGGACTTTCGAAGATGCTCGTGAAGGGGTAAAACCCATTGGGAGCAAGTGGATCTTCAAGAAAAAACTTGGTGTAGATGGGAAAGTGGAGACTTTCAAATCTAGACTTGTTGCAAAGGGTTTTCGTCAACGACCAGGAGTGGATTATGACGAAACCTTTTCTCCAGTGGCTATGCTTAAATCCATCCAGATCATGCTTGCCATTGCTGCATACCATGACTACGAAATCTGGCAAATAGATGTTAAGACCGCCTTTCTGAATGGTGATTTGGAAGAGTGCGTGTACATGACTCAGCCAGAGGGCTTCGTAGACAGTGGGAGCAGCGAAAAGGTGTGCAAGCTGCTTAAATCCATTTACGGGTTAAAGCAAGCATTGCGGAGTTGGAACATCTGTTTTGATGTCGTTATCAAAGAGTTTGATTTCGTCAAAAACGTAGATGAACCTTGTATATACAAGAAGGTGGCAGAGAGTAAGGTTATCTTCCTCGTATTGTACGTGGATGACATACTCTTGATAGCAAATGACATTCCTATGCTGTAATCGGTCAAGCTCTTCTTATCATAAAGATTCTCAATGCAAGATCTAGGGGATGCCTCCTACATCTTGGGGATTAAGATCTATAGAGATAGATCTAAGCGGAAACTGGGATTGTCCCAATCCAGCTACATTGACACCATACTAAAGAGGTTTAGTATGGAAGAATCCAAGCGTGGGTTTTTACCCACGATCTCAGGACTCGCTCTCTCCAAAGAGATGTCTCCCAAGACTGATTTGGAGAGAGCTCGCATGCAAGGGATACCCTATGCTTCGGCAGTAGGCTCTATCATGTACTCAATGCTATGTACCAGACCCGATGTAACATACTCACTAAGTGTAGTGAGTAGGTATCAAGCAGATCATGGAGAGAGTCACTGGACAGCTGTGAAGACCATTCTCAAGTACTTGAGAAGGACTAAAGAGATGCTCTTGGTGTATGGTAACGGAGAACTCCAAGTGGAGTCCTTTACAAATTCAAGCTTCCAGAGTGATAAGGACGACTCTAAGTCGCACTCGGTATTTGTCTTTACACTCAATGAAGGGGCGGTATGCTGGAAGAGTTCCAAGCAGGAAACCGTGGCAGATTCGACGATAGAGACTGAATACATCGCTGCTAACGATGCTGCCAAAGAAGCTGTCTGGATGAAGAAGTTCATAACTGAACTTGGAGTGGTTCCATCCATTGAGTATCCAATACCTTTGTATTACGATAACAATGGAGCAGTGGCTTTGGCCAAGGAACCCAGGTCCCATCAACGATCCAGGCATATTCTGAGGCGGTATCACCTGATCCGGGAGATAGTTGATCGCCGGGAGATCGAGGTCAGGAGAGTTGACATGAAGAATAACACTGCGGATCCACTCACGAAGGCCATTCCCCAGATACAGTTTGAGAGACTCTTCGGGATGCTGGGTATGTGATACTACAGCAGCTGGCCCTAGTGCAAGTGGGAGATTGTTAGTTGTATGTATGCCCTAGAGGCCATTATTGTACATATGATGTATATTATAGTGGATGCTTGGACATATATAGAGAGGACTTTCTTTCTCGACATGATAGTATGCTATCTGGTTGCTTTATCTTAACATGTATACTTTTCTCTTAATGTCTTATAATTACATGTTGGTAAAGCCCTTAGGATGTGTACTTGACTACCAGGATTATGATTCAGATCATACTAGTGGGGCCATAGTAGTCCGCAAGTTCATCCTTTAATGTTCCTAGTCGTAGGTGTATCGAGACGGGGCATCGATATACCAGAGTAGACTAGCGTATACGCTTCTCGACCCATGAGATGGGCGATGGATGATCCCATATCCATTGGTGTTTGACATTAGAGATGGTATATGTGTGCTCAGTGGAGACTGGGTACACTGGACGGATTTGCCGAGAACTCTTAGTTGGTATTATACCTATCGTCAGATAGCACTTCTCTGATGACACTAGTACATGTTAGTCTGTAGACCCGAGATCGTCACAGACTCTTGTGTGATTCCCACTGTGTTTTGATTTCCACCTTACCACGTTCAAGAGGACGTACAAAACGGTGGTTTTTGGGTACAGTCCCGAGTCACATAGAGGCAATGAGCGATAGGAGGGGTTTCGTCTCCTCCGGTATTGGGGGTTGATGTTGCGCTGTGCTCGATTGGCCACAACAGGGAAGTCCCTGGCCAGGGCTGTTTTAGAGATTTACTGGTAAGTGTTATCAGTAGTTTCTCGACCCGTTATGAGCCTCGCATCGGCATGACTTATCGGTTATTGGGGTCTGACGTTTACCACCCCTAGACTTGATATGCGACATATCAGACGAGGAGACCGGACTGTACGGTAGTGTTACCGTCAGGCTTTGGCAGGAATTAGAGAGGGCTTGCTTGCTGATCTTCAGATCGTTCAATACCCGGATAGCCGTAACGTCTAGCTAGTATCGTTGACGGCTTGTGGGTGCTTGATGTGATCATCACCTACTGCCGGCGTATTGACGAGTCTTTAGAGTCCTACAAGAGGTTTTACTGGCTCAGGCAAAATGAAGTAGGAGCACATATGTGATATGTGCGGGACCGAGAATAATGCGAGTATGTGATACCGTATTCTTTTCTCGCGGTAATTGTATCAGACGGTTATATGTTATATAGCCGGGTTATTGAATCAAGTGTTGATTCGATAAGTTAGTACATTTAATATTAGTCAGTTATATATGATATAGCCGGATTATTAAATCAATGGTTGATTTGATAGTTTAGTGTATGATTGTATATTTGATATACTAATTTACACTAACTAATATTAGCTCACTTAAGCATTTATTATTCTCACATGTGCAAACTTAATATATATGTGATATATTAATTGTGTTTTATTTTGTATCACGGTTGTTGATACATACTACATGGGTGTATGAGACTTACACCATACTAATTATAATATTGGGTTTTAGTATTTAAAGTAATTCCAAATTAGTAGATTATTAGCCAAATGCATGAAACTTGTAGAAGCTTGTGGATGTTTTGACTAAGTCCACTAGTTTTGTTTTATTTAAGATATTTATTAACCTAACCATTATAATTTAGCCATGGTTATGTCTCTACATGAGTTAGTATATAATACAAACTCACCCATAGTTGTTTTTCTCACCTCATTAGTTCATTCTCATTTCTTTTGCTCATCTTCTTCTTTCTTAAGCAAAAAAAGCTTGCTAGGGTTTTCTAATGAGAGAAAAATATTGAGAGAAAAATAAAACTAAAGTGAGCCCACTTCCTACTTCATCATCCTCTACTAGATTAGCACTTTAGTATAGGGTGTTAGCTTCACTAATCTCTCAATTAGTCAAGTAGTAGCTTGAGTTAGTGTCTCCTCGACGTAGATCATCTTCGGCCTCGAAGACTTCAAGCAAGATCGTTCTTTTCACCTTGAGAAGCCATGCAAGAGTCTGGGACTTGGATTGCAGCGAAGGGACTTCAACTCGGAGCTTTAGAAGCTAAGGACCGGTCTACAAAGGTTGTATTTCACAAACACTTAGATGTAAAGTAGTTTACTTTGTGTTTTGTATGATTCTCTAGTTATCGATTCTAATTTAGGATTCTTTAAAACAGCAAAATTTTGAAAATGGTATGGACGATACCTCCCGAAACCTTGTTGTCGTTCATAGGAACCGTACAATATATACCTGTATTCGTATCAAAATACGAATACCCAAAGAGATAGAATAACACAAAGAAAATAATACTAGAATATACATATCGAAATACATATATGTAAATTATTAAATCGATGCCTGATATAATAATCTGGCTCAATACAGAGCCAGCTAGTATTATCAATCGTCCGATCGAAAGTCCGGGTACATATTACAATCATTCGATCGGAACCCTGCACGTATCCAATACGGCTACTACATCATTTCGCCTGCACTAGGGAAACCCTCTGTGTGGGACTCTAAAGACTCGACAGTACGCCGACAGTGAGTTATTGGATAAATCCATAACCACAAGCACATCAGCAGCACTAGCTGTACGTAACGGCTACCCGGGTACCTGTCGAAAAGGAAAGCCGACGAGAAAACTCATCCGGGTCCCTACTGAGCTTATCTGTGACAATCGCCGTACAGTCTAGTCTCTCCATCTGAGAGTATCGCATACCGGGTCTAGGGGATGGTGAACGTCAGACCTTAATAACTCGATAATTCATGCTGAAGTAGCTCAGGACCAATCCGGAAAACTACTAATCAACCTATCAGTAAATCCCAACTGCCTTGGCCAAGGTCTTATGGTCTTGGACAATCGAACACAGTGCGATATCAACTCCCTATACCGGGGAAGACGAATCCCCAAAAATTGCTCACTGCCTCCATGTGGCTCAGAACTATACCCAACCAAAACCTATTTGCATGACTCAGTTGAGCCGTGGTAGCGTAGTGATCAAAGTACAGTGGGAACTCACACGAGACAAATGACGATCTCAAGTCTGAAGACTAACATGTACTCATGTCTCCTGAGAACTGCTATCTGACGATAGGAATAGTACCATTTAAAAGTTCTCGGCGAGTCTGTCCAGTGTACTCACTCCCACTGAGCACCTGTATACGATCTTAGGTGCAACAGACCAATAGCTGCGGGACCAACCATCGCCCCTCATCGGGGTCTAGAAACATATACCCTAGTCTACTATGGAATATCGATGCCCAGCCTCGATACTCCCACGACTAGGGACCTTTTAAGGATGTGCTTATCGACTACCCAGCTCCCACAAGTATGATTGCCATCACAACGCAGGTAGTCAAGCAATGATCATACGGTCTTTATCAATATGTACAAATGATATGTAATAACAAGTAAAACATACCCACATATTAAGATAAAGACAAACCAGATAGCATACTATCATATCGAGCAAGATTGTCATGTACATACATATGTCCAAGAATCCATATGTATACATATATAATAATGGCCTCTAGGGCATACATACCCAACAATCTCCCACTTGCACTAAGGCCATATATTGGCGTACCGAGTACCCAACGTCTGCACTAGGGCCAGTTGTTGGCGTATCGCATACCCAACATCTCAAATAGTCTCTCAAACTATGCTTAAGGAAAGGCCTTGGTGAATAGATCCGTCGTGTTGTCTTTTGTGTCCACTCTCCGCACCTCGATCTCCCGTCGGTCAACGATCTCCCTGATTAGGTGATACCACCTTAATATGTGTCTGAATTTTTGATGGGACCGTTGATCCCTCGCTAAAGCCATAACTCCATTGTTGTCGCAATACAAAGGTATTAGATTAACAATGGATGGAACTACCTGAAGTTCAGTAATGAACTTCTTAATCCAGATGGCTTCCTTTGCGGCATCGTTGGCAGCAATGTATTTAGCCTCCACCATCGAGTCTGCGACGGTGTCCTGTTTGGAATTCTTCCAACAGACCGCCCCTCCGTTGAGGGTAAACACAAAACCCGAGGTAGACTAACTGTCATCCTTGTCACTCTGGAAGCTAGAATAGGTAAAGGACTCCACCTGGAGGTCCCCATTACCGAATACCGGGAATAGTTCTTTAGTCCTCCTTAGGTACTTAAGAATTTTTTTTTACTGCTGTCCAGTGGCTCTCACCTGGGTTTGACTGATACTGGCTCAACATGCTAAGCACGTAAGCTACATCTGGTGTGGTAAATAGCATCATATACATTATAGATCCTACCGCCGAAGCGTAGGGTATAGTGCTCATGTGAACCCTCTCCTTATCAGTCTTGGGAGACATCTCTTTGGAGAGGGTGATTCCGTGCAATGCGGGTATGTTACCGCTCTTGGAATCTTCCATACTAAATCTCTTTAGTACGGTCTCTATGTACTTAGACTGCGAAAATCCTAATAATCTCCTGGATCTATCTCTATAAATCTTAATCTCCAGAATGTACGAGGCATCACCCAGGTCCTTCATAGAGAACCTTTGTGACAAGAACAGCTTGACCGATTGTACCATAGGAATATCATTTCCTATCAAAATAATGGCGTCCACATACAAGACTTGGAATACGATAGTTCGTCCAACAATCTTCTTATATATACAAGGATCATCCTTGTTCTTGATAAAGTCAAATTTCTTGTCCGTTTCATCAAAACGGATGTTCCAACTCCGCGATACCTGCTTTAATCTATAAATGGATTTAAGGAACTTGCACACATTCTCGTCGCTCCCACTGTCTACAAAAACCTTCCGGCAGATCCATATAAACGCACTCTTCCAAACATCCGTTTAGAAAAACCGTTTTTAAGTCCATCTGCCAGATTTCATAGTCATGGAAGGCAGCAATGGCAAGTGTCACGACCCAAAATAGCATGTGGCTGGCACTTGAATCATATGAAGTCTATAGGACTCATCTAATCCAAGTAAGCCAAAAGCCCAGAAATCTAAAACCATTTTAAGGAGTAAATAAGGAAAACTAGTTTTTAAGAAGTAAGGAAAACATGTTTTAAAAACAAGGTTTTTAAATAAGCAAGCCGAATATGCATTTTTATAATCTATATTCTTTTCTGAAATTTTCGGCAGAGTTTCCTTTGTAAATAATGGCCCCGAACGGGGTACAACAAGAATAATATATATATAATGATAAAAGGCATTTCCAAGCGGGAGCTAGCTCTTCGTCAATCGATGGTCACAACCACGCAAGCAATCTAATATACAACGCCAAAGGGCGAGGATCAAAACTCAAAGGAAAACTCAAAATCAACATGAAAACCATAATACTACAACGCGCGACTCTAAGGTCGAAATAATACACAACTGGTTTTCTAAGTCTGAAATAATATACAAGTTTGGTTGATGGAATTTCTAGATACAACTGAATAATACATATACAATGATGGTTCTGATGCAAAATAACCCACCTACCGATGCAATCACCCAGAAAGGAAGCAGTGTGCCAGAAAAGCTATAATGGAACCTGTACGGCAAAACCTGCAAGAACCTTGGCACAATGAGGGTGAGTTGCAACTCGTGAATAGAAAACATCACAGAGCAGAAATAGTATGTATGACACAATCCTAGGTCAATACGATCAGATATATATATATATATATATATATATATATATATAAATCTCAAATGAATAAGTCTGAAGCATGATAAGGTGGCAATGTAACATCTATACATGAGTGTAGTGCCATGTGCTCGTGCCAGTGCCTCAGGTAATAACATATCAACAATATGAGGTATGATCAATGTCGACTATATCATGAAGTCTATAAGTATGTGGATATCATCCAACTATGTGATCAATGTCAATATATGTATGTGGAAATCTTCCACGTGTCACCCAATGACAATAAGTATCATGCATATAAATATCATAAACATATGCATGGAAGTATGAGGATGTAAATCAACAGGTGTCGCTCGCGACATATCAAAATCATGGAACCTGAGTGTCAAGCATCGACACTCGAAAACATCATGAAACCTGTGCCTATCATCGGCACGTAAATCCTCATATATCGGGCTCCGTCAGTCTGAATCGGCCCTATCATCTCTCGACTCTGGTCGGTATCCTCCGGATATCCGCCGAGCCCAAATAATATCACCGGTAGGTAGTAGTCCCTCTGCCAGGCTCACCGTCTACTATACAGCGATCCGTTCTCGCCCCGGGGTACCATACCGGGTCAACCATATACCCGTAATCGGCCTCATCCGCCTCCTCGAATCGGGTTTCACATATCGCTCTAAGCACCGAGAAAACACATGGTGGACGCATTGAAATATCATATCAAGAGTAACCGGGTTTTTAAAACAATTACATACTCTCTTTTGAAATATCCACGGTTCCCAAATCCAGAAATATCATGGAAACAACATATCTCAATGCGTATAATCAAAAGCATGATGTATGCGACATGTAAAAGAAATGTAAGCATATCAGTATATCATGCAATATGGAATAGTAATATGCACATATTGAGGGAAACCGCTCGTTTAAAATAAATCAATTTTAAAAAGTATCTTGCGGTTCCTAAATCTCTAATCAAGCGAGAAATCATCTATGTATGTGCAAATATGTATGTGTACAAGTATGAGTGTACAACAGGTAGGTGCACGAGTATGAGTGTACAGTAAGTATGTGCACAAGTATAAGTGTACAATATGTAAGTACACGAGTATGCCATGCAAGGGTCATATCCTGAATGCAACAGAACTACAGTGTAGTGGCATGAAAATTATCGATGATGAAGTGTGTGAGCCGGCAAGCAAGTGTACATGGAACATATGCATCATCGATAATGGTGATGGTGTCCTAACAGCATGATTTTAATATAACAATAACCATTTGCACATGCAATGTGATGCTAATAACAAGAATATGCAGAAATCGACTAATAAACACAACAGTGCAGTATCTACATCAATTATTGGATCACAGGCACGTGATTGCAATGATTGAGGGAGGACCTATCCCGGTAGGACAGTCTTACTCGAGATGATAGTATGCTATCTGGTTTATCTTTATCATCGTGTACTGCTTTAGGTGACCTGGCATGTCACTATTACACGTTGATAGAGCCCCTAGGATTCTTGCTTGACTGCCGGCAGTATGATGGCGATCATATACGTGGGAGCTGGTAGTCTATAAGCACATCCTTAAAAGGTCACTAGTCGTAGGAGTTTCGAGACAGGGCATCGATACTCCATTAGTAGACTAGTGTATACAGTCGAGACCCCGACGAGGGGCGGTGGCCGGTCTCACAAGCCACTGGTGTCAGATGGTTCACCTAAGTTGTATACAGGTGCTCATTGGGTTATGAGTACACCGGACAGGACTCGCCGGGAACCTGCTAGTTGGTATTATACCAGATGTCAGATAGCAGTTCCCTGGTGACATGTGTACAGGTTAGTTCATCGACCTGAGATCGTCATTTGTCTCGTGTGAGTTCCCACTGTGCTTTGATTACTACCATACCACGGCTCAAAGGAGTCGTGCAAACAGGTTTTAGTTGGGTACAGTCCCGAGCCACATGGAGGCAGTGAGCGGATCTGCAGGGGTTCGTCTCTCCCGGTATTGGGGGTGAGGTCGCGCTGTGTCTAGGAGAGCCATTACGCAAAGCCCTCGGCCGAGGCAGGAGATTTACTGGTAGGTATTCCAGTAGTATCTCAGGGCGTTCTGGGCTACACTCCGACACGACTTGTACCGCTTTTGGGGGTCTGACTTTTACCAACCCCCTAGGCCCGACATGCGTAGGAAAAGAATATCAAACCATAACCTAAGAAGGAAGGTAAGTGTAGGATAAAGAGAATGGTGACCACATCCAAAACATGGTATCAGAGCCACGCCATTAACCTTACCTAGCTTGTTCTAATGTGTTTTGCTTATCCGATCGACCGAAATTCCAAAAAACCTCATTTTGTACACATCAGTTTTCTGTTGGAAATTTTTGGTCTCAAAAAATTTTTCAGGTTGTAGATAACTGCTGTACAAGACATTTTAAGACTTCTGTAAAAATTCGACAGTGTCAGTCGCTGAGTGGAGCGCGGAACCGCGGCCAAACCCCCCCTTGGGCCGCGGTTCCGCCGCAGTCTACTGTGCTCACTCTGTCCAATTTATACAGTGGCCTTATGGGCTGAAAATAGGGCTTTTGGGATATTAAAATTGGGCCAATTATTTCTGCGAGTGCTACAGTTTTACTTGAGGGCCCACTTGTTAATTGTTTGATTGATCGGATATTTTTAAACACATTATTTCACAGTATTTACATTATATCTGCGACCGTGAATGTCACTTGATCGGTAAATCCGGTCTAACTGCTATAGGCCGGTTAGACGGATTTGCGAACGCGACTTTCACGTTGATGTTCTATGTTTATGCTGTGATGTTGCGGATCGGTCGTGGGGGATAGCCTGGATGCAATGCTAGTACAGTTTTGTTGTATTATGTACATTTGATATTGCGGGGCGAGCGTCCGACATGTGGACTGCCGTCACTGCCTGTTTGTATTATTCTTTTGGAGCACGACCTGGTTGCGGTCGATGTACCCGTTGTATGTATATTTTACTTTCTGTACTAGGATTACCCCGCGGAGGGGTGCACGGATAGCCGGGTTCTAGAGGGCAACGGGCCCGCATCTCATGGCATTGAGACGGAGGGGGCTTCACTCTAGGATTGGCGGGCTATTCGCCGCACTCGTAGGGGGTACAGGTTGACCCAGGAGGGGTGCCCAAGTTACCGGATTCCGTGAAGTGCTGGGTGGTCCATTCACGGTGCTGGAGGGGGCTGCCTCGCTTCAGGTTTTGGCGGGTGACTTGCCGCGCCCGTAGGGGTCTAGGATTTCATTGCACAGGCTATCCACACGACCAGGGGAACGTCGGGTTTCAGCAGCGGCTCTGTGAAACCCGGGGCTTCCAAATATCTATATTGTTATGTGATGCTGTACATTCCTGTGATGTTGCATTTTATCACACCTTGAGCGAAATATAATATATATTGGTATATATATTAGTAGATGTTGTATATGTTTTACATCCGCGCTAGTCCAGTCCCCGCTCTGCCGTTAGTTAGCTAACCTAACGGGTGATGACGGGACCCAGTGGCGAATGCGGATGGCATATACGTACGTCAGTATATTTTCGTTCTTTGTGGTGTGATTATTTGATGGGACTGCGTTGATTCGGATCAATGCAAGATAAACAAACCTAATCTGATGTTGTTGGAACATTTTTCAAAAAGCTGTTATTGCAAGGACGTTCACTTTTGTTTTGCATCGTGGTATTCATTTGGAATATCCTGCTCCTCAGTCGACGAGGCAAGGGCCGAGATCCCTTCACCGGGAGTGACCCCTTGGACAGAAGTTTGCGTCAGGGCATTAACTTCACTATAGCCGATTACTTTTGCTTTGCATCGTGGTATTCAGTTGGAATATCCTGCACCTCATTCTACGGGGAAAGAGCCGAGATCCCTTCACCGGGAGTGACCTCTTTAGTAAAGGTTTTCGTCACTATATTTTATAAAAGGCTATGCAGTTCCTTCAACGATATCAAGTTCATTACGTTAAAGGTTTTTCGCCAAAAACCATTCGTAGCCCTCCGTCATTTCTTATGGGTATTATTTAGTATTCGTGCTGCGTTTGTTGACCTAGTCAAGACGTAGTGTTCGGTAGCTGAGTGGTACTTGTTTGTTGCATAAGTGGGATTGGTTAGGACAGTCGTGCGGCCTTGTTGACCTAGTCAAGGGCACGTACGGGTGGGTTTAATGCAATCCAGAATAATGACGGGTTGAACTTGACTGGCGGTTTATGGTTTGTTGACCTAGTCAAGGTCATAAACCGCTTGGGGTAAAAATCACATCGGGATTTTCAAAAGAACTGAAACTTGCCAGGCATGCGCATACCTTCTGGAGTGTGGTGACGTGAGTGGATTCCGTCACGTTATCATGCGATGATAGTTGGATCCCGATTCCCACTGATGAGTTAGTTTACTCCTCGGGTGACCCCGACTAATTCTTCTTTCAGGTTTGGAGGAGAATTTGAGGTACAGTGGGAGGTTTCCTGATTAGATAAATTTGTAACCATTCTGATCTAGGTTAGAGTGCACGCTGAGTGTTTCTTTTCTCTCTCTCTTTGGCAGCGACCATTGACCCGACCCTGGACTATGACTCAGTAACCAAGTTGACCGAACCTTCTTAACACTGGCTTTTGGATTGTCAGAGTTGCAGACCTCATTGCCACTCCTACTTTTACCCTTTTCTCCAGGACACCCCGTATTACTACGAACGTCCACTTCCATTGGACAAAACCATCGTATGGTTATATACGAACTCGAAGGACTTCGAGGATGGTTTCTGGTTGGAGAAAACGAATAGGATTATTCAGTTGTCTTTTCTTTTTCACCTTCTCTCATTGCGAGTACTCCTTAGTTTAGGAGACAGTACACCTATTGCGCAAATTGGATAGTCTTCTTCTAAACCTTAGGCTGGTGCCGACCGGTAGGGAATGAAGAAAACCAATTAGCATAACGATGGTGTACAGAAGGTATTAAGTTAAGACAAAGCAAGGGATTAGTAAGAGGGCAAAGTAAATTGCGACAGATATTCACGACCAAACCAAGTATTCCTTCGCCAATCCTAAATCACCTTTGTATTTCTCCAGGACACTCCGTGTCACTACGAAGATCCACAGTTTATTGGATACTCCATCGTATGGTTATATACGAACTCGAAAGGAACTTGTTCCAGTTCGGGGATGGATTCTGGTTCAGGAGAAATAGGAATTAAGTACATTCAGGTGTCTTTTATCTTCACCTTCTCTCGCGATGCGAGTGCTCCTAGGATTAGGACAGTACACCCTTTATGCTTTTTGGATAGTCTTCTTCCAAACCATAGGCTGGTGCCGAACGGTAGGGAAGGAAGAAAACCATTTGGCCTAAAGGGGTGTACAGAAGGTAATGACTAAAGACATATGAAGGGATTTGGAGAGGTGGCAAAGAATTATACGGTTATAGTTGTGAATCTGGATAATGGAAAAGGCATTACTAGGAATACCAGGATACCCCGACGAAACATTTCAATGTTTCAGTTTCACTGTGTGATGTTAAAAGAAAACTGATTTCCCGATTAGACACTTGCTCCAGGGTATGTATTTACCAGGTTGGATTCTCACATCTGTATGGTTTTACAGATGCTGAGTGGGAGTAAGTTATTGGGAATTAGGTGACCATCCTCATTATATCGGGATTCGTTGTAATTGGTGATATTTGAGGAAGCCACCTGGATTGTTTGCCGGTCGGCAAATATTTGGTTTTGAATATCTGCTGTTGTGCACCAATTTCAAATTGATATATCTGTACGTCTATTTTCATAGAGTGAGATATACCTTTTGATATTATGTCGATGACATTTACCTATATCAGTGGATGGTTAGGTAAGGAGCATTAAACAGCGGTGTAATTCTTCTTAACCATAAGTACAGTTTTCAACCTACGACACACAGTGAAAGAGTTGTTAGACTCAGCGGACTTATACAGAGTATTGTATGTTGTCCAGTGTCCATTAGGACAGAGGGGATGGTCCTCATACTATATTCTGTTTACTTTTAACTTCTCTAGTTCTTAGACATGTGTTTCGTGGAAACACAGGGTCTAAGTTTTGAGGAGTTATAGGTATTTGAATAGAGTAGAGAACCAGGTATAGCAAGTATCGGGATTCTTCAAAGTGATCGAAGATGTAGATACTTGTGTATGGTGTTCAGTTGATAGTAATGATAAAGAGAACTAGCTTCTCTTTCAGGTTACTCATAATTGGAAGCATTCCTAAGTTGAGTAACGCTGATCGGCCTCCTTCCATTTAGTTGACATGCACTGGTGACAGCTGCATGATTTGAATCTGGTTCAATTAAATCAGTGCCTCTGGTTCTATATTGGATATAGAACAGTTCATATCTTAACGTTGTTAAGGTACGGGGAGTTGTCCGGCTTATGCTTAAAACCAGACACTGGACAACTCAAGGCACGTTTCTGTAATGGTTGTTTGTGGGTTGACCCAGGCTATGACGAGGGTTGACTTTCTACCATCTGGATGAACAATAGCAATATTGTTCTAGACTCGCCACAGTTTTTATTAAAAATGGATTTTTTCAGAAAAAGTAGTGGGAGTATGGTAGAACTGGAAGTAATTCCAGAACCGCAAACGATTACTGAAGATTTGATAAGCAACCTAAAGATTCAATCTGGTTTGACATTCCATTGGCCACTCCGCAGATACGGTGGGTAACTTCAGGCACCCGAGAGGTACTCCGGTAGCCTCAAGGACGGTGACAGGGAAGTTCTTGTTTACCCACACTTGCCATTGCTGTTGTTCCAGGCTGCGAGACCCGGCAGGAGGATGAGTATAGCGTCGTTCTAAACTAGCTTTAGAAGTGCACGTCTATATGACTCTGCCAGAGGGTTGTCGTAGTCAGTGGGAGCAGCGGAAGCATTGGTGGACATCAGGCTTATGACTATTTATAGACTAAAGCAGATGTAGCGGAGATAGATCATCTATTTCTGATGTGACAGTCATAGGTTTGACGTCATCAGAATAGGGGATGGATCTGTTGAGAAGGTAGTAGGAAGTGATACTCCTATACTACGATCGGTTATACTTTGGTTGTCACACAGTGGTTTCTCTACACAGGACTTGGATATTATATCAAACATACTGGTTACTAGATCTATGGTTTTAGATCTAGATTTGGGTGGTTTCCCAATCTGGGTACCTTGACAGCATTCTATGAGTATTTAGAATGGACGACTCCTGGCACGGTAGTGCACCTGCAGTTGATGGAGTCACCCTCTCTAAAGGTGTCTTATAGACTAAAGGGGAGAGGGATACTCATGATTGGCAGATCACTTGCTTAGGCAATTGAGTCAATCATGAGATGTCAAGTACCACACCAGATGTTGTTCTTGCAGTAGATGCAATAAGTTGATATTAATCCAATCCTGGAGAAGCGGTCGGAAGCAGTTTTAGAACATAAGTTGATGTTCTAGGGATATGATAACGGCAGCCTCCTTTAGGAGACGGTTATCATTCCAGGCTTCCAAGGTGACCTGGATGGCAGAGTGGCTGTCAGAGTTATAGTTTTCCTTCTGACGAGGGGCAGTATTTTGGACAGGTGGTCTAAGGCAATACTGAGGGTGGCATGGCGCAGGATACTGATTAAGTTCAGTTGACGATACAGTTTAAGAAGTTTGGATTTGGAGTTCATTTATGAGCTAGGTCCCATCAGACATCCAGACATTCTAAGACAGGTATTGCTCATTTCGGGAGATGGCTTTCTCCGCAAACTTGAGATATAGAGAGACATAGAAAGAAACATCACAGCGGATCCACTCACTGAGGCTATTCCTCGAACGCAATAGTTTCGCAAACGAGCTTTGTGAGACTGACTAGTAGAGGAGTTGGGTGTTCGGTATCACACGGGCTGTGAGTATGCGGCATCGCAATAATTAGCCTTGAGTGCAAGTGGGAGATTGTTGGAGATAATGCCCTCAGAGTCAATTATTGGATCACAGGCACGTGATTGCAATGATTGAGGGAGGACCTATCCCGGTAGGACAGTCTTACTCGAGATGATAGTATGCTATCTGGTTTATCTTTATCATCGTGTACTGCTTTAGGTGACCTGGCATGTCGCTATTACACGTTGATAGAGCCCCTAGGATTCTTGCTTCACTGCCGGCAGTATGATGGCGATCATATACGTGGGAGCTGGTAGTCTATAAGCACATCCTTAAAAGGTCCCTAGTCGTAGGAGTTTCGAGACAGGGCATCGATACTCCATTAGTAGACTAGTGTACACAGTCGAGACCCCGATGAGGGGCGGTGGCCGGTCTCACAAGCCACTGGTGTCAGATGGTTCACCTAAGATGTATACAGGTGCTCATTGGGTTATGAGTACACCGGACAGGACTCGCCGGGAACCTGCTAGTTGGTATTATACCAGATGTCAGATAGCAGTTCCCTGGTGACATGTGTATAGGTTAGTTCATCGACCTGAGATCGTCATTTATCTCGTGTGAGTTCCCACTGTGCTTTGATTACTACCCTACCACGGCTAAAAGGAGTCGTGTAAACAGGTTTTAGTTGGGTACAGTCCCGAGCCACATGGAGGCAGTGAGCGGATCTGCAGGGGTTCGTCTCTCCCGGTATTGGGGGTGAGGTCGCGCTGTGTCTAGGAGAGCCATTACGCAAAGCCTTCGGCCGAGGCAGGAGATTTACTGGTAGGTATTCCAGTAGTATCTCAGGGCGTTCTGGGCTACACTCCGACACGACTTGTACCGCTTTTGGGGGTCTGACTTTTACCAACCCCCTAGGCCCGACATGCGATGCTCATAGACGAACGGACCGGACTGTACGGATATTGTCACTGACAGGCTCAGTAGGGTGTCAGGATGAGTTCGCTCATCGACGTCCCTTTTGGTCAATAGCTGGTGGCCCGTCACGTATTGGCTTATACCTCTGACGTGCTAGTGGTTAAATCCACAGCCATAGTATTGACGAGTCTTTAGAGTCCACCACACTTACAGTTACTCAAGCTTTCGGGCGAAACGCTGTAGAGGCCGTATGGAGATATGGCAGGGTCCGATCAGATACGTGCGGTATTGCACGGATCAGGATCGAACGGATATTACTAGCCGGCTTTGGTTTAAGCCGGATCCTAGTTTAGTACAGTGTAGATTTTGTCTCATTGCATTTGTATCCGGTCGGAATACAGATGCGGGTGTGTATGCACAGTATTGGGGTTTTCCTGTGATTTATTACGGGACCAGTTTTCTGGAGTTGCCAGTTTGCTTTCCGTTCCGGCCGGTTTTCCTTTGTTCTTTCCCGGCCGGACTTTTCTGATGGAGGGGGTTATTTGCAATTGTGCAAATAAGATTTGTGGAGGGGGTTTCTTGCAAATATATTCATTATGATATGTTTAGCATCTTTCATCCATCACTTGCATTAATTGTGATAAGAGAGGGTATGGTTTGGATGTAAGTTTGTAATGATAATGTTTTGGATGTGGTCACCATTCTCTTTATCCTACACTTACCTTCCTTCTTAGGTTATGGTTTGATATTCTTTTCCTCCTCCATTCTTCTCACTTGATGAAGATGAAAGAAAGAACACTTGAGAGAAAAAGAAAAGAATGAGAGAGTTCATCTTTGTTTTGTGAGGAATTCTTCATCTCCTTCTTCTTCTTGTTTTGGAAAAATGAAAGCACCATTTTTCCTAACCCCATTCCTCCATCAAGGCAACTACAAACCCCAAATGAGACTAGCATGATCTACTACACATTCTACAGCATATCTTGAGCATGTCGAGTTGCCGGCTTCATGCCCGAGTTGCCTCGGTATTGAGGCGGGAGCCCGTAAAAGACGCAGGCGATGTGGTGCCCTTCCGGCGAGGAGGCGACGATGTGGAGCCAAGACTTTCCGCGGGAGATCAGGACGATGAAGAGAAGACCGGAGGACTCGGATCACTTGGTATACTTTTCTTCCCATCTCTTGTTTGCTAGCTTTAGGTTAATGGTTAACGATCCGGGTTTTCATTGTCCGCGGTAGCGCCGGTTTCCAAGTAAGGAAAAAATTTGATTCCGCATTTTGGCCTCGGATAGACGGCCGGAGCGCTGCCGTGGCGCAACATGTATCTATGTCATACTGTTTTGCCATTTGAAAGAAGACGAATAGGGGTTTTTAGAAAAATAAGAGCTACGGTGCTTTTAAGAGAAGATGCGCCTTTTGAAAATAACCGTAGAATCCCTTTTCCTGTCTTTAAAATACTCCCTATTCGTTAGTTTTTGAAATAGGTATGACATCGGCTTAGCCTAACATCTAATAGCAAAACTACAGCTCTAACTAACAAGTCAATCGGGAGGGGTATGGAAACCACCTAAATCTGAGTCGATGTATATATATATAATAGTCGGTGATCCCGCCTTAAAGGTACCACGTACGATACAATATCATATGACATTCTCAAGTCATGAGTGCGGATCTATTATCAATATGAAGCTCGTACGGTAAATCGTCGTACGGCATCCCAAAAGCTGGGTACGGGTCAATATCACATTCCACTCATCAATTATCAGGTATCCTTATCATCATATCCCATGATCTGGGGTACTGATCTAAGTCTAGTACAAAACGATACCATCTATATAAGAAAATGTGTGTGTGTGAAACACACGTCAAAAGGCCCGCTAAAATCTCATGTCGTATCCCAAATACAAATTACAATATATCACCGACCTCACGGCACTATGCCCAATATCATCGACTCATCTCCAATTATCATACACTATCCTCATCATCACGGTATAGGTATAACAAGCAAGCATGTGTGTGGGGGGGGTGTAAACCTATTCTAGGGTTCACAACTAGGAAACTATACTAGTTTACTTCTAAACCCTAATCTATCCATAATACACCTAATCACATCTAGAATATCCATATCACACAATAATCTATCATATATATATAGTGTGTGTGTGTGTGTGTGTGTGTGTGTGTGTGTGTGTAGTATACTAGATATCGAACTGCGGGGGTGCTATACGCCATTCACCCAACTTCCCCCATAGATATAATCTACTCACCTTGATCTTGCTTGCCAATGTCGATGTCGCCACTATCTCCTTCATCATCTCGAATCGTCATGGGGGTACCTACATATCGCACGCATCATATCGTATTAAAACTGCCAAATCGAAGACGAAACGACACACGAAAACCAAAACGACACGCGGAATTCACATAGGTCCAAACTTATGGTTTGCCCTCGCAACTTAACCAAATAACACCTGATAGAGACGTACAAACGTCCAGTGATCCATGCTAAACACAAATACCAAAACTTAAATCCATAAACATCACGAAACGTAAAGCAGCAACTAAGGAAACATGCTCCACATTTTGTCTCAGGTGAAACCAAGGTTCCAAAACAACACTAAGGTGATATATAGGATACATATGACCTACAGAGGAAACCTGGACCCACCCCCTCACCAAGTGGCCGAGCCCTTCCCACTAAAATCTGGCCAGGACGGCCATGCCTGCTTCAATGGGGCTCGTATTGCTACAGGGGGTTCCTATGGTCTCAAATTGGTCTCTAGTATTGTTTATTTTTCTAGTGTTGGCCCCGGATCACTCCAGATTTCCCTGCACACTCAAATACTCACAAAACCGACGTGAACAGTTTCAGTTTTCTAGAAAATGGGTTTCAGGTTATATATTGTGCTGGATCTGGGTTCATAGCACCAAGGGGGTTTAAGGGTCACCACTAAAGCTTAATTACACAACCATCACTCAAAATATTCTTAACCCTCTCTAGGTTTTTCCATAGCTCATCAAATCGAACCAAAACGATATCAAACTTGAAATGAGGCTTAAACAATCTAAACACTACACTATTTGTGAAAGGATATACCTCGCTTAGCACTCATGAATCCTCCACAGCGCCAAAATGAAGACTTTCTTGGTCCATTGGGTAGCTAGAGGGCTTGTGCACCTTTTTTATGAGATGGGACTTGGGTTTTGAGGTGAATTTCATGGGGTTTTGTGGAATTGAAGATGGAGGAGGATGAGGGAAGGCAGTAGCAGCAGCAACAAAGGAAAGAGAGGGAGAGGAAATGAGTGTAAGGAATGATGAGGGATGGCTCAAGACAAGGGTTGACCATAAACCCACTCTTTCTCTCTCTTCACCATACCTAATATATAATACTTTTCATTTTCTTTTCTTTTCTTTTCTAATTCCTTCTCTCCACAATAGTAACCCAAAACAAACTATGGTAGAAAATGCACAAGTGTAAAAAAAAAGATATGGTGCATGTTTGCACAAAATACACTTAAAGCGCGTTAGCGATTTTTAATCGCGATTAGCACTAAATTAGTATATAATTAATCACAAAAGCTTAAAATTTGCATAATTCACATAAAACACCCTCTTTTAGTAATTTCTATAATATTTCCAAATTTTTCCCCATTTATCGGTATTTAATTATACCGAAATATTAAAATATTCATTAAAATTAATATTAGATTCTAAAAATTCCTGAAAATAATAATTTTTTTTTGAAATGTTACAGCAAGTAGGATTCGAATGGATTTGAGCATAACCACTGGAGAAAAGGTTTCGTCATAGTTCACACCTAGTCTTTGATAAAAACCTTTTGCAACAAGTATAGTCTTATAGGTTTCTATCTGTCCATCTACACCAAATTTCCTTTTGTTGATCCATTTGCATCCAGCGGGTTTTACCTCGGGTGGAGCAATATCTAAGTTCCACACTTTATTGGTGTACATGGACTCCATTTCGGATCGCATAGCATCCAGCCATTTTTCAGAGTCCCTACTAATAATGGTCTGCCTGAAACTAGTAGGATCATCTTCTTCCAAGATGCAATCCTCTCGATCCACGTCTATGAGAAAACTGTACTATCTTTCGGGCGGATGAGAAATCCTACTAGATCTGCAGAGTGGCTGAGGTTCGTCGGGTACTACTGAATTTAGCGGTTCCACCAAATATTCAGTTATAATTTGTGTTTCTGGAACTTCATCCAGTTCTACCACGCTGTCACTAATATTGTTTGTAAGAAATTCTTTTTCCAAAAATGTGGCGTTCTGAGAAATAATAATCCTTTGTTCCTCTGCGTGGTAGAATAGATATCCATTAGAATCCTTTGGGTATCCCACAAACTTATACAAAACCAATCGTGCCTCGGGTTTTTCTGGATTCTGCTTTTTGACATAAGCATGGCAACCCCAAATCTTAACACGTTTAAAATACAAACTCTTTCCACTACATATGTTATATGGAGTTTTAGGCATGGATTTTGATGGATCTTGATTCAAAAGATGTGCAGCTGTCTGAAGCGCATATCCCCAGAATGAAGAGGCAACTTAGCACTACTAATCATGGAGCGAACCATATCCAATAGGGTATGATTTCTCCACTTCGATACACCGTTGTTCTGTGGTGTATACAGAGGAGTAAGCTGAGAGAAAATTCCATTTTCTTTAAGGTATTCTAGAAATTACGTGCTTAAGTACTCCCCTCCTCTATCAGATCGGAGGATCTTGATACTTTTTCCAGTCTGGTTCTCTACTTCATTTCTATATTCTTTGAATTTCTCAAAAGCTTCAAATTTGTGTTTCATGAGATACACATATCCGAAACTAAAGAGATCATCAATGAATGTGATGAAGTAAGAGAACCCACCCCTTGCATGTATAGACATCGGACCACACACATCACTGTGTATGAGTCCCAAGAGCTCTGCTGCTCTTTCTCCGTGTCTGGTGAACGGAAATTTGGTCATTTTTCCTTTGAGACAGGACTGACGAATTTCATAAGATGAAAATTTGAACATATTCAAATTTCCATCTTTATGCAACTTACTTACTCTTTTCTCTCCGATATGACCAAGTCTACAATGCCACAAGTAGAATTTGTTCATTTCTGAACTCTTCCTCTTGCGTGTGTTTTGTATATTGAAAACAGCATTTTGATTTAGAACATAGATACCATTATGTTAGTTATATGTATGCCCTAGAGGCCATTACTGTATATAGGATGTATATTGTAATGGATGCTGGGACATATATAGGGAGGACTTTCTTGCTCGACATGATAGTATGCTATCTGGTTACTCTTTACCTTAACGTGTATACTGATTGTCTCTCTGTTACATGTTGGTAAAGACCTTAGGATGTGTACTTGACTACCTGGACTATGATACGGATCATACTAGTGGGGACATGGTGGTCCATAAGTACATCCTTCAAGGTCCCTAGTCATGGGTGTATCGAGATGTGGCATCGATATACCAGAGTAGACTAGCGTATACCTTCTCGACCCATACAGATGGGCGATGGATGATCCCATATCCATTGGTGTTTGACATCAGAAATGATATACGGGTGCTCAGTAGAGACTGGGTACACTGGACGGACTCGCTGAGAACTCCCAGATGGTATTATACCTTACGTCAGATGGCAGTTCTCTGGTGACACTGGTACAGGTTAGTCTGTAGACCCGAGATCGTCATAGAGTCTTGTGTGATTCCCACTGTGCTTTGATTTCCACCTTACCACGTCGAAGAGGGCGTGCAAAACGGTGGTTTTTGGGTACAGTCCCGAATCACATGGAGGCAATGAGAGATAGGAGGGGATTCGTCTCTCCCGGTATAGGGAGTTGATGTTGCGCTGTGTTCGATTGGCCATAACCGAAAATCCCTGGCCAGGGTTGCTGAGATTTGCTGGTAAGTGTTACCAATAGTTTCTCGAACTGTTATAGACCTCATATCGACTCGACTTATCGAGCTACTGGGGTCTGACGTTTACCACCCTTAGGCAAGATATGCGACATATCAGACGATCAGACCGGACTGTGCGGTAAGTGTTGCTGGTTGGATTCACAGGAGTGTGAGCGGTCTTGCTCGTTGATCTTCCAATCGCAGAATACCTGGGTGGCCATTACGTTTAGCAGACCGCTTGCGGCTTGTGGGTGTTTGATATGATCATCACCTGCTGCCGGCGTATTGACGAGTCTTTAGTGTCCTACACAGAGGTTTCCTGGCTCAAGCGAAACGAAATGGGAGCGCATATGAGATATGTGCAGGACCGAGAATAATGCGTGTATGTGATACCGTATTCTATTCTCGCGATGAATATATCGATTGGTTGTATGCGATTTAACCTAGTTATCGAATCAAGGATTGATTCGATAAGTCGATACATTGGATATTAGTCGGTCATATGCGATATGACCGGATCGTTAAATCAAGTGTTGATTTAATGATTTAATGTATAATTATATATTTGATATATTACTTTACATTAGCTAGTATTGGTTCACTTAAGATTATTTTCTCACTAGATTGTGCACATTGTATATATGATATATTTTTGTGCTCTTGATTGTATCATGATTTGATGAGACATACAAACATGGGTGGGTGTGTGACTTACACCTTTGTTTAATTAATGGTTAGGGTTTTCTTTTCTTTATTTATTTTGTTAAACTAAATGGTGTCTTTTCTTCATCTTTGCTAGAAGTTTCTTGTTGCTTCAAGCATCTTTGAAAAGTCTTACCATTTTTGTTTTGTTCTAAAACCTAACCATTACCTAAACCCTAGTTTATTCTCTACATTAGTTACACTAACCCATGGTTGCAAAATGATAAGCATCACTTGAATTTTTTATTTAGATAATTCATTCTTTTTCTTTCTTCTTCTTCTTCTTCAAGAAGAAAGATAACCTTTGCTACAATATTTCAAGTGATGAATCCAAGTGAGAAATCTAAATCCAAAGTGAACCCACTTCCTATTTCTTCATCCTCTACCACTTGCCATGTTATATAGGGTGTTTTCTTCACAAGTTTCATGAGCTAGTGAAGATGGAGCTTGAGTTAGAGTTGCCTCGACGTAGATCATCTTCGGCATCGAAGTCAACGACCTAGCCCGCTCATTTCTCCGACGAAACCATCGCAAGAGTCCGGGATCCCGGTGATCGCAGCAAAGGGACGTCATCACGGAGCTAAAGAAGTGGAGGACCAGATCTACAAAGGTTGTATTTCCATTCACTTAGTACTAAAGCAGTTTAGTAGCTTGTAGTTTCGCCTAATATCTAGTTAACGATCTAGTTTAGGGTTTCTCGGCACCGGAAAAATTATGAATCCGGCATGGTCGATGCCTTGTAGAACCTCTTGAGTGTGCCTAGTAACCTTACAGTGGTATCAGAGCCTAACTAGAGCCTTAGGCGATGCGTAGACGATGTTTGAAACCCGATCGAACCCGAAACCCTAATCCAAAACCCTTCTCTGTACTTTTTTCAAAACTGGGATTTTTCCATATTAAAATTATGCAGAAAAATCAGCAGGGATTTTTAAGAAATACTGTGCAGCACGTGCGCCTGAATCCACTAAAGCACCGCGGAAGCGTGGCACGAGCATGGCTCGTGCGGCGGTTCCGCGGCCATATAGTCACATTAGCTTTTGGATTTTGCACAGTAACTTCTTTCTGTTATTGCTGAGTTTTCTAGGAATTTTTAAATTGCACTCAAGAGTTGAGTATTATGGGTTGTATTGGGAGTTCGTAGATTCGATCGGATTGTCAAACTTTGTCTATATGTTTTTCCGGGTAATTTTAGAAAATGTTGAAAAATTCGACCGGATATAAATACCCACTTTTTCCCTGTCAGGAAATTTCCAAGTGTTGGATCTTTCCGTAGTTTAAGAACGTTCAAAGTAGTGCAAGTAACGCGATGGACCCTCTAGAAGACAACAAACCTTAACTCGATTATGTGACCGTCTTGAACTTCCCTTTGAACCTTAGGGTTTGGGGCAGTACGGCGTGCCACATGTGAGGCGTTGGCTTGACCCTTCTACGGCTGGACCGTTGGTACTGTGGCACGAAGTGAATGTTCTTAAACTTATTTCATCCGTTGATCTGTTTCGGGAAAACTTGGGTGTTTGATTGTTCTGAATGTGATACAATATTTGGAATTTACAAGTAGTTATGAGATAACTAATATGAATGTTATAAACATAGCACTTTAGTCTCACTTGATCGGTTGCTACAAGATTTTGATGTGATCAAAGTCCGTCGCAATCACGTAGCGTACACGGATACTCGTCGGATAAACTTAATAGACAGCTACACCCCTTAGCCCCGACCAAGTGACTGTAGGAGAACCCCGTCGCCAAAAGCATCCGTTCGGGTGCTCGTGGCAGCGGTGTTCCGTCTTGGTGCACTTCGTCGACGGCATCAGGGGTGCGGCCGTCTACTAAAGCTTTGCGACGAGCATTCGATCAGGTCATCGGGAATCTTGTTGAATTGCCCGACTTGATATTGAAAAGAGTTTTCAATAATGAGACTAAAATGCAGGGTTTATAACTAATTAAGCATGCGATGTCTAAAGAGGTTGCGGATTCCAACTGTTGTAGTTTTACACTTTCTTTTCTGTGACCGTAAGTGTAGTATGTAGTGGTACTACCGATTGTCGTTGCTATACGTCGACGACAATCGGTGTATGCATACTTACTTACGTTGATGACATGTGATGTTATGTGTTGCTGGATATGTTATATTGGATCGTCGTGTTTGAATAGCCGGGGGGGTTTATGTGAGATGAGTGTTTTTCATTTTCATTCATGTAAAAACTTGTATGTAATATTCTTTTATTGGGGCACTTCCAGGTTGCGGAAGATGTCACCTTTGTATATTATTTACTTTTCCGCATTAGGATAGACCCAAGGAGGAGAGCACAAGTAACCGGGTTCTAAGGTCCAGTGGGAGACCATCTCGAGGAGTCAAGTCGGGTCTCCTAACCCTAGAATTGGTAGGGTTGCTTGCCGCTCTCATAGGGGTCTAGGGTTATGGGATTGGTTATTCATCACGACCATGGAATTCGTGTTTTATACAGGCTCAAAATAAAATGCGGACGTCCTAGTATATCCAATATTTCATATGATATTTTCTGCTGCGTTATCTGTGATGTGATCATGTGATATGTTTAGATAGATATTGCGTATAGTATATATAATATATTATATAGACGTTGCTTATGTTTTACACCCGCGCTAGCCCTGCCTCGCTCTGGCGTTAGTTACCTAACCTAACGGTGCAGACGGGACATCGAGGCGAAAGCGAATGGCATAAGCGTACGTTATATTTATCTGTGATGTTTAGGTGGACTTAATTGATGGGACTTCATTAATATGATTAATGAAATAAAAGAAACCTAAAGATGTTGTGGAATCGAATTTACAAAACCAGGTAGCTACAGTTCTTGCTTTGGATCGCGGTGTTCCTTGTAGATCATGATCGCGGTGTTCCTTGTAGATCATCCTGCACCTTATTCGATAAGGAAAGGACCGAGATCCCTTCACCGGGAGTGACTCCTTTAGCAATAACTGGCAGATGCTACAACTCTCGGTTTGTCTTTGGATTGCTTCTATAGTTTCTGCTTTGCACAGTGATATATATGATATATCCCGCACTTCATTCGACGAGGAAAGGGCCGACGATCCCTTCACCGGGAGTGACCCCTTTAGCAAAACTAGAAAAGCCTCAAAAACACTCCATTTAAAAAATCATTTGATTCTACAACGATATCAAGTTCATTATGCAATAGGTTTTCAGAAAAACCTTTCGTTGCCCTCCGTCATTTCAGATAAGTCCTACTTAGTATTCGTGCTACGTTTGTTGACCTCCGTCAAGGCGTAGTGTGCGGTAGCTAACTAGTATTTATCTGTTTATGCATATGATGCAGATTGGATTAAGGTAGTCATGCGACCTTGTTGACCTCCATCAAGGGTCGTGCGGGTGGATTTGATTCAATTAAGAAATGACGGGTTGAACTTGATTAGTAGCCTATGGTTTGTTGACCTCCGTCAAGGTCATAGGGTGCTAGGGGCAAAATTATCGGGAATTTCAAGTATTGAAATTTGCAATGAGATTGCATACCTTCTATGAGATAGTTGGATCCCGATACCCGCTGCGAGTAAGAGTTACTCCCGGGAGACTTTTACACATTACAATTAGCCGATCAAGTAGGTGTCTAGAAAGGTGTCAACGAGGTTATACCTCTGGGAAAATGAGGTTTACATTAATTAGGTTCGTGCGAAAGCACGGGGGACCTCCCTCAAAGTACCGACACTGGCCTGGCTGAAAGATTGGCGAACTTGTAGCGTGTAATTAATCCCGGCTAGTCTTTCCTTTTACGGTTTGAAGGAAGATTTGATAAAAACAGTGGGAGCCATCCTGATTAGATAAAATAATAACCAATCTGATCTTGCAAGAGCATACGCTGAGTGTTTTCTTCTCTCTCTCTCTCTCCAGGTAGCGACCATATCACGCCTTAATCAAGATAATAATACGGAATATTGACCGAACCCGTTTGTTATACTGAGCTGGGGAACGTTGTTCCCGCTCCAACTTATAATTGTTATAAGACAGAGCAGGAAATTGGGGATTACCAGAATTCCCGTACCGCCCAAACGAAGAAAGTACATATTGATGCATCATCTTCGGGTGTGTTCATTACAGAGAACTGTTTCTCAGTATCCTTTACGTCCTGGGTATTAGATACCGGATCAGGATCCCGCATATGTAATTTGTTACATGGGATACAGATAGGTAAAGAACTGAGAACGGGTGATAAGTTTCATGAGACAGAAAACGGGGCAAGTGTTGCAGCCAAGTCTGTTGGCCACTGTCACCCTATATTACCAATACATTGATTCTGAACGAATGTTATTAGATACCGAACCTGATATACAAAATCATATCGGTCTCTTTATTAGTAAAGAAAGGATATAATTTTGTATTGTTGGATAATGTTTTGAACATTTCCTATATCAAAAGTTGATCGGTTCAGGCACGTTATCTAAAAGCATTGACGTTCTAAATCGAACTACAGTTCCTAGTATATAGAACACACACAAGAGGAAGAGTTCAGAAATGAACGGATCCTTCTTGAGGTTTTGTAGACTAGGTCATATCAATGTGACCCGACTAGCTTAAGTTACATAGTAGATGCATATTTAAATCAGTTTGAATTTACATCTTATGAAACTTGCGAGTCATGTCACAAAGATATAATGACCTCAGCTCTGTTTATTGGAAACAGAGATAGAGTTAGTAAACTCTTGGGACTGATACATGATGATGTATGTAAGGTCCCCTGTCTACACATGCCATGACCGGTTCTTTGTACTTCATTACATTCTCTGATGATCTCTCAAGATTCAGACATATGTTCCTGTTGAAACACAGCTCCGAACCTTTTGAGATATTCACAGAATATAAGTTAGAAGTAAAGAACCAAAATACAGGTATAAGTATTATGACCTTTGATGCGATCAAGTAGGAGAATACTTAAGCACGGAATTCCTGGACTATTTTAAAGGAGAATGAGATTCTCTCTCAGCATTATTCCTCCGCATACACCACAGCATGTCGGTGTATCGGGGCGGAGCCATTACACCCTATTTGATATGGTGTGCTCTATGATGAGTACTACTGAGTTTCCTATTTCCTTTTGGGAGTTATGCATTTGAGAAGCTGCATACCTATTGAATAAGGTTCAAATCAAATCAGTTGCCTACCACTTCATATGTGATATGGAAAGGGAAGAGCCCATTTATTAAGTTAGTTAAGATTTGGGGTTGTCCAGCCTATGTCTAAAAGCAAAATCCGGACAAGCTCGAGGCAAGGTCAGTTATGTAGAACTGGAATGGTTCCAGCTATACAAACTGCAGCTGTTGATTTGGTAGAACCAAAGGATTCAACAGTAACCGACGAACCTCAGCCTCTCCGCCGATCTAGTAGGGTTCCGCACCCACCCGAGAGATACTTCGGTTTCTCTATGACAGTAGGAGTGAGGATTGCATCATGAGATGATGACCCAACTAGTTTTCGAGCAGGCCATCAGGAGTGGGACTCTGTAAGAATGGCTGGATGCTTAGCGATCTGAGATGGAATCCTTATACACCAACAAAGTATGGACTTTGGTTGCTTTATCTGAAGGGTTAAATCCCCATCAGGAGCAAGTATATCTTGAGAAGATTACTTGGTGTACATGGAAAAGTTGAGACTTTCAAAGCTAGACTTGTTAAAGGTTTGCATCATTGACCAGGTATGGATCATGATGAAACCTTTTCTAAGGAGCTAAGCTTAAGTCCATCCAGATCCTACTTGCCACAGCTACATACCATGACTACAATATCTGGCGGTTGGGTGTCATGATAGCTTTTTCTAAATGATGTTTTAGAAGAGAAAGTCTATAAGTACACAGTCAGAAGGCTTCGTAGACAGTGGGAGCAGCGGAAACGTGTGCAAGATATTTTATATGATGAAGCAGGCATCGCGGAGTTGGAACATCTGTTTTGATGAGTTAGTCAAACAGTTTGACATCATCAAAATGGTAGATAAACCTTGTATATACAAAAAGGTAGTAGGGAGTATGGTAGTGATCCTCGTAGAGTACGTAGATGACATAATCTTGATAGGGAAGGAGTTTCCTATGCTACGCTCGGTCAATCTCCGCTTATCACAAGGATTCTCCATATAAGATCAAAGTGATGCCTCCTAAATCCTTAGTTTTCATCTATGAGATAGATGTAATTGGATGCTAGGATTCTCACTAGTAGTAGTGAGACGGTATCAATCGATCCTGGGGAGAATCACTGGAAAGGTTCCAGGGTGATAAGGACGACTGAATGTCAGTCACAGGCATTGTCTTTACCCTCAGTGGAGGGACGGTATGTTGGAAGAGTTCCAAGCTAGATACTGTGGCATACTAGATGATAAAGGCTGGTAACATCGCTATCAACGATACTACCAAAGAGGCATTTTGGGTGTATATTAGTTCATGTGATGAACTAGGTTCCTACCATTGTATGACAATGGTGTTGAGGTTTTGGCCCAGGAACCCTGGTCCCATCAGTGACCCAGACATATTCTGAGGCAGTATCACCTGATCATGGAGATAGTTGATCTCCAGGGTGATTGAGGTTAGGAGAGTAGACTCAGAGGACAACACGGCGGATCCACTCACAAAGGCCTTTTCCCAGAGAGAGACTTTTATGAGATGGTTGAGTATGAGATACTACCACCACTGCCACAGATGGCCCTAGTGCAAGTGGGAGATTGTTAGTTATACGTATGCTCTAGAGGCCATTACTGTACATAGGATGTATATTGTAGTGGATGCTGGAACATATATAGGGAGGACTTTCTTGCTCGACATGATAATATGCTATCTGGTTACTCTTTACCTTAACGTGTATACCGATTGTCTCTCTGTTACATGTTGATAAAGCCCTTAGGATGTGTACTTGACTACCTGGACTATGATGCGGATCATACTAGTGGGGACATAGTGGTCCATAAGTACATCCTTCAAGGTCCCTAGTCATGGGTGTATCGAGACAGGGCATCGATATACCAGAGTAGACTAGCGTATACCTTCTCGACCCATACAGATGGGTGATGGATGATCCCATATCCATTGGTGTTTGACATCAGAGATGATATACGGGTGCTCAGTAGAGACTGGGTACACTGGACGGACTCGCTGAGAACTCCCAGATGGTATTATACCTTACGTCAGATGGCAGTTCTCTGGTGACACTGGTACAGGTTAGTCTGTAGACCCGAGATCGTCATAGAGTCTTGTGTGATTCCCACTGTGCTTTGATTTCCATCTTACCACGTCCAAGAGGGCGTGCAAAACGGTGGTTTTTGGGTACAGTCCCGAATCACATGGAGGCAATGAGCGATAGGAGGGGATTCGTCTCTCTCGGTATAGGGAGTTGATGTTGCGCTGTGTTCGATTGGCTATAACCGGAAATCCCTGGCCAGGGTTGCTGAGATTTGCTGGTAAGTGTTACCAATAGTTTCTTGAACTGTTATAGACCTCATATCGACACGACTTATCGAGCTACTGGGGTCTGACGTTTACCACCCCTAGGCAAGATATGCGACATATCAGACCGGACTGTGCGGTAAGTGTTGCTGGTTGGATTCACAGGAGTGTGAGCGGGCTTGCTCATTGATCTTCTGATTGCTCAATACCCGGGTGGCTGTTACGTTTAGCAGACCGCTTGCGGCTTGTGGGGGTTTGATATGATCATCACCTGCTGCCGGCGTATTGACGAGTCTTTAGAGTCCTACACAAAGCTTTCCTGGCTCAAGCAAAACGAAATGGGAGCGCATATGAGATATGTGCGGGACCGAGAATAATGAGTGTATGTGATACCGTATTCTATTCTCGCGATGAATGTATCGATTGGTTGTATGCGATATAACCTAGTTATCGAATCAAGGATTGATTCGATAAGTCGATACATTAGATATTAGTCGGTCATATGCGATATGACCGGATCGTTAAATCAAGTGTTGATTTAATGATTTAATATATAATTATATATTTGATATATTACTTTACATTAACTAGTATTGGTTCACTTAAGATTATTTTCTCACTAGATTGTGCACATTGTATATATGATATATTTTTGTGCTCTTGATTGTATCATGATTTGATGATACATACAAACATGGGTGGGTGTGTGACTTACACCTTTGTTTAGTTAAGGGTTAGGGTTTTCTTTTCTTTATTTATTTTGTTAAACTAAATGGTGGCTTTTCTTCATCTTTGTTAGAAGTTTCTTGTTGCTTCAAGCATCTTTGAAAAGTCTTACCATTTTTGTTTTGTTCTAAAACCTAACCATTACCTAAACCCTAGTTTATTATCTACATTAGTTACACTAACCCATGGTTGCAAAATTATAAGCATCACTTGAATTTTCTATTTAGATAATTCATTCTTTTTCTTTCTTCTTCAAGAAGAAAGAAAACCTTTTCTACAATATTTCAAGTGATGAATCCAAGTGAGAAATCCAAATCCAAAGTGAACCCACTTCCTATTTCTTCATCCTCTACCATTTGCCATGTTGTATAGGGTGTTTTCTTCATAAGTTTCATGAGCTAGTGAAGATGGAGCTTGAGTTAGAGTTGCCTCAACGTAGATCATCTTCGGCATCGAAGTCAACGACCTAGCCCGCTCATTTCTCTGATGAAAACATCGCAAGAGTCCGGGATCCCGGTTATCGCAGCGAAGGGACATCATCACGGAGCTAAAGAAGTGGAGGACCGGATCTACAAAGGTTGTATTTCCATTCACTTAGTACTAAAGCAGTTTAGTAGCTTGTAGTTTCGCCTAATATCTAGTTAACGATCTAGTTTAGGGTTTCTCGGCACCAGAAAAATTTTGAATCCGGCATGGTCGATGCCTTGTGGAACCTCTTGAGTGTGCCTAGTAACCCTACACATTACACAGTGTACCTTCTGGAACCAATATCTTATCAAGGTAGATGTTCATGATATTTCTATCAAGAACAAAATTATATCCATCTTTATCAAGTAAAGAAACTGATATGATGTTGCAAACCATGAAAGGTACATAGTAGCAATTGTTCAAAATCATAGGATTGCCATTTGGCAATACTAGGTGATATTCACCGACGGCAGAAGCATCATCTTGTGTTCTATTCCCTACTCTTAGGGACATATCACCAGGATCAACCATCCTAGTTTTTCTCAGTCCCTGCAATAAATTACAGGTATGGGATCTTGATTCGGTATCTAGTACCCAGGAGGTATGACTGACCGAGAAGCAGTTATCAATAACAAGAACACCTGAAGGAGACTCAATAGTGTGCTTCTTCTTCGTTGGGGTCATCAAGGAATTCATGCAATTCTCTTTTCTCTGCTCATACTTATGACGTTGTCATAAGTTAGAGCCAAACTGACGTTCCCTAGCCACGAATATGAATTCGGATCGGTCAAGCGATACATTTTATTATCTTGATTAAGGCATGAATTGGTTGCTACCTGGAGAGAGAGAAAAGAAACACTCAGCATGCGCTCTTGCAAGACTAGATTGGTTATTAGTTTATCTAATCAGGATGGCTCCCACTGTTTCCTCGAAATCTCCTTCAAACCTTCAAAGGAGAATTAGATGGGATCATTAACACCTTACAAGTTCACCAACCGTTCAGCCAGGTGAGTGTTGGTACTTCGAGGGAGGTTCTCCGTACTCTCACACGGATCTAATTAAAATAAACCTTGTTTCCGCAGAGACGTAGCCCCGTTAACACTTTTCTAAACACCTAATAGGTTAGCTAATTGTGAAGTGAAAAATATCTCCAAAGAGTAATCTAACTTATCAGTGGGATCAGGATCCAACTATCATTGCATGATAAACTAGATGGAAGCCACTCTAGTCACCACACTCTAGAAGGCATGCAGCACTAGTAAGTTTCCTGTATATTTGAAACTCCTGATGTGTTTTTTAACCCTAGGACTTTAGTGACCTTGACACATTCGACAAATCAAAAAGTCCTAGTCAAGTTCAACCCTTCATTATCTTGAATTCATTAAACCCAGCCGCATAACCCTTGACACGGTCAACAAGGTTACACGACTGTCCTAACCAATCGCATCGCATGCTACAAATAAGTAATACCCAGCTACCGTTCACTACGCCTTGACATGGTCAACAAATGCAGTACGAATACTGAGTATTACTTATAGGAAATGATGAAGGGCTATGACTAGTTTTTGGTGAAAAACCGTTAACGTAATGAACTTGATATCATTGAAGGAACCAAGTAGTATTGAAAACGAGTGGTTTAGGCTCTGCTTTTGAAAACTTGTGGTTTTGAAGAAAATCGAGTAATCTATGGTATAAACTTTTGCTCAAGAGGTCACTCCCCATGAAGGGATCTCGGATCTTGCCTCCTCGAAATAGGTGCTGGGTATTCTTGACCGAATACCACTATGCAAAGCAAAAGAACACAACTATAGTTTTTCAAAATTTATTCCAACAACATCTTTTAGGTTTATTTTCATGTATTAATCAAAACTAATGTGGTCCCATCAATTAATCCCTATCACACTAGAAAATAACGAAAATACAATGTACGTATATGCCATCCGCATTCGCCACGAGGTCCCGTCATGCACCACTAGGTTACTTAACTAACGACAAAGCGGGGACTGGACTAGCGCGGGTGCAAAACATAAACAACATCTACTGGTACATATAAAATATATATAACATTCGTCCCAGGCATGATATAAGCAACATCACATATCAACGGCAAGCAACATATAATGGTAGATAATCATGGAGCCTCGGGTTTCATTTGAGCCACAAACAAATCGACATTCTCAGTCGTGTGGATATCCCGTGAAATGAAAACCTAGACCCCTATGAGTGCGACAAGTTACCCGCCAATCCCAGAAATAAGGCAACCCAATCAACAAAGTGAATGGGCCACCCAGCACTTCTCGGGATCCGGTAACTTGAGTGCCCCTCGGTGAGTCATCCTATACCCCCTATGGGTGCGGCGAATTGCCCACCATTTCTAGAGTAAGACCCCTCCGTCTCAACGCCATGAGATGCGGGCCCGTTGCTCTTTAGAACCCGTCTATTCGAGCACTCCACCGTAGGGTAATCCTAGTACAGAAAATAAAAATATATGTATAATGGTGACATTGACCTCAACCCGGTCGTGCCCCAATAAAATAATATACAACCCGGTAAAGACGGCTGTCCATAAGTCGGACGCTCGCCCCGCAATATGAATACACAAATGAATCTGAATTATACTACTACCATTGCAACATCGGCTATCCACCACGACAATCCAACCACAATATCAGCACATTACAAAACATCAATGCGAATATCATGTTCGCAAACCCATCTTATAGAACATACAGCAATTACTCGGGTTATACCGCTCGTCGCAGTCGCAGATACTAACTGAAACATGTAAACGATGTTAAAACTGCGACTTCGAAATACTCCGAATTACCGCAACACAAAGATAACATAATATGCAATCTGGGAAAAAACAAACATCACCTGAAACCCTATATCCAAGTGTACAGAATACCAAAAAAATTTCAAGACAAAATTCTTATACTGAACCGGCCAGGCCGGGAATTTTGCCAATATGGCCGGCCAATTTTTTGGATTTGGTCCTCGAATTTCCCTGGTGTTCTAGTGGCTACATGAAGAGCACTCTGCAATTGTTAAATAATTTTTAGAGCCTCTGCAAAAATCGACAGAAACTTGGATTTCAGTTTCAGAGTTATTTTGGTTTCTTAATTCTAAACATCATCTAAACTGTTAGTTAAGGGTTTATGGGCTGTCTCTAATACCATGTTGGGTTATACTAGTGTCCTGACCATCTACCATGGCCGTTTGCGGAACAAAAATTTTAGGATTTGAAAAAATGGCGCTAGAATAACCCGATGTCGGATTTACCATAAACCTAAACTAGCTAACATAAGAAGAGCTAACTACTATGATAAGAATTTCTCACCAAAAGATCCATGTCCTTCGGTCTTCTTTCCTCTTCGTTTGCTCCTAGTGATCTCCTTGATCGAGCTTGTTCTTCTTTGCATAATCCTTCGGTTCTCCTGGATCGAACTTGATGGTCGGTCTTCCTCCGCCAAAGATGTTCCATCCGAAGGATGTAGTCCATGGTTCTAGCTCCAGACTAAGAGTCTAGTGGAGCAACTAGAGACTTTATATGGCTAGTCTTAAGAGTCTAGGATGTAGTGTGAGGTTCTTTGTGTGTTTCTATCTCACTTTCTCTCTTAATTCTCAACGCATGAGAGTGTAGAGAGGAGGTTGTAGATGAAGGTGGAGGAGCTCAAGAACTAAAGAGGAAAGTGAAGCAAACGGTGAGAGTTGAAAATAATGAATCAAGCATGTGAGAGAAAATCCTCACCATGGTTTTATAAAACCCCTTTTTTCCAATATAAAAATGCACCCATACTTGAATAGTATTGACAAATGAATATTAAAATATTTGTCAATACTATTCAAGCAGGGTTCTCACTATACTCACCTTACTATCTTTACACCTCATTTTCCATTTAAAATAAATGGATAAAACTAAAATGAGGTGTCCACCTTCTAGAATGTTTTCCGTATAAATACGGATTACACTCTACAGTATATACATACCTGTATTCGTATCAACATATGAATACCCAAAGAGATAGAACAACACAAAGAACATAATACTAGAATATACATATCGAAATGCATATATGTAAATTATTAAATCAATACCTGATTTAATAATCCGGCTCAATCCAGAGCAGGCTAGTATTATCAACCGTCTGATCGAAAGTCTGGGTATATAGTACAATCATTCGATTGAAACCCTGCACGTATCCATTATGGCTACTACATCATTTCGCCTGAACCAGGGAAACCCTCTATGTGGGACTCTAAAGACTCGACAGTATGCCGGCAGTGAGTTACTGGATAAATCCATAACCACAAGCACATCAGTGGCACTAGCTATACGTAACGGCTACCCGGGTACCTGTCGAAAATGAAGGCCGAAGAGCAAACTCATCCGGATCCCTACTCAGCCTAGCTGTGACAATCTCCGTACAGTACGGTCTCTCCGTCTGAGAGTATCGCATACCGGGTCTTGGGGGTGGTAAACGTCAGACCCTAATAACATGATAATTCGTGCCGATGCGGCTCAGGACCAATCCAGAAAACTATTGATCAACCTATTAGTAAATCTCAACTACCTTGGCCAAGGTCTTATGGTCCCGGCTAATCGAACACAGTACGATATCGACTCCCTATACCAGGAGAGAAGAATCCCCAACAATTACCCATTGCCTCCATGTGGCTCGGGACTGTATCGAACCAAAACCTGTTTGCACGACTAAGTAGAGCCGTGGTAGGGTAGTGATCAAAGTACAGTGGGAACTCACACGAGACAAATGACGATCTCAAGTCTGAAGACTAACCTGTACTCATATCACCTAAGAACTGCTATCTGACGATAGGTATAGTACTATCTAGAAGTTCTCGACATGTCCGTCCAGTGTACTCACTCCCAGTGAGCACATGTATACGGTCTTAGGTGCAAAAGACCAATGGCTGCAGTACCAACCATCGCCCCTCGTTGGGGTCTAGAAACGTATACACTAGTCTACTCCAGAATATCGATGCCCAGTCTCGATACTGCCATGACTAGGAAATTTTTAAGGATGTGCTTATCGACTACCCAGCTCTCGCTAGTATGATCGCCATCAAAATGCAGGCAGTCAAGCTATGATCATATGGAATTTATCAACATATATAAATGGTATGCAATAACAAGTAAAATATACGCACATGTTAAGATAAAGACAAACACGATAGCATACTATCATATCGAGCAAGATTGTCCTGTACATATATATGTCCAAGCATCCATATGTATACATATACAATAATGGCCTCTAGGGTATACATATCCAACAGTAACCAATGCAAGTAGGTCCTAGTGCTCGTGCCGCAAGACTCGCAGCCAAGGCGGAAGGGAAAACATGAACTTTTACGCAAGCACTAGAAACTACAACCAAGAAATCTATTCCAAGCACTAAACTAGCTAGAAAACCAAGATAGCTAACTACAAGTTATCAGGCATACAACCTTTGTAGCGTGTCCATCCAATCGTTGAAGACCCCTTCTAAGCTCCTATATCATCAGGAATGAGATTGAGAGGCAATAACCCTTACCGAAGATGATCCATCTGAGGGAAATGAGAGTGTTTATCGCCAGAAATGTGGAACTGAGGCATGGGGAGCGCGTCCAGCTTGAATACGGAGCAGATGCTATATGGAACATATCTGTTCACCTCTCCGAAGATACCAAGTTGATTTATAACACCGTATATTGGAGGTTTGGATGGATACAACCGTTGTAGCAGATTTATCAGATTCCCCCTCATTGATGAGGGGTTTTTGATAGTGGGGACACTTTTTGCTGCAGGTGCAAGCCTCTGCAGTTAATTACGTTATCGCCAAGCGATAACAACTTTATCTACTTCAAGTATATCATTTCGTGTCATGTTATAATTTATTTATTATAGGGTTTCCCTTTGTTTTATACGGAGACTAATATATGTGATCGCCCGTAAGGCGCGGATTAGTCAAAATCCGTATATATCATATTTGGGTTGAACTTAGCTCATATGTTCCATCAGTTTAGGGTATATGTCTAAGAACCGTTAGCTATATATGAGGCTAAGATCAACTTAAATGATATGGTGTATAAGATTATTAGTCGTATATAGGACTAAGATCGACTTAGGTATCATAGATTAAGAATCATTAGTCGTATATGTGGCCAAGACGACTTAGATGATAATGATGAAAGATCATTAGTCATATATGGGACTAAAATTAATTTGGAAATATAATTAACGACTGTTAATCTTGTTTTAGATTAAGATTAACTTAAGCATTTTATTTTAAGGACTGTTAGTCACATAGGGGACTAAGATCAAAGTAAATATAATGAACATATGGGCTTTATTGATTTATAATCAAAGAATTTTAACTTCAGGAAACTTAGTCAATTTTGGGCGAAATGATGGGCTTTCTTGTTACCCAGTAGTGCTAAGCACTCAAATATATGCCGCCCACGTATGCATCACATGAGCCGCTGAGTCTCTGGCGCTCACGTGGATGGCACGTGAGATGCCGAATCTCGGGCTTCATTTGCGCGCTTACGTGTGCATCACGTGAGACACTTCTTGTTTGATTCTCTTGGGCGTTCACGTGCATATTACGTGATACGCTCACTTTGAGGTGCTCACGTGTATGGCATGTGAGACGCTGAGTTTTGAGTGCTCACATGAATGGCACGTAAGACGCTGGCATGTTTGCTTCTTTTGGGCTTTCACGTGTATGGCACGTGAGATGCTTACTTTTGATTTTCTCCTTAGCGCTTATGTGGGTATCACGTGAAGCACTTCTACTTTAGAGATTAATCTCTGTTTTTAGAAAACTTATGTTTTCTAAAGTTTAAGCTTTTGTTAAAGGTATTTTGACCTTTAACGATCACTAAGATCAATATTTGATGATCTGGGATGCTCTGTTTTGCATGGTTTATCATCATAAGGTCCTTTGAAGTTAAACTTCATATTTTTTTATCGACATTTTTCTTTTTTATCATGATAGCAGAAAAATGTCAGAGTTCTTCTCTGGATCTTGAGTTTAAGATCAACATCTGTCTGTGAGAATTAAATTATTTTTTATAAGAGACTTGTCTTATGGATCTTAGATCCAGAGAAAAAACTAAGTTCTTAAGAAGGGTTAAACCCTGTTATTACATGCAAGGAGAGATATTACTCTATTGTTTTTACCTAAGATTTTTTTTGAAGGATTGAGATGATCTTCAGGGAGAATTAAATTCTCGTTTTCTTGTAGAAGCTTATGGGGGATCTTCTTTGTCCTCGATTTAATCTCCTTGCTCATAGTTATAGAAGACAAACAAGATCAATTTGTTGAGAGAATCTCTCATTTGAGAAATCATGATTGATTTCATAATCAATCAACTTGATCTTAAAGATCAAACAGTGAATTTTATCCACCATTGGATCCTTGATCCAAAGACTTTCTGTTTAACAAAGATTGAAGGAAAATATTTTCCATATAGAATTTAATTCTATCTTTTGATTTGAACGGTGATTTTTAATCACCTTTGGATTTTTAATCCAAAGGTTCTCTATTTAATAGAGCAGATCTTTCTTGTTTTAGAAAGATCAGTGAAATATTTTTCCAAATTTAATTCTATCAGAAGTGATGTTCACATGCATGTCGCGTGAGTCGCTGCCAGATATATGGCCTATAGTGTTCACGTGCATTGCACGCAACACGTTGCCATATTATATGGTATATAGCGCTCACGTGCCTTGCACGTGGGCGCTGCCATATTATATGGCCTAGACACTCACGTGCTTTGCACATGAGACGCTGCTATATATATTTTTAAAAGGAAATAAAAGCCCCCCACCGCTCCTCCCAAGTGCATCGCTTGTGGGTGCAACGGTGTACAACCCCTAAGTCGTCCGATCATCTTCGAGATGTAAGAGATCTAAACCAACCTCACATCCCTATAAATAGGGCATTAAGCCTTAAGAGATGGTTGCGCCTCCATTATCTTCTTCTTTCTTTGAGAATTTAATTCTCCTTTTTAGAGCTTAGCTCTTCCATTGATGCGTAGTTCTTCATCTTTCAAAAAAATCTTTCGAACAGACTTGGTCTTGTCAAAATTTCTGGTAAACACCGATTATTAGTAGGGCTTAGCTCTTATGTTTAATTTTGGAAATTTATCCATTATCATAGCTTAGCTGTAATGCTCGATTTGAACACTCCTTTTGGGAATTTTGGAGTTGCATTTTTTTTATTGCAGATCTTGAATCTGACGCTTGACCTTTGAGTGTTTCTGAATAATTTTGGAGTTTAACTCCATTTTATTTCAAAAGGGCTTGGCTTTAATGCCGATTTGTGTATTTCCCCATTGGGGAATTTTGGAGTTTAACTCTACTTTACAACAGATTTTTGATTTGATGCTTGTTTTTAAGCACCCCCAATGGGGAATTTTGGTGTTTAACCCATCACCATCATTTTTCATTTAAACAGAGCTAAGCTCTGATAATTTTTTTAACATTATCCCTTTTTGGGTCTTTTTGGAGTTTAACTCCAGTATTTACTTGAGAAGATTCTTTTTAGATCCTTTCGTTGGACCTATGCTCCAATTTTTAGTGAACCGCCATTTTGATTCTGTGAGGTCCACTAACTTTTGGAGTTAGTGATTCTAAGACACTATGACATCAATTTCATACTTTCCTTATACCCGTTCAGAGAGTGCCTTTGCTGACGTGTCTACTGATCGTGAATTCATTACCTTGATTCGGACTATGATCCGGAATAGAAATCCCTTCAATTATGGGGGACATGGTACAATCATTTCTGTCACGACCCAAAATTTGGTCGTGACCGGCACTTAGATTGTATGACATCTAAAAATGCCGACACAATCTGAGTAAGCCAGAAACCATGATCAAAACCCATTTGCGGAATTAAGAAAATTTCAGTTTTTAAGTAAGAAGAATGAGGTAGCATGTCGAATGGTTTTTAAAAAATGAAATCTAACAATTGATTAAAAATTTAGCATCCCCTTTTTAATTTTTTTTATAAAGCAGTTACAAATAATTAAGTTGCGTCCCTAGCTGGGAGCAAAACAGTGCCAAACAGCGGAAATCAATATGTAACAACAATACGACGCTCAAGCGAAGAATTTCATGCATAAGTAAAGAAAGCATAAACTAATACAACTAGACGATCTCACTTAATCAAAACAAAACATATACAATCATATCTCGTTCTAAGTTAAATATACAGGGTCTGATGAAGTAATACTAGATCCAAAATACATATATCAAAATAGGAGGTTACTACGTAGGTAACCCACCTAGCAAAATAAGCGATAAAAGCTGACAAGTGGATCCGCACTGCTGCTGCGTGTCCACGCGTCTTCTGCAAGGAACTATAGCACAACGGGGATGAGTTGCTAACTCAATGAATAAACTAACATCTAACAGCTGATAATGTAAGTATGAAAAACTAGAGTTATCAGCAATAAATATAAGTATAATGTATGATAACATGTGAAAGCATGAATATGTATTAACTAAATATATTAAAACAACACTGAAATCTCATCAAGTATTTCCAATATAATAATTTTCTAAATAAGACTCATTTTTCCGTGTCCAACATCGACACAAATCTTCTGTTTTCAACAGGCATCGTTTCCCGAACGATCCTGTCAATCAATAACATCGGTCGTTATCCTTCAGATATCCGCCATGTTTCACAACTATCTCCGATATCGAGTATCCTCGCTAGGCTCCCCGCCTCTAATGCGGCTATCCTGCCCCTCGGTCTCGACCGGGTCCACCATGTATCCAACTGTATAACCCCCCCTCCCCACTCAGTATGGATAACATATAAATCCGCAACCGTGTGGCCCCCCCACTTAGTTCGGAGTAAATCCAAATCATAAAATGACATATCATGGTGGACGTATCACATCAGTCATGAAAAATCAAGGAATATAACTTAATAGTGTATAAACTCAAAACGAAAAATCCACATAATCCAATATATCTTATACCATAATTAATGACACGTGAAAGTGAAACATGATAAGTATTTATAATAACATTGATGCAAAATAACTACTATTACTGATGCTTATGGTATGAAGTGAATTATATGTGACATGTCAATATCGATGAGGTGTAGTGTAACATGTAGATATGTGCGCGTGCAACATGACTCATCGATAATTTGTGCAGTGTTCTAGCAAGTGTTAATTTATAGATATGAATGCATATGATGAAGTTCCTTAGTTTTAAACATATACTCAATATAAATGAAATTATTATCCAACTATTAATTACGGGCGTATTACGCCATCCATACAAAATCTCCCGGTAGATGTTAAATCTACTCACCGGAATACATCGAAACTACTCGGATGTCATCAATCCTTTTCCCTTCCTTGCGGTCTCCGAAGTCCCCACGGTCGAACCTAACATCGAAATTAACCTTCATATAATAGTGGCTAAAATCTGATACGGCGAAAATGTGAAACTAATAGACTTACATACTAAACGTGCTACGTGAGAATATCGTGAGTTAACTGGATCTAGTTTAACCAGAGCTAACCCTATTTTGGTCCCAACAGGCAGAAACGGAAATCGTGACACGATATATCCGTATCGTATTTAGAATTTTAACCCCAAAACTGATATTTGCTTCCAGATTTTATATACTGAATATACAACACAAACTAGCAATACCAGAAACCCTAACATATAAACAGAGAGCTACCCTAGAAAAACTAACACCCAACTCCCTACCAAAACCAGCGGGCTTGGAATTTTGATGGATGTCACCGACCGAAAACCCGAGGAATTGGTCCGTGTTTCTATTGGTTATCCTAGGTCCAAACTACAAGTTTAAGGTACTGTTTGATTTTTCTAACTATAAACCAACTCCTAGCAGTTTCAAACAGAGCAATAATCCCACAAAATTACGATATTTTACTAATATCATACTTCTATATTAAAACAGTATTAAACTAAGATCTATAGAGTTGAAACTTATACCTATTGAAAGTTCAACAGAAAGGTTCCTTCAAAGATGCACAAGCACAAATTTTCCTAGCTTGAGGGTTGAGGTAAGGATCCCTGTTAATTAGCTTCTTTCTTTCTTCTCTCTTTTTCTTTGGTGAGTGTTAGGATTTTTTTTCTAAGCTAGTTAAGTTGGTTCCTAACTTGATATAACAACTGAATCAAAAAAGAAAAGATAAGAATAATGAATGATAAGGGTAGTAGGAGGTGTCACCATGAAAGATGGTGGTGCTTTCATATGAGGAGGTGTATGTGTGAGGTTCAACTTAGGTTATGATATCCCATGAGTTTAAATTAACCTTAACCATGACCTAGCCCTCTTTACAAAAAAAGCTTCACACAATATCTAATTTCCACAATTAATTAAACATTCCATAAAACCCCTCACACTATATCATATTACATGATGAAGTTAAAAATTTCACTAAAACCCTTCTTAATAACTAATGTTACAAACTAATTATTCAAATAAATTAATTTCACACACTAGTTATGAAAGGTCCCATTTTGTTTCAATAAAATTTTAAATTAATATTTTCTATTAAATAAATAAAGAAATAAATTATCTAAAATATTTCAAAATGTTACAATTTCATACAGGGATGCTGCAGCTATACCTTTAAGGCATCGTCAAAGCCAATTCCTCCAATTCAATATGTGGACTCTCTGCAGACTGCTTATGCGGTAGAAGAAGTTAACTGGATCGCAGATGGTCGACTTCAACCATCCATGACATCAATACTGGTCCAAGCCCTAATGGCAATTGATATCTAAAGGTGCCAGATATGCTAAGGAGAAGCGCGGCCGTAGGGGTAGGTTTATACCATAGGTGTGACTCTACGACATCGAACGGGATACCTTGCCTAGGCTCGCTATATCTTGTCTGTCGAGAAGCCATTGCTATTAAAAACTGGATTATACCCGGCAATGTACGCAACTCTATTTTATTATCATAATCCTCACGTCTGGTGGGTCAAGTCATTCTTAGACCAATGGAATATCCCAACCCATACCCTTTTGTTATCAGACCAGGAAATATCGATCTCTCTGGAAGAGTTTCGAGAGATCTCTAGATTACCTATCAGGCGGGGAGCATTACGAGGAGCTACTGCATCCTGACGAATACGTTTTCAAAAAAGAACCAGTTGTTAGCGGCCTAACGGCCGAGAACGCCGTTCGACACAAATTTCCGGGTCTCGTTAAGGTGTTTAATATTTATGAGAGCTTGTATCTAGAATCAGGAGGACGTGGAGTCAACTTCGTAGGCTTCATTGCTCGTTTCCTTCGCTCAGACGTTTTGTCTAAGAAAACTGAGAAATTTGTGAATCCCGACGATTCTTTCGGGTTTGGTTTGGACAAACTACCGGCTGCTGATAAGGATCTAAAGTAATTTTATATTTCGAATGCTCCCGTCACTTCTTTTGAAGACATTGCTGCCCCGGGCATTGACTAAGAAACGTTCCTTGTGTGCTTTATCGGTTTATGGCTTAGCTGGTTTGTGATGCTTGATCCGCGAGCATATATCTTTAAAAATAAGATTTTTATTTTATTTCAGTCTCAACCATCCATGTATACACCACGGACGGTTGATAACCATCTTTGACAAAAAAATTTCAAATCCAGCTTTGACCTGATCCGCGTCCAATATTTAGAAATACCAAACATAGAATGTGTATTATCAAAATATGAAAGTTTTGGTGGGGTATATCAAAATAACCCATAATAGTTTTCTCAACAAAAACTGCAAATAGTAATTATTATAATTTTTTAGTTGTTTTGGGCAACATTATAAATCGTTATTTGTTAGATCTTCGATACTAATAAATTCATCCTAAATGTTGTACAATGTTGAAAAACTCGTTATTTTACGCTATTTAGTATACCTCAACTTATTTTCTACGCAACTCAACAAAATAACTTATGCTATTTTACATTAATTTTACAAATAGCTTACTTTATGCTGCACATTACCGGAAATAGATTTGAACTTCAAGAGATCAATCGATACTAATATTTATGTTACGCATTCTTCAACTTTCAATTCTCCATAACCTAAGAATAAAAAAAAAAAATTTACTCATTGAGTTTGAATACCTAAGTATTATTGCAAACTTGTAAAATTGAAAATTAGAAATATCTTACGTTAATTGCCACTAGGTTTTGCATTATTTTATTAAATTTTTTAAAACGTAAAACTATTTTATATTTTTAAGACTAATTTATTTATATGGTAAATTACTCTAAAATACCTTTAATTATTACGACCTTTCACTAAAATTCCTTTTAGTTTTTTTAATTATAGTAAAATAATTTAAATAATACTTTTAACAGTATCTTAGTGAAATAGTCTTTTTTTGAAAATCATAGTGTAAGGTATTTAACCGTAATAAAAATACTTTATGGTATTAACCGTAATAAAAATACTTTATGGTATTAACCGTAATAAAAATACTTTAAGGTATTTTAGTGAAAAACATGATAGTTAAAGGTATTTTAGTGTGGTTTACCTTTCTTATACATTTCTTATATTTGTCATTTAGTATACATAAATATAATTATTAAATTTTGTTAATAATATTATTTCTATTTTTTCTTTTTAGAGATGGAACACTAAGCTTTACACTATCATTATTTTCAACACTGTGATATTAGTATTAACCTTATAGTATGTATATAGTAAACTTGATTTACTTTTCATAAAATTAAAGGTTTTTTTTATTTTGGCTACCAAATTCTTTGATATTTTCAAAACACACACTAAATACTTGTTATTTATAAAATCAACACCAAAATCTTTATTGTTATCTAAAAAAGACACATCTATCAGTTTGATGTTAATGTTGTGAGTTGTTAGAATAAGTTAATGTAATTGGGATAAAGATATATTTGATTTGGACAGAATTACCCATCATCATATTTCAACAATCAAATCCCTAAACCCTTCACCGAATTCCTCAATATTGAATCATAGAATCCCCAAGATCTGACCATCAAACCCAGTAATCTGCAAATATTATCACTCTTTCATCCCTTAACTCAGTCCGAAACTTCATTAATCCACAAGATTGTCGTAGGCCATCAAACCTAGAAACCAAGGGATCAATTTTATTCTAATTACTTTGCTTTAATCTAGATTTGATAATGTAGATTCATAGGATTCTAACATTCTGAACAGGATTTTTAGAGCTTCATTTGAAATATTAAATCTACAATTTTAGGCTTCAATTGAGAGAGAGAGAGAAAGATATTCAAACCGAGAGAGGGGGGACTGAGAGAGAGAAGCAGAATTTTGAGGCAATAAAGAAGAAGAAGAAAAAAACTTATGTACGTTTTTAAACTAACCTATCTAACTAGCGGTATTTCTGTCTTTTGAAGCTCCAACAGGTATAATTGAGAGCAACTTAATAGAATTTGGATGAAAAGTTAATAAAACTTAACCATGATGTCTGTTACGACAAGACGATCACGAAGACAAAATAAATGATATAGAGAAGTAATCAAAACCACAGGCAAATAAGGAATTAAAAGTACTAACCACAAAACCAAATAGCCGAAGGTAAAGTTTTATTAATAACCAATAGTAGAGGAGTACAAACGGTGGATGAATACAAATCCTTTTCACAAATAGTTCTTTCTCAAAAAACTATCTTAAAGGCATCAATTTCTAGGGTTACAAAATACTACAATATATAGTATATTAGAGATAAGTCTAAATAACTAAAGATAAGTCTGAATAACTAATTTCCCAACTAATAAATATCTACCTCACTTGTGGATAAGTCTGAATCTGTTATCTCTTGCCTTGTAGATAAATCTGAATATGTTATCTCTTTCCTTGTAAATAAGTCTGAATTTATGGGAAATCATTAAGGATCGGAATGGAAGGCATATAAACAATAAATCTCTACCTTAACACACATTACCACATACTCCTCCATCAAAATTAATAATAGCTCCACCTTCACCACAAAACCCCTCAATGGCTCAAATGAGTATGAAACACTCCAATAAAGTTCAAACAATGCTCAAACTTAACAACCGAAAGAGACCTCGTCAACAAGTCAACCGGATTATCCGTTGTTCCAATCTTCGTAACAATAATCTCTTCTTCTTAACGACTTCTTGTAAAAACCAGTACCTCATGTCAGTATGCTTCGTCCTATCATGATGCATCTGATCTTTCGTCAAGTGAATCTCGCTTTGGCTATCAACCAGATCGCTTCCATAATGGCTACAATAATGGCCATATACTCCTCCTCCATCGTAGACAACGTTGCCGTAGGCTGCAAAGAAGCATGCTAACTAATGGCACATCCTCCTAAGAAGAACACATAACCGATGATCAATCTGCGTCTGTCAATATTACCCGCATAATCAGAGTCCCTGAATCCAGCTAAATTGTCGTCGTTCCTTCCAAACACCAACCCCATATCTGACATACCTTGTAGGTATCGTAATATCCATTTCACTGCCTGGAAAATGGCCCTTACCAAGAGAAGCCATATAGCGACTAACAAATCTAACGGCGTGTGAAATGTCAGGTAATGTACAAACCATGTCATACATAACGCTACCCACCACATTCGCATATGGAACATTCGACATATACTTAGTCCCATTCTCTATTTGCGGTGATGAACAAGCTGAAAGTTTAAAATGAGCTGCCAATGGAGTACTTACAGATTTAGCGTCCGCCATGCCGAAACACTCCAAAATTTTCTCAACATATCGCTGTTGAGACAAGTAAAGATTTTCACCTTTGTGATCTTGCCTGATACCAACTATTTTCTTGCCCGCTACCAAATCCTTCGTCTCGAACTTTCTTTTCAACCGTTCTTTCAAATTCTGAACAACAACTATATAACTTGCTGCAATCAACATGTCATCAACATAAAGTAGTAAGTATATAAAAGAACCATCGGCGAGTGATTGTTGATTTTTTTGTTGTTGTGTATTAGAGAAAATTGTAAAGAAATCACAACCAAAAATATTTGATCACAATCAATAACGGTGTCGATTGTAGCGCGTTAGTAAGTGCGGATCGTCCACAGGGAAAGTGAAATCGTTCGTATTTCGATTTAGACGAGTTGAAACTTTAAAGGAAAGAAAAAAAAACAATTCAAGATTTGTAATTGAAGTTCAAGAATTAGAAAATATAGATCTAATAACAAGAAAAAGATAGAATCAAGAATTGATAGTTTGATGATTTTTCCAACCAAATATCAAGAATCGAAATGAGGCTCGTAGGAATCGATCGGATCTATAGATGTGATGTAATCTTACAATTACGTATTCTTATCCTTCGATGAATTGATACTAGATCGATGATGATCGATCGAGAATTAGGGATTTCTTATAAAACTAGGGTTTCATCTTATCCCTTGTTCTTTCGTCGATATCATTCACATTCTAGCCTCTAGTAATTTAAAGAAACGATCGTAGATCCCTAATTTCGAGCGATCACAATCAAGAAAGCATCGCAACGAAACTAGGTCATCGATTCTTGAACTTGCTAGGGTTTACAAAACTCGTACAACTCAAGAATCGTATTAAGATTTGTTACATCATCATTCTATTGATCGTCTCGACTCCTTTACGAGCGGAGTTTTACTCAAACATCATCACAAGAACTACAATCATAAATTGAGATCGAATCATGATGCAAGAATTTAAAGAAAGCAAGATTAAAGAAATTCACCTTTTATTTATATCAACAATTTCATTACATTCACTCAAGAACTACAAGAGGAAGAACTCGATCGTCGATTTGGCTTCGCTCGTCTCCGTGAGTCGCGGATCGGCTTGGATCACTTGCCCGATTGAAGATCGGCTCGGCTCATAAAAGGTTGAAGGCTTCTTGCTTGATTGGTACTCAAGATCTTGAATTTGGAGTGGAATTAGGGTTAGGGTTTCGTACAAGCCTTGTCACTAGACTTGTGGAAGAAGATGAAGAATTAGAATGACGAGAGAAGACTAACTAATGATTGAATTAATGATGAACCACCTCAACCCTTAGATCTAGGTTCCTATTTATAGCCATCAAAATCCTAGATCTAGGATTTGAATTTTAAGTTTCCCTCCAAAAGTTTTGTAACGTTTTGAAAATCGTTTCGGTGAAATTTCGAAAAAATCGGTAAAATAAGGGGGTTTTCTGTAAAAAGTCAAAATACAAATATCTTATTATAAAAATTAAATATACATATTATAGCTATGTAATTGCTATTATTCGGTGTTTATTGAGCCGCTGGTGAAATTTCAAATTTTCTGAAAAAAAATATTAGTTTATTATTATTTAAGCCGTCACTAATACATTTAATTAGGGAAAATTACAAATTGGAATGAGTTGAAACAAATTTTGTGCATCATAAAACATTAAATAAAATTTTATCATATGATTTTTGGAATGAAATCATTTGCCAAAACGGTTTAGAAATTTTTGAAGGAAAAAGGCTTTTTTTTAGCGTAAATGGATATTTGGGGTATTCTATTTATCATTTTTCATCATCCCACACCCGTACACACACCCACACACCCCCATTCACTTCTCCCCTTGGCTGAATTCAGCAGCCCCCATCTTTTTCCCCACTTGAATTTCAAAGGAAAAGAAATAGTAGAAAATGATAGAATATGTATATATTTTGGCTTGGTTGACTTTGGTCAATTATTGACTTCTTAACCTCACCAATTCTCTCTCCCCTCACCCATTCCCTTCAGGCCGAGCCCCCCCTTCTCCCAACAGCAACAGCCCCCCCAAATCCCACTCAAGTTTGAATCAAAAAAATCCACAAAATCACTTCAAAATCCATACAAATTCAAATCTAAATCCAAATCCAACACTTACCCATTATTCCTTAGCATTTCAAGCATGGATCTTTGTGAAAAGAGAGCATTTTGGGAGGCTATATCTTGAGTTTGATCTCTTGGTTTGGAGGTATAATCCTAACCCAAGTGTATAGATTTTGTTAAGCTACTTTAAATTAGTTTTATTAGCTAATTTTGTGATTCCAATTTCAAGATTGAAATTGTGTGATGGTGTTTGAATCTAATTAGGGTTCGTATCATGTAATCATGGTTGCAAATTATATATTTTCATCTTAAGGAAGTGAAAACTTAATCTTTTGATGATATGTAGATTGCTAGATGTAAATGTCCAAATTAAGCTTTTTTTTTCTAAACTAGGTTTTTGGAAATTATTGCAAATGTTAGACTAAAAATATAATTAGGTTTTTCATGGCTTCATTAACTTTATTAAGTTTAGTTTAATGCTTTGGATCATGCAAATCCAACCTAAATTGTAGTTTGTGCATTTTTGCTATGAAATTGTTAAAAAGGGTATTTTTGTAAACTAGAATATTAGGGTTTTTGGAATTTAATGAGATTAAATTCCGGAAATTGTTTCTATGACTTATTTAAGATATTTAATAAGTATATTGGCCGCTACATTCATTTAAACATCATGTTTTGTACAAAAACGGCGAATTGTGCATGCTGGATTTTCGGGAAAACGACTTTTTAAGTGAAATTGGGGTTTTTGGGAATTGTAAGCTATTTTATATTATAATTGGTGCTTGTAATTGTGCAAATGAGTGTGATTGGATTTTTCTCGATGGTTTGACGTTTGTACATCGACATCGAGGGTTGGTTTGACCATTCTTGCATGCGTAGGCGATAGGTTTGGACCTACGCGTGATACGCGTGCCGATTTGATTTTCGTATGCCGTTTCGATTTCGAATTTAGTTTTAATGCGATACGGTGCGTTATGATATGTAGGTACCCCATGTGGACTTCGAGACGACAAGCAAGCGCGTGGCGACGTCGGCACTGGCTAGCGAGGACCAGGTGAGTAGATTTATATCTACGGGGAGAAGTCGGGTGGATGGCATATAGCACCCCCGCAGTCCGTGGTGATGTATACGGATGCGTATACACACCAACAATTTATGATATGTTGTTAGGATTTATTATTGATGATTTTAGATGGATATTGGTGTTGGATTGGTGCATGGTTACGAAACCTTAGGTAGTGGGTGCACTACACCTACACATACACACATATACATACTTGCATACATTCCTTATTTCATATGTGCGTGTATGGGAATATATATTTATGTGTTCACATGGGTATGGGACTGTGTGTTCATATACGGGATTTGAGGATAGTATTTGGAATTTGAGATGAGTCGATGAGATTGGGCTTGAGGCCAGGAGATCGGTGACGTGATTTGGTTCGTATTGAGATACGACATGATGTTTTAGCGGGTCTTCTGACGTAGTAATTCTTACACCCGCATGCATACATAGATGGCATCAATATTGTACTAGACGTAGGACATTATTCCGGATCATGATATTTGATAAAGAAGATACCAAATGAATAGTGTGATTGATGTGACTTTGACCCGTACCCAGATTTGGGGATGCCGTACGACGGATTTACGTACGAGCTATATATTGATGATTGATCCGCACTCTTGACTTGGGATATCTGATTATAGATATGGTATCGGATATGATATTATTGAGGCGGGATCACCGACTAATATATATACAGGTATGTATATACATCGACTCAGATGTTAGGCGGTTTCCTTACCTATAGTCCAGCTGGTTAGCATAGCCTTTTAGTTTAGTTTAGTTGTTAGATTAGATTCGATTCTTACCTATTTCAAAAACTAACGAATCGTGGGTATTTTAAAAGACATCCCAAGGGATCCTACGGATATTTCAAAAGACGTATCTTTTCATAAAAATACCGTAGCCCCTATTTTCAAACCCCATGATTCATGTTATTTCAAAAGGCACCATTTGTAGGACTTATATTAGGTTAACGCAGATTAGTTATAGTTGCGTCTAGTATTCAGCTCCCGCTCTTTATTGTGGTTCGCTTCGCATCGCATGCTTATATTATGTTTCATACTCCATTATTGATATCATGCTGTTAGGACACCAGCATCATTACCGATGATGCGTATGTACCACGTACACTTACTTGCCGGCTCACACACATCTTCATCGGTAATTGTCATGCCACGTACACTTTAGAAATACTATTGCATTGACATAGGTTGTTAGCTAATAATTTAGACATGATATTAGTGTACTCGCCTTATATGCTAGATTAGACATTGTAGATATTACTTGTTACTTCATGCATGTTAATATTCATTGTTATGCCGCATTCATGGATTTTTATGCCGATATGCACTGTTTACATGCTATTGAGGATTGGATTCGGATTTCTATGAGATTTTCTGGTTTTGGGGGAAAACCGCAAAACTTATAAGCTTCTTTCTCTCTTTAAAATAAAAAGTGCGGTTTTCCCATGATGTATGAGTCGTCCACCATGAGTTTGCTGATGGATTTCGAGACCCGATTCGAGGAGGCGGATGAACCGTTTCGGGTACATGGTGGACCCGGTAAGGTACCCCGGGGCAAGAAGCGCGTGATGATGACGATGTGAGCCTGGCAAGGGAGCACTACCTACCGGTGATTTTACCCGACGCGTCGGATATCCGGAGGATACCGTCGTGGTCTTGAGATGGATGGTAGGGGCCAGTCTGGGCTGACGGCGCTCTAGATATTGAGATTGAGACATTGATATTTCGAGACATTGAGATTTATGTTTTGTGTCGATGCTAGACACTGTTGATACTGATTTCATTTATGATACCTCAGTTTAAAAATACGAAGGAAATCTTACTAATTAATGAAAACAGTTTCTTCATTTACATGTATTCTGTTTTCATGCATTCATACCTCATTCATATGATATATTGCTACCTGAGGCACTGACACGGGCACATGAGTTTACACTCGGGTTAGATATTTACCTTAGCCATTGTTATAGGCTGCATGTTATATACATTTTTGAGGGTATGTTATGATCATTGACCTAGGATTGCGTTATTTATGCGATTTCCATGCGTAGATGTTTTTCTACTCACGAGTTGGCAACTCACCCCCGTTGTACCTCAGTTCTTGCAGGTTTCGCCATACAGGTTTCATTACGGCTTTGCTGGCACTATTTCCATTTCCGGGTGCCTTGCTAGTAGGTGGGTTTTTCTTGTATCGTACCTATCATATCACCTTGTATAATATTATTCAGTTGTACCTAGTAAATTCCATCAACCAAACATGTATTTATTTTTTAGATAGAGACCAGTGATGTTATTCTTTCGACCTTAGAGTCGTGCGTTGTATTTCTGTGGATTTCTTGTTGTTTTGCGTTTCCTTTTGAGTTTTGATCCTCGCCCTTGGCGTTGTATATTATATTGCTCGTATGGTTGTGACCGTCGATTGAAGAAGAGCTAGCTCCTGCTTGGGGATGCCTTTTATTGATTTCGTATACTATTCATGTTGTATCCCGTTTGGCAGCCAGTATTTACAAAGGAGACTCTGCCGAAATTTTCAGTAAATTTTTGATGTTTTTAGAAACCCGCATAATTCGGCTTATGCTATTAAAACTACTTGATTTTAATTGGTTTTCCTTCACTCTACTACTTTTCTTGGTTTGGATTTCTGGGTTTTCGTCTTACTTAGATTACGAACGCCTCGAGACGTTTCGTAGTTTAAGTGCCGGTCATGTTCCGTACTTTCGGGTCGTGACAAAGTTGGTATCAGAGCGTTAGGTTTTAACCTTCGGAGCGTAGGATGACCCTTGGTTGATGGAATAGGTGACTAAAGTAGAGTGACGTACCGTTGGTATGTTCCGCGGCATATTTACGACACGCCACTCCACTTATGAAGCCTTAGGATGTACATTTCCTTGTTCAGTATTATATTTCTTCCTGATCTAGCCTCGTCGGTACCAGTTTGGTTTTGCTACTACGGTTACGGGCAAGGAGAGCTACGGTTATAATTGCGGTCAGCACAAGCTCGTCACGAATGAGGACTGTCCAAGGCGTAATTTTAGCGACACACGATTGCGGAGATGTGTCTTTTTACCGTGTTTCCGCGCTACGAGCGTTTGGCGGATCGCCTTTATGAGATTTCTCGGACGTGCCAATCAGTATCAGAGGATTGGGCCACTGACAGAGGCCAGCCAGATTTTGATGACCGTTGGTGTGTTGCTTATTCATGATGATCGAGGCACTGTTCAGCATGCAGACGATCGAGCCAGTTATTGCTGCGAATGACGAGATATTGCCCCAGATGCTGGAGTTAGTGCAGAATGAGTTATACTAAGAGATGATAGAAGATCGCTAGTCACCCGATGATGACTGACTAGGACATGTGGATCGTTCGCCTACCCCGATGCGAGGTCATCAGATAGATTGGTTCTAGCTAGAGACGACTTCACACGGAGACGTTGGGAGTCGACAGAGACGATCGAATGTCAGAAACCTATTATTTCAAGTTTAAAGTAGTCGGAAAGACATGCAGGGAATTCTATGGTCCCTCTAGAAGAATGAAACCCTAACTCGACTTAATGACCGTGTGAAAGCCTTTGAACCTTCGGGTTTGCGGCAGTTCTACGGCGCCATTAGTGAGGCTTGGGTTTGCCCTTCTACGGCTGGACCACTGATGCTGTGGTATGTACTCGATACTATTAAACTGTGCCCAAGAGGTTGAGCTCTCGGGGGATTATGAGGTTTTGACGACTCGATCGGATGGCTCGACTTAATTCGGATGCTAGGTGGTGAGATGCATTCTTGGGAGACTCCAGATACGAGGATAGTCGTTGGAGCTCAGTCCATGCGGTCGCGACGAGACGAGTCCAAAGCAGACGACATTAGAGAAAAGTGGAGTAAGAGGTTCGTACCAGATCTAGATGAGATGACGTTCCACTCCGCCGACATCAGAGATGTGATGCGCATGCCGAGGCATGGTACTTGGACTTACCTTCCAGAAGGAGTCGCGATGAGTATGCAGTCGTTCCAGAGAAAGATGCAGATATAGGAAAGGACAACTACTTCCGGACAGTTGGCAGAGACGAGGCATGGAATAGACCGTGAGCAGGATTCCTTCCAGGCCACTGATGCAATGATATTTGCACCCAGGATCAGATGTGTCACGTGCATTCAGAAAGCCAGAGGCTGACGCCAGTGATATGCTGCCTTGACAGGGCCGATGAGCCGATGGATTGTGAGATTGGTAATCCACGGAGAAGACTTGGACCCAGGAGTGATCATGTTACACACACCAGCAGGCCAGAGTTCATGATCATCGACGAGACGTCCCACTAGTGGCCGCGACAGTTGGCCCGAGATTCTTAGAGGATGCACTTGAGCGGTACTGTTCCTCCATTATTGATTTCGATGTTTTGGGTGATTTATTCGTATGATTTGATTTTGATGATTGAGGATTTACGATCTTTGCACAGTGTTGCACTTGATATCGTTTTCGTGCTTTAGTTTCACATGTTTGTGATTTTACGGCTTTAAACAGTTGAGTTGGTTTTGTGCGTATGCATGCACACGAATTGGTTCCTGCACTTTGTATAGTTATTATATGCTTGCAGTGTGCACTGGACTTCGATTTTGATTGTGATACTCGATATTTGTTTTGTGCACCTTGTGCACCTGATTGATTTTGCGCACGTTCGGCGCTTGATATTGGATTTTATGATTTCGTGCACGATGGATGCACCTGATTTTGCTGTCAGGCACACATGTTGCCTACGACAGATGTTTCGTGCACACCCGATGCACTTAGATGTTGTTTCTGTGCGCATGTATGGCACATTCATGGATTTTGATTTCCGTGCGCACCAGACGCACGTAGCATTCATGTGCATATTTTGGGATTAATTTCGTATAGAGCAGTACGTTTTTATGATATTGCTATGTGTTTCGTACTGAGCAGGACTAGTCAGAGGACAGTACCTGAATATATTTTGCATGCATTGATAGTTATTGAAGGGATTTCCAAAAAGCGAGCTATAGCCTCAGTATTTACCTACGTGTCTGATATGACACGAAATGTTTAAAACAAGGAGACCCTTCTAAATTGTTTCCAAAACGGCGGAACGTACATTTCAAACAAAGGTATATATGTATATAGTTATTTTTTTATGATAGACGTCCGCCACTGTGCAGTGTTATACGCGTTGCACAGCGACCTAAAGAGATTTGGCATACATTTCCTTCAGATACTTACAGATATAGATTCGATATTTACATGTATAGTTTCGAGTTATATCATATTGGTTTTGATTTGGATTTGGCATTGATGTCTTCTCTATGACTCTGATGATTGCGGGATGCTTGACGGAGTTTTGATTTGAGTTATATACTCATTTTTCAGGCGCATGCGCTGCGCTACGATTTGTTTTATGTATTTACAATTTTGGAGCCCCGACGACTTGATGGTTTTTCTTAGATGTTTTAGTATTTGGGGGAGTTTGAATTTAAATTCGGGGACTGAATTTCATTAAGGGGGAAGATTGTAACGTTTTGAAAAGCGTTTCGGTGAAATTTCGAAAAAATCGGTAAAATAAGGGGGTTTTCTGTAAAAAGTCAAAATACAAATATCTTATTATAAAAATTAAATATACATATTCTAGCTATGTAATTGCTATTATTTGGTGTTTATTGAGCCGCTGGTGAAATTTCAAATTTTCTGAAAAAAAATATTATTTTATTATTATTTAAACCGTCACTAATACATTTAATTAGGGAAAATTACAAATTGGAATGAGTTGAAACAAATTTTTGGCATCATAAAACATTAAATAAAATTTTATCATGTAGTTTTTGGAACGAAATCATTTGCCAAAACGGTTTAGAAATTTTTGAAGGAAAAAGGCTTTTTTTTAGCTTAAATGGATGTTTGGGGTATTCTATTTATCATTTTTCATCACCCCACACCCGTACACACACCCACACACCCCCATTCACTTCTCTCCTTGGCTGAATTCAGCGGCCCCCATCTTTTTCCCCACTTGAATTTCAAAGGAAAGGAAAGAGTAGAAAATGATAGAATATGTATATATTTTGGCTTGGTTGACTTTGGTCAATTATTGACTTCTTAACCTCACCAATTCTCTCTCCCCTCACCCATTCCCTTCAGGCCGAGCCCCCCCTTCTCCCAACAGCAACAGCCCCCCCAAATCCCACTCAAGTTTGCATCAAAAAAATCCACAAAATCACTTCAAAATCCATACAAATTCAAATCTAAATCCAAATCCAACACTTACCCATTATTCCTTAGCATTTCAAGCATGGATCTTTGTGAAAAGAGAGCATTTTGGGAGGCTATATCTTGAGTTTGATCTCTTGGTTTGGAGGTATAATCCTAACCCAAGTGTATAGATTTTGTTAAGCTACTTTAAATTAGTTTTATTAGCTAATTTTGTGATTCCAATTTCAAGATTGAAATTGTGTGATGGTGTTTGAATCTAATTAGGGTTCGTATCATGTAATCATAGTTGCAAAGTATAGATTTTCATCTTAAGGAAGTGAAAACATAATCTTTTGATGATATGTAGATTGCTAGATGTAATTGTCCAAATTAAGCTTTTTTTTTCTAAACTAGGTTTTAGGAAATTATTGCAAATGTTAGACTAAAAATCTAATTAGGTTTTTCATGGCTTCATTAACTTTATTAAGTGTAGTTTAATGCTTTGGATCATGCAAATCCAACCTAAATTGTAGTTTGTGCATTTTTGCTATGAAATTGTTAAAAAGGGTATTTTTGTAAACTAGAATATTAGGGTTTTTGGAATTTAATGAGATTAAATTCCGGAAATTGTTTCTATGACTTATTTAAGATATTTAATAAGTATATTGGCCGCTACATTCATTTAAACATCATGTTTTGTACAAAAACGGCGAATTGTGCTTGCTAGATTTTCGGAAAAACGACTTTTTAAGTGAAATTGGGGTTTTTGGGAATTGTAAGCTATTTTATATTATAATTAGTGCTTGTAATTGTACAAATGAGTGTGATTGGATTTTTCTCGATGGTTTGACGTTTGTACATCGACATCGAGGGTTGGTTTGACTATTCTTGCATGCGTAGGCGATAGGTTTGGACCTACGCGTGATACGCGTGCCGATTTGATTTTAGCATGCCGTTTCGATTTCGAATTTAGTTTTAATGCGATACGTTGCGTTATGATATGTAGGTACCCCATGTGGATTTCGAGACGACAAGCAAGCGCATGGCGACATCGGCACCGGCTAGCGAGGACCAGGTGAGTAGATTTATATCTACGGGGAGAAGTCGGGTGGATGGCGTATAGCACCCCCGCAGTCCGTGGTGATGTATACGGATGCGTATACACACCAACAATTTATGATATGTTGTTAGGATTTATTATTGATGATTTTAGATGGATATTGGTGTTGGATTGGTGCATGGTTACGAAACCTTAGGTAGTGGGTGCACTACACCTACACATACACACATATACATACTTGCATACATTCCTTATTTCATATGTGCGTATATGGGAATATATATTTATGTGTTCACATGGGTATGGGACTGTATGTTCATATACGGGATTTGAGGATAGTATTTGGAATTTGAGATGAGTCGATGAGATTGGGCTTGAGGCCAGGAGATCGGTGACGTGATTTGGTTCGTATTGAGATACGACATGATGTTTTAGCGGGTCTTCTGACGTAGTAATTCTTACACCCGCATGCATAAATAGATGGCATCAATATTGTACTAGACGTAGGACATTATTCCGGATCATGATATTTGATAAAGAAGATACCAAATGAATAGTGTGATTGATGTGACTTTGACCCGTACCCAGATTTGGGGATGCCGTACGACGGATTTACGTACGAGCTATATATTGATGATTGATCCGCACTCTTGACTTGGGATGTCTGATTATAGATATGGTATCGGATATGATATTATTGAGGCGGGATCACCGACTAATATATATACATGTATGTATATACATCGACTCAGATGTTATGCGGTTTCCTTACCTGTAGTCCAGCTGGTTAGCTTAGCCCTTTAGTTTAGTTTAGTTGTTAGATTAGATTCGATTCTTACCTATTTCAAAAACTAACGAATCGTGGGTATTTTAAAAGACAGCCCAAGGGATCCTACGGATATTTCAAAAGATGTATCTTTTCATAAAAACACCGTAGCCCCTATTTTCAAAACCCCATGATTCATGTTATTTCAAAAGGCACCATTTGTAGGACTTATATTAGGTTAACGCAGATTAGTTATAGTCGCGTCTAGTATTCAGCTCCCGCTCTTTATTGTGGTTCGCTTCGCATCGCATGCTTATATTATGTTTCATACTCCATTATTGATATCATGCTGTTAGGACACCAGCACCATTACCGATGATGCGTATGTACCGCGTACACTTACTTGCCGGCTCACACACATCTTCATCGGTAATTGTCATGCCACGTACACTTTAGAAATACTATTGCATTGACATAGGTTGTTAGCTAATAATTTAGACATGATATTAGTGTACTCGCCTTATATGCTAGATTAGACATTATAGATATTACTTGTTACTTCATGCATGTTAATATTCATTGTTATGCCGCATTCATGGATTTTTATGCCGATATGCACTGTTTACATGCTATTGAGGATTGGATTCGGATTTTTATGAGATTTTCTGGTTTTGGGGGAAAACCGCAAAGCTTATATAAGCTTCTTTCTCTCTTTAAAATAAAAAGTCCGGTTTTCCCATGATGTATGAGTTGTCCACCATGAGTTTGCTGATGGATTTCGAGACCCGATTCGAGGAGGCGGATGAACCGTTTTGGGTACATGGTGGACCCGGTAAGGTACCCCGGGGCAAGAAGCGCGTGATAATGACGATGTGAGCCTGGCAGGGGAGCACTACCTACCGGTGATTTTACCCGACGCGTCGGATATCTGGAGGATACCGTCGTGGTCTTGAGATGGATGGTAGGGGCCGGTCTGGGCTGACGGCGCTCTAGATATTGAGATTGAGACATTGATATTTCGAGACATTGAGATTTATGTTTTGTGTCGATGCTAGACACTGTTGATACTGATTTCATTTATGATACCTCAGTTTAAAAATACGAAGGAAATCTCACTAATTTATGAAAACAGTTTCTTCATTTACTTGTATTCTGTTTTCATGCATTCATACCTCATTCATATGATATATTGCTACCTGAGGCACTGACACGGGCACATGAGTTTACACTCGGGTTAGATATTTACCCTAGCCATTGTTATAGGCTGCATGTTATATACATTTTTGAGGGTATGTTATGATCATTGACCTAGGATTGCATTATTTATGCGATTTCTGTGCGTAGATGTTTTTCTACTCACGAGTTGGCAACTCACCCCCGTTGTGTCACAGTTCTTGCAGGTTTCGCCGTACAGGTTTCATTACGGCTTTGCTGGCACTATTTCCATTTCCGGGTGGCTTGCTAGTAGGTGGGTTTTTCTTGTATCGTACCTATCATATCACCTTGTATAATATTATTCGGTTGTACCTAGTAAATTCCATCTACCAAACATGTATTTATTTTTTAGATAGAGACCAGTGATGTTATTCTTTCGACCTTAGAGTCGCGCGTTGTATTTCTGTGGATTTCTTGTTGTTTTGCGTTTCCTTTTGAGTTTTGATCCTCGCCCTTGGCGTTGTATATTATATTGCTCGTGTGGTTGTGACCGTCGATTGACGAAGAGCTGGCTCCTGCTTGGGGATGCCTTTTATTGATTTCGTATACTATTCATGTTGTATCCCGTTTGGGAGCCAGTATTTACAAAGGAGACTCTGCCGAAATTTTCAGTAAATTTTTGATGTTTTTAGAAACCCGCATAATTCGGCTTATGCTATTAAAACTACTTGATTTTAATTGGTTTTCCTTCACTCTACTACTTTTCTTGGTTTGGATTTCTGGGTTTTCGGCTTACTTAGATTACGAACGCCTCGAGACGTTTCGTAGTTTAAGTGCCGGTCATGTTCCGTACTTTCGGGTCGTGACAAGTTTGTTGAGGAGATTTGAATTTTCCTCCAAAAGTTTGTTGAGGAGAAGCTTCTAGATGTGATTAGTTAGGAACTTAATCAAGATTAGCATGCTTAATGATTTTTGCTGATCTGGCAGAAGACTCTGGAGAATTCTGGAATTTGACGTGTCAAAATGAGATGTACCCACTGAGATAGGAATTATTCACCAAAATTCAAGTGATGATGTGGCAAAAGAGCCGCGATTCCGCGGCATAAGCTGGCTCCCGCCGCGGTTCCGCGGCGCTTTAGAGGCTTCATGGCTTAAAACTTTTTGGCTTCTCTGGTATTGACATATGGGCCCTTTTGTGATATGTTGAATTGTATTTTCCCTTTTGGATTGCTACCAGATCTGAAAACATGGAGTTGGTGTATTTTTGATCAGCTTCTTTTTACTTTGCTCCTGCAATTTCCTGCACAAATCTCGACACAAGTGTTGCGCAATACAGGGATGATGCGATGCCATAAAATACAGTCAATTTCCCTTAAAGTGCCGGTTTTAGAGTCTAACACATGCAATCTGATATTTCAGGACTGATTTGCTAATATGTGAAATATGAATGCCGAACACTTCTAAATGAGTGCAAATGATAGGGAAATTGCCGTGTTAAAAATACATTATTTTCGACTGATCAAATTCCCCCAAACTTATTTTCGATCGTCTCGAGCGAACTGTTTTATTAAAAAGAGAAGGAGAAAATAAAGAAAGAGAAAAACTAACTAGCACACTTTCGTAGGTAACACGATTGCACTGAGCACGTGCAACAAGCCTTTAAACCTCTAGGTGTCCCTAGTAGAAGGAGTGTTGTCTCCTAAGCGTTTTCAACGGATTGCACCCACAAAATCCAATAATAAAAGAAAAGATCATGAATATTACATTTAAAGATAGGAATCGTAGAAGAAAAGCTTTGAAAATTAGGGTTTCCAACTAAGCTAGCTTTTCGGTTGTCATGATCCCTATCTTAATGGTCATGAAAAGATGTTAGAAATCACGTCCTTTGATTGATGTGAAAGAGTTGTTTTTGTAGTTAACCGCAATCAATAACGGTGTCGCTTGTAGCTAGCCGAGATGAGTACGGGTCGTCCTCTGGGAAACGTTGAATCTTTTATTCTTACTTTAGATGTGTTGAAAGAGAGAAGGGGAATAAAAAATATTGTATAATGGTTTCTAGATCTACGTTAAACAAAATTATAGATATAGATTATTTATGGATGTAGTTAATATAATAAGGGGGCTTGTAGGGTTCGTTAGGATTTAGTAGTTATGGATGATTAATTAAAATTTACCCTTTTTATCCTTTAATAGATTTAAAACTAGAACGACGGTGATGCGTGTAGATTAGGGTTTCTGGAGGGAAAAGGAATCCCACTCTTAACCCTTATCTCGACACGGAACTCCGTTCATATCTAGCCTTTACCAAAACAATCATTAATCTAATCTCTAATCGCGGTCGGAACTAACAAAGAATTGTTAGCGCGCCCGATTAGGATGTTAATGATTCTTTTGATAAAGTTCATAAACTTTATAGGACTTAAAAAGGGTTTATGGATGTTCATCATCCATTAGCCTACCATAATCCTACGAACCCTAACAAGCGGAGAATTACTCGCGCATGTTGGGAAAAGAAGATGAAAAGATAGAGAGGGATAACATAATGTAAAATGCAAAAGAATTAAATAAAACAACTACCTTTATTAATCAACTTGAACAATCTACACTTTATTCCTTAGAAAATGATTTCAAAAACTTAGTTTGCTTCTCGAACTCTTTCGAAGGAGGTAGATGAACAGTTGATGATCAGCCTGGATGCATGAGCCGTCTTGGACTTCGTGATCTCTTCGGCTTGATGATTTTCCAAGAGGCTCTCGGTCCATATTTATAGTCCTCAAAGAAGAAAAACTAGCTACCATATATGGTGACTTTCTAATATGGTGTCTTTCCATGCCTGAATTCTGAGTCCCTGTCAGTATTGATTTTATGATTTTGGCAGATTTTTGATCCTGACATCTTGAACATCTTGATCTCTTGACCTGAGCTAAATCTTGCACAATATCTCTATGAATAATGTTAGTTTATTTATTAAATTAGAGAGAGTATCTTAATCACTATATATGGTAATAAATCTTTAAGAAACTTGATTAAGAATATTTAATATGCTATGCACTTTATATGGTAATAAATCTTTAAGAAACATGATTAAGAATATTTGATATGCTATGCATCTTTTAATTACTAAATTATTATGCATATATTTTGAAATATTATTCTAACCATTTGTATGATATTATATCTTTTAAGAATTGTGATTAGAATATTTGATATGATATGCATATTTTCAATTACCAAAATATTATATAAATATAAATGCTTATATTTTCCTTCATAATATTAATTATAATATATAAACATATGGCAAATAGTATTTTGCAGATAAATCCAAATATGTTTAATATTTATAATAAACACCTTTTATTATTTATGAAATGTAAGGAAAATACTTATACCAAAGTGCAATATTTTCAACTGAACAAATACCCCCAAACTTAACTTTGATCGTCCCGAGCAAACTAGTTATTCAAGAGAAAGAGAAAAAGAAAAAGAAAAACCTAAATAGCACACTTTCGTAGGCAAACACGATTGCACTGAGCACGTGCAATAAGCCGTTAAACCTCTAGGTGTCCCTAGTAGGAGGAGTGTTGTCTCCTGAGGGTTTTCAGCGGATTACACCCACAAAATCCTATAATAAAAGAGAGATGGTGAAATTTACATATAAAGATAAGAACCATAAAAGAAATAGTTTGAAAATTTAGAGTTTCCAACTATACTAGCTTTTCAGTTGTCATGAGCCCTATCTTAATAGTCATGAAAAAATGTTAGAAATCACATCATCCCTCAATAAAATATCGTCTTTATTTTTCATTCCTACCTTTCGTCCAAACATCGATCATATAACCCTACGTGTGTGTAATGGACATCCCTACACTCGGAGAATTCAATTCAAGCTATCATATTCTTGTCCTTCTACCTCAGTACTTTTTAATTTGATGAATATTTAGATTTGCTCACATATTTTCATGCGACCGTTAATACTTCTTGAGGTACTAACAGACCGATTACTCATGTGCGTGCTGATTAGGTGATAATATTTTCCTCGTCTTGCACCACCTAAGGCTTAGCAGTGACTCTCAGACCAGTTGGCCTTAGGGCACTAGGTGAAGAGGCACCCTCGCTATATTTTTTTATTGCTTCCTTGGCGATAACAAAACCAGTGTTCATTTTTCTTTTCACCTTTTTTTATATTTTCTTCATTTTTTTCATTTCCTTCATACTTTGGCTTTTAGACAAGAGCATTTCAAGGTATCTTCTACTATCCCGAGTTTCAAGACGTGTGTAAGTGCATATAGTAGGGTATCAACATTCAAATGTTTGGCTTCCAGAATAGAAACTATTTTCAGACTTATTTTTATTCTCAGATTAGTGACTTCCTTCATCTTACTAACCCTTGGGACAACAGCTCATAACTACTTATTACTAGTTCGTTTAAGAAACTTCGAATTTTCTTGGTTTTCTTAAACTATTCCTATCTTTTGGATGTAATTTTTCACTTTCTACTCTTTTGTTATAAAAGAAATTTTTTTTAAATTTTTTTGAAAATGTTGTGCTTATACAAAATATGATGCAAATTAATGTGTAAATAAGCACAAACCTCCTCCAAACCTGTTTACAGCAATGTCCTCACTGATGTCATCCGTTAAGCTCAAAAAACCTGTAGACTTGGGAGGAAATTATTAATGGGGGCAAGAATATATGAAAGTGAAAATCCTCCCCCAAACTTATTTTAGACTCACAATTTTGTAAAAATCATTTTCTTTCAAGAGCCAAAATATACCACCCCTCCCCCAAACTTGAGTTAAGCAATTTTAATCTTTTAAAATCACATGAGGGGGTCAAGGTTATTGGTCAATGCCAAGCTTTGCAAAGACCGAAGGTCAACACCAACCATTCAAAAATTTTATCGATAAAGCACCAAAGTTGGTGGAAGAACATGTCACCTATTGACGTGAAGAAGTTGGGAGGTGACAAGAGGTGTAATGGAAAAGGATTGTGTCTCAATTTGGAGAGACGACACAGTGATAGTAATGATGGATTACTCGCATTATTATGATTGTCCAAAAGAGGGGGTGGAGGTTCAATTTCTTCATCTTGGAGTTGATTCATCTCAACACCCGTGTCTTGTAAAAATGCGAGTTCATCAGCGAAAATTTTCTCAAAGCTTTCATCGATACCCCGAAAAATAATGTCATCAGAAAAAATGGGGTGATCGTCAGACTTAATATAAGGTTCCTCATTAGATGTTGACCCGGACAACTCGGTGGAAAAGTAAATGGTTGGGTCAAACAACAACATATGAAAAGAGTCTGTATCATGAGGTTGATCAAATTCGCTGCTGTCGACATCCATTAATTCGACAGAACACACATGAGCATAGGGTTCGGAGGGTTCACTTTCCAACTTGTAAATGTTAAGCTCAATTGACTTCTTTCCAAAGGATAGGGTCATAGAGCTGTTTCTACAATTAATTACTGTGTTGGAAGTGGCCAAAAAGGGTCGACCGAGTATCACCGGGATTTGATTGCGTGGGTTTGCCACAGGTTATGTATCTATAATGATAAAGTCCACAGGGAATATGAATTCCCCGACTTTGATTAATACATCCTCTAGCTCACCCCTAGGTTGGGTGATAGATCGATCGGCCATCTGAAGAGTGCAATGCGCAGGTTTTAACTCTCCGATCCCTAATTGCTCATAAATAAAATACGGAAGTAAGTTACACTAGCACCTGAATCGAGTAGAGCACGATTGATATTCTTATCCCCAATAGAAATAGAAATTGTAGGACTTCCGGGGTCCTTTCGTTTCTTGGGTAGTTGTTGTGTAAAAGCAGTGCTCACATTACTCGCAAGGAAAACTTTTTTAGGTACTTGAACTTTTCTCTTCCTAGTGCACAAGTCCTTTAGGATTTTCGCATATGACGGAACCTGTTGAATAGCATCTAGGAGAGGAATGTTTATGTTAACTTGCTTAAAAATTTCCACAATCTTCTCTATTTGTGGACTTGGTCTGTTGCCCCTTAACCTGTTTGGATAAGGTGCTCGATCAATAAGTTTTGGGTCCAACGTTTGTGGAGAAGACTGTGGCGACGGATTCGATCCCAAAATTAGAGTGGACATCGACTTAAATAGATTTGGCGAAATGTTCGAGCCTTGGGGAAAACGGAGAATAGGCTCGAATGAAGGTGGAAGACAAGATGAATTAGGGGAAGAAGAAGAAGAAGCTGGGGTATCAAATGTGTCACTATCATTAAATTGCTCACCCACTCGGTTGTTCAGCACTCTCCCCGATCTCAACGTAGTAATGGCATTCACATTATGACTTTGTGAATGGCCAGGATTCGGTACGGGTTGAGATGGGAGTTTCCCTTTCTCTCTCGCACTCATTGCGGTGTTTAACTGTGCGATTTGGTTTTCTATTGATTTGATACTCTCACCATGGGAGGAGGAGTTTTTCGTTAGGGTATCAATAGAAGACCTCATCTTAGCCGAAATTTGCATGGATTGTTTCATGAACATATCCAAAGTTAGTGCAAGTGAGTTGTCAGTACCGGCCACTTGTGGTGTAGAAATGTTGGCCGGATTTTGAAAATTCTGTGACTGAAAGGGGGGCTGATTCTGTGGTTGTGGTTGTTGCGTAGGAGGTCTTTGATAATTGCTTTATTGGTTTTGGTTCCAAGCAAAGTTAGGATGATTCCTCCATCCTTGATTGTACGTGGAAGAATAAGGGTCGTTTCTAGGTCGCTGCTGAAAAGCAGCATTAGCTTGAAACGATGCATTCATAGGACATTCTTCCGTTAAGTGTGAAGGATCCGAACAGCAACCACAGACGGTCTTAGGAAGCGTGACCTGATTTAGGGAGAATGATGAGAATTTGTTCTCAATAGCATCGAGTTTCTTCTGTATCGCCATTTCGGCTTTTACTGCGATAGAAATATCGAGCTGGTGAATACCTCCCTTAGTTGAAGGTGGTCTTACCCTTTCCCATTGCAACGTATGTTCAGTAAGGTCTTCCAGATATTTCCATGTTTCACCGTCATCTTTAGACATGAAATTGCATTGACACATTGTTTCAAGCATCTGCTTTGTCGCTGGGTTAATGTCCTCATATATAATCTGACATAAATCCCATCTTTGTATTCCGTGTTGGGGGCATTGGACAAGCAGATCTTTGAAACGTTCAAAGCACTTCCAAAATGGTTCATTGGGAAGCTGGGTGAACTGGTTGATCTCGCTCCTAATGTGTGTAGTCTTATGGTTTGGGTAAAACTTCTTAAGAAATGCTATGACAAATTCATCCCAATTAGTGATGGAGTGTGCGGCAGTATTGTAAAGCCATTTTTCTGCCAAGTCGCACAGTGTGAATGGGAGAAGACGTAAGCGCATAGCATCTAAAGTCAATTGTGAAGTACCCATCATTGCGCATACGTTCTCGAATTTGGTGATGAAAACGTACGCGTCTTCCGACTCAAGCCCATGAAATTTAGGCAGCAGATTGATGTAGTCGGGTTTAATTTCGAAATTATCCCCGTTAGGTGGTGGAAGAGATAGACAAGTGAGAAGGGGACTACGAATAGGATAGCATCTCTCTTGGAGAGAGATGCGTGGTGGATTCTGCTCACCTGCGGGCGGTGGCAGCGTGGTGTTATAATTAGATGGAGTACCGTCCATTACGGTCGATGTGGTGTGTTGTGGGAGAAAAGAAGATGAAGAAGTACCGATTTCAGCGTCGATAGCAGGAACGCGGACAAGACGGGCACTAGGATCCCGTGTCCAGCCGAGCATGCACTAAGCGGGTTTTTAGTGCAAGTGGCAGCGTGTGTGTAGTTTTAAAATTGGTTTGTTTTGAAAAAATGGGACTCAAGACAAATCTCCCTAAGATGCACAAGCAACCCTAGAACTAAGGTCACCTAGGTCCAGTCTCTAGACCGCTCCTAGACTTCCAAAGGACAAGCCGCAGGATAAATCCTCTACCGCCTCCGTACTACCCTTGTAGCCAGGTAAGTGCCAGGTAAGTAGGAAGGAACCACATCGTGGGCCTAATTAAAAACCACTAGCCTTCGACACACTTGCCTAGGCACTACAAAAATAATGCAGATAAACGATAGATTACCCACGACCTTCCTCTGTCCTTATTGAGCGCGCAGTCCTTAGAGTCTGGTCTAGATATTTTTTAAATTAATGAAGGGTTGATCTATATGCTCAGTTTGTGATTTGTGGGGCTTAGGAAGGGTGATGAAATCCCCACCTAATCTTGATTTGGTCTTTGCCCCTTAAAGTCCGTATTAAAATATGCAAAACAAAACCAATCACAAAACTTTTGCAAAAAGATTTTTGAGCGGCGCGATTTTGCAAAGAATCCTGCAGAAGATATATTTTATTGGATTTGAGAGGAGAGAGGAGTTAAGAAAGATACCAGAGAAGTGTGAAACCCTAGGTCTCATGTTTCCTCAAGTCCGTGACTCCAGATTTCCTCGCAAAAATTTACACAATAATCGTTAAATATACAATTTGCAGTTTTGTTTTAATAATGATATGACTCGTCTAAGAATTCAACACAAATAGTAAAAATAAAAAATTACGCACGTTTCCCCGGCAACGGCGCCATTTGATTGATACGAAAGAGTTGTTTTTGTAGTTAACCGCAATCAATAACGGTGTCGCTTGTAGCTAGCCGAGATGAGTACGGGTCGTCCTCTGGGAAACGTTGAATCTTTTATTCTTACTTTAGATGTGTTGAGAGAGAGAAGGGGAATAAAAAATATTGTAGAATGGTTTCTAGATCTACGTTAAGCAAAAATATAGATATAGATTATTTATGGATGTAGTTAATATAATAAGGGGGCTTGTAGGGTTCGTTAGGATTTAGTAGTTATGGATGATTAATTAAAATTTACCCTTTTTATCCTTTAATAGATTTAAAACTAGAACGACGGTGATGCGTGTAGATTAGGGTTTCTGGAGGGAAAAGGAATCCCACTCTTAACCCTTATCTCGACACGGAACTCCGTTCATATCTACCCTTTACCAAAACAATCATTAATCTAATCTCTAATCGCGGTTGGAACTAACAAAGAATTGTTAGCGCGCCCGATTAGGATGTTAATGATTCTTTTGATAAAGTTCATAAACTTTATAGGACTTAAAAAGGGTTTAGGGATGTTCATCATCCATTAGCCTACCCTAATCCTACGAACCCTAACAAGCGGAGAATTACTCGCGTATGTTGGAAAAAGAAGATGAAAAGATAGAGAGGGAAAACATAATGTAAAATGCAAAAGAATTAAATAAAACAACTACCTTTATTAATCAACTTGAACAATCTACACTTTATTCCTTAGAAAATGATTACAAAAACTTGGTTTGCTTCTCGAACTCTTTCGAAGGAGGTAGATGAACAGTTGATGATCATCCTGGATGCATGAGCCGTCTTGGACTTCGTGATCTCTTCGGCTTGATGATTTTCCAAGAGGCTCTCGGTCCATATTTATAGTCCTCAAAGAAGAAAAACTAGCTACCATATATGGTGACTTTCTAATATGGTGACTTTCCATACCTGGATTCTGAGTCCCTGTCAGTATTGATTTTATGATTTTGGCAGATTTTTGATCCCGACATCTTGAACATCTTGATCTCTTGACCTGAGCTAAATCTTGCACAATATCTCTATGAATAATGTTAGTTTATTTATTAAATTAGAGAGAGTATCTTAATCACGATATATGGTAATAAATCTTTAAGAAACTTGATTAAGAATATTTAATATGTTATGCACTTTATATGGTAATAAATCTTTAAGAAACATGATTAAGAATATTTGATATGCTATGCATCTTTTAATTACTAAATTATTATGCATATATTTTGAAATATTATTCTAACCATTTGTATGATATTATATCTTTTAAGAATTGTGATTAGAATATTTGATATGATATGCATATTTTCAATTACCAAAATATTATATAAATATAAAATGCTTATATTTTCCTTCATAATATTAATTATAATATATAAACATATGGCAAATAGTATTTTGCAGATAAATCCAAATATGTTTAATATTTATAATAAACACCTTTTATTATTTATGAAATGTAAGGAAAATACTTATACCAAAGTGCAATATTTTCAACTGAACATCCTCCCTCAATAAAACATCGTCTTATTCTTCATTCCTATCTTTCTTCCAAATATCGATCATATAACCCTACGTGTGTGAAAAGACATCCCTACCCCCGGATAATTCAATTCAAGCTATCTTACTCTTGCCCATCAGCCTCAGTACTTTTTAATTAATGAATATTAGGATTTCTCACACACTTTCATGCGACCGTTAATACTTCTTGAGGTACTAACCGACCGATTACTCATGTGCTTGCTTATTTGGTGTATTTCCTCGTCTTGCACCGCCTCAGGCATAGCAGTGACTCCCAGACCAGTTGGCCTTAGGGCACTAGGTGAAGAAGCACCCTTGCTATACATTTTTTTTATTGCCCTCGGTGAAAACAAAACCAGTGTCCATTTTTCTCAAAACTTTATATTTTTTTCATTTTTTTTTATTTCCTTCATACTTTTGGCTTTAAGATAAGAGCATTTCAAAGTATCCTCTACTATCCCAGGCTTTAAGACGTGTGTAAGTGCAAATAGCAGGGTATCAACGTTCAAAATGTTTGGCTTCCAGAATAGAAACTATTTTTCAGACTTATTTTTATCCTCAGATTAGTGACGTCCTTCATCTTACTAACCCTTGGGATAACGGCTCATAACTACTTATTACTAGTTCGTATATGAAAACTTCTAATTTTCTTGGTTTTCTTAAATTTTTCTAATCTCATGGATATAATTTTTCACTATCTAAACTTTTATTATCTTATTTATGTACAAAAATATTTTTATAGTTTTGAAAATTTTTAAATTTTTATAGGTTTTGAAAAAAATGTTTTGTGCTTATGCAAATGATATGCAAATGATGCGAAAATAAGCACAAACCTCCCCCAAACTTGTTTTCAACAGTGTTCTCACTGTTGCCATCTGCTAAAACTCGAAAAACCTGTAAGCTTGGGAGGAATTTATTATTGGAGGCAAAATATATAAGTGAAGATCCTCTCCCAAACTTATTTTTGGCTCAAAATTTTGTAAAAATTTTCTTTTTAGGAGCCAGAAAAAAAAATGTCCCCCCCCCCAAACTTGAGTTATGCAATGTTAAGTTTTGAAAATCATATGAGGGGGTCAAAATCAATGATCGATGCCAAGCTTTGCAAAGACCGAATGTCAACACCAACCATTCAAAAACTTTATCAATGCAGTGCTCTGGTTGGTGGAAGAAAAAGTGGGGAAAGGTTAAGTGGTGGAAGAGAGTGTGTGTGCGTCTCATTTTGGAGAGATGATGCAGTGAATGTGATGGATTACTCGCATTCTTTTTACAATTCAAAAGAACGGGTGGAGGTTCAATTTCATTGATTGGGAGATGATTCATCTCAACACCCGTGTCATTTAAAAATGCGAGTTCATCAGCGAAGATCTCCTCAAAAGTTCCATCAATGCCCCGATGAATAATGTCATCACAAAGTGTGGGGTGATCTTCAGACTCTAAAGACAGTTCATAATCCGTGTTAATTGTTGACCCGGACATCTCAGTGGAAGAGTCCGTATGTGTATGATACATAGTTGGGTCAAACAACAACGTATGAAAAGAGTCAAGATCGGTATCAGGAGGATCATCAAATTCGCTGCTGTCGACATCCATTAAGTCGACAGAACAGACCTGAGCAGTAGGTTCGGAGGGTACACTTCCCAACTTGTAAATGTTCGGCTCTATTGACCTATTCCCGAAGGATAGGGTCATAGAACCATTACGATAGTTGATTATTGCATTGGAAGTGGCCAAAAAGGGGCGACCTAAAATCACCGGAATTTGATTCCGTGGGTTCGCTACAGGCTGTGTATCAATTACAATAAAATCTACCGGGAATATAAATTCTCCGATTTTTATTAACACATCCTCCAGTTCACCCCTAGGTTTGGTGATTGATCGGTCATCCATCTGGAGAGTTATGCTCGAGGGCTTTAACACTCCGATACCTAGTTGCTCATAGACTGAGAAAGGAAGTAAGTTAACACTAGCGCCAAGGTCAAGTAACGCACGGTTGATGTGCTTCTCCCCAATAGAAATGGAAATAGTAGGACAACCAGGGTCCTTACGTTTCCATGGTAATTGTTGTGGAAAAACCGTGTCTACAGTACTTGACATGAAGATTTTTTTAGGCACTTGAGTCTTCCTCTTCCTAGTGCACAAGTTCTTAAGGGTTTTTGCATAGGACGGAACTTGTTGAATAGCATCTAGGAGAGGGATGTTGATGTTAACTTCCTTAAACATGTTCATAATCTTCTCCATATGTGGACTTGGTGTGTTAGCCCTTAACCGATTAGGATAAGGTGCTTTAGCAATAAGCGCTGGGTCCATCATAGGAGAAGGAAGTGTTTGTAGACCCGATCCCAGAATAGAAGTGGGGATCGTCCGTGGAGGAGTAAAAGAGGTGGGCTGAAGTGGCAAGCCTTTTGGGAAACGAAGAATAGGCTCGGAAGAAGGTGGTGGGGTAGAAGAACTGGGATCAGAACTAGAAGGGTGTGTGTGAGGAAATGTCTCAGCCGGGGTGTTATTGATTGATTTATCAGTATCATCAAACTCTTCCCCAAGGTGATTGTCAAGCACTCTTCCAGATCTCAACGTGATTGCATCCACATGATGTGAATAGCCAAGATTGGGTAAAAGTTGAGCTAGAAGTTTCCCTTTCTCTCTTGCACTCATTTCGGCTTTTAGTTGTGCAATTTGTTCTTCCATCGATTTGATGTTCTCATTTTGAGAGATAATGATCTTCATCACATTCTCGACGGAAGATTGCAAACTTGCCGTCCCTTGGATGGATTGTTTCATGAAAGTATCCAAGGTTTGTGCTAGTGCAGAGGTATTATCTGTACCGGTCAATTGCAAAGGACTAGACGGTGCAAAAGTGCTGGCCGGATTTTAGAAGTTTTGTGATTGAAAGGGGTGCTGACTCAATAGAAGTTGTGGGTGATGTTGTGGTGAAGGGACCCTTTGGAAATTGTTTTGGATTGGAACCGTGTTTTGAGATTGTGATTGGTTCCAAGCAAACTTAGGGTGATTCCTCCAACCCTGATCATATGTGGAGGAAGATGGATCATTTCTAGGTCTTTGAAATGCAGCATTGGTTTGCTCATGACCTTGAAACGAACATTCTTCTGTCAAGTGAGACGGATCAGAACAGCATCCACATACAGTTTTGGAGAGTGACATTTGACTTAGGGCGGCAGCTAAAAATTTGTTTTCCATAGCGTCAAATTTCTTGTGTAAAGCTGAAATTTCAGCTTTAATTCCTATGGAAATATCATTGCCATCCCTACACGATTGACTCACACCCTCCCACTGTAAAGATTTTTCAGCGAAATTTTCTAAAAAATTCCAGGCTTCCCCATCATCTTTAGTTATAAAATTGCCTTGACACATGGATTCAAGGGTCTGTCTTGTGTAAGGAGTACTGCCATCATAAATGATTCGGCACAGTTCCCATCTCGGGATGCCGTGATGTGGACATTGGACTAACAGATCCTTGAAACGTTCAAGACATTTTGAAAATGTTTCATTTGGAAGCTGGGTGAATTGATAGATTTCGCTACGGACTCGAGCTGTCTTTTGGTGTGGGTAGAATTTCTTAAGGAATACTTTGACGAATTCGTCCCAATTTGAAATGGAATGTGCGGTAGTGTTATATAGCCACTTCTCGGCTAAATCGCACAAGGTAAATGGGAGAAGACGTAGACGGAAAGCATCCACAGAAAGCTGTGAAGTACCCATCATTACGCATACGTTTTCAAAATTAGTAATAAACACGTATGCGTCCTCAGACTCGAGACCGTGAAATTTTGGTAGAAGGTTGATGTATTGGGGTTTTATTTGAAAATTTTCCCCGTTGGCTGGTGGAATGGAAAGACAAGTGGAAAGTGGACCTCGTGTAGGATAACACCTCTCTTGAAGAGAGATGCGAGGTGGATTCTGCGCACCAACGGACGGCGGCAGGGTAGTGGTAAAGAAGTTCGATGGAGGTGGATCTATCGATGTGGGTGTGCTGGTGGGTAAAGAAAAGGTAAATGTAGAAATACCGACTTTTGGGTCGATCGGGGGACGCGGACTAACAGGCACTAGAATCCCGTTGTCCAGCCTATCTTGCACTAAAAAGGGTTAGTACAAGTGGCAGCGTGAATTTATAATTAGGGGTAATGAATGAATGCGGTGTTTGCTTTGAAGAAGGGACGGATTTTTGAAAAAATGATGCGACACAACAAATGCAGCACACAAAACCCTAGAATCTAGTGGTCACCTAGGTCAGGCTCTAGACCGCTCCTAACTGCCAAAAGACAAGTCGCAGGATAGAATCCTCCACTGCCTCTATGTCCCCCTGTGGCCGGATAAGTGCCAGGTAAGTGGGAAGGTACTCCACTACGTAAGTAGTGGGCCTAATTAAAAACCACTAGCCTTAGACACACTCGCCTTAGATACCACAAGAAAACGCGGATAAGCAATGAATTACCCACGGCCTTCTCTTGTCCTAATTGAGCGCGACGGTCCTTAGAGTCATCTTTAGATTTCTTTTAATTAATGAGGGTAAATGCGGATGCAAGTTTGTGATTTTTGGGGCTTAGGAAGGGTAATGAACTCCCCACCTAATCTGGATTTGGTCGTGCCCCTTAATTTCCGTATTAATATGCAAATAACCAAGGAACAAAAACACGCACAATTTTAATTTGCTTTTTGCGCGCTGCGATTATTTGCAAAGAAACCTGCAAGAAATTGTTATTTGGAATAGATGAGGTGAGAGATAAGAAAGACAGAGACTCACAGAGCAAATTTGGTACACTGAAACACCAAGGACGCCGCAGAACCGCCGCAGGATAGGGGTCTTTGCCGTGGAATCGCGGTGGGTAGAAGAGATCTCTGCATGAAAATTTAAGTAATTTCTTCTTTTGATCCCCTTAGCTCTTTGGAATATTCATAAAAATTTTATCCAAGCTCCAATGATTCTAGATTTTCTCGCAATCAAATCACAACACACGTATTAGAGTTTGTGCGAGTTTAGATCTAAAAATTATAATGGAATAAATTTTTCAACTCAAATTTCAAAATACGAACAATTAGCGCACTATCCCCGGCAACGGCGCCATTTGATTGTTGATTTTTTTGTTGTTGTGTATTAGAGAAAATTGTAAAGAAATCACAACCAAAAATATTTGACTGCAATCAATAACGGTGTCGATTGTAGCGCGTTAGTAAGTGCGGATCGTCCACAGGAAAAGTGTAATCGTTCGTGTTTCGATTTAGACGAGTTGAAACTTTAAAGGAAAGAAAACAAAACAATTCAAGATTTGTAATTGAAGTTCAAGAATTAGAAAATATAGATCTAATAACAAGAAAAAGATAGAATCAAGAATTGATAGTTTGATGATTTTTCCAACAAAATATCAAGAATCGAAATGAGGCTCGTAGGAATCGATCGGATCTATAGATGTGATGTAATCTTACAATTACGTATTCTTATCTTTCGATGAATTGATACTAGATCGATGATGATCGATCGAGAATTAGGGATTTCTTATGAAACTAGGGTTTCATCTTATCCCTTGTTCTTTCGTCGATATCATTCACATTCTAGCCTCTAGTAATTTAAAGAAACGATCGTAGATCCCTAATTTCGAGCGATCACAATCAAGAAAGTATCGCAACGAAACTAGGTCATCGATTCTTGAACTTGCTAGGGTTTACAAAACTCGTAGGACTCAAGAATCGTATTAAGATTTGTTACATCATCATTCTATTGATCGTCTCGACTCCTTTACGAGCGGAGTTTTACTCAAACATCATCACAAGAACTATAATCATAAATTGAGATCGAATCATGATGCAAGAATTTAAAGAAAGCAAGATTAAAGAAATTCACCTTTTATTTATATCAACAATTTCATTACATTCACTCAAGAACTACAAGAGGAAGAACTCGATCGTCGATTTGGCTTCGCTCGTCTCCGTGAGTCGCGGATCGGCTTGGATCACTTGTCCGATTGAAGATCGGCTCGGCTCATAAAAGGTTGAAGGCTTCTTGCTTGATTGGTACTCAAGATCTTGAATTTGGAGTGGAATTAGGGTTAGGGTTTCGCACAAGCCTTGTCACTAGACTTGTGGAAGAAGATGAAGAATTAGAATGATGAGAGAAGACTAACTAATGATTGAACTAATGATGCACCACCTCAACCCTTAGATCTAGGTTTCTATTTATAGCCATCAAAACCCTAGATCTAGGATTTGAATTTTAAGTTTCCCTCCAAAAATTTGTTGAGGAGATTTGAATTTCCCTCCAAAAGTTTGTTGAGGAGAAGCTTCTAGATGTGATTAGTTAGGAGCTTAATCAAGATTAGCATGCTTAATGATCTTTGCTGATCTGGCAGAAGACTCTGGAGAATTCTGGAATTTGACGTGTCAAAATGAGGTGTACCCACTGAGATAGGAATTATTCACAAAAATTCAAGTGATGATGTGGCAAAAGAGCCGCGATTCCGCGGCATAAGCTGGCTCCCGCCGCGGTTCCGCGGCGCTTTAGAGGCTTCATGGCTTGAAACTTTTAGGCTTCTCTGGTATTGACATATGGGCCCTTTTGTGATATGTTGAATTATATTTTCCCTTTTGGATTGCTACCAGATCTGAAAACATGGAGTTGGTGTATTTTTGATCAGCTTCTTTTTACTTTTCTCCTGCAATTTCCTGCACAAATCTCGACACAAGTGTTGCGCAATACAGGGATGATGCGATGCCATAAAATACAGTCAATTTCCCTTAAAGTGCCGGTTTTAGAGTCTAACACATGCAATCTGATATTTCAGGACTGATTTGCTAATATGTGAAATATGAATGCTGAACACTTCTAAATGAGTATAAATGATAGGGAAATTGCCGTGTTAAAAATACATTATTTTCGACTGATTAGCGAGCTTTTTCGAATATACACAACTTTCGCCCCTACTTCTCATGAACTCAATTTCTTTCATGAAGCAGTCAAAATTCTTATACTAGCATCTAGGTGACTGCTTCAAACCGTAGAGAGACTTCTCTAATAAACAAACATGGTCTTCTTTACCTTCAACTTCAAAACCTTCGGGCTGTTGCATATAGATTTTCTCTACCAAACCACTGTGCAAGAATGTTGTCTTCACATCAAGACGCTCTAGCTTCAAATCTTGCATAGCTACCAAACCGAGAAAGACACGTATGGAGATATATTTAACAACTGGGAAAAATACCTCATTGAAGTCAACTCCCCGAACCTGCGAATAGCTTCTAACTACCAATCGTGTCTTGTACCTCATATCCAATGCCCCTTGGTCACCTTCTTTGTTCTTGAAAACTCACTTGCAGTCAACTACTTTCTTTCCTCTTTCGGATTTCACGTGCTTCCAAATCTGGTTCTTGTGAAGAGACTCGATCTCTTCATTCATAGCGACTAATCAACGAGCTGACTCATTGGATGAAATAGCTTCTTTATAGTTCGTCAGTTCGCTACTATCAACTATCTCTGCAACAGACAGCGCATACGCCACTAGATCATTGTAATCATATCTTTGTGGCAGTCTAATATCCCTTCTTTGTCAGTCACGAGCAACCAAATACTCCTCATCATGGGACTGCTCATCATGAGTTTCTTCGAACAAGGGTGAAGGAGAGATATCCTACGAACCTGAGCTTTCATCGACCACAATATCAATGATCGGCTCATCCTTCTTCAAATCGTTTTCAACTGAAGATTTTGCAATCATTGGCTTCAATATAGCGGATTCATCAAAAGTCACATCTCTGCTAATCATAAATTTAAGCGACTTAGGATCCGACCACCACAATCAGTAACCTTTAACACGGGTAGCATAACCGAGAAATTTATATTTCTTCACTCGAGCATCCAACTTGCCTTCACGGCAATGTGTATAAGCGGAGCAACCAAACATATTAAGTGTTGAATAATCGACGTGCTTTTACGACAATACCTACTCCGGTGTCTTACTACCTAGCGTCGTATAAGATAACTGATTCACAATATAGCATGCCGTATTTACCGCTTCTGTCCAAAACTCCTTGCCGAACCATGCATTAGACAACATGCACCATGTTTTCTCCAAAAGAGTCTGATTCATACGCTTCGCGACTCCGTTCTGCTGTGGTGTGTAAACAACGGTATGATGCCGAACTATCCCTTCGTTTTTGTAGAAATTATTGAAATCTCCACTGCAAAAATCTAACCCTTTGTCTGTTCTCAGTCTTTTGATCTGCTTGCCTTTCTACTTCTCAAGCAACGTCTTTCATTGCTTGAATTTAGTAAACACACCACTTTTGTGTTTCAAGATATAGACCCAAACCTTCCTCGAAAAATCATCAAAGAAGGTAAGCAGATACTAGGAACTGCTTTCTTTAGAAGCAACTGGAGAGGGTCCCCAAAGATCTGAATAGATATAATCAAGAGTACTTTTTGTGTTTTGCATAATCGAACTGAAGTTAACACGTTTCTGCTTCCTAAAAACTCAATGTTCACAAAACACCGGCTTCGTCGTACTCTTTCTACCAAGTAGACCATGTTTCTACAACTCGGTCGTACCTCTATCACTCATATGTCCAAGTCCCATATGCCATAATCTGGTAGTTTCAGAATCGGTCATAAATTTGGAAGATGAAATAGCCGCTGATCTGGTAGTTGTCAAACCCTGCAACACATATAAGGACTCTTTCTTTAAGCCTTTCATCAAAACTACATCACCTTTGGTTACCTTCAAAACTTTACCTTCAACGAAAACTTGTAACCCTCCTTATCGTGTGCATCAAAAGAGACGAGGTTCTTTTTAAAGTCAGGTACGTGTCTAACTTCCGCCAATGTCCTCACAACATCATCAAACATCTTGAGTTAGATCGTCCCTTTGCCAATAACTTAGAATGAGCTATTGATGCCCATCAAAACCACTCCACTATCAACAGAATCGTATGTGGTGAACAAATTCCTATTAGGACACATGTGGTAGGAACAATCCAAATCCATAGTCCACTCGTCCTTGGATCTCTGTGTGTTGTCAAGGACCACAAGAAAATCCCCTTCTCCTTCTGTTATACTCTCCTGAGCCGAAAACTTCTTCGATGTGTCTTCCTGCTTTAGCTTGTTCCGCAATTTAAAGCAATCGACCTTAAAATGCCCCTTCTTACAATAATTGCGGGTCACATTCTTAGCCTTTGATTTTGATTGCGGCTTCTTCCTATTTGCTTCTGGATCTCTCTTCTATGCTCGCCCTCGAACAAATAAACCAAAAGATGAACTATCTGTTTCAGTGAAAGTCAACTCCTTATCGATCTTCTCTTTGTTCATCAAATTCTCCTTGACATCCTTGATTGAGATCGTGTCTCGTCCATAAACTATCGTGTCACAGAAGTGCTTATAAAAGGGTGGCATCGAACACAACAAGATAAGAACTTGATCTTCATCATCAATCTTAATGTCGATCTTACCCAGATCCATAGTGATCGCATTAAACTCACTAACATGAGATTTTATTGGAGAGCCTTCTGATATGCGAAGTGTGTAGAGACACCGCTTCAACAAGAGATTTCCTTAAATATAACTCATCCAATTTATTTCACAAATCAGCCGTCGTCTTTTCCAACAAACCTTCTTGTAAAACTTCGTTAGTCAAACACAAGTGGATAACCGTGAGAGACTTCTCATCCATCTTCTCCTAAGCTTCCTTTGTCATAGTTGAAGGCTTTTTATCCTTCCTTAGAATCACCTTCTTCAAATTGTTTTGAATTAAAACGGCAACTGTACTGATTTGCCACAAACAGAAACTCATATTTCCATCAAACTTCTCGATATCGAATTTCATGATTGTCAGAGACATGATGAGAGATCAAATCAAAATACATTGAGTACTACTAAACCCTAAAACTTCAAAATCACAATCTAAGAAATTGGGTAAGAGGACGCAGTTGTCGTTACCCGCTGTTAACCCAGATCGTAAAATTAAAGACCTAATTGTTCAACCAAGAATCCGATAACAACGCAATACTAGCTCTGATACCAGTTTGTTGCGACAAGACGATCACGAAAACAAAACAAACGACATAGAGAAGTAATCAAAACCACAGACAAATAAGGAAATAAAAGTACTGACCACAAAACCCAATATGCGAAGGCGAAGTTTTATTAATAACCAAAAGTGGAGGAGTACAAACGGTGGACGAGTACAAATCCCTCTCACAAATAGTTCTCTCTCAAAAAATTATCTCAAAGGCATTAGAGATATCTCTAAATAACTAATTTTCCAACTAATAAATATCCATCTTTCTTATAGATAAGTCGGAATCTGTTATCATTTGTCTTGTAAATAAATCTGAATCAGTTATCCCTTGCCTTGTAGATAAGTCTGAATTTATGGAAAATTAATAGGAATCAGAATGAAAGGCATACATAACAGTGTATTTTTTAGTTAAGTTTAAAGAATTTGGTGTTATTTTTAGAAATAGAAAGTATTTAGTGTGTTTTTTGAAAATATCGAAGAATTTGATTGCCAAAATAAATAAAAACCCAAAATTAAATTATTAAACAATTATAAATTTCTTAAATGATAAGTCCTTTCTAGGTAATAACCCAAAAAAATGCCTACTACTATGCTTGAGCTTGAGCTTGAGACATAAAATTAAGGCTTATATCACAGAAATCATCCTATGGTTTAATTGAGTTTTTCAAAACCACCATATAATTTAAATTCATCACGAAAACTCTTGATCTTTTATATTTTTACATAGAAAGCCACAGCGGTTATTTATTACGAAAGTTAACTAAACTAATCTCTAATTTTAATAGAAATACAGATCCTCTAGATGCAAGTAAGCCATACTCCTACCATCGTTTAGTGGGCATTTTGCCCTAATTTGAAAAAAAAGGCTTTAGATTTTTGAGGATTTGAAAAACAAGTCTCAATGTGATATTGAATCAAAATTTGAAGAAAAAGGGCTGATATAATGAGGTAAGTATAGATAATTTAGGAAAAACCTGTAAGAATCAGTCAAAGGCGGATCACATGATGCGTTAATTTCCAAAAAAAATTACAAATCAACCCACAAGGGGTTTCTGTATGACGTATTGAAAGTTTACAAGGTCCTCATAATGAGTTTGAACTACAACGTGGTTTTAGAAACTCGAATAAACCACATGGTGGTTTCTACGAAATAAGCCAAAAATTAAATTTAGTATACAATGGAAATTTTTTATATTATGGAAGCATCTTGAAATCGACAACATAAAAGTAATGCATAAAATTAAATTCAGTAAGTTATGGAATTTTTTTATATTATAAAAACGCTAACCCATATCACAAAAATAAAGTATAAAATTAAATTAGTAAGCAATTTCATTTGAACCCAATATCTTCTCCATGTAAGTAAACTAATTGACCATCCAGGGGATCCCACTATTGATTTATTTTAGCATATATAAGTATAAGAATTATTCTTAAATATGATATTTGTTTGCATGTTAATCTTCTGTATTTTTACAAAAGTTCAATGGGGGCAGTTGCCACAGCTCGACCCTATATGGATCCGCCCTTGCTTGTTCGGTAAAGGGATTAGTGATACATACAACATTTTCTCATATATATGTCAACTCCAGGTAGCAAAAAATTTAGATTCATAGGATGCACATGAATTCTTTCCATAATATACAAAAATAATTGTGCGCATGAATGGATAGCTATTAGGTTTATAGATATACAAAAATAATTGTGTGCATGAATGGGTAGCTGTTAGATTCATAGCATGCACATGAATTCTTTCCATAATATACAAAAATTTTAGGTTCATAGCATGCACATGAATTCTTTCCATAATATACAAAAAATTTAGATTCATAGCATGCACATGAATAAACATTGAATACTAGCTACATGGATTGGAAATAAGTAATGCATTACTATTTTTCTCAACCCAATTTAGCAAAGGATTTAATGGGAAGGATCTGGTAATGGATTCTTCATTTAGTGCTATGTATTCTACAGTTGTAGCGTCATATATATGGGTGCAAACCCCTATAAAAGTAGGAAGAATATACACTCTCTACATGTTTTTGTGCAGGTTTTATGCCGCAGATTTTAATATAAGTCATGAAGAGCCATCCACAAGTAAACGCTTGAGGCTCCTAGAGGTGGGTAATGGAAGGGGGTCGGCAGAGCATGATGTTGGTAGCAAACTTAAAGCTCAGAGTCCAATCCTAGGCGATAAAGGCCTTTAACAAGGTAAGAACTCGACGATAATCGCTTAGTTTTATTTTAGTAAATGGAAATGTTTTGTGATTTCACAACCAAGTATATTGCAATTTTTTAAAAGTCCCAGGAACACAGTGGCTCTGATTTTGAACTTGAAAACAAAATCAAGTGATATTTGATCAATTAAACTAGCTTAGTATGTACATTTTATTTTTCAGAATAATAAGTATTATCTAAAGTGAAGAATGATACATAATTTTATAATTTAAGTATTATCTAAACTTTAAGATTTATGAAGAAATAGTAGAAAATAATTAAGTGTTTCTTGTTCTATGACAAAAAATCCAATTTTTTTCACATTAATAATTAATTAGATTTAATGGGGAATAGTAATGCTTGAAATAATTAATATCTAAATAGATGATGAGCATTAAAATAAGAGTGCCTGATTTAGTTATGCAAATCAAAATTCTTATCATAGAAAATATTTTTTTCTTCTATTAGTCTTGCACATATTCAGCTCAAATCGGAGACGGCGGCAGAAAAGCTGAATATCTGTAACACAACGTTCGTGTGTCCCAAGATTGCCGTATCAAAAGGTGAACAACATACACAACAAGATTAGCGGTCTGCAGAAGACTTTGAAGGAGAAGATCGAAAAAGGTGACATCGATGGGATAATTTGTGTCAGGAAAGATATTTAAATTTCATCAGGAGGGAAGGATTCAACCATATCAGTAGTTCCTCTCGAAAATTTATGCCTTAGCCTCTGTTGATTTTTGTTGTTGCATAATAAAAGCCTTTCACACCAAGGCAACATTATCCTTTATGCTGTTGTTTTGTATTAATTATTTCTATATCATACATGTAATTACTAAAATGTCTCTCATACTTCATATTTACTTAAAACACCGTCCATACATTTAAAATGCACTAAAAAAGCTCCTAACAAACAAAAAAGAGAATCTTTTTTTTGTATTTTTCATTACTCCATTAAGAAACTAATGATGAGTATTAGATTAGAGTTTTAAAACCTACGAGCCCCTCTTCTTCTACTAAAATTCTCAATTTTTTCCCAAATTGATTTTAGGGTTTGGGTTTCGATCAAAGATCTCTCAAATTAATCAGGAAAACCGGATTGTCTTCCTCAACTTTCTACAGTAACGAGCTTGTCATGTGTTATTGTCCCTTCAGTTGTAAGCTTCGTGTTAGTGGACAATCTCATTTGAAAGAAGAGAAATTCTTTAGTTTTCTTAAATCCCAATCTTTAATTAAGAGAGAATGTAGGTTTTATTTTTATAGGAGAAAAACTTATCTAAATACCTAAAAGATAATAAAGCAGCTCAAGATCAAGCCCCAATTTACTATCGAGACATTAATTTTGGATGGAAAACTAGCGATGGTTTTTTCAGCGCATTTTAAATGTATGAGTTTTTTAAGTAAATATAAAGTCTTGAGATTTTTTTAGTAATTAGCGAAGTATGGAAGGACCTTTTAGTAAAAATGCCCTTATTTCTTATGTTTCATTTGTCTTCTGAATAAAAGAGTTGCCAAAAAACATTGGGGTGTGTATCATTTTACTAGTTCTTTTGCACCTGTGATGGACATGAAATGGAAAAAAACTTGTCTTTATATAAAATGAAAAAGAAAATTTATTTTATTGAATTTTTATACAAAAGTCTGAACTGGATATCATTCATTATAAATATATAATTACAATTGGTATCTATTTTTTGTGTGAGGTGAAATTTGATCTCTTATTGATTTAGGTATAATAAAAATTCTCAATATTTTTCCAAAATTGACTTTCAGGTTAGGGTTTCGATCAAAGATATCTCAAATTAATCATGAAAACCGGATTGTCTTCCTCAACCTTCTGCAGTAACGAGCTTGTCTTGTGTTGTTGTCACCTCAATTGTAAGCTTCGAGTTAGTGGACAACCTCATTCGAAAGGAGATGAATTCTTTAGTTTTCTTAAATCCCAATTTTAACTAAGCGAGAATGTAGGTTTTATTTTTATAAGAGAAAAACTTACCTAAATACCTAAAAGGTAATAAAGCAGCTCAAGCTCAAGCTCCAATTCACTAACGAGACATTAATTTTGGGTGGAAAACTAGCCGGTTTTTTAATGAATTTTATATGTATGTGTTGTTTTTAAGTAAATATGAAATGTGGAGGGTTTTTTAGTAATTAGCGAAGTATGGAGGGACCTTGTAGTAAAATGCCTTTATTTCTAATGTTTCATTTGTCTTCTGAATAAAAGAGTTACTAAAAAACCTTGGTATATGTATCATTTTACTAGTTCTTTTGCACTGTGATGAACATGAAATGGAAAAAAAAAACTTGTCTTTATATAAAATGTAAAAGAAAATTTATTTTAGTGAATTTGTATACAAAAGTCTGAACTCTATATCATTCATTATAAATATATAATTACAATTGGTATCTATTTTTTTGTGTGAAGTGAAAGTTTATCTATTATTGATTTAGGTATAATAAAAATTTAATTTTATTAAGCCTATTATAATACTATTTATGCAAAAAGATTAGTAAATATTTACTAAATTCATAAACATTCATTAATTTTTTTTTTAAATAATTTGTTTAATTTTAATATATAAGGAATATCTGTTATTTTATTTATAACAGTGTACATGAGCTTTTAACATAAATGCTTATTAAATTTATATGCATTCATAATTTTTTTATTTTTAAATAACTAATAAATTTTTTTATTTGAATACATGATGGTTATCAGTTATTTTATTTATATGAGTGTACACGGGTTATCGACATAAATGAGATCCAACCAAATAGACTTAAGTATTAATGGTGGAGGGCCCATTATTGTCTTATATCCATGTACCATAAAGTTTTTCTAATGTGAGACAATTGCTCCCACATATCTCAACACTCCAGCTCACTTGCAATATGGTTGTCATGTCGATCGTACAATATATATAGAGCTGAATCTTTGAGAGGTTCCTTTCTTGTTGGTACATGGAATGGAATATTACCGAAAATCCTAACATTCCTTGAAATATGTTTTTTTATGCATCTAATTGTAATAAATCTTGCATTACTGTGCTTGGTATATATTAATCATACCTGGTAATAGCATCCAAATGATATGAAAATTGGTAGACATATATTTAAGGATATGGAGATCAATATGGACGGAGCCGGTCGCCGAAAATATCGACGAATAATTGACTTTTAAAGACGTCACAATAGAAATTTCCTACCGTGCCAATGTATAACCCGTTTCCTATATGTTTCTGTGTGTGTGGCATAAAAGGGGCCAACAATATCCCTAGCTATAAGATGTATCCTACACAGTGAATTCAATCATTAGCTATAAACTATCATTATAATAAACCCTACAAAATTTTCTAACAATTTTAAGACAATATTCGAAATGGCGGATAGTTCGGTAAAGTTCACACCAGCGGCAGATATTTCAAAACTCGACAAATTCGACGACACTCATTTCCGATGATGGAAAGGGAAGATCTACTTCCTCCTAGTGGCACTAAAGTTGGTGCATGTTCTAAAAGAAGAGAAGCCTAAACCAACCGAAAATGAAACAGTGGCAGATAACAAATTGCGATAGAAATAAGAGTAAGAAGACTTCCTCTGTAAAGGCTACATTTTGAATGGTTTCTCCAATGAATTGTATGATGTGTATCATCGCAAGTTCTTAGAGGCTACAGTAAAAGAACTTTGGGATGATCTGTACAACAAATACAAAACCGATGAGGCCTATAACAAAAACTCTCTTATTGGAAAATTATTTGATTATACAATTATAAATAATAAATCTATTATGTCCCAAGTTAATGAATTTCAATTACTTATGCATCAAATAATCTTTGAGGGTCATTCTCTCGACGAGTCTTTGTAAGTCTTTTCTATTATATTGCAAAGTTACCATTAATTATCTTAGAAAGACTATCGAAAGAAACTCAAACAAACGAGGAAAGCTATAACTATGCAAGAACTGGTTAAGTTTCTCTAACTCGAGGAAAATTCTCGGCACTTAGATAAACTAGAAATGGAAACAAGAAATTCAAAGACTCTTGTCATAGAAAATGGCTCTAATAATAAAGGCCAAAAGAGAAAGAAAAAATGACAACTCTGGAAATAATAATAAAAAGCATAAGTAATGAAATTCTAAAGGATCTTGCTAAAAATGCGGAAAGAGTGGTCATTTTAAGAAACAATGCAGAATGTATTTGAAGGAAAAACAACAAAAAGATGCTAATATGGCATCTAGCGAGGATTTGCAGCAGTAATTTTTGAAACAAATGTTGTTGGGGACAATATGGAATGGTGGATAGACTCAGGTGCTACGAAACAAATTGCTCGAAGTAGGATTCGCTTCAAGACATATGAAAACGTCGACAATGGTGAAGAACCCCCTATATAGGAAATTCATCCACAGCCAAGGTCAAAGGGAAAGAAAAGGTTATTCTCCGTCTTTCATCAGGAAATAATTTGACTTTGAATGATGTACTTCATGTTCCGGATATTAGGAAAAATCTTGTATCCGTGAGTCTTCTAAATAAATATGGTTTCAAAGTGTTGTTGGAAAGTGACATCATAGTTCTGTCCATGGGTGGCGTATATGTCGGTAAAGACTATGTAACAAATGCAAGTAGGTCCTAATGCTCGCGCCTCAAGGCTTGCGGCCAAGGCGGAAGGGAAAACAAGAACTTTTATGCAAGCACTAGAAATTACAACCAAGAAATCGATTCCGAACACTAAACTAGCAAGAGAACCAAGATAGCTAACTACAAGTTATCAGGAATACAACCTTTGTAGCATGTTCATCCAATCGTAAAGACCCCTTCTAAGCTCTTAGGCCGTCGGGAATGATTTTGAGAGGCGGTCTCCCTTAACGAAGATGATCTACCCGAGGAAAACGAGAGTGTTTACCGCCGGAAATGTGGAATTGAGGCACGGGGAGCGCATCCAGCATGAATACATAGGAAGATGCTATATGGAATATATCTGTCCACCTCTCCGAAGATATCAAGTTGATTTATGACACCGTATATCAGAGGTTTGGATGGATCCGACCGTTATAGAAAATTTATCAGATTCCCCCTCAATGATGAGAGGTATTTTTTTATAGTGGGGACACTTTTTGCTGCAGGCGCAAGCCCCTGCAGTTAATTACGTTATCGCCAAGCGATAACAACTTTCTCTATTCCAAGTATATCACTTCATGTCGTGTTATGAATTTTTTATTATAGGGTTTCCCTTGATTTTATACGTAGACTAATATATGTCATCGTCCGTAAGGCGCAGATTAGTCCAAATCCGTATATATCAGATATAGGTTGAACCTAGCTCATATGTTCCATTAGTTTAGGGTGCATGTCTAAGGACCGTTAGCCATATATGAGGCTAAGATCAACTTAAATGAGATGGTGTATAAGATCATTAGTCGTATATGGGACTAAGATCGACTTATGTATCATAGATTAAGGATCATTAGTCGTATATGTGACTAAGACAACTTAGATGATAATGATGAAAGATCATTAGTTGTATATGGGACTAAGATCAATTTGGAAATATAATTAACGACTGTTAATCTTGTTTTAGATTAAGATTAACTTAAGCATTTTATTTTAAGGACCGTTAGTCGCATATGGGACTAAGATCAACGTAAATATAGTGAACATGTGGGCTCTGTTGATTTATAATCAAAGAATTTTAACTTCATGAAACTTAGTCAATTTTGGGCTAAATGATGGGCTTTCATTTTACCCAGTAGTGCTAAGCACTCAAATATATGCCGCTTACGTATGCATTACATGAGGCGCTGAGTCTCTGGCGCTCACATGGATGGCACGTGAGACGCCGAGTCTCGGGCTTCTTTTGAGCGCTCACGTGAGACACTTCCCGTTTGCTTCTCATGGGCGTTCATGTGCATATCACGTGAAACGCTCACTTTCATGTACTCACGTGTATGGTGTTCATACCAGAATATTGCATTTTATACCGCCCATTCTTACGCTCGGTTGTTTATAGGTAGGTGCTTTTAATCCGTGTTTGGTACATATTTACAGAATACAGGTTTCCAGTACAAATATTGCAAATCAAGACAAAATCTCCACAGTTACGCCAAATACAGAACATCTGTTGACAGCAGATAAAAGCCGGGTTTCGGTCATCCATATCCGTCCAGTGCCGAGTACCAGTTCCTGAGACAAGACATATGACAGTGGTCATTCGTGTCTGGGACAAGCACAGAGCACGAGGGGGGCTGCATAAGAATCAATGGGTGCGCGGAGCTCGAGGGAGATAAAGTCAAAAGTAAAGAAAAGAAGGCAATCTTGGACTAAGAAATCTGCAGATATTCTGGAAGACTTTTGTGCAGTTTAAAGATTTCAAACACAAGGAAAAGCCAAACCAGGGATCCCCACAAAACCACACAGCCCAACTCCACTAAAGGGCCGCGGAACCGCGGCCAATAGGGGGTCTAAGCCGCGGTTCCGCGACCGTAAAGGGTCCTCACTCTGTCATTTTTTGGGGGCTTTTTTGTAACTTCCCATAGGTCCAGATTATTGTCCTAGGTTTCCCATTCCTATCCTATAAATACCCCAGTTCTGATCAAACCAAGGGTAAAATTCTTTAGCCTCTTTTTGTTAGGTTTTAGTCTTCTTCTTCTTCTTCTTCTTCTTCATTCTTTCCTCCATGAAAATTGTAACGAGAGCTTTTTGAGTGGAAGATCAATGAAGATGAGGGTTTTTGTATTATTCTTTTTGCTTAGCTTCTCCCTTGAGCTCTCTACCTTAACTTGATCTTGCAACCTCTTAAGTGAGCTTGCAAGTTTAAGCTTTGGTCATTGGTCTCAAGGGGTTGTATCATTTTGTTCTCTCTTTAGTGCTTCATTTCACATGAGTTCTTTACCCTTGTCTTGATCTTGCAACCTCTTGATTGAGCTTGCAAGTTTAAGGGTTGGCTATTGATCCCATGCTTGTTTTGAGTTCTATGGTTCTTGTAATTACTTTCTTCCATTTTTCATTCTTGTCTTTAATTACTTGCAATTTATTACCATGCACTTTAATTACTTACTTGTAATCTTTTCTTTTCTTTCTTCTTTTTGTTCTCTCTTTTTGGTTCTTTTTGTGAATGATTGTAATTATGATTGTTAAGAAGAAATACGATATTATAAGTTAACGTTTCTTTGCTCATTTCCTTTTCCCATATTTTCCATTGAACTCCGCCCAAACGATACGCAAGCGCTCCGTTAGGCACCCTACCCTAACAAGGTAACGGTGATTTCTAACCGCGACCGGTTGCGTTCGGTTTGGCCGGAGGCGAAAGCCAGAGACAAGAACGGAAGGACAAGGGTAAATAAGCCGGATTCCACGAATACCACGCTTAAATCCCCTAATCCACGTTGTTGCCAATTGCTCTAGCTTCAATTGGTCAAGACTCGGCTCAAAGGTTTTGAGTACGGATTTCTTTAGCTTACAATCTCGTATCTTTTCTTAACAACTTTATACTTGCAAATAATACACATAGGTTAGATTGAAAAAACTCATACAAATTCTTTATTGACTCGTCTAAGACAAGAACGGAAATACAACCATCTCACTATGGATCGACCCGTGCTCAACCGGCTAGCTGCATAGCGACACCGTCTTGATTGCGGTTAACTTTAATTCTTTCAATCAAATGGCGCCGTTGCCGGGGAGACGGTAGCGTATTTTCTTTCTTGTTATTCGGGTTAATATTCTTTTTGTATATATTTATAAAAAAAAATCTTTTTGTTATTTTTGATAATTTTTGTGGGCAAGTGTGCAGATTTTTGCGTATTTGCAAACTGCGATTGTGGGGAGCAAAGTGTACGTTCAAGGTTAAGGTGATTACGAAGTACAGTGCCAAAGATCCGGGTAGTTTGACCCGCGCAAGCGAACTTTTCAAGCTTACCGGATTTGATTCAACGGGGGTTTCCTAACCCAAAAACTTAACGGTACGTACTTTACTAACACCTTCTTCTCAAATCCGACGCATCCAATATACTATTCTTTGCAGGATTCTTTGCAAGTTCGCTAGCAAACGCTAAAAATTGACTAACCCGTATTTTTTGCAGTGCCGTGCTTAAAATAAAAAACGATTGTTTGATTCTTTATAGATTTTTTATTGAATTGCGCATTGCATACATTAATACGGACTTAAGGGCAAGCGAATCCCACAACATACGGTAAAAGATTTCATCACCTTTTCCGTGGCCCACAAATCACGAACTTGAGCATAACGTTTACCCGCACAAAATTTAAAAGAAACTAGACTTTAAGCCTTAAGGACTTCGCGCTCACTAGGAGAAGTTTACTGTGTTTAGAACCTCGCTTAACGGTATATTGTTTACGGGGTGTCTAGGAAAGTGTTAACGGCGAAACCGCCAAAAGAGAAAGGGTTATTTAATTAAGGAACTTCGCGAAAGCGTTGAAAAACCTCCCCTTATCTCTGCACTTACCTGGCCTCGTGATCAGTGTATCTTGAGCCCGTTTCTCGACACAGTTTTACTTCGACAATCAAGTTTTGGCGCAGGTCTAGTTGACCTAGGTGAACCCTAGAACGATTAGGTGTGTGGTATTTTTGTGTCGTGATTGTTTTTGTCCATATTCTTTTTGTGAGTATATTTCATTCTTCTGTTAATATATAAACTATAAAAAAAATAAAAAATAAAAAATATCACATTCTTTTTCCCCTCCTTTTCTCTACCTTTCTTTCTCTCTCTTCATATCATGGGTACCCCACCTCGAAAAACTCTTGCCGAACTTTGGTATCCACAACCAGACATCACCTCCTATGGTTCTTGCTTTGGCCGAACATCGAACGACCCCTCCATGCCAAAAATTTCTTTGAAAGATCGGATAGACGCGTCTAGGACGAACAACTGGACCCCGCAATCCACTTCGTATCAACCGTTTCAAACATTCACCCCTTCTTGCGTTGATACCCCTTTTGAAAGTCCAGTTGTAGCCATAAGACCAATGTCTATTGCTGAACGTATTGAACAATCCCGTAGCCGATCTTTCACGCCTTTCACCGCTACAGATTCTTGGGATCAACAATTCCATTCACCTTCTTATCCAAATGTTGATCCTGCTCCTGTACAGCCATTCAATTCCTACCAATCCTACCCTACTTTTGCACCTTCCCTAGACATTACTTCAGAACCGCCAGTTGGGAGTTTTCAGTACCCAAACAACTTTGAATCTTTTACTGAAACTCCTTCACAACACCTGTCTAGTCTGGAACAGTCGTTGGAAGACTTTAGGGTAGCGTCATGCTAACAGATGATGGATTTGAATGCGTCCATGGCCGCTCTCATACAACCTACTGACTCGGTAGCTAGTTTCCAACTAGCTCCTAATTTTCCAATGTATGATGAGGCGGCAGGACAGGCTGAGAATTTGAGTGGAGAGAGTGAGATGTACCCCCTTCCGAATCAAGCCTACCCGTTTCAACTTGAATCCCACAACTCCAGTTTTGAATATCTATCTAGTGTTCCCAACGATTCACCAATTGAAGATAGAATGATTAATGAGTTATGCGACTTTGTAGTGTTTGATTTGCCAGATTGTGAAGGGACCTTGCCAAGTGAAACCACACCCAATCCTTTTGACCTCTACACCTCCATCTTAGAACCTGAATTGATTGAAATCCATGCTTTTGATGAGGTGTCTGCGAATATTGATTTTCACTTGATTGAGGATATTGACGCTGGGAATATTTTGGATGATGAACCCATAAATTTGGCTGAGTTTTTCTCTTCAAATCATCATCCCGAGTCATTAAATGTTTTTCCCGAACTTCATATGCGTCTTGATATTGATGATAAAGGCATGGATGAGCTTAACTTTGAGGAGAATTCTGAGGATAGTTTTGAGGATGAACCGGTTATAATTGATGAGTCGGATTTTCCCATTCATCCTGTCCCTGTCATTGACTGTGTACACCCTCCTGAACCTTTAACCGATACCCCTCCTCGATCACTTCCCTCCATTCTTTCTATCGTTCCGACCTTGCAAGAAACCGTCTCACTTTCATTTACTATGTCTGGTTGCTCACGAATCTTGAGGGATTTGACCCCATTTCTCGATGGGTAAATATATTAGCACAATCGCTTTTCACACATCGGTCATCACAAATTGTGCTAATCTATTTACTCCATTTGCACCCTCAAGTTCGTATTCCACTTCTTTTTCCCTTCCGCCATTCTTCTTCCTCTCATATACCGAGACCGTATCCCGCTTCTCTCCGCATATGGTCTCGCGTATTCTCCATTTCTTTCCTCTTCACCTTCTTTCACCAGCCACTGCTTTATCACGATAAGATCTTTGAATGGTTGGTACTAACTTTTGGCATGTGTAAGGCCTTGTATAGCTTGATACTGTTCTCTTTCCCCCCTAATCCTGAATTTCAACGCTTAACAGTGGAAACACTGTTTTACTTAAGTTTGGGGGGGGGACACCTTTTTTGTATATATTTTTTGTTTTCCTTTTTTGTTTTGTATATAATTTGTTTTTAGGGAGCGCCGACAATTTTGACCCTCTTGGTATAGCCTGACAGTGAGGGCACTGTCAAGTTTAAGTTTAGGGGTATGCTCGGTAAGCTTTCTTCCTTCACATTCATTTGAATATTTTGCATTTGCATACCTTATTAAAAACCCACAAAAATAAATTTTTTTCCAAAAATATAAAAACTTTGTCGTCAAGTTAGCTAATAGGGTAACTTAGATCTCTATTCCGAAAGTTTAGTTGATATGATAGAAATAACTAAATTCTAGGCTTAGGATTTGAAAACCCTAAAAATAACCCTCATTCTGTTTAAACTTGGTGATTATACGTCCTTACAGTTTTTTTTTGAGAAATAGGTAGTCTTGAGTTCAGTTCTTGAGTTAAGTCAAGATGAATGGAAAGTATTGAAGTTTTACTGAAGGATAAGTCTGAAAAATAATTTCTTTCCTTGAGTTCAAATTTAGAAAGTATATACCCTACAAACTGCACTTACACGCACCGTGAAACTTGGGATAGTAGAGGATACCTAGAAATACTCTTGCCTGAAAGCCTAATATGAAAGAAAAAACAGTATTTAAAGCTAAACACCAAAAGAGCATGTTGAAAAATATATCCGGTCTTGAAAAAGAAAAAGAAAAAAAAAAGAAAAATAGAATAAAGTCAAGACCTGGAAACTGCTATTTACGCTTTAAAGTTCACACATTCAGTAATCGGTCGTTAGTGCCTCAAGAAGCATTAATAGTCGCATGAAAGGTGTGTGAGCAAATTCGTCCATCCTTAATGAAAAGAAGTAGTATTAGGTATTAGGGCAAGAGTATTATAGCTTGAATTGAATTCTTGAGTATAGGGATGCAAATATACATACACGTAGGGGTATACAATCGATGTTTGAATAAAAGATAGAAATGAAGGATAAGACTTATGTCTTCTGTAAAGTTGATAAAAATCCCTGATTTGAGGCCGCACTTTAGAAGGAAAACTCAGGAGAACCAACATCTTTCTAAACTTTTTTGGAAAGTATAGGATCCAAGGTTAAATAAACAGGAGGTGTGAAAAATAAGGGTTGGATATTTCTAACTTAGGATGATAGAATTTCTAACGTAAATACTAAACTGTAGGAGTAGAGTCGATGTTAACTTATGACACTAGCTTGACGGGATTTTGTGGGTGTAATCCGCTGAAAACTCTCAGGAGACAACACTCCTCCTACTAGGGACACCTAGAGCTTTAACGGCTTGTTGCACGCGCTCAGTGCAATCGCGTTCCCTGCGAAAGTGCGGCTAGGATTTTATTTTTGTGAATAATTGGTTTTGCTCGGGACGAGCAAAAGTTAAGTTTGGGGGTATTTGTTCATACCAGAATATTGCATTTTATACCGTCCATTCTTACGCTCGGTTGTTTATAGGTACGTGCTTTTAATCCGTGTTTGGTACATATTTACAGAATACAGGTTTCCAGTACAAATATTGCAAATCAAGACAAAATCTCCACAGTTACGCCAAATACAGAACATCTGTTGACAGCAGATAAAATCCAGGTTCCGGTCATCCATATCCGTCCAGTGCCGAGTACCAGTTCCTGAGACAAGACATATGACAGTGATCATTCGTGTCTGGGACAAGCACAAAGCACGAGGGGGGATGCACAAGAATTAATGGGTGCGCGGAGTTCGAGGGAGATAAAGTCAAAAGTAAAGAAAAGAAGGCAATCTTTGACTAAGAAATCTGCAGATATTCTGGAAGACTTTTGTGCAGTTTAAAGATTTCAAACACAAGGAAAAGCCAAACCAGGGATCCCCACAAAACCACACAGCCCAACTCCACTAAAGGGCCGCGGAACCGCGGCCAATAGGGGGTCTAGGCCGCGGTTCCGCGGCCGTAAAGGGTCCTCACTCTGTCGTTTTTGGGGGGCTTTTTTGTAACTTCCCATAGGTCCAGATTATTGCCCTAGGTTTCCCATTCCTATCCTATAAATACCCCAGTTCTGATCAAACCAAGGGTAAAATTCTTTAGCCTCTTTTTGTTAGGTTTTAGTCTTCTTCTTCTTCTTCTTCTTCATTCTTTCCTCCATGAAAATTGTAACGAGAGCTTTCTGAGTGGAAGATCAATGAAGATGAGGGTTTTTTGTATTATTTTTTTTGCTTAGCTTCCCCCTTGAGCTCTCTACCTTAACTTGATCTTGCAAACTCTTAAGTGAGCTTGCAAGTTTAAGCTTTGGTCATTGGTCTCAAGGGGTTGTATCATTTTGTTCTCTCTTTAGTGCTTCATTTCACATGAGTTCTTTACCCTTGTCTTGATCTTGCAACCTCTTGATTGAGCTTGCAAGTTTAAGGGTTGGCTATTGATCCCATGCTTGTTTTGAGTTCTATGGTTCTTGTAATTACTTTCTTCCATTTTTCATTCTTGTCTTTAATTACTTGCAATTTATTACCATGCACTTTAATTCCTTGCTTGTAATCTTTTCTTTTCTTTGTTCTTTTTGTTCTCTCTTTTTGGTTCTTTTTGTGAATGATTGTAATTATGATTGTTAAGAAGAAATACAATATTATAAGTTAACGTTTCTTTGCTCATTTCCTTTTCCCGTATTTTCCATTGAACTCCGCCCAAACGATACGCAAGCGCTCCGTTAGGCACCCTACCCTAACAAGGTAACGGTGATTCCTAACCGCGACCGGTTGCGTTCGGTTTGGCCGGAGGCGAAAGCCAGAGACAAGAACGGAAGGACAAGGGTAAATAAGCCGGATTCCACGAATACCGCGCTTAAATCCCCTAATCCACGTTGTTGCCGATTGCTCTAGCTTCAATTGGTCAAGACTCGGCTCAAAGGTTTTGAGTACGGATTTCTTTAGCTTACAATCTCGTATCTTTTCTTAACAACTTTATACTTGCAAATAATACACATAGGTTAGATTGAAAAAACTCATACAAATTCTTTATTGACTCGTCTAAGACAAGAACGGAAATACAACCATCTCCCTGTGGATCGACCCGTGCTCAACCGGCTAGCTGCATAGCGACACCGTCTTGATTGCGGTTAACTTTAATTCTTTCAATCATATGGCACGTGAGACGCTAGGTCTTCAGTTTTTGAGTGCTCACGTGAATAGCATGTGAGACGCTGGCATGTTTGGTTCTTTTGGGCCCTTACGTGTATGGCGCGTGAGATGCTTACTTTTGATTTTCTCCTTAGCTCTCACATGGGTATCACACGAGGCACTTCTTCCTTAGAGATTAACTTTGTTTTTAGAAAACTTATGTTTTCTGAAGTTTAAGCTTCTCTTAAAGGTATTTTGACCATTAACGATCACAAATATCAATATTTCATGATCTGGGATGCTCTGTTTTGCATGGTTCATCATCATAGGGTCCTTTGTATTAGTTATATGTATGCCCTATGTTTTACCTAGCACCCTATGAGAGGTTTGGAAGCATCACATGTCACAAAGATCAAATTTTTATGGTGCTAAGTAAGCATACAAAGGATCTATCCTAGAAAATTAGGGTTTCTAAACATTACAAGTAGCAAAGACTAGGGTTTTGAGAGTACAACCTTTGTAGCTCCCTATCCTATACTTCTTGGCCACTTGAGGGTTGGAGGAGGGTTCGCTTGAGGTCTCCTAGTGTCCACGACGATCCATCCGAAGCTCCTTGTCCATGCTAACAACTTCACTTTTCCAAGAGAATGAAATGAAGCAAACACTCTAAACAAGTGGGCTAAACTTGTGTAGAATGATATTGTGGTTCTTATTCTCACTTCAAAATCCAATCTTGTTAAGTATTTTGCTCACTACAAAAGTCTAGAGAGCAAAAGAGGAAGGAAGAAGAAGATGATGGCTTTTCTTTGAACAAGAGTAAAAGAATAACTCATGAAAAGAAAATGAAAATATATGTATATATATTTATTTCTTCTCATCTCAAACCATGGTTAAATGTTTAAGATATTATTTAATTTGAGTTAAAACACAAAGAGAAGGTTAACCCATGGTTAGAAGTAGGTGAGCATGGTAAGGTTAAGGAAGAGTGTAGAAACTAACCAAGAATTATCCTTTTCTTCTTTTCTTTTGTTTTAACAAAAAATTAAATAATAATCCATATATTTATACTATGGTGTGAGTCTTATATTGCCACCATTTTCAATGTGTAATCAACCATGAAGGATGATGTATGTATGTATGTATGTATGCACATCCATATGTGCATGAAAATAAAAAGAAAGAAAGCATACATGCATGCATACATCCATCATATACAAGAAAAGATTTTAAGTGAGAAAACTAATGGTTAAATGATAAATCAACACTTAATTTATCAATCCGGCCATATCACATACGACCCCACCAAAAGCAAGCCGCCCGATCAATATACGGTATCCTATACGCGCATTTTAATCGGGTCCATGCGCATATCGCATACGCTCACCACAACGTTTCGCCTGGACTAGGTAACTCCTTTGTGGGACTCTAAGACTCGTCAATACGCCGGCAGTGGGTGATGGTCATATCAAGCACCCCCAAGCCGCAAGCGGTCAGCTAAACGTAACGGCCACCCGGGTATTGAGCGATCAGAAGAAAACAAGCGAACCTGCTACAACTCCCGTCGAGCCAACGGGAAACACTACCGTACAGTCCGGTCTCTTCGTCAGATATGCTGCATATCGAGTCTAGGGATGGTCACGTCGACCCCAATAACTCAATAAGTCGTGCCGGTGAATGGTCTATAACAGATCGAGAAACTAATGATAACACTTATCAGTAAATCTCAGCAGCCCTGGCCAGGGACTTATTGATCTAACCAGTCGAGCACAGCACAGCATCAACTCCCAATACCGAGAGAGACGAAACCCCTCCTATCGCTCATCGCCTTCGTGTGTCTCGGGACTGTACCCAACGGCCACCTGTTTGCACGACTCAGTAGAGCCGTGGTAGGGTGGTAATCAAAGTACAGTGGGAGAGCACACAAGACTCTATGACAATCTCGGGTCTACAGACTAACCTGTACCAGTGTCACCTGAGAACTGCTATCCGACGATAGATATAATTCCATATAGGAGTTCTCGGTGAGTCCGTCCATTGTACCCAGTCACCACTGAGCACCTGTATATGATCTTGATGTCAAACATCGATGAATGTGGGAACATCCATCACCCATCACATGGGTCTAGTATCATATACGCTAGTCTACCCTGGTATATCGATGCCCCGTCTTGATACACCTCCGACTAGGGACATTTCAGGATATGTTTATAAACTACAGATGTCCCACTAGTATGATCTCTATCATAATCACTGTAGTCAAGCCAATATCCTCAGGGCTTTATCAGCATGTTATGAATGAGTAAAAGCATGATCAAATCAACATGTGAGATAAAGAAGAACCAGATAGCATACTATCATGTCGAGCAAGAATGTACACTGAATATATACATATAAATGTATAAATACATCCAATATCACATAATGGCCTCTAGGGCATACATATATCCAACACCCTAGAGGCCATTATTGTACATGTGATGTATATTATAGTGGATGCTTAGATATATATAGAGAGGACTTTCTTGCTCGACATGATAGTATGCTATCTGGTTGCTCTTTATCTTAACATGTTGACTTGTATATGTGATCCTGTCTTGCTCTTATATATTGATAAAGCCCTTAGGTTGTGTGCTTGACTACCAGGACTATGATGGAGATCATACTAGTGGGGCCAAGGGTAGTCTACAAGTACACCCCAAAATTGTTCCTAGTCGAGAGTGTATCAAGACAGGGCATCGATATTCCGGAATAGACTAGCGTATACGCATCTTGACCCATATGATGGGTGATGGATGATCCCACATCCATTGGTGTTTGACATCAAAGATGGTATACAGGTGCTTAGTGGAGACTGGGTACACTGAACGGACTCGCCGAGAACTCCTAGTTGGTATTATACCTATCGTCAGATAGCAGTTCTCTGGTGACACTGGTACAGGTTAGTCTGTAGATCCGAGATCGTCATAGAGTCTTGTGTGATTCCCACTGTGCTTTGATTTCCACCTTACCACGTTCAAAAGAATGTGCAAAACAGTGGCTTTTGGGTATAGTCCCGAATCACATGGAGGCAATGAGCGATAGGAGGGGATCGTCTCTCCCGGTATTGGGGGTTGATGTTGCGCTGTGCTCGATTGGCCATAATGACAAGTCCCTGGCCAGGGCTGATACAGAGATTTACTAATAAGTGTTATCAGTAGTTTCTTGACCCGTTATGAGCCTCACATCGGTATGACTTATCGATTATTGGGGTTTGACGTTGACCACCCCTAGACTGGATATGCGACATATCAGACGAAGAAATTAGACTGTACGGTAGTGTTACTGAAAGGCTTTTGCAGGAGTTAGAGCGGGCTAGCTTGCTGATCTTCTGATCGTTCAATACCCGGGTAGCCGTTACGTCCATCTAGTACCGCTGACGGCTTGTGGGTGCTTGATGTGATCATCACCTACTGCCGGCGTATTGACGAGTCTTTAAAGTCCTACACAGAGGTTTCACTGGCTCAGGCAAAACGAAGTAGGGGCACATATGTGATATTTACGGGACCGAGATTAATACGAGTGTATGATACCGTATTCTATTCTCTCTATATAATGTATTGATCGGTTATATGAGATATAGCCAGGTTATCGAATCAAGTGTTGATTCGATAAGTCGATACAGTATCAGACGGTTATATGAGAGATAGCCGGGTTATCGAATCAAGTGTTGGTTCGATAAGTTGATACAAATTATATTAGTCGGTCATATGAAATATAACCGGATTATTAAATCAAGTGTTGATTTAATAATTTAATAATTTAATGTATAATTATATATATGATATATTAATTTACATTAACTAATATTAGCTCACTTAAGCATTTCTTTTTCTCACATGTGCACACTTGATATATATGTGATATATATTGATTGTGTTTTATTTATGTGTCATTGTTGATGATATATGCAACATAGGTGTATGAGACATACACCATGATAATGATAATGAAGGGTTTATTTATTTAGAATAAAACAATTATTAGTTGGAAATTTATCACATGGCATGAAGCTTCATGAAGCTTGGAGACCCATTGACTTAGTCCACTAATTTTGTCTTATACTAGATATTTGTTAACCCAACCATTATCTAAACTCATGGTTAAGTCTCTATATGAGATATATTAGATATTTTCTCACCCATGGTTGCCATATTCTCTCTTACATCTATTATTTGCTTCTTCTTCCTCAAACCTCAAGAGAGCTCTCTAGGTTTTGAGAGAAGCTAAAAAAAATAAGTGAGAAAAGTAATTCTAAAGTGAGCAAAAATCCTACTTCATCATTCTCTACTAGATTAGCACTTTAGTATAGGGTGTTAGCTTCACTAATCCCACATTAGTGAAGTGGGTAGCTTGGGTTTGTGATTCCTCGACGTAGATCATCTTCGGCTTGGAAGACTTCAAACAAGCATGCATCTTTCTTCTTGTGGAGTCGTTCGAGAGTCCGCAAGATCGCAACTTAAAGCGAAGGGGCTACTACAAGGAGCTAAAGAAGTGAAGGATCGGACTACAAAGGTTGTAATCCCTAATCACTTAGTTGTAAAGTAGTTTACAATTTGTTTCTTATGATTCTCTAGTTAAAGATTCTAGTTTAGGGTTCTTTAAAACGGAAAAAATTATAAAATGGCATGGATGATGCCTCCCGAAATCTTGCTGTCGTTCATACGAACCCTACAGTGGTATTAAAGCCTGGCTAGAGAATTAGACGAATTGTGTAGGATTACGAAACCGAAACGACTCGGAAACTTGAAACACAAGAACCCACTTTCTGTCGAATTTTTAAAGTCTTCAAAATTTTTTTAAACAACTGCAGAATGTTGTATGAGATGCAACATGAACACAGTGTAAAATTCAACCCCAGAACTCTGTTTTTGGCCAGCCATAGAGGCATAAAATCCGGCGAGCTCGGTTTTTTCATGGTGTTCTGGGTTGAAATTTTCACTGTGTTCCAAGCTCTAGGTTTTGGTGTTTCAGGCGTTGTTTGTTTTTGCTAATTTTTCATGTGATGTTAACTTTCTGCAAAGACAACTCGGAGTGTTTCGTAGTCATAATTCTAATGGGTTTTTAGGTTATTTTAGACGGTGTTAAAAAGTTCGATCGGATATCAAATACCCACTTTAACCCTTGCCGGAAAATTTTCCAAGTGATGGATTTTTCTTTAGTTTAAAACTTTCAGAAAATCATGCAAGCGATACTGTGGACCCTCTAGAAGAACGAAACCTTAACTCGATTATATAACCGTCAAAACCGCCACTAAACCCTAGGGTTTATGGTAGTTCAACGGTGCTACATGTGAGGCATTGGTTGTCCCTTCTACGGCTGGTTCATAGGAGCTGTGGCATGTACTGAGTATTTTTAAACTACGCTCAAGTGTTAAGCTTTTTGGGTAATTTTGGGTGTTTGTTGATTCGATCGGAATGTTTGACATCGTCTAGCTATTTATGGAATGTGATACAATATGTGGAATTCATATAGTTAGGCATGAAATCCAAAGTATGAGATATTTTGGGTTTATGATGTTTAAGGTTATTATGGATCCCAAATGTTGTAGTTTGACATTTTCTTTTCTGCGACCTTAAGTGTAATATGTGGTGTATCGCCGGTTTCATTGCTATATATCAACGACAATTGAGATACGCATATTTACTTACGTTGATGACACGTGATGTTATGTGTTGCTGTGATATGTTATATTGGATCGTCGTGTTTTGAATAGCCGGGGTTTTATGTGAGATGGGAGTTTTTATTTTCATTCATGTAAAATTCAATGTATGTAATATTCTTTTATTGGGGCACTTCCGGGTTGAGGTTGATATCACCATTGTTGTAGATTATTTACTTTTCCGCATTAGGATAGACCCAAAGAGGGGAGCATAAGTAACCGGGTTCTAGAGTCCAGTGGGAGACTAACTCGAGGAATCGAGTCTGGTTCTCCTAACTCTATAATTGGTAGGGTTGCTTGCCTCTCTCGTAGGGGTCTAAGGATGTGGGTTTGGCTATTCATCGCGACCGTGGAATCCGTGTTTTATACAGGCTCAAAATAAAACACGGACCTCCTAGTATATCCAATATTTCATATGTTTCTTTTGCTGCTCTGTGATATGATCGCTGTGGATTATGAGACAAATGGCTATATATTATATATGAGATATATAATAGACATTGCTTATGTTTTGCACCCGTACTAGTCCCGTCTCGCTATGCCGTTAGTTAAGTAACCAAACGGTGCATAACAGGACTGTTTCCCCCAATCAGAGCAAAGTTGTGTTGAAATTCAAAATTCAAAATTGTGAAGCAACGCTTCAAATCCCGGGCGCAACGCGCAACGTGTCTGGCGCAGATGCATCAGCGCAGCGCCCAAGGCAGCGCACCCAATCAGAGCAAAGCTCTGTTTTAAACAAAATTAAATGAAGCAACGCTTCAGCTGCGCAAGCACTGCGCTGCGCGACACGTGTCAGCGCAGATACGCCAGCGCAGTTGCGCTGCGCTATGCGCTGCGCGACACGTGTCAGTACAGATGCGATAGCGCAGATGCGCTGCGCTGTGCGCTGCGCGACACGTGTCAGCGCAGATGCGCCAGCGCAGTTGCACTCCGCTGTGCGCTGCGCGACACGTGTCAGCGCAGAGGCGCCAGCACAGTTGCACTCCTCTGTGCGCTGCGTGACACGCGTCACGCGCTAGGGAATTTACGCCAAACAGAATTAAGATTCTAAAGAAATCTTTCTGTTCTTGTTAAAACAAGAATATTTTCTTCTGTAAAACAGAAGCCCTTGGATCAAAGATCCAACGGTGGGGAAAATTTCCCAAATCACTCAGAGAAAGATCTCTTTAACAAATTTAACTAATTTATGGGCACTATAAAAAGGACCCTAGACCTCAATTCAAAGACATCAACATTCTTCTGAGAAAAAAAAGAGAACTCTGAAGAACTCCTCAAGAACAAAAAAAGGTAAAAACCTTTAGAAAAAGAGAAAATTCTTCTAAAAACAGATCATAGATCTAAAAACAAAATCAATGATCTTTAATAAAAACAAAAAAAAAATAATATAAAATAGTGCTTTGCACTCTCTTATGAACCATTGGTTCTTTGAAAACAAGAAAAAACTTGTTTTCTTTGATTTAAAATCGATCAAAATATAAAATAGTGCTTTGCACTCTCTTATGAACCATTGGTTCTTTGAAAACAAGAAAAAACTTGTTTTCTTGGATTTAAAATCGATCAAAATATAAAACAGTACTTTGCACTTGAAAAATTGCACTGTTGCGCTCCTTTGTTGGCGCAAGCCACCAGGGAGCGCCACGTGTCAACAGCGCAACAGCGCAGCGCACTGACACAGCGCACTGCGCTATTGCGCTTGCATTCACCGGAGTGAGACATGTGTCGCTTCCACGAGCACTTGCGCTCATTATTTGGCGCAAAGCGCCTGACAAGCCACTGCCAAATAATTAGTGCACTGCATTGCTTACGAAAGGGCCAAGCCCAATTAAAGAAAGCCTAACAGGCCTAATAAAATGCAATGCATTATTTTAAAAAGAGCAGAGCCCAAACCAAAACAGATGCTCTGCATTATTTATAAAGGGACAGAGCCCAAATAAAAAAGGCCTAGCAAGGGCAAAGCCCTAGCACAAGCCTAATAGGCCAAAGATAAATAAAAACGTTGAACATTCTTCAACTGGACTTAGCCCAATTTTGGCCCCTAAGTCCTCAAATTAAATTGACCGAGCACGGCTGCTCCCTAAATCAATTTACGACCGGTTCGAGGGTACATCTCCGATCTCCTCTGACACCTGTCGTTGTAATCCTTCAACGACGTCAGAGAGGTGACGGGTCCCGACGACCACACATCAATAATGGACCGAGACGTCCTTAAACTAATAATGGACCGAGACGTCCTTAAACTAATATTGGACCGAGACGTCCTTAAACTAATATTGGACCGAGACGTCCTTAAACTAATATTGGACCGAGACGTCCTTAAACTAATGTTGGACCGAGACGCCCTTAAACTAATGAAGGACCGAGACCCCTTAAACTAATGAAGGACCGAGACGTCCCTAAACTAGTAATGGACCACCACGTCCCTAAACTGGAATACGGACCACCATGTCCCTAAACTGGAACAATAGAGTCTCTTCATGCTCTTTTATCGGATCTAAACGATCTCGTTTAAGTCGATCTTAGCCCCAAACACGGCTAACGTATCTTTAAACATTCATATGGACTATAAAATTCCCAAATCAACTCTGGTTCGAGGGTACATCTCCGAGCTCCTCTGACACCTGTCGTTGTAATTCTTCAACGACGTCAAAGAAGTGACGAGTCCTGACGGCCATATATTAAATGAAATCATCACGTTAAGTTGATCTTAGTCTCAAACAAGACTAATGTATCCTTAACGAACATTTAAGTTGATCTTAGCCGCAACGCGGCTAATGCATCCTTAAACTAAAAACACCAAACCCAAATCTAAGTAAATACAGATTTGGACTAATCCACGTCCTACGGGCGACGGCATTACTCAGTCTCCGTATACAATCCACGGGCAACCACAAACAAAACAAACACCCACGACACGAAGTGAAATTCTGGAGAAGGAGAAAGTTGTTACCGCAATGCGGTAGCGTAATTAACTGCAGGGGCTTGCGCCTGCAGGGAAGAGCGTCCCCACAATCAAAAACCCCTTACCCTGAGGGGGAATCTGACGAAGTCTGCTACATCGGCCGCATCCGTCTAAACCTCCGATACACGGTGCCATAAATCAACTTGGTATCTTCGGAGAGGTGGACAGATAAAACCATATAGCATCTGCCCCGAATCTCAGGCTAGACGTTTATCGCGTCTCCTCCGCGTCTTTCGGAGGGGAATAGATTCTGGCACGCCCGGTGGGTCCTTTTCCTCTTTCCACTCCACACTTCGTGTGTCGTCCTCGCGAACCGATCGGGTTTGTTAAATGGTTGCCTTCGGATTTCAAGTTACTAAGATTTGGTCTTTTGCCTGGCGCAGAACTCAAGCATCAATGGCCTCTAACTGCACCAACTGCTCGAAGTGCCACTGCAACGGACGCTCCACCTCACCTGGAGGTGTAGCATATGGGCCCCAAGCGGCCTCCTTCCTCGCTCTGCCGGTAGAACAGGTAACCCAGGCCACCACCGGCCTGTTTTTTGGGACCATGATCCCACCTACAAGCTTCTCTATGCCAATACCTGCACTGGAAGTGAACAAGAAGTCAGTCTTCGACCGGCATACTGCTACGACGACCCCTGTCAACGGGTCGCCAACTACCAAACCGACAGCCTCTATTTTCACCAGGATAGATCAGAACTCTAAACTGGTTGTCCTAAGGAAGGCAATGATTGCTGCTCCAGAAGTCGTCAAGGCGGCTTCCCCTGTCAAAGAGTCAGTCTTTTCAAGACTGACGATTCCTGCTCCTGTCCCTGCTCGAGGATTTGTCTTCGATAGGTTGGATATCATCCCTCAGAAGACAACCTCAGTCTTTAAGAGGTTAACACCGGCAGCGCCTCATTTAGACAGGGGGCAAAAAGAAGCTATCTCTATCCCCGAGCCAGTCCCAACGGCTTATTGTGCTCGACGTCGCCATTGGCAACGAGTAAGAAAGGAAGGGGGCAACTCCCCCTCAGGACTAACTCCACCGGCGCCAGTGGTAGAAGTCAATGCTGCTGTTCCAACTGGGAACAGCTTTGAACTGCTGAGGAGGGTGCGTAAGAACTCTCCAACCGCTACACTGAAAAGATTTCCTCCACCTGTGGAGAGAGTTCCGGAAACAAAACAGGAACAGCCCCCTCAACGGCTGTCCTAAAAAATTTATAAAGTTTGGCGGAGAGTTCAAGACTCCGTAATTGACCCAGATCGCTCTCGTCAACAGAAAAAGGCGAAAGTGGAAAAAGAAAGGGACCGTCCGATCAGACAGGAAATGATGACAGTCGCTAGGGTGCCCGCTACAACGGCTCCTTCAACTTCAACGGCCCACAAAAGAAGCAGGCCAGAGAAAATCCCCGCGCCAGCGGCAAATATTAGAAATGGTGAACCTAAACGCCCTAAGTCTGGGGACATAACAGTTCGTACAGTATACATGGCGTCGGGAAAAGAAGACAGCCGCATATCAACAGGTCATAGACCGCACACACGTTCAGTGACCAAAGCTCAGGAGCAACAGCAAAAGCTCCACGAAATGATGAATGCTATGGCCGCACTTACCGGGCCAAAAGAAAACCCTGAAACGTCCTCGGATGAACGCCAGGAGGAAGAAACCGACGCCGAATTCCTTCTCCGAATATTGGAGAAGAAGGACAAAGAGGCTGCTGAACAAGCAGCCAACATACAGCGTATGGGCCTCCTCTTCCAAGACATGATTGGGATGATGATACAACAAGATCCTCCGTCCGAAGAGCCCCCAATCATCCTTGGAGACGATAGGGGAGAGACATCAATTCCTCCGCCAGCTCTGTCGACGGCTAAGGAGGATACAATTTCCAAAGCTGATTTGGACGAATACATAGCCCAACAAATACGGGTTCATCATGCGACCGAAGCAGCCGGCCAGGTCGTAAAAACGGGGCGACCATATCCGGGCTGGTGTGACCAGATCAAATACCTGTCGGGTTACACAATTCCCAAGTTCCATGTCTACAAGGGGACGGGTAATCCTCACCAGCATGTTGCCCAGTTCAGGGCACTTTGCGGCAACACCGGCGGTGATGACAAGCTTTTGCTTCGCCAGTTTGTTGGAAGTTTATCAGATACGGCGTTCGAGTGGTACTCTGAACTCCCGAACGACTCTATCAAGACCTTCGCGGAGATGGAGCTGCTGTTTACTCAGCGTTTTGCAAGCGCCAGTGAACGCACCCCGATGACGGCACTGATTAACGCCAGGGTAAAGCCAGGCGAGACGTGGGTTCAGTATGCTATACGGTGGCGTAATTTATGGTCAAAATGCGAGCAGCGTATAGAAGAAGCTCCTGCGGTGGGAATGTTTGTGGGAACCCTCGATCCGCAAGCAACCATCTCGCAATTTATGATGTTTTTCAAGCCAACTACCTTCCAGACCTTAATTGACAAACTAGCGCAAATGGATCAAATGGGCCATAAACCCCCTCTTCTAAAGCCGGACTCCCGAAATGACAAAGGGAAGGGAAAAGCGATCGTTGTCGCTAATGCTCAACAACAACCGAGCGACTCAAAGCCGGTTGCTCGTCAAAATAATATGCGTCTGTACGTAGCCCTTGAGGAGAGGCTAGGACGTTCTTACTCCTTTCCCCGCGATAAAACGAGGAGGTTATTCGAGCCGGCGTTGCGCAACAGACTCATAAATCTGCCGGATCCAAAACGTCCGTTGCAACCAAGTGACGTCAACGAGCCCAACTACTGTCCTTATCATCGAGTACTGGGCCATCTGATTGAAGATTGCTACGTTTTCAAAAATTGGCTTGAAAACCAGTACCGACAGGGCAAATTCGCGTTATCTGACAAATGGAAGGTGAATCCCCCGCAGCCCCGCACCTCTAAAGGGACGAATACACCGGGGGCAACATGCTCCGTCGTTGAAGAAGCTCCTTGGAGGTTGTATTATCAGCCAAGACAAAAAGGATGCTAAATGATCTTCAGACATGTCCGGCGATTAGGTGGAAGAACCCGTTGGAACCGCAGGTCATTGAAGGGATGTTGAAGCCACGTCCAACTCCAAAGACCGATGGTGGCGGCTCAAGCACTCGCAACCAGTCGTCAAAATCATCGAAAAAGAAGAAAAAGAAATCAAAGAAGCCCTTTAAGCCTGGCGACAAACGCTCGGACTTGCAAAAACAAATTGAACTGCTGGAAGAATACAACCAGAAGGCACGGACTCCTATTACACTCCAAGAGTTTCTCAATCATATCTTTCGAGAAGAAGGTGATGGAGAAAGTTCGCCAGATGAATCTGAAGAATGCGTGGCGAGCTGTCATGTGATTTCCCATTCGTTCATGGACGATGAGGAAACTCCTTGTACTGAAGCGTTGGGGGCAAATCCTGAACCAAAAATTCTGGAGCTATCAGATGAAATGATTGACGTGTTCCTTAACGAAGCTCGATTGAAAAGTAAGGCTGATCGAGAACGCGAGACGGCTATATTTGAAAGGGCCAAGCGCCAGCGGCTTGATGAAAGAGCTGAGACGATCCTGTTGGAGCAAAATGCCTCCACCGTTGACAAAAGCCAATTCAAGATGAGGAAAATGTTTGCTAAGGCCATATCAATGGGCATGAAGCTACCATCCTCTGAAGGAAAAATTACCGGTGAAATAGAGATGCACCCCTCCTATTGCTTATATCATCAGAAGGTTTCGCACCCCACTCAAGAGTGCAAAGCTTTCGATAAATGGTGGCAAGGATACGTTGCTCATCGACAACGCTTTAAGCGGGAAAAGCGTAAAACTCGTCGGGAGCAAAGAAATACGACCGAAGGGCTTAAAAGAACTACCGGCGATATTCGCATAGTTAGCACCGGCGGGTCACAAGTTCCTACATTCAGGAGCGATTCTGATGAGGAGCTGGAACTTGCCCCTCTCGTTAAAGAGTCCAATTCAGGAAAAGAAGAAGAGCTGAAGGTTTGCGAAAATATTCGGCTGCGGAATCGGACACTGCCTGAAAAGAACCTCGGACCCTCAAACAGAAAAGATAAAGGGAAAGAAAAGGTCTCTGAAGATATCATCTTAGATGACCAAGTTCTGGAGGAGCTAAGCGCCAACAACCCGCCAAAGAAAAATAAGGTGGATTACAACGTCTTAGCACATCTGTGGAAGCTGCCCTCACAGCTCAGCATTCTTGACGTCCTTTTGCTATCAAAAGAGGCGAGAGATTCGTTAATTAAGGCACTACAAGATCCGGAACAATTCCAAGCTTGCCTGGCCGAGGAAAAGATGAAGGATGAATTGGAGGAAGTGCACACGGCCGATGTCACTTTCGGCGATGAGGACCTTCTCCTTGGGACATGCGAACACAATCCCCCCTTTATGTCTCAGGATACTGCCACGATATTAAGATAGGCAAAATCCTGATAGACAATGGATCCTCCGTTAATCTCCTCAATGTGCGGGTGTTAAAAGAAATCTGCATGAGCGTCCAGCACCTTGATCGTGACAAGATCACCATCTCCAGGTTCGACTCCCAATCATCAAAGACTCTTGGATCTGTGATACTGACGCTACGCTTCGGGCTACTCGTCACGGACATTAAGTTCCACGTCATAGACACCAATACATGCTACAACGCTTTGCTCGGCCGACCATGGTTACACGAGTACAACATCATCCCTTCTACACAACATCAGTGTATGAAGTATTTTAAGGATGGTTTTGAGTATACCGTGACGGGAGAACTGAACCCGTTCTCTGTGAACGAAGTCCGCAAATATGAAGACGCCAAATACTTCTTACCGGATTTCGAAGACACAGAGAAGTGTCACAAGCCGGAGAACAAAGCTAACGCCACCATCCCTGTCTTCGGTAGTGATACCGAGGAAGAAGAGGAGATAGTGTATTCGGGTCCGCCCCAACACAACAAGCTAGGACCGTCCACTCCTACGTTGGTCTTTGGTAGTGATTCGGAGGATGAGGTCCATGTCATATTCTCTGCTCGACCTTCAATACAAGCTTCCGCTGACGAAGAGCAAAGTCTACAAGTCGCTATGGTGCCGCTTAAACATTATAAAGAACTGGATGAGCTCAGTATCGACAGTGTAGAGGAGCTGCAGACGTTCTATATCCCTCCCAGGCGAAAATGCGAAAAGGCAATTCTATTCTACCGCTCTGAAGAAAACAAAGTGGAGAAAGAAATCTGGCACGGGGTAGATCCTACGCTGGACAGACTTCAACCCATCCGTCTACCCAGATATTATACAGAAGGCTTGAAGAAGCTGTTGAAGCGCTAAGGGATACCCTTCCAACAGACCGTTAGAAAGGCCAAATTCTATGACAGGGTCTGGAACGTCCCCGGAATTCAGCACAAGCTGCCTAATGGGAGAATGGAGACAATCAGGCTCGGATACATTCGCTCCAAGAAACGAGAGCTGCTCCGCGACTGTTATGTCGTGCACAACTTCAATGAAGAAGCGGGTGCTTAATGGGAGGACGCCAATCCTGAATCGGTAAAAATTCCAGATGCAAAAGTGCCCGGTCCGTCGTTTGAAGAACAAATGGACAGGCTTATAAGGGAAGCTGGTCAAAAAGTCCGGGACGATCATAACCGCGAAATGGTCATCTATGAGAAAGCCAAGACGCAACGCCTTCTCTAACAGGCCGTGAAGGATGAAAATGCCGCTCCTTGTTAACCTGTTATAAAGAAGGCTCGACACAAAAGCAGAAATAAGTCGAAAGGCCAAAAAAGCGCTCAACAGCAACAAAGCAGGGCTAAGAAGCCACGCAAACGGGAGTCGAGCGTTATTGATATATCCCTCATGAAGAAAATGGGTCGAGCGTACTCGTTTCCTCGGGACAAGACAAAGAAGATACTTGATCTTGCTCTAAAACATCAAATGCTTACACTGCCGGAGTCCAAACACCCCGAACAAGCAGGCGAAGTCTCACACCCAGACTATTGCTCTTATCACCGAGTGGTAGGGCACCCTCTCGAGGACTGCTTCACCTTCAAGAATTGGGTCGAGGATCAGTATCAGCTTGGCAAGTTCGCTTTGTCCGACAACCGGAGGGTAGCACCGCCACAAAAGTACGAGCCTAAGGCCATGAAAGAAGAACCAATTCCGCATTGGGATTGGAAGCGAATTCGTACTTGTCACGTGATAATGATATCAAGGGAGGAGCCTGAGAACATGGATGACCTTCCCTGGTGCTTCGAAAACAGCAACGACGAGGTAATCTCAGAATTCCTACCAGCGCCAAAAGAGCTGGAAGATAGAATCCATACCACTGCAGATAACCTCAAGAAAATTGAGTTGGGGACGGCAAACGATCCACGACCGACATTCATCAGCGAGTTACTATCTGAAGAAAGGGTAGCTGCGTTAAAGGACGTGCTTCTACAGCATAGAGATTGTTTCGCGTGGAACTATTCCGAAATGCCGAGACTAGATCCAGAAATTGCTGTGCACAGATTGGCGATATCCTCGGACATCAAGCCAATCAAACAGGCGCCGAGAAGAATGCGGCTCGAGCTTGAGATGAGTATCAATGCTGAGGTCAAGAAGCTGATCGACTCTGGCTTTATCCAGGAGGTTCAATATCCTGAATGGATCGCCAACATCGTCCCGGTGATGAAGAAAAATGGGACGGTGCGTATATGCGTAGACTTCCGGGATCTTAATAAAGCTTGCCCGAAAGAAGATTTCCCAGTGCCAGTCACCGAACTGATGATAGACAATACGTCCACTCATGAGGTTTTCTCCTTCATGGACGGCTCATCAGGGTATAACCAGATAAAGATGCATCCCGAAGACCAGAAGCACACCGCCTTCAGGACCCCTTTGGGTATATTTTGCTACAAGGTGATGCCCTTCGGTTTAAAGAATGTCGGTGCCACCTATCAGAGAGCCATGACGCAGATCTTTGATGACCTTATACAAGAAATCGTCGAATGCTACATCGATGATCTCGTGGTTAAAAGCAAATCATATAAGGACCATCTCGAGCATCTGAAGACCGTATTTCAATGCCTTCGAAAATACAACTTGAAGATGAACCCTCTCAAGTGTGCATTCGGAGTTTCCTCGGGCAAATTCCTAGGATTCATCGTCCGACATCGAGGCATTGAGATAGATCCGTCAAAGATGAAAGCGATCATGGAAATGCCTCCGTCACGGACCCTCAAACAGCTGCGGTCTCTCCAAGGGAAGCTCGCGTATATACGGCGATTTATAGCCAACCTGTCAGGAAAATGCTGTCCTTACAGCCACCTGATGAAAAAGGGAACTCCATTCGTCTGGGATAAAAAATGCCAAGGTGCACTAGACGAAATCAAGCAATACCTGCAGAACCCGCCAGTGTTGGCTGCTCCGGTCAAGGGAAAGCCCCTCATTCTTTATACAACTGCTCTCGAAGGCTCCTTAGGCGCACTATGGGCATACGTGAACGATCAAGGGAAGGAAAGAACATTCTACTACTTAAGTCGAGTTCTGCTGGGGGCAGAAAGCAACTACTCTCCCATTGAAAAACACTGCCTGGCGTTGATCTTCGCGATAACAAAGCTCAGGCACTATGCGTTGGCGCATGAGGTCCGTCTCATTTCAAAGGTGGACCCCCTCAAATATTTGATGTCAAAGGCCATATTGACGGGACGACTCGCTAAATGGGCCCTGCTCTTGATGGAGTTCTCGATAACATATCAACCTCTCAAGGCAGTGAAAGGCCAGGCCATCGCCGACTTTCTCGCTGAGCATCCGATACCCGCCGATTCTCCTCTGAATTGCGATCTTCCAGACAAACATGCGTTTGACGCGATCGACGGTGGTGATACCCGATGGGAGCTTTATTTCGATGGAGCATCTTCCATAAAAAAGCACAAACAAAGTACCCCTATAATAAAATCGGGAGTAGGCCTCATCTTCGTGACTCCACAAGGAGGGATAATGCGCTTCGCTTTCTCCTTAACAGAGCCGAGGACAAATAACGAAACCGAATACGAAGCTTTGATAGCAGGCCTCGAGATCGCTATTGACATGGGAATTGAAAACCTCCTCATATACGGAGATTCTCAACTGGTCGTTAGTCAAGTAAACGACGACTAGCAAATGTGCAAGCCAGAATTGGTAAAGTACGGCGAAAAGGTGCAACAATTGTTGACCCAAATTCCCTCTTATACTTTGGAGAACATACCGCGCGCGGAAAACAGCAAAGCAGACGCGTTGGCCAAACTTGCTAAAGAACCGGCTGACGAGAACCTCGATGACGTTAGAATCGTGGTACAAAGCCGTCGAGTGCTTGCCCCAGCAGAAATATCTCCGGAATCATCCGAAGAAAAGGGAGCGAGCGAGCAGACGACCCTGCAAGTAAAAGGTTGGGAAAATACCGGGGATTGGAGAGAAGTCTTCATAGATTACTTCAAGTCCCACCGAATGCCTGAAGAAGCGTCCACAAGACATCAGCTCATGAAACGAGCTCTGTCTTTCGCCTTCGTCAATGATACTCTGTACAAGAGGTCATTTGATTCTCTGTGGCTGAGTTGCTTAGGACCTGACGAAGCGAAAAGGGTCGTCCAGGAAGTTCATGACGGACTCTGCGGTTCCCACCAAGCGGGCCCAAAGATGAAGTTGAAGATAAAACGGATGGGCTACTACTGGCCCACGATGATTCAGGACTGCCTCGAATATGCGAAGCAGTGCCACTCATGTCAAATTCATGGGGATTTCATCCATCAGCATCCAAATCCATTACATCCAACGGTGGCTAGCTGGCCATTCGAAATGTGGGGAACTGACATAGTCGGCCCTATCGAACCAGCGTCGTCTAGAGGACATCGTTTCATCCTGGCGACGACTGACTACTTCTCCAAATGGGCAGAAGCGGTACCACTGAGGGAAGTTAAGACGGAGAATATCCTCCATTTCTTCAAGACGCATGTCATATATCGGTTTGGAACTCTGCGACGGATCATCTCTGATAACGGGCCAGCTTACAGAAGCCACAAGATCAGTCGCTTTGCACAACAGCATAATATAGACTGGAGATATTTCTCGGTTTATAATCCGCGAGCTAACGGTCTAGCTGAGGCCTTCAACAAGACCTTAACAAAGATCATGAAGAAAATGGTGTCCCGAAATAAGAAAGACTGGCACGAGAGATTGCAAGAAGCTCTCTAGGCATATCGAACTACGTTCAAGACGGCCACAAGCACAACGCCGTACGCGTTCGTATTTGGGACGGAAGCAGTACTCCCCCTCGAGTGGCAGTCCACTACGAGCTGACGGACGAAGAAAATGCTCACCTTCGGCTAGAGGATCTTGACGCCCATGATGAAACCCGGCTCATAGCGCAACAAAATCTGGAGGCCTATAAAGCAAAGATGACGCGCTCATATGAAAGACTGACCCGGCCGAGGACATTTCGCCAAGGCGAACTCGTGCTAGTGGTCAAAAGCCCTATGGTCCCCAATCGCGCCAAGCGACGAAAATTCGAGCCAAACTATGAAGGCCCATATATCATAGATAAGGTCTACCAGGGTGGGGCCTATGTACTAATGGATATGCACGGTGAAAGGCCTTTCAGGCCGATAAACGGTCGCTTCCTAAAGAAATACTACACTTAATGAGTCACAGCCTAGGTCAATGATAGATGACGACGACTATGTCCGCTCGCTATCTTCCTAAGCTCAAGCTTTATAGGCAGTAGCCGGCTTTCTCAATAACGGACCGAAATGTCCTTAAACTAATAGCATACCGAAACGTCTTTAAACTACGGTCGCAGCATCCTTAGGCTGACGAGATGAAAATATATATATATATATATATATATATATATATATATATATATATAAAACGGTATGCCCATAAGCAAATAGGGCACGGATGAAAACCCGAAAGGGCTCCGTGAGTAAAACAGCAGGGCTACTGGCGAGTGTTCGTGAAAACCCGAAAGGGCGCGACCTCGTAAAATAAAATATATATATAAAAATAAAAGAATAAAAAAGGGGTATGTCCATAAGCAAAAAGGGCACGGATGAAAACCCGAAAGGGCTCCGTGAGTAAAAACAGCAGGACTACTAGCGAGTGTTTGTGAAAACCCGAAAGGGCAGAACCTCGTTAAAGGACACTTACAAGATCCTCTCGACCTTGTAAGGAGAAACCACCTGCGTGAGATCCTTACGACTCACAAGGGAGCAACACACTTAGAGATCCTCATGATCCTTAAGGAGAAAATACACTTACGAGATCCTCACGACTCGTAAGGAGAACTCTCTTATGGGACCCTCACGGCTCATAAGATTTGAAAGTCTTAAGTTACAGAGACCTAAACCTGTGCTTAAGCAACCCCCACAACCTCTAATATTGCCCTACAAGTGGCTCAATACTAACCCTTGTATACAATCCACGGGCGCGAATAAACATTTCCCTAACCAAGTCCCGTCCGTGACTGGGGATATGTTCGCATGACCCTTGTAGGTCCTCTCGACTTACAAGGAGAAAACCCTACTGTAGGATCCTTACGACTTACAGAGGAACATACACTTAGGAATCCTCACGATTCTTAAGGAGAAAATACACCTACAAGATCCTCACGACTTGTAGGGAGAAATAACTTCGTGAAACCCTTACGGCTCATGAAGTCAAAAGCCTTAGCCGACAGGACCCTAACCCAGGTCGCTAAGCCACCTTTGTTCGACATCGACAGAGGCAGATGATGATTCGCTCCTGGTAATATCCCAGTTGTAGCGATGCTGATGCCGAGATCGGTATCTAATTTCAGGTTTACGGCGAAAAGCCAGTAAGCCGCACATGCATACGAAATAGCCGAAATGATGGGGCAACTTGCAATAAAAAAGCAGCAAGTAAAATGTATGCATGCGAAATAGCCGAAATGATTGGGCAACTCGCAATAAAAAGCAGCGAGTAAAAATAAAATAAACAGCCGAAATGATTGGGCACCGCGGAAAATAGCCGAAATGATTGGGCAATCGCGACCTTCGCGATATAAAAGCTGAAATGATAGAGCATCGCAGAAAAAAAAAATGATAAAACTTTGGCCCTACAGTTAAGATCACATCGATCCCTGTATACAATCCAAGGGCGTAAACAAATAGGGAACCATACTTTCCCAACAGGCTCCGCCAGAAGACGAAGCCAAATCTCGACGGTTCAGTCCAACTCCGAAGAAACCAGTGTCTTCAGCAGATACCTCGACTCATGGATACAAACACTCCTTGACGAGAGCCTCCTGATCCGCATCGACTCGCAGAGCCACCAGTGCCTCCGTGGGAAATTCTCGACTCGTTTCAAACCCCAAGGAAACAAACAATCGTTGGCGCTAGGGAAACAAATAATCCTTAGCAAATTCCTCGACTCACGGATACAAACACTCCTTGACGAGAGCCTCCTGATCCGCGTCGACTCGCAGAGCAACCAGTGTCTCCGTGGGAAACTCTCGACTCGTTTCAAACCCTAAGGAAACAAATAATCCTTGGCGCTAGGGAAACAAATAATCCTTAGCAAATTCCTCGACTCACGGATACAAACACTCCTTGACGAGAGCCTCCTGATCCGCGTCGACTCGCAGAGCAACCAGTGTCTCCGTGGGAAACTCTCGACTCGTTTCAAACCCTAAGGAAACAAATAATCCTTGGCGCTAGGGAAACAAATAATCCTTAGCAAATTCCTCGACTCACGGATACAAACACTCCTTGACGAGAGCCTCCCGATCCGCGTCGACTCGCAGAGCCACCAGTGCCTCCATGGGAAATTCTCGACTCGTTTCAAACCCCAAGGAAATAAATAATCCTTGGCGCTAGGGAAACAAATATTCCTTAGCAAATTCCTCGACTCACGGATACAAACACTCCTTGACGAGAGCTTCCTGATCCGCGTCGACTCGCAGAGCCACCAGCGCCTCCGTGGGAAATTCTCGACTCGTTTCAAACCCCAAGGAAACAAATAATCCTTGGCGCTAGGGAAACAAATAATCCTTAGGAAATTCTTCAACTCACGGATACAAACACTTCTTGACGAGAGCCACCTGATCCGCGTCGACTCGCAGAGCAACCAGTGCCTCCGTGGGAAATTCTCGACTCGTTTCAAACCCCAAGGAAACAAATAATCCTTGGCGTTAGGAAAACAAATAATCCCTATCAAATTCCTCGAATCACGAATACAAACACTCCTTGACGAGAGCCTCCTGATTCGCGTCGGCTCGCAGAGTAACCAGTGTCTCCGCGGGAAAATTCCCGATTCGTCTCAACTTGCAAGATGACGCCTCAGGCAGCAGGGATTAAAAAATTTGCTTCCTAAACAATGGGACCCTGCAAGTCGATCTAAAACGGTCTCTTGCATACTATTCACGGGTCTCACTCTCCAAAGTCGAGTTTCAACAAGGAGGGAAACAACCGCTTACGGGTCCTCTCGACTCATAAGAGGAAAAAATTCTCTTATAGGATCCTTACGACTTATAAGAGAAAACCACACTTAGGAATCCTCACGATTCCTAAGGAGAAAAAAAAATACCTACGAGATCCTCTCGGTCCGTAGGGAGAAAAGTCTCTATGAGACCCTCACGGCTCATAGAGTTGAAAAGTCTTAGGCAGCAGATCTGAACCTGCGGCCTAAGCCATCGCTATTTCTTAAGAAAGTCAGAATACTCGTTCTAATCATCCGTCAACCATGTGTGCTAAGATGGTATGCTGATAATAAAAGAAAGAAAGATGGAGAAAATGACACATTACAAAAAATGTGTATCTTTTATTCATAAACTTGATTGGGTACAGGATACATTATGTCAAAGAATAAAAAAATATATATACACATTCTTTTATCTACAAGTACAAACGATACAAAGAGGGATAGCTACTAAAGAGGAAGTGTCTTTAGTAAATCCACAAGTTGCTCTCGTACTTCCTTCAGCGCCTCCTCCTGAGTGACAGCCGCAGCCACCTCTGCCTCCACCTGGGCCCGCTGCTGCAAGAAGGATGAAAGTTGCTCCTCCGCCGCCTTCTGTGCCGCTTTCTGGCTGGGTGCATCTCGCTCGACAACGTGAAGTTGTTGCCTCAATGATAACCCTTCAGAAAGACATTGCAGAAGGCCCTCAAAGACAACCTTCAGCCGTGCGGCATTGGCCTCCATCCGAGCATGCAGTTGGGCAGACTTGCTCGAAGTCTCACCGCGCTCCTTACGTCTTGAAATGACTTCTTGTTCGAGGTGGCGGAAGTAAGAAGCGCTCTGCTCAATCCATGCTGTTCTTTGATTGCTGGCAGCCAAGGTCTCGGGAGCGGGGCGCAGCGACTCCAACTGATACAGGCGGGCCTCGATCTCCCTGCAATGGTTAACCCAAGATGCGATGATGCCCTCATCATGAAAGTTCACGAGTATTGCCAGCATCGGGTTAACCACCGTAGCGAATTCTGCGGCAGATGTAGGAGTTTCAACGTCGAGTTCCTCGACGTAGTCACTCAACATGCGCAGACTATTCGCGGCGCCTTTTGAAGACGGACTTCTCAGATAAGGACCCGCCGGCATTGTAATACGAGGCTCGAAGGGCGCCGAGGCCGGAACGACAGCTGAAAAGAAACAGGATGCGATCAGATAACAGTACAGAAAATAAAGAGAGGGAAGTTATCAATGTGATAGTCGCTGTACCAGTTGAGACAGGTGGCAAGGTTGGAAGGGCCGGTGGCGCAGCTGATCTTTTATCCCCTCCTTCAATCTGTCGCACTGCAGTCGAGATGAGAAGAAGGGTTTAGAGGTAATTCCATCAATAAAAAAAAGAGAAAGATGTCAATGGAAATCATACTCACCAACGCCACCAGGGAAAGAAGAAAGTTTGGATGGGAAGGAGAAGTGTGGGAGCAACATCTGATATACATGATCAAAGAACACTCCTGAAAAGACAAAACAATATGACTTTAGTACACAAATTATACGTCTGAAGTATAGGATTAATAAATTGCAAACCCATACCTTCCAACATCTTAGATGGTATGAGAGAGGGTTGAGAGGTGACCACCGCCAAGGCAGTCGTTGAAGGCGCTCACTCAAGCAGTGGGGCATCGGCGCTGTCTGCACCTGCGTTACAACAAATGCGAATTTGTCAGAAAGGATTGTAAGATAAAGAAGATAGCAACTTGGGATTTACCTGATGAGCTGCCGGCTGAAACGGAGGCGATTCCTTCCTCTATTGACATGAGGCCACTGCCCATGGCCTCATCACCCGACTCAATGGGAACTGTTGTTGTGCTCGCGAGACCTGGAGACGGCGGAGGACCATAGACGGGGAGGGCTATGACTGGAGCATTGCCAGATTCTAGAGAAGGAGCGGTTGGCTCGTCCTCGGGAATCATGGCCACCTCACCCACTACTCCCTCAGGTTCAGTAGTCGCGGTTGTCTCGTCCACCATTACCATGAGATCGCCGGCCTCGAGCGCCTTATCCGCCACCACCCTGGGCTCAGTTATAATGATCATTTCATCTTCTACCACTGCAGGTTCGGCATCAATGACCTTCTCGGCTGCAGGCCCCTCGACCTCCACCTCAGGCTCCAAAGCCTCAACGACGTTGCCCACCGTCGGCTCGAGTTCGGCAGGTACCGCCTCCTCTGCTTCCTTGGGTTCAACGGTCTCCGCCTCCCCATCGGTTGGACTTGGCCCTACAAGATAAGATATATAAGAACCGATGGCATTAAAATTCTTCCAACAAAAACTCTGATAGGATTATTACCTGAAGTGGATTTACCGTTTGCGCTCCGAACTGTGCGCGCCACTTGTCTGCGAGCAGTGGATAGGGTGACAGGGGGCTCTTCGGATGGAGTATCAGCACGAGGGACGGTGCTAGGGCCCGCTCCCGTAGCCAAGGCAGCCCTGCGTGCCTTTGCTTCGCGCCTGGACCGCTTCCGTTCCTCCCGGGCTGTCACGACGGACCTCCTTGATGCTTCCTTCATCGAAGCGTCGTCGTCCTTATTTAAAGATGCCTCCAGAGCCTTTAAGGCGTCTCTCATCGGCTCTTCAAGACGAACCTCCTGCAGTAACCCTTAGGAAGTAGGAACATCGGCAGCTGATAGAACATCTACGTCGCTTGGCGGGAGCGACATTGAGGTTCCTGTGATAAAAAGAGAAAGGTTAGATCGACCATAACACAAGGGAAATGAAAACTTGATGAATCGAAACTTACTAAGACCCATGGATGCTCTAAGATGTTCCTCCTCTTGGAAAGTCTTCAGAGAAGCGGCAATGGCTTCTTCATCAGTGATGCCTGTTGGAAGAAAAGAAAGAAAAGCGTTAGTCAAAGGCAATGAGGAGGAAATGTTGCAATAAAGATAATGCGATTAGTAGTTACCTGATTGCGCAAGCTTAGCTAGCCACGCGTCACGCCTTGCCAACCACGCTGAAGTTTCGAGAGCGGCCTCCAGGTCTGTATCGTCCGGCGGCGGCATGACTAATCCCTCGTTAGTCCCATATTCGATCAGGCCCTCGGCATAGGGAGCATGTGGTTCCTGACCAAACACGACATCGGCGGCGAAGAGCGAATTTTTTTTCTTCTACCCGCCAACCCTAGGTGCACACGGGATTGACTTCCGTTTAGCGGCCACCTTGGGACGGCGGGTCCCGATGTCCGCACCCACGCCAGACTCCGGTGAGGCTATAACCACTGTCTCCACTGGAGCACAGGGCGCTGGTGGTGCATCCGCAATATCAGGGAGCGGCAATCCGCGCGGAGGACTCTGCGCACGCGAGGGTCCGGCTTTGGCATATTTTAAAGGGGGGATTACCGGGGTCCTTGGCACCAAAGGAGCGTTGCGATCGCTACCTGGAGGTGCACCCTTACAGTCGATCAGCAACCGCCTTTCTTCCTTTATGACCACTCCCGTCGAATGGCTGTACCATTCTGTATATACCCTAAGAAGTCGTGGGGCGCAAGCCGGCTCACTGATAAAGAAGTGAGAGCCCGTGTTTAGACGCATGAAATGATGCAACGCTCTCTCCATCCCTTCTTCGGTCGCGGCAGGTTCCGATAAAAAAGCCTCCAGCGGTACCCCTTGATTATAGCTCAGCTGTTGGGCGAAACGATACGGGTTATATCTCATGAAGATCGCTGCCCCGTCCTGCCTAAACACCAAGAAGCCCGGTCTGATGGAATACAGGTGAAGGGTCTCCCGGGCCGTTAAAACCGAAGCTCTATCCTTGAAAGTGTCTTGCAACGGCCGCACTGCAGTGGTGGACGTTTTTCCAATAGTCAACACCTTGTCAATGAAAGACACACCGGCTCCAATGGTGTGGGAGCGAAGGAGTAAACCCTTGGCATTTCGTGGCGATGGATTTACAATTGATGCGCCGATCAGCTGTAGAATGCGAGGAAAACTGCACCTTTCGTAGAACGAGGGCCTTTTATGCATGCCGAAGACACCCGCCGTATGTAGCTCGAGCCACGATATAAAGTAGTGCATCGGGAAGACCACGTGCAATACCCTGGGCTCGTTAGCATCCGCTGCTCGGCTGAGGCCATGATATAGGTGCGCCAAGCCAGCGATCCCAACGGCCACCTTTACCCCGATAGACATCCGGTGGGCTGGGTAAAAGACGGAAGGCCGCATGCGGTGAGAGTGCATTGGGAGCGCAAACCAACTCAGCCAAAGCGCAAGAAATCCTAAAAAGAAGGCCTCCTCGTCCATCTCGGGGGCTGCGACTTCTGCAAAAGACATGGTTGGGGAGTTAGGAAGAAAAAAGTCCTTTTGGTCTATTTCCTTCGCCGGCAGGTTATCCAAACCTAAACCGAAAGGGTCCTCAAGGGTAGCAAACTTGGCAGCTCCTGCCGAAAGGACGTTTGGGTGAAGGAACCGAGCAATGAAATCCTCAAAACTAACTCCACGGCTCCCACGCTCAATGAAAAGGGCCTCGTAGATGTTTAACACCTTGATCAGACTTGGAAATTGGTGTTGAACAGCGTTCTCCGGCGTGAGCCCCCTTATTACCGGCTTAGCACCAAAGACATACTCATCCGTCGGGAGCAACTCCTCATAATGTTCCCCCATGACCGGTAGACCGGATACCTCCGTAAACTCTTCCAAAGAGATTGACACTTCCCGATCCATGGCGAGGAAAGTGTGGGTAGGAATGTTCCACTGCTCCAGGAAGGCCTTGAACCACCAGGTGGGAAGCGTGGGATACTGGAAGAGGGAGACGTAGACTGCAGTATACAATCCTAATCTTATCAACTGCAACTTCTTCGTCGACAGGATATACCGGGCCCACGGCAGATAGCCGATTGGGTGGCGGGGGATCAAGCCGATATTATATGATTGCCCCCAAGGTCGCGCCTCACCTTGACAGATATGACGTCCTAGGATATCCAAAACCATGGGACGCTGGACCGGGATTGCATCTATAGCCGAATGAAGAAAGCCCTTCGATGTCCAATCAACCATCTCCACGGCGTACTGCACCGGGGGTGGGCTGGCGTAATGAATCGCCATGATGGGTTTTGACGGCACTGAGCATGTGAAGCTGCGTCGACCCATGATGATCTGGTTATACCATGACCCCCAAAGGTGGAGACTCTTATATTCCGGGTCGTATTCTTTGATCATAGCCAAAACATCACGGTCCAAAGGTGCTTCGGGAAACCCTTCCTCGGAGCGGACGAACGGAAACGAGGTGTCGAGAGACATGATCGCTGCAAAAGAACAATCTAGCCGCTAGTGTTGTAATTCCAACGCTTGGCATTTAAAAAAAAGAAAATGTGTTAATCGATTAATTAAATTAAAAATTAAATTAAAATTAATTAATTACACCACACAGCAGTGCGGCGGGTAGAAGACCGAAGGGGGACCCACAAAATCTGGATGACAATATGTCAGTTAATAAGACAACCTCATCATTGCATGAGATTGTCAGTTGGTCCCCAGGAAAACATTCCCACTAATAATAATAATAATAAAATCACTAGAGACAAGGAGAAAATCTCCTCTTTCAGAGCAAAGCTCTGTTACAGAATGACACTTGTCAAATTCTGGTCTCAAAGGAATAAAATTCCTTAAAAGAGCATAGCTCTGTGATAATAATGGAAAAGATCCATTAGAAAATTTTAACACTTAAAAATTTTAAAATTTTTGGGACTTTGAAAAATCCATGAAAACTTATAATGAGTTTTTCATTTTTCAGATCTAAAAGATCTACAGATGATTCAAAGAGCAAAGCTCTGTCCATGGGTTAGAACCCATGAACAAGATCTCTGCAGATCTATAAGTTTTGAGAGCAAAGCTCTGTTTATGAAACCCCAATCGGGATCTCTTTAGATCAAAAGATCTGTAAGAGAAAAGCTCTTTGGTTAAGGTTAATTTAAGTTAATTTGATTTAAATTAATTTTACCTAAAGTTTCTAACTTTGGAAATGAGCAAAGCTCTGAAATTCTCAAGCAAGAGCAAAGCACTGGTAATTAAAATCTTGAAGATGGTGAAGATTTTTTAAAAAGGCCAAGATTCCTATTTATAAGGCGCCTGCGTCCCTTCAGCTCACCCCTTGATCCAACGATCAGGAGTTTGCCACCGCTGCACTCACGTACGCACCACGTAAGCGCAACGGTGGGGGCGCATTTGTTTCCCCCAATCAGAGCAAAGCTCTGTTGAAATTCAAAATTCAAAATTGTGAAGCAACGCTTCAAATCCCGGGCGCAACGCGCCACGTGTCTGGCGCAGACGCATCAGCGCAACGCCCAAGGCAGCGCACCCAATCAGAGCAAAGCTCTGTTTTAAACAAAATTAAATGAAGCAACGCTTCAGCTGCGCAAGCACTGCGCTGCGCGACACGTGTCAGCGCAGATGCGCCAGCGCAGTTGCGCCGCGCGACACGTGTCAGTACAGATGTGATAGCGCAGATGCGCTGCGCTGTGAGACACGTGTCAGCGCAGATGCGCCAGCGCAGTTGCGCTGCGCTGTGCGCTGCGCGACACATGCCAGCGCAATTGCGCTGCGCTGTGCGCTGTGCGACAGGTGTAGGCGCAGAGGCGCTAGCGCAGTTGCGCTCCTCTGTGCGCTGCGTGACACGCGTCACGCGCTAGGGCATTTGCGCCAAACAGAATTAAGATTCTAAAGAAATCTTTTTGTTCTTGTTAAAACAAGAATATTTTCTTCTGTAAAACAGAAGCCCTTGGATCAAAGATCCAACGATGGGGAAAATTCCCCAAATCACTCAGAGAAAGATCTTTTTAACAAATTTAACTAATTTATGGGCACTATAAAAAGGACCCTAGACCTCAATTCAAAGGCATCAACATTCTTCTGAGAAAAAAAAAGAGAACTCTGAAGAACTCCTCAAGAACAAAAAAAGGTAAAAACCTTTAGAAAAAGAGAAAATTCTTCTTAAAACAGATCATAGATCTAAAAACAAGATCAATGATCTTTCATAAAAACAAAAAAATAATATAAAATAGTGCTTTGCACTCTCTTATGAACCATTGGTTCTTTGAAAACAAGAAAAAACTTGTTTTCTTTTATTTAAAATCGATCAAAATATAAAATAGTGCTTTGCACTCTCTTATGAACCATTGGTTCTTTGAAAACAAGAAAAAACTTGTTTTCTTTGATTTAAAATCGATCAAAATATAAAATAGTGCTTTGCACTTGAAAAATTGCACTGTTGCGCTCCTTTGTTGGCGCAAGCCACCAGGGAGCGCCACGTGTCAACAGCGCAACAGCGCAGCGCACTGACACAGCGCACTGCGCTATTGTGCTTGCATTCACCGGAGTGAGACACGTGTCGCTTCCACGAGCACTTGCGCTCATTATTTGGCGCAAAGCGCCTGACAAGCCACTGTCAAATAATTAGTGCACTGCATTGCTTACGAAAGGGCCAAGCCCAATTAAAGAAAGCCTAACAGGCCTAATAAAATGCAATGCATTATTTTAAAAAGGACAGAGCCCAAACCAAAACAGATGCTCTGCATTATTTATAAAGGGACAGAGCCCAAATAAAAAAAGGCCAAGCAAGGGCAAAGCCCTAGCACAAGCCTAATAGGCCAAAGATAAATAAAAACGTTTAACATTCTTCAACTGGACTTAGCCCATTTTTGGCCCCTAAGTCCTCAAATTAAATTGACCGAGCACGGCTGCTCCCTAAATCAATTTACGACCGGTTCGAGGGTACATCTCCGAACTCCTCTGACACCTGTCGTTGTAATCCTTCAACGACGTCAGAGAGGTGACGGGTCCCGACGACCACACATCAATAATGGACCGAGACGTCCTTAAACTAATAATGGACCGAGACGTCCGTAAACTAATATTGGACCGAGCCGTCCTTAAACTAATATTGGACCGAGACGTCCTTAAACTAATAATGGACCGAGACGTCCTTAAACTAATATTGGACCGAGACGTCCTTAAACTAATATTGGACCGAGACGTCCTTAAACTAATGTTGGACCGAGACGTCCTTAAACTAATGATGGACCGAAACGTCCTTAAACTAGTAATGGACCACCACGTCCCTAAACTGGAATATGGACCACCACGTCCCTAAACTGGAATACGGACCACCATGTCCCTAAACTGGAACAATAGAGTCTCTTCATGCTCTTTTATCGGATCTAAACGATCTCGTTTAAGTCGATCTTAGCCCCAAACACGGCTAACGTATCCTTAAACATTCAAATGGACTATAAAATTCCCAAATCAACTCTGGTTCGAGGGTACATCTCCGAGCTCCTCTGACACCTGTCGTTGTAATCCTTCAACGACGTCAAAGAGGTGACAAGTCCTGACGGCCATATATTAAATGAAATCATCACGTTAAGTTGATTTTAGTCTCAAACAAGACTAACGTATCCTTAACGAACGTTTAAGTTGATCTTAGCCGCAACGCGGCTAATGCATCCTTAAACTAAAAACACCAAACCCAAATCTAAGTAAATACGGATTTGGACTAATCCACGTCCTACGGGCGACGGCATTACTCAGTCTCCGTATACAATCCACGGGCAACCACAAACAAAACAAACACCCACGACACGAAGTGAAATTCTGGAGAAGGAGAAAGTTGTTACCGCGATGCGGTAGCGTAATTAACTGCAGGGGCTTGCGCCTGTAGGGAAGAGCGTCCCCACAATCAAAAACCCCTCACCCTGAGGGGGAATCTGACGAAGTCTGCTACATCGGCCGCATCCGTCTAAACCTCCGATACACGGTGCCATAAATCAACTTGGCATCTTCGGAGAGGTGGACGGATAAAACCATATAGCATCTGCCCCGAATCTCAGGCTAGACATTTATCGCGTCTCCGCCGCGTCTTTCGGAGGGGAACAAGGACACTGTGGCGAATGCGGATTGTATAAGCGTACGTTGTATTTTCGTTTCATTTTTTGTGATGCTTAGGAAGCTTTAAATGATGGGATTTCATTAATGAGATTAATGAAAAGAAAAGAAACCTAAAAGACGTTGTAGAATCATATTTTCAAAAAGGGTAGCTCTAGTTTTTTGCTTTGCATAGCGGTATTCCTTGTAGGATATTCAGCACCTCATTCGATGAGGAAAGAGCCGAGATCCCTTCACCAGGAGTGACCTCTTTAGCGAAAGATAGAAGATGCTACAACCAACTCGGTTTTGTATTTTGATTGATTCTTTTAGTTTTTTCTTTGAATAGCGGTATTTATGAAATATCATGCACTTTATTCGATAAGGAAAGAGCCGGGATCCCTTCACCGAGAGTGACCTCTTTAGCAAAACTGGTAAAAAGCCTCAAAAACACTCCTGTACAAAAATCATTTGTTTCTACAACTATATCAAGTTCATTACGCTCATGGTTTTCTTAAAAACCTGCGTAGCCCTCCGACATTTCAGATAAGTAATATTTAGTATTCGTGTTACGTTTGTTGGCTTTCGTCAAGGTGTAGTGTGCGGTAGCTAATTAGTGCTTATCTGCTAAAACCATGAGATGCGATTGGATTAGGGTAGTCGTACGGCTTTGTTGGATTTCGTCAAGGGTCGTGCGGGTAGGTATAATTCAATCATGAAATGTACGGGTTGAACTTGACTAGCGGACTATGATTTGTTGGTTTTCGTTAAGGTTATAGGACGTTAGGGGCAAAATTATTATCGGGAATTTCAAGTGTTGAATTTGCAATGAGATTGCATATCTTCTATGAGATAGTTGGATCCCGATACCCATTGTGAGCAAAAGTTGCTCCCGGGAGAGTTTTGCACTTCACAATTAGCTAACTCATTAGGTGTCTAGAAAGGTGTCAACGGGGCTATGCCTCTGGGAAAATGAGGTTTATTTTAATTAGGTCCGTGCGAAAGCACGGGAAACCTTCCTCAGAAGTACCGGCACTGGCCTGGCTGAATGGTCAGCGAAGTTATAGAATGCAATTAATCCTGGCTGAATTTTCTTTTTAAGGTTTAAAGGAAAGTTTGAGAATAGCAGTGGGAGACATCGATTAGATAAGATGAATAACCAATCTAATCTTTGCAAGAGCATACACTAAGTGTTTTCTTCTCTCTCTCTCCAGGTAGCGACCATGTCAGGCCTTAATCAAGATAATAATATGGATGTATTGACCGAACCCGCTTTTTATGCTGGGCAGGGGAACATTGGTTCCGCTCGAACTTATAATTGTTATAAGTCCGAGCAGGAAATAGGAAAATATCAGGATTTCCATGCCACCCAAACGAAGAATAAGCATGTTGATGCACCTTCTTCGGTTGTGTTGGTTACCGAGAACTGTTTCTCAGTTCACTATACGTCCTGGGTATTAGATACCGGATCGGGATCCCACATATGTAATATGTTACATGGGCTTAGGAAAGGTAGAGAACTGGAAATAGGTGATCATTCCATAAGAGTAGGGAATGGTGCAAATGTTGCAGCCAAAGCAGTTGGCGAATATCACCTTGTACTACCAAATGGTAATACATTGATTCTGAACGAATGCTATTACATTCCGACCCTGATATGCAATCTTATATCAGTTTCTTTATTAAGTAAAGAAGGATATAATTTTGTAGTACAGGATAATGTTATGAATATCTTCCTGGATCAAAAGTTGATTGGATCAGGCTCGTTAAATAATGGCATATACATTCTAAATCAAACCACGGTTCTCAACGTACAAAATACACACAAGAGGAAGAGTTCAGATATGAATGAATCCTTCTTGTGGCATTGTAGACTAGGTCATATCAATACGACACGACTAGCTAAGTTACATAAGGATGTAGATTTGAATCCGTTCGAATTTTCATCTTATGACACTTGCCAGTCATGTCTTAAAGGAAAGATGACGAAAACTCCATTTAGTGGACACGGAGAAAGAGTTACGGAACTCTTGGGACTGATACATAGTGATGTATGCGGTCCCATGTCTACACATGCCAGGAATGGTTCTTCGTACTTCATTACATTCACTGACGATCTCTCAAGATACAGACATGTGTTTCTGATGAAACACAAGTCTGAAGCTTTTGAGAAATTCAAAGAATATAAATCCGAAGTCGAGAACCAAACGGGTAAAAGTATTAAAATCCTACGATCTGATCGAAGAGGTAAATACTTGAGCACGGAGTTCCTGGACTTTCTAAAAGAGAATAGGATTCTCTCTCATCTTACTCCTCCATATACACCATAGCACAATGGCGTATCGGAGCGGAGAAACCGCACCCTATTGGATATGGTGCGCTCTATGATGAGTATAACTGAGTTGCCTATTTCCTTTTGGGGTATGCGCTTGAGACAGCCATACACCTATTGAATATGGTCCCTACCAAATCTGTGCCTACCACTCCATATGAGATATGGAAGGGAAAGAGACCGTGTCTTAATTATGTTATGATATGGGGTTGTCCGGCCTATGTCGAAAGGCATAATTCGGACAAACTCGAGGCAAGGTAGGTTCTGTGCAAGTTTGTAGGATAACCCAAAAACTCACAAGGGTATATCTTCTACCACATCGAGGAACAAAAGGTATTTATTTCTCGACATACAACCTTTTTAGAAAAGGAATTTCTTGCAAAGGAAATTAGTGGCGAGGAGGTAGAACTGGAAGAAGTTCCAGCAATACAGACTACGACAAAAGATTTGGTAGAACCAGAATATTCAATAGCTCCCAACAAACCTCTGCCTCTCCGCCGATCTAGTAAGGTTCTTCATCCACCTGAGAGATACTGCGGTTTTCTCGTAGACGGTGGGAGGGAGGATTGCATCATGGTTGATGATGACCCAACTAGCTTCGAGAAGGCCATCACGAGTGGGGAATCTGTGAAATGGCTGGATGCAATGCGGTCTGAGATGGAATCCATGTACACCACCAAAGTATGGACTTTGGAAGTTGCTCCTGAAGGGGTAAAACCCATCGGGAGCAAATGGATCTTTAAGAAAAAACTTAGTGTAGATGGAAAAGTTGAGACTTTCAAAGCTAGAATTGTTGCAAAAGGTTTTCGTCAAAGACCAGGTGTGGACTATGATGAAACCTTTTCTCCAGTGGCTATGCTTAAGTCCATCCAGATCCTGCTTGCCATCGCTGCATACCACGACTACGAAATCTGGCAAATGGATGTTAAGACCGCCTTTCTAAATGGTGATTTAGAAGAGTGTGTGTACATGACTCAGCCAGAGGGCTTCGTGGACAGTGGGAGCAGCGGGAAAGTGTGCAAGCTGCTTAAATCCATCTACGGATTAAAGCAAGCATCGTGGAGTTGGAACATCTATTTTTATGTGGTAGTCAAAGAGTTTGACTTCATCAAAAATGTAGATGAACCTTGTATATACAAGAAGGTGGCAGAGAGTAAGGTTGTCTTCCTCGTATTGTACGTGGATGACATACTCTTGATAAAAAATGACGTTCCTATGCTACAATCGGTCAAGCTCTTCTTATCACAAACATTCTCAATGAAAGATCTAGGGGATGCCTCCTACATCTTGGGGATTAAGATCTATAGAGATAGATCTAAACGGATACTGGGATTGTTTCAATCCAGGTACATTGACACAATACTAAAGAGGTTTAGTATGGAAGAATCCAAGCATAGGTTTTTACCCACTATTTCAGGACTCACTCTCTCCAAAAAGATGTCTCCCAAGACTGATTTGGAGAGAGCTCGCATGCAAGGGATACCCTATACTTTGGCAGTAGGCTCTATCATGTACGCGATGCTATGTACCAGACCCGATGTAGCATACTCACTAAGTGTAGTGAGTAGGTATCAAGCAGATCCAGGAGAGAGTCACTGAACAGCTGTGAAGAACATTCTCAAGTACTTGAGAAGGACTAAGAGATATTCTTGGTATATGGTAACGGAGAACTCCAAGTGGAGTCCTTTACCGATTGGAGCTTCCAAAGTGATAAGGAAAACTCTAAGTCGGTCTCGGTATTTGTTTTTACCCTCAATGGAAGGGCGGTTTGTCGGTAGAGTTCCAAACAGGAAACCGTAGCAGACTCAATGATGGAGGCTGAATACATCGCTGCCAACGATGCTGCCAAAGAAGTTGTCTGGATGAAGAAGTTCATAACTGAACTTGGAATGGTTCCGTCCATTGTGCATCCAATACCTTTGTATTGTGATAACAATGGAGCAGTGGCCTTGGCCAAGGAACCCAGGTCCCATCAGCGATCCAGGCATATTCTGAGGCGGTATCACCTAATCCGGGAGATAGTTGATCGCCGGGAGATCGAGGTCAGGAGAGTTGACATGAAGGACAACACAGTGGATCCACTCACCAAGGCCATTCCCCAGATACTATTTGAGAAACTCTTCGGGATGTTGGGTATGAGATACTACAACAACTGACCTTAGTGCAAGTGGGAGATTGTTAGTTATATGTATGCCCTAGAGGCCATTATTGTACATGTGATGTATATTATAGTGGATGCTTGGATATATATAGAGATGACTTTCTTGCTCGACATGACAATATACTATCTGGTTGCTCTTTATCTTAACATGTAGACTTGTATAAGTGATGCTGTCTTGCTCTCACATGTTGATAAAGCCCTTAGGTTGTGTGCTTGACTACCAGGACTATGATGGAGATCATACTAGTGGGGCCAAGGGTAGTCCATAAGTGCACCCTAAAATTGTTCTTAGTTGAGGGTGTATCGAGACAGGGCATCGATATTCCGGAGTAGACTAGCGTATACACATCTTGACCCATATGATGGATGATGGATGATCCCACATCCATTGGTGTTTGACATCAAAGATGGTATACAGGTGCTCAGTGGAGTCTGGGTACACTTAACGGACTCGCTGAGCACTCCTGGTTGGTATTATACCTATCGTCAGAAAGCAGTTCTCTGGTGACCCTGGTATAGGTTAGTCTGTAGACCCGAGATCGTCATAGAGTCTTGTGTGATTCCCGCTGTGCTTTGATTTCCACCTTACCACGTTCAAAAGAACGTGCAAAACGGTGGCTTTTGGGTACAGTCCCGAATCACATGGAGGCAATGAGCGATAGGAGGGGATTCATCTCTCATGAGATTGGGGGTTAATGTTGCGCTGTGCTTGATTGGCCATAACGACAAGTCCCTGTCCAGGGATGATACAGAGATTTGCTGATAAGCGTTATCTGTAGTTTCTCGACCCGTTATGAGCCTCACATCGGCATGACTTATTGGTTTTTGGGGTCTGACGTTGACCACCCATAGACTGGATATGCGACATATCAGACGAAGAGACCGGACTGTACGGTAGTGTTACTGACAGGCTTTTGCAGGAGTTAGAGCGGGCTAGCTTGCTGATCTTCTGATCGTTCAATACCCGGGTAGCCGTTACGTCCAGTTAGTACCGCTGACGTCTTGTGGGTGCTTGATGTGATCATCACTTACTGCCGGCGTATTGACGAGTCATTAGAATCCTATACAGAGGTTTCACTGGCTCAGGCAAAACGAAGTAGGAGCACATATGTGATATGTGCGGGACCGAGATTAATATGAGTATATGATACCGTATTTTATTCTCGCGATATAATGTATCGATCAGTTATATGAGATATAGCCAGGTTATCGAATCAAGTGTTGATTTGATAAGTCGATACAGCATCGGGCGGTTATATGAGAGATAGCCGGGTTATCGAATTAAGTGTCGGTTCGATAAGTTGATACAAATTATATTAGTCGGTCATATGAAATATAACTGGATTATTAAATCAAGTGTTGATTTAATTATTTAATATATAATTATATATATGATATATTAATTTACATTAACTAATATTAGCTCACTTAAGCATTTCTTTTTCTCACAAGTGCACACTTGATATATATGTGATATATATTAATTATATTTTATTTATGTGTCGTGGTTGATGGTACATGCAACATGGGTGTATGAGACCTACACCATGATAATTATAATGAAGGGTTTCTTTATTTAGAATAAAACAATTATTAGTTGGAAATTTGTCACATGGAATGAAGCGTCATGAAGCTTGGAGACCCATTGACTTAGTCCACTAGTTTTTTCTTATACTAGATATTTATTAACCCAACCATTATCTAAACTCATGGTTAAGTCACTACATAAGATATATTAGAAATTTTCTCACCCATGGTTTCCATTTTCTCTCTCACATCTATTATTTGCTTCTTCTTCCTCAAAGCTCAAGAGAGCTCTCTAGTTTTGCGAGAAGCTAAAAAAATAAGTGAGAAAAGTAATTCTAAAGTGAGAAAAAATCCTATTTCATCATCCTCTACTAGATTAGCACTTTAGTATAAGGTGTTAGCTTCACTAATCCCATATTAGTGAAGAGGGTAGCTTGGGTTTGTGACTCTTCGACGTAGATCATCTTCGGCTTGGAAGACTTCAAGCAAGCATGCATCTTTCTTCTTGTGGAGTCGTTCGAGAGTCCGCAAGATCGCAACTTGGAGCGAAGGGGCTACTACAAAGAGATAAAGAAGTGAAGGACCGGACTACAAAGGTTTTAATCCCTAATCACTTAGTTGTAAAGTAGTTTATAATTTGTTTCTTATGATTCTCTAGTTAAAGATTCTATTTTAGGGTTCTTTAAAATGACAAAAATTATAAAATGGAATGGATGATACCTTCCGAAACCTTGCTGTCGTTCATAGGAACCCTACACTTTAAAGTTAAACTTCATCTTTTTTTATCGGCATTTTTCTTTTTTATCATGATCGCAGAAAAATGTCGAAGTTCTTCTCTAGATCTTGAGTTTAAGAACAAGATCACTCAATGAGAATTAAATTCTCTTTTATGAGAGACTTGTCTAATGGATCTTAGATCCAGATAAAGAACTAAGTTCTTATGAAGGCTTAAACCCTGTTTTTACATGCAAGTAGAGATATTACTCTATTGTTTTTACCTAAGGTTTTTTTAAGGATTGAGATGATCTTCAGGGAGAATTAAATTCTTGGTTTCTTGTAGAAGCTTATGGGGGGTCTTCTCTGTCCTCGATTTAATCTCCTTGCTCATATTTATAGGAGACGAACAAGATCAATTTGTTGAGAGAATCTCTCATTTGAGAAATCATGATTGATTTCATAATCAATCAACTTGATCTTAAAGATCAAACGGTGAATTTTATTCACCGTTAGATCCTTGATCTAAAGGTTTTCTGTTTAACAAAGTGAATCTTTCTTGTTTTTAACAAAGATTGAAGGAAAATATTTTCTATATAGAATTTAATTCTATCTTTTGATTTGAACGGTGATTTTTAATCACCTTTAGATTTTTAATCTAAGAGTTCTCTGTTTAATAGAGCAGATCTTTCTTGTTTTAGAAAGATCAGTGAAATATTTTTCCAAATTTAATTCTATCAGAAGTGACGTTCACGTACATGTCACGTGAGGTGCTGCCAGATATATGGCCTATAGTGTTCACGTGCATTGCACGTGAGACGTTGACATATTATATGGTCTATAGCTCTTACGTGCCTTGCACGCGAGCGCTGCCATATTATATGGCCTAGATACTCGACAGGACCCTACCCTATTCTCGAACCCTCTGCCGTGCTTTGCACATGTGGCGCTGCTTTATATTTTTTAAAAGGAAACAAATGCCCCCTACCGCTGCTCCCACGTGCCGTGCTCGTCGGTGTAATGGTGTCCAACCCCTAAGTCGTCCGATCATCTTCAAGATGTGAGAGATGTAAACCAACTTCACATCCCTAAAAATAGGGTATTAAGCCCTAGGAGATGGCTGCGCCTCCATTATCTTTTTCTTTCTTTGAGAATTTAATTCTCTTTTTTAGAGATTAGCTCTTCCATTATGCGTAATTCTTCATCTTTCAAAAAAACTCTTTCGAATGAACTTGGTCTTGTCAAAATTTCAGGTAAACACCGATTATTAGCAGAGCTTGGCTCTTATGTTTAATTTTGGAAATTTATCCATTATCATAGCTTAGCTCTGATGCTCGATTTGAACATTCCTTTTGGGAATTTTGGAGTTCCATTTTTTTATTGCATATTTTGAATCCTTGAACTTTTAGTGTCTCTAAATAATTTTGGAGTTTAACTCCATTTTATTTCAAAAAGGCTTGGCTTTAATGCCGATTTGTGCATTTCTCCATTGGGGAATTTTGGAGTTTAATTCTACTTTATAACAGATCTTAGATTTGATGCTTGTTTTTAAGCACCCCAATGGGGAATTTTGGAGTTTAACTCATCATCATCATTTTTCATTTAAATAAAGCTAAGATATGATAATTTTTTTTAACATTATCCCTTTTTGGGTCTTTTAAGAGTTTAACTCCAGTATTTATTTGAGAAGAATCTTTTTAGATCCTTTTATTGGACCCATGCTCCAATTTTTAATGAGTCGCCATTTTGATTCTGTGAGATCTACTAACTTTTGGAGTTAGTGATTCTAAGAAACTATAACTTCAATTCCTTACTTTCCTTATACCCATTTAGAGAGTGACTTTGCTGACGTGTCTACTGATTGTGAATCCTTTGCCTTAATTCGGGACTATGATCCAGAACAGAAATCCCTTCAATTATGAGGGACATGGTACAATCATATCATACAGGGATGCCGCAGCTATATGTTTGAGCCATCATCAGAGCCAATTCCTCCAATTCAATATGCGGACTCTTTGCAGACTGCTTATGCGGTAGAAGAAGTTAATTGGATCGCAGAGGGTCGACTTCAACCATCCATGACATCAATACTGGTCCAACCCCTAATGGCCATAGATAACTTAGGACGCCAGATATACCAAGGAGAAGCGCGGCCGTGGGGGAAGGTTTATACCATAGGTGTGACTCTACGACATCCAATGGGATACCATGCCTGGGTTCGCTGTATCTTGTCTGCCGAGAAGTTATTGCTGTTAAAAACTGGATTGTACCCGGCAATGTACGCAACTTTATTTTATTATCACAATCCTCGCGTATGGTAGGTCAAGTCATTCTTAGACCAATGGAATATCCAAACCCATACCTTTTTGTTATTAGACCGGGATGTATCGATCTCTCTGGAAGAGTTTCGAGAGATCTATGGATTACCCATGAGGGGGAGCATTACGAGGAGCTGCTGCCTCTTGACGAATACGTTTTCGCAAAAGAACCAGTTGTTAGTGGCCTAACGGCTGAGAACGCCGTTCGACACAAATTTCTGGGTCTCGTCAAGGTATTGAATATTTATAAGAGCTTGTATCTAGAATCAGGAGGACGTGGGGTAAACTTCGTAGGCTTCATTGTCCGTTTCCTTTGCGTAGACGTTTTGTCTAGGAAAACTGAGAAATTTGTGAAGCCCTACGATCCTTTCGGGTTTGGTTTGGACAAACTACCGGCTGCTGATAAGGATCTAAAGCGATTTTATATTCCGGATGCTCCCGTCACTTCTTTCGAAGACACTGCTGCCCCGGGCATTGACAAAGAAATGTTCCTTGTGTGCTTTATCGGTTTATGGCTTAGCTGGTTTGCGATGCTTGATCGGTGGGCTTATATCTTTAAAAATAAGATTTTTATTGTATTTCAGTCTCAGCCGTCCATCTATACACCACGGACGGTTGATAACCAGCTTTGATTAAAAAAATTCAAATCCAGATTTGACCTGATTCGCGTCCAATATTTAGAAATACCAAACTTTGAATGTGTATTATAAAAATATGAAAGTTTTGGGTGGGTATATCAAAATAACCCATAATAGTTTTCTCAACAAAAATTGCGAATAGTAATTTTTATAATTTTGTTGTTGTTTTGGGCAACATTCTAAATCGGTATTCGTTGGATCTTCGATACTAATAAATTCATCCTAAATGTCGTACAATGTTAAAAAACTCGTTATTTTATGCTATGTAGTATAGCTCAACTTATTTTCTACGCAACTCAACAAAATAACTTATGCTATTTTACGTTAATTTAACAAATAGCTTACTTTAAGCTGCACATTGACGGAAATAGATTTGAACTTCAAGAGATCAGTCGAAACTAATATTTATGTTACTCATTCTTCAACTTTCAATTCTCCATAACCTATGAATACAAAAAAAACTAATTTTTACTCATTGAGTTTTAATACCTAAGTATGATTGCAAGCTTGTAAAATTGAAAATTAGAAATATCTTACGCTAATTGCTAGTAGGTTTTGCATTATTTTATTAAATTTTTTTAAAATGTAAATCTATTTTATATTTTTAAGACTAATTTATTTATATGGTAAATTACTCTAAAATACCATTAATTATTATGACCTTTCACTAAAATTCCTTATAGTTTTTTTAATTATAGTAAAATAATTTAAATAATACTTTTCAGGGTATCTTAGTGAAATAGTCTTTTTTTTTAAAATCATAGTGTAAGGTATTTAACCGTAATAAAAATATTTTATGGTATTAACCGTAATAAAAATACTTTAAGATATTTTAGTGAGAAAACATGATAGTTAAAGGTATTTCAGTGTGGTTTACCTTGCTTATACCTTTCTTATATTTGTCATTTAGTATACATAGATATAATTATTAAATTTTTTTAATAATAATATTTCTATTTTTTCTTTTTAGAGATGTAACACTAAGCTTTACACTATCGTTATTTTGAACACTGGTATTAACCTTATAGTATGTATATAGTAAACTTGATTTACTTTTCATAAAATTAAAGGTTTTTTTTATTTTGGCCACCAAGTTCTTTGATATTTTCAAAAAACACACTAAATACTTGTTATTTATAAAATAACACCAAATTCTTTACCGTTATCTAAAAAGGGCATATCTGTTAGTTTGATGTTAATGTGGTGAGTTGTTAGAATAAGTTAATGTAACTGGGATTAAGATATATTTGATTTGGACAGAATTTCCCAACATCATATCTCAACAATCAAATCCCCAAACCCTTCACCGAAGTCCTGAATATTGAATCATAGAATCCCCAAGATTTGACCATCAAACCTAATTGTCACGACCAAAATTAGGAACGCGACCGGCACTTAAATAACGCAACGTCTTAAAACGTAACGTAAATCAAGTAAGCCGAAAACCCAGAAATCTAAACCATGAAAAGATAGAGTGATAAAAAATTAGTTAAAAACATTTACAATCTCCAGTTAAATATCTCAAAACTTAAATTTATTTTCTTAAAAATTTTGGCAGCATCTCCTTTGTAAAAACTAGCCCCGAATGGGTACAAAACATAGAATAAAAAGGCATCCCCAAATGGGAGCAAGTTACGCCCAAAGGCGGAACACAACCACAACAGGTAAATATACGATGCCGTAGCGAATAAATAAGCAAATAAGAAGTGAAAACAACATAATAAAAGGTAACATTATCGCAACATGAAATAAAAGCCGGCTCACACGAGCATGACAACCAAAAGCACAAATAATATACAAATACTGAATCTCTCAGTCTCATCTCTAAGTCAAATACTTGTAAATGGTAGATGGAGAGTACTAGATACAAAATATAATATACAAGCGGAAGTATATGGATACCCGCACAAAAACCCACCAACAAAAGGTCTCATACCCAACAGTAGCGGTATCCATTGAAAATGATGCAATAAAGAGCCCTGCCGCGACTATACTGAGGGTCAACCCTAAAAAACACTGTGGAACAACAGGGGTGGGTTGCCAACTCGTGATAAGTAAATAACATCGTACAGATAATCATATGCATGCACGATAAACAACCAATCCTACGTATGCAGTCATGATAGCATATGTACAATAATATGAGATGCAGCATAATCCAAATCAAGGTACTACATCGAGGTACAACGACTATGAGTATAGAGTATATCATAAAAGTCCTGAGTGTGGGATAAAAATATAGTCATCCTCAATAAATCATCATCATAGAAACCCGGTATCCATCAACGACACCCAAAATCCCAATATCTCAGGCGTCGTCACTATGATCGACCCTTATATCCATGTCATCATATAACTTCGAACGGTATCCTTCGGATACCCGTCGTGTTTCCATACAATCACCGGTAGGTAGTGCTCCCCCTTCCAGGCTCATTGTCATCCTCACAATCTTCTTGCCCCGGGGTACCTCACCAGGTCCACTATGTACCCACAGACGGCTCGTCCACCTCCTCGAATCGGGTACTCGAAAAAAAGCTCAGAACCGAGAAAACTCATAGTGGACACAATTATCATATCAAGGTAAAACCACACATTTAAATATTTCAAGTTTTCAAAATGTACTTTGTGATTTCCCAAATCCACGAAACAGAAATCTCATGAAAACATCATATGAGATAAATCACTATAGCAATGTATGCATGATGCAATCATGATGCGTACTAGTACCAGAATCATTTTCTACTATCGATAATGAATACGGTACAACATATTTATCCATGACAATTTCTATAGTGTACGTAGCATGGCAATTACCAACGGTGTGTGTGGAGTATAAATCAGTGCTTATGCAAATATGAACCGTTAGTAATGGTGCAATGCCCTATTAATGATATGTCGATGTACAACAGGTAGTAGGATGTACAAAATGGTACTTATGCACAATCAATATATATATATATATATATAAGCATATCACACAAGGTTATATCACTTGAATCTAGCCTTCAGCGCTTAACGCCATACAAGCGATTCCACCATAGATGTTAAATCTACTCACCGGATGACCTCGAGCTAAGTGAATCCGAGCACCTCCTTCCCCTTCCTGGCTGGGTCTAAAGTCCCCGCCCGTGATCCTAATATCACACAAAACTAATACTCATGAAATTAGTAAACTTACGATAACACACGGACACAAACGGTAACTAACGAATCGACTCCCGCAAGCTATCAAGTGTTAGCTTAGCGGGCTAAATGTGTGCAGCGACATCCTAGACCATATCTATGGCTGTTCAACATACGAAACACTTAAACAAAAGTCGGATAAATCTGTATCGCACGTTGCCGAAACGCTTGAATTCTCGCTAAACGGTCCAAGATTTTTATACAAGATGAATTTGAGAAAATTGCATGTACCATGAGCCTAAACACTGCCCTAGAGACCACACGACAAAGACTCACCACAAGCCTCCATGCTCTGGCCGCAAATTGCGGCCAGAATGAGTATAATTGTGGCCAGAAAAGAAGAGAATGGTCTCAGATTTTTAAGGTGGGTTCTAGGTCTCAAATACATCTCTCAGTGATGGCAATTTTTCAAGATAACTTCTGGGTCGATAGCAGATCACGACAGACCCCTAACCTAATCAAAAACGCGATATAAACACTAATCTTAAAACATTAAGGTATTTAACTAAAACTAATTAATACACAAAATTCCTTAGAGCCTAATTAACAGCTTAACATCATTACCTAACCAAAACTTGGATGAAACCCTAGCCATCAAGCACCAAGACTCCTCAAAAGGGTTTAAACATGATTAGAGAAGGGTTTAGTGAGTTTTGATGTTGGTTTAGGCTTGAGGTTGTGGAGAAAAAGAGATCAAGAAAGGATTTTGGTGAAGAAGAAGAAGAGGAAGAGGAAATGAGATAGAGTAAGGGTTGAGGGAATGAGACATGAGACATGGCTTTTGAAAGCCATGCTCGCTCTCTCACTCTCTCTCTCTTCATTAAATGCCTCCCATACTTGCCACATGCCTCATCATGCCTCCAATATTCTATTCTTTTCCTTTTCTTTTCTTTTAAAAGAGTAAAACCTTTTTGCTTAAAACAAAATAGATACATGGCATAATAAGGTAAAGTGGCATAGCTATCAAAGCATGGTTAGCACATACATAACCCTAGATTAACATGCACATGTATGTGTATTTACAAAAATAATTAAATAAAATATTAATTAATTAAAATAAAATATGTGAAAACAATTATTGGTTAAATTTATTAAAACTCCGCATAATATCGCTTAATTAACTCTAATCGCGTTCTAAGGTGTTACACTAATAATCTGCAAATATTATCACTCTTTCATCCCTTAACTCAGTCCAAAACATCATTAATCCATAAGATTGTCGTAGACCATCAAACCTAGAAACCAAGGGATCAATTTTATTCTAATTACTTTGCATTAATCTAGATTTGATAATATAGATTCATAGGATTCTTACATTCTGAACAGGATTTTTAAGGCTTCATTTGAAATATGAAATCTATAATTTTAGGCTTCAATTGAGAGAGAGAGAGAGAGAGAGAGAGATATATATTCAAACCGAGAGAAGGGGAGGAATAAGAGAGAGAGAAGAAGAATTTTGAAGCAATAAAGAAGAAGAAGAAACCTTCTGTACATTTTTAAACTAACCCATCTGTTCACCGCTGAAAGACGCGGCCGGGACGTTAGGACGTCTGGCCTGAATTTTGAGAGCAGATGCTATTTGGTTTTATCTGTCTACCTCTCCGAAGATTCTAAGTTAATTTATAGCACCATGTATCGAAGGTTTAAACAAATGCGGCCGTTGTTGTAGATTTCGTCAGATTCCCCCTCGTTGGTAAGGGGTTTTTGATTATGGGGATGCTCTTCCCTGTAGGCGCAAGCTCCAGTAGTTAATTACGTTACCGCGTAGCGATAACCACTTTCTCCTACTCTAGATGTTCACTTCGTGTCGTGTGTATTTGTTTTATTTTTGGTTGCCCGTAGATTTTATACGGAGACTAATTTGTGTTGTCGCCCGTAGGGCGGGGTTTAGTCTAAATTTGTATTTTCTTAGATTTGAGTTTGGCTTGATTTAAGGATCGTTAATCTTGTTTGAGATTAAGATCAACTTAACTATTTGTTAAGGATACGTTAGTCTAATTTTTAGGCTAAGATCTACTTAACAAGGTTTTAAGATCATTTAGATCCAAAAAAGAGCATGTGGGCTCTATTATTTTAGTTTAAGGACGTCGCGGTCCGTTATTAGTTTAGGGACGTTGCGGTCCATGGGATAGTTTAAGGAAATTACAGTTCATTGTTAGTTTAGGGACGTTTCGGTCCGTGGGCTAGTTTAAGGACATTACGGTCCATTTTAAGGACATTACAGTTCATAGTTAGTTTAAGGACATTACGGTCCATAGTTAGTTTAAGGACATTACAGTCCATTGAATTGTTGGTTGTCGAGACCCGCCACCTCTCTGAAGACATTGAAGAATTACAACGACATATATCAGAGGTGTGGGGAGATGTACCCTTGAACCAATGTCAGTTGGGAGATCTGTAGTTGGGTTTGGAACTAAGACCAATTTAGAAAAATTGTAAGCACATGGGCTCGATTGATCTGAATTAGGGACTTTTGGTAAACTTGGACTCAGTCCACTCAGTTTTGAATACAGTGTTAAACACTTGTTTGGGCTCGGTCCCTTTTATGTGCAACAATGCTGAGCATTGATATGGGCTCTGACTCTCACCCTATTTCTTTGTGTTTAGTTTTCTTATATAGAGTGTTAAACACTCTTTGTTATTTTAGGCTCTATGGGCAGAGCGCTTTATATGAGACAGCACCCACATGGGGGGGCGTGGGGCGCTGGGCGCTAACCAATGAGTGTAGAGCACTCTTTATTTCGGCAGGGCCCACGTGAGGGGCATGTGGGGCGCTTGGCGTTGGGCGCCAACCAACGAGTGCAGAGCACTCTTTATTTCAGCAGTGCCCACATGAGGGGCACGTGGGGCGCTTAGTGCTGGGCGCCAACCAATGTGTGCAGAGCACTCTTTATTTTAGCAGCGCCCACGTGAGAAGCACGTGGGGCGCTATTTCCTTCTTTATGCATTTTTCTGAAGAGTTCAATTCTTTGTTCTCCCCTGGATCATCAAACCCCGAGAACAAATTCATCCCTACGAGAATTAAATTCTCATTTGTGGAAGACTTGTCTCATGAATCTCAGATCCAGAGAAAGAACTATGTTCTTTTATAAGGGTTAAACCCTCAGGTATGCCGATGTGATTCTATGATCTCTATTTACCTTGAAGAAAGTTCTTCTTCTTTCTTCTCTCTGAAAGCTCTTTTTGCTTGCTCTTCTTTTTGAACTTGAAGCTTATGGGGGGGTCCTCTCTCTAAGACTTGAAGTCTTGGGGTCTTTATATAGTGGAGGCACATTTGTTGATTCGGTTAAGGAAATCTCTCATTCAGAGATTTCTTAATTGATTTTGGGAATTTATCGATCTTTGATCCAAGGACTTCTGTTTAACAGAAGACATTTTTCTTTTTTGTAACAAGATTGGAAAAATATTTTCCCATACAGAGCGTATTCTGTATCTTGGTGATTTTTAATCACCATTGGATCTTTGATCCAACGGTAATCCTTCTTGTTTAGAAAGATTGGGAAGATATTTTCCACTACAGAGCTTATTCTGTAACTTGGTGATTTTTAATCACCGTTGGATCTTTGATCCAACGGTGCTCTAGTTTACAGAGCACAGTCTTTCTTGTTTAGAAAGATTGGGAAAATATTTTCCCATACAGAGCTTGTTCTGTATCTTGGTGATTTTTAATCACCATTGGATCTTTAATCCAACGGTGCTTTGATTTACAGAGCACAATCTTTCTTATTTAGAAAGATTTGAGGAGTATTTCCTCAATCAGAATTTAATTCTGTAATTTGATGATTTATCATCTTCGTTGGATCTTTGATCCAAGGGTAGAGAACTTTTAGTTCTGGCGCCGGCGCTCTCGTGCTTTGCACGTGAGGCGCTGCCTCAGAGTTTTTTTAACTCTGGGCACTGGCGCTCTCGTGCTTTGTACATGGGGCGCTGCCTCATTACTGATGGTGTCTTTTCACCTTCTTTCTTTGCTTTTCCTAAGTCAAATGCTTGGAAAATAGTTTCATCATGCACAACATTTTCTGTGCTTAGACTTAAATGTCTCCTTTCATAATCTGAAGCAATTCTTCTCTTCTCTTTCACCTTTAGAGAATTATCTTAACAGAGAAGAGCTATGTCTTGTAATCATCCACATGCTTGCCGATAACTATAGGAGGTGCCTATTGAGGAGATTGTTCCTCGTTTTGCTGCCCGTCTGGTGAACCCTGCTCTTACGGATGACCAATGCGATACGGTGCTGCACGAGCTCTTGACTCGTAGAGGATCTCCTCCCCCCATCGGCTCCATTTGACTTCGGATGGTCTTCTTGTTCGTGCTCGATGATATTCCCTCTCACCCCGCAGAGATGACTCCGGCGATACTCGACGCAGCAGAGAACATGATCGAGTGCTTTCATGAGGCACTTTTGATCACCACGGCTCTGAGGGATCGCTCTGTTCAACCGCTAAGCCAGATACGGGCTTAGCGGACCATCATGTCTACCTTTACTGATGGGCACGGTGCTGACGGATGGGGAGAGACTCTTCGTGAAGATCGCCGCTTTGCTATGGTGGAGAAGGCAGAGGTGAAGTTAGAGAATTTTATCCATAGTTTTGTGAATCCATGTACTTTTGATCCCATGTATGATGATCTATTTTCTGTAGAATAAAATGTTCAATTAAATGTTTTCTTTTTGTCGTTGAACACCTGTTCTTCTTATGATGTGTACGTATATGAATGAGCCCGATTTCACACATATCTGTAAATGAAACTTAAACCGGTGTAAACATAAGCAAATAGCTCTTGGCCGAAGATTTTGGCGAGAACAAATGCCTCCCACTACTTTGCCCACGTAAGTATGTCCGTGGGTGAAGTAGTGCAGAGTTACGCTTGGCCATGGAATTTAGGGCTTAGGAGACAAGTTTTCGGTCCTTGTAGTCTAAGACTTTTTTCGTCTTCATGAGACGTAAGGGTCTCAAAATGGTTATTTCTCCCTACGAGTCGAGAGGATCCCATAGGTATATTTTTTCCTTAGGAGTCGTGAGGACTCCTAAGTGCGTTCCCTCTTGAGAGTCGTGAGGATCTCACAAGAGAATTTCCCCCTTACAAGTCGAGAGGACTCGTAAGTGGTTTTTTCCCTCCTTGTCGATATTTGACTTTAGAGTATGTGGCCCATAGATGGTAGATAATGATTCATCTTGAACTTCTTGTAGGATAGCGATGGCTTAGGAAACAGGTTCAGATCTGCCACCTAAGACTTTTCAACTTTATGATCCGTGAGGGTCTCATAAAGACGTTTCTCCCCATGAGTCGAGAGGATCTCGTTGGTGTAATTTCTCCTTGGGGGTCGTGAGGACTTCTAAGTGCGTTTTCTCTTGAGAGTCGTAAGAATCTCATAAAAGAGTTTTCTTCTTACGGATTGAGAGGTTTGCGTAGGGACACTAATTTCCCTAGGGGTCGAGACGAATTGAGAGATGATTGGTTGACTTGTTTCCTAGATGGAGCATTGCTCAGGTGGGGAGGTCATTGGTTGACTTGTTTCCGAGACGGAGCGTTGTTCCGGCGGGGAGGTCACTGGTTGACTTGTTTCCGAGACGGAGTGTTGTTCCGGCAGGGAGGTCACTGGTTGACTTGTTTCCGAGATAGAGCATTGTTCCGGCGGGGAAGTCATCGGTTGACTTGTTTCCGAGACGGAGCGTTGTTCCGGCGGGGAAGTCATCGGTTGACTTGTTTCCGAGACGGAGTTTTTTTCCTGCGGGGAAGTCATCGGTTGACTTGTTTCCGAGACGGAGCGTTTCTCTGGAGGGGAGGTCATTGGTTGACTTGTTTCCGAGACGCTGCGTTGTTCCGGAGGGGAGGTCATCGGTTGACTTGTTTCCGAGATGGAGCGTTGCTCCGCCGGGGAGTTCATTGGTTGACTTCTTTTCGGGACGAAGCATTGTTCCGACGGGGAGGTCATTGGTTGACTTGTTTCTGAGATCGAGCATTGTTCCGGCGGGGAGGTCACTAGTTGACTTGTTTCCGAGACAGAGCATTGCTCCGGTGGGGAGGTCATTGGTTGACTTATTTCTGGGTCGAAGCATTGTTCTGACGGGGAGGTCATTGGTTGACTTGTTTCCGAGACGGAACGTTGTTTTGGCAGGGAGGTCATTGGTTGACTTGTTTCCGAGACGGAGCGTTGTTCCGGCGGGGAGGTCATTGGTTTACTTTTTTCCGAGACGGAGCGTTGTTCCAGCGGGGAAGTCATTGGTTGATTTGTTTCCGAGACGGAGCGTTGTTCCGGCGGGGAGGTCATTGGTTGACTTGTTTCCGAGACAAAGCGTTGTTCCTGCGGGGAGGTCATTTGTTGACTTGCTCCGCTTTCTGCGGTGTCGGAAAGGAATGCCGCGTTGATCTTCTGGGATGCAGGTGTTGCCGTCAAGATCTGACTCTTCCTTTGACAGAGTCTGTTGGGAAATGTGGTTCCTTTTTCGTTTATGCCCATGGATTGTATACAGGGGTCAGTATGGGCTCGCCTGTAGGGAAAAAGTTTCATTCTTTCATTTATTTTATTTCTTTCCGCGATGCTCTGTTATTTCAGCTTTTTATATCGCGAAAGTCGCAATTGCCCAATCATCTCAGCTATTTTTCGTGGTTCCCAATCATTTCGGCTATTTTTCTTTTTACTCGCTGCTTTTTATTGCGAGTTGCCCAATCATTTCGGCTATTTTTATTTTCTTATTTTTTTGTATTTTTGACTCGCTGATTTTGTTGCGAGTATAGACTTGAGATCTGATACCAATCTTAACATCGACATCGCTGCGACTGGAATATTGGCAGGAGCGAACCATCACTTGCCGTGAAAGGACTTTGAATTTGTTACCGATTTAGGCATCAGTATCGCTACTACTAGACGTTGCCAGGAGCAAATCATCATCTGCCTTTGCCGCTATCGAACAAAGGTGGCTTAGTAGACAGGGTTAGGGACCTGACGACTAAGGCTTTTGACTTCGTGAGCCGTAAGGGACTCATAAAGTTATTTCTCCCTATGAATCATGAGGATCTCGTAGGTGTAACTTCTCCTTAGGGGTCATGAGGACTCCTAAGTGCGTTTTCGCTTAAGAGTCGTAAGGATCTCACAAGAGCATTTTCTCCTTGCAAGTCGAAAGGACCTACAAGTGTTGTTCACCAGATAGTGGAATTTCACACCACTAGTGGAACTGGGCGAGAGAAGCCTTATTTATGCCCGTGGATTGTATACAAGGTTCAATATTGAACCGTTTGTAGGGCAATCTGGGAATGTGATGGTTTAAGAACAAGTTCAGATCCCTGTAGCTTAAGGCTTTTGAATCCGTGAGGGTCTCATAAGGGGATTCTCTTACGCGTCATGAGGATTTCTTAAGCGTAATTTCTCCTTAGGAATCGTGGGGATCCCTAAGTGTGTTGCTTCCTTGTGAGTCGTAAGGATCTCACGCAGGTATTTTCTCCTTAAAAGGTCGAGAGGACCTTGCAAGTGTGCATGAATTTCTTTTTATAAGTCCGCGCCCTTTCGGGTTTTTCACAAACTCGCCGGTAGCCCTGCTATTTTTACTTACGGAGCCCTTTCGGGTTTTCATCCTTGCCCATTTCTCTTATGGACGTACCGTTTTTTTGCTGTGTTAGCCTAAGGATGTTGCGGTTCATAGTAGTTTAAGGACGTTACGATCTGTAGCTAGTTTCAGGACGTTGCGGTCCGTTGTTAGTTTAGGGACGTTTCGGTCCGCGACTAGTTTCAGGACATTACGGTCCGTTGTTAGTTTAGGGACGTTACGGTGTGTTGCTTCCTTGTGAGTCGTAAGGATCTCACGCAGGTATTTTCTCCTTAAAAGGTCGAGAGGACCTTGCAAGTGTGCATGAATTTCTTTTTATAAGTCCGCGCCCTTTCGGGTTTTTCACAAACTCGCCGGTAGCCCTGCTATTTTTACTCACGGAGCCCTTTCGGGTTTTCATCCTTACCCATTTCTTTTATGGACGTACCGTTTTTTTTTTGCTGTGTTAGCCTAAGGATGTTGCGGTTCATAGTAGTTTAAGGACGTTACGATCTGTAGCTAGTTTCAGGACGTTGCGGTCCGTTGTTAGTTTAGGGATGTTTCGGTCCGCAGCTAGTTTCAGGACATTACGGTCCGTTGTTAGTTTAAGGACATTACGGTGTGTTGCTTCCTTGTGAGTCGTAAGGATCTCACGCAGGTATTTTCTCCTTAAAAGGTCGAGAGGACCTTGCAAGTGTGCATGAATTTCTTTTTATAAGTCCGCTCCCTTTCGGGTTTTTCACAAACTCGCCGGTAGCCCTGCTATTTTTACTCACGGAGCCCTTTCGGGTTTTCATCCTTACCCATTTCCTTTATGGACGTACCGTTTTTTTTGCTGTGTTAGCCTAAGGATGTTGCGGTTCATAGTAGTTTAAGGACGTTACGATCTGTAGCTAGTTTCAGGACGTTGCGGTCCGTTGTTAGTTTAGGGACGTTTCGGTCCGCGGCTAGTTTCAGGACATTACGGTCCGTTGTTAGTTTAGGGACGTTTCGGTCCGCAGCTAGTTTCAGGACATTGCGGTCCGTTGTTAGTTTAGGGACGTTTCGGTCCGCAGCTAGTTTCAGGACATTACGGTCCGTTGTTAGTTTAGGGACGTTTCGGTCCACTATTTGTTTCCTGCGGCGAAGTTTTGCCGGATAGCACTTACAAATTTTGGTACTAAGGAAGACAACGAGCGGACACAAGCGTCGTCATCTATCATTTGTTAGTTATATGTATGCCCTAGAGGCCATTACTGTACATTGGATGTATATTGTAGTGGATGCTGGGATGTATATAGGTAGGACTTTCTTGCTCGGCATGATAGTACGCTATCTGGTTGCTCTTTATCTTAACATGTATACTTTCTGTCTCTCTGTTACATGTTGATAAAGCCCTTAGGATGTGTACTCGACTTCCAGAACTATGATGTAGATCATACTAGTGGGGCCTGGGTAGTCCATGAGTACATCCTTCAATGTTCCTAGTCGTGGGAATATCGAGACGGGGCATCGATATTCCAGTGTAGACTAGCGTATATCTTCTCGACCCATGTGATGGGCGATGGATGATCCCATATCCATTAGTGTTTGACATCAGAGATGGTATGCGGGTGCTCAGTGATGACTGGGTACACTGAACGGACTCGCCGAGAACTCCCAGATGGTATTATACCTCACATCAGATGGCAGTTCTCTAGTGACACTGGTACAGCTTAGTCTGTTGACCCGAGATCGTCATAGAGTCTTGTGTGTCTCCCACTGTGCTTTGATTTCCACCCTACCATGGATCTACTGAGTCGTGCAAACAGGTGGTTTTTGGGTACAGTCCTGATTCACATGGAGGCAATGAGCGATAGGAGGGGATTCGTCTCTCCCGGTATTGGGGGTTGATGTTGTGCTATGCTCGACTGGCCATAACTGGAAATCCCTGGCCAGGGTTGCAGTGATATACTGGTAAGAGTTATCAGTAGTTTCACGCTTGTTATGGACCTTACATCGGCATGACTTATCGAGCTACTGGGGTCTGACGTTTACCACCCCTAGGCGAGATATGCGACATATCAGACGAACAGACCGGACTGTACGGTAAGTGTTACTGGTTGGATTCACAGGAGTGTGAGCGGGCTTGCTCGTCGATCTTCTGATCGCTCAATACCCGGGTGGCCGTTACGTTTAGCAGACCGCTTGCGGCTTGTGGGTGTTTGATATGATCATCACCTACTCCCGGCGTATTGACGAGACTTTAGAGTCCTACACAGAGGTTTCCTGGCTCAAGCGAAACGAAATAGGAGCGCATATGAGATATGTGCGGGACCGAGAATAATGCGTGTATGTGATACCGTATTCTATTCTCGCGATGAATGTATCGATTGGTTGTATGCGATATAACCTAGTTATCGAATCAAGGATTGATTCGATAAGTCGATACATTGGATATTAGTCGGTCATATGCGATATGACCGGATCGTTAAATCAAGTGTTGATTTAATGATTTAATGTATAATTATATATTTGATATATTACTTTGCATTAACTAGTATTTGTTCACTTAAGATGGATTTTCTCACTTGAATGTGCACATTGTATATATGATATAGTTTTGTGCACTAGTTTGTATCATGTTTGATGATACATGCAAACTTGGGTGTGTGTTTATGTTAAACCATATTTAGTTTAATGGTTAGGTTTTATATTTATTTTATTTATTTTCTTTAATTCATTTTTGGAAGGATAAATGAAATGGTGGCTTGCTTTGTTCTTTTATTGAAACTTCATGAAGCTTTGAAAGCTTGACCATTTTGTTTCTTTCCTAAACCTAACCATTTAACTAAACCCTAGTTTATTCTCTACACTCAACCATGGTTGCAAAATGATAAGAATCACTTGGATTTTCTTTTTGAAAATAATTCTTTTTCTTTCATCTTCTTCTTCTTCTTCATGGAGAAAAAGAAAAGCTTGCTTGAAAATGTCTAAGTGATGATTCCAAGTGAGAAATCCAAATCCAAAGTGAACCCACCTCCTATTTCTTCATCCTCTACCACTTGCCATGTAGTATAGGGTGTTTTCTTCACAAGTTTCATGACTTGGTGAAGTTGGAGCTTGATCTTGAGTTGCCTCGACGTAGATCATCTTCGGCATCGAAGTCGACGACCTAGCCCGCCCATTTCTCCGATGAAGCCGACTCTAGAGTCCGGGATCCGATGATCGCAGCGAGGGGACATCTTCACGGAGCTAAGGAAGTGGAGGACCGGATCTACAAAGGTTGTAGTCACTTCCCTTTTAGTTAAAGTTGTTAACTTGCAATCTTTTTCGCCTATCCTCTAGTTACGATATTGCTTAGGGTCACTTGGCACATAGAAAAATTTTGATTTTGGCATGTTTGATCTGTTGTGGAACCTCATGTGTGTGCCTAGGAACCCTACATCATTAACCTGGGCTGTGACTCGTCAGGCGTAATATTTCTTAAGGAATCGGCCGTTTATTGGCCGGAAGGGTCTTTCGCCATGCATATCCATGAGCAAGTAAGCCCCACCTAGGTAGACTTTGTCTATGTTGTACGGGCCCTCATAGTTTGGCTCGAATTTCCCTCATTTGGCACGATTGGGGATTATAGGTCTTTTGACAACTAGCATGAGTTCTCCTTGGCGGAATTTTCTCGGCCTAGTTAATCTTTCGTATGAGCGCGCCATCCTCTCTTTGTAAGCTTCTAGGTTTTGCGGCGCCATGAGCCGAGTTTCATCGAGGGCGTCGAGCTCCTCAAGTCGAAGATGAGCATTCTTTTCATCTGTTAGTTAGTAATGAACTGTTCATATCAGAATTTTGCATTATTATATTCCCCATTCTTAATCATATTGCAAATAAATAGGTGCTTTTGATCCATATCTACTAAATAGTTGTAGGTTACAAGTTCTCAGAACAATACAGTGAAATTCAGGAAAATACGTTACAAATGTGAGACTACGACCAACAAATAGATGAATCTGCAAGATGCCGCCTACCAGTTTAAGGAACAAACAAAGATCAATGAACAGTTCGATTGCACAAAGTACGAGGGCAGCACAAAGATTCAAGACTTCAATGCGAAGCTTAAGATAAAAGTCCACAAATTCTGCACTGTTGGAAATCTGGAAGAAAGTGGAAAAGATTCTGAAGAACCAAGAGAAGAAAATAGAAGGAAACAGCAACAAAAAGCAACCGAGAAAAGAAGAGCCCATGAGCCCACCAAATGGCCGTGGATCCGCGGCCAAACAGGCTATTCTGTCGCGATTCCGCGGCCGTGCAATGCACGTGTCGATGGATAATTCGGTGCTTTGACTCGGTCTTTGGGGTTGTTTACTAATTTCATGTATGGATCAGATGTAAACTCTAGGGTTTCTCCTATCTATAAATAGGAAAGCCTACAACCTCTTTTGAGGTGTGCCTCTTTTGGGTGCCTCTTTTGAGATGCCTCTTTTAATTTCTAGATTTAAATTCTCAATTCCATTGTAATCGTTCAAGAGTGCATCAATAAAGAAAGGTATTTTTATTTTTATCTCGCATTCCTTTTCTGAATTTAATTCTTGCATTTTTTTTATCTGTTCCCTTAATATTTGTAATTTAGTTTTCTAATATAAAAATTAATAAAAAATAAATTCTATTATTAATACCCTAATGAGTGGGTAATTCCTCACTTGTTAGGGTTAGAAGAGGGAAGGTTTGAGAGAAGAAAATCTCTCTCACTCCTTTCTTTGCCCCTATAATTTTAATCAATATGGACTCTATTTAAATGAATCACACACCGCTCACTACGACACCTTATCCCACAAGGTAGCGGTGATTCCCTAGTTAGACCGGTTGTGATTGATTTAAATAGAGGTTAGGGCTAAAAGTTAAGAAAGGACGGACAAGGACCAAAGGGAAGAAACTTAGTTTCTTCCTAGTCGTGCTAATCCCCTTTATTGACTATTACCATAACACCTATATTCTTCATTAGGGCATTGAAAGCAGCGAGAAGAATCCCTTTTTTCCGAACTAACCTAATCCTAACCCTAGCAAGCCTTTTAATTGATTTAATCTCATTCTTAGATCTTAAAACAAAACCCGACTTGATCGGATTAACTCGTTAGAACATAAAGAAAAGGAATCCATCTCCCTGTGGACCGACCCGTACTCAACCGGCTAGCTACCAAGCGACACCGTTATTGATTGCAGTTAATTCTTTGATTTCAAAACGCATACGCACAAAACATAGCTCACCAATCAAATGGCGCCATTGCCGGGGAGACGGTAGTCTCTTTCTTTGTGTAATTTCGGGTTTAAAAAATAAATAAATTTAAAAATAATAAAAATTGAAAAAATTTAAAACAAAAATAAAATAAAATAAAATAAAATAAAAATTCATCTTATTCTTTTTGAGAGGTATTGTGTGAATTGCACAGGAAAAGAAGATGAACAGATTCAGATCTGGAAGAATCCAGTGAACAAAACAGCAAACAACAGATCTGAACATACAGAGGAGAACCACAACATAAAACAGAAAGATTTTAGAGATCTGAACCAACTCTACCACCGCGGAACCGCGTCATTAACAAGCAATTGGCGGCGGAACTGCTGATGTCAGCAATCTGATTTCTCTGTAAGTATTCCTTATCTTCTCTGTAACCTCCCTGAGCTCCACTGAAAATTTTTCCTGCAGGGTTCTTTGTGCAAAATTCTTCTCCCTCTCCAATAAATTGTTTTTATGCAGGATTCTTTGTGCTGCCAAATAAAAAAAAATTTGAAAGTGTTTTAGATTTTGTGTGTTTACTGCTTTGCATTTTTAAAACGGACTTTTAAGGGGCTATAACACCAATCAAGATTAGGTGGGGATTTCATTACCCTTCCTAAGACCCCAGAAATCACTAAAAGCATACGCATCACCCTTGAGCTAAATTAAAAATATTTAGACTCAGCCAACTAAGGACTGTCGTGCTCATTAGGACAGAGGAAGGTTGTGAGCAATCGATCGTTTATCTAAACCTGACTTTGTGGTGCCTAGGCTAGACAAGTGCGAAAGGTAATTTTAAAAGGCCCGTCTCACGGTGATTCGTGAGCGGATCCCTCCTTTCTTTACTTGTGCTTACCTGGCCACAATTGGCGGTGAAGAGGCGATTTGAGGAATATCTCACAACTTGTCGCTTTGGATCAGTTAGGAACAGTCTAGTTGACTTAGGAGACCCTAGTTCTTGGCTTGATTGTGCATGCATAAATTGTGATTGTTTGAAATTGTGCCGTAGTTCCGTACAAATTTTTGCAAAAATCTTTCTAAAAAAAAAAGAAAACATTTTCAAAAAATTTCAAAACTCCAAAAAAAACAATTTTTTTAAATAAAAAAATTTAAAAAAAAATCATCACATTCTTTTTCTTCTCCTTTCTCACATCATGGGTACCCCACCTCGCAAAACTCTTGCCGAACTTTGGTACCCTCAACCAGACATTACTTCCTATGCGCATTGTTTTGGTCGAATTTCGGACGACCCCTCCGTGCCCAAAATTTCTTTGAAAGATCGAATAGACGCGTCTAGGAGAAACAGTTGGACTCCGCAATCCGCTTTGTATCAACCGTTTCAACCTTCACCACCTTCTTACATTGATACCCCTTTTGAGAGTCCGGTGGTAACTCCGAAACCCATGTCTATTGCTGAACATATTGAACAATCTCGTAGCCGATCTTTCACTCCTTTCAACACTTCCAGTTTTTGGGATCAACAATTCCATTCACCTTTTTATCCAAATGTTGATCCTCATACTGTCCAACCATTCAATTCCTATCCATCTTACCCAACTGTTGCACCTTCCCTAGACATTGCTTCTATACAGCCATTTGGGAGTTTCCAGAATCCAAACAACTTTGAATCTTTTACTGAAACCCCTTCACAACCTATGTCTAGTCTGGAACAGTCGTTGGAAGATTTTATGGTAACTTCAAGACAACATATGATGGATCTGAATGCGTCCATGGCCGCCCTTATACAACCTCGTGACCCGGTAGCTAGTTTCCAACTAGCTCCAAATTTTCCAATGTATGATGAGGCGGTTGGACAGATTGAGAATTTAAGTGGTGAGAGTGAGCTGTACACACTTCCAAATCAAACCTACCCATCCCCAATTGAATCCTATAACTCCGGTTTTGAATGTCTATCAAGTGTTCTAAATGATTCACCAGTTGAAGATAAAACGTCTAATGAGTTGTGCAACTTTGTAGTGTTTGATTTACCTGATTGTGAAGGGTCCCTTTCGAGTGAAATCACAACCAATCCTTTTGACCTCTACACCTCCATTCTAGAACCTGAATTGATTAATATCCATGCTTTTGATGAGGTGTCTGAGAAATTTAATTTTCACTTGATCGAGGATATTGACGCTGGGAATATTTTGGATGATGAACCCACAAATTTGGGTGAGTTTTTCTTTCCAATTTATCATCCCAAGACATTAAATGTTTCTCCCGAACTATGCATCTTGAATTTGATGAGAATTGCATGGATAAGCTAAATTTTGAGGATAGTATTGAGAATGAACCAGTTTTGTTTGATGAGTCGGATTTTCCAATTCATCCTCCTAAACCTTTAACTGTTACACTTCCTGAATCAATCCCCTTCATCCTTTCTGTCGTTCCGACCGTGCAAGAAACCGTATTCCTTTCATTTTCAATGTCTGCTTTACCAAGTTCGACGTACCCATGTTTTCTCACGAATCTTGAGGGATTTGAACTCATTTCTCAGTGGGTTGATAGATTAGCACAATCCCTCTTTACACATCGGTCATTACAAATTGTGCTAATTTATACACTCCATCTCCCCCCTCAAGTTCGTATTCCACTTCTTTTTCCCACTTTCTCTGGTTCTTCTTCTAATCTTCCTTTAATGATACCGAGTGTTAATGAATCACAATCCGATATTTTGAGTTCGATAATTCTAGAAAAACAACTTGATTTAAACTCTTTTGAAAATAAGGTAAATGAGCCTTACGACTATCCTACCTTCATAATTTTTGAAAAATCAAGTGTGTTGAATTCTGGCGCGACACTTATTGACATTGAAACGTTCAATCGGACCTTCGATGAAAGTTTCGAAAATATTTTCGCCGACGAACTTGCATTCTTAAACGACACGGATTTTGTGATTAATCAACCTCCACCTGAAGAAGTCGAACCACCACCATTTCTTTTTCCCTTCCGCCATTCTCCTACTCCACCGAGACCGTATACTGCTTCTATCTCCACACGGTCTCGTGTGTTTCTCATTTCTTTTCTATACACTCCATTCTTTCACCCCCCACACCATTATAACGATAAATTTTTTGAATGGTTGGTGCTAACCTTTGGCCTGTGTAAGGCCTTGTATAGCTTGATACTGTGTTTTTCTCCTCCCTAACTCTGAACTTTAATGATTAAACTGTGGAAACACTGTTTCACTTAAGTTTGGGGGGACCATTTTTTTTGTTTTTGTTTTTCTGTTAATAAAAAAACAGGGGAGTGCTGACAATTTTGACCTTCTTGGTGTAGCCTGACAGTGAGGACACTGTCAAGTTTAAGTTTAGGGGTGTACTCGGTAAGCTTTCTTCTTTCGCATTCATATGTATATTTTTGCATTTGCATACTTATTTTAAAACCCATAAAAATTGTAATTTTTTAAAAATTATAAAAATTGAAAAGTTCAAATTTGGCCATATTTGACATGACGGTTGAATAGTAGGGAATAATTAGATCCCAAACTTAGTAAATTAAAAATCCTAAAAATAACCTTTCTTAAAGTTTAACTATAGAAAATATATGTCCTTATAGATTATTTAGAAATAGGCAAATTTTGAGTTTAGTTCTTGGGCTAAGTCAAAATAAGGGAAGAGTATTGAAATTTTTATTTGAAATATAAGTCTGAAAAATAATTCCGAACCTTAAGTCTAAATTCTGAAAATATATACCCTACAACTTGCATAAACACGAACCTTGAAACTTGGAATAGTAGAGGATACCTTGAAATGCTCTTGTCTAAAATCCTTAATATGAAGGAAATAAAATAAAAATACAAGTGTGAATAAATAGATAAAAAAAAATGAACACTGGTTTTGTAATTACTTAAGGCTGCATAAATAGAAAAAAAAAATATAGCGAGGGTGCTTTATCACCTAGTGCCTTAGACCAACTGGTTTGGGAGTCACTACTAAATCCTTGGGTATTACAAGACGAGGAATTACGCCTAAATGTGCAAACACATTTTGTAATCGGTCTTTAGTATCTCAAGAAGTATTAATGGTCGCATGAAGGATGTGAGAGCAATTTCATCTAAAATTCACCAACTAAAAGTACTTTGGACGATGGACAAGAGTATGATAGTTTGAATTGAATTTCCAAGTGTAGAAGTGATACATACACACACGTAAGGGTATATGATTGGGGTTTTTGATGAGAGATAGGAATGAAAAATAGGACTTATATTTTTAGTAGAGATGATAAAAATTCCTAAGTTGAGATGGCACCTTAGAAGGAAAATTCAAAAGAGACTGAAAGATAAATAAATTACAGAACATATACAATCTTAAGTTAAATGAAAAGAGAGTGTGAAAAATACGGGTTGATGATTTCTAAGTCGAAGATAATAGAATTTCATGCTAGAATAACGAATTGAAGAATGAAAGTCAACAGGCCAAGTTGATTGGATTTTGTGGGTAGTATCCGCTGAAAACCCTCAGGAGACAACACTCCTCCTACTAGACACACCTAGAGGTTTAACGGCTTGTTGCACGAGCTCAGTGCAATCGCGATTCCTGGGAAAATGAAGTTAGGTTTTTTCGAGAATAAATTAGTTTTGCTCGGGACGAGCAAAAGATAAGTTTGGGGGTATTTGTTCATATCAGAATTTTGCATTATTATATTCCCCATTCTTAATCATATTGCAAATAAATAGGTTCTTTTGATCCATGTCTGCTAAATAGTTGCAGGTTACAGGTTCTCAGAACAATACAGTAAAATTCAGGAAAAGACGTTACAAATGAGAGACTACAACCAACAAATAGATGAATCTGCAAGATGCCGACTACTAGTTTAAGGAACAAACAAAGATCAATGAAAAGTTTGATTGCACAAAGCACGAGGGCAGCACAAAGATTCAAGACTTCAACGTGAAGCTTACGGTAAAAGTCCACAAATTCTGCACTGTTGGAAATCTGGAAGAAAGTGGAAAAGATTCTGAAGAACCAAGAGAAGAAAATAGAAGGAAACAACAACATAAAGCAACCCAGAAAAGAAGAGCCCATGAGCCCACCAAATGGCCGCGGATCCGCGGCCAAATAGGATATTCTACAGCGGTTCCGCGGCCGTGCAATGCACGTATCGGTGGATAAGTCCGTGCTTTGACTCGGTCTTTGGGGTTGTTTTGTAATTTCATGTATGGATCAGATGTAAACCCTAGGGTTTCTCCTATCTATAAATAGGAAAGCCTACAGCCTCTTTTGAGGTGTGCCTATTTTAATTTCTAGATTTAAATTCTCAATTCCATTGTAATCGTTCAAGAGTGCATCAAAAAAGAAAGGTATTTTTATTTTTATCTCGCATTCATTTTCTGAATTTAATTCTTGCATTTTTTTTATCTGTTCCCTTAATATTTTCAATTTAGTTTTCTAATATAAAAATTTATAAAAAAATGAATTCTATTGTTAATACCCTAACGAGTGAGTAATTCCTCACTTGTTAGGGTTAGGAGAGGGAAGGTTTGAGAGAAGAAAATCTCTCTCACTTCTTTCTTTGCCCCCATAATTTTAATCAATACGGACTCTATTTAAATGAATCACACACCGCTCACTACGGCACCCTATCCTACGAGGTAGCGGTGATTCCCTAGTTAGACCGGTTGTGATTGATTTAAATAGAGGTTAGGGCTAAGAGTTAACAAATGACGGACAAGGACCAAAGGGAAGAAACTTAGTTTCTTCCTAGTCGTGTTAATCCCCTTTCTTGACTATTACCCTAACACCTATATTCTTCATTAGGGAATTGAAAGCAGCAAGAAGAATCCCTTATTCCGAACTAACCTAATTCTAACCCTAGCAAGCCTTTTAATTGATTTAATCTCATTCTTAGATCTTAAAACAAAACCAGACTTGATCGGATTAACTCGTTAGAACATAAAGAAAAGGAATCCATCTCCCTGTGGACCGACCCGTACTCAACCGGCTAGCTACCAAGCGACACCGTTATTGATTGCGGTTAATTCTTTGATTTCAAAACGCATACGCACAAAACATCGTACCAATCATGAACCACCACTCGTAAAGAGGGTAGCTCTATCTCCAAGGGGAGTATTGCTTCCTTGCCGAATACTAATGCATACAGTGTTGTATTTGTAGCCGTTTTGAACGTAGTTCGATACGCCCAGAGAGCTTCATGCAGTCTCATGTGCCAGTCCTTTTTATTTTTGGACACCGTCTTCTTTATGATCTTTGTCAAGCTTTTTTTGAAAGCCTCAGCTAGACCGTTAGCTCGGGGATTATAGACCGAAGAGTATCTCCAGTCTATGTTATGCTGCTGTGCGAAGCGGCTGATTCTATGACTTCTGTAGGCCGGCTCATTATCGGAGATAATCCGTCCCGGTGTGCTGAACCAATAGATGACGTGTGTCTTGAAGAAATGAAGGATGTTCTCCGTCTTCACTTCTCTTAGCGGTACTGCTTCTTCCCACTTAGAGAAATAATCAGTTGTCGCCAATATGAACCGATGTCCTTTGGATAACGTTGGTTCGATGGGCCTAATTATATCAGTTCCCCACCTTGCAAACGGCCAGCTAGCCACTGTTGGGTGCAGCGGGTTTGGATACTGGTGGATGAAGTCTCCATGAATTTGGCACGAGTGGCACTGCTTCGCGTATTCGAGGCAGTCCTGAATCATCGTGGGACAATAGTAGCCCATCATTTTGATCTTCATCTTCATCTTCGGCCCGGCTTGATGAGAACCGCAGAGTCCGTAGTGAGTTTCTTAGACGACTCTCCTTGCTTCTTTCGGTCCCAGGCATCTCATCCATAGAGAGTCAAACGATCTCTTATATAGAGTATCATTGATGAAGGCGAAAGACAGAGCTCGTTTCATGAGCTGATGTTTTGAGGATTCGTTTCCCGGTGTTTGACATGATTTGAAGTAGTTTATAAAGACTTCTCTCCAATCCTTAGCCTTTTCTTGGTCCTCTATTTGTAGGTCTTTTTGCTTGGTCACTTCCTTTTCTTCAGACGACTCTGGGGATATTTCTGCTAATGCAAGAACCCGACAACTTTGCACAACGATTCTTACATCATCAAGGTTTTCGTCAACCAGTTCTTTAGCGAGTTTAGCTAATGCATCCGCTTTGCTATTTTCTATACGCGGTATGCTTTCTAGGGCATAGGAAAGGATTTGAGTCAGCAATTGTTGCACTCTCTTGCCATACTTTACCAACTCAGGTTTGCACGTTTGATAGTCGCCGTTTACTTGATTAATGACCAGCCGGGAGTCCCGTATATGAGGAGGTCTTTGATTCCCATGTCGGTAGCGATCTTAAGACCAGCTATCAAAGACTCATATTCTGGTTCATTGTTTTTCCTCGGCTCTGTTAAGGAAAAGGCAAGGCGCATTATCCCTCCTTGCGGAGTCATGAAGATGAGGCCTACCCCAGATTTGATTATGGGGGAGGTGTGCTTTCGCTTCTTCATGGAAGATGCCCTATCGAAGTAGAGTTCCTATTGGGTATCACTCCCTCCTCTTTCTTCATCGATCGTGTCAAACGTATGCTTGTCTGTCAATTCGCAATTTAGGGGTGAATCGGCAGGTATCGGATGCTCAGCGAGGAAGTCAGCGATGGCCTGGCCTTTCACTGCCTTGAGAGGTCGGTATGTTATCGAGAATTCCATTAAGAGTAGGGTCCATTTAGCGAGCCGTCCCGTTAGTATGGCTCTCGACATTAAATATTTGAGAGGATCCACCTTTGATATGAGATGGACCTCATACACCAAAGCATAATACCGAAGCTTCTTTATCGCGAAGATTAACGCCAGGCATCGCTTTTCGATAGGGGAGTAGTTGTTTTCTGCCCCTAGGAGAACATGACTCAAATAGTAGAGGGCTCTCTCCTTCCCTTGATCGTTCGCCTGCGCCCATTGAGCGCCTAAAGAACCTTCAAGGGCTATTGTGTATAGGATGAGGGGCTTTCCCTTGACTGGAGCGTCAGTACCGGTGGGTTCTGCAGATATTGCTTAATTTCGTCCAGTGCACTCTGGCCTTTACGATCCCAAACAAACGGGGTCCCCTTCTTCATTAGATGACTATAGGGGTGGTGTTCATAGCAAAATTTTGCATTATTATTGTAACATTTCAAAAAGATAAAATATTAATTTTGGGAATTTTTATAATTTAATATTATTTTATTGAATATTTTAATATTTTGGAATTATTAAATACAAATAAATGGGAAAAAATTTTGGAAAAATTATGGAAAATTCTAAAATAGGGTAAATTAGAGAATTATGCCACTTTTAAGTTTAATTGATTAGTTATATACTAAATTAGTGCTAATCGCGATTAAAAATCGCTAATCGGTTTTTTTGCATTTTTGTGCAAAACATGCACATATCATTTTCTACACTTGTGTTACATTTTATTGCCATGGTTCATTTGGATTCACTATTGGAGTGAGAAGGAAAAGAAAAAAAAAGGGGAAAAGGTAGGTAATGAGTGAGAGAGAGACCAAGTCAACCCCACCTTTTTGAACCATCCCTCATCATTTTCCCCTTCTCATTCTCTTTCCTCTCCCTCTCTTGAGCTGCTGCCCTCTCTCCCTCTTCTCTCTCCCTCTTCATGAAACCCTAGATCTACAATGAAAACAAAACCAAAACCTCATTCCCACTTCACAAAAAGTGTTCCCGAGCTCACTAGCTACACATTGAACCTAGCAAGATTGGATTTGGTGGACTTTGAGCAACTCAAGAATTTTCTTGAGTTGCCAAAGGAGGTAATTCCTGCACCTATAGAGTAGTATTTCAATTCCTTGTGCATCCATACTAGTTTTGTATCGATATTGTGATGTTTGTGGATTTTAAAGAATTCAAGTAAGGGTTTAGGGAAAAACTGAAATTTAAGATGAAATTGAGGATTGTGGTGACCTTAGAATTCCTTGTGTGATGCTAATTTGAACCCAAACCTGAACTTGAAAACAGAATACGGAATTATGGAATCGATATCGGGGAAAACTGGAAATCTGTCACTGTTTTGTGTAATCTGCTATCACCCCGAGACCCCAAAAATGAAACTGAGTTGACAGTGAGACGTGCAGGCACCAGTGAACCACCACCCCAAACCCTAGCCCCCAACTCCTTTTCGAGGCCGCTAATTATCCCATTCTGGCCGCAATTTGCGGCCAGAGCAGGGTGGATTTGTCTCGTTTTGCGTGCATGCCCCTATTTTCTCTAGTCTTGACCCTGGGTACTTCTAGTTTTGACTGATTCCATCTAGGGTGAATCTGGGTTGATTTTCCTATGTTGGTGTAGGATTTACGACTTGATTTAGCATGGATTTTGGTGTTTTGTGATTCATTCCTGTCGGGTGGCGTTTGGACGTCAACGACAAGTGGATATTGATCGTGTTTACATGCGAGTCGATAGGTTTTTACCTATGCGGGTAGCGTGTGCTATTTTGGTTTCCGATGTGATTTTCATGTGCTTTAGCATTGTGATATACTTGTAGGTACACTACGAGATGTTGAGGCAATGAAGATGAAGATGGCGATATCGGCACCGACACATGAGAAGCAAGGTGAGTAGATTATATCTACGGGGCGAAGTCGGGTGGATGGCGTATAGCACCCCCGCAGTCCGTGGTGATGTATACGAATACGTATACACACATATATTTATTATGTGTTGTTTAGGGCTTTTGATGGTAATAATGGATTATTGTTGATAAGGATGTATTGGTTGAGTAGTGCGAACCCTAGAATAGTGGTTGCACCCACACTCACACATACACACATACTTGCATACATTCTTTCATATATCTGTGCGCACATGATGGTGCGTATATCTACACATGGGTATGGGACTATGTGTTTATATACGGGATTTGAGGATGATACGTGGGGTTCGAGATGATATTTGATATGAGGCCGTGAGATCGGCGATGTGACATAGTTCGTTTTTAAGGTGGGATATGATGGTTTTAGCGGGCCTTTGGGCATGTGTTTTACCCCGCATTCATATTTATGTAGATGGTATCGATTTGTACTAGACTTAGAGTAGTACTCCAGATTATGCGATCTGATGATGGTGATACCTGATATGTGATGAGATAGTGTGATATTGACCCCTACCCAGCTATTGGGATACCGTACGACGATTTATCGTACGAGCCGATATTGATGAAAGATCCGCACTCATGACTCGAGGATATCTTACGATATGTTATTGAGGCGGGATCACCGACTATTATATCTATATCTATCGACTCAGATTTAGGTGGTTTCCTACCCCTCCTGTCTAGATTACTTAGTAGACATTGGACTAGACCGAGTCATACCTATTTCAAAACTAACGAATCGGGGATATTTAAAGATAGGCAGAAGGGTTATACGGATATTTTCAAATGATGCATCTTTTCTTAAAACAACGTAGCCCTTGTTTTACCAAAAGCCCTGATTCGTCTTATTTCAAATGGCACCACTGCATGACATGTACATATTGGTGTAGATTCCTTACTTTTGCGTTGATTATTTGATTTCCGCATATTCATGCTATTCACATTGCTTTGCATATGATTGTTGCTATATTATTATCCTGCTGTTAGGACACCAGCACCATTATCGATGATGCGTATGTTCCACGTACACTGTTGCCGGCTCACACACTTCATCATCGATAATTGCCATGTCACTACACTGTAGTACTGTTGCATTCAGGATTTGACCCTAGTATGACATATTGATATTCTTACCTTTCTGCTATATGTCGCATACATGTTGCTTTCTGATTATACGCATTGAGATATGCTGTTTCCATGATATTTCTGGTTTTTGGGAACCGGGGGTGTTTTCAAAGAGGATATGTATTTGTTTTGAAAACCCGGTTACCCTTGATATGATATTTCAGTGCGTCCACCATGTGTTTTCTCGGTGCTGAGAGCGACATGTGTAACCCAAATCGAGGAGTGGACGAGCAGATTGCGGGTACATGGTGGACCCAGTATGGTTCCCCTCGGCAAGATGATCGATGAGCTTTGCCGATTGAGTCTGGAGGCGGGAGAGTACCTACCGGTGATTGGTTGGACCTGGCGGTTATCCGGAGGATACTGATCAGAGTCGATAGATGGATGTGGGTGTACTGCCGGGGCCGAGGGCCGATACCGCAGACAGAGCCCGTGGGCCGATCCGGACTGACGGAGCCCGATATATGAGGATTTACGTGCCGATGCTGGGCACAGTTTTCATGATGTTTTTCTATGATTTTGTTTATATCCTCATAGTGCATACATGATGCTTATTGTCATTGGGTGACGGGTGGACGGGTTCCACATATATATACAGATATGGATCATATACAGACTGGATTTACACTGATCATACTTCATTTGTATATATAACAGGGTACGAGAGCGCTGTTATATATACCCTTACACCAATAATAGTGGTATGGGACGCTAATATATGTGTATTGATACTTCATCATATTTACTTCATGCAGACATACCCTATACTGATGACATGTTATTACCTGAGTACTTGGCACTACATACCTGTTTAGATGTTGCTTTGCCACCTTATCATGTATCAGGCTTATTCCTTGAGGTTTATTACTGGTGGTTGACCTAGGTTTATGTCTTGCATTCGGTTTCTGCTTGTAGATATTCTCTATTCACGAGTTGGCAACTCACCCCCGTTGTACCATAGTTCTTGCAGGTTTTGCCGTACAGGTTCCTTTGCGGCATTTCTGGCACATTGCTTCCTTGAGGGTGAATTGCATTTGGTAGGTGGTTTCTTTTGCATCAAGAACCACCATTGTACTTATATTATTCATTGTATCTAGAATTTCCATCAACCAAATTTGTATATTGTTTCAGACTCAGACTTTAGTGATGTATTATTTGACCTTAGAGTCGCGCTTAGTAGTATTGCGGTTTTCATGCTTACTGTGTTTCTTTTGGATTTGATCCTCGCCTTTCGGCGTTGTATATTATATTGCATGTGTGGTTGTGACCGTCAATTGACGAAGAGCTAGCTCCCGTTTGGGGATGCCTTTTATCATTGTATATGTGTTGTGCTTGTTGTACCCCGTTCGGGGTCAGTATTTACAAAAGAAACTCTGCCGAAATTTTTAGAAAAGACTTTACCTTTTAAAAATGCACATTCGGCTTAGTTATTTAAAAACCTTGACTTCAAACATGTTTCCCCTCACTTCTTTAAAAACCAGTTTTCTTTACTTACTCTTAAAATGGTTTTAGATTTCTGGGCTTTTGGCTTACTTGGATCAGATGGGGTCCTATAGACTTCATATGGTTCAAGGGCCAGTCACGTGCTCTTTCGGGTCGTGACAAAGTTGGTATCAGAGCGCTAGGTTGACCTTGGTTCGAGTCTAAGTTTGACTATGTGGAGCCTAGGGGCTTGACCTTACGGAACTTAGACTTAGTCGAGGGGGGTATTAGACCCGAACTTTCGTCGTATAGGATGACCCTTGGTTGATGGAATAGGTAACTAAAGTAGAGTGACGTACCGTTGGTATGTTCCGCGGCATACTTACGACACGCCACTCCGCTTAAGGAACCTTAGGATGTACATATTTTCGAGATCAGTGATTCTCTTCATATCCATGGTTATACATCCCTTTGAGATCCCCGATTCTAATAGTTCATGATCATACCTTTATTGATGATGTTCCTTCTTATGATCATGTATCCACTCTGGATATGTTGTTTCCTTTCTTGCCATTGATCTGCTCTCTTCGATACTCGATTGAGGTTCCTGTCGCCATGTTTGAGCGCAGTTTGGGCTGCTGCCAGGGTTACGGTCAGGGCGAGCTCGTCTGGTACGAGAGCCGACCATTGTGTTTTCTGGTGACATGGGAACGTCTCGAGTTAGTATTGGTGATTGTGACCTCTAGTAGAGGCGAGTGCTTGGTTTTGCCCCGGATGATCGGGCCATTTTTAGAGCTGGCAGTTGAGAGAGGACTGTTGATGTACAGCATACCTCAGAGATTAAGATGTCGCCTACCGTGGAGACAGATGGACCAGCTGTTGCTGAGATTGACAGGATGTCGCTTTCGGAGCTTACGAGCTGAGATTGTCGGAGCTTCCATGCGGATATGAGACAGATTATAGCTAGTCTACCCGAATTAAGAGACGAAGGTGATTCGTCCGATTTATGCACCGGAGCGGGCCCAGTTGAGTTGAAGATTTCCAGTGTGGAGAGTCTTACTCAGATCTAGAGCAGACCGATTCAGAGATGACCGCCAATGTGTCGCCTTTCTTGGAGGATTGAGGCGTTGTTCGGCGTACAGGCGAATGAGCCAGTTGCTGCTGCAAATGACGGGATATCGCCCAGATGGATGGAGCTACTGCAGCGTGAGCATATACTTAGAGAGATGATAGCGAGTCGCTAGTCACTTGAGGAAGAATGACTAGGACATTTGATTCGTCCGTTTACCGATGCGAGGTCATCAGATAGATTGATTCCAGCTAGAGACGACTTCACGCAGATTCGTTGAGAGTCGATTGAGACGATCGAATGTCAGGAGCCCATTTTCCAAGTTTAAAGTATACGGAAAGACATGCAGGTGATTCTATGGACCCTCTAGAAGAATGAAACCCTAACTCGACTTAATGACCGTGTGAAAGCCTTTGAACCTTAGGGTTTGCGGCAGTTCCTCGGCGCCATTAGTGAGGCTTGGGTTTGCCCTTCTACGGCTGGACCACCGACGCTGTGGCATGTACTCGATACTATTAAACTGTACTCAAGATGTTGATCTCTTGGGGGATTATAAGGTTCTGGCAAGTCGATCGAATGTTTCGACATCATTCGGATATCATGTGATGGGATGCATTGCTTGGGAGACTCCAGATACGAGTATAGCCGTTGGAGCACAGTCCATGCAGCCACGATGAGACGAGTCCGAAATCAGTCGACATTGAAGCAGAGTGAAGAAAAGAGTTCGCAAGAGATTTCGACGAGATGACGTCCCACTCCGCTGACATCAGAGATGTGATACGCGCCCAGAGGCGTTGTATATGGATATATCTTCCAGAAAGAAGCGCGATAAGTATGCAACCGTTCCGGAATAAGAATTTGCTTCAGCGATGGATGATGACTTCCGGGCAATCCGGCAGGAAGGAGATTTGAGAGAGAAACCTCGAAAGGACCTTTCTGGAATATGATACGAGAAGACCTAGACCCAGGAGTGGTCATATTGCGCACACCCAGCAGGCCAGAGTTCGGCATTGTCGACGAAGTAGTTGACCAGGTTCGGATAAAGGAACTTACCAGATGCATTGCAAATTGATCAAGGATGGACGAGTGTTGAGTATTCCTCCGATGGTTGGGACGTGTTCCCGAGGACCTGTTCGGCCTGACATCTTCTACAGAATGATGAAGCTACAGAGTACGCGATTTCGAGTCCGTGCGAGAGACTTCAGATTGACCGTGGCCGAGGACAGTGCAGTGTGTAGAGAGCATGGCGTGACGTTATAGTGGACGACGAAAGAGACAGGTGGAACCAGAGGTTTGGGCGAGACGCTGACGAGCTGTCATTACTTCCCGTCGAGACTAGAGACCTGATATGCTTACAGAGACGTTGGGATGCGACCAATTTCCGAGAAAATATTGTGCTGAGGACACAGATGTCTATCGAGTGTGAAGAGATTATGCAAGAGAGCCAGCCTCCGTACAGTTCGGCATAGGCAAGATCGGAAGAGACCTTGAGCAGAATTCCTTGCAGGACATTGCTGCAATGATGTTTGCACCCAGGATCAGATGTGTGATGTGCTTTCAGAGAGCCAGAGGCCGACGCCAGTGGCATGCTGCCTTACGAGTGGTCGTGAGGATTGACCGAGAGGTGACCAGAGAAGTGCCAGAACGGAATCGTCCCCGTTAGCACACCTGACAGGGCCGATGAGCCGATTGACTGCGAGATAGGTAATCCGCAGAGAAGATAAGGACCCAGAGTCAGAGGACGCCAGACCGTGAGCAAGAGGCAAGTAGATATCCTGCGCTGCTAACAGTGGATGCAACGACTCCTTCTCGACCTTGAAGGAGGAACTACCGACGACGGTATGATGATTTGTGATTTTGTGATTCGATTATCACGTATCCGTCATTTTGGATTTCGGTATTTTGGGCATTCTGTTTGCATGATTTAGTTTGATGACTGAGTTTCATGATATTTGTTTCATGCACCCACTGGGTATTTATATTTTGCGCATAAGTTATTACATTCGAGGTATTGATTGTGATTTCACGCCTATCTTATACAGTGATTTGATTTACACTTCCAGCATAGTTTTCATGCACCTTTAGTGTTTTGATATACGATTTTGGTGCACGCCAGATGCACTAAATCGGGATTCTTCGTGCATGTCACATGCACCTGATTTTTTTTACTGTCAGGCACACACGTTGCCTACGACAGATGTTTCGTGCACACCAGTTGCACCTAGATGTTGTTTTGTACACCTGTTTGACACATATATGGATTTTTGATTCCTTGCGCACCAGACGCACAGGATGTTCTTATATATGCATTTTGGGGAATGATTTCTAGTAGAGCAGTACATTTTTATGATATTCTCTATGTATTGATGTCTTCGGAGCCCCGACAAATTGGATTATTATTGAAATTGTTTTAGTATTTGGGGTTTAAATTTAAATTCGGGGACCGAATTTCTTTAAGGGGGGTAGATTGTAACATTTCAAAAAGATAAAATATTAATTTTGGGAATTTTATAATTTAATATTATTTTATTGAATATTTTAATATTTTGGAATTATTAAATACAAATAAATGGGAAAAAAATTTGGAAAAATTATGGAAAATTCTAAAATAGGGTAAATTAGAGAATTATGCCATTTTTAAGTTTAATTGATTAGTTATATGCTAAATTAGTGCTAATCGCGATTAAAAATCGCTAATCGGTTTTTTTGCATTTTTGTGCAAAACATGCACATATCATTTTCTACACTTGTGTTACATTTTATTGCCATGGTTCATTTGGATTCACTATTGGAGTGACAAGGAAAAGAAAAAAAAAGGGAAAAAGGTAGGTAATGAGTGAGAGAGAGACCAAGTCAACCCCACCTTTTTGAACCATCCCTCATCATTTTCCCCTTCTCATTCTCTCTCCTCTCCCTCTCTTGAGCTGCTGCCCTCTCTCCCTCTTCTCTCTCCCTCTTCATGAAAGCCTAGATCTACAATGAAAACAAAGCCAAAACCTCATTCCCACTTCACAAAAAGTGTTCCCGAGCTCACTAGCTACACATTGAACCTAGCAAGATTGGATTTGGTGGACTTTGAGCAACTCAAGAATTTTCTTGAGTTGCCAAAGGAGGTAATTCCTGCACCTATAGAGTAGTATTTCAATTCCATGTGCATCCATACTAGTTTTGTATCGATATTGTGATGTTTGTGGATTTTAGAGAATTCAAGTTAGGGATTAGGGAAAAACTGAAATTTAAGATGAAATTGAGGATTGTGGTGACCTTAGAATTCCTTGTGTGATGCTAATTTGAACCCAAACCTGAACTTGAAAACAGAATATGGAATTACGGAATCGATATCGGGGAAAACTGGAAATCTGTCACTGTTTTGTGTAATCTGCTATCACCCCGAGACCCCAAAAATGAAACGAAGTTGACAGTGAGACGTGCAGGCACCAGTGAACCACCACCCCAAACCCTAGCCCCCAACTCCTTTTCGAGGCCGCCAATTATCCCATTCTGGCCGCAATTTGCGGCCAGAGCAGGGTGGATTTGTCTCGTTTTGCGTGCATGCCCCTATTTCCTCTAGTCTTGACCCTGGGTACTTCTAGTTTTGACTGATTCCATCTAGGGTGAAATCTGGGTTGATTTTCCTATGTTGGTGTATGATTTACGACTTGATTTAGCATGGATTTTGGTGTTTTGTGATTCATTCCTGTCGGGTGGCGTTTGGACATCAACGACAAGTGGATATTGATCGTGTTTACATGCGAGTCGATAGGTTTTTACCTATGCGGGTAGCGTGTGCTATTTTGGTTTCCGATGTGATTTTCATGTGCTTTAGCATTGTGATATACTTGTAGGTACACTACGAGATGTTGTGGCAAAGAAGATGAAGATGGCTACATCGGCACCGACACATGAGAAGCAAGGTGAGTAGATTATATCTACGGGGAGAAGTCGGGTGGATGGCGTATAGCACCCCCGCAGTCCGTGGTGATGTATACGAATACGTATACACACATATATTTATTATGTGTTGTTTAGGGCTTTTGATGGTAATAATGGATTATTGGTGATAAGGATGTATTGGTTGAGTAGTGCGAACCCTAGAATAGTGGTTGCACCCACACTCACACATACACACATACTTGCATACATTCTTTCATATATCTGTGCGCACATGATGGTGCGTATATCTACACATGGGTATGGGACTATGTGTTTATATACGGGATTTGAGGATGATACGTGGGTTCGAGATGATATTTGATATGAGGCCGTGAGATCGGCGATGTGACATAGTTCGTTTTTAAGGTGGGATATGATGGTTTTAGCGGGCCTTTGGGCATGTGTTTTACCCCGCATTCATATTTATGTAGATGGTATCTATTTGTACTAGACTTAGAGTAGTACTCCAGATTATGCGATCTGATGATGGTGATACCTGATATGTGATGAGATAGTGTGATATTGACCCCTACCCAGCTATTGGGATACCGTACGACGATTTACCGTACGAGCCGATATTGATGAAAGATCCACACTCATGACTCGAGGATATCTTACGATACGTTATTGAGGCGGGATCACCGACTATTATATCTATATCTATCGACTCAGATTTAGGTGGTTTCCTACCCCTCCTGTCTAGATTACTTAGTAGACATTGGACTAGACCGAGTCATACCTATTTCAAAACTAACGAATCGGGGATATTTAAAGATAGGCAGAAGGGTTATACGGATATTTTCAAATGATGCATCTTTTCTTAAAACACTGTAGCCCTTGTTTTACCAAAAGCCCTGATTCGTCTTATTTCAAATGGCACCACTGCATGACATGTACATATTGGTGTAGATTCTTTACTTTTGCGTTGATTATTTGATTTCCGCATATTCATTCTATTCACATTGCTTTGCATATGATTGTTGCTATATTATTATCCTGCTGTTAGGACACCAGCACCATTATCGATGATGCGTATGTTCCACGTACACTGTTGCCGGCTCACACACTTCATCATCGATAATTGCCATGTCACTATACTGTAGTACTGTTGCATTCAGGATTTGACCCTAGTATGACATATTGATATTCTTACCTTTCTGCTATATGTCGCATACATGTTGCTTTCTGATTATACGCATTGAGATATGCTGTTTCCATGATATTTCTGGTTTTTGGGAACCGGGGGTGTTTTCAAAGAGGATATGTATTTGTTTTGAAAACCCGGTTACCCTTGATATGATATTTCAGTGCGTCCACCATGTGTTTTCTCGGTGCTGAGAGCGACATGTGTAACCCAAATCGAGGAGTGGACGAGCCGATTGCGGGTACATGGTGGACCCGGTATGGTTCCCCTCGGCAAGATGATCGATGAGCTTTGCCGATTGAGTCTGGAGGCGGGCGAGTAGCTACCGGTGATTGGTTGGACCTGGCAGTTATCCGGAGGATACTGATCAGAGTCGATAGATGGATGTGGGTGTACTGCCGGGGCCGAGGGCCGATACCGCAGACAGAGCCCGTGGGCCGATCCGGACTGACGGAGCCCGATATATAAGGATTTACGTGCCGATGCTGGCCACAGTTTTCATGATGTTTTTCCATGATTTTGTTTATATCCTCATAGTGCATACATGATGCTTATTGTCATTGGGTGACGGGTGGACGGGTTCCACATATATATACAGATATGGATCATATACAGACTGGATTTACACTGATCATACTTCATTTGTATATATAACAGGGTACGAGAGCGCTGTTATATATACCCTTACACCAATATTAGTGGTATGGGACGCTAATATATGTGTATTGATACTTCATCATATTTACTTCATGCAGACATACCCTATACTGATGACATGTTATTACCTGAGTACTTGGCACTACATACCTGTTTAGATGTTGCTTTGCCACCTTATCATGTATCAGGCTTATTCCTTGAGGTTTATTACTGGTGGTTGACCTAGGTATATGTCTTGCATTCGGTTTCTGCTTGTAGATATTCTCTATTCACGAGTTGGCAACTCACCCCCGTTGTGCCACAGTTCTTGCAGGTTTTGCCGTACAGGTTCCTTTGCGGCATTTCTGGCACATTGCTTCCTTGAGGGTGAATTGCATTTGGTAGGTGGTTTCTTTTGCATCAAGAACCACCATTGTACTTATATTATTCATTGTATCTAGAATTTCCATCAACCAAATTTGTATATTGTTTCAGACTCAGACTTTAGTAATGTATTAATTGACCTTAGAGTCGCGCTTAGTAGTATTGCGGTTTTCATGCTTACTGTGTTTCTTTTGGATTTGATCCTCGCCTTTCGGCGTTGTATATTATATTGCATGTGTGGTTGTGACCGTCAATTGACGAAGAGCTAGCTCCCGCTTGGGGATGCCTTTTATCATTGTATATGTGTTGTGCTTGTTGTACCCCGTTCGGGGCCAGTATTTACAAAAGAAACTCTGCCGAAATTTTTAGAAAAGACTTTACCTTTTAAAAATGCACATTCGGCTTAGTTATTTAAAAACCTTGACTTCAAACATGTTTCCCCTCACTTCTTTAAAAACCAGTTTTCTTTACTTACTCTTAAAATGGTTTTAGATTTCTAGGCTTTTGGCTTACTTGGATCAGATGGGGTCCTATAGACTTCATATGGTTCAAGGGCCAGTCACGTGCTCTTTCGGGTCGTGACAATTATATCGTGCATTCTTAATCACATTACATATAAATAGGTGCTTTTGATCCATGTCTGCTAAATAGTTGCAGGTTACAGATTCTCAGATCGTTATAGTGAAATTCGTGAAAAGTCGCTACAAATGTGAGACTACGACCAACAATAGATGAATCCATATGATGCCGCCTATCAGTTCAAGGAACAAATGAAATCAGCAGACAGTTCAATACACAAAGCATAAGGGCGGCACAAGATTCAAGACTTCAACGCGAAGCTCAAGGCAAAAGTCCACATCATTCTGCACTATTGGAAATCTGGAAGAAAATAGAAGAGATTCTGAGGAACCAAGTGAAGAAAATAGAAGTTAAAAGCAACATGAAGCAACCCTGAAGAATTGAGCTCAAGTTCCCACTAATTGGCCGCGAAACCGCGGCCAAACAGGGCTTTCTGCCGCGGTTCCGCGACCGTATGGTGCACATGTCGGTGCACGTGTCGGTGCTTTGACCCGGCTTTCTTAGGGTAGTTTGGTAAATTCATGTATGGATCAGAATGTAACCTAGGGTTTTTTCTATCTATAAATAGGAAAGCCAAAGGCCTAATTAGGTGTGTCTCTTTTTGTGGTGCCTCTTTGAGGGTGCCTTTCTTAGGATGCCTCTTTTTTAATTCTTAGATCTAAATTCCAATTGTAATGCATTGTTGAGAGGACATCAATAAAGTAAGTTTTCATTTTATCTCGCATTCTTTTTATCTGAATTTTAATTCCTGCAATTTTTTATTTGTTCTTTTATTATCTGCAATTTAGTTCTTCTATTAAAATAAAAAAAAATAAATTTTATTGTTATCTTCCTAATGAGTGAGTAATTCCTCACTTGTTAGGGATAGGAGAGGGAAGGTTTGAGAGAAGAAAATCTCTCTCATTCTTTTCTTTGCCCAAATAATTTTAATTAAGGATTCCCTTTAAATCAACCATAATCCGCTCACTACGGCACCCTATCCTACATGATAGCGGTGATTCCCTAGTTAGACCGGTTGGTTGAATTAACCGGAGGTTAGGGCTAAGAGTCAAGAATGGACAGACAAGGACCAAAAGGAAGAAACTAAATTTCTTCCCAGTCGTGCTAATCCCCGTTGTTGCTGATTATCCTAACACCTGTATTTTTAACTAGGGCATTGAAAGAAGTGAGAAGAATTCCTATTTAGAACTGACCTAATCCTAACCCTAGCAAGCCTTTTGTCAACTTATTCTTATTCATAGATCTTAAAACAACAACCAATATTTTTGGACTTAACTCGTTAGAACTTAAAGAAAAGGACACCATCTCCCTGTGGATCGACCCATACTCAATCGGCTAGCTACCAAGCGACACCGTCTTGATTGCGGTAAATTAAACACAGAAAAACTCTGACAATCAAATGGCGCCGTTACCGGGGAGACGGTAGTTTCTTTCTTTGTGTAATTTCGGGTTAAAAAAATTTATTTAAAAATATTATAAAAAATTTAAAAAGTTTAAAAATAAAAATAAAAATAAAAATCATCTTGTTATTTTTGAAAGGTTTTTTTTCAAGTGTGCAGGCTTGGAACAAACTCTGTTTCAGATCTAGAGCAAACTCAGTGAACAAATCAAGAAATAGGGAATCTAAACAGAAAGAGGAGAACCAACTCAGCACAGAGAAAAATTCTGAAAATCCAAACTCCCTAATCCGTCGCGGAAACGCGGCAGAAGCGCTTGTTTGACCATGGAACCGCGGTCAAAGGGTGACATCAGCAACCTAAAAATCTCTGTGAGTATCTCATTTCTCATATACTCTCCTCTGCACTCCACATAAAAAAAATTCCTGCAGATTTCTTTGCACGGATTCTCTTTCTCCTATCCAATAAATTGTTTTTGTGCAGGATTCTTGGCGCTGCCAAATAAAGAAAAAGTTTGCAAGTGTTTTATATTTTGCGGGTTACTGCTTTGCATATTTAAAATGGAATCTAAGGGGTTCTAACACCAATTAAGATTGGGTGGGGATTTCATTACCCTTCCTAAGACCCTAGAAATCACAAAAAGAATATGCATCACTCTTGAGTTAATTAAAAAATATCTAGACTCAGCCAACTAAGGACTGTCGTGCTCATTAGGATGAGGATGGTTGTGGGCATTCAGTCGTTTATCTAAACCTGACTTTGTGGTGTCTAGGCTAGACAAGTGAGAAAGGTAACTTTAAAAGGCTCGTCTCACGGTAATTCATGAGCGGAACCCTCCTTTCTTCATTAGTGCTTACCTGACCACAATTGGCGGTAAAGAGGCGATTTGAGGGATATCTCACAACTTGTCATTTTGGAACAATTAGGAGCAGTCTAGTTAACTTAGAAGACAATAGTTCTAGGTTTGATTGTGCATGTTTTAAACTATGATTGTTTTAAATTCTTGCAAAAATCCTTTCTAAAAAAATACTTCCAAAAATTTCAAAAACTCCAAAAACAAACATTTTTTAAAAAAATATATAAAATAATTTTTTTTAAAAAATAAATAAATCACATTCTTTTTTCTTCTCCTTTCTCTCATTACATCATGGGTATCCCACCTCCAAAACTCTTGCCGAACTTTGATACTCTCAACCAGACATTAGTTTCTATGCTTCTTGTTTTAGTCGAATTTCGAACAACCCCTCCATGCCCAAAATTTCTTTGAAAGATCGAATAGACGTGTTTAGGACAACCAATTGGACTCCGCAATCCACCTTGTATCAACCATTTCAACCTTCACCACCTTCTTACGTTGATACTCCTTTTGAGAGTCCAGTTGTAACCCCAAAACCTATGTCTATTCCTGAACATATTGAACCATCTCGTAATCGATCTTTCACTCCTTTCACCACTGCGAATTTTTTGGACCAACAATTCCATTCACCTTCTTATCCGTATGTTGAACCTACTCATGTCCAACCATTCAATTCCTACCCATCCTACCCAACTTTTACACATTCCCTGGACATTGCTTCTACACAGCCATTTGGGAGTTTTCAGTATCCAAACAAATTTGATTTTTTTACCGAAACTCCTTCACAACCTATGTCTAGTCTGGAACAGGCATTGGAAGACTTTAGGGTAGTGTCATGCCAACAAATGATGGATTTGAATGCGTCCATGGCCGCCCTCATACAACCTAGTGACCCGGTAGCTGGTTTTCAACTAGCTCCAAATTTTCCAATGTATGATGAGGCGGTTGGACAAATTGAGAATTTGAGTGGTGAGAGTGAGCTGTACACCCTTCCAAATCAAACCTACGCATCCCCAATTGAATCCCACAACTCCGGTTTTGAATGTCTATCAAGTATTCCAAATGATTCACCAGTTGAAGATAAAACGTTTAATGAGTTGTGCGACTTTGTAGTGTTTGATTTACCTGATTGTGAAGGGTCCCTTTCGAGTGAAACCATCACCAATCCCTTTGACCTTTACACCTCCACTCTAGAACCTGAATTGATTAATATCCATGCTTTTGATGAGGTTTCTAAGAAAATTGATTTTTACTTGATTGAGGATATCGACGCTGGAAATATTTTGGATGATGAACCTGCAGATTTGACTGAATTTTTCTCTCCAGTTCATCATGCCGAGTCATTAAATGTTTCTCCCGAACTTCATATGCGTCTTGATTTTGATGAGAATTGCATGGATAAGCTAAATTTTGAGGAAATTATTGAGGATGAAGCAGTTTTACTTGAGAAGTCGGATTTTCCAATTCATTCTATCTTTTTCATTGACTGTGCACACCCTCCTGAATCCTTAACCGATACCCTTCCTCACTCACTTCCCTCCATCCTCGCTCCGACCTTGCAAGAAACCGTTACACTTTCATTTTCAATGTCTGGTTTACCAAGTTCGACGTACCCATGTTTTCTCACGAATCTTGAGGATTTGACCTCATTTCTCAGTGGGTTGATAGATTAGCACAATCTCTTTTTACACATCGATCATTACAAATTGTGCTAATTTATATACTCCATCTCCACCCTCAAGTTCGCATTCAAGTTCTTTCTCCCACTTTCTCTGGTTCTTCTTCTAATCTTCCTTTAATGATAGCGAGTGTTAATGAATCACAATCCGATATTTTGAGTTCGATAATTCTAGAAAAACAACATGATTTATACTATTTTAAGAATAAGGTAGATGAGCATTACGAGTCTCCTACCTCCGTAATTTTTGAAAAATTAAGTGTGTTGAATTCTGGCGTGACACTTATTGATATTGAAACGTTCAATCGGACCATCGATGAAAGTTTCGAAGATATTTTCGCCGACGAATTCGCATTCCTAAACGACACAGATTTTGTGATTAATCAATCTCCACCTGAAGAAGTCGAACCACCACCATTTCTTCTTATCCCATACGAGAATGTAACCATTCTTCCCATTCCTAATCATCCACATTCTCGTTTCCGTTCACAATTATTATTTCGTCTCTACAAATCGAGACGTAAACCTTTTCTCTTACACCACTTATCTCTTCCCCACATCTTCCTGCCTCCACACAACATGTTCTTTCACCAACCACACCATTATAACGATAAATTTTTTGAATGGTTGGTGCTAACCTTTGGCCTGTGTAAGGCCTTGTATAGCTTGATACTTTGTTTTTCTCTTCCCTAACTCTGAACTTTAACGCTTAAACAGTGGAAACACTGTTTCACTTAAGTTTGGGGGGACCTTTTTGTGTATATATATATTTTTTTCTTTTTCTGTTAATAATAATAAAATAAAATAAAAATAAATAAACAGTGGAGTGCCGACAATTCTGACCCTCTTGGTGTAGCCTGACAGTGAGGGCACTATCAAGTTTAAGTTTGGGGGGTGCTCGGTAAGCTTTCTTCCTTCGCATCATGTGTATATTTTTTGCATTTGCATACTTATTTTTAAAATCCATAAAAATAAAAAATTTTAAAAAAAATTGAAAATTTCAATTTTGGCCATATTTAACTTAAGTTCAACATAACGGTTGACTAGTTAGGAAAAACTAGATCCTAAACTTAGCAAATTAAAAACCCTAAAAATAACCTTTCTTAAAGTTTAACTGTAGAAAATATACGTCCTTGTAGTTTATTTAGAAATAGGCAAATTTTTAGTTCAGTTCTTGGGCTAAATCGAAATAAGGGAAGAGTATTGAAAGCTCAACTTTACGCACTCACACACATCTTGAAACTGGGGATAGTAGAGGATACCTTGAAATGCTCTTGTCTAAAATCCTTAGTTTGAAAGAAAATAAAATAAAAGTATAAGTAGTGAATAAAGAGAGAGAAAAAAATGAACTCTGGTTTTGTAATTACTTAAGGCAGCATAAATAAAAAAATATAGCGAGGGTGCTTTATCACCTAGTGCCTTAGACCAACTGGTTTGGGAGTCACTGCTAAGCCTTAGGTATTGCAAGACGAGGAATTATGCCTAAATGCGCAAGCACATTTTGTAATCGGTCGTTTAGTACCTCAAGAAGTATTAACGGTCGCATGAAGGATGTGTAAGCAATTTCATCTAAAATTCACCAACTAAAAGTATTTTGGAAGATGGACAAGAGTATGATAGCTTGAATTGAATTTCCAAGTGTAGGGGTGATAATTACACACACGTAGGGGTATATAATTGGAGTTTGGAGAAGAGATAGGAATAAAAGATAAGACTTATATTTTCAGTAGAGATGATAAAAATTCCTAAGTTAAGATTGCACCTTAGAAAGAAAACTTAGGAGATGTTGAAAGCTTTATAAACTGGCAAAACATATATGATCTAAGGTTAAATAAAAAGGAAGTGTGAAAAATACGGGTTGATAATTTCTAAAGATGATAGATTTTCTTGCTAGAATACTGAATTGAAGAGTTAGAGTCAACGGCCAAATTGATCGGATTTTGTGGGTAGTATCCATTGAAAACCCTCGGGAGACAACACTCCTCCTACTGGGGACACCTAGAGGTTTAACGGCTTGTTGCACGAGCTCAGTGCAATCGCGTTCCCTGCGAAAGTGAGGCTAGGTTTTTTCGAGAATAAAATTGGCTTTGCTCAGGACGAGCAAAAGATAAGTTTGGGGGTATTTGTTCATATCAAAATTTTGGATTATTATATCCCCCATTCTTAATCACATTACATATAAATAGGTGCTTTTGATCCATGTCTGCTAAATAGTTGCAGGTTACAGGTTCTCAGATCGTTACAGTGAAATTCGTGAAAAGTCGCTACGAATGTGAGACTACGACCAACAATAGATGAATCCGTATGATGCCACCTATCAGTTCAAGGAACAAATGAAATCAGTAGACAGTTCAATACACAAAGCACAAGGACGACACAAGATTCAAGAATTCAACGTGAAGCTCAAGGCAAAAGTCCACATCATTCTGCACTGTTGGAAATCTGGAAGAAAATAGAAGAGATTCTGAGGAACCAAGTGAAGAAAATAGAAGTTAAAAGCAACATGAAGCAACCCTGAAGAATTGAGCTCAAGTTCCCACTAATTGGCCGCGGAACCGCAGCCAAACAGGGCTTTCTGCCGCGGTTCCGCGGCCGTATGGTGCACGTGTTAGTACATGTGTCGGTGGGTGTCGGTGCTTTGACCCGGATTTCTTAGGGTAGTTTGGTAAATTCATGTATGGATCAGAATATAACCTAGGGTTTTTTCTATCTATAAATAGTAAAGCTAAAAGCCTAATTAGGTGTGCCTCTTTTTATGGTGCCTCTTTGAGGGTGCTTCTCTTAGGATGCCTCTTTATAAATTCTTAGATCTAAATTCCAATTATAATGCAATGTTGAGAGGACATCAATAAAGTAAGTTTTTATTTTATCTCGCATTCTTTTTATCTGAATTTTTATTCCTGCAATTTTTTATCTGTTCTTTTATTATCTGCAATTTAGTTCTTCTATTAAAATTAAAAAAAATGAATTTTATTGTTATCTTCCTAATGAGTGAGTAATTCCTCACTTGTTACGGATATGAGAGGGAAGGTTTGAGAGAAGGAAACCTCTCTCACTCCTTTCTTTGCCCAAATAATTTTAATTAAGGACTCCCTTTAAATCAACCATAATTCGCTCACTACGGTACCCTATCCTACATGATAGCGGTGATTCCCTAGTTAGACCGGCTGTGGTTGAATTAACCGGAGGTTAGGGCTAAGAGTCAAGAATGGACGGACAAGGACCAAAAGGAAGAAACTAAGTTTCTTCCCGTGCTAATCTCCGTTGTTGCCGATTACCCTAACACCTGTATTCTTAACTAGGGCATTGAAAGAAGTGAGAAGAATTCCTATTTCGAACTGACCTAATCCTAACCCTAGCAAGCCTTTTATCAACTTATTCTCATTCATAGATCTTAAAACAACAACCAATTTTTTGGACTTAACTCGTTAGAACTTAAAGAAAAGGACACCATCTCTCTATGGATCGACCCATACTCAACCGGCTAGCTACCAAGCGACACCGTCTTGATTGCGGTAAATTAAACACAGAAAAAATCTTACAATCAGGCGGCATTTGCCGGAGAGGTTAGCTATGAACCGTCGGATATACGCGAGCTTCGCTTGTAGAGACCGCAATTGTTTTAAGGCTTTTGGAGTGGGCATTCCATAATCGCCTTGATCTTCGAGGGATCTATTTCGATGCCCCGATGTCGTATGATGAACCCTAGAAATTTGCCTGAGGAGACTCCAAATACGCATTTTAGAGAGTTCATCTTCAGGTTATACTTACGAAGACGTTGGAACACTGTTTTCAAATGCTCCCAGTGTTCCTCGTACGATTTGCTTTTCACTACGAGGTCATCGATATAGCTTTCGATGATTTCATGTATGATTTCGTCGAAAATATTTGTCATGGCCCTCTGATAGGTAGCGCCGGCGTTCTTCAGACCGAAAGGCATCACTTTGTAGCAGAATATGCCCAGAGGAGTCCGGAAAGCGGTATGCTTATTGTCTTCGGGGTGCATCTTTATTTGATTGTACCCCGATGATCCGTCCATGAAGGAGAAGATTTCATGAGTGGACGTGTTATCTATCATCAAATCGGTAACCGGTACGGGAAAATCATCCTTCGGGCAAGCTTTATTGGGGTCTCAGAAATCCACGCAGATGCGCACCGTCCTATTTTTCTTCATCACCGGGACAATGTTAGCGATCCAGTCGGGGTATTGAACTTCTTAGATGAAGCCGGAGTCGATTAGCTTCTTGATTTTGGCGTTGATACTCATTTCAAGTTCGAGCCGCATTCTTCTTGGCGCTTGCTTGACTGGCTTAACGTCCAGAGATATCGCCAATTTATGCACAGCTATTTCTGGATCTAGCCCCGGCATCTCGGAATAGTTCCATGCGAAGCAGTCTTTATACTGCATGAGCACGTCTTTTAGCATAGCCACCTGCTCTTTAGAAAGCAGCTCACTGACGAACGTTGGCCGTGGGTCATTCGCCGTCCCCAAGTCGATTTTTTTCAGGTTGTCCGCCGTGGTGTGTATCCTATTTTCCAATTCATTTAGCTCCGGTGGAAATTCTGAGATCACCTCGTCTTCATCCTCATTTTCGAAGCGTTATCACATGACAGGTACAAGATCGTTTCCAAGAACGATGTTGATTTGGTTCTACTCCTGCTATATACGTTGCTTTTGGCATATGCTTTTGTGGTGGGGCTACCCTCCAACTATTGGATAGAGCGAATCTGCCGAGTTGATATTGGTTTTCGACCCAGTTTTTGAAGATGAAGCAGTCTTCAAGAGGATATCCTATCGCTTAGTGATAGGAGCAATAATCCGGGTGATGAACCTCGTCTACTTGATCGGGGTGCCGAGACCCCGGGAGTGTCATCATCTGATGTTTCATGACAAGGTCAAAGATTCTCCTTGTCTTGTCTTGAGGGAAAGAATATGCTAGACCCATCTTTTTTATAAGAGACAAATTTCGGCTGACCTTTTCTCGATCGCGTGGCCTTTTGGATTCATTTTTCCGTTGTCGAACGTTTTTTTCCCGTTCTTTAACTTGTTTTTGCCTCCGCGTCGGGCCTTTTTCTTATCTTGGGAATGCATGGTGGGCTGATGGTGGAGGGCATTGTCATCCTCCGTAGCCTGCTGAAGGAGGCATTGCATCTTGGATTTCTCGTAAATGGCCATTTCGCGGCTGTGGTCGTTCCGAATCTTTTGACTCGCTTCCCTTACTAACTTGTCCATCTGTTCTTCAAACGACGGACTCGACATTTTTATGACAGGACCTCGTTCTGGTTCAGCGTCAGCGTCTTTTAAAAGAGCACCCCCTTCTTCATCGAGGTCATTTATGACATGGCAGCCATGGAATTGCTCCCGTTTCTTGGACTGGACATATCCATGCCCAATCGTTTCCATTTTTCCGTTGGGCAATTTTCGCTGATTTCCGGGGATGTTCCAAATCTTGTTGTAGAACTGAGCTTTTCGAGGAGTCTGTTTGAAAGGTATGCATTGGCATCTTAATAAACTTCTCAATCCCTCCGTATAGTATCTAGGCAGACGGATGGGTTGGAGCCTGTCGAGCGCAAAATCGGCACCATGCCAGACTTCTCTTTCGATTTTAGTCTCCATGGATCGATAGAATAGGATCGCCTTTTCACCTCTTTGCCTAGGAGGGATGTAGAATGTCTGCAGCTCTTGCACACTATATGTCTCAAGCGCATCAATCTCTCTCTAGTGCTGCCGTGGAACCATGGCGATTTTCGAACTCTGATCATCTCCAGTGAAGGCCTGCATTGATGGACGGACCGAGAACACTGCGTTGATTTCATCTTCAGAGTCACTGCCAAAGACCAGAATAGGGGTAGATGGTCCCGGCATGTTGCATTGGGGAGGCCCCAAATAGACTATCTCTTCCTCCTCCTCGGTATCGCTCTCGAAGACCGGAATAGTGGTGATAGCTTTTTGCTTCTCCGGTTTATGACATCTTTCCGTGTCTTTAAAGTCTGGTAGGAAATACTTCGCATCTCCGTACTTTCGGACTTCGTTTACGGAGAATGGGTTTAGTTCCCCCATCACCGTATACTCGAGACCATCTTTGAAATATTTCATACACTTATGTTGTGTAGAAGGGATGATGTTGTACTCGTATAACCAAGGCCTTCCGAGCAAAGCGTTGTAGCAGGTCTTAGCGTCAATGACATGAAATTTGATGTCAGTGACGAGCATCCCAAAGCGTAATGTCAATATTACAGACTCAAGTGTTCGTGATGACTGGGAGTCGAACCCGGAGATGGTGGTTTTATCCTGAGCGAGGTGCTGAATGCTCATGCAGATTTCTTTTAGCACCCTCACATTTAGGAGGTTGAAAGAGTACCCGTTGTCAACTAAGATCTTCTTTATCTTGATGTCATGGCAATACCCGATGACATACAGGGGACGGTTGTGCTCTCACGTTCCATGGAGGAGATCTTCATCGCCTAAAGTGATGTCAGCTATGTGCACTTCTTCCAGCGCGTCCTTCATCTTTTCTTCGGCAAGGAAAGCTTGAAACTGCTCGGGCTCTTGTAATGCCCTGATCAGAGAATCTCATCTCTCTTTAGATAACAGAAGGGCATCGAAAACGCTTAGCTATGAGGGTATCTTCCTCACGTGTGCTAGGATATTGTAATCCACATTATTTTTCTTAGGCGGGTCCTTGGCTGCCAGCTCTTCGACGACTCGATCATCGAGGGCGATATCCTTAGGGAATTTTTCCTTCCCCTTATCTTTTTTGTTTGATCCTTTGTTTGTAGGTCCGAGATTCTTTTCGGGCAACGTACGACTACGCAACTTAATGTTTTCACAGTTCTTTATCTCTTCCTCTTTTCCTGAGGTAGATTCCTTGAAGAGAAGGCCGATGACTCTTTCTTCATCAGAATCGCTTCTGAAGGTGAAAACTTGCGATCCCCCGGAATCAACCATGTGACAGTTGCCGGCAGTTCTTTTGTGCTCATCTGTTGTGCTTCTCTGCTCCCGACGAGTTTTGCGCTTCATCCGCTTGAAATGTTGTCGGTGAGCAACGTATCCCTGCCATCACTTTTTAAAGGCCATGCATTCTTCGATAGGGTGTGCAATCCTTTTATGGTATAAGCAGTAGTCAGGATGTACATCTGCTTCGTCAAGGTGTATACCTCCAGAAGTAATTCCTTTGAAAGATGGCAGCTTCATTCCCATTATCAGGGCTTTAGTGAACCGTTTCCTTGTTTTAAGCCTTTTTTTGTCTGCCGAGGGCGTGTTTCGATCTGGTTGGAGTGCTTTGTGACTTATCCCTACCATGATTTCTTTAACTTGATGTTGACGCCTGGCCCTTTCAAATATGGCCATTTCACGCTCTTGATCAGCTTTGCTCTTCTGACGGGCTTCGTCCAGCAGCATGTCAATCATCTCGTCTGGCGGTTCTAAGGATTTTGGCACCGATTCTTCCCCTGGCTCCTCTATATTGTCTTCTAACCCAGAGGGATCTTCTTTGTCATTTACTGACGAATGAGAGATCATGTGACAACTTGTCACATAATTCTCGGGTTTTTCTGACGAGTCTTCTCCCTCATAATTGTCATTATCTCCGCTCTCAAGGACATGGTTGAGAAACTCTTAGAGTGTGACCGGGGTTCGCGCCTTCTGGTAATATTCCTCCAGTACATCAATATGCCTTTGCAGATCCATGTGCTTGTCATCAGGCTGCGCGGGCTTCTTGGCCTTCTTCTTCTTCTTCGAAGACTTCGACGGCTGGGCCTAGGTGTTTTGCCCATCGCTACCAACTCTCGATGTTGGGCACGGTTTCAGCATCCCCTCAATGATCTCTGGCTCCAGCGGGTTTTTCCATCTAATCGCCGGACATGTTTGAAGATCCTTCAGCATTCTTTTAGTTTTAGCCGAAAGAACAACTTTCCATGGAGCTTTCTCTATAAATTACCATGATGCCCCCGACATGTCCATCTTTTTAGGAGCGTGAGGTTGTGGCGGGTTTACCTTCCAGTTTTCAAACAGCGTGAATTTGCCTTGTTGGTACTGGTCCTCAATCCAGTTTTTGAAAACGAAGCAATCTTCGATTGGGTGGCCTACTATTCGGTGTTAGGGGTAGTAATTGGGATTGTTGACGTCGCCCAGTTGCAGTGGGCGTCTCGAATCTGGTAGAGTGATAAGCCTGTTGCGCACCATCAGTTCGAATAGTCTTCTCGTTTTATCCCGAGGGAATGCGTAAGGACGTCTCAGCTTTTCTCCGAGTGATCGTTGTTTATCATTTTGGCGAGCAGCTGGTTTCGGATCACTCAGTTGCTGCTGAGCGTTGGCTAAGAAGGTAGAATTCCCTTTACCCTTTTCATTTCGAGGCTCCATTTTTTAGGAGGACGGTCTATGGCCCATCTGGTCCATTTGGGCAAGCTTGTCGATCAAGGCTTGGAAAGTGGTCGGCTTGAAGAACATCATAAGTTGGGATATAGTTGCCTGCGGATCAAGGGTCCCCACGAACATGCCCACGGCAGGAGATTCTTCTATGAGTTGTTTGTATCTCGACCATAGGTTCCTCCACCGAATTGCATACTGAACCCAAGTCTCTCATGGCTTCACCCTGGCATTGATCAATGCCGTGATCGGGATGCGTTCGCTGGCGCTTGATAAACGCTGGGTGTTAGTTATATGTATGCCCTAGAGGCCATTACTGTACATATGATGTATATTGTAGTGGATGCTTGGACATATATAGGAAGGACTTTCTTGCTCGACATGATAGTATGCTATCTGGTTGCACTTTATCTTAACATGTACTCTGATTGTCTCTATGTTACATGTTGATAAAGCTCTTAGGATGTGTACTTGACTACCAGGACTATGATGTAAATCATACTGGTGGGGACAGTGTAGTCACAAAGTACATCCTTCAAATGTTCCTAGTCGTGGGAGTACCGAGACAGGGCATTGATACTCTAGAGTAGACTAGCGTATGCGCTTCTTGACCTATATGATGGGCGATCGATGATCATATATCCATTGGTGTTTGACATCAGAGAAGGTATACGGGTGCTCAGTAGAGACTGGGTACACTGGACGGACTCGCCGAGAACTCCCAGATAGTATTATACCTCACATCAGATGGCAGTTCTCTGGTGACACTGGTACAAGTTAGTCTGTAGACCCGAGATCGTCATAGAGTCTTGTGTGATTCCCACTGTGCTTTGATTTCCATCATACCACATCCAAGAGGGCGTACAAAATGGTGGCTCTAGGGTACAGTTCCGAATCACATGGAGGCAATGAGCGATAGGAGGGGATTCGTCTCTCCCGGTATAGGGAGTTGATGTTGCGCTGTGTTCGATTGGCTATAACTAGAAATCCCTGGCCAGGGTTGCTGAGATCTACTGGTAAGTGTTATCAGTAGTTTCTCAAACTGTTATAGACCTCATATCGACACGACTTATCAAGCTACTGGGGTCTGACGTTTACCACCCCTAGGCGAGATATGCGACATATCAGAGGAAGAGACCGGACAGTACGGGAGTGTTACTGATTGGATTCGCAGGAGAAAGTGTTATCAGTAGGTTGATTCGATAATTTAATGTATAATTATATATTTGATATATTAAATTACATTAACTAATATAAGCTTACTAAAAGATTCTTTTTCTCACTCGGGTAATACATTGATATATATGCGATATATGTTAATTGTATTATTTTATTTTGTTACAAAATATATTATATATGTGATATATAATATTGTAACAAGTTAAGGTTACAAATGCAACATATTTTGTGGAGTTTAAACATGGTTAGGGTTTGGATTAGGGTTAAACCTTCTTGAAGCTTCTAGAAGCTTTTGGTTTGTTTTTAACTAAAGATATTTTCTAAAGATATTTTGTTTGATATTTGTTAACCCAACCCAACCCTTCACCATGGTTAAGTCTCTACATGGGTTAAGTTATCATACTTAACCCATGGTTGCATTTCTAACCTCACTACAATTCATTATTCATCACAAATGAGTTCATCTTCTTCTTCCTCCTTACAAAGCTTTCTAGCTTTGAGTTTAGTGATGAAAATGAGTGAGATTAAGAAAATAAATGAGAGCTAAATTTCTACTTCATCATCCTAATCTATTCTAGCCATTTAGATTAGGGTGTTTGCTTTGCTAATACGTGATTAGCAAAGCAAGATCTTGGGTTTGAGTTTCTTCAAGATAGATCATCTTTGTTATTGAAGATCGGAAGCAAGCTTGCATCTTTCTTTTGTGGAGCCTCTCTAGAGTCCGGATACTCGATGATCGCAGCGAAGGGACCACAACACGGAGCTTTAGAAGTGAAGGACCGGACTACAAAGGTTGTAATCCCAAACTCTTAGAAGTAAAGTTGTTTAATTGCTTTGTTTCGCCTAATCTCTAGTCTAAGATCTTGGTTAGGGTTGTTCGGCACGTCTAAATTTTAAATCCGGCATGGTTGATGCCTTATAGACCCTTGTGAGTGTGCTTAGTAAACCTACAGTGGTATCAGAGACAAGCTAGAGCTTTAGGCGAAGTTTAAAATCCGATTGAACTCCGAATACCTATAAAATCCTAGTTTCTGTAAAAAAATTCAAAAGTTGACATTTTTCATATTAAAAATACTCAGAAAATAAAGCAGGTAAATCTAAGAATTACTGTGAAGTACGGACCACCAACTCGATCACATGAGCACGGAACCGCGGCCAAACTAAGCGTTTGGCGGCGGTTCCGCGGCCAAAATTTAGAGTTGGTCCCTGATACTTCAGGTATTAATTCTTGGGTTCTTTTTCATAGTTCTGGGAATTTTTAATTCTACTCAAGTGTTGAGTTTTCTGGAATGTATTGGGAACTCGTTGATTCGATCGGAAAGTTTAACTTCGTTTAAGATTATTCCGTGTAATGTAGAACGTGTTAAAATGTTCGAACGGATATCAATAACTCACCTTTTCCCATGTCGGAAAATTTCCAAGTGTTGGATTTTTTCATAGTTTAAGAACGTTCTAAGTCGTGAAAGTAACGCGGTGGACCCTCTAGAAGAACACAAACCTTAACTCGATTATGTGACCGTATGAACCGCCTCTAAACCTTAGGGTTTGGGGCAGTACGATGTTGCCACATGTGAGGCGTTGGTTTGACCCTTCTACGGCTGGACCATTGGTCCTGTGGCATGTGATGGATACTTTTTGAACTCCGCTCAAGTGTTGAGCTATTTGGGAAATCTTGGGTGTTTATTTATTCGATTGGAAAGTTTAACATTGTCTATTTATCTGGAATGTGATACAATATTTGGAATCCACAGGAAGTTATGAGATAACTAATTTGAATGTTATAAATCTAGCAGGTTAGTCTCATTTGATCGATTGCCACGGGATTTTGATGTGATCAAAAGTCCATCGCAATCACATAGCGTACGCGGATACTCGCCGGGTAAACTTAATAGATAGCTACGCCCCATAGCCCCGACCAAGTGACTGTAGGAGAACCCCGTCGCCAAAAGCATCCGTTCGGGTGCTCGCGGTAGCGGTGTTCCGTCTTAGTGCACTTCGTCGACGGCATCCGGGGGTGCGGCCGTCTACTAAAGTTTGCGACGAGCATTCAATCAGGATGTCGGGAATCTTGTTGAATTTCCCAACTTGATATTGAAAAGAGTTTTCAAGATTGAGACTAAAATGCGGGGTTTATAATTGTTAGGCATGTGATGTCTAAGGAATTCATTTGGTTAGGCATGCGATGTCTAAGGAGGTTGCGGATTCCAACTGTTGTAGTTTTACACTTTCTTTTCTGTGACCGTAAGTGTAATATGTGGTGTATCGCCGGTTTCGTTGCTATACATCAACGACAATTGCGATACGCATATTACTTACGTTGATGATATGTGATATTATTGTAAGTGCACAGCGGCGCCCCGGCCGTCAATCCGACGCCGGAGTGCGGAAACGAAAAATTTCTAACAACTAGAAACCGGCACCACCGCGCACTAGAAACCCGGATCGGGCCATTAACCTAACTACTAGCAAACTAAAAGAGGAGTAGAGAAGCTATACCAAGCGATCCGTGTCCTTCGGTCTTCGTCTCCACTCCGATCTCCTCGCGGAATCTCCGGTTGTCGCCTCCTCGTCGAAACGGGCGCCATATCGCCGGGTTCTTTTACGGGCTCCCACCTCTGGACCGAGGAAACTCGGGCGTGAAGTTAGCGAGCCGACGCGTCCAAGAGATGTTGTAGACTGAGTGTAGTAGCTTGTCTCTTTGGGGTTATGAAGTTGCCATAAAGATGATGGAGAAGAGAAGGAATGAACTTTGGAGAGGTGTTAAGGATTTTGTGAGCAAGCTAAAAATGAGATGAATCAATTTCCCTCATACAAAAATGAAGCCCTCTCTCTTTACCCTAGATGTGGCCGTCCCCCTTTTTATCAAAAAAGGTGGAGGAAAAACATCAAAACAAGAAGAGAGGTTAGTGTAGTAAAAGGAAAGGGTGACCACATCCAAAAGGCAAGCCTCACATCAACTCTCATCACAAATCCTTTCTCATTAAAGCAAGAAATGATGAAAGAAAAGAATGGAATCAAAAGATGGTATCATAATCTTTCATTTCACAAATACCCCCTCCACTAATGCTAATTTGCGAACTTGCAAATTAGCCCCTCCATCACAAAAGTCGGGCCGAGAAGCAACAAAGGAAAAACGGCCGAAACCGGAAAGCAAACTGGCAACTTCAGAAAACCGATCCCGTAATAAATTACAGGAAAACCCCGCGGCTGCATATACATGCTCTCATTTGTATTCCCACTGAATACAAATGCAAAGAGACAAAACTACACTGTCTAATACTAGGATCCGGCTTAAACCAAAGCCGGCTAGTAAAAACCGTCCGATCATGATCCGTGCAATACCGCACGTATCTGATCGAACCCTGCCATATCTCCATACGACCTCTACAGCGTTTCGCCCGAAACTTGAGTAACTGTGTGTGGTGGACTCTAAAGACTCGTTAATACTATGGCTGTGGATTTAACCACTAGCACGTCAGAGGTATTAGCCATAGGTGACGGGCCACCAGCTATTGACCAAAAGGGACGTCGATGAGCGAACTCATCCTGACACCCTACTGAGCCTGTCAGTGACAATATCCGTACAGTCTGGTCCGTTCGTCTATGAGCATCGCATGGCGGGCCTAGGGGGTTGGTAAAAGTCACACCCCCAAAAGCGGTACAAGTGGTGTCGGAGTGTAACCCAGAACACCCTGAGATACTACTGGAATACCTACCAGTAAATCTCCTGCCTCAGCCGAGGGCTTTGAGTAATGGCTCTCCTAGACACAGCGCGACCTCACTCCCAATACCGGGAGAGACGAACCCCTGAAGATCCGCTCACTGCCTACATGTGGCTCGGGACTGTACCCAACTAAAACCTGTTTGCACGCCTCCTTTGAGCGTGGTAGGGTAGTAATCAAAGTACAGTGGGAACTCACACGAGACAAATGACGATCCTCAGGTCGATGAACTAACCTGCACACATGTCACCTGGGAACTGCTATGTGACGTCAGGTATACGACCAACTAGCATATTCCCGGCGAGTCCTGTCCGGTGTACTCATAACCCAATGAGCACTTGTATACATCTTAGGTGAACCAACTGACACCAGTGGCTTGTGAGACCGGCCACCGCCCCTCGTCGGGGTCTTGACTGTATACACTAGTCTACTCTGGAGTATCGATGCCTTGTCTCGAAACTCCCATGACTAGGGACCTTTTAAGGATGTGCTTATAGACTACCAGCTCCCACGTATATGATCGCCCTCATACTGCAGGCAGTCAAGCAAGAATCCTAGGGGCTCTATCAACGTGCAATAGTGACTTGTCAGGTCACCTAAAGTAGTACACGATGATAAAGATAAACCAGATAGCATACTATCATCTTGAGTATGACTGTCCTACCGGAATAGGTCCTCCCTCAATCATTGCAATCACGTGCCTGTGATCCAATAATTGACTCTGAGGCCACTATCTCCAACAATCTCCCACTTGCACTTAAGGCTAATTATTGCAATGTCGCATACTCACAGCTCGTGTGATACCGAACACCCAACTCCTCTACTAGTCAGTCTCACAAAGCTCGTTTGCGAAACTATTGTGTTCGAGGAATAGCCTCAGTGAGTGGATCCGCTTTGAATTTTCTTTTTATGTCTTTCTATATCTCAAGTTCGCGGAGAAAGCCATCTCCCGAAATGAGCAATACCTGTCTTAGAATGTGTCTGGATATCTGATGGGACCTAGCTCATAAATGAACTCCAAATCCAAACTTTTTAGACTGTATCGTCAACTGAACTTAATCAGTATCCTGTGCCATGCCTCCCTCAGTATCGCCTTGGACCACCTGTCCAAAATACTGCCTCTCATCAGAAGGAAAACTATAACTCTGACAACCTCCCTGTCGTCCAGGTCACCTTGGAAGCCTGGAATGATAACTGTCTCTCGAATGAGGCTGTCGTTATCATTTTTATAGAACATCCACTTATGTTCTAAAACTGCTTCCGAACTTTTCTCCAGGATTGGATTAATATCAATTTATTGCATCTACTGCAAAAGAAACATCTGGTGTGGTACTTGACATCTCATGATTGACTCAATTGCCTAAGCAAGTGATCTGTCAATCATGCGCATCCCTCTCCCCTTTAGTCTGTAAGACACCTTTAGAGAGGGTGACTCCATCACCTGCAGGTACACTACCGTGCCAGGAGTCGTCCATTCTAAATACTCTTAGAATGCTGTCAAGTACCCTGATTGGGAAACTACCCAAATCTAGATCTAAAACCATAGATCCAGTAACCAGAATGTCTGATATAATATCCAAGTCTCATATGGAGAAACCACTGTGTGACAACCAAAGTATAACCGATCGTAGTATAGGAATATCACTTCCTACTCTGTGTATGTCATCCAAATACCAGGACATCACACCCTACTACCATCTTAACAGATCCATCCCCTATTCTGATGAAGTCAAACCTATGACTGTCACATCAGAAATAGATGATCTATCTCCGCTCTTTCTGCTTTAGTCTATAAATAGACATAAGCTACTTGTCCACCAATGCTTCCGCTGCTCCCACTGACTATGACAATCCTCTGGCAGAGTCATATACACGTGCACTTCTAAAGCTTGTTTAGAACGACGCTATACTCATTCTCTTGCCGGGTCTCACAGTCTGGAGCAACAGCAATGGTAAGTCTGGGTAAACAAGAACTTCCCTGTTACCGTCCTTGAGGCTACCGGAGTACCTCTCGGGTGCCTGAAGTTACCCACCTTATCTGCGGAGTGGCCAATGGAATGTCAAACCAGATTGAATCTTTAGGTTCCTATCAAATCTTCAGTAATCGTTTGTGGTTCTGGAATCACTTCCAGTTCTACCATACTCCCACTACTGTTTTCTGAAAAAATCCATTTTTATTAAAACTGTGGCGAGTCTAGAACAATATCACTATTGATCTTCCAGATGGTAGAAAGTCAACCCTCGTCATAGCCTGGGTCAACCCACAAACAGCCATTACAGAAACGTGCCTTGAGTTATCCAGAGTCTGGTTTTAAGCATAGGCCGGACAACTCCCCGTACCTTAACATCGTTAAGATATGAACTGTTCTATATCCAATATAGAACCAGAGGCACTGATTTAATTGAACCAGATTCAAATCATGCAGCTGTCTCCAGTGCATGTCATGTAAATGGAAAAAGGCCGATCAGCGTTACTCAACTTAGGTATGCTTCCAATTATGAGTAATCTGAAAGAGAGGCAAGTTCTCTTAATCTTTACTATCAACTGAATACCACACACAAGTATCTACATCTTCGATCACTTTGAAGAATCCCGATACCTGCAATACCTGGTCCTCTACTTTATTCAAATACCTATAACTTCTCAAAATTCGGACCCTGCGTTTCCACGAAACACCTGTCTAAAAACTAGAGAAGTCATAAGTAAAACGAATATAGTACGAGGACCAACCCCTCTGTCCTAATGGACACTGGACAACATACAATACCCTGTACAAGTCCCTTGAGTCTAATAACTCACTCCCTGTGTGTCGCGGGTTGAAAACTGTATTTATGGTTAAGAAGAATTACACCGTTGTTTAATGCTCCTTACCTAACCATCCACTGATATAGGTAAATGTCACGACATAATTTCAAAAAGGTATATCTCACTCTATAAAAATAGAAGTACAGATATATCAATTTGAAATTGGTGCATAACAGCGGATAGTCAAAACCAAATATTTGCCGTCCGGCAAACAACCCAGGTGACTTCCTCAAATATCACCGATTACAACGAATCCCGATATAATGAGGATGATCACCTAATTCCCAATAACTTACTCCCACTCATTATCTGTAAAATCATACAGATGTGAGAATCATACCTGGTAAATACATACCCTGGAGCAAGTGTCTAATTGGGAAATCAGTTTTCCTTTAACAGTACACAGTGAAACTGAAACATTGAAATGTTTCGATGGGGTATCCCGGTATTCCTAGTAATGCCTCTTCCATTATCCAGATTCACAACTGTAACCGTGTAATTCTTTGCCATCTTTCCAAATCCCTTTCTATGTCTTTAGTCATTACCTTCTGTACACCCCTTTAGGACAAATGGTTTTCTTCCTTCCCTACCGTTCGGCACCAGCCTATGGTTTGGAAGAAGACTATCCAATAAGCATAATGGGTGTACTGTCCTAATCCTAGGAGCACCCGCAATGCGAGAGAAGGTGAAGATAAAAGACAACCGAATAAATCTTATTCCTATTTCTCCTAAACCAGAATTCATCCCCGAACTGGAACAAGTTCCTTTCGAGTTCGTATATAACCATACGATGGAGTATCCAATAAACTGTGGATCTTCTTAGTAATACAGAGTGTTCTGGAGAAATACAAAGGTGATTTTAGGATTGGCGAAGAAATACTTGGTTTGGTCGTGAATAGCAGTCGCAATTTACTTTGCCTTCTTACTAATCCCTTGATATGTCTTTACTTAATACCTTCTGTACACCATCGTTATGCTAATTGGTTTTCTTCATTCCCCACCATTCGGCACCAGCCTAAGGTTTGGAAGAAGACTATCCAATTTGCGTAATAGGTGTACTATCTCCTAAACCAAGGAGTACTCGTAATCTGAGAGAAGGTAAAAGGAAAAGAAAACTGAATAGTTCTATTCGTTTTCTCCAGAATCGGAAACCATCCTCGAATAAATTCCTTTGAGTCCGTATATAACCATACGATGGTTTTATCCAATGGAAGTGGACGTTCGTAGTAATACGGGGTGTCCTGGAGAAAAGGGTAAAAGTAGGAGTGGCAATGAGGTTTGCAACTCTGACAATCCAAAAGCCAGTGTTTTAGAAGGTTCGGTCAATTTTGGTCACTTAGTCATAGTCTTAGGGTCGGCTCAATGGTCGCTCCCAAAGAGAGAGAGAAAAGAAACACTCAGCGTGCACTCTAAACTAGATCAGAATGGTTATCACTTTATCTAATTTGGAAACCTCCCACTGTAACCTCAAATTCTTCTCCAAACCCTAAAGAAGAATTAGTCGGGATCACCCGAGGAGTAAACCAACTCATCAGTGGGAATCGGGATCCAACTATCATCGCATGATAACGTGACGGAATCCGCTCACGTCATCACACTCCAGAAGGTATGCGCATATCTGGCAAGTTTCAGTTTCTTTAGAAACTCCCGATGTGATTTTTGCCCCATGCTCTTATGACATTGGCGTGCGGTCAAAATATCATAAGTCACATGTCAAGTTCTGCCCATCATTATCCAGGTTAATTTGAACCCACCCATACATACCCTTGACGTAGGCCAAAATAATAGTACGACTGTCCCAAACCAACGCATCTATCTATGCTACAGATAAATATCCGGCAGCTACCAATCACCATGCCTTGGCGTGAGGTCAAAATACATAGCTTGAATACTACCGAATATTTAACCGAAATGATGGAGGGCTACGAATGGTTTCTGGCGAAAACCTTTAACGTAATGAACTTGATATCGTTGAAGGAACCAGATAGCTTTTTAAAATATAGTGATGAAAACCTTTGCTAAAGAGGTCACTCCCGGTGAAAGGATCTCGGCTCTTTCCCCGTAGAATGAGGTGCAGGATATTCCAACTGAATACCACGATGCAAAGCAAAAGTAATCGGCTATAGTGAAGTTATTTCCCTGACGCAAACTTCTGTCCAAGAGGTCACTCCCGGTGAAGGGATCTCGGCCCTTGCCTCGTCGACTGAGGAGCAGGATATTCCAACTGAATACCACGATGCAAAATAAAAGTGAACGTTTTTGCAATAACAACTTTTTTTTTGAAAAGTGTTCCAACAACATCAGATTAGGTTTGTTTTTAACTTGCATTGATCTGACTCAACGCAGTCCCATCAATTGATCACTCCACAAAGAAAGAAAATCATAACGTACGTATATGCCATCCGCATTCGCCACTGGGTCCCGTCATTACCCATTAGGTTAGTTAACTAACGACAGAGCGGGGACTGGACTAGCGCGGATGCAAAACATATACAACATCTATTAGTATATATATCAATATATAATATTTCGCTCAAGGCTTGATAAAATGCAACATCACAGAAATGTAATAAGCATCACAGAACAATACAGATATCTGGGATCCCCGGGTTTCATAGAGCCGCTACTGAAACCCGACGTTCCCCTGGTCGTGTGGATAGCATGTGCAATGAAATCCTAGACCCATATGGGCGCGACAAGTTACCTGCCAAAACCTGAAGCCAGACAGCCTCCTTCGGCAACGTGAATGGACCACCCAGCACTTCACGGAATCCGGTAACTTGGGCACCCCTCCTGGGTCAACCTATACCCCCTACGAGTGCGGCGAATAGCCCGCCAATTCTAGAGTGAAGCCCCCTCCGTCTCAATGCCATGAGATGCGGGCCCGTTGCCCTCTAGAACCCGTCTATCCGTGCACCCCACCTTGGGGTAATCCTAGTACAGAAAGTAAAATATACATACAACGGGTACATCGACCTCAACCTGGTCGTGCCCCAAAAGAATAATATACAATCAGGCAGTGACGGCAGTCCACATGTCGGACGCTCGCCCCGCAATATCAAATGTACATAATAAACCAAACTGTACTAGCATTGCAACCAGGCTATCCCCCACGACCAATTCGCAACATCACAGCAATACACAGAACATCAACGTGAATGTCACGTTCGCAAATCCGTCTAAAAGGGCTATAGCAGATAGACTGGATTTACCGATCGAGTGACATTCACGGTCGCAGATATAATGTAAATACTGTGAACTAGCATGTTTAAAATACCCGATCGAACAAATTTATCGAAGTGGGCCCCAAGCACTACTGTAGCACTCACAGAAAATCTGGGCCCAAAAAGAATGTTCCAAAAACCCCATTTCACAGACTAGGACCCACTGGAAAAAAATGGTGCAACAAGGGGTCAATATGGCTGCGGAACCGCGGAAAATGCATGTGTTTGGCCGCGGTTCCGCGGTGGAAAAGTCGAATCATGCCACCAAATATTTCCAGAAGTCTTAGAACACCCTGCACATATTTCTGCAACGCCCAGAAAAATTTTTGGAGCTAAAAAAATTTCGACAGAAACCTGATGCAAGAAAAATACGGTTTTTAGGAATTTTGTTCGATCGAGTTCTAAACATACTAGAGCAAGCTAGACTAGGTTAATGGCGAGTCTTTGATACCACTGTAAGTGCACGGCGGTGCCCCGGCCGTCAATCCGACGCCGGAGTGCCGAAACAAAAAATTTCTAACAACTAGAAACCGGCACCACCGCGCACTAGAAACCCGGATCGGGCCATTAACCTAACTATTAGCAAACTAAAAGAGGAGTAGAGAAGCTATACCAAGCGATCCGTGTCCTTCGGTCTTCGTCTCCACTCCAATCTCCTCGCGGAATCTCCGGTTGTCGCCTCCTCGTCGAAACGGGCACCACATCGCCGGGTTCTTTTACGAGCTCCCACCTCTGGACCGAGGCAACTCGGGAGCGAAGTTGGCGAGCCGACGCGTCCAAGAGATGCTGTAGACTGTGTGTAGTAGCTTGTCTCTTTGGGGTTATGAAGTTGCCATAAAGATGATGGAGAAGAGAAGGAATGAACTTTGGAGAGGTGTTAAGGATTTTGTGAGCAAGCTAAAAATGAGATGAATCAATTTCCCTCATACAAAAATGAAGCCCTCTCTCTTTACCCTAGATGTGGCCGGACCCCTTTCTATCGAAAAAGGTGGAGGAAAAACATCAAAATAAGAAGGGAGGTTAGTGTAGTAGAAGCAAAGGGTGACCACATCCAAAAGGCAAGCCTCACATCAACTCTCATCACAAATCCTTTCTCATTAAAGCAAGAAATGATGAAAGAAAAGAATGGAATCAAAAGATGCTATCATAATCTTTAATTTCACAAATACCCCCTGCACTAATGCTAATTTGCGAACTTGCAAATTAGCCCCTCCATTACAAAAGTCCAGCCGAGAAGCAACAAAGGAAAAAAGGACGAAACCGGAAAGCAAACTGGCAACTTCAGAAAACCGATCCCGTAATAAATTACAGGAAAACCCCGCGGCTGCATATACATGCCCGCATTTGTATTCCCACTGAATACAAATGCAAAGAGACAAAACTACACTGTCTAATACTAGGATCCGGTTTAAACCAAAGCCGGCTAGTAAAAACCGTCCGATCATGATCCGTGCAATACCGCACGTATCTGATCGAACCCTGCCATATCTCCATACAGCCTCTACAGCGTTTCGCCCGAAACTTGAGTAACTGTGTGTGGTGGACTCTAAAGACTCGTCAATACTATGGCTGTGGATTTAACCACTAGCACGTCAGAGGTATTAGCCATACGTGACGGGCCACCAGCTATTGACCAAAAGGGACGTCGATGAGCGAACTCATCCTGACACCTTACTGAGCCTGTCAGTGATAATATCCGTACAGTCCGGTCCGTTCGTCTATGAGCATCGCATGGCGGGCCTAGAGAGTTGGTAAAAGTCAGACCCCCAAAAGCGGTACAAGTCGTGTCGGAGTGTAACCCAGAACACCCTGAGATACTACTGGAATACCTACCAGTAAATCTCCTGCCTCAGCCGAGGGCTTTGTGTAATAGCTCTCCTAGACACAGCGCGACCTCACTCCCAATACCGGGAGAGACAAACCCGTGAAGATCCGCTCACTGCCTCCATGTGGCTCGGGACTGTACCCAACTAAAACCTGTTTGCACGTCTCCTTTGAGCATGGTAGGGTAGTAATCAAAGTACCGTGGGAACTCACACGAGACAAATGACGATCCTCAGGTCGATGAACTAACCTGCACACATGTCACCTGGGAACTGCTATGTGACGTCAGGTATAAGACCAACTAGCATATTCCCGGCGAGTCCAGTCCGGTGTACTCATAACCCAATGAGAACATGTATACATCTTAGGTGAACCAACTGACACCAGTGGCTTGTGAGACCGGCCACCGCCTCTCGTCGGGGTCTCGACTGTATACACTAGTCTACTCTGGAGTATCGATGCCCTGTCTCGAAACTCCCACGATTAGGGACCTTTTAAGGATGTGCTTATAGACTACCAGCTCCCACGTATATGATCGCCCTCATATTGCCGGCAGTCAAGCAAGAATCCTAGGGGCTCTATCAACGTGCAATAGTGACCTGTCAGGTCACCTAAAGCAGTATACGATGATAAAGATAAACCAGATAGCATACTATCATCTTGTGTAAGACTGTCCTACCGGAATAGGTCCTCCCTCAATCATTGCAATCACGTGCCTGTGATCCAATAATTGACTCTCAGGGCACTATCTCCAATAATTATGTGTTGTTGTGATGTGTTATATTGGATCGTCGTGTTTTGAATAGCCGGGGGTTTTATGTGAGATGAGAGTTTTTCTTTTTCATTCGTGTAAAATTCATTTGTATGTAATATTCTTTTATTGGGGCACTTCCGGGATGAGGATGATGTCACCATTGTATATTATTTACTTTTTCCGCATTAGGTAGACCCAGGACGGGCAGCATAAGTAACCGGGTTCTAGGGTCCAGTGGGAGACCATCTTGAGGAGTCGAGACCGGGTCTCCTAACCCTAAAATTGGCAGTGTTGCTTGCCGCTCTCGTAGGGGTCTAGGGATGTGGGTTTGGCTATTCATCACGACCGTGGAATCCGCATTTTATACAGGCTCGCATAAAACACGGAAATCCTAGTATATCCAATATTTCATATGTTATCTTCTGCTGCAATGTTCTGTGATGAGATCATATTACTGCCTGAGAAGAATGTTTATATTATATATATGAGATATATGTTATATTACAGATTTCGTTTCAAATGTGATGCTTGTGAAGCATAATAAAATGGGACTTCATTAATGAGATTAATGAAACTAAAAGAAACCTAAAGATATTGTAGAAACTTGTCTTAAAAACAGGTAGCTCTAGTTCTTACTTTGCATAGTGGTGTTCCTTGTAGAACATCCAGCATCTTATTCGATAAGGAAAGAGCCGAGATCCCTTCACTGGGAGTGACCTCTTTAGCAATAACTGGTAGATGCTATAAACTCGGTTTGTCTTTTGATTGTTTTTATAGTTTTTGCTTTGCATAGTGATATTTATGAAATATCCTGCACCTTATTCGATGAGGAAGGAGCCGAGATCCCTACACCGGGAGTGACCTCTTTAGCAAAACGAGAAAAGGCCTCAAAAAATTTCCATTAAAAATTACTCGATTCTACAACGATATCAAGTTCATTACGCAAAGGGTTTTCTTAAAAACTTGTCGTAGCCCTCCGTCATTTCAGATAAGTACTACTTAGTATTCGTACTACGTTTGTTGGCCTGTGTCAAGGCGTAGTGTGCGGTAGCTAACTAGTGCTTATCTGCAGCATACGATGCGATTGGATTAGGATAGTCGTGCGACTTTGTTGGCCTGCGTCAATGGTCGTGCGGGTGGGTTTAATTCAATCAGGAAATGTACGGGTTGAACTTGACTAGCGGACTATGGTTTGTTGGCCCGCGTCAAGGTCATAGGACGCTAGGGATAAAATATTATTGGGAATTTCAAGAGTTGAAATTTGCAATGAGATTACATACCTTCTATGAGATAGTTGGATCCCGATACCCACTGCGAGTAAGAGTTACTCCTGGGAGAGTTTTACACATTACAATTAGCCGATCAAGTAGGTGTCTAAAAAGGTGTTAATGGGGTTACGCCCCTGGGAAAACGAGGTTTACTTTAATTAGGTCCGTACGAAAGCACGGGGAACCTCCCTCAAAGTACCGGCACTGGCCTGGCTAAAAGATTGGCGAACTTGTAGAGTGTATTTAATCTCGGCTAGTCTTTCCTTTTAGGGTTTGAAGGAAGATTTGAATAAAACAGTGGGAGACATCCTGATTAGATATATTAATAACCAATCTAATCTTGTAAGAGCATACGCTGAGTGTTTTCTTCTCTCTCTCTCCTGGTTGCGACTATGCCACGCCTTAATCAAGATAATAATACGGATATATTGACCGAACCCGCTTGTTATACTGCGCTAGGGAACGTTGGTCCCGCTCCAACTTATAATTGTTATAAGACAGAGCAGGAATTTGGGGATTGCCAAAATTCCCGTGCCGTCCAAACGAAGAAAGTACATGTTGATGCATCTTCTTCGGGTGTGTTCATTATCGAGAACTGTTTCTCAGTATCCTTTACGTCCTAGGTATGAGATACTGGATCAGGATCCCGCAAATGTAATTTGTTACATGGGCTACAGAAAGGTAGAGAACTGAGAACGGGTGATAAGTTTGAAGAGTTGGAAATGATGCAAGTGTTGCAGCCAAGACTGTTGGCAGTTATCACCCTGTATTATCAGAATACATTGATTCTGAACGAATGTTATTAGATACCGAACCTGATATACAACATCATATCAGTATCTTTATTAGTAAAGAAGGATATAATTTTGTATTGTTGGATAATGTTTTAAACATTTCCTATATCAAGTGTTGATCGGTTCAGGCACGTTATCTAAAAGCATAGACGTTCTAAATCAAATCACAGTTCTTAATGTACAGAACACACACAAGAGGAAGAGTTCAGAAATGAACGAATCCTTCTTGAGGTTTGTAGACTAGGTCATATCAATGTGACCCGACTAGCTGAAGTTACATTTAGATGCATATTTAAATTAGTTTGAATTTACATCTTGTGAAACTTGTCGGTCATGTCACAAAGATAAGATGACTATAGCTCTGTTTATTGAAAACAGAGAAAGAGTTAGTGAACTCTTAGGATTGATACATGCTGATGTATGAAGGTCCCCTGTCTACACATGCCAAGACCGGTTCTTTGTACTCCATTACATTCACTGATTATCTCTCAAGATCCGGACATATGTTCCTGTTGAAACACAAGTCTGGAACTTTTGAGAAATTCAATGAATATAAGTTAGAAGTAGAGAACCAAAAATGGGTATAAGTATTATGTCCTTTGATGAGATCAAGGAGGAGAATACTTGAGCAACGGAAATTCTGGACTATTCTAAAGGAGAATGAGATTCTCTCTCAGCATTACTCCTTCGTATACACCATAGCACGATGGTATATCGGGGCGGAGCAATCACACCCTATGTGGTATGGTGTGCTCTATGATGATTACTACTGAGCTTCCTATTTTCTTTTGGGGTTATGCACTTGAGAAGTTGCATACCTATTGAATAGGGTTCCAACTGTAAGTGCACGGCGGCGCCCCGGCCGTCAATCCGACGGCCAAATGTGGAAGCGGTGCTAAACTTTAATTTTGCGAACTTAGCAAACCGGCACCACCGCGCACTAAACACCCGGATCGAACCATTAACTAGTCTAAGCTAACTACAAGAAGGGGAAGAGATATACCGAATGATCCGAGTCCTCCGGTCTTCTCGTTGTCGTCCCGATCTCCTGCGGAAACTCCGGTCGTCGCCTCCTCGCCGGAAGGGCACCACAACGCCTGTATCTTTTACGGGCTCCCACCTCAATACCGAGGCAACTCGGGCGCGAAGTAGGCTAGCCGACGCGTCCAAGATTTGCTGTAGAATGTGTAGTGTAGAGCCTATGTCTCATTTGGGGTTTGTTGCCTTTGAAGATGATGGAGGAATCAAGATAAGAAAAATGGTGCTTGCATTTTTCTAGCATGAAAATGAGATCAAGAATGCCACCCTCTCAAAGATGAAGCTCTCATCTTTTTCTCTCTCAAAATGTCTTCAACCATATCAAAATGAGAATGGTGGAGGAAGGAATACAAAATGCAAGAGGGAGGTGAGTGTAGTAAAAGGTAAGAGGTGACCATATCCAAACATCATCATAACAAAACTCACATCAACTCCAAATCAACCCTAATCACCATTAATGTAAAAGGTTGATGTAAAGAGAATCAAAATGATGGTGGAAAAGAAAAGATGCCATCATAATCAATACATTTGCAAGAAACCCCTCCACACTGTGTTATTTGCAAACTTGCAAATGACCCCCTCCATCGGAAAAGTCCGGCCGGGAAAGAACAAAGGAAAACCGGCCGGAACGGAATGCAAACTGGCAACACCAGAAAACTGGTCCCGTAATAAATTGCAGGAAAACCCCGATACTGTGCATACACACCCGCATCTGTATTCCGACCGGATACAAATGCAATGAGACAAAATCTACACTGTACTATACTAGGATCCGGCTTAAACCAAAGCCGGCTAGTAATATCCGTTCGATCCTGATCCGTGCAATACCGCACGTATCTGATCGAACCCTGCCATATAACCATACGGCCACTAGTACTAACCGTCCGATCCTGATCCGTGCAATACCGCACGTATCTGATCGGACCCTGCCATATCTCCATACGGCCTCTACAGCGTTTCGCCCGAAACTTGAGTAACTGAAAGTGTGGTGGACTCTAAAGACTCGTCAATACTATGGCTGTGGATTTAACCACTAGCACGTCAGAGGTATAAGCCAATACGTGACGGGCCACCAGCTATTGACTAAAAGGGACGTCGATGAGCGAACTCATCCTGACACCCTACTGAGCCTGTCAGTAACAATATCCGTACAGTCCGGTCCGTTCGTCTATGAGCATCGCATGTCGGGCCTAGGGGGTTGGTAAAAGTCAGACCCCCAAAAGCGGTACAAGTCGTGTCAGAGTGTAGCCCAGAACACCCTGAGATACTACTGGAATACCTACCAGTAAATCTCCTGCCTTGGCCAAGGACTTCGTGTAATGGCTCTCCTAGACACAGCGCGACCTCACCCCCAATACCGGGAGAGACGAACCCGTGAAGATCGCTCACTGCCTCCATGTGGCTCGGGACTGTAACCAACTAAAACCTGTTTGCACGACTCTTTTGAGCCGTGGTAGGGTAGTAATCAAAGCACGGTGGGAACTCACACGAGACAAATTACGATCCCCAGGTCGATGAACTAACCTGTACACATGTCACCTGGGAACTGCTATCTGACGTCAGGTATAAGACCAACTAGCATATTCCCGGCGAGTCCTGTCCGGTGTACTCATAACCCAATGAGCACCTGTATACATCTTAGGTGAACCAACTGACACCAGTGGCTTGTGAGACCGGCCACCGCCCCTCGTCGGGGTCTCGACTGTATACATTAGTCTACTCTGGAGAATCGATGCCCTGTCTCGAAACTCCCACGACTAGGGACCTTTTAAGGATGTGCTTATAGACACCAGCTCTCACTTATATGATCGCCCTCATACTGCTGGCAGTCAAGCAAGAATCCTAGGGGCTCTATCAACATGTAATAGCGACCTGTCAGGTCACCTAAAGCAGTACACGATGATAAAGGTAATCCAGATACCATACTATCATCTCGAGTAAGACTGTCCTACCGGGATAGGTCCTCCCTCAATCATTGCAATCACGTGCCTGTGATCCAATAATTGACTCTGAGGGCACTATCTCCAACAATCTCCCACTTGCACTCAAGGCTAATTATTGCGATGTCGCATACTCACAGCCCGTGTGATACCGAACACCCAACTCCTCTACTAGTCAGTCTCACAAAGCTCTTTTGCGAAACTATTGCGTTCGAGGAATAGCCTCAGTGAGTGGATCCGCTCTGATGTTTCTTTCTATGTCTCTCTATATCTCAAGTTTGCGGAGAAAGCTATCTCCCGAAATGAGAAATACCTGTCTTAGAATGTCTGGATGTCTGATGGGACCTAGCTCATAAATGAACTCCAAATCCAAACTTCTTAGACTGTATCGTCAACTGAACTTAATCAGTATTCTACGCCATGCCTTCCCTCAGTATCCTCCCGGACCAACTGTCCAAAATACTGCCCCTCGTCAGAGGGAAAACCATAACTCTGACAGCCACTCTGCCATCCAGGTCACCTTGGAAGCCTAGAATGATAACCGTCTCCTAAAGGAGGCTGCCGTTATCAAATTCCTAGAACATTCACTTATGTTCTAAAACTGCTTCCGATTGTTTCTCCAGGATTGGATCAATATCAACTTATTGCACCTACTGCAAGAACAACATCTGGTGTGGTACTTGACATCTCATGATTGACTCAATTGCCTAAGCAAGTAATCTGTCAATCATGCGTATCCCTCTCCCCTTTAGTCTGTAAGACACCTTTAGAGAGGGTGACTCCATTACCTGCAGGTACATTACCGTGCCAGGAGTCGTCCATTCTAAATACTCTTAGAATGCGGTCAAAGTACCCAGATTGGAAAACCATCCAAATCTAGATCTAAAACCATAGATCTAGTAACCAGGATGTCTGATATAATATCCAAGTCCTATGTGGAGAAACCACTGTATGACGACCATAGTATAACCGATCGTAGTATAGGAATGTCAATTCCTATTCTGTGTATGTCATCAAATACCAGGACATCACACCCTACTACCTTCTTAACAGATCCATCCCCTATTCTGATGAAGTCAAACCTATGACTGTCACATCAGAAATAGATGATCTATCTCCGCTATATCTGCTTTAGTCTATAAATAGACATAAGCTAACTGTCCACCAATGCTTCCGCTGCTCCCACTGACTACGACAACCCTCTGGCAGAGTCATATAGACGTACACTTCTAAAGCCAGTTTAGAACGACGCTATACTCATTCTCCTGCCGGGTCTCACAGTCTGGAACAACAGCAATGGCAAGTCTGGGTAAACAAGAACCTCTCTGCCACCGTCCTTGAGCATACCGAAGTACCTCTCAAGTGCCTGAGGTTACCCACCTTATCTGCGGAGTGGCCAATGGAATGTCAATCCATATTGAATCTTTAGGTTCCTTATCAAATCTTCAGTAATCGTTTGCGGTTCTGGAATCACTTCCAGTTCTACTATACTCCCACTACTGTTTTCTGAAAAAATCCATTTTTGATAAAACTGTGGCGAGTCAAGAACAATATCACTATTGATCTTCCAGATGGTAGAAAATCAACCCTCGTCATAGCCTGGGTCAACCCACAAACAGCCATTACAGAAACTTGCCTTGAGTTATCCAGAGTCTGGTTTTAATCATAAGCCGGACAACTCCCCATACCTTAACAATGTTAAGATATGAACTGTACTATATCCAATATAGAACCAGAGGCACTGATTTAATTGAACCAGATTCAAATCATGCAGCTGTCTCCAGTGCATGTCAAGTAAATGGAAGGAGGACGATCAACGTTACTCAACTTAGGAGTACTTCCAATTATGAGTAACCTGAAAGAGAAGCAAGTTCTCTTAACCATTACTATCAACTGAATACCATACACAAGTATCTACATCTTCGATCACCTTGAAGAATCCCGATACTTGCAATATCTGGTTCTCTACTTTATTCTTATACCTATAACTCCTCAAAGCTTAGACCATGTGTTTCTACGAAACACATGTCTAAGAACTAGAGAAGTCATAAGTAAATAGAATATAGTACGAAGACCAACCCCTCTGTCCTAATGGACACTGGACAATATACAATACTCTGTATAAGTCCCCCGAGTCTAGTGACTCATTCACTGTGTGTCGTAGGTTGAAAACTGTACTTATGGTTAAGAAGAGTTACACCGCTGTTCAATGCTCCTTACCTAACCATCCACTGATATAGGTAAATGTAATGGACATAATTTCAAAAGGTATATCTCACTCTATGAAAATAGACATACAGATATATCAATTTGAAATTGGTGCATAACAACGGATATTTAAAACCAAATATTTGCCGACCGGCAAACAACCCAGGTGACTTCCTCAAATATCACCAATTACAACGAATCCCGATATAATGAGGATGGTCACCTAATTCCCAATAACTTACTCCCACTGATCATCTGTAAAACCATACAGATGTGAGAATCCTACCTGGTAAATACATACCCTGGATCAAGTGTCTAATTGGGAAATCAGTTTTCTTTTAACAGTACACAGTGATACTGAAACATTGAAATGTTTCGATGGAGTATCCTGGTATTCCTAGTAATGCCTCTTCCATTATCCAGATTCACAACTGTAACCGTATAATTCTTTGCCACCTCTCCAAATCCCTTTATTTGTCTTTAGTCATTACCTTTTGTACACCCCTTTAGGCCAAATGGTTTTCTTCCTTCCCTACCGTTCGGCACTAGCCTATGGTTTGGAAGAAGACTATCCAATAAGCATAAAGGGTGTACTGTCCTAATCCTAGGAGCACTCGCAACGCGAGAGAAGGTGAAGATAAAAGACACCTGAATGTACTTTATTCCTATTTCTCCTGAACCAGGATCCATCCCCGAACTGGAACAAGTTCCTTTCGAGTTCGTATATAACCATACGATGGATTATCCAATAAACTGGGATCTTCGTAGTGATACGGAGTATCCTGGAGAAATTCAAAGGTGATTTAGGATTGGCGAAGAAATACTTGGTTTGGTCATGAATATCAGTCGCAATTTACTTTGCCCTCTTACTAATCCCTTGCTTTGTCTGAACTTAATACCTTCTGTACACCGTTTAGGCTAATTGGCTTTCTTCATTCCCTACCAGTCGGCACCAGCCTATGGTTTGGAAGAAGACTATCCAATTTGCGTAATAGGTGTACTACTCCTAAACCAAGGAGTACTCACAACCTGAGAGAGGGTGAAAAGAAAAGACAACTGAATAATCCTATCCGTTTTCTCCAGAACCAGAAACCATCCTCGAAGTCCTTCGAGTTCGCATATAACCATACGATGGTTTTGTCCAATGGAAGTGGACGTTCGCAGTAATGCGGGGTGTCCTGGAGAAAAGGGTAAAAGTAGGAGTGGCAATGAGGTCTGCAATTCTGACAATCCAAAAGCCAGTGTTAAGAAGGTTCGGTCATCTTGGTCACTGAGTCATAGTCTTAGGGTCGGGTCAATGGTCGCTGCCAAAGAGAGAGAGAAAAGAAACACTCAGCGTGCACTCTAACCTAGATCAGAATGGTTACCAATTTATCTAATCTGGAAACCTCCCACTGTACCTCAAATTCTCCTCCAAACCTGAAAGAAGAATTAGTCGGGGTCACCCGAGGAGTAAACCAACTCATCAGTGGGAATCGGGATCCAACTATCATTGCATGATAACGTGACGAAATCCGCTCACGTCATCACACTCCAGAAGGTATGCGCATATCTGGCAAGTTTCAGTTCTTTTGAAACTCCCGATGTGGATTTTTACCCCATGCTCTTATGACCTTGACTTTGGCCAACATATCATAAGTCACATGTCAAGTTCTACCCGTCATTCTCCAGGTCAATTTGAATCCACCCGTACCTACCCTTGACTTTGGCCAAAATGGCAGTACGACTGTCCCAAACCAACGCATCTATCTATGCTGCATATGAATACCCAACAGCTACCAAACACTGTGCCTTGACTTTGGCCAACATACACAGCTTGAATACTATTGACTATCCATATAAAATGACGGAGGTCTACGAATGGTTTCTGGCGAAAACCTTTAACGTAATGAACTTGATATCGTTGAAGGAACGGATAGCTTTTTAGAAAATATAGTGACGAAAACCTTTACTAAAGAGGTCACTCCCGGTGAAGGGATCTCGGCTCTTTCCCCGTAGAATGGGGTGCAGGATATTCCAAATGAATACCACGATGCAAAGCAAAAGTAATCGGCTATAGTGAAGTTAATGCCCTGACGCAAACTTCTGTCCAAGGGGTCACTCCCGGTGAAGGGATCTCGGCCCTTGCCCCGTCGACTGAGGAGCAGGATATTCCAAATGAATACCACGATGCAAAACAAAAATGAACGTCCTTGCAATAACAGCTTTTTGAAAAGTGTTCCAACAACATCAGAATAGGTTTGTTTTAACTTCCATTGATCCGAATCAACGCAGTCCCATCAATTGATCACACCACAAAGAACGAAAATATACTGATGTATATATATGCCATCCGCATTCGCCACTGGGTCACGTCATTGCCCGTTAGGTTAGCTAAACTAACGACAGAGCGGGGACTGGACTAGCGCTGATGTAAAACATATACAACATCTACTAATATATATACCAATATATTATATTCGCTCAAGGCGTGATAAAAATGCAACATCACAGAAATGTACAGCATCACAGAACAATACAGATATCTGGGATCCCCGGGTTTCACAGAGCCACTACTGAAACCCGACGTTCCCCTGGTCGTGTGGATAGCCTGTGCAATGAAAACCTAGACCCCTACGGGCGCGGCAAGTTACCCGCCAAAACCTGAAGCGAGGCAGCCCCCTTCAGCACCGTGAATGGACCACCCAGCACTTCACGGAATCCGGTAACTTGGGCACCCCTCCTGGGTCAACCTGTACCCCCTACGAGTGCGGCGAATAGCCCGCCAATTCTAGAGTGAAGCCCCCTCCGTCCCAATGCCATGAGATGCGGGCTTGTTGCCCTCCAGAACCCGGCTATCCGTGCACCCCACCGCGGGGTAATTCTAGTACAGAAAGTAAAAATATACATACAACGGGTACATCGACCGCAACCAGGTCGTGCCCCAAAAGAATAATACAATCAGGCAGTGACGGCAGTCCACATGTCGGACGCTCGCCCCGCAATAACAAATGTACATAATACAACAGAACTGTACTAGCATTGCATCCAGGCTATCTCCCACGACCGATCCGCAACATCACATCAATACATAGAACATCAACGTGAAAGTCACGTTCGCAAATCCGTCTAACCGGGCTATAGCAGTTAGACCGGATTTACCGATCAAGTGACATTCACGGTCGCAGATATAATGTAAATACTGTGAAATAATGTGTTTAAAATATCCGATCGATCAAATTTTAACAAGTGGGCCCCCAAGCATTACTGTAGCAGATCAGGAAATTCTGGGCCCAATATTAATATTCCAAAAACCCTAAATTCCATTCAGGAGGCAACTGCAGAAATATGATACAGTGATCACATAAAGGTGCCGCGGAACCGCGGCAGGAAGGGGGTTTTTGCCGCGGTTCCGCGCTCCTACAGTCGAATCACTGCATCGAATTTTTGCAGAACCCTTAGATTTTCCAGTACATCACTTTTCTGTAACTTGAAAAAAAATTTTGACACCAAAAATTTTCAACAGAAAACTGATGTGAACAAAAATGTAGATTTTGGAATTTTGGTCGATCGGAAATGCAAAACACATTAAACCAAGCAAGACTAAGTTAATGGCGAGGCTCTGATACCACTGAAAGTGCACGGCGGCGCCCCGGCCATCAATCCGACGGCCAAATGCGGAAGCGGTGCTAAACTTTAATTTTGCGAACTTAGCAAACCGGCACCACCGCGCACTAAACACCCGGATCGAACCATTAACTAGTCTAAGCTAACTACAAGAAGGGGAAGAGATATACCGAATGATCCGAGTCCTCCGGTCTTCTCGTTGTCGTCCCGATCTCCTGCGGAAACTCCGGTCGTCGCCTCCTCGCCGGAAGGGCACCACATCGCCTGTATCTTTTACGGGCTCCCACCTCAATACCGAGGCAACTCGGGCGCGAAGTAGGCTAGCCGACGCGTCCAAGATTTGCTGTAGAATGTGTAGTGTAGAGCCTATGTCTCATTTGGGGTTTGTTGCCTTTGAAGATGATGGAGGAATCAAGATAAGAAAAATGGTGCTTGCATTTTTCTAGCATGAAAATGAGATCAAGAATGCCACCCTCTCAAAGATGAAGCTCTCATCTTTTTCTCTCTCAAAATGTCTTCAACCATATCAAAATGAGAATGGTGGAGGAAGGAATACAAAATGCAAGAGGGAGGTGAGTGTAGTAAAAGGTAAGAGGTGACCATATCCAAACATCATCATAACAAAACTCACATCAACTCCAAATCAACCCTAATCACCATTAATGTAAAAGGTTGATGTAAAGAGAATCAAAATGATGGTGGAAAAGAAAAGATGCCATCATAATCAATACATTTGCAAGAAACCCCTCCAAAATGTGTTATTTGCAAACATGCAAATAACCCCCTCCATCGGAAAAGTCCGGCCGGGAAAGAACAAAGGAAAACCGGCCGGAACGGAATGCAAACTGGCAACACCAGAAAACTGGTCCCGTAATAAATTGCAGGAAAACCCCGATACTGTGCATACACACCCGCATCTGTATTCCGACCGGATACAAATGCAATGAGACAAAATCTACACTGTACTATACTAGGATCCGGCTTAAACCAAAGCCGGCTAGTAATATCCGTTCGATCCTGATCCGTGCAATACCGCACGTATCTGATCGAACCCTGCCATATAACCATACGGCCACTAGTACTAACCGTCCGATCCTGATCCGTGCAATACCGCACGTATCTGATCGGACCCTGCCATATCTCCATACGGCCTCTACAGCGTTTCGCCCGAAACTTGAGTAACTGAAAGTGTGGTGGACTCTAAAGACTCGTCAATACTATGGCTGTGGATTTAACCACTAGCACGTCAGAGGTATAAGCCAATACGTGACGGGCCACCAGCTATTGACTAAAAGGGACGTCGATGAGCGAACTCATCCTGACACCCTACTGAGCCTGTCAGTAACAATATCCGTACAGTCCGGTCCGTTCGTCTATGAGCATCGCATGTCGGGCCTAGGGGGTTGGTAAAAGTCAGACCCCCAAAAGCGGTACAAGTCGTGTCAGAGTGTAGCCCAGAACACCCTGAGATACTACTGGAATACCTACCAGTAAATCTCCTGCCTTGGCCAAGGACTTCGTGTAATGGCTCTCCTAGACACAGCGCGACCTCACCCCCAATACCGGGAGAGACGAACCCGTGAAGATCGCTCACTGCCTCCATGTGGCTCGGGACTGTACCCAACTAAAACCTGTTTGCACGACTCCTTTGAGCCGTGGTAGGGTAGTAATCAAAGCACGGTGGGAACTCACACGAGACAAATGACGATCCCCAGGTCGATGAACTAACCTGTACATATGTCACCTGGGAACTGCTATCTGACGTCAGGTATAAGACCAACTAGCATGTTCCCGGCGAGTCCTGTCCGGTGTACTCATAACCCAATGAGCACCTGTATACATCTTAGGTGAACCAACTGACACCAGTGGCTTGTGAGACCGGCCACCGCCCCTCGTCTGGGTCTCGACTGTATACACTAGTCTACTCTGGAGAATCGATGCCCTGTCTCGAAACTCCCACGACTAGGAACCTTTTAAGGATGTTCTTATAGACTCCAGCTCTCACTTATATGATCGCCCTCATACTGCTGGCAGTCAAGCAAGAATCCTAGGGGCTCTATCAACGTGTAATAGCGACCTGTCAGGTCACCTAAAGCAGTACACGATGATAAAGGTAAACCAGATAGCATACTATCATCTCGAGTAAGACTGTCCTACCGGGATAGGTCCTCCCTCAATCATTGCAATCAAGTGCCTGTGATCCAATAATTGACTCTGAGGGCACTATCTCCAACACCAACCAAATCAGATGACTACCACTCCATATGTGATATGGTATGGTAAGAGCCCATCTCTTAAGAAAGTTAAGATTTGGGGTTGTCCGGCCTATGTCAAAAGTAAAATCCGGACAAGCTCGAGGCAAAGTCAGTTCTGTGGAAGTTTGTTGGATATCCCAAGCATTCGCGAGGGAATATCTTCTACCACATCGACGAACAAAAGATGTTTTGTTTCTCAGCATGCCACCTTTGTGAAAGGGAATTTCTTATGAAGAAATTAGTGGTCATGAGGTAGAACTGGAAAGAGTTCCATCTATACAAACTGCAGCTGATGATTTGGTAGAACCAAAGGATTCAATAGTTTCTAACGAACCTCAGCCTCTCCGCCGATCTAGTAGGGTTCCTCACCTACCTGAGAGATACTTCGGTTTTCTCTATGACAGTGGGAGCGAGGATTGCATCATGAGATGATGACCCAACCAGTTTCGAGAAGGCCATCAGGAGTGGGACTCTGTAAGAATGGCTGGATGCTTAGCGATCTGAGATGGAATCCTTATACACCAACAAAGTATGGACTTTGGTTGCTTTATCTGAAGGGTTAAATCCCCATCAGGAGCAAGTATATCTTGAGAAGATTACTTGATGTACATGGAAAAGTTGAGACTTTCAAAGCTATGCTTAAGTCCATCCAGATCCTACTTGCCACGGCTACATACCATGACTACGATATCTGGTGGTTGGGTGTCATGACTGCTTTTCTAAATAATGATTTGGAAGATAACGTCTATAAGTACACAGCCAGAGGGCTTCGTAAACAGTGGGAGCAGCGGAAACATGTGCAAGTTGTTTTATGTGATAAATCAGGCATCGCGGAGTTGGAACGTCTGTTTTGATGTAGTAGTCAAAGAGTTTGACTTCATCAAAATGGTATATGAACCTTTTATATACAAAAAGGTAAAAGAGAGTATGGTGGTAATCCTCATAGAGTACGTGGATGACATACTCTTGATAGGGAAGGAGTTTCCTATGCTACGCTCGGTCAATCTCCACTTATCACAAAGATTCTCCATATAGGGTCAAGGTGATACCTCCTAAATCCTGGGTTATGGATCTATGTGATAGATCTAATTGGATGTTATGATTCTCACTAGTTGTAGTGAGATGGTATCAATAGATCCTGGGGAGAATCACTGGAGAGGTTCCAGGGTGATAAGGACGACTGAATGTCAGTCGCAGGCATTGTCTTTACCCTCAGTGGAGGGACGGTATGTTGGAAGAGTTCCAAGCTAGATACCGTGACTTACTAGATGATTAAAGGAAAGATACATCGTTACCAAACATGCTACCAAAGAGGAAGTCTGGATATATTTTAGTTCATGAGATGAACTTCGTTCCTGCCATTGTATGACAATGGAGTTGTGGCTGATGCCTAGGAACCCCCGTCCCATCTGAAATCCAGAGATAATTCTTAGGCAGTATCACCTGATCATGGAGATGGTTGATCTCCAGGGAGATCGAGGTTAGGAGAGTAGATACAGAGGACAACAGCGCGGATCCACTCACAAAGGCCTTTTTCCCAGTAGAGACTTTTATGGGATGGTTGAGTATGAGATACTTCAACCACAGCTAATTTTTGGGTATGCGATACCACAACAGATGGCCCTAGTTCAAGTGGGAGATTGTTAGTTATATGTATGCCCTAGAGGCCATTACTGTACATATGATGTATATTGTAGTGGATGCTTGGACATATATAGGAAGGACTTTCTTGGTCGACATGATAGTATGCTATCTGGTTGTACTTTATCTTAACATGTACTTTGATTGTCTCTATGTTACATGTTGATAAAGCCCTTAGGATGTGTACTTGACTACCAGGACTATGATGTAGATCATACTAGTGGGGACAGTGTAGTCGCAAAGTACATCCTTCAAATATTCCTAGTCGTGGGAGTACCGATACAGGGCATCGATACTCAAGAGTAGACTAGCGTATGTGCTTCTTGACCCATATGATGGGCGATGGATGATCCTATATCCATTGGTGTTTGACATCAGAGAAGGTATACGGGTGCTCAGTAGAGACTGGGTACACTGGACAGACTCGCCGAGAACTCCCAGATGGTATTATACCTCACGTCAGATGGCAGTTCTCTGGTGACACTGGTACAAGTTAGTCTGTAGACCCGAGATCGTCATAGAGTCTTGTGTGATTCCTACTGTGCTTTGATTTCCATCATACCACGTCCAAGAGGGCGTGCAAAACGGTGGCTTTTGGGTACAGTCCCGAATCACATGGAGGCAATGAGCGATAGGAGGGGATTCGTCTCTCCCGGTATAGGGAGTTGATGTTGCGCTGTGTTCGATTGGCTATAACTAGAAATCCCTGGCCAGGGTTGCTGAGATCTACTGGTAAGTGTTATCAGTAGTTTCTCGAACTGTTATAGACCTCATATCGATACGACTTATCAAGCTACCGGGTTCTGACGTTTACCACCCCTAGGCGAGATATGCGACATATCAGACGAAGAGACCGGACTGTACGGGAGTGTTACTGATTGGATTCGCGGGAGAAAGTACATGCTTGCTTGTTGATCTTCTGATCGCTCAATACCTGGGTGGTTGTTACGTTTAGCTGACCGCTTGCAGCTTGTGGGTGTTTGATATGATCATCACCTACTGCCGGCGTATTGACGATTCTTTAGAGTCCTACACAGAGGTTTCCTGGCTCAGGCAAAACGGAGTAGGAGCACATATGTGATATGTGCGGGACCGAGAATAATACGTGTATGCGATACCGTATTAGATTCTCGCGATATGAGATATCGACCGGGTATATGTGATATAGCCGGGTCATCGGATCAAGTGTTGAATCGATGAACTGATACAGATTATATTAGTCGGTTATTTGTGAAATAGCCGGATTATCGGATCAAGTGTTGATTCGATAATTTAATGTATAATTATATATTTGATATATTAAATTACATTAACTAATATAAGCTTACTAAAAGATTCTTTTTCTCACTCGGGTAATACATTGATATATATGCGATATATGTTAATTGTATTATTTTATTTTGTTACAAAATATATTATATATATGATATATAATATTGTAACAAGTTAAGGTTACAAATGCAACATGTTTTGTGGAGTTTAAACATGGTTAGGGTTTGGATTAGGGTTAAACCTTCTTGAAGCTTCTAGAAGCTTTTGGTTTGTTTTTAACTAAAGATATTTTCTAAAGATATTTTATTTAATATTTGTTAACCCAATCCAACCCTTCACCATGGTTAAGTCTCTACATGGGTTAAGTTATCATACTTAACCCATGATTGCATTTCTAACCTCACTACAATTCATTATTCATCATAAATGAGTTCATCTTCTTCTTCCTCCTTGCAAAGCTTTCTAGCTTTGAGTTTAGTGATGAAAATGAGTGAGATTAAGAAAATAAATGAGAGCTAAATTCCTACTTCATCATCCTAATCTATTCTAGACATTTAGATTAGGGTGTTTGCTTTGCTAATACTTGATTAGCAAAGCAAGAGCTTGGGTTTGAGTTTCTTCAAGGTAGATTATCTTTGTTATCGAAGATCGGAAGTAAGATTGCATCTTTCTTTTATGGAGCCTCTCTAGAGTCCGGATACTCGATGATCGCAGCGAAGGGACCACAACACGGAGCTTTAGAAATGAAGGACAGGACTACAAAGGTTGTAATCCAAAACTCTTAGAAGTAAAGTTGTTTAATTGCTTTGTTTTGCCCAATCTCTAGTCTAAGATCTTGGTCAGGGTTGTTCGGCACGTCTAAATTTTAAATCGGGAATGGTTGATACCTTATAGACCCTTCTGAGAGTGCCTAGTAAACCTACACTGGGTGAATAGCAACTCCATTTCTGTGAATGTTTTGATGGAGTCATTCGGAAGTTTCTAGCACCATTCAAATGCCGTCTTCGCTATGCTGCCGACGAATTAGCGAAGCAGCAATTTGTCGGCACCTCCAGTATTGCTGCACAGAGCCCTGAACTGAGCGACGTGTTGATGGGGGTTGCATGTGCCTTTATACACATGAAATTTAGGGATCGTATATCCCGGTGGGTATTTAATTTGATCGTACCAGCTTGGATAGGGTCGTCCAGTTCTGACGACTTGGCCAGTATCTTCACTTACCTAATGAGCTTGTATTTGTTGAGTTATGTAGTCATCAAGCGCAGCTTTCGAGATCGTCTTCTCCCTGGCTGCTGATAGAGCCGGAAGAGGGTTTGATGTCTCCCCTCTGTCGTCTTCAATGATTATTGGGGGATCTTCGGCTAGATGGTCCTGCTGGATCATCATCCCCACCATATCTTGGAACAGGAGCGCCATTTGTTTTATGTTAGACGCTTGTTATGCGGCTTCTTTATCTTTCTTTTCGAGCATTCTTCGGAGGAACTCGGCGTCGGTTTCTTGCTCCTGGCGTTGATCCGACGATACTTCTGGGCTTTCTTTCTTCCCAGTAAGTGCGGCCATCTTTGTCAGCATCTCCTAGAGTTTCTGTTATTACTCCTGAGCCTTTGTTACGGACCGCGTAAGTGGTCGATGACCCCCAGAAGCACGGCTTTCCTCTTTTCCGGAAGCTATGTAAATGGTGTGCACTACCATGCCCCCAGACTTAGGGCATTTAGGTTCAGTGCCCTTGAGATTTGTCGTAGGCACGGGGATCTTCTCCGGCCTTCTCCTTTTATGGGTGGTCGAAGTTGAGGGGGCTGTTGCAGATGATACTTTCCGTGGTACGACTGTGGGATGATCCTTATCTTGCCGGACCTTCATTTTCTTCGATCTGCGGGAGTGGTCTTTGTCGATTACAGAGTCTTGGACTCTTCTCCAGAACTTGTGGATTTTAGAGGACAGCTGCTGAGAGGGCTGTTCTGGGTTTTCCTTTGTAATGTTCTCCACCGGTGGAGGAGACTTTTTCAACACGACAGTTGGAGAGTTCTTGCGCACCCTCCTGAGCGGTTCAAAATTGTTCCCAGTTGGAACAGCAACATCGACTTCCACCATTGGAGCTGGTGGGGTAGGTCCAGAAGGGGAATTTCCCACAACTTTCCTCACTCGGCGCCAGTGACGACATCGAGCATGTCGTGTAGCCGGGATCACCTTTATCACCGGAGTAGCTTCGCCATGCCCCCTGCTTTGAGAAGAGGCTGTTATTGGTGCCATCATGTCAAAGACTGACATCCGCTGGGAAGGAATGGTCAACCTGTCGAAGGCCGACTTTCGAGTAGGGAAAGCACTTGTAATGATCTCACCCGTAGAAGGAGTTAGGATAGCCTTCTCCAGTATTGCGAGACTCTTCGTGGGCCCATTCGAGCTTAGGCTCAGCCTGTCGAAGACTGAGGTAGTAAATTAGATGACCAGCTGAGAGGGGCCGTGGTAGTTGCAAGTCGATCAAAGACTGACTTCTTCGGAGCTTCCGATGATGGCACCGGGGCGCTAAAGCTTCCTGGTGGGATCATGGTCCCAAAGAACAGTCCAGTGGTGGCCTGAGTAACCTGTTCCACTGGCATGGCGAAGATGGAGGCCGCTTGGGGCCCGTAAGTTACTCTTCCAGATGGGACGAAGCAAGAGTTGTTGTTGCAGGTACATTTGGAAGCCATTGATCTTCTTTTCTTGAAGAAGAAAAACACCAAATCTTAGTACCTCGACTCCAGGGGCAACCATAGTAGACCGCGATTTGTTCGCGAAACACGACACACGAAGTGTGGAGTGGAAAGAGGAAGTGGTCCCACCGGGCGTGCCAGAATCTGTTCACTGCCGAAAGGCGCGGCCGGGACGTTAGGATGTCTGGCACTGAATTTTGGGGGCAGATACTATTTGATTTTATCTGTCTACCTCTCCGAAGATGCCAAGTTAATTTATGGCACTATGTATCGAAGGTTTAAATAGATGCGGTCGTTGCAGCTGACTTCGTCAGATTCCCCCTCGTTGGCGAGGGGTTTTTGATTGTGGGTACGCTCTTCCCTGCAGGTGCAAGCCCCTGCACTTAATTACGTTACCGCGTAGCGATAACCACTTTCTCCTGCTCCAGATGTTCACTTTGTGTTGTGTGTATTTATTTTATTTTTGGTTTCCCGTGGATTGTATACGGAGACTAATTTGTGTTGTCGCCCGTAGGGCGAGGATTAGTCCAAATCCGTATTTTCTTAGATTTGGGTTTGGCTTGATTTAAGAATCGTTAACCTTGTTTGAGATTAAAATCAACTTAAATATTTGTTAAAGATACGTTAGTCTAATTTTTAGACTAAGATCTACTTAACAAGGTTTTAGGATCATTTAGATCCAAAGAAAGAGCATTTGGGCTCTATTATTTTAGTTTAAGTACGTCACGGTCCGTTATTAGTTTAGGGATGTTGCGGTCCATGGGATAGTTTAAGGACATTACGGTCCATTGTTAGTTTAGGGACATTTCGGTCCGTGGGCTAGTTTAAGGACATTACGGTCCATTTTAAGGACATTACGGTCCATAGTTAGTTTAAAGACATTACGATCCATAGTTAGTTTAAGGACATTACGGTCCATTGAATTGTTGGTTGTCGGGACCCACCACCTCTTTGAAGACATTGAATAATTACAACGACATATATCAGAGGTGTGGGGAGATATACCCTTGAACCAATGTCAGTTGGGAGATCTGTGGTTGGGTTAGGGACTAAGACCAATTTAGAAAAATTGTGATCACATGGGCTCGATTGATCTGAATTAGGGACTTTTGGTCAACTTGGACTCAGTCCACTCAGTTTTGAATACAGTGTTAAACACTTGTTTTAGCTCGGTCCCTTTTATGTGAAACAATGCTGAGTATTGATATGAGCTCCGACTCTCACCCTATTTCTTTGCCTTTGTTTTTTATATAGAGTGTTAAACACTCTTTGTGGCTTTGGGCTCTATAGGCAGAGCGCTTTATATGAGACAGCGCCCACGTGCGGGGGGGGGGCATGAGGAGCTTGGCGCTGAGCGCCAACCAATGAGTGCAGAGCACTCTTTATTTCGGCAGCGCCCACATGAGGGGCACATGGGGTGCTTGGCGTTGGGCGCCAACCAACGAGTGCAGAGCACTCTTTATTTCAGCAGCGCCCACGTGAGGGGCACGTATGGAGCTTGGCGCTGAGCGCCAACCAATGAGTGCATAGTACTCTTTATTTTAGCAGCGCCCACGTGATGGGCACATGGGGCGCTTGGCGCTATTTCCTTCTTTATGCATTTTTCTGAAGAATTCAATTCTTTGTTCTCTCCTGGATCTTCAATCCCCGAGAACAAATTCATCCATATGAGAATTAAATTCTCATTTGTGGGAGACTTGTCTCATGGATCTCAGATCCAGAGAAAGAACTATGTTCTTTTATAAGGGTTAAACCCTTAGGTATGCCGATGAGATACTATGATCTCTATTTACCTTGAAGAAAGTTCTTCTTCTTTCTTCTCTCTGAAAGCACTTTTTGCTTGATCTTCTCTTTGAACTTGAAGCTTATTGGGGGTCCTCTCTCTAAGACTTGAAGTCTTGGGGTGGGGTCTTTATATAGTAGAGGCACATTTGTTGATTCGTTTAAAGAAATCTCTCACTGAGAGATTTCTTAATTGATTTAGGGAATTTATCCACCATTGGATTTTTGATCTAAGGAGTTCTGTTTTACAGAAGACATTTTTCTTATTTTTAACAAGATTGGGAAAATATTTTCCCATACAGAGCTTATTATGTATCTTGGTGATTTGTAATCACCATTGGATCTTTGATCCAATGGTAATCCTTCTTATTTAGAAAGATTGGGAAGATATTTTCCCATACAGAGCTTATTCTGTAGCTTGATAATTTTTAATCACAATTGAATCTTTGATCCAACGGTGCTCTGGTTTACAGAGCACAATCTTTCTTGTTTAGAAAGATTGGGATAATATTTTCCCATACAGAGCTTGTTCTTTATCTTGGTGATTTTTAATCACCATTGGATCTTTAATCCAACGGTGCTTTGATTTACATAGCACAATCTTTCTTGTTTAGAAAGATTTGAGGAGTATTTCCTCAATCATAATTTAATTCTGTAATTTGATGATTTATCATCTTCGTTGGATCTTTGATCCAAGGGTGGAGAATTTTTAGTTCTGGCACTGGCGCCCTCGTGCTTTGCACGTGAGGCGCTGCATCAGAGTTTTTTAACTCTGGGCGCTGGCGCTCTCGTGCTTTGCACGTGAGGCGCTGCCTCATTACTGAAGGTGACTTTTCGCCTTCTTTCTTTACTTTTCCTAAGTCAAATGCTTGGAAAATAGTTTCATCATGCACAACATTTTCTGTTCTTAGACTTAAATGTCTCTCTTCATAATCTGAAGCATCTCTTTCACCTTCAGAAAATTATCTTAACAGAGAATAGCTATGGCTTGTAATCGTCCACATGCTCGCCGGCAGCCATGGGAGGTGCCTATTGAGGAGATTGTTCCTCATTTTGTTGCCCGTCTGGTGAACCCTGCTCTTACGGATGACCAATGCGATACAGTGCTGCACGAGCTCTTGACTCGTAGAGGATCTCCTCTCCCTATCGTCTCCATTTGGCTTCGGATGGTCTTCTTGTCAGTGCTCGATGATATTCCCCCTCATCCTGCAGAGATGACTCCGGCGATACTCGATGCAGCGGAGGACAAGATCGAGTGCTTTCATGAGGCACTTTTGATCACCATGGCTCTGAGGGATTGCTCTGTTCAGCTGCTAAGCCAGATATTGGCTCAGCGGGTGTTCACACCAGAATATTTCATTTAATACAGCCCATTCTTATGCTCGTTTGTTTATATGCAGGTGCCTTTAATCCGTGTTTGCTACATATTTACAGGCTACATGTTCCTAGTCCAAAATAACGCAAATTCTACAAAATCTCCACTGTTACGCCAAAATACAGAACATCTATTGTCAACAGATAATAGTCAGGTTTCGGTCATTCGTATCGGTCCAGTGCCGTGTACCAGTTCCAGAGACAAGAAAAATGGCAGTAGTCATTCGTGTCTCGGACATGCACAAAGCACGAGAGGGGCATCATATGATTCAATGGGTGTGCGGAGCTCGAGGGAGAAAGGTCAAATCAATCAAAAGTAAAGCTATTTTTGGGCTGTTGCAGATCTGAAGAAATTGTGAACGTAATTTGCAATTTGGAGCATGTAGAACAACAGAAGAGAGCAACACATGAAAACCCAGAAAAAATGACAACCCAACTCCCTCATAGAAGCACGAATCCGTGGCCAAAATGGCCGATTCGCGGCTGATCCGCGACCGAGTTGACTCAGTGTCAACTCGGATTTTGGGGATAGTTTGGACATTTCATTTGGGCTCAGAATCTTGCCCTAGGGTTTCAGTACTCAGCCTATAAACAACCCAGTTTTGTGCGAAGCCAAGCGTCTTCTTTTTATGCTTCTTTTTGTTAAGATTTAGTTTAGTTTTAGTTTAGCTTCTTCTTCTTCTTCATTTCTTCCTCCATTAAAATGTAGTGAGAGTACTGAGTGGATGATGAAATGAAGATGATAGTTTTTATTATCTTGTCTCTTTAGTTTCTTTTCTTGTAATTTTATTATCTTGTATTGTAATTTCAATTCTTGTTGTTAATTAGTTATTGTTATTTCTTTGCTTGTTCTCTTATCTTTTCTTCTCTTATCCGTATTTTTCAAGCCGTGATATTCAATGGAGTTCCTTGCTTAGGTGAGGATCCAAGTAGTTAGCTTGTAAAACCGTATTTTTTCCTTTTCCTTCTTTTCTTCCTTCTTGTTTTGTTTTATTTTCTTTTATAATGTGTGAATAATTCCACACTTGTTAAGGCTAAGGAAGATGGTATGAGGGACGGAAAAATCCCTTGTGCTTCTCTTCGCCAAACATCTTGAAACGAACCCCGACCAAACAAACGCAACCCCTTCACTTAGGCGCGCTATACGTGACATGTAGCTACGACCTAAGTCGAGAAGTCCTTTAAGCGCACTACAACATGACATGTAGTTGTGACTTAATTGGATACATGGTTGCGGGTGTTTAGCCGAGGGTTGGGATAAGCGTATTTAGTGGACGGACAAGGGGCACTAGAAATGGATTTAGCGTTAGAAAGCTCGCTTAAACTCGCAAATCCCATTCTTATGTCCTTCTAATCCCCGCTACTTTCGATTATCCCAACACCGTTTTAAGAATGGCAAAAGATAAGCACAAGACTAATCCCAACTCTACTAACCAACATTAACCTTAATAAGCTTACTTGAACATAAATACGAACACTTAGGATAGAACTGAACATACACATATACATTTTTTATTGACTCGTCTAAGACTCGAACGGACATACAACCATCTCCCTGCGGATCGACCCATGCTCAACCAGCTAGCTGCGAAGCGACACCGTCCTGATCGCGGTTATAACTTTAGAACTTTGAACTACGACACGCCAAAAGCATGGATCAAATGGCGCCATTGCTGGGGAAACGGTAACTTATTTTCTTTCTTGTTATTCGGGTTAATATTTTTTTGTGTATATATAAAATTATAAATATAAATATAAAATAAATTTTTTTGTTATTTTTGATATTTTTTGTGTGCAAGTGTGCAGGCTATCTGGAGCAAGTAAAGTAATCAAAAAAGAAAACAGAGCATTTTTATTTGGACTAGAGAACAAGGGGGTCCAGGAACCAATTTTGAGGCCCCAACTCCAAAGTTTGACCGCGGAACCGCGGTCAAAGCTTGGTAATTGCGGTGGTTCAGCAGCAACTTTGAGGGTTCTGAGCCCCAAGTTTTTTTCACCCCTTCTCTTTCTTCTAATTTTCTCTGTGAATTCCACTTTACTGTATTTTATGCAAGTTTCTTTGCACAGATTGCGCCGCCGCCTAAATAAATTTTTTTTGTTTTAGATTTTGTTTGTTTACTGCTTTGCATATAATAATACGGACTTTAAGGGGTTATAACACCAATTCAGATTGGGTGGGGATTTTATCACCCTTCCTAAGACCCCACAAATCACTAATTGTATACGCATCACCTTGAGCTAATAAATAATATCTAGACTAAACCTATAAGGACTTGTCACGCTCATTTAGGACAAGTGAAGGTTGCGGGGAATCGGTCGTTTATCTAAACTTGATTTTGTGGTGCCTAGGCTAGACAAGTGAGGAGGTAATTTTAAAAGGCCCGTCTCACGGTGGTTCGTGAGCGGAACCTTCCTTACCTCACTTGTGCTTACCTGGCCACAACTGGCAATGAAGAGGCGATTCGAGGGTTATCTTGCAACTTGTCGCTTGGAAGTCTACGAGCGGTCTAGTTGGACATTGAAGACCCTAGCTCTAGGTATTGTTTGTGAATTTTTGTGATTGTGATTGTGCTTGTAAAAAGTTTAGTCCCATAATTCCGTATTCTTTCAAAAACCAAACAAACAATTTCAAAACTCCAAAAACAAACAATTTTTTTAATAAAAAAAAACCCACTTCCTTCCCTCCCTACCTTTTTATATAATGGGTACCTCACCTCGAAAAACTCTTGCCAAACTTTAGTACTCACAACCAGACATAACTTCCTACGGTTCTTGCTTTGGCCGAACGTCGAACGATCCATCCATGCCAAATTTTTTTTTGAAAGATCGGATAGACGCGTCTAGGACAACCAATTGGACTCCGCAATCCACCTTATATCAACCTTCATAACCTTCTTACGTTGATACCCCTTTTGAGAGTCCAGTTGTAACTCCAAGATCTATGTCTCTTGTTGAACGTATTGAACAATCTCGTAACCGATTTTTCACTCCTTTCACCACTGCCAATTCTTTTGATCAACAATTCCAATCACTTTCTTATCAGTATGTTGATCATACCCCTATCCAAACATTCAATTCATATCCATCCTATCCAACTTTTGCACCTTCCCTAGACATTGCTTCTGAACAGCCATTTGGGAGTTTCCATTATCCAAACAACTTTGAATCTTTCACTGAAACCCCTTCACAACCCATGTCTAGTCTGGAATGGTCATTAGAAGACTTTTGGGTAGCGCCGTATCAATAGATGATGGATTTGAATGCATTCATGGACGCCCTAATACAACCTAGTGAACCGGTAGCTAGTTTCCAACTAGCTCCAAATTTTCCAATGTATGATGAGACGGTAAGACAGGCTGAGAATTTGAGTGGTGAGAGTGAGCTATACACCCTTCCAAATCAAACCTACCCATCCCCGATTGAATCTCACAACTCCGGTTTTGAATGTCTATCAAGTGCTCCAAATGAGTCACCAGTTGAAGATAGAACGTTTAATGACTTGTGCGACTTTGTAGCGTTTGATTTACTTGATTGTGAAGGGACCCTTTCGAGTGAAACCGCACCCAATCCTTTTTACCTCTACACCTCCATCTTAAAACCTGAATTGATTGAAATCCATGCTTTTGATGAGGTGTTTGAGAATATTGATTTTCACTTGATTGAGGATATCGACGCTAGGCATATTTTGGATGATGAACCCGCAGATTTGGCTGAGTTTTTCTCTCCAATTCATCATCCCGAGTCATTAATTGTTTTTCCCGAATTTCATATGCGTCTTGATATTGATGATAAATGCATGGATGAGCTTAACATTGAGGAGAATTTTGAGAATATTTTTGAGGATGAGCCAGTTTTACTTGATGAGTCGGATTTTCCAATTCATCATGTTCCTTTCATTGACTGTGCACACCCTCCCGAACCCTTAACCAATACCCTTCCTCAATCACTTCCCCACATCCTTTCCGTCGTTCTGACCTTGCAAGAAACCGTATCACTTTCATTTCAAGTGTCTGGTTTACCGAGTGCGGCTTACCCATGGTTTCTCACGAATCTTGAGGGATTTGACCCAAATTCTCTCTATATTGATAGATTGTACAATCCAACTTTTCATATCGATCGTTACAGATTGTACTAATCCATTTTCACCCTCAAGTTCGTATTCCACTTCTTTCCCCCTTCCGCCATTATTCTCCTCCACCGAGACCGTATCCCGCTTCTCTCCGCATACGGTCTCGCGTGTTCTCCATTTCTTTCCTCTCCGTATTCTTTCACCAACCACACCATTACAACGATAAAATTTTGAATGGTTGGTGTTAACTTTTGGCCTTTGTAAAGCCTTGTATAGCTTGATACTGTTCTCTCCCCCTAACTCTGAACTTTAACGCTAAAACAGTGGAAACACTGTTTCACTTAAGTTTGGGGGGACCTTTTTGTGTACATATTTTTTTTTGTTTTTTGTTTTGTATAAAAAAAATTTAGGGAGCACCGACAATTTTGACCTTCTTGGTGTAGCCTGACAGTGAGGACACTGTCAAGTTTAAGTTTGGGGGTGTGCTCGGTAAGCTTTCTTCCTTCACATTCATTTGTATATTTTGCATTTGCATACTTATTTTAAAACCCATAAAATTCGAAATTTTTTATAAAAATATAAAAACTTTGTCGTCAAGTTAGCTAATAGGGTAACTTATATTTTATTCCGAAAGTTTAGTTGATACGTTAGAAATAACTAAATCCTAGGTTTAGGAATTGAAAACCCTAAAAATAACCCTCATTCTATTTAACCTCGGTAATTATACGTCCTTGCAGTTTTTTTTTAGAAATAGGTAATCTTGAGTTCAGTTCTTGAGTTAAGTCGAAATGAAAGGAAAGTATTGAAGATTTACTGAAGGATAAGTCTGAAAAATAGTTTCTATTCTTAAGTCCAAATTTAGAAAGTATATACCCTACAAACTGCACATACATGTACCTTGAAACTTGGGATAGTAGAGGATACCTAGAAATACTCATGCCTGAAAACCTAGTATGAAAGAAAAAAACGGTAATTAAAGCTAAACACCAAAAGTGCATCATTGAAAAATATATCCGGTCTTGAAAAAGAAAAAAAATTAAAGAAAAGAAAATAAATAAATAAATAAATAAAGTCAAGACCTGGAAGCTGCTATTTACGCTTTAAGCTCACACATTCAGTAATCGGCTGTTAGTGCCTCAAGAAGCATTAATAGCCACATGAAAGATGTGTAAGCAACACCGTCCATCATTTAACGAAAAGAAGTAGTATTAGGTATTAGGGCAAGGGTACTATAGCTTGAATTGAAGTCTTAAGTGTAGAGGTGAAAAAAATTACACACACGTAGGGATATACAATCGATGTTTGGAGGAAAGATGGAAATAAAGAATAAGACTTATGTTTTCCGTAAAGTTGATAAAATTCCCTGATTTGAGACCGCACTTTAGAAGGAAAACTCAAGAGACACCGACATCTTTCTAAACTTTTTTGGAACGTATAGGATCTAAGATTAAATAGATAGGAGGTGTGAAACATAAGAGTTGGATATTTCTAACTTAGGATAATAGAATTTCTAACCTAGATACTAAACTGTAGGAGTAGAATCAAAGTTAATTTGTGAAACTATCTTGACGGGATTTTTTGGGTATAATCCGTTGAAAACCCTCAGGAGAAAACACTCCTCTTACTAGGGACACCTAGAGGTTTAACGGCATGTTGCACGAGCTCAGTGCAATCGCGTTCCCTGCGAAAGTGAGGTTAGGACATTTTGTGAATAATTGGTTTTGCTCGGGACGAGCAAAAGTTAAGTTTAGGGGTATTTATTCATACCAGAATATTTCATTTAATACCGCCCATTCTTATGCTCGTTTGTTTATAAGAAGGTGCTTTTAATCCGTGTTTGCTACATATTTATAGGTTACAGGTTCCTAGTCCAAAATAACGCAAATGATACAAAATCTCCACTGTTACGCCAAAATACAGAACATCTGTTGTCAACAGATAAAAGCCGGGTTCCGGTCATCCGTATCCGTCCAGTGCCGCGTACTAGTTCCAGAGACAAGACAAATAACATTGGTCATTCGTGTCTCGGATATTCACAAAGCACGAAAGGGGCAGCACATGATTCAATGGGTCCACGGAGCTCGAGGGAGAAAGGTCAAATCAATCAAAAGTATAGCTATTTTTGGACTGTTGCAGATCTGAAGAAATTATGAAGGCAATTTGCAATTTGGAGCATGTAGAACAATATAAGAGAGCAACACATGAAAACCCAGAAAAAACGACAACCCAACTCCCTCAAAGAAGCGTGGATCCGCGGCCAAAATGGCCGATTCGCGGCTGATCCACGGCCGAGTTGACTCAGTGTCAACTCGGATTTTGGGGGTAGTTTGGACATTTCATTTGGACACAGAATCTTGCCCTAGGCTTTCAGTATTCAGCCTATAAATTGCCCAGTTTTGTGCCAAGCCAAGGGTCTTCTTTTTATACTTCTTTTTGTTAGGATTTAGTTTAGTTTTAGTTTAGCTTCTTCTTCTTCTTCTTCTTCATGTCTTCCTCCATTAAAATGTAGTGAGAGTATTGAGTGGATGATGAAATGAAGATGAGGGTTTTTATTATCTTGTCTCTTTAATTTCTTGTCTTGTAATTTTATTATCTTGTATTGTAATTTAAATTCTTGTTGTTAATTAGTTGTTGTTATTTCTTTGCTTGTTCTCTTTTCTTTTCTTCTCTTATCCGTATTTTTCAAGCCGTGGTACTCGACGGAGTTCCTTGCTTAGGTGAAGACCCAAGTAGTTAACTTATAAAACCGTATTTTTTCCTTTTCCTTCTTTTCTTCCTTTTTGTTTTGTTTTATTTTCTTTTATAATGTGTGAATAATTCCACACTTGTTAAGGCTAAGGAAGGTGGTATGAGGGACGGAAAAATCCCTTGTGCTTCTCTTCTCCAAACATCTTGAAACGAACCCCGACCAAACAAACGCAACCCCCTCACTTAGGCGCGCTATACATGACATGTAGCCGCGACCTAAGTCGAGAAGTCCTTTAAGCGCACAACAACAAGATATGTGGTTGTGACTTAATTGGATACATGGTTGCGGGTGTTTGGCCTAGAGTTAGGATAAGCGTATTTAGTGGACGGACAAGGGGTACTAGGAATGGATTTAGCGTTGGAAAGCTCGCTTAAACTCACAAATCCCATTCCTATGTCCTCCTAATCCCCGCTACTTTCAATTATCTCAACACCATTTTAAGAATGGAAAAAGATAAGTACAAGACCAATCCCAACTCTACTAACCAACCTTAACCTTAACAAGCTTACTTGAACATAAATATGAACACTTAGGATAGAACTGAACATACACATATAAATTTTTTATTGACTCGTCTAAGACTCGAACGGACATACAACCATCTTCCTACGGATCGACTCGTGCTCAACCGGCTAGCTGCAAAGCGACATCGTCCTGATCGCGGTTATAACTTTAGAACTTTGAACTACGACATGCCAAAAGCGTGCGATCAGCGGGCCATCATGTCTGCCTTCACTGATGGGCACGGTGTTGACCGATGGGGAGCGACTCTTCGTGAAGATCGCCGCTTTGCCATGGTGGAGAAGGCAGATAGGGAGTTAGAGAATTTTATCCATAGTTTTGTGAATCCATGTAATTTTGATCCTATGTATGGTGATCTATTTCCTGTAGAATAAAATGTTCAATTAAATGCTTTCTTTTTGTCGTTGAACACATGTTCTTCCTCTGATGTGTGCGTATATGAATGAGCCCGATTTCACACATATCTGTAAATGAAACTTAAAACTGTGTAAACAGAAGCAAATAGCTCTTGGCCGAAGATTTTGGTGAGAACACCATCTAAGTAGTGGTATTTCTATCTTTTGAAGCCCCAACAGGTATAATTGAGAGCAACTTAATAGAATTTAGATGAAAAGTTAATAACACTTAACCACGGTGTCTGTTACGACAAGACAACCACGAAGACAAAATAAACGATATAGAGAAGTAATCAAAACCATAGGCAAATAAGGAATTAAAAGTGCTAACCGCAAAACCAAATAGGCGAAGACGAAGTTTTATTAATAAACAAACGTATAAAAACGGTGAACAAATACAAATCCCTTTCACAAATAGTTCTCTCTCGAAAAACTATCTCAAAGGTATCAATCTTTAGGGTTACAAAATACTACAATATATATAGTATACTAGAGATAAGTCTAAATAACTAAAGATAAGTCTGAATAACTAATTTCCCAACTAATAAATATCCACCTTGTTTATGGATAAGTCTGAATCTGTTATCCCTTGCCTTGTAGATAAATATGAATATGTTATCTATTGCCTTGTAGATAAGTCTGAATTTATGGGAAATCAATAGGGATCGGAATGGAAGGCATACACCACAAATTTCCACCTTACCACACATTCCCACAAACTCCTCCATCAAAATTAATAATAGCTCCACCTTCACCACAAAACCCCTCAATGGCTCAAATGAATACGATGCACTCCAATAAAGTTCAAGCAATGCTCAAACTTAACAACCGAAAGAGACCTCATCAACATGTCAACCGGATTATCCGTTGTTCCAGCCTTCTTAACAATAATCTCTTCTTTCTCACCGACTTCATGTACAAACCAGTACCTCACACAATATACTTCGTCTTATCATTATGCATCTGATCTTTCGTCAAGTGAATCTCGCTTTGGCTATCACAGTAGACTATAATAGTATCCTTTTGAATACTAAGTTTCGAAAATAGTCCCTTCAACCAGATCGCTTCCTTAACGGCACAACAACGGCCATATACTCTTCCTCTGTCGTAGACAACGTTACCGTAGGCTGCAAAGAAGCATGCCAACTAATGGCACATCCTCCCAAGAAGAACACATAACCGGTGATCAATCTGCATCTGTCAAGATCACCCGCATAATCAGAGTCACTGAATCAAGCTAAATTGTCTTCGTTCCTTCCAAACACCAATCCTACATCAGACGTACCTCGTAGGTATCGTAATATCCATTTCACTGCCTACCAAATGCCCCTTACCAGGAGAAGCCATATAGCGACTAACAAAACTAACGGCGTGTGAAATGTCGGGTCGAATACAAACCATGGCATACATAACGCTACCCACCGCATTATATCGAACATTCGATATATACTTAATCTCATTCTCAGTTTGTGGTGATGAACGAACTGAAAGTTTAAAATGAGCTGCCAATGGAGTACTTACAGATTTAGCGTCTGCCATGCCGAAACACTCCAAAACTTTCTCAATATATCGCTGTTGAGACAAGTAAAGATTTTCTCCTTTGCGATCTTGCCTCATACCAAGTATTTTCTTGGCCGCTCCTAAATCCTTGGTCTCGAGCTTTCTTTTCAACTGTTCCTTCAAATTCTGAATATCAATTATATACCTTGCTGCTATCAACATGTCATCAACATAAACTAGAAAGTATATAAAAGAACCATCGACGAGCTTTTTTGAATATACACAACTTGTGCCTCTACTTCTCGTAAACTCAATTTCTTTCATGAAGCAGTCAAAATTCTTATACTAACATCTAGGTGACTGCTTCAAACCGTAGAGAGACTTCTCTAGTAAACAAACGTAGTCTTCTTTGCCTTTAAATTCAAAACCTTCGGGGTGTTGCATATAAATTTTCTCTACCAAATCACTGTGCAAGGATGTTGTCTTCACATCGAGCCGCTCTTGCTCTAAATCTTGCATAGCTACCAAACCGAGAAAGAGACGTATGGAGGTATGTTTAACAACTGGGAAAAATATCTCATTGAAGTCAACTCTCCGAACCTGAGAATAACTTTTAACTACCAATCATGCCTTGTACCTCGTTTCCAACGCCCTTTGGTCACCTTCTTTTTTCTTGAAAACTCATTTGCAGTCAACTACTTTCTTTCCTCCTTCGGGTTTCACGAGCTTCCAAATCTGGTTTTTGTGAAGAGACTCGATCTCTTCATTCATAGCGATTAATCAACGAGCTGACTCATTGGATGAGATATCTTCTTTATAGTTCGTCGGTTCGCTACTATCAACTGTCTCTACAACAGACATCGCATACGCCACTAGATCATTGTAGCCATATATTTGTTGCAGTCTAATGTCCCTTCTTTGTCGGCCACGAGCGAGCAAATACTCCTCATCATGAGACTGCTCATCATGAGCTTCTTCGGACGATGGTGAAGGAGAGATCTCCTGCGGACTCGAGTTTTCACCGACCTCAATATCAACAATCGGCTCATCCTTCTTCAAATCGTTTTCAACTGGAGATTTCATAATCATTGGCTTCAATATAGCAGATCCATCAAAAGTCACATCTCTGCTAATCAAAAATTTAGGCAACTTAGGATTCGAACACCACAATCAGTAAACTTTAACGCAGGTAGCATAACTGCGAAATTTACATTTCTTCACTTGAGCATCCAACTTGCCTTCATGACAATGTATATAAGCGGGGTAACCAAACACCTTAAGTGTTGAATAATCGGCGTACTTCCCTGACCATACCTGCTCCGGTGTCTTACTACCTAGTGTCGTATAAGGTGACCAATTCACAATATAGAATGCCGTGTTTACCGCTTCTGCCCAAAACTCCTTAACGAACCATGCATTAGACAACATGCACCGTGCTTTCTCCAAAAGAGTCCGATTCTTGACTCCGTTCTGCCGTGGTGTGTAGACAACGGTATGATGCCGAACTATCCCTTCATTTTTGCAAAAATTATTGAAATCTCCACTGCAAAACTCTAACCCTTTGTCTGTCCACGGTCTTTTGATCTTCTTGCCTTTTTACTTCTCAAGCAACGTTTTTCATTACTTGAATATAGTAAACAAGTCACTTTTGTGTTTCAAGATGTGGACCCAAACTTTTCTCGAAAAATCGTTAAAGAAGGTAAGCATATACTAAGTACCACTTCCTTTAGAAGCAACTGGAGAGGGTCTCCAAAGATCCGAATAGATATAATCAGGAGTACTTTTGTGTTGTGCACAGCCGAACTGAAACTAACACGTTTATGCTTCCTAAAAATGCAATGTTCACAAAACTCCAGCATCGTCGTACTCTTTCCACCACGTAGACCCTTTTTCGACAACTCGGTCGTACCTCTATCACTCATATGTCCGAGCTTTATGTGTCATAATCTGGTAGTTTCCGAATCTGTCATAAATTTGGATGATGAAATAGCCGCTAATCCAGTAGTTGTCAAACCCTGCAATGTATATAAGGACCACTTCTTTGAGACCTTCATCAAAACTATAGCACCTTTGGTGATGATGCTCAATATTGGCGGTCTCCAGGATCAGGACACGTGGCAGATGACGTGTCCCAGAACTTAGAAGAAAGGGCCCAAGGGGCCGACCAGGCCACCCCTGTACCCGACCTGCAAGCACAAGCTGGCTCACCTCAGAGCCCCCTAAAATTTGGCCTCCTCAGCCTCTCAGCTCGCCCCGAGCTGCCACAGGACCAAGACTTGTCGGCCCTCTCGCTCGTTCCCGAGCCCCCCAGCTGAGGCCATCTTCCTCGGTCCTACGACCGACCAACTCAACCACTCACAGGCATAACCGCCACTCCGCAAATCTCGCCATGCGCAAATCCTCCTCCAGCAACATCCCACGTTCCATGCCACCACGATCTCCATTAATGGGCGATCCGCTCTTTACACGGGCGTGACGTCGGGAGCGTAACTGCCGGCGACATTCTCGCGCCTGCTGCTGCATGCTGCCGCCACTATATAAACCCCCATCACAGAGGGGTCAAGTAAGCCATTTTTTATTCCACTTAGCCGTTACTCTGCTCGGGTATCGTACTAACTTGATCGTCGGAGGGTTCTCGGTGGTACCAAACTACCCCGGGACTTCTTTGCAGGTACTCGGTGCTAAACTCCTCAAATCACTAATCTCCTCAAAACCCATTGAGACCCACACGCAACAGGAGATCACCTCCAAAATCCACCGGGAGATCGACGGAAGACAACATCTGAAGAAGACTAGAAAAGGACCTCCATCAGTTGGCGCCGACTGTGGGAAACTAAACTCCACAAAAAACAAAGTTAGCCTTCCAATCTCCACCCATATGGAAAGCGACCACCCTGAAGATCCAGGTACCAGCCGCCGCCTTCCCCTCACCGGAGGCGTGGATGAACCTCCTCCGGCGACCATCATCAACGCCCTTACCAGCCGAATAGATCGGCTACAGTCCCTAGGGGAGGCGCTCGTCCACGTCCAAACGGCCAGGCCTGGCCCCAGATCGCCGCTCCCCTACCTCCAGAAGGCTCTGCCCTCATCGGCACAGCTGACCACCGGCAGGCTACTACTCCTAGCCATAGATCTCACGGGCCGATACCCCCTGAGGCCCGCTGGGCGCCCCACGGCTCCACACCAAGATCCGCCGCTAGAGCGCCTCGCCTCGATCCTCTTTGCGACCCTTACCCCCCTGAGGAGATGTCGGTCACCTCGCTGTCCACAGGCACGGTCGACACCCCCTCCCTTGACGGGGTCGCACAGAAGGGGCTCGCCACGACGGCTCGAGGGCCACCTCGCCCGGGGATCTGAGGGACCTCATCAAGAGGAACCGGGGCCGTGCCTAGACGCAGGTCTCCCACAAAAAAGGCCAGGGATCATAAGGTGCCGAGTCCTCAGGGTACCACGGCCGACTCGACGCCCTCGAGAAGAAGATCGAGGGCATGCACCAGGAAGGTCACCTTTCGGATGACGGGGGTAAGTACGCCGCCGACTCGCTCACCAAGCCGTTCACCGAGGGACTGCTCACTGTCCACATCTCCTCGCACAAAAAGCCCCCGAAGGTCTCCCTGTTCGACGGGAAAACCGCCCCGAAAGACCATTTAGATGCTTTCATCGCGGGGATTAGCTTCCAGGACCATTACGACGACGCCCAGTGTAGGGCCTTCCCAACCACCCTCATCCGCGTAGGTCGGGACTGGTTCCGAGGGCTTGAGCCTCGCTCAATCTAGACCTTCGACGAGCTGGCTTCTCAGTTCCTCGGCCACTTCGTTGGGAACCGTCGGCAGAAGCGCACGGTCGAATACCACTTTACAATTAAGAGAGGGGACAAGGAAACGTTCAAGGCTTACATCACCCGCTTCTACAATGCCCTCCTCGAGGTCTCCGAGCACCGGGACAAGACCGCCATCACGGCGCTCAGATCTAGGCTTAGGCACAAGGAGTGGTTGCGCTCCTTTGCGTTGGCACAGCCTAAGACCATGGCCGAGGTCAAGGCGTGGACAGAGCGCGAAGTTCAGCTGGAGTCCGAGGTGAACGCGAACCTCCCCCGAGAAGAACGGTCCGACCAGAAAAAGTGGGCTCAGGAAGAGTGGCCGGAGCGTCAGTAGCCCTATCACCCGAAGTTCCAGGTGTACACCCCGCTCAACGTCTCCCTCGCAGTCTTGCTAGAGGAGGCCCAGGGCGAACAGTTCTTCAAGTTCCCTCCAATCCCGCGTCAGGCCTCGAAGCGGACCCGGGGCCCTTACCGCGCCTTCCACCGGACGCTGGGCCACGCCACGGAGGATTGTAAGCAACTCCGGGACTACATTGAAGAGCCCATCCGATCGGGGCACCTCGCCGCTTACTTGAGGGAAAAACGGCAGGCCGACCACGAGCAGGAGCAGCGTCCCCCTCCTGCCGAGCTGACCATTGGCCGGATCATGCTCGTTTCGGCAGATGACCAGTCCGGCACTTAGGGAGCCTCGCACCTGGTGCCGAGCATGGAGACCAACAAGCCTCCGGGGAGCTCGGGCCACGCTAATAAGGTCATCTATTAGCATGTACTTTTCTTTTAAGGCAATGTAAACTCTTCCTAGGTTCTGTTGTTAATTTAATAAAGATCAATGGAACATTGCGAAAAAGAAGGAAAGATCCCATTTATTCCAAAAAGGTATTATGGGCTCCTCAGCCATACATACAAAAAGAGAAAGAAAATTACGGGGGAGGGAGTGCAGAGAGCACTGCTCATGGTACTCGGTGAATATCTCCGCCAGCCGAGGCCTCACGAGATCCAACCTCAGCCCTCGATTCCCTCCGCGCGTGTTGACCCCGAGCCTTAGTTCATAGCACTCACGGAAGAGCGCCACTGAGCGAGCCAGCCCATTCGCGGAGATCAGGCCGAAGTGCCTAAGGGACCGCAGCTTGCCCACGGCCTCGTTGTAGAGCTTCTCGGACAAGGGGTTGTAAAGCCCCGACGATGCCCTCCAGATGGAGTACATCAGCAGCTGCAGCAGGGAGGAGCGCCGGGAGAGCAACCAGCCGAAGTGGTCTTCGTTGCTCCCATGGACCAACTGCACCGTGTCCTTGGTGCAGTTCTGGTCATAGAGGTATACGTCTTCGAAGTGGATGATTTCGGGAATGGTAAATGGGAAGTCTTGAATTCTCAATAATCTGTTTACGAAGAAAGGGAGGATTAGTGCTCCTTCAGCCTTATATAGCCCACTGCGCCCCAACGGAACTCAACAGTCGCCTTCTTTCGCCCAAAAAGTCGCCACCACGCGGCGATCATCGAGCCCTCTCTGGTGGAATCGAAACGACGCGACCCCGGCGCTTCGCCTCCCCCCACATTCAATGCGCATGCTACGTGCACGACCGCCGCGACCGTCCCTGTTCCCCATACCTGCAACTAGATGGTCGGGCGAAACCTCATGAAGAATCAGCCGAGCAGCTACCCTGCTCAGTTATCCCTGGCCGGTAGCTTCTCTACTCGCAATGCCAGGGATTGAAGCCCTCGCCACGAGGCAACCGCGCAGCTTCACTGCCCGGGTATCCTTTGAAGGCCTCATACGACCCCTCTAACGCTAAAGATCAAAGTCCTCCGCGGAGGTAGTCGAGCAGCATCCCTGCTCAGCTATCCCTAGCCGGTAGCTTCCCTACTCGCAACGCCAGGGATCAAAGCCCTCACCAAGGAGCAACAGCGCAGCTTCACTGCCCGGATATCCTTAGCATGCCTCATACGGCCCCTCCAACTCTAAGGATCCAAGTCCTCCTTAGAGGCAGCTCAGCAGCTACCCTGCTCGTCTATCCCCAGCTGGTAGCTTCCTACCACGACCGACAGGGATCAAAAACCCTCCCAGAGGCAGTCGAGCCCGACGATCCCTCGCTCAGCTATCCTTCAGGACAAAAGCCCCCGCCAAGAGGCATCGGGAAGTAACCCTGCTCGGCTAAGGGTCCTTGGTAGGCTTCTTACAGCCCCTCCCGCGCTAAGGACCAAAGTCCTCCCAGAGGCAGTCGAGTCCTTGCTCGGCTATCCCTGGCTGGTAGATTCCTACCACAACCAACAGGGATCAAAGTCCTCGCCAAGAGGCACTGGGTAGTAACCCTGCTCGGTCCCCATCCTAAAGGATCAAACCCATCGCAAGAAGCAACCGAGCGGCTGCCCTGCTCGGTCATCTCCGGCTGGTAGCTCCGTACCCATGACGCCAGGATCAAAGCCCTCGCAAGAGGCATCCGACCGACTACCACACTCGGTCATCCCAGGCTGGTAGTTGCCTACCCACGACGCCAGAGATCAAAGCCCTCGCCAAGAGGCAACCGCGCATCTTCACTGCCCGGTCATCCTTAGTGGGCTTCTTACATCCCCTCCAACACTAAGGATCAAAAGTCCTCCTTAGAGGCGGCTCAGCAGCTCCCATGCTCGGCTATCTCCGGCTAGTTGCTCCCTACCCATGACGCCAGGGATCGGATCCCTCGCAAGAGGCATCCGAGCAGCTACCCCGCTCGGTCATCCCAGGCTGGTAGTTGCCTGCCCACGACGCCAGAGATCAAATCCCTCGACAAGAGGCAACTGCGCAGCTTCACTGCCCGGTCATCCTTAGTGGGCTTCTTACAGCCCTTCCAACGCTAAGGACCCAAAGACCTCCCAGAGGCAGTCGAACCCGACCCTTGCTCGACCATCCCCAACTAGTGATCATTGCTCGCAATGCTAGAAATTAGAAGCCATCGCCAAGGGGCAATCGAGCAGCTTCCCATTCATGCTCGGCACCAATACGGCGGACAGCCCTCTGCCTATCACATGCAGAGGATCCGAGTCCCCAACAAGGGGCATCAGGTCTATCTAAGTCTGAGCGATCCCCCTCGACTTCGGGGCTATGGATATGCCTCCTTCTCAGCAGCACTTGGCACGCTTAGCAAGTGATCGAAATCAACTCGACGAACGATCGCTAGAAAGATAGCTGACCTGACATGGAAACCCAACAGTGCAAGCAGAGATATTTTACGAGCATTCTTCATGAACAGAAGATAAAGTGCAAACCGATGAAACCAAAGAAAAAGTTTTATTACCAAAGGCAAGGTCTTTACAAAGGGTATTTTGGGCTCCCCAGCCTTACAAACTGCCCGGAGGCTTACAAAAATTCCAAAAGCAACAAAATAAAAGAAGGAGGAACACGGGGGGCTTTAGGCCTCGGGGCCAGGCGTGACCTTGGGATCCTCTACATCCACCATGAGACGAGCAGGATCCTCGGCGACTTCCTCATCAGGAATCTCTTTCCCCTGTTCCTCGGCGTCCGCGATGGGGTATTCGGCCCGGAGCTCTTCGTCGGCGAACTCCGGCATCCAGGCCTTAACGGCGTTGAGGGCCTCGTGGCAGATGAGGGTTATGGCCACGGCCAGGTCATCATAGAAGTCCTTCGACTTCTTGTAGCCCTCCACCGCCTTCGCCGCCGAAAGGTCGGCCAACTTCGCCGCTCTCAGGTCGGCCGACTTCGCCGACTCGGCCGCCGCCCCCTGCTCCTTCCGGAGGGTCTTCACCGTCTTCTTCAGGTTGCCGGCGAGCAACTGAGTGTCCTCAAGCTTGGCCTCGGCAGCCACGGCGGCCTTGCGGTACCGGGCAACCTCCCATTTCCCAGCCTCCACCTCGCCCTCCAGGGCGGCAACCCTCGCCATCACCGCCTCTAGCTCCTGCTTGGAGCTCTCTTCCAGCGAGGAGAGCTGGCCCGCAGCCTTCATCGCCAGGGCTATCACCTCGGCCTCCATGCGTAAGGCGAGGGCAATGTGATGGAGAACCTGAAAGATAGGAAAGAGATCAGAAAGATGAAGGATGCACCGAATCTCACAAAAAACCAAACACTTACTTGCACGGACTCCTGGGTGATGGACGCCATCTGGGCCTTGAAGGTCCCACCGGGGACCCTACACCCCGCCGATTTCACTATCTCATGAAGCCGGCTATTCGCGACGGATAGCCCCGAGGGCACCGCGAACTGGAGGCCTCCTTCCTCCACCATGATCGGCGGGGGCGAGACCCGGGAAGACATCCGGGAACCCCTCTTGAGCGGCTCCGATGGAGAGCCGATCTCCTCCTCCGATGCCGGGTCTTCCAGAATCCGAGCCCGCTTCCAGCCGGACGCTCTACTAGGCCCCGGGGCGGGATCCACCCCGGAACGCTCACGGGACGCGACCACCGGAGGAGAAGGAGCCGAGCGGGCTTTGAGCGGGAAGAGCCGGCACCTCCGGCCTACGTGACCCTCCTCGGCTGGCGCATGGAGGCTTTGAGCTCGTCCATATCCATGGGTCCTGCACAAAACCAAATGCAAAGAAGTCAGCGACACAAGCAATGTACAAGCAAAAAGCAAGCCTCACTTACCGACGAGCTCAATGGGGCTGAGCCCGGCCCAACTCAGAACCCTCTCAGACAGAAGCACGTCGAATCATGGGATGGGCTCTGATTGTAATAAATTTGGATGTATAATATCGAATCAAATAGTCCCCGGCAACGGCGCCATTTGATTGATGATAAAATCTCGTTATGTGTATCGAATCAAATAGTAAAGAAATCACAACCAAAAATTATTTGACCGCAATCAACTACGGTGTCGGATGTAGATTGTTAGTGAGTGCGGATCGTCCACAGGGAAAGTGTAATCGTTCGTCTTTTGAATTAGATGAATTGAAACTTTAAAGAAAGAAAACAAAACAATTCATGATTTGTAGTTGAAGTTCAAGAATGAGAAAAAACTAGATCTAAGAAAGCATTAAAAGATAGAATCAAGAATTGATCATTTGATAATTTTTCCAAACAAAATATCAAGAATCGAAATGAGGCTCGTAGGAATCGATCGGATCTATAGATGTGATGTAATCTTAGAATGACGTATTCTTATCCTTCGATGAATTGATACTAGATCGATGATGATCTACGAGAATTAGGGATTTCTTGTGAAACTAGGGTTTCATCTCATCCCTTGTTCCTTCGTCGATATCATTCACATTCTAGCCTCTAGTAAATTCAAGAAACGATCGTAGATCCCTAATTTTGAGCGATCACAATCAAGAAAGCATCGCTACGAAACTAGGTCATCGATTCTTGAACTTGCTAGGGTTTACAAAACTCGTAGGACTTAAAAATCGTATTAAGATTTGTTACATCATCATTCGACAATCGTCTCGACTCCTTTACGAGCGGAGTTTTACTCCCACATCACAACAAGAACAACAATTACAAATTGAGATCTAATCATGATGCAAGAATTAAAAGAAAGCAAGATAAAAGAATTTCACCTTTTATTTATATCAACAATTTCGTTACAATCACTCAAGAACTACAAGAGGAAGAACTTGATCGTCGACTTGGCTTCGCTCGTCTCCGTGGATCGCGGATCGGCTTGGATCACTTGCCCGATTGAAGATCGGCTCGGCTCCTAAAAGGTTGAAGGCTTCTCGCTTGATTTGGTACTCAAGATCTTGGATTTAGAGTGGAATTAGGGTTAGGGTTTCGCACAAGCTTTGTCACGAAACTTGTGGAAGAAGATGGTGTAGAATGAACCAATGGTTATTGATTACTTATTGATTGAACATTGATTAGCCTTTAACCCTAGGTCTAGGTTCCTATTTATAGATAACTAACCCTAGATCTAGGATTTCAAATTCTAAGTTTCCCTCCTAAAGTTTGTTGAAGAAATTCAAATTTCCCTCCAAAAGTTAGTTAGGGGAGAAGCTTCTAGATGAGATTAGTTAGGAGGGAGCTTCTAGAAGAGGATTAATTAGGAGCTTAATTAGGATTAGCCTTCCTTAATTTTCTTGCTGATCTGGCAGTCGCTTCGAGTGTATTCTGGAACTTGATGTATCACAATTGACTGTGGGCCCAGAGAAAGAGATTCTGCTCTAAAGATTAGCTGATGACGTGGCAACATAAGCGCGGAACCGCGGCGCAAGACAGCTCCTGCCGCGGTTCCGCGGCTGACTTGGAGACTTAGAGCTTGGGCTCTCTGTTGCTTCTTAGGCCTGAGTTGTGGGCCTTTATTTTATATACAGAATTGTCTAATTCCTTCTGCATTGATACCAGATCTGAAATGATTGAATTGGCTTAATGTTTGATCAGCTTCTTTTGATTTTCTTCCGTATTTTCCTGCACAGACTCAAGACAAGTGTTGCGCAAATACAGAAATGATGCGATGCCATGAAATGCGGTTAATTTCCCTTAAAGTGTCGGTTTAAAAGTCTAATACATGCAATCTCATATTTTGTGACAGATTTGCTAATATGTAGAATATGAATGCCGAACACTTCTAAGTGTATGCAAATGTTAGGGAAATTGCCGGCTAAAATATACAATATTTTCGACTGATCAAATACCCCCAAACTTAATTTCGATCGTATCGAGCGAATGTTTTATTAAAAAGAGAAGGAGAAAATAAAGAAAGAGAAAAAAAAACTAACTAGCACACTTTCGTAGGCAACACGATTGCACTGAGCACGTGCAACAAGATTTTAAACCTCTAGGTGTCCCTAGTAGGAGGAGTGTTGTCTCCTGAGGGTTTTCAGCGGATTGCACCTACAAAATCCAATAATAAAAGTAAGATCATGAATATTACATTTAAAGACAAGAATTGTAAAAGAAAAACTTTGAAAATTAGGGTTTCCAACTAAGCTAGCTTTTCGGTTGTCATGAGCCCTATCTTAATGGTCATGAAAAAATGTCGGAAATCACGTCCTCCCTCAATAAAACATCGTCTTATTCTTCATTCCTATCTTTCTTCCAAACATCGATCATATAACCCTGCGTGTGTGTAAAGACATCCCTACACCCGGAGAATTCAATTCAAGCTATCATACTCTTGCCCATCGGCCTCAGTACTTTTTGATAAACGAGATTGCTTACACACTTTCATGCGACAGTTAATACTTCTTGAGGTACTAACCGACCGATTACTAATGTGCTTGCATGCTTGGTGTATTTTCCTAGTCTTGCACCACCTTAGGCATAGCAGTGACTCCCAGACCAGTTGGCCTTAGGGCACTAGGTGAAGAAGCACCCTTGCTATATATTTTTTATTTCCCTTGGTGATAACAAAACCAGTGTCTATTTTTCTCACCATTTTCAAAATATTTTTTTCTTCATACTTTTGGCTTTAAGACAAGAGCATTTCAAGGTATCCTCTACTATCCCAGGCTTTAAGATGTGTGTAAGTGCGAATAGCAGGGTAGCAACGTTCAAAATGTTTGGCTTCCAGAATAGAAACTATTTTTCAGACTTATTTTTATCCTCAGATTAGTGACGTCCTTCATCTTACTAACCCTTGGGACAACGGCTCATAACTACTTATTACTAGTTCGTATAAGAAAACTTCTAATTTTCTTGGTTTTCTTAAATTTTTCTAATCTCATGGATGTAAATGTTCACTATCTAAACTTTTATTATCTTATTTATGTACAAAAATATTTTTATTTTTTGAAAATTTTTAAATTTTTATGGTTTTTAAAGAAATGTTTTGTGCTTATGCAAATGATATGCAAATGATGCGAAAATAAGCACAAACCTCCCCCAAACTTGTTTTCAACGGTGTCCTCACTGTTGCCTTCTGCTAAATCTCAAAAAACCTGTAAGCTTGGGAGGAATTTATTAGTGGGGGCAAAATATTTAAGTGAAGACCCTCCCCGAAACTTATTTTTGGCTCACTTTTTGTAAAATTTTCTTTTCAAGAGCCAGAAAAATTATACCCCCCCCCCAAACTTGAGTTATGCAATGTTAATCTTTGAAAATTACAAGTGGGGGTCAAAAATCAGTGGTCGATGCCAAGCTTTGCAAAGACCAAATGTTAACACCAACCATTCAAAAATTTTATCAATGCAGTGCTCGGGTTGGTGGAAGAAGAAGTGGGGAAAAGGTAAGTGGTGGAAAAGAATGTGTGTGCGTCTCATTTTGGAGAGACGATGCAGTGAATGTGATGGATTACTCGCATTCTTCTTATAATTCAAAAGAAGGGGTGGAGGTTCAATTTTATTGATTGGGAGATGATTCATCTCAACACCCGTGTCATTTAAAAATGCGAGTTCATCAGCGAAGATTTCCTCAAAAGTTCCATCTATACCCCGATGAATAATGTCATCACAAAGTACGGGGTGATCTTCAGACTCTAAAAGCAGTTCATAATCAGTGTTAATTGTTGACCTGGACATCTCGGTGGAAGAGTCCGTATGTGTATGATACATAGTTGGGTCAAACAATAACATATGAAAAGAGTCAAGATCAATATCAGGAGGATCATTAAATTCGCTGCTGTCGACATCCATTAAGTCGACAGAACATACCTGAGCAATAGGTTCGGAGGGTACACTTCCCAACTTGTAAATGTTCAGCTCTATTGACCTATTCCCGAAAGATAGGGTCATAGAACCGTTACGACAGTTGATTATAGCATTGGAAGTGGCCAAAAAGAGGCGACCTAAAATCACCGGAATTTGATTCCGTGGGTTCGCTACAGGCTGTGTATCAATTACAATAAAATCTACCGGGAATATAAATTCCCCGATTTTTATTAACACATCCTCTAGTTCACCCCTAGGTTTGGTGATAGATCGGTCAGCCATCTGGAGAGTGCAATTGGTTAGCTTCAACTCTCCGATACCTAGTTGCTCATAAACTGAGTAAGGAAGCAAGTTAACACTAGCGCCAAGATCTAGTAGAGCACGGTTAATGTGTTTTTCCCCAATAGAAACGGAAATAGTAGGATATCCAGGATCCTTACGTTTCCTCGGTAATTGTTGGGAGAAAGCCGTGTCTATTGTTTTTTCCATGAATATCTTCTTGGGCAGATGAGTCTTCCTCTTCCTAGTGCACAAGTTCTTAAGAGTTTTCACATAGGAAGGAACTTGTTGGATGGCATCTAGGAGAGGGATGTTGGTGTTTACTTGCTTAAAAATGTTCATAATCTTCTCCATATGTGGACTCGGTGTGTTAGCCCTTAACCGATTAGGATAAGGTGCTTTAGAAATAAGCGCTGGGTCCATCATAGGAGAAGGAAGTGGGTGTGGAACCGATCCCTGAATAGAAGTGGGGATCGTCCGTGGAGGGGTAAAAGAGGTGGGCTGTAATGGCGAGCCTTTTGGGAAATGGAGAATAGGCTCGGAAGAAGGTGGTAGGGTAGAAGAAGTGTGTGTGTGAGGAAATGTCTCAGCCGGGGTTCTATTGATTGATTTATCAGTATCATCAAACTCTTCCCCAAGGTGAGTGTCAAGCACTCTTCCAGATCTCAACGTGATTGCATCCACATCATGTGAATAGCCAGAATTAGGTAAAGGTTGAGATGGAAGTTTCCCTTTCTATCGTGCACTCATTTCGGCTTTTAGTTGTGCAATTTGTTCTTCCATCGATTTGATGTTTTCATTTTGAGAGATAATGATCTTCATCACATTCTCGACGGAAGATTGCAAACTTGCCGTCCCTTGGATGGATTGTTTCATGAAAGTATCCAAGGTTTGTGCTAGTGCAGAGGTATTATCTGTACCGGTCAATTGCAACAAGTTTTCATGTGGTGAAAAAGTGTTGGCCGGATTTTGGAAATTTTGTGCTTGGAAGGGGAGCTGACTCAATTGAAGTGGTGGCTGCTGTTGTGGTGAAGGGGCCCTTTGGAAATTGTTTTGGATTGGAACCGTGTTTTGAAATTGTGATTGGTTCCAAGCAAAGTTAGGGTTATTCCTCCAACCCTGATCATATGTGGAGGAAGATGGATCGTTTCTAGGTCTTTGAAATGAGGCATTGGTAAGCTCATGACCTTGAAACGGACATTCTTCCGTCAAGTGAGACGGATCAGAACAACAACCACATACAGTTTTGGAGAGTGATATTTGACTTAGGGCGGCAGCTAAAAACTTATTTTCCATATTCTCGAGTTTCTTATTGATAGCTGCAATGTCAGCTCTAACTCCTATGGAAATATCATTGCCATCCCTAGATGATTGACTCACACCCTCCCACTGTAAGGATTTTTCAGCGAAATCTTCTAGAAAATTCCAGGCTTCCCCATCATCTTTGGTCATAAAATTGCCTTGACACATGGATTCAAGAGACTGTCTTGTGTAAGGAGTAATGCCCTCATAAATGATTCGGCACAATTCCCATCTCGGGATGCCGTGATGTGGACATTGGACTAACAGATCCTTGAAGCGGTCAAGACATTTTGAAAATGTTTCATTTGGAAGCTGGGTGAATTGATAGATTTCGCTGCGGACTCGAGCTGTCTTTTGATGTGGGTAGAATTTCTTAAGGAATGCTTTGACGAATTCGTCCCAATTTGAAATGGAATGTGCGGTAGTGTTATATAGCCACTTCTCGGCTAAATCGCACAAAGTGAATGGGAGAAGACGAAGACGTAAAGCATCCACAGACAACTGTGAGGTACCCATCATTGCGCATACATTTTCAAATTTCGTGATAAACACGTATGCGTCCTCAGACTCGAGACCGTGAAATTTTGGTAGAAGGTTGATGTATTGGGGTTTTATTTGAAAATTTTCCTCGTTGGCTGGTGGTGTGGAAAGACAGGTGGAAAGTAGGCCTCGTGTAGGATAACATCTCTCTTGGAGAGAGATGCGAGGTGGATTCTGCGCACCAACGGACGGCGGCAGAGTAGTGGAAAAGAAGTTCGATGGAGGTGGATCCATCGATGTGGGTGTGGTGGTGGGTAAAAGAAAAGTAAATGTAGAAATACCGACTTTAGGATCGATAAGGGAAACGCGGACTTAACGGGCACTAGAAACCCGTGTCCAGCCTATCTTGCACTAAAAAGGGTTAGTACAAGTGGCAGCGTGAATTTATAATTAGGGGAATGAATGAATGTGATTGGTGTTTGTTTTGAAAAAGATACGGATTTTTGAAAAAAAATGATGCACAAAACAAATGCAACACACAAAACCCTAGAATCTAGTGGTCACCTAGGTCAAACTCTAGACCGCTCCTAACTGCCAAAAGACAAGTCGCAGGATAAATCCTCCACTGCCTCTTTGTCCCCCTGTGGCCGGATAAGTGCCAGGTAAGTGGGAAGGTACTCCACTACGTAAGTAGTGGGCCTAATTAAAAACCACTAGCCTTAGACACACTCGCCTTAGGCACCACAAGAAAACGCGGATAAGCAATGAATTACCCACGGCCTTCTCTTGTCCTAATTGAGCGCGACGGTCCTTAGAGTCATCTCTAGATATTTTTTAATTAATGAGGGTAAATGCGGATGCAAGTTTTGCGATTTTCGGGGCCTAGGAAGGGTAATGAACTCCCCACCTAATTTGAATTTGGCCGTGCCCCCTTAAATTTCCATATTAATATGCAACAACCACAAGAATCAAAAACACGCACAAATTTTATTTTGCTTTTGCGCGCAGCGATTTATTTGCAAAGAAACCTGCAAGAAATTGTTAGTTGGAGCAGAGAAAGGAGAAGATAAGAAAGTGAGGGACTTACAGAGAAAAATTTATGCAGTGAACAGTCAAGGGGGCCGCGGAACCGCCGCTATTGAGGGTCTTTTGCCGCGCTTCCGCGCTTGTATAATAAGATCACTGCACAAGAATTTTGCAGTGAGCTTCTGTTCAGATCCTGAGTCCTCTGGAATTTTCAGAAATATTTTTCTCCAGCTCCAATGATTCCATATTTTCTCGCAAAAAATCACAACACACGTATTAGTGTTTGCACGAATTTAGATCTAAAAAATATGATGGAATAAATTGTTCAACTCAAATTTCAAAATACGAACTATTAGCGCACTATCCCTGGCAACGGCGCCATTTGATTGTAATAAATTTGGATGTATAATATCGAATCAAATAGTCCCCGGCAACGGCGCCATTTGATTGATGATAAAATCTCGTTGTGTGTATCGAATCAAATAGTAAAGAAATCACAACCAAAAATTATTTGACCGCAATCAACTACGGTGTCGGATGTAGATTGTTAGTGAGTGCGGATCGTCCACAGGGAAAGTGTAATCGTTCGTCTTTTGAATTAGATGAATTGAAACTTTAAAGAAAGAAAACAAAACAATTCATGATTTGTAGTTGAAGTTCAAGAATGAGAAAAAACTAGATCTAAGAAAGCATTAAAAGATAGAATCAAGAATTGATCATTTGATAATTTTTCCAAACCAAATCTCAAGAATCGAAATGAGGCTCGTAGGAATCGATCGGATCTATAGATGTGATGTAATCTTAGAATGACGTATTCTTATCCTTCGATGAATTGATACTAGATCGATGATGATCTACGAGAATTAGGGATTTCTTGTGAAACTCGGGTTTCATCTCATCCCTTGTTCCTTCGTCGATATCATTCACATTCTAGCCTCTAGTAAATTCAAGAAACGATCGTAAATCCCTAATTTCGAGCGATCACAATCAAGAAAGCATCGCTACGAAACTAGGTCATCGATTCTTGAACTTGCTAGGGTTTACAAAACTCGTAGGACTTAAAAATCGTATTAAGATTTGTTACATCATCATTCGACAATCGTCTCGACTCCTTTACGAGCGGAGTTTTACTCCCACATCACAACAAGAACAACAATTACAAATTGAGATCTAATCATGATGCAAGAATTAAAAGAAAGCAAGATAAAAGAATTTCACCTTTTATTTATATCAACAATTTCGTTACAATCACTCAAGAACTACAAGAGGAAGAACTTGATCGTCGACTTGGCTTCGCTCGTCTCCGTGGATCGCGGATCGGCTTGGATCACTTGCCCGATTGAAGATCGGCTCGGCTCGTAAAAGGTTGAAGGCTTCTCGCTTGATTTGGTACTCAAGATCTTTGATTTAGAGTGGAATTAGGGTTAGGGTTTCGCACAAGCTTTGTCACGAAACTTGTGGAAGAAGATGGTGTAGAATGAACCAATGGTTATTGATTACTTATTGATTGAACATTGATTAGCCTTTAACCCTAGGTCTAGGTTCCTATTTATAGATAACTAACCCTAGATCTAGGATTTCAAATTCTAAGTTTCCCTCCTAAAGTTTGTTGAAGAAATTCAAATTTCCCTCCAAAAGTTAGTTAGGGGAGAAGCTTCTAGATGAGATTAGTTAGGAGGGAGCTTCTAGAAGAGGATTAATCAGGAGCTTAATTAGGATTAGCCTTCCTTAATTTTCTTTGCTGATCTGGCAGTCGCTTCGAGTGTATTCTGGAACTTGATGTATCACAATTGACTGTGGGCCCAGAGAAAGAGATTCTGCTCTAAAGATTAGCTGATGACGTGGCAACATAAGCGCGGAACCGCGGCGCAAGACAGCTCCTGCCGCGGTTCCGCGGCTGACTTGGAGACTTAGAGCTTGGGCTCTCTGTTGCTTCTTGGGCCTGAGTTGTGGGCCTTTATTTTATATACAGAATTGTCTAATTCCTTCTGCATTGACACCAGATCTGAAATGATTGAATTGGCTTAATGTTTGATCAGCTTCTTTTGATTTTCTTCCATATTTTCCTGCACAGACTCAAGACAAGTGTTGCGCAAATACAGAAATGATGCGATGCCATGAAATGCGGTTAATTTCCCTTAAAGTGTCGGTTTAAAAGTCTAATACATGCAATCTCATATTTTGTGACAGATTTGCTAATATGTAGAATATGAATGCCGAACACTTCTAAGTGTATGCAAATGTTAGGGAAATTGCCGGCTAAAATATACAATATTTTCGACTGATCAGGCTCCCATAACGACACTCTCACCGCGGCGGGGTCATTGGACTGGTTCCCCGGAAAGCATTTTTCTCTCGACCACTTGGTAGGCACGAGCCAATCCTTGCCCTCGGGAGAGGAAACGAAGAAGAACTTCTTCTTTCAGTCGTGAATGGAGGAAGGCAGAGCCATAACCCCTGTCCCGGCGGCGCCCCCTGACGCATTCTAAAAGAGAGGTAGACCCACCTCGGGTCGCCCGCTCGACCCCCAGGATGATTTTTGAAGACGAGGGAAGAATGAAGCAGGGAGTAGTTGAAAGGAACCGCCTGTAACTTCAGGAGGATCAAGAACTTGAGGAGAATCCTCCATGAGTTCGGCACCAACTGGCCAGGGGCTAACCCGAAGAAGTTCAACGCCGCAACGATCTCGGGAGAAAAGGGCAGGCGCATTCCACCCCAAAAAGCTTCCAAGTACAGGGCGATCTCCCTACCCCGTACTTGGTCTGCCCTCTCTCCCTCCTTGGCCAGACGAAGCGTGTAATGTGAGGGGATGTGTATGCGAGCCCGAGCATTAGCAAGCTCGTCCTCATGCCTCACCCAACACGAAGCGCCGGGGGTAGCATCTACCGCCTCCTCCCTAGGGGCAGCCCCCACCGCACGATCCCGAGAAGAGGGTCTGATCCCTACTCCCCGAGAAGACTCAGGCTCAGCTAAAGGGTCCCTAGAACCTACTTTTACGACATATACAGATTCCCTGAAAGAAGACATCTAACCTGAAGAAGATGGATCCTCGGGAAACGAAAGCAGAAGAAAAGAGAAGAGCGCCGAGCAGCCAAGACTTGGAAGAAAGGAAATATGAAAGAGTAAGGGCCCTGGAATGGGCCCCACCTCTACTTATCACCGTGAATGAGCTCATCCAAAGGCGCCCTTCATCTCCCGCCAAAAAAGGCTCCTCACGTCCAATGGCTCCGATTGCTCCACTTGTCGTTCCCACACTGGACCGCACCCCATCAGGCGTCGCAGGTCTGCACACGTCGCGTCGGCCAACCGACGCTTGACACGTGGACCATCGCTTCAGTGACAGGATGCACGAACCCGCGCACCTTCCTTAAATGCAGAGATCTCGCCCTGATTCGCTGGCAGAAAAGACAGCTGACAGCCCGAGGACGCATCCCGATGAAACCATAGGAGGAAGCTCACCCCGGGCGGCCCGGCAGTCCATTCCTGACCCAACCCGCTAGCTGGTCGGGACAAGAGTGGGGGGCTAATGATGATACTCAATATTGGCGGTCTCCAGGATCAGGACACGTGGCAGATGACGTGTCCCAGAACTCAGAAGAAAGGGCCACAGGGGCCGACCAGGCTACCCCTGTACCCGACATGCAAGCACAAGCTGGCTCATCTCAGAGCCCCCTGAAATTTGTCCTCCTCGGCCTTTCAGCTCGCCCCGAGCTGCCACAGGACCAAGACTCCTCGGCCTTCTCACTCGTTCCCGAGCCCCCCAGCCGAGGCCATCTTCCTCGGTCCTACGACCGACCAACTCCACCACTCACAGGCGTAACCGCCGCTCCGCAAATCTCGCCATGCGCAGATCCTCCGCCAGCAACATCCCACGTTCCACGCCACCACGATCCCCATTAATGGGCGATCCGCTCTTTACGCGGGCGTGACGTCGGGAGCATAACCGCCGGCGAGATTCTCGCGTCTGCTGCTGCGTGCTGCCGCCACTATATAAACCCCCATCACAGAGGGGTCAAGTAAGCCATTTTTTAGTCCACTTAGCCATTACTCTGCTCGGGTCTCATACTAACTTGATCGTCGGAGGGTCCTCTGTGGTACCAAACTATCCCGGGACTTCTTTGCAGGTACTCGGCGCTAAACTCCTCAAATCACTAATCTCCTCAAAAACCATTGAGACCCACACGCAACAGGAGATCACCTCAAAAATCCACCGGGAGATCGACGGAAGACAACATCTGAAGGAGGCCAGAAAAGGACCTCCATCATTTGGTTACCTTCAAAACTCCACCTTCAGCGAAAAACTTGTAACCCTTGTTGTCGAGTGCATCAAAAGAGATGAGATTCTTTTTAAAGTCAGGTACGTGCCTGACTTCCGCCAATGTCCTCACAATATCATCAAACATCTTGTGTTGGATCGTCCCTTTGCCAATAACTTGGCACGAGCTATTGTTGCCCAATAAAACCACTCCACCATCAACAGACTCGTACGTAGTGAAAAAATCCTTATTGGGACACATATTATAGGAACAATACGAATCCATAATCCACTCGTCCTTGGATCTCTATGTGTTGCCAAGGACAACAAGAAAATCCCCTTCTCCTTCTGTTATACTCTCCTCAGCCGAAGACTCCTTCTTCGATTTGTCTTCTTGTTTTAACTTATTCTGCATTTTAAAGCAGTTGACCTTAAAATGCCCCTTCTTACAATAATTGCAGGTCACATTCTTAGCCTTTGATTTTGACCGCGGCTTCTTCCTATTTGAGTCTGGATCTCTCTTCTCCGCTCGCCCTCGAAAAAATAAACCAGATGATGAACTATCTGTTTCGGTGTAAGTCAACTTCTTATCGATCTTCTCTTTGTTCATCAAATTCTCCTTGACATCCTTGATTGAGATCGTGTCTCGTCCGTAAACCATCGTGTCATGGAAATGCTTATAAAAGGGTGGCATCGAAAACAACAAAAGAAGAACTTGATCTTCATCATCAATCTTAATGTCGATTTTACCCAGATCCGTAGTGATCGAATTAAACTCGCCAACATAAGATTTTATTGGAGAGCCTTCTAACATGCGAAGTGTGTAGAGACGCTGTTTCAATAAGAGTCAATTCGTAAGAGATTTCCTTAAATATAACTCATACATTTTATTCTACAAATCAACCGCCGTCTTCTCCACCAAAACATCTTGTAAACCTTTTTTAGTCATACACAAGTGGATAGCCGTGATAGACTTCTCATCCATCTCCTCCCAAGTTTCCTCTTTCATAGTTGAAGGTATTTTATCCTTTTCTTGAATCGCCTTCTTCAAATTGTTTTGAATTAAAACGGCAACCGTACGAATTTGCCACAAATAGAAACTCATATTTCCATCGAACTTCTCAATATCGAATTTCATGATTGTTGGAGACATGACGTGGGATCAAATCAAAATACATTGAGTACTAACAAACCTCAAGACATCAAAATCACGATCTAAAAAAGTGGGGAAGAGGACGTAGTTGTAGTTATCCGCAATTAACCCAGATCGCAAAATTAAAGACCTAATGGTTCAACCAAAAATCCCACAACAACGCAACACTAGCTCTGATACCGGTTTGTTGCAACAAGACGATCATGAAGACATAACAAGCGATATAGAGAAGTAATCAAAACCACAAACAAATAAGAAAATAAAAGTACTAACTACAAAACCAAATAGGCGAAGACGAAGTTTTATTAATAACCAAAAGTGGAGGAGTACAAACGGTGGACGAATACAAATCCCTCTCACAAATAGTTCTCTCTCGAAAAATTATCTCAAAGGCATCAATCTCTAGGTTTACAAAATACTACAATATATATAGTATACTAGAGATAAGTCTAAATAACTAGAGATACCTCTAAATAACTAATTTCACAACTAATAAATATCCATCTTGCTTATAGATAAGTCGGAATCTGTTATCACATGTCTTGTAGATAAATCTAAATCAGTTATCTCTTGTCTTGTAAATAAGTCTGAATGTATGAAAAATCAATAGGAATCAGAATGGAAGGCATACACAACAGTGTCCTTTTTAGTCAAGTTTAAAGAATGTGGTGTTATTTTTAGAAATAGAAAGTATTTGGTGTGTTTTTTGAAAATATCAAAGAATTTGATTGCCAAAATAAATAAAAACCCAAAATTAAATTATTAAACCATTGTAAATTTCTAAAATGTTAAGTCCTTACTAGGTAATAACTAAAAAAAATGCTTACTGCCTTGAGTAAGATCCATAAAATTAAGACTTATTTCACAAAAAACCATCCTATGGTTTAATTGAGTTTTCAAAACTACAATACGGTTTAAATTCATCATGAAAACTCCTGATTTTTTATTTCTTTACACAGAAAGCCCCTGCGGTTATTTATTACAAAATTTAACTAAACTAACCTCTAATTTTAATAGAATACGGATCCTCTAGATGCAAGTAAACCATACTCCTACCATCGTTTAGTGGGCATTTTTCCCTAATTTGGAAAACAAGACTTTAGATTTTTGAGAATTTGGAAAACAAGTCTCAATTTGATATTGAATCAAAATTTGAAGAAAAAGGGCTGATATAATGAGGTAAGTATAGAAAATTTAGGAAAAAACTATAAGAATCAGTCAAAGGCGGATCACATGACCCGTTAATTGCCAAAAAAAATTTACAAATCAACCCACAATGGGTTCTGTATGACGTATTGAAAGTTTACGGGGTCTTCGATCATAATGAATTTGAACTACAACGTGGTTTTAGAAACTCGAATAAACCAAATGGTGGTTTCTACGAAATAAGCCTAAAATTAAATTTAGTATACAATGGAATTTTATTATATTATGGAAGCACCTTCAAATCGACAACATAAAAGTAACCCATAAAATTAAATTTAGTAAGTAATGGAAATTTTTTATATTATAAAGACGTTTTGAAACCCATACCACAAACACAAACACAAAAGTAAAGTATAAAATTAAATTAGTAAGCAATTGCATTTGAACCCAATATCTTCTCCATGAGTAAGTAAACTAATTTACCATCTAGGGGACCCCATTATTGATTTATTTTAGCATATATATGTATAAGAATTATTCTTAAATATGATATTTGTTTGCATATTAATCTTCTGTATTTTTACAAAAGTTCAATTGGGACAGTTGGCACAGGTGGACCATATATGGCTCCGCCCTTGCTTGTTCGGTAAAGGCATTAGTGATACATACAACATTTTCTCGTATATATTTCAACTCCAGCTAGCAAAAATTTTAGATTCATAGTATGAACATGAATTCTTTCCATAATATACAAAAATAATTGTGAATGGATAGCTATTAGGTTTATAAATATACAAAAATAATTGTGTGCATGAATGGATAGCTATTAGATTCATAGCATACACGTGAATTCTTTCCATAATATACAAAAAATTTAGATTCATAGCATGCACATGAATAAACATTGAATACTAGCTATTAGGTTTATAAATGGATAGCTACATGGATTGGAAATAAAGTAATGCATTACTAATTTTCTCAACCCAATTTAGCAAAGGATTTAATGGGAAGGATCTAGTAATGGATTCTTCAATTTAGCAAAGGATTTAATGTCAGTGGGTGCAAACCAAGTACAGTAAAACCTCTATACAGTAATATCCTTGGGACCGGGGAAAAATATTACTATAGGGGGGTTATTCTTAAGTAGAGTTTTATATATAAAAATTAGATTTTTTTTTGAAAAAATAGTAGTCAAAATTCTTAGACCTTCAAAATTCATATAGACCTTCAAACTTATTAACAAGTCAAAATTCTTAGACCTTCAAAATTCATATAGACCTTCAAACTTATTAACAAGTCAAAATTCTTAGACCTTCAAAATTCATATAGACCTTCAAACTTATTAACAAGTCAAAATTCTTAGACCTTCAAAATTCAGCCATATGCATCTTGGAAAATTAAAATTTATGGATGTGCATTTCATCAATACATTCATATAAATATAAGCTAGTTTTATCATGAATTTAACTATTATTTCATATCATAATTTTCTTCTATAATAATGGATATGGAGTGTATGCCTTAACTGAAGAAGAAATCATGGCGGCAATAAGGCAAGAAGCGCAAGGTGATAATCCGGAAGACGATAGTGTGGAAATAGAAAAGGTGTCATGTCGAGAAGCTTCAAACATGTTGGATAAGTTAGAAATGTTTTGGATTCAACAAGAAGGTGATTGTGGTGACGAGTTACTACGAACTCGCAAGTTAAAGGATATGGTAGTAACTCAAAAAATTAAGTCATTGTCCCAAACAACTTTGAATAAGTACTTTATGTCATCTTAAGTTCAATTGTGTAGTTAAGTAATTTATGTCATCTTAAGTTCAATTGTAATAGCCAAGTAATTTTATGTATTTTTTATATATATAAAAAATTATTTAAAATTTAATGCCAATTTATTACTATATAGAGGTAAATTAGTACAGGCGGGACTTGGAAAAAGTATGGAATATCACACTGTGGAGGTTATTCTTATTTATAACTGGTCCCGAGTCGGGACCGGGACTTTTTATCACTATAGGGAGGTTATTCCTATATAGAGTATTCCTATACGGAGGTTTTACTGTATATTGCAATTTTTTAAAAGTCCCATGAATGAAGTGGCTCTGATTTTGAACTTGGAAACAAAATTAAGTAATATTTGATCAATTAAACTAACTTAGTATGTGCATTTTATTTTTTAGAATAATAAGTATTATCTAAAGTGAAGAATAATACATAATTTTTATCATAACCAAATATTAGAAAATAATTAAGTGTTTCTTGCTCTATGACAAAAAAATCCATTTTTTTTCATATTAATAATTAATTAGATATTCCTAAGTAATGGGGAATAGTAATGTTTGAAATAAGTAATATCTAAATAGATGATTAACATTAAAATAAGGGTGCCTAATATAGTTATGCAAACCAAAATTCTTTTCATAGAATTTTTTTTTTCCTATTAGTCATGCACGTATTGATGCAGCCACCGCATGCTAATATGTAGTATGCATTTACTTCAATAATTCGTACACGATATAATGTATGGACCAAAATTTTAAGAAATACGAACAAATATAAGCAATGTTGGGACAAGATAAGGCAACAATCTATAATTATAATTTGATGTATAGTTGATTAGCATACTTTCGTTATGAAGAGGAATAACCGTAGTTTGCCCTACGGTTAAATGGAGATTGTTCAATCTACACTACTACAAATAAGGGTTGCCCCTACGGATTTATCCGTAAGAGCAAACCACTGCCCTTACGGATATATCCATAGGCGCACGAAAATACCCTGAAGGTACAAACGCCGTAGGTGTAAGTCGAAGCCTTGAACTTGCCCCTACGGACTAAAAAGGTGTCCCTACGGATTTATCTGTTGGTCCAGTTTTCCCTACGGATTAGGCCGTAGGGACAAAAAAATTATTTGATTTACGATTTTATAAAATAGATTAGGTGTCCCTACAAACTTATCCGTAGGGCCAAGTAGTTGCCCCTACGGATAAGTGCGTAGGTATATATCCGTAGGGGCAAAATATCAGATATCCTGATATTTTGTCCCTACAGATACCTGTGTAGGGGCATTTGTTTGTCCCTATGGTTATATCCGTAGGGGCAAACTTAACCCCTAATACTGAGATCATAGGGGCAAAATATCAGGTATCCTGATATTTTGCCCCTACAGATAAATTTGTAGGTACATAGTTAGGCCCTACGAATTAATCCGTAGGGGCAATTAAGGGCCCTACGGTTAAATCCGTAGGTACATATTATCAGGTTTTTTTATAAAAAAAAGGGCTGCCTATTTTTTTCTCGTCCTGTGCACAATAATATATACATCGATCATATATAAAATTAATCATCACGCAGAACATATATCGCAGTATTCATAATCACATCTCACGCATAATATACAAAAGAAACCAAAAAGCAGAATATGATATCAATATAAATACGCAAACACCACCAATATCAATATCGTCCAAAATGTAGTACAATATGTATCATATAAATAAATACATGTTTAAAATATAAGAATCAAAAAGCTACCCTAACTCGGTGCAGCTCCACCTCTGATAAACGCCAGAATCTGGCGCGCCTGCTCCTCGGTCAATAAATCATGCAATACGGAGCGTGCGGGAGTCTGAGCGGGCTGTGGAGCTGGCAATGTGGTCTGCGCAACCGCCGTCGAGGTAGTGGCTTGCGGAGCCACGGCTGCGGAAGTCTGAGCGGGCGCTGGAGCTATAGGAGCTGTCTGCGGAACCGCAGCCGATGTAGTGGCTTGCGGAGCCGCAGCCGAAGGAGATGCATGTGGAGGCTCGGTCGATGTACCCTGTCGCGTCTGGACCTAACGTGTGTAATAAGCGAGTAAGAACTGTTTATTATTCGAATTCGTATCATTATCAAGTTATTTCGAAACCCCATTTGGATATCTAGTTTGGAAAACCGTAGTTTATTTTAATTAGATATGTATGTATGATTAATCAAAGCTAAGTCTACAACCAAATAAGCTCAGGCTACGTACTAATATTGGATATGTTGATATCTATAATATGACATGATATTTTACTATTAAGTAGTATACATACCAGCATCTCCTTCAACTCCTGAACGGTGGCCTTCAAGCTCTCCAGTTCCTGCTGAAAACGTCGCTCACTGGAGATGGAGGAAGTAACCGCCGGGGTGGAGTCCAACCTCATATAGGCCCTGCTAGGGCCCAGTCCCCGGCCTCTCTCCCAACCTCCGTGGTGCCCTCCGTGTGCGACGTCCAGGACTGGGGTCAGCAGCATCGGATCGCTCTATCCGGTAAAATCGATCCCCGATGCCTCGGCCTGCTCAACTACCCGCTCCTACACCCACATTAACCAGTAAAATATAAGTATATCATTTAAATTTGAACCTTCCAAAACAAAAATTTCAAATAGGGGTTGAATAAATATTAACACTTACGCAATACTCCTGGGTAGCGACGTCGGTGTATCGAAGCTCGCCCGTGGCGGGATCTGTCGAGGTGCCGTGGACGGCAAGATATGCGGATAGCACGCTCGGTTTACCACCTTGCGCCAGGGTCTGAGCTGTCTGCAATATTAGAAAATAACTCTTAATATTAGATATATTAGAAAATAACTCTTAATATTGCATTATATCACAAAGGCCGGTCTATTGTAATTTACCGATAACTCCATGGCTCGAGTAATATTTCTCGAGCCACCTGTAAAAGTGGGGTGACCCCTCTTCGCCGATTTCCTATTCTCTATATTTTGAGCGGCCTGTTTCTGCACAACACATTCACATTTAGTTTTCTAATTAAGGAACACAAAAAAATAAATTATATACTAAACAATGAATTACATTTAAAATACATACATGTTTGCGTTGAGAGTCGAAATATTCGCACAATAGTGGTCATGTCTCTACGTCGACTCTCGCAAAGGCCGGAGTAGATAGGAGGGCCGCTCTCTCTGCCTCGGGGGTCTCCATCCACAGGGAGTAGAAGTCGGCCTTCTGCTCATTCCTGTTGTATCGGACCTTGCTCTGCATATTCTTCATCAGGCAATTGTACAGAGCATGAAGGTCGAGCACCCTCCCAGGGTGATCAGGGTCGGGTACAGGCTGAAAATCGTAATCCAACTGAAAATACAAAAAAATATTGTTATTAGATTGCATGTGTTAATAATAAATATATTGGATAAATCAAATGAAAATATATATTAATACCCGAGCCTGATCAAAGAAGAGGGCGAATGAGCGCCGGTGCTGATCGCCCCACTCAACGTGAAGTGGATAGTTCTTCACGAGTCGGCTCTCATCCCCCATATACCGGCCGAACCTCTCGGCATGAGGATCGGTATAGCGATAATCAGGGGTAAAAAAGAGGGGGAATGCTGCCTCCCCCCTAGCTCTGTCAGGCCTCAGCCTATGGGACTGATTCGGGCCTCGAGTCCCCCTCTGGGGATGGGGAGGCCCTGCGTCTGCAAGAAATATCAAAACAATCAATATTAAGACAAAGTTGTATTAAGAAATCAAGGTTAAACGAAAATTGAAGTGTGGTATATACCTCCGGTGACTAAAGCACGAGCCTGGGCCCGGGCAACAGCACGAGCGGGACGATAGTTCCTCCGGTGAAGAACAGCCGGTGTCCCGGATGCGGACGCATCCCCTCCAACTAGAAAATAAACATTGATGCTAAATTTCCATGAAGTTCATATTTATTCTATAGAGGATATGTAAAATGAATAAATATTTTATATTTATTCATACTAACCTACAGACGATGCGGAGGGTACGGAAGTGGCAGGAGTGGCCCCTGCGTCAGATGTGGACGCACCACCTATAATTAGACAATTAAAAATAGATTATATAATTAATTGCAAAAAGAATGTGTAGATCAATAATATAACATTCTAAATCAATATGCATGCACTATAGGATATATAAACATACCCGCAGGTGCGGTGGTGTCACCACCTACAGCTAGACAATAAAAAAATTACTATCTAAGTAAGAGCAAAGGGAATGTGTGTGTATTTATGATATAGCATTCTAAATCAATATACATGCACTATATGATATATAAACATACCTGCAGGAGCGGGAGTGGCCTCTGTCCCTGATGTGGACGCATCACCAACAACTAGACAATCAAACATTGACAATATAAGTAATTTTGACATGAACAGGCATGAATATCTATAATATTACATTCAAAATAGATATGCGTGCAATATACCTGGAGGTGTGTCAAAGTACATACGGAAGGAGGCATCCGAAGGGGTCTCCGATCTGGGTGCAAGACCGGCCCTTTGAAGCTCCCTACGCAGCTCTCCGGGCGGCAGAACCACTCTGCCTCTGCCTCTACCGGTGCCACGGCCGAAGCTCCGGTCGCCCCTCGCTGCTCCCGTCATCGTCATCAAATCTAGATAAACGGTTCATGGACGCATTAGACAATCATTACAAGTATTGACTATATATGTATAAATCATAAAATGTGAAGTAATAATATAACATTACTGATGACACCCAATATCGACGACCTCCAAGATCAGGGCATGTGGCAGATGACGTGTCCCAAGACTGAGGAGGAAGGGCCCGTAGAGGCCGACCAAGCCGCCTCACACACAACCTACAAATCACAAGCTGACCCTCCGCGAGGCCCCCTGCAAGTCAGCCTCCTCGACCATTTAGCTCGCCTCGAGCCACCATAGGACCAAGACTCCTCGGCCTCCCCGCTTATCCCAAGCTCCCTGCCGAGGCCGTCTTCCTTGGCCTTCCGACCAACTCCACCACTCACAGGCGTAACCGCCGCTCCGTGAATCTCGCCATGCGCGGATTCTCCGCCAGCAACATCCCACGTTCCACGCCATCACGATCCCCATTAATGGGCGATCCGCTCTCTACGCGGGCGTGACGTCGGGAGCGTAACCGCCGGTGAGATTCTCGCACCTGCTGCTTTGTGCCGCCACCTCTATATAAACCCCCATCACAGAGGGATCAATTAAGCCATTCTTTACACTTACGCCGTTACTTCACTCGGATCTCGTCACTAACTTCAGCGTCGGAGGGTCCTCGGTGGTACCAAACCACCCCGGGACTTCTTTGCAGGTACACGGCGACAGCCTTCTCGTCCCACCTTCTCCTCTCAAAACCCATTGAGACTCACACGCAACGAAGGAGAATCAGTCAAGTTCACCTCGAGATCAACGGAAGACAACATCTAACGGAGGCCCTAAAAAGAGCTCCATCAGTTGGCGCCGTCTGTGGGAAAATTAAATTCCACAAAATACAAAGTTGACCTTCTTATCTCCTCTCCCATGGCAGACGACCATCCTGGGGATCCAGGTACCAACCGCCTCCTTCCGCTCACCGAAGGCGGGGATGAACCTCCCCCCATGACCGTCATCAACGCCCTCGCAGGCCGAATAGATCGCCTGCAATCCCTCGTGGAGGCCCTCGTCCGCGTCCAAACGACCGCGCCCGGGCCCCAGATCGTTGCTCCTCCACCTCCAAAAGACTCTGTCCTTGTCTGGACGGCCAACCACCAGCAGGTCGTATCCCATCGCCACCGGTCCCTCGAACCGGTGCTCCCTGAGGCCTGCTGGGTGCCCCAGGGCTCCACGCCGAGATCTGCCGCCAGGGAGCCACGTCCCGAGCCTCCTCGCGCCCTTACCCCCCTGAGGAAATGTCGGTCACCTCTCCTATCCGCGAGCGTGGCCGGCCCCACCACAGTCGGCGGGAACGCACAGAAGGGGTCCGTCCCGACGACTCAAGGGTTACCCCATCCCGGGACCTGGGGCACCTTATCGGGAGAAACCGGGGCCGCTCCCAGACGCAGTCCGCCCGCAGCGGGGCCCGAGAATCCCGAGGCGCCGATTCCTCAAGGTACCGCGGTCGGCTCGACGCCCTCGAGAAGAAGATCGAGGGCATGCGCCGAGAAGCACGTTTCTCGAGCGTCGGGGCTAACTACGCCTCCGACTCGCTCACGAAGCCATTCACCGAGGAACTGCTCACCGTGCGTGTCTCCTCGCGTAATAAGCCCCCGAAGGTCTCTCTATTCGACGGGAAAAACGACCCGAAGTACCACTTGGACGCTTTCACCGCGGGAATGAGCTTCCAAGATCACTTCGACGCCGTCCAGTGCAGGGCCTTCCCGGCCACCCTCATCCGCACGGGTCAGGACTGGTTCCGGGGACTCGAGCCCCGCTCAATTTCAACCTTCGACGAGCTGGCCACCCAGTTCCTCAGCCATTTCGTGGGGAACCGTCGACAGAAGCGCACAGTCGACTACCTCTTCACGGTTAAAAGCGGGGACAAGGAAACGTTCAAGGCCTACATCACCCGCTTCTATAATGCCCTCCTCGAGGTACCCGAGCACCAGGACGAGACCGTCATAATGGCGCTCAGGTCTGCTCTAAGGCACAAAGAATAGTTGTGCTCCTTCATGCTAGCTCAACCTAAGACCATGGCCGAAGTCAAAGCGTGGACCGAGCACGAGGTCCAGCTGGAATCCGAAGTGAATGCCAACCTTCCTCGAGCGGATCGGCCCGACCAGAAGAAAAGGATTCGGGAGGACAGGCCGGAGCGTCAGCAGCCCTACCACCCGAAGTTCCAAGAGTATACCCCCCTCAACGTCTCCCTCACGGTGTTGCTGGAGGAGGCCCAGAATGAGGGGTTCTTCAAGTTCCCCCTGGTCCCGCGTCAGGTCGCTAAGCGAACCCGGGGCCCCTACTGCGCTTTCCACCGGGTGCCGGGCCACGCCACGAAGGACTGCAAACAATTGAGGGACGACGTCGAGGAGATCATCCGGTCTGGGCACCTCGCCACCTACCTAAGGGACAAACGGCGGGCCGACCGCGAGCAAGAGCAGCCTCGCCCTCCCACCGACCTGACCATCGGCCAGATCATGCTTGTTTCAGCGGACGGCCAGCCCGGAGCTCAGGGAGCCCCATGCCCTATGCCAAGCGCGGGGGCCGACAACCCTTTAGGGAGCTCAGCCCAAGCCAATAAAGTCATCTTTTAGCCTGTACCTTTTTTTAAGCAATGCGAGTTATTCCTAAGATCTACTGTTAGTTTAACAAAGATCAATGAAGCATTGCGAAAAATAAAGAAAAGTTTTGTTTTATTCAAAGGGTACTATGGGCTCCTCAGCCATACATGTAAAAAAAAAGGGAGTTACAACAGTGGGGGAATGGGGTGCAGCGAGCACTGTTCGTGGTACTCGGTAAAAATCTCCACCAGCCGGGGCCTCGCAAGTTCCAGCCTTTGTCCTCGGTTCCCCCCGCGGGCATCGACTCCGAGCCTCAGCTCGTAGCATTCGCGGACGAGCGCCTCTGAGTGGGCCAGCCGGTCCACGGAGATTAGGCCGAAACGCCTCAAAGACCGCAGCTTGCCCACGGCCTCATCGAAGAGCAACTCCGACACGGGGTTGTAAAGCCCCGGCGATGCCCTCCAGATGGAGTACATCAGCAGCTGCAGCAGGGAAGAGCGTCTGGGGAGCAACCGGCCAAAGTGATCCTCAATGCGTCCGTAAACCAAATGCATCGTGTCCTCGGTGCAATAGGGGTCGTAAAGGTACAATCTTCAAAGCTGACGATGTCGGGGATGGTGAACAGAAAATCCTCCATTCTCGATGGTCTGTCTGCGAAGGGGGGAGGACCAGTACTCCTTACATAGCCCGTTGCGCCGCCCAACAGCCACCCGCTTTCACCTAGGGAGTCGCCGCCACGCGGCATCCATCGAGCGTTATCCGGTGGGAACGAAGCGACGCGCCCCTTTTGCTTCACCCCCCCCCCCCCGCATTCAATGCGATGGCTGCGCGCGCCGTTGCCCCGACCGTTCCCATCCCCCGCACCTATGGCTGAACGGTTAGGCTGCACCTCATCAAGATTTGGCCCAGCGGCTTCCCTGCTCGATCGTCACCAGCGGGCAGCTTCCCTGCCGCAACGCTGGGAGCCAAAAAGCCCTATCAGAGGCAGCCAACCCCGAGGTTCCCTCGCTCGGCTATCCCCCACGGGCAGCTTCCTTTCCACGACGCCGGGGATCAAAAAGTCCTCCCAGAGGCAGTCGAGGCCAGAAGTTCCCTCGCTCGGCTATCCCCCGCGCGCTGCTTCCCTGCCACAACGCTGGGGATCAGAAAGCCCTCCTAGAGGCGGTCGAGGCCCGAGGTTCCCTCGCTCGGCTATCCCTCGCGGGAAGCTTCCCTGCCACAACGCCGGGGATCAAAAATGCCCTCCCAGAGGTAGTCGAGGCCAGAAGTTCCCTCACTCAGCTATCATTCAGGACAAAAGCCCTCGCCAAGAGGCACCGGGAAGCAACCCTGCCCGGCCAAGGGTCCTGGGTAGGCTTCCTACAGCCTTATAGATTTCCTCGCGCCAAGGACCAAAGTCCTCCCAGAGGCAGTAGAGTCTTTGCCCGGCTATCCCCGGCTGGTAGCTTCCTACCACAACTGACTGGGATCAATGTCCTAGCCAAGAGGCACCGGGCAGTAACCCTGCTCGGTCCCCGTCCTGAAGGATCTGAAAGCCCTCCCAGAGGCAGCCGAGCTCGAGGACCCCTCACTCGGCTATCCACAGCATGCAGCTTCCCTGTCGCACGCCGAAGATCAATATTCCTCCCCGAGGCGGTCGAGTCCTTTCCTGACCATCGATGGCTGGTAGCTTCCTACCACCATCCTTAAAGAACCAAGCCTTCGAGAGGAGACGACCTAGCAGCTACCCTGCTCGGCCACCCCACCCGGTCACCCCCAGATGACGGCCGATACTCGAAATCAGAAACGAATGTCAGGTCTGTCCAAGCCTAAACGATCTCCCCCTCGACCTCGGGGCCCAATGAGATACCTCCTCGGAGACGCTCGTCGGCAAAAAAAACTGCAGTCTGCTCGACGGACGATCGTTAGACAGAGGGCCAACCTGACATGAAAGCACAACACAAGTAAAAATGACCCAAAGCGAGTATTCTTCGCAAACGGATGGCAGAAAGGAAAACTTTATCACAACTGAAGAAGAAAAACTTTATTGCTACTGCCAAACATAAGTTTTTTACAAAGGTATTCTCTGGCTCCTCAGCCTTACAAAACCCAAAAGAAAAACAAAATGAAGAAAGGAGAGCGGGGGCTCTACACCTCGGGCCCGGGCACGACCTCTAGGTCCTCAACCTCCACCACTGGGGGCGCTGGGTCCTCGGCCCCCTCCCCACCGGGAGCCTCTCCCACTTGCTCGCCAACGCCCACGAGGGGGAACTCGGCCCGCAGATCCGCGTCGTCGAACACCGGCAACCTAGACTTGACGGCATCAGGGCATCGTGCCAAATGCGAGTCGTGGCCACGGCCAGGTCGTCGTAAAAGTCCCTCGACCCCTTGTAGCTCGCTACAGCCCTCGACTTCGCCGACTTATAGGCCTCGGACGCCGCCCCTAGCTCCTTCCATAGGGTCTTCACCGTCTTCTTGAGGTTGCCGGCGAGCACCTGGGAGTCCTCGAATTTGCCCTCGGTGATTGCGGCGGCCTCGCGATGCCGGGCGACCTCCCGTTTTCCGGCGTTCACCTCGCCCTCCAGGGCGGCGATCCTCGCCGACATCGCCTCCTTCTCTCGTCTGGAGCTCTCTTGCAACGCGGCGAGCTGGCCCACGGCCTCCACCGCCGGTGCTACCACCTCGGTCTCCATGCGAAGGGCGAGGACCACGTGCTGGAGAGTCTGGGAAGGCATAAAAAAGGGAAGGATCGGAAATATGAAGGACAACACTAAATCTCACCGCGCACTGGGAGCTTACCTGCACGGCTTCCTAGGCGATCGATGCCAGCTGAGCTTTGAAGGTTCCCCCGGGAACCCGACCCCCGGCCGAGGTCTCTATCTCATGGAGGAGGCTGTCCGCGACCGACAGCCCGGATGGAACTGTGAATCGGAGCCCCCTTCCTCCACCACGGTCGGAGAAGACCGGCCCTGGGAAGGTCTCCGGGAACTCCTCTTGAGCGGCTCCGAGGGGGAGCCGATCTCCTCTTCCGAGGCCGTGTCCTCTACAATCAAGGCCTGCTTCCGGCCCGACACTCTGCTAGGGCCCGGGACGGGATCCGCCGCCGAGCGTCCCCAGTGTACCGCCACCGGGACGGTGGGAACGGGGGCAGCCTGCGCCCGGGAAGAGCTGGCGCCTCCAGCCCTAGCAGGCTGCCTCGGTTGGTGCATAGCATTTCGGAGAACGCCGAAGTCCATGGATCCTGCGCAAAACAAACACCCCACTTATCAGCAAAGCGAGTAAAACATAAAAACCAGAAAGCGAGCCTAACTTACCAACGAACTCAACGGGGCTAAGCCCGGCCCAGCTCAAAACCCTCTCGGACAGCAGCACGTCGTATCGAGGGATAGGCTCCCACGACGCCACTCTCACCGCGGCGGGGTCATTGGACAAGTTCCCCGGTAGACTCTTCTCCCTCGACCACTTGGTGGGCACCGGCCAGTCCTCGCCCTCGGGAGGGGAGACGAAGAAAAACTTCTTCTTCCAGTCATGAATGGAGGAGGGCAAGGCCATGACCCCAGTCCCGGCGGTGGCCCCGGGCCGCTTCCTAAAAATAAAATAAACCCACCTCGGGTCGCCAGCTCGACCGACGGGGTGACCCTTAAAAGCAAGGGAGGAATCGAGAAGGGAAAGACTGAAAGGGTCCGCCTGCAGCCTCAGGCGGATTAGGAACCCGAGGAGAAGCCTCCACGCGTTTGGCACTGGCTGGCCAGGGGCCAAACCGAAGAAGTTCAGAGCGGCGATGACCTCAGGAGAGAAGGGCAGGCGCATTCCGCCCCAAAAAGCTTCCAAATACAGGGCGATCTCCTTGCCCCGTACCTGGTCTGCCCTCTCTCCCTCCTCGGCCAGACAAAGTGTGTAGCCCGGGGGAATGTGGAAGAGAGCTCGAGCATTGGCGAGCTCATCCTCATGCCTCACCCAGCACGAAGTGCTGGGGGCTACATCTGCCGCCTCCTCCCTGGAGGCGGCCCTTGCCTCACGGCCTCGGGGAGAGGGCCCAGTCCCTGCTCCCCGAGGGGACTCGGATGCATCTAAAGGAACCCTAACATCTACTCCTACAATGTATACTGATTCTATAGGGGAAGACATCAAACCTGGGAAAGAGATTCTTCAAAAAGTTAGGAACAAGGGAGGGGAGACGAGTGCCGAGCGGCTGGGGTTTGAGAATGAGAAAATATGAGAGAGTAAGGGCCCTAGGGCGGGCCCCACCCGTATATATTACCTCAGATGGCCTCATCTGACGGCGCCCATCGTCTCCCGCCGAAACGGCTCCTCGCGCCCAGCGGCTCAGATCGTTCCACGTGGCAGCCCAGCGATTCACTGTGTCCCGTCAGATGTCGCACGCCTGCGCGCGTCACATCAGCCAGTTGGCGCTCGACACATGGACCGTTTCTTCAACTGCAGAGTGCACGAACCGGCGCACCCTCCTTAAATGCAAAGATCTCGCCTCGATTCGCTAGTGGAAAAGACAACCGACGGCTCGAGGATTCATCCCGGCACAACCCTGAGGAGGAGCTCATCTAGGGGGGCTGGCAGTCCACTCCTGACCCGACCCGCTAGATGGTCGGGGCAAGAGTGGGGGGCTAATGATGACACCCAATATCGACGACCTCAAAGATCAGGGCACGTGGCAGATGACGTGTCCCAAGACTGAGGAGGAAGGGCCCGCAGAGGCCGACCAGGCCGCCTTACACCCGACCTGCAAAGCACAAGCTGGCCCTCCGCGAGGTCCCCTGCAAGTCAGCCTCCTCGGCCATTCAGCTCGCCTCAAGCCACCATAGGACCAAGACTCCTCGGCCTCCCCGCTCATCCCGAGCTCCCTGCCGAGGCCGTCTTCCTCGGCCCTCCGACCAACTCCACCACTCACAGGAGTAACCGTCTCTCCATGAATCTTGTTAGTGTATATGCCCTAGAGGCCATTACTGTATCATACTAGTTTGTATATTACTTAATGGAAGCTTGGGATATTCACCTTGTATAAACAATCTTGCTCAAAATAGTAGTATGCTACTTGGTTTGTTTCTACTTCAATGTGTACATGTGTTTATTTTAGTATATCGCATATACACATTAGTGGAGCTCTTAGGATCTTTGCTTGATTACCAGCGTTGTGATGGCAGTCACACTAGTGGGGCTGGGTAATCTATAAGCACATCCTTATGCAGGTCCCTGGTCGCAGGACTATCGAGACAGGGCATCGATACTCCGGAGTAGACTAGCGTGTGCGCTTCTCATCCCAGTGTGGGAGATGGTCTGTCCCACAGCCATCAGTACGTCGTACTTGAGAGAGTATGCGGGTGCTCGTTGGGTTACGAGTACACTGGACAGGCTCGTCAGGAACTGACTAGTTGGTATTATGCCTATCGTCAGTTATCAGTTCCCAGGTGACATGAGTACAGCTTAGTCCGCTGACTTGACACTGTCACTTCGCCTCGAGTGTGTTCCCACTGTACTTTGATTACTACCCTACCACGGCTCAAAGGAGTCGTGCAAACAGGTGGTAGTTAGGTGCAGTCCCGAAGCACTTGGAGGCAGTGACGGTTAGACAGGATTCGTCTCTCCCGGTATTGAAGGTTGACATCGCGCTGTGTCTAGGAGAGCCATTACACGAGTAGTCCCTGGCCAGGGCAAACGAGATATACTGGTAGGCTTCTAGTGTTATCTCAGGGTGTTTTGGGCTTCACTCCGACACGACTTGTACCGCTATTGGGGGACTGACGTTTACCGCCCCCTAGGCCCGCCATGCGATGTATGAAACGAACAGACTGGACTGTACCGATATTTTCACATTCAGGCTCAGTAGGAGTTCAGATGGGTTTCGCCTCGTCAGTCTTCTTGTCGGCATTACCTAGGGACCGTTACGCACAGCTAGTGCCGCTTGCGGTCTGTGGTTAAACCCACTGCCAGCGTAGTGTCGAGTCTTTAGAGTCCCACACAGAAAGCTTTTCGCCTTTAGGCAAAAGAGTAGAGGTCGCATGGTATTGCGACAGGTCGCATGGTTTTGCGACAGGGTTCGGTCACATCCGTGCACTTGTGCACGTACAGTGTCCGGACAGTTTGCACTAGCGGGCTTTGGTTTAAGCCAGATCCTAGTGTACGTTTTGGGATTGGATTTATCCAGTTTGCATTCGTGTTCCTCGGAACGCGGATGCGGGTGTGTATGCACAGTTGACAGGGAGGCAGAGGCAGCGGATTCTCATTAGGGTTGTTGACAGTTGACCGTTGACTATTTGACTTTTTGCTCAACCCTAATGAGAATATGATATGTGATTAACTATTATATTAATTAAGTATTATGGTGACATGGTTGTTGACTTTTGTTGACTTTGTTGACTTGTTGACTTTTGTTGACTTTGTTGACCGGTTGACTAGGCTTGACTAGTTGACCATCATGATAACCATAGCCATCATTTCATGACAAAGACTTTTGCTTGCTTGCTCATTTGTGCAAAATGAGTGCATGAAATAATATGGTTATGGTTGCTTCAACCATCACATAGCACTTGATTTTGGTATAATGAGTTATGATGACTTTGGATTATGAGAGAGTGAGAGACAAAAGACTTGCTCATTCTTTCTTGCTCATTCTCTCTCTTGTTCTTGAGCTCTCTTGTTTTGCTCTCACCATCTTCCTCTTGCTCCCTCTCTTGACTCTATGGTTCTCTTGTCTCATGAGTTGAGAATCAAGAACCATAGATAAAATCCCATACAAACTCTTCTGTACTCACTCTAGTTCACAAGGTTTAGCAAACCGAGTGAACTAGTTTCTTCAAAGAACGAAGAAGGAGCCAAAGGTTGGAGCTTTCAGGTGGATCTATCTTCGGCGTACGGAGACGACGGGAAGAAGCCAATCCGGACCACCATCGGAGCTTGAAGACGAAAGAGTTCAAGACAAGCAAGGTATAACCCCCTAACCGAGTAGTTAGAAACTCGTAGTTAGGTTGTTAGTTATATGTTTAACCAAGATCCGGGTTATAAGTCCATGTTACCACCTCTATAAAAATCGTTTTTTACCAAATTCCGCATGCCCGAAAGTACCGCGAGAGGTAGCATGGACTTACAGTGGTATCAGAGCCTAGTTAAACTCTATCTAACATGTTAGCAAGTAACTAGAAGATCGATCAAAGAAAAATTCCCGAAAACGAACCCCAAAATTCGAAGTTTCTGTCGATTTTTATACTGTTCAAAAGTTGATTATTTTCACACCTAAAATCGGCTCAGGCTTTTGTGTGAACACCCACCAAAATTGGTCCAACGATCGAGTCAAAGCGCCGCGGAAACGCGGCGGGAGCACGCTCCCGCCGCGGATCCGCGGCCGAGTTGACTCGGCCGAGGTCCAAGTTTGGTGCAGTTTTATTCTGGGGTTGTTTTGGGATTTTTGGAATATATATTTTCTGCCCAGATTTTCCAGAACGAAAATTTTATTTTTGGGGTCCCGAAAATCCGTATTTTTGATCGAACTTCTAAAAGACTTAAGCTAACGGGTTTTTCTGTAATGTGATATTTGTATTGAACGTCTACTAATCGCTATATGTCGATTAGTGGGGTTTATACAAATCTGTGATCTGTAATGTTGCTGGAATGTGTATATGAATATGTTGGATTGTCGCGGGTGAATAGCCGGGGGTTGTGAGACGAGAGTTTTCTTTTCTTTCAATTCATGTAAATTTGTAAATTGATGTAATAATTATTTGTATGGCCGCACAACCGGGTCGGGGTTGTAGCCGTCATTGTATAATTTCTTTTTACTGTTTTTTCTTCTAGGATAGACCCATGGAGGGGGTGCACAAACTATCGGGTATGCCGAAGTGTCGAGTGGCCTACTCATGGAGATGAGGGAGGTTGCTACGCTTCGGGTACTTGGCGGGTAGTTTGCCGCACCCGTAGGGGTCTTGGGTGGGGTATTGGCTATTCACCGCGACCGTGTAATCTGTTTTTCGTTACAGACTCGTGCGAATTACAGATTCCTAGTATATCCAATGTATTCATCTGTGATCTGAAATATTTATCATTGCAGTATATCTATATATGATATTATTTAGGCGTTGCTTATGTTTTACAGACGCGCTAGCCCAGCCCCCGCTCTGCCGTTAGTTAAGTAACCTAACGGGTGATGACGGGGCCCAGTGGCGAATGCGAATGGCATAAGCGTACGTCATATTTTGGTTGTTTTCTGCAATGGTAGGATTAAATGATGGGACTCATTAAAAGAACTAATGCAAGAATATCACGCATTAAAAGAACTAATGCAAGAAAATAAACCAAGTAAAAGTCGTTGGAACACTTTCGAAAAACCACTCGGTTCTTTTCAAAACAAACTTTTAAAATGCGGAGTTTGAGCCACTCCATTTAAAAGCTATTTCATTCCATCGACTAAATCAAGTTCACTATGTTCAGGATTTTGCCAAAACCATTCGTAGCCCTCCATCATTTCAGTTAAATATTCGGTAGTATTCAAGCTATGTATTTTGACCTCACGCCAAGGCATAGTGATTGGTAGCTGCCGGATATTTATCTGTTGCATAGATAGAATGCGTTGGTTTGGGACAGTCGTACTACCATTTTGGCCTACGTCAAGGATAGGTACGGGTGGATTCAAATTAACCTGGATAATGATGGGAAGAACTTGACATGTGACTTATGACATTTTGACCTCACGCCAAGGCCATAAGAGCATGGGGCAAAAATCCACATCGAGAGTTTCAAAAGAACTGAAACTTGCTAGTGCTGCATACCATTTGGAGTGTGATGATTCTGGTAGGATTCCTTCAGTTTCGTCGCGCGATGATATTTGGATCCCGATCCTACTGTGAGTATATGCTACTCCTCGGGAAATTTCTCACTTAACGATCAATGCTATAAACCTAGTAGGTGTCTAGAAAGGTGTTAGCGGGGCTACGCCCCCAGGGAAAAGTGGTTCTTTAATTAAGGAACTTCGCGAAAGCGTTGGAAAACCTCTCTCGAAGTACCGACACCAGCCTGGCCGAACGGTTAAGCAAGTATTATACGGTGAGATTGATCCTGACTAATTCTTCCTTTTTGGTTTTAAGGAGGGATTCGAGAAACAGTGGGAGCCATCCTGTTTAGACAAACTAAAAACCACTCTAAACTTGCAAGAGCATCATGCTAAGCATTTCTTCTTCTCTCTCCTAATTGCAGCGACCAATTGAAATGACTGGACTTAAGTTACTTCTAGATAAAAACATACTGACAGGGCCAAACTACAAAGATTGGCTCAGGAATGTCAAGATGGCAATCACTTACGACAAGCTGGGGTATCCTCTTACCACCAAAGCTCCCCCTGTCCCTGGTCCCACTTCCAGCGTCGCGGATAAGGAAATCCGTAAGACTTGGGAGATTGATAGCGCGAAGGCCAAGTGCCTCCTACTTGCCTCGATGGACAACGAACATCAGAGGAGGCACGAGAATATGGACCTTGAATCCATATTTCTCCATACAAAAGAACTGTATGGAGAGCAATCTCGTATCGCAAGATACGAAGCGTCGAAAAAGTTATTTTCGGCAAGGATGGCCGTCGGATCATCAGTAGCAGAACACGTGCTTAAGATGATCGGCTACATTGAGGAGCTCGCGGACCTAAGGACCACATTGGAGAGTGAGCTCTATACAGACTTAGTTCTCCAGTCCCTTCCTTCCACTTACGCCCAGTTTATACTGAACTTCAACCTACAAGAAAAGGAGGTTGAACTTTCAGAGCTCCTCAACATGCTGAGGAGCGCAGAGGGCACCCTACAGAAAGGTAGGGAAACATCCACTTTGTTTGTAGGAGGATCATCTTCTTCTAGGTCCAAGGCGAAAGCCAAGGGAAAGAAGAAGAAAGCCCCCACCAAACCAAGGGGCGGTGTTAGTAAAGTGGATACGAAGGGAAAAGCTAAAGCAACAAAGATAGCGGGGAAGCTTGTGGATAAGGAAGAATGCTTCTATTGTCATAAGAAAGGACACTGGAAGAATGATTGCAGGGCCTGGAAGGCCAGAACACAGGAATTGAAGCAGGTTGCAGCTTCAGCTTCAGGTGTGTATATTATTGAAAACTGTCTTTCAATAAACTCTACTTCCTGGGTATTGGATACCGGATCAGGATCTCATATCTGTAATTCTTTGCAGGCGTTGAGAAACCGTAGGGTTTTGAAGGCAGGTGACATGACCCTCAGAGTTGCGAACGGAGCTAGCATGGATGCTAAAGCCGTGAGGGACTATCACCTGGGAATGTCAGATGGACATGTTTTGGTTTTGCGTAATTTCTTTTTTGTACCCAACGCAACTTGTAATATCATTTCTGTATCTTTAGTTTCTAAAGAAGGTTATGAATTTGCGTTTGTAAGTAATGTTGTAAACATTCACCTTAATCAAGTTTTGATTGGGTCAGGTACATTGAGTAATGGTATATACGTATTAAACCAACCACAAATTTTCAATGTCCAGAATACACACAAAAGAAAGTCTCCGGAAATAAATCAGACTTTCTTGTGGTATTGTAGACTGGGTCACATCAATGAGAGAAGGTTGACTAAGTTACATACAGAAGGATATTTGAATCCGTTCGAATATCAATCGTATGCCACTTGTCAATCCTGTCTCAAAGGAAAGATGACAAAGACTCCGTTTACTGGACATGGAGTAAGAGTGAGCGAGCTCTTGGGACTCGTACACAGTGACGTGTGCGGTCCAATGTCTACACATGAGCGAAGCGGTTATTCTTACTTCATTACTTTTACGGATGACTTCTCAAGGTACGGTCATGTCTTCTTAATGAAACATAAGTCCGAAGCCTTTGGAAAATTCCAGGAGTATAAGAATGAAGTAGAAAAACAAACCGGCAAAAGTATTAAGATTCTAAGATCGGATCGAGGTGGAGAATACTTAAGTGCCGAGTTCTTGGATTATTTAAAAGAGAACGGAATTCTCTCTCAGCTTAGTCCTCTAGACACTCCGCAACATAACGGTGTATCGGAGAGACGGAACCGAACCCTATTGGTTATGGTTCGGTCCATGATGAGTAACACTGAGTTACCACGATCATTCTGGGGGTATGCGCTAGAATCAGCTGCATACCTTTTGAACCGAGTTCCGACTAAGACTGTGCCTACCACACCATATGAGTTATGGACGTTGGACATTGCTCCAGACGGGGTAAAACCCGTAGGATGCAAGTGGATCTTCAAAAGGAAGATTGGTGTAGATGGACAGGTTGAGACCTATAAAGCTAGACTTGTAGCAAAGGGTTTTCGTCAAAGACCTGGTTTGGACTATGACGAAACATTTTCTCCAGTGGCTATGCTGAAATCCATTCGGATCCTTCTTGCCATTGCTGCCTTCCACGATTATGAGATCTGGCAAATGGACGTAAAGACCGCTTTTCTAAATGTAAATTTAGAGGAGTGTGTCTATATGGACCAGTCAGAGGGTTTCATTCAGAGTGGGAGCAGCGGAAAGGTGTGCAAGTTGCTTAAGTCCATTTACGGACTAAAGCAGGCATCGCGGAGTTGGAACATCTGTTTTGATGAGACGGTTAAGGAATTTGGCTTTATCAAAAATCCAGATGAACCATGCATCTATAGTAGATTTGTAGCGAGAACTGTAGTATTCCTCGTTTTATACGTGGATGACATTCTCTTAATAGGAAATGACATTCCTATGCTACAATCTGTCAAAGGGTTCTTGTCACACAGGTTCTCCATGAAAGACCTGGGTGATGCCTCATACATTCTGGGTATCCGGATCTACCGTGACAGATCCAAAAGGATATTAGGACTTTCACAGTCCATGTACATCGACACCATACTGAAAAGATTCAGTATGGAAGATTCTAAGCGCGGTAACCTACCGGCTTGTCACGGGATCACCCTCTCTAAAGAGATGTCTCCCAAGACTGATTTGGAGAGGGATCGCATGTCTATTATACCCTACGCTTCTGCGGTAGGCTCTATAATGTATGCGATGTTGTGTACCAGACCGGATGTAGCTTATGCACTGAGTGTGGTAAGCTGGTATCAGTCAAACCCTGGGGAGAAACACTGGATAGCGGTAAAGAACATTCTCAAGTACCTGAGAAGGACTAAGGAGATGTTCTTGGTGTATGGCAGAAAAGACCTCCAGATCGAGGCCTTTGCTGACTCCAGCTTCCAGAGTGACAAGGATGATTCCAAGTCCATGTCGGGTTTTGTCTTTACCCTCAATGGAGGGGCGGTGTGTTGGAAGAGTTCCAAACAGGAAACCGTTGCAGACTCGACAATGGAAGCGGAATACATCGCTGCATCTGATGCCGCAAAAGAAGCTGTCTGGATAAGGAAGTTCTTGAAAGAGCTTCAGGTGGTTCCGTCCATTGTTGATCCAATACCTCTGTATTGCGACAACAACGGGGCTATAGCTTTAGCGAAGGAACCCAGGTCCCATCAGAGATCCAGACACATCTTGAGGCGGTATCACCTGATCAGGGAGATCGTGGATCGCCAGGAGATCGAGGTTCGGAGAGTCGCTTCAGAAGATAACACTGCAGATCCATTCACCAAGGCCTTGCCCCAGACTCAGTTCGAGCGGCTGATCGAGATGATAGGTCTTCGATACGCCAGTACATGGCCTTAGTGTAAGTGGGAGATTGTTAGTGTATATGCCCTAGAGGCCATTACTGTACCATACTAGTTTGTATATTACTTAATGGAAGCTTGGGATATTCACCTTGTATAAACAATCTTGCTCAAAATAGTAGTATGCTACTTGGTTTGTTTCTACTTCAATGTGTACATGTGTTTATTTTAGTATATCGCCTATACACATTAGTGGAGCTCTTAGGATCATTTCTTGATTACCAGCGTTGTGATGGCAGTCACACTAGTGGGGCTGGGTAATCTATAAGCACATCCTTATGCAGGTCCCTGGTCGCAGGACTATCGAGACAGGGCATCGATACTCCGGAGTAGACTAGCGTGTGCGCTTCTCATCCCAGTGTGGGAGATGGTCTGTCCCACAGCCATCAGTACGTCGTACTTGAGAGAGTATGCGGGTGCTCGTTGGGTTACGAGTACACCGGACAGGACTCGTCGGGAACTGACTAGTTGGTATTATGCCTATCGTCAGTTATCAGTTCCCAGGTGACATGAGTACAGCTTAGTCCGCTGACTTGACACTGTCACTTCGCCTCGAGTGTGTTCCCACTGTACTTTGATTACTATCCTACCACGGCTCAAAGGAGTCGTGCAAACAGGTGGTAGTTGGGTGCAGTCCCGAAGCACTTGGAGGCAGTGACGGTTAGACATGATTCGTCTCTCCCGGTATTGGGGGTTGACATCGCGCTGTGTCAAGGAGAGCCATTACACGAGTAGTCCCTGGCCAGGGCAAACGAGATATACTGGTAGGCTTCCAGTGTTATCTCAGGGTGTTTTGGGCTTCACTCCGACACGACTTGTACCGCTATTGGGGGACTGACGTTTACCGCCCCCTAGGCCCGCCATGCGATGTATCAGACGAACAGACCGGACTGTACCGAGATTGTCACATTCAGGCTCAGTAGGAGTTCAGATGGGTTTCGCCTCGTCAGTCTTCTTGTCGGCATTACTTGGGGACCGTTACGCACAGCTAGTGCCGCTTGCGGTTTGTGGTTAAACCCACTGCCAGCATAGTGTCGAGTCTTTAGAGTCCCACACAGAAAGCTTTTCGCCTTTAGGCAAAAGAGTAGAGGTCGCATGGTATTGCGACAGGTCGCATGGTTTTGCGACAGGGTTCGGTCACATCCGTGCACTTGTGCACGTACAGTGTCCGGACAGTTTGCACTAGCGGGCTTTGGTTTAAGCCAGATCCTAGTGTACGTTTTGGGATTGGATTTATCCAGTTTGCATTCATGTTCCTCGGAACGCGGATGCGGGTGTGTATGCACAGTTGACAGGGAGGCGGAGGCAGAGGCAGCGGATTCTCATTAGGGTTGTTGACAGTTGACCGTTGACTATTTGACTTTTTGCTCAACCCTAATGAGAATATGATATGTGATTAACTATTATATTAATTAAGTATTATGGTAACATGGTTGTTGACTTTTGTTGACTTTGTTGACTTGTTGACTTTTGTTGACTTGTTGACTTTGTTGACCGGTTGACTAGGCTTGACTAGTTGACCATCATGATAACCATAGCCATCATTTCATGACAAAGACTTTTGCTTGCTTGCTCATTTGTGCAAAATGAGTGCATGAAATGATATGGTTATGGTTGCTTCAACCATCACATAACACTTGATTTTGGTATAATGAGTTATGATGACTTTGGATTATGAGAGGGTGAGAGACAAAAGACTTACTCATTCTTTCTTGCTCATTCTCTCTCTTGTTCTTGAGCTCTCTTGTTTTGCTCTCACCATCTTCCTCTTTCTCCCTCTCTTGACTCTATGGTTCTCTTGTCTCATGAGTTGAGAATCAAGAACCATAGATAAAATCCCATACAAACTCTTCTCTACTCACTCTAGTTCACAAGGTTTAGCAAACCGAGTGAACTATTTTCTTCAAAGAACGAAGAAGGAGCCAAAGGTTGGAGCTTTCAGGTGGATCTATGTCACGACCCGCAGGGTACGGAACGTGACTGGCACTTAAGTTTACGAAACGTCTCAAGACGTCCGTAAAATAAGTAAGCCAAAGCCCAGAAACCAAAACCAAATAAGCAAAGGAGTGAAGAGAACACAATCAATTGAAAGCGAGTTTATCAAATAAGTCATATAAAACCTTTTTAAAAACAATATCAATTTTTCCGAAAATTTCGGCAGAATCTCCTTTGTAAATACTGGCCCCCAAAATGGGTACAACAAGAATATATATGAATCCAACAAATAAGGCATCTCCAAGCGGGAGCTAGCTCTTCGCCACAAGGCGGTCACAAATCCCACGCAATATAAAGCAACAACATGCGAAATAATCATAAGGAAGCATGAGAAAAACAGCATGTCGACTCAAGTGAGCTCGACCCCAAAATACAGCATAAAAAGTCCACAAATCTCACAGTCTCATCTCTAGGTCAATATACAACAATACTGGTACATACTGTAGATGGAGTACACTAGATACAAAAAATATACAAGGTGGTACAAAATAATAATATAACCCACCTAAGAGCAAAACCTCGAGTCCAGGCAAAAGAGGCAAAAGAAGCTAGTGCGCCCGCCGCTACTGTACTGACGGAGCGGACCTGCAAAAGGCTGTGGCACAACGAGAGTGAGTTTCCAACTCATAAGTAATAAATAACATCTACACAGGCTATCGAAAGCATGCACACAAGCATCCTAGAATCTAAAATACAGGTAAGGCTGGGCATAATAGCAGGTATGTATGCAATATGAATATACTAGCAGGTATGAATGCAATGCGAATCAACTCAAGATCTGAATGTGTAAGTATAAGAATCATGTTTTTCCTTTAAGAATCTCTTTTGAAATACCAGCACAATACCAATAGAATCAACAAGAACCTGTGTCCAGCAACGACACCTCAAAACTATCACAAATCTCATATATCAATGTCATAGTATCTCTGGCCTCAGCCATCCGGCTGACCCATCTCAATATCAATGTCTCATCATCTCGCGGCCACGGTCGGTATCCTCTGGATATCCGCCGTCCCAAACAGTCACCGGTAGGTAATCCGTCCCCTGCCAGGCTCATCGTCAGCAACACGAGCTTCTTGCCTCGGGCTACCTTACCGGGCTCACCGTGTACCCGAGACGGTTCATCCAACTCCTCGAAACGGGTCTCGAAAACCACAGCAAACTCATGGTGGACGACACTTACATCACTAGAAAACCGCAATTTACATATTTTAAAAATATAATAAGTTTAGAAATTTTGCGGCTTTCCCCCGAAATCCAGAAATATCATAAAATCTCAAGAAATCATCATAAGTGCATATGTCAATGATAATGAATGCATATGGTATCAATAATCAAGTTGCGATGTGTGATTAATAGACTAGGCATGAACAAATAATATGATGAGGTACATGCACATGAATAGCAATCCTACGATTTCATTTTAAGGAATTAAAGGCAATAGCACAAGTTTAAGTATCAATTATAGTAAAAGGTTTCAATTTATAGGTTATAGTGTGGTGGCATGGCAATTACCACGGCGTGGGTGTAAGCATGAATAGTGCTCGTGCTGCATATAAAAACCCTGGCAATGATGCAGGTGTCCTATAGAATGGGTTCGCATATGTATGTCGATATAAGGCATGAATGTAGCAAATAATCATACAAGTATTACACCCCTAATTACTAACATTACTAAGAATCTTTTTAAGCTACTAAAACTATCGGACGACTTGCGCCATCCAACGATAGTCCCCCGTAGATGTTACATCTACTCACAGAAATCCTCAGCTAGCTACGTCCGATCACCACTTTCCCTTTTCGTGCCGCATCCGAAGCCTCCGCGACCGAACCTGGAATTTACATCAATACAAGACATAAGGTTACATATCATGAAACGACGCAAATCCCGAACGAGAATATCTACATTCACAAGCTAGGCACAACGTGCACAAGGTGCGCGGAACACACACGAAAACCGCAAAAACTAACTAGAATCGCCGATTTGGTCGCCCGGCAAAGCTAAAACCTGATCACTCAAAATCCGTACTCACACATCCTAAATGTCGTAGGATATGTTGAAAATATAATCAAGTTATCATAATAATTCATCACATAATTTCATAAAAAAAAACTAGTAAGCATTTACATTCCAAAATCGGTGCAAACATCGCCGATTTGCGATAAAGTGCACAAAACATCGCGCAACCACCCAAGTCAACCACAGATAGCCACTACACTAATTTCCAACACGCTAGCAATGCTTCAAAACCAAATTTCCATAAGCAACCATTTCTTGATTTTTATAAATAGCAATTGCAATCAAAATTTCACACTAAAATAACTTAGATTAGCATAATTTGAAGCCACATAAGCAAAGTAACCCCATTGATTAGGTTAGTAAAACACTAGATAGCAGAATAAATTAATTAACCCAATAATGGTTTTCTAACGCTTAATTAAAATTTCAAGCCATGAACTTTTAAAACCTAGACTAGAAATTAACACTAATATTTACACTAAAACAACTCAATTAAAGAAATCTAACCAAAAGAATTTAAATGGGTAAGGATTATACCTCTAGATCTAGAGATCTAGCAAGAAATTTTGACTCCAAAGATGGTCTCCTAGCATCCAAGATCCATGCAAGAAAGGCTAAGAAGAATGGATGAAGGATTTGGTTTGAATTTTGAATAAATTATGGATTTTTAGAGCAAATTTTGGATGAACTTTGATGGAAGAAGAGTGGAGATTTAGGGCTGTTTTTTCTGCAGGAATTCAGCAGTGAGGGAGTCGGGAGAAGTGTGGGGAAGTGGGGAAAAAAAGTCCAAGTCAACCCTCTCATATTACCATAATACCCTTACCCTTTAAATATATATATATAACCATTTTTAACCCATTTCTCACATGATTTAAGGTCAAAAAGAGGGAAAGAAAATTCTTGGGCTGATACAACAGTGTAGGGCTGGCCAAGGGGAGTGAGGGTGAGTGTGAGAGACTTTACAAAAAAATTCTATGCAAAAAGACCCCCTACAAGTCCAAAATTGCAAGTTTTAGCTTAAATTCAATAAATTTCGTTTTCCATAATAAAAATTAGTTAAAACTTAAAATAAAATACTAAAAATTTATGTTACAACTAGATTTTAATTAACATGATTTTAAAGCTTAAATTTAGCCCATTTAAATTTGTATTTATCGCTAATTTAATGTATTTTCTTACCGGCTTAAAATAATATTAAAAAATTGAAAAATAGGGAAAAATTTTTAAATGACCAAAAATTAATAATTAACTCATTAGCTACTAAAAACTAGCAATTACCTATCCAAATTAGGTATAATTAGTCCTAAACTGCAAAATAACAAAAAAGACGATTTTCGGAAAAATACCGAATTTTCACTGATTTTCAGGAAAACACCAAAACGACTTTTCAAAGCGCTACAATCTTCCCCCTTAAAGAAATTCGGTCCCCGAATTTAAAAATATAACTACGCGTACCTTCAAAGAGATAGGGATATTTCTTCCTCATCTCGCCCTCGGTCTCCCAGGTAACCTCCTCGTTGCTCGGGCTACGCAAAAGGACCTTGAAGGTTGGTATAATCTTCGATCTCAACTTCTTCACCTGCCGATCCAGGATGGCCACCGGCTGCTCTGCAAACGAAAGGTCGCGCTCTAGCCGGACTGTCGGGTGCTGAATCGCATGCGAAGGGTCGTGAAGGTACTTGCGGAGCATCGAAACATGGAAGACGGGGTGAACATCGGGAAAGCTGGGTGGAAGGGCCAAACGATATGCAACAGCGCCGACACGCTTGAGGATCTCGAAGGGACCTACGAATCTAGGGCTAAGCTTCCCCTTTCGCCCAAAACGCATCACGCCCTTCATCGGAGAGACTCTCAGAAAAACATGGTCGCCAACTGCGAACTCTAATCTGCGACGGCGCCTGTCCGCATACGATTTCTGCCTGCTCTGAGCCGCTCTCATCCGGTCTCGGATCAACTGTATCTTCGCTGTCGTCTCCTCAACAAGCTGCGGCCCCAAAATACTGCTCTCGCTGAGCTCTGTCCAACAGACGGGCGATCTGCATCTCCTCCCATACAATGCCTCGAAAGGTGCCATCTGAATAGTATCCTAGAAGCTGTTGTTGTAGGAGAACTACACTAGAGGTAAATGACGATCCCAGCTACCGCCGAAGTCTAAAACGCACGCTCTGAGCATGTCCTCGAGAGTCTGAATGGTCCGCTCTGACTGTCCGTCGGTCTGCGGATGAAACGCTGTGCTGAAGCTCAAACGAGTGCCCAAAGCCTCCTGAAGTCTCTGCCAAAGTCGGCTGGTGAACTGGGTGCCTCGATCTGACACGATAAAAGTCGGTAAGCCATGCAACCGCACGATCTCGTCGATGTAAAGCTGGGCATACTGAGCGAAGCTGAAAGTCGTCTTCACTGGCAGGAAGTGAGCCGCTTTCGTCAATCGATCTACGATCACCCAGATGGAGTCATACCCTCGACTGGTCCTGGGTAGACCCACAACGAAATCCATCGAAATTTGCTCCCATTTCCACTCCGGAATGGGTAACGGCTGTAGCTCTCCTGCGGGCCTCTGGTGCTAGGCCTTGACTTGCTGGCAAGTCAGGCATCTCGATACAAACTCCACAATGTCCCTCTTCATCCCATCCCACCAGTAGGTCTCTCTCATATCATGGTACATCTTGGTGGAACCGGGGTGGACACTATACACTGATCGGTGTGCCTCCTCAAGAATGTCGCGCCGTAATCCATCAGCATCTGGTACGCACAGTCTAGATCCATAGCGTAAAATCCCCTGATCGTCAATCACGAACTCGGAAAATCTGCCCTGTCCCATCTGTGTCATGATCTCTAAGCAATGGTCGTCACTGCGCTGTGCCTCATATATACGGTCAAGCAACTGTGGGCGTGCACGAACATGCGCGAGTTGTCCCCCTGTCTGAGTGAACTCGAACTCAACTCGGCTGTCGCATAAAATCTGCCAATCTGCTGACGACTGCCTCTGCACTGCGTGCAAATAGGATAGACTACCCCCGGGCCTCCTGCTCAAAGCATCTGCCACTACATTCGCCTTGCCTGGATGTATAAGATCTCGCAGTCGTAGTCTTTCACCAACTCCATCCAACGACGCTGTCTGAGGTTCAGGTCTCTCTACTGAAATATGTATTTTAAGCTCTTGTGGTCTGTGAATATTTGGCACGACTCTCCATATAGATAATGTCGCCATATCTTCAGTGCAAAGACCACTGCAGCCATCTCCAAATCGTGAGTAGGGTAGATCTGTTCATGCTTCTTCAACTGCCGAGAAGCATAAGCGATCACCCGGCCACGCTGCATCAATACGCATCCTAACCCCACTCGCGATGCATCACAGTAGACCACAAATCCGCCTGATCCCGAAGGCAAAGATAATACCGGCGCCGTAGTCAAACAAGTCCGTAGCTGCTGAAAACTGCGCTCCCACTCTTCTGTCCAAATGAAAGGAACTCCCTTCCGGGTCAAACCGGTTAAAGGTGCAGCTATACGGGAGAAGTCCTGAACAAAATGCCTGTAGTAGCCTGCCAGGCCTAGAAAACTACGGATCTCAGTAACCGATGTAGGTCGGGGCCACTGCTGAACAGCCTCAATCTTCTTCGGGTCCACACATATGCCGTCTCTCGTAACCACGTGACCCAAGAATCTGACGCTGTCCAGCCAGAATGCACACTTGGAGAACTTTGCGAACAGCTGGTGCTCCCTCAGAGTCTGTAACGTAATCCGCAAGTGCTGCTCGTGCTCCTCTCTGCTCCGGGAGTACACCAAGATATCGTCGATAAACACGATGATGAACAAGTCAAGATACGGCCTGAATGTACGGTTCATCAAATCCATGAATGCTGCTGGGGCGTTGGTGAGTCCGAACGACATCACCAAAAACTTATAGTGGCCATAGAGTGTACGGAAGGCTGTCTTCGGTATATCCTCCTGTCGGACTCGCAGCCGGTGGTATCCTGATCGTAAGTCGATCCTCGAAAAATATCCCGCACCCTGAAGCTGGTCGAACAAATCATCAATGCGTGGCAACGGATATCTGTTCCGCACGGTAACCTTGTTCAGCTGGCGGTAGTCGATGCATAAGTGCAAACTTCCGTCCTTCTTCTTGACAAACAGGACCGGAGCACCCCACGGAGAAACACTAGGTCGAATAAGCCCCTTATCTAACAAATCCTGCAACTGATCCTTCAGTTCTCAAAGCTCTGCCGGGGCTATCCGATAAGGCGGTATTGAAATAGATCCCGAGCCTGGAATCAAATCGATGCAGAACTCAACGTCGCGCTCAGGTGGTAGCCCGGGTAGCTCATCAGGGAAAACATCCGGGAACTCACAAACAACCGGGACCCGGTCTAACGGAACCTCTGCAGCTCGAGTATCACAAATATACGCTAAGAATCCCTGACATCCCTTCCGCAAGAGCTGACCAGCGCGAAGAGACGAAATCAAGCTGGGAAGGGTGACGCTGCGGTCTCCATGAATAACAAGGACTGGCTCTCCCGGAAAGCTAAATCTGACTGCTTTCTCACGGCAGTCCACTGAAGCATAACATGTGGCTAGCCAATCCATGCCCAGAAGCACATCAAAGTCCAACATATCGAGGAGAATCAAATCAACCGATGAATCCCTCTCCCCGATACGAACGGAACACAATCGAAACACAAAACGAGCGACAAACGACTCGCCTACCAGGGTAATAACAACAAGCGGATGATCTAACGACGACGACTCACGGCCCAACATCGGTGCAAAGTGTGTAGATACGTACGAATGTGTGGAACCTGGGTCGAATAATACCCGTGTGTCAAAAGAGCAAACTGGCAAGGTACCTGTCACAACGGCATTGGATGCCTGCGCATCCTGCGGTGTCAAAGCAAATACTCGGGCCTGTCCTCTACCGATAGCGGGCTGACCTCGACCTCGGCCTATGCCTCCTCGTCCTCTCTGAATAGGACCGCCGCGTCCACGGCCCTGGGTGCACCTAACTGGCGTGGAGCATCGCCTGTGGTAGGAAGTAGGGCTCTCTGAGGAGGGGGTGGTGATGGTGGTAGGGTCACATGCGGAACTGTCGCTGCTCCCTGTCGTCTCGCCGGACAGTCTCTGACAAGATGGTGCGGATTCCCGCACCCAAAACACCCTGGCGACGGCTGCTGTCCCTGGGGATAAGAACCATATAACTGTCCCCGGCCAAATCCTCTGCCAGGCCTCTCTCGGAAAGAATCTGGCGCGCTGCCTCTGATACGGTACATCAGTGCGAATCCTCTTCGACCCAGAAACGGCCGAAGTCTGTGATATGCGTGCCTCCATTCATAATGCCGTATCCATAGCAGCTGAATAAGTGTCGTAGTGCTGGGCACCAATGGCAAGATATAGCTGGGCATCAAGTCCCTGTATGAACCGCTTCACCATCTTCTCTTCGGTATCCACCAAATACGGAGCATATCGGGATAACTGTGTAAACTGGATGTCATACTCAGACACCGTCATCCCGGTGTCTTGACTAAGGCCTCGAAGCTACGAGCTCTGGCGTCACGAACGCTCTCTGGGAGGAAACGAGCTAGAAAGACCGCTGTAAACTCGGCCCAAGTCATAGGAGGTAGACCTGCAGCTCGACCTCTCAAGACTGACTCCCACCATGTCTGCGCGAGACCCTCTAGTCGGAAACTCGCAAGCTCTACCCATCGATCATCCGAACATCTCAGCGAACGGCAGATCCTGGCTAAACTGTCAAGGAACGTCTGTGGGTCCTCCGCTGCCTCGGTGCCGGTGAATACTGGGGGTCTCAGCCTCATGAAATCCTGTAGTGAAACCGGGATGGTCACGGCGGTAGTAGTAGGAGCAGGTATCATAGCAGTCTAGGATGTAGTAGGTGCGTCATCCGGCCTCGGTGTACAACTGGCTGCAACTAGGGATCCTACCATCTGACGTAGCTCCTGCATGCCCCCCATCATCTGTCGCAACTCCTCCATACCAGTCTCGAGCCTATCCATACGGCCTGGGGAAGGTGGATCGGTCTGTCCCTGAGGCGTACGTATACCACCCTGCTCGGTCCTCGTCTCGGACGAGCCTACTCGAATCTCATCTCGGGCGGCAGCCCTCTGCGCTCTCATAGCCTTCGGTGGCATAGTGGCTGTTCTGAGAACAGGATGATAAGAACAGTGTAATAGAATCATAGGATACACGGAATTGAAGAAGGAATTTCAAGCAAGTATATCCTAAAATCACTTAGGCGGAGTACCGTAGCGCAAGTATGCCGCGGACATACACACGCTACGTTACCCTACTTAAGTCACTTACTCCATCTACCAAGGGTCATCCTACACTCAAAAAGGTAAAACCTATCGCTCTGATACCAACTTTGTCACGACCCGCAGGGTACGGAACGTGACTGGCACTTAAGTTTACGAAACGTCTCAAGACGTCCGTAAAATAAGTAAGCCAAAGCCCAGAAACCAAAACCAAATAAGCAAAGGAGTGAAAAGAACACAATCAATTGAAAGCGAGTTTATCAAATAAGTCATATAAAACCTTTTTAAAAACAATATCAATTTTTCCGAAAATTTCGGCAGAATCTCCTTTGTAAATACTGGCCCCCAAAATGGGTACAACAAGAATATATATGAATCCAACAAATAAGGCATCCCCAAGCGGGAGCCAGCTCTTCGCCACAAGGCGGTCACAAATCCCACGCAATATAAAGCAACAACATGCGAAATAATCATAAGGAAGCATGAGAAAAACAGCATGTTGACTCAAGTGAGCTCGACCCCAAAATACAGCATAAAAAGTCCACAAATCTCACAGTCTCATCTCTAGGTCAATATACAACAATACTGGTACATACCGTAGATGGAGTACACTAGATACAAAAAATATACAAGGTGGTACAAAATAATACTATAACCCACCTAAGAGCAAAACCTCGAGTCCACGCAAAAGAGTCAAAAGAAGCTAGTGCGCTCGCCGCTACTGTACTGACGGAGCGGACCTGCAAAAGGCTGTGGCACAACGGGAGTGAGTTGCCAACTCGTAAGTAATAAATAACATCTACACAGGCTATCGAAAGCATTCACACAAGCATCCTAGCATCTAAAATACAGGTAAGGCAGGGCATAATAGCAGGTATGTATGCAATATGAATATACTAGCAGGTATGAATGCAATGCGAATCAACTCATGATCTGAATGTGTAAGTATAAGAATCATGTTTTTCCTTTAAGAATCTCTTTTGAAATACCAGCACAATACCAATAGAATCAACAAGAACCTGTGTCCAGCAACGACACCTCAAAACTATCACAAATCTCATATATCAATGTCATAGTATCTCTGGCCTCAGCCATCCGGCTGACCCATCTCAATATCAAAGTCTCATCATCTCGCGGCCACGGTCGGTATCCTCTGGATATCCGCTGTCCCAAACAGTCACCGGTAGGTAATCCGTCCCCTTCCAGGCTCATCGTCAGCAACACGAGCTTCTTGCCCCGGGGTACCTTACCGGGCCCACCATGTACCCGAGACGGTTCATCCAACTCCTCGAAACGGGTCTCGAAAACCATAGCAAACTCATGGTGGACGACACTTACATCACTAGAAAACCGCAATTTACATATTTTAAAAATATAATAAGTTTAGAAATTTTGCGGCTTTCCCCCGAAATCCAGAAATATCATAAAATCTCAAGAAATCATCATAAGTGCATATGTCAATGATAATGAATGCATATGGTATCAATAATCAAGTTGCGATATGTGATTAATAGACTAGGCATGAACAAATAATATGATGAGGTACATGCACATGAATAGCAATCCTACGATTTCATTTTAAGGAATTAAAGGCAATAGCACAAGTTTAAGTATCAATTATAGTAAAAGGTTTCAATTTATAGGTTATAGTGTGGTGGCATGGCAATTACCAGGGCGTGGGTGTAAGCATGAATAGTGCTTGTGCTGCATATAAAAACCCTGGCAATGATGCAGGTGTCCTATAGAATGGGTTCGCATATGTATGTCGATATAAGGCATGAATGTAGCAAATAATCATACAAGTATTACACCCCTAATTACTAACATTACTAAGAATCTTTTTAAGCTACTAAAACTATCGGACGACTTGCGCCATCCAACGATAGTCCCCCGTAGATGTTACATCTACTCACAGAAATCCTCAGCTAGCTACGTCCGATCACCGCTTTCCCTTTTCGTGCCGCATCCGAAGCCTCCGCGACCGAACCTGGAATTTACATCAATACAAGACATAAGGTTACATATCATGAAATGACGCAAATCCCGAACGAGAATATCTACATTCACAAGCTAGGCACAACGTGCACAAGGTGCGCGGAACACACACGAAAACCGCAAAAACTAACTAGAATCGCCGATTTGGTCGCCCGGCAAAGCTAAAACCTGATCACTCAAAATCCGTACTCACACATCCTAAATGTCGTAGGATATGTTGAAAATATAATCAAGTTATCATAATAATTCATCACATAATTTCATAAAAAAAACTAGTAAGCATTTACATTCCAAAATCGGTGCAAACATCGCTGATTTGCGATAAAGTGTACAAAACATCGCGCAACCACCCAAGTCAACCACAGATAGCCACTACACTAATTTCCAACACGCTAGCAATGCTTCAAAACCAAATTTCCATAAGCAACCATTTCTTGATTTTTATAAATAGCAATTGCAATCAAAATTTCACACTAAAATAACTTAGATTAGCATAATTTGAAGCCACATAAGCAAAGTAACCCCATTGATTAGGTTAGTAAAACACTAGATAGCAGAATAAATTAATTAACCCAATAATGGTTTTCTAACCCTTAATTAAAATTTCAAGCCATGAACTTTTAAAACCTAGACTAGAAATTAACACTAATATTTACACTAAAACAACTCAATTAAAGAAATCTAACCAAAAGAATTTAAATGGGTAAGGATTATACCTCTAGATCTAGAGATCTAGCAAGAAATTTTGACTCCAAAGATGGTCTCCTAGCATCCAAGATCCATGCAAGAAAGGCTAAGAAGAATGGATGAAGGATTTGGTTTGAATTTTGAATAAATTGTGGATTTTTGGAGCAAATTTTGGATGAACTTTGATGGAAGAAGAGTGGAGATTTGGGGCTGTTTTTTTCTGCAGGAATTCAGCAGTGAGGGAGTCGGGAGAAGTGTGGGGAAGTGGGGAAAAAAAGTCCAAGTCAACCCTCTCATATTACCATAATACCCTTACCCTTTAAATATATATATATAACCATTTTTAACCCATTTCTCACATGATTTAAGGTCAAAAAGAGAGAAAGAAAATTCTTAGGCTGATACAACAGTGTAGGGCTGGCCAAGGGGAGTGAGGGTGAGTGTGAGAGACTTTACAAAAAAATTCTATGTAAAAAGACCCCCTACAAGTCCAAAATTGCAAGTTTTAGCTTAAATTCAATAAATTTCGTTTTCCATAATAAAAATTAGTTAAAACTTAAAATAAAATACTAAAAATTTATGTTACAACTAGATTTTAATTAACATGATTTTAAAGCTTAAATTTAGCCCATTTAAATTTGTATTTATCGCTAATTTAATGTATTTTCTTACCGGCTTAAAATAATATTAAAAAATTGAAAAATAGGGAAAAAATTTTAAATGACCAAAAATTAATAATTAACTCATTAGCTACTAAAAACTAGCAATTACCTATACAAATTAGGTATAATTAGTCCTAAACTGTAAAATAACAAAAAAGACGATTTTCGGAAAAATACCGAATTTTCACCGATTTTCAGGAAAACACCAAAACGACTTTTCAAGGCGCTACAATCTTCCACCCTTAAAGAAATTCGGTCCCCGAATTTAAAAATATAACTACGCGTACCTTCAAAGATATGGGGATATTTCTTCCTCATCTCGCCCTCGGTCTCCCAGGTAACCTCCTCGCTGCTCGGGCTACGCAAAAGGACCTTGACGGTTGGTATAATCTTCGATCTCAACTTCTTCACCTGCCGATCCAGGATGGCCACCGGCTGCTCTGCAAACGAAAGGTCGCGCTCTAGCCGGACTGTCGGGTGCTGAATCGCATGCGAAGGGTCGTGAAGGTACTTGCGGAGCATCGAAACATGGAAGACGGGGTGAACATCGGGAAAGCTGGGTGGAAGGGCCAAACGATATGCAACAGCGCCGACACGCTCGAGGATCTCGAAGGGACCTACGAATCTAGGGCTAAGCTTCCCCTTTCGCTCAAAACGCATCACGCCCTTCATCGGAGAGACTCTCAGAAAAACATGGTCGCCAAACCACCCCGGGACTTCTTTGCAGGTACACGGCGACAACCTTCTCGTCCTACCTTCTCCTCTCAAAACCCATTGAGACCCACACGCAACGAAAGAGAATCAGTCAAGTTCACATCGAGATCAACGGAAGACAACATCTGATGGAGGCCCTAAAAAGAGCTCCATCAATTACTGATAACCTTGTTCGTTTCGTGGACGCATTATACATATCTACTTGGATTTCATCATCGATGTCATTTCTAACCCACGTAACTTTATGATCGACCGAAGACAACCCGTCTTTCGAAACAGACGGTCGGAGCACTCTAAGCCTTCTCTCTTCTTCATCCTCATCGCTGTCCTCGAATTCTGGGACATCGTAAACATCCTAGGTTTCCAACGGCATACAACACTCCATCCCGAATGCTTCAAACACTGTGAGTAGTATACTTGGAACGCTTGGTTCGGAAAGATAAACGGATCTTCCTGACTGTAAAATCGAAGTGTGTTCACACTGGTCAATCCATATTCATCTTTCCAAGTCCTAAGATTGCTTCTCCACTTATCTGTATCAGTTCGCGTATCGTACCAAGTACACTGGAATATATAAAAGGGTTCCGATCGTCCACGATAGTGGATGTCGAGTATACAATTTAAGTACCCATAATAAATCACACCGTCCGATCCTACCGTCGCAATCCCACTGTTCGGAGTGGTTCTAGATGTTTCTATGTCTTTAACTTCGAATTTGTATCCAAGGACACCAAATCCTTTATAATATGAAACCTCCATACTAGGAAATTGAGCTAAACATCTTGAATCACTCTCAAATGATGTAGACAAGTTCGGATCGTGGATCTAACAAAAAAATTTTTACGACAAATCCATAACGATATAAGTTTAGATTAAAACTGATAGAAATAAAATGTTATTCGAATAACTTACATGATCTGTGACCCAATCACAAAAATTATCCTGATGATATTTTTCCAATCGTTCTTCGTTCCAATCAGGATGCCCCTCACGTACCTCGTTAAAATGAATTCTGTTTTCGACAAATAATGGTGACATTAATATTATATCATTTCATACACACACAAACACAAATATAACAATTAATCCAAAAAAACTTACTCTCTAATTTGTTCAAGACATGTGCAATTAAGCAAGATAAACCGGTATATCTTGTTGATAAACATAGTGTCTACCCTCTTATAATCGGCCTTACCATATGGTCCATCTTGAATTCTTCGAGGCCGGTTAAGTCTCGTCTCAATGTTCTCGTCCAGATAGCGGGAACAAAATGTGGTTGCTTCATCAAGAAGATAACCTTGCATGATAGAACCCTCTGGTCGATTTTTATCGTGTATATACTTTTTAAGAGTGTAGAGGTACCTAAAGAAAATATGTTGAAAAAATAAATACGGGCATACAGGACAACAATAATTTTAAAAATTACGCGAAATGAAAAATTACACGTACCTCTCGACAGGATACATCCATCGATATTGTACCGGTCCGGCTAACTTAGCCTCAGTTACAAGATGAACCGTCAAGTGTATTATGATATCAAAGAATGACGGTGGGAAAATACGCTGAAACTTGCAAAGTATCAATGCAATAGAATTTTCGGGTTTATCCAGCGCCATAACCTCCAGTGTTTTAGCACACAACTCTCTGAAAAAACAACATAGGTCGTTGATTACTAGACCAACCGATTCGGGTAGAGAAATCCTGAGGGCTAATGGAAGAAAGTGCTCCACGATAACATGGTGATCATGACTTTTCAGCCCATCGATCTTGCCTTTCACAATTTTTATTTCTTGCTGAATGATCCTGAGAAACCTGTGGGAACTTTCAAATCATGCAACACCTGCAGGAATCTTTTCTTCTTCGATTGTGACATATGATAAGCGGCATTGGAAAGTACAAACTTGCCTGGTTTACCCGCTACCGATCTAGGGTGCAATTCACTTCTTATTCCCCACTCCTGGAGATCCATCCGAGCATTCAGGTTGTCTTTCGATTTTCCTTCTTTACAAAGAAGCAAGTTGAGTATGTGCTCTAATACTCCCTTCTCTATATGCATGACGTCCAGACAATGACGCACTAAATTTGTTGACCAGTACGGAAGCTCGAAGAAAATGCTTAACTTGTTCCAAAATGGTGGTTTGACCTGTTTCGTCGGATCTATCCCGAAGGTCACATTATTGTAACCATCCCATTGAGCAGTCACGTCCTCTCCGGACAATGGGGCTGGAGGTCCAAGAAGCTCCTGATGACCATCAAAGTGAACAGTGTCTAACCTGTAGGGGTGTTCTAGAGGCAGGAAACGTCGATGGCAGCAATAACAAACATTCCTGCTAAAATTCAAGAATTTCGATGTTGTGTGTTGATAGCAATGAGGACATGCTTTGTGACCATGTACGGACCAACCTGATAGCATTCCATACGCAGGAAAGTCATTAATTGTCTACATTAAAGCCGCACGCAGTATGAAGGTTGTATTTGTGTTTGCATCGTATGTCTCTACACCATCAATGAACAAAGATTTTAACTCCTCGATCAGAGGTCGGAGATAGACGTCGATATTGTTTCCCGGTGAGTTTGGTCCGTCGATAAGAAGAGGCATCATAAAGTATGATTGGTCCATAGCCAACCAAGGCGACATATTATAAATTATCATTACAACGGGCCATGTGTTGTGACTTCCAGCCATATAGTTGAATGGGCAGAAGCCATCACTAGACAATCCGAGCCGAACATTGCGAGGATCGCTACTGAATATTGCGTGCCTCCAATCGAAATTCTTCCATGCCGGTGAATCTCTTGGATGGATCATTTTTCCATCTTCAATTGGAGGAGCATGGTGATGCCAAATCATTGCCTCGGCTGTTTTCTTGCACCTGAATAGCCTCAGTAGCCTCTGTGTTATGGGAAAGTATCGTGCTATCTTGACAGGTATATCAGGCTTCTTATCAGAATCTTTCGGCTATACCTGGCCTCTCCGCATGTTGGACACTCTTTCAAAACTGAATTATCTTTCCGGTACAATACGCAATTTTTAGGACATGCTTGAATCTTCTCGCACTTTAGACCCAAATCAGACATCATCTTCTAGGCTCCGTACCAGTTGTCGGGCAAGTTATTTCCCGTGGGCATAGAATCTTTCAAGAACGAAAGAAGCATTGTGAATGATGTAAGTCCACGGTAGCGCCCCGACCGTCTAACAGACGCCAAATGCGGAACAAAAACTTTTACAACTGGCGCTATCGTGTACTATAACCCGGATCTTCCATTAAAGCTAAACTAACAAACTACAAAGTGGGTAGAAATGTTATACCGAACGATCCGAGTCCTTCGGTCTTCAACCATCATCCCACGTTTTGTTGCGGCTGCTCCGATCTCTTGAATCTCCAGTCTTCTCGTCCAGGTGGCACCACGTCAACGGATCATTAAACGGGCTCCCGCCTCTGAATCGAGGCAACTCGGTCGTCAAGTTTGCTAAAAGAGATGACCAAGATGATATAGAGAATGAGTAGAACACTTTTTCTCACTTCGTCCAAATCCATGGACGAACGGTTAATGAAGTTGCCTTTTGGATTCAAATGAAATGAGAAATGAATATATATGAAATTTCCATGAAGCCAAAACCATAGTCTTTTTCTTTTGCAATTCCATCATCTTTCAAGAGGGGAGGGGCCGGCCATAATATAGGAGGAGGGAGGTGAGGGTAGGAGCAAAGTGGTGACTACAAGGAAAAGATCTTAACAAATATCCTTCATGCAAACAAAACCCCATTAATGCAAATGGCGACTTACTTAACACCTTGCAAAACAATTAATGCAACCTAATGAGTCACTAATCTAGTCACCATTCTAGAACATTCCACACTCATGACTCACCTCATGACTCACCCTCATGAAGAAAAGATAAATCCGCATTTAACCGAATGTTTAATACGGGTGATAAAAAACTGGAAACTGGCAACTTCCAAAAGCGATCCCGAAATGAATTTTAGGATAACCCCGTAACAGTACATACCCGCATTTGTATTACGACCGAATACAAATGCAACTGAGACAAAGATATTATATCTACAAAGTATAATACTCGGATCCGGCTTAAACCAAAGCCTACCAGTATTATCTGCCCGAAATATGACACGTGCGTAAACGCACGTGCATTTTCCGAACCCTGCCATAAAACCATACGGCTTCTACAACGTTTCGTCCGAATTAGGGAAACTGTCTGTGGGGAACTCTAATGACTCATCAACACACTGGCACTGGGTATAACCACTAGCACGTCAGAGGTACAAGCTGTACGTAATGGTTGCCTATGTATTGATTGGAAGAGAAGCTGACGAGCGAACTCATCCAGAAACCCTACTGAGCCTAGCAGTGACAATATACATACAGTCCGGTCCGTTCGTCTATGAGTATCTCATATCGGCCTAGGGGGCTGGTAACGTCAGACCCCCAATAGCGGTATAAGTTGTGTCAGAGAGTAGCCAAGAACACCCTGAGATACTACTAGAGTACCTACCAGTAAATCTCCTGCCTCGGCCGAGGGCTTTGTGTAATAGCTCTCCTAGACACAGCGCGATCTCACCCCCAATACTGGGAGAGACGAATCCCCTACCGATCCGCTCACTTGCCTCCATGTGGCTCGGGACTGTACCCAAAAAAGACCTGTTTGCACGACTCCTTTGAGCCGTGGTAGGGTAGAAATCAAAGCACAATGGGAACTCACAGGAGACAAATGATGACCTCAGGTCGATGAACTAACCTGTACACATGTCACCAGGGAACTGCTATCTGACGCTAGGTATAATACCAACTAGCATGTTCCCGGCGAGTCCTGTCCGGTGTACTCATAACCCAATGAGCACCTGTATACATCTTAGGTGAACCAACTGACACCAATGGCTTGTGAGACCGGCCACCGCCCCTCATCGGGGTCTCGACTGTATACACTAGTCTACTCTGGAGTATCGATGCCCTGTCTCGAAACTCCCATGACCAGGGACACTTTAAGGATATGCTTACAGACCCCAGCTCCCACGTATATGATCACCATCATACTACTGGCAGTCAAGCAAGAATCCTATGGGCTTTATCAACATGAAATAGCGAACTAAAGCATGTATACGATGATAAAGACAAACCAGATAGCAAACTATTATCTCGAGCAAGACTGTCATATCGGTATAGGTCCTGCCTCAATCATTGCAATCACGTACCTGCGATCCAATAATTGACTTTGAGGGCACTATATCCAACAATCTCCCACTTGCACTTAAGGCTAATTATTGCGATGTCGCATACTCACAGCCCGTGTGATACCGAACATCCAACTCCTCTACTAATCAGTTTCACAAATCCCGTTTGTAAAACTATTGTGTTCGAGAAATAGCCTTAGTGAGTGGATCCACCCTGATGTTTCTTTCTATGTCTCTCTTAATCTCAAGTTCACGGAGAAAGACATCTCCCGAATCGAGTAATAGGTGTCTTAGAATATGTCTGGATATCTGATAGGACCTAGTTCATAAATTAACTTCAAATCCAAACTTCTTAGACTGTATTGATAACTGAACCTAATCAGTATCCAACACCATGCCTCCCATAGTATCCTCTTAGACCACCTGTCCATAATACTGTCCCTCATCAGAGGGAAAACAATAACTCTGACAATCACTCTGCCATCCATGTCACCTTTGAAGCATGGAATGATAACCGTCTCCCGAAAGAGGCTCCCGTCATCAAATCCGTAGAACATGCACTTATGTTCTAAAACTGCTTCCTTATGTTTCTCCAGGATTGGATTAATATAAACTTATCGCATGTAGTGCAAAAATAACATCTGGTGTGTTACTTGATATCTCACGATTGACTCAATTGCCTAAGCAAGTGATCTTCCAATCATGCATATCCCTCTCCCCTTTAGTCTATAAGACACCTTTAGAGAGGGTGACTCCATCACCTGCAGGTACACCACCATGCCAGAAGTCATCTATTCTAAAATACTATTAGAATACTGTCAAAGTACCCACATTGGGAAACTACCCAAATCTAGATCTAATATCATAGATCTAGTAACCAGAATGTCAGATATTATATCCATGTCCTTTGTGAAGAAACAACTGTGTGACAACCACAGTACAACTGATCGTAGTATAGGAATTTTACTTCCTACTTTGTGTATGTTATCCAAATACCAGGACATCACACCCTACTACCTTCTTAACAGATCCATCTCCTATTCTGATGAAGTCAAAGCCATGACTGTTACATCAAAATTAGATGATCTTATCTCCGCTATATCAGCTCAAGCCTATAAATAGACATAAACTACTTGTCCACTATACTTCCGCTGCTCCCACTGACCATAACAACCCTCTGGCAGAATAATATACGTATACTTCTAAAACCAGTTTAGAACGACGCTATACATATCCTCCTGCCGGGTCTCATAGTCTGGAACAACAGTAGTGTCAAGTCTGGGTAAACAAGAACCTCCCTGTCACCGTCCTTGAGGCTACCGGAGTACCTCTCGGGTGTTTGAGGTTACCCAACATGTCTGCGGAGTGGCTATTGGAATGTCAAACCTGATTGAATATATAGGTCCTATTAAATTTTCCATAATCGTTTGCGGTTCTGGAATCACTTCCAGTTCTACCATACTCCCACTACTGTTTTATGAAAAAATCTATTTTACTAAAACTGTGGCGAGTCAAGAACAATATCACTATTGATCTGCCAGATGGTAGAAAATCAACCCTCGACATAGCCCGGGTCAACCCACAAACTGCCATTACAGAAACGTGCCTTGAGTTATCCAGAGTCCGGTTTTAAGCATAAGTCGGAAAACTCCCCGTATCTTAACATCGTTAAGATATGAAGCATTCTATATCCAATATAGAATCATTGGCACTTATTTAATTGGAACCAGATTATAATCATGCAGCTGTCTCCAGTGCATATCAACTTAATGGAAAGAGGCTAATCAGCATTAATCAACTTAGGAATACATCCAATTATGAGTAATCCGAAAGAGAAACAAGTTTCTCAAAACCGTTACTATCAACTGAATACCAATCACAAGAATCTACATCTTCGATTTCTTTGAAGAATCCCGATACTTGCGACACCTGGTTCTCTACTTTATTCTTATACCCACAACTTCTCAAAACATAGACCTTGTATTTCTACGAAACACTTGTCTAAAATTTAGAGAAGTCATAAGTAAACAGAACATAGTACGAGGACCATCCCCTTTATCCTGATGGACACTGGACAACATACAATACTCTGTATAAGTCCTCTGAGTTTAATAACTCAAAACATGTGCATCGCAGGTTGAAAACTGTACCCAGACGATTTCCTCAAATATCACCAATTACAACGAATTCCGATATAATGAGGATGATCACCTAATTCCCAATAACTTACTCCCTCTCATCATCTATAAAACCATACAGATGTGAGAATCATACCTGGTAAATACATACCCTGGAGTAAGTATCTAATCGGGAAATCAGTTTTCCTTTAACAATGCACTGAAATATGAAAATGTTTCGTAGTGGTATCCTGCTATTCCCAGTAATGCCTCTTCCATAATCCAATTCATGACTTTAACCGTATATCTCTTTGCCATCTTCCAAATCCCTTTATTTGTCTTTAGTCGTTACCTTCTGTATACCATCGTTAGGCTAAATGGTTTTCTTCCTTCCCAACCGTTCGGCACCAGCCTATGGTTTGGAAGAAGACTATCCAGTAAGCATAATAGGTGTACCCTCCTAAACCAAGGAGTACTCGTAACTTGAGAGAAGGTGATGATAAATGACAACTGAATAATACCTTATTCCTATTTCTCCTGAACCAGAATCCATCCTCCAAAAAGATCCTTCGAGTTCGTATATAACCATACGATAGATTTATCCAATGGAATTGGATGTTCGTAGTGATACGGGTTATTCTGGAGAAATGAAAGGTGAAGTAGGAGTGGCGATGAAATACGTGGTTTGGTCGTGAATGTTAGCAGTCGCAATTTACTTTGCCCTCTTTCTAATCCCTTTATCATGTTTTTACATATTACCTTCTGCACACCCTACTTAGGCTAATTGGTTTTCTTCATTCCCTACCTTTCGGCACCTGCCTATGGTTTGGAAGAAAACTATCCAATAAGCATAATAGGTGTACTCTCCTAAACTAAGGAGCCCTCGCAACCTGAGAGAAGGTGATAATAAAAGACAACTGAATAAACCAATTCTATTTCTCCTGAACCTGGATCTATCCTCGAAAAAATCCCTTCGAGTTCGTATATAACCATACGATGGATCTATCCAATGGAAGTGGATGTCCGTAGTAATACGGGGTGTTCTGAGAAATGCAAAGGGTAAAAGAAGGAGCGGCAATGACTTATGTAACTCGGACAATACATAAGCCAGTATTTTAAGAAGGTTCGGTCAACATGGTGACTGAGTCATAGTCTAGGGTCGGTCAATGGTCGCTGCCAAAGAGAGAGAGAAAAGAAACACTCTGCGTGTACTCTAACCTAGATCAGAATGGTTACACTTTATCTAATCAGGAAACCTCCCACTGTAATCTCAAATTCTCCTCCAAACCTGAAAGAAGAATTAGTCGGGATCATCCGAAGAGTAAACCAACTTGTTTCCCCCAATCAGAGCAAGGCTCTGTTTGAATTTCAAAAATTCAAAATTTTGAAGCAACGCTTCAAATCCCGTGCGCTGCGCGCAATGCGCCACATGTCAGAAGTTGATGAGTCAGCACAGCGCCCGAGGCAGCGCAACCAATCAGAGCAAAGCTCTGTTTAAAACAAAAAAGTAAAGGAAGCAACGTTTCAGTTGCGCAAACGCTGCACTGCGTGACACGTGTTTTCACAGTGGCGCAAGCACAGTTACGCAAGCGCTGCACTGCGCGACACGTGTCGGCGCAACTGCGCAAGCGCTGCACTGCGCGACACGTGTCTGCGCAGTTGTGCAAACACAACTGCGCAAGCGCTGCACTGCACGACACGTGTCTGCGCAGCTGCGCAAGCGCTGCGCTGCGCGACACGCGTCATGCGCTGGGGCGTTGCGCAAAACAGAATTGAAATTTTAAAGAAATCTTTTCTGTTCCTGTTAAAACAAGAAGATTGTCTTCTGTAAAACAGGAGCCCTTGGATCAAAGATCTAACGGTGGGGAAAATTCCCCAAATCACTCAGAGAAAGATCTCTTTAACAAATTTAACTAATTTATGGGCACTATAAAAAGGACCCTAGACCTCAATTCAAAAAAAAAAAGAAAAGAACATTTTTTTGAAAAATTAAACAGAGAAGACTCTGAAGAATTGGAGAGAAATCCTCAAGAACAAAGAAAAAGGTAAAAACCTTTAGAAAAAGAGAAAATTCTCTTATGAATAGATCATTGATCTGAGAACAAGATCTACGATCCCTAATGAAAAGAAAGAAAGAAAAATAAATAATAAACAGTGCCTTGCACTTCTTTTTATGAACTATTGGTTCTAAATCTAAAAGATTCTCAAGATAACAGTGCCTTGCACCTTATATGAACCACTGGTTCTTTAGAAAACAAGAAAAAACTTGTTTTCTCTGATCTGAAATTGATCCAAAAGAATAAGAACAGTGCCCAGCACTTGCCAAAACTGCGCTATTGCGCAAGCCGCCAGGAAGCGCCACGTGTCAGCAGTACAACAGCGCAGCGCACTAACGCAGCGCACTGCGCTGTTGCGCTTGCGCTCACCAGAATGTGACACGTGTCACCTCCAAGAGCGCTTGCGCTCATTAATTGCGCAAAGTACCTGACAAGCCATGTGGGACACTGTCAGGGTATCTAAAGCAATGCATTATTAAAGGGCAGGGCCCAATCAAAGGTCCAAGGGACCAAATAAAAGTGCTGCACATTATTTTAAAAAAAAGGCAGAGCCCAATTAAAAAGTCTAAACAGACCAAAAATAATGCTATGCATTATTTAAAGGGGCAGAGCCCAATTGAGAGGTCCAATGGACCAAAACAAATGCTCTGCATTATACTAAAAAGGGCAGAGCCCAGTAAAAATAGGCATAGATAGCCTGAAGTAATGCTATGCATCATTCTAAAAAGGGGAAAGCCCAAACAGTGGCCTAACAGGCCAAATGCAAACGAAATATGAACATTTTCAACTGGACTTAGCCCAATTGTGGCCGTAAGTCCTTAAATAAAATTGACTGAGCACAACTCTCTCTTAAATCAATTTATATCCGGTTCGAGGGTACATCTCCGAGCTCCTCTGACACTTATCGTTGTAATCCTTCAACGACGTCAGAGAGGTGACGGGTCCCGACGACCACATACGTCAATATGGACTGCGGGGTCCTTAAACTCGTGGACCGAAACGTCCTTAAACTAATATCAGACCGAAACATCCTTAAACTAATATCGGACCGAAACGTCCTTAAACTAATATCGGACCGAAACGTCCTTAAACTAATATCGGACCGAAACGTCCTTAAACTAATATTGGACCACCACGTCCCTAAACTAGCGATGGACCACCACGTCCTTAAACTGGAACAGGGACCACCACGTCCCTAAACTGGAATAATAGAGCCTCCCAATGCTCTTTTACCGGATCTAAATGATCCCGTTTAAGTCGATCTTAGCCCCAAACACGGCTAACGTATCCTTAAACATTCAAATGGATTATAAAACTCCCAATCAACTCTGGTTCGAGGGTACATCTCCGAGCTCCTATGATACATGTCGTTGTAATCCTTCAATGACATCAGAGAGGTGACGAGTCCTGGCGGCCATATATTAAATGGATCACTACGTTAAGTTGATCTCAGTCCCAAAAAGGACTGACGTATCCTTAACGAACGTTTAAGTTGATCTTAGCCGCAACACGGCTAATGCATCCTTAAACTAAAAACACCAAACCCAAATCTAAGTAAATATGGATTTGGAGTAATCCATGTCCTACGGGCGACGGCATTACTCAGTCTCCGTATACAATCCACGGGCAACCACAAACAAAACAAACACCCACGACGCGAAGTGAAATTCTGGAGAAGGAGAAAGTTGTTACCGCGATGCGGTAGCGTAATTAACTGCAGGGGCTTGCGCCTGCAGGGAAGAGCGTCCCCACAATCAAAAACCCCTCACCTCAAGGGGGAATCTGACGAAGTCTGCTACATCGGCCGCATCCATCTAAACCTCCGATACACGGTGCCATAAATCAACTTGGCATCTTTGGGGAGGTAGACGGATAAAACCATATAGCATCTGCCCCAAATCTCAGGCAAGACGCCCTCGCGTCGTCGGCCGCCTTTCAGAGGGGAACAGATTCTGGCACGCCCGGTGGGACCTTTTCCTCTTTCCACTCCGCACTCCGTGTGTCGTCTTCGCGAACCAATCGCGGTTTGTTAATGGTTGCCTTCGGATTTCAAGTTACTAAGATTTGGTCTTTTGCCTGGCGCAGAACTCAAGATTCAATGGCCTTTAACTGCACCAACTGCTCGAAATGCCACTGCAACGAACGCTCCACCTCACCGGGAGGTGTAGCATATGGGCCCCAAGCGGCTTCCTTCCTCGCTCTGCCGGTAGACCAGGTGACCCAAGCCACCACTGGCCTGTTCTTCGGGACCATGATCCCACCTACAAGCTTCTCTGCGCTAATACCTGCACCGGAAGTGAACAAAAAGTCAGTCTTCGACCGGCTCACTGCTACGACGGCCCCTATCAACGGGTCGCCCGTTACCAAACCAACAGCTTCGGTTTTCGCCAGGCTGGATCAGAATTCTAAACTGGCTGTCCCAAGGAAGGCAATGACTGCTGCTCCAGAAGTCATCAAAGCGGCTTCCCCTGTCAAAGAGTCAGTCTTTTCAAGACTGACGACTCCTGCCCCTGCTCGAGGATCCGTCTTCGACAGGTTGAATATCACCCCTCAAAAGACAACCTCAGTCTTTAAGAGGTTAACACTAGCGCCGCCTCATTCAGACAGGGGGCAAAAAGAAGATGTCTCAATCTCCAAGCCAATCCCAACGGCTCGTCATGCTCGACGTCGCCATTGGAAACGAGTGAGAAAGGCAGGGGGAAACTCCCCCTCAGGGCTAACTCCACCGACTCCAGTGGTGGAAGTCAACGCTGCTGTTCCAACTGGGAACAGCTTTGAACTGCTGAGGAGGGTACGTAAGAACTCTCCAACCGCCACACTGAAAAGATCTCCTCCGCCTGCGGAGAGAGTTCCGGAAACGAAGCAAGAACAGCCCCCTCAACGGCTGTCCTAAAAAATATACAAGGTTTGGCGGAGGGTTCAAGACTCCGTGATTGACCCAGATCACTCTCGTCAACAGAAAAAGACGAAGGTGCAAAAAGGAAAAGACCGTCCTATTGAACAGCAAGGGACAACGATCGATAGGGTACCCACTGCAACGGCCCCTTCAACTTCAACGGCCCACAAAAGAAGAAGGCCAGAGAAAACCCCCGCGCCGGCAACAAATGTCAGAGGTGGTGCACCCAAACGCCCTAAGTCAGGGGGCATCGTAGTGCACACCGTCTATGTGACGTCTGGTAAAGAAGACAGCCGCATATCTACGGGTTATCGACCGCTTACCCGATCATTGACCAAGGCGCAGGAGAAACAGCACAAGCTTCAAGAAATGATGAACGCTATGGCCGCACTTACAGGGCCAAAAGAAAATCCTGAAACGTCCTCAGATGAACGCCAAGAGGAAGAAACCGACGCCGAATTTCTTCGTCGAATATTGGAGAAGAAGGACAAAGAGGCTGCTGAACAAGCAGCCAACATACAGCGTATGAGCCTCCTCTTCCAAGACATGATAGGGATGATGATACAACAAGATCCTCCGGCTGAAGAGCCCCCGATCGTCCTTGGAGACGATAGGGGAGAAACATCAAATCCTCCACCAGCTCTATCGATGGCTAAGGAGGATACAATCTCCAAAGCTGATTTGGATGAATACATCGCCCAGCAAATACGGGTTCATCATGCGACCGAAGCGGTCGGTCAGGTCGTAAAAACGGGGCGGCCATATCTAAGTTGGTACGATCAAATCAAGTACCCACCCGGTTACACAATTCCCAAGTTCCATGTCTACAAAGGGACGGGCAATCCTCATCAACATGTTGCCCAGTTCAGGGCACTCTGCGGCAACACCGGCGGTGACGACAAGCTGTTGCTTCGCCAGTTCGTTGGAAGCTTATCAGATACGGCGTTCGAATGGTACTCTGAGCTCCCGAACGACTCTATTAAAACCTTCGCGGAGATGGAGCTGCTGTTTACTCAGCGTTTTGCAAGCGCCAGTGAACGTACCCCGATGACGGCACTGATTAACGCCAGGATAAAACCCGGCGAGACGTGGGTTCAGTACGCTATACGATGGCGGAACTTATGGTCAAAGTGTGAGCAGCGCATCGAAGAAGCTCCCGCGGTGGGTATGTTTGTGGGAACCCTTGATCCGCAAGCAACCATCTCACAATTTATAATGTTTTTCAAGCTAACTACCTTCCAGGCCTTGATTGATAAACTAGCGCAAATGGATCAAATGGGCATAAACCCCCTCTTCCAAGGCCGAACTCCCGAAATGACAAAGGGAAGGGAAAAGCGATCGTCGTCGCTAATGCTCAACAACAACCGAGCGACTCGAAGCCGGTTGCTCGTCAAAATAATATGCGCCCATACGTACCCCTTGAGGATAGGATGGGACGTCCTTATTCCTTTCCCCGCGATAAAACGAGGAGGTTATTCGAGCTGGCGTTGCGCAACAGACTCATAAATCTGCCGGATCCAAAACGTCCGTTGCAACCAAGTGACATCAACGAGCCCAACTACTGTCCTTAAGATCGAGTACTAGGCCATCCGATCGAAGATTGCTACGTTTTCAAGAATTGGCTTGAAAACCAGTACCGACAGAGCAAGTTCGCGTTATCTGACAAATGGAAGGTGAATCCCCCGCAGCCCCACACCTCTAAGGGGACGAATACGCCGGGGGCAACATGCTTCGTCATTGAAGAAGCTCCTTGGGAGGTTGTATTATCAGCCAAGACAAAGAGGATGCTAAACGATCTTCAGACATGTCCAGCGATCAAGTGGAAGAACCCGTTGGAACTGTAAGTCATTGAAGGGATGTTGAAGCCACGTCCAACTCCAAAGACCGATGGTGGTGGTTCAAGCACTTGCAGCCAACCGTCAAAATCTTTGAAAAAGAAGAAGAAGAAATCTAAGAAGCCCGTGAAGCCTGGCGATAAGCGCACAGACTTACCAAAGCAAATTGACGCGCTGGATGAATACAACCAAAAGGCACGGACCCCCATTACGCTCCAAGAGTTCCTCAATCACGTCTTTCAAGAAGAAGATGAGGGAGAAAGTTCATCGGATGAATCCGAGGAATATGTGGCGAGCTGTCATATGATTTCCCATTCGTTCATGGACGATGAGGAAACTCATTGTACCAAAGCGCTGGGGGAAGATCTTGAACCAAAATTCCCGAAGCTATCAGATGAAATGATTGACGCGTTCCTTAACGAAGCTCGATTGAAAAGTAAGGCTGATCGAGAACGCGAGACGGCTATATTTGAAAGGGCCAAGTGCCAGCGACTTGATAAAAGAGCTGAGACGAGCCCGTTGGAGCTAAACACCTCCGCTACCGACAGAAGCCAATTCAAGATGAGGAAAAAGTTTGCTAAGGCCATATCAATGGGCATGAAGCTACCATCCTCTGAAGGAAACATCACTGGTGAAATGGAAACGCACCCCTCCTATTGCCTATATCATCAAAAGATTTCGCACCCCACTCAAGAGTGCAAAGCTTTCGATAGATGGTGGCAAGGATATGTTGCTCATCGACAACGCTTTAAGCGGGAAAAGCGTAAAAATCGTCGAGAGCAAAGAAATACAACCGAAGGGCTTAAAAGAACTGCTGGCGATTGTTGCATGGTTAACACCAGTAGATCACAAATGCCTACATTCAGGAGCGATTCTGATGAAGAGCTAGAACTTGCCCCTTTCTTTAAAGAGTCCGCTTCGGGAAAAGAAGAAGAGCCGAAGGTCTGCGAAAATATTCGGCCGCGGAATCGGACGCTCCCTGAAAAGAACCTCGGACCCTCAAGCAGAAAAGATAAAGGGAAAGAAAAGGTCTCTGAAGATATCGTCTTAGATGACCAAGTTCTGGAAGAGCTAAACGCCAACAACCCGCCGAAGAAGAATAAGGTGGATTACAACGTCTTAGCACATCTGAGAAAGCTGCCCTCATAGCTCAGCATTCTTGACGCCCTTTTGCTATCAAAAGAGGTGAGAGATCCGTTGATTAAGGCGCTCCAAGACCCAGAACAATTCCAAGCAGGCCTGGCCGAGGAAAAGATGAAGGATGAATTGGAGGAAGTGCACACGGCCAATGTTACCTTTGGCGATGAAGACCTTCTACTTGGGACGTGCGAACACAATCGCCCTCTCTATGTCTCGGGATACTGCCATGATATAAAGATAGGTAAAATCCTGATCGATAACGGGTCGTCTGTCAACCTACTCAACGTGCGGGTGTTAAAAGAAATATGCATGAGCGTCCAGCACCTTGCTCGGGACAAGATCACCATCTCCGTGTTCGACTCCCAGTCATCAAGAACTTTTGGGTCTGTGATACTGACGCTACGCTTCGGACTACTCGTCACGGACGTTAAGTTCCACGTCATAGACGCCAAGACATGCTACAACGCTTTGCTCGGCCGACCATGGTTACACGAGTACAACATCATCTCTTCTACACAACATCAGTGTATGAAGTATTTTAAGGATGGTTTTGAGTATACCGTGATGGGAGAACTGAACCCATTCTCTGTCAACGAGGTCCGCAAATACGAAGATGCCAAATACTTCTTACCGGATTTCGAAGACACAGAAAGGTGTCACAAGCCGGAGAATAAAGCTAATGCCACCATCCCTGTCTTCGGCAGTGATACCGAGGAGGAAGAGGAGATAGTGTATTCGGGTCCGCCCCAACACAACAAGCCAGGACCGTCCACTCCTACGTTGATCTTTGGTAGCGACTCGGAAGATGAGATCCGTGTTGTATTCTCTGCTCGACCTTCCATACGAACGTCCGCTGACGAAGAGCAAAGTCTACAAGTCGCCATGGTGCCGCTTAAACACCATAAAGAACTGGATGCACTTAGTATTTACAATGTAGAAGAGCTGCAAACGTTTTATATCCCTCCCAGGCGAGAAAGCGAGAAAGCAATTCTGTTATACCGCTCTGAAGAAACCAAGGTGGAAAAAGAAATCTGGCATTGCGCGGATCCTACGCTCGACAGGCTTCAGCCTATCCGCCTTCCCAAATATTATACAGAGGGTTTGAAAAAGCTGCTGAAACGTCAGGGGATATCCTTCAAGCAGACCGTTCGAAAAGCCAAGTTCTATGACAAAGTCTGGAACGTTCCCGGGACTCAACGCAAACTGCCTAATGGGAGAATGGAAGCAATCGGGCTTGGATATGTTCGGTCTAAGAAACGGGAGCTACTCCACAACTGCTACGTCATACATGACTTTGGTGAAGAAGGAGATGCTCAATGGGAGAATGCTAACCCTGAGCCAGAAAAGGTCCCTAATGCAAAAGTGCCCAGTCCGTCGTTCGAAGAACAAATGGACAAGCTTATAAGGGAAGCGGGTCAAAAAGTCCGAGATGATCATAACCGCGAAATGGTCATCTATGGGAAAGCCAAGGCGCAACGCCTTCTCCAACAGGCCGTGAAAGATGAAAAGGCCGCTCCATGTCAACCTGTTATAAAGAAGGCTCGGCGCAAAAATAGAAATAAGTCGAAAGGCCAAAAAGGCGCTCAACAACAACAAAGCAGGGCTAAGAAGCCACGCAAACGGGAGTCGAGCGTCATTGATCTATCCCTCATGAAGAAAATGGGTCGAGCATACTCTTTTCCTCGGGATAAGACGAAGAAGATACTTGACCTTACTCTAAAACATCAAATGCTTACACTGCCGGAGTCTAAACATCCCGAACGAGCGGGCGAAGTCTCACACCCGGACTATTGCTCTTACCATCGAGTAATAGGGCATCCTCTCGAGGACTGCTTCACCTTCAAGAATTAGGTTGAAGATCAATATCAGCTTGGCAAGTTCGCTCTGTCCGACAACTGGAGGGTAACACCGCCACAAAAGCACGAGCCCAAGGCCACGAAGGAAGAACCAGTTCCGCATTGGGATTGGAAGCAAATCCGTACTTGTCACGTGATAATGATATCAAAAGAAGAGCCCGAGAACATGGATGACCTTCCCTGGTGCTTCGAAAACAGCAACGATGAGGTGATCTCAGAATTCCCACCAGCGCCAAAAGAGCTGGAAGATGGAATCCATACTACTGCAGATAATCTCAAGAAAATTGAGTTGGGGATGGCAAATGACCCGCGACCGACATTCATCAGCGAGCTGCTATCTGAAGAAAGGGTGGCTGCGTTAAAGGATGTGCTTCTACAGCATAAAGATTGCTTCGCATGGAACTATTCCGAAATGCCGGGACTAGATTCAGAAATTGCTGTACACAGATTGGCGATATCTCCGGACGTCAAGCCGGTCAAACAGGCGCCGAGAAGAATGCGGCTCGAGCTTGAAATGAGTATTAATGCTGAAGTTAAAAAGCTGATCGACTCTGGCTTCATCCAGGAGGTTCAATATCCGGAGTGGATCGCCAACATCGTCCCAGTGATGAAGAAAAATGGGACTGTGCGCATATGCGTAGACTTCCGGGATCTTAATAAAGCTTGCCCGAAGGATGATTTCCCAGTGCCAGCCACCGAACTGATGATAGACAACACGTCCACTCATGAGATTTTCTCCTTCATGGACGGCTCGTCAGGATATAATCAGATAAAAATGCATCCAGAAGACCAGAAGCACACAGCCTTCAGGACCCCTTTGGGAATATTTTGTTACAAGGTGATGCCCTTCGGTTTAAAGAACGCCGGTGCCACTTATCAAAGGGCCATGACAAAGATCTTCGATGACCTGATACACGAAATCGTCGAATGTTATATCGACGATCTCGTGGTTAAAAGCAAATCATACGAGGAACATCTCGAGCATTTGAAGACTGTATTTCAACGCCTTCGGCAATACAACTTGAAGATGAACCCGCTCAGGTATGCATTTGGAGTTTCCTCAGGCAAATTCCTGGGATTCATTGTTCGACACCGAGGTATTGAAATAGATCCGTCAAAGATCAAAGCGATCATGGAAATGCCTCCGCCGAGAACTCTCAAACAGTTGCGATCTCTCCAAGGGAAGCTCGCATACATACGGCGATTTATAGCCAATCTTTCAGGCAAGTGTCGTCCCTACAGCCACCTGATGAAGAAGGGGACCCCGTTCATCTGGGACCAAAAATGCCAAAGCGCGCTAGACGAGATCAAACAGTACCTGCAGAACCCGCCGGTGTTGGCTGCTCCGGTCAAGGGAAAGCCCCTCATTCTTTATACAACCGCCCTCGAAGGTTCCTTAGGCGCATTATGGGCACAAGAGAACGATCAAGGGAAAGAAAGAGCACTCTACTACTTAAGTCGAGTTCTGCTGGGGGCAGAAAGCAACTACTCCCCCATTGAGAAACACTGCCTGGCGTTGATCTTTGCGATAACAAAGCTCAGGCACTATGCGTTGGCGCATGAAGTCCGTCTTATTTCAAAGGTGGACCCCCTTAAATACTTGATGTCAAAGGCCATACTGACGGGACGACTCGCTAAATGGACCCTGCTCTTGATGGAGTTCTCGATAATATATCAACCTCTCAAGGCAGTGAAAGGCCAGGCCATCGCCGACTTCCTCGCCGAGCATCCGATACCCGCCGATTCTCCTCTGAATTGCGATCTTCCAGACGAACATGCGTTTGATGCAATCGACGATGATAATACCCGATGGGAGCTTTATTTCGACGGAGCATCTTCCGTGAAGAAGCGCAAACAAAGTACCCCTGTAATCAAATCAGGGGTAGGCCTCATCTTCGTGACTCCATAAGGAGGGATAATGCGTTTCGCTTTCTCCTTAACAGAGCCAAGGACAAACAATGAAGCCGAATACGAAGCTCTGATAGCGGGCCTCGAGATCGCCATTGACATGGGAATTGAAAACCTCCTCATATACGGGGATTCTCAACTGGTCGTTAGTCAAGTAAACGGCGACTACCAAACGTGCAAACCGGAATTGGTGAAATACGGAGAAAAGATGCAACAATTGTTGACCCAAATTCCCTTTTATACTTTGGAGAACATAACGCGCGCGGAAAACAGCAAAGCAGACGCGTTGGCCAAACTTGCTAAAGAACTGGCTGACGAGAACCTTGATGACGTTAGAATCGTGGTACAAAGCCGTCGAGTGCTTGCCCCAGCAGAAATATCTCCGGAATCATCCGAAGAAAAAGGAGCGAACGAGCAGACAACCCTGCAAGTAAAAGATCGGGAAAATACCGAGGATTGGAGGGAAGTCTTCATAGATTACTTTAAATCCCACCGAATGCCTGAAGAAGCGTCCGCAAGACATCAGCTCATGAAACGAGCTCTGTCTTTCGCCTTCGTCAACGATACTCTGTACAAGAGGTCATTTGATTCTCTATGGCTAAGGTGTCTCGGACCTAACGAAGCGAAAAGAGTCGTTCAGGAAGTTCACGACGGACTCTGCGGTTCTCACCAAGCGGGCCCAAAGATGAAGTTGAAGATAAAACGGATGGGCTACTACTGGCCCACGATGATTCAAGACTGTCTCGAATATGCGAAGCAATGCCACTCATGCCAAATTCATAGGGACTTCATCCACCAGCATCCAAATCCACTACATCCAACGGTGGCTAGCTGGCCATTTGAAATGTGGGGGACTGATATAGTCGGCCCCATTGAACCAGCATCGTCTAGGGGACATCGTTTCATCCTGGCAACGACTGACTACTTCTCCAAATGGGCAGAGGCAGTACTGCTGAGGGAAGTAAAGACAGAGAACATCCTCCACTTCTTCAAGACGCACGTCATATATCGGTTTGGAACTCCACGACGGATCATCTCCGATAACGGGCCAGCCTACGAAAGCCACAAGATCAGTCGCTTTGCACAGCAGCACATTATAGACTGGAGATATTCTTCGGTTTATAATCCGTGAGCTAACGGTCTAGCCGAAGCCTTCAACAAGACCTTGACAAAGATCATAAAGAAAACGGTGTCCCAAAATAAGAAGGACTGGCACGAAAGACTGCAAGAAGCTCTTTGGGCGTATCGAACTACATTTAAGACGGCCACAAACACAACGCCATACGCGTTGGTATTTGGGACGGAAGCAGTACTCCCCCTCGAGATAGAGTTACCCTTTCTACGAGTGGCAGTCCACTACGAGCTGACGGACGAAGAAAATGCTCACCTTTGGGTTGAGGAGCTTGACGCCCTTGATGAAACCCGGCTCATAGCACAGCAAAATCTGGAAGCTTATAAAGCAAAGATGACGCGCTCATATGAATGATTGACCCGACCGAGGACATTCCGCCAAGGCGAACTCGTGCTAGTAGTCAAAAGGCCTATGATCCCCAATCGCGCCAAGCGGGGAAAATTCGAGCCAAACTATGAAGGCCCATAAATCATAGATAAGGTCTACCAGGGTGGGGCCTATCTACTCATGGATATGCACGGTGAAAGGCCTTTCAGGCCGATAAACGGTCGCTTCCTAAAGAGATACTACGCTTAATTAGCCACATCCTAGGTCAATGATAGATGACGATGACTATGTCCGCTCGCTATCTTCCTAAGCTCAAACTCTATCAGCAGTAACCAGCCTTCTCAAAGTCGGACCGAAATGTCCTTAAACTAATAAGCAGACCGAAACGTCTTTAAACTAATACCACAGCATCCTTAGGCTGACGAGATGAATAAAAAAATATATAAAGAAAAAAATATATAATAAATAAAAACGGTATGTCCATAAGCAAAAAGAGCACGGATGAAAACCCGAAAGGGCTCCGTGAGTAAAAACAGCAGGGTTACCGGCGAATGTTCGTTAAAACCCGAAAGGGCGCGACCTCGTAAAATAAAGAGAAAAAGAAAATAAAAAGAATAAAAAAAACGGTATGTCCATAAGAAAAATGGGCACGGATGAAAACCCGAAAGGGCTCCGTGAGTAAAAACAGTAGGACTACTGGCGAGTGTTTGTGAAAACCCGAAAAGGTGCAACCTCGTTAAAGGACACTTATAGGGTCCTCTCGACCTTGTAAGGAGAAACCACCTGCGTAAGATCCTTACGACTCACAAGCGAGCAACACACTTAGCGATCCTCACGATTCCTAGGGAGAAAATACACTCGCGAGATCCTCACGACTCGTAAGGAGAACTCTCTTATGGGACCCTCACGGCTCATAAGATTTGAAAGTCTTAAGTTACAGAGACCTAAACCTGTGCTTAAGCAACCCCCCACAACCTCTAATACTGCCCTACAAGTGGTCCAGTACTGGCTCTTGTACACAATCCACGGGCGCGAATAAACATTTTCCTAACCAAGTCTCATCCGTGACTGGGGACATGTTCGCATGACCCTTGTAGGTCCTCTCGACTTACAAGGAGAAAACCCTACTATAGGATCCTTACGACTTACAGAGGAACATACACTTAGGAATCCTCACGATTCTTAAGGAGAAAATACACCTACAAGATCCTCATGACTTGTAGGGAGAAATAACTTCGTGAGACCCTTATGGCTCATAAAGTCAAAAGCCTTAGTCGACAGGACCCTAACCCTGGTCGCTAAGCCACCTTTGTTCGACATTGACAGAGGCAGATGATGGTTCGCTCCTGGTAATATCCCAGTTGTAGCGGTGCTGATGCCGAAATCGGTTTACAGCGAAAAGCCAATAGGCCGCACATGCATACGAAATAGCCGAAATGGTAGGGCAAATTGCAATAAAAAGCAGCAAGTAAAAATGTATGCATGCAAAATAGCCGAAATGATTGGGCAACTCGTAATAAAAAGCAGCGAGTAAGGATAAAATAAATAGCCAAAATGATTGGGCAACTCGCAATAAAAAGCAGCGAGTAAAAATAAAATAAACAGCCGAAATGATTAGGCACCGCGAGAATAGCCGAAATGATTGGGCAATCGCGTCCTTCGCGATATAAAAGCTGAAATGATAGAGCATCGTGGAAATAAAATAAAAAAAAAGAAGAAATGATAAAACTTTGGCCCTACAGTTAAGATCACATCGATCCCTGTATACAATCCAAGGGCGTAAACAAAGAGGGAACCATACTTTCCTAACAGGCTCCGCCAGAAGACGAAGCCAAATCTCGACGGTTCAGCCCAACTCTGAAGAAACCAGTGTCTTCAGCAAATACCTCGACTCACGGATACAAACACTCCTTGACGAGAACCTCCTGATCCGCGTCGACTCGCAGAGCCACCAGTGCCTCCGTGGGAAATCCTCGACTCATTTCAAACCCCAAGGAAACAAATAATCCTTGGCGCTTGGGAAACATATAATCCCTAGCAAACTCCTCGACTCACGGATACAAACACTCCTTGACGAGAGCCTCCTGATCCGCGTCGACTCGCAGAGCCACCAGTGCCTCCGTGGGAAATTCTCGACTCATTTCAAACCCCAAGGAAACAAATAATCCTTGGCGCTTGGGAAACAAATAATCCCTAGCAAACTCCTCGACTCACGGATACAAACACTCCTTGATGAGAGCATCCTGATCCGCGTCGACTCGCAGAGCCACCAGTGCCTTCGTGGGAAATTCTCGACTCGTTTCAAACCCCAAGGAAACAAATAATCCTTGGCGCTAGGGAAATAAATAATCCCTAGCAAATTCCTCGACTCACGGATACAAACACTCCTTGACGAGAGCCTCCTGATCCGCGTCGACTCGCAGAGCCACCAGTGCCTCCGTGGGAAATTCTTGACTCGTTTCAAACCCCAAGGAAACAAATAATCCTTGGTGCTAGGGAAACAAATAATCCCTAGAAATTCCTCGACTCACGGATACAAACACTTCTTGACGAGAGCCTCCTGATCCGCGTCGACTCGCAGAGCCACCAGTGCCTTCGTGGGAAATTCTCGACTCGTTTCAAACCCCAAGGAAACAAATAATCCTTGGCGCTAGGGAAACAAATAATCCTTGGCGCTAGGGAAACAAATAATCCCTAGCAAATTCCTCAACTCACAGATTCAAACACTCCTTGACGAGAGCCTCCTGATCCGCGTCGACTCGCAGAGCCACCAGTGCCTCCGTGGGAAATTTTTGACTCGTTTCAAACCCCAAGGAAACAAATAATCCTTGGTGCTTGGGAAACAAATAATCCCTAGCAAATTCCTCGACTCACGGATACAAACACTCCTTGACGAGAGCCTCCTGATTCGCGTCGGCTCGCAGAGAAACCAGTGTCTCCGCGGGAAAATTCCCAATTTGTCTCAACTTGCAAGATGAAGCCTCAGGCAGCAGAGACTAAAAAAACTTGCTTCCTGAACAATGGGACCCTACAAGTCGATCTAAACGGTCTCTTGCATACTATTCACAGGTCATACTCTCCAAAGTCGAGTTTCGACGAGGAGGGAAACAACCGCTTACGGGTCCTCTCGACTCGTAAGAGGGAAAAATTCTCTTATAGGATCCTTACGAATTATAAGAGAAAACCACACTTAGGAATCCTCATGATTCCTAAGGAGAAAAACCACCTACGAGATCCTCTCGGTCCGTAGGGAGAAAAGTCTCTATGAGACCCTCACGGCTTATAGAGTTGAAAAGTCTTAGGCAGCAGATCTGAACCTGCGGCCTAAGCCATCGCTATTTCTTAAGAAAGTCAAGATGCGTGCTCTATTATCCGTCAACCATGGTTACTAAGGTGGCATGCTGATAACAAAAGAAAGAAAAGACGGAGAAAACGACACAAGACATTACAAAAAAAAATGTGTATCTTTTATTCATAAACTTGATTGAGTACAGGATACATTGTGCTAAAGAATAAAAAATATACATATACATTTTTTATTTACAAGTACAAACGATACAAGGAGAGTTACTGAGAAGGAAGCGTCTTAAGTAGCTTTATCAGTTGTTCGCACACTTCCTTCCATGCCTTTTCTCGATCGGCTACCACCGCCAGTTCGTCCTCTACTCGGGCCCACTGCAAGTATCCGGCAGGCGGTCGCGGCACCAATCCAATATTGTAGGCCTGTCCCCAAGGGCGTGCTTCACCCTGACAGATGCGCCTCCCTAAAATATCTGTTGCCGGCGGCGGCTGCACAGGAATAGCACCAATTGCGGGTTGAAGGAGGTCATCCGAATTCCAATTTTTAACCTCCACGGCATACTTCACCGGGGGTTTGTCCGCATAGGAGATTGAAGTTATGGGCTCAGACGGCGTGGCGAAACTGAAACTGCGACGACCCTGGATGATTTAATTGTACCACTTTCCCCACAAGTGAAGATTTTTGTACTCAGGGTCATGGTCCTTAATAAGAGCGAACACTACCCGGTCCACTGGTGCATGGGGAAACCCTCCCTCCGAGCGAACAAATGGGAAAGACAAGTTGGCAGACATGTTTCCTGTAGAAAGACAAAAATAACCGTTAGTGTTCTAACGCTTGGCATTTTAAAATCTTACTCCACACTGTGATGCAGTGGGTAGGGGACCAAAGGGGGGCCCACAAAATCTGGATGACGGTGCATCATTTAATAAGACAATCCCATTATTAGATGAGACTGTCAATTCATGAAAAAGATCCACAAGGGAATATCCTCATTGATGGGAAATCCTTGGAGACAAGGAGAAAATCTCCTCTTTTAAAGCAAAGCTCTATCACAGAGTGACATTTGTCAAACTCTGGTCTCAGGGGAACAAGATTCCTCAAAAGAGCATAGCTCTGTGGTAATAATGGAAAGATCCATCAATTTTTTTTAACACTTAAAAGAATTAAAATTTTGAAATCTTGAAAAGTCCAGGAAAACTTACAAAAAAAATCTTCATTTTTTAGATCTAAAAAGATTTACATTTGATCCAAGAGCAAAGCTCTGTTCATGGGTTAAAACCCATGGACAAGATCTCTGTAGATCTGTATGTTTTTGAGAACAAGGCTCTGTTGATGAAACCCTAAAGGGGTTTTCTTTAGATCAAAGATCTATAAGAGCAAGGCTCTGTTAATTAAATTTAATTTAATTTAAATTACCTAGAGTGATTCTAAGTTCTGAACTTTGAAGTTCTTAGGGAAAGAACAAGAGCAAGGCTCTGAAAGTTCTTAAGCAAGAGCAAGGCTCTGAGAATCAAAATTCTTGAAAGTTGTAAGAATTCTCTAAGGACCAAGGGTCCTATTTATAGGCGCCTGCGCCCCTTCAACTTATCAGTTGATCCAAAGGCTGGGATCTTGCCACCGCTGCACTCACGTGCGCGCCACGTGAGCGCAACGGTGGGGGGGGCATTTGTTTCCCCCAATCAGAGCAAGGCTCTGTTTGAATTTCAAAAATTCAAAATTTTGAAGCAACGCTTCAAATCCCGTGCGCTGTGCGCAATGCGCCACGTGTCAGAAGTTGATGCGTCAGCACAGCGCCCGAGGCAGCGCAACCAATTAGAGCAAAGCTCTGTTTAAAACAAAAAAGTGAAGGAAGCAACGTTTCAGTTGCGCAAACGCTGTGCTGCGTGACACGTGTCTGCACAGTGGCGCAAGCACAGTTGCGCAAGCGCTGCACTGCGCGACACGTGTCGGCGCAGTTGCGCAAGCACAACTGCGCAAGCACAGTTGCGCAAGCGCTGCACTGCGCGATACGTGTCTGCGCAGTTGCGCAAACACAATTGCGCAAGCACAACTGCGCAAGCGCTGCACTGCACGATACGTGTATGCGCAGTTGCACAAGCACAGCTGCGCAAGCGCTGCGCTGTGCGACATGCGTCACGCGCTGGGGCGTTGCGCAAAACAGAATTGAAATTTTAAAGAAATCTTTTCTGTTCCTGTTAAAATAAGAAGATTTTCTTCTGTAAAACAGGAGCCCTTGGATCAAAGATCCAAAGGTGGGGAAAATTCCCCAAATCACTCAGAGAAAGATCTCTTTAACAAATTTAACTAATTTATGGGCACTATAAAAAGGACCCTAGACCTCAATTCAAAAAAAAAGAACATTTTTTGAAAAATTAAACAGAGAAGACTCTGAAGAATTGGAGAGAAATCCTCAAGAACAAAGAAAAAGGTAAAAACCTTTAAAAAAAAAAGAGAAAATTCTCTTATGAATAGATCATTGATCTGAGAACAAGATCTACGATCCCTAATGAAAAGAAAGAAAGAAAAAATAAATAATAAACAGTGCCTTGCACTTCTTTTTATGAACCAATGGTTCTGAATCTAAAAAATTCTCAAGATAACAGTGCCTTGCACCTTATATGAACCACTGGTTCTTTAGAAAACAAGAAAAAACTTGTTTTCTCTGATCAAATTGATCCAAAAGAATAAGAACAGTGCCCAGCACTTGCCAAAACTGCGCTATTGCGCAAGCCGCCAGGAAGCGCCACGTGTCAGCGGCACAACAGCACAGCGCACTAGCGCAGCGCACTGCGCTGTTACGCTTGCGCTCACCAGAACGTGACATGTGTCACCTCCAAGAGCGCTTGCGCTCATTAATTGCGCAAAGTACCTGACAAGCCATATGGGACACTGTCAGGGTATCTAAAGCAATGCATTATTAAAGGGCAGGGCCCAATCAAAGGTCCAAGGGACCAAATAAAAGTGCTGCACATTATTTTAAAAAAAAGGCAGAGCCCAATTAAAATGTCTAAACAGACCAAAAATAATGCTATGCATTATTTAAAAGGGCAGAGCCCAATTGAGAGGTCCAATGGACTAAAACAAATGCTCTGCATTATAATAAAAAGGGCAGAGCCCAGTAAAAATAGGCATAGATAGCCTGAAGTAATGCTATGCATCATTCTAAAAATGGGAAAGCGCAAACAGTGGCCTAACAGGACAAATGCAAACGAAATATGAACATTTTCAACTGGACTTAGCCCAATTGTGGCCGTAAGTCCTTAAATAAAATTGACTGAGCACAACTCTCTCTTAAATCAATTTATATCCGGTTCGAGGGTACATCTCCGAGCTCCTCTGACACTTATCGTTGTAATCCTTCAACGACGTCAGAGAGGTGACGGGTCCCGACGACCACATACGTCAATATGGACTGCGGGGTCCTTAAACTCATAGACCGAAACGTCCTTAAACTAATATCGGACCGAAACATCCTTAAACTAATATCGGACCGAAACGTCCTTAAACTAATATTGGACCGAAACGTCCTTAAACTAATATCGGACCGAAACGTCCTTAAACTAATATTGGACCACCACGTCCCTAAACTGGCGATGGACCACCACGTCCTTAAACTGGAACAGGGACCATCACGTCCCTATACTGGAACAATAGAGCCTCCCGGTGCTTTTTTACCGGATCTAAATGATCCCGTTTAAGTCGATCTTAGCCCCAAACACGGCTAACGTATCCTTAAACATTCAAATGGATTATAAAACTCCCAATCAACTCTGGTTCGAGGGTACATCTCCGAGCTCCTCTGATACATGTCGTTGTAATCCTTCAACGACATCAGAGAGGTGACGAGTCCTGGCGTCCATATATTAAATGGATCACTACGTTAAGTTGATCTCAGTCCCAAAAAGGACTGACGTATCCTTAACGAACGTTTAAGTTGATCTTAGCCGCAACACGGCTAATGCATCCTTAAACTAAAAACACCAAACCTAAATCTAAGCAAATACGGATTTGGACTAATCCACGTCCTACGGGCGACGACATTACTCAGTCTCCGTATACATTCCACGGGCAACCACAAACAAAACAAACACCCACGACGCGAAGTGAAATTCTGGAGAAGGAGAAAGTTGTTACCGCGATGCGGTAGCGTAATTAACTGCAGGGGCTTGCGCCTGCAAGGAAGAGCGTCCCCACAATCAAAAACCCCTCACCTCGAGGGGGAATCTGACGAAGTCTGCTACATCGGCCGCATCCGTCTAAACCTCCGATACACGGTGCCATAAATCAACTTGGCATCTTCGGGGAGGTAGACGGATAAAACCATATAGCATCTGCCCCGAATCTCAGGCAAGACGCCCTCGCGTCGTCGGCCGCCTTTCGGAGGGGAACACAACTCATCAGTGAGAATCGGGATCCAACTCTCATCGCATGATAACGTGACGGAATTCACTTACGTTATCACACTCCAGAAGGTATGCGCATACTTGGCAAGTTTCTTTATGTTTGAAACTCCCGATGAGATTTTTACCTCATGCTCATATGACCTTGACTTTAGTCCACAAATCACAAGTCACATGTCAAGTTCTACCCGTCATTATCCAGGTTGATTTGAACCCACCCTTACATACCCTTGACTTTAGTCAAGAAGGTAATACGACTGTCCCAAACCAACACATCTATCTATGCAACAGATGAATATTCAGCAGCTACCAAACACTATGCCTTGACTTTAGTCAACAAACATAGCTTGAATACTACTGACTATCCATAAGAAATGACGGAGGGCTACGGCTGGTTTTTGACGAAAAACCTTTAACGTAATGAACTTGATCTCATTGAAGGAACTTGATAGCTTTTTATAAAGATATAGTGGCGAAAACCTTTTGCTAAAGAGGTCATTCCCGGTGAAGGGATCTCAGCTCTTTCCTCGTGGAATGAGGTGCAGGATATTCTAACTGAATACCGCGATGCAAAGAAACTTGTAATCGACTATAATGAAGTTATTACCCTGACGCAAACTTCTGCCCAAGGGGTCTCTCCCGGTGAAGGGATATCATCCCTTGCCTCGTCGAATGAGATGCAGGATATTCCAACCGAATATCACTATGCATAACAAAAGGAAAAGTCTTTGTAATAACACTTTTTAAAATTGTTCCAACAACATCAAATATAGGTTTGTTTTTCTTGCATTAATAAGAATCAACGCAGTCCCATCATTTAATCACACCAGAAAAGAACGAAAAATAAAATGTACGTATATGCCATCCGCATTCGCCACTGGGTCCCGTCATCACCCGTCAGGTTACTTAACTAACGACAGAGCGGGGACTGGACTAGCGCGGGTGTAAAACATATACAACATCTAATAGTATATATACCAATATACAATAATCGCTCCAGGCGTGATAATATGCAACATTACAGAAAAGTAATAAGCATCACAGAACAATACAGATAATCTAGGATCTCCGGGTTTCACAGAGCCGCTACTGAAACCCGACGTTCCCCTGGTCGTGTGGATAGCCTGTGTAATGAAACCTAGACCCCTACGGGTGCGGCAAGTTACCCGCCAAAACCTGAAGCGAGACAGCCCCCTACAGCAAAGTGAATGGACCACCCGGCACTTCACGGAATCTGGTAACTTGAGCACCTCTCCTTGGGTCAACCTGTACCCCCTACGAGTGCGGAGAATAGTCTGCCAATTCTTAGAGTGAGGCCCTTCTGCCTCTCAAAGCTATGAGATACGGACCCGTTGCCCTCCAGAACCCGGTTATCTGTGCACTCCGTCGCGGGGTAAACCTAATACAGAAATAAAAATATGTACAACGGGTACATCGACCTCAGCCCAGTCGTGTCCCAAAAAGAATATTATACAAACAGGCAGTGACGGCAGTCCACAAGTTGGACGCTCGCCCCGCAATATCAAATGTACAAATAAATCCAAATTGCACTACCATTTCACACTGCTATCCACCACGACAAATCCGCAACATCACAGCACAACACAAAACATCAACGCGAATGTCACGTTCGCAAATCCGTCTAAAAGGGCTATAGCAATTAGACGCAATTTACCGCTCGAATGACATTCCCGGTCGGAGATATAATATAAGTACTGCATACTAACAAGTTTAAAATTTCGATCGACAATACTTCCCGAAGTAGGGCCCACGTACATCTGCTGTATAGTAACAAAATATGGGCCCAAAATAAATATTCCAAAAGCTACAATTTGCCATATAGAACATACTGTAGAAATTTGGCTCACTATTCTCATAAAAGCGCGGAGGATCAGCGGCCAAACCCTGGTTTGGACCGCGGATCCGCGGCCGTTTTGTGGGAACACGTGACTAAATTTCACCAGTTTGCTTAGAAAAGCCTGCACAATTTTCTGTGATGCTCAAAATAATTTTTAGACCAGATTTAAAATCGACAGAAACTTTGTACAGAAAAATTGTAGTTTTCGTAAATCCGTTCGATCGATATTTTAAACGTGTTAGCACAAGTTAGTAAAGCTTAATGGTGAGGCTCTGATACCAGTGTAAGTCCACGGTAGCGCCCCGGCCGTCTAACAGACACCAAATGCGGAACAAAAACTTTTACAACTGGCGCTATCGTGTACTATAACCCGGATCTTCTATTAAAGCTATACTAACAAACTACAAAGTGGGTAGAAATGTTATACCGAACGATCCGAGTCCTTCGGTCTTCAACCACCATCCCATGTTTTGTTGCGGCTGCACCGATCTCTTGAATCTCCAGTCTTCTCGTCCAGGTGGCACCACGTCGACAGATCTTTAAACGGGCTCCTGCCTCTGAATCGAGGCAACTCGGTCGTCAAGTTTGCTAAAAGAGAAAAAGAGATGACCAAGATGATGTAGAGAATGAGTAGAACAGTTTGTCTCACTTCGTCCAAAGCCGTGGACGAACGGTTAATGAAGTTGCCTTTTTGGATTCAAATGAAATGAGAAATGAATATATATGAAATTTCCATGAAGCCAAAACCATAGTCTTTTTCTTTTGCAATTCCATCATCTTTCAAGAAGGGAGGGGCCGGCCATAATATAGGAGGAGGGAGGTGAGGGTAGGAGCAAAGTGGTGACTACAACGAAAAGATCTTGACAAATATCCTTCATGCAAACAAAACCCCATTAATGCAAATGGTGACTCACTTAACACCTTGCAAAACAATTAATGCAACCTAATGAGTCACTAACCTAGTCACCATTCTAAAACATTCCACACTCATGACTCACCTCATGACTCACCCTCATGAAGAAAAGATAAATCCGCATTTAACCGAATGTTTAATACGGGTGATAGAAAACTGGCAACTTCCAAAAGCGATCCCGAAACGAATTTTAGGATAACCCCGTAACAGTATATACCCGCATTTGTATTACGACCGAATACAAATGCAACTGAGACAAAGATATTATATCTACACAGTATAATACTCGGATCCAGCATAAACCAAAGCCTACCAGTATTATCTTCCCGAAATATGACACGTGCGTAAACGCACGTGTATTTTCCGAACCCTGCCATAAAACCATACGGCTTCTACAACGTTTCGCCCGAATTAAGGAAACTGTCTGTGAGGAACACTAATAACTCATCAACACACTGGCACTGGGTATAACTACTAGCACGTCAGAGGTACAAGCTGTATGTAACGGTTGCCTATGTATTGATTGGAAGGGAAGCTGACGAGCGAACTCATCCAGAAACCCTACTGAGCCTAGCAGTGACAATATATATACAGTCCGGTCCATTCGTCTATGAGTATTGCATATCGGCCTAGGGGGCTGGTAACGTCAAACCCCCAATAGCGGTATAAGTTGTGTCAGAGAGTAGCCCAGAACACCCTGAGATACTACTGGAGTACCTACCAGTAAATCTCCTGCCTCGGCCGAGGGCTTTGTGTAATGGCTCTCCTAGACACAGCGCGATCTCACCCCCAATACCGGGAGAGACAAATCCCCTGCCGATCCGCTCACTTGCCTCCATGTGGCTCGGGACTGTACCCAAAAAAGACCTGTTTGCACGACTCTTTTGAGCCGTGGTAGGGTAGAAATCAAAGCACAGTGGGAACTCACACGAGAAAAATGACGACCTCAGGTCGATGAACTAACCTGTACACATGTCACCAGGGAACTGCTATCTGACACTAGGTATAATACCAACTAGGAGGTTCCCGGCGAGTCCTGTCCGGTGTACTCATAACCCAATGAGCACCTGTATACATCTTAGGCGAACCAACTGACACCAATGGCTTGTGAGACCGGCCACCGCCCCTCGTCGGGGTCTCGACTGTATACACTAGTCTACTCTAGAGTATTGATGCCCTGTCTCGAAACTCCCACGACCAGGGACACTTTAAGGATGTGCTTACAGACCCCATCTCCCACGTATATGATCGCCATCATACTGCTGGCAGTCAAGCAAGAATCCTATGGGCTCTATCAACATGCAATAGCGAACTAAAGCATGTATACGATGATAAAGACAAACCAGATAGCATACTATTATCTCGAGCAAGACTGTCGTATCGGTATAGGTCCTGCCTCAATCATTGCAATCACATACCTGCGATCCAATAATTGACTTTGAGGGCACTATATCCAACAAATGACTTGTTACTCCATCCATTTAGGCACTTAATCTGGAAAAGTTGGACGAACCATGAGAGGGTGGAATACTTTGCATTCTCATACATTGGTTTTCTAGCATCATTCATGAAATTTTCATATTTATCCGCACGCGGTCCTTGACCGGAAGGATGTCATCTTCGGTACGAATAGATTCACCTAGGGCAGCCTCTACCATATCCTCCATTTCTTCTGATGAAAATAAATTACCGTCTTCTTCTTCTGCCACATTACCGTCTTCTCTTCTTCTGCTGCCGCATTATCGCGTTCTCCTTCTTCTTCTGCCGCATTACTGCGTTCTTCTCCTTCCCCATGATATTTCCAAGTTGTATAAAATCTAGTAAACCCATATTTTATGATATGAAGCTCCGCCAATTCTACCTTCTGCTAGTACTTATTGCCACATCTATCGCACGGGCAGAGAATCTTCTCTATCACGATCTTATTATGTGCGCGTGCAAATTCAATAAAAGCAGCAACTCCCGCGACAAACTTAGGCTGCATACGTTGTTGCTAATCCACATACATCCAGTCCTTAACTCTGACGTACTCATGGGCCATGTTAGACTGTATAACATATAAATTGTAGGTTATGGTGACTATATAGAGAAATCTAAGAACATGATAGTAACTGACAAAGGAGAAAATCCGTGTATATGCTTTGTGTGTGCGTTTGTCGTTGAAAAGAATAAATTATCGTACGTATGTTAACCGATAGACGGGGACGAAGTGGCGCTTTTAGTTTCATATATGAGTATCGATGAGAATAGGAAAGTTCCATATTATCATCGAGCATCATATATTGGTTTTAACTTGAACATCTTGAATCACTCTCTAATGATGTGTTTGTTGTGTATTCTTGTTGTGTGTGTGTGTGTTTCGGCTGTCGGGGGTAAGGCTTCTATCCCATTAAGAATGTATAGAGCGAACACCCATTCGCTTGTGCTTTCAACCGTTTCGAGTAAATTTTGGCAGCACCTCCCCACTGTTCTCCGAGTACACTATAATAGAATAGATAATCATTTCAAAGTTGTAAAACAACGTTGAAATGAATATCTAATCTATCTTTGTACACGGAGAACCAGTGGAAAGGTACCGACGAAATATCTCGAAACGTATGAAAACACAAGTGAATGATGGTGTTTGCTTTATACATTCCTAACTTGTCCACACGGGACAAAACTATCGGTTATCATACGATTGAATCTTCTCGTCACATAGACTATACGACGGTTGTTAGTATCGAGCTATATCGTCCGATATTTAACAACCTTCGTATAGTTCTATGTCACGACGAACATCGAACGTATGTTAACCGATAGATGGGGACTAAGTGGCGCTTTTAGTTTCATATATGAGTATCGATGAGAATAGGAAAGTTCCATATTATCATCGAGTATCATATATTGGTTTTAACTTGAACATCTTGAATCACTCTCTAATGATGCGTTTGTTGTGTATTCTTGTTGTGTATGTGTGTTTCGGCTGTCGGGGGTAAGGCTTCTATCCCATTAAGAATATATAGAGCGAACACCCATTCGCTTGTGCTTTCAACCGTTTCGAGTCAATTTCGGCAGCACCTCCCCGCTGTTCTCCGAGTACACTGTAATAGAATGATAATCATTTCAAAGCTGTGAAACAACGTTAAAATGAACATCTAATCTATCTTTATACACAGAGAACCAGCGGAAAGGTACCGACGAAATATCTCGAAACGAATGAAAACACAAGTGAATGAAGGTGTTTGATTTATACATTCCTAACTTGTCCACACGGGACAAATCTATCGGTTATCATACGATTGAATCTTCTCGTCACATACACTATACGACGGTTGTTAGTATCGAGCTATACCGTCTGATATTTAACAACCTTTGTATAGTTCTATATCACGACGAACATCGAACGTATGTTAACCGATAGACGGGGACTAAGTGGCGCTTTTAGTTTCATATATGAGTATCGATGAGAATATGAAAGTTCCATATTATTATCGAGTATCATATATTGGTTTTAACTTGAACATCTTGAATCACTCTCTAATGATGCGTTTGTTTGAATTAAGCTTTGCTATCAATAATGTCAAGAAGTGGTTTCCTACAAATTATGAATCAAATAATCATGATGTTTTTCTGGTACGAACAACGATATTTAAACATCGTGTCCGTCAAGATTTCTAGGAAACTTTTAAGCCTCTACTCAATATCAATGTATCTTCAATATTAAAAAGGCAACAATTTTATAACTCTATTATTAGAATGCAAATTCTGAAGGTTGGTTTGAAATTGGATCACTAGTACAATAGCAAGAAGAAAATATCATGTCACGTTGTATGAACATTATTGAAAGGTGTAAAAGCTGTAAACAATGTTATATATTTTCACAAATTTATTTAGAAGAAATTCCTTCTATAAATAATTGAACAAGTCCTCCATCTTTCTATATATGGCTAATTAATCCTTCCTAAATTGGATAACATTATAATTTACAAAGCTCCTTATATTACAAAACTATTAAGATATGCTTCGTATCCATCAGGCATATTGATTCCACATTTTTTTCTTAAATCAATTGAGTAGTCTAAATATATTGCCTCTTTCATCAATGATTTGTTCAACAAGAACAACAACCCCTTTTCCGAAACTTTGATGTCGTTTGTATGAATCCGTTTTTCTTTTCCATCATGCTCTGATTCGTTATTAATAGACTCTATGTATGTTCGTTTAAGTCTACTCGTAGTCATTATCGCCGTTAACCACAACATTTTATCAAAGCTAAGCCCATATCTGATAAAAAAAATTGTGGTTAATTTTGTAATGGTCTGATCAGATTCGATCAGGCTTGCGAAAAATCACGGAAATGTTGGATTTGAATCAAACCCGACTGGACTTGTATCGTTACCGCAATAACAAAATGAACATACTAACTAAAGCTGGAAATGGAATTATGAATCAAATAATCATGATGAATTAAGCTTTGCTATCAATAATGTCAAGAAGTAGTTTCTAACCCTAACCCCAACCCCAATCCCAATCCTAACCTTAACCCTAACCCCAACCCCAATCCCAACCCCAACCGAACCCTAACCCTAACCCTAACCGCAACCCCAACCGCAAACCCAGCCCCAGCCCCAGCCCCAACCACATCCCCAACCCTAACCCTAACGCTAACCCCAACCGATGCCTCATCGGTACCCAAACCATGAACTCTAGTTCTAAAATAATAAAAAATTTGTTTAATTTAAGATTTCCTAACCTGTGCAGTGGAGGCGACGATCGATCGGAGGCGACGACGAAAACAGAGATGAGGAAGGACGAGGCGGTGGCGACAATGAATCAGCCTGCGCTGGCGACGGCGAGAACGGCGACGAAACACAGGCGATCGGCGGGAACGAGGGTTTGGGGATTTTGGGTTCGCGCACGATGGGAAAATAATATTTATGTAATCAGCGTAGAGACCGATCTGTGCCTTTTTAATTAAATCTCTATTTAGATGCCCCTACGGATAAGTCAGTAGGTTCTTGGTTTGCGGCTCCGTAGGGGCAAACAACAATTTACGATTTAATATTTTTAAATTAATATGTAAGGACCATAGGGGCAACCTTTTGGCCCTACACATTAGTTCGTAAGGCCAAACTAAATCTGCCCCTATGGATTTCGTTATCCGTAGGGGCAGCCCTCTATTTTAGTAGTGCTACATGCAAGATACATTAATTTTTAAATGTATATGACATAATACTTATAGTAGTAATGGCCAATCAAGCAAATTAATAATATTCACATGAACTATCCTGGATTTTTCTACAAAGCAGATTCTATTAGCTCTAAAATTTTATCTAAATAAATTGTGTGTGTGTGTGTGTTTTATCTAAATAAAGTGTGTGTGTGTGTAAAGTGTGCGCGCGCGCCACGTCTCGAAAATTTATGCCTTAGCCTGTATTGATTTTTGTTGTTGCATAATAAAAGCCTTTCACACCAAGGCAACATTATCCTTTATGCTGTTGTTTTGTATTAATTATTTTTGGGACTCTTTTTATTAAAAAACTGTCTCATACTTTGTTAATTACTAAAACGTCCCTCATACTTCATATTTACTTAAAATATCGCCTATACTTTTAAAATGCACTAAAAAGCCTCCTAACAAACAAAAAGGAGAATCTTTTTGGTATTTTTCATTACTCCGTTAGGAAACTAATGATGAATATCGGGTTAGGGTTTTAAAACCTATGATGTATCGTACCGATGATACTCCTTTCCAAAATGGAGACGCTCAGTTCATGTATGTATTGCATGTTAAATCTTAAAAGGTTTCCTTTTCCTGTATGGTGCTAAAAAGTGGTTCCCAAATCCAACCTGTACGCATGAGACAGAACCCACCACCAATTTTTGCACGATAAAGCCCTATTCATAACGCAGATATTAATTATGTACATGAACATATGAGAGAAATTAGAACAAATTTAGAAAAGAATTCCATTTGGCTTAAAATAAAATCATGAATTGAGAGAAGAATGAAATGGTGCTTGATTCTCCATTTGGCTTGAAGTAAAATATACATTTGCATGGGGCCTTCTTCTGATTATAAAACATTGGATACTAGTATTAGGTTTATAAATGGATAGCTACAACGATTGGAAATAAAGTAATCCATTACTAATTTTCACAACCCAATTTAACAAAGGATTTAATGTGAAGGATATGGTAATGGATTCTTCATTTAGTGCTATGTATTCTACAGTTGTAGTGTCGATGGGTCCAGACTCCTATATAAGTAGAGAATATACAGTCAATACATGTTGTATGTCTTATATTTTAATTTAAGTCATGAAGTGCGATTAACAAATAAAGGCTTGCAGTAGCCCATTGCTGGGACTTGGAATAACCCATTAAGGAGACCCGGAATCTAGCCCCGGACCTCCTAATTTGTGGGTAATGGAAAGAGGCTATCGGAGCATTATATTGAAAGCCGAATTAAAGCTCAGAGTCCAATCCCAGGCCTGCGCATCGATTTCAACGAGGTAAGAACTCAAAGACAATGGCGTATTTTCCTCTTTTTTATAATTTAGTATATAAGAAGGGTTTTTTTTTATTTCACAACCAATATTTGTCAAAGTCACATAATTTCAGTGGCTCTGATTTTTCTCTTGAAAACAATATTTGCAGATTCGGGCAACTGCTATAAATTTGTTATTTCTATATCTGTAAATTATACAATATAATCTAGTAATATGTGATCAATGAAACTAACTTAGTATATTATTTTTAGAAAAATAAGTATTAACTAAAGTGAAGAATATTGTATAATTTTATTATTTAACTAGTGAGATTTATGATGAAATATTAGAAAAATAATTGTGTTTCTTGTTTTGTGACAAAAAGGTCCAATTTTTTCACATTAGTAGTTGATTAGAAATTCCTAAAGAATAGGCATGCTGGCATAGTAATGTTTGAAATAAGTTATATCTAATTAAAAGATGATGAACATTAAAATAAGAGTACGTAATTTTGTTATGCAAATAAAAATTCTTATCATAGAAACTAATTTTGTTCTCTTTTTGTTATGCACATTTTTTTATTTTTTGGCAATGGCCCATATCCTAACCTATACACACCCTAACCTATACACACGACACATGCAACATACCCATGCACACAACACACACGCATCCAGCGGACATATGAATTTACCCCGCAAGCATTAATTTGTGGCCACTGCCCCTCCTGGGTTCGAATCTCGCACTCTCCCTAAGAGGGGAAGTGCCCATACCAACCAAGTAATAGCTTGTTGTTGTCATGCACATATTGATGCCAGAAGGCACACCATGCTAAAATGAAATAAGCATTTATCTTTACTATTATAACTAGAGCTCTCTTGGTTGATGTAATTAATCAATAAAATAAAAAATAGAAAAAATGATAACATTCCAATTGTTAAAGTTGACAATATGAGATGCCATCTCATCTATATAAAAAAACAAAAATAAGGAAATAAAAAATGAACAATCCTCTTTTTAATTCATTACACATATTCTCTTATATGCTTCAAAACCCAAAAGAGATGTACCTTAAAATTTTATACATAAGCCCATATATCATTGTTATTTTGTTTAACTCATAAATTTCTCAATTCTAATATTACTGCTAACCGCAATCATTTAATTTAAATTTAGAAAAACTATAGATATCTTCAGAATTTCATGTAATGTCTGGGATAAATTCTTACACACACACCTTTATTGAGATGTATATATACTGTTCAAAATACATGCATGCATGTGCATCGCACATGTGAATACTAGTTACCAAATAATGTACAAACCAAAATCAGCTTAGAAAACCAATATTAATAACCAAAATCTTAGAAAACAAACACATATGAGTAATGTTGGGACACGATAAGGAAATATACTATAATTAGAACCTGATGTATAGTTGATTAGCCTACTTACATATTAAGTAAACACGTCAGGATCTCAACTCATCCTTCATCTGCGACAACCTTAGGATATGGTTGTGCTTCTCACAATAGACCAAATAAATTTGGAAACAAACATTACCAAACTCAAACAGTAAGTTTGCTTAAAATTAGTGCGCATTAAGATACCATGTCAAACGATGACGCAGAGCATAACGAAAAGGAATATTTGTTTCGTTTGGATCCAAATAAATCTAAACGAACATATCGGAAGCCCAACCGTTAGGTTTACCTTCAATCAGTCATAACTTTTGATCCATAGGTCCGATCAACTTGTTCTTCGGCAATCGGAAACGGCGGAACGTTCAATAGCACCATGTGGCCGCTGAATCACGATCCCACAATGTTCAGAGGGTCTATGGAGGCTTCGAAGTTTATGCCGCAATTTGATAATTTCGTATTTTAGGGTTTCTATTAATTATTTAAATGTATTTTGTTTAAAAGACTTTTTGGTAATATTTTGTTACTAAAGTTTGCTTATTCGAAGGCTCTAGGGTTTTATTGTGTGGTTCAGTTTTCGTTTGAAAAAAGTTTCGAGATTTTCTTTCTCTAGATTTGCACGGAGGATTTTATATTTTCGCCCAACGAAATCTATCCATAGAACGATATCCACGTCTTGTTGCACTACTTCAAAAGAGCTGCAATTAGAATAGGTTCATGTGCTTGGCTTAGTTTGACCCGACGATATATAGAAGAAATCTAAATAACAAAATGATTAATCTTAACCCAAAATCCAAAATTTGTAGGTTAGTATTGATATAAAAAAAAAATTCCATACTTGAGCTGGTGAATGAAGTTGGTGATAAAGCAAGCCATGGTGATATATCTTTTGGTTTCTATCTTATACTATATCCTCTTTCGTTGAAGCGCTTCTACTTAAGAAGCTGTTAATTTCACAAATTCCAGACTGGAAAAATACGATAAAACCAAATCATTATCCAAACTAAACCAGTGGAAAGTTGGTCATCTTGGGATAAAATACAATGCCACAAGAAATTAATGGCCATGATGATGATATAATTAAACAGTGGTAAGTGCAGGCCTGAATCAACTCATGCTCTGATTTCGTCAAAAACCATAGGTAAAGGCCAATGAGAAGAGCCCTCTTGTTTTTGTAACTTTAGCAATGGGAGTTTGTTATTGTTGAGTCATAGTCGAAGGTGAGAAAAGGGATGTATGGGCTGCCAATTTGAAGTGATATGAACATGGTATGATGCTATCTGTTGTATAGTTAAGCAGGCTTTACTTAGTTTGGGAGCATCTTGAGATGTTACTTGATTGAATAGTTAGGTTAGATCCTATACCATGCTCAAACTCTAGAAATATTAACCCTAATCAGTAATCCTACACGATTAACATGACCAATAGTTTGTACATCAATAACAATGAATATGATCATTCTAATGTGATATTATTCATTTTCAGCTTTCTATGTACAATACTGTGATGCATCAATATGTGCATTGTAATAGAGGAGAACTATAGTTTCTATGCATGAAATGAACTATAATATGCTTAACTAAGCTGAGATGTACATGCATTGGCAGGAAATATCGATCATATATATGATATTCAATGTCGAAAATTCGGATCATTTGCTTTACAATGGGGTCGATACATACTATTTGAATTTTGCAGGCCGAATCATTGAAATGGATGATGAATAAGCGAAGTTTGCCACTACTACAAATAAGGGTTGCCCCTACGGATTTATCGGTAGGGGCAACCCACTGCCCCTACGGAGATGTGCGTAGGGGCGAAAAATTACCTCGTAGGTGCAAAGGCCGCAGGTGCAAGTTGAAGCCTTGAACTTGCCCCTACGGGCTAAATCTTGCCCCTACGGAATTCTGTGTAGGTCCTGTTGCACCTACAGAGTAGGCCGTAAGGTAAAAAAATTTATATTATTTACGGTTTTTTTTAATATATTAACTGTACCTACGGATATAGCCGTAGGGCCACGTACTATCCCCTACGGATACCTACGTAGGTACTTATCCGTAGGGGCAATATATCAGGATTCCTGATATTTGCCCCTACGGATAACTCCGTAGGGGCGAAGCAATGGCCCCTACGGACATATCTGTAGGGGCACTCCCAACCCCCCGGTACTGAGATCAGGGGGGAAATATCAGTTACTGCTGATATTTTTCCTCTACGGATATAGCCGTAGGGGCAACATGTGTACCTACGGATTAATCCGTAGGTACACATTATCTGTATTTTTTTTTTAAAAAAAGACTGCCTGATTTTTTCCCGCCCTGTGCACAATAATATATAAAACAATAAAATATAAAATTAGTTATCACACAACATATATCGCAGTATTCATAATCACATCTCACGCATATAATATACAAAAGAAACCCAAAAACTGAATATCATATAAATATAAACCAATATCAATATCGTTTCAAAATGTAGTACAATATGTATGATATAAATAAATACATGTTTCAAAAAATAAGAACCAAAAAGCTACCCTAGCTCGGTCCAGCTCCACCTCTGAAAAACGATAGAATAACGCGCGCCTGCTCCTCGGTCAATAAACTCTGCAATTCGGCGCGAGCGGGTGTCTGAGCGGCCTGTGGAGCTGGCGATGTGGTCTGCGCAGCCGCCGTCGAGGTAGTCGCTTGCGGAGCTGCGACTGCGGGAGTCTGAGCGGGCGGTGGAGCTATAGGAGCTGTCTGCGGAACTGCAGCCGATGTAGTGGCTTGCGGAGCCGCAGCCGAAGGAGATGCATGTGGAGGCTCGGCCGATGTACCCTGTCGCGTCTGGACCTAATTTGTGTAATAAGCGTGTAAGAACTGTGTATTATTCGAATTCGTATCATTATTAAGTTATTTCGAAACCCCGTTTGGATAACTAGTTTGGAAAACCGTTGTTTAATTTAATTACATATGTATGTATGATTAATCAAACTTAAGTCTAAAACCAAATAAGCTCAAGCTACATACTAATTATGGATATGTTGATATCTATATAATATGACATGATATTTTCCTATAAAGTAGTATACATACCAGCATCTCCTTCAACTCCTGAACGGTGGCCCTCAAGCTCTCCAGTCACTACTACAATAGGGGGTTGCCCCTACGGATAGTGAAATCCGTAGGGGCAGATTTATTTTGGACATACGGATTAATCCGTAGGTCTATACGGTTGTCCCTACGGTCCTTACATATTTATATAAAAATTATTAAATCTTAAATTGTTGTTTGCCCCTACGGAGCCGCAAACCAAGAACCTACGGACTTATCCGTAGGGGCATGTAAATAGGGATTTAAGTTAAAAGCTCAGATCGATCCCTACGCTAATTATTCCTAATTCTCGCGCGAACAAAAAATTCCCAAACCCTCGTTCCCGCCGATCGATCGTCGTTCTCGTCGTAGGGGTCATCGCCAGCGCCGCCGATTCATCGTAGCCACCGCCTTCTTTCGTCGTAGCCACCACTTGCTTTTGTCGTCGCCAGCGCCGGCTCATCGGAGTTCTCGTCGTCGCCTCTACACAGGTAAGGAATTCTTTAATTACTCAATTTTTTGATTGGGGCTGGGGCTAGGGCTGCGGGCTGGGGCTGGGGCTGAGGCTAGGGCTAGGGTTGGGGCTGGGGCACGGGCTGCGGCTAGGGTTGTGGTTAGGGTTGGGGCTCAGGCTCGGGCTGCGGCTAGGGCTGTGGTTGGGGTTCGGGTTGGGGTTAGGGTTAGGGTTAGGATAGGAGCAGGGGGTTGCGGCTGGGGGTGAGAATTTTTCTAGGTTTCTTTTAAAGCTTGTGAAGGAAATTTTGAACCCCAAAAAATGAACATTTCTAATGATTTTGATAAGAGACAAGGAAGCACTAAAGTTTTGTTTTCTATTTGTCTAGATTCAAATGTCTACTTATATATATATATATATATATATATATATATATATATATAATCTCAATATTCATGGCATGTTGGTTATAAATTTCTCTCTCTGTTGAGATATATAGCCTACTTTAGCACATAGCTAGGTATGCGATAAAATTATTTTTGATAAAACAATGCATGATATAATATGGAAATATATTTGTTTCTTAGCTTCAATCATACAAACGTGTTCCAAATTAACGTAATTCAAATAGCAATTCCTTGGAATTTTTTAGTCCAGAGAATCTTGATCGAGTCTCAGGATTATATTGATTCAAGAATTTTGTGTGACACCAAAGACTGGACGTTAGACGAATAGCCGGTGGTAAAACTTCTTAAAGTATATTAATTTTGAATCTTCTTCTAAACTCAATGATTCTACATTGATAAAGAAAAGCTTAGATATCGATGATAAATGGCCACATATTACAAGTTACAAAGATGATGTTCAACTCCTTCCCAACTTTTTTCATTGCTTGTGATATTTTCTCTCCTCTCTCTCCTTTTCTCCTGGTCTCTGTCTATCATGAAATTTTGGGCATGCAAATTAAGACTCTCTCCTCTTTTTGGTTATTATTTTTTCCTTTGTCGGCGTAATTATTGAGATGGAGATTTGATTAGAGTTTTGATGTTCATAATTTCATAATATGAGCAAGGCAATTGACAAATCATCATGATGTTGTTATGATCATAGCAAGATGTAGGTGCTTGTGTGTTGGTACTAAAGCATGATACAATCTCTTTTATTGCTAGTGGATGCGTTTTGTTCAAAGAGTCTTTTCCTTTTAGTAATTTTCCTCTTTAGGGAGTTTTCGACATTGAAATCTCACTAGTTGATAATGTTAAATGAGTTTTAGTCCTAGTTTGCTACATTTTTTTTATATATAGTAGATGGTGATACTTCTTTAAGTAAAAACAATCCTACACTTAAGCGAAATCATAAATCGAAACACACATATATAGAATACAACTCATACATGGGTATCCTCAAATCTAACTTTAATTATCGATAATTTATTCTTTTCAACGACAAACGCACACACAAAGCATATACACGGATTTTCTCCTTTGTCAGTAACCATCCCGTTCTTAGATTTCTCAATATAGTCATCATAACCTACAATTTATATGATACAGTCTAACATGGCTCATGAGTACGTCAGGGTTAAGGACTGGATGTATGTGAATTGGCAACAACGTATGCAACCTAAGTTTGTCACTGGAGTTTCTGCTTTCATTGAATTTGCACGCGCACATAATAAGGAGAAGACAGTAATGTGGCAGAAGAAGAAGGAGAAGACAGTAATGTGGCAGAAGAAGAAGAAAATGACATTCCTTGTTCTCTGTTTTAGCATCAATCTTCTGATATGAACTAATGATGGCTTTCACATTGGCTTTTCGTTTTAGAGACTTCTTAGTGTCCAATGGAAAGTATACATCAGATTTGTGCAGATCAGGTTCTTCTATGACTTTCAAGAGTTTCAACTGATTCTGTAAATTACACCCTAGTTGGGTGATACTTTTACCACTTCTCACTGCAGGTGCGCTCTCTAATATCCACCAAGATCTTGTGATCATGCATATCACCCTACATATATTCAACATATATATATATCTTCTTGTCTTTCTAAAATCAATAACCTTTAATTCCAAAAAAAACAAACACACACACAAGGAGTGAATTAATGAAGAAAAGAGGGTCCACTTTTTGTTAGGTGTCGTCAAAAGTTTATATCCTCCATCAATTATCAAGCTACCGAGGACGAAAAGCCACCTTTGTTAGTCGAGAGTCATGGTATTAGTCATGGAGATTGATTATAAAAGAAATAGAGAGAAGAAAATAGAAATTGTAGATAGTAGAATAGCACACTCATTTCAAAAATTGCACTTTGATCTTTATGTCTACCTTTTTTTTTAATTGTAGATAGTAGAATAGCACACCCAAATTTTTTTAAAACAAAAGAAAAACAGTGACCTATATACAAAATGGGTCAATGTCGTGATCGATAAATTACTTACCATTTGCCGAGACATGTACTTTTGCAGCATCCATACATCCTTTTTCTCTTCTTCGATGCCGTATTCTCATTATCTTCGTCTAATCCATCTGAAACTGCAATTAAGTTTAATCAAACCAAATAAAATCAAAAATTAAAATCAAACAGCAACAACAAAATCAATGAAATTTATAGCCTACCAGAGTCTTCAAGAATATCCATATATGAATCCTGGGCCTTCTTCTTTTTCTTCAAAGATCTTTTAGAAGCAGAGAATTTTTTTTTCTGGCAAGTGCTTTGAAGCTAAACACCATATTGCCTTTGTATTTGAAAACCAAAAAATGCCCAGTTTGCAGATTATTGGCTACTGTAAATTCATGTCACCCATCTCCACTCATGGAAGCAACTTTGTTCTCGATGTGAAGATCAACATGCCATATTTTGCCATTGTGGCTCACTAAGTTAGCCTTTTCTCTTCTCTTGACCATCTTGCTAATCTGCTTGGTAAATTTATTCGGAACCGGCTGCGAATCATTAAAAGACATGTATAAGAAAGGAAGCTAAAATACAGAAATATAGCATACCGATACATCGAAACTTCAAAGTTGCGATGACAACCCAGAGATATTTATTTCTACACACGTGGTGCGCGTGCGAATGCGTCAGGCATCATGGACAAATATTTGAGAACATGCAAAGTATTATTAGTATAAAGTAATTAAAGCGTTTAAACACCTTGGGTAGATATTTTCTTAGTTGATGCAATCATATCATGAGGACTAAATTTAAGATATTATACATATGCATATGTATTTTTCTAATCTAATATATCACACACACACACAGAGAGAGAGAGAGAGAGCACCAGTTTGGTAGAGAAATCAGGTAGCAGGATCCTGAAGAAATGGAGTCCATAGCATTGCTCGTCTTCATCATCCATGATATCATGGATGATGACGACAAGCAATGCTATGGACTCCATTTCTTCAGGGTCCTGCTACCTGATTTCTCTACCAAACTGGTGCTCTCTCTCTCTCTGTGTGTGTGTGTGTGATATATTAGATTAGAAAAATACATATGCATATGTATAATAGCTTAAATTTAGTCCTCATGATATGATTGCATCAACTAAGAAAATATCTACCCAAGGTGTTTAAAAGCTTTAATTACTTTATACTAATAATACTTTGCATGTTCTCAAATATTTGTCCATGATGCCTGACGCATTCGCACGCGCACCACGTGTGTAGAAATAAATATCTCTGGGTTGTCATCGCAACTTTGAAGTTTCGATGTATCGGTATGCTATATTTATGTATTTTAGCTTCCTTTCTTATGCATGTCTTTTAATGATTCGCAGCCGGTTCCGAATAAATTTACCAAGCAGATTAGCAAGATGGTCAATAGAAGAGAAAATGCTAACCTAGTGAGCCACAATAGATAATTTGTCATTGTTAATCCATCTTCCTGAAAACGGTTTATACGGAGGAAGTATATTTCATGGTACTTGAGAAAAATATATGTTGAAGTCAAAAGTTATCAAGATTTAAATGCTCACTTATAGTCTTCCAAGATATTTTATATTCCAAGGCAAGGTGACAATAATTGCATGCTTGTGCATGATTTGGTATGTAGATTCAAGGTTATGCATGGCTACGACCCTTTCTTATGGTTTCTTATCATAATTTTCTGCACACTTATAGTTTATAAAGGCAGTTAGATCATATCACTATAAGGGAAAACTTAAAATAACATCCTTTATACTAAAAAAATTATGTATGCTATTACTTAGTAGTTTATGGTTTTTAAACGCAAAAGCCATTTGAGAAATACTTTTCCTACCCACTATTAATCCATATTCTCAATATAGTCATTGAATTTGCACGCGCACATAATAAGAAGGAGAAGACAGTAATGTGGCAGAAGAAGAAGGAGAAGATAGTAATGTGGCAGAAGAAGAAGAAAATGGCATTCATTGTTCTCTGTTTCAGCATCAATCTTCTGATATGAACTAATGATGGCTTTCACATTGGCTTTTCCCTTTAGAGACTTCTTAGTGTCCAATGGAAAGCATACATCAGATTTGTGCAGGTCAGGTTCTTCTATGACTTTCAAGAGTTTCAACTGATTCTGTAAATTACACCCTTGTTGGGTGATACTTTTCACTTCTCATTGCATGTGCGCTCTCTAATATCCATTTTGAATGTAATATTATAGATATCCATGCCTGTTTATGTCAAAATTATTTATATTGTCAATGTTTGATTGTCTAGTTGTTGGTGATGCGTCCATATCAGGAACAGAGGCCACTCCCGTTCCTCCAGGTATGTTTATATATCATATAGGGCATGTATATTGATTTAGAATGCTATATCATAAATATACACACATTCCTTTTTCTCTTACTTAGTAATTTTTATTATTGTCTAGCTGTAGGTGGTGACAGTAGTTGACAATAAAATTTGTCATCCTAGAAACTATGATTTTTATATGTGATCGCATGCGGGAATGATTGTAAGTCGTGGACCTTGTTTAGTCGTCCAACTCATTATCATGGGCTGCTTGATGAGATTAGATTTGCACCTGATGATCTACAAGAGCTTGTTCACTCCCTGTCTTATGTGTAAGCAGCGCTATATGCGAGTTTACCTTGTTAATATGTATGTACTGAAATTAATTAATATTATTCAAATTTTGATACATGCAGATACCAGAGGAGCACATCTTCTATCTCTGTAGGTAAGGCTTTGAATTTGTTGATTTTGGTATTTCTTGTCAATTTTATAGACCAGTATGTGCTAAATATAATGTTCTGACAGTTGCTAGGGGGAAGGCAGCATTCGAGGCTACTGACCCCAGTCCTGGACGCCGCACACGGACGGCACCACGGAGGTTGGGAGAGAGGCCGAGGACTGGGCTCTAGCAGGGCCCATATGAGGTTGGACTCCACCCCGGCGGTTACTTCCTCCGTCTCCAGTGAGCGACGTATCCAGTAGGAACTGGAGAGCTTGAAGGCCATCGTTCAGGAGTTGAAGGAGATGCTGGTATGTATACTATTTAATAGTAAAATATCATGTCATATTATAGATATCAACATATCCAATATCAGTACGTAGCCTGAGCTTATTTGGTTGTAGACTTAGGTTTTATTAATCATACATGTACATATCTAATTAAAATAAACTACAGTTTTCCAAACTAGATATCCAAATGGGGTTTCGAAATAACTCGATAATGATAAGAATTCGAATAAAACACAGTTCTTACACGCTTATTGCACACGTTAGGTCCAGACGCGACGGGGTAGGCGCAAGATTCTAGCGTTTATCAGAGGTGGAGCTGGACCGAGCTAGGCTAGCATTTTGATTCTTATTTTTTGAAACATGTATTTATTTATATGATACATATTGTAGTACATTTTGAAACATTTTGGGCGATATTGATTTTGGTTTATATTTATATCATATTCAGTTTTTTGGTTTCTTTTGTATATTATATGTGTGAGATGTGAATATGAATACTGCGATATATGTTGTGTGATGATTAATTTTATATTTGATTGATGTATATATTATTGTGCACAGGACGGGAAAAAATCAAGCAGCCCATTTTTTTTAAAAAAAATACAGATAATGTGTACCTACGGATTAATCCGTAGGTACACATGTTGCCCCTACGGCTATATCCGTAGGAGCAAAATATCAGCAGTAACTGATATTTCCCTCCTGATCTCAGTACCAGGGGGGTTGGGAGTGCCCCTACGGATATATCCGTAGGGGCCACAGCATAGCCCCTACGGCGTTCTCCGTAGGGGCAAAATACCAGGATTCTTGATTTTTGGCCCCTACGGATAGGTACCTACGGCGTTCTCCGTAGGAGCAAAATACCAGGATTCTTGATTTTTGGCCCCTACGGATAGGTACCTACGCAGATATCCATAGGGGTTATAGCATGGCCCTACGGTTATGTCCGTAGGTACATTCAATATATTAAAAAAAACCATAAATAATATAACTTTTTTTACCCTACGGATTACTCCGTAGGGGCAACAGGACCTACACATATATCCGTAGGGGCAAGAATTTGCCCGTAGGGGCAAGTTCAGGGCTTCAACTTGCACCTGCGGCCTTTGCACCTACGGGGTATTTTTTCGCCCCTACACATATATCCGTAGGGGCAGTGGGTTGCCCCTACGGATAAATCCGTAGGGGCAACCCTTATTTGTAGTAGTGAGTTCCTGATGGACACGTCGGTCACTGGAGACGGAGGAAGTAACCGCCGGGGTGGAGTCCAACCTCATATGGGCCCTGCTAGGGCCCAGTCCCCGGCCTCTCTCCCAAGCTCCGTGGTGCCCTCCGTGTGCGGCGTCCAGAACTGGGGTCAGCAACCTCGGATCGCTCTGTCCGGTAAAATCGATCCCCGAGGCCTCGGCCTGCTCAACCACCCGCTCCTACACCCACATTAAGCAGTAAAGTATAAGTATAAAATTTAAACTTGAACCTTCCAAAACTAAAATTTCAAATTTAGGTAGAAAAAATATTAACACTTACGCAATACTCCTGGGTAGCGACGTCGGGATATCGAAGCTCGCCCGTGGCGGGATCTGTCGAGGTGCCGTGGACGACAAGATATGCGGACAGCACGCTCGGTATACCACCTGACGCCACGGTCCGAGCTGTCTGCAATATTAGAAAATAACTCTTAATATTAGAAATATTAGAAAACAACTCTTAATATTGCAGAATATCACAAAGGTCGGTCTATTGTAATTTACCGATAACTCCATGGCTCGAGTAATATTCCTCGAGCCACCTGTGTAAGTAGGGCGACCCCTCTTCGCCGACTTCCTGTTCTCTGTATTCTGAGCGGACTGTTTCTGCACAACGCATTAACATTTAGTTCTCTAATTAAGGAACACAAAAAATAAATTATATCATAAACAATGAATTATATTTAAAATACATACCTGTTTGCGCTGGGAGTCAAAATATTCGCACAATAGAGGTCATGTCTCTACGTCGACTCTCGGAAACGCCGGAGTAGATAGGAGGGCCGCTCTCTCTGCCTCGGGGGTCGCCATCCACAGGGAGTAGCAGTCGGCCTTCAGCTCATTCCTGTTGTATCGGACCTTGGCCTGCATGTTCTTCATCAGGCCATTGTACAGAGCATGAAGGTCGAGCACCCTCCCCGGATGATCAGGGTCGGCTACAGGCTGAAAATCGTAATCCAACTGAAAATACAAAAAAAAACATTGTTATTAGATTGCAAGTGTTAATAATAAATATGATAAGTTGATGGATCAACTGAAAATATATATTAATACGTACCCGAGCCTGATCAAAGAAGAGGGCGAATGAGCGCTGGTGCGGCTCGCCCCACTCAACGTGAAGTGGATAGTTCTTCACGAACCGGCTCTTGTCCCCCATATACCGGCCTAACCTCTCGGCATGAGGACCGGTATAGCGATAGTCAAGGGTAAAAAAAGGGGGGGATGCTGCCTCCCCCTAGCTCTGTCAGGCCTCAGCCTATGGGACTGATTCGGGCCTCGAGTCCCCCTCTGGGGATGGGGAGGCCCTGCGTCTGCACGAAATATCAAGACAATCAATATTAAGACAAAGTTGTATTAAGAAATCAAGGTTAAACGAAAATTCAAGTGTGATATATACCTCCGGTGACTATCTCACGAGCCTGGGCCCGGGCAGCAGCACGAGCGGGACGATAGTTCCTCCGGTGAGGAACAATCGGGGTCCCGGATGCGGACGCATCCCCTCCAACTAGAAAATAAACATCGACACTAAATTTCCATGAAGTTCATATTTATTCTATAGAGCATATGTAAAATGAATAAATATTTTAAATTTATTCATACTAACCTGCAGACGATGCAGAGGGTATGGAAGCGGCAGGAGTGGCCCCTGCGGAAGATGTGGACGCACCGCCTATAATTAGACAATTAAAAATAGATTATATAAGTAATTGCAAAAAGAATGTGTAGATCAATAATATAACGTTCTAAATCAATATGCATGCACTATAGGATATATAAACATACCCGCAGGTGCGGTGGTGTCACCACCTACAGCTAGACAATAATAAAAATTGCTAAGTAAGAGCAAAAGGAATGTGTGTATTTATGATATAGCATTCTAATTCAATATACATGCACTATATGATATATAAACATACCAGGAGGAGCGGGAGTGGTCTCTGTCCCAGATGTGGACGCATCACCAACAACTAGACAATCAAACATTGACAATATAAGTAATTTTGACATAAACATGCATGAATATCTGTAATATTACATTCAAAATGGATATGCGTGCAGTATACCTGTAGGTATGGCAAAATCCATACGGAAGGAGGCATCCGAAGGGGTCTCCGATCTGGGTGCAAGACCGGCCCTCTGAAGCTCCCTACGGAGCTCTCCGGGCGGCAGAACCGCTCTGCCTCTGCCGCGGCTGGAGCTCCTGCCGCCCCTCGCTGCTCCCGACATCGTCATCAAATCTAGATAAACGGTTCGTGGACGCATTAGACAATCATTAAAAGTATTGACTATATATGTATAGAGCGTAAAATGTGAAGTAATAATATAACATTACTGATAACCTTTTTCGTTTCGTGGGCGCATTATACATATCTACTTGGATTTCATCGTCGATGTCATTTCTAACCCACGTAACTTCATGATCGGTCGAAGACAACCCGTCCTTCGAAACAGACGGTCGGAGCACTTTAAGCCTTCTTTCTTCTTTGTCCTCATCGCTGTCCTCGAATTCTGGGACATCGTAGACATCTCTGGGTTTCCATCGGCATACAACACTCCATCCCGGATGCTTCAAACACTGTGAGTAGTATACTTGGAACGCTTGGTTCGGAAAGATAAACGGATCTTCCTGACCGTAAAATCGAAGTGTGTTCACACTGGTCAATCCATATTCATCTTTCCAAGTCCCAAGATTGCTTCTCCACCTGTCCGTATCGGTTCGCGGATCGTACCAAGTACACTGGAATATATAAAAGGGTTCTGATCGTCCGGGATAGTGGATGCCGAGTATACAATTTAAGTACCCATAGTAAATCACACCGTCCGATCCTACCGTCGCAATCCCACTATTCTGAGTGGTTCTAGATGTTTCTATGTCCTTAACTTCGAATTTGTATCCAAGGACACCAAATCCTTTGTAATATGCAACCTCCATACTAGGAAATTGAGCTAAACATCTTGAATCACTCTCAAATGATGCAGACAAGTTCAGATCGTGGATCTAACAAAACAAATTTTACGACAAATACATAACGATACAAGTTTAGATTAAAACTGATAGAAATAAAATGTTATTCGAATAACTTACATGATCTGTGACCCAATCACAAAAATTATCCTGATGGTATTTTTCCAAACGTTGTTCGTTCCAATCAGGATGCCCCTCACGTACCTCGTTAAAATGAATTCTGTTTTCGACAAATAATTGTGACATTCATATTATATCATTTCATACACACACAAACACAGATATAATAATTAATCCAAAAAAACTTACTCTCTAATTTGTTCAAGACATGCGCAATTAAGCAAGATAAACCGGTATATCTTGTTGATAAACATAGTGTCTACCCTCTTATACTCGGCTTTACCATATGTCCCGTCTTGAATTCTTCGTGGTCGGTTAAGCCTTGTCTCAATGTTCTCGTCCAGATAGCGGGAACAAAATGTGGTTACTTCATCAAGAAGATAACCTTGCATGATAGAACCTCTGGTCGATTTTTATTGCGTATATACTTCTTAAGAGTGTAGAGGTACTTAATGAGAATATGTTGAATAAATAAATACGGGCATACAGGACAACAATAAATTTATAAATTGCGCGAAACGAAAAATTACACGTACCTCTCGACGGGATACATCCATCGATATTGTACCGGTCCGGCTAACTTCGCCTCAGTTGCAAGATGAACCGTCAAGTGTATTATGATATCGAAAAATGACGGTGGGAAAATACGCTCAAACTTGCAAAGTATCAACGCAATAGAATTTTCTAGTTTATCCAGCGTCGCAACCTCCAGTATTTTAGCGCACAACTCCCTGAAAAAACAACATAGGTCGTTGATTACTAGACCAACCGAGTCGGGGAGAGAAGTCCTGAGGGCTAATGGAAGAAGATGCTCCACGATAACATGATGATCATGACTTTTCAGCCCATCGATCTTGCCCTTCACAATTTTTATTTTCTTTCTGAATGATCCTGAGAAACCTGTGGGGACTTTCAAATCATGCAACACCTGCAGGAATCTTTTCTTCTCCGGTTGTGACATATGATAAGCGGCATTGGGAAGTACAAACTTGCCCGGTTTACCCGCTACCGGTCTAGGGTGCAATTCACTTCTTATTCCCCACTCTTGTAGATCCATCCGAGCATTCATGTTGTCTTTCGATTTCCCGTCTTTACAAAGAAGCAAGTTAAGTATGTGCTCTGATACTCCCTTCTCTATATGCATGACGTCCAGACAATGACGCACTGAATTTGTAGACCAGTACGGAAGCTCGAAGAAAATGCTTAACTTGTTCCAATATTGTGGTTTGACCTGTTTCGTCGGATACATTCCGAAGGTCACGTTATTGTAACTATCCCATTTAGCAGTCACGTCCTCTCCGGACAATGGGGATGGAGGTTCAAGAAGCTCCTGATGACCATCAAAGTGAACCGTGTCTAACCTATATGGGTGGTCTGGAGACAGGAAACGTCGATGGCCGCAATAACAAACCTTCCTGCTAAAATTCATGAATTTCGATGTTGCGTGTTCATGGCAATGAGGACATGCTTTGTGACCATGTATGGACCAACCTGATAGCATTCCATACGCAGGAAAGTCATTAATTGTCCACATTAAAGCCGCACGCAGTATGAAGGTTGTATTTGTGTTTGCATCATATGTCTCTACACCATCAATGAACAAAGATTTCAACTCCTCGATCAGAGGTCGGAGATAGACGTCGATATTGTTCCCCGGTGAGTTTGGTCCGTCGATAAGAAGATGCATCATAAAGTATGATTGGTCCATAGCCAACCAAGGCGACAGATTATAAATTATCATTACAACGGGCCATGTGCTGTGACTTCCAGCCATATAGTTGAATGGGCAGAAGCCATCAGTAGCCAGTCCGAGCCGGACATTGCGAGGATCGCTACTGAATATTGCGTGCCTCCTATCGAAATCCTTCCATGCTGGTGAATCTCTTGGATGGCTCATTTTTCCATCTTCGCTTGGAGGAGCACGGTGATGCCAAATCATTGCCTCGGCTGTTTTCTTGCACCTGAATTGCCTCTGTAGCCTCTGTGTTATGGGAAAGTATCATGCTATCTTCACAGGTATATCAGGCTTCTTATCAGAATCTTTCGGCTTATACCTGGCCTCTCCGCATGTTGGATACTCTTTTAAATCTGAATTCTCTTTCCGGTACAACACGAAATTTTTAGGATATGCTTGAATCTTCTCGCACTTTAGACCCAAATCAGACATCATCTTCTGGGCTTCGTACCAGCTGTCGGGCACATTATTTCCCGGAGGCATAGAATCTTTCAAGAACGAAAGAAGCATTGTGAATGACTTGTTGCTCCATCCATTTAGGCACTTAATCTGGAAAAGTTGGACGAACCATGAGAGGGTGGAATACTTCGCATTCTCATAAATTGGTTTCCTAGCATCATTCATGAAATTTTCATATTTATCCGCACGGGGTCCTTGACCGGAAGGAATGTCATCTTCGGTACGAATAGATTCACCTAGGGCAGCCTCTACCATATCCTCCATTACTTCTGATGGAAATAAATTACCGCCTTCTCCTTCTGCCGCATTACCGAATTCTTCTTCTTCTCTTGCCGCATTATCGTGTTCTACTTCTTCTGCCGCAGTACTGCATTCTTCTCCTTCCCCGTGATATTTCCAGGTTGTATAAAGTCTAGTAAACCCATGTTTTACAATATGAAGCTCTGCCAATTCTACCTTCTGCCAGTACTTATTGCCACATCTATCGCACGGACAGAGAATCTTCTCTATTATGATCTTATTATGTGCGCGTGCAAATTCAAGGAAAGCAGCAACTCCTGCGACAAACTTAGGTTGCATACGTTGTTTCCAATCCACATACATCCAGTCCTTAACTCTGACGTACTCACGGGCCATGTTAGACTGTATAATATATAAATTGTAGGTTATGCTGACTATATTGAGAAATATAAGAACGGGATAGTTACTGACAAAGGAGAAAATCCGTGTTTATACTTTGTGTGTGCGTTTGTCGTTGAAAAGAATAAATTATCGCACGTATGTTAACCGATAGACGGGGACTAAGTGGCGCTTTTAGTTTCATATATGAGTATCGATGAGAATATGAAGGTTTCATATTATCATCGAGTATCGGTTTTAACTTGAACATCTCGAATCACTCTCTAATTATGCGTTTGTTGTGTATTCTTGTTGTATGTGTGTGTTCCGGCTGTCGGGGGTAGGCTTCTATCCCATTAAGAATGTATAGAGCGAACACCCATCACTTGTGCTTTCAACCGTTTCGAGTAAATTTCGGCAGCACCTCCCCGCTGTTCTCCGAGTACACTGTAATAGAATAGATAATCATTTCAAAGCTGTGAAACAACGTTGAAATGAACATCTAATCTATCTTTGTACACGGAGAACCAGCGGAAAGATACCGACGAAATATCTCAAAACGGATGAAAACACAAGTGAATGAAGGCGTTTGCTTTATACATTCTTAACTTGTCCACACGGGACAAATGTATGGGTTACCATACGATTGAATTTTCTCGTCGCATAGACTATACGACGGTTGTTAGTATCGAGTTATACTGTCCGATATTTAACAACCTTCGTATAGTTCTATGTCACGACGAGCATCGCACGTATGTTAACCGATAGACGGGGACTAAGTGGCGCTTTTAGTTTCATATATGAGTATCAATGAGAATATGAAGGTTTCATATTATCATCGAGTATCATATATTGGTTTTAACTTGAACATCTTGAATCACTCTCTAATGATGCGTTTGTTGTGCATTCGTGTTGTATGTGTAACATGATTTTAAACCATTGAGATCAAGATTGATAGAACTGATCATCCTACATTGCAATGGCATTCATCTACCAAAAACTATTATTGCAATGGCATTCATCTATAACAATCAACAATTAAAACTACAAATATAGGATACTGATATCATAAAGCGTTATACGCAACATATGAATTCACATGACTGAAACATGCATAAAAAAACATGTTCATCCAAAAGAAAGGCCACTGTCAACAAATATAGACAAAGGATTATTATATTAACTATGAAACATATTAGAAAAATGATAGAAGTTAAAGATGTTAATAACATGATGATAATCAAAGCAGTTGCGTACAGATGCTAAAACCGAATATGTGACACGATATTCTTGTAAAGATAGACATGTATTAAAAGAGGAGATGCCCAAGTAAAATCCATAAATAAATCCCTATCTTGCCTTTCCTTTTCTTCAAATCAGAAATGTCACTTTTTTTTTGAAATTATATATAGCTAAAACAAAGAAGTTCTTGTTGGAGATAGTGCCCTCATAGTCAATTATTGGATCACAGGTACGTGATTGCAATGATTGCGGAGGACCTATACCGGTAGGACAGTCTTACTCAAGATGATAGTATGCTATCTGGTTTGCCTTTATCAGTCGTGTACATGATCAGGTGACCGATTACATGTTACACTTTGATAGAGCCCTTAGGATCTTGCTTTACCACCAACAGTATGATGGCGATCATATACGTGAGAGTTGGGTGGTTTATACGCATATCCTTAACTGTGGTCCCTAGTCGTGGGAGTTTCGAGACAGGGCATCGATACTCCGGAGTAGACTAGTGTGTACAGTCGAGACCTCGACGAGGGGCGGTGGCCGGTCTCACAAGCCACTGGTGTCAGTTGGATCACCTAAGATGTATACCGGTGCTCATTGGGTTATGAGTACACCGGACAGGACTCGCCGGGAATCTGCTAGTTAGTATTATATCTATCGTCAGATAGCAGTTCCCTGGTGACGTGTGTACAGGTTAGTTCATCGACCTGAGGTCGTCATTTGTCTCGTGTGAGTTCCCACTGTGCTTTGATTTCTACCCTACCACGGCTCAAAGGAGTCATGCAAACAGGTAGTTTTTGGGTACAGTCCCGAGCCATATGGAGGCACGTGAGCGGATCGGCAGGGGATTCGTCTCTCCCGGTATTGGGGGCGAGATCGTGCTGTGTCTAGGAGAGCCATTACACAAAGTCCATGTCCATGGCAGGAGATTTACTGGTAGGTACTCCAGTAGTATCTCAGGGTGTTATTGGGCTACACTCCGACACGACTTATACTGCTATTGGGGGTCTGACGTTACTAGCCCCCTAGGCGGATATGCGATACTCATAGACGAACGGACCGGACTGTATATACATTGTCACTGTTAGGCTCAGTAGGGTTTTCCGGATGAGTGCGCTCATCGGCATCCCTTGAGGTCAGTCCATGGGCAGCCGTTACGCATTGCTAGTGCCGCTGACGGTTTGTGGTTAAACCTACTGCCAGGGTACTGACGAGTCATTAGAGTCCCCCACAGACAGTTTCCCAAGTTCGGGCGAAACGTTGTAGAGGCCGTATGGTTTTATGGCAGGGTTCGGAAAATGCACGTGCGTTTACGCACGTGTTATTTTCTGGCAGATAATACTGGTCGGCTTTGGTTTAAGCCGGATCCGAGTATTATATTGAGTAGGTATAATATCTTTGTCTCAGTTGCATTTGTATTCGGTCATAATACAAATGCGGGTATATTTATATAGTTTCGGGGTTGTCCTGAAATTCGTTTCAGGATCACTTTTGGAAGTTGCCAGTTTCCAGTTTTCTATCAGCCGTCTTTTAACATTTGGTTAAAGGAGGATTTATCTTTTCTTGGATGAGGTGAGTCAGTGTTCTAGAAGTTTCTAGAAGCGATGACAAGGATGGTGACTAGGTTCATGAACCTTTAATTGCATTTATTATGTGATGACTAAGTGATTATGATTCATGCTTTGACATTTATACATTTTGTTCTTGTTAAGATATTTTCTTCATGATAAGCTTCATCTTAGGGTCACCACTTGCTCCTACGGTCACCTCCCTCCTTCTATAAAGTGGCCGGCCCTCTCTCTCCTCCTCACTTCACTTGTTGATTTCATTTTAGAGAGAAAAGATTATGATAGTATTTGGGGTGCATGGAATTTTACAGTTCATTTCATTCCATCTCCCAATTCCCTCGGCAACTTCATTAACCGATCGTCCACGGACTTGGACGAAGTGAGACAAAGTCATCTACTCATTCTCTACATCATTCTTGGTCGTCTCTTTTAGCAAACTTGACGATCGAGTTGCTTCAAGTCAGAGACGGGAGCCCGTTTAAAGAATCATCGATGTGGTGCCACCTCGACGAGGAGATCGGAGATCGACGAGATCGGAGCAGCCGCAACGGAGCGTGGGATGATGGTTGAAGAACGAAGGACTCGGATCGTTCGGTATAACCTTTCTACACTCTTTACAGTTTGTTAGTTTAGCAATAATGGCAGATCCGGGTTAAAGTATACGATAGCACCAGTTAAAAGTTTTTTGTTCCGCATTTGGCGTCTGTAGACTGCCGGGGCGCTAGCGTAGACTTACAATGGTATCAGAGCCTCACCATTTTGCTATACTAACTTGTGCTAACGCGTTTAAAACATCGATCTGACCGGAAATCAAAAATCATATTTTTTCAATATGATAGTTTCTGTTGATTTTAAACGGTGTCCTAAAATTTTTCTACACATCTCAGAATACTGTGCAGGCTTTTCTAAGCACCACGACAAAATTTGGGCACGTGACCCCACCAAACCGCCGCGGAAACGCGGTCAAACCCATGGTTTGACCGCGCATCCGCGGCCACGTGGTGAGCTCGTGCTCCCAAATTTTGTCAGTGGGTTCTTCTCTGGAATTTGTGGTTTTTGGTAAATATCGTTTTGGCCCAGATTTTGTTACTGTTCACCAGTAAGTCGTGGGGCCCACTTTTTGATATTTGGTCGATCAAAATTTAAACACGTTAGTTTACAGTGCTTACATTATATCTCCGACCGGGAATATCATTTGATCGGTAAACCGCGTCTGATTGCTATAGTTCTTTTAGACGGGTTTGCGAACGTGACATTCGCGTTGATGTTCTGTGTTGTGCTGTGATGTTGCGGATTTGTCGTGGTGGATAGCAGTGTGCAATGGTAGTACAGGTTGAGTTTATTTGTACATTTGATATTGCGGGGCGAGCGTCCAACATGTGGACTGCCGTCACTACCTGTTGTATAATATTCTTTTGGGGCACGACCAGGTTGCGGTCGATGTACCTATTGTACTATTTTTCATTACTGTACTAGGTTTTGCCCCGCGACGGAGTGCACGGATAGCCGGGTTCGGGAGGGCAGCGGGTCCGCATCTCATGGCTTTGAGAGGCAGAGGGGTCCCACTCTAGAATTGGCAGACTATTCGCCGCACTCGTAGGGGGTACAGGTTGACCCAAGGAGGGGTGCCCAAGATTACTGGATTCCGTGAAGTGCTGGGTGGTCCATTCACTATGCTATAGGGGGGCTGCCTCGCTTCAGGTTTTGGCGGGTAACTTGCCGCGCCCGTAGGGGTCTAGGTTTCATTGCACAGGCTATCCACACGACAGGGGAACGCCGGGTTTCAGCAGCGGCTCTGTGAAACCCGGGGATCCCAGATTATCTGTATTGTTCTGTGATGCTTATTACTTTTCTGTAATGTTCCATATTATCACGCCTGGAGCGATTATTGTATATTGGTTTATATACTATTAGATGTTGTATATGTTTTACACCCGCGCTAGTCCAGTCCCCGCTCTGTCGTTAGTTAAGTAACCGAACGGGTGATGACGGGACCCAGTGACGAATGCGGATGGCATATACGTACATTTTATTTTCGTTCTTTTCTGGTGTGATTAAATGATGGGACTGCGTTGATTCTGATCAACGCAAAGTAAAACAAACCTGTATACAGTTGTTGGAACAATTTAAAAAGTGTTATTGCAAAGACGTTTTCTTTTGTTATGCATAGCGGTATTCAGTGGAATATCCTGCACCTCATTCGACGGGGCAAGGGCTGATATCCCTTCACCGGGACTGACCCCTTGGGCAGAAGTTTGCGTCAGAATAATAACTTCACTATAGTCGATTACAAGTTGCTTTGCATAGCGGTATTCAGTGGAATATCCTGCACCTCATTCCACGAGGAAAGAGCCGAGATCCCTTTACCGGGAATGACCTCTTTAGCAAAAGGTTTTCGCCACTATATTTTAAAAAGCTATCAGGTTCCTTCAGCGATATCAAGTTCACTACGTTAAAGGTTTTTCGCCAAAAACCAGCCGTAGCCCTCCGTCACTTCTTTTGGGTATTTAGTAGTATTCAAGCTATGTATTTTGACCAACGCCAAGGCATAGTGTTTGGTAGCTGCTGGGTATTCAATTGTTGTATAGATAGATGAGTTAGTTTGGGACAGTCGTTCTGCCATTTTGGCCAACGTCAAGGGCATGTGCGGGTGGGTTCAAATTGACAAGATAGTGACGGGTAGAACTTGGCATGTGACTTATGACATTTTGACCAACGCCAAGGTTATAAGAGCATGGGGCAAAAATCATATCGGGAGTTTCTAAAGAAACTGAAACTTGCCAAGTATGCGCATACCTTCTGGAGTATGAGTAACGTGGATACATTCCATCACGTTATCATGCGATGAGAGTTGGATCCCGATTCCCACTGATGAGTTGGTTTACTCTTCGGGTGATCCCGATTGATTCTTCTTTAGGTTTGGAGGAGAATTTGACAGGACAGTGGGAGGTTTCCGGATTAGATAAAATGATGACCATTCTGATCTAGGTTAGAGTGCACGCAGAGTGTTTCTTTTCTCTCTCTCTTTGGCAGCGACCTTTGACCGACCCTAGACTATGACTCAGTGACCAGGTTGACCGAACCTTCTTAAAACACTGGCTTTTGGATTGTCTGAGTTGCATAAGTCATTGCCACTCCTTCTTTTACCCTTTGAATTTCTCAGAACACCCGTATTACTACGGATATCCACTTCCATTGGATAGATCCATCGTATGGTTATATACGAACTCGAAGGGACTTCTTCGAGGATGGATCCAGGTTCAGGAGAAATAGAATTCGTTTATTCAGTTGTCTTTTATTATCACCTTCTCTCAGGTTGCGAGAGCTCCTTGGTTTAGGAGAGTACACCTATTACGCTTATTGGATAGTCTTATTCCAAACCATAGGCTGGTGCCGAAAGGTAGGGAATGAAGAAAACCAATTAGCCTAAGTAGGGTGTGCAGAAGGTAATATGTAAAGACAAAATAAAGGGATTAGAAAGAGGGCAAAGTAAATTGCGACTGATATCATTCACGACCAAAACCGCGTACTTCATCGCCGCTCCTATTTCACCTTTAAAAGAATAAGGTATTATTCAGTTGTCTTTTATCATCACCTTCTCTCGAGATACGTGTACTCCTTGGTTTAGGAGGGTACACCTATTATGCTTACTGGATAGTCTTCTTCCAAACCATAGGCTGGTGCCGAACGGTAGGGAAGGAAGAAAACCATTTAGCCTAATGATGGTGTACAGAAGGTAACGACTAAAGACAAATAAAAGGATTTGGAGAGATGGCAATAAAGTATACGGTTGAAGTCATGAATTGGATTATGGAAGAGGCATTGCTATGAATACCAGGATACCCCTACGAAACATTTTCATGTTTCAGTGCATTGTTAAAGAAAAACTGTTTTCCCGATTAGACACTTACTCCAAGGGTATGTATTTACCAGGTTTCATTCTCATATCTGTATAGTTTTACAGATGATGAGTGGGAGTAAGATATTGGGAATTAGGTGATCATCCTCATTATATCGGAATTCGTTGTAATTGGTGATATTTGAGAAAATCGCCAGGGTACAGTTTTCCACCTACAACGCACAGGTTTTGAGTTGTTTAACTCAGCGGACTTATACAGAGAATTGTATGTTGTCCAAGTGTCCATCAGGACAAAGGGGTAGGTCCTCGTACTATGTTCTGTTTACTTATAACTTCTCTAGTATTTAGACAAGTGTTTCGTAGAAATACAAGGTCTAAGTTTTGAGAAGTTGTGGGTATAAGAATAAAGTAGAGAACCAGGTATCACAAGTATCGGGATTCTTCAAAGAGATCGAAGATGTAGATTCTTGTGATTGGTATTCAGATGATAGTGATGGTTTTGAGAAACGTGTTTCTCTTTCAGGTTACTCATAATTGGATGGATTCCTAAGTTGAGTAATGCTGATTAGCCTCTTTCCATTAAAGTTGATATGCACTGGAGACAGCTGCATGATTTGAATATGGTTCCAATTAAATTAGTGCCAAAGTTTCTATATTGGATATAGAATGGTTCGTACCTTAAAAGATATTAAGGTACGGGGAGTTGTCCAGCTTATGCTTAAAACCAGACTCTGGATAACTCAGGGCACGTTTCTGTAGTGGTTGTTTGTGGGTTGACCCTGGCTATGACGAGGGTTGATATTCTACCATTTGGAAGATCAATAGTGATATTGTTCTTGACTCGCCACAGTTTTAGTAAAATGGATCTTTTTCAGAAAACAGTAGTGGGAGTATGGTAGAACTGGAAGTTATTCCAGAACCGCGAACGATTACGAAAAATTTAGTAGGACCTATATATTCAATCAGGTTTTACTTTTCAATAGCCACTCCGCGGGTATGGTAGGTAACCTCAGACGCCCGAGAGGTACTTCGGTAGCCTCAGAGACGGTGACAGGGAGGTTCTTACCTACCAAGACTTGACACTACTGTTGTTCCAGGATATGAGACCCGGTAGGAGGGTTGTCGTAGTCAGTGGGAGCAGCGGAAGCATAGTGGGCAAGATGCTTATATCTATTCATAGACTTGAGCAGTTATAGCGGAGATAGATCATCTAATTTTGATGTGACAGTCATGGGTTTGACTTCAATCAGAATAAGGGATGGATCTGTTAAGAAGGTAGTAGGGTGTGATGTCATGGTTTTCTGGATGACATACACAGAGTAGGAAGTAAAATTCCTATACTACGATCGGTTGTACTGTGGTCGTCACACAGTTGTTTCTCCAGACAGGATATGGATATAATATTTGACATTCTGGTTTCTAGATCTATGGTTTTAGATCTGGATTTGGGTAGTTTCCCAATGTGGGTACTTTGACAGATATTCTAATGGTTTTTGGACTAGTTGACTCCTAGCATGGTGGTGTACCTGCAGGTGATGGAGTCACCCTCTCTAAAGGTGTCGTATAGACTAAAGAGGAGAGGGATGTGCATGATTGGCAGATCACTTGCTTAGGCAATTGAGTCAATCATGAGATGTCAAGTACCACACCAGATGTTGTTTTTGCACTTGATGCAATAAGTTTGTATTAATCCAATCCTGGAGAAACATAAGGAAGCAGTTTTAGAACATAAGTACATGTTCTACGGATTTGATGACGGCAGCCTCCTTCGGGAGACGGTTATCATTCCAGGCTTCAAATGTGACATGGATGACAGAGTGATTGTCAGAGTTATAGTTTTTCCCTCTGACGAAGAGGAACAGTATTATGGACAGGTGGTCCAAGAGGATACTGTGGGAGGCATGGTGCCGATACTGATTAGGTTCAGTGATCGATACAGTCTAAGAAGTTTGGATTTGGAGTTCATTTATGAACTAGGTCCCATCAGATATCCAGACATATTCTAAGACAGGTATTACTCGTTTCGGGAGATGGCTTTCTCCGCGAATTTGAGATTAAGAGAGATATAGAAAGAAACTTCTAGGCGGATCCACTCACTAAGGCTATTTCTCGAACACAATAGTTTTACAAACGGGCTTTGTGATACTGATTAGTAGAGGAGTTGGATGTTCGGTTTCACACGGGCTGTGAGTAGTCGACATCGCAATAATTAGCCTTGAGTGCAAGTGGGAGATTGTTGGAGATAGTGCCCTCATAGTCAATTATTGGATCACAGGTACGTGATTGCAATGATTGCGGAGGACCTATACCGGTAGGACAGTCTTACTCAAGATGATAGTATGCTATCTGATTTGCCTTTATCAGTCGTGTACATGATCAGGTGACTGATTACATGTTACACTTTGATAGAGCCCTTAGGATCTTGCTTTACCACCAACAGTATGATGGCGATCATATACGTGAGAGTTGGGTGGTTTATACGCATATCCTTAATTGTGGTCCCTAGTCGTGGGAGTTTCGAGACAGGGCATCGATACTCCGGAGTAGACTAGTGTGTACAGTCGAGACCCCGACGAGGGGCGGTGGCCGGTCTCACAAGCCACTGGTGTCAGTTGGATCACCTAAGATGTATACAGGTGCTCATTGGGTTATGAGTACACCGGACAGGACTCGCCGGGAATCTGCTAGTTAGTATTATATCTATCGTCAGATAGCAGTTCCCTGGTGACGTGTGTACAGGTTAGTTCATCGACCTGAGGTCGTCATTTGTCTCGTGTGAGTTCCCACTGTGCTTTGATTTCTACCCTACCACGGCTCAAAGGAGTCGTGCAAACAGGTAGTTTTTGGGTACAGTCCCAAGCCATATGGAGGCACGTGAGCGAATCGGCAGGGGATTCGTCTCTCCCGGTATTGGGGGCGAGATCGTGCTGTGTCTAGGAGAGCCATTACACAAAGTCCATGGCCATGGCAGGAGATTTACTGGTAGGTACTCCAGTAGTATATCAGGGTGTTATTGGGCTACACTCCGACACGACTTATACTGCTATTGGGGGTCTGACGTTACTAGCCCCCTAGGCGGATATGCGATACTCATAGACGAACGGACCGGACTGTATATACATTGTCACTGTTAGGCTCAGTAGGGTTTTCCGGATGAGTGCGCTCATCGGCATCCCTTGAGGTCAGTCCATGGACAGCCGTTACGCATTGCTAGTGCCGCTGACGGTTTGTGGTTAAACCCACTGCCAGGATACTGACGAGTCATTAGAGTCCCCCACAGACAGTTTCCCAAGTTCGGGCGAAACGTTGTAGAGGCCGTATGGTTTTATGGCAGGGTTCGGAAAATGCACGTGTGTTTACGCACGCGTTATTTTTCGGGCAGATAATACTGGCCGGCTTTGGTTTAAGCCGGATCCGAGTATTATATTGAGTAGGTATAATATCTTTGTCTCAGTTGCATTTGTATTCGGTCGTAATACAAATGCGGGTATATTTATATAGTTTCGGGGTTGTCCTGAAATTCGTTTCAGGATCACTTTTGGAAGTTGCCAGTTTCCAGTTTTCTATCAGCCGTCTTTTAACATTTGGTTAAAGGCGGATTTATCTTTTCTTGGATGAGGTGAGTCAGTGTTCTAGAAGTTTCTAGAAGTGATGACAAGGATGGTGACTAGGTTCATGAACCTTTAATTGCATTTATTATGTGATGACTAAGTGATTATGACTCATGCTTTGACATTTATACATTTTGTTCTTTTTAAGATATTTTCTTCATGATAAGCTTCATCTTAGGGTCACCACTTGCTCCTACGGTCACCTCCCTCCTTCTATAAAGTGGCCGGCCCTCTCTCTCCTCCTCACTTCACTTGTTGATTTCATTTTAGAGAGAAAAGATTATGATAGTATTTGGGGTGCATGGAATTTTACAGTTCATTTCATTCCATCACCCAATTCCCTCGGCAACTTCATTAACCGATTGTCCACGGACTTGGACGAAGTGAGACAAAGTCATCTACTCATTCTCTACATCATTCTTGGTCGTCTCTTTTAGCAAACTTGACGATCGAGTTGCTTCAAGTCAGAGGCGGGAGCCCGTTTAAAGAATCATCGATGTGGTGCCACCTCGACGAGGAGATCGGAGATCGACGAGATCGGAGCAGCCGCAACGGAGCGTGGGATGATGGTTGAAGAACGAAGGACTCGGATCGTTCGGTATAACCTTTCTACACTCTTTACAGTTTGTTAGTTTAGCAATAATGGCAGATCCGGGTTAAAGTATACGATAGCGCCAGTTAAAAGTTTTTTGTTCCGCATTTGGCGTCTGTAGACTGCCGGGGCGCTAGCGTAGACTTACAGTTCTTACAATTCTAAGTATTTCCAATTACAACGGTCCATCCTCAAAATCCAGAATCTTATGAGCATCTTATGCAATTAGCAAACAAATTCAACCCAGCATGCCCAACGTCTAAAAGTTCAACAAAACAGTCTCCGTTTCCAAGAAAATTTGAGAATGACAAATAAAATTATTAATTAAACTGGGCTTTACCCACATTATTAGTCCAGTTTCCAACACCTTCTCAAACTAGACACATTTTGCTCTTATGATCATCATCAACATTTCAATTAACGAGCTTAATGCTAATTAAAATGGAAATTAACTTAGACCCTGAAATCCAAAACCCCAACCCCAACCCCAACAGCTACCCCTTGCCGAACCCCAACCCTAACCCCAACAGCTACCCCTTGCCGAACCCCAACCCCAACCACAGCCCCAGCCCCAGCCCTAACCCTAACGCTAACCGCAGCCCGAGCCCGAGCCCCAACCCCAACCCCAACCACAGCCCTAGCTGCAGCCCGAGCCCCAGCCTCAACCCCAGCCCGAGCCCGAGCCCGAGCCCCATCCCCAGCCGCAGCCCTAGCCCCAATCAAGAAGTGCTCAGGGACACACAACCCCAACCCCAACCCCAACCGCTACCCTCTGCCGAACCCCAGCCCTAACCGCAACAGCAGCCCACCAGCCCCACCCCTAACCCTAACGCTAACCCCAACCGATGCCTACCCAAACCATGAACCATAGACCTAAAACAATCAAAAATTTGTTTAATTAAGATTTCCTAACCTGTGCAGGCGGTGGCGACGACGAATCGGCCGTAGGTTGAAGAAGCAGGCGATGGCGATGACGAACGGAGATGAGGAAGAAGCAGGCAGTGGCGACGACGATTCGGCCGGCGCTGGCGACGACGAGAACGGCGATGACGAGAACGGCGATCGGCGGGAACGAGGGTTTGGGGATTTGGGTTCGCGCGCAACTGATAAGGGAATAAGAAATAATCAGCGTAGGGATCGATCACTTAAATCTCTATTTAGATGCCCCTACGGATATACCCGTAGGTGCTTGGTTTGCGGCTCCGTAGAGGCAAACAACACTTTAAGATTTAATAATTTTTAAATAAATATGGAAGGACCGTAGGAGCAACCGTTTAGACCTACGGATTAATCCGTAGGGCCAAACGAAATCTGCCCCTACGGATTCCTTTATCCGTAGGGGCAACCTCCTATTTTAGTAGTGTGCCATGGGATTAAAGGAAGATGGTTCCATCTTCCTGCAAGATACATTCTTGAATGTATATAAACAAATACTTGCAATAATAATGGCGGACCAAGCGAACAATATTCATCACACGGATTATCTAGAATTTTTCTATGAGCAAGCCTCAGATTCAAGCGACGAAGGAGATGGACAGGTGGCTCCTATTAATCGAATGAATCTTTCACCAAATGATCTACAGATACCACCAACTCTAGACGTAGATCTAAATCAAGTGTATCATCCATATACGGAACGTACAGGCAAAACAATATTTGTAACACGACGTTGAAAATCATCACCAGAAAGCTCAGTGTCCCAAGATGGCCGTATCGAAAGGTGAACAGCTAGCATAGACAACAAGATCAGCAGCAGAGGACTTGAAAGAGAAGATCGAAAAAGGTGACATCGATGGGATAGTCTGTATCTGGAAAGAGATGCCAACTTCAGAAGGAGAGGGTTCAATTGTATCAGTACATCGTTACTCGATGCCTTTGAGGCATCTTTTTGTAGATTTTTGTTATTGTATAAGAAAATCCTTTCACACCAAGGCAACATTATGCTTTATGTTGAATTATATTCTGAAGTTTCATGTGTCTTCTGAATAATTGAATTGCGAAAATCCTTAATATATTAATTACTAGTTTTTTTCCATGTATGATACAAGTGGAATGGAACGTGTATATAAAAGTCTGAACTTGATATCATTCATTATAAATAAATAATTACAAATGCTATCCACTTTTTTGTGCGAAGTAAAATTTTATCTCTTATTGATTTAGGTATAATAAAACTTCTAATTTTATTAAGCCTATTAGTAGTAAATGTTTAATTAATTTGAATGCATTGATTATTTTTTTACTTAATCTTTTAACAATTTTATGAAATAAATATTTTTCTTCTTCTCAAAGAGAGGGAGATGGAGAGATTTTATTTGGAGAGAGAGGGGGAAAGTGGGAGAGAAATTACAGTTTTAAAATTTAATTGAGCCATGGATTGCTTAAAATTGGGCAAATGTATTATGAATTTTTCTCACCAAAGTAGATGTCATCTACAACTACATATAAGGACAAAATCAACTAGGACCATCAAAAAATTTTCATTTTAATAGTATAGATAAAAAAATAATTTTTTTCCATAATTGGGTCTTTGAAAATAGAATTCTTATTCCAGTTGCTATCATTTAGAACAGTATGCGCCTATGCATTTTTCCGAAAACAATCTATACGTGTTGAACATTCTGATACACCTTCCATCCATTTAGCTCAGTCGGAGGGGAAGGATCCTCCTTCCTCCCATTAAAACATCTGTTATTGTTCCGATATGAATGGTCAGTGTCTGACCAAAGCGGTGTCCCGTGTAGCATTTAATCTGCTTATTTCCGCACTTCTCAACATGGGCGTCAATTTCGCAACAAGGGCAAGTTTCATTGACTTTTGCACTCCTTCCCGATAGCATGGCATACCTCTTTTGGAAATGAAATCGATGTGTACCTGATGATGCTTACAAGTGAGAATTCCTCAGATCACGACACGTAACAAATAACGTGTCATGCACGTAAGTCCACTAGATTTTTGAGGAGTTCGGAGCTGGAATATGTATGATGCATTAGGGACGTTACTCGAGGAATCTCGTCTCCGAGGTCGTATCCGACCTCTTGGAGACCTCCCTGGAGTACCTTCTTATAACCGAGCTCCTACAGCCTTCTTGCTCATCTCCGAGCTGTTACAGGGCTGAGCTTTCTCTGCTTCCCGGCTCGTCTTTGAGCCATCTGTTAGTGTAATATGCCCTAGAGGCCATTATTGTATAGTACTAGTTTGTATATTATATTTTGGAAGCTTGAGATATATACACTGATTTATAACAATCTTGCTCAATATGGTAGTATACTACTTGGTTTGTATCTATCTAAATATGTGTATATGTTGTTGTGCCACGGCAGCGCCCCGGCCGTCTACTCGAGGCCAAAATGCGGAATCAAAAATTTTCTTAACTTTAAACCGGCGCTACCGCGGACAATAAACCCGGATCGTAACCATTAACCTAATGCTAGAAAACAAGAGATGGGGTAGAATGCTATACCGAGCGATCTGTGTCCTTCGGTCTTCGTCTCCACTCCGATCTCCTCGCGGAATCTCCGGTCGTCGCCTCCTCGTCGAAACGGGAACCACATCGCCGGGTTCTTTTACGGGCTCCCACCTCTGGACCGAGGTAACTCGGGCGCGAAGTTGGCCAGCCGACGCGTCCAAGAGATGCTGTAGATGTAGTGTAGAAAACATTGTCTCATTTGGGGGTGAAGTTGCCTTTGGTGATGGAGGAATGAACAAGATATGAACTTGGGAATTTTGGTGGCAAGCTAAAATGAGATGATTGATTATTTTTCCTACACCAAAAATAATATGAACCTCTCTCTCTTTCCCTAATGTGGCCGGCCCCTTAAACTCAAATGGTGGAGGATTCAAAAACATGAAGGAAGGTAAGGGTAGTAAAAGCAAAGGGGTGACCATATCCAAAAGCAATGATAACCATATCATATCAATTTCTAATCTCATTTAATGCAAAAGAAGAGACTAATAAAGAATCTCATCATGAAGGAACTATCATGAAGCCACAATCACAAATACCCCCTCCACAAAATATAATTTGCACAACTGCAAATAACCCCCTCCATCGGAAAGTCCGGCCGCGAAGGAACAAAGGAAAACCGGCCGGAATGAAATGCAAACTGGCAACTTCAGAAAACTGATCCCGTAATAAATTACAGGAAAACCCCGCTACCGCATATACATGCCCGCATTTGTATTCCCACTGAATACAAATGCAAAGAGACAAAATCTACACTGTCAAATACTAGGATCCGGCTTAAACCAAAGCCGGCTAGTAAAAACCGTCCGATCACGATCCGTGCAATACCGCACGTATCTGATCGAACCCTGCCATATCTCCATACGGCCTCTACAGCGTTTCGCCCGAAACTTAAGTAACTGTGTGTGGTGGACTCTAAAGACTCGTCAATACTATGGCTGTGGATTTAACCACTAGCACGTCAGAGGTATTAGCCATACGTGACGGGCTATCAGCTATTGACCAAAAGGGACGTTGATGAGCGAACTCATCCTGACACCCTACTGAGCCTGTCAGTGACAATATCCGTACAGTCCGGTCCGTTCGTCTATGAGCATCGCCTGGCGGGTCTACGGGGTTGGTAAAACTCAGACCCCCAATAGCGGTACAAGTCGTGTCGGAGTGAAGCCCAGAATACTCTGAGACACTACTGGAATACCTACCAGTAAATCTCCTGACTTGGCCGAAGGCTTTGTGTAATGGCTCTCCTAAACAAAGCGCGACCTCACCCCCAATACCGGGAGAGACGAACCCCTACAGATTCGCTCACTGCCTCCATGTGGCTCGGGACTGTACCCAACTAAAACCTGTTTGCACGACTCCTTTGAGCCGTGGTAGGGTAGTAATCAAAGTACAGTGGGAACTCACACGAGACAAATGACGATCTCAGGTCGATGAACTAACCTGTACACATGTCACCAGGGAACTGCTATCTGACGTCAGGTATAATACCAACTAGCATGTTCCCGGCGAGTCCTGTCCGGTGTACTCATAACCCAATGAGCACCTGTATACATCTCAGGTGAACCAACTGACACCAATGGCTTGTGAGACCGGCCACCGCCCCTCGTCGGGGTCTCGACTGTATACACTAGTCTACTAATGGAGTATCGATGCCCAGTCTCGAAACTCCCACGACTAGGGACCATTTAAGGATGTGCTTATAGACTACCAGCTCCCACATATATGATCGCCCTCATATTGCTGGCAGTTAAGCAAGAATCCCAGGGGCTCTATCAACGTGTAATAGCGACCTGTCACGTCACCTAAAGCAGTACACGATGATAGAGATAAACCAGATAGCATACTATCATCTTGAGTAAGACTGTCCTACTGGGATAGGTCCCCTCTCAATCATTGCAATCACGTGCCTGTGATCCAATAATTGACTCTGAGGGCACTACCTCCAACAATCTCCCACTTGCACTCAAGGCTAATTATTGCGATGTCGCATATTCACAGCCCGTGTGATATCGAACACCCAACTCCTCTACTAGTCAGTCTCACAAAGCCCGTTTGCGAAACTATTGCGTTCGAGGAATAGCCTCAGTGAGTGGATCCGCTTTAATGTTTCTTTCTATGTCTCTCTTTATCTGAAGTTCGCGGAGAAAGCCATCTTCCTAAACGAGCAATACCTGTCTTAGAGTATGTCTGGATATCTGATGGGACCTAGCTCATAAATGAACTCCAAGTCCAAACTACTTAGACTGTATCGTCAACTGAACTTAATCAGTATGATGTGCCATACCTTCCCTCAGTATCTACCTGGACCACCTGTCCAAAATACTGCCCCTCGTCAGAGGGAAAACTATAACTCTGACAGTCACTCTGCCATCCAGGTCACCTTGGAAGCCTGGAATGATAACCGTCTCCTAAAGGAGGCTGTCGTTATCAAATCCCTAGAACATCCACTTATGTTCTAAAACTGCTTCCGAATGTTTCTCCAGGATTGGATCAATATCAACTTATTGCATCTCCTGCAAAAACAACATCTGGTGTGGTACTTGACATTTCATGGTTGACTCAATTGCCTAAGCAAGTGATATGCCAATCATGCACATCCCTATCCCCTTTAGTCTGTAAGACACCTTTAGAGAGGGTGACTCCATCACCTGCAGATACACTGTCGTGCCAGGAGTCGTCCATTCTAAATACTCATAGAATGCTGTCTAAGTACCAAGATTGGGAAACTACCCAAATCTAGATCTAAAACTATAGATCTAATAACCAGAATGTCTGATATAATATCCAAGTCCTATGTGGAGAAACCACTGTGTGACAACCAAAGTATAACCGATCGTAGTATAGGAATCTGACTTCCTACTCTGTGTATATCATCCAAATACCAGAACATCACACCCTACTACCTCCTTAATAGATCCATCCCCTATTCTGCTGAAGTTAAACCTATGACTGTCACATCAGAAATAGATGATCTATCTCCGCTATAAGTGCTTTAGTCTATAAATAGACATAAGCCACTTGTCTACCAATGCTTCCGCTGCTCCCACTGACCACGACAACTTTCTGGCAGAGTCATATACACGTGCACTTCTAAAACTAGTTTAGAACGACGCTATACTCATCCTCCTGCCGGGTCTCACAGTCTGGAACAACAGCAATGGCAAGTCTGGGTAAACAAGAACCTCCCTGCCACCGTCCTTGAGCATACCGATGTACCTCTCGAGCGCCTGAGGTTACCCACCATATCTGCGGAGTGGCTAATGGAATGTTAAATCAGAATGAATCTTTAGGTTCTTATCAAATTTTCAGTAATCGTCTGCGGTTCTGGAATCACTTCCAGCTCTACCATACTCCCACTACTGTTTTCTGAAAAAATCCATTTTTGTTAAAACTGTGGCGAGTCAAGAACAATATCACTATTGATCTTCCTGATGGTAGAAAATCAACCATCGTCATAGCCCGGGTCAACCCACAAACAGCCATTACAGAAACGTGCCTTGAGTTATCCGGAGTCTGGTTTTAAACATAAGCCAGACAACTCCCCGTACCTTAACATCGTTAAGATATGAACTGTTCTATATCCAATATAGAAATAGAGGCACTGATTTAATTGAACCAGATTCAAATCATGCAGCTGTCTCCAGTGCATGTCAACTAAATGGAAGGATGCCTATCAGCGTTACTCAACTTAGGAATGCTTCCAATTATGAGTAACCTGAAAGAGAAGCAAGTTCTCTCGATCATTACTATCAACTGAATACCATACACAAGTATCTACATCTTCGATCACCTTGAAGAATCCCGATACTTGCAACACCTGGTTCTCTACTTTATTCTTATACCTATAACTTCTCAAAACTTGGACCTTGTGTTTCTACAAAACACATGTCTAAGAACTAGAGAAGTCACAAGTAAACATAATATAGTACGAGTACCAACCCCTTTGTCCAAATGGACACTGAACAACATACAAAACTCCGTATAAGCCTCCTGAGTTGTCACGACCCGAGAATTTCGACTCGTGACCGGCACTTAACCACGCAACGTCTACAGGCGTAACGCGGCTAAGTAAGCCGAACCCAGAAATCAAAACCAATAAATATAGAGCGATTTAAAACATTTCGTAAAAACAGTCATGCATGTCCGGAAAACATTTTATTAATTTAGTAGAAATCCTTTTAAGTTCAAGAGTTATAACTTTTATAATTTTGGCAACATTTCCTTTTTAAACATTTGTTCTGCAAGTCGGGTAAAAGCAAGGTGTGGCGGAAATAACAAGTGAAATGAATAAAGTATCAAAAATATGATATACGACGCCGTAGCGAAGAATACACAGTAAAGTAAGGACAATATCACAAAGGTAAGACTGCATAAAATAAAGCCGGCTCACATACGAGCTCACCACCAGAGTACAAAATCATACACATCGTCCTCACAACTGTCTCTAATTCAATACAGAAAGGTAGATGGAGAGTACTAGATACATCAATATACAACTGAAAGATAACAGATACCGTACAAAAACCCACCTAACAGCAAAAGGCTAACTCGCCTAAGCAATGGTATATGTGCCAAAAGATGCGGTAAACAGCCAGCCGCGACTACTCCCAAGGGCAACCTGCAAATACTGTGGCACAACAGGGGTGAGTTGCCAACTCGTGAATAGAGATAACATATAAAGGTGATCGCGAGCATGCACATATAGCGTGGCTCTACTAATGCCAGCAGATGATATCAATGCATGCCAAACAGTGGATGCAATAGTAATACAAGTGCGCTATCAGGTAAATACTACAGGATGAGATACATAGCAATCAATACTGAGCATGGGATAAATAGCATCTATATGGAATATGTCAACATGGAAAACAATAGGCGGTGGCTCAGGCTGCATCCAAATCCCAAATATACTCAGGCGCCGGCACACCCATCGGCCCTCAAATCCTGTAAACCTCTAAGAAATCACGAGTGCCCAACATCGGCACCCAAAACATCATCAAATACTCGTTTCCAACATCGACACGCAAATCCTCATATATCGGGCTCCGTCAGTCCGGATCAGCCCACGGGGTCCGTCTGCGGTGTCGGCCCTCGGCCCCGGCAGTACGGGTCATCCCGCATCCATCTCTCGACTCTAGCCAGTATCCTTCGGACAACTGTCAGGTCCAACCAATCACCGGTAGGTACCCGCCCACCTCCAGGCTCAATCGGCAAAACCCATCGATCATCTCGCCGAGGGGAACCATACCGGGCCCACCACGAACCCGCAAACGGATCATCCACTCCTCGAATCGGGTTTCAAGCACACGTCTCAGCACCGAGAAAACGCGTGGTGGACACACCAAAATATCATATCACGAGGTACCGGGTTTTCAAAATAATGCATCTTTTCTTAAATATTTCCACGGTCCTCAAAACTAGAAATCACATGAAAATCCATCACCAATAAGTCAATCCAATGCAAGGTACAATGTAAATCAATCCATGGTATGGGTATAAGGGGAAAATCGCTTTTAAAATAGTTCTCGTTCTTAAAGATGTCATGCGGCTCCCAATTTCTAGAAAATCATAACCAATCATATGTAAGATGAACTACAACAATATAATCATGGCAGCTCTACAGTGAGTATGACATGGCAATTACTAACGGTGTGTGTGTAGCATGCAGAATCGTGCCCGTGCAACATAAGCCGTTAGTAATAGTGCAGTGTTCCACCAGTTCTACGCATATATATATAGATAAATATGGCAGGGAATGCAATATGCGATGACAATCCATGGTATGGTATATGCAATATATAACAATAAGGTCCTATCAGCCCTGACGCATAACGCCATGCGGGCGATATTCCCGTAGATGTGAAATCTACTCACCGAGTCCCGCGCTAAGTGTATCCAACAACTTGCTTGCCCTTCTTCGCTGCGTCTGCTTCACTGGCCTGCGAACCTAGAATCACATAACATATATCACACATAAGCTCAATTTCACAGAAACGCGACATTACAGCCCACTAGAAACCCGTGTCGCAAACCAATCGCGCGTGTGCACGATACGCTAAAACGTGTGATCACGCGCCTGAACTACCCCGACGCGTCGCGATACACAGAAACCTAAACCTACTCACGTATCACGCGTGTCGCGAAGGTTTAGAAAAACGGCAAAACAGGTATTTGGTCCCAGATTTTACTACAGAACTAAACTTACAAAAATAGATATATCACAACACTCTACACCCTAGCAGACACCTATAGGACCAAACCCCAACCCAAACCCTACCCATCTGGCCGCAATTGGCGGCCAGAACGAAGAAATTGGCGGCCACGGTACGGAGTTTGGGGGTCGGGTTCTACCTAGGGTATCAGCACCTAACTACTATACTGCAGTCTCCTCAATTTTAATCTGAACTCACCGGATCAATAGCAGTTTCCAGAAAACTTAGTTTTGCTTTAAAACGACGAAATACGTCAAATAGGGATCTGGTGGTACTTTAGTGCAATTGGGGGGTTAAGCTAGGTTAATATGGTCATAATAACCCACTAACAACCTACTGAAACCAAAACACACCACATTAGCACAAGATTCCTACTAAACACCTCATATCGTACTAAAACGCACTAAAAACCACTAACCGAAGCAAAACTACTCAAACCAAGCAACTAGAGAATAATTTTAGGAAATATACCTCATACTTAACCCTAGGGAGCTGAAGGAAGATGAAGAGGTGAAGGGAAGAGGCTGTGGTTGCTGCTGCTATGCTTGTTGCTCACTGTTGCTGCTGCTACTGCTGCTTCTGGTTGCTGCTGCTGTTGTTGCTTTTGGCTTCAGCTGATGGTGTAGAGGTAAGTGTGTGTGTGTGTGTGAGAGAGTTTTGAGAGAAAAACAAAAAGAGTTGAGAAGGAAACAATCATCACCCAAAAGTCACCCCTCCTCTCTCTCTCTCTTCATTAAATGCAAGCATGGCTTGAGCCATGATGCACCCTCCCTCTCTCTCACAAGTCAACACCCAACAATTCAAATTAAAGTAACATTTAATTAACTAATTAAACTTGATTAAAACCCAAAAGGCTTAATCCTCAACATTAACCCACCATGGTCACTAATCATGGTAATAACTCATTTTAAAAACCCTAGTTTACATGCACATGTGTGTGCAAGCCTAGGAAAATTTTAGAAAAATATTTATTAAATTAGGAAAAATATTTGAAACACAATTTGGTAAACTTTTTATTAAAACCCATTATTTAAATATAATTAGTCACTAAACAAATCCTAAGGTGTTACAATCTCTCCCCCTTAAAGAAATTCGTCCCCGAATTTCAAAATCTAACTACACGTACCTTTAAAAGATGGGGATACGTCTTCAACATCTCGCTTTCAGTCTCCCAAGTGACCTCCTCACGGTTCTGACCACGCCAAAGTACTTTAACTGATGGGATGTCCTTCGATCTCAATTTCTTCACTTGTCGATCCAAGATCATCACCGGCTGCTCTGCATAGGAAAGGTCGCGCTCCAGCTGGATCGTCGGGTGCTGAATCGCGTGCGAAGGATCATGAAGATATCTGCGGAGCATCGAGACATGAAATACGGGGTGCACATCTGGAAAGCTGGGCGGAAGGGCTAAACGGTAGGCTACTGCACCAACACGCTCGAGGATCTTGAAGGGGCCCACATACCTAGGACTGAGCTTCCCCTTCTTCCCAAACCTCATCACACCTTTCATCAGGGAGACCCTCAAGAAAACATGATCACCAACAGAAAACTCAAGTCTGCGTCACCGACGGTCTGCATAAGATCTCTGCCTACTCTGTGCTGCTCTCATCCTATCGCGAATCAACTGGATCTTCGCTGTCGTCTCCTCAACAATCTGTGGCCCTAAGATACTGCTCTCACTGAGCTCTGTCCAACAGGCGGGCGACCTGCATCTCCTCCCATAAAGAGCCTCAAACGGTGCCATCTGAATGGTCTGCTGGTAGCTGTTATTGTAGGAGAACTCTACTAAGGGCAAATGATGATCCCAGCTACCTCCGAAATCTAATACACAAGCTCTGAGCATGTCCTCGAGAGTCTGAATGGTTCGCTCTGACTGTCCGTCGGTCTGCGGATGAAATGCCGTACTGAAACTCAAGCGAGTGCCCAAAGCCTCCTGAAGCCTCTGCCATAGTCTACTGGTAAACTGGGTGCCTCTGTCGGACACCATACACGTCGGAACTCCGTGCAGTCGCACTATCTCGTTAATGTAGATCTGGGCATACTGAGTAAATCCGAAAGTCGTCTTCACCGGTAGGAAGTGAACCGCTTTCGTCAAACGATCCACGATCACCCAGATGGAGTCATACCCCCGACTAGTCCTGGGTAGACCCACAACGAAATCCATCGAAATCTGCTCCCATTTCCATTCCGGAATGGGTAACGGCTATAGCTCTCCCGCGGGCCTCTGGTGCTCAGCCTTGACTTGTTGACAAGTCAGGCATCTCGACACGAAATCTGCGATGTCCCTCTTCATTCCGTCCCACCAATAAACATCTCTCATATCATGATACATCTTGGTGGAACCGGGATGGATGCTATATACCGATCGATGTGCCTCCTCAAGAATCTCGCGCCTCAGTCCCTCAGCATCTGGTACGCACAGTCTGACTCCAAATCGTAGTACCCCCTGATCATCGATCACAAACTCGGAAAATCTGCCCTGTCCAATCTGTGCCATGATCTCAGAACATCGGTCATCACTGAGCTGTGCCTCATTTATGCGGTCAAGTAACTGTGGGCGTGCACGAACATGCGCGATCTGTCCTCCAATTGGCGTGAACTCGAACTGCACTCGGCTGTCGCATAATATCTGCCAATCTGCCGACGACTGTCCCCGTACCGTGCTCAAATACGATAGACTACCCCCGGGCCTCCTGCTCAACGCATCCGCCACTACATTCGTCTTGCCCGGGTGGTACAGGATCTCACAGTCATAATCCTTCACTAACTCCATTCATCGGCGCTGTCTAAGGTTTAGGTCCCGCTGCTGAAATATATATTTTAGACTCTTGTGGTCCGTGAATATCTGGCACGACTCGCCGTATAGGTAATGTCGCCAGATCTTAAGTGCAAAGACCACTGCAGCCATCTCCAAGTCATGAGTGGGGTAGTTCTGCTCATGTTTCTTCAATTGTCGCGAGGCATACACGATCACCCTGTCATGCTGCATCAGTACGCACCCCAGCCCCACTCGAGAAGCATCACAAAAGACCACAAATCCACCCGATCCGGAAGGTAAAGATAACACCGGTGCCGTCGTCAGCCGAGTCCGTAGCTGCTGAAAACTGTGCTCGCACTCCTCCGTCCAATCGAAGGAAACTCCCTTCCGGGTCAACCCGGTCAACGGTGTAGCAATACGTGAGAAGTCCTGCACAAAACGCCTGTAGTAACCGGCCAACCCCAAAGAGCTGCGAATCTCCGTCACCGATGTGGGTCTGGCCAACGCTGAACGGCCTCGATCTTCCTCGGGTCTACACATATACCGTCTCGTGAAATCACGTGCCCCAAGAAGTCCATGTTGTCCAGCCAAAAAGCACACTTGGAGAATTTCGCATAAAGCCGGTGCTCCCTCAAGGTCTGCAATGTCATCCGCGGGTGCTGCTCGCGCTCCTCACTACTCCGGGAATACACCAAGATATCGTCAATGAACACTATAATGAACAGATCCCAATATGGTCGGAAAAATACGGTTCATCGAGTCCATGAATGCTGCTGGCGCATTGGTGAGTCCGAACGACATCACCAAAAACTCATAATGGCCGTAGCGCGTACGGAAAGCTGTCCTGGGAATGTCCTCCTGTCGAACCCGCAGCTGATGATAGCCCGATCGTAAATCGATCCTCGAAAAGTACCCTGCCCCTTGAAGCTGGTCGAACAAATCGTCGATACGCGGCAAAGGATACCTGTTCCGCACTGTCACCCTGTTCAGCTGCCGGTAGTCGATACACAGACGCAAACTGCCGTCTTTCTTCTTGACGAACAGGACTGGAGCACCCCAAGGAAAAACACTGGGTCGAATAAGTCCCTTGTCCAGCAAATCTTGCAACTGACCCTTCAACTCTCTAAGTTCCGCCGGGGCCATCCGATAAGGCGGTATGGAAATAGGCCCCGAGCCAGGCACCAAATCAATACAGAATGAAATGTCGCGCTCGGGCGGTAGCCCAGGAAGCTCGTCAGGGAACACATCAGGGAACTCGCTAACCACCGGAACCTGATCCAGCGGAACCTGTGTAGCACTAGCATCACAAACATAGGCGAGAAATCCCTGACATCCCTTCCTCAAAAGCTGTCCAGCGCGAAAAGAAGAAATCACACTGTGAGGGGCGGCACCACGGTCCCCCAACACAACAAAAACCGACTCGCCGGGAAAGCAGAATCTAACTGTCATCTCACGGCAGTCCACAGAAGCATAGCACGTGGCTAACCAATCCATGCCCAAAAGAACGTCGAAGTCCAACATCTCAAGAAGGATCAAGTCGACAAGCAACTCTCTCTCGCCAATACAGACGGTACAGGATCGGAACACGTGCCTAGCTACAAATGACTCTCCCACAGGAGTGGTCACAACAAGCGGCGGACCAAGCAAACCGGACACTCTACCCAAACTCGGCACAAGGTGTGTGGATACATACGAGTACGTGGAAACATATGAGCACAAGGATCCGGATCAAACAATACGTGTGCAACAAAGGACAAACTGAAAGAGTACCTGAAAGCTCTGCGTTGGACGCCCTCACATCCCGATGAGTCGAAGCGAAAACTTGTGCCTGTCCTTCGTCTGCGACTGACCGAACTCCTCCTCTACTAACCGGACCCCTCTGCGCGAACCCTCCGCGTCCACGAAGTCTCAGAATACGACCCTGACGTGGTGTGAAGGAACACTGCCTGATGAGGTGTTGAAGGCTCCCACATCGCAAACATCTACGCGCTGGCTGCCGTCCTCCCTGGGGATGAGAGCCGAATAACTGTCCTCGTCCTAAGCCTCTGCTCTGGGCTGGTACACCAGTACGATTCCTCAACTGTTCTGGAACTCTCACGGTCTCTGGAGGACGTGTCCCGTAAACTGGGGCTGCCCCCACCGGTGCTATGTAGGGGACGGAATACTGCATGATGATCGTAAGGAACAACTGGGTAACAGGGGTGACAACCACCTGTCGCTGCGCTCGCACGACCTCTACCAACGAGCTCATCACCTGGCGTAGGCCCTGCATCTCTACCACTAGTCTAGTGATCTGAGCTGTCGAAGGGGAAACAATCTGTCCTGGTGCAACAGGAGCACTACTCGGATTTGTCCTCGTCTCAGATGAATCGACTCGAACCTCGGCTCTCGCGGCCGCTCTCTGCGCCCTCGTAGTCCTTGGCGGCATATTGGCTATAAGGAACAACAGGATTCGATAAGAACACGGAAATCGAATCGCAGGAATATATGTATTCGAGAAGGAATTTAAATCAACAAGTCCTAAGGCCGCGTAGGCGGAGTACCGTGTCGTGAGTATGCCGCAGAACATACGCACGCTACGCTACCCTGCTGCAGCTACCTACTCCATCATACCAGGGTCATCCTACACTCCGAAGGTAAAACCTACGCTCTGATACCAACTTTATCACGACCCGAGAATTTCGACTCGTGACCGGTACTTAACCACGCAACGTCTACAGGCATAACGCGGCTAAGTAAGCCGAACCCAGAAATCAAAACCAATAAATATAAAGTGATTTAAAACATTTCGTAAAAACAGTCATGCATGTCCGAAAAACATTTTATTAATTTAGAAGAAATCCTTTTAAGTTCAAGAGTTATAACTTTTATAATTTTGGCAACATTTCCTTTTTAAACATTTGTTCTGCAAGTCGGGTAAAAGCAAGGTGTGGCGGAAATAACAAGTGAAATGAATAAAGCATCACAAATATGATATACGACGCCGTAGCGAAGAATACACAGTAAAGTAAGGACAATATCACAAAGGTAAGACTGCATAAAATAAAGCCGGCTCACATACGAGCTCACCACCAAAGTACAAAATCATACACATCGTCCTCACAACTGTCTCTAAGTCAATACAGAAAGGTAGATGGAGAGTACTAGATACATCAATATACAACTGAAAGATAACAGATACCGTACAAAAACCCACCTAACAGCAAAAGGCTAACTCGCCTCAGCAATGGTATCTGTGCCAAAAGATGCGGTAAACAGCCAGCCGCGACTACTCCCAAGGGCAACCTGCAAATACTGTGGCATAACGGGGGTGAGTTGCCAACTCGTGAATAGAGATAACATATAAAGGTGATCGCGAGCATGCACATATAGCGTGGCTCTACTAATGCCAGCAGATGATATCAATGCATGCCAAACAGTGGATGCAATAGTAATACAAGTGCTCTATCAGGTAAATACTACAGGATGAGATACATAGCAATCAATACTGAGCATGGGATAAATAGCATCTATATGGAATATGTCAACATGGAAAACAATAGGCGGTGCCTCAGGATGCACCCAAATCCCAAATATACTCAGGCGCCAGCACACCCATTGGCCCTCAAATTCTGTAAACCTCTGAGAAATCACGAGTGCCCAACATCGGCACCCAAAACATCATCAAATACTCGTGTCCAACATCGACACGCAAATCCTCATATATCGGGCTCCGTCAGTCCGGATCAGCCCACGGGGTCCGTCTGCGGTGTCGGCCCTCGGCCCCGGCAGTACGGGTCATCCCGCATCCATCTCTCGACTCTGGCTAGTATCCTCCGGACAACTTCCAGGTCCAACCAATCACCGGTAGGTACTCGCCCACCTCCAGGCTCAATCGGCAAAACCCATCGATCATCTCGCCGAGGGGAACCATACCGGGCCCACCACGAACCCGCAAACGGATCATCCACTCCTCGAATCGGGTTTCAAGCACACGTCTCAGCACTGAGAAAACGCGCGGTGGCACACCAAAATATCATATCACGAGGTACCGGGTTTTCAAAATAGTGCATCTTTTCTTAAATATTTCCACGATCCTCAAAACCAGAAATCACATGAAAATCCATCACCAATAAGTCAATCCAATGCGAGGTACAATGTAAATCAATCCATGGTATGGGTATAAGGGGAAAACCGCTTTTAAAATAATTCTCGTTCTTAAAGATGTCATGCGGCTCCCAATTTCTAGAAAATCATAACCAATCATATGTAAGATGAACTACAGCAATATAATCATGGCAGCTCTACAGTGAGTGTGACATGGCAATTACTAACGGTGTGTGTGTAGCATGCAGAATCGTGCCCGTGCAACATAAGCCGTTAGTAATAGTGCAGTGTTCTACCAGTTCTACACATATATATATATATAGATAAATATGGCAGGGAATGCAATATGCGATGACAATCCATGGTATGGTATATGCAATATATAACAATAAGGTCCTATCAGCCCTGACGCATAACGCCATGCGGGCAATATCCCCGTAGATGTGAAATCTACTCACCGAGTCCCGCGCTAAGTGTATCCAACAACTTGCTTGCCCTTCTTCGCTGCGTCCGCTTCACTGGCCTGCGAACCTAGAATCACATAACATATATCACACATAAGCTCAATTTCACAGAAACGCGACATTACAGCCCACTAGAAACCCGTGTCGCAAACCAATCGCGCGTGTGCACGATACGCTAAAACGTGTGATCACGCGCCTGAACTACCCCGACGCGTCGTGATACGCAGAAACCCAAACCTACTCATGTATCACGCGTGTCGCGAAGGTTTAGAAAAACGGCAAAACAGGTATTTGGTCCCAGATTTTACTACAGAACTAAACTTACAAAAATAGATATATCACAACACTCTACACCCTAGCAGACACCTATAGGACCAAACCCCAACCCAAACCCTACCCATCTGGCCGCAATTGGCGGCCAGAACGAAGAAATTGGCGGCCACGGTACGGAGTTTGGGGGTCGGGTTCTACCTAGGGTATCAACACCTAACTACTATACTGCAGTCTCCTCAGTTTTAATCTGAACTCACCGGATCAATAGCAGTTTCCAGAAAACTTAGTTTTGCTTTAAAACGACGAAATACGTCAAATAGGGATCTGGTGGTACTTTAGTGCAATTGGGGGGTTAAGCTAGGTTAATATGGTCTAAATAACCCACTGACAACCTACTGAAACCAAAACACACCACATTAGCACAAGATTCCTACTAAACACCTCATATCGCACTAAAACGCACTAAAAACCACTAACCGAAGCAAAACTACTCAAACCAAGCAACTAGGGAATAAGTTTAGGAAATATACCTCATACTTAACCCTAGGGAGCTGAAGGAAGATGAAGAGGTGAAGGGAAGAGGCTGTGGTTGCTACTGCTGTGCTTGCTGCTCACTGTTGCTGCTGCTACTGTTGGTTCTGGTTGCTGCTGCTGCTGTTGCTTCTGGCTTCAGCTGATGGTGTAGAGGTAAGTGTGTGTGTGTGAGAGAGAGTTTTGAGAGAAAAACAAAAAGAGTTGAGAAGGAAACAATCATCACCCAAAAGTCACCCCTCCTCTCTCTCTCTCTTCATTAAATGCAAGCATGGCTTGAGCCATGATGCACCCTCCCTCTCTCTCACAAGTCAACACCCAACAATTCAAATTAAAGTAACTTTTAATTAACTAATTAAACTTGATTAAAACCCAAAAGGCTTAATCCTCAAGATTAACCCACCATGGTCACTAATCATGGTAATAACTCATTTTAAAAACCTTAGTTTACATGCACATGTGTGTGCAAGCCTAGGAAAATTTTAGAAAAATATTTATTAAATTAGGAAAAATATTTGAAACACAATTTGGTAAACTTTTTATTAAAACCCATTATTTAAATATAATTAGTCACTAAACAAATCCTAAGGTGTTACATGAGTCTAATAACTCATTCCCCGTGTGTCGTAGGTTGAAAACTGTACTTATGGTTAAGAAGAATTACACCGCTGTTTAATACTCCTTACCTAACCATCCACTGATATAGGTAAATGTCATCGACATAATTTCAAAAAGGTATATCTCACTCTATAAAAATAGACGTACAGATATATCAATTTGAAATTGGTGCATAGCAACGGATATTCAAAACCAAATATTTGCCGACCGGCAAATAACCCAGGTGACTTCCTCAATTATCACCAATTACAACGAATTCCGATATAATGAGAATGATCACCTAATTCCCAATAACTTACTCCCGCTCATCATCTATAAAAACCATACAGATGTGAGAATCATACCTGGTAAATACATACCCTGAAGCAAGTGTCTAGTTGGGAAATCAGTTTTCTATTAACAGTACACAGTGAAACTGAAACATTGAAATGTTTCGATGGGGTATCCGGGTATTCCTAGTAATGCCTCTTCCATTATCCAGATTCACAACTGTAACCGTATAATTCTTTGCCATCTCTCCAAATCCCTTTAGATGTCTTTAGTCATTACTTTCTGTACACCCTCTTAGGCTAAATGGTTTTCTTCCTTCCCTACCGTTCGACACCAGCCTATGGTTTGGAAGAAGACTATCCAATAAGAATAATGGGTGTAATGTCCTAATCCTAGGAGCACTCGCAATGCGAGAGAAGATGAAGATAAAAGACAACCGAAGAAACCTTATTCCTATTTCTCCTGAACCAGAATCCATCCCCGAACTGGAACAAGTTCCTTTCGAGTTCGTATATAACCATATGATGGAGTATCCAAATAAACTGTGGATCTTCGTAGTGATACGGATTGTCCTGGAGAAATACAAAGGTGAATTGGGAGTGGTAATGAAATACTTGGTTTGGTCGTAAATAGCAGTCGCATTTTACTTTGCCCTCTTACTAATCCCTTGATATGTCTTTACTTAATGCCTTCTGTACACCATTGTTATGCTAATTGGTTTTCTTCATTCCCCACCGTTCGGCACCAGCCTAAGGTTTGGAAGAAGACTATCCAATTTGCATAATAGATGTACTATCTCCTAAACCAAGGAGTACTCGCAACCTGGGAGAAGGTAAAAGGAAAAGACAACTGAATAGTCCTATTCGTTTTCTCTAGAACCAGAAACCATCCTCAAATAAATTCCTTCGAGTTTGTATATAACCATACGATGGTTTTGTCCAATGGAAGTGGACGTTCGTAGTAATACGGGGTGTCCTGGAGAAAAGGGTAAAAGTAGGAGCGGCAATGAGGTTTGCAACTCTGACAATCCAAAAGTAGTGTTTAAAGAAGGTTCGGTTAATCTTGGTCACTGAGTCATAATCAAGGGTCGGGTCATGGTCGCTGTCAAAGAGAGAGAGAGAAAAGAAACACTCAGCGTGCACTCTAACCTAGATCAGAATGGTTATCACTTTATCTAATCAGGAAACCTCCCACTGTACCATCAAATTCTCCTCCAAACCTGAAAGAAGAATTAGTCGGGATCACCCGAGGAGTAAACCAACTCATCAGCGGGAATCGGGATCCAACTATCATCGCATGACAACGTGACGGAATCCACTCACGTTATCACACTCCAGAAGGTATGCGCATATCTGGCAAGTTTCAGTTTATTTAGAAACTCCCGATGTGATTTTTACCCCTAGGACCCAAGTGACCTTGACACAGTCAACAAATCAAAGAGTCCTAGTCAAGTTCAACCCGTCATTATCCTGGATTGCATTAAACCCACCCGTACAAGCCCTTGACACAATCAACAAGGCCGCACGACTGTCCTAACCAATCCCATTAATATGCCACAAACGAACACTACTTAGCTACCGAACACTACGCCTTGACACAGTCAACAAACGCAGCACGAATACTAAGCAATGCTTGTAAGAAATGACAGAGGGCTACGTCTAGTTTTTGGCGAAAAACTTTTAACGTAATGAACTTGATATCGTTGAAGGAACTGCATAGCCTTTTTTATAAAAATATAGTGACGAAAACCTTTGCTAAAGAGGTCACTCCCGGTGAAGGGATCTCGACTCTTTCCCCGTAGAATGAGGTGCAGGATATTCCAACTGAATACCACGATGCAAAGCAAAAGTAATCGGCTATAATGAAGTTATTACCTTGACGCAAACTTCTGTCCAAAGGGTCACTCCCGGTGAAGGGATCTCGTCCCTTGCCTCGTCGACTGAAGTGCAGGATATTCCAACTGAATACCACGATGCAAAACAAAAGAGAACATTCTTGCAATAACAGCTTTTTGAAAAATTGTTCCAACAACATCAGAATAGGTTTGTTTAGCTTGCATTGATCCGAATCAACGCAGTCCCATCAATTGATCACACCACAAAGAACGAAAATAATGATGTATGTATATGCCATCCGCATTCGCCACTGGGTCCCGTCATCACCCGTTAGGTTACTTAACTAACGACAGAGCGGGGACTGGACTAGCGCGGATGCAAAACATATACAACAACTACTAGTATATATATCAATATATAATATTCGCTCAAGGCGTGATAAAATGCAACATCACAGAACAATACAGATATCTGGGATCCCCGGGTTTCATAGAGCCGCTACTGAAACCCGACGTTCCCCTGGTCGTGTGGATAGCATGTGCAATGAAATCCTAGACCCCTACGGGCGCGGCAAGTCACCCGCCAAAACCTGAAGCGAGGCAGCCCCCTTCAGCAACGTGAATGGACCACCCAGCACTTCACGGAATCCGGTAACTTGGGCACCCCTCCTGGGTCAACCTGTACCCCCTACGAGTGCGGCGAATAGCCCGCCAATTCTAGAGTAAAGCCCCCTCCGTCTCAACGCCATGAGATGCGGGCCCGTTTCTCTCTAGAACCCGGCTATCCGTGCACCCCTCCATGGGGTAATCCTAGTACAGAAAGTAAAATATACATACAACGGGTACATCGACCTCGACCCGGTCGTGCCCCAAAAGAATAATATACAAATAGGCAGTGACGGCAGTCCACATGTCGGACGCTCGCCCCGCAATATCAAATGTACATATAAAACAAAACTGTACTACCACTGCAACCAGGCTATCCCCCACGACCAATCCGCAACATCACAGCACAACACAGAACATCAACGTGGATGTCACGTTCGCAAATCCGTCTAACCGGGCTATAGCAGTTAGACAGGATTTACCGATCAAATGACATTCACATTCGCATATATAATGTAAATACTGTGAACTAACATGTTTAAAATTTTCGATCGATCAAATTTACCGAAGTGGGCCTCAAGCACCACTGTAGCACTCAGAGAAAATCTGGGCCCAAAAAGAATATTCCAAAAACCCTATTTTCAACTCAGAAGCCCACCGTACAAATTTGGTCAAATGAACAGTTAAATGCGCGGCGGAACCGCGGCCAATGCGTGGGTTTGGCCGCGGTTCCGCGGTGGTATGATGACTTCACTCGACCAAATTTTCACAGATTGCTTATAATTCCCTGCATGTATTTCTGCAATGTACTGAAAAAATTATCGAGCCAAAACAAAATCGACAGAAACCTGATCTTGAAATCGGGTTTTCGGAAAATTTGTTCAATCGAGTTCTAAACATACTAGAGAAAGCTAGACTAGGTTAATGGCGTGTCTCTGATACCATGTTGTGCCACGGCAGCGCCCCGGCCATCTACTCGAGGCCAAAATGCGGAATCAAAAATTTTCATAACTTTAAACCGGCGCTACCGCGGACAATAAATCCGGATCGTAACCATTAACCTAATGCTAGCAAACAAGAGATGGGGTAGAATGCTATACCGAGCGATCCGTGTCCTTCGGTCTTCGTCTCCACTCCGATCTCCTCGCGGAATCTCCGGTCGTCGCCTCCTCGTCGAAACGGGCACCACATCGCCGGGTTCTTTTACGGCCTCCCACCTCTGGACCGAGGCAACTCGGGCGCGAAGTTGGCGAGCCGACGCGGCCAAGAGATGCTGTAGATGTAGTGTAGAAAACATTGTCTCATTTGGAGTGAAGTTGCCTTTGGTGATGGAGGAATGAACAAGATATGAACTTGGGAATTTTGGTGGCAAGCTAAAATGAGATGATTGATTATTTTTCCCACACCAAAAATAATATGAACCTCTCTCTCTTTCCCTAATGTGGTCGGCCCCTTAAACTCAAATGGTGGAGGAATCAAAAACATGAAGGAAGGTGAGAGTAGTAAAAGCAAAGGGGTGACCACATCCAAAAGCAATGATAACCATATCATATCAATTTCTAATCTCATTTAATGCAAAGGAAGAGACTAATAAAGAATCTCATCATGAAGGAACTATCATGAAGCCACAATCACAAATACCCCCCTCCACAAAATGTAATTTGCACAACTGCAAATAACCCCCTCCATCGAAAAGTCCGGCCGCGAAGGAACAAAGGAAAACCGGCCGGAACGAAATGCAAACTGACAACTTCAGAAAACTGATCCCGTAATAAATTACAGGAAAACCCCGCTACTGCATATACATGCCCGCATTTGTATTCCCACTGAATACAAATGCAAAGAGACAAAATCTACACTGTCAAATACTAGGATCCGGCTTAAACCAAAGCCGGCTAGTAAAAACCGTCCGATCACGATCCGTGCAATACCGCACGTATCTGATCGAACCCTGCCATATCTCCATATGGCCTCTACAGTGTTTTGCCCGAAACTTGAGTAACTGTGTGTGGTGGACTTTAAAGACTCGTCAATACTATGGCTGTGGATTTAACCACTAGCACGTCAGAGGTATTAGCCATATGTGACGGGCTACCAGCTATTGACCAAAAGGGACGTCGATGAGCGAACTCATCCTGACACCCTACTGAGCCTGTCAGTGACAATATCCGTACAGTCCGGTCCGTTCGTCTATGAGCATCGCATGGCAGGCCTACGGGGTTGGTAAAAGTCAGACCCCCAATAGCGGTACAAGTCGTGTCGGAGTGAAGCCCAGAACACCCTGAGACACTCCTGGAATGCCTACCAGTAGATCTCCTGACTCGGCCAAGGGCTTTGTGTAATGGCTCTCCTAGACACAGCGCGACCTCACCCCCAATACCAGGAGAGACGAACCCCTGCAGATCCGCTCACTGCCTCCATGTGGCTCGGGACTGTACCCAACTAAAACCTGTTTGCACGACTCCTTTGAGCCGTGGTAGGGTAGTAATCAAAGTACAGTGGGAACTCACACGAGACAAATGACGATCTCAGGTCGATGAACTAACCTGTACACATGTCACCAAGGAACTGCTATCTGACGTCAGGTATAATACCAACTAGCATGTTCCCGGCGAGTCCTGTCCGGTGTACTCATAACCCAATGAGCACCTGTATACATCTTAGGTGAACCAACTGACACCAATGGCTTGTGAGACCGGCCACCGCCCCTCGTCGGGGTCTCGACTGTATACACTAGTCTACTAATGGAGTATCGATGCCCAGTCTCGAAACTCCCACGACTAGGGACCATTTAAGGATGTGCTTATAGACTACCAGCTCCCACATATATGATCGCCCTCATACTGCTGGCAGTCAAGCAAGAATCCTAAGGGCTCTATCAATGTGTAATAGCGACCTGTCAGGTCACCTAAAGCAGTACACGATGATAGAGATAAACCAGATAGCATACTATCATCTTGAGTAAGACTGTCCTACTGGGATAGGTCCTCCCTCAATCATTGCAATCACGTGCCTGTGATCCAATAATTGACTCTGAGGGCACTACCTCCAACATATGTTTCTTTTGACGTATCGCTATTACATATTGATAGAGCTCTTACGATCTTTCCTTGACTACCAACGTTGTGATGGAAGTCACATTAATGGGGGCTGGGTAGTCTATAAGCACATCCTTATACAGGTCCCTAGTCGTAGGATTATCGTGACAGGGCCTCGATACTGCAGAGTATACTAGTGTATATGCTTCTCATCCCAGCAGGGGAGATGGTCTGTCTCACAGCCATCGGTACGTCGTACTGGAGATATATGCAGGTGCTCATTGGGTTATGAGTTACACTGGACGGACTCGTGGGATACTGCCGGTTGGTACTATACCTATCGTCAAGTAGCAGTTCCCAGGTGATATGAGTGCAGCTTAGTCCGTAGACTTGACACTGCTACTTCTCCTTAAGTGTGTTCCTACTGTTCTTATATTGCTACCCTACCACGGCACTATTGAGTCATGCAAACAGGTAGTAGTTGGGTGAAGTCTCGAAGCACTTAGAAGAAGTGGTAGTTAGATAGGATTCGTCTCTCCCGGTATTGGGGGTTGATGTCGCTCTGTGTTCGGAAAGCCATTACATAAATTCCCTGACCAAGGCAAACGAGATTTACTAGTAAGTACTCCAGTAGTTTCTCAGGGTGTTTTGTGCTGTACTCCGACACGACTTATTGCGCTATTATGGGGTCTGACGTTTACCGTCCCCCTAGGCCCGATATGCGATACTCTTAGACGAACAGACCGGACTGTACGGAGATTGCCACAAACATGCTCAATAGGAGTTTGGATGAGCTTGCTCATCGGCCTTCTTATCGACAGATACCTGGGTAGCCGTTACGTGCAGCTAGTACCGCTGACGTGCTTGTGGTTAAACCCACTTCCAGCGTATTGTCGAGTCTTTAGAGTCCCACACAGAGGGTTTCCCTGCTTCGGGCGAAACGATGTAGAGGTCGTATGGTTTTACGACAGGGTTCGTTCACATACGTGTACTTGTGCGCGTGTGATGTTCGAGCGGACAATACTAGTGGGCTTTGGTTTAAGCCGGATCCTAGTATTTGATTGTTGGATTAGTTTCGTCTTATTGTATTCGTGTTTCTCGGAACACGGATGCGGGTATGTATATACGGATGAGAGGGGTATAGAAGAAGACACCTCATTAGAGTTTTGACCATTGAATGGATTAAAACAATTATGAGGTGGAGAAAAGTATTTGTTATTTTTGCGAATGATAATTGTGGCATGGCTACTTGTTATTGACTACTTGACTTGGATTGACCATTTGACTTGGATTGACCACTTGACTTAGTTTGACTTTTTGACTTAGATATTTTTGTGAGATATTTTTGTGACCTAGATATTTTGATGAGATATTTTTCCATGCCATGCTTGTGGTCATATCAAGTTAGCCATTCTATTTTCTATTATCATTATCAAAAATCATTTCTCTTTCGTAAAGTTCACTCTTTCCTTTTTCCTCTCAAAACCCTAGTATCTCATGAGTTGAGAATCAAGGGTTAGTGAGACTTAACCACCCAAAATCACACTCTACTCATTCTAGGCTACTTAGTTTAGCATACTAAGTGACCTAGTTGCCTCAATTTGGAGGTTAAGCTCAAGGTAGGAACTCTCGGGTGGATCTTCTTTGACTTCGAGAAGCCGACGAGGAGGTGCTATCCATTTCCAATCCAAGGAGCTCGCGAGGTGAACGAGGACAGCGAGAAGACAAGAAGTACACGATAGTACAAGGTATAACATTCATCCGAGTAGTTAAACCGCATATAGTTAGCTAGCTAGGGTTTTATGTTTGATCCTTGCTTAAAGTCGGTATTGTGAAGCCCGTAAAAATCATTTTTTGCTAATTCCGCCTCCCCGCGAACACGTAGGGTGCGCAATATCAACCAACAGTGGTATCAGAGCCTATCACAAACCCTAGATAGCTTGTAACGATGTTAGAATTCTGACGTTTTTTCGCGAAAAAACTGTCGACAAAAATAGTTTTCAAAAGTGAAGTTTGAGTTGTTTGCACACCCCGCGGGCTCACGGTTTGAACCGAGAAGCCGCGGGGTGAAGTGTGCACACCATAAGGACACCCCAGGGGGGACCAACGGCCAGGACCACCCCCTAAGACCACCACTTGGTGGCCTTAGGGGCTAGTGACCCGAGAGCACCAGAAATTGGTGCTCTCGGGTCTGCCCTCCTTTGGAGGATACCTCATGGTGTCTCTCAGGGCTGGGTACCCCCTAAGGCCCCCCATGCGATGGTTTATCATGTGTCTTCGCCTCCGCGAAAATTCAGGCGGGTTTCGAGTTCGTTTTGACTCCCGGATTGGCTCACAACTTTCAGTTTTGGAACTTTAGCTCACTGGATTTTCAAGTCTTGGAAAATTGTTTAAGTTTGCTAATTACGTGCGGAATTCTAATGTCATAGTTACTTTACAAACTTTATGATGTATATATGTGTTTGGAAACGTCGACTAATTGCTATACGTCGATTAGTCAGGGTTGCACATATCTGTGATGTTGATGTGATGGTTTGTGTATATGAACTTGTTGGATCATCGTGGATGAATAGCCGGGGATGTGAGATGAGGGTTTTCATTCTCCTGCTCAATATAGTAGTATGCTACTTAGTTTATATCTATCTAAATATGTGTATATGTTTCTTTTGACGTATCGCTAATACATATTGATAGAGCCCTTAAGATCTTTGCTTGACTACCAGCGTTGTGATGGTAGTCACACTAGTGGGGGCTAGGTAGTTTATAAGCACATCCTTATACAGTCGTAGGATTATCAAGACAGGGCATCGATACTCTAGAGTAGAGTAGTGTATATGCTTCTCATCCCACCACGGGAGATGGTTTGTCCCACAGCCATCAGTACGTCGTACTGGAGATAGTATGCAGGTGCTCATTGGGTTATGAGTTACACTTGACGGACTCGTGGGGTACTGCTGGTTGGTACTATACCTATCGTCAGGCAGCAATTTCCAGATCACATGAGTACAACTTAGTCCGTTGACTTGACACTGCTACTTCGCCTTAAGTGTATTCCCACTGTTCTTAGATTGCTACCTTACCACGTCTCTATTGAGTCGTGCAAACAGGTATTAGTTGGGTGCAGTCCTGAAGCACTTGGAGGCAGTGGCGATTAGATAGGATTCGCCAGGGTTTTCGCGCTGTGTTCGGAAAACCATTACACAAGTCCCTGGCCAGGGCAAGCGAGATTTACTGGTAGGTACTCCAGTAGTTTCTCAGGGTGTTTTGCGCTGTACTCCGACACGACTTATTGCGCTATTAGGGGTCTGATGTTTACCGCCCCCTAGGCCGGATATACGATACTCTTAGACGAACTGACCGGACTGTATGGAGATTGCCACAGACAGGCTCAGTAGGAGTTTGGATGAGCTTCTCGTCGGCCTTCTTATCGATAGATACCTGGGTAGCCATTACGTGCAGCTAGTACCGCTGACGTGCTTGTGGTTAAACCCACTGCCAGCGTACTGTCGAGTCTTTAGAGTCCCACACAGAGGGTTTCCCTGCTTCGGGCGAAACGATGTAGAGGTCATATGGTTTTACGACAGGGTTCGTTCATATACGTGTACTTGTGCGCATGCGATGTTCGAGCAGACAATACTAGTGGGCTTTGGTTTAAGCCGAATCCTAATATTTGATTGTTGGATTAGTTTCGTCTCATTATATTCGTGTTTCTTGGAACACGGATGCGGGTATGTATATACGGATGAGATGGGTATAGAAGGAGACACCTCATTAGAGTTGTGACCATTGACTTGATTAAAACAATTATGAGGTAGAGAAAAGTATTTGTTATTTTTGCAAATGATAATTGTGGCATTTCTACTTGTTATTGACTACTTGACTTGGATTGACCATTTGACTTGGATTGACCACTTGACTTGGTTTGACTTTTTGACTTAGATATTTTTGTGAGATATTTTTGTGACCTAGATATTTTGATGAGATATTTTTCCATGCCATGCTTGTGGTAATGTCAGGTTAGCCATTCTATTTTCTATTATCATTATCAAAAATCATTTCTCTTTCCTAAAGTTCACTCTCTCCTTCTTCCTCTCAAAACCTTAGTGTCTCATGAGTTGAGAATCAAGGGTTAGTGAGACTAAACCACCCAAAATCACACTCTACTCATTCTAGGCTACTTAGTTTAGCACACCAAGTGACCTAGTTGTCTCAATTTGGAGGTTAAGCTCAAGGTAGGAACTCTCGGGTGGATCTTCTTCGACTTCGAGAAGCCGACGAGGAGGTGCTATCCATTTCTACTCCAAGGAGCTCGTGAGGTGAATGAGGACAGCAATAAGATAAGAAGGACACGATACTATGAGGAATAATTTTCGTTCGAGTAGTTAAACCTCATATAGTTAGCTAGCTAGGGTTTTATGTTCGATCCTTGCTTAAAGTCGGTGTTGCGAAGCCCGTAAAAATCATTTTTTGCTAATTCTGCCTCCCCATGAACACGCAGGGTGCATAACATCGTCTAACACCCTCCAACGAACTGAGTTTCCTCGGCTTCCCGATCAACCGAGAGCGTGGAGTCCAAGCGCCCCCGCCACAGCTCCGTGTATCTTACCAAAGCGAGATATCCGCCGCTCCACGTTCAGTGTCCAACGCTGGTACGTCCCTCAGTTAATGAGTGTATCCCGCCATTAATGGACAGATCCCGCCATCGTCGCGGGCGTAACGCAGGGGTGTAACGAATGGCGAGGATCTCGCGCTGGCTTGCTCAATGCGGCCCCTATATAAACCCCTCTTTCAGACGATCCAGATAAGTCGAATTCATTCCAATAGGCCGCTACTATGCTCTTATTCCACGGTACTAATTTGATCGTTAGAGGGTCCTACGATGGTCTTTAAATAGATGTCGCGCACCCCCATAAAGTTTATAGGGAGGCGGAAGTAGTAAACAATGATTTTTTATAGCAAGCAACATCAACCTTGATCCAGGATCTCATCGGAAACCCCAACTAGTATTATCTCAAAAAGGTTCTAATCTATTATGAAATGATTTATACCTTCGTGTCTGAGTCCTTCGGGTCTTCTTATCCTTATCTTATGCTCCTCGATTGTATGGATCGAGCTTGGTGATCGGCCTTCTTTCGTCAAAGATGATCCATCCGAGAGTTTTTAGTTCAACCTCTAACCTCTAAAATGAGGTAACTAAAGTACCTAGTATGCTAATCTAGGTAACTTAGAAGATGCAGAAAATTGTTATCGATTAATTTGTCTCAAATCCCCTAGGTATCTCAACATATGAGAGTGTTAGGGGTTGAGGGAGAAGAAAAAAGCCAAGGATGAGAGAGTGTTTGTCAAGAGCTCATGAGAATTATAAATGGCTAGCTCTCTCTTATGATAACTATGAAGCATGTCACAATATTTATAACCATCTCAATTCACCAACCATGCCTCAATAGTCATCATAACAATTCAACCATGCCACAATAGTCATCAAAATCATTCAACCATAGCTCAATAGTCTTCATAATTTTTCAAGCATGCCTTAATAGTCATAACAAGCATGCTATCCATGTTTGAATAATGATGAATGTCACATCTCATATTTCCACCTCATTATCCATTTAAGTAAATGGATTAAATCACAAATGTGATGTCTTCTTCTAGAAGCAATCTTATGAAATTACAAGAATACCCCTTACCGTATAAACCTACCTGTATTCGTATTCTGAAAAATACATAATCAAAAGAGACAAAAATAATCCATTGCTATAATACTAGAATTTGGCTTAAACCACAGCCCACCACTATTATCCGTCCGAACATCATCCGTGTAGCCAGTACACGTATATGATTGAAACCCTGTCGTAAGATCATACGGCCTCTATATCGTTTTGCCTAAACCAGGGAAACCCTTTGTGTAGGACTCTAAAGACTCGACAGTATGCTGGCAGTGGGTTTAACCACAAGCACATCAGTGGCACTAGCTGTACGTAACGGCAACCCAGGTACATGTCGAAAAGAAGACTGACGAGAAAACTCATCCGAACTCCTATTGAGCCTGTCCGTGACAATCTCCATGCAGTCCGGTTTGTTCATCTGAGAGTATCGCATGCAAGGTGTAGGGGGTGGAAAAAGTCAGACCTCTAATAACCAAACAATTCGTGTCGGTGTGGCTCAAGACCATCCGAGAATCTATTAGTCGAACCACCAGTAATTCTTAATCCGCCCTGGTTAGGGACTTATGGTATTGACCAACCGATCACAGCGCGACATCGACTCCCTATACTGGGAGAGACGAATCCCTAACAGTCACTCACTGCCTCCATATGGCTCTGGACTGTACCCAACTAAAACCTGTTTGTACGACTCAGTAGAGCCATTGTAGGGTAGTAATCAAAGCACAGTGGGAACTCACACAAGACAAATGACGGCCTCAGGTCGACAGACTATCTGCACTCATGTCACCAGAGAACTGCTATCTGACCCTATGTATAATACCATCTAGCCAGTCCTCGGCGAGCCCTGTCCGATGTACTCACACTCAGTAAGCACCTGTATACAATCTTATGTGCACCTTACCAATGGTTGCGGGACCAATCCATCGCTCCTCGTCAGGGTCTAGATATGTATACACTAGTCTACTCTGGAGTGTCGATGCCCAGTCTTGATACTCCTACAACTAGGGACACTTTTAAGGATGTGCCTATCGACTACCCAGCTCCTACAAGTATGATTGCCATCACAACGCTGGTAGTCAGGCAAAGATCCTACGGGCTTTATCAACATGTGTACAAGACATGAAATATAAAGTAAAACACTTCACATGTTAAGATAAAGACAAACCAAATAGTGTACTATTATATCGAGCAAGATTGTCCAGTGCATACATATCCCCAACATCCTTTACAATGAAGGCATCTAGGGCATACATATCCAATAATCTCCCACTTGCACTAAGGCCTGTAATTGGCGCAATAAGTACCCACCGTTTGCATTAGAGCCGGTTGCCGGTGTACCGCATGCCCAACATCTCGAACAGTCTTTCAAACTGGACTTAAGGGATGGCCTTGGTGAATAGATCCGCCGTGTTGTCTTTTATATCTACTCTCCTCACCTCGATCTCCTGGCAATCCACGATCTTCTTGATTAGGTGATACCGCCTTATGATATGTCTGGATTTCTAATGGGACCGCGGTTCCTTTGCCAAATCCATGGCTCCATTATTATCGCAATACAAAGGTATTGGATTAGCAATGGATGGAACCACCTGATGTTCAGTAATGAACTTCTTCATCCAGACTGCTTCCTATATGACATCGCATGCAGCGATGCACTCAGTCTCCATCGTCTAGTCTGCTATGGTGTCCTGTTTGGAACTCTTCCAATAGACCGCTCCTCTATTGAGGGTAAACACATAACCCGAGACGGATTTAGAATCATCCTTGTCACTTTAGAAGCCAGAGTCGGTAAAAGTCTCGATCTGGAGGTTCCCATTACCGTACACCAGGAACATCTCTTTAGTCCTTCTGAGGTACTTAAGAATGTTCTTTACTACTATCCAATGTTTCTTACCTGGGTTAGACTTATACCTGCTTACTACGCTAAGTGCGTAAGCTATATCTAGTCTGGTACATAACATCACATACATCATCGACCCTACCGCTGAAGCATAGGGAACTATGCTCATGCGAGCCCTCTCCTCATCAGTCTTGGGAGACATCTCTTTGGAGAGGGCGATTCCGTGACAAGCAAGCAAATTTCCACGCTTAGAATCTTCCATACTAAACCTCTTTATTACGGTGTCAATATACATCAACTGTGAAAGTCCCAATAATATTTTAGATCTATCACGATAGATCTTAATCCCCAGAATGTACGAGGCATCTCCCAGGTCTTTCATAGAGAATTTCTGCGACAAAAACAGCTTGGCTGATTGTAGCATAGGAATATCATTTCCTATCAGGAGAATGTCATCAACGTATAAAACGAGGAATACCACAGTTCTCCTTACAATCTTCTCATAAATACAAGGTTCATCTACATTTTTGATAAAGTCAATTTCCTTGACCGTCTCATTAAAGCAGATGTTCCAACTCCGTGATGCCTGTTTTAATCCATAAATGGATTTGAGCAACTTGCACATCTTTCCGCTGCTCCCACTGTCTACGAAACCCTCTGGTTGATCCATGAAAACACACTCTTCTAAAATTCCATTTAGAAAGGCGATTTTAACATCCATCTGCCAGATGTCATAGTCATGGAAGGCAACAATGGCAAGTAGGATCTGAATTGATTTAAGCATAACCACTGGTGAAAAAGTTTCATCATAGTCCAATCCTGGTCTTTGACGAAAACCTTTAACAACAAGTCTAGCTTTGTAGGTTTCTACCTGACCATCTACACCATTTTTTTTTGAAGGTCCATTTGCATCCTACGGGTTTTACCCCAGCAGGAGCAAAATCTCAAGTCCAAACTTAGTTTGTGTACATGGATTCCATCTCGGATCGCATAGCATCCAACCACATCACCGAGTCTTTACTCGTGATGGCTTGCTGAAAACTAGTCGGCTCATCATCGTCGATGATGCAATCCTCTTGATCCCTATCTATGAGAAAATCGTAGTATCTCTCGGGCGGATGAGACTGCCTACTAGATTTGCGGAGTGGCGTAGATACGTCCGATTCTATTAAAATCTCAAGTTCTACTATGTTTTCAATAATAATTTGTGGTTTTGGAATTTCTTCCAATTTTATTATGCTCCTACTTATCTCTTTTTGAAGAAATTGAGTTTCCATGAAGCGGGCATGATGAGAAACAAAGACCTTTTGTTCCCCAGCGTGATAAAAAAAATACCCCTAGAATTCTTGGGGTATCCCACAAATATACACAATACTAAACGTGCCTCGAGTTTGTCTGGATGAACCTTTTTGACAAAAGAAGGAAAACCCCATATCTTTAAATACTGGAGACATACTTTCTTCCCGCTCCACACTTCATATGGAGTGGTAGGCACGGACTTAGTTGGAACTTTATTCAATAGGTATGCAGCAGCTTCCAGTGCATAACCCCAGAAGGAGGACGACAACTCAGCATTACTCATCGTGGAACGTACCATATCAAGTAAGGTGCGATTCCGTCTTTCTGATACATCGTTGTGTTGTGGTGTGTATGGAGGAGTAAGATGAGAGAGAATTCTATTCTCTTTTAGATATTCTAAGAACTCGACACTTAAGTATTCACCGCCCCGATCGGATCGTAGCATCTTGATACTTTTACCGGTTTGCTTTTCCACTTCATTCTTATACTCTTGAAATTTCTCAAAGGCCTTGGATTTATGTTTCATTAAGAATACATGTCCATGTCTTGAGAAATCATCTGTGAAAGTAATGAAGTAGGAATAGCCACTTCTTCCATGTGTAGTCACCCACACACATCGCTATGTATGAGTCCCAGGAGCTCAGTGGCTCTTTCTCCGTGTTCAGTGAACGGAGTTTTTATCATCTTTCCTTTGATACATGATTGACAAGTTTCATATGATTGATACTTAAACGGATCTAAGTATCCTTCTTTATGTAACTTAGTCAGTCGTATTTCATTGATATGACCAAGTCTACAATGCCATAAGGAGCTTGGTTTGATTCTGAAGCCTTTCTTTTTAGTGTGTTTTGGATGTTGAAAACTTGATATTGATTGAGAATGTATATTTCGTTACTAAATGTACCCGACCCAACCAATTCATGATTTAGGTGAATGTTGATAACATTGCTTACAAGTGCAAAATTATATCCTTCATTAGATAATAAAGATACCGATATAATTTACATACCATACTGGATACACAAAAGCAGTTATGCAATAACAAAATATATCCACTCGCCAATCATAGGTGATATTCTCCCACTTCAACAGCGCCCACACTGGCTCCGTTGCCAACCCTGAGGGTCATATCACCTTTGCTTAAAACTCTACGTCTTCTCAGTGCCTGCAAAGAATTACAGATATGAGATCCTGATCCGGTATCCAATACCCAGGAAGTAGAGTTTATAGAGAAGCAGTTTTCCATCACTAACACACCTGAAGCCGAAGCCACAACTTACTTCATGTTCTGGTTCTTGGCCTTTAGGGCCCTGCAGTCCTTCTTCCAATGTCCCATTTTGTGACAATAGAAGCATTCTTCCTTTGTGGCTGCTCCCCCAACCTTTTCCTTTCTCTTTCCCTGCACCATCTGCACACCTCCCCTCGGTTTGGTAGGGGCATTCTTCTTCTTTCCCTTGACCTTAGCCTTGGATCTAGCAGAAGAAGATCCTCCAATAAACAGAGCTGGTATTTCCTTAGTTTTGTTCAAGGTGCCCTCTGCCATCCTCAACATGTTAACGAGCTCAGGAAGTGAAACTTCTATACTATTCATATTGAATTCAATATGAACTGGGCATAGGTGGAGGGAAGGGATTGTAGAATCAAGTCGATATACAACTCGTTCTCCAACGTACTTCCTAGGTCCGTGAGTTCTTCAATAAGAGAAATCATCTTTAGGACGTGGTCCCCAACAGATGATCCGACAACCAACCTTGCTTGAAATAATTTCTTCGAGGTCTCGTATCTTGCGAGATGAGATTGCTCTCCATATAAATCTTTGGTATGGAGGAAGATGGAAGCAAGGTCCATCTTCTCATGCCACCTCTGATGTTCATTATCTATGGGGCCAGCACGAGGCGCTTGGCTTTCGCGCAATCTACATCCCAGGTCTTACGGACCTCAATGTCCGCGACCGAGGATTCTAGACCGGGAACGGGGGAGCTGTCGCCGTGAGGACATATGCGACCTTATCATATGTAAGGACCATTTGGACATTTCTTAGCCAGTCTTTATAGTTTGGCCCAGTCAATATATTTTTATCTAGCATGAGCTTAAGTCCAGTCATGTTTGCTGCAATTTGGAGAGAGAGAAAAAACAACACTCGGCATATGCTCTTGCAAATTTAGATTGGTTATTAGTTTATCAAAACAGGTTGGCTCCCACTGTTTTCTCGAATTCTCCTTCAAACGCTAAAAGAAGAATTAGTCATGATTAATCGCACGCCACGATACTTGCTTAACCTTTCAGCCAGGCTAGTGTCGGTACTTTGAGAGAGGTTTTCCAATGCTTTCACGAAGTTCCTTAATTACATAACCTCTTTTCCCTAGAGGCATAGCCCCGCTAACACCATTCTAGGCACCTATTTGGTTTATAGCATTGATTGTTAAGTGAAAAAATCTCCCAAAGAGTAGCGGATACTCACAGTAGGATCAGGATCCAACGATCATTGTGTGATGATTTTGAAGGAAGCCTATCAAAAACACCACACTCCAGAAGGTATGCAACACTAGCATGTTTTCTTTATGTTTGAAACTCCTGATGTGATTTTAACCCGAGCGCTTATAACCTTGACGAAGGTCAAAACATTATAAGTCGCAAGTCAAGTTCAACCCGTCATTATCCAGATTAACCTAGACCCATTCGTACAAGCCCTTGACGAAGGTCAAAACAGCTGGACGTCTTTCCTAAATTAATGCATCTATCTATGCTACAGATAAAAACCCACAAGCTACCAAACACTACACCTTGGCGAAAGTCAAAACACATAGCATGAATACTAGTAGATACCTATCTGAAATGACATAGGGCTACGGCTGGTTTTTGGCGAAAACCGTGAACGTAATGAACTTGATATAGTCGAAGGAACCATGATAGATTTTGAAAAAGAGTGGTTTAAGCTCTGCTTTTAAAAGTTGTTTTGAAGAAAACCGAGTGATTTTTCAATTGTTCCAACGATTTTAGATTTTAGGTTTGTTTCCTTTGCATTAATCAATATTAATGCGATCCCATCATTTAACACTATCATTGCAGAAAGAAGCGAAAATCGAATATACGCTTATGCCATCCGCATTCGCCACGGGGCTTCGTCATTCACCGTTAGGTTACTTAACTAACGTCAGAGCGGGGGCTGGACTAGCGCGGGTGCAAAACATAAGCAACGTTTATTATATATATATATATATATATATTTATATATATCCATTCGTCTCACACAATAATAGATATTCCAGATCACAGAATCACAGATGAATATATTGGATATACTAGGATTTCCGTGTTTCATTTTAGCCTATAACGAAACACGGATTCCACGGCCGTGATGAATAGCCAAAAGCCCACCCTAGACCCCTACGGGTGAGGCAAACTACCCGCTAAATTCCCGAAGTGAAACAACCTCCCTCAGTAAAATGAGTAGGCCACTCGACACTTCAAGAACCCGGTACTTTGTGCACCCTACCTTGGGTCTATCCTAGGTGTAAAAAACAGTAAATGAAATAATACAACGGTGGGTACAACCACAACCCGGATGTTCCCTGCAAAAATAATATTACATCAATTTACAAATTTACATGAGTAAAAGAAAAGAAAACACTCTTCACATCCCCAGCAATTCATCCACGATAATCCAATACTTCATATACACAAACCATCAAGATGCTAATATGTGCAACCCCCACTAATCAACATATAGCAATTAGTCGACGTTTACCAACACATATACAAACTAAAACTTATAAACGATGTTAAAACCGCGACTTCGAAATACTTCATATTGGCCCAACACAAAAATAACAGAATATGCAATCTGTGAAAAATCAAACAACACCTAAAACCCTAAATCCAAGATTCCAGAACACCATAAAAAAATCCAAGACAAATCTCAATAGTACGGCCGGCGAGGCCGGGAAAATTAGTATATTGCCGGCTAAAGTTTGGAATTGATGGCTGGTTTTTCTGAGGTGTTCTAATTACATCTAAATGAGCACTCTGCAATTGTTTAAAAAAAAATTAGAGGCTCTTTAAAAATCAACAGAAACTTGGATTTCATTTTGATTGTTCCGGAGTTATTTTGGTTTCGTAATATTAAACTTCGTTTAATCTGCTAGTTAAGGTTTAAGTAGGCTCTGATACCATATAAGTAGATGTCGCGCACCCGACAAAGTTTATAGGGACGCGGAAGTAGTAAACAATGATTTTTTTATAGCAAGCAACATCAACCTTGATCCAGGATCTCATCGGTTAGCATTATCTCAAGAAGGTTCTAATCTATTATGAACCTTTGCATCTGAGTCCTTCGGGTCTTCTTATCCTCTTCTTATGCTCCTCGATTGTACGGATCAAGCTTAGTGATATGCCTCCTTTCGTCAAAGATGATCCACCAGAGAGTTTTTAGTTCAAGCTCTAACCTGTAAAATGAGGTAACTAAAATACCTAGTATGCTAATCTAGGTAACTTAGGAGATATAGAAATTTTTTATGGATTAATTTTTCTCAAATCCCTTAGGTTTCTCAACACATGAGAGTGTTAGGGGTTGAGGGAGAAGAAGAAAACCAAGGATGAGAGAGTGTTTGTCAAGAGCTCATGAGAATGATAAATGGCTAGCTCTCTCTTATGATAACTATGAAGCATGTCACAATATTTATAACCATCTCAATTCACCAATCATGCCTCAATAGTCATCATAACAATTCAACCATGCCACAATAGTCATCAAAATCATTCAACCATGGCTCAATAGTCTTCATAATTATTCAAGCATGCCTTAATAGCCATCACAAGCATGCTAGCCATGTTTGAATAATGATGAATGTCACATCTCATATTTCCACCTCATTATCCTTTTAAGTAAATGGACAAAATCATAAATGAGGTGTCTTCTTCTAGAAGCACTCTTGTGAAATTACAAGAATACCCCTCACCGTATATACATACCCGTCTTCGTATTTTGAAAAATACGTAATCAAAAGAGATGAAAATAATCCATTGTTATAATACTAGAATTTGGCTTAAACCAAAGCCCACTAATATTATCCGTCCGAACATCATCCGTGTAGCCAGTACACGTATATGATCGAAACCCTGCCGTAAGACCATACGGCCTCTACATCGTTTTGCCTGAACCAGGGAAACTCTCTGTGTGGGACTCTAAAGACTCGATAGTACGCTCACGTCAGTGGTATTAGCTGTACGTAACGTCAACCCAGGTACATGTCGAAAAAAAGACCGACGAGAAAACTCATCTGAACTCCTACTGAGCCTATCCGTGACAATCTCCATGCAGTCCGGTCTGTTCGTCTGAGAGTATTGCATGCAAGGTCTAGGGGGTGGAAAAAGTCAGACCTCTAATAACCAAACAAGTCGTGTCGGTATGGCTCAAGACCATCCGAGAATCTATTGGTCCAACCACCAGTAATTCTTAATCCGCCCTGGCTAGGGACTTATGGTATTGACCAACCGATCACAGCGTGACATCGACTCCCTATACCGGGAGGGAAGAATCCCCAACAGTCACTCACTGCCTCCATGTGGCTCGGGACTGTACCCAACTAAAACCTGTTTGTATAACTCAGTAGAGCCGTGGTAGGGTAGTAATCAAAGCACAGTGGGAACTCACACAAGACAAATGACGACCTCAGGTCGACAAACTATCTGCACTCATGTCACAAGAGTACTGCTATTTGACCCTAGGTATAATACCATCTAGCCAGTCCTCGACGAGTCCTGTCCGGTGTACTTACACTCAATGAGCATCTGTATACAATCTTAGGTGCACCTCATCAATGGTTGCGGGACCAATCCATCGTCCCTCATCAGGGTCTAGATATGTATACACTAGTCTACTCTGGAGTTTCGATGCCCAGTCTCGATACTCCTACGACTAGGGACACTTTTAAGGATGTGCCTATCGACTACCCATCTCTCACAAGTATGATTGCCATCACAACACTGGTAGTCAGGCAAAGATTCTACGGGCTTTATCAACATGCATATAAGATATGAAATATAAAGTAAAACACATCACATGTTAAGATAAAGACAAACAAAATAGCGTACTATTATATCGACCAAGATTGTCCAGTGCATACATATCTCCAGCATCCTTTACAATGAAGGCCTCTAGAGCATACACATCCAACATAGTCACCGACCCCGGGACTTCCTTTGCAGATAGCTCGGCGTCAACACCAACCCATTGAGATCCACACACTCAACCCTCAACCCAAATCTCAACAGCTTAAAACCGCTCGCACCAGATCGACGGAGGAAAACATCTGAGGGAGATCACCACCTACATCAGTTGGCGCCGTCTATGGGAAAGATTTCAGAAGCTTCTCCACCCATAAAGTTGATCTTCCACCCTCGACCCGATGGCGAGCGACAACCGCGACGATCCCAATACGAATTGCCCCACCGTCCATAATGGAGGCGAGAGAAGTTCTACTCCCCCTCCTAACGTCATCGGCGTTTTATCTGCTCAGATTGACAGACTCATAGCTATGGTGGATGCGCTCGTCCGCGTTCAAGAGGTGGGCCCTACCCATCAAGCCGCAGTTCCCCATCACTGGGATAACGACGCCTACAGAAAGATAGATGGGCACGTTCAGGCCCTCGATCTCACTCAAGCTTATCTTAGCATCACTGAATGCCGGCGTGCCGAATCCAGCAACCATGAACCGTATGCGGTTAATGATTCCAAGACCCGCTGGGCGCCGGACAGCTTCATACCCCGATCTCAGGGAAGACTAGGCCGTCGCCCTGACGACCGCCGTACACTCGCTCCCCAGAGGAGGTGTCGGTCAGTTCTCCTGCTTCCAGGCACAACCGGCGCCCCCACCCCCGTCAAGGCCGCGCGAATGGCGAACGTCGGGACTACTCAAGAAAGGCCTCACCTGAGGATTTAAGAAATGTGATAGAGCGAAATCGAAGTCGCACCATCACGCAGACCCGGAGCGGGGATAGCCGCACCTCCGACTGTGCGGAATCCTCAGGGTACCACCATCGGATCGAAGCCCTCGAGAAGGAAATTGAAGGCATATGACGAGATGGCCATATGTCTGGCGAAGGGGCTAAGTACTCCGCCGATTCGCTTATAAAGCCCTTTACAGAAAGGCTACTGGCCGAGCGCATCTCGTCTAGGAACAAGCCGCCTAAAGTGGCCCTCTTCGACGGGAAGTCCGACCCAAAGGACCACTTGGACGCATTTACGGTAGGCATGAGCTTTCAAGATAATTCGGACGTGGCTCAATACCGAGCTTTTCCTACTACCCTAATCCGGGCAGGACAGAACCCAGAGACTATCCCGATGTTCCCTTTCTTTTCAGCAGGATGCGAATGCGGCTATCAAATGAAAATAGAGCAATGGTATATTCCTAACTCCTGATTTCAATTGCAATACATACAGCATAGAAGTCTTACAGATGTCTACCATGCTTCAGCAAAGAATCGGCACAACATCGTCAAAACAAAAAATGAAGTAACGGAATATTCCTAACTTCGGGTCTTGAAGGTAACTCATATAAAGCCTAAAAGACTATCGGAGATCATCCCACGCTAGCGCAGAGTGGTTATGACTCATCGGGGCTCCAAACTGAGCTTGACCTCAAGTAAAAAGCGTCATGGCAAATTCCCAACGTTCGCTCTTCCGACGGTAATACGACCTATGGAGATTACTTGAAGACGTCTTGTCCAGCCCCCGAAGGGATCAGAGACACGACAGTCACGGGGCTACTCGAACAACGGCTTAAAGACTGCATATCGAGGAATACATCAACCAACGCGACGGTACCACGGACTAAAACCCTAGTACCACAAACCTAACGGACCTCTGTCGTAAAGAATCGAGGTTATCTGCATATAACGTTAGGACATGTTTTCCTGTAAGCCTAAGGGAGGTAAACTAAAAGCTAGAAACTCCGAAATGAGTGAATAAACTAGAAACTCCGAAACGAGTAAATAAACTAGTGACTCCGAAATGAGTGAATAAACTACAAACTTTGAAACGTGTACATAAACTAGAAACTTTGAAACGAGTAAATAAACTAATGAGTGCAAGATTAAGAAATCAAGAAACAGAAAGGCGCAACTCATAGGTCTCGGGGCTCGGGATTACTGTTCACCGCCGGAAGACGGACCGCAACGTTGGGATGTCTGGCCTGAGTTTTGAGGGCAGATGCTATTTGGATTTATCCGTCCACCTCTCTGAAGATGCCAAGTTGATTTATGGCACTGTATATCAGAGGTTTGGACGAATGCGGCCGTTGTAGCGTGACTTCGTCAGATTCCCCCTCGTTTTACGATGGGTTTTTTTATTGTGGGGACGCTCTTCCTTGCAAGAGCAAGCCCCTGTAGTTAATTACGCTACCGCATCACGATAACCACTTTCTCCTGCTCCGTAAGTTCACTTCGTGTCATGTGTGTTTTGGTTTTGTTTTCCCGTGGATTGTATACAGAGACTAATTTATGTCATTGCCCATAAGGTGTGGATTAGTCCAAATCTGTATAGTTTAGATTTGGGTTTGGGTTGATTTAAGGATCGTTAATCTGGTTTGAGATTAAGATCGAGTTAAATATATATATGAGCAGTTGGGGCCCAGTTTGTTTTAGTTTAAAGACGTTACGGTCCATTATCGCCATGTTTGAGGCAAGATGTTAGTTTAGGGATGTTTCGGTCCATTATCGCCATATTTGGGGCGAATATTAGTTTATGGACATTTCGTTCCAACGTTCAACTCACACACACGTGTATTTGTTACGTGGCGGAGTGAATGATGATGATATGGAATGCATACAGTTTGGGGTGCAATCCGATTTAAAGCATGCACGTCAATTTGGAAGTGCATTAAAAGGAGTTGTTGGTTGTCGGGACCTGCTACCTCTCTGTAGACGTTGAAGAATTACAACGACATATATCAGAGGTGCGAAGAGATATACCCTTAAACCGAATCCTATGTTTGAGGGAAAAGGGTGTTATTGTGGCCTCAAGAATTCTTGGTTATATTTAAGACCTTAGAAATCGAGAACGCGTGGGCTCGATTTATTTTTGTTAAGGATACGTTATTCCAATTTGAGATTAAGATCCACATAACAATATTTTAGGATCTTCTTTATTTAAGACCCAGCAACAGAGCATTTAGACTCAGTTGCAAGACTTCAGCAAGTTAGCCAATTTGGGCTTTGATCTGCTTAGTCTGCCCCCTTTTAAGAAAAGTTCTAGGCACTTGTTTCGGCTCTGTTTATTCAGACCTTTTTTTATGCAAAAAAATGCTGAGCACTTATATGAGTTCTGACGCCCACATATGATCATGTGGAGCTTTCAGTCATGGGGATTGCCTAATAAGTGTTGAACACTTTATTCATTTTGTCTTTATATTGGAGTGCTAAGAACTCTTTATGGCATCCACGTGGGATGCACGTGAGACGCTGGGCGATGCTCAATGAGTGTTGAACACTGAGCCATTTTGGGCTGCTTGTGGAGTGCTAAGCACTCATTCATTCTGTGACGCCCACATGAGGAACACGTGCGTCGCTGGGCGCTAGACGTTGCCTAGTGAGTGTTGAGCACTCTTCCCTTCTGTGGTGCCTACATGAGGAGCATGTGTGGCGCTGGGCGCTAGGCGCTGCCTAGTGAATGCTAAGCACTCTTCCCATCTGTGGCGTCCATGTAAGGAGCACGTGCGGCGCTGGGCGCTGCCTAGTGAGTGCTAAGCACTCTTCGCTTCTGTGGTGCCCACATGAGGAGCATGTAAGGCGCTGGGTGCTAGGCGCTGCCTAGTGAGTGCTAAGCACTCTTCCCATCTATGGCGCCCATGTGAGGAGCACGTGCGGCGCTGGGCACTGGGTTCTTTTCTTCTCTGTTGATAGCATTTTTGCCCGATAATGATCACTAGGATCTTTGTTTTGCAAATCTAGGATCGTGCTTCATTTTTTAAGAACCAAGTTCTTTTATGAGAACTAGCTTTCTCTTATATATTTTTGTTTTGAGGAATTCAATTCCTAGTTCTGTTCTGAATTTTTGATTCTCAAGAACAAGTTCTTCCCGATGAGAATTAAATTCTCAACTTATGGGAGACTTGTCTTGTGGATCTCAGATCCAGAGAAAGAACTAAGTTCTTTTAAAAGTGTTAAACCTTTCAATAGGTAAATGAGATGTTTAGATCTCTATTTTTTTTATTTACCTATAGTTTTGAGGAAGGAGATCTTCTTCCTTGAGAATTTAATTCTCTGTTCCTTTTAAGCTTTCTTCTATTTTTTCTTTCTTTTGAAGCTTATGGGGGGGTCCTCCTCTCCAGACTTGAAGTCTTTGGTCCTTTATATAGGAGAGGCAATTTGTTAGTTTTGAGAAAATCTCTAATTAAGAGATCCTAAATGATTTGGGGAACTTTACCCACCATTGGATCTTTGATCCAAGGGTTTCTGTTTTAAAGAACATATCTTCTTGTTTTTAACAAGATTGGGGAAATGTTTTCCCATATGCAGAGTTTTACTCTGTGAAATGGTGATTTTTAATCACCATTGGATTTTTAATTCGAGAGTTCTCTGTTTTACAGAGGGCGTAGAATTTTATTGTATGATCTAACCGAATGTATCTATCTTATTTTAGAAAGATTTGGGGGATGTTTTCTCCTAACAGAATTTAATTATGTATCTTGATGATTTATCATCTCCGCTGGATCTTTGATCCAACATCTCGGTTTAACGGAGAGTAGAATTTAATTCTATCTGGGCACCGGCGCTCACGTGTTATGCACGTGGGCACCACTTAAGAATTTGGTTTTTAGGGTGGGCATTCTGTGCTTTGCACACTAGCGCCCGCGTAAGGAGCACGTGCGGCGCTATATGAGAGTTTTAACTCTTATTTGATTTAATAAATTCTTTTTTGATTTGTACACCGGTGCCCGCGTGAGGAGCGCGTACGGCGCTACCATAGGATTTGATCATATCGGTGTCGGCGCCCTTGTGGAAGGCACGTAAGGTGCTGCCTTATTAATTTTGAACAGAGCTTTGCTCTTTTATTGGAGAAACAAATTCTCCCCCACCATTACACTCAAGTGGCTCGCACGTGAGTGCAGCGGTGGTATCTTTTCCACCGTTCAATATCCTGAGGAGTTGAACCGTCTCCTTGTGTTTTATCAGTAGGGCGTTTGGCCCTTGAGATGGCTGTTGTTTATCTTCTTTAGGCTTCTTCCTTTCTTGAGAATTTAATTCTCTTTTCAGAGCTTAGATCTCTGTTCAAAGAAACTCCTTCAGAGTTAAAACTCCGTCAAAATTGGTAAGAATCATGACCATGTCTTAACTCCTGAAGAAACTTTTGAAGGGATCTCTTCATGTTCTAGGGTTTTTAACCCATTAACAAAGCCTTGCTCTTCTTTTGTAATGATCTCTTAGAAATCTTAAACTTTTACTTGAGTAGACCATAGATCTTAAAGATCTTTAGGGTTTTACCCGGTTATTAACTTTGATTTTTGAAGGTTATTTGGAATTTAATTCCATTTCTCGAGGGGATTTCTGGGATGTTATCCCATTGTTCTATAGAGCTTGGCTCTGAAAATTTTCTTTTAAAGAAATTCTTTTGGGAATCTTATTCCATTTCTTATTTTCTTGCAGATTTGAAATCTGTTTGCAGAACACATTTCTCGAGGGAGTTTAACTCCAGAGTTCAATGTATTTTCTCATTAAATGAGAATCCTTTTTGATTCTTTCAATGAGTGACTGCCTCATCATTGATGGGGCGTTACCTTGATTTTGTGGTGGCCCCTGTCCCTTTCTCTTTGAACTGTGGTGCAGTACAATTTTAGGTATAAAAGAATGTTAAAGTCTTGAACATTGTGTCGATAATTAACCCCTCCTATTTTTGTGCAGGTACTATGGCTTACGATTCCTCCATCCCTTCATTCGCTCGGAGAGTGCTTTCGCCGACGCACCCACAGATCGGGAAGTCTTCGCACTTATTCGGGACTATGACCCAGAGCAAAAGTCTCTTCATCTGTGGAGGTCATGATACAGATCGGTGCAGTTTTACTTGCGCAGCGCCTTTAGAAACGATCCCGGCGATCCATTATGCTGACCCGTCGCTGGTAACTTACGCAGTAGAAGAGGTCAACTGGACCTCGGAAGGTCGTCTTTAGCCTTCCATGGCATCAATACCAGTGCAGCCGCCGATGGCCTTGGACATTTTAGGGCAATGCATATGCCGAGGAGAGTCACGTCCTTGGGGGTAAGTTTACATGATAGGAATGACTCCCCGTCATTCGGCTGGCTATCTACAGTGGGTCCGATATATCCTATCGGCCAGAAAATCGCTTCTACTGAAGACCGGGCTGTATCCTCCGATCTATGCGTCCCTTTTTCACTACCACACTCCTCATGTGTGGTGGGTCAAATCTTTTTTGGAACAATGGAACATCCCGACCTACACATTTCTTTTATCAGATCGGGAGGTTTCAATATCATTGGAGGAGTTTGCGGAGATATCCGGAGTACCCGTCATAAGGGAACATTATGAGGAGATACTTCCCCTAACGAGTATATCTTTGCTACCAAATCAGTGGTAATGGGTCTTACTCTAGAGAATGTCGTTCAACATCAGTTCCTGAGTTTGATCAAGGTGTTGAACATGTACGAGAGCTTATTCCTGGAATTTTGTGGGCACGGAGTTAGCTTCGCAGATTTCATCGCCCGTTTTCTTTGTCTAGAGGCTCTGTCTAAACAACCTATAAAGTTTGCCAAACTCGACGACCCGTTTGGCTTTGGTTAAGACAACTTGCCGACTTTGGAGGCGGATTTAAAGAATTTCTTTATTTCGGATACTCCAGTCGTCCCCTTCGCAAAGATTGCAGCCCTAGATATTGGCGAGGAGATGTTCTTTATAGGGTTTATCGGCTTGTGGCTGAGCTGGTTCGCGCTTCCGATGGACCCCCGCTATATGAGACCGTCCGTCTTTTATCTGGCTCATCGCATCACTGTGTGGATGCTCATGGCTATTGGGGTCGCGGGATTGTCTCATTTATATCATGACCTGAGTTTAGCAGCCGACACTACTCAGCCGGGGGTAAAGCCCGTAAATCTCCCCTTACACTACTTCACCTCATGGATCGAGATGCATGTGCTGGGTGCTTTCGATGTTCATAAACGAACCCGATTTTAAGAAGGCTACAATTTTCCTCGGGTCAAGCACCTAGTCGACGCTTTTTCTCTAGACCCAACACGGTGGGAAGCTCGGCGATTGCTCCTTCGCCCATGCATGGTTGGGGACAGTATGACCTTTGTCGATAAAGTATTAACCATCGGCAATGAGTCTTCCAAGGTGATCCAACCATTGCATGATGTTTCCAAGGACAAGACTTCTGTATTGAGGGCTCGAGAGGTTGTGCACCTGTATTCTATCAGGCCAGGTTTTTTTGTATTTAGACAGAACGCGTCAGTGCTGTTTATGAGGTATAACCCATATCGCTTTGCCCAGCAATCGAGTTACAACCAAGGCATTCCTCTTGAGGCATTCATGATTGATCCGGTTGCTACGGAAGAAGGTATTCGCAGCGCAGCGCATCATTTTATGTTATTAAATACGGGGTCCCATTTTCTCATCAGCGAGCCGAGTTATATTCTGAAGGTTTTGAATGTTTACGTTTCTTGGTACCAGCACGCGACGGGTGCTTTCATCAAGGAGGAGAGGCGGATGCTGCTTTTCCATAAGGATGCTGTGCTAGCCAGTAATCCAGCGGTCCCATTGAAACGACGGGCAGTCGTGCTCCCTTCCTTGATAAAGATCGCCACGGTTATATCCCCGTGCGCTTTTCCTAGTAAGCCTCGACTAGATGTTCCTGCGACAGCGATAACCGTGGTATCTCCGAAGTTAAGCATTGGTTTGGAAATCGGGACCCGTCGTCTGAAGAAGCCTGTTAAATGAAAGATCTTATCATCGGCTGTCGGTGCCATTTCGCAGAAGAAAAAGAAATCCTTATTCTTTGCTGACGTCGTATTCATCCAGGAGCCTCATGCCCCCTTATAATGAGGGCTTGTACGAGTATGGCACCAATATCGGTCTGTTCGATGCGTTTGTGACCGATACTGATCTTCAGGCTGCTATTGAAGCTTCCAAACGACTGGCCCATGAACAAGAGGCGTTAGCTTCTATTGCGGAGTCCGGTATACTTCATTTATACTCTCCTATATATATCCTCTCCTCTTTTTTTGAATTTATTATGTTTTACTAACGCTCTCTCCCTTAACATGTATTTCTACTGAAGAGACTCTCTCGGCTTCCCTCAAGACGTTTGAGGAGGAGGAGAGGCTCCGCCCCTCCTTAGGCCTTGGTATAATTTGTTTCACTATTCCTTTACATTTTTAGTTCCTTTTATTCATGACTTAACTCTTTTCTTTATCCTATTACAGGAACCACCACAACCCAGGTTCTTCCCAGTGTAATGCAAACCTTGGGCGGTGATGCGGAAAATCCTTCAGAGCCACCGACTACGGCTAAGGCCTTCCCAAGGCCACTGCAGGAGGTGTTGTTGAAGCAACCGATGATGGATTCCACAGCGGATCCAGAGGCCGAGCTCGATTTGGACGATGATGTCCCCTTATCAGAAGTTTTGAGGCGATCGGTCCATACAACCCAGGTTAAGAGGAAGCGTAGAAAGCACGCCGTGAGGGAACGTCATGCTATCTTGGCCACAGGTGCAGGTTCGAGTAATGCTCAACCCTCTGGTATTCCTGTGGTGGACGTTCCTTCTACCCTGTCAACTACCAATAGACAGGTTGCGCGTGAGGCTCGAGAAGAGAGCGAACGGTTACTTCAAGGTAGAACAATACACGGTTCTTAGTAACATCCTTTTCCTTGAATCATAACACATATATTTTTTAACAGGACCAAATTTAGGGGATGGAGGGGCAAATGAAGTGTCGGCGATTAAAGATCTTGAAGTGGCAAACCTTCCTATGGAATCTGGGATTGTTCCGACTGCCGCTTCTTTTCCCTATGGATCTTTGGTATTGGCAGGTGATGCAAGCATTACGACGGCCCTTATCGAGTCAGGGGATGAAGGTGTGGATGCTGAATCTACTTTCCCAATGGAAACCGAGGAATCCGTCACAACTGGTGACGCTTCGGGCATTGTCTCGGTTTCTGTCCTATCAGGTACTCCTTGAGTTATTATCTTTGAGTTTTTTAATCCCGCTAGGCATCCCTAATGATACCTTCTTTATTCTGAGTATAGGCATGGTAAACCCTGAGGCTGTACTGACTGAAGAATTACCGCCGATCATTGACCTGACTGCCACGGTTCCTACCTTCTTTCCCGCGTCTCATCGAATTCTGGAAGGTAAAGATTTCTCATTTATTCACTTCTGCATAGATACCCTTTTCTTGTATTAACCATATATTGTCGTAATACTACAGGAGTTCTCTTCGATCACTTACATCAGGTATTAAGCTCGCATTTTGCCTTTCAATCGGAAGTCGTTCCCCCTTCCGGCATTGGTTAGTATATTGTCGCTTAGTGTCTCTTCTTTCCATGAGTAAGTTTTCTGTTGCTAAGCTTTCCTCGTATTGACCACAGTATCACGGCTCGAGGGAGGGAGCGAAGGAATAGTCGAGCCTCCTGTGCTTCCTATCTTGCCACCTTCAACAGCTGGTACGGTAGATCTCGTCCATCAGCTTTCTTCTAAATCTTTCAAGTTGAAATTTGACCCTTATTCGTGCGTGATTTATTTTGCAGCAACTATTCCGGCTTCGGTCCTTTTTGAGTCTCGTATTCCCATACCTACGGGACCGTTTGCTAAGCGTTTCTAAGGGCGTGCTGACTAGCAAGCGGATATTAAGCGAATTTATCGAAGATCTTGATGCTGAGGCTCTCACCTTTGCTGCGGATTTCGCTGATGAAGTCGACCCTATGCTGGCGACGCTTGTGAATTTCCACAACAAAGATTTCATCGGCCTTTGGGTAGATTATTGTAAGAGGATCGAGGCTTGTCTGCATGAGATCGAGCTCAACCGTCTCGCTCCTGAAGTATTGATCTTGAAGGCTCAGCGGGTCGTGTGGATCGAGCAAAGCGCCGATTTCCTTCAATATTTTGAACAAAAGTTGGCCTTGAAGCGAAAGGAGCATGAAACGGCTTCTGGTGAATCCATCCAATTGCGCTCCCAGATCGAAGCAAATGCCGCATAACTGCAAACTATTTTCCAAAACCTCCAACAATTTATTTCTAATAGGCTGGCGCTGAGATAGAACCTCGACTTTACCAAGCAAGGCATGCAAGATTGTGAGGTTGCCAAGCAAGAAATCGCTGAGAAGCTTTCATCATGCTTGCAACAATGGGCTCAAATTGAAGCAGGGCTAGCTGCAATAGTAGTATGCGAGGACGAGCTGTGGGGAGCGCGCGAACGGATTGCCAATTTGTTGAAAGCCCCACCTTCTTAACAATTGCAATTGTATTCCCCTTTTTTGTATCAATTGTATCTCTTAAACACTTTAGTTCGTGAATAAGAATATACATTTTTTTGCATGCGCTTATCTGTGTTTCGATGTCTTACTGTAGCGCTAATTAGTTTACTTACTCATTTCGGAGTTCGTAGTTTATTCACTCATTTCGGAGTCTCTAGTTTATGTACTCATTTCAGAGTTCTAGTTTATTCACTCGTTTCGGAGTTTCTAGTTTATGGACTCATTTCGGAGCTTGTAGTTTATTCGCTTATTTCGGAGTTTCTAGTTTATGGGCTCATTTCAGAGTTTGTTTAGTTTACCTCCCTTGGGTTTACAAGCAAATTTGTCCTAACGTTGTATATAGATAACCTCCACTCTTTGTTACAGAGGTCCGTTAGGTTTTGTGGTACTAGGGCTTTGGTTCGTGGTACCGTCGCGTTGGTTGATGTATTCCTCGATATGCGGTCTTTAAGCCATTGTTCGAGTAACCCCGCGACTGTCGTGTCTCTGATCCCTTCGGGGGCTGGACAAGACATCTTCAAGTAATCTCCTTAGGTTATATGACCGTCGGAAGAGCAAGCGTTAGAAATTTTCCATGTCGCTTTTTACTTAAGGTTAGGCTCGGTTTGGAGCCCCGATGAGTCATAACCACTCTGCACTGGTGTGGGATGATCTCCGATGGTCTCTTAGGTTTTATATAAGTTGTCGTCGAAACCTTGAAGCTGGGAATATGCCGTTGCTTCATTTTTGTTTGACGGTGCCGTGCCGTTTCTTTGCTGGAATAGGGTAGACATTTGTTGGACCTCTATGCTGTATGTATTGCAGTTGATGTCCGGAGCTAGGAATATGCCTTTGCTCCAATTTCATTTAGCTTGTTGGAGCTTTATTGACGTCACGTCTGCACTTTGATGGAATGAGAAGGAACGTTAGGCTGGAGCTAGGAATATGTCGTTGCTCCATTTTTGTTTGATGATACCATGCTGTTTCTTTGCTGGAATAGGGTAAACATCTATAGGACCACTATGCTGCATGTATTGCAGTTGAAGTCCGGAGATAGGAATATGCCTTTGCTCCAATTTCATTTAGCTCGTTGGAGCTTTATTGACGTCACGTCTGCACTTTGATGGAATGAGAAGGAACGTCGGGCTGGAGCTAGGAATATTTCGTTGCTCTACTTTGTTCGACCCTTGGGTCTTTGATGACGTTGCGTCTACATCGAGAAGGAACGTCGGGCTGGAGTTAGGATTTTGCCGTCACTCCGTTTTTTATTTGACCCTTGGGTCGTTGCGTCTGAGAAGAACGTCAAGCTGATCTTTAGGTTGTATATGAACTGTCGAGATCTGGCTCTCCCTTTGACGGAGCCTGGTAGGAAAATATGGTTCCTTTCCTTTCATTTGCGTCTATGGATTGTATACGGGGGTCGGTGTGGACCTTCCTGCATGGTAGAGGAGACTTTATTTTTTTTCATTCATTTTTTTTGCCGCGATGCTCTATCTTTTCAGCTTTTTATATCGCGAAATTCGCGATTGCCCAATCATTTCGGCTATTTATTCGCGGTGCCCAATCATTTCAGCTATTTTCTTTTATTTTTTACTCGCTACTTTTTATTGCGAGTTACCCAAACATTTCGACTATTTTCTTTTATTTTTTTTACTTGTTGCTTTTTATTGCGAGTTGGCCAAACATTTCGGCTAATTTTATATGCATCTTTTTCCTCGCTGATTTTTATTGCGATTTACCCCATCATTTCGGCTATTTCATATGCATATTTTTGGTTACTACTCGCTGCTGTTTTTATTGCGAGTTTGGGATCTGATACATTAGCATCTCTACACTGGGATATTGCCAGGAGCAAATCATCGTTTGCCTTTGTCGATTTGAACAAAGATGGCTTAGCAAACAGGATTAGGATCCTGTTGACTAAGGCTTTTGACTTTATGAGCCGTAAGGGTCTCATAAAGTTATTTCTTCCTACGAGTCGTGAGGATCTCGAAGGTGCATGTTCTCCTTAGAAGTCGTGAGGACTTCTAAGCGTATGTTCCCTTATAGGTCATAAGGATCTTATAGAAGTATTTTCTCCTTATGAGTCGAAAGGACTTACAAGTGTCGTTCACCATATGGGGGAATTTCGTGTCATTGGTGGAATTAGGTGAGGGCTATATTTATTTGTGCCCGTGGATTGTATACAAGGGCCAATATTGGACCGCCTGTAGGGCAACTTGGGGGGTACGACGTCTTAAGAACGGGTTTAGATCCCTGTAGCTTAAGGCTTTGAATCCCGTGAGCCGTGAGGGTCTCATGGGGAAATTCTCCTTACGAGTCATGAAGATCTCGTAAGTATATTTATTTTAACGAGAGTGCGCCCTTCTGGGTTTTCACAAGCCCGCTGGTAGTCCTGCTGTTTTTACTCACGGCGCCCTTTCGAGTTTTCATCCATGCCCATTTTATTTGTGGACATACCGTTTTTTTTCAACACGAGATTGTGCCCTTTCGGGTTTTCACAAACTCGCTGGTAGTCCTGCTGTTTTTACTCACAGAGCCCTCTTGGGTTTTTATTCGTGCCCATCTTGCTTGTGGACATACCGTTTTTTGACCCATCTGTTTGCCAATGGGGCTTGGGGTACTTCACCGCTAGAGTAGCTGTATAGCCAGTGAGACTTAAGTTGCAGTCTTCGCCGTTGGAGCTTCGATTGCAATATAGATCTCAAGAGAGCACGTCACCGTTTTGGAGGCGACGTGCTAATTTAGGGACATCTCGGTCCGTTATCGCCATTTTTGAGGCGACACGCTAGTTTTAAGGGCATTTTGGTCCAAAGTCGCCATGTTTAAGGCGAATTTTTAGTTTAAGGACTTTTCGGTCTGGTATCTCCGTTTTTGGAAACGAAGTTTTAGTTTAAGGACATCTCGGTCCGTTGTTAGTTTAGGGAATTCTCGGTCCGATGTCGCCATGTTTGAAGCGAGTAATTTCTAGTTTAAGGACTTCTCGGTTCATGATCGCCATGTTTGAGGCGACGGGGTTTCTTCGCATACTACTCTCAGATTTTTTGACTCAGGAAGATAGCGAGCGGACATAAGCGTCATCATCTATCATTGACCTAAGTCGTGACTCGTCAAGCGTAGTATTTTTTGATGAATCGGCCGTTTATTGGCCGAAATTATTTCACCATGCATATCCATGAGCAGGTAGGCTCCATCTTGGTAAACTTTTTCTATGATGTGCGGGCCTTCATAGATCGGTTCGAATTTCCCCCGTTTTGCATGATTGGGGATCATTGGTCTTTTGACGACAAGTATGAGTTCGTCTTGGCGGAATGTTCTTGGCCTGGTCAGTCTTTCATATGACCATATCATCCTTGCCTTATAAGCCTCTAGATTTTGTTGTGCTATAAGGCAAGTTTCGTCGAGGGCATCGAGCTCCTCTAGCCGGAGATGAGCATTTTCTTCATCTGTCAGCTCATGTCGAACAGCTACTCGTAGAGAATGAAGTTCTATTTCTAGGGGAAACACTGCTTCCGTGCCGAATACCAACATGTATGGTGTTGTATTCGTACCTTTTTTGAACGTTGCGCGGTATGCCCAGAGAGCTTCATGCAGCCTTTCGTGCCAATCTCTTTTGTTTCAATACACCGTTTTCTTTATAATCTTCATCAAGGTCTTGTTGAAAACTTCAGCTAGACTATTGGCATGAGGATTATAAACTGAAGAGTATCTCCAATCTATCTTATGCTGTTGTGTGAAGCGGCTGATTTTATGGCTCTTTTAGGCTGGCCCATTATCCGAGATAATTCGTTGTGGAGCGTCGAATCGGTAGATAACATGGGTTCTGAAGAAATGGAGGATATTCTCTGTCTTCACCTCCCTTAGTGGTACTGCTTCTGCCCACTTAGAAAATTAATCGGTCATTGCCAGTATGAACCGATGTCCTTTGGATGACGCTGGTTCAATGGGGCTGATTATATCGGTTCCCCACATTTCGAACGGCCAGCTAGCTACTGTTGGGTGTAGCGGGTTTGGATGCTGGTGGATGAAGTCCCCGTGAATTTGGTATGAGTGATACTGCTTCACATATTCGAGACAGTCCAGAATAATTGTGGGCCAATAATAATCCATTTTTTGATCTTCAGCTTCATCTTTGGCCCAGGTTGGTGAGAACCACAGAGTCCATCGAGAGTTTCTTGAACGACTCTCTTCTCTTCTTTTGGCCCTAGGCATCTTAGACACAGATGGTCGAACGATCTCTTATATAGAGTATCATTGACGAAGCTGAAGTACATAGCTCGTTTCATGAGCTAATGTCGAGACGACGTATTTTCGGTCTTTCGTCGAGATTTGAAGTAGTTTATGAAGACTTCTCTCCATTCGATGACCTATTGTTCGTCTACTATTTGAAAGGGCTATTTGTTCGGTCGTTTCTTTTCCTTCGGATATCTCTGTTAAGTCTTCCGAGGATATATCTGTTGGCGTGAGGATCCTGCGGCTTTGCACGATGATCTTTACGTCATCGAGGTCTTCGTCGGCTAATTCCTTAGCCAATGCATTGGCCTTGCTGTTTTCCACTCGTGTTATACTCTTCAGGATGTAGGAGGGGATTTGTGTCAACAGTTTTTGTACTCTTTCACCATACTTTATCAGCTCCGGCTTGCATGTCTGATAGTCTCCATTTACTTGGCTAACGATCAACTAGGAGTCTCCATATATGAGGAAGTCTTAGATTCCCATGTCGACAGCGATCTCGAGACCTGCTATCAAAGCTTCATATTCAGTTTCGTTATTAGTCCTCAGCTCCATTAGGGAGAGGGCGTAACTCAATATCCATCCTTGTGGAGTCATAAAGATAAGGCCCACCTCGGCTTTGATTATGGAGTTGTTTCGTGGAAGATGCTCCATCGAAATAGAGTTCCCATCGGGAATCATTTTCTTCCTTCTCTCCTTCGATTGTGTCGAACGCATGTTCATCCGGCAACTCGCAATTTAAGGGGGAGTCGGCTGGTATCGGATGCTCGGCGAGAAAGTCAGTGATGGCATGGCTTTTCACTGCTTTGAGAGGTTGATACGTTATCGAGAACTCCATCAGGAGGAGGGCCAATTTGGCAAGCCTTCCTGTTAATAAGGCTTTTGACATCAGATATTTGAGGGGATCCATCTTTGATATTAGATGGACCTTATGTGCTAGGGCGTAATGTCTGAACTTCGTTATCGCGAAGATCAGTGCTAGGCAATGTTTTTCGATGGGGTGTAATTGTTTTCTGTCGCTAGGAGAACTCGGCTCAAATAGTATAGAGCTCTCTCTTTTCCCTGATCGTTCTCTTGTGCCCATAGCACGCCTAAAGAACCCTCAAGAGCAGTTGTATATAGGACAAGGGGTTTTCCTTTAACCGGAGCGGTCAAAACCGGTGGATTTTGCAGATATTGCTTGATTTCGTCTAGTGCATTTTGGCATTTTTGAACCCAAACGAACGGGGTTCCCTTCTTCATCAAATAACTGTAAGGACGGCACTTTCCGGAGAGGTTGGCTAAGAACCGTCGGATATACGCAAACTTTCATTGGAGAGACCGCAGTTGTTTGAGGGTCCTTGGCATAGGCATTTCTATAATCGCCTTGATCTTTGAAGGATCAATTTCGATACCCCGGTGCCGTATGATAAATCCTAGGAATTTTCCTGAAGAGAATTCGAACGCGCATTTCAAAGGATTCATTTTTAGATTGTACTTCCGAAGACATTGGAACACTATTTTTAGATGCTCCCAATGCTCTTCGTGAGATCTACTCTTCACCACAAGGTCATCAATGTAGCATTCAACAATCTCATGGATGAGGTTATCAAAGATCCTCGTCATAGTCCTCTGATAGGTAGCACCAGCGTTCTTCAGACCGAAAGGCATCACCTTGTAGCAAAATATACCCAACGGAGTCCGAAAGGCAGTATGCTTCTGGTCTTCAGGATGCATTTTTATTTGATTGTATCCTGAAGATCAATCCATGAAGGAGAAGACCTCATGGTTAGACGTGTTATCGATCATTAGTTCGGTAACAGGTATTGGGAAGTCATCCTTCGGGCAACCTTTGTTGAGGTCCCGAAAGTCCACGCAGATGCGCACCGTCCCATTTTTCTTCATCACCGGAACGATGTTAGCGATCCAGTCAGGATATTGTAAGTCGATGTAGTACACCCCAGTACTTGTGGGGGGGCGGAATTTTTCAAAAACGATCATGTTTAAAGAACGAACATCGACTAACCGCTTGAATCGAAGCTAAACTATAAATAACCGTACACAAAGAGTTTCTTATCAATTGTGTTTAGGGATTATACCTAATGAAACCGGTCCTTCGTCTTTGTGTCCTCCTTTGTTCTCCTCGACCTTCTCTAGGTAGTAGACGATCCACCCGAGAGCAAAACACCAAGCTACACCTCTAACTTGAGGTAACTAATCTACTTTGATTGCTAATCAAAGAAGAAAGGATGATATAGAGTGAAGGTAATGGATGTTTAAGTCTAACTAATCCTTTGATCTCAACACATGAGGATTAAGGATTAGGGTTTGAAGATGAGAGCTTGAGGAGAGAGAATGTGAGATGAGTGAATGAGATAAGATTGAGTGTATCATAATATATTATGAAGCATTCTTATTTTAGAATAATGAATAATAGAAATGAATAAGCATGCTTCATAAATGAAAAGAGGTGATTCATTAAGCATGTGTCATTATCATTTATGGTGCAATAATGATAATGATGAATCACTCTCATGACTCACAATCTTATCCAAAGTAACCTCCTTAGTCACATCTTCTAGAAGCTTCTCGTACAATTACGAGAACGCCCCTCCAATCCGCAAAAATACGGAAAAACTTTAGACCGTAAAAATCCAATAACCGGATACCAGTAACTGGCTTAAACCAAAGCCGACTGGTAAAAACTGTCCGAAAGTCGTACGTGCGTAAACGCACGTATGCGTCCGAACCCTTGTCGTAAAACCATACGACCTCTATATCGTTTCGCCTGGAATAGGAAACTCTCTGTGTGGGACTCTAGAGACTCGACTACTACGCTGGCAGTGGGTTTAACCACAGACCGCAAGCGGCACTAGCTGTACGTAACGGTCCCCAGGTAGTTGTCGATAAGAAGGCCGATGAGAAAACCCATCCGAACTCCTGCTGAGTCTGATGTGACAATCTCCATACAGTCCGGTCCGTTCGTCCAAGACTATCGCATATCGGGCCTAGGGGGCGGCAAGCGTCAGTCCCCTAATAGCGGTATAAGTCGTGTCGGAGGGAAGCCCATTACACCCTGAGAAACTACTGGAACCTACCAGCAAATCTCGCTTGCCCTGGCCAGGGACTTTGCGTAATGGCTCTCTGACACAGCACGATATCTACTCCCAATACCGGGAGGGACGAATCCTGTCTAACCGCCACTGCCTCCAAGTGCTCGGGACTGCACCCAACTGCTACCTGTTTGCACGACTCCTTTGAGCCGTGGTAGGGTAGCAATCTAAGAACAGTGGGACACACTCGAGGCGAAGTAGCAGTGTCAAGTCTGTGGACTATGCTGTACTCATGTCACCTGGGAACTGCTCACTGACGACTGGTATCAAACCAACCAACAGTTCCCTGTGAGTCCTGTCCGGTGTACCCGTAACCTAACGAGCACCTGCATACTATCTCCAGTACGACGTACTGACGGCTGTGGGACAGACCATCTCCCCAACCGGGATGAGAAGCGTACACACTAGTCTACTCCGGAGTATCGATGCTCTGTCTCGATAATCCACGACCAGGGACCTGAATAAGGATGTGCTTGTAGACTACCCAGCCCCCACTAGTGTGACTGCCATCACAACGCTGGTAGACAAGCAAGATCCTAAGAGCTCTATCAATACGTACACTCACATATTAAGATAGAAAAACCAAGTAGCATACTACCATGTTTAGCAAGACTGTTATATACATGTGAATATCCCAAGCTTCCATTAAGTAATATACAAACTAGTATGATACAGTAATGGTCTTCTAGGACATAAACACTAACAATCTCCCACTTGCACTAGGGCCATGTACTGGCATATCGTAGACCAATGATCTCGAGTAGCCTCTCGAACTGAATCTGAGGAAGGGCCTTCGTGAATGGATCAGCAATGTTCTCTTCTGAAGCAACTCTCCGAACCTCGATCTCCTGACGATCAATGATCTCCCTGATCAGGTGATACCGCCTCAAGATGTGTCTGGACTTCTGATGGGACCTTGGTTCCTTCGCTAAAGCTATAGCTCCGTTGTTGTCGCAATACAGAGGTATTGGATCAACTATGGTAGGAACCACCTGAAGTTCTGTTAGGAACTTCTTCATCCAGACTGCTTCTTTTGCGGCATCGCAAGCAGCTATATACTCCGCTTCCATCGTCGAGTCAGCAACGGTGTCCTGCTTGGAGCTCTTCCAGCACACCGCCCCTCCATTAAGGGTAAAGACATAACCCGACATGGACTTGGAATCGTCCTTATCACTCTGGAAGCCGGAATCAGCAAAGGCCTCCAACCTGAGGTCTTTTCCGCCGTAAACCAAGAACATCTCCTTAGTCCTCCTCAGGTACTTGAGAATGTTCTTTACTGTTATCCAGTGTTTCTCCCCTGGGTCTGACTGATACCGACTTACCACGCTTAGTGCGTAAGCTACATCTGGTCTGGTACACAACATCGCATACATTATAGAGCCTACCGCAGAAGCGTAGGGTATAATAGACATGCGTTCCCTTTCCAAATCAGTCTTGGGAGACATCTCTTTGGAGAGGGTGATTCCGTGACAAGCCGGTAGATTACCGCGCTTAGAATCTTCCATACTGAATCTTTTCAGTATAGTGTCGATATATCTGGACTGCGAAAGTCCCAACATCCTCTTGGATCTATCACGATAGATCCGGATCCCCAGAATGTAAGAGGCATCACCTAGGTCTTTCATGGAGAACCTGTGTGACAAGAATCCTTTGACAGATTGTAGCATAGGAATGTCATTTCCTATCAATAGAATGTCATCCACGTATAAGACGAGGAATACGACACTTCTGGCTACAACTTTACTATATATGCACGGCTCATCTGGATTTTTGATAAAGTCATATTCTTTGACTGTCTCATCAAAACAGATGTTCCAACTCCGCGATGCCTGCTTTAGTCCATAAATAGACTTAAGCAGCTTGCATACTTTCCCGCTGCTCCCACTCTGATTGAAACCCTCTGGCTGATCCATATAGACGCTCTCTTCTAAATTTCCATTCAGAAAAGCCGTCTTTACGTCCATCTGCCAGATTTCATAATCATGGAAGGCAGCAATAGCAAGAAGGACCCGAATGGATTTGAGCATAGCCACAGGAGAAAAAGTTTCGTCATAGTCCAAACCAGTTCTTTGACGAAAACCCTTTGCAACAAGTCTAGCCTTATAGGTTTCCACCTGCCCATCTACACCAATCTTTTTCTTGAAGATCCATTTGCATCCTATGGGTTTTACCCCATCTGGAGCAAAGTCCAAAGTCCATACTTTGTTGGTGTACATGGACTCCATTTCGGTCCGCATTGCATCTAGCCATCGTACCGAGTCGCCGCTCTGGATGGCCTGCCGGAAGTCAGTAGGTTCATCATCTTCTATGATGCAATCCTCTCTATCCCCGTCTATGAGAAAACCGTAGTATCTCTCAGGCGGATGAGACGGCCTACTACTCCTGCGGAGGGGTGCGGGAATGTCCTGTTGTTCCTGAACTTCCGGTTCTACCAAACTTTCAGTATTGGTTTGTGGTTCTGGAATTTCTTCCAGTTCTATTTCGCTCCCACTTGATTCCTTTTCTAAAAACAGATGTTCCAGAAAATGGGCATTACGAGAAACAAAGACCTTTTGTTCCTCTGCGTAATAGAAATAATATCCCTTGGAGTTCTTTGGATATCCCACAAACAAACATTTTACTGATCGTGCCTCGAGCTTGTCCACATGCTGCTTTTTAACAAAAGCTGGACATCCCCAAATCTTCATATGCTGAAGATGGGGTTTCTTCCCAGTCCACATCTGATATGGAGTGGTAGGCACAGTCTTGGTAGGAGCCCTGTTCAGAAGATATGCCGCTGATTCTAGCGCATGACCCCAGAAAGATCGCGGTAACTCAGCATTACTCATCATGGATCGTACCATATCTAATAGGGTTCGATTCCGTCTCTCCGATACACCGTTATGCTGTGGAGTGTACGGAGGAGTAAGCTGAGAGAGAATTCCTTTCTCTTTTAGGTAACCTAGGAACTCGGCACTCAAGTATTCACCACCTCGATCAGATCTAAGTGTCTTTATACTTTTGCCGGTTTGGTTTTCTACTTCATTCTTATACTCTTGGAATTTCTCAAAAGCCTCGGATTTATGTTTCATCAGATAAATGAATCCGTATCTTGAGTAATCATCCGTGAAAGTAATGAAATAGGAAAAACCACCTCTCGCATGTGTAGACATTGGACCACATACATCGCTGTGTATGAGTCCTAAGAGCTCGCTCGCTCTTACTCCTTGTCCAGTGAATGGAGTCTTTGTCATCTTTCCTTTGAGACAAGATTGACAAGTGTCATAAGATTGATATTCGAACGAGTCCAAATATCCTTCTCTATGCAACTTAGTCAACCTTCTCTCATTGATGTGACCCAGTCTACAATGCCATAAGAAAGCTTTATTTAAATCTGGAGACTTTCTTTTTAGTGTGTTCTGGACATTGAAAATTTGGAGTTGGTTTAAAACATATATGCCGTTATTTAATGTACCGGACCCAATCAAACCATGATTAAGGTGGATGTTGACAACATCTCTTACAAACGTGAAATCATAACCTTTATTTGATAACAAGGAAACTGATATGATATTACACGTTAAGCTTGGCACAAAATAACAGTTATGTAAAACCAAAATGTGTCCACTCGTCAATCCTAGGTGATAGTCCCCGACGGACGCAGCTCCCACGCTAGCTCCGTTAGCAACCTTTAGGGTCATATCACCTTCCTTCAGCACTCTACGGTTTCTCAGTGCCTGCAATGAATTGCAAATATGAGATCCTGATCCGGTATCCAATACCCAGGAAGTAGAGTTGATCGACAGACAATTCTCAATTACAAACACACCTGAAGTCGAAGCCACAGCTTGCTTCGGTCCCTGGTTCTTGGCGTTCCACGCCTTGCAATCCTTCTTCCAGTGCCCTTTCCTGTGACAATGGAAGCACTCATCCTGGCCAACTATCGGTACTGCAGTCTTTTTCTTTCCCTTCCCTCCCACCTTACTAACACCTCCTCTAGGTCTGGGTGCGGCCTTCTTCTTCCTTCCTTTGGCCCTAGCCTTGGACCCGGAAGAAGATGTACCGCCAACAAACATAGCGGGTGTTTCCCTTGAATTCTTCAAGGTGCCCTCTGCACTCCTTAACATGTTCAGGAGTTCCGGAAGTTCAACTTCTTTTCTTTGAAGGTTGAAGTTCAGGATAAACTGGGCGTAGGTGTGAGGAAGGGACTGGAGAATAAGGTCTGTATAGAGCTCATTATCCAAAGTCGTCCCAAGGTCTGCGAGCTCTTCAATATAGCCGATCATCTGTAGGACATGTTCACCTACCGATGACCCGACAGCCAACCTCGCTCGAAACAAGTTCTTAGAGGTCTCGTATCTTGCTATACGAGATTGCTCTCCATAAAGTTCCTTTGTATGGAGAAATATGCCATCTAGGGACATATCCTCGTGCCTCCTCTGATGTTCATTGTTCATCGAGGCAAGCACGATGCACTTGGCTCTCGCGCAATCTAAATCCCAGGTTTTGCGGATTTCCTTATCCGCATTACTGGATTTGGGACCAGGGACAGCAGGTGCCGTAGCGGTGAGGACGTACCCCAGTTTGTCATAGGTCAAAGCCATTTTGACATTCCGCAGCCAATCTTTATAGTTTGGCCCCGTCAGTATATTTTTCTCTAAAAGTAACTTAAGTCCAGTCATTTTCAGGGTCGCTGCAATTAGGAGAGAGAGAAGAAAACTCTTTAGCATGATGCTCTTGCAAGTTTAGAGTGGTTTTTAGTTTGATGGCTCCCACTGTTTCTCGAATCCTTCCTCAAACCATAAAAGAAGAATTAGTCAAGACTATTCTCACCGTACAATACTTGCTTAACCGTTCAGCCAGGCTGGTGTCGGTACTTCGAGGGAGGTTTTCCAACGCTTTCGCGAAGTTCCTTAATTAAATAACCTCTTTTCTCTAGGGGCGTAATCCCGCTGACACTTTTCTGGACACCTACTAGGTTTATAGCATTGATCGTTAAGTGACGAATATCCTGATAAGTAGCATATACTCACAGTAGGATCGGGATCCAAATATCATCGTCTGATAATGTTGTAGGAATGCTACCAACATTCATCAAACTCAAAATGGTATGCATCTCTTTGCAAATTTCAGTTTCTTTAGAAATTCCCGATATACATTTTTGCCCCATGCTCTTATGACCTTGGCGTTGGTCAAAATATCATAAGTCACATGTCAAGTTCTACCCATCATTATCTTGTTAATTTGAACCCATCCGTACATATCCTTGACGTTGGCCAAAATGATCATACGACTGTCCCAAACTAACTCATCTATCTATGCAACAAATGAATATCCAGCAGCTACCAAACACTATGCCTTGGCGTTGGTCAAAATACATAGCTTGAATACTACTGAATACCCAGATGAAATGACGGAGGGCTACGAATGGTTTTGGCGAAACCGTGAACGTAGTGAACTTGATATAACCGAAGGAACCTGATAGCTTTTAAAAGGAGTGGTTAAATCTCCGCATTTAAAAATATCTGTTTTAAAAATAACCGAGTGGTTTCTTTTAAATTGTTCCAACGATTAAAACTTGGTTTATTTTCTTTGCATTATAGATAATGCGTCCCATCATTAACCTATCATTGCAGAAAACAACGAAAATACAACGTCCTCTTATGCCATCCGCATTCGCCACGGGGTCCCGTCATCACCCGTTAGGTTACTTAACTAACGACAGAGCGGGGGCTGGGCTAGCGCGGGTGTAAAACATAAGTGACGTCTAAATAGCTATCATATATATAGATATTTTACATTCGTCTGACGCAATGATATTCATTCCAGAACACAGATAAACAATATTGGATTTGCAAGCAATCTGTATTTCTTTTTATCCTGCAAGAAAAGACAGATTACACAGTTGTGATGAATAGCCGTTACCCCACCCTCGACCCCTACGGGTACGGCAAACTACCCACCCGGCAGTTTGTGTACCCCACCTTGGGTCAGTCCTAGGAGCAAAAACAGTAAAATGAAATAATACAACGGTGGCTACAACCGCAACCTGGATGTGCCCCGCAAAAATAATATTACAACAAATTACATTTACAACAAATGAATTAAACAATAACCCATTGCTAAACCCCGGCTAAACACCACAACAGTCCAATACAGTTTATATGCACAAACAGATATAACCATTTCAGAAATGTGCAACCCCCTGCCAACTGACATACTAGCAGTTAGGGGAGGTTTACGAACACATTAAACAATCACAGATATAATCCAATATGCAAATACTGTACAATTTCGATCGATTAAACATCTTTAATATTGCTCCAAAAACTGCTCTGTTAAACTGAAACCTGAGCAAAATTAAAATATTCCAGAAAATCACAAATATTACACAGAAGCAACAGAAGAAAAATTGGCTCCTGACTCGCCAACTCGGCGGCGGAACCGCGGCGACTCAGTAGGGTGAGGCCGCGGTTCCGCGGCGAGTTAGACGATTCAGCCGACTGTTTTTCTTGGGTGTTCTTATAATGTCTTGTCAAGCTTTCTGAACGAACCTGAAAAATTTTTGGACATCGTTTTAAATTCGACAGAAACTTAATTTTTCGGGACTTTCCGGTTTCGTTTTTTCCGTTCGAAATTCGTACAAATTTGCAATTAAGTTATTTATTGTTTAGCGAGGCTCTGATACCACTGTAAGTCGATGTAGTACATCCCAGTACTTGTGGGGAGGCGGAATTTTTCAAAAACGATCATGTTTAAAGAACGAACATCGACTAACCGCTTGAATCGAAGCTAAACTATAAATAACCGTACACAAAGATTTTCTTATCAATTGTGTTTAGGGATTATACCTAATGAAACCGGTCCTTCGTCTTTGTGTCCTCCTTTGTTCTCCTCGACCTTCTCTAGGTAGTAGACGATCCACCCGAGAGCAAAACACCAAGCTACACCTCTAACTTGAGGTAACTAATCTACTTTGATTGCTAATCAAAGAAGAAAGGATAATATAGAGTGAAGGTAATGGATGTTTAAGTCTAACTAATCCTTTGATCTCAACACATGAGGATTAAGGATTAGGGTTTGAAGATGAGAGCTTGAGGAGAGAGAATGTGAGATGAGTGAATGAGATGAGATTGAGTGTATCATAATATATTATGAAGCATTCTTATTTTAGAATAATGAATAATAGAAATGAATAAGCATGCTTCATAAATGAAAAGAGGTGATTCATTAAGCATGTGTCATTATCATTTATGGTGCAATAATGATAATGATGAATCACTCTCATGACTCACAATCTTATCCAAAGTAACCTCCTTAGTCACATCTTCTAGAAGCTTCTCGTACAATTACGAGAACGCCCCTCCAATCCGCAAAAATACGGAAAAACTTTAGACTGTAAAAATCCAATAACCGGATACCAGTAACTGGCTTAAACCAAAGCCGACTGGTAAAAACTGTTCGAAAGTCGTACGTGCGTAAACGCACGTATGCGTCCGAACCCTTGTCGTAAAACCATACGACCTCTATATCGTTTCGCCTGGAATAGGAAACTCTCTGTGTGGGACTCTAGAGACTCGACTACTACGCTGGCAGTGGGTTTAACCACAGACCGCAAGCGGCACTAGCTGTACGTAACGGTCCCCAGGTAGTTGTCGATAAGAAGGCCGATGAGAAAACCCATCCGAACTCCTACTGAGTCTGATGTGACAATCTCCATACAGTCCGGTCCGTTCGTCCAAGACTATCGCATATCGGGCCTAGGGGGGCGGCAAGCGTCAGTCCCCTAATAGCGGTATAAGTCGTGTCGGAGGGAAGCCCATTACACCCTGAGAAACTACTGGAACCTACCAGCAAATCTCGCTTGCCCTGGCCAGGGACTTTGCGTAATGGCTCTCTGACACAGCACGATATCTACTCCCAATACCGGGAGGGACGAATCCTGTCTAACCGCCACTGCCTCCAAGTGCTCGGGACTGCACCCAACTGCTACCTGTTTGCACGACTCCTTTGAGCCGTGGTAGGGTAGCAATCTAAGAACAGTGGGACACACTCGAGGCGAAGTAGCAGTGTCAAGTCTGCGGACTATGCTGTACTCATGTCACCTGGGAACTGCTCACTGACGACTGGTATCAAACCAACCAATAGTTCCCTGTGAGTCCTGTCCGGTGTACCCGTAACCTAATGAGCACCTGCATACTATCTCCAGTACGACGTACTGACGGCTGTGGGACAGACCATCTCCCCAACTGGGATGAGAAGCGTACACACTAGTCTACTCCGGAGTATCGATGCTCTGTCTCGATAATCCACGACCAGGGACCTGAATAAGGATGTGCTTGTAGACTACCCAGCCCCCACTAGTGTGACTGCCATCACAACGCTGGTAGACAAGCAAGATCCTAAGAGCTCTATCAATACGTACACTCACATATTAAGATAGAAAAACCAAGTAGCATACTACCATGTTTAGCAAGACTGTTATATACATGTGAATATCCCAAGCTTCCATTAAGTAATATACAAACTAGTATGATACAGTAATGGCCTTCTAGGGCATAAACACTAACAGATATTGAACCTTTTGGATGAAGCCAGAGTCGATTAGTTTCTTGACTTCAGCGTGGATGCTCATATCGAGTTCGAGCCGCATTCTTCTTGGCGCCTGCTTTACTGGTTTTATGTCCGGCGATATAGCCAGCTCATGTGCCGCTACTTTTGGATCTAGACCAAGCATTTCGGAATAGTTCCATGCGATGCAGCTTTTATACTGCATGAGCACATCTTTTAACATGGATACCTGTTTTTCAGATAGTAGCTCACTAACGCACGTCGGCCTCGAATCGTCTTCCGCCTCCAAGTCAATTTTCCTTAGGTTGTCCGCCGTAGTGTGCATCCCATCTTCCAGCTCTTTTGGTGCTAGTGGAAATTCTAAGATCACCTCGTCCTCGTCTTTATTTGCGATGCACCTGTAGAGGTCATCCATATTTTCATGCCCCCACTCTTTTGAGAGCGTTATCATACGGCAGGTACGAGTTCACTTCCATTCTTGACATTGAGAAGGTCGTATCCTCGCGGTATAAGTCCTTTTTGGCTCATGCTTTTGCGGTGGGGTTACCCTCCATCTGTCGGATAAAGCGAACCTGCCTTGCTGATACTGATCTTGTACCCAATCTTTGAAGGTGAAGCAGTCTTCAAAGGAATGAACAATGTCTCGATGGTAGGAGAAATAATCCGGATGATGGACCTCGTTTATTTGTTCGGGGTACCGAGACTCTGGAAGCGTCATTATATGGTGCTTTATTAAAAGATTGAATATTTTCCTTGTCTTGTCTTGAGGGAAAGAATATTCCCGACCCATCTTATTTATAAAGGACGGGTTCCAACCGCGTTTTTCTTGATAACGAGGCTTCTTAGATCTGCCTTGTCGTTTTCGAATGTTGTTTGCATCCTTTGCCATTTTTTGCTTCTATTTCAGGACTTTCCATCGTGGGGCGAACGTACGACTAGCTGGGGTCGAAGGGCATTGTAGCCTTCTTTCTTCGCTGATTGCTGATTGAGACGTTGTGTCCTGGCCTTTTTGTAAACACCCATTTCGCGAATGTGTAATCCCGACACTTTTGACCGTCTTCTTCTATTAGCTGGTCAACTTGTTCTTCGAACAATGGACTTAACATTCTTAGAGGGGGATTTTGCTCTATTTCAACGTCACAACTATTTGGAAGAGCGTTCTTTTCTTCACCTCAGCTGTTTATGACACGACAGATGTGGAATCGCTCCCGTTTCTTAGACCAAATGTATCCGAGCCCGGTTGTCTCCATATTCCCATTTGGCATCTTTTGCTAGGTCCCAGGGATATCCCAAATCATTTTGTAGAAGTAAGCTTGTCGAATAGTTTGTTCGAAGGGTACACCCTGGCATTTTAATAGCCTTTTCAATCCCTCTGCATAGTATCTTGGCAGAAAGATTGGTTGAAGCCTATCAAGTGAGAAATCGGCATCGTGCCAGACTTCTTTCTTGACTCTGGACTCCATAGATTGGTAGAAGAGGATCGCCTTTTCATCACTTCGCCTGGGAGGCACATAGAAAGTCTGTAGTTCCTGTATACTGTATGTATCGAGCTCATCAAGTTCCTTGTAATGCCGAGACAGAGCCATTATGATTTGTAAACTCTGATCGGCTCCAGCAAAGGATTGCGCTGACGGACGGACAGAGAACACTGTGTTGTCCTCGTCTTCCGAGTCACTACCGAAGACCAAAATAGGAGTAGATGATCCGGGCTTGTTGTCTTGGATTTGTCTTAAGTAGACTATTTCTTCATCTTTCTCGGCGTCGCTCCCAAAGATCGGGATGGTAGCAACGGACTTTTGTTTATCCTCCGGCTTATGATATCTTTCTGTATCTTCGAAGTCTGGTAGTAAGTACTTTGCATCTTCATATTTCCGGACTTCGTTTACTGAGAACGGGTTTAGTTCACCTATAACGGTGTATTCTAAGCCATCTTTGAAATACTTCATACACTAATATTGTGTAGAAGGGACGATGTTGTACTCATGTAACCAAGGCCTGCCGAGCAGAGCATTATAGCAAGTTTTGGTGTCAATGACATGAAATTTAATGTCACTGACGAGCAGCCCGAAGCGTAATGTCAGTATTACGGACCCAAGCGTCCGTGACGATTGTGAGTCAAACCCGGAGGTGGTAATTTTGTCTCAAGCCAAGTGCTGAACGTTCATGAAAATCTCCTTCAGCACTTTCACGTTGAGAAGGTTGACGGAGGATCCGTTGTCGACAAGGATTTTGCCTATCTTAATGTCGTGGCAGTACCCGGTGACGTATAATGGGCGGTTATGCTCGCACGTTCCGAGGAGGAGATCTTCATTGCTGAATGTAATGTCAGCTGTGTGAACCTCTGCCAGCTCTTCCTTCATCCTTTCTTCTGCAAGGAAAGCTTGGAACTGATCAGGCTCTTGTAATGCCTTGATCATAGAATCTCGTACCTCATTAGATAAGAGGAGAGCATCCAGTATGCTCAGTTGCGAGGGCATTTTCCTCAGATGTGCTAGGACATTGTAATCCCCCTTATTTTTCTTCGGTAGGTCTGTAGCTGCGATCTTTTTTACGACTCCATCGTTGAGGGTGATTCCCTCAGGGATTTTTTTCTTTCCCTTTGTTTTTTTGTTCGAACCTTTGTTTGTAGGTCTGAGGTTCTTTTTAACCAGCGTGCAGTTACGCAGCTGAATGTTCTCACAGTTCTTCCCCTCCTCTTCTTTTCCGGAGGTGAAGTCTCTGAAAAGAGGGCTGGGGACTATATCGTCTTCAAAATCGCTCCCGAAAGTAAGAACCTGGGGTTTATCCCCTCCCGAACTGGTATCAACCATATGACAGTTTCCATTCATTTTCTTACACGCACATGCCGTATTTTTTTGCCGTCGACGAGCTTCGCGCTTCATCCTCTTGAAGTGTTGTTGATGGGCAACATATCCTTGCCACAACTTCTTGAAGGAAGTGCATCCTTCGGTGGGATGAGTAACCCTCCGATGGTACAGGTAGTAGTTCGGATGTGAATTCTCTTTGTCGAGGTGTATGACCCCAGGAGTGTTTCCTATGAGAGATGGCAGCTTCATTCCCATTGACAGGTCTTTGGCAAACTACTTTTCCGTTTTGATCCTGCTCTTATTTACCGCAAATGTGCTTCGGTTTGGTTGGAGTACTTTATGACTCATCCTTACCGCAACTTCTTTATCCTGACGCTGACGCTTAGTCTTTTCGTATATGGTTGTTTCGCGTTCTCGGTCAAGTTTGCTTTTTCGAAAGGCTTCGTTTAACAGCCTATCGATCAGGTCTTCTTCCGGCAGTTCCGGGGATTTTGGCACCGATCATGCCCCCAGTTCCTCTGCATTGTTTTCTGATGCTGAGGGAGCTTCTTCGTCATTTAACGACGAATGGGAAACCATGTGGCAACTTGCTACATAGTTTTCAGTATCTTCTTATGAGTTATTCCCCTCATCGTTGTCACTCTCTTCGTTCTCAAGAATATGCTTGAGGAACTCTTCGAGGGTGACCGGTGTCCGCGCCTTCTGGTTGTACTCCTCCACCATGTCAATGTACTTCTGCAAGTCTGTACGCTTGTCGTCATACTCAATAGGCTACACATGCTTCTTGGTCTTCTTCTTTTCCTTCAAAGACTTTGAAGACTTGACTTGAGGATTTTGCCCTTTGTCAACAATGTTCGGTACGGGACGCATTTTCAGCATCCCTTCGATGATTTCAGGTTCAAGTGGGCTCTTCCACCTGACTGCTGGACATGCCTGTAGATCCTTCATCATTCTCTTGGTTTTTGCTAAAAGAACGACTTCCCATGGAGCTTCTTCCATGAGCAAGCATGATACCCCGGGCGTATCCACCTTTTTGGGAGTGTGCTTTCAAGGCGGGTTCACCCTCCAGTTCTCAGACAGCGCGAATTTCCCCTGTTGATACTGGTCCTCGACCCAGTTTTTGAAGACATGGCAATCTTCAATTGGGTGGCTCAGCATTCTGTGATAGGAGAAGTAGTTGGGGTTATTGACGTCGCCAGGTTGTGGTGGACGTCGTGGATCTGGAAATGTGATGAGTTTGTTGTGCACTGCCAGCTCAAACGGTCTCTCCGTCTTATCACGGGGAAATGAGTAAGCGCGTCCTAGCCTTTCTTACAGGGATAGGCGCGGACACATGTTATTTTGGCGAGCAACCGGTTTCGGGTCACTCGGTTGCTGTTGAGTGTTAGCAACAAAGGCTGCTTTCCCTTTACCCTTGGCATTTCGAGGGTCCATTTTTGAGGAGGAAGGCCCGTGGCCCATCTGGTCTATTTGAGCTAATTTGTCGATCAGAGCCTGGAAGGTGGTCGGCTTGAAGAACGTCATGAACTGGGACACATTCGTTTGAAGACCAAGAGTCCCGATGAACATGCCCACGGCAGGGGATTTTTCGATGCGTTGTTCACACTTTGACCATAGGTTCCACCACCGGATCACGTATTGGACCCAGGTTTCTCCTGACTTCACCCTGGCATTGATTAATGCCGTGATCGGGGTGCGCTCGCTTGCGATGGCGAACCGCTGTGTGAATAGCAGTTCCATTTCTTTGAATGTTTTCATGGATTCATTTGGGGCTCCGAGTACCATTCAAAAGCCGTTTCTGACAGACTGCCAACAAACTGGCGAAGCAACAGTTTGTCGTCGCCTCCAGTGTTGCCGCACAAAGATATGAATTGTGCGACATGTTGATGCGGGTTTCCTGTCCCCTTGTATATATGTAACGTAGGGATCGTATATCCCGGCGGGTACTTGATTTGGTCATACCAGCCTCGATACGGTCGTCCAGTTTTGATGATTTGGCCAGCCGCTTCACTAGCTTGATGAGCTTATATTTATTGAACTATATAGTCATCAAGAGTAGCCTTGGAGATCATTTCCTCCTTAGCTGTTGACAAAGCCGGAAGATGGTTTGATGTTTCCCCTCTGTCATCCTCGATGACTATCGGTGGATCCTCGGCTGGAGGCTCTGGCTGAATCATCATTCTAACCATGCCCTGGTACAAAAGCGTCATCTGCTTTATGTTAGTAGCTTGTTCCGTGACCTCCTTGTCCTTTCTTTCAAGCACTCTTTGCAGGAACTCTGTATCGGTCTCCTGCTCATGGTGATGTTCGCTTGCTGGTTCCGGATTTTCTTTCTACCCGGTGAGTGCTGCCATTTTCGTCAGCATCTCCTCGAGCTTTTGTTGTTGCTCCTGGGCTTTTTTTCAATGACCGAGTTTGCGGTCAGTGACTTACAGAAGAACGGCTTTCATCTTTCCCGGAAGCCATGTAGACGTATGCACGATCATGCCTCCAGACTTGGGGCGTTTGGGTCCATCGCCTTTGGAATTTTCCACCGGCGGTAGGATTTTCTCTGGCCTCATCCTTTTGTGGGAGGTCGAAGTTGAAGGAGCCATTATAACAGGCACCTGTGTGGTAGAAGTCCCTCACTGTATGACGGAGGGATGGTCTTCCTTTTGCCGAGCCTTTGATTTCTTCGGTCGACGAGAGTAATCCTTGTTAATTACAGAGTCCTAGAATTTCCGCTAGACCCTGTGGATTTAGGAGGAGAGCCGTTGATGGGGCCGCTCTGTCTTTTCCTGCACCATGGCTTCTACAGGCGGGGGCGATTTCTTCAGCACCGCTATTGGAGAGTTCTTTCGCACTCTCCTGAGTAGATCAAAATTGTTCCCGGTTGGAACAGCAGCGTCAACTTCCACCATTGGAGCTGGTGGGGTAAGTCCAGAGGGGGAGTTGCCCCCGGTTTTTCTCACCCGACGCCAGTGGCGATGTCGAGCGTGTCTTGCAGATGGGACCACCTCGGTTTTGGAAGCGGTTGTAGCTTTCCCCTGGTTTTGTGGAGGAGCTCTAGCAGTTGCCAGCCTGTTAAAGACCAACATCCTTGGCAAGATTTGATTGGAGACGGTCAGCCTCTCGAAGACTGATCGCCTGACTGGTGAAGCACTTTTGACGGCTTCATTTGCAGCAGGAATTGAGAGGGCTATCCTTTTGGGGTAGCTCCTTCGGGAATCACGGGCTTCTTTGCGGGCCCGTTTTGGTTCTGGCTCAGCCTGTTGAAGACTGAGACGTCTGAGCTTCGGTTCAGCCTGTTGAAGACTGAGGCATTGGACTTGGACGACCCGTTGAGAGGGACCGTTGTGGTTGCAAGTCAATCGAAGAACGACTTCTTGAGAGCTTCGTCTTGCGGCGCTGGGGCGCTGAAACTCATTGGTGGGATCATGGTCCCGAAGAACAATCCAGTAATGGCTTGAGTTATTTGCCCCACCGGCATTGAAAAAATAGAGACCGCGTTGGGCCCATAAATCACACCTCCAGTTGGGGAGGAGTGGGAGTTACTGTTGCAAGTTGTGCAGCTGGAAGTCATCGATATTCTCTTCTACTTCTAGCACAGGAGCAAGACACCAAATCTTAGTACCTCGAATCCAAGGGCAACCATTGCAAACTGCGATTTTGTTCGCGAAACACGACACACGAAGTGTGGAGTGAAAAGAGGAAAAGGTCCTACCGGGCGTGCCATAATCTGTTCACCGCTGGAAGACGGACCGCGACGTTGGGACGTCTGGCCTGAGTTCTGGAGGCAGATGCTATTTGGATTTATCCGTCCACCTCTCTGAAGATGCCAAGTTGATTTATGGCACCGTATATCACAGGTTTGGACGGATGCGGCCGTTGTATCGTGACTTCGTCAGATTCCCCCTCATTTTGCGAGGGGTTTTTGATTGTAGGGATGATCTTCCCTGCAGGCGCAAGCCCCCGCCGTTAATTACGTTACCGCATTGAGATAACCACTTTCTCCTGCTCTGTATGTTCACTTCGTGTCGTGTGTGTTTTTGTTTGTTTTGGTTTTGGTTGCCCGTGGATTGTATACGGAGACTAATTTACTTCGTCTCCCATAGGATGTGGATTAGTCCAAATCCGTATAGTTTAGATTTGGGTTTGGGTTGATTTAAAGATTGTTAATCTGGTTTGAGATTAAGATCGACTTAAATATATATATGAGCAATTAGGGCCCGGTTTGTTTTAGTTTAAAGATGTTACGGTCCATTATCGCCATGTTTGAGGCAAGATGTTAGTTCAGGGACGTTTCGGTCCATTATCACCATATTTAAGGCGAATATTAGTTTAAGGATATTTGGGTCCAACGTTCAAGTCACGCGCACATGTATTTATTACGTGGCTGAGTGAATGATGATGATATGGAATGCATCCAATTTGGGGCGCAATCCGATTTGAAGCATGCACGTCAATTTGGAAGTGCATTAAAAGGGGTTGTTGGTTGTCAGGACCTGCCACCTCTGTGAAGACGTTGAAGAATTACAACGACATACATCAGAGATGTGAAGAGATTTACCCTTAAACTGAATCCCATGTTTGAAGGAAAAGGGGGTTATTGTGGCATCAAGAATTCTTGGTCATATTTGAGACCTTAAAAATCGAGAGCGCGTGGGCTCGATTTATTTCTGTTAAGGATACGTTAGTCCAATTTGAGACTAAGATCCACTTAACAATATTTTAGGATCTTCTTTATTTAAGACCCAGCAACAGAGCATTTGGACTCAGTTGCAAGACTTCAGCAACTTATCCAATTTAGGCTTTGGTCTGCTTAGTCTCCCATTTTTTTAAAAGAAAAGTGCTATGCACTTGTTTAGACTCTGTTTATTCAGTCCCCTTGTTATGTAAAAAAGTGCTGAGCTCTTATATGAGTTCTGACACCTACATAAGATCATATGGAGCTTTCAGTCATAGGGATTGCCCAATAAGTGCTGAACACTTTATTCATTTTTTCTTTATATTAGAGTGCTAAGCACTCTTTATAGCGTCCACATAGGGAGCGCGTGAGACGCTGGGCACTGCCCAATGAGTGTTGAACACTCAGCCATTTTGGGCTGCTTGTGGAGTGCTAAGCACTCTTTCCTTCTGTGGCGCCCACGTGAGGAACACGTGCGGCGATGAGCCCTAGGTGCTGCCTAGTGAGTGCTGAGCACTCTTCCCTTCTGTGGCGCCCACGTGAGGAGCATGTACGGCGTTGGGCGCTAGGCGCTGCCTAGTGAGTGCTAAGCACTCTTCCCTTCTATGGCGTCCACGTGAAGAGCACGTGCGGCACTGGGCGCTGCCTAGTGAGTGCTAAGCACTCTTCCCATCTGTGGTGCCCACGTGAGGAGCATGTGTGGCGCTAGGTGCTGGGTTATTTTCTCCTCTGTTGATAGCATTTTTGCCCGATAATGATCACTAGGATCTTTATTTTGCAGATCTAGGATCATGCTTCATTTTTTAAGAACCATGTTCTTTTATGAGAACTAAGTTTCTCTTATATGTTTTTGTTTTGAGGAATTCAATTCCCAATTCTTTTTTGAATCTTTGATTCTCAAGAACAAGTTCTTCCCGATGAGAATTAAATTCTCAGCTTATGGGAGACTTGTCTTGTGGATCTCAGATCCAGAAAAAGAACTAAGTTATTTTAAAAGGGTTAAACCCTTCAATAGGTAATGAGATGTTTATATCTCTATTTTTTTTATTTACCTAGAGTTTTGAGGAAGGAGATCTTCTTCTTTGAGAATTTAATTCTCTGTTCATTTTAAGCTTTCTGGTATTTTTTTCTTTCTTTTGAAGCTTATGGGGGGTTCCTCCTCTCCAGACTTGAAGTTTTTGGTTCTTTATATAGGAGAGGCAATTTGTTAGTTAGCTTTGAGGAAATCTCTCATTAAGAGATCCCAATTGATTTGGAGAATTTTACCCACTATTGGATCTTTGATCTAAGAGTTTCTGTTTTACAGAACATATCTTCTTGTTTTTAACAAGATTGGGGAAATGTTTTTCCTTATGTAGAGTTTTACTCTGTGAAATGGTGATTTTTAATCACCATTGGATTTTTAATCTGAGAGTTCTCGATTTTACAGAGGGCATATAATTTTATTCTATGATCCAACCGAAGGTATCTTTCTTATTTTAGAAAGATTTGGGGAATGTTTTCTCACAACAGAATTTAATTCTATATCTTGATGATTTATCATCTCCGTTGGATCTTTGATCCAACGGCTCTGTTTAACAGAGAGTAGAATTTAATTCTACCTGGGTGTTGGGACGTCACCCGTGCGCGCAAACGTCCATGTTTTGGAAAAGGGATTGTTTTTGAGAAATAGTTGCGCACGCGAGCTCAGTCTCGTTTTAAAATTTATAAACCACAAGTGTACGGCGCGTTGTAGCGAGCAGACAAGTACGGGTCGATCCGCAAGGAATTGGAGATTAGGTATTGTTGCTTAAGGTTCGAGAATAAAAGAATTTGGGTTTGTTGTCACGAAATATAAAATACGAAATTATAGAAAACAAGTTAAGAAGAAAGGTGGCCATGGCTTTGGCTCGGATGGTTGAATCGCGGCGATTTTTTCGACACTCCCTTGATCATGAGTTTTCCATCCATGTGTCGATCCCGACGTGAAGCATGACTTGTCAATGCGGTTGCGAAGCACAACTCATCAAGTTGCCGATATTCGACGTAAACACGAAACTAGTCCATTTTGTTCACTTACTGTTTGTATGTCCAAGCTTGAAGTATCAACACTAAACACAACGGTTAGCAAGTATACGACAACTTCAAAAACACAAATTAGCGAGTGAGAGCAAGTAGTTTTAGTGTTAACTTTGCTAAGTGTTTGTGATAGTATAACATATATGATGCTGGGTTCGGTAAGCACCCCTGATGGGTTTCGGCAAGCATCAAGTATGCAATTTTAAAAATTCTAGAGTGCTAAGCAACCCTAACAACAATCTAATAAGAGAATTAGGGTTTTTATAGCATGAAAACAACTTTACACTAAGTGAAATAGGAATACAACCTTTGTAGACCGGTCCTTCACTTCTAAAGCTCCGTGTAGTAGTCATTTTGCACTAAGTAGTGGACTCCCGAACTCTTCTTAGGCTCCATTAGGCGAAAGGAACGAGCTTGCTTAAGGATCTTCGTGGCCGAAGATGATCTAGGTCGAAGAATCTCTAACTCAAGCTACCTCTTCACTAATTGATGGATTAGTGAAGTAAACAACGTATACTAAATGGCTAGTTTGGTATAGATTGATGAAGTAGGAATTTTGCTCACTTTAGAATTATTTTTCTCTTTTTCTTTTTCATCTCACTAGAAATCAAGAAAAGAAAAACGAGATGAAGAAGAAGCTCTAGTAATGAATCATGGTGTGAAAAATATCTCATATATCACTTGTAGAGACTTAACCATGGCTAAACATAATGGTTGGGTTAATAAATATCTAGAGTAAAACAAAATTAGTGGATTTAAGTCAAGACTTCTATATGCTTCCATAAGCATCTTAGCCATACTAATTTCCACCTAATTTTGATTTTTCCCTTAATATTAAATCACCAAAATTATCTTTAGTTAGGAATGAGTCTCATCAACCAAGTCCAATGTATAATCTAGCATGACAAAAAAATAAATACATTAATATATATCACATATATATTTATATGTATTTAGAGAAAAGAAATTCTTAAGTAAGCTAATATTAGTTAATATATATTAATATATCAAATATATAATTATATATTAAATTATTAAATCAACACTTGATTTAATAACCCGGCTATATCACATACAACCGACTAATATCATTTAACAAATTATTGAATCAACACTTGATTCAATAATCCGGTTATATCACATATAACCTATATCGCGAGATTTGAATATTGTATCACATACACGTATCAATATCGGTCCTGCACATATCACATATGTGCCCTACTTCATTTCGCTTGAGCTAGGAAACCTCTGTGTAAGACTCTAAAGACTCGTCAATACGCCAGCAGTAGGTGATGATTATATCAGTCACCCACAAGCAGTCAGCGGTACTAGCTGGACGTAAAGGCTACCCAGGTATTGAGCGATCAGAAGATCAACAAGCAAGCTTGTCCATACTCTAGTGAATCTAGTAAGTAACACTACCGTACAGTCCGGTCTCTTCGTTTTATATGTCGCATACCGAGTCTGGGGGTGGTAAACGTCAGACCCCAATAATTTGATAAGTCATGCCGATGTGAGGCTCATAACGGGTCGAAAAACTACTGATAACACTTACCAGTAAATCTCAGCATCAGCCCTGGACAGGGACTTCCTGTTATGGCCAATCAAGCATAGCGCAATATCAACCCCCAATACCGGGAGTGACAAAACCTCTCCTATCGCTCATTGCCTCGATGTGACTCGGGACTGTACCCAAAATCCACCTGTTTGCACGCTCTCTTAAACGTGGTAGGGAGGAAATCACAGCACGGTGGGAATCACACAAGACTCTATGACAATCTCGGGTCTACAGACTAGCATGTACCAGTGTCACCAAAGAACTACTATCTGACGTTAGGTATAATACCATCTAGGAGTTCTCGGCGAGTCCTATTTGGTGTACCCATTCTCCAATGAGCACTGTGTACAATCTTTGATGTCAAACACCAATGGATGTGGGATCATCCACCACCCCTTACACGGTCAAGAAATGTAGACATTAGTCTACTCTGGAATATCGATGCCCTGTCTCGATACTCCCACGACTATGAGCAATTAAAGGATGAACTTGTGTACTACCCTGGCCCCACTAGTATGATCTGCATCATAATCCTGGTAGTCAAGTATACATCCTAAGGGCTTTATCAACATGTGAGAGAAAAGTCAGTATCACAATACTAGTCTACATATTAAGATAAAGAGAAATCAGATTGCATACTTCATGTCGAGCAAGAATGTCCTCTCTATATATGTCCAAGCATCCATTATAATATACAATCATGTACAATAATAGCCTCCAGGGCATACATACAACTAACAATCTCCCATTTGCACTTAGGCCAGTTGTTGTAGTATCTCATACCCAACATCCTAAAGAGTCTATCAAATTGTATCTATAGGATGGCCTTCGTGAGTAGATCCGCCGCTTTTCGACGAGAAAGATAGAAAGACCTATCATTATCATATTCTTAGAGTGTTATTCTTCGTGTCAACTCTCCCGACCTCGATATCCCGACGATCTACTATCTCCCGGATCAGGTGATACCGCCTCAGAATATGTTTGGATCGCCGATGGGACCTGGGTTCCTTGGCTAAAGCCACAGCTCCATTGTTATCACTATACAAAGGTATTGGAGCTCAATGGATGGAACCACTCCAAGTTCAGTTATGAACTTCTTCATCCAGACAGCCTCTTTGGCGGTATCATTGGCGGTGGTATTCAGCCTCCATCGTGGAGTCTACCACGGTATCTTGCTTGGAACTCTTCCAATATACCGCCCCTCCATTAAGGGTGAAGACAAAACCCGAGACCGATTTAGAGTCATCCTTATAACTCTGGAAGCTCGAATCGGCAAAGGACTCCACTTGGAGTTCACCGTTACCATACACCAAGAACATTTCTTTAGTCCTTCTCAAGTACTTAAGAATGTTCTTCACAGCTGTCCAGTGATTCTCCCCAGGATCTGATTGATACCTCCTTACAACACTAAGTGTGTATGCTACATCTGGTCTGGTACATAACATCGCATACATGATAGACCCGACTGCCGAAGCATAGGGTATACCTTGCATGCGAGCCCTCTCCAAATCAATCTTGGGGGACATCTCTTTGGAGAGAGTGATTCCTGAGATCGTGGGTAAATTCCCACACTTGGAATCTTCCATACTAAATCTCTTTAGTATGGTGTCAATATACCTGGATTGGGACAATCCCAACATCCGTTTAGATCTATCTCTATAGATCTTAATCCCCAAGATGTAGGAGGCATCACCCAAATCCTTCATGGAGAATCTTTGTGATAAGAAGAGCTTGACCGAGTGCAGCATAGGAACATCATTTTCTATCAAGAGTATGTCATCCACGTACAATATGAGGAAGACAACCTTACTCTCTGTAACCTTTTTGTATACACAAGGTTCATCCACGTTTTTGATGAAGTCAAACTCTTTTTTGGAAATCCCTTCGGTAACTACCAATGCGTGCAAAAACATATTCAGGTACTATCCTCTGACTAGTCCTGCTCAGCTACTATACCAAATAGTAAATATCATAAAAATATACTGCTCAGAGGAAATCATACTCAATAGTATAGGTAATAATGCCGCGTGCGTCTGGTGCGCACAGAATCAAAATCAATGAATGTGCCATACATGCGCACAGAAACAAAACCTAAGTGCAACGGGTGTGCACGAAACACCTGTCAAGGGCAACGGGTGTGCCTGGCAACAAAAATCAGGTGCATCTGATATGCACAAAGAATCCCGATTTAGTGCATCTGGCGTGCACCAAAATCGCATCAAGCGCGTCAAATATGCGCAAGAATCCAAATCAAGTGCACAGGGTGCACGAAAACAATATCGAATATCACAATCGAAATCGACAGTATACAACAAACCTCAATCAAAATCAGGTATACCATTGTATATAATCTCACAACCATGTGCATCAGCGTGCACAAATCGAACCAAAATACTAAAAGTGCATGGAAACTACATCGAAAGCACAAGTCAAATCACATACATACCATAGGCATGAAATCAAAATCAAACATCTCAAATGACATCAAATCGACGTTAAGTGCAACTGTGGTGCACAAAATCTAAATCATGCAAATAAATTGCCCAGAAACACCGAAATCTGAAATAACAGACATGTGATATTCGAATCACCGAATCGCAAATCGTAAACACTGTCGTCGATATGTCCTTCCTTCGCAGTCGAGATGGTGTCGGTATATCCAAAGCTAGCAGAGCAAGATATCTTCTTGCCCCTTGTTCCTGGTCTGGCGTCTTATGCCCTTAGGCTCTCGCCTCTCACTGCGAATTACCAGTTACATAACTATTTGGTTCAACGGCTCAATATGGAAATGATGACGGAAACAGTTCCGCTCTGGCACATCCTCTAAAGATCTTTGGCCAACTATCATGGTCGCTCATAACATATCTCATAATTGACGCCGACTCTGGCCTACTGGGTGTGCGTAATATGACCAATCCTGGGTCCAAGTCTTCTCGTGAAGTATCCCATCATATGATATCCGGATGACGTTGAATTTTTCGGTCGATTCATCAAAGTCCCATAATTTCCCGAGAGCTCAGCACTCATGCACAGTTTAATAATATCCGGTATATGCCACAGTACCTATGGACCAGCCGTAGAAGGGCAAACCCAAGCCTCACTAATGGCACCGCGGAACTGCCGCAAACCCTAAGGTTCAAAAGCGTTCCCATGGTCATTACGTCGAGTTAGGGTTTCATTCTTCTAGAGGGTCCACAGAATTACTTGCATGTTTTTCCGAATACTTTAAACTTGGAAAAAATGGGTTTCTGACATTCGACGGTTTCTTTCGACTCGTTAACGTATCTGCGTGTAGTCTTCTCTAGCTGGAATCAATCAATCTGATAACCTCACATCGGGGTATGCAACTAACCGCATGGCCTAGTCGTTCCTCCATGGGTGACTAGCGATCTTCTTTCATATCTCTAATTGCAACTCGTGCTGTAATAGCTCCAACATCTGGGGCGATATCTTGTCGGTCGCATCAACAGCTGGCTCATTCGTTTACATGCTAAACAGTGCCTCAACCATCAAGAATAATAGTGCATTGACGGTCATCACATTCTGGCTGGCCTCTGGCGGTAGCCTGATCCTCTGGTGCTGATCTGCACGTCCGAGAAAATTTGTAAAAGCAATCCATCAAACGCTCCTGGCGCGAAAACAAAATAAAACGACACCTCTATGCAATCGTGTGTCGTCGGAATTACGCCCTGGTCAGTTCTCGTCCATGACGAGCTCGTGCTGACCGCAACTCTAGCCGTAGCTCTCTCTGCCCGTGCAATCGTGGTAACAAACCATAAACCGATACTGATGAGGATAGATCATATGAATGAATATAATACTGTGCAAGGAAATATACATCCTAAGGCTTCTTAAGCGGAGTAGCATATCGTAAGTATGCCGCGGAACATACACACGGTACGTCACTCTACTTAAGTCACCTACTCCATCAACCAAGGTCAATCAAAGCGACGAAAGTTCGGGTCTAATACCCCCTCGACCAAGTCTAAGTTCCGTAAGGTCAAGCCTAGGTTCCGAATATATATAAACGCCCTAGACTCCGTATAGTCAAACATAAACTCGAACCAAGGTTAAATCTAGCGCTCTGATACCAACTTTGTCACGACCCGCAATGGCACGTGACTGGCACTTAAATCATATGAAGTCTATATGACCCCATCTAATTCAAGTAAGCCAAAAAATCCCAGAAATCTAAACCATTTTAAACGCGAAGTGAAGGAAAACTTGTTTAAAACAAGTGTTTTTGATAAATAAGTGGCATTAAACATTTAAAAGCAACGTCATATTTTTCCGAACATTTCGGCAGAGTCTCCTTTGTAAATACTGGCCCCAAACAGGTACAACACATGAAATATATACAAATGAAGAATAAAGGCATCCCCAAGCGGGAGCTAGCTCTTCGCCAATTGGCGGTCATAACCACGCAAGCAATATAATATACAATGCCGAAGGGCGAGGATCAATACTCAACGGAAACCAATATCATCAGGAAAACCATAATAATACAAGCGCAACTCTAAGGTCGAAATAATATACACTGGTCTTCTAAGTCTATAAATAATACAAGTCTGGTCGATGGAATTTACTAGATACAACTGGAATATAAATAAAGTACAATGGTAGTCACGATGCGAGTGAACCCACCTATCAAAGTAATCACCCGGAATGAAAGCAGTGTGCCAGAAAGCCGGAATGAAACCTGTACGGTAAAAACCTGCAAGAACTGTGGCAAAACGGGGGTGAGTTGCCAACTCGTGAGTAGAAAACATCACCGAGCAGAAATCGCATGTATGACTCAATCCTAGGTCATACGATAATAATATTCTCAATAGAAAAAAGCCTGAAGCATAAAATAATGGCAAGGTAAACATCTATACATAAGTGTAACACCAAGTGCTCGTGTCAGCGCCTCAGGTAGCAACATATCATAAATATGATGTATGAATGCATGAAAACAGAATGCATCTAAACATGAAAACTGTTTTCTTATCTCAGTGAGATTTCTGTATAAAATCGCGTATCATCAATGAAATCAATAGAAAATCAGAGTCAAGCATCGACACAAAAAATAAGTCTCAATATCTCGATATCTCAGGCTCCGGCTATCCGGACTGGCCTATAACATCAAATCTCAATATCTCAGGCTCCGGCTATCCGAACTGGCTTGTATTATCAAATCTCAAGACCACGTCGGTATCCTTCGGATATCCGCGCGTCAAAATAAAATCACCGGTCAGTAGTGCTCCCCTGTCTCAGGCTCAACGCCATCATCTGCGACCTTCTCGCCCCGGGGTACCGCACCGGGTCTACCATGCACCCACAGACGGTTCCTCCTCCTCCTCGAATCGGGTGTATGATATCGCTCAAGAGCCGAGAAAACTCATGGTGGACATATCTCAAATCATATCAGGAGGAAACCACAATTTTATATCTTTTTAAAATGATAATCAGTTCATAAAATCTTTGCGGTTTCTCCAAATCCAGAAATCTCATGAAAATCCGAAATCCCAATCTCAAGAGTAAATAACAGTAAATATTGGGCTCCGGTAATTCGGACTGGCTCTATAATATTGCATGACAAATGAATAAATAACCATGCATGGGTATCTAAGTAAAGAATGCAATATCTAAACTAGCACCCTAATGATATATCGGAACTATCAGCTAGCAAGCTATGTCAATGATATAGTATTTTCTAAAGTGTACATGACATGGCAATTACCGATGAAGATGTGTGTGAGCCGGCAAGCAAGTGTATGTGGAGCACACGCATCATCGGTAATGGTGCTGGTGTCCTGACAACAGGTTTCATAACAACTAATGAAAGTACATATAAGCATGCAATGCAATGCGAACAACAAGAATAAATGACAATGGATAGTAAATACAACAATGAATAAATATACATTCCTATATACGAGTCATACGGTTTTTTTGGGGTATTTGAAATCGCACGAATCGTGGTGTTTAGAAAATAAGGGCTACGGTGTTTTATGAAAAGGTACGTCCTTTGAAATATCCGTAGTATCCCTTGGCATGTCTTTAAAATACTCACGATTCGTTGGTTTTGGAAATAAGTATGACTCGAGCTCAATCTAACATCTACTAAGTAAACTACAGGACTAACTAACAGACTAGTCGAAAGGGTAAGGAAATCCATCTAAGTCTGAGTCGATCTATATATATCTAGTAGTCGGTGATCTCGCCTCAATAGTATCACGTACGATACAATATATAATATGACATCCTCGAGTCAAGAGTGCGGATCTATCATCATAATTATATCTCGTAGGGTAAATCCATCGTATGACATCCCAAATCTGTGTACGGGTCAAATATCACATTTATCTCATTATTCATCTGGTATCATTATCATCATATATCATGAACTGGGGTACTGATCTAAGTCTAGTACATACTGATACCATCAATATATATGTATGTGTGTGTATGAAAACACATCGCCTAAAGATCCGCTATAATATCATGTCGTATCTCATAATACGAACCAAGTCACATCACCGATCTCATGGCATCATGCCCAATCACATCGACTCATCTCCCAATTACCATATACTATCCTAATCATCCATATATATGTATACGTATATATATACATACTCACATACATATATGTATATGTATACATATCCCCATATACGCACAAGAAAGTAAAATGTATGCGTGTGTGTGCGTGTATGCAATCATTATTCTAGGGTTCGCGACTAAGAAACTAACTAACGACACTATTTTAGGAATACGCTGACACTATTTTAGGAATACGCTAAGACTAACCCAAAGTCATCTAAAGCATGTCTTGCTACTGTTTACCTCAATCAGAGCAAGGCTCTGTTTAAATTCCAAGACGGGAAAAGAAGCAATACTTCTGTTTTTCTCCAATCAGAGTAAAGCTCTGTCTTAAAAATTAAAAAGAAAATTAAAGTTAAAATATGCTCCACAAAAGCTTCAGAGCAAAGCTCTTAACAAAAAAAAAAAAAAAAGAAAGAAAAAAGTGCGCAACTGCGCAAGTGCGCAGTTGCGCGACACGTGTCGCGCACTGCGTGACACGTGTCACGCAGTGCGCGACACGTGTCACGCAGTGCGCAACTGCGCAAGTGCGCAGTTTCGCGACACGTGGCACGCAGCTGCGCAACTGCGCAAGTGCGCAGTTGCGCGACACGTGTCACGCAGCTGCGCAGTGCGCAACTGCGCAGTTTCGCGACACGTGGCGCGCAGCTGCGCAACTGCGCAAGTGCGCAGTTGCGCGACACGCAGTGCGCAACTGCGCAAGTGCGCAGTTTCGCGACACGTGGCGCGCAGCTGCGCAACTGCGCAAGTCCGCAGTTTCGCGACACGTGTCACGCAGCTGCACAGTGCGCAACTGCGCAGTTGCGCGACACGTGTCAACGCGCAGTTGCGCAAGCAAAAAATAAAAAAAATAAAAAAATAAAAAAATTAAAAAAATAAAATAAAATTCTTTATTGCAAAAACAGAATAAAGATTTGAGAAAATCTTTTCTATTTTTGTTAAAACAATAAGATTTCTTCTGTAAAACAGAGACCTTTGGATTAAAGATCCGACGGTGGGGAAAATTCCCCAAATCACTTAGAGAATAATCTCTTTAACAAACTTTAACTAATTTATGGGCACTATAAAAAGGACCCTAGACCTCATTTTAAAAGGATCAATCATCATCAAGAGAAGGAAAAACTTCTGAGGAAAAAAAAGGAGAAGAGAAAGAACTCTTGAATATTATTCAAGAACAAAAAAGAGGTAAAATCTTCTTTTTGAAGAATAAAAAAAGAGAAAAATCTCTGAAGAACAGGAGGTAAAAAAAAATGAATAATAAATAGTGCCTTGCACTTGATATGAACCCCTGGTTCTGAAAAATCAAAGAATAATAAATAGTGCCTTGCACTTGATATGAACCCCTGGTTCTGAAAAATCAAAGAATAATAAATAGTGCCTTGCACTTGATATGAACCCTTGGTTCTGTAAAATCAAGGAAAACAAGAAGAACTTGTTTTCCTTTGATCTAAATTTAGATCAAAAGTGCATAGCACTTTTTGTTCTCAAATCAAGAAAATTCTTGAATTTCTGCACAAGTGCAACTCATCATGCAAAAGGGCCTGGCCCAACTCAAGAAAATTATTGAGTTTCTGCAACTCATTATTTAAGAGGGCCTAGCCCAATTGCAGGAAAATAAAAGGGCAAAGCCCTGTTCAGAAAATTCCTGAGTTTTTTGTAACTCATTATTTAAGAGGGCCTAGCCCAATTGCAGGAAAATAAAAGGGCAAAGCCCTGTTCAGAAAATTCCTGAGTTTTTGTAACTCATTATTTAAAAGGGCCTGGCCCAAATCAGATTGCAAAATAATGAAGGGGCAGAGCCCTGTTTAGGTTGATTCTTTTAATCGGGCAGAGCCTAAAATAAAAATTGGACTTAACCCAATCCTGGCTGTAAGTCCTTAAATTAAATGCCTCTTGTAAACCAAGTCACGACCGGTCCGAGGGTACATCTCCGAACTCCTTTGACACCTGTCGTTGTAATTCCTCAACGACGTCAAAGAGGTGACGGGTCCCAACGACCACTCATCTAATATCGGACCGAAACGTCCCTAAACTAATATCGGACCGAGACGTCCATAAACTAACATCGGACCGAAACGTCCCTAAACTAATATTGGACCACCACGTCCCTAAACTAGAATTCGGACCGAAATGTCCCTAAACTAACAACGGACCACCACGTCCCTAAAACTGGCAATGGACCACCACGTCCCTAAACTGGAATATGGACCACTACGTCCTTAAACTGGCGACGGACTGAAACGTCCCTAAACTAATAATGGACCACCACGTCCCTAAAACTGGCAATGGACCGCCACGTCCCTAAACTGGCACAATAGGGCCCAAACGCTCTTTTGTTGGATCTAAACGGTCCCGTCTAAGTCGATCTTAACCCCAAATACGGTTAACGTGTCCTTAGACATTCAAATAAACGATAAAACTCCAAATCAACTTTGGTTCAAGGGTACATCTCTGAACTCCTCTGACGCCTGTCGTTGTAATCCCTCAACGACGTCATAGAGGTGACGAGTCCCGACGGCCAGATAATTAAATCAATCACTACGTCAGGTCGATCTTAGTCTAAAACAGGACTAACGTATCCTTGATGAACGTTTAAGTTGGTCTTAGCCGCAACGCGACTAATGCATCCTTAAACCAAAAAACACCAAACCCAAATCTAAGTAAATACGGATTTGGACTAATCCACGTCCTACGGGCGACGGCATTACTCAGTCTCCGTATACAATCCACGGGCAACCACAAACAAAACAAACACACACGACACGAAGTGAAATTCTGGAGAAGGAGAAAGTTGTTACCGCGATGCGGTAGCGTAATTAACTGCAGGGGCTTGCGCCTGCAGGGAAGAGCGTCCCCACAATCAAAAACCCCTCACCCTGAGGGGGAATCTGACGAAGTCTGCTTCATCGGCCGCATCCGTCTAAACCTCCGATACACGGTGCCATAAATCAACTTGGCATCTTCGGAGAGATAGACGGATAAAACCAAATAGCATCTGCCCCGAACCTCAGGCACGGACGTCCTAACGTCTCGGCCGCCGTTCGGAGGGGAACAGATTCTGGCACGCCCGGTGGGACCTCTTCCTCTTTCCACTCCACACTTCGTGTGTCGTGTTCGCGAACAAATCGCGGTTTGCTGTGATTGCCTGTGGATTCAAGGTACTAAGATTTGGTGTCTTGCTCCGTGCAGAAAACGGAAGATCAATGGCTTCGAACTGCATCGCCTGCAGCAACAGCTCTCGCTCCGTCATTACTGGAGGAGTGAGTTATGGGCCCCAAGCGGCCTCCCTTTTCAAAATGCCGGTGGAGCAGGTGGCTCAAACCACCACTGGACTATTTTTTGGGACCATGCTCCCACCAATGAGCTTCAACGCCCCAATGACATTGCAAGAAGCTCCAAAGAAGTCGGTCTTCGATCGACTTACCACTGCGGCGACCCCTTTCAATAGGCCGCCCAACTCCACTGCTTCAGTTTTTAACGGACTAGGCCAGAGCTCTAACAGGCTCATGAAGAAGCCTGCCATACCAGAAAGCGTTATCCCGAAGCGGATAGCCATTCCAACTCACGTTCCTGGAAAAATCACCAAGGTTGCTTCCCATGTTCAGAAGTCCGCTTCTGACAAGTTGGCCGTCCCCGTTCAACGGACGTCGATCTTTAAAAAGCTGGTACCAGTATATTCTGACCAACACAGGGGGCATGAGGAGGTCACCCCTATTGCTGAAACAACTCCATCAGCACGACATGCCCGACGTCGTTACTGGCGCCGAGTGAGGAAGGCTGGGGGCAACTCCCCCTCTGGACTTACTCCTCCAACTCCGATGGTGAGGATCGATGCTGCTGTTCCAACCAAGAACAGCTTTGAACTGCTCAACAAGGTGCGCAGAAACTCTCCTACTGCGATGTTGAAACGAACTCCTTCACCTGTGGAGAATACTCCAGAGAAGAAGTTAGAGCAGCCCCCTCAACGGCTGTCCTATAAAATTTACAAAGTCTGGCGACAGGTCCAAGAGTCGGTGATCGATCGAGACTGCCTCCGACGACAGAAAATATGAAGGTTCGGCAGGGGAAGGATTACTCTGTCAAACCACAAGAAGCAAAAGCTACTCGGGTGCCCACTACAACGGTTCCCTTAACTCCAATCACTCAAAAAAGGAGGCCGCAAAAAGCCCCTGTGTCTTCGGCAAATCGCAAAGACACCGAACACAAACGCCCCAAGTCTGGGGGCATGGTGGTGCATACTGTTTATATGGCTTCTGGAAAGGAGGAAAGCCGCACTTCTACGGGCCACCGACCGCTCACCCGATCCGTGACGAAAGCTCAGGAGCAACAGCAAAAGCTTCAGGAAATGATGACTACAATGGCTGCACTCACTGAGCCAAAAGAAAGCTCTGAAACGTCTTCGGATGAGCGTCAAGAACAAGAAACCGACGCTGACTTTTTACGCAGAGTCCTCGAAAAGAGGGACAAAGAAGCTGCAGAGCAAGCGGCTAACATAAAACAGATGGCGCTCCTCTTCCAAGATATGGTAGGGATGATGTTACAGCCGGACCCTCCTGCTGAAGATCCTCCGATCGTCCTTGAAGACGACAGAGGAGAAACGTCAAATCCTCCACCGGCTCTATCAACAGCCAAGGAGGAGGCAATCTCCAAGGTTGACCTAGACGAATATATAGCTCAGCAGATCCGGGTTCATCAGGCGAATGAAGCGGCTGGGCAGACTGTTAGAACCGGACGACCGTATCCGAGCTGGTATGACCAAATCAATTACCCTCCAGGATATACGATCCCTAAATTCCACGTATATAAAGGGACAGGGAATCCGCATCAGCATGTCGCTCAATTCAGGGCCTTATGCGGCAATACTGGAGGCGATGACAAGTTGTTGCTACGTCAATTCGTCGGCAGCTTAGCAGAAACAGCCTTTGAATGGTATTCGGAGCTACCTAACGACTCTGTCAAAACATTTGTAGAGATGGAACTGCTGTTTACACAAAGATTCGCAAGTGCTAGTGAACGCACCCCGATTACAGCACTGATAAATGCCAGGATAAGGCCCGGAGAAACGTGGGTCCAATACGCAACACGATGGCGAAACCTATGGTCGAAATGCGAACAATGCATAGAAGAGGCACCTGCGGTAGGCATGTTTGTGGGCACTCTCGATCCGCAGGCGACCATCTCGCAATTCATGATGTTCTTCAGGCCAACCACCTTCCAAGCCTTGATTGACAAATTAGCCCAAATGGACCAGATGGGCCATAGGCCTTCTTCTTCAAAGACAGAGCCTTGGAATGAAAAGGGCAAAGGGAAGGCAACCTTTGTTGCCAATACTCAACAACGGTCGAACAACTCAAAGCCGGTCGTTCGCCAAAACAACGTGCGTCCACGCCCATCCCTCGAAGAGAGGCTAGGACGTCATTACTCGTTTCCTCAGAATAAAACGAGAAGACTGTTCGAGCTGGCCGTGCGCAACAGACTCATTAATCTGCCGAGTCCAAAGCGTCCGTTGCAGCCAGGCGATCTTAATAATCCCAATTATTGCCCTTACCACCAAACGGTAAGTCACCCGATTGAGGATTGTTTCATTTTTAAAGGATGGATTTAAGATCAGTACCTACAAGGCAAGTTCGTGCTGTCGGAAAACTGGAAGGTAAACCCGCCACAGCCACACTCTCCAAAGAAAATGGACACGCCGGGGGCAACTTGTTCTTTCGTCGAGGATGAAAACGACAGAGAAAACTTATCGGATGAATCCGAAGACTACGTGGCGACTTGTCATGTGATTTCTCATTCACTGACGGATGATGAGGAGGCTCCTTGCGCTGAGAAATCAATGGCGAACCCTGAGCCAGCGATTCTACAGCCATCAGACGAGTTGATCGATGTCTTCCTAAATGAAATTCGTTTGAAAGCAAAAGCCAATCAAGACCGTGAAATGGCCACACTGGAAAGAACCAAGGTATTCCCGTCAAATCAAAAGCCATACACTGCGGGTAAAAACAAATTCAAGACGAGGAAACGGTTCGCCAAAGCTCTATCAGTAGGAATGAAGCTACCGCCCTCCGAAGAAAATCCTTTCTCTGAGATAGAGATGCACCCTAACTTCTGTTTATATCATCAGAAGATCATACATCCTACCGAAGACTGCGAATCCTTTAACTGTTGGTGGCAAGGGTATGTCGCTCAAAAGCGACACTTCGACAGGACAAAGTGTGAAGCTTGTGGACATCGGAAAAATGCGATAGATGAGCGCAAAAGAGTCGCCGCCGACTGTCATATAGCCGACTCCAAGGGATCACAAATTATCACCTTTGGAAGCGACTCTGACGAAGAAGCTACCCCCAACTCTTCCCTCGGGGAATCTATTTCAAAAATAAAGGAATTGAGAAGCTGCGAGAACATTCAGCCGTGCAATCGCATGCTACTCGGAAAAAATCTCGGCCCCGTAAACAAAGGATCGAACAAGAAGAACAAAGGAAAAGGAAAAAAGGCCCTCGTCGCCAGCACTCACCAACAATCAGGTGACCCTAGACCGGTTGCTTGCCAAAGCAACAAGCGGCAATCCCTCCAGGAAAAGTTGAAACGTCCTTATTCGTTTCCGCAAGATAAAACAAGGGGACTGTTCGAGCTGGCAGTGTGTGACAGACTCATCAATCTGCCGAGTCCAAAACGTCCGTTGTGGCCAGGCGATATTAATAATCCTAATTATTGTCCTTACCACCAAACGGTAGGTCATCTGATCGAGGATTGCTACGTCTTCAAGAACTGGGTTGAAGACCAATACCAACAGGGCAAGTTCGCGTTGTCCGAAATTTGGAAGGTGAACCCGCCACAACCGCATGCTCCGAAAAATATGGACACGCCGGGGGCATCATGCTCATTCATAGAGAAAGCCTAGCGGACCACTACGTCCTAAAACTGGATAACGGACCGAAACGTCCTTAAACTAACAACGGACCGAGATGTCCTTAAACTAATGACGGACCGCAATGTCCTAAAACTTGCAAATGACCGAAACGTCGTTAAACTACTCCCAACCCGCAGCATCTTCAGGCTGACGTTAAAAAAATAAAATAAAAATAAAAAATAATAATAACGGTATGTCCACAAGCAAAATGGGCACGGATGAAAACCCGAAGGGGCTCCGTGAGTAAAAACAGCAGGGCTACCGGCGAGTGTTCGTGAAAACCCGAAAGGGCGCGACCTCGTTTGAAAAAAAAAAAAAAGAAGAAGAAAAAAAAGAAAAGAAAAAAAAAGAAAAAAAAAGAGAATAAAAAAAACGGTATGTCCACAAGCAAAATGGGCACGGATGAAAACCCGAAGGGGCTCCGTGAGTAAAAACAGCAGGACTACCGGCGAGTGTTTGTGAAAACCCGAAAGGGCGCAACCTCGTTGAGAAACACTTATAGGGTCCTCTCGACCCTGTAAGGAGAAACCACCTGCGTGAGATCCTTACGACTCACAAAGGAACAACACACTTAGGGATCCCCACGATTCCTAAGGAGAAATACACTTGCGAGATCCTCACGACTCGTAAGGAGAACTCTCTTGTGGGACCCTTACGGCTCATAAGATTTGAAAGTCTTAAGTTACAGAGGCCTAAATCTGTGCTTAAGCAACCCCCACAACTTTCGACATTGCCCTACAAGTGGTCCGATATTGGCCCTTGTATACAATCCACGGGCGCGAATAAACATTTCCCTAACCAAGTCCCATCCGTGACTAGGGATATGTCCACACGGTGAACAACCCTTGTGAGTCCTCTCGACTCATAAGGAGATAACACTCTTGTAAGATCCTTACGACTTATAAGAGAACATACACTTAGGAATCCTCACGATTCCCAAGGAGAAAACACACCTACAAGATCCTCACGACTTGTAGGGAGAAATACCTTTGTGAGACCCTTACGGCTCATGAAGTCAAAAGCCTTAGCCGACAGGACCCTTCACCCTGTTTACTAAGCCACCTTTGTTCAACATCGATAGAGGCAAATGATGATTCGCTCCTGGCAATATCCCAGTTGTAGCGATGCTGATGCCTAAATCGGTATCAAATTCCAAGTCCCTTCATGGCAGATGATGATTCGCTCCTGGCAATATCCCGGTTGCAGCGATGCTGATGCCTAAATCAGTATCAAATTCCAAGTCCTTCCAAGGCAAATGATGATTCGCTCCTGGCGATATTCCAGTCGCAGCGATACTGATGCCACGATTGGTATCAGACCACAAATTCCCTACTCGCAAAAAAAAAAAAATGTATACAAAATAGCCGAAATGATGGGGCAACTTGCAAACAGAATCAGCAAGTAAAAATGTATGCATACGAAATAGCCGAAATGATTGGGCAACTCGCAATAAAAAGCAGCGAGTAAAAATAAAATAAATAGCCGAAATGATTGGGCAACTCGCAATAAAAAAAAACAGCGAGTAAAAATAAAATAAATAGCCGAAATGATTGGGCACCGCGAAAAATAGCTGAGATGATTGGGCAATCGCGACCTTCGCGATATAAAAGCTGAAATGATAGAGCGTCGCGGAAATAAAATAATAATATGAAAATGAATGAAATTTTTGCCCTACAGATGAGATCACATCGATCCCTGTATACAATCCAGGGGCACAAACAAAGAGGGAACCATACCTTCCCAACAAGCTCCGCCAGAAAGCGAAGCCAAATCTCGACGGTTCATAGACAACCCAAAGACAACCTCAACATCTGTCGCAATATCCCAGACATAATGTCAACAGACAAAGCAAAAGGAAGATCCCGAGCTTCAGGGTCTCAATGGCCACGTCTACAGCCTGGAGACCAAAAACGGTGTGCCTCCTCATTCCAACAGGACACAGATGTTACACCATCAAGCGGAGTAACGGCAAAATCCCAACTCCACCTTAGCATTCGTCTCGTTACAAAAGACGCAATGTCAACAACGGCGTTCCTTCACAGCCCAGCGGGGTGTACATGCAAAGTTAACAAAAGACCCCATGGTCGAAACAAAGTGGAGTGATGGCAAAATCCTAGCTCCACCTCAGCATTCATCTCAATACACCAGACGCAGTGTAAGCAAATGAAGCGAAGGCCACATTCCTAGCTTCAACGTCTTTACGGTAACTCACATAAAACCGGAAAGACAATAAGAGACCATCTCGCATCAGCACAGAGTGGTCACCACCTTGACGTTCGTCTCGATACAGCAGACGAAATGTCAACCCCAGTGTTCTTCCCCTAACAGGATTCGGACGCGCCAAAGCAAACGAAGCGAAGGCCAAATTCCTAGCTTCAACGTCTTTACGGTAACTCACATAAAACCGGAAAGACAATCGGAGATCATCTCGCACCAGCACAGAGTGGTCACCACTTTGACATCCGTCTCGATACAGCAGACGAGATGTCGACCCCAGCGTTCTTCCTCCAGCAGGGATTCAGACATGACAAGGCAAATGAAGCGAAGGCCACATTCCTAGCTTCAATGTCTTTACGGTAACTCACATAAAACCGGAAGGACAATCGGAGATCATCTCGCATCAGCACAGAGTGGTCACCACCTTGACGTTCGTCTCGATACAGCAGACGAAATGTTAACCCCAGCGTTCGTCCTCCAACAGGATTTGGACACACCAAAGCAAACGAAGCGAAGGCCACATTCCTAGCTTCGACGTCTTGACGGTAACTCATATAAAACCGGAAAGACAACCGGAGATCATCTTGCACCAGCACAGAGTGGTCACTACTTCGACGTCCGTCTCGATACAATAGACGAGATGTCACCACAATGTTCGTCTCGACACAGCAGACGCAACGTCATTAAACAAATGGAGCCACGGCAAAATCCCTAGTTCCAAACCTCGACGGTTCACCAGTAACCTAGAGACAACCACGACATTCGTCTCGATACAGAGGACGCAATGCCAGCAAACGAAGCGAAGGCTAAATTCCTAGCTTCAGGGTCTTAACGGCAAGTCATATAAAACCGGAAAGACAATCGGAGATCATCTCGCACCAGTGTGGAGTGGTCACCACTTCGACGTCCGTCTCGATACAGTAGACGAGATGTCACCCCAACGTTCGTCTCGACACAGCAGACGTAACGTCATCAAACAAACGGAGCCACGGCAAAATCCCTAGTTCCCACCGCAACATTCGTCTCGATACAGCAGACGCAATGCCAGCAAACGAAGCAAAGGCCAAATTCCTAGCTTCAGGGTCTTAACGGCAACTCATATAAAGCCCGAAAGACTATCGGAGATCATCCCCACACCAGCGCGGAGTGGTTATGACTCATCGGGGCTCTCCAAAATGAGCCTAACCTCAAGTAAAAAGCGGCATGGCAAATTCCTAGCGCTTGCTCTTCTGACGGTCAAACTGCCAAGGAGGATTGCTTGAAGACGTCTTGTCCAGCCCCCGAAGGGATCAGAGACACGGCAGTCGCAGGGCTACTCGAACAGCACGATTGCCTATCGAGGACTATATCAGCTTATGCGACGGTACGATGGCCAAAACCCTAAGTACCACCGACCTTAACGGGCTTCTGTCGTAAAGAGCAGAGGTTAAATGCGACGTTAAGATGTTCTTGCGAGAAACGTTCGATTCGTCTCGACTTGTGAAAAATTGTCGAGGCGGCTCGACTCGTGAGATAAAGTCTTAGACAGCAAGGATTGAAAAGCTTGCTTTTTGAGCAATGGGGCCCTGCAAGTCAATCCAAACTGGTCTCTTGCATACTATTCATGGGTCTCACTCTCCGAAGTCGAATTTCGACGAGGAGGGAAACAACCACTTACGAATCCTCTCGATTCGTAAGAGGGAGAATTCTCTTATAAGATCCTTACGACTTATAAGAGAAAACCACACTTAGGAATCCTCACGATTCCTAAGGAGAAAATCCACCTATGAGATCCTTTCGATCCGTAGGGAGAAAAGCCTCTATGAGACCCTCACGGCTTATAGAATTGAAAAGTCTTAGGCATTAGACCTGAACCTGCGGCCTAAGCCATCGCTATTTCCGGAGGAAGTCAGAATACTCGTTTTAGACATCCATCAACCATGGTTATTAAGACAGCCTGCTGACTTTAAAAGAAAGAAGATGACAGAGAGAATATCCGGTCTACATTTGATCTGGCATGCGTGACGCATTCATTTATGCATGGACAGAAAACTCAGGACGGGAGATAAGAGAAGCTGAAGTAAAAAGTTTCCATTCATATTGGCAAAAATTCTTACAATTTTGAAAAGCGGTAAAAGGAAAACATTATTACAATGGAATAACTTCAGATCCGAGGCAGGGATTGAGGAATTCAAAAGTAAGGCCGTCCAAACTTCTTTTGGCCTTTCTAATTATTCTTATGTGCAGCCTCTCGCGCTCCTCGGTGTCAATATCATCGGCAAGCCCCTCCGGCCTTCGATAAGCAGCAACGATTGTCGTCTGCTGAAAGATTTGATGTAGGATGTCAACGAGGTTGTTTCGCCGTTTCTTCGAAATCAGCCCCGTCAGGTACACTGAATGCACCTTGTCTTCGGCATCATCTAGCGCATTGAGCGGTAAGGCCTCGTGAAGACCTGGGAGTGCTCTCCATATTGACCCCAGCACGACTTTCAAAAGGGCCGAACGACGAGGTAGCAGCCAGCCACCGCTGGCATTCAGGCGACCTATGACCTCTGCACATTGAGCGTCCGTAAACTCCTGGTTCTGTTGACGGCCCTGTACACGGATATCCTCATAAGTGATGAACTCGTGCAAGCTGTATAGACGCACCGCCATAATACCTGAAGAAAACAATACAGGGATATTAACAAACAAGAAAATACAGAAAGTTAAAAGTTAAACTCCTCGAGAGCAATGCTCTGCAGACAGGAGCGACACCAGTCAAAATCAGTTATGAGGAGAATTTGAGGAAAATTCCCTGAAAATATTGAGAGCTCCGCTCTGGAAAAAAAAATCATATAATAATAATAATATTCTCAAGTGCCATATAAGTTGGGAGGAGCAAAACTCCATTAATTAAGAAGATATAAGAAAAATCTTTTATAGAGCAAAGCTCTATTAATGGAACTCTAATAGGGCTCTCCTCAGTCTTCTATAGACCCCCTTAGAGCAAAGCTCTACTAAGTGAAACCCTAAATGGGTCCTCTTTAGATCTGGGATCTATTGAGAGCAATGCTCTTAAAATTGATTTAATTTAATTAAAATTAATATTTTTACCTAAAATTCTCTAAAAGTTTGAACTTTTAAAAGTGTTTAAATAAGATAGCAGGGCTCTGAGTTCTGAAAGTAAAATTTTAGAGATGAGAATCATCTAAGGGACCAAAAGTCCTATTTATAGGCATCAAGTGCCCTTTCAGCTTCCAAGAGATGTCGCGACGGTTCGGAGTCTGCCACCGCTGCGCTCACGTTAAGAGGCCACGTAAGCGCAACGGTGTGGGGGCATTTGTTTACCTCAATCAGAGCAAGGCTCTGTTTAAATTCCAAGACGGGAAAAGAAGCAATACTTCTGTTTTTCTCCAATCAGAGTAAAGCTCTGTCTTGAAAATTAAAAAGAAAATTAAAGTTAAAATATGCTCCACAAAAGCTTCAGAGCAAAGCTCTTAACAAAAAAAAAGAAAAAAGAAAAAAGAAAAAAAAAAAAAGTGCGCAACTGCGCAGTTGCGCGACACGTGTCACGCAGTGCGCAACTGCGCAAGTGCGCAGTTTCGCGACACGTGGCACGCAGCTGCGCAACTGCGCAAGTGCGCAGTTGCGCGACACGTGTCACGCAGCTGCGCAGTGCGCAACTGCGCAGTTTCTCGACACGTGGCGCGCAGCTGCGCAACTGCGCAAGTGCGCAGTTGCGCGACACGTGGCGCGCAGCTGCGCAAGTGCGCAGTTTCGCGACACGTGTCACGCAGCTGCGCAGTGCGCAACTGCGCAACTGCGCGACACGTGTCACGCAGCTGCGCAGTTGCGCGACACGTGTCAACGCGCAGTTGCGCAAGCAAAAAATAAAAAAAATTAAAAAATTAAAAAATTAAAAAAATAAAATAAAATTCTTTATTGCAAAAACAGAATAAAGATTTGAGAAAATCTTTTCTGTTTTTGTTAAAACAATAAGATTTCTTCTGTAAAACAGAGACCTTTGGATTAAAGATCCGACGGTGGGGAAAATTCCCCAAATCACTTAGAGAATAATCTCTTTAACAAACTTTAACTAATTTATGGGCACTATAAAAAGGACCCTAGACCTCATTTTAAAAGGATCAATCATCATCAAGAGAAGGAAAAACTTCTGAGGAAAAAAAAGGAGAAGAGAAAGAACTCTTGAACATTATTCAAGAACAAAAAAGAGGTAAAATCTTCTTTTTGAAGAATAAAAAAAGAGAAAAATCTCTGAAGAACAGGAGATAAAAAAAAAATGAATAATAAATAGTGCCTTGCACTTGATATGAACCCCTGGTTCTGAAAAATCAAAGAATAATAAATAGTGCCTTGCACTTGATATGAACCCCTGGTTCTGAAAAATCAAAGAATAATAAATAGTGCCTTGCACTTGATATGAACCCTTGGTTCTGTAAAATCAAGGAAAACAAGAAGAACTTGTTTTCCTTTGATCTAAATTTAGATCAAAAGTGCATAGCACTTTTTGTTCTCAAATCAAGAAAATTCTTGAATTTCTGCACAAGTGCAACTCATCATGCAAAAGGGCCTGGCCCAACTCAAGAAAATTATTGAGTTTCTGCAACTCATTATTTAAGAGGGCCTAGCCCAATTGCAGGAAAATAAAAGGGCAAAGCCCGGTTCAGAAAATTCCTGAGTTTTTTGTAACTCATTATTTAAGAGGGCCTAGCCCAATTGCAGGAAAATAAAAGGGCAAAGCCCTGTTCAGAAAATTCCTGAGTTTTTGTAACTCATTATTTAAAAGGGCCTGGCCCAAATCAGATTGCAAAATAATGAAGGGGCAGAGCCCTGTTTAGGTTGATTCTTTTAATCGGGCAGAGCCTAAAATAAAAATTGGACTTAACCCAATCCTGGCTGTAAGTCCTTAAATTAAATGCCTCTTGTAAACCAAGTCACGACCGGTCCAAGGGTACATCTCCGAACTCCTTTGACACCTGTCGTTGTAATTCCTCAACGACGTCAAAGAGGTGACGGGTCCCAACGACCACTCATCTAATATCGGACCGAAACGTCCCTAAACTAATATCGGACCGAGACGTCCATAAACTAACATCGGACCGAAACGTCCCTAAACTAATATTGGACCACCACGTCCCTAAACTAGAATTCGGACCAAAATGTCCCTAAACTAACAACGGACCACCACGTCCCTAAAACTGGCAATGGACCACCACGTCCCTAAACTGGAATATGGACCACTACGTCCTTAAACTGGCGACGGACTGAAACGTCCCTAAACTAATAATGGACCACCACGTCCCTAAAACTGGCAATGGACCGCCACGTCCCTAAACTGGCACAATAGGGCCCAAACGCTCTTTTGTTGGATCTAAACGGTCCCGTCTAAGTCGATCTTAACCCCAAATACGGTTAACGTGTCCTTAGACATTCAAATAAACGATAAAACTCCAAATCAACTTTGGTTCAAGGGTACATCTCTGAACTCCTCTGACGCCTGTCGTTGTAATCCCTCAACGACGTCATAGAGGTGACGAGTCCCGACGGCCAGATAATTAAATCAATCACTACGTCAGGTCGATCTTAGTCTAAAACAGGACTAACGTATCCTTGATGAACGTTTAAGTTGGTCTTAGCCGCAACGCGACTAATGCATCCTTAAACCAAAAAACACCAAACCCAAATCTAAGTAAATACGGATTTGGACTAATCCACGTCCTACGGGCGACGGCATTACTCAGTCTCCGTATACAATCCACGGGCAACCACAAACAAAACAAACACACACGACACGAAGTGAAATTCTGGAGAAGGAGAAAGTTGTTACCGCGATGCGGTAGCGTAATTAACTGCAGGGGCTTGCGCCTGCAGGGAAGAGCGTCCCCACAATCAAAAACCCCTCACCCTGAGGGGGAATCTGACGAAGTCTGCTTCATCGGCCGCATCCGTCTAAACCTCCGATACACGGTGCCATAAATCAACTTGGCATCTTCGGAGAGATAGACGGATAAAACCAAATAGCATCTGCCCCGAACCTCAGGCACGGACGTCCTAACGTCTCGGCCGCCGTTCGGAGGGGAACAGCTACGTATACGCATCTCAATAAATACAAAAGTATATATATATATATATATATATATATATATATATATATATATATAACCTAACGCATTCGCGTTCTATACTACGAAACTGCGGGGGTGCTATACGCCATCCACCCGACTTCCCCCGTAGATATATATCTACTCACCTGAACGCCTCGGCTAATCTGATCCGATTTCAGCTCTGTCATTTCCGCGCCGCGTCCGACGCCTCTGAACCCGATCCTAGCAACGTACACAAGGAAATAATAGAATAAATATAAATAGTAGCGGACATAAACAATACAAGTCAACCACGCGCACTAACTAAACGCGCACGCAATTGGTGCACGAAACGCGCCGCGACAACGCCACAAACTACAACTAGAGTCGCAATACGTGGCAACTACCAAATCGAAAACCCAATCCTACCAAATGCGCGTTCACAACACACTAATTATTATATGAAATATGGTGCAAATCATTAAAACCTTAAAATTGATCAAATCGATTTATTTCAAGAAACCTAGTAAGCATCAATTTCCATTTTTATTCAAAACTAGATGTTTTAACAAATCTAGTGGCCACAATGCTCACTAATTATCTTAATTAAGCCACCCAAACCCTAACTAGATTTTAATTTCATCTAATTATGCAATAACTAAAAACCCAGTATGCAAAATAGCTTAAATTGGACAATTTAAAAGTGGCAATTTGTAATATAGCAACTAGCTTAGATTTGTACATGTCATAACATGTTAATCTACCCATCACAACCATAATCCAATGATCAAACCCTAATTCTTAATTCAAAACCTTTCTCTTTAGATTTCTAACTTCAATTAAAACAATAATTAAATACCTAATAAGCTAGATTAAGGTAATTAAACAACAATTAAACCTTAGGGCAAGGATTTTATACCTCACATATTTGTAGATCTACATGAAATTTAGCCTCCCAAATTAGCTTCCTTGCTCAAGATCCATACTTGATTGGGCCAAGGAATAAAGGGTTAGGATTTAACTAGGAATTAGTAGTAATTTGGAAGGATTTTGATGGAAAATGAGAAGATTTTTGAGGGGAAAATGAGGTGGAGAATTGTTGGGGCTGCTCATGGGGGAGGCTCGGCTGAATTTGGGAGAAGGGAGAGAGAAAATGTGAGTGTTGAAATGAGTGTGAAGTCATGCCTAGAAAAGAAAAGCCTATACCTCATTTTAATTAAACCCCATGCCTTCATTATCCTTTTCATTATCTTTTTTTTCTTTTTTTTTTTTGAGAGGGGGCAGCTGGAATTTCGTGGCTGGAAATGGGGAAGTGGGTGAGTGAGTGTGTGTGTGTGTGTGGAAGGAAAATAACAAGAAAGCCCCCTATTATCCCATTAATTAAACCATTTCTTATTTATTTTATTTCCTAAATAAGTTTCGTGAATTAAATAAAACCATCTTGATAATATAGAAAGAAAAAGAATATGTTACAATATATGTTTAGATGTGTCATGGTGCACTAAAGTATAATTAACCCATTCCAATTTGTAATTATCGCTAATTAATGTATTAGTGAAGGCTTAAAATAATATTTAAAATAATTAATTACGGAAAATTTTTAGTAAACCAGAAATTTTTTAAGTGACCCATTAAATACCAAATACTAGCAATTTCATTGCTACAATAGGTATATTTAAGGTTATGTGGAAAAAAAATAATTATTTCCTGGTTTTTACGGAAAACACCAGTTATTTTACCGATTATCCGAAATTTTACCTAAACGATTTTCAAAACGTTACAGTATACGGGTGCTCAGTGGAGACTGTGTACACTGGACGGACTCGCCGAGAACTCATAAATGATATTATACCTCACGTCAGATAGCAGTTCTCTGGTGACACTGGTATAGGTTAGTCTGTAGACCCGAGATCGTCATAGAGTCTTGTGTGATTCCCGCTGTGCTTTTATTTCCACTTTATCATGTTCAAGAGAACGTGCAAAACGATGATTTTTGGGTACAGTCCCGAGTCACATGGAGGCAATGAGCGATAGGAGGGGATTTTGTCTCTCCCGGTATTGGGGATTGATGTTGCGCTATGCTCGATTGGTCATAATGGGAAATCCCTGGCCAAGGTTGCTGAGATTTACTGGTAAGTGTTATCAGTATTTTCTCGAACCGTTATGGGCCTCATATTGACATGATTTATTAAACTATTGGGGTCTGACGTTTACCACCCCCAGGTGAGACATGCAATATATCTGACGAAGAGACCGGACTGTACGGTAGTGTTACTTATTGGATTCGCAGGAGTATGAGCAGGCTTGCTTGTTGATCTTATGATCGCTCAATACCCGGGTGGCCGTTACGTTTAGCAGACCGCTGACGGCTTGTGGGTGACTGATATGATCATCACCTACTGCCGGCGTATTGACGAGTCTTTAGAGTCCTACACAGAGGTTTCCTGGCTCAGGCGAAACGAAATAGGAGCACATATGTGATATGTGCGGGACCGAGATTAATACGTGTATGTGATACCGTATTCTATTCTCGCGATTTATGTTATCGGTCGGTTATATGTGATATAGCCGGGTTATCGAATCAAGTGTTAATTCGATAAGTTGATACAGATGATATTAGTCGGTTATATATGATATAACCAGATTATTAATTCAAGTGTTGATTTAATAATTTAATGTATAATTATATATTTGATATATTAATTTACATTAATTAATATTAGCTCACTTAAGAATTCTTTTTCTCACTTGTGCATTTAGTTTATATGTGATATATATTAATGTACATTTTTTGTGTGTCATGCTAGATGATACATGCTACATGGGTGTATGAGACACACACCATGCTTAACATAATGTAAGGTTTTATTTATTTAAAGTAAATCAAAATTGGTTGGAAATTAGTCATATGGTTAAGTTTAGTGGAAGTTTGTAGAACCATTGACTTAGTCCACTAATTTTGTTTTACTTAAGATATTTATTAACCCAACCATTATGATTAGCCATGGTTTAGTCTCTACATAAATTAGTATATGATACTAACTCACCCATGGTTGACATTCTACACTTGACACTTTTTTCATGGTTGCTTTTCTTCATCTCCTTCCTCAAGCTATCTAAATTTTTGGGAAGTGAAGAAAATTAGTGAGAAAAATATTTCTAAAGTGAGCAAAATTCCTACTTCATCATCTTACACTAGACTAGCCATTTAGTTTAGGTTGTTTGCTTCACTAATTCCTAATTAGTGAAGAGGTAGCTTGAGTTAGTGTCTCCTCGACGTAGATCATCTTCGGCCTCGAAGACTTCAAGCAAGCTTGTTCCTTTCACCTTGTGGAGCTTTTCTATAGTTCGGGAGACCACTAGTTGGAGCGAAGGGACAACAACACGGAGCTATTGAAATAAAGGACCGGTCTACAAAGGTTGTATTCCTTGTTCACTTAGATGTAAAGATGTTTACATGCATGATTCGTTTAATTCTCTAGTTAAGATTCTAGGTTAGGGTTCTTTAGCGCGCCATTTTTTTGAAAACGGCATGGTCGATACCTCCCGAAACCCAGTGGCGGTGCTGCGGAACCTTGCAGAATCGTCAGACCCCAGTAACTTGATAAGTCATGCCGATGTGTGGCCTATAACCATTCGAGAAACTACTAATAACACTTACTAGTAAATCTCAACAGCCCTGACCAGGGACTTGCTGTTATAGCCAATCGAGCATAGCGCAACATCAACTCACTATACCGGGAGAAACGAAACCCCTCTTATCGCTCATTTCCTCCATATGACTCGGGACTGTACCCAAAATCCACCTGTTTGCACGAATCCTTTGAGCCATGGTAGAGAGGAAATCAAAGCACAGTGGGAACCACATAACACTCTATGATGATCTCGGGTCTACAGACTAAACTGTACAAGTGTCACCAAAGAACTTCTATCTGACGATAGGTATAGTACCATCTAGGAGTTCTCGGCGAGTCATGTTCGGTGTACCCATTCTCTAATGAGCACCTGTGTACAATCTTTGATGTCAAACACCAATGGATGTGGGATCAACCATCGCCCCATACAGGGTCAAGAAACGTACACACTAGTCTACTCTGGAATATCGATGCCCTGTCTCGATATCCCCTCGACTAGGAACTGTTAAAAGGATGTGGTTGTGGACTACACAAGCCCCACTAGTATGATCTGCATCATAGTCCCGGTAGTCAAGCCCATATCCTAAGAGGTTTATCAACATGTATCAGAGAAACAGTATAATAATAAATGTACATGTTAAGATAAAGTGCAACCAGATTGCATACTATCATGTCGAACAAGAAAGTCCTCTATATATATGTCCAAGCATCCACTAGAATATACAATAATGGCCTCTAGGGCATACATATTACTAACAGCGCATACCTTATGGAGTGTAGTGACTGTAGTGGATTCCATCAAGTTTCTACGCGGTGATTGTTGGATCCCGATTCCTACTGATAAGTAGGGATTACACCTCGGGTTATCCTGACTAGTTCTCCTTTTAGGGTTTGAAGGAGAATTCGAGAAAACAGTGGAAGCCATCCATATTAGATTAATTATTAATTAACCATTCTGATCTAGGTTAGAGTGCAAGCTAAGTGTTTCTTTTCTATCTCTCTCTCTCTCTAACTGCGAGCTTGACCCGCCTTAAACTAAAACTCATTACCAAGTTAAACCGAACCTTTTACCATCAGGATTTTGGATCATCTAGATCCACGACAACGTCGCGTATATCCATGCCCCTCCTACTTTACCTTTAGCTTTCTCCAGAACATTTTGTATCACTACGAAGATCCTGATAGGATAAATAAAAGAATCTCGTCTAGTCACATACAAACTCGCAGAAATTTATTTCAATTCGAGGATGGATTTCGGTTATGGAGAATTTGAATAGGATTATTTGGTTGTCTCTACCCTTTACCTTCTCTCAGTTTGCGAGAGTTCCTCGTATTAAGAGAGTACACCTATTATGCTTATTGGATAGTCTTCTTCTAAAGCTTAGGCAAGTGCCGAAAGGTAGAGAATGAAGAAAACCAATTAGCCTAAGTAAGGTGTACAAAAGGTAAAAAGTAAACACAAATGAATTGATGTGATGGCAATGGAAATTGAAACTGGTGTCATGGATCTGGATAATGGAAGAGGCATTACTTGGAATACCCAGCTACCCCATCGAAACATTATCATGTTTCAGTTTTCCTGTGTAGTAGTTATTGAAAACTGCTTTCCTAATTACATTCTGACTCCAGGGTATGTATATACCGGTTGAGATTCTCATATCTGTATGGCATTACAGATGATGAGTGGGAGTAGAATATTGGGAATTGGGTGATTAAAACCTCAATATTAGAGTTCGTTGTGATTGTTGATGTTCAAGGAAATCACCTGGGTTTGCCTATTGGCGATTTGTTGGTTTTGAATATCCGTTCTTATGTACCAATTTCAAACCGATATATCTGTATGTTTATTTCATAAAATGAGATATAACTTTTTGAAATTATGTGTACACCATTTACCTTTATCAGTTGATGATTAGGTAAGGTGTATTCAATAACGATGTAATTCTTCTTAACCAAAATACAATTTTCAACTTACAACATACAGAGTTTGAGTTAGTAAACTTAGGGGACTTATTCAAAGTATTGTATGTTGTCCAGTGTTCAGTAAGACAAGGGGTTGCTGCTCATACTATATTCCATTTACTTATAATTTCTCTTGTTCTGGCCACGCATTTATGCAAGGTCTAAAAGTTAGAGAAATTTATAGGTATAAAAATAAAGTAGAGAACCAAATGTTGGAAGTATCAGGATTCTTCGGGATAGTCGAAGATATTGATACTTATGCTAGGTAATCCACTATAGTAATGTTGAGACTATTGTCTCTCAAACAGATTACCCATCTGTGGATGCACTCCTTGATGAGTAATTATGTAAGGGCCCTCTCCCATTAAGTGGTTGTGTACGGGAAACAGCTGCAAACTATTTGAATATTGTTCCATCTAAATTAGTGCCTCAGTTTCTTAATGAATATAGAATGGTTCATATCTTAACGATGTTAAGGTATATGGAGTTGTCCGACTTCTGCTTAAAACCAGAATCCAGATAAACTCATAACACGTTTCAGTAATGGCAGTTTGTGGGTTATCCCGGACATAGACGAGGATTAACATTCTACCATTTGCAAGATCAAACGTTGTTTTGATCTTCACTCCCAATAAATTTTAGTAAAATGTATTCTTTTCAAAAGACTTTAATGGGAGTATGCTAGAACTGGAAGTGAATCCAAAACTACAAACGGTTACTGAAAATTTAGTAAAATCTAAGAATTCAGTTAGATTCGACGATCCGTAAGTCACTCCGCATATTTAGTGGCTAACCTCATCCATCCGAGAGATACTTCGGTTTCCTCCTAGACGGTGACGGGGGGTTTGCATCATGGTATGATGATCCAAGCTTACCACTACTGTTTCCTTTGCCTATGAGACCTGGCAGGTGGATGACTATAATATCGTTCTAAATGGACTTTTAGAAGTGCACGTATATATGACTTTGCCAGAGTGTTGTTATAGTCAGTGGGAGCAGCAGAAGCGTGGTGGGCATGTTGCTTATGTCTATTTATAGACTAAACTAGGTATAGCGGAGATAGATCATCTGTTTTCATGTGACAGTCACAGTGTTTGACTTTATCAAAATAATAGATGAACCTGGTAAGAATGTAGTAAGGAGTATTGTCCAAAGATTTGGATGACATACTCCAGATAGGAAGTGAGGTTCCTATACTATAATCGGTTAAACTATGGTTGTCATAGGAGTTTCTCCACACAGGACATGGATAATGTTGCTTTTGCACTAACTGCAGTAAGCAGATATGAATCCCATCCTGAAGAGACAAAGGGAAGCAGGTATGAACATAAGAGAAGATTCTTGGTATATGTAATGTCAGCCTCCTAAAGAAGGTGGTTACCTGTTATAGCTTCTAAGATGATCTGGGTGACAGAGTGACTGTTAGATTTAAAAGTTTACCCTCTTCTGAGGGACAGTATGTTGGACAGGGATCCAAACGGATACTGAGTTAGGCATGGTGCAGGATACTGATTAGATTCAGTGGATGATACAGTCTAAGAAGTTTGTTGGATTTGGTGTTCATATTATGAACTTGGTCATATCAAATATCCAGACAGGTTCTAAGATATGTATCGCTTATTTCAGGAGATAGACATTCTCCATGAAATTGAGATATAAAGAGATAAAGATAGAAATATTGGAGCGGATCTACTCACTGAGGCTATTTCTCGAACATGAATGTTTCACAAACAAGGTTTGTGAAACTGATAAGTAAAGAAGTTGGGTATTCGGTAGCATATGGGCTGTGGGTACACAATATCGCAATAATTAGCCTTGAGTGCAAATGGGAGATTGTTGGCTATAGTGCCCTCAAACCAATTATTGTAATCGCAGGAAGATGATTATGACGATTGAAAGAGCACTTATACAGTTAGAACAGCCTTACTCAAGATGATAGTATGCTGTCTGGTTTGACCTTATCATTATGCACATGTCTTGTGTGGTATAGCATATCACTACTACATATTGATAGATCCCATATGATTCATGCTTGACTACCAGGGTTATGATGGCGATCACACTTGTAAGAACTAGATAGTTTATAAGCACATCCTTAAATGTCTATAGTCATAAGAATATCTAGAGTGTGCATCGTTATTCCAGAGTAGACGAGTGTATACGTTTCTTGACCCCGACGAGAGGCGATTGCTTGTCTCACAGCCATTGGTGTTAGTCAGTCACCAAAAATTGTATACAGGTGGCCATCAGCCGCCCAACCCGGCCTGAGCCTGTCACGTGGCAGCCGGGCTGGGCCACAGGCCACCCGGCCCATTTGCCACCATGATCCAAAACCAACCTCACCATGCAAATATTATATCCACTCCAGGCAGTATTTGGTCATTGTTAATGCTTTCTATGGACGCTTGATCTAACAATAATTAGGTGCATGAATAATGAATGCAATTATGTTCATGCACAGATTTAGAGATTCAACCCATTTGGATTAAAATAGAGCCAAGGACTCTGAGGAAAGATATGGTGCATGATTCTCCAGTTGGTACATATATATGTATAGGGGAATCCTTTTGATTATGAATGCTAATAGGTTCATGAATGGATATGTCTACAAGAATCGGAAATAAATCGACGCCTTACCAATTTCCAAAACATAATTTAAGAAAGGTTTGAATGAAAAGGATTTGGTAATGGATTCTTCATTAGGCGCAATGCATGTTTCAGGAGTTGGTGCCAAGCCTATATAAGTAGGAAAAGGTGCCAACACTCCATATGTGTTTTTCTCGCACATTTTATGTTGTGTATGTGCCACACTAAGTTATGCAAAGCCTCAAGAAAAAAATGCTGGCAGAACCTGGAGGTGAATAAAGAGAGGAGACAGGGCATGCTGCCAAATGACAGATTAAAGCTCAGAGTCCAATCCTTAAAAGAACATAACAAGTGCAATGAGGTAAGTATTCAAAAACAGTGATTTATTTTCTTTGTTATATTTAAGAACTCTCTTCAGATTTCAAAACCAAAATATAATCGTTCAGAAGGTTTCATTGGTTTGATTTAAAACCTGAAACAACCTACGTTTCTATTACTTTTACCAACTTGCCTTTTCCATAACAAACAACGATATCTGATCAACTGAAGCAATAACTTATTAATTCACCTTTTATCTTTCTTTCTTTTTTATCTTTTTGATGAAAAGTTGAGCCGTAGCTCAGCTTAAAATTTTTAACCAAAATGAATTCTTAGATTTTAAAATTTAAATCGTTTCTTGCATTAATGATACAAAATTCCAATTATTTCAAATTATTATGGAATTCCTAATAATAGGTTATATTATGGAATTCCATAATAATAGGTTCATATTATGGAATTCATAATAATAGGTCATATTCCAGAACATGATTCCTTGCATCGATCAAGTTCTCCTGTGACAACATTCTCTGTAGGGTATGGTTATGTTACTCTCACATTAGTCCAAAAACCTAGAAACAAGCATCATTGTGCTCAGATCTTAATTATGTTGAAAGCTTTTTAGCTACAATATATTATGTAGTGAGCTGCAATTGGAGTAGCTTGGTCCATGCATTGAGCTATATTGTAATGAACAAAAATTTAAATAATGAATATATTAAATTCATGATTTCTATGCTGTACTTTTGAGAGATAACAATTTCTGCAACTTTGCAATGAAGAGGACAAAGTTGGAGATCACTGCCTCGAGCAAACATATATATATATATTTTATCGCTCCCTATCATTTAGCAATTTCTTCGAAAGAATATTAAAAATTTGATCAGGGTTTTAGCATCACTTATAAATAAGGCTAGCTACAATAATCTCTCAAAATTGAGTTTGATTATTTAATGAAGTTGGAGACTCCTTGCATTTGGGTACAATTTATAGTTTTACGGTTAAAAAACTTACCCTTTGCCTTCTCTTTCTAATTGTAGTTCTTATATTAAATCATTCTCCAACATTACAGGCGGAAGGCTGTTTGAACGGTTTTCTCCTTTTCTGACTACGGCCATTTTGTGAAGGGCCTGTCAGTGTCCAAGGAAAGGATCCACCTTCACTAAATCTGTTTTGTTATTTATTCATGGTATTAATTTCATTTTTTGACGTTTTCTATTCCGAAATAATGTTGGAACAATTTATAATAATTTGTAAAATTGTTGTAAATTTTAATTGTATGGTTGTAATTCAATGTGGATCAGACCTAATTGTTTGAATTGGAAGATCAATAAAAATAAAAATAGTTGATTGCTTATTATTGTGATTCGCTCTAAAGGGGGACCGTATGAATGGAACTTGACAAGTGCAAGCTTGAGTTTTTAGGAGAATGTAAAGATCTAGCCATCAAGTACAAGCCGGATGCTGGAGCTTTGAACGGTGCTGTCGGGGTTGTTGAGACGACACCTCTAGATGTTTTAATGCTATTGGTCTGTTGTGACCGTAAGGGATGTTTCTTTGTTATGCCTTAGAAGCGTCTTGCATAAAAATAAAAAAAGGTACAAGTAGGATCCTCTATCTCCTCAGTCTAAATCCTAAACTTAAGTCCTCATCGAATCCCCAACTAACCGTCTAATTTTAGTCATCCACCACAACCCCATTAATTTGCTCTCTCAACCATCAAACCAAATGAAAAAAGATGAACTGAGAAAAAGATGAATAGACAAAAGAGTTAAGGAAGCAAGAAGCATCAAGTTATTTCACTCATCTCATCTAAATTGGTGATAAATACATGTCCAACTCTGTCACACCTTCCGCTTTCTCAATTTGAACTTTATATATCATTCTTTTTTTCTTTGGAACTGGCCTGTAAACCTCACCCATGCACCCACCATGGCTATGAACATGGCACACGGCAACACACGCACTCAGGAGACCCATGAATTTGCCTCGAAAGCGAATCTGAATGTTCTCATCTTCCGCTTTCTCATGAACAAACTGACGGGCCAACTTCTTTAATATGTTTAGTTCACCAATGCATTTCATCTTACAATATATACGAAGCTGATTGTTTACAGGCTCATAGTAGAACATAGTCCAAAACTTCACCATGCAAATATTGTATCCACACCAGAAAATGTTGGTCATTGCTTAATGCTAAATATGGATGCTTGATCTAACTGTGCATAGCTTTTTAATCTATCAAAATCAGTGTTGTTAGTTTCGTACGAACACGAAACATATCTTACGAAATAGAGACAATTCGATACGAATTGTAAGTCTGTATCGGGTTTCTAATTTATCGGTCGATACACATTTTGTATCGTACGAAACGATACGAAATACGAAACACACGATACACTATTTAACCATTAAAATGCATAGCGGGTTGGATATTCGGGTTTAAAACCTGCTTGGTTTTATCAACTTATTAACCCAGACGAACTATTTAACAATTAAAATGCATATTGATGAGGAAGCGGAATTCGTTGAGAGTTAAAATGATGAAGATGAGAAGAAAGAAGTTATCTCTTGTTATTATAATGATGGTGATTAATCAATTGGAGAAAATTGATTTTTTGTAGCCTCAACTTTGTTTGGTAGTGATGTTGTGATTACTTGGTGGTGACATTTTAGTTATAAATAATAAAACTTAACATGTTTATGTTTATGAATTATAACATATGGATGAATATTTTGGAATGTTTTGATATTATTTAATTATCATATGAATGAGTTTGTATGATTATATGTGTGTGTGTGTATTTGCACAATTGCAAATTGTAATGGAAAATTTTGTTTCTTACGATATGAAACACGACATGATATACGATATGATAAATAAAAAACGAATCACAAAAGTTTCACGATTTGACAAATTTGATCAAAATATTAGATGTTTTCTAGTAAACACACAATATCTTGTGGTTGATTATTAATCTGAAGGTGACTTGTAGGTGAAAAATAAACTGTAAGAAATAAAATATATTCTTAATCTATACGGCATGATTAACGATTTGATCATCTCACACACATGCTATACATAAGTCTAGAAAAACTTACATTGAACCATGTGTTGTAGAATAAGAATAACAAACACACATTGATCTTTCTTTCCTACTCCAATACCGTAGAGTATCCCGATCAGAGGAACACACAACATCTTTATTTCACAAGTCACAACTGTGTCTTTGTTAATTATGTAAGCAAGAACTCTATTTATATAACCCCTTCCATTAATAGAGTTATGATAGTTTTCAAAACCACCTGATGGTTCCATGGTAACCACTCATAACTAAATGTGGATAACCATTCAAAACTTTATGAGAATAATCACCACAAATGTAACACCCTAGGACAATCGTACGATAAATTAATGTAATAATTGATTTTATGGTTATTTAAAATTATTTGATCGATAGATCGAGTTTGTGCCATGGAATTTTATTATTAAGGGCTTTATTGATAGATTGATGTGTTTTGGATTCCCATGGGGTTTATTGATCATCGTTAGTATTGGTCATGGAAACTTATTGAACGGTAAATATTTAATTGTAAAAAGATTTATGGTTATGAGATTGGAAGGTTATGTCATATAATTATATTTTATATTATTTTTAATCTCTAGTCCTAGTTCGTATAAGATTAATAGAAATCCTGACCCACATAGATAATTAGCCTATTAAACAAAAAATCTCATGAAAACATATATTCTCATAATTCATCAAACATAACCCTAGCGTCCATCTCTTTAATCCTAACCCTAGACGGCTGATCCCTCATCATTAACATCATTTCTTTGCATCGTCATTGCTATGATTGTCACCGATATCTTCTTCCTCTTCTTGTTATGGTGATGCAATCCTTGCCACGGTCTCTTCAACTTGGTTATGGATCCAAAGCCTAGATCATGTTTTCATCGTCAAAGCGTCGTTGTCTCCGTTCGTCATCGAGGCAACGTATTTCTAAATACTTGTTTCATGCTAGTTACGGCCGGATCAGATCTCCCGTAACATTATTATTGTTATTAATTTTAGATATACATCAATGTTTAACCCTAATTAACGATATGTCGAGATCAGAATTATGATATGTCGGAAAACTTGACCTATTGATAATACTTGACATGGATCGATGAAAATATTATCTGTATGTTGTTATTTGCTGTATGGAACCTATGGGAATCAAGGAAATCGTAATTGTTATCGCGTATATTGAAATTTAATTGACAACCCTAATTTAATAGTAAATATGTTTCAGGAAAAATCTCATGGAGATGTCTACCCACAGTGACCAGACGTCTCTGTAATAGATTTACTGTAATTAAAATTGAACTACAAATGTCTGTCAACAGTGACAAGACGTCTCTGAATTTAATTTACAATAACTCAATTTGAACTGAAGACACGTCTGTCACGTATGCCCCAGACGTCTGCTAATCATATAATTAGGGACTAGAAGTCTCCTGCAGACATCTTGCGTATAAAACATATCGAACCAGAATTCTTCCACGGACGTCTGGAATAGAAATTGAGGTAGACCAGACGTTTCCTACAGACGTCTGATGTTTAAAATTGCTAAACTGATATTCAACCTGATACGTTGTAGGACATGCTATATCACGTTACACATGAGAAACACCTACCGGACATGATTTTGATATTATTATTGTTTGATTTCATGTATCCATGTTATCTTTTTTGATATTGATTTGTTATTGCATTCCCCGATAATGATAATCCTGCTATTAATAATGCTTGATTGTCACCTATATTTATGACTAAACGTGTTCACTGGTTGCCATGTAGGACTCATACCATATAATTGTTATCCAATGTTAATGTATTCATGATACCCTTGACTTGACTTTATCAACTGAACTTCACTAGATATGACTTGTTACATGCCTACCTTAGAATTAGGAGTTAGAGATTGATCACCCAAGATATGTTAGTGTATATGCCCTAGAGACCATTATTGTATCATACAAGCTTGTATATTATTTAATGGAAGCTTGGGATATTCACAGTTGTATAGACAGTCTTACTCAAAATGGTAGTATGCTACTTGGTTTGTCTCTACTTCAATATGTGCATGTGCTTCTTTTAGCATATCGCTTATATACATATTAGTAGAGACCTTAGGATCATTGCTTGATTACCAGCGTTGTGATGGCGCTCACACTCGTGGGAGCTGGGTAATCCATAAGCACATCCTTATACAGGTCCCTAGTCGTTGGACTATCGAGACAGGGCATCGATACTCCGGAGTAGACTAGCGTATGCGCTTCTTATCCCAGCGAGAGAGACGGTCTGTCCCACAGCCGTCAGTACGTCGTACTTGAGATAGTATGCGGGTGCTCGTTAGGTTACGAGTACAATGGACAGGACTCGTCGGGGACTGTTGGTTGGTATTATACCTATCGTCAGTTATCAGTTCTCAGGTGACATGAGTACAGCTTAGTCCGCCGACTTGACACTGTCACTTCGCCTCGAGTGTGTTCCTACTGTACTTAGATTACTATCCTACCACGGCTCAAAGGAGTCGTGCAAACATGTAGTAGTTGGGTGCAGTCCCGAAGCACTTGGAGGCAGTGACGGTTAGACAGGATTCATCTCTCCCGGTATTGGGGGTTGACATCGCGCTGTGTCTAGGAGAGCCATTACACAAGTAGTCCCTGGCCAGGGCAAGCGAGATATACTGGTAGGTTTCCAGTGTTATCTCAGGGTGTTCTGGGCTGCACTCCGACACGACTTGTACCGCTATTAGGGGACTGACGTTCACCGCCCCCCTAGGCCCGCCATGCGATGTATCAGACGAACAGACCGGACTGTACGGAGATTGTCACATACAGGCTCAGTAGGAGTTCGGATGGGTTTACCTCATCGGCCTTCTTATCGACATCTACCTGGGGACCGTTACGTACAGCTAGTGCCGCTTGCGGTCTGTGGTTAAATCCACTGCCAGCGTAGTGTCGAGTCTTTAGAGTCCCACACAGAGAGTTTCCCTGCACTGAGTGAAACGTGTAGAGGCCGTATGGTTTTACGGCAGGGCTACGATCACTTACGTGCACTTGTGTGCGTATGCTGTTCGGGCAGGCAATACTAGTGGGCTTTGGTTTAAGCCAGATCCTAGTATTGCACAGATGGATTTGTTTTGTCTTCTGTGCATTCGCATTCTACGGAATGCGGATGCGGGTGTGTATGCACAGATTTGCGGAGTGGAGAAGGAGGAGGTGCCTCATTAGGGTTTTGACAGTTGGTTCGGTCAAAACCATTATGAGCCGGGGACATTATTTACTAATCCTTTCATTGATAATTATGTTATGGCTAATTACATTGACCATTTGACCATCTTGACTTTGTTGACCGTTTGACCAAAGTTGACTAGGATCTTCTTGAAAGGTCTAGAGTATTCATTGGTTTTCTTTTTCTTTTTGGTTATGATAATGGTCATGTCATTTGTAGCCATCACCTTTATCTTGATAGGATTAGTAATGATAATGTTTTTGCATTATTGCAACCATGGTTGTGTTTTTCTCTTGGTGAAGTCTTTCATTTGCTTATTCTCATTCTCTCTCATAGAAAAGAAATGAGAAACTTTTCCATGGTTGCTCCTCCTTCTTCCTCCTCTTGATTCTTCCTTTGATCTCATGTGTTGAGAGAAAAAGGATTCCACTTGACGAACACATCCATACATCTCCTCTACACATCTTAGGTCTTCTTGACTAGCAATCTCTTTGCCCTAGTTGCCTCGGCTTGAGGCGAAGCTCGGCGTACATCTCTCGGGTGGATCGTCTACGACTCAAGAAGGCCGTGGAGGTGCCCGAGGTCCGGATCGACACTTGGAGCTTGGACGGACGAGCGGGACAGCGGAATGAAGACCCGAAGGACCGGTTTCGTGAGGTATACTTTCTACAGCATAGTAGTTATAGCCTCTAGTAGTTTACTAGTTTCTAGTTTATCAAAGATCCGTTCTTTAAGTCCATATTGCCTTGCGCCAAATCCTTGTTTTTCGTCGTTTCCGCCCTCCCGTAAGAACCGGGATGAGCAACGTAGACTTACAGTGGTATCAGAGACTAGCTAAACATAAACTAGTAAGTTAGCAAAGTGTTAAGAACATCGATCGGAAAAAGGTCGCAAAACACATCCGCAAAACCCTAACTTTCTGTTGATTTTTTTTCTGCTCTAAAAATAAAAAATCATACTTCAAAAATCGTCTCAGGGTTTTATGAAAACACAGCAGAAAAATGATCCAGTGAATCGATCAAACGACCGCGGTTCCGCGGCAATGACATGCTCATTGCCGCGGTTCCGCCGCCGTTTTGACTCGAAACTGGATCGGGTTTTGTACAGTGTTTTAGTTTGGATGTTTTGGGATTTTTAAGACATGTTTTTTCCACCCAGATTTTCCAGAGAGAAAATTGACTTTTCGGGTGGCTAAAAATCCGTATTTTGATCGATATTCCGTACTCTTTGGCTAATGAATATTTTCTGTGATGTGATATATGTATTGAACGTCCGCTAATCACTATACGTCGATTAGTGGGGGTTATACATATCTGTGATCTGTAATGTTGATGGTTTGTGTATATGAACTCGGTGGATTGTCGCGGATGAATAGCCGGGAATGGGTGTGAGATGAGAGTTTCTTTTTCTTTCATTCATTGTAAAATTTGTAAATTGATGTAATATTATTTGTTTGGCCGCACAACCGGGTCGGGGTTGTATCCGTCATTGTACACATTACTTTTACTATTTTTGCTCCTAGGATAGACCCAAGGTGGGGTGCACAAACTACCGGGTATCTCGAAGTGCCGAGTGGCCTTCTCACGGGTTGAGGGAGGTTGCTTCGCTTCGGGTACTTGGCGGGTAGTTTGCCGCACCCGTAGGGGTCTAGGGTGGGGTTTGGCTATTCATCGCGACCGTGTAATCCGTTTTTCGTTGCAGGTTCGAACGAATCGCGGATTCCTAGTATATCCAAAGTGTTCATCTGTGATCTGTAATGTCTATCATTGCTATATATTTATATATAATAACTATTTAGGCGTTGCTTATGTTTTACAGCCGCGCTAGCCCAGCCCCCGCTCTGTCGTTAGTTAAGTAACCTAGCGGGTGATGATGGGGCCCGTGGCGAATGCGAATGGCATAAGCGTACGTCATATTTTGGTTGTTTTCTGCAATGGTAGGTTTAAATGATGGGACGCATTAAAAGAACTAATGCAAGAAAATAAACCAAGTAAAATTCAATTGGAACACTTTCAAAACCACTCGGTTCTTTTCAAAAACCAGCTTTTTAAACACGGAGCTTGAACCACTCCTTTTTAAAAGCTATCTCGTTCCATCGATTATATCAAGTTCACTACTTTCACGGTTTCGCCAAAACCATTCGTAGCCCTCCGTCATTTCGTATGGATATTCAATAGTATTCAAGCTATGTTTGTTGACCTTCGTCAAAACATAGTGATTGGTAGCTGTTGGGTGTTCATATGTAGCATAGATAGATGCGTTGGTTTGGGACAGTCGTATTACCAAGTTGACCTTTGTCAAGGGTATGTGCGGGTGGGTTCAAATTAACCTGGATAATGACGGGTAGAACTTGACATGTGACTTATGATTTGTTGACCTTCATCAAGGTCATAAGAGCATGGGGCAAAAATCCACATCGGGAGTTTCATAAGTACTGAAACTTGCTAGCGCTGCATACCATTTGGAGTGTGATGATTCTGATAGGATTCCTTCAGTTTTGTCACGCGATGATATTTGGATCCCGATCCTACTGTGAGTATATGCTACTCCTCGGGATCTTTTTCACTTAACGATCAATGTTATAAACCAAGTAGGTGTCTAGAAAGGTGTTAGCGGGACTACGCCCCCAGGAAAAAGAGGTTCTTAAATTAAGGAACTTCGCGAAAGCGTTGGAAAACCTCCCTCGAAGTACCGACACTGGCCTGGCTGAATGGTTAAGAAAGTATTGTATGGTGAGAAAAATCCTGACTAATTCTTCCTTTGTGGTTTGAGGAGGGATTCGAGAGACAGTGGGAGCCATCCTGTTTAGATAAATTAAAAGCCAATCTAAACTTGCAAGAGCATTATGCTGAGTGTTTTCTTCTCTCTCTCTTAACTGCAGCGACCCAGTGACCGCACCTAGGTTACATCTAGATAATAAAATGACTGAATCTGACTGTTATGACTGGCAAAGGTCTGTCCAGATGTCCATTGCCCAGGACAAGCTGGAACACGTCTTGACTGATCCAACCCCTGCCGTCTCAGGTCCAGTTTCCCCTGTCACGGATATTGATATCCGTAGGACATCGGAAGAAGACTGTGCGACAGTCAAGTGTCTCGTGTTAGCCTCAGTTGATGGTTTATACCAGAGGCAACATGAGAAGATGGACTCAGCTTCTATCTTCCTCCATAACAAAGTTTTATATGGAGAGCAATTTCGTATCGCAAGATATGAGACCTCGAACGAATTGCTTCCAGCGAGGTTGGCTATCGGGTCATCTGTAGGGGGAAACGTCCTTACAGAGACCAGCTCTTTTGAGCTCTCAGACCTGAAGACCACGTTGAAGAACGGGTCAAATGCTGACTTAGTTCAACAATCTCTACCTACTACCCTGAAGGAAACCAGGGAAGTAGAAAGAAAGAGAAGGGCAGAAGTTTCGGGACTGGATATAGTAAAAGAGGGATGTTCCTATTGTTACGGGAATGAGCATGGGCAGAAGGATTGCAGGGCTTGCAAAGCCAGTAGCCAGAATTCGAAGCATGTTGTGGCTTCGGCTTCGGGTGTGTTTGTAATAGAGAATTGTATGTCAGTTAACCCTACTTCCTGGGTATTGGATACCGGATCAAGATCTCATATCTGTAATTCGTTACAGGCTCTGAGAAACCGTAGGGTTATCAGGAAAGGTGATATGACTCTCAGGGTTGCTAACGGAATGAGCATGTATGCTGAATCCGTAGGGGAATATCATCTAGGACTGACAACTGGGCAGATATTGATTCTGCGTAACTGTTTTTATGTACCAGGTGCGACTTGTAATATCATATCTGTATCCTTGATTTCTAAGGAAGGATATGATTTTACTTTTGTAAGCGATGTAGTAAACATCCACCTAAATCAAGTCCTGATTGGGTCAGGTACATTACAAAACGGAATATACGTATTGAATCAAGCTCAGATCTTCAGTGTCCAGAACACACTTAAAAGAAAGTCTCCGGAAATAAATCAGGCTTTCTTATGGCATTGTAGACTGGGTCACATTAATGAGACACGGTTAACAAAGTTACATAAAGAGGGATACTTGAATCCGTTTGAGTATCAGTCTTATGCCACTTGTGAATCTTGTCTCATGGGAAAGATGACAAAGACTCCGTTCACTGGACACGGAGAAAGAGCAAGCGAGCTCTTGGGACTCATACACAGTGATGTGTGGTCCAATGTCTACACATGCGCGAAGTGGTTATTCATACTTCATTACTTTCATAGATGATTTCTCTAGGTATGGGCATGTCTTCTTGATGAAGCACAAATCCGAGGCCTTTAAGAAATTTCAGAAATACAAGAATGAAGTTGAAAAACAAACAGGCAAAAGTATCAAGACACTAAGATCTGATCGAGGTGGTGAATACTTGAGTGCCGAGTTTCTAGGCTACTTAAAAGAGAATGGAATTCTCTCTCAGCTTACTCCTCCATACACACCACAACACAACGGTGTATCGGAAAGGCGGAATCGAACCCTATTGGATATGGTTCGTTCCATGATGAGTAAGGCTGAGTTACCGCGATCCTTCTGGGGTTATGCGCTAGAAACAGCAGAATATCTCTTGAATAAGGCTCCAACCAAGACTGTGCCTACCACCCCATATCAGATGTGGAGTGGGAAGAAATCCTGTCTTAAGTACCTTAAGATATGGGGATGCCCAGCTTTTGTAAAAAAGCAGCATGCGGACAAGCTCGAGGCACGCTCAGTACTGTGTAAGTTTGTGGGATACCCAAAGAACTCCAGGGGATATCTTTTCTATTCCGCAGAGGAACAAAAGGTTTTTGTTTCTCAGCATGCCCACTTCTTGGAAACTGAATTTTTAGAAAATCAGATAAGTGGGAGCGCAATAGAGATGAAAGAAATTCCAGAACCACAAGCTGTTACTGGAACCTTGGTAGAACCAGAAGGTTCAGGAGAACCGGACATTCCAGCGCCTCTCCGCAGGAATAATAGGCAGTCTCATCCGCTCGAGAGATACTACGGTTTTCTCATAGACGGGGATAGAGAGGATTGCACCATGGATTATGGCGAGCCTACTAGCTTCCAGCAAGCCATTCAGAGCGGCGACTAGGTAAAATGGCTGGATGCAATGCGGGCCGAGATGGAGTCCATGTACACCAACAAAGTTTGGACTTTGGACTTTGCTCCAGAAGGGGTAAAACCCGTAGGCTGCAAATGGATCTTCAGAAATAAGATTGGTGTAGATGGGCAGGTTGAGACCTATAAAGCTAGGCTTGTTGCAAAGGGTTTTCGTCAAAGACCTGGTTTGGACTATGACGAGACCTTTTCTCCAGTGGCTATGCTGAAATCCATTCAGATCCTTCTTGCCATTGCTGCCTTCCACGATTATGAAATCTGGCAGATGGACGTAAAGACGGCTTTCCTAAATGGAAATTTAGAAGAATGCGTCTATATGGATCAGCCAGAAGGATTCATTCAGAGTGGGAGCAGCGGTAGAGTGTGCAAGTTGCTAAAGTCCATCTATGGACTTAAGCATGTATCGCAGAGTTGGAACATCTGCTTTGATGATACTGTCAAGGAATTCGACTTTATCAAAAACCCAGATGAACCATGCATTTACAGTAAGATTGTAGGGAGAACTATGGTATTCCTCGTCTTGTACGTGGATGACATTCTCCTAATAAGAAATGATATTCCTATGCCACAGTCAGTCAAAGGATTCTTGTCGCAGAGGTTCTCCATGAAGGACCTGGGCGATGCCAACTACATTCTGGGGATCCAGATCTATCGTGATAGATCTAAGAGGATGTTGGGACTTTCACAGTCAAGGTACATCGACACCATACTGAAAAGGTTCAGTATGGAAGATTCCAAGCGCGGTAATTTACCGGCTTGTCACGGGATCACCCTCTCCAAAGAGATGTCTCCCAAGACTGATTTGGAAAGGGATCGCATGTCTATTATACCCTACGCTTCTGCGGTAGGCTCTATAATGTATGCGATGTTGTGTACAAGACCAGATGTAGCATACGCATTGAGCGTTGTAAGCCGGTATCAGTCAAACCCAGGGGAGAAACACTGGATAGCGGTAAAGAACATTCTCAAGTACCTGAGAAGGACTAAGGAGATGTTCTTGGTGTATGGCGGAAAAGACCTCCAGCTCGAGGCCTTTGCTGACTCCAGCTTCCAGAGTGACAAGGATGACTCCAAGTCCATGTCGGGTTATGTCTTTACCCTCAATGGAGGGGCTGTTTGCTGGAAGAGTTCCAAGAAGGAGACCGTTGCAGACTCAACTATGGAAGCGGAGTACATAGCTTCTTGCGATGCCACAAAGGAAGCTGTCTGGATGAAGAAGTTCCTCATGGAGCTTCAGGTGGTTCCTACCATTGTTGATCCAATACCGCTGTATTGCGACAACAACGGAGCTATAGCTTTAGCGAAGGAACCCAGGTCCCATCAGAAGTTCAGGCACATTTTGAGGCGGTACCACCTGATCAGGGAGATCGTAGATCGCCAGGAGATCGAGGTGAAGAGAGTATGTACAGAGAACAACACTGCAGATCCACTCACGAAGGCCCTAACCCAGACTCAGTTCGAGCGGCTGATCGAGATGATAGGTCTTCGATACGCCAGTACATGGCCTTAGTGCAAGTGGGAGATTGTTAGTGTATATGCCCTAGAGGCCATTATTGTATCATACAAGCTTGTATATTACTTAATGGAAGCTTGGGATATTCACAGTTGTATAGACAGTCTTGCTCAAAATGGTAGTATGCTACTTGGTTTGTCTCTACTTCAATATGTGCATGTGTTTCTTTTAGCATATTGCTTATATACATATTAGTAGAGCCCTTAGGATCTTTGCTTGATTACCAGCGTTGTGATGGCGCTCACACTCGTGGGAGCTGGGTAATCCATAAGCACATCCTTATACAGGTCCCTAGTCGTTGGACTATCGAGACAGGGCATCGATACTCTGGAGTAGACTAGCGTATGCGCTTCTCATCCCAGCAGGGGAGACGGTCTGTCCCACAGCCGTCAGTACGTCGTACTTGAGATAGTATGCAGGTGCTTGTTAGGTTACGAGTACACTGGACAGGACTCGTCGGGAACTGTTGGTTGGTATTATGCCTATCGTCAGTTATCAGTTCCCAGGTGACATGAGTACAGCTTAGTCCGCCGACTTGACACTGTCACTTCGCCTCGAGTGTGTTCCCACTGTACTTAGATTACTACCCTACCACGGCTCAAAGGAGTCGTGCAAACAGGTAGTAGTTGGGTGCAGTCCCGAAGCACTTGGAGGCAGTGACGGTTAGACAGGATTCGTCTCTCCCGGTATTGGGGGTTGACATCGTGCTGTGTCTAGGAGAGCCATTACACAAGTAGTCCCTGGCCAGGGCAAGCGAGATATACTGGTAGGTTTCCAGTGTTATCTCAGGGTGTTCTGGGCTGCACTCCGACACGACTTGTACCGCTATTAGGGGACTGACGTTCACCGCCCCCCTAGGCCCGCCATGCGATGTATCAGACGAACAGACCGGACTGTACGGAGATTGTCACATACAGGCTCAGTAGGAGTTCGGATGGGTTTACCTCATCGGCCTTCTTATCGACATCTACCTGGGCACCGTTACGTACAGCTAGTGCCGCTTGCGGTCTGTGGTTAAACCCACTGCCAGCGTAGTGTCGAGTCTTTAGAGTCCCACACAGAGAGTTTCCCTGCACTGAGTGAAACGTGTAGAGGCCGTATGGTTTTACGGCAGGGCTACGATCACTTACGTGCACTTGTGTGCATATGCTGTTCGGGCAGGCAATACTAGTGGGCTTTGGTTTAAGCCAGATCCTAGTATTGCACAGATGGATTTGTTTTGTCTTCTGTGCATCCGCATTCTACGGAATGCGGATGCGGGTGTGTATGCACAGATTTGCGGAGTGGAGAAGGAGGAGGTGCCTCATTAGGGTTTTGACAGTTGGTTCGGTCAAAACCATTATGAGCCGGGGACATTATTTACTAATCCTTTCATTGATAATTATGTTATGGCTAATTACATTGACCATTTGACCATCTTGACTTTGTTGACCGTTTGACCAAAGTTGACTAGGATCTTCTTGAAAGGTCTAAAGTATTCATTGGTTTTCTTTTTCTTTTTGGTTATGATAATGGTCATGTCATTTGTAGCCATCACCTTTATCTTGATGGGATTAGTAATGATAATGTTTTTGCATTATTGCAACCATGGTTGTGTTTTTCTCTTGGTGAAGTCTTTCATTTGCTTATTCTCATTCTCTCTCATAGAAAAGAAATGAGAAACTTTTCCATGGTTGCTCCTCCTTCTTCCTCCTCTTGATTCTTCCTTTGATCTCATGTGTTGAGAGAAAAAGGATTCCACTTGACAAACACATCCATACATCTCCTCTACACATCCTAGGGCTTCTTGACTAGCAATCTCTTTGCCCTAGTTGCCTCGGCTTAAGGCGAAGCTCGGCGTACATCTCTTGGGTGGATCGTCTACGACTCAAGAAGGCCGCGGAGGTGCCCGAGGTCCGGATCGACACTTGGAGCTTAGAAGGACGAGCGGGACAGTGGAATGAAGACCCGAAGGACCGGTTTCGTGATGTATACTTTCTACAGCATAGTAGTTATAGCCTCTAGTAGTTTACTAGTTTCTAGTTTAGCAAAGATCCGTGCTTTAAGTCCATGTTGCCTTGCGCCAAATCATTGTTTTTCGTCGTTTCTGCCCTCCCGTAAGAACCGGGATGAGCAACGTGGACTTACAAGATAGACCTTCGTGTCTTAGAATGATGAGCTGATATCGTTCTTCCTCTTGTCATGAAAATAGACATTCATGTCTTGGAATAATACACCAATATCATTCGATGGTACATTGCGAAAATAGACATTCATGTCTTGGAATGTTGCGCCAACATCATTTGATGGTACATTGATAGGGGAATTCATGCCTTGGAATAGTGATACGGACATTATTCATCCACTTGTTATAAAGATAGACACTCGTGTTTTGGAATGATGTGCTAACATCATTCGATAGTCCATTCTTATATATCCTATTTATCGCATGGTTTTGCCTTTCCATAGATCATAGGTTTGACCTTGGCCGAACCTTTGAATGATTACATTGATTGATCTTGAATACCCGTAAGATAAATAACTTAGCGATATGGACATATAGGACACACATGACATGAGTACCGCGGCAATAGAAAGCCGAAGGAGACCTTCTGAAGTCCAATTCATCTCCTCCACAGTATAGCGTATCGGGGGTGCACCTGCATAAAGGATCGCAGAGATAGTCCCCGAGGGTGACGCACAAGAAAAGCTCCGGCGGCCTTTGATAATTTGATCATACCATCTACCCCATAGATGAAGATTCTTGTGCTCCGGGTCATGGTCTTTGATCAGCGCAAGAACTTCTCGGTCTACGGGCGCTTCGGGGAATCCGCCTTCTGAGTGGACGAACGGGAAGAAAGTGTCGAAAGACATTTCACACGCGCAAAAAAGAACAAAAGTCAACCGTCAGTGATATAATTTAAATTCTGATACTTGGTACTTTAAAAATTCGTACCGCACTGTAATGCAGTAGAGAGGGACCAAAAGGGACCCACATAATCCAGATGAAATTGGTTCATTAATAAAGCAGCCTCATCATTTGATGGGAGTCAATTAAATGAGGAAATCCTCAATTGGTTCTCATTTAATGAGAACCCCTCGGGTTAAGGAGTAAATCTCCCCTTGAGAGCAGTGCTCTGTGACAGAGTGACATATGTCAAACTCTAATGATGTAGGAATAAAAATTCCTCAAGAGCCTGGCTCTGTAAAAATGATGGAAAAATCCATCAAAAAAATTGAAATCAATTTTTATATATGAATTAAAATTCTGAGATCTTCAAGATCTATGAACAAACACTGTGAGTTTTTCATAAGAGATTAACAAATCTCCGTTATTCAAGAGAGCAAAGCACTGTTAATGGGTTAAGAAACCCTCAAAAGGTTTTCTTCAGATCTAAGATCTATGGAGAGCAAAGCTCCGTTGATGAAACCCTAAAAGGGTTTTCTTTAGATCAAAGATCTATGAAGAGCAAAGCTCTGTTAATGGGTGCACCTTAGATTATTAAAAGGTCCTTTAAAAGATTTAATCTTTACCTAAGATTTTGATAGAGTTCTGTCCTTAAAAAAGTTCTTAAGCCAAAGAGTGATGCATTACAAGAGAATAAAATTTCTCAGAAGGAAGAAGATGAACAGAAATCATCTCGAAGGCCAAGAGTCCTATTTATAGGCACTGAGATGTTGTTTCAACTTCTGAGTTGATCCAAGGGTGCAGATGCTGCCACCGCTGCACTCACGAGTGGGCCACGTGAGCGCAACGGTGAGGGAGGCATTTGTTTCCCCCAATCAGAGCAAGGCACTGTTCAAAATTCAAATTTTGAAATGAAGTAATGCTTCAGATGCAGCGCCAAGTGCGCTGCGCCCTAAGCAGCGTACCACGTGCAAAGCATGTGTGCGCTGCGCTGTAAGCAGCGCACCACGTGCAAAGCACGGGTGCGCTAGCGCTGGAATTAAAAGCTCCCCACCGTCAGATCAAAGATCTAATAATAATGATAAATCATTAATTAATCATAATTAAATTTTGTTAATTAAAGATTCCTCAAAATCTTTCCAAACAACAAGATTGTGCTCTATAAATCAGAGCACCGTTGGATCAATGATCCAATGGTGATTAAAAATCACCAAAAATACAGAATAAATTCTGTATGAAAAAGATTTCCCAATCTTGTTAAAAACAAGAAAATTGCCTTCTGTAAATCAGAAGCCTTTAGATCAAAGATCCAATGGTGGAGAAATCCCCAAATCAATTGGAGAAAAGATCTCCTTAACTGATTGAACAAATCAGCTTGCCCTATATAAAGGCCCCAAGACTTCAAGTCTCCGATATACAGAAGCATAGAGAAGAACCCCTACAGAAGCTTTGAGAAAATCTCAGAAAGAAGAGCCAAGCTCTCGATAGAAGAACTTCTTTTCTTCTAGGTAAAAGAACAGAGGGATGAAATCATATCATAATTAAAAAGAAGAATTCACTTCTTTCTTTAAGATCATAGATCTACAAGACCAAGGTCTTTTACAAAGAGATCAAAAGATCTCATCATAAAATAAAAGAAGAATTTACTTCTTTCTCACAGATCATAGATCTATAAGACTAAAGTCTTTCTCAAAGAGATCATGAACATCTCATTATAAAAAAAGGGGGAGAATAATTCAATTCTCTTAAGGATCACAGATCCATAAAGGCAAAGCCTTTCATCAATATAAGAGATTAAAATATCTCCTGTGAAGCTAAGAACTTTATTCTTAGATCTATGAGACAAAGTCTCTTAAAAGAGAATTTAATTCTCAGTGCATAGCGCTGCATAAAAGAGCCTTAGCGCTTCGTATTAAAAAGCGCTTCAGCGCACCGGAACTAGCGCATAGCGCTGCATAAAAAGAGCCTTAGCGCTCCATATTAAAAAGAAGCATCTCAGTGCTCCTGATCTGGCGCAAAGCGCCGAGCGCACCATGTGCTCCTTACATGTGCGCCACTCAACAGTTAGCGCTGTGCGCTCTTGAACTAGTGCTTTGCGCTCATAAGACTGGTGCTTAGAGCTAAGCGCACCACGTGCTTTCCACGTGTGCGCCACTGTACAAGTAACGCTTGCGCTTAAAAGATAGCGCTCTGCGCTCATAAACTGGCCCAATGCGCCCATCATCTGGTGCTTAGCGCCAAGCGCAACACGTGTCCCCTATGTGTGCGCTGCCCAGCAGAAGCGCAATGTACTCATAAACTACCGCACTGCGCTCTTTGATTGGCGCAAAACGCCAAGCGCACCTTGTGCTGCGCTGATAGAACATAAATTGTTCTTTAATAAGCCCAGAGCTCTAATGAATGCTCAACATTCAATAAAAGACAAAATATTGTCAGAATTCAAGTCAATGCTCAGCATTGTTAAAAGGGCCTAGCCCAAATAAATGCTCAACAGCCCAAAATAAATGTTAAACATTTTAACTTGATTGGACTCAGCCCAAGATTGGCCATAAGTCCTCAAATTCAGATTAATTGAGCCCATATGCTCATAAATCTTTTGATCTTAGTCTCAAATTGGACTACAAAGCTCCCAACAAAAATCGGTTTAAGGGTACATCTCTTTACTCCTCTGATATTTGTCGTTGTAATCCTTCAACGTCCTCAGAGAGGTGACGGGTCCCAACAACCATACATCCCATGGACTACGACGTATTTAAACTGGACTATGGGGTCCTTAAACCCATGGACTATGATGTCCTTAACCTTGTACTATGGGGTCCTTAAGCCCATGGACTATGATGTCCTTAATCTCGGACTGTGGGGTCCTTAAGCCCATGTCCTTAACCTTGGACCACCATGTCCTTAAACTGGTAATGGACCGCAACGTCCCTAAACTAAACAATAGAGCCTAAATGCTCTTTTGTTGGATCTAAATGATCCTGTTAACTTGATCTTAGTCTAAAAATTAGACCAACGTATCCTTAACACACGTTTAAGTTGATCTTAGTCTCAAATAAGACTAACGTATCCTTAAACCCAACCCCAAACACAAATCTAAGAAAATACGGATTTGGACTAATCCACGCTCTACGGGTGACAACATAAATTAGTCTCCGTATACAATCCACGGGCAATCAAAAACAAAACAAACACCCACGACACGAAGTAACCATCTTGAGAAGGAGAAAGTGGTTACCGCGATGCGGTAGCATAATTAACTGCAGGGGCTTGCGCCTGCAAGGAAGAGCGTCCCCACAATCAAATACCCCTCAACGAGGGGGAATCTGACGAAGTCTGCTACATCGGCCACATCCGTCTAAACCTTCGATATACGGTGCCATAAATCAACTTGACATTTTCGGAGAGATGGACAGATAGCACCAAATAGCATCTGCCCTCGAAATTCAGGCAAGACGAACCTACTCGGTCTCGTCCCCGTGTTTCGGAGGGGAACAATGGTCAATCAAGCACAACGCGACATCAACTCCCCATACCGGGAGAGAAGAATCCCTTCAACTGCTCACTGCCTCCATGTGCTTCGGGACTGTACCTAACTAAAACCTGTTTGCACGACACTTTAGAGCCGTGGTAGGGTAGTAATCAAAGTACAATGTGAACACACATTAGAAACTATGGCGATCTCAGGTCAAAATACTATCCTGTACTCATGTCACCAGAAAACTGCTATCTGACAATTAGTATAATACCATCTAGGAGTTCTCGGAGAGTCCGTTCAGTGAAAGTCATTCTCCAATGAACACCTGTTGGTGAAAATTGGTATAAACACAGCGGAAGGGAAAATTAATTTTTTTACATCAACACCAATTTAGAGTTTATAAATTCGGTTAATTATAAATGAAATCAATTAACCCATAATTGATTCGAAAAGATAATAGATTTGCGCAAATTCGGATTTGTGTTCCGTTCGTTGTGCTGGCGATTCCTATTCAATCAAGACGACGTGATTACACCTTGATAATCTCCTTGCTTGTCTCTACACGAATCTCAAAGCTTAGTGAACTCTAAAGAATTAATTAGCTGATCTAATTAATTAGAGAGAATTATAAAAGAAAGAAGAGAATTAAAAATAAAATTTTCAATTCGTCTCGACCATGAAAATTTAGGCAAAAAGAAAGGAGTGGGGAGGCTGAAACTTTTGAGAGGATAAGAGGAATAATTAAGGCTTAGGATTTGTATCAAATAGAAACCTATATATACGGATATAGTTTTTTCTATTTAAACCCTCATAATTAATTAATTTGTTTATCCCTAAAACAAACTAATTAGTTATAACTTAATACATATTGGCCCACACATATATATATTCATATAATATTTGATACACATTAAATGCGTAACAATATTATCTTATAAATATATATTTATATATTTATAATTACATATATATATATATTCATAATATAATTAATATATATATATATATATGCATGTATTATTTTTTCTCATTTAATATCACATATTATCTTGAGTAGCACGTCAAATCGTATTTGATGATTTTACCCTTATTTAATTAATAGTATATCAAATATACTTATTTAATTAAATCCCTTTTTGTATATCAACCATATACTTTCTCTTCTTTTATAGTTCTATGTTTGGCAAGTAAGAGTTCACCTAAGTGTGACTCCGGAGGCTCGACGTTTACTCAGCAGTGGATAATTAATTCGAACAATTCGAATTAATTCTGTAAGCAGTAAAATCCATAAGTCTATGGGGACGATAGCAACATGTTTAGACTACCTGGGTAAATTTTCGATGATTAGATTGAAATAGGAAAATGCTATCCAATCTAATCAATACCTATTATTGGAAACTTCTGTATGGTCTGGTCTCTTCGTCTACTTGTGCTCTTTATTTGGTCTAGGGCTTGGTAGTATTGTCAAACCCTAATAACTCAAATAACTATTATGTTGATATTATCACGTAACCCTGAGATCAAACTGATAACAACTTATCATTTGATCTCTAGTACTCTGGCCAGAGATTTTAGGTCACTAATATATCGCACACTGCGGAACACTATTCTCCATATAGCAGAGAGATGAATCCCATGTTAACTCCTCACAAGCTTCACATGTATTTGATCATACCCAACTACTACCATTATATACAGTATAAATGGATTTTTGATTAGGTAGAAACTAAAATGTCACAACCCGAAAGTACGGAACATGACCGACACTTAGACTACGAACGTCTCAAGGCGTACGTATGCTAAGTAAGCCGAAACCCAGAAATCCAAACCAAGAGAAGTAGTAGAGAATAGGAAGAACCATATCAAATCAACCTGTATGCAACATAATATACAACGCCTAAAGGCGAGGATCACAACAGAAATGGAACTCAACCAGCAAGAAACTCAAGAAAAATAACATGCTACTCTATGGTCGAAAGAATAACATTACTGGTCTCTATCTAAAAAAATACAAGTTTGGTTGATGGAACTTCTAGATACAACTGAAATATAATATACAAGGTATAATGATGGGTAAGATACAATAAACCCACCTACTAGCAAGTCACCCGGAAAGAAACCGCGCCCGCAAAGCCGTAATGAAATCCGTACGGCAACACCTGCAAGAAACTGGGGCACAACGGGGGTGAGTTGCCAACTCGTGAGTAGAAAAAGATCTACGAACAGAAAATCGCATGAATAACGCAACCTAGGTCAATGATCATAATATATCCTCAATATATGAATAACATGCAGCCTATTACAATGGCTAGGGTAATATCTAACCCCGAGTGTAATCTCATGTGCCCGTGTCAGTGCCTCAGGTAGTAATATATCATGTGAATGAGGTATGAATGCATGAAAACTGAATACATGTAAATGAAGAAACTGTTTTCATAAATTAGTGAGATTTCCTTTGTATTTTTAAAATGAGGTATCATAAATGAAATCAGCATCAACAGTGTCTAGCATCGACACAAAACATAAATCTCAATGTCACAAAACCTCAGGCTCCGGCCATCCGGACTGGCCTGTATCATAAAATCTCAGTACCTCAATAGCTCGAAATCTCAATGTCTCAATCTCAATATCTAGGGCGCCGTCAGTCCAGACCGGCCCCTACCATCCATCTCAAGACTACGACGGTATCCTCCGGATATCCGACGCGTCGGGTAAAATCACCGGTAGGTAGTCTCTCCTTGCCAGGTTCATCGTCATCACCACGAGCTTCTTGCCCCGGGGTACCTTACCGGGTCCACCATGTACCCGAAACGGTTCATCCAACTCCTCGAATCGGGTCTCCAAATCCATCAGCAAACTCATGGTGGACGACTCATACATCATGGGAAAAACCGTGCTTTTTATTTAAAAAGAGAAAGAAGAAGTTTGTATATGTTTTGCGGTTTTCCCCAAATCCAGAAAATCTCAGGGAAATCCAAATCCAAAACCTCAATAGCATGTAAAAAGTGAATATATGCATGAGAATCCATGAATGCGGCATAACAATGAATAACAGTATGCATGAGGTAGCAGGTAATAACTACAATGTCTAAACTAACATATAAGCCAAGTACACTAATATCATGTCTAAACTATTAGCTAACAGGCTATGTCAAGCAATAATATTTTCTAAGGTGTACGTGACATGGCAATTACCGATGAAGATGTGTGTGAGCCGGCAAGTAAGTGTACGTGGTACATACGCATCATCGGTAATGGTGCTGGTGTCCTAACCACAAGATATCAACAGTAGAATATGAAGCATAATATAAGCATGTGATGCAGAGCAAACAACAATAATGAGCGGGAGCTGAATACTAGACGCAACGATAACTAATCTGTTTTAACCTAATATAAGTCCTACAATGGTGCCTTTTGAAATAATACGAATCGTGGGGTTTTGAAAATAGGGGCTACGGTGTTTTTAAGAAAAGATACATTTTTTGAAATATCCGTAGGATCCCTTAGGCTGTCTTTAAAAATACGCACGATTCGTAAGCTTTGAAATAGGTAGGAACCGAATCTAATCTAACAACTAACTAAACTAAAGGGCTACGCTACAAGCTAGACTACAGGTAAGGAAACCGCATAACATCTGAGTCGATACATATACATACCTGTATATATATTAGTCGGTGATCCCGCCTCAATAATATCATATCCGATACCATATCTATAATCAGACATCCCAAGTCAAGAGTGAGGATCAATCATCAAGATATAGCTCGTACGTAAATCCGTCGTACGGCATCCCCAAATCTGGGTACGGGTCAATATCATATTCCTCACACTATTCCTCTGGTATCCTCTTTATCCAAGATCATAGTCTAGGGTACTGACCTATGTCTAGTACAATACTAATATCCTCAATATACTCATGATCTGACTACTGATCGACAATCTCGTACAAACCGATATCGTCAGCACATATCATCATCAAGGGGTATACATCGCCCGATACGGCCTAATATCAATATCCTAGCATATTATGCCTCATATCACGATCACATGTCGACCATTTATTTATGACACTATTCACCCGTATCGCCGCCGCAAGATCCGCTATAACACCAGGACGTACCTTAAGTACGAATCCTGCCATATCACCGAGATCACAACCACAAACAAATCTCATCGACTCAGCTCAATCCCAAGTATCCTCCTCAAATCCGTATGTGAACACATAGTCCCATACCCATGTGAACACATAACTATAAAGAATCCCATGAGCACATATAAATAGGAATGTATACAAGTATGTATGTGTGTATGTGTAGTGCAACACTATCCTAGGGTTCGCGACACTAAAATAATCCAACACACCAATATCCATCCTAAACATCGTTATTAATCCCAATAACATATAATAATTGTTGGTGTGTATACGGATCCGTATACGCCACCACGGACCGCGGAGGTGCTATACGCCATCCGCCCGACTTCTCCCCGTAGATATAAATCTACTCACCTGGTCCTCGCTCGCCGGTGCCGACGTCGCCACGCGCTTGCTTGTCGTCTCGATGTCCACATGGGGTACCTACACATCATAACGCACCATATCGCATTAAAATCCGACTCATGACCAAAACGTCCCACATATGTCAAAACCTATGGCTGCTTTCACAAATCAACCCAAAAACCCTCGACGTCGGCGTACAAACGCCAAACCATCGAGAAAAACCTAAACACACTCATTTGTACAATCACAAGCACTAATTATAATATAAAATAGCTTAAAATTCACAAGAACCCCAAATTCACTTTAAAAGCCATTTTTTCCGAAAATCTAGCAAGCACAATTCGCCGTTTTTGTACAAAACAAGATGTTTAAACAAATGTAGCGTCCATAATACTTATTAAATAACTTAAATAAGTCATTAAAACCATTTCCATAATTTAATCTCATAAATTTGCATAATTTCCAAAATCCTAGTTTGCAAAAATATCAATTTTCAACACCTTTTAAAGCAAAATTCACAATTCATCAATTAAGCTTGGTTTTGCATGATCCAAAATCATTAAACCACTCATTATAATATTAATAATGACATGAAACCTTAATTTAGATTTTAATCCCAATATTAAACAATTTCAAAAAAAACTAGTTAGCAAAAAGCACATTTATCTCAATTTCCAACTAACAAATTTTGAAATTAGTAACTAGATTAGGTTTTAGCAAGAATTAACATGTCAATCTACTCATAGCAACCTTAATGATGTGATAAAACCCTATCTTGATTTTAATCTCACATATAACCATTAACCCCACAATTCAAGTTTGCAATATACACACAAATTAAACACCAAATTTAGTTAAATTGGAGTAATTAACCAACAATTAAGACATGGGTTAAGATTTATACCTCCCAATTAGAGATATAGCAAGGATCTAAGCCTCCCAAATTGCTCTCTTGCTCCCAAAATCCATGCTAGATAGGCAAATAAATAATGGGTAGGAGTTGGATTTCGGTTTTGAGTTTTAATTGATTTTTCATGAAATTTTTTTGTGAATTTTTTTTGGAGAAGAGATGAGATGAGGAATGAGAGGGGAGGGCTGCTGAAATGTGCAGGTTTTAGCCATCATGGGGGTGGGGAATGGGTGAGGGAGGAGAGAGAGTGAGGTGGAGAAAGTGGAAAAAGTCAAAGTCCACAATTTTCTATCATTTTCTTCTCTTTTCTTCTCTTTTCTTTGTGATTTGGAGAGAGAGAGGGGGAGGGCTGTCATGGTGGGGTCGGCCACATGGGGAGAGGGAGAGAGGGTGAGTTATGGGTGTATGGGTGAAGAAAAATCATAAATGTTATACCCCAATTCCCATTAACACTAATTTTACCAAAAAAAAGCCTTTTTCTTCGATATTTTCTAAACCGTTTTGGCAAACGATTTCGTTTCAAAACCACATGATAAAATTTTATTTAAAGTTTTATGATGAACAAAATTTGTTTCAACTCATTCCAATTTATAATTTTCCCTAATTAAATGTATTAGTGACGGCTTAAAATAATAATAAAATAATATTTTTTCAGAAAATTTGAAATTTCACCAGCAGCTCAATAAACACCAAATAATAGCAATTACATATCTAGAATATGTATATTTAATTTTTATAATAAGATATTTGTATTTTGACTTTTTACAGAAAACCCCCTTATTTTACCGATTTTTCGAAATTTCACCGAAACGATTTTCAAAACGTTACAATCTTCCCCCCTTAAAGAAATTCGGTCCCCGAATTTAAATTCAAACTCCCCCAAATACTAAAACATCTAAGAAAAACCATCAAGTCGTCGGGGCTCCGAAATTGTAACTACATAAAACAAATCGTAGCGCAGCGCATGCGCATGAAAAATGAGCATATAACTTAAATCAAAACTCCGTCAAGCATCCCGCAATCATCGGAGTCTTGGGGAAGACATCAATGCCAAATCAAAAGCAAAACCAATATGATATAACTCGAAACTATACATGTAAATATCGAATCTATATAGGTAAATATCTGAAGGAAATGAATGCCAAATATATTCAGGTACTGTCCGTTGGCTAGTCCTGCCCAGTACGAAAACACATAGCAAATATCATAAAAACGTACTGCTCTATAGGTTAAATCAACCCCAAAATACGCATATGAATACTACGTGCGTCTGGTGCGCACGGATATCAAAATCTATGAATGTGCACAAAAACAACATCAAGGTGCAACGGTTGTGCACACAACATCGGTCATAGGCACGTGTGTGCCTGACCGCAACTCAGGTGCATCTGATATGAACCAAATCCCGATTTAGTACATCTGGTGTGCACCAAATCGCATCTCATGAAAGGCGCACAGCATGCGCTAAATGTCCAAATCCGGTGCATCCATCATGCATGAAATCATGAAATCCAATATCAAGCGCCGAACATGCGCAAAATCCAATCAGGTGCATAAAGTGCACAAAACAAATGTCAAGGATCACCCTCGAAATCGAAATTCAGTGTATCCAAGTGCACAAAATACATGTCAATGCACTGCAAGCATATGTAAACTATACTGAGTGCAAAAACCGAATCGTGTGCGTATATACGCACGAAATCAACTCCAATGTCTAAAACCATAAAATCACAAACACATGAAACCAAAGCAAGCAAACGATATCAAGTGCAACAACTGTGCGAAAATCGTAAATCCTCAATCATCAAAATCAAATTATGCGAATAAATCACCCAAAACATCGAAATCAATATGGCGGAATAGTGCCGCTCAAGCGCATCCTCTAAGAATCTCGGGCCAACTGTCGCGGTCACTAGTGGGACGTCTCGTTGATGATCATGAACTTTGGCCTGCTGGTGTTCGAAAAAATGACCATTCCTGGGTCCAAGTCTTCTCTGTGAATTGTCAATATCACGATCAATCGGCTCTGTCAGATGTGCTAACGGGGACGATTCCGTTCTGGCACTTCTCTGGTCATCTCTCGGGCAGTCATCGCGACCACTCGTAAAGCAGCATGTCACTATCGTCGGTCTCTGGCTCTCTGAATGTACGTGACACATCTGATCCTGGATGCAAGTATCATTGCAGCAGTGTCCTGGAAGGAATCCTGCTCAAGGTCTCTTCCAAGTCTCATCTCTGCCAAATGTCCAGGAGTCATCGTCCTTACCATGCCTGCTTCTTGCTTCGTAACGGCTGCATACTCAGCGCGACTCTTTTTGGAAGGTATATCCAATAACAATGCCTCGGTATGCGCATCGCATCTCTGATGTCAGCGGAGGGGAACGTCATCATATCCAGATCGTGTACGAACCTCTTACTCCATTTTTCTCTAATGTCGACCGCTTCGGACTCGTCTGGTCGTGGCTGCATGGACTGAGCATCCAATGGCTATCCTCGTATCTGGAGTCTCCCAAGAATTGCATCTCACCATCTAGTATCCGAATTAAGTCGAGCCATCCGATCGAGTCGTCAAAACCTCATAATCCCCCAAGAGCTCAACATCTGGGGTACGGTATAATAGTATCGAGTACATACCACAGCATCGGTGGTCCAGCTGTAGAAGGGCAAACCCAAGCCTCACTAATGGCGCCGCAGAACTGCCGCAAACCCTAAGGTTCAAAGGCTTTCACACGGTCATTAAGTCGAGTTAGGGTTTCATTCTTCTAGAGGGACCATATAATTGCCTGCATGTCTTTCCGAATACTTTAAACTTGGAATAATAGGTTACTGACATTCGATCATCTCTGTCGACTCTCAACGTCTCCGTGTGAAGTCGTCTCTAGCTAGAATCAATCTATCTGATGAACTCGCAACGGGGTAGCGAACAATCCACATATCCTAGTCATTCATCCTCGATGACTAGTGATCTCCTATAATCTCTTAGTACAATCTCGTACTGCAATAGCTCCAACATCTGGGCAAAATCCCGTCGTTCGCAGCAATAACTTGCTCACTCGTCTGCACGCTGAACAGTGCCTCAATCATCATGAATGAGCAATACATCAACGATCATCAGTATCTGGCTGGCCTCTGTCAGTGGCTCAATCCTCTAGTGCTGATCAGCACGTCCAAGTAATCTCATACAGCGATCCATCAAACGCTCGTGGCGCAAAACACAATCAAGACACATCTCTGCAAACGTGTGTCTCCGGAATAATGCTCTGATCAGTCCTTGTTCGTAACGAGCTCATGCTGACCGCAACTCTAACCGTAGTTCTCCCTGCCCGTAATCGTGGCAGCAAAACTATAACTGATACCGATGATGCTAGATCAGGAAGGAATATGATACTGAAAAAAAAATGTACATCCTAAGGCTCCTTAAGTGGAGTGGCGTGTCGTAAATATGCCGCAGAACATACCAACGGTACGTCACTCTACTTTAGTCACCTATTCCATCAACCAAGGGTCATCCTATACTCCTAAGGTAAAAACCTAACGCTCTGATACCAACTTTGTCACAACCCGAAAGTACGGAACATGACCGGCACTTAGACTACGAACGTCTCAAGGCGTACGTATGCTAAGTAAGCCGAAACCCAGAAATCCAAACCAAGAGAAGTAGTAGAGAATAGGAAGAACCATATCAAATCAACCTGTATGCAACATAATATACAACGCCTAAAGGCGATGATCACAACAGAAATGGAACTCAACCAGCAAGAAACTCAAGAAAAATAACATGCTACTCTATGGTCGAAAGAATAACATTACTGGTCTCTATCTGAAAAAATACAAGTTTGGTTGATGGAACTTCTAGATACAACTGAAATATAATATACAAGGGATAATGATGGGTAAGATACAATAAACCCACCTACTAGCAAGTCACCCGGAATGAAATCGTGCCCGCAAAGCCGTAATGAAATCCGTACGGCAACACCTGCAAGAAACTAGGGCACAACGGGGGTGAGTTGCCAACTCGTGAGTAGAAAAAGGTCTACGAACAGAAAATCGCATGAATAACGCAACCTAGGTCAATGATCATAATATATCCTCAATATATGAATAACATGCAGCCTATAACAATGGCTAGGGTAATATCTAACCCGAGTGTAATCTCATGTGCCCGTGTCAGTGCCTCAGGTAGCAATATATCATGTGAATGAGGTATGAATGCATGAAAACAGAATACATGTAAATGAAGAAACTGTTTTCATAAATTAGTGAGATTTCCTTTGTATTTTTAAAGTGAGGTATCATAAATGAAATCAGCATCAACAGTGTCTAGCATCGACATAAAACATAAATCTCAATGTCTCAAAACCTCAGGCTCCGGCCATCCAGACTGGCCTGTATCATCAAATCTCAGTACCTCAATAGCTCGAAATCTCAATGTCTCAATCTCAATATCTAGGGCGCCGTCAGTCCAGACCGACCCCTACCATCCATCTCAAGACCACGACGGTATCCTCCGGATATCCGACGTGTCGGGTAAAATCACCGGTAGGTAGTCTCCCCCTGCCAGGCTCATCGTCATCACCACGAGCTTCTTGCCCCGGGGTACCTTACCGGGTCCACCATGTACCCGAAACGGTTCATGCAACTCCTCGAATCGGGTCTCCAAATCCATCAGCAAACTCATGGTGGACGACTCATACATCATGGGAAAACCCGCGCTTTTTATTTAAAAAGAGAAAGAAGAAGTTTGTATATGTTTTGCGGTTTTCCCCAAATCCAGAAAATCTCATGGAAATCCAAATCCAAAACCTCAATAGCATGTAAAAAGTGAATATATGCATGAGAATCCATGAATGCGGCATAACAATGAATAACAGTATGCATGAGGTAGCAGGTAATAACTACAATGTCTAAACTAACATATAAGCCAAGTACACTAATATCATGTCTAAACTATTAGCTAACAGGCTATGTCAAGCAATAATATTTTCTAAGGTGTACGTGACATGGCAATTACCGATGAAGATGTGTGTGAGCCGGCAAGTAAGTGTACGTGGTACATACGCATCATCGGTAATGGTGCTGGTGTCCTAACCGCAAGATATCAACAGTAGAATATGAAGCATAATATAAGCATGTGATGCAGAGCAAACAACAATAATGAGCGGGAGCTGAATACTAGACGCAACGATAACTAATCTGTTTTAACCTAATATAAGTCCTACAATGGTGCCTTTTGAAATAATACGAATCGTGGGGTTTTGAAAATAGGGGCTACGGTGTTTTTAAGAAAAGATACGTTTTTTGAAATATCCGTAGGATCCCTTAGGCTGTCTTTAAAAATACGCACGATTCGTAAGCTTTGAAATAGGTAGGAACCGAATCTAATCTAACAACTAACTAAACTAAAGGGCTACGCTACAAGCTAGACTACAGGTAAGGAAACCGCCTAACATCTGAGTCGATACATATACATACCTGTATATATATTAGTCGGTGATCCCGCCTCAATAATATCATATCCGATACCATATCTATAATCAGACATCCCAAGTCAAGAGTGAGGATCAATCATCAAGATATAGGTCGTACGTAAATCCGTCGTACGGCATCCCCAAATCTGGGTACGGGTCAATATCATATTCCTCACACTATTCCTCTGGTATCCTCTTTATCCAAGATCATAGTCTAGGGTACTGACCTATGTCTAGTACAATACTAATATCCTCAATATACTCATGATCTGACTACTGATCGACAATCTCGTACAAACCGATATCGTCAGCACATATCATCATCAAGGGGTATACATCGCCCGATACGGCCTAATATCAATATCCTAGCATATTATGCCTCATATCACGATCACATGTCGACCATTTATTTATGACACTATTCACCCGTATCGCCGCCGCAAGATCCGCTATAACACCAGGACGTACCTTAAGTACGAATCCTGCCATATCACCGAGATCACAACCACAAACAAATCTCATCGACTCAGCTCAATCCCAAGTATCCTCCTCAAATCCGTATGTGAACACATAGTCCCATACCCATGTGAACACATAACTATAAAGAATCCCATGAGCACATATAAATAGGAATGTATGCAAGTATGTATGTGTGTATGTGTAGTGCAACACTACCCTAGGGTTCGCGACACTAAAATAATCCAACACACCAATATCCATCCTAAACATCGTTATTAATCCCAATAACATATAATAATTGTTGGTGTGTATACGCATCCGTATACACCACCACGGACCGCGGAGGTGCTATACGCCATCCGCCCGACTTCTCCCCGTAGATATAAATCTACTCACCCGGTCCTCGCTCGCCGGTGCCGACGTCGCCACGTGCTTGCTTTTCGTCTCGATGTCCACATGGGGTACCTACACATCATAACGCACCATATCGCATTAAAATCCGACTCATGACCAAAACGTCCCACATAGGTCAAAACCTATGGCTGCTTTCACAAATCAACCCAAAAACCCTCGACGTCGGCGTACAAACGCCAAACCATCGAGAAAAACCTAAACACACTCATTTGTACAATCACAAGCACTAATTATAATATAAAATAGCTTAAAATTCACAAGAACCCTAAATTCACTTTAAAAGCCATTTTTTCCGAAAATCTAGCAAGCACAATTCGCCGATTTTGTACAAAACAAAATGTTTAAACAAATGTAGCGTCCATAATACTTATTAAATAACTTAAATAAGTCATAAAAACCATTTCCATAATTTAATCTCATAAATTTGCATAATTTCCAAAATCCTAGTTTGCAAAAATATCAATTTTTAACACCTTTTAAAGCAAAATTCACAATTCATCAATTAAGCTTGGTTTTGCATGATCCAAAATCATTAAACCACTCATTATAATATTAATAATGACATGAAACTTTAATTTAGATTTTAATCCCAATATAAAACAATTTCAAAAAAAACTAGTTAGCAAAAATCACATTTATCACAATTTCCAACTAACAAATTTTGAAATTAGTAACTAGATTAGGTTTTAGCAAGAATTAACATGTCAATCTACTCATGGCAACCTTAATGATGTGATAAAACCCTATCTTGATTTTAATCTCACATATAACCATTAACCCCACAATTCAAGTTTGCAATATACACACAAATTAAACACCAAATTTAGTTAAATTGGAGTAATTAACCAACAATTAAGACATGGGTTAAGATTTATACCTCCCGATTAGAGATATAGCAAGGATCTAAGCCTCCCAAATTGCTCTCTTGCTCCCAAAATCCATGCTAGATAGGCAAATAAATAATGGGGAGGAGTTGGATTTCGGTTTTGAGTTTTAATTGATTTTTCATGAAATTTTTTTGTGAATTTTTTTTGGAGAAGAGATGAGATGAGGAATGAGAGGGGAGGGCTGCTAAAATATGCAGGTTTTAGCCATCATGGTGGTGGGGAATGGGTGAGGGAGGAGAGAGAGTGAGGTGGAGAAAGTGGAAAAAGTCAAAGTCCACAATTTTCTATCATTTTCTTCTCTTTTCTTCTCTTTTCTTTGTGATTTGGAGAGAGAGAGGGGGAGGGCTGTCATGGTGGGGTCGGCCACATGGGGAGAGGGAGAGAGGGTGAGTTATGGGTGTATGGGTGAAGAAAAATGATAAATGTTATACCCCAATTCCCATTAACACTAATTTTACCGAAAAAAAGCCTTTTTCTTCGATATTTTCTAAACCGTTTTGGCAAACGATTTCGTTTCAAAAACCACATGATAAAATTTTATTTAAACTTTTATGATGCACAAAATTTGTTTCAACTCATTCCAATTTATAATTTTCCCTAATTAAACGTATTAGTGACGGCTTAAAATAATAATAAAATAATATTTTTTCAGAAAATTTGAAATTTCACCAGCGGCTCAATAAACACCAAATAATAGCAATTACATATCTAGAATATGTATATTTAATTTTTATAATAAGATATTTGTATTTTGACTTTTTATAGAAAACCCCCTTATTTTACCGATTTTTCGAAATTTCACCGAAACGATTTTCAAAACGTTACAATCTTCCCCCCTTAAAGAAATTCGGTCCCCGAATTTAAATTCAAACTCCCCCAAATACTAAAACATCTAAGAAAAACCATCAAGTCGTCGGGGCTCCGAAATTGTAACTACATAAAACAAATCGTAGCGCAGCGCATGCGCATGAAAAATGAGCATATAACTCAAATCAAAACTCCGTCAAGCATCCCGCAATCACCGGAGTCTTGGGGAAGACATCAATGCCAAATCCAAAGCAAACCAATATGATATAACTCGAAACTATACATGTAAATATCGAATCTATATAGGTAAATATCTAAAGGAAATGAATGCCAAATATATTCAGGTACTGTCCGTTGGCTAGTCCTGCCCAGTACAAAAACACATAGTAAATATCATAAAAACGTACTGCTCTATAGGTTAAATCAACCCCAAAATACGCATATGAATACTACGTGCGTCTGGTGCGCACGGATATCAAAATCTATGAATGTGCACAAAAACAACATCAAGGTGCAACGGTTGTGCACACAACATCGGTCATAGGCACGTGTGTGCCTGACCGCAACTCAGGTGCATCTGATATGAACCAAATCCCGATTTAGTACATCTGGTGTGCACCAAATCGCATCTCATGACAGGCGCCCAGCATGCGCTAAATGTCCAAATCCGGTGCATCCATCATGCATGAAATCATGAAATCCAATATCAAGCGCCGAACATGCGCAAAATCCAATCAGGTGCATAAAGTGCACAAAACAAATGTCAAGGATCACCCTCGAAATCGAAATTCAGTGTATCCAAGTGCACAAAATACATGTCAATGCACTGCAAGCATATGTAAACTATACTGAGTGCAAAAACCGAATCGTGTGCGTATATACGCACGAAATCAACTCCAATGTCTAAAACCATAAAATCACAAACACATGAAACCAAAGCACGCAAACGATATCAAGTGCAACAACTGTGCGAAAATCGTAAATCCTCAATCATCAAAATCAAATTATGCGAATAAATCACCCAAAACATCGAAATCAAATATGGCGGAATAGTACCGCTCAAGCGCATCCTCTAAGAATCTCAGGCCAACTGTCGCGGTCACTAGTGGGACGTCTCGTTGATGATCATGAACTCTGGCCTGCTGGTGTTCGTAAAAATGACCATTCCTGGATCCAAGTCTTCTCTGTGAATTGTCAATATCACGATCAATCGGCTCATCGGCCCTGTCAGATGTGCTAACGGGGACAATTCCGTTCTGGCACTTCTCTGGTCATCTCTCGGGCAGTCATCGCGACCACTCGTAAAGCAGCATGTCACTATCGTCGGTCTCTGGCTCTCTGAATATACGTGACACATCTGATCTTGGATGCAAGTATCATTGCAGCAGTGTCCTGGAAGGAATCCTGCTCAAGGTCTCTTCCAAGTCTCATCTCTGCCAAATGTCCAGGAGTCATCGTCCTTACCATGCCTGCTTCTTGCTTCGTAACGGCTGCATACTCAGCGCGACTCTTTTTGGAAGGTATATCCAATAACAATGCCTCGGTATGCGCATCGCATATCTGATGTCAGCGGAGGGGAACGTCATCATATCCAGATCGTGTACGAACCTCTTACTCCATTTTTCTCTAATGTCGATCGCTTCGGACTCGTCTGGTCGTGGCTGCATGGACTGAGCATCCAACGGCTATCCTCGTATCTGGAGTCTCCCAAGAATTGCATCTCACCATCTAGCATCCGAATTAAGTCGAGCCATCCGATCGAGTCGTCAAAACCTCATAATCCCCCAAGAGCTCAACATCTGGGGTACGGTATAATAGTATCGAGTACATACCACAGCATCGGTGGTCCAGCTGTAGAAGGGCAAACCCAAGCCTCACTAATGGCGCCGCAGAACTGCCGCAAACCTTAAGGTTCAAAGGCTTTCACACGGTCATTAAGTCGAGTTAGGGTTTCATTCTTCTAGAGGGACCATAGAATTGCCTGCATGTCTTTCCGAATACTTTAAACTTGGAATAATAGGTTACTGACATTCGATCATCTCTGTCGACTCTCAACGTCTCCGCGTGAAGTCGTCTCTAGCTGGAATCAATCTATCTGATGACCTCACAACGGGGTAGCGAACAATCCACATATCCTAGTCATTCATCCTCGATGACTAGTGATCTCCTATAATCTCTTAGTACAATCTCGTACTGCAATAGCTCCAACATCTGGGCAAAATCCTGTCGTTCGCAGCAATAACTGGCTCACTCGTCTGCACGCTGAACAGTGCCTCAATCATCATGAATGAGCAATACATCAACGATCATCAGTATCTGGCTGGCCTCTGTCAGTGGCTCAATCCTCTAGTGCTGATCGGCACGTCCAAGTAATCTCATACAGCGATCCATCAAATGCTCGTGGCGCAAAACACAATCAAGACACATCTCTGCAAACGTGTGTCTCCGGAATAATGCTCTGGTCAGTCCTTGTTCGTAACGAGCTCATGCTGACCGCAACTCTAACCGCAGTTCTCCCTGCCCGTAATCGTGGCAGCAAAACTATAACTGATACCGATGATGCTAGATCAGGAAGGAATATGATACTGAAAAAAAAATGTACATCCTAAGGCTCCTTAAGTGGAGTAGCGTGTCGTAAATATGCCGCGGAACATACCAACGGTACGTCACTCTACTTTAGTCACCTATTCCATCAACCAAGGGTCATCCTATACTAATAAGGTAAAAACCTAACGCTCTGATACCAACTTTGTCACAACCCGAAAGTACGGAACATGACCGGCACTTAGACTACGAACGTCTCAAGGCGTACGTATGCTAAGTAAGCCGAAACCCAGAAATCCAAACCAAGAGAAGTAGTAGAGAATAGGAAGAACCATATCAAATCAACCTGTATGCAACATAATATACAACGCCTAAAGGCGAGGATCACAACAGAAATGGAACTCAACCAGCAAGAAACTCAAGAAAAATAACATGCTACTCTATGGTCGAAAGAATAACATTACTGGTCTCTATCTCAAAAAATACAAGTTTGGTTGATGGAACTTCTAGATACAACTGAAATATAATATACAAGGTATAATGATGGGTAGGATACAATAAACCCACCTACTAGCAAGTCACCCGGAAAGAAACCGTGCCCGCAAAGCCGTAATGAAATCCGTACGGCAACACCTGCAAGAAACTGGGGCACAACGGGGGTGAGTTGCCAACTCGTGAGTAGAAAAAGATCTACGAACAGAAAATCGCATGAATAACGCAACCTAGGTCAATGATCATAATATATCCTCAATATATGAATAACATGCAGCCTATAACAATGGCTAGGGTAATATCTAACCCGAGTGTAATCTCATGTGCCCGTGTCAGTGCCTCAGGTAGCAATATATCATGTGAATGAGGTATGAATGCATGAAAACAGAATACATGTAAATGAAGAAACTGTTTTCATAAATTAGTGAGATTTCCTTTGTATTTTTAAAATAAGGTATCATAAATGAAATCAGCATCAACAGTGTCTAGCATCGACACAAAACATAAATCTCAATGTCTCAAAACCTCAGGCTCCGGCCATCCGGACTGGCCTGTATCATCAAATCTCAGTACCTCAATAGCTCGAAATCTCAATGTCTCAATCTCAATATCTAGGGCGTCGTCAGTCCAGACCGGCCCCTACCATCCATCTCAAGACCACGACGGTATCCTCCGGACATCCGACGTGTCGGGTAAAATCACCGGTAGGTAGTCTCCCCCTGCCAGGCTCATCGTCATCACCACGAGCTTCTTGCCCCGGGGTACCTTATGTAAGCCCACGGGGGCGCCCCGGCCGTCGATCGGACGCCGGAAACGCGGAAACATAAACTTTGTGAACTTTGCAAAACGGCACCACCGCGGACTTTTTACCCGGATCGGGCCATTAACCTAGCTAGCTAGCAAAATAGAGAAGAGTAGAGATGCTATACCAAGCGATCCGTGTCCTTCGGTATTCGTCTCCACTCCGATCTCCCGCGGAATCTCCGTCACCTCCTCGCTCGTCGGAAAGGGCACCACGTAGCCGGAATCTTTTACGGGCTCCCGCCTCTTGACCGAGGCAATTCGGGCGCGAAGTTGGCTAGCCGACGCATCCAAGGTTTGCTATAGATATAGTGTAGAAGCTTGTCTCTTTTGGGGTTATGAGGTTGCCATGGTTGGAGGAATTTTAGCACAAGAATTTTGCATGGATCCTAGAGGAAAAATGGAGCAGCCCCTGAAATGAGTTCGGCCAGCCCCTTTTTGTGCTCACTAGAAAAATAATGAAGCAAGCTCACACATGTAATGAATGTGTGTAGGAATTAATACAAAAAAAAGGAGAGAAAGAAAAATTCTTCACAGCAAACATAAAGGGGGGGGGGTCCACCAAAATGCATGAAATGAATTATTCCACTCAAAAAAAAATACTCACTCCAATCCCCAAACAGTGGCCGGCCCATGAAAGGAATTGGTGGGAAAAAGAAAAAAGATAAACAAAAGAAAAATTGATCAAATCAATTTTCCATTCATTTCAAATCCAAAGCCAAATCAACAACCATCCAATTAATGCAAAGGAAATGACTAGAAAAGGATCTCATGATTATGAAGCCACACTCATGCAAAGAAACCCCTCACAAAATGTTAATTGCAAACTTGCAATTAACACCCTCCTACGAAAAGTCCGACCGGGAAGGAAAAACAGAAAACCGGCCGGAACGGAATGCAAACTGGCAACTTCAGAAAACTGATCCCGTAATAAATTACAGGAAAACCCCGCTACTGCAAATACATGCCCGCATTTGTATTCCCGCTGAACACAAATGCAAAGAGACAAAACTAAACTATCTAATACTAAGATCCAGCTCAAGCCAAAGCCGGCTAGAAAAAACTGTCCGATCACGATCCGTGCAATACCGCACGTATCTGATCGAACCCTGCCATATCTCCATACGGCCTCTACAACGTTTCGCCCGAAACTTGAGTAACTGTCTGTGTGGTGGACTCTAAAGACTCGTCAATACTATGGCTGTGGATTTAACCACTAGCACGTCAGAGGTATTAGCCATACGTGACGGGCCACCAGCTATTGACCAAAAGGGACGTCGATGAGCGAACTCATCCTGACACCCTACTGAGCCTGTCAGTGACAATATCCGTACAGTCCGGTCCGTTCGTCTATGAGCATCGCATGGCGGGCCTAGGGGGTTGGTAAAAGTCAGACCCCCAAAAGCGGTACAAGTCATGTCGGAGTGCAGCTCAGAACACCCTGAGATACTACTTGAATACCTACCAGCAAATCTCCTGCCTTGGCCAAGGACTTTTCATGTTCTGGCTCTCCTAGACACAGCACGACCTCACCCCCAAAACCGGGAGAGACGAACCCCTGAAGATCCGCTCACTGCCTCCATGTGGCTCGGGACTGTACCCAACTAAAACCTGTTTACACGACTCCTTTGAGCCGTGGTAGGGTAGTAATCAAAGTACAGTGGGAACTCACATGAGACAAATGACCATCTCAGGTCGATGAACTAACCTGTACACATGTCACCAGGGAACTGCTATCTGACGTCTGGTATAATCCCAACTAGCAGGTTCCCGGCGAGTCCTGTCCGGTGTACTCATAACCCAATGAGCACCTGTATACATCTTAGGTGAACCAACTGACACCAGTGGCTTGTGAGACCGGCCACCGCCCCTCGTCGGGGTCTCGACTGTATACACTAGTCTACTCTGGAGAAACGATGCCCTGTCTCGAATCTCCCACGACTAGGGACCTTTTAAGGATGTGCTTGTAGACCGCCAGCTCCCACTTATATGATCGCCCTCATACTGCTGGTGGTCAAGCAAGAATCCAAGGGGCTTTATCAACGTGTAATAGCGACTCGAAAGGTCACCTAAAGCAGTACACGATGATAAAGATAAACCAAATAGCATACTATCATCTCGAGTAAGACTATCCTACTGGGACAGGTCCTCCCCTCAATCATTGCAATCACGTGCCTGTGATCCAATAATTGACTCTGAGGGCACTATCTCCAACAATCTCCCACTTGCACTCGAGGCTAATTATTGCGATGTCGCATACTCACAGCCCGTGTAATACCGAACACCAAACTCCTCTACTAGTCAGTCTCACAAAGCTCGTTTGCGAAACTATTGCGTTCGAGGAATAGCCTCAGTGAGTGGATCCGCTTTGATGTTTCTTTCTATGTCTCTCTATATCTCATGTTCGCAGAGAAAACTATCTCCCGAAATGAGCAATACCTGTCTTAGAATGTCTGGATGTCTGATGGGACCTAGCTCATAAATGAACTCCAAATCCAAACTTCTTAGACTGTATCGTCAACTGAACTTAATCAGTATCCTGCGCCATGCCTTCCCTCAGTATCCACCTGGACCACCTGTCCAAAATACTGCCCCTCGTCAGAGGGAAAACTATAACTCTGACAGCCACTCTGCCATCCAGGTCACCTTGGAAGCCTGGAATGATAACCGTCTCCTAAAGGAGGCTGCCGTTATCAATTCCCTAGAACATCAACTTATGTTCTAAAACTGCTTCCGATTGTGACGACCAAAGTATAACCGATCGTAGTATAGGAATATTACTTCCTACTCTGTGTATGTCATCAAAAACCAGGGCATCACACCCTACTACCTTCTTAACAGATCCATCCCTTATTCTGATGAAGTCAAACCTATGACTGTCACATCAGAAATAGATGATCTATCTCCGCTATATCTGCTCTAGTCTATAAATAGACATAAGCCTGATGTCCACCAATGCTTCCGCTGCTCCCACTGACTACGACAACCCTCTGGCAGAGTCGTATAGACGTGCACTTCTAAAGCCAGTTTAGAACGACACTATACTCATCCTCCTGCCGGGTCTCACAGTCTGGAACAACAGCAATGGCAAGTCTGGGTAAACAAGAACCTCCCTGCCACCATCCTTGAGCATACCAAAGTACCTCTCGAGTGCCTGAGGTTACCCACCATATCTGCGGAGTGGCCAATGGAATGTCAAACCAGATTGAATCTTTAGGTTCTTATCAAATCTTCAGTAATCGTTTGCGGTTCTGGAATCACTTCCAGTTCTACCATACTCCCACTACTGTTTTTCTTAAAAAATCCATTTTTCATAAAACTGTGGCGAGTCAAGAATAATATCACTATTGATCTTCCAGATGGTAGAAAGTCAACCCTCGTCATAGCCCGGGTCAACCCACAAACAGCCATTACTGAAACGTGCCTTGAGTTGTCCAGAGTCTGGTTTTAAGCATAAGCCGGACAACTCCCCGTATCTTAACAATGTCAAGATATGAACTGTTCTATATCCAAGAAACAGAGGCACTGATTTAATTGAACCAGATTCAAATCATGCAGCTGTCTCCAGTGCTTGTCAACTAAATGGAAGGAGGTCGATCAGCGTTACTCAACTTAGGAATATTTCCAATTATGAGTAACCTGAAAGAGAAGCAAGTTCTCTTAACCATTACTATCAACTGAATACCATGTACAAGTATCTACATCTTCGATCACTTTGAAGAATCCCGATACTTGCAACACATGGTTCTCTACTTTATTCTTATACCTATAACTTCTCAAAACTTCGACCCTGTGTTTCTACGAAACACCTGTCTAAGAACTAGAGAAGTCATAAGTAAACAGAATACAGTACGAGGACCAACCCCTCTGTCCTCATGGACACTGGACAACATACAATACTCTGTATAAGTCCCCTGAGTCGAATGACTCATTCACTGTGTGTCGTAGGTTGAAAACTGTACTTTTGGTTAAGAAGAATTACACCGCTGTTCAATGCTCTTTACCTAACCATCCACTGGTATAGGTAAATGTCATAGACATAATTTCAAAAAGATATGTCTCACTCTATAAAAATAGACGTACAGATATATCAATTTGAAATTGGTGCACAACAACGGATATTCAAAACCAAATATTTGCCGACCGGCAAACAACCCAGGTGGCTTTCTCAAATATCACCAATTCCAACGAATCCCGATATAATGAGGATGGTCACCTAATTCCCAATAACTTACTCCCACTCATCATCTCTAAAACCATACAGATGTGAGAATCTAACCTGGTAAATACATACCCTGAAGCAAGTGTCTAATTGGGAAATCAGTTTTGTTTTAACAGTACACAGTGAAACTGAAACATTGAAATGTTTCGATGGGGTATTCTGGTATTCCTAGTAATGCCTCTTCCATTATCTAGATTCACAACTATAACCGTATAATTCTTTGCCACTTCTCCAAATCCCTTTTTATGTCTTTAGTCATTACCTTCTGTACACCCCTTTAGGCCAAATGGTTTTCTTCATTCCCTACCGTTCGGCACCAGCCTATGGTTTGGAAGAAGACTATCCAATAAGCATAAAGGGTGTACTGTCCTAATCTTAGGAGCACTCGCAACGCGAGAGAAGGTGAAGATAAAAGACACCTGAATGTACTTTATTCCTATTTCTCCTGAACCAGGATCCATCCCCGAACTGGAACAAGTTCCTTTCGAGTTCGTATATAACCATACGATGGATTATCCTATAAACTGGGATCTTCGTAGTGATACGGAGTGTCCTGGAGAAATACAAAGGTGATTTAGGATTGGTGAAGAAATACTTGGTTTGGTCGTGAATAGCAGTCGCAATTTACTTTGCCCTCTTACTAATCCCTTGCATTGTCTGAACTTAATACCTTCTGTACACCGTTTAGGCTAATTGGCTTTCTTCATTCCCCACCGTTCGGCACCAGCCTAAGGTTTGGAAGAAGACTGTCCAATTTGCGTAATAGGTGTACTACTCCTAAACCAAGGAGTACTCGCAACCTGAGAGAAGGTGAAAAGAAAAGACAACTGAATAGTCCTATCCGTTTTCTCCAGAACCAGAAACCATCCTCGAAGTCCTTCGAGTTCATATATAACCATACGATGGTTTTGTCCAATGGAAGTGGACGTTCGTAGTAATACGGGGTGTCCCGGAGAAAAGGGTAAAAGTAGGAGTGGCAAAGAGGTTTGCAACTCTGACAATCCAAAAGCCTGTGTTAAGTAGGTTCGGTCAACTTGGTCACTGAGTCATAGTCTAGGGTCGGGTCAATGGTCGCTACCAAAGAGAGAGAGAAAAGAAACACTCAGCGTGCACTCTAACCTAGATCAGAATGGTTATCACTTTATCTAATCTGGAAACCTCCCACTGTAACTCAAATTCTTCTCCAAACCTCAAAGAAGAATTAGCCGGGATCACCCGAGGAGTAAACCAACTCATCAGTGGGAATCGGGATCCAACTATCATCGCATGATAACGTGACGGAATCCGCTCACGCTATCATACTCCAGAAGGTATGCGCATATCTGGCAAGTTTCAGTACTTTTGAAACTCCCGATGTGGATTTTTACCCCATGCTCTTATGACCTTGGCGTGAGGTCAAAATATCATAAGTCACATGTCAAGTTCTACCCATCATTATCCAGGTTAAATTGAACCCACCCGTACATACCCTTGACGTAGGCCAAAATAGTAGTACGACTGTCCCAAACTAACGCATCTATCTATGCAACAGATAAATATCCGGCAGCTACCAATCACTATGCCTTGGCGTGAGGTCAAAATACATAGCTTGAATACTACCGAATATTTAACTGAAATGATGGAGGGCTACGAATGGTTTCTGGCGAAAACCTTTAACGTAATGAACTTGATATCGTTGAAGGAACTGATAGCTTTTAAAAATATAGTTACGAAAACCTTTGCTAAAGAGGTCACTCCCGGTGAAGGGATCTCGGCTCTTTCCCCGTAGAATGAGGTGCAGGATATTCCAACTGAATACCACGATGCAAAGCAAAAGTAATCGGCTATAGTGAAGTTATTGCCCTGACGCAAACTTTTGTCCAAGGGGTCACTCCCGGTGAAGGGATCTCGGCCCTTGCCTCGTCGACTGAGGAGAAGGATATTCCAACTGAATACCACTGTGCAAAACAAAAGTGAACGTCCTTGCAATAACAGCTTTTGAAAAAGTGTTCCAACAACATCAGAATAGGTTTGTTTATCTTGCATTGATCCGAATCAACGCAGTCCCATCAATTGATCACACCACAAAGAACGAAAATATACTGACGTACGTATATGCCATCCGCATTCGCCACTGGGTCCCGTCATCACCCGTTAGGTTAGGTAACTAACGACAGAGCGGGGACTGGACTAGCGCGGATGAAAAACATATACAACATCTACTAGTATATATATAATATATAATTTTCGCTCAAGGCGTGATAAAATGCAGCAACACAGAAATGTATAGCAACACAGATCAATACAGATATCTGGGATCCCCGGGTTTCACAGAGCCGCTGAAACCCGACGTTCCCCTGGTCGTGTGGATAGCCTGTGCAATGAAATCCTAGACCCCTACTGGCGCGGCAAGTCACCCGCCAAAACCTGAAGCGAGGCAGCCCCCTTCAGCAACGTGAATGGACCACCCAACACTTCACAGAATCCGGTAACTTGGGCACCCCTCCTGGGTCAACCTGTACCCCCTACGAGTGCGGCGAATAGCCCGCCAATTCTAGAGTGAAGCCCCCTCCGTCTCAATGCCATGAGATGCGGGCTTGTTGCCCTCTAGAACCCGGCTACCCGTGCACCCCTCCGCGGGGTAATCCTAGTACAGAAAGTAAAATAATACATACAACGGGTACATCGACCGCAACCTGGTCGTGCCCCAAAATAATAATACAAACAGGCAGTGACGGCAGTCCACAGGTCGGACGCTCGCCCCGCAATATCAAATGTACATATAAAACAGAACTGTACTATATTGCAACCAGGCTATCCCCACGACCGATCCGCAACAACACAGCAAAACACAGAACATCAACGTGAATGTCACGTTCGCAAATCCGTCTAAAAGGGCTATAGCAGATAGACTGGATTTACCGATCGAGTGACATTCACGGTCGCAGATATAATGTAAATACTGTGAACTGGCATGTTTAAAATATCCGACCGAACAAATATTATCAAGTGGGCCCCAAGCAGTACTGTAGCACTTACAGAAAATCTGGGCCCAAAGAAAATATCCCAAAACCCCTATTTCCAAGTAAAAAGCCCTCTGGAAAAATTTTGCACAGCAAGGAGTTCTTTCCACCGCGGAACCGCGGCCAAACCAGGGGTTTGGCCGCGTTTCCGCGGTCATCCTGAATCATCACAAGACCAAATTTTTTTCAGAGTTCTTAGAATTCTCTGCTCATGTTTCTGCAATGTACAGAAAAATTTTCCCAGACAAAATAAAATCGACAGAAACTTGAAGCGAAGGAAAATGAGGTTTTTGGGGATTTTGTTCGATCGAGTACTAAACATACTAGAGCAAGCTACGTAGGTTAACGGCGTGGCTCTGATACCAATGTAAGCCCACGGGGGCGCCCCGGCCGTCGATCGGACGCAGAAAACGCGGAAACATAAACTTTGCGAACTTTGCAAAACGGCACCACCGCGGACTTTTTACCCGGATCGGGCCATTAACCTAGCTAGCTAGCAAAATAGAAAAGAGTAGAGATGCTATACCAAGCGATCCGTGTCCTTCGTTCTTTGTCTCCACTCCGATCTCCCGCGGAATCTCCTTCACCTCCTCGCTCGTCGGAAAGGGCACCACGTAGCCGGAATCTTTTACGGGCTCCCGCCTCTTGACCGAGGCAACTCGGGAGCGAAGTTGGCTCGCCGACGCGTCCAAGGTTTGCTATAGATATAGTGTAGAAGCTTGTCTCTTTTGGGGTTATGAGGTTGCCATGGTTGGAGGAATTTTAGCACAAGAATTTTGCATGGATCCTAGAGGAAAAATGGAGCAGCCCCTGAAATGAGCTCGGCCAGCCCCTTTTTGTGCTCACTAGAAAAATAATGAAGCAAGCTCACACATGTAATGAATGTGTGTAGGAATTAATACAAAAAAAAGGAGAGAAAGAAAAATTCTTCACAGCAAACATAAAGGGGGGTCCACCAAAATGCATGAAATGAATTATTCCACTCAAAAAAAAATACTCACTCCAATCCCCAAACAGTGGCCGGCCCATGAAAGGAATTGGTGGGAAAAAGAAAAAAGATAAACAAAAGAAAAATTGATCAAATCAATTTTCCATTCATTTCAAATCCAAAGCCAAATCAACAACCATCCAATTAATGCAAAGAAAATGACTAGAAAAGGATCTCATGATTATGAAGCCACACTCATGCAAAGAAATCCCTCACAAAATGTTAATTGCAAACTTGCAATTAACACCCTCCTACGAAAAGTCCGACCGGGAAGGAAAAAGAGAAAACCGGCCGGAACGGAATGCAAACTGGCAACTTCAGAAAACTGATCCCGTAATAAATTACAGGAAAACCCCGCTACTGCAAATACATGCCCGCATTTGTATTCCCGCTGAACACAAATGCAAAGAGACAAAACTAAACTATCTAATACTAAGATCCGGCTCAAGCCAAAGCCGGCTAGCAAAAACTGTCCGATCACGATCCGTGCAATACCGCACGTATCTGATCGAACCCTGCCATATCTCCATACGGCCTCTATAGCGTTTCGCCCGAAACTTGAGTAACTGTCTGTGTAGTGGACTCTAAAGACTCGTCAATACTATGGCTGTGGATTTAACCACTAGCACGTCAGAGGTATTAGCCATACGTGACGGGCCACCAGCTATTGACCAAAAGGGACGTCGATGAGCGAACTCATCCTGACACCCTACTGAGCCTGTCAGTGACAATATCCGTACAGTTCGGTCCGTTCGTCTATGAGCATCGCATGGCGGGCCTAGGGGGTTGGTAAAAGTCAGACCCCCAAAAGCGGTACAAGTCGTGTCAGAGTGCAGCTCAGAACACCCTGAGATACTACTTGAATACCTACCAGCAAATCTCCTGCCTTGGCCAAGGACTTTTCATGTTCTGGCTCTCCTAGACACAGCACGACCTCACCCCCAAAACCGGGAGAGACGAACCCCTGAAGATCCGCTCACTGCCTCCATGTGGCTCGGGACTGTACCCAACTAAAACCTGTTTGCACGACTCCTTTGAGCCGTGGTAGGGTAGTAATCAAAGTACAGTGGGAACTCATACGAGACAAATGACCATCTCAGGTCGATGAACTAACCTGTACACATGTCACAAGGGAACTGCTATCTGACGTCTGGTATAATCCCAACTAGCAGGTTCCCGGCGAGTCATGTCCGGTGTACTCATAACCCAATGAGCACCTGTATACATCTTAGGTGAACCAACTGACACCAGTGGCTTGTGAGACCGGCCACCGCCCCTCGTCGGGGTCTCGACTGTATACACTAGTCTACTCTGGAGAAACGATGCCCTGTCTCGAATCTCCCACGACTAGGGACCTTTTAAGGATGTGCTTGTAGACCGCCAGCTCCTACTTATATGATCGCCCTCATACTGCTGGTGGTCAAGCAAGAATCCAAGGGGCTTTATCAACGTGTAATAGCGACTCGAAAGGTCACCTAAAGCAGTACACGATGATAAAGATAAACCAAATAGCATACTATCATCTCGAGTAAGACTGTCCTACTGGGATAGGTCCTCCCCTCAATCATTGCAATCACGTGCCTGTGATCCAATAATTGACTCTGAGGGCACTATCTCCAACACCTTACCGGGTCCACCATGTACCCGAAACGGTTCATCCAACTCCTCGAATCGGGTCTCCAAATCCATCAGCAAACTCATGGTGGACGACTCATACATCATGGGAAAAACCGCGCTTTTTATTTAAAAAGAGAAAGAAGAAGTTTGTATATGTTTTGCGGTTTTCCCCAAATCCAGAAAATCTCATGGAAATCCAAATCCAAAACCTCAATAGCATGTAAAAAGTGAATATATGCATGAGAATCCATGAATGCGGCATAACAATGAATAACAGTATGCATGAGGTAGCAGGTAATAACTACAATGTCTAAACTAACATATAAGGCAAGTACACTAATATCATGTCTAAACTATTAGCTAACAGGCTATGTCAAGCAATAATATTTTCTAAGGTGTACGTGACATGGCAATTACCGATGAAGATGTGTGTGAGCCGGCAAGTAAGTGTACGTGGTACATACGCATCATCGGTAATGGTGCTGGTGTCCTAACCACAAGATATCAACAGTAGAATATGAAGCATAATATAAGCATGTGATGCAGAGCAAACAACAATAATGAGCGGGAGCTGAATACTAGACGCAACGATAACTAATCTGTTTTAACCTAATATAAGTCCTACAATGGTGCCTTTTGAAATAATACGAATCGTGGGGTTTTGAAAATAGGGGCTACGGTGTTTTTAAGAAAAGATACGTTTTTTGAAATATCCGTAGGATCCCTTAGGCTGTCTTTAAAAATACGCACGATTCGTAAGCTTTGAAATAGGTAGGAACCGAATCTAATCTAACAACTAACTAAACTAAAGGGCTACGCTACAAGCTAGACTACAGGTAAGGAAACCGCCTAACATCTGAGTCGATACATATACATACCTGTATATATATTAGTCGGTGATCCCGCCTCAATAATATCATATCCGATACCATATCTATAATCAGACATCCCAAGTCAAGAGTGAGGATCAATCATCAAGATATAGCTCGTACGTAAATCCGTCGTACGGCATCCCCAAATCTGGGTACGAGTCAATATCATATTCCTCACACTATTCCTCTGGTATCCTCTTTATCCAAGATCATAGTCTAGGGTACTGACCTATGTCTAGTACAATACTAATATCCTCAATATACTTATGATCTGACTACTGATCGACAATCTCGTACAAACCGATATCGTCAGCACATATCATCATCAAGGGGTATACATCGCCCGATACGGCCTAATATCAATATCTTAGCATATTATGCCTCAGATCACGATCACATGTCGACCATTTATTTATGACACTATTCACCCGTATCGCCGCCGCAAGATCAGCTATAACACCAGGACGTACCTTAAGTACGAATCCTGCCATATCACCGAGATCACAACCACAAACAAATCTCATCGACTCAGCTCAATCCCAAGTATCCTCCTCAAATCCGTATGTGAACACATTGTCCCATACCCATGTGAACACATAACTATAAAGAATCCCATGAGCATATATAAATAGGAATGTATGCAAGTATGTATGTGTGTATGTGTAGTGCAACACTACCCTAGGGTTCGCGACACTAAAATAATCCAACACACCAATATCCATCCTAAACATCGTTATTAATCCCAATAACATATAATAATTGTTGGTGTGTATACGCATCCGTATACACCACCACGGACCGCGGAGGTGCTATACGCCATCCGCCCGACTTCTCCCCGTAGATATAAATCTACTCACCTGGTCCTCGCTCGCCGGTGCCGACGTCGCCACGCGCTTGCTTGTCGTCTCGATGTCCACATGGGGTACCTACACATCATAACGCACCATATCGCATTAAAATCCGACTCTTGACCAAAACGTCCCACATAGGTCAAAACCTATGGCTGCTTTCACAAATCAACCCAAAAACCCTCGACGTCGGCGTACAAACGCCAAACCATCGAGAAAAACCTAAACATACTCATTTGTATAATCACAAGCACTAATTATAATATAAAATAGCTTAAAATTCACAAGAACCCCAAATTCACTTTAAAAGCCATTTTTTCCGAAAGTCTAGCAAGCACAATTCGCCGTTTTTGTACAAAACAAGATGTTTAAACAAATGTAGCGTCCATAATACTTATTAAATAACTTAAATAAGTCATAAAAACCATTTCCATAATTTAATCTCATAAATTTGCATAATTTCCAAAATCCTAGTTTGCAAAAATATCAATTTTTAACACCTTTTAAAGCAAGATTCACAATTCATCAATTAAGCTTGGTTTTGCATGATCCAAAATCATTAAACCACTCATTATAATATTAATAATGACATGAAACCTTAATTTAGATTTTAATCCCAATATAAAACAATTTCAAAAAAAACTAGTTAGCAAAAAGCACATTTATCACAATTTCCAACTAACAAATTTTGAAATTAGTAACTAGATTAGGTTTTAGCAAGAATTAACATGTCAATCTACTCATGGCAACCTTAATGATGTGATAAAACCCTATCTTGATTTTAATCTCACATATAACCATTAACCCCACAATTCAAGTTTGCAATATACACACAAATTAAACACCAAATTTAGTTAAATTGGAGTAATTAACCAACAATTAAGACATGGGTTAAGATTTATACCTCCCAATTAGAGATATAGCAAGGATCTAAGCCTCCCAAATTGCTCTCTTGCTCCCAAAATCCATGCTAGATAGGCAAATAAATAATGGGTAGGAGTTGGATTTCGGTTTTGAGTTTTAATTGATTTTTCATGAAATTTTTTTGTGAATTTTTTTTGGAGAAGAGATGAGATGAGGAATGAGAGGGGAGGGCTGCTGAAATGTGCAGGTTTTAGCCATCATGGGGGTGGGGAATGGATGAGGGAGGAGAGAGAGTGAGGTGGAGAAAGTGGAAAAAGTCAAAGTCCACAATTTTCTATCATTTTCTTCTCTTTTCTTCTCTTTTCTTTGTGATTTGGAGAGAGAGAGGGGGAGGGCTGTCATGGTGGGGTCGGCCACATGGGGAGAGGGAGAGAGGGTGAGTTATGGGTGTATGGGTGAAGAAAAATGATAAATGTTATACCCCAATTCCCATTAACACTAATTTTACCGAAAAAAGCCTTTTTCTTCGATATTTTCTAAACCGTTTTGGCAAACGATTTCGTTTCAAAAACCACATGATAAAATTTTATTTAAAGTTTTATGTTGCACAAAATTTGTTTCAACTCATTCCAATTTATAATTTTCCCTAATTAAATGTATTAGTGACGGCTTAAAATAATAATAAAATAATATTTTTTCAGAAAATTTGAAATTTCACCAGCGGCTCAATAAACACCAAATAATAGCAATTACATATCTAGAATATGTATATTTAATTTTTATAATAAGATATTTGTATTTTGATTTTTTACAGAAAACCCCCTTATTTTACCGATTTTTCGAAATTTCACCGAAATGATTTTCAAAACGTTACATAAAATAAACTCTAGCACATGCAAGGTGCTATAGCTAGTCTCAGGTCTAAAGACCAAGTCGTACTAGTTGCCACTATATGAATTTCCATCTGACGGTTATGAATAATTACCAACTGAAAATTAAAAATGATTCATTTGGTGTACTTATCATCTATAAGCACCGGCATACAATACTCTGATGTCACCACACTAGATGAGAACAAGCATTACTCTCTCTGATGAGTAAGTATAATATACACCAGTCTTTCGGAGTATCGATGTTCTGTCTCGATCTCCTACGACTAGAAACATTTAAGAATATACTTGTCGACTAGTCAAGTCGCACTATATCACAATTATACAGTCTAGTATTATTCTAAGGACTTTATTAGTAATCAATAAGAAACAGAGTCATAAAAGATATACTAATAAATAAAAAACCAAATAGCATACTATTATTACGAATGAGAAATTTCTATACTTGTAGGTCACAATTACAACTAATTGCCTCTATGGGCACCTACATCTAACAATCTCCCACTTACACGTAGGGCTAATTATTGTGGTATCGCATACCCAACATCTCAACGAGTCTCTCAAACTACGATTGAAAAAGAGCCTTAATGAATGGATTCGCTATGTTATCTTTCGTATCTACTTTCAATATATCGATATCCTTCCATCTATGAATCTTTTGAATCAAATGGTGCTTTCAAAGTATGTGCTTGGATTTACGATGAGGCCTTGGTTCCTCAACCAATGAAATGGCTGCATTGTTGTCACAGTATAGGGGTACTAGGTCAGCAATGCTCGGAACCACGGCTAAATTGGAGATAAACTTCTTCATCCAAGCAGCCTCATTCGCTACTATATACTCTACCTCCATGGTAGAGTCCGCAACAATATCCTGTTTCGAAATCCTCTAGCTAACAGCTTCTCCATTTATAGTAAAAATATAACCAGAGACAGATTTACAACCATCTATCTCACTCTGAAAACTAGAATCAATAAATGGCTCAACCTTGAAGTCACCTTAACCGAATATAAGGTACATCTCCTTATTATTTCTCAAATACTTAAGTATAGCCATCACAACAATCAAGTGTTGTTCTCCAGGATTATAGATCTTTATACCCAGTATGTAGGATACTTCACCCAAATCCTTCATTAAGAACTTTTTTGATACCCAGATCTTAACTGACTGCAATGTCGGCACATCATTGCCTATTAGAAGTTTGTCATCCACATACAATATGAGGAACACGACATTACTGTCTACAACCTTTTTAAAGAGACATGGCTCATCATCATTTTTTATAAAATCATACCCTTCAATTGCTTCATCAAAACAGATGTTCCAACTCCTAGATTCTTGCTTTAGTCCATAAATGGACTTAAGCAACTTGCACGTTTTACCGTTGCTCCCACTGACCTCGAAACCCTCTGGCTATGTCATATATACGTTCTCATCTAAAGTACCATTTAGAAAAGCCGTCTTGACATCCATTTACCATATTTCGTAGTCATGATAAGCAGATATTGCAAGCATAATTCTGATTGACTTAAGCATCGCAACTGGAGAAAATGTTTCATCAAAATCCACACCCGGTCTTTGACGGAAGCCTTTTGCTGCCAGTCTAGCATTGGAGGTCTCCACCTTCCTATCTGCACTGATCTTCTTCTTGAATACCCATTTTCTCCCAATGGGTTTTACCCCTTCAAGAGTTTCCTCCAAATTCCACACTTTATTAGAGTGCATTGAGTCAATTTCAGATTTCATGGCATCTATCCATTTCTGAGAGTGTTTACTCTCTATGGCTTATCGATAAGTGATAGGATCGTCATCCTTCATAACAAAATCTTCCATGTCACCATCAATGATATACCCATAATATCTCTCAGGTGTTTTAGATTGCTTACCAGATCGATGGAGTGGTTCCGTTGGATCGGGTAATACTGAAGTCTCGGGTTCAATTTGGTCTTCCGTGATTGCTTGTCCTTCTGAAACATCTTCCAGTTCTACTACGCTCCTACTAATTTCTTTTTCAAGAAATTCCTTCTCTAAGAAGGTGAAATGTCTAGAGATAACAGTACGTTGTTCCTCTGGGCAGTAGAAGCTATACCTTTGCGAATGCATTGGGTATCTTATGAACTTGCAAAGTATAGATCATGACTCTAGCTTGTTAGGATTGTGCTTTTTAACAAAAGCAGGGTAGCCCCATATCTTAACAAACTTAATATTAGGTTTCTTACCTTTCCATAACTCATATAGAGGCAAGGGCACCGACTTTGATGGAACATGGTTCAGTATATATGCAGTCGTCTCCGATGCATACCCCTAGAATGAAAATAGGTAACTCAGTGTTACTCATCATGGAATGTACAATATCCAATAGGGTATCATTCCTCCTTTCCGATACGCCATTATGCTGTGACGTGTAAGGTGGAGTAACCTGAGAAAGAATCTCATTCTCTTTTAAGCAGCCAAGAAATTTTGTACTCAAATATTCACCTCCTCGATCCGATCGAAGAATCTTAATATTTTATTCCCGTTTAGTTTTGCACTTCATTTTTATACTCTTTGACTTCTCAAATGCTTCAGACTTATACTTCATCAGGTATATGTATCCGAAGTGTGAGCATTCATATGTAAAAGTAATGAAGTAGGAGTATCCTCCTCTAACCTGTATAGACATTGGACCACAAACATCACTATATACTAGTCCTAAGAGTTAATCAACTCTTTCTCCGCTTCCACTAAACGGATATTTAGCCATCTTTCCTTTAATACATGATTTGCGATTATCATATGACTCGAAATCCAATGAATGTAGGTAACCATTCTTATATAATTGCTTAAGCCTTGTCTCATTTATATGGACAAGTCTATGGTGCCATAAAAGAGTCTCGTTCATCTCTGAACTTATTCTTTTACGGGTATTGTATATATTATAAACATTGGAAAGATTTAATATATAATGACAATTAAATAAATTCCCAAAAGTAACTAATTTGTTATTACAATGAATATTCATAACACTATTGGACGTAACAAAAGAATATCCGTCTTTATTTAATAAAGAAACAAAAATAATGTTGCATAACATACTATGAATAAAATAACAGTTATTTAAAACTAAAGTCTTTTCATCTGGCACTGATAGATGATAATATCCTACCGCAACTGCTGCAACATTTGCTCTATTTGCAACTCTGAGATTCATCTCTCCTTGTGCCAGCTTCCTACTTCTTCTCAGTCTCTATAAACAATTACAGATGTAAGAACCATAACGGTATCCAATACCCATGAAGTAGGTGTAATTTGAAAACAATTTTCAATAACACAAATACTCGAAGATAAAGCTTCAGCAAGCCTTTTCTTCTTTAGCTCCTCTAGATAGCTAGTGCAATTTCTCTTCCGGTGCCCAGTCTTATGGCAGTGAAAATATTCTCCTTATGCAGGCATTGTTTCTTTTGCCTTGCCCTTACCTTTAGCCTTCTTTATGCCTCCGTTAGGCTTGTATGGCTTCTTCTTTTCCTTTCCATTATCTTTCGCCTTAGTAAAGGGAGAAGAACGTCCCACAAGTATAACATAGGACTTCTCCTTCTTTAAGAAGGTCTCAGCTTGCACCAATATATTGAACAGCTCTGAAAGTCCAACTTCCAGTTTATTCATATTGAACTGCATTATGAACGGAGAAAAAATATTTGGTAGAAAACTAAGAATTTTATCAACATAAAACTCCTTGGGTAAAAATAAACCCAAACCCTCAAGTTGATTTATCAAATCAAGCATTTTGAGGACATGGTCCTGCACGTGTGTACCAGGCTTCATTTTTAGATCATAAAATTCATTCGATAGCTTGAATCTAGCTATTCAAGATTATTCTCCATACAGCCCTTAGAGACGAGTGAATATAGTTTAAACATCTATTTCCTCTTGTTGCCTTTGTAAATTATCATTCATAGAGGCCAAAGTGAGAAAATGGGTCCAATCACAATCGAGCTTCCACTGAGCATGGATATCTCGATCCACATCTCTAGGATTATCACCTAGAGGGGGAGGTGGTGCGAAAGTGAGAACGTAAATCACTTTTCCATAAGCGAGGGCGATTTTGATCTTACGTAACCAGTCTTTATAGTTATGTCCCATCAGTTTATTTTTTTCAGTTATCAGTTTTAACCCAGTCATGATTAACAGCAGTAAATCTGAGAGTAGGAAAAAAAATTTAGTGGACGTTCTTAACATCAAAAGAGATTGAAAATATATTTAATTTATCTATTAGATGGCACCTATTATTTTAGCGCATTTTGATGAAAACCACAACCTTTGAAAATTGTAAACTTTTTAAAAATTTAAAGTGGGAATCGAAATCCAACTATCATGGTATAATGATCTTGACAACTAGCCAACAAGTCACCATACACTATAGAAGATGGACAAAACTCTTTTGTTGATCACATTTGTGACTTTTGATTATCAGTTTTACCCATAGCTTTAATTATATGCTTGAAAACAAGCCAACCATAACTCATAATAATATATTCAAGTCATACCCACACATTTCTTGAGTAGTTGGATCAATAATGTGACCCTTGGTAACTCACCAACAATAAAGTCTCATTATTGATTCATCTACACTACATCACATGTATTAGCAATCAAATATCATCCAAATACCACACACTATGGCTTGACAACTCGCCAATAACCATAGCATGAATATTGGATACTCTATTTAATTGAAATGGTGGAGGGTAACATATAGTATTAAAAAATACTCTTAACGTTTTTGACTTGATTTAAATTGAAAAACGTTTTTTAGAAAGGAAAAAAACTATGTTTTTGAGTAGTTACTGACTCCCCTATTCATTTTAAAAATTGTTTTTTAAATTTTAAATGGTTTGTTAGACTTAACAATCTCATTATTAATCATCTCATCGTTTTCGTTTTAAAATTTCTTTTAATTGTTTTTATGATTGTTTTAGAAAAACTCATTTTAACAAAATCTTGTTTTTGAAAAATGTGTAATGAGAATAAAACAACTTTTATAAGCATCACAGACAGCAAATCCACAAGAAAAAATTCTAAGCATTACAGACATGTATATCATAAAAACTGGATTATACTGGAATGGATTGGACCGGTGTGATTTATCGTGCTTTAATTCGAGCGATAGAACTAAAATACGATAATTCACTTTAGAGTTTTACATCACATGTATATTAACTAAAAAGAAAAGAAAACGTTTTGAGCCGCTTGAACTCTCCATTGAACTCTTTTAATCACGCTTAGCTCTTTCTTCAATTCTTTGCCCTCATGCAACTCACAAACTAATATGTAAATAAATTGAGGCTCGCAGGCCCCATTTAATTAAACCATTACCAAGTGACTCGCATGCTGCTATAAAATTTTACAACGCAAATCACAGGGGGTTTGTCCAAATCCATTCCGATATACTAATCTAACCATTGCATATCACATACACAAAAATAAATAGAACACATTGCAGGTATATGATCACATCACAACCATAACTCATTATATAATGATTTGCATAAAATAGTTGCTATAAATTAGAACTAAAATTATTTAATTATTTTTAATAACAACTTCCTAAAATTAACTTTAAAAAATTATCTTATATGTCAATAACTTAACACAAATACATCTAAATGTCAATATAAAGATAACAACAAATTTTTTAATAACAACTTTAAATAAATTTCAAAAAACTTTGATTTTAAATTTAAATAATCTCCAACAAAACCAACAAACTCCAACAAACTCGGAATATATTTGAAAAAGATTTTCAGCAAACTCCAACAAACTTTGAATATTTTTAAAATATGATTTTTTTTATTTAATTTATTTTTAAAAAAATCAGAATATTTTATTAATAATAACAAAACAAATAATTTTTATGCTTAAATTTTTTTTAAAAAAAAGATGACATTTTTAATCTCATTAAAAACATCTAATGTATCAAATTTAATCATATTAAATTTTATACAAATATTGACATATGCATTCAATAATATTCTAACGCTTAGAACATATTGATTAATCCTAATTATAGCAACATTTATGTATTCAATTATCAAGAACAAATTAATTAACTTAATTTATAAACCTTCGCTCTGATATTGTGTTGGTGAAAATTGGTGTAAACACGGCGAAAAGAAAAATTAAAATTTTTACATCAATACCAATTTAGGGTTTATAAATTAGGTTAATTATAATTGAAATCAATTAACCCTTAATTGATTCGAAAAGATAATACCTTTACATAAATTCGGATTTGTGTTCCGTTCACTATGCTAGTGATTCCTATCCAATCAAGACGACTTGATTCCATCTTGATGATCTCCTTGCTTGCCTCCACACGAATCTCCAAGATTAGTGAACTCTAATTAATTAGTTAGCTAATCTAATTAATTAGAGAGAATTATAAAAGAAAGAAGAGAATTAAAAATCAAATTTTTAATTCGTCTCCACCATGAAATTTTGGCCAAAAGAAAAAGAGAGGAGAGGCAAAAAATTTTAGAGGATGAGACGAATAATTAAGGCTTAGGGTTTGTATCAAATAAAAGCCTATATATAGGGATATAGTTTTTTTCTATTTAAACCCTCATAATTAATTAATTTGTTTAATCCCTTATACAAAGTAATTAGTTATAACTTAATACATGTTGGCCCACACATATATATGCATATAATATTTGGTACATATTAAATGCATAACAATATATATATATATATATATATATATTATTTACTCATTTAATATCACATATTATCTTGAGTAGCATGTCAAATCGTATTTGATAATTTTACTCTTATTTAATTAATAGTACATCAAATATACTTATTTAATTAAATCCCTTTTTGTATAACAACCATATACTTTCTCTTCTTTTATAGTTCTATGTTTGGCAAGTACGAGTTCACTTATGTGTGACTCAGGAGGCTCAATGTTTACTTAGCAGTGGATAATTAATTCGAAAAATTCGAATTAATTCTGTAAGCAGTAAAATCCATAAGTCTATAAGGACAAGAACTACGTGTTTAGACTATTTGGGTAAACCGTCGATGACTGGATTGGAATAGAAAAATACTATCCAAGCAAATCAATACCTATCAGTGGCAACTACCGAACGGTCCGGTCTCTTCATCTACTTGTACTCCTTATTTGGTCTAGGGCTTGGTAGTACCATCAAACCCTAATAACTCAAATAATTATTGTGTTGATATTATTACATAACCCTGAGATCAAACTGATAACCACTTATCATTTGATCTCTAGTACTCTGGCTAAAGATTTTAGGTCATTGAATAATCGCACACTGCAGAACATTGTTCTCCATACACTACTACAAAATAGGGTTGCCCCTACAGCTACAGGAATCCGTAGGGGCAACTTTTTATTGCCCCTACGGATTAAGCCATAGGTCCCCATGGTTGTCCCTACGGTGCTCTAAGTTTTAATTTAAAAATATTAAATTGTAATTTGTTGTTTGGCCCTACGGAGCCGTAAACAAATGACCCACGGTTAAGTCCATAGGGATATATATATGGGTTATAAATAAAAAAAAGGCAAAGAAAAGCCCTCACAGTTCCCCAAAATTCTCTCTCTCATCATTCTCTCCTACGCTTCGATCGATCGTTCCCGTGCCTCGATTTCGCGCCTCGTCTCCACCGCCCGCGGCCCGCCACCTCCCTCGATCGTTCCCAAAACTTCCTCATCGACTTCGTCGTCGCCACCGCCCGCGACTAGTCGCCGATTGCGTCGTCGAATACCGGTCTCCTCCGTCGTCTCCTCCACCGCCCGCTACAGGTTAGTAAATCTCAAATTATTTATAATTTTGATGATGTTAGGGCTAGGGTTTAGGTTCAGGGTTCAGGTAGGGGTGAGGGTTAGGGTTAGGCATCGGGTTCAGTTTAGGTTAGGGTTAGGGTTCGGTTGGGGTTGGGGTTGGGGTTAGGGTTGGGGTTAGGGTTGGAGTTAGGGTTAGGGTTAGGGTTCGGTTAGGGTTTGGGTTGGGGTTAGGGTTAGGGTTAGGGTTAGGGTTCGGTTGGATTTGGGGTTGGGGTTTGTAGTTAGGGTTAGGGTTCGGTTAGGGTTGGGATTTGGGTTAGGGTTAGGTCAATTTCGAATTTTGAGGGCTTCGATGGCGATCTCAGAAATTAGAGGAACTTTGTCAACTTCAAAGGTAAGAGAATCTATCCTATTATGGTATGAAAGTTGAAATCAATGATTTGAAATTTTGCGAATTCATTTAATTTTGGTTTCAGTTACAAAAATTTGGGCTTGAATGATTGGGTTGAATTTTGCTCATAATGGGTTTGGAATTAGTATGATGGTTTAGGAGGAAATTCGGGTTAGGGAATTAGGGCTTAAACAAATTCAGTTTCAGTCATATTTTTCAATTTATTTTTTATATTTATGATATGTTAAATTACCTATGTATTATGAAATTTGTTTTATATTATGTATCTTGTTCTACACTTCAAAGTTATATTGATGGGGCTATGTGATGTGAGTCAAGATGCAGGACTTAGAATAAACAAAGCTGCTGGACTTTACAATCTTTTCATTTTCAAACATTTGGTTATCTTGAATAAATTGTTGATGAATAATTGCAAACTTAATCTTAATATTGTTGATGGAGTCTATGTTTCATGAATTTTATATACTAAATCATGGCTATGTTTAATGATAGTAATGTATTAATTTAAACTTAATACTGTTATGTCTGAGATGATGGGTACTCCTAATGTATTGGCATATCCTAAATACCGCTAATGTGTATTATTATGATTCTGAAATTGTCTGGTTCCTAAATTTGCATCCTCTTTTATTATCCTAAAAACCTATTCATGTTAAATGTTCAAGTTAAAACCAATATATGATACTCGATGATAATATGAAACTTTCATATTCTCATCGATACTCATATATGAAACTCAAAGCGCCACTTAGTCCCCGTCTATCGGTTAACATACGTTCGATATTCGTCGTGACATAGAACTATACGAAGGTTGTTAAATATCGGACGGTATAGCTCGGTACTAACAACCGTCGTGCAGTCTATGTGACGAGAAGATTCAATCGTATGATAACCGATAAATTTGTCCCGTGTGGACAGTTTAGGAATGTATAAAGCAAACACCTGTATTCACTTGTGTTTTCATCCGTTTCGAGATATTTCTTCGGTACTTTTCCACTGGTTCTCCATGTACAAAGATATATTAGTTGTTCATTTCAACGTTGTTTCACAGCTTTGAAATGATTATCTATTCAATTACAGTGTACTCGGAGAACAGTGGGGAGATACTGCCGAAATTTACTCGAAACGGTTGAAAGCACAAGCGAATGTGTGTCTGCTCTATACATTCTAAATGGGATAGAAGCCTTACCCCCGACAGCCGAAACACATACATACAACACTAATACACAACAAACGCATCATTAGAGAGTGATTCAAGATGTTCAAGTTAAAACCAATATATGATACTCGATGATAATATGAAACTTTCATATTATCATCGATACTCATATATGAAACTCAAAGCGCCACTTAGTTCCCGTCTATCGGTTAACATACGTTCGATGTTCGTCGTGACATAGAACTATACGAAGGTTGTTAAATATTGGACGGTATAGCTCGGTACTAACAACCGTCGAGTAGTCTATGTGACGAAAAGATTCAATCATATGATAACCGATAGATTTGTCCCGTGTAGACAAGTTAGGAATGTATAAAGCAAACACCTGCATTCACTTGTGTTTTCATCCGTTTCGAGATATTTTGTCGGTACTTTTCCGCTGGTTCTCCGTGTACAAAGATAGATTAGATGTTCATTTCAACGTTGTTTCACATCTTTGAAATGATTATCTATTCTATTACAGTGTACTCGGAGAACAGCGTGGAGGTGTTGCCGAAATTTACTCGAAACGGTTGAAAGAACAAGCGAATGGGTGTCTGCTCTATACATTCTTAATGGGATAGAAGCCTTACCCCTGACAGCCGAAACACACACATACAACACGAATACACACCAAACGCACACACAGCACATACACACTAACAACCATGTACTTAAGCGAAATCATAAATTGAAACACACATATATAGAATACAACTCATACATGGGTATACTCAAATCTAACTTTTATTATCGATAATTTATTCTTTTCAACGACAAATGCACACACAAAGCATATACACGGATTTTCTCCTTTGTCAGTAACCATCTCGTTCTTAGATTTCTCAATATAGTCATCATAACCTACAATTTATATGTTATACAGTCTAACATGGCCCATAAGTACATCAGAGTTAAGGACTGGATGTATGTGGACTGGAAACAACGTATGCAACCTAAGTTTGTCGCAGGAGTTACTGCTTTTATTGAATTTGCACGCGCACATAATAAGATCATGATATAGAAGATTCTCTGCCCGTGCAATAGATATGGGAATAAGTAATGGCAGAAGGTAAAATTTGTAGAGCTTCATATTGTTAAACATGGTTTTACTAGACTTTATACAACTTGGCTATATCACGGGGAAGGAGAAGAACACAGTAATGCGGCAGAAGAGGAAGGAGTAGATGATAATGCTGTAGAAGAAGAAGGAGAAGACGGTAATGCGGCAGAACAAGAAGACGGTAATTTCTTTTCATCAGAAGAAATGGAGGATATGGTGGAGGCCGCCCTAGGTGAATCTATTCGTACCGAAGATGACATTCCTTCCGGTCAAGGACCGCGTACGGATAAGTATGAAAATTTCATGAATGATGCTAGAAAACCAATTTATGAGAATGCAAAGCATTCCACCCTCACATGGTTCGTCAAACATTTCCAGATTAAGTGCCTAAATGGATGGAGAAACAAGTCATTCACAATGCTTCTTTCGTTCTTGAAAGATTCTATACCCCCAGGAAATAACATACCCGACAGCTAGTACGGAGCCCAAAAGATAATGTCTGATTTGGGTCTGAAGTGTGAGAAGATTCAAGCATGTCCTAAAAATTGCGCGTTGTACCGGAAAGAGAATTCTGATTTGAAAGAGTGTCCAACATGCGGAGAGGCCAGGTATAAGCCGAAAGATTCTGATAAGAATCCTGATATACCTATCAAGGTAGCACGATACTTTCCCATAACACAGAGACTGTAGAGGCTATTTAGGTGCAAGAAAAAAACCGACGCAATAATTTGGCATCACCGTGCTCCTCCTAGTGAAGATGAAAAAATGAGTCATCCAAGAGATTCATCGGCATGCAAGGATTTCGATAGGAGGCATGCAATATTCAGTAGCGATCCTCGCAATGTCAGGCTCGGACTGGCTAGTGATGGCTTCTGCCCATTCAACTATATGACTGGAAGCCATAGCACATGGCCCGTTGTAATGATAGTTTATAATCTGTCGCCTTAGTTGGCTATAGACCAATCATACTTTATGATGCCTCTTCTTATCGATGGACCAAACTCACCGGAAAACAATATCGACGTCTATCTCCGACCTCTGATCGAGGAGTTAAAATCTCTATTCATTGATGGTGTATAGACTTACGATGCAAAAACAAATACAACCTTCATACTGCGTGCGGCTTTAATGTGGAAAATTAATGACTTTCCTCTGTATGGAATGCTATCAGGTTGGTCCATACATGGTCACAAAGCATGTCCTCATTGCCATCAACACACAACATCAAAATTCTTGAATTTTGGCAGGAAGGTTTATTATTGCGGCCATCGACGTTTCCTACCTCTAGACCACCCCTACAGGTTAAACACCATTCACTTTGATGGTCATCAGGAGCTTCTTGGACCCCAACCCCATTGTCCGGAGAGAACGTGACTGCTCAGTGGGATGGTTTTGTGTGTATGAAATGATATAATATTAATATCATAATTTATTATCGCGAACAGAATTCATTTTAACGAGGTACGTGAGGGGCATCCTGATTGGAACGATGAACGATTGGAAAAATATCATCAAGATAATTTTTGCGATTGGGTTGCAGATCATGTAAGTTATTCGAATAACATGTTATTGCTATCAGCTTTAATCTAAACTTATATCGTTATGTATTTGTCGTAAAATTTGTTTTGTTAAATCCACGATCTAAACTTGTCTGCATCATTAGAGAGTGATTCAAGATGTTTAGCTCAGTTTCCTAGTATGGAGGATGCATATTATAAAGGATTCGGTGTCCTTGGATACAAATTCGAAGTTAAGGACATAGAAACATCCAGAACCACTTAGAATAGTGGGATTGCGATGGTAGGATCAGATGGTGTGATTTATTATGGATACTTAAATTGTATACTTGGCATCCAATATCCCAGACGATCAAAACCCTTTTATATATTTCAGTGTACTTGGTACGATACACGAACCGATACAGATAAGTGGAGAAGCAATCTCGGGACTTGGAAAGATGAATATGGATTGACCAGTGTGAACACACTTCAATTTTACGGTCAGGAAGATCCGTTTATCTTTCCAAACCAAGCGTTCCAAATATTCTACTTACAGTGTTTGAAGCATCTGGGATGGAGTGTCGTATGCTGTTGGAAACCCAGGGATGTCTACGATGTCCCAGAATTCGAGGACAGCGATGAGGATGAAGAAGAGAGAAGACTTAGAGTGCTCCGACCATTTGTTTCGAAAGACGGGTTGTCTTTGGTTGATCATGAAGTTACGTGGGTTAGAAATGATATCAATGATGAAATCAAAGTAGATATGTCTAATGCGCCCACGAAACGAAAAAGGTTATCGGTAATGTTATATTATTACTTCACATATTATGATCTATACATATATAGTCAATGTTTGTAATGATTGTCTAATGCGTCCACGAACCGTTTTATCTAGATTTTATGACGATGATGGGAGCAGCGAGGGGCGGTAGGAGCTCCAGCCGCGGCACCGGCAGAGGCAGAGGCAGAGCGGTTCTGCCACCCGGAGAGCTGTGTAGGGGGCTTCAGAAGGTCGGTCTTGTACCCCGATCGGAGACCCCTTCTGATGCCTCCTTCCATGTGGATTTTGCCACACCTCCAGGTATATTGCACGCATATTCATTTTAAATGTAATATTATAGATATACATGCATGTTCATGTCAAAATTACTTACATTGTCAATGTTTGATTGTCTAGCTGTTGGTGATGCGTCCACATCAAGGACAGATGCCACTCCCACACCTCTAGGTATGTTTATATATCATATAGTGCATGTATATTGATTTATAATGCTATATCATAAATATACATACGTTCTTTTTGCTCTTACATACTTACATCTCGGGCTGTAGGTGGTGCCTTCACATCTCTGGCAGAGCCCACCACCGCACCTGCGGTATGTTTATATATCCTATAGTGTATACATGTTGATATAGAATGTTATATTATTGATATACGCATTCTTATTGCAATTACTTATATAGTCAATGTTTGATTGTCTAATTATAGGAGGTGCGTCCACGTCTGGTGCATGGGCCACTCCCGTCACTTCCATACCCTCTGCTCAGTCTGCAGGTTTGTATGAATAAATATAAAATATTTATTCATTTTACATATCCTTTAAGATTAAACATGAACTTCTGTAATTTTATCGATGTTTATTTTCTAGTTGGAGGTGCGTCCATGTCCGGGTCACCGGCTGTTCCTCACCGGAGGAACTATCGTCCTGCTCGTGCTGCTGCCCGGGCCCAGGCTCGTGCTTCTTTCGCCGGAGGTATATATCACACTTCAATTTCCGTTAAACCTTGATTTCTTAATACCACTTTGTCTTAATATTGATTGTCTTGATATTTATTGTAGACGCAGGGCATCCCCATCCCGAAAGGGGGACTTGAGGTCCGAATCAGTCCCACAGGCTGAGGCCCGACAGAGCTAGGGGGAGGCAGCATTCCACCTCTTCTTTACCCCTGATTATCGCTATACCGGCAATTATGCCGAGAGGTTCGGCCGGTATATGGGGGATGAGAGCCGCCTCGTGAAGAACTATCCACTTCACGTTGAGTGGGGCGACCAGTACTGGCGCTCATTCGCCCTCTTCTGGGATCAAGCTCGGGTATTAATATATATTTTCATTTGATTTATCCAATATATTTATTATTAACACTTGAAATTTAATAACATTGTTTTTTTTGTATTTTCAGTTGGATTATGATTTTCAGCCTGTACCCGACCCTGATCACCCTGGGAGGGTGCTCGATCTTCACGCTTTGTACCATGGCCTGATGAAGAACATGCAATTGAAGATCCGATACAATAGGAATGAGCTGATGATCGACTGCTATTCCCTATGGATGGTGACCCCCGAGGCAGAGAGAGAGGCCCTTCTATATTCTCTGGCCTTTGCGAGAGTCGACGTAGATACATGGCCTCTATTGTGCCAATATTTCGACTCTCAGCGCAAACAGGTATGTATTTTAAATGCAATTCATTGTTTAGTATATAATTTATTTTTTTGTGTTGCTTAATTAGAAAACTAAATCTGAATGTGTTGTGCAGAAACAGGCCGATCAAAATAAAGAGAATAGGAAGTCGGCAAAGTGGGGTCGCCCCACTTATACAGGTGGATCGAGGAATATTACTTGTGTCATGGAGTTATCGGTAAATTACAATAGACCTACTGTGATATAATGTAATATTAAGAGTTATTTTCTAATATATGTAAATTTTTGGCGAATTGCAGAGAGCTCAGACCCTGGCGCATGGTGGTACACTAAGCGTGCTGTCCGCGTATCTTGCCGTCTACGGCACCTCGACAGATCCCGCCACGGGAGAGCTTCGATACCCCGACACAGCTACCCAAGAGTATTGCATAAGTGTTAATATTTATTCAACCCCTATTTGAAATTTTTGTTTTGAAAGGTTCAAATTTAAATGATATACTCATATTTTACTGATTAATGTGGGTGTAGGAGCGGGTGGTTGAGCAGGCGGAGTCATCGGGGATCGATTTTACTGAACAGAACGATCCGATGCTACTGACCCCAGTCCTAGACGCCGCACACGGAGGACACCACGGAGATTGGGAGAGAGGCCGGGGACTGGGTCCTAGTAGGGCCCATATGAGGTTGGACTCCACTCCAGCGGTTACTTCCTCTATCTCCCGTGAGCGAAGTCTAGAGCAAGAATTGGACACCTTGAAGGCCACCGTCTAGGAGTTGAAGGAGATGATGGTATGTATACTACTTAAAAGTAAAATATTATGTCATATTATAGATAGCAACATATCCAATATTAGTACGTAGCCTGAGCTTATTTGATTGTAGACTTAGCTTTGATTAATCATACATGCATGGAACTGTCTAATTAAAATAAACCATGGTTTTCTAAACAAGATATCCAAACGAGGCCTAAGTCCCTAAGTATACATAGATTGGGGTTTTGCAATAACCTGATAATGATACGAATTCGACTAATACACAGTTCTTACTCGTTTATTACACACAAAACTGAACAAACGCGACAATGTACTTCGGCTGAGCCTCCACATGCATCTCCTTCGGCTGCGCCTCCGCAAGCCACTACCTCGGCTGCGGTTGCGCAGACCACTCCTATAGCTCCACAGCCCGCTCAGACTCCCGCAACTGCGGCTCTGCAAGCCACTACCTCGGCTGCAGTTGCGCAGACTACTCCTACAGCTCCATAGCCCGCTCAGACTCCCGCAAACACCGCATTGCTCGAGATGTTGACTCAGGGTATATCCGAGGAGCAGGTGCGCTAGATTACGGCGTTTATCAGAGGTGGAGCTGGACCGAGCTAGGGTAGCTTTTTGATTCTTATATTTTAAACATGTATTACTTATATGATACATATTGTATATATTTTGGACGATATTGGTGGTATTTGCGTGTTTATATTGATTTAGATTGATATCGTATTCTGCTTGTTGATTTCTTTTATATATTATGCATGAGATGTTGATTATGAATACTGCGGTATATATTCTGCTTGTTGATTACTTTTATATATGGTGTTTATATTATTATGCACAGGGCGAGGAAAAAACAGGAAGCCCTTTTTTTTATAATAAAAACCTGATAATATGTACCTACTGATTAATCTGTAGGGCCAAATGTTACACCTACCATTTAATCCGTAGGGTGCAACGTTGCCCCTACACATATATCCGTAGGGACAAAATATCAGGATACCTGATATTTTGCCCCTATGGACTCAGTAAGAGGGGTTAGCATTGTCCCTACGGTCCAATCCGTAGGGGAATAACTTTACCCCTACACAGTTATCCGTAGGGATAAGATACCAAGCTACCTGATATTTTTCCCCTACACATCTGGACCTACGCATGGAGCCGTAGGGGCTGATATTTGTCCCTACGGAGTTATCCATAGGGACAACTATTTTATTTTATAAAACGATAAATTAAATAAATATTTTGTCCCTACGGCTTAATCCATAGGGATATATGGACCTATGCATTAAGCCGTAGGGGCAATTATTTAACCGTAGGGGCATGTTTAAGGCTAAGACTTGCACCTGTGGCGTGTGAACCTACAGCGTATTTTCTTGCCCCTACGAATATAGCCGTAAGAGCAGTGGTTTGCTCCTACAGATTTATCCGTAGGGGCAACCCTATTTGTTGTAGTGATATACCAGAGAGACGAATCCCATGTTAACTCCTCAGAACCTTCACATGTATTTGATCATACCAAACTACTACCGTTATATACAGTATTAATGGATCTGTGGTTGGGTAGTAACTAAAGAAATTTCTAGCACACGCAAGGTACTATGGCAAGTATGGGGTCTGGAGACTAAGTCGTACCAGTTGTCACTATATGAATTTCCATCTAACGGTTATATATAATTACCAACTAGAAATTCTAAATGAATCGTTCGGTATACTTATCATCTATAAGCACCTGCATACGATACTCTGATATCACCACACCAGATGACTATGAGAACACTCAACTCTCTCTGATGAGTAGGTATAATATACACTAGTGTTCCAGAGTATCGATGTCATGTCTCGATCTACTACGACTAGGAACATTTAAGAATACACTTATCGACTAATCAGGTCTCACTATTGTGATTTACATCACAATCCTGTATTTTAGTATTATTCTACAGACTTTATTATTAATCAATAATAAACAGAGTAATAAAAGATATACCAATAAAGAAAAAAACAAATAGCATACTATTATTACGAACGAGAAAGTTTTATATATGTAGGTCATAATTACAACTAATTGCCTCTAAGGGCGCCTACATTTAACATCATCTGTATACAATGCTCGGTATCAAACACTAATAGATGTGGGACCAGCTATCGCCCTCCAACCGGGTCAGGAAACGTATACACTAGTCTAATCTGGAGTACCGATGCCCTGTCAAGATACTCCTACGACTATGGATATTTAAAGACGTGCTTATGAACTATCCATGCCCCTCTATTATGATCTCTATCATAATCCTGGTAATCCAAAAAAGATCATATGGGCTTTATCATCATGTATTAGCGATACGTAATAGCAAGTAAGACATATACACACGAATGATTGAGACAAACCATATAGAATACTATCATCTCGAACAAGACTATTCTATCCATTTAGGTCCTCTTACAATTACAATAATTGCCTTGAGGGCACCTATATCTAACAGGCCATCCGTTCGGTCTGGTAATAATCGACCAAGCGATTTAGACGTCGATTCCTATGCTCGGGTATTGAGAGAAGGTCAAGCAGTGCGGCCGATGCATAATGATTTGACTTGAGACTCGTGGTGTAGGAGATTTAGATGTTCATCCCTGCTCTTATACTCGGTCTTCAAGATGAGGTCATGATCCATGGTTTTGAGAGCTTATTTTTGTCATCAAATCACATGTAACTATAACCCAAATTTATCAATAATATGATAGCTGGATGACTATTATCTAGGCTGTGTCATTTATAAATCTCTGTCCATGCAATCAAGAGGTCTGTTTCTATTTTATTAAGGAAGAATATTCTCCCTTTTCTCTAACGACGTCCCATCCATCGAGGGAAACAGTGTCACACTAATTATTTTTGTTTTTAGTGCAGATCTAATTTTACAAGGAATAGTCACTAAACTAATGTATCATTTATAGTGGTTGCCGTCATCACTATCTCACCCATGGTGAGTAAATTATGACTTTTATTTTGGATGCATTAACATTATGGCATTTAAATGGAGTATTGTTGTTCTTTCCTAAGATCAACGTTCCATTTGGAAATCATTCTAGCGATAATAATTAATATATATCCTAAAGAAAGAGAAGAATGCCTAGAGCCCAACCACGGTCTTCAAAACTATAAATTTTAAATTGGTCTAAAATAATTGAAAAATGGATTATAGTTATTGTAGGGTCGGAATAGATTGGATAATCTTAACTCATGTCTCGATTGAAATCTCCCACTCAAAATTTATTAGATTAGTGTAAGCAATATGCGTCTTGATCTTTAATTATGCCATGCACATCACAATATGCAAACTAATTTAAAATTTTCACATTACAATTTTAACTACCGTATCTAATTTTGTCCAAAATTTTAATTTATTTTGCTTCTCATGAAATTGGTATACGTTCAAGACGCTTCCATAAGAACAAACTACTCATACAAATCACCTAGATTTTATTGAGGAAGAGCTTTTAAACACTTTTTGTGAATTATTTTATTAAATTTCAAAATTTCAAAATAATTTTAGAAAACCCTAAAATACCTAAACAAAACTTTAGTAGGCCTTTTCAAAAAATTTCTAAAAGTTTAGAATTATAATTTCTTTTTCAAAATATGAGAATTAATCCAAAAAAATTCAGAATTTTAAAGAGGTTAAATTTCAATTTGCTGCCATGAACTATACTTATTTTCACTCAAAACTGCCATCAATTTTCAAAATGATGCAAACATGTCTTGAACTTCCCTAGTACCAAATTGCACCCTAAATAAATATGAGAGAATTTATGAAGTCAATTCCAATATTTATATCCTGATGGAGGTCCTTTTCGAGTCTCCTTCAAATGTTGTCTTCCGTCGATCTCCCGGTGGACTTTGGAGGTGATCTCCTGTTGTGTGTGGGTTTCAATGGGTTTTGAGGAGATTGATGATTTGAGGAGTTTAGCGCCGAGTACCTGCAAAGAAGTCCCGAGGTGGTTTGGTACCACCGAGGACCCTCCGGTGATCAAGTTAGTACTAGATCCTAGCAGCGTAACGGCTAAGTGGAGTAAAAATGGCTTCCCTGACCCCTCTGTGATGGGGGTTTATATAGCGGTTGCAGCATGCAGCAGTAGGCGCGAGAATTTCGCCAGCAGTTACGCTCCCGACGTCACGCCCGTGTAGAGAGCGGATAGCCCATTAATGGAGATCGTGATGGCGTGGAACGTGGGACGTTGCTGGCGGAGAATCTACGCATGGCGAGATTTGTGGAGCGGCGGTTACGCTTGTGAGCGGTGGAGTTGGTCGGAGGACCGAGGAAGACGACCTCGGCTGGGGAGCTCGGGGACGAGCGAGAAGGCCGAGTAGTCTTGGTCTTGTGGCAGCTCAGGGCGAGCTGTGGGGCCTAGGAGGCCAATTTGCAGGGGGCCCTGAGGAGGGCCAGCTTATGCTCGCAGGTCGGGTACAGTGGTGGCCTGGTCGGCCCCTGTGGGCCCTTCCTTCTGAGTTCTGGGACATGTCGTCTGCCTCGTGTCATGATCTTGGGGATCGCCAATATTGAGTATCATCATTAGCCCCCCACTCTTGTCCCGACCAGCTAGCGGGTCGGGTCAGGAGTGGACTGTCGGGCCGCCTGGGGTGAGCTCCCTCCTAAGGTTTCGTCGGGACGTGTCCCCGGGCAGTCAGCTGTCTTTTTTGTCAGCGAATCAGGGTAAGATCTCTGCATTTATGGAAGGTGCGCCAGTTCGTGCATCCTGACGTTGAAGTGACGGTCCACGTGTCAACCGTCGGTTGGCCGACGCGACGTGTGCAGACCTGCGACGCCTGAAGGGGTGCGGTCTAGTGTGGGAATGACAAGTGGAGCAATTGGAGCCGTTGGACACGAGAAGGCGTTTTGGCGGGAGATGAAGGGCGTCGTCGGATGAGGTTGCTTGCGGTGATAAATAGGGGTGGGGCCCGTTCCACGGCCCCTGCTCCATATTTCCCCGTTCTAAGTCTTGGTTGCTTGACGCTCGTTTTCTTTCTTCCGCTCTTGTTTCCCGAGGACCCTTCTTCTCAAGGTTAGATGTCTTCCTTTATCGAGTCAGTAGATGTCGTTGGAGTAGGTTCTAGGGACCCTTTAGGTCAGCTTGAGTCCTCCCGGGAGCAGGGGTCGGGCCCTTTTCCCGGGATCGTGCGGCGGGGTCAGCCCCCGGGGAGGAGGCGGTAGATGCTGCCCCCGGCGCCTCGTTTTGGGTGAGGCATGAGGGCGAGCTCGCCAATGCTCGAGCTTGCTTCCACATCCCCCCGCGTTATACGCTTCGTCTGGCCAAGGAGGGAGAGAGGGCAGACCAAGTACGGGGCAGGGAGATCGCCCTATACTTGGAAGCTTTTTGGGATAGAATGCGTCTGCCCTTCTCTCCCGAGGTCGTTGAAGCGCCGAATTTTTTCGGGTTAGCCCCTGGCCAGTTAGTGTCGAACTCATGGAGGATTCTCCTCGGGTTCCTGATCCGCCTGAAGTTACAGGCGATTCCCTTCAGCCTCTCCCTTCTTGATTCTTCCCTCATCTTCAAAAATCACCCTGGTGGTCGAGCGGGCGACCCGAGGCGGTCTACCTTTCTTTTAGAAAGCGACAGGGGGGCCCCGCTGGGACAGGGGTTGTGGCCCTGCCTTCTTCCATCCATGACTGGAAGAAGAAGTCCTTCTTCGTTTCCCCCTCCCTCCGAGGCAGAGGACTGGCCCGTGCCTACAAAGTGGTCGAGCGAGAAATGCTTGCCGGGGAACCAGTCCAGTGACCCCGTAGCGGTGAGAGTAGCATCGTGGGAGCCCATCCCTCGTTTCGACATGCTACTGTCTGAGAAGGCCCTGAGTTGGGCCGGACTCAGCCCCGTTGAGTTCGTCGGTAAGTTTAGGTTTGCTTTTTGGCTCGTATATTGCTTGTGTCGTTGACTTCTTTACATTCGGTTTTGTGTAGGCCTCTGGTCATATGAATGCACGTGACACATCTGATCCTGGGTGCAAATCTCATTGCAGCAGTATCCTGTAAGGAATCCTGCTCAGGGTCTCTTCCGATCTTGCTTATGCCGAACTGTACGGAGGCTGGTATTCCTACATAATCTTTTTCATTTTCTGGACATCTGCGTGTGCCGCACACATTTCCTCGGAAACCGGCCGTATCCCGATGCCTCTGTAAGCATATCAGGTCTCTGATCTCGACAGGGAGTAATAACAGCTCGTCAGCGTCTCGCACGAACCTTTGGTTCCACTCGTCTTTATCATCGTCCAATATGACATCACGCCATGCTATCTGCGCACTGCAACTATTCTCGGCCATGGTCAATCCGATGTCTCTCGCACGGACTCGAAATCGCGTACTCTGTAGCTTCATCATTCCGTAAAAGATATCTGGCCGAACACGTCCTCGGGAACTCGTCCCAACCATCGGAGGAATACATAATACTCGTTCGTTCTCAATCAGCTCACAACGCATCAAGGTAAGGTCCTCCATCCAAAACTGGTCAGCTTGCTGATCTCTTATCACATGATATCTGGACGACGTCAAACTTTTCGATCGATTCATCGAGGTCCCAAAATTTCCCGAAGGATCAACACCTGAGCGCAGTTTAAAAAATATCTGGTACATACCACAGCACCTCTGGACCAGCCGTAGAAGGGCAAACTTAAGCCTCACTGATGGCATAGCTAATCTGCTATAAACCTTAAGGTTCAAGGCGGTTCCATGGTCATCATGTCGAGTTAGGGTTCATCCTTCTAGAGGGTCTACAGAATTACCTGCATGTTCCTCCGAACTCTTTAAACTTGGGAAAAATGGTTTCCTGACACTCGTTCGAACCTTTTTAACTTCGCCTATACAACATGTGAATATTCTTCGCCCTCATGCCAAACAATGCCTCAATGCTCCCGGAAAGGCGATACATCGGCGGTCATCTCTGGATCGATCTGCTCTAGGTCTGAGAAAGATTCTCTCCACACTGGAAACCTTCAACTCAACTAGGCATGCGTCGGCGCATCAATCTGACGAATCACATTCGTTTCCCAACTCGGGGTAGACTAGCTATCATCTGTTGTATTTCTGCCTGGAAGCTCCGGTGATCTTAGATCGTAAGCTATGGAAGCGACATCCCATCATCTCAGCAACAGCTGGGTCATCTGTCTGCAAGGTAGGCAACATCAAAATCTCTGAGGTATGCTGTACATCAATAGTCCTCTCGCAACTGGCAACTCTAACAATGGCCCGATCATCCGGTATAAAACCAAGCACTCGCCTCCACAAGAGGCCACAACACAACATTACATCGAGACGTTCCCATGTCACCCGAAAACACAATGGTCAGCCCTCGTACCAGACGAGCTCGCCCTGACTGCAACACCGGCAGCAGCTCAAAATGCGCTCAAACCATGGTGACAGGAACCTCAATCGAGTATCGAAGAAAGCAGATCAACGGCATGAGAGGAAACGACAGATCCAGAATGGATACATGATCATAAGAAGGAACGGTATCAATGAAAGTATGATCATGAACTAATAGAATCGAGGATCTCAAACGGATGTATAATCATGGATACGAAGAGAATCACTGGTCTCAAAACATGTACATCCTAAGGTTTCTCAAGTGGAGTATCGTATCGTAAATAGGTCGCGGAACATACATACGGTACGTCACTCTACTCAAGCTACCTACTCCATCAATCAGGGTCAGCCTATGAAACGAAAGTTCGAGTCTAATACCCCCCGTCCAAGTCTAAGTTCCGTAAGGTCAAGCCTAGGTTCCGAAATACATACCCGCCCTAGACTCCGCATAGTCAAACATAGACTCGAACATGGTTAAACCTAGCGCTCTGATACCAACTTTGTCACGACCCGAAATATTAGCTCGTGACCAGCACTTGAATCACGCAACGACTAAAGGCGTAACGGAATTCAAGTAAGCGAAATTTAAACCTTTTAAGAAAAGTAAAGGAGGTGAGGTTTTTAAATAATGGTATAATAAAATCAAGTTTTCTTAATGCATAGATAAGGAACATGATTGATGCAAGTGAAATTTATTAGTTTGAAAACATGTTTCGACTTTTAAAAATTTTGGCAGCACCTCCTTTGTATATTTTGATCCAAAACCACAAATACATAATAATGATAATGGCATCCCCAAGCGGGAGCTAGTTCTTCACCAAACGACGGATCACAACCACGTAAGACAATATAGATAAATATATGACGCCCAACGGCGAAGTTCACCACAAGAGATAAAGAAATAAGCAAGACATAACCCTAAAAGTCAATATAAAACCCAACGCTCAAATCTCGCAACTACAAGTCTCACAAAGTTTCATTACTTATACAATTTACAAATATTGATTGATGGAGTTAACTAGATACAATATGAAATATAGATACAAGAGTAGGTACGATACAAATGTCCCACCTACCAATGCAAAACACCCGAAAGCAACTGTGTGCCAGCGAAGCCGCTACTGATCCAAGCGGTCAACCTGTAAGAACTGTGGCACAACGGGGGTGAGTTTCCAACTCGTGAGTAGAAAAATATCAACAGATAGAAATCAAATAAACAACGACTCCTAGGTCAACTATATCATAAAGGTAATACTATGATATCTAGGGTGACCGGGTCTGTATATGTGCCAACAAGGTAGTCAATACCTATATGCGTGCGGATAACTTCCAACAGTAATAATCAATGCATGTACATGGATCTCGTCCAACCATAATCAAGGTATGTTTGCATGCGGATCTCGTTCGCCCATATAATCAATGTCTGCATGCACGTAAATATCATAAAGGAGTGTGCATGAAAGTATGAGGATATATATATCAACGGTGTCCCTCCCGACACATCAAAATCATGGAACCTGAGCGCCTAGCATCGACACTCGAAAACATCATGAAAACCGTGCCCAGCATCGACACGTAAATCCTCATATATCGGGCTCCGTCAGTCCGGATCGGCCCATATCATCTCTCGACTCCGGTCGGTATCCTCCGGATATCCGCCGAGCCCAAATACTATCACCGGTAGATAGTAGTCCCTCTGCCAGGCACACCGTCTGTATACACAGCATCCCTTTCTTGCCCTGGGGTACCATACCGGGTCCACCATGTACCCGCAATCGGCCTCATCCGCCTCCTCGAATCGGGTTTCACATGTCGCTCTCAGAACCGAGAAAACACATAGTGAACGCACTGAAATATCATATCAAGAGAAACCGGGTTTTTTAAAACAACACATAATCTCTTTTAAAATGTCCACGGTTCTCAAATCTAGAAATCTCATGAAAACAACATATCTCAATGCGTACAACAATAAAGCATGATGTATGCGACATATAATAGAAATGTAAGCATATCGTGTATCATGCAACATGGAATAGTGGTATGACATATTAAGGGAAAACTGCTCTTTTAAAATGATTCCAGTTTTTAAAATATAACATGCAGTTCCCAATTTTACAATAAAACCAGTTATCTATATAGGTACAATATGAATATGCACAAGTGTAGATGTACCAATGTATGTGTGCACCAATATGGATATACAATGAGTATGTGCGCAAATATGGATATGTCAGTGTATATGTGCACAATATGAATATACAATGTATATATGCGCAAGTATGGATGTAACAATGTCTACATAAACATGTTATGCGAAGAGTCATATTATGATGCAGCAATCCTACTGTGCAGTGACATGGCAATTATTGATGATGAAGTGTGTGAGCCGGCAAATCTGTGTACGTGTAACATACGCATCATCGATAATGGTGCAAGTGTACTAGCACAGGTATAAGCAATGCAATGGAAATAATATGAATGCAGCATAAGGTAAATCGTATGCAAATGATGACGGGTATACGTATCTAATATGACCGGGTGTGGGAATCTATCAATCGGCATCCAGCCTAACAACATCGCGTACGGTATGATCCATCGTACGGCAACCTCTAGTCAAGGGTAAGGATCAATCATCAAGTTAAACTCATCACGCACGGAAAATGATCGTACGGCGGCATTAAGCTAATAAGGATCATATCATCCTATACGAAAAATGAGGGTACGGCCTAATATCACGTACGGCCTATCATCCATGATTCACAACATTCTATATATATATATATATTTATATAACTATGTCCCAGGTCACATCCGCAATAATCTCATATCTGTGGACCGGCAGGGTACAAATCATCTCGATCGACTCGTATCCGTATACCAACATATCATCATATCATCATATCAGTCTTACAATTCTTTCATCGCATTTATATCACACATCAAATTGAATTTACATAAACATTCTATCACTACTAAGTATAAGTATCTAATCTAACCTACACACCCGTACCATACAGTCAGATTTATAAAGAAGCAAATCGTAATTTTGAAAATAGGGGTTACGGTGTTTTTAAGAAAAAGATATCAGTTGAAAATCCGTAACATCTCTCAAGGTATATATCTAAAAGATACATACGAATCTTTGTTTTAGAAAAAGATATGGTTCGGATGACGCATCTATATCGACTATCTAGTCCTACAGTACCCTAAACGGCAATATCGCTAAACGTCATCCTATGATAGTAGTAATATATCACTTCTAACTATCCTCTAGTTTCTAATATGGTTTCATAGCTATCTCATTCTAACCCTAGTTTCCTAATCTAGGTTCCTTAACCATATTCTATAATCGGTTTCCACCAAAACTTGCGGGGGTGCTATACGCCATCCACCCGACTTCCCCCGTGGATATAGATCCACTCACCTTGGTTCTTGTTCGCCGAAGTCGATGACGCCACGCTCCGTCGCCTCGGAATCCACACGAAAGTACCTACAATAATAAACAATCGCAATGCGTATTAAAATCAAGGCGGAAAACCAAAACGGCACACGTTTCGCTCATAGGTCAAAACCTATAGCTTTATGTGCAAAACACGACCAACAACCCTGGTCGTGGACGTCCAAATGCCACACGATGGAAACATAATACCAAATACAAATATCAAGTCAAAACGAAGTCGTAAAACAATGCATCAACTCATGGAAATGGTCCCAGATTTTACCCTAAGCCAAATTGGTCAATTCTGCATATATGGAGGGTTTAATTTAAATCTAAGGGACCCCAGAACAAATACGAAGCCATTCCAACCTAGCCTGGCTACAATTTGTGGCCAGATTGAATTTATCTACGACCTGGGTGCAGGGGATGGGGCTCAGGTCTTGGTGGTAGCTTCCTAGGTGCATGCACGACTCCCAGTAATTGGAAAATCATTTCTAGTGTCCCCAGGTTGCTCCAGATTCCAAAATACCCTTACAATTCAAACATTTATCCAATGTCGGGTTTTCTAAATCCATGTTTTCGGGTTTCTAAGCTCTGGTCCAGGTCATTTAGCAGCACCCAAGTCTAGTTAACAGCCACATCATTACCAATTTTTCAAACAAACACTCAAACCCTTTACTAGGGTTTCCCAAGGTTCACTAAATATCTCCATTTCATCTCTAAACTTGCATGAAAGGTAAAGTGAATGAAATACTATAATAAGGGTGATGAAATTACCTCACTTGGGCAACCCAAGAAAAACCCTAGCTCCTCAAGGTGGTCGAAATCTCACTTTTCTTAGTCCAATGTGTAGAGGGTGTTGAGGGGATAAATTTTTATGAAAGGGAATTAAGGTTTAGATCAAGGATTTGAGATGATATCATGGGGTGAAGGTGGAGGAAAGAGAGGAAGAACAAGAAGAAGAAGAAGAAAATGATGGGGGAGTTTAGAATGAGGCAGCCCCTCTCTTTCTCCTCTCTTATTTCCACCCACTCTCTCTCAATATTACACTTTTACCCTTTCTCTTCTTACCCTTTTCTTTTTACTAAAAACCCAAGTCACAAAATACCCAAAATAACACAAGAACACAACATGTAATCACCACATAACATGACATAGTGCACTGGCCACGAAAAACTGTAGAAACGCAGATTTGGCTTAATCACGATTAGTAGTGCACTAATCGGGTTTTTATCAAAAATGTATATAATAAATTTTAAAAATGCCAAATCCTATAAATATATTATTAAATGAATAAATTATTTTAATTTCCAAATATTTCACAAATATTGGTATATATTTAAACCCATTTTCGAAAACCACAATTTCGCAAATCGGGCAGTTTTCGGGAAAAATATTATTTTAATATTAAATTCCAAAAATAATATTTTATATTTTCTGAAATGTTACAGTCTTCCCCCCTTAAATAAATTCGGTCCCTGAATTTAAATTTAAACCCCTAAAATCTAAAACATTTCAATAATCGGCTCAAAACAACGGGGCTCCGAAATCATGGAAAACACAGAATAACACAGCGCGCCAAGTGCGCATGAAAACGAGTACAAAACTCAAAATCGAACTCCGTCAAGCATCACGCAAATCATCGGATTTGCACGCATATCCTCGGAGTTACAATAGAGATGCAGATCTCAGAATCCATTACCGAAATCCAAAATACACTAGTCAAATACTATAATACGTGTATAGTACGCATCTTTGAAAACTCCAAAATTTGAATGAAATACATGCAAAATCTTTTCTAAATCGCCGCGGGAATGCGTAACTCACGACATAACTGACGGGCGCTCATTTTGAAATAATAATATATGTCAATATATGTTTTCTTAAATACGCATCCCGTCGTTTTCAAAATATCCCAAAAAGTTTGCCTTTATAAATGTTCATGTCACTCACGGACACGTAGGAAATAGAGAGACTATAGCTCCTCTTGAAAACCCTTTTGGAAACCTTTTAATGCATGCAAAGTACTTAGGTACTGTCCTCAGATCAGTCCTGTTTGGCTACTACACAATATAGTGCCCAACATGAAAACAAAGTGCTCAAAAGCAAAATCAGCCTCAAAAGATGTATCCAATAATCGCATGCGTCTGGTGCGCATGGAAGTCAAATCCAAATACAGGTGCCACAATACACACAAAACAAAACTAATGTGCAACAGTTGTGCACGAAAGCATCTGTCCACTGCAACGGTGTGCATGACAACAATATCCGGTGCACTTATTGTGCACAAAAACAACATCTGGTGCATCAAATGCACGAAATACAATCAATGACTCAAATGCATAAAAAGTAACACCGAGTACACCAAGGTGTATAAATCAAAATCGTGTGCAACTGCGTGCACAAAACACATATCAATGCACTACAAGCATATATAAGCTATACCGAGTGCAAAAATCAAATCATCCGCATGAAATCCACGAAATCATAAACACCTGATACGAAGGTACAAAATCGACATCAAATGCAATAGATATGCACAAATCGCAAATCAACACAACGGTGTATAAAATATATATATCTGGTGCGAAACTATGCGCAAACATGCAAATACCCAGTAGGTGCAGCTATGGTGCACGAAATCAATATCAGGAAACTCGTCATCAAAACTCAAATCCAAGCGATATAAGCGTGATACTCGGATCACAACGCAATCGCAATAAAGGACATCAAGGTACACCTCCTACAATGTCAAAAAAGGTCGATGCACCCAAAACTGGTAGAGCAAGAACATCCGCTCGCCTCCTGCTCATGGCCTGGCATCCTCTGTCTCTGGGTCCTTATCTTCTCTGTGGATTACCAATCCCGCAATCCATAGGCTCATCGGTCCAATCAGGTGTGCTAACGGGAACGATTCCGTTCTGGCACTTCTCTGGTCATCTCACGGTCAATCATCACGACCGCTCGTAAGGAAGCACGTCACTGGCGTCGGCCTCTGGTCCTCTGAATGCACGTGACACATCTGATCCTAGGTGCAAATCTCATTGCAGTAGTGTCCTGGAAGGAATCCTGCTTAGGGTCTCTTCCGATCTTGCCTATGCCGAACTGTACGGAGGCTGGTATTCCTACATAATCTTCCTCATTTTCGGGACATCTGCGTGTGCCGCACACATTTCCTCGGAAACTGGTCGTATCCCGACGCCTCTGTAAGCATATCAGTCTCTGATCTCGACGGGGAGTAATAACATCTCGTCAGCGTCTCGCATGAACCTCTGGTTCCACTCGTCTTTATCGTCGTCCAATATGACATCACGCCATGCTATCTGCGCACTGCAACTGTTCTCGGCCATGGTCAATCCGAAGTCTCTCGCACGGACTCGAAATCACGTACACTGTAGCTTCATCATTCCGTAAAAGATATCTGGCCGAACATGTCCTCGGGAACTCGTCCCAACCATCGGAGAAATACACAATACTCATTAGTTCTCGATCAACTCACAACGCATCAAGGTAAGGTCCTCCATCCGAAACTGGTCAGCTTGCTGATCTCTTATTATTTGATATCTGGACGACGACAAACTTTTCGATCGAGTCATCGAGGTCCCAAAATTTCCCGAAGGCTCAACACCTGAGCGCAGTCTAAAAAATATCTGGTACATACCACAGCACCTCTGGACCAGCCGTAGAAGGGCAAACCCAAGCCTCATTGATTGCACCACTAAACTGCTACAAACCCTAAGGTTCAAGGCGGTTCCATGGTCATCATGTCGAGTTAGAGTTTCATTCTTTTAGAGGGTCCATAGAATTACCTGCATGTTCCTCCAAACACTTTAAACTTAGGAAAAATGGTTTCCTGACACTCGTTCGAACCTTTTTAACTTCGCCTATACAACATGTGAATATTCTTCGCCCGCATGCCAAACAATGCCTCAATGCTCCAGGAAAGGCGATACATCGGCGGTCATCTCTGGATCGTTCTGCTCTAGGTCTGAGTAGGATTCTCTCCATACTGGAAATCTTCAACTCAACTGGGCCTTCATCGGCGCATCAATCTGACGAATCACCTTCGTCTCCCAACTCGGGGTAGACTAGCAATCATCTGTCGCATTTCTTCCTGGAAGCTCCGGCGATCTTAGCTCGTAAGCTCTGGAAGCGGCATCCCATCATCTCAGCAACAGCTGGGTTACCTGTCTGCATGGTAGGAGAAATCAAAATCTCTGAGGTATGCTGTACATCAACAGTCCTCTCGCAACTGGCAGCTTTAACAATGGCCCGATCATCCGGTATAAAACCAAGCACTCACCTCCAAAAGAGGCCAAAACACAATACTACATCGAGACGTTCCCATGTCACCCGAAAACACAATGGTCAGCCCTCGTACCAGACGAGCTCGCCCTGACTGCAACACCGGCAGCAGCTCAAAATGCGCTCAAACCATGGTGACAGGAACCTCAATCGAGTATCGAAGAAAGCAGATCAACAGCATGAGAGGAAACGACAGATCCAGAATGGATACAAGATCATAAGAAGGAACAACATCAATGAAAGTATGATCATGTACTTATAGAATTGAGGATCTCAAATGGATGTATAATCATGGATACGAAGAGAATCACTGGTCTCAAAACATGTACATCCTAAGGTTTCTTAAGTGGAGTATCGTATCGTAAAAATGCCGTGGACCATACATACGGTACGTCACTCTACTCAAGCTACCTACTCCATCAATCAGGGTCAGCCTATGAAACGAAAGTTTGGGTCTAATAACCCCCCCTCCGTCCAAGTCTAAGTTCCGTAAGGTCAAGCCTAGGTTCCGAAATACATACCCGCCCTAGACTCCGCATAGTCAAACATAGACTCGAACAAGGTTAAACCTAGCGCTCTGATACCAACTTTGTCACGACCCAAAATATTAGCTCATGACCAGCACTTGAATCACGCAACGTCTAAAGGCGTAACGAAATTCAAGTAAGCTGAAACCCAGAAATCTAAAACTTTTAAGAAAAATAAAGGAGGTGAGGTTTTGAAATAATGGTATAATAAAATCAAGTTTTCTTAATACATAGATAAGGAAGATGAATGATGCAAGTGAAATTTATTAGTTTGAAAACATGTTTCGTCTTTTAAAAATTTTGGCTGCACCTCCTTTGAATATTTTGATCTAAAACCACAAATACATAATAATGATAATGGCATCCCCAAGCGGGAGCTAGCTCTTCGCCAAACGGCGGATCACAACCACGCAAGATAATATAGATAAATATACGACGTCCAACAGCGAAGTTCACCACAAGAGATAAAGAAATGAGCAAGACATAACCCCAAAAGTGAATATAAAACCCATCGCTCAAATCTCGCAACTACAAGTCTCACTAAGTTTCATTACTTATACAATTTACAAATTTTGATTGATGGAGTTAACTAGATACAATATGAAATATAGATACAAGAGTGGGTACGATACAAATCTCCCACCTACCAATGCAAAACACCCGAAAGCAACAGTGTGCCAGCGAAGCCGCTACTGATCCAAGCGGTCAACCAGCAAGAACTGTGGCATAATGGGGGTGAGTTGCCAACTCGTGAGTAGAAAAATATCAACAGATAAAAATCGAATAAACAACGACTCCTAGGTCAACTATATCATAAAGGTAATACTATGATATCTAAGATGACCGGATCTGTATATGTGCCAACAAGGTAGTCAATACCTATATGCATGTGGATAACATCCAACAGTAATAATCAATGCATGTACATGGATCTCGTCCAACCATAATCAAGGTATGTATGCATGTGGATCTCATCCACCCATATAATCAATGTATGCATGCACGTAAATATCATAAAGGAGTGTGCATGAAAGTATAAGGATATATATATATCAACGGTGTCCCTCTCGACACATCAAAATTATGGAACCTGAGTGCCTAGCATCGACACTCGAAAACATCATGAAAACTGTGCCCAGCATCGGCACGTAAATCCTCATATATCAGGCTCCGTCAGTCTGGATTGGCCCACAGGCTCCGTCAGTCCGGATCGGCCCATATCATCTCTCGACTCCGGTCGGTATCCTCCGGATATCCGCCGAACCCAAATACTATCACCGGTAGGTAGTAGTCCCTCTGCCAGGCTCACCGTTTGTATACACAGCATCCCTTTCTTGACCCGGGGTACCATACCGGGTCCACCATGTACCCGCAATCGGCCTCATCCGCCTCCTCGAATCGGGTTTCACATGTCGCTCTCAGAACCGAGAAAACACATGGTGGACGCACTGAAATATCATATCAAGAGAAACCGGTTTTTTTAAAACAACACATAATCTCTTTTAAAATTTCCACGGTTCTCAAATCCAGAAATCTCATGAAAACAACATATCTCAATGCGTACAACAATAGAGCATGATGTATGCGACATATAATAGAAATGTAAGCATATCGTGTATCATGCAACATGGAATAGTGGTATGACATATTAAGGGAAAACCGCTCTTTTAAAATGATTCCAGTTTTTAAAAAATAACATGCAGTTCCTAATTTTACAATAAAACTAGTTATCTATATAGGTACAATATGAATATGCGCAAGTGTAGATGTACCAATGTATGTGTGCACCAATATGGATATACAATGAGTATGTGCGCAAATATGGATATGTCACTGTATATGTGCACAATATGAATATACAATGTATATATGCGCAAGTATGGATGTAGCAATGTATACGTAAACATGTTATGCGAAGAGACATATCATGATGCAGCAATCCTACTGTGTAGTGACATGGCAATTATTGATGATGAAGTGTGTGAGCCGGCAAATCTGTATACGTGTAACTTACGCATCATCGATAATGGTGCAAGTGTACTAGCACAGGTATACGCAATGCAATGGAAATAATATGAATGCAGCATAAGGTAAATCATATGCAAATGCTGACGGGTATACGTATCTAATATGACCGAGTCTGGAAATCTATCAATTGGCATCCAGCCTAACAACATCGCGTATGGTATGATCCATCGTACGGCAACCTCTAGTCAAGGGTAAGGATCAATCATCAAGTCAAACTCATCACGCACGGAAAATTATCGTACGGCGGCATTAAGCTAATAGGGACCATATCATCCTATACGACAAATGAGGGTACGGCCTAATATCACGTACGGCCTTTCATCCATGATTCACAACATTCTACACACACACACACACACACACACACCCCTACACCTATGTCCCAGGTCACATCCGCAATAATCTCATATCAGGGGACCGGCAGGGTACAAATCATCTCGATCGACTCGCATCTGTATACCAACATATCATCATATCATCATATCATCATATCCGTCTTATTATTCTTTCATCGCATTTATATCACACATCAAATCGAATTTATATAAACATTCTATCTCTACTAAGTATAAGTATCTAATCTAACCTACACACCCGAACCATACAATCAGATTTTTAAAGAAGCAAATCGTAGTTTTGAAAATAGGGGTTACGGTGTTTTTAAGAAAAAGGTATCAGTTGAAAATCTGTAACATCCCTCAAGGTATATATCTAAAAGATACATACGACTCTTTGTTTTAGAAAAAGGTATGGTTCCGATGACGCATCTACACCGACCATCTAATCCTACAGTACCTTAAAAGGCAATATCGCTAAACGTCATCCTACGATAGTAGTAACATATCACTTCTAACATTCCTCTAGTTTCTAATATGGTTTCATAGCTATCTCATTCTAACCCTAGTTTCCTAATCTAGTTTTCCTTAACCATATTCTATAATCGGTTTCCACCAAAACTTGCGGGGGTGCTATACGCCATCCACCTGACTTCCCCCGTGGATATAGATCCACTCACCTTGGTTCTTTTTCGCCGAAGTCGATGATGCCACGCTCCGTCGCCTCGGAATCCACGCGAAGGTACCTACAATAATAAACAATCGCAATGCGTATTAAAATCAAGACAGAAAACTAAAACGGCACACATTTCGCTCATAGATCAAAACCTATAACTTTGCGTGCAAAACACGACAAATAACCCTGGTCGTGGATGTCCAAACGCCACACGACGGAAAAAACAATACCAAATACAAATATCAAGTCAAAACGAAGTCGTAAAACAATGCATCAACTCATGGAAATGGTCCCAGATTTTACCCTAAGCCAAATTAGTCAATTCTGCATATATGGAGGGTCTAATTTACATCTAAAGGGACCCCAGAACAAATACGAAGCCATTCCAACCTAGCGTAGACTCAATTTACGGCCAGATTGAATTTATCTGCGGCGTGGGTGCAGGGGATGGGGCTCAGGTCTTGGTGGTAGCTTCCTAGGTGCCTGCACACTCCCAGTAATTGCAAAATCATTTCTAGTGTCCCCGGGTTGCTCCAGATTCCAAAATACCCTCACAATTCACACATTTATCCGATGTCGGGTTATCTAAATCCGTGTTTTGCGGTTTCTAAGCTCTGGTCCAGGTCATTTAATAGCACCCAAGTCTAGTTAACAGCCACAACATTACCAATTTTTCAAACAAACACTCAAACCATTTACTAGGGTTTCCCAAGGTTCACTAAATATCTCCATTTCATTTCTAAAATTGCATGAAAGGTAAAACGAATGAAATACTATGCTAAGGGTGATGAAATTACCTCACTTGGGCAACCCAAGAAAAACCCTACCTCCTCAAGGTGGTCGAAATCTCACTTTTCTTAGTCCAATGTGTAGAGGGTGTTGAGGGGATAAATTTTTATGAAAGGGAATTAAGGTTTTGATCAAGGATTTTAGATGATATCATGGGGTGAAGGTGGAGGAAAGAGAGGAAGAAGAAGAAGAAGAAGAAGAAAATGATGTGGGAGATTAGAATGAGGCAGCCCCTCTCTTTCTCCTCTCTTATTTCCACCCACTCTCTCTCAATATTACCCTTTTACCCTTTCTCTTCTTACCCTTTTCTTTTTACTAAAAACCCAAGTCACAAAATACCCAAAATAACACAAGAACACAACATGTAATCACCACATAACATGATATAGTGCACTGGCCACGAAAAACTGTACAAACGCGGATTTGGCTTAATCACGATTAGCAGTGCACTAATCGGGTTTTTATCAAAACTGCATGTAATAAATTTTAAAAATGTCAAATCCTATAAATATATTATTAAATGAATAAATCATTTTAATTTCTAATTATTTCACAAATATTTGTATATATTTATACCCTTTTTCGAAAACCCCAATTTCGCAAATCGGGCAGTTTTCGGGAAAAATATTATTTTAATATTAAATTCCAAAAATAATATTTTATATTTTCTGAAATGTTACACCCGTAGGGCGTGGATTAGTCCAAATCTGTATCTTTCTTAGATTTGGGTTTGGGGGTTGGGTTTAAGGATACGTTAGCCTCATTTGAAACTAAGATCAACTTAAACGTTTGTTAAGGATACTTTAGTCTCATTTTAGACTAAGATCAACCTAACGGGATCATTTAGATCCAACAAAAGAGTAATTGGGCTCTATTGTTAGTTTAGGGACATTGTGGTCGATTAGTTTAAAGACATTACGGTCCAAGGTTAAGGACATCATAGTACGTGAGTTTAAAGACATCACAGTCAAGGTTAAGGACATCATAGTCCGTAAGTTTAAAGACCTCACAGTCAAGGTTAAGGACATCATAGTCCGTGAGTTTAAAGACCTCATAGTCAAGGTTAAGGACATCATAGTCCGTGAGTTTTAAAGGACCCCACAGTCCGTAGGATGTTTGGTTGTCGGGACCCGTCACCCCTCTGAAGACATTGAAGGATTACAACGACAAATATCAGAGGAGTAAAGAGATGTACCCTCAAACCGAAGTGAGTTGGTTGAAAGATGTGTAGTCCAATTTGGGGCTAAGATCTATTAAAATATTCATGAGCAGATGTGCTCAGTTAATATGAGTTGAGAACTTATGGCCAATCTTGGGCTAAGTACAATAAATGTTTAACATTTTATTTTGGGCTGTTGTGCCTTTATTTGGGCTTGACCCTTTTAACAATGTTGAGCATTGATTTATATCTTGACAATGTCTTTGTCTTTTATTGAATGCTGAGCATTCATCAGAGCTCTGGGCTTATTAAAGAACAATTTATGTTCTGTCAGCGCAACACGTGGCACGCTAGGCGCTTTGCGCCAATCAAAAAGCGCAGTGCGCTTCTGCCAAGTAGCGCACATGTAAGGAACACGTGTCGCACTCAGCGCTAGGCGCCAGATGATGAGCGCATGGGGCCAGTTTATGAGCGCAGAGCGCTAATACATGATCGCATTGCGCTTTCAATTTAATGGCGCACACGTGAGTGACACATGGTGCGCTTGGCGCTGAGCACCAGCCCATCAGCGCAGTGCGCTATTTCAGTAGTGCAAAGCGCAAATTGTTAATTGGCGCATACGTGATTGACACGTGGCGCATTTGGCGCTGAGCGTCAGTCCAGAGAGCGCAAAAGAGCAGTTCACGAGCGCAAAGCGCAGTTTAAGAGCGCAAAGCGCATCTGATCAGTTTTATGATCTGGAAAACAAATTTATGTTCTTTGAAAAGAGACTTTGTCTCAAGATCTAAGAACAACAGTTCTTATTTTTGCAGGGGATATTTCCAATCTCTCATTTTGATGAAAGGCTTTGCCTTTATAGATCCATGATCTGTGAGAAGAATTATGTTTTTCTTTTATTTTATGATGAGATCTTTTGATTTCTTTGTGAACGACTTTTCGTCTTGTAGATCTATGATCTGTATAAAGAAATGAATTCTTCTTTCTTAATAATGAGATGATTTCATCTATGTGTTCATCATCATCATCTTTACCTTGAAGAAGAATCTTCTTGCAAGAGCTTACTCTTTATCTTTGAGTTTCTCAAAGTTTAGGGGGGGGGGGTTCTCTCTTAGACTCGAAGTCTTGGGGCCTTTATATAGGGCAAGCTGATTTGTTGAATCAGTTAAAAAGATCTTTCTCTGATTGATTTGGGACTGTTTCCCCACCATTAGATCTTTGATCCTAGGGCTTCTGTTTCACAGAAGGCAATTTTCTTGTTTTTAACAAGATTGGAAAATCTTTCCATAACAGAATTTAATTCTGATTAATTAATGATTTATCATTATTATTAGATCTTCGATCTAACGGTGGAGAGTTTTCTTAATTCCAGCGCTAGCACACCCGTGCTTTGCACGTGGTGCGCTGCTTAAAAGGCAGCGCACACGTGCTTTGCACATGGGGCGCTGCTCATAGCACAGCGCACTTGGCGCTAGCATACACGTGCTTTGCGCAGCGCACTTGGCGCTAGCGCACGCGTGCTTTGCACGTGGTGTGCTGCTCAGAGCGCAACGCACTGGGCGCTGGATCTAAAGCATTGCTTTATTTTAAAATTTGAATTTTGAACAGAGATTTGCTCTGATTGGGGGAAACAAATACCTCCCCACTGTTGTGCTCACGTGGCCCATACATGAGTGCAGCGGTGGCAGAATATCTGCTATTGGATCAACTCAGAAGTTGAAACGGCTATTTATGCCTATAAATAGGACACTTGGCCCTTTAGATGATTCTGTTCATCTTCTTCCTTTGAGAATTTTTATTCAGAGCATAGCTCTTCTGCTTAAGAACTTTTCAATAGTCAAAACTCTGCTAAAATTTAGGTAAAGATTAAATCTTTTAAATTTTTTTTAAGAATCTAGGATTTCACCCATTAATAGAGCCTTGCTCTTCATAGATCTTTGATCTAAAGAAAGCCCTTTTAGGGTTTCATTACCAGAGCTTTGCTCTCTATAGATCTTTGATCTAAAGAAAACCCTTTTATGGTTCCATTAACAGAGCTTTGCTCTCTTGAACCCATTGATCTAAGGAGATCTTTCCTGGGTTTCTTAGCCCATGAATGAACAGAGCTTTGCTCATGAAGAACTCTTAGATTTTGTTCATAAATTTTAGAATTTATTTCATTAAAACCTTTATTTTAAATGTTCTGATGGTTATTCCATCATTTCTACAGAGCAAGGCTCTTGAGGAATTTTTATTCCTTCATCATTAGGATTTGACAAGTGTCATTCTGTCACAGAGCACTGCTCTCAAGGGGAGATTTACTCCTTAGCCCGAGGGGTTCTCATTGAATGAGAATCAATTGAGGATTTCCTCATTAAATTGACAGTCTCATCAAATGATGAGACTGTTTTATTAATGATGAACTGTCATCTGGATTATATGGGTCCCCTTTGGTCCTTTTCTACTACATTGCAGTGCGGTACGAATATTAAAGTACCAAGTGTCAGTATTTTAAATGATAGCACTGGCGGCTGACAATTTGTTCTTTTCCCATGCAGGTACTATGCCTTCTGACACCTCTTTCCCGTTCGTTGCTCAGAAAGCGGGTTTCTTGAAGCGCCCGTGAACCGAGAGGTTATTGCGCTGATTAAGGATCATGACCCGGAATGCAAGAATCTTCATCTACGGGGTAGATGGTACGATCAAATCATCAGAGGCCGCCGGACCTTTTCTTGTGCGACGCCCTCGGAGCCTACCTCTGCGATCCCTTATGCAGATGCACCCCCGATCAATTATACCGTGGAGGAGGTAAATTGGACTTCAGAAGGGCTCCTTCGGCCTTCTATTTCCGCAGATCCTATGCAACCGCCGGTGGCTTTGGACACCCTAGGGCGGCGCATATGTCAGGGTGAAATCGCGCCCTTGGGGACAGCCCTACAACATAGGACTAACTCCCCGTCACCCGGTCGGATACTTACAGTGGGCCCGATATATTTTGTCGGCGAAGAAGTCGCAGCTACTAAAGCTCGGATTGTAACCTGCGATCTACGCTTCCTTGTTCCAGTATTCTGCACCTCCCACATGGTGGATCAAGGCATTCTTAGAGCAGTGGAACATTCTGACCCATACCTTCCTCCTATTGGATAGAGAGGTCTCCATTTCCTTGGAAGAATTTGCCGAGGTTTCTGGTTTACCAGTTAGGGGGGAGCACTACGAGGAGCTGCTTCCTCAGGATGAATATATTTTTACCACCAGATCAGTGGTAATGGGTCTTATCCCAGAGAACGCCATTCTGCACCGGTTCCCAAGTCTGATAAAGGTGTTGAACATGTATGAGAGCCTCTTTCTTGAATCCGGAGGCCGGGGGGTCAGCTTTGCGGACTTCATTACCCTCTTTCTTCACCCAGAAATTTTTTCGCGACAAGGCGAAAAGTTTGCTAAACTTGATGATCCTTTCGGCTTTAGCTTGGATCGTCGGCCAATACTGGAAGCTGATCAAAAGGATTTCTTTCTTCTCGACGTCGCGATCGTCCCCCTGTCAGAAATCGCCGCTCCGGCCATTGATGAGGAAGCGTTCTTTCTTGGGTGTCACAGTTTATGGTTAAGCTCGTTTGCGCTTCCTATGCACACTCGTTACATGAGGCCTTCTGTCTTCTACCTCGCGCATCGCATGGTTGCCGGAATACAAGTGGTCATCGGGATCGCCGGGTTAGCCCACCTATATCACGGCCTCAGCTTAGCAGCGGATACCACTGAACTAGGGGTGCATCCTTCCAACTTACCAATGCATTACGTCACTTCATGGATAGAGCTGCACGTGCTTGGGGTCTTCGGTATCCATAAAAGACCTTCTTTTTATGACAGATACAGGTTCCCTCGGATAATGCGGCCGGTTGATGCCTCCATCATGAGTCTGTCACCGTAGGAAGCTAGGGGTTTGCTCCTTCGTCCGCGCACGGTTGGAGATGGTATGTCTTTCACAGACAAAGTCTTGACTATCAGCCAGGAAACTTCAAAAACGGTGCTTCCATTGCAAGACATCTTTGAAGATGGGGCCTCTGTGTTGAAAGCCCAAGAGATTCTTCATTTGTACTCCATCAGGCCGGGCTTTCTCGTATTCAGGCAAAATTATGCGGCAATATTCATGAGATACAACCCGCATCATTTCGCCCAGCAGCTGAGTTACAATCAGGGCGTCCCACTTGAGGCCTTTTTGGCAGAACCTGCTGCTACCGAAGAGGGAATGCGGACCGCGCTGTATCATTTTATGTGCCTGAACACAGGGTCTCACTTCTTTATCAGCGAACCGAGCTGTGTCCCGAAGTGTAGGGTTCCTAGGCACTCTTGTGAAGGTTCGTAAGGCATCAAACATGCCCGGATTAAATTTTAGACGTGCCGAACAACCCAAAGCCGGGATCTTTGCTAGATTATTAGGGTTTAACATGCATTAAGATAACTTTTATCTAAGTGTGAGGGATTACAACCTTTGTAGTCCGCTCCTTCACTTCACAAGCTCCGAGTAGAAGTCCCTTTGCCGCGATCCACGATCTCCCGGACTCATGAGAGGCTCCACGACTCGAACGATCCATTCTAGCTTGTCGTAATCCAAATCTCCGATGATCTACCTTGAAGTTGCTTCGACTCAAGCTTTCTCACTCAAAAGAGAAGAACACCCTAATCCCAAGGGCTAGATGAGATGAGGATGAGAGAGTAGTAATTTATCTTTCTTTTTATATCATTTTCTCATAATCTTTCATCACATAAGAATTTTCAAGAGAGCTTCTTCAAGAGAGAAGAAGAAGAAGATAATGGATAATCAAAAATAATGATAATCATTTTCTTTTGTGATGAATAGAAATATAAATCATATGATTGATATATAACCATGGTCAAGGATGAATGGATGAGAACAAGTAGAGAAACAACTAGGGTTAGGGTTTGGTTGAGTTTATAATGTGTCATCACAAAAATATCTTAAGCATGACAAAAGAAATAGCTTCTAGAAGGAACTTGAAGCTACTAACCCTAATCAAACCCTAACCTCAATTAATCATCCTTAAACATGTTTAACAATTAATCATATCATGTCACAATAATATATATCACATATATATTATATATTTGCAACAAAAGAAAATAATACAATTAACATATATCGCATATATATCAATGTATCATCCACTGAGAAAATGAAATAATAAAGTAAGCCAATATTAGTTAATATAATAATATATCATATATATATTATTATATATTAAATCATCGAATCAACACTTGATCCGACGATCCGGCTATATCGAATATAACCGACTAATATATCATGTACCGATTCATCGAATCAACACTTGATCCGATGTCCCGGTTCATATCTAAATATCGCGAGAATATAATACGGTATCCCATATCGCATTATTCTCGGTCCTGCACATATCACATATGTGCTTCTACTCCGTTTCGCCTGAGCCAAGAAACCTCTGTGTAGGACTCTAAAGAATCGTCAATACGCCGGTAGCAGGTGATGATCATATCAAACACCCACAAGCTGCAACCGGTCAGCTAAACGTAACAGCCACTCAGGTATTGAGCGATCAGAAGATCAACAAGCTAGCCTGTGCGTTCTCCTGTGAATCCGATCAGTAACACTCCCGTACAGTCCGGTCTGTTCGTCTGATATGTCGCATATCAAGTCTAGGGGTGGTATACGTCAGACCCCAGTAACCGATAAGTCGTGTCGATGTATGGCTCATAACGGGTCGAGAAACTACTAGTAACACTTACCAGTAAATCTCTATATCAGCCCTGGCCAGGGACTTCCAGTTATAGACAATCGAACACAGCACAACATCAACTCCCTATACCGGGAGAGACGAATCCCCTCCTATCGCTCATTGCCTCCATGTGATTCGGGACTGTACCCAAAAGCCACCGTTTTGCACGCCCTCTTGGACGTGGTAAGGTGGAAATCAAAGCACAGTGGGAATCACACAAGACTCTATGACGATCTCGGGTCTTCAGACTACCCTGTACCTGTGTCACCGGAGAACTGCCATCTGACGTGTGGTATATCACCATCTGGGAGTTCTCGGCGAGTCCGTCCAGTGTACCCAGTCTCTACTGAGCACCCGTACACCATCTCTGATGTCAAACACCGATGGATATGGGATCATCCATCGCCCATCATATGGGTCAAGATGCGTATACGCTAGTCTACTCTGGTGTATCGATGCCTGTCTCGATATACCCTCGACTAGGAACTGTTATAGGATGTACCCATCGACTACCGCGGCCCCACTAGTATGATTTCATCATAGTCCCAGTAGTCGAGTACAAGTCCTAAGGGCTTTATCAACATGTGAGAGTAAAACAGTAAACCAGTACAAGTCAACATGTTAAGATAAAGTGAAACCAAATAGCATACTATCATGACGAGCAAGAAAGTCTTCTCTATATATAACCAAGCATCCATTATAATATACATCATATGTACAACAATGGCCTCTAGGGCATATACATAACTAACAATCTCCCACTTGCACTAAGGCCAGCTGCTGTAGTATCTCATACCTAGCATCCCGAATAATCTCTCAAACTGTATCTGGGGAATAGCCTTCGTGAATGGATCCCCAGTGTTGTCCTTCGTATCTACTCTCCTGACCTCGATCTCCCGGCGATCAACTATCTCCCTGATCAGGTGATACCGCCTCAGAATATGTCTGGACTTCTGATGGGACCTGGGTTCCTTGGCCAAAGCCACAGCTCCATTGTTATCGCAATACAAATGTATTGGATGCTCAATGGATAGAACCACACCAAGTTCACTAATGAACTTCTTGATCCAGACAGCCTCTTTGGCAGCATCGTTGGCAGCGATGTATTCAGCCTCCATCGTTGAGTCTGCAACGGTATCCTGTTTGGAACTCTTCCAACATACCGCCCCTCCATTGAGGGTAAAGACAAAACCCGAATGCGACTTAGAGTCGTCCTTATCACTTTGGAAGCTGGAATCGGTAAAGGACTCCACCTGGAGTTCTCCATTACCATACACCAAGAACATCTCCTTAGTCCTTCGTAAGTACTTGAGAATGTTCTTCACTGATGTCCAATGACTCTCTCCAGGATCTGCTTGATACCGACTCACTACACTTAGTGAGTATGCTACATCGGGTCTGGTACATAGCATCGCATACATGATAGAGCCTACTGCCAAAGCATAGGGTATCCCTTGCATGCGAGCTCTCTCCAAATCAGTCTTGGGAGACATCTCTTTGGAGAGAGTGAGTCCAGAGATCGTGGGCTGATTCCCACGCTTGGATTCTTCCATACTAAACCTCTTTAGTATGGTGTCAATGTACCTGGATTGGGACAATCCCAATATCCTTTTAGATCTATCTTTATAGATCATGATTCCCAATATGCAGGAGGCATCACCTAGATCTTTCATTGAGAATCTCTGTGATAAGAAGAGCTTGACTGATTGCAGCATAGGAATATCATTTCCTATCAAGAGTATGTCATCCACGTACAATACGAGGAAGACTACCTTACCCTCTGCCACCTTCTTATAGATACAAGGTTCATCTATATTTTTGATGAAGTCAAACTCTTTGACTACAACATCAAAACAGATGTTCCAACTCCGCGATGCTTGCTTTAACCCATAAATGGATTTAAGCAGCTTGCACACCTTTCCGCTGCTCCCACTATCTACGAAGCCCTCTGGCTGAGTCATGTACACGCACTCTTCTAAATCACTGTTTAGAAAGGCGGTCTTAACATCCATTTGCCAGATTTCGTAGTCATGGTATGCAGCAATGGCAAGTAAGATCCGGATGGACTTAAGCATAGCCACTGGAGAAAAGATTTCGTCATAATCCACACCTGGTCGTTGACGAAATCCTTTGGCTACAAGTCTAGCTTTGAAAGTCTCAACTTTTCCATCTACACCAAATTTCTTTTTAAAAATCCACTTGCTCCCAATGGGTTTTACCCCTTCAGGAGCATTTTCTAAAATCCATACTTTATTGGTGTACATGGATTCCATCTCAGATCGCATTGCATCCAGCCATTTCACAGAGTCACCACTCGTGATGGCCTGCTCGAAACTAGTTGGTTCATCATCATCCATGATGCAATCCTCGCTTCCACCATCAATGAGAAAACCGTAGTATCTCTCAGGTGGACGAGAACCCCTACTAGATCGGCGGAGAGGCTGGGGTTCGTCGGGTACTATTGAATCTTCTGGTTCCATCAAATCATCAGTTGCAGTTTGTGGTGCTGGAACCTCTTCCAGTTCTACCTCTCTGCCACTAATTTCTTTTGCAAGAAATTCCTTTTCTAAAAAGATGGCATATTGATAAATAAACACTTTTTGTTCCTCAGCGTGATAGAAAATATATCCTTGAGAATTCTTAGGATATCCCACAAATTTGCAAAGAACTGATCGTGCTTCGAGTTTGTCTGGATTTTGTCTTTTGACATAGGCCGGACAACCCCATATCTTAACTCGTTTAAAATATGGTCTCTTCCCACTCCATATCTCATATGGTGTGGTAGGTACAGATTTAGACGGAACTAGATTCAATATGTATATGGCTGTCTCAAGCGCATACCCCCAGAAGGAAATAGGTAACTCAGCTTCGCTCATCATAGAGCGCACCATATCTAATAGGGTGCGATTTCTTCGTTCCGATACACCGTTGTGTTGTGGTGTATAAGGAGGAGTAAGCTGAGAGAGAATCCCATTCTCTTTTAGATAATCTAAAAACTCACCGCTTAAGTATTCACCTCCTCGATCAGATCGAAGAATCTTAATACTTTTGCCCGTTTGGTTCTCTACTTCGTGCTTATATTCTCTGAATTTCTCAAAAGCTTCAGACTTGTGTTTCATCAGGAACACATGTCCGAATCTAGAGAGATCGTCAGTGAATGTAATGAAGTAGGAAGAACCGTTCCTAGCATGCGTAGACATAGGACCGCATACATCACTATGTACCAGTCCTAAGAGTTCGGTAACTCTTTCTCAGTGTCCACTAAACGGAGCTTTGGTCATTTTTCCTTTGAGACATGAATGGCAAGTATCATAAGATGATAATTCGAACGGATTCAAATAACCATCCTTATGTAACTTAGCTAGTCGTGTCGCATTGATATGACCAAGTCTACAATACCACAAGTAGGATTCGTTCACATCTGAACTTTTCCTCTTGTGTGTGTTTTATATATTCAGGACTGTATTCTGATTTAGAATGAATATGCCATTATGTAACGAGCCTGATGCAATCAACTTTTGATCTAGGAATATGTTCATAACATTATCCTGTACTACAAAATTATATCTCTCTTTACTCAATAAAGAAACTGATATAATGTTGCACATCATGTTCGGTATATAATAGCACTCATTTAGAATCAATGTATTGCGACTTGGCAATACAAGGTGATATTCGCCAACTACTTTGGCTACAATACTCGCACCGTTCCCTACTTGAACGGAATGATCACCTTTTCCCAGTTCTCTACCTCTACGTAGCCCATGCAACTGTTTGCATATGTGGGATCCTGATCCGGTATCTAATACCCAGGACGTAGGGTGAACTGAGAAACAGTTCTCAATAACAAACACACCTGAAGAAGATGCATCAACATGCATGTTCTTTTGGGCGGCGTGAGAATCCAGATATTCTCATGTTTCCTTTTCAGTCTTATAACTCTTATAAGAAAGAATGGGTCTAACGTTCCCTTGCTTAGTACAATAATCAGGTTCAGTCAATACATCCATTTTATTATCTTGATTATGGCATGAAATGGTCGCTACCTGGAGAGAGAGAGAAGAAAACACTTTAGCGTATGCTCTTGCAAGATTAGATTGGTTATTATCTTATCTAATCAGGATGTCTCCCACTGTTTTTATCAAATCTACCTTAAAACCCTAAAAGGTAAGATTAGCCGGGATTAATTACACCTTACAACTTCGTCAATCTTTCAGCCAGATCAGTGTCGGTACTTTGAGGGAGGTTCCCCGTGCTTTCGCACGGACCTAATTAAAGTAAACCTCGTTTTCCCAGAGGCGTAACCTCGTTAACACTTTTCTAGACACCTACTTGAATGACTAATTGTCCTGTGTAAAACTCTCCCAGGAGTAACTCTTACTCGCAGTGGGTATCAGGATCCAACTATCTCATAGGAGGTATGCAATCTCATTGCAAATTTCAACACTTGAAATTCCCGATAATATTTTGCCCCTAGCGATCTATGACCTTAACTAAGTCAACAAACCATAAATCGCAAGTCAAGTTCAACCCGTACATTTCCTGATTGAATTAAACCCACCCGCACGACCCTTAACTAAGTCAACAAAGCCGTACGAATACCCTAATCCAATCACATCTCATGTTTTAACAGATAAACATTACTTAGCTACCGTACACTATGCCTTAACTAAGTCAACAAACATAGCACGAATACTAAATAATATCTATCTGAAATGACGGAGGGCTACGCAGGTTTTTCAGAAAACCCTGAGCGTAATGAACTTGATATCGTCGTAGAATCATGTAGTTTTTGAAAAGGAGTGTTTTGAGGCTTTTCTTAGTTTTGCTAAAGGGGTCACTCCCGGTGAAGGGATCGTCGGCCCTTTCCTCATCGAATAAGGTGCAGGATATATCATATATACCGCTGTGCAAAGCAAAACACTAAAAGCAATCAAAAGACAAACCGCGTTTTGTAGCATCTGCCAGTTTTGCTAAAGGAGTCACTCCCGGTGAAGGGATCTCGGTCCTTTCCTCATCGAATAAGGTGCAGGATATATCGTATATATCACTGTGCAAAGCAAAACTGTAGCTACCCTTTTTATAAAGTTTTTGATTCTACAACATCTTTAGGTTTCATTTCTTTTGTTAATCTCATTAATAAAAATCCCATCAGCTTATGCTTCCTAAGCATCACAGAAGAAACGAAAGCAGTAATATTTATATATCAGCATATATATATAGTATAAGCATTCGTCTCAGGCAGTAATATGATCTCATCATAGAACATTGCAGCAGAAGTACATATATGAAATATTGGATATACTAGGACGTCCGTGTTTTCAATACGAGCCTGTATAAAACACGGATTCCACGGTCGCGACGAATAGCCAAACCCACATCCCAAGACCCCTACGAGAGCGGCAAGTAACACTGCCAATTCTAGGGTTAGAAGACCCGGTCTCGACTCCTCGAGATGGCCTCCCACTGGACCCTAGAACCCGGTTACTTGTGCTCCCCACCTTGGGTCTACCTAATGCGGAAAAATAAATAATATACACTGGTGACAGCAACCGCAACCTGGAAGTGCCCCAAATAAAAGAATATTACATTACAAATGAATTTTACATGAATGAAAATAAAAACCCTCATCTCACATAAAACCCCGGCTATTCTGAACGCGACGATCCAATATAACATATCACAGCAACACATAATATCTCATATCATCAACGTAAGTAAATATGCGCATCCCAATTGTCGTTGACATATAGCAACGAAACCGGCGATATCACATATTACACTTACGGTCACAGAAAAGAAAGTGTAAAACTACAATATTTGGAATCCACAATCACTTTAGACATCGTAAATCCGAAATATCACATATTCCGCATTTCATGCCTAACTCTATGAATTCCACATATTGTATCACATTCCAGATAAATAGACAGAATTAAACTTTCCGAACAGATAATCAAATACCCAAAATTTCCCAAAGTGCTCAACTCTTGAGCGGAGTTCAAATAATACCAGAATATGTCACTGTACCAGTGATCCAGCCGTAGAAGGGTCAAGCCAACGCCTCACATGTGGCACGCCGTACTGCCCCAAACCCGAAGGTTCAAAAGGCAGTTCAAGACGGTCACATAATCGAGTTAAGGTTTGTTGTCTTCTAGAGGGTCCACCAGTTAACTTGTATAATTTTCCGAAAGATTTAAACCCGAATAAATTTCAACACTTGAAAGTTTGCCGTACCGGGAAACAGTAAGTTAATGATATCCGTTCAACTAGTTTAACAATTTCTAAATATCCGGAAAGAAATACGAACTTAAATATTCCGATCGAGTCTACTATTACAAAACAAACCCCAGAATTTTAAACACCTGGAACAGAATAAAAATATCCAGAATGGTCAGCAAGTACCTACGGGAATTACCATGAAGCCACGTGTCCTGATCTTACTGTTCCGCCGCGGAAGCGCCGCGCAAGCCATTCTTGCGCCGCGCTTCCGCCGCTGTTTGGTGGAATTAGGGGCTCGGATTTTATGGTAATTCTTATAATTTCCTGCTGATTTTTTTACATATTTTTAATTCAGAAAAATCCCAAATTTTAAAAAATTTCCAGAGAGGGGTTTTTTTCCGTCGTTTCGGGTTCGATCGGAGTTTTAACTTCGTAAACACATCGCCTAATGCTCTAGCTAGGCTCTGATACCACTGTAGGGTTCCTAGGCACTCTTGTGAAGGTTCGTAAGGCATCAAACATGCCCGGATTAAATTTTAGACGTGCCGAACAACCCAAAGCCGGGATCTTTGCTAGATTATTAGGGTTTAACATGCATTAAGATAACTTTTATCTAAGTGTGTGGGATTACAACCTTTGTAGTCCGCTCCTTCACTTCACAAGCTCCGAGTAGAAGTCCCTTTGCCGCGATCCACGATCTCCCGGACTCATGAGAGGCTCCACGACTCGAACGATCCATTCTAGCTTGTCGTAATCCAAATCTCCGATGATCTACCTTGAAGTTGCTTCGACTCAAGCTTTCTCACTCAAAAGAGAAGAACACCCTAATCCCAAGGGCTAGATGAGATGAGGATGAGAGAGTAGTAATTTATCTTTCTTTTTATATCATTTTCTCATAATCTTTCATCACATAAGAATTTTCAAGAGAGCTTCTTCAAGAGAGAAGAAGAAGAAGATAATGGATAATCAAAAATAATGATAATCATTTTCTTTTGTGATGAATAGAAATATAAATCATATGATTGATATATAACCATGGTCAAGGATGAATGGATGAGAACAAGTAGAGAAATAACTAGGGTTAGGGTTTGGTTGAGTTTATAATGTGTCATCACAAAAATATCTTAAGCATGACAAAAGAAATAGCTTCTAGAAGGAACTTGAAGCTACTAACCCTAATCAAACCCTAGCCTCAATTAATCATCCTTAAACATGTTTAACAATTAATCATATCATGTCACAATAATATATATCACATATATATTATATATTTGCAACAAAAGAAAATAATACAATTAACATATATCGCATATATATCAATGTATCATCCACTGAGAAAATGAAATAATAAAGTAAGCCAATATTAGTTAATATAATAATATATCATATATATATTATTATATATTAAATCATCGAATCAACACTTGATCCGACGATCCGGCTATATCGAATATAACCGACTAATATATCATGTACCGATTCATCGAATCAACACTTGATCCGATGTCCCGGTTCATATCTAAATATCGCGAGAATATAATACGGTATCCCATATCGCATTATTCTCGGTCCTGCACATATCACATATGTGCTTCTACTCCGTTTCGCCTGAGCCAAGAAACCTCTGTGTAGGACTCTAAAGAATCGTCAATACGCCGGTAGCAGGTGATGATCATATCGAACACCCACAAGCTGCAAGCGGTCAGCTAAACGTAACAGCCACCCAGGTATTGAGCGATCAGAAGATCAACAAGCTAGCCTGTGCGTTCTCCTGTGAATCCGATCAGTAACACTCCCGTACAGTCCGGTCTGTTCGTCTGATATGTCGCATATCAAGTCTAGGGGTGGTATACGTCAGACCCCAGTAACCGATAAGTCGTGTCGATGTATGGCTCATAACGGGTCGAGAAACTACTAGTAACACTTACCAGTAAATCTCTATATCAGCCCTGGCCAGGGACTTCCAGTTATAGCCAATCGAACACAGCACAACATCAACTCCCTATACCGGGAGAGACGAATCCCCTCCTATCGCTCATTGCCTCCATGTGATTCGGGACTGTACCCAAAAGCCACCGTTTTGCACGCCCTCTTGGACGTGGTAAGGTGGAAATCAAAGCACAGTGGGAATCACACAAGATTCTATGACGATCTCGGGTCTTCAGACTACCCTGTACCTGTGTCACCGGAGAACTGCCATCTGACGTGTGGTATATCACCATCTGGGAGTTCTCGGCGAGTCCGTCCAGTGTACCCAGTCTCTACTGAGCACCCGTACACCATCTCTGATGTCAAACACCGATGGATATGGGATCATCCATCACCCATCATATGGGTCAAGATGCGTATACGCTAGTCTACTCTGGTGTATCGATGCCCTGTCTCGATATACCCTCGACTAGGAACTGTTATAGGATGTACTCATCGACTACCGCGGCCCCACTAGTATGATCTCATCATAGTCCCAGTAGTCGAGTACAAGTCCTAAGGGCTTTATCAACATGTGAGAGTAAAACAGTAAACCAGTACAAGTCAACATGTTAAGATAAAGTGAAACCAAATAGCATACTATCATGACGAGCAAGAAAGTCTTCTCTATATATAACCAAGAATCCATTATAATATACATCATATGTACAACAATGGCCTCTAGGGCATATACATAACTAACACGAAGGCCCTTAATGTATACGTGGCCTGGTACCAAACATTCAATGGGCGCCGTTATCAGAGAGGAGAAGTGACTGCTGCTCGATCGCAAAGGTGCACCCCCTGCTGGTGATCGAAACGTCCCTCTGAAGCGACGGACCATCGTCCCGCCTCCCTTAAGAGAAGCTGTGGTGATCGAAGTTCTGCATGACAGGCCCGAGCTACCGATACCCTGGGTTCCTGTAGAAAAGGTGACTGTAGCCTCCCCCGATTCTGGCTTGGGTTCATACATTAGGACTCGTCGTCCTAAAGTGCCTACCAAGCGTAAGATTGTGCTAGCTGCGACCGAAGCTCGCTCGCAGAAGAGGAAGAAAAAGTCGATCTTTTCTGCCGACGTTGTATTTGGTCAGGAGCCTCACGCTCCTTATAGTGAGGGCTTGGGCGAATATGGAACCAACGAGGGTCTATTCATAGCGTCGGACGATACCGACCTCGTGGCTGCTATTACAGCTTCCGAGCGATTGGCAAGCCACGAAGCGGGACTGGCTATCCTCGCGCGATCAGGTAACCATCAGCTGTATCTTTTGTCATTGCATCATATTCCTATCATCATGTTTTGACGGACACTTTTCCTTATTTAACAGGCATTTCCACCGAGGAAGCTCTCGCAGCTTCTCTCAACACTTTTGAGGAAGAGGAAATACTTCGAGCATTCTTAGGCATCGGTACATTTCGGTTCACTGTGTCTCCGATCCCGTTTCTTATGGGTAAGCTGACCCCTCTTTTTCTTCTTATCACAGGAACTACCTCTACTCAAGTTATTCCGGGCGTGGCACCGACTTCACAGGGCAGTGCGTAGACGCTTCCCGGGTCGGCTATCTCAGTTCCACCGGTATTGCCGAAAGAAGCTTCACTTAAGCAACCGATGACGGATGCCATAACGGCTCCAGAGGTAACTATTGGCGCGGACGAGGATGCCCTGTTGAAGGAGATCTTTAGAAGATCTGCCCTCACGGCCCGGGCAGAGAGGAAGCGTAGGATGCATGCGGTAAGGGAGCGTACTGCCGCCTTAGATGCGGGTGCGAGTTCAAGCTCTGTTACCCCTGCCCCTACTCCTTCAGAGGATGCTCCGGCTACCTTGTCGACCGCCCACAGACAGGCAGCTCGTGTGGCTCGGGAAGCAATCGGAAAACCGACTCAAGGTAACATGACATTGGGTTCTTTTGTCAAAGTTTTAATTTTCAGGTTCTCCTATATTTTATCTTACAGGGCCGAGTCTTGCCGAAGAAGTGGCGGCAACCACCGAGCCTGAGGTAGCGGCAGGTGAGACAGCCACGATCGCCGAGCCCAAGGTAGCGGTAGGTGAGATGGCTACAATCGCCGAGCCCGAGGTAGCCGCTCCTTCTCAAGAGTTGGGAACTGCTCCAATCGTCATTCTTTCTGCCTACGGTTCTCTGCCATCTCTTGGCGTCGCGAGCGTTACGAAGGCTCTTGTAGAGTCTGGGGATGAGGCGACGGGAAGCGAGACCATTTTATTGGAGGAGGGTAAGGCAGTTGTTGTATCCAGTGATGCCCTTGTTGTGGTCTCGACCAGCGACTTACCAGGTAAATTTCAGGTTATTGCTTTCTATTTTATTCTGCAATCCCTTTTCGACCTTTTCTGACAGTACTTTTTTTTTCGAATGCAACTGCGATGGTCTCTAAGGTTGTATCATCCGAGGAAGCACCACCAGTTGCTGCTTTGACGGTGACCGCCCCTTTTCCTTCTCTCGTACCCTCTCAAATGCTGGAAGGTGTGGATTTGTGACTCATCAGTTTCATTGCAGGCAGTATATTTCATGTACTGACATTGTATTACTACATCATTGCAGGAGTCCTTTTTGATCACCTGTATCAGGTGCTACACCCACACTTCTCTTTCCAGTCAGAGATTGCCTCATCTAGTGGCGCTGGTGAGTACAGCCTTCAGCTAATGTCTTTTCTTTTATGGGCAGCCAAATCGTTTCTAATTATTCTTTGTTTTGATTGCAGCACTACAGATCGAAGGAGGAGACAAAAGAACAATTGCGCCACTGGTACTCCCGGCCTTGCCACCTACTGCAGCCGGTATAGTAAACTCCATTGTTTATGAACCTCCTCTATTTCTTGAACCGTCATTTGACTGTGATTTATTTTGCAGCGGTGATATCGACTTCAGCTCCGTTCGAATCTCGAGTCGTAATGCCAGCAGGCCCCTTTTCTCGACGTTCATCTTCCAAAGGCACTGTGAATAGTCTGCGCATGTTGAGCGACTACATCGAGGAGCTTGACGTGAAGGCTCCCACATTCGCTGCAGATTTTGCCGCGGAGGTTAATCCTATGCTGGCGACGCTCGTGAACTTTCATAGTGAGGGCGTCGTTGAGTCTTAGGTTAATCAGTGCAGGGAAATTGAGACCTGTCTGTATGAGCTCGAATTCAGGCGTCCTGCTCCTGAGGTCCTGGCTGTGAACTCCCAACGGGCTGCATGGGTTGAGCAGAGCAATCCCTACTTTCGCCATCTTGAACAAGAAACGGCCTTAAAGCGTAAGGAGTGTGAAGAAATTTCAAGTGACTCTACTCGACTGCATGCTCAGGTTGATGCCAATGCTATGCAGTTGAAGACTATCTTTGAGGGCCTTCTACGATGTATATCCGATGGGCTAACGCTGAGGCAGAACCTCGACCTCATCGAGCGAGATGCACAGAATCATGGGGAAGCTCAGCATGCCGTCGAAGAGCAACTTTCGTCCTACTTGCAGCAACGAGCCCAAGTCGAAGCAGAGTTGGCCGCAGCAGCTGACCAAGAAAAGGGGCTGAGGGAAGTGCACGAGCGGCTGATTGGTCTATTGAAAACGCTTCCCTCCCAATAGTTGTTTTTGCACCATGTAACTTTTGAATAAATTGTATCCCCCCTTTTTTTATCCTTTCATATGATGTAAATTGTACTCAATTGAATTTATGAATAAAAGATACATTTTTTCGTACTATCTTGTGTCATTTCTTGCTTTCTTCTTTTCTTTGTTATCGGCATGTCACTTTAGTAAGCGTAGCCTGCAGATGATAGAGAGAGCATTCTGTTTTGAATTCTTCGAGAGGTAGCGATGGCTTAGGAAGCAGGTTCAGATCTGTTGCATAAGGCTTTTCAACTTCACGAGCCGTGAGGGTCTCATAAAGACTTTTCTCCCTATGAGTCGAGAAGATCTTGTAGGTGTATTTTCTTCTTAGGAATCGTGAGGATTCCTAAGTGTGTTTTTCTCTTATAAGTCGTAAGGATCTTACAAGAGAGTTTTCTTCCTTATGGGTCGAGAGGACCCGTAAGTGATTGATGGTGTTGCTATTATCCGCACTTTGCGGAGTCAAGAGCTGCTCTGGGCATTTCCTACGGGGTCAGGATTGACATTAACTGTGTTCCACGGGACCAAAAATTTGCTTTGGATGCTTCCTACGGGGTCATAGCCGTGTTCTACGAGGACCAGGCTCCGCTTTGGACGTTTCCTACGGGGTTAGGATTGACATAAGCCGCATTCCACGTGACCAGGAAATTTTACTCTGGATGCTTCTCACGGGGTCACAGCCGTGTTCTGCGAGGACCAGGCTCTGCTCTAGATGCTTCCCACAGGGTCATAGCCGTGTTCTGCGAGGAGCAGAATCCACTCTGGACGTTTCCCACGGGCTCAGAATTGACATAAGCCGCGTTCCACGTGACCAGGAATTTGCTCTGGACGCTTCCTACGGGGTCATAGCCGTGTTCTGCGAGGACCAGGTTCCGCTCTGGATGCTTCCCACGGGGTCATAGCCATGTTCTGCAAGGACTAGGATCCGCTCTGGACGTTTCCCACGGGGTCAGGATTGACATAAGCCGTGTTCCACGTAACCAGGAATTTGCTCTGGATGCTTCCCACGAGGTCATAGCCGTGTTCTGGGAGGACCAGCCTCCGCTCTGGACGTTTCCTACGGGGTCAGGATTGACATAAGCCGCGTTCCACGTGACCAGGAAATTTTGCTCTGGATGCTTCCCACGGGGTCATAGCCGTGTTCTGCGAGGACCAGGCTCCGCTCTGGAAGCTTCCCACGGGGTCATAGCCGTGTTCTGTGAGGACCAAGATCCGCTCTGGAGTTTCCCATGGGTCAGAATTGATATAATCCGCGTTCCACGTGACCAGGAATTTGCTCTGGATGCTTCCCACGGGGTCATAGCCGTGTTCTGTGAGGACCAGGCTCCTCTCTGGACGCTTCCCACGGGGTCATAGCCGTGTTCTGTGAGGACCAGGATCCGCTCTGGATGTTTCCCACGGGGTCAGGATTGACATAAGCCGTGTTCCACATAACCAGGAATTTGCTCTGGATGCTTCCCACGGGGTCATAGCCGTGTTCTGCGAGGACCAGGCTCCGCTCTGGATGCTTCCCACAGGTCATAGTCGTGTTCTGTGAGGACCAGGATCCGCTCTGGACGTTTCCCATGGGGTCAGGATTGACATAAGCTGCATTCCACGTAACCAAGAATTTGCTCTGGATGCTTCTCATGGGGTCATAGCCGTGTTCTGCGAGGACCAGGCTCCGCTCTGGACGTTTCCCACAGGGTCAGGATTGACATAAGCCGCGTTCCACATGACCAGGAATTTGCTCTGGATGCTTCCCACGGGGTCATAGCCGTGTTCTGCGAGGACGAGGCTCCACTCTGGATGTTTCCCACGGGGTCAGGATTGACATAAGTCGTGTTCCATGTGACCAGGAATTTGCTATTGATGCTTCCCACGGAATAGCCCTGTTCTGCACCAGGCTCCGCTCTGGACGTTTCGCACGGGGTCAGGATTGACATAAGCCGCATTCCACGTAACTTGGAAGGGTTGACTTTATCCGCATTTCACGGAGTTGGGGTTTGACTCTCGGTCATCTGTGCACCGCCGAGTAATGGAACTAGGAATTGCCGCGGTTCCGTTTTGCTTGATGTTGCGTCTGTTGTAATGAGATGCATGTTGAGATGATCTCCAGGCTATCTATGAACCGCTGAGATTTGGCTTCATCTTCTGATGGAGCCTGGGGAGGGAAGGTGTGATTCTCTCTTTGTTGCGCCCCCTGGATTGTATACAGGGATTGATGCGATATCACCTGTAGGGCATAAATTTCATTTTTCTTTTATTTCTTTCCGCGATGCTCTATCATTTCAGCTTTTATATCGCGAAGGTCGCAATTGCCCAATCATTTCGGCTATTTTTCGCGGTGCCCAATCATTACGGCTATTTGTTTTATTTTTACTCACTGCTTTTTATTACGAGTTACCCAATCATTTCGGCTATTTCGCATGCATATATTTTTACTTGCTGATTTTGTTTGCAAGTTGCCCTATCATTTCGGCTATTTCGTATGCATGTATGGCCTGTTGGCTTTTCGTTGCAAGCATTGGAATTAGATACCGATTTCGGCATCAGCACCGCTACAACTGGGATATTGCCAGGAGCGAATCACCATTTATCTCTGTCGATGTCGAACAAAGGTGGCTTAGCGAACAGGGTTAGGATCCTGTCGACTAAGGCTTTTGACTTCATGAGCCGTAAGGGTCTCACAAAGGTATTTCTCCCTGCGAGTCGTGAGAATCTCGTAGGTGCGTTTTCTCCTTAGGAATCGAGAGGACTCCTAAGTGTATGGCTTCTCGTAAGTCGTAAGGATCTTACAAGAGTATTTTCTCTTTCTAAGTCGTAAGGACTTACAAGGGCTATTGACCGTGTAGACATATCCCTAGTTACGGATGGGACTTTGTTAGGGAAATGTTTATTCGCGCTCGTGGATTGTATACAAGGGTCAGCATTGTGCCGCTTGTACGGTAGCATTGGAGGTTGCGGTGGCCACTTAAGAACAGGTTCAGATCCCTGTAGCTTAAGACTTTTGAATCTTATGAGCCATGAGGGTCTCCTAAGATGGTTCTCCTTACGAGTCGTGAGGATCTCGTAAGTGTAATTTCTCCTTAGGAATTGTGGGGATCCCTAAGTATGTTGCTCCCTTGTGAGTCGTAAGGATCTCACGCAGGTGGTTTCTCCTCACAAGGTAGAGCGGACCTTGCAAGTGTCTTTTAACGAGGTTGCGCCCTTTCGAGTTTTCACAAAAGCTCGCCGGTAGCCCTGCTGTTTTTACTCACGGAGCCCTTTCGGGTTTTCATCCGTGCCCATTTTTCTTATGAACATACCATTTTCTTTTTCTTTCTTTTTTTTATTCTTTCTTTTTTTTGTGTCAGCCTTGGGATGCTGCAGTCCACAGTAGTTTATCGACGTCTCGGTCAAAAGCTAGTTTTAGGACATAGTGGTTCATCGTTAGTTTAAGGACGTTTCGGTCCGACGCCAGTTTTAGGACATAGTGGTCCATTGTTAGTTTTAGGACATTTCGGTCCGTAAGCCGGCTACTACTTATAGAGTTTGGGCTTAGGAAGATAGAGAGCGGACATAGGCGTCGTCATCTATCGTTGACCTCGGCCGTGACTCGTTAGGCATAGTATTTCTTTAGGAAGTGACCGTTTATTGGCCTGAAAGGTCTTTCACCATGCATGTCCATGAGTAGATATAATCCACCCTGGTAAACTTTGTCTATGATATACAGGCCTTCATAATTCGGCTTGAATTTTCCACGCTTGGCACGATTAGGGATCATGGGTCTCTTGACCACTAGCATGAGTTCGCCTTGGCGGAATGTTCTCGGCCTAGTCAATCTTTCATATGAGCGCGTCATCTTTGCTTTATATGCCTGCAGATTTTGTTGCGCCATGAGCCGGGTTTCATCAAGGGCATCGAGCTCCTCAAGCCGAAGGTGAGCATTCTTTTCGTCCGTTAGCTCGTAATGAACTATCACTCGTAGAGAGGGTAACTCTATCTCAAGGGGGAGTACCGCTTCTGTGCCGAATACCAATACGTACAGCGTTGTGTTCGTGGCCATTTTGAACGTAGTTCGATACGCCCAGAGAGCTTCATGCAGTCTCTCATGCCAGTCCTTCTTATTTCGAGACACCGTCTTTTTCACGATCTTCGTCAATGTCTTGTTGAAAGCCTCATCTAGACCGTTAGCTTGAGAATTATAGACTGAAGAGTATCTCCAGTCTATGTTATGCTGTTGTGCGAAACGGTTGATCTTGTGGCTTCTATAGGCCGGACCGTTATCGGAGATGATCTGTCGTGGAGTTCCAAACCGATAAATGACGCGTGTTTTGAAGAAATGGAGGATATTCTCCGTCTTCACCTCCTTCAGCGGTGTTGCTTCTGCCCATTTGGAGAAGTAATCAGTTTTCGCCAAAATGAACCGATATCCTCTGGATGATGCTGGCTCGATGGGGCTGATTATGTCAGTTCCCCACATTTCAAACGGCCAGCTAGCCACTGTTGGATGCAGTGGATTTGGATGCTGATGGATAAAATCTCCGTGAATCTGGCACGAGTGGCACTGCTTTGCGTATTCTAAGCAGTATTGGATCATCGTGGGCCAATAATAACCCATCCGTTTGATCTTCAGCTTCATCTTCGGCCCGGCTTGGTGAGAACCGCAAAGTCCGTCGTGAGTTTCTTGGACGAGTCTCCTTCCCTCTTCAGGTCCCAGGCATCTTAGAAATAAAGAATCAAAAGATCTCTTATACAGAGTATCATTGACGAAGGCGAAAGACAGAGCTCGTTTCATAAGCTGATGTCTTGAGGACGCATCTTTAGGTGTTCGATGGGGTTTGAAGTAGTCTATAAAGACTTCTCTCCAATCTTCAGCCATTTCCTGGTCTTTTATTTGCATAGCCGTTTGCTCGGTCGCTCCCTTTTCTTCGGACGACTCCGGAGATATTTCCGCCGGTGCAAGAACCCGACGGCTTTGCAGAATGATCCTCACGTCATCGAGGAACTCGTCAGCCAGCTCTTTAGCGAGCTTAGCTAATGCATCCGCCTTGATATTTTCCGCACGCGGTATACTTTCCAAGGTGTAGGAAGGAATTTGAATTAGTAGTTTTTGTACTCTCTTGCCGTACTTCACCAACTCTGGCTTGCACGTTTGATAGTCGCCGTCTACTTGACTAACGACCAGCTGGGAGTCTCCGTATATGAGGAGGTTTTCAATTCCCATGTCGATGGCGATCTCAAGACCTGCTATCAAATCTTCATATTCGGCTTCGTTGTTCGTCCTCGGCTCTGTTAAGGAGAAGGCAAAGCGCATTATCCCTCCTTGTAGGGTCATGAAGATGAGGCCTACCCCTGATTTGATTATGGGGATGCTTTGTTTGCGCCTCTTCATGGAAGATGCCCCATCAAAATAGAGTTCCCATCGGGCATCATTTTCCTTTTTCTCCCCGGCGATCATGTCAAATGCGTGTTCGTCTGGCAATTCGCAGTTCAAAGGAGAATCGGCGGGTATCGGGTGCTCGGCGAGGAAGTCGGCGATAGCCTGGCCTTTCACTGCCTTAAGAGGTCGATAAGTTATCGAGAATTCCATTAAGAGCAGGGCCCATTTAGCGAGACGCCCTATTAATATGGCTTTCAACATCAAATACTTGAAAGGATCCACTTTTGATATGAGGTGGACCTCATGCGCCAACGCGTAGTGTCTGAGCTTCGTTATCGCGAAGATCAACGCCATGCAGTGTTTTTCGATGGGGGAGTAGTTGCTTTCTGCCCCCAGTAGAACTCGACTCAGATAGTAGAGAGCTCTTTCTTTCCCTTGATCGTTCTCTTGTGCCCACAGCGCCCCTAAAGAACCTTCGAGGGCTGTCGTATACAGGACGAGAGGTTTTCCTTTAACGGGAGCGACCAGCACTGGCGAATTTTGCAGGTATTGCTTGATTTCATCCAGTGCGCATTGGCATTTGTAATCCCAGACGAACGGGGTTTCCTTTATCATCCGTGACTGTAGGGGCGGCACTTTCCTGAGAGATTGGCTATAAATCGCCGGATATACGCGAGCCTCCCTTGGAGAGACAGCAGTTGCTTGAGAGTCCTTGGCGGAGGCATTTCCATGATCGCCTTGATCTTTGAAGGATTTATCTCGATTCCTCGGTGTCGAACGATGAATCCCAGGAACTTACCTGAGGAAACTCGGAACACGCATTTGAGAGGGTTCATCTTCAAGTTGTATTACCGAAGGCGTTGAAATACGATCTTCAGATGCTCTAGATGTTCCTCGTATGATTTGCTTTTAACTACAAGGTCGTCGATATAACATTCGATGATTTCATGTATGAGGACATCGAAGATCTTTATCATGGCCCTCTGATAGGTGGCACTGGCATTCTTTAGACCGAAAGGCATCACCTTGTAACAGAATATGCCCAAAGGGGTCCGGAAAGCGGTGTGCTTCTGGTCCTCAGGATGCATCTTTATCTGATTGTATCCTGATGATCCGTCCATGAAAGAGAAGACTTCATAAGTGGATGTGTTATCTATCATCAGCTCAGTGACTGGGACTGAGAAGTCGTCCTTTGGGCAAGCTTTGTTGAGATCCCGAAAGTCCACACATATGCGCACCGTCCTATTTTTCTTCATTACCGAGACAATGTTGGCGATCCAGTCAAGATACTGAACCTCTTGGATGAAGCCGGAGTCGATTAGCTTCTTGACCTCAGCGTTGATGCTCAACTCAAGCTCGAGCCGTATTCTTCTCGGTGCTTGTTTGATCGGTTTGACGTCCGGGGATATTGCAAATTTGTGTACAGCAATCTCTGGATCTAGTTCTGGCATCTCGGAATAGTTCTATGGGAAGCAATCTTTATACTGCATGAGCACGTCTTTTAGCGTAGCCACCTTTTCTTCAGACAAAAGCTCACTGATGAACGTCAGCCGTAGGTCGTTGGCCGTTCCCAAGTCGATTTTCCTGAGGTCATCTGCAGTAGTATGCATCCCATCTTCCAGCTCTTTTGGTACCGGTAGAAATTCTGAGATCACCTTGTCATCATTGATTTCGAAGCACCGAGGGAATTCATCCACATTCCCGGGTTCTTCTTCTGATAGCGTTATCTTATGACAAGTACAAGATCGCTTCTAAGACCGATGTTGATCTGGTTCTGCTCTCGTGGTTTTCGGTTCATGCTTCTGCGGCGGGGTTACCATCCAGCTGCTGGATAGAGCGAACCTACCTTGCTGATACTGGTCTTCTACCCAGTCTTTGAATGTGAAGCAGTCTTTAAGAGGATGTCCTATTGCCCTGTGATAGGAGCAATAGTCCGGGTGAGAGACTTCGCCTGCTTGCCCGGGGTGCTTGGACTCCGGGAAGGTAATCATTTGATATGGCAAGATCAAGTATCTTCCTTGTCTTGTCTTGGGAAAAAGAGTATGCTCGACTTAGGAATTGAAAACCCTAAAAATAACCCTCATTCTGTTTAAGCTTAGTAATTTTACGTCCTTACAGTTTTGTTTTTTTGAGAAATAGGTAATCTTGAGTTCAGTTCTTGAGTTAAGTCGAAATAAAGGGAGAGTATTGATGCTTTACTGAATGATAAGTCTGAAAAATAGTTTCTATTCTTGAGTCCAAAATTAGAAAATATATACCCTACAAACTGCACATACACGCACCTTGAAGCTTGGGATAGTAGAGGATACCTAGAAATACTCTTGCCTGAAAGCCTAGTATGAAAGAAAAAATGGTATTTAAAGCTAAACACCTAAATTGAAAAATATATCCGGTCTTGAAAAGAAAAATAAAAATAAAAGAAAAAATAAATAAAGTCAAGACTTGGACACTGCTATTTACGCTTTAAGCTCAATACATTCACTAATCGACTGTTAGTGCCTCAAGAAGCATTAATAGTCGCATGAAAGGTGTATGAGCAACGCCGTCCATCCATTAATAAAAAGAAGTAGTATTAGGTATTAAGGCAAGGGTACTATAGCTTGAATTGAATTCTTAAGTGTAGGGTGAAAATTTACACACACGTAGGGGTATACAATCGATTTTTGGAGGAAAGATAAAAATGAAAAATAAGACTCATGTTTTCTGTAAAGTTGATAAAAATTCCTGATTGGAGATCGCATTTTAGAAGGAAAACTCAGAATTAACAATATCTTTCTAAACTGTAAATACGCATATGATCTGAAATTAAATGATAGGAGGTGTGAAACATACGGGTTGAATATTTCTAACTTAGGATGATAGAATTTCTAACTTAGATACTAAACTGTAGGAGTAGAATCGACGTTAACTTATGAAACTAGCTTGACGGGATTTTGTGGGAGTAATCCGCTGAAAACCCTCAGGAGACAACACTCCTCCTAGTAGGGACACCTAGAGGTTTAACGGCTTGTTGCACGTGCTCCGTGCTCAGTACAATCGCGTTCCTTGTGAAAGTGAGGCTAGGATTTTTTGTTTTGCTCGGGACAAGCAAAAGATAAGTTTAGGGGTATTTGTTAATCTCATAAAACTGTATTTTAATACCTCTCATTCATTAACTGTTTTGCTATATATCAGTACTATTAATCAGTGTCTGCTCAGTTATTACAGTTTATAGGTATTCATGATACAACACTGAAAACATACTCAATATCACGGATATATCGTTTAGGAGCCGACACTGTAAGCAGACAAGAAAACCGACCGATATCCCATAAGCTCTTTTGGAAATAATGCATGAGTACACAGTTTTTGTCTGAAAATGGTCCAACACACAAGTGTGCACATAGCTTGGACCAAGTGGGGGCAGCGATGTCATGATGATTTGAGCTAGTGGGCATGTGTTGGAGTGATGGGCATTTATGTGCATTGAATGCTTAAAGCTTTAATGTGAGTTAAAGCAACCAAGTTCCCTCCAAAACTCTAAAGACAAACCAGGGTATTTTAGACCAAGCAAACATCACCAGAGTGCTATTGGAGTGCACACAAACCCACCATGGAAACCTAAGCCCCTATGCTCAGAATTTAGCCGAGCACATGCCCTCCAAAACTGGTGTGCTCGGCCAAACAGTGCCTAATGGACCCCATATTTTCACTGTCCCTCCCTTGATGCCATGTCAGCTTATTTTTATTGTTTGTTTATTCATCTTTTGTTCCTACAAATAGCAGATCAGTAGGAAAGGAAGGGCTCTCTCTCATTCTCTCATACAATGTATATTTCTTAGTTTCTTTCTTTTGGTTTAGCTTGAGGGTGGGTGTGCTTTATATTGGTTTCATCTTCTTCTTCCCTCTTGAAGCTTTCTTTGGAGAGCTTCATTAAGGAGGTTGAATAAGCTATCATAAATCTTGTATCTCTTATTCAAGTATTTATAATATATTGTTGCTTTCTTTTTATACTTGCTTTCTTTACTTACTTGCTTTCTTTTCATTATGCTTAACTAAATCTTTATTTGGTTGTGGTGTGGGTTAGGAAGTGAGAGGAAAGGCATTGCCTCCTCCGTCTCTTGATTATATTTAATATGCTTAAGTTATGATTCTAACTTAAATATTGATTATGTATTGATATGATACGGTATTTTGACACATGGTTACTTGTAACCTCCTCATATACCGAATTCATTCCCTTTCCCCATTTCCAATGTTTAAGTTAAAATCCATTTGATGTTAAGTTTGCTAAGTTTGGATATCGTATCTTGTGATCAATTTCTTGACAATCTTTTGTTTTCATATACGATATACGATCATAAATACTTAGCAAACATAACACCAAAATCATTTGCTCTCACTAACCACTTTGTGTTTTTGTTGTTGCGGTATGCTTGCTAACCCTTGTGTTTAGTGTTGATACCCTAAGCGCGGACATACAAACGGTAAGTAATCAAAAGGACTCGTTTCGTACTTTGCGGCGAATATCGGACTTTGACGGTTTGTGCTCTGCAGCCGCGTTGACAAATCGTGCTTCATGCCGGGACCAAGGTAATGCCGGACAACTCATGACCAAAGGAGTGACGAGGTAAATGTCACGATTCAAGCTTCCAAGCCAAAGCCACAACTATTCTTCCTTAACTTGTTTTCTTGCTTTTCTTGTTTTCATTCTTTTATAATTATTTGTGACAACCAACCATTTGTTAATTTATTGAATCTTAAATCACGATACCTAATACACAATTCCCTGCGGATGGACCCATACTTGCCGGATCGCTACAACGCGCCGTGCACTTGCAGTTATAAATATTAAAACGAGAACGATCTCGTGTACGCATTCCGTTTCCTTCATTTTCATATCCGTTTCCGTAACATACGCGTTTGCACACGCGGGTGAATTCCCAACAAGTTTTTGGCGCCGTTTCCGGGGAGTTGTAGTCATTAGGTATTGTTATTTCTGGTTCTACTAACAAAACTAACTTTCTAACTCAAATTTTTTCAATACTAATATATATACGCTTCTAACAATTTTTCTTACTTTTGCCCATTGTTCTTCTAACCTGCAATCACTCTGCAATTCATTTTAAAAATCTAGTAAGACCATTAGAACACTAATATAGTCTAGAAACTCCACCAAAAATCTGTGCACCTAACCCTTATAAAAAACCGGCGACATCAGGGGATTTTCCGAGCTCGCCGGCCTTCTTGTGGGGGCTTTGGTTTTTTTCTTTTTTGGTGATCTCCAGTTCTGTGTTTGTATTCTTTTGGTCTTGTTTGATTTTTCTAATTTTGAGTATGCAGGAATTGGGGCACACGTATCGCTTTTGACACTAAATATCGTATTTTCCGATATCTTAGGTTTTTCGCGGAATTACGACCGGCGATCGTGCGGAGCGAGGCTCAAATGCAATTACAAGACGTTAACAAAGTACAGTGCCAATGATCCGGGTAGTTTGGCCCGCGCAAGCGAACAATCAATGACTTGGATCAATTCAAAGGGGTTTTCTTAAACCAAATCATATCGGTACGTATTTTCTAACACCTTCGCTCAAATCCGACGCATTCCAATAATTCTATCTTTTGCAGGATCCTTCGCACAATTTTGCCGCCAATTGAACGAGAGAACTAACCGAATTTCTTGCAGCGCATAATACTTAACTAAAAAAGAATTGATTTAAAATTGCTTGATTTCTTGAATTCTTTTATTTGATTGCGCATTGCATCTTAATACGGAATTAAAGGCATAAATGACCAAACAAGATACGGTAAAAAATTTCATCACCTTTTCTCCCTAGCCCACAAATCAAAAAACTGTATTTTTGCATACCCCCCTGTAATTTAAAATCATCTAGACTTTGACTTTAAGGACGTCACGCTCATTAGGAGAAGTTAACTGTGTTTAGAACACCGCTTAACAGTATATCGTTCATGAGGTGTCTAGGCAAGTGTCCAAGAGAAAGGGTTATCTAATTAAGGAATTTCGCGAAAGCATTGTAAAACCTCCCCTTCTCTCTTGCACTTAACTGGATTCGTGATTCGTATATCTTAAGCCCGTTTCTCGACACAGTTTTATTTCGAAAATCAGGTTTTTGAGCAGGTCTAGTTGACTAGCATACCATAGACTGCTAGGGGTGTGATATTCTTTTGTGATATTGGTGTATTCTTGTTAATATGGGTGACAGACAACTTAATTCTTTATTTCACGATTCTTACTCTTTTGTTTATACTCAGTCCCTATTGATTTGTACAAATTGCCAAAATTCTTCCCACATTCATGAAAATTGTCCTTTTCTAGGGGGTGACTAACCGTCCCAAATTTTTGATAACAGTCACCCACCTAACACTCCTGAACCCAGTCCCACTTCAACCATAGACCAATTGATTGAACATTTAGAGAAAGAGGTCAACAGAATGACTGCTTCAGCATTACCACCATCACAACCCCTCCAACCTGAAACAATTGAACCATCTTTAGGGAGTGATGGTGAGATGGATGCTAGGTTGACCGCTTTAGAGTTAGGTATTGAAGTGATGACTGCGGTCGAGAATCTATCAGCTTCTACGTTAGCCCTATTCATACAACAGTCTGAGCAATTATTTCTTGCGCAGGCCCAATCTTTGGCTAACATAGAGGAACAAGTGAAACATTTAGCTGTAAAGATTCTAAGGAGTGAACACAGTCAATCGGAACCCATTAGTGTCAACATCAGTCATCTAAGGAGTCACCCTAGTGAAATAAGTGATCGAATCAATTTGGATGATTTCATAGATGATGATACAATTAAATTGACTGAGTGTTCCCAGGACACACAAGCAAACCCTCTAAGTCAGTCTACCATTAGCCTTCAGGTATCCACTGAACCTCTTATCACTTGTGATCTAGAGATTAATTTAACTGAAATAATACTTGATGAGGAAATTCTTTAACCGACTAATTTTTGATTTCCAATTTTAAATGAAAGAGCTTGTGAATTTGACGGGTAAGGTTGGGATAGATTGTTAGAAAAGATCAATGATCAGGAACCCACGACTTTTGTATCACCTAGTGATATTGTTTCGGAAGAAACATTAGGGTGTGAACCTACCTTTTTAGATGATATGAACCTACCCAATTGGGAATGTGATAAGGGAGAACCTGTTTTGGGAGAGTTTGTAAATAATGAGAGTAGGATTGTGGAAAATAATAAGGAGGAAGACGGTGTTGAAAATTATTCTTTTATACAGAGTTTTGAGGAAATTTTTGCTGATGAACTTGATATTCTTGGTAAGTTTGGGTCAGAATCAATTTGGGAACATCCTAGAAACCTTTCTTTTACCGAACTTTTTGCAGATGAACTCCAGTTTTTAAACGAACCTGACTTTGAAACTCAACACATACTTATTAAAAATTCAATTCATTCAGAAGACAATGCTTTGACCGCTTCAAAACTTCATCTTCACCTTCAACATTTTTTGCTCCCTACTTTTACACGCCCATGCCCTTTACTAACATCTAACCATTCTTTGTATATTCTCTTTTTCTTTTTATTATACCTATTCTTTTGCCAGCCATGGCACAATATCGACAAAATTTTTGAATGGCTGGTATTAATTTATGCACTAACCCAATCTTTTAACTTGTACATGTTGTAATTAGTCTTAGGTTTTTCCCTTTTCTTGAATAAAATTCTCACCCCGATGTCTAAATCTTGCTACCAGAAACGGAGGCAACGATGAGGACATCGAAAAACTCAAGTTTGGGGGTAGGCACTGCATCATGTATATATTCTGCATTGCATACATATTAAAAAACCCATAAAAATTGAAAAAAATTCCGAAAAATATAAAAAACTTTGTCGTCAGATTAGCTAATAGGATAACTTAGATTTTATTCCAAAAGTTTAGTTGATACGTTAGAAGTAACTAAATCCTAGACTTAGGAATTGAAAACCCTAAAAATAACCCTCATTCTGTTTAACCTTGGTAATTATACGTCCTTATAGTTTCTTTTTGAGAAATAGGTAATCTTGAGTTCAGTTCTTGAGTTAAGTCGAAATGAAGGGAGAGTATTGATGCTTTACTGAAAGATAAGTCTGAAAAACAGTTTCTGTTCTTGAGTCCAAAATTAGAAAATATATACCCTACAAACTGCACATACACGCACCTTGAAACTTGGGATAGTAGAGCATACCTAGAAATACTCTTGCCTGAAAGCCTAATAAGAAAGAAAAAAATGGTATTTAAAGCTAAACACCTAAAAGAGCATCATCGAAAAATATATCCGGTCTTGAAAAGAAAAATAAAAATAAAAGAAAAAATAAATAAAGTCAAGACTTGGACACTGCTATTTACGCTTTAAGCACATACATTCACTAATCGGTTGTTAGTGTCTCAAGAAGCATTAATAGTCGCATGAAAGGTGTATGAGCAATGCCGTCCATCCATTAATGAAAAGAAGTAGTATTAGCTATTAAGGCAGGGGTACTATAGCTTGAATTGAATTCTTAAGTGTAGGGGTGAAAATTTACACACACGTAGGGGTATACAATCGATTTTTGGAGGAAAAATAAAAATGAAGAATAAGACTTATGTTTTCTGTAAAGTTGATAACAATTCCTGATTAGAGATCGCATTTTAGAAGAAAAACTCAGAATTACCAATATCTTTCTAAACTGTAAATACGCATATGATATGAGATTAAATAGATAGGAGGTGTGAAACATACAGGTTGAATATTTCTAACTTAGGATGATAGAATTTCTAACTTAGATACTAAACAGTAGGAGTAGAATCGACGTTAACTTATGAAACTAGCATGACGGGATTTTGTGGGTGTAATCCGCTGAAAACCCTCAGGAGACAACACTCCTCCTACTAGGGACACCTGGAGGTTTAACGGCTTGTTGCACGTGCTCAGTGCAATCGCGTTCCCTGCGAAAGTGAGGCTAGGATTTTTTGTTTTGCTCGGGACAAGTAAAAGATAAGTTTGGGGGTATTTGTTCATCTCATAAAACTGTATTTTAATACCTCTCATTCATTATCTGTTTTGCTATATATCGGTACTATTAATCAGTGTCTGCTCAGTTATTACAATTTACAGGTATTCATGATACAACACTGAAAACATACTCAATATCACGGATATAACGTTTGGGAGCTGACACTGCAAGCAGACCGGAAAACCGACCGATATCCCATGAGCTCTTTTTGAAATAATGCATGTGTATACATTTTTTGTCTAAAAATGGTCTAACACACAAGTGTGGACATAGCTTGGTCCAAGTGGGGGCAGCCATGGCATGATGATTTGAGCAAGTGGGCATGTGGTGGTGTGATGGGCATTTATGTGCATTGAATGCTTAAAGCTTTGATGTGAGTTAAAGCAACCAAATTCCCTCTAAAACTCTGAAGACAAACCAGGGAATTTTAGACCAAGCAAACATCACCAGAGTGCTATTGGAGTGCACATAAACCCACCATGCAAACCCGAGCCCCTATGCTCGGAATTTGGACGAGCACATGCCCTCCAAAACCGGTGTGCTCGGCCAAACAATGCCCAATGGACCCCCATATTTTCACTGTCCCTCCCTTGATCCCATGTAAGCTTATTTTTATTGTTTGTTTATTCATCTTTTGTTCCTATAAATAGCATATCAGTGGCAAGGGGAGGGCTCTCTCTCATTCTCTCGTACAATGTATATTTCTTAGTTTCTTTCTTTTGGTTTAGCTTGAGGGTGAGTGTGCTTTATATTGGTTTCTTCTTTTTCTTCTCTCTTGAAGCTCTCATTGGAGAGCTTCATTAAGGAGGTTGAATAAGCTACCATAAATCTTGTATCTCTTCTTCAAGTGTTTATAATATATTGTTTCTTTCTTTTTATACTTGCTTTCTTTACTTACTTGCTTTCTTTTCATTATGCTTAACTAAATTTTTATTTGGTTGTGGTGTGGGTGAAGAAGTGAGATGAAAGGCTTTTCCTCCTCCACCTCTTGATTATGTTTAATATGCTTAACTTATGATTCTAGCTTAAATATTGCTAATGTATTGATATGATACGGTATTTTGACACATGGTTACTTGTAACCTCCTCATATACTGTATTCATTCCCTTTTCCCATTTCCAATGTTTAAGTTAAAATCCATTTGGTGTTAAGTTTGCTAAGTTTGGATATCGTATCTTTTGATCAATTGCTTGACAATCTTTTGTTCTCATATACGATATACTATCACAAATACTTAGCAAACTCAACACCAAAATCATTTGCTCTCGCTAACCACTTTGTGTTTTTCGGTATGCTTGCTAACCCTTGTGTTTAGTGTTGATATCCCAAGCGCGAACATACAAATGGTAAGTGATCAAAAGGACTCGTTTCGTACTTTGCGGCGAATATCGGATTTTGACGGTTTGTGCTCCGCAACCGCGTTGACAAATCGTGCTTCATGCCGGGACCAAGGTAAGGCCAGACAACTCATGACCAAGGGAGTGAAGAGGTAAATGTCACGATTCAAGATTCGAAGCCAAAGCCACAACCATTCTTCATTAACTTGTTTTCTTGCTTTTCTTTTTTTCATTCTTTTATAATTATTTATGGCAACCAACCATTTGTTAATTTGTTGAATCTTAAATCACGATACCTAATACACAATTCCCTGTGGATCGACCCATGCTTGCCGGCTCGCTACAACGTGCCGTGCACTTGCGGTTATAAAAATTAAAACGAGAACGATCTCGTGTGCGTATTCTGTTTCCTTCATTTTCATATCCGTTTCCGTAACATACGCGTTTGCACGCGCGGGTGAATTCCCAACAAGTTTTTGGCGCCGTTACGGAAAATATTGGGGTTGGAAAGGTTGCTGAGATCGTTCTCGTTTTAATCTTAAATCACGTTTCCGTAACATACGCGTTTGCGCACGGGGGTGAATTCCTTACACTCAACAACAAGCTCGGCAACAATTTCAGCAACCTTTCCAACCCCAACATTTTCCGACGAACAACTTTGCACCTTACAATAATTCATTTTCTCAAAACAACTTTGTTCCGTCAAATAACGATAAGGTCTCCTCGCTAGAACGGAGTCTTGAGGCTTTTGTAAAGCAATCGACTCAGTCCACCGTCAACATCCAGTCTTCTATTCATTCTCTGGTGCAACACACAACTGCACACGGGCAATGCATCAAGTCCATTGAAGCCAAGATTGTATAGCTGAACGCGGCCTTGAGCGAGTGAGAGAAAGGAAAGCTTCCATCTCAACCACTCCCAAATCTTGGTCACCCAGATAATGTCCATGTTGCTCTTAAACAACAAAACCATAATGTAAGTATCGTGACTACGTTGTGATCTGGAAGAATGCTGAACAACAATATTGGCGCCCAAATTAATGATGATGACACCCCAGGCACTTCATCCTCTCCTATTCCGTCTTCTTCTTCTTCTAAGCCCATTCTCCATTCTTCGCGAGGTCCTTCTTCTTCAACTGTTGTTTCGAACGGATCCACATCTCACTCTACTCTAACTCCAGTTTTGGATTCCGTTCCATCTCCACAATCTCCTCCACAAGCATTGGACTCAACCAATTTAAACAAAGCTCCATTTCCAAACCAGTTGAGATCCTATAAATAAAATCCATAAATGGAGAAGATTGTGGAGTTGTTCAAATAGGTTAACATCAACATTCCCCTCTTAGATGCAATTCAACAAGTCCCGTCTTACGTGAAAATCTTGTAAGACTTATGCACTAAGAAGAGGAAATCTCAGGTACCAAAGAAAGTTTTCTTAGCTGGTAACGTGAGTGATGCCATTATCCAAGACTTACCACAAAAATGGAAGGACCCTGGTTGTCCTACAATTTCAATAATCATTGGGGATAAGAACATCAATAGCATACTTTTGGATCTTGGTGCCAGTGTTAACCTTCTTCCTTATTGGTGTAGGAGAACTGAAACCTGCACATTATACTTTTCAAATCGCTGACCGATCTATCATCCATCTTTGGGGTAAGCTAGAGGATGTGTTGATAAAGGTTGGGGACTTCATATTCCCCATGGATTTCATTGTTTTAGATAGAAAACCTTTAGCCAACCCCCGGAATCAAATTCCGGTGATTCTCGGTCATCCATTCCTTGCAACCTCAAATGCGGTGATCAATTATCGAAATGGTTCCATGAACCTATATATTTTGGTAATATGACAATTGAACTCAATATTTTTAGGTTAGGGAATCGGCCATCCGAACCGAACGCTCATATACTGGATGTCTGTTCCATTCAGGAGATCGCCCCCGAGGACTGTGAATTTGAAGAATTTCTGTTTGATCATGGTGATCTTGACGCCACTAGTGTGTTCCTCTTTGAACCTACTTCTTCCGACTCTGATAACGAATACAAGTGCTTCATGTTTCTAAACGATCTTGGCTTGTCACCACCTGAGTTTGAATCTTTTGAATTTTCGGATGCGTTAGTTGAACCATTCGACTCTATTTCATACACTCACTTTGAACCGCCCTTGGAATCCTTTGAGTTCGAGACACGTTCTCCGATCTTGCCTTCGGTCATTTTTCCTCCGACGCTCGAACTTAAGCCTCTGCCGTCTCACCTCAAGTATGCTTACTTAGGTGAAAACGAGACCCTAGCAGTAATCATCTCGGCTTTTCTAGCTTTAAAGCAAGAGAAAGCCCTTCTCGCAGTCTTGCAATTAAATCGGCAAGCTTTTGGCTGGACGATGGCGGACATCAAGGGGATTAGTCCTATGATCGTTGAACATCACATTCATATGATGAACGATGCCAAACCAGCTAGGGATCTATAGAGATGATGGAATCCAGTCATAAAGGAGGCTGTGAAGAAGGAAATTGTCAACTGTCTGGATAGTGGTATCATTTACCCTATTTCCGACAGCCAATTAGTCAGTCTGATACACGTTATTCCTAAAAAGCCGGACATAACAGTCATCACAAACGAGGAAAATAAGTTGATCCCTACTCGCACCCAAACCGAGTAGCGAGTATGCATTGGTTATCGAAAACTCAATGCCGCAACGTGGAAGGATCACAGTCCGCTACCATTCATTGACCAAATGCTCGAAAGATTAGCTGGATATGAGTTCTACTGTTTTCTGGATGGTTACTCAGACTACAACCAGATTATTATCACCGAGAAAGACAAGGACAAAACCACTTTCACTTGTCCTTTCGGCACGTTCGCATATCACCGCATGCCCTTTGAGTTATGCAATACTCCCGCTACTTTTCAGCGGTGTATGATAGGAATATTCTCTGATATGATTGAGAAATTTCTGGAGATATTCATGGATGATTTCTCCATCTTTGGTGATTCCTTTGATGAGCGTCTACAACATCTTGAAATTGTCCTTACCCAATGTAAGGATAAAAATCTCATTTTAAACTGAGAGAAATGCCACTTCATGGTGCGCGAAGGTATTGTCCTAGAACATGTCATTTCGCAAAACGGCATCGAGATTGAAAAAGCAAAGATTGATATGATTTCCAACCTCCCTCCTCCCAAAAGCGTCAGAGATATCCGATCTTTCCTAGGCCATATCGGTTTCTACAAACAATTTATCAAGGACTTTAGCAAGATTGCTAGAACCTTGACTCTTCTTCTGGCCAAGAATACCACGTTCAACTTCGACTCGAGCTGTTTGACTGCTTTTGAATCACTGAGAAGCTCACTCACCACTGCTCCCGTTCTTTTTTCTCCCGACTGGATGCATCCTTTCGAGACTATGTGTGATGCATCCGACTTTGCTATCGGTGCGGTCTTAGGACAGCACACCGAGCAGGCGATCTACTATGCGAGCCGGACCTTGAATGACACACAAATAAACTATACGAAAACTGAGAAAGAGTTCTTGGCGGTTGTATTCACTTTGGAGAAATTCAGGCCATATCTCATTGGCTCCCCAGTCGTTGCCTACACTAATCATTCCACTCTCAGATATCTTTTTGCGAAAAGGATGTCAAATCTAGGCTAATACGTTGGATCCTCTTACTTCAAGAGTTTGACCTTATCATTATGGAAAAAAGAGGATGTGAAAACGTAGTGGCCGACCATCTTTCACGACTTCCTTCTTTGCCGACGCTTTTTTTCCCAATAAACGATGCTTTTCCTGATGAACAACTCTTAACAGTATCTTGTGAACCATGGTTCGTAGATATTGTGAACTATTTGGCAACAGGACTCATACCGAACGAATGGTCAAGTCAGCACAAATTTAGATTTTTATCCTAAGTAAAACACTTTTACTAGGACGAACCCTACCTGTTCAAGTAGTGTCCAGACCAAATCATTCGCCGGTGTATCCATGATAATGAGTTCAAGAGTGTGTTGTCGTTTTTCCACGATCAAGCGTGTGGCGGGAATTTTGGCCCAATAAAGACAGCTGAGAAAGTCTTGCAGTATGGTTTTTACTGGCCAAAACTTTTCAAAGATGCACATGATTACTGCAAGATTTGATCCCGATGTCAAGATTTTGGCCAGATTTCTAGGAGAAACGAGATGCCGCTCCAAACAATTCAGGTTGTTGAGATATTCAATGTTTGGGGGATAGATTTCATGGGCCCGTTTCCCAACTCTTTTGGGAACCTGTACATTCTTTTAGCTGTTGATAATATCTCCAAATGGGTCAAGGCAGTGCCGAGCCGAACGAACGACAACAAGGTTGTCGTTAGATTCCTGAAAGAAAACATCTTTTCCCAGTTCGGGCACCCTTGCGCTATCATTAGCGACAATGGGACACATTTCTGCAATAGGTCTTTCGAGGTCTTGATGTGGAAATACTCGATTAATCACAAGCTATCCATGCCCTACCACCCCCAAACATGTGGGCAAGCCGAAATTTCAAATTGGCAAATCAAGAAAATATTGGAGAAAACGGTTTCTAGGAACCGTAAAGATTGGTCTTTGAAACTAACCGATGCCCTTTGGGCATTTTGAACTGCATACAAGACTGATCTTGGCTTGTCTCCCTATCGGCTTGTGTATGGAAAGGCTTGCCACCTCCCTATGGAAATCAAGCATCACGTATTTTAGGCAATCAAAGAGCTGAAATTCAACCTTGAAGATGCGGGCAGCTATCGGAAGCTGCAACTTAATGAATTGAACGAGCTTCGGGATGAGACTTACGAAAATGCGGTTGTTATATAGAACCAAATAAAGGTGTTTCATGATAAACACTTTATGCGCAAAACTTTCACGCCAGGACAACAGGTACTTCTTTACGACACCAGACTCCATTTCCATACCAGTAAGCTTCGATCTTGCTGGAAAGACCTTTTCTTGTGCGGTATGTATACCCGCACGGCGCGGTGGATTTGGAGAATCCGATGGACAGTTCACTATTCAAAGTGAACGGACAAAGAGTAAAACCGTTCCTTACCGTAGAACCATCGGAGGAGCTCCTGATATTGCAGGAGCCAGTTTACATTGCCTAATCTTTCTCCGTTTACCACCAAACTTCGATTATCCATTAATAAACAGTGGAAACACTGTTTCAAATTAATTTCGGAGTATGAATATACCATCTTGTGTGTGTGTGTGTGTGTGTGTGTGTTTGTTGTTAGTGTTTATGCCCTAGAAGGCCATTACTGTATCATACTAGCTTGTATATTACTTAATGGAAGCTTGGGATATTCACATGTATATAACAGTCTTGCTAAACATGGTAGTATGCTACTTGGTTTTTCTATCTTAATATGTGAGTGTACATATTGATAGAGCTCTTAAGATCTTGCTTGTCTACCAGCGTTGTGATGGCAGTCACACTAGTGGGGGCTGGGTAGTCTACAAGCACATCCTTATTCAGGTCCCTGGTCGTTGGATTATCGAGACAGAGCATCGATACTCCGGAGTAGACTGGTGTGTACGCTTCTCATCCCAGTTGGGGAGATGGTCTGTCCCACAGCCGTCAGTACGTCGTACTGGAGATAGTATACAGGTGCTCGTTAGGTTACGGGTACACCGGACAGGACTCACAGGGAACTGTTGGTTGGTTTGATACCAGTCGTCAGTGAACAGTTCCCAGGTGACATGAGTACAGCGTAGTCCGCAGACTTGACACTGCTACTTCGCCTCGAGTGTGTCCCACTGTTCTTAGATTGCTACCCTACCACGGCTCAAAGGAGTCGTGCAAACAGGTAGCAGTTGGGTGCAGTCCCGAGCACTTGGAGGCAGTGGCGGTTAGACAGGATTCGTCCCTCCCGGTATTGGGAGTAGATATCGTGCTGTGTCAGAGAGCCATTACGCAAAGTCCCTGGCCAGGGCAATCGAGATTTGCTGGTAGGTTCCAGTAGTTTCTCAGGGTGTAATGGGCTTCCCTCCGACACGACTTATACCGCTATTAGGGGACTGACGCTTGCCGCCCCCTAGGCCCGATATGCGATAGTCTTGGACGAACGGACCGGACTGTATGGAGATTGTCACATCAGACTCAGTAGGAGTTCGGATGGGTTTTCTCATCGGCCTTCTTATCGACAACTACCTGGGGACCGTTACGTACAGCTAGTGCCGCTTGCGGTCTATGGTTAAACCCACTGCCAGCGTAGTAGTCGAGTCTCTAGAGTCCCACACAGAGAGTTTCCTACTCCAGGAGAAATGATATAGAGGTTGCATGGTTTTGCGACAAAGGGTTCGGACGCATACGTGCGTTTACGCGCGTACGACTTTCGGACAGTTTTTACCAGTCGGCTTTGGTTTAAGCCAGTTACTGGTATCCGGTTATTGGATTTTTACAGTCTAAAGTTTTTCCGTATTTTTGCGGATTGGAGGGGCGTTCTCGTAATTGTACGAGAAGCTTCTAGAAGATGTGACTAAGGAGGTTAAGGTGACATAAGCTTTGGATAAGATTAGTGAGTCATGAGGGTGATTCATCATGATCATTAATGCACCATAAATGCTTAATGACTCATGTTAATGAATCACCTCTTTTCATTTATGAAGCATGCTTATTCATTTCTATTTATTCATTATTCTTTAATAAGAATGCTTCATAATATATTATGATACACTCTCTCTCATCTCTTATCTCATCTCACATTCTCTCTCCTCAAGCTCTCATCTTCAAGAGACTAATCCTTAATCCTCATGTGTTGAGATCAAAGGTTTAGTTAGACTTAAACATCCATTACCTTCACTCTATATCATCCTTTCTTCTTTGATTAGCAATCAAAGTAGATTAGTTACCTCAAGTTAGAGGTGTAGCTTGGTGTTTTGCTCTCGGGTGGATCGTCTACTACCTAGAGAAGGTCGAGGAGAACAAAGGAGGACACAAAGACGAAGGACCGGTTTCATTAGGTATAATCCCTAAACACAATTGAAAAGAAACTCTTTGTGTACGGTTATTTATAGTTTAGCTTCGATTCAAGCGGTTAGTCGATGTTCGTTCTTTAAACTTGATCGATTTTGAAAATTCCGCCTCCCCACAAGTACTGGGGTGTACTACATCGACTTACAGTGGTATCAGAGCCTCGCTAAACACTAAATAACTTAATTGCAAATTTGTACGAATTTCGAACGGAAAAACGAAGCCGGAAAACCCTAAAAAATGCAAGTTTCTGTCGAAATTTAAATGATGTCCAAAAATTTTTCAGGTGAGTTCAGAGAGCTTGACATGACACCAGTAGAACACCCAAGAAAAACAGTCGCCTGAATCGTCTAACTCGCCGCGGAAGCGCGGCCTCAGCCTACTGAGTCGCCGCTCTTCCGCCGCCGAGTTGGCGAGTCAGGAACCGAGTTTTCTTCTGTTGCTTCTCTGTGTAATTTGGGGTTTTCTGGAATATTTAATATTTGCTCAGGTTACTGTTTAACAGAGCAGATTTTGGAGCAATATTGATGTTGTTTAATCGATCGAAATTGTACAGTATTTGCATATTGGATTATATCTGTGATTGTTTAATGTGTTCGTAAACCTCCCCTAACTGCTAGTATGTCGGTTGGCAGGGGGTTGCACATTTCTGAAATGGTTATATCTGTTTGTGCATATAAACTGTATTGGACTGTTGTGGTGTATAGCCGGGGTTAGCAATGGAATATTGTTTAATTCATTTGTTGTAAATGTAATTTGTTGTAATATTATTTTTGCGGGGCACTTCCAGGTTGCGGTCGTAGCCACCGTTGTATTATTTCATTTTACTGTTTTTGCTCCTAGGACTGACCCAAGGTGGGGTACACAGACTGCCGGGTGGGTAGTTTGCCGTACCCGTAGGGGTCGAGGGTGGGGTAACGGCTATTCATCACAACTGTGTAATCTGTCTTTTCTTGCAGGCTCAAAAGAAATACAGATTGCTTGGAAATCTAATATTGTTTATCTGTGTTCTGGAATGTATATCATTGCGTCAGACGAATGTAAAATATCTATATTTATTGTAGCTATTTAGACGTCACTTATGTTTTACACCCGCGCTAGCCCAGCCCCCGCTCTGTCGTTAGTTAAGTAACCTAACGGGTGATGACGGGACCCAGTGGCGAATGCGGATGGCATAAGAGGACGTTGTATTTTCGTTGTTTTCTGCAATGATAGGTTAATGATGGGACGCATTATCTATAATGTAAAGAAAATAAACCAAAGTTTTAATCGTTGGAACAATTTAAAAGAAACCACTCGGTTATTTTTAAAACAGATATTTTTAAAATGCGGAGATTTAACCACTCCTTTTAAAAGCTATCAGGTTCCTTCGGTTATATCAAGTTCACTACGTTCACGGTTTCGCCAAAACCAGTCGTAGCCCTCCGTCATTTCATTTGGGTATTCAGTAGTATTCAAGCTATGCATATTTGGCCAACGTCATGGCATAGTGTTTGGTAGCTGCTGGGTATTCATTTGTTGCATAGATAGATGAGTTGATTTGGGACAGTCGTATTATCATTTGGCCAACGTCAGGGATATATACGGATGGGTTCAAATTAACAAGATAATGATGGGTAGAACTTGACATGTGACTTATGACATTTTGACCAACGCCAAGGTCATAAGAGCATGGGGCAAAAAATCCATATCGGGAATTTCTAAAGAAACTGAAATTTGCAAAGAGATGCATACCATTTTGAGTTTGATGAATGTTGGTAGCATTCCTACAACATTATCAGACGATGATATTTGGATCCCGATCCTACTGTGAGTATATGCTACTTATCAGGATATTCGTCACTTAACGATCAATGCTATAAACCTAGTAGGTGTCCAGAAAAGTGTCAGCGGGGTTACGCCCCCAGAGAAAAGAGGTTATTTAATTAAGGAACTTCGCGAAAGCATTGGAAAACCTCCCTCGAAGTATCGACACCGGCCTGGCTGAACGGTTAAGCAAGTATTGTACGGTGAGAATAGTCCTGGCTAATTCTTCTTTTATGGTTTGAGGAAGGATTCGAGAAACAGTGGGAGCCATCCAGTTTAGATAAACTAAAAACCACTATAAACTTGCAAGAGCATCATGCTAAAGAGTTTTCTTCTCTCTCTCCTAATTGCAGCGACCCTGAAAATGACTGGACTTAAGTTACTTTTAGAGAAAAATATACTGACGGGGCCAAACTATAAAGATTGGCTGCGGAATGTCAAAATGGCTTTGACCTATGACAAACTGGGGTACGTCCTCACCGCTACGGCACCTGCTGTCCCTGGTCCCAAATCCAGCAATGCGGATAAGGAAATCCGCAAAACCTGGGATTTAGATTGCGCGAGAGCCAAGTGCATCGTGCTTGCCTCGATGAACAATGAACATCAGAGGAGGCACGAGGATATGTCCCTAGATGGCATATTTCTCCATACAAAGGAACTTTATGGAGAGCAATCTCGTATAGCAAGATACGAGACCTCTAAGAACTTGTTTCGAGCGAGGTTGGCTGTCGGGTCATCGGTAGGTGAACATGTCCTAAAGATGATCGGCTATATAGAAGAGCTCGCAGACCTTGGGACGACTTTGGATAATGAGCTCTATACAGACCTTATTCTCCAGTCCCTTCCTCCTACCTACGCCCAGTTTATCCTCAACTTCAATCTTCAAGGAAAAGAAGTTGAACTTGCGGAACTCCTGAACATGTTAAGGAGTGCAGAGGGCACCTTGCAGAAGGCAAGGGAAACACCCGCTATGTTTGTTGGCGGTACATCTTCTTCCGGGTCCAAGGCTAGGGCCAAAGGAAGGAAGAAGAAGGCCGCACCCAGACCTAGAGGAGGTGTTAGTAAGGTAGGAGGGAAGGGAAAGAAAAAGAAAGCAGTACCGATAGTTGGTCAGGATGAGTGCTTCCATTGTCACAGGAAAGGGCACTGGAAGAAGGATTGCAAGGCGTGGAACGCCAAGAACCAGGAACCGAAGCAAGCTGTGGCTTCGACTTCAGGTGTGTTTGTAATTGAGAATTGTCTGTCGATCAACTCTACTTCCTGGGTATTGGATACCGGATCAGGATCTCATATTTGCAATTCATTGCAGGCACTGAGAAACCGTAGAGTGCTGAAGGAAGGTGATATGATCCTCAGGGTTGCTAACGGAGCTAGCGTGGGAGCTGCGTCCGTCGGGGATTATCACCTAGGATTGACGAGTGGACACATTTTGGTTTTACATAACTGTTATTTTGTACCCAGCTTAACGTGTAATATCATATCAGTTTCCTTGTTATCAAATAAAGGTTATGATTTCACGTTTGTAAGAGATGTTGTCAACATCCACCTTAATCATGGTTTGATTGGGTCCGGTACTCTAAATAACGGCATATATGTTTTAAACCAACTCCAAATTTTCAATGTCCAGAACACACTAAAAAGAAAGTCTCCAGATTTAAATAAAGCTTTCTTATGGCATTGTAGACTGGGTCACATCAATGAGAGAAGGTTGACTAAGTTGCATAGAGAAGGATATTTGGACTCGTTCGAATATCAATCTTATGACACTTGTCAATCTTGTCTCAAAGGAAAGATGACAAAGACTCCATTCACTGGACAAGGAGTAAGAGCGAGCGAGCTCTTAGGACTCATACACAGCGATGTATGCGGTCCAATGTCTACACATGCGAGAGGTGGTTATTCCTACTTCATTACTTTTACAGATGATTTCTCTAGGTATGGATATGTTTTCTTAATGAAACATAAATCAGAGGCCTTTGAGAAATTCCTGGAATACAAGAGTGAAGCGGAAAACCAAACAGGCAAAAGTATTAAGACACTAAGATCTGATCGAGGTGGAGAATACTTAAGTGCCGAGTTCCTAGGTTACCTAAAAGAGAAAGGAATTCTCTCTCAGCTTACTCCTCCATACACTCCACAGCACAACGGTGTATCGGAGAGACGGAATCGAACCCTATTGGATATGGTACGATCCATGATGAGTAATGCTGAGTTACCGCGATCTTTCTGGGGATATGCGCTAGAATCAGCGGCATATATTTTGAACAGAGTTCCAACCAAAACTGTGCCTACCACACCATATCAGATGTGGAGTGGGAAGAAACCCTATCTTCAGTATATAAGGATTTGGGGATGTCCAGCTTTTGTCAAAAAGCAGTTTGTGGACAAGCTCGAGGCACGATCAGTAAAATGTATGCTTGTAGGATATCCAAAGAACTCCAAGGGATATTGCTTCTATTACGCAGAGGAACAAAAGGTTTTTGTTTCTCGTAATGCCCATTTTCTAGAACAACAAGTTTTAGAAAAGGATACAAATGGGAGCGAAATAGAACTGGAAGAAATTCCAGAACCACAAGCTGCTACTGAAAGTTTGGTAGAACCAGAGGTTCAAGAAGAACAGAACATTCCCGCACCCCTCCGCAGGAGTAGTAGGCCGTCTCATCCGCCTGAGAGATACTACGGTTTTCTCATAGACGGGGATAGAGAGGATTGCATCATAGATGATGATGAACCTACTGACTTCCAGCAGGCCATCCAGAGCGGCGACTCGGTACGATGGCTAGATGCAATGCGGACCGAAATGGAGTCCATGTACACCAACAAAGTATGGACTTTGGACTTTGCTCCAGATGGGGTAAAACCCATAGGATGCAAATGGATCTTCAAGAAAAAGATTGGTGTAGATGGACAGGTGGAAACCTACAAGGCTAGACTTGTTGCAAAGGGTTTTCGTCAAAGACCTGGTTTGGACTATGACGAAACTTTTTCTCCAGTGGCTATGCTCAAATCCATTCGGGTCCTTCTTGCTATTGCTGCCTTCCATGATTATGAAATCTGGCAGATGGACGTAAAGACGGCTTTTCTGAATGGAAATTTAGAAGAGAGCGTCTATATGGATCAGCCAGAGGGTTTCAATCAGAGTGGGAGCAGTGGGAAAGTATGCAAGCTGCTTAAGTCTATTTATGGACTAAAGCAGGCATCGCGGAGTTGGAACATCTGTTTTGATGAGACAGTCAAAGAATATGACTTTATCAAAAATCCAGATGAGCCGTGCATATATAGTAAAGTTGTAGCCAGAAGTGTCGTATTCCTCGTCTTGTACGTGGATGACATTCTATTGATAGGAAATGACATTCCTATGCTACAATCTGTCAAAGGATTCTTGTCACACAGGTTCTCAATGAAAGACCTGGGTGATGCCTCTTACATTCTGGGGATCCGGATCTATCGTGATAGATCCAAGAGGATGTTGGGACTTTCGCAGTCCAGGTATATCGACACTATACTGAAAAGATTCAGTATGGAAGATTCTAAGCGCGGTAATCTACCGGCTTGTCACGGAATCACCCTCTCCAAAGAGATGTCTCCCAAGACTGATTTGGAAAGGGAACGCATGTCAATTATACCCTACGCTTCTGCGGTAGGCTCTATAATGTATGCGATGTTGTGTACCAGACCAGATGTAGCTTACGCACTGAGCGTGGTAAGCCGGTATCAGTCAGACCCAGGGGAGAAACACTGGATAGCAGTAAAGAACATTCTCAAGTACCTGAGGAGGACTAAGGAGATGTTCTTGGTTTACGGCGGAAAAGACCTCAGGTTGGAGGCCTTTGCTGATTCCGGCTTCCAGAGTGATAAGGACGATTCCAAGTCCATGTCGGGTTATGTCTTTACCCTCAATGGAGGGGCGGTGTGCTGGAGGAGCTCTAAGCAGGACACCGTTGCTGACTCGACGATGGAAGCGGAGTATATAGCTGCTTGCGATGCCGCAAAAGAAGCAGTCTGGATGAAGAAGTTCCTAACAGAACTTCAGGTTGTTCCTACCATAGTTGATCCAATACCTCTGTATTGCGACAACAACGGAGCTATAGCTTTAGCGAAGGAACCAAGGTCCCATCAGAAGTCCAGACACATCTTGAGGCGGTATCACCTGATCAGGGAGATCATTGATCGTCAGGAGATCGAGGTTCGGAGAGTTGCTTCAGAAGAGAACATTGCTGATCCATTCACGAAGGCCCTTCCTCAGATTCAGTTCGAGAGGCTACTCGAGATCATTGGTCTACGATATGCCAGTACATGGCCCTAGTGCAAGTGGGAGATTGTTAGTGTTTATGCCCTAGAAGGCCATTACTGTATCATACTAGCTTGTATATTACTTAATGGAAGCTTGGGATATTCACATGTATATAACAGTCTTGCTAAACATGGTAGTATGCTACTTGGTTTTTCTATCTTAATATGTGAGTGTACGTATTGATAGAGCTCTTAGGATCTTGCTTGTCTACCAGCGTTGTGATGGCAGTCACACTAGTGGGGGCTGGGTAGTCTACAAGCACATCCTTATTCAGGTCCCTGGTCGTTGGATTATCGAGACAGAGCATCGATACTCCGGAGTAGACTGGTGTGTACGCTTCTCATCCCAGTTGGGGAGATGGTCTGTCCCACAGCCGTCAGTACGTCGTACTGGAGATAGTATACAGGTGCTCTTTAGGTTACGGGTACACCGGACAGGACTCACAGGGAACTGTTGGTTGGTTTGATACCAGTCGTCAGTGAACAGTTCCCAGGTGACATGAGTACAGCGTAGTCCGCAGACTTGACACTACTACTTCGCCTCGAGTGTGTCCCACTGTTCTTAGATTGCTACCCTACCACGGCTCAAAGGAGTCGTGCAAACAGGTAGCAGTTGGGTGCAGTCCCGAGCACTTGGAGGCAGTGGCGGTTAGACAGGATTCGTCCCTCCCGGTATTGGGAGTAGATATCGTGCTGTGTTAGAGAGCCATTACGCAAAGTCCCTGGCCAGGGCAATCGAGATTTGCTGGTAGGTTCCAGTAGTTTCTCAGGGTGTAATGGGCTTCCCTCCGACACGACTTATACCGCTATTAGGGGACTGACGCTTGCCGCCCCCCTAGGCCCGATATGCGATAGTCTTGGACGAACGGACCGGACTGTATGGAGATTATCACATCAGACTCAGTAGGAGTTCGGATGGGTTTTCTCATCGGCCTTCTTATCGACAACTACCTGGGGACCGTTACGTACAGCTAGTGCCGCTTGCGGTCTGTGGTTAAACCCACTGCCAGCGTAGTAGTCGAGTCTCTAGAGTCCCACACAGAGAGTTTCCTACTCCAGGAGAAATGATATAGAGGTTGCATGGTTTTGCGACAAAGGGTTCGGACGCATACGTGCGTTTACGCGCGTACGACTTTCGGACAGTTTTTACCAGTCGGCTTTGGTTTAAGCCAGTTACTGGTATCCGGTTATTGGATTTTTACAGTCTAAAGTTTTTCCGTATTTTTGCGGATTGGAGGGGCGTTCTCGTAATTGTACGAGAAGCTTCTAGAAGATGTGACTAAGGAGGTTAAGGTGACATAAGCTTTGGATAAGATTAGTGAGTCATGAGGGTGATTCATCATGATCATTAATGCACCATAAATGCTTAATGACTCATGTTAATGAATCACCTCTTTTCATTTATGAAGCATGCTTATTCATTTCTATTTATTCATTATTCTTTAATAAGAATGCTTCATAATATATTATGATACACTCTCTCTCATCTCATTATCTCATCTCACATTCTCTCTCCTCAAGCTCTCATCTTCAAGAGACTAATCCTTAATCCTCATGTGTTGAGATCAAAGGTTTAGTTAGACTTAAACATCCATTACCGTCACTCTATATCATCCTTTCTTCTTTGATTAGCAATCAAAGTAGATTAGTTACCTCAAGTTAGAGGTGTAGCTTGGTGTTTTGCTCTCGGGTGGATCGTCTACTACCTAGAGAAGGTCGAGGAGAACAAAGGAGGACACAAAGACGAAGGACCGGTTTCATTAGGTATAATCCCTAAACACAATTGAAAAGAAACTCTTTGTGTACGGTTATTTATAGTTTAGCTTCGATTCAAGCGGTTAGTCGATGTTTGTTCTTTAAACTTGATCGATTTTGAAAATTCCGCCTTCCCACAAGTACTGGGGTGTACTACATCGACTTACATTTGTGTGTGTGGATATTCTTGTCCAGTGCATATACATTTTGTTTTGTTCTTCTGACGAGCATCCCGGTCTTATAAATGCTCAGTTTTGTGTATCAGGATATTTCTTTCCTGGTGAAATTCCTATTTTGTAAAAAAAGGGGGGCGGGTTCTTTTGTAAATATTCAAGAATATGTGAGAAGAGAACAATTCATAAACAAAATTTTCAAATTTTAGAGGGTTTTAGTGCAAATAAGGTCCTTTTTTGACCAACCTTTGACTCCCCCTTTAAAACCCCTTCTTCTCTCCTTTATTCCCAACCCGACCCTTCAGCTCTCATTTCTCCCAAATTCCTAGCAGCCACCAAGAGCACCACCAGCGAACCACAGAACCGCCGCTGGCAGCTCCCCAGACCGCGCATCCACCGTCGTTCTTCTACTGCACCCTCTGAAAATTTTAGAGGAGGTTTGTTTTTTCGATCTCATCTCTTTAGAACCGTTAAAATTATATTTTCTATTCAAATAGCTCACAGTTTTCAATTTGAGAGGGATTTCTCTGCAATGTTCGCCCATGACCTGTATGGTAGTTATTTTGGCAATGAAATCCGAAAACATGGATGGAATTACTTATTGTATAACCATCCAAACGCATTCGGGCTTCCGGATCTCGTTGATCATTTTTTTGAGAGCATGAAGGAGGAATGTTTAGCCAATTATGGGTTTATACGCTTGTTTTGGGGGGATCGGAAAATTATGGTAGATAGAAACTTGATTCATGAAGTAATTTTGATACCTCGTATCCCCGCTAATAACCAACCCCTCCGATTTGAGAATTACATGCCATTGATGGACGATAGTTGTTCTAGAGAACCCAAGAAAGGAATTTTTAGACGTACGCTATATACGAATGTATTAACCGTGTGCCATTGGGCACAAAATAATATCTTTGGTAGTTCGCATAACACCAATTTTTTGACTCCATCCCTACACATTGTGCACACACTGATGATGAAAAACCAAAACTATGACATGTGCACCATACTATTACACTCGATTGGTGTCGAAAAAAAGACGGCCAATTATCTGTGCCTAATATTAGTGATACAATTGTGTCGCTATTTCCTTCCTGTAGAGGAGTTTGATGCTTTTATGTATATGGGGGTTCCCATTTGACCCCTAGTTGAGGGTGTGTCCACGTCATACACTAGACTTCATGGGTTATGGTCGCGAACCGAGCCGGCCGAGGATGTGATGGAAGAGACCCCCAGCTCGAGTTCCACAGCGAGCGATGAGGAGCTGACCCCCGCCGAGCAAGCACGCTTGCTGCGGCGTACTCATAAGGGGGTCGAGATAGTTTTAGGGATGCTGACGACTTTTGATCAGCGTATTACGAGTCTAGAGCAGGGGATGTCTACCCTGTTGGTATGAGGTGAGAGAGCGAGATTGAGGGGTCGTAGTGCTGACACCAGTGGAGCTGGCATGAGTGGTACTGCGTCTAGTTCTAGGAAACGTAGTAGGCAGCAGTGAGGACACTGCTGTGAGTAAGTTTGGGGTGGGTTTGTTGTAAATAGCTATCCATGCATTCTGCATCTGCCCTTTTTTTTGTAAATATTTATTCTTTTGTTTGCATGTTTAAATTCCGCATCGCATCATGTTTATATTTCTGCATTGCATTGTTATCTTTAAAACCCATAAAAATTTGAAACTTAAAAAAACATTTCATCATGTTTATATTTCTGCATTGCATTATTATCCCTAAAAAACCAAAAAAACAAAAAAAAAAATGTGTCAAAGTTAGCTATTTAGATTCAAATTCAACAAGATGGTTGACTGGTTAGAAATAACTAAATCTTAGGCTTAATAATTGAAAACCCTAAAAATAACCCTCCTTGAATTATAGCTATAGTAAATATACGTCCTTGCAGTTTATTTAGAAGTAAGTAATCTTGAGTTCAGTTCTTGAGTTAAGTTGAAATGAAGGAAAAGTATTGAAAGTTGTATTGAAGAATAAGTCTGAAAAATAGTTTCTATTCTCAAGTCCAAATTCAGAAAGTATATACCCTACAAACTGCACTTACACACACCTTAAAACTTGGGATAGTAAAGGATACCTAGAAATACTCTTGCCTAAAAACCCAGTATGAAAGAAAAAATGGTATTCGTAACTAACCATCAAAAGAGCATCGTTGAAAAATATATCCGGTCTTGAATAAAAAAGAAGAAAAAATTGTGTATATTACAAGACCTGGAAACTGCTATTTATGCCTTAATAAGCTCACACACTCGGTAATCGGCTGATTAGTGCATCAGGAAGCAGTAGTATTCGCATGAAAAGAGTGTGAGAAAATCCGCCCATCATTAATAAGAAAAAAGGTAGTACTAGGTATTAGGGCAAGGGTACTATAGCTTGAATTGAGTTCCTAAGTGTAGGGGTGAAATTACACACACGTAGGGGTATATGATCGATATTTGGAGGAGAGATAGGAATGAAGAACATGGCATATATCTTCCTTATCTTCCTTAGAGATGATAGAAATTCCGGATTTGAGACTACGCTTTAAAAGGAAAACTCAAGAGAAACTGAGATCTTTATAAACTGACAAAACGTACAGGATCTCAAGTTAAATGAATAGGAGGTGTGAAGAATAAAGGATGGATAATTCTAACTTAGGATGATAGAGTTTTTATCTAGAACGTTGAACTGTAGGAATGGAGTCGACGGCCAACTTGACAGGATTTTATGGGTAGTATCTGCTGAAAACCCTCAGGAGACAAAACCCATCCTCTAAGGCAACCTAAGGGTTTAACGGCTTGTTGCACATACTAAGTGAAACCGTGATGCCTACGAAAGTGAGCTTTTTGGAAATAAAATGTCTTTGATCGGGACGAGCAAAAGATAAATTTGGGGGTATTTGTTCATATCAGAATTTTGCACTTTTATACAACCCATTCTTGATCGCATTGCATATAGGTAGGTACTTGTGATCCTTATTTGCTATATAATTACAGGTTACAGGTTCTCAGTCCAAAACAATGAAAATCATGAACAATCATGACAAATTCAGGACAACTGCCAGCAACGGATAAAAATACGGGTTCCGCTCATCATCCGGCAGGTGCCGCTTACCATTTTAAGAGACAAAGGTTAAGCAAAGGTCATTCAAGCACAAAGCACGAGAAAGGCAACATGTGAATCAAGTTGACAACGTGGAGCTCGAGAAAAGCAAGACAAAAAGTCAACACATTTTCATCTTTTAGACTGTTGAAAATCTGGGAGCAAAATAGAATGATTCTGCAAATACAAGTGCACTAAACAGAAGATAAAAGCAACACAAGACAACCCAAGAAAAATGGAGCTCTAAGTCATCAAAATGACAGCGGTTCCGCGGTCTAATGCACCTATTGGTGGCGGAACCGCGGCCACCACGTGGCGTCTCGCGCCAAAAATTTAGGGGTAGTTTTGATTTTTTGTAAGGGCTCAGAAAAAGACCCTAGGGCTTCATTTTACTGCCTATAAATACTCCATATCAGAGCCATATCAATGATGTATATTTTCACTAGTTTTTTGTTAGAATTTAGTGTAACTTCTTCTTCATCATCATCTTTTCTCTATTAAAATTGTAGTGAGAGCTTTTGAGTGGAACTAAGCGTTGGAAAGCCTAGCTTATACTCGCAAGTTTCCCTCCTAGTCGTGCTAATCCCCGTTGTTGTCGATTACCGTAACATCGATATCAAGAGTGGCAAACGAAAGAAGTGAGTGAACTCCTAACTCAAACTAACATAATCATAACCCTAACAAGCTTCTATTAACATACATATCTAAGCACATAATTAACTATGAACAAACTCGGACAATTTGGACTTAACTCGTTAAAACACTAAGAAAAAGATTCCTATCTCTCCGTGGATCGACCCATACTCAACCGGTTATCTACCAAACGAAATCGTCTTGATTGCGGTAATTAAAACTAGCATAAAACCTTAAAAATCAAATAACTAAAACGCATTGATCTTTCTTTCCTACTCCAATACCGTAGAGTATTCCGATAGGGGGAACACACAACATCTTTATTTCACAGGTCACAATTGTGTCTTCCTTTGTTAGTTGTGTAAGTAAGCACTCTATTTATATAACCCCTTCCATTAAGCTAGTTATGGTAGTTTTCAAAACCACCTGATGGTTCCATGGTAACCACACATAACTAAATGTGGGTAACCATACATAACTAAATGTGGATAACTTATTGGATAACCATTCAAAACTTCATGAGAATAACCACCATAAATGTAACACCCTGGAATGATCGTACGATAAATTAATGTAATAATTGATCTTATGGTTGTTTAAAATTATTTGATCAATAGATCGAGTTTGTGCCATAGAATTTTATTATTATAGGCTTTATTGATATATTGATGTGGTTTGGATTTCCATGGAGTTTATTGATCATCGTTATTATTGGTCATGGAAACTTATTGGATGGTAAATATTTAATTATGAAAAGATTTATGGTTGTGAGATTGGAAGGTTATATGGCAAATAATTAAATTTTATATTATCTTTAATCCCTAGTCCAAGTTGGTATAAGGTTAATAAAATACCCGACCACATTAATAATTAGCCTATTTAAACAATCATAACTCTCATGAATGTTAGTAATATATTCCCTAGAGGCCATTATTGTATAGTAATGGATTGTATATTATATTTTGGAAGCTTAGGATATACACGGATATAATAACAATCTTGCTCAATACGATAGTATACTATCTGGTTTGATTCTATCTTAATATGTGTATATGTTTCTTTTAGCATATCACTAATACATATTGATAGAACCCTTCGGATCTTTGCTTGACTACCAGCGTTGTGAAGGCAGTCACATTAGTGGGGGCTGCGTGGTCTATAAGCACATCCTTATACTTGTCTCTAGTCGTAGGATTATCGAGACAGGGCATCGATACTCCAGAGTAGACTAGTGTATACGCTTCTCATCCCATTCAGGGAGATGGCCTGTCCCGTAGACATTGGTATGCGATACCAGAGATAGTATACAGGTGCTCATTAAGTTATGAGTTATACTGGACGGACTCGATGGGAACTGCTGGTTAGTATTATACCTATCGTCAGTTAGCAATTCCCGGGTGACATGAGTACAGGTTAGTCTGTTGACTTGAAATCACTATTCGTCTCGAGTGTGTTCCCACTATACTTAGATTACTACCCTACAACGGCTTAAATGAGTCGTGCAAACAGGTTGTGGTTGGGTGCAGTCCCGAAGCACTTGGAGGAAGTAGGGGTTAGAAGGGATTCGTCTCTCCTGGTATTGGGAGTTGATATCGCACTTTGTTCCGATAGCCAATACAAAAACTCCCTGGCCAGGGCAAGCGAGATTTACTGGTAGGTACACCAGTAGTTTCTCAAGGTGTATTGGGTTCTACACCGGCACAACTTATTGCGCTATTAGGGGTCTAACGGTTACCACCCCTTAAGCCCGATATGCAATACTCTTAGACAAACAGACCAGACTGCATGGAGATTGTCATGGATAGGCTCAGTAGGAGTTCGGTTGAGTTTGCTCATCGGCCTTCTTATCAATAGATACCTGGGTAGCCGTTACATACAGCTAGTGCCACTGACGAACTTGTGGTTAAACCCACTGCCATACTGTTGAGTCTTTAGAGTCCCACACAGAGGGTTTTCCTGGTTCAGGCGAAACGATATAGAGGTAGTATGGTTTTACGTGCAGAGTTCCGATCATATATGTGTACTAGTTGCACGGATATTGTTCGGATGGATAATACTGGTGGGCTTTGGTTTAAGCCGGATTCTAGTATTATATTATTGGATTATTATTATCTCATCGTATTCGTATTTTTGCAGTATGAATACAAGTATGTATATACGGTGAGAGTATTCTTGTAATTTCACAAAAGATACTTCTAGAAGGGGACACCTCGTTATTGGATTTATCTATATTTGGAAATAGATTAATGAGGTGGAAAATGGAGATATTTGTGTGTCACGACCCGAAAGTACGGAACGTGACTGGCACTTAGATTACGAGACGTCTAAAGGCGTACCGTAACCTAAGTCAGCCAAAGCCCAGAAAATCTAAACCAAAATCAAAAGCGAATGAAGGAAAACCTTTAATGAAGACGGTTTTTAAAAATCATTTAAGTTGCATAGAATCCCTTTTTAAAACATCAAAAATTTCCGAAAATTTCGGCAGAGTCTCCCCTGTATTTTCTATCCCCCAAAATGGGTACAACAAGATAATAAACCTGTAATCATAAAATGGCATCCCCAAGCGGGAGCTAGCTCTTCGCCCAAGACGGATCACAACCACATGCAATATATAAGTAATATCAAGAAAAGAGCATAAAAGAAACGCAAAATATCAGAAAACACAACGCCGGCTCAAGGGAGCTCGACCCAAAAGAAACCACAAATATACAAATCTCTCAGTCTCATCACTAGGTCACATATACAATATAAAGTGGTAGATGGAGAATACTAGACACAATGATAGAGCAAAAGAAGTAAAGTGTGCTCGCAACCCACCTACGGGCGATGTCGCGAGTCTGAGCAAAAGGAGCTGATGATAGGATAGCTCGCCGCTATAAGGGTGACGGGTCCGACCTGCAAGACACTGTGGCACAACGGGGGTGAGTTGCCAGCTCGTGAGTAGAATATAACATCTAGTAAAGCAATCGTAAGAATGCACGCAATGCACCACAACATGTATGTCCATATGTGATACAATAGCTCTAGTATGCATGCACATGTATGCAATGTCATTACTAAATCTTTAAGTGTTTTAAATGCTAAGGATACTATATTCTTAACTTTAGAAAATGAATATCTGTATAATAGCTAAGTACCATCAAGAAATCATCTGAAAACCCGTGTCAAGCATCGACACCAAAAATGAATCATCTCTGTCTCAATATCTCACTGTATCAATGTCTCAAATATCATATCATCAATCTCACGACAACGGTCGGTATCCTCCGGATATCCGCCGCGCCAGACATCACCGATAGGTAGTCTTCCCCTGCCAGGCTCATCGTCTACAACTTGATCTTCTTGCCCCGGGGTACCATACCGAGCCCACCATGTACCCGAGACGGTTCATCCACTCCTCGAATCGGGTCTCGAAATCCAACAGAAAACATGAAAAGTCATGGTGGACGACACATACATCACGAGAAAACCGCAACTTTATTTTAAAAATGATAAATATAAGCTTTTGTTAAATTCTTGCGGTTTTCCCCAAAAATCCAGAAATCGCAGCAATACAGAAATCCTCAAGAAAATCATAATGTTCACATGTTATATATATAATAAATGTCTATGATATCAATGTATATGATGTGAATTTTGGATAGAATCTATGTAAATATGATGATAATGCGAGGTATATGCATGCTATGCAATTTCATATATCATGTATGAATGCAAATGGCGATATTAAGTTAAACAGGTTCTATAGTGCACGTGGCATGGCAATTACCAAAGGCGTGTGTGTCACATGAATAGTGCGCATGCAGCAGATGCCAATGGTAATGGTGTTCGTGTCCTACGAAGTGATATCGCATAATTGTAGATGAATGTCCATGCAATCTAATATACGGTTAGCTATAAGGGTATGCAATGTACATAAAAAGAATAAGTTAACTAACAATATAAATCTTGCAAGAAGTAGGGTAATCCTAACTAGGGGGCGCATCGCGCCATCCAGACGATTCCCCCATAGATGAATACATCTACTCACCTGAAATCCCCGCTAATCCGATCCGACCACCGCCTTGCCTTTACGCGCCGTGTCCAATTTTTTCCCCGACCGATCCTATATTTGCACAACACCAAGCATAAGATTACAAAACCTAAAACGATGCAAGTCATAATATACAATTGTCGACGCTCTCGAATTATACATAGCATGCACTCGGTGCGTGGGAAAACGCACGAAAATCGCTAATCTTTAACTAGAATCGTCATTTCGGGGAAATCGAAAAAACTAAAACCCGACTTGACGAAACCCCGCATTCGCTCACTCTAATAGTCCTATACGAAGCTAATTATATCGCTAAAATAACGCAATTTGATCGCATTCTATTTTGCATAAAAATCTAGCAAGCAAAAGCATACCGATTCGATGTAAACGTCGCAATTTATCGATTTAGCGAGCGTAACCTTACACAATTAACCACTCTAACCAACTAGGTAATCAAAGCCCTAACTTAATCCATCAACCATGCTTCAAACCCTAGTTCAAAATCAATCCCATTCTTGATTTTTATGAACAATTAATCACAACTAAATTAATGCTTCAAATATCAATTTTTATCACATTTAAACTACAAGTTAACAAACTAGTTTAGAATTTAACCTCACAAGTGGAACCCTAGCATGATCAAGCCACCAAAGAAGCCTCCATTCTTCTAGTTTGAGCTAAATTTGGTTGAGGAGAGAGTGGATTAGGGTTTAGCTTTGAATGGGAGAATGAAATTGTGGATTTTTAATGAATTTTAGCATGAAAATTGAAGCAAAAAGAAGTAAGAAGAGAGGGGAATTTTTGCAGAATGGGTCGGCCAGCAGTAAGAGGGGAGTGGTGTGGGATTTTTGGAGAAGTTTCTAGGTCTAAAAACACCTCATGTTCTCATTTAATGCTTTCACATCAACATTTTACAAAAAAAACCTCATTTTTCATTAAATTTCCAACCCTAAAACCAAAAATTTGCAAGTCATGATACAATTTTATTAACACCATATTTTAGCTTATAAAGATTCCTAATTATGAAATTTACCTAATTAAATTTGTATTTATCACTAATTTAATGTATTTTTAAAAAGCCTAAAATAATAAAAAAAATAATTAATTACGAAATTTTTTTATTTAACTAGATAATTATAAGTGACATTTTAGTGACAAAATTATAGTAATATATTATCTAAATTTTGTATAATTAGGTCTACAATGAAAAATATCTATTTTGACTTTTTACGGAAAAAGCCGAAAAATTAGCCGATTACCGAAAAACTGCCTAAACGATTTTCGCAGGGTTACATTGTGGCATGGTGAAGCATGGCTCATTTCATTTGTTTATGTGTTTGGGTTTACTATTGAATCATGATTGTTATTTTCTATTGAAAATAATCCATGCTTCATGTGAGATAGAGTATGAGCCATTCTTCACAACCACAAGACTTGTTCATTTTGCTATTTTCCTTTCTCTCTCCATTTTTCCTCTCCTTCTTTCTCAAGACCCTAACCCTTCACATGAGTTGTGAATGTTAGTTGTATGTATGCCCTAGAGGCCAGTATTATACAAATGATGTATATTATATTGGATGCTTGGACATATATGGAGATGACTTTCTTGCTCGATATGATAGTATGCTATCTGGTTGCTCTTTATCTTAACATGCATACTAGTCTCTTTATACTGTCTTATAGTTACATGTTGGTAAAGCCCTTAGGATGTGTACTTGACTACCTGGACTATGATACGGATCATACTAGTGGGGACATGGTAGTCCATAAGTACATCCTTCAAGGTCCCTAGTCGTGGGTGTATCGAGACGGGGCATCGATATACCAGTGTAGACTAGCGTACACGCTTCTCGATCCATGAGATGGGAGATGGATGATCCCATATCCATTGGTGTTTGACATCAGAGATGGTATACGGGTGCTCAATGGAGACTGGGTACACTGGTCGGACTCGCCGAGAACTCCCAGATGGTATTATACCTCACGTCAGATGGCAGTTCTCAGGTGACACTTGTGCAGGTTAGTCTGTAGACCCGAGATCGTCATAGAGTCTTGTGTGATTCCCACTGTGCTTTGATTTCCACCTTACCACGTCCATGAGGGCGTGCAAAACGGTGGTTTTTGGGTACAGTCCCGAGTCACATGGAGGCAATGAGCGATAGGAGGGGTTTCGTCTCTCCCGGTATTGGGAGTTGATGTTGCACTGTACTCGATTGGCTGTAACAGGGAAGTCCCTAGCCAGGGCCGATTGAAGATTTACTGGTAAGTGTTACCGGTAGTTTCTTGACCCGTTATGAGCCTCACATCGGCACTACTGATCAGTTGTTGGGGTCTGACGTTTACCACCCCTAGACTTGATATACGACATATTAGACGAGGAGACCGGACTGTACGGGAAGTGTTGCCAATTGGCTCGACGGGAGTTGTAGCAGGTTCGCTTGTTTTTCTTCTGATCGCTCAATACCCGGGTGGCCGTTACGTTTAGCTGACCGCTTGCGGCTTGTGGGTGCTTGATATGATCATCACCCACTGCCGGCGTATTGACGAGTCTTAGAGTCCCACAATGGAGTTTCCTAGTCCAGGCGAAACGTTGTGGTGCGCGTATGCGATATGCTCATGGACCCGGTTAAAATGTGCGTATAGGATACCGTATATTGATCGGGCGGCTTGCTTTTGGTGGGGTCGTATGTGATATGTGAAAGGTTCCTAGGCACCCTATAGAGGTCTCACAAGGCATCAACCATGCCAATCTCAAAAATTATGGGTGCCGCGAAACCCTAACGCGGATCTTAGACTAGAATTCTGGGCGAAAAACAAAACTAGTTAACAAATTAACTAAAGGTTAGATGCTACAACCTTTGTAGATCCGGTTATCCTCTTCCTTGGCTCCACGTAGGCATCCTCTCGCTGTCCATCTCGATTCCCAAACTCAAACGTCGGCTTCACCGGAGAATAGGGTGGACTAGGTCGTCGGCTTCGTGCCGAAGATGATCTACGTCGAGGCATCGCAAGTTCAAGCTCCGACTTCATCAAGTGGTGAAACTTGTGAAGAAAACACCCAAAACAACTTTGCAAGAGGTAGAGGGTGAAGAAATAGGAGGTGGGTTCTCTTTAGAATTGGATTTCTCACTTTGGAACTCAAGATGCCATTGATGGCATCAAGATTTCTCTCTTGAAGATGAAGAAGAAGAAGAAGCTAGTTTTATGATAAGTTGTTTTAAAAATGAAAAGAAAATTCATACTTATCATAATCTAACAAGGGTTAAGTGTAGAGAATAAACCATGGTCATTTGGAGAGTTAGGGTTAAGCATGAGGACAAGAATGGTTGAAAAAGTCAAGGCTTCATGAAGCTTCAACTAATGATAAAAGAAAGCCACCATTCTCTTTAAATCATTTCCAAATAAATAAATGAATAAATAAATAAATATGCAAAACCCTAATCAACACTTAACCATGGTTTTAATTCTTTATACTTAACAAAGTGATCAAGTATCATCAAACATGATACAAATATGTGCACAAAAGTATATCACATATACAATTTGCACATCAAGTGAGAAAATCCATCCAAAGTGAACCAATACTAGCTAATGAAAAGTAATATATCAAATATATAATTATACATTAAATCATTAAATCAACATTTGATTCAATGATCCGGTCATGTCGCACATAACCGATTAGTATCCAATGTATCGATTTATCGAATCAATGATTCGATAACTAGGTCATATCGAATATATCCAATCGAAACATTTATCGCGAGAATGAAATGCGGTATCACATACACGCATTATTCTCGGTCCCGCACATATCTCATATGCGCTCCTATTTCGTTTCGCTTGAACCAGGAAACCTCTGTGTAGGACTCTAAAGACTCGTCAATACGCTGGTAGCAGATGATGATCATATCAAGCACCCACAAGCCGCAAGCGGTCTGCTAAACGTAACGGCCATCCAGGTATTGAGCGATCAGAAGATCGACGAGCTAGCCCGCTCACACTCCTGTGAATCCAACCAGTAACACTTACCGTACAGTCCGGTCTGTTCGTCCGATACGTCGCATATCAAGTCTAGGGGTGGTAAACGTCAGACCCCAATACTCGATAAGTCGTGCCGATGTGAGGCTCATAACGGGACGAGAAACTACTGGTAACACTTACCAGCAAATCTCTGATCAGCCCTGGCCAGGGACTTCCCTGTTACGGCCAATCGAGCACAGCGCAACATCAACCACCAATACCGGGAGAGACGAAACCCCTCATATCGCTCATTGCCTCCATGTGACTCGGGACTGTACCCAAAGACCACCGTTTTGCACGCCCTCATGGACGTGGTAAGGTGGAGATCAAAGCACAGTGGGAATCACACAAGACTCTATGACGATCTCGGGTCTACAGACTAACCTGCACAAGTGTCACCTGAGAACTGCCATCTGACGTGAGGTATAATACCATCTGGGAGTTCTCGACGAGTCCGTCCAGTGTACCCAATCTCCACTGAGCACCCGTATACCATCTCTGATGTCAAACACCAATGGATATGGGATCATCCATCGCCCATCTCATGGGTCGAGAAGCGTATACGCTAGTCTACACTGGTATATCGATGCCCCGTCTCGATACACCTACGACTAGGGACCTTGAAGGATGTACTTATGGACTGCCATGTCCCCACTAGTATGATCTGCATCATAGTCCAGGCAGTCAAGTACACATCCTAAGGGCTTTACCAACATGTAACTATAAGACAGTTTAAAGAAACAAGTGTACATGTTAAGATAAAGTGTAACCAGATAGCATACTATCATATCGAGCAAGAAAGTCATCTCTATATATGTCCAAGCATCCAATATAATATACATCCTCTGTACAATACTGGACTCTAGGGCACACATACAACTAACAATCTCCCACTTGCACTAGGGCCAGCTGTTGTAGTATCGCATACCGAGCATCCCGAAGAGTCTCTCAAACTGTGTCTGGGGAATGGCCTTCGTGAGTGGATCCGCCGTGTTGTTCTTCGTGTCAACCCTCCTGACCTCGATCTCCCGGCGATCAACTATCTCCCGGATCAGGTGATACCACCTCAGAATATGTCTGGACCGCTGATGGGACCTGGGTTCCTTGGCCAAAGCCACTGCTCCATTGTTATCGCAATACAAAGGTATTGGACGCTCAATGGACGGAACCACTCCAAGTTCAGTAATGAACTTCTTGATCCAGACAGCCTCTTTGGCAGCATCGTTGGCAGCGATGTATTCAGCCTCCATCGTCGAGTCTGCCACGGTTTCCTGCTTGGAACTCTTCCAGCTAACCGCCCCTCCGTAAAGGGTAAAGACAAAACCCGACTGCGACTTAGAGTCGTCCTTATCACTCTGGAAGCTCGAATCGGTAAAGGACTCCACTTGGAGCTCCCCGTTACCATACACCAAGAACATATCTCTAGTCCTTCGTAAGTACTTGAGAATGCTATTCACAGCTGTCCAGTGACTCTCTCCAGGATCAGCTTGATACCTGCTCACTACACTTAGTGAGTATGCTACATCGGGTCTGGTACATAGCATCGCATACATGATAGAGCCTACTGCCGAAGCATAGGGTATCCCTTGCATGCGAGCTCTCTCCAAATCAGTCTTGGGAGACATCTCTTTGGAGAGAGTGACTCCAGAGATCGTGGGCAAGTTCCCACGCTTGGACTCTTCCATACTAAACCTCTTTAGTATGGTGTCAATGTACCTGGATTGGGACAATCCCAAAATCCGTTTGGATCTATCTCTATAGATCCTGATTCCCAATATGCAGGAGGCATCACCAAGATCTTTCATTGAGAATCTTTGTGATAAGAAGAGCTTGACCGATTGCAGCATAGGAATATCATTTCCTATCAAGAGTATGTCGTCCACGTACAATACGAGGAAGACCACCTTACTCTCTGCCACCTTCTTGTAGATACAAGGTTCATCTGGATTTTTGACGAAATCAAACTCTTTGATAACGACGTCAAAGCAGATGTTCCAACTCCGCGATGCTTGCTTTAATCCATAAATGGATTTAAGCAGCTTGCACACCTTCCCGCTGCTCCCACTATCTACGAAGCCCTCTGGCTGAGTCATGTACACGCACTCTTCTAAATCACCATTTAGAAAGGCGGTCTTAACATCCATTTGCCAGATTTCGTAATCATGATATGCAGCGATGGCAAGCATGATCCGGATGGATTTAAGCATAGCCACTGGAGAAAAGGTCTCGTCATAGTCCACACCTGGTCTTTGACGAAAACCCTTTGCTACAAGTCTAGCTTTGAAAGTCTCCACTTTCCCATCTACACCAAGTTTCTTCTTGAAGATCCACTTGCTCCCAATGGGTTTTACCCCTTCAGGAGCAACGTCCAAAGTCCATACTTTGTTGGTGTACATGGATTCCATCTCAGACCGCATAGCATCCAGCCATTTCACTGAGTCCCCACTCGTGATGGCCTGCTCGAAGCTAGTTGGGTCATCATCCTCCATGATGCAATCCTCGCTCCCACCATCCATGAGAAAACCGTAGTATCTCTCAGGTGGGCGAGGAACCCTACTAGATCGGCAGAGAGGCTGGGGTTCATCGGGAACTACGGAATCCTCTGGTTCAACCAAATCTTCTGTTGTAGTCTGTATTGCTGGAACCTCTTCCAGTTCTACCTCAATGCCACTTATCTGTTTCATAAGAAAACCATTTTCTAAGAAAGTGGCATGTCGAGAAACAAACACTTTTTGTTCCTCGGAGTGGTAGAAGATATACCCTCGCGAATGTTTGGGATATCTAACAAACTTACATAGAACAGACCTTGCCTCGAGCTTGTCCGGATTTTGTGTTTTAACATAGGCCGGACAACCCCATATCTGAATAAAATTAAGACATGGTCTCTTGCCATTCCATATCTCATATGGAGTGGCAGGCACTGATTTGGTCGGAACTCTATTCAGTAGGTATGCAGCAGTCTCCAGTGCATATCCCCAGAAGGAAATAGGTAACTCAGCTGTACTCATCATAGAGCGCACCATATCTAATAGGGTGCGATTTCTCCGCTCCGATACACCGTTGTGCTGTGGTGTATAAGGAGGAGTAAGCTGAGAGAGAATCCCATTCTCTTTTAGGAAGTCCAGGAATACATTGCTCAAGTATTCACCTCCTCGATCGGATCGTAGGATTTTAATACTTTTTCCGGTTTGGTTCTCAACTTCTTGTTTATATTCCCTAAATTTCTCAAAAGCTTCTGATTTGTGTTTCATCAGGAACACATACCCGAACCTAGAGAGATCGTCAGTGAATGTAATGAAGTATGAAGAACCATCCCTGGCATGTGTAGACATGGGACCGCATACATCACTATGTATCAGTCCCAAGAGTTCGGTAACTCTTTCTCCGTGTCCCGTAAACGGAGTTTTGGTCATCTTGCCTTTGAGACATGACTGGCAAGTGTCATAAGATAAAAATTCAAACGGATTTAAATATCCATCTTTATGCAACTTAGCTAGTCGTGTCGCATTGATGTGACCCAGTCTATAATGCCACAAGAAGGATTCGTTGAGTTCAGAACTCTTCCTCTTGTGTGTGTTTGTTATGCTCAGAACTGTTGATTGATTTAGAACATAAATGCCATTGCACAATGTGCCTGATCCAACCAACTTTTGGTTACGGAAAATGTTCATAACATTGTCCTGTAATATAAAATTATATCCCTCTTTACTTAATAATGAAACCGATATAATGTTGCATATCAGGTTCGGCATGTAATAGCATTCGTTCAGAACCAATGTATTACCAGTTGGTAATACAAGGTGATATTCCCCGACAGTCTTAGCTGCAACAATTGCACCATTTCCAACTCTAATGTCTTTATCACCTTCTCCAAGTTCTCTACCTTTCCTTAGCCCATGTAACTGATTACATATATGGGATCCTGACCCGGTATCTAATACCCAGGACGTAGAGCAAATAGAGAAACAGTTCTCAGTAACGAACACACCCGAAGAAAATGCATCAACATGTACTTTCTTCAATCGGGTGGCATGGGAATCCTGGTATTCCCCTATATCCTGTTCATTCCTATAACTCTTATAGGAAAGAATGGAACCAACGTTCCCCAACACAGTATAACATGCGGGTTCGGTCAATACATCCATATTATTATCTTCATTAGGGCATGAAATGGTCGCTACCTGGAGAGAGAGAGAAGAAAACACTTTAGCGTAAGCTCGTGCAAGATCAGATTGGTTATTATCTTATCTAATCAGGATGGCTCCCACTGCTTTTTATCAAATCTTCCTTCAAACCCTAAAAGGAAAGACTAGCCGGGATTAATTACACACTACAAGTTCGCCAATCTTTCAGCCAGGCCAGTGTCGGTACTTTGAGGGAGGTCCCCCGTGCTTTCGCACGAACCTAATTAATGTAAACCTCGTTTTCCCAGAGGCATAACCCCGTTGACACCTTTCTAGACACCTACTTGATCAGCTAATTGCAATGTGTAAAACTCTCCCAGGAGTAACTCTTACTCGCAGTGGGTATCGGGATCCAACTATCTCATATAAGGTATGCAATCTCATTGCAAATTTCAACACTTGAAATTCCCTGATAATATTTTGCCCCTAGCATCCTATGACCTTGACGGAGGCCAAACAACCCATAGTCCGCTAGTCAAGTTCAACCCGTCATTTCTTGATTGAATTAAACCCATCCGCACGACCCTTGACGGAGGCCAAACAACGCCGTACGAATACCCTAATCCAATCGCATCATATGCAAGCAGATAAGCACTAGTTAGCTACCGTACACTGCGCCTTGACGGAGGCCAAACTACCGCAGCACGAATACTAACTAGTACTTATCTGAAATGACGGAGGGCTACGCAGGTTTTTCATAAAAACCATGAGTGTAATGAACTTGATATCGTTGTAGAATCAAATGAAGTTTTGAAATGGAGTGATTTTGAGGCTTTTCTAGTTTTGCTAAAGGGGTCACTCCCGATGAAGGGATCGTCGGCCCTTTCCTCGTCGAATGAGGTGCGGGATATATCATATATATCGCTGTACAAAGCAAAAACACAAAAGCAGTCAAAAGCAAACCGAGTGTGTAGCATCAGCCAGTTATTGCTAAAGGAGTCACTCCCGGTGAAGGGATCTCGGTCCTTTCCTCATCGAATAAGGTGCAGGGTATATCATATATACCGCTGTGCAAAGCAAGAACTGTAGCTACCTGTTTTATTTTGAAATTCGATTCCACAACATCTTAGGTTTCTTATCTTTCATTAATCACATTAATGAAGTCCCATCATTTAAATACCTAAACATCACAGATAGATATGACGTACACTTATGCCATCCGCATTCGCCTCGATGTGCCCTCGTGCACCGTTAGGTTAGGTAACTAACGACAGAGCAGGGCAGGGCTAGCGCGGGTGTAAAACATAAGTAACTTCTATATAATATATCATATATACTATATACTATATCCATCACAGAATCTCATTACAGAAATCGCAGCAGAAGAAACATATGAAATATTGGATATACTAGGACGTCCGTGTTTTCAATACGAGCCAGTATAAAACACGGATTCCACGGTCGTGATGAATAGCCAATCCCACACCCCTAGACCCCTACGAGAGCGGCAAGCAACCCTGCCAATTCTAGGGTTAGGAGACCCGGACTCGACTCCTCGAGTTGGTCTCCCACTGGACCCCAGAACCCGGTTACTTGTGCTCCCCTCCTTGGGTCTATCCTAATGCGGAAAAGTAAATAATATACAAAGGGTGACAACTTCCGCTACCTGGAAGTGCCCCAAATAAAAGAATATTACATACAAGTTTTTACATGAATGAAAATGAAAAACACTCATCTCACATAAAAACCCCCGGCTATTCAAACACGACGATCCAATATAACATATCCAGCAACACATAACATCACATGTCATCAACGTAAGTAAGTATGCATACCCCAATTGTCGTTGACGTATAGCAACGAAACCGGAGATATCACATATTACACTTACGGTCACAGAAAAGAAAGTGTAAAACTACAACAATTGGAATCCGCAACTTCTTTAGACATCGCATGCCTAATCAAATGAAATACTTAGACATCACATGCCTAACAGATATAAATCCCGCATTTTAGTCTCATTATCGAAAACTCTTTTCAATAGCATGTAGGACTAAACTGCTAGATTTATAACATTCATTCAGTTATCTCATAACTGTTTGTGAATTCCAATTATTGTATCACATTCCAGATAAACAGAAAATGTTAAACTTTCCGATCGAACAGTCGAATACCCAAGTTTTCCCGATACAGTCCAACTCATGAAATACGTCTAACAACATTCAGTTCATGCCTCAGTACCAACGGTCCAGCCGTAGAAGGGTCAAGCCAACGCCTCACATGTGGCACGCCGTACTGCCCCAAACCCGAAGGTTCAAAGGGCAGTTCAAGACGGTCACATAATCGAGTTAAGGTTTGTTGTCTTCTAGAGGGTCCATCGCGTTACTTGCACTACTTAGAATGTCGTTAAACTACGGAAAAATCCAACACTTGGAAATTTCCCGACAGGGGAAAAGTTGGGTATTTATATCCGGTCGAACTTTTTAACATATTCTATAAATTATCCGGAAGTACACAAAGACGAAATTTGATAATCCGGTCGAAACACCGAAGCTCTAAAATACCCCAGAAAATTAAACTCTGGAATAATTATTAAAAATACTCATAAATCTCAGCTGCAGAAACTATGAATTACTGTGCAGAGGAGGAGGGATGACGTCATCAAGCCGCCGCGGAACCGCTGCCTAAGCTGGCTTAGGCCGCGGTTCCGCCGCGCTTATCACTGTTCAGAGGAAAAAATTTGCATCGTAATTCTTAGAATTCCCTGCTGAATTTTTTAAGCATTTTTAATATTGAAAAATCCCAGATTTTAGAAAATGTACAGAGAGCATGTTTGGTTTCGGGTTTCGGGTTCGTTCGGGCTTCAAATTGCGTCTAGACTTCGTCTAAGGCTCTAGCTAGGCTCTGATACCAGTGAAAGGTTCCTAGGCACCCTATAGAGGTCTCACAAGGCATCAACCATGCCAATTTCAAAAATTATGGGTGCCGCGAAACCCTAACGCGGATCTTAGACTAGAATTCTAGGCGAAAAACAAAACTAGTTAACAAATTAACTAAAGGTTAGATGCTACAACCTTTGTAGATCCGGTTATCCTCTTCCTTGGCTCCACGTAGGCATCCTCTCGCTGTCCATCTCGATTCCCAAACTCGAACGTCGGCTTCACCGGAGAATAGGGCGGACTAGGTCGTCGGCTTCGTGCCGAAGATGATCTACGTCGAGGCATCGCAAGTTCAAGCTCCGACTTCATCAAGTGGTGAAACTTGTGAAGAAAACACCCAAAACAACTTGGCAAGAGGTAAAGGGTGAAGAAATAGGAGGTGGGTTCTCTTTAGAATTGGATTTCTCACTTTGGAACTCAAGATGCCATTGATGGCATCAAGGTTTCTCTCTTGAAGATGAAGAAGAAGAATAAGCTAGTTTTATGATAAGTTGTTTTAAAAATGAAAAGAAAATTCATACTTATCATAATCTAACAAGGGTTAAGTGTAGAGAATAAACCATGGTCATTTGGAGAGTTAGGGTTAAGCATGAGGACAAGAATGGTTGAAAAAGTCAAGGCTTCATGAAGCTTCAACTAATGACAAAAGAAAGCCACCATTCTCTTTAAATCATTTCCAAATAAATAAATGAATAAATAAATAAATATGCAAAACCCTAATCAACACTTAACCATGGTTTTAATTCTTTATACTTAACAAAGTGATCAAGTATCATCAAACATGATACAAATATGTGCACAAAAGTATATCACATATACAATTTGCACATCAAGTGAGAAAATCCATCCAAAGTGAACCAATACTAGCTAATGCAAAGTAATATATCAAATATATAATTATACATTAAATCATTAAATCAACATTTGATTCAATGATCCGGTCATGTCGCACATAACCGACTAGTATCCAATGTATCGATTTATCGAATCAATGATTCGATAACTAGGTCATATCGAATATATCCAATCGAAACATTTATCGTGAGAATGAAATGCGGTATCACATACACGCATTATTCTCGGTCCCGCACATATCTCATATGCGCTCCTATTTCGTTTTCGCTTGAACCAGGAAATCTCTGTGTAGGACTCTAAAGACTCGTCAATACGCCGGTAGCAGATGATGATCATATCAAGCACCCACAAGCCGCAAGCGGTCTGCTAAACGTAACGGCCATCCAGGTATTGAGCGATCAGAAGATCGACGAGCTAGCCCGCTCACACTCCTGTGAATCCAACCAGTAACACTTACCGTACAGTCCGGTCTGTTCGTCCGATACGTCGCATATCAAGTCTAGGGGTGGTAAACGTCAGACCCCAATACTCGATAAGTCGTGCCGATGTGAGGCTCATAACGGTTCGAGAAACTACTGGTAACACTTACCAGCAAATCACTGATCAGCCCTGGCCAGGGACTTCCCTGTTACGGCCAATCGAGCACAGCGCAACATCAACCCCCAATACCGGGAGAGACGAAACCCCTCCTATCGCTCATTGCCTCCATGTGACTCGGGACTGTACCCAAAGACCACCATTTTGCACGCCCTCATAGACGTGGTAAGGTGGAGATCAAAGCACAGTGGGAATCACACAAGACTCTATGACGATCTCGGGTCTACAGACTAACCTGCACAAGTGTCACCGGAGAACTGCCATCTGACGTGAGGTATAATACCATCTGGGAGTTCTCGGCGAGTCCGTCCAGTGTACCCAGTCTCCACTGAGCACCCGTATACCATCTCTGATGTCAAACACCAATGGATATGGGATCATCCATCGCCCATCTCATGGGTCGAGAAGCGTATACGCTAGTCTACACTGGTATATCGATGCCCCGTCTCAATACACCTACGACTAGGGACCTTGAAGGATGTACTTATGGACTACCATATCCCCACTAGTATGATCTGCATCATAGTCCAGGCAGTCAAGTACACATCCTAAGGGCTTTACCAACATGTAACTATAAAACAGTTTAAATAGACAAGTGTACATGTTAAGATAAAGTGTAACCAGATAGCATACTATCATATCGAGCAAGAAAGTCATCTCTATATATGTCCAAGCATCCAATATAATATACATCCTCTGTACAATACTGGCCTCTAGGGCATACATACAACTAACAATATGACCGGATTGATAAATCAAGTGTTGATTTATCATTTAACCATTAGCTTCTCACTTGAAATCCTTTCTTGAGTTTGATGGATGTATGCATGCATGTATGCTTTCTTTATAGTTTCATGCACATATGGATGTGCATGCATACATACATACATACACCATCTATCATGGTTGATTACACATGGAAATGGTGGCAATATAAGACTCACACCTTGGCTAAATATATGTATTATTATTTAATTTGTGTTTAAAACAAAATTGAAAAGGAAAGGATAATTCATAACTTGTTTCTAGATCCTTCTTTAACCTAACCATCCTCACCTACCCTTAACCATGGATTAAACTTTCCTTCTATGTTTTAAACTCTAATTAAATAATAACTCAAACATTTAACCATGGTTTGAGATGAGAAGAAATAAATATATATAGATATATTTTCATTTCTTTTCTAAGGTTAATCTTTTCTCTTCTTCAAAAGAAAAAGCCATCATCTTCATCCTCCTTCTTCCTTTGCTCTCTAGTTTCTTATAGTGAGAAAAGCACACATCAATAAAGGTTTTTGAAGTGAGAATTAGAACCACAACATCATTTTACACAAGTTTAGCCCACTTGTTTAGAGTGTTATCTTCTTTTCTTCTCTTGGAAAGTCAAGTTGATAGCTTGGACGAAAGAGCTTTGGGTGGATCATCGTGGGCAATAGGAGACATCAAGCGAACCCTCCTCCAACCCTCAAGTGACCAAGGAGTTCAGCGTAGGAAGCTACAAAGGTTGTACTCTCAAAACCCTAACCTTTTGTCGCTTGAAAAATCATGAAACCCTAATTTTCTAGGAACGATTCAATGATCGTTAACTTAGCACCCTAAAAATTCTATCTTTGGTACATGTGATACTTCCAATCCCTTCATGAGGTGCTAGGCTAAGCCAACATTGGTATCAGAGCCGACCTAGAACATTAGGCGACATTTTTACGAAGTAAAAAAACCGATCGAACCAAAATACGACGTTATAGAACCCTCTCTGGACATTTTTCCGAATCTGGTTATTTTCAGAATTAAAAATATGTAAAAAATAGAGCAGGGAATTATAACAAATACTGTGAAAAATGAAACCCTAATTCGACAATTCCACTGCGGAACCGCGGCCATATCTTGCTTAGGCCGCGGCTCGACGGCCGTACAGAGCCTTTAAGGTTTCATTTTTGGTACAGTGTGTTCTTGTCTGCTTTTAGATGGTTTTGGGTATTTTTAATCTGAATTTAGTTCTGTAAATTCTGGAGATGGTTTTGGACTCGTCGATTCGATCGAAATTTTCATTTTGTGGCTTTTCCGGATAAATTAGAAAGTATTGAAGTGTTTGAACGAGTATCATTTGCTCACTTTTCATGGGGTTTTAATATTTTGGAGATTCGTGCAAGTTTTATGGTGGACTGTTCATATCAGATTTTTACATTTTTATACCGCCCAATTTTTATCACATTGCATATCGGTAGGTACTCTTGAGCCGTGTTTGCTAGTCAATTGCAGGATACAGGTTCTCGGCTCTAAAAGGTGAAATCCATGGAAAAATACGACAAAATCCGAGTTCCTGCCAACCACAGATAAAACACGGGTCTCCGCTCTTTATCCGTCTGTTGCCACACACCAGTTTAGGAGACAAAATGTCAAATCAATTGTCACCTTCATGCACAAAGCACAATGGCAACACCAAGTCCTATTTTGTCTCCATTCTTTTAGCCACTTTAGTGTAGTTTTAGTTTTCTTCTTCTTCTTCTTCATTCTTCCTCCATGGAAATGTAGTGAGAGCATTGAGTGAATGTGAATAAAGATGAAGGTTTTTGTATTATTCTTTTTGTTTAGCTTCCCCCTTGAGCTCTCTACCTTAATTTGATCTTGCAACCTCTTAAGTGAGCTTGCAAGTTTAAGCTTTGGTCATTGGTCTCAAGGGGTTGTATCATTTTGTTCTCTCCTTAGTGCTTCATTTCACATGAGTTCTTTACCCTTCTCTTGATCTTGCAACCTCTTGATTGAGCTTGCAAGTTTAAGGGTTGGCTATTGATCCCATGCTTGTTTTGAGTTCTATGGTTCTTGTAATTACTTTCTTGCATTTTTCATTCTTGTCTTTAATTGCTTGCAATTTATTACCATGCACTTTAATTACTTGCTTGTAATCTTTTCTTTTCTTTGTTCTTTTCTTTTGCTTTTTTTGGTTTGTTTTGTGAATGGTTGTAATTATTGTTAAGAAGAAATACGATATTATAAGTTAACGTTTCTTTGCCCATTTCCTTTTCCCGTATTTTCCATTGAACTCCGCCCAAACGATACGCAAGCGCTCCGTTAGGCATCCTACCCTAACAAGGTAACGGTGATTCCTAACCGCGACCGGTTGCGTTCGATTTGGCCGGAGGCGAAAGCAAGAGACAAGAACGGAAGGACAAGGGTAAATAAGCCGTATTCCACGAATACCGCGCTTAAATCCACTAATCCACGTTGTTGCCGATTGCTCTAGTTTCAATTGGTCAAGACTCGGCTCAAAGCTTTTGAGTACGGATTTCTTAAGCTTATAATCTCGTATCTTTTTCTTAACAACTTTATACGTGCATATAAAACACATAGGTTAGTTTGAACAAACATATACAAATTCTTTATTGACTCGTCTAAAACTCGAACGGACATACCACCATCTCCCTGTGGATCGACCCGTGCTCAACCGGCTAGCTGCATAGCGACACCGTCCTGATCGCGGTAATACTTTAGAACTTTGAACATCCGACACTCCAAAAGCGTGCGATCAAATGGCGCCGTTGCCGGGGGAGACGGTAGCGTATTTTCTTTCTTGTTATTCGGGTTAATATTCTTTTTGTATATATTTATAAAATAAAATAAAAAATCTTTTTGTTATTTTTGATCATTTTTGTGGGCAAGAGTGCAGATTTTTGCGGATTTGCAAACTGCGATTGTGGGGAGCAAAGTGTACGTTCAAGGCTAAGGTGATTGCAAAGTACAGTGCCAAAGATCCGGGTAGTTTGACCCGCGCAAGCGAACTTTTCAAGCTTACCGGATTTGATTCAACGAGGGTTTCCTAACCCAAAACTTAACGGTACGTACTTTACTAACACCTTCTTCTCAAATCCGACGCTTCCAATATACTATTCTTTGCAGGATTCTTTGCAAGTTCGCTAGCAAACGCTAAAAATTGACTAACCCGTATTTGTTGCAGTGCCGTGCTTAAACTAAAAAATGATTGTTTGATTCTTTATAGAATTTTTTGAATTGCGCATTACATACATTAATACGGACTTAAGGGCAAGCGAACCCCACAACATACGGTAAAGGATTTCATCACCTTTTCCGTGGCCCATAAATCACAAACTTAAGTATAACGTTTACCCGCACAAAATTTAAAAGAAATTAGACTTTAAGCCTTAAGGACTTCGCGCTCACTAGGAGAAGTTAACCGTGTTTAGAACCTCGCTTAACGGTATATTGTTTACGGGGTGTCTAGGAAAGTGTTAACGGCGAAACCGCCAAAAGAGAAAGGGTTATTTAATTAAGGAACTTCGCGAAAGCGTTGGAAAACCTCCACTTATCTCTGCACTTACCTAGCCTCGTGATCAGTGTATCTTGAGCCCGTTTCTCGACACAGTTTTACTTCGGCAATCAAGTTCTGGAGCAGGTCTAGTTGACCTAGGTGAACCCTAGAACGATTAGGTGTGTGGTATTTTTGTGTCGTGATTGTTTTTGTCCATATTCTTTTTTATTCTTTTGTTAATAGCTAAAAAAAAATAAAAAAATATATATATATCACATTCTTTTTCCCCTCCTTTTTCTCTGTCTTTCTTTCTTTCTCTCTTCATATCATGGGTACTCCACCTCGCAAAACTCTTGCCGAACTTTAGTACCCACAACCGGACATTATTTCTTACGGTTCTTGCTTTGGCCGAACATCGAACGACCCCTCCACGCCCAAAGTTTCACTGAAAGATCGCATAGCAGCGTTTAGGACAAACACTTGCACTCCTCATTCCACTTTGTATCAACCTTTTCAACCTCCCGCACCCGCTTATGTTGATACCCCTTTTGCAAGTAGTCCTTTATCCATCGCTGAACGTATTGAACAATCCCGTAGCCGATCTTTCACTCCTTTCACCACTTCAAATTCTTGGGATCAACAATTCCATTCACCTTCTTATCCAAATGTTGATCCTGCTCCTGTCCAGCCATTCAATTCCTACCAATCCTACCCTACTTTTGCACCTTCCCTAGACATAGCTTCAGAACCGCCATTTGGGAGTTTTCAGTATCCAAACAACTTTGCATCTTTTACTGAAACCCCTTCACAACCCATGTCTAGTCTGGAACAGTCGTTGGAAAACTTTAGGGCAGCATCAAGCCAACAGATGATGGATTTGAATGCGTCCATGGCCGCCCTCATACAACCTAGTGACCCGGTAGCTAGTTTTCAACTAGCTCCAAATTTTTCAATGTATGAAGAGGCGGTATAACAGGCTGAGAATTTGAGTAGAGAGAGTGAGATGTACCCCCTTCCGAATCAAGCCTACCCAATTCATCTTGACTCCCACAACTCCGGTTTTGAATATCTATCTAGTGTTCCCACTGATTCATTGATTACAGATAGAACAGATAATGAGTTGTGCGACTTTGTGGTGTTTGATTTGCCCGATTGTGAAGGGTCCCTTCCAAGTGAAACCAACCCAAATCCTTTTGACCTCTACACCTCCACTCTAGAACCTGAATTGATTGAAATCCATTCTTTTGATGAGGTGTCTGAGAAAATTGACTTTCACTTGATTGAGGATATTGACGCCGGGAATATTTTGGATGATGAACCTGTAGATTTGGCAGAGTTTTTCTCTCCAATTCATCATCCCGAGTCATTAACTGTTTTTCCCGAACCCCATATGCGTCTTGATTTTGATGAAAATTGCATGGATGAGATAAATTTTAAGGAGAATATTGAGGATAGTTTTGAGGATGAACCAGTTTTAATTGATGAGTCGGATTTTCCAATTCATCATGTCCCTGTCATTGACTGTCTACACCCTCCTGAACCTTTAACCGATACCTTTCCTGAATCACTCCCCCCCACCCTTTCCATCGTTCCGACCATGCAATAAACCGTCTCACTTTCATTTCGTGTGTCTGGTTTACCAAGTTCGGCGTACCCATGGTTTCTTACGAATCTTGAGGGATTTGACCCCATTTCTCGACGGGTTAATAGATTAGCACAATCACTTTTTACACATCGGTCATCACAAATTATGCTAATTTATTCGCTCCATTTCCACCCTCAAGTTCGTATTCCACTTCTTTTTCCCTTCCGCCATTATTCTTCTTCTCATATACCGAGACCGTATTCTGCTTCTATCCCATTACGGTCTCGCGTATTCTCCATTTCTTACCTCTCCGGATTCTTTCACCAACCTGTACAGTATAGCGATAAAATCTTTGAATGGTTGGTGCTCACTTTTGGCCTGTGTAAGGCCTTGTATAGCTTGATACTTCTCTTTCCCCCCTAATCCTGAACTTCAACGCTTAACAGTGGAAACACTGTCTTACTTAAGTTTGGGGGGGACTCCTTTTTGTATATATATATATTTTTTTGTTTTCCTTTTTGTTTTGTATATAATTTGTTTCTAGGGAGCGCCGACAATTTTGACCCTCTTGGTATAGCCTGACAGTGAGGGCACTGTCAAGTTTAAGTTTGGGGGTGTGCTCGGTAAGCTTTCTTCCTTCGCATTCATTTGTATATTTTGTATTTGCATACCTTATTAAAAACCCACAAAAATCGAAAATTTTCCAAAAATATAAAAACTTTGTCGTCAAGTTAGCTAATAGGGTAACTTTGATTTTTATTCTGAATGTTTAGTTGATATGTTAGAAATAACTAAATTCTAGGCTTAGGAATTGAACATCCTAAAAATAACCCTCATTCTGTCTAACTTTGGTGAGTATACGTCCTTACAGTTTTTTTTTTGAGAAATAGGTAATCTTGAGTTCAGTTCTTGAGTTAAGTCAATATGAAGGGAAAGTATTGAAGCTTTACTGGAGGATAAGTCTGAAAAATAGTTTCTTTTCTTAAGTTCAAATTTAGAAAGTATATACCCTACAACTGCACTTACACGCACCTTGAAACTTGGGATAGTAGAGGATACCTAGAAATACTCTTGCCTGAAAGCCTAGTATGAAAGAAAAAACGGTATTTAAAGCTAAACACCAAAAGAGCATATTGAAAAATATATCCGGTCTTGAAAAAGAAAAAGAAAAATAGAATAAAGTCAAGACCTGGAAACTGCTATTTACGCTTTAAAGTTCACACATTCAGTAATCGGTCGTTAGTGCCTCAAGAAGCATTAATAGTCGCAAGAAAGGTGTGTGAGCAAATCCGTCCATCCTTAATGAAAAGAAGTAGTATTAGGTATTAGGGCAAGGGTATTATAGCTTGAATTGAATTCTTCAGTGTAGGGGTGCAAATATACACACACGTAGGGGTATACAATCGATATTTGGATAAAAGATAGAAATAAAGAATAAGACTTGTGTTTTCTGTAAAATTGATAAAAATCCCTGATTTGAGGCTGCACTTTAGAAGGAAAACTCAGGAGAACCAACATCTTTCTAAACTTTTTTTGGAACGTATAAGACCTAAGGTTAAATAGATAGGAGGTGTGAAAAATAAGGATTGGATATTTCTAACTTAGGATGATAGAGTTTCTAACGTGAATACTAAAACTGTAGGAGTAGAATCGATGTTAACTTATGAAACTAGCTTGACGGGATTTTGTGGGTAGTATCCGCTGAAAACCCTCAGGAGACAACACTCCTCCTACTAGGGACACCTAGAGGTTTAACGGCTTGTTGCACATGCTCAGTGCAATCGCGTTCCCTGCGAAAGTGAGGTTAGGATTTTTTTTTTGTGAATAAATTGGTTTTGCTCGGGACGAGCAAATGATAAGTTTGGGGGTATTTGTTCATATCAGATTTTTGCATTTTTAGACCGCCCAATTTTTATCACATTGCATATCGGTAGGTACTCTTGAGCCGTGTTTGCTAGTCAATTGCAGGATACAGGTTCTCGGCTCTAAAAGGTGAAATCCATGGAAAAATACGACAAAATCCGAGTTCCTGCCAACCACAGATAAAACACGGGTCTCCGCTCTTTATCCTTCCGTTGCCACACACCAGTTTAGGAGACAAAATGTCAAATCAATTGTCACCTTCATGCACAAAGCACAATGGCAACACCAAGTCCAATTTTGTGTCCATTCTTTTAGCCACTTTAGTGTAGTTTTAGTTTTCTTCTTCTTCTTCATTCTTCCTCCATGGAAATGTAGTGAGAGTATTGAGTGGATGTGAATAAAGATGAAGGTTTTTGTATTATTCTTTTTGTTTAGCTTCCCCCTTGAGCTCTCTACCTTAACTTGATCTTGCAACCTCTTAAGTGAGCTTGCAAGTTTAAGCTTTGGTCATTGGTCTCAAGGGGTTGTATCATTTTGTTCTCTTCTTAGTGCTTCATTTCACATGAGTTCTTTACCCTTCTCTTGATCTTGCAACCTCTTGATTGAGCTTGCAAGTTTAAGGGTTGGCTATTGATCCCATACTTGTTTTGAGTTCTATGGTTCTTGTAATTACTTTCTTGCATTTTTCATTCTTGTCTTTAATTACTTGCAATTTATTACCATGCACTTTAATTACTTGCTTGTAATCTTTTCTTTTCTTTGTTCTTTTCTTTTGCTCTTTTTGGTTTGTTTTGTGAATGGTTGTAATTATTGTTAAGAAGAAATACGATATTATAAGTTAACGTTTCTTTGCCCATTTCCTTTTCCCGTATTTTCCATTGAACTCCGTCCAAACGATACGCAAGCGCTCCGTTAGGCACCCTACCCTAACAAGGTAACGGTGATTCCAAACCGCGACCGGTTGCGTTCGATTTGGCCGGAGGCGAAAGCAAGAGACAAGAACAGAAGGACAAGGGTAAATAAGCCATATTCCACGAATACCGCGCTTAAATCCCCTAATTCACGTTGTTGCCGATTGCTCTAGTTTCAATTGGTCAAGACTCGGCTCAAAGGTTTTGAGTACGGATTTCTTAAGCTTATAGTCTCGTATCTTTTTCTTAACAACTTTATACTTGCATATAAAACACATAGGTTAGTTTGAACAAACATATACAAATTCTTTATTGACTCGTCTAAAACTCGAACTGACATACAACCATCTCCCTGTGGATCGACCCGTGCTCAACCGGCTAGCTGCATAGCGACACCGTCCTGATCGCGGTTATACTTTAGAACTTTGAACATCCGACACGCCAAAAGCGTGCGATCATGGACCCTCTAGAAGACAACAAACCATAACTCAATTATGTGACCGTTTTGAACTGCCCTTTGAACCTTAGGGTTTGGGGCATTACGGCGTGCCACATGTGAGGCGTTGGCTTGACCCTTCTACGGCTGGACCGCTACTACTTTGTCACACTCTGGGTTTTTGAACTCCGCTCAAGTGTTGAGCTTTAGCGAATCTTGGGTATTTGATCGTTCGTTCGAAAACTTTAATACTGTCTAATTATCTGGAATGTGATGCAATGTGTGAAATTCATATTACTAGACATGAAATGCGAAGTATGTGATATTTCGCATTTACGATGTCTGAATAGAATGTGGATTCCATATATTGCAGTTTTACACTTTCTTTTCTGTGACCGTACGTGTAGTATGTAGTGGTATTTCCGATTGTCGTTGCTATACGTCGACGACAATCGGTGTATGCATACTTACTTACATTGATGATATGAGATATTATGTGTTGCTGAGATATGATGTGCAGGATTGTCGCGATTGAATAGCCGGGGGGATTTATGTGAGATGAGAGTTTTATATTTTCATTCATGTAAATTCAAATGTAATGTAAAATTCTTTTATTTAGGGCACTTCCGGGTTAAGGTTGATGCCACCAGTGTTGTATATTATTTAATTTTCCGCATTAGGATGGACCCAAGGAGGGGAACACAGGTGACCGGGTTCTGGGGTTCAGTGGGAGGCCATTTCGAGGAGTCGAGACCGAGTCTCCTAAACTCCAGAATTGGTAGGGTCGCTTGCCGCTCTCGTAGGGGTCCAGGGTGTGGGCTTGGCTATTCATCGCGACTGTGGAATCCGTATTTTCTATTATTGGCTAAATACTAAATACGGACGTCCTAGTATATCCCACATTATATCTATGTTTCTGCTGCGATATCTGTGATGTGATCATTAAATATGTTCTGTGATGGATACTGTATATATTATATTTGATATATTATATAGACGTTACTTATGTTTTGCACCCACGCTAGCCCTGCCCTGCTCTGTCGTTAGTTACCTAACCTAACGGTGCACGAGGGGACATCGAGGCGAATGCGGATGGCATAAGTGTACGTCGTATTTATCTGTGATGTTTAGGTGAGTTAAATGATGGGACTTCATTAATGTGATTAATGAAAGAAAAGAAACCTAAAAGATATTGTAGAATCAAATTTTAAATAAAAAGGGTAGCTACAATTTTGCTTTGCATAGCGGTATATATGATATACCCTGCACCTTATTCGATGGGGAAAGAGCCGAGATCCCTTCACCGGGAGTGACCTCTTTAGCAAAACTGGCAGATGCTACAACACTCGGTTTGACTTATGATTGCTTTTGGAGTTTTGCTTTGCACAGTGATGTATATGATATATCCTGCACCTTATTCCATAAGGAAAGAGCCGAGATCCCTTCACCGGGAGTGACCTCTTTAGCTAAACTAATAAAAGCCTCAAAATCACTCCATTTCAAAATTCACATGATTCTACGACAATATCAAGTTCATTACGCAATAGGTTTTCAGAAAAACCTGTCGTAGCCCTCCGTCATTTCAGATAAGGACTAGTTAGTATTCGTGCTGCGTTTGTTGACTATGTTAAGGCATAGTGTGCGGTAGCTAATTAGTACTTATCTTCTAAAACATGAGATGTGATTGGATTAGGGTAGTTGTACGACTTTGTTGACTATATTAAGGGTCGTGCAGGTGGGTTTAATTCAATCGGGAAATGACGGGTTGAACTTGACTAGCAATTATGATTTGTTGACTATGTTAAGGTCATAAATTGCTACGGGCAAAATATTATCGGGAATTTCAAGTGTTGAGATTTGCAATGAGATTGCATACCTTCTATGAGATAGTTGGATCCCGATACCCACTGCGAGTAATTGTTACTCCCGGAAGAGTTTTACACAGGACAATTAGCCGATCAAGTAGGTGTCTAGAAAGGTGTCAACGGGGTTACGCCTCTAGGAAAACGAGGTTTACTATAATTAGGTCCGTGCGAAAGCACGGGGAACCTCCCTCAAAGTACTGACACTGGCCTGGCTGAAAGATTGGCGAAGTTGTAGGGTGTAATTAATCCCGGCTAGTCTTTCCTTTTAAGGTTTGAAGGAAGATTTTATAAAAACAGTGGGAGCCATCCAGATTAGATAAGATAATAACCAATCTGATCTTGCAAGAGCATACGCTAAAGTGTTTTCTTCTCTCTCTCTCTCCAGGTAGCGACCATGTCATGCCTTAATAAAGATAATAATATGGATGTATTGACCGAACCCGCATGTTATACTGTGCTGGGGAACATTGGTTCCGTTCTATCTTATAAGAGTTATAGGACTGAACAGGACATAGGAGAATACCAGGATTCCCATCCCACCCGAATGAAGAAAGTATATGATGATGCATTTTCTTCGAGTGTGTTCGATACAGAGAACTGTTTCTCCATTTGCCCTACGTCCTGGGTATTAGATACTGGGTCAGGATCCCATATATGTAATCAGTTACATGGGCTTAGAAAAGGTAGAGAACTTGGAGAAGGTGATAAAGACATAAGAGTTGGAAATGGTGCAATTGTTGCAGCTAAGACCGTCGGGGAATATCACCTTGCATTACCAACTGGTAATACATTGGTTCTGAACGAATGCTATTACATGCCGAACCTGATATGCAATATTATATCGGTTTCTTTGTTGAGTAAAGAGGGATATAATTTTGTATTACAGGATAATGTTATGAACATTTTCCGTAACCAAAAGTTGGTTGGATCAGGCACATTGTGCAATGGCATTTATGTTCTAAATAAATCAACAGTTCTAAGCATAACAAACACACACAAGAGGAAGAGTTCAGAACTGAACGAATCCTTCTTATGGCATTGCAGACTGGGTCACAACAATGCGACACGACTAGCTAAGTTGCATAAGGATGGATATTTGAATCCGTTTGAATTTTCATCTTATGACACTTGCCAGTCATGTCTCAAAGGTAAGATGACTAAAACTCCGTTTACGGGACACGGAGAAAGAGTTACGGAACTCTTGGGACTGGTGCATAGTGATGTATGCGGTCCAATGTCTACACATGCCAGGGATGGTTCTTCGTACTTCATTACATTCACTGACGATCTCTCTAGATTCGGATATGTGTTCCTGATGAAACACAAATCAGAAACTTTTGAGAAATTTAGGGAATATAAACAAGAAGTCGAGAACCAAACCGGAAAAAGTATTAAAATCCTACGATCTGATCGAGGAGGTGAATACTTGAGCAATGAATTCCTGGACTTCCTAAAAGAGAATGGGATTCTCTCTCAGCTGACTCCTCCATATACACCACAGCACAACGGTGTATCGAAAAGGAGGAATCGCACCCTATTAGATATGGCGCGCTCGATGATGAGTACAGCTGAGTTACCAATTTCCTTCTGGGGTTATGCGCTTGGGACAGCAGCATACCTATTGAATCAAGTTCCGTCTAAATCTGTACCTACCACACCATATGAGATATGGAATGGGAAGAGACCATATTTTAAACGAGTTAAGACATGGGGTTGTCCGGCCTATGTCAAAAGGAAAAATCCAGACAAACTCGAGGCACGGTCAGTTCTTTGCAAGTTTGTGGGATATCCTAAGAATTCCCAAGGATATTTTTTCTACCACGCTGAAGAACAAAAAGTTTTTGTTTCTCAATATGCCACCTTTTTGGAAAAGGAATTTCTTGCAAAAGAAATTAGTGGCAAAGTGGTGGAGCTGGAAGAGGTTCCAGATACACAAACTGCAACTGAAGATTTAGTGGAACCAGAGGATTCGGTAGTTCCCAACGAACCTCAGCCTCTCCGCCGATCTAGTAGGGTTCTTCGCCAACCTGAGAGATACTACGGTTTTCTCATGGACGGTGGGAGCAAGGATTGCATCATGGAGGATGATGACCCAACTAATTTCGAGCAGGCCATCACGAGTGGGGACTCAGTGAAATGGCTGGATGCAATGCGGTCCGAGATGGAATCCATGTACACCAACAAAGTATGGACTTTGGAAGTTGCTCCTGAAGGGGTAAAACCCATTGGGAGCAAGTGGATCTTCAAGAAAAAACTTGGTGTAGATGGGAAAGTGGAGACTTTCAAAGCTAGACTTGTAGCAAAGGGATTTCGTCAAAAACCAGGTGTGGACTATGACGAGACCTTTTCTCCAGCAGCTAGGCTTAAATCCATCCGGATCATGCTTACCATTGCTGCATATCATGATTATGAAATCTGGAAAATGGATGTTAAGACCGCCTTTCTAAACGGTGATTTAGAAGAGTGCATGTACATGACTCAGCCAGAGGGCTTCGTAGATAGTGGGAGCAGCGGGAAGGTGTGCAAGCTGCTTAAATCCATTTATGGATTAAAGCAAGCGTCGCGGAGTTGGAACATCTGCTTTGACGTCGTTATCAAAGAGTTTGATTTCGTCAAAAACGTAGATGAACCTTGTATCTGCAAGAAGGTGGCAGAGAGTAAGGTTGTCTTCCTCGTATTATACGTAGATGACATACTCTTGATAGGAAATGATATTCCTATGCTGCAATCGGTCAAGCTCTTCTTATCACAAAGATTCTCAATGAAAGATCTTGGTGATGCCTCCTGCATATTGGGGATAAGGATCTATAGAGATAGATCCAAACGGATATTGGGATTGTCCCAATCCAGGTACATTGACACCATACTAAAGAGGTTTAGTATAGAAGAATCCAAGCGTGGGAACTTACCCACGATCTCTGGAGTCACTCTCTCCAAAGAGATGTCTCCCAAGACTGATTTGGAGAGAACTCGCATGCAAGGGATACCCTATGCTTCGGCTGTAGGCTCTATCATGTACGCGATGCTATGTACCAGACCCGATGTAGCATACTCACTAAGTGTAGTAAGCAGGTATCAAGCTGATCCTGGAGAGAGTCACTGGACAGCTGTGAAGAGCATTCTCAAGTACTTACGAAGGACTAAGGAGATGCTCTTGGTGTATGGTAACGGAGAACTCCAAGTGGAGTCCTTTACCGATTCGAGCTTCCAGAGTGATAAGGACGACTCTAAGTCACAGTCGGGATTTGTCTTTACCCTTTACGGAGGGGCGGTTAGCTGGAAGAGTTCCAAGCAGGAAACCATGGCAGACTCGACGATGGAGGCTGAATACATCGCTGCCAACGATGCTGCCAAAGAGGCTGTCTGGATCAAGAAGTTCATTACTGAACTTGGAGTGGTTCCATCCATTGAGAATCCAATACCTTTGTATTGCGATAACAATGGAGCGGTGGCTTTGGCCAAGGAACCCAGGTCCCATCAGTGATCCAGGCATATTCTGAGGCGGTATCACCTGATCCGAGAGATAGTTGATCGCCGGGAGATCGAGGTCAGGAGGGTTGACACGAAGAATAACACAGCGGATCCACTCACGAAGGCCATCCCCGGATACAGTTTAAGAGACTCTTCGGGATGCTCGGTATGCGATACTACAGCAGCTGGCCCTAGTGCAAGTGGGAGATTGTTAGTTGTATGTATGCCCTAGAGGCCAGTATTGTACAAATGATGTATATTATATTAGATACTTGGACATATATGGAGATGACTTTCTTGCTCGATATGATAGTATGCTATCTGGTTGCTCTTTATCTTAACATGTATACTAGTCTCTTTATACTGTCTTATAGTTACATGTTGGTAAAGCCCTTAGGATGTGTACTTGACTACCTGGACTATGATGTGGATCATACTAGTAGGGACATGGTAGTCCATAAGTACATCCTTCATGATCCCTAGTCGTGGGTGTATCGAGACGGGGCATCGATATACCGGTGTAGACTAGCGTATACGCTTCTCGATCCATGAGATGGGCGATGGATGATCCCATATCCATTGGTGTTTGGCATCAGAGATGGTATTCGGGTGATCAGTGGAGACTGGGTACACTAGACGGACTCGCCGAGAACTCCCAGATGGTATTATACCTCACGCCAGATGGCAGTTCTCAGGTGACACTTATGCAGCTTAGTCTGTAGACCCGAGATCGTCATAGAGTCTTGTGTGATTCCCACTGTGCTTTGATTTCCACCTTACCACGTCCATGAGGGCATGCAAAACGGTGGTTTTTGGGTACAGTCCCGAGTCACATGGAGGCAATGAGCGATAGGAGGGGTTTCGTCTCTCCCAGTATTGGGGGTTGATGTTGCACTGTGCTCGATTGACCGTAACAGGGAAGTCCCTAGCCAGGGCTGATTGAAGATTTACTGGTAAGTGTTACCGGTAGTTTCTTGACCCGTTATGAGCCACAAATCGGCACGACTTATCAGTTGTTGGGGTCTGACGTTTACCACCCCTAGACTTGATATGCGACATATCAGACGAGGAGACCGGACTGTACGGGAAGTGTTGCCGATTGGCTCGACGGGAGTTTAGCAGGTTCGCTTGTTTTTCTTTTGATCGCTCAATACCCGGGTAGCCGTTCCGTTTAGCTGACCGCTTGCGGCTTGTGGGTGCTTGATATGATCATCACCCACGCCGGCGTATTGACGAGTCTTAGAGTCCCACAATGGAGTTTCCTAGTCCAGGCAAAACGTTGTGGTGCGCGTATGCGATATGTGCATGGACCCGGTTAAAATGCGCGTATAGGATACCGTATATTGATCGGGCGGCTTGCTTTTGGTGGGGTCGTATGTGATATGACCGTATTGATAAATCAAGTGTTGATTTATCATTTAACCATTAGCTTCTCACTTGAAATCCTTTCTTGAGTTTGATGGATGTATGCATGCATGTATGCTTTCTTTATAGTTTCATGCACATATGGATGTGCATGCATACATACATACATACACCATCTATCATGGTTGATTACACATGGAAATGGTGGCAATATAAGACTCACACCTTGGCTAAATATATGTATTATTATTTAATTTGTTTTTAAAACAAAATTGAAAAGGAAAGGATAATTCATAACTTGTTTCTACATCCTTCTTTAACCTAACCATCCTCACCTACCCTTAACCATGGATTAAACTTTCCTTCTATGTTTTAAACTCTAATTAAATAATAACTCAAACATTTAGCCATGGTTTGAGATGAGAAGAAATAAATATATATAGATATATTTTCATTTCTTTTCTAAGGTTAATCTTTTCTCTTCTTCAAAAGAAAAAGGCATCATCTTCATCCTCCTTCTTCCTTTACTCTCTAGTTTCTCATAGTGAGCAAAACACACATCAAGAAAGATTTTTGAAGTGAGAATTAGAACCACAACATCATTCTACACAAGTTTAGCCCACTTGTTTAGAGTGTTATCTTCTTTTCTTCTCTTGGAAAGTCAAGTTGATAGCTTGGACGAAGGAGCTTTGGGTGGATCGTCGTGGACAATAGGAGACATCAAGCGAACCCTCTTCCAATCCTCAAGTGACCAAGGAGTTCAACGTAGGGAGCTACAAAGGTTGTACTCTCAAAACCCTAACCTTTTGTCGCTTGAAAAATCATGAAACCCTAATTTTCTAGGAACGATTCAATAATCGTTAACTTAGCACCCTAAAAATTCTATCTTTGGTACATGTGATACTTCCAATCCCTTCATGAGGTGCTAGGCTAATCCAACAGTGAACCATAGGGTCCTTTGAGATTAAATACTCTAATAAACACTTTACATCTCCTAAGCCACCTATATTAGCAAACAAGGTACTTTAGTTACATCGGTTTAGAGGTTGGAGCTTGAACCATAGACTCTCGGGTGGATAGTCTTTGACACGGGGAGACCGACAATCAAGCATGATCCAGTCCTTCGAGGAACTCAAGAAGAGGAGAAGAAGACCCGAAGGACTTGTAAAAAGAAGGTATAAACTTTTACATAGTAGTATAGCTTGTTAAGGTTTCCGTAAAGATCCTAGAGTTTAGGTCGATGTTGCAAGTCAAGAAAATCTTTTTTTGTAAATTCCACCTCCCCACAAGTGTGTGGGGTGTGCAACATCGACTTACAGTAGTATCAGAGCCTACTCAAATCTTAACTAGCAGATTAAACGATGTTTAAAGTTACGAAACCGAAATAACTTCGAAACGATCAAAACAAAATCCAAGTTTCTGTCGATTTTAAAAGAGTTTCTAAATTTTTTTAAAACAAGTGCAGAATGCTCCTCACAATGTAACTAGAAAACCACAGAAAAATGAGGCCCAAACTCCAAGATTTGACCGGCGAAATTGCCTCTTTTCTCGTCCACCCCGGTTCACTGTGGGAATTGGGTCTTGAAATTTTTGTGGTGTTCTGTAAACTTGGATTTAGGTTTTCAGGTATTGTTTGATTTTTCCCAGATTTCATGTACTGTTATCTTTGTGTGGGGGCAATACGGAGTATTTCAAAGTCGCGGTTTTAATATCGATTATTCATTTCAGTTTGTATATGTGTTGCTAAATATCTACTAATTGCTATGTGTCGATTAGTGGTGGTTGCACATATCTGCGGGGTTACCAAGGACGGCAGCATGGTTTCGGGAGGTATCGTCCATGCCAAATTCAAAAATTTGCCGTTCTAGCTAACCCTAACTAAGAATCGTTAACTAGAAATCGACGGAAATATAAATGCAAACACTTTGCAACCTAAGTGAGCAAGGAATACAACCGTTTAGACCGGTCCTTCACTTCAATAGCTTCGTGTAGTAGTCCCCTTCGCTGCGGTCGTGAACTCCAGACTCTAGAGAGGGTCCCTTGAAGAAACGAATATGCTTGCTTCGAAGACTTCGAGGCCGAAGATGATATACGTCAAGGAGACACAAACCCAAGCTATCTCTTCACTAATCATGGAATTAGTGAAGCAAACACCCTATACTAAATGGAAAGTAGTAGAGGATGATGAATTAGGAAGTAGGCTCACTTTTGATATCATTTTCTCACTCTTTATCTCATATCTCTATTGAAGCTAGAAAGCTTTTGAGGAGGAAGAAGAAGATGAAGAAATATCTCTCATGAATAACTATCCAAAGGATAATTGGCAACCATGGTGAGTTAATATCATATATTAACCTTTGTAGAGAGTTAACCATTGCTAGGTTTAATTGGTTGGGTTAACAAATATCTTAGCCAAAACAAAAGTGTGGACTTGGTCAATGAAGACTACAAGCTTCTACAAGCTTTCATCCATGACAAAATACCACCTTTTATAATTAGCAAAATAAATAAAACCCTAGCAATTAAACCAAGCATGGTGTAAGTCATACACACACCTTTGTTGCATGTATCATCAAGCATGACACAATACATGTACAGAAAAATATATCACATATATTCAATGTGCACAAAATGAGAAAAAGAAATCATAAGTGAGCTTAATATTAGTTAATGTAATGTAATATATCAAATATATAATTATACAATAAATTATTAAATCAACTCTTGATTTAATAATCCGGCTATATCATATATAACCGACTAATATCAAAAGTAACAACTTATCGAATCAATACTTGACCCGATAACCCGGCTATATCGCATATAACCGACCAATGTCACAAATCACGAGAATAGAATACGGTATCTCATATCGTGTCTATCTCGGTCCCGCACATATCACATATGTGCTCCTACTCCGTTTCGCTTGAGCCAGGAAACCCCTGTGTAGGACTTTAAAGACTCGTCAATACGCCAGCAGTAAGTTATGATCATATCAAACACCCACAAGCTGCAAGAAGTCTGCTAAACGTAACGGCTACCCGGGTATTAAGCGATCAGAAGATCAACAAGCAAGCCTGATCACTCTCCTGCGAATCCAATCAGTAACACTACCGTACAGTCCGGTCTCTTTGTCTGATATGTCACATATCTCGTCTAGGGGTGGTAAACGTCAGACCTCAGTAACTCGATAAGTCGTGTCGATATGAGGCTCATAACGGGTCGAGAAACTATTGATAACACTTACCAGTATATCTCTAAAGCAGCCTTGGCCAAGGATTTCCTGTTATAGCCAATCGAGCACATCGCAACATCAACCCCCAATACCGGGAGAGACGAAACCCCTCCTATCGCTCATTGCCTCCATGTGACTCGGGACTGTACCCAAAATCCACCATTTTTCACGTTCTCTTGAATGTGGTAAGGTGGAAATCAAAGCACACTGGGAATCACACAAGACTCTATGACGATCTCGGGTCTACAGACTTAACCTGTTCCAGTGTCACCAGAGAACTGCCATCTGACGTTAGGTATAATACCATCTGGGAGTTCTCGGCGAGTCCGTCCAGTGTACCCAGTCTCCACTGAGCACCCGTATACTATCTCTGATGTCAAACACCAATGGATATGGGATCATCCATCGCCCATCTACATGGGTCGAGAAACTATACGCTAGTCTACTCTGGTATATCGATGCCCTGTCTCGATACACCCACGACTAGGAACATTTGAAGGATGTACTTAGAGACTACTCTTTCCCTACTAGTATGATCGGCATCATAGTCCTGGTAGTTAAGTACTCATCCTAAAGGCTTAATCAACATGTAACATAGAGACAATCAGTGTACATGTTAAGATAAAGAGCAACCAGATAGCATACTATCATGTCTTGCAAGAAAGTCCTCCATATATATGTCCAAGCATCCACTACAATATACATCGTATGTACAGTAATGGCCTCTAGGGCATACATATCACTAACAATCTCCCACTTGCACTAGGGCCATCTGTTGTAGTATCTCATACCCAACAATCAGCAGTGGTTGAAGTATCTCATACTCAACCATTACATAAAAGTCTCTCCTGAGAATAGGCCTTTGTGAGTGGATCTGCCCTGTTCTCCTCTGTGTCTACTCTCCTAACCTCGATCTCCCTGGAGATCAACCATCTCCATGTTCAGGTGATACTGCCTAAGAATATGTCTGGATCACTGATGGGATAGGAGTTCCTAGGCATTAGCCACAACTCCATTGTCTCACAATAGTAGGAACGAAGTTCATCTCATGAACTTATATACATCAAGACTGCCTCTTTGGTAGCATCCTTGGTAGCAATGTATCCAGCCTTTATCGTCTAGTATGCCATAATATCTAGCTTGAAACTCTTCCAACATATCGTCCCTCCACTGAGGGTAAAGACAATGCATGTGACTGACATTCAGTCGGCCTTACCATCCTGGAAGCTATCCAGTGATTCTCCCCAGGATCGATTGATACCATCTGACTACATATAGTGAGAATCCTAACATCCACTTAGATCTATCTCATAGATCCACACCCCAGAATTTAGGAGGTATCACCTTGATCCTATATGGAGAATCCTTGTGATAAGAGGAGATTGACCGAGCGTAGCATAGGAAACTCTTTCCCTATCAAGAGTATGTCATCCACATACAATACGAAGATCATCACTATACTCCCTACTACCTTTTTGTATATATAAGGCTCATCTACCATTTTGATGAAGTCAAACTCTTTGACTACCACATCAAAACAGATGTTCCAACTCCGCGATGCCTGCTTTATCCCGTAAAGCTACTTGCATATGTTTCCGCTGCTCCCACTGTCTACGAAGCCCTCTGGCTGTGTACTTATAGACGCTCTCTTCTAAATCACCATTTAGAAAAGCAGTCATGACACCCAACCGCCAGATATCGTAATCATGGTATGTAGCAATGGAAAGTAGGATCCGGATAGACTTAAGCATAGGCACTAGAAAAGGTTTCATCATTATCCACATCTGGTCAGTGACGAGAACCTTTTACAACAAGCCTTAGCTTTGAAAGTCTCAACTTTTCTATGTACAACAAGTAATCTACTCAAGATATACTTGCTCCTGATGGGGATTTAACCTTTCAGATAAAGCAACCAAAGTCCATACTTTGTTGGTGTATATGGATTCCATCTCAGATCGCTTAGCATCCAGCCATTCTCACAGAGTCCCCACTCCTGATGGCCCGCTCGAAACTAGTTAGGTCATCATCTCATGATGCAATCCTCGCTCCCACTGTCATAGAGAAAACCGAAGTATCTCTCAGGTGGGTGAGGAACCCTACTAGATCGTCGGAGAGGTCGAGGTTCATTGAGAACTATTGAATCCTCCGGTTCTACCAAATCAGTTGCAGTTTGTATAGCTGGAACTCCTTCCAGTTCTACCTCACGACCACTAATTTCTTCACAAGAAATTCCTTTTCCCAAAGGTAGCATGCTGAGAAACAAAACACTTTTTGTTCCTCGGTGTGGTAGAAGATATTCCCTTGCGAATGCTTGGGATATCTAACAAACTTCCACAGAACTGACCTTACCTCGAGCTTGTCCGGATTTTGCTTTTAGACATAGGCCAGACAACCCCAAATCTTAACATCCTTAAGAGATGGGCTCTTCCCATATTATATCACATATGGAATGGTAGGCACCTGATTTGGTTGGAACCCTATTCAATAGGTATGCAGCTTCTCAAGTGCATAACCCCAAAAGGAAACAGGCAACTCAGTAGTACTCATCATAGAGCACACCATATCACATAGGGTGTGATTGCTCTGCCTCGATATACCAATGTTCTGTGGTGTATACGGAGGAGTAATGCAGAGAGAGAATCTCATTCTCTTTTAGAATAGTCCAGGAATTCCGTGCTCAAGTATTCTCCTCCCTGATCACATCAAAGGACATAATACTTATACCCGTTTTGGTTCTCTACTTCTAACTTATATTCTTTGAATATCTCAAAAAGTTCAGACTTGTGTTTCAACAGGAACACATGTGCGAATCTTGAAAGATCATCAGTGAATGTAATGAAGTACAAAGAACCAATCCTGACATGTGTAGACAGGGGACCTTCATACATCAGCATGTATTAATCCCAAGATTTCTCTAACTCTTTCTCTGTTTCCAATAAACGGAGCTATGTTCATCTTATCTTTGTGACATGACTGGAAAGTTTCACAAGATGTAAATTTAAACTTATTTAAATATGCATCTTTATGTAACTTCAGCTAGTCGGGTCGCATTGATATGACCTAGTCTGCAATACCTCAAGAAGGATTCGTTCATTTCTGAACTCTTCCTCTTATGTGTGTTCTGTACGTTAAGAACTGTAGTTTGATTTAGAACGTATATGTTTTTAGATAACGTGCCTGAACCGATCAACTCTTGATATAGGAAATGTTCAAAACATTATCCATCAATACAAAATTATATCCTTCTTTACTAAATAAAGATACTGATATGATATTGTATATCAGGTTCGGTATCTAATAACATTTGTTCAGAATCAATGTATTTGGTAATACTGGGTGATAACTGCCAACAAACTTGGCTGCAACACTTGCGCCATTTCCAACTCTTGAAACTTATCACCCATTCTCAGTTCTCTACCTATCATTAGCCCATGTAACAAATTACATTTTTGGGATCCTGATCCCGTATCTCATACCCGGGACGTAAAGGATACTGAAAAAAGTTCTCTGTAATGAACACACCCGAAAAAGATGCATCATCATGCACTTTCTTCGTTTGGGCGGCACGGGAATCCTGGTAATCCCCTATTTCCTACTCGGTCTTATAACGATTATAAGTTGGAGCGGGACCAACGTTCCCTAGCGCAGTATAACAAGAGGGTTCGGTCAATACATTCGTATTATTATCTTGAGAAAGACGTGACATGGTTGCTACCTGGAGAGAGAGAGAAGAAAACACTCAGCGTATGCTCTTGCAAGATTAGATTGTTTATTAATTTATCTAATCAGGATGGCTCCCACTGTTTTAGTCAAATCTTCCTTCAAACCCTAAAAGGAAAGACTAGCAGGGATTAATTACACCCTACAAGTTCGCCAATCTTTCAGCCAGGCCAGTGCCGGTACTTTGAGGGAGGTTCCCCGTGCTTTCGCACGGACCTAATTAAAATAAACCTCGTTTTCCCAGGGGTGTAACCCCATTGAAACCTTTCTAGACACCTACTTGATCGGCTAATTGTAATGTGTAAAACTCTCCCAGGAGTAACTCTTACTTGCAGTGGGTATCAGGATCCAACCATCTCATAGGAGCTATGCAATCTCATTGCAAATTTCAACACTTGAAATTCCCGATAGTATTTACCCCTAGTGTCATATGACCTTGACGGAGGCCAACAAACCATAGTCCACTAGTTAAGTTCAACCCGTACATTTTATGATTGAATTAAACCGATCCGCACGACCCTTGACGGAGGCCAAACTACGTCGTTTGAATACCCTAATCCAATCGCATCGTATGCTGGCAGATAAGCACTAGTCAGCTACCGTACACTACGTCTTGACGGAGGCTAAATTACCGCAGCACGAATACTAAGTAGTACTTATCTGAAATGACGGAGGGCTACAACAGGTTTTTAAGAAAACCCTTTGCGTAATGAACTTGATATCGTTGTAGAATCAAATGATTTAAAATGGAGTGTTTTTTAGGCCTTTGCTAGTTTCGCTAAAGAGGTCACTCCCGGTGAAGGGATCGTCAGCTCTTTCCTTATCGAATAAGGTGCAGGATATTCACTATACCACTATGCAAAGCAAGAACTAGAAAAGCAATCAAAAGACAGAACTGAGGGTTGTAGCATCTACCAGTTATTGCTAAAGATGTCACTCCCGGTGAAGGGATCTCGGCTCTTTCCTTATCGAATAAGGTACAGGATGTTCAACAAGGAACACCGCTGTGCAAAGCAACAACTAGAGCTACCTGTTTTTGAAAATTCGATTCCGCAATATCTTTAGGTTTCTTTTATTTCATTAATCTCATTAATGAAATCCTGTCATTTTAAGTTACCTAAACATCACAGATAAATACAACATACGCTTATGCAATCAACTTGGCGGCGGCGTGCCTGCTTGCGCCCTCCGCATTTGCCTCGATGTCCCCTCGTGCACCGTTAGGTTAGGTAACTAACGGCAGAGCGGGGCAGTGGTAGCGCAGGTGTAAAACATAAGCAACGTCTATATAATATATCACATATACTATATCCAGTATTCATCTCATCAATATATCAAATGATCACATCACAGATATCGCAGCAGAAAACAACATATGAAATATTGGATATACTAGGATTTCCGTGTTTTATTTTAAGCCTATATAAAACACGGATTCCACGGTCGTGATGAATAGTCAATCCCACACCCCTAGACCCCTACGAGAGCGGCAAGTAACCCTACCAATTCTAGAGTTAGGAGACCTGGTCTCGACTCCTCGAGATGGTCTCCCACTGGACCCTAGAACCCGGTTACTTGTGCTCCCCACCTTGGGTCTATCCTAATGCGGAAAAGTAAATAATATACAATGGTGACATCATCCTCAACCCGGAAGTGCCCTAATAAAAGAATATTACATACAATGAATTTTACATGAATGAAAATAAAAACTCCCATCTCACATAAAACCCCCGGCTATTCAAAACACGACGATCCAATAAAACATATCACAGCATCTCATGTCATCAACGTAAGTAAATATGCGTATCCCAATTTTCGTTGACATATAGCACCGAAACCGGCGATACACCACATATTACACTTACGGTCGCAGAAAAGAAAGTGAAAAACTACAACAGTTGGAATTCGCAACCTTCTTAGATATCGTATGCCTAACCAATTGAATTCCTTAGACATCGCATGCCTAACAATTATAAACCCCGGATTTTAGTCTCGATATTCAAAACACCTTTTAAAATCTAGTCGGACAATTCAACAAGATGTTGGAGATGGTGCCCTCAGAGTCAATTATTGGATCACAGGCACGTGATTGCAATGATTGAGGGAGGACCTATCCCGGTAGGACAGTCTTACTCGAGATGATAGTTCGCTATCTGGTTTATCTTTATCATTGTGTACTGCTTTAGGTGACCTTACGAGTCGCTATTACACGTTGATAGAGCCCCTAGGATTCTTGCTTGACTACCAGCAGTATGAGGGCGATCATATACGTGGGAGCTGGGGTCTATAAGCACATCCTTAAAAGGTCCCTAGTCGTGGGAGTTTCGAGACAGGGCATCGATACTCCATTAGTAGACTAGTGTATACAGTCGAGACCCCGACGAGGGGCGGTGGCTGGTCTCACAAGCCACTGGGGTTGGTTCACCTAAGATGTATACAGGTGCTCATTGGGTTATGAGTACACCGGACAGGACTCGCCGGGAACCTGCTAGTTGGGATTATACCAGACGTCAGATGGCAGTTCCCTGGTGACATGTGTACAGGTTAGTTCATCGACCTGAGATCGTCATTTGTCTCGTGTGAGTTCCCACTGTGCTTTGATTACTACCCTACCACGGCTCAAAGGAGACGTGCAAACAGGTTTTAGTTGGGTACAGTCCCGAGCCACATGGAGGCAGTGAGCGGATCTGCAGGGGTTCGTCTCTCCCGGTATTGGGGGTGAGGTCGCGCTGTGTCTAGGAGAGCCATTACACAAAGCCCTCGGCCGAGGCAGGAGATTTACTGGTAGGTATTCCAGTAGTATCTCAGGGTGTTCTGGGCTACACTCCGACACGACTTGTACCGCTTTTGGGGGTCTGACTTTTACCAACTCCCTCGGCCCGCCATGTGATACTCATAGACGAACGGACCGGACTGTACGGATATTGTCACTGACAAGCTCAGTAGGGTGTCAGGATGAGTTCGCTCATCGACGTCCCTTTTAGTCAATAGCTGGTGGCCGTCACGTATGGCTAATACCTCTGACGTGCTAGTGGTTAAATCCACAGCCATAGTATTGACGAGTCTTTAGAGTCCACCACATACAGTTACTCAGGTTTCGGGCGAAACGCTATAGAAGCCGTATGGAGATATGGCAGGGTTCGATCAAATACGTGCGGTATTGCACGGATCATGATCGGACGGTTTTTACTAGCCGGCTTTGGCTTAAGCCGGATCCTAGTATTAGATAGTGTGGATTTTGTCTCTTTGCATTTGTGTTCAGTGGGAATACAAATGCGGGCATGTATATGCGGTAGCGGGGTTTTCCTATAATTTATTACGGGATTAGTTTTCTGAAGTTGCCAGTTTGCATTCCGTTCCGGCCGGTTTTTCTTTGTTCTTTCGCGGCCGAACTTTCCGATGGAGGGGGTTATTTGCAAGTCTGCAAATAACATTTGTGGAGGAGGGATTCTTGCATTTGTTGCTTCATCATGATGAGATTCTTTATTAGTCTTTTCCTTTGCTTTTTGAGATGAGAAAGGATTTGAAATTGAGATGACTTTGTTATCATCACATTTGCTTATGGTCACCCATTCTCTTTTCCTACACTCACCTTCCTTCTTGTTTTGATTTTTTTCCCTCCACCATTTTGAGGTTAAGTGGGCCGGCCACTACTAGGGAGATGAGAGAGAGGTTTTCATTTTTGATGAGGGAAATTAGATCATCTTATTTGTATGCTCCAAAATCATAAACCCCTCTCCAAAGTTCTTTGATTCTTCCATCACCCAATGGCAACTACATAAACCCCCAAGAGACAAGTTTCTACACTACACCTACAGTACCCTTGGACGCGTCGGCTAGCCAACTTCGCGCCCGAGTTGCCTCGGTCCAGAGGTGGGAGCCCATAAAAGAAATCGGCTACGCGGTGCCCTTTCCGATGAGGAGGTGACGGACGGAGATTCCGCGGGAGATCAGAGTGGAGATGAAGACCGAAGGACACGGATCGCTTGGTATAACACTCTTCCTGTCACGTCCCGAAAGTACAGAACATGACCGGCACTTAAACTACGAAACGTCTCGAGGCGTACGTAATCCAAGTAAGCCGAAAACCCAGAAATGCAAGCCAAGAAAAGTAGTAGAGTGAAGGAAAACCAATTTAAATAAGTAGTTTTAAAAGCATAAGCCGAATTATGCGGTTTTCTAAAAACATCAAAAAAATTCCTGAAAATTTCGGCAGAGTCTCCTTTGAAAATACTGGCCCCCAAACGGGATACAACATGAATAGTATACGAAATCAATAAAAATGCATCCCCAAGCGGGAGCTAGCTCTTCGTCAATCGACGGTCACAACCACACAAACAATATAATATACAACGCCAACGGCGAGGATCAAAACTCAAAAGGGAACTCAAAACCATAAGAAATCTGCAGAAATATAACGCGCGACTCTAAGGTCGAAAGAATAACATCACAGGTTTCTATCTAAAAAATAACACATGTTTGGATGATGGAACTTCTAGATATAACAGAATGATAATATACAAGATATAAAATTGGGGTACGATACAAGTAAACCCACCTACTAGCAAATCACCCGAAGGAAACTATGCCCGCAAGCCGTAAAGAAACCTGTACGGCAAACCTGCAAGAAACTGGGGCACAACGGGGGTGAGTTGCCAACTCGTGAATAGAAAAATATCTACCCACAGAAATCGCATAAATAACGCAACCTAGGTCAATGATCATAATATATCCTCAAATATATGAATAACATGTAGCCTATAACAAGGCTAGGGTAAATATCTAACCCGAGTGTAATCTCATGTGCCCGTGTCAGTGCCTCAGGTAGCAATATATCATATGAATGAGGTATGAATGCATGAAAACAGAATACATGTAAATGAAGAACTGTTTTCATAATTTAGTGAGATTTCCTTTGTATTTTTAAAATGAGGTATCATAATGAAATCAGCATAAAACAGTGCCTAGTATCGGCACAAAATGTAATCCCAATATCTCAATATCTCTGTATCACAGTCTCTGTACCTCAATATCTCGAAATCTTAATGTCTCAATCACAATATCTAGGGCGCCGTCAGTCCAGACGGCCCCTACCATCCATCTCAAGACCACGACGGTATCCTCCGGATATCCGACGCATCGGGTAAAATCACCGGTAGGTAGTGCTCCCTTGCCAAGCTCACATCGTCATCATCACGTGCTTCTTGCCCCGGGGTACCTTACCGGGTCCACCATGTACCCGAAACGGTTCATCCGTCTCCTCGAATCGGGTCTTGAAATCCATCAGCAAACTCATGGTAGACGACTCATACATCATGGGAAAAATCCGCACTTTTTATTTAAAAAAAGAAAGAAGAAGTTTGTATATGTTTTGCGGTTTTCCCCAAATCCAGAAAATCTCATGGAATCCGAATCCAAAACCTCAATAGCACATAAAAAGTGAATATATGCATGAGAATCCATGAATGCGGCATAACAATGAATATCAGTATGCATGAAGTAGCAGGTAAAAACTACAATGTCTAAACTAACATATAAGGCAAGTACACTAATATCATGTCTAAACTATTAGCTAACAGGCTATGTCAAGCAATAATATTTCTAAGGTGTACGTGACATGGCAATTACCGATGAAGATGTGTGTGAGCCGGCAAATAAGTGTACGTGGTACATACGCATCACCGGTAATGGTGCTGGTGTCCTAACAGCATGATATCAATAATGGAGTATGAAACATAATATAAACATGCGAAACGAAGCGGACCACAAAAATGAGCGGGAGCTGAAAACTAGACGCAACTATAACTAATCTGCATTAATCTAATATAAGTCCTACAAATGGTGACTTTTGAAATAACACGAATCATGGGGTATTGAAAATAGGGGCTACGGTGTTTTTATGAAAAGATACGACTTTTGAAATATCCGTAGGATCCCTTGGGCTGTCTTTTAAAATACCCACGATTCGTTAGTTTTGAAATAGGTAAGAATCGAATCTAATCTAACAACTAAACTAAACTAAAGGGCTAAGCTGACCAGCTGGGCTACAGGTAAGGAAACCGCCTAACATCTGGGTCGATAAATATACATACCTGTATATATATTAGTCGGTGATCCCGCCTCAATAATATCATATCTATAATTAGACATCCCAAGTCAAGAGTGCGGATCAATTTTCAAAATATAGCTCGTACGTAAATCCGTCGTACGGCATCCCCAAATCTGGGTACGGGTTAATATCACATTCATCATACTATTCACCTGGTATCCTATTTATCAAATATCATGATCGGGGTACTGATCTACGTCTAGTATAATACTGATAACGCCTAAGTATGCATGCACGTGTGTGAAACACTATGTCAAGGACCCGCTACAACGTCATGTCGTATCTCAAATACAAACCCTGCTATATCACCGATCTCACGGCCTCAAATCAAATCTCATCGACTCATCTTAAATCCCAAGTACTATCCTCATTATCCATGCATGCGTATATGAATGTACATATGCATAGTCCCATACCCACGCATATATACATATATACACATCCCAATCTGCGCACAAGAAAGTAAAGCATGCAAGTCTGTGTGTGCGTATGTGGGTATAACAACCACTCTAGGGTTTCGCAACTAACCCAAAGGTAACCCATGAACACATGAAAATAGGAATGTATGCAAGTATGTAGGTGTGTATGTGTAGTGCAACACTACCCTAGGGTTCGCAACACTAAAATAATCCAACACACCAATATCCATCCTAAACATCGTTATTAATCCCAAATAACATATAATAAATGTTGGTGTGTATACGCATCCGTATACACCACCACGGACTGCGGGGGTGCTATACGCTATCCACCCGACTTCTCCCCGTAGATATAAATCTACTCACCTGGTCCTCGCTCGCCGGTGCCGACGTCGCCATGCGCTTGCTTGTCGTCTCGAAGTCCACATGGGATACCTACATATCAAAACGCACCATATCGCATTAAAATCCGACTCATGACCAAAACGACACACGAATCCCACATAAGTCAAAACCTATGGTTGCTTTCATGAATCAACCCAAAACCCTCGACGTCGGTGTACAAATGCCAGACCATCGAGAAAAACCCAAATACACTCATTTGCACATTCACGAACACTAATTTTAAGATAAAATAGGTTAAAACTCACAAAAACCCCAATTTCGCTTAAAAGTCATTTTTCCGAAAAATCTAGCAAGCACAATTCGCCGTTTTTGTACAAAACATGATGTTTAAATGAATGTAGCGGCCAATATACTTATTAAATATCTTAAATAAGTCATATAAATCATTTCCATAATTTACTCTCATCAATTTCATTAAACCCAAAAACCTAGTTTGCAACAATTAAGTAATTTGGACAATTTACAAATAACAATTGCAATTTAACACCAAAACTAGGTTTTACATATTTTAAGATGTCAAGCTATACATTGCATCCTTAATGATGTAATAAAAACCTTAATAGAAAATCACAACCCTTACTAGATTTTTATTTAATCTAATGCAATGACTAAAGATCTAGTAAGCAAAATAGCTTTTAAATTGGACAATTTAAAAGTGGCAATTTGTAAGAAGGCAACTAGCTTAGATTTGCACATGTCATAGCATGTAAATCTACCCATCACAACCATAATCAAGTGTTAGAAACCCTAATTTAATTCAAAACCCTTCTTGAATATCCTAGCTTGAAATTAACAACTAATTAACACTTACTTTAAAATTTTAGATTAGAACAAGTATCAATAAGAATAGGGTTATACCTCAAGCTAGTTTAAAAAGAGATCCCTACTTGCAAACAAAACTTAGCCCCAAATGCCATCTTTCTCTAAGGATTCAAGCTAGAATTGGCCAAGGAATAATGGGTATGTGTTGGATTTGGGATTGGTGATGTTTTTATGTGGATTTTGATGAAATTTTGTGGATTTTAGAGGTGAAATGTGTGGATTTTGGAGAGGGGGAGGGCTGCAGCAGCTGGCCGAAAATGAGGGGGTGAGGGAGTGTGGGTGTGAGAGTGAGAGTGGGTAGAAAAGTCCATGCCTCAAGTCAACTAACACCATACCTCTTATCTCCTCATTTTCTTCCATTTTAAGATTTCCTTATATAAATTTTGAGAACAAAATAAGTGGGGACTTGGGGAAATGGTAGGCTGCTGAAAATTCAGCCAAGTAAGGGAATTAGTGTAGTGTGTGAGATCAAGTAAAGAAATGCCCCCCAATTAAAACACCCATTAACTCATTTCATAATTATTTTCACAAAATAAGCCTTTTTCTTTTATATTTTCTAACACCATATTAACAACTTCTTTTCATTACAAAAAAATATCTCACAGGTTAGTTTAATATGCTATGATGCACAAAATTTGTTTCAACCCATTCCAATTTGTAATTTTTTCTAATTAAATGTATTAGTGACGGCTTAAAATAATAATAAAATAAAATAAATTTCAGAAAATTTGAAATTTCACTAGTGGCTCAATAAACACCAGATACTAGCAATTTCATAGCTAGAATATGTATATTTAATTTTTATAATAAGATATTTGCATTTTGACTTTTTACAGAAAACCCCATTATTTTACCGTTTTTTCGAAATTTCACCGAAACGATTTTCAAAACGTTACAATTTTCCCCCCTTAAAGAAATTCGGTCCCCGAATTTAAATTAAAACTTCCCCCAAATACTAAAATATTTCAGCTAAAACTATCAAATCGCCGGGGCTCCGAAATCATAAATACATAAAACAAATCGTAGCGCAACGCATGCGCATGAAAAATGAGCATATAACTCAAATCAGAACTCTGTCAAGCATCCCGCAATCATCGGAGTCATGGGGAAGACATCAATACCAAATCCAAAGCAAAACCAATATGATATAACTCGAAACTATACATGTAAAAAATATTCAGGTACTGTCCTCTGACTAGTCCTGCTCAGTACGAAAACACATAGCAATATCATAAAAACGTACTGCTCTATAAGAAAAATCAATCCCAAAATACGCATAAGAATACTACGCGCGTCTTGTGCGCACGGAAATCAAAATCCAAATATGTGCCATACATATGTACAGAAACAACATCTAAGTGCATCGAGTGTGCACGAAACATCTGTCGTAGGCAACATGTGTGCCTGACAGCAAAATCAGGTGCATTTGACATGCACGAAAAATCTCGATTTAGTGCATCTGGTGTGCACCAAAATCACACTTCAAAACATGCGCCCAACATGCGCGAAAATCCAATCAGGTGCATCCATCGTGCACGAAATCATGAAATCCAATATCAAGTGCCGAACATGCGCAAAAATCAAATCAGGTGCACAAGGTGCACAAAACAAATATCGAACATCACCATCGAAATCAAAGTCCAATGCATCTAAGTGCACAAAAGGCGTATCACTGCACTGCAAGCATATATAAACTATACAGAGTGCAGGAACCAAATCGTGTGCGTGCATACGCACCAAATCAACTCAAATGTCTAAAACCGTAAAATCACAAACATGTGAAACCCAAGCACGAAAACGATATCAAGTGCAACACTGTGCAAGGATCGTAAATCCTCAATCATCAAAATCAAATCATTCGAATAAATCACCCAAAATATCGAAATCAATAATGGCGGCATAGTACCGCTCAAGCGCATCCTCTAAGAATCTCGGGCCAACTGTCGCGGCCACTAGTGGGACATCTCGTCGATGATCATGAACTCTGGCCTGCTGGTGTGCGTAAAAATGACCACTCCTGGGTCAAGGTCTTCACTGGGAATTACCAATCTCTCGGTCCATCGGCTCATCGGCCTTGTCAGGTGTGCTAAGAGGGATGATCCTGTTCTGGCACGTCTCTTGTCATCTCCCGGTCAGTCATCGCGACCACTCGTAAGACAGCATATCACTGGCGTCGGCCTCTGGCTCTCTGAATGTACGTGACACATCTGATCCTGGGTGCAAGTGTCATTGCAGCAGTGTCCTGGAAGGAATCCTACTCACGGTCTCTTCCATGTCTCGTCTCTGCCAACTGTCCGGAAGTCATCGTCCTTTCCTATATCTGCATCTTGCTCTAGAACGACTGCATACTCATCGCAACTCCTTCTGGAAGGTAAATCCAAGTACCATGCCTCGGCATGCGCATCGCATCTCTGATGTCGGCGGAGTGGAACGTCATCTCATCTAGATCTGGTACGAACCTCTTACTCCACTTTCTCTAATGTTGACTGCTTCGGACTCGTCTCATCATGGCTACACGGACTGAGCTCCAACGGCTATCCTCGTATCGGGAGTCTCCCAAGAAATGCATCTCACCACCTAGCATCCGAATTAAGTCGAGCCATCCGATCGAGTCGTCAAAACCTCATAATCCCCCAAGAGCTCAACCTCTTGGGCACAGTTTAATAGTATCGAGTACATACCACAGCATCGGTGGTCCAGCCATAGAAGGGCAAACCCAAGCCTCACTAATGGCGTCGTAGAACTGCCGCAAACCTGAAGGTTCAAAGGCTTTCACACGGTCATTAAGTCGAGTTAGGGTTTCATTCTTCTACAGGGACCATAGAATTGCCTGCATGTCTTTCCGACTACTTTAAACTTGGAATAATAGGTTTCTGACATTCGATCGTCTCTGTCGACTCCCAACGTCTCCGCGTGAAGTCGTCTCTAGCTGGAATCAATCTATCTGATGACCTCTCATCGGGTAGGAGAACGAACCGCATGTCCTAGTCATTCATCCTCGGATGACTAGCGACCTTCTATCATTTCTTAGTACAACTTGTACTGCAATAGCTCCAACATATAGGGCGATATCTCGTCGCTCGCAGCAACAACTGGCTCACTCGTCTACACGCTGAACAGTGCCTCAATCATCATGAGTAAGCAATACACCAACGGTCATCAAAATCTGGCTGGCCTCTATCATTGGCTCAATCGTCTGGTGTCGATCCGCACAACCGAGTAACCTCATAAAGGCGATCCGCCAAACGCTCGTGGCGCGGAAACACAGTAAAAAGACACATCTCCGCAATTGTGTGTCGCCGGAATTTCGCCCTGGTCAGTCTTCGTTCATGACGAGCTCGTGTTGACCGCAACTCTAGCTATAGCTCTCCCTGCCCGTAATCGTGGCAGCAAAACCATAACTGGTACTGATGAAGCTAGATCAGGAATGAATATAATACTGAACAAAGAAATGTACATCCTAAGGCTTCTTAAGTGGAGTAGCGTATCGTAAATATGCCGCGGAACATACCTACGGTACGTCACTCTACTTTAGTCACCTATTCCATCAACTAAGGGTCATCCTATGCTCCGAAGGTAAAACCTAACGCTCTGATACCAACTTTGTCACGTCCCGAAAGTACAGAACATGACCGGCACTTAAACTACGAAACGTCTCGAGGCGTACGTAATCCAAGTAAGCCGAAAACCCAGAAATGCAAGCCAAGAAAAGTAGTAAAGTGAAGGAAAACCAATTTAAATAGGTAGTTTCAAAAGCATAAGCCGAATTAAGCGGTTTTCTAAAAACATCAAAAAAATTCCTGAAAATTTCGGCAGAGTCTCCTTTGTAAATACTAGCCCCCAAACGGGATACAACATGAATAGTATACGAAATCAATAAAAATGCATCCCCAAGCAGGAGCTAGCTCTTCGTCAATCGACGGTCACAACCACACAAGCAATATAATATACAACGCCAACGGCGAGGATCAAAACTCAAAAGGGAACTCAAAACCATAAGAAATCTGCAGAAATATAACGCGCGACTCTAAGGTCGAAAGAATAACATCACTGGTTTCTATCTCAAAAATAACACATGTTTGGTTGATGGAACTTCTAGATACAACAGAATGATAATATACAAGATATAAAATTGGGGTACGATACAAGTAAACCCACCTACTAGCAAATCACCCGAAGGAAACTATGCCCGCAAGCCGTAAAGAACCATGTACGGCAAACCTGCAAGAAACTGGGGCACAACGGGGGTGAGTTGCCAACTCGTGAATAGAAAAATATCTACGCATAGAAATCGCATAAATAACGCAACCTAGGTCAATGATCATAATATATCCTCAAATATATGAATAACATGTAGTCTATAACAAGGCTGGGGTAAATATCTAACCCGAGTGTAATCTCATATGCCCGTGTCAGTGCCTCAGGTAGCAATATATCATATGAATGAGGTATGAATGCATGAAAACAGAATACATGTAAATGAAGAACTGTTTTCATAATTTAGTGAGATTTCCTTTGTATTTTTAAAATGAGGTATCATAATGAAATCAGCATAAAACAGTGCCTAGCATCGGCACAAAACGTAATCCCAATATCTCGATATCTCTGTATCACAATCTCTGTACCTCAATATCTCGAAATCTCAATGTCTAAATCACAATATCTAGGGCGCCGTCAGTCCAGACCGGCCCCTACCATCCATCTCAAGACCACGACGGTATCCTTCGGATATCCGACGCGTCGGGTAAAATCACCGGTAGGTAGTGCTCCCCTGCCAGGCTCACATCGTCATCATCACGCGCTACTTGCCCCGGGGTACCTTACCGGGTCCACCATGTACCCGAAACGGTTCATCCGTCTCCTCGAATCGGGTCTTGAAATCCATCAGCAAACTCATGGTAGACGACTCATACATCATGGGAAAAATCAGCACTTTTTATTTAAAAAAAGAAAGAAGAAGTTTGTATATGTTTTGCGGTTTTCCCCAAATCCAGAAAATCTCATGGAATCCGAATCCAAAACCTCAAGATCACGTAAAAAGTGAATATATGCATGAGAATCCATGAATGCGCCATAACAATGAATATCAGTATGCATGAAGTAGCAGGTAAAAACTACAATGTCTAAACCAACATATAAGGCAAGTACACTAATATCATGTCTAAACTATTAGCTAACAGGCTATGTCAAGCAATAATATTTCTAAGGTGTACGTGACATGGCAATTACCGATGAAGATGTGTGTGAGCCGGCAAATAAGTGTACGTGGTACATACGCATCACCGGTAATGATGCTGGTGTCCTAACAGCATGATATCAATAATGGAGTATGAAACATAATATAAACATGCGAAACGAAGCGGACCACAAAAATGAGCGGGAGCTGAAAACTAGAAGCAACTATAACTAATCTGCATTAATCTAATATAAGTCCTACAAATGGTGCCTTTTGAAATAACATGAATCATGGGGTTTTGAAAATAGGGGCTACGGTGTTTTTATGAAAAGATACGTCTTTTGAAATATCCGTAGGATCCCTTGGGCTGTCGTTTAAAATACCCACGATTCGTTAGTTTTGAAATAGGTAAGAATCGAATCTAATCTAACAACTAAACTAAACTAAAGGGCTAAGCTGACCAGCTGGGCTACAGGTAAGGAAACCGCCTAACATCTGAGTCGATACATATACATACCTGTATATATATTAGTCGGTGATCCCGCCTCAATAATATCATATCTATAATCAGACATCCCAAGTCAAGAGTGCGGATCAAACTTCAAAATATAGCTCGTACGTAAATCCGTCGTACGGCATCCCCAAATCTGGGTACGGGTTAATATCACATTCATCATACTATTCACCTGGTATCCTATTTATCAAATATCATGATCGGGGTACTGATCTACGTCTAGTACAATACTGATACCGCCTAAGTATGCATGCACGTGTGTGAAACACTATGTCAAGGACCCGCTACAACGTCATGTCGTATCTCAAATACGAACCCTGCTATATCACCGATCTCACGGCCTCATATCAAATCTCATCGACTTATCTTAAATCCCAAGTACTATCCTCATTATCCATGCATGCGTATATGAATGTATATATGCATAGTCCCATACCCACGCATATATACATATATACACATCCCAATCTGCGCACAAGAAAGTAAAGTAAGCAAGTCTGTATGTGCGTATGTGGGTATAAAAACCACTCTAGGGTTTCGCAACTAACCCAAAGGTAACCCATGAACACATGAAAATAGGAATGTATGAAAGTATGTAGGTGTGTATGTGTAGTGCAATACTACCCTAGGGTTCGCAACACTAAAATAATCCAACACACCAATATCCATCCTAAACATCGTTATTAATCCCAAATAACATATAATAAATGTTGGTGTGTATACGCATCCGTATACACCACCACGGACTGCGGGGGTGCTATACGCCATCCACCCGACTTCTCCCCGTAGATATAAATCTACTCACCTGGTCCTCGCTCGCCGGTGCCGACGTCGCCATGCGCTTGCTTGTCGTCTCGAAGTCCACATGGGGTGCCTACATATCAAAACGCACCATATCGCATTAAAATCCGACTCATGACCAAAACGACACACGAATCCCACATAAGTCAAAACCTATGGTTGCTTTCACGAATCAACCCAAAACCCTCGACGTCGGTGTACAAACGCCAGACCATCGAGAAAAACCCAAATACACTCATTTGCACATTCACGAACACTAATTTTAATATAAAATAGGTTAAAACTCACAAAAACCCCAATTTCGCTTAAAAGTTATTTTTCCGAAAAATCTAGCAAGCACAATTCGCCGTTTTTGTACAAAACATGATGTTTAAATGAATGTAGCGGCCAATATACTTATTAAATATCTTAAATAAGTCATATAAATCATTTCCATAATTTACTCTCATCAATTTCATTAAACCCAAAAACCTAGTTTGCAACAATTAAGTAATTTGGACAATTTACAAATAACAATTGCAATTTAACACCAAAACTAGGTTTTACATATTTTAAGATGTCAAACTATACATTGCATCCTTAATGATGTAATAAAAACCTTAATGGAAAATCACAACCCTTACTAGATTTTTATTTAATCTAATGCAATGACTACAGATCTAGTAAGCAAAATAGCTTTTAAATTGGACAATTTAAAAGTGGCAATTTGTAAGAAGGCAACTAGCTTAGATTTGCATATGTCATAGCATGTAAATCTACCCATCACAACCATAATCAAGTGTTAGAAACCCTAATTTAATTCAAAACCCTTCTTGAATATCCTAGCTTGAAATTAACAACTAATTAACACTTACTTTAAAATTTTAGATTAGAACAAGTATCAATAAGAATAGAGTTATACCTCAAGCTAGTTTAAAAAGAGATCCCTACTTGCAAACAAAACTTAGCCCCAAATGCCATCTTTCTCCAAGGATTCAAGCTAGAATTGGCCAAGGAATAATGGGTATGTGTTGGATTTGGGATTGGTGATGTTTTTATATGGATTTTGATGAAATTTTGAGGATTTTAGAGGTGAAAATGTGAGGATTTTAGAGAGGGGGAGGACTGCAGCAGCTGGCCGAAAATGAGGGGGTGAGGGAGTGTGGGTGTGAGAGTGAGAGTGGGTAGAAAAGTCCATGTCTCAAGTCAACTAACACCATACCTCTTATCTCCTCATTTTCCTCCATTTTAAGATTTCCTTATATAAATTTTGAGAACAAAATAAGTGTGGAATTGGGGTAATGGTAGGCTGCTGAAAATTCAGCCAAGTAAGGGAATTAGTGCAGTGTGTGAGATCAAGTAAAGAAATGCCCCCCAATTAAAACACCCATTAACTCATTTCATAATTATTTTCACAAATTAAGCCTTTTTCTTTTATATTTTCTAATACCATATTAACAACTTCTTTTCATTACAAAAAAATATCTCACAGGTTAGTTTAATATGTTATGATGCACAAAATTTGTTTCAACCCATTCCAATTTGTAATTTTTTCTAATTAAATGTATTAGTGACGGCTTAAAATAATAATAAAATAAATTTTTTTCAGAAAATTTGAAATTTCACCAGTGGCTCAATAAACACCAGATACTAGCAATTTCATAGCTAGAATATGTATATTTAATTTTTATAATAAGATATTTGCATTTTGACTTTTTACAGAAAACCCCATTATTTTACCGTTTTTTTCGAAATTTCACCGAAACGATTTTCAAAACGTTACACATCCCATCTCTTGTTAGCTAGCATTGGGTTAATGGTTACGATCCGGGTTTTATTGTCCGCGGTAGCGCCGGTTAAAGTTAAGAAAAAATTTTGATTCCGCATTTCGGCCTCGGATAGGCGGCCGGGGCGCTGCCGTGGCGCAACATGGTATTAGAGCCACGCCATTAACCTAGTCTAGCTTGGTCTAATGTGTTTTACATTTCCGATCGAACAAAATTCCAAAACCGCATTTTCCAAAAGCATCAGATTCTGTCGAAATTTTTTGAAGTCCAAAAATTTTTCAGGTTGTCTCAGAATACTGTGCAGGGAAGTATAAGCCTACTGTAAAAATTTGGTCGTGAGATCTCATTATTAGACCGCGGAACCGCGGCCAAACCCATGCTTCGGCCGCGGTTCCGCCGCTGTTTTGAGTGATCAGTGGACCAATTTTTTACAGAGGCCCCCCTGACTTGAAAATAGTGATTTTGGAACATTCTTTTTGGGCCCAGAATTTCTTGATGTGCTACAGTAGTACTTGGGGGCCCACTTGGTAAAATTTGATCGATCGGAAAATTTTAAATACATTAGTTCACAGTATTTACATTATATCTACGACCGTGAATGTCACCTGATCGGTAAATCCTGTCTAACTGCTATAGCCCGGTTAGACGGATTTGCGAACGTGACATTCACGTTGATGTTCTGTGTATTGCTGTGATGTTGCGGATCGGTCGTGGGGGATAGCCTGGTTGCAGTGGCAGTACAGTTTTATTTTATATGTACATTTGATATTGCGGGGCGAGCGTCCAACATGTGGACTGCCGTCACTGCCTGTTTGTATTATTCTTTTGGGGCACGACCAGGTTGCGGTCGATGTACCCGTTGTATGTATATTTTACTTTCTGTACTAGGGTTGACCCGCGGAGGGGTGCACGGATAGCCGGGTTCTAGAGGGCAACGACCCCGCATCTCATGGCATTGAGACGGAGGGGGCTTCACTCTAGAATTGGCGGGGTATTCGCCGCACTCGTAGAGGGCATAGGATTGACCCAGGAGGGGTGCCCAAGTTACCGGATTCCGTGAAGTGCTGTGTGGTCCATTCACGTTGCTGAAGAGGGCTGCCTCGCTTCAGGTTTTGGCGGGTGACTTGCCGCGCCCGTTGGGGTCCTGGATTTCATTGCACAGGCTATCCACACGACCACGGGAACGTCGGGTTTCAGTAGCCGCTCTATGAAACCCGGGGATCCCAGATATCTGTATTATTCTGTGATGCTGGTTACATTTCTGTGATGTTGCATTTTATCACGCCTTGAGCGAAAATTATATATTGATATATATACTAGTAGATGTTGTATATGTTTTGCATCCGCGCTAGTCCAGTCCCCGCTCTGTCGTTAGTTAAGTAACCTAACGGGTGATGACGGGACCCAGTGGCGAATGCGGATGGCATATACGTACATCATTATTTTCGTTCTTTTTGGTGTGATTAATTGATGGGACTGCGTTGATTCAGATCAATGCAAGTTAAACAAACCTATTCAGATGTTGTTGGAACAATTTTTCAAAAAGCTGTTATTGCAAGGGCGTTCTCTTTTGTTTTGCATCGTGGTATTCAGTTGGAATATCCTGCTCCTCAGTCGACGAGGCAAGGGCCGAGATCTCTTCACCTGGAGTGACCCCTTGGACAGAAGTTTGCGTCAGGGCAATAACTTCACTATAGCCGATTACTTTTAGCTTTGCATCGTGGTATTCAGTTGGAATATCCTGCACCTCTATAACGTTTTGAAAATCGTTTCGGTGAAATTTCGAAAAAACGGTAAAATAAGGGGGTTTTCTGTAAAAAGTCAAAATACAAATATCTTTATTATAAAATTAAATATACATATTCTAGCTATGTAATTGCTAGTATTTGGTGTTTATTGAGCCACTGGTGAAATTTCAAATTTTCTGAAAAATTTTCCGAAATTAATTATTTTAATATTATTTTAAGCCGTCACTAATATATTTAATTAGGGAAAATTACAAATTGGAATGAGTTGAAAAAATTTTTGTACATTATAAAACATTAAATAAAATTTTATCATGTGGTTTTTGAAACGAAATCGTTTGCCAAAACTTGTTTAGAAAATATCGAAGAAAAAGGCTTTTTCGGTGAAATTAGTGTTAATGGGAATTGGGGTATTACATTTATCTTTTTTCCTAAGCCACACACCCACACCTCACCCTCTCTCCCTCTTCCCATGTGGCCGGCCCCACCATGACAGCCTTCCCCCTCTCCCTCTCTCCAATCACCTCTTTTTTTCAAAAGAAAAGAAAAAGGAAAGAATAGAAAATGAAAGAAACAAAAGTGGACTTTGACTAGATGTTACTTTCTCCACCTCACTCTCTCTCCTCCCTCACCCATTCCCTCTTCCCCTTGGCTGAAACCTGCAGCAACAACAGCCCTCTCATTTCTTCTTCTCTTTTCTCTTCAAAATTCCATCAAAAAATCATCCAAAATGCATCAAAAATTCCACAAAATCAAAATCTAATCCCTACCCATTTTTACTTGACCATTTTAGTATGGATCTAGAGAACAAGATGGCAATTTGAGGGGCTAGATTTTAAGTTGGATCAATGAGTTGTGAGGTATAAAAATCTTGACCTTTTTGTTGAATTGTTGATTAATGCTTGTGTTAGCTTAATTAAGTGTTAATTAGGTTTTATATGGGTTCAAATTGCATGATTGGAAAATTCAAGAATATGGTTTGAAGCTAATTTGGGTTTAACCATCACTATTAGGATAATCAAGTGTAGATTATCATCTTGTGGAATTGTAAAACCCAACCTAATTGTTAGTTTGCAAATGGTTAGGTTGATATTGTTATAATTAAGCTATATTGCTAACTAGGTTTTAGAAATTTAATTAAAATATGGGATTAAAGATCTAATTAGGTTTTTCATGACTTCATTAACATTATTAAGTGTAGCTTAACACTTTAGTTCATGGAAATCCAACCTAAATTGTGGTTTGTGCATTTTGCTATGAAATTATTAAAATTGGTTATGTTTGCAAACTAGATTTTTGAGATTGATATTAAGAATTAAGTTTAAAATCTAATTAACATTGGTATGACTTAACTAAGAATGTTAGTGAGCCTTATGGCCATTAGTTTTGTTAAAACATCATGTTTTGTACAAAAACGGGTAAATTTTGCTTGCTAGATTTTCGGAAAAATAGCCTTTAAAGTGAGTTTGAGGTTTTTGTGAATTGCAACCTATTTCATATTATAATTAGTGCTTGTGATTGTACAAATGAGTGTGTTTGGGTTTTTCTCGATGGTTTGGCGTTTGTATGCCGACGTCGAGGGTTTTTAAGTTGATTTGTGGAAGCAAACCATAGGTTTTGACCTATGTGGGATTCGTGAGTCGTTTTGGTCATGAGTCGGATTTTAATGCGATACGGTGCGTTATGATATGTAGGTACCCTATGTGGACTTCGAGACGACAAGCAAGCGCGTGGCGACGTCGGCACCGGCGAGCGAGGACCAGGTGAGTAGATTTATATCTACGGGGAGAAGTCGGGTGGATGGCGTATAGCACCCCCGCAGTCCGTGGTGGTGTATACGGATGCGTATACACACCAACAATTATTATATGTTGTTTGGGCTTAATAACGATATTTAGGATGGATATTGACGTGTTGGATTATTTTAGTGTTGCGAACCCTAGGGTAGTGTTGCACTACACATACACATACATACTTACATACATTCCTATTTATATGTGCTCATGGGCTTCTTTATAGTTAGGTGTTCACATGGGTATGGGACTATGTGTTCACATACGGATTTGAGGATGATATTGGGATTGAGCTGAGTCGATGAGATTTGTGTTGAGGTTGTGATATCGGTGATATGGCAGGATTCGTACTTGAGGTACGTCCTGGTGTTATAGCGGATCTTGGGGCGGCGATACGGGTGAATAGTGTTATAAATAAAATGGTCGACATGTGATCGTGATATGAGGCATGATATGCTAGGATATTGTTATTAGACCGTATCGGGCGATGTATACCCCTTGATGATGATATGTGCTGACGATATCGGTTTGTACGAGATTGTCGATCAGTAGTCAGATCATGAGTATATTGAGGATATTAGTATTGTACTAGACGTAGGTCAGTACCCTAGACTATGATCTTGGATAAAGAGGATACCAGAGGAATGGTGTGAGGAATATGATATTGACCCGTACCCAGATTTGGGGATGCCGTACGACGGATTTACGTACGAGCTATATCTTGATGATTGATCCGCACTCTTGACTTGGGATGTCTGATTGTAGATATGGTATCGGATATGATATTATTGAGGCGGGATCACCGACTAATATATATACAGGTATGTATATGGATCGACTCAGATGTTAGGCGGTTTCCTTACCTGTAGTCCAGCTTGTTAGCTTAGCCCTTTAGTTTAGTTTAGTTGTTAGATTAGATTCGATTCTTACCTATTTCAAAAACTAACGAATCGTGGGTATTTTAAAAGACAACCCAAGGGATCCTACAGATATTTCAAAAGACGTATCTTTCATAAATACACCGTAGCCCCTATTTTCAAACCCCCATGATTCGTGTTATTTCAAAAGGCACCATTTGTAGGAATTATGTTAGGGTAATGTAGATTAGTTATCGTTGTGTTTAGTATTTAGCTCCCGCTCATTTTTACTGTTCGCTTTGTATCGCATGCTTATATTATGTTTCATACTCCATTATTGATATCATGCTGTTAGGACACCAGCACCATTACCGATGATGCGTATGTACCACGTACACTTACTTGCCGGCTCACACACATCTTCATCGGTAATTGCCATGTCACGTACACCTTAGAAAATATTATTTCTTGACATAGCCTGTTAGCTAATAGTTTAGACATTGTAGTTATTACCTGCTACTTCATGCATACTGTTATTCATTGTTATGCCGCATTCATGGATTCTCATGCATATATTCATAATTTTACGTGATATTGAGGTTTTGGATTCGGATTTCCATGAGATTTTCTGGATTTGGAGGAAAACCGCAAAAACATAAATAAACCTTTTCTCTCTTTTAAAATAAAAAGTGCGGTTTTCCCATGATGTATGAGTGGTCCACCATGAGTTTGCTGATGGATTTCGAGATCCGATTCGAGGAGTGGAGGAACCGTTTCGGGTACATGGTGGGCCCGGTGCGGTACCCCGGGGCAAGAGGAACGTGGTGTTGACGTTGAGCCTGGCAGGGGAGCACTACCGACCGGTGATATTACCCGACGCGTCGGATATCCGGAGGATACCGTCGTGGTCTTGAGATGGATGGTAGGGGCCGGTCTGGACTGACGGCGCCCTAAATTTTGTGATTGAGACATTGAGATTTCGAGATATTGAGGTACAGAGACTGTGATACAGAGATATCGAGATATTGGGATTACGTTTTGTGCCGATACTAGGCACTGTTTTTTGCTTATTTCATTATGATACCTCATTTTAAAAATACAGAAATCTCACTAAATTATGAAAGCAGTTTTATTCAGTACATGCATTCTGTTTCATGCATTCATACATCATCCATATGATACATTGCTACCTGAGGCACTGACACGAGCACATGAGATCACACTCGGGTTAGATTTTACCCTAGCCTTGTTATAGATTGCATGTTATATATATATTTGAGGATATATTATGATCATTGACCTAGGTTACGTTATTTATGCGACTTCTGTGCGTAGATGTTTTTCTATTCACGAGTTGGCAACTCACCCCCGTTGTGCCCCAGTTTCTTGCAGGTTTGCCGTACAGGTTTCATTATGGCTTGCGGGCATAGTTTCCTTCGGGTGATTTGCTAGTAGGTGGGTTTACTTGTATCATACCCCCATTATATATCTTGTATATTATTATTCTGTTGTATCTAGAAGTTCCATCAACCAAACATGTATTTATTTGAGATAGAGACCAGTGATGTTATTCTTTCGACCTTAGAGTCGTGCGTTTTATTTCTGTGGTTTTCTTGTGGCTATGAGTTTCCTTTTGAGTTTTGATCCTCGCCCTTGGCGTTGTATATTATATTGCTTGTGTGGTAGTGACCGTCGATTGATGAAGAGCTAGCTCCCGCTCGGGGATGCCTTTTTATTGATTTCGTATACTATTCATGTTGTATCCCGTTTGGGGGCCAGTATTTACAAAGGAAACTCTGCCGAAATTTTCAGGAAATTTTTGATGTTTTTAGAAACCCGCATAATTCGGCTTATGCTATTAAAACTACTTATTTAAATTGGTTTTCCTTCACTCTACTATTTTTTCTTGGTTTGGATTTCTGGGTTTTCGGTTTACTTAGATTACGTACGCCTCGAGACGTCGTAGTTTAAGTGTCGGTCATGTTCCGTACTTTCGGGTCGTGACAATCTCATTCTATGGGGAAAGAGCCGAGATCCCTTCACCGGGAGTGACCTCTTTAGCAAAGGTTTTCGTCACTATATTTTTATAAAAAGCTATCCGGTTCCTTCAACGATATCAAGTTCATTACGTTAAAGGTTTTTCGCCAAAAACCAGCCGTAGCCCTCCGTCATTTCAGATTAGTGTTGCTTAGTATTCGTACTACGTATGTCGTGCATTGCCGAGGCGTAGTGTTCGGTAGCTATGTAATGCTTTTCTGTCGCCTGGATAAGTGGATTGGTTAGGACAGTCGTACGGTTATGTTGGCATTGTCAAGGACTCGTACGGGTGGGTTTAACGCAATCAAGATAATGACGGGTTGAACTTGACTAGGACTCTTTGATATGTTAGCATTATCAAGGTCACTTGGGTCCTAGGGGTAAAAACATATATCGGGAGTTTCTAAAGAAACTGAAACTTGCCAGGCATGCGCATACCTTCTGGAGTGTGGTGACGTGAGTGGATTCCGTCACGTTATGATGCGATGATAGTTGGATCCCGATTCCCACTGATGAGTTAGTTTACTCCTCGGGTGATCCCGGCTAATTCTTCTTTCAAGTTTGGAGGAGAATTTGACGTTACAGTGGGAGGTTTCCAGATTAGATAAAGTGATAACCATTCTGATCTAGGTTAGAGTGCACGCTGAGTGTTTCTTTTCTCTCTATCTTTGGTAGTGACCATTGACCCGACCCTAGACTATGACTCAGTGACCAAAATTAACCGAACTTTCTTAACACTGCCTTTTGGATTGTCAGAGTTGCAAACCTCATTGTCACTTCTACTTTTACCCTTTTCTCCAGGACACCCCGTATTACTACGAACGTCCACTTCCATTGGACAAAACCATCGTATGGTTATATACGAACTCGAAGGAATTCGAGGATGGTTTCTGGTTCTGGAGAAAACGAATAGGACTATTCAGTTGTCTTTTCCTTTTACCTTCTCTCAGGTTGCGAGTACTCCTTGGTTTAGGAGATAGTACACCCATTATGCTTATTGGATAGTCTTCTTCCAAACCATAGGCAGGTGCCGACCGGTAGGGAATGAAGAAAACCAATTAGCCTAAACGGTGTACAGAAGGTATTAAGTAAAGACAAAGAAAGGGATTAGTAAGAGGGCAAAGTAAACTGCGACTGCTATTTATGACCAAACCAAATATTTCTTCGCCAATCCTAAATCACCTTTGTATTTCTCCAGGACACTCCGTATCACTACGAAGATCCACAGTTTATTGGATACTCCATCGTATGGTTATATACGAACTCGAAAGGAACTTGTTCCAGTTCGGGGATGGATTCTGGTTCAGGAGAAATAGGAATAAGGTTTATTCGGTTGTCTTTTATCTTCACCTTCTCTCGCATTGCGAGTGCTCCTAGGATTAGGGCAGTACACCCATTATGCTTATTGGATAGTCTTGTTCCAAACCTTAGGCTGGTGCCGAACGGTAGGAAAGGAAGAAAACCATTTGGCCTAAAGGGGTGTGCAGAAGGTAATGACTAAAGACATATAAAGGGATTTAGAGAAGTGGCAAAGAATTATACGGTTACAGTTGTGAATCTGGATAATGGAAGATGCATTACTAGGAATACCAGGATACCCCATCGAAACATTTCAATGTTTCAGTTTCACTGTGTACTGTTAAAAGAAAACTAATTTCCCAATTAGACACTTGCTCCAGGGTATGTATTTACCAGGTTTGATTTTCACATCTGTATGGTTTTACAGATGATGAGTGGGAGTAAGTTATTGGGAATTAGGTGATCATCCTCATTATATCGCGATTCGTTGTAATTGGTGATATTTGAGGAAATCACCTGGGTTGTTTGCCGGTCGGCAAATATTTGGTTTTGAATATCCGTTGTTATGCACCAATTTCAAATTGATATATCTGTACGTCTATTTTTATAGAGTGAGATATACCTTTTTGAAATTATGTCTATGACATTTACCTATATCAGTGGATGGTTAGGTAAGGAGCATTAAACAGCGGTGTAATTCTTCATAACCATAGTACAGTTTTCAACCTACGACACACAGTGAATGAGTTGTTAGACTCAGCGGACTTATACAGAGTTTTGTGTATTTTCCAGTGTCCATTAGGACAGAGGGGTTGGTCCTCGTACTATATTCTGTTTACTTATGACTTCTCTAGTTCTTAGACATGTATTTCGTAGAAATGCAAGGTCTAAGTTTTGAGGAGTTATAGGTATAAGAATAGAGTAGAGAACCAGGTATTGCAAGTATCAGGATTCTTCAAAGCGATCGAAGATGTAGATACTTGTATATGGTATTCAGATGATAGTAATGGTTAATAGAACTAGCTTCTCTTTCAGGTTACTCATAATTAGAAGAACTCCTAAGTTGAGTAATGCTGATCGGCTTTTTTCCATTTACTTGACATGCACTGGAGACAGCTGCATGATTTGAATCTGGTTCAATTAAATCAGTGCCTCTGTTTCTGTATTGGATATAGAACAGTTCATATCTTGACATTGTTAAGATACGGGGAGTTGTCTGGCTTATGCTTAAAACCAGACACCGGACAACTCAAGGCACGTTTCTGTAATGTCTGTTTGTGGGTTGACCCGAGCTATGATGAGGGTTGATTTTCTACCATCTGGAAGATCAATAGTGATATTGTTCTTGACTCGCCACAGTTTTGATAAAAATGGATTTTTCACAAAACAGTAGTGGGAGTATGATAGAACTGGAAGTGATTCCAGAACCGCAAACGATTACCGAAGATTTGATAAGAACCTAAACATTCAATCTGGTTTGACATTCCATTGGCCACTCCGCAGATATGGTGGGTAACCTCAGGCACTCGAGAGGTACTTCGGTATGCTCAAGGACGGTGACAGAAAGGTTCTTGTTTACCCAGACTTGCCATTGCTGTTATTCCAGACTGTGAGACCCGGCAGGAGGACGAGTATAGCGCCATTCTAAACTAGCTTTAGAAGTGTACGTCTATATGACTCTGCCAGAGGGTTGTCGTAGTCAGTGGGAGCAACAGAAGCATTGGTGGATAGGTGGCTTATGTCTATTTATAGACTAAAGCAGATATAGCGGAGATAGATCATCTATTTCTGATGTGAAGTCATAGGTTTGACTTCATCAGAATAGGGGATGGATCTGTTAAGGAGGTAGTAGGGTGTGATGTCCTGGTATTTGGATGACATACACAGAGTAGGAAGTGATATTCCTATACTACGATCGGTTATACTTTGGTTGTCACATAGTGGTTTCTCCACACAGGACTTGGATATTATATCAGACATTCTGGTTACTAGATCTATGGTTTTAGATCTAGATTTGGGTGGTTTCCCAATCTGGGTACTTAGACAGCATTCTAAGTGTATTTAGAATGGATGACACCTGGCACGGCAGTGTACCTGCAGGTGATGGAGTTACCCTCTTTAAAGGCGTCTTATAAACTAAAGTAGAGAGGGATATGAATGATTGGCAGATCACTTGCTTAGGCAATTGAGTTAATCATGAGATGTCAAGTATCACACCAGATATTGTTCTTGCAGTAGGTGCAATAAGTTGATATTGATCCAATCCTGGAGAAACAGTCGGAAGCAGTTTTAGAACATAAGTTGATGTTCTAGGGATATGATAACAGCATTCTCCTTCGGGAGACAGTTATCATTCCAGGCTTCCAAGGTGACCTGGATGACAGAGAGGTTGTCAGAGTTGTAGTTTTTCCCTCTGAAAAGGGGCAGTATATTGGACAGGTGGTCCAGGTGGATACTAAAGGAAGGCATGGCGCAGGATACTGATTAAGTTCAGTTGATGATATAGTCTAAGAAGTTTGGATTTGGAGTTCATTTATGAGCTGGTCCCATCAGACATCCAGACACATTCTAAGACAGGTATTGCTCATTACGGGAGATGGTTTTCTCCGCGAACTTGAGATATAGAGAGACACAGAAAGAAACTTCACAGCGGATCCACTCACTGAGGCTATTCCTCGAATGCAATAGTTTCGTAAACGAGCTTTGTGAGATTGACTAGTAGAGGAGTTGGGTGTTCGGTATCACACGGGCTGTGAGTATGCGACATCGCAATAATTAGCCTTGAGTGCAAGTGGGAGATTGTTGGAGATAGTGCCCTCAGAGTCAATTATTGGATCGCAGGCACATGATTGCAATGATTGAGGGAGGACCTATCCCGGTAGGACAGTCTTACTCGAGATGATAGTTTGCTATCTGGTTTATCTTTATCTTTGTGTACTGCTTTAGGTGACCTTACGAGTCTCTATTACACGTTGATAGAGCCCCTAGGATTCTTGCTTGACTACCAACAGTATGAGGGCGATCATATACGTGGGAGCTGGGGTCTATACGCACATCCTTAAAAGGTCCCTAGTCGTGGGAGTTTCGAGACAGGGCATCGATACTCCATTAGTAGACTAGTGTATACAGTCGAGACCCCGACGAGGGGCGGTGGCCGGTCTCACAAGCCACTGGTATCAGTTGGTTCACCTAAGATGTATACAGGTGCTCATTGGGTTATGAGTACACCGGACTGGACTCGCCGGGAACCTGCTAGTTGGGATTATACCAGACGTCAGATGGCAGTTCCCTGGTGACATGTGTACAGGTTAGTTCATCGACCTGAAATCGTCATTTGTCTCGTGTGAGTTCCCACTATGCTTTGATTACTACCCTACCACGGCTCAAAGGAGACGTGCAAACAGGTTTTAGTTGGGTACAGTCCCGACCCACATGGAGGCAGTGAGCGGATCTGCAGGGGTTCGTCTCTCCCGGTATTGGGGGTGAGGTCACGCTGTGTCTAGGAGAGCCATTACACAAAGCCCTCGGCCAAGGCAAGAGATTTACTGGTAAGTATTCCAGTAGTATCTCAGGGTGTTCTGGGCTACACTCCGACACGACTTGTACCGCTTTTGGGGGTCTGACTTTTACCAACTCCCTAGGCCCGCCATGCGATACTCATAGACGAACGGACCGGACTGTACGAATATTTTCACTGACAGACTCAGTAGGGTGTCAGGATGAGTTCGCTCATCGACGTCCCTTTTAGTCAATAGCTGGTGGCCCGTCACGTATGGCTAATACCTCTGATGTGCTAGTGGTTAAATCCACAGCCATAGTATTGACAAGTCTTTAGAGTCCACCACATACAGTTACTCAGGTTTCGGGCGAAACGCTGTAGAGGCCGTATGGAGATATGGCAGGGTTCGATCAGATACGTGCGGTATTGCATGGATCGTAATCGGACGGTTTTTACTAGCCGACTTTGGCTTAAGCCGGATCCTAGTATTATATAGTGTAGATTTTTTCTCTTTGCATTTGTGTTCAGTGGGAATACAAATGCGGGCATGTATATGCAGTAGCGGGGTTTTCCTGTAATTTATTACGGGATCAGTTTTCTGAAGTTGCCAGTTTGCATTCCGTTCCGGCCGTTTTTCCTTTGTTCTTTCGCGGCCGTACTTTCCGATTGAGGGGGTTATTTGCAAGTTTGCAAATAACATTTGTGGAGGGGCGATTCTTGCATTTGTAGCTTCATCATGATTAGATTCTTTATTAGTCTTTTCCTTTGCTTTTTGAGATGAGAAAGGATTTGAAATTGATATGACTTTGTTATCATCACATTTGCTTATGGTCACCCATTCTCTTTTCCTACACTCACCTTCCTTCTTGTTTTGATTTTTTTCCCTCCACCATTTTGAGGTTAAGTGGGCCGGCCACTACTAGGGAGATGAGAGAGAGGTTTTCATTTTTGATAAGGGAAATTAGATCATCTCATTTGTATGCTCCAAAATCATAAACCCCTCTCCAAAGTTCTTTGATTCTTCCATCACCCAATGGCAACTACATAAACCCCCAAGAGACAAGTTTCTATACTACACCTACAGTACCCTTGGACGCGTCGGCTAGCCAACTTCGCGCCCGAGTTGCCTTGGTCCAGAGGTGGGAGCCCGTAAAAGAAATCGGCTACGTGGTGCCCTTTCCGACGAGGAGGTGACGGACGGAGATACCGCGGGAGATCGGAGTGGAGATGAAGACCGAAGGACACGGATCGCTTGGTATAACTCTCTTCCCATCTCTTGTTAGCTAGCATTGGGTTAATGGTTACGATACGGGTTTTATTGTCCGCGGTAGCGCCGGTTAAAGTTAAGAAAAAATTTTGATTCCGCATTTCGGCCTCGGATAGACGGCCGGGGCGTTGCCGTAGCGCAAAACAAGATTCCCAACATCCTGATCGAATGCTCGTCGGAAACTTTAGTAGACGGCCGCACCCACCGATGCCGTCGACGAAGTGCACTAAGGCGGAACACCGCTACCGCGAGAACCTGAACGGATGCTTTTGGCGATGGGGTTCTCCTACAGTCACTTGGTCAGGGCGATGAGGCGTGGCTATCTAATAAGTTTACCCGGAGAGTATCCGCGTACGTTACGTGATTGCGACGGATTTTTGATCTAATCAAAATCCCGTGGCAACCGATCATCTCAGACTAAACTGCTAGATTTATAACATTCAAATTAGTTATCTCATAACTATTTGTGAATTCCAAATATTGTATCCCATCACATAATATTCGGACGAACGTTAAACTTTTCGATCGATTCATCAAAGTCCCACAATTTCCTGACAACTCAACACTTGAGCACTATTTTAATAATACCCAGAATATGCCACAGTAACTATGCACTAGCCATAGAATGGCAAACCCAAGCCTCACACATGTTGCCACGGAACTACGGCAAACCCTAGGATTTGATCGCGGTTCTACGATCCAAAAAAGTTGAGTTAGGGTTTCATTCTTCTAGAGTGTTCATTGGATTACTTGCATATTTTTTCGAATACGTTAAACTTGGAAAAATGGGTTTTTGACATTCGATCGAACTTTTTAACTTCGCCTAGACAATATGTGAATAACCCGAAACAATGTTAAAAATACGAATACGAAACACTCCGAAGATCAACAAGCAAGCCTGATCACTCTCCTGCGAATCCAATCAGCAACACTACCGTACAGTCCGGTCTCTTCGTCTGATATGTCGTATATCTCGTCTAGGGGTGGTAAACGTCATACCCCAGTAACTCGATAAGTCGTGTCGATATGAGGCTCATAACGGGTCGAGAAACTACTGATAACACTTACCAGTATATCTCTGAAGCAGCCTTTGCCAAGGACTTCCTGTTATAGCCAATCGAGCACATCGCAACATCAACCCCCAATACCGGGAGAGACGAAACCCCTCCTATCGCTCATTGCCTCCATGTGACTCGGGACTGTACCCAAAAGCCACCATTTTGCATGTTCTCTTGAACGTGGTAAGGTGGAAATCAAAGCACAGTGGGAATCACAAAAGACTCTATGACGATCTCGGGTCTACAGACTAACATGTACCAGTGTCACCAGAGAACTGCCATCTGATGTTAAGTATAATACCATCTGGGAGTTCTCGGCGAGTCCGTCCAGTATACCCAGTCTCCACTGAGAACCCGTATACTATCTATGATGTCAAACACCAATGGATATGGGATCATCCATTGCCCATCGACATGGGTCGAGATGCTATACGCTAGTCTACTCTGGTATATCGATGCCCTGTCTCGATACACCCATGACTAGGAACATTTGAAGGATGTACTTAGCGACTACTCTATCCCCACTGGTATGATCTGCATCATAGTCCTGGTAGTCAAGTACTCATCCTAATGGCATTATCAACATGTAACATAGAGACAATCGGTGTACATGTTAAGATAAAGAGCAACCAGATAGCATACTATCATATCGAGTAAGAAAGTCCTCCATATATATGTCCAAGCATCCACTGCAATATACATCGTATGTACAGTAATGGCCTCTAGGGCATATATATCACTAACAATATCTAGTATCTTGTTGATGGTTTGTGGATATGAAGTATTGGATCGTCGTGAATGAATAGCCGGGGGATGTGAGAAGAGTGTTCTTTTCTTTCAATCATGTATATTTGTAAATTGATATAATATTATTTTGCGGGGCACATCCGGGTTGAGGTTGTATCCACCGTTGTATTATTTCATTTATTTTTTCTTTCACCTAGGATAGACCCAAGGAGAGGTGCACAAACTACCAGGTTCCTGAAGTGCCGAGTAGCCTACTCATTTCATTGAGGGAGGTTGCTTCACCTCGGGAATTTGGCGGATAGTTTGCCGCATCCGTAGGGGTCTAGGGTGGGATTTGGCTATTCATCACGACCGTGGAATCCATTTTTCGTTCGAGGTTAAAACGAAACACGGAAATCCTAGTATATCCAATATATTCATTTGTGTTGATGTGATCTATTATCTAGAAACGAATGGATATATATATATATATATATTGTATATAATAAATGTTGCTTATATTTTATACCCGCGCTAGTCCAACCCTGCTCTACCGTTAATTAAGTAACCTAATGGTACATGACGGGGCCATGTGGCGAATGTGGATAGCATAAGCCTACGTTCTATTTTCGTTTCTTTCTATAATGATATGGTTAAATGATGGGACAGCATTAATATTATTTAATGAAAAGAAAACAAACCAAAGTTAAATCGTTGGAACAATTTCAAAACCACTTGGTTTTCTAGAAAAACAACTTTTAAATGCGTAGCCTAAACCACTCCTTTTAAAAGCTATCATGGTTCCTTCGACTATATCAAGTTCATTACATTCATAGTTTTCGCCAAAACCAGCCGTAGCCCTCCATCATTTCATATGGGTATTCAGTAGTATTCAAGCTATGTATTTTGACCTTCGCCAAGGTATAGTGATTGGTAACTGCTGGGTATTCATCTGTAGCATAAATAGATGTGTTAATTTAGGACAGGCGTATAGCTATTTTGTCCTTCGTCAAGAGTTTGTACGAATGGGTTCAAATTAAGCAGGACAATGACGGGTAGAACTTGACTTAGGTCTTATGAAATGTTGGCCTTCGTCAAGGTCATAAGCGTTTGGGGCAAAAATCCACATCGGGAGTTTCAAAAGAAAAGGAAACTTACTGGTTTTGCATACCATCTGGAGTGTGATGATTTTTGTAGGATTCCTTCAAAGTTGTCATGCAATTATAGTTGGATCCCGATCTCACCGTGAGTTTTAATACTCCTCGGAAGAGTTTTTCACTTTACAATCAATGCTATAAACCAAGTAGGTGCCTAGAATGGTGTTAGCGGGGCTATGCCTTCAGGGAAAAAAGATTATGTAATTAAGGAACATCGCGAAAGCGTTGGAAAACCTCCCTCGAAGTACCGACACTATCCTGGCCGAAAGGTTAAGCAAGAATTGTAGGGTGCAATTAATCCTGACTAATTTTTCTTTTATGGTTTGAAGGAGGATTTAAGAAACAGTGGGAGCCATCCTGTTTAGATAAACTAATAACCAATCTAAACTTGCAAGAGCATCATGCTAAGTGTTTCTTCTCTCTCTCCTAATTGCAGCGACCAAAATGACCGGGCTTAAATTACTACTAGATAAAAATATATTAACGGGACTAAACTACAAAGATTAGCTAAGGAATGTCCAGATGGCCATAACCTATGACAAGTTGGGCTACCTCCTTACTACCAAAGCCCCCACCGTCCCAGGTCCAGATTCCACCGTTGTGGATATTGAAGTCCGTAAGACATGGGAAATAGACTATGCGAAAACCAAGTGCCTCATGCTAGCCTTAATAGAATAATGAACACTAGAGGCGGCATGAGAAGATGGACTTATTTTCCATCTTCCTCCATACCAAAGATTTATATGGAGAGCAATCTCGTATCGCAAGATATGAGATCTTGAAGAAATTGTTTCAGGCGAGATTGGCTATCGGGTCATCTTTAGGGGACCACGTCCTTAAGATGATTAGGTATATTGAAGAGCTCGCGGTCCTTGGGACTACATTGGAGAACGAGTTATACACAGACTTGATTCTACATTCCCTCCCTTCTACCTATGCCCAGTTTATCCTGAATTTCAGCATTCAAGATAAGGAAGTTACACTTCCATAACTCCTTAACATGTTGAAGAGTGTAGAGGGCATCCTGAAGAAAACTAACGAGACACCCGCTCTACTTATTGGGGAATCTTCCTCCTTTAGATCCAAGGCGAAAGTCAGGGGAAAGAAGAAGAAGGCCCCAACAAAGCCGAAAGGATGTGTCAATAAGGTACAGGGCAAGGGCAAAGCAAAAGTTTCGGGGCCAACTGTAGGGAAAGAGGATTGCTTCTATTGTCACAGGAAATGCCATTGGAAGAAGGACTGCAGGGCCTGGAAAGCCCAGAACCAGGATTCGAATCAAGTTGTGGCTTTGGCTTCAGGTGTTTTTATGATTGAAAACTGTATGTTAATCAACTCTACTTTCTGAGTATTGGATACCGGATCAGGATCTCATATCTGTAATTCATTGCAGGCACTGAGAAACCGTAGAGCTTTGAAGGCAGGTGATATGACTCTCAGAGTTTCTAAAGGAACAAGCATGGATGCTGTATCCGTAGGGGAATATCACCTAAGATTGACAAGTGAACACATTTTGATTTTGCGTAACTGTTTTTGTGTACCTAGTTTGACATGTAATATCATCTCTGTGTCTTTACTATCTAAAGAAGGTTATGATTTTATATTTGTAAGCGATGTTGTAAACATCCATCTTAATCATGGTTTGATTAGGTCAGGTACACTAGACAACGATATATACGTATTAAATCAACACCAAGTTTTCAATGTTCAGAAAACACTTAAAAGAAAGTCTCCAGACTTAAATCAAGTTTTCTTATGGCATTGTAGACTGGGTCACATCAATGAAACATGGTTGATGAAGTTACATAAAGAAGGATATTTGGATCCATTTGAATATCTTTCTTATGCAACTTATCAATCATGTCTCAAAGGAAAGATGACAAAGACTTCGTCCACTGGACATGGGGTAAGAGCCAGCGAGCTCTTGGGACTCATACACAGCGACATATATGGTCTAATGTCTATACATATAAGAAGCGGTTGTTCCTACTTCATTAATTTTACGAATGATTTCTCAAGGTATGGACATATATTCTTGATGAATGATAAATCCGAGGCCTTTGAGAAATTCCAGAAATACAAGAATGAAGTGGAAAAACAAACAGGTAAAGGTATCAAGACACTTAGATCTGATCGAGGTGGTGAATACTTAAGTGCCGAGTTCTTAGATTATTTAAAAGAGAATGGAATTCTCTCTCAGCTCACTCACCCATACACACCTCAAAACAACGGTGTATCGGAAAGGTGGAACCACACTTTATTGGATATGGTACGTTCCATGATGAGTAACGCTGAGTTACCATGATCCTGAGTTACCATGATCCTTCTGGGGTTATGCACTGGAATCTGCTGCATATCTTTTGAACAAGGTTCCTACTAAGTCAGTGCCTACCACATCATATGAAATGTGGAGTGGGAAGAAACCATATCCTAAGTATCTTAAGATATGGGGATGTCCATCTTTTGTCAAAAAGCAGCATGCGGACAAGTTCGAGGCACGATCAGTACTTTGTAAGTTTTTGGGATACCCAAGGAACTCCAGGGGGTATCTTTTCTATTACGCGGAGGAACAAAAGGTTTTTGTTTCTCGGCACACCCACTGTTTAGAGACTCAATTTCTTGAAAAAGAAATAAGTAGGAGCGCAATAGAACTGGAAGAAATTCCATAACCATAAACTATTACTGAAAGCATGGTAGAACCAGATGATTCAAAAAAACCAGACGTCTATGCACCACTCTGCAGATCTAGTAGGCCGTCTCATCCACCCGAGAGATACTACGGTTTTCTTATAGATGGGGATAGAGAGGATTGCATCATCGACGATGATGAGCCAACTAGTTTCTAGCAGGCCATTACGAGCAAAGACTCAGTAAAGTAGCTGGTCAATGCGGACCGAAATGGAATCCATGTACACTAACAAAGTATGGATTTTGGACATTGCACCTCAAGGGTTAAAACCCATAGGCTGCAAATGGATCTTCAGAAAGAATATTGGTGCAGATGGACAGGTTGAAACCTATAAGACTAGACTTATTGCAAAAGGTTTTTTTCAAAAACCTGGTTTGGAAAATGATGAAACATTTTCTCCAATGGCTATGCTCAAATCCATTTGGATCTTACTTTCTATTGCTGCCTTCCATGATTATGAAATTTGGCAGATGGACGTAAAGACCACTTTTCTGAATGGAAATTTGGAAGAGTGTGTTTATATGGATCAGCTAGAGGGTTTCATAGAGAGTGGGAGCAGCAGAAAAGTATGCAAATTGCTTAAATCCATTTATGGATTAAAGCGGGTATCGCGAAGTTGGAACATCTGTTTTGATGATATGGTCAAAGAATTTGACTTTATCAAAAATCCAGATGAACCATGCATTTATAGTAAGATTGTAGGAAGAACTGTGTTATTCCTCGTATTGTACGTGGATGACATTCTTCTGATAGGAAATGACATTCCCATGCTAATCAGTCAAAGGGTTCTGGTCACAGAAATTCTCCATGAAAGATCTGGGTGATGCCTCCTACATTTTGGGGATCCAGTTCTATCATGATAGATCTAAGAGGATTTTGGGACTTTCACAGTCCAGGTACATCGACACCATACTGAAAAGATTTAGTATGGAAGATTCCAAGCGCGGTAATCTACCGGCTTGTCACGGGATAACCCTCTCCAAAGAGATGTCTCCCAAGGCTGATTTGGAAAGGGATCGCATGAGTATTATACCCTATGCTTCTGCGGTAGGCTCTATAATGTATGCGATGTTGTGTACCAGACCAGATGTTGGTTACACACTGAGCGTGGTAAGCAGGTATCAGTCAAACCCTGGGGAGAAGCACTAGATAGAGGTTAAGAACATTCTCAAGTACCTGAGAAGGACTAAGGAGATGTTCTTGGTGTACGGTAGTAACGACCTTCAGATTAAGGCCTTCGCTATCTCCAGCTTCCAGAGTGACAAAGATGACTCCAAGTCCATGTCGAGTTATGTCTTTACCCTCAATGGTGGGGCGGTATGTTGGAAAAGCTCCAAGAAGGACACCATTGCAGACTCGACGATGGAAGTGGAGTATATCACTGCATGTGACACCATGAAAGAAGCAGTCTGGATGAGGAAGTTCATAACAGAACTTCAGGTGGTTCCGTCTATTTTTGATCCAATACCTTTGTATTGTGACAACAATGGGGCAATAGCTTTAGTGAAGGAACCTAGGTCCCAACAGAAGTCCAGACATATCTTAAGGCGGTATCACCTGATCAGGGAGATTGTGGATCGCCGGGAGATCGAGGTGTGGAGAGTAGACACGGAGAACAATACTGCAGATCCACTCACAAAGGCTATCCCTCAGACGCAGTTCGAAAAGCTATTCGAGATGATAGGTCTGCGATATGCCAATATATGGTCTTAGTGAAAGTGGGAGATTGTTAGTGATATATGCCCTAGAGGCCATTATTATATAGTACTGGATTATATATTACATTTGGAAGCTTCGGATATACACGGAAATAATAACAGTCTTGCTCAATATGATAGTATGCTATCTGGTTTGATTCTTCTTAATATGTGTATATGTTTCTTTTAGCATATCGCTAATACATATTGATAGAGCCCTTAGGATCTTTGCTTGACTACCAGCTTATGATGGCAGTCACACGTGGGGGCTGGGTAGTCTATAAGCACATCCTTATACTTGTCCCTAGTCGTAGGATTATCAAGACAGGGCATTGATACTCCAAAGTAGACTGGTGTATACGCTTCTCATCCCAGTCAGGAAGATGGCATGTCCCACAGCCATTGGTATGCGATACCAGAGATAGTATACAGGTGCTCATTAGGTTATGAGTTACAGTGGAGGACTCAATGGGGACTGCTGGATGGTATTATACCTATCGTCAGTTAGCAGTTCCCTGGTGACATGAGTACATATTAGTCCGTTGACTTGACATCACTATTCGTCTTGAGTGTGTTCCTACTGTACTTAGATTACTACCCTACCACGGCTCAAATGAGTCGTGCATATAGGTAGTGGTTGGGTACAGTCATGAACTACTTGGAGGCAGTAAGGGTTAGAAGGGATTCGTCTCTCCCGGAATTGGGAGTTGATATTGCGCTGTGTTCGAATAGACAATACATAAACTCCCTGGCCAGGGCAAGCGAGATTTACTGGTAGGTACACCAGTAGTTTCTCAGGGTATATTGGGCTCTACACCGGCATGACTTATTGCGCTATTAGAGATCTGACGGTTACCACCCCCTAGGTCCGATATGCGATACTCTTAGACGAACAGACTGGACTGTACGGAGATTGTCACGGATAGGCTCGGTAGGAGTTCGGATGTGTTTTCTTATCGACAGATACCTGGGTAGCCGTTACGTACAGCTAGTGCCACTGACGAACTTGTGGTTATACCCACTGCCAACATACTGTCGAGTCTTTAGAGTCCCACACAGAGGGTTTCCCTGGTTCAAGCGAAACGATGTAGAAGCCATATGGTTTTACATGCAGGGTTCCGATCATATACGTGTACTAGTTGCACGGGTGTTGTTCGGACGGATAATACTAGTGGGCTTTAGTTTAAGCCGGATTCTAATATTATATTATTGGATATTATTATCTCATCGTATTCGTATTTTTGCAGTACGAATACAGGCATGTTTATACGGTGAGGGCATTCTTGTAATTTCACAAGAGATACTTCTAGAAGGGGAAACCTCATTATTGGATTTATCTATTTTTGGAATAGATTAATGAGGTAGAAAATGGAGATATTTGTGGCACAGTGAAGCATGGTTCATTTCATTTGTGTATGTGTTTGGGTTTATATTGAAGCATGGTTGTTATTTTCTATTGAAAATAATCCATGCTTCATGTGAGATAGAGTATGAATCATTCTTCACAAGCACAAGACTTGTTCATTTTGCTATTTTCCTTTCTCTCCATTTTTCCTCTCCTTCTTCCTCAAGACCCTAACCCTTCACATGAGTTGTGAACTATAGGGTCTTTTGAGATTAAATACACCAATAAACACTCTACATCTCCTAAGCTACTTAGATTAGCGAACTAGATACTTTTGTTACCTCGGTTTAGAGGTTGGAGCTTGAACCATAAACTTTAGGGTGGATCGTTTTTGACATGAGGAGACCGATGATCAAGCACGATCCGAACCTTCGAGGAGCTCAAGAAGAGGAGAAGAAGATCCGAAGGGCTTGTAACAAGGAGGTATAAACACTTATATAGTAGTTAGAACCTCCAAGTAGTATAGCTAGTTAAGGTTTCCATAAAGAACCTGGAGTTTTGGTCGATGTTGTAAGTCAAGAAAATCGTTTTTTTGTATATTCCGCCTCCCCACAAGTGCATGGGGTGTGCGACATCGACTTATAATGAAAACATATATTCTCATAATTCATCAAACATAACCCCAGCATCCATCTCTTTAATCCTAACCCTAGACGGCCGATCCCTCATCATCAACATCATTCCTTTGCATCGTCATTGCTGTGATCGTCACCGATATCTTCTTCCTCTTCTTGTTGCGGTGATGCGATCCTTACCACGGTCTCTTCAACTTGGTTGTAGATCTAAAGCCAAGATCATGTTTCATCGTCAAAGCGCCGTTGTCTCTGTTTGTCATCTAGGAAAAGTTTTTCTAAATACTTGTTACATGCTAGTTACGGCCGGATCAGATCTAGCATAACATTATTATTGTTATTAATTTTAGATATACATCAATGTTTAACCCTAATTAACGATATATCGAGATCGTAATCACGGTATGTCGGAAAACTTGACCTATTGATAATACCTGACATGGATCGATGAAGATGCTATCTGTATGTTGTTATTTGTTGTATAGAACCTAAAGGAATCAAGGAAATCGTAATTGTTATCACGTATATTAAAATTTAATCGACAACCCTAATTTTAATAGTAAATATGTTTCAGGAAAAATCCCATGGAGATGTCTACCCACAGTGACCAGACAGGAATAGATTTACAGTAATTAAAATTGAACTACAAACATCTGTCAACAGTGACAAGACGTCTCTGAATTTAATTTACAGTAACTCGATTTGAACAGAAGACACGTCTACCCCAGACGTCTGCTAATCATATAATTATGGAGCAGAAGTCTCCTACAGATGTCTGGCATACAAAACATATTGAACCAAACTTCTCCCACAGACTTCTGGAAAAGGTTGACCAAACGTATCCTACAGACGTCCGATGTTTAAAATTGCTTAACTGATATTCAATCTGATACGTTGCAGGACATGCTCGATCACGTTACACATGAAAAACACCTACCTGACATGATTTTGATATTATTATTGTTTGATTTCATGTATCCATGTTATCTTTCTTGATATTGATATGTTATTGCATTCCCCGATAATGATATTCCTGTTATTAATAATGCTTGATTGTCACCTATATTTATAACTGATCATGTTCAGTAGTTTCCATGTAGGACTCATACCATATAATTGTTGTCTAAAGTTAATGTATTCATGATACCCTTGACTTGACTTTATCGACTGAACTTCACTAGACATGACTTGTTACATGCCGCCCCAGAATCAGCAGTTAGAGATTGATCACCCGAGATAGACCTTTGTGTCTTGGAATGATGAACTGATATCATTCTTCCACTTGTCATGAAAATAGATATTCATGTCTTGGAATGATGCACCAATATCATTCGATGGTACATTGCGGAAATAGACATTCATGTCTTGGAATGTTGCGCCAGCATCATTCGACAGTACATTGATAGAGGAATTCATGCCTTGGAATAGTGTTACGGTCATTATTCATCCACTCGTTATGAAGATAGACACTCGTGTCTTAGAATGATGCGCTAACATCATTCGATAGTCCGTTCTTATATATCCTATTTATCGCATGGTTTTGCCTTTCCATAACTCATAGGTTTGACCCTGGCCGAACCTTTGAATGATTGTATTGATTGACCTTGAATATCCGTAGGATAAATAACTTGGTGACATAGACATAGAATATACACATGACATGAGAGATGGTCATATCTTGATTGGTACATTATTGTATTATTGTATCTTGCTTGTTTGATTTCCTTATTATACGTGCTCGTTATATTACTGTTATTACTATTGTTTATGGTTTACTCACATGACATCGTTTACTCGTATAATGGTATATTATATTACACTCTGATTATATTTATGATTATGTTATCTATGACGCTCTGACATATGGTTTTTTCATGGCCCCAATCTTTTTACTTTAGCACCGCAGGATCAAGATTACTTAGAGAAACTTGCCAAGAAATGAGGAGTTTATCGTTTATTTAGTTATTGATAATTAGGTTTATCTATAGTATTGAACCCTTAATGGTTTTATCTTGTAAGCCTGTAAGGAGACAAAATTGTTATTGTTTCTTATTTATCCCTTGGATCATATTGAGAATTGTTATTCCAGTTCTTGCTTCCGCTATTGCCTTGATTACTATTATCATGTATTGTAGGATTGGACCTATGTTTAGTGTTAGATATTTTATTTTATTGCTTGATTATTGCATGACAGCCTTAATGTGACTATGGAAGGATGAATTCTTACCCTGGGTAGCATGGCTGGCCTAGTTACGTCCCGAATTTTTTGTATCTTGGGAAGTGGAGCGTGACAAGGTTTTGTGGTATCAGAGCTTAGGTTTAGATTGCGCTTGGGTTCAATTTGTAGTTGGGTATTATACCCAAATACATTGACCTTGAACCATAGGAACATGTCCTGCCACAATATTGTATTGTTATTCAAATTCTTGAATTCTTATCTTTATTGAATCTTGTTTCTGTTACTAATCCTCATTGTTCGTCCTTGACTTCAAAGCTATGGCTAGGAAGAATCAGCCCGCTCTACCGACTGACAATGCCACACTTCTTGGCGTTATACACGGCATGCTGAAGAACCGGCAACAACAGGCAGATCTGAATCATTAATAGGCTGAGGATTTCCATGAGGGTTTGAGGACTGTTCAACAGACTGCCAATGAGAGGGCAATAGTTTCTAGGCAGGGGCCGCGTGAGGGTACAGTTGCTGACTTCAGGAAGCTTGGCTCGATAAACTTTATGGGATCAGAGGAACCACTTAAAGCCAAACAGTGGTTAGTGGATACGGAGAACTTATTAATTGTTGCTCAGATTCCCAATGAGAAAAGAGTGGATATCATACGCATCCAGCTGGTTGATTATGCTCAAGAATGGTGACTTGTCGAAGAGATCCGTTTGATGAAGCCGATCGGCTGAACGGCTTTTACTCAGAGTTTCTTGGAGAAGTTCTTTCCGTAGTTTACTAGGGAAGAAATGGAAAAGAAGTTTATCGGATTGCAGCAGAATGGGGGATCTATAGCACATGCGGCTAAGTGGACTCGACTCAGTCATTTTTCAGGGCCTTTGGTAGCCAATGAAGCAGCATAGCAAGACGTTTCCTGCGAAGTCTCGAAATAGGAATCCAACGGCACATTATTTCCTTAGGATTGACTACCTTTTCCCAAGTTTTTACAGCAACTAGGGAACAACAAAGGCTTACGGAGAAAGAGAAAGAAAATCATCAGCAAGATGTTCGGGAAAGTAAGACGGTTCAGGAGCTAACCAGAGTTCTGGTTCGTAAGGATAATCCTACTTGGGGACAGGGAGTTATTCCCATGAAGCGGTCTTCTGATCCAGTTCCAGCTGAGAAGAAAGGCGTGATTTGTAATATTGCCGGCAACCAGACCATATTAGGAAGGAGTGTTGGAGGATTAATGGACATTGTTTAGTTTGCGGAGCTGCCGAACATCAGTTCAACACCTGTCCATCGAGGATTCGGTTGAGGGAGGATGTTTAGAAAGTACCACTTGCACCGCAGAAGCAGATCCCACAAGGGCCTAATCAGGGATGAGCTTTCACCCTGAAGGCCAAAGGAGCGGAGAATTCTGAGATTGGGGTTTCAGGCATTCTCATTGTTTGTCATTTTCAGCATTATCTTTGTTTGTTCCGTGCATTCCATTGTTTTGTTTTCCCTAGTTCGTTCGTTAAATTTCTAGTTAAATCTTGACATAGACGGTAGGGAGAGACTGCCATGATTACACCATGATTTCATCCTTGAATCCTAATCCTTTGATTTCCTTCTTCCTTTCTTTAACGATCATATCTCGACGGGAAGGAAAAAATATCGCAACCATTCATCTCCAATTGATCCTATCTCGTATTCATCTTGATTCCTTATTGTTTCTTCCATCTTATTCCATTAACCCTTATAGTATGATTTGGGCGACTTGGATAGAATTATGGGATTGTAATTATGTACCGCAGTATGGTTATAATGCAGTACTCTGCTTAGGTAACTTTGAGTCCTACTCTTGATTCATTTTCCTAGACTTATTTTTGTTGTACTACTTTGTTTTTCTCTGTTCCTTTGCTATGTCTTATCGTGAACTTGAATCCAACAACCGCGTTATACTTACCTTGTCCGGTAGTGACAGATCTGTCTGCGTCTCAAAGAACGAGGATAAACACGAAGAGCATTTAAGAATTGCGGCAGTTTAAGACTGCTTAAGCGAGAGCTAGTACAGACCACATCAAGTCCGATCAGGTGTAAGATGTTTGACTGAAAAAGTTTTGAAGACCCGCCTCAATTTATCAGAGTAGCGCAGCGGAAGTCTGGTGAGCGGATAACCCATAAGTCTTAAAACAGACTTGCAAATTCATGAAGAGAGGAGCTGTTTGTGTGTGCTGGAAGATGATGTTCGTGAAGAAGTTGCAAATGGAGCACACGGTTCTACGCGTTCGGTACATCCAAGAGGTATGAAGATATACAGAGTTTTGCGACAAACTTTTTTGGTGGATAAGGTTCGATCAATTCAAGATCTTATGAAGGTGGCACAAGACCAAAATAAGAGTTGCGATACTTATCATGGCTTTACCAATGTGTATAGGAGGAGACTCGTGTATTGGATCAATAGGAATTGATATTGGGTTTGATATATGGTATGAAGAGTTACCTACTACTATCATAGATCATAGAGAGAAGCTTTTAAAAGAGTGAAGCGATCTTGTTAGTCCTTGTTTCTTTCATTTTTTGGTTTCCATAAATCCGAGTTTCCTTGTTTTCGTCCTTTCCTTGTTTTCATGAATTTCAAGAACGAAATTCTTTTATAGTTGAGTATAATATAACACCCTAGAATGATCGTATGGGAATTTATTGTAATAATTGATTTTATGTTTATTTAAAATTATTTGATCAATAGATCGAGTTTGTTCCTCCCCCCCAATATATATATATATATATATATATATATATATCTATATATATATATATAGAGAGAGAGAGAGAGAAAGAAAGAGAACAGCTCTGTTAAATTTGAGGCAGCGCCTCGCGTGTTTCTCATGAGGGCGCCAGCTCTAATTTTGTGGTGGCGCCACACGTACTCCTCACACGGATGTCAATGTGCAAAGTATAGAAACGCTTTCTGAGTAAGAATTAAATTCTTATATGGCGTCGCACGTGCTCATCACGCGGATGCCAATGTGCAAAGCACAGGAGTACCCATCATAAGAATTAAATTCTTAAGTGGCGCCCACGTGCACAACACGTGAGCGCCGGCGTCCAAGTAGAATTAAATTCTACGTTTCTCTAAGAAAAAGTTAGGATACTCTCTGTTAAACAGAGCCGTTGGATCAAAAATCCAATGGAGATGATAAATCATAAAAATATAGAATTAAATTCTATTAGGAGAAAATATCTCCCAAATCTTTCTAAATAAGAAAGATACTCTCGGTTGGATCAATGACCCAATAATAGAATAAGATTCTATTTTTGGGAATATATTCCCTCAATCTTTCTATATAAAAAGATATCGCTCTCTGTAAAACAGAGAACTTTTGGATTAAAAATCCAATGGTGATTAAAAAAAATCACCATTTTACAGAATAAATTCTGTATATAGGAAAATATTTCTCCAATCTTGTTAAAAACAAGAAAACATATTCTGTAAAACAGAAGTCCTTGGATCAAAGATCCAATGGTGGGTAAAATTCCCCAACTCAATTTTGAGACCAATTAAATCAATTAGAATCTTTCAATGAGAGATTTTCTCAAAACCAATTAACAATCTGCCTCTACTATATAAAGGACCCGAGACTTCAAGTCTCATATAGAAAAAAAACCTATAAGCTTCTGCAAAAATACAGTGAGCTCTAAAATACAGAGAATTTAATTCTCAAAGAGGAAGACTTCCCTTTTCAAAAAAAACCGAGGTAAAGAAAACACGGAGATAAAAATATCTCTTTTACCTATTTTAAGGGTTTAACCCTTCTCAAAGAACTTAGTTCTTTTTCTAGATCAGAGATCCATAAAACAAGTCTCTCACAAGTTAAGAATTTAATTCTCATCGGGAAGATCTTGCTCTTGGGAATCAAAAATTTAGAAAAGAACTAGGTCTAAAAGAAAAAAAGAACCTATAAAAGAACTTAGTTATTAAAGAAAAACCCGATCCCGGATCTTCAAAAAACGAAGATCTTGGTGATCATTAATGATCAAAATGCTATTAACAGAGATTTAATCTCTAAAAAGAGGAAAAAGACTAGCGCCTCACGTGCTTCCCACGTGGGCACCCTTAATAGCGCCTACCGCCTCACGTGAAACACATGTGGGCGCTGAATAAAAAATGCTTAGCACTTCATATATAGCCAAAACGGTTAAGTGCTTAGCACAGATTGGGCAGTGCCTCACGTGCTCCTCATGTGAGCGCCACACAAAAAGCGCTTAGTACTTCATATATAACCAAAACATCTAAGTGATTAGCACTTATTGGGCAGTGCCCAGTGCCTCACGTGGGCGCCACACAAAAAGTGCTTAGCACTTCGTATACAGCCAAAACGGCTGAGTGCTTAGCACGGATTGGGCAGCACCCATAATTGAATGCTTCACATGATATCCATTTGAATGTCAGAACGTCAAATAAGTGCTTATCACTTTTGCATAAAAAGAGGGTTGAACAAACAGAGCCCAAACAAGTGCTTAGCACTTCTGAACAGAACAAAGAAGACTGAGTGTCACGACCCGAAATAGCCCATGACTGGCGCTTGAACCATATGAAGTCTATAGGACCCCATCTAATTCAAGTAAGCCAAAAGCCCAGAAATCTAAAACCATTTTAAATTATAAATGTAGGAAAAATAGTTTTTAAGAAGTAAAGAAACATGTTTTAAGAACAAGGTTTTTAAATAAGTAAGCCGAATATGCATTTTTAAAATCTATAGTATTTTCTGAAAATTTCGGCAGAGTTTCCTTTGTAAATACTGGCCCCGAATAAGATTCAACAAGAATAATATATGCAATGATAAAAGGCATCCCCAAGCGGAAGCTAGCTCTTCGTCAATCGACGGTCACAACCACGCAAGCAATATAATATAAAACGCCAAAAGGCAAGGATCAAAACTCACAAAGAACTCAAAATTAACATGAAAACCATAACACTACAATGCGCGACTCTAAGGTCGAAATAATATATAACTGGTTTTCTAAGTCTGAAACAATATACAAGTTTTGGTTGATGGAATTACTAGATACAACTAAATAATACATATACAATGGTGGTTCTGATGCAAAAGAACACACCTACCAAAGCAAATCACCCGTAAGGGAAGCGGTGTGACAGAAATGCCGCCATGAAACCTGTATGGCAAAACCTGCAAGAACTGTGGCACAACGGGGATGAGTTGCCAACTCGTGAATAGAAAACATCACAGAGCAAAAATCGTATGTATGACACAATTCTAGGTCAATACGATCATATATATATATATATATATATATATATATATATAATCCTCAAGTGAATAAGTCTGAAGCATGATAAGGTGGCAATGTAACATCTATACATGAGTGCAGTGCCAAGTGCTCGTGCCAGTGCCTCAGATAATAACATGTCATAAATATGAGGTATGATCAATGTCGACTATATCATGAAGTCTATGAAAAGTGGATATCATCAAACTATGTAATCAATGCCTGTATGTATGTGGATCTCGTCCAACTATGTGATCAATATCATCAATGTCAACTCTATGTATGTGGATATCGTCCGCATGTCACCCAATGACAATAAACATCATGCATGTAAATATCATAAAGCATATGCATGGAAGTATGAGGATGTAAATCAACATGTGTCGCTCGCGACATATCAAATCATGGAACCTGAGTGTCAAGCATCGACACTCAAAAACATCAAGAAACCTGTGCCTAGCATCGGCACGTAAATCCTCATATATCGGCTCTGTCAGTCTGGATCGGCCCACGGGCTCTGTCAGTCCGGATCGGCCCATACCATCTCTCGACTCCAGTCAGTATCCTCCGGATATCCGTCGAGACCAAATAATATCACCGGTAGATAGTAGTCCCTCTGCCAGGCTCACCGTATGCAACACAGCGATCCGTTCTCGCCCAGGGGTACCATACCGAGTCCACCATGTACCCGCAATCGGCTTCATCCGCCTCCTCGAATCGGGTTTCACATGTCGCTCTCAGCACCGAGAAACACATGGTGGACGCACTGAAATATCATATCAAGGGTAACCGGGTTTTTAATACAATTACATACTCTCTTTTGAAATATCCACGATTTATAAATCCAGAAATATCATGGAAACAACATATCTCAATGCGTATGATCAAAAGCATGATGTATGCGACATGTAAAAGAAATGTAAGCATATCAATATATCATGCAATATAGAATAGTAATATGCACATATTGAGGGAAACTTCTCTTTTAAAATGAATCAGTTTTAAAGAGTATCTTGCGGTTCCCAAATCTCTAATCAAGCGAGAAATCATCTATGTATGTGCAAATATGTATGTGTACAAGTATGAGTGTACAATATGTAAGTACACGAGTATGCCATGCAAGGGTCATATTATGAATGCAACAGTACTACAGTGTAGTGGCATGGCAATTATCGATGATGAAGTGTGTGAGCCGGCAAGCAGGTGTACGTGGAACATATGCATCATCGATAATGGTGCTGGTGTCCTAACAGCATCGATTTGATAGAACAATAAACATATTTAACATGTAATGCGATGCAAACAGTAAGAATATGCGGCAAATGAATAATAACGTAACAGTGCAGTATCTATATCAATATATCTATGTCATACTGTTTTTCCATTTGAAAGAAGACGAATCGGGTTTTTTTTAGTAAAATAAGGGCTACGGTGTTTTAAAGAAAAGATGCGTCTTTTGAAAATATCCGCAGAATCCCTTTGCCTATCATTGAAATACTCATGATTCGTTAGTTTTGAAATAGGTATAACATCGGCCTAGTCTAACATTTACTAGCAAAACTACGGCTCTAACTAGCAAGTCAATCAGGAGGGGTATGGAAACCACCTAAATGTGAGTCGATATATATATATATATATATATATATATATATAAAATAGTCGGTGATCCCTCCTCAAAGGTACCGCGTATGATACAAAATCATATGAAATCCTCGAGTCATGAGTGCGGATCTATCATCAATATAAAGCCCGTACGGTAAGTCATCGTACAGCATCCCAAAAGCTGGGTGCGGGTCAATATCACATTCCTCTCATCAAATATCAGGTATCATTATCATCATATCACATGATCCCGGGTACTGATCTAAGTCTAGTACAAATTGATACCATCTACATAAATATAAGTGCGTGTGTGAAACACGCGTCTAAAGGCCCGCTAAAATCACATGTCGTATCCCAAATACGAACCACATCATATCATCGATCTCACGGCACTATGCCCAATATCATCGACTCATCTCCAATTATCATCCGCTATCCTCATCATCACGGTATAAGTATACAAGCAAGCATGTGTGTGTGTGGGTGTAAACCTATTCTAGGGTTCGCAACTAGGAAACTATACTAGTTTGCTTCTAAACCCTAATCTATCCATAATACACCTAATCACATCTAGAATATCCATATCACACAATAAGCTATCATATATAGTATATATATAGTATACTAGATATCGAACTGCGGGGGTGCTGTACGGCATCCACCCGACTTCCCCTATAGATATAATCTACTCACCTTGATCTTGCTTGCCGATGTCGATGCCGCTACCACCTTCTTCGTCGTCTCGGATCACCGTGGGGGTACCTACATGTCGCATGTATCGCATCGCATTAAAACCAAATCAAAACTAAAACGACACACGGAAACCAAAACGGTACGCTTAAAAGCCTATAGGTTAGAACCTATGGTTAGCCTTCGCAAAACAACCCGAAATCACTCGATATAGACGTACAAACGTTACGCGATCGAGATAATGCACAAATATCAAAATCTGGAAATCAAAATACGGAAAACTATAACTAAATTCAAGGCAGCAACGTATAAAAGTGTTCCCAGATTTTGTCTCGGGTGAAACCAAGGTTCCAAAACAACACTAGGGTGATATATAGGGTATATGCGACCTACAGGAGAAACCTGGACCCTACCCCACACTAAGTGGCCAAGCCCCCTAAAGGGAAAATCCGGCCAGGCCGGCCCTGTATGATCCTATGGGGTTCGTATTTCTACAGGGAGTTCCTAGGGTCAATTCTAGTTCTATGGTGTTGTTTACTTTTCTAGTAAATTCCCCAGTTCATTCCAGATTTGACTGCACACTCAAAGTCGTCACAAACGGACATGGAAGTTCTGTAATTCCATATTTTTGGGTTTCAGGTTATGTATTTGTGTTTGGTTTGGGTTTAAAACATCATGGGGGGTTTAAGGTCACTCAAAAGACTCAAGTTCCCCTCACAAACTCAATTTAAACCCTAACATTCTCTAGTAATGCCCAAAGTGCACTAAACTACCCGATATCGATTTCAAACTTGAGAGGCTTAAGCACAAGAAATACAACTCTAATTGTGAAGAAATTACCTCATTAGACCCTCATAAATCCTCAACAGTGCCAAAATGACTACTTTCTTGGTCCAAAGGGTTGCTTAAGGGCTTGTGTACAATTTTTGTGAAATGGAAGTAGGGTTTTGAGTTTGTTTCCATGGTGTTTTGAAGGATTTTGTGAAGAGGGAGAGCAAGAGAGCAGCAGCAGCAGCAACATGAGGGAGAGGGAGAGAAATGAGTGAAGGCAATGAAGAGGAATGGCCAAGACTTTGGGTCAAAGTAAACCCTCACTTTCTCTCTCTCACCCATACCCATATATTTTATTCCTTTTCTTTTTCTTTTATAAATCCCTTCTCACATCAATAGTAACCCCAAATAACCAACCATGCACCCAAAACAAGTAGGAAAATGCAACAAGTGTTAAGGAAAAGATATGGTGCAAGTTTTGTACAAAACAAGCTTAAACGCGATTAGCGATTTTTAATCGCGATTAACACTAAATTAGCATATAATTAATCATAAAACTTAAAAATATCATAATTCACATAAAACACCCTCTTTTAGTAATTTCTATAATTTTCCAAATTTTTCCCCATTTTATCGGAATTTAATTATACCAAAATATTAAAATATTCATTAAAAATAATATTAAATTATAAAAATTCCCAAAAATAATATTTTATTATTTTAAAATGTTACAATCTTCCCCCTTAAAGAAATTCGGTCCCCGAATTTAAATTTAAACCCCTCAAATATTAAAACATTTCAGTAAAAGATCAAGTCGTCAGGGCTCGGAAATCATCAATACTTAAAACGCATCATAGCGCAATGCATGCGCATGAGTAATGAGCACATAACTCAAAATTAAAACTCCGTCAAGCATCCCGCAATCATCGGAGTCATGGTAAAGATACAAATGTCAAATCCAAATTAAAACCAATATGATATAAATCAGAACTATACATGTAAATAGCTGAAGTAAATGCATGCCAAATCTCTTTAAGTCGTTGTGCGATGCGCATAACAGTGCACAATGGCGGACGTCTATTATAAGAAAATAACTATATTCTTATATATCCTTTGTTTAATATGTACGTTCCGCCGTTTTGGAAACAATTTAGAAGGGTTCCTTTGTTTTAAACGTTTCGTGTCATATCAGACACGTAGGTAAATACTGAGACTGTAGCTCCTTTTTTTTGAAATCCCTTCGATAACTATCAATGCATGCAAAATATATCCAGGTACTGTCCTCTGACTAGTCCTGCTCAGTACGAAAACAATAGCAATATCATGAAAACGTACTGGTCCATAAGGAATAAATCCCAAAAATGTATATAAGAATACCCTGTGCGTCTGGTGCGCACGGAAATCAAAATCCATATATGTGCCATAGATGTGCAAAAAAACAACATCTAGGTGCAACGGGTGTGCACGAAACATCTGTCATGGGCAACAGGCGTGCCAGACAGCAAAATCAGGTGCATCTGACACGCACGAAGAATCCCGATTTAGTGCATCTGGTGTGCACCAAAATTGTATCTCAAAACATGCGCTCAACACGCGCGAAAATCCAAATCAGGTATACCGCAGTGACAATCATATGCATCAGCGTGCACAAATCAAATCAAAACACTAAAAGTGCATGAAAACTATGCTGGAAGCGTAAATCAAATCACCGGCATAAAATAGGCATGAAATCACAATCAATACCTCAAGCGTAATAAATATGCGCAAAATATAAATACCCAGTAGGTGCAACCATGGTGCACGAAAACAGAAATCATGGAACTCAGCCCTTAAGACCAAATCCTGCGAATAAATCGCCCAAAATACCGAAATCCAAGGTGATGGATACGTGATAATCGAATCACAAAATCACAAATCATAAATACCGTCGTCGATATATCCTCCTTCAAAGTCGAGAAGGTTTCGGTGCATCCAATGCTAGCAGCGCAAGATATCTACTTGCCTCCTGTTCATGGTCTGGCGCCTTCTGTCTTTGGGTCCTTATCTTCTCTGCGGATTACCTATCTCGCAATCAATCGGCTCATCGGCCCTGTCAGGTGTGCTAACGGGGATGATTCCGTTCTAGTACTTCTCTGGTCATCTGTGTCCTCAGCACAGCATATTCCTCGGAAACTGGTCGCATCCCAACGCCTCTGCTTGCGTATCGCATCTCTGATGTTAGCGGAGTGGAACGTCATCTCATCGAAATCTCGTGCGAACTTTTTACTCCACCGGTTCCAATGTCGACTAATTCGGACTCGTCTCATCGTGGCTGCATGGACTGCGCTCTAACGGCTATACTCGTGTCTGGAGTCTCCCAAGCAGTGTATCCCATCACATGATATCCGAAAGATGTCGAACCATCCGATCGATTTTTCAAAACCTCATAATCCCCCCAAGAGATCAACATCTTGGGTACAGTTTAATAGTATCGAGTACATACCACAGCATCAGTGATCCAGCCGTAGAAGGGCAAACCCAAGCATCACTAATGGCACCGTGGAACTGCCGCAAACTCTAAGGTTCAAAGGCTTTCACTCGGTCATTATGTCGAGTTAGGGTTTCATTCTTCTATAGGGTCCATAGAATTGCTTGCACGTCTTTCCGAATACTTTAAACTTGGAATATGGTTTCCTGACATTCGATCGTCTCTATCGACTCTCAACGAATCTGCGTGAAGTCGTCTCTAGCTGGAATCAATCTATCTGATGACCTCGCATCGAGGTAAGCGAACGAACCACATGTCCTAGTCCTTCATCCTTGGGTGACTAGCGACCTTCCATCATATCTCTAGGTATATACTTATGCTACAGTGGCTCCAACACCTGGGCGATATCTCATCATTTGCAGCAGCAACTGGCTCATTCTTCTGTACGCTGAACAGCGCCTCAATCATCGTGAATAAGCGATATATCAATGGTCATCACATTCTGGTTGGCCTCTAGCAGTAGCCTGATCCTCTGGTGCTGATCGGCACATCCGGGAGATCTCGTAAAAGCGATCTGTCAAACGCTCATGGCGCGAAAACACAATAAAACGACGCCTCTCTATGCAATCGTATGTGTAACAACCCTAAATTTCTTATACCCTTTTTCTATACAAATTTTTAAATTAAATTTTTTCAAAATCCACAAAAGGGTATTTTATCCTGAGCACAAGATATAGGTAATTAATTTGTTTTTAATTACAAGCTACAAGAATGTAATAACTCTATTTTTAGTGTACAAGAAATTACTTTAAATTTAATGTATACTAGGAGTATTTATTCTTGCTGCTATCATTTTAAGTAATTAAATACCACAATAATTACAAGAAGGAGCTTGTAACTCAATGGTAATACCCTGCACTGCTGAACCAAGCCACCAGAGTTCAAATCTCATACCCCCACATTATTTTTAATATTGATTTTTTTAAAACCTTTAGAACACCAAGAGTTTACACGTGCATATCTCACAAAAACCCCACTACACCCAAACATGTAACACTTGCAGGAGTTAGATGAATCGTCGGGGGGATCCAGGCCACCGGACTCGGACGGGAATCGGCCAACTCGGCCTTGACTCGGCCGACTCAGTGCTCCGACCGAGTCACGGCCGAGTCACCCCCGATTCGACCGGTTCCGGCGATGGTCACAACATGAAAGTTGTGTCTTTTCATATTCCCTATGTACCTGCAAAGTTTCAGCCTCATACCACTTCCAGAGATCTTTAAAAACCCCCAATTACTCCACTTTTAATACATTTTTTATTACATTTTATCACATTTTTATTTTTAACTTTTCATCTACCCTAACCCTAGCCTAACCCTATAAATAGACCCCCTACCTTCTACCCTCTCATCCCAAAATACTAGGTTTACTCTCTCAAAATTTTTATAAGAAGGGTGTACTTTGAAATCGAATTCATGGCGAAGCTCTGACGGAATTCCGGCGACGTTTTTTTGAAACAACCGACGACGAAATAACGCCTCGGCCACTCACCTAGTTCCCCTATACTCTTTAGTATAGATCGAAACCCGTAAGTCCCATTCTTTCTTTCTTTCTGGTTCTCAAAAATACAGAATTACGAACCCCGACGGAAATCGGAACAAACCGATTTCCGATTCGGTTTTCTATAAAAACTCACTTGTCACCAATTCCACAATACTTAAACTTATTCATGTTGACTATTAATCACATAACAACTAATTTGGACAAAGTTTCTCACATGAAATGATAACTTTTGCAATATCGTATTCTTTTTCACATTAATACCATAATATTTATTTTTCTTATTCTAATCAATTAAATCATTCCTAAACATCGCTATCTTGACCATTAAACTTGTAAAAGTCAATTTAAATAATTTTTCACACATGAAATGATAACCTTTTCAATTTACCGTATTTTTACACTTTAATACCATCATGTTTCAATTTCACATTTAACTCTTAACTTGCTATACATTTAAAGTAGAGCACGAGGTAACGACCTACCTCCACACACACGCAAATACAACCCTAAAATGATATCATCAAAACTTAGAATACGATAAAACTGAATTTCCATTAAAATACCATAATCTTCATAAAACCATTCTTAAAGGTTTTAGATTTGTTACACTTTTAAGTAAATATTTCTTACTAGGAAAATACGATAAGTTGTGGACATCGATCGTTTATCTAAACCTGACTTTGTGGTGTCTAGGCAAGTGTGTCTAAGGCAAGTGGTTACTTAATTAGGGCCACTACTTGTAGTGGAGAGCCTCCTACTTACCTGGCACTTACCTGGCCGCAATTGACGGTGAAGAGGCGATTTGAGGCTTCTAACGACTTGTCGTTTAGACCTTTTAGAAATAGGGTAGTTGGCTTAGGAAACCCTAGAATTTAAAATACGGAAAATTACACTTTGCAAATAAATACCTTTTACTTTATAAAACCGTTTTCTAAAGGATTAGTATTTTACAATCTTTGCAAAGCGCCACTACAACCCATCTTTGGGGAACCCATTCGGGATCATACGGTTTATCGTGCACCCTCAGGCTAGTAGTGCGAGATTCAGACCTCCACAAGGAGCATTCGGTCTCGAAAGGTTTAAAATACGACATCTTAAGAAAATGAGATTTTTGGAATATAAAATATTTATTAAAATTATTTTTTGTATAAATATATGTATATTTATCATTTAAATATCTATTTTATTATAATATAAATGTTCCACATTTTTCTAAAAATCACAATAATAAATTTTACACTAAAATACCATGAACTTCAAATAAATCAATATTACAGGTAAATACCCTTATTTATAAAACTAGGATATTTTCACTAGAAATATCACAACATAAAATCCACCCTCATTACAACTCTAAAGACGAACAATAAATATTTGAGGTGTATTTTGAAAAGTATATAAAAGGATTTTTACATAAAACCCCCTCAAGTTTATAAATTACCCTAAGGACCCTAACAATTATAAGACCTCGATTCACAATTCTGATTGTCTGACTCGGGTTTGAGTCTGATTAATCTGACTTGAATATGATTCAAGTCAACCTATAATCTACAAGATTCCAATTCAAAATGAACACATGAATCCATGAATACAATTATCAATTTATACAACTTGACTGAACCGAACCATGGATATATTCCTTTTACATGATTCTCAGTATTCCATTTACATGACTCTACGGTTATAACCGTTTATTGATATCATGGTTTCGATCGGTCGGTCAATCAATCATGCAATCAATACAATTTTTACAAGATAACAATACAAACAAGACATCGCGGGGTTTAAGGGGTAGATTGGTACGGAAGGTGTTAAAGGTTGCACGAGACGGTAAGATTAAGACACCTAACATGAATCCAATTGCTGTTGTACCGTGGCATAAACGGTTCCTTGAGTTCCTGATACCTTAGTCTCTGGGGAAAGTGAGACTCCACTCGTATACACTGGCATCCTTCTGTACCAAGATACAAACAACAGCGTTAACACGAAATACAACAATATAATAATATAATATAACTGTAAAAGCTACTCTCTCTCTTACTCTCTGTCTATTCATCCCTTATCTTTGGGACTTACCGAGCGACCTGTTCGCTGACGACATTCTGTTTCTCTCTTCTTTGAATGTCGTTAGGTGGTTTGGACCCGGCGGAGATCGAGCCATCTCAAGAAGATTTGGAGCAATTTGCCGAAGACCCTGCACTTTAGTTCATTGTACACTTTTTCTTTCTGTACTTTTCATTTCCTGTTATGCCACTGTTTAGGCATCTTTTTATTTCAGTTGTATTTCTTTTCATGTATTGTACAAAGAATGTTAATGAATAAAAGTTGATGTTCTTTTATATCTTTTCTCTTGTGTATTTATTTTATATTGCTTAGATACGCTTAGCGTATGTACTTCTGAGTATATACGTAGCGGGCCTCGTCGCGTCCCCTTCGCCGTATACCGGGAAGCGGGGCGTGACAGTACATCTCTGGAATCACGCCCTGGTCAGTCCTCGTTCGTGACGAGCTCAAGCTGACGCAACTCTAGCTGTTGCTCTCTCTGCCCGTGTAATCGTGGCAGCAAAATCATAACCAATATCGATGAGGATAGATTATAGGAATGAATATCATACTGTGCAAAGAAATGTACATCCTAAGGCTCCTTAAGCGGAGTAGCGTGTCGTAAGTATGCCGCATAACATACATACAGTACGTCACTCTACTGAAGTCGCCTACTCCATCAACCAAGGGTCAACTTACGCGACGAAAGTTCGGGTATAATACCCCCTCGACTAAGTCTAAGTTCCGTAAGGTCAAGCCTAAGTTCCGTATATATATATATAAACGCCCTAGGCTCTACATAGTCAAACTTAGACTCAAACCAAGGTGAACCTAGCGCTCTGATACCAACTTTGTCACGACCCGAAATAGCCCGTGACTGGCGCTTGAACCATATGAAGTCTATAGGACCCCATCTAATTCAAGTAAGCCAAAAGCCCAGAAATCTAAAACCATTTTAAATTATAAATGAAGGAAAAATAGTTTTTAAGAAGTAAAGAAACATGTTTTAAGAACAAGGTTTTTAAATAAGTAAGCCGAATATGCATTTTTAAAATCTATAGTCTTTTCTGAAAATTTCGGCAGAGTTTCCTTTGTAAATACTAGCCCCGAACGGGGTACAACAAGAATAATATATGCAATGATAAAAGGCATCCCCAAGCGGGAGCTAGCTCTTCGTCAATCGACGGTCACAACCACGCAAGCAAGATAATATACAACGCCAAAGAGCGAGGATCAAAACTCACAAAGAACTCAAAATTAACATGAAAACCATAACACTACAACGCGTGACTCTAAAGTCGAAATAATACATAACTGGTTTTCTAAGTCTGAAACAATATACAAGTTTTGGTTGAGGGAATTACTAGATACACTGAATAATACATATACAATGGTGGTTCTGATGCAAAACAACCCACCTACCAAAGCAAATCACCCGTAAGGAAAGCAGTGTGCCAGAAATGCCGCCATGAAACCTGTACGGCAAAACCTGCAAGAACTGTGGCACAACGGGGGTGTGTTGCCAACTCGTGAATAGAAAACATCACATAGCAGAAATCGTATGTATGACACAATCCTAGGTCAATACGATCAGATATATATATATATAATCCTCAAGTGAATAAGTCTGAAGCATGATAAGGTGGCAATGTAACATCTATACCTGAGTATAGTGCCAAGTGCTCGTGCCAGTGCCTCAGATAATAACATGTCATAAATATGAGGTATGATCAATATCGACTATATCATGAAGTCTATGAAAAGTGGATATCATCCAACTATGTAATCAATGTCTGTATGTATGTGGATCTCGTCCAACTAAGTGATCAATATCATCAATGTCAACTCTATGTATGTGGATATCGTCCACATGTCACCCAATGACAATAAACATCATGCATATAAATATCATAAAGCATATGCATGGAAGTATGAGGATGTAAATCAACATGTGTCGCTCGCGACATATCAAATCATGGAACCTGAGTGTCAAGCATCGAAACTCAAAAACATCAAGAAACATGTGCCTAGCATCGGCACGTAAATCCTCATATATCGGTTCTGTCGGTCCGGATCGGCCTACGGGCTCTGTCAGTCCGGATCGTCCCATACCATCTCTCGACTCCGGTCGGCATCCTCCGGATATCCGCCGAGCCTAAATACTATCACCGGTAGGTAGTAGTCCCTCTGCCAGGCTCACCGTCTGCAACACAGCGATCCGTTCTCGCCCCGGGGTACCATACCTGGTCCACCATGTACCCACAATCGGCCTCATCCGCCTCCTCGAATCGGGTTTCACATGTCGCTCTCAGCACCAAGAAAACACATAGTGGACATACTGAAATATCATATCAAGGGTAACGGGTTTTTAAAACAATTACATACTCTCTTTTGAAATATCCGCGGTTCCCAAATCCAGAAATATCATGGAAACAACATATCTCAATGCGTATGATCAAAAGCATGATGTATGGGACATGTAAAAGAAATGTAAGCATATCAGTACATCATGCAATATAGAATAGTAATATGCACATATTGAGGGAAACCGCTCTTTTAAAATGAATCAGTTTTAAAGAGTATCTTGCGGTTCCCAAATCTCTAATCAAGCGAGAAATCATCTATGTATGTTCAAATATGTATGTGTACAAGTATGAGTGTACAATATGTAAGTACACGTTGCCATGCAAGGGTCATATCCTGAATGCAACAGTACTACAGTGTAGTGGCATGGCAATTATCGATGATGAAGTGTGTGAGCCGGCAAGCAGGTGTACGTGGAACATATGCATCATCGATAATGGTACTGGTGTCCTAACAGCATGGATTTGATATAACAATAAACATATTTAACATGCAATGCGATGCAAACAGTAAGAATATGCGGCAAATGAATAATAACGCAACAGTGCAGTATCTACATCAATGTATCTATATCATACTGTTTTGCCATTTGAAAGAAGATGAATCGGGGTTTTTTAGTAAAATAAGGGCTACATTGTTTTAAAGAAAAGATGCGTCTTTTGAAAATATCCGTAGAATCCCTTTACCTATCATTGAAATACTCCCGATTCGTTAGTTTTGAAATAGGTATAATATCGGCCTAGTCTAACATTTACTAGCAAATCTACGGCTCTAACTAGCAAGTCAATCAGGAGGGGTATGGAAACCATCTAAATCTGAGTCGATATATATATATATATATATATATATATATATATATATATATATATATATAAATATAATAGTCGGTGATCCCGCCTCAAAGGTACCGCGTACGATACAAAATCATATGAAATCCTCGAGTCATGAGTGCGGATCTATTATCAATATAAAGCTCGTACGGTAAGTCATCGTACGGCATCCCAAAAGCTGGGTGCGGGTCAATATCACATTCCTCTCATCAAATATCAGGTATCATTATCATCATATCACATGATCCCGGGTACTGATCTAAGTCTAGTACAAATTGATACCATCTACATAAATATAAGTGCGTGTGTGAAACACGCATCTAAAGGCCCGCTAAAATCACATGTCGTATCCCAAATACGAACCACATCATATCACCGATCTCACGGCGCTATGCCCAATATCATCGACTCATCTCCAATTTTCATCCACTATCCTCATCTTCGCGGTATAAGTATACAAGCAAGCATGTGTGTGTGGGGGTGTAAACCTATTCTAGGGTTCGCAACTAGGAAACTATACTAGTTTACTTCTAAACCCTAATCTATCCATAATACACCTAATCACATCTAGAATATTCATATCACACAATAAGCTATCATATATAGTATATATATAGTATACTAGATATCGAACTGCGGGGGTGTTATACGGCATCCACCCGACTTCCCCCGTAGATATATTCTACTCACCTTGATCTTGCTTGCCAATGTCGATGCCGCTACCATCTTCTTCGTCGTCTCGGATCACCGTGGGGGTATCTACATGTCGCATGTATCGCATCGCATTAAAACCAAATCAAAACTAAAACGACACAAGGAAACCAAAACGGTACGCTTAAAAGACTATAGGTTAGAACCTATGGTTAGCCATCGCAAAACAACCCGAAATCACTCGATATAGACGTACAAACGTCATGCGATCGAGATAACGCACAAATATCAAAATCTGGAAATCGAAATACGGAAAACCATAACTAAATTCAAAGCAGCAACTTATAAAAGTGTTCCAAGATTTTGTCTCAGGTGAAACCAAGGTTCCAAAACAACAATAGGGTGATATATAGGGTATATGTGACCTACAGGAAAAAGCTGGACCCTACCCCACACTAAGTGGCCGAGCCCCCTAAAGGGAAAATCCGGCCAGGACGACCTTTCATGATCCTATGGGGTTCGTATTTCTACAGGGCGTTCCTGGGTCAATTCTAGTCCTATGGTGTTGTTTACTTTTCTAGTAAATTCCCCAGTTCATTCCAGATTTTCCTGCACACTCAAAGTCGTCACAAACCGACATGGAAGTTCCGTAATTCCGTATTTTTGGGTTTCATGTTATGTATATGTGTTTGGTCTGGGTTTAAAATATCATGGGGGGTTTAAGGTCACTCAAAACACTCAAGTTCACCACACAAACTCAATTTAAACCCTAACCTTCTCTAGTAATGCCCAAAGTGCACTAAACTACCCGACATCGATTTCAAACTTGAAATGAGGCTTAAGCACAAGAAATACAACTCTAATTGTGAAGAAATTACCTCATTAGACCCTCATAAATCCTCAACAGCGCCAAAATGACTACTTTCTTGGTCCAAAGGGTTGCTTGAGGGCTTGTGTACAATTTTTTTGAAATGGGAGTGGGGTTTTGAGTTTGTTTCCATGGTGTTTTGGAGGATTTTGTGAAGAGGGAGAGCAAGAGAGCAGCAGCAGCAGCAGCAGCAACATGAGAGAGAGGGAGAGAAATGAGTGAAGGCAATGAAGAGGAATGGCCAAGACTTTGGGTCAAAGTAAACCCTCACTTTCTCTCTCTCACCCATACCCATATATTTTATTCCTTTTCTTTTTCTTTTCTAAATCCCTTCTCACATCAATAGTAACCCCAAATAACCAACTATGCACCCAAAACAAGTAGGAAAATGCAACAAGTGTTGAGGAAAAGATATGGTGCATGTTTTGCACAAAACAAGCTTAAATGCGATTAGCGATTTTTAATCGCGATTAACACTAAATTAGCATATAATTAATCATAAAACTTAAAAATGGCATAATTCACATAAAACACCCTCTTTTAGTAATTTCTATAATTTTCCAAATTTTTCCCCATTTTATCGGTATTTAATTATACCGAAATATTAAAATATTCATTAAAAATAATATTAAATTATAAAAATTCCCAAAAATAATATTTTATTATTTTGAAATGTTACACTGAGTAAACTCGGATTGACTAAGTCTCTCTTGCAACTGAGCCTAAATGCTCTGGATCTTAATAAATTTAATGATCCTTAAAAATATTGCTAAGTTGATGTTACTCTCAAACAGGACTAATGGATCCTTAGTTTAAAATAGATTAAGCCCAAATACTCATACATTTAAGTTGATCTTAATCTCAAACTAGATTAATGGTCCTTAAATAAAACAAAATATTTTTGAACCAAAGGAATATATAACCTAAGTTCAAAACCCCGTCAAGCAAATCATTGACCTAAACCCCAAATCTAAAATATACGGATTTGGACTAATCCGCGCCCTACGGACGGCGACATAAACTAGTCTCCGTATACAATCCACGGGCAACTATAATAAAACAAACATGACACGACACGAATTGCACTGCTGGAGCAGGAGAAAGTGGTTGTCGTAATGCGATAACGTAATTAACTGCAGGGGCTTGCGCCTGCAGGAAAGAGCGTCCCCACAATCAAAAAACCCTCACAAACGAGGGGGAATCTGATAATGTCTTCTACTGTTAGTTATATGTATGACCTAGAGGCCATTATTGTACATGATTGTATATTATAATGGATGCTTGGACATATATAGAGAGGAATTTCTTGCTCGATATGATAGTATGCTATCCGGTTACTCTTTATCTTAACATGTACACTTGTATCATTATACTGTCTCTCCGTTACATGTTGATAAAGTCCTTAGGATGTGTACTTGACTACCAGGACTATGATGTAGATCATACTAGTTAGGCCAGAGTAGTCCACAAGTTCATTCTTTAATTATTCCTAGTCAAGGAAGTATCGGGACAGGGTATCGATATTTCAGAGTAGAGTAGTGTGTACGTTTCTTGATCCTGTATGGGACGATGGTTGATCCCACGACCATTAGTGTTTGACATCAAAGATTGTACATAGGTGCTCATTGGAGAATGGGTACACCGAACATGACTCGCCGAGAACTCCTAGATGGTATTATACCTATCGTCAGATAGCAGTTCTTTGGTAACACTGGTACAGGTTAGTCTGTAGACCCGAGATCGTCATAGAGTCTTGTGTGATTCCCACTGTGCTTTGATTTCTTCCCTAACACGCTCAAAAGTGCGTACAAACAGGTGGATTTTGGGTACATTCCCGAGTCACATGGAAGCAATGAGCGATAGGAATCAAGTGTTGATTTGATAATTTAATGTATAATTGTATATGTGATATACTAGATTACATTAACTAATATTATCTCACTTAAGCATTTATTTTTCTCACTTGTGTGCATGTGATATATATTAATATACATTATTTTGTATCATGGTTGTTGATACACACTACATGGGTGTATGAGACTTACAACATACTAATTATAATGTAGGGTTTTAATATTTAAAGTAATTCCAAATTAGTGGATAATTAGCCACATGCATGAAGCTTGTAGAAACTTGTGGATGCATTGACTTAGTCCACTAGTTTTGTTTTACTTAAGATATTTATTAACCTAACCATTAAAATTTAGCCATAGTTATGTCTCTACATGAGTTAGCTATATGATACAAACTCACCCATGGTTGATTCTCTCACCTCATTAGTTCATTCTCTTCTCTTGATCTCATCTTCTTCAACCTTGAGAAAAACCTTGCTAGATTTTTCCAAAGTGAGAAAATATTGTAAGAAAAATAAAACTAAAGTGAGCCCACTTTCTACTTCATCATCCTCTACTAGATTGGCACTTTAGTATAGAGTGTTAGCTTCACTAATCTCTCATTAGTGAAATAGTAGCTTGAGTTAGTGTCTCCTCGACATAGATCATCTTTGGTCTCGAAGACTTCAAGCAAGATCGTTCCATTCACCTTGAGAAGCCATGCAAGAGTCCGGGAGTTCCATGATCGCAGCGAAGAGACTACTACAAGGAGCTATTGAAGTGAAGGACCGGTCTACAAAGGTTGTATTCCGTTATCACTTAGATGTAAAGTTGTTTACTTTATTGTTTAGCTACTAAAATTCTAGTTAGATCCTTGGTTAGGGTTGTTTGGCACACTAAATTTTTAAATACGGCATGTTTGATGCCTTGCGAAACCTTGTGGTTGTGCCTAAGAACCTTACAGTGGTATCAGAGCCTTGCTAGAGCATTAAAAGTTGTCTAGGCGAAGTTAGAAGTTCGAACGAACTCCGAAAACCCGATATTGCCCACTTTCTGGAAATTTTTCAAAATGTTGGAATTTTTCACATTAAAAATCCTCAAAAAATCATGCAGGTAAAAATATGGACCCTCTAGAAGAACGACACCCTAACTCGACAACATGACCGCAGAAACGCGGCCAAACCATGGGTTTGGCGATGGTTCTATGGCGCCATATGTGAGGCTTGGGCCGATACTTCTACGGTTGGTCCATAGCTACTGGGGCATGCTTTTGGGTATTTTTAATATTGCTCAAGTGTTGAATTTTCTGGGAAATTTTGGGAATTCGTTGATTCGATCGAAAGGTTTAACATCGTCTAGCTATCTGTAATGTGATACAATATGTGGAATTCATATACTTAGGCATGAAATCCGTAATATGTGATATTTCGGGTTTATGTTGTCTAAATTTAGTAGCCAGAGAAATCAAAACCATATTGGTATAACATTGGAAGGGCAAGAGATATCACCGAGCGACCAGTTTAGATATCTAGGTTCCATCATCCAAAGGAATGGGGAGATCGATAGTGATGTTAATCAAAGGATCCAAGCTGGTTGGTTGAAATGGAGGAGTGCAACAGGGATTTTGTGTGATCGTAAATTTCCGTTAAAATTGAAAGGGAAGTTTTATCGGAGCGCTATTCGGCCTGCCTTATTATATGGTACAGAATGCTGGGATCCTAAGAAGCATCATACACAGAAGATGCACGTAGCGGAGATGCGCATGCTTCGTTGGATGTGCGGTAACACTAGAAAAGACAAGGTACGAAATGAGGATATCCGTGCAAAAGTTGGTGTAGCACCCGTGGAGGAGAAGATGCGGGAAAACCGGCTTAGATGGTTTGGTCATGTGCGACGCAGACCTATGGAAGCACCGGTTCGACGAATAGATACTCTCGATATGGGTAATGGCAAAAGGGCAAAAGGGAGACCGAAGAAAACATGGATGGAGGTGATACGAAATGATATGGTTGCCAAAGGACTCAATGAAAGTATATTGTTCGATAGAAGTGAGTGGAGACAGAGGATTCATGTGTTGGACCCGGCGTGATTCTCATGTTGGTTCATGTAGCCTACCCCTTATGCTTGGGATAAAAGGCTCAGTTGTTGTTGTTGTTGTGTTGTCTAAAGTAATTATGGATTCCAAATGTTGTAGTTTGACATTTTCTTTTCTGCAACCGTAAGTGTAATATGTGGAGTATCGCCAGTTTCGTTGCTATATGTCAACGACAATTGGGATACGCATATTTACTTACGTTTATGACATGTGATATTATGTGTTGTTGTGATATGTTATATTGGATCTTCGCGTTTTGAATAGCCGGGGGTTTTATGTGAGATGAGAGTTTTTCATTTTAATTCTTGTAAAATTCAATGTATGTAATATTCTTTTATTGGGGCACTTCCGGGTTGAGGAAGATGTCACCGTTGTTGTATATTATTTACTTTTCCGCATTAGGATAGACCCAAGGAGGAGAGCACAAGTAACCGGGTTCTAGAGTCCAGTGGGAGACCAACTCGAGGAGTCGAGTCCGGGTCTCCTAACTCTAGAATTGGTAGGGTTGCTTACCGCTCTCGTAAGGTTCTGGGGATGTGGGTTTGGCTATTCATCGCGACCGTGGAATCCGTGTTTTATACAGGCTCAAAATAAAACACCGAGCTCCTAGTATATCCAATATTTCATATGTTTCTTCTACTGCTCTGTGATGTGATCACTGTTGATTCTGAGACGAATGGATATACATTATATATGAGATATATAGTAGACGTTGCTTATGTTTTGTACCCGCACTAGTCCCGTCCCGGTATGCCGTTAGTTAAGTAACCTAACGGTGCATAACGGGACACTGTGGCGAATGCGGATGGCATAAGCGTACGTTGTATTTTCGTTTCTTCTGTGATACTTAGGAAGCATAAATGATGGGACTTCATTAATGAGATTAATGAAAAGAAAGAAACCTAAAAGATGTTGTGGAATCAAATTTTCAAAATGGGTAGCTACAGTATTTGCTTTGGATAGTGATATATGTGATATGTCCTGCACCTTATTCGATAAGGAAAAAGCCAAGATCCCTTCATCGGGAGTGACCTTTTTAGCAATAACTGGCAGATGCTACAACACATGGTTTGTCTTTTAATTGCTTTTGGAGTATTTGCTTTACATAGTGATATGTGTGATATATCATGCACCTTATTCGATAAGGAAAGAGCCGAGATCCCTTCACCGGGAGTGACCTCTTTAGCGAAACTAGGAAAAGCCTCAAAAACACTCCTTTTTCAAAACCACTCGATTCCGCAACGATATCAAGTTCATTACGCAAAAGGTTTTCAGAAAAACATGTCGTAGCCCTCCGTCATTTCAAATAAGTCCTACTTAGTATTCATGCTGCGTTTGTTGACCTTGTCAAGGCGTAGTGTGCAGTAGCTGGTTAGTGTTTATCTGCAAAGCATATGATGCGATTGGAGTAGGGTAGTCGTGCAACCTTGTTGACCTTGTCAAGGGTCGTGCGGGTGGGATTATTTCAATCACGAAATGACGGGTTGAACTTGACTTGCGGTCTATGGTTTGTTGACCTTGTCAAGGTTATAAATCGCTTGGGGTAAAATATTATCGGGAATTTCAAGTGTTGAAATTTGCAATGAGATTGCATACCTTCTATGAGATAGTTGGATCCCGATACCCACTGCGAGTAAGAGTTACTCCTGGGAGAGTTTTACACAAGACAATTAACCGATCAAGTAGGTGTCTAGAAAGGTGTCAACGGGGTTACGCCCCTGGAAAAACGAGGTTTATTTTAATTAGGTCCGTGCAAAAGCACGGGGAACCTCCCTCAAAGCTGGCTGAAAGATTGGCGAAGTTGTAGGGTGTAATTAATCCTGGCTAGTCTTTCCTTTTAGGGTTTGAAGGAAGATTTGATAAAAACAGTGGGAGGCATCCTGATTAGATAAAATAATAACCAATCTGATCTTGCAAAAGCATACCTTAAAGTGTTTTCTTCTCTCTCTCTCCAGGTAGCGACCATGTCACGTCTTAATCAAGATAATAATATGGATATATTGACCGAACCCGCATGTTATACTGTGCTGGGGAACGTTGGTTCCGTTCTTTCTTATAAGAGTTATAAGACTGAACAGGATATAGGGGAATGTCAGGATTCCCATGCCACCCGATTGAAGAAAGTACATGTTGATGCATTTTCTTCAGGTGTGTTCGTTACGGAGAATTGTTTCTCCCTTTGCTCTACGTTCTGGGTATTGGATACCATGTCAGGATCTCATATATGTAATTTGTTATATGGGCTAAGAAAAGGTAGAGAACTAGGAGAAGGTGATAAAGACATAAGGGTTGGAAATGGTGCAATTGTTGCGGCTAAATCCGTCGGGGAATATCACCTTGTATTACCAAGTGGTAATACATTGATTCTGAACGAATGCTATTACATACCGAACCTGATATGCAACATTATATCAGTTTCTTTATTAAGTGAAGAAGGATATAATTTTGTATTACTGGATAATGTCATGATCATTTTCCTGAACCAAAAGTTGGTTGGATCAGGCACGTTGTGCAATGGCATTTATGTTCTAAATCAATCAATAGTTCTGAGCATAACAAGCATACATAAGAGGAAGAGTTCAGAGATGAACGATTCCTTCTTGTGGCATTGTAGATTAGGTCATATCAATGCGACACGACTGGATAAGTTGCATAAGGATGGATATTTGAATCCGTTCGAATTTTTATCTTATGACACTTGCCAGTCATGTCTCAAAATCAAAATGACCAAAAATCCGTTTAGTAGACACGGAGAAAGAGTTAGTGAACTCTTGGGACAGATACATAGTGATGTATGCGGTCCCATGTCTACACATGCCAGGGATGGTTCCTCGTACTTCATTATATTCACTGACAATCTCTCAAGATACGGACATATGTTCCTGATGAAACACAAGTATGAAACTTTTAAGAAATTCAAGGAATATAAATCCGAAGTCGAGAACCAAACGGGTAAAAGTATTAAAATCCTTCAATCTGATCGAGTAGGTGAATACTTGAGCACGGAGTTCCTGAACTTTCTAAAAGAGAATGAGATTCTCTCTCAGCTTACTCCTCCATATACACCACAGCACAACGGTGTATCGGAACGGAGGAATCGCACCCTATTAGATATGGTGCGCTCTATGATGAGCAACGCTGAGTTACCTATTTCCTTTTAGGGGTATGCGCTTGAGACAGCAGCATACCTATTGAATCAAGTTCCATCTAAATCTGTACCTACCACACCATATAAGATATGGAGTGGGAAGAGACCATATCTTAAACGAGTTAAGATATGGGGTTGTCCGGCCTATGTCAAAAGGCAAAATCCGGACAAACTCGAGGCACGATCAGTTCTTTGCAAGTTTGTGGGGTATCCAAAGAATTCATATGGATATTTTTTCTACCATGCTGAAGAACAAAAAGTGTTTATTGCTCAACATGCCACCTTTTTGGAAAAGGAATTTCTTGCAAAGGAAATTAGTGGCGAGGAGGTAGAGCTGGAAGAAGTTCCAGCAGCACAAACTGCAACTGATGATTTAGTGGAACCAGAGAATTCGATAGCTCCCAACGAACCTCGGCCTCTCTGCCTATCTAGTAGGGTTGCTCATCCACCTGAGAGATACTGCGGTTTTCTCATTGATGGTAGAAGCGAGGGTTGCATCATGGAGGATGATAACCCAACTAGCTTCGAGCAGGCCATCACGAGTGGTGACTCTGTAAAATGGCTAGATGCAATGCGGTCCGAGATAGAATCCATGTACACCAACAAAGTATGAACTTTGGAAGATGCTCCTAAAGGGGTAAAACCCATTGGGAGCAAGTGGATCTTCAAAAAGAAACTCGGTGTAGATGGGAAAGTGGAGACTTTCAAAACTAGACTTGTTGTAAAAGGTTTTCGTCAACGACCAGGTGTGGATTATGACGAAACCTTTTCTCCAGTGGCTATGTTCAAATCCATCCGGATCATGCTTGCCATCGCTGCATAGCATGACTACGAAATCTAGCAAATGGATGTTAAGACCGCCTTTCTAAATGGTGATTTAGAAGAGTGCGTGTACATGACTCAGCCAGAAGGCTTCGTAGACAGTGGGAGCAGCGGAAAGGTGTGCAAGCTGCTTAAATCCATCTACGGGTTAAAGCAAGTGTTTCCCCCAATCAGAGCAAAGCTCTGTTTGAATTTCAAAAATTCAAAAATTGAAGCAACGCTTCAAATCCCTTGGGATGCGCACAACGCGCTACATGTCAAAAGCTGATACGCCAGCGCAGCGCCCAAGGCAGTGCCCCCAATCAGAGCAAGGCTCTATTTAAAATAAAATTAAAGGAAGGAAGGAACGCTTCAGTTGCGCAAGCGCTGCGCGACACGTGTCAGCACAGATGCGCTGCGCTGCGCTGTGCGCTGCGCGACATGTGTCAGCACAGTTGCGCTGTGCTGTGCGCTGCGCGACACGTGTCAGTAAGCGCAGTTGCGCTGCGTTGTGCGCTGTGCGACACGTGTCTGCGCAGTTGCACTGCACTGTGCGCTGCACGACACGTGTCTGCGCTGGGTTGTTTGCGCCAAACAGAACTAAAATTCCAGTAAGATCTTTCTGTTCTTGTTAAAACAAGAAGATTGTCTTCTGTAAAACAGAAGCCCTTGGATCAAAATCCAACGGTTGGGAAAATTCCCCAAATCACTCAGAGAATGATCTCTTTAACAAATTTAACAAATTAATGGGCACTATATAAAGACCCTAAACCCCAATTCAAAAGAGATCATCATCAAGATCAAAAAACAACAACACAGAGAATAGAGAGAGCTCTGAAAAATTGTGAGAAGAACTCAAGAAAAGAAAAAAGGTAAAAATCTTTATAAAAAAAGAAGAATTTCTTCTGAATAGATCATTGATCTAAGAACAAGATCAATGATCTTCAAAAAAAATATATAATAATAACAGTGCCTTGCACTTTTTTATGAACCATTGGTTCTGGAATCTTAAAGATTCTTCTCTTAAATCCAAAATTGGATTAAGTTATTAAAACAGTGCCTTGCACTTGCAAATTTGCACTGTTGCGCTCCTGGGTTGGCGCAAGCCACCAGAGAGCGCCACGTTTCATCTATAAAAACCACTTGCGCTATGCGCTTTTAAAAAATAGAGCATTGCTCTTTAACGTTGGTGCAACTCATCAGAGCTCGCCACGTGTCACAGCGCAACAGCGCAGCGCACGGGCGCAGCGCACTGCGCTAGCGTGACACGTGTCACCTCTACATGCGCTTACGCTCAATAATTGGCGCAAAGCGCCTGACAAGCCACTGTCAGATAATTGATGCACTGCATTATTTACAGAAGGGCCAAGCCCAATTAAAAAAAGGCATAACAGGCTAAATTAAATGCAATGCATTATTTTAAAGAAGGGAAGAGCCCAGACAAAGGTCTGTCAAGACAAAAACAGATGCTTTGCATCATTTAAAAAGGGACAGAGCCCAAATCAAAAAGGCCTAGCAGACCAAAAGAAAATGCAGTGCATTATTAAACAGGGGCAAAGCCCTAGCACCGGCCTAATAGGCCAAAGATAAAAACGTTGAATATTCTCAACTAGACTTAGCCCAATCATGGCCATAAGTCCTCAAATTAAATTGACTGAGCACGGCTGCTCTCTTAAATCAATTTATATCCGGTTCAAGGGTACATCTCCGAACTCCTCTGACACCTATCGTTGTAATCCTTCAACGACGTCAGAGAGGTGACGGGTCCCGACGGCCACAAATAAAATGGACCACCACGTCCCTAAACTGGAACATGGACCACTATGTCCCTAAACTGGCAATGGACCACTACGTCCTTAAACTGGAACAATAGAGCCCCTAAATGCTCTTTTGTCGGATCTAAATGATCCCGTTTAAGTTGATCTTAGCCTCAAATATGGCTAACGTATCCTTAAACCTTCAAACAGACTTTAGTCCCAAATCGGACTACAGATCCCCCAATCAACTTCGGTTTAAGGGTATATCTCTGAACTCCTCTGACACCTGTCGTTGTAATCCTTCAACGTCGTCAGAGAGGTGACGGGTCCCGACGGCCATACATTCATGGACCACTATGTCCCTAAACTGGAACAATAGAGCCTCCAAATGCTCTCTTGTCGGATCTAAACGATCCCGTTAAGTTGATCTTAGTCTCAAATCGGACTAACGTATCCTTAACGAATGTTTAAGTTGATCTTAGCCTCAAAAATGGCTAACGTATCCTTAGACCAAAACACCAAAACTAAATCTAAGAAAATACGGATTTGGACTAATCCACGTCCTACGGGCGACGACATAAATTAGTTTCCGTATACAATCCACGGCAACCACAAACAAAACAAACACACACGACACGAAGTAAAATTCTGGAGAAGGAGAAAGTTGTTACCGCGATGCGGTAGCGTAATTAACTGCAGAGGCTTGCGCCTGCAGGGAAGAGCGTCCCCACAATCAAAAACTCCTCAAGCGAGGGGGAATCTGACGAAGTCTGCTACATCGGCCGCATCCGTCTAAACCTCCGATACACGGTGCCATAAATCAACTTGGCATCTTCGAAGAGGTGGACGGATAAAACCAAATAGCATCTGTCCCGAATCTCAGGTAAGAAGAACCTGCTCAGTCGCGTCCCTGTATTCGGAGGGGAACAGCAGGCATCGTGGAGATGGAACATCTGTTTTGATGTCGTTATCAAAGAGTTTGATTTCGTCAAAAACATAGATGAAACTTGTATATACAAGAAGGTGACAGAGAGTAAGGTTGTCTTTCTCGTATTGTACGTGGATGAGATACTCTTGATAGGAAATGATATTCTTATGCTGCAATCGGTTAAGCTCTTCTTATTACAAAGATTCTCAATGAAAGATCTAGGGGATGCCTCCTACATCTTGGGGATTAAGATCTATAGAGATAGATCTAAACGGATACTGGGATTGTCCCAATCCAGGTACATTAACACCGTACTAAAGATGTTTAGTATGGAAGAATCCAAGCGTGGGTTTTTACCCACGATCTCAGGACTCACTCTCTCCAAAGAGATGTCTCCCAAGACTGATTTGGAAAGAGCTCGCATGCAAGGGATACCCTATGCTTCGGCAGTAGCCTCTATAATGTACATGATGCTATGTACCAGACCCTATGTAGCACACTCACTAAGTGCAGTGAGTAGGTATCAGGAAGATCCTGGAGAGAGTCACTGGATAGCTATGAAGAGCATTCTCAAGTACTTGAGAAGGACTAAAGAGATGCTCTTGGTGTATAGTAATGGAGAACTCCAAGTGGATTCCTTTACTGATTCGAGCTTCCAGAGTGATAAGGACGACTCTAAGTCGCACTCGGGATTTTTCTTTACCCTCAATGGAGGGGCGGTATGCTGGAAGAGTTCCAAGAAGGAAACTATGGCAGACTCGACGATGGAGGCTGAATACATCGCTGCCAACGATGCTGCCAAAGAGGCTGTCTAGATGAAGAAGTTCATAACTGAACTTGGAGTGGTTCCATCTAGTGAGTATCCAATACCTTTGTATTGTGATAACAATGGAGCGGTGGCTTTGGCTAAGGAACCCAGGTCCCTTCAGCGATCCAGGCGTATTCTGAGGCGGTATCACCTGATCCGGGAGATAGTAGATCGCCGGGAGATCGAGGTCAGGAGAGTTGACACGAAGAACAACACTGCGGATCTACTCACGAAGGCCATTCTCCAGATACAGTTCGAGAGACTCTTCGGGATGCTAGGTATGCGATACTACAGCAGCTGGCCCTAGTGCAAGTGGGAGATTGTTAGTTATATGTATTGTAAGTCCACGTTGCTCACCCCGGTTCTTACGGGGAGGCGGAAACGGTGAAAAACAATTATTTGGCACAAGGCAACATGGACTAAAAGCCGGATCTTTGCTAAACAAGAAACTAACAAACTACTAGAGGCTTTAACTACTATGCCGTAGAAATTATACCTCACGAAACCGGTCCTTCAGGTCTTCATCCCGCTGTCCCGCTCGTCCGTCCAAGCTCCAAGGTACGATCCGAATCTTGGTCACCTCCACGGCCTTCTTGAGTCGTAGACGATCCACCCGATAGTTGTACACGGAGCTCCACCTCAATCCGAGGCAACTAGGGCAACAAGATCGCTAGTCTAGATGCCCTAGGTTGTGTAGAAGAGAAAGATGGAAGTGTTTATCTATGTGGATTCTTTTTCTCTCAACACATGAGATCAAAAGAATTTATCAAGAGGAGGAAGAAGGAGGAGATCAAGCAACCATGGAGCTTTTCTTTTCTTCTCACTTTCAAGAGAGAGAATGAGAAAAGAATAATGAAAAGGATTAACTAAAGAAAATGAACCATGGTTGCAATAATACATAAACACCATCATTACTAATCCTATCATGATAAAGTTGATGGCACTAATGACTTGACCATTTTCATAACTCAAGAAATAAAAAAGAAAACCAAAGAAGAGTGTAGACCTCTCATGAAGGTCAATGGTCAACTCCGGTCAATGGGTCAACAAAGTCAAGAGAGGTCAAGGTGGTTAAATTGTCAATGCAATTAGCCATCACTAAACTATCACTAAAAGGATTAGTAAACAATGTCTCCGGCTCATAATGGTTTTGACCAAACGAATCGCCAAAACCCTAATGAGCCTTCCACATAACGGTTTTGGCCGAACCAACTGCCAAAACCCTAATGGGGCACCTCCTCCTTTATCGCTCCTCAAAACTGTGCATACACACCCGCATCCGCATTCCGTAGAATGCGAATGCACAGAAGGCAAATCAAATCCATCCGTGCAATACTAAGATCTGGCTTAAACCAAAGCCCACTAGTATTGCCTCTGCCCGAACAGCATACGCACACAAGTGCACGTAAGTGATCGCAGCCCTGCCGTAAAACCATACGGCCTCTACACGTTTCGCTCAGTGCAGGGAAACTCTCTGTGTGGGACTCTAAAGACTCGACTCTACGCTGGCAGTGGGTTTAACCACAGACCGCAAGCGGCACTAGATGTACGTAACGGTCCCCAGGTAGATGTCGATAAGAAAGCCGATGAGGTAAACCCATCCGAACTCCTACTAAGCCTGTATGTGACAATCTCCGTACAGTCCGGTCTGTTCGTCTGATACATCGCATGGCGGGCCTAGGGGGTGGTGAACGTCAGTCCCCTAATAACGGTACAAGTCATGTCGGAGTGTAGCCCAGAACACCCTGAGATAACACTGGAAACCTACCAGTATATCTCGCTTGCCCTGGCCAGGGACTACTTGTGTAATGGCTCTCCTAGACACAGCGCGATGTCAACCCCCAATACCGGGAGAGACGAATCCTGTCTAACCGTCACTGCCTCCAAGTGCTTCGGGACTGCACCCAACTACTACCTGTTTGCACGACTCCTTTGAGCCGTGGTAAGATAGTAATCTAAGTACAGTGGGAACACACTCGAGGCGAAGTGACAGTGTCAAGTCAGCAGACTAAGCTGTACTCATGTCACCTGGGAACTGATAACTGACGATAGGTATAATACCAACCAACAGTTCCCAACGAGTCCTGTCCAGTGTACTCGTAACCTAACGAGCACCCGCATACTATCTCAAGTACGACGTACTGACGGCTGTGGGACAGACCGTCTCCCCCGCTGGAATGAGAAGCGCATACGCTAGTCTACTCCGGAGTATCGATGCCCTGTCTCGATAGTCCTACGACTAGGGACCTGTATAAGGATGTGCTTATGGATTACCCAGCCCCCACGAGTATGACTGCCATCACAACGCTTGTAATCAAGCAAAGATCCTAAGGGCTCTACTAATATGTATATAAGCGATATGCTAAAAGAAACACATGCACATATTGAAGTAGAGACAAACCAAGTAGCATACTACCATTTTGAGCAAGATTGTCTATACAACTGTGAATATCCCAAGCTTCCATTAAGTAATATACAAGCTAGTATGATACAGTAATAGCCTCTAGGGCATATACACTAACAATCTCCCACTTGCACTAAGGCCATGTACTGGCGTATCGAAGACCTATCATCTCGATCAGCCGCTCGAACTGAGTCTGGGGTAGGGCCTTCGTGAGTGGATCTGCAGTGTTGTTCTCCGTATTTACTCTCTTCATCTCGATCTCCCGGCGATCTACGATCTCCCTGATCAGGTGGTACCGCCTCAAAATGTTCCTGGACTTCTGATGGGACCTGGGTTCCTTCGCTAAAGCTATAGCGCCGTTGTTGTCGCAATACAGCGGTATTGGATCAACAATGGTAGGAACCACCTGAAGCTCCATGAGGAACTTCTTCATCCAGACAGCTTCCTTTACGGCATCGCAAGCAGCTATGTACTCCGCTTCAATAGTTGAGTCAGCAACGGTCTCCTGCTTGGAACTCTTCCAGCAAACCACCCCTCCATTTAGGGTAAAGACATAACCCGACATGGACTTGGAGTCATCCTTGTCACTCTGGAAGCTGGAGTCAGCAAAGGCCTCGAGCTGGAGGTCTTTTCCGCCATACACCAAGAACATCTCCTTAGTCCTTCTCAGGTACTTGAGAATGTTCTTTACCGCTATCCAGTGTTTCTCCCCTGGGTTCGACTGATACCGGCCTACAACGCTCAATGCGTATGCTACATCTGGTCTGGTGCATAACATCGCATACATTATAGAGCCTACCGTAGAAGCGTAGGGTATAATAGACATGCGATCCCTTTCCAAATCAGTCTTGGGAGACATCTCTTTGGAGAGGGTGATCCCGTGACAAGCCGGTAAATTACCGCGCTTGGAATCTTCCATACTGAATCTTTTCAGTATGGTGTCGATGTACCTTGACTGTGAAAGTCCCAACATCCTCTTAGATCTATCACGATAGATCTGGATCCCCAGAATGTAGTTGGCATCGCCCAGGTCCTTCATGGAGAACCTCTGTGACAAGAATCCTTTGACTGACTGTAGCATAGGAATATCATTTCCTATTAGGAGAATGTCATCCACGTACAAGACGAGGAATACCACAGTTCTCCCTACAATCTCACTATAAATGCATGGTTCATCTGGGTTTTTGACAAAGTCAAATTCTTTGACAGTATCATCAAAGCAGATGTTCCAACTCCGCGATGCCTGCTTAAGTCCATAGATGGACTTTAGCAACTTGCACACTTTACCGCTGCTCCCACTCTGAATGAATCCTTCTGGCTGATCCATATAGACGCACTCTTCCAAATTTCCATTTAGGAAAGCCGTCTTTACGTCCATCTGCCAGATTTCATAATCGTGGAAGGCAGCAATGGCAAGAAGGATCTGAATGGATTTCAGCATAACCACTGGAGAAAAGGTCTCGTCATAGTCCAAACCAGGTCTTTGACGAAAACCCTTTGCAACAAGTCTAGCTTTATAGGTCTCAACCTGCCCATATACACCAATCTTCTTTCTGAAGATCCATTTGCAGCCTACGGGTTTTACCCCTTCTGGAGCAAAGTCCAAAGTCCAAACTTTGTTGGTGTATATGGACTCTATCTCGGCCCGCATTGCATCCAGCCATTTTACCAAGTCGCCGCTCTGAATGGCTTGCTGGAAGCTAGTAGGCTCACCATAATCCATAGTGCAATCCTCTCTATCCCCGTCTATGAGAAAACCGTAGTATCTCTCGGGCGGATGAGACTGCCTACTACTCCTGCGAAGTGGCGCTGGGATGTCCGGTTCTCTTGAAACTTCTGGTTCTTCCAAGCTTTCAGTAATAGCTTGTGGTTCTGGAATTTCCTCCAGTTCTACTACTCTCCCACTTGCTTCTTTTTCTAAAAACTGATGTTCCAGAAAGTGGGCATGACGAGAAACAAAAACCTTTTGTTTCTCTGCGTAATAGAAAAAATACCCCCTGGAGTTTTTTGGGTATCCCACAAACTTACACAGTACTGAGCGTGCCTCGAGCTTGTCCGCATGCTGCTTTTTTACAAAAGCTGGACATCCCTATATCTTCAGATACTTAAGACAAGGTTTCTTCCCACACCACATCTGATATAGTGTGGTAGGCACAGTCTTGGAGGGAACCTTGTTCAAAAGATATGCAGCTGATTCTAGTGCATAACCCCAGAAGGATAGCGGCAACTCAACCTTACTCATCATGGATCGAACCATATCCAATAGGGTTCGATTCCTCCTTTCCGATACACCGTTGTGTTGTGGTGTGTATGGAGGAGTAAGCTGAGAGAGAATTCCATTCTCTTTTAAGCAGCCCAGAAACTCGGCACTTAAGTATTCACCACCTCGATCAGATCTCAGTGTCTTGATACTTTTGCCTGTTTGTTTTTCAACTTCATTCTTGTATTCCTGAAATTTCTCAAAGGCCTCGGATTTGTGATTCATCAAGAAGACATGCCCATACCTAGAGAAATCATCTGTGAAAGTAATGAAGTATAAATAACCACTTCGCGCATGTGTAAACATTGGACCACACACGTCACTGTGTATGAGTCCCAAGAGCTCGCTCGCTCTTTCTCCGTGTCCAGTGAATGGAGTCTTTGTCATCTTTCCCATGAGACAAGATTCACAAGTGGCATAAGACTGGTACTCGAACGGATCCAAGTATCCTTCTTTATGTAACTTTGTCAACCGTGTCCCATTGATGTGACCCAGTCTACAATGCCATAAGAAATCCTGATTTAATTCCAGAGACTTTCTTTTAAGTGTGTTCTGGATACTGAAGACCTGAGCTTGATTCAAAACGTATATACCGTTTTTCAATGTACCTGACCCAATCAGTACTTGATTTAGGTGGATGTTTACTACATCGCTTACAAAAGTAAAATCATATCCTTCCTTAGAAAGTAAGGATACAGATATGATATTACAAGTCGCACCTGGTACATAAAAACAGTCACGCAGAATCAATATCTGCCCAGTTGTCAGTCCTGGATGATATTCCCCTACGGATTCAGCATACATGCTCATTCCGTTAGCAACCCTGAGAGTCATATCACCTTTCTTGATAACCCTACGGTTTCTCAGAGCCTGTAACGAATTACAGATATGAGATCTTGATCCGGTATCCAATACCCAGGAAGTAGGGTTAACTGACATACATTTCTCTATTACAAACACACCCGAAGCCGAAGCCACAACATGCTTCGAATTCTGGCTACTGGCTATGCAAGCCCTGCAATCCTTCTGCCCATGTTCACTCCCGTAACAATAGGAACATCCTTCTTTTACTACATCCAGTCCCGAAACTTCTGCCCTTCCCTTTCTTTCTACTTTCCTGTTTTCCTTCAGGGTAGCAGGTAGAGACTGTTGAACTAAGTCAGCATCTGACCCGTTCTTCAACGTGGTCTTCAGATCCGTGAGCTCAAAAGAGCTGGTCTCTGTAAGGACGTTGCCCCCTACAGATGAACCGATAGCCAACCTCGCTGGAAGCAATTCGTTCGAGGTCTCATATCTTGCGATACGAGATTGCTCTCCATATAAATCTTTGTTATGGGGGAAGATAGAAACTAAGTCCATCTTCTCGTGGTGCCTCTGGTTTACACCATCAACTGAGGCTAACACGAGGCACTTGGCTTTCGCACAGTTCTTTTCCGATGTCTCGCGGATATGAATATCCATGACAGGGGAAACTGGACCTGAGACGGCAGGGGTTGGATCAGTCAAGAGGTGTCCCAGCTTATCATGGGCAATGCACATCTGGACAGACCTTTGCCAGTCATAACAGTCAGATTCAGTCATTTTATTATCTAGATGTAACCTAGGTGCGGTCACTGGGTCGCTGCAATTAAGAGAGAGAGAAGAAAACACTCAGCATGATGCTCTTGCAAGTTTAGATTGGTTTTTAATTTATCTAAACAGGATAGCTCCCACTGTCTCTCGAATCCCTCCTCAAACCATAAAAGAAGAATTAGTCAGGATCAATCTCACCGTACAATTCTTGCTTAACCGTTCAGCCAGGCCAGTGTCGGTACTTCGAGGGAGGTTTTCCAATGCTTTCGCGAAGTTCCTTAATTAAATAACCTCTTTTGCCTGGGGGCGTAGCCCCGCTGACACCTTTCTAGACACCTACTTGGTTTATAGCATTGATCGTTAAGTGAGAAAGTTCCCGAGGAGTAGCATATACTCACAGTAGGATCGGGATCCAAATATCATTGCATGACAAAACTGAAGGAATCCTACCAGAATCATCACACTCCAAATGGTATGCAGCGCTAGCAAGTTTCAGTACTTTTGAAACTCCTGATGTGGATTTTTACCCCATGCTCTTATGACCTTGACGAAGGCCAACATATCATAAGTCACATGTCAAGTTCTACCCGTCATTATCTAGGTTAATTTGAACCCACCCGTACATACCCTTGACGAAGGCCAAAATAGTAGTACGACTGTCCTAAACCAACGCATCTATCTATGCTATAGATAAATATTCAGCAGCTACCAATCACTATGCCTTGGCGAAGGTCAAAATACATAGCTTGAATACTACTGAATATTTAACTGAAATGACGGAGGGCTACGAATGGTTTTGGCGAAACCATGAACGTAGTGAACTTGATATAATCGATGGAACGAGATAGCTTTTTAAAAGGAGTGGTTCAAGCTCCGCGTTTAAAAGCTGGTTTTTGAAAAGAACCGAGTGGTTTCGAAAGTGTTCCAACGACTTTTACTTGGTTTATTTTCTTGCATTAATTCCAATTCGTCCCATCATTTAATCCTACCATTGCAGAAAACAACCAAAATATGGTGTACGCTTATGCCATCCGCATTCGCCACGGGGCCCCGTCATCACCCGTTAGGTTACTTAACTAACGACAGAGCAGGGGCTGGACTAGCGCGGATGCAAAACATAAGCAACACCTAAATAGATATCATATATAGATATATAGCAATGATAGCCAATCCAGATCACAGATGAACACTTTGGATATACTAGGAACCCGCGATTCGTTCGAGCCTGCAACGAAAAGCGGATTACACGGTCGCGATGAATAGCCAAACCCCACCCTAGACCCCTACGGGTGCGACAAACTACCCGCCAAGTACCCGAAGCGAAGCAACCTCCCTCAACCCGTGAGTAGGCCACTCGGTACTTCGAGATACCCGGTAGTTTGTGCACCCTACCTTGGGTCTATCCTAGGAGCAAAAACAGTAAAAAGAAATTATACAATGACGGCTACAACCCCGACCCGATTGTGCGGCCATACAAATAATATTACATCAATTTACAAATTTTACAATGAATGAAAGAAAAAGAAACTCTCATCTCACATCCACCCCGGCTATTCATCCGCGACAATCCAACGAGTTCATATACACAAACCATCAACTTTACAGATCACAGATATGTATAACCCCCACTAATCGACGTATAGCGATTAATGGACGTTCAATACATATATCACATCACAAAAAATATTCATTAGCCAAAGTGTACGGAATATCGATCAAAATACGGATTTGTAACCATCCCAAAAGTCATTTTGTTCTCTGGAAAATCTGGGTAGAAACAACATGTATTAAAAATCCCAAAACAGCCAAATAAAAACACTGCAGAAAACCCGGTCCACGGCCGAGTCAACTCGGCCGCGGATCCGCGGCAGAAAGCATGTTCTTGCCGCGGATCCGCGGCGCTTTGACCGAGTCACTGGATCGTTTTTCTGGTGTGCTTTTACAAAACCCTGAGACGATTTTTCATATATGTTAAATCACTTTTTGAGCAGTATAAAAATTCGACAGAAACATGGTTTTTTTTCGGACTTGTTTTGTGATTTTTTCCGATCGATATTCTTAACACTTTGCTAACTTGCTAGTTTATGTTTAGCTAGGCTCTGATACCATTGTAAGTCCACGTTGCTCACCCCGGTTCTTACGGGAAAGCGGAAACGGCGAAAAACAATTATTTGACGCAAGGCAACATGGACTAAAAGCCGGATCTTTGCTAAACAAGAAACTAACAAACTACTAGAGGCTTTAACTACTATGCTATAGAAATTATACCTCACGAAACCGGTCCTTCGGGTCTTCATCCCGCTGTCCCGCTCGTCCGTCCAAGCTTCAAGGTACGATCCGGATCTTGGTCACCTTCGCGGCCTTCTTGAGTCGAAGACGATCCACCCGTGAGTTGTACACCGAGCTCCACCTCAAGCCGAGGCAACTAGGGCAACGAGATCGCTAGTCTAGATGCCCTAGGTTGTGTAGAAGAGAAAGATGGAAGTGTTTGTCTATGTGGATTCTTATTCTCTCAACACATGAGATCAAAACAATTTATCAAGAGGAAGAAGAAGAAGGAGATCAAGCAACCATGGAGCTTTTCTTTTCTTCTCACTTTCAAGAGAGAGAATGAGAAAAGAATAATGAAAAGGATTAACTAAAGAAAATGAACCATGGTTGCAATAATACACAAAAACCATCATTACTAATCCTATCATGATAAAGTTGATGGCACTAATGACTTGACCATTTTCATAACTCAAGAAATAAAAAAGAAAACCAAAGAAGAGTGTAGACCTCTCATGAAGGTCAATGGTCAACTCCGGTCAACGGGTCAACAAAGTCAAGAGAGGTCAAGGTGGTCAAATGGTCAATGCAATTAGCCATCACTAAACTATCACTAAAAGGATTAGTAAACAATGTCTCCTGCTCATAATGGTTTTGACCAAACGAATTGCGAAAACCCTAATGAGCCTGCCACATAACGGTTTTGGCCGAACCAACTGCCAAAACCCTAATAGGGCACCTCCTCCTTTATCGCTCCTCAAAACTGTGCATACACACCCGCATCCACATTCCGTAGAATGCGAATACACAGAAGACAAATCAAATCCATCCGTGCAATACTAGGATCTGGCTTAAACCAAAGCCCACTAGTATTGCCTGCCCGAACAGCATACGCACACAAGTGCACGTAAGTGATCGCAGCCCTGCCGTAAAACCATACGGCCTCTACACGTTTCGCTCAGTGCAGGGAAACTCTCTGTGTGGAACTCTAAAGACTCGACTCTATGCTGGTAATGGGTTTAACCACAGACCGCAAGCGGCACTAGCTGTACGTAACGGTCCCCAAGTAGATGTTGATAAGAAGGACGGTGAGGTAAACCCATCCGAACTCCTACTGAGCCTGTATGTGACAATCTCCGTACAGTCCGGTCTGTTCGTCTGATATATCGCATGGCGGGCCTAGGGGGTGGTGAACGTCAGTCCCCGAATAGCGGTACAAGTCGTGTCGGAGTGTAGCCCAGAACACCCTGAGATAACACTGGAAACCTACCAGTATATCTCGCTTGCCCTGGCCAGGAACTACTTGTGTAATGGCTCTCCTAGACACAGCGCGATGTCAACCCCCAATACCGGGAGAGACGAATCCTGTCTAACTGTCACTGCCACCAAGTGCTTCGGGACTGCACCCAACTACTACCTGTTTGCACGACTCCTTTGAGCCGTGGTAGGGTAGTAATCTAAGTACAGTGGGAACACACTCGAGGCGAAGTGACAGTGTCAAGTCAGCGGACTAAGCTGTACTCATGTCACCTGGAAACTGATAACTGACGATAGGTATAATACCAACCAACAGTTCCCGACGAGTCCTGTCCAGTGTACTCGTAACTTAACGAGCACCCGCATACTATCTCAAGTACGACGTACTGACGGCTGTGGGACAGACCGTCTCCCCCGCTGGGATGAGAAGCGCATACGCTAGTATCCTCCGGAGTATCGATGCCCTGTCTCGATAGTCCTACGACTAGGGACCTGTATAAAGATGTGCTTATGGATTACCCAGCCCCCACGAGTATGAATGTCATCACAACGCTTGTAATCAAGCAAAGATCCTAAGGGCTCTACTAATATGTATATAAGCGATATGCTAAAAGAAACACATGCTCATATTGAAGTAGAGACACACCAAGTAGCATACTACCATTTTGAGCAAGATTGTCTATACAACTGTGAATATCCCAAGCTTCCATTAAGTAATATACAAGCTAGTATGATACAGTAATAGCCTCTAGGGCATATACACTAACATTTATGCCATAGAGGTCATTATTGTTAATATGATTGTATTATAGTGGATGCTTGGACATATATAGAGAGGACTTTCTTGCTCGACATGATAGTATGCTATCTGGTTGCTCTTTATCTTAACATGTATACTAGTCTCTTGATACTATCTTATGGTTACATATTGGTAAAACCCTTAGGATGTGTACTTGACTACAAGGATTATGATATAGATCATACTGGTGGGGCCATGGTAGTCCATAAGTTCATCCTTTAAAGTTCCTAGTCGTGGGTGTATCAAGACGGGGCATCGATATACCAGAGTAGACTAGCGTATACGCTTCTCGCCCCATGTGATGGGCGATGGATGATCCCATATCCATTGATGTTTGACATCAGAGATGGTATACGGGTGCTCAGTGGAGACTACGTACACTGGACGGACTCGCCGAGAACTCCTAGATGGTATTATATCTGCCGTCAGATAGCAGTTCTCTGGTGACACTGGTACAGGTTGGTCAGTAGACCCCAGATCGTCATAGAGTCTTGTGTGATTCCTACTGTGCTTTGATTTCCACCTTACCACGTTCAAGAAGACGTGCAAAATGGTGGTTTTTGGGTACAGTCCCGAGTCACATGGAGGCAATGAGCGATAGGAGGCGATTTCGTCTCTCCCGGTATTGGGGGTTGATATTGCGCTATGCTCGATTGGCCATAACAGGGAAGTCCCTGACCAGGGCTGATTTAGAGATTTACTGATAAGTGTTATCAGTAGTTTCTCGACCCGTTATGAGCCTCGTATCGGCATGACTTATCGAGTTATTGGGGTCTGACGTTTACCACCCCTATACTTGATATACGACATCTTAGACGAAGAGACCGGACTGTAGGGTAGTGTTACTGATAGGCTTTATAGGAGCTACAACGGGCTTGCTTGTTCATTTTCTGATCGCTCAATACCCGGGTCGCCGTTACGTCCAGCTAGTACCGCTGACGGCTTGTGGGTGTTTGATGTGATCATCACCTACTGCCGGCGTATTGACGAGTCTTTAGAGTCCTACATAGAGGTTTTACTGGCTTAGACAAAACGAAGTAGGAGCACATATGTGATATATGCGGGACCGAGAATAATACGAGTATATGATACCGTATTATATTCTTACGATTTATTCGTATCGGTCGGTTATATGCGATATAACCGGGTTATCGAATCAAGTGTTGATTCGATAAGTTGACACAGATTATATTAGTCGGTTGTATGAGATATAGCCGGATTATTAAATCAAATGTTGATTTGATAATTTAATTTATAATTGTATATGTGATATACTAGATTATATTAACTAATATTAGCTCACTTAAGCATTTATTTTTCTCACTTGTGTGCATGTGATATATATGTGATATTTATTAATGTACATTATTTTGTGTCATGGTTGTTGATACACGCTGCATTGGTGTATGAGACTTACACCATACTAACTATAATGTAGGGTTTAATATTTAAAGTAATTCCAAATTAGTGGATAATTAGCCACATGCATGAAGCTTGTAGAAACTTGTGGATGCATTGATTTAGTCCACTAGTTTTGTTTTACTTAAGATATTTATTAACATAACCATTATAATTTAGCCATGGTTATGTCTCTACATGAGTTAGCTATATGATACAAACTCACCCATGGTTGATTCTCTCACCTCATTAGTTCATTCTCTTGATCTCATCTTCTTCAACCTTGAGAAAAACCTTGCTAGAGTTTTCCAAAATGAGAAAATATTGTGAGAAAAATAAAACTAAAGTGAGCTCACTTCCTAGTTCTTCATCCTCTACTAGATTAGCACTTTTGTATAGGGTGTTAGCTTCACTAATCTCTCATTAGTGAAGTAGTAGCTTGAGTTAGTGTGTCCTCGACGTAGATTATCTTTGGCCTTGAAGACTTCAAGCAAGATTGTTCCATTCATCTTGAGAAGCCATGCAAGAGTCCGGGAGTTCCATGATCGCAACGAAGGGACTACTACAAGGAGGTATTGAAGTGAAGGACCTGTCTATAAAGGTTGTATTCCGTTATCACTTAGATGTAAAGTTGTTTACTTTATTGTTTAGCTCCTAAAACTCAAGTTAGATCCTTCGTTAGGGTTGTTTGGCATACTAAATTTTTAAATACGGCATGTTTGATGCCTTGCGAAACCTTATGGTTGTTCCTAAGAACCCTACAACATAGAGGCAATGAGCGATAGGAGGGGTTTCGTCTCTCCCGGTATTGGGGATTGATATTGCGCTATGCTCGATTGGCTATAACTGGAAGTCCCTGGCCAGAGCTGCTACTGAGGTTTACTGATAAGAGTTATCAGTAGTTTCTCAAACCGTTATAGGCCAGACATCGGCATGACTTATCACGTTACTAGGGGCTGACGTTTACCACCCCTGAACATGATAAGCGACATATCAGACGAAGAGACCGGACTGTACGGTAGTGTTACTGATAGTCTTCATGGAGAGTATGGACGAGTTTGCTTGTTGATCTTCATATCGCTCAATACCTGGGTAGCCGTTACGTCCAGCTAGTACCGCTGACGGTTTGTAGGTGACTGATGTGATCATTACCTACTGCTGGCGTATTGACGAGTCTTTAGAGTCCCACACAGAAGTTTCCTGGTTCAAGCGATACGAAATAGGACACATATGTGATATGTGTGTGGACCTGATTAAATACGAGTATGTGATACCGTATTGTAATCTGGCAGTTATCTGTTATCGGTCAGGTTATATGTGATAAATCGGATTATCGAATCAAGTATTGGTTTGATAATGTGATATTCAGATTAATGATATTAGTCGGTTATTTGTGATATAACCGGATTATTAGATCAAGTGTTGATTTAATAATGTGATATATATTATATGTGATATAATTATATCTTAACTAATATTATTAGCTCACTAATTGCTTTATATATATATATATATATATATATATATATATATATATATATATACATGAAGCATTGCATGTTTTTCTATTTTTAGAAAATAGAAAAATGAGGTGTAAATTGTGGAGATATTTGTGGAATGGATAAGGCATGAGTTTTATTATTTGTATATTAGTCTTGACTCACTATTCAAGTATGGTTGCAATTTAAAATTGCAATTTTATTCCATGCTTGAATAAGTGAGGAAAGAGAGAGACATTTGAGTTAACTCTCGTATTTCATTCTTCATGCCTTAGATATTTTTGAGCTCTTGGTTTCTCTTGCTCTCTACAATTTTCTTCATCTCACTTTCAAGTTCAAACCCTCACATGTGAAGTGAATCATTGAACTTGAGAAAACCCTAGTGAGAAAATTAAACCCCTACTGCACCATCACACATTAGATTAGCAATTTGATGTGGAGTGTTGCCTTTACTATTGAAATTAGTGAAGGGATGGCTTGAGCTTGTGCACTTCCCGTGGATCATCTTTGGCGCGAAGATTTACAAGGAGGTTCTTTCAACTCGAAGTGGAGTCTAGAGGAGTCAAGAGGACTACCACAAGAAGCTTAAGAAGATAAGGACTTGATCCTATAGGGTATAACTTCTTTTCTTTTCTCTCTAGTTGTTCACATCACTAATCTAAACCCTAATAATGTAGTAGTGATCTTGTTAGTCTAACTTAGCACCTAATAAAAATTAAAATGTGGCATGCTTGATGCCTCTAGAATCTCATGGTGGTGTTAAGGTCGACTTTCAGGAGGTGATTGGGCTCTGCGTTCTTGGTTGCTCGGTAGAACCGGGGAGGCTTAGCTCGACGGGAGGCTCGGAGGCGAGCGGGAGACCGAGAAAGCTCGGTTCTGTGATAGTTCGGAGACGAGCTGGGAGGGAAGAGGAAGCTCAGCGTGTATGAGGGCTCGGAGGCGGGCTGATGGTTATTCATAAGGCAAGCATGGAAGTGTTTTGGGAGGCCTTCGAAAGTCAGGTCAATCCTCAGGGCGAAGGCCCGGAGAATGCCTTCAACGTATCGTGTTTGCTCCTATCCCGTGAGTCCCGGGACACGTCATCTACCACGTATCATAATCAAGGAAATTCCCACTTATGAGTATCATCAGTTCTAAACTAAGAACAATTTTTTTTGCTTTACATTAATTTACCCCTAGCTAGTTTTTTCACCCGTGAAAAAAAAATAATAATGTATGTATTTGTCTGGCGAGGGGTAGGAACAGGGTAGGGGAAATTAGAATAACCAATTTTAAATTTTAAATAAAAAAGAAGGATATGGGACAAGCATTGAAAGCCGAGAAAGAGAAGGGGAGGGAGTATTAAAATTTAAAGTTGATGATACGGATAACTTGAAACCAGAGAATTCTTTTGAGATTCATTCTGATTATTTATGTGGCTAAATTTCATTAAACCTCCTAAGGTTTGAAGTGTATCACATAACCCTTTTGTGTTTTAAAGAATTTCTTATATTTTCCAAACTTGTGAAATATCTAAAACTCAACAAAAACCTAGTGAAATTAACAAATAACCCTAGGGCTTCCTATATAGATAATAAACCTATTTTTTCAATTAGGAAACGATTAATCCTCCTCCATTTTCTTCCGTATCCTATTAATTTTCCTAAAATTCCATACTCTACTTTCTTAACTTTGAAAATCATATTTGTTAGAATATAAAATATATTCTCTCAATTCTTATCATAATTTCAGAGTTTTATTTTATTTAAATTAAAAATGCCGATGTGCATTCGGCCCGAAAGACCTTCGAACCGGAGGGATTTCACGATATTTTATTTATTCAATTTTGTTTAATCTTTACACATGATCTGTTAGTTACCACTCTTTCCATGAATATGCTTGTTCATAAGTTGCTGTTTTTAATTTATCTATAATTTCTGGTTTCACTCTGTTGATGTATAAACCTTCAATCAACTATAGCAATTAGAGCCTAAAAATGATATTAATTTCATGAAGACGGGATGCACCAGTACAAGATGGTTGCCTCTACGGATGGAAACACCCGTTGGGGTAATTTTAGTTTGCCCATACGGTTTCCACCATAGGAGCAACAAATGTCCCTACGGACCGTAGAGACTGTTTTATATAAAAAAATTAATAAAAAATAACCTTTGTAAATGGCTCTATGGTGCCGCAAAAAAAAAGCCACGCGGTTTGGGCACAGTTGATATGTTAAAAAAATAAAATAAATTACCAAATAATGTTTTCCATGCCCAATTCATTTTCCCTCCAAAAAATTCCCCCTCCGCGGTATCTTCTCCTTGCGTCGCCACCGCACTCTTACTCCCGTCGTCATCGATCACCGCAGCCATCCTCCTTCTCGTCGTCGATCCCTTCCATCATCAACGCCTCCTCCGATCCTCCGATCATCAACGTCTCCTCCGATCCAGCGACCGCCACTTCCAGCGACCGCCCCTTCCTCATCCGATCCTCCAGTGGTTGAGCCCTCGACTGATCCTCTAGCGATCTTTTTCGGTCGATCCTCCGATCCTTCAGTGGCCGAGTTGCTGACTCCATCCTTTCCGGTGAGTAAAATTTTTTAAAATCCATTATTAGAAATTATTTTAATTAATTTTTCAAATTAGTTTGTTTTAATAAATGTTAATTTTAATTAGATTTCAATTAGGGTGTTGGTTAATTAGGGTGATGGTTAAGTTTAGGATATTTTGGGGGATGGAAGGCGGTAGGTTAGAGTCTAGGATGAGGGTTGTAGGGTATTTTTGTATAATTTTGAATTAGGTTGGGGTTAGGCGGTATTTTTGTGTAATTTTGAATTAGGATAGGGTTAGGATATTTTAGTGTGTGTGTGTGTGTGTGTTATATAGGGTTAAGGTATTTTAGCGTGTGTGTGTGTTAAGGTTAGGGACAATTTTTGTTTGCCCCTACGGATATATATGTAGGGACAAATTATGGAATTCCTCTATAAACTAAATTTATTAAAATTTAATATTTGGTTTTACCCCTACGGAGCCGCAAGACTAACCCCGGGGTGTATGTGTGAGAGATAATGTTGATGATAATATGCATGTGTTTGTGATAATGATGATGTTGATCTCTCATATTAAATAAGGCCAAATCCTAATTTTAAACTTAACACTAGAACTGAATCCAAAATCATAAACTTCACACCAGAACCAAATCTAAAATCTTAAACTTGATTAAGAAAACTCTTAATTTTAAAAAACTTTATCTAAACTAAATACTTAAAACCCTTGAAATTGAAATGTAAACGTAAAACCAATTCAAATTAAATCTTATAATAAGTGTATATATGATAATCGATGATAATATGAAATTTTCATATGCTCATCGATCGTCATATGTGAAAATCAAAGCTCGACTTAACTCCTTCTATCGGTTAACATACGTTCGATAATCGTCGTAATATAGAATTATACGAAAGTTGTTAAATATCGGACGGTATCGTTCAGTGCTAACAACCGTCCTATAGTCTATGTAACAAGAAAATTCAATCGTATGATAACCGATAGATTTGTCCAGTTTGGACAAGTTAGGAATGTATAAAGTAAACACCTGCATTCACTTAGATTTTCATTCGTTTCGAGTTATTTCGTCGGTACTTTTCCGCTGGTTCTCCGTATACAAAGATAGATTAGATATTCATTTCAACGTTATTTCACAGTATTGAAATGATAATATATTCTATTACAGTGTACTCAGAGAACAGCGAGGAGGTGCTGCCAAAATTTACTCAAAACGAATCAAAGCACAAGCGAATGGGTGTTTGCTCTATACATTCTTAATGGGTTAGAAGTCTTACCTCCGACAGCCGAAACACACTCATACAATACAAATACACAATAAACGCAAACACAAAGCACAGACACACTAATAACCCTACACCTAAGCGAAATCATAAATTGAAACACACATACACAGAATGCAACTTATACTTGGGTATCTTCGAACTTAATTTTGTTAATCGATAATTTCTTCTTTTCAACGACAAACTTACCCCTGCGGATTATCTTCTTTGTCAATAAGCATCTCGTTCTTAGATTTCTCAATATAGTCACCATAATTTACAATTTATATGTTATACAGTCTAACATGGCCCATGAGTATATCAGAGTTAAAGACTGGATGTACGTGGATTGGCAACAACGCATGCAATCTAAGTTTGTCATAGGAGTTGTTGCTTTCATTGAATTTACACATGCACATAATAAGATCGTGTTAGAGAAGATTCTCTGTCCGTGTGATAAATGGTGGAATAAGTTCTGGCAGAAGGTAGAAATCGTAAAGCTTCATATCGTTAAACATGGTTTTACTAGACTTTATACAACTTGGCTTTATCACGGGGAAGGAAAAAAAGAAGACGGGAATGCGGCAGAAGAAGGAGAAGACGGTAATGCGGCGGAAGAAGAAAAAGACAATAACTTCTTTCCAGGAAAAGAAATAAAGGATATGGTAGAGGATGCCCTCGGTGATAGTATTCCTACAGAAGATGACATTCCTTCCGGTCAAGGACCGCGTGCGGAAAAGTATGAAAAGTTCATGAATGATACTAGAAGACCGATTTATGAGAATGCAAAGTATTCAACCCTATGATGGTTCATCCAAATTTTCCAGATTAAGTGTCTAAATGGATGGAGCAACAAGTCATTCACGATAATTCTGAAATTCCTGAAAAATTATATACCCCTAGGAAATAACGTGTCCGGCAGCTGGTACGAAGCCAAAAAGATGATATCTGATTTAGCTCTGAACTGTGAGAAGATTCATGCATATCCCAAAAATTGTGTGTTGTACCGAAAAGAGAATTTAGATTTGAAAGAGTATCCAATATGAGGAGAGGTCGGGTATAAGCCTAAAGAATCTGATAAGAAGCCCGATATAGCTGTCAAGATAGCACGATACTTTCCCATAACACAGAGGCTGCAGAGGCTATTCAAGTGCAAGAAAACAGCCAAGACAATGATTTAGCATCACCGTGCTACTCCAAGCGAAGATGGAAAAATGAGTCATCCAAGTGATTCACCGGCATGGAAGGATTTCGATAGAAAGGGCTAAATATTCTGTACCGATCCTCGCAATATCAGGCTCGAACAGACTAGTGATGGTTTCGGCCCATTCAACTATACGGCTGGAGATCACAGCACGTGGTCCGTAGTAATGATGGTTTATACTTTGTCTCTATCATGACCTGGAATTGGCACGTGACCGGTACTTGAATCACGTGAAGTCTATAGGACCCCACCGTAACCCAAATAAGCTGAAAGACCAAAAATCTAAACATTTTTAGGAAAATAATGGAGATGAAGTTTTGAAATAAAAGTATAATATAATCAAATTCTTTCTTAGAAAGTATAAGTAATGTTATATGAAAATACAAGTGGGATGTATACTATAGTTGAAAACATTTTCATCATTTGAAATTTGGGCTGCACATCCTTTGTAAATTTTGATCCAAAAACCAATACATATACAATAATAATATGGTATCCCCAAGTGGGAGCTAGCTCTTTGCCAATTGGAAGTATCATAACCACGCAGATAAGAATACACGATGTCCAAGACGAAGATCAATTACAGAACAGAATAGAGAAAACCAAAACACTATCAAATCAAATGCAGGAATATATACAAGTCTCGACTCGAAATACAAAAAATATACAAACCGATCTCTAGGTCTACCAAATATACATAGTCTGGTTGAGAGAGTTTTTAACTAGATACAAATGAATAATGAATATACAACGATGGTTATGCTCTGTACTGTAACCCACCTACCAATGCAAATCATCCAGAAAGGAGCAATGTGCCAGCAAGCCGCTACTGAAGCCGAGCGGTTAATTTTGCAAGAAAATTATGGCACAACGGGGGTGAGTTGCCAACTCGTGAGTAAAAGACATCATCTGATAGAAATCGAATATATAACGATCTCTTAGGTCATACTGTAATATAATAATATAATACCGTGTAGTAACAAAGGTGACCGTGTATATATAAGTATAATAATAATAATATCGTGCATGTGATAATATATTGTACTATGTCATCTGTGTCATATATAAGTATATATATGTATCATCCAACGTGTGTCTATCAACGACACATCAAATCATCATAAAACCTGAGTGCCAAACATCGACACTCGAAATCGTCATAAAACCCGTGTCCAGCATCGACACGTCAATCCTCATATCTCAGGCACCGTCTCATCCAATCGGCCCTCATATCCATCTGTCTCATATCACTCCGGTCGGTATCCTCCGAATATCCGCCGAGCCCAGTACTGTCACCGGTAGAAAGTGTTCCCCTGCCAGGCTCAACGTCTCTCTATACGATCTTGCTCTGGGGTACCGTACCGGGTCCACCATGTACCCGCAGACGGTGCCTCCTCTCTTCTCGAATCGGGTATACACATAACTCAGAACCGAGAAAACTCATGGTGGACGCCAAACATCATATCAAGAGAAAACTGCGTATTTTTAAATAAATCATAAGTTTTTAAAATATATCTGCGGTTTCTCAAATCTAGAAATCTCATGAAAACTGAATCTCATAAGCATGCAGAAATAATGAAACAATATGTACAGACACAAAACAAATATGTAATGCATAACCAGTGTGTTTATATGAGTGTGGCGTTTAACCAGGGAAGGAAATGTAATAACTGAACTAGTAAGTGTAGTCCGGTATACTGAACAATAACTAAAATACTACTGGTTATAAGGTGATACGGTGAAGTAGCGATTTCTAATGTGTACGTGACATGCCAATTACCGATGATGAGTATGTGAGCCAGCTAGTATGTTTACGTGGAACATACACATCATCGGTAATGGTGTGTCTCTCCTAGTAGATGAAATCATACAAAGATAAGGACAAGGAACGTAGTATGTATGTCGCAAATGAAAATAATACAAATGTATGCAGAAATAAGAAATCGTAGCGCGGGCGTAAGAATAAGAAAAGCGTAAACACGAACAGTATAAAATACAAAACTACATATAAGCCATACAGTTATAGTTTAAAATAGCATGAATCGTTATTTTTGAAAATAGAGTTACGGTGTTTTTGAGAAAAAGATACCATTTGAAAATTCGTAGCGTCCCTTGAGCTTGTCATTTAAAAGTTCATAACGATTTGTTAGTTTTGAAAATAGGTATGGCTCTAAATATATCATAATATCTACTTAAGTGATTAAAGAACAATATTTTCCAAGTCGATACATACATAAGTCGGCGATCCATCCTCATCGTATCACGTACGGTATGATCCATCGTACGATATCATCAATCAAAAGTACGGATCTATCATCACGTACATCATATCATCTCATCTCGTCATATATTGTCACATGCCATATCATCTCGTATCATATCATGAATATATATCGCCTCATTTCATCATATAATATCATATCGACTCGTGTCATCATAGCGTATCATATCCTCATCTCATGATATTGTATTGAAATTATCCTCAAATATGTGTGTGTGTGTGTGTGTGTGTGTGTGTGTGCTTGTGTGTGTGTAAAAGCACATATGCATATGGCTCAAGCTTAAGAAAAATTAGAACTAAGGATATTATTCCCTACGAGTATACTTACTATTGCTTATAGTATCCTAGAACCCTATTAGCTAGGTATACATATCTAATATTTATATATATAACTATATACCTAGTATCCTAGTACTACGGTTGCGCGGGTGCTATACTCCATCCACCCGACTTTCCTTGTAGGTATACATCTACTCACCTACTACACCTTACTTAATCGATCCCGACGGATTTCTTACCCTCCTTCGTCGTCCTGGAAGTCCACACGCTTGTACCTACAAATCAAGCCCATAACCAAAATCAAATGAAAACCCGAATCGAATTCCATAGAAATTCATATCCAAGTCCGATAAGACAAGCGAAAGGCACATAGGTTAGAACCTATAGTCAACACGTAATAAAACAACAAAACAACCTCCAACATTGACGTACAAACGTCAAACAACCAAATCAAAACTCAAATATCAAAAACCAAGTTTTCAAAAGTCGGAAAATATCGACAGAAAACAAGTAAAATGACTCTAGATTCTACCTAAGGTGAAATTAAACTTTTTTGCATATAGGGTAGGTCTAGTTATCTAATGAGTGAATTACAGACCAAGTTTCAGACCCTAACTCTAAAATTGGGCGGAAAATTGCGGTCAAAATGAATAAAACGGCGACCTTAACATGGGGGTTTGGGCTTGGGTTTCTAGGGTGGCTTCCTATGTGTCTGCACAAATCACTGTATCTGCTAATATATTTTTAGAGTTCTAGAGTCATCCCAGATTCCATTTGAACATCAAAAGTTAATGAAAAACCGATGTCGGAAAATTCTAATTTCGACTTTGAATATTCTAAACTCATTTTAATCAAGGCTATTATGCCATTAATCACTCTCTATATTCTCTACTACACCTCCACTATAAGTTTTATCCACTAATTCTCACACTAGAATTGTCCAAGTTCACTTAACATAACTTATTTAACGCTAAACTGTAAAATGATATTAGGAAACTAAATACTTGAAGAAAAGTGAGTGTTTTACTTCTAAGGAGTAACTCAAGCAAATTCCTAGATGGTCCAAAGTGCTCAAAACAAGAACTTGATCCCACCATGGGGTGTAGGATGAGGTGAGGAACAATTTTTGTGAATTGTTTATGATATTTTGAGTTGATTTTGAGGGTGTTTTGAAGGTGGTAGTGAGGTGGTGGAGGAGAAGGAGAAGAGGAAGAAGGAGGTGAAGAAAGAATGAAGGATGAAAGATGAAGAAGGCAAAAAAAAAAGAATGGTTGCCATGGCGCTCTCTCTCTCTCTCACACCCACCCATACTCGCATGTCTCCTATTTCTTTTCTTTCTGTTTTTTTAAAAAACTTTTCTGTTCTTTTAAAAAGGGACACGAAACCATAATGCATTGCATAAATAACATGTTACTTGTTATGGACAAAAAGAAACATGTTTAACAAAATAAATTTAGTTTATTGCATAATTAGTGAAATAATAAATAAGTTTAGCATTAATCTTGTATGAAAATAATTATATATTAATTTATAAAAAGCCCAAATCAAATAAATGCTTTCATAATTAATAATTCATTTTAAATTCCAGTTATTTTTCCAAAAATATAGGTATATAATTATACCATTCTACTAAAATTCATTTTCATACTTATATAATATTCATAAAATTTATTATTTTATTATTTAAATTCCAAAAATAATATTTTATATTTTTCTGAAATGTTACAGTCTTTTCCATTAAATAAATTCGGTCCCCGAATTTAAATTTAAACCCCCCAAATGTTAAAATATTTCGGTAAATCAATCAGATCAACGGGGCTCCGAAATCACGAATACGCAAGAAATAACACAGCGCAGCGTGTTCGCATGAAAACGGTGCAAAACTCAATAATTAAAACTCCGTCAAGTCATTTATATATATGATGATATGCAAGTTTCGAAATCTGCTGTTAAAATCAAATATAATATAATCAAGACTATAATATATATAGTACGCATCCTTATAAAATCGTCTAAATAACTAAATAAAAATGCATGCAAAATTCAATGATTTAGAAGGGTTTTCTTTGTAAAAGTTCGTGTCACTCATAGACACGTAGGAAAATAGTGAGACTATAGTTTCTTTTTGAAAACCTCTTCAGTGAATGTCGATGCATGCAAAAATACTTAGGTACTGTTCTCAGGCCAGTCCTGCTCGGCTACTATATAATATAGTATATATCATAAAACGTGATGCTCGAAAAAAGAAACCAACCTCAATAGGTGCATATGGAAATACCACATGAATCTGGTATGCACGGAAATCAAAATCAAATCTAAGTGCCATGAATGTGCACGAAAGCAAAAACTAAGTGAAACGGGTGTGCACAACAATGATACCAAGTGCATCTAGAGTGCATGAAAATCACAACCAAGTGCAACTAATATATACGAAAAATCTCGATTAAGTGCATCTGGTGTGCACAAAATCATATCAAGTACGCCAAGTGTGCGCAAAAATCTAAATCAAGTGCTTCAGGTCCGCACAAAAGCATCTAGTGCAGTAGAGTATACGAGAACGAATATCAAATGCACAAGGTGCACCAAAACATAAATCTAGTGCACTAGGGTGCACGAAAATGAATATCAACTGCATAAGGTGCACGAAAACATAAATCTAGTGCACTAGGGTGCACGAAAACCAATATCAAGTGCACAAGGTGCACAAAAACATAAATCTAGTGCACTAGGGTGCACGAAAATAAATATCAAATGTGCTAGGTGCATAGAAACTCATCAATGCATCGAAAGCGCATAGGAATAATATCGAGTGTATTGTTTACCCCAATCAGAGCAAAGCTCTGTTCTAAATTCCAAGGCGGGAAATGAAGTAACGCTTCATCTTCCCCCAATCAGATCAAAGCTCTGCTTGGAAAATTTAAACTTTAATAAATGAAGCAACGCTTCTGATTCTTTGCGCTGCGCGCAATGCGCCACGTTCTGGCGCAGACGCATCAGCGCAGCGACCAAGGCAGCGCACCCAATCAGAGCAAAGCTCTATTTAAAGGAAGCAACGCTTCAGTTGCGCATGCACTGCGCTGCGCGACACGTGTCAGCGCAGATGCGCTCGCGCAGTGGCGCTGCGCGACACGTGTCAGCGCAGTTGCGCTGCTCTTTGCGCTGCGCGACACGTGTCAGCGCAGATGCGCTAGCGCAGTTGCGCTGCGCGACACGTGTCACGCGTTTGGGCATCTGCGCCAAACAGAATTAAAATTCTAAGAAATCTTTTCTGTTTTTATTAAAATAAGAAGATTTTCTTCTGCAAAGCAGAAGCCCTTGGATCAAAGATCCAACGGTGGGGAAAATTTCCCAAATCACTCAGAGAAAGATCTCTTTAACAAATTTAACTAATTTATGGGCACTATAAAAAGGACCTCAGACCTCAATTCAAAGGGATCAACATTTTTTTTTTTGAAAAAAGGTCAAGAGCTTCAAACAGAGAGAGAATTCAGAGAAAATTTCAAAGAAAAAGGTAAAAACCTCCACGAGAGAAAAGAAATCTCTTTTAATAAATCATTGATCTAAAAACCAGATCAATGTTCTTCACATAATAAACAGTGCTTTGCACTTCTCATGAACCACTGGTTCTTTAAAAACAAGAAAACAACAAAATAAAAATAGTGCTTTGCACTTTTATGAACCTCTGGTTCTTGAAACAAAAGGAAAAACTTATTTTTCTTTGATCTAAATTAGATCAAGAAATCAAATAGTACTCTGCACTTCTGTTCTTGAATCTAAAAGATTCTTAGTGCTTTGCACTTCCAAACTGCGCTGTCGCGCTCTTGAAATAGAGCTTTGCTCTCTGGAATTGGCGCAACTCACCAGAGCGCGCCACGTGTCAGCAGCGCGGTGCACTGCGCCGTTGCGCTTGCGCTCACCAGAGCATGACACGTGTCGTCATCACAAGCGCTTGCGCTCTCTGATTGGCACAAAGCTCCAGAAAATGCAATGCATTTCTCAAAGGGCCAGGCCCAAGTCAAAAGACCAAACAGGCCTAATTAAATTGATGCTCTGCATCATTCATAAATGGGCAAAGCCCAAACAAAATAATAAAAATGCTATGCAGATGCCTTGCAGAGACCAAAATAAATTGATGCTCTGCATCTTTTATGGGCAGAGCCCAAACAAAAAATAGAAAATAATGCAATGCATTATTTGAAAATGGGCCAAGCCCTGGCACAGGTCTGATAGACCAACAACAAATAAAAATGTTGAATATTTTTTTAACTGGACTTAGCCCAATTCTGGCCGTAAGTCCTTAAATTAAATCGAACTGAGCACAAATGCTCTCTATCTCAAATCAATTTATATCCGGTCGAGGGTACATCTCCGAGCTCCTCCAACACCTCTCGTTGTAATCCTTCAACGACGTCAGAAAGGCGACGGGTCCCAACAACCACACATGAATACGGACTGCGGGGTCCTTAAACTCGTGGACCGAAACGTCCCTAAACTAATATTGGACCGAGACGTCCTTAAACTAATCTCGGACCGAAACGTCCCTAAACTAATATTGGACCGAAACGTTCTTAAACTAATATTGGACCGAAACGTCCTTAAACTGGCTATGAACCACCACGTCCTTAAACTGGAACATGGACCACCACGTCCTTAAACTGAAGTATGGACCACCACGTCCCTAAACTGGAACAATAGAGCCTCCAAATGCTCTTTTACCAGATCTAAATGATCCCGTTTAAGTCGATCTTAGTCCCAAACACGGCTAACGTATCCTTAAACATTCAAATGGATTATAAAACACCCAATCAACTCTGGTTCGAGGGTACATCTCCGAGCTCCTCTGATACATGTCGTTGTAATCCTTCAACGACATCAGAGAGGTGACGAGTCCTGACGGCCATATATTAAATGGATCACTACGTTAAGTTGATCTCAGTCCCAAACAGGACTGACATATCCTTAATGAACGTTTAAGTTGATCTTAGCTGCAACACGGATAATGCATCCTTAAACTAAAAACACCAAACCCAAATCTAAGTAAATACGGATTTGGACTGATCCACGTCCTACGGGCGACGGTATTACTCAGTCTCCGTATACAATCCACGGGCAACCACAAACACAAATGACACGAAGTGAAATTCTGGAGAAGGAGAAAGTGGCTACCGCGATGCGGTAGCGTAATTAACCGCGGGGGCTTGCGCCTGCAGGGAAGAGCGCCCCCACAATCAAAAACCCCTCTAGCGAGGGGGAATCTGACGAAGTCTGCTACATCGGCCGCATCCGTCTAAACCTCCGATACACGGTGCCATAAATTAACTTGGCATCTTCGGAGAGGTAGACGAATAAAACCATATAGCATCTGCCCCGAATCCCAGCGTCAGGACGGAGGGGAACAGATTCTGGCACGCCCGGTGTGACCTTTTCCTCTTTCCACTCCACACTTCGTGTGTCGTCCTCGCAAACCGATCGCGGTTTGCTAAATGGTTGCCTTCGGATTTCAAGTTACTAAGATTTGGTCTCTTGCCTGGCGCAGAACTCAAGATTCAATGGCCTCTAACTGCACCAACTGCCCGAAGTGCCACTGCAACGGACGCTCCACCTCACCGGGAGGTGTAGCATATAGGCCCCAAGCGGCTTCCTTCCTCGCTCTGCCGGTAGACCAGGTGACCCAAGCCACCACTGGCCTGTTCTTCGGGACCATGATTCCACCTACAAGCTTCCCTACACCAATACCTGCACCGGAAGTGAACAAAAAGTCAGTCTTCTACCGGCTCACTACTACGACGGCCCCTGTCAACGGGTCTCCCACTACCAAACCGACAGCCTCTGTTTTCACCAGGCTAAATAAGAACTCTAAACTGGCTGTCCCAAGGAAGGCAATAACTGCTGCTCCGGAAGTCGTCAGGGAGGCTTCCCCTGTCAAAGAGTCAGTCTTTTCAAGACTGACGATTCATGCTCCTGCCACTGCTCAAGGATCTGTCTTCGACAGGTTGAATATCATCCCTCAAAAGACAATCTCAGTCTTTGAGAGGTTAACACCAGCGACGCCTCATTCAGACAGGGGGCAAAAAGAAGATGTCTCTATCTCTGAGCCAGTCCCAACGGCTCGTCATGCTCGACGTCGCCATTGGCGACGAGTGAGGAAGGCAGGGGCAATTCCCCCTCAGGGCTAACTCCACCGGCTCCAGTGGTGGAAGTCAACACTGCTGTTCCAACTGGGAACAGCTTTGAACTGCTGAGGAGGGTAGGGAAGAATGCTCCAACCGCTACACTGAAAAGATCTCTTCCGCTTGCGGAGAGAGTCCCAGAAACAAAGCAAGAACAGCCCCCTCAACGGCTGTCCTCAAAAATATACAAGGTTTGGCGAAGGGTCCAAGACTCCGTGATTGACCCAGGTCACTATCGTCAACAGAAAAAGGCGAAAGTGCAAGAAGAAAAGGATCGTCCTCTTAAACAGCAAAGGACGACAATCGCTAGGGTGCCCACTGCAACGGCCCCTTTAACTTCAATGGTCCATAAGAGAAGGAGGCCAGAGAAAGTCCCTACACCTGCAGTAAATACTAAAGATGGTGAACCTAAACGCCCTAAGTCCGGGGGCATGGTAGTTCACACCGTCTATGTGACATCTGGTAAGGAAGACAGTCGCATATCAACAGGTCATAGACCGCACACGCGGTCAGTGACCAAGGCGCAGGAGCAACAGCAAAAGCTCCAAGAAATGATGAATGCTATGGCCGCACTTACAGGGCCAAAAGAAAACCCTGAAGCGTCCTCAGATGAACGCCAAAAGGAAGAAACCGACGCCGAATTCCTTCGTCGGATATTGGAGAAGAAGGACAAAGAGGCTGCTGAACAAGCAGCCAACATACAGCGTATGGGCCTCCTCTTCCAAGACATGATAGGGATGATGATACAACAAGATCCTCCGACCGAAGAGCCCCGATCGTCCTTGGAGACGATAGGGGAGAGACATCAAATCCTCCACCAGCTCTGTCAACGGCTAAAGAGGATACAATCTCCAAAGCTGATTTGGATGAGTACATCGCCCAACAAATACGGGTTCATCATGAGACCGAAGCAGCCGGCCAGGTCGTAAAAACGGGGCGGCCATATCCAAGTTGGTACGATCAAATCAAGTACCCACCCGGTTACACAATTCCCAAGTTCCATGTCTACAAGGGGACGGACAATCCTCACCAGCATGTTGCCCAGTTCAGGGCACTCTGCGGCAACACCGGTGGTGATGACAAGCTTTACTTCGCCAGTTTGTTGGAAGTTTATCGGATACGGCGTTCGAGTGGTACTCTGAGCTCCCGAACGACTCTATCAAAACCTTCGCGGAGATGGAGCTACTGTTTACTCAGCGTTTTGCAAGCGCCAGTGAACGTACCCCGATGACGGCACTGATTAACGCCAGGGTAAAGCCAGGTGAGACGTGGATTCAGTACGCTATATGATGGCGGAACTTATGGTCGAAGTGTGAGCAGCGCATTGAAGAAGCTCCCGCAGTGGGTATATTTGTGGGAACCCTTGATCCGCAAGCGACCATCTCATAATTTATGATGTTTTTCAAGCCAACTACCTTCCAGGCCTTGATTGACAAACTAGCGCAAATGGATCAAATGGGCCATAAACCCCCTCTTCCAAGGCCGGACTCCCGAAATGATAAAGGGAAGGGAAAAGCGATCGTCGTCGCTAATGCTCAACAACAACCGAGCGACTCGAAGCCGGTTGCTCATCAAAATAATATGCGCCCGTACGTACCCCTTGAGGATAGGATGGGACGTCCTTATTCTTTTCCCCGCGATAAAACGAGGAGGTTATTCGAGCTGGCATTACGCAACAGACTCATAAATCTGCCGGATCCAAAACGTCTGTTGCAACCAAGTGATGTCAACGAGCCCAACTACTGTCCTTATCATCGAGTACTAGGCCATCCGATCGAAGATTGCTATGTTTTCAAGAATTGGCTTGAAAACCAGTACCGACAGGGCAAGTTCACATTATCTGACAAATGGAAGGTGAATCCCCTACAGCCCCACACCTCTAAGGGGACGAATACGCCGGGGGCAACATGCTCCATCATTGAAGAAGCTCCTTGGGAGGTTGTATTACCAGCCAAGACAAAGAGGATGCTAAACGATCTTCAGACATGTCCAGCGATCAAGTGGAAGAACCCGTTTGAACCGCAGGTCATTGAAGGGATGTTGAAGCCACGTCCAACTCCAAAGAACGATGGTGGCGGTTCAAGCACTTGCAGCCAGCCGTCAAAATCTTCGAAAAAGAAGAAGTGGAAATCTAAGAAGCCCGTGAAGCCCGGCGGCAAATGCACGGACTTACAAAAGCAAATTGACGTGCTGGATGAATACAACCAAAAAGCGCTGACTCCCATTACGCTCCAAGAGTTCCTCAATCACGTTTTTCAAGAAGAAGATGAGGGATAAAGTTCATCGGATGAATCCAAGGAATATGTGGCGAGCTGTCATATGATTTCCCATTCGATCACGAACGATGAGGAGACTCCTTCCACCGAAAAGCTGGGGGTAGATTCTGAACCAAAAGTTCTGGGGCTATCAGATGAAGTAATTGACGCATTCCTTAATGAAGCTCGGTTGAAAAGTAAAGCTGATAGGGAGCGCGAGGTGGCAATATTTGAAAGGGCCAAGCGCCAGCGACTTGATGAAGGAGCTGAGACGATCCCGGTGGAGCAAAACATCTCCGCTACCGACAAAAGCCAATTCAATATGAGAAAGAAGTTTGCTAAGGCCATATCAATGGGCATGAAGCTACCATCCTCTGAAGAAGAAATTACTGGTGAAACGAAAATGCACCCGTCTTATTGCTTATATCATCAGAAGGTTTCGCACCCTACTCAGGAGTGCAAAGCTTTCGATAGATGGTGGCAAGGATACGTTGCTCATCGATAAAGCTTTAAGCGGGAAAAGCGTAAAACTCGTCGAGAGCAAATAAATACGACCGAAGGGATTAAAAGAACTGCTAGCGATTGTTGCGTGGTTAACACCGGTGGATCACAAGTGCCTACATTCGGGAGTGATTCTGATGAAGAACTAGAACTTTCCCCTCTCTTTAAAGAGTCCGCCTCGAGAAAAGAAGAAGAACCGAAGGTTTGCGAAAATATCCGGCTGCGGAATCGGACGCTGCCTGAAAAGAACCTCGGACCCTTAAACAGGAAAGATAAAGGGAAAGAAAAGGTCTCTGAAGATATCATCTTAGATGACCAAGTGGTGGAAGAGCTAGCTGCCAAAGACCCACCAAAGAAGAATAAGGTGGATTACAACGTCTTAGCACATCTGAGGAAGCTTCCCTCACAGCTCAGCATTCTTGATGCCCTTTTGCTATCAAAAGAGGCGAGAGATTCGTTGATTAAGGCACTCCAAGACCCGGAACAATTCCAAGCATGCCTGGCCGAGGAAAAGATGAAGGATGAATTGGAGGAAGTGCACACGGCTGATGTTACTTTTGGCGATGAAGACCTTCTACTTGGTACGTGCGAACACAATCGCCCTCTCTATGTCTCGGGATACTGCCATGATATAAAGATAGGCAAAATCCTGATCGACAACGGATCGTCTGTTAACCTACTCAACGTGCGCGTGTTGAAGGAAATCTGCATGAGCGTCCAGCACCTTGCTCGGGACAAGATCACCATTTCCGGGTTCGACTCCCAATCATCAAAGACTCTTGGATCTGTGATACTGACGCTACGCTTCGGGCTACTCGTCACAGACATTAAGTTCCACGTCATAGACGCCAAGACATGCTACAACGCTTTGCTCGGCCGACCATGGTTACACGAGTACAACATCATCCCTTCTACACAACATCAGTGTATGAAGTATTTTAAGGATGGTTTCGAGTATACCGTGACGGGAGAACTGAACCCTTTCTCTGTGAACGAGGTCCGCAAATATGAAGACGCCAAATACTTCTTACCGGATTTCGAAGACAAGGAGAAGTGTCACAAGCCGGAGAACAAAGCTAACGCCACCATCCCTGTCTTCGGCAGTGATACTGAGGAGGAAGAGGAGATAGTTTATTCGGGTCCGCCCCAACACAACAAGCCGGGACCATCGGCTCCTACATTGATCTTTGGTGGTGACTCGGAAGATGAGATCCGTGTTGTATTCTCTGCTCGACCTTCAATACGAACGTCCGCTGATGAAGAGCAAAGTCTACAAGTCGCCATAGTGCCACTTAAACACCAGAAAGAACTGGATGCACTTAATATTTATAATGTAGAAGAGCTGTAAACGTTCTATATCCCTCCCAGGCGAGAAAGCAATTCTGTTCTACCGCTCTGAAGAAACCAAAGTGGAAAAAGAAATCTGGCATGGCGCGGATCCTACGCTCGACAGGCTTCAACCTATCCGTCTTCCCAGATATTATACAGAGGGTTTGAAGAAGCTACTGAAACGCCAAGGGATATCCTTCAAACAGACCGTTAGAAAGACCAAATTCTATGACAGGGTCTGGAACGTTCCCGGGACTCAACGCAAACTGCCTAACGGGAGAATGGAAACAAAAAGACTTGGATACATCCGGTCAAAGAAACGAGAGTTACTACCCGGCTGTTATGTCGTATATAATCTTGATGAAGAAGCGGATGCTCAATGGGAGGACGCTAATCCTAAGCCAATGAAAGTTCCAGATGCAAAGGAGCACAGTCCGTCATTCGAGGAACAAATGGACAAACTTATAAAGAAAGCTGGTCAAAAAGTCCGAGATGATCACAACCATGAGACGGCCATCTACGAGAAAGCCAAGACGCAACACCTTCTCCAACATGTCGTAAAGGATGAAAATGCCGCTCCTTGTCAACCTGTTATAAAGAACGCTCGGTGCAAAAGCAGAAATAAGTTGAAAGCCCAAAAAGACGCTCAACAACAACAAAGCAGGGCTAAGAAGCCACGCAAACGGGAGTCGAGCGTTATTGATCTATCCCTCATGAAGAAAATGGGTCGAGCGTACTCGTTTCCTCGGGACAAGATGAAGAAAATACTCGATCTTGCTCTAAAGCATCAATTGCTTACATTGCCGGAATCCAAGCACCCCGAGCAAGCAAGCGAAGTCTCTGGCCCAAACTATTGCTCTTACCATCGAGTAATAGGGCACCAGCTCGAAGACTGCTTCACCTTTAAGAATTGGGTCGAAGATCAGTACCAGCTCGGCAAGTTCGCTCTGTCTGACAACTGGAAGGTAACGCCGCCACAGAGGCACGAGCACAAGGCCACGAAAGAAGAACGGGTTCCACATTGGGATTAGAAGCGAATTCGCACCTGTCACATGATTACAATATTAAAAGAAGAGCCCGAGGACATAGATGGGCTCCCTTGGTGCTTCGAAAACAGCAGCGACGAGATAATCTCAGAATTCCCACCAGGGCCAAAAGAGCTGGAAGATGGAATCCATACCACTGCAGATAATCTCAAGAAGATTGAGTTGGGGACGGCAAACGATCCACGACCGACATTCATCAGCGAGTTACTATCTGAAGAAAGGGTAGCTGCGTTAAAGGATGTTCTTCTGCAGCATAGAGATTGCTTCGCGTGGAGCTATTCTGAAATGCCGGGACTAGATCCAGAAATTGCTGTACACAAATTGGCGATATCCTCGGACATCAAACCAGTCAAACAGGCGCCGAGAAGAATGCGACTCGAGCTTGAGATGAGCATCAATGCCGAGGTCAAAAAGTTAATCGACTCCGGCTTCATCCAGGAAGTTCAATATCCGGAGTGGATCGCTAACATCGTCCCGGTGATGAAGAAAAATGGGACAGTGCGTATATGCGTAGACTTCCGGGATCTTAATAAAGCTTGCCCGAAGGATGATTTCCCAGTGCCAGTCACCGAACTGATGATAGACAATACATCCACTCATGAGGTTTTCTCCTTCATGGACGGCTCATCGGGGTATAACCAGATAAAGATGCATCCCGAATACCAGAAGCACACAGCCTTCAGGACCCCTCTAGGTATATTCTGTTATAAAGTGATGCCCTTCGGGTTAAAGAACGCCGGTGCTACTTATCAGAGGGCCATGACGAAGATCTTCGATGACCTTATACACGAAATCGTCGAATGCTATATCGACGATCTCGTGGTTAAAAGCAAATCATATGAGGAACATCTCGAACATCTGAAGACCGTATTTCAACGCCTTCGACAATACAACTTGAAGATGAACCCTCTTAAGTGTGCATTCAGAGTTTCCTCGGGCAAATTTTTAGGATTCATCGTCCGACACCGGGGTATCGAAATAGATCCGTCCAAGATCAAGGCGATCATAGAAATGCCTCCGCCGAGGACTCTCAAACAGTTGCGGTCTCTCCAAGGGAAGCTCGCATACATACGGCGATTTATAGCCAACCTCTCTGGCAAGTGCCACCCTTACAGTCACCTGATGAAGAAGGGAACTCCGTTCATCTGGGATCAAAAATGCCAAGGCGCGCTGGACGAAATTAAACTATACCTGCAAAACCCGCCAGTGTTGGCTGCTCCGGTCAAGGGAAAACCCCTCATCTTTATACAACCGCCCTCGAAGGTTCTTTATGCCCGTTATGGGCCCAAGAGAACGACCAAGGGAAGGAAAGAGCACTTTATTACTTAAGTCGAGTTCTGCCGGGGGCAGAAAGCAATTACTCTCCCGTTGAGAAGCACTGCCTGGCGTTAATCTTTGCGATAGCAAAGCTCAGACATTACGCATTAGCACATGAAGTCCGTCTCATTTCGAAGGTGGACCCTCTCAAATATCTAATGTCAAAGGCCATATTGACAGGTCGACTCGCTAAATGGGCTCTGCTCTTGATGGAGTTCTCGATAACATATCAACCTCTCAAGGCAGTGAAAGGCCAGGCTATCGCCGATTTTCTCGCTGAGCATCCGATACCGGCTGATTCTCCTTTGAATTGCGATTTGCCAAACGAACATGCGTTTGACGCGATCGACGATGGTGATACCCAATGGGAGCTCTATTTCGATGGAGCATCTTCCGTAAAAAAGCGCAAACAAAGTACCCCTATAATCAAATCGGGGGTAGGACTCATCTTTATAACTCCACAAGGTGGGATAATGCGTTTTGCCTTCTCCCTAACAGAGCCGAGGACAAATAACGAAGCCGAATACGAAGCTTTGATAGCAGGCCTCGAGATCGCCATTGGCATGGGAATTGAAGACCTCCTCATATACGGGGATTCTCAACTGGTCGTTAGTCAAGTAAATGGCGACTAACAAACATGCAAGCCAGAACTGGTGAAGTACGGCGAAAAAGTGCAACAACTGTTGACCCGAATTCCCTCCTATACTTTGGAGAACATACCGCGCGCGGAAAACAGCAAAGCAGACGCGTTGGCCAAACTTGCTAAAGAACTGGCTGACGAGAACCTCGATGACGTCAAAATTGTGGTACAAAGCCGTCGAGTGCTCGCCCCAGCGAAAATATCTCCGGAATCACCCGAAGAGAAGGAAACGACTGAGCGAATGGCTCTGCAAATAAAAGACCGGGAAAGGGCCGAGGATTGGAGAGAAGTCTTCATAGACTACTTTAAGTCCCACCGAATGCCTGAAGAAGCGTCCACAAGACATCAGCTCATGAAACGAGCTCTGTCTTTCGCCTTCGTCAATAATACTCTGTATAAGAGATCATTTGATTCTCTGTGGCTGAGATGCTTAGGACCTGACGAAGCGAAAAGGGTCGTCCAGGAAGTTCATGACGGACTCTGCGGTTCTCACCAAGCAGGTGATTGTTAGGATACGTGTGTGTCCAAGTTCTAGTTTAAATACCGCAATCAAGACGGTTTCGCTTGTAGCTAGCCGGTTGAGTATGGGTCGTCCGCAGGGAGATGGGAGTCTTTTTCAATGTTTTAACGAGTTAAGTCCTGTTTTCAGATTTTGTTGGATTATCTAAGTGTTGAGTTGATATTTAAAGAGAGCTTGTTAGGGTTAGGATTAGGTTAGTTTGAGTTAGGAGTCTCCACATCTTTCGTTGCCCCTCTTAATATAGGTGTTACGGTAATCGGCAACAACGGGGATTAGCACGACTAGGAAGGAACTTGCGAGTATAAGCTAGGCTTTCCAACGCATAAGTCCTTCCTTTTGGTGCTTGTCCGTCCGTTCTTGGCTCTTATCCATAACCTCCGGTTAATTCAACCACAACCGGTCTCACTACGGAATCACCGCTATCATGTAGGATAGGGTGCCGTAAGGAGCGGATTGTGGTTCAATTAACGGGAGTCGATTTAAGTTGTTGGGCAAGGAAAGAGTGAGAGAGATTTCCTTCTCTCAAACTTCCCTTATCCTACCCTAACAAGTATAAAACTACTCACACTTCATGATAAGGAAAAACAAAACAAAAGAGGAAGATAGAAAGAAGGAGATTAGAAGAATACGACTAACTATTTGCGACCTCACCTTGGCGAGGATCGAGCGTAAGTATCATTGTCGTATGAATGATAAAGAAAAAGAGAGAAGAAAGAAATAACAAGAAAATAACAACAACTACTTAACGAATTAAAATTACAACAAGCATAAAGATAAGGAGACAAGCATGATAATAAAATGGTCTTCTTTATTCATCTCTTTTCACTCAAAAGCTCACTACAAGTTTAATGGAGAAGAGGTGAGAAGAGGAAGAAGAAAAACACTAAACCTAGGCAAAAATGAAAATACAAGAATGGACCCTTTCCTTCACAAAGTTCTGGGCTATTTATAGGCCAAAAAATGAAAACCTAGGGCAACCACCAGAACCCTGATGAAAAGACCAAACTGCCCCCAAAAGACCATACCCTGACTCCACTGTACGGCCGCGGATCCGCCGCCTATGCCCCCTATTGGCCGCGGATCCGCGCCCCTATTGTGGAGTTAGGGTGTGGGCTTCTGTGTACTTCCCTGGTCTTCTGTCCCCTCTTGTCTGTTGTATGTATTTTCTGAAAATTCTTTCCCATTTCTTCCAGAATTTCTGTTGAGGAAAGGTGGATTTTTTGTGGATATTTTTGTCATGATTGCCTCGAGCTCCGCGTAGATCTCTTGGATCTTGTGCTACCATTGAGCCTTGTGCATGAGAATGACATTGATTTGACACTTTGTCTTCCTAAACTGGTATCTGGCAACATACGGATGAAGAGCGGAGACCGTGTTTTCTCAGTGGTTGGCAGGAACTCGGATTTTTTCGTGTTTTCCATGAATTTCACCGTTTTAGAACCGAGAACCTGTATCCTGCAATTGACTAGCAAACACGGCTCAAGAGTATCTACCGATATGCAATGTGACAAAAATTGGGTGGTATGAAAATGCAAAAATCTGATATGAACAGCAGGCCCAAAGATGAAGATGAAGATCAAACGGATGGGCTACTATTGGCCCACGATGATCCAGGACTGCCTCGAATACGCGAAGCAATGCCACTCATGCCAGGTTCACGGAGACTTTATCCATCAGCATCTGAATCCACTACATCCAACGATGGCTAGCAGGCCATTCGAAATGTGGGGGACTGATATAGTCGGCCCCATCGAACCAGCATCGTCTAGAGGACATCGTTTCATCCTAGCGATGATCGACTACTTCTCTAAGTGGGCAGAAGCGGTACCGCTGAGGGAAGTAAAGACGGAGAATATCCTCCATTTCTTTAAGACGCACGTCCTATATCGGTTTGGAACTCCACGACGAATCATCTCCGATAACGGGCCAGCTTACAGAAGCCACAAGATCAGTCGCTTCGCGCAACAGCATAATATAGACTGGAGATATTGCTCGGTTTATAATCCGCGAGCCAACGGACTAGCTGAAGCCTTCAACAAGACCTTGACAAAAATCATAAAGAAAACGGTGTCCCGAAATAAGAAAGACTGGCACGAGAGACTGCAAGAGGCCCTTTGGGCGTATCGAACTACGTTCAAGACGGCCACAAACACAACACCGTATGCATTAGTATTTGGGACGGAAGCAGTACTCCCCCTCGAGATAGAGTTACCCTCTCTACGAGTGGCAGTCCACTACGAGCTGACAGACGAAGGAAATGCTCACCTTCGGCTTGAGGAGCTTGACGCCCTCGATGAAACCCGGCTCATAGCGCAACAAAATCTAGAAGCTTATAAAGCAAAGAAGACACGCTCATATGAAAGATTGACCCGACCGAGGACATTCCGCCAAGGCGAACTCGTGCTAGTGGTCAAAAGGCCTATGATCCCCAATCGCACCAAGCGGGGAAAATTCGAGCCAAACTATGAAGGCCCGTACATCATAGATAAGGTCTACCAGGATGGGGCCTACCTACTCATGGACATGCACGGCGAAAGGCCTTTCAGGCCAATAAACGGTCGCTTCCTAAAAAAATAATATGCTTAATGAGCCACAGCCTAGGTCAATGGTAGGTGACGACGACCATGTCCGCTCGCTATCTTCCTAAGCTTAAGTTTTATAAGCAATAGCTAGCCTCTCAATAGCGGACCAAAATGTCCTTAAACAAATAGCGGACCGAAATGTCCTTAAATTAATAGTAGACCGAAACGTCTTAAAACTACCACCGCAGCATCTTTAGGCTGACAAGATATAAAAAAAAAAGATATAAAAATAAAAAGAATAAAAAAACGGTATGTCCATAAGCAAAAAGGGCATGGATGAAAACTCAAAAGGGCTCCGTGAGTAAAAACAGCAGGGCTACCGGCGAGTGTTCGTGAAAACCCGAAAGGGCGCGACCTCGTAAAAAATATGTAACAATAAAAAAAATAATTAAAAAAAACGGTATGTCCATAAGCAAAATGGGCACGGATGAAAACCCGAAAGGGCTCCGTGAGTAAAAACAGCAAGGCTACCGATGAATGTTTGTGAAAACCCGAAAGGGCGCAACCTCGTTAAAGAACACTTACAAGATCCACTCGACCTTGTAAGGAGAAACCACCCGCGTGAGATCCTTACAACTCACAAAGGTGCAACACACTTAGGGATCCCCACAATTCCTAAGGAGAAACTACACTTGCGAGATCCTCACGACTCGTAAGGAGAACTCTCTTATGGGACCCTCACGGCTCATAAGAGTTGAAAGTCTTAAGTTACAAAGACCTAAACTTGTGCTTAAGCAACCTCCACAAGTTCCGATATTTCCCTACAAGTGGCTCAGTACTGACCCTTGTATACAATCCATGGGCGCGAATAAACATTTCCCTGACCAAGTCCCATCCGTGACTGGGGATATGTTCGCATGGTAAACAACCCTTGTAAATCCTCTCGATTTATAAGGAGAAAACCCTCCTGTAGGATCCTTACGACTTACAGAGGAACATGCACTTAGGAATCCTCACGATTCCTAAGGAGAAAATACGCCTACAAGATCCTCACGGCTTGCAGGGAGAAATACCTTTGTGAGACCCTTACGGCTCATGAAGTCAAAAGTCTTAGTCGATAGGACCTTAACCCTGGCCACTAAGCCATCTTTGTTCGACATCGACAGAGGAAAATGATGATTCGCTCCTGGCAATATCCCATTTGTAGCGGTGCTGATGCCGAAATCGGTGTCTAATTTCAGGTTTACGGCGAAAAGCCAATAGGCCGCACATGCGTACGAAATAGCCGAAATGATAGGGCAACTTGCAATAAAAGGCAGCAAGTAAAAATGTATGCATGCAAAATAGCCGAAATGATTGGGCAACTTGTAAGTCGATGTAGTACACCCCAGTACTTGTGGGGAGGCGGAAATTTCAAAAACGATCAAGTTTAAAGAACGAACATCAACTAACCGCTTGAATCGAAGCTAAACGATAACTAACCAAACATATAGTTATTCTAAACTACTATGCTTAGGGATTATACCTATCAAAACTAGTCCTTCGTCTTTACGATCTCCTTGTTCTCCTCGGCCTTCTCTAGGTAGTAGACGATCCACCCGAGAGCAAAACTCCAAGCTAAACCGCTAAACTTGAGGCAACTAACCTTCTTGGATTGCTAATCAAAGAAGTTAGGATGAGATAGAGTGATGGTTATGGATTGTTTAGTCTAACTAATCCTTTGATCTCAACTCATGAGGTGTAAGGATTAGGGTTTGAAGATGAGAGCTTGAGGAGAGAGAATGTGAGATAAGATAATGAGATGAGAGAGAGTGTATCATAATATATTATGAAGCATTTTCTAATAATGAAAAAAGAATAAAGAGTGATGATAAATCATGCTTCATAAAATATCTAGTGGTGATTCATTAGCATGAGTCATTAAGCAATAAATGTGCATTAATGAAATGAATGAATCACCACCATGACTCATAACCTCATTTAATGAATATGACACATAACCCTCCTTAGTCACCATCTTCTAGAAGCTTCTCGAACAATTACGAGAACGCCCTCCGATCCGTAAAAATACGGAAAAACTTTAGACTGTAAAAATCCAATAACCGGATACCAGTAACTGGCTTAAACCAAAGCCGACTGGTAAAAACTGTCCGAAAGTCGTACGCGCGTAAACGCACGTATGCGTCCGAACCCTTTGTCGCAAAACCATGCAACCTCTATATCGTTTCGCCTGGAGTAGGAAACTCTCTGTGTGGGACTCTAGAGACTCGACTAATACGCTGGCAGTGGGTTTAACCACAGACCGCAAGCGGCACTAGCTGTACGTAACGGTCCCCAGGTAGTTGTCGATAAGAAGGCCGATGAGAAAACCCATCCGAACTCCTACTGAGTCTGATGTGACAATCTCCATACAGTCCGGTCCGTTCGTCCAAGACTATCGCATATCGGGCCTAGGGGGCGGCAAGCGTCAGTCCCCTAATAGCGGTATAAGTCGTGTCGGAGGGAAGCCCATTACACCCTGAGAAACTACTGGAACCTACCAGCAAATCTCACTTGCCCTGGCCAGGGACTTTGCGTAATGGCTCTCTGACACAGCACGATATCTACTCCCAATACCGGGAGGGACGAATCCTGTCTAACCGCCACTGCCTCCAAGTGCTCGGGACTGCACCCAACTGCTACCTGTTTGCACGACTCCTTTGAGCCGTGGTAGGGTAGCAATCTAAGAACAGTGGGACACACTCGAGGCGAAGTAGCAGTGTCAAGTCTGCGGACTACGCTGTACTCATGTCACCTGGGAACTGTTCACTGACGACTGGTATCAAACCAACCAACAGTTCCCTGTGAGTCCTGTCCGGTGTACCCGTAACCTAACGAGCACCTGCATACTATCTCCAGTACGACGTACTGACGGCTGTGGGACAGACCATCTCCCCAACTGGGATGAGAAGCGTACACACTAGTCTACTCCGGAGTATCGATGCTCTGTCTCGATAATCCTACGACCAGGGACCTGAATGAGGATGTGCTTGTAGACTACCCAGCCCCCACTAGTGTGACTGCCATCACAACGCTGGTAGACAAGCAAGATCCTAAGAGCTCTATCAATACGTACACTCACATATTAAGATAGAAAAACCAAGTAGCATACTACCATGTTTAGCAAGACTGTTATATACATGTGAATATCCCAAGCTTCCATTAAGTAATATACAAGCTAGTATGATACAGTAATGGCCTTCTAGGGCATAAACACTAACAATCTCCCACTTGCACTAGGGCCATGTACTGGCGTATCGAAGACCGATGATCTCGAGTAGCCGCTCGAACTGAATCTGAGGAAGGGCCTTTGTGAATGGATCAGCAATGTTCTCTTCTGAAGCAACTCTCCGAACCTCGATCTCCTGACGATCAATGATCTCCCTGATCAGGTGATACCGCCTCAAGATGTGTCTGGACTTCTGATGGGACCTTGGTTCCTTCGCTAAAGCTATAGCTCCGTTGTTGTCGCAATACAGAGGTATTGGATCAACTATGGTAGGAACAACCTGAAGTTCTGTTAGGAACTTCTTCATCCAGACTGCTTCTTTTGCGGCATCGCAAGCAGCTATATACTCCGCTTCCATCGTCGAGTCAGCAACGGTGTCCTGCTTGGAGCTCTTCCAGCACACCGTCCCTCCATTGAGGGTAAAGACATAACCCGACATGGACTTGGAATCGTCCTTATCACTCTGGAAGCCGGAATCAGCAAAGGCCTCCAACCTGAGGTCTTTTCCGCCGTAAACCAAGAACATCTCCTTAGTCCTCCTCAGGTACTTGAGAATGTTCTTTACTGCTATCCAGTGTTTCTCCCCTGGGTCTGACTGATACCGGCTTACCACGCTCAGTGCGTAAGCTACATCTGGTCTGGTACACAACATCACATACATTATAGAGCCTACCGCAGAAGCGTAGGGTATAATAGACATGCGTTCCCTTTCCAAATCAGTCTTGGGAGACATCTCTTTGGAGAGGGTGATTCCGTGACAAGCCGGTAGATTACCGCGCTTAGAATCTTCCATACTGAATCTTTTCAGTACAGTGTCGATATACCTGGACTGCGAAAGTCCCAACATCCTCTTGGATCTATCACGATAGATCCGGATCCCCAGAATGTAAGAGGCATCACCCAGGTCTTTCATGGAGAACCTGTGTGACAAGAATCCTTTGACAGATTGTAGCATAGGAATGTCATTTCCTATCAATAGAATGTCATCCACGTACAAGACGAGGAATACGACACTTCTGGCCACAACTTTACTATATATGCACGGTTCATCTGGATTTTTGATAAAGTCATATTCTTTGACTGTCTCATCAAAACAGATGTTCCAACTCCGCGATACCTGCTTTAGTCCATAAATGGACTTAAGCAGCTTGCATACTTTCCCGCTGCTCCCACTCTGATTGAAACCCTCTGGCTGATCCATATAGACGCTCTCTTCTAAATTTCCATTCAGAAAAGCCGTCTTTACGTCCATCTGCCAGATTTCATAATCGTGGAAGGCAGCAATAGCAAGAAGGACCCGAATGGATTTGAGCATAGCCACTGGAGAAAAAGTTTCGTCATAGTCCAAACCAGGTCTTTGACGAAAACCCTTTGCAACAAGTCTAGCCTTATAGGTTTCCACCTGTCCATCTACACCAATCTTTTTCTTGAAGATCCATTTGCATCCTATAGGTTTTACCCCATCTGGAGCAAAGTCCAAAGTCCATACTTTGTTGGTGTACATGGACTCCATTTCGGTCCGCATTGCATCTAGCCATCGTACCGAGTCGCCGCTCTGGATGGCCTGCTGGAAGTCAGTAGGTTCATCATCATCTATGATGCAATCCTCTCTATCCCCTTCTATGAGAAAACCGTAGTATCTCTCAGGCGGATGAGACGGCCTACTACTCCTGCGGAGGGGTGCGGGAATGTTCTGTTCTTCTTGAACCTCTGGTTCTACCAAACTTTCAGTAGCAGCTTGTGGTTCTGGAATTTCTTCCAGTTCTATTTCGCTCCCACTCTTCTGATTTTCTAAAAATTCAGTTTCTAGGAAGGTGGCATGACGAGAAACAAATACCTTTTGTTCCTCTGCGTAATAGAAATAATATCCCTTGGAGTTCTTTGGATATCCCACAAGCTTACACTGTACTAAACGTGCCTCGAGCTTGTCCACATGCTGCTTTTTTACAAAAGCTGGACACCCCCATGCCTTAAAATGTTTTAGACAGGGTTTCTTCCCACTCCACATCTGATATGGTGTGGTAGGCACAGTCTTGGTTGGAACTTGGTTCAAAAGATATGCCGCTGATTCTAGCGCATATCCCCAGAAAGATCGCGGTAACTCAGCATTACTCATCATGGATCGTACCATATCCAATAGGGTTCGATTCCGTCTCTCCGATACACCGTTGTGCTGTGGAGTGTATGGAGGAGTAAGCTGAGAGAGAATTCCTTTCTCTTTTAGGTAACCTAGGAACTCGGCACTTAAGTATTCTCCACCTCGATCAGATCTTAGTGTCTTAATACTTTTGCCTGTTTGGTTTTCCGCTTCACTCTTGAATTCCAGGAATTTCTCAAAGGCCTCTGATTTATGCTTCATTAAGAAAACATATCCATACCTAGAGAAATCATCTGTAAAAGTAATGAAGTAGGAATAACCACCTCTCGCATGTGTAGACATTGGACCGCATACATCGCTGTGTATGAGTCCTAAGAGCTCGCTCGCTCTTACTCCTTGTCCAGTGAATGGAGTCTTTGTCATCTTTCCTTTGAGACAAGATTGACAAGTGTCATAAGATTGATATTCAAACGAGTCCAAATATCCTTCTCTATGCAACTTAGTCAACCTTCTCTCATTGATGTGACCCAGTCTACAATGCCATAAGAAAGCTTTATTTAAATCTGGAGACTTTCTTTTTAGTGTGTTCTGGACATTGAAAATTTGGAGTTGGTTTAAAACATATATGTCGTTATTTAATGTACCGGACCCAATCAAACCATGATTAAGGTGGATGTTGACAACATCTCTTACAAACGTGAAATCATAACCTTTATTTGATAACAAGGAAACTGATATGATATTACACGTTAAGCTGGGTACAAAATAACAGTTATGTAAAACCAAAATGTGTCCACTCGTCAATCCTAGGTGATAATCCCCGACGGACGCAGCTCCCACGCTAGCTCCGTTAGCAACCCTGAGGATCATATCACCTTCCTTCAGCACTCTACGGTTTCTCAGTGCCTGCAATGAATTGCAAATATGAGATCCTGATCCGGTATCCAATACCCAGGAAGTAGAGTTGATCGACAGACAATTCTCAATTAGAAACACACCTGAAGTCGAAGCCACAGCTTGATTCGGTTCCTGGTTCTTGGCGTTCCACGCCTTGCAATCCTTCTTCCAGTGCCCTTTCCTGTGACAATGGAAGCACTCATCCTGGCCAACTATCGGTACTGCTTTCTTTTTCTTTCCCTTCCCTCCCACCTTACTAACACCTCCTCTAGGTCTGGGTGCGGCCTTCTTCTTCCTTCCTTTGGCCCTAGCCTTGGACCCGGAAAAAGATGAACCGCCAACAAACATAGCGGGTGTTTCCCTTGCCTTCTGCAAGGTGCCCTCCGCACTCCTTAACATGTTCAGGAGTTCCGCAAGTTCAACTTCTTTTCCTTGAAGATTGAAGTTGAGGATAAACTGGGCGTAGGTGGGAGGAAGGGACTGGAGAACAAGGTCTGTATAGAGCTCATTATCCAAAGTCGTCCCAAGGTCTGTGAGCTCTTCTATGTAGCCAATCATCTGTAGGACATGTTCACCTACCGATGACCCGACAGCCAACCTCGCTCGAAACAATTTCTTAGAGGTCTCGTATCTTGCTATACGAGATTGCTCTCCATAAAGTTCCTTTGTATGGAGAAATATGCCATCTAAGGACTGTAAGTCCATATTGCGACCCCCGGTTCTTACGGGGAGGCGGAAACGGTATAAAAAACAAATTTTTATCGCAAGAGGCAACATGGACTAAACAATGTCGGGATCGTGTCTAAACTAAACTAGCATACAAGCTAAAGAGTCTTAGCTACTCGGATGAAGGTTATACCTAAACTTGAACTCCTTCTTCTTCAAACCTTGTAGAGGTTGATGGTTCTTGCCTTGTAGCCTTTTTCCGTCGAAGATGGATCCACCTCGAAGGTTCAACCTTTGGGCTCTTCCTCGATCTTTGAGTGAACTAGGGTTTCCGGCTTGCTAAACCTTGATCCTAGAATGAGTAGAGAGTAAATAGGGGTTGTTTTTCTTTTCAAGGTGATGGATTCTCAACACATGAGAAGGGTTCACCTTGAGCTTGAGGAAGAAGAAGATGAAGAGAGGAGAGAGAAGCTAAATGAGATAATGAGCTAGGTTTTTCTTTCTTGCAACCATAATGCCAAAAGAAAAGAATTATCTAAATAATAATAATTCAAAATAAGAATAGTTGATGGTAATTTAGAATGACTACTATCATGCTTCTTTAAATGAAGTGTAAGCATGAATCAAGGAGGATCTTTCAAAGCATGATGGTGGTCAATGGTCAACAAGTCAACCAAGGTCAATAAGTCAACAAAAATCAACCATAACATAATTCTCATTTAATTACTATTATTAATAGATAATTCATAAATCCATTAGGGTTTGGAAAAAGATAACTGTCAACTGTGCATACGCACCCGTTCCGAAACCCTAATGAAAAATCTCATCCTCCGCCTCAAGCAACTGTGCATACACACCTGCATTCTCGTTCCGAGAAACAAGAATACCGAGATATAAAAGCAACCCCCAAAACATATACCAGTATCTGGCTCAAACCAGAGCCTGCCAGTATAATCCGTCCGGACTCCAAACGTGCACAAGTGCGCGGATGAGAACGAACCCTGTCGCAAAACCATGCGACCTCTACTCTGTTTTGCCCAGAGGCGAATACCCTCTGTGTGGGACTCTAAAGACTCGGCACTACACTGGCAGTGGGTTTAACCACAGACCGCAAGCGGCACTAGCTGTGCGTAACGGTCCCCAGGTAGATGCCGACAAGAAGGCTGACGAGGTGAAACCCCATCTGTACTCCTACTGAGTCTGAATGTGACAGTCTCCGTACAGTCCGGTCTGTTCGTCTGATACATCGCATGTCGGGCCTAGGGGGCGGTAAAACGTCAGTCCCCAATAGCGGTACAAGTCGTGTCGGAGTGAAGCCCAAAACACCCTGAGATAACACTGGAACCTACCAGTATATCTCGCTTGCCCTGGCCAGGGACTACTCGTGTAATGGCTCTCCTAGACACAGCGCGATGTCAACCCCCAATACCGGGAGAGACGAATCCTGTCTAACCGGCACTGCCTCCAAGTGCTTCGGGACTGCACCCAACCATCACCTGTTTGCACGACTCCTTTGAGCCGTGGTAGGGTAGTGATCAAAGTGCAGTGGGAACACACTCGAGGCGAAGTGCTAGTATCAAGTCAGCGGACTAAGCTGTACTCATGTCACCTGGGAACTGATGACTGACGATAGGTATAATACCAACCTGTCAGTTCCCGACGAGTCCTGTCCAGTGTACTCGTAACCTAACGAGCACCCGTATACTATCTCTAGTACGACGTACTGATGGCTGTGGGACAGACCATCTCCCACACTGGGATGAGAAGCGCATACGCTAGTCTACTCCGGAGTATCGATGCCCTGTCTCGATAGTCCTGCGACTAGGGACCTGTATAAGGATGTGCTTATAGATTACCCAGCCCCCACTAGTGCGACTGCCATCACAACGCTGGTAATCAAGCAAAGATCCTAAGGGCTCCACTAATGCGTATAAGTGATATAGTAAAATCAACACAAGTACACATTGAAGTAGAAACAAACCAAGTAGCATACTACTATATTGAGCAAGATTGTTTATACAAGGTGAATATCCCAAGCTTCCATTAAGTAATATACAAACTAGTATGATACAGTAATGGCCTCTAGGGCATATACACTAACAATCTCCCACTTGCACTAAGGCCATGTACTGGCGTATCGAAGACCTATCATCTCGATCAGCCGCTCGAACTGAGTCTGGGGTAGGGCCTTGGTGAATGGATCTGCAGTGTTCTCTTCTGAAGCAACCCTCCGAACCTCGATCTCCTTGCGATCCACGATCTTCCTGATCAGGTGATACCGCCTCAAGATGTGCCTGGATCTCTGATGGGACCTGGGCTCCTTTGCTAAAGCTATAGCCCCATTGTTGTCGCAATACAGAGGTATTGGGTCAACAATGGACGGAACCACCTGAAGTTCTTTTAAGAACTTCCTTATCCAGACAGCTTCTTTTGCGGCATCAGATGCAGCAATGTATTCTACTTCCATAGTCGAGTCTGCAACGGTTTCCTGTTTGGAGCTCTTCCAACACACCGCCCCTCCATTGAGGGTAAAGACAAAACCCGACATGGACCTGGAATCATCCTTGTCACTCTGGAAGCTGGAGTCAGCAAAGGCCTCGATCTGGAGGTCTTTTCCGCCATACACCAAGAACATCTCCTTAGTCCTTCTCAGGTACTTGAGAATGTTCTTTACCGCTATCCAGTGTTTCTCCCCAGGGTTTGACTGATACCGGCTTACCACACTCAGTGCATAAGCTACATCCGGTCTGGTACACAACATCGCATACATTATAGAGCCTACCGCAGAAGCGTAGGGTATAATAGACATGCGATCCCTCTCCAAATCAGTCTTGGGAGACATCTCTTTAGAGAGGGTGATCCCATGACAAGCCGGTAGGTTACCGCGCTTGGAATCTTCCATACTGAATCTCTTCACTATGGTGTCGATGTACCTGGACTGAGAAAGTCCTAATATCCTCTTGGATCTATCACGATGGATCCGGATCCCCAGGATGTATGAGGCATCACCCAAGTCTTTCATGGAGAACCTGTGTGACAAGAACCTCTTGACAGATTGTAGCATAGGAATGTCATTTCCTATTAAGAGAATGTTATCCACGTATAAAACGAGGAATACTACAGTTCTCGCTACAAATCTACTATAGATGCATGGTTCATCTGGATTTTTGATAAAGTCAAATTCCTTGACTGTCTCATCAAAACAGATGTTCCAACTCCGCGATGCCTGCTTTAGTCCATAGATGGACTTAAGCAACTTGCACACCTTTCCGCTGCTCCCACTCTGAATGAAACCCTCTGGCTGATCCATATAGACACACTCCTCTAAATTTCCATTTAGAAAAGCGGTCTTTACGTCCATCTGCCAAATCTCATAATCGTGGAAGGCAGCAATGGCAAGAAGGATCCGAATGGATTTCAGCATAGCCACTGGAGAAAAGGTTTCGTCATAGTCCAAGCCAGGTCTTTGACGGAAACCCTTTGCTACAAGTCTAGCTTTATAGGTCTCAACCTGTCCATCTACACCAATCTTCCTTTTGAAGATCCACTTGCATCCTACGGGTTTTACCCCGTCTGGAGCAATGTCCAACGTCCATACTTTGTTGGTGTACATGGACTCCATTTCGGTCCGCATTGCATCCAGCCATTTTACCGAGTCAACGCTCTGAACGGCCTGCTGGAAGCTAGTAGGCTCATCATAATCTATGATGCAATCCTCTCGATCCCCGTCTATGAGAAAACCGTAGTATCTCTCGGGCGGATGAGACTGCCTACTACTCCTGCGGAGCGGCGTAGGAATGTCCTGTTCTTTTGAACCCTCTGGTTCCTCCAAGCTTTCAGTAATAGCTCGTGGTTCTGGAATTTCTTCCAGTTCTACTGTGCTCCCACTTATCTGGTTTTCCAAAAACTCAGTTTCCAAGAAGTAGGCATGACGAGAAACAAGAACTTTTTGTTCCTCTTCACAGTAGAAGAAATATCCCTTGGAATTCTTTGGATATCCCACGAACTTACACTGTACTGAGCGTGCCTCGAGCTTGTCCACATGCTGCTTTTTAACAAAAGCTGGACATCCCCATGTCTTAATGTGCTTAAGATAGGGTCTCTTCCCACTCCACATTTCATATGGCGTGGTAGGCACAGTCTTAGTAGGAACTCGGTTCAAAAGGTACGCAGCTGATTCTAGCGCATACCCCCAGAATGATCGCGGTAACTCAGCGTTGCTCATCATGGACCGTACCATATCCAATAGGGTTCGGTTCCGTCTCTCCGATACACCGTTGTGTTGCGGAGTGTATGGAGGAGTAAGCTGAGAGAGAATTCCGTTCTCTTTTAAATAATTCAGGAACTCGGCACTTAAGTATTCTCCACCTCGATCCGATCTTAGAATCTTGATACTTTTGCCGGTCTGTTTCTCTACTTCATTCTTATATTCCTGGAATCTTTCAAAGGCCTCGAACTTATGTTTCATTAAGAAGACATAACCGTACCTTGAGAAATCATCCGTAAAAGTAATGAAGTAAGAGTAACCGCTTCGCGCATGTGTAGACATTGGACCGCACACGTCGCTGTGTACGAGTCCCAAGAGCTCGCTCGCTCTTTCTCCGTGTCCAGTGAACGGAGTCTTTGTCATCTTTCCCATGAGACAAGATTCACAAGTGGCATAAGACTGATACTCGAACGGATCCAAGTATCCTTCTTTATGTAACTTAGTCAACCGTGCCTCATTGATGTGACCCAGTCTACAATGCCATAAGAAAGCCTGATTGATATCTGGAGACTTTCTTTTGTGTGTATTCTGGACATTGAAAATCTGTGGTTGGTTCAATACGTATATACCATTGCTCAGTGTACCTGACCCAATCAGAACTTGATTAAGGTGAATGTTTACAACATTACTTACAAACGCAAATTCATAACCTTCTTTAGAAACCAAAGATACAGAAATGATATTACAAGTTGCGTTGGGTACAAAAAAGCAATTACGCAAAACCAAAACATGCCCATCTGACATTCCCAGGTGATAGTCCCCCACGGCTTTAGCATCCATGCTAGCTCCGTTTGCAACTCTGAGGGTCATGTCACCTTCCTTCAAAAACCTACGATTTCTCAACGCCTGCAATGAATTACAGATATGAGATCCTGATCCGGTATCCAATACCCAGGAAGTAGAGTTTATAGAAAGACAGTTTTCAATAACATACACACCTAAAGCTGAAGCCGCAACCTGCTTCAGTTCCTGTGTCTTGGCCTTCCAAGCCCTGCAATCTTTCTTCCAGTGTCCACTCTTATGACAATAGAAGCATTCTTCTTTACCCACAAGCTTCCCCGCAATCTTTGTTGCCAATTCTTTTCCCTTCGTACCCACTTTACTAACACCGCCTCTTGGTTTGGCGGGGGCTTTCCTCCTCTTTCCCTTGGCTTTCGCCTTGGACCTAGAGGAAGAAGATCCTCCTACAAACAAAGCGGGTGTTTCCCTACCCTTCTGTAGGGTGCCCTCTGCGCTCCTCAGCATGTTGAGGAGTTCTGAAAGTTCAACTTCCTTTTCTTGCAAGTTGAAATTCAGTATGAACTGGGCGTAAGTGGATGGAAGGGACTGGAGAATTATATCCGTATAGAGTTCACTGTCCAACGTGGTCCCAAGTTCCGCGAGCTCCTCAGTGTAGCCAATCATCTTAAGCACGTGGTCCGCTACCGATGATCCGACGGCCAATTTTGTCGAAAACAACTTCTTCGACACTTCGTATCTTGCGATACGAGACTGCTCTCCATACAGTTCTTTTGTATGAAGAAATATGGATTCCAAATCCATATTCTCGTGCCTCCTCTGATGTTCGTTGTCCATCGAGGCAAGTACGAGGCACCTGGCCTTCGCGCTGTCAATCTCCCAAGTCTTACGGATTTCCTTATCCGCGACGCTGGAGGTGGGACCTGGGACGGGGGGAGCTTTGGTGGTAAGAAGATACCCCAGCTTGTCATAAGTGATTGCCAACTTGACATTCCTGAGCCAATCTTTGTAGTTTGGCCCTGTCAATATGTTTTTATCTAGAATCAACTTAAGTCCAGTCATTTCGATTTGGTCGCTGCAGGGGGGAGAGAAGGAACACTTTAGCACGATGCTCTTGCAAGTTTAGAATGGTTTTTAATTTGTCTAAACAGGATGGCTCCCACTGTCTCTCGAATCCCTCCTCAAACCACAAAGGAAGAATTAGCCGGGATCAATCCCACCGTGCAATACTTGCTTAACCGTTCAGCCAGGCCAGTGTCGGTACTTCGAGGGAGGTTTTCCAACGCTTTCGCGAAGTTCCTTAATTAAATAACCTCTTTTCCCTGGGGGCGTAGCCCCGCTAACACCTTTCTAGGCACCTACTAGGTTTATAGCATTGATCGTCTAGTGAGAAATTTCCCGAGGAGTAGCATATACTCACAGTAGGATCGGGATCCAAATATCATCGCGTGACGAAACTGAAGGAATCCTACCAGAATCACCACACTCCAAATGGTATGCAAATCTAGCAAGTTTCAGTACTTATGAAACTCCCGATGTGGATTTTTGCCCCATGCTCTTATGACCTTGACTTTGGCCAACAAATCATAAGTCACATGTCAAGTTCTACCCGTCGTTCTCCAGGTTAATTTGAATCCACCCGTATCTACCCTTGACTTTGGCCAACAAGGCAGTACGACTGTTCTAAACCAACGCATCTATCTATGCTGCACATGAATACCCAATAGCTACCAATCACTATGCCTTGACTTTGGCCAACAAACACAGCTTGAATACTATTGACTATTCATGTGAAACGACGGAGGGTTACGAATGGTTTTGGTGAAACCGTGAACGTAGTGAACTTGATATAATCGATGGAACGAGATAGCTTTTAGAAGGAGTGGCTCAAGCTCCGCATTTAAAAGTTAGTTTTGAAAAGAACCGAGTGGTTTTTCGAAAGTGTTCCAACGACTTTAGCTTGGTTTATTATCTTGCATTAGTTCTTTTAATGCGTGATATTCTTGCATTAGTACTTTTAATGCGTCCCATCATTTAAATCCTACCATTGCAGAAAACAACCAAAATATGACGTACGCTTATGCCATTCGCATTCGCCACGGGGTCCCGTCATCACTCGTTAGGTTACTTAACTAACGACAGAGCGGGGGCTGGGCTAGCGCGGCTGTAAAACATAAGCAACGCCTAAATAGAAAGCAATGATAGACATTACAGATCACAGATGAATACATTGGATATACTAGTAATCCGCAATCCTTTCGAGCCTGAAACGAAAAGCGGATAACACGGTCGCGGTGAATAGCCAATACCCCACCCAAGACCCCTACGGGTGCGGCAAACTACCCGCCAAGTACCCGGCAGTTTGTGCACCCCTCCATGGGTCTATCCTAGGAGCAAAAACAGCAAAAAGAATTATACAATGACGGCTACAACCCCGACCCGGTTGTGCGGCCAAACAAATAATAATTATTACATCAATTTACATTTACAATGAATGAAAGAAAAACAAAAGCTCATCTCACATCCACCCCGGCTATTCACCCGCGACAGTCCAACACATTCATATACACATTCCAATATCAAACACAGATCATGTATAACCCCGGCTAATCGTCTTATAGCGATTAGCCGACGTTCAATACATGCAAGCATCACAGATATAACCATCATAGTCAAAGTGCAGTGAAGTTCGGAAAAATACGGAATTATAGGACCCCAAAAGCAAATTTCTGTTCTGGAAAATCTGGGCACATATAATATATTTTAAAAATCCCAAAACCAACACACAAACACACTGCACGAAAAACGATGCACAGAAGACGACAAACCGCGGCGCTTCCGCGGCAGATGCCTAGCTCGTGCGGCGGAAGGGCGGCGGTTTGAACGAATTACTGTGTCGTTTTTCTTGGGTGTTCTTACAAAACCCTGAGCCGAATTTACAAGTATAAAGTTTTTCATTTAGAGCAGAAAAAAATTTAACAGAAACTTAGGGTTTTGTTTTTCCGGTTTTGTGACTTTTTCGGTTCCGAACTTCGTTACACTTCACTACCAAGCTAGTTTAAGTTTAGTTAGGCTCTGATACCACTGTAAGTCCATATTGCGACCCCCGGTTCTTACGGGGAGGCGGAAACGGTATAAAAAACAAATTTTTATCGCAAGAGGCAACATGGACTAAACAATGTCGGGATCGTGTCTAAACTAAACTAGCATACAAGCTAAAGAGTCTTAGCTACTCGGATGAAGGTTATACCTAAACTTGAACTCCTTCTTCTTCAAACCTTGTAGAGGTTGATGGTTCTTGCCTTGTAGCCTTTTTCCGTCGAAGATGGATCCACCTCGAAGGTTCAACCTTTGGGCTCTTCCTCGATCTTTGAGTGAACTAGGGTTTCCGGCTTGCTAAACCTTGATCCTAGAATGAGTAGAGAGTAAATAGGGGTTGTTTTTCTTTTCAAGGTGATGGATTATCAACACATGAGAAGGGTTCACCTTGAGCTTGAGGAAGAAGAAGATGAAGAGAGGAGAGAGAAGCTAAATGAGATAATGAGCTAGGTTTTTCTTTCTTGCAACCATAATGCCAAAAGAAAAGAATTATCTAAATAATAATAATTCAAAATAAGAATAGTTGATGGTAATTTAGAATGACCACTATCATGCTTCTTTAAATGAAGTGTAAGCATGAATCAAGGAGGATCTTTCAAAGCATGATGGTGGTCAATGGTCAACAAGTCAACCAAGGTCAATAAGTCAACAAAAATCAACCATAACATAATTCTCATTTAATTACTATTATTAATAGATAATTCATAAATCCATTAGGGTTTGGAAAAAGATAACTATCAACTGTGCATACGCACCCGTTCCGAAACCCTAATGAAAAATCTCATCCTCCGCCTCAAGCAACTGTGCATACACACCTGCATTCTCGTTCCGAGAAACAAGAATACCGAGATATAAAAGCAACCCCCAAAACATATACCAGTATCTGGCTCAAACCAGAGCCTGCCAGTATAATCCGTCCGGACTCCAAACGTGCACAAGTGCGCGGATGAGAACGAACCCTGTCGCAAAACCATGCGACCTCTACTCTGTTTTGCCCAGAGGCGAATACCCTCTGTGTGGGACTCTAAAGACTCGGCACTACGCTGGCAGTGGGTTTAACCACAGACCGCAAGCGGCACTAGCTGTGCGTAACGGTCCCCAGGTAGATGCCGACAAGAAGGCTGACGAGGTGAAACCCCATCTGTACTCCTACTGAGTCTGAATGTGACAGTCTCCGTACAGTCCGGTCTGTTCGTCTGATACATCGCATGTCGGGCCTAGGGGCGGTAAAACGTCAGTCCCCCAATAGCGGTACAAGTCGTGTCGGAGTGAAGCCCAAAACACCCTGAGATAACACTGGAACCTACCAGTATATCTCGCTTGCCCTGGCCAGGGACTACTCGTGTAATGGCTCTCCTAGACACAGCGCGATGTCAACCCCCAATACCGGGAGAGACGAATCCTGTCTAACCGGCACTGCCTCCAAGTGCTTCGGGACTGCACCCAACCATCACCTGTTTGCACGACTCCTTTGAGCCGTGGTAGGGTAGTGATCAAAGTGCAGTGGGAACACACTCGAGGCGAAGTGCTAGTATCAAGTCAGCGGACTAAGCTGTACTCATGTCACCTGGGAACTGATGACTGACGATAGGTATAATACCAACCTGTCAGTTCCCGACGAGTCCTGTCCAGTGTACTCGTAACCTAACGAGCACCCGTATACTATCTCTAGTACGACGTACTGATGGCTGTGGGACAGACCATCTCCCACACTGGGATGAGAAGCGCATACGCTAGTCTACTCCGGAGTATCGATGCCCTGTCTCGATAGTCCTGTGACTAGGGACCTGTATAAGGATGTGCTTATAGATTACCCAGCCCCCACTAGTGCGACTGCCATCACAACGCTGGTAATCAAGCAAAGATCCTAAGGTCTCCACTAATGCGTATAAGTGATATAGTAAAATCAACACAAGTACACATTGAAGTAGAAACAAACCAAGTAGCATACTACTATATTGAGCAAGATTGTTTATACAAGGTGAATATCCCAAGCTTCCATTAAGTAATATACAAACTAGTATGATACAGTAATGGCCTCTAAGGCATATACACTAACAAGGACATATTCTCGTGCCTCCTCTGATGTTCATTGTTCATCGAGGCAAGCACGATGCACTTGGCTCTCGCGCAATCTAATTCCCAGGTTTTGCGGATTTCCTTATCCGCATTGCTGGATTTGGGACCAGGGACAGCAGGTGCCGTAGCGGTGAGGACGTACCCCAGTTTGTCATAGGTCAAAGCCATTTTGACATTCCGCAGCCAATCTTTATAGTTTGGCCCTGTCAGTATATTTTTCTCTAAAAGTAACTTAAGTCCAGTCATTTTCAGGGTCGCTGCAATTAGGAGAGAGAGAAGAAAACTCTTTAGCATGATGCTCTTGCAAGTTTAGAGTGGTTTTTAGTTTATCTAAACTTGATGGCTCCCACTGTTTCTCGAATCCTTCCTCAAACCATAAAAGAAGAATTAGCCAAGACTATTCTCACCGTACAATACTTTCTTAACCGTTCAGCCAGGCCGGTGTCGATACTTCGAGGGAGGTTTTCCAACGCTTTCGCGAAGTTTCTTAATTAAATAACCTCTTTTCTCTAGGGGCGTAACCCCGCTGACACTTTTCTGGACACCTACTAGGTTTATAGCATTGATCGTTTAAGTGACGAATATCCTGATAAGTAGCATATACTCACAGTAGGATCGGGATCCAAATATCATCGTCTGATAATGCTGTAGGAATGCTACCAACATTCATCAAACTCAAAATGGTATGCATCTCTTTGCAAATTTCAGTTTCTTTAGAAATTCCCGATATGGATTTTTGCCCCATGCTCTTATGATCTTGATTAAGGGCCAACAAATCATAAGTCACATGTCAAGTTCTGCCCATCATTATCCTGTTGATTTGAACCCATCCGTATACTCTTGACTAAGGGCCAACAAAGTAATACGACTGTCCCAAACCAACTCATCTATCTATGCAACAAATGAATACCTCAGCAGCTACCAATCACTATGTCTTGACTAAGGGCCAAACAAACATAGCTTGAATACTACTGACCATTCATAAGAAATGACGGAGGGCTACGACTGGTTTTGACGAAACCGTGAACGTAGTGAACTTGATATAACCGAAGGAACCTGATAGCTTTTAAAAAGAGTGGTTAAATCTCCGCATTTAAAAATATCTGTTTTTAAAATAACCGAGTGGTTTCTTTTAAATTGTTCCAACGATTAAAACTTTGGTTTATTTTTCTTTGCATTATAGATAATGCGTCCCATCATTAACCTATCATTGCAGAAAACAACGAAAATACAACGTCCTCTTATGCCATCCGCATTCGCCACGGGGTCCCGTCATCACCCGTTAGGTTACTTAACTAACGACAGAGCGGGGGCTGGGCTAGCGCGGGTGTAAAACATAAGTGGCGTCTAAATAGCTATCATAAATATAGATATTTTACATTCGTCTGACGCAATGATATTCATTCCAGAACACAGATAAACAATATTGGATTTGCAAGCAATCTGTATTTCTTTTGAGCCTGCAAGAAAAGACAGATTACACAGTTGTGATGAATAGCCGTTACCCCACCCTCGACCCCTACGGGTACGGCAAACTACCCACCCGGTAGTCTGTGTACCCCACCTTGGGTCAGTCCTAGGAGCAAAAACAGTAAAATGAAATAATACAACGGTGGCTACAACCGCAACCTGGAAGTGCCCCGCAAAAATAATATTACAACAAATTACATTTACAACAAATGAATTATACAATAACCCATTGCAAACCCCGGCTATACACCACAACAGTCCAATACAGTTTATATGCACAAACAGATATAACCATTTCAGAAATGTGCAACCCCCTGCCAACCGACATACTAGCAGTTGGGGGAGGTTTACGAACACATTAAACAATCACAGATATAATCCAATATGCAAATACTGTACAATTTCGATCGATTAAACAACATCAATATTGCTCCAAAATCTGCTCTGTTAAACAGTAACCTGAGCAAATATTAAATATTCCAGAAAACCCCAAATATCACAGGGGACCCACACAAGAAAGATGAGTCCATGACTCGGCTAAAGCGCCGCGGAAGGGCGGCGGATCCCACCGATCCGCCGCGCTTCCGCGGCCGAGTTGCCGATTCATGGGCTCGAATTTCTTGGGTGTTCTCCTGGACTCCTTTCTAGCTTTCTGAGCACACCTGAAAAATTTTTGGACTTCATTTTAAGTTCGACAGAAACTGAACAGATTTAGGGTTTTCCGGCTTCGTTTTTCCGTTCGAAATTCGTACAAATTTGCAATTAAGTTATTTATTGTTTAGCGATGCTTTGATACCACTGTAAGTCGATTTAGTACACCCCAGTACTTGTGGGGAGGCGGAAATTTCAAAAACGATCAAGTTTAAAGAACGAACATCGACTAACCGCTTAAATCGAAGCTAAACGATAACTAACCAAACATATAGTTATTCTAAACTACTATGCTTAGGGATTATACCTATCGAAACTAGTCCTTCGTCTTTACGATCTCCTTGTTCTCCTCGGCCTTCTCTAGGTAGTAGACGATCCACCCGAGAGCAAAACTCCAAGCTAAACCTCTAAACTTGAGGCAACTAACCTTCTTGGATTGCTAATCAAAGAAGTTAGGATGAGATAGAGTGATGGTTATGGATTGTTTAGTCTAACTAATCCTTTGATCTCAACTCATGAGGTGTAAGGATTAGGGTTTGAAGATGAGAGCTTGAGGAGAGAGAATGTGAGATAAGATAATGAGATGAGAGAGAGTGTATCATAATATATTATGAAGCATTTTCTAATAATGAAAAAAGAATAAAGAGTGATGATAAATCATGCTTCATAAAATATCTAGTGGTGATTCATTAGCATGAGTCATTAAGCAATAAATGTGCATTAATGAAATGAATGAATCACCACCATGACTCATAACCTCATTTAATGAATATGACACATAACCCTCCTTAGTCACCATCTTCTAGAAGCTTCTCGAACAATTACGAGAACGTCCTCCGATCCGTAAAAATACGGAAAAACTTTGGACTGTAAAAATCCAATAACCGGATACCAGTAACTGGCTTAAACCAAAGCCGACTGGTAAAAACTGTCCGAAAGTCGTACGCGCGTAAACGCACGTATGCGTCCGAACCCTTTGTCGCAAAACCATGCAACCTCTATATCGTTTCGCCTGGAGTAGGAAACTCTCTGTGTGGGACTCTGGAGACTCGACTAATACGCTGGCAGTGGGTTTAACCACAGACCGCAAGCGGCACTAGCTGTACGTAACGGTCCCCAGGTAGTTGTCGATAAGAAGGCCGATGAGAAAACCCATCCGAACTCCTACTGAGTCTGATGTGACAATCTCCATACAGTCCGGTCCGTTCGTCCAAGACTATCGCATATCGGGCCTAGGGGGCGGCAAGCGTCAGTCCCCTAATAGCGGTATAAGTCGTGTCGGAGGGAAGCCCATTACACCCTGAGAAACTACTGGAACCTACCAGCAAATCTCACTTGCCCTGGCCAGGGACTTTGCGTAATGGCTCTCTGACACAGCACGATATCTACTCCCAATACCGGGAGGGACGAATCCTGTCTAACCGCCACTGCCTCCAAGTGCTCGGGACTGCACCCAACTGCTACCTGTTTGCACGACTCCTTTGAGCCGTGGTAGGGTAGCAATCTAAGAACAGTGGGACACACTCGAGGCGAAGTAGCAGTGTCAAGTCTGCGGACTACGCTGTACTCATGTCACCTGGGAACTGTTCACTGACGACTGGTATCAAACCAACCAACAGTTCCCTGTGAGTCCTGTCCGGTGTACCCGTAACCTAACGAGCACCTGCATACTATCTCCAGTACGACGTACTGACGGCTGTGGGACAGACCATCTCCCCAACTGGGATGAGAAGCGTACACACTAGTCTACTCCGGAGTATCGATGCTCTGTCTCGATAATCCTACGACCAGGGACCTGAATGAGGATGTGCTTGTAGACTACCCAGCCCCCACTAGTGTGACTGCCATCACAACGCTGGTAGACAAGCAAGATCCTAAGAGCTCTATCAATACGTACACTCACATATTAAGATAGAAAAACCAAGTAGCATACTACCATGTTTAGCAAGACTGTTATATACATGTGAATATCCCAAGCTTCCATTAAGTAATATACAAGCTAGTATGATACAGCAATGGCCTTCTGGGGCATAAACACTAACACAACTCGCAATAAAAATCAGCGAGTAAAAATAAAATAAATAGCCGAAATGATTGGGCACCGCGAAAAATAGCCGAAATGGTTGGGCAATCGCGACCTTCGCGATATAAAAGCTGAAATGATAGAGCATCGCGGAAATAAAACAAAAAAAATTAAAATGATAATAAAACTTTGGCCCTACAATTAAGATCACATCGATCCCTGTATACAATCCAAGGGCGTAAACAAAGAGGGAACCATACTTTCCCAACAGGCTCCGCCAGAAGACGAAGCCAAATCTCGACGGTTCAGTCCAACTCTGAAGAAACCAGTGTCTTTAGAAAACTCCTCGACTCAGGGATACAAACACTCCTTGACGAGAGCCCCCTGATCCGCGTCGACTCGCAGAGCCACCAGTGCCTCCATGGGAAATCCTCGACTCGTTTCAAACCCCAAGGAAAAAAATAATCCTTGGTGCTTGGGAAACAAATAATCCCTAGCAAACTCCTCGACTCACGGATACAAACACTCCTTGACGAGAGCCTCCTGATCCGCGTCGACTCGCAGAGCCACCAGTGCCTCCATGGGAAATCCTCGACTCGTTTCAAACCCCAAGGAAACAAATAATCCTTGGTGCTTGGGAAACAAATAATCCCTAGCAAACTCCTCGACTCACGGATACAAACACTCCTTGACGAGAGCTTCCTGATTCGCGTCGACTCGCAGAGCCACCAGTGCCTCCGTGGAAAATCCTCGACTCATTTCAAACCCCAAGGAAACAAATAATCCTTGGCGCCGGGGAAACAAATAATCCCTAGCAAACTCCTCGACTCACGGATACAAACACTCCTTAACGAGAGCCTCCTGATACGCGTCGACTCACAGAGCCACCAGTGCCTCCGTGGGAAACCCTCGACTCGTTTCAAACCCCAAGGAAACAAATAATCCTTGGCGCTTGGGAAACAAATAATCCCTAGCAAACTCCTCGACTCACGGATACAAACACTCCTTGACGAGAGCCTCCCGATCCGCGTCGACTCGCAGAGCCACCAGTGCCTCCGTGGGAAATCCTCGACTCGTTTCAAACCCCAAGGAAACAAATAATCCTTGGTGCTGGGGAAAAAAATAATCCCTAGCAAACTCCTCGACTCACGGATACAAACACTCCTTGACGAGAGCCTCCTGATCCGCGTCGACTCGCAGAGCCACCAGTGCCTCCGTGGGAAATCCTCGACTCGTTTCAAACCTCAAGGAAACAAATAATCCTTGGCGCTGGGGAGACAAATAATCCCTAGCAAACTCCTCGACTCACGGATACAAACACTCCTTGATGAGAGCCTCCTGATCCGCGTCGACTCGCAGAGCCACCAATGCCTCCGTAGGAAACCCTCGACTAGTTTCAAATCCCAAGGAAACAAATAATCCATGGCGCTTGGAAAACAAATAATCCCTAGCAAAATCCTCGACTCACGGATACAAACACTCCTTAACGAGAGCCTCCTGATCCGCGTCGACTCGTAGAGCCACCAGTGCCTCCGTGGGAAATCCTCGACTCGTTTCAAACCCAAAGGAAACAAATAATCCTTGGCGCTGGGGAGACAAATAATCCCTAGCAAACTCCTCGACTCACGGATACAAACACTCCTTGACGAGAGCCTCCTGATCCGCGTCGACTCGCAGAGCCACCAGTGCCTCCGTGTGAAATCCTCGACTCGTTTCAAACCCCAAGGAAACAAATAATCCTTGGCGCTAGGGAGACAAATAATCCCTAGCAAACTCCTCGACTCACGGATACAAACACTCCTTGATGAGAGCCTCCTGATCCGTGTCGACTCGCAGAGCCACCAGTGCCTCCGTGGGAAATCCTCGACTCATTTCAAACCCCAAGGAAACAAATAATCCTTGGCGCTGGGGAGACAAATAATCCCTAGCAAACTCCTCGACTCACGGATACAAACACTCCTTGACGAGAGCCTCCTGATCCGCGTCGACTCGCAGAGCCACCAGTGCCTCCGTGGGAAATCCTCGACTCGTTTCAAACCCCAAGGAAACAAATAATCCTTGGCGCTTGGGAAACAAATAATCCCTAGCAAACTCCTCGACTCACGGATACAAACACTCCTTGACGAGAGCCTCCTGATCCGCGTCGACTCGCAGAGCCAACAGCGCCTCCGTGGTAAATCCTCGACTCGTTTCAAACCCCAAGGAAACAAATAATCCTTGGCGCTTGGGAAACAAAAAATCCCTAGCAAACTCCTCGACTCACGGATACAAACACTCCTTGACGAGAGCCTCCTGATCCGCGTCTACTCGCAGAGCCACCAGTGCCTCCGTGGGAAATCCTCGAATCGTTTCAAACGCCAAGGAAACAAATAATCCTTGGCGCTGGGGAAACAAATAATCCCTAGCAAACTCCTCGACTCACGGATACAAACACTCCTTGACGAGAGCCTCCTGATCCGCGTCGACTCGCAGAGCCACCAGTTCCTCCGTGGGAAACCCTCGACTCGTTTCAAACCCCAAGGAAAAAAATAATCCTTGGCACTGGGGAAACAAATAATCCCTAGCAAACTCCTCGACTTACGGATACAAACACTCCTTGACAAGAGCCTCCTGATCCGCGTCGACTCGCAGAGCCACCAGTGCCTCCGTGGGAAATCCTTGACTCGTTTCAAACCCCAAGGAAACAAATAATCCTTGGCCCTGGGGAAACAAATAATCCCTAGAAAACTCCTCGACTCACGGATACAAACACTCTTTGACGAGAGCCTCCTGATTCACGTCGGCTCGCAGAGAAACCAGTGTCTCCGCGGGAAAATTCCCGATTCGTCTCAACTTGTAAGATGAAGCCTCAGGCAGCAGGGACTAAAAAGCTTGCTTCCTGAACAATGGGACCCTGCAAGTCAATCCAAAATGGTCTCTTGTATACTGTTCACGGGTCTCACTCTCCAAGGTCGGGTTTTGACGAGGAGGGAAACAACCGCTTGCGGGTCCTCTCGACTCGTAAGAGGGAAAAATCCTCTTATAGGATCCTTACGACTTATAAGAGAAAACCACACTTAGGAATCCTCACGATTCCTAAAGAGAAAACCCACCTACGAGATCCTCTCGATCCGTAGGGAGAAAAGTCTCTATGAGACCCTCACGGCTTATAGAGTAGAAAAGTCTTAGGCAGCAGATCCGAACCTGCGGCCTAAGCCATCGCTATTTCTTAAGAAAATCAGAATACTCATTCTAATCGTCCGTCAACCATGTTTGCTAAGGTGGTATGCTGATAATAAGAGAAAGAAAAGACGGTGAAAATGACAGAAAGAACATCTGATTTGCATCTGATCGAACATTCGAGACACACTCATTCATGCGTGGGCAGAAGACTCAGGACGAGAAATAAGACAAGCTGAAATAAAAAGTTTCCATTCATATTGCCAAAAATTCTTACAATCATAAAAAGCAATGAACGAAAAATATTATTACAATGGAATAACTTCAGATCCAGGGCACGGATTGAGAAAGTCAAAAGTAAGGCCATCCAGAGTTCTTCTGGCCTTTCTGATTATTCTTATGCGTAACCTCTCACGCTCCTGTGTGTCAATATCCTCGGCAAGCCCTCCCGGCCTTCGATAAGCAGCAACTATCGTCGTCTACTGGAAGATTTGATGTAGGATGTCAATGAGGCTGTCCTGCCGTTTCTTCGAGATCAGCCCCGTCAGGTACACTGAATGCACCTTGTCTTCAGCATCATCCAGCGCATTGAGTGGTAGGGCCTCGTGAAGACCCGGAAGTGCTATCCATATTGCTCCCAACACGACCTTCAAGAGAGCTGAACGACGAGGAAGCAGCCAACCACCGCTTGCATTCAGACGACCCATGACCTCTGCATATTGAGCGTCTGTAAACTCCTGGTTTTGTTGACGACCCTGTGCGCGGATATCGTCATAGGAGATGAACTCGTGCAAACTGTATAGACGCACCGCCATTATGCCTGGAGGAAATACCACAGGAAGATTAGCGATAGAAGAAAAATAATATACCCTGAGGGCTAAATTCCTTGAGAGCAAAGCTCTATTCATGGATTAGAACCCATAAACAAAAGCTCTGCAGATCTATAAGTTTTTGAGAGCGAAGCTCTGTTTATGAAACCCCAATGGGGATCTCTTTAGATCAAAAGATCTGTGAGAACAAAGCTCTTTGGCTGAGATTAATTTAAATTAATTTGATTTACATTAATTTTACCTAAAGTTTCTAACTTTGAAAATGAGCAAAGCTCTGCTGGTGAAACCCCGAAGGGATTTTTTCTTTAGATCAGAAGATCTATGAGAGCGAAGCTCTGTTGGTTAAGATTAATTTAATCTAAGAATCAATTTTACCTAAAGTTTTTCTAAAAACTTTGGAAAGGAGAGCAATGCTCTGGAGTTCTTGAAGGCAAGAGCAAAGCTCTGAAGTTTTTTGAAAATAAAAATCTGAAAGATGATAAGCATCTGTGGGGGACCAAAAGTCCTATTTATAGGCATCAAGTGCTTCTTCAACTTCCAAAAGTTGCCACGGCGTTGGAATTCTGCCACCGTTGCGCTTGCGTTTGGAGGCCACGTAAGCGCAACGGTGGGGGGGCATTTGCTTACCCCAATCAGAGCAAAGCTCTGTTCTAAATTCCAAGGCGGGAAATGAAGCAACGCTTCATCTTCCCCCAATCAGAGCAAAGCTCTGCTTGGAAAATTTAAACTTTAATAAATGAAGCAACGCTTCTGATTTTTTGCGCTGCGCGCAACGCGCCACGTGTCTGGCGCAGACGCATCAGCGCAGCACCTAAGGCACCGCACCCAATCAGAGCAAAGCTCTATTTAAAGGAAGCAACGCTTCAGTTGCGCATGCACCGCGCTGCGCGACACGTGTCAGCGCAAATGCGCTCGCGCAATGGCGCTGCGCTGTGCGCTGCGCGACACGTGTCAGCGCAGTTGCGCTGCGCTGTGCGCTGCGCGACACGTGTCAGCACAGATGCGCTAGCGCAGTTGCGCTGCGCGGTGCATGTCACGCGCTGGGGCACCTGCGCCAAGCAGAATTAAAATTCTAAGAAATCATTTCTGTTCTTGTTAAAATAAGAAGATTTTCTTCTGCAAAGCAGAAGCCCTTGGATCAAAGATCCAACGGTGGGGAAAATTCCCCAAATCACTCAGAGAAAAATCTCTTTAACAAATTTAACTAATTTATGGGCACTATAAAAAGGACCCCAGACCTCAATTCAAAGGGATCAATATTTTTTTTTTTTTTTGAAAAAAGGTCAAGAGCTTCAAACAGAGAGAGAATTCTGAGAAAATTTCAAAGAAAAAGGTAAAAACCTCCACGAGAGAAAAGAAATCTCTTTTAATAAATCATTGATCTAAAAACCAGATCAATGTTCTTCACATAATAAACAGTGCTTTGCACTTCTCATGAACCACTGGTTCTTTAAAAACAAGAAAACAACAAAATAAAAATAGTGCTTTGCACTTTTATGAACTTCTGGTTCTTGAAACAAAAAGAAAAACTTATTTTTCTTTGATCTAAATTAGATCAAGAAATCAAATAGTGCTCTGCACTTCTGTTCTTGAATCTAAAAGATTCTTAGTGCTTTGCACTTCCAAACTGCGCTGTCACGCTCTTGAAATAGAGCTTTGTTCTCTGGAATTGGCGCAACTCACCAGAGCGCGCCACGTGTCAGCAGCGCAACAGCGCAGCGCACTAGCGCAGCGCACTGCGCCGTTGAGTTTGCGCTCACCAGAGCATGACTCGTGTTGTCATCACAAGCGCTTGCGCTCTCTGATTGGCGCAAAGCGCCTGAAAATGCAATGCATTTCTCAAAGGGCCAGGCCCAAGTCAAAAGACCAAACAGGCCTAATTAAATTGATGCTCTGCATCATTCATAAATGGGCAAAGCCCAAACAAAATAATAAAAATGCTATGCAGATGCTTTGCAGAGCCCAAAATAAATTGATGCTCTACATCTTTTATGAGCAGAGCCCAAACAAAAAAAAAGAAAATAATGCAATGCATTATTTGAAAATGGGCCAAGCCCTGGCACGGGTCTAATAGACCAACAACAAATAAAAATGTTGAATATTTTTTTAACTGGACTTAGCCCAATTCTGGCCGTAAGTCCTTAAATTAAATCGAACTGAGCACAAATGCTCTCTCTCTCAAATCAATTTATATCCGGTTCGAGGGTACATCTCCGAACTCCTCCGACACCTCTCGATGTAATCCTTCAACGACGTCAGAGAGGCGACGGGTCCCAACAACCACACATGAATACGGACTGCGGGGTCTTTAAACTCGTGGACCGAAACGTCCCTAAACTAATGTTGGACCGAAGCGTCCCTAAACTAATATTGGACCGAAACGTCCCTAAACTAATGTTGGACCGAGACGTCCCTAAACTAATTTCGGACCGAGACGTCTCTAAACTAATGTCGGACCGAGACGTCCCTAAACTAATAATGGACCACCACGTCCCTAAACTGGCGATGGACCACCACGTCCCTAAACTGGAACATGGACCACCACGTCCTTAAACTGGAGTATGGACCACCACGTCCCTAAACTGGAATAATAGAGCCTCCAAATGCTCTTTTACCGGATCTAAATGATCCTGTTTAAGTCGATCTTAGTCCCAAACACGGCTAACGTATCCTTAAACATTCAAATGGATTATAAAACTCCCAATCAACTCTGGTTCGAGGGTACATCTCCGAGCTCCTCTGATAAATGTCGTTGTAATCCTTCAACGACATCAGAGAGGTGATGAGTCCTGACGGCCATATATTAAATGGATCACTACGTTAAGTTGATCTCATTTCCAAAAAGGACTGACGTATCCTTAATGAACGTTTAAGTTGATCTTAGCCACAACACGGCTAATGCATCCTTAAACTAAAAACAACAAACCCAAATCTATGTAAATACGGATTTAGACTAATCCACGTCCTACGGGCGACGGTATTACTCAGTCTCCGTATACAATCCACGGGCAACCACAGACAAAACAAACACACACGACACGAAGTGAAATTCTGGAGAAGGGGAAAGTGGCTACCGCGATGCCGTAGCGTAAATAACTGCAGGGGCTTGCGCCTGCAGGGAAGAGCGTCCCCACAATCAAAAACCCCTCTAGCGAGGGGGAATCTGACGAAATCTGCTATATCTGCCGCATCCGTCTAAACCTCCGATACACGGTGCCATAAATCAACTTAGCATCTTCGGAGAGGTAGACGGACAAAACCATATAGCATCTGCCCCGAATCGCAGCGTCAGGACATTGCGGTCCTGTGCGCCGCCATTCAGAGGGGAACATGTATGAATCAAAATCTGCGGTATACAACATGCACGGGATCAAAATCGAGCATACAGAAGTGTACAAAATCATAAGTATGTGCGACTGCATGCACAAAACAAAATCGAATGCAATGGATATGCACAAAAACAAAAATCAAGTATAACCTATGTATAAAAATATGAATCAAGTAAAACTGTTGGGCACAAGGGAAAATATTCTTCTGGTGCAGCTATGGTGCACGAGAATATCAATCACGAAACTCAATCATCAAAATACCAAACTCAAAACGATGAAAACGTAATATCCGAATCACCAAAACACAAATCGCAAACAAATGATATTGAGGTACACCTCCTTCAATTTCGAAATATGCCGGTGCACCCAAAGCTGGCAGAGCAAGAATATCTACTTGCCTCCTGCCCACGGTCTGGCGTCCTCTGTCCCTGGATCCTTATTTTCTCTGTAGATCACTAATTCCACAATCTCTCGACTCGACGGCCTGGTTAGGAGTAATGAAGGAAACAGTCCCGCTCTGACGCTTCTCTGAACATCTCCTCGCCAATTAACATGGCCACTAGTAATATAGCATGTCAATGATGGCGCCCTCTGGCCCTCTGAGTGCATGCCATACAACTGATCCTAGGTCTAAATCTTTACGCTGATGTACTCCAGAAAGTACCTGCCATAGTCTCTTCCAATATCATCTCTTTCGGACGGCCTGGAAGTTGGCACTCTTTACTTAATTTGTTTCTCGTTCCGGGATAGCTGTATTCTTATCACGACTTTCCTCTAAAAATGTGGTTGCATCCAACGCCTCTGCATACATAGAAAATCTCTGACATCAACGAAGAGGAACAACAACTCGTTAAGATCTCGCACGAACCTCTTGCTCCACTCTTCTTCATTATCGTCCTAATCGAAATCATATCTTGATGGATGCGTACTGCAATTCATCCTCGGTTACAGTCAATCCGGAGTCTCTCGCAAGGACTCGGAACTACGAAATCGGTATCTTCAACACTCTGTGGAATACATCTGGATAATTACTTCCTCTGGAACTCGTTCAAGTCATCGGAGGAATACGTTTTGCTTGTCCTCTCTTGATCGACTTATACGTCTAGGAAAAACCCTTCGAACTGGAATTATTCAACTTAACTAATTGCGTCAGGGTACCTAAACAAACGAATCATCTTAGTCACTTTATCCAAGAATGATTAGCGATCTTCTGTCACATCCCTTCCTATAAACTCATGTGGCTTCAGCTTCATAAACTCTAGAGGCAACATCCTGTCAATCTCAGCAATAGCCGGTTCATCTATCTGCATGGTAGACAACACATTGATTTCTAGAGTAGGCTGTACGTCAACAATCCTCTCAATCTGGCTGGCCTCAAGCGATGGTCCGATCATCCAATGCAGATCCTCAACGTTCGTCTCAAATGAGAAATCCTACCATACACAATAAATCAATACCTTCCTACGTCACCGGAATACATCCTGGTCAGTCCCCGTCCCTGACGAGCTTGCTCTGACCGCATCTCTAGCCGCAGCTCTCGTAGCCATGGTGACAGAAACCGCAAACAAATATCGATGAGGATAGATCATAAGAACGAATAGAATAATGGATCTCAAGAAATTTACATCCTAAAGTTACTTAAGCGGAGCAGCGCATCGTAAGTATGTTGCGGAACATACACACAGTACGTCACTCTACTTGAGTTACCTACTCCATCAACCAAGGCCAACCTACGTAATAAAAGTTCGGGTCGAATACCCCCTCAGTAAAGTCTAAGTTCCGTAAGTTCAAGCCTAGGTTCTGAAATATATATATCCTAGACTCCGCATAGTCAAACCTAGACTCGAACCAAGGTTAAACTTGAGGCTCTGATACCAAATTTGTCATGACCTGTAATTGGCACGTAACCGGCACTTGAATCGCGTGAAGTCTATAGGACCCCACCGTAACCCAAGTAAGCCGAAAGCCAAGAAATCTAAACCTTTTTAGGAAAATAATAGAGGTGAGGTTTTGAAATAAACGTATAATATAATCAAGTTTTTTCATTGAAAGTATAAGTAATGTTATATGAAAATACAAGTGGGATGTATACTATAATTGAAAACATTTTCTTCATTTGAAATTTGGGCAGCACCTCGTTTGTAAATTTTGATCCAAAAACCAATAAATATACAATAATAATATGGCATCCCCAAGTGGGAGCTAGCTCTTCACCAATTGGCAGAATCACAACCATGCAAATAAGAATATGCGACGCCCAAGGCGAAAATTAATCACAGAAAAGAATAGAGAAAACCAAAACACTATCAAATCAAATGTAGGAATATATACAAGTCTCGACTCAAAATACAAATAATATACAAACCGGTCTCTAAGTATACCAAATATACATAGTCTGGTTGATAGAGCTTTTAACTAGATACATATGAATAATGAATATACAACGGTGGTTACGCTCTATACTGTAACCCGCCTACCACCCAGAAAGGAGTAATGTGCCAGGAAGCTGCTACTGAATCCGAGCGGTCGATCCTGCAAGAAAACCGTGGCACAACGAGGGTGAGTTGACAACTCGTGAGTAAAAATCATCATCAGGTAGAAATCGAATATATGACGATCTTCTAGGTCATACGGTAATATAATAATATAATACCGTGTAGTAACAAGAGTGATCGTGTATACATAAGTATAATAATAATAATAATAATAATAATAATAATAATAATAATAATATCATGCCTATGGTAATATATGGTATTATGTCATCTGTGTCATATATAAGTATATATATGTATCATCCAACGTGTGTCCATCAACGACACATCAAATCATCATAAAACCTGAGTGCCAAATGTCGACACTCAAAATCATCATAAAACCCGTGTCCAGCATCGACACGTAAATCTTCATATCTCAGGCGTCGTTTCATCCGATTGGCCCTCATATCTTTCTATCACATATCACTTCGGTCAGTATCCTCCGGATATCCACCGAGTCCAGCATTGTCACCGGTAGGAAGTGTTCCCCTACCGGGCTCAACGTCTCTCTATATAATCTTTTTGCATCGGGGTATCGTACCGGGTCCACAATGTACCCGCAGACGGTGCCTCATCTATCCTCGAATCGGGTACACACATAACTCAGAACCGAGAAAACTCATGGTGGACGCCAAACATCATATCAAGAGAAAACCGCGTATTTTTAAATAAATCATAAGTTTTTAAAATATATACGCAGTTTCTCAAATCTAGAAATCTCATGAAAACCGAATCTCATAAGCATGCAGCAATAATGAAACAATATGTACAGGCTCAGAACAAATCTGTAATGCATAACCAGTGTGTTTATATGAATGTGGTGTTTAACTAGGTAAGGAAATGCAATAACTGAACTAGTAAGTGTGGTCCGGTGTACTAAACAATAACTAAAATGCTACCTGTTATAAGGTGATACGGTGAAATAGCAATTTCTAATGTGTACGTGGTATGACAATTACCGATGATGAGTGTGTGAGCCGGCGGGTATGTGTACGTGCAACATGCGCATTATCGGTAATGGTGCGTATGTCCTAGTAGACGAAGTCATACAAAGATAAGGACAAGGAACATAATATGTATGTCGCAAATGAGAATAATACGAATGTAAGCAGAAATAAAAAAAATCATAACGCGAGCGTAAACAGAATAAGGAAAGCGTAAACATGGACAGTATAAAATACGTAACTACATATGAACCATACAGTTATAGTTTAAAATAGTATGAATCGTTATTTTTTAAAATGGGGGCTACGGTGTTTTTGAGAAAAAGATATCATTTGAAAATTCATAGCGTCCCTTGAGCTTGTCATTTAAAAGTGTATAACGATTCGTTAGTTTTGAAAATAGGTATGGCTCTAAATATATCCTAATATCTACTTAAGTGATTTAAAAACAAGATTTTCCGAGTCGATACATAAATAAGTCAGTGATCCATCCTCATCGTATCACGTACGGTATAATCCATCATACAATATCATCAATCAAGAGTATGGATCTATCGTCACGTACATTATATCATCTCATCTCGTCATATATCGTTACATGTCATATCATCCCGTATCGCATCATGAATATATATCGCCTTATATCATCATATAATATCATATCAACTCGTCTCATCATAGCATATCATATACTCATCTCATGATGTTGTATCAAAATTATCATCAAATTTATATGTGTGTGTATAAGCACATATACATATGACTCAAGGCTGAGAAAAATTAGAATTAAGGATATTCCTTCCTACGAGTATACTTACTATTGCTTATAGAATCCTAGAACTCTATTAGCTAGGTATACATATCTAATATTTATATATATAACTATATACCTAGTATCCTAGTACTACGGTTGCGGGGGTGTTATACGCCATCCAGCCGACTTCTCCTGTAGATATACATCTACTCACCTATTACGCCTTGCTCTAATCGATCCCGACAGATGTCTTGCCCTCCTTCGTCGTCCCGGAAGTCCATGTGCTTGTACCTAAAAATCAAGTCCATAACCAAAACCAAATGAAAACCCAAATCGAATTCCATAGAAATCCATATCCAGAACCGATAAGACAAGCAAAAGGAGCATATGTTAGAATCAATGGTCAACGCATGCTAGAACAACAAAACAACCTTCGACGTTGGCGTACGAACGTCAAACGACCGAGTCAAAACTCAAATATGAAAAACCAAGTTTTCAAAAGTCAGAAAACATCGACAGAAAACAAGTAAAATGACTCCAGATTCTACCTAAGGTGAAATTAAACTTTTTTGCGTATAGGGTAGGTCTAGTTATCTAATGAGTGTGTTACAGACCAAGTTTTAGACCCTAACTCCAAAATTGCGTGGAAAATTTTGGCCAAAATGAATAAAACGGCGGCCTCAATATGGAGGTTTGGGCTCGGGTTTCTAGGGTGGCTTTCTATGTGTCTACATATCTCACTGTATCTGCTAATAAATTTTCAGAGTTCTAAAGTCATCCCAGATTCCATTTGAACATTAAAAGTCAATGAAAAACGGATGTCGGAAAATTCTAAGTTCGACTTTGAACATTTAAATACATTTTAATCAAGGCTACCATCACTATTATGCCACTAGTCACTCTCTATATTCTCTAGTGCACCTTCACTACAAGTTTTATCCACTAATTCTCACCCTAGAATTTTCCAAGTTCACTTTACATAACTTATTTAACTGTAAACTATAAAATGGGGTTAGCAAACTAAATACTTGAAGAAAGATGAGTGTTTTACCTCAAAGGAGCAACTTAAGAAAATTCCTAGATGGTTCAAAGTGCTCAAAATAAGAACTTGATCCCACCACGGGGTGTAGGATGAGGTAAGAAACAATTTTTGTGAAGTGTTTGTGATATTTTGAGTTAATTTTGAGGGTGTTTCCAAGATGGTAGTGAGGTGGTGGAGATAAAGGAGAAGAACAAGAAAGAGGTAAAGAAAGGATGATGGATGAAAGATGAAGAAGGCAAAAAAAAAAGAATGGTTGCTATGGCGCTCTCTCTCTCTCTCTCTCTCTCACCCACCCTCATCCATACTTGCTCATACTCCCATGTCTCCTATTTCTTTTCTTTTTTGAAAAAACTTTTCTTTTCTTTTAGAAAGGGACATGAAAACATAATACATTGCATAAATAACATGTTACATGTCATGCACAAAAAAATGTTTAACAAAATAAATTTGGTTTATTGCATAATTAGTGAAATACTAATTAAGTTTAGTATTAATCTTGTAAGGAAATAATTATTTATTAATATATAAAAAGCCCAAATCAAATAAATGCTTTTATAATTAATAATTCATTTTAAATTCCAATTATTTTCCAAAAATATAGGTATATAATTATACCATTCTACTAAAACTCATTTCCATACTTATATAATATTCATAAAATTTATTATTTTAATTCCAAAAAAATATTTTATATTTTTCTGAAATGTTACAGTCGCCTTGGTTGGTTATGGATCAATCCTACTTTATGATATCTCTTCTTATTGACAGACCAAACTCACCGGGAAACAATATCGACATCTATCTCCGACCTTTGATCGATAAGTTAAAATCTTTATTCATTGATGGTGTAGAGATTTACGATGTAAACACAGATACAACCTTCACAATGCGTGTGGCTTTAATGTGGACAATTAATGACTTTTCTGCGTATAGAATACTATCAGGTTGGTCCGTACATGGTCACAAAGCATGCCCTTATTGCAATCAAGATACAACATCGAAATGGTTGAATTTTAGCAGGAAGGTTTTGTAAGTACACGGCGGCGCCCCGGTCGTCAATCCGACGCCGGAATGCGGAAACGATAATTTACTTTAACTTTTTAACCGGAACCACTGCGCATAAAAATCCCAGATCGGGCCATTAACATAATCCTAGCTAACTAGAGAAGGGGTAGAGAGATATACCGAGCGATCTGTATCCTTCGGTCTTCTCGTCGTCGTCCCGATCTCCCCGCAGAATCTCCGGTCTTCAACTCCTCGTCGGAAGGGCACCACGTCGCCGGCTTCTTTTACGGGCTCCCACCTCTGGACCGAGGCAACTCGGGCATGAAGTTGGCGAGTCGACGTGCCCAAGGATGCTGCAGGTTAACTGTAGAACTCTATGTCTCTTTGGGGTTGTGGAAGTTGCCATTGGTGGAGGATTGAGATGATAGCAATTTTGGAGATGAGATTGGGGATTTTTACAAGCATGAAGAGAATGAAAAATCCCACACCAATTTTGAACCACCCCTACAAGAGCATGGCCGGCCAAACTTGGTGGGAAAAGGGAAGGGAAAAGTCAAGAGAGTGGGGAAGCCCTCATGCAAGCATGAATAATGAGTGAGCCAAAAAATGCAAGAGAGAGAAAGGGTTATCATGATCAACCATGATCACAAACCAAGTTCAACACTCCATCAACCAATCATGTCACCACAAGTCAAGCCATCATGAGAAGAAGAAGTCAAATGGTGGTAGAATTATCATGATACAACAATATGCAAATAACACCCTCCACTAATCAAATCTGCATGCTTGCAAATAAGCCCTCCTCCACCAATTTCCGGGCAAGGAAAGATACAAAGGAAAATGGCCGAAACGAAAAACAAACTGGCAACTTCAAAAAACGGGTCCCGTAATTAATTACAGGAAAACTCCGCTACTGTATATACATACCCGTATTTGTATTCCGACCGAATACAAATGCAATAAGACAAAATCTACACTGTACTATACTAGGATCCGGCTTAAACCAAAGCCCGCTAGTATTATCCGTCCGATCATGATCCGTGCAATACCGCACGTATCTGATCGAACCCTGCCATATCTCCATACGGCCTATACAGCGTTTCGCCCGAAACTTGAGAAACTGGTCTGTGGGGGACTCTAAAGACTCGTCAATACTTTGGTTGTGGATTTAACCACTAGCACGTCAGAGGTATTAGCCTATACGTAACGGGCTACCAGGTATTGACAAAAAGGGACGTCGATGAGCGAACTCATCCTCACCCTACTGAGCCTGTCAGTGACAATATCCGTACAGTTCGGTCCGTTCGTCTATGAGCATCGCATGGCGGGCCTATGGGGTTGGTAAAAGTCAGACCCCTAAAAGCGGTACAAGTCTTGTCGGAGTGTAGCCCATAACACCCTGAGATACTACTGGAATACCTACCAGTAAATCTCCTGCCTTGGCCAAGGACTTCGTGTAAGGGCTCTCCTAGACACAGCGCGACCTCACCCCCAATACCGGGAGAGACGAACCCCTGCAGATCCGCTCACTGTCTCCATGTGGCTCGGGACTGTACCCAACTAAAACCTGTTTGCACGTCTCCTTTGAGCGCGGTAGGTAGTAATCAAAGCACAGTGGGAACTCACACGAGACAAATGACGATCTCAGGTCGATGAACTAACCTGTACACATGTCACCAGGGAACTGCTATCTGACGTCAGGTATAAGACCAACTAGCATGTTCTCGACGAGTCCTGTCCGGTGTACTCATAACCCAATGAGCACCTGTATACATCTTAGGTGATCCAACTGACACCAGTGGCTTGTGAGACCGGCCACCGCCCCTCGTCGGGGTCTCGACTGTATACACTAGTCTAATCTGGAGTATCGATACCCTGTCTCGAAACTCCCACGACTAGGGACCTTTTAAGGATATGCTTATAGACTACCAGCTCCCACGTATATGATCGCACTCATACTGCTGGCAGTCAAGCAAGAATCCTAGGGGCTCTATCAACGTGCAATAGTGACCTGTAAGGTCACCTAAAGCAGTACACGATGATAAAGATAAACCAGATAGCATACTATCATCTTGAGTAAGACTGTCCTACTGGGATAGGTCCTCCCTCAATCATTGCAATCACGTGCCTGTGATCCAATAATTGACTCTGAGGGCACTATCTCCAACAATCTCCCGTTTGCACTCAAGGCTAATTATTGCGATGTCGCATACTCACAGCCCGTGTGATACCGAACACCCAACTCCTCTACTAATCAGTCTCACAAAACCCGTTCGCGAAACTTTTGCGTTCGAGGAATAGCCTTAGTGAGTGGATCCGCCTTGATGTTTCTTTCCGTGTCTCTCTATATCTCAAATTCGCGGAGAAAGCCATCTCCCGAAATGAGCAATACCTGTCTTGGAATGTGTCTGGATGTCTGATGGGACCTAGCTCATAAATGAACTCCAAATCCAAATTTCTTAGACTGTATCGTCAACTGAACTTAATCAGTATCCTGCGTCATGCCTCCCTCAGTATCCCCTTGGACCACTTGTCCAAAATACTGCCCCTCGTCAGAAGGAAAACTATAACTCTGACGACCTCTCTGTCATTCAGGTCACCTTGGAAGCCTGGAATGATAACTGTCTCCCGAATGAGGCTGTCGTTATCATATCCCTAAAACATCCACCTATGTTCTAAAACTGCTTCCGACTGTTTCTCCAGGATTAGATCAATGTCAACTTATTGCATCTAGTGCAAAAATAACATCTGGTGTGGTACTTGACATCTCATGATTGACTCAAATACCTAAGCAAGTGATCTGCCAATCATGCGCATCCCTCTCCCCTTCAGTCTGTAAGACACCTTTAGAAAGGGTGACTTTATCACCTGCAGGTACACCACCGTGCCAGGAGTCATCCATTCTAAAAACTCTTAGAATGTTGTCTAAGTACCCTGATTGGGAAACCACCCAAATCTAGATCTAAAACCATAAATCCAGTAAGCAGAATGTCTGATATTATATCTATATCCTATGTGGAGAAACCACTGTGTGACAACCAAAGTGTAACCGATCGTAGTATAAGAATTTCACTTTCTACTCTGTGTATGTCATCCAAATACCAGGACATCACACCCTACTACCTTCTTAACAGATCCATCCCCTATTCTGATGAAGTCAAACCTATGACTGTCACATCAGAAATCGATGATCTATCTCCGCTACATTTGCTTTACTCTATAAATATACATAAGCCACTTGTCCACCATGCTTCCGCTGCTCCCACTGACCACGACAACCCTCTGGCAGAGTCATATAGACGTACACTTCTGAAACTAGTTCAGAACGACGCTATACTCATCCTCCTGCCGGGTCTCATAGTCTGGAACAACAGCAATAGAAAGTCTGGGCAAACAAGAACCTCCCTGTCACCGTCCTTGAGGCTACCGGAGTACCTCTCGGGTGCCTGAGGTTACCCACCGTATCTGCGGAGTGGCCAATGGAATGTCAAACCAGATTGAATCTTTAGGTTCTTATCAAATCTTCAGTAATCGTTTGCGGTTCTGTAATCACTTCCAGTTCTACCATACTCCCACTAGTGTTTTCTGAAAAAATCTAGTTTTGTTAAAACTGTGGCGAGTCAAGAACAATATCACTATTGATCTTCCAGATGGTAGAAAGTCAACCCTCGTCATAGCCTGGGTCAACCCACAAACAGCCATTACAGAAACTTGCCTTGAGTTATCCAGAGTCTGGTTTTAAGCATAAGCCGGACAACTCCCCGTACCTTAACATCGTTAAGATATGAACTGTTCTATATCCAATATAGAACCAGAGACACTGATTTAATTGAACCAGATTCAAATCATGCAGCTGTCTCCAGTGCATGACAACTAAATGGAAAGAGGCCGATTAGCGTTACTCAACTTAGGAATGCTTCCAATTATGAGTAACCTGAAAGAGAAGCAAGTTCTCTTAATCATTACTATCAACTGAATACCATACGCAAGTATCTACATCTTCGATCACTTTGAAGAATCCCGATACTTGCAATACCTGGTTCTCTACTTTATTCATATACCTATAACTTCTCAAAATTCGGACCCTGTGTTTCCACGAAACACCTGTCTAAAAACTAGAGAAGTCATAAGTAAACCAAATATAGTACGAGGACCAACCCCTCTGTCCTAATGGACGCTGGACAACATACAATACTCTGTACAAGTCCTTTGAGTCTAATAACTCATTCCATGTGTGTCGTAGGTTGAAAACTATACTTATGGTTAAGAAGAATTACACCGCTTTTTAATGCTCCTTACCTAGCCATCCACTGGTATAGGTAAATGTCATAGACGTAATTTCAAAAAGGTATATCTCACTCTATAAAAATAGACGTACAGATATATCAATTTGAAATTGGTGCATAACAGTGGATATTCAAAACCAAATATTTGCCGTCCGGCAAACAATCCAGGTGACTTCCTCAAATATCACTGATTTAACGAATTCCGATATAATGAGGATGATCACCCAATTCCCAATAACTTACTCTCATTCATCATCTGTAAAACCATACAGATGTGAGAATCATATCTGCTAAATACATACCCTGGAGTAAGTATCTAATCGGGAAATCAGTTTTCCTTTAACAGTACACAGTGAAACTGAAACATTGAAATGTTTCGTAGGGGTATCCGGGTATTCCTAGTAATGCATCTTCCATTATCCAGACTCACAACTGTAACCGTATATTTCTATGCCATCTCCCCAAATCCTTTCATATGTCTTTAGTCATTACTTACTGCACACCCCTTTAGGCCAAATGGTTTTCTTCCTTCCCTACCGTTCGGCACCAGCCTATGGTTTGGAAGAAGACTATCCAATAAGCATAATGGGTGTACTGTCCTAATCATAGGAGCACTCGCAATGCGAGAGAAGGTGAGGATAAAAGACAACCGAATAAACCTTATTCCTATTTCTCCTGAACCAGAATCCATCCCCGAACTGGAACAAGTTCCTTTCGAGTTCGTATATAACCATACGATGGAGTATCCAATAAACTGTGGATTTTCGTAGTAATACGGAGTGTCCTGGAGAAATACAAAAGGTGAAGTGGGAGTGGTAATGAAATACTCGGTTTGGTCGTGAATAGCAGTCGCAATTTACTTTGCCCTCCTTCTAATCCCTTTATTTGTCTTTACATAATGCCTTCTGTACACCATCGTTAGGCTAATTGGTTTTCTTCATTCCCTATCGGTCGGCACCTGCCTATGGTTTGGAAGAAGACTATCCAATTTGCGTAATAGGCGTACTATCTCCTAAACCAAGGAGTACTCGCAATATGAGAGAACTAAAAGGAAAAGAAAACTGAATAGTCCTATTCGTTTTCTCCAGAACCGGAAACCATCCTCGAATAAATTCCTTCGAGTTCGTATATAACCATACGATGGTTTTGTCCAATGGAAGTGGACGTTCGTAGTAATACGGGGTGTCCTGGAGAAAAGGGTAAAGGTAGGAGTGGCAATGAGGTTTGCAACTCTGACAATCCAAAAGCCAGTGTTTAAGAAGGTTCGGTTAATTTTGGTCACTGAGTCATAGTCAAGGATCGGGTCATGGTCGCTGCCAAAGAGAGAGAGAAAAGAAACACTCAGCGTGCACTCTAACCTAGATCAGAATGGTTAGCACTTTATCTAATCATGAAACCTCCCACTGTACCATCAAATTCTCCTCCAAACCTGAAAGAAGAATTAGTCGGGATCACCCGAGGAGTAAACCAACTCATCAGTGGGAATCGGGATCCAACTATCATCGCATGATAACGTGATGGAATCCGCTCACGTTATCACACTCCAAAAGGTATGCGCATATCTGGCAAGTTTCAGTTTCTTTAGAAACTCCCGATGTGATTTTTTTTTGCCCCATGCTCTTATGACCTTGACTAAGGCCAACAAATCATAAGTCACATGTCATGTTCTACCCGTCATTGTCCAGGTTAATTTGAACCCACCCGTACAAGCCCTTGACTAGGGCCAACAAGGTTATACGACTGTCCCAAACCAACGCACCTATCTATGCAGCAGAAAGGCAACAAACAGCTACCATACACAATGCCTTGACGAAGGCCAACAAACATAGCATGAATACTACGTGCTACCCGTCTGAAACGACGGAGGGCTATGAATGGTTTCTGGCAAAAAAACCTTTAACGTAATGAACTTGATATCGTTGAAGGAACTGGATAGCTTATATGAAAATATAGTGGTGAAAACCTTTGCTAAAGAGGTCACTCCCGGTGAAGGGATCTCGGCTCTTTCCCCGTAGAATGAGGTGCAGGATATTCCAACTGAATACCATGATTCATAGCAAAAGTAATCGGCTATAGTGAAGTTATTGCCCGGACGCAAACTTCTGTCCAAGGGGTCACTCCCGGTGAAGGGATCTCGGCCCTTGCCTCGTCGACTGAGGTGCAGGATATTCCAACTGAATACCACTGTGCAAAACAAAAGTGAACGTCCTTGAACTAACGGCTTTTTTAAAAAGTTGTTCCAACAACATCAGAATAGGTTTGTTTAGCTGGCATTGATCCGAATCAACGCAGTCCCATCAATTGATCACACCATAAAAAACGAAAATAATAATGTACGTATATGTCATCCGCATTCGCCACTGGGTCCCGTCATCACCCGTTAGGTTACTTAACTAACGACAGAGCGGGGACTGGACTAGCGCGGATGCAAAACATATACAACATCTACTAGTATACATATAAATATATAATATTTCGCTCAAGGCGTGATAAAATGCAACATCACAGAAATGTAATAAGCACCACAGAACAATACAGATATCTGGGATCCCCGGGTTTCATAGAGCCGCTACTGAAACCCGACGTTCCCCTGGTCATATGGATAGCCTATGCAATGAAATCCTAGACCCCTACGGGCGCGGCAAGTTACCCGCCAAAACCTGAAGCGAGGCAGCCCCCTTCAGCAACGTGAATGGACCACCCAGCACTTCACGGAATCCGGTAACTTGGGCACCCCTCCTGGGTCAACCTGTACCCCCCTACGAGTGCGGTGAATAGCCCGCCAATTCTAGAGTAAAGCCCCCTCCATCTCAATGCCATGAGATGCGGGCTCGTAGCCCTCTAGAACCCGGCTATCCGTGCACCCCACCTTGGGGTAATCCTAGTACAGAAAGTAAAATATACATACAACGGGTACATCGACCTCACCCCGGTCGTGCGCCAAAAGAATAATATACAAACAGGCAGTGACGGCAGTCCACATGTCGGACGCTCGCCCCGCAATATCAAATGTACATATAAAACGAAACTATACTAACATTGCATCCAGGCTATCCCACACGACTAATCCGCAACAAACAGCACAACACAGAACATCAACGTGAATGTCACGTTCGAAAATCCGTCTAAAAGGGCAATAGCAGATAGACTGGATTTACCGATCGAGTGACATTCACGGTCGCAGATATAATGTAAATACTGTGAACTAACATGTTTAAAATTTTCGATCGACTGAATTTTCCGAAGTGGGCCCCAAGCACAACTGTAGCACTCAAAGAAAATCTGGGCCCAAAAAGAACATTCCAAAACCCCAATTTCCCTGTACAAAGATCACTGTGCAAAAATGGTGCAGTGAAGACACTGTACTGCGGCGGAACCGTGGCGCCAAGGGGGTTTTGGCCGCCGTTTCGCGGTGGGTCTACAGTATCACGCTACCATTTTTTTCACAGATGTCTTAGAATTTCCTGAACAGTATTCTGCAACAACCTGAAAAAATTTTGGAGCCAAAAAAATTTCGACAGAAACTGATCCTTTTGAAAATGCGGTTTTTGAAAATCCGATCGATCAAACTTGTAAACACGTTAGACCAAGCTAGACTAGATTAATGGCGTGGCTCTGATACCATGTAAGTGCACGGCGGCGCCCCGGCCGTCAATCCGACGCCGGAATGCGGAAATGATAATTTACTTTAACTTTTTAACCGGCACCACCGCGCACAAAAATCCCGGATCGGGCCATTAACATAATCCTAGCTAACTAGAGAAGGGGTAAAGAGATATACCGAGTGATCCATGTCCTTCGGTCTTCTCGTCGTCGTCCCGATCTCCCCACAGAATCTCCGGTCTTCAACCCCTCGTCGGAAGGGCACCACGTCGCCGGCTTCTTTTATGGGCTCCCACCTCTGGATCGAGGCAACTCGGGTACGAAGTTGGCGAGTCGACGTGCCCAAGGATGCTGTAGGTTAACTGTAGAACTCTATGTCTCTTTGGGGTTGTGGAAGTTGCCATTGGTGGAGGATTGAGATGATAGCATTTTTGGAGATGAGATTGGGGATTTTTGCAAGCATGAAGAGAATGAAAAATCCTACACCAATTTTGAACCACCCCCACAAGAGAATGGCCGGCCAAACTTGGTGGAAAAGGGGAAGGGAAAAGTCAAGAGAGTGGGGAAGCCCTCATGCAAGAATGAATAATGAGTGAGCCAAAAAATGCAAGGGAGAGAAAGGGTTATCATGATCAACCATGATCACAAACCAAGTTCAACACTCCATCAACCAATCATGTCACCACAAGTCAAGCCATCATGAGAAGAAGAAGTCAAATGGTGGTAGAATTATCATAATATAACAATATGCAAATAACACCCTCCACTAATCAAATTTGCATGCTTGCAAATAAGCCTTCCTCCACCAATTTCCGGGCAAAGAAAGATACAAAGGAAAATGGCCGAAACGAAAAACAAACTGGCAACTTCAAAAAACTGGTCCCGTAATAAATTACAGGAAAACCCCGCTACTGTATATACATACCCGTATTTGTATTCCGACCGAATACAAATGCAATGAGACAAAATCTACACTGTACTATACTAGGATCCGGCTTAAACCAAAGCCCGCTAGTATTATCTGTCCGATCATGATCCGTGCAATACCGCACGTATCTGATCGAACCCTGCCATATCTCCATACGGCCTCTACAGCATTTCGCCCGAAACTTGAGAAACTAGTCTGTGGGGGACTGTAAAGACTCATCAATACTTTGGTTGTGGATTTAACCACTAGCACGTCAGAGGTATTAGCCCATACGTAACGGGCTACCAGGTATTGACCAAAAGGTGTTAGTTATGTATATTCCCTAGAGGCCATTGTTGTACATATGATGTATATTATAATGGATGCTTGGTTATATATAGAGATGACTTTCTTGCTCGTCATGATAGTATGCTATTTGGTTTCACTTTATCTTAACATGTTGACTTGTATTGGTTTACTGTTTTACTCTCACATGTTGATAAAGCCCTTAGGACTTGTACTCGACTACTGGGACTATGATGAGATCATACTAGTGGGGCCGCGGTAGTCGATGAGTACATCCTATAACTGTTCCTAGTCGAGGGTATATCGAGACAGGGCATCGATACACCAGAGTAGACTAGCGTACACGCATCTTGACCCATATGATGGGCGATGGATGATCCCATATCCATCGGTGTTAGACATCAGAGATGGTGTACGGGTCCAGTGGAGACTGGGTACACTGGACGGACTCGCCGAGAACTCCCAGATGGTGATATACCACACGTCAGATGGCAGTTCTCCGGTGACACTGGTACAGGGTAGTCTGTAGACCTGAGATCGTCATGGAGTCTTGTGTGATTCCCACTGTGCTTTGATTTCCACCTTACCACGTCCAAGAGGGCGTGCAAAACGGTGGCTTTTGGGTACAGTCCCGAATCACATGGAGGCAATGAGCGATAGGAGGGGATTCGTCTATCCCGGTATAGGGAGTTGATGTTGTGCTGTGTTCGATTGGCTATAACTGGAAGTCCCTGGCCAGGGCTGATATGGAGATTTACTGGTAAGTGTTACCAGTAGTTTCTCGACCCGTTATGAGCCACACATCGACACGACTTATCGGTTACTGGGGTCTGACGTATACCACCCCTAGACTTGATATGCGACATATCAGACGAACAGACCGGACTGTACGGGAGTGTTACTGGTTAGATTCACAGGAGAACGCACAGGCTAGCTTGTTGATCTTCTGATCGCTCAATACCTGGGTGGCTGTTACGTTTAGCTGACCGCTTGCAGCTTGTGGGTGTTTGATATGATCATCACCTGCTACCGGCGTATTGACGATTCTTTAGAGTCCTACACAGAAGTTTCTTGGCTCAGGCGAAACGGAGTAGAGGCACATATGTGATATGTGCAGGACCGAGAATAATGCGATATGGGATACCGTATTATATTCTCGCGATATTTAGATATGAACCGGGACATCGGATCAAGTGTTGATTCGATGAATCGGTACATGATATATTAGTCGGTTATATTCGATATAGCCGGATCGTCGGATCAAGTGTTGATTCGATGATTTAATATATAATAATATATATGATATATTATTATATTAACTAATATTGGCTTACTTTATTATTTCATTTTCTCAGTGGATGATACATTGATATATATGCGATATATGTTAATTGTATTATTTTCTTTTGTTGCAAATATATAATATATATGTGATATATATTATTGTGACATGATATGATTAATTATTAAACATGTTTAAGGATGATTAATTGAGGTTAGGGTTTAATTAGGGTTAGTTGCTTCATGCACCTTCTAGAAGCTATTTGTTTTGTCATTGTAAAGATATTTATGGATGACACTTTACTAAACCTAACCAAACCCTAACTCTAGTTATTTCTCTACATATTCTTATCCAATCATCCTTGACCATGGTTGATAATTCAATCATATGATTATATTCTATTCATCACAAAAGAAAAAGGATTATTCTTTTTCCATCATCTTCTTCTTCTCTCTTGAAAGAAAAGCTTGCTAGATTTTTCTTAAGTGATGAAATAATATGAGAAAATGATATAAAAAGAAAGCAAAATTACTACTCTCTCATCCTCATCTCATCTAGCCCTTGAGATAAGTGTGTTCTTCTCTTTTGAGTGAGAAAGCTTGAGTCGAAGCAACTTCAAGGTAGATCATCGGAGATTTGGAATACTTCGAGCTAGCATGGATCGTTCGAGTCGTGGAGCCTCTCATGAGTCCGGGAGATCGTGGATCGCGGCAAAGGGACTTCTACTCGGAGCTTGTGAAGTGAAGGAGCGGACTACAAAGGTTGTAATCCCTCACACTTAGATAAAAGTTATCTTCTTGCATATTAAACCCTAATAATCTAGCAAAGATCCCGGCTTTGGGTTGTTCGGCACGTCTAAATTTTTATCCGGGCATGTTTGATGCCTTTTGAACCTTCACAAGAGTGCCTAGGAACCCTACAGTGGTATCAGAGCCTAGCTAGAGCATTAGGCGATGTGTTTACGAAGTTAAAACTCCGATCGAATCCGAAACGACGAAACTTGACCCCTCTCTGGAAATTTTTTAAATTTTGGGATTTTTCTGAATTAAAAATATGTAAAAATATCAGCAGGGTATTGTAAGAATTACCAAGAAGCCCGAGCCCCCAAGTCGATCAAACGGCCGCGGAAGCGCGGCTCAAGCTTGCTTGCGCGGCGGTTCCGCGGCGGATTGGTCGATTGGCGACACGTGGCTTCTTGATAATAACCGTAGGTACATGCTGACTATTCTGGGTATTTTTAATCTGTTCCAGGTGTTTATAAAATCTGGGGTTTATTTTGTAATCGTAGATTCGATCGGAATATTTAAATTCGTATTTCTTTCCGGATATTTAGAAACTGTTAAACTGTTTGAACGGATATCATTAACTTACTGTTTCCCGGTACGGCAAATTTTCAAGTGTTGAAATTTATTCGGGTTTAAATCTTTCGGAAAAATTGTACAAGTTAAGCGGTGGACCCTCTAGAAGACAACAAACCTTAACTCGATTATGTGACCGTCTTGAACTGCTTTTTGAACCTTCGGGTTTGGGGCAGTACGGCGTGCCACATGTAAGGCGTTGGCTTGACCCTTCTACGGCTGGATCACCGGTACTGTGACATATTCTGGGATTATTTGAACCCCGCTCAAGTGTTGAGCAGTTTAGGAAATTTTGGGTGTTTGATTATCTGTTCGAAAAGTTTAATACTGTTTATTTATCTGGAATGTGATACAATATGTGAAATTCATAGAGTTAGGCATGAAATACGAAGTATGTGATATTTCGGATTTACGATGTCTAAAGTGATTGTGGATTCCAAATATTGTAGTTTTACACTTTCTTTTCTGTGACCGTAAGTGTAATATGTGATATCGCCGGTTTCGTTGCTATATGTCAACGACAATTGGGATGCACATATTTACTTACGTTGATGATATGAGATATTATGTGTTGCTGTGATATGTTATATTGGATCGTCGCGATCAGAATAGCCGGGGGTTTTATGTGAGATGAGGGTTTTTATTTTCATTCATGTAAAATTCATTTGTAATGTAATATTCTTTTATTTGGGGCACTTCCAGGTTGCGGTTGCTGTCACCAGTGTATATTATTTACTTTTCCGCATTAGGTAGACCCAAGGAGGGGAGCACAAGTAACCGGGTTCTAGGGTCCAGTGGGAGGCCATCTCGAGGAGTCGAGACCGGGTCTCCTAACCCTAGAATTGGCAGCGTTACTTGCCGCTCTCGTAGGGGTCTTGGGATATGGGTTTGGCTATTCGTCGCGACCGTGGAATCCGTGTTTTATACAGGCTCGTATTGAAAACACGGACGTCCTAGTATATCCAATATTTCATATATGTTCTTTTGCTGCAATGTTCTGTGATGAGATCATATTACTGCCTGAGACGAATGCTTATACTATATATATATGCTGATATATAAATATTACTGCTTTCGTTTCTTCTGTGATGCTTAGGAAGCATAAGCTGATGGGATTTTTATTAATGAGATTAATAAAAGAAAAGAAACCTAAAGATGTTGTAGAATCAAAACTTAATAAAAAGGGTAGCTACAGTTTTGCTTTGCACAGTGATATATACGATATATCCTGCACCTTATTCGATGAGGAAAGGACCGAGATCCCTTCACCGGGAGTGACTCCTTTAGCAAAACTGGCAGATGCTACAAAACGCGGTTTGTCTTTTGATTGCTTTTAGTGTTTTGCTTTGCACAGCGGTATATATGATATATCCTGCACCTTATTCGATGAGGAAAGGGCCGACGATCCCTTCACCGGGAGTGACCCCTTTAGCGAAACTAAGAAAAGCCTCAAAAACACTCCTTTTTCAAAAACACTCGATTCTACAACGATATCAAGTTCATTACGCTCAGGGTTTTCTGAAAAACCTGCGTAGCCCTCCGTCATTTCAGATAAGTAATATTTAGTATTCGTGCTACGGTAGTTTGGCATGCGTCAAGGCGTAGCGTACTGTAGCTGATTATTACTTATCTGCAGCATGAGATGCGATTGGATTAGGGTATTCGTGCGGCGTTGTTTGGCATGCGTCAAGGGTCGTACGGGTGGGTTTAATTCAATCACGAAATGTACGGGTTGAACTTGACTAGCGGACTATGGGTTGTTTGGCATGCGTCAAGGTCATAGCACGCTAGGGGTAAAAGTTTTATCGGGAATTTCAAGCGTTGAAATTTGCAATGAGATTGCATACCTCCTATGAGATAGTTGGATCCCGATACCCACTGCGAGTAAGAGTTACTCCTGGGAGAGTTTTACACAGGACAATTAGTCATTCAAGTAGGTGTCTAGAAAAGTGTTAACAAGGTTACGCCTCTGGGAAAACGAGGTTTACTTTAATTAGGTCCGTGCGAAAGCACGGGGAACCTCCCTCAAAGTACCGACACTGATCTGGCTGAAAGATTGACGAAATTGTAGGGTGTAATTAATCCCGGCTAATCTTACCTTTTAGGGTTTTAAGGTAGATTTGATAAAAACAGTGGGAGACATCCTGATTAGATAAGATAATAACCAATCTAATCTTGCAAGAGCATACGCTAAAGTGTTTTCTTCTCTCTCTCTCCAGGTAGCGACCATGTCAGGCCATAATCAAGATAATAATATTGATGTATTGACTGAACCCGATTATTGTACTGAGCTAGGGATTGTTGGACCCGTTCTTTCTTATAAGAGTTATAAGACTGAACAGGAAACAGGAGAATATCTGGATTCTCACGCCGCCCAAAAGAACATGCATGTTGATGCATCTTCTTCAGGTGTGTTTGTTATTGAGAACTGTTTCTCAGTTCACCCTACGTCCTGGGTATTAGATACCGGATCAGGATCCCACATATGCAAACAGTTGCATGGGCTACGTAAAGGTAGAGAACTGGGAAGGGATGATCATTCCGTTCTAGTAGGGAACGGTGCAAATGTTGCAGCCAAAGCAGTTGGAGAATATCACCTTGTATTACCAAGTCGTAATACACTGATTCTAAATGAATGCTATTATATACCGAACATGATGTGCAACATTATATCAGTCTCTTTATTAAGTAAAGAAGGATATAATTTTGTAGTAAAGGATAATGTTATGAACATATTCCTAGATCAAAAGTTGATTGCATCAGGCTCGTTACATAATGGCATATTCATTCTAAATCAGAATACAGTCCTGAATATACAAAACACACACAAGAGGAAAAGTTCAGATATGAACGAATCCTTCTTGTGGCATTGTAGACTTGGTCATATCAATGCAACACGACTGGCTAAGTTACATAGAGATGGTTATTTGAATCCGTTCGAATTATCATCTTATGATACTTGCCATTCATGTCTCAAAGGAAAAATGGCCAAAGCTCCGTTTAGTGGACACGGAGAAAGAGTTACCGAACTCTTAGGACTGGTACATAGTGATGTATGCGGTCCCATGTCTACGCATGCCAGGAACGGTTCTTCCTACTTCATTACATTCACTGACGATCTCTCAAGATTTGGATATGTGTTCCTGATGAAACACAAGTCTGAAGCTTTTGAGAAATTCAGGGAATATAAACACGAAGTAGAGAACCAAACGGGCAAAAGTATTAAGATTCTTCGATCTGATCGAGGAGGTGAATACTTAAGCGGTGAGTTTTTAGATTATCTAAAAGAGAATGGGATTCTCTCTCAGCTTACTCCTCCTTATACACCACAGCACAACGGTGTATCGGAGCAGAGGAATCGCACCCTATTAGATATGGTGCGCTCCATGATGAGTACAGCTGAGTTACCTATTTCCTTCTGGGGGTATGCGCTTGAGACAGCCATAGACCTATTGAATAGAGTTCCTACCAAATTTGTGCCTACCACTCCATATGAGATATGGAAAGGGAAGAGACCACATCTTAATTATATTAAGATATGGGGTTGTCCGGCCTATGTCAAAAGACAAAATCCGGACAAACTCGAGGCAAGATCAGTCTTATGTAAGTTTGTAGGATATCCCAGAAATTCACAAGGGTATATCTTCTACCACCCCGAGGAACAAAAGGTGTTTGTTTCTCGACATGCTACTTTCTTAGAAAAAGGTTTTCTTATGAAACAGAAAAGTAGTATTGAGGTAGAACTGGAAGAGGTTCCAGCAACACAAACTATAACAGAAGACTTGGTAGAAACAGAGGATTCAATAGTACCCGACGAACCCCAGCCTCTCCGCAGATCTAGTAGGGTTTCTCATCCACCTGAGAGATACTACGGTTTTCTCATTGATGGTGGAAGCGAGGATTGCATCATGGATGATGATGAACCGACTAGTTTCGAGCAGGCCATCACAAGTGGTGACTCTGTGAAATGGCTGGATGCAATGCGATCTGAGATGGAATCCATGTACACCAACAAAGTATGGACTTTGGAAAATGCTCCTGAAGGGGTAAAACCCATTGGGAGCAAGTGGATCTTTAAAAAGAAATTTGGTGTAGATGGAAAAGTTGAGACTTTCAAAGCTAGACTGGTAGCAAAGGGATTTCGTCAACGACCAGGTGTGGACTATGACGAAACCTTTTCTCCAGTAGCTATGCTTAAGTCCATCCGGATCTTACTTGCCATTGCTGCATACCATGACTACGAAATCTGGCAAATGGATGTTAAGACCGCCTTTCTAAACGGTAATTTAGAAGAGAGCGTGTACATGACTCAGCCAGAGGGCTTCGTAGATAGTGGGAGCAGCGGAAAGGTGTGCAAGCTGCTTAAATCCATTTATGGGTTAAAGCAAGTATCGCGGAGTTGGAACATCTGCTTTGATGTTGTAGTCAAAGAGTTTGACTTCATCAAAAATATAGATGAACCTTGTATCTATAAGAAGGAAGCAGAGGGTAAGGTAGTCTTCCTCGTATTGTACGTGGATGACATACTCTTGATAGGAAATGATATTCCTATGCTGCAATCAGTCAAGCTCTTCTTATCACAGAGATTCTCAATGAAAGATCTAGGTGATGCCTCCTGCATATTGGGAATCATGATCTATAGAGATAGATCTAAACGGATACTGGGATTGTCCCAATCCAGGTACATTGACACCATACTAAAGAGGTTTAGTATGGAAGAATCCAAGCGTGGGAACCAACCCACGATCTCTGGACTCACTCTCTCCAAAGAGATGTCTCCCAAGACTGATTTGGAGAGAGCTCGCATGCAAGGGATACCCTATGCTTCGGCAGTAGGTTCTATCATGTATGCGATGCTATGTACCAGACCCGATGTAGCATACTCACTAAGTGTAGTGAGTCGGTATCAAGCAGATCCTGGAGAGAGTCATTGGACAGCAATGAAGAACATTCTCAAGTACTTACGAAGGACTAAGGAGATGTTCTTGGTGTATGGTAACGGAGAACTCCAGGTGGAGTCCTTTACCGATTCCAGCTTCCAAAGTGATAAGGACGACTCTAAGTCGCATTCGGATTTTGTATTTACCCTCAATGGAGGGGCGGTATGTTGGAAGAGTTCCAAACAGGATACCGTTGCAGACTCAACGATGGAGGCTGAATACATCGCTGCCAACGATGCTGCCAAAGAGGCTGTCTGGATCAAGAAGTTCATTAGTGAACTTGGTGTGGTTCCATCCATTGAGCATCCAATACCTCTGTATTGCGATAACAATGGAGCTGTGGCTTTGGCCAAGGAACCCAGGTCCCATCAGAAGTCCAGACATATTCTGAGGCGGTATCACCTGATCAGGGAGATAGTTGATCGCCGGGAGATCGAGGTCAGGAGAGTAGATACGAAGGACAACACTGCGGATCCATTCACGAAGGCTATTCCCCAGATACAGTTTGAGAGATTATTCGGGATGCTAGGTATGCGATACTACAGCAGCTGGCCTTAGTGCAAGTGGGAGATTGTTAGTTATGTATATGCCCTAGAGGCCATTGTTGTACATATGATGTATATTATAATGGATGCTTGGTTATATATAGAGATGACTTTCTTGCTCGTCATGATAGTATGCTATTTGGTTTCACTTTATCTTAACATGTTGACTTGTATTGGTTTACTGTTTTACTCTCACATGTTGATAAAGCCCTTAGGACTTGTACTCGACTACTGGGACTATGATGAGATCATACTAGTGGGGCCGCGGTAGTCGATGAGTACATCCTATAACTGTTCCTAGTCGAGGGTATATCGAGACAGGGCATCGATACACCAGAGTAGACTAGCGTATACGCATCTTGACCCATATGATGGGCGATGGATGATCCCATATCCATCGGTGTTAGACATCAGAGATGGTGTACGGGTGCTCAGTGGAGACTGGGTACACTGGACGAACTCGCCGAGAACTCCCAGATGGTGATATACCACACGTCAGATGGCAGTTCTCCGGTGACACTGGTACAGGGTAGTCTGTAGACCCGAGATCGTCATGGAGTCTTGTGTGATTCCCACTGTGCTTTGATTTCCACCTTACCACGTCCAAGAGGGCGTGCAAAACGGTGGCTTTTGGGTACAGTCCCGAATCACATGGAGGCAATGAGCGATAGGAGGGGATTCGTCTCTCCCGGTATAGGGAGTTGATGTTGTGCTGTGTTCGATTGGCTATAACTGGAAGTCCCTGGCCAGGGCTGATATGGAGATTTACTGGTAAGTGTTACCAGTAGTTTCTCGACCCGTTATGAGCCACACATCGACACGACTTATCGGTTACTGGGGTCTGACGTATACCACCCCTAGACTTGATATGCGACATATCAGACGAACAGACCGGACTGTACGGGAGTGTTACTGGTTGGATTCACAGGAGAACGCACAGGCTAGCTTGTTGATCTTCTGATCGCTCAATACCTGGGTGGCTGTTACGTTTAGCTGACCGCTTGCAGCTTGTGGGTGTTTGATATGATCATCACCTCCTACCGGCGTATTGACGATTCTTTAGAGTCCTACACAGAAGTTTCTTGGCTCAGGCGAAACGGAATAGAGGCACATATGTGATATGTGCAGGACCGAGAATAATGCGATATGGGATACCGTATTATATTCTCGCGATATTTAGATATGAACCGGGACATCGGATCAAGTGTTGATTCGATGAATCGGTACATGATATATTAGTCGGTTATATTCGATATAGCCGGATCGTCGGATCAAGTGTTGATTCGATGATTTAATATATAATAATATATATGATATATTATTATATTAACTAATATTGGCTTACTTTATTATTTCATTTTCTCAGTGGATGATACATTGATATATATGCGATATATGTTAATTGTATTATTTTCTTTTGTTGCAAATATATAATATATATGTGATATATATTATTGTGACATGATATGATTAATTATTAAACATGTTTAAGGATGATTAATTGAGGTTAGGGTTTAATTAGGGTTAGTTGCTTCATGCACCTTCTAGAAGCTATTTGTTTTGTCATTGTAAAGATATTTATGGATGACACTTTACTAAACCTAACCAAACCCTAACTCTAGTTATTTCTCTACATATTCTTATACAATCATCATTGACCATGGTTGATAATTCAATCATATGATTATATTCTATTCATCACAAAAGAAAAAGGATTATTCTTTTTCCATCATCTTCTTCTTCTCTCTTGAAAGAAAAGCTTGCTAGATTTTTCTTAAGTGATGAAATAATATGAGAAAATGATATAAAAAGAAAGCAAAATTACTACTCTCTCATCCTCATCTCATCTAGCCCTTGAGATAAGTGTGTTCTTCTCTTTTGAGTGAGAAAGCTTGAGTCGAAGCAACTTCAAGGTAGATCATCGGAGATTTGGAATACTTCGAGCTAGCATGGATCGTTCGAGTCGTGGAGCCTCTCATGAGTCCGGGAGATCGTGGATCGCGGCAAAGGGACTTCTACTCGGAGCTTGTGAAGTGAAGGAGCGGACTACAAAGGTTGTAATCCCTCACACTTAGATAAAAGTTATCTTCTTGCATATTAAACCCTAATAATCTAGCAAAGATCCCGGCTTTGGGTTGTTCGGCACATCTAAATTTTTATCCGGGCATGTTTGATGCCTTTTGAACCTTCACAAGAGTGCCTAGGAACCCTACAAAAGGGACGTCGATGAGCGAACTCATCCTGACACCCTACTGAGCCTGTCAGTGACAATATCCGTACATTCCGGTCCGTTCGTCTATGAGCATCGCATGGCGGGCCTAGGGGATTGGTAAAGGTCAGACCCCCAAAAGCGGTACAAGTCGTGTCGGAGTGTAGCCCAGAACACCCTGAGATACTACTGGAATACCTACCAGTAAATCTCCTGCCTTGGCCAAGAACTTCGTGTAAGGGCTCTCCTAGACACAGCGTGACCTCACCCCTAATACCGGGAATGACGAACCCCTACAGATCCGCTCACTGCCTCCATGTGGCTCGGGACTGTACCCAACTAAAACCTGTTTGCACGTCTCCTTTGAGCGTGGTAGGGTAATAATCAAAGCACAGTGGGAACTCACACGAGACAAATGACGATCTCAGGTCGATGAACTAACCTGTACACATGTCACCAGGGAACTGCTATCCGACGTCAGGTATAAGACCAACTAGCATATTCCCGGCGAGTCATGTCCGGTGTACTCATAACCCAATGAGCACCTGTATATATCTTAGGTGATCCAACTGACACCAGTGGCTTGTGAGACCGGCCACCGCCCCTCGTCGGGGTCTCGACTGTATACACTAGTCTACTCTGGAGTATCGATGCCCTGTCTCGAAACTCCCACGACTAGGGACCTTTTAAGGATATGCTTATAGACTACCAGCTCCCACGTATATGATCGCCCTCATACTGCTGGCAATCAAGCAAGAATGCTAGGGGCTCTATCAACGTGCAATAGTGACATGTAAGGTCACCTAAAGCAGTACACGATGATAAAGATAAACCAGATAGTATACTATCATCTTGAGTAAGACTGTCCTACTGGGATAGGTACTCCCTCAATCAATGCAATCACGTGCCTGTGATCCAATAATTGACTCTGAGGGCACTATCTCCAACAGGTTTGTTATTGCGTTCATCGGCGTTTCCTGCGACTAAACCATCCCTACAAGTTAGACATTGCTTACTTTAATGGTCATCAAGAGCTTCTTGGGCCTCCAGCCTCATTCTCCGGAGAGAATGTGATTACTCATTGGGATAGTTACAATAATGTGACCTTCGGGATAGATCCGGCAAAACAGGTTAAACCATCCTACTGGAACAAATTAAGCATTTTCTATGTACTTCCATACTGGTCAACAAATTTAATGTGTCATTATTAAGATGTCATGTACATAGAAAAAGGAGTATCCGAGTATGTACTTAACTTGTTTCTTTGTAAAGACGAAAAATCGAAAAACTACCTCCGTGCTCGGATGGATCTTTAGGACTGGGAAATTAGAAGTGAATTACATTCTAAACCGATAGCGGGTAAACCAGAAAAGTTTGTACTTCCCAATACCGCGTATCATATGTCACAACCGGAGAAGAAAAGGTTCCTGCAGGTGTTGCATGATTTGAAAGTTCCCACGGGTTTCTCAGGATCATTTAGCAAGAAGATAAGATTGTGAAAGGCAAGATCGATGGGCTGAAAAGTCATGATCACCGTGTTATTATGGAGCACCTTCTCCCATTAGCCCTCAGGACTTCCCTTCCCGAATCGGTTGCTCTAGTAATCAATGACCTCTGTTGCTTTTTTAGAGAATTGTGAGCTAAAACCTATGATGTTGTGACGCTGGTGAATTTAGAAAATTCTATTTAATTGATACTTTGCAAGTTTGAGCATATTTTCCCGCCGTCATTCTTCGATATCATAATACACCTGACAGTTTATCTTATAACCGAGGCTAAGTTTGCTGGACCGGTACAATATCGATAGATGTATCCCGTCAAAAGGTACGTTGAATTTTTCATTTCACGCATTTTGTAAAATTATTGTTGTCATATATGCCCGTTGTTTACCCCAATCAGAGCAAAGCTTTGTTCAAATTCCAAGGTGGGAAACGAAGCAACGCTTCTGTTACTCCCAATCAGAGCAAGGCTCTGCTCTGAAAATTAAAATGAAAATTAAAAAATTAAAGAAGCAACGCTTCAGCTGACTTGCGCTCTGCGCTGCGCGCCACGTGTCAAGCGCAGGAGCGTTTGCGCCAAACAGAATTAAAATTCCAGTAAGATCTTTCTGTTCTTGTTAAAACAAGAAGATTGTCTTCTGTAAAACAGAAGCCCTTAGATCAAAGATCCAACGGTGGGGAAAAATCCCTAAATCACTCAGAGAATGATCTCTTTAACAAATTTAACAAATTAATGGGCACTATATAAAGGCCCCTAGACCCCAATTCCAAAACACAACAGAGAGAAATAAAAAAAACAGAGAAGAGAGAAACTCAAGAAACAAAGAGAGAACTCCTCTAAAGAACTCTGAGAAGAATTCAGAAAGAAGAAAAAAGGTAAAGACCTTTATAAAAAGAAGAATTTCTTCTGAATAGATCATTGATCTAAGAACAAGATCAAGGATCTTCAATAAAAAAAATATATATTAAATAATGAAGGCATTGCCTTTTGATGAACCACTGGTTCTTTGAAAACAAGAAAATTTGTTTTCTTTGATCTAAAATTGATCAAAATAATAAAATAGTGCCCTGCACTTGAAAAATCTGCACTGTTGCGCTCCCGGGTTGGCGCAAGCCATCAGGGGAACGCCACGTGTCAGCTCCAGAATAATCTGCGCTATGCACTGTTAAAATAGAGCACTGCTCTCATGAATTGGCGCAGCCCACCAGAGCGCGCCACGTGTCAGAAGCGCAACAGCGCACTGCGCTTACGCTCACCAAAGCGTGACACGTGTCCCTCTACATGGACTTGCGCCTTACGCTCCTCAATCAGCGCAAAGCGCCTGACAAGCTATGTGGCACTCTGTCAGACTAATTAATGCAATGCATTATCAAGGGCAAAGCCCAATAAAGAAAGGTCTATCAGACCAAACAAAGTGCTATGCACTATTAAAAGGAATAAAGCCCAAACAAAGGTCTGTCGGGCTCAATATAGATGTTGTGCATCATTTAAAAAAGGGCAGAGCCCAATTAAAAAGGGGCTTAATAGGCCAGACAAAATGCACTGTATTATTAAATAGGGGCAGAGCCCAAATAAAGGCCTAACAGGCCAACTACAAATAAAAATGTTGAACATCTTCAACTGGACTTAGCCCAATCATGACCATAAGTCCTCAAATTAAATTGACTAAGCACAACCGCTCCCTTAAATCAATTTACATCCGGTTCAAGGGTACATCTCCGAACTCCTCTGACACCTATCGTTGTAATCCTTCAACAACGTTAGAGAGGTGACGGGTCCCGACAACCATACATCCAATGGACCCCTATGTCCCAAAACTGGAAATGGACCACCGCGTCCCTAAACTGGAACATGGACCACTACGTCCCTAAACTGGAACAATAGAGCCCTCAAATGCTCTTTTGTTGGATCTAAACGATCCCGTTTAAGTTGATTTTAGCCTCAAATATGGCTAACGTATCCTTAAGCAGACTTTAGTCCCACATTGGACTATAGATCCCTTAATCAACTCTGGTTCAAGGGTACATCTCTGAACTCCTCTGACATCTGTCGTTGTAATCCTTCAACGTCGTCAGAGAGGTGACGGGTCCTGACGGCCATATATTAAATGGACCACTATGTCCCTAAACTGGAACAATAGAGCCCAAATGCTCTTTTGTTGGATCTAAACGATCCTGTTAAGTTGATCTTAGTCTCAAATTGAACTAACGTATCTTTAACGAACGTTTAAGTTGATCTTAGCCTCAAACATGGCTAATGTATCCTTAAACTAAAACCCCAAACCCAAATCTAAGTAAATACGGATTTGGACTAATCCACGTCCTACGAACGACGATATAAATTAGTCTCCGTATATAATCCACGGGCAACCACAAATAAAACAAACACACACGACACGAAGTGAAATTCTGGAGAAGGAGAAAGTTGTTACCGTGATACGGTAGCGTAATTAACTACAGGGGCTTGCGCCTGCAGGGAAGAACGTTCCCACAATCAAAAACCCCTCAAGTGAGGGGGAATCTGACGAAGTCTGCTACATCAGCCGCATCCGTCTAAACCTCCGATACACGGTGCCATAAATCAACTTGGCATCTTCGGAGAGGTGGACGGATAAAACCAATTAGCATCTGCCATGAATCTCAGGCAAGACGTTCAGTCTTGGCCGTCTTTCGGATGGGAACAGATTCTGGCACGCCCGGTGGGACCTTTTCCTCTTTCTACTCTACATTTCGCGTGTCGTGTTCGCGAACAAATGGCGGTTTGCTGTGGTTGCATGTGGATTCAAGGTACTTAGATTTGGTGTATTGCTCCGTAAAGAAAATAGAAGATCAATGGCTTCAAACTGCACTACCTGCAACTGCAACTCTCGCTCCGTCCCTGCTGGAGGAGTGACTTACGGGCCCCAGGCAGCCTCCCTTTTCAAGATGCCAGCGGAGCAGGTAACTCAAGCAACCACTGGACTATTTTTCGGGACCATGCTCCCACCGATGAGCTTCGATGCCCCGATGACGTTGCAAAAAGCCCCAAAGAAGTCGGTCTTTGATCGACTTGCCACTGCCGCGGCCCCTTTCAACGGGTCGCCCAACTCCACTGCCTCAGTTTTTAACAGACTAGGCCAGAGCTCCAACGGGCCCATGAAGAAGCATGCACTACCAGAAGGCGTTATCCCGAAGAAGATAGCCATCCCTGCTCCCGTTCCAGGCAAAATTTCCAAGGTTGCTTCCCCTACTCGGAAGTCCGCTTTTGATAGGTTGGCTGTCCCCATCCAACGGACGTCGGTCTTTAAAAGGCTAGTACCAGCAAATTTTGACCAACACAGAGGGCATGAGGAGGTCACCCCTATGGCTGAACCAACTCTATCCGCACGACACGCTCGACGTTGCCACTGGTGCAGAGCAAGGAAGGCTGGGGGCAACTCCTCCTCTGGATTTACTCCACCAGCTCCAACGGTGGAGATCGAGGCTGCTATTCCAACCGAGAACAGCTTCGAACTGCTCGACAATGTGTGCAGAAACTCTTCTACTGCAGTGCTCAAGAGATTTCCTCCACTTGTGAAGAATGTTACAGAGAAGAAGACGAAGCAACCTCCTCAACGGTTATCACCTGAAATTTACAAAGTTTGGCGACGTGTCAAAGAGTCAGTGGTCGATCAAGACTATCTCCGCCGACAGAAAAAGATGAAGGTTCAGCAGGAGAAGGACTGCTCAAAACCACAAAAAGTGACAGTTGGCTGGGTGCCCACTGCAACGGCTCCCTCAACGTCAATCACTCAAAAGAAAAGGAGGCCGCAAAAAGCCCCTGTGAATATGGCGAACCGTAAAAGCGCTGACCACAAACGCCTCAAGTCTTGGGGTATGGTGGTGCACACTGTTTATATGGCTTCCGGAAAGGAGGAAAGCCGTGCTTTGACTGGTCACCGACCGCTCACTCGATCCGTGACAAAAGCCCAGGAGCAGCAACAGAAGCTTCAGGAAATGATGACTGCAATGGCCGCACTTACCGGGCCAAAAGAAAGCTCGGAGGCATTATCAGAGCAGCGTCATGAACAAGAAACTGACGCTGACTACCTACGCAGAGTCCTCGAAAAGAAGGACAAAGAAGCCGCAGAGAAAGCGGCTAACATAAAACAAATGGCGCTCCTCTTCCAAGATATGGTAGGGATGATGTTACAGCCGGACTCTCCAGCTGAAGACCCTGCGATCATTGTCGGAAACGACGGAGGGGAGACATCTAATCCTCCTTCGGCCCTTTCAGCAGCCAAGGATGAAACCATTTCCAAGGCTGCGCTGGATGACTATATAGCTCAGCAAATACGGGTTCATCAGGTGAATGAAGCAGCTGTGCAAATTGTTAGAACCGGACGACCCTATCCAAGCTGGTATGACCAGATCAGTTACCCGCCGGGATATACGATCCCTAAGTTCCACGTATATAAGGGGACAGGGAACCCACATCAGCATGTCGCTCAATTCAGGGCCTTATGCGGCAACACTGGAGGCGACGACAAGCTGCTGCTTCGCCAATTCGTCGGCAGCTTAGCAGAAACGGCCTTCAAGTGGTATTCAGAGCTACCTAACGACTCTGTTAAAACATTTGAGGAGATGGAGCTACTGTTTACACAAAGATTCGCGAGTGCTAGTGGACGCACCTCGATAACAGCACTGATCAATGCCAGGATAAGGCCAGGCGAAACGTGGGTCCAATACGCAACACGATGGCGGAACCTATGGTCAAAGTGCGAACAACGCATTGAAGAAGCGCCAGCCGTGGGTAGGTTCGTGGGCACTCTTGATCCGCAGGCGACCATATCCCAATTCATGATGTTCTTCAGGCCGACCACCTTCCAGGCCTTGATCGACAAATTAGCCCAAATGGACCAGATGGGCCATGGACCGTCTCCTCCAAAGGCAGATTCTCGAAACGAAAAAGGAAAAGGGAAAGCAATCGTCGTCGCCAATGCTCAACAACAGTCGAGCAACTCAAAGCCGTTCGTTCGCTAAAACAACGTGCGTCCACGCCCATCCCTCAAGGAAAGACCGGGACGTCCTTACTCATTTCCTCAGAATAAAACAAGAAGACTGTTTGAGCTGGCAGTGCGCAACAGACTCATCAATCTGCCGAGTCCAAAACGTCTGTCGCAGCCAGGCGATCTCAATAATCCCAATTATTGCCCTTACCACCAAACGGTAAGTCGCCCGATCGAGGATTGTTTCGTCTTTAAGGGATGGATCGAGGATCAGTACCTACAAGGCAAGTTTCCGCTGTCTGAAAAGTGGAAGGTAAACCTACCACAGCCGCACACTCCAAAGAAGACGGACGCATCGGGGGCAACTTGTCGTGTGATCTCTCACTCATTGGCGGATGATAAAGAGGCTTCTTGCGCCGAGAAACCGAGGGCGAACCCTGAACTAGAAATTCTGCGGCCGTCGGACGAGTTGATCGATACCTTCCTGAATGAGATTCGTCTGAAAGTTAAAGCCAATCAAGAGCGTGAGATGGCCATACTAGAAGGAGCCAAACACCGACTACTAGACCAAAGAGTCGAGGCACTTCCGTCAAATCAAAATTCATCCGCTGCGGATAAAAACAAATTCAAGACGAGGAAAAGGTTCGCCAAAGCCCTATCAGTGGGAATGAAGCTACCACCCTCTGAAGAATATACTCTCGGTGGAGTAGAGATGCATCCTAACTTCTGCTTATATCATCAAAAGATCATACATTCTACCGAAGACTGCGACTCCTTTAAGTGTTGGTGGCAAGGGTATGTCGCTCAAAAGCAACACTTCAACAGGACAAAGCGTGAAGCTCATAGACATCAGAAAAATGCGATAGGTGAGCACAAAAGAGCCGCCAATGACTGTCACATAGCCGACTCCAAGGGGTCGCAAATTATCACCTTTGGAAGCGACTCTGACGAAGAAGCTGCCCTCAACCCTCTCCTCAAGGAATCCATTTCAAAAATGAAAGAATTGAGGAGTTGCGAGAACATTCAGCCGCTCAATAATAGGACAAAGCGTGAAGCTCGTAGACATCAGAAAAATACGATAGGTGAGCACAAAAGAGCCGCCGATGACTGTCACATAGCCGACTCCAAGGGATCGCAAATTATCACCTTTGGAAGCGACTCTGATGAAGAAGCTGCCCTCAACCCTCTCCTCAAGGAATCCATTTCAAAAATGAAAGAATTGAGGAGTTACGAGAACATTCAGCCGCTCAATCTCACGCTACTCGAAAAAAATCTCGACCCCGTAAACAAAGGATCGAGCAAAAAGGATAAAGGGAAGGGAAAAATAGCCCTCATAGCCAACACTCAACAGCAATCGAGTGGCCCTAGACCGGTTGTTTGCCGAAACAACAAGAGGCAACCCCTCCATGAAAAGTTGAAACGTCCTTACTCGTTTCCCCAGGATGAAACAAGGAGGTTGTTCAAAGTAGCAGTGTACAACATGCTTATCACTCTACCGGGGCCGAAACACCAGCTACAACTGAATGATGTCAACAATCCTAATTATTGCCCTTACCACCAAGTATTGGGCCATCCGATCGAGGATTGCTACATCTTCAAAAACTGGGTTGAAGACCAATACCAACAGGGCAAGTTCGCGTTGTCCGAAAACTGGAAGGTGAGCCCGCCACAACCACATGCTCCGAGAAAGATGGACACGTCGGGGGCATCATGCTCAGTCATAGAGAAAGCCCCATAGAATGAAAAGTCAGTAAACTAGAAATTCGCCTCAAATACGGCGACGGCGGACCGAAACGTCCTTAAACTAATGATGGACCGCAATGTCCTAAAACTTGCAAACGACCGAACCGTCTTTAAACTACTACGGCAACATCCTCAAGCTGACAAGATAAAAAAAAGATTAAAAAGAAAAAAAAACGGTATGTTCATAAGCAAAATGGGCATGGATAAAAACCCGAAAGGGTTCCGTGAGTAAAAACAACAGGGCTACCGGCGAGTGCTTGTGAAAACCCGAAAAGGCGCGACCTCGTTAGAAAAAAGAATAAAAAGAATATTAAAAAAATAATATAAAAAAACCGTATGTCCATAAGCAAAAAGGGCACGGATGAAAACCCGAGAGGGCTCCGTGAGTAAAAACAGCAGGGCTACCGGCAAGTGTTTGTGAAAACCCGAAAGGGCGCAACCTCGTGAAAGGACACTTACAGGGTCCTCTCGACCTTGTAAGGAGAAATCACCCACGTGAGAACCTTACGACTCACAAGGGAGCAACACACTTAAGGGTCCTCACGATTCCTAAGGAGAAAATACACTTGCGAGATCCTCATGACTCGTAAGGAGAACTCTCTTATGGGACCCTCACGGCTCATAAGATTTGAAAGTCTTAAGTTACAGAGACCTAAACCTGTGCTTAAGCAACCCCCACAACCTTCGATATTGCCCTACAAGCGGCTCATACTGACCCTTGTATACAATCCACGGGCGCGAATAAATATTTCCCTAACCAAGTCCCATCCGTGACTGGGGATATGTTCATATAGTGAACAACCCTAGTAAGTCCTCTCGACTTATAAGGAGAAAACCCTTTTGTAAGATCCTTACGACTTACAAGAGAACATGCACTTAGGAATTCTCATGATTCCCAAGGAGAAAACACACCTACAAGATCCTCACGACTTGTAGGGAGAAATACCTTTGTAAGACCCTTACAGCTCATGAAGTCAAAAGCCTTAGTCGACAGGACCCTTAACCCTGTTTACCACCTTTGTTCAACATCGACAGAGGCATATGATGATTCGCTCCTGGCAACATCCCAGTTGTAGCGGTGCTGATGCCGAAATCGGTGTCTAATCCAAGGCTTGCGGCAAAAAGCCAGCAAGCCACACATGCATACGAAATAGCCGAAATGATGGGGCAACTTGCAGACAAAATCAGCAAGTAAAAGTGTATGCATAAAAATAGCTGAAATGATTGGACAACTCGCGATAAAAAGCAGCGAGTAAAAATAAACTAAATAGCCGAAATGATTGGGCACCGCGAAAAATAGCCGAAATGATTGGGCAATCGCGACCTTCGCGATATAAAAGCTGAAATGATAGAGCATCGCGGAAATAAAACAATAACAAAAAAATATATGATGAAACTTTTGCCCTACAGGTGAGATCACGTGGATCCCTGTATACAATCCAGGGGCACAAACAAAGAGGGAACCAACCTTCCCTACAGGCTCCGCCAGGAAGCGATGCCAAATCTCGACGGTTCAACAACAACCTAGAGACAACCGTGACATTCGTCTCGATACAGCAAACGCAATGTCAACAATAATGTCCTTCCTCCAACAGGATTCGGACATGACAAAGAAAACGAAGCGGAGGCTAAATTCCTAGCTTCGAGGTTTTAATGGTAAGTCATATAAAACCAGAAAGACCATCAGAGATCATCCCATATGGAGTGATCACCTCCTCAACATTCGTCTCGATACAGCAGACTAGATGTCAACAACGGCGTTCCTTCACAGTCCATCAAGATGCAGATACAACACCAACGAAAGACCCCATGGTCAAACAAGCAGAGTAACGGCAAAATCCCAGCTCCACCTCGGCATTCGTCTCGATACAGCAGACGAGATGTCATGACAGGGTTCTTCCTCCAATAGGATCCAGACGTGACAAAGAAAACGAAGCGAAGGCCAAATTCCTAGCTTCAAGGTCTTAACGGCGAGTCATATAAAGCCTGAAAGACAACCGGAGATCATCTCACACCAGTGCGGAATGGTCATCACTTTGACGTTCGTCTCAACACAGCAGACGCAACATCATCAAACAGCGGAGCCACGGCAAAGTCCCTAGTTCCAAACCTCGACGGTTCATAAGCAACCTAGAGACAACCATGACGTTCGTCTCGATACAGCAGACGAGATGTCAACCCAGCGTTCTTCCTCCAGCAGAATTCAGAGGCGACAATCAAACAAACGGAGCCACGGCAAAATCCCTAGTTCCAAACCTCGACGGTTCACCAACAATGTAGAGACAACCGCGACATTCATCTCGATACAGCATATGCGATGCCAGCAAACGAAGCAAAGGCCAAATTCCTAGCTTCAGGGTCTTGACGGAAACTCACATAAAGCCTAACAGACTATCGGAAATCATCCCACACCAGCGCGGAGTGGTTATGACTCATCGGGGCTCTCCAAAATAAGCCTAACCTCAAGTAAAAAGCGGCATGGCAAAATTCCTAACGCTTGCTCTTCCGACAGTCAAACTGCCAAGGAGGATTGCTTGAAGACGTCTTGTCCAGCCCCCGAAGGGATCAGAGACATGGCAGTCGCAGGGCTACTCGAACAGCACGATTGCATATCGAGGAATATATCAGCTGATGCGACGGTACGACGGCCAAAACCCTAAGTACCACAGACCCTAACGAACTTCTGTCATAAAGAGCAGAGGTTAACTGTGACGTTGGGATATTCTTGCGAGAAATGCTCGATTCGTCTCGACTTGTGAAGAAATTGATGTCTTTGCGAGAACTTCTCGATGCGGCTCGACTCGTAAGATAAAGCCTTAGGCAGTAAGGATTAAAAAAAACATGTTTCCTAAGCACTGGGACCCTGCAAGTTGGCCCAAAATGGTCTCTTGCATACTATCCACGGGTCTCACTCTCCAAAGTCGAATCTCGACAAGGAGGGAAACAACCGCTTACGGGTCCTCTCGACTCGTAAGAGGGAAAAATTCTCTTATAGGATCCTTACGACTTATAAGAGAAAACGCACTTAGGAACCCTCACGATTCCTAAGGAGAAAATCCACCTACGAGATCCTCTCGATCCGTAGGGAGAAAAGTCTCTATGAGACCCTCACGGCTCATAGAGTTGAAAAGTCTTAGGCAGCAGATCTGAACCTGCGGCCTAAGCCATCGCTATCTCTTGAAAAAACCAAGATACTTACTCTATTATCTGTCAACCATGTTTATTAAGAAAGCATGCTGATAATAAGAGAAAGAAGAAAGCGACAGAAAGAACATCCAATGTGCATTTGATTAAGCGTTCGAGACACACTCATTCGTGTATGGGCAGAAGACTCAGGACGAGAAATAAGACAAGCTGGAAAAAAAAGTTTCCATTCATATTGAAAAGGTTCCTTACAATATAAAGAAATGAAATAAAGATATTATTCAAATGATTACAACGGTATAATCTCAGATCCTTGGCACGGATTGAGGAATTCAAAAGTGAGGCTATCTAGAGTTCTTCTGGCCTTTCTAATTATTCTTGTGCGCGCCCTCTCGCGCTCACGTGTGTCAAAATCTTCGGCAAGGCCCCCTATCCTCCGATAAGCAGCGATTATCGTCGTCTGCTGAAAAACTTGGTGAAGAATGTCGATAAGGCTATCCCGTCGTTTCTTCGAGATTAGCCCCGACAGGCGCACTGAATGCACCTTGTCTTCGGCGTCATCCAGCGCATTGAGCGGCATGGCCTCATAGAACCCCGGGAGTGCTCTCCAAAATGCTCCCAGCATGACTTTCAAGAGAGCAGAATGACGAAGGAGCAGCCAACCAACACGCGCGTTCAGACGACCCATAACCTCCGCACACTGGGCATCTGTAAACTCCTGGTTTTGATGACGGCCCTGTGTGCGGATATCCTCGTAGGTGATGAACTCGTGCAGACCGTATAGACGCACCGCCATAATGCCTGAAGGAAACATCATGGGAAGATTAGCAAATAAAAAGACACATGGAGTTAAAATCCTCGAGAGCAATGCTCTGCAAACATGAGTGACACCTGTCAAAATCCAATAATGAAGGGAATTTAAAGAAATTCCCCGAGAACTCTGAGAGCCTTACTATTAAAAGATGATATAATCTATTAAAGATAAAACTCCATTTTTTTTAATCTTCATTACCCATGATCAAACTCTTAAGAGTTCATCATTTTTTTTAGATCAAAGAGATCTATGTTTTGCCAAAGAGCAAAGCTCTGTTCATGGGTTAAGAAACCCTGAAACAGATTCTTGAGAGCAAGGCTCTATTGGTGAAACCCTAAAGGGGTTTTCTTTAGATCAAAGATCTATGAGAGAAAGGCTCTATTAATTAAAATTAATTTAATTCAAGATTAATTTTTACCTAAAAAGTTTCTTTTAAAGAAAATCTTACTCTGAGAGTTCTTGAAAGCACGACCAAGGCTCTGAAGTTTTGAAAGTAAAAATTCTAAAGATGATAATCATCAGTTGAGGACCAAAGGTCCTATTTATAGGAATCAAATGCCCTTTCAACTTCCAAAAGTTGCCGCAACGGTTGGAATTTTGCCGCCGTTGCGCTCACGTTTGGGGCCACGTAAGCACAACGGTGGGGGGGCATTTGTTTACCCCAATCAGAGCAAAGCTCTGTTCAAATTCTAAGGTGGGAAATGAAGCAACGCTTCTGTTTTCCCCAATCAGAGCAAGGCTCTGTTCTGAAAATTAAAATGAAAATTAAAAAATTAAAGAAGCAACGCTTCAGCTGACTTGCGCTCTGCGCTGCGCGCCACGTGGCAGCGCAGTCGCGCGTGGCAGCGCAGTCGCGCTGCGCTCTGCGCTGTGCGACGCGTGTCAAGCGCAGGAGCGTTTGCGCTAAACAGAATTAAAATTCCAGTAAGATCTTTCTGTTCTTGTTAAAACAAGAAGATTGTCTTCTGTAAAACAGAAGCCCTTGGATCAAAAATCCAACGGTGGGGAAAAATCCCCAAATCACTCAGAGAATGATCTCTTTAACAAATTTAACAAATTAATGGGCACTATATAAAGGCCCCTAGACCCCAATTCCAAAACACAACAAAGAGAAATAAAAAAAACCAGAGAAGAGAGAAACTCAAGAAACAAAGAGAGAACTCCTCTAAAGAACTCTGAGGAGAGTTCAGAAAGAAGAAAAAAGGTAAAGACCTTTCTAAAAAGAAGAAGTTCTTCTGAATAGATCATTGATCTATGAACAAGATCAAGGATCTTCAATAAAAAATATATATATTAAATAATGAAGGCATTGCCTTTTGATGAACCAATGGTTCTTTGAAAACAAGAAAATTTGTTTTCTTTGATCTAAAATTGATCAAAATAATAAAATAGTGCCCTGCACTTGAAAAATCTGCATTGTTGCGCTCCCGGGTTGGCGCAAGCCACTAGGGGAGCGCCACATGTCAGCTCCAGAATAATCTGTGCTATGCACTGTTAAAATAGAGCACTGCTCTCATGAATTGGCGCAGCCCACCAGAGCGCGCCACGTGTCAGAAGCACAACAGCGCAGCGCACTGCGCTTATGCTCACTAAAGCGTGACACGTGTCACCTCCACATGGACTTGCGCCTTGCGCTCCTCAATCAGCGCAATGCGCCTGACAAGCCATGTGGCACTCAGTCAGACTAATTAATGCAATGCATTATCAAGGGCAGAGCCCAATAAAGAAAGGTCTATCAGACCAAACAAAGTGCTATGCACTATTAAAAGGAATAAAGCCCAAACAAAGGTCTGTCAGGCTCAAAATAGATGTTGTGCATCATTTAAAAAAGGGCAGAGCCCAATTAAAAGGGGGCCTAATAGGCCAGACAAAATGTACTGCATTATTAAACAGGGCCAGAGCCCAAATAAAGGCATAACAGGCCAACTACAAATAAAAATGTTGAACATCTTCAACTGGACTTAGCCCAATCATGGCCATAAGTCCTCAAATTAAATTGACTGAGCACAACTGCTCCCTTAAATCAATTTACATCCGGTTCAAGGGTACATCTCCGAACTCCTCTGACACCTATCGTTGTAATCCTTCAACGACGTTAGAGAGGTGACGGGTCCCGACAACCATACATCCAATGGACCCTTATGTCCCTAAACTGGAAATGGACCACCGCATTCCTAAACTGTAACATGGACCACTACGTCCCTAAACTGGAACAATAGAGCTCTCAAATGCTCTTTTGTTGGATCTAAACGATCCCGTTTAAGTTGATCTTAGCCTCAAATATGGCTAACGTATCCTTAAGCAGACTTTAGTCCCACATTGGACTATAGATCCCCCAATCAACTCTGGTTCAAGGGTACATCTCTGAACTCCTCTGACATCTGTCGTTGTAATCCTTCAAAGTCGTCAGAGAGGTGACGGGTCCTGACGACCATATATTAAATGGACTACTATGTCCCTAAACTGGAACAATAGAGCCCAAATGCTCTTTTGTTGGATCTAAACGATCCTGTTAAGTTGATCTTAGTCTCAAATTGGACTAACGTATCCTTAACGAACGTTTAAGCTGATCTTAGCCTCAAACATGGCTAACGTATCCTTAAACTAAAACCCCAAACCCAAATCTAAGTAAATACGGATTTGGACTAATCCACGTCCTACGGGCCACAATATAAATTAGTCTCCGTATACAATCAACGGACAACCACAAATAAAACAAACACACACGACATGAAGTGAAATTCTGGAGAAGGAGAAAGTTGTTACCGCGATGCGGTAGCGATTAACTGCAGGGGCTTGCGCCTGCAGGGAAGAGCGTCCCCACAATCAAAAACCCCTCAAGCGAGGGGGAATCTGACGAAGTCTGCTACATCGGCCGCATCCGTCTAAACCTCCGATACACGGTGCCATAAATCAACTTGGCATCTTCAGAGAGGTGGACGGATAAAACCAATTAGCATCTGCCCCGAATCTCAGGCAAGACGTTCAGTCTTGGCCGTCATTCGGAGGGGAACATCCGTATTTATTTATTTAACATATTTTTCTTTAGGTACCTCTGCACTCTAAAAAAATATATACGTAATAGAAATTGACCAGAGGGTTTTAACTTGCAAGGTTATCTTCTAGATGAAATAAGCACATTTTGTTCCCGCTATCTGGACAAGAATATTGAGACGAAACTTAACCGGCCTTGGATAATTCAGGACGGGCCATATGTTAAAGCTGATTATAAGAGAGGAGACCCTATATTTATCAACAAAATATATCGGTTTATCCTCCTCAATAGCGTATGTCTTAAAGAAATTAGAGATTAAATTTTTTTGGATTGATTGTTATATTTGTATGTATGTGTATGAAATGATATAATATTAATATCATAATTTATTGTTGAGAACAGAATTCATATTGATGAGATATGTGAGGTGCATCCTGATTGAAATGATGAACGATTGGAAAAATATCATCAGGATAATTTTTGTGATTGGGTTGCAGATCATGTAAGTTGTTTGAATAATATTTTATTGCTACCAGTCTTAATCTAAAATTATATCGTTATGTATTTTCCGTAAAATTTGTTTTACCAGATCCACAATCCGAACTTGTTTGCATCATTAGAGAGAGATTCAAGATATTTAGTTCAATTTCCTAGGAAGGAGGTTGCATACTATAAAGGATTTGGTGTCCTTAAATACAAATTTGAAGTTAAGCACATAAAAACATGTCGAACCACTCAGAATAGTGGGATTGCGACCGTAAGATCGGATGGTGTGATTTATTATGGATACTTAAATTGCATACTTGGCATCCAATATTCCGGACGATCAGAACCGTTTTATATATTTCAGTGTATTTGGTACGATACACGAACTGATATGGATAACTGGAGAAACAATCTCGGGACTTGGAAAGATAAATATGGATTTACTAGTGTGAACACACTTCGATTTTACGGTCATGACGATCTATTTATCTTTCCGCAACAAGCGTTTCAAGTATACTGCTCACAGTAATTGAAGCATCCGGGATGGACTGTCGTATGCCGTTGGAAACCCAGGGATGATTACGATGTTCCAGAATTCGAGGATCGTATAGAGGACAGTGATGAGGATGAAGAAGAGAGAAAACTTAGAGTGCTCCGACCGTCTGTTTCCAAAGACGGGTTGTATTCAGCTAATCGTGAAGTTATGTGGGGTAAGAATGATATCGATGATGAAATCAAGTAAATATGTTTAATGCGTCAACGAAACGAAAAAAGTTATCAGTAATGTTATATTATTACTTCATATTTCTACGATCTATACATATATTGCATGCATATGTAATGATTTTACTCTTATGTAGGTGTAATGACGACGCCCAGAGCAGCGAGTTGTGGCAGAGGCACCAGTCGTGGCAGAGGCAGAATAGGGAGCTCCAGAGAGCTGGTCTTGCACCCTGATCCGTATCCCCTTCGGATAACTCCTTCCATGTGGACTTTGCCACACCTCCAGGTATATTGCACAGATATTCATTTTGAATGTAATATTATAGATATACATGCATATTTATTTTAAAATTACTTATATACTCAATGTTTAATTGTTTAGCTGTAGGTGGTGCGTCCACATCAGAGGCAGAGGTCGCTACCGTATCTGCAGGTATGTTTATATATCCTATAGTGCATGCATATTGATTTAGAATGTTATATTATAAATATACACACATTCTTTTTTCTCGTACTTAGATAATCAGTTTTTTTTTGTCTAGCTGTAGGTGGTGTCTCCACATCCCGGGCAGAGACCACCACCGCACCTGCATGTATGTTTATATATCCTATAGTACATGCATATTGATTTAGAATGTTATATTATAAATATACACACATTCTTTTTTCTCTTACTTTGATAATCAATTTTGGATTGTCTAACTGTAGATGGTGCCTCCACATCCCGGGCAGAGGCCACCAGCGCACTTGCAAGTATATTTATATATCCTATATTGTATGCATATTGATTTAGAATGTTATATTATAGATATACACATTATTTTTTCAATTACTTATATAATCTATTTTTAATTGTCTAATTGTAGGTGGTGCATCCACATCTGGCGCAGAGACCACTCCCACCACTTCCGTTCCCTCCGCGCAGTCTGCAGATTAGTATTCTTAAATATAAAATATTTTTTCATTTTACTTATCCTCTAAGACTAATCATGAACTTCATGTAATTTTATTGTCAATTTTTATTTTCTAGTTGGAGGGGATGCGTCCACGTCCGGGTCACCGGCTGTTCCCGCTCATGCTACTGCCCGGGCCCGGGCCCGGGCTCGTGCTGCTGTCGCCGGAGGTATATATCGCACTTCAATTTTCATTAATCCTTAATTTCTAAATACCGTTTTGTCTTGATATTGCTTTTCTTGATATTTCTTGTAGATGCAGGGCAGCCCCTCCCCGAGAGGGGGACTCGAGGGCCAAATCGGTCCCACGGGCTGAGGCCCGATAGAGCTAAAAGGGAGGCATCATTTCCCCTCTTTTTTACCTCCGATTATCACTATACTAGCGATTATGCCGATAGGTTCGGCCGGTATATGGAGGATGGGAGCCGCATTCAAAAGAAGTATCCACTTCACGTTCAGTGGGGCGATCAGCACCGGTGCTTATTTTCCCTTTTCTGAGATCAGGCTTGGGTATTAATATTTTCATTTGACTTATCAAATAAATTTATTATTATTTAATACTTATAATTTAAATACATTATTTTTTTGTATTTGCAGTTGGATTATGACTTTCAGCCTGTACTCGACCCTGATCATCCTGACAAAGTGCTCGATCTTCAAGCTCTTTACCTGAGCCTCATAAAGAATATGCAATCTAAGGTCCGATATAATAGAAACAAGCTGAAGATCGATTGCTATTTAGTATGGCTGGCGACCCCCGAGGCGGAGAGAGCGGCTCTCCTACATTCTCCGGTTTTTGCCAGAGTTGACGTAAATACATGGCCTCTGTTGTGCCAATATTATGACTCAAGTGCAAACAGGTTTGTAATTAAAATGTAATTCATTATTTAGTATATAATTTATTTTTTGTATTGCTTAATTAGAAAACTAAATCTGATTATGTTGTGCAGAAACATGCCGATTAAAATAAGGAGAATAGAAAGTCGGCGAAGAGGGGTCGCCCACTTACACAGGTGGCTCGAGAAACATTACTCATGATATGGAAGTATCGGTAAATTACAATTGATCTATTTTGATATAATGGAATATTAAGAGTTATTTTATAATATATGTAAATTTTTGGTGAATTGTAGAGAGCTTAGACCCTGGCGCAGGGTGGTACACCGAGCGTATTGACCGCGTATCTTGTCGTCCACGGCATCTCGACAGATCCCGCCACGGACGAGCTTCGATTCCCCGACACCGCTACCCTGGAGTATTGCGTAAGTGTTAATATTTATTCTAATTCGAATGAAATTTTTTTTTTGATAAGTTCAGATTTAAATGATATACTTATGTTTTAATGGTTAATGTGGGTGTAGGAGTGGGTGGTGGAGCAGGCGGAAGGATCGGGGATCGATTTAAGTTGATAGACCGATCCGATCCAATTGACCCCAATCCTAGACGTCGCACACGGAAGGCACCACGGAGGTTGGGAGAGAAGCCGGAGACTGGATTCTAGCCAGGCCCATATGAAGTTGATCTCCACTCCGGCAGTTACTTCCCCTACACCCCGTGAGCGACATCTGAAGCATGATGTTGCCATCTTGACCACCGTCGAGGAGTTGAAGGAGATGTTGTTATGTATATTACTTATTAGTAAAATATTATTTCATATTATAGATAGTAATATATGCAATATTAGTAGACTGGGCTTATTTGGTTTTAGACTTAGGTTTGATTAATCTGTCTTATATAAAACTATCTAATTAAAACGAACTGTATAATCATAACCATACCACATCTTTCTTCATTTTGGAGTTTAAAAAGTTATGATTATCCAAAATTCAAAATTTGAGAAGAGAACATTTTTTTGTAAATTAGATAACACCAAAATCAAGCATCCAATCAAAACTAAACAATTAAGGAGAGATACGGGCTTACAAGTTAGAGTAAGCATCATTTCTACCTCTATTTAAAATAAACTACTGTTTTCCAAACTAGATATCCAAACTAGGCCTAAGTCCCTAAGTATACTTAGATTGAAGTATAAAAGCATAACTCTAAATGTATGGAATTTCAACATGTATAAATTCTCATACATAACATATGAATTTCAACAGAACGTGTGGAATCTCTACAAAGCATATATAAATTTGTTGTTTCGCAATAATCTGATAATTATATGAATTTGACTAAAATCTTATATACTGTTCTTACTCGTTTATTACACAAATACAAAATTTTACAGATTCGGCATACTATTTCGGCTGCGGCTCCACAAGCCACTATCTCGGCTGCGGTTGCACAGACCGCTCTTATACCTCCACAGCCCGCTCAGACTCCCGCACAGTCCGCTCCTTCATTAGTCGTGTTTTTGACGATTCAGGGTTGCACCGAAGAGCAGATGAGCCAAATTACGACGATTATCATAACTTGAGGAGCTGAACCAAGTTAGGGTAGCTTTATTTATAATTTTGAGAATGTATGTATTTATTTGATATATATTGTATATATTTTGGACGATATTGGTGGTTGTTTGTATGTTTACGATGATTTTAGATTGATTTCTTATCCTGTTTGTTTATTCTTTTATATATTATATGTGAAATGTTGTATATGAATATTTCTATATTTGGCACTATGATATATATATTATTGTGCACAGGGTGGGGGAAAAAAGGAAAGCCCTTTTTATTTAAAAAACCTGATATAATGTCCCTCACCTACGGATTAATCCGTAGGGACAAGTTTTGCGCCTACACATTTCTCCGTAGAGACAAAATATCAGAATATCTGATATTTTGTCACTATGGACTCAGTAATAGGGACAAAATTCTAAGCCGTAGAAGCATTTATGAGGCCCTACGGACAACTCCGTAGGGGCAATTATTTTATTTTATAAACAGATATATTAAATAAAGATTATGTACCTGTGGAATAGTCCGTAGGGATAAATATCCCTACGGATTAAGACGTAGGGGCAATTATTACTCCGTAGAGGCATGTTCAGAACAAAATCTTACACCTGCGGCCTTTGGACCTACGGAGGAATTTTATGTCCTTACGGATATATCCGTAAGGCAGTGGATTGCCCCTACGGCTAAATCCGCAGGAGCAAATGATTATTGTAGTAGTGACGGAAGGAGTGAGAGCTAGATTGATATAGATGTGAATCGAGAAGGGGGAAAAACCTTAAACAAATAATTTTAATAATATTTTTTAAAATTTTATTCTATTTTTTCTCTGCTTAAGGGCAAAGCATTCTTTCCTTTTATAACAAAGGTCTAATTTTGACAAAAAAAATAATCAAGCATTTTTATAGCTAGACAGTTATATAACCACAAAATTTAAGGAGGAAATTTGTCTTGAAACATAGAGGAGTTATGTCACCACAAGTGATAGATGTTTAGTGAAATCAAAGATAACGTGAGCTACATTTTGGATTTTGCATTATAAGAGTAAATCAGAATAAAGTAATGCTTAGGGGCAAACAAATTTATTTAGGCAAACTGTAATTTGCAAGAAATATTCTGATTTCTGTCAGATTTAATACAAACCACTCCCAATTAAAAAAAAAATCAGAATTTTGTTATTTGCTCAAACAAATTCTCATAATTAATTTATTTAGAGAAATCCTTCTGTAAAAACATTAATAACCAGTCGCTAACTAACAAAGTTGCAAGAAAATAGAGTTGGAAGGTAATAGCCATGTTCTATATTTACCTTGCAACTTTTACATTTACTAGTTAACTTCCACATATATCATTTAAATTTACGAGTTAACTGTATTCATATATAATTTAATTACTACATCACCAACATATATTAAAGTATCCAGATCATTAATTAATATATACTAAATGGCAGGAAATACCCTTAATATTTACTCTAACATTCCGTTGACTTTCTAAAACTAGCACTTTTCCCCTTTCAAATTTAATTTATTACCAAAATATCCTTCATTTAAATATTTAATTAAAATATTTATATTAAGCTTTTTTTGTAATACCCCTAAAATTCTAAGTAACTTTGATGTATCCCATTATTCTTCCATATTACCTGCACCTCCCAAAACTCTTTAAATACTACATCATTAAATGATGATTGATTTTGAAAAAAAACTATAAAAAATGTAAATAACCTTACAATCCCATTTTATTCTTTACATGCTTTCAAATTCCCAAACAAAAATGGCTTGATCGAGTTAGGTTATCTAATAAGATTTGATTGATATAGGCGTTATATTTTGTAAGTGTTGATTGATTTGGTATTTTTATGTTAGGATTTGCATAATTCTATATATATTTTGGATTAGGATTTTCTAAAATTGGATTATTTTATATTCAGGTTTCTTAATTTGGAAGTAAACAGAGGATAAGAGAAGAGAAGAAGAAACAAAGAGCTTATGAGGAAAAAAAGAGATCTTTCACTTCTTTTACTTCTATTTGGACAATACCATCCACTTCTTTTTCTTCTTCTCTTGTATTACCTTTTTTCTACATGTGTGATGTCATATTGCCATCTTCTCGATTTTCTTCTTTTCTTCTTTTCTTTCCTGCGGTGCTTCTATTTCTATATTGATTGCGCCATCTCTTATATCTCTTTTTTCTACTTCTTCATATATCTCTACTACTGTTTTATGATTACAAACAACTCCTCTTTTAGGTGGTGCTTTTTCTTCTACTTCTCTATAGACCGTGTAATCTTCTTTTTTTTTTATCTTACTCTTCTGTAGCTCGTATTTTCCCTATTTTTCTAGTGATATCTTCTCCTTTTTCTTCTTCTACCTCAATATGGGCAATAGCTTCTTCTCTTCATTTTCCTTCCCCTTTTAACACTACTACTTCAATATCAGAGATACCATTTGTTCCACTTTAGTTTTCTTTTTTTCCCTATTAACTATTTTTTTTCTTCTTTTGATCTTATTCCTTCTTAGACTTTTTTTCCCCTTGATCTCTTGATCTTGAAATAATTTCTTCTTGATTTTTTTTTCATGATAAGACCTCTTCTTGAACTTGGCTCAATTGCTCGTGATTATCTTTTATTCTTCTTCTTAATCTTTTAATCCTTTTTATTTCTTTGTGAAATCTCTTCTTGATCTATGTTGATGATATGACTATACTGGTGATGACCCAGTAACTATCAGATATCTCAAGCAACTTTTTCAGCAGCAGTTTGAGATGAAGCAAATTGCACATTTGCACTATTTCTTGGGGATCGAAATTGCTTACTATCCCCGTGGACATCTTCTATCATAGCAGAAGTACATTTCCGACCTTCTTGTAAGAGTCACGGTTGATAATTCTACTATTACTGACAGTGTTTCTATAATTACGCCGATGAAGTTTCATCTGAAGTTTCGTCAAGCAGATGGAGGAACTCTGCCTATATCCATTTCACAGATCAAGTGACCGATCTCTTTATGAAACCTCAAACACGTATCCAACTTTTGCTTTTCTTGTCCAATTTCTCGGTTTATAATCCACCGTGAGTTTTAGAGGGGCTGTTAAGATATGCATATCTTTTATCATATATTTTATATCATTTTGTATTTATCCTTTTATATTGAGGTTTACGTGTATTATACGTATATTACGTATTAGGTTTTCATCTTGTGTGTTATATATAGAGAGACATATTGTTTATTTTATTTTGATCCATGGTTAACAATATTTTTCCTCACTCAAAGTCAAAGGTTTCTAACAAACTTAATTTTTTTCTCTCTGAAAAATGGGCCTTATCCTTACTTGAAATGTTATTAAGAGTTTTATATGAGTGTAGATAAAGATGGGGAATGGGATTGGTGCTTTTGCCTTCAGGATTCTTTTGGGTCTAAAGCTTTATTTCCAATTGTTTCTTATAGAATATGATAATTAATATTTAAGACTTAATTTATTCATATGCTGTGACACATACAAAACAGTAATTTATTATAAATACGTAAATTTAAAATTTAATGGGCCTGCCGTCTGCAGTATAACGCAATCCCAAAGGCAATAATGGAGGCAAGGGTGTGGCCCACCCAACTTTAATCATGTCGGCCTCAATCCCTAGGATCAGTAAACCATTAACACATTTATAAGCCGAGAATAATGTAAGAAAGAGGAGGCTTTTTTGTTAGGTGACGTAAATAAACTGCATCCTCCGCTATTTTATTCGACGATCGGCATCCAACATCATCTTCTTTATCATCTTAAGATGTGGATACACCAAATTTCATGCGATTCCAACATCTTTTCACTGTAAATTTAGTAATGTAAAAGGTTTTATTGTCGGTAAACCGTTAAATTTGCACCCACTAAATAAACAGTGAAAAAGTGATGGAGCCGTATAAAATTTGGGTATATCAACACTTTAGATGATAAAGATGATGATGATGAATGCCGATCGTCAGGAAAAAATGATGGAGGGTGAATGTTTTTTGCGCCACCTAACGAAAAATCTCTCCACGGAGCTGTTTCCTCCGTTGTTCTCTTATAAGCGCCGCGTGACACAAAAACTGGTAGAATAAAATATATATTAAAAGTGATAATAATTGAAAACCAGTGTCATTTAGGAATTGAATATAGTATTAAAAAAAATCACAGGACATTCATAAAGACAAAAAGATCTTGTTGCCTGCTTAATTTATTTCTTATCTGGGTTTTTTCTTGAAAGGTAGCTCAAAATTGACTAATTACTAAAACACCCACCAATACTTGATAATTAATTACTATTTACTTCTTAAAACTTTAATTGATTTCTAAAAGTCTCCGACTTGCATATTTAATTTGCTTTCAACGTGCATTTTAAGCACACAAAATTTCATGGGTCCCATTCCCACATCCACGAGATGAAAACCTTAAATTTTTTTGAATTTTACTCTGGTGCATTTGATATTGGACTCAAGTGAGCATTCACCAAAGCCGATTCATCCAATGAGCTTTTGCCACCTGTCGGTTCCATCCTTCTGACCGTGTAGGTTTTAGTGTTGCAAATTTTTTTCTCTATTGTATTATAATAGATGCTTATGTCACTCACGTTTAATTAATTGTCTTAATTAGCAGCCCACGTGGAAAATCTTTTCTGTGATTAGCTTCAATGATTGTCGGTAAGTAAAATATATAATTAATAATACAAATGATAGTCCGTGAACACAAGTAGAGAAATTGAGACCGCGCTATGAACGAAAAACAAAGAACAAAGGTGGGGATGGGGACTTTGCGGTGGGCTGGCTGCCCCTTGTTGGATATGTATGCCCTAGAGGTCTTCATTGTATAGGATACTCGGGATATATATGTACATGACAATCTTGCTCAATATGATAGTATGCTATTTGGTTTTCTTTTATCTTAACATGTGATATGTTTTATTTGTTATTTCATATCGCTTGTACATGTTGATATTTCCCTTAGGATCCTTGCCTGACTACCAGCGTTATAATGACAATCATACTTGTGGGAGCTGGGTAGTCGATAAGCGCATCCTTAAATGTCCCTAGTCGTGGGAGTATCGAGATTGGACATCGATGCTCCAGAGTAGACTAGTGTATACATTTCTAGACTTTGACGAGGGGCGATGGTTGGTCTCGCAGCCATTGGTGTGATGCACCTAAAATTGTATACATGTGCTTACTGGGGGTGAATACACTGGACAGACTCGCCGAGAACTGGTTAGATGGTATTATATCTATCGTCAGATAGCAATTCTCAGGTGACATGAGTACAGATAGTCTGTCGACCTGAAGTCGTCATTTGTCTCGTGTGAGTTCCCAATGTACCTTGATTACTATCCTATTACGGCTCTATTGAGTCGTGCAAACAGATTTTAGTTGGGTACAGTCTCGAACCACATGGAGGCAGTGGGCGATTGTTGGGGATTCGTCTATCTCGATATAGAGAGTCGATATTGTGCTGTGTTCGGTTGGCCAACACCATAAGTCCCTGGCCAGGACGGATTGAGAATTACTGATAGTAAATCAGTAGATTCTCGGATGATATTGAGCCACATCGGCACGACTTGTCAGGGTATAAGGGGTCTGATGTTTTCCACCCCCTAGACCCGGCATGCGATACTTTCAGACGAACAGACCGGACTGTACGGAGATTGTCACGGACGGGCTCAGTAGGAGTTCGGACGAGTTTGCTCGTCAGCCTTTTTTGACAGATACCTGGATAGCCGTTACGTACAGCTAGTGCCACTGTTCTGCTTGTGGTTAAACCCACTGTCAGCGTACTGTCGAGTTTTTAGAGTCCCACACAGAGTTTTTTCCTAGTTCAGACGAAACGACGTAGAGGCCGTATGGTTTTACGTGCAGAATTTCGATCATATACGTGTACTAGATACACGAATTTTTGATCGAACGGATAATACTAGCGGGCTTATGATTAAGCCGTGTTCTAGAATTATAATATTGGATTATTTTCATCTCTTGGTACGAATACCGGTATGTATATACGATGAGGGGTATTCTTGTATTTTCGCAAGAGTGCTTCTAGAAGAACATACCTCAGTTGTGATAAATCCATTTTGTTTAAATGGATAATGAGGTGGAGGTATGAAGTGTTTTTTAAGCATGGTTGAAGCATGGCTACATTAGATGACTCATTCTTTTGGATAACTATTGAAACATGTCACATTATTTTTAATGATAAATGATATGCTTGATATTATCAACACTTAACCATTCTTTATGTTCTTCTTCACTTGACACTCTCTTTCCTACTTTGCTCTCTTTTTCTTCCTTAAACCCTAAACACTCTCATGAATTGAGAAACCGAGGATTATTGAGACAAATTAATCCAATAAATATTCTCTACATCTACTAAGCTACGTAGATTAGCAAATTAGGTACTTTAGTTAACTCATTCTAGAAGTTAGAGCTTGAAACATAGACTCTTGGATGGATCTTCTTCGACCCGAGCAGGCCGATAACCAAGCTTGATCCACGGGAAGCTTAAGAAGAGGATAAGAAAACCCGAAAGACTTGAACACACAGGTATAAATCACTTTATAATAGATTAGAATCTTTGTTAGATATCTAATTAGGGCTTATGATCGATCTTGAAAATTTAGTCGATGTTGCCTGCAATAAAATAATTTTTTGTTAATTCCGCCTTTCTACAAATCTACAAATCCTGTGGCTACATTGACTTACACCCCTATCCCATGTTTCACCTTATGGTGGCTCCACACATTATCCAATTGCGTAGCGCAACTAAACTCATTTAAGTAATGATATAAATGTTATAAAGATGACCTTTTCTCACATCAGCTGATATTGACCCCATAACCAATTAGTTTTGTCATTAACAGAGATAATTTTCCACACGGGACACAACATAAGACCCTCTTCTGTCTTTGTTTTTTTATAAAAAAAAATATTCTTTATATAATTTGGTTCTTACTTAAAAGTCCCCCAAAATATACTAAATAATAAGTACCTCCCAAATTTTAAAAAATTACTTATTAGCCCCTCAAAATATTCAAATTGATGTTAAAAGACCCGCAACTAAAAATCCCCATGCCCATGCTCCAAATAAAAATTTGGGTTAGGGATTTGCTCCAATAACCCTTCTTCATCTAAAATCCCGAAATTTAGCCCCAAATACAAATTAGGGTCAGGCATTTACTCCAACTCATTTTCATCATCTAAAATCCCTTAATTTAGCCCCAAATAGAAATTAGGATCAACTATTTACTTCATCAATCTTGAATTGGCCATTAAATATAGGCCTTCTTTTTCAATCTTCTCCAACCATGAACGTATGGAGTGCACGGGTTATTCAGTTAAAGGAAAAACCTAAATCATTGGAAGATAAATTTTCCGAGAAGAGGAAGCTGAAGAGGAAGCTTAGAATCAGAGAAAATGGTGGTTTTTAAATGAAGTAATGGGGTAATTCATGGGGGTATTGAGGGTATATTAAAACTTGGTTGACGACGATGTCAAATTTGGATGGTAAACTTGCAGGGGACAATAACTAACAACTTAAATGTTTTGGGGGCTGATAAATAATTATCAATTTTTGGGGGCCTTTAAGTAATCAGTATATTTTGGGAGGCCTTTAAATAAAAAACCTTATATAATTTGGTTGTTTTCTTTTGGACATTAATAAAGAAAAAAATGCAACCTTCGTTTCCTATTACCTTCCTATTGGGCGCCGTGAATAATTCAAGATTTTTCTTATTCCAAAAATCTTAGGGTTTAATTCCTACCAGCGTGGCAGCATGTATCAAGGGATAAGTATTCTATGTAATTAATTTCTAGATGATATGCGACCCACCTCCTCTATCTCTTTGGTAGATGCAGTGTACATGTAAGCATGAATTAGCAGTCGATAGAAAAAGTATTTACCCGACCGTTAATACTTTAAGTAGTAGGCCATCTCGATCAAAGGGATCTTTTGTTTTATCTTGGTATTCGGTTGATGTGGTCAATATATTAATTTAACATGGCTAAATTGCACAAATATATCCATCAATTTTCATATATTTTGCACTTGGTACCATGAACTTTAATAATTACAGATAAGTATCATGAACTATTTTTTTTTGGACATAACTACCATACGACGTTAAATTTTGTGTCTTAATGGACCATTATACACATCGAAAGTTTAGGCGTTGACTGAGAACATAAGGGTAAAATGGGGAAAACAAGTCAAATATTGTGACTCGGCTGTTAAATATAACGTTTATAGACCGAAAAAAGTTGATGGTATTTAGTTGCAATCGGGAGTGATAGTTCATGATACTTGTTTGTAATTAATTCAGTTTATGATATCAATCACAAAAACGTGAAAGTTGATGGCTACATTTATACAATTTAGCCATTTAACATCATCCTTATATAGTAATAGTCATTTGAATTAAGATCCGGTAGAATCTTCATGTGTAATATAAGATACATTGCTTAATAACACCTAAATTATTCACTCATCTTCCCCTAAAATACCTTATAGTGTGTTTTCTCCTCGAACGTTAATTCAACTTATCTTCAAACTACTCACTAGGATGTTGCAATTTTAAAGTTTTGAGTTATCTGATGAGTGATTTTAGGACATGTTTATGTTAGAATAACCATATGTGTGACAAATATCCTATTACTATATTGTATAGCATATGAGAGTAATATTTGTGGTGGTTATTCTCATGCAATTTTGAATCAACATTTACTTATGAGTAGTTACCATGGAACCACTAGGCAGTTTTGAAAACTACCATAACTCCTTTAATGGAAGGAGTTATATAAAAAGAGTCCTTACCTATACAATTAACAAGAAAAGACACAAATACGACTTGTAAAATAAAGATGTTGTTTGTTCTTCCTATCGGGATACTCTACGGTATTGGGATAGGGAAGAAAAATCAATGGGTCTTAATTATTCTTAATCTACATCACATGATTCAAGGTAAGTTTCTCTGGACTTATGTATGGCATGGCGTGAGATGATCAAGTCGTTAATCATGCCGTATAGATTAAGAATATATTTTATTCTTACAATTGGTATCAGAACCAGGTTTTCCATGGTTAATGATCATGATTTTTATCCATGATTGATATAGAAATGGAAAATTAAATAACAACCCAAACAATTAACATGGATCATTTTTTCTTGTTAAGCCTATGTGATAATGGTGTTTTGAAACTTGTATATATTATTAGCAAGAAAAAGATAGCTCTGATCCTTAATTGTTGGTGCTGACCACTTTCTTAAGAGATTAACATTCTAAATCCTTGAGTAGATCCTACAATTAATTCATTAAGTTTATTGATTTTTATGTATATTCAAATTTGTTTGGATATTCCATCATCTTTCATTTCCTTGATCAATGTAAACTTATGGTTTAAAACATTTTATGAATTAGAGGCAAAGTTGATTTATTTTAATAGATAAAATATATTGCGCGGTCAATTTTCAGATCTAAATTATTTAGGCAAAATTTTAGACTGTCTTGCAAATATTTAGACTTTCTCCGCAAATTTCTGGACTGTTTTGCAATTATTCAGAATTTTTTCTTCAATTATAGAATATAATTTTTGTAATTATTTGGATCTGTTTGCAAATTTTTTTGAATAGAAACTGAATTCAGAGGTCTTACTATAAATGTTGCAGTAAATTTCATTATTTACAAATTAGTCCAGAATATACATTTTGCAAATTTCAGAGGCGGTTTTGTAACAGCCTAAATCCATTATACATGATTATTGTTTTATGCCTATTTTTAGTAGTTTTTTCATAAAAGTTCAGATGAAAATAATTCATATAATTTGCTTATAATGTTATAATCATGTTAGTGTTATCCTATATGGATTATACATGATATTTGGTGAATTTTATGAATCGAAAATTATATAAAATTTCCCATACATTATGTATATCTTAAAGCAACAATTTCTTTTGATATACTTATTCGTTTTTTATGATCCAACATTCATTGGAAATCATTTCTCAAGCTAAACGCATATTGTCGATTTATACTATCATGTACCAAGTATAAATATTTTGTTTATGGACATGTGTTGTTTCATCATATATAATTAAAATGATGGATTAAAATTTAGATGTCGTTCACAACTAAATTATCTTATGAGTTAGGAGTAGCCACAACATCCTAATTTATGTGATATTAGTATATTATGGTTTTCTTCACATATAGTTGGTTTCGTATTTACATGACATCAAATATTGCAATTATTTTCATTTAGATAATTACTTGGCCCCACCGGGAAGTGATTATTTATGTGGTTCAATTGTAATAAGATAGCTTAAAAAATATTAAAATTGAAGTTTCTTATGCCCACAGGAAAAAAATTTGTCTATCTGATAATACATGGCTAATCTTAATATATTGTAATTATTAGATTCATATATTTAGCAACATCCACCCACAGAAAGGTTGCATTTACTAATAAAAATAGACATTGGTCTATTTTAATATACTTAGGTTATCATGGCAATGATGCGTATATTGACTTGATTATAAAGTTATTCCTGCTTGTAATCCTTGCATATGTATCTAATGATAAAACTTAAGAATTTTGAATTCAGTGGGAATGAATTTTCTCGTACGTAAAGTTTGAGAAATTATTTTACCTTCTTAAGGTTATAAAGGATAAACTTAAAGTAGATCACTCCCGTTATTAACTAACTCATAAAGCATAATTTATCCAAAATATGGATAATTTGGATGAGGGAAATAATGATATCCTCGATAATAAGAAAGATTTAAACACGGGGTTATGGAAAAATGTCATTGCAACGACCCATGATGAGAAAAATATATCTGAAGGTAATGGAATAACTTTATATATTGCTATGAAGTTTTCACAAGTGTTATGGTTGAGAAATTTGTTATAAGACTTAAAAAAATTGACACATATTAAAAGTTTTACCATCTACTATGACAAATCTTAGTTTCCTAACAACAGTATATAAAAAGTCGATTAAAAACATATCGACATAAGAATTCTAAGATTATAGATCAATTTCATAAGCACATTTGGTTTTTAGCACATAAAGACGGAGTCCATAATTATTGACATATTGGCTAAAGTATTATGTGCTATACCATTTATGGGTTATGTAAGAAATATGAATCATAAGGAATTAAGTGTTGTATGCCATTTTCTATGATTTATATATTTGTCCGTCTAGACATATGGATGTTGTTAGTATTTGGCACATGACTAATAAAGTGTGCACATTCTATTTTAGTCATGTGGTTATTGCTTTTAAAGTAAATTTAAAGTTGGACTTTGAATGATTATAATAATTATCCATAAAGCTATTTTTATATGCATATGAAGTTTCTTTAAAATAAATTAATAGCTCATTAAAGTGTAACTATTTAATTGGCCATAAAGTATAGTTATAAAGATATTATATGATTAAGATATTACTATGATATTTTGAGTCAAGTGGGAGAATGCTAGAATAACCATATATGTGACTCAAACATCATATTACTATATTATATAGTATATGAGAGTAATATTTATTTTCATGCCCCACTTCCCAAGATACAAAAAATTCAGGACGTAACTAGACCAGCCAGGCTACCTACGGTAAGAAATCATCTTTCCATAGTCTTATTAAGGTTGTCATGCAATAATCAGGTAATAAAATAAAATATCTAGTACTAAACATAGGTCCAATACCATAATACACGATAATAGAAATCAAGGCAATAGTGGAAGCAAGAACTGGAATAACAAGTCTCAATATGATCCAAGGGATAAATACGAAACAATAACAATTCTGGCCTCTTAAAGGCTTTCAAGATAAAACCATTAAGGGTTCAGTACTATAGATAAACCTAATTATCAATAACTAAATAAACGATGAACTTCTCATTACTCGGCAAGATTCTCAAAATAATCTCGATCATGCAGTGCTAAAGTCAAAAGATCTGGGCCATGCAAAACCCAAACATTAGAGGGTCATAGATAATATAATCATGAATATAATTAGAGTGTAATATAATATACCATTATACGAGTAAACGATGTCATGTGAGTAAACCATAAACAATAGAAATAACAATATTATAATGAGCAAGTATAATAAGGAAATCAAACAAGAAAGATACAATAATACAATGATGTACCCATCAAGATATGACCATCTCTCGTGTCATGTGTGTTCTGCATGTCCATGTCGCTAAGTTATATATCCTACGGATATTCAAGGTCAATCGATGCAATCATTCAAAGGTTCAGTGAAGGTCGAACTTATCACTTATGGAAAGGCAAAACCATGCGATAACCAGGATATACAAGAATGGACTATTGAGTGATGTTAAAATATCATTCCAAGACACGAGTAAATATCTTCGCAACGAGTTGTCGAATAATGACCGTATCACTATTCCAAGGCATGAATGCCCCTATCAATGTACCATCGAATGATATTTGGCAGAACCTATAAGCAATCCTCTCGATCCCCATTTATGAGAAAACCGTAGTATCTCTCGGGAGGATGAGAAATCCTACTAGATCCGCGGAGTGGCTGAGGTTCGTCCGGGGTTATTGAATCCTGAGGTTCTGCCAAATCTTCAGTTTGTGGTCGCTGAATTTCTTCCAGTTCCACCGAACTCCCACTTGTTTCTTTTGCAAGAAATTTCCACTCTAAAAAGGTGGTGTGGCGAGATATAAACATCTTCTGTTCCTCGGTGTGGTAGAACAGATATCCTATTGAATTTTTAGGATATCCCAAAAACTTGCATAAAACTGAACGTGCCTCTAATTTGTCCGGATTTTGTACTTTTACATAAGCCGGACAACCCCATATCTTAATACGTTTAAGATACGGCCTTTTGCCATTCCATATCTCGAATGGTGTCTTAGGCACGGATTTGGACGGAACATCATTCAAAAAATATGCTGCTGTTAAAAGTGCATGTCCCCAAAATGAAAGAGGCAACTCAGCATTACTCATCATGGAGCGAACTATATCCAATAGGGTACGATTCCTCCGCTTTGATATACCGTTGTGCTGTGGTGTATACGGAGGAGTAAGCTGAGAGAGAATTCCATTCTCTTTTAGGTAATCTAGGAATTCCGTGCTTAAGTACTCCCCTCCTTTGTCAGATCGGAGGATCTTAATACTCTTGCCAGTCTGGTTCTCTACTTCGTTTCTATATTCTTTGAATTTCTCAAAAGCTTCAGATTTTTGTTTCATAAGATACACATACCTAAATCTAGAGAGATCGTCAGTGAATGTGATGAAGTACGAGAACCCACCCCTTGCATGTATAGACATCGGACCACACATATCACTGTGTATGAGCCCCAAGAGCTCTGCTGCTCTCTCTCTATGTTCGGTGAATGGAGATTTAGTCATCTTTCCTTTGAGACAAGATTGACAAGTTTCATAAGATGAAAATTTGAACATATCCAAGAGTCCATCTTTATGCAACTTGCTCAGTCTTTTCTCTCCGATATGACCAAGTCTACAATGCCACAAGTTGGATTCGTTCACATCTGAACTCTTCCTCTTGCGTGTGTTTTGTACATTAAGAACTGTATTCTGATTTAGAACATAGATACCATTACACAGTGTACCTTCTGCAACCAATACTTTATGAAGGTAAATGTTCATGATATTTCTATCAAGAACAAAGTTATATCCATCTTTATCAAGTAAAGAAACTAATATGATGTTGCAAAGCATGGAAGGCACATAGTAGCAATTGTTCAAAATCATAGTATTGCCATTTGGCATTACTCGGTGATATTCACCGACGACAGCAGCATTAACTTGTGCTCCATTCCCTACTCTGAGGGACATATCATCAGGTCCAACTATCCTACTTTTTCTCAGTCCCTGCAATAAATTACAGATATGAGATCCTGATCCGGTATCGAGTACCCAGGAGGTAAAACTGACTGAAAAACAGTTCTCAATAACAAGAACACCTGAAGAAGACGCAACAGTATGTTTCTTCTTCGATGGGTTTATCAAGGAATTCAAACTTTCCTCTTTCCCTTGCTCATACTTATGACAGTTGTCGTAAGTTAGAGCCGAAAAGACGTTCCCCAGCCCCGAATAAGAATTCGGATCGGTCAAGTGATACATTTTATTATCTTGATTAGGGCGTGAAATGGTTGCTACCTGGAGAGAGAGGAAAAACACTTAGCGCTCGCTCTTGCAAGATTAGATTGGTTATTTTATCTAACCAGGATGGCTCCCACTGTTTTCTCAAATTCTTCTTCAAACCCTAAAAGAAGAACTAGTCAGGATTAATCGCACGTCACAATACTTGCTTAACCTTTCAGCCAGGCTGGTGTTGGTACTTCGAGGGAGGTTTTCCAACGCTTTCATGAAGTTCCTTAATTACATAACCTCTTTTCCCTGAAGGCGTAGCCCCGCTAACACCGTTCTAGACACCTACTTGGTTTATAGCATTGATTGTTAAATGAAAAAATCTCCCAAGAGTAATCCTACTCATCAGTGGGATCGGGATCCAACCATCATTGTGTGATACACTAGATGGAATCCACTCTAGTCACCACACTCCAGAAGGTATGCTAAATATGCAAGTATCCTGTATATTTGAAACTCCCGATGTGGTTTTTTCCCCTCGGACCCAAGTGACCTTGACTTAGCCAACATATCAAAAGATCCTAGTCAAGTTCAACCCGTCATTATCTTGATTGCATTAGACCCACCCGTACAAGTCCTTGACTGAGCCAAAATGACCGCACGACTGTCCTAACTAATCGCATTACATGCTACAGAAAAATATTACATAGCTACCGAACACTACGCCTCGGCTGAGCACGAAATACGTAGCACGAATACTAAGCAATACCAATCTGAAATGACGGAGGGCTACGACTGGGTTTTTGGCGAAAAAACCCGTTAACGCAATGAACTTGATTTCGTTGAAAGAACCTGAGTAGTTTTATAAAAATATAGTGGCGAAAACTTTTGCTAAGGAGGTCACTCTCTGTGAAGGGATCTCGACTCTTTCTTCGTCGAATGAGGTGCAGGATATTCCAAACTGAATACCATGATGTAAAGTAAAAAATAAATCGACTATAGTGAAGTTATTACCCTGATGCAAACTTTTACTCAAGGGGTCACTCCTGGTGAAGGGATCTCGGCCCTTGCCTCGTCGAATGAGGTGCTGGATATTCCAAACTGAATACCACTGTGCAAAGCAAAAGAGAACGTCTGTAATGTCAGTTTTTAAAGCTTGGTTCCAACAATATCTTTTAGGTTTATTATCTTACATTAATCAAAATTAATGCATTCCCATTAATTTTTAACCTATCACACCAGAAATGAACGAAAATAAAATATACATATATGCCATCCGCATTCGCCATGGGGCCCCGTCATCACCTGTTAGGTTACTTAACTAACGACAGAGCGGGGGCTGGACTAGCACGGGTGAAAAACATATACAACATCTACCAGTATATATATAAGTATATATGACATTCGTCCCAGGCATGATAATAAACAACATCACAGATAACAATACAGAATGGTGGATAATCTTGGAGCCCCGGGTTTCATTTGAGCCGCAAATAAAACCCGACGTTCCTGGTTGTGTGGATAGCCTGTGCAATGAAAACCTGTACCCCCTACGAGTGCGGCGAATAGCCTGCCAGTTCTAGAATGAAGCCCCCTCCGTCTCAGCGCCTTAAGATGCGGGCTTGTTGCCTTCTAGAACCTGACTATTCGTGCACCCCATCGCGTGGTAATCCTAATACAGAAAATAAAAAAAAATATACAAGCGGTGACATCGACCTCAACCTGGTCGTGCCCCAAAATAATATACAACCCGGCAAAGACGGCAGTCCACATTTCGGACGCTCGCCCCACAATAACAAATGTACAAATGAATTTAAACAGTACCAACAATATTGCAACACTTGCTATCCATCACGACTATCCAACCACAATCACAGAACAAGCACACAACATCAACGCGAATGTCACGTTCACAAAACCCGTCTAAAAGAATATATAGCAGTCAGACGAGTTTTACCGATCGAGTGACATTCCCGGTCGCAGATAAAATTGAATGTACTGAAAATAAAATACGTATTTTAAAATTATGATCGATTAAACTTTCCAAGTGGTTCCCAAGTATCAAACCAACATTGTAACAAATCTGGGCCCAAAAAGTAATTATTCCAGAAACCACAATTTCCAAAAATAAGAGGCTTAGAAGAAATTTTGTTCACATGGGCCCCAAAACGGCAGCGGAACCGCCGCCAATAGGGGGTTTGCGCGGCGGATCCGCGGCGGTTTGGAGGGATCACGTGAGCAAATTTCTTCAGGGGTCTTAAAAAAGCCTGCATGATTTTTTACGACCATAAAATTGATTTTTCGAGCACGTTTAAAAATCGACAGAAAACTCATGATTTGAAATGCAGTTTTTGAAATTTTCGGTCGATCGTTATTCTAAACACGTTTAAACAAGCTAGTATAGGTTTTATGGGTGGCTCTGATACCATGAAGGGTTACCCTAGTGCCCCGGCCAACTTCCGTGGCCAAATGCGGAACAAAAATTTTCTAACGAACAAAAACTTGGCACTAGTTTAACTCTAAAATCCGGATCTTTCCATAAAACTAACTAGCTACATTAGGAGAGCTATCTACTATGATGAAGAATTCTTACCAAACGAGCCAAGTCCTTCGGTCTTCGTTCTTCATCCTTAGCTCCTACTAGCCACCTTGAACTTGCTTGATCTTCTTTCCTTGCTCCGTCGGTCCTCCGGGATCGAGCTTGTTCTCCGGCCTTCCTTGGACCTTGATGATCCACCCGGGGAATGTAATCCATGGCTCTAGCTCTTTGCTAAGTGTCAAAAGAGAAACTAGAGAACTTGTGACGCTAGTCCAAGTAATCTAGGATGTAGTTTGGATGTCTAAGTGTTTGCTATCTCTTTTCTAATCTCTTCACTTGTTTCTCAACACATGAGAATGTTAGTAAAGAGGAAGAAGATGAAGATGGAGGAAAGCAAGAGGAGGGAGGAGCTTGGAGAGAAAAATGGAGCTCAAGAAAAATGAGCTAGCATGAGAGAGAAATTCACACACAAGAGTTTTGTATGTTCATTTCTTTCATTAAACAATAGCAACCATGCTTCAATAGTAAACCCAAAATGAATTATAAATTCATTTGTAAACTATTGAAGCATGGTCAACTCCATACCTCCCTCACCTCTCACTTTACACCTCATTTCCATTTATCAAATAAATGGAAAATCCATAATGAGGTGGCCACCTTCTAGAAGGAAATCTGTAATAAATACGGATTTCAGTCTACTGTACAAATATACCGGCAATCAGATAAAAATCCGAACGCCCAAAAGAGATAGAATAACACAAAGAACGTAATACTAGAATATATATATCGAAATACATATACGTAAATTATTAAATCAATAACTGATTTAATAATCCGGCTCAAACCCGAGCCGGCTAGTATTACAAACTGTCCGATCGAAAATATGAGTAACAAGTACATCAATCGATCGAACCCTGCACGTATCCAATACGGCTACTACATCATTTCGCCTGAATCAGGGAAACCCTCTATGTGGGACTCTAAAGACTCGACAGTACTCTGGCAGTGGGTTTAACCACAAGTACGTCAGCGGCACTAGCTGTACGTAACGGCTACCCAGGTACCTGTCGAAAAGAAGGCCGATGAGCAAACTCATCCGGATCTCCTACCGAGCCTATCCGTGACAATATCCGTACAGTCCGGTCTCTTCGTCAAAGAGTATCGCATACCGGGTCTATGGGATGGTGAACGTCAGACCCTAACAACCTGATAAGTCGTGCCGATGTGGCTCAGGACCAATCCGGGAAACTACTGATCAACCTATCAGTAAATCCCAAGTGCCTTGGCCAAGGTCTTATGGTCCTGACCAATCGAATCACAGTGCGATATCGACTCCCTGTACCGGGAGAGACGAATCCCCGACAATCGCTCACTGCCTCCATATGGCTCGGGATTGAACCTAACCAAAACCTGTTTGCACGACTCAGTAGAGCCGTGGTAGGATAGTGATCAAAGTTCAGTAGGAAATCACACGAGACAAATGCCGATCTCGGATCCAAAGACTAACCTGTATACATGTCACCTGAGAACTTCCATCTGACGATAGGTATAGTACTATATGGAAGTTCTCGGCGAGTCCGTCCAGTGTACTCACATCCAGTGAGCACCTGCATACGATCTTAGGTGCATCATACCAATGGCTGCGGGACCAACCATCCCCTGACGGGGGTAGAAACGTACACACCAATCTACTCTGGAGTATTAGTGCCCAGTCTTGATACTCACGCGACTGAGGACCATTTAAGGATGTGCTTATGGACTATCCTGCTCCCACAAGTATGATCGCCATCACAACGCAGGCAGTCAAGCAAGATCCTAGAGGCTTTATCAACATGTAACCGCAATATGTAATAACGAGTATGATATATTCCATGTTAAGATAAAGACAAACCACAATAGTATACTACCGTATCGAGTCTTTATCAATATGTGCAAACCAGATATAACAAGAATACAAATAAATACACATATCCCGATAAAGACAAGTCAAATAATATACTATAAAACTGAGCAAGATTGTTCTGTACATACATATCCCTAGTATCCATATGTATACATATACAATACTGGCCTCTAGGGCATATACATCCAACATGAGCCGTTTTGCTTATAGGTGGGTTTGCGGTATTTGTTTATTTTCCATTTGTACACTCTATTGTATCTAGTACTCTCCATCTACCATTTCATGTATTGACTTAGAGACCAGTTGTGAGAATGGTGTTGTATATTATTTTGTACTCTGGACGTCGAGCTCGTGTGAGCCGACTTTATTTTTGCAGTTTTATCTTTTATGCTGTTTATCACTTATCTTGTCCATTTCTTTGCTACGACGTCGTATATTATTTTCGTGGTGATTGTTTTCCGCCATTGGGCGTGATTGCTCCCGTTTGGGGATGCTTTATCTTTATTTTATTTCATTTACATATATCATGTGTTGTACTCGTTTTCGGGGCTGGTTTTTACAAAGGAGGTGCTGCCGAAATTTTTAAGAAAATAACTTAAACTTTAAAAATTTTTAGTTAAGGTTTTCGAAATGTTTTAAACCAAATGTTTTCATCACTCACTACTTTTAATGGTTTTGAATTATGGGTCTCGGCTTACTTAATCGCGTTACGCCTGTAGACGTTACGTGGTTAAGTGCCGGTCACAGGCCGAACTTCGGGTCGTGACAAAATGAGATAAAGAAGATGAACAAGTGATGAACCATTGGTGAGAAAATATGTCAAGAGGTATTAGTAGAGAGTTAACAATGGCTAAAGATAATGGCTGGGTTAATAAATATCCACAGTAAAACAAAATTAGTGGACTAAGTCAAGGCTTCTACATGCTTCCACAAGTATCTTTAGCCATGCTAATTTCCACCTAATTTTGATTTTTCCCTTAATAATTAATCACCCAAATTATCTTTAGTTTGGTATGAGTCTCAAATCATATTTGTAGAGACTTAACCATGGCTAAAGATGATGGTTAGGTAAATAAATATTTAGAGTAAAACAAAATTAGTGGACTAAGTCAAGGCTTCTACATGCCTCCACAAGCATTTTAAGCCATGCTAATTTTCACCTAATTTTGATTTTTCCCTTAATAATTAATCATCCAAATTATCTTTAGTTTGGTATGAGTCTCGTACACCCATGTCCAATATATCATCTAGCATGACACAAAAGTAAATACATTAATATATATCTCATATTTATTTAGATGTATTTGGAGAAAAGAAATTCTTAAGTGAGCTAATATTAGTTAATATATATTAATATATCAAATATATAATTATATATTAAATTATTAAATCAACACTTGATTTAATAATTCGGCTATATCATATACAACCGTCTAATATCATTTATATGTATATCAAATATACTTATAACAAATTATTGAATCAACACTTGATTCAATAATCCGGTTATATCACATATAACATATATCGCGAGATTATAATACTGTATCACATACACGTATTAATCTCGGTCCCGCACATATCACATATGTACCCTACTTCATTTTGCTTGAGCTAGGAAACCTTTGTGTAGGACTCTAAAGATTCGTCAATACGCCAGCAGTAGGTAATGATCATATCAGTCACCCATAAGCCGTCAGCGGTATTAGCTGGATGTAACGGCTACCCAGGTATTGAGCGATCAGAAGATCAACAAGCAAGCTTGTCCAAACTCCCGCGAATCCAGTAAGTAACATTACCGTACAATTCGGTCTCTTTGTCTGATATGTCGCATATCGAGTCTAGGGGTGGTAAACGTCAGACCCCAATAAATTGATAAGTCATGCCGATGTGAGGCTCATAGCGGGTCAAGAAACTACTGATAACACTTACCAGTAAATCTCATAATCAGCCATAGCCATGGACTTCCTGTTATAGCCAATCGAGGATAGCGCAACATCAACTCCCAATACCGGGAGGTCGAGAGGACCCTGTAAGTGTCTTTTAACGAGGTTGCGCCCTTTTGGGTTTTCACAAACACTCGCCGGTAGCCCTGTTGTTTTTACTCACGGAGCCCTTTCGGGTTTTCATCCGTGCCCATTTTTCTTATAGACATACCGTCTTCTTTTTTTTTATTCTTTTTATTCTTTTTTCTAACGAGGTCGCGCCCTTTCGGGTTTACACAAACACTCGCCGGTAGCCTTGCCGTTTTTACTCACGGAGCCCTTTCGGGTTTTCATCCGTGCCCATTTTGCTTATGGAAATACCGTTTTATTTATTTATTTATTTATTTATATTTATATTTATTTTTATTTTTTTTTGTATCGGCTTTGGGATGTTGCAATCCACTGTAGTTTATCGACATCTCGGTCCACAGCTAGTTTTAGGACGTGGTGGTCTGCCATTAGTTTAAGGACGTTTTGGTCCATTGTTGAAGAAGGCCGGCTACTACTTATAGAGTTTGGGCTTAGAAAGATAGCGAGCGGACATAGTCGTCGTCATCTATCATTGACCTAAGCTGTGACTCATTAAGCGTAGTATTTCTTTAAGAAGCGACCGTTTATTGGCCTGAAAGGTCTTTCACCATGCATATCCATGAGTAGATATGCCCCACCTTGGTAGACCTTGTCTATGATGTACGGGCCTTCATAGTTCGGCTTGAATTTCCCCCGCTTGGCGCGATTGGGGATCATAGGTCTTTTGACCACTAGCACGAGTTCGCCTTGGCGAAATGTCCTCGGCCCGGTCAATCTTTCATACGAGCGCGTCATCTTTGCTTTATACGCCTTTAGATTTTGTTGCTCTATGAGTCGGGTTTCATCAAGGGCATCAAGCTCTTCAAGCCGGAGGTGAGCGTTTTCTTCGTCCGTCAGCTCGTAGTGGACTGCCACTCGTAGAGAGGGTAATTCTATTTCGAGGGGGAGTACTGCTTCTGTACCGAATACCAATGCGTACGGCGTTGTGTTTGTGGCCGTCTTGAACGTAGTTCGATACGCCCAGAGAGCTTCTTGCAGTCTCTCGTGCCAGTCCTTCTTATTTCGGGACACCGTCTTCTTCACGATCTTCGTCAAGGTCTTGTTGAAAGCCTCAGCTAGACCGTTAGCTCGGGGATTATAAACTAAGGAATATCTCCGGTCTATGTTGTATTGTTGCGCGAAGTGGCTGATCTTGTGGCTTCTGTAAGCTGGCCCGTTATCGGATATGATCCGTCGCGGTGTTCTAAACCGATAAATGACGTGCGTTTTGAAGAAATGGAGAATATTCTCCGTCTTCACTTTCCTCAGCGGTACTGCTTCTGCCCATTTGGAGAAGTAGTCAGTCGTCGCCAAAATGTATCGATGTCCCCTGGACGATGCTGGTTCGATGGGGCCGATCACGTCAGTCCCCTACATTTCGAACGGCCAGCTAGCCACTGTTGGATGTAGAGGATTTGGGTGCTGATGGATAAAGTCCCCATGATTCTGGCATGAGTGGCATTGCTTCGCATATTCGAGGCAGTTCTGAATCATCGTGGGCCAATAGTAGCCCATCCGTTTAATCTTCAACTTCATTTTCGGTCCTGCTTGGTGAGAACTGCAGAGTCCGTCGTGAACTTCCTGAACGACTCTTTTCACCTCTTCAGGTCCCAGACATCTCAACCACAGAGAATCAAACGACCTTTTGTACAGAGTATCGTTGTCGAAGGCGAAAGACAGAGCTCGTTTCATAAGCTGATGTCTTGAGGACGCATCTTCAGGTGTTCGACAGGATTTGAAGTAGTCTATAAAGGCTTCTCTCCAATCCTCAGCCTTTTCCTGGTCTTTTATTTGCATAGCCATTTGCTCAGTTGCTCCCTTTTCTTCGGATGATTCCGGAGATATTTCTGCTGTGGCAAGCACCCGATGGCTTTGTACCACGATTCTTACGTCATCGAGGTTCTCGTCGGCCAGTTCTTTAGCGAGCTTGGCTAACGCGTCCGCCTTGCTATTTTCTGTGTGCGGTATGCTTTCCAGCATGTAGGAGGGGATTTGAGTTAGCAATTGCTGTACTCTCTCGCCATACTTCACCAGTTCTGGTTTGCACGTTTGGTAGTTACTATTTACTTGACTGACGACCAGTTGAGAATCTCCATATATGAGGAGCTTTTCAATTCCCATGTCGATGGCGATCTCGAGGCCTGCTATCAAAGCTTCGTATTCGGCTTCATTGTTCGTCCTCGGCTCTGTTAAGGAAAAAGCAAAGCACATTATCCCTCCTTGTGGAGTTACGAAGATGAGGCCTACCCCCGATTTGATTATAGGGGTGCTTTGTTTGCGCTTCTTCATGGAAGACGCTCCATCAAAATAGAGTTCCCACCGGGTACCACTACCGTCGATCGCATCAAATGCATGTTCATCTAGCAGCTCGCAATTCAGAGGAGAATCGGCAGGTATCGGATGCTCAGGGAGGAAGTCGGCGATGGCCTGGCCTTTCACTGCCTTAAGAGGTTGATAAGTTATCGAAAACTCCATTATAAGCAAGGCCCATTTAGCGAGCCGACCTGTCAGTATAGCCTTTGACATCAAATATTTGAGAGGGTCCACCTTCGATATGTGACGGACTTCATGTGCCAATGCATAGTGCCTGAGTTTTGTTATCGCGAAGATCAACGCCAGACAGTGTTTTTCGATGGGGGAATAGTTGCTTTCTGCCCCCAGGAGAACTCGATTTAAGTAATAGAGAGCTCTTTCTTTCCCTTGGTCGTTCTCTTGTGCCCATAATGCGTCTAAGGAACCTTCGAGGGCGGTTGTATAAATAATGAGAGGCTTTCCCCTGGCCGGAGCGGCCAGCACTGGCGGGTTCTACAAATACTGCTTGATTTCATCCAGCGTGCCTTGGCACTTGTGATCCCAGACGAACGGAGTTCCTTTTTTCATCAGGTGGCTGTAAGGTCGGCACTTGCCAGAGAGGTTGGCTATAAATCGCCGAATGTAAGCGAGCTATCCTTGGAGAGACCGCAATTGTTTGAGAGTTCTTGGAGGGGGCATTTCCATGATCGCCTTGATCTTTGACGGATCTATCTCGATACCTCGATGCCGGACAATGAATCCTAGGAATTTACCTGAAGAAACTCCGAATGCGCATTTGAGTGGATTCATCTTCAAGTTGTATTGCCGAAGGCGTTGAAATACGATCTTCAGATGCTCTAAATGCTACTCGTATGATTTGCTTTTAACCACGAGGTCATCGATATAACATTCGACGATTTCATGTATGAGGTCATCGAAGATTTTCATCATGGCTCTCTGATAGGAGGCGCTGGCGTTCTTTAGACCGAAGGGCATCACTTTATTGCAGAATATACCCAAAGGGGTCCGGAAAGCGGTGTGCTTCTGGTCTTCGGGATGCATCTTTATCTGATTATATCCTGATGAGCCGTCCATGAAGGAGAAAACCTCGTGAGTGGACGTGTTATCTATCATTATCTCGGTGACTGGCACTGGGAAATCGTCCTTCGGGCAGGCTTTATTGAGATCCCGAAAGTCTACACATATACGCACCGTCCCATTTTTCTTCATCACCGGGACGATGTTGGCGATCTAGTCAGGATACTGAACCTCTTGGATGAAGTCAGAGTCGATTAGCTTCTTGACTTCGGCGTTGATGCTCATCTCAAGCTCGAGCCGCATTCTTCTCGGCGCCTGTTTGACTGGCTTGACGTCCGGGGATATCGCCAATTTATGCACAGCAATTTCTGGATCTAGTCCTGGCATTTCGGAATAGTTCCATGCGAAGCAATCTTTATGCTGCATAAGCACGTCTTTTAACGCAGCCACCCTTTCTTCAGATAGTAGCTCACTAACGAATGTCGGTCGCGGGTCGTTCGCCGTCCCTAAATCAATTTTCTTGAGGTTATCTGCAGTGGTGTGTATTCCATCTTCCAGCTCTTTCGGTGCTGGTGGAAATTCTGAGATCACCTCGTCATCGCTGTTTTCGAAGCACCAGGGAAGGTCATTTATATTCTCGGGCCCTTCTTTTGATATTGTTATCATATGACAAGTACGAGCTCGCTTCCAAGACCGATGTGGATCTGGTTCTGCTCTTATAGCTTTGGGTTCATGCTTTTGTGGCGGCGTTACCCTCCAGCTGTCAGATAAAGCGAACTTGCCAAGCTGATACCGATCTTCGACCCAATTCTTGAAGGTGAAGCAATCTTCGAGAGGGTGTCCTATTACCCTGTGATAAGAGCAATAGTTCGGGTGTGAGACTTCGCCTGCTTGTTCAGGGTGCTTGGACTCCGGAAGCGAAACCATTTGGTGTTTTATAGCTAGGTCAAGTATCTTCTTTGTCTTGTCTTGAGGAAAAGAGTATGCTCGACTCATCTTCTTCATAAGGGACAAATCCGGACCGCTCGGTTCCCAACTGCGTGGCTTCTTGTTCCCGCTTTGTCGTTGTTGAATGCCTTTTTTACTTTTTGACTTGATTCTACCTCCGCGTCGGGCCTTTTTTATGACAGGTTGATAGGGAGCAACATTTTCATCTTTCACAGCCTGTTAGAGAAGACGTTGCGTCCTGTCTTTCTTGTAGATGGCCATTTCGCGGTTGTGGTCGTCTCAGACTTTTTGACCAGCTTCCCTTATAAGCTTGTCCATTTGTTCTTCGAACGACGGACTGGGCATTTTTACGTCGGGGACCTTTTCTGGCTCAGGGTGAGCGTCCTCCCATTGAGCATCCTCTTCTTAATTGAAGTCATGTACGACGTAGCAGTCACTGAGTAGCTCTCGTTTCTTAGATCGAACGTATCCAAGCCCGATTGTTTCCATTCTCCCATTAGGAAATTTGTGTTGAGTTCCGGGAACGTTCCAGACCCTGTCATAGAATTTGGCTCTTCGAGCGGTCTGTTTGAAGGGTATCCCTTGGCGCTTCAACAGCCTTTTCAAGCCTTCTGTATAATATCTAGGTAGGCGGATGGGTTGAAGCCTGTCAAGCGTAGGATCCATGCCGTGCCAGATTTCTTTTTCCACTTTGGTTTCCCCGGAGCGGTAGAATAGAATCACCTTTTCGCCTTCTCGCCTGGGAGGGACATAGAACGTCTGCAGCTCTTCCACACTGTAGGTGTCGAGCGCATCTAGTTCTTTATGAGATTTAGGCGGAACCATGGCAACTTTCAAACTTTGCTCTTCATCCGCGAAATTTTGTATTGAAGGCCGCGCGGAGAATATAGCATGGACCTCATCTTCCAAGTCACTGCCAAAGATCAACATAGGAGCGGATGGTCCCGGCTTGTTGTATTAGGGTGGACCCGAATAAACCATCTTCTCCTCTTCCTCAGAATCACTCCCGAAGACAGGGATGGTGGCGATAGCTTTGTCCTCCGGCTTGTGACACCTCTCCGTGTCTTCAAAATCTGGCAAGAAGTATTTTGCATCTTCGTACTTACGGACCTCGTTTACGGAGAATGGGTTCAGCTCTCCTGTTATGGTATACTCGAGACCATCCTTAAAATATTTCATACACTGATGCTGTGTAAAAGGGATGATGTTGTACTCGTGTAACCAGGGTCGGCGGAGCAAAGCATTATAGCATGTCTTGGCGTCTATGACGTGGAATTTAATTTCCGTGATGAGTAGCCCAAAGCGTAACGTCGGTATCACAGACCCGAGAGTTCATGATGATTGAGAGTCGAACCCGGAGATGGTGATCTTATCCCGAGCGAGGTGCTGGACGCTCATGCAGATTTCTTTCAACACCCGTAGATTGAGGAGATTGACGGAAGACCCATTGTCAACCAAGATTTTGCTTATCTTTATATCGTGACAGTACCCTGAGACATAGAGGGGACGATTGTGCTCGCACGTCCCAAGGAGGAGGTCTTCATCACCAAAAGTGACATCGGCTGTATGTACTTCTTCCAGCTCGTCCTTCATCTTTTCTTCGGCGAGAAAAGCTTGGAATTTCTCTGGCTCCTGTAGCGCTTTGATCAATGAATCCCTTGCTTCTTTTGATAGTAAAAGGGCATCAAGAATGCTGAGCTGCGAGGGTAGCTTCCTCAAGTGCGCCAGGACGTTGTAGTCCACCTTATTTTTCTTTGGCGGGTCCTTGGCGATTAGCTCTTCCATGACTTGGTCATCTAAGGCGATATCCTCAGAGACCTTTTCTTTTCCCATATCTTTTTTATTTGAGGGTCCAAGATTCTTTTCTGGTAGCGTACGATTACGCAGCCGGATATTTTCGCAGGCCTTCGGCTCTTCCTCTTTTCCCGAGGTGGCCTCTTTATTGAGAGGGCTAAGAGCCATTTCCTCGTCAGAGTCGCTCCCGAATGTGAGAATTTGTGCTTCCCCGGCGTTAACCATGCGACAATCGCCGGTAGTTCTTCTAAGCTCCTTGGTCGTACTTTTCCGCTCCCGACGAGTTTTGCGCTTCTCCCTCTTAAAATGTTGTCGGTGAACAACATACCCCTGCCACCATCTATTGAAAGCTTTGCACTCTTCGGTGGGGTGCGAGATCTTTTGATGATATAAACAGTAGGAAGGGTGCGTTTCTGCTTTGCCGGCAATGTTTCCTTCAGAGGGTGGTAGCTTCATCCCTATTGATATGGCTTTAGCAAATCCTTTCCTCGTCTTGAATTTGTTTTTATCCGCAACGGAGGTCTTTTGATTTGACGGGAGTGTCAACTCTTTCGTCTAGTCGGAGGCGCTTGGCCCTTTCAAATATGATCGTCTCACGTTCCCGATCAGCTTTACTTTTTAAAAGAGCTTCGTTGAGAAATGCATCAATTGTTTCATCTGATGGCCCCAGAAGTTCCGGTTTAGGATCTGCCCCCAGCTTCTCAGTGCAAGGAGTTTCCTCATCGTCTATAAACAAGTGGGAGAACATATGACAGCTTGCTACGTAACCCTCAGATTCATCCGACGAGCTTTCTCCATTATCTTCCTCCTAAAAGACGTGGCTGAGGAACTCTTGGAGCGTGATGGGAGTCCGTGCCTTCTGATTATACTCCTCCAGCGCGTCAATCTGTTTCTGTAAGTCCGTGCGCTTGTCACCAGGCTTCACGGGATTTTTGGATCTCTTCTTCTTCTTCTTTGAAGAATTCGACGGCTGGGTGTGAGTTCTTGGGCCATCACCACCGATCTTTGGAGTTGGGCGCGGCTTCAACATCCCTTCGATAATCTGGGGTTCTAGCGGGTTCTTCCACCTGATCGCCGGGCATGTCTGGAGATCATTCAGTATCCTTTTGGTTTTGGTAGATAGTACAACCTCCCTCGGAGCTTCTTCAACAAGGGAGCACGTTGCCCCCGACATATTCGCCTTTATAGGGATATGAGGTTGCGGCGGGTTCACCTTCCATTTTTCGGACAACGCGAACTTGCCTTGCCGGTATTGGTCTTCAATCCAGTTTTTGAAGACGTAGCAATCTTCGATTGGATGACCCAATATTCGGTGGTAGGGGCAGTAATTGGGATTATTGACGTCGTTTGGCTGCAATGGACGTTTTGAATCCGGCAAATTGATGAGTCTGTTGCGCACTGCTAGCTCAAACAGTCTTCTCGTTTTATCTTGAGGAAACGAGTAAGGACGTCCTAGCCTCTCCTCGAGGTATAAGCGTGAACACATATTGTTTTGATGGACAACCGGCTTCAAGTTGCTCGGCTGTTGTTGAGCATTGGCGACGGCGATCACTTTTCCTTTCCCCTTTTCATTTCGAGAGTCCGGCTTTGGAGGAGACGGTCTATGGCTCATTTGGTCCATTTGAGCTAGCTTGTCAATCAGGGCCTGGAACGTGGTTGGTTTAAAGAACATCATGAACTGGGAAATAGTTGCATGAGGATCCAAGGTTCCTACGAACATGCCCACCGCTGGCGCTTCTTCGATGCGTTGTTCGCACTTCGACCACAGGTGCCGCCATCGGATTTCACATTGAACCCAAGTTTTGCCTGGCTTCACCCTTTCATTAATCAAAGCTGTTATCGGGGTGTGTTCGCTGGCGCTTGCGAAATGCTGGGTAAACAACAACTCCATTTCAGCAAATGTCTTGACAGAGTTGTTCGGAAGCTCGGAGTACCATTCAAACGCCGTCTCCGATAAGCTGCCGACGAATTGGTGAAGCAGGAGCTTATCATCACCGCCGGTGTTGCCACAAAGAGCCCTGAACTGGGCAGCATGTTGATGGGGATTGTCTGTCCCCTTTTAGACATGGAATTTTGGGATCGTGTAGCTCGGCGGGTATTTGATCTGATCATACCAGCTTGGATATGGCCGCCCCGTCTTTACAACTTGACCGGCTGCCTCAGTTGCCTGGTGAACTCGTATCTGCTGAGCTATATATTCATCCAGGGTAGCTTTGGAAATTGTCTCCCCTTTGGCTTGTTGACAGAGCCGGCGGTGGATTTGACGTTTCTCCTCTGTCATCTTTAAGGACAATCGGAGGATCTTCAGCAGGAGGATCCTGTTGGATCATCATACCCACCATGTCCTGGAACAGAAGGGTCATTCGTTTTATATTGGCTGCTTGTTCCGCAGCCTCTTTGTCCTTCTTTTCCAGTATTCTCCGAAGGAATTCGGCATCAGTTTCTTGCTCCTGGCGTTGCTCTGAGGATGCTTCTGGGCTTTCTTTTGGCCCAGTGAGTGCGGCCATTGCAGTCATCATTTCTTGGAGCTTCTGCTGCTGCTCTTGAGATTTAGTCACCGATCGCGTAAGAGGTCTATGACCTGTGGATATACGTCTGTCCTCTTTCCCGGACGCCATGTAGACGGTATGTATCACAATGCCCCGGACTTAGGGCGTTTGGGTTCACTGCCTTTGACATTTGCCGCGGGCGTGGAGACTTTCTCTAGCCTTCTTCTCTTGTGGGCTATCAAAGTTGAGGGGGCCTTCGCTTTGGGCACCCAGGTCGCCGTCGTCTTCCGTTGCTTAACAGGGCGGTTTTCCTCCTGTCGAACTTTCGGCTTCTTATGCTGATGGGAGAAATTCGGATTAATCACCGATTCTCGGACTCATCGCCAAGTCTTGTAAACTTTGGAAGACAGCCGTTGAGGAGAATGCTCCGGCTTTGCTTCTACGACGGTCTCTACCGGTGGAGGAGACCTTTTGAGCACAGCAGTTGGCGAATTCCTGCGTACCCTGTTCAGCAGCTCAAAGCTGTTCCCGGTTGGAACAGCAGCATTAACTTCTACCGTTGGAGCTGGTGGAGTTTGCCCAGAGGGGGAGTTTCCCCCAGCCTTCCTTATCCGGCGCCAGTGGCGACGTCGGGCGTTACGAGTCATTGGGATTGATTCAGCGACAGCTTTATTTTTCCCCTCGTTCAGGTAGGGCGTTGTCGCTGGTGTCAGCCTCTTGAAGACTGACGTCCATTGAGAAGCCGTGTCTAACCGGTCAAACATAGATTTCTGAGCGGGAGCGGGAACGGGAGCAGTCAGTCTCGCGAAGACCGACCCTCTAGAAGGAGAAGCCGCCTTGACAACCTCAGGAGCAAGGATGGCAATCTTCTTTGGGATGGACACTTCAGGTATTATGGGCTTCTTGGTAGGCCCTTTGGAGCCCGAGTTTAGCCTGGTGAAGACTGATGCTTCCGGCTTGACATTGGACGACCCGTTGAGAGGGGCCGTAGTAGTAGTAAGTCGATCGAAGACCGACTTCTTTGAAGCTTCCTGAGGTAGCGGGACATTAATATTCACTGGAGGGAGCATAGTCCCGAAGAACAGACCAGTGGTAGCCTGTGTCACCTGTTCTATAGGCATTGTGAATAGGGAAGCAGCCTGCAGTCCATAGGCTACACCTCCAGGTGAGGCGGAGCGTCGGTTGCATTTGCAGTTGGAGCAGTTGAACGCCATTGCTGTTTGATTTCTGCGCCAAGCAAGAGACCAAATCTTAGTAACTTGAAACCCGAGGGCAACCATTAACAAACCGCGATTCGTTCGCGAGTACGACACACGAAGTATGGAGTGGAAAGAGGAAAAGTCCCACCGGGCGTGCCAGAATCTGTTCCCCTCCGAATGACGGCACGACGAGAGACGTCTTGCCTGGGATTCGGGGCAGATGCTATTTGGTTTTATCCGTCCACCTCTCCGAAGATGCCAAGTTGATTTATGGCACCGTGTATCGGAGGTTTAGACGGATGCGGCCGATGTAGCAGACTTGGTCAGATTCCCCCTCGTTCGAGGGGTTTTTGATTGTGGGGACGCTCTTTCCTGCAGGCGCAAGCCCTTGCAGTTAATTACGCTACCGCATCGCGGTAACAACTTTCTCCTTCTCCGGATGTTCACTTCGTGTCATGGGTGTTTGTTTTCTTTGTGGTTGCACGTGGATTGTATACAGAGACTAATTTATGTTGTCGCCCGTAGGACGTGGATTAGTCCAAATCCGTATTTTCTTAGATTTGGGTTTGGGGTTTTGGTTTAAGGATATGTTAGCCATATTTGAGGCTAAGATCAACTTAAATGTTTGTTAAGGATACGTTAGTCTAATATGAGACTAAGATCAACTTAACGGGATCATTTAGATCCGACAAAAGAGCATTTGGGGCTCTATTGCTCTAGTTTAGGGACATAGTGGTCCATTGCCAGTTTAGGGACATGGTGGTCCATTGCCAGTTTAGGGACATGGTGGACCAACATTCCCATTTTGGGGACGAGTATTGGTTTAAGGACGCATTAGTCCATGAGTTTAAGGACCCCACAGTCCGTAGCAATGTATGGTTGTCGGGACCCATCACCTCTCTGACGACGTTGAAGGATTACAACGACAAATATCAGAGGAGTTCAGAGATGTACCCTTGAACCGGGTGTAAATCGATTTGGGAGAGCAGTTGTGCTCGGTTCAATTTAATTTGAGGACCTACGGCCAGAATTGGACTAAGTCTAGTTGAGAATATTCAACATTTTATTTGTGTTTGGCTTGTCAGGCCTTTATTTGGGCTCTGCCCTTGTTTAATAATGGATAACATTTGTTTTGGTCTGTTGGACCTTTTAATTGGGCTCTGCTCTTTTCTGATAATGCATAGCATTTTGTTTGGTCTGATGAACCTTTTTAATTGGGCTCTGCCCTTTTCTGATAATGCACTGCATTTTGTTTGGTCTGATGGACCTTTTATAATTGGGCTCTGCCCTTGTTTAATAATGCACTGCATTTTGTTTGGTCCGATGGACCTTTTTAATTGGGCTCTGCCCTTGTTTAATAATGCACCGCATTTAATAGTCTGACAGCGCCCCACGTGGCTTGTCAGGCGCTTTGCGCCAATTGAGGAGCGCAAGGCGCAAATTCATGTGGAGGTGACACATGTTACGCGCTAGTGAGCGCAAGTCTGTCAGCGCAGTGCGCTGCTGACACGTGGCACGCTCTGGTGACTTGCGCCAAACCAAGAGAGCAGTGCTCTGTTTTTGGAAGCGCAAGGCGCAGTTTATTTTGTGATTGACACGTGGCGCTCTCTGGTGACTTGCGCCAATCCAAGGAGCGTAACAGTGCAGATTTCAAAAGTGCAAGGCACTGTTTAATATCTTGATCAAATTTAGATCAAAGAAAACAAGTTTTTTCTTTTTTCCAGAGAGGTTCTACCTCAAATTTCAAGAACCAATGGTTCATCAAAAGGCAATGCATTTATATAGATCAAAAGATCTAGTCATGAAGTAGATTACTTATTTTTTATTATTTTTTTATTAAAGATCTTGATCTTGTTCTTAGATCATTGATCTTTTTAGAAGAAATTCTTCTTTTTTCCAAAGGTTTTACCTTTTTTCTTTCTCTCTGAATTCTTCTCAAAGTTTTAGAGGAGGTCTCTGTATCTATATCTCTATATATCTTTTAGACATGGAGTCTAGGGGCCTTTATATAGGGCCAATTGATTTGTTAAATCAGTTAAAGAGATCTTTCTCTGAGTGATTTAGGGATGTTTCCCCACCGTTGGATCTTTGATCCTAGGGCTTCTGTTTTACAGAAGGCAATCTTCTTGTTTTTAACAAGATTGGAAAGATCTTTCCAGAATTTTAAATGCTGGCACAGTTGGCGCAAGCGCACCTGCGCTGACGCGTGTCGCGCAGCGCAGAGCGCGGTGCAACTGCGCTGACACGTGTCGCACAGCGCAGAGCACGGCGCAACTGCGCTGTCACGTGTCGCGCAAGTTACCTGAAGCGTTGCTTCCTTTATTTTATTTTAAAACAGAGCCTTGCTCTGATTGGGTGCGCTGTCTTGGGCGCAGCGCTGGCGTGTCTGTTTTTGACACGTGGCACGTCGCGCCCAGCGCAAGGAATCTGAAGCGTTGCTTCAATTTTTTTTAACATTTTATTTTCAGAGTAGAGCTTTGCTCTGATTGGGGGAAACAGAAGCGTTGCTTCATTTCCCGCCTTAGAATTTGAACAGAGCTTTGCTCTGATTGGGGTAAACAGTGATGATCACATCAGTCATGTATAAGCCGTCAGTGGTACTAGCTGGACGTAATGGCTATCCGGGTATTGAGCGATATGAAGATCAACAAGCAAGCTCGTCCATACTCTCCATGAAGCCTATCGGTAACACTACCTTACAGTTCGGTCTCTTCGTCTGATATGTCGCATATCATGTCTATGGGTGGTAAATGTCATCCCCCAGTAACGTGATAAGTTATGCTAATGTCTGGCCTATAACGGTTTGAGAAACTACTGATAACTCTTATCAGTAAACCTCAGCAGTAGCCCTGGCCAGGGACTTCCAGTTATAGCCAATCGAGCATAGCACAACATCAACCCCCAATACCGGGAGAGACGAAACCCCTCATATCGCTCATTGCCTCCATATGACTCGGGACTGTACCCAAAATCCACCTGCTTGCATGAATCTTTTGAGCCGTGTTAGGGAAGAAATCAAAGCACAGTGGGAGCCACACAAGACTCTATGACGATCTCGGTTCTACAGACTAACCTGTACCAGTGTCACCAGAGGACTGCTATATGATGATAGGTATACTACCACATATGAGTCCTCGGCGAATCCTGTTCGGTGTACCCATTCTCCAATGAGCACATGTGTACAATTTTGATGTCACACACCAATGGTTGTGGGATCAACCATCGCCCTCTAAAGGATAAGAAACGTACACACTAGTCTACTCTGGAATATCGATGCCCTGGTCGTGATATTCCCACGATTAGGAACTGATTAAAGGATGTACTTGTGGACCACCCTGGCCCCACTAGTATGATCTCATCATAATCCTGGTAGTCAAATACATATCTTAAGGGTTTTATCAACATGTGAGAGTAAGACAGTAAAGAATACTAGTCAACATGTTAAAATAAAGAGTAACCAGATAGCATACTATCATGTCGAGCAAGAAAGTCCTCTATATATATGTTAGTTGTATGTATGCCCTAGAGGCCAGTATTGTACAGATGATGTATATTATATTGGATGCTTGGACATATATAGAGATGACTTTCTTGCTCGATATGATAGTATGCTATCTGGTTACTCTTTATCTTAACATGTATACTAGTCTCTTTAAACTGTCTTATGGTTACATGTTGGTAAAGCCCTTAGGATGTGTACTTGACTGCCTGGACTATGATGCAGATCATACTAGTGGGGACATGGTAGTCCATAAGTACATCCTTCAAGGTCCCTAGTCGTGGGTGCATCGAGACGGGGCATCGATATACCAGAGTAGACTAGCGTATACGCTTCTCGACCCATGAGATGGGCGATGGATGATCCCATATCCATTGGTGTTTGACATCAGAGATGGTATACGGGTGCTCAGTGGAGACTGGGTACACTGGACGGACTCGCCGAGAACTCCCAGATGGTATTATACCTCACGTCAGATGGCAGTTCTTAGGTGACACTTGTGCAGGTTAGTCTGTAGACCCGAGATCGTCATAGAGTCTTGTGTGATTCCCACTGTGCTTTGATTTCCACCTTACCACGTCCATGAGGGCATGCAAAACGGTGGTCTTTAGGTACAGTCCCGAGTCACATGGAGGCAATGAGCGATAGGAGGGGTTTCGTCTCTCCCGGTATTGGGGGTTGATGTTGCGCTGTGCTCGATTGGCCGTAACAGGGAAGTCCCTGGCCAGGGCTGATCAGAGATTTGCTGGTAAGTGTTACCAGTAGTTTCTCGACCCGTTATGAGCCTCACATCGGCACGACTTATCGATTATTGGGGTCTGACGTTTACCACCCCTAGACTTGATATGCGACGTATCAGACGAACAGACCGGACTGTACGGTAAGTGTTACTGGTTGGATTCACAGGAGTGTGAGCGGGCTAGCTCGTCGATCTTCTGATCGCTCAATACCCGGATGGCCGTTACGTTTAGCAGACCGCTTGCGGCTTGTGGGTGCTTGATATGATCATCATCTGCTACCGGCGTATTGACGAGTGTTTAGAGTCCTACACAGAGGTTTCCTAGCTCAAGCGAAACGAAATAGGGGCGCATATGAGATATGTGCGGGAGCGAGAATAATGAGTGTATGTGATACCGCATTTCATTCTCGCGATAAATGTTTCGATTGGTTATATTCGATATGAACTAATTATCGAATCATTGATTCGATAAATCGATACATTGAATACTAGTCGGTTATGTGCGACATGACCGGATCATTGAATCAAATGTTGATTCAATGATTTAATGTATAATTATATATTTGATATATTACTTTGCATTAACTAGTATTGGTTCACTTTAAATGGATTTTCTCACTTGATGTGCAAGTTGTATATGTGATATACTTTTGTGCACATATTTGTATCATGTTTGATGATACTTGATCATTTGGTTAAGTGTGAAGAATTAAACCATGGTTAAGTGATAATTAGGGTTTTGCTTAATCATTTATTTATTCATTTCTTTATTTATTTCATTGGATAAATGAAAATAAAATGGTTTGTTTTTGTCATGAAGCTTGTTGAAGCTTCGTGAAGCTTTGACCAAAGAGACCATTTTGTCTTCATGCTTAACCCTAACCATTCCCATTAACCATGGTCTATTCTCTACACTTAACCTTAGTTAGGATATGATAAGTATGGTTTTCTTTTTCATTTTTAAAATAACTTATCATATTCTTTCTTCTTCTTGATCTTCTTCTTCAAGAAAGAAACCTTGATGCCATCAATGGCAACTTGAGTTCTAAAGTGAGAAATCAAATTCTAAAGTGAACCCACCTCCTATTTCTTCACCCTCTACCTCTTGCCAAGTTGTTTTGGGTGTTTTCTTCACAAGTTTCACCACTTGGTGAAGTTGGAGATTGAACTTGTGCAACCTCAACGTAGATCATCTTCGGCACGAAGCTGACGACCTAGTCCGTCCAATTTCCGATGAAGCCGACGATTGAGTTCGGGATTCAAGATGGACAGCGAGAGGACGCCAACGTGGAGCTAAGGAAGTGGATATCCGGATCTACAAAGGTTGTAGCATCTTAACTTTAGTTAAGTTGTTAACTAGATTTATATTTCGCCTAAACATCTAGTCTACGATCCGTATTAGGGTTTCTCGGCACCCATAAAATTTTAAATTGGCATGGTCGATGCCTTGTGAGACCTCTATTGTGTGCCTAGGAACCTTTCACTGGTATCAGAGCCTAGCTAGAGCCTTAGGCGAAGTCCAGACGACGTTTGAAGTCCGATCGAACCAAAACCCTAACCCGAAAACGGCTCTCTGTACATTTTTTAAAAATTGGGTTTTTTCAAAATTAAAAATATGCAGAAAACGCAGCAGAGAATTCTAAGAATTACGGAGCAAAATTGAACCAATGAATAGTACATTGAGCGGCGGAACCGCGGCCTAAGCCACCTTAGGCGGCGGTTCCGCGGCCTAATGATGACGTCATCCCTCATGCTTTGCACAGTAATTCTTATTTAACAGTGCTGAGTTCTCTGGGTATTTTCAATCTTTATTCAAGAGTTGAATTTTCTGGGGTGTTTTAGAGCTTCGATGTTTCGATCGGATTATCAAATTTTGTCTTTGTGTTTTTCCGGATATTTTTTAGAATATGTTAAAAGGTTCGACCGGATATAAATACCCAATTTTTCCCCTGTCGGGAAATTTCCAAGTGTTGGATTTTTCCGTAGTTTAACGACGTTCTAAGTAGTGCAAGTAACGCGATGGACCCTCTAGAAGACAACAAACCTTAACTCGATTATGTGACCGTCTTGAACTGCCCTTTGAACCTTCGGGTTTGGGGCAGTACGGCGTGCCACATGTGAGGCGTTGGCTTGACCCTTCTACGGCTGGACCGTTGGTACTGAGGCACGAACTGAATGTTGTTAGACTTATTTCATGTGTTGAGCTGTATCGGGAAAACTTGGGTATTCGACTGTTCGATCGGAAAGTTTAACATTTTCTGTTTATCTGGAATGTGATAAATAATTGGAATTCACAAACAGTTATTAGATAACTGAATGAATGTTATAAATCTAGCGGTTTAGTTTCACTTGATATTGAAAAGAGTTTTCGATAATGAGACTAAAATGCGGGGTTTATAACTGTTAGGCATGTGATGTCTAAGTATTTCATTTGATTAGGCATGTGATGTCTAAAAGGGTTGCGGATTCCAACTGTTATAGTTTTACACTTTCTTTTCTGTGATCGTAAGTGTAGTATGTTCATATCGCCGGTTTCGTTGCTATACGTCAACGGCAATTGGGGTATGCATACTTACTTACGTTGATGACATGTGATGTTATGTGTTGCTGGATATGTTATATTGGATCGTCGTGTTTGAATAGCCGGGGTTTTTTTTTATGTGAGATGAGTGTTTTTCATTTTCATTCATGTAAAAACTTGTATGTAATATTCTTTTATTTGGGGCACTTCCAGGTAGCGGAAGTTGTCACCTTTTGTATATTATTTACTTTTCCGCATTAGGATAGACCCAAGGAGGGGAGCACAAGTAACCGGGTTCTAGGGTCCAGTGGGAGATCATCTCGAGGAGTCGAGTCCGGGTCTCCTAACCCTAGAATTGGCAGGGTTGCTTGCCGCTCTCGTAGGGGTCTAGGGGTGTGGGATTGGCTATTCATCACGACCATGGAATCCGTGTTTTATACTGGCTCGTATTGAAAATATGGACGTCCTAGTATATCCAATGTTTCATATGTTTCTTCTGCTGCGATATCTGTGATGTGATCATGTGATGTTCTGTGATGGATATTGTTTATAGTATATATGATATATTATATAGACGTTACTTATGTTTACACCCGTACTAGCCCTGCCCCGCTCTGCCGTTAGTTACCTAACCTAACGGTGCACGAGGGGACATCGAGGCGAATGCGGATGGCATAAGTGTACGTTGTATTTATCTGTAATGTTTAGGTATTTAAATGATGGGACTTCATTAATGTGATTAATGAAAGAAAATAAACCTAAGATGTTGTGGAATCAAATTTTAAATAAAAAGGTAGCTACAGTTCTTGCTTTGCACAGAGGTATATGTGATATATCCTGCACCTTATTCGATGAGGAAAGGACCGAGATCCCTTCACCGGGAGTGACTCTTTTAGCAATAACTGGCCGATGCTACACACTCGGTTTGCTTTTGATTGCTTCTATAGATTATGCTTTGCACAGTGATATATATGATATATCCCGCACCTCATTCGACGAGGAAAGGGCCGACGATCCCTTCACCGGGAGTGACCCCTTTAGCAAAACTAGAAAAGCCTCAAAACACTCCATTTCAAAACTTCATTTGATTCTACAACGATATCAAGTTCATTACGCAATAGGTTTTCAGAAAAACCTGACGTAGCCCTCCGTCATTTCAGATTAATCCTACTTAGTATTCGTGCTGCGTTTGTTGACCTCCGTCAAGGCGTAGTGTACGGTAGCTAACTAGTATTTATCTGCTTATGCATGTGATGCAGATTGGATTAGGGTAGTCGTACGACCTTGTTGACCTCCGTCAAGGGTCGTGCGGGTGGGTTTGATTCAATCAAGAAATGACAGGTTGAACTTGACTTGCACCCTGTGGTTTGTTGACCTTCGTCAAGGTCATAGGATGCTTGGGGCAAAATATTATCGGGAATTTCAAGTGTTGAAATTTGCAATGAGATTGCATACCTTCTATGAGATAGTTGTTTCCCGATACCCACTGCGAGTAAGAGTTACTCCTGGGAGAGTTTTACACATTGCAATTAGCTGATCAAGTAGGTGTCTAGAAAGGTGTCAACGGGGTTACGCCTCTGAGAAAACGAGGTTTACATTAATTAGGTTCGTGCGAAAGCACGGGGGACCTCCCTCAAAGTACCGACACTGGCCTGGCTGAAAGATTGGCGAACTTGTAGTGTGTAATTAATCCCGGCTAGTCTTTCCTTTTAGGGTTTGAAGGAAGATTTGATAAAAAGCAGTGGGAGCCATCCTGATTAGATAAGATAATAACCAATCTGATCTTGCACGAGCATACGCTAAAGTGTTTTCTTCTCTCTCTCCAGGTAGCGACCATCTCATGCCCTAATGAAGATAATAATATGGATGTATTGACCGAACCCGCATGTTATACGATGCTGGGGAACGTTGGTTCCGTTCCTTCTTATAAGAGTTATAGGAATGAACAGGAAATAGGGGAATACCAGGATTCCCATGCCACCCGATTGAAGAAAGTACATGTTGATGCATTTTCTTCGGGTGTGTTAGTTACAGAGAACTGTTTCTCCATTTGCTCTACGTCCTGGGTATTAGATACCGGGTCAGGATCCCATATATGTAATCGGTTACATGGGCTTAGGAAAGGTAGAGAACTTGGAGAAGGTGATAAAGACATTAGAGTTGGAAATGGTGCAATTGTTGCAGCTAAGACTGTCGGGGAATATCACCTTGTATTACCAACTGGTAATACATTGGTTCTGAACGAATGCTATTACATGCCGGACCTGATATGCAACATTATATCGGTTTCTTTGTTAAGTAAAGACGGATATAATTTTGTATTACAGGACAATGTTATGAACATTTTCCGTAACCAAAAGTTGGTTGGATCAGGCACGTTGTGCAATGGCATTTATGTTCTAAATCAATCAACAGTTCTGAGCATAACAAACACACACAAGAGGAAGAGTTCAGAACTGAACGAATCCTTCTTGTGGCATTGTAGACTGGGTCACATCAATGCGACACGACTAGCTAAGTTGCATAAAGATGGATATTTAAATCCGTTTGAATTTTCATCTTATGACACTTGCCAGTCATGTCTCAAAGGCAAGATGATCAAAACTCCGTTTACGGGACACGGAGAAAGAGTTACCGAACTCTTGGGACTGATACATAGTGATGTATGCGGTCCCATGTCTACACATGCCAGGGATGGTTCTTCATACTTCATTACATTCACTGACGATCTCTCTAGATTCGGATATGTGTTCCTAATGAAACACAAATCAGAAGCTTTTGAGAAATTTAGAGAATAGAAACAAGAAGTTGAGAACCAAACCGGAAAAAGTATTAAAATCCTACGATCTGATCGAGGAGGAGAATACTTGAGCATTGAATTCCTGGACTTCCTAAAAGAGAATGGGATACTCTCTCAGCTAACTCCTCCATATACACCACAGCACAACGGTGTATCGGAGCGGAGAAACCGCACCCTATTAGACATGGTGCGCTCTATGATGAGTGTAGCTGAGTTACCTGTTTCCTTCTGGGGATATGCACTGGAAACAGCAGCATACCTACTGAACAGGGTTCCCACCAAATCTGTGCCTACCACACCATATGAGATATGGGAAGGGAAGAGACCATATCTTAATTTTATAAAGATATGGGGTTGCCCGGCCTATGTCAAAAGACAAAAACTGGACAAACTCGAGGCAAGATCTGTTTTGTGTAAATTTGTTGGATATCCCAAACATTCCTAGATTTGGTGATTGATCGGTCAGCCTTCTGGAAAGTGCAAGGAGCTGGTTTCAACTCTCCGATCCCTAACTGCTCATAGACTGAGAACGGAAGCAGGTTAACACTTGCGCCAAGGTCAAGTAGAGCACGGTTGATGTGTTTCTCCCCAATAGAAATAGAAATAGTAGGATAGCCAGGATCCTTACGTTTCCTCGGTAATTGCTGGGGGAAAGCTGTGTCTACAGTCTTTTGACATGAATACCTTCTTGGGCACTTGAGTCTTCCTCTTTCTAGTGCACAAGTATTTAAGAACTTTCGCATAAGCGGGAACTTGTTGGATAGCATCTAGAAGAGGGATGTTGATATTAACATGTTTGAAGATTTCAGTGATCTTCTCCATTTGTGGACTCAGTGTGTTTCCCCTTAACCGATTCGGATAAGGAGCTTGAGCAATAAGATCAGGGTCCAACTTTGGAGAAGATCGTATGGGTGGAAACGATCTATGAATAGGAGTGGGGATCATTTTCAGTGTGGGCTGAGGTGTCGAGCCTTGGGGAAAACCGAGAATAGGCTCGGAAGAAAATGGTGGGGTGGAAGAACTGGGGTCAGAATTAGAAGTAGAAGTGGAAGAAAAGGTCTCAGCCGGGGTATCATAGATAGAATTTTCCTGATCATCAATCTCTTCCCCAACGTGATTGTCAAGCACTCTTCCAGGTCTCAACGTGGTAATAGCGTTCACATGATGTGAATAGCCAGGATTGGGTAAAGGTTGAGCTGGAAGTTTCCCTTTCTCTCTAGCACTCAATTCGGATTTTAATCTTGCAATTTCTGCTTTCATCGATTTAATACTCTCCGCATGGGAGGTGGAGTTTTTCTTTATATCATCGACGGAAGTCTTTATTTCAGCCGACACTTGTATGAGATTTGTCAGAAGCAAGTTCATGAATGAAGAGGATTCATCAGTACCGGTCAACTGCAAAGGATTGTTGTGCGGTGCAGAAGTGTTGATCGAATTTTGAAAGTTTTGTGATTGGAAGGGGTGCTGACTCAATTGAAGTGGTTGCTGTTGTGGTGGAAGAGCCCTTTGGAAATTGTTTTGATTTGGAACCGTGCTTTGAGATTGTGATTGGTTCCAAGAAAAATTAGGGTGATTCCTCCAACCCTGATTATATGTGGAAGAAAATGGATCGTTTCTAGGACTTTGTTGGAAAGCAGAATTGATATGCTCATGACCTTGAAACGGACAATTCAATGGACATTCTTCTGTCTAATGAGAAGGATTAGAACAACATCCACATACAGTTTTGGATAGTGACATTTGATTTAGGGCTGCGACTAAAAATTTATTTTCCATAGTCTCGAGTTTCTTTTGCATAGCTGACATTTCAGCACTAACTCCTATGGAAACATCTGATTGGTTATTGCTATCCCTAGACGATTGGCTTACACCCTCCCACTGTAAAGATCTTTCAGCGAAATCTTCTAAGAATTTCCAAGCTTCACCGTCATCTTTGGTCATGAAAGTGCCTTGACACATGGATTCAAGGGTCTGTTTTGTAGTAGGATTAATGCCCTCATCTATGATTCTGCACAGATCCCATCTGGGGATTCCGTGATGTGGACATTGAACTAACAGATCCTTGAAGCGTTCAAAACACTTCGAGAATGTTTCATTTGGAAGTTGAGTGAATTGATTGATTTCGCTACGGACTCGAGCTGTCTTATGATTTGGGTAGAATTTCATTAGGAATGCTTTTACGAATTCTTCCCAGTTTGAAATGGAATGTGTGGTTGTGTTATAAAGCCACTTCTCGGCTATATCACACAAGGTAAATGGGAGAAGACGAAGACGCATAGCATCCACAGAAAGCTGTGAAGTACCCATCATTGCGCATACATTTTCAAATTTGGTAATAAAGACATATGCGTCTTCAGACTCGAGACCGTGATATTTTGGTAGAAGGTTGATGTATTGGGGTTTAATCTCAAAATTGTCCCCGTTGGCTGGTGGAATCGTAAGACAGGTCGAAAGAGGATAGCATCTCTCTTGGAGAGAGATGCGGGGTGGATTCTGCGCACCTGCGGACGGCGGCAGAGTTGTGGTAAAGAAGTTCGATGGAAAACCGTCCATCGAAGTGGGTATGGTGGTGGGTAAAGAAGAAGTAGACGTAGAAATACCGACTTCGGAGTTGATCGGGGGAACGCGGACAAGTCGGGCACTAGAATCCCGTGTCCTGTCGAGCATGCACTAAAGGGTTTAGTACAAGTGGCAGCGTTAAGATAATTAAGGAAAATGATGAAGTGGTGTTTGTTTTCAAAAAGAATACAGATTTTTTTTGAAAAAATGATGCAAATCACAACAATGCACACACAAACCTAAGTCTAATGGTCACCTAGGTCAAGTCTTTAGACCGCTCCTAACTTCCAGAAGACAAATCGCAAGATCAATCCTCTACCGCCTCTTTGTCCCTCCTGTGGCCAGGTAAGTGCCAGGTATGTGGGAGGTTCTCCACTACGTAAGTAGTGGGCCTAATTAAGTAACCACTTGCCTTAGACACACTTGCCTTAGACACCACAAAAGAAACGCGGATAAGTAATAGATTACCCACGACCTTCTCCTGTCCTAAGTAAGCGCGACGGTCCTTAGAGTCATGTCTAGATATTTTTTAGTTAATGAGGGTAATGCAGATGCTGTTTTATGATTTTCGGGGCTTAGGAAGGGTAATGAACTCCTCACCTAATCTGAATTTGGTCTTTGCCCCTTAATTTCTGTATTAAAAATGCAAACCACCAAGATCAAACACGCACAATTTTTTATTTTTGCGGCGCTGCGAATTTTTGCAAAGAAAGCTGCAGAAATTGGTTATTGGAGCAGATCGAGAAGGAGATAAGAAAGTTAGAAAGATACCAGAGAAGTTTCGTGCACTGAAGACCTGAACACGCCGCGGATCCGCCACAATTGGCCTCTTAAACCGCGGAAACGCGGTCTGTTTGTTTGATCACTGCACAAATTTCACTACAGATGCTCCTGTTCACTTACTCAACTCTCTGGAATGCTCTGAAAATTTTTTCTCTCGATCCACAGATTCCAGATTTCCTCGCAACAAATCACAACGAATCGTTCAGTGTTTGCGCGAATTCTGATCTAAAAATTTTGATGGAATAAATTTTTCAACTCAAATTTCAAAAAAGAACAAATTAGCACATTGTTCCCCTCCGAATGGCGGCGCGACGTGGGGACATCTCGCCTGAAATTCGGGGCAGATGCTAATTGGTGCTATCCGTCTACCTCTTCGAAGGTGCCAAGTTGATTTATGGCACCGTGTATCGAAGGTTTAAACGGATTCGTCCGATGTAGCAGACTTCGTCAGATTCCCCCTCGCTTGAGAGGTTTTTTATTGTGGGGACGCTCTTTCCTGCAGGCGCAAGCCCCTGCAGTTAATTACGCTACCGCATTGCGGTAAAAACTTTCTCCTTCTCCATGTGGTCACTTCGTGTCGTGTGTGTTTCTTTTGTGTTTGGTTGCCCGTGGATTGTATACGGAGACTGAGTTATGTCGTCGCCCGTAGGGCGTGAACTAGTCCAAATCCGTATTATCTTAGATTTGGGCTTGGGGGTTTAGGTTTAAGGATACGTTAGCCTCGTTTGAGACTAAGATCGACTTAAACGTTTGTTAAGGATACGTTAATCTAGTTTTAGACTAAGATCAACTTAATGGGATCGTTTAGATCCGACAAGAGAGCGATTAGGGGAGCCCTGTTGTTTAGTTTAGTGACATTGCGGTCAATAGGTAGTTTAAGGACATTGCGGTCCAGTGTTAGTTTTAAGACGTTGCGGTCAAGGTTAAGGACGTCGTAGCCCGTGGATTTAAGGACTCCACAGTCCAATGTTAGTTTTAAGACATCACGGTCAAGGTTAAGGACGTCGTAGTTCGTTGTTAGTTTTAAGACATTCCGGTCAAGGTTAAGGACCTCATAGTCCATGAGTTTAAGGACCCCACAGTCCGTCGTTAGTTTTAAGACATCCCGGTCAAGGTTAAGGACCTTATAGTCCATGAGTTTAAGGACCCCACAGTCCATATCAATGTATGGTTATCGGGACCCGCCACCTCTTTGAAGACGTTGAGGAATTACAACGCCAAGTATCAAAGGAGTGAAGAGATGTACCCTTGAACCGAGGTAGATTAAATAGTCTTTGGCCCAATTTCGGACCAAGACCAATTAATTATGTTATGAGCCCATCTGCCCAATTAAGTTTGAATTGAGGACTTATGGCCAGCTTGGGCTAAGTCCAATCATGTTCAGGATATGGGCCCTCTGTTGGTCTATTGAAGGAGAGGCTTTGCCTCTAGAAACTTAGCCTATTGGGCTAGAGCTAGTGTTGAACACTAGAGACCAACAGTGTTGAACACTGGGAGTGAGATTGACAAGTTAGTGTTAAACACTAAAGATAATCAGTGTTGAACACTGGGAACAGAGTTTTCAAATGAGTATTAAACACTAAGGAAATCAGTGTTAAACACTGGGAACAAAGATTTCAAATTAGTATTAAACACTAAGGAAATCAGTGTTAAACACTGGAAATGGAGTTTTTAAACTAGTGTTAAACACTATGGAAATCAGTGTTAAACACTGGGAGCAGATCATCAGTTTGATGCTAAGTATTGTAAGAGAAGAGATCACGTGGGGGCACGTGATGGCATCCAAAAGGTGGGGCCAGATCCCCTTCATTTTGTTCTACAGATAAGTGTTTAACACTTTTAATTCTGAAGGCCATCACGTGTGGGCACGTGATGGGGGCTCATGCTTCGATCTGTTAGAATGTTCATTAGGGGTCACGTGGTGACACGTGAGGACGCCCAGAGCTTCTTTTCTTTTGCTTTTTCTTTGTGCGCTTTGGGGGTCACGTGGAGCACGTGAGGCGTTGCCTCAAAATTCTTCTCTATGGATATTTACAGGGGTCACGTGGTACCACGTGACCCTGTTTCTTTGCCTGTCTGAAGATGTGTTTATCTTTTTAAGAATTGAATTCCTCGTAGGGTTAAACCCTAGCAGTAAACTTTAGAGGAGTTAAATTCCTGTTTTCTTCTGAAGAATTATGTTCTTAGATAGGGTTAAACCCTAATTTCTTTTCTGTAGGAATTAAATTCCTCATGTATGTAAAGAATTGAATTCTGGCATGGGGTGAAACCCTAATTTCTTCTTGTTTGTGATTTTGAGAGAATTAAGTTCTCCATTAGGGTTAAACCCTGGTTCTGTCCATTTTGAAGGAATTAAATTCCTATAACATAGGGTTAAAACCTAATTTTATCTCAAAAGGATTAAATTCCTATAGTTCAGTGAGAATTAAATTCTCAAACTTCCATTCCCCTTTTATGCTTTAGATCTGCATGGCAGGATCTCAACCCAATGAGAATTAAATTCTCAATTCATGGGGAGATGTGCACTTTACAGATCCTCTGCTAGAGAAAGAACTAAGTTCTTCTTTTTGTATAAGAGTTCAACTCTTTGAGAATTAAATTCTCCTTTTTTTTAAGCCTCTCCCTTCTTACCTAAGGTTTTCTTTTGCTGAGGATCAAATTCTTCCCAAAATCCCAAGGCTCTATCTCTCTTATCTCTGTATGTCTCTGTATGTGTCTCCCTCTCTATCTCTCTCTTTTCTCTCTTTTCTGGCTTCTATTTATAGGATAAGGAAGAGAATCAATCAATTTTAGTGAATCTTTCATTGAAAGATTTGATTTGTTTATTGAGAGATTTGATTTACATTCATCATTCATCTGGACCTTTGGATTATTAGATGAATTTTATTCACCATTGGATTTTAAATCCAAAGATATCCCTTTGTTATTTCGGTTAGATTTAAGGGGAAATCTTTCCAAGTCTGATATTTTTCCATGAATAGGTGACATTTAATCACCTTTAGATCTTTAATCCAATGGTTCCAAATAATCATTTTCTTTTGGAAAGATTAGAATGGTTTTAGAATTTAATTCTCTTAAATAAAGAGGCTTTGAAAGCCGGTCACGTACGGCCACGTGACCCCTGGTCACGTGCGGCCACGTGACCCCTGGTCACGTGCGGCCACGTGACCCCTGGTCACGTTCGGCCACGTGACCCCTGGTCACGTGTAGGCACGTGACCCCTGGAACGGGCCTTTCTTCTCCTTTTGCGCTCTGTTCTCTGGCCGCTGCTCAGCCATCACGTTCCAACACGTGACCCCTGGTCACGTGTGAGCACGTGACCTTTTCTGGAGCCTTTTCTATGATTTAAACAGGGAGCGAATCTGCCTTTTGCCGCCGCTTTTAAATGTCATGTATCAACACGTGACCGTTGGTCACGTGCTAGCACGTGATGCCTCCTCCATAAGCTTTCCTGATTTTAAATCAGGAAACAAATGCCCCCACAACGTTGTTCTCACGTGTCTGCACGTGAGTGCAACGCTGTCACTTTTTGTGACCGTTGGATTCCTCTAGGGATTTAGGGAGATGAAGCGTCTCCATCACATCCTATAAATATAGTGGTCATTTCAGAAGCGCCTCCACTTTTGCTTATCTTCCTCCTTGCAAACTTTTTCTGAGAATTTAATTCTCTTCTTCCAGAGCTTAGTTCTCTGCCTTGAAACATTTTCAGAGTTTAACTCTGTTCAAAAAGACTCTTTTCTTCAGGTAATTCTCTTGAATGAACGATGAACTTCCACATTCCTCTGGATTTTAAATCCAAAGCAAGGGTTTTTACCCTTTTTAACAGGAACCCATTTTTTCTTTAAGCTTTTTAATCAAAATATGAAATCATTTAATCTTCAACAGTATATCTTTTAGGGCTCGTATGATCCTTAGGGAGATGATGATGGCGGCTCAAATCCATGGAATTTAATTCCATCCCAAAAAAAATGTTTCTGGGAATTTAATTCCTTTTTCTCAATAAGGAATTTAATTCCTATGAAGAACTCAGTTTCTTCGCATGGAGGCTTCTTAGGGTCTCTTTGCCCTAGGTTGTCCTTCTGTAATTAATAGAACAGAAGCTTGCAATGATGTCTTATGACCTTTATTTCAAGTATTATGGATGCCCATATGTACGATCTTGACGAAATCATTTCCTACGGAAATATCGTGCACTGGGCCGCAGTCAGAACCAGAAGTTCACTAATGCTCAGTGTGCTGAGATCATGAGCCGCTTCGACGAGTACAACCATCGGCTACTTCCTCATCTCTCTTCTCTTCTGAGACTCATCGTGCTGGCGATCTGGGAGGCGCTCCCTCTCTTTTGCACCGGCGTACCGCTTGGGGTATTGGACACTGCTGAGGATAAGGTACATTCGGTGTACCTGATGAGCTTGATCTCAAAGAGGAGGCGAGATCACCTCATTGATCTTTTACACCAGGCTTTTCAGCAGTCAGCCATACTTGCCGCCTATCGGAGGGTGGAGGACATTCGTGAGGACCCCGACGCTTGAGACCGCGAGAGAAAGCATACCAGGATGGTTCGAAATGCCTGTAAGTTCTTGGACAAAGTCAAGTTTGAGTTTCTCATTCCGTGCCCCGCTTCTGAGGTCTTGCCATTGTAATCGTTTTCTTTTAATTTTGTATGAACTTCTTAAAGCATGAATGATAAGCTTTATCGTGCTTTTCTGTGTTTGCATGCCTTTCTATGGGTCTTTATCATTTTGCTATTGTTACTGTTGCTATTTTTAATGTGCAGGATGCTTTTCCATTGTTTAGTGTACGTCAAGTTTGGGGCTCACGTGCTCCGCACGTGAGGTCCTTTTGATGAGGCTGTTGTTTAGTTTTATGCCATATTTTTAGTGCACAAAATCAGATGCAGAAAAGGAGCCTTGGAAATAGTTCCATCTCCTTGATTTCCAATGCCTTCCCTTTTTTTGCCTTGGAAATAGCTTCACCATGCAAGATTTTCCGTGCGCAGCACTTAATTCCCCTCTTTATATCCTGGGGCCATGGCCTTCTTTTCTCTTCACAGAGAAGTTTATTTTCATTTTGGTGTGATTTGTCTTGAGAGACAACTGAGCGCCATGGCTTGCAATCGCCCTCATGCTCGTCGACAGCCATGGGAAGTTCCTATTGAGGAGATGATCCCGCGCTTTGCCGCCCGATTGGTGGACCCCCTCCTTACCGATGACGAATGCGACTCAGCGGCGTATGAACTCTCGATCCGCAGGGGATCTCCCCTCCCAGTGGGCTCCCTATGGCTCCGGATGATTCTTGCCGCCGTGCTCGCCGACATCCCTCCTCACCCGGCGGAGATAACGCTGGCGATGCTTGACGCGGCCGAAGAAAAGCTCGAGAGATTTCATGAAGCGTGCCTAATCACTCAAGCTTTGAAAGATCGCTCGGTTCACCTTTTGAGTGAAATAAGAGCCCGTCGGGCTGTTATGACTGCTTTTGCGGACGAACATGGCGCTAATCGGTGGGGAGCGACTCCTCGCGAGAACCGGCGCTTTGACGTGTTGGAGAGGGCAGAGAGAGAGAGATGGAGAATTTTGTCTTTTGTTTTGTCAACCCTTGCACTACCGATCCTTTATTCGGCGACCTTTTCCCGCTAGTGTAGTATTTTCAAATTAATTTTTGCATGCTTTATGTTGAACTTTCATGTATGCTGGGTATCCGTATGTATGTGTTTGCTTGCATAAATGAACTTCGTGTTCTTCCCATGAGAACTTTCTTTAATTGCGAACACTGTCACTATGTTGCATGTACATCAGAGGTTCGGGTATTATTTCTTTTCAGATATTCATATAGTTACGAATGCACGCTTGATAGGATGTACATCGAGAATTTTTTGGTGCTTCCCATACCAGATGATGTGCGCGCGTTTTAGATCGACTATTGCTATCGACTGGAGGCCTGTTTATACAGTCTTGAGCGTATATGTCCTGTCTCCAAGGTTGCGGTCGTGAAAGCGATTTTACATGGTTTGATAGAGTGACGCGTGGCGAATATATTGTTGTGCGAGAAAAGGCTCGGCCATAAATTCTCGGAGAGGGAGCTGGCTTCTAAGGCGCTGAGCGAGCTTCAAGCCAAACTTACTGCCAAGGCCAACAAAGCATATGAGCTCTGGCGGATGCTTCAGGAGTCCATCAAAGAGGTGGTGGCTCTCGATAAAGCTGCCACGTTCACTCACGAAAGGCTCGAAGCCCATAAGGCCACCGAGAAAGAGCTTGAAGGTCGGCTTGCTTCGTATCAGGCCCAGCAGGCTCAGGTGGAGGCTCGTCTCCTGGAGATCCTGAATCATGAAGCCGTGACTCAGCAGAAGGAGGATGAGATAGTAAAATTACTAAATCGCCCGCCGGCTTAAAGACTTGTATCTTTTCCTTTCTCTTTTTTTTGTACATACTCCTGGATGAGAGTATATTCTTTTTGCCTTTTTATGGGTTGTACTTTGTATCTATTTTGGTTATGAATAAAAGACATATTTCTTTCTCAATGATGTGTCTCTTTTATTGAATATGCTCTGCGGACAATTTATCTTGGTCTCTTTACAGGGCAGCGATAGCTTAGGATTCAGGGTTAAGATCTGCCTTCTGGGACTTTTGATCTTTGTGAGCCGTGAGGGTCTCATAAAGAGTTTTTCTCCCTACAGGTCGAGAGGATCCCGTAGGTGTAAGTTCTTCTTAAGAATCGTGAGGATTCTTAAGCGGGTTTTCCCTTGGGAGTCGTAAGGATCTCACAAGAGAGTTTTCTTCCTTGCAGGTCGTGAGGACCCACAACTGCTGAGTGAGGTCGCCCTTATCCGTATTTCATGGGGTCAAGGGTCTCTTTGGGATGTTCTCCAGGGTATCGTAGTTTAAAGACATCGCGGTCAAGGTTAAGGACCTCATAGTCCATGGATTTAGGGACTCCACAGTCCGATGTTAGTTTTAAGACATCCCGGTCAAGGTTAAGGACCTCATAGTTCGTGGATTTAAGGACTCCACAGTCCGATGTTAGTTTTAAGACATCACGGTCAAGGTTAAGGACCTCATAGTCCGTGGATTTAAGGACTCCACAGTCCGATATTAGTTTTAAGACATCACGGTCAAGGTTAAGGACCTCATAGTCCGTGGATTTAAGGACTCCACAGTCCGATGTTAGTTTTAAGACATCACGGTCAAGGTTAATGACCTCATAGTCCGTGGATTTAAGGACTCCACAGTCCGATGTTAGTTTTAAGACATCACGGTCAAGGTTAAGGACCTCATAGTCCGTGGATTTAAGGACTCCACAGTCCAATGTTAGTTTTAAGACATCCTGGTCAAGGTTAAGGACCTCACAGTCCGAGGGTTTAAGGACTCCACAGTCCGATGTTAGTTTTAAGACATCCCGGTCAAGGTTAAGGACCTCACAGTCCGAGGGTTTAAGGACTCCACAGTCCGATGTTACTTTTAAGACATCCTGGTCAAGGTTAAGGACCTCATAGTCCGTGGATTTAAGGACTCCACAGTCCGATGTTAGTTTTAAGACATTACGGTCAAGGTTAAGGACCTCATAGTCCGTGGATTTAAGGACTCCACAGTCCGATGTTAGTTTTAAGACATCACGGTCAAGGTTAAGGACCTCATAGTCCGTGGATTTAAGGACTCCACAGTCCGATGTTAGTTTTAAGACATCCCGGTCAAGGTTAAGGACCTCATAGTCCGTAGGTTTAAGGACTCCACAGTCCGATGTTAGTTTTAAGACATCCCGGTCAAGGTTAAGGACCTCATAGTCCATGGATTTAAGGACTCCACGGTCCAATGTTTGTTTTAAGACATCACAGTCAAGGTTAAGGACCTCATAGTCCGTGGGTTTAAGGACTCCACAGTCCAATGTTAGTTTTAAGACATCACGGTCAAGGTTAAGGACCTCATAGTCCGTGGATTTAAGGACTCCACAGTCCGATGTTTGGTTGCAGGGACCCGTCACCTCTTTGAACACGTTGAGGAATCACACCGCCAGGTATCAAAAGAGTGAAGAGATGTACCCTTAAACCAAGGTAGAATCAGTACAGAATCAAGGTGGTTGATCGTTAGTTTTAAGACAATACGGTCGAGGTTAAGGACATCATAGTCCGTGGATTTTAAGGACACCACAGTCCGATGTTTGCTCTGGATGCTTCACACGGGTTCATTGCCGTGCTTGGCGAGGACCAGGCTCCGCTCTGGGCTTTTTCCGCGGGGTCAAAGAGTGACGTTATCCGCGTTCCACGTAACCAGGAATTTTGCACTAGATGCTTCACACGGGTTCACTGCCGTGTTCGGCGAGGACTAGGCTCCGCTCTAGATGCTTCACACGGGTTCACTGCTGTGCTCTGCGAGGACCAGGATCCGCTCTGGACATTTTCCATGGGGTCAAAGAGTGACATTATCCGCGTTCCACGTGACCAGGAATTTTGCACTAGATGCTTCACATGGGTTCACTTCCGTGTTTGGCGAGGACTAGGCTCCGCTCTAGATGTTTCACACGGGTTCACTGCCGTGCTCTGCGAGGACCAGGATCCGCTCTGGACGTTTTCCACGGCGTCAAAGAGTGACATTATCCGCGTTTCATGTAACCAGGAATTTTGCACTAGATGCTTCACACGGGTTCACTGCCGTGTTTGGCGAGGACTAGGCTCCGCTCTGGATGCTTCACACGGGTTCACTGCCGTGCTCTGCGAGGACCAGGATCCACTCTGGACGTTTTCCATGGGGTCAAAGAGTGACATTATCCGCGTTCCACGTAACCAGGAATTTTGCACTAGATGCTTCACACGGGTTCACTGCCGTGTTCGGCGAGGACTAGGCTCCGCTCTGGATGCTTCACACGGGTTCATTGCCGTGTTCTGCGAGGACCAGGATCCGCTCTGGACGTTTTCCACGGGGTCAAAGAGTGATATTATCCGCGTTCTACGTGACCAGGAATTTTGCACTAGATGCTTCACACGGGTTCACTTCCGTGTTTGGCGAGGACTAGGCTCCGCTCTGGATGCTTCACACGGGTTCACTGCCGTGCTCTGCGAGGACCAGGATCCGCTCTGGACGTTTTCCACGGGGTCAAAGAGTGACATTATCCGCATTCCACGTGACCAGGAATTTTGCACTAGATGCTTCACACGGGTTCACTGCCGTGTTTGGCGAGGACTAGGCTCCACTCTGGATGCTTCACACGGGTTTACTGCCGTGCTCTGCGAGGACCAGGATCCGCTCTGGACGTTTTCCACGGGGTCAAAGAGTGACATATCCGCGTTCCACGTGACCAGGAATTTTGCTCTGGATGCTTCCCACGGGTTCACTGCCGTGTTCTGCGAGGACCAGGCTCCGCTCTGGACGTTTTCCATGGGGTCAGAGAGTGACGTTATCCGCGCTCCACGTGGCCAGGAATTTTGCACTAGATGCTTCACACGGGTTCACTGCCGTGCTTGGTGAGGACTAGGCTTCGCTCTGGATGCTTCACATAGGTTCACTGCTGTGCTCTGCGAGGACCAGGATCTGCTCTGGTCGTTTTCCACGGGGTCAAAGAGTGACATTATCCGCGTTCCACGTAACCAGGAATTTGTTGATTGTATCCACATTTCACGGGGTTGGGATTTGACTCTTGGTGATCTGTATATCGCCGAGCCATGGAACTGGGAGCTGCCACTGTTCCGCTTCGCATGAAGTTGTGTCCGTTGTCACAAGACGAGTGTTGAGACGATCTCTAGATCACTTGCGGCCCGTCGAGACTTGGCTTCTTCCTATGATGGAACCTGGACGAGGAGTATGATCCTTTCTTTGTTTGCGCCCCTGGATTGTATACAGGGATAGATATAACATCACCTGTAGGGCATAAAATTTCATTTTTATTTTATTTCTTTTTCCCGCGATGCCCTATCATTTCAGCTTTTATATCGCGAAGGTCGCGATTGCCCCATCATTTCGGCTATTTTTCGCGGTGCCCAATCATTTCGGCTATTTATTTTATTTTTACTCGCTGCTTTTTATTGCGAGTTGCCCAATCATTTCGGCTATTTCTCATGCATACATTTTTACTTGCTGCTTTTTATTACAAGTTGCCCTATCATTTCGGATGTTTCGTATGCATGTGTGGCTCGCTAGCCTTTCCGCTGCAAGCTTGCATTTTAGACACTGATTTTGGCATCAGCACCGCTACAACTGGGACATTGCCAGGTGCGAATCATCATTTGCCTCTGTCGATGTTGAACAAAGGTGGCTTAGTAAACAGGGTTAAAGGTCCTGTCGACTAAGGCTTTGACTTCATGAGCCGTAAGGGTCTCACAAAGGTATTTCTCCCTACAAGTCGTGAGGATCTTGTAGGTGTATTTTCTCCTTAGGAATCGTGAAGATTCCTAAGTGCATGTCCTCTTGCAAGTCGTAAGGATCTTACAAAAGGGTCTTCTCCTCATAAGTTGAGAGGACTTATAAGGGTTGCTCACCATATGGACATATCCCTAGTCACGGGTGGGACTTTGCTGGGGAAATGTTTATTCGCGCCCATGGATTGTATACAAGGGTCAGTATTGAGCCACTTGTAGGGCAATATCGAAGATTGTGAGGGTTTCTTAAGCACAGGTTTAGGTCTCTGTGACTTAAGACTTTCAAATCTTATGAGCCGTGAGGGTCCCATAAGAGAGTTCTCCTTGCGAGTCGTGAGGATCTCGCAAGTGTATTTTCTCCCTAGGAATCACGGTGATCCCTAAGTGTGTTGCTCCCTTGTGAGTCGTAAGGATCTCACGCGGGTGGATTCTCCTTACAAGGTCGAGAGGATCCTGTAAGTATCTTTTAACGAGGTTGCGCCCTTTCGGGTTTTCACAAACACTCGCCGGCAGTCCTGCTGTTCTTACTCACGGAGCCCTTTCGGGTTTTCATCCATGCCCATTTTGCTTATGGACATACCGATTTTTATATTCTTTTTCCTTCCTTTTTTTTACAAGCTCGCGCCCTTTCAGGTTTTCACGAACACTTGCCGGTAACCCTGCTGTTTTTACTCACGGAGCCCTTTCGGGTTTTCATCCGTGCCCATTTTGCTTATGGACATACCGTCTTTTATTATTATTATTTTTTATTTATTATTTTTTTTATCGGCTTTGAGATACTGCAATCCACCGTAGTTTATCGACATCTCGGTCAACAGCTAGTTTTAGGACGTAGTGGTCCATTGTTAGTTTAAGGACGTTTCGGTCCGTTGTTAGTTTAAGGACATTTCGGTCCGTTATTAGTTTAAGGACGTTTCCGTCTGCCGTTAGTTTAAGGACGTTTTGGTCCGTTGTTAGTTTAAGGACATTTCGGTCCGTTATTGAGAGGGCCAGCTACTACTTATAGAGCTTGAGCTTAGGAAGATAGCGAGCGGACATAGTTGTCGTCATCTATCATTGACCTAGGCTGGGGCTCATTAAGCGTAGTATTTCTTTAGGAAGCGGCCGTTTATTGGCCTGAAAGGCCTTTCACCGTGCATATCCATGAGTAAATAGGCTCCACCCTGGTAGACCTTGTCTATGATGTATGAGCCTTCGTAGTTCGGCTCGAATTTTCCCCGCTTGGCGCGATTGGGGATCATAGGCCTTTTGACCACTAGCACGAGTTCGCCTTGGCGAAATGCCCTCGGTCGGGTCAATCTTTCGTATGAGCACGTCATCTTCTCTTTGTAAGCCTCCAGGTTTTGTTGTGCTATGAGCCGTGTTTCATCAATGGCATCAAGGTCTTCTAGCCGAAAGTGAGCATTTTCTTCGTTCGTCAACTCGTAGTGGACTGCCACTCGTAGAGAGGGTAACTCTAACTCGAGGGGGAGTACTGCTTCTGTACCGAATACCAACGCATACGGCGTTGTGTTTGTGGCCGTCTTGAACGTAGTTCGATACGTCTAAAGAGCTTCTTGCAATCTCTCATGACGGTCCTTCTTGTTTCGGGACACCGTCTTTTTTATGATCTTTGTCAAGGTCTGTTGAAGGCCTCAGCTAGACCGTTAGCTCGTGGGTTATAAACCGAAGAATACCACCAGTCTATATTGTGTTGTTGTGCGAAGTGACTGATCTTGTGACTTCTGTAGGCTGGACCGTTATCGGAGATGATCCGTCTCGGCGTTCCAAACCGATATATGACGTGCGTCTTGAAGAAATGGAGGATATTCTCCGTCTTCACTTCCCTCAACGGCACTGCCTCTGCCCATTTGGAAAAGTAATCAGTCGTCGCCAAGATGAAACAATGTCCCCTCGACGATGCTGGTTCGATGGGGCCGACTATGTTAGTTCCCCACATTTCGAATGGCCAGCTAGCCACCGTTGGATGGAGTGGATTTGGATGCTGGTGGATAAAGTCCCCATGGATTTGGCATGAGTGGCATTGCTTCGTAAACTCGAGGCAGTCTTGGATCATTGTGGGCCAGTAATAACCCATTCGTTTGATCTTCAACTTCATCTTCGGGCCCGCTTGGTGAGAACCACAGATCCCATCATGAACTTCCTGAACGACTCTTTCTGCTTCGTCAGGTCCTAAGCATCTCAGCCATAAAGAATCAAACGACCTCTTGTACAAAGTATCATTGACGAAGGCGAAGGACAGAGCTCGTTTCATAAGTTGATGCCTTGAGGACGCATTTTCGGGCTTTCGACGGCATTTGAAGTAGTCAATAAAGACTTTTCTCCAATCCTCGGCCTTTTCCCGGTCTTTTATTTGCAGAGTCTTCTGCTCAGTCGCTCCCTTCTCTTCGGGCGATTCTGGAGATATTTCTGCTGTGGCAAGTACCCGACGGCTTTGTACCACGATTCTTACGTCGTCGAGGTTCTCGTCAGCCAGTTCCTTGGCGAGCTTGGCCAACGTGTCTGCTTTGCTGTTTTCCGCGCGCGGTATGCTTTCCAAAGTACAGGAAGGAATATGAGTGAGAAGTTGTTGTACCTTCTCGCCATACCTCACCAGCTCGGGTTTGCACGTTTGGTAGTCGCCATTTACTTGACTAATGACCAGCTGAGAGTCTCCGTAGATGAGGAGGTTCTCAATCCCCATGTCGATGGCGATTTCAAGGCCTGCTATCAAAGCTTCATACTCGGCTTCATTGTTCGTCCTCGGTTCTGTTAAGGAGAAAGCAAAGCGCATTGTCCCTCCTTGTGGAGTTACAAAGATGAGTCCTACCCCCGATTTGATTATCGGGGTACTTTGTTTGCGCTTCTTCATGGAAGATGCTCCATCGAAATAAAGCTCCCATCGGGTATCACCACCATTGATCGTGTCGAAGGCATGTTCGTCTGGCAGCTCGCAATTCAGAGGAGAACCGGCAGGTACTGGATGCTCAGCAAGGAAGTCGGCGATGGCTTGGCCTTTCACTGCCTTGAGAGGCTGATAGGTTATCGAGAACTCCATCAAGAGCAGGGCCCATTTGGCGAGTCTCCCTGTCAATATGGCCTTTGACATTAGATACTTGAGGGGGTCCACCTTTGATATAAGACGGACTTCATGCGCCAATGCATAGTGCCTAAGTTTTGTTATCGCAAAGATTAACGCCAGGCAATGTTTTTCGATAGGGGAGTAATTGCTTTCTGCCCCCAGAAGAACTCGACTCAAATAGCAGAGCGCTCTCTCCTTCCCTTGGTCGTTTTCTTGTGCCCATAATGCGCCTAAGGAATCCTCAAGGGTTGTTGTATAAAGAATAAGGGGCTTTCCCTTGACTGGAGCAGCTAACACCGGTGGGTTCTGCAGGTACTGCTTGATCTCATCCAATGCGCTCTGGCATTTTCGATCCCATACGAATGGAGTTCCCTTCTTCATCAGGTGGCTGTAAGGACGGCACTTGCCTGACAGGTTGGCGATAAACCGCCGGATGTACGCGAGCTTCCCTTGGAGAGACCGCAACTGTTTGAGAGTTCTCGGTGGAGGCATTTCCATGATCGCCTTGATCTTGGATGGATCTATTTCGATACCTCGGTGTCGGATGATGAATCCCAGGAATTTACCCGAGGAAACTCCGAATGCGCATTTGAGGGGATTCATCTTCAAATTGTATTGCCGAAGGCGTTGAAATACTGTCTTCAGATGCTCGAGGTGTTCCTCGTATGACATGCTCTTCACTACGAGGTCGTCGATATAGCACTCGACGATTTCATGTATGAGATCATCGAAGATCTTTGTCATGGCCCTCTGATGGGTGGCGCCGGCATTCTTTAAACCAAAAGGCATAACTTTATAGCAGAATATCCCCAAAGGGGTCCGGAAAGCGGTGTGCTTCTGGTCTTCGGGATGCATCTTTATCTGATTGTACCCTGATGAACCGTCCATAAAGGAGAAAACCTCATGAGTGGACGTATTGTCTATCATCAGTTCGGTGACTGGCACTGGGAAATCGTCCTTCGGGCAGGCTTTATTGAGATCTCGGAAGTCCACACATATGCGTACTGTCCCATTTTTCTTCATCACCAGGACGATGTTGGCGACCCAGTCAGGATACTGTACCTCCTGGATAAACCCAGAATTGATCAGCTTCTTGACTTTGGCGTTAATGCTCATCTCAAGCTCGAGCCACATTCTTCTCGGCGCTTGTTTGACTAGCTTGATATCCGGGGATATTGCTAATTTATGCACAACAATCTCTGGATCTAATCCCGGCATTTCGGAATAGTTCCATGCGAAGCAATCTCTGTGCTGTAGAAGCACGTCCTTTAACGCAGCCACCCTTTCTTCAGATAGCAGCTCGCTAACGAATGTCTGTCGCGGATCATCTGCCGACCCCAACTCAATCTTCTTGAGGTTATCTGCAGTAGTATGTATGCCATCTTCCAGCTCTTTCGGTGCTGGTAGAAATTCTGAGATTACCTCGTTGTCATTGTTTTCGAAGCACCAAGGGGGGTCATCCATATTCTCGGGCTCTCCTTTTAATATTGTTATCATATGACAGGTACGAGCTCGTTTCCAAGACCGATGTGGATCCGGTTCTACTCTCATAGCTTTGGATTCATGCTTTTGTGGCGGCGTTACCTTCCAGCTGTCGGATAGAGAAAATCTGCCTTGCTGGTATTGGTGTTCAACCAAGTTCTTGAAGGTGAAGCAATCTTCGATAGGGTGTCCTATGGCTCGGTGATAAGCGCAATAGCCTGGATGGGAGACCTCATTAGCTTGCTCGGGGTGTTTAGACTTCGGAAGTGTAATCATTCGATGTTTTAAAGCTAGGTCAAGTATCCTCCGTGTTTTATTCTGAGGAAAAGAGTATGCCTGACTCATCTTTTTCATAAGGGACAAATCCGGACCGCGCAATACCCGATCACATGACTCTCTGATCCTGCGTTGTCGTTGTCGACCTCCTTTTCTGCCTTTTGACTTACTTCTGCCCCTGCGTTGGGCCTTTTGCGGAATGGGTTGACAGGGAGGAGAATCTTCGTCTTTTGCAGCCTGTTGAAACAGACGTTGCGTCCTGGCTTTCTCGTAGATGTCCATTTCGTGACTATGGTCGTCTCGAGCTTTTTGACCCGCTTTCCTGATAAGCTTGTCCATTCGTTCTTCAAACGACGGACTCGGCACTTCGCTCGCGGGATCCAGTTTTGACGAGGGGTTAGCATCTCCCGACATGGCGTCCTCTTCCTCATCGAAGTTATATATGGCGTAGCTACCGTGGACTCACTCCCATTTCTCGGATCTCAATATCCGAGCCCGAGCATTTCCATTCTCCCATTGGGCAATTTGCGCTGAGTCTCAGGGACATCCCAAATCCTGTTATAGAATCGAGCTTGTCGAATAGTCTGTTTTAAGGGTACCCTTTGGCGCTTCAATAGCCTTTTTAGTCCGTTTGTGTAATATCTGGGCAAACGGATGGGTTGGAGCCTTTCAAGTGTAGAATCCGCGTCGTGCCAGATCTCTTTCTCCCCTCTTATTTCCGAGGATTGATAGAATAGGATCACCTTTTCGCCTTTTCGCCTGGGAGGGACGTAAAACGTCTGCAGGTCCTGCACATTGTAAGCTTTAAGTGCATCGAGATCCTTGAAGTGTTCCCGCGGCACCATGGTGACTTGCAAACTCTGATCATCACCAGGGAATGCTTGTATTGACGGCCGACTGGAGAACACGGCATTAACTTCATCTTCCGAGTCACTTCCGAAGATCAACATGGGGGCGGACGGTCCTGGGTTGTTGCGTCTAGACGGACCAGCGTAAACTATATCTTCTTCTTCTTCTTCGGTATCGCTTCCAAAAATAGGGATGGTGGCGGTGGCTTTGTTCTCCGGCATGCGGCACCTTTCTGTATCCTCGAAATCTGGCAAAAAGTACTTTGCATCTTCGTACTTGCGGACTTCGTTCACGGAGAATGGGTTCAGCTCACCTGTTGCGGTATACTCGAAACCATCCTTAAAGTACTTCATGATGCTGTGTAGAAGGGATGATGTTGTACTCGTGTAACCAAGGACGGCCGAGCAAGGCATTGTAGCAGGTCTTGGCGTCAATGACGTGAAACTTGATGTCCGTGATGAGCAGTCCGAAGCGTAATGTTAATATCACAGATCCGAGAGTCCGTGATGACTGGGAGTCGAAACCGGAGATGGTAATTTTGTCACGAGCGAGATGCTGCACGCTCATGCAGATTTCCTTCAACACCCGAACATTAAGGAGATTTACGGAGGATCCATTATCAACCAGGATTTTTCCTATCTTGATATCATGGCAATATCCGGAGACGTATAGGGGACGGTTGTGGTCGCACGTCCTGAGGAGAAGGTCCTCATCACCGAAAGTGATGTCGGCCGTGTATACTTCTTCCAGTTCATCCTTCATCCTTTCTGCGGCGAGGAAGGCTTGGAATTGCTTGGGTTCTTGTAACGCCTTAATTAATGAATCTCTCGCTTCCTTTGATAATAGGAGGGCGTCGAGAATGCTGAGCTGCGAAGGTAGCTTCCTTAGGTATGCTAGGATGTTGTAGTCCACCTTACCCTTCCTGGGAGGGTCCTTGGCCGTCAGCTCTTTTATGACTTGGTCATCTAAAGTGATATCCTCAGTGACATTCTCCTTTCCCTTATCTTTTCTATTTGCGGTTCCGAGATTCTTTTCCGGGAGTGTGCGATTGCGCAGCTGAATGTTTTCGCAGGCCTCGGGTTCTTCCTCTTTCCCTAAAACGAATTCTTTAAAGAGAGGGCCTAGAGTCATTTCCTCATCAGAGTCGCTCCCAAAGGTGAGAACTTGTGACCCTCCGGCGTTGACCACATAACAGTTGCCGGTAGTTCTTTTGTGCCTGTCGGTAGTACTTCTTTGCTCCCGACGAGTCTTGCGTTTCATGCGCTTAAAATGTTGCCGGTGAACATAACCATGCCACCACATCTTAAAAGCGTCGCACTCCTCAGTGGGGTGCGAAATCTTTCGATGATATGCGCAATAATTAGGGTGTCTCTCCCCCCCCATCGAATGTGTTTTCTTTCGAGGGCGGTAGCTTCATTCCCATTGACATGGCTTTGGCAAACCTTTTCCTCGTCTTGAATACGTTTTTATTCGCATCGTATGTCTTTTGATCTAGCGGGAGTGCTTTGACTCTTTCGTTTAGTCGCTTGCGTTTGGTTCCTTCCGATATAGCCATCTCACGCTCCTGGTCGGCTTTACTTTTCAAACGGATCTCGTCTAGAAAGGCGTCGATCATTTCGTCTGTTGGCCATACAAGTTCTCGCTCAGGCTGTGCCCCCAGTTTTTCAGTGCCAGGAGTTTTCTCATTGTCCGTAAACGAGTGGGAAATCACATGACAACTCGCCACATATCCCTCGGATTCATCCGATGAGCTTTCTCCATCATCTTCCTCCTGAAAGACGTGGTTGAGGAACTCTTGCAGTGTGACGGGAGTCCGCGCCTTTTGATTGTATTCCTCCAGCGCGTCAATCTGTTTCTGCAAATCCGCACGCTTGTCTCTAGGCTTCACGGGCTTCTTGGATATCTTCTTCTTTTTCTTCGAAGATTTTGACGGTTGGGTGTGAGTACTTGGGCTATCACCACCGTTCTTTGTAGTTGGACGCGGCTTCAGCATCCCTTCGATGATTTGAGGTTCAAACGGGTTCTTCCATTCGACTGCTGGGCACGCATGAAGATCACTCAGCATCCTTTTGGTTTTAGCTGATAGCACGACCTCCCATGGAGCTTCTTCAATAAAGGAACAAGTTGCCCCCGGTGCGTCCGTCTTCTTAGGAGTATGCGGCTGTGGCGGGTTCACCTTCCACTTTTCGGACAGCGCAAACTATCCCTGGAGGTATTGATCCTCAATCCATCCTTTGAAGATGAAGCAATCCTCAATCGGATGGCTTACCGTTTGATGGTAAGGGCAATAATTGGGGTTATTCACCTCAGTGGGTTGTGGCGGTCGCCTTGGGTTTGGCAAGTTGATAATCCTGTTGCGTACGGCCAGCTCGAATAACCGTTTTGTCTTATCCCGTGGGAACGAGTAGGGGCGCTTCATCTTCTCATTATAATACCGGCATCTTTCTTCCAGTTGATCCGTCGGCTTTGGGGCATTGGGTTGCTGCTGAGCATTCGCGACGAAGGTTGCCTTCCCTTTACCCTTGTCATTCCGAGGCTCCGGCTTCAGGGGAGACGGTCTGTGACCCATCTGGTCCATCTGGGCCAACTTGTCGATTAAAGCCTGGAACGTGGTTGGCTTAAAGAACATCATGAACTGGGAGATAGTTGCATGAGGGTCTAGGGTTCCCACGAACATGCCCACCGCGGGCGCTTCCTCAATGCGTTGTTCGCATTTCGACCACGAATTTCGCCAGCGTATAGCGTACTGGACCCACGTTTCGCCTGGTTTCACCCTAGCATTAATTAATGCTGTTATCGGAGTGCGTTCGCTGGCGCTTGCGAATCGCTGAGTGAATAGCAATTCCATTTCAGCGAACGTCTTGATGGAATCGTTCGGGAGTTCTGAATACCATTTGAACGCCATTTCTGATAAGCTGCCTACGAACTGGCGAAGCAACAGTTTATCATCACCGCCGGTGTTACCGCAAAGGGCCCTGAACTGAGCAACATGTTGGTGGGGATTGCCTGTCCCCTTATACACATGGAATTTCGGTATTGTATAACCCGGCGGATATTTGATTTGGTCGTACCATCTTGGATACGGTCGCCCCATTTTTACGACTTGACCAGCTGCCTCAGTCGCATGATGAACCCGGATTTGCTGGGCTATATAGTCGTCCAAGTCAGCCTTGGAGATTGTCTCCTCCTTGGCCGTTGAAAGAGCCAATGGTGGATTCGATGTTTCTCCTTTATCATCTTTGAGGACGATCGGGGGATCTTCAGCAGGAGAATCTTGTTGAATCATCATCCCAACCATGTCTTGAAATAAGTGGGCTATCTGCTTTATATTGGCCTCTTGTTCCGCAGCCTCTTTATCTTTCTTTTCCAATATCCTCCGAAGGAACTCAGCGTCAGTTTCCTGTTCTTGTTGCTGATCCGAGGACGCCTCGGGGCTTTCTTTCGGCCCAGTAAGCCCGGCCATTGCGATCATCATTTCCTGGAGCTTTTGTTGTTGCTCCTGATCTTTGGTCACCGACCGTGTAAGCGGTCTTTGACCTGTAGACGCACGGCTGTCTTCCTTCCTCGACGCCATGTATACAGTGTGGACCATCCTGCCCCCAACCTTAGGGCGTCTGGGTTCAGCGCTTTTAGCTATCGTTGCAAGCCCGGGGATCTTCTCCGGCCTCCTCTTTTTATGAGCAGTGGAAGTTGAGGGGTCCGTTGAGGTGGGCACCCAGATTGCTTTTCGTGGCTTAGCCTGGTGACTGACTTCCTGTTGGATTTTCAGCTTCTTGTGCTGGCGGGAGAAATTTGGATCGATCATCGAGTCTCGGGCCTGCCGCCAGACTTTATAGATTTGGGAGGACAGCCGTTGAGGAGATTGGGGCTGTTCTGGCTTTACTTCCATAGCCTTTTCAGCGGAGGGGGAGACCTCTTTAGCACCGCGGTAGGAGAATTCCTACGCACCTTATTTAGCATCTCAAAGCTGTTCCCAGTTGGAACAGCAGCATTAACTTCTGTCGTCGGGGCTGAAGGAGTTAGCCCAGAAGGGGAGTTGCCTCCGGCCTTCCTCACTCGGCGCCAGTAACGACGTCGAGCGTGTCATGCTGATGGAGTCGGCTCAGTGAGGGCGATAGCCTCGTCTTGCCCCCTGTGGAGGTGGGGGGTCGCTGCTGGTGTCAGCCTATTAAAGACCGATGTCCTTTGGGTAGCTGGAGCGGGAGCTGGAACAGCCAATCTTGTAAAGACTGACTTTTTGGCAGGAGAAGCCGCCTTGTTGACTTCAGGAACAGGACTGGTTATTTTCTTAGGAGCAGCCTTCTCTGGGATTGTGGGCCCCATTGCGGGTCCACAGGAGTTCTGGCCCAGTCTGGAGGAAACCGAGGCGCTGGTGTTGGGCGACCCGTTGATAGGGGTCGCGGTAGGTGTAAGCCGATCAAAGACCGACTTCTTGGGAGCTTCCGGTGTCAGCACAGGAGCGGTGAAGCTCGTTGGCGGGAGCATGGTCCCGAAGAACAACCCTGTGGTGGCTCGAGTGACCTGTTCCACGAGCATTGTGAACAGCGAAGCAGCTTGGGGTCCGTAGGCTATACCTCCTGGCGAGGCAGAGCGCCGGTTGCAGTTGCAGTTGCAGTTGGAGCATTTCGCACAAGTGGAAGCCATTGATTCTTTGCTTTCTGCAATAAGCAAAACGCCAAATCTTAGTACCTTGAAACCCAAGGGCAACCATTAGCGAGCCGTATTTGGTTCGTGAACACGACACACGAAGTGTGGAGTGGAAAGAGGAAAAGGTCCTACCGGGCGTGCCAGAATCTGTTCCCCTACGAATGGCGGCGCGACGCGGGGTTCGTCTCGCCTGAAATTTAGGGCAGATGCTAATTGGTGCTATCCGTCTACCTCTCCGAAGGTGCCAAGTTGATTTTTGGCATCGTGTATCGAAGGTTTAAACGGATGCGTCCGATGTAGCAGACTTCGTCAGATTCCCCCTCGCTTGAGGAGTTTTTGATTGTGGGGACGCTATTCCCTACAGGCGCAAGCCCCTGCAGTTAATTACGCTACCGCATTGCGGTAACAACTTTCTCCTTCTCCATGTGGTCACTTCGTGTCATGTGTGTTTCTTTTGTGTTTGGTTGCCCGTGGATTGTATACGGAGACTGAGTTATGTCGTCGCCCGTAGGGCGTGGACTAGTCCAAATCCGTATTATTTTAGATTTGGGTTTGGGGGTTTAGGTTTAAGGATACGTTAGCCTCATTTGAGACTAAGATCGACTTAAACGTTTGTTAAGGATACGTTAATCTAGTTTTAGACTAAGATCAACTTAACGGGATCGTTTAGATCCAACAAGAGAGCGATTAGGGGAGCCCTGTTGTTTAGTTTAGTGACATTACGGTCAATAGGTAGTTTAAGAACATTGCGGTCCAGTATTAGTTTTAAGACGTTGCGATCAAGGTTAAGGACGTCGTAGTCCGTGGATTTAAGGTCTCCACAGTCCAATGTTAATTTTAAGACATCACGGTCAAGGTTAAGGACGTCGTAGTCCGTTGTTAGTTTTAAGACATTCCCGTCAAAGTTAAGGACCTCATAGTCCATGAGTTTAAGGACCCCACAGTCCGTCGTTAGTTTTAAGACATCCCGGTCAAGGTTAAGGACCTCATAGTCCATGAGTTTAAGGACCCCACAGTCCGTATCAATCGGGACCCGCCACCTCTTTGAAGACGTTGAGGAATTACAACGCCAAGTATCAAAGGGGTGAAGAGATGTACCCTTGAACCGAGGTAGATTAAATAGTCTTTGGCCCAATTTGGGACCAAGACCAATTAATTATGTTATGAGCCCATCAGCCCAATTAAGTTTGAATTGAGGACTTATGGCCAGCTTGGGCTAAGTCCAATCATGTTTAGGATATGGGCCCTCTGTTGGTCCATTGAAGGAGAAGCTTTGCCTCTAGAAACTTAGCCTATTGGGCTAGAGCTAGTGTTGAACACTAGAGACCAACAGTGTTGAACATTGGGAGTGAGATTGACAAGTTAGTGTTAAACACTAAAGATAATCAGTGTTAAACACTGGGAACAGAGTTTTCAAATGAGTATTAAACACTAAGGTAACCAGTGTTAAACACTGGGAACAAAGATTTCAAATTAGTATTAAACACTAAGGAAATCAGTGTTAAACACTGGAAATGGAGTTTTTAAACTAGTGTTAAACACTATGGAAATCAGTGTTTAACACTGGGAGCAGATCATCAGTTTGATGTTAAGTATTGTAAGAGAAGAGATCACGTGGGGGTACTTGATGGCATCTAAAAGATGGGGCCAGATCTCCTTCATTTTGTTTTACAGATAAGTGTTTAACACTTTTAATTCTGAAGGCCATCACGTGTGGGCACGTGATGGGGGCTCATGCTTCGATCTATTAGAATGTTCATTAGGGGTCACGTGGTGACACGTGAGGGCGCCCCAGAGCTTCTTTTCTTTTTCTTTTTCTTTTTGCGCTTTGGGGGTCACGTGGAGCACGTAAGGCGTTGCCTCAAAATTCTTCTCTATGGATCTTTACAGGGGTCACGTGGTACCACGTGACCCTGTTTCTTTGCCTGTCTGAAGATGTGTTTATCTTTTTAAGAATTGAATTCCTCGTAGGGTTAAACCCTAGCAGTAAACTTTAGAGGAGTTAAATTCCTGTTTTCTTCTGAAGAATTATGTTCTTAGATAGGGTAAACCCTAATTTCTTTTCTGTAGGAATTAAATTCCTCATGTATGTAAAGAATTGAATTCTGGCATGGGGTGAAACCCTAATTTCTTCTTGTTTGTGATTTTGAGAGAATTAAGTTCTCCATTAGGGTTAAACCCTGGTTCTGTCCATTTTGATGGAATTAAATTCCTATAACATAGGATTAAACCCTAATTTTATCTCAAAGGAATTAAATTTCTATAGTTCTGTGAGAATTAAATTCTCAAACTTCCATTCCCCTTTTATGCTTTGGATCTGCATGGCAGGATCTCAACCCAATGAGAATTAAATTCTCAATTCATGGGGAGATGTGCACTTTGCAGATCCTCTGCTAGAGAAAGAACTAAGTTCTTTTTTTTGTATAAGAGTTCAACTCTTTGAGAATTAAATTCTCCTTTTTTAAGCCTCTCCCTTCTTATCTAAGGTTTTCTTTCGCAGAGGATCAAATTCTTCCCAAAATCCCAAGGCTCTATCTCTCTTCTCTCTGTATGTCTATGTATGTGTCTCCCTCTCTATCTCTCTCTTTTCTCTCTTTTCTGGCTTCTATTTATAGGAGAAGGAAGAGAATCAATCAATTTTAGTGAATCTTTCATTGGAAGATTTGATTTGTTTATTGAGAGATTTGATTTACATTCATCATTCATCTGGACCTTTAGATTATTAGATGAATTTTATTCACCATTGGATTTTAAATCCAAAGATATCCCTTTGTTATTTCGGTTAGATTTAAGGGGAAATCTTTCCAAGTCTGATATTTTTCCATGAATAGGTGACATTTAATCACCTTTAGATCTTTAATCCAATGGTTCCAAATAATCATTCTCTTTTGGAAAGATTAGAATGCTTTCAGAATTTAATTCTGTTAAATAAAGAGGCTTTGAAAGCCAGTCACGTGCGGCCACGTGACCCCTGGTCACATACGGCCACGTGACCCCTGGTCACGTGTAGGCACGTGACCCCTGGAATGGGCATTTCTTCTCCTTTTGCGCTCTGTTCTCTGGCCGCTGCTCAGCCATCTCGTGCCAACACGTGACCCCTGGTCACGTGTGAGCACGTGACCTTTTCTGGAGCCTTTTCTTTGATTTAAACAGGGAGCGAATCTTCCTTTTTTCGCTGCTTTTAAATGTCACGTGTCAACATGTGACCGCTGGTCACGTGCTAGCACGTGATGCCTCCTCCATAAGCTTTCCTGATTTTAAATCAAGAAACACACACTATCCCCGGCAACGGCGCCATTTGATTGAAACGATTCTCGGCGTGTATGTAGAAAATGTATAGAAATCACAACCAAAGAAATTTTTAAACCGCAATCAATAACGGTGTCGATGTAGGTTCGTTAGCGAGTGCGGATCGTCCACTGGGAAAGTGTGATTTGATCGTTTTTGGTTTAGATGAATTGAAAATTAAAGAGAAAAGAAAAGACAATTCGATTCAAGATTTATAAAAGTGAATTTCAAGAATTATCAAAATCTAGTTTTAATAACAAGAACACTAAAAATCAAGAATTTATGATATCCAATCGAATTAGGTTTCAATAATCGAAGTGAGGCTCGTAGGAATCAATCGAATCTATAGAAGTGATGAAAACTTGTGATTACGTTTTCTTATCCATTAATGATTTGATACTAGTTCGATGATGATCAATAAGAATTAGGGATCTTTTGCGGAAACTAGGGTTTCATCATCTATCCCTTGTCCTTTCGTTGATTTTCATTCATATTCTAGCCTCTAGTAAATTGAATCACCAATCGTCGATCTCTAATTAAGAGCGAAAACATTCAAGAAAGTATCGCTCGAAACTAGATTGTCGATGATTCAATTTACAAGAGTTTACAAAACTTATAGGAATTAAGAATCATTTCAAGATCTAATCATCATCATCTATTGATTCTCTCGATTCCTCCACGAGTGGAGTTTTTACTCAAGCATCATAACAAGAAACACAATCAAGAATTGAGATCTCATCACAAATGTAAGAATGTAAAGAAAGTAAGATTAAAGATCTTCACCTTTTATTATTCAACAATTTGTTACACTTCGCTTAAAGACTACAAGAAATTGAGGAGAGAACTAGATCGTCGAATTGAGTCTCGCATCGTCTTCGTGAGTCGCGGATTGTCTTGGACCACTTGCTCGGATGAAGATCAGCTTCGCTCCAAAAAGGATTGTTGATTTCTCGCTTGATTTGGTACTCGGTGATCTTGATGTTTGGCTTTGGATTTGGATTAGGGTTACAAGTTGTGTCACTCAACTTGTTTTGGGAAATTGATCAACAATCAACAACCTTAGAATAGAAGCTTTAGGGTCCCTTTTATAGCCTTCACCTTTTGATTAGCTTCCTTTAGAAGCTAGGTTTAGTTTAGCTTCACTTGTAGGCTTGGTAGTTAGGTAGAAGGTTCTAGAGATAGTTAGTTAGGGCTAGCTTCTTTGATAAGCTTGGAGGTTAGGAAGAAGCTTCTAGGCTTAGGTAGTTATGTGGCTTGCTTTGGAAGCTTGAAGATGTTTAGCTTGTACAAAAAGGCTTTGCTGTTCGGACAGAAGCTTCTGGAGATTTCTGGAATTTGCATTGGCTCAAATGGGTGTTGATACTGAAATAAGAAACCTGACACGATGAATTGCTGACGTCATCATCACTTGGCCGCGGATCCGCCGCCAATAGGGCCTTACGGCCGCGGATCCACGGCCGTTCTGAGGACTCGATGCATGGAAATTTCTGTGTTGCATGATGTTGGCCTCATGGTATTTTTCTGATATGTGGAATCTCATAATTCTTTCTTGTTCACTGCCAGATCTCAAGTCTTGGACTTGGCGTATTTTTATCAGCACTTTTGACAGTTTTGGCTCTTTTCCTGGAATTTCCTGCACAGATTCTCGAGACAAGTGTTGTTCTACACAAAGATTGTGCGATGTAATGATAAACATTCAATTTCCCTCAAAATGTCGGTTTTAATATATAACACATGTTATTTGGTATTTTACGGATGATTTGCTAATATGTGCTATACTCAACCTGAATACCTTTAGATGAGTGCAAATGGTAGGGAAATTGACGTGTTAAAAATGCATTATTTTCGACTGATCAACCGGCCAAAACCATACTCCCCAAAGTTCCAGGAGTATACTCATCTCAACATCTCCCAGACCGAGCTGTTAGAGGAGGCTGTAGGGTGTTTTTCATCATCCCATTGAGATGGGAATACGCACGCGCTTGTTAAGCGTACTACAGATTCCCCCTGCCTAGGGTAGGCCGGGGTTTAATGATTGTGCGGATCCGAATCTCCGACAGCCGCGGACTAAGCTGCCGTTAATTACCCCTCGCCTTTGGAGCGAGAGAACCTCCGATTGACGGGTTAAACTGGTCATGCGAACACAATGTGCAGTGTTGTGTTTTAAAGGGGTTTTGGATATATTGGGGGCCACGCAAAGTTTTTACAGGGGTCCCGCTACCCGAATAGCGGGCTGGGGGTCAAGGGGGCTAGCAGTCCCCTTGCGGGGTCCGGGGCAGCGCCCCGTTAGAAATTTTTTTCTAACAGGGACAGTGTCGTGGTGTATGTATGTGTGCACATATGTATATATTTGTATATATATATGTATATATATATATATAAGAAAAAAAGGAAGAGAAGGCATCCAAAGAATGCGTGGGGGCAGCACCTTGGGCGCTGTGCGTCTAGGTGCTGTGCGCTCAGGCGCTAGAGTGCCACGTGTCGGCACGTGGGCTCTCTGCGCATGAGCGTTGGGCGCTTGAGCACAAGCGCGCCACGTGTCGGCACGTGAGCGCTTTGCGCTTCAGCGCCTGACGCTCGAGCGCAAGTGCGCCACGTGTCGGCACGGGGGCGACTTGCGCTTGAGCGCTGGGCGCTTGAGCGCAAGCGCGCCATGTGTCGGCATGGGGGCGACTTGTGCCTGAGCGCTCACGCTTGAGCGTAAGCGCACCATGTGTCAGCACCGGGGCGACTTGCGCTCGAGCGCTCGCGCTGGAGTGCAAGCGCGCCACGTGTCGGCACGTGGGCGCTCTCCGCTTGAGCGCCGGCGAGAAAAAGAGGCTTTTAGCCTAAAAAAAATTCTCGGAAGAGAAATCAGAGAGGAGTTGGACTCTTGAGTGTTTTTTTTTGGGTTTAGTGAAAGGGGTTCTTCTTCTTCCTCCTCTGTTAGTTGGATCTTGAAGATCAAGAGATGTGAGATCTCAAAATCTCTCCTTTTGGGGATCTAAAGACAGATCCAAGTTCCCCTTTGTGGATTTGGTGGTGAAAAACTATTTTGTTTTTGAAAAGGAAGAGTAAAACTCTTGATTTAATTCAGAAAAAAGAAGAAGGTTTGAGACCTTCAGAAAAGGGAAAGAAATACAAACCCTACGTTTTTGAGAGAATGAAAGTATTGTTTTTTTATTCATCATCATATTGCCTTATATAGGCTTACATATTTACATACAGCCCCTTGGGCTTTACAAAAATGGCATTTTGCCCATCCCATGGCTCATGTGCCATTTCATTTTTGCACATAAGCCATGGGCTTACAAAATATTAGCTTTATGCCCATTTTGTATACATTCATGTATAAAAAATCACATAAAAATTATTTATTACATGATCTATATTTTGGCATGGAGGAGGCTGGCCACGGGCTCGACTTGGGCATGGGCCCGCTTGACCTGGGCTTGGGCCCACCTGGCTTGGGGTTGACCTTGACTTTGACTCGGTTAACCGGGGGTGCAAATTTTGACCCCAACAAAGTGCCCCCCATCAATAAATGCACACCGCACATTTGAGTTGTGTGCATGAAATTGATGGATCTTGAAGCTGAACTTCGAGGTGGAACATCATTCCGGGGGCGGAGCATCATCCCGGGGAGCATGATTCCCGGGGATCGGAGCATCATTCTGATTCGCGGAGTAAAATTCCAACGTCGGAGTATCCCTCCGGGAGCGTGATTCCTGGGGATCGGAGCATCATTCTGATTCACGGGGCACAATTCCAATGTCAGAGTATCCCTCGGGGAGCGTGATTCCCGGGGATCGGAGCATCATTCCGATTTGTGGAGCATAATTCCAGGGATCGGAGCATCATTCCGATTTGTGGAGCATAATTCCAGGGATCAGAACATCATTCCGATGAGCGGAGCATGATTCCAGGGTTCGGAGCATCATTCCGAAGAGCGAAGCATGATTCCAAGGATCGGAGCATCCTTCCGAAGAGCGGAGCATCATTCCGAAGAGCGGAGCTTGATTCCAGGGATCGGAGCATCATTCCGAAGGGTGGAGCGTAATTCCAGGGATCAGAACATCATTTCGAAGCGCGGAGCATGATTCCAGAGATCGGAGCATCATTCCGAAGAGCGGAGCATGATTCCAGGGGATCGGAGCATCATTCCGATCAGCGGAGCATGATTCCAGGGTTTGGAGCATCATTCCAAAGGGTGGAGCATAATTCCAGGGATCGGAACATCATTCCGAAGCGCGGCATACATTCTGACCGAAATATAATTTCGATGCAGAGCTTGCTGGTTGACTTGATTCCGAGGCGGAGCATAATTTCGACGAGGAGGTCGTTGGTTGATTCCGAGCCGAAGCATAATTCCGACAGGGAAGGCAGATACACTGAGGGGAAGCATCATTTCGACACGGGGTGCATTCTGAGACGAAGCATAATTCCGACGCAGAGCTTGCTGGTTGACTTGATTCCGAGGCGGAGCATAATTCCGATGAGGAGGTCGTTGGTTGATTTCGAGCCGAAGCATAATTCCAACAGGGAAGGCAGATACACCGAGGCGAAACATGATTTCGATGCGGGGTACACTCTGAGACGAAGCATGATTCCGGCGCAGAGCTGGTTGGTTGATTTGATTCCGAGGCGGAGCATAATTCCGGTAGGGAAGGTAGATATCCCGAGGCGAAGCATGATTTTGACACGGGGTAAATTCTAGGACGGAGCATGATTCCGCCACAGAGGTGGTTGATTTGATTTAATTTGGGTTGACATCAGCATCGCTACACTGGAATATGGTACCAGGAGCGAATCATCATTTGCCATGAGTGGATTTGAGGATTGGTTTTGGTTTGGCATCTGCATTGCTGCACTGGAATAATGTCAGGAGCAACTCATCATTTGCCCCGGGAGGACTGGAGAACTGGGTTTTTTTTTGTTTGTCATCAGCATCGCTACACTGGAATATGGTACCAGGAGCGAATCATCATTTGCGTTTGCTTATTAGGAAACGATGGCTTAGGAGACAGGTTTTAGGTCTCTATCACCTAAGACTTTTCAATTTTGTGAGCCGTAAGGGTCTCACAAAGCATTTTCTCCCTACGGGTCGTAAGGATCCCGTAAGTGTATTTTCTCCTCGGGAGTCGTGGGGACTCCCAAGTGTGTTGCTCCATTATGAGCCGTAAGGATCTCACGCGGGAATTTTCTACTCACAAAGTCGAGAGGACCTTGTGAGTGTATTTCATCTTTTTCTCACGAGTTTGCGCCCTTTCGGGTTTTTACAAACTCGCCGGCAGTCCTGCTGTTTTTACTCACGGAGCCCTTTCGGGTTTTCATCCGTGCCCATTTTGCTTGTGGACATACCTTCTTTTTTTATTTTATTATTTTTGGAGAGATAGGGATTGTTTTAAGCCCGTGGATTGTATACAGTTTTGCAAGATGTATGATCCAGACCGTAGGGCCATAAAAATTTCGGGACATTGTTGGCGTCTGCATCGCTGCACTGGAATATGGTACCAGGAGTGACTCATCATTCGCCACTTGGGGATTTGGATTTGGAATTTAGCTGGTGTCTGCATCGCTGCACTGGAATATGGTACCAGGAGCGACTCATCATTCGCCATTAGGGTATGGGATTTGGAATTTGGTTGGCGTCTGCATCGCTGCACTGGAATATGGTACCAGGAGCGGCTCATCATTCGCCATTAGGGTATGGGATTTGGAATTTGGTTGGCGTCTGCATCGCTGCACTGGAATATGGTACCAGGAGCGACTCATCATTCGCCATTTTTTTGTTGTTTTTTTTACCGCGATTGCTCTATCATTTCAGCTTTTCTTATCGCGAAGGTCGCGATTGCCCTATCATTTCGGCTATTTATTCGCGGTTGCCCCATCATTTCGGCTTTATCTTCATGTTTATCTTTACTCGCTGATTTTTATTGCGAGTTGCCCCATCATTTCGGCTTTTCTTTATTTTTCTTTTATTTACACATTTTTTTTGTTTATTTACATATATATATATATATATATATATTTTTACATTCCCAGTTTAACGACTTAGAGGTCGACTATTCCCAGTTTAATGACGTGGTGGTCGATTATTTTCAGAGAAAGGCAGATGTCTGAGAGAATCGGTTTCACGAAGAACTTCGGTCTCCGTTTGTATGAAATTGGCGGTTGCAGCTTGACTGTTTGTTAACACGCCTTTGGATAGTTCTATCTCTCCTGCCTTGTATTGCTTTTTGACCCAATCTTTGAAGACGAAGCAGTCCTCAATGGCATGACCTATCACTCTGTGATAGGGGCAGTATTTGGGGTCGTCGATCCTATTCGCTTCCTGCGGTCTTTTTGACTCTAGCAGTTGTAGACCATTCTTCAGGGCGTCTTTGAATATTTTACGGATTTTTTCCCTTCTGAAGGAATAGACCTTATCCAGCTTCTCTTTCAGTGGAGATTCTCCTCCCTCTCCGAACATTGGTTTCCGAGGCTGGTTGGTGCTAGGCCCGCTCATCCCTTGCTTATTTCCGTTAGCCAAAATGTTGAAAGATTCAGAATCATCGGAGTTTCCGCCTTTGCGATTATCGTCCTTTCGGTTTCTCCAGGACCTATTATTGTTTTAGGAATCCGAGGAGGACTCCTGTTTTGAGCGCTCTAGCATCTGAACTTTTCTGGTCAGCTGTTGGAATGTTTTGAGACCAGCGGTGCATAGAAACGGGGCCATCCAATTGTTGAGATTTCCGACGAGGAGACTGACAGATTGGTCCTGCTCTATCGGCGGTTCGCATTTGACGGAGAGATTGCGCCATCGGGTTATAAAATCCGTGCTGCTTTCGTTGTTCTTGGGCTTAGTCCTTACGAGCTCGGCAATGGTGATCTTATCGCTGACGCTCCTGAATCTTTGTCGAAACAAAGATTCCATTTGGACGAGAGTAGTAACGGAGCCATCCGGTATGCTCGTGTGCCAGTCGAAAGCAACATCGGTTAAGCTATTAACGAGCTGGCGTAGGAGAAGCGCATCATTGCCCCCAGTTGTAACATTTTAAAAAAAATATAAAATATTAATTTTGGGAATTTTTATAATTTAATATTATTTTATTGATTATTTTAATATTAAATGCAAATAAATAGGAAAAATGTTAGAAAAATTATGAAAAATTATGGAAAATTCTAAAATAGGGTAAATTAGTGAATTATGGCATTTTTAAGTTTTTGTGATTAGTTTGACACTAATTTAGTGCTAATCGCGATTAAAATCGCTAATCGGGTTTTTTGGCAATTTTGTGCAAAACTTGCACATACCACTTTTTCTACACTTGTGCATTTTTCTAGCCATGGTTTTCTTTTGGGATCACTATTCTTGTGAGAAGGATTAGAGATTAAAAGAAAAGGGAAAAAGAAAAGAAAAGAATTGAGGGTAGGTGAGAGAGAGAGGTGGACTTTGACTACATACCCTTGGCCATACCCCTTCATTCCTCATCATTCTCCCCCTCTTCCTCCTTGTTGCTGCTGCTGCCCTAGCCTCATTCTTCCTCCACCTTCAACCCCTTTCTTCATCTCTAAAACAACCCCAAAACCTCACACTCATTTCATTAAAAATGTGCAAAATCCCTAGATCTACACATGGAGCTAAAGAAGCAAGGATTTTGGCCACTAGGGGCAACTCAAGAATTTTCTTGAGTTGCTAATGGAGGTAATTACTGAACCATTAGCTTAATTATAGCCTTTCCTATAAACCCATGTTAAGATTTAATCGATATTGTGTGATATTGTGGAATTGAGAATAATCAAGTTAGGGTTTGAGGGAACTTATGATGTATTGGGAAATTGAGCTCAGTAGAGGTCTTACCAACACCCTAGTGTTTGAATTGGAACCCAAAACCTGAAGCAAAAACCAGAATACGGATTTTAGAAACCAATATCGAGGAAAAAACTGGAATCTGCCACTGTTATTTAGAATCTGCTAACACCCCGAGAACCCTAAAATAATATTGAGTGGAAATTGAGATGTGCAGGCACCATAGAGGCAACACCCAAAACCCTAGCTCCCCACTCCACCTTGAGGCCGCCAAAACCTCCATTCTGGCCGCAAATTGCGGCCAGACCAGTGAGGAATCGCCTCGTTTTCTGTGCATAGCCCCAATTCCTCAATTCTTGGCCCTGGGTACTTCTAGTTTTGACAGATTCTTTCTAGGGTGAAATCTGGGACATATATCCTAAAGTTGCTGTTTTGGATTCTTATTTCCGTATTCCGTATTTTTGATTCTGAAATGGTGGAATGTGTTTTGCCTCGACTATTTGTCGTTTATACGATGATATAGAGGATTTATTGATGGTTTTAAAGGCGTGCCATAGGTTCTCACCTATAGGCCCCCTTATCGTATCGTTTTGGATTTCATGCGCCGTTTTAGTTTGGATTTGGTTTTAATGCGCATATACGATATTTGATGTGTAGGTACCCATGAAGACTTCGGGACGACAAACAAATACGTGGTGACGTCCGCAATTGGTGATGCAAGGTGAGTAGATTATATCTACAAGGGGAAGTCGGGTGGATGGCGTATAGCACCCCCGCAGTCCGTAGATAGATTACTTGTAGTTTATTTTGGTAGTTAGGTGTATTTTGGATAGTGTAGGGTTAGAAGTGACTAGTGTAGCTCATAGTCGCGAACCCTAGGATAGAATTACACCTACACACACACACACCCTTGCTTATCACTTGTACTTGCACTGTGATTGATGATATGTGATGACTTTGGAGATGAGTCGATGATGTGGGCTTGGTGCCCTGGGATCGGTGAATTGACACGATTCATATGTGGGATATGACTTGTGATTCCTTGCGGGCTTGGGATATGTGTTTACCCCCGCATGCATGCTTTAGTGATGGTATCGATTGTACTAGACATAGAGTAGTACCCCCAGACTATATGATCTGATGATACTGATACCTGTTATGTGATGAGATAGTGAGATATTGACCTGTACCCAGCTTTTGGGGATGCCGTACGATGATTTACCGTACGAGCCGATATTGATGATAGATCCGCACTCATAACTCGAGGATATCTTACGATATGACATTGAGGCGGGATCGCCGACTATATATCTTTATATATATATACCGACTCAGATTTAGGTGGTTTCCACACCTACCCCTCCTGATCGACCTGATACTTAGATGTAGTTTGCATAGTAGATACTTCACTGTGGTGTTGACTACTAGATTTCTGCAGTCTCATGCTATTCGCATTGCTGGCATACATTCATTGCTATATTATTATTATGCTGTTAGGATACCAGCACCATTATCGATGATGCGTATGTTTCACGTACACTATTTGCCGGCTCACACACTTCATCATCGATAATTGCCATGCCACTACACTGTAGTACTATTGCATTCATGAGATGATTCTTCCTTCGACATATGCATATTACTATTCCATGTTGCATGATTTCCGATATGATTACTTTTCTTTACATGTCGCATACATCATGGATTGATTGCATAGCACATCGCATTGGATGTACTTCTTGATGTTGGATTTTCATGGGATTTCTGGATTTGGGAACCGTGTCCTTTTCAATAGTAAACATTTAAAAACCCGGTTCCCTTGATATGATATTTGGGGCGTCGCCCCGTGTTTTCTCGGTGCTAGAGGATGTACTGAGAGAGGGCTGACCCGGACTGACGGAAGCCCGATGGATTGATAGAGGGCTGACCCGGACTGACGGGAGCCCGATGTACTGAGAGAGGGATGACCCGGACTGACGGATTCCCGATATATATATATATATATATATATATATATATATATATATATATATATATATATATACTCTGAGAGAGGGCTGACCCGGACTGACGGAAGCCCGATGGATTGATAGAGGGCTGACCCGGACTGACGGAAGCCCGATGGATTGAGAGAGGGATGACCCGGACTGACGGATTCCCGGTATATACTTTGAGAGATGGCTGATCCGGATTGACGGAGCCCCATATGGATGAGGATTTACGTGTCGATTCTAGGCACGGGTTTTCATGATGTTTTTCCATGATATTGTGTATATCCTCATACTTGCATACATGATGCTTATCGTCAGTGGGTGACGAGTGGACGGGTTCCACATATATATACAGACTGTATTTACACTTATCATACTTCATTTGTATATATAACAGGGTATGAGGGCGCTGTTATATATACCCTTACACCAATATTAGTGGTATGGGACGCTAATATATGTGTATTGATATCATTGATATTTTATCATATTTACTTCATGCAGACATACCTTATACTGATGACATGTTATTACCTGAGTATCTGGCACTACATACATGATTAGATGTTACCTTGCCACCTTATCACACTCAGATGTACTCTTGTGGATTATATTGCTGATTGTTGACTTAGGATTATGTCTTGCATTCGATTTCTGCTTGTAGATATTTCTATTCACGAGTTGGCAACTCACCCCTGTTGTGCCACAGTTCATGCAGGTTCTGCCGTACAGGTTCTAGTGCGGCATTTCTGGCACACTTCTTTCTTGCAGGTGACTTGCTTTTGGTAGGTGGATTCTTTCGCATCAAGAATCACCATTGTATTTATTTTATTTCATTGTATCTAGAAATTGTCCATCAACCAAAACTTGTATATTCTTTCAGACTTAGAGACAGTGTTGTATTATTCGACCTAGAGTCGCGCTTAGTAGTATCGCGGTTTTCTTGTTGCTTTTGAGCTTTCTTTGGATTGATCCTCGCCACTTGGCGTTGTATATTATCATATCATTGCGTGGTTGTGACCGTCGATTGACGAAGAGCTAGCTCCCGCTTGGGGATGCCTTTATCATTGCATATATATCGTCATTCTTGTTTTACCCCCATTCGGGGCCATTTTTACAAAAGAAACTCTGCCGAAATTTCTGGAAAAGATTGTACTGTTTTTAAAATGCACATTCGGCTTAGTTATTTAAAAACCTTGATTTCAAACATGTTTTCTTCACTTCTTTAAACCAGTTCCTTTACTTATTCTTAAAATGGTTTTAGATTTCTGGTCTTTTGGCTTACTTGGATCAGATGGAGTCCTATAGGCTTCATATGGTTCAAGGGCCAGTCACGTGCTCTTTCGGGTCGTGACAAAGTTGGTATCAGAGTGCTAGGTTGACCTTGGTTCGAGTCTAAGTTTGACTATGTGGAGCCTAGGGAGTTGTTTATATACGGAACTTAGGCTTGACCTTATGGAACTTAGACTTGGTCGAGGGGGTGTAAACCCGAACTTTCGTCGTTTTAGGATGACCCTTGGTTGATGGATTAGGTGACTAAAGTAGAGTGACGTACCGTTGGTATGTTCCGCGGCATACTTACGACACGCCACTCCGCTTAAGGAACCTTAGGATGTACATATTTGTGAGATCAGTGATTCTCTTCATATCCAGGATTATTCGTCCATTTGAGATTCCCGATTCTATTAGTTTCATGATCATACCTTCATTGATACTGTTCCTTCCTATGATCATGTATCCACTTTGGATCTGTTGTTTCCCTTCTTGCCACTGGTGTACTCTTCTTGATACTCGATTGAGATTACTGTCACCATGGTTGAGCGCAGTTGGGCTGCTGCGAGGGTTACGGCCGGTGTGAGCTCGTTTGGTACGAGGGCCGACCATTGTGTTTTCTGGTGACATGGGAACGTCTCGAGTTAGTATTGGCGATTGTGACCTCTAGTGGAGGCGAGTGCTTGGTCTTGCACCGGATGATCGGGCCATTGTTAGAGCTGCCAGTTGAGAGAAGACTGTTGATGTACAGCATACCTCAGAGATTGTGATGTCGCCTATCGTGCAGACAGATGGACCAGCTGTTGCTGAGATTGACAGGATGTTGTTTTCGGAGCTTACGAGCTGAGATTGCCGGAACTTTCAGGCAGATATGAGGCAGATGATAGCTAGTCTACCCGATTTGAGAGACGACGGTGATTCGTCCGGTTTTGCGCCAGAGCGGGCCCAGTTGAGTTGAAGATTTCCAGTGTGGAGAGTCTTACTCGGATCTAGAGCAGACCGATTCAGAGATGACCGCTTATGTATTGCCTTTCCTGGAGGATCTAGGCGTTGTTCGGCGTGCAGGCATATGAGCCAGTTGTTGCTGCAAATGATGAGATATCGCCCAGATGGTTGGAGCTACTGCAGCATGAGCATGTTCTTAGAGAGATGATAGCGATTCGCTAGTCACCGAGGATGAATGACTAGGACGTGTGGTGAGTTCGCTTACCCGATGCGAGTCATCAGGTGGATCGATTCCAGATTGAGACGACTTCACGCAGGTTCGTGAGAGTCGATAGAGACGATCGAATGTCAGGAGCCTATTTTCCAAGTTTAAAGTATACGGAAAGACATGCAGGTGATTCTATGGACCCTCTAGAAGAATGAAACCCTAACTCGACTTAATGACCGTGTGACAGCCTTTGAACCTTAGGGTTTACGGCGGTTCCGCGGCGCCATTAGTGAGGCTTGGGTTTGCCCTTCTACGGCTGGACCACCGACGCTGTGGCATGTACTCGATACTATTAAACTGTACCCGAGATATGAGCTCTTGGGGGATTATGAGGACCTGACGAGTCGATCGGATGGTTCGACATCTTTCGGATATCGTGATGGGACACTGCTTGGGAGACTCCAGATGCGAGCGTAGCCGTCGGAGCGCAGTTCGTGTAGCCACGATGAGACGGGTCCGAATCAGTTGACATTGACGCAGAGTGAAGAAAAGAGTTCGTACGAGATTTTGACGAAATGACGTCCCACTCCGCTGACATTAGAGATGTGTTATGCACCCCGAAGTGTGGTATATGGATATATCTTCCAGAAAGAAGCGCGATAAGTATGCAGCCGTTCCGGAATAAGCTTTAGCTTTAGCATTAGATGATGACTTCCGGGCATTTCGGCAGGATTGAGATTTGAGAAAGTAACCTCGACAGGACTTTTCTGGAGTACGATACGAGAAGACCTAGACCAGGAGTGGTCGTATTGCGCACACCCAGCAAGACAGAGTTTAGCATTGTCAACGAGGTAGTTGACCAGGATCGGATAAAGGGACTTACCTGGATGCGTTGCGAATTGATCAAGGACGGACGGGTGATGAGTATTCCTCCGATGGTTGGGACGTGTTCCCGAGGACCAGTTCGGCCTGACATCTGCTACAGAATGATGAAGCTACAGAGTACGCGATTTCGAGTCCGTGCGAGAGACTTCAGATTGACAGCGGCCGAGAACAGTGCGATGCATCGTAGCTTGGCGTGACGTCGTAGTGGACGACGATAGAGACAGTTGGAACAGGAGGTTCGTGTGAGACACTGACGAGCTGTCATTGCTTTCCGTCGAGACTAGAGACCTGATATGCTTACAGAGACGTTGGGATGTGACCAGTTTCTGAGAAATATTGTGCTGAGGACACAGGTGTCTTTTGAGCGAGAAGAGGTTGTGCAGGAGAGCCAGCCTCCGTACAGATCGGCATAGGCATGATCGGAAGAGACCTTGAGCAGGATTCCTTCCAGGACATTGCTGCAATGATGTTTGCACCCAGGATCAGATGTGTGACGTGCTTTCAGAGAGCCAGAGGCCGACGTCAGTGATATGCTGCCTTACGAGTGATCGTGAGGTTTGACCGAGAGGCGACCAGAGAAGTGCCAGAACGGAATCGTCCCCGTTAGCGCATCTGACAGGGCCGATGAGCTGATTGACTGTGAGATTGGTAACCCACAGAGAAGATAAGGACCCAGAGAGTCAGAGGACGCCAGACCGTGAGCAAGAGGCACGTGGATATCCTACGCTGCTAGCAGTGGATTGTACCGACTCCTTCTCGACCGTGAAGGAGGAACTACCGAGGACGGTATTTATGATTTTTTGATTTTGTGATTCGATTATCACGTATCCGTCATTTTGGATTTCGGTATTTTGGGCGTTCTATTTGCGTGATTTAGTTTTGATGACTGAGTTTCATGATATTGGTTTCATGCACCCACTGGATATTTATATATTTTGCGCTGAGTTATTACATTTGAGATATTGATTGAGATTTTATGCCTACCGTATGCAGTGATTTGATTTGCACTTCCAGCGTGGTTTTCATGCACCCTTAGTGTTTTGATATACGATTTTGGTGCACGCCAGATGCACTAAATCGGGATTCTTCGTGCATGTCACATGCACCTGATTTATTTTCTGTCAGGCACACACGTTGCCTACGACAGATGTTTCGTGCACACCAGTTGCACCTAGATGTTGTTTTGTACCTCTGTTTGACACATTTATGGATTTTGATTCCTTGAGCACCAGACGCATAGGATATTCTTATATATGCTTTTTGGGGATTGATTTCTAGTAGGGCAGTACATTTCTATGATATTCTCTATGTGTTGATTTTTCGGAGCCCCGACAAATGGATTATTACTGAAATTGTTTTAGTAGTGGGGGTTTAAATTTAAATTCGGGGACCGAATTTCTTTAAGGGGGGTAGATTGTAACATTTTCAAAAAAATATAAAATATTAATTTTGGGAATTTTTATAATTTAATATTATTTTATTGATTATTTTAATATTAAATGCAAATAAATAGGAAAAATGTTAGAAAAATTATGAAAAATTATGGAAAATTCTAAAATAGGGTAAATTAGTGAATTATGGCATTTTTAAGTTTTTGTGATTAGTTTGACACTAATTTAGTGCTAATCGCGATTAAAATCGCTAATCGGGTTTTTTGGCAATTTTGTGCAAAACTTGCACATACCACTTTTTCTACACTTGTGCATTTTTCTAGCCATGGTTTTCTTTTGGGATCACTATTCTTGTGAGAAGGTTTAGAGATTAAAAGAAAAGGGAAAAAGAAAAGAAAAGAATTGAGGGTAGGTGAGAGAGAGAGGTGGACTTTGACTACATACCCTTGGCCATACCCCTTCATTCCTCATCATTCTCCCCCTCTTCCTCCTTGTTGCTGCTGCTGCCCTAGCCTCATTCTTCCTCCACCTTCAACCCCTTTCTTCATCTCTAAAACAACCCCAAAACATCACACTCATTTCATTAAAAATGTGCAAAATCCCTAGATCTACACATGGAGCTAAAGAAGCAAGGATTTTGGCCACTAGGGGCAACTCAAGAATTTTCTTGAGTTGGTAATGGAGGTAATTACTGAACCATTAGCTTAATTATAGCCTTTCCTATAAACCCATGTTAAGATTTAATCGATATTGTGTGATATTGTGGAATTGAGAATAATCAAGTTAGGGTTTGAGGGAACTTATGATGTATTGGGAAATTGAGCTCAGTAGAGGTCTTACCAACACCCTAGTGTTTGAATTGGAACCCAAAACCTGAAGCAAAAACCAGAATACGGATTTTAGAAACCAATATCGGGGAAAAAACTGGAATCTGCCACTGTTATTTAGAATCTGCTAACACCCCGAGAACCCTAAAATAATATTGAGTGGAAATTGAGATGTGCAGGCACCATAGAGGCAACACCCAAAACCCTAGCTCCCCACTCCACCTTGAGGCCGCCAAAACCTCCATTCTGGCCGCAAATTGCGGCCAGACCAGTGAGGAATCGCCTCGTTTTCTGTGCATAGCCCCAATTCCTCAATTCTTGGCCCTGGGTACTTCTAGTTTTGACAGATTCTTTCTAGGGTGAAATCTGGGACATATATCCTAAAGTTGCTGTTTTGGATTCGTATTTCCGTATTCCGTATTTTTGATTCTGAAATGGTGGAATGTGTTTTGCCTCGACTATTTGTCGTTTATACGACGATATAGAGGATTTATTGATGGTTTTGAAGGCGTGCCATAGGTTCTCACCTATAGGCCCCCTTATCGTATCGTTTTGGATTTCATGCGCCGTTTTAGTTTGGATTTGGTTTTAATGCGCATATACGATATTTGATGTGTAGGTACCCATGAAGACTTCGGGACGACAAGCAAATACGTGGTGACGTCCGCAATTGGTGATGCAAGGTGAGTAGATTATATCTACAAGGGGAAGTCGGGTGGATGGCGTATAGCACCCCCGCAGTCCGTAGATAGATTACTTGTAGTTTATTTTGGTAGTTAGGTGTATTTTGGATAGTGTAGGGTTAGAAGTGACTAGTGTAGCTCATAGTCGCGAACCCTAGGATAGAATTACACCTACACACACACACACCCTTGCTTATCACTTGTACTTGCACTGTGATTGATGATATGTGATGACTTTGGAGATGAGTCGATGATGTGGGCTTGGTGCCCTGGGATCGGTGAATTGACACGATTCATATGTGGGATATGACTTGTGATTCCTTGCGGGCTTGGGATATGTGTTTACCCCCGCATGCATGCTTTAGTGATGGTATCGATTGTACTAGACATAGAGTAGTACCCCCAGACTATATGATCTGATGATACTGATACCTGTTATGTGATGAGATAGTGAGATATTGACCTGTACCCAGCTTTTGGGGATGCCGTACGATGATTTACCGTACGAGCCGATATTGATGATAGATCCGCACTCATAACTCGAGGATATCTTACGATATGACATTGAGGCGGGATCGCCGACTATATATCTTTATATATATATACCGACTCAGATTTAGGTGGTTTCCACACCTACCCCTCCTGATCGACCTGATACTTAGATGTAGTTTGCATAGTAGATACTTCACTGTGGTGTTGACTACTAGATTTCTGCAGTCTCATGCTATTCGCATTGCTGGCATACATTCATTGCTATATTATTATTATGCTGTTAGGATACCAGCACCATTATCGATGATGCGTATGTTTCACGTACACTATTTGCCGGCTCACACACTTCATCATCGATAATTGCCATGCCACTACACTGTAGTACTATTGCATTCATGAGATGATTCTTCCTTCGACATATGCATATTACTATTCCATGTTGCATGATTTCCGATATGATTACTTTTCTTTACATGTCGCATACATCATGGATTGATTGCATAGCACATCGCATTGGATGTACTTCTTGATGTTGGATTTTCATGGGATTTCTGGATTTGGGAACCGTGTCCTTTTCAATAGTAAACATTTAAAAACCCGGTTCCCTTGATATGATATTTGGGGCGTCGCCCCGTGTTTTCTCGGTGCTAGAGGATGTACTGAGAGAGGGCTGACCCGGACTGACGGAAGCCCGATGGATTGATAGAGGGCTGACCCGGACTGACGGGAGCCCGATGTACTGAGAGAGGGATGACCCGGACTGACGGATTCCCGATATATATATATATATATATATATATATATATATATATATATATATATATATATATATATACTCTGAGAGAGGGCTGACCCGGACTGACGGAAGCCCGATGGATTGATAGAGGGCTGACCCGGACTGACGGAAGCCCGATGGATTGAGAGAGGGATGACCCGGACTGACGGATTCCCAGTATATACTTTGAGAGAGGGCTGATCCGGATTGACGGAGCCCCATATGGATGAGGATTTACGTGTCGATGCTAGGCACGGGTTTTCATGATGTTTTTCCATGATATTGTGTATATCCTCATACTTGCATACATGATGCTTATCGTCAGTGGGTGACGAGTGGACGGGTTCCACATATATATACAGACTGGATTTACACTTATCATACTTCATTTGTATATATAACAGGGTATGAGGGCGCTGTTATATATACCCTTACACCAATATTAGTGGTATGGGACGCTAATATATGTGTATTGATATCATTGATATTTTATCATATTTACTTCATGCAGACATACCTTATACTGATGACATGTTATTACCTGAGTATCTGGCACTACATACATGATTAGATGTTACCTTGCCACCTTATCACACTCAGATGTACTCTTGTGGATTATATTGCTGATTGTTGACTTAGGATTATGTCTTGCATTCGATTTCTGCTTGTAGATGTTTCTATTCACGAGTTGGCAACTCACCCCTGTTGTGCCACAGTTCATGCAGGTTCTGCCGTACAGGTTCTAGTGCGGCATTTCTGGCACACTTCTTTCTTGCGGGTGACTTGCTTTTGGTAGGTGGATTCTTTCGCATCAAGAATCACCATTGTATTTATTTTATTTCATTGTATCTAGAAATTGTCCATCAACCAAAACTTGTATATTCTTTCAGACTTAGAGACAGTGTTGTATTATTCGACCTAGAGTCGCGCTTAGTAGTATCGCGGTTTTCTTGTTGCTTTTGAGCTTTCTTTGGATTGATCCTCGCCACTTGGCGTTGTATATTATCATATCATTGCGTGGTTGTGACCGTCGATTGACGAAGAGCTAGCTCCTGCTTGGGGATGCCTTTATCATTGCATATATATCGTCATTCTTGTTTTACCCCATTCGGGGCCATTTTTACAAAAGAAACTCTGCCGAAATTTCTGGAAAAGATTGTACTGTTTTTAAAATGCACATTCGGCTTAGTTATTTAAAAACCTTGATTTCAAACATGTTTTCTTCACTTCTTTAAACCAGTTCCTTTACTTATTCTTAAAATGGTTTTAGATTTCTGGGCTTTTGGCTTACTTGGATCAGATGGAGTCCTATAGGCTTCATATGGTTCAAGGGCCAGTCACGTGCTCTTTCGGGTCGTGACACCAGTATTCTCGCATGAGGCTTTGAAGTGGGCGATATGTTGATTCGCATTTCCCGTCCCATCGAATCTTCCGATTTTGGGGATGACATAGCCGCTAGGAAATTCTACCAGATCATACTGAGCAGGTTATGGTCTCCCACTACTGCTGATATCTTTTTGCGCTTTGGTTTCGGCCACCAATGTTTTGACTTTGCTGGCAACCAAATCTATAACAACCCTAATTTTCTTATACACTTTTTCCTATAAAAGTTTTTTCAAATATATTTTCAAAAATCCATAAAAGGGTATTTATTGCCTGAGCACAAGATTTAAGTAATTAATTAGCAATTTAATGACAAGAAGGAGCTTGTAGCTCATTGGTAATACCTTGCATTGCTGAACCAAGCCACCAAAGTTCAAATCCCATGTCCCGCATTATTTTTAATATTTATTTTGTTTTAAAAATTTCTTCAATATTGTGTCTCTTCATCTTCTAAACCCCCATGTACACTTCAAATTCCTAGATCGGTTTCAGAGACCTTTGAAATCCCCATTTACTCCATTTTAATGATTTTTTAATATATTTTTACATTAAAACATTTCATATACCCTATTTACTCCAATTTTTAATGATTTTATACATTTTTACATTAAAACTTTCATATACTCTATTTACTCCAACTTTTAATGATTTTATACATTTTTACATTTTTATTTAAAAACCCTTCACCTACCCTACCCCTAGCCTACCCTATAAATACACCCCTCCCCTTTACCCTCTCATCCTAAAAATCCTAAGCTCACTCTCTCGAAATTTTTCAAGAGTTGTGTACTTTGAAAACAAGTTCGCGGCGAAGCTCCGACGAAATTCCGGCGACGTTTTGAGGAACAACCGGCGATGAAGCAACGCCTCAGCAACCCCTTTAGTCCCCCCTCACTCCTTTTTCTAATCAAAAACCCGTAAGTCCCATTCTATCCCCCTTTCTATTTCTTTAAAATACGAAATTACGAAACCCGACGAAATCGGAACAAATCCGATCTCCGACTCGGTCTTCTATAAAATTTCACTTCTAATCAATTCAATCATGCTTAAACATCTTTATCTTGACTATTAAACTTTTAAAAATCAATTTGAACAAGTTTTCTCACATGAAATGATAACCTTTCTAATTTACCGTATTTTTTCACTTTAATACCATCATGTTTCAATTTCACATTTAACCCCTTAACCTTACTATACATTTAAAGTAGAGACGAGGTAATGACCGACCTCCACACACACGGAAATACAACCCTAAACGACATCATCAAAGAACTTAGAATACGATAAAACAAAACCTTCATTTAAATACCATATTCTTAATAAAACCATTCTTAAAAGTTTTAGATTTGATGCGCTTTTAAAAAAATACCTCTCATTAGTAAATACGATAAGTTGTGGACATCGATCGTTTATCTAAACCTGATTTTGTGGTGTGTAGGCTAGGCAAGTGAGCAAAGGTAACTTTAAAAGGCCCGTCTCACGATTCGTGAGCGGATCCCTCCTTCCTCACTTGTACTTACCTGGACACAATTGGCGGTGAAGAGGCGATTTGAGGCTTCTAACGACTTGTCGTTTAGACCATTTAGAAATAGGCTAGTTGGCTTAGGAAACCCTAGAATCTAAAATACGGAAAATTTACACCTTTGCAAATAAATACCTTTTACTTTATAAAACCGTTTTCTAAAGGATTAGTATTTTACAATCTTTGCAAAGCGCCGCTACAACCCACCTTTGGGGAACCCGTTAGGGATAGTACGGTTTATCGTGCACCCTCGGGCTTAGTAACGAGAGATTCAGACCTCCGCAAGGAGTATTCGGTCTCGAAAGGTTTAAAATACGACATCTTTAAAAAAATGAGATTTTTGGAATATAAAATATTTATTAAAATTACTTTTGTATAAACATATGTATATTTATCATTTAAATATCTATTTTATTATAATATAAACCTTCCACATTTTTCTTAAAAAATCATAAGAATAAAGTTTACACTAAAATACCATGAACTTCAAATAATCAATATTACAGATAAATACCCTTATTTATAAAACTAGGATATTTTCACTAGAAATGTCACAACATAAAATCCATCCTCATTACAACTCTAAAGACGAACAATAAATACTTGAGGTGTATTTTGAAAAGTTTATAGAAGTATTTTTACATAAAACCCCCTCAAGTTTTATAAATTACCCTAAGGACCCTAGCAATTATAAGACTTCGATTCACAGTTCTGATTGTCTGACTCGGGTTTGAGTCTGATTAATCTGACTTGAATACGATTCATGTCAATCTACAATCTACAATATTCCAATTCAATATGAACACATGAATCCATGAATCCAATTATCAATTTATACAACTTGACCGAACCGAACCATGGATATATTCCTTTTACATGATTCTCAGTATTCCATTTACATGATTCTATGGTTACAACCGTTTACTGATATCATGGTTTCGGTCAGTTAATCAATCTTACAATCAATATAATTTACAAGATAACAATACAAACAAGACATCGCGGGGTTTAAGGGGTAGATTGGTACGGAAGATGTTAAAGGTGGCACGAGGTGGTCAGATTTAATACACCTAACATGAATCCAATTGCCGTTGTTCCGGGCCTTCTAACGGAGCCTTGTACTAAACGTGCCTCTAGTCTCTGGCATATAGAGACTCCTCTCGTATACACTGGCATTCTTCTGTACCAAGCTACAAACAACAGCGTTAATTCAACATTACAATAATACAATACAACATTAAAAGCCACTATCTCTCTTTCTCCTACTCTTTGTCTATTTCTCCCCTATCTTTGGGACTTACCGAGCGACCTGTTCGCTGACGACATTCTATTTCTTTCTTCTTTGAATGTCGTCGGGTGGTTTGGAGCCGGCAGAGATCGAGCTATCTGCAGAAGACTTGGAGCAATTTGCCGAAGATCCAGCACTTTAGTTCATTGTACACTTTTCCATTCAGTATTTTACATTTCCTGTTATGCCACTGTTTAGGCACCTTTTTATTTCAGTTGTATTTCCTTTCATGCATTGTACAAAAGAATGTTAATAAATAAAAGTTGCTTTTTTTTTATTTCTTGTCTCTTGTGTATTTATTTTATATTGCTTAGATACGCTTAGCGTATATACTTCTGAGTATATACGTAGCGGACCTCGTCGTGCCCTCTTCACCATATACTGGGAACCGGGGCGTGACAGGTTTTGTTGGCGGCCCATGCAGGTCAGAGCTGTATGGAATCCTAAGCAATATAATACAAGAACCAGCAACTAAAACATTCTTTACAATCATGTTCCTTAAATCCCATCATTTCTTATTCTTTGAATCATATATCTTGAATCTATCCTAACCCAAAATTCCCTCACCTCTTTTACAATTTTACCAAAACCTCTGCATTCTTTCATTCCTTCACACATTCTTCACATTTCTAAAACCCTTGCACCATCTTGTTGTTTTTCACATACTGTCAGCACACTAGCACCAAACTTTTCTTGGATTTGTTACACTTTCCATTTACAAATTTCGAGGACGAAATTTTTATAAGGAAGGTAGAATGTAACAACCCTAATTTTCTTACACTTTTTCCTATAAAAGTTTTTTCAAATATTTTTTCAAAAATCCATAAAGGGGTATTTATTGCCTGAGCACAAGATTTAAGTAATTAATTAGCAATTTAATTACAAGAAGGAGCTTGTAGCTCATTGGTAATACCTTGCATTGCTGAACCAAGCCACCAAAGTTCAAATCCCATGCCCCACATTATTTTTAATATTTATTTTGTTTTAAATTTTTCTTCAATATTGTGTCTATTCATCTTCTAAACTCCCATGTACACTTCAAATTCCTAGATCGGTTTCAGAGACCTTTGAAATCCCCATTTACTCCATTTTAATGATTTTTTAATACATTTTTACATTAAAACCTTTCATATACCCTATTTACTCCAATTTTTAATGATTTTATACATTTTTACATTAAAACCTTTCATATACCCTATTTACTCCAACTTTTAATGATTTTATACATTTTTACATTTTTATTTAAAAACCCTTCACCTACCCTATCCCTAGCCTACCCTATAAATACACCCCCTCCCCTCTACCCTCTCATCCCAAAAATCCTAAGCTCACTCTCTCAAAATTTTCCAAGAGTTGTGTACTTTGAAAACAAGTTCGCGGCGAAGGTACGACGAAATTCTGGCTGAAATTCCGGCGACGTTTTGAGGAACAACCGGCGACGAAGCAACGCCTCGGCAACCTCTTTAGTCCCCCCCTCACTCCTTTGTCTAATCGAAAACCCATAAGTCCCATTCTATCTGTTAGTTATATGTATGCCCTAGAGGCCATTACTGTACATAGGATGTATATTGTAGTGGATGCTGGGACATATATAGGGAGGACTTTCTTGCTCGACATGATAGTATGCTATCTGGTTGCTCTTTACCTTAACGTGTATACTGATTGCCTCTCTGTTACATGTTGGTAAAGCACTTAGGATGTGTACTTGACTACCTGGACTATGATGCGGATCATACTAATGGGGACATGGTAGTCCATAAGTACATCCTTCAAAGTCCCTAGTCGTGGGTGTATCGAGACGGGGCATCGATATACCAGAATTGACTAGCGTGTACCTTCTCGACCCATACAGATGGGCGATGGATGATCCCATATCCATTGGTGTTTGACATCAGAGGAGATATACGGGTGCTCAGTAGAGACTGGGTACACTGGACGGACTCGCCGAGAACTCCCAGATGGTATTATACCTTCGTCAGATGGCAGTTCTCAGGTGACACTGGTACAGAGTAGTCTGTAGATCCGAGATCGTCATAGAGTCTTGTGTGGTTCCCACTGTGCTTTGATTTCCACCTTACCACGTCCAAGAGGGCGTGGAAAACGGTGGTTTTTGGGTACAGTCCCGAATCACATGGAGGCAATGAGCGATAGGAGGGGATTCGTCTCTCCCGGTATAGGGAGTTGATGTTGCGCTGTGTTCGATTGGCTATAACCGGAAATCCCTGTCCAGGGTTGCTGAGATTTACTGGTAAGTGTTACCAGTAGTTTCTCGAATTGTTATAGACCTCATATCGACACGACTTATCAAGCTATTGGGGTCTGACGTTTACCACCCCTAGGCAAGATATGCGACATATCAGACGACGAGACCGGACTGTACGGTAAGTGTTACTGGTTGGATTCACAGGAGTGTGAGCGGGCTTGCTCGTCGATCTTCTGATCGCTCAATACCCGGGTGGCCGTTACGTTTAGCAGACCGCTTGCGGCTTGTGGGTGCTTGATATGATCATCACCTGCTGCCGGCGTATTGACGAGTCTTTAGAGTCCTACACAGAGGTTTCCTGGCTCAAGCGAAATGAAATAGGAGCGCATATGAGATATGTGCGGGACCGAGAATAATGCGTGTATGTGATACCGTATTCCATTCTCGCGATGAATGTATCGATATGGTTGTATGCGATATAACCTAGTTATCGAATCAAGGATTGATTCGGTAAGCCGATACATTGGATACTAGTCGGTTATATGCGATATGACCGGATCGTTAAATCAAGTGTTGATTTAATGATTTAATGTATAATTATATATTTGATATATTACTTTGCATTAACTAGTATTGGTTCACTTTAAATGGATTTTCTCACTTGGATTGTGCAAGTTGTATATGTGATATACTTTTGTGCACATGATTGTATCATGTTTGATGATGCATGCTTATTTGGTTAAGTGTAAAGATTAAACCATGGTTATTTAAATGGTTAGGGTTTTTTTTTCATATCTATTTATTCATTTATTTATTTCTTTCTTTTTGACAAAAGAAAAGAAAAATGGTGGCTTTCTTTGGATGCATGTTGAAGCTTCATGAAGCTTTGACTAAGTCACCATTTTTGTCTTCATGCTTAACCCTAACCATTCACTTAACCTTAGTTTATTCTCTACACTTGACCATGGTTGCATTATGATAAGTATTGATTTTCTTTTCTTTTTTAACAAGAACTTATCATAATACTTATCATAAGATTATCTTCTTCTTCTTCTTCTTCTTCAAGAAGACACCTTGCTCCATCAATGGCAACTTGAGCAAATGAGTGAGAAATCCAATTCTAAAGTGAACCCACTTCCTATTTCTTCATTCTCTACCTCTTTCCAAGTAGTATAGGGTGTTTTCTTCACAAGTTTCATGACTTGGTGAAGTAGGAGCTTGATCTAGTGATTCCTCAACGTAGATCATCTTCGGCACGAAGCCGACGACCTTGCCCGCCCATTTCTCCGATGAAGCCGACTCTAGAGCCCGGGATTCCATTTGGACAGCGAGGAGACTTCATTGCGGAGCTATGGAGGTGGAGGACCGGATCTACAAAGGTTGTATTTCCGTTCCTTTTTAGTTAAGTTGTTAACTACTTTATCTTTCGCCTAATCTCTAGTCAACGATCCGTAGTCTAGGGTTTCTCGGCACCGTAAAATTTAAAATTGGCATGGTTGATGCCTTGTGAGACCTTTTTAGCGTGCCTAGGAACCCTACAGTGGTATCAGAGCCTAGCTAGAGCCATAGGCGAAGCGTAGACAGAGTTAGAAGTCCGATCGAACCAAAACCTAACCCGGAAAATGCTCTCTGGACTTTTTTCGAAATCTGGGATTTTTTCAAATTAAAAATATGCAGAAAAATCAGCAGGAGATTTTAAGAATTACTGTGAAATTCGAGCGACCAATTCCTCTAAACTGCGGCGGAACGGCGGCAATAGCATGGCTATTGCGGCGGTTCCGCGGCCAAGAAGTCACATCATGTTTTACTTTTTGCACAGTAATTCTTAGTTTGCAGTGCTGGTTTTCCTGGGAATTTTTAATATTTTTTCAAGAGTTGAATTTTCTGGGTTGTATTGGGGACTCGGTGTATCGATCGGATTGTCTAATTTTGTCAGTGTGTTTTTCCGGGTATTTTTAGAATATGTTAAAAAGTTCGACCGGATATAAATACCCACTTTTTCCCCTGCCGGGAAATTTCCAATTGTTGGACTTTTCCATGGTTTAAAGACGTTCTAAGTAGTGCAAGTAACTCGATGGACCCTCTAGAAGACAACAAACCTTAACTCGATTATGTGACCGTCTTGAACTGCCCTTTGAACCTTCGGGTTTGGGGCAGTACGGCGTGCCACATGTGAGGCGTTGGCTTGACCCTTCTACGGCTGGACCGTTGGTACTGAGGCACGAAGTGGATGTTTTTAAACTTGTTTCATGTGTTGATCTGTTTTGGGAAAACTTGGGTGTTCGACTGTTCGATCGGAAAGTTTAACATTTTCTTTTTATCTGGAATGTGATACAACAATTGGAATTCACAAATAGTTATGAGATAACTGAATGAATGTTATAAACATAGCAGTTTAGTCTCACTTGATCGGTTGCCACGGAATTTTGATGTGATCAAAAGTCCGTCGCAATCACGTAGCGTACGCGGATACTCGCCGGGTAAACTTAATAGACAGCTACACCCCATAGCCCCGACCAAGTGACTGTAGGAGAACCCCGTCGTCGAAAGAATCCGTTCGGGTGCTCGCGGTAGCGGTGTTCCGCCTTGGTGCACTTCGTCGACGGCATCGGGGGTGCGGCCGTCTACTGAAGTTTGTGACGAGCATTCGATCAGGATGTCGGGAAACTTGTTGAATTGCCCGACTTGATATTGAAAAGAGTTTTCGATAATAAGACTAAAATGCGGGGTTTATAATTGTTAGGCATGCGATGTCTAAGGAATTCATTGATTAGGCATGCGATGTCTAAAGGAGTTGCGGATTTCAACTGTTGTAGTTTTACACTTTCTTTTCTGTGACCGTAAGTGTAATATGTGATATCGCCGGTTTCGTTGCTATATGTCAACGACAATTGGGATGCGTATATTTGCTTACGTTGATGACATGTGATGTTATGTGTTGCTGGATATGTTATATTGGATCGTCGTATTTGAATAGCCGGGGGTTTTTATCTGAGATGAGTGTTTTTCATTTTCATTCATGTAAAAACTTGTATGTAATATTCTTTCATTGGGGCACTTCCAGGTTGCGGAAGTTGTCACCTTTTGTATATTATTTACTTTTCCGCACTAGGATAGACCCAAGGAGGAGGGCACAAGTAACCGGGTTCTGGAGTCCAATGGGAGACCAACTCGAGGAGTCGAGTCCGGGTCTCCTAACTCTAGAATTGGTAGGGTTGCTTGCCGCTCTCGTAGGGTTCTAGGGGTGTGGGTTTGGCTATTCATCGCGACCGTGGAATCCGTGTTTTATACTGGCTCGTATTGAAAACACGGACGTCCTAGTATATCCAATATTTCATATGATTCTTCTGCTGCGATATCTGTGATGAGATCATGTGATGTTCTGTGATAGATACAGTATATAGTAAATATGATATATTATATAGACGTTACTTATGTTTTACACCCGCGCTAGCCCTGCCCCGCTCTGTCGTTAGTTACCTAACCTAACGGTGCACGAGGGGACATCGAGGCGAATGCGGATGGCATAAGTGTACGTCGTATTTATCTGTGATGTTTAGGTACTTAAATGACGGGACTTCATTAATGAGATTAATGAAATAAAAGAAACCTAAGATGTTGTAGAATCGAATTTCAAAAATAAAATAGGTAGCTACAGTTCTTGCTTTGCACAGCGGTATATGTGATATATCCTGCACCTTATTCGATGAGGAAAGGACCGAGATCCCTTCACCGGGAGTGACTCCTTTAGCAATAAATGGCAGATGCTACACATTCGGTTTGTCTTTTGATTGCTTTAAAGAGTTCTGCTTTGCACAGTGATATATATGATATATCCCGCACCTCATTCGACGAGGAAAGGACCGACGATCCCTTCACCGGGAGTGACTCCTTTAGCAAAACTAGAAAAGCCTAAAAAACACTCCATTTTAAAATCATTTGATTCTACAACGATATCAAGTTCATTACGCAATATGTTTTCAGAAAAACCTGTCGTAGCCCTCCACCATTTCAGATAAGTTGTATATAGTATTCGTGCTGCATTTGTTGGCTTTCGTCAAGGTGCAGTGTGCGGTAGCTTTATGCTGCTTATCTGCTAGCATACGATGCGATTGGATTAGGGTAGTCGTGCGGCTTTGTTGGCTTTCATCAAGGGTCGTGCGGGTGGGTTTAATTCAATCAAGAAATGTACGGGTTGAACTTGACTAACGGGCTATGGTTTGTTGGCTTTCGTCAAGGTCATAGCACGTTAGGGGCAAAATTATCGGGAATTTCAAGTGTTGAAATTTGCAATGAGATTGCATACCTTCTATGAGATAGTTGGATCCCGATACCCGCTGCGAGTAAGAGTTACTCCTGGGAGAGTTTTACACATTACAATTAGCCGATCAAGTAGGTGTCTAGAAAGGTGTTAACGAGGTTACGCCTCTGGGAAAACGAGGTTTACATTAATTAGGTTCGTGCGAAAGCATGGGGGACCTCCCTCAAAGTACCGACACCGGCCTGGCTGAAAGATTGGCGAACTTGTAGTGTGTAATTAATCCCGGCTGGTCTTTCCTTTTAGGGTTTGAAGGAAGATTTGATAAAAAGCAGTGGGAGCCATCCTGATTAGATAAAATAATAACCAATCTGATCTTGCAAGAGCGCACGTTGAGTGTTTTCTTCTCTCTCTCTCTAGGTAGCGACCATATCACGCCTTAATCAAGATAATAAAACGGTTATTTTGACCGAACCCGCTTGTTATACTGAGCTGGGGAACGTTGGTCCCGCTCCAACTTATAATAGTTATAAGACAGAACAGGAAATAGGGGAATACCAGAAGTCCTATGCCGCCCAAACGAAGAAAGTGCATATGATGCATCTCCTTCGGGTGTGTTCATTACAAAGAACTGTTTCTCAGTATCCTCTGAATCCTGGGTATTTGATGCTGGATCAGGATCCCAGATATGTAATCTGTTACATAGGGCTACAAAAGGGTAGAAAACTGAGAATGGGTGATAAGTTTCATGAGGCAGAAAATGGGGCAAGTGTTGCAGCCAAGTCTGTTGGTCACTGTCACCCTGTATTATCAATACATTGATTCTGAACGAATGTTATTAGATACCGAACCTGATATACAAAATCACATCAGTCTCTTTATTAGTAAAGAAATGATAAAATTTTGTATTGTTGGATAATGTTTTGAACATTTCCTATATCAAAAGTTGATCGGTTCAGGCACGTTATCTAAAAGCATTAATGTTCTAAATCAAACTACAGTTCTTAGTATATGGAACACACACAAGAGGAAGAGTTCAGAAATGAACGGTTCCTTCTTGAGGCATTGTAGACTAGGTCATATCAATGCGACCCGACTAGCTGAAGTTACATGTAGATGCATATTTTAATCTTTTTGAATTTACATCTTGTGAAACTCGCCAGTCATGTCACAGAGATAAGATGACCATAGCTCTGTTTAATGGAAACAGAGAAAGAGTTAATGAACTCTTGGGACTGATACATGATAATGTATGTAAGGTCCCCTGTCTACACATGCCAGGACTGGTTCTTTATACTTCATTACATTCTCTAATGATTTTTCGAGATTTAGACCTATGTTCCTGTTGAAACACAAGTCCGAACCTTTTGAGATATTCACAGAATATAAGTTAGAAGTAGAGAACCAAAATACGGGTATAAGTATTATGTCCTTTGATGTGATCAAGGAGGAGAATATTTGAGCACGGAATTCCTGGATTATTCTAAAGGAGAATGAGATTCTCTCTCAACATTACTCCTCCATATACACCATTGCACGATGGTATATCGGGGCGGAGCAATCACACCCTATATGATAAGGTGTGCTCTATGATGAGTACTACTAAGTTACCTTTTTCCTTTTGGGAGTTATGCGCTTGAGAAGTTGCATACCTATTGAATAGGGTTCCAATCAAATCAGTTGCCTACCATTTCATATGTGATATGGAAAGGGAAGGGCCCATGTCTTAAGTTAGTTAAGATTTGGGGTTGTCCGGCTTATGTCTAAAAGCAAAAATCCGGACAAACTCGAGTCAATGTCTGTTATGTAGAACTGGAAATGTTCCAGCCATACAAACTACAGCAGATGATTTGATAGAACCAAAGGATTCAGTAGATTCCAACGAACCTCAGCCTCTCCGCCGATCTAGTAAGGTTCCTCACCCACCTGAGAGATACTTCTGTTTCTCTATGACAGTGGGAGCGAGGATTGCATCATGAGATGATGACCCAACTAGCTTCGAGCTGGCCATCAGGAGTAAGACTCTGTAAGAATGGCTGGATGCTTAGTGATATGAGATGGAATCCATGTACACCAACAAAGTATGGACTTTAGTTGCTTTATCTGAAGGGTTAAAATCCCCATCAGGAACAAGTAAATCTTGAGAAGATTACTTGGTGCATAAGGAAAAGTTGAGACTTTCAAAGATATACTTGTTAAAGGTTTTCGTCATCGACCAGGCGTGGATAATGATGAAATCTTTTTCCAGTGGCTATGCTTAAGTCCATCCAGATCCTACTTGCCACGGCTACATACCATGACTACGATATCTGGTGGTTGGGTGCCATGACTGCTTTTCTAAATAATGATTTAGAAGAGAATGTCTATAAGAACACAGCCAGAGGGCTTCGTAAACAGTGGGAGCAGCGGAAACGCGTGCAAGATGTTTTATGTGATAAAGCAGGCATTGCGGAGTTGGAACGTTTGTTTTGATGAATTAGTCAAAGAGTTTGACATCATCAAAATGGTAGATGAACCTTGTATAAACAAAAAGGTAGTAGGGAGTATAGTGACGATCCTCGTAGAGTACGTGGATGACATACTCTTGATAGGGAAGGAGTTTCCTATGCTACGCTCGATCAATCTCCGCTTATCACAAAGATTCTCCGTGTAGGATCAAAATGATACCTCCTAAATCCTGAGTTTTGGATCTATGAGATAGATTTAATTGGATGTTAGGATTCTCACTAGTTGTAGTGAGATGATATCAAACGATTCTGGGGAGAATCACTGGAAGGGTTCCAGGGTGATAAAGACGACTGAATGTCAGTCGCATGCATTGTCTTTACCCTCAGTAAAGGGACGGTATGTTGGAAGAGTTCCAAGCTAGATACCGTGACATACTAGACGATAAAGGCACGATACATCGCTACTTAAGATGCTACCAAAGAGGATGTTTGGGTGTACATTGGTTCATGAGATGAACTGCGTTCCTACCATTGTGAGACAATGGAGTTGTGGCTTATGCCAAGGAACGCCGGTCTCATCAGTGATCCAGACATATTCTAAGGCAGTATCACCTGATCATGGAGATGGTTGATCTCCAAGGAGATTGAGGTTAGGAGAGTAGACTCAGAGGACAACACGACGGATCCACTCACGAAGGCCTATTCCCAGAGAGTGACTTTTATGGGATGGTTGAGTATGAGATACTACAACCACTGTTGTACAGATGGCCCTAGTGCAAGTGGGAGATTGTTAGTTATATGTATGCCCTAGAGGCCATTACTGTACAGAGGATGTATATTGTAGTGGATGCTGGGACATATATAGGGAGGACTTTCTTGCTCAACATGATAGTATGCTATCTGGTTGCTCTTTACTTTAACGTGTATACTGATTGCCTCTCTGTTACATGTTGGTAAAGCCCTTAGGATGTGTACTTGACTACCTGGACTATGATGCAGATCATACTAGTGGGGACATGGTAGTCCATAAGTACATCCTTCAAAGTCCCTAGTCGTCGGTGTATCGAGACGGGGCATCGATATACCAGAGTAGACTAGCGTGTACCTTCTCGACCCATACAGATGGGCGATGGATGATCCCATATCCATTGGTGTTTGACATCAGAGGAGATATACGGGTGCTCAGTAGAGACTGGGTACACTGGACGGACTCGCCGAGAACTCCCAGATGGTATTATACCTTACGTCAGATGGCAGTTCTCAGGTGACACTGGTACAGAGTAGTCTGTTGACCCGAGATCGTCATAGAGTCTTGTGTGGTTCCCACTGTGCTTTTATTTCCACCTTACCACGTCCAAGAGGGCGTGCAAAACGGTGGTTTTTGGGTACAGTCCTAAATCACATGGAGGAAATGAGCGATAGGAAGGGATTCGTCTCTCCCGGTATAGGGAGTTGATGTTGCGCTGTGTTCGATTGGCTATAACCGGAAATCCTTGGCCAGGGTTGCTGAGATTTACTGGTAAGTGTTACCAGTATTTTCTCGAATTGTTATAGACCTCATATCGACACGACTTATCGAGCTATTGGGGTCTGACGTTTACCACCCCTAGGCAAGATATGCGACATATCAGACGACGAGACCGGACTGTACGGTAAGTGTTACTGGTTGGATTCACAGGAGTGTGAGCGGGCTTGCTCGTCGATCTTCTGATCACTCAATACCCGGGTGGCCGTTACGTTTAGCAGACCGCTTGCGGCTTGTGGATGCTTGATATGATCATCACCTGCTGCCGGCGTATTGACGAGTCTTTAGAGTCCTACACAGAGGTTTCCTGGCTCAAGCGAAACGAAATAGGAGCGCATATGAGATATGTGCGGGACCGAGAATAATGCGTGTATGTGATACCGTATTCCATTCTCGCGATGAATGTATCGATATGGTTGTATGCGATATAACCTAGTTATCGAATCAAGGATTGATTCGGTAAGCCGATACATTGGATACTAGTCGGTTATATGCGATATGACCGGATCGTTAAATCAAGTGTTGATTTAATGATTTAATGTATAATTATATATTTGATATATTACTTTGCATTAACTAGTATTGGTTCACTTTAAATGGATTTTCTCACTTGGATTGTGCAAGTTGTATATGTGATATACTTTTGTGCACATGATTGTATCATGTTTGATGATGCATGCTTATTTGGTTAAGTGTAAAGATTAAACCATGGTTATTTAAATGGTTAGGGTTTTTGTTTTTCATATATATTTATTCATTAATTTATTTCTTTCTTTCTTTTTGACAAAAGAAAAGAAAAATGGTGGCTTTCTTTGGATGCATGTTGAAGCTTCATGAAGCTTTGACTAAGTCACCATTTTTGTCTTCATGCTTAACCCTAACCATTCACTTAACCTTAGTTTATTCTCTACACTTGACCATGATTGCATTATGATAAGTATTGATTTTCTTTTCTTTTTTAAAAAGAAATTATCATAATACTTATCATAAGATTATCTTCTTCTTCTTCTTCTTCTTCTTCAAGAAGACACCTTGCTTCATCAATGGCAACTTGAGCAAATGAGTGAGAAATCCAATTCTAAAGTGAACCCACTTCCTATTTCGTCATCCTCTACCTCTTGCCAAGTAGTATATGGTGTTTTCTTCACAAGTTTCATGACTTGGTGAAGTGGGAGCTTGATCTAGTGATTCCTCGACGTAGATCATCTTCGGCACGAAGCCGACGACCTTGCCCGCCCATTTCTCCGATGAAGCCGACGCTAGAGCCCGGGATTCCATTTGGACAGCGAGGAGACTTCATTGCGGAGCTATGGAGGTGGCGGACCGGATCTACAAAGGTTGTATTTCCGTTCCTTTTTAGTTAAGTTGTTAACTACTTTATCTTTCGCCTAATCTCTAGTCAACGATCCGTAGTCTAGGGTTTCTCGGCACCGTAAAATTTGAAATTGGGATGGTTGATGCCTTGTGAGACCTCTTTAGCGTGCCTAGGAACCCTACACTATCCCCCTTTCTATTTCTTTAAAATACGAAATTACGAAACCCGACAGAATCGGAACAAATCCGATTTCCGACTCGGTCTTCTATAAAATTTCACTTCTAATCAATTCAATCATGCTTAAACATCTTTATCTTGACTATTAAACTTTTAAAAATCAATTTGAACAAGTTTTCTCACTTGAAATGATAACCTTTCCAATTTACCGTATTTTTTCACTTTAATACCATCATGTTTCAATTTCACATTTAACCCCTTAACCTTACTATACATTTAAAGTAGAGCACGAGGTAATGACCTACCTCTACATACACGAAAATAAAACCCTAAACGACATCATCAAAGAACTTAGAATACGATAAAACAAAACTTTCATTTAAATACCATATTCTTAATAAAACCATTCTTAAAAGTTTTAGATTTGATACGCTTTTAAAAAAATACCTCTCATTAGTAAATACGATAAGTTGTGGACATCGATCGTTTATCTAAACCTGATTTTGTGGTGTCTAGGCTAGGCAAGTGAGCAAAAGTAACTTTAAAAGGCCCGTCTCACGATTCGTGAGCGGATCCCTCCTTCCTCACTTGTACTTACCTGGCCGCAATTGGCGGTGAAGAGGCGATTTGAGGCTTCTAGCGACTTGTCGTTTAGACCTTTTAGAAATAAGCTAGTTGGCTTAGGAAACCCTAGAATCTAAAATACGGAAAATTACACTTTGTAAATAAATACCTTTTACTTTATAAAACCGTTTTCTAAAGGATTAGTATTTTACAATCTTTGCAAAACGCCTCTACAACCCATCTTTGGGGAACCCGTTAGGGATCGTGCGGTTTATCGCGCACCCTCGGGCTAGTAGTGCGAGATTCAGACCTCCGCAAGGAGCATTCGGTTTCGAAAGGTTTAAAATACGACATCTTAAGAAAATGAGATTTTTGGAATATAAAATATTCATTAAAACTATTTTTGTATAAATATATGTATATTTATCATTTAAATATCTATTTTATTATAATATAAACATTCCACATTTTTCTAAAAATCACAAGAATAAATTTTACACTAAAACACCATGAATTTCAAATAAATCAATATTACAGATAAATACCTATAACTAGGACATTTTCACTAGAAATGTCACAACATAAAATCCACCCTCATTACAACTCTAAAGACGAACAATAAATACTTGAGGTGTATTTTGAAAAGTATATAAAAGTATTTTTACATAAAACCCCCTCAAGTTTTATAAATTACTCTAAGGACCTTAGCAATTATAAGATTTCGATTCACATTTCTGATTGTCTGACTCGGGTTTGAGTCTGATTAATCTGATTTGAATATGATTCATGTCAATCTATAATCTACAAGTTTCCGCTTCAATATGAACTCATGAATTCATGAATCTAATATCAATCTATACATCTTGACTGAACCGAACCATGGATATACCTATTCCTTTTACATGATTCTCAGTTATTCCATTTACATGACTCTATGGTTACAACCACTTACTTATATCATGATTTCGGTCAGTCAATCAATCTTACAATCAATACAATTTACAAGATAACAATACAAACAAGACATCGCGGGTTTAAGGGGTAGACTGGTACGGAATATGTTAAAGGTGGCACGAGGTGGTCAATTAAGCCGTAATTACATCCATGCCGTTGTTCCGTGGTATTATCGACGGAGCCTTGTACTACAGGTTACCAAGGTCCCCGGTGTAAGTGGGACTCCCCTCGTATACACTGGCATCTTCTGTACCAGGCTACAAACAACAGCGTTAATACAACATTACAATATTATAATACAACATTAAAAGCTACTCTCTTTCTCTCTTACTCTCTGTCTATTTCTCCCTTATCTTTGAGACTTACCGAGCGACCTGTTCGCTGACGACATTCTATTTCTTTCTTCTTTGAATGTCGTCAGGTGGTTTGTGTAAGTCCATGCTACCCTTCCCCGGTTCTTTGGGGTTGCGGAAATGGTCAAAAACGATTTTTTCTAGGGTGGTAACATGGACTCAAAATACGGATCTTTGTTAAACAACTACCTAACAACCTAACTAGGAGTTTTATCTACTCGGTTAGGGGGTTATACCTTTCTTGAACTCCTTCGTCTTCAACTCTTGGTGGTGTACGGATCGGCCTCACCTCGTCGTCTCTTCTCGCCGAAGATGGATCCACCCGAAAGCTTCTACCTTTTGGCTTGTTCTTCGAACTTGAAGAAACTAGAACACTTGGCTTGCTGGGCCTTGTGAACTAGGATGAGTAGAGGATTGTTTTGGTGTTTTTATCTCTAAGGCAATATTTCTCAACACATGAGAGGGAGTTGCCTTGAGCTAGAGAGAGCAAGAGGAAGAGGGAGAGCTTGAGCAAGTGATGGCAAGAGAAAGAAATGAAATGAGAGAATGAGCAAACTTTTTTGCCATCCAAGCTCTCATAATCCAAAATAATCATAACAATGTAATAATAATTGAGTATATTGTAATGGTTGTTATCATGACAAATGACACTATCATTTCTTGCATTAAATGCAAATGGTGAACAAAACAAGTAAGCATAAGTCAATGCAACCAAATGATGGCCATTGTCATGATGGTGGTCAACAAGTCTAACCTAGTCAACCGGTCAACAAAAGTCAACAAGTCAACAAGGTCAACCTTTCAATCCTAACCATGTCACTATAATACTCAATTAATATTATTGTTAATCATATTTCTAATTCTCATTAGGGTTAAGCAAAAGTCAACAGTCAACAACCCTAATGAGAATCCTCTGCCTCTGTCTCTGTCAACTGTGCATACACACCCGTATCCGCGTTCCGGGGAACACGAATACAAACGAGATAAAACCAATCCCAAAATGTATACTAGGATCTGGCTTAAACCAAAGCCCACTAGTAATAACCGCCCGGTCACTAAACGTGCACAAGTGCACGGATGTGACCGAACCCTGTCGCAAAACCATGCGACCAGTCGCAAAACCATGCGACCTCTACTCTTTTGCCTAAAGACGAATAGCTCTCTGTGTGGGACTTTAAAGACTCGACACTACGCTGGCAGTAGGTTTAACCACAGACCGCAAGCGGCACTAGCTGTGCGTAACGGCCCCCAGGTAGATGCCGATAAGAAGACGGACGAGGTGAAACCCATCTGAACTCCTACTGAGCCTGAATATGACAATCTCCGTACAGTCCGGTCTGTTCGTCTGAATACATCGCATGGCGGGCGGGGTGGTAAATGTCAGTCCCCTAATAGCGGTACAAGTCGTGCCGGAGTGTAGCCCAGAACACCCTGAGATAACACTGGAAACCTACCAGTATATCTCGCTTGCCCTGGCCAGGGACTACTTGTGTAATGACTCTCCTAGACACAGCGCGATGTCAACCCCCAATACCGGGAGAGGCGAATCCTATCTAACCATCACTGCCTCCAAGTTCTTCGGGACTGCACCCAACTACTACCTGTTTGCACGACTCCTTTGAGCCGTGGTAGGGTAGTAATCAAAGTACAGTGGGAACACACTCGAGGCGAAGTGACAGTGTCAAGTCAGCGGACTAAGCTGTACTCATGTCACCTGGGAACTGATAACTGACGATAGGTATAGTACCAACAAATCAGTTCCCGACGAGTCCTGTCCAGTGTAGTCGTAACCTAACGAGCACCCGCATACTATCTCAAGTACGACGTACTGACGGCTGTGGGACAGACCGTCTCCCCTGCTGGGATGAGAAGCGCATACGCTAGTCTACTCCGGAGTATCGATGCCCTGTCTTGATAGTCCTACGACTAGGGACCTGTATAAGGATGTGCTTGTGGATTACCCAGCCCCCACGAGTGTGAATGCCATCACAACGCTGGTAATCAAGCAAAGATCCTAAGGGCTCTACTAATATGTATAAGCAATATGCTAAAGAAACACATGCACAAATTAAAGTAGAAACAAACCAAGTAGCATACTACCATTTTGAGCAAGATTGTCAATACAAGGTGAATATCCCAAGCTTCCATAAGTAATATACAAACTAGTATGATACAGTAATGGCCTCTAGGGCATATACACTAACAATCTCCCACTTGCACTAAGGCCATGTACTGGCGTATCGAAGACCTATCATCTCGATCAGTCGCTCGAACTGAGTCTGGGGCAAGGCCTTGGTGAATGGATCTGCAGTGTTATCTTCTGAAGCAACCCTCCGAACCTTGATCTCCTGGCGATCCATGATCTCCCAGATCAGGTGATACCGCCTCAAGATGTGTCTGGATTTCTGATGGGACCTGGGTTCCTTCGCTAAATCTATAGCCCCGTTGTTGTCGCAATACAGAGGTATTGGATCAACAATGGACGGAACTACCTGAAGTTCCGTTAAGAACTTCCTCATCCAGACGGCTTCTTTTGCGGCATCTGCAGCAGCGATATATTCCGCTTCCATCGTCGAGTCAGCAACTGTTTCCTGTTTGGAACTCTTCCAACACACCGCCCCTCCATTGAGGGTAAAGACATAACCCGACATGGACTAGGAATCATCCTTGTCACTCTGGAAGCTGGAGTCAGCAAAGGCCTCGATCTGGAGGTCTTTTCCGCCATACACCAAGAACATCTCCTTAGTCCTTCTCAGGTACTTGAGAATGTTCTTTACCGCTATCCAGTGCTTCTCCCCAGGGTTTGACTGATACCGGCTTACCACACTCAATGCATAAGCTACATTTGGTCTGGTACACAACATCGCATACATTATAGAGCCTACCGCAGAAGCATAGGGTATAATAGACATGCGATCCCTTTCCAAATCAGTCTTGGGAGACATCTCTTTGGAGAGGGTGATTCCGTGACAAGCCGGTAGATTACCGCGCTTGGAATCTTCCATACTGAATCGTTTCTGTATGGTGTCGATGTACCTTGACTGTGAAAGTCCCAACATCCTTTTAAATCTATCACGATAGATCTGGATCCCCAGAATGTAGTTGGCATCGCCCAGGTCCTTCATGGAGAACCTGTGTGACAAGAACCCTTTGACAGATTGTAGCATAGGAATGTCATTTCCTATCAAGAGAATGTCATCTACGTATAAAACGAGGAATACGAAAATTCTTGCTACAAATCTACTATAGATGCATGGTTCATCTGGATTTTTGATAAAGCCAAATTCTTTGACCGTCTCATCAAAACAGATGTTCCAACTCCGCGATACCTGCTTTAGTCCATAGATGGACTTAAGCAACTTGCATACCTTTCCGCTGCTCCCACTCTGAATGAAACCCTCTGGCTGGTCTATATAAACACACTCTTCTAAATTTCCATTTAGAAAAGCCGTCTTTACGTCCATCTGCCAAATCTCATAATCGTGAAAGGCAGCAATGGCAAGAAGGATCCGAATGGATTTCAGCATAGCCACTGGACAAAAGGTCTCGTCATAGTCCAAACCAGGTCTTTGACGAAAACCCTTTGCAACAAGTCTTGCCTTATAGGTCTTAACCTGTCCATCTACACCAATCTTCCTTTTGAAGATCCACTTGCATCCTACGGGTTTTCCCCTATCTGGAGCAACGTCCAACGTCCATACTTTGTTGGTGTACATGGACTCCATTTCGGTTCGCATTGCATCCAGCCATTTTACCAAGTCAACACTCTGAACGGCCTGCTGGAAGCTAGTAGGCTCATCATAATCAATGATGCAATCCTCTCTATCCCCGTCTATGAGAAAACCGTAGTATCTCTCGGACGGATGAGACTGCCTACTACTCCTGCGGAGCGGCGTAGGAATGTCCTGTTCTTTCGAACCCTCTGGTTCTACTAAGCTTTCAGTAATAGTCTGTGGTTCTGGAATTTCTTCCAGTTCTATTGCGCTCCCACTTATTTCTTTTTCTAAGAACTGGTGTTCCAGAAAGCGGGCATAACGAGAAACAAAGACCTTTTATTCCTCTGCGTAATAGAAAAGATACCCCCTGGAGTTCTTTGGGTATCCCACAAACTTGCACAGTACTGAGCGTGCCTCGAGTTTGTCCGCATGCTGCTTTTTGACAAAAGCTGGACATCCCCAGATCTTCAGATACTGAAAATAGGGTTTCTTCCCACTTCACATTTCATATGGTGTGGTAGGCACAGTCTTAGTTGGAACTCGGTTCAAAAGGTATGCAGCTGATTCTAGCGCATATCCCCAGAATGATCGCGGTAACTCAGCGCTACTCATCATGGAACGTACCATATCCAATAGGGTGCGGTTCCGTCTCTCCGATACACCGTTATGTTGCAGAGTGTATGGAGGAGTAAGCTGAGAGAGAATACCAATCTGTTTTAGGTAATCCAGGAACTCGGCACTCAAGTATTCACCACCTCGATCAGATCTCAGTGTCTTGATACTTTTGCCGGTTTGTTTTTCTACTTCATTCTTATATTCCTGGAATTTTCCAAAGGCTTCGGATTTATGTTTCATTAAGAAGACATGTCCGAACCTTGAAAAATCATCCGTAAAAGTAATGAAGTATGAATAACCGCTTCGTGCATGTGTAGACATTGGACCGCACACGTCAGCAGCAGCAGCAGCTCCAGCTTCAGCAATAGCGGCTCCAGCTTCAGCAACAGCAGCTACAGGCAGCAGCAGCAGCTCCCCGGCAGCTCCATCCTCTCTTCTTCTTCTCCTTCTACTTGCTTGTGAGATCCCTTTAGGGTATAATCTCTAAACTTATTCCTACTTTCGCTTGAATTGTGTTAATTAGCTTCGTTTAGTGTTAGATAGCTAGTTAGTGCTAATTAAGGTGATTTGTGTGGAATGTTGTTTAAGTGGTGATTGTGTTAGTTAACCCTACCTATTTAAGTGTTGTTAGGGTCACTTTAACTGATTTTAACCCTGGATTACACTAAAATACCATAGGATTTCCTTTTAGTGCAAATCGGTGTTTTTAAGTGTTATTTGTGACTTTCTGTGATCTGCTATTGACCTGGGACCTTCAGGTTAAAATTGAGAAAACTGGGGCATGTACACTAGGTCTAGATACCACCACCTGAGCACGAAACCCTAATTCCAAACAGTGGCCGCAGATTTATTAGGTTTGGCCGCAATTTGCGGCCAAGTAGGGGGTAAGGGTGTTGGGGTTTTGGGTAGGGTACTCTGCTGTGTTGTCTAGTGTTTTGGCATGTCTAGTTTTGCAAGATTTGACCTGTAGGAAAATCTGGGACAATATACCATTTTTCATGTCCGTTGTGTCTGCGCGATACGTGAGTTGGTTCTGTGATCCAGCGTATCGCGGCGTGTCGCGATGGTTTTAGACGCGTATACACACGTTTTAGCGTATCGTGCACACACGCGTTTAGTTCGCGACACGAGTTTCTCGTTTTGGTTCGATATCGCGTTTTGCGGAATATTTGGCTTATATATGATTTCCATGTCTTATTTGCAGGTTTGCAGGCAGGGACTACGGACACTACTACAGGGGGAGCAGATAGTAGGATTCACCTAGCGTGGAGCGTAGGTGAGTAGATTTAACATCTACAGGGGAATCGCCCGCATGGCGTTATGCGTCTGGGCTAGGATTCAAATACCTGTCGCATATTCTACGTCATTGTTAGAATTGCGCCTTTACTTTATTTCCTTGATATAGTTGTACTGTGACTAGCAGCCGTAGGACACTGCACATATTATTGAAGGTTCATGTTGCACGAGCACGGATTGTATGCTACACACACACCGTCAATAATTGCCATGTCACACACAACCCCTTATAGATACTATATTGCTTATCATACTTGACATCTAGCTTATCGGTATACCTATAGTGTATCTTACCATTAGTGATAGGTACATCCACACCTTGCGATACAGCTACAGGTATACATTGCACATATTTTACTTATACCCAGGAGGGGTACTCTTCATATTCTACTTATACCTAGGGGGCATACGACATCTTTTACTTATAGGTAGACACCTATACTTCGCTGTACCTTATTGATTTCGCATATATCTGGTTTCAGCTACATATTTTCATTTATATGCTCGCATTTCAGATATATCGCATATATGTATTCCTCGATTTGCGCATTGTTATTTTGATTTCACATGATGATTTCTGGATTTGGGAACCGCGGGAGTTCATGAAATTATGCATACATTGAAAAACCCGGTTTTCTTGATATGATATTCGCGCAGCCACCATGAGATTTATCGGTTCTGATTGTATACTCCATACGAGGTGTGGTTGCCGTATGAGGGTACATGGTGGGGCCCGGTATGGTTCCCCTCGGCAAAAAGATCGATGGACTTTGCCGATTGAGCCTGGAGGCGGGCGAGTACCTACCGGTGACAGTACCCATGACTCGGCGGGGGATCACGGAGATACCGTTGGGAGTCATGTACGTATGCATACGTCGAAAAGCGAGGGTCAGAGCTAGGCACTCGTGCTTTCGGGATAGCGTATGATACGTGATCAGGATTTCTGTGTCGATGCTTGGCATATGGTTTTCATGATATTTCTTTAACACCTTTGTATATATAACAGGGGATTTAGCCATTGTTATATATACCCTTACACCAATATTAGTGGAATGGGACGCTAATATATGTGTATTGCCCCCATTATATTTATTTCTGTATATATATATACCTTTAGGATGTTAGATTCTTACTTGAGATTTGACTTGGGATATTAGGTGATTCATTGAGATTGGATATTCGACATACCTATGTGATTACTGATTTGTACATTCGGGATATAGGAGATTACTCGATATTGTACATTGAGGAGATGTGAGACTTATATAATGTGACAGCCCAATGTGGGGGCTGATTTGAGGAATTGGGATTTGAATGTCTTAATGGATTGTGACCCTACCAAGATGTCAGGTTTCCGTGGGAATGACATATTTCACTCCATACCTCATACCTATTCACTTATGCACGGTTTCATATATTGGTAGTACCTGTTAGTGTACCCTTATGATTGCTGCATATCTACTTTCTCATATCACTATTGCATAGTTATTGCATACTATTATCATGTCATTATTACTGTAATCGCATATCTTAGATTCATGCTGTACGTACATTCCTGCGATTACCTACATATGTTATTTACTATTCACGAGTTGGCAACTCACCCCCGTTGTGCCACAGGTGTTTCATGTTGTTCCCCAGAGTAGTTGAGGCAGGCTATTCAGTATTCATCTATCATCTTTTGCTACAGATACCGCATCAGCTCACAGTACCATTTTGCTTAGGTGGGTTTTGGTGGTTATCTGTATTTTGTATTATACATTCGTTGTATCTTTTACTCTCCATCAACTTTTATGTCGTTGACTTAGAGACTTGGTGAGGACGTTATTGTATTTTAATGGTGGATTTGTTATCTTTTATATACAGTTTCCTTCCTATTGTCTCTTATTTCTTCGCTACGGCGTCGTATATTTATGATGTGATTTTTTTCCGCCTTTGGGCCAGTTTTTATAAAAGGGGTGTTACTAAAATTTTAAATATAGAAAGTGGGATTTTTAAAGAATTTGGGTTGCGATTTCAAATGTTTCAAAAAACTTTTATTATCTTTTCTGTATTTTTATGGTTTAGCTTTCTGGGTTTTGGCTTTCTTTTACTGCGTTACGTCTTTAGGCGTTGCGTAGTATTAGGGCCGTCATGTGCCAATTTTGGGCCGTGACAAAGTTGGTATCAGAGCAGTGTCACGACCCAAAATTGGCCCATGACGGCCCTAATACTACGCAACGCCTAAAGACGTAACGCAGTAAAAGAAAGCCAAAACCCTGAAATCTAAACCAAGAAAATACGGAAAAGATAATATAAGTTTTTGAAACACTTGAAATCGCAACCCAAATTCTTTAAAAGTTCTACTTTCTATCTTTAAAATTTTGGCAACACCCCCTTTTTGTATAAACTAGCCAAGATGAATACAACACAAATATACGACGCCGTAGCGAAGAAATAAAGACAGTAGAGAGAAAACTGTATATAAAAGACAACAAATCCACAATGAATATACAATAACGTCCTCACCAAGTCTCTAAGTCAACAACATAATAGTAGATGGAGAGTATAAGATACAACGAATGTACAATATGAAATACAGGTAATCATCTAACCCACCTAAGCAAAATAGTACTGTGAGCTGATGCGGTATCTGTAGCAAAAGATGATAGATGGATACTGAATAGCCTGCCTCGACTACTCTGGGGAACAACCTGAAACACCTGTGGCACAACGGGGGTGAGTTGCCAACTCGTGAATAGTAGATAACATATGCAGGTAATCGCAGGAATGTACGTACAGCATGAATCTAAGATATGCGATTACAATAATAACATGTCATGTGAATGCAGAATAATGGAAAGTACACTAGCAGGTATAGTCAATATGTGAAGCAATAATGACATGGTAATAGTATGCAATAACTACGCAATAGGGATATGAGAAAGTAGATATGCAGCAATCATGAGGGTACACTAACAGGTACTACCAATGTATGAAACTGTGCATAAAATAGATAAGTGTGAGGTATGGGGTGGAGTATGTCATTTCCACGGAAACCTGACATCGTGGTAGGATCACAACCCATCAAGATACTCAAATCCCAAATCCTCAAATCAGCCCCTAAGTTGGGCTCTCATATCATGTAAGTCTCACATCTGCTCAATGTACAAAATCGAATAGATCCCCTATATCTCGAATGTACAAATCAACAATCTCATAGGTAACCTGTATCCAATCTCAATGAATCACCAAATATCCCAAATCACATCTCAAGTAAGATTCTAGCATCCTAAATATATATATTTGCAGAAATAAATATGATGAGGGCAATACACATATATTAGCGTCCCATTCCACTAATATTGGTGTAAAGGTATATATAACAACGGCTAAATCCCCTGTTATATATACAAAGGTGTTAAAGAAATATCATGAAAACCATGTGCCAAGCATCGACACAGGAATCCTGATCACGTATCATACGCTATCCCGAAAGCACGAGTTCCTAGCTCTGACCCTCGCCTTTCGACGTATGCATACGTACATGACTCCCAACGGTATCTCCATGATCCCCGCCGAGTCATCAGTACTGTCACCGGTAGGTATTCGCCCGCCTCCAGGCTCAATCGGCAACATCCATCGATCTTCTTGCCGAGGGGAACCATACCGGGCCCCACCATGTACCCTCATACGGTAACCACACCTCGTATGGAGTATATAATCCGAACCGATAAATCTCATGGTGGCTGCGCAAATATCATGTCAAGGAAACCGGGTTTTTCAATGTATGCATAATTTCATGAACTCCCGCGGTTCCCAAATCCAAAAATCATCATGTGAAATCAAAATAAGAATGCACAAATCCAGGAATACATATATGCGATATATCTGAAATGCGAGCATATAAATGAAAATATGTAGCTGAAACCAGATGTATGCGAAATCAATAAGGTACAGCTAAGTATAGCTATCTACCTATAAGTAAAAGATGTCGTATACCCCCTGGGTATAAATAGAATATGTATGTGCAAGGTATACCTGTAGCTGTATCGTAATGTGTATATGTACCTATCACTAATGGTAAGATACACTACAGGTATACCGATAAGCTAGATGTCAAGTATGATAAGCAATATAGTATCTATAAGCGGTGGTGTGTGACATGGCAATTATTGACGGTGTGTGTGTAGCATACAATCCGTGCTCGTGCAACATGAACCGTCAATAATGTTTGCAGTGTCCTACGGCTGCTAGTCACAGTACAACTATATCAAGGAAATAAGGTAAAGGCGCAATTCTAACAATGACGTAGGATATGCGACAGGTATTTGAATCCTCGCCCAGACGCATAACGCCATGCGGGCGATTCCCCTGTAGATGTTAAATCTACTCACCTACGCTCCACGCTAGGTGAATCCTACCATCTTCTCCCCCTGTAGCAGTGTCTGTGATCCCAGCCTGCAAACTTGCAAATAAGACATGGAAATCATATATAAGCCAAATATTCCGCAAAACGCGATATCGAACCAAAAGGAGAAACTCGTGTCGCGAACTAAACGCGCGCGTGCACGATACGCAGAATCGTATGTATACGCGTCAAAAACTACCGCGACACGCCGCGATACGCTGGATCACAGAACCCACTCACGTATCGCGCGTATCGCGCAAACACAACGGACATGCATAATGATATATGATCCCAGATTTTTCTACAGGCCAAATCTTACAAAACTAGACATGCCAAAACACTAGACTACACAGAGTAGAACCCTAGCCAAGACCCCAACACCCATGTCCACTTTCTGGCCGCAATTTGCGGCCAGAGGCATTAAATCTGCGGCCAAGATGAAACATTTGGGGCTCGTGTTCTGGTGGTGTGTCCTAGACCTAGTGTCCATGCCCCAGTTTCCTCAATTTTGTTCTGAAGGGTCCGGGTCAATAGCAGATCTCAGATTGCCAAAATATCGCATAAAAACACCAACTTTGCACAAAGATCAAACCCTATGGTATTTTAGTGAAATCTGGGTTATTTCTCAGTTGAAGTGACCCTAATAACACTAAAATAAGCTAGGTTAACTAACACAATCATCACTTAATCAATATTCCACACAAATCACCATAATCTAGCATTAAACTCATAATTAACACAAACCGACACTAACTATCACACAACTGAGCAAACTAGGAATTGGTGTTCAGAAATTATACCCTCTGGAACCCTAAGAAGCAAGTGAAGAAGTGAATGGGGGGAAGAAGAGGGCTTGCTACAACTGCTGGGCTTCTGCTGCTGCTGCCAGAGCTGCTGCTACTGCTGCTGTTACAAGCTGTTGTTGATGCTGATGGCGCTGAAGGTGTGTGTGTGTTGTGTGTTTGAGAGTGAGAGGATGAGAGAAATGAGTGAGAATGAGAGAACACCAACAAGTCAACCCCCTCCTCTTTCTCTCTCTTCATTAAATGAAGGCATGGGCAAGCCATCATGCCTCATAATGCACTCTCTCTCTCTCTCACCAAGTCAACACAAAGCAATCATTTAAAAACCCTTTTTAAATTCATTTTATTTTTTAAAAGAACCATATACAAATAAAAACCCAAAAGCACCTAATACAATATTAAACTAGATTAGGGAATGGTTAGTTCACCGTGTGCTAATCATGGTTAAACCCCCAAAAACAACCCTAGTTATCATGCACAAGTGTGTGCAAGCCTAGGAAAAATCTAATAAAATACTCATTAAATAGGATAAAATATTTGAAACTTAATTTGGTAAACTTTTTATTAAAAACCATACATTAAAATATAATTAGCTACAAAACACATTCTAAGGTGTTACAATCTCCCCCCCTAAAAGAAATTCGTCCCTGAATTTAAAAATATACTGCTACGCGTACCTTCAAGGAGAAGATTACAACTCCCAAATCTCGTTCGCAGCCTCCCAATTGATTACCTCACTATACGGCTACGTCCAAGAAAAACCCTTCACAGATGGCAAGACCCTTGACCAATATTCCTCCACCTGCCGAGCCATTAACACACATGGCTGCTGGTGAACGAAAGATCGCGTCCAAGCTAATTGGTCTGGTGCCAAATCATGTGAGAAAGGTCATGAAGGTAATTGTAAAGTATGATCATAAGGAATACGGGGTGAAAATCCAATAATCTGGGCGGAAGTGCCAAATTAAGGGCAACGAAACTAACTCGCTTATAGGATCTCAGATGGACCAAAATTCTGGGATAAGATTCCCAAAATCCAACACGTCATTCATCGGAAAGTCCGTAGGAATAAATGATCTGTCCCTGCGAACTCGAGTCTATAACCAACGCAGTCGGTATAAGACCTCAGTTCGCAATGGACAATTCCCATCCTGACCTAACACAAATGGACCATCTCCGAAGTCTCTAGACTAGCTGGGGTCCAAAATCCTACTTACGCAGAGTCAAAAAAACAACAGACTGGTGATCGACACGACCTAACCCCTAAGCCTAAAGGTGGCCAATTGGAGTGTCTCCTGATAACGGCTATCGAAGGAGAACCCTAACGATGGCGAGTGACGATCCCCAACCGCTGACAACAATCAAAACAACACACAACTTAACAAGAAACAACTGAGCAAATTGAGTATAATCGGACGACAAGAATCCGAATGGAGTCACACCCTGACTAAACTTGGGTAGAAACCATAACGAAATTCGTGGAGATCTGCTCCCACTCCTACTTCGGAACGGTTAAAGGTTGCAACTCTCCAGCCGGCCTCAGATACTCGACCAAAGCACCCAACAAGACAGACACCTTGAAACGAATCCTGACTTCTCCTTACATCCCTGCCCACCCGTAACTATCTTACAAGTCACGTCAAAGCTGGTGGAACTTAAATAAATATGGAGAATTGATAGATGTGCTAGCTCTAGGATTTCACGTCTCTACCTGATAATGTCAGGTACACAAACGTGTCCCTAACTTAGCACATCATTGCCACAAATCAAGGACTCCGAATCATTACCCAGCCGAGTATGCTCAAGTATCCCTGACGTACGAGCATCGGCGGGCAGTGTCTCGCGAAATTGATTAAGGAAAAGTGGTCGGACGCGGACATGAGCAAGCTGTCCCCTCCATAGAGACGAACTTAAGCTGTACTCAACGATCACACAAGAACTGTAAATCTGCAGAAGACTATCACAACAATCAAAATCCGCTGCAGGAAGATGCACATTAGCTCTGGCGGTCCGTGAAAATCTGACACGACTTCCGAACGAGTAGTGTCTCCAAATCTCCAACGCAAAACCACCACGGCCATCTCTAGATCATGAGTGGAATATCCTTCTCGTACTTCCTCCAAATGTAGGGAAGCAAAAGCGATAACTCTATAGTGTCACCTCAGTACACACTCGAGCTCCACTCAAGAAACATTACAGTTAAGCAACAAGGTCGCCCGAACCAAAAGCAAAGAAAGAACTGATGTAGTTGTTTAACAGAATCCTCAACTGCAGAAAACTCCACACACATGCCTCAGTCCAAAGAAAAGAAACCTCCCTTCCGGTCCATTCCGTCGACGGTGCAACACTACTCTAGCAATCCTGCATGAAACGGCGGAAAAAAAACCTGCTAAGCCCAACAATCTGCGGATCTCCGTCCTGCACACAAGTTTGGGCCTAAGCTGTACGGCCACGATCTCCCTCGGAACCATACGAAACCGTCTCCCATGACTATAAGATCTAGGAGTCAATACAAAACAAGCCTGAAGAAACACTCCGAGAATTTAGCAAACTGCTGGGGCTCTCCCAGTATCTACATAACAAATCCTCAAGTGCTACTCCTGTTCCTCAAGACACATTAGATAGACCAGAATGTCGTAAATAACACAACAAAAACTGGTCGAGGAACGGCCTGAAGAAATCTGGTTCATCACATCTACGAATGCTGCTAGGGCATCAGTGAATCCAACGACTCACAAAAACACACAAAGCCCGTCGCACGCATAAGGCGGTCTTCGGAATGCCATTACTCCGAACCGCAATAATGATGACCTGATCCCAAACAAACTTAGAAAATGTCTCGCACTCTGGAGCTGATCGAAGAAATCGTCAATGCGAGGTAAAGGATACCTCTCCGCACCGTAAGCCGGTTCAATTAACGATCCGTCGATACACAACCCTAAACTGCCGTCTTTTTCCTTGACGAACAGAAATAGAAGCTTCCAAAAGCGAAATACTCAGATGCACAAAACTCCCCAAACCACAACTCTGCAGCTAATCCTTAAGCTCCCAAGATTCCCCGGCTCAACCGAAACAACGTCGGAAAAACTCTCGCACGAAATAAACCCGGTCCAACAATCCCACTGTGGCTCCGGTATCACGAATGAACGCCAAGAATCCACGACATCTCCTCAAAAGCCAACTAGCGAAAAAGTCTGAATTCAAGCTGTGAGAGGCGGCACAACTATCCACCTGCACAACAAGAACTGACTCGCCGGGAAAACCATTCCTGACTGTTTCCTTACGGTAGTCAACAAACTCCTAGCACGTAATTAACCAGTCCGTGCCCAGGAGAATGTCAAATCCAACATTTTTAGAAGGATCAAAACGACGGACGAATATCTATCTCCTATCCGATCGGCACACAACTGAATACGTGTCGCGTAACAAAAGAATCGCTGACAGAAGTTAACACAACTACGACTAATCTACCCAACCACGGCATAAGCATGAAAAACAAATGAGTACATCAAAAGAACATGCGAAATAAGGATACCTGAAAACTCTACATTGGACGTCTGCGCGTCCCGATGAGTAGAAGCAAACTCCCGTGTCTGCCCTCTACCCGCAGCTGGCTGAACTCCTCTGGTAGACTGAGCCCTCTGAGCGAACCTTCCACGTCCACGACCTTTCTGAAAACGATCCTGACGAGGTGCTAAGGAACAATCCCTGACGAAGTACTGAAGGCTCCCGCATTGAAAACATCCACGTGGTGACTGCTGACGATCCTGGGATGAGAGCTGAACGGTTGTCCTCGTCCTAAGCCTCTGCTACTCCCGCGATGGCCACGAAATCTATCTCGATGACCAAACCTCTGTCTCTAGGCTGGTACGCTGGTACGAGTCCTCCACCATCCGGGAACTCTCTGAGCCTTTGGAATATGCGCCTCGTCAACTGGAGCTGCAACCACTGGTGCTATGTAGGTGACGGACTGCTGCATGCTGATCGTAAGTGACAACTGAGTAACAGGGGTGACAACCTCCTGTCATAGCTCCCGAACGACATCAACCAATGAACTCATCGTCTAGTGGAAGTCCTGCATCTCTGCCAAAAGTCTATCAATAGTATATGTCGTAGGCTGATCCATCTGCACCTGTGCAACTAGAGTGCCATCCTGGTCAGTACTCGTCTCACCCGAGCCAACTCTGACCTCGGCCCTCGCTGCATCACTCCGAGTCCCCATAGTCATCGGCGGCAAGGCTATAAATAGATATAAGATTCGATGAGAATAAGAAATCGAATCTCAAGTATATGAATCATCAAGGAAGGAAATTCAAGCAAATTTGTACTTAGGTCACTTAAGGCGAAGTACCGCATCGTGGGTATGCTGCAGACATACACACACTACGTTATTCTGCTTAAGCTACCTACTCCATCATACTAAGGTCATCCTACACTCCGAAAGGTAAAACCTAGCGCTCTGATACCAACTTTGTCACGACCCAAAATTGGCCCGTGACGGCCCTAATATTACGCAACGCCTAAAGACGTAACGCAGTAAAAGAAAGCCAAAATCCTGAAATCTAAACCAAGAAAATACGGAAAAGATAATATAAGTTTTTGAAACACTTGAAATCGCAACCCAAATTCTTTAAAAGTTCTACTTTCTATCTTTAAAATTTTGGCAACACCCCCTTTTTGTAAAAACTAGCCAAGATGAATACAACATAAATATACGACGCCGTAGCGAAGAAATAAAGACAGTAGAGAGAAAGCTGTATATAAAAGACAACAAATCCACAATGAATATACAATAACGTCCTCACCAAGTCTCTAAGTCAACAACATAATAGTAGATGGAGAGTACAAGGTACAACGAATGTACAATATGAAATACAGGTAATCATCTAACCCACCTAAGCAAAATAGTACTGTGAGCTGATGCGGTATCTGTAGCAAAAGATGATAGATGGTGTAAGTGCACGGCGGCGCCCCGGCCGTCAATCCGACGCCGGAATGCGGAAGCGGTGATAAACTTTAATTTTTCTTGAACTTGGCAAACCGCCGCGCACTAATACCCGGATCGAACCACTAACTAGTCCTAGCTAACTACAAGATGGGGAAGAGAGATATACCGACAGATCTGAGTCCTCTGGTCTTCTCGTCATCGTCCCGATCTCCTGCGGAATGTCCCGTCTCCTCCTCGTCGCCGGAGGTGCACCACATCGCCTACTTCTTTTACGGGCTCCCACCTCAATGCCAAGGCAACTCGGGCACGAAGCTGGCTAGTCGACGTGCCCAAGATTTGCTGTAGAATGTAGTGTACAAGTCTCATTTTGGGGTTGTAGGAATTGCCTTTTGGTGGAGGGATGAACTATGGAGTTTGGAGATGGAACTTGTAGGATTTTTCCAAAGCCAAATGAGTGTAATCCCCTCATGTAAAAAATGGGACAGCCCCTCTAGGTGCAAGGCCGGCCACTACAAAATGAGGGGAGAGTGAGAATGAGAGAGAGTAGTATGATAGAATGAGAGAGCCATCCAATAATACAATGGAGAGAGAGAGGAGGCTATCATGCAAAAAGAATCATCACCAAATCAAAACCCACACTCAACCACCTACCACCAACCTCATCATCAACAACCATGATGAGCCAAAAGTCAAGCCATGATCAACTAAAGAAAGTCAAGGTATGGTGCTATAATCATGATGCAACAAAAATGCAAAGACCTCCTCCACAACCACTTATTTGCAACAATGCAAATAAGCCCTCCTCCACCAAACTTCGGCCAATGAACGATACGAAGGAAATTGGCCGAAACGGAAATCAAACTGGCAACTCCATAAAACTGGTCCCGTAATAAATTACAGGAAAACCCCGATACTGTGCATACGCACCTGCATTTGTATTCCGACCGAAATACAAATGCAATGAGACAAAATCTACACTGTACTATACTAGGATCCGGCTTATACCAAAGCCGGCTAGTAATATCCGTTCGATCCTGATCCGTGCAATACCGCACGTATCTGATCGAACCCTGCCATATATCCATACGGCCTATAGTACAAACTATCCGATCCTGATCCGTGCAATACCGCACGTATCTGATCGGACCCTGCCATATCTCCATACGGCCTCTACAACTTTTCGCCCGAAAGCTGAGTAACAGAATGTGGGGGACTCTAAAGACTCGTCAACACCTTGGTTGTGGATTTAACCACTAGCACGTCAGAGGTATAAGCCAATACGTAACGGGCTACCAGGTATTGACTAAAAGGGACGTCTGTGAGCGAACTCAGCCTGACAACCCTACTGAGCCTGTCAGTGACAATATCCGTACAGTCCGGTCCGTTCGTCTATGATCGCATGGCGGGCCTAGGGGGTTGGTAAAAGTCAGACCCCCAAAAGCGGTACAAGTCGTGTCGGAGTGTAGCCCAGAACACCCTGAGATACTACTGGAATACCTACCAGTAAATCTCCTGCCTTGGCCAAGGACTTCGTGTAATGGCTCTCCTAGACACAGCGCGACCTCACCCCCAATACCGGGAGAGACGAACCCCTGAAGATACGCTCACTGCCTCCATGTTGCTCGGGACTGTACCCAACTAAAACCTGTTTGCACGACTCCTTTGAGCCGTGGTAGGGTAGTAATCAAAGTACAGTGGGAACTCACACGAGACAAATGACGATCCCCAGGTCGATGAACTAACCTGCACACATGTCACCAGGGAACTGCCATCTGACGTCTGGTATATGACCAACTAGCATGTTCCCGGCGAGTCCTGTCCGGTGTACTCATAAACCAATGAGCACCTGTATACATCTTAGGTGATCCAACTGACACCAGTGGCTTGTGAGACCGGCCACCGTCCCTCGTCGGGGTCTAGACTGTATACACTAGTCTACTCTGAAGTATCGATGCCCTGTCTCGAAACTCACACGACTAGGGACCATTTAAGGATATGCTTATAGACTGCCAGCTCCCACGTATATGATCGCCCTCATACTGCTAGTGGTCAAGCAAGAATCCTAGGGGCTCTACCAACGTATAATAGCGACTTGTCAGGTCACCTTAAGCAGTACACGATGATAAAGGTAAACCAGATAGCATACTATCATCTCGAGTAAGACTGTCCTACCGGGATAGGTCCTCCATCAATCATTGCAATCACGTACCTGTGACCTAATAATTGACTCTGAGGGCACTATCTCCAACAATCTCCCACTTGCACTCAAGGCTAATTATTGCGATGTCGCATACTCACAGCCCGTGTGATACCGAACACCCAACTCCTCTACTAGTCAGTCTTACAAAGCTCGTTTGCGAAACTATTGCGTTCGAGGAATAGCCTTAGTGAGTGGATCCGCTTTGTTGTTTCTTTCTATATCTCTCTATATCTCAAGTTCGCGGAGAAAACCCATCTCCCGAAATGAGCAATACCTGTCTTAGAATGTGTCTGGATGTCTGATGGGACCTAGCTCATAAATGAACTCCAAATCCAAACTTCTTAGACTATATCGTCAACTGAACTTAATCAGTATCCTGCGCCATGCCTCCCTCAGTATTGCCTTGGATCACCTGTCCAAAATACTGCCCCTCGTCAGAAGGAAACACTATAACTCTGACAACCTCCTTGTCGTCCATGTCACCTTGGAAGCCTGGAATGAAAACCTAGCTCATAAATGATAACATCTCATGATTGACTCAATTGCCTAAGCAAGTGATCTGCCATTCATGCACATCCCTATCTACTTTAGTCTGTAAGACACCTTTAGAGAGGGTGACTCCATCACCTGCAGGTACACTACCGTGCCAGGAGTCATCCATCCTAAATACTCTTAGAATGCTGTCAAAGTACCCTGATTGGGAAACCACCCAAATCTAGATCTAAAACCATAGATCTAGTAACCAGTATGTCTGATATAAAATCCATTTCCTTTGTGGAGAAACCACTGTGTGACGACCAAAGTATAACCGATCGTAGTATAGGAGTTTCTTTTCCTACTTTGTGTATGTCATCCAAATACCAGGATATCACACCCTACTACCTTCTCAACAGATCCATCCCTTATTCTGATGAAGTCAAACCCATGACTGTCACGTCAGAAATAGATGATCTATCTCCGCTACATCAGCTCTAGTCTATAAATAGACATAAGCTACCTGTCCACCAATGCTTCCGCTGCTCCCACTGACTACGACAACCCTCTGGCAGAGTCATATAGACGTACACTTCTAAAACTAGTTTAGAAAGACGCTATACTCATCCTCCTGCCGGGTCTCGCAGCCTGGAACAACAGCAATGGTAATTGTGGGTAAACAAGAACTTCCCTGTCACCGTCCTTGAGGCTACTGTAGTCTCGGGTGCCTGAAGTTATCCACCTTATCTGCGGAGTGGCCAATGGAATGTCAATCTAGATTGAATCTTTAGGTTCCTTATCAAATCTTCAGTAATCGTTTGTGGTTCTGGAATCACTTCCAGTTCTACCATACTCCCACTACTGTTTTCTGAAAAAATCCATTTTTAATAAAACTGTGGCGAGTCTAGAACAATATTGCTATTGTTCATCCAGATGGTCGAAAGTCAACCCACGTCATAGCCTGGGTCAACCCACAAACAGCCATTACAGAATCGTGCCTTAAGTTGTCCAGTGTCTGGTTTTAATCATAAAACGGACAACTCCCCGTACCTTAACAACGTTAAGATATGAACTGTTCTATATCCCATATAGGACCAGAGGCACTGATTTAACTGAACCAGATCCAAATCATGCAACTGTCTCCAGTGCATGTCAACTAAATGGATGGAGGCCGATCAGCGTTACTCAACTTAGGAATGCTTCCAATTATGAATAACCTGAAAGAGAAGCAAGATCTCTTTATCATTACTATCAACTGAATACCATGCACAAGTGTCTACATCTTTGATTGCTTTGAAGAATCACAATACTTGCTACACCTGGTTCTCTACTCTATTCAAATACCTATAACTTCTCAAAATTCGGACCTTGTGTTTCCACGAAACATCTGTCTAAAAACTAGAGAAGTCATAAGTAAACCGAATATAGTACGAGGACCAACCCCTCTGTCCTGATGGACCCAGGACAACAACAATACTCTGTATAAGTCCTTTGAGTCTGATAACTCATTCACTGTGTGTCGTAGGTTGAAAACTGTACTTATGGTTAAGAAGAATTACACCGCTGTTTAATGCTCCTTACCTAACCATCCACTGATATAGGTAAATGTCGTAGACATAATTTCATAAAGGTATATCTCATTCTATGAAAATAGACGTACAGATATATCAATTTGAAACTGGTGCATAACAGCGGATATTCAAAACCAAATATTTTCCGTCCGGCAAACAACCCAGGTGACTTCCTCAAATATCACTGATTACAACGAATCCCGATATAATGAGGATGATCACCCAATTCCCAATAACTTACTCCCACTCATCATCTGTAAAACCATACAGATGTGAGAATCATACCTGGTAAATACATACCCTGGAGCAAGTGCCTAATCGGAAAATCAGTTTTCCTTTAACAGTACACAGTGAAGCTGAAACATTGAAATGTTTCGATGGGGTATCCTGGTATTCCTAGCAATGCCTCTTCCATTATCCAGATTCACAACTGTAACCGTGTAATTCTTTTCCACCTCTCCAAATCCCTTCATATGTCTTTAGTCTTTACCTTCTGTACACCCCTTTAGGCCAAATGGTTTTCTTCCTTCCCTACCGTTCGGCACCAGCCTATGGTTTGGAAGAAGACCATCCAATAAGCATAATGGGTGTACTGTCCCAATCCTAGGAACACTCGCAATGCGAGAGAAGGTGAAGATAAAAGACACCTGAATAAATCTTATTCCTATTTCTCCTGAACCAAAATCCATCCCCGAACTGGAACAAGTTCCTTTCGAGTTCGTATATAACCATACGATGGAGTATCCAATAAACTGTGGATCTTCGTAGTGATACGGAGTGTCCTGGAGAAATACAAAGGTGATTTAGGATTGGCAAAGGAATACTTGGTTTGGTCGTGAATATCTGTTGCAATTTACTTTGCCCTCTTACTAATCCTTTGCTTTGTCTTAACTTAATACCTGCTGTACACCATCGTTATGCTAATTGGTTTTCTTCATTTCCCACCGTTCGGCACCAGCCTAAGGTTTGGAAGAAGACTATCCAATTTGCGTAATAGGTGTACTATCTCCTAAACCAAGGAGTACTCACAACTTGAGAGAAGGTAAAAGGAAAAGACAACTGAATAATCCCATCGTTTTCTCCAGAACCTGAAACCATCCTCGAATAAATTCTTTCGAGTTCGTATCTAACCATACGATGGTTTTGTCCAATGGAAGTGGACGTTCGTAGTAATATGGGGTGTCCTGGAGAAAAGGGTAAAAGTAGGAGTGGCAATGAGGTTTGTAACTCTGACAATCCAAAAGCCAGTGTTAAGAAGGTTCGGTCAACTTGGTCACTGAGTCATAGTCTTAGGGTCGGGTCAATGGTCGCTGCCAAAGAGAGAGAGAAAAGAAACACTCAGCGTGCACTCTAACCTAGATCAGAATGGTTACCAATTTATCTAATCTGGAAACCTCCCACTGTACCATCAAATTTTCCTCCAAACTTGAAAGAAGAATTAGTCGGGGTCACCCGAGGAGTAAACTAACTCATCAGTGGGAATCGGGATCCAACTATCATCACATGATAACGTGACGGAATCTGCTCACATCATCACACTCCAGAAGGTATGCGCATATCTGGCAAGTTTCAGTTCTTTTGAAACTCCCGATGTGATTTCTACCCCATGCTCTTATGACCTTGACTTTGGCCAACAAATCATAAGTCACATGTCAAGTTCTACCCGTCATTCTCCAGGTTGATTCGAATCCACCCGCACAAGCCCTTGACTTTGGCCAACAAGGCTATACGACTGTTCCAAACCAACGCATCTATCTATGCTGCATATGAATAACCAACAGCTACCAAACACTGTGCCTTGACTTTGGCCAACAAACACAGCTTGAATACTATTGACTACCCATATGAAACGACGGAGGGCTACGAATGGTTTCTGGCGAAAACCTTTAACGTAATGAACTTGATATCGTTGAAGGAACTGATAGCTTTTTTGAAAATATAGTGACGAAAACCTTCGCTAAAGAGGTCACTCCCGGTGAAGGGATCTCGGCTCTTTCCCCGTAGAATGAGGTGCAGGATATTCCAACTGAATACCACGGTGCAAAGCAAAAGCAATCGGCTATAGTGAAGTTATTGCCCTGACGCAAACTTTTTGTCCAAGGGGTCACTCCCGGTGAAGGGATCTCGGACCTTGCCTCGTCGACTGAGGAGCAGGATATTCCAACTGAATATCATGATGCAAAACAAAAGTGAACGTCCTTGCAATAACAGCTTTTTGAAAAGTGTTCCAACAACATCAGATTAGGTTTTTTTTTAAACTTGCATTGATCCGAATCAACGCAGTCCCATCAATTGATCACACCACAAAGAACGAAAATATACTGATGTACGTATATGCCATCCGCATTCGCCACTGGGTCCCGTCATTACCCGTTAGGTTAGCTAACTAACGACAGAGCGGGGACTGGACTAGCACGGATGCAAAACATATACAACATCTACTAATATATATACCAATATATTATATTCGCTCAAGGTGTGATAAAAAATGCAACATCACAAAATGTACAGCATCACAGAAACAATACAGATATCTGGGATCCCCGGGTTTCACAGAGCCACTACTGAAACCCGACGTTCCCCTGGTCATGTGGATAGCCTGTGCAATGAAATCCTAGACCCCTACGGGCGCGGCAAGTTACCCGCCAAAACCTGAAGCGAGGCAGCCCCCTTCAGCAACGTGAATGGACCACCCAGCACTTCACGGATCCGGTAACTTGAGCACCCCTCCTGGGTCAACCTGTACCCCCTACGAGTGCGGCGAATAGCCCGCCAATCCTAGAGTGAAGCCCCCTCCATCTCAATGCCATGAGATGCGGTCTTGTTGCCCTCTAGAACCCGGCTACCCGTGCACCCCTCCGCAGGGTAATCCTAGTACAGAAAGTAAAATATACATACAACGGGTACATCGACCGCAACCTGGCCGTGCCCCAAAATAATAATACAATCAGGCAGTGACGGCAGTCCACATGTCGGACGCTCGCCCCGCAATATCAAATGTACATAATACAACCACAACTGTACTAGCATTGCATCCAGGCTATCCCCCACGACCGATCTGCAACATCACAACAATACAAATAACATCAACGTGAAAGTCACGTTCGCAAATCCGTCTAACCGGGCTATAGCAGTTAGACCGGATTTACCGATCAAGTGACATTCACGGTCGCAGATATAATGTAAATACTGTGAAATAATGTGTTTAAAATATCCGATCGATCAAATTTTAACAAGTGGGCCCCAAAGCATTACTGTAGCAGATCAGGAACTTCTGGGCCCAATATTAATATTCCAAAACCCCTAAAATAACCCATAAAGCCTACTGGAAAAATTATACACACCGATCCATCAATACTGCGGCGGAACCGCGGCAACAAGTAGGGTTTTGCCGCGGTTCCGCGCTCCCCTGAAGTGATCAGTGTCTCGAATTTCTACAGTAGTCTTAGGTATTCTAGCACAGTACTTTTTTACAACATGAAAAATTTTTCGAGACCAAAAAATTTCAACAGAAAACTGTCGTGAAGGAAATACGGGTTTTGGAACATTTGATCGATCGGAACTGAAAAACACATTAAACCAAGCTAGACTAAGTTAATGGCGAGTCTCTGATACCACTGTAAGTGCACGGCGGCGCCCCGGCCGTCAATCCGACGCCGGAATAGGGAAGCGGTGATAAACTTTAATTTTTCTTGAACTTGGCAAACCGCCGCGCACTAATACCCGGATCGAACCACTAACTAGTCCTAGCTAACTACAAGATGGGGAAGAGAGATATACCGACAAATCCGAGTCCTCCGGTCTTCTCGTCATCATCCCGATCTCCTGCGGAATGTCCCGTCTCCTTCTCGTCGCCGGAGGTGCACCACATCGCCTACTTCTTTTACGGGCTCCCACCTCAATGCCGAGGCAACTCGGGCACGAAGCTGGCTAGTCGACGTGCCCAAGATTTGCTGTAGAATGTAGTGTACAAGTCTAATTTTGGGGTTGTAGGAATTGCCTTTTGGTGGAGGGATGAACTATGGAGTTTGGAGATGGAACTTGTAGGATTTTTCCAAAGCCAAATGAGTGTAATCCCCTCATGTAAAAAATGGGACAGCCCCTCTAGGTGCAAGGCCGGCCACTACAAAATGAGGGGAGAGTGAGAATGAGAGAGAGTAGTATGATAGAATGAGAGAGCCATCCAATAATACAATGGAGAGAGAGAGGAGGCTATCATGCAAAAAGAATCATCACCAAATCAAAACCCACGCTCAACCACCTACCACCAACCTCATCATCAACAACCATGATGAGCCAAAAGTCAAGCCATGATCAACTAAAGAAAGTCAAGGTATGGTGCTATAATCATGATGCAACAAAAATGCAAAGACCCCCCTCCACAACCACTTATTTGCAACAATGCAAATAAGCCCTCCTCCACCAAACTTCGGCCAATGAACGATACAAAGGAAATTGGCCGAAACGGAAAGCAAACTGGCAACTCCATAAAACTGGTCCCGTAATAAATTACAGGAAAACCCCGATACTGTGCATACGCACCTGCATTTGTATTCCGACCGAAATACAAATGCAATGAGACAAAATCTACACTGTACTATACTAGGATCCGGCTTATACCAAAGCCGGCTAGTAATATCCGTTCGATCATGATCCGTGCAATACCGCACGTATCTGATCGAACCCTGCCATATATCCATACGGCCTATAGTACAAACTGTCCGATCCTGATCCGTGCAATTCCGCACGTATCTGATCGGACCTTGCCATATCTCCATACGGCCTCTACAACTTTTCTCCCGAAAGCTGAGTAACAGAATGTAGGGGACTCTAAAGACTAGTCAACACCTTGGTTGTGGATTTAACCACTAGCACGTCAGAGGTATAAGCTAATACGTAACGGGCTACCAGGTATTGACTAAAAGGGACGTCTGTGAGCGAACTCAGCCTGACAACCCTACTGAGCCTGTCAGTGACAATATCCGTACAGTCCGGTCCGTTCGTCTATGAGTATCGCATGGCGGGCCTAGGGGGTTGGTAAAAGTCAGACCCCCAAAAGCGGTACAAGTCGTGTCGGAGTGTAGCCCAGAACACCCTGAGATACTACTGGAATACCTACCAGTAAATCTCCTGCCTTGGCCAAGGACTTCGTGTAATGGCTCTCCTAGACACAGCGCGACCTCACCCCCAATACCGGGAGAGACGAACCCCTAAAGATACGCTCACTGCTTCCATGTGGCTCGGGACTGTACCCAACTAAAACCTGTTTGCACGACTCCTTTGAGCCGTGGTAGGGTAGTAATCAAAGTAAAGTGGGAACTCACACGAGACAAATGACGATCCCCAGGTCGATGAACTAACCTGCACACATGTCACCAGGGAACTGCCATCTGACGTCTGGTATATGACCAACTAGCATGTTCCCGGCGAGTCCTGTCCGGTGTACTCATAACCCAATGGGCACCTGTATACATCTTAGGTGATCCAACTGACACCAGTGGCTTGTGAGACCGGCCACCGCCCCTCGTCGGGGTCTCGATTGTATACACTAGTCTACTCTGAAGTATTGATGCCCTGTCTCGAAACTCACACGACTAGGGACCATTTAAGGATATGCTTATAAACTGCCAGCTCCCACGTATATGATCGCCCTCATACTGCTTGTGGTCAAGCAAGAATCCTAGGGGCTCTACCAACGTGTAATAGCGACTTGTCAGGTCACCTTAAGCAGTACACGATGATAAAGGTAAACCAGATAGCATACTATCATCTCGAGTAAGACTGTCCTACCGGGATAGGTTCTCCATCAATCATTGCAATCACGTACCTGTGACCTAATAATTGACTCTGAGGGCACTATCTCCAACAGATGGATACTGAATAGCCTGCCTCGACTACTCTGGAGAACAACCTGAAACACCTGTGGCACAACGGGGGTGTGTTGCCAACTCGTGAATAGTAGATAACATATGCAGGTAATCGCAGGAATGTACGTACAGCATGAATCTAAGATATGCGATTACAATAATAACATGTCATGTGAATGCAGAATAATGGAAAGTACACTAGCAGGTACAGTCAATATGTGAAGCAATAATAACATGATAATAGTATGCAATAACTATGCAATAGGGATATGAGAAAGTAGATATGCAGCAATCATGAGGGTACACTAACAGGTACTACCAATGTATGAAACTGTGCATAAAATAGATAAGTGTGAGGTATGGGGTGGAGTATGTCATTTCCACGGAAACCTGACATCGTGGAAGGATCACAACCCATCAAGATACTCAAATCCCAAATCCTCAAATCAGCCCCTAAGTTGGGCTCTCATATCATGTAAGTCTCACATCTCCTCAATGTACAAAATCGAATAGATCCCCTATATCTCGAATGTACAAATCAACAATCTCATAGGTAACCTGTATCCAATCTCAATGAATCACCAAATATCCCAAATCACATCTCAAGTAAGATTCTAGCATCCTATATATATATATATATATATATATATATATATATATATATATATATATATATATATATTTACAGAAATAAATATGATGGGGGCAATACACATATATTAGCGTTCCATTCCACTAATATTGGTGTAAGGGTATATATAACAACGGCTAAATCCCCTGTTATATATACAAAGGTGTTAAAGAAATATCATGAAAACCATGTGCCAAGTATCGACACAGAAATCCTGATCACGTATCATACGCTATCCCGAAAGAACGAGTGCCTAGCTCTGACCCTCGCCTTTCGACGTATGCATACGTACATGACTCCCAACGGTATCTCCATGATCCCCGCCGAGTCATCAGTACTGTTACCGGTAGGTACTCGCCCACCTCCAGGCTCAATCGGCAACATCCATCGATCTTCTTGCCGAGGGGCGGGCCCCACCATGTACCCTCATACGGCAACCACACCTTGTATGGAGTATATAATCCGAACCGATAAATCTCATGGTGGCTGCGCAAATATCATATCAAGAAAACCGGGTTTTTCAATGTATGCATAATTTCATGAACTCCCGCGGTTCCCAAATCCAGAAATAATCATGTGAAATCAAAATAAGAATGCGCAAATCCAGGAATACATATATGCGATATATCTGAAATGCGAGCATATAAATGAAAATATGTAGCTGAAACCAGATGTATGCGAAATCAAAAAGGTACAACTAAGTATAGGTATCTACCTATAAGTAAAAGATGTCGTATACCCCCCTGGGTATAAATAGAATATGTAGGATATCCCCCCGGTATAAGTAAAATATGTGCAAGGTATACTTGTAGCTGTATCGCAAGGTGTATATGTACCTATCACTAATGGTAAGATACACTACAGGTATACCGATAAGCTAGATGTCAAGTATGATAAGCAATATAGTATCTATAAGGGGTGGTGTGTGACATGGCAATTATTGACGGTGTGTGTGTAGCATACAATCCGTGCTCGTGCAGCATGAACCGTCAATAATGTGTGCAGTGTCCTACGGCTGCTAGTCACAGTATAACTATATTAAGGAAATAAGGTAAAGGCGCAATTCTAACAATGACGTAGAATATGCGACAGGTATTTGAATCCTAGCCAAGACTCATAACGCCATGCGGGCGATTTCCCTGTAGATGTTAAATCTACTCATTTACGCTCCACGCTAGGTGAATCCTACCATCTGCTCCCTCTGTAGCAGTGTCCATGGTCCCTGCCTGCAAACCTGCAAATAAGACATGGAAATCATATATAAGCCAAATATTCCGCAAAACGCGATATCGAACCAAAACGAGAAACTTGCGTCGCGAACTAAACGCGCGCGTGCACGATATGCTGAATCGTGTGTATACGCGTCTAAAACTACCGCGACACGCCGCGATACGCTGGATCACAGAACCCACTCACGTATCGCGCGTATCGCGCAAACACAACGGACATGCAAAACGATATATGATCCCAGATTTTCCTACAGGCCAAATCTTACAAAACTAGACATGCCAAAACACTAGACTACACAGAGTAGAACCCTAGCCAAGACCCCAACACCCATGTCCACTTCCTGGCCGCAATTTGCGGCCAGAGGCATTAAATCTGCGGCCAAGATGAAACATTTGGGGCTCGTGTTCTGGTGGTGTGTTCTAGACCTAGTGTCCATGCCCCAGTTTCCTCAATTTTGTTCTGAAGGGCCCGGGTCAATAGCAGATCTCAGATTGCCAAAATATCGCATAAAAACACCAACTTTGCACAAAGATCAAACCCTATGGTATTTTAGTGAAATCTGGGTTATTTCTCAGTTGAAGTGACCCTAATAACACTAAAATAAGCTAGGTTAACTAACACAATCACCACTTAATCAATATTCCACACAAATCACCATAATCTAGCACTAAACTCATAATTAACACAAACCGACACCAACTATCACACAACTAAGCAAACTAGGAATTGGTGTTCAGAAATTATACCCTCTGAAACCCTAAGAAGCAAGTGAAGAAGTGAATGGGGGAAGAAGAGGGCTTGCTACAACTGCTGGGCTTCTGCTGCTGCGGCCAGAGCTGCTGCTGATGCAGTTGCTGCTATTGCTGCTGTTACAAGCTGCTGTTGATGCTGATGGTGCTGAAGGTGTGTGTGTGTGTTGTGAGTTTGAGAGTGAGAGGATGAGAGAAACGAGTGAGAATGAGAGAACACCAACAAGTCAACCCCCTCCTCTTTCTCTCTCTTCATTAAATGAAGGCATGTGCAAGCCATCATGCCTCATAATGCACTCTCTCTCTCTCTCTCACCAAGTCAACACAAAGCAATCATTTAAAAACCCTTTTTAAATTCATTTTATTTTTGAAAAGAACCATATACAAATAAAAACCCAAAAGCACCTAATACAATATTAAACTAGATTAGGGAATGGTTAGTTCACCATGTTGCTAATCATGGTTAAACCCCCAAAAACAACCCTAGTTATCATGCACAAGTGTATGCAAGCCTAGGAAAAATCTAATAAAATACTCATTAAATAGGATAAAATATTTGAAACTTAATTTGGTAAACTTTTTATTAAAAACCATACATTAAAATATAATTAGCTACAAAACACATTCTAAGGTGTTACAGTGTACGAGTCCCAAGAGCTCGCTCACTCTTACTCCGTGTCCAGTGAACGGAGTCTTTGTCATCTTTCCTTTGAGACAGGATTGACAAGTTGCATACGAATGATATTCGAATGGATCCAAATATCCTTCTGTATGTAACTTAGTCAATCTTCTCTCATTGATGTTACCCAATCTACAATGCCATAAGAAAGCCTGATTAGTTTCCGGAGACTTTCTTTTGTGTGTATTCTGGACATTGAAAATCTGTGGTTGGTTTAATACGTATATACCATTGCTTAATGTACCTGACCCAATCAGAACTTGATTAAGGGGAATGTTCACAACATTACTTACAAATGCAAATTCATAACCTTCTTTAGATAATAAAGATACAGAAATGATATTAAAAGTTGCATTGGGTACAAAATAGCAATTACGCAAAACCAAAACGTGTCCATCTGACAAGCCCGGGTGATAGTCCCCCACGGACTCAGCATCCATGCCAGCTCCGTTTGCAACTCTGAGGGTCATATCACCTGCCTTCAAAACCCTACGCTTTCTCAGTGCCTGCAAAGAATTACAGATATGAGATTCTGATCCGGTATCCAATACCCAGGAAGTAGAGTTAATTGAAAGACAGTTTTTAATAACATACACACCTGAAGCCGAAGCCACAACTTGCTTCGGATCCTGGTTTCTGGCCTTCCAAGCCCTGCAATCTTTCTTCCAGTGTCCCTTCTTATGACAATAAAAGCATTCTTCCTTACCCACAAGCTACCCCGCTATCTTTGTTGCCTTTGCTTTTTCCTTTGTATCCACTTTACTAACACCGCCCCTTGGTTTGGCGGGGGCTTTCTTCTTCTTTCCCTTGGCTTTCGCCTTGGACTTAGAAGAGGAAGATCCTCCTACAAACAAAGTGGATATATCCCTACCCTTCTGTAGGGTGCCCTCTGCACTCCTCAGCATGTTGAGGAGCTCCGGAAGTTCAACTTCTTTTCCTTGCAAGTTGAAGTTCAGGATAAACTGGGCGTAAGTGGAAGGAAGGGACTGGAGAATCAAGTCCGTATAGAGCTCGTTCTCTAACGTGGTCCCAAGGTCCGCGAGCTCCTCAATGAAGCCAATCATCTTAAGCACGTGTTCCGCTACCGATGATCCGATGGCCAACCTTGCCGAAAATAGCTTCTTCGACACTTCGTATCTTGCGATACGAGATTGCTCTCCATACAGTTCTTTTGTATGGAGAAATATGGATTCGAGGTCCATATTCTCGTGCCTCCTCTGATGTTCATTGTCCATAGAGGCAAGCACGAGGCACTTGGCCTTCGCGCAATCGATCTCCTAGGTCTTACGGATTTCCCTATCCGCGACGCTGGAGGTGGGACCTGGGACAGGGGGAGCTTTGGTGGTAAGAAGATACCCCAGCTTGTCGTAAGTGATTGCCATTTTGACATTCCTGAGCCAATCTGTGTAGTTTGGCCCTATCAGTATGTTTTTATCTAGAAGTAACTTAAGTCCGGTCATGTCGATTGGTCGCTGCAATTAGGAGAGAGAGAAGAAACACTCAGCATGATGCTCTTGCAAGTTTAGAGTGGTTTTTAGTTTGTCTAAACAGGATGACTCCCACTGTATCTCGAATTCCTCCTCAAACCAAAAAGGAAGAATTAGTCGGAATCAATCTCACCGTACAATACTTGCTTAACCGTTTAGCCAGGCCAGTGTTGGTACTTCGAGGGAGGTTTTCCAACGCTTTCGTGAAGTTCCTTAATTAAATAATCTCTTTTCCCTGGGGGCGTAGCCCCGCTAACACCTTTCTAGATACCTACTTGATTTATAGCATTGATCGTTAAGTGAGAAATTTCCCGAGGAGTAGCATATACTCATAGTAGAATCGGATCCAAATATCATCGCGTGACAAAACTGAAGGAATCCTACCAGAATTATCACACTCCAAATGGTATGCAGCACTAGCAAGTTTTTGGTTCTTTAGAAACTCCCGATGTGGATTTTTGCCCTATGCTCTTATGACCTTGGCGTGAGGTCAAAATGTCATAAGCCACATGTCAAGTTCTACCCATCATTATCCAGGTTAATTTGAACCCACCCGTACCTACCCTTGACGTAGGCCAAAATGGTAGTACGACTGTCTCAAACTAACGCATTCTATCTATGCAACAGATAAATATCCGACAGCTACCAATCACTATGCCTTGGCGTGAGGTTAAAATACATAGCTTGAATACTACTGAATATTTAACTGAAATGATGGAAGGCTACGAATGGTTTTGGAGAAACCGTGAACGTAGTGAACTTGATATAATCGATGGAACGAGATAGCTTTTAAAAGGAGTGGCTCAAGCTCCGCATTTAAAAGTTGGTTTTTGAAAAAAACTGAGTGGTTTTGAAAGTGTTCCAACGACTTTACTTTGGTTTATTTTCTTGCATTAATTCTTTTTAATGCGTCCCACATTTAATCCTACCATTGCAGAAAACAACCAAAATATGACGTACGCTTATGCCATCCGCATTCTCCATGGGGCCCCGTCATTACCCGTTAGGTTACTTAACTAACGACAGAGCGGGGGCTGGACTAGCACGGATGCAAAACATAAACAACGCTTAAATAGTTATCATATATAGATATATTGCAATGATAGCCAATCCAGATCACAGATGAACACATTGGATATGCTAGGAATCCGCATCCCGCACGAGCCTGTAACGGAAAGCAGATTACACGGTCGCGATGAATAGCCAATACCCCAACGGGTGTGGCAAACTACCCGCCAAATATCCGAAGCGAAGCAACCTCCTTCAACTCGTGAGTAGGCCCCTCGGCACTTCGAGGTACCCGGTAGTTTGTGCACCTCCTCCATGGGTCTATCCTAGGAGCAAAAACAGTAAAAGAAATTATACAATGACGGCTACAAACTCACCCCGGTTGTGCGGCCAAATAAATAATATTACATCAATTACAAATTTACATGAATTGAAAGATAAAGAAAAATCTCTCATCTCACAACCCCCCGGCTATTCATCCGCGACAATCCAATGAATTCATATACACATACCATCAACATTACAGATCACAGATATGTATAACCCCCACTAATTGACGTATAGCGATTATCAGACGTTCAATACATATAACACATCACAGATATAAACCCGTCAGCTTTAGCCTTTAGAAACTCGATCAAAATACAGTTTTTTAAGCCCCAAAAACAAATTTTGCTTTCTGGAAAATCTGGGCTGAAAAAACATTTTCCAAAAATCCCAAAATACCCCATAGAGTATACTGCAGTGAAACCGATCCACGGCCGAGTCAACTCGGCCGCGGATTCGCGGCAAGAAGCTGTTCTTGCTGCGGAACCGCGGTGAGTTGGCCGGCTCTGTGGATCGTTTTTCTGCAGTATACTATAAAAACCCTGAGTCGATTTTTGGTATATGTCAAATAATTTTTACAGCACTTTAAAAATCGACAGAAAGTTTGAGTTCCGGGTGTATTTCGCGACTTTTTCTCCGATCGAATTTCTAGTTACTTTGCTAACATGTTAGATAGTGTTTAACTAGGCTCTGATACCACCGTAAGTCCATGCTACCCTTCCCCGGTTCTTTGGGGTTGCGGAAATGGTCAAAAACGATTTTTGCTAGGGTGGTAACATGGACTCAAAATACGGATCTTTGTTAAATAACTACCTAACAACCTAACTAGGAGTTTTATCTACTCGGTTAGGGGGTTATACCTTTCTTGAACTCCTTCGTCTTCCACTCTTGGTGGTGTACGGATCGGCCTCACCCCGTCTTCTCCTCTCGCCGAAGATGGATCCACCCGAAAGCTTCTACCTTTTGGCTTCTTCTTCGAACTTGAAGAAACTAGAACACTTGGCTTGCTAGGCCTTGTGAACTAGGATGAGTAGAGGATTGTTTTGGTGTTTTTATCTCTAAGGCAATGTTTCTCAACACATGAGTGGGAGTTGCCTCGAGCTAGAGAGAGCAAGAGGAAGAGGGAGAGCTTGAGCAAGAGATGGCAAGAGAGAGAAATGAAATGAGAGAATGAGCAAACCTTTTTGCCATCCAAGCTCTCATAATCCAAAATCATCATAACAATGTAATAATAATTGAGTATATTGTAATGGTTGTTATCATGACAAATGACATTATCATTTCTTGCATTAAATGCAAATGGTGAACAAAACAAGCAAGCATAAGTCAATGCAACCAAATGATGGCCATTGTCATGATGGTGGTCAACAAGTCCAACCTAGTCAACCGGTCAACAAATGGTCAACCTTTCAACCCTAACCATGTCACTATAATACTCAATTAATATTATTGTTAATCATATTTCTAATTCTCATCAGGGTTAAGCAAAAGTCAACAGTCAACAACCCTAATGAGAATTCTCTGCCTCTGTCTCTGTCAACTGTGCATACACACCCGTATCCGCGTTCCGGAGAACACGAATAAAAACGAGATAAAACAAATCCCAAAACGTATACTAGGATCTGGCTTAAACCAAAGCCCACTAGTAATAACCGCCCGGTCACTAAACGTGCACAAGTGCACGGATGTGACCGAACCCTGTCGCAAAACTATGCGAGCAGTCACAAAACCATGCGACCTCTACTCTTTTGCCTAAAGGCGAATAGCTCTCTCTGTGGGACTCTAAAGACTCGACACTACGCTGGCAGTGGGTTTAACCACAGACCGCAAGCGGTACTAGCTGTGCGTAACGACCCCCAGGTAGATGCCGATAAGAAGACGGACGAGGTGAAACCCATCTGAACTCCTACTGAGCCTGAATGTGACAATCTCCGTACAGTCCAGTCTGTTCGTCTGAATACATCGCATGGCGGGCCTAAGGGGCGGTAAACGTTAGTCCCCTAATAGTGGTACAAGTCGTGCCGGAGTGTAGCCCAGAACACCCTGAGATAACACTGGAAACCTACCAGTATATCTCGGTTGCCCTGGCCAGGGACTACTTGTGTAATGGCTCTCCTAGACACAGCGCGATGTCAACCCCCAATACCGGGAGAGACGAATTCTGTCTAACCTTCACTGCCTCCAAGTACTTCGGGACTGCACCCAACTACTACCTGTTTGCACGACTCCTTTGAGCCGTGGTAGGGTAGTAATCAAAGTACAGTGGAAACACACTCGAGGCGAAGTGACAGTGTCAAGTCAGCGGACTAAGTTGTACTCATGTCACCTGGGAACTGATAACTGACGATAGGTATAGTACCAACCAATCAGTTCCCGATGAGTCCTGTCCAGTGTACTCGTAACCGAACGAGCACCTACATACTATTTCAAGTACGACGTACTGACGGCTGTGGGACAAACCGTCTCCCCTGCTGGGATGAGAAGCGCATACGCTAGTCTACTCCGGAGTATCGATGCCCTATCTCGATAGTCCTATGACTAGGGACCTGTATAAGGATGTGCTTGTAGATTACCCAGCCCCCACGAGTGTGACTGCCATCACAATGCTGGTAATCAAGCAAAGATCCTAAGGGCTCTACTAATATGTATAAGCAATATGCTAAAAGAAACACATGCACATATTAAAATAGAAACAAACCAAGTAGCATACTACCATTTTGAGCAAGATTGTCAATACAAGGTGAATATCCCAAGCTTCCATTAAGTAATATACAAACTAGTATGATACAGTAATGGCCTCAAGGGCATATACACTAACAGTTTGGACCCGGCGGAGATCGAGCCATCTCAAGAAGACTTGGAGCAGCTTGCCGAAGACCCTGCACTTTAGTTTCATTGTACACTTTTCCTTTCTGTATTTTTCATTTCCTGTTATGCCACTGTTTAGGCATCATTTTATTTCAGTTGTATTTCCTTTTCATGTATTGTACAAAAGAATGTTAATAAATAAAAGTTGTTGTTCCTTTTATATCGTGTCTCTTGTGTATTTATTTTATATTTCTTAGATACGCTTAGCGTATGTATTTCTGAGTATATACGTAGCGGGCCTCGTCGCGTCCCCTTCGCCGTACACTAGGAAGCGGGGCGTGACATCACCGTTACGAGGTTCAGAGGATATTGGTCGATTCCGGAAGCTCGGCAGATATCCTCTTCTATGACTGCTTTCAGCATATGGGGCAAGGGCCGTCTAACCTACGGCCAATCTCCCACGTCCTATCGGGGTTTACCAACCATTCCATCCCGGCCGAGGGAGTGGTCATCCTCCTCCTCAACATTGGGGAAGCAGGCTGTACGAGGACAGTACCAGTGGAATTCATCATCGCTAGGATCCCCTCATCCTACAACATCCTCCTGGGATGCCCGACATTAAACGCCCTCCAGGCTCAAATCTCGATCTACCACCTTGCGATCAAATTTTCGTTAGATCAAGGGGGAATAAGCCGGGCCTGCGGGAACCAGCGAATCGCCAAGATATGCTTCACCGCGTCATCCACCACTGGAGAACAGAGCGGCGACCTCGAAGGCGCAAATGATTTCCAGGGGTCCTTGGACACTCGCGACGAACATAAAGAAATCCAAGGAGCCCCGGTAGAGATGCTAACAGAAGCCCCCCTCGTCGAGGGGAATGAGGGACGAGCCGTCCAGATCGGATCCCTTTTAACAGGAACCCGGCTCGAAGACTTGATCTGCTTTCTCCAAGGGAACTCGGACGTGTTTGCCTGGTCACCTTCTGACATGCCCGGGATCGACCCCAAGATAATCTCACATAAGCTCGGGATCGACCCGAAGGCCCGACACGTCAGACAAAAGAAGCAAAGTTTCGCGCCGATCAAGCAAAAAGCGATCGAGGACGAGATCGATAGATTGCTCGCAGCCAACTTCATTCGAAATGTTAACTATTCGGATTGGCTGGCGAATGTAGTCATGGTTAAAAAGGCGAGCGGGAAGTGGCGCATGTGCGTTGTCTTCACAGACTTGAACAAGGCCTGCCCGAAAGACAGCTATCCCCTCTCTCAGATAGACCAGCTAGAAGACAGCTCGGCAGGCCATGAATTGCTCAGCTTCATGGATGCTTTCTCTGGCTACAACCAGATACGTATTAACCCGGTAGATGAAGAACTTACCATGTTCACCACGGACCGGGGGTATACTGCTACAAGGTGATGCACTTCGGCCTCAAAAATGCTGGGGCTACTTACCAGTGCCTAGTTAACAAAATGTTCAAACCGCAGATCGGGATGAATATGGAGGTTTACGTCGACGACATGCTCGTGAAATCAATCTCAACGGACGAGCACACCAAAGATCTTGGCGAGGCATCGACATCCTCCGTAAGTACAAAATGAAGCTGAATCCGGCCAAGTGCGCGTTTGGAGTCACTAGCGGGAAATTGCTCGGGTTCATGGTTACCCACCGAGGAATCGAAGCTAACCCGGAAAAGATCAGCACCATTCTCAACATGGTCACACCGAAGAGCAACGTTGAGATCATGCGACTCATGGAGAGAGTGGCCGCTCTAAATCGTTTCATGTCGAGATCCGGAGAAAAGCACCTCCCATTATTCAAGGCCATGAGAAAGACCTCCATCAAGAACCAATCTTGATTTGAACATACAAAATTGGAAACCTATCCTTAGTTTAGAAGGCATTTATTGTTGAGTTGGTAACTGTCTTAATATGGACTTAGAAGGCTAAACCGTCCATTATCAGATGTCAGCACCTCCACATCTTCATCCCTTCCAAAAATAAAAATCAGCATTATCATGTGAATAATTTGGTATATGAATTTTATAGATTAAACTATTTAACAAGATCAAAATTTCAATAATGAATTTTTATTTATTTTTTGCTTTTGTGTAAGTTGGTGAAATAATTTAAGCTGTTGATAGGGCTTTGGTGGGAGCTGGGACTTTTCTTTTCTTTTTTTTGGTTTGCCAAAATGTAATTTATCTTTCCAAAAAGTTGTAATTAATTTCTATTGTTGTTTTGGAGATTTTTATGATCCATCACTTTAATAAAAGTTTAGAAATGCAGAGAATGGCAAATAAAGTAGAAATGATTTCATCGAATAATGTCGGATATTAGATTAAAAAAACTGAATATATTTATATTTTATATTTATATGCAATTTACTCAGCTCTTGATGTTTACTTGTAATTTATAAATTTTATGGTGAATAAATGGAAAAGAAAAAGCAGACAAGAGAAAACTGCATATAATGCTATTTTTCTTTTATTTGATATGCTCTTAAAATCGCCAAACCTTCCTCAACACAAAACCACCACAAAATCAAAGTCAGGGTAAATATTGGAAAAAGATTAAAGATGATTTGATTGTGCCTATATTTGTGTGTGTGTGTGTGGGGTGGGGGGTGGGGTGAGGGGGGGTTAGAATGATTCTATGTAAACTACCTTTGCATTATAACAATGATAGCAGTCCAACAAAAAACAACAACAAAGATGGCCAATTTAATGAGACAGGCTCTTGACCCCTGTTTTATGTCAAAAAGAATGGGGAAAAAGGAAAAAAGGATGGGAAAAAACATTAGGTGTTTTGGGGAGTTATGGGTAATTGTGGAAGAAGTTTTGGTATGAAATTCACTTCGGTGGTCAATTGAGATCGAATTGAAATAAAATTTTGGTATTTTAGTAGGAAATCCTAACAAATTTTCCCACAGGTCAAACCTCTAGTTTTTCTTTTTCTTTATCAAAGAGCAACAATTTCGTTTTGACACCACCACTAATTTTTGGACCTTATAAAAGATTTTAAAATAAATCACAATTTCTTTCATCTTCTGAGTGAGGGTCGCAGGGATTTTTCATTACCCTACTTAGATGGTTTTTAGCCCCTTTATTCAATGTTTTTTGCATTTTGAAAGATTAATTAAAACTTAGGTATTTTATTTTTGAGAATAAAAAGTATACAGTATTGTTTACCAAAATTAATTTGTTATTGAAATGAAATTATTATCATTTTCCTACTTTATATATTTTTTTCTTTGAGATAAAGATGGGTAAATTATACCACCCATCATTTCCTACTTATCATATATCTATATCTATCATTTAACTAAATAAAGTTGGGTCATATGAAAGTAATCTTTTGCACGGAATGCCATCTTTTGCCGAAACGCTATTTTTGGCTAGTGTTTTCCAAAATGTTCTTATAAAATTGAATGTAACAATATTTCTTGGCCTTGACTAAGCAAGAGTACTTTTGGAAAACCAAATTCCTTATGAGACATATTTCCCAAGTTGTTCCTATAAAGGCTATGTTTGGATACCCATATTCCTATGGAAAAAAAATCCTAAGTTATTTTTATCCATTGAACCGGGCCAATCCGAGAAATTGGTTGTTTGGGTAACTTTTTATGAAGAATTTCAATAGAAAAAGACCGAAAAATATCCATAACCATTTAATTCTACAAATTGGCAAAGACCCAATTTTTCAAATCCAAAACTCTTTCTCTCTCTTGAAATGACACGTCATTATATCAATCATTTTTCCCTCCCTTTTTCTTGCTTGAATGCCATCATTATCCCATCCATCCAAACATGAATTATATTATCAAAATCTATTAGAATTTTACTTTTGGAATGCATATGCATTCCAATATATTTTAATCTTAAAAGCAACTTATGGAAGTTAACTCTAATTATCTAAACATGGCCAAAGGAATTGCAAAATCTTTTAGTAAAGCTATAAAGGATTTTTGCTTAGAAAGGGTCTATTTGAAAAGAAAAACTTTTAATAATTCCCATGCAGTGCATGTAAAGAATTTGCAAAATCCTTGGGAAAATTTTACTCATTGCCTAATATGGCATTTCTTTCCTTGGGTACAATTTATAGGCCTCATCTTTATAGTATGAGTGCAATGGACTTTTTCTTTTAATTATCTTTGAGTTTTATAGTTCATAATATTTGATAGAAATTTATAAAAAAAATTTAAAAAGAGAAATAATAATATTTGCATCGAAATAGTCAAAAAAAATATCCTATATCTTTTTTTCAAATATGGTGAAACAATAATTTTTCAAATAACAATAGTTATTTTACATTTATTTATAGAAATTATAATTGTTTTAAACCTTATGTTAAAATTTCACGACTCAAATAACCATCGCTATTTAAAACTTTACTGGGCAATGAATTTATTGAAAAATAATTTTTTAAAACTAAAATATTGATATAATTTATTATTTATATTGGTTTATAACCACATTATATAACGTAAACGTTCGTATTGGTAAATTGTAAATTGAAAAACCAAAAAGGGTTTTTATTTAGATATGATGATTATTCTCGGTATCTAACAAGTCACAAAGTATATGGTATTTATTTAAAAATCTATCAAAAGGTTTTGGTATTTAAGTGAAATTTAGCATTTATACAGTCTTGAAATATTAAATTAAGATCTAAATTGTCATATGATATTTCTTATAGAAAAAGAAATCAAATACTATTTTGAAAATCAAATAAAGAGACAGACTATTTGGAAAATTATTAAAATTATATTCAATAATTAGGTTATTTATCATGCATAATATAAAATATATAATTATCTTTTTTAATAAATTACATTCAATAATTATAGTTCCATTACAACTAATAATTTATTGTGTGCTTATAATTCATACAAAATTAAAAATAAATGCAAACTCTATTTATTTTTGTAAGAACTATATTGTTTAAGAAGAAATATCATAATTTATAAAGAATCCGATTAATGACGATTATTTTGAGCTAGCAGAAAATGGCTATGTGATTTTTTTTTATCATGTGTTGCTAACATCTCAAATTTTAACAACTATTTTGTACAATATAAATTCATCTATGAATATATTGAATAGTCTTTGATCTTACATGTTACGACGTAGCGTCAAAATCTAGTCTAATACAAAGTGGAGTTAAAAAAGAATCTTTAGCCAAAAGCACATATTTTGGCTAAAAGACAAAAGCACTATTTTTCACATTGCCTAAATTACCCTTGGACTTGGTTAACAAAAATACTTAGGAATATTAGGCTTTTCCTTCTTTTATGTGGCTTTATTGTCCTTTTATTTTGTGTATTACCCTTACTATCTTGGTTTTTCATAAAAATAAATTAATGTTTTTATATCATAGTAAAATTCTTTAATTATGCTTTTCAACAGATATTTTTACTAAAATGCCCTAAAAAATAGCACTTTAGTTGTTTTTCATTACAATACCCTAAAAATAGCACTTAAGGTTTTTTTTCTATAATAAAAAACTTCAAGGTATTTTAATGAAAATTAGTGATAGTTAAGGGTATTATGGTATTTATTTTCTAATTTACTATTAATAACACTAATTAAAAGATAAAATTAATCTTGACTTGCTAGCTAATTCCGAAAAACTATTTTGATTGATAGAATGTTGTTCATCAAATCTTTTGAAATATGAGCAATAAGTAATATTCATATATTCATGTTATGTCTTAAATTGTATTGGATGTGACTTTCTATGTTTTTTCATGTTATAATAAGAAGGGAAAATGGAGTTAAAAAGAGAATCTTTGGTCATCTTTTGACTAAAAGACAAATGCACTATTTTCACAGTATCTAAATTGCCCTTAGTCTTGGTTAACAGCAATACTTATTACATGTAGCTTTATTGTCCTTTTATTTTCGGTATTAATCTTAACTATCTTGGTTTTTCACGAAAATAAATTCAAGTTTTTATATCGTAGTAAAATATCTTTAATCATGCTTTCCAACAGATATATTTTACTAAAATGCCCTAAAAATAGTATTTAAGGCGTTTTTCATTAAAATACCCCAAAATTAGCACTTATGGTATTTTTCTATAATAAAAATACTTTAAATTATTTTAATGAAAATTAATGATAGCTAAGGTGTTATAGTACTTATTTTCTAATTTACTATTAATAACACTTAATTAAAAAATAAAACCAATCTAAACTTGCTAGCTAATTCTGAAAAACTCTTTTGATGGATAGAATGTTGTTCATCAAACCTTTTGAAATATGAGCAACAAGTAATATTCATATTGTAATTATCCAGAGCAGTGCGGTCTTCGGGCATCATATTGATCTGCTATGTCCACATTCAGTGCGGTCTGTTGCAGATACATGGTGATCTGAGTGTAGAGCCGCTTCAGAACAATGGGATCGGGTCCCTGAAGCACATTCTGAAAGAGAATCGAACTGTATTATAAATATAATGATACCTCTTTCAATTACAAAAGCGCCTTTTGGATGAACCAGCACTTCAACTACGTAGTTAAGCGTGCTCGACTTAGGGAAATCCTAGGATGGGTGACCTCTTGGGAAGTACCCCCTTCTCGAGTCCAATTCGCTTCAAAGGACAAAACCGTGTGGATTCGGCCAGAATGGACAATACCACCCGTACTTGGGCATGGAACATGATATTTATGGTGTCTCATGCAGGTCTCTCAGTAGTAGGTCTGTGGTTCGAGAATGAACCATTGTTCTTAGATGGGGGGAATGTATTATCCGAGAGCAGTGTGGTCTTTGGACATCATGGTGATCTGCTATGACCCCACTCATTGCGGTCTATTGCAGACATATGGTGATCTAAGTGAGGAGCCACTTCAGAACAATGAGATCGGGTCCCTAAAGCACATTCCGAAAGAGGACCAAACTACATTATAAATGTTATGCCCTACACCCCAATGTTGGATATAGGTGCTTTCAAGACAATTATTGTAATTGAAGGATGACCAATACGGAGAACAATTTTACTCGAGATGATAGTGTGCTATCTGGTTTTTCTTTATCTGTCATGCGTATACGTTTTACTAGTTATCACGTATCGCTAATACATGAGATATAACACTTAGGATTTTGTTTGACTACAAGGATTAATGATAGGGATCATACTAGTGGGACCTGTGGTAGTCTATAAGTATATACTAAAATGTCCCTAATCGTAGGAGCATCGAGACTGGGTATCGGTACTCCAGTTTAGATTAGTGTGTACATTTCTTGACCCGGTTGGAGGGCGATAGCTGATCCTACAACTATTGATTTTTAACACCGAGAATTGTATTCAGGTGCTCATAAGAGCATGAGTTTCATTGGACGGACTCACCGCGATCTCCTAGATGATTTTATACCAATATCATGTAGCAGTTCTTTTGTGACGATAGTACATGGTAGTCTCTCGACCTGAGATCTCTACAGTGTCTTGTGTGTTCTCACTATACTTTGATTACTACCCTACGACGGTTCAAAGGAGTCGTGCAAATAAGTTTTAGTTGGGTATAGTCCCGAAGCATATAGAGGCAGTGAGAGGTCGAGGGGATTCATCCCTCCCGGTATAGGGAGTCGATATCGTACAGTGCATGACATGGTTATAATCATAACTCTGTGGCCACAACAAGTGAGATAAACTGATAAGTGTTATCAGTTGTATCTCTGTTGGTTATGAGTTCGATGTCAGTACGACTTATTGGGTCATTGGGGATCTGACGGATTCACCCCCCAGACCCGGTACGCGGTACTCTTTGACGAAGAGACCGGAATGTATGGTATTCGTCGCTTATAGACTTTATAGGGTTCAGATGAGTTTGCTCGTCGACCTGTTTCTATCTTGCTCATATTTGAGTAGCCGTTACGTACAGCTAGTACCGTTGACGAGCTTGTGGGTTAACCCGTGAAGGAATTGAATTTGAAAGTATTTCGGATTCAATCGGATATGATCGTATATAATTATTGCTAGCGTATTGACAAGTCTTTAAAGTCCCGCAATGAAATTGTCTGCTCAGGCAAAATGTTGATGTGGCATGCGTATTGAATACGTACGGGAGATCAATTAAATATATGATTTAATCGAAATATTAAGTCAAGTCTTGAACTTAATAACCATATTTTGGTGTGGTTTCTAGTATTGTGTATTTGATACACTCTCTCTCTCTCTGTATATTATATTAGTATACGATACTGATATATTATTATTGCGTATGTGATACGTAATATAGAAATATATTTGATACATATTTTCTTCTCTTTATAAATATGTACTTAAATATAATGTAAAGAGAAATGATATGTTTAGAATAAACAAAAAGAGAAAAGAAAAGAAAAGATAAGAATTAAAAAGAAAAGAAAAGAAATGAAAAGAAGAAAAGAGAAGAGTGGACTTCTTCTATCTTCTTTTCTTTGTTTTATTAATTCTTCTCTTCTCTTCTTATTCTTTTCTTTTTAATGTTAATTCTATAAGATTTTCCATGAGAGCCTTCTTCCTCCTCTCAGTAAAAATGGTGGAGCATAGAAATGAGGGTAGAATTCAAAAAGAGAGTTTTTCCAAATAACATCATCTCACATATTAACCTAGCAAGTTCATTGTGTGAGTTTCGCCACTTGAAGATGGAGATGGAGTTTCGGATGACCACTTTTCACCGCGGATCATCTACGGCGAGGTGGTCGACTAATAAACTCTTCGGAGCTCATGAAGTTTAGTTTGGGTCTTCCGATGGCGATCGAACATGCTACAAAGATTATAGCGCTCTAGACTTTCTCTATAATTTCTAGTTTTTTGCAGTTATAAGTAAATGGCATGATCCTGTAGTTGTATTTTGATGCTAAGTCTTGAAAATTTTTGCTTTGTCATTCCGCCGCGGTCCGCAAATGTTGCGACCCTAACACCGAATTACCAATATGGTACGTATCGGAGCCGATCATTTACAACTAATTGCTCCTTGATGATCCGATAAAACATAATATGTTCAAAGTTGTTTGCATTAGTTTTTTAAAATCGATGTTGCAAACATGTTGCAAACATGTTGCAAACTTTTAAAACCAAGCCAAAAGATATTTTATTCTCTGCAGCAAACTCTTTGCAAACATGTTGGTGGCATTTTAATTCCTGTTGCAAACATGAGTTTTTCCCCCCACCCACACACACACACACATTAATTAATGTATGATGCATTTTACCACTCACTCCAAAAATTATGTTTTCCATGCCATGTTCGGTTTGGGGCAGTTTTTTTCTTTCTTGTAAATCCATTGAGCCAATATTGTTTAGGCTCGGTTTTAAAATAAAAAAAAGGGTGGAAAATATTTTTTTTTTGGGAAAGTGGGGTTTGATCGGTGTATACGCCGGATTTCGATTTGGAGATGTTTAGTATTTATCGGATCATCGGTTTACAAAATAGTTTGATTAAATTGTTTAATCGAATTAGTTTGTACACACATATGGATATGATGTTGGTTTATATGATTTGGTTTCGGATTGTCGCGAGATGAATAGCCCCGTGCGTTTTTGTGATGATATATTTTGTTTTTTTTATTCAAGCAAAGCCAATTTATATATTCTTTTATTCGGGGCGAGCGAGCGACTTGTGGTCATTGTTTCCGTGATGTATTATTCTTTTGTCAGGACTCGATCAGGTTGCGATCGATATTACCGTTGTATTAATACATGTTATAAGATTTCCCCTTGGAGAACCGCACAGGCAGCGGGTGACCATCTCAAGGAGTTAAGATCGATTCGCTCGAGTCTAGAATTAGCGGGTTGTTTGCCGCGTTTGTAGGGGGTATAGGATAGACCCGCGGAAGAGTGCTCAAGTCATCGGATTTGAGAAAGTGTTGGATGGCCCTTTCATGGTGATGATGCTGGGTTACCTCATTTTTTGGGTTGGCGGGTGGCTTGACGCACTCGTAGGGGTCTGCTTTTGGCTGCACATGGGCTATTCATACGACCAGAGAATGTCGGGCTTCGTTTGTGGTTCGAACGAAACGCGGGATTTCTAGGTAATATGATCATTCCTATTCTGTGATGATCATTACTTGTGATGTGATTGCTTACTTGTGATGTTGTTTTACCGCATGCTGTAATGTGATTATTTGCGTGTGATGATATATTGGTATATATAATATATGATATTTAAATAAATGTTATACGTTTTGCACCCGTACTCGCCCTGTCGTAAGTTAAGTAACCTTATGGTGAAGACCATAGGTTTCGTGGAGAATGCGGATGACATATATGTGCATTCTACTTTATTTTCATGATTTTTTGTGATTGTTTGAAAAGATGCCTAATATTGTAATTATCTAAATGATAGGATTGTATTGATTCGGTTTAATGCAAAAAAAAAACTTAAAACATGTTGTAGGAACCAACTTTTTCTAAAGATTTATAGCTGTAGACTTTTGCTTTGCATCGAGATATTCGGTTAGGAATATTCTGCACCTCGTTTGATGAGGTAAGATCCCAGATCCCGTCACGGTAAATCCGCACTTAAGCAAAAATATATGTAACTATAAATTTAAAAAAACACTCGGTTCCTACGATAATAGAAAATTCATTACGTTAATGGTTTTCTTCAAAACCAGCAGTAGCCCTTTGTCATATAAGAAAGTAGAGTACTTAGTATTCGTACTACGTTTATTGACTCCGTTAAGACGTAGTGTACGGTAGCTAAGTGATGTCTTCCTGCTTACATATGATGCGATTAGATATTGTTGGATATGTATACCCTAAAGGCCTGTATTGTATAGGATGCTATGGATATGTATATGTTGGATATGTATTCCGTAGGATGCTGGGGATATGTATGTACATGATAATCTTGCTCAGTTATATAGTATACTATTTGAGTTGTCTTTATCTAAACATGTGTATTTGGTTTTCTTACTGCTTTGTATTGCTTTTACATGTTGATAAAGACCTGTTACAGCAGTATACTATTTTGGTTTGTTTTTATCTTAACATGTGCATATGTTATACTCGATATCACATATGGCTGATACATATTGATAAAACCCGTAGGATTTTACTTGACTACCAGCGTTATGATGGCGATCATACTTGTAGGAGCTGGGTAGTCCATAAGCACATCCTTAAAGGTCCCAAGTCGCATGAGTATCGAGATCGGGCATCGATATTACTTGTGTATACGTTTCTAGACCCCAACGAGGGGCAGTGGTTGGTCCCATAGCCATTGGTGTGATCAACTGAGATTATTTACAGGTGCTCACTGAGGGTGAGTACACTAGACGGACTCGCCGAGAATCTCTAGATGGTATTATACCTATCGTCAGATAGCGGTTCTAAGATTACATGAGTACATGTTAGTCTTTAGACCTGAGATCATCATTTGTCTCGTGTGAGTTCCTACTGTACTTTGTTCACTACCCTACCACGATTCTAATGAGTCGTGCAAACATGTTTTGGTTGGGTACAGTCCTGAGCCATATGGAGGCAGTGAGTGATTGTCAGGGATTCGACTCTCCCGATATTGGGAGTTGATATCGCACTGTGTCCGGTTGGCCAAAACCATAAGACCTTGGTCAAGGCAGTTGAGATTTACTGATAGTTAGATCAGTAGTTTCTCGGATCGGTCATGAGCCAAATCGACACGACTTATCAGGTTATTAAGGGTCTAACGTTTACTACCCCCTAGACCCGGTATGCGATACTCTTAGACGAAGAGACCGGACTGTACGGAGATTGTCACGGATAGGTTTAGTAGGGGATCGGATGAGCTTGCTCGTTGGCCTTCCTTTCGACAGATATCTGGGTAGCCGTTAGGTATAGCTAGTGCTGCTGACGTGCTTGTAGTTAAACCCACTGCCGGCATACTGTCGAGTCCCACACAGAGCGTTTCCCTGGTTCAGACGAAATGATATAGTGGTCGTATTTTGATACGTGCAGGGTCTGATCGAATGATAATACTAGCCGGTTTAGGATTAAGCCGGATTATTAAATCAATTATTGATTTAATAATTTACACATGCATATTTCGATATGTATATTCTAGTGTTATCCAGGCTTTCGATCAGACGGTTGATAATACTAGCCGGTTTAGGATTAAGCTGGATTATTAAATCAGGTATTGATTTAATAATTTACATATGCATATTTCGATATATATATTCTAGTATTATGTATTATTCTATCTCTTTGAGTGTTCGTATTTTGATACGAATACGGCTATTTATATATGGCAGAGTGTATTCCGTATTTATACGAAAAGACATTCTAGAAGGAGGACACCTCATCATGTATTTTCCATTTGTTTTTGTAAAATGGAAATGAGGTGTAAAAGTGGAAATGAGGTTTAAACGAGAGAACGGTGTGAACCATACTTGAATAGTAGTGACAAATGAATTGTAAATTCATTTGTGCAAACTATTCAAGCATGGTTGTGCTATTATATTGAAAAAATGGTTTATACAAAACCATGGTTGATGTTTTTCCTCTCATGAGTTTTTCCATTCTCATTTTTTGTTTTCTCTCCTCACTAGCTCTTTTCTTGAGCTCCTCCTTCATCTTCCTCTCCACCCTCTCATGAGTTGAGAAATAAGGGTGGAAGAGAGATAAAAAATCACTAGAACAACTCACTACATCACTAGACATTTTAGATTAGCAATCTAGAATGTTTAGTTGATCCACTAGATTTTTTTGTGGAGTTAGAGCAATGAACCACACCCCTCGGATGGATCATTTTTGATGGAGGAAGACCGGAGATCAAGCTCGATCATGGAGACCCCATGGAGCTAAGGAAGAGAGTAGAAGATCGAAGGACATGAATCTTTCGGTATAACACTCTATCACAGTAGCTAAACTCTTTTAGTTTGCTAGTTTAATGTTTGGTTAGATTCTAGGTAGTTATTTCTAGCGCCAGGTTTTTTAAATGTTAAATTTTTTAGTTTCGCAATTGCTGTAGTTGGCGGTCAGGGCGCTAGGAACACCAACATGGTATCAGAGCCACCGAAACATTAAAAACTAGTAGTATACGATGGTTTAGTTTCAAAATCGAAAAATTCCGATTTTCAAAACCTGCTTTCTGTCCAAAGCGTTTTTTGGTCTCTGAAATTTTTTTAAACTAGTGTAGAGGCTTAGTCTTGATATGTTAGTGACACACAATGAAAACGAGGAAATTTAGCCGTACATAAACCGCCCAAATCCCCAATATCCCCGCTACAGGCAGTTTTGTGGTCTCCTCTTGTCCTTGTTTTCATTCAGTGTCTTGGTTTTAAGAATTGAGATTTTTAGTTTTGTTTGAGTTGCCCCAGATTTCGCTTAGTGTTATCTTTGCATTGGGGCAACTTGGAAGTTTTAGAACTTGAAACTTTTGCATCGTTGATCTCTATGATGTTGTGTATGTGTTTTCAAACGTCGTTTAATTGCTACATGTCATTTAGACGGGGTTGCACATACTTGCTTCTGCTGCTGTGATATTTATATCTGTGATGGTTTATTCAGATTGTCGTGTGGGATAGCCCTTATTGCAATGGTAGTTGTATAGTTTAGATTTATTTGTATATTCATTATTGCGGGGCGAGCGTCCGACATGTGGACTGTCGTTTCTGCCAGTTTGTATATTCTTTTATTGGGGCATGACTGGGTTGATGTCGATGTCACCATTGTATATATTTTCTTTTCTGTACTAGGATTACCCCGCGGAGGAGTGATCGAATAGCCGGGTTTTAGAGGGCAACGGGCCCGCATCTCATGGCATTGAGATCGAGGGGGCCTTACTCTAGAATTGGTGGGCTATTCACCGACTCGTAGGGGGTATAGGATGACCCACGGAGGGGTGCTCAAGTTACCGGATTCCGTGAAGTGCTGGCTGACCTATTCACTTCGTTGATTGGGGTTGCCTCACTTCTGGGATTGGCGAGTAACTTGCCACACTCGTAAAGGTCTTAGTTTTACATTGCACATGCTATCAACATGACCGGGAAAAGTCGAGTTTCATTTGCGGCTCAAATAAAACCCGGAGCTCCTAGATTATTCACTATTCCATGTTGCTTATCGTTGTTATGTGATGTTGCTTATATCATGCCTGGGACGAATGGTTATATATATATATATTTATATATACTAGTAGATGTTGTATATGTTTTGCATCCGCGCTAGTCCAGCCCCCGCTTTGCCATTAGTTAAGTAACTTAACGGTGCATGACGGGGCCTCGTGGCGAATGCGAATAGCATATATGTACATTTTATTTTCGTTCTTTTCTGGAAAGATAGGAATTAATTGATGGGACCACATTAATTCTGATTAATGCAAAGAAAAGAAACGTAAAAGATGTTGTTAGAACAAATTTCGAAAAACTATAGTTATATTCTTTCGCTTTACATAGTGGTATTCGGTTAGGAATATCCGGCACCTCATTCGAGGAGGCAAGAGCCTAGATCCCTTCACGGGGAGTGACCACTTGACCAAAAGTTTATGTTACTATAGATTACTCAGTTTTCTTCAAAACTACTAGTTTTCAAAAGCAGAGCCTAAACCACTCATTTTCAAAAATACTCGGTTCTTTCAACAATATCAAGTTCATTATGTTAAAGGGGTTTTCGCCAAAAACCCAGCCGTAACCCTCCATCATTTTTATAAGTATCACATAGTATTCATGCTATGTATGTTGGTCTACGTCAAAGCATAGTGAATGGTAGCTCGATAATACTTGTTTGCTGCATAGATATGCGATTATTTAGGACAGTCATACAGTTAATTTGGCCTACTTCAAGGACTTGTACGGGTGAGTCTAAATTAATCTAGGATAACGACGGGTTGAACTTGACTAACGACTTATGATATTGTAACACCCTAGTTCATTTATACCAGTTCTGTTTCAAGTATTTCTTTATTTATGGTATTTTCCTGATTTACTGTGTTTTGGGTGCGAATAGTATTTTGACATCTGTATTTGCATCCGACCCGACCCGTTTGCTTGAAACCTTTCTTGATTCATGTTTATGATTTATCCTTACTTGATACGTGGACTCGTGCACTTTCATTTGCATACTAGCATTTTACCTGGCATCTGCATTTTAATATAACATTTAAGTCACATAAGAATAGTTTAAAAATATATTGCATGGCTTGCATGATACTCCTAACCCTGTGGTAGCATCCGCGCATCTTGTTCTCGTCCCGTTCAGTGAAACGGACTTGTTTGGATGGCTACGTGCACGTACGTGCATCCGTTCTTGGGCGTATGCATTTTCGTTACCCGGATATCAAATTTTTAGTTTTGGTCGATACATATATTTTTCATATTTTAAAAACTGAATTTTTGACCCGACCAGGACGCATTTTAGAGTAAGTTTGTATTTGCCAAAAATTCAAATTTATTAATATAATATTTATTTTAAACGGTTACATTTAAAATTTAATTAACTAATTATATTTTATAATCTAAAATCCTAACGTTTTAACAACCTATTTTTCTCTCTCTCCCCACTCACTCTCTATCTCACTCTCGCTGCCCCCCCACACTCTCTCTCGTTGTATCTCTCCTCTCTCTCTTTCTCTCTCTCTCTTTCTCTTTCCTCTCTCCCCACTCAGTCTCTCTCTCTCTCTCTCTTTCTCTCTCTCTTCCTTTCTCTCTCCTCTCGCGCTTTCTCTCTCTTCTCGGAGACACTGTGCATTCCTCGATTCTGGTCACTGCTCGCGCGCTATCGTTACCTCCCTCCTATCTTTCCTTTTCTTTTCTTCTCCTTTATATAAACCCCGAGCCCCTCGCCACGAGGAAACCCAAACAACGAAACCCTAACCCTAAAAACTTCTCTGCCTCTATACCCTCGACCTCACCATCTTCTCCCCGTTATCATCTCTTCTCCCTCTCCTTTCCTTCCCTCACCCCGAGAACCCTGCAACCAACCCTATCTCATTGAACCCATCGCCTCACCTGCACCTCCATCGCCGCCGATCACCTCATCATCGTCAGCAATTTCTTCTCTCCTCCTCTTCCTCCTTCACCTCAACAACCATCTCCTCTTCCTCTCTTCTTCTCCTTCCTCCTTTTTCGAGCCGACCCTAACACCCAAATTCTAACTCCTCAAAGCCAAACCCTAGCCACGCTGGAGCTCCGTTGATCTCGTCGTCGCCCTCACCTCTCTCCTGACCCCTGTTCACCAAAACCCTGAGAGCAATCCCCTCTCCTTACTTCTTCCTCTTCTTTTTTTCTTTTTTTTCTTTTCTTTATCTTTTCTTGAATCGTGTTTTCCAACGATCGCCGGAGTCGTGACCGTCGCTGCCGTTCCACACGATGCAGTGAACATCCCTTTCTTGCGTGGTTACTCTCTTGCCTTTTGTAACACCTTAGAATGCGTTTAGTGGTTAATTAAGCGAAAATATGGATTTTTAAAAAGTTTACCAAAACGGTTTTCAAATATTTTATAAAGATTAATGAATATTTTATTAGAATTTTAATTGGGCTTGCACACACATGTGCATGTAAACTAGGGCTAATTTTGGGGTTAAACCATGCTTAGTAGTCATTGTGCTTTAACCATTTCTTTAGATAAATTAGGTATTTAAATTAATTGTTTTAATTCAAAAAAACTTTTAAATTTCCTTTTGGGGTTGACTTAGAGATAGAGGAAGAGAGGGAGAGGAGACAAAGCATGCTTGGCATTAAATGAGGAGGGAGAATGTGCCATGCTTTGTCCCCTAACCCCCCTCTCACTCTATCTCTATACCTTTTCAAATCCTTTTCTTTCCCTCATTATTTTTCTCATCTCTCTCTCTCTCTTGGCTGAACACTTCAGCCCCCCCTTCATCAAACCTCACCCAAATCTCTAAGATCCCCACTACTCCTCATCAAAACTTACCACTTCTTTCAGAAAAATTGATCCTACACCCAAGTTAACCCATGGAGCTAGGAAAGTGTGGATTTTTGGAGCAACTTATATAGGTATAACTCCCTAACTTATAATCAGTTAGTTATGGTGTAGTTTTACATTGTAGTTCTGTTCTTGAGCCTTAAAGTTTCAGTTTTTGCCCGAACATCGTATTTTCGTGTCGTGTTTTGATACTTGTAACCCGCTGTTACCCCGTGAGTTACTAGTAAACCCAAACAATGTAGAAGTATAGACCTAGTTACCCTGAGTGTTCACCTGGAGTTCGAGCCCAACCTGGGCGGTTTTGGCCGGCGACGTGGGGCCCAATTCCGGCGATATCGGCCGTCGTGAGGAGTTTGGGATTGTAACTTGGTGGGTAGCTGTCTGAAGTGATTTTTGAGTGCTTGGTTTTGTTTGGTTATGGGGTTTTTACAGTGGACTAAATCTGGGATAGTATAGCTAGTTTTAGTGTTTTAGTGGGTTTTTGTGATCATTGGTGGTTTGGGTGGAGATTAAGTTAAGCCAGGGTTTTCATGGTTAGATTAACTATATTATGGGTTGTTGGTGTCACTCAATCAAAGCCTTTTCACCTGATTACTCAAATGTACCATAATGTACCAAATTAGTGTTTTTAAAACGTTTCTAAACAAAATTATGGGATACGGTAAATCTGCTATATCTATGATTTTATTCTTGTTTTGCAAACATATACAGAATGCTGTGCAGGTTTTTTAGATTATTGTGTAGGATTTAGAGCCCGTCTCCCTACCCAAAATCCGGCGAGGACACTCCTAGATCTGAGCTCCCCGGCTTCCTAAGGGAATTAGGGGTTGTTGCTGTGCGTGGGGGGTTTCTGTGTGTGTTGTATGTGTTTGGTATTGTTTATTTTCTTGGTTTTGTTCCATGTAAAAATCTGGGACCATTTAACCGTAGTTAGTGTTTTGTGACTTACGCGACACGTACGTCGCGGGATGGGTTTGGTGTTGCTGTGTGTCACAGCATGTTGCTGTATGTCACAGCGTCTTGGGGACGTTTTTGACGTATGCACACACGTTTTTGTATTACACATACACACGCGTTTAGCTTGCGACGCTAGTTTCTCGTATAATCTTGATATCGCGTTTTTGCAGGATTTTGCTTTATGTGTGTTGCTTATGTAAATTCTAGGTTCGCAGACGGGGACTTTGGACGCCGCGAATAAGGGGAAGCAGGTGGTCGGATACACGTAGATCGAGATCACGGTGAGTAGATTTAACATCTACGGGGAAATCGCCCGTATGACGTTATGCGTCAGGGCTTGATAGGGTGTTGTAGTCGCATGTATATATATATATATAGGTACCATTGTTGCATACTCCTTTCTTGTTGCATATGGACATAGTAGCTACGAGACACTCACACTGTAGAATCGCTATGAACCATACATTGTTTAGATTATCTCGTTATTGATGATTAGACAGGATTTTATTCCTTTGTGTACATTCATACTTGCGCACATACACGTTTGCATATCCATACTGGCGCACATTGCTCATTGTACACTTATACTTGCGCACATACACATTTTTATATCCATACTGGAGCACATTGCTCATTGTACACTTATACTTGTGCATATATACATTTGTATATCCATATTGGCGCACATTGCTTATTGTACACTTATACTTGCGCACATACACATTTGTATATCCATATTGGCGCACATTGCTTATTGTACACTTATACTTGCGCACATACACATTTGTATATCCATAATGGCGCACATTGGTTATTGTACACTTATACTTGCGCACATACACATTTGTATATCCATAATGGCGCACATTGCTTATTGTACACTTATACTTGCGTACATACACATTTGTATATCCATATTGGTGCACATTGCTTATTGTATACTTATACTTGTGCACATACACATTTGTATATACATATTGGCGCACATTGCTTATTGTACACTCATGCTTGCGTATCTACCACTTGTACATCCATATTGGCACACATACACATTGTACACTCATACATGCGTGTATACCACTTGTGCATCCATATCTACATACATACTTATTGCACATACATAGATGTATGCTGGCTTTGGTTTTGGAGAATTGGGGACCGCATGAGATATTTTCAAAACTGGATCCATTTAAAAGAGCGGTTTTTCTCTTAATATGTCATATCACTGTTCCATGTTGCATGATATTCAGACATGCTTACATTTTTATCATATGCAGTATACATCATGCTTTATGATTTTACACATTGAGATATACTGTTTTCATGAGATTTCTGGATTTGAGAACCGTGGCTATTTCAAAAGAAAGCATGTAATGGTTTAAAAACCCGAGTTCTCTTGATATGATATTTCAGTACATCTACCATGCGTTTTCTCGGTTCTGAGACGTGTGACATGTGAAACCCGAGTCGAGAAGCTGGATGAGGCCGATTGCGGGTACATGGTGGACTCGGTATGGTACCCCGGGGCAAGAAAGGATTGTTGTGTTGTAGAAGATGAGCCTGGAAGAGAGACTACTACCTACCGTTGATTGGTTGGACCTGGCGGTTATCCGGAGGATACTGACCAGAGTCGAGAGATGGATACGGGCCGACCCGTACTGCCGGGGCCGAGGGCCGATTCCGCAGACGGAGCCCGAGGGCCGATTCCGCAGTCGGAGCCCGTGGGCCGATCTGGACTGATGGAGCCCGATATATGAGGATTTATGTGTCGATGATGGACACGAGTATTTCCTGATGTTTTCGGGTGCCGATGTTGGGCACCCCGTTTATATGAGATTTACAGGATTGAGGGCCGGATAGAGTGACGGCGCCTGATGTATCGGGATTTTGGGGTGTTTTTGGTAGACACCGGGGTTTTCCATGATGATGATTCGTGTAGATGATATTTTATCCCATGCTCAACATTCATTGTTATGCATTGCATTATGTAGTCGTAGTACCTGACAGAGTACTTTGCATGATTACTGCGTACCCAGTTCATCATATAGATGTTATTAGATTGCATATGTTAGAATATCGCAGTACGTGCATACTCGCGATTACCTTTATATGTTATTTACTATTCACGAACTGGCAACTCACCCCCATTGTGACACAGTGTTTGCAGGTCGACCCTCAGAGTAGTGCGGCAGGGCTACTTCATTGTATCTTTTTGGCTACGGATACCATTGCAGTTGGCGAGTGAGCCGTTTGCCTTTAGGTGGGTTTTGCGGTATCCGTTTATTTCCATTGTACTCTCTGTTGTATCTAGTACTATCCATCTACCATTTCATGTATTGACTTAGAGACCAGTTGTGAGGACGTTGTTGTATTTTATTTTGTACTCTGTATGTCGAGCTCGTGTGAGCCGGCTTTATTTATGCAGTTTTATCTTTATGATGTTTTTCACTAATATTGCTCATTTCTTCGCTACGGCGTCGTATATTATTCTTGTGGTCGTTGTTTCCGCCGTTAGGCGTGATTGCTCCCACTTGGGGATGATTTATTCTTTTTATCAGTCATTTTACTTATATCATGTGTTGTACCCGTTTCGGTGCTAGTTTTTACAAAGAAGGTGCTGCCGAAATTTTTAAGAAAATAACTTAAACTTTAAAGATTTTTACTCAAGGTTTTCTAAAATGTTTTAAACCAATGTTTTCTTCACGCGCTATTTTTAAGGGTTTTGATTTCTGGGTTTCGGCTTACTTAATCGCGTTACACCTGTTGACGTTACGTGGTCAAGTGCCGGTCACGGGCCGAACTTTGGGTCGTGACAAAGTTGGTATCAGAAAGTAGGTTTTACCTTTCGGAGTGTAGGATTACCTTGGTATAATGGAGTAGGTAGCTGAAGCAGAGTGGCGTAGCGTGTGTATGTTCCGCGGCATATTCACGACACGGTACTCCGCCTAAGTGACCTTAGGATTTATTGGTTGAAATTCCTTAGTGATTATATACATTCTTGTGATTCGATTTCCGTATTCTTATCGAATCTTGTTTCATTTCCAGCCATTATGCCGCCAAAGACTACGAGGGCGCAGAGAGCGGCCGCGAGAGCCGAGATTAGAGTTGACTTGTCTGAGACGAGGATTGACCCGGATAGTACACCCGTTGTACCAGAGCAGACTGTTCCCCCTTCGACAGACCAGATTGCTATGCTAGGGGCCGGTATGCAAGAGATGCGCTAGATGATGGGGTCGTTAATTGAGGCACTTCGAGCGCAGCGACCAAAGGTAGTTCCACCTGTTATGGGGACTGCGATGGTACCTACAGTTCAGGCAGTTGCACATGCAGCTACAGAGGTTATCATAGTGTCGCTATTTGAATTTATGAGGCTGAACCCTCCGGTCTTCACAGGCACCGATGCAACCGAGGACCAACAGTCTTTTATTGATCGGATGGCCAGGATATGCCGTTCGCTGAGATGCTCCGATGCAAGATGGGTGGAGTTCCCGAGCTTTCGCCTGGAAGGTCTTGCGCAGAAGTCGTGCGAGTCGGTAGAAAAGGGCAGAGCAGCAGGTCTTCCTCCTATGACCTGGACTGAGTTCGTGACTGTGTTTCTTGCCCATTTCCTTCCACAGAGTGTTAGAGATTCTAGAGCGCGCATGTTCGAGTCTTTACGTCAGACCCTGGAGATGACAGTGGCAGAGTACGACATACTGTTTACCGAGCTATCTACGTATGCCCCATGTTTGGTAGCTACTGAGGAGATGCGGGTTAAGAGGTTTGTTCGAGGCCTGCTTACCCCGTTATTTCTTGCGATCAGCGCACAGCATTGCGAGACCTATGCAGCAGCATTAGATGCAACCCTATTAGTCAAGGAGCGTCTTGCCGAGACTTTGGTAGTTCCGGGACCGAAGAGAGTTCGTACTGATACACCAGCACAGAGATGGCCGTTTAGGCGCCGTGACAGACTTCATGCAGGTGGCAGAGATTTTAGGCGAGGCCGATTGTTTAGCTCTTAGCCCTGGGAGGGTCAGCAGCAGACACCGTCTAGATGTTTCCGGTGCGGGAGTACTTATCATCGTGTTCGAGATTGTCCGGAGCCACATGAGTGCGAGACAGCCGTACCATATGTTACTTTACCACCTTCTCCACCTCAGAGGGCTTTGTCTCTTGCACCTGCTATAGTTCCGCGTCAGACTTACGCATAGAGAGGTCATGGTCGCGAAGAGTTTGCTCAGAGAGGACGAGGTGGCCGAGGCAGAGGACAACCAGTTCCCGGCAGAGGACAGCTAGTTACCAGTAGAGGATCACCAGTCGCAGGTAGAGGGCAGGCACAGGTTTTTTCTTTGACGCACAAAGACGCGCAGGCGTCCAATGCAGTGGTCTCAGGTAGTCTTTTAGTATGTTCTGTTGACACACACGTGTTGTTTGATCCGGGGTCTACACACTCGTACGTTTCCACACACTTCGTACCGATTTTGGGCAGAGAGTCGGGTTTTCTTGACCAGCCGCTGGCTGTGACCACACCCGTTGGCGAGTCGTTTGTTGCGAGGCACGTGTTCCGGTCATGTATTGTCCGTATAGGTGAGAGAGAGTTGCCCGTCCACTTGATCCTTCTTGAGATGTTGGACTTCGACGTTCTCCTGGGCATGGACTGGTTAGCCACATGCTATACGTCTGTAGACTGCCGCAAGAAGACAGTTAGGTTTTGTTTTCCCGGCGAGTCGGTTTTTGTTGTGCAGGGGGACCGTGGTGCCACCCCTCACAGTTTGATTTCGTCTCTTCGCGCTGGACAGCTTTTGAGGATGGGATGTCTGGGATTTCTAGCATACGTTTGTGATACTAGAGCTGCAGAGGTTCCCTTAGACCAGATCCCGATTGTTAGTGAGTTCCATGATGTGTTCCCTGACGAGCTGCCTGGGCTACCGCCTGAGCGCGATATTGTTTTCTGCATTGACTTGATTCCCGGCACGGGGCCTATTTCCATACCGCCTTATAGGATGGTCCCGGCGGAGCTTAGAGAGTTGAAGGGTCAATTGCAAGATTTGCTGGATAAAAGGCATATTCGACCTAGTGTGTCTCCTTGGGGTGCTCCTGTCCTATTTGTCAAGAAGAAGGACGGCAGTTCGCGCTTGTGTATTGATTACCGCCAGCTGAATAGGGTTACCATACGAAATAGATATCCCTTACCACGTATCGATGACTTGTTCGACCAGCTTCAGGGTGCGGAATACTTTTCGAGGATTGACTTGCGATCAGGCTACCATCAGTTGCGAGTCCGGCAGGAGGATATTCCGAGGACGGATTTTCGCACGCGTTACGGCCACTATGAGTTTTTGGTGATGTCGTTCGGACTCACCAACGCCCTAGCAGCATTTATGGACTTGATGAACCGCGTCTTCAGGCCGTATCTTGATCAGTTCATCATTGTATTCATCGACGATATCTTAGTGTACTCCCGGAGCCGAGAGGAGCACGAGCAGCACTTGCGTATTACGTTGCAGACCTTGAGGGAGCATCGGTTGTTCTCTAAATTCTCCAAGTGCGCATTCTGGCTCGACAGTGTAGACTTCTTGGGTCACGTGGTGACGAGGGATGGCATATGTGTGGACCCGAAGAAGATCGAGGCCGTTCAGCATTGGCCCAGACCAGCATCAGTTACGGAGGTCCGCAGCTTCCTAGGACTGGCCGGCTATTATCGATGATTTGTTCAGGACTTCTCCCGTATCGCTGCACCGTTGACCGGGTTGACCCGGAAGGGAGTTCCTTTCGATCGGACGGAGGCGTGCGAGCATAGCTTCCAGCAGCTGTAGACTCGTTTGACTACGGCGCCGGTGTTATCATTGCCTTCGGGATTGGGTGGATTTGTGGTTTATTGTGACGCTTCTCGAGTGGGGCTAGGGTGCGTATTGATGCAGCACGATAGGGTTATCGCTTACGCTTCTCAGCAGCTGAAGAAACATGAACAGAACTACCCCGCTCACGATTTGGAGATAGCTGCAGTGGTGTTTGCACTCAAGATCTGGAGACATTACCTATACGGCGAGGCATGCCAGTTATTCATGGACCACAAGAGCTTAAAGTATATATTTCAGCAGCGAGACCTGAATCTGAGATAGCGCCGTTGGATGGAGCTAGTGAAGAACTACGATTGCGAGATCCTTTATCATCTGGGCAAGGCAAATGTAGTGGCGGATGCTTTGAGTCAGAGGCCCGGAGGTAGTCTATCTTGTTTGAGCGCAGTGCAGAGGCAGTCGTCGGCAGATTGGCAGACTCTATGCGACAGCCGAGTGCAGTTCGAGTTCACTCCGACCGGGGGACAGCTTGCACATATCCGTGCACGTCCACAGTTGCTTAACCGTATCCGTGAGGCGCAGCCCAGTGATGACCGTCTTTCAGAGATCAGGGAGCAGATTAGACAGGGTAGAGACTCTGATTTCGTGATCGACGATCAGGGGGTACTGCGATTTGGGACTCGAATATGCATACCGGATTCTAAGGGACTGAGGCATGAGATTCTCGAGGAGGCGCATCGAACGATGTACAGCGTTCATCCAGGTTCCACCAAGATGTACCATAATCTAATAGATGTTTACTGGTGGGAAGGGATGAAGAGGTACGTCACAGACTTCGTATCGAGGTGCCTGGCTTGTCAATAAGTCAAGGCCGAGTACCAGAGGCCCGCGGGAGAGCTACAGCCGTTGCCTATTCTGGAGTGGAAATAGGAGCAGATTTCTATGGACTTCATTATGGGTCTACTCAGGACCAGTCGAGGGTATTACTCCATTTGGGTTATCGTGGATCGATTGACGAAAGAGGCTCACTTTCTGCCGGTGAAGACCACTTTTGGATTTGCTCAGTATGCCCAGATTTACATCGACGAGATTGTACGATTGCATGTCGTCCCGACTTGTATCGTGTCTGACCGAGTCACCCAGTTCACCGGCCGACTATGGCAGAGGCTTCAGGAGGCTTTGAGCACCCGCTTGAGTTTCAGCACAGTCTTCCATCCGCAGACCGACGGCCTGTCAGAGAGGATTATTCAGACTCTTGAGGACATGCTTCGAGCTTGTATTCTAGATTTTGGTGGCAGCTGGGATCGTCATTTACCCTTGGTGGAGTTCTCCTACAATAATAGCTTCCAAGATACGATTCAGATGGCACTTTTCGAGGCTTTATATGGGAGGAGATGTCAATCACCCGTCTGTTGGACAGAACTCAGCGAGAGCAGTATTTTAGGGCCGCAGATCGTACAGGAGATGACCGAGAAGATACAGTTTATTCGAGATAGGATGAGGACAGCTCAGAGCAGGCAGAAATCGTATGCTGACAGACGCCACCGCAGACTCGAGTTCACCGTTGGCGATCATGTTTTTCTGAGGGTCTCTCCGATGAAGGGCGTGATGAGATTTGTGCGGAAAGGGAAGCTTAGTCCCAGATTTATAGGTCCCTTCGAGATCCTCGAGCGTGTGGGTGCAGTAGCATATCGTTTGGCTCTTCTACCCGACTTCCCGGATGTTCACCCCGTATTCCAAGTGTCGATGCTTCACAGATACCTTCATGACCCTTCTCACATGATTCAGCATCAGACCGCTCAGCTCGAGCGCGATCTTTCGTTCACCGAGCAGCCAGTAGTGATATTGGACCGGCAGGTGAAGAAACTTCGATCAAAGGCCTTGCCATCTGTGAAGGTGGTTTGGCGCAGTCCGAATGGTGAAGAGATCACTTGGGAGACCGAGGGCGAGATGCAGAAGAAATTCCCTCATCTCTTTGAAGGTACGCGTAGCTATATTTTTAAATTCGGGGACGAATTTCTTTAAGGGGGAAGATTGTAACACCTTAGAACGCGTTTAGTAGTTAATTAAGCGAAAATATGGTTTTTTAGTACAAATTTTACCAAAACGGTTTTAAAGATTAATGAATATTTTATTAGAAATTAATTGGGCTTGCACACACATATGCATGTAAACTAGGGCTAATTTTGGGGTTAAACCATGCTTAGTAGTCATGGTGCTTTAACCATTTCTTTAGATAAATTAGGTATTTAAATTAAGTGTTTTAATTCAAAAAAAAACTTTTAAATTTCCTTTTGGGGTTGACTTAGAGATGGAGGAAGAGAGGGAGAGGAGACAAAGCATGCTTGGCATTAAATGAGGAGGGAGTGTGTGCCATGCTTTGTCCCCTAACCCCCCCCCCCCCAACCGTCTCTCTATTCCTTTTCAAATCCTTTTCTTTCCCTCATTATTTTGCTCATCTCTCTCTCCCTTGGCTGAACACTTCAGCCCCCCCTTCATCAAACCTCACCCAAATCTCCAAGATCCCCACTACCCCTCATCAAAACTCACCACTTGTTTCATAAAAATTGATTCTACACCCCAAGTTAACCCATGGAGCTAGGAAAGTGTGGATTTTTGGAGCAACTTGTATAGGTATAACTCCCTAACTGATAATTAGTTAGTTATAGTGTAGTTTTACATTGTAGTTCTGTTCTTGAGCCTTAAAGTTTCAGTTTTTTCCCGAACATCGTATTTTGGTGTCGTATTTTGATACTTGTAACCTGCTGTTACCCCGTGAGTTACTAGTAAACCCAAACAATGTAGAAGTATAGACCTAATTACCCTGAGTGTTCACCTGGAGTTCGAGCCCAACCATGGCGGTTTTGGCCGGTTTCGTGGGGCCCAATTCCGGCTAGATCGGCCGTCGTGAGGAGTTTGGGATTGTAACTGTAAGTCTACGGTAGCGTCCCGGCCGTCTGTCCGAGGCCAAAATGCGGAAATGAAAACTTTTTACAAACTAGAAACCGGCACTATCGTCTACTTTAAATCCGGATCGAACTATTAATCTAGAACTAGCTAACTAGAGAAAGGGTTGGAAAGCTATACCGATCGATCCGTGTCCTTCGGTCTTTGGCCACCATCCCAAGCTCCTCGCGGCATCTCCGAGCTCCGGTCTTCTCGTCGGAAGGGCACCACATCATCGAGTCTTTTTACGGGCTCCCGCTTCGTCCGAAGCAACTCGGGCATGAAGTTTGCTAGCCGACGTGTCCAAAGCGATGTAGAGAATGTGTGTCATCACTTTGTCTCTTGCATCCATTAGTTCTCATCACATGAGAGTGTATGGATGGAGGTTAGAGATGAAGCCATTGATGGAAGTTTTGAGCTAGAGGAAGAAGAAGAAGAAGGAGCCTTTTTCTTTCTTGTGTTTCTTATGATAAAATGAGAGAGTGAGTATCAAAAAAATACAAGACCAAGCTCACATATGGCAGCCCCTCCTCTCTGCTTTTATCATATCAAGCACAAATCAATCACAATATGTGACACATGCACAAAGAAAGAGACCATGAGTCACCACTTGTGCATGTGTCACAATAAATGCTCCAAATCATGATATCTAGCTCATAATTTCCATTTGTAAACATTAACCCAAATGTTTACAACAATAATAAGATACGGCAATATCTAAAGTAAACTCGTCACGGATCACAAGGATACCCCTCACCTGTATATACATACCTGCATTCTCATTCCGACTGAATGAAAATGCGATGGGACTAAAGTAATCCATCAAATCTAATACTATGATCCGGCTTAAACCAAAGCCCACTAGTATGATCTATCCGATCATGATCCGTGCACTACTGCACGTATATGATCGAACCCTGCCATATATCATACGGCCTCTACAAAATTTCGCCCGAAACTTGAGAAAATGTCTGTGGGGGACTCTGAAGACTCATCAATACTTTGGCTGTGGATTTAACCACTAGCACGTCAGAGGTATTAGCCGTATGTAACGGGCTACCAGGTATTGACCAAAAGGGAGGTCGATGAGCGAACTCATCCTGACACCCTACTGAGCCTGTCAGTAACAATATCCGTACAGTCCCGGTCCGTTCGTCTATGAGCATCGCATGGCGGGCCTAGGGGGTTGGTAAAAGTCAGACCCCCAAAAGCGGTACAAGTCGTGTCGGAGTGTAGCCCAGAACACCCTGAGATACTACTGGAATACCTACCAGTAAATCTCCTGCCTTGGCCAAGGATTTCGTGTAATGGCTCTCCTAGACACAGCGCGATCTCACCCCAATACTGGGAGAGACGAAACCCCTGCCGATCCGCTCACTGCCTCCATGTGGCTCGGGACTGTACCCAACTAAAACCTGTTTTCACGACTCCTTTGAGCCTTGGTAGGGTAGTAATCAAAGTACAGTGGGAACTCACACAAGAAAAATGACGATCTTAGGTCGATGAACTAACCTGTATACATGTCACCAGGGAACTACTATCTGACGTCTGGTATAATACCAACTAGCATGTTCCCGGCAAGTCCTGTCTGGTGTACTCATAACCCAATGAGTATCTGTATACATCTTAGGTGAACCAAATGACACCAATGGCTTGTGAGACCGGCCACCGCCCCTCGTCGGGGTATCGACTGTATACACTAGTCTACTCCGGAGTATCGATGCCCTGTTTCGAAAACTCACATGACTAGGGACCTTTTAAGGATTATTTCACCCAATCAGAGCAAAGCTCTGTTGGAATTCAAAATTCAAAATTTTGAAGCAACGCTTCAAATCTCGGGCGCAACGCGCCACATGTCAAGCGCTGATACGTCAGCGCAGCGCCCAAGAAGGCGCGCCTAATCAGAGCAACGCTCTATTTAAATGAAGCAACGCTTCAGTTGCGCTGCGCTTTGCGACACGTGTCAGCGCAGTTGCGCCGCGCTGAGCGCTGCGCGACACGTGTCAGCGCAGATGCGCTAGCGCAGTTGCGCCGCGAAATTGCGCCGCGCGACACGTGTCAGCGCAGATGCGCTAGCGCAGTTGCGCCGCGTTGTGCGCTGCGCGACACGTGTCACGCGTCGGGGTATCTGCGCCAAACAGAATTAAATTTCTAAAAAATCTTTTCTGTTCTTGTTAAAACAAGAAGATTTTCTTCTGCAAAGCAGAAGCTCTTGGATCAAAGATCCAACGGTGGGGAAAATTCCCCAAATCACTCAGAGAAAGATTTCTTTAACAAATTTAACTAATTTATGGACACTATAAAAAGGACCCTAGGCCTCAATTAAAAAGAAAGGAAGAATTTTTGAAAAAAGTCAAGAGCTTAAAACAGAGAGAGAATTCTGAGAAAATTCCAAGAAAAAGGTAAAAACCTTCACGAGAGAGAAGAAATTTCCTCTAATAGATCATTGATCTAAAAACCAGATCAATGATCTTTACATAATAAACAGTGCTTTGCACTTCTTATGAACCTCTGGTTCTTTAAAACAAGAAAACAACAAAATAAAAATAGTGCTTTGCACTTTTATGAACCTCTAGTTCTTCAAACAAAAAGAAAAATTTATTTTTCTTTGATCTAATTTAGATCAAGAAATCAAATAGTGCTCTGCACTTCTGTTCTTGAATCTAAAAGATTCTTAGTGCTTTGCACTTCCAAACTGCGCTGTTGCGCTCTTAAGAAAGCGCCACGTGTCAGCTACAGAACAACTTGTGCTACGCGTTCTTGAAATAGAGCTTTGCTCTCTGGAATTGGCGCAACTCACTAGAGCGCGCCACGTGTCAGCAGCGCAACAGCGCAGCGCACAGCGCTGTTGCGGTTGCGCTCACCAGAGCATGACACGTGTCCTCACCACAAGAGCTTGCGCTCAGTAATTGGCGCAAAGCGCCTGACAAATGCATTGCATTTCTTTTCCTGAAGGGCCAGGCCCAATTAAAAGACCAAGCAGGCCTAATTAAATCGATGCTTTGCATCATTTATAAACGGGCAGACCCCAAACGAAATAATTAAAATGCTACGCATTCTAAAAGGGGCAGAGCCCAAACAAAACAGATGCATTGCATCATTCATAAATGAGCAGAGCTCAGAATAAATTGATGCTCTGCATCTTTATGGGCAGAGCCCAAACAAAAAAGTGGAAGAAATGCAATGCATTATTTAATAAAAGTGTTGAACATTTTCAACTGGACTTAGCCCAATTTTGACTGTAAGTCCTCAAATTAAATTGACCGAGCATAGCTCTCTCTTAAATCAATTTATATCCGGTTCGAGGGTACATCTCCGAACTCCTCTGACACACGTCGTTGTAATCATTCAACATCGTCAGAGAGGTGACGGGTCCCGACGACCACACTCTTCAATATTGGACTGCGGGGTCCTTAAACCCGTGGACCGAAACGTCCTTAAACTAATATCGGACCGAAACGTCCCTAAACTAATATCGGACCGAGACGTCCCTAAACTAATATCGGACCGAGACGTCCTTAAACTAATCATGGACCCCCACGTCCCTAAACTGGAATATGGACCACCACGTCCCTAAACTGGCGATGGACCACCACGTCCCTAAACTGGAAAATGGACCACTACGTCCCTAAACTAGAACAATAGAGCCTCCAAATGCTCTTTTGTCGGATCTAAACGGTCCCGTTTAAGTTGATCTTAGCCCCAAACACGGCTAACGTATCCTTAAACATTCAAATGGACTATAAAACCCTAAATCAACTTCGGTTCGAGGGTACATCTCCGAACTCCTCTGACACCTATCGTTGTAATCCTTCAACGATGTCAGAGAGGTGACGAGTCCCAACGGCTGTATATTAAATGGATCACTACGTTAAGTTGATCTTAGTCTAAAACAGGACTAACGTATCCTTAACGAACTTTTAAGTTGATCTTAGCCGCAACGCGACTAATGCATCCTTAAACTAAAAACACCAAACCCAAATCTAAGTAAATACGGATTTGGACTAATCCACGTCCTACGGGCGACGGCATTACTCAGTCTCCGTATACAATCCACGGGCAACCACAAACAAAACAGACACACACGACACGAAGTGAAATTCTGGAGAAGGAGAAAGTTGTTACCGCGATGCGGTAGTGTAATTAACTGCAGGGGCTTGCGCCTGCAGGGAAGAGCGTCCCCACAATCAAAAACCCCTCAAGCGAGGGGGAATCTGACGAAGTCTGCTACATCGGCCGCATCCGTCTAAACCTCCGATACACGGTACCATAAATCAACTTGGCATCTTCGGAGAGGTGGACGGATAAAACCAAATAGCATCTACCCCGAATCTCAGGCCCAGACTGCCAATGTCGTCGGCCGCCATTCGGAGGGGAACAGATTCTGGCACGCCCGGTGGGACCTTTTCCTCTTTCCACTCCACACTTCGTGTGTCGTCCTCGCGAACCGATCGCGGTTTGTTAAATGGTTGCCTTCGGATTTCAAGTTACTAAGATTTGGTCTTTTGCCTGGCGCAGAACTCAAGATTCAATGGCCTTTAACTGCACCAACTGCTCGATATGCCACTGCGACGGACGCTCCACCTCACCGGGAGGTGTAGCATATGGGCCCCAAGCGGCTTCCTTCCTCGCTTTGCCGGTAGACCAGGTGACCAAAGCCACCACTGGCCTGTTCTTCGGGACCATGATCCCACCTACAAGCTTCTCTGCGCCAATACCTGCACCGGAAGTGAACAAGAAGTCGGTTTTCGACCGGCTCACTGCTACGACGACCTCTGTCAACGGGTCCTCCAACTCCAACTACTCGGTCTTCACCAGAATGAGCCTGAACTCCGATGGGCCTGCCAAGAAGCCCATGACCCCTGAAGTGGCCATCCCGAAGAAGATAGCCATATCTGCTCCTGAAGTCGTCAAGGCGGCTTCTCCTGCCAAAGAGTCGGTCTTTACAAGACTGACTATTCCGGCTCCCGTTCTTGCTCGAAGGTCTGTCTTTGACAGATTGGATACCGCTACTCAAAAGACATCAGTCTTCAAGAGGCTGGCACCAGCGGCGCCTTATCTGGACAGGGGGGAAGACGAAACCACCCCCATCGCCGAACCGGACCCAACAGCTCGACATGCTCGACGTCGCCATTGGCAACGAGTGAGGAAGGCAGGGGGCAACTCCCCCTCAGGACTAACTCCACCGGCTCCAGTGGTGGAAGTCAACGCTGCTGTTCCAACTGGGAACAACTTTGAACTGCTGAGGAGGGTGCGTAAGAATTCTCCAACCGCTACACTGAAAAGATCTCCTCCGCTTGCGGAGAGAGTTCCGGAAACAAAACAAGAACAGCCCCCTCAACGGCTGTCTTCAAAAATTTATAAAGTTTGGCGGAGGGTTCAAGACTCCGTGATTGACCCAGGTCACTCTCGTCGCCAGAAAAAGGCGAAGGTGGAAAAAGACAAGGACCGTCCCATTAAACAGCAGGGGGCAGCAGCTGCTAGGGTGCCCCCTTCAACGGTTCCTTCAACCTCAACGGCCCACAAAAGAAGGAGGCCAGAGAAAACTCCCGCGTCAGCGGCAAAATTTAAAAATGATGAACCTAAATGCCCCAAGTCAGGGGGCATAACAGTTCATACGGTTTACATGGCATCGGGAAAAGAAGACAGCCGTGCATCCACGGGTCATAGACCGGTTACACGGTCAGTGACCAAGGTTCAGGAGTAGCAACAGAAGCTCCAGGAGATGATGAACGCTATGGCCGCACTTACAGGGCCAAAAGAGAACCCTGAAACGTCCTCAGATGAGCGCTACGAGGAAGAAACCGATGCCGAATTCCTTCGTCGGATATTGGAAAAGAAGGACAAAGAGGCCGCTGAACAAGCAGCCAACATACAGCGTATGAGCCTCCTCTTCCAGGACATGATAGGGATGATGATACAACAAGATCCCCCGGTTGAAGTGCCCCCGATCGTCCTTGGAGACGATAGGGGAGAAACATTAAATCCTCCACCAGCTCTGTCGACGGCTAAAGAGGATACAATCTCCAAGGCTGATTTAGATGAGTACATCGCCCAACAAATACGGGTTCATCATGCGACCGAAGAGGCCGGCCAGATCGTAAAAACGGGACGGCCATATCCGAGTTGGTACGATCAAATCAAGTACCCACCCGGTTACACAATTCCCAAGTTCCATGTCTACAAAGGGACGGGCAATCCTCATCAGCATGTTTCCCAGTTCAGAGCACTTTGCGGCAACACTGGCGGTGACGACAAGCTGTTGCTTCGCCAGTTTGTTGGAAGCTTGTCAGATACGGCGTTCGAATGGTACTCTGAGCTCCCGAACGACTCCATTAAAACCTTCACGGAGATGGAGCTACTGTTTACTCAGCATTTTGCAAGCGCCAGTGAGCGTACCCCGATGACAGCATTGATTAACGCCAGGGTAAAGCCAGGCGAGACGTGGGTTCAGTATGCTATACGGTGGCGGAACTTATGGTCAAGGTGTGAGCAGCGTATTGAAGAAGCTCCCGCAGTGGGTATGTTTGTGGGAACCCTTGATCCGCAAGCGACCATCTCACAATTTATGATGTTTTTCAAGCCAACTACCTTCCAGGCCTTGATTGACAAACTAGCGCAAATGGATCAAATGGGCCATAAACCCCCTCTTCCAAGGCCGGATTCCCGAAATGACAAAGGGAAGGGAAAAGCGATCGTCGTCGCTAATGCTCAACAACAACCGAGCGATTCGAAGCCGGTTGCTCGTCAAAATAATATGCGCCCGTACGTACCCCTTGAGGACAGGATGGGACATCCTTATTCCTTTCCCCGCGATAAAATGAGGAGGTTATTCGAGATGGCGTTACGCAACAGACTCATAAACCTGTCAGATCCAAAACGTCCGTTGCAACCAAGTGATGTCATCCCAACTACTGTCCTTATCATCGAGTACTGGGCCATCCGATCGAAGATTGCTACGTTTTCAAAAATTGCCTTGAAAACCAGTACCGACAGGGCAAATTTGCGTTATCTGACAAATGGAAGGTGAATCCCCCGTAGCCCCACACCTCTAAAGGGACGAACACGCCGGGGGCAACATGCTCCGTCGTTGAAGAAGCTCCTTAGGAGGTTGTATTATCAACTAAAACGAAGAGGATGCTAAATGATCTTCAGACATGTCCAGCAATCAAATGGAAGAACCCATTGGAGCCGCAAATTATTGAAGGAATGCTAAAGCCTCGTTCGACTCAAAAGATAGGTGGAAGTGGCCCAAACACTCATAACCAGACGTCGAAGTCTTCAAAGAAGAAGAAGAAGTCGAAGAAGCCCGTGAAGCCTAACGACAAACGCACGGACTTGCAAAAACAAATTGACGCGCTGGAGGAATACAACCAGAAGGCACGGACTCCCATTACACTCCAAGAGTTTCTCAGCCACGTCTTTCAAGAGGAAGGTGAGGGAGAAAGTTTGTCAGATGAATCTGAAGAATGCGTCGCAAGCTGTCGTGTGGTTTCCCATTCGTTCATGGACGATAAGGAAACTACTTGTACCGAAGCACTGGGGGCAGATCTTGAGCCAAAATTCCCGGAGCTATCAGATGAAATGATTGACGCGTTCCTTAACGAAGCTCGATTGAAAAGTAAAGCTGATCGAGAACGCGAGACGGCTATATTTGAAAGGGCCAAGCGTCAGCGACTTGATGAAAGAGCTGAGACGATCCCGCTGGAGCATAATGCCTCCACCGTTGACAAAAGCCAATTTAAGATAAAGAAAAGGTTTGCTAAGGCCATATCAATGGGCATGAAGCTACCATCCTCTGAAGGAAACATCACCGGTGAATTGGAATTGCACCCCTCCTATTGCTTATATCATCAGAAGGTTTCGCATCCCACTCAAGAGTGCAAAGCTTTCGATAGATGGTGGCAAGGATACGTTGCTCATCGACAACACTTTAAACGGGAAAAGCGTAAAACTCGTCGCGAGCAAAGAAATACGACCGAAGAGCTTGAAAGAACTACCGGCGATTGTCGTATGGTTAACACCGACGGGTCACAAGTGCCTACATTCGGGAGCGATTCTGATGAGGAGCTGGAACTTGCCCCTCTCTTTAAAGAATCCACTTCGGGAAAAGAAGAAGAGCCGAAGGTCTGCGAAAACATCCAGCTGCGGAATCGGACGCTGCCTGAAAAGAACCTCGGACCCTTAAACAGAAAAGATAAAGGGAAAGAAAAAGTCTCTGAAGATATCGTCTTAGATGACCAAGTGGTGGAAGAGCTAAACGCCAAGGACCCGCCGAAGAAGAATAAGATGGATTACAACGTTTTAGCGCATCTGAGGAAGCTACCCTCACAGCTCAGCATTCTTGACGCTCTTTTGCTATCAAAGGAGGCGAGAGATTCGTTGATTAAGGCACTCCAAGATCCGGAACAATTCCAAGCATGCCTGGCCGAGGAAAAGATGAAGGATGAATGGGAGGAAGTGCACACGGCCGATGTCACTTTCGGCGACGAGGACCTTCTCCTTAGGACGTGCGAGCACAATTGCCCCCTCTATGTCTCAGGATACTGTCACGATATAAAGATAGGAAAAATCCTGATCGACAATGGATCCTCCGTTAATCTCCTCAATGTACGGGTCTTAAAAGAAATCTGCATGAGCGTCCAGCACCTTGCTCGTGACAAGATCACTATCTCCGGGTTTGACTCCCAGTCATCAAGAACTCTTGGGTCTGTGATACTGACGTTATGCTTCGGGCTACTCGTCACGGACATTAAGTTCCATATCATAGACGCCAAGATATGCTACAACGCTTTGCTCGGCCGACCATGGTTACACGAGTATAACATCATCCCTTCTACACAACATCAGTGTATGAAGTATTTTAAGGATGGTTTCGAGTATACCGTGACGGGAGAACTGAACCCGTTCTCTGTGAACGAGGTCCGCAAATACGAAGATGCCAAATACTTCTTACCGGATTTCGAAGATACGGAGAAGTGTCACAAGCCGGAGAATAAAGCTAATGCCACCATCCCTGTCTTCGGCAGTGATACCGAGGAGGAAGAGGAGATAGTGTATTCGGGTCCGCCCCAACATAACAAGCCAGGACCGTCCGCCCCTACGTTGATCTTTGGTAGCGACTCAGAAGATGAGATCCATGCTGTATTCTCTGCTCGACCTTCAATACAAATGTTCGCTGATGAAGAGCAAAGTCTGCAAGTCGCCATGGTGCCGCTTGAACACCATAAAGAACTGGATGCACTTAATATTTACAATGTAGAAGAGCTACAAACGTTCTACATCCCTCCCAGGAGAGAAAGCGAGAAAGCAATTTTGTTCTACCGCTCTGAAGAAACCAAGGTAGAAAAAGAAATTTGGCATGGTGCGGACTCTATGCTCAACAGGCTTCAGCCCATCCGTCTCCCCAGATATTATACGGAAGGTTTGAAAAAGCTGCTAAAACGCCAGGGGATATCCTTCAAGCAGACCGTTCGAAAAGCCAAGTTCTATGATAAAGTCTGGAACGTTCCCGGGACTCAACGCAAACTGCCTAGCGGGAGAATGGAAGCAAGAGGGCTTGGATACATCCGGTCAAAGAAACGGGAGCTACTAAACAGCTGTTACGTCATGTATGACTTCGATGAAGAAGCAGATGCTCAATGGGAGGATGCTAATCCTGAGCCCGTGAAAGTTCCAGATGCAAAAGTGTCCAGTCCGTCGTTCGAAGAACAAATGGACAAGCTTATAAGGGAAGCGGGTCAAAAAGTCCGAGACGATCATAACCGCGAAATGGTCATTTACGAGAAAGCCAGAACGCAACGCCTTCTCCAACAGGCCTTGAAAGATGAAAATGCCACTCCTTGTCAACCCGTTATAAAGAAGGCTCGGCGCAAAAGCAGAAATAAGTCGAAAGGCCGAAAGGGCGCTCAAAAACAACAAAGCAGGGCTAAGAAGCCACGCAAACGGGAGTCGAGCGTTATTGATCTATCCCTCATGAAAAAAATGGGTCGAGCGTACTCGTTTCCTCGGGACAAGACGAAGAAGATACTTGATCGTGTTCTAAAACATCAAATGCTTACATTGCCGGAGTCTAAACACCCCGAACAAGCGGGCGAAGTCTCACACCCGGACTATTGCTCTTACCACCGAGTAATAGGGCATCCTCTCGAAGACTGCTTCACCTTTAAGAATTGGGTCGAAGATCAGTACCAGCTTGGCAAATTCACTCTGTCTGACAACTGGAGGGTAGCGCCGCCACAGAAGCACGAGCCCAAGGCCACGAAAGAAGAACCGGTTCCACATTGGGATTGGAAGCGAATTCGCACCTGTCACATGATTACAATATTAAAAGAAGAGCCCGAAGACATAGATGAGCTCCCTTGGTGCTTCGAAAACAGCAGCGACGAGATAATATCAGAATTCCCACCAGCGCCAAAAGAGCTGGAAGATGGAATCCATACCACTGCAGATAACCTCAAGAAGATTGAGTTGGGGACGGCAAACGATCCACGACCGACATTCATTAGCGAGCTGCTATCTGAAGAGAGGGTGGCTGCGTTAAAAGACGTGCTTCTACAACATAAATATTGCTTTGCGTGGAACTATTCCGAAATGCCGGGATTAGATCCAGAAATTGCTGTGCATAGGTTGGCAATATCTCCGGACGTCAAGCCAGTCAAACAGGCGCTGAGAAGAATGCGGCTCGAGCTTGAAATGGGCATCAATGCCGAGGTCAAGAAACTGATCGACTCTGGCTTCATCCAGGAGGTTCAATATCCAGAGTGGATCGCCAACATCATCCCGATGATGAAGAAAAATGGGACAGTGCACATATGCGTAGACTTCCGGGATCTCAATAAAGCCTGCCCGAAGGACGATTTCCCAGTGCCAGTCACCGAACTGATGATAGACAATACGTCCACTCATGAGGTTTTCTCCTTCATGGACGGCTCATCGGGGTATAACCGGATAAAGATGCATCCCGAAGATCAGAAGCACACAGCCTTCAGGACCCCTCTGGGAATATTTTGTTACAAGGTGATGCCCTTAGGTTTAAAGAACGCCGGTGCCACCTACCAAAGGGCCATGATGAAGATCTTCGATGACCTTATACACGAAACCATCGAATGCTAGATCGACGATCTCGTGGTTAAAAGCAAATCATACGAGGAACATCTCGAGCATCTGAAGACCGTATTTCAACGCCTTCGACAATACAACTTGAAAATGAACCCGCTCAAGTGTGCATTCGGAGTTTCCTCAGGCAAATTCCTGGGATTCATTGTTCGACACCGAGGTATTGAAATAGATCCGTCAAAAATCAAAGCGATCATGGAAATGCCTCCGCCGAGAACTCTCAAACAGTTTCGGTTTCTCCAAGGGAAGCTCGCGTATATACGGCGATTTATAGCCAACCTTTCAGGAAAGTGCCGTCCTTACAGTCACCTGATGAAGAAGGGAACCCCGTTTGTCTGGGACCAAAAATGCCAAAGCGCACTAGACGAGATCAAGCAATACCTGCAGAACCCGCCGGTTTTGGCTGCTCCGGTCAAGGGAAAACCCCTCATTCTTTATACAACCGCCCTCGAAGGTTCCTTAGGCGCATTATGGGCACAAGAGAACGGCCAAGGGAAAGAAAGAGCACTCTACTACTTAAGTCGAGTTCTGCTGGGGGCAGAAAGCAACTACTCCCCCATTGAAAAACACTGCCTGGCGTTGATTTTTGCGATAACAAAGCTCATGCACTATGCGTTGGCGCATGAAGTCCGTCTCATTTCAAGGGTGGACCTAATTAAATACTTGATGTCAAAGGCCATATTGACGGGACGACTCTCTAAATGGGCCCTGCTCTTAATGGAGTTCTCGATAACCTATCGACCTCTCAAGGCAGTGAAAGGCCAGGCCATCGCCGACTTCCTCGCTGAGCATCCGATACCCTCCGATTCTCCTCTGAATTGCGATCTTCCAGACGAACATGCGTTTGATGCGATCGACGGTGATAATACCCGATGGGAGCTTTATTTCGACGGAGCATCCTCCGTGAAGAAGCGCAAACAAAGTACCCCTATAATTAAATCGGGGGTAGGACTCATCTTTATAACTCCACAAGGAGGGATAATGCGCTACGCGTTCTCCCTAACAGAGCCGAGGACAAATAACGAAGCCGAATACGAAGCTCTGATAGCAGGCCTCGAGATCCCCATTGACATGGGAATTGAAAACCTCCTCATATACGGAGATTCTCAACTGGTCGTTAGTCAAGTAAACGGCGACTACCAAACGTGCAAGCCAGAATTGGTAAAGTACGGCGAAAAGGTGCAACAACTGTTGACCCAAATTCCCTCTTATACTTTGGAGAACATACCGCGCGCGGAAAACAGCAAAGCAGACGCGTTGGCCTAACTTGCTAAAGAATTGGCTGACGAGAACCTCAATGACGTTAGAATCGTGATACAAAGCCGTCGGGTGCTTGCCCCAGCAGAAAGATCTCCGGAATCATCCGAAGAAAAAGGAGCGAGCGAGCAGACGACCCTGCAAGTAAAAGATTGGGAAAACGCCGAGGATTGGAGAGAAGTCTTCATAGACTACTTTAAATCCCACCGAATGCCTGAAGAAGCATCCATAAGACATCAGCTCATGAAACGAGCTCTGTCTTTCGCCTTCGTCAACGACACTTTGTACAAGAGGTCGTTTAATTCTCTATGGCTAAGGTGTCTCGGACTTAACAAAGCGAAAAGAGTCGTTCAGGAAGTTCACGACGGACTCTGCGGTTCTCACCAAGCGGGCCCAAAGTTGAAGTTGAAGATAAAACGGATGGGCTACTACTGGCCCACGATGATTCAAGACTGCCTCGAATATGCGAAGCAGTGTCACTCGTGTCAAAATCATGGGGATTTCATCCATCAACATCCAAATCCACTACATCCAACGGTGGCTAGCTGTCCATTCGAAATGTGGGGACTGATATAGTCGGCCCCATCGAACCGGCATCGTCTAGAGGACATCGTTTCATCCTGGCGACGACTGACTACTTCTCCAAATGGGCAGAAGCAGTACCGTTAAGAGAAGTTAAGACGGAGAATATCCTCCATTTCTTCAAGACGCATGTCATATATCGGTTTGGAACTCCGCGACGGATCATCTGCGATAACGGGCCAGCCTACAGAAGCCACAAGATCAGTCGCTTCGCGCAACAGTATAATACAGACTGGAGATATTCCTCGGTTTATAATCCGCGAGCCAACGGACTGGCTGAAGCCTTCAAAAAGACCTTGACAAAGATCATAAAGAAAACGGTGTCCCGAAATAAGAAAGACTGGCACGAAAGACTGCAAGAAGCTCTTTGGGCATATCGAACTACATTCAAGACGGCCACGAACACAACGCCGTACGCATTGGTGTTCGGTACCGAAGCAGTACTCCCCCTCGAGGTAGAGTTACCCTCTCTACGAGTGGCAGTCCACTACGAGCTAACGGACGAAGAAAATGCTCATCTTCGGCTTGAGGAGCTTGATGCCCTTGATGAAACTCGGCTCATAGCACAGCAAAATCTGGAAGCTTATAAAGCAAAGATGACGCGCTCATATGAGAGATTGACCCGACCGAGGACATTCCGCCAAGGCGAACTCGTGTTAGTGGTCAAAAGGCCTATGATCCCCAATCGCGCCAAGCGAGGAAAATTCGAGCCAAACTATGAAGGCCCATACATCATAGATAAGGTCTACCTGGGTGGGGCCTATCTACTCATGGACATGCACGGTGAAAGGCCTTTCAGGCCAATAAACGGTCGCTTCCTAAAGAAATACTATGCTTAATGAGCCATAACCTAGGTCAATGATAGATGACGACGACTATGTCCGCTCGCTATCTTCTTAAGCTTAAGCTTTATAAAAAGTAGCCGGCCTTCTCCATGACGGACCGAAACGTCCTTAAACTAACGACGGACCGAAACGTCCTTAAACTAACGACGGAACGAAATGTCCTTAAACTAACAACAGACCGAAACGTCTTTAAACTAATACCGCAACATTCTTAGGCTGACGAGACAAAAAAAAAATATATATATAATAAATAAAAACGGTATGTCCATAAGCAAAAAGGGCACGGATGAAAACCCGAAAGGGCTCCTGAGTAAAAACAGCAGGGCTACCGGCGAGTGTTCGTGAAAACCCGAAAGGGCGTGACCTCGTAAAAAAAAAGAGAAAAAGAAAATAAAAAGAATAAAAAAAAGCGGTATGTCCATAAGCAAAATGAGCACGGATGAAAACCCGAAAGGGCTCCGTGAGTAAAAACAGCAGGACTACCGGCGAGTGTTTGTGAAAACCTGAAAGGGCACAACCTCGTTAAGGGACACTTATAGGGTCCTCTCGACCTTGTAAGGAGAAACCACCTGCGTGAGATCCTTACGACTCACAAAGGGAGCAGCACACTTAGGGATCCCCACGATTCCTAAGGAGAAAATACACTTGCGAGATCCTCACGACTCGTAAGGAGAACTCTGTTATGGGACCCTCACGGCTCATAAGATTTGAAAGTCTTAAGTTATAGAGACCTAAACCTGTGCTTAAGCAACCCCCACAACCTTCGATACTGCCCTACAAGTGGCTCAATACTGACCCTTGTATACAATCCACGGGCGCGAATAAACGTTTCCCTAACCAAGATCCATTCGTGATTGGGGATATGTTCGCATGGTAAACAACCCTTGTAAATCCTCTCGATTTATGAGGAGAAAACCCTCCTGTAGGATCCTTACGACTTACAGAGGAAACGAACACTTATGAATCCTCACGAGTCCTAAGGAGAAAATACACCTATAAGATCCTCATGACTTGTAGGGAGAAATAACTTTGTGAGACCCTTACGGCTCATGAAGTCAAAAGTCTTAGTTGATAGGACCTTAACCCTGCTCGCTAAGCCACCCTTATTCAACATCGACAGAGGCAGATGATGATTCGCTCCTGGCAATATCCCAGTTGTAGCGGTGCTGATGCCGAAATCGGTGTCTAATTTCAGGTTTACAGCGAAAAGCCGGTAGGCCGCACATGCATACGAAATAGCCGAAATGATGGGGCAACTTGCAATAAAAAGCAGCAAGTAAAATGTATGCATGCAAAATAGCCGAAATGATTGGGCAACTCGCAATAAAAAACAGCGAGTAAAAAATAAAATAAATAGCCGAAATGATTGGGCACCGCGAAAAATAGCCGAAATGATTGGGCAATCGCGACCTTCGCAATATAAAAGCTGAAATGATAGAGCATCGCGGAAATAAAACAAAAAAAATGATGATAAAACTTTGGCCCTACAGTTAAGTCACATCAATCCCTGTATACAATCCAAGGGCGTAAACAAAGAGGGAACCATACTTTCCAAACAGGCTCCGCCAGAAGACGAAGCCAAATCTCGACGGTTCAGTCCAACTCCGAAGAAACCAGTGTCTTCAGCAGATACCTCGACTCACGGATACAAACACTCCTTGACGAGAGCCTCCTGATCCGCGTCGACTCGCAGAGCAACCAATGCCTCCGTGGGAAATTCTCGACTCGTTTCAAACCCCAAGGAAACAAATAATCCTTGGCGCTTGGAAAACAAATAATCCCTAGCAAACTCCTCAACTCACGGATACAAACACTCCTTGACGAGAACCTCTTGATTCGCGTCGACTCGCAGAGCCACCGGTGCCTCCGTGGGAAATCCTCGACTCGTTTCAAACCCCAAGAAAACAAATAATCCTTGGCTCTTGGGAAACAAATAATCCTTGGCGCTTGGGAAACAAATAATCCCTAGCAAACTCCTCGACTCACGGATACAAACACTCCTTGACGAGAACCTCCTGATTCGCGTCGACTCGCAGAGCCACCAGTGCCTCCGTGGGAAATCCTCGACTCGTTTCAAACCCCAAGGAAACAAATAATCCTTGGCGCTTGGGAAACAAATAATCCCTAGCAAACTCCTCGACTCACGGATACAAACACTCCTTTACGAGAGCCTACTGATCCGCGTCGACTCGCAGAGCCACCAGTGCCTCCGTGGGAAATCCTCGACTCGTTTCAAACCCCGAGGAAACAAATAATCCTTGGCGCTTGGGAAACAAATAATCCCTAGCAAACTCCTCGACTCACGGATACAAACACTCCTTGACGAGAGCCTCCTGATCCGCGTCGACTTGCAGAGCCACCAGTGCCTCCGTGGGAAATCCTCGACTCGTTTCAAACCCCAAGGAAACAAATAATCCTTGGCGCTTGGGAAACAAATAATCCCCAGCAAACTCCTCGACTCACGGATACAAACACTCCTTGACGAGAGCCTCCTGATTCGCGTCGACTCGCAGAGCCACCAGTGCCTCCGTGGGAAATCCTCGACTCGTTTCAAACCCCAAGGAAACAAATAATCCTTGGCGCTTGGGAAACAAATAATCCCTAGCAAACTCCTCGACTCACGGATACAAACACTCCTTGACGAGAGCCTCCTGATTCGCGTCGGCTCGCAGAGAAACTAGTGTCTCCGCGGGAAATTCCCGATTCGTCTCAACATGCAAATGAACCCTCAGGCAGCAGGGACTAAAAAAACTTGCTTCCTGAACAATGGGACCCTGCAAGTCAATCCAAAATGGTCTCTTGCATACTATTCACGGGTCTCACTCTCCAAAGTCGAATTTCGACGAGGAGGGAAACAACCGCTTGTGGGTCCTCTCGACTCGTAAGAGGGAAAAATTCTCTTATAGGATCCTTATGACTTATAAGAGAAAACCACACTTAGGAATCCTCACGATTCCTAAGGAGAAAACCCACCTATGAGATCCTCTCGATCCGTAGGGAGAAAAGTCTCTATGAGACCCTCACGGCTTATAGAGTTGAAAAGTCTTAGGCAGCAGATCCGAACCTGCGGCCTAAGCCATCGCTATTTCTTAAGAAAGTCAGGATACTCGTTCTAATCCTCCGTTAACCATGGTTACTAAGACAGCCTATTAACAATAAAAGAAAGAACAAAATGACAGAAAGAACATCCGATTTACATTTGATCAGGCGTTCGAGACGCATTCATTTATGCATGGGCAGAAGACTCAGGACGAGAAATAAGACAAGCTGAAATAAAAAAAAAGGGTTTCCATTCATATTGCTAAAAATTCTTACAATCACAAAAGCAATGAATAAGAAACATTATTCAAATTATTACAACGGTATAACCTCAGATCCGGGGCACGGATTGAGGAATTCAAAAGTAAGGCCATCCATAGTTCTTCTGGCCTTTCTAATTATTCTTATGCGCAGCCTCTCGCGCTCCTCTGTGTCAAGATCCTCGGCAAGCCCTCCCGGCCTTCGATAAGCAGCAACTATCGTCGTCTGCTGGAAGGTTTGATGTAGGATGTCAATGAGGCTGTCCCGCCGTTTCTTCGAGATCAGCCCCGTCAGGTACACTGAATGCACCTTGTCTTCGGCATCATCCAGCGCATTGAGCGGTAGGGCCTCGTGAAGACCCGGAAGTGCTCTCCATATTGCTCCCAACACAACTTTCAAAAGAGCCGAACGACGAGGTAGCAGCCAACCACCGCTTGCGTTCAGACGACCCATGACCTCTGCACATTGAGCGTCTGTAAACTCCCGGTTTTGTTGACGACCCTGTGCGCGGATATCGTCATAGGTGATGAACTCGTGCAAACTGTATAGATGCACCGCCATTATGCCTGGAGGAAATACCACAGGAAGATTAGCGATAAGAGAAAAATAATATCCACAGAGGGCTAAATTCCTCGAGAGCAAAGCTCTGTTCATGGGTTAGAACCCATGAACAAGATCTCTGCAGATCTATAAGTGTTTGAGAGCAAAGCTCTTTTTATGAAACCCCAATGGGGATCTCTTTAGATCAAAAAATCTGTGAGAGCAAAGCTCTTTGACTGAGATTAATTTAATTTAATTTGATTTAAATTAATTTTACCTAAAGTTCCTAACTTTGAAAATGAGCAAAGCTCTACTGATTAAGATTAATTAAAATTAATTTAATCTAAGAATTAATTTTACCTAAGGTTTTTCTAAAAACTTTGGAAAGGAGAGCAAAGCTCTGGAGTTCTTGAAGGCAAGAGCAAAGCTCTGAAGTTTTTTGAAAATAAAAATCTGAAAGATGATAAACATCTGTGGGGGACCAAAGGTCCTATTTATAGCCCTCAAGTGCCTCTTCGACTTCCAAAAGTGGTCACGGTGGGGGGCATTTGTTTCGCCCAATCAGAGCAAAGCTCTGTTGGAATTCAAAATTCAAAATTTTGAAGCAACGCCTCAAATCTCGGGCGCAACGCGCCACATGTCAAGCGCTGATACGTCAGCGCAGCACCCAAGAAGGCGCGCCCAATCAGAGCAAAGCTCTATTTAAATGAAGCAACGCTTCAGTTGCACTGCGCTGTGCGCTGCGCGACACGTGTCAGCGCAGATGCGCTAGCGCAGTTGCGCTGCGCTGAGCACTGCGCGACACGTGTCAACCCAGATGCGCTGCGCGACACGTGTCACGCGCCGGGGCATCTGCGCCAAACAGAATTAAATTTCTAAAAAATCTTTTCTGTTCTTGTTAAAACAAGAAGATTTTCTTCTGCAAAGCAGAAGCCCTTAGATCAAAGATCCAACGGTGGGGAAAATTCCCCAAATCACTCAGAAAAAGATCTCTTTAACAAATTTAACTAATTTATGGGCACTATAAAGAGGACCCTAGGCCTCAATTAAAAAGAAAGGAAGATTTTTTGAAAAAAGTCAAGAGCTTAAAACAGAGAGAGAATTCTGAGAAAATTCCAAGAAAAAGGTAAAAACTTTCACGAGAGAGAAGAAATTTCCTCTAATAGATCATTGATCTAAAAACCAGATCAATGATCTTTACATAATAAACAGTGCTTTGCACTTCTTATGAACCTCTGGTTCTTTAAAACAAGAAAACAACAAAATAAAAATAGTGCTTTGCACTTTTATGAACCTCTGGTTCTTCAAACAAAAAGAAAAATTTATTTTTCTTTGATCTAATTTAGATCAAGAAATCAAATAGTGCTCTGCACTTCTGTTCTTGAATCTAAAAGATTCTTAGTGCTTTGCACTTCCAAACTGCGCTGTTGCGCTCTTAAGAAAGCGCCACGTGTCAGCTACAGAACAACTTGCGCTACGCGCTCTTGAAATAGAGCTTTGCTCTCCGGAATTGGCGCAACTCACTAGAGCGCGCCACGTGTCAGCAGCGCAACAGCGCAGCGCACTGCGCTGTTGCGGTTGCGCTCACCAGAGCATGACACGTATCCTCACCACAAGCGCTTGCGCTCAGTAATTAGCGCAAAGCGCCTGACAAATGCAATGCATTTCTTTTCCTGAAGGGCCAGGCCCAATTAAAAGACCAAGCAGGCCTAATTAAATCGATGCTTTGCATCATTTATAAACGGGCAGACCCCAAACGAAATAATTAAAATGCTACGCATTCTAAAAGGGGCAGAGCCCAAACAAAACAGATGCATTGCATCATTCATAAATGAGCAGAGCTCAGAATAAATTGATGCTCTGCATCTTTATGGGCAGAGCCCAAACAAAAAAGTGGAAGAAATGCAATGCATTATTTAATAAAAGTGTTGAACATTTTCAACTGGACTTAGCCCAATTTTGGCCGTAAGTCCTCAAATTAAATTGACTGAGCATAGCTCTCTCTTAAATCAATTTATATCCGGTTCGAGGGTACATCTCCGAACTCCTCTGGCATACGTCGTTGTAATCATTCAACGTCGTCAGAGAGGTGACGGGTCCCGACGACCACACCCTTCAATATTGGACTGCGGGGTCCTTAAACCCGTGGACCGAAACGTCCTTAAACTAATATCGGACCGAAACGTCCCTAAACTAATATCGGACCGAAACGTCCCTAAACTAATCATGGACCCCCACGTCCCTAAACTGGAATATGGACCACCACGTCCCTAAACTGGCGATGGACCACCACGTCCCTAAACTGTAAAATGGACCACTACGTCCCTAAACTAGAACAATAGAGCCTCCAAATGCTCTTTTGTCGGATCTAAACGGTCCCGTTTAAGTTTATCTTAGCCCCAAACACGGCTAACGTATCCTTAAACATTCAAATGGACTATAAAACCCTAAATCAACTTCGGTTCGAGGGTACATCTCCGAACTCCTCTGACACCTATCGTTGTAATCCTTCAACGATGTCAGAGAGGCGACGAGTCCCAACGGCCGTATATTAAATGGATCACTACGTTAAGTTGATCTTTGTCTAAAACAGGACTAACGTATCCTTAACGAACGTTTAAGTTGATCTTAGCCGCAACGCGACTAATGCATCCTTAAACTAAAAACACCAAACCCAAATCTAAGTAAATACGGATTTGGACTAATCCACGTCCTACGGGCGACGGCATTACTCAGTCTCCATATACAATCCACGGGCAACCACAAAAAAAACAGACACACACGACACGAAGTGAAATTCTGGAGAAGGAGAAAGTTGTTACCGCGATGCGGTAGCGTAATTAACTGCAGGGGCTTGCGCCTGCAGGGAAGAGCATCCCCACAATCAAAAAACCCTCAAGCGAGGGGTAATCTGACGAAGTCTGCTACATCGGCCGCATCCGTCTAAACCTCCGATACACGGTGCCATAAATCAACTTGGCATCTTCGGAGAGGTGGACGGATAAAACCAAATAGCATATGCCCCGAATCTCAGGCCCAGACTGCCAATGTCGTCGGCCGCCATTCGGAGGGGAACAAGGATGTGCTTATAGACCCCAGCTCCCTTGTATATGATCGCCATCATACTGCTGGCAGTCAAGCAAGAATCCTAAGGGCTCTATCAACACGTAATAGCGACCTGTAAGGTCACCTAAAGCAGTACACGATGATAAAGACAAACCATGGTAGCATACTATTCTCTATCAACGTGTAATAGTGAACTACAATGTCACCTAACGCATGTACACGATGATAAAGAAAAATCAGATAGTATACAAACCTCTTGAGTAAGACTGTCCTACCGGTATAGGTCCTCCCTCACTCATTGCAATCACGTGCCTGCGATCCAATAATTGACTCTGAGGGCACTATATCCAACAATCTCCCACTTGCACTCAAGGCTAATTATTGCGATGTCGCATACTCACAGCCCGTGTGATACCGAACACCCAACTCCTCTACTAATCGGTCTCACAAAGACCGTTTGCGAAACTATTGCATTCGAGAAATAGCCTTAACTAGTGGATCCACCCTGATGTTTCTTTCTATGTCTCTCTTAATCTCATGTTCGCGGAGAAACCTATCTCCCAAAATGAGCAATACCTGTCTTAGAATATGTCTTGATATTTGATGGGACCTAGTTCATAAATGAACTCCAAATCCAAACTTCTTAGACTGTATCATCAACTGAACTCAATCAGTAACCTGCGCCATGCCTCCCTCAGTATCCACTTAGACCACCTGTCCAAAATACTGCCCCCTCGTCAGAGGGAAAACTATAACTCTGACAGTCACTCTGTCAACCAGGTCACATTAGAAGCCTGGAATGATAACCGTCTCCCGAAAGAGGCCGTCATTATCATATCCCTAGAACATCCACTTATGTTCTAAAACTGCTTCCGAATGTTTCTCCAGGATTGGATCAATATCATCTAATTGCATCTAGTGCAAAAACAACATCTGGTGTGGTACTTTGACATCTCATGATCAACTCAATTGCCTAAGCAAGTGATCTGTCAATCATGCACATCCCTATCCCCTTTAGTCTGTAATACTCCTTTAGAGAGGGTGACTCCATCACCTGCAGGTACACCACCATGCCAGGAGTCGCATATTCTAAAACACCTTTAGAATACTGTCTAAGTACCCAGATTGGGTCACTACCCAAATCTAGATCTAAAACCATAGATCTAGTAACCAGAATGTCTGATATAATATCCATAATCCTATGTGGAGAAACCACCGTGTGACAACCAAAGTATAACCGATCGTAGTATAGGAATTTTCACTTCGTACTGTGGGTATGTCATCTAAATACCAGGACATCACACCCTACTACTTTTCTTAACAGATCCATCCCCTATTCTGATGAAGTCAAACCTATGACTGTCACATCAGAAATAGATGATCTATCTCCGTTATATCTGCTTTAGTCCAAAAATCGAAATAAGCTACCTTGTCCATTGTGCTTCCACTGCTCCCACTGACTACGACAACCCTCTGGCAGAGTCATATACACGTACACTTCTAGAGCTAGTTTTAGAACGACGCTATACTCATCCTCCTGCCGGGTCTTGTAGCCTGGAACAACAGTAATGGCAAGTCTGGGTAAACAAGAACCTCCCTGTCACCGTCCTTGAGGCTACCGGAGGTACCTCTCGGGTGCCTGAGGTTACCCACTATATCCGCGAAGTGGCTAATGGAATGTCAAACCAGATTGAATCTTTAGGTCCTATTAAAATTTTTCAGTAATCGTTTGCGGTTCTGGAATCACTTCCAGTTCTACCATACTCCCGCTATTATTTTCTGAAAAAAAACCATTTTATCAAAACCGTGGCGAGTCAAGAACAATATCACTATTAATCTTCCAAATGTAGAAAGTCAACCCTCGTTATAGCCCGGGTCAACCCACAAACAGCCATTTCTGAAACGTGCCTTGAGTTATCAGAGTCTGGTTTTAAGTATAAGCCGGACAACTCCCCGTACCTTAACCTAGTTAAGATATGAACCATTCTATATCCATATAGAAACAGAGGCACTGATTTAATTGGAACCAGATTCAAATCATGCAGCTGTCTCCAGTGCATGTCAACTAAATGGAGAGAGGCTGATCAGCATTACTCAACTTAGGAGTGCTTCCAATTATGAGTAACCTGAAAGAGAAGCAAGTTCTCTTAAAACTATTACTATCAACTGAATACTATACACAAGCATCTACATCTTCGATCACCTTGAAGAATCCCCGATACTTGCAACATCTGGTTCTCTACTTTACTCTTATACCTATAACTTCTCAAAACTTGGACCTTGTATTTCTACGAAACACATGTCTAAGAACTAAAGAAGTCAACAAGTAAACAGAATATAGTACGAGGACCTACCCCTTTGTACCTAATAGACACTGGACAATATACAATACTCTTGTACAAGTCCCCTGAGTAAATAACTCAAACCTTGTGCGTCGTAGGTTGAAAATTGTACTATGGTTATGAGAATTACACCGCTGTTTAATGCACCTTACCTAACCATCAACTGATATAGGTAATGTCATGGACATAATTTCAAAAAGTTATATCTCACTTTATAAAAATAAACGTACAGATATATCAATTTGAAATTGGTGCATAACAATGGATATTCAAAACCAAATATCCGCCGTCCGGCAAACAGCCCAGGCGATTTCCTCAAATATCACCAATTACAACGAATTCCGATATAATGAGGATGATCACCTAATTCACAATAACTTACTCCCAGTCATCATCTGTAAAACCATACAGATGTGAGAATCATACCTGGTAAATACATACCCTGGAGCAAGTGTCTAATTGGGAAATCAGTTTTCTATTAACAATGCACAGTGAAACTGAAACATGAATATGTTTCGAAGGGGTATCCGGATATTCCTAGTAATGCCTCTTCCATTATCTGATTCACAACTGTAACCGTATATTTCTTTGCCATCTCTCCAAATCCCTTTATTTGTCTTTAGTCGCTACCTTCTGCACAACATCGTTAGGCTAAATGGTTTTCTTCCTTCCCTACCGTTCGGCACCAGCTTATGGTTTGGAAGAAGACTATCCAATAAGCGTAATAGGTGTACTTTCCTAATCCTAGGATCACTCGCAATGCGAGAGAAGGTAAAGATAAAAGACAACTGAATAAATCTTATTCCTATTTCTCCTGAACCAGAATCCATCCCCGAACTGGAACAAGTTCCTTCGAGTTCGTATATAACCATACGATGGAGTATCCAAATAACTGTGGATCTTCATAGTGATACGGAGTTTCCTGGATAAATACAAATGTGAAGTAGGAGTGGCGATGAAATATTTGGTTTTTTCGTGAATAGCAGTCACAATTTACTTTGCCCTCTTACTAATCCCTTTATTTGTCTTAACTTATTACCTTCTATACACCATCGTTAGGCTAATTGGTTTTCTTCATTCCCTACCGTTCGGCACCTGCCTATGGTTTGGAAGAAGACTATCCAATAAGCGTAATAGGTGTACTATCTCCTAGTCCTAGGAGTACTCGCAACCCGAGAGAAGGTAAAAGGAAAAGACAACTGAATAGTTCTATTCATTTTCTCAAGAACCGGAACCATCCTCGAATCTGGAACAAGTTCCTTCGAGTTCGTATATAACCATACGATGGTTTTATCCAATGGAAGTGGATGTTTGTAGTAATACGAGGTGTTCTGGAGAAAAGGGTAAAAGAAGGAGTGGCAATGAGGTATTCAACTCAGACAATCCAAAAGCAAGTGTTATAAGAAGGTTCGGTCAACTTGGTCACTGAGTCATAGTCAAGGGTCGGGCCATGGTCGCTGCCAAAGAGAGAGAGAAAAGAAATACTCTGCGTGCACTCTAACCTAGATCAGAATGGTAATCAATTTATCTAATCAGGAAACCTCCCACTGTCACCTCAAATTCTCCTCCAAACCTGAAAGAATAATTATTCGGGATCACCCGAGGAGTAAACCAACTCATCAGTGGGAATCGGGATCCAACTATCATTTTATGATAACTGTAGGGTTCCTAGGCACTCTTGTGAAGGTTCATAAAGCATCAAACATACCCGAATAAAATTTTAGATGTGCCGAACAACCCAAAGCCGGGATCTTTGCTAGATTATTAGGGTTTAACATGCAAGATAACATCTTTAATACTAAGTGAGAGGGATTACAACCTTTGTAGTCCGCTCCTTCGCTTCACAAGATCCGAGTAGAAGTCCCTTCGCCGCGATCCACGATCTCCCGGACTCAAGAGAGGCTCCACGACTCGAACGATCCATGATAGCTTGTAGTGTTCCGCTTCTCCGATGATCTACGTCGAAGTTGCTATAACTCAAGCTCTCTCACTCTAATGAGGTGAACACCCTAATCTAATGGGCTAGATTAGATGAGGATGATGGAGTAGTATTTATGCTTTCTTTTTATATCATTTTCTCACAAGAAATCATCACAAAAGAAATCACAAGTGAGCTCTCTCAAAAACTCAAGAGAGAAGAAGATGAAGAATAATGAGATAATACCTTTTATGATGAATAGTAGATAAGAATATATGATTGATATGGAACCATGGTCAAGGATGATAGGCTTAACCTTTGTAGAGAATAAACTAGAGCTAGGGTTTGGAAGATGAAGAATGAGTCAAGAATAAGTATCAACCATAATATCTTAACCAAGACAAAAAGAAATCCTTCTAGAATAATCAAGAAGGAGCAAACCCTAATCAAACCCTAATCTCTTTTTATCATCCCTAAACATGTTTCATAATAAATCATATCATGTCACAATAATATATATCACATATATATTATATATTTGCAACAAAAGAAAATAATACAATTAACATATATCGCATATATATCAATGTATTAATCCGGTGAAAAAATGAAATAATAAAGCAAGCCAATATTAGATAATGTAATACAATATATCATATATATCATTATACATTAAATCATCGAATCAACACTTGATCCGACGATCCGGCTATATCGAATATAACCGACTAATATATCATGTACCGATTCATGGAATCAACACTTGATCCGATGTCCCGGTTCATATCTAAATATCTCGAGAATATAATACGGTATCTCATATCGCATTATCCTCGATCCTGCACATATCACATATGTGCCTCTACTCCGTTTTGCCTGAGCCAAGAAACCTCTGTGTAGGACTCTAAAGAATCGTCAATACGCCGGTAGCAGGTGATGATCATATCAAACACCCACAAGCTGCAAGCGGTCAGCTAAACGTAACAGCCACCCAGGTATTGAGCGATCATCAGATCAACAAGCTAGCCTGTCCGTTCTCCTGTGAATCCAATCAGTAACACTCCCGTACAGTCCGGTATGTTTGTCTGATATGTCGCATATCAAGTCTAGGGGTGGTATACGTCAGACCCCAGTAACCGATAAGTCGTGTCGATGTGAGGCTCATAACAGGTCGAGAAACTACTGGTAACACTTACCAGTATATCTCTATATCAGCCCTGGCCAGGGACTTCCAGTTATAGCCAATCGAACACAGCACAACATCAACTCCCTATACCGGGAGAGACGAATCCCCTCCTATCGCTCATTGCCTCCATGTGATTCGGGACTGTACCCAAAAGCCACCATTTTGCATGCCCTCTTGGACGTGGTAAGGTGAAAATCAAAGCATAGTGGGAATCACACAAGACTCTATGATAATCTCGGGTCTACAGACTACCCTGTACCAGTGTCACCGGAGAACTGCCATCTGACGTGTGGTATATCACCATCTGGGAGTTCTCGGCGAGTCCGTCCAGTGTACCCAGTCTTCACTGAGCACCCGTACACCATCCTTAATGTCAAACACCGATGGATATGGGATCATCCATCGCCCATCATATGGGTCAAGATGCGTATACGCTAGTCTACTCTGGTGTATCGATGCCCTGTCTCGATATACCCTCGACTAGGAACAGTTATAGGATGTACTCATCGACTACCATGGCCCCAGTAGTATGATCTCATCATAGTCCCAGTAGTCGAGTACATATCCTAAGGGCTTTATCAACATGTGAGAGTAAGACAGTAAACCAGTACAAGTCAACATGTTAAGATAAAGTGAAACTAAATAGCATACTATCATGACGAGCAAGAAAGTCCTCTCTGTATATATCTAAGCATCCATCATAATATACATCATATGTACAACAATGACCTCTAGGGCATATACATAACTAACAATCTCCTACTTGCACTAAGGCCAGCTGCTGTAGTATCTCATACCTAGCATCCCGAATAATCTCTCAAACTGTATCTGGGGAATGGCCTTCGTGAGTGGATCCGCAGTGTTGTCCTTCGTATCTACTCTCCTAACCTCGATCTCCCGGCGATCAACTATCTCCCTGATCAGGTGATACCGCCTCAGAATATGTCTGGACTTCTGATAGGACCTGGGTTCCTTGGCCAAAGCCACCGCTCCATTGTTATCGCAATACAAAGGTATTGGATGCTCAATGGATGGAACCACACCAAGTTCACTAATGAACTTCTTAATCCAGACAGCCTCTTTGGCAGCATCGTTGGCAGCGATGTATTCAGCCTCCATCGTCGAGTCTGCAACGGTATCCTGTTTGGAACTCTTCCAACATACCGCCCCTCCATTGAGGGTAAAGACAAATCCTGAGTGCGACTTAGAGTCGTCTTTATCACTTTGAAAGCTAGAATCGGTAAAGGACTCCACCCGGAGTTCTCCGTTACCATACACCAAGAACATGTCTCAAGTCCTTCGCAAGTACTTGAGAATGTTTTCACAGCTGTCCAGTGACTCTCTCCAGGATCTGCTTGATACCGACTCACTACACTTAGTGAGTATGCTACATCGGGTCTGGTACATAGCATCGCATACATGATAGAGCCTACTGCCGAAGCATAGGGTATCCCTTGCATGCGAGCTCTCTCCAAATCAGTCTTGGGAGACATCTCTTTGGAGAGAGTGAGTCCAGAGATCGTGGGTTGGTTCCCACGCTTGGATTCTTCCATACAAAACCTCTTTAGTATGGTGTCAATGTACCTGGATTGGGACAATCCCAGTATCCGTTTAGATCTATCTCTATAGATCATTATTCCCAATATGCAGGAGGCATCACCTAGATCTTTCATTGAGAATCTTTGTGATAAGAAGAGCTTGACTGATTGCAGCATAGGAATATCATTTCCTCTCAAGAGTATGTCATCCACGTACAATACGAGGAAGACAACCTTACTCTCTGCCACCTTCTTATAGATACAAGGTTCATCTATATTTTTGATGAAGTCAAACTCTTTGACTACAACATCAAAACAGATGTTCCAACTCCGCGATGCTTGCTTTAACCCATAAATGGATTTAAGCAGTTTGCACACCTTTCCGCTGCTCCTACTATCTACGAAGCCCTCTGGTTGAGTCATGTACACGCACTCTTCTAAATCACCGTTTAGAAAGTCGGTCTTAACATCCATTTGCCAGATTTCGTAGTCATGGTATGCAGCAATGGCAAGTAAGATCCGGATGGACTTAAGCATAGCCACTGGAGAAAAGGTTTCGTCATAATCCACACCTGGTCGTTGACGAAAACCCTTTGCTACAAGTCTAGCTTTGAAAGTCTCAACTTTTCCATCTACACCAAATTTCTTTTTACAAATCCACTTGCTCCCAATGGGTTTTACCCCTTCAGGAGCATTTTCCAAAGTCCATACTTTATTGGTGTACATGGATTCCATCTCAGATCGACTTGCATCCAGCCATTTCACAGAGTCACCACTCGTGATGGCCTGCTCGAAACTAGTTGGGTCATCATCTTCCATGATGCAATCCTCGCTTCCACCATCAATAAGAAAACCGTAGTATCTCTCAGGTGGACGAGAAACCCTACTAGATCGACGGAGAGGCTGGGGTTCGTCGGGTACTACCGAATCCTCTGGTTCTACTAAATCTTCAGTTACAGCTTGTGTTGCCGGAACTTCTTCCAGTTCTACCTCAGAGCCACTAATCTCTTTTGCAAGAAATTCCTTTTCTAAAAAGGTGGCATGTTGAGCAATAAACACCTTTTGTTGTTCACTGTGGTATAAAAAATATCCATTTGAATGTTTAGGATATCCCACAAACTTACATAGAACTGACCGTGCCTCGAGTTTGTCTGGATTTTGCCTTTTGACATAGGCCAGACAACCCCATATCTTAACTCGTTTAAGACATGGTCTCTTCCCACTCCATATCTCATATGGTGTGGTAGGTACAGATTTAGTTGGAACTTGATTCAATAGGTATGCTGCTGTCTCAAGCGCATACCCCCAAAAGGAAATAGGTAACTCAGCAGTACTCATCATTGAGCGCACCATATCTAATAAGGTGCGATTCCTCCGTTCTGACACACCGTTGTGCTGTGGTGTATAAGGAGGAGTAAGCTGAGAGAGAATCCCATTCTCTTTTAGATAATCTAGGAACTCATTGCTTAAGTATTCTCCTCCTCGATCAGATCGAAGGATCTTAATACTTTTGCCCGTTTGTTTTTCTACTTCGTGCTTATATTCTCTGAATTTCTCAAAAGATTCAGACTTGTGTTTCATCAGGAACACATGTCCGAATCTAGAGAGATCGTCAGTGAATGTAATGAAGTAGGAAGAACCGTTCCTGGCATGCATAGACATGGGACCGCATACATCACTATGTATCAGTACTAAGAGTTCCGTAACTCTTTCTCCTTATCCACTAAACGGAGCTTTGGTCATTTTTCCTTTGAGACATGAATGGCAAGTATCATAAGATGAAAATTCGAATGAATTCAAATATCCATTTTTATGTAACTTAGCTAGCCGTGTCTCATTGATATGGCCAAGTCTACAATGCCACAAGAAGGATTCGTTCATTTCTGAACTTTTCCTCTTGTGTGTGTTTTGTATATTGAGGACTGTATTCTGATTTAGAATGAATATGCCATTATGTAACGAGCCTGATGCAATCAACTTTTGATCTAGGAATATGTTCATAACATTATCCTTTATTACAAAATTATATCCTTCTTTACTTAATAAAGAAACTGATATAATGTTGCACATCATGTTCGGTATATAATAGCACTCATTTAGAATCAGTGTATTACGACTTGGCAATACTAGGTGATATTCGCCAACTGCTTTGGCTGCAATACTTGCACCGTTCCCTACTTGAACGGAATGATCACCTTTTCCCAGTTCTCTACCTTTACGTAGCCCATGTAGCAATTTACATATGTGGGATCCTGACTCGGTATCTAATACCCAGGACGTAGGGTGAACTGAGAAACAGTTCTCAATAACTAACACACCTGAAAATGCATCAACATGCATGTTCTTTTGGGCGGCTTGAGAATCCAGATATTCTCCTATTCCCTGTTCAGTCTTATAACTCTTATAAGAAAGAACGGGTCCAACGTTCCCCTGCTCAGTATAATAAGCGGGTTCAGTCAATACATCCATATTATTATCTTGATTATGGCCTGACATGGTCGCTACCTGGAGAGAGAGAGAAGAAAACACTTTAGCGTATGCTCTTGCAAGATTAGATTGGTTATTATCTTATCTAATCAGGATGTCTCCCACTGTTTTTATCAAATCTTCCTTCAAACCCTAAAAGGTAAGATTAGCCGGGATTAATTACACCCTACAATTTGTCAATTTTTCAGCCAGATCAGTGTCGGTACTTGAGGGAGGTTCCTCGTGCTTTCGCACGGACCTAATTAAAGTAAACCTCGTTTTCCCAGAGGCGTAGCCCCGTTAACACTTTTCTAGACACCTACTTTATCGGCTAATTGTCCTGTGTAAAACTCTCCCAGGAGTAACTCTTAATCGCAGTGGGTATCGGGATCCAACTATCTCATAGGTGGTATGCAATCTCATTGCAAATTTTAACACTTGAAATTCCCGATAATATTTTGCCCCTAGTGTGCTATGACCTTGACAGAGGTCAATAAACCATAGTGCACTAGTCAAGTTCAACCCGTCATTTCTTGATTGAATCAAACCCACTCGCACGACCCTTGACAGAGGTCAACAAGGTCGTACGACTACCCTAATCCAATCACATCACATGCTTTACAGATAATTACTAATCAGCTACCGCACACTACGCCTTGACAGAGGTCAACAAACGCAGCACGAATACTAGATAGTCTTTATCTGAAATGACGGAGGGCTACGACAGGTTTTTCTGAAAACCTATTGCGTAATGAACTTGATATCGTCGTAGAATCAAGTGAAATTTTTGAAATGGAGTGATTTTGAGGCTTTCATTAGTTTTGCTAAAGAGGTCACTCCCGGTGAAGGGATCTCGGCTCTTTCCTCATCGAATAAGGTGTAGGACATATCATATATATCACTGTGGAAAGCAAAACTCTAAAAGCAGTCAAAAGACAAACCGAGTTTTGTAGCATCTGCCAGTTTCGCTAAAGAGGTCACTCCCGGTGAAGGGATCTCGGCTCTTTCCTCATCGAATAAGGTGCAGGGTATATCATATATACCGCTATGCAAAGCAAAACTGTAGCTACCCTTTTTATAAAGTTTTGATTCTACAACATCTTTTAGGTTTCTTTTCTTTTTATTAATCTCATTAATAAAAAATCCCATCAGCTTATGCTTCCTAAGCATTACAGAAGAAACGAAAGCAGTAATATTTATATATCAGCATATATATATATATATATATATAGTATAAGCATTCGTCTCACGCACTAATATGATCTCATCACAGAACATTGCAGCAGAAGAACATATATGAAATATTGGATATACTAGGACGTCCGTGTTTTCAATACGAGCCGGTATAAAACACGGATTCCACGGTCGCGATGAATAGCCAAACCCACATCCCAATACCCCTACGAGAGCGGCAAGTAACACTGCCAATTCTAGAGTTAGGAGACCCGGTCTCGACTCCTCGAGATGGCCTCCCACTGGACCCTAGAACCCGGTTACTTGTGCTCCCCTCCTTGGGTCTACTTAATGCGGAAAAGTAAATAATATACAATGGTGACATCAACCTCATCCCGGAAGTGCCCCAATAAAAGAATATTACATACAAATGAATTTTACATGAATGAAAATAAAAACCCTCATCTCACATAAAACCCCCGGCTATTCAGAACACGACGATCCAATATAACATATCACAGCAACACATAATATCACATATCATCAACGTAAATAAGTATGCATACACCGATCGTCGTAGATGTATAGCAACGAAGACCGGCAATACAACTACATACTACACTTACGGTCACAGAAAAGAAATTGTAAAACTACAATATTTGGAATCCACAATCACTTTAGACATCGTAAATCCGAAATATCACATACTTCGCATTTCATGCCTAACACAATGAATTCCACATATTGTATCACATTCCAGATAAATAGACAGTATTAAACTTTCCGAACAGATAATCAAATACCCAAAATTTCCTAAATTGCTCAACACTTGAGCGGAGTTCAAATAATCCGGAATGTGTCACAGTAGTAGCGGTCCAGCCGTAGAAGGGTCAAGCCAACGCCTCACATGTGGCATGCCATACTGCCCCAAACCTGAAGGTTCAAAAGGCAGTTCAAGACGGTCACATAATCGAGTTAAGGTTTGTTGTCTTCTAGAGGGTCCACAACAAAACTTGCACGCATTTCCGAAAGATTTAAACTCGAGAAAAGATTCAACACTTGAAAAATTTTCGTGTCAGGAAAAAGTGAGTTAATGATATCCGTTCGAACTTTTTAACAGTTTCTAAATATCCGGAAATAATAACGAATTTAAATATTCCGATCGAATCTACGATTACAAAATAAACCCCAGAAAGTTCAACACTTGAGTCAGATTAAAAATACTAAAAAATTATAAATAACAGAGACGGTCATAACTGTAGAAAACAAAAAGTCAAACACTACAGTACGGCCGCGGTTCCGCGGCCCAAGCAAGGATTGGCCGCGGTTCCGTGGCAGTACCAACGGTTCAGCCTGTCGTTTTTCACTGTTACCCTTATAATTCCCTGCTGAATTTTTTAGGAAATTTTAATTCTGAAAAATCACAGTTTTTGAAAAATATCCAGAGAGGGGTTTTATTTTGTCGGTTCGGGTTCGATCGGAGTTTTAACTTCGTAAATACGTCGCCTAATGCTCTAGCTAGGCTCTGATACCACTGTAGGGTTCCTAGGCACTCTTGTGTAGGTTCATAAAGCATCAAACATGCCCGAATAAAATTTTAGATGTGCCGAACAACCCAAAGCCGGGATCTTTGCTAGATTATTAGGGTTTAACATGCAAGATAACATCTTTAATACTAAGTGTGAGGGATTACAACCTTTGTAGTCCGCTCCTTCGCTTCACAAGCTCCGAGTAGAAGTCCCTTCACCGCGATCCACGATCTCCCGGACTCAAGAGAGGCTCCACGACTCGAACGATCCATGCTAGCTTGTAGTGTTCCGCTTCTCCGATGATCTACGTCGAAGTTGCTATAACTCAAGCTCTCTCACTCTAATGAGGTGAACACCCTAATCTAATGGGCTAGATTAGATGAGGATGATGGAGTAGTATTTATGCTTTCTTTTTATATCATTTTCTCATAAGAAATCATCACAAAAGAAATCACAAGTGAGCTCTCTCAAAAACTCAAGAGAGAAGAAGATGAAGAATAATGAGATAATACCTTTTGTGATGAATAGTAGATAAGAATATATGATTGATATGGAACCATGGTCAAGGATGATAGGCTTAACCTTTGTAGAGAATAAACTAGTGCTAGGGTTTGGTTAGGTCAAGAATGAGTCAAGGATAACTATCGACCATAATATCTTAGCCAAGACAAAAAGAAATCCTTCTAGAATAATCAAGAAGGAGCAAACCCTAATCAAACCCTAATCTCTTTTTATCATCCCTAAACATGTTTCATAATAAATCATATCATGTCAAAATAATATATATCACATATATATTATATATTTGCAACAAAAGAAAATAATATAATTAACATATATCGCATATATATCAATGTATTAATCCGGTGAGAAAATAAAATAATAAAGCGAGCCAATATTAGATAATGTAATACAATATATCATATATATCATTATACATTAAATCATCGAATCAACACTTGATCCGACGATCCGGCTATATCGAATATAACCGACTAATATATCATGTACCGATTCATCGAATCAACACTTGATCCGATGTCCCAGTTCATATCTAAATATCTCGAGAATATAATACGGTATCTCATATCGCATTATCCTCGATCCTGCACATATCACATATGTGCCTCTACTCCGTTTTGCCTGAGCCAAGAAACCTCTGTGTAGGACTCTAAAGAATCGTCAATACGCCGGTAGCAGGTGATGATCATATCAAACACCCACAAGCTGCAAGCGGTCAGCTAAACGTAACAGCCACCCAGGTATTGAGCGATCAGAAGATCAACAAGCTAGACTTTCCGTTCTCCTATGAATCCAATCAGTAACACTCCCGTACAGTCCGGTCTGTTCGTCTGATATGTCGCATATCAAGTCTAGGGGTGGTATACGTCAGACCCCAGTAACCGATAAGTCGTGTCGATGTGAAGCTCATAACAGGTCGAGAAACTACTGGTAACACTTACCAGTATATCTCTATATCAGCCCTGGCCAGGGACTTCCAGTTATAGCCAATCGAACACAGCACAACATCAACTCCCTATACCGGGAGAGACGAATCCCCTCCTATCGCTCATTGCCTCCATGTGATTCGGGACTGTACCCAAAAGCCACCGTTTTGCACGCCCTCTTGGACGTGGTAAGGTGGAAATCAAAGCACAGTGGGAATCACACAAGACTCTATGACGATCTCGGGTCTACAGACTACCCTGTACCAGTGTCACCGGAGAACTGCCATCTGACGTGTGGTATATCACCATCTGGGAGTTCTCGGCGAGTCCGTCCAGTGTACCCAGTCTTCACTGAGCACCCATACACCATCCTTGATGTCAAACACCGATGGATATGGGATCATCCATCGCCCATCATATGGGTCAAGATGTGTATACGCTAGTCTACTCTGGTGTATCGATGCCCTGTTTCGATATACCCTCGACTAGGAACAGTTATAGTATGTACTCATCGACTACCATGGCCCCACTAGTATGATCTCATCATAGTCCCAGTAGTCGAGTACAGATCCTAAGGGCTTTATCAACATGTGATAGTAAGACAGTAAACCAGTACAAGTCAACATGTTAAGATAAAGTGAAACTAAATAGCATACTATCATGACGAGCAAGAAAGTCCTCTCTGTATATATCTAAGCATCCATCATAATATACATCATATATACAACAATGGCCTCTAGGGCATATACATAACTAACGATAACGTGATGGAATCCACTCACGTTATCACACTCCAGAAGGTATGCGCATATCTGGCAAGTTTCAGTTTCTTTAGAAACTCCCGATGTGATTTTTGCCCCATGCTCTTATGACCTTGACGAATGCCAACATATCATAAGTCACATGTCAAGTTCTACCCGTCATTGTCCAGGTTAATTTGAACCCACCCGTACATACCCTTGACGAAGGCCAAAATAGTAGTACGACTGTCCCAAACCAACGCATCTATCTATGCAGCAGAAAAGTAACAAATAGCTACCATACACTATGCCTTGACGAAAACCAACATACATAGCATGAATACTAAGTGCTACCTTTCTGAAATGACGGAGGGCTACGAATGGTTTTTGGCGAAAAACCTTTAACGTAATGAACTTGATATCGTTGATGGAACCAGATAGCTTTTTATAAAAATATAGTGGCGAAAACCTTTGCTAAAAGAGGTCACTCCCGGTGAAGGGATCTCGGCTCTTTCCCCGTAGAATGAGATGCAGGATATTCCAACTGAAAACCACGATGCAAAGCAAAAAGTAATCGACTATAGTGAAGTTATTACCCTGACGCAAACTTCTGTCCAAGGGGTCACTCCCGGTGAAGGGATCTCGGCCCTTGCCTCGTCGACTGAGGTGCTGGATATTCATAACCGAATACCACTTTGCAAAACAAAAGAGAACGCCCTTGCAATAACAGCTTTTTGAAAGATTTTCCAACATCAGAATAGGTTTGTTTAGCTTACATTGATCCGAATCAATGCAGTTCCATCAATTGATCACACCACAAAAGAACGAAAATACGATGTACGTATATGCCATCCGCATTCGCCACTGGGTCCCGTCATCACCCGTTAGGTTACTTAATTAACGACAGAGCGGGGACTGGACTAGCGCGGGTGTAAAACATATACAACTTCTACTAGTATATATATCAATATATAATAATCGCTCAAGGCGTGATAAAATGCAACATCACAGAAATATAATAAGCATCACAGAACAATACAGATAATCTGGGATCCCTGGGTTTCATAGAGCCCCTACTGAAACCCGACGTTCCCCTGGTCGTGTGGATAGCCTGTGCAATGAAATCTTAGACCCCTACGGGTGCGGCAAGTTACCCGCCAAAACCTGAAGAGAGGCAGCCCCCTACAACAAAGTGAATGGACCACCCAACACTTCATGGAATCCGGTAACTTGAGGACCCCTCCTTGGGTCAACCTGTACCCCTTACGAGTGCGGCGAATAGCCCGCCAATTCTAGAGTGAATCCCCCTCTGTCTCAACGCCATAAGATGCGGCCCCGCTGCCCTCTAGAACTCGGCTATCCGTGCACCCTACCGCGGGGTAATCCTAGAACGGAAAATAAAATATATACAACGGGTACATCGACCTCAGCCCGGTCGTGCCCCAAAAGAATAATATACAAACAGGCAGTGACGGCAGTCCACATGTCGGACGCTCGCCCCGCAATATCAAATGTACAAATAATACCAAACTGTACTACCATTGCATCCAGGCTATCCACCACGACAAATCCGCAACATCACAGTACAACACAGAACATCAACGTGAATGCCACGTTCGCAAATCCGTCTAAAAGAACTATAGCAATTAGACAGGATTTACCGGTCAAATGACATTCACGGTGGCAGATATAATGTAAATACCGTGAACTAACATGTTTAAAATTTTCGATCGACAAAATTTCCTGAAGTGGGCCCCAAGCACATTACCCAGTACTCAAATAAATCTGGGCCCAAAATAAAATTACCAGAAACCCCTTTTCCAAGTCAGAGACCAACTGAAGAAATTTGGTGTATTTTTGCTACAGGACAGCGGCGGAACCGCGGCCAATGCGTGGGTACGGCGGTGGTTCCGCGGCGCTACAGTGGGTTTAGCTCACCAAATTTTCTCAGTTCTCTTAGAAAACCCAGCACGTATTTCTTCAACACTCAAAATAATTTTTAGAGCACAAAATAAATTCGACAGAAACTTGATGACTTGGAACCGCAGTTTCAGAATTTTCGTTCGATCGAAGTTCTAAACACGTTAGAGCAAGCTAGTAAAGGTTAATGGCGTGGCTCTGATACCATGTAAGTCTACGGTAGCGCTCCGGCTGTCTGTCCGAGGCCAAAATGCGGAAACGAAAACTTTTTCTTAACTTGAAACTGGCGCTATCGAATACTATAAATCTGGATCGAACCATTAACCTACAACTAGCTATCTAGAGAAGGGATAGAAAAGCTATACCGATCGATCCAGGTCCTTTGGTATTTGGCCACCATCCCAAGCTTCTCGCGGCAACTCCGGTCATGATCTCCTCGTCGGAAAGGGCGCCACATCTACGAGTCTTTTTACGGGCTCCCGTTTCATCCGAAGCAACTCGGGCACAAAGCGTGCTAGCCGACGTGTCCAAGGTGTTGTAAAGAATGTTTGTGATCACTTTGTCTCTTGCATCCATTACATGGATGGAGGTTGACGGTGTTGCTATTAATGGAGGTTATGTGCTAGAGGAAGAAGAATGAGGAGAAGCTTTCTCTTCTTTTCTTTTCTTGTGTTGGAGTGATATGATAAAAAGAGAGAGTATGAGATAAAGAATAATACAAGAGCAAAACTACAACCATATGGTTGCCTTTCTCTCTCTCTTTATCATTTCAACACAAATCCATCACATTATGTGACACATGCACAAAGAAAGAGACCATGAGTCACCACTTGTGCATGTGTCACAATAAATGCTCCTAATCATGACATATAGCTCACAATTTCCATTTACAAACATTAATCCAAATGTTTGCAAGAATAAAAAGATACGACAACATCTAAACTAAACTCGTGAAGGATCATAAGGATACCCCTCACCTGTATATACATACCTGCATCCGCATTCCGACCGAATGCGAATGCGATGAGACTAAAGTAATCCAAAAAATCTAATACTAGGATCCGGCTTAAACCAAAGCCCACTAGTATGATCCGTCCGATCATGATCCGTGCACTACTGCACGTATATGATCGAACCCTGCCATATATCATACGGCCTCTACAACGTTTTGCCCAAAACTTGAGAAACTATCTGTGGGGGACTCTAAAGAATCGTCAATACTTTGGCTGTGGATTTAACCACCAGCACGTTGGTGGTACTAGCTGTACGTAACGGGCTACCAGGTATTGACCAAAAGGGAGGTCGATGAGCGAACTCATCCTGACACCCTACTGAGCCTGTCAGTGACAATATCCGTACAGTCCGGTCCGTTCGTGTATGAGCATCGCATGTCGGGCCTAGGGGGTTGGTAAAAGTCAGACCCCCAAAAGCAGTACAAGTCGTGTCGGAGTGTAGCCCAGAACACCCTGAGATACTACTGGAATGCCTACCTGTAAATCTCCTGCCTTGGCCAAGGACTTAGTGTAATGGCTCTCCTAGACACAGCGCGATCTCACCCCCAATACCGGGAGAGACGAAACCCCTGCCGATTCGCTCACTGCCTCCATGTGGCTTGGGACTGTACCCAACTAAAACCTGTTTGCACGACTCCTTTGAGCCGTGGTAGGGTAGTAATCAAAGCACAGTGGGAACTCACATGAGACAAATGACGATCTCAGGTCGATGAACTAACCTGTACACATGTCACCAGAGAACTGCTATCTGAAGTCAGGTATAATACCAACTAGCATGTTCCGGCGAGTCATGTCCGGTGTACTCATAACCCAATGAGCACCTGTATACATCTTAGGTGATCCAACTGACACCAATGGCTTGTGAGACCAGCCACCGCCCCTCGTCGGGGTCTCGACTGTATACACTAGTCTATTAATGGAGTATCGATGCCCAGTCTCGAAACTCCTACGACTAGGGACCACTTTAAGGATGTGCTTATAGACTACCCATCTCTCACGTATATGATCGCCATCGTACTGCTGGTAGTCAAGCAAGAATCCTAAGGGCTCTATCAACGTGTAATAGCGACCTGTAAGGTCACCTAAAGCAGTACATGATGATAAAGACAAACCATGGTAGTACACTATTCTCTATCAACGTGTAATAGTGAACTACAATGTCACCTAAAGTATGTACACGATGATAAAGACAAACCATATAGTATACAAACCTCTCGAGTAAGACTATCCTACCGGTATAGGTCCTCCCTCAATAATTGCAATCACGTGCCTGCGATCCAATAATTGACTCTGAGAACACTATATCTAAATATATATATATATATATATATATATATTGTATCATACATGATACTATTGAGGTGAGATCACCGACTACTAGGTATCTATATAGATCGACTCAGACTTAGGTGGATTTCCTTACCCTTTTGACTGGGCTCGAATCATACTAGTTTTCAAAAGTGGAGAATTATGAGTAATTTAAATACCAAACTGCATGACTCGTATATTGGGTAGGTATATTTTTCAGCGTTGCTGATACTACAGCACTTTCTGTATATTCATGATGTTTCATCGCATTACATGCTTGTACATATGTTATCTGTAATTATTATGAAACCCTGCTGTCAGGACACCAGCACTATTACCGATGATGCGTGTGTTCCACGTACACCTGCTTGACGGCTCACACACATCCTCATCGGTAATTGCCATGTCACGTACACTTTAGAGAATACTATTTCATTGACATAGCTTGCTAGCTGATAGTTGCAATTTGTTATAGCTTTCATATGCTAGTTTAACTGCTGCATTCATTGCATGATATCAGATGCATTCATATATTCATTGGTTATGCAGTATTATGGAGATTTATGCCGGTTTTCACTGTTTATTGACATGGTGATTTGATGATTTCGAATCCTTCTTGAGATTTTCTGGATTTGGAAACCGCATGTGAAAGTTTTATAAACTGATGAGTTATTTTAAAGAGAAAAATGCGGTTTTCCTTGATATGATGAGTCTTGTCCACCATGATGTTTTTCTCGGTTCTGAGATGGTTTTCGAGACCCGATTCTAGGAGTTGGATGAAGCATCTGCGGGTACATGGTGGACCCGGTATGGTACCCCGGGGCAAGAAACTCGAGTTGTAGACGATGAGCCCGGCAGGGGCAGACTGCCTACCGGTGATTGTCTGGCGCGGCGGATATCCAGAGGATACCGTTCGTGGTCGTGTGATTAATTATATGGGCCGATCCGGACTGACGGAGCCTGAGCTATTGAGATATTGAGATTTGAGACACTGAGATATTGAGATTGATGATACAGACCAGTCCGGATAGCCGGAGCCTGAGATATTTAGATATTGAGATTTTTGTTTTGTGTCGATACTTGACACTGATTTCTCTGTTGATTTCATTGATGATACTCGATTTATATACATACAGAAATCTCATTAAATAAAGAAAAAAGTTTTCTCACTCATGATGTATTCTGTTTTCATTCGTAATGCATTCATACATCATATATCTGATATATTTCTATCTGAGGCACCGACACGATCACGTGGTATTGCACTTATATGTAGATGGATCAGGATATTATTTGAGGATATTACTTGATATGACCTAGGATAGCGTCATACATTCGATTTCTGCACTGTGATGTTTTCTACTCACGAGTTGGAAACTCATCCCGTTGTGCCACAGCTTCTTGCAGGTTTTGCCGTACAGGTTTCTTGACGGCTTTGCTGGCACACTGCTTTCTTTGCGTGTGATGGCTTTGGTAGGTGGGTTCACTTGCATCGTGACCCCCATTGTACTTTATTTACATTCAGTTGTATCTAGTAAACTCCATCAACCAACTTGTATATTTATTTGAGACTTAGAGACCAGTTGTATATTAATTCGACCTTAGAGTCACGCGTGTATTATTATGGTTTTCATGTTCATTTTGAGTTTACTTTTGAGTTTTTATCCTCGCCTTTCAGCGTTGTATATTATATTGCTTGAGTAGTTGTGACCGTCGATTGACGAAGAGCCAGCTCCCGCTTGGGGTTGCCTTTATTCATGATATATATGCTTTATCAGGTTTGCATCCGTTTGGGGTCAGTATTTACAAAGGAAACTCTTCCGAAATTTTCAGAAAAGACTTGAGATTTATAAAATGCATACCTCGGCTTATGTTGTTAAACTTCTTGCTTTAAAATTGGTTTTTCCTTCACTCTACTGCTTTACTTGGTTTCGATTTCTGGGTTTTGGCTTACTTAGATTACGTACGCCTCAAGACGTTTCGTAATTTAAGTGCCAGTCACGCTCAGTACTTTCGGGTCGTGACAAAGTTGGTATCAGAGCGTTAGGTTTTACCTTCTGAGTGTAGGATGACCCTTGGTTGATGGAGTAGATGACTTAAGAAGAGTGACGTACCGTGTGTATGTTCCGCGGCATACTTACGATACGATACTCCGCTTAAGAAGCCTTAGGATGTACATTTCTTTGCACGGTATTATCTTCATTCTTATGATCTATCCCCTTCAGTATCGGTTTATGGTTTTGCTGCCACGATTAGACTGGCAGAGAGGGCTACGACTAGAGTTGCGTCAGCACGAGCTCGTCACGGACGAGGACTGACCACGGCGTGATTCCAAGGACATACGATTTGCTTAGAGGTGTCGTTTTATTGTGTTTTCGCGCCAGGAGCGTTTGATGGATCGCTTTTATAAGATTACTCGGACGTGCAGATCAACACTAGAGGATTGGGCCACTGATAGAGGCCAGCCAGATTGTGATGACCGTTGAGGCACCGTTTAGTTGATGATTGAGGCACTGTTCAGCGTGCAGACGAATGAGCCAGTTGTTGCTGCGAATGACGAGATATCGCCCCAGATGTTTGGAGCTGTTGCAGCACGAGTTTATACTTAGAGATATGATAGAAGGTCGCTAGTCACCCGAGAATGAATGACTAGGGCATGTGGTTTTTTCGCTACCCCGATGCGAGGTCATCAGATTGAGTGATTCCAGCTTGAGAAGACTTCACACAGATACGTTGCGAGTCGAAAGGAAACGATCGAATGTCAGAAACCATTTTCTAAGTTTAAAATATTCGGAGAAACATGCGAGTAATTCTACGGACCCTCTAGAAGAATGAAACCCTAACTCTACATAATGACCATGAGAATTCCTTTAATCCTTAGGGTTTGCGGCAGTTCAGCGGTTCCATTAATGAGGCTTGGGTTTGCCCTTCTACGGTTGGTCCATAGGTGCTGTGGCATGTACTCGATATTATTAAACTGTACCTAAGATGTTGAGCTCTTGGGGATTATGAGATTTTGACGAGTCGATCGAAAGATTCAACTTCATTCGGATATCATGTGATGGGATGCATTGCTTGGAAGACTCCAGATACGAGTATAGCCGTTGGAGCACAGTCCATGCAGCCATGAGGAGACGAGTCCGAAGTAGTCGACATTAGAGAAAAGTGGAGTAAGAGGTTCGTACGAGATCTTGATGAGATAACGTTCCACTCCGCTAACATTAGAGATGTGATACGCATGCATAGGCGTCATATATGGATATATCATCCAGAAGGAGTCGCGATGAATATGGAGCCATACCGGAACAAGAAACGGATTTAGTAAGGGATGATGACTTCCGGGCAGTCTGGCAGAGACGAGATTGGGAGAGACTTCGACAGAACCTTTCTGGAATACTATACGAGAAGACTTGGACCCGGGATCAGTCATATTGTGTACACCCGTAGGCCAGAGTTCGGCATCATCGACGAGACATGTTACGAGTGACCATGATAGTTGGCCAGAGATCTATAGGGGATGTGCCAGAGCGGAACTGTTTCCGTTATCTTTGATTTCGGTATTTTGGACAATGTATTTGCATGATTGAGATTTGTGCACCACAGTTGCACTTGACTTCGATTTGATATCATTCGAGATGATGATTTTGATTTCATGCTTATGTTATGCATATGATTTGACTTGTGTTTTCGGCATAGCTTTCATGCACTTTTAGTATTATGATTCGATTTTGTGCATGCTGATGCACATGGTTATGAGATTATATACCACGGTATACCTGATTTGGATCTGGATTTAAGATGTGATGTATACCGTCGATTTCGATTGTGATACTCGATATTTGTTTTCGTGCACCTTGTGCACTTGAATGGGTTTTGCGCATGTTCGGCGCTTGATATTGGATTTCGTGCATGTTGGATGCACTTGATTTAGATTTTATTCGTGCATGATGGATGCACTTGATTTGGATTTTTGCGCATGTTGGGCGCATGATATGAGATGCGATTTTGGTGCACACCATATGCACTAAATCGGGATTCTTCGTGCATATCAGATGCACCTGATATTGCTGTCAGGCACACCCGTTGCCTTGACAGGTGTTTCATGCACACCCGTTGCACTTAGATTTTGTTTCTGTGCACATGTATGGCACATTCATGGATTTCTATTTCCGTGCGCACCAGACGCACACGGCATTCTTATACACATATTGGGATTGATTCTTGTGGAGCAGTACGTTTTTATGATATTTACTATTCGTTTTAGTACTGAGCAGGACTAATCCGAGGATAGTACCTAAAGATATTTTTGCATTCATTGATAGTTATCGAAGGGATTTCCAAAGAGGAGCTATAGTCTCAGTATTTACCTACGTGTCCGAGATGACAAGAAACATTTTATAAAGGAAACCATTCTAAATCGTTTTCAAAACGGCAGGACGTGCATATTAAACAAAGGATATATATATATATATATATATATAGTTATTTTCTTACAATAGACGTCCGCCACTGTGCAGTGATACGCGCTTCGCATAGCGACTTGAAAGGTTTGGCATGCATTTCTTTCAGATGTTTTAATGATGTTTACATGTATAGTTGATGTATATCCTGTTGGTTTTCGTATTGGGCTTTGATATTGATGTCTTCACCATAACTCCGATGATTGCGAGATACTTGACAGAGTTTTGATTTTGGTTTATATACCTGTTTTGCATGCGCATGCATTGCGCTACGATGTGTTTTATGTATTTATGATTTCGGTGCCCCGACGACTTGATCTTTTTACTGGAATATTTTAGTATTTGGGGGAGTTTTAATTTAAATTCGGGGACCGAATTTCTTTAAGGGGGGAAGATTGTAACGGTTTGAAAATCGTTTAGGTGAAATTTCGTAGAATCGGTAAAATAACGGGTGTTTTCCATAAAAAAAAACAAGATATAAATATCTTTTAATGTAAAATTAAATATACCTATTCTAGCTATGAAATTGCTAGTATTTGATTTTTAATTGGCCACTTGTAAATTTCTGATTTTCTTAAAGTTTTTCTGAAATCAATTAATTAAATATTATTTTAAGCCTTCACTAATACATTTAATTAGTGATAATTACAAATTGGAATGGGTTAATATAAGTTTTGTGCATCATGACACATTAAATTAACATGTAAATTATTGATTTTGAAATGAAAAGAAATTTTCATGAAGGTTTTCGAAAATATCAAGGAAAAAGGCTTATTTTGCGAAAATTAAGTTAAATAGATGTGTCATGGTCTTGTTGTTTGAGTTTTGGGCTTTGTTTATTGGAGATTTCCACACCCACACCCCACACACTCACCTCTCCCCCATGTGGCCGAACCCACACAGCAGTCCCCCTCATTTCCCTTTTCCCACTTCAAAAAAAGAGAGAAGAAAACGATGTAATGAAAGATTAAAGAAAAGGGTAATGTTTTAATATTGAGGTATGGGTGTTCTCTCTTTCTTTGACTTCACACCTCACCCCTCGCCTCACCAAACCAGCAGGCCCCCCATTATGCTCGGCCTCATGCTGCAGCAGCCCTCCTTGCTTCTTCCTCATTTCTTGTGTTAAAAATTCCACCAAATGCCCAAAAATCAACACAAAAACCTCACAAAAATAAAAATCCAAGCCCTACCCATTTTTCCTTAGCCTATCTAGTATGGTTCTTGGTGAAAAGAAGATAAATTGGAGGGCTAAGTTTGCTTGTGGGATCTTCAATTTGTTGTGTATAAATTCTAACCCTTTGGTTAATTGTTAGTTAATTACTTTAATTTAGCTATTAAGTGTTTAATTAGGTTCTAAATTGGTTCTAATTGCATGATTGAAAAATCAAGTAAGGGTTTGTGATTCCAATGAGGGTTTATATTTCGTCATTAAGGATGCAATGTATAGTTTCACATCTTAAAATATGCAAAACCTAGTTTGGTTGTTAAATTGCAAATTGTTATATTTAATTTGTCCAAATCATATATTTTTGCAAAACTAGGTTTTATAAAATGTATATATATGTGAGATAAAATTCAAGTGAGGGTTTCTAGTATTAGATTATGGTTCTAATGAGTTGGTTAACATGTTAATTCTATGCAAAACTTAATCTTGTTGCTTATGGCTAATTGTAACATTTAAAATGGTTAAAATTGGATAAAATTGCAAACTAAATTTTTTGGATTTCTACAATTGGTGTGATAAAATTATAGCAATGGTTTGTATGACGTAGTTATGATATTTAGTGAACATTGTGGCCATTAGAATTGTTAAAACATCAAGTTTTGTTTTAAAACGGCTAATTGATGCTTACTAGGTTTCTTGTAATAAATCGATTTGATCAATTTATTAGTTTTGATGATTTGCACCCTATTTCTTATATATATTTAGTGTGTTGTGAAACCACGAATGGTACGTTTGGGTTTTTCTCGATCAATCGGCGTCTGTACGCCGATGTCGAGGGTTATTTGGTTCTTTTGCATGAGCGGACCATAGTTTTGACCTATGTGAGATTCGTGTGTCGTTTTGGTCATGAGTCGGATTTTAATGCGATACGATGTGTTATGATACGTAGGTACCCTCACGAGGACTTCGAGACGACAAGCAAGTGCGTGGCGACATGGGCATCGGCAAGAGAAGATCAAGATGAGTAGATTTATATCTACGGGGGAAGTCGGGTGGATGGCGTATAGCACCCCCGCAAAGTTGTAAGAAATGATGTGATGTGATATAGATGTGCATTTATGTGTTATTGAGAGATATGAACACTTATCAAGAAAGGCATTAGGAGATCATGGGTTAATGTTAGCGAGATTTGAGGAAAGTGGTTTAGTTGGTTTCTTAGTCGCGAACCCTAGAGTGAGGTTGTTCCACATACACATACACGCATGGGATATGGTTTTGGGTGTATACGTCATATGTATGTATATATATATGTGTATAGGTGGATGTGTTGGTACTTATATATATATATATATATATATATATATACATACATATACACACACACGCGTATATACGGAGGTTGAGGATAGTATATGGTACTTGGAGATGAGTCGATGTGATTGGGCATGATGCCGTGAGATCAGTGATGTGATTTGGTTCGTACTATGAGATACGACAAGAGATTATAGAGGATCTTTAGGCGATGTGTTTCAGACACACGCACATATATTTGTTGGTGGTATCAGTTTGTATTAGACTTAGATCTGTACCCAAGTTCATAACATATGATGATATGGATACCAGATGAGTAATGAGATAAATATGATATTTGACCCGTACCCAGATTTGGGATGCCGTACGATAGATTTACCGTACGAGATATAGTTATGATGTTAGATCCGTACTCTTGACTCGAGAATGTCATATATATATATATATATATATATATATATATATATATATATTGTATCGTACGTGATACTATTGAGGCGAGATCACCGACTACTAGGTATATATATAGATCGACTCAGACTTAGGTGGATTTCCTTACCCTTTTGACTGGGCTCGAGTCATACTAGTTTTCAAAAGTGGATAATTGTAAGTAATTTAAATACCAAACTGTATGACTCGTATATTGGGTAGGTATATTTTTCAGCGTTGCTGTTATTACATCACTTTCTGTATATTCATGATGTTTCATCGCATTACATGCTTGTACATATGTTATCTGTAACTATTATGAAACCCTGCTGTCAGACCACCAGCACCATTACCGATGATGCGTATGTTCCACGTACACCTGCTTGCCGGCTCACACACATCATCATCGGTAATTGCCATGTCACGTATACTTTAGAGAATACTATTTCATTGACACAGCTTGCTAGCTGATAGTTGCAATATGTTATAGCTTTCATATGCTAGTTTAACTATTGCATTCATTGCATAATATTAGATGCATTCATATATTCATTTGTTATGCAGTATTATGGAGATTTGTGCCGGTTTTCACTGTTTATTGACATGGTGATTTGATGATTTCGGATCCTTGAGATTTTCTGGATTTGGAAACCGCATGTGAAAGTTTTATAAACTGATGAGTTATTTTAAAGAGAAAAATGCGGTTTTCCTTGATATGATGAGTCTTGTCCACCATGATGTTTTTCTCGGTTCTGAGATGGTTTTCGAGACCCGATTCGAGGAGTTGGATGAACCATCTGCGGGTACATGGTGGACCTGGTATGGTACCCCGGGGAAAGAATCTCGAGTTGTAGACGATGAGCCCGGCAGGGGCAGATTGCCTACCGGTGATTGACTGGCGCGGAACATATCCGGAGGATACCGTTCGTGGTCGTGTGATTAATGATATGGGCCGATCCGGATAGACGGAGCCCGAGGTATTGTGATATTGAGATATTGAGATTTGAGACACTGAGATATTGAGATTGATGATACAGGCCAGTCCGGATAGCCGGAGCCTGAGATATTGAGATTTATGTTTTGTGTCGATACTTGACACTGATTTCTCTGTTGATTTCATTGATAATACTCGATTTATATACATACAAAAATCTCATTAAATAAAGAAAAAAGTTGTCTCACTCATGATGTATTCTGTTTTCCTTCGTAATGCATTCATACATCATATATTTGATATGTTTCTATCTGAGGCACTGACACGAGCACGTGGTATTGCACTTATATGTAGATGGATCAGGATATTATTTGAGGATATTACTTGATATGACCTAGGATAGCGTCATACATTCGATTTCTGCTCTTTGATGTTTTCTACTCACGAGTTGGAAACTCACCCCCGTTGTGCCACAGCTTCTTGCAGGTTTTGCCGTACAGGTTTCATGACGGCTTTGCTAGCACACTGCTTTCTTTGCGGGTGATGGCTTTGGTAGGTGGGTTCACATGCATCGTGACCCCCATTGTACTTTATTTACATTCAGTTGTATCTAGTAAACTCCATCAACCAACTTGTATATTTATTTGAGACTTAGAGACCAGTTGTATATTAATTCGACCTTAGAGTCGCGTGTGTATTATTATGGTTTTCATGTTGATTTTGAGTTTCCTTTTGAGTTTTTATCCTAGCCCTTCGGCGTTGTATATTATATTGCTTGCGTGGTTGTGACCGTCGATTGACGAAGAGCTAGCTCCCGCTTGGGGATGCCTTTATTCCTGATATATATGCTTTATCTGGTTTGTACCCGTTTGGGGTTAGTATTTACAAAGGAAACTCTGCCGAAATTTTCAGAAAAGACTTCAGATTTTAAAAATGCATATCTCGGCTTATGTTGTTAAACTTCTTGCTTTAAAGTTAGTTTTTCCTTCACTCTACTGTTTTACTTGGTTTTGATTTCTGGGTTTTGGCTTACATAGATTACGTACGCCACGAGACGTTTCGTAATTTAAGTGCCAGTCACGCTCGGTACTTTCGGGTCGTGACAGCCACATCCCTCAAAAAACCGGCCTCTTCAGTTTTCCTAAGGTGAATTGCGTCGTGTTTTGGTCTGTGTTCTTATCCAGTGGAGTTTGGGTTTCAGGTGTTGCTAGTTTTTGTCCAAGTTTGATTTTCTGTTGTTTTTCTGATCGAGGCAATTTAGAGTGTTTCAAAGTCGTTTTATTTGACACTGTTTAATAGTTTACAGTACATTCAATTTTATCTGCGACCGTGAATGTCATTCGATCAGTAAACCCGTCTATCTGCTATATGTCCTTTTAGACGAGTTTGTGAACATGATATTCGCGTTGATGTTTTGTGTTTATGCTGTGATTGTGGTTGGATAGTCGTGATGGATAGCATGTGGTGCAATGTTAGCAATATAGTTTATATTCAATTGTATATTTGTTATTGTGGGGCGAGCGTCCGACATGTGGACTGCCGTCTTTGCCAGGTTGTATATTATTTGATTGGGGCAGGACCGGGTTGAGGTCGATGTCACCATTTGTACATATTATTTTCATTTTCTGTACTAGGATTACCCCGTGGTGGAGTGCACGAATAGCCGGGTTTTAGAAGGAAATGAGCCCGTAACTCATGGCATTGGGATAGAGGGGCTTCATTCTAGAATTGGCGGGCTATTCGCCGCACTCGTAGGGGGTATAGTTTGACCCACGGATGGGCGCCCAAGTTACCGGATTCCGTGAAGTGCTGGGTAGCCCATTCACTTTGTTGAAGGAGGCTGCCTCACTTCTGGGATTGGCGGGTAACTTGCCGCACTCGTAGGGGTCCAGGTTTTCATTGCACAGGCTATCCACACGATCGGAAACGCCGGGTTTTATTTGCGGCTCAAAATGAAACCCGGGGCTCCAAGATTATCCACCTTTCTATATTGTTGGCTGAGATTCTGTGATGTTGATTATTATCATGCCTAAGACGAATGATGTATATACTTATATATATACTAGTAGATGTTGTATATGTTTTGCACCTGCGCTAGTCCAGCCCCCGCTCTGTCGTTAGTTAAGTAACCTAACGGATGATGACGGGCCCTGTGGCGAATGCGGATGGCATATACGTATATTGTATTTTCGTTCTTTTTGTGGTGTGATAGGATTAACTGATGGGACTGCATTAATTTTGATTAATGCAAGAAAATAAACCTAAAAGATGTTGTTGGAACAAATTTCAAAAACCTACAGTTATATTCTTTCGCTTTGCATAGTGGTATTTGGTCATGAATATCCAGAACCTCATTCTACGAGGCAAGAGCCGAGATCCCTTCACGGGGAGTGACCACTATACTATAGATTACTCGGTTTTTTTCAAAACCAGAAAATTTTCAAAACGCGGAGCTTAAACCACTCTTTTTAAAGCTATCAGGTTCCTTCAACTATATCAAGTTCATTACGTTAACGAGTTTTTTGCCAAAAACCCAGCCGTAGCCCTCCATCATTTCTTACTAGTATTACTTAGTATTCATGTTGTGTATGTTAACTTCTGTTAAGGCATAGTGAATGGTAGCTAAGCAATGCTCGTATGTTGCATAGATAGATGCGATTATTTAGGAAGTCACACAGTCAATTTGACTCTGTCAAGGACTTGTGCGGGTGGGTCTAAATCAATCCAGGACAATGACGGGTTGAACTTGACTTGCGACTTATGACATGTTGACCTCTATCAAGGTCATGAAGCCGCTTGGGGCAAAAACTACATCGGGAGTTTCAAATATACAGGAAACTTGCAGATTTAGCATACCTTCTGGAGTGTAGTGACTAGAGTGGATTCCATCTAGGTCATCACACAATGATAGTTGGATCCCGATCCCACTGATGAGTTGGATTACTCTCGGATAATTATTTCACTTAACAATCAATGCTATAAACCAAGTAGGTGTCTAGAACAGTATTAGCGGGGCTACGCCTCCGGGGAAAAGAGGTTATATAATTAAGGAACTTCGCGAAAGCGTTGGAAAACCTCCCTCGAAGTACCAACACTAGCCTGGATAAAAGGTTAAACAAGTATTGTGACATGCAATTAAATCCTGACTAGTTCTTCTTTTAGGGTTTGAAGAAGAATTCGAGGAAACAGTGAGAGACATCCTGGTTAGATAAATTAATAACCAATCTTATCTTGCAAGAGCGCACACTGAGTGTTTCTTTTCTCTCTCTCCAGGTAGCAACCATTTCACGCCCTAATCAAAATAATAAAATGTATCGCTTTACCGATCCGAATTCTTATTCGGGGCCTGGGAACGTCGGTTTGGCTCTAACTTATGATGGCGATCGTAAGTATGAGCAGAGGAAAGAAAATAGTCTGGATTCCAAGGAGACCCCAATGAAAAAGAAGTATATTAATGCATCTACTTCAGGTGTTCTTGTAATTGATAACAGCTTTTCGGTTAGTCCTACCTCCTGTGTACTAGATACCGGATTAGGATCTCATATCTGTAATTTATTACAGGGACTGAGAAAAAGTAGGATAGTTAGACATGGTGATATGTCCTTCAGAGTAGGGAATGGAGCACAAGTTGATGCTGCAGCCGTCAGTGAATATCACCTAATGTTGCCAAATGACAATACTATAATTTTGAACAATTGCTACTATGTACCTTCCATGGTTTGCAACATAATATCTGTAAGTCTACGGTAGCGCCCCGGCCGTCTGTCCGAGGCCAAAATGCGGAAACAAAAACTTTTTCTTAACTTGAAACTGGCGCTATCGTATACTTTTTCCCGGATCGAACCATTAACCTACAACTAGCTATCTAGAGAGAGGGTTGGAAAACTATACCGATCAATTCGTGTCCTTCGGTCTTTGGCCACCATCCCAAGCTCCTCGCGGCATCTCCGGTCTCGATCTCCTCGTCGGAAAGGGCACCACATCATCGATTCCTTTTACGGGCTCCCGCTTCATCCGAAGCAACTTGAGCACGAAGTGTGCTAGCCGACGTGTCTAAGGTGATGTAGAGAATGTGTGTGATCATTTTGTCTCTTGCATCCATTGATTTGGATGGAGGTTAGAGGTGTTGCCATTAATGGAGATTTTGAGCTAGAGGAGGAAGAAGAAGAAGCAGCTTTCTTTTTCCTTTTGTGATGGAATGATAAAATGAGAGAGAGCTCTAGCATAAAAAATACAAGACCAAAACTCCTATATGGCAGCCCCCCTCTCTCTCTTCTTATCATATCATCACAAATCTATCAAATAATGTGACACATGCACAAAGAAAGAGACCATGAGTCAAATAATGTGCATGTGTCACAATTAATGCTCCAAATGATGATATTTAGCTCTCAATTTCCATTGACAAACATTAATCCAAATGTTTGCAACAATAAAAAGATATGGCAACATCTAAATTAAACTCGTGACGGATCACAAGGATACCCCTCACCTGTATATACATACCTGCATCCGCATTCCGATCGAATGCGAATGCGATGAGACTAAAGTAATCGAACAAATCTAATACTAGGATCTGGTTTAAACCAAAGCCCACTAGTATGATCCGCCCGATCATGATCCGTGCACTACCGCACGTATATGATCGGACCCTGCCATATGTCATACGGCCTCTACAACGTTTTGCCCGAAACTTGTGAAACTGTCTGTGGGGGACTCTAAAGACTCGTCAATACTTTTGGCTGTGGATTTAACCACAAGCACGTCAGAGGTACTAGCCGTACGTAACGGGCTATCAGGTATTGACCAAAAAGGAGGTCGATGAGCGAACTCATCCTGACACCCTACTGAGCCTGTCAGTGACAATATACGTACAGTCCAGTCCGTTCGTCTATGAGCATCGCATGTCGAGCCTAGGGGGTTGGTAAAAGTTAGACCCCCAAAACCGGTACCAGTCGTGTCGGAGTGTAGCCCAGAACATTCTGAGATACTACTGGAATACCTATCAGTAAATCTTCTGCCTTGGCCAAGGACTTCGTGTACTGGCTCTCCTAGACACAGCACGATCTCACCCCCAATACGAAACCCCTGCCGATCCGCTCACTGCCTCTATGTGGCTCGGGACTGTACCCAACTAAAACCTGTTTGCACGAATCCTTTGAGCCGTGGTAGGGTAGTAATCAAAGCACAGTGGGAACTCACACGAGACAAATGACGATCTCAGGTCGATGAACTAACATGTATACATGTCACCAGGGAACTGCTATCTGACGTCATGTATAATACCAACTAGCATGTTCCCGGTGAGTCCTGTCTGGTGTATACATAACCCAATGAGCACCTGTATACTTCTTTGGTGATCCAACTGACACCAATGGCTTGTGAGACCGGCCACCGCCCCTCGTCGAGGTCTCGACTGTATACACCAGTCTACTAATGGAGTATCGATGCCCAGTCTCGAAACTCCCACGACTAGGGACCACTTTAAGGATGTTCTTATAGACTACCCAACTCTCACGTATATGATCGCCATCATACTGCTGGTAGTCAAGCAAGAATCCTAAGGGCTCTATCAACGTGCAATAGTGATCTGTAATATCACCTAAAGCAGTACACGATGATAAAGATAAACCAGATAGCATACTATTCTCTATCAACGTGTAACAGTGAACAACAATGTCACTTAAAGCATGTACATGATGATAGAGACAAATCAGATAGCATACTATCGTCTTGAGTAAGACTGTTCTACAGGCATATGTCCTCCCTTAATCATTGCAATCACGTGCCTGCGATCCAATAATTGACTATGAGGGTACTATATCCAACAATCTCCCACTTGCACTCAAGGCTAATTATTGCGATGTCACATACTCATAGCCCGTGTGATACCGAACACCCAACTCCTCTACTAATCAGTCTCACAAAATCCGTTTGCGAAACTAATGTGTTCGAGGAATAGACTCAGTGAGTGGATCCGCCCTGATGTTTCTTTCTATATCTCTCTTAATCTCAAGTTTGCGGAGAAAGCAATCTCCCGAAATGAGCAATACCTGTCTTAGAATATGTCTGTATATCTGATGGGACCTAGCTCATAAATGAACTCCAAATCCAAACTTCTTAGACTGTATCGTCAACTGAACTTAATCAGTATCCTGCGTCATGCCTCCCTCAGTGTCCTCTTGGATTACCTGTCCAAAACACTTCCCCTCATCAGAGGGAAAACTATAACTCTGACAGTCACTCTGTCATCCAAGTTACCTTGGAAGCCTGGAATGATAACCGTCCCCCGAAAGAGGCTGCCGTTATCATATCCCTAGAACATCCACTTATGTTCTAAAACTGCTTCCGAATGTTTCTCTAGGATTGGATTAATATCAACTTATTGCATCTCGTGCAAAAACAACATCTTGTGTGGTACTTAACATCTCATGATCAACTCAATTGCCTAAGCAAGTGATCTGCCGATCATGCACATCCCTCTCCCCTTTAGTCTGTAAGACACCTTTAGAGAGGGTGTCTCCATCACCTGTAGGTACACTACCGTGCCAGGAGTCGTCCATTCTAAAACACCTTTAGAATACTGTCTAAGTACCCAAATTGGGACACTTCCCAAATCTAGATCTAAAACCATAGATCTAGTAACTAGAATGTCTGATATTATATCTATATCCTATATGGAGAAACCACTGTGTGACAACCAAAGTATAACCGATTGTAGTATAGGAATTTCACTTCCTACTCTGTGTATGTCATCCAAATACCAGGACATCACACCCTACTACCTTCTTAACAGATCTATCCCCTATTCTGATGAAGTCAAACCTATGACTGCCACATCAGAAATAGTTGATCTATCTCCGCTATATCTGCTTTAGTTTATAAATAGACACAAGCTACTTGTCCACTATGCTTCCGCTGCTCCCACTGACTACGACAACCCTCTGGCAGAGTCATATACACGTACACTTCTAAAGCTAGTTTGGAACGACGCTATACTCATCCTCATGCCGGGTCTCATAGCCTGGAACAATAGTAGTGTCAAGACTGGGTAAACAAGAACCTCCCTGTCACCGTCCTTGAGCATACCGAAGTACCTCTCGAGTGCCTGAGGTTACCCACTATACCTGCGGAGTGGCTAATGGAATGTCAAACTAGATTGAATCTTTAGGTTCTTATCAAATTTTCAGTAATCGTTTGCGGTTCTGGAATCACTTCCAGTTCTACCATACTCCCACTACTGTTTTCTGAAAAAATCCATTTTTATTAAAACTGTGGCGAGTTAAGAACAATATCACTATTGATATTCCAGATGGTAGAAAGTTAACCCTCTCATATCCCGGGTCAACCCACAAACATCCATTACAGAAACGTGCCTTAAGTTATCCAGAGTCTGGTTTTAAGCATAAGCCGGACAACTCCCTGTACCTTAACATCGTTAAGATATGAACCGTTCTATATCCAATATAGAAACAGAGGCACTGATTTAATTGGAACCAGATTCAAATCATGCAGCTGTCTCCAGTGCATGTCAACTAAATGGAGAGAGGCCGATCACCATTACTTAACTTAGAAATACATCCAGATATGAGTAACCTGAAAGAGAAACAAGTTCTCATAATCATTACTATCAACTGAATACCATACACAAGTATCCACATCTTCGATCACCTTGAAGAATCCTGATACTTTCAATACCTGGTTCTCTACTTTATTCATATACCTATAACTTCTCAAAACTTGGACCTTGTGTTTCTACGAAACAATTGTCTAAGAACTAGAGAAGCCATAAGTAAACAGAATATAGTACGAGGACCAACCCCCTTGTCCTAATGGACACTGGACAACATACAATACTCTGTATAAGTCCCCTGAGTTGAATAACTCATTCCCTATGTGTCGTAGGTAGAAAACTGTACTTATGGTTAAGAAGAATTACACCGCTGTTTAATGCTCCTTACTTAACCATCCACTGATATAGGTAAATGTCATCGACATAATTTCAAAAAGTTATATCTCACTTTATGAAAATAAACGTACAGATATATCAATTTGAAATTGGTGCATAACAATGGATATTCAAAACCAAATATTTGCCGTCCGGCAAACAGCCAAGGCGATTTCCTAAAATATCACCAATTACAACGAATCCCGATATAATGAGGATGATCACCTAATTCCTAATAACTTACTCGTACTCATCATCTGTAAAACCATACAGATGTGAGAATCATACCAGGTAAATACATACCCTGGAGCAAGTGTCTAATTGGGAAATCAGTTTTCTATTAACAATACACAGTGAAACTGAAACATGTAAATGTTTCGAAGGGGTATCCGGGTATTCCTAGTAATGCCTCTTCCATTATCAAGATTCATGACTATAACCATATATTTCTTTTCCATCTCTCCAAATCCCTTTATATATCTTTAGTCATTACCTTCTGCACACCCCTTTAGGCTAAATGGTTTTCTTCCTTCCCTACCGTTCGGCACCAGCCTATGGTTTGGAAGAAGACTATCCAATAAGCATAATGGGTGTACTCTCCTAATCCTAGGAGTACTCATAACCTGAGAGAAGGTGAAGATAAAAAATAACTGAATAAATCTTATTCCTATATTTCCTGAACCAGAATCCATCCCCGAATTGGAACAAGTTCCTTCGAGTTCGTATATAACCATACGATGGAGTATCTAAATAACTGTGGATCTTCGTAGTGATACGGAGTGTTCTGGAGAAATACAAAGGTGAAGTAGGAGTAGCGATGAAATACTTGGTTTGGTCGTGAATAGTAGTCGCAATTTACTCTGCCCTCTTTCTAATCCCTTTATTTGTCTTAACTTATTACCTTCTGCACAACATCGTTAGGCTAATTGGTTTTCTTCATTCCCCACTATTCGGCACCTACCTATGGTTTGGAAGAAGACTATCCAATTAGCGTAATAGGTGTACCGTCCTAATCCAAGGAACACTCGCAACCTGAGAGAAGGTAAAAGGAAAAGACAACCGAATAGTCTTATTCGTTTTCTCCAGAACCGGAAACCATCCTCGAATCTGGAACAAGTTCCTTCGAGTTCGTATATAACTATACGATGGTTTTATCCAATGGATGTGGATGTTCGTAGTAATACGGGGTGTTCTGGAGAAGTGGGTAAAAGTAGGAGTGGCAATGAGGTACGCAACTCTGACAATCCAAAAGCCACTGTTCAAAAAGGTTCGGTCAACTTGGTCACTGAGTCATAGTCTAGGGTCGGGTCATGGTCGCTGCCAAAGAGAGAGAGAAAAGAAACACTCAGCGTGCACTCTAACCTAGATCAGAATGGTTATCATTTTATCTAATCAGGAAACCTCCCACTGTAACCTCAAATTCTCCTCCAAACTTGAAAGAAGAATTAGTCGGGATCACCCGAGGAGTAAACCAACTCATCAGTAGGAATCGAGATCCAACTATCATCGCATGATAACGTGATGGAATCCACTCACGTTATCACACTCCAGAAGGTATGTGCATATCCGGCAAGTTTCAGTTTCTTTAGAAACTCCCAATGTGAATTTTACCCCATGCTTTTATGACCTTGAAGAAGGTCAACAAATGATAAGTCACATGTCAAGTTCTACCCGTCATTGTCCAGGTTAATTTGAACCCACCCGTATAAGCCCTTGGCGAAGGTCTACAAGGTTATACGATTGTGCCAAACCAACGCATCTATCTATGCAACAGAAAGGTAACAAGCAGCTACCATACACTATGCCTTGACGAAGGTCAACAAACATAGCATGAATACTAAGTGCTACCCGTCTGAAATGACGGAGGGCTACGAATGGTTTTTGGTGAAAAACCTTTAACGTAATGAACATGATATCGTTGATGGAACCGGATAGCTTTTTATAAAAATATAGTGGCGAAAACCATTGCTAAAGAGGTCACTCCCGGTGAAGAGATCTCGGCTCTTTCCCCGTAGAATGAGGTGAAACATATTCCAACTGAATACCACGATGCAAAGCAAAAAGTAATCGACTATAGTGAAGTTATTACCCTGACGCAAACTTCTGTCCAAGGGGTCACTCCCGTTGAAGGGATCTCGGCCCTTGCCTCATCGACTGAGGTGCTGGATATTCGTAACCGAATACCACTGTGCAAAACAAAAGAGAACGTCCTTACAATAACAGCTTTTTGAAAAAATGTTCCAACAATATCAGAATAGGTTTGTTTAGCTTGCATTCATCTGAATCAATGCAGTCCCATCAATTGATCACACCACAAAAGAACGAAAATACGATCTACGTATATGCCATCCGCATTCGCCACTGGGTCCCGTCATCACCCGTTAGGTTACTTAACTAACGACAGAGCGGGGACAGGACTAGCGCGGGTGTAAAACATATACAACATCTAATAGTATATATATCAATATATAATAATCGCTCAAGGCGTGATAAAATGCAACATCACAGAAATGTAATAAGCATCACAGAACAATACAGATAGTCTCGGATCCCCAGGTTTCATAGAGCCGCTACTGAAACCCGACGTTCCTCTTGTCGTGTGGATAGCCTGTGCAACGAAAACCTAGATCCCTATGGGTGCGGCAAGTTACCCGCCAACACCTGAAGAGAGGCAGCCCCTTTCAACAAAGTGAATGGACCGCCCAACACTTCACGGAATCCGGTAACTTGAGCACCCCTCCTTGGGTCAACCTATACCCCCTATGAGTGCGGCGAATAGCCCGCCAATTCTATAGTAAAGCCCCCTCTGTCTTAAAGCCATGAGATGCGGGCCCGTTGCCCTCTAGAACCCGGCTATCTGTGCATCCCATCGCGGGGTAATCCTAGTACAGAAAGTAAAATATATACAACGGGTACATCGACCTCAGCCCGGTCGTGCCCCAAAAGAATAATATACAAACAGACAGAGACGGCAGTCCACATGTCGGACGCTCGCCCGGCAATATCAAATGTACATATACAACCAAACTGTACTACCATTGCATCCAGGCTATCCACCACGAAAAATCCGCAACATCACAGCACAACATAGAACATCAACATGAATGTCACGTTCGCAAATCCTTCTAAAAGGGCTATAGCAATTAGACAGGATTTACCGCTCGAATGATATTCACGGTCACAGATATAAAGTAAGCACTGTAAACTAACATGTTTAAAATTTTCGATCGATAAAATTTCCTGAAGTGGGCCCCAAGCACAATTCCCAGTACTCAAACAAATCTGGGCCCAAACAAAAAATACCAGAAACCCCATTTCCATGTCAGAGACCACTGTGGAAATTATGGTGGACTGATGCTACAGTACGGCGGCGGAACCGCGGCCAAAACGTGAGTATGTCCACGGTTCCGCCGCGCTACAGTGAAATCAGCCTACAAAATTTCTGCAGTTTTCTTAGAAAAGCCTGCCAGATTTTCTGCAATACTCAAAATAATTTTTTGACGACAATAAAAATTCGACAGAAACTTCATGATTGGAAATGCAGTTTTGGAAAATTTCGTTCGATCGAAGTTCTAAACACGCTAGAGGAAAGTAGTAAAGGTTAATGGCGTGGCTATGATACCATGTAAGTTTACGGTAGCGCTCCGGCCGTCTGTCCGAGGCCAAAATGCGGAAACAAAAACTTTTTCTTAACTTGAAACTGGCGCTATCGTATACTTTTTCCCTGATCGAACCATTAACCTACAACTAGCTATCTAGAGAAAGGGTTGGAAAGCTATACCGATCGATCCGTGTCCTTCGGTCTTTGGCCACCATCCCAAGCTCCTCGCGGCATCTCCGGTCTCGATCTCCTCGTCGGAAAGGGCACCACATCATCGATTCCTTTTACGGGCCCGCGCTTCATTCGAAGCAACTCGGGCACGAAGTGTGCTAGCCGACGTGTCCAAGGTGATCTAGAGAATGTGTGTGATCACTTTGTCTCTTGCATCCATTGATTTGGATGGAGGTTAGAGGTGTTGCCATTAATGGAGATTTTGAGCTAGAGGAGGAAGAATAAGAAGCTTTCTTTTTCCTTTTGTGATGGAATGATAAAATGAGAGAGAGCTCTAGCATAAAAAATACAAGACCAAAACTCCTATATGGCAGCCCCTCTCTCTCTCTTCTTATCATATCATTACAAATCTATCAAATAATGTGACACATGCACAAAGAAAGAGACCATGAGTCACCACTTGTGCATGTGTCAAAATTAATGCTCCAAATGATGATATTTAGCTCACAATTTCCATTAACAAAGATTAATCCAAATGTTTGCAACAATAAAAAGATACGGCAACATCTAAAGTAAACTCGTGACGGATGACAAGGATACCCATCACCTGTATATACATACCTGCATCCGCATTCCGACCGAATGTGAATGCGATGAGACTAAAGTAATCCAACAAATCTAATACTAGGATCCGGCTTAAACCAAAGCCCACTAGTATGATCCGCCCGATCATGATCCGTGCACTACCGCACGTATATGATCGGACCCTGCCATATGTCATACGGCCTCTACAACGTTTCGCCCGAAACTTGAGAAACTGTCTGTGGGGGACTCTAAAGAATCGTCAATACTTTGGCTGTGGATTTAACCACAAGCACGTCAGAGGTACTAGCCGTACGTAACGGGCTACCAGGTATTGACCAAAAGGGAGGTCGATGAGCGAACTCATCCTGACACCCTACTGAGCCTATCAGTGACAATATCCGTACGTCCGGTCCGTTCGTCTATGAGCATCGCATGTCGGGCCTAGGGGGTTGGTAAAAGTCAGACCCCAAAAGTTGTACAAGTCATGTCGGAGTGTAGCCCAGAACACCCTGAGATACTACTGGAATACTAACCAGTAAATCTCCTGCCTTGGCCAAGGACTTCGTGTAATAGCTCTCTTAGACACAGCGCGATCTCACCCCTAATACCGGGAGAGACGAAACCCCTGCCGATCCGCTCACTGCCTCCATGTGGCTCGGGACTGTACCCAACTAAAACCTGTTTGCACGACTCCTTTGAGCCGTGGTAGGGTAGTAATCAAAGCACAGTGGGAACTCACATGAGACAAATGACGATCTCAGGTCGATGAACTAACCTGTACACATGTTACCAGGGAACTCCTATCTGACGTCAGATATAATACCAACTAGCATGTTCCCGGCGAGTCCTGTCCGGTGTACTCATAACCCAATGAGCACCTGTATACATCTTAGGTGATCCAACTGACACCAATGGCTTATGAGACCGGCCACCGCCCCTCGTCGGGGTCTCGACTATATACACTAGTCTACTAATAGAGTATCGATGCCCAGTCTCGAAACTCCCACGACTAGGGACCACTTTAAGGATGTGCTTATAGACTACCCAACTCTCACGTATATGATCGCCATCATACTGCTGGTAGTCAAGCAAGAATCCTAAGGGCTCTATCAACGTGCAATAGTGATCTGTAACATCACCTAAAGCAGTACACGATGATAAACATAAACCAGATAGCATACTATTCTCTATCAACGTGTAACAGTGAACAACAATGTCACTTAAAGCATGTACACAATGATAGAGACAAATCAGATAGCATACTATCGTCTCGAGTTAGACTGTTCTACCGGCATAGGTTCTCCCTCAATCATTGCAATCACGTGCCTGCGATCCAATAATTGACTCTGAGGGCACTATATCCAACAATATCGGTTTCTTTACTGGATAAAGATGGATATAACTTTGTTCTCGTTAGAAATATCATGAACATTTACCTTGATAAGGTACTGGTTGCAAAAGGCACACCGTGTAATGGTATCTATGTTCTAAATCAGAACACAGTTCTTAATGTACAAAACACACACAAGAGGAAAAGTTCAGATACGAACGAATCCTACTTGTGGCGTTATAGACTTGGTCATATCAGAGAGAAAAGACTAAGTAAGTTACATAAAAATGGACTCTTGAATACGTTCGAATTTTCATCTTATGAAACTTGTCAGCCTTGTCTCAGAGGAAAGTTGACCAAATCTCCGTTCACCGGACACTTAGAAAGAGCAGGAGAGGTCTTGGGACTCATACACAGTGATGTATATGGTCCAATGTCTATACATGCACGTGGAGGGTTCTCGTACTTTATCACATTCACTGACGATCTCTCTAGGTTCAGATATGTGTATCTCATGAGACACAAATATGAAGCTTTTGAGAAATTCAAAGAATTCAGAAACGAAGTATAGAACCAGATTGGAAAAAGTATCAAGATCTTCTGATCTGATAGAGGAGGGGAGTACTTGAGCACTGAATTCAGGGAATTTCTAAAAAAGAATGGTATTCTCTCTCAGCTTACTCCTTCGTATACACCACATCACAACGGCGTATCGGAGCGGAGGAACCGTACCCTATTGGACATAGTTCGCTCTATGATGAGTAGTGCTAAGTTACCTCTTTCATTCTGGGGACTTGCGCTTGAAACAGAAGCGTACTTGTTGAATTAGGTTCCGTCTAAATCTGTGCTTAAGACTCCATATGAAATATGGAGTGGTAGAAAACCATGTTTTAAACGGGTTAAGATATGGGGTTGTCCAGTATATGTGAAAAACCAGAATCCGGACAAACTTCAGGCACGGTCAGTTTTATGTAAGTTTGTAGGATATCCTAGGCATTCAAATGGATATCTGTTCTACCACACCGAGGAACATAAGGTGTTTGTTTGCTCAGCACGCTACTTTTTTAGAGTGGCAATTTCTTGCAAAAGAAACAAGTGGGAGCTGGAAGGAATTCCAGAGGGACAAATTATAACTGAAGATTTAATAGATCCACAAAATTCAATAGTCCCAGACAAACCTCAGCCACTCAGCAGATCTGGTAGGATTTCTCATCCGTCCGAAAGATACTACAGTTTTCTCATAGATGGGAATCGATAGGATTGCATCTTGGAAGAAGATGACCCTAACAGTTTCAGGAAGGCCATTATCGGTAGGGACTCTGATAAGTGGCTGGATTCTATGCGATCCGAAATGGAGTCCATTTACACCAATAAACTGTGGACCTTGGATATTGCTCTACCGGGGGTAAAACTCGTTGGATGCAAATGGATCTACAAAAGGAAATTTGGTGTAGATGGGCAGGTGGAAACCTATAAGGCTAGACTCGTTGCAAAATGTTTTCGTCAAAGACCACGTGTGGACTATGAAGAAACCTTTTCTCCAGTGGCTATGCTCAAATCCATTCAGATCCTACTTGCCATTGCTGCCTTCCATGACTATGAGATCTGGCAGATGGACGTAAAAACGGCTTTTCTAAACTGCAGTTTGGAAGAGTGTGTTTATATGGAACAGTCAGAAGGCTTTGTAGATAGTGGGAGCAGCGGGAAGGTATGCAAGTTGCTTAAATCTATTTATGGATTAAAGGAGGCATCGCGGAGCTGGAACATCTGTTTTGATGAAACAGTCAAGGAATTTGACTTCATCAAGAATGAGGATGCGCCTTGTATTTATAAGAATATTGTCGGACGAACTGTCGTATTCCTAGCCTTGTACGTGGACGGCATTCTTTTGATAGGAAATGCCATTCCTATGCTACAATCGGTCAAGCTATTCTTGTCACAACGGTTCTCCATGAAATACCTGGGTGATGCCTCATGCATTCTGGGGATCAAGATCTACAGAGATAGATCTAAGAGATTACTGAGACTTTCGCAGTCCAGGTATATAGAGACCGTACTAAAGAGATTTAGTATGGAAGATTCCAAGTGCGGTAATATACCCGCATTGCACGGAATCACCCTCTCCAAGAAGATGTCTCCCAAGACTGACGAGGAGAGGGTTCGCATGAGCACTATACCCTACGCTTCGGCGGTAGGATCTATAATGTATGCGATGCTATGTACAAGACTAGATGTAGCTTACGTGCTAAGGGTGGTGAGCCGGTATCAGTCAGATCCAGGCGAGAACCACTGGATAGCAGTGAAGAACATTCTTAAATACCTGAGAAGGACTAAGGAGATGTTCCTGGTTTACGGTAATGGAGACCTCAGGGTCGAGTCCTTTACCGATTAATGCTTCCAGAGCGATAACGACGACAGCAAGTCTGTCTCGGGTTTTGTGTTTACCCTCAACGGAGGGGCGGTGTGTTGGAGGAGTTCCAAACAGAACACCGTCGCAGGCTCGACGATGGGGGCTGAATACATTGCTGCCAGTGATGCCGCAAAAGAAGCGGCTGGATGAAGAAGTTCATTACTGAACTTTAGGTGGTTCCTTACATTGTTGATCCAATACCTTTGTATTGCGATAACAATGGGGCTATTGCTTTAGCAATGGAACCGCGGTCCCATCAGAAATCCAGACACATCTTAAGGAGGTATCACCTGATCAGGGAGATTATTGATCGCCAGGAGATCGAGATACGAAGAGTGGACACTAAAGAAAACACGGCGGATCCATTTACAAAGGCCCTCCCTCAAGCACAGTTCGAGCGACTTTTTGAGCTATTGGGTATGCGGTACGCCAGCAGCTGGCCTTAGTGCAGACGTTGGGTATGCGGTACACCAATTACTGGCCTTTAGTGCAAGTGGGAGATTGTTGGATATGTATTCCCTAGAGGCCATTATTGTATAGTACTAGTTTGTATATTACATTTTGGAAGCTTAGGATATATACACGGATTTATGACAGTCTTGCTCGATATAGTAGTATGCTACTTGTTTTGTATCTATCTTAATATGTGTATATGTTTCTTTTAACATATCGCTAATACATATTGATAGAGCCCTTAGGATCTTTGCTTGACTACCAGCGTTGTGATGGCAGTCACACTAGTAGGGGCTGGGTAGTCTATAAGCACATCCTTATACAGGTCTCTAGTCGTAGAATTATCGAGACAGGGCATCGATACTCCAGAGTAGACTAGTGTATACGCTTCTCATCCCAGCAGGGGAGATGGTCTGTCCCACAGCCATCAGTACGTCGTACTGGAGATAGTATGAAGGTGCTCATTGGGTTATGGGTTACACTGGACAGACTCGTAGGGTACTGCTGGTTGGTATTATACCTATCGTCAGGTAGCAGTTCCCAGGTGATATGAGTACAGCTTAGTCCGTTGACTTGGCACTGCTACTTCGCCTCAAGTGTGTTTCCACTGTTCATAAATTGCTACCCTACCACGGCTCTATTGAGTCGTGCAAATAGGTAGTAGTTGGGTGCAGTCCCGAAGCACTTGGAGGCAGTGGCGGTTAGATAGGATTCGTCTCTCCCAGTATTGGGGGTTGATATCGCGCTGTGTTTGGAGAGCCATTACACAAAGTCCCTGGCCAGGGCAAGTGAAATTTACTTGTAGGTATTCCAGTAGTTTCTCTGGGTGTTCTGGGCTACACTCCGACATGACTTATACCGCTATTAGGGGTCTGACGTTTACCATCCCTCTAGGCCCGCTATGCGATACACTTAGACGAACAGACCGGACTGTACGGAGATTGCCACAGACAGGCTCAGTAGGAGTTTGGATGAGCTTGCTCGTCGACCTTCTTATCGACAGATACCTGGGTAGCCGTTACGCATAGCTAGTGCCGCTGACGTGCTTGTGGTTAAACCCACTGCCAGAGTACTGTCGAGTCTTTAGAGTCCCACACAAAGGGTTTCCCAACTTCGGGTGAAACAAGTAGAGGTCGTATGCTTTTACGACAGGGTTCGATCACATACGTGTACTTGTACGCGTCTGGTGTTCGAGCAGACAATACTAGTGGGCTTTATTTTAAGCCGGATCCTAGTATTTGATTATTGGATTAGCTTCGTCTCATAGTATTCGTGTTTCTCGGAACACGGATGTGGGTTTGTATATACGGATGAGAGGAGGTATAGAAGGAGACACCTCATTAGGGTTTTGACCATTGACTTGGTCAAAACAAAAGTGAGGCGGAGAAAAGAATTTGTTGTTTTTGGTAAATGATAATTATATGGTATAGCTACTTGAGTTGACCTTTTGACTTGGCTTGACTTGTTGACCTTAGATATTTTTGTGAGATATTTTTGACTCTAGATATTTTGGTGAGATATTTTCCATGTCATGCTTATGGTCATATAAAAGTTAGTCATTCTATTTTTATTATCATTATCATAAATACTTTCTCTTTCCTCAAGCTTGCTCTCTCCTTCTTCCTCTCAAACCCTAGTGTATCATGTGTTGATAATCAAGGGTTAATAAGACTTAGCTACCCTAAATCACACTCTAATCATTCTAGGTTACTTAGTTTAGAAATCTAAGTATTCTAGTTACCTCAACTTGGAGTTTTAGCTCAAGGTTGGAACTCTCGGGTGGACCATCGTTGACACAAGGAGGCCGAAGTTCAAGCACGATGCATACTTCCATCGAGGAGCTTAAGGAGAGGATCGAAGACCCGAAGGACTTGGTTTCTTTAGGTATACATTCTATCATAGTAAATAGAACCCTTACATGCTAGTTAGGTTTATGGTTAATATCCGGGCTTTGTGTTATTCTAGCGCCAAGATTCTAATCGTAGTAAAAATTTTGTTCCGCATTTGGCCACGAAAGTTGGTCGGGGCGCTAGCGTAACCCTTCATCAACATCCACCTAAATCAAGCTTTGATTGGGTCAGGTACACTAGATAACGGTATATACATGTTAAATCAAGCTCAGTTTTTCAACGTCCAGAACACACTTAAAAGAAAGTCTCCAGAATTAAAACAGGCTTTCTTATGTCATTGTAGACTGGATCACATCAATGAAACACGGTTGACGAAGTTATATAAAGAGGGATATTTGGATCCGTTCGAATATCAGTCCTATGCAACCTGTTAATCATGTCTCAAAGGAAAGATAACAAAGACTTCGTTCACTGGATACAGAGTAAGAGCACGCGAGCTCTTGGGATTCATTCACAGCGATGTATGTGGTCGAATGTCTATACATGCACGAAGTGGTTATTCCTATTTTATTACTTTTACGGATGATTTCTCTAGATATGGACATGTCTTCTTGATGAAACATAAATTCGAGGCCTTTGAGAAATTCCGGGAATATAAGAATGAAGTGGAAAAACAAACAGGAAAAAGTATCAAGGCACTTAGATCTGATCGAGGTGATGAATACTTAAATACCGAGTTCCTGGATTACTTAAAAGAGAATGGAATTCTCTCTCAGCTTACTCCTCCATACACACCACAACACAACAGTGTATCGGAAAGGCGGAACAGAACCCTATTGGATACGGTATGTTCCATGATGAGTAACGCTGAGTTGCCGCAATCCTTCTAGGGTTATGCACTAGAATCAGCTCCATATCTTTTGAATAAGGTTCCTATCAAGAATGTTCCTACCACACCATATCAGATGTGGAGTGGGAAGAAACCCTATCTTCAGTATCTGAAGATATGGGGATGTCCAACTTTTGTAAAAAAGCAGCATGCAGACAAGCTCGAGGCACGCTCAGTACTGTGTAAGTTTGTGGGATACCCAATGAACTCTAGGTGGTATCTTTTCTATTACGCAGAGAAACAAAAGGTCTTTGTTTCTCTTCATGCCCACTTTTTGGAAAATCAATTCTTAGAAAAAGAAACTAGTGGAAGCGCAATAGAACTGGAAGAAATTCCAGAACCACAAGCTATTACTGAAAGAATGGTAGAATCAAAGGTTTCGAAAGAACCGAAAATCCTCGCCCTACTGCGCTGGACTAGTAGGCAGTCTCATCCGCCCGAGAAATACTACATTTTTCTCATAGATGGGGATAGAGAGGATTGCATCATTGACAATGATGAGCCAACTAGTTTCCAGCAAGCCATTAAGAGCGGAGACTCGGTAAAATGGTTGGATGCAATGCGGATCGAGATGGAGTCCATGAAGACCAACAAAGTATGGACTTTGTACATGGCTCCAGAATGGGTAAAACCCGTAGGCCGCAAATGGATCTTCAGAAAGAAGATTGGTGTAGATGGACAGGTTGAAACCTATAAGGCTAGACTTGTTGCAAAAGGTTTCGTCAAAGACCTGGTTTGGACTCTGATGAAACCTTTTCTCCAGTGGCTATGCTCAAATCTATTCGGATCCTTCTTGCTATTGCTGCATTCCACGATTATGAAATTTGGCAGATGGACGTAAAGGCCGCTTTTCTGAATGGACTTTTGGAAGAGTGTGTTTATATAGATCAGCCAGAGGGTTTCATTCAGAGTGGAAGCAGCAGGAAGGTGTGGAAGTTGCTTAAATCCATTTATGGATTAAAGCAGGCATCATGGAGTTGGAACATCTATTTTGATGAGACGATCAAAGAATTCGGCTTTATAAAAAATCCAGATGAACCATGCATATATAGTAAGATTGTAGCGAGAACTGTGGTATTCCTTGTCTTGTACGTGGATGACATTCTCTTGATAGGAAATAGCATTCTTATGCTACAATCAGTCAAAGGATTCTTATCACAGAGGTTCTCTATGAAAGACCTGGGTGATGCCTCCTACATTCTGGGGATCCAGATCTATCGTGATAGATCTAAGAGAATGTTGAGACTTTCGCAATCCAGGTACATTGACACCATACTAAAAAGATTTAGTATGGAAAATTCAAAGCACGATAGTCTACCGGCTTGTCACGGAATCACCCTCTTCAAAGAGATGTCTTCCAAGACTGATTTGGAAAGGGCCCGCATGTCGATTATACCCTACGCTTCTGCAGTAGGCTCTATAATGTTTGCGATGTTATGTACCAGACTATATGTTGCTTACGTACTTAGCGTGATAAGCCGGTATCAGTCAAATCCAGGGAAGAACCACTGGATAGCAGTAAAGAACATTCTCAAGTACCTGAGAAAGACTAAGGAGATGTTCTTGGTGTATGGCGGAAAAGACCTCCAAATTGAGGCTTTTACTGACTCCAGCTTCCAGAGTGACAAGGAAGACTCTAAGTCCATGTCGGGTTATGTCTTTACCCTCAATGGAGGGGCGGTCTGTTGGAAGAGCTCCAAGCAGGACACCGTTGCTGGCTCGACGATGGAAGCGGAGTATATCACTGCTTGTGACGCCATGAAAGAATTAGTCTGGATGAGGAAGTTCGTAACATAACTTCAGGCGGTTTCGTCCATTGTAGATCCAATACCTCTGTATTGTGACAACAACGATGCTATAGCTTTAGCAAAGGAACCCAGGTCCTATCAGAAGTCCACACATATCATGAGGCGGTACCACCTGATCAGGGAGATCGTTGATCGTCGAGAGATCGAGGTGCGGAGAGTAGATACGGATAAAAAACTGCAGATCCACTCACAAAGGCTATCCCTCAGACACAGTTCGAGAGGCTATTCGAGATGATAGATCTGCGATATGCCAATACATAGCCTTAGTGCATGTTGGAAATTGTTAGTGATATATGTCTTAGAGAACATTATTGTATCATACTGGTTTGTAAATTACATATTGGAAGCTTGGGATATCACGGATATCGTAACAGTCTTGCTCGAAATGGTAGTATGCTACCTGGTTTGTTTCTACCTCAATATGTGCATGTGTTTCTTTTAGCATATCGCTTATACATATTGGTGGAACCCTTAGGATCTTTGCTTGATTACCAGCGTTGTGATGGCAGTCACACTAGTAGGGGCTGAGTAGTCTATAAGCACATCCTTATACCGGTCCCTAGTCATAGGATTATCGAGACGGGGCATCGATACTCCAAAGTAGACTAGTGTATACGTTCTCATCCCTGCAGGGGAGATGGTCGGTCCTATAGCCATTAGTACGCCATACCGGAGATAGTATGTAGGTGCTTATTGGGTTTTGAGTACACTGGACAGGACTTGTAGGGAGCTGCTGGTGGGTATTATACCTATCGTTGGGTAGCAGTTCCTAGGTGACATGAGTACAGCTTAGTCCGTCGACTTGAAACTGCTACTTCGCCTCGAGTGTGTTCCTACTGTTCTTAGATTACTACCCTACCACGGCTTAAAGGAGTCGTGCAAACAGGTAGTAGTTGGGTGCAGTCCCGAAGCACTTGGAGGCAGTGGCGGTTAGATAGGATTCGTCTCTCCCAATATTGGGGGTTGATATCGCGCTGTGTTCGGAAAGCTATTACACAAAGTCCCTGGTCAGGGCAAGCGAGATTTACTCGTAGGTACTCCAGTAGTTTCTCAGGGTGTTTTGGGCTACACTCCGACACGACTTATTGCGCTATTAGGGGTCTGACGGTTACCCCCTAGGCCCGATATGCGATACTCTTAGACGAACAGACCGGACTGTATGGAGATTGTCACAGATAGGCTCAGTAGGAGTTCGGATGAGTTTGCTCATCGGCCTTCTTATCGACAGATACCTGGGTAGCCATTATGTGCAGCTAGTACCGCTGATGTGCTTGTGGTTAAACCCACTGCCAGCGTAGTGTCGAGTCTTTAGAGTTCCACACAGAGGGTTTCCCTACATCAAGCAAAAGATGTAAAGGCCGTATGGTTTTACGGTAGGGCTTCGTCACATACGTGTACTTGCGCACGTATGTTGGATCTTAGTATTATGTTGATGGATTTTATCTCTTTGTATTCATATTTTTCAGAATACGGATACGGGTATGTAAACACGGCGAGGGGTATTCTTGTAATTTGCTCAAGTATACTTCTAGAAGAAGACACCTCATTTTGTATTTAATCTTTTAATTAAAAGATAAATGAGGTGGAGGTATGAGGTAGAGATTTACATTAAATGAGGTATGGCTACTTGGTGACTCATGGCATGACTCACTAGGTGACTCATGAAACATGCTTGATATTTTAGTGAAATATTTTCTTGCTTGAATTATTGGATGCTTCATTAGACACAACTCTTGAGCCATCTCATTCTAATGTTCTAGTTTCACTCTCTTTTCCTCAAGCTCCCCTTCTTCTTCCTCATACCCTTCATGTCTCATGTGTCGAGAAGCCTAGGGTATTTAGAGACAATGTAATCTATCTACACTCTCTACATCATCTAGGACATCTAGGTTAACGAACTAGGTGCCTTAGTTATCTCGGATTTGAGGTTGGAGCTTGGACTATAGACTCTCGGGTGGATCGTCTTTGACTTGAGAGGACCAACGAGGAGGCCCGATCCGTGTACGATCCGAAGAGACTATGACGAGGAGGAGGAAAGCAAGAATGTTGGATATTGTGCCCTCAAAGTCAATTATTGGATTGCAGGCACGTGATTGCAATGATTGAGGAGGACATATACCGGTAGCACGGTCTTCCTCGAGATGATAGTATGCTATCTGGTTTACCTTTATCAGTCGTGTACAGGTTCAGGTGACTGATCACTGTTACACGTTGATAGAGCCCTTAGGATCTTGCTTGACTACCAACAGTATGATGGCGATCATATACGTGAGAGTTGGGTGGTCTATAAGCATATCCTTAATTGTGGTCCCTAGTCGTGGGAGTTTCGAGACAGGGCATCGATACTCCGGAGTAGACTAGTGTATACAGTCGAGACCCCGACGAGGGGAGGTGGCCGGTCTCACAAGCCACTGGTGTCAGTTGGATCACCTAAGATGTATACAGGTGCTCATTGGGTTATGAGTACACCGGACAGGAATCGCCGGGAACCTGCTAGTTGGTATTATACCTATCGTCAGATAGCAGTTCCCTGGTGACATGTGTACAGGTTAGTTCATCGACCTGAGGTCGTCATTTGTCTCGTGTGAGTTCCCACTGTGCTTTGATTTCTACCCTAGCACGGCTCAAAGGAGTCATGCAAACAGGTATTTTTTGGGTACAGTCCTGAGCCACATGGAGGCAAGTGAGCGGATCGGCAGGGGATTCGTCTCTCCCGGTATTGGGGTGAGATCGCGCTGTGTCTAGGAGAGCCGTTACACAAAGCCCTCGGCCGAGGCAGGAGATTTACTGGTAGGTACTCCAGTAGTATCTCAGGGTATTCTAAGCTACACTCCGATACGACTTATACCGCTATTGGGGGTCTGACGTTACCAGCCCCCTAGGCCGATATGCGATACTCATAGACGAACGGACCAGACTGTATGTATATTGTCACTGTTAGACTCAGTAGGGTTCCTGGATGAGTTCGCTCATCAGCCTCCCTTGAGGTCGGTATATGGGCAACCGTTACGCACAGCTAGTGCCGCTGACGGCTTGTGGTTAAACCCATTGCCAGGGTACTGACGAGTCATTAGAGTCCACCACAGATAGTTTCCCAAGTTCGGGCGAAACGTTGTACAGGCCGTATGGTTTTATGGCAGGGTTCGGAAAATGCACGTGCGTTTACGTACATGTCATATTTCGGGCAGATAATACTGGTGGGCTTTGGTTTAAGCCGGATCCATGTATTGTGTAGATATAATATCTTTGTCTCAGTTGCATTTGTATTCGGTCGTAATACAAATGCGGGTATGTTTATACTGTTACGGGGTTATCCTGAAATTCGTTTCAGGATCGCTTTTGGAAGTTGCCAGTTTTCTATCACCCATCTTAAACATTCGGTTTAATAAGGATTTATCTTTTCTTTTGAGGTTAGTCATGAGTGTGAAAGGTTCTAGAAGCTTCTAGATGGTGACTAGGTTTCATGACTCATTAGTGCATTTAATGAATGGATAACTAGGTTAAGATGATTCATTGCATTCATTAAATGATTAAGAAAGGTGTTATTATGACTCATTCTTCTCATTTAATATAATGGTCACTCTCCTTTCTCCTACACTCACCTCCCCACCTTCATATTATGGCCGGCCCTTCCTTGCAAGCGATATGGTTGCTTGGAAAAAAGATTATTATAGTTTTGGGTTTATGGAAATTAGATTGCTCATTTTCTCATTTCATTCAATCCAAAAGGCAACTTCATTAACCGTTCATCCATGGTTTTGGATGTAACGAGACAAAGTGTTCTACTCATTCTCTACATCAATCTTGGTCATCTCTTTTAGTAAACTTGATGACCGAGTTGCCTCGGTTCAGAGACGGGAGCCCGTTTAAAGATCCGTAGATGTGGTGCCACCTGGAAAAGGAGACCGGAGATCGAGCGAGATCGAAGCAGCCGCAACAAAGCGTGGGATGATGGTTAAAGACCTAGGGGACTCGGATCGTTCGGTATAACATTTCTGCCCACTTTGTAGTTTGTTAGTTTAGCGATAATGGCAGATCCGGGTTATAGTATACGATAGTGCCAGTTAAAATCTTTTTGTTCCGCATTTGGCGTCTGAAAGACGGCCGGGGCGCTAGCGTAGACATACAAAGAAGACCCGAAGGACATAGTTCTGTGAGGTATAACTTTCTATCCGAGTAGTAAACCAAATACCGTTTTGCTAGCTAGTGTTTATTATCGATCCTGGAGTTCAAGTCGGTGTTGAGAAGCCCGTAAAAATCATTTTTTGTGCATTCCGTCTTCCCGCGAACCCGCGGGGTGCACGACATCGACTTACTTCTTAGCACCAAGATTTTTAAAAAATAGCATGCAAGATGCTTGTGAAAACCCTGTGGTGGTGCTAGGACACACTTTCACGGCAGTCGTACGGCTTTGTTGACCTTGTCAAGGGTCGTGCGGGTGGGTCTAATTCAGTCATGAAATGACATGTTGAACTTGACTTGCGGTTTATGATTTGTTGACCTTGTCAAGGTCATATGCCGCATGGGGTAAAAACAATTATCGAGAATTTCAAGTGTTGAAATTTGCAATGAGATTGCATACCTTCTATGTGATAGTTGGATCTCGATACCCACTGCGAATAAGTGTTACACCTGGGAGAGTTTTTCACTTTACAATTACCTAATCCAGTAGGTTTCTAAGAAAAGTGTTAACGAGGTTATGCCCATATGGAAATGAGTTTAATTAATTAGTTCCATGCGAAAGTTCGGGGAGACTCCCTCGGATTACCAACACCAGCCTGGCTGACCGATTAGCGAACATGTAAGGTGTAATTAATCCCGGTTAATCTTACCTTTTAGGATTTGAAGGAAGATTTGATAAATCCAGTGGGAGACAACCTAATTAGATAAGATAATAACCGATCTAATCTTGCAAGAGCGCATGCTAAAGTGTTTTCTTTTCTCTCTTTCCAGGTAGAGACCATGTCACACCTTAATCAAGATAATAACATGGATGTATTGACTGAACCCGCTTATTATACTGGGCTGGGGAATATTGGTTCTACTCTATCTTATGACAATTGTCATAAGTCTGGGCAAGAGATAGGGGAATGCAAGGATTTCCATGCAACCCGAATGAAGAAAGAGCATTCTGATGCATCTTCTTCGGGTGTATTAGTTATTGAGAACTGTTTCTCAGCCTGCTCTACGTCCTGGGTATTAGACACCGGATCAAGATCCCACATTTGTAATCTGTTACGAAGGTTAAAGAAAATTAGAGAACTGGAAAAGGGTGATATGTCTCTCAGAGTAGAGAATGGAGAAATTATTGTTGTTGAAGCTGTCGGCGAATACCACCTAGTATTACCAAATTATAATTCATTGATTTTGAACGACTGTTATTTCATACCATCTATGATGTGCAATATAATATCCATATCTTTATTAGATAAAGAAGGATATAACTTTGTATTAGAGAAAAATGTTATGAACATTTTCCTAAATCAAGTATTGATTGTGTTTGGTACGTTGTGTAATGGTTTATACGTTCTAAACCAAAATACAGTTCTAAATATACAAAATACACAAAAGAGGAAAAGTTCATAAATGAGCAAAGCCTTCTTATGGCACTATAGACTTGGTCATATCAATGCGACCAGACTAGCTAAGTTGCATAAAGATTCATATTTGGAACCGTTCGAATTTATATCTTATGAAACTTGTCAGTCTTGTTTCAAAGGAAAGATGACCAAAACTCCGTTTATGGGACATGGAGAAAGAGATACTGAACTCTTGAGACTGATACATAGTGATGTATGTGGTCTTATGTCTAAACATCCAGGAATGGTTCCTCGTACTTGTCAGTCCTATGAATAAACGTAGCAGGCCCAGTTGCGTCCCCTTGCCCGTACACTGGGAAGCGGGGCGCGACAGGTTTTGTTGCGGCCCATGCAGGTCAGTGCTGCATGGAACCCTACCATGCAGGTCAGTTCTGCATGGACATACGGGTCAATTCTGCATGAAGTCCTAAACAATATAACACAAGAACCTGCAACTAAAAACATTCTTTATATTTCACATTACTTGAATCTTACAATTTCATATATTTTGAATCTATCCTAACCCTATTTTTCTTTCAAGGTTATGGATTCTCCAAACAACACCAGTACCAACTTCAACAACACACTACCACCTCTACCGCTTACGCCTACCGTTGCTGCTCCGATCAATGAGCAGACGGTACTGCTTGAGGAAATCCGAAGTCTCTTTGTAACACCTTAGGATGTGTTTTGTGGCTATTTATATTTAGGTAAAGGGTTTTTAATAAAAAGTTTACCAAATTGGGTTTCAAATATTTTTCCAAATTTAATAAATATTTTTCTAGAATTTTCCTAGGCTTGCACACACATGTGCATGTAAACTAGGGTTTTAAAATGAGGTAATACCATGATTAGCAACCATGGTGGGTTTAATCATGGGGATTAAATATTTTGGGTTTTAATTGAGTTTAATTAGTTATATGATGGTTGCTTTAATTTGAATTCCCCTTTTAGTGTTGACTTGGTGAGAATGAGAGAGAGAGAATGCATCATGGCAAAAGCCATGCTTGCATTTAATGAAGAGAGAGAATGGTGGGGTTGACATTTGGGGTTATGATTCCCTCTCATTCTTGTAATCTTTTCTCTCAACCTCACTCTCACACTCACACACACACTTACCTCCACAGCAGTAGCAGCAGAAGCCTCCACAACAGCAGCAGCAAGCAACACAGCAGCAGCAGCAACAGTGAGAGCAGCAGCAGCAGCAGTGAGTAGCAGCAGCAACAACTCCATCTGCAGCTCCTTCCCCCCACTTCTTCTTCTTCCTCCAGCCCCCTAGGGTCGAGTGTGGGGTATACTTCCTGAACTTACCCCCTAGTTTTCTTATTTAGTATAACTTAGCTTCGATTAGTGTTTATTGGTGCGTTTTAGTGCGATATGTGGTGATTTGTGGGAACCTTGACCAAGTGAAGTTTGATTTGGTGTTAGTAAGTTGCTGGAGTGTTGCTAGGGCCATGTTAACCCTACTTAGCCCCCAATTGCACTAAAATACCACCAGATTCCTAATTGATGCAAATTCTTCGTTTTTGAGCAAAACTAGCTTTCTGTAAACTGCTATCGACCCGGTGAGTTCAGAATAATTTTGAGAAGACTGCAGTATAGTTGTTAGGTGCTGATCCCCCAGGTAGAACCCGACCCCCATACATCATGTACAGGCCGCTGGAAAATTCGATCTGGCCGCAAATTGCTGCCAGATGGGGAGGGTTTGGGTTGGGGTTTGGTCCTATAGGTGTCTGTTGCAACCTTTAGACTCCTGGCATGTGTATTTTTGTTTTATTCTTGTTGTAGGAAAATCTGGAGCTATATACCTATTTCTCGTATTTTAAACCTTCGCGATACGCGTGATACGCATGTGGTTTAGGATTTCTGCGTATCGCGACGCGTCAGGGTAGTTTCAGGCGCGTAATCACACGTTTTTACGTATCGCGTACACGCGCGCTTGGTTTGCGACACGGGTTTCTAGTTTGACCTTAATGTCACGTTTTTGTGGATTTGAGCTTATGTGTGATATATTATGTGATTCTAGGTTCGCAGGCGAGTGAGACGGACGCTGCGAAGAAAGGGAAGCAAGTCGTCGGCTACACTTAACACGAGACTTCGGTGAGTAGATTTAACATCTACGGGGATATCGCCCGCATGACGTTATGCGTCAGGGCTGATAGGACCTTATAGTTATATATTACATTTACCTACATTGACTGTCATGTATACTATTGTTGCATACTGCATTCCCTGTTATATGTGTGTAAACTTAGAATTGATAGAACACCGCACTATTACTAACAGTTCATGTTGCACGAGCACTAATCTACATGTTACACACACACCGTTAGTAATTGCCATGACACACTCACTGTAGAACTGCCATGATTATATTGCTGTAGTTCATTTCATATATGATTTTTTTATGATTTTCATAGAAATTTGGGAGCCGCAAGATGTCTTTGAAAACTGAAACTATTTTAAAAAGCGGTTCTCCCTCGTACCTACATTGTGACTTGATGTACATAGCATATCGCATTTGATTCACTCATTGGTGTTGGATTTCCATGAAATTTCTGGTTTTTGAGGACCGTGGAATTATTTAAAGAAAAGATGCACTATTTGAAAACCCGGTCCCTCGTGATATGATATTTTGGTGCGTCCACCACGCGTTTTCTCGGTGCTGAGACATGTGCTTGAAACCCGATTCGAGGAGTTGGATGATCCGTTTGCGGGTTCGTGGTGGACCCGGTATGGTTCCCCGGGGCGAGAAATGTTTTTCGTGGAGTAGACGATGAGCCTGGCAGGGTGGCGAGTACCTACCGATGATTGGTTGGACCTGGCGGTTTTCCGGAGGATACTGACCAGAGTCGAGAGATGGATGCGGGATGATCCGTACTGCCGGGGCCGAGGGCCGATACCGCAGACGGAGCCCGTGGGCTGATCCGGACTGACGGAGCCCGATATATGAGGATTTGCGTGTCGATGATGGACACGAGTATTTTATGATATTTTGAGTGCCGATGTTGGGCACTCGTGATTCTTAGAGGTTTACAGGATTTGAGGGCCGAGGAGAGTGCTGGCGCCTGAGTTTATTTGGGATTTGGGTGCAGTTTGGGGCACCGATTATGTTTCCATGTTGATATTTCCATATAGATGTTGTTTATCCCATGCTCAGCATTGTTTATCATGCATTTCATCCTGTAGTCGTTTTACCAGACAGAGCCTTTGCTTGATTATTGCACCTACTACTTGTCGCATATAGACCTTACTTGCTGGCATATGTTAGAGTAGCGCAGTACGTGCATGCTCGCGATTACCTTTATATGCTATCTCTATTCACGAGTTGGCAACTCACCCCCGTTGTGCCACAGTATTTGCAGGTTGCCCTTCAGAGTAGTCGCGGCAGGCTGCCTTTTGCATCTTTTGGCTACAGATACCACTACAGTTGGTGCGAGAGCAGTTTTGCTTTTAGGTGGCTTGTGGTATCTGATTACTTTTATTGTACCCCTTTTGTATCTAGTATTCTCCATCTACTATATATGTATTGGACTTAGTGACAGTGTGAGGACGATGATGTATATTTTGTATTCTGGTGTCGAGCTCGTGGGAGCCGACTGTTTTTATATGCAGTTTATATTTCTGTGATGTTTACTTATTGCTCATTCTTCGCTACGGCTTCGTATATTACTCTTGTGATGATGGTTTCCACCGTTGGGCGTGATTTCTCCCGTTTGGGAATGTTTTGTTTCATTATATTTCATTTTTACTCATATCCTGTTTATACCCGGTTTCGGGGCTACTTTTACAAAGGAAATGCTGCCAAAATTATTTAAATGATTACGTAACTTTAAAAGAACTTATTGAATTATTTAAGGTTTTCTAAATGTCTTAATTAAATGTTTTCAACACTCGCTACTTTTAAATGGTTTTGATTTCTGGGTTCGGCTTACTTAGTCGCGTTACGCCTGTAGACGTAGCGTGGTTAAGTGCCGGTCACGAGTCGAAATATTCGGGTCGTGACACTCTTGGAAGGACAGCAACAACAGACTGCTGTATTAATGAACCGTCCAGAAGCAGTAGCGCCCGGAGTAAAGAAATTCTGGGCATTGCACCCAAAGCAATTTTCGGGAAAAGAGAGCCCTCTGGAAGCTGAAGAATGGGCTCATAGCATTGAGGATGATCTGGTAGCAGCATAAGTGCCAGAGATCGCATGGGTACGAGTTGTGAAGCTGCAACTCACTGACAACACCCAAGTTTGGCGGAAAGCGGAAGAAAGCTGTCTTGACCAACCGATCGAATGGAGGACTTTTCGCAACATGTTCGACGCGAGGTACTTTCCTGAGACTGGCCGATTTGACATGGAGCAGCAATTCATCCACCTACAACAGGGTTCGATGTAGACCAAATCTGTGGATGGGTATGATGCTAAGTTTACCATGCTCAGTAGGTAAGATATGTCTCAATATTCGATTTTCTAATATCGCATACTACACAGCTAACACAAGACCGCAACAGGTTCATGGCACACTTGATACCGACTGGAGAGATCAGGTCCAGACAATTTCAGCAAGGGTTAGATCCGGAGATCCAAGTTGCCTTAGGTGCAGGGGATTTCCCAACCCAGGACTTGGCTGTGAAAGCTACCCGCCGATATGAGGCAGTGGTGAAGATGAAGGGCAGACCTCAATCTGCCGGAGTGAAGCGCCCTGCCACTTAGATAGCAGGAGGAGCCTCTTCAAGGCCAACTTTTGAACCCAGGAGACCGGAAGAAACAAATAACCGGTCAAGTCCAGATTTTTGCTTCTGCTGCAAGAGGGATGAACACCTATGGAAGGACTGTAGGCGCAAAAGGCCTGTTCTTAGATTGTGGTGCATCAAATCATAGAATTGGAACATGTCCTTATAGGCGTAACACAGCTCCAACTCACAACACTTTTCCGCAGCGGCCAGCTATCCAGGCTCCTGCACCTCGTCTTGCTCTTCCAGCTCCACCTCCATGTGAACCTCATGCACAGCCTACATACCAATTCCATCAAGCACTGAGGAACATGCCTCAAAGGCAGAGGAACATGCCCTAAGGACAAAAGAATGTGCCTCTAGCTAGGAGGAATGTACCCCGGCATCAGGCTTTCACATTAGCGGCTATAGAAGCCGAGGATGTAGACCAAGGTAACCCTGGTAAATCCCTCACATCTTCTTCAATCTTTCCAAAACTTTTGCATTCTTTCGTTCTTCCAAATATTTTTTATGCACTACCAATAGTTCTATTACCAAACATTTCTTGAATCTGTTACACTTTCATTCTACAAATTTCGAGGACGAAATTTTTATAAGAAGGGTAGAATGTAACAACCCTAAACTTTCTGTATAGAATTCTTTCAAAATACAGAAAGGAACACCTAAGCCTGAGCACAAGTAATAAATTTGATTTGCTTTTGAACAGTAAGAAAGCACTTGTAGCTCATTGGTAAAGCCTTGCACTGCTATGACATAGCCCCTGTGATCGAATCCCCCCAGCCATATATATTTTTTAATTGTATTTTTTTAAAACTTTTAGAAGCCCAACAGTTTGCACGTGCACTACACGTAAAATGAAATGTCACAGAATAAACAAACATGTGCAAATTGTTAAATACACTGAACATGACACGTGGCGAAGATCCAAACCCATTTCACCCCATCTTGACCGGCGAGATCTTCTTCTTGACCGGCACCGCCGGGCCCCCCGTAGGAGATGGTCCCAAAAATTTTACCCCTGAACCCTTAGACTCTCCCACTACTCCTATACTATTTGTTTTCTCTCCACATTTCCAGAGAATTAAAATTGAGCATTACTCCATGATTTAATGCATTTTAATTCTCAAATTCATTACCCTAAACCATAATTTTCTCTATAAATACCACACCACATTTCACTCCTCCTCACTCAGAATTTCATTACAAAAACTCTCTAAAATTTCTAAGTCCCAAGTTGTGCAAGTGGAGTTAGCAAAAGGCGAAGTTCCGACGACGTTCCGAGGAGAATCCAGCGACGAAACGATGCCCCAACGGTTCCAATAGCTTCCTCTCTCTCTCTTTCTCCTCTTGTTTTCTAGCTAGTAAGTCCACATTCCCTCCTCCATCTCTATTCTAAAACTTCTCTTTTTCAAAACTCGTCGGAAGCGGAGTTATTCCGACTTCCTATTCGTTTTTCTTTAAAAACTCCATTTTTCTTAAATAATAAAATACCATATTCTCTTATAATGTTCAACGGACATAAATAAACACATTATAATAAGTTTCATCTTAAAATAATTCATGTTGCAATTTTTATTTCACTTTTACAGTAAAATACCATCATGTTACATACAATTTATAATTGTTCAATTTAATCGTATTACCTTTAGATAACTCACGAGGTAATGACCTACCTCATCACAACACACATTTTTGACATAGAACGATGAATTTTGGGACTCTAGTTTATGGGAAAATACGAGATTAAGAATAAATACCTTGAACATTCAAAACCGTTTTCTTTAAAAGTGTATTTGTCACGACCCGAGAATTCGACTCGTGACCGGCACTTAACCACGCAACGTCTACAGGCGCAACGCGGCTAAGTAAGCCGAACCCAGAAATCAAAACCAATAAATATAGAGTGATTTAAAACATTTTGTAAAAGCAATAGTAAATGTCCGAAAAACTCCCATTTATTTAGTAGCAATCCCTTTCAAGTTCAAAAGTTATGAGTTTTATAATTTTGGTAACATTTCCTCTTTAAAACATTAGCCCCGAAAGTCGGGTAAAAGTAAGATGTAGCGGAAATAACAAGTGACATGAATAAAGCATCACAATATGATATACGACGCCGTAGCGAAGAATACACAGTAAAACAAGGACAATATCATAAAAGATAAAACTGCATAAGGTAACGTCGGCTCACAGGCGAGCTCGACACCAGAATATAAAATCATACATATCGTCCTCACAACTGTCTCTAAGTCAATACATAAGGTAGATGGAGAGTACTAGATACATCAATATACAACTGAAAGATAACAGATACCGTACAAAACCCACCTAAACAGCAAAAGGGCTATCTCTGCTCAAAGGGGTATCTGTGCCAAAAGATGAGGAAACAGCCAGCCGTGACTACTCCCAAGGGCAACCTGCAAACACTGTGGCACAACGGGGGTGAGTTGCCAACTCGTGAATAGAGATAACATATAAAGGTGATCGCAGGCATGCACATATAGCGTGGCTCTACTAATGCCAGCAGATGATATCAATACATGTCAACAGTGGATACAGTAGTAATGCATGTACTCTAACAGGTAAATGCCACAGGATGAGATGTATAGTAATCAATACTGAGTATGGGATAAATAATATCTACATGGACTATGTCAACATGGAAAGCAATGATCGGTGCCTCAAACTGCACCCAAATCCCACATATACTCAGGCGCCGGCACACCCATCGGCTCTCAAATCCTGTATATCTCGGAGGAATCACGAGAGCCCAACATCGGCACCCAAAACATCATAAAATACCCGTGTCCAGCATCGACACGTACATCCTCAAATATCGGGCGCCGTCAATCTGGACCGGCCCCACGGGGTCCGTCTGCGGTATCGGCCCTCGGCCCCGGCAGCACGGTCATCCCGCATCCATCACTCGACTCTGGTCAGTATCCTCCGGACAACTGCCAGGTCCAACCAATCACCGGTAGGTACTCGCCCGCCTCCAGACTCAATCGGCAAATCCCATCGATCATCTCACCGAGGGGAACCATACCGGGCCCACCACGAACCCGTAAACGGAACATCCACTCCTCGAATCGGGTTTCAAGCACACGTCTCAGCACCGAGAAAACGCGTGGTGGACACACCAAAATATCATATCACGAGGTACCGGGTTTTCAAAATAGCATATCTTTCCTTAAATAATTCCACGGTCCTCAAAACAGAAATCACATGAAAAATCCATCATCAATAAGTCAATCCAATGTATGGTGAACTATAGCAATAACACAACAGTATAATCATGGCAGTTCTACAGTGAGTGTGGCATGGCAATTACTAACGGTGTGTGTGTAGCATGTAAATAGTGCTCGTGCAACATAAACCGTTAGTAATAGTGTGGTGTTCTATCAGTTCTAGCATATATCAATAACACATAGCAGGGAAATGCAATATGAGATGACAGTCCATAGGTAAATGCAATATGTAATACTAAGATCCTATCAGCCCTGACGCATAACGCCATGCGGGCGATATCCCCGTAGATGTGAAATCTACTCACCGTGTCTCGCGCTAAGTGTATCCAACCACTTGCTTGCCCTTCTTCGCAGCGTCCGTCTCACTGGCCTGCGAACCTAGAATCACGTATACATATCACACATAAGCTTAAGTCACAAAACGCGACATAATAATCCAACAAGAAACCTGTGTCGCAAACCAATCGCGCGTGTGCGCGATACGCTAAAACGTGTAAACACGCGCCACGAAACTACCCCGACGCGCCGCGATACGCAGAAACCCAAACCTACTCACGTATCGCGCGTGTCGCGAAGGTTTAGAAAACGGCAAAAATAGGTATTTGGTCCCAGATTTTCCTACAGAATTGATATTAAAAATATACATATACCAAAACACTACCCACAGTAGCAGACACCCACTGGACCAAACCCCAACCCAAACCCTACCCATCTGGCCGCAATTGGCGGCCAGAATGAGGAAATTGGCGGCCTACTGTAGCTGTATGGGGGTCGGGTTTCACCTGGTGCATCATCTCTACTCCACTACACTACAGTCTTCCCAAAATCAATCTGCACTCACCGAGTTGATAGCAGTTCCAGAAAACTCACATTTTGCCCAAATACGACATTTTGCATCAAATATGAAATCTGGTGGTATTTTAGTGTAATCGGGGTTTCGACTAAGTTACAATGGCCTCAACAGACCACAATCATCCTACTGAAACCAAATCTCGCCTCATCAGCACAAAGTTCACACTAATCACCCCATATCGCACTAAAACACACTAATTTCTAATAACCGATGCAAAACTACACTAACAAGGCAAACTAGTGAAGCAAGCTAGGGATTATACCTCACTCTCGACCCTAGGGAGCTGCAGGAAGGAGAAGAAGTGAAGGGAAGTCGCTGCACAGGGATCTGGGGCTGCTGCTGCTGCTCACTGCCTCTGCTGCTGCTGAATGTTGCTGCTGCTGCTTGTGCTTCTGCTGCTGCTTCTGTTGCTTTTGCTGCTGCTTCAGTTGCTTCTGCTGCTGCTTGAAGAGGTAAGTGTGTGTGTGAGTGTGTTGGTGTGTTGTGAGAGTATGAGAGAAAAACACAAAAAGAAATGAGAGGCTACCTCAATCATCACACACAAAAGTCACCCCTCACTCTCTCTCACCTCATTTAATGCAAGCATGGCTTGAGCCATGATGCCCTCTCTCTCTCTCTCACAAGTCAACACTTAACCCTAAATTCAAATTAAAGTAACCCTTTAGTTTAACTAATTAATTAAACCCATTTAAGAATCCAAAAGAATTAATCCTACAATTAACCCACCATGGTTAATAATTAGGGTATTTCCTTGATTTAAAAACCCTAGTTTACATGCACATGTGTGTGCAAGCCTAGGAAAATTTTGGAAAAATGTTTATTAAATTAGGAAAAATATTTAAAACACGGTTTGGTAAACTTTTTATTAAAAATCATTATTTAATTATAATTATACACTAACCCTTATCCTAAGGTGTTACAGTATTACTTAATTCCTTACAAATACAACCCATTTTGGGGAACCCCGATCGGGATGGTGCAGCTTATCACGCCTCCTAGGGCCTAGTAGAGGGAGATGCAGACCTCCGCAAGGAGCATTCGATCTCGATGAAATTTTGATGCATTTTTTAAGAAAATGAGATTTCTACAAATAAATAAATTTATTTTTATTATATATATATAGCTATTATCAAAATATCTATTTTAAATATAATATATGAATATTCCATATTTTCTAAAGCAAAGGAATCACAATTTCATGAAACTACCGTTACGATTCCATACAAATTCCAGTATTTCATTAAAATACCATATACAATGAAAACTAAGTTCTATTCACTAGAAAGTTTCACTTTTATAAAATATACATCTATGAAAACCCTAAAGACGATAATTAAATACTTAAGGTGTATTTTGAAATTATATCAAACTATTTTTACATAAAACCCGCTCAAGCTATATTAAATTACAATAAGGACCCTAGTAAACATAGGTTTAAGCGGGACCGGTTCTCTTGAGGCTCGGAGAGACAGAGAATATGGGTGCCTGCCTATCTAAGGTATATAACCTAACAACGGTGTTATCAACACGGTAATTGTCTTGGAAAAAGACACAAATCATGTCGTCCATGTGCAACATTTACTGATAACTCCAAAACAATCAGGACTTCAATTCTGTTTAAAAGTCTGACTCCGTTCGAGTCATGGTAAAATATGAATACAATCTGACTTGAATTCAATTCGAGTATAACTAAAATACAACATGAATCCATGATTACCAGAATACAATCCATATCAACATGAACATGACCGAGCCGAAACATGGATATACTCTGATCACATGACTATCCATTTATATCCATTCCATTTACTGATATTATGGTTTCGGCAAGTCTTCCATTAACTACAAGACAATACAATGCAATCAGTACAATCAATACATACTTTTCTAGGATGAGAAAAAGAAAAAGAAAAAGAAAGAAAGATTTTTAGTGAGAAAAATTCATAATTCATCAACCTATACTACTCTAGCAAATTAGTATAGGTTGTTCTCTTCACTAATACCTTGATTAGTGAAGTGTGAGCTTGAATGTGAGTTACCTCAAGGTGGATCATTTTCGACGACGAAGACTTCGAGCAAGCTCATTCCAACCTTCAAGTGGAGTCAAAGAAGAGTTCTAGGACTACTACTTGGAGCTTTTGAAGTGAATGACTAGACTACAAAGGTTGTAGACTCTCTTTACTTAGTTAGACTACCTAGTTTACTAACTTTGAAACCCTAATTCTCTAGTTCGATTCTTGTTTAGTATACTTAGCCCTATAGATTATTAAAATTTCATACTTGATACTTATAAAACCCTAGTAGAGGTGCTAAGACATACTTTCACATTTATGAATATGATACCATCGTCTGTCCAGGCAAATACTAAGGTATATATCGCTCGGTTCGGGAGATATTTGATCTCGAAGAAGTTGAGATACAGGGAGAAAATGAAAGAAGCGTTGTGCCGGGTCCAATCATTGACGATGGTTCTCGAACACAGTTTGCAAAACTGTCAGTACAGAAGTTGGGTATGCGATACCGCAATAATTTGCTTTAAGTGCAAGTGGGAAATTGTTGGATATAGTGCCCTCAAGGCAATTATTGTAATTGCAAGATAGAAATTACATAATTTAAAGAGGACTTATAAGGAGAACAGTCTTACTCGAGATGATAATATGCTATCTGATTTGTCTTTATCTTTCATGTGACACGTTTTATTAATTATCACGTATCGTTTAATCATGAGATAAAACCCTTAGGATTTTGCTTGACTACCAGGACGATGATGCTGATCATACTAATCGAGCATGGGTAGTCGATAAGCACATCTTTAAATGTCCCTAGTTGTAGGAGTATCGAGACTGGGTATCGGTACTCCATTTAGGCTAGTGTGTGTGTTTCCTGACTCTGTTGGAGGGGCGATAGCTGATCCCATAGCTATTGGTGTTTGACGTCGAGGATTGTATACAGGTGCTCATTGGATGCGTTATACTGGACGAACTCAATGAGAACTCCTAGTTGGTAATATACCAATGTCAGATAGCAGTTCTCTGGTGACAAGAGTACAGGGTAGTCCCTAAGACCTGATATCGCCATAATGTCTCATGTGTGTTCCCACTATACTTAGACTTCTACTCTTCTATGGCTCAAAGGAGTCGTGCAAGCTAGTTTTTGTTGGATATAGTCCTGAAGCACGTGTAGGCAGTGAGCGGTCAAGAGAATTCGTCTCTCCCAGTATAGGGAGTTGATGTCGCGCTGTGCAGGACATGGCTACAACCACAAGTCGGTGGCTACCGCGGTGGAGATAAACTGATAAGTTTTATCAATTGTATTTTCGGTTGGTTATGAGTCCTCTGTCGTATGACTTATCGAGTTATTGGGGTCTGACAGATTCCAAACCCTAGACCCGATATGCGATACTCTTAGACGAAAAGACCGGACTGTACGGTGACTGTCACTTATAGACTTTATCGGGTCCGGATGAGTTTGCTCGTCGACCTGATTTTATCTTGATCGTACCTGGGTAGCCGTTATGTACAACTAGTGCCACTAACGAGCTTGTGGGTTAGACCATGAAAGGGTTGAATCTGAAAGTGTTTCGGATTCAATCGGATGTGATCCTATATAACCTACTGCTAGCGTATTGACAGGTCTTTAGAGTCCCACAATGAAGGTGTCTTCCCGGGAAAAATATGATGTGGCGTGCGTATGGGATACGCACGGGAGTTTGATTAAATACTTGATTTAATTGAGCATCCAGGAATACTAGCCGGTTTGAGAATCCGGAATATCAAGTCAAGTGTTGACTAGATAACCATATTTTGATACGGTTTCTAGTATAGTGTATACAATACACTCTCTCTTATGTATATGATACATAGAAGAAATTGATGGCTATGGTATATGTATATGATACATATACTTGTTCTCCTTTAGTGTATATATTTTTGATTTATATTAATCCGACCAGTTTTATATGTTTTATATATATATATATATATAATAAGTGTGTGTGTGTGTATTAATATATGTATATGTAATATTGTATGATGATATTAAAATGGTAGAGCCTCCTTTCTCTCTTTTATTGAAAACGAAGAGAAGAGAGGGAAGGATGTGACATTTTTCATAAATAGTTATGACAAGTTAATTAAAAAAGAAGCTAATTCATTTTGAATAGCAATCTCTTTTCTTCTTCTTCTTCCTTGAGCTAGAGAGCTCATGCTCTCTACTCTAATGGCAATTGTTGTTGTGGTGATGGAATCCAAAACTGAGAGAGTACCCATTATGCCACACACCTCCATGAACGCATAGCAACCCTCTATGTGGAGTTTCTCCACCCGGTGATGGAGATGGAGTTACAGGCATTGCAACTTCACCGCGAATCATCCACGGCGAGGCGGACGGCTCGAGGATGCTTCCGGTAGCTCAAGGAAGTCTAGCAAGGGTCCAAGTTCACCATTTGGAGAATATGAAAATGCTACAAAGGTTGTGGTTTCTCAAACTTGCTCTTTAGTGTTCACTTTTTTTGCTATTGCACTGTTATTTGATTGATCTTGGTAGTTTTGTGGTGCATGCTTCTCTTGAAATTTAAAATTGTTTCTTCCGCTTGATTTGTGATGGTCACGACCCTTGCACCGCTATACTAACACGATATACATAATGTAAGATAGAGAGACAACAATAGGGGTAGAAGTAAGTGAAAAAGAAAATACAACTACTGTTACAAACCTGGGCATGTGAAAGAGGCATTATTAGGAATACCCAGCCACCCCTTGAAACATTTTGATGTTTCATATTTCCTGTGTAATAGTAATTTAAAACTCTTTTCTCAATTAATTCCGTCTCTTGGGTATGAGGATACCGGATTAGAATCTCATATCTTTAATTCGTTACAAATACTGGGAAGGGGTAGATTATTGAGAAAGGGTGATTTGATCTTCAGTGTCGGTTTTCGGAGAAATTGTTTCTATTGAGGAAATCACATGGTTTTGCCTGTCGACAAACTTCTAGTTTTGAATATCTTTTATTATGCACCAAATTTTAAAAACTCATATATCCCTCTCTTTGTTTGATAAAGTGGGATATATATTTTCAAAAAATAATGTTATGAACATTTAACCTTTATCATTAGATGATTGGGTAAGGTGCATATAGATAACAGTGGAAATATTCTTAACCAAAATAGAGTTTTCAAAATTATATCACACGGAGTATGAGTTAGTGAACTCATAGGACTTATACATAGTGATGTATGTTTTCCGATGTCCACATGGATAAAGGGTTGATACTCATACTTCGTTCCATTTTTATATGATTTCTCTGATTTTAGACACGCAATCTTGTTAAAACGCATAGTCCAAAAATTTGGAGAAGTTCAGGATATAAGAATAAAGTAAAGAACCAAACGTTGAAAGTATCAATATTCTTCGAAATGTTTGGAGATATGGATACCTAATGCTTGGTATGCCATAGTTATGTAATTGAGAATTTGATTCTCTCTCAAATTACTCATTTGTGGGTGTGCTTCTTGATGAGTAATGTTGAGTGGCCTTTTTCATTTTAGAGTTATCCACTGGAAATAGTTGCATAATAACTGAATATGGTTTTATCTAAATTTGTGCCTGAGATTCTGTATGCGATATTTTCATATTTTAAGGTTGTTAAGGTATATGGAGTTATCCAATTCAAGGTTAAAACCAAATCCGGACAAACTCAAGGCACATTTCGGTAATAGGCAGTTTGTGGGTTATCTTAAACTTCAGCAAGGGTTTAATTTCTACCATTTTAGGATCAAAAGTTGTTTTGATCTTAACTCGCCACCTATTTGGGAAAAGGATTTCTTGCAAAAGTAATTAGTGGGAGTATGGTAGAACTGGAAGTGATTCCAGAATTATAAACGATTACTGAAAATTTAAGAACCTGAATATTCAATTGATCCTGACAAATTTTAGCCTATTCCGCAGATTTAGTAGGTGGCCTCAGCCATCTGAGAGATACTATGGCTTCCTCGTTGGCGGTGACAAGGAGGCTTGCATCATATGACGATGACCCTACTAGTTATTAGCATGCCATAAGAAGTGGTGACTTCCGACTGATGGCTGGATGCCAAGTTATCCAAGTTGGACTCCATGCACTACAACAAAGTATGGACTTTGTTGTGTGCTCCTCAAAGGGATAAAAACCATAAGGAGTAAGCAGATCTTTTGAGATCAGTGCAGATGGAAAGTTATTAACCTAATAAGGCTAGATTTGTAGTAAACGGTATTCATCAAATACCCGATGTGAATTATGATGATACTGATACTGCAGTGTCTGTGCTAAAGTCCATACAGATAAAACATACCATTATTTTCTTTCATAACTATGATATTTGGCATGTGATGACTATAACAACTTTTTAAATTGGATTTAGAAGTGTACGTATATATGACTCTGCCAGAGAGTTATCTTAGTCATTAGGAGCAGCGGTAAGTGTGCAAATTGCTTAAGTCTATTTTTAGACTAAAGGAGGCATAGCGGAGATAGATCATCTGTTTTGATATTACGGTCAAAGTGTTTGACTTCATTAAAATGGGAGATGAACCTTGTATATGTAACAAGGGAGTAGGGAGTACTGTCATATTTCTCATATGGTATGTGGATGATATAGTTTTGATAGGAAGTGATGTTCCTATGCTACAATCGGTAAAACTATGGTTGTCAGGTGTTTCTCCATATAAGATGTAGATATCAGTCCAATCCTGCAGAAACATAGGGTAGCAGTGAAGAGCATATGATGTTCTTGGTGTATGGTAATGGCAGCCTCTTATTGGTGTTGGATAAGTATGCCCTAGTGGCCTGTATTGTATAGGATGCTAGGGATATGTATATATAGGACAATCTTGCTCAGTTGTATATAGTATATTATGTGAGTTATCTCTGTCTTAATATGTGTATTTTTTTCTTCTCTTACTGCTTTATATTGTTTACACATATTGATAAAGACTCGATATAGTAGTATACTATTTTGGTTCGTCTTTATCTTAACATGTCATATGTTATATTCGATATCACATATGGCGAATACATGTTGATAAAGCCCATAGGATTTTGCTTGACTGCCAGCGTTATGATAGCGATCATACTTATGGGAGCTAGGTAGTCCACAAATACATCCTTAAAAGTCCCAAGTCGTAGGAATATTGAGATCGGGCATCGATATTGCAGAGTAGACTTGTGTATACATCTTTAGACCCCAACGAGGGGTGGTAGTTTGTCCCACAACCATTGGTGTGATCACCTAAAATTGTATATAGGTGCTCACTCGGGGTGAGTACACTGGACAGACTCACCGAGAACCTCTAAATGGTATTATAGCTATCGTTAGATAACGATTCTCAGATGACATGAGTACAGGTTAGTCTTAAGACCTGAGATCATCATTTTTCTCATATGAGTTCCCACTGTGCTTTGATCACCATCCTACCACGACTCTACTGAGTCATGTAAAGAAGTTTTGGTTGGGTACAGTCCCGAGCCACATGGAGGCAGTGAGTGACTATCAGGGATTCGTCTCTCCCGGTATTAGGAGTCGATATCGCACTATGTCCGGTTGGCTAGAAGCATAAGACTTTAGCCAAGGCAGTTGAGATTTACTGATGGTTAGATCAGTAGTTTCTCGGATTGGTCATAAGCCAAATCAACACGACTTATCAGGTCGGTAAGGGTCTGACATTTACCATCCACTAGACCCGGTATGTGATACTCTTAGACGAAAAGACTGGACTATATGGAGTCATGGATAGGCTCAGAAAGGGTCCAGATGAGCTTGCTCGTCGGCCATCCATTTCGATGGGTACTTGGGTAGCCGTTATGTAAGTCTACGGTAGTTCCTTGGCCGTCTTTCAGACGCCAAATGCGGAACAAAAACTTTTACAACTTGCACTATCGTATACTATATCCCAGGATCTGCTATTTACGCTAAACTAACATACTATAAAGTGGGTAGAAATGTTATACCGAACGATTCGGGTCCTTCGGTCTTCAACCATCATCCCACGCTTTGTTGCGGCTGCTCCGATCTCCTCGATCTTCAGTCTTCTCGTTCAGGTGGCACCACATCGACGGATCTTTAAACGGGCTCCCGCCTCTGAACCGAGGCAACTCGATCATCAAGTTTGCTAAAAGAGATGACCAAGATTGATGTAGAGAATGAGTAGAACACTTTGTCTCGTTACGTCCAAAGCTATGGACGAACGGTTAATGAAGTTGCCAATTTTATCGGGTGATGGAAATATGAGCATGAAATTATATGAAGCAAAACTATCATCATAATTTTCCAAAATGAATCCATTCCTCCACCATGAGGGGGCGGGCCACTATATGAAGAGGAGGGAGGTAAGTGTAGGGTAAAAGAGTGGTGACCATAAAGGAAAGCTTCTCACAAAATATCCTAAGTAATACAAAACCTCATTAATGCAAAATCCACCTTGCATAAAACAATAAATGCACTAAGCCACCTCTCTTATCCTAGTCATCAACCATTAAAGCAAAATGGTGAGTCACCCTCATGACTCATCAAATGACTCACCCTCATGAAGAAAAGATAAATCCGCATTTAACCGAATGTTAAAGCGGGTGATAGAAAACTAGAAACTGGAAACTTCCAAAAGCGATCCCGAAACGAATTTCAGGATAACCCCGTAACAGTATAAACATACCCGCATTTGTATTACGACCGAATACAAATGCAACTGAGACAAAGATATTATATCTACACAGTATAATACTCGGATCCGGCTTAAACCAAAGTCCACCAGTATTATCTGCCCGAAATATGACACGTGCGTAAACGCACGTGCATTTTCCGAACCCTGCCATAAAACCATACGGCCTCTACAATGTTTCGCCCGAAGTTGGGAAACAGTCTTTGGGGGACTCTAATGACTCATCAATACACTGGCACTGGGTATAACCATTAGCACGTTAGAGGTACTAGCTGTACGTAACGGTTGCCTATGTATTGATTGGAAGGGAAGCTGACGAGCGAACTCATCCAGAAACCCTACTGAGCCTGACAGTGACAATATCCATACAGTCCGGTCCGTTCGTTTATGAGTATCGCATATAGGGCCTAGGGGGCTGGTCAACTTCAGACCCCCAATAGCTGTATAAGTCGTGTCAGAGAGCAGCCCAGAACACCCTGAGATACTACTGGAATAGCTTCCAGTAAATCTCGATTACCCTGGCCATGGATTTCGTGTAATGGATCTCCTAAACACAACGCGATCTCACCCCCAATACCGGGAGAGACGAATCCCCGACGATCTGCTCACTGCCTCTATGTGGCTCGGGACTGTACCCAAAAAATACCAGTTTGCATGACTCCTTTGACCCGTGGTAGGGTATAAATCAAAGCACAGTGGGAACTCACACGAGACAAATGACGATCCCAGGTCGACAGACTAACCTTTACACATGTCACCAGGGAACTGCTATCTGACGATATGTATAATACCAACCAGCAGGTTCCCGGCGAGTCTTGTCCGGTGTACTCATAACCCAATGGGCACCTGTATACATCTTAGGTGAACCAACTAACACCAATGGCTTGTGAGACCGGCCACCGCCCCTTGTCGGGGTCTCGACTGTATACACTAGTCTACTCTGGAGTATCGATGCCCTGTCTCGAAACTCCCATGACTAGGGACACTTTAAGGATGTGCTTATAGACCCCAGCTCCCACATATATGATCTCCATCATACTGCTGGCAGTCGAGCAAGAATCCTATGGGCTTTATCAACATTTACATGATGATAAAGACAAACTAGATAGCATACTATCATCTCGAGTAAGACTGTTTTAGCGGTATAGGCCCTTTTCAATCATCACAATCACGTACCTGCGATTCAATAATTGACTTAGAGGGCACTATATCCAACAATCTCCCACTTGCACTTAAGGCTATTATTGCGATGTCGCATACTCATAGCCTCAGTGAGTGGATCCGCCCCGATGTTTTTTTCTATGTCTCTCTTAATCTCAAGTTCACGGAGAAAGCCATCTCCCGAATCGAGTAATAGGTGTCTTAGAATATGTCTGGATATCTGATGGGACCTAGTTCATAAATTAACTCCAAATCCAAACTTCTTAGACTGTATTGATAACTGAACCTAATCAGTATCGCGCACCATGCCTCCCACAGTATCCTTTTGGACCACCTGTCCATAATACTGTCCCTCGTCAGAGGGAAAACTATAACTCTGACAATCACTCTGTCATCCGGGTCACCTTGGAAGCCTGGAATGATAACCGTCTCCTCAAGAAGGCTGCCATTATCAAATCCATAGAAAATCCATTCAAGTTCTAAAACTGCTTCATTATGTTTCTTCAGGATTGGATTAATATAAACTTATCGCATCTAGTGCAAAAACAACATCTGGTGTGGTACTTGACATCTCACGTTGAGTCAATTTCCTAAGCAAGTGATCTGCCAATCATGCACATACCTCTCCCCTTTAGTCTGTAAGACACCTTTAGAGAGGGTGACTCCATCACCTGCAGGTACACCACCATGCCAGGAGTCATATATTCTAAAATACCTTTAGAATACTGTCAAAGTACCCAGATTGGGAAACTACCCAATTCTAGATCTAAAACTATAAATCTAGTAACCAGAATGACTGATATTATATCCATATCCTTTGTGGAGAAACAACTGTGTGACGACCATAGTATAACCGATCATAGTATAGGAATTTTACTTCCTACTCTGTGTATGTCATCCAAATACCAGGACATCACACCCTACTACCTTCTTAACAGATCCATCTCCTATTCTGTTGAAGTCAAAGCCATGACTGTTACATCAAAATTAGATGATCTAATCTCTGCTATATCTGCTCAAGCCTATAAATAGACATAAGCTACTTTCCCACTATGCTTCCTCTGCTCCCACTGACCACAACAACCTTCTGGCAGAATAATATATACGTGTACTTCTAAAACTAGTTTAGAACGACGCTATACATATCCTCCTGCCAGGTCTCATAGTCTGGAACAACAGTAGTGTCAAGTCTGGGTAAACAAGAATCTCCCTGTCACCGTCCTTGAGGCTACCAGAGTACCTCTCGGGTGTCTGAGGTTACCCACCATGTCTGCGGAGTGGCTATTGGAATGTCAAACCTGATTGAATATATAGGTCCTATTAAATTTTCCGTAATCGTTTGCGGTTCTGGAATCACTTCCAGTTCTACCATACTCCCACTTCTGTTTTCTGAAAAAATCCATTTTACTAAAACTGTGGAGAGTCAAGAACAATATCACTATTGATCTTCCAGATGGTAGAAAATCAACCCTCGTCAAAGCTAGGGTCAACCCACAAACTGCCATTATAGAAACGTGCCTTGAGTTATCCAGAGTCTGGTTTTAGGCATAAGCTGACAACTCCCCGTACCTTAACATCGTTAAGATATGAACCATTCTATATCCAATATAGAAACTTTGGCACTTATTTAATTGGAACCAGATTCTAATCATGCAGCTGTCTCCAGTGCATATTAACTTAATGGAGAGAGGCTAATCAACATTACTCAACTTAGGAATATATCCAATTATGAATAATCCGAAAGAGAAACAAGTTTCTCAAAACCATTACTATCATCTAAATACCAATCACAAGAATCTACATCTTCAATCTCTTTGAAGAATCCCGATACTTGCGACACCTGGTTCTCTACTTTATTCCTATACCCACAACTTCTCAAAACTTAGACATTGTATTTCTACGAAACACTTGTCTAAAAACTAGAGAAGTTATAAGTAAACAGAACAGAGTACGAGGACCAACCCCTTTGTCCTGATGGACACTTGACAATATACAATACTCTGTATAAGTTCGCTGAGTTGAATAACTCAAAACCTGTGCATCGTAGGTTGAAAACTGTACCCAGGCGATTTCCTCAAATATCACCAATTTCAACGAATTCCGATATAATGAGGATGATCACCTAATTCCCAATAACTCACTCCCACTCATCATCTGTAAAACCATACAGATGTGAGAATCATACCTGGTAAATACATACCCTGGAGTAAGTATCTAATCGGGAAATCAGTTTTCCATTAACAATGCACTGAAACAAAAAATGTTTCGTAGGGGTTTCCTGGCATTTCTAGCAATGCCTCTTCCATAATCCAATTCATGATGGTCATGAATGAAAACAGTCGCAATTTTACTTTGCCCTCTTTCTAATCCTTTATTCTGTCTTTAGTTATTATCTTATGTACACCCTACTTAGGCTAATTGGTTTTCTTCATTCCCTACCTTTCGGCACCTGCCTATGGTTTGGAATAAGACTATCCAATAAGCGTAATGGGTGTACTCTCCTAAACTAAGGAGCCCTCACAACCTGAGAGAAGGTGATAATAAAAGACAACTGAATAAACCATTTCTATTTCTCCTGAACCTGGATCCATCCTCGAAGAAATCCCTCTGAGTTCGTATATAACCATACGATGAATCTATCCGATGGAAGTGGATGTCCGTAGTAATACGGGGTGTTCTGAGAAATACAAAGGGTAAAAGAAGGAGCGGCAATGACTCATGCAACTTTAGACAATCCAAAAGCCAGTATTTTAAGAAGGTTCGGTCAACTTGGTCACTGAGTCATAGTCTAGTGTCGGTCAAAGGTCGCTGCCAAAGAGAGAGAGAGAAAAGAAACACTCTGCGTGCACTCTAACCTAGATCAGAATGGTTATCACTTTATCTAATCAGGAAACCTCCTACTGTTATATCAAATTCTCCTCCAAACCTTAAAGAAGAATTAGTCGGGATCACCCGAAGAGTAAACTAACTCATCAGTGGGAATCGGGATCCAACTCTCATCGCATGATAACATGACGGTATCCACTTATGTTATCACACTCCAGAAGGTATGCTCAAGTTTTGCAAGTTTCCTGTATGTTTGAAACTCCCGATATAATTTTTATCCCATGCTCTTATGACCTTGACGTAGGCCAACAAATCATAAGCCACATGTCAAGTTCTACCCGTCGTCATCCTGATTAATTTAGGTCCATCGTACATGCCCTTGACGTAGGCCAACAAGGTTGTACGTCTGTCCTAAACTAATGCATCTATCTATGCAACAAATGAATACCCCAGCAGCAACCAAACACTATGCCTTGGCGTAGGCCAACAAACATAACTTGAATACTACTGACCATCCATAAGAAATGACGGAGGGTTACGGCTGGTTTTTGGCGAAAACCTTTAACGTAATAAACTTGATCCCGTTGAAGGAACCTGATAGCTTTTTATAAAAATATAGTGGCGAAAACCTTTGCTAAAGAGGTCACTCCCGGTGAAGGGATCCCGTCTCTTTCCTCGTGGAATGAGGTGCAGGATATTCTAACTGAATACCGCAATGCAAAGCAACTTGTGATCGACTATACTGAAGTTATTACCCTGACGCAAACTTCTGCCTAAGGGGTCACTCCCGGTGAAGGGATCTCGGCCCTTGCCTCGTCGAATGAGGTGCTGGATATTCATAACTGAATACCACTGTGCATAACAAAAGGAAACGTCTTTGTAATAACTCTTTTTAAAATTTGTTCCAACAACATCAAATATAGGTTTGTTTTATCCTTGCATTGATAAGAATCAATGCAGTCCCATCAATTAAACACACCAGAAAAGAACGAAAATATAATGTACGTATATGCCATCCGCATTCGCCACTAGGTCCCGTCATCACCCGTTAGGTTATTTAACTAACGACAGAGCGGGGACTGGACTAGCGCGGGTGTAAAATATATACAACATCTAATAGTATATATACCAATATACAATAATCGCTCCAGGCGTGATAATATGCAACATTACAGAAAAGTAAAAAGCATCACAGAACAATACATATAATCTGGGATCCCCGGGTTTCACAGAGCCTCTACTGAAACCCGACGTTCCCCTGGTCGTGTGGATAGCCTGTGAAATGAAACCTAGACCCCTACGGGTACGGCAAGTTACCCGCCAAAACTTGAATCGAGGCAGCCCCCTACAACAAAGTGAATGGACCACCCAGCACTTCACGGAATCCGGTAACTTGAGCACCCCTCCTTGGATCAACCTGTATCCCTTATGAGTGCGGCGAATAGCCCGCCAATTCCAAGGTGAATCCCCCTCCGTCTCAATGCCATGAGATGCGGGACCGTTTCCCTCTAGAACCCGGCTATCCGTGCACCCCACCGCGGGGTAATCCTAGTACAGAAAAGAAAAATATATACAACAGGTACGTCGACCTCAGCCCGGTCGTGCCCCAAAAGAATATTATACAAACAGGTAGTGACGGCAGTCCACATGTTGGATGCTCGCCCCGCAATATCAAATGTACAAATAAATCCAAACAGCACTACCATTGCACACTGCTATCCACCACGACAAATCCGCAACATCACAGCACAACACAGAACATCAACGCGAATGTCACGTTTGCAAACCCGTCTAAAAGAACTATAGCAATTAGACGCGGTTTACCGCTCGAATGACATTCTCGGTCGGAGATATAAAGTAAGTACTGTAAACTAACACGTTTAAATTTCGATCGACAAAATTTCCAGAAGTGGGCCCCACAAACATCTGCTGTAAAGTAATAAAAACTGGGCCCAAAAGAACAGTACCAGAAACTACAATTTCCCAAGATGAAAGCTCAGAAGAAAAATGGCCCACCAATTCACCAAGACGGACGCGCTTCCGCGGTCAAAGCTAGGCATTGACCGTGGATCCGCGGCCGTACAGTCGAATTAGGGGATCATTTTTCTGCTGTTTCCATTAGAAAGCCCGCTTAATTTTCTGGTATGGTCAAAATAATTTTTAGAACAGATTTAAAATCAACAGAAACTTTAAACTTGGAAATTGCGATTTTGAAAATTCCGCTCGATCGATATTTTAAACGCGTTAGAACAAGTTAGTAAAGCTTAATGGCGAGTCTCTGATACCATTGTAAGTCTACAGTAGCGCCCCGACCGTCTTTCAAACGCCAAATGCGGAACAAAAACTTTTACATCTTGCGTTATCGTATACTATATCCCAGGATCTGCCATTTACGCTAAACTAACATACTGTAAAGTGGGTAAAAATGTTATACCGAACGATCCAGGTCCTTCGGTCTTCAACCATCATCCCACGCTTTGTTGCGGTTGCTCCGATCTCCTCGATCTTCAGTCTTCTCGTTCAGGTGGCACCACGTCGACGGATCTTTAAACCGGCTCCCGCCTCTGAACCGAGGCAACTCGATTATCAAGTTTGCTAAAAGAGATGACCAAGATTGATGTAGAGAATGAGTAGAACACTTTGTCTCGTTACGTCCAAAGCTATGGACGAACGGTTAATGAAGTTGCCAATTTTATCGGGTGATGGAAATATGAGCATGAAATTATATGAAGCAAAACTATCATCATAATTTTCCAAAATGAATCCATTCCTCTACCATGAGGGGGTCGGCCACTATATGAAGAGGAGGGAGGTAAGTGTAGGGTAAAGGAGTGGTGACCATAAAGGAAAGCTTCTCACAAAATATCCTAAGTAATACAAAACCTCATTAATGCAAAATCCACCTTGCATAAAACAATAAATGCACTAAGCCACCTCTCCTATCCTAGTCATCAACCATTAAAGCAAAATGGTGACTCATCCTCATGACTCATCAAATGACTCACTCTTATGAAGAAAAGATAAATCCGCATTTAACCGAATGTTAAAGCGGGTGATAGAAAACTGAAAACTGGCAACTTCCAAAAGCGATCCCGAAACGAATTTCAGGATAACCCCGTAACAGTATAAATATACCCGCATTTGTATTACGATCGAATAAAAATGCAACTGAGACAAAGATATTATATCTACACAGTATAATACTCGGATCCGGCTTAAACCAAAGCCCACCAGTATTATCTGCCCGAAATATGACACGTGCATAAACGCACGTGCATTTTCCGAACCCTGCCATAAAACCATACGGCCTCTACAACGTTTCTCCCGAAGTTGGGAAACTGTCTGTGGGGGACTCTAATGACTCATCAATACACTGGCACTGGGTATAACCACTAGCACGTCAGAGGTACTAGCTGTACGTAACGGTTGCCTATGTATTGATTGGAAGGTAAGCTGACGAGCGAACTCATCCAGAAACCCTACTGAGCCTGACAGTGACAATATCCATACAGTCCGGTCCGTTCGTCTATAAGTATCGCATATAGGGCCTAGGGGCTGATCAACGTCAGACCCCCAATAGTTGTATAAGTCGTGTCAGAGAGCAGCCCAGAACACCTTGAGATACTACTGGAATACCTTTCAGTAAATATCGATTACCCTGGCCAGGGATTTCGTGTAATGGCTCTCCTAAACACAGCGCGATCTCACCCGCAATACCGGGAGAGACGAATCCCCGACGATCTGCTCACTGCCTCCATGTGGCTCGGGTTTGTACCCAAAAAATACCTGTTTACACGACTCCTTTGACCCGTGGTAGGGTATAAATCAAAGCACAGTGGGAACTCACACGAGACAAATGACGATCCCTGGTCGACAGACTAACCTGTACACATGTCACCAGAGAACTTCTATCTGACGATATGTATAATACCAACCAGCAGGTTCCCGGCTAGTCCTGTCCGGTGTACTCATAACCCAATGAGCACCTGTATACATCTTAGGTGAACCAACTAACACCAATGGCTTGTGAGACCGGCCACCGCCCCTCGTCGGGGTCTCGACTGTATACACTAGTCTACTCTGGAGTATCGATGCCTTGTCTTGAAACTCCCACAACTAGGGACACTTTAAGGATGTGCTTATAGACCCCAGCTCCCACATATATGATCGCCATCATACTACTGGCAGTCAAGAAAGAATCCTATGGGCTTTATCAACATTTACATGATGATAAAGACAAATCAGATAGCATACTATCATCTCGAGTAAGACTGTTTTATCGGTATAGGCCCTTCCTCAATCATCACAATCACGTACCTGCGATCCAATAATTGACTTAGAGGGAACTATATCCAACACGTTACGTACAGCTAGTGTCGCTGACGTGCTTGTGGTTAAACGCTTGTGGTTAAACCCACTGCAAGATTACTGTCGAGTGTTTAGAGTCCCACACAGAAGGTTTCTCTGATCCAGGAAAAATGATGTGGTGGTCGTATGTTTATACGTGCATGGTTTCGATCGAATGATAACACTAGCCGCCTTAGGATTAAGCCGGATTATTAAATCAGGTATTGATTTAATAATTTACATATACACATTTCGATATGTATATTCTAGTGTCATCCTGGTTTTCGATCGAACGATAATACTAGCCGGCTTACGATTAAGCCAGATTATTAATCAGGTATTGATTAATAATTTACATATACATATTTCGATATGTATATTCTAATGTTATCCAGGTTTTCGATCGGACGGTTGATAATACTAGCGGGCTTAGGATTAAGCCATTTGTTAAATCGGAAATTGATTTAAAGCTAGTATTATATTAGTGGTGTTATTCTATCTCTTGGGTATTCGTATTTTGGTACGAATACGGGTATGTATATACGGTAAAATATATTCCGTATTTATACAGAAAACATTCTAAAAGGTAGGCACCTCATTTTTTATCCATTTATTCTTTTAAATGGAAATGAGGTGTAAAGGTCGTGAGGTGAGAATGGTGAGAACCATGCTTCAATAGTGTTGACAAATGAATTGAATATTCATTTGTGCAAACTAATCAAGCATGGTTGTGATTTTATATTGAAAAATTGAGATATGCAAAACTATGGTTCATGATTTTTCACATAAGGGTTGATCTCATTTCTCACCATGAGCTTCTCTCTCCTCACTTGCCTTTCTTGAGTTCCTCCATCTTCTTCTTCATCTTCCTCCTTACCATCTCATGAGTTGAGAATCAAGGGAGGAAGAGAGATAGAAATGCACTAGAAAACTCACTACATCATCTTGGCTACCTAGATTAGCAAACTAGGTTGTTGAGTTGCTTCATTAGTGAAGCTAAGTTTGGATTACAAACTCTTGGGTGGATCATCTAGGACCAAGGAGGCCGGCCATCAGGGTTGATCTAAGAAACCCAAAGGAGCTTAAGAAGAGGAGTGAAGAACCAAAGGATACGGGACTTCTGGTATAACTCTTCTTTCATAGTAGATAAAACTCCTAGTAGTTGCTAGTTTAGGTTATGGTTTGATCACTTAGTTTATGTTGGTTGTGCTTGCTCAAAAATTTAATTTTTGTGCATTACGTCTCTCTACTTCAATGTAGAGTGTGCACAACTCACCAACAATATAAGGCAGTTACCGATTCCAGCTTCCCATGTAACATGGAAGATAGTGCGTCTGTCGCAGGTTATAAGTTTAAGCTTTTCTGAGAAGCAGTATATTGGAAAGAGTTCCAATTGGGATACTGAGATAGTCAAGGCATTAGATGCTGATTGTGAATCAGTATAGGATACATCCTAAGATGTTGTTTGGATAAATATGTTCATTTATGAACATGATCCCATCAGATGTCCAAACAAAATTTTAAGATAGGTATCGCTCATTTCGGGAGAATGTTGATCTCCTCAAATTTGAGATACAGAGAGATATAGTTAGAAATGGTGGATCTACTCACTGAGCCCGTTTCTCAAACACGGTTTGTGAAACTGTTAGTAGAAAAGTTGGGTATGAGATACCGCAATAATTGGCTTTAAGTGCAAGTGGGAGATTGATTGATATAGGTGCCCTCATGGCAATTATTGTAATTGAAGGAGGATTTATACGGAGAACAATCTTACTCGAGATGATAGTGTGTTATCTGGTTTTTCTTTATTTGTCATATGTATACATTTTACTAGTTATCACATATCGCTAATACATGAGATAGAGCCCCTAGGATTTTGCTTGATTACCAGGATTAATGATAGGGATCATACTAATGGGACATGTGGTAGTCTATAAGTACATCCTTAAAGGTCCCTAGTCGTAGAAGTATCGAGACTGGGTATCGGTACTCCAGTTTAAACTACTATGTACATTTCTTGACCTAGTTGGAGTGCGATAGCTGATCCTGCAGCTATTGGTGTTTGACACCGAGAATTGTATTCAAGTGCTCATAAGAGTATGAGTTTCATTGGACGGACTCATCAAGAAATCCTAAATGGTTTTATACTAATGTCAGGTAGCAGTTCTCTGGTGACGATAGTACAGGGTACTCCGTCGACCTGAGATCGCCACAGTGTCTTATGTGCGTTCCCACTATGGTTTGATTACTACCTTACCATGGCTCAAAGGAGTTGTGTGGACAGGTTTTAGTTGGGTATAGTCTCGAAACACATGGAGGCAGTGAGCGATCGAAAGGATTCGTCTCTCCCGGTATAGGGAGTCAATATCGTACAATATAAGACATGGTTATAACCAAAAGTTTGTGACCACAACAAGTGAGATAAACTGATAAGTGTTATCAGTTGTAACTTTGTTGGTTATGAGTTTGATGCCAACATGACTTATTGGTTTATTGGGGGTCTGACAGTTCCACCCTCTAGACCCGGTATGCGATACTTTTTGACGAAGAGACCGGATTGTATGGTATTTGTCACTTATAGATTTTGTAGGGTCCGGATGAGTTTTCTCGTCGACCCGCTTTTATATTGCTCAAAGCTGGTTAGCTGTTATGTACAGCTAGTACTGCTGACGAGCTTATGGGTTAACCCGTGAGGGGATTGAATCTGAAAGTGTTTCGGATTCAATCGGATATGATCATATATAACCTACTTGTAAGTCTATGGTAGCGCCCCGGCCGTCAATCTGACGCCAAACGCGGAACAAAAACTTTTATAACTGGCGCTATCGCATACTATAACCCGGATCTTGCCATTAACGCTAAACTAACAAACTGTAAAGAGGTAGAGAGGCTATACCGAAGGATCCGAGTCCTTCGGTCTTTAGCCATCATCCCACGCTCCTTTGCGGCAACTCCGATCTCTTTGCTCCTCGTCGAGGTGGCACCACATCTACGGATCTTTAAATGGGCTCCCGCCTCTATACCGAGGCAACTCGGTCATCAAGTCTGCTAAAAGAGATGACTAAGATGAAGTAGAGAACGAGTAGAATACTTTGTCTCAAACACCCTAGGGTTCTCATCACATGAGAGGGTTAGGGTAGAGGTTGAAGAAGATGCTAGGGTTTGGGAATGGTGAACTCAAGAAAATCAAGAGAGCAAAAAGAACTCAAGCATAATCACTTCTCACTTATTTTCTTCTCATCTAAATAGATATATGAGGTTGAATCTCTTTTAAAATCCAAAACAAAATATCTTATAAAAATATCTCCTCAAAATATCTATCCACAAAACAAAACACCATTAATTCTTCATGACTCACTTAGTGACTCATTAGCATGAGTCACTAATGAAGATGCTAGAATAAATGTGTCAACCATAATGAGTCACCATTTCCAAAATCCAATAATCATTTAAACCAAAATGATTAATCCAAAAAGAAATGCATCTTCTAAAATATTCTTGTAACGGATTACGAAAATACCCCCCGTCTGTATATACATACCTGTATCCGTATTCCGACCAAATACGAATACAAGAGACTAAAATATTCCGACTCAATATAATACATGGATCCGGCTTAAACCAAAGCCCACCAGTATTATCTGCCCGAAATATGACACGTGCGCAAACGCACGTGCATTTTCCGAACCCTGCCATAAAACCATACGGCCTCTACAACGTTTCACGTGAACTTGGGAAACTATCTGTAGAGGACTCTAATGACTCATCAGTACCCTGGTAGTGGGTTTGACCACAATCACGTCAGCGGCACTAGCAGTGCGTAACGGCTGCCCATGTACCGACCTCAAGAGAAGCCGATGAGCGAACTCATCCTGGAACCCTACTGAGCCTAACAATGACAATATACATACAGTCCGATCTGTTCGTCTATGAGTATCGCATATCCGGCCTAGGGGGCTGGTAACGTCAGACCCCCAATAGCGGTATAAGTCATGTCGGAGAGAAGCCCTGAACACCTTGAGAAACTACTGGAATACTTACCAGTAATTCTCACCTGCCTTGGCCAAGGACTCGGTGTAATGGCTCTCCTAGACACAGCACGATCTCACTCCTAATACCGGGAGAGACGAATCCCCTGTCGATTCGCTCACTTGCCTCTATGTGTGTCACGCCCCGCTTCCCAAAGTACGCTAAAGTGGGCACGTGACATAGCCAACCATGCTACCTGTGGATAGGAAAAATCCTTCCACAGTCACATTACGGCTGTGGAGATATCCAGAACAGGAAAGTAAACCAACTACCTAGTATATGTCCATAAGCCAGAGTAAAAGAATCAAGAGATAACAATATGCGGAAGCCAAAATATACAATAAATGAAACACCTGGAGTGAAACTACGTACCGACAGGAACCTCACCGCTCATCTAACAGCGGCAAAACTCCTAATCAGTCTGCAGCAACTTAGAAGAATCTGGGCCATGCAAAACCCAGACGTCAGCACGTCAAGTCATCAAGTAATAACATAGTAAACAGGCAATGCGAATATAAACATGAATAAAGCAAGGGTAACAATAATATAAATCAGAGCAGTACAGGGTAGTGTGCAGTGGGTAAACTGGATTGTTCTATCAGGTTCTCTGTTCTAAAGTCTTTGAAACCAAATTGATGAATCATCGATGTAACTCAATAGTATCCCGTACATACCCGGTACCACGGCCACAATATTCTCGGCTGCAGCCGAGACATGCCGCTAGGCACAAAACAGGAATGTGTACACTCGATAGTATCCCGTACATACCCGGGACCACGGCCACAATATTCTCGGCTGAAACCGAGACATGCCGCTAGGCACAAAACAGGAATGTGTACACTCAATACAGGTAGTGAACTGTCGAGTTACAAGTCAGATTTCACCTTTGATTTCCCCATACCCCCAAGTTATATGTGTATGTCAAGTCAGGTATCCAGTAATCAAGAAACTAATGCCAACACAGGATCAGGTAAACAGGTTAGTCTGGATAGACAACAGGAACGGTCCATGAGGACTACATGTTATGTTTGTTGGCATTAGACACAAGATCAGGTAACAGGTAAAGCCATGGTACATCAGGTCAAGCCTGGTAATGTATAAAGGTGTCATGTCATGTCAAGAGTGTACGGTACCATATCATGTCAAGTAGGAAGTGTAACAGGTCATGTCAGGAAGCACAAGATGTCATGTGGGTGCTCATAATCAAACTAACATAAGCATTTGTATAAATAAACAAGTATGAGTACTATCAGAACAATAAACTGGAACACGTAATATGTTATGCAAATAGATATAATTTCAAGGATATGGATGCACAGTTATCGATTATGGTTACATTTATAGTTCCAATATTAATTAGGATGCAATTTATTAAACATGGAGTGTTAATATCACATTATTATGTAGTAATGTGATCTATGGATGCAATTATATGCATCTTAAATGCGATGGATGCAAACGGGTATCCGAAAATTTATAAAACTATAAAATGGTAATGTGGGATGTACAACTAAGCAATATGTGATATAAATATTGATATAATAATATTAATATGGATATCATATTCAAAGCGATTAATAACTATAAAAGTGGTATTGATTAACCATGCACAAGAAATATCCGTTCAGAAATTCAGCGTCACTCTAATTTGTAAAATAGCTTAAAAATAACAAACGTTCTCCAAAAGGGACGTGTCTTATACCAAAACAAAGATAATTCAATAAGGTTTTCATTTTTATAAGTATAAGCATCTCAGGTTGTCCCTACAAAAAGTTATGAACATTCGAAGTTGAAAGTTTGCTGCTGGAATTTCCCTGGACAGCAGTTTGGAGACATTTTCATTTGCATTTTACGTTATTTAAAAAATTTATTTTGCAACTAAATATTCCATAGAGTTATATTATTCTGAGTTAGCTTCGTAACGAACTAAAGAACGTATACTAATGATTTTTCTATGATTTATAATGAATTTTATAAGGTAAGGTGTACAGTAAATTTCAGATTTGTTGTATCCGCTTTTTCAACGACGTTTCATGTGTAAACTATAATATTTTCAAATATATAATATTATAAAATGCTGATTATAAACTAATTAAAAATAATAATAAGAAATATTACTACGATATATATTTTAATTGATATGGATGCAGTATAATGTAATCTAGTATGTCACAAGATAAGTTTTCGTGATCTAGATTTAATATGATATAAACGGATGCAAACAGATTATCGAAACGTTATAAAATTAAACATGGGGCACTAGATTTAAACTATAGGTATGGTATTTATTTAAATAGGTATAAAATGAATTATATAGCATGTAGCAAGATTAACTTGCCTCGATGGGTCGCGAATCGGGAAAACGGAACGTTAACCGTCGGCGGGGAAAACTCGCGACGGGCGCACAGTTCACGGAATGAACCCAAACGACGAACAAAGGAACCACACGGGTCGAGGTACCTCGCTGGAACGTCGTGAAGAGTCACCGGCACGACGGAATTCCGGCAACAAAAGAACAGTTAAAAAAAATGAGAAACGAGACATGAAGCAAGAAGAGAAAGAATGATAAAGAGAAGTACGAGAGAATTTATGAGAGAGAGAGAGAAAAAGTGGAGAGAGAGAGAGAGAGCGAGAGAGAGAAGAGGGAGAGAGAGAAAGTGGAGAGATAGAGAGAGAGAGAGAAGAGGGAGAGAGAGGAGAGAGAAGTGGGGCCCACGGGGTTAAAGGGGAGGTTGCGATTGGCTGAGAGAATAAATTGAGAAGGATATAAAAGATTGTAAAAATATTATATGGTTAACTAAATTATATATGATGGTTTAAATATATTAAAATCTGGGATTTTGGCGCAAAGTAAAACATTTCCAAATCGTGCCCGGGTCGGGTCCAAAAATTTGAAATTGAAATAATAGAATTTTAGGCGGGATCCAAAATTTAAAATGAAGTGTTTTATGATCAAAAAGCATACCCCAAAACGGACATACGTACGTGCACGTAGCCGTCCAAACTCTCCCGTTTCACTGAACGGGACGAGAACACTATACACAGACGCTACAACAGGGTTAGGGGTGTCAAGCAGGCCAAGATGAATATTTTTAAATTTATTTTAGATGCCAAAAATTGTTATATGCAGAAATTAATTTCCGGGTAGAATTTACAATAATTAACCATCAAGCAAGATAAATGAAATAGTGCCACACTACGTTCGAACGGTAACTGAAATTAGTAGCATTGGGCTCGGGTGTTATAATGTGGCTCGGGACTGTACCAAAAAAAAACCTGTTTGCACGACTCCTTTGAACCGTGGTAGGGTAGAAATCAAAGCACAGTGAGAACTCACACGAGACAAATGACGACCTCAGGTCAATGAACTAACCTGTACACATGTCACCAGGGAACTGCTATCTGATGCTAGGTATAATACCAACTAGCAGGTTCCCGGCGAGTCATGTCCGGTGTACTCATAACCCAATGAGCACCTATATATATCTTAGGTGATCCAACTGACACCAGTGGCTTATGAGACCGGCCATCACCCCTCGTTGGGGTCTCGACTGTATACACAAGTCTACTTTGGAGTATCGATGCCCTGTCTCGAAACTCCCTCGACTAGGGACCACTATTAAGGATGTGCTTATAGACTACCCAACTCTCACGTATATGACCGCCATTATACTGTTGGTATTCAAGCAAGATCCTAAGGGCTCTATCAACGTGTAATAGTGATCAGTCACCTGAACCTGTACACGACTCATAAAGGCAAACCAGATAGCATACTATCATCTCGAGTAAGACTGTGCTATCGGTATAGGTCCTCCTCAATCATTGCAATCACGTACCTGCGATTCAATAATTGACTTTGAGAGCACTACATCCAACAATCTCCCACTTGCACTTAAGGATAATTATTGCGATGTCGCATACTTACTGCCCGTGTGATACCGAACACCCAACTCCTCTACTAATCAGTTTCACAAAGCCCGTTTGTAAAACTCTTGTGTTCGAGAAATAGCCTCAATGAGTGGATCCGCCCCGATGTTTCTTTCTATGTCTCTCTTAATCTCAAATTCGTGGAGAAAGCCATCTCCCGAATTGAGTAAAACCTGTCTTAGAGTATGTCTGGATATCTGATGGGACCTAGTTCATAAATGAACTCCAAATCCAAACTTCTTAGATTGTATCGTCAACTAAACCTAATCAGTATCCTGCACCATACCTCCCACAATATCCTCTTGGACCACCTGTCCATAATATTGTCCCTCATCAGAGGGAAAACTATAACTCTGACAATCACTCTGTCATCCATGTCACCTTTGAAGCCTGGAATGATAACTGTCTCCCGAAGGAGGCTACCGTCATCAAATCCGTAGAATATTCACTTATGTTCTAAAACTGCTTTCTTATGTTTCTTCAGGATTGGATTAATATAAACTTATCGCATCTAGTGCAAAAACAACATCTGGTGTGGTACTTGATATCTCACGATTGACTCAATTGCCTAAGCAAGTGATCTGCCAATCATGCACATCCCTCTCCCCTTTAGTCTGTAAGACACCTTTAGAGAAGGTGACTCCATCACCTGCAGGTACACCACCATGCCAGGAGTCATCTATTCTAAATACCTTTAGAATGCTGTCAAAGTATCCATATTGGGAAACTGCCCAAATCTAGATCTAAAACCATAGATCTAGAAACCAGAATGTCAGATATTATATCCATATCCTTTATGGAGAAACAACTGTGTGACGACCACAGTACAACCGATCGTAGTATAGGAATTTTACTTCCTACTCTGTGTATGTCATCCAAATAAAAGGATATCACACCCTACTACCTTCTCAACAGATCCATCCCCTATTCTGATGAAGTCAAAGCCATGACTGCCACATCAAAATTAGATGATCTATCTCCGCTATATCTGCTCTAGTCTTTAAATATACATAAGCTTCTTGCCCACTATGCTTCCGCTGCTCCCACTGACCACAACAACCCTATGGCAGAATAATATATACGTGCACTTCCAAAGCTAGTTTAGAACGACGCTATACATAACCTCCTGCCGGGTCTCATAACCTGCAACAACAGTAGTGTCAAGTCTGGGTAAAGAAGAACCTCCCTGTCACCATCCTTGAGGCTACCAGAGTACCTCTCGGGTGTCTGAGGTTACCCACCATATCTGCGGAGTGGCTAATGGAATGTCAAACCTGATTGAATGTCTAGGTCCTATTAAATTTTCCGTAATCGTTTGCGGTTCTGGAATTACTTCCAGTTCTACCATACTCCTACTACTGTTTTCTGAAAAAATCCATTTTACTAAAACTGTGGCGAGTCAAGAACAATATCACTATTGATCTTCCAGATGGTAGAAAATCAACCCTCGACATAGCCCAGGTCAACCCACAAACTGCCATTACAGAAACGTGCCTTGAGTTATCCAGAGTCTGGTTTTAGGCATAAGCCGGACAATTCCCCGTACCTTAACATCGTTAAGATATGAACCATTCTATATCCAATATAGAAACTTTAGCACTTATTTAATTGGAACCAGATTCAAATCATGCAGCTGTCTCTAGTGCATATCAACTTAATGGAGAGAGGCTAATCAGCATTACTCAACTTAGGAATACATCCAATTATGAGTAACCTGAAAGAGAAACAAGTTTCTCAAAACCATTACTATCAACTGAATACCAATCACAAGTATCTACATTTTCGATCTCTTTGAAAAATCCCGATACTTGCAATATCTGGTTCTCTACTTTATTCCTATACCCACAACTTCTCGAAACGTAGACCTTGTATTTCTACGAAACACTTGTCTAAAAATTAGAGAAGTCATAAGTAAACAGAACATAGTACGAGGACCAACCCCTTTGTCCTGATGGACACTGGACAGCATACAATACTCTGTATGAGTCCCCTGAGTTGAATAACTCAAAACCTGTGCATCGTAGGTTGAAAACTGCACTTATGGTTAAGAACTACTCCGTTGTTCAATGCTCCTTACCCAATCGTTAACTGATATAGGTAAATGTCACGGACATAATTTCAAAAAGTTATATCTCACTTTATAAAAATAAACGTACATATATATCATTTTGAAATTGGTGCACAACAATGGATACTCAAAACTAAATACATGCAGTCCGGCAAAAACCCAGGCGATTTCCTCAAATATCACCAATTACAACGAATTCCGATATAATGAGGACCTAAATCCCAATAACTTACTCCCACTCATCATCTGTAAAACCATACAGATATGAGAATCATATCTGGTAAATACATACCCTGGAGTAAGTATCTAATCGGGAAATCAGTTTTCCTTTAACAATGCACAGTGAAACTGAAACAGGAAAATGTTTCGTAGGGGTACCTGGTATTCCTAGTAATGCTTCTTCCATAATCCTATTCATGACTGTAACCGTATATTTCTTTGCCATCTCTCTAAATCCCTTTATTTTTCTTTAGTCGTTACCTTCTGTACACCCCTTTGGGCTAAGTGGTTTTCTTCCTTCCCTACCATTCGGCACCAGCCTATGGTTTGGAAGAAGACTATCCAGTAAGCATAATAGGTGTACTCTCCTAAACCAAGGAGTACTCGTAACTTGAGAGAAGGTGATGATAAAAGACAACTAAATAATACCTTATTCTATTTATCCCGAACTGGGGAAAAAAGCAAAGGTGAAGTAGGAGTGGCGATGAAATACGCGGTTTGGTCGTGAATGATAGCAGTCGCAATTTACTTTGCCCTCTTTCTAATCCCTTTATTTTGTCTTTACTTATTACCTTCTGTACACCCTACTTAGGCTAATTGGTTTTCTTCATTCCCTACCTTTCGGCACCTGCCTATGGTTTGGAAGAAGACTATCCAATAAGCGTAATCAGTGTACTCTCCTAAACCAAGGAGCCCTCGCAACCTAAGAGAAGGTGATGATAAAAGACAACCGAATAAACCAATTCAATTTCTCCTAAACTTGGATCCATCCTCGAAGAAGTCCCTTCGAGTTCGTATATAACCATACGATAGATCTATCCAATGGAAGTGGATGTTCGTAGTGATACGAGGTGTTCCGAGAAATACAAAGGGTAAAAGAAGGAGCGGCAATGACTTATGCAACTTGGACAATCCAAAAGCCTGTATTTTAAGAAGGTTCGGTCAACTTGGTCACTGGGTCATAGTCTAGGGTCGGTCAAAGGTCGCTGCCAAAGAGAGAGAGAAAAGAAACACTCTGCGTGCACTCTAACCTAGATAAGAATGGTTATCACTTTATCTAATCTGGAAACCTCCCACTATACTGTCAAATTCTTCTCCAAACCTGAAAGAAGAATCAATCGGGATCACCCGAAGAGTAAACTAACTCATCAGTGGGAATCGGGATCCAACTCTCATCGCATGATAACGTGAAGGTATCCACTCACGTTATCACACTCCAGAAGGTATGCGTATGCCTGGCAAGTTTCAGTTTTTTTAGAAACTCCCGAGTGATTTTTACCCCATGTTCTTATGACCTTGACGAAGGCCAACAAATCATAAGTCACATGTCAAGTTCTACCCGTCATTATCTTGACAATTCGAACCCACCCGTACATACCCTTGACGAAGGCTAACAAGGTAATACGACTGTCCTAAATCAACTTATCTATCTATGCAACAGAAAAGTAACAAGCAGCTACCATCCACTATGCCTTGACGAAGGCCAACAAATATAGCATGAATACTACGTGCTACCCATCTGAAACGACGGAGGACTACGGATGGTTTTTGGCGAAAAACCTTTAACGTAATGAACTTGATCTCGTTGAAGGAACCTGATAGCTTTTTATAAAAATATAGTGGCGAAAACCTTTGCTAAAGAGGTCACTCCGGGTGAAGGGATCTCGGCTCTTTCCCCGTGGAATGAGGTGCAGGATATTCCAACTGAATACCGCGATGCAAAGCAACATATAATCGACTATAGTGAAGTTATTACCCTGACGCAAACTTCTGCCCAAGGGGTCACTCCCGGTGAAGGGATCTCGGCCCTTGCCTCGTCGAATGAGGTGCAGGATATTCCAACCGAATACCACTGTGCAAAACAAAAGGAAACGTCTTTGTAATAACACTTTTAAAACTGTTCCAACAACATCCAAACAGGTTTGTTTTCCTTTGCATTGATCAGAATCAACGCAGTCCCATCAATTAATCACACCAGAAAAGAACAAAAATAAAATTTACGTATATGCCATCCGCATTCGTCACCGGGTCCCGTCATCACCCGTTAGGTTACTTAACTAACGACAGAGCGAGGACTGGACTAGCGCGGGTGTAAAACATATACAACATCTACTAGTATATAAACCAATATAAAATAATCGCTCCAGACGTGATAAATGCAACATTACATAAAAGTAATAAGCATCACAGAACAATAAAGATAATCTTGGATCCTCGGGTTTCACAGAGCCGCTACTGAAACCCGACGTTCCCCTGGTCGTGTGGATAGCTTGTGCAATGAAACCTAGACCCCTACGGGTGCGGCAAGTTACCCACCAAAACCTGAAGCGAGGCAGCCCCCTACAGCATAGTGAATGGACCACCCTGCACTTCACGGAATCCGGTAACTTGAGCACCCCTCCTAGGGTCAACCTGTACCCCCTACGAGTGCGGCGAATAGTCTGCCAATTCTAGAGTGAGGCCCCTATGCCTCTCAAAGCCATGAGATGTGGACCCGTTTCCCCCCAGAACCCGGCTATCCGTGCACTCTATCGCGGGGTAAACCTAGTACAGATACGAAAAATATGTACAACGGGTACATCGACCTCAGCCCAGTCGTGCCCCAAAAGAATATTATACAAACAGGCAGAGACGGCAGTCCACATGTTAGACGCTCGCCCCGCAATATCAAATGTACCAATAAATTCAAACTGCACTACCATTGCACACTGCTATCCACCACGACAAATCCGCAACATCACAGCACAACACAGAACATCAACGCGAATGTCACGTTAGCAAACCCGTCTAAAAGAGCTTTAGCAATTCGATGCAATTTACCGCTCGAATGACATTCACGGTCGGGGATATAATGTAAGTACTTTAAACTAACAAGTTTAAAATTCCGATCAACAAAACCTCCCGAAGTGGGCCCCACGTACATATGCAGTACACAAACAAAATCTGGGCCGAAAAAAAATATACCAGAAACCACAATTCCCTATGCAAGACAGCCAGAAGAAATATGGTACAGTGAAGCACCAAGACTGCGGCGGAACCGCGGCCAAACCTTGGCTTGCGCGGCGGTTCCGCGGCACTATGGTTGAATCACTGGGCCAAATTTCTACCGTGGTCTTAAAAAAGCCTGCACGATTTTCTGTGATACTCAAAATGATTTTTAGACCAGATTTAAAAATCGAAAGAAACTTTAGCCTGAAAATCGCGGTTTTGGAAATTTCGTCCGATCGATATTTTAAACGCGTTAGAACAAGTTAGTAAAGGTTAATGGCATGGTTCTGATACCATATAAGTCTACGGTAGCGCCCCGGCCGTCAATCTGACGCCAAACGCGGAACAAAAACTTTTATAACTGGCGCTATCGCATACTATAACTCGTATCTTGCCATTAACGCTAAACTAACAAATTGTAAAGAGGTAGAAAGGCTATACCGAAGGATCCGAGTCCTTCGGTCTTTAGCCATCATCCCACGCTCCTTTGCGGCAACTCCGATCTCTTTGCTCCTCGTCGAGGTGGCACTACATCTACGGATCTTTAAACGGGCTCCCGCCTCTATACCGAGGCAACTCGGTCATCAAGTCTGCTACAAGAGATGACCAAGATGAAGTAGAGAATGAGTAGAATACTTTGTCTCAAACACCCTAGGGTTCTCATCACATGACAGGGTTAGGATGGAGGTTTAAGAAGATGCTAGGGTTTGGGAATGGTAAACTCAAGAAAATCAAGAGAGCAAAAAGAACTCAAGCATAATCACTTCTCACTTATTTTCTTCTCATCTAAATAGATATATGAGGTTGAATCTCTTTTAAAACCCAAAACAAAATATCTTATAAAAATATCTCCTCAAAATATCTAGCAACAAAACAAAACACCATTAATTCTTCATGATTCACTTAGTGACTCATTAGCATGAGTCACTAATGAACATGCTAGAATAAATGTGTCAACCATAATGAGTCACCATTTCCAAAATCCAATAACCATTTAAACCAAAATGATTAATCCAAAAAGAAATGCATCTTCTAAAATATTCTCGTAACGGATTACGAAAATACCCTTCGCCTGTATATACATACCTGTATCTGTATTCGGACCGAATACGAATACGAGAGACTAAAATATTCCGACTCAATATAATACATGGATCCGCCTTAAACCAAAGCCCACCAGTATTATCTGCCCGAAATATGACACCTGCGCAAACGCACGTGCATTTTCCGAACCCTGCCATAAAACCATATGGCCTCTACAACGTTTCGACCGAACTTGGGAAACTATCTGTGGTGGACTCTAATGACTCATCAGTACCCTGGCAGTGGGTTTAACCACAAGCACGTCAGCGGCACTAGCAGTGCGTAATGGCTGCCCATGTACTGACCTCAAGGGAAGCCGATGAGCGAACTCATCCTGGAACCCTACTGAGCCTAATAGTGACAATATACATACAGTCTGGTCCGTTCATCTATGAGTATCGCATATCGGGCCTATGGGGCTGGTAACGTCAGACCCCCAAAAGCGGTATAAGTTGTGTCGGAGAGAATCCCTGAACACCCTGAGAAACTACTGAAATACTTACCAGTAATTCTCATCTGCCTTGGCCAAGGACTTGGTGTAATGGCTCTCTTAGACACAGCACGATCTCACCCCCAATACCGGGAGAGACGAATCCCCTGCCGATCCGCTCGCTTGCCTCCATGTGGCTCGGGACTGTACCCAAAAAAACCTGTTTGCACGACTCCTTTGAGCCGTAGTAGGGTAGAAATCAAAGCACAGTGGGAACTCATACGAGACAAATGACGACCTCAGGTCGATGAACTAACATGTACACATGTCACCAGGGAACTGCTATCTGGCGCAAGGTATAATACCAAATAGAAGGTTCCCGGCGAGTCATGTCCGGTGTACTCATAACCCAATGAGCACCTGTATACATCTTAGGTGATCCAACTGACACCAGTGGCTTGTGAGACCGGCCACCGCCCCTCTTCAGGGTCTCGACTGTATACACTAGTCTACTCCGGAGTATCGATGCCCTGTCTCGAAACTTCCACGACTAAGGACCACTATTAAGGACGTGCTTATAGACTACCCAACTCTCACGTATATGATCGCCATCATACTGTTGGTAGTCAAGCAAGATCCTAAGGGCTCTATCAACGTGTAATAGTGATCAGTCACGTGAACCTGTACACGACTGATAATGGCAAACCAGATAACATACTATCATCTCGAGTAAGACTGTGCTACCGGTATAGGTCCTCCTCAATCATTGTAATCATGTACCTGCGATCCAATAATTGACTTTGAGGGCACTACATCCAACACTACTGCCAGCGTATTGACAGGTCTTTAGAGTCCTGTAACAAAAGAGCCTGCCCGGGAAAAATGTTGATATGGCGTGCGTATTGAATATGTATGGGAGTTCAATTAAATGTATGATTTAATCGAATGTCCGGAAAATTCTACCCGGCTTAATAGCCGGAATATTAATTCAACTGTTGACTTAATAACTGTATTTTGATGTGGTTTCTAGTATTGTGTATTGGATACACACACTCTTTCTGTATATTATATTAGTATACGATACTGATATATTATTATTGCGTATACGATACGTAATATAGAAATGTATTTGATACATGTTTTCTTCTCTTTTTAAATATATATATTTATATATAATGTAAAGATAAATGATATGTTTAGAATAAACAAAAGAGAAAAGAAACGAAATGATAAGAATTAAAAAGAAAAGAAATGAAATGAAAAGAAGAAAAGAGAAGGGTAGACTTCTTCTCTCTTCTCTTCTCTTCTTATTCTTTTCTTTTTAGTGTTAATTTGATGATATTTTCCATGAGAGCCTTCTTCTTCATCTTCTTCCTCCTCTCTACAAAAATGGTAGAGCATATAAATGAGGGTAAAATTCAAGAAGAGAGTTTTTCCAAACCACATCACCTCACACGTTAACCTAGCAAGTTCAATGTATGAGTTTCTCCACTTGAAGATGGAGATGGAGTTTTGGAGGGCCACTTTGCACCGCGGATCATTTATAGTGAAGCAGTGGGCTAGTAGACTCTCCGGAGCTCAAGAAGTCTAGTTGGGTCTTCTGATGGCGATCAGACACGCTACAAAGGTTGTAGCACTCTTTCTCTCTAGTTTCTAGTTTGCAATTATAAGTAAATGACACGATCTTGTAGTTGTATTTTGAGGCTAAGTCTTGAAAATTTTTGATTTATCATTCCATCGCGGTCCGCAAATGTTGCGACCCTAGCATCGAAATACCAACATGGTATTAGAGCCAATCATTTACAACTAATTTCTCCTTGATGATCCGATAAAACATAATATGTCCAAAGTTGTTTGCATTAGTTTTTTTTTCAAATCAGTGTTGCAAACATGTTGCAAACTTTTAAAACCCATTGAAAGGGTCAGTCAACGCAGCGTAAACTCGCCGTGGCATCCAAAGGTCTCTCAGCAACTACTTTTTACGTTGTCTTTTCGCGACGGACTATAATCTGTTGGACTAACTCGCACGGGGCACCCTAGGGGTAAGAGCCTACGTTTCGCCACTACTGTCACATAGTGAGAACCCCTTATAGGTCTGCATCCCTGCCTAGTAGGTTTGATACCATGTAAGTCAAGTAGCGTAGAGAAATCTTTGTCGTGGTATTCACAGGCCTCTCGGAAGCTACTTTCTACGTATCTCCCCTCGCGAGGACTACAACTCGGCTGCCCAACCGGTCACGAGACACCTTGGGGATAAGAGCCCATGTTTCTCCACACTTTCACACAGTGAGAACCCCCATAAGTCGGCATCCAATACTTAGTAGCTCTAATACTATTGAAAGGGCCAGTCAGTGCAGGGTTGTCTAGCATGGCAACAAGGTTTCGGGAGGCATCGTCCATGCCATATTTAAATTTTTTCCGTTCTAGCTAACCCTAACCGTAGAATCGAAACTAGAAAATCCGACGAAACGATATGTAAACACTTTACAACTAAGTGAATGAGGGAATACGACCTGTGTAGATCAGTCCTTCACTTCTAAAGCTCTATGTCGTAGTCCCTTCGCTGCAAGTTGTAAAGACCCGGACTCTTGTGAGGGTTCACATGAAGAAACGAACAAGCTTGCTCAATGTCTTCGAGGCCGAAGATGATCTACGTCGAGGAGACTCGAGCTTATGCTACCTCTTCACTAATTGTGAGATTAGTGAAGCAAACACTCAAAACTAAATGGCTGATAGTAGAAGATGATGAAGTAGGAAGTGGGCTCACTTTAGATTTATCTTTCTCACATGATTTCATCACTTAGAAAAAACTAGCAAGCCTTTTCTTTTGTGAGGAAGAAGACGATGAATGAAACTCATGAGGTTAGAAATGCAACCATGGTAAATGTATGTCATGCACTAACCATTATAGAGACTAAACCATAACTATGAGTTAAGGGTTGGGTTAACAAATATCTTAAGCTAGACAAACAAGTGGACTAAGTCAAAAAAGACTACAAGCTTAACTATGACTCATTATCCAAGTTATTTGAATTACTTAAAAAAAATAAAACCCTAAATTTAACCTAGCATGGTATGAGTCTCATACTTACATGTTGCATGTGTAACCTAGCATGACATAACAATATATATCACATATATATTTTGTATGCAAAAAGAAAACAATACATTTAACATATATCACATATATTAATGTACCATAAGTGAGAAAAATGAATACTCAAGTGAGCTAATACTAGTTAATGTAATGTAATATATCAAATATATAATTATACATTAAATTATTAAATCAACACTTGATTTAATAATCCGGCTATGTCTCATATAACGGACTAATATCAACAGTAACAACTTATCAAATCAACACTTGATCCGATAACTTGGTGATATCACATATAACCGACGAATGTCACATATCGCGAGAATAGAATGCGGTATCACATACTTGCATTAATCTCGGTCCCGCACATATCGCATATGCTCCTACTCCGTTTCGCATGAACCAGGAAACCTCTGTGTAGAACTCTAAAGACTTGTCAATACGCCGGCAGTAGGTGATGATCATATCAAACACCCGCAAGCCGCAAGCGGTCTGCTAAACGTAACGGCCACCCGGGTATTGAGTGATCAGAAGATCAACAAGCAAGCCTGCTCACACTCCTGCGAATCCAATCAGTAACACTACCGTACAGTCCGGTCTCTTCGTCTGATATGTCGCATATCACAGCCTGGGGTGGTATAAAGTCAGGCCCAAATAGCTGATATGTCATGCCAATGCAAGGTCCATAACGGTTCGAGAACTACTGGTAACACTTACCATTAAATCTCAGCAACCCTGGCCAGGGATTTCCTGTTATGGCCAATCGAACATAGCGCAACATCAACTCCCAATACCGGGAGAAGACGAAATCCCTCCTATCGCTCATTGCCTCCATGTGACTCGGGAGCTGTATCCAAAAACCACCTTTTTGCACGATCTCTTGACCGTGGTATGGTGGAAATCAAAGCACAGTAGGAATCACACAAGACTCTATGACGATCTCGGGTCTACAGACTAACCTGTATCGGTGTCACCAGAGAACTGCTATACGAAGATAGGTGTAATTACCATCTTGGAGTTCTCGGCAAGTCCGTTCAGTGTAGCCAGTCTCCACTGAGCACCCGTATACCTTCTCTGATGTCAAACACCAATGGATATGGGATCATCCATCGCTCATCACATAGGTCGAGAAGCATATACGCTAGTCTACTCTGGAGTATCGTTGCCCTGTCTCGATACTCCCATGACTAGGAACAATTATAGGGTGCACTTGTAGACTACCCATGGCCCCACTAGTGTAATCTCTATCATAGTCCTGGTAGTCAAGTACACATCCTAAGGGCTTTATCAACATGTGAGAGATAGAACAAGTGTACATGTTAAGATAAAGTGCAACCAGATAGCATACTATCATGTCGAGCAAGAAAGTCCTCCTTATATATGTCCAAGCATCCACTACAATATACATCCCATGTACAGTAATGGCCTCTACGGCATACATATAACTAACAATCTCCCACTTGCACTAAGGCCATCTGTTGAAGTATCCCATACCCAACAATATAGCAGTGGTTGTAGTTTCCCATACTCAACCATCCCATAAAAGTCTCTCTAGGGGCTAGGCCTTTGTGAGTGATCCGCTGTGTTAATCCTTCATGTCTACTCTCCTTACCTCGATCCCTTGGAGATCAACCATCTCCTTGATCAGGTGATACTAGCCTTAGAATATGTCTGGAACGCTGATGGGACCGGTGTTCCTAGGCCAAAGCCACAACTCCATTGTTGTCACAATAACAATTATTGGATGCTCAATGGTAGGAACCATGTTCATCCTCATGAACAAGAAATGCCCAGACAGCCACTTTGGCAGCATCGGTGGTAGCAATGTATTCAGCCTTTATCATCTAGTATGCCACGTTATCTAGCTTGGAACTCTTCCAACATATCGTCCCTCTACTGAGGGCAAAGACAATGCCTGTGACTGACTCTCGGTCGAACTTATCACTCTGGAAGCTGGAACCAGAACTTTCTTTTAGTGCTTCTCAAGTACTTTAAGAATGTCCTCCACAGCTTCCAGTGATTCTCTCAAGATCCGATTGATTCCTGATCACTACACCTAGTGAGTCATCTACATCTGATCCGGTACATAACACCGCATACATGATAGATCCTACTACCGAAGTATAGGGTATCCCTTGCATGCGAGTAATCCATGAGTAAGTGGGTGAACCACCACGCTTAGAATCCTCCATACTAAACCCCTTTAGTATGGTGTTAATGTACATGGATTTGGGACACTCCTAACATCCATTTAGATCTATCACCATAGATCATAATCCACAAGATGTAGAAGGTATCATCCAAATCTTCTATTGAGAATCCCCATGATAAGAGGAGCTTGACCGAGTGTAGCATAGGAAACCATTTCCTATCAAGAGTATGTCATCTACGTACACTACGTGGAAGACAACCTTACTCTCTACAACCTTCTTGTATATACAGGTTCATTTACCATTTTGATGAAGTCAAACTCTTGACTGTCACATCAAAACAGATGTTCCAACTCTGCGATGCTTGCATTGATCCTGATGGACATAAGCATAGCTTTGAAAATCTCAACTTTTCCATTTACACCAAGAATCTTCTCAGGATCCAATTTGCTCCCAATGAGTTTTACCCCTTCAGGTGCAACATGCAAAGTCATACTTTGTTGGTGTACATGGATTCCATCTTTGATCGCGTAGCATACAGCCTTTTCAACAGATCTCGTGATGGCCTGCCTGAACCTAGTAGGGCCATCATCAATTATGATGCAATCCTGGCTCCCACTGTCACCGAGAAGACCGTAGTATCTCTCAAGTGGATGAATAACCCTACTAGATTCTCGAAGAGACTGAGGTTTGTTGGAGACTATTGAATCCTTTGGTTTCACCCAAATCATCAGCTGTTAGTTTGTCAAGCTGGAACACCTTCCAGTTCTACCTCATGACCACTAATTCTTCACAAGAAATTCCTTTTCTAAAAAGGTGGGATGCTGAGAAACAAACACCTTTTGCTCCTCAGAGTGGTAGAAGATATTCTCTCACAAATGTTTGGGATATACTAACAAACTTACAGAACTGACCTTGCATCGAGCTTGTCCGGATTCTGCCTTTCAACATAGGCCAGACAACCCCATATCTTAACTAGTTTAAAATATGGTATCTTCCCATTCTATATCTCATATGTAGTGGTAGGCCCTGATTTGGATGGAACCCCATTCAATAGGTATGAAGCTTCTCAAGTGCAAAACACCCAAAAGAAAAAAGGTAACTCGGCAGTACTCATCATAGAGCGCGTCATATCTCTAGGGTGTAATACCTCCACCCCGATACACCGTTGTGCTACTGGTGTATACGAAGGATTAAGCTGAGAGAGAATCCTATTCTCAGTTTAGAAACCCCAAGAATTCCATGCCCAAGTATTCGCCTCCTTGATCACATCGTAGGACTATAATACTTCTACACTTCTGGTTCTTAACTTTAAGCTTATATTCGTTGAATTTCTTAAATTTTCAGATTTGTGTTTCAACAGGAACATATGTCCGAATCTTGAGAGATGATTAGTGAATATAATGACAGTATGAAGAACTAACCATAGCATTTGTAGACGTAAGACCGTATACAACATCATGTATCTGTCCAAGAGTTTACTAACTCTTTCTCTGTTTCCAATAAACGGAGTATTGGTTATTTTATCTTTGAGACAAGACTGGCAAGTCGCATACGATGAAAATTGAACAGATTCTTATATTCATCCTTATATAACTTAGTTGGTCGTGTCGCATTGATATGACCTAGTCTACAATGCCACAAGAAGGATTCGTTCATTTCTGAACTAATCCTCTTGTGTGTATTCTATATACTTTAAACCGTAGTTTGATTTAGAACATACATGCTATTATATAACGTGCATGATCGAATCAACTCTTGATTCAGGAAAATGTTCACAAACATTATCCCGTAATACATAATTATATCATTCTTTAACTTATTAAATAAACCGATGTAATGCTGTATATCAAGTTCGGTATGTAATACATTCGTTCAGAATCAATGTATCTAAATACAAGGTGATATCTGCCAACTGATTTGGCTGCAACACTTGCACCATTCTCTACACTTAGAGACATATCACCCATTCCCAGTTCTCTACCTATCTGTAGCCCATGTAACATATTACATATGCGAGATCCTGATCCGGTATTGATCCTGATCCGGTATCACATACACAGGACGTAGAGGATACTGAGAAATAGTTCTTGGTAATGAACACACCCGAAAAGATGCATCAATATGTACTTTCTTCGTTTGGGTTGTATGGAAATATGGATATCCCATATTTCCTGCTCGGACTTATAACAATTATAAGATAGAGCGGAACCAATGTTTCTTAACTCAGTATAATAAGCAGGTTCGGTCAAAGCATCCATAATATTATCTTTATTAAGGCGTGACATGGTTGCTATCAGGAGTCAGAGAGAGAGAAGAAAACACTCTGCGTGCGTTCTTGCAGGATTAGATTGGTTATTAATATTATCTAATCAGGATGGCTCCTACTGTTTTAGTCATATCTACCTTCAAACCCTAAAAGGTAAGACTAGCCGGGATTAATTACACCCTACAAGTTCGCCAATCTTTCGGCCAGGTCAGTGTCGGTACTTTGAAGGAGGTTCCCCGTGCTTTCGCACGGACCTAATTAAAATAAACCCTCGTTTTCACAGGGGCGTAACCCCATTAATACCTTTCTAGACACCTGCTTGATCGGCTAATTGTAATGTGTAAAACTCTCCCAGGAGTAACTCTTACTCGTTGTGGGTATTGGGATCCAACTATCTCATAGAAGGTATGCAATCCCATTGCAAATTTTCAACACTTGAAATTCCCGATAATACTTTTAACCCTAGCGTCCTATGACCTTGACGCAGACAAAACAACCCATAGCCCGCTAGTCAAGTTCAACCCGTGCATTTCATGATTGAATTAAACCTACCCCGCACGACCCCTTGACGCAGGCCAAACTACGCCGTACGAATACCCTAATCCAATCGCATCATATGCAGCAGATAAACACTAGTTAGCTACCGTACACGACGCCTTGACGCAAGCCAAACTACCGCAGCACGAATACTAAGTAGTACTTATCTAAAATGACGGAGGTCTACGACAGGTTTTTAAGAAAACCCTTTGCGTAATGAACTTGATATCCTTGTAGAATCGAGTGAATTTTAAAATGAGTGTTTTTTAGGCTTTTACTAGTTTTGCTAAAGAGGTCACTCCCGGTGAAGGATCTCGGCTCTTTGCTTATCGAATAAGGTGCTGGATATTTCACAAATACCACTATGCAAAGAAAAAACTATAAAAGCAATCAAAAAAAAATCCGAGTTTGTAGCATCTACTAGTTTTGCTAAAGAGGTCACTCTCGGTGAAGGGGTCTCGGCTCTTTCCTTATCGAATAAGGTGCTGGATATTCTACAAGGAATACCGCTATGTAAAGAAAGAACTAGAGCTACCAGTTTTTAAACAAGTTTATACAACATCTTTAGGTTTCTTTTATTTCTTTCATTAATCTCATTAATGAAGTCCTATCAAATTATGCTTCCCAAGCATCACAGAAGAAACGAAAGCTACAATATTAATTATATCTCATATATATAATATAGGCATTCGTCTGAACATATCACAGTGATCACATCACAGAGCAGCAGAAGACAATATATGAAATATTGGATATACTAGGATTTCCGTGTTTTAAATTAATCCAGTCTAAAACACGGATTCCACGGTCGTGATGAATAGCCAAACCCACATCCCTAGACCCCTACGAGAGCGGCAAGCAATTCTACCAATTCTAGAGTTAGGAGACCCGGTCTCGACTCCTCGAGATGGTCTCCCACTGTACACTAGAACCCGGTCACTTGTGCTCCCCGTCTTGGGTTTATCCTAATGCGGAAAAGTAAATAATATACATCAATGGTGATATCATCCTCAACCCGGAAGTGCCCCAATAAAAGAATATTACATACAAGTTTTTACATGAATGAAATGAAAAACTCTCATCTCACATTAAAAAAAACCCGGCTATCCAGAACACGACGATCCAATATAACATATCACAGCAACACATAACATCACATGTCATTAACGTAAGTAAATATGTGTATCTTAGTTGTCGTTGACATATAGCACCGAAACCGGCGATACACCACATATTACACTTACGGTCGCAGAAAAAAAGTGAAAAACTACAACAATTGGAATCGGCAACCACCTTAGACATCATAAACCCAGTGTATCACATACTTTGGATTTCATGCCCAACAAAATGAATTCTTAGACATCACATGTCTAACAATTATAAACCCTACATTTTAGTCTAGATATTAAAAACACTTTCCAATAACCTGTCGGGTAATTAAACAAGATTCCCGATAACCTGTCGGGTAATTAAACAAGATTCCCGATAACCTGATCGAATGCTCGTAGGAAACTTTATTAGACAACCACACCCCTGCTACCGTCGACGAAGTGCACTAAGGCGGAACACCGCTGCCGCGAGCACCCGAACGGATGGTTTTGGCGACGGGGTTCTCCTACAGTCACTTTGTCGGGGCTATGGGGCGTAGCTATCTAGTAAGATTACCCGGCGAGTATCCGCGTATACTACGTAATTGCAATGGAATTTTGATCAACATCAAAATCCCGTGGCAACCGATCAAATGAGACTAAACTGCTAGATTTATAAAATTCATACTAGTTATCTCATAACAATGTGGATTCCAAATATTGTATCACAATCATAGATAGCTAGACGAAGTTAAACTTTTCGATCGAATAAGCAAGGACCCAAAAATTCCCAACAAGCTCAACACTTGAGCGGAGTCTAAAAAAGCACCCAGAACATGCCACATCACCTATGTACCAGCCGTAGAAGGGTCAACCAATGCCGCACCTGTGGCACCGCTAAACTACCACAAACCCTAGGGTTTAGTGGCGGTTTTGACGGTCACAAAATCGAGTTAAGATTTCATTCTTCTAGAGGGTCCACAGAATCACCTGCATGATTTTTTGAATATTTTAAACTCGGAAAAATCCAACTCTTGAAACATTTCCAGCGGGGGGAAAATTGGGTTATTGATATCCGTTCGAAATTTTTAACATCGTCTAAATAACCCGAATACATGTTAGAATTACGACTGCGAAACACTCCGAGTTGCCTTTGCATAAAGTTAACATCACATGAAAATTTAGCAAAAACAAACACACCTGAAACTCTATAACCCAGAGACTGGAACACCCTGAAAATTTGAAGCCCAAAATCCAATTTTGAACCGAGGAGCTCGGATTTTTCTCCATTGTGGCCGACCACTTCATGGCCAAAGTTATCACATATAACATTCTACAGTTGTTTTAAAAAAAATTTGAAGACTTTTTAAATTCGACAGAAACCAAGTTTTCGTATCGGTTGTTTCGTAGTAGTTTCGATTTCGTAATCCTAGCAAACATCGTCTAATTTTCTGGCATGGCTCTGATACCACTGCAGGGTTGTCTAACACGGCAACAAGGTTTCAGGAGGCATCGTCCATACCGTATTTAAATTTTTGTCGTTCTAGCCAACCCTAACCCTAGAATTGAAACTAGAAAATCCGACGAAACGATATGTAAACACTTAACAACTAAGTGAATGAGGAAATACGACCATTGTAGACCAGTCCTTCACTTCTAAAGCTCTATGTCGTAGTCCCTTCGCTGCAAGTTGTGAAGATCCGGACTCTTGTAAGGGTTCACATGAAGAAACGAACAAGCTTGCTCAATGTCTTCGAGGCCGAAAATGATCTACGTCGAGGAGACTCGAGCTCATGCTACCTCTTCACTAATGGTGAGATTAGTGAAGTAAATACTTTAAACTAAATGGATAATAGTAGAGGATGATGAAGTAGGAAGTGGGCCCATTTTAGATTTATTTTTCTCACAAGGTTTCATCACTTAGAAAAAACTAGCAAGCTTTTCCTTTTGTGAGGAAGAAGATGATGAATGAAACTCATGAAGTTAGAAATGAAACCATGGTAAGTGTATGTCATGCACTAACCATTGTAGAGACTAAACCATAGTTATGATTTAAAGGTTAGGTTAACAAATATCTTAAGCTAGACAAACAAGTGGGCTAAGTCAATGAAGACTACAAGCTTAACCATGACTCATTATCCAAGTTGTTTGAATTACTTAAAACAAATAATACCCTAAATTTAACCTAGCATGGTGTGAGTCTCATACTTACATGTTGCATGTGTAACCTAACATGACACTACAATATATATCACATATATATTTTATGCGTAAAAAGAAAACAATACATTTAACATACATTTAACATATATCACATATATATCAATGTATCATAAGTGAGAAAAATGAATACTCAAGTGAGCTAATATTAGTTAATGTAATATAATATATCAAATATATAATTATACATTAAATTATTAAATCAACACTTGATTTAATAATCCGGCTATGTCTCATATAACCGACTAATATCAACAATAACAACTTATCGAATCAACACTTGATTTAATAATTCGGCTATGTCTCATATAACCGACTAATATCAACAATAACAACTTATCGAATCAACACTTGATCCGATAACTTGGCTATATCACATATAACCGACGAATGTCACATATCGCGAGAATAGAATGCGGTATCACATACTCGCATTAATCTCGGTCCCGCACATATCACATATGTTCTCCTACTCTGTTTCGCATGAACCAGGAAATCTCTGTGTAGGACTCTAAAGACTCATCAATACGCCGGCAGTAGGTGATGATCATTTCAAACACCCACAAGCCGCAAGCGGTCTGCTAAACATAACGGCCACCCGGGTATTAGGCGATCAGAAGATCAACAAGCAAGCCTGCTCACACTCCTGCGAATCCAATTAGTAACACTACCGTACAGTCCGGTCTCTTCGTCTGATATGTCGCATATCACAGCCTGGAGGTGGTATAACGTCAGACCCCAAAAGCTTGATAAGTCATACCGATGCAAGGTCCATAATGGTTTGAGAAACTACTAGTAACACTTACCAAAAAATCTCAGAAATCCTGGCCAGGGATTTTCTGTTATGGCCAATCGAACATAGCGCAACATCAACTCCAAATACTGGGAGAGACGAAACACTTCCTATCGCTCATTGCCTCCATGTGACTCGAGACTGTACCCAAAACCCACCTTTTTGCACGATCTCTTGACTTTGGTATGGTGGAAATCATAGCACAGTGGGAATCACACAAGACTCTATGACGATCTCGAGTTTACAGACTAACCTGTACCAGTGTCACTAGAGAACTACTATCAGAAGATAGGTATAATACCATCTAGAAGTTCTCAGCGAGTCCGTTTAGTGTACCCAGTCTCCACTAAGCACCCGTATACCTTCTCTAATGTCAAACACCAATTGATATGGGATCATCCATCGTCCATCACATGGGGCGAAAAGCGTATACGTTAGTCTACTCAGGAGTATCGATGCCCTGTCTCGATACTCCCACGACTAGGAACAATTATGGGGTGCACTTGTGGACTACCCATAGCCCCACTAGTATGATCTCCATCACAGTCCTGGTAGTCAAGTACACATCCTAAGGGTTTTATCAACATGTGAGAGAGAGACAACAAGTGTACATGTTAAGATAAAGTGCAACCAGATAGCATACAATCATGTCGAGCAAGAAAGTCCTCCCTATATATGTCCAAGCATCCACTAAAATATACATCCCATGTACAATAATGGTCTCTAGGGAATACATATAACTAACAGTCAGTGCAGCGGAAGATTGCCGTGGCGTCCAAAGGTCCCTCAGGCAGCTACTTTGCATTTTCCCTTGCGATGGACTATAACTCGTCGGATCAATATGCATGGGCCACCCTGGGGGTAAGAGCCTGCGCTATGCCACTACTGTCATACAGTGAGAACCCCCTATGGATCGACATCCCTACCTAGTAGCTTTGATATCATGTAAGTCAGGCAGCACAGCGAAAGGTTTGCCGTGGCACTCACAGGTCTCTCAGCAGCTATTTTCTATGCATGTATCCTTACGAGGACTACAACCCGCCGGTCCACCGATCACGGGACACCCTAGGAGTAAGAGCCCATACTTCACCACATTACAATATGTTGGACCAATTCGCACGGGGCACCCTACGGTTAAGAGCCTGCATTTCGCCAGTACTGTCACACAGTGAGAACCCCCTATAGGTCCGCATCCCTGCCAAGTAGGTTTGATACCATGTAAGTCAGGTAGCGCAGAGAAATCTTTGCCGTGGTACTCACAGGTCTCTCGGCAGCTACTTTCTACGTATCTCCCCTCGCGAGGACTACAACTCGCATGTCCAATCGCTCACGGGACACCTTGGGGGTAAGAGACCATGCTTCGCAACACTTTAACACGGTGAGAACCCCCATAGGTCGGCATCCATTGCTTAGTAGCTCTGATACTATTGAGAGGGTCTGCCAGTGCAGCGGAAGCTCGTCGTGGCGTCCAAAGGTCCCTCAGGCAGCTACTTTTTACATTGTCCCCTTGCGATGGACTATAACCCGTCGGATCAATATGCATGGAGCACCCTAGGGGTAAGAGCCTGCGCTATGCCACTACTGTCACACAGTGAGAACCCCTTATGGATCGAAATCCCTTCGTAGTAGCTTTGATACCAAGTAAGTAAGGCAGCACAGCGAAAGCTTTGCCGTGGCACTCACAGGTCTCTCAGCAGCTATTTTCTACGCATGTATCCTCGCGAGGACTATAACCCGCCGGTCCAACCGGTCACGGGACACCCTTCGAGTAAGAGCCTATACTTCGCCACACTATCATCTCGAGTAAGATTGTTCTCCGTATAGATCCTTCTTCAATTACAATAATTGCTTAAAAGGGCACCTATATCCAACTCCTAGTATAGATGGTATTGTCCGCTCTGATTGAAAATGCACGGATTTATCTTTTGGAGCGAACCAGACTTGAGAACGGGCCACTTCGCAGGAGGTTACCCATCCTAGAATTTCCCTAACACGCGCACGCTTAACTATGGAGTTCTTCAAACTCCGGAGTTTCGGTTCATCCAAAAGACGCCTCCATAATTGAACTGAGGCGTGTGACGTGACATTTATGGTGGCCCATGAAGATCCCTCAGTAGTAGGTCTGTGGTTCGAGGACGAACTATTGTTCTTAGATGGGGGGAATGTAATACCCCAGAGCAGTGCGGTCTTCGGACATCATGGTGATATGCTCTGTCCACACTCAGTACGGTCTATTGCAGACACATGGTGATCTGAGTGTGGAGCCACTTCAAAATAATGAGATCGGGTCCTTGAAGCACATTCCGAAAGAGGACCGAACTGCATTATAAATGTAATGATACCACCTTCAATTATGGAGACGCCTTCTGCATAAACCGGCACTCCGGAGTTTGAAGAACTCTGTAGTTAAGTATGCTCGGGTTGGGGAAATCCTCGGATGGGTGACCTCCTGGGAAGTGGCCCCCTCCTCATGTCCTATTCGCTCTAAAGGACAAAATCGTGCGATTTCGGCCAGAGTGGACAATACCATCTGTACTGGGGCGTGGGGCGTGACGCTATATTCATGTCATGTCTTAAATTGTATTGGATATGACTTTCTATGTTTTTCATGTTATAATAAGGAGGGAAATGTGATTTTTTCCATTCTAGTTATGTTTTTGATACTTCTTAAATGTTTTTTACAAATAGTTTACATAATTCAAGCCAAGGTAAGCCAGCCCTCTTTTTTCTCATTTTGATGGTACAAAACACATAATTTTTTGTACTCTAATTTGAATAATGATTGAAAATAGCCATAGTATTTTTCCTTTCAGTTTAATAATAATAAATTCGTTTAATACTCGCACCTAATGCGATGAGGTACCTCTAGTTATAAGTTAAAGTGGGAATAATTTCCAATTTGATAAAGTGAATCCATATTGCTTTCCAAATTAAGTTTCCAAATTATTGAAAAATATATGGAGCATGACTATGCTCCTATCAGTATGATTTGGAAACAAATTCTACCCATTTCTTAACGATTGGATTTGCGCTGGGATGTATGATATTAATGATGTGATTAATTAAAAACGTTGAAGATTCTCTTCATAATTGCTAGCACACATCTCAAATCCAATCTAAAGGTTAAGAAATGAGTATGATTTGTTTTTAAATTCTACCGATAGCAGTATAGTCATACTCTCAACTATGATACAATGGGCTTAAGGATGAGTTCCATGTTTAGTTTCTTGGATAAACATAGGCTAAATGGCATATAAATACCCATTGGTTCACACAAATAGCAGATAAATACCTATATTTGAAAATGTGGCACTTTAATATCTAAAGTTTTGTTTGTTTTTCACTTTGATGCCCACCTGTTCGCCAAAATGTGTATTTTGAAAACGAGTAGATAGAAATATGCTATACAAAAAAACTTCATGTATTAAAGTGCCGCATTTTAAAATATGAATATTTATCTGCTATTTAAATAAAGCAATGGGTATTTATATACCATTTAGCAATAAGCATATAATATGACTAAAACAAGGGAAACTAAAGCCAGAGAAATTAAGACCAAGCCAGAAAGCACCACATATAGAAAGCTAATTATCTACAACTCTATTATTAAATTAATATATTGGGTTTGATTACTTTCAACATTCGAAAGTAAGTTTCCATGGAAAAAACATTTGAAGGCAAGTAATAACACGTGACTTTTTATGCTTGGATCTTTTCAACGTTTTATTCAATTTGGTCAATGGTTGGTGTTAGAATAATTACTTTTCTCATTAATAAGAAATAATTACTTATTAACGAGTCAGATATATGTGATTGTCAGTCCTATCCGTATCTTTGCTTTAAGGGAACATCATTTGCCAAATATGCACAGTATTCAACTTATTCATTATTTTCAATGATATGTGCCACGTACCATGCACGTTTGTATGTTTTGACATCACAAACATTTTAAAAGATTTTTAAAGAATTAGTTGGAGAGATGAGAACATGAGAAGAGTCAAAGAGATGATGGTAGCCTCAAATCTTTTAGTTGTGAGGAGCTTGTTGAGGATGAATAGTAACAATAACCTTAGAATATTCATATTTTATTTTTTATTTTAAATTTAATATAAATCAAAATTACCAAGTTTTGACGGCAGGAAATAAGAGTTTTTTTTACAAGTATCACGTACACCCGTAGTTTAGCATTAATACAGGAGAGATAAGATTTTATCAGATTTGTTAATTGGGTAATTCGTATTTACCTTCAGCGTTCTTTTGTATTATATATACCAATTTTAATCCCACATGCCCTTTTGAAATTTGTTTTTAAAATGACCTTTTTAAATTTGTTTTTAAAACACCCTTTTTATTGATATTTTTTTCAGGACTTAACTGTTTCCAATTATAATGATACATTTCGGCACTCGAAAACATCATGAAAACTGTGCCCAGCATCGGCACGTAAATCCTCATATATCGGGCTCCGTCAGTCCGGATCGGCCCACGGGCTCTGTCTGCGGTATCGGCCCTCGGCCCCGGCAGGACGCCCAAATCTATCCATCGACTCTGGTCAGTATCCTCCGGATAACCGCCAGGTCCAACCAATCACCGGTAGGTACTCGCCCGCCTCCAGGCTCAATCGGCAAAGCTCATCGATCATCTTGCCGAGGGGAACCATACCTGGTCCACCATGTACCCGCAATCGGCTCATCCACTCCTCGATTCGGGTTTCACATGTCGCTCTCAGCACCGAGAAAACACATGGTGGACGCACTGAAATATCATATCAAGGGTAACCGGGTTTTTAAAGCAATGACATATTCTCTTTTGAAACACTCTCGGTTCCCAAATCCAGAAATATCATAGAAACAACATATCTCAATGCGTATAATCAAAAGCATGAAGTATGCGACATGTAAAGGAAGGTATGCATATCATCATGTCATGCAAGGATCATATACTGAATGCAATAGTACTACAGTGTAGTGACATGGCAATTATCGATGATGAGTGTGTGAGCCGGCAACAAGTGTACGTGGAATATATGCATCATCGATAATGGTGCTGTTGTCCTAGCAGCATGACTGAAATATAACCACAGTACAAGCGATGCAATGCAAATAGCATGAATATGCGGAATCGAATAATCAACGCAAAAGTAAAGAATCTACACCAATCTGTACAAGTCATGCAGGGGTGCCATTTGAAATAAGACGAATCAGGGCTTTTGGAAAAACAAGGGCTACGGTGTTTTAAGAAAAGATACATCATTTGAAAATATCTGTATGACCCTTCTGCCTATCTTTAAAATATCCCCGATTCGTTAGTTTGAAATAGGTATGACTCGGTCCAGTCTAATGTCTACTAAGTAATCTAGATAGGAGGGGTAAGAAACCACCTAATCTGAGTCAATATATATAGATATGATAGTCGGTGATCCCGCCTCAATAACATATCGTAAGATATCCTCGAGTCATGAGTGCGGATCTATCATCAATATCGGCTCGTACGGTAGATCGTCGTACGGCATCCCAATAGCTGGGTAGGGGTCAATATCACAGTACCTCATCACATATCAGGTATCACTATCATTAGATCGCATAACCTGGGGTACTACTCTAAGTCTAGTACAAATCGATACCATCTATAAAAATATGAATGCGGGTAAAGCACATGTCCAAAGGCCCGCTAAAACTATCATATCGCACCTCGAAGACAAGCTATGTCACATCGCCGATCTCACGGCCTCACATCAAGTATCATCTCAAACCACGTATCATCCTCAAATCCCGTATATAAACACATAGTCCCATACCCATGTGTAGATATACGCACCATCATATGCACTCTAATAAATGAAAGAATGAATGCAAGTATGTGTGTAAATGTATGTGTGAGTGCAACCACTACTCTAGGGTTCGCACTATACTAAACCAATATATTCTTATCATCAAAATATCATTATTACCATCAATAACCCTAAACAACACATAATAAATATTCGTGTGTATACGTATTCGTATACATCACCACGGACTGCGGGGGTGCTATACGCCATCCACCCGACTTCTCCATGTAGATATAATCTACTCACATTGCTTCTCGTGTGCCAAAGCCGATGTCGCTATCTTCACCTCATTTGCCTCAACATCACGCGGGGTACCTACAAGTATATCACAATGCTAAAGCACATGAAAATCATATCGGAAACCAAAATAGCACACGCTACCCGCATAGGTAAAAACCTATCGACTCGTATGTAAACACAATCAAAATCCACTTGTCGTTGACGTCCAAACGCCACCCGACAGGAATGAATCACCAAATACCAAAATCCATGCTAAAACAAGTCCCAAATTATACACCAACATAGGAAAATCAACCCAGATTTCACCCTAGATGGAATCAGTCAAAACTAGACATACTCAGGGTCAAAACTAGAGGAAATGGGGGCATGCACAGAAAACGAGGCAATTCCTTAAAATACCTTATTTTAGAATTTTCCATAATTTTCCCCTATTTATCTGTATTTAATTATACCAGAATATTAAAATATTCATTAAAATAATATTAAATTATAAAATTTCCCAAAAATCATATTTTATTATTTTGAAGACGTTACAATCTACCCCCCTTAAAGAAATTCGGTCCCCGAATTTAAATTTAAACCCCCAAATACTAAAATATTTCAATACAAATTCCAAGTCATCGGGGCTCCGAAATCATCTATACATAAAACATCATAGCGCAATGCATGCGCATGAGTACTGAGCAGATAACTCAAAAGCAACACTCCATCAAGCATGCGCAATCATCGGAGTCATGGTAACGACACAATGTCAAATCCAATACAAAATCAATATGATATGGACCAAGACTATACATGTAGACACCCAATCTATACATGTAATTAGCTGATGCAACTGTATGCTAAATCTTTTTAAGTCGCTGTGCGATGCGCGTAACACTGCACAGTGGCGGACGTTTCTCATAAGAAAATAACTATATATGTGTATATATATCCTTTGTTTAATAAGCACGTTCCACCATTTTGAAAATAATCAGAAGGGTTTCCTTGTTTTTAAAACGTTTTGTGTCATATCGGACACGTAGGTATATACTGAGACTATAGCTCGCTTTTCGGAAATCCCTTCGATAACTATCGATGCATGCAAAATATATCCAGGCACTGTCCACTGACTAGTCCTGCTCAGTATGAAAGCAAATATCCAACATCATAAAAATGTACTGCTCCAAAAGGAATAAATCCCAAAAATCACATAACACCACCCTGTGCGTCTGGTGCGCACGGAAATCAAAATCCATATATGTGCTAAACATGTGCACAAAACATCTAGGTGCAATGGGTGTGCACGAAGCATCTGTCATAGGCAACGTGTGTGGCTGGCAGTCAAAAATCCAGTGCATCTGACATGCACGAAGAATCTCGATTTAGTGCATCTGGTGTGCCCCAAAATCGTATCTCAAAACATGCGCCCAACATGCGCGAAAATCCAAATCGGTGCATCCATCATGCACGAATGAAAATCTAAACCCTGCGCACTCAACATGCATGGAATCACAAAATCCAATAGCAACGCCGAATATGCGTAAGTCCATTCAAAAGCACGGAGTGCAAGAATCCACCTCAATATCACAATCAAAATCGACATACCGAAAGGCATCAAATCGAAGTCAGGTGCAACCGAAATGCACAAAATATAAATCCGGTGCAACAAAGGCACGAAATATAAATCTGATGCGATAAACGCAAGAAACATAAAACTGGTGCATCCCATGCACAAATACCAAGCAATAACTCAAATACGTAAGCAGCAGCACCAAGTGTACCCAGATATAAGAAAATCATAAACCTGTGCAGCTGCGTGCACAAAACACATATCGATGCACTACGAGCACATATAAGCTATACCGAGTGCAAAATCAAAACACTAAAAGTACATGAAACTCTGCTGGAAGCGTAAATCAAATCACCAGCATAAAATAGGCATGAAATCGCAATCAACAGCTCAAGAGTAATAACTATGTACAAGGTATAAATACCCAGTAGGTGCAACCATGGTGCACAAAATCAAATATCATGAAACTCAGTCATCAAGACTAAATCATGCGAATAGATCGCCCAAAATACCGAAATCCAAAGCAACGGATACGTGATAATCAAATCACAAAATCACAAATCATAATTACCGTCGTCGGTATACCCTCCTTCAGGGTCGAGAAGGTACCGGTACATCCCATGCTAGCGGCGCAAGATATCTACTTGCCTCTTGCTCGCGGCTGGAGTCCTCTGCCTCTGGTTCCTGATCTTTCCTGTAGATTACCAACTCACAATCCATCGGCTCATCGGTCCGGTCAGGTGTGCTGACAGGAACGATTCCGTTCTTGCACTTCCCTGGTCATCTCTCGGTCAATCCTCACGACCGCTCGTAAAGCAGCACATCTCTGGCGCCGACCTCGGGTCCTCTGAATGCATATCACACATCCGATCCTGGGTGCAACTCTTATTGCAGCAGTGTACTGGAAGGAATCCTACTCAAGGTCTCTTCTGATCTTGCCTAAGCCAAACTGTAAGGAGGCCGGTACTCTGGCGTAATCTTTTCTCGCTCTCTGGACCTCTGCGTCCTTAGTACAACATCTCCTCGGAAGCTGGTCGCATCTCTGCGCCTCTGTATGCATGTCCGACCTTTAATCTTAACGGGGTGTAGTAACAACTCGTCTGCCTCTCGCACGAACTTCTTGTCCCGCTTGTCTGTATCATCGACCATTCGACGTCGCGTCTTTATCTGCACACTGCAATGTCCTCGGCTACGGTCCACCCGAAGTCTCTAACACGGACTCGAAATCACGAACTCAGTATTGTCATCACTCAGTAGAAGACATCTAGCCGAACACGTCCTCAGCGTGCATATCGCATCTCTGATGTCAGCGGAGTGGAACGTCATCTCGTCGAAATCTCGTGCAAACTCTTTACTCCACCTTGCTCCACTATCGACTGATTCGGACTCATCTCATCATGGCTACACAGACTGCGCTCCGACGGCTATGCTCGTATCTAGAGTCTCCCAAGCAGTGTCCCATCACATGATATCCGAATGATGTCGAATCATCCGATCGACTCGTCAGAACCTCACAATCCCCCAAGAGCTCAACATCTCGGGTACAGTTTAATAGTATCGAGTACATGCCACAGCGTCGGTGGTCCAGCCGTAGAAGGGCAAATCCAAGCCTCACTAATGGCGCCGAGGAACTGCCGCAAATCCTAAGGTTCAAAGGCTTTCACACGGTCATTAAGTCGAGTTAGGGTTTCATTCTTCTAGAGGGTCCATAGAATCACCTGCATGTCTTTCCGTATACTTTAAACTTAGAAAATGGGTTCCTGACATTCGATCGTCTCAATCGACTCTCAACGAATCTGCGTGAAGTCGTCTCTAGCTGGAATCAATCTATCTGATGACCTCACATCGGGGTAAGCGAACGAACCACATGTCCTAGTCATTAATCCTCGGTGACTAGCGACTCACTATCACATCTCTAAGAATATGCTCATGCTGCAGTAGCTCCAATCATCTGGGCGATATCTCATCACTCGCAGCAGCAACTGGCTCATTCGTCGGTACGCTAAGCAGCGCCTCAATCATCATGAATAAGCAATATATCAACAGTCATCACATTCTGGCTGGCCTCTATCAGTGGCTCAATCCTCTGGTACCGTCCGGTACATCCTAGAAATCTCACAACAGCGATCTGTCAAACGCTCAAAGTGCGGAAACACAAAATACGAAGCCTCAATGTAACCGTATGTCTCTGGAATCATGCCCCGGTCAGCCCTCGTCCCCGACGAGCTCATGCTGACAACTCGAGCCGTAGCTCACTCTGCCCGTGCAATCGCGGCAGCAAAACCACAACCAGTATCGATGAAGATAGATCATAGGAAGGAATATGACACAATGCAAGGAAATGTACAACCTAAGGTTTCTTAAGCGGAGTGGCGTGTCGTAAGTATGCCACGGAACATACCCACGGTACGTCACTCTACTTTAGTCACCTATTCCATCAACCAAGGGTCATCCTACACGACGAAAATTCGGGTCTAATACCCCCTCGACCAAGTCTAAGTTCCGTAAGGTCAAGCCTAAGTTCCTTATATAGATAACGCCCTAGGCTCCACATAATCAAACTTAGACTCGAACCAAGGTCAACCTAGCGCTCTGATACCAACTTTTTCACGACCCGAAAGAGCACGTGACTGGCCCTTGAACCCTATGAAGCCTATAGGACTCCATCTGATCCAAGTAAGCCAAAAGCCCAGAAATCTAAAACCATTTAAAAGTAAATAAGGAAAACTGGTTTTTAGAAGTAAAGAAATCGTGTTTCAAAAATCCAAGTTTTTAAATAACTAAGCCGAATATGTATTTTAAAAATGTGTAACTTTTCCTGAAAATTTCGGCAGAGTTTACTTTGTAAAAACTGGCCCCGAACGGGGTACAACAAGAATAATATATATGAAATGATAAAAGGCATCCCCAAGCGGGAACTAGCTCTTCGTCAATCGACGGTCACAACCACGCGAGCAATAATAATATACAACGCCAAAGGGCGAGGATCAAACTCAAAAGAAACTCAAAACAGCCAGAAAACCGTAATACTACAAGCGCGACTCTAAGGTCGAAATAATATAAGTTTTGGTTGATGGAAATTCTAGATACAATAAATGATACATGAACAATGGCGGATCTGATACAAAAGAACCCACCTATCCAAGCAAGTCACCCATAAGGAAGCAGTGTGCCATAAATGCCGCTATGGAATCTGTACGGCAACCTGCAAGAACTGGGGTACAACGGGGGTGAGTTGCCAACTCGTGAATAGAAAATATCTACAAGCAGAGATCGAATGCATGACCCATCCTAGGTCAATACGATCAGATATAAATAAACCTCAATATGAATAAAGCTGAAGCATGCTAAACTGGCAATGTAATCTCTATACATGAGTGTAGTGCCAAGTGCTCGTGCTAGTGCCTCAGGTAATAGCATGTCTTGAATATGAGGTATGATCAATGTAATCAAATCTGCACATACGTGGATCCCGTCCACTCGTCACCCAATGACAATAACCATCATGCAAGTAAATATCATGAAACCTGTGCATGGAAATATGAGGATATAATCCACCCGTGTCCCTCACGACACGTCAAAATCATGGAACCGGAGTGCCCAGCATCGGCACTCGAAAACATCATGAAAACTGTGCCCAGCATCGGCACGTAAATCCTCATATATCGGGCTCCGTCAGTCCGGATCGGCCCGCGGGCTCTGTCTGCGGTATCGGCCCTTGGCCCCGGCAGGACGCCCAAATCTATCCATCGACTCTGGTCAGTATCCTCCGGATAACCGCCAGGTCCAACCAATCACCGGTAGGTACTCGCCCGCCTCCAGGCTCAATCGGCAAAGCTCATCGATTATCTTGCCGAGGGGAACCATACCGGGTCCACCATGTACCCGCAATCGGCTCATCCACTCCTCGATTCGGGTTTCACATGTCGCTCTCAGCACCGAGAAAACACATGGTGGACGCACTGAAATATCATATCAAGGGTAACCGGGTTTTTAAAGCAATGACATATTCTCTTTTGAAACACTCTCGGTTCCCAAATCCAGAAATATCATAGAAACAACATATCTCAATGCGTATAATCAAAAGCATGAAGTATGCGACATGTAAAGGAAGGTATGCATATCCTCATGTCATGCAAGGATCATATACTGAATGCAATAGTACTACAGTGTAGTGACATGGCAATTATCGATGATGAGTGTGTGAGCCGGCAACAAGTGTACGTGGAACATATGCATCATCGATAATGGTGCTGTTGTCCTAGCAGCATGACTGAAATATAACCACAGTACAAGCGATGCAATGCAAATAGCATGAATATGCGGAATCGAATAATCAACGCAAAAGTAAAGAATCTACACCAATCTGTACAAGTCATGCAGGGGTGCCATTTGAAATAAGACGAATCAGGGCTTTTGGAAAAACAAGGGCTACGGTGTTTTAAGAAAAGATAAATCATTTGAAAATATCCGTATGACCCTTCTGCCTATCTTTAAAATATCCCCGATTCGTTAGTTTGAAATAGGTATGACTCGGTCCAGTCTAATGTCTACTAAGTAATCTAGATAGGAGGGGTAAGAAACCACCTAATCTGAGTCAATATATATAGATATGATAGTCGGTGATCCCGCCTCAATAACATATCGTAAGATATTCTCAAGTCATGAGTGCGGATCTATCATCAATATCGGCTCGTACGGTAGATCGTCGTACGGCATCCCAATAGCTGGGTAGGGATCAATATCACAGTACCTCATCACATATCAGGTATCACTATCATCAGATCGCATAACCTGGGGTACTACTCTAAGTCTAGTACAAATCGATACCATCTATAAAAATATGAATGCGGGTAAAACACATGTCCAAAGGCCCGCTAAAACTATCATATCGCACCTCGAAGACAAGCTATGTCACATCGCCGATCTCACGGCCTCACATCAAGTATCATCTCAAACCACGTATCATCCTCAAATCCCGTATATAAACACATAGTCCCATACCCATGTGTAGATATACGCACCATCATATGCACTCTAATAAATGAAAGAATGAATGCAAATATGTATGTAAATGTATGTGTGAGTGCAACCACTACTCTAGGGTTCGCACTATACTAAACCAATATATTCTTATCATCAAAATATCATTATTACCATCAATAACCCTAAACAACACATAATAAATATTCGTGTGTATACGTATTCGTATACATCACCACGGACTGCGGGGGTGCTATACGCCATCCACCCGACTTCTCCCTGTAGATATAATCTACTCACATTGCTTCTCGTGTGCCAAAGCCGATGTCGCTATCTTCACCTCATTTGCCTCAATATCACGCGGGGTACCTACAAGTATATCACAATGCTAAAGCACATGAAAATCACATCGGAAACCAAAATAGCACACGCTACCCGCATAGGTAAAAACCTATCGACTCGCATGTAAACACAATCAAAATCCACTTGTCGTTGACGTCCAAACGCCACCCGACAGGAATGAATCACCAAATACCAAAATCCATGCTAAAACAAGTCCCAAATTATACACCAACATAGGAAAATCAACCCAGATTTCACCCTAGATGGAATCAGTCAAAACTAGACATACTCAGGGTCAAAACTAGAGGAAATGGGGGCATGCACAGAAAACGAGGCAATTCCTTAAAATACCTTATTTTAGAATTTTCCATAATTTTTCCCCATTTATCTGTATTTAATTATACCAGAATATTAAAATATTCATTAAAATAATATTAAATTATAAAATTTCCCAAAAATCATATTTTATTATTTTGAAGACGTTACAATATATAATGAGAGATTTAGAATGAAACGTCTGAGAATGGTGATGTGTTGTCGGTCATTGGTTACTATGAGAGAGGGGGAGACAACGATTGTCCGATCAACGATGCTCAGACAGTTACAGATCAGTTGTGAGATTGTAAGAAAAACCATGACTATATGAAAAGTAAAGACCGTAGAGTGCAAAAGTGAGGACTACGAAGGCATTTAGAGTTACAAATGGGATAACGGGTATTTATATACGGAGTTACACAATGGAAATTATATTATGAAAGAACATATTTTAGCAACTATCTATATTGCGTTGCGGGGCAGGACGAGCACGGGTCGGGGGTATCTAATACCATCCCCGTCTCGTGCCCCAGTAAACGGTCAAAATCCCCGTCCCGATCGAGACGGTACCTACGGGACGGAGCAAAATTGCCATCCCTACACACAACCCCATAAAAAAATTACCATGCTTGTTTATGTAAAAAAAGAGTACTTCCAGAAATATAAGATCACCATAGTAATAAGATTCCCCCGTTTCATTAAAATGCTATTCCTCCCAAAATTTTTGTCTATCCTAAATTACCAAGTAATATTCCCATCTAACACTAGATGTGTCATGGCTGTCCGTCATTTTCGATCAGTTGGCCGCCCTGAAGGCCACTCGCCCATAGTTGGTTGGTTGCTCGCCGCCTATCTTTCTTTCGTAGTCCGGTGGTGGCCCTTCGCCATCTCGCCACCTGAACCAGTCGGTCGTCGATGCTGTCGGCTATAGCCAACTGACCTCCTTCCGCCGTTCAGCCATTGCACATACATATATCACCGAAGATGATTCAAATATACTAAGCATGGTAATACAAGATTCCTTAGAATTAAATATCCGGTTATCATATTCTTAAGAATGTGAGAATTCTCGCTAATCTTCCATTCCAGATACAAACCATACCCTTATATATTTTATTGATAAAATAATAAGAGAGCAATGGAGGAAATATGCCATTGGAAGGAATTTCCTTCTATGACGTTGAAAAATTATAGCCTCCATAATTTTTTTCGACAATCGGCACCGATCATCATCTTCGTTATCATGTAAGATGTGGATACACTAAATTTCAAGTGATTCCATCACTTTTTCATCATTGATTTAGTGGGTGCAAAATTAACGTTTTACTGACAATAGATCTTCTTACATTTCTAATTCAACAGTGAAAAAGTGGTGAAATCACATGAAATTTGGTGTATCCACATCTTACATGATAAAGATTATGATGATGGGTGCCGATCATCGAATAAAATGGGGGAGGGTGTATTTTTTTTTCGCAACCTGACGAAAAAGTCTTCTAAGCCCTCTTTCCTTCATTATTCTCAAATAATAAACGATATCTATTCTACTCTTATAAGAAAATTGATAAAAAAAATTGTCCGTCACATATTAACTACGAGTCGTACTATTCTGCTTCTAGGAGAAGAGAGAATCTTTTACTCATATATTTTCACCGTTGGATTTATAATTTAACGGTTGGATATATATAGGTAGTTAATGATAAAATCTCACAATATATGGTAATGATATATTTCCATATTTTCACTACTAGATCAAATCAGCCAACGGTGTAAAATACTAGGTTTCTGCACGTGCTATACACGATGTGAAGGAACTAGTGCACTCTAGCTAGCAATTTTAAAAGAAATAATCATAAGGTTTTCAAAATTCTAAAGAGCAAATAGTTCTAATCTATGCTAAACATTAAACCTGAAGCAAAAAAGGAACAAGTTTTATGCTACTGGGTTTAAGATGTAACATTTGTATCATCTTCAAGTGCTTCCAAATTGTATTGGATTCCATTATAGGTTTCTAAAAGCTCCATGGAACATGCTTGCTCATCCATCTCCTCCATCAAAGACGATCTATCTTGAGTGCTCCAAAATTGGATCCAAAATATCAAGCTAAAAGTATAACTAGGATTTCTTGCTTGCTAAACTAAATAACTTAGTGATGTAGTTTATGTTTCACTAGATGAGTCTCTCTAATTTCTTTTCCAATTTCTCTCTGGGATTTTAAATAAGAGGAGGGAGATGAGAGCTTCATGACTAAAAGACAAAAAAAAGTAGAGAATAGAATTAATCAACCATTCACTTAAATAAGAAAATGATTACTAATATAATTCTCTACAAAATCCTTGCCATAGGATTTAATCAAGAATACATGTGTCGACCCTCTTCTCTTCTCTCTACATGTCATCCATAAAGGGGTGACCAAAATTGTGCTATGCCTAAGGCATAACATAACACAAAAGAGAGCTTAAGGAAAAAGAATTAAATTAATTACAACAAATCTATCATATGTAAAATTACATAATTAATATATATATATATATATATATATATATATATATATATATATATATATTTGTAATTAATTTCCTATGTATTAAAATATATATAAAGAGACAAATAAATAGTGAAAAAATACTAGTAAATTCATATATCATATAAGTATTAAATATCAAATCAACACTAGATTTAATATTCGTCTTTTCCGAAAGATTGGCTAGTATTAAGACTGTCCGATTACAGCCATTGTAATAAATACACTAGTTTTAATCGGACTCTTGCACGTACCCAGTACATCGACTACATCATTTTGCCAAAGCCATAAAACACTGTGTGTGGGATTCTTAAGACTCGACAAAATGCTGGCAGTGAGTTAACTGAAGAAAACTATGAAAAACTCATAAAAACATCAGTGGTAGTAGCTGTACGTAACGGCTACCCAGATATCTATCGAAAAAGAGATCAACAAGCAAGCTCGTCTGAAATCCTACGGAGCCTATCAGCGACATTTACTATACCGGTTTGTTCGTCTGAAAGTATCGCATATCCGGTCTAGGGATGGATAACGTCAGAACCTTAATTACCTGATAAGTCGTGCCGGTGTCAATCCTTATTACCAATCTAGAAACTACTGATTGCAATCATTAAATCCCATCTACATAGACATAGGTCTTATAGTGATGGCCAACTAGACACTGCGCGACATCAACTTCCAATATCGGAAGAGACGAATCCCCTCTATCGCCCACTGCCTCCAAGTGCTTCAGGACTTCACCCAAAAACTATATGTATGTAAGAGTCTGTAAAGCCGTGGTAGGGTAGCAATCAAAATACAGTGGGAACACACTCGAGACAAACGATGATTTCGGGTCGACAAATTACGTTGTACCTGAGAACTGCTATTTGAAAATAGGTATAATACCATCTAGCATGTTCCTGGCGAGTTCGTCCAGTGTAACTCATAACCCAATGAGCACATATATATAATCTTTGGTGACTGACTAACACCAAGGGCTGTGAGGCCGGCCATCGCCCCTCGTTGGGGTCAAGAAATGTATACAAGTCTACTCTGGAATATCGATGCCCAATCTCAATATTCCCACGACTAGGACATTTAAAGATGTGCTTATAGACTACCCAGTTCTCACAAGTGTGATCGTCATCATAACCCTAGTAGGCAAGCATGAATCTTATAGGCTCTATCAATATGTAATAGTGATATACTGTACCACACAAGACATGCACATAATAATAAAGTCAAACCAGATAGCATACTATCATCTCGAGTAAGACTGTTCTAACTGTATAGGTCCTCCCTCAATCATCATAATCGCATGCTTGCGATTAAAATAATCGTCTTGAGGGCACTATATCCAACAATCTCCCACTTTCACTTAAAGCTAATTATTACGGTATCGTATACCCATAGCTTGTGTGCTACCGAATATCTAACTTCTCTACTAGCCAGTTTCAAAAATCGTGTTTATGAAACATTCGTATTCGAGAAATAATAGTGGATCTGCTCCAATATTTCTATCTTTATCTCTCTATATCTCAATTTCACGGAGAACGTCTATCTCCCGAGATGAGCGATACCTATCTTATAACTTATCTAGATATCTGATGGGATTAAGTTCATAACATGAACATAAAATCCAACAAACTTCTTAGACTGTATCATTCACTGAATTTAATCAGTATCATGTGCCATGTTTACCTCAGTATCCGCTTGGAACCCCGTCCAACATACTGCCCCTCAGAAGTAGGTAAACTTGTAACTCTGACAGCCACTCTGTCATTCTAGTCACCTTGGAAAGCATAACCGGTAACCGCCTCCTGCAGGAGGCTGCCATTACCAAATACGAAAAACATTCTCTAATGTTCATATTTGCTTCCTATTTTTTCTCTAGGATTGGTTTAATAGCTGCTTATTGTAACTAGTGCAAAAGCAATATCTGGTTTGGTAGTTGATATCTCATGATTGACTCAATTTTTGAAGCAAGTGATATGCCATTCATGCAAATCGCTCTCCTCATCGGTCTAAAAGACATGTCTTTAGAAAGGGTGACTCCATTACCTACGGGTACATCACCACGCCAGGAGTCGTCCATTCTAAAACACTTTAGAATAGTGTCAAAGTACCCTGATTGGGACACTTCCTAAATCTAGATCTAAAACTATAGATCTAGTCATCAGATTCCCTGATATTTTATGCAGATCCTATGTGGAGAAATATCTGTGACAACTATAGTTTAATCGATCGTAGTATAGGAACACTACCTCCTATCCGGAACATGTCATCCAAAAATTAGGACAGTACTCCCTACACAACCTTCTTACCGGGTCCATCTGTTGTTCTGATGAAGTCAAACATTATGACTATTACATCAAAAAAAGATGATCTATCTCCGATATGCTTACTTTAGTCTATAAATAGACATAAGCAACATGTCCAACATGCTTCCACTGCTCTCACTGACTACAACAACCATCAGGAAGAGTCATATATACGTGCATTTCTAAATCTCATTTAGAATGACGTTATAGTCATCCACCTGCCATGTCTTGTAGTCAAGGACAACAGTAATGATAAGTTTGGGTCATCAAAATCTCCCTATCACCGTTTTTGAGGAAACTGAAGTAACTCTCAGGTGGATGAGGTTACCCATACTTCCATGTCTTTTCAATAACCGTTTGTGGTTCTGGAATGATTTCCAGTTCTACCATACTTCCACTAATGTCTTTAGAAAAGAATCCATTTTACTAAAAAAATATAGTGAGTCAAGAACAAAACAATGTTTGATCTTGCAAATAGTAGAAAATTAATCTCTCGTCAATTCCCGAGATAACCCATAAACTGTCATTACTGAAACGTGCATTGAGTTTATCCGGATTCTGGTTTTAATCATAAGCCTGTCAACTCCATATACCTTAATATCGTTAAGATATGAATCCATTCTATATCCAATATAGAAACAAAAACACTGATTTAGATGAAACCGGATTCAAATAGTATGCAGCTGTTTCCAGTGCACATCACCTGAATGGAAGAAAGCCAAGCAACATTACTCATCAAGGAGCGCACCCACGGATGAGTAACCTAACATAGAAAACATCACGGAATACCTAGCATAAGTATCTGCATCTTCGATCTCCTTGAAGAATCCTGATACTTCCAACATATGGTTCTCTACCTTTTCTTATACTTATAAACTTCTCATAATTTTGGACCTTGCATTTTTAAAAGTGCATGTCTAGAATAAGAGAAGTTATTGATATTCGGAATAAAGTACGAGTACCTACCCCTTGTCCTTATGGACACCGGACAACATATAGTTGGATATAGGTGCCCTTAAAGAAATTATCAGTTACAATGAAATTACTGAATTCATGTGGACCTATACCAAGAACAGTCTTACTCGAGATGATAGTACGCTATCTGGTTTGTATTTATCATTCACAAGTATACATTTTACTTGTTATAACATATCACTACTACATGATGATAAAGCCCTTAGGATTTTTGCTTGACTATCAAGATTATGATAAAGATCATACTAGTAGGGCATGGGTAGTCTATAAGTACATCCTTACAAATCCCTAGTCATAGGAATATCAAGACTGGGCATCGGTATTCCAGTTTAGACTAGTGTATACGTTTCATGCCCCTGTACGAGGCGATGGCTGATCCCATAGCCATTGGTGTTTGACACCGATAATTGTATACATGTGCTCATTAGATGAGTTATACTGGACAGACTCGAGGATAAATCCTAGATGGTATTATACCAATCGTCAGATAACAGTTCTCTGGTGATATGAATACATGGTAGTCCTTGGACCAAAGATCGCCATAGTGTCTGTGTGTTCCTACTATACTTAGATTACTACCATACCACAGATTTAAAAGAGCTGTGTAAATAGGTTTTAGTTGGGTACAGTCCCGAAGCACATGGAGACAGTAAGTGGTTGAGGGAATCCGTCTCTTCTGGTATAGGGAGTTGATGTCGCACTATGCACGGCTAGCTAGGACTATAAGTTCTTGGCCAAGACAGTCAAGATTTACTGATAAGTGTTATCAATAGTTTCTTTGGTGGTCATGAGCTTGACGTCAGCACGACTTATCAGGTTATTGGGAGTTTGACGGTTTTTACCTCCCAGACCTGGTGTGCGACAGTCATAGACGAAGAGCCCGGACTGTATGGTGAATGTCCCTGATAGGCTCTAGCAGGGTACGGACGAGCTTGCTTGTCGACAGGATTTACATTCAATAATGGGTAGCCGTTATGTACAGCTAGTACCGCTAACAAGCTTGTAAGTTAACCCGATGGGGGATTTTCTGAAAGTGTTTTGGATGAATCGGATATGATCCTAAGCTACTGCCAGCATATTGTCGATTCTTTAGAGTCCCACACAGAGGGTTTTTCCCGTTCTAGCGAAATGATGTATTGCACATACGGCGATACTGTAAGTCTACGGTAGCGCCCCGGCCGTCGATCCGAGGCCAAAATGCGGAAACAAAAACTTTTCATAAACTTGAAACTGGCGCTAACACAGACTTTAATCCCGGATCGAACCATTAACACAAACTAGCTAACTAGAGAAGGGTTAGAAAGGCTATACCGATCGATCCGTGTCCTTCGGTCTATGGCCACCATCCCAAGCTCCTCACGGCATCTCTGATCTCCGGTCTTCTCGTCGGAAGGGCACCACATTAATGAGTCTTTTTACGGGCTCCTGCTTCATCCGAAGAAACTCGGACACGAAGTTTGCTAGCCGGCGTGTCCAAGGTTGTAGTAGAGTACGTGTAGAATGCTTTGTCTCGAGTGTTAATCGAAGTTTCCTTTTGGAGTGAAGATGAAATGAGCAAGAGGAATGAGATTAGGATTATTCTCTTGCAAATGAAAAATGAACCAATCTCACATCCTCACAAAATTTGGGGCTGCCCAATAAATGGTCTCGGCCAAGCAAAGAAGAGGAGAGGGTGAGCATAAGATCAAGTGGTGATGATAAGAAAACATATCACAACAAATATCTCTAAGTGTCCAATTAACATTCAATGCAAAATCACCTCACAAATCACTCAATCAAGTCATGCACATCCAAGAAGCTTCCTGAAACTGCTGGAGCCCCGGCAACCACAGAAATGCCCCTCACATTGCTAAATCCACATTTGCAAATAAACCCCTCACATGCAAGAATTTCAGCCAAGAAGGAAAGAAAGAAAAATGGCCGAAATAGAATGCAAACTGGCAACTTCAAAAAAGCGATCCCGTAATAAATTACAGGCTAACCCCGCGACTGTATATACATACCCGCATTTGTATTCCGACCGAATACAAATGCAATGAGACAAAATCTACGCAGTATAATACAAGGATCTGGCTTAAACCAAAGCCCGCTAGTATTATCCGTCCGAACCATGACACGTGCACAAGTGCACGCGTATGTTCGAACCCTGCCATAAATCCATACGGCCTCTACAACGTTTTGCCCTAAACTTGAGAAACTGTCTGTGGGGGACTCTAAAGACTCGTCAATACACAGGCTGTGGATTTAACCACTAGCACGTCAGTGGTACTAGCTGTACGTAACGGGCCACAAGGTATTGACCAAAAGGGAGTTCAATGAGCGAACTCATCCTGACACCCTACTGAGCCTGTCAGCGATAATATCCGTACAGTCCGGTCCGTTCGTCTATGACTATCGCATGTCGGGCCTAGAGGGTTGGTAAAAGTCAGACCCCCAAAAGCGGTACAAGTTGTGTCGGAGTGTAGCCCAGAACACCCTGAGATACTACTGGAATACCTACCAGTAAATCTCCTGCCTTGGCCAAGGACTTCGTGTAATGGCTCTCCTAGACACAGCGCGATGTCACCCATAATACCAAGAGAGACGAAACCCCTGCCGATCCGCTCACTGCCTCCATGTTGCTCGGGACTGTACCCAACTAAAACCTGTTTGCATGACTCTTTTGAGCCGTGGTAGGGTAGTAATCAAAGCACAGTGGGAACTCACACGAGACAAATGACGATCTCAGGTCGATGAACTAACCTGTACACATGTCACCAGGAAACTGCTATCTGACGTCAGGTATAGTACCAACTAGCATGTTCCCGGCGAGTCCTGTCCGGTGTACTCATAACCCAATGAACACCTGTATACATCTTAGGTGATCCAACTGACACCAATAGCTTGTGAGACCGGCCACCGCCTCTCGTCGGGGTCTCGACTGTATATACTAGTCTACTCTGGAGTATCGATGCCCTGTCTCGAAACTCCCATGACTAGGGACCAATTTAAGGATGTGCTTATAGACTACCCAACTCTCACGTATATGATCGCCATCATACTGCTGGTAGTCAAGAAAGAATCATAAGGGCTCTATCAATGTGTAATAGTGATCTGTAAGGTCACTTAAAGCTGTACACGATGATAAAGATAAACCAGATAGCATACTATCATCTTTAGTAAGACTGTCCTACCGGCATAGGACCTCCCTCAATCATTGCAATCACGTGCCTGCGATCCAATAATTGACTTTGAGGGCACTATATCCAACAATCTCCCACTTGAACTCAAGGCTAATTATTGCGATGTCGCATACTCACAGCCCGTGTGATACCGAACACCCAATTCCTCTACTAATCAGTTTCACAAAGCTCGTTTGTAAAACTATTGCTTTTGAGGAATAGCCTCAGTGAGTGGATCCGCCCTGATGTTTCTTTCTATGTCTCTCTTTATCTCAAGTTCGTGGAGAAAGCCATCTCCCGAAATGAGCAATACCTGTCTTAGAATATGTCTGGATATCTGATGGGACCTAGTTCATAAATGAACTCCAAATCCAAACTTCTTAGACTGTATCGTGCACTGAACTTAATCAGTATCCTGCGCCATGCCTCCCTCAGTATCCGCTTGGACCTCCTGTCCAAACTACTGCCCCTTGTCAGAAGGAAAACTAAAACTCTGACAGTCACTCTGTCATCTAGGTCACCTTGGAAGCCTGGAATGATAACCATCTCCCGAAGGAGGCTGTCATTATCATATCCATAGAACATCCACTTATGTTCTAAAATTTCTTCCGAATGTTTCTCCAGGATTGGATTAATATCTGAACTTATTGCAGCTAGTACAAAAACAACATCTGGTGTGGTACATGACATCTCATGATTGACTCAATTGCCTAAGCAAGTAATATGTCAATCATGTACATCCCTCTCCCCTTTAGTCTGTAAGACATCTTTAGAGAAGGTGACTCCATCACCTGCAGGTATACTACCGTGCCAGGAGTCGTCCATTCTAAAACACCTGTAGAATGCTGTCTAAGTACCCAGATTGGGATACTACCCAAATCCAGATCTAAAACCATAGATCTAGTAACCAGAATGTCTGATATAATATTCATATCCTATGTGGAGAAACCACTGTGTGACAACCAAAGTATAACCGATCGTAGTATAGGAATATCACTTCCTACTCTGTGTATGTCATCCAAATACCAGGACATCACACCCTACTACCTTCTTAACAGATCCATCCCCTATTCTGATGAAGTCAAACCTATGACTGTCACATCAGAAACATATGATCTATCTCCGCTATATCTTCTTTAGTCTATAAATATACATAATCTACTTGTCCACTATGCTTCCGCTGCTCCCACCGACTACGACAACCCTCTGGCAGAGTCATATACACGTGCACTTCTAAAGCTAGTTTAGAACGACGCTATACCCATCCTCCTGCCGGGTCTCATAGCTTGGAACAATAGTAGTGTCAAGTCTGGGTAAACAAGAACCTCCCTGTCACCGTCTTTGAGCATACCGAAGTACTTCTCGAGTGCCTGAGGTTACCCACCATATCTGCGGAGTGGCCAATGGAATGTCAATCCAGATTGAATCTTTAGGTCCTATTAAATTTTCAGTAATCGTCTGTGGTTCTGAAATCACTTCTAGTTCTACCATACTCCCAATACCGTTTTCTGAAAAAAATCCATTTTTATTAAAACTGTGGCGAGTCAAGAACAATATCACTATTGATCTTCCAGATGGTAGAAAGTCAACCCTCGTCATAGCCCGGGTCAACCCACAAACAGCCATTACAGAAACGTGTCTTGAGTTATCCAGAGTCTGATTTTAAGCATAAGCCGGACAAATCCATATACCTTAACATCGTTAAGATATGAGCCATTCTATATCTAATATAGAAACAGAGGCACTGATTTAATTGGAACCAGATTCAAATCATGCTGCTGTCTCTAGTGCATGTCAACTAAATGGAAGGAGGCCGATCAGCGTTACTCAACTTAGGAATGCATCCAAACAAGAGTAACCTGAAAAAGAAACAAGTTTTTCAAAACCATTACTATCAACTGAATACCATACATAAGTATCTACATTTTCGATTACCTTGAAGAATCCTGATACTTGCAACACGTGGTTCTCTACTTTACTCTTATGCCTATAACTTCTCAAAACTTAGACTTTGTATTTCTACAAAACACTTGTCTAAAAACTAGAGAAGTCACAAGTAAACAGAATATAGTACGAGGACCAACCCCTCTGTCCTAATGGACACTGGACAACATACAATACTCTGTATAAGTCCCCTGAGTTGAATAACTCAAACCCTGTGCGTCGTAAGTTGAAAACTGTACTATAGTTATGAAGAATTATACCGCTGTTGAATGCTCCTTACCTAACCATCAACTGATATAGGTAAATGTCATGGACATAATTTCAAAAAGTTATATCTCACTTTATAAAAATAAACGTACAGATATATCAATTTGAAATTGGTGCATAACAACGGATATTCAAAACCAAATATTTGCCGTCCGGCAACAACCCAGGTGATTTCCTCAAATATCACCAATTACAAAGAATTCCGATATAATGAGGATGATCACCTAATTCCCAATAACTTACTCCCACTCATCATTTGTAAAACCATACAGATGTGAGAATCATACCTAGTAAATACATACCCTTGAGCAAGGGTCTAATTGGGAAATCAGTTCTCTATTAACAATACACAGTGAAACTGAAACATGTAAATGTTTCGAAGGGGTATACGGGTATTCCTTGTAATGCCTCTTCCATTATCAGGTTCACAACTGTAACCGTATATTTCTTTGCCATCTCTCCAAATCCCTTTATATGTCTTTAGTCATTACCTTCTGTACACCACCTTTAGGCCAAATGGTTTTCTTCCTTCCCTACCGTTCGGCACCAGCCTATGGTTTGGAGGAAGACTATCCAATAAGCATAATAGGTGTACTGTCCTAATCCTAGGAGCACTCGAACCCGAGAGAAGGTAAAGATAAAAGACAACTGAATAAACCTTATTCTCATTTCTCCTGAACCAGAATCCATCCCCGAACTGAAACAAGTCCCTTCGAGTTCGTATATAACCATACGATAGAGTATCCAATAAACTGTGGATCTTCGTAGTGATACGGGGTGTTTCGGAGAAATACAAAGGTGAAGTAGGAGTGGCGATGAAATACTTGGTTTGGTCGTCAATAGCAGTCACAATTTACTTTTGCCCTCTTACTAATCCCTTTATTTGTCTTTACTTATTAACTTATGTACACCACACTTAGGCTAAATGGTTTTCTTCATTCCCTACCTTTCGGCACCTGCCTATGGTTTGGATGAAGACTATCCAATTAACATAATAGGTGTACCGTCATAATCCAAGGAGCACTCGCAACCTGAGAGAAGGAAAAAGGAAAAAGACAACTGAATAGTCCTATTCATTTTCTCCAAAACCGGAAACCATCCTCGAATCTAGAACAAGTTCCTTCGAGTTCGTATATCACCATACGATGGTTTTATCCAATGGAAGTGGACGTTCGTAGTGATATGAAATGTTCCTGAGAAAAAGGGTAAAAGCAGGAGTGGCAATGAGGTTTGCAACTCTGACAATCCAAAAGCCAGTGTTTTAAGAAGGTTCGGTTAATTTGGTCACTGAGTTATAGTCTAGGGTCGGGCCATGGTCGCTGCCAAAGAGAGAGAGAAAAGAAACACTCTGCGTGCATTCTAACCTAGATCAGAATGGTTATCACTTTATCTAATCAGGAAACCTCCCACTGTAACCTCAAATTCTCCTCCAAACCTGAAAGAAGAATTAGTCGGGATCACCCGAGGAGTAAGCCAACTCATCAGTGGGAATCGGGATCCAACTATCATCGCATGATAACGTGATGGAATCTACTCACGTTATCACACTCCAGAAGGTATGTGCATATCTGGCAAGTTTCAGTTTCTTTAGAAACTCCCGATGTGATTTTTACCCCAAGCGGTTTATGACCTTGACTTTGGCCAACAAATCATAACCCGCAAGTCAAGTTCTACCCGTCATTGTCCTAATTGATTTAGACCCACCCGCACACATCCTTGACTTTGGCCAACAAAGTGGTACGATTGTCCTAAACCAATGCATCTATCTATGCAACAGAAAGGTAACAAATAGCTACCATACACTATGCCTTGACTTTGGCCAACAAACACAGCATGAATACTAAGTGCTACCTGTCTGAAATGACGGAGGGCTACGAATGGTTTTTGGCGAAAAACCTTTAACATAATAAACTTGATATCGTTGAAGGAACCGGATAGCTTTTTATAAAAATATAGTGGCGAAAACCTTTGCTAAAGAGGTCACTCCCGGTGAAGGGATCTCGGCTCTTTCCCCGTAGAATGAGGTGTAGGATATTCTAACTAAATACCACGATGCAAAGCAAAAAGTAATCGACTATAGTGAAGTTATTACCCTGACGCAAACTTCTGCCTAAGGGGTCACTCCCGGTGAAGGGATATCGGCCCTTGCCTCGTCGACTGAAGTGCTGGATATTCATAACCGAATACTACTGTGCAAAACAAAAGAGAACGTGCTTACAATAACAGCTTTTTGAAAATTGTTCCAACAAAATCAAACAGGTTTGTTTAGCTTGCATTGATCCGAGTAAATGCAGTCCCATCAATTGATCACACCAATAAAGAGCGAAAATATGATGTATGTATATGCCATCCGCATTCGCCACTGGGTCCCGTCATCACCCGTTAGGTTACTTAACTAACGACAGAGCGGGGACTGGACTAGCGCGGATGTAAAACATATACAACATCTACCAGTATATATATAGCAATATATAATAATCGCTCCAGACGTGATAAATGCAATATTACAGAAAAGTAATAAGCATCACAGAACAATACAGATAATCTAGGAGCCCCGGGTTTCCTTTGAGCCGCAACTGAAACCCAACGTTCCCCTGGTCGTGTGGATATCCTGCGCAATGAAATCCTAGACTCCTACGGGCGCGGCAAGTTACCCGCCAAAACCAGAAGAGAGGCAGCCCCCTTCAACAAAGTGAATGGGCAACCCAGCATTTCACGGAATCCGGTAACTTGAGCACCCCTCCTGGGTCAACCTATACCCCCTACGAGTGCGGCGAATAGACCACCAATTCTAGAGTGAAGCCCCCTCCTTCTCAAAGCCATGAGATGCGGGTTCGTTGCCCTCCAGAACCCGGCTATCTGTGCACCCCACCACGGGGTAATCCTAGTACAAAAAATAAAATATGTACAACGGGTACATCGACCTCAACCCGGTCGTGCCCCAAAAGAATAATATACAAACAGACAGTGACGGCAGTCCACATGTCGGACGATCGCCCCGCAATATCAAATGTACAAATAAAACTAAACTGTACTAATATTGCACCAAGCTATCCACCACGACAAATACGCAACATCACAGCACAACATAGAACATCAACGCGAATGTCATGTTCACAAAACCCGTCTATAAGAGCTATAGCAATTAGACGAGATTTACCGCTCGAGTGAGATTCACGATCGCAGATATAAAGTAAGCACTGTGAACTAACGTATTTAAAATTCCGATCGACAAAATTTCTCGAAGTGGGCCCCAAGTGCAAATCCAGCACTCAAATGAATCTGGGACAAACCTATATATCACAAAAATCATATTTCCATGAATTAAAGCCCCAGAAAAAATTTGGGTTACTGTAGCCCAAAAAGGGAGGGCCGCCAAATGCGACATTTTGTGGCGGTTCCGCGGTGTAATTTTGGACTTAAGCCTCCAAACTTTTTATGTAGCTTTAGTTATGCCTGCTTGTATTTTTAAGATGCCTAAAATAATTTTTTGAACAACTTTGAAATTCGACAGCAAGCACACTGAAATGAAAATACGATTCGGAAATTTTGGATCGATCGATATTTTAAACACGTTAGAACAAGCTAGTAAAGGTTAATGGCGTGGCTCTGATACCATGTAAGTCTACGGTAGCGCCCTGGTCGTCGATCCGAGGACAAAATTCGGAAACAAAAACTTTTCATAAACTTGAAACTGGCGCTAACGCAGACTTTAATCCCGGATCGAACCATTAACACAAACTAGCTAACTAGAGAAGGGTTAGAAAGGCTATACCGATCGATCCGTGTTCTTCGGCCTATGGCTACCATCCTAAACTCCTCGCGGCATCTCCGATCTCCGGTCTTCTCGTCCGAAGGGCACCACATCAATGAGTCTTTTTACGGGCTCCCGCTTCATCCGAAGCAACTCGGACACGAAGTTTATAAAAGCCCCCCACTTTGCTAAATCCCACATTTGCAAATAAACCCCTCACATGCAAGAATTTCAGCCAAGAATGAAAGAAAGAAAAATGGCCGAAATGGAATACAAATTGGTGTAAGTCGATGTAGTACACCCCAGTACTTGTGGGGATGCGGAATTTTCAAAAACGATCATGTTTAAAGAACGAACATCGACTAACCGCTTGAATCGAAGCTAAACTATAAATAACCGTACACAAAGAGTTTCTTATCAATTGTGTTTAGGGATTATACCTAATGAAACCGGTCCTTCGTCTTTGTGTCCTCCTTTGTTCTCCTCGACCTTCTCTAGGTAGTAGACGATCCACCCGAGAGCAAAACACCAAGCTACACCTCTAGCTTGAGGTAACTAATCTACTTTGATTGTTAATCAAAGAAGAAAGGATGATATAGAGTGAAGGTAATGGATGTTTAAGTCTAACTAATCCTTTGATCTCAACACATGAGGATTAAGGATTAGTCTCTTGAAGATGAGAGCTTGAGGAGAGAGAATGTGATAATAATAATGAGATGAGATAGTGAGAGTATCATAATATATTATGAAGCATTCTTATTTTAGAATAATGAATAATAGAAATGAATAAGCATGCTTCATAAATGAAAAGAGGTGATTCATTAAGCATGTGTCATTATCATTTATGGTGCAATAATGATAATGATGAATCACTCTCATGACTCACAATCTTATCCAAAGTAACCTCCTTAGTCACATCTTCTAGAAGCTTCTCGTACAATTACAAGAACGCCCCTCCAATCCGCAAAAATACGGAAAAACTTTAGACTGTAAAAATCCAATAACCGGATACCAGTAACTGGCTTAAACCAAAGCCGACTGGTAAAAACTGTCCGAAAGTCGTACGTGCGTAAACACACGTATGCGTCCGAACCCTTGTCGTAAAACCATACGACCTCTATATCGTTTCGCCTGGAATAGGAAACTCTCTGTGTGGGACTCTAGAGACTCGACTACTACGCTGGCAGTGGGTTTAACCACAGACCGCAAGCGGCATTAGCTGTACGTAACGGTCCCCAGGTAGTTGTCGATAAGAAGGCCGATGAGAAAACCCATCCGAACTCCTACTGAGTCTGATGTGACAATCTCCATACAGTCCGGTCCGTTCGTCCAAGACTATCGCATATCGGGCCTAGGGGGGCGGCAAGCGTCAGTCCCCTAATAGCGGTATAAGTCGTGTCGGAGGGAAGCCCATTACACCCTGAGAAACTACTGGAACCTACCAGCAAATCTCGCTTGCCCTGGCCAGGGACTTTGCGTAATGGCTCTCTGACACAGCACGATATCTACTCCCAATACCGGGAGGGACGAATCCTGTCTAACCGCCACTGCCTCCAAGTGCTCGGGACTGCACCCAACTGCTACCTGTTTGCACGACTCCTTTGAGCCGTGGTAGGGTAGCAATCTAAGAACAGTGGGACACACTCGAGGCGAAGTAGCAGTGTCAAGTCTGCGGACTACGCTGTACTCATGTCACCTGGGAACTGTTCACTGACGACTGGTATCAAACCAACCAACAGTTCCCTGTAAGTCCTGTCCGGTGTACCCGTAACCTAACGAGCACCTGCATACTATCTCCAGTACGACGTACTGACGGCTGTGGGATATACCATCTCCCCAACTGGGATGAGAAGCGTACACACTAGTCTACTCCGGAGTATCGATGCTCTGTCTCGATAATCCACGACCAGGGACCTGAATAAGGATGTGCTTGTAGACTACCCAACCCCCACTAGTGTGACTGCCATCACAACGCTGGTAGACAAGCAAGATCTTAATAGCTCTATCAATACGTACACTCACATATTAAGATAGAAAAACCAAGTAGCATACTACCATGTTTAGCAAGACTGTTATATACATGTGAATATCCCAAGCTTCCATTAAGTAATATACAAGCTAGTATGATACAGTAATGGCCTTCTAGGGCATAAACACTAACAATCTCCCACTTGCACTAGGGCCATGTACTGGCATATCGTAGACCAATGATCTCGAGCAGCCTCTCGAACTGAATCTGAGGAAGGGCCTTCGTGAATGGATCAGCAATGTTCTCTTCAGAAGCAACTCTCCGAACCTCGATCTCCTGATGATCAATGATCTCCCTGATCAGGTGATACCGCCTCAAGATGTGTCTGGACTTCTGATGGGACCTTGGTTCCTTCGCTAAAGCTATAGCTCCGTTGTTGTCGCAATACAGAGGTATTGGATCAACTATGGTAGGAACAACCTGAAGTTCTGTTAGGAACTTCTTCATCCAGACTGCTTCTTTTGCGGCATCGCAAGCAGCTATATACTCCGCTTCCATCGTCGAGTCAGCAACGGTGTCCTGCTTGGAGCTCCTCCAGCACACCGCCCCTCCATTGAGGGTAAAGACATAACCCGACATGGACTTGGAATCGTCCTTATCACTCTGGAAGCCAGAATCAGCAAAGGCCTCCAACCTGAGGTCTTTTCCGCCGTAAACCAAGAACATCTCCTTAGTCCTCCTCAGGTACTTGAGAATGTTCTTTACTGCTATCCAGTGTTTCTCCCCTGGGTCTGACTGATACCGGCTTACCACGCTCAGTGCGTAAGCTACATCTGGTCTGGTACACAACATCGCATACATTATAGAGCCTACCGCAGAAGCGTAGGGTATAATAGACATGCGTTCCCTTTCCAAATCAGTCTTGGGAGACATCTCTTTGGAGAGGGTGATTCCGTGACAAGCCGGTAGATTACCGCGCTTAGAATCTTCCATACTGAATCTTTTCAGTACAGTGTCGATATACCTGGACTGCGAAAGTCCCAACATCCTCTTGGATCCATCACGATAGATCCGGATCCCCAGAATGTAAGAGGCATCACCCAGGTCTTTCATGGAGAACCTGTGTGACAAGAATCCTTTGACAGATTGTAGCATAGGAATGTCATTTCCTATTAAGAGAATGTCATCCACGTATAAAATGAGGAATACTACAGTTCTCGCTACAAATCTACTATAGATGCATGGTTCATCTGGATTTTTGATATTGGCGTTGTAATTCCTCAACGTCTTCAAAGAGGTGACGGGTCCCAGTAACCACACATTTCGTGGACTGTGGAGTCCTTAAACCCACGGACTATGAGGTCCTTAACCTTGACCGTGATGTCTTAAAACTAACATTGGACTGTGGAGTCCTTAAAGTAATGAAGTAGGAATAACCACCTCTCGCATGTGTAGACATTGGACCACATACATCGCTGTGTATGAGTCCTAAGAGCTCGCTCTCTCTTACTCCTTGTCCAGTGAATGGAGTCTTTGTCATCTTTCCTTTGAGACAAGATTGACAAGTGTCATAAGATTGATATTCGAACGAGTCCAAATATCCTTCTCTATGCAACTTAGTCAACCTTCTCTCATTGATGTGACCCAGTCTACAATGCCATTAGAAAGCTTTATTCAAATCTGGAGACTTTCTTTTTAGTGTGTTCTGGACATTGAAAATTTGGAGTTGGTTTAAAACATATATGCCGTTATTTAGAGTACCGGACCCAATCAAACCATGATTAAGGTGGATGTTGACAACATCTCTTACAAACGTGAAATCATAACCTTTATTTGATAACAAGGAAACTGATATGATATTACACGTTAAGCTGGGTACAAAATAACAGTTATGTAAAACCAAAATGTGTCCACTCCTCAATCCTAGGTGATAATCCCCGACGGACGCAGCTCCCACGCTAGCTCCGTTAGCAACCCTGAGGATCATATCACCTTCCTTCAGCACTCTACGGTTTCTCAGTGCCTGCAATGAATTGCAAATATGAGATCCTGATCCGGTATCCAATACCCAGGAAGTAGAGTTGATCGACAGACAATTCTCAATTACAAACACACCTGAAGTCGAAGCCACAGCTTGCTTCGGTTCCTGGTTCTTGGCGTTCCACGCCTTGCAATCCTTCTTCCAGTGCCCTTTCCTGTGACAATGGAAGCACTCATCCTGGCCAACTATCGGTACTGCTTTCTTTTTCTTTCCCTCCCCTCCCACCTTACTAACACCTCCTCTAGGTCTGGGTGCGGCCTTCTTCTTCCTTCCTTTGGCCCTAGCCTTGGACCCGGAAGAAGATGAACCGCCAACAAACATAGCGGGTGTTTCCCTTGCCTTCTGCAAGGTGCCCTCTGCACTCCTTAACATGTTCAAGAGTTCCGCAAGTTCAACTTCTTTTCCTTGAAGATTGAAGTTGAGGATAAACTGGGCGTAGGTGGGAGGAAGGGACTGGAGAATAAGGTCTGTATAGAGCTCATTATCCAAAGTCGTCCCAAGGTCTGCGAGCTCTTCTATATAGCCGATCATCTTTAGGACATGTTCTCCTACCGATGACCCGACAGCCAACCTCGCTCGAAACAAGTTCTTAGAGGTCTCGTATCTTGCTATATGAGATTGCTCTCCATAAAGTTCCTTTGTATGGAGAAATATGCCATTTAGGGACATATCCTCGTGCCTCCTCTGATGTTCATTGTTCATCGAGGCAAGCACGATGCACTTGGCTCTCGCGCAATCTAAATCCCAGGTTTTGCGGATTTCCTTATCCGCATTGCTGGATTTGGGACCAGGGACAGCAGGTGCCGTAGCGGTGAGGACGTACCCCAGTTTGTCATAGGTCAAAGCCATTTTGACATTCCGCAGCCAATCTTTATAGTTTGGCCCCGTCAGTATATTTTTCTCTAAAAGTAACTTAAGTCCAGTCATTTTCAGGGTCGCTGCAATTAGGAGAGAGAGAAGAAAACTCTTTAGCATGATGCTCTTGCAAGTTTAGAGTGGTTTTTAGTTTATCTAAACTGGATGGCTCCCACTGTTTCTCGAATCCTTCCTCAAACCATAAAAGAAGAATTAGCCAGGACTATTCTCACCGTACAATACTTGCTTAACCGTTCAGCCAGGCTGGTGTCGGTACTTCGAGGGAGGTTTTCCAACGCTTTCGCGAAGTTCCTTAATTAAATAACCTCTTTTCTCTGGGGGCGTAACCCCGCTGACACTTTTCTGGACACCTACTAGGTTTATAGCATTGATCGTTAAGTGACGAATATCCTGATAAGTAGCATATACTCACAGTAGGATCGGGATCCAAATATCATCGTCTGATAATGTTGTAGGAATGCTACCAACATTCATCAAACTCAAAATGGTATGCATCTCTTTGCAAATTTCAGTTTCTTTAGAAATTCCCGATATAAGTTTTTGCCCCATGCTCTTATGATCTTGATTAAGGGCCAACAAATCATAAGTCACATGTCAAGTTCTGCCCATCATTATCCTGTTGATTTGAACCCATCCGTATACTCTTGACTAAGGGCCAAACAAAGTAATACGACTGTCCCAAACCAACTCATCTATCTATGCAACAAATGAATACCCCAGCAGCTACCAATCACTATGTCTTGACTAAGGGCCAAACAAACATAGCTTGAATACTACTGACCATTCATAAGAAATGACGGAGGGCTACGACTGGTTTTGGCGAAACCGTGAACGTAGTGAACTTGATATAACCGAAGGAACCTGATAGCTTTTAAAAGGAGTGGTTAAAGCTCCGCATTTAAAAATATCTGTTTTTTAAAATTAACCGAGTGGTTTCTTTTAAATTGTTCCAACGATTTAAACTTGGTTTATTTTCTTTGCATTATAGATAATGCGTCCCATCATTAACCTATCATTGCAGAAAACAACGAAAATACAACGTCCTCTTATGCCATCCGCATTCGCCACGGGGTCCCGTCATCACCCGTTAGGTTACTTAACTAACGACAGAGCGGGGGCTGGGCTAGCGCGGGTGTAAAACATAAGTGACGTCTAAATAGCTATCATAAATATAGATATTTTACATTCTTCTGACGCAATGATATTCATTCCAGAACACAGATAAACAATATTGGATTTGCAAGCAATCTGTATTTCTTTTGAGCCTGCAAGAAAAGACAGATTACACAGTTGTGATGAATAGCTGTTACCCCACCCTCGACCCCTACGGGTACGGCAAACTACCCACCCGGCAGTTTGTGTACCCCACCTTGGGTCAGTCCTAGGAGCAGAAACAGTAAAATGAAATAATACAACGGTGGCTACAACCGCAACCTGGATGTGCCCCGCAAAATAATATTACAACAAATTACATTTACAACAAATGAATTAAACAATAACCCATTGCAAACCCCGGCTATACACCACAACAGTCCAATACAGTTTATATGCACAAACAGATATAACCATTTCAGAAATGTGCAACCCCCTGCCAACCGACATACTAGCAGTTGGGGGAGGTTTACGAACACATTTATCAATCACAGATATAATCCAACATGCAAATACTGTACAATTTCGATCGACTAAACATCTTTAATATTGCTCCAAAAACTGCTCTGTAAACTGGAGACCTGAGCAAAATTAAAAATTTCCAGAAACTCCAAAATTACACAGAGAAGCAACAGAAGAAAACTGGGTTCCTGACTCGCCAACTCGGCGGCGGAAGCGCGGCGACTCAGTAGGCTGAGGCCGCGGTTCCGCGGCGAGTTAGGCGATTCAGGGGCCTATTTTTCTTGGGTGTTCTTCTGTGGTCATTTCAAGCTTTCTGCACTCACCTGAAAAATTTTTGGACATCATTTTAAGTTCGACAGAAACTGAACAAATTTAGGATTTTCCGGCTTCGTTTTTCCGTTCGAAATTCGTACAAATTTGCAATTAAGTTATTTAGTGTTTAGCGAGGCTCTGATACCACTGTAAGTCGATGTAGTACACCCCAGTACTTGTGGGGAGGCGGAATTTTCAAAAACGATCATGTTTAAAGAACGAACATCGACTAACCGCTTGAATCGAAGCTAAACTATAAATAACCGTACACAAAGAGTTTCTTATCAATTGTGTTTAGGGATTATACCTAATGAAACCGGTCCTTCGTCTTTGTGTCCTCCTTTGTTCTCCTCGACCTTCTCTAGGTAGTAGACGATCCACCCGAGAGCAAAACACCAAGCTACACCTTTAGCTTGAGGTAACTAATCTACTTTGATTGCTAATCAAAGAAGAAAGGATGATATAGAGTGAAGGTAATGGATGTTTAAGTCTAACTAATCCTTTGATCTCAACACATGAGGATTAAGGATTAGTCTCTTGAAGATGAGAGCTTGAGGAGAGAGAATGTGATAATAATAATGAGATGAGATAGTGAGAGTATCATAATATATTATGAAGCATTCTTATTTTAGAATAATGAATAATAGAAATGAATAAGCATGCTTCATAAATGAAAAGAGGTGATTCATTAAGCATGTGTCATTATCATTTATGGTGCAATAATGATAATGATGAATCACTCTCATGACTCACAATCTTATCCAAAGTAACCTCCTTAGTCACATCTTCTAGAAGCTTCTCGTACAATTACGAGAACGCCCCTCCAATCCGCAAAAATACGGAAAAACTTTAGACTGTAAAAATCCAATAACCGGATACCAGTAACTGGCTTAAACCAAAGCCGACTGGTAAAAACTGTCCGAAAGTCGTACGTGCGTAAACGCACGTATGCGTCCGAACCCTTGTCGTAAAACCATACGACCTCTATATCGTTTCGCCTGGAATAGGAAACTCTCTGTGTGGGACTCTAGAGACTCGACTACTACGCTGGCAGTGGGTTTAACCACAGACCGCAAGCGGCACTAGCTGTACGTAACGGTCCCCAGGTAGTTGTCGATAAGAAGGCCGATGAGAAAACCCATCCGAACTCCTACTGAGTCTGATGTGACAATCTCCATACAGTCCGGTCCGTTCGTCCAAGACTATCGCATATCGGGCCTAGGGGGGCGGCAAGCGTCAGTCCCCTAATAGCGGTATAAGTCGTGTCGGAGGGAAGCCCATTACACCCTGAGAAACTACTGGAACCTACCAGCAAATCTCGCTTGCCCTGGCCAGGGACTTTGCGTAATGGCTCTCTGACACAGCACGATATCTACTCCCAATACCGGGAGGGACGAATCCTGTCTAACCGCCACTGCCTCCAAGTGCTCGGGACTGCACCCAACTGCTACCTGTTTGCACGACTCCTTTGAGCCGTGGTAGGGTAGCAATCTAAGAACAGTGGGACACACTCGAGGCGAAGTAGCAGTGTCAAGTCTGCGGACTACGCTGTACTCATGTCACCTGGGAACTGTTCACTGACGACTGGTATCAAACCAACCAACAGTTCCCTGTGAGTCCTGTCCGGTGTACCCGTAACCTAACGAGCACCTGCATACTATCTCCAGTACGACGTACTGACGGCTGTGGGACAGACCATCTCCCCAACTGGGATGAGAAGCGTACACACTAGTCTACTCCGGAGTATCGATGCTCTGTCTCGATAATCCATGACCAGGGACCTGAATAAGGATGTGCTTGTAGACTACCCAGCCCCCACTAGTGTGACTGCCATCACAACGCTGGTAGACAAGCAAGATCCTAAGAGCTCTATCAATACGTACGCTCACATATTAAGATAGAAAAACCAAGTAGCATACTACCATGTTTAGCAAGACTGTTATATACATGTGAATATCCCAAGCTTCCATTAAGTAATATACAAGCTAGTATGATACAGTAATGGCCTTCTAGGGCATAAACACTAACAATTGGCAACTTCAAAAAGCGATCCCGTAATAAATTACAGGATAACCCCATGAATGTATATACATACCCGCATAATGAGACAAAATCTACACAGTATAATACTAGGATCCGGCTTAAACCAAAGCCCGCTAGTATTATCCGTCCGAACCATGACACGTGCACAAGTGCATGCGTATGTTCGAACCCTGCCATAAATCCATACGGCCTCTACAACGTTTCGCCCGAAACTTGAGAAACTGTCTGTGGGGGACTCTAAAGACTCGTCAATACACTGGCTGTGGATTTAACCACTAGCACGTCAGTGGTACTAGCTGTACGTAATGGGCCACCAGGTATTGACCAAAAGAGTGGTCGATGAGTGAACTCATCCTGACACCCTACTGAGCCTGTCAGTGACAATATCCGTACAGTCTGGTCCGTTCGTCTATGAGTATCTCATGTTGGGCCTAGAGGTTTGGTAAAAGTCAGACCCCCAAAAGCGGTACAAGTTGTGTCGGAGTGTAGCCCAGAACACCCTGAGATACTACTGGAATACCTACCAGTAAATCTCCTGCCTTGGCCAAGGACTTCGTGTAATGGCTCTCCTAGACACAGCGCGATCTCACCCCCAATACCGGGAGAGACGAAACCCCTGCCGATCCGCTCACTACCTCCATATGGCTCGGGACTATACCTAACTAAAACCTGTTTGCACGACTCCTTTGAGCCGTGGTAGGGTAGTAATCAAAGAACAGTGGGAACTCACACGAGAAAAATGACGATATCAGGTCGATGAACTAACATGTACACATGTCACCAGGGAACTGCTATCTGACGTCAGGTATAGTACCAACTAGCATGTTGTCGGCGAGTCCTGTCCGGTGTACTCATAACCCAATGAGTACCTGTATACATCTTAGGTGATCCAACTGACACCAATGGCTTGTGAGACCGGCCACCGCCCCTCGTCGGGGTCTCGACTGTATACACTAGTCTACACTGGAGTATCGATGCCCTGTCTCGAAACTCCCATGACTAGGGACCAATTTAAGGATGTACTTATAGACTACCCAACTCTCACGTATATGATCGCCATCATACTGCTGGTAGTCAAGCAAGAATCCTAAGGGCTCTATCAATGTGTGATAGTGATCTATAAGGTCATATAAAGCTGTACACGATGATAAAAATAAACCAGATAGCATACTATCATCTTGAGTAAGACTGTCCAACCGGCATAGGACCTCCCTTAATCATTGCAATCACGTGCATGAGATCCAATAATTGACTTTGAGGGCACTATATCCAACAGATGTATGCGGGGTCCAATTAAACATGTGTATGTGATACTATATGTATTAATCAGACGGATAATACTAGACGGTTTATGATTGAACCGGGACATTAAATCAAGTGTTGATTTAATGATATTACTTATATATGATGATGCATATATAAACTAGTATTATTGTGCTATCCTCACTCTCTTTTATTTTGTTACATAACATGTTGTGTAATATGACATGTGCATACTACATTTTTTATACATGTGCATTTATATGTATAATGATTATTATACATTATTTCTTTTTCTAATTTTTCTCTCTTAATTTTTGCATGGTTAAGGATGAGGTGTATGCAAGGTGGCATACACTCCATATCTCATACCAAGTGGAGTGGATTAAAGAGAATAAGGGGGTGATATGGCTGGTGAAGGATTATTCTCTAACTATAACACTTTTCCTTTTCTCTTTCATCCAAAAAGAGAGAAGAAACGAAAAGGAAAAGAGGAGTAGAGAGCAAGAGAGTTCACACCATTATTCTATATCTCTCTCATCTCATCTCTAGCAAAGATTAAGTGAAAGTTACTTCAAGTTGTTGAAGTTGAATCTAGAACAAGTAGCCTTCGCATGGATCATCTTCGACGGAGCCAATCGGAGATCAAGCGCTATCCGGAGAACTCAGAGCTTAGCCGGAGCCCGGAGTACAATCATTGGAGCAAATGAAGAGGCTTCAAAGGTTCTATCTAATCTTTGTTCTATTTTTTTGTTTGCATGTTATAGTCTATGGTTGATTCTAGGTTAGGTAGTCTTGTTCACTTAGATCCCTTCGTTTTTCCGCATCCATAAAGTTTTTTAAACACCCGTCCAGCAAGCGAGGCCCCTTTATAGTGGTATCAAATCCTTCCATAGACTGTTAACTAGCTCTTCGTTGGCTAATTGATTCCTATAATCATTTTTCAAAATAAATTATTCACTGTTTTTTAAAACTGTCCCAAATCAGTAACTATTTTTGCATATAACTCGCATTCCGGAGCTCTCGGTTCGGACTGAGAGCCCCATGGTGGCGCGGGAGCTACCCCAAGATTTTCCCCGGGGGCTTAGGTAGGTCCCATACTCGAGACTGAGGCGCTAGGACAGCAAGCGCGCAGCAGCGCGCTTGCTGTCCCAGCAGCCAACCCATGGCCACAATTTCGTGGCTATGGGTTGGAGCCCCCGCCCAATGCCCCTCGGGGCCTCATAGGTCATGCCCGAGATCCCCTCGGTGTCTCGGGCAGTTTTTAGGTCTTTTGGGTTTCGATTCATGCAAGAAATGGTGGTGTTTTGTGGCCAGGGCTGATCTTGAATTTCAATTTTTAGAAATTCGATTTCGGCTTCACGGGTTTTGGAATTCGTTGGCCATGGGTTTCGTATTGACGCGGTTAAAGAGTTAAACCTTGTTAATGTGATGGCATATATGATATGCAGTGTTTAACATCGCCGAATTGATGTGATCAATTTGACGGGGTTGCGCATGTGAGTCTGATATGTTCTATGTTAATTTTTTTTGTGGATTGGATTGTCGCAAAATGAATAGCCCCGTGTGGAATTGTGTAATGTGATGCATTTCATTTCATTCATATTGTAAACAAATGTTTATTCTTTTATTCTGGGCGAGCAGTCGACATGTGGATGTCACTACCGCTTTTTGTATTATTATTTGTCGGGGCTCAATCGGGTTGCGATCGATATTACCATTGTATTAATACAGGTTTTAGGATTACCCCACGGAGAAGCGCACTGGCAGCCAGGTTCTATATTGCAGCGGGTGGCCTTCTCAAGGAGTTGATACCGGGTCTCCCGATTTTAGGACTGGCGGGCTGCTTACCGTGCTTGTAGGGGGTTAGGATTGACCTATGGAGGAGTGCTCGAGTCATCGGATTTGAGAATGCCTCGAGAGAGAAGGAAAGCAAAGCAGAAGCCTTATCCTGAGGTCAAAATAATACTGGGTGGCCCTATCATGGTGATGATGTCGGGTCGCCTCCTTTTCTCAAATTGGCGGATGATCTGCTACACTCGTAGGGGTCTGCTTTTGGCTACGCACGGCCTATTCACGCGACCGGGGAATGTCGCACTTCATTTATGACTTGAACGAAATGTGGGATTCCTAGGTGATCCGACCATTCCAACGTTGTAATGTTGTTTTTCCGAATGCTGTAATGTGATTATTTGCGTGTGTTGATATATTGATATATGTGATATATGATATATATATATATATATATATATATATATAAATAAATTCTATATATGTTTTGCATCCGCCCTAGCCCTGCCCCCGCTCTGTCGTTAGTTAAGTAACCTAACGGTGCATGATGGGGCCTCATGACGAATGCGGATGGTGTATATGTGAATTCTATTTTTCCTTTTCATACTGTATTTTGTAATGGATGTGTGAGAAGGATATTGCAATATAATTTGATTGTCTAGATAATGGGATTGCGTTAATAAGATTAATGCAAGATAAAATAAACCTATACGTTGTAGGAACCAACTTTTTCTAATAAGGGAAATTTTAGTCGATTTTTTTTCTTTGCATCATGACATTCGGTTAGGAATGTCCTGCACCTCGTTCGATGAGGAAAGAGCCTTGATCTAGTCATAGGGAGTTCTCTATTAGGTAAAAGTTTGTGTCGCTAAAATTGTTTTTATAGTCGTATTCTTTTTCTTTGCGTTGTGATATTCGGTTAGGAATATCCTGCACCTCATTCAATGAGGAAAGGGTTTTGATCTCTTCATGGGGAGTTCACTCTTGAGCAAAGGTCCACGTGACTATAAACTTTCAAAACCACTCGGTTCCAACGATGAGATCAAGTTCATTACATTGATGGCTTTATTCAAAACCAACCTAACCCTCTGTCATTTCAGAAAGTAGAGTACTTAGTATTCATGCTACGTTTGTTGATCTTTAGTCAAGGCGTAGTGTACGGTAGCTAAGTGATATCTTCATGCTTGCATGTGATGCGATTAGCTAGGAAATTCGTACGACTTTGTTGATCTTTAGTCAAGGGTCGTGTGGGTGGGTCTAAATTAATCACGAAATGATGGGCTGAACTTGACTAGGACTCTTTAATTTGTTGATATTTAGTCAAGGTCATGTTGGGATTCCTAGCGTCCTGGCCGCTGACCGCGACCGTTGCGGAACGAAAAGCTTTGACTTTTAAAAACTGGCGCAAGAAAACACATTCTAGAATCTAACCAAATATAGAAATTAGCAAACTAGAGAAGTCTAGCAAACTAGAGAAGTCTAGCAAACTAGAGAAGTCTAGTTATATTCCTAAAGACACGTGTCCTTCGGATATTCACTACTCTTCTTAAGCTCCTTGAGGTCTCCTAGATCAATCTTGATAGCCGGCCTCCTCGGTCCTAGATGATCCACCTGAAGGTTCTTGATTCAAGCTTCTATGTCGAAAAGAAGCAAACTAAGCAAACTAGTTTGCTAATCTAGTTTGCTTAGATGATGTGGTGATATTTAGTAATAATTTTCTGTCTCAAATCCCTTTGGTTCTCAACATATGAGAGTGATAAGGGAATGAACCAGAGAGTGAACTCAAGAAGAAGAGAGAGAGAGAGGGGCAAGTCAAGAATAATAATAAGAAGAATGACTAAGTTTTTTTTTACATGAAGTATTTTTCTTTTATTTAAAAACACAACCATACTCCAATAGTATTTGCAATAAATACCAAAGCCATACTTCATGTCATCTCACCCTTTTCCACCTCATTTTCTATTTTCAGAAAAATAGAAAAAATACATGATGATGTGTCATCTTCTAGAAAGTATTTTGTATAAATACAAAATACTTTCTACCATATATACATACCCGTATTCGTACCAAAATACGAATATCCAAGATATATAATAAAACTACTAGTACAATACTAGCATTAAATCAATATTTGATTTAACAAACCAGCTTAATCGTAAACCCGCTAGTATAACCAACCGTCCAATCGAAAACCTGGATAACACTAGAATATACATATTGAAATATGTATATGTAAATTATTAAATCAATACCTAATTTAATAATCCAGTTTAATCCTAAGCTGGCTAGTATTATCATTCGATCAGAGCCCTGCTCGATAGTAAACCTGGATGGCACAAGAATATACATATTGAAATGTGTATATGTAAATTATTAAATCAATACTTGATTTAATAATCCAGCTTAATCCTAAGATAGCTAGTATTATCATTCGATCGAAACTCAGCACGTATAAACATACGGCCACCACATCGTATCGCCTGAACTAGAGAAACTCTCTGTGTGGGACTCTAAAAACTCGACAGTACGCTGGCAGTGGATTTAACCACAAGCATGTCCACTAGTTGTACGTAACGGCTATCCAGATACCTGTCAAAAAGAAGGCCGACGAGCAAGCTCATCCGAACCCCTACTTAGCCTATCTGTGACAATCTGCATACAGTCCGGTCTCTTCATCTAAGAGTATCGCATACCGGGTCTAAGGGGTGGTAAACGTCCGACCCTTACTAACCCGATAAGTCGTGTCGATTTAGCTCAGGACCAATCCTAGAAACTACTGATATAACCATCAGTAAATCTCAACTTCCTTGGCCAAGGTATTATGGTTCTGGCCAATCGGACACAATACGATATCGACTCCAAATACCGGGAGAGACGAATCCCTGACAATCACTCACTGCCTTCATATGGTTTGGGACTGTACCCAACCAAAATATGTTTGCATGAATCAGTAGAGCCGTGGTAAGGTAGTGATCAAAGCATAGTGGGAACTCACACGAGACAAATGATGATCTCAGGTCTAAAGACTAACCTTTACTCATGTCACCTGAGAACCGCCATCTGACGATGGGTATAATACTATCTAGAGGTTTTCGGTGAGTCCGTCCAGTGTACTCACTCCCAGTGAGCACCTGTATACAATTTTAGGTGATCACACCAATGGCTGTGGGACCAGCCATCGCCCCTCGTCGGGGTTTAGATAACGTATACATAAGTCTACTCTGGAATATCGATGCCCGGTCACGATACTCCTGTAACATGGGACCTTTAAGGATGTGCTTATGGACTACCCAGCTCCCATAAGTATGATCGCTATCATAACGCTGGCAATCAAGCAAAATCCTATGAGCATTATCAACATGTATCAGCCATATGTGATATCGAGTATAACATATGCACATATTAAGATAAAGACAAACCAAAATAGTATACTACTGTATCGAGTCTTAACCAATATGTGTAAACAATATAAAGCAACAAGAGAAAGAAATACACATATGAAGACAGAGACATCTCAAATAATATACTATATACAACTGGGCATGATTGTTCTGTACATACATATCCTTAGCATCCTATACAATATAGGCCTTTAAGGCATACATATCCAACAGGTCATAGAGTCCTAGGGGCAAAAACGACATCGGGAGTTTCAAGTGTTGAAACTTGCAATGAGATTGCATACCTTCTGTGGAGTGGGGTAATTTGTTGATCTTTAGTCAAGCTTACCACGCCTGGATAGATTGGGTCCCGATTCCTACTGTAAGTAATAGTCACTCCCGGGAGATTTTCTATTCAAAATCTTGGCTAGTTCTCCTTTCGGGGTTTGAAGGAGAATTTGACAAAACAGTAGGGGCCATCCTGATTAGATAAATATACCAATCTAATTAAGGTTAGAGTGCACGTTGAGTGTTTCTTTTCTCTCTCTGGTAGTGACCCTGGACTGACCTTAAACTAAGACTCATTAAACACATTGACCGATCTTTTTACAAACTCGTTGCTTTGGAATGTCTGGATTATCCTAATCTACGACATAGTCGCATATGCCCTTACCTATCCTATTTTCCCTTCTGCTAACTCCAAAACCCTCTGTATTCGGTACAGAGATCTATATTTCTTTGAAGGTTATCTTATGGTTAAATACGAACTCGATGAAATTGTTTCATTCCGAGAATGGCCACCGGTTCTGGATTAAATGAATTATTCGTTTGTCTCTCCCTTCTACCTTATCTCAAGTTCGAGAGCTCTTTATATATAAGAAGTGTATACCAGTTATGCTTATTAGATAGTCTTCTTCCATTTCCAAAGCTGGTGCTAAAGGAATGGAAAGAGGAAAACCAACTAGCATAAATTCGGTATACATGAAAGTAAGATGGAGAGACATCAAAAAAGGTTGAAGTATGAGAAAAGGAAATTGCGACTGCTGTCATGAGTCTGGGTAATAAAAAAGGCAATACTATGAATACCCAACTAATCCCTCTGAAACATTTTGATGTTTTGGATTTTCCGTACGTCTGTGTTTTGAAAAACTGGTTCTCAATAAACTCTAACTACTGGGTATATAAAAACCAGATTAGAGTCCCACATCTGTAGGGTGTTACAGATGCTGAGAAGGAGTAGAGAATTGAGAATGGATGATTTTATCCTCAATATCGGTTTTCGGAGCAATTGTTGTTATTGAAGAAAACCATCAGGTTTTGCCTGAACGGAAAACTTTTGGTTTCTTTTAACCAAAAGAATATTTTCAATTAATAGTACACGGAAATTGAGTTAGTGAACTCAAGAGATTTATACATATTGATGTATGTTGTTTAATATCCATATGGACACGGGGTTGGTACTAGGTATTCCGTATTAAGAATGTGATTCTCTCTCAGATAGCTCATCCGCAGATGTGCTCCATGATGAGTAATGTGCCGAGTTGCCTTCTTCAATTTTGAGGATACACTAAAGATAGATGCATTTCAAATGATACTTGTTCCACCTAAACAGGTGCATGTTTTCTATATGTGATATAGAATGGTGTTAATCTTAAAGTTATTAAGATATGGAGTTATCCGATTTATGTTTAAAAATATAATCCGAATAAACTCGAGGGTCATTTTCGGTAATAGCAGTCTATGGGTTATCCTAAGATTTCGCGAGGGATAGCTTCTACCATTTTCAAGTTCAAAAGTGTTTTTTCTTTGACTCACCACCTCCTTAGTAAAGGAATTTCTTGTGAAAGAAATTAGTGGGAGTACGGTAGAATTGGAAATGGTTCCAGAAACACAAATAGCTACTGAAAGTTTAGTAGAACTTGATGATTTAATTGACCCTAAGAGACCATAGCTACTCCGCAGATTTAGTAGGCGATCTCAGCCACCAGAGAGATACTTTGGTTTTCTCGTAAACGGTGACTAGGAGGCTTGCATCATGTGATGATGACCCTACTAGTTATCATCATTGTTGGATATGTATGCCCTAGAGGCCTGTATTGTATAGGATGCTAGGGATATGTATATATTGGATATGTATGCCCTAGAGGCCTGTATCATATAGGATGCTGGGGATATGTATATACAGGATAATCTTGCTCGGTTATATAGTATACTATTTGAGTTGTCTTTATCTGAACATGTGTATTTATTTTTCTTACTGCTTTGTATTGCTTATACATGTTGATAAAGACTCGTTACAGTAGTATACTATTCTGGTTTGTCTGTATCTTAACATGTGCATATGTTATACTCAATATCACATATGGCTGATACATGTTGATAAAGCCCGTAGGATTTTACTTAACTACCAGCATTTTGATGGTGATCATACTTGTGGGAGCTAGGAGTCTACAAGCACATCCTTAAAGGTCCCAAGTCGCAGGAGTATCGAGACTGGGCATCGATATTCCAGAGCAGACATGTGTATACGTTTCTAGACCCCGATGAAGGGCGGTGGTTGGTCCCACAGCCATTGGTGTGATCATCTAAGATTGTATGCAGGTGCTCGCTGGGATTGAGTACATTGGACGGACTCGCCGAGAACCTTTAGATGGTATTATACCTATCGTCAGATAGCGGTTCTTAAGTGACATAAGTATAGGTTAGTCTTAGGACCTAAGATCATCATTTGTCTCGTGTGAGTTCCCACTGTGCTTTGATCACTACCCTACCACGGCTCTACTGAGTCGTGCAAACAGGTTTTGGTTGGTTACAGTCCTGAGCCATATGGAGACAGTGAGTGATTGTCAGAGATTCATCTCTCTCAGTATTGGGAGTCGATATTACACCGTGTCTGGTTGGTCAGAACCATAAGACATTGTCCAAGGCAGTTGAGATTTACTGATGATTAGATTAGTAGTTTCTCGGATCAGTCCTGAGCCAAATCGACATGATTTATCAGGTTATTAGGGATCTGACGTTTACCACCCCTTAGATCCGGTATGCGACACTATTAAAAGAAGAGACCGGATTGTACGGAGATTGTCATAGATAAGCTCAGTAGGGGTTCGGATGAGCTTGCTCGTCGGCCTTCCTTTTCGACAGGTACATGGATAGCCGTTACATACAGATAGTGTCGCTAACGTACTTATGGTTAAACCGACTGCCAGCGTACTGTCGAGTATTTAGAGTCCTACACAGAGGGTTTTCCTGGTTCAGGAGAAATGATGTAGTGACCGTATTTTGATACGTGCAGGGTTCTATCTAATGATAATACTAGCCAGCTTAGGACTAAGCCGGATTATTAAATCATGTATTGATTTAATAATTTACATATACATATTTTGATATGTATATTCTAGTGTTATCCGTGTTAGTATATATGCCCTAGAGGCCATTACTGTATCATACTAGTTTGTATATTATTTAATGGAAGCTTGGGATATTCACCTTGTATAGACAATCTTGCTCAATATAGTAGTATGCTACTTGGTTTGTTTCTGCTTTAATGTGTACATGTGTTTATTTTAGTATATTACCTATACACATTAGTGGAGCCCTTAGGATCTTTGTTAGATTACCAGCGTTGTGATGGCAGTCACACTAGTGGGGGCTGGGTAATCCACAAGCACATCCTTATGCAGGTCCCTAGTCGTAGGACTATCGAGACAGGGCATCGATACTCCGGAGTAGACTAGCGTATGCGCTTCTCATCCCAGTGTGGGAGACGGTCTATCCCACAGCCGTCAGTACGTCGTACTTGAGATAGTATGCGGGTGCTCGTTAGGTTACGAGTACACTGGACAAGACTCGTCGGGAACTGTTGGTTGGTACCATACCTATCGTCAGTTATCAGTTCCTAGGTGACATGAGTACAGCTTAGTCCGCTGACTTGACACTGTCACTTCGCCTCGAGTGTGTTCCCACTGAACTTTGATTACTACCCTACCACGGCTCAAAGGAGTCGTGCAAACAGGTAGTAGTTGGGTGCAGCCCCGAAGCACTTGGAGGCAGTGACGGTTAGACGTGATTCGTCTCTCCCGGTATTGGGGGTTGGCATCGCGCTGTGTCTAGGAGAGCCATTACACAAAGTCCCTGGCCAGGGCAAGAGAGATATACTGGTAGGTTTCCAGTGTTATCTCAGGGTGTTCTGGGCCACACTCCGACACGACTTTTACCGCTATTAGGGGACTGACGTTTACCGCCCCTTAGTCCCGCCATGCGATGTTATCAGACGAACAGACCGGTGTAGGGTTCCTAGGCACTCTAGTGAGGTCTCACAAGGCATCAACCATGCCAATTTCAAAAAAAACGGGGTGCCGAGAAACCCTAATACGGATCGTTGGCTAGATTTCTAGGCGAAAAAGTAAACTAGTTAACACTTAACTACAAGTACGGAAATACAACCTTTGTAGATCCGGTTCTCCACCTCCACGGCTCCGTGATGAAGTCCTCTCCGCTGTCCAAATCAAAATCCGGGCTCTAGTGTCGGCTTCATCGGAGAATTGGGTGGGCAAGGTCGTCGGCTTCGTGCCGAAGATGATCTATGTCGAGGCATCGCTAGATCAAGCTCCACCTTCACCAAGCCTTGAAAACTTGTGAAGGAAACACACTCTACTACTTGGCAAGAGGTAGAGGATGAAGAAATAGGAAGTGGGTAGACTTTAGATTTGGATTTCTCACTCTTTTTCTCACTTTGCCATTAAAGCTTTCAAGCTTTTTCTTGAAGTGAAGAAGAAGAAGAAGATGAAGAATATGATAAGTTAATTTTAAATGAAAAAGAAAATCAATACTTATCATATTCAATACCATGGTTAAGTGTAGAGAATGAATCATGGTTAAAAGGAATGGTTAGGGTTAAGCATGAAACAAAAATGGTGACTTAGTCAAACCTTCATGAAGATTCCACAAGCAAACAAATCAAGCCACCATTTTCATTTCTTTTGCCAAAAAGAAATTAATAAATAAATAAATGAGTAAGTAAATAAAATCATAACCCTAACCATTACATAACCAAGGTTTAATCTTAACATACACTTAAACAATCATGTATCATCAAACATGATACAATCAAATGTACAAATGTATATCACATATACAATGTGCACAATCCAAGTGAGAAAATCCATTTAAAGTGAACCGATACTAGTTAATGCAAAGTAATATATCAAATATATAATTATACATTAAATCATTAAATCAACACTTGATTTAATGATCCGGTCATGTCGCACACAACCGACTAGTATACAATGTATCGGCTTATCGAATCAATCCTTGATTCGATAACTCGGTTATATCACATACAACCATTCGATACATTCATCGCGAGAATAGAATACGGTATCACATACAAGAATTATTCTCAGTCCCTCACAAATCTCATATGCGCTCCTATTTCGTTTCGCTTGAGCCAGGAAACCTCTGTGTAGGACTCTAAAGACTCGTCAATACGCCGGCAGCAGATGATGATCATATCAAACACCCACAAGCCGCAAGCGGTCTGCCAAACGTAACGGCCACCCGGGTATTGAGCGATCAGAAGATCGACGAGCAAGCCCGCTCACACTCCAGTGAATCCAACCAGTAACACTACCGTACAGTCCGGTCTGATCGTCTGATATGTCGCATATCTTTCCTAGGGGTGGTAAACGTCAGACCCCAATAGCTCGATAAGTCGTGTCGATATGAGGTCTATAACAATTCAAGAAACTACTGGTAACACTTACCAGTAAATCTCAGCAACCCTGGCCAGGGATTTCCTGTTATAGCCAATCGAACACAGCGCAACATCAACTCCCTATACCGGGAGAGACGAATCCCCTCCTATCGCTCATTGCCTCCATGTGATTCGGGACTTGAAAGGTTCCTAGGCACCCTATAGTGGTCTCACAAGGCATCGAACATGCCTATATAAAATTTTACGGGTGCCGAGAGACCCGACTACGGATCGTCGGCTAGATTTTAGGCGAAACATGAGCTAGTTTACAACTAAACTATATGATACGGAAATACAACCTTTGTAGATCCGGTCCTCCACCTCCACGGCTCCGTAATGAGGTCCTCTCCGCTGTCCAAATCGAAAACTCGGGCTCAAGCGTCGGCTTCATCGGAGAAGAAGCGGGCTAGGTCATCGACGACGTGCCGAAGATGATCTACGTCGAGGCATCACTAGATCAAGCTCTCACTTCACCAAGTCATGAAAACTTGTGAAGGAAACACACTCTACCACTTGGCAAGAGGTAGAGGATGAAGAAATAGGAGTTGGGTAGACTTTAGAATTGGATTTCTCACTTGTTTCATCAATCCACCATAGATGAAGTTAACTTTCTTCATGTGAAGAAGATGAAGAAGAAGAAGAAAGTGTTATGATAAGTATATCTTAAATAGAAAATAAATCAAATACTTATCATAAACTAACCATGGTCTAGTGTAGAGAATTAATTATGGTTAAGTGGGATGGTTAGGGTTAAGCATGAGACAAAATGGTTACTAAAGTCAATGCTTCATGAAGGTTCAAAGAATAAAACAAAACTAGCAACCATTCTTCTCATTATCATTTCCATAATAAATAAATAAATAAATAGATATGAAAATCTAAACCCTAATCATTTATATAACCATGGTTCAATCTTTACACAAACTCAAGTAAACTTGTATCATCAAACATGATACAATCAAGTGCACAAAAGTATATCACATATACAATGTGTACATCCGAGTGAGAAAATCCATCTTAAGTAAACCGATACTAGTTAATGCAAACTAATATATCATATATATAATTATGCATTAAATCATTAAATTAACACTTGATTTAATGATCCGGTCATGTCGCATATAACCGGCTAATATCAACAGTAACAACTTATCGAATCAACACTTGATCCGATAACCCGGCTATATCGTATATAACCGATCAATGTCACATATCGCGAGAATTGAATATAGTATCACATACTGGTATCATTCTCGGTCCCGCACATATCTCATATGCGCTCCTATTTCGTTTCGCTTGAGCCAGGAAACCTCTGTGTAGGACTCTAAAGACTCGTCAATACGCCGGCAGCAGATGATGATCATATCAAACACCCACAAGCCGCAAGCGGTCTGCTAAACGTAATGGCCACCCGGGTATTGAGCGATCAGAAGATCGACGAGCAAGCCCGCTCACACTCCAGTGAATCCAACCAGTAACACTACCGTACAGTCCGGTCTGATCGTCTGATATGTCGCATACCTCTCCTAGGGGTGGTAAACGTCAGACCCCAATAGCTCGATAAGTCGTGTCGATATGAGGTCTATAACACTTCGAGAAACTACTGGTAACACTTACCAGTAAATCTCAGCAACCCTGGCCAGGGATTTCCTGTTATAGCCAATCGAACACAGCGCAACATCAACTCCCTATACCGGGAGAGACGAATCCCCTCCTATCGCTCATTGCCTCCATGTGACTCGGGACTGTACCCAAAAACCACCGTTTTGCACGCCCTCTTGGACGTGGTAAGATGGAAATCAAAGCACAGTGGGAACCACACAAGACTCTATGACGATCTCGGGTCAACAGACTACTCTGTACCAGTGTCACCAGAGAACTGCCATCTGACGTGAGGTATAATACCATCTAGGAGTTCTCGGCGAGTCCGTCCAGTGTACCCAGTCTCTACTGAGCACCCGTATATCATCTCTGATGTCAAACACCAATGGATATGGGATAATCCATCGCCCATCTGTATGGGTCGAGAAGGTATACGCTAGTCTACTCTGGTATATCGATGCCCCGTCTCGATACACCCACGACTAGGGACTTTGAAGGATGTACTTATGGACTACCATGTCCCCACTAGTATGATCCGCATCATAGTCCAGGTAGTCAAGTACAAATCCTAAGGGCTTTACCAACATGTAACAGAGAGACAATCAGTGTACGCGTTAAGGTAAAGGGTAACCAGTGGTTGTAGTATCTGTAGCAGTGGTTGTAGTATCCACTACAATATACATCCAATGTACAGTAATGGCCTCTAGGGCATACATATAACTAACAATCTCCCACTTGCACTAGGGCCATCTGTAGCAGTGGTTGTAGTATCTCATACTCAACCATCCCATAAAAGTCTCTCTCTGGGAATAGGCCTTCGTGAGTGGATCCGCTGTGTTGTCCTCTGAGTCTACTCTCCAAACCTCGATCACCCTAGAGATCAATCATCTTCATGATCAGGTGATACTGCCTTAGAATATGTCTAGATCACTGATTGGACCTGCGTTCCTTGGCATAAGCCACAACTCTATTGTCACACAATGGGAGGAACATAGTTCATCTCATGAACCAATATACACCCAAACAGCCTCTTTGGTAGCATATTTAGTAGCGATGTATCCTGCCTTTATCGTCTAGTATGCCACGGTATTTAGCTTGGAACTCTTCCAACATACCGTCCCTTTACTAAGGGTAAAGACAATGCCTGCGACTGACATTCAGTCGACTTAATCACCCTGGAACACTTCCAGTGATTCTCCCCAGGGTCGATTGATACCATCTCACTACTACTAGTGAGATTCCTAACATCCAATTAGATCTATCTCATAGATCCAAAATCCAGGATTTAGTAGGTATCATTTTAATCCTATTTCGAGAATCTTTGTGATAAACGGAGATTGATCGAGCGTAGCATTAGAAACTCCTTTCTTATCAAGAGTATGTCATCCACGTACTCTACGAGGATCGCCACCATACTCCCTACTACCTTTTTGTTTATACAAGGTTCATCTACCATTTTGATGATGTCAACTTCTTTGACTAACGCATCAAAACAGACGTTCCAACTCCGCGATGCCTGCTTTATCTTATAAAACATCTTGCACACGTTTCCGCTGCTCCCACTGTCTACGAGGCCCTCTGGCTGTGTACTTATAGACGCACTCTTCTAAAACAACATTTAGAAAAACAGTCATGACACCCAACCACCAGATATCGTAGTCATGGTATGTAGCCGTGGCAAGTAGGATCTGGATGGACTTAAGCATAGGTATTGGAAAAGGTTTCATCATTATCCACGCCTGGTTGATGACGAAAACCTTTAACAAGTCTAGCTTTGAAAGTCTTAACTTTTCCATATACACCAAGTAATCTTCTCAAGATATACTTGCTCCTGATGGAGATTTAACCCTTCAGATATAGCAACCAAAGTCCATACTTTGTTGGTGTATAAGGATTCCATCTCAGATCGCTATGCATCCAGCCATTCTGACAGAGTCTTACTCCTGATGGCCAGCTCGAAGCTAGTTGGGTCATCATCTCATGATACAATCCTCGCTCCCACTGTCATAGAGAAACCGAAGTAACTCTCAGGTGGGTGAGGAACCCTACTAGATCGGCGGAGAGGCTGAGGTTCGTTGGAATCTACTTAATCCTTTGGTTCTATCAAATCATCAGCTGCAATTTGTATGGCTGGAACATTTCCAGTTGTACATAACAGACGTTGCCTCGAGCTTGTCCGGATTTTGCTTTTAGACATAGGCCGGACAACCCCAATTCTTAACTAACTTAAGACATGGGCTCTTCCTTTTCCATATCACATATGAAGTGGTAGGCATAGATTTGATTCGAACCCTATTCAATAGGTATGCATCTTCTCAAGCGCATAACTCCCAAAAAGGAAATAGGTAACTCAGTAGTACTCATCATAGAGCACACCATATCATATAGGGTGTGATTGCTCCGCCCCGATATACCATCGTGTTATGGTGTATATGGAGGAGTAATGCTGAGAGAGAATCTCATTCTCCTTTAGAATAGTCCAGTATTTCCGTGCTCAAGTATTCTCCTCCTTGATCTCATCATAGGACATAATACTTATACCCGTATTTTGGTTCCCTACTTCTAACTTATATTCTGTGAATATCTCAAAAGGTTCGGACTTGTGTTTCAACAGGAACATAGGTCTGAATCTCGAAAGATCATCAAAGAACATAATGAAGTATAAAGAACCAGTCTTGGTATGTGTAGACAGGAGACTTACATACATCAACATGTATCATCCCAAGAGTTCATTAACTCTTTCTCTGTTTCCAATAAACAGAGCTGGTGTCATTATATCTTTGTGACATGACTGGCGAGTTTCACAAGATGTAAATTCAAACTGATTTAAATATACATCTAAATGTAACTTCAGCCAGTCGGGTCGCATTGATCTGACCTAGTCTACAATACCTCAAGAAGAATCCGTTCATTTCTGAACTCTTCCTCTTGTGTGTGTTCCATATACTAAGAACTGTAGTTTGATTTAGAACATCAACGCTTTTAGATAACGTGCCTGATCCGATCAACTTTTGATATAGGAAATGTTCAAAATATTATCCAGCAATACAAAATTTTATCATTTCTTTACTTTTAAAGAGAGTGATATGATTTTGTATATAAGGTTCGGTATCTAATAACATTCGTTCAGAATCAATGTATTCGTAATACAGGGTGACAGTGACCAACAGACTTGGCTGCAACACTTGCCCCGTTTTCTGTCTCATGAAACTTATCACCCATTCTCAGTTTTTCTACCCTTTTGTAGCCCTATGTAACATCTTACATATCTGGGATCCTGATCCAGTATTATATACCCAGGATTCGGAGGATACTAAGAAACAATTCTTTTGTAATGAACACACCCGAAGATGATGCATCATATGCACTTTCTTCGTTTGGGCGGCATAGGAATTCTGGTATTCCCCTAATTCCTGCTCTGTCTTATAACAATTATAAGTTGGAGCGGGACCAACGTTCCCCAGCTCAGTATAACAAGCGGGTTCGGTCAATAATCCGTATTATTATCTTGATTAAGGCGTGATATGGTCGCTACCAGGAGAGAGAGAGAGAGAAGAAAACACTCAGCGTGCGCTCTTGCAAGAATAGATTGGTTATTATTTTATCTAATCAGGATGGCTCCCACTGCTTTTTATCAAATCTTCCTTCAAACCCTAAAAGGAAAGACTAGCCGGGATTAATTACACACTACAAGTTCGCCAATCTTTCAGCCAAGCCAGTGTTGGTACTTTGAGGGAGGTCCCCCGTGCTTTCGCACGAACCTAATTAATGTAAACCTCGTTTTCCCAGAGGCGTAACCCCGTTGACACCTTTCTAGACACCTACTTGATCGGCTAATTGTAATGTATAAAACTCTCCCAGGAGTAACTCTTACTCGCAGCGGGTATCGGGATCCAACTATCTCATAGAAGGTATGCAATCTCATTGCAAATTTCAACACTTGAAATTCCCGATAATATTTTGCCCCTAGTGTTCTATGACCTTGACGAATGCCAAACTACCCATAGTCCACTTAGTCAAGTTCAACCCGTACATTTCTTTATCGAATTAAACCCACCCGCACGACCCTTGACGAATGCCAAACAACGCCGTACGAATACCCTAATCCAATCTGCATCATATGCATAAGCAGATAAATACTAGTTAGCTACCGCACACTATGCCTTGACGAATGCCAAACTACCGTAGCACGAATACTAACTAGTACTTATCTGAAATGACGGAGGGCTACGACAGGTTTTTCTGAAAACCTATTGCGTAATGAACTTGATATCGTTGTAGAATCAAATGATTTTAAAATGGAGTGCTTTTGAGGCTTTTCTAGTTTTGCTAAAGGAGTCACTCCCGGTGAAGGGATCGTCCGTCCTTTCCTCGTCGAATGAGGTGCGGGATATATCATATATATCACTGTGCAAAGCAAAAACACTTAAAAGCTATCAAAAGGCAAACCGAGGGTGTAGCATCTGCCAGTTATTGCTAAAGGAGTCACTCCCGGTGAAGGGATCTCGGTCTTTTCCTCATCGAATAAGGTGCAGGATATATCGCATATACCGCTGTGCAAAGCAAGAACTGTAGCTACCTGTTATATTTTGAAATTCGATTCTACAACATCTTAGGTTTCATTTATTTCCTTAATCATATTAATGAAGTCCCATCATTTAAGTACCTAAACATCACAGATAAATACGACGTACACTTATGCCATCCGCATTCGCCTCGATGTCCCCTCGTGCACCGTTAGGTTAGGTAACTAACGACAGAGCGGGGCAGGGCTAGCGCGGGTGTAAAACATAAGTAACGTCTATATAATATATCATATATACTGTATCTATCATAGAACATCACATGATCACATCACAGATATCGCAGCAGAAGAATCATATGAAATATTGGATATACTAGGACGTCCGTGTTTTCAATACGAGCCAGTAAAAAACACGGATTCCACGGTCGTGATGAATAGCCAAACCCACACCCCTAGACCCCTACGAGAGCGGCAAGCAACCCTACGAATTCTGGAGTTAGGAGACCCGGACCCGACTCCTCGTGTTGGTCTCCCACTGGACTCCAGAACCCGGTTACTTGTGCTCCCCTCCTTGGGTCTATCCTAGTGCGGAAAAGTAAATAATATACAAACGGTGACAACTTCCGCAACCTGGAAGCGCCCCAATAAAAAGAATATTACATACAAGTTTTTACATGAATGAAAATGAAAAACACTCATCTCACATAAAAACCCCCGGCTATTCAAACACGACGATCCAATATAACATATCCAGCAACACATAACATCACATGTCATAAACGTAAGTAAATATGTCCATCCCAATTGTCGTTGACATATAGCAACGAAACCGGCGATATCACATATTACACTTACGGTCACAGAAAAGAAAGTGTAAAACTACAACAGTTGGAATCCGCAACCACCTCAGACATCGCATGCCTGACCAAATGAATTACTTAGACATCGCATGCCTAACAATTATAAACCCCGCATTTTAGTCCCATTATCGAAAACACTTTTCAATACCAAGTCGGGTAATTCAACAAGATTCCCGACATCCTGATCGAATACTCGTCGCAAACTTCAGTAGGCGGCCGCACCCCCGATACCGTCGACGATGTGCACCAAGGCGGAACACCGCTACCGCGAGCACCCGAACGGATGCTTTCGGCGACGGGGTTCTCCTACAGTCACTTGGTCGGGGCTATGGAGTGAGGCTGTCTATTAAGTTTACCCGGCGAGTATCCGCGTACGCTACGTGATTGCGACGGACTTTTGATCACATCAAAATTCCGTAGCAACCGATCAAGTGAGACTAAAGTGCTATGTTTATAACATTCATTCAGTTATCACATAACTATTTATGAATTCCAATTATTGTATCACATTCCGGATAAATAGAAAATGTTAAACTTTCCGATCGAACAATCGAACACCCAAGTTTTCCCGATACAGATCAACACATGAAATTAGTCTAACAACATTCAGTTCGTGCCTCAGTACCAACGGTCCAGCCGTAGAAGGGTCAAGCCAACGCCTCACATGTGGCACGCCGTACTGCCCCAAACCCGAAGGTTCAAAGGGCAGTTCAAGACGGTCACATAATCGAGTTAAGGTTTGTTGTCTTCTAGAGGGTCCATCGCGTTACTTGCACTACTTAGAACGTCGTTAAACTTCGGAAAAATCCAACACTTGGAAATTTCCCGACAGGGAAAAAATTGGGTATTTATATCCGGTCGAACTTTTTAACATATTCTAAAATTTATCCGGAAAGCCACATAGACAAAATCTGATACTCCGATCGAAACACCGAATCCCCAAAACAACCCAGAAAATAAAACTCTGGATAAAATATTAAAAATTTCCAGAAGACTCAGTACTACAAAACATGAATTACCGTGCAAGCCACGTGGTGTAATTCCACAAAGTGGCCGCGGAACCGCCGCTAATCCAATGGTGGGGGCCGCGGTTCCGCGCCTCCTTTGTGGAGTTATCAACACGTGCTTCACAGTAACTAATACAATTCCCTGCTGAATTTTTTTGGAATTTTTAATCTGGAAAAATCCCAGAAATTAAAAAATGTACAGAGAGCATATTTAGGGTTGGGTTTTCGGGTCGTTCGGATTTCAAATTCCGTCTGGACTTCGCCTAAGGCTCTAGCTAGGCTCTGATACCAGTGAAAGGTTCCTAGGCACCCTATAGTGGTCTCACAAGGCATCGAACATGCCTATATAAAATTTTACGGGTGCCGAGAGACCCGACTACGGATCGTCGGCTAGATTTTAGGCGAAACATGAGCTAGTTTACAACTAAACTATATGATACGGAAATACAACCTTTGTAGATCCGGTCCTCCACCTCCACGGCTCCGTAATGAGGTCCTCTCCGCTGTCCAAATCGAAAACCCGGGCTCAAGCGTTGGCTTCATCGGAGAAGAAGCGGGCTAGGTCATCGACGACATGCCGAAGATGATCTACGTCGAGGCATCACTAGATCAAGCTCTCACTTCACCAAGTCATGAAAACTTGTGAAGGAAACACACTCTACCACTTGGCAAGAGGTAGAGGATGAAGAAATAGGAGTTGGGTAGACTTTAGAATTGGATTTCTCACTTGTTTCATCAATCCACCATTGATGAAGTTAACTTTCTTCATGTGAAGAAGATGAAGAAGAAGAAGAAAGTGTTATGATAAGTATATCTTAAATAGAAAATAAATCAAATACTTATCATAAACTAACCTTGGTCTAGTGTAGAGAATGATTTATGGTTAAGTGGGATGGTTAGGGTTAAGCATGAGACAAAATGGTTACTAAAGTCAATGCTTCATGAAGGTTCAAAGAATAAAACAAAACTAGCAACCATTCTTCTCATTATCATTTCCATAATAAATAAATAAATAAATAGATATGAAAATCTAAACCCTAATCATTTAAATAACCATGGTTCAATCTTTACACAAACTCAAGTAAACTTGTATCATCAAACATGATACAATCAAGTGCACAAAAGTATATAACATATACAATGTGTACATCCGAGTGAGAAAATCCATCTTAAGTAAACCGATACTAGTTAATGAAAACTAATATATCATATATATAATTATGCATTAAATCATTAAATCAACACTTGATTTAATGATCCGGTCATGTCGCATATAACCGGCTAATATCAACAGTAACAACTTATCGAATCAACACTTGATCCGATAACCCGGCTATATCGTATATAACCGATCAATGTCACATATCGCGAGAATTGAATACAGTATCACATACTGGTATCATTCTCGGTCCCGCACATATCTCATTTGCGCTCCTATTTCGTTTCGCTTGAGCCAGGAAACCTCTGTGTAGGGCTCTAAAGACTCGTCAATACGCCGGCAGCAGATGATGATCATATCAAACACCCACAAGCCGCAAGCGGTCTGCTAAACGTAACGGCCACCCGGGTATTGAGCGATCAGAAGATCGACGAGCAAGCCCGCTCACACTCCAGTGAATCCAACCAGTAACACTACCGTACAGTCCGGTCTGATCGTCTGATATGTCGCATACCTCGCCTAGGGGTGGTAAACGTCAGACCCCAATAGCTCGATAAGTCGTGTCGATATGAGGTCTATAACACTTCGAGAAACTACTGGTAACACATACCAGTAAATCTCAGCAAACCTGGCCAGGGATTTCCTGTTATAGCCAATCGAACACAGCGCAACATCAACTCCCTATACCGGGAGAGACGAATCCCCTCCTATCGCTCATTGCCTCCATGTGACTCGGGACTGTACCCAAAAACCACCGTTTTGCACGCCCTCTTGGACGTGGTAAGATGGAAATCAAAGCACAGTGGGAACCACACAAGACTCTATGACGATCTCGGGTCAACAGACTACTCTGTACCAGTGTCACCAGAGAACTGCCATCTGACGTGAGGTATAATACCATCTGGGAGTTCTCGGCGAGTCCGTCCTGTGTACCCAGTCTCTACTGAGCACCCGTATATCATCTCTGATGTCAAACACCAATGGATATGGGATCATCCATCGCCCATCTGTATGGGTCGAGAAGGTATACGCTAGTCTACTCTGGTATATCGATGCCCCGTCTCGATACACCCACGACTAGGGACTTTGAAGGATGTACTTATGGACTACCGTGTCCTCACTAGTATGATCCGCATCATAGTCCAGGTAGTCAAGTACACATCCTAAGGGCTTTACCAACATGTAACAGAGAGACAATCAGTGTACGCGTTAAGGTAAAGGGTAACCAGATAGCATACTATCATGTCGAGCAAGAAAGCCCTCCCTATATATGTCCCAGCATCCACTACAATATACATCCAATGTACAGTAATGGCCTCTAGGGCATACATATAACTAACAGGACTGTACCCAAAAACCACCGTTTTGCGCGCCCTCTTGGACGTGGTAAGATGGAAATCAAAGCACAATGGGAACCACACAAGACTCTATGACGATCTCGGGTCAACAGACTACTCTGTACCAGTGTCACCAGAGAACTGCCATCTGACGTGAGGTATAATACCATCTGGGAGTTCTCGGCGAGTTCGTCCAGTGTACCCAGTCTCTACTGAGCACCCGTATATCATCTCTGATGTCAAACACCAATGGATATGGGATCATCCATCGCCCATCTGTATGGGTCGAGAAGGTACATGCTAGTCTACTCTGGTATATCGATGCCCCATCTCGATACACCCACGACTAGGGACTTTGAAGGATGTACTTATGGACTACCACATCCCCACTAGTATGATCCACATCATAGTCCAGGTAGTCAAGTACACATCCTAAGGGTTTTACCAACATGTAACAGAGAGACAATCAGTATACACGTTAAGGTAAAGATCAACCAGATAGCATACTATCATGTCGAGCAAGAAAGTCCTCCCTATATATGTCCCAGCATCCACTACAATATACATCCTATGTACAGTAATGGCCTCTAGGGCATACATATAACTAACAATCTCCCACTTGCACTAGGGCCATCTGTAGCAGTGGTTGTAGTATCTCATACTCAACCATCCCATAATAGTCTCTCTCTGGGATTAGGCCTTCGTGAGTGGATCCGCCGTGTTGTCCTCTGAGTCTGCTCTCCTTGCCTCGATCACCCTGGAGATCAACCATCTCCATGATCAGGTGATACTGCCTTAGATTAAGTCTGGATCTCTGATGGGACCGGCGTTCCTTGGCATAAGCCACAACTCCATTGTCACTCAATGGGAGGAACATAGTTCATCTCATGAACCAATATACACCCAAACAGCCTCTTTGGTAGCATCTTAAGTAGCGATGTATCTAGCCTTTATCGTCTAGTATGTCACGGTATCTAGCTTGGAACTCTTCCAACATACCGTCCCTTTACTGAGGGTAAAGACAATGCCTGCGACTGACATTCAGTCATCTTTATCACCCTGGAATACTTCCAGTGATTCTCCCCAGGATCGATTGATACCATCTCACTACAACTAGTGAGAATCCTAACATCCATTTAGATCTATCTCATAGATCCAAAATCCAGGATTTAGTAGGTATCATTTTGATCCTACGTGGAGAATCTTTGTGATAAGCGGAGATTGATCGAGCGTAGCATAGGAAACTCCTTTCTTTTCAAGAGTATGTCATCCACGTACTCTACGAGGATCACCACCATACTCCCTACTACCTTTTTTGTTTATACAAGGTTCATCTACCATTTTGATGATATCAAACTCTTTGACTAATCCATCAAAACAGACGTTCCAACTCCGCGATGCCTGCTTTATCCTATAAAGCATCTTGTTCACGTTTCCGCTGCTTCCACTGTTTACGAAGCCCTCTGGCTGTGTACTTATAGACGCCCTCTTCCAAAACATCATTTTAGAAGAGCTGTCATGACACCCAACCACCAGATATCGTAGTCATGGTATGTAGCCGTGGCGAGTAGGATCTGGATGGACTTAAGCATAGCTACTTGAAAAAGGTTTCATCATAATCCACGCCTGGTAAATGATGCAAACTTTTAACAAGTCTAGCTTTGAAAGTCTCAACTTTTCCATGTACACAAAGTAATCTTCTCAAGATATACTTGCTCCTGATGGGGATTTAACCCTTCAGATATAGCAACTAAAGTCCATACTTTGTTGGTGTATAAGGATTCCATCTCAGATCGCAAAGCATCCAGCCATTCTTACAGAGTCTTACTCCTGATGGCCAGCTCGAAACTAGTTGGGTCATCATCTCATGATGCAATCCTTGCTCCCACTGTCATCGAGAAACCGAAGTATCTCTCAGGTGGGTGAGGAACCCTACTAGATCGGCGGAGAGGCTGAGGTTCGTTGGCATCTACTGAATCCTTTGGTTGTACCAAATCATCTGCTGTAATTTGTATAGCTGGAACATTTCCAGTTGTACATAACAGACGTTGCCTCGAGCTTGTCCGGATTTTGCTTTTAGACATTGGCCGGACAACCCCAAATCTTAACTGACTTAAGTGATGGGCTCTTCCCTTTCCATATCACATATGAAGTGGTAGGCACTGATTTGATTCGAACCTAATTCAATAGGTATGCAACTTCATAAGTGCATAACTCCCAAAAAGGAACAGGTAACTCAGTAGTACTCATCATAGAGCACACCATATCAAATAGGGTGTATCTGCTCCGCCCCGATATACCATCGTGCTATGGTGTATACGGAGGAGTAATGCTGAGAGAGAATCTCATTCTCCTTTAGAATAGTCCAGGAATTCCATGCACAAGTATTCTCCTCCCTGATCTCATCATAGGACATAATACTTATACCCGTATTTTGGTTCTCTACTTCTAACTTATATTCTGTGAATATCTGAAAAGGTTCGGACTTGTGTTTCAACAGGAACATATGTCTGAATCTCGAGAGATTATCAGAGAATGTAATGAAGTACAAAGAACCAATCCTGGCATTTGTAGACAGGGGACCTTTATACATCAACATGTATCATCCCAAATGTTCACTAACTCTTTTTCTGTTTCCAATAAACAGAGCTGTGGTCATCTTATCTTTGTGACATGACTGGCGAGTTTCATAAGAAGTAAATTCAAACTGATTTAAATATGCATCTATATGTAACTCTAGCTAGTCGGGTCACATTGATCTGACCTAGTCTACAATACCTCAAGAAGAATTCGTTCATTTCTGAACTTTTCCTCTTGTGTGTGTTCCGTATACTAAGAACTGTAGTTTGATTTAGAACATCATTGCTTTTAGATAACGTGCCTGAACCGATCAACTTTTGATATAGGAAATGTTCAAAACATTATCCAACAATACAAAATTTTATCATTTCTTTACTAATAAAGAGACTGATATGATTTTGTATATCAGGTTCGGTATCTAATAACATTCGTTCAGAATCAATGTATTACAATACGGGGTGACAGTGACCGACAGACTTGGCTGCAACACTTGCCCCGTTTTCTGCCTCATGAAACTTATCACCCGTTCTCAGTTTTTCTACCCTTTTGTAGCCCTATGTAACAGATTACATATCTGGGATCCTGATCCGGTATCATATACCCAGAATGCGGAGGATACTGAGAAACAGTTCTTTGTAATGAACACACCCCAAGATGATGCATCAACATGCACTCTCTTCGTTTGGGCGGCACGGGAAATCTGGTATTCCCCAATTTCCTGCTCTGTCTTATAACAATTATAAGTTGGAGCGGGACCAACGTTCCCCAGCTCAGTATAATCAAGCGGGTTCGGTCAATATTCCGTATTATTATCTTGATTAAGGCGTGACATGGTCGCTACCAGGAGAGAGAGAAGAAAACACTCAGCGTGCGCTCTTGCAAGAATAGATTGGTTATTATTTTATCTAATCAGGATGGCTCCCACTGCTTTTTATCAAATCTTCCTTCAAACCCTAAAAGGAAAGACTAGCCGGGATTAATTACACACTACAAGTTCGCCAATCTTTCAGCCAGGCCAGTGTCGGTACTTTGAGAGAGGTCCCCCGTGCTTTCGCACGAACCTAATTAATGTAAACCTCGTTTTCCCAGAGGCATAACCTCGTTAACACCTTTCTAGACACCTACTTGATCGGTTAATTGTAATGTATAAAACTCTCCCAGGAGTAACACTTACTCGCAGCGGGTATCGGGATCCAACTATCTCATAGAAGGTATGCAATCTCATTGCAAATTTCAACACTTGAAATTCCCGATAATATTTTGCCCCTAGCGTGCTATGACCTTGACGCATGCCAAACAACCCATAGTCCGCTAGTCAAGTTCAACCCGTACATTTCTTGATTGAATTAGACCCACCCGCACGACCCTTGACGCATGCCAAACAACGCCGTACGAATACCCTAATCCAATCTGCATCATATGCATAAGCAGATAAGCACCAGTCAGCTACCGCACACTACGCCTTGACAAAGGCCAACAAACGCAGCACGAATACTAACTACTACTTATCTGAAATGACGGAGGGCTACGACAGGTTTTTCTGAAAACCTATTGCGTAATGAACTTGATATCGTTGTAGGATCGAATGAATTTTAAAATGGAGTGTTTTTGAGGCTTTTCTAGTTTTGCTAAAGGAGTCACTCCCGGTGAAGGGATCGTCGGTCCTTTCCTCGTCGAATGAGGTGCGGGATATATCATATATATCACTGTGCAAAGCAAAAATACTTAAAAGCAATCAAAAGACAAACCGGGTGTGTAGCATCTGCCAGTTATTGCTAAAGGAGTCACTCCCGGTGAAGGGATCTCGGTCCTTTCCTCATCGAATTAGGTGCATGATATATCATATATACCGCTGTGCAAAGCAAGAACTGTAGCTACCTATTTTATTTTTGAAATTCGATTCTACAACATCTTAGGTTTCTTTTATTTCATTAATCACATTAATGAAGTCCCATCATTTAAGTACATAAACATCACAGATAAATACGACGTACACTTATGCCATCCGCATTCGCCTCGATGTCCCCTCGTGCACCGTTAGGTTAGGTAACTAACGGCAGAGCAGGGCAGGGCTAGCGCGGGTGTAAAACATAAGTAACGTCTATATAATATATCATATATACTATATACTGTATTTATCACAGAACATCACATGATCACATCACAGATATCGCAGCAGAAGATCATATGAAATATCGGATATACTAGGACGTCCGTGTTTTCAATACGAGCCAGTATAAAACACGGATTCCACGGTCGTGATGAATAGCCAAACCCACACCCCTAGACCCCTACGAGAGCAGCAAGTAACCCTACCAATTCTAGAGTTAGGAGACCCGGCCTCGACTCCTCGAGTTGGTCTCCCACTGGACTCCAGAACCCGGTTACTTGTGCCCTCCTCCTTGGGTCTATCCTAGTGCGGAAAAGTAAATAATATACAAACGGTGACAACTTCCGCAACTTGGAAGTGCCCCAATAAAAGAATATTACATACAAGTTTTTACATGAATGAAAATGAAAAACACTCATCTCACATAAAAACCCCCGGCTATTCAAACACGACGATCCAATATAACATATCCAGCAACACATAACATCATATGTCATCAACGTAAGTAAATATGCGCATCCCAATTGTCGTTGACATATAGCAACGAAACCGGCGATATCACATATTACACTTACGGTCACAGAAAAGAAAGTGTAAAACTACAACAGTTCGAATCCGCAACCACCTCAGACATCGCATGCCTGACCAAATGAATTACTTAGACATCGCATGCCTAACAATTACAAACCCCGCATTTTAGTCTCAAAATCGAAAACACTTTTCAATATCAAGTCGGGCAATTCAACAAGATTCCCGACATTTTGATCGAATGCTCGTCGCAAACTTTAGTAGACGGTCGCACCCCCGATACCGACGACGAAGTGCACCAAGGCGGAACACCGCCACCGCGAGCACCCGAACGGATGCTTTCGGCGAGGGGGTTCTCCTACAGTCACTTGGTCGGGGCTATGGGGTGTAGCTGTCTATTAAGTTTACCCGGCGAGTATCCGCGTACGCTACGTGATTGCGACGGACTTTTGATCACATCAAAATTCCGTGGCAACCGATCAAGTGAGACTAAACTGCTACGTTTATAACATTCATTCAGTTATCTCATAACTTTTGTGAATTCCAATTATTGTATCCCATTCCGGATAAATAGAAAATGTCAAACTTTCCGATCGAACAATCGAACACCCAAGTTTTCCCGATACAGATCAACACATGAAACAAGTCTAAAGACATTCAGTTCGTGCCTCAGTACCAACGGTCCAGCCGTAGAAGGGTCAAGCCAACGCCTCACATGTGGCACGCCGTACTGCCCCAAACCCGAAGGTTCAAAGGGCAGTTCAAGACGGTCACATAATCGAGTTAAGGTTTGTTGTCTTCTAGAGGGTCCATCGCGTTACTTGCACTACTTAGAACGTCGTTAAACTGCGGAAATATCCAACACTTGGAAATTTCCCGACAGGGGAAAAATTGGGTATTTATATCCGGTCGAACTTTTTAACATATTCTAAAATTTATCCGGAAAGCCACACTGACAAAATTCGATAATCCGATCGAATCTATGATTCCCAATACAACCCCAGAATACTCTCCTGTCGAGTCACAATAAAAATACCCCAGAAAATACAGCATTAAATTATATGAGTTATTGTGCAGAAATCATTAAACAAAGGAACAGTACTGCCGCGGAACCGCCGCACCATGCATAGCACGTGCCGCGGTTCCGCGGTGGAAATGTCGATTCAGACCCTCGTATTTCACAGTAATTCATAAAACACCCTGCTTGATTTTCTGCATATTTTTAATTTCGAAAAATCCCAGAATTTGGAAAAAGTCCAGAGAGCTATTTTGGGTTTGGGTTTCGGGTCGATCGGACTTCAAAATCCGTCTAGACTTCGCCTAAGGCTCTAGCTAGGCTCTGATACCACTGTAGGGTTCCTAGACACTCTAGTGAGGTCTCACAAGGCATCAACCATGCCAATTTCAAAAAAACGGGGTGCCGAGAAACCCTAATACGGATCGTTGGCTAGATTTCTAGGCGAAAAAGTAAACTAGTTAACACTTAACTACAAGTATGGAAATACAACCTTTGTAGATCCGGTTCTCCACCTTCATGGCTCCGTGATGAAGTCCTCTCCGCTGTCCAAATCAAAATCCGGGCTCTAGTGTCGGCTTCATCGGAGAATTGGGCGGGCAAGGTCGTCGGCTTCGTGCCGAAGATGATCTACGTCGAGGCATCGCTAGATCAAGCTCCACCTTCACCAAGCCTTGAAAACTTGTGAAGGAAACACACTCTACTACTTGGCAAGAGGTAGAGGATGAAGAAATAGGAAGTGAGTAGTCTTTAGATTTGGATTTCTCACTCTTTTTCTCACTTTGCCATTAAAGCTTTCAAGCTTTTTCTTGAAGTGAAGAAGAAGAAGAAGATGAAGAATATGATAAGTTAATTTTAAATGAAAAAGAAAATCAATACTTATCATATTCAATACAATGGTTAAGTGTAGAGAATGAATCATGGTTAAAAGGAATGGTTAGGGTTAAGCATGAAACAAAAATGGTGACTTAGTCAAACCTTCATGAAGATTCCACAAGCAAACAAATCAAGCCACCATTTTCATTTCTTTTGCCAAAAAGAAATTAATAAATAAATAAATGAGTAAGTAAATAAAATCATAACCCTAACCATTACATAACCATGGTTTAATCTTAACATACACTTAAACAATCATGTATCATCAAACATGATACAATCAAATGTACAAATGTATATCACATATACAATGTGCACAATCCAAGTGAGAAAATCCATTTAAAGTGAACCGATACTAGTTAATGCAAAGTAATATATCAAATATATAATTATACATTAAATCATTAAATCAACACTTGATTTAATGATCCGGTCATGTCGCACACAACCGACTAGTATACAATGTATCGGCTTATCGAATCAATCCTTGATTCGATAACTAGGTTATATCACATACAACCATTCGATACATTCATCACGAGAATAGAATACGGTATCACATACAAGCATTATTCTCGGTCCCGCACATATCTCATATGCGCTCCTATTTCGTTTCGCTTGAGCCAGGAAACCTCTGTGTAGGACTCTAAAGACTCGTCAATACGCCGGCAGCAGATGATGATCATATCAAACACCCACAAGCCGCAAGCGGTCTGCTAAACGTAACGGCCACCCGGGTATTGAGCGATCAGAAGATCGACGAGCAAGCCCGCTCACACTCCAGTGAATCCAACCAGTAACACTACCGTACAGTCCGGTGTGATCGTCTGATATGTCGCATATCTTGCCTAGGGGTGGTAAACGTCAGACCCCAATAGCTCGATAAGTCGTGTCGATATGAGGTCTATAACAATTCGAGAAACTACTGGTAACACTTACCAGTAAATCTCAGCAACCCTGGCCAGGGATTTCCTGTTATAGCCAATCGAACACAGTGCAACATCAACTCCCTATACCGGGAGAGACGAATCCCCTCCTATCGCTCATTGCCTCCATGTGATTCGGGACTGTACCCAAAAACCACCGTTTTGCACGCCCTCTTGCACGTGGTAAGATGGAAATCAAAGCACAGTGGGAACCACACAAGACTCTATGACGATCTCGGGTCAACAGACTACTCTGTACCAGTGTCACCAGAGAACTGCCATCTGACGTGAGGTATAATACCATCTGGGAGTTCTCGGCGAGTCCGTCTAGTGTACCCAGTCTCTACTGAGCACCCGTATATCATCTCTGATGTCACACACCAATGGATATGGGATCATCCATCACCCATCTGTATGGGTCGAGAAGGTACACGCTAGTCTACTCTGGTATATCGATGCCTCATCTCGATACACCCACGACTAGGGACTTTGAAGGATGTACTTATGGACTACCACGTCCCCACTAGTATGATCCGCTTCATAGTCCAGGTAGTCAAGTACACATCCTAAGGGTTTTACCAACATGTAACAGAGAGACAATCAGTATACACGTTAAGGTAAAGATCAACCAGATAGCATACTATCATATCGAGCAAGAAAGTCCTCCCTATATATGTCCCAGCATCCACTACAATATACATCCTATGTACAGTAATGGCCTCTAGGGCATACATATAACTAACAACCGGACTGTACGGAGATTGTCACATTCAGGCTCAGTAGGAGTTCAGATGGGTTTCACCTCGTCAGTCTTCTTGTCGGCATCTACCTGGGGACCGTTACGCACAGCTAGTGCCGCTTGCGGTCTGTGGTTAAACCCACTGCCAGCGTAGTGTCGAGTCTTTAGAGTCCCACATAGAAAGCTATTCGCCTTTAGGCAAAAGAGTAGAGGTTGCAAAGTTTTGCGACAGGTTGCATGGTTTTGCGACAGGGTTCGGTCAAATCCGTGCACTTGTGCACGTTTAGTGTCCGGACAGTTAACAATAGCGGGCTTTGGTTTAAGCCAGATCCTAGTGTATGTTTTGGGGTTGATTTTATCTCGTTTGTATTCGTGTTCCTCGGAACGCGGATGCGGGTGTGTATGCACAGTTGACAGAGAGACAGAGGCAGAGGATTCTCATTGGGGTTGTTGACTGTTGACTGTTGACTTTTGCTAAACCCTAATGAGAATAAGAAATATGATTAATGATAATATTAATTAAGTATTATTGTGCCATGGTTTCGTTGAAAGGTTGACTTTGTTGACTTGTTGACTTGGTTGACCGGTTGACTAGGTTGGTCTAGTTGAACATCATCATCATTACAATGGTTGTCATTTCATGCAAAAACTTTTGCTTGCTTGTTATGCTTTGCAAAATGAGTGCATGAAATGATAATGCCACTTGATATGATATGAACCATCACATAATACTCAATTATTATTATTATTATTATTATTATTTTGTTATGAGAGCATGGGAGGAAAAGAGGTTGGCTCATTCTATCATTCTTCTTCTCTCTCATGCTCAAGCTCTCCCTCTTGCTCTTCCTCTTGATCTCTCTCTAGCTCAAGGCAACTCCATCTCATGAGTTGAGAAACATTGCCTTAGAGATAAAAGAAAACCCATATCACTTCTCTACTCATCCTAGTTCACAAGGTTTAGCAAACCAAGTGTTCTAGTTTCTTCTAGTTTGAAGAGAAGCCAAAGGTAGAAGCTTTCAGGTGGATCCATCTTCGGCGCAAGGAGACGACGAGGTGAGGCCGGTCCGTACACCGCAAAGAGTTGAAGACGAAGGAGTTCAAGAAAGGTATAACCCCCTAATCGAGTAGGTAAAACTCATGTTAGGTTTGTTAGATAGTTGTTTAACAAAGATCCGTATTTTGAGTCCATGTTACCAACTCTTGAAAAATCGTTTTTCATCATTTCCGCAAGCCCGTAAGTACTGGGAGAGGTAACGTGGACTTGAAGTGGTATCAGAGCCTACTTAAACACTATCTAACATGTTAGCAAAGTAACTAGAAATTCGATCGGAGAAAAAGTCGCGAAATACGCCCGGAACACAAACTTTCTGTCGATTTTTAAACTGCTGTAAAAATTATTTGAGATATACCAAAAATCGACTCAGGGTTTTTATAGTACACTGCAGAAAAACGATCCACAGAACCGAACAACTCACCGCGGTTCCGCGGCAAGAACAGCTTCTTGCCGCGGATCCGCGGCCGAGTTGACTCGGCCGTGGATCGGTTTCACTGCAGTATACTTTATGGGGTATTTTGGGATTTTTGGAGATGTTTTTTCAGCCCAGATTTTACAGAAAGCAAAATTTGTTTTTGGGGTTTAAAAAAAAACCGTATTTTGATCGAGTTTCTAAAGACTTAAGCTGACGGGTATATATCTGTGGTGTGTTATATGTATTGAACGTCTGCTAATCGCTATACGTCGATTAGTGGGGGTTATACATATCTGTGATCTGTAATATTGATGGTATGTGTATATGAATTCATTGGATTGTCGCGGATGAATAACCGGGGGTTGTGAGATGAGAGTTTTTCCTTTTATCTTTCAATTCATGTAATATGTAAATTCATGTAATATTATTTTTGGCCGCACAACCGGGTCGAGATTGTAGCCGTCATTGTATAATTTCTTTTACTGTTTTTGCTCCTAGGATAGACCCAAGGTGGGGTGCACAAACTACCGGGTATCTCGAAGTGCCGAGTGGCCTACTCACGTCGTTGAGGGAGGTTGCTTCGCTTCGGATATTTGGTGGGTAGTTTGCCGCACCCGTAGGGGTCTAGGGTGGGGTTTTGGTTATTCATCGCGACCGTGTAATCAGCTTTTCGTTACAGGCTCGTACGAATTGCGGATTCCTAGTATATCCAATGTGTTCATCTGTGATCTGGAATGGCTATCATTGCAATATATCTATATATGATATTATTTAGGCGTTGCTTATGTTGTGCATCCGCGCATGTCCAGCCCCCGCTCTGTCGTTAGTTAAGTAACCTAACGGGTAATGACGGGGCCGGGTAATGACAGGGCCCCATGGCAAATGCGGATGGCATAAGCGTACGTAATATTTTGGTTGTTTTCTGCAATGGTAGGATTAAATGATGGGACGTATTAAAATTAATGCAAGAAAAATAAACCAAGTAAAAGTCGTTGGAACAATTTCAAAAACCACTCGGTTTCTTTTCAAAAATAACTTTTAAAATGCGGAGCTTAAGCCACTCCTTTTAAAAGCTATCAAGGTTCCTTCGATTATATCAAGTTCACTACGTTCAAGGTTTCGCCAAAACCATTCGTAGCCCTCCGTCGTTTCGTATGAATATTCAATAGTATTCAAGCTATGTTTGTTGACCTTCGTCAAGGCATAGTGAGTGGTAGCTGTTGGGTGTGTTAGTGTATATGCCCTAGATCCCATTACTATATCATACTAGTATGTATATTACTTGATAGAAGCTTGGGATATTCACAGTTGTATAGACAATCTTGCTCGAAATGGTAGTATGCTACTTGGTTTGTCTCTGCTTTAATGTGTACATGTGTTTCTTTATTGTATCATATATACGCATTAGTGGAGCCCTTAGGATCTTGGCTTGATTACCAGCGTTGTGATGGCAGTCACACTCGTGGGGGCTGGGTAATCTATAAGCACATCCTTATATATACACGTCTCTGGTCGTGGGATTATCGAGACAGGGCATCGATACTCCGGAGTAGACTAGCGTATGCACTTCTCATCCCAGCACGGGAGACGGTCTGTCCCACAGCTGTCTGTACGTCGTACTTGAGATAGTATATGGGTGCTCGTTGGGTTACGAGTACACTGGACAGGACTCGTCGGGAACTGTTGGTTGGTATTATACCTATCGTCAGTTATCAGTTCCCAGGTGACATGAGTACAGCTTAGTCCGCTGACTTGATACTGTCACTTCGCCTCGAGTGTGTTCCCACTGTACTTTGATTACTACCCTTCCACGGCTCAAAGGAGTCATGCAAACAGGTAGTAGTTGGGTGCAGTCCCGAAGCACTTGGAGGCAGTGACGGTTAGACAGGATTCGTCTCTCCCGGTATTGGGGGTTGACATCGCGCTGTGTCCAGGAGAGCCATTACACAAGTAGTCCCTGGCCAGGGCAAGCGAGGTATACTGTTTGGTTTCCAGTGTTATCTCAGGGTGTTCTGGGCTACACTCCGACATGACTTGTACCGCTATTAGGGGACTGACGTTTACCGCCCCCAGGCCCGCCATGCGATGTATCAGACGAACAGACCGGACTGTGCGGAGACTGTCACATTCACGCTCAGTAGGAGTTCAGATGGGTTCACCTCGTCAGTCTTCTTATCGGCATCTACCTGGGGACCGTTACGTACAGCTAGTGCCGCTTGCGGTCTGTGGTTAAACCCACTGCCAGCGTAGTGTCGAGTCTTTAGAGTCCCACACAGAGGGTTATTCGCCTTTAGGCAAAATGAGTAGAGGTCGCATGGTTTTGCGACAGGGTTCGTTCACATCCGCGCACTTGTGCACGTTTGCTGTCCGGACAACTTATACTAGCGGGCTTTGGTTTAAGCCGGATCCTAGTATATGATTTGGGATTGGTTTTATCTCTTTGTATTCATGTTCCTCGGAACACGGATACGGGTGTGTATGCACAGTTGACTGAGACAGAGGCAGAGGATTTTGATTAGGGTTGATGACTATTGTCATTTTCTTAACCCTAATGTTTTGTGTGAATTATGATTTATTAATTATTAGTTAATTATAATTGTGCATGGTTAGGGTTGTTGACCATTTGTCTATACTTGACTTGTTGACCTAGGTTGACAAGTTGACCATCATCATTCCATATGAAAGATGCTCTTTGATCCTTGCAAAGGCATTTAATGTGAAATGATAATGGTCATTTCTTGATTAACCATGACAATTAACTTGACTAATTATCTATTTTCATAATTCACACATATATGTGAGAAGAATGGTTTATTTCTTCTCATTCTATCATTTAGATTCTCTCTCCTCCTCTTCCTCTCTCTCTAGCTCTCCACTCTCATGAGTTGAGAATTCCTTGAGCTTGAGATAAATCCTTCTAAGATACTCTCTACTCTTTCTAAGGTTCTAGGATTAGCACTCCAAGCATCTTAGTTAACTTCTAGTTTGAAGTTGAAGCCAAAGGTTGAGGCCCTCGGGTGGATCTTTCTTCGACAAGAGAAGGCGACAAGGAGATCACTTTCTTTCACTCCAAGGAGCAAGGAGAGAAGGACTTAAAGCCCTAGGTATAACCTCTTTTCCGAGTAGCTAAACTTTTTAGCTTTGTAGTTAGTTTATGTTTAGCAAAGATCCTCCTTTTGTTAGTCCATGTTGCCTTAAGCGTTAAAAATCCAATTTTTATACCGTTTCCGCCTCCCCGCAAGCTCCGGGGTGGGCAACGTGGACTTACAGTGGTATCAGAGCCTAACTAAACACAAACTAGCTAGTTAGTAAAGTGTATAGAACTTCGATCGGTAAAAATCACAAAACTTTTTTCAAAAACCCCAAGTTTCTGCCTATTTTTAAATCTGCTTTAAAAATAATAAATCACACCTTAAAAATCGGCTCAGGGTTTTTACAGTACACCCAAGAAAAACGAACCAGCGAACCGACCAACTCACCGCGGTTCCGCGGCCGAGTTGTCTCGGCCGCGGCTCGTTTCTCTTGCAGTGTTCTTATTTTATGGTTTTGGGATTTTTAGGATGGTTTCTTTCTTCCCAGATTTTCCAGAGAGCAAATTTGTTTTCCGGGTAGTTACAAATCCGTATTTTGATCGATCTTCCCTATACTTTGACTAATGGGTTATATCTGTGATGTATTATATGTAATGAACGTCTGCTAATCGCTATACATCGATTAGTGGGGGTTATACATATCTATGATCTGTAATGTTGATGGTTTGTGTATATGAACTCGTTGGATTGTCGCGGATGAATAGCCGGGTGGATGTGAGATGAGAGTTTCTTTTTCTTTCATTCATGTAACATGTAATTTAATGTAATATTATTTGTATGGCCGCACAACCGGGTCGGGGTTGTAGCCGTCATTGTATAATTTCTTTTTATTGTTTTTGCTCCTAGGATAGACCCATGGTGGGGTGCACAAACTACCGGGTATCTCGAAGTGCCGAGTGGCCTACTCACGTCATTGAGGGAGGTTGCTTCGCTTCGGGTACTTGGCGGGTAGTTTGCCGCACCCGTAGGGGTCTAGGGTGGGGTTTTGGCTATTCATCGCGACCGTGTAATCCTCTTTTCGTTGCAGGCTCGAACGAATCGCGGATTCCTAGTATATCCAAAGTGTTCATCTGTGATCTGGATTGACTATCATTGCTATATATCTATATATGATATCTATTTAGGTGTTGCTTATGTTTTGCATCCGCGCTAGTCCAGCCCCCGCTCTGACGTTAGTTAAGTAACCTAACGGGTGATGACGGGGCCCTGTGGCGAATGCGGATGGCATAAGCGTACACCATATTTTGGTTGTTTTCTGCAATGGTAGGATTAAATGATGGGACGCATTAAAATTAATGCAAGAAAATAAACCAAGTAAAAGTCGTTGGAACACTTTGAAAACCACTCGGTTCTTTTCAAAACCAAACTTTTAAAATGCGGAGCTTGAACCACTCCTTTGAAAAGCTATCTCGTTCCATCGATTATATCAAGTTCACTACGTTCACGGTTTCGCCAAAACCATTCGTAGCCCTCCATCATTTCAGTTAAATATTCGATAGTATTCAAGCTATGTATTTTGACCTCACGCCAAGGCATAGTGATTGGTAGCTGCCAGATATTTATCTGTTGCATAGATAGAATGCGTTGGTTTGAGACAGTCGTACTGCCATTTTGGCCTACGTCAAGGGTAGGTACGGGTGGGTTCAAATTAACCTGGATAATGATAGGTAGAACTTGACATGTGACTTATGACATTTTGACCTCACGCCAAGGTCATAAGAGCATGGGGCAAAAATCCACATCGGGAGTTTCAAAAGAACTGAAACTTGCTAGCGCTGCATACCATTTGGAGTGTGATGATTCTAGTAGGATTCCTTCAGTTTTATCACGCGATGATATTTGGATCCCGATCCTACTGTGAGTATATGCTACTCCTCGGGAAATTTCTCACTTAACGATCAATGCTATAAACCTAGTAGGTGTCTAGAAAGGTGTTAGTGGGGCAACGCCCACAGGGAAAAGAGGTTACTTAATTAAGGAACTTCGCGAAAGCGTTGGAAAACCTCCCTCGAAGTACCGACACTGGCCTGGCTGAACGGTTAAGCAAGTATTGTACGGTGAGATTGATCCCGACTAATTCTTCCTTTATGGTTTGAGGAGGGATTCGAGAGACAGTGGGAGCCATCCTGTTTAGACAAACTAAAAACCACTCTAAACTTGCAAGAGCATCATGCTAAAGTGTTTCTTTTCTCTCTCCTAATTGCAGCGACCAATCAACATGACCGAACTTAAGTTATTACTAGATAAAAACATACTGACAGGGCCAAACTACAAAGATTGGCTCAGGAATGTCAAAATGGCAATCACTTACGACAAGTTGGGGTATCTCCTTACCACCAAAGCTCCCCCTGTCCCAGGTCCCACCTCCAGCGTCGCGGATATAGAAATCTGTAAGACATAGGAGATCGATTGCACGAAGGCCAAGTGCCTCATGCTTGCCTCTATGGACAATGAACATCAGAGGAGGCACGAGAATATGGACCTTGAATCCATATTTCTCCATACAAAAGATCTGTATGGAGAGCAATCTCGTATCGCTAGATACGAAGTGTCGAAGAAGTTGTTTTCGGCAAGATTGGTCGTCGGATCATCGGTAGCGGAACACGTGCTTAAGATGATTGGCTACATAGAGGAGCTCGCGGGCTTTAGGACCACGTTGGAGAATGAACTCTACACTGACTTGATTCTCCAGTCCCTTCCTTCCACTTACGCCCAGTTTGTCCTAAACTTCAATATGCAAGGAAAGGAGGTTGAACTTTCCGAACTTCTGAATATGTTGAGGAGTGCTAAGGGCACCCTACAGAAAGGTAGGGAGACATCCACTTTGTTTGTAGGAGGATCTTCCTCTTCTAAGTCCAGGGCGAAAGCCAAGGGAAAGAAGAAGAAAGCCCCCGCCAAACCAAGGGGCGGTGTTAGTAAAGTGGATACGAAGGGAAAGGGAAAGGCAACAAAGGTAGCGGGAAAGCTTGTGGGAAAGGAAGAATGCTTTTACTGTCACAAGAGTGGACACTGAAAACAGGATTGCAGGGCTTGGAAGGCCAGAACCCAGGATCTGAAGCGAGTTGCGGCTTCAGCTTCAGGTGTGTATGTTATTGAAAACTGTCTATCAATAAACTCTACTTCCTGGGTATTAGATACCAGATCAGGATCTCATATCTGTAATTCTTTGCAGGCGTTGAGAAAGCGTAGGGTTTTGAAGGCAGGTGATATGACCCTCAGAGTTGCAAACGGAGCTAGCATCGATGCTGAGGCCGTAGGGGACTATCACCTTGGATTGTCAGATGGACACTTTTTGGTTTTGCGTGGTTGTTATTTTGTACCAAATGCAACTTGTAATATCATTTCTGTATCTTTATTATCTAAAGAAGGTTATGAATTTGCATTTGTAAGTAATGTTGTGAACATTCACCTTAACCAAGTTTTGATTGGGTCAGGTACATTAAACAATGGTATATACGTATTAAACCAACCACAGATTTTCAATGTCCAGAATACACACAAAAGAAAGTCTCCAGAAATCAATCAGGCTTTCTTATAGCATTGTAGACTCGGTCACATCAATGAGAGGAGGTGACGAAGTTACATACAGAAGGATATTTGGATCCGTTCGAATATCAATCGTATGCAACTTGTCAATCCTGTCTCAAAGGGAAGATGACAAAAACTCCGTTCACTGGACACGGAGTAAGAGCGAGCGAGCTCTTGGGGCTCGTACATAGCGACGTGTGCGGTCCAATGTCTACACATGCGCGAAGCGGTTATTCTTACTTCATTACTTTTACGGATGATTTTTCAAAGTTCGAACATGTCTTCTTAATGAAGCATAAATCTGAAGCCTTTGAAAAGTTCCAGGAATACAAGAATGAAGTTGAAAAACAAACAGGAAAAAGTATTAAGACACTAAGATCTGATCGAGGTGGTGAATACTTGAGTGCCGAGTTCCTGGATTACCTAAAAGAGAATGGAATTCTCTCTCAGCTTACTCCTCCATACACTCCGCAACATAACGGTGTATCGGAGAGACGGAACCGAACCCTATTGGATATAGTACGGTCCATGATGAGTAACGCTGAGTTACCGCGATCATTCTGGGTATATGCGCTAGAATCAGCCGCATACCTTTTGAACCGAGTTCCCACTAAGACTGTGCCTACCACACCATATGAGTTATGGAGTGGGAAGAAACCCTATCTTCAATACCTGAAGATTTGGGGATGTCCAGCTTTTTTCAAAAAGCAGCATGCGGACAAACTCGAGACATGCTCAGTAACATGTACTCTAATTGTCTCTATATTACATGTTGATAAAGCCCTTAGGATATGTACTCGACTACTGGGACTATAATGAGATCATACTAGTGGGGCCATGGTAGTCGACGAGTACATCCTATAACTGTTCCTAGTCGAGGGTGTATCGAGACAGGGCATCGATGCACCAGAGTAGACTAGCGTATACGCATCTTGACCCATATGATGGGCAATGGATGATCCCATATCCATCGGTGTTTTACATCAAGGATGGTGTACGGGTGCTCAGTGGAGACTGGGTACACTGGACGGACTCGCCGAGAACTCCCAGATGGTATTATACATCACCTCAGATGGCAGTTCTCCGGTGACACTGGTACAGAGTAGTCTGTTGACCCGAGATCGTCATAGAGTCTTGTGTGATTCCCACTGTGCTTTGATTTCCATCATACCACGTCCAAGAGGGCGTGCAAAAAGGTGGCTTTTGGGTACAGTCCCGAATCACATGGAGGCAATGAGCGATAGGAGGGGATTCGTCTCTCCCGGTATATGGAGTTGATGTTGTGCTGTGTTCAATTGGCTATAACCGGAAATCCCTGGCCAGGGTTGCTGAGATTTACTGGTAAGTGTTATCAGTAGTTTCTCGAACTGTTATAGACCTCATATCGACACGACTTATCGAGCTACTGGGGTCTGACGTTTACCACCCCTAGGCGAGATATGCAACATATCAGACGACGAGACCGGACTGTACAGGAGTGTTACTGTTTGGATTCATAGGAGAATGTACAGGCTTGCTTGTTGATCTTCTGAGCGCTCAATACCTAGGTAGCTGTTACGTTTAGCTGACCGCTTGCAGCTTGTGGGTGTTTGATATGATCATCACCTACTGCTGACGTATTGACGATTCTTTAGAGTCCTACACAGAGGTTTCTTGACTCAGGAAAAACGGAGTAGGGGCACGTATGAGATATGTGCGGGACCGAGGATAATGCGATATGAGATACCGTATTCTATTCTCGCGATATTTGATATCAGCCGGGTCATCGGATCAAGTGTTGATTCGATGAATCGGTACGGATAAATATTAGTCGGTTATATGCGATATAGCCGGATTGTCGGATCAAGTGTTGATTCGATAATTTAATGTATAATAATATATATGATATATTAAATTACATTAACTAATATTAGCTCACTAAAAGATTCTTTTTCTCACTCGGGTAATACATTGATATATATGCGATATATGTTAAATGTATTATTTTATTTGGTTACAATAAATATTATATATGTGATATATAATATTGTAACATGATATGATAACTAATGCAACATGTTTAGTGGAGTTTAAACATGATTAGGGTTTGGATTAGGGTTAAGCTTTCTAGATGATTCTAGAAGGTTTTGGTTTTGTTTTGTGAAAGATATTTTCAAGTAACTCATTCTTAACCTAACCCAAACCCTAACCCTTGTTAATTCTCTACATGAGTTTGCTTTACCATGGTTGCATTATTCATCATATTAATTCTTTTTCTATTCATCACAAAAGAAATGGATCATTATTCATCTTCTTCTTCCTTCATTCTTTCATGAAAAAGCTTTCTAGATTTTTTTCAAGTGATGAATAAATGTGAGAAAAAGATAAATAAAGAGAGCAAAAATCCTACTTCATCATCCTCATCTTCCCTTGCCATTTAGATGAGGGTGTCCACATCATTTCATGAGTGTTAGCTTGTGTTAACGAAACTTCAAGGTAGATCATCTTAGTATCGAAGATTGGAAGCAAAGGTTGCATCTTTCTCTTCGTGGAACCTCTCGAGAGTCCGGAACCCGATGATCGCAGCGAAGGGACCAAAACACGGAGCATATGAAGTGAAGGACCGGATCTACAAAGGTTGTTATCCCTCTCACTTAGTGTTAAAGTGTTTAGCATGTTAGTTTTCGCCTAATCTCTAGTTTAAAGATCCGGCTTCGGATTGTTCGACACGGCTAATTTTTAAATCGGGCATGGTTGATGCCTCGTAGAACCTTGTGCGCGTGCCTAGCAACCCTACAGTGGTATCAGAGCCAAGCTAGAGCTTTAGGCGAAGTCTAGACGAAGTTTAAAGTCCGATCGGAACCGGAAAACCCGATATAACCCCTTCTCTGGAAATTTTCTGAAAATTTGGATTTTTGTGAATTAAAAATTGCCAAAAAATTCAGCAGGGAATTCTATGAGTTACTGTGAAGCACGTGATGCTAACTCGACAAAAGAGGCACGGAACCGCGGCCCAACCCTGGGTTTCGCGGCGGTTCCGCGCCCATTTTGCTGAGTTACACCACGTGGCTTGCACAGTAATTCTTGTCTTGAAGTGCTGAGTCTTCTGGAAATTTTTATATTTTACTCAACAGTTGAGTTTTTCTGGGGTTGTTTTGGGGATTCGATTATTCGATCGAATTGTCTAATGTTGTCTATGTGTTGTCCGGATAATTTTAGAAACTGTTAAAAAGTTCGAACGGATATCAATAACTCACTTTTTCCCCTGTCGGAAATTTTTTCAAAAGTTGGATTTTTCCTCGTGTTTTTAAGAACGTTCTAAGTCGTGCAAGTAACGCGGTGGACCCTCTAGAAGACAACAATCCTTAACTCGATTATGTGACCGTCTTGAACTGCTTTTTGAAGCTTAGGGTTTGGGGCAGTACGGCGTGCCACATGTCAGGCGTTGGCTTGACCCTTCTACGGCTGGACCATTGGTACTATGGCATGTGATGGGTGTTTTTAAACTGATTTCAAGTGTTGAGATATATTGGGGAAATCTTGGGTGTTTGATGATTCGATCGGAAAGTTTAACTTTGTCTATTTATCTGGAATGTGATACAATATTTGGAATCCACAGGTAGTTATGAGATAACTGATTTGAATATTATAAACATAGCAGTTTAGTCTCAGATGATCGGTTGCCACGGAATTTTGATGTGATCAAAAGTCTGTCGCAATCACGTAGCGTACGCAGATACTCGTCGGGTAAACTTAATAGACAGCTACACCTCTTAGCCCCGACCAAGTGACTGTAGGAGAACCCCGTCGCCGAAAGCATCCGTTTGGGTGCTCGCGGCAGCGGTGTTCCGCCTTAGTGCACTTCGTCGACGGCATCTGGGGGTGCGGCCGTCTACTAAAGTTTGCGACGAGCATTCGATCAGGACGTCGGGAATCTTGTTGAATTGCCCGACTTGATATTGAAAAGAGTTTTCGATAATGAGACTAAAATGCGGGGTTTATAATTGTTAGGCATGTGATGTCTAAGGAATTCATCTGGTTAGGCATGCGATGTCTAAGGAGGTTGCGGATTCCAACTGTTGTAGTTTTACACTTTCTTTTCTGTGACCGTAAGCGTAGTATGTGGTGTATCGCCGGCTTCGTTGCTATACATTAACGATAATCGGGATACGCATACTTGCTTACGTTGATGATATGAGATATTATGTGTTGCTGTGATATGTTCTATTGGATCGTCGCGTTTTGAATAGCCGGGGGTTTTATGTGAGATGAGATTTTTTCTTTTTCATTCATGTAAAATTCATTTGTATGTAATATTCTTTTATTGGGGCACTTCCAGGTAGCGGAAGATGTCACCGTTGTATATTATTTACTTTTCCGCATTAGGTAGACCCAAGGCGGGGAGCACAAGTAACCGGGTTCTAGGGTCCAGTGGGAGACCATCTCGAGGAGTCGAGACCGGGTCTCCTAACCCTAGAATTGGCTGTGTTGCTTGCCGCTCTCGTAGGGGTCTAGGGATGTGGGTTTGGCTATTCATCGCGACCGTGGAATCCGTGTTTTATACATGCTCGTATTGAAAACACGGATGTCCTAGTATATCCAATATTTCATATATGTTCTTCTGCTGCAATGTTCTGTGATGAGATCATATTACTGCCTGTGACGAATGTTTATATTATATATATGAGATATATGTTATATTGCAGATTTCGTTTCAACTGTGATGCTTGGGAAGCATAATAAAATGGGACTTCATTAATGAGATTAATGAAATAAAAGAAACCTAAGATGTTGTAGAAACTTGTTTATAAAAACTGGTAGCTCTAGTTCTTGCTTTGCATAGCGGTGTTCCTTGTAGAACATCCAACACCTTATTCGATAAGGAAAGGACCGAGATCCCTTCACCGGGAGTGACTCCTTTAGCAATAACTGGCAGATGCTACAAACTCGGTTTGTCTTTTGATTGCTTCTATAGTTCTTGCTTTGCACAGCGGTATATATGATATATCCTGCACCTTATTCGATGAGGAAAAGGCCGACGATCCCTTCACCGGGAGTGACCCCTTTAGCTAAACTAGAAAGGCCTCAAAAACATTCCATTTAAAATCACTCGATTCTACAACGATATCAAGTTCATTACGCAAAGGGTTTTCTGAAAAACCCGTCGTAGCCCTCCGTCATTTCAGATAAGTAATAGTTAGTATTCGTGCTGCGTTTGTTGACCTTGTCAAGGCGTAGTGTGCGGTAGCTGATTACTGCTTATCTGTATAAGCATATGATGCGATTGGATTAGGTTAGTCGTGCGACTTTGTTGACCTTGTCAAGGGTCGTGCGGGTGGGTTTAATTCAATCAGGAAATGACGGGTTGAACTTGACTTGCGGTCTATGGTTTGTTGACCTTGTCAAGGTCATAGATCGCTTGGGGCAAAATATTATTGGGAATTTCAAGTGTTGAAATTTGCAATGAGATTGCATACCTTCTATGAGATAGTTGGATCCCGATACCCGCTGCGAGTAAGAGTTACTCCTGGGAAAGTTTTACACATTACAATTAGCCGATCAAGTAGGTGTCTAGAAAGGTGTTAACGGGGTTACGCCTCTGGGAAAACGAGGTTTACTTTAATTAGGTTCGTGCGAGAGCACGGGGGACCTCCCTCAAAGTACCGACACTGGCCTGGCTGAAAGATTGGCGAACTTGTAGCGTGTAATTAATCCCGGCTAGTCTTTCCTTTTAGGGTTTGAAGGAAGATTTGATTAAAACAGTGGGAGACATCCTGATTAGATATATTATATAACCAATCTAATCTTGCAAGAGCATACGCTGAGTGTTTTCTTCTCTCTCACTCCAGGTAGCGACCAAATCACGCCTTAATCAAGATAATAAAACGGATATATTGACCGAACCCGCTTGTTATACTGAGCTTGGGAACGTTGGTCCCGCTCCAACTTATAATTGTTATAAGAAAGAGCAGGAAATTGGGGAATACCAGATTTCCCGTGCCGCCCAAACGAAGAAAGTGCATGCTGATGCATCATCTTCGGGTGTGTTCATTACAGAGAACTGTTTCTCAGTATCCTTTACGTCCTGGGTATGAGATACCGGATCAGGATCCCGCATATGTAATCTGTTACATGGGCTACAGATAGGTAGAGAACTGAGAACGGGTGATAAGTTTCATGAGATAGAAAACGGTGCAAGTGTTGCAGCCAAGTCTGTTGGTCACTATCACCCTGTATTACCAGAATACATTGATTCTGAACAAATGTTATTAGATACCGAACCTGATATACAACATCATATCAGTTTCTTTATTAGTAAAGAAGTGATATAATTTTGTATTGTTGGATAATGTTTTGAACATTTCCTATATCAAGAGTTGATCGATTCAGGCACGTTATCTAAAAGCATTGATGTTCTAAATCAAACTACAGTTCTTAGTATACGGAACACATACAAGAGGAAGAGTTCAGATATGAACGAATCCTTCTTGAGGTATTGTAGACTAGGTCATATCAATGCGACCCGACTAGCTAAGTTACATATAGATGCATATTTAAACTAGTTTGAATTTATATCTTGTGAAACTTGCCGGTAATGTCACAAAGATAAGATGACCACAGCTCTGTTTATTGGAAACAGAGAAAGAGTTAGTGAACTCTTGGGATTGATACATGTTGATGTATGTAAGGTCCCATGTCTACACATGCCAAGATCGGTTCTTTCTACTTCATTACATTCTCTGATAATCTCTCAAGATTCAGACATATGTTTCTGTTGAAACACAGGTCCGAAGCTTTTGAGATATTCACAGAATATAAATTAGAAGTAGAGAACCAAAAATGGGTATAAGTATTATGTCCTTTGATGTGATCAAGGAGGAGAATACTTGAGTACGGAATTCCTGGACTATTCTAAAGGAGAATGAGATTCTCTCTCAGCATTACTCCTCCGTATACACCACAGCACGTCGGTGTATCGGGGCGGAGCAATAGCACCCTATGTGATATGGTGTGCTCTATGATGAGTACTACTGAGTTTCCTATTTCCTTTAGGGAGTTATGCACTTGTGAAGTTGCATACCTATTGAATAGGGTTCAAATCAAATCAGTTGCCTACCACTTCATATGTGATATGGAAAGGGAAGAGCCCATATCTTAAGTTTGTTAAGATTTGGGGTTGTCCGGCCTATGTCTAAAAACAAAATCTGAACAAGCTCGAGGCAAGGTCTGTTTTGTACAACTGGAATGGTTCCAGCTATACAAACTGCAGCTGATGATTTGGTAGAACCAAAGAATTCAATAGTTTCCAATGAACCTCAGCCTCTCCGCCGATCTAGTAGGGTTCCTCACCCACCTGAGAGATACTTCGGTTTCTCTATGACAGTGGGAGCGAGGATTGCATCATGAGATGATGACCCAACTAGTTTCGAGCTGGCCATCAGGAGTAGGACTCTGTAAGAATGGCTGGATGCTTAGCGATCTGAGATGGAATCCTTATACACCAACAAAGTATGGACTTTGGTTGCTTTATCTGAAGGGTTAAATCCCCATCAGGAGCAAGTATATCTTGAGAAGATTACTTGGTGTACATGGAAAAGTTGAGACTTTCAAAGCTAGACTTGTTAAAGGTTTGCATCATTGACCAGGTATGGATTATGTTGAAACCTTTTCTAAGGATCTATGCTTAAGTCCATCCAGATCCTACTTGCCACGCCTACATACCATGACTACGATATCTAGTGGTTGGGTGTCATGACTGCTTTTCTAAGTGATGTTTTAGAAGAGAACGTCTATAAGTACACAGCCAGAGGGCTTCGTAGACAGTGGGAGCAGCGGAAACGTGTACAAGATGTTTTATATGATAAAACAGGCATCGCGGAGTTGGAACATCTGTTTTGATGTGGTAGTCAAAGAGTTTGACTTCATCAAAATGGTAGATGAACCTTATATATACAAAAAGGTAGTAGAGAGTATGGTGGTGATCCTCGTAGAGTACGTGGATGACATACTCTTGATAGGGAAGGAGTTTCCTATGCTACGCTCGGTCAATCTCCGCTTATCACAAGGATTCTCCATATAGGATCAAAGTGATACCTCCTGAATCCTGGATTTTGGATCTATGAGATAGATCTAATTGGATGTTAGGATTCTCTCTAGTTGTAGTGAGATGGTATCAATCGATCGTGGGGAGAATCACTGGAAAGGTTCCAGGGTGATAAGAACGACTGAATGTTAGTCGCAGGCATTGTCTTTACCCTCAGTGGAGGGACGGTATGCTAGAAGAGTTCCAAGCTAGATACCGTGACATACTAGACGATTAAAGGCAAGATACATCGTTACTAATGATGCTACCAAAAAGGCAGTTTGGATATATAAGTTCATGAGATGAACTTCGTTCCTACCATTGTGTGACAATGGAGTTGTGGCTTTAGCCAAGGAACTACCGTCCCATCAGAAATCCAGATATAATTCTTAGGCAGTATCACCTGATCATGGAGATGGTTGATCTCTAGGGAGATCGAGGTTAGGAGAGTAGACACAGAGGACAACAGCGCGGATCCACTCGCAAAGGCCTTTTTCCCAGTAGAGACTTTTACGGGATGGTTGAGTATGAGATACTTCAACCACAGCTAATTGTTGGGTATGTGATACCACAACAGATGGCCCTAGTGCAAGTGGGAGATTGTTAGTTATATGTATGCCTTAGAGGCCATTACTGTACATACGATGTATATTGTAGTGGATCCTAGGATATATATAGGGAGGACTTTCTTGCTCGACATGATAGTACGCTATCTGGTTGTACTTTATCTTAACATGTACTCTGATTGTCTCTATATTACATGTTGATAAAGCCCTTAGGATATGTACTCGACTACTGGGACTATGATGAGATCATACTAGTGGGGCCACGGTAGTCTACGAGTACATCCTATAACTGTTCCTAGTCGAGGGTGTATCGAGACAGGGCATCGATGCACCAGAGTAGACTAGCGTATACACATCTTGACCCATATGATGGGCGATGGATGATCCCATATCCATCGGTGTTTGACATCAAGGATGGTGTACGGGTGCTCAGTGGAGACTGGGTACACTGGACGGACTCACCGAGAACTCCCAGATGGTATTATACCTCATGTCAGATGGCAGTTCTCCGGTGACACTGGTACAGAGTAGTCTGTTGACCCGAGATCGTCATAGAGTCTTGTGTGATTCCTACTGTGCTTTGATTTCCATCATACCACGTCCAAGAGGGCGTGCAAAAAGGTGGCTTTTGGGTACAGTCCCGAATCACATGGAGGCAATGAGCGATAGGAGGGGATTCGTCTCTCCTGGTATAGGGAGTTGATGTTGTGCTGTGTTCGATTGGCTATAACTGGAAATCCCTGGCCAGGGTTACTGAGATTTACTGGTAAGTGTTATCAGTAGTTTCTCGAACTGTTATAGATCTCATATCGACACGACTTATCGAGCTACTGGGGTCTGACGTTTACCACCCCTAGGCGAGATATGCAACATATCAGACGACGAGACCGGACTGTACGGGAGTGTTACTATTTGGATTCACAGGAGAATGTACAGGCTTGCTTGTTGATCTTCTGAGCGCTCAATACCTGGGTAGCTGTTACGTTTAGCTGACCGCTTGCAGCTTGTGGGTGTTTGATATGATCATCACCTACTGCCGGCGTATTGACGATTCTTTAGAGTCCTACACAGAGGTTTCTTGACTCAGGAAAAACGGAGTAGGGGCACGTATGAGATATGTGCGGGACCGAGGATAATGCGATATGAGACACCGTATTCTATTCTCGCGATATTTGATATCAGCCGGGTCATCGGATCAAGTGTTGATTCGATGAATCGGTACGGATAAATATTAGTCGGTTATATGCGATATAGCCGGATTGTCGGATCAAGTGTTGATTCGATAATTTAATGTATAATAATATATATGATATATTAAATTACATTAACTAATATTAGCTCACTAAAAGATTCTTTTTCTCACTCGGGTAATACATTGATATATATGCGATATATGTTAAATGTATTATTTTATTTGGTTACAATAAATATTATATATGTGATATATAATATTGTAACATGATATGATAACTAATGCAACATGTTTAGTGGAGTTTAAACATGATTAGGGTTTGGATTAGGGTTATGCTTTCTAGATGATTCTAGAAGGTTTTGGTTTTGTTTTGTGAAAGATATTTTCAAGTGACTCATTCTTAACCTAACCCAAACCCTAACCCTTGTTAATTCTCTACATGAGTTTGCTTTACCATGGTTGCATTATTCATCATATTAATTCTTTTTCTATTCATCACAAAAGAAATGGATCATTATTCATCTTCTTCTTCCTTCATTCTTTCATGAAAAAGCTTTCTAGATTTTTTTCAAGTGATGAATAAATGTGAGAAAAAGATAAATAAAGAGAGCAAAAATCCTACTTCATCATCCTCATCTTCCCTTGCCATTTAGATGAGGGTGTTCACATCATTTCATGAGTGTTAGCTTGTGTTAACGAAACTTCAAGGTAGATCATCTTAGTATCGAAGATCGGAAGCAAAGGTTGCATCTTTCTCTTTGTGGAACTTCTCGAGAGTCCGGAACCCGATGATCGCAGCGAAGGGACCAAAACACGGAGCATATGAAGTGAAGGACCGGATCTACAAAGGTTGTTATCCCTCTCACTTAGTGTTAAAGTGTTTAGCATGTTAGTTTTCGCCTAATCTCTAGTTTAAAGATCCGGCTTCGGGTTGTTCGGCATGGCTAATTTTTAAATCGGGCATGGTTGATGCCTCGTAGAACCTTGTGCGCGTGCCTAGCAACCCACAGCTCAGTACTGTGCAAGTTTGTGGGATATCCAAAGAACTCCAGGGGGTATCTTTTCTATTATGCAGAGGAACAAAAGGTCTTTGTTTCTCGTAATGCCCACTTTCTGGAACATCAGTTCTTAGAAAAGGAAATAAGTGGGAGCGCAATAGAATTGGAAGAAATTCCAGAACCACAAGCTATTACTGAAAGCTTAGTAGAACCAGAGGGTTCGAAAGATCATGACATTCCTATGCCGCTCCGCAGGAGTAGTAGGCAGTCTCATCCGCCCGAGAGATACTACGGTTTTCTCATAGACGGGGATAGAGAAGATTGCATCATTGATAGTGATGAGCCGACTAGCTTCCAGCAAGCCATTCAGAGCGTTGACTCGGTAAAATGGCTGGATGCAATGCGGACCGAAATGGAGTCCATGTACACTAACAAAGTATGGACGTTGGACATTGCTTCAGATGGGGTAAAACCCGTAGGATGCAAGTAGATCTTCAAAGGGAAGATTGGTGTAGATGGACAGGTTGAGACCTATAAAGGTAGACTTGTTACAAAGGGTTTTCGTCAAAGACCTGGTTTGGACTATGACGAAACCTTTTCTCCAGTGGCTATGCTGAAATCCATTCGGATCCTTCTTGCCATTGCTGCCTTCCATGATTATGAGATTTGGCAGATTGACGTAAAGACCGCTTTTCTAAATGGAAATTTAGAGGAGTGTGTCTATATGGACCAGCCAGAGGGTTTCATTCAGAATGGGAGCAGCGGAAAGGTGTGCAAGTTGCTCAAGTCCATTTATGGACTAAAGCAGGCATCGCGGAGTTGGAACATCTGTTTTGATGAGACGGTCAAGGAATTTGGCTTTATCAAAAATCCAGATGAACCATGCATCTATAGTAGATTTGTAGCGAGAACTGTAGTATTCCACGTTTTATACATGGATGACATTCTCTTAATAGGAAATGACATTCCTATGCTACAATATGTCAAAGGGTTCTTGTCACACAGGTTCTCCATGAAAGACCTGGGTGATGCCTCATACATTCTGGCGATCCGGATCTACCGTGACAGATCCAAGAGGATATTAGGACTCTCACGGTCCAGGTACATCGACACCATACTGAAAAGATTCAGTGTGGAAGATTCCAAGCGCGATAATCTACCGGCTTGTTGTAACACCTTAGGATAAGGGTTAGTGTATAATTATAATTAAATAATGATTTTTAATAAAAAGTTTACCAAACCGTGTTTTAAATATTTTTCCTAATTTAATAAACATTTTTCCAAAATTTTCCTAGGCTTGCACACACATGTGCATGTAAACTAGGGTTTTTAAATCAAGGAAATACCATAATTATTAACCATGGTGGGTTAATTGTAGGATTAATTCTTTTGGATTCTTAAATGGGTTTAATTAATTAGTTAAACTAAAGGGTTACTTTAATTTGAATTTAGGGTTAAGTGTTGACTTGTGAGAGAGAGAGAGAGGGCATCATGGCTCAAGCCATGCTTGCATTAAATGAGGTGAGAGAGAGTGAGGGGTGACTTTTGTGTGTGATGATTGAGGTAGCCTCTCATTTCTTTTTGTGTTTTTCTCTCATACTCTCACAACACACCAACACACTCACACACACACTTACCTCTTCAAGCAGCAGCAGAAGCAACTGAAGCAGCAGCAAAAGCAACAGAAGCAGCAGCAGAAGCACAAGCAGCAGCAGCAACATTCAGCAGCAGCAGAGGCAGTGAGCAGCAGCAGCAGCCCCAGATCCCTGTGCAGCGACTTCCCTTCACTTCTTCTCCTTCCTGCAGCTCCCTAGGGTCGAGAGTGAGGTATAATCCCTATCTTGCTTCACTAGTTTGCCTTGTTAGTGTAGTTTTGCATCGGTTATTAGAATTTAGTGTGTTTTAGTGCGATATGGGGTGATTAGTGTGAACTTTGTGCTAGTGAGGTGTAGATTAGTTCCAGTAGGATGATTGTGGTCTGTTGAGGCCATTGTAACTTAGTCGAAACCCTATTACACTAAAATACCACCAGATTTCATATTTGATGCAAAATGTCGTATTTGGGCAAAATGTGAGTTTTCTGGAACTGCTATCAACTCGGTGAGTGCAGATTGATTTTGGGAAGACTGTAGTGTAGTGGAGTAGAGATAATGCACCAGGTGAAACCCGACCCCCATACAGCTACAGTAGGCCGCCAATTTCCTCATTCTGGCCGCCAATTGCGGCCAGATGGGTAGGGTTTGGGTTGGGGTTTGGTCCAGTGGGTGTCTGCTACTGTGGGTAGTGTTTTGGTATATATATATTTTTAAGATCAATTCTGTAGGAAAATCTGGGACCAAATACCTGTTTTGCCGTTTTTCTAAACCTTCGCGACACGCGTGATACGTGAGTAGGGTTGGGTTCTGCGTATCGCGGCGCGTCGGGGTAGTTTTGTGGCGCGTGAGTACACGTTTTAGCGTATCGCGCACACGCGCGATTGGTTTGCGACACAGGTTTCTCGTTGGATTATAATGTCGCGTTTTGTGACTTAAGCTTATGTGTGATATGTATACGTGATTCTAGGTTCGCAGGCCAGTGAGACGGACGCTGCGAAGAAGGGCAAGCAAGTGGTTGGATACACTTAGCGCGAGACACGGTGAGTAGATTTCACATCTACGGGGATATCGCCCGCATGGCGTTATGCGTCAGGGCTGATAGGATCTTAGTATTACATATTGCATTTACCTATGGACTGTCATCTCATATTGCATTTCCCTGCTATGTGTTATTGATATATGCTAGAACTGATAGAACACCACACTATTACTAACGGTTTATGTTGCACGAGCACTATTTACATGCTACACACACACCGTTAGTAATTGCCATGCCACACTCACTGTAGAACTGCCATGATTATACTGTTGTGTTATTGCTATAGTTCACCATACATTGGATTGACTTATTGATGATGGATTTTTCATGTGATTTCTGTTTTGAGGACCGTGGAATTATTTAAGGAAAGATATGCTATTTTGAAAACCCGGTACCTCGTGATATGATATTTTGGTGTGTCCACCACGCGTTTTCTCGGTGCTGAGACGTGTGCTTGAAACCCGATTCGAGGAGTGGATGTTCCGTTTGCGGGTTCGTGGTGGGCCCGGTATGGTTCCCCTCGGCGAGATGATCGATGGGATTTGCCGATTGAGTCTGGAGGCGGGCGAGTACCTACCGGTGATTGGTTGGACCTGGCAGTTGTCCGGAGGATACTGACCAGAGTCGAGTGATGGATGCGGGATGACCGTGCTGCCGGGGCCGAGGGCCGATACCGCAGACGGACCCCGTGGGGCCGGTCCAGATTGACGGCGCCCGATATTTGAGGATTTACGTGTCGATGCTGGACACGGGTATTTTATGATGTTTTGGGTGCCGATGTTGGGCACTCGTGATTCCTCCGAGATATACAGGATTTGAGGGCCGATGGGTGTGCCGGCGCCTGAGTATATGTGGGATTTGGGTGCAGTTTGAGGCACCGATCATTGCTTTCCATGTTGACATAGTCCATGTAGATATTATTTATCCCATACTCAGTATTGATTACTATACATCTCATCCTGTGGCATTTACCTGTTAGAGTACATGCATTACTACTGTATCCACTGTTGACATGCATTGATATCATCTGCTGGCATTAGTAGAGCCACGCTATATGTGCATGCCTGCGATCACCTTTATATGTTATCTCTATTCACGAGTTGGCAACTCACCCCCGTTGTGCCACAGTGTTTGCAGGTTGCCTTTGGGAGTAGTCACGGCTGGCTGTTTCCTCATCTTTTGGCACAGATACCCCTTTTGAGCAGAGATAGCTCTTTTGCTGTTTAGGTGGGTTTTGTACGGTATCTGTTATCTTTCAGTTGTATATTGATGTATCTAGTACTCTCCATCTACCTTATGTATTGACTTAGAGACAGTTGTGAGGACGATATGTATGATTTTATATTCTGGTGTCGAGCTCGCATGTGAGCCGACGTTACTTTATGCAGTTTTATCTTTTATGATATTGTCCTTGTTTTACTGTGTATTCTTCGCTACGGCGTCGTATATCATATTGTGATGCTTTATTCTCGTCACTTGTTATTTCCGCCACACCTCACTTTTACCCGATTTTCGGGGCTAATGTTTTTAAGAGGAAATGTTACCAAAATTATAAAACTCATAACTTTTGAACTTGAAAGGGGTTTCTACTAAATAAATGGAAGTTTTTCAGACATTTACTATTGCTTTTACAAAATGTTTTAAATCACTCTATATTTATTGGTTTTGATTTCTGGGTTCGGCTTACTTAGCCGCGTTGCGCCTGTAGACGTTGCGTGGTTAAGTGCCGGTCACGAGTCGAATTCTCGGGTCGTGACAAAGTTGGTATCAGAGCATAGGTTTTACCTTCGGAGTGTAGGATGACCCTGGTATGATGGAGTAGGTAGCTGCAGCAGGGTAGCGTAGCGTGCGTATGTTCCGCGGCATACTCACGACACGGTACTCCGCTTACGCGACCTTAGGACTTGTTGATTTGATTCCTCCTTATATTCTTGTGATTCGATTTCCGTGTTCTTATCGAATCCAAATTTTCTTTCAGCCAATATGCCGCCTAAGACTACGAGGGCACAGAGAGCGGCCGCGAGGGCCGAGATTCGTGTTGACTCGTCTGAGACGAGGACTGATCCGGGCAGTACGCCGGTCGTACCTGAGCAGGCTGTTCCTGCCGTGACAGAGCAGATTGCATCGTTGGGGGCTGGTATGCAGGAGATGCGCCAGATGATAGGATCGCTAGTAGAGACGCTTCGAGCGCAGCGACCAGAGGTAGCTCCACCAGTTCCAGAGACCGCGATGGTGCCTACCGCACAGCCAGTTGCCCCTGCAGCCACGGAGGTGATTACAGTATCGCTATCAGAGTTCATGAGGCTGAAGCCTCCAGTTTTCACAGGCACCGATACAGCCGAGGACCCACAGTCTTTCATAGACAGGATGGCCAGGATATGTCGTTCCCTCAGATGTGCAGATGCGAGATGGGTTGAGTTCGCGAGCTTTCGCCTGGAAGGTCTTGCGCAGAAATGGTGTGATTCAGTGGAGAAGGGCAGAGCAGCAGGTCTTCCTCCTATGACCTGGACGGAGTTCGTGACTATATTTCTAGCCCGTTTCCTTCCTCGGAGTGTTAGAGATGCCCGAGCACGCAGGTTTGAGTCTTTGCGCCAGACGTCAGGGATGACAGTGGCAGAGTATGACGTACTGTTTACAGAGCTAGCAGTCTACGCCCCACATCTAGTGGCCACCGAGGAGTTGCGAGTCCGGAGATTTGTTCGAGGCTTGATTTCACCAGTGTTCCTCGCGATCAGCGCGCAGCACTACGAGACCTATGCAGCAGCTGTAGACGCAGCCCTAGTGGTCGAGGAGCACCTTGTTGAGACTTCGGTATTTCCAGAGCCGAAGAGAGTTCGTACCAGTATTTTCGCACGGAGGCAGTCATTCAGACGCCGCGACAGGTATCGTTCCGGTACGAGGGGTAGCAGAGATTCGGGACGGGGTCGGATGTTTAGTTCGTATCCCCAGGACGGTCAGCAGTCGCCGCGGGGTTGCTACAGATGTGGCAGCCTACTTCACCTCGTTCGAGATTGTCCAGAGACACACCGGAGGGAGGCGGCAGCACCGCATGTTACCTTACCACCTTCACCACCCCAGAGGGCGTTGCCCGTTGCGCCTACCGTTGCTCCGCGCCAGACTTATGCTCAGAGAGGTCATGGGCGTGGAGGAGTTGCTCAGAGAGGACGAGATGACCGAGGCAGAGGTCAGTCAGTTACAGCTGGTGGACAGGCGAGGGTCTTTGCTTTGACACATCAGGACGCGCAGGCGTCCAATGCAGTGGTTTCAGGTATCCTCCCTGTATGTTCAGTTGATGCACATGTATTGTTCGATCCCGGATCCACACACTCGTACGTATCCACACACTTCGTGCCGAGGTTGGGTAGAGAGTCCGGCTTACTTGATCAGCCGCTTGTGGTGACTACTCCTGTGGGAGAGTCGTTTGTGGCTAGGCACGTGTTCCGATCCTGTATCGTCTGTATTGGCGAGAGAGAGTTGCCTGTCGACTTGATCCTTCTGGAGATGTTGGACTTCGACGTTCTTTTGGGCATGGATTGGTTAGCCACGTGTTATGCTTCTTTGGACTGCCGTGAGAAGACAGTGAGATTCTGTTTCCCCGGTGAGTCGGTTTTTGTTGTGTTGGGGGACCGTAGTGCCGCCCCTCACAGTGTGATTTCTTCTTTCCGCGCTGGACAGCTTTTGAGGAAGGGATGTCAGGGATTTCTCGCTTATGTTCGCGATGCTCGCGCTACGGAGGTTCCATTGGATCAGGTTCCGGTAGTTAGCGAGTTTCCTGATGTGTTCCCTGACGAGCTTCCTGGGTTGTCGCCCGAGCGCGACATTTCTTTCTGTATTGATTTGGTTCCTGGTTCGGGGCCTATTTCTATACCGCCCTATCGGATGGCCCCGGCGGAACTTCGTGAGCTGAAGGGTCAGTTGCAAGATTTGCTGGACAAGGGACTTATTCGACCCAGTGTTTCTCCTTGGGGTGCTCCAGTCCTGTTCGTCAGGAAGAAGGATGGCAGTTTGCGTCTTTGTATCGATTACCGCCAGCTGAACAGGGTGACAGTGCGGAACAGGTATCCTTTGCCGCGTATCGACGATTTGTTCGACCAGCTTCAGGGGGCAGGGTACTTTTCGAGGATCGATTTACGATCGGGCTATCATCAGCTGCGGGTTCGACAGGAGGACATTCCCCGGACAGCTTTCCGTACGCGCTATGGCCATTACGAGTTTTTGGTGATGTCGTTCGGACTCACCAATGCGCCAGCAGCCTTCATGGATTTGATGAACCGTATTTTCCGGCCTTATTTGGATCTATTCATCATAGTCTTCATCGACGATATCTTGGTGTATTCCCGGAGTAGTGAGGAGCATGAGCAGCACCTGCGGGTTACATTGCAGACATTGAGGGAGCACCCGCTTTATGCGAAATTCTCCAAGTGTGCTTTTTGGCTAGACAGCGTGGACTTCTTGGGTCACGTGATTTCACGAGACGGTATATGTGTTGACCCGAGGAAGATCGAGGCCGTTCAGCGTTGGCCCAGACCCACATCGGTGATGGAGATTCGCAGCTTTTTGGGATTGGCCGGTTATTACAGGCGTTTTGTGCAGGACTTCTCACGTATTGCTACACCGTTGACCGGGTTGACCCGGAAGGGAGTTCCCTTCGATTGGACGGAGGAGTGCGAGCACAGTTTTCAGCAGTTACGGACACGGCTGACGACGGCACCGGTGTTATCTTTACCTTCCGGATCGGGTGGATTTGTGGTCTTTTGTGATGCTTCTCGAGTGGGATTGGGATGCGTTCTGATGCAGCATGATAGGGTGATCGCGTATGCCTCGCGACAATTGAAGAAGCACGAGCAGAACTACCCCACTCATGATTTGGAGATGACAGCAGTGGTCTTCGCACTTAAGATCTGGCGACATTACTTATACGGTGAGTCGTGCCAGATATTTACGGATCACAAGAGTCTGAAATACATATTCCAGCAGCGGGACCTGAACCTTCGACAGCGTCGATGGATGGAGTTAGTGAAGGATTACGACTGCGAGATCTTATATCACCCGGGCAAGGCAAATGTGGTGGCGGATGCTTTGAGCAGGAGGCCCGGGAGTAGTTTATCTTGTTTGAGCGCAGTACAGGAGCAGTCATCCGCAGATTGGCAGATATTATGCGACAGTCGAGTACAGTTCGAGTTCACACCGATTGGAGGACAGATAGCGCACGTCCGTGCACGCCCACAGTTGATTGATCGTATACGTGAGGCACAGCTCAGTGATGACCAGTGTTCAGAGATCATGGCACAGATGGGACAGGACCGATTTTCCGAGTTCGTGATCGATGATCAGGGGATACTACGGTTTGGAGTCAGACTGTGCGTACCTGATACTGGGGGACTGAGGCGCGAGATTCTTGAGGAGGCACATCGATCGGTGTATAGCGTACATCCCGGTTCCACCAAGATGTATCATGATATGAGAGATGTTTATTGGTGGGACGGAATGAAAAGGGACATTGCAGATTTTGTATCGAGATGCCTGACTTGTCAGCAAGTCAAGGCTGAGCACCAGAGGCCCGCGGGAGAGCTACAACCGTTACCCATTCCGGAGTGGAAATGGGAACAGATTTCGATGGACTTCGTGGTGGGTCTACCCAGGACTAGTCGGGGGTATGACTCCATCTGGGTGATCGTGGATCGTTTGACGAAAGCGGCTCACTTCCTACCGGTGAAGACGACTTTCGGATTTACTCAGTATGCCCAGATCTATATTGACGAGATAGTGCGACTACACGGAGTCCCGACGTGCATTGTGTCCGACAGAGGCACCCAGTTTACTAGTAGACTATGGCAGAGGCTTCAGGAGGCTTTGGGCACTCGTTTGAGTTTCAGCACGGCTTTTCATCCGCAGACCGACGGACAGTCAGAGCGGACCATCCAGACTCTCGAGGACATGCTCCGAGCTTGTGTACTAGATTTCGGAGGTAGCTGGGATCATCATTTGCCCTTAGTAGAGTTCTCCTACAATAACAGCTACCAGGAGACTATTCAGATGGCACCGTTTGAGGCTCTTTACGGGAGGAGATGCAGGTCACCTACTTGTTGGACAGAGCTCAGCGAGAGCAGTATCTTAGGGCCACAGATCGTTGAGGAGACGACCGCGAAGATCCAGTTGATTCGCGATAGGATGAGAGCAGCGCAGAGTAGGCAGAGGGCTTATGCAGACCGTCGACGACGCAGACTTGAGTTTTCTGTTGGTGATCATGTTTTCTTGAGGGTCTCCCCAATGAAAGGTGTGATGAGGTTTGGGAAGAAGGGGAAGCTCAGTCCCAGGTATGTGGGCCCCTTCGAGATCCTCGAGCGTGTCGGTGCAGTAGCTTACCGGTTAGCCCTTCCGCCCAGCTTTCCAGACGTGCACCCCGTATTCCATGTTTCGATGCTCCGCAGATATCTACATGATCCTTCGCACGCGATTCAGCATCCGACGATCCATCTTGAGCGTGATCTTTCCTATGCAGAGCAGCCAGTGATGATCTTGGATCGACAAGTGAAGAAATTGAGATCGAAGGAGATTCCATCAGTTAAAGTGCTTTGGCGTGGTCAGAACCGTGAAGAAGTCACTTGGGAGACCGAAAGCGAGATGATGAAGACGTACCCCCATCTTTTTGAAGGTAACCTTAGATAGATTTTTGAAATTCGGGGACGAATTTCTTTAAGGGGGAGAGATTGTAACACCTTAGGATAAGGGTTAGTGTATAATTATAATTAAATAATGATTTTTAATAAAAAGTTTACCAAACCGTGTTTTAAATATTTTTCCTAATTTAATAAACATTTTTCCAAAATTTTCCTAGGCTTGCACACACATGTGCATGTAAACTAGGGTTTTTAAATCAAGGAAATACCATAATTATTAACCATGGTGGGTTAATTGTAGGATTAATTCTTTTGGATTCTTAAATGGGTTTAATTAATTAGTTAAACTAAAGGGTTACTTTAATTTGAATTTAGGGTTAAGTGTTGACTTGTGAGAAAGAGAGAGAGGGCATCATGGCTCAAGCCATGCTTGCATTAAATGAGGTGAGAGAGAGTGAGGGGTGACTTTTGTGTGTGATGATTGAGGTAGCCTCTCATTTCTTTTTGTGTTTTTCTCTCATACTCTCACAACACACCAACACACTCACACACACACTTACCTCTTCAAGCAGCAGCAGAAGCAACTGAAGCAGCAGCAGAAGCACAAGCAGCAGCAGCAACATTCAGCAGCAGCAGAGGCAGTGAGCAGCAGCAACAGCCCCAGATCCCTGTGCAGCGACTTCCCTTCACTTCTTCTCCTTCCTGCAGCTCCCTAGGGTCGAGAGTGAGGTATAATCCCTATCTTGCTTCACTAGTTTGCCTTGTTAGTGTAGTTTTGCATCGGTTATTAGAATTTAGTGTGTTTTAGTGCGATATGGGGTGATTAGTGTGAACTTTGTGCTAGTGAGGTGTAGATTAGTTCCAGTAGGATGATTGTGGTCTGTTGAGGCCATTGTAACTTAGTCGAAACCCTATTACACTAAAATACCACCAGATTTCATATTTGATGCAAAATGTCGTATTTGGGCAAAATGTGAGTTTTCTGGAACTGCTATCAACTCGGTGAGTGCAGATTGATTTTGGGAAGACTGTAGTGTAGTGGAGTAGAGATAATGCACCAGGTGAAACCCGACCCCCATACAGCTACAGTAGGCCGCCAATTTCCTCATTCTGGCCGCCAATTGCGGCCAGATGGGTAGGGTTTGGGTTGGGGTTTGGTCCAGTGGGTGTCTGCTACTGTGGGTAGTGTTTTGGTATATATATATTTTTAAGATCAATTCTGTAGGAAAATCTGGGACCAAATACCTGTTTTGCCGTTTTTCTAAACCTTCGCGACACGCGTGATACGTGAGTAGGGTTGGGTTCTGCGTATCGCGGCGCGTCGGGGTAGTTTTGTGGCGCGTGAGTACACGTTTTAGCGTATCGCGCACACGCGCGATTGGTTTGCGACACAGGTTTCTCGTTGGATTATAATGTCGCGTTTTGTGACTTAAGCTTATGTGTGATATGTATACGTGATTCTAGGTTCGCAGGCCAGTGAGACGGACGCTGCGAAGAAGGGAAAGCAAGTGGTTGGATACACTTAGCGCGAGACACGGTGAGTAGATTTCACATCTACGGGGATATCGCCCGCATGGCGTTATGCGTCAGGGCTGATAGGATCTTAGTATTACATATTGCATTTACCTATGGACTGTCATCTCATATTGCATTTCCCTGCTATGTGTTATTGATATATGCTAGAACTGATAGAACACCACACTATTACTAACGGTTTATGTTGCACGAGCACTATTTACATGCTACACACACACCGTTAGTAATTGCCATGCCACACTCACTGTAGAACTGCCATGATTATACTGTTGTGTTATTGCTATAGTTCACCATACATTGGATTGACTTATTGATGATGGATTTTTCATGTGATTTCTGTTTTGAGGACCGTGGAATTATTTAAGGAAAGATATGCTATTTTGAAAACCCGGTACCTCGTGATATGATATTTTGGTGTGTCCACCACGCGTTTTCTCGGTGCTGAGACGTGTGCTTGAAACCCGATTCGAGGAGTGGATGTTCCGTTTGCGGGTTCGTGGTGGGCCCGGTATGGTTCCCCTCGGCGAGATGATCGATGGGATTTGCCGATTGAGTCTGGAGGCGGGCGAGTACCTACCGGTGATTGGTTGGACCTGGCAGTTGTCCGGAGGATACTGACCAGAGTCGAGTGATGGATGCGGGATGACCGTGCTGCCGGGGCCGAGGGCCGATACCGCAGACGGACCCCGTGGGGCCGGTCCAGATTGACGGCGCCCGATATTTGAGGATTTACGTGTCGATGCTGGACACGGGTATTTTATGATGTTTTGGGTGCCGATGTTGGGCACTCGTGATTCCTCCGAGATATACAGGATTTGAGGGCCGATGGGTGTGCCGGCGCCTGAGTATATGTGGGATTTGGGTGCAGTTTGAGGCACCGATCATTGCTTTCCATGTTGACATAGTCCATGTAGATATTATTTATCCCATACTCAGTATTGATTACTATACATCTCATCCTGTGGCATTTACCTGTTAGAGTACATGCATTACTACTGTATCCACTGTTGACATGCATTGATATCATCTGCTGGCATTAGTAGAGCCACGCTATATGTGCATGCCTGCGATCACCTTTATATGTTATCTCTATTCACGAGTTGGCAACTCACCCCCGTTGTGCCACAGTGTTTGCAGGTTGCCTTTGGGAGTAGTCACGGCTGGCTGTTTCCTCATCTTTTGGCACAGATACCCCTTTTGAGCAGAGATAGCTCTTTTGCTGTTTAGGTGGGTTTTGTACGGTATCTGTTATCTTTCAGTTGTATATTGATGTATCTAGTACTCTCCATCTACCTTATGTATTGACTTAGAGACAGTTGTGAGGACGATATGTATGATTTTATATTCTGGTGTCGAGCTCGCATGTGAGCCGACGTTACTTTATGCAGTTTTATCTTTTATGATATTGTCCTTGTTTTACTGTGTATTCTTCGCTACGGCGTCGTATATCATATTGTGATGCTTTATTCTCGTCACTTGTTATTTCCGCCACACCTCACTTTTACCCGACTTTCGGGGCTAATGTTTTTAAGAGGAAATGTTACCAAAATTATAAAACTCATAACTTTTGAACTTGAAAGGGGTTTCTACTAAATAAATGGAAGTTTTTCAGACATTTACTATTGCTTTTACAAAATGTTTTAAATCACTCTATATTTATTGGTTTTGATTTCTGGGTTCGGCTTACTTAGCCGCGTTGCGCCTGTAGACGTTGCGTGGTTAAGTGCCGGTCACGAGTCGAATTCTCGGGTCGTGACACTTGTCACGGGATCACCCTCTCCAAAGAGATGTCTCCCATGACTGATTTGGAAAGAGATCGCATGTCCATTATACCCTACGCTTCTGCAGTAGGCTCTATAATGTATGCGATGTTGTATACCAGACCAGATGTAGCTTATGCACTGAGTGTGGTAAGCAGGTATCAGTCAAACCGTGGGGAGAAACACTAGATAGCGGTAAAGAACATTCTCAAGTACCTGAGAAGGACTAAGGAGATGTTCTTGGTGTATGGCGGAAAAGACCTCCAGATTGAGGCCTTTGCTGACTCCAGTTTCCAGAGTGACAAGGATGATTCCAAGTCCAAGTCGGGTTTTGTCTTTACCCTCAATGGAGGAGCGGTGTGTTGGAAGAGTTCCAAACAAGAAACCGTTGCCGACTCGACTATGGAAGCGGAATATATCGCTGCATCTGATTCCGCAAAAGAAGCCGTCTGGATGAGGAAGTTCTTGAAAGAACTTCTGGTGGTTCCGTCCATTGTTGATCTAATACCTCTGTATTGCGACAACAACGGGGCTATAGCTTTAGCGAAGGAACCCATGTCCCATCAGAAATCCAGACACATCTTGAGGCGGTATCACCTGATTAGGGAGATCGTGGATCGCCAGGAGATCGAGGTTCGGTGGGTTGCTTCAGAAGATAACACTGCAGATCCATTCACGAAGGCCTTACCCCAGACTCAGTTCGAGCGGCTGATCGAGATGATAGATCTTCGATATGCCAGTACATGGCCTTAGTGCAAGTGGGAGATTGTTAGTGTATATGCCCTAGAGGCCATTACTGTATCATACTAGTATGTATATTACTTGATGGAAGCTTGGGATATTCACAGTTGTATAGACAATCTTGCTCGAAATGGTAGTATGCTACTTGGTTTGTCTCTGCTTTAATGTGTACATGTGTTTCTTTATTGTATCACATATACGCATTAGTGGAGCCCTTAGGATCTTGGCTTGATTACCAGCGTTGTGATGGCAGTCACACTCGTGGGGGCTGGGTAATCTATAAGCACATCCTTATATATACACGTCTCTGGTCGTGGGATTATCGAGACAGGGCATCGATACTCCGGAGTAGACTAGCGTATGCGCTTCTCATCCCATCACGGGAGACGGTCTATCCCACAGCCATCTGTACGTCGTACTTGAGATAGTATATGGGTGCTCGTTGGGTTACGAGTACACTGGACATGACTCGTCGGGAACTGTTGGTTGGTATTATACCTATCGTCAGTTATCAGTTCCCAGGTGACATGAGTACAGCTTAGTCCGCTGACTTGATACTGTCACTTCGCCTCGAGTGTGTTCCCACTTTACTTTGATTACTACCCTACCACGGCTCAAAGGAGTCGTGCAAACAGGTAGTAGTTGGGTGCAGTCCCGAAGCACTTGGAGGCAGTGACGGTTAGACAGGATTCGTCTCTCCCAGTATTGGGGGTTGACATCGCGCTGTTTCCAGGAGAGCCATTACACAAGTAGTCCCTGGCCAGGGCAAGAGAGGTATACTGTTTGGTTTCCAGTGTTATCTCAGGGTGTTCTGGGCTACACTCCGACACGACTTGTACCGCTATTAGGGGACTGACGTTTACCGCCCCCTAGGCCCGCCATTCGATGTATTAGATGAACAGACTGGACTGTGCGGAGACTGTCACATTCAGGCTCAGTAGGAGTTCAGATGGGTTCACCTCGTCAGTCTTCTTATCGGTATCTACCTGGGGACCGTTACGTACAGCTAGTGCCGCTTGCGGTCTGTGGTTAAACCCACTGCCAGCATAATGTCGAGTCTTTAGAGTCCCACACAGAGGGTTATTCGCCTTTAGGCAAAATGAGTAGAGGTCGCATGGTTTTGCGACAGGGTTCGTTCATATCCGCGCACTTGTGCATGTTTGCTGTCCGGACAGCTTATACTAGCGGGCTTTGGTTTAAGCCGGATCCTAGTATATGATTTGGGATTGGTTTTATCTCTTTGTATTCATGTTCCTCGGAACACGGATACGGGTGTGTATGCACAGTTGACTGAGACAGAGGACTTTGATTAGGGTTGATGACTATTATCATTTTCTTAACCCTAATGTTTTGTGTGAATTATGATTTATTAATTATTAGTTAATTATAATTGTGCATGGTTAGGGTTGTTGACCATTTGTCTATACTTGACTTGTTGACCTAGGTTGACAAGTTGACCATTTTCATTCCATATGAAAGATGCTCTTTGATCCTTGCAAAGGCATTTAATGTGAAATGATAATGGTCATTTCTTGATTAACCATGACAATAAATTTGACTAATTATCTATTTTCATAATTCACACATATATGTGAGAAGAATGGTTTATTTCTTCTCATTCTATCATTTAGATTCTTTCTCCTCCTCTTCCTCTCTCTCTAGCTCTCCCCTCTCATGAGTTGAGAATCACTTGAGCTTGAGATAAATCCTTCTAAGATACTCTCTACTCTTTCTAAGGTTCTAGGATTAGCACTCCAAGCATCTTAGTTAACTTCTAGTTTGAAGTTGAAGCCAAAGGTTGAGGCCCTCGGGTGGATCTTTCTTCGACAAGAGAAGGCGACAAGGAGATCACTTTCTTTCACTCCAAGGAGCAAGGAGAGAAGGACTTAAAGCCCTAGGTATAACCTCTTTTCCGAGTAGCTAAACTTTTTAGCTTTGTAGTTAGTTTATGTTTAGCAAAGATCCTCCTTTTGTTAGTCCATGTTGCCTTAAGCGTTAAAAATCCGATTTTTATACCGTTTCCGCCTCCCCGCAAGCACCGGGGTCGGCAACGTGGACTTACAGGGTGTTCATATATAGCATAGATAGATGCGTTGGTTTAGGACAGTCGTATTACCTTGTTGACCTTCGTCAAGGGTATATACGGGTGGGTTCAAATTAACCTGGACAATGACTGGTAGAACTTGACATGTGACTTATGATTTGTTGACCTTCGTCAAGGTCATAAGAGCATGGGGCAAAAATCCACATCGGGAGTTTCAAAAGAACTGAAACTTGCTAGCGCTGCATACCATTTGGAGTGTGATGATTATGGTAGGATCCCTTTAGTTTTGTCACACGATGATATTTGGATCCCGATCCTACTGTGAGTATATGCTACTCCTCGGGAACTTTCTCACTTAACGATCAATGCTATAAACCAAGTATGTGTCTAGAAAGGTGTTAGAGGGGCTACGCCCCCAGGGAAAAGAGGTTATTTAATTAAGGAACTTCGCGAAAGCGTTGGAAAACCTCCCTCGAAGTACCGACACTAGCCTGGCTGAACGGTTAAGCAAGTATTGTACGGTGAGATTGATCCTGACTAATTCTTCCTTTTTGGTTTGACGAGGGATTCGAGAGACAGTGGGAGCCATCCTGTTTAGATAAATTAAAAACCAATCTAAACTTGCAAGAGCATCATGCTGAGTGTTTTCTTCTCTCTCTCTCTTATTGCAGTGACCCAGTGACCGCACATAGGTTACATCTAGATAATAAAATGACTAAACCTGACTGTTATGATTGGCAAAGGTCTGTCCAGATGTCCGTTACCCATGACAAGCTGGGACACCTCTTAACTAATCAAACCCTTGCCGTCTCAGGACCAGTTTTCTCTGTCACGGATATTGACATCCGTGTGACATCGTAAAAAGACTGTACGAAAGCCAAGTGCCTCGTGTTAGCCTCAGTTGATGGTGCAAACCAGAGGCAGCACGAGAAGATGGACTCAGTTTCTATCTTCCTCCATAACAAAGATTTATATGGAGAGCAATCTCGTATCGCAAGATATGAGACCTCGAACGAATTGTTTCAAGCGAGGTTGGCTATCGGGTCGTCTGTAGGGGGCAACGTCCTTACAGAGACCAGCTATTTTGAGCTCACGGACCTGGAGACCACGTTGGCGAATGGGTCAAGTACTGACTTGATTCTACTGTCCCTGCCCTCTGCTTATACCCTGAAGAAAACCAGGGAAGAAGAAGGAAAGGGAAGGGCAAAAGTTTCGGGACTGGATGTAGTAAAAGAGGGAGGTTCCTATTGTTACGAGAATGAACATTGGCAGAAGGATTGCAGGGCTAGCAAAGCCAGTAGCCAGAATTCGAATCATGTTGTGGCTTCGGCTTCGGGTGTGTTTGTGATAGAGAACTGTATGTCAGTTAACCCTACTTCCTGGGTATTGGATACCGGATCATGATCTCACATCTGTAATTCATTACAGGCTCTGAGAAACCGTAGGGTTATCAGGAAAGGTGATATGACTCTCAGGGTTGCTAACGGAATGAGCATGGATGCTGAATCCGTAGGGGAATATCATCTTGGACTGACAACTGGGCAGATATTGATTTTGCGTAATTGTTTGTATGTACCAGGTGCGACTTGTAATATCATATCTATATCCTTACTTTCTAAGGAAGGATATGAATTTACTTTTGTAAGCGATGTAGTACACATCCACCTAAATCAAGTTCTGATTGGGTCAGGTACATTAAATAACGGGATATACGTATTGAATCAAGCTCAGATTTTCAGTGTCCAGAACACACTTAAAGAAAGTCTCCGGAATTAAATCAGGCTTTCTTATGGCATTGTAGACTGGGTCACATTAATGAGACACGATTAACTAAGTTACATAAAGAGGGATACCTGAATCCGTTCGAGTATCAGTCTTATGCCACTTGTGAATCTTGTCTCATAGGAAAGATGACAAAGACTCCGTTCACTGGACACGGAGTAAGAGCAAGCGAGCTCTTGGGACTCATACTCTACACAGTGATGTGTGTGGTCCAATGTTTACACATACGCGAAGTGGTTATTCATACTTCATTACTTTCACAGACGATTTCTCTAGGTATGGACATGTCTTCTTGATGAAGCACAAATCGAGGCCTTTGAGAAATTTCGGGATACAAGAATGAAGTGAAAAACAAACAGCCAAAAGTATAAAGACACTGAGATCTGATCGAGGTGGTGAATACTTATGTGCCGAGTTTCTGGACTACTTAAAAGAGAATGGAATTCTCTCTCAGCGTACTCCTCCATACACACCACAACACAACGGTGTATCTGAAAGGCGGAATCGAACCCTATTGGATATGTTCGTTCCATGATGAGTAAGGCTGAGTTACCGCAATCTTTCTGGGGTATGCACTAGAAGCAGCTGCATATCTCTTGAACAAGGCTCCAACCAAGACTGTGCCTACCACCCCATATCAGATGTGGAGTGGGAAGAAACCCTGTCTTAAGTATCTTAAGACATGGGGATGTCCAGCTTTTGTAAAAAAGCAGCATGCGGACAAGCTCGGAGGCACGCTCAGTACTATGTAAGTTTGTGGGATTCCCAAAGAACTCCAGAGGGTAACTTTTCTATTCCGCAGAAGAACAAAAAGTTTTTGTTCTCCGCATGCACCGTTCTTGAAACTGAATTTTTGGAAAATCAGATGAGTGGGAGTGCAATAGAACTGGAAGAAATTCCAGAACCGGAAGAAATTCCAGAACCACAAGCTGTTACTGAAAGCTTGGAAGAACCAGAAGTTTCAGGAGAACCGGACATTCCTGCGCCGCTCCGCATGAGTAGTAGGTAGTCTCATCCGCCCGAGAGATACTACGGTTTTCTCATAGACGGGGATAGAGAGGATTGCACTATTGATTATGATGAGCCTACTAGCTTCCAGCAAGTCATTCAGAGCAGTGACTCGGTAAAATGGCTGGATGCAATGCGACCGAAATGGAGTCCATGTACACCAACAAAGTATGGACGTTGGACGTTGCTCCAGATGGGATAAAACCCGAGGATGCAAGTGGATCTTCAAAAGAAGATTGGTGTATATGGACAGGTTGAGACCTATAAAGCTAGACTTGTTGCAAAGGGTTTTCGTCAAAGACCTGGTTTGGACTATGACGAAACCTTTTCTCCAGTGGCTATGCTGAAATCCATTCGGATCCTTCTTGCCATTGCTGCCTTCCATGATTATGAAATCTGGCAGATGGACGTAAAGACGGCTTTCCTAAATGGATATTTGGAAGAGTGCGTCTATATGGATCAGCCAGAAGGATTCATTCAGAGTGGGAGCAGCGGTAAAGTATGCAAGTTTCTCAAGAGTCCATCTATGGACTGAAGCAGGCATCGCGGAGTTGGAACATCTGCTTTGATGATACTGTCAAAGAATTCGACTTTGTTAAAACCCAGATGAACCATGCATTTACAGTAAGATTGTAGGGAGAAATGTGGTATTCCTCGTCTTGTACGTCGATGACATTCTCCTAATAGGAAATGATATTCCTATGCTACAGTCAGTCAAAGGATTCTTGTCACAGAGGTTCTCCATGAAGGACCTGGGCGATGTCAACTACATTCTGGGGATCCAGATCTATCGTGATAGATCTAAAGGATGTTGGGACTTTCACAGTCAAGGTACATCGACACCATATTGAAACGATTCAGTATGGAAGATTCCAAGCGCGGTAATCTATCGGCTTGTCACGGAATCACCCTCTCCAAAGAGATGTCTCCCAAGACTGATTTGGAAAAGGCTCGCATGTCATCAATACCCTACGCATCTGCGGTAGGATCTATTATGTATGCGATGTTGTGTACCAGACCAGATGTAGCATACGCATTGAGCGTTGTAAGCCGGTATCAGTCGAACCCAGGGGAGAAACACTGGATAGCAGTAAAGAACATTCTCAAGTACCTGAGAAGGACTAAGGAGATGTTCTTGGTGTATGGCGGAAAAGACCTCCAGATCGAGGCCTTTACTGACTCTAGCTTCCAGAGTGACAAGGATGACTCCAAGTCCATGTCGGGTTATGTCTTTACCCTCAATGGAGGGGCGGTTTTCTGGAAGAGCTCCAAGCAGGAAACCGTTGCTGACTCAACTATGGAAGCGGAGTACATAGCTGCTTGCGATGCCGCAAAGGAAGCTGTCTGGATGAAGAAGTTCCTCACGGAGCTTCAGGTGGTCCCTACCAGTGTTGATCCAATACCACTGTGTTGTGACAACAACAGCGCTATAGCTTTAGCGAAGGAACCCAGGTCCCATCAGAAGTCCAGGCACATTTTGAGGCGGTACCACCTGATCAGGGAGATCGTAGATCACCGGGAGATCGAGGTAAAGAGAGTAAATACGGAAGATAACACTGCTGATCCACTCACGAAGGCCTTACCCCAGACTCAGTTCGAGCGGCTGATCGAGATGATAGGTCTTCGATACGCCAGTACATGGCCTTAGTTCAAGTGGGAGATTGTTAGTGTATATGCCCTAGAGGCCATTACTGTATCATACTAGTTTGTATATTACTTAATGGAAGCTTTGGATATTCACCTTGTATAGACAATCTTGCTCAATATAGTAGTATGCTACTTGGTTTGTTTCTTCTTTAATGTGTACATGTGTTTATTTTAGTATATCACCTATACACATTAGTGGAGCCCTTAGGATCTTTGCTTGATTACCAGCGTTGTGATGGCAGTCACACTAGTGGGGGCTGGGTAATCCACAAGTACATCCTTATGCAGGTCCCTAGTCGTAGGACTATCGAGACAGGGCATCGATACTCCGGAGTAGACTAGCGTATGCGCTTCTCATCCAAGTGTGGGAGACGGTCTATCCCACAGCTGTCAGTACGTCGTACTTGAGATAGTATGCGGGTGCTCGTTAGGTTACGAGAACACTGGACAGGACTCATCGGGAACTGTTGGTTGGTACTGTACCTATCGTCAGTTATCAGTTCCCAGGTGACATGAGTACAGCTTAGTCCGCTGACTTGACACTGTCACTTCGCCTCGAGTGTGTTCCCACTGTACTTTGATTACTACCCTACCACGGCTCAAAGGAGTCGTGCAAACAGGTAGTAGTTGGGTGCAGTCCCGAAGCACTTGAAGGCAGTGACGGTTAGACAGGATTCGTCTCTCCTGGTATTGGGGGTTGGCATCGCGCTGTGTCTAGGAGAGCCATTACACAAAGTCCCTGGCTAGGGCAAGCGAGATATAATGGTAGGTTTCCAGTGTTATCTCAGGGTGTTCTGGGCCACACTCTGACACGACTTGTACCGCTATTAGGGGACTGACGTTTACCGCCCCCTAGGCCCGCCATGCGATATTATCAGACGAACAGACCGGACTGTACGGAGATTGTCACATTCAGGCTCAGTAGGAGTTCAAATGGGTTTCACCTCATCAGTCTTCTTGTCGGCATCTACCTGGGGACCGTTACGCACAGCTAGTGCCGCTTGCGGTCTGTGGTTAAACCCACTGCCAGCGTAGTGTCGAGTCTTTAGAGTCCCACACAGAAAGCTATTCGCCTTTAGGCAAAAGAGTAGAGGTCGCATGGTTTTGCGACAGGTCGCATGGTTTTGCGATAGGGTTCGGTCACATCCGTGCACTTGTGCACGTTTAGTGTCCGGACAGTTAACACTAGCGGGCTTTGGTTTAAGCCAGATCCTAGTGTATGTTTTGGGGTTGATTTTATCTCGTTTGTATTCCTGTTCCTCGAAACGCGGATGCGGGTGTGTATGCACAGTTGACAGAGGCAGAGGATTCTCATTGGGGTTGTTGATTGTTGACTGTTGACCATTGACTTTTGCTAAACCCTAATGAGAATAAGAAATATGATTAATGATAATATTAGTTAAGTATTATTGTGCCATGGTTGGATTGAAAGGTTGACTTTGTTGACTTGGTTGACCGGTTGACTAGGTTGGACTAGTTGACCATCATCATCATTACAATGGTTGTCATTTCATGCAAAGACTTTTGCTTGCTTGTTATGCTTTGCAAAATGAGTGCATGAAATGATAATGCCACTTGATATGATATGAACCATCACATAATACTCAATTATTATTATTATTATTATTATTATTTTTTTGTTATGAGAGCATGGGAGGAAAAGAGGTTGGCTCATTCTATCATTCTTCTTCTCTCTCATGCTCAAGCTCTCCCTCTTGCTCTTCCTCTTGCTCTCTCTCTAGCTCAAGGCAACTCCATCTCATAAGTTGAGAAACATTTCCTTAGAGATAAAAGAAAACCCATATCACTTCTCTACTCATCCTAGTTCACAAGGTTTAGCAAACCAAGTGTTCTAGTTTCTTCTAGTTTGAAGAGAAGCCAAAGGTAGAAGCTTTCAGGTGGATCCATCTTCGGCGCAAGGAGACGACGAGGTGAGGCCGGTCCGTACACCGCAAAGAGTTGAAGACGAAGGAGTTCAAGAAAGGTATAACCCCCTAACCGAGTAGGTAAAACTCATGTTAGGTTTGTTAGATAATTGTTTAACAAAGATCCGTATTTTGAGTCCATGTTACCACCTCTTGAAAAATCGTTTTTCATCATTTCCGCAAGCCCGTAAGTATCGGGAGAGGTAACGTGGACTTACAATCCGGCCTTTTGATCGGACGGTTGATTATACTAGCCGGCTTAGGATTAAGCTGGATTATTAAATCAGGTATTGATTTAATAATTTACATATACATATTTCCATATGTATATTCTAGTATTATTTTCATTGTGTTATTCTGTCTCTTTGAGTATTCGTATTTTGATACGAATATGGGTATGTATATACGGTAAAGTGTATTCTGTATTTATACGGAAAACATTCTAAAAGGAGGACACCTCATTTCCTTGGTTTTTCTTTTCTAAGAAATTAGAAATGAGGTGGAGGCGTGAGGTGGCATGAGAATGGTGTGAAGCATGGTTGAATAGGGTAGACTAATGAATTTATAATTTATTTATCGACACTATTCAACTATGGTTTGTTTTTAATATTGCAAAATATCTTTTAACAAAACCATGCTTGCATTATTGTGATGGTATGAGATTTTTCATTTCACTATTCTTATTCACTCTCCTTTCTTGAGCTCCTCCTTCCTCTTCAACCCTACACTCTCATGAGTTGAGAATCAAGAGTTTAAATGAGATAGAAAACCACTAGAACAACACTACTGCATTTCTAAGCACTCTAGACCAGCATCCAAGAGTCTTTAGTTGCTCCATTGATTTTTAGTGTGGAGCTAGAGCCATGAATCACATCCCTTGGGTCAGACTGGGCATTGATACTCCAGGATAGACTAGTGTGTACTTATCGAGACCCCGATGAGGGGCGGTGGCCAGGTCTCATAAGCCATTGGTGTTAGTTTGTTCACCTAAGATAGTATACAGGTGCTCATTGGGTTATGAGTACATTGGACGGACTCGCCGGGAACATGCTAGTTGGTACTATACCTATTGTCAAATAGCAGTTCCCAGGTGACATGTATACAAATTAGTCTGTTGACCTGAGATCATTATTTATCTCGTGTGAGTTCCCACTGTGCTTTGATTACTACCCTACCGTGGCTCAAAGGAGTCATGCAAACAGGTTTTAGTTTGGTACAGTCCCGAGCCACATGGAGGCACTGAGCGGATCGTCGAGGATTCGTCTCTACCGGTATTGGGGGTTGATGTCGCGTAGTGCACAAGTGGCGATCACCAGAAATCCTTGATCAATGTAGTCGAGAATTACTGATTTAGATTAGTAGTTTCTCAGGTTGTGATAGGCTTCATACCGACATGGAATGGCACGTTATTAGGGGTCTGACTTTATCCACCCTCTAGACTCGATATGCGATACTCTTAGACGAACAGACCGTACTGTACGGAGATTGTCACGGATAAGCTCAGTATGGATTCGGATGAGTTTGCTTGTCGGCCTTCCTTTCGTTCAATACCTGGGCAGCCGTTACGTACAGCTAGTGCCGCTGACGTGCTTGTGGTTAAACCTACTACCAGCGTATTGATGAGTCTTTAGAGTCCGACACAGAAGGTTTCTCTGCTTCGAGAGAAACGATGTAAAGGATGTATGGTTTTACGGCAGGGTTCGATCATATACGTGCACTTGTGCACGTATCATGATTCAGACGGTTTTTACTAGTGGCTTTAGTTTAAGCTGGATTCTAGTATTATATTGTTGGATTATTTTCGTCTCTTTGTATTCGTATTTTTCGGAATACGGATGCAGGTATGTATATATGCTTGAAGGGTATTCTTGTAATTTATTACAAGTTACTTCTAGAAGTTGCCACCTCATTATGTTTATTAACCATTTAGTTAAATGGTTAATGAGGTGGAGGGATGAGTGTGCATTGGCATTTATGAAGCATGGCACACTTGGTGACTCATGTGGTGACTCATTGTGTGACTCATGAAACACTATTGTGGCATGCTTGATATTTGTTGGGGTTGTGAGATTTTTTCTTGACTTGGTGCTTCTATTATTACTCACAACACTTAGCCTTTTTCTTGAGTTGCTTTGCTTCATGCTTACACTCTCATCCACTCATGGCTTCTTCTTGTACCTCCACCCTAATAGTCTCATGTGTTGAGAAACCTAGGGTGTTTAGAGATAAATCAATCCATCATTAGACTCTATATCTTCTAGGCTATCTAGTTTAGCGAACTAGGTACCTTAGTTACCTTAGTTATGAGGTAGGAGCTCGGAATACAAATCCTCAAATGGATCATCTTTGATGGAAGGAGTCCGGTGACCAAGATTGATCGTGGTGGCCACTAGGAGCTTGGGAAGGTGGTTAAAGACTGAAGGACACAGATCATTCAGTATAACATCTCAACTCTTTATATAGCTTGCTAGGTTTAGGGTTAATGGTAGATTCATAGCATCAAGTTGTTTTAGCAACAGTTTGTAAAATTTTTGTTCCTTAATCGGCCATGGTTTGATGGCCAGGGCACTAGCATAACCCAACAAATCCAACTATCATCGCGTGATAACCCAAATGGAAGCCCCTCCAGTCACAACACTCCAGAAGGTATGAAACACGAGCAAGTTTCCTGTATATTTGAAACTCCCGATATAGTTTTTGCCCCTAGGACCTAAGTGACCTTGACGAATAATCAAAAAATCAAAAGTACCTAGTCAAGTTCAACCCATCATTATCCAAGATTGTATTAGACCCTCCCGCATGACCCTTGACGAATAATCAACAAAGTCACACGACTGTCCTAACCAAACATATTATCTATGATACAGACAATCATTATTTAGCTACCGTACACTACGCCTTGACGAATAATCAACAAACGTAGAATGAATACTAAGTATTAACTATCTAAAATGACAGAGGGCTACGGCTGGGTTTTTGGCGAAAAACCCTTTAACGTAATGAACTTGATATCGTCGAAGAAACCGAGTAGTTTTGAAAATGAGTGATTTAGGCTCCGCTTTTGAAAACTAGTGGTTTTGAAGAAAACCGAGTAATCTATAGTAACATAAAATTTTGCTTAAGAGGTCACTCCATGTGAAGGGATCTAGGCTCTTGCCTCCTTGAATGAGGTGCAGGATATTCCTAACTGAATACCACTATGCAAAGCGAAAGAATACGACTATAGTTTTTCAAAATTTGTTCCAACAACATCTTTTAGGTTTATTTTTCTTTGCATTAATCAGAATTAATGCGGCCCCATCAATTAAATCCCATCACACTAGAAAAGAACGAAAATAAAATGTATGTATATGCCATCTGCATTCACCACAGGCCTCGTCATGCACCGTTAAGTTACTTAACTAACGGCAGAGCGGGGGATAGACTAGCGCGGATGCAAAACATATACAACATCTACTAGTATATACAAATATATATATAACAATTCATACCAGGCATGATATAAGAAACATCACAGAATAGCGATAAGCAAAATGGAATAGCGGACAATCTAGGAGCCCCGGGTTTCATTGAGCCGCAAATGAAACTCGACGTTCTTCGGTCCTGAGGATACCCAGTGCAATGTAAAACCAAGACCCCTACGAGTACGGCAAGTTACCCGTAAATCACGGAAGTAAGGCAACCCCAATCTACGAAGAGAATGGGCCACCCCGCACTTCACGGAATCCGGTAACTTGAGCACTCCACCATAGGTTATCCTATACCCCCTACGAGTGCGACGAATAGCCCGCCAATTCTAGAGTAATGCCCCTCGGTCTCAACGTCATTAGATAGAGACCCGTTGCCCTTTAGATCCCGGCTATTTGAGCACTCCTCCGCAGGGTAATCCTATTATGGAAAAGAAAAATATATACAATGGTGACATCGACCTCAATCCGGCCGTGCCCCAATAAAAGAATATACAAACTGGCAGAAATAGCAGTCTAAATGTCGGACGCTCGCCCCTAAATAATGAATATACAAATGAATCAAAACCGTACAACAACCATTGCACTGTAGGCTATCCATCACGAAAATCCCTCCATAACATCAGTGCAACAAAGAACATCAATGCGAATATCATGTTCGTAAACCCGTCTGATTGTATATATAGCAACCGGTTGGATTATACCGTGTTATAATATTCACGGTCACAGAAACAAATGCACAGAAAACCATGAATTTAAAATTTCGATCGATTAAAACTTTCTGCATTGGCCCCAAGTATAAAACGGTACACAAACAAATCTGGACCAAAACCAAATATTCCAAAAATCACATATCCATGAATTAGAGCACCAGAAAAGCACTGTAGCCAAAATTGGGCAGTGGATCAGCGGTCAAATGGTACATTTGGCGGCGGATTAGCGGTCGAATTTTGGGCTTAGGTGTAAATCGACGTTATTCACCCCACGGGTTTGTGGGGAGGCGGAACGGGTAAAAAGCGATTTTTTTCAAACAAGGTAACATCGACTTGAACACAAGATCTTTGCTAAACAATAACTAACAAACTAGCTAGAGGTATTATCTACTCGGTAAGAAGATTATACCTAGAGTTCCAAGTCCTTCTCTTCTTTCCGCTGTCCTCCTTCTCCTTGCAAGCTCGTTGGAGTGAAATGGAAAAAGACCTCCTCGTCGGCTTCTTGATGTAGTAGAAGATCCACCCGAGAGATCCAACCTAGAGCTTAACCTCCAAGATGAGGCAACTATAACACTTGGGTTGCTAGACTAAGTGATCTAGAGTGAGTAGAGAGTGGTTTTGGTTGCTTGGTCTCAACGGCCCTTGATTTTCAACTCATGAAACACTACGGCTTGAGAGAGAAGAAGAAGGAGATAGAGCTATGAAAGAGAGTGTCTACTTGATAAAAATGAAGTGTGAGCTCTTATATGAGGGAAAAAGAATAATAATTTTAATTAGGATAATTGTGATTGTTCATTTGATTTGACCATTATCATGTCACAATTAATGCTAAGCAAAATATCTCATTCCCAACAAAAATATTTAAGTCAACTATAGTCAACAAGTCAAATGGTCAAACCAATTAACCATGACACAATTAATACTAATAAAATTAGTAAACAATTTTCTCCATCTCATTATGCATTTAATCAAGTCAATGGTCAAAACCCTAATGAGGTGTCTCCTTCTCTGCCTCTGTCAACTGTATATAATACCCGCATCCGTGTTTCGAGGAACACGAATACAATGAGACTGAACCAATCCAAAATCAAATACTAGGATCCGGCTTAAACCAAAGCCCACTAGTATTGTCCTCTCGAACACTACACGCGCACAAGTGCACGTATGTGATCGAACACTGTCGTAAAATCATACGACCTCTACTCGTTTCGCCCGAAGCCGGGAAACCCTCTGTGTGGGACTCTAAAGACTCAACACTATGCTGGCAGTGGGTTTAACCATAGGTCGCAAGCGGTACTAACTGTACGTAACGGTCCCCAGGTAGATGTCGATAAGAAGGCCGACGAGCGAACTCATCCGAAACCCCTACTGATCCTGTCCGTGACAATATCCGTGCAGTCCGGTCTGTTCGTCTGAGAGTATCGATGTAAGGTCTAGGGGGGTGGAAAATGTCAGACCCCTAATAACCGTACAAGTCGTGTCGGTGTGGCTCAAGATCATCCTAGGATCTACTGGTCCGTTCACCAGTAATTCTCAATCAGCCCTGGCCAGGGACTTATGGTAATGGCCAACCGATCACTGTGTGATATCGACTCCCTATATCAGGAGAGACGAATCCCTAACAGTCGCTCAATGCCTCCATATGGCTCAGGACTGTACCCAACAAAAACCTGTTTGCACGACTCCTTTGAGCCGTAGTAGGGTAGTAATCAAAGCACAGTGGGAATTCACAAAAGACAAATGAAGACCTCAGGTCGACAGACTATCTGCAAACATGTCACCAGATAACTGCTATCTGACGCTAGGTATAATACCATCTAGTCAGTCCTCGACGAGTCATGTCCGATGAACTCACATCCAGTGAGCATCTATATACAATCTTAGGTCCACATCACCAATGGCTGCGGGACCAATCCATCGCCCCTCGTCAGGGTCTAGATATGTATACACTAGTCTACTCTGGAGTATCGATGCCCAGTCTCAATACTTCTGCGACTAGGGACATTTAAGGATGTGCCTATTGACCATCCAGCTCCCACAAGTATGACTGTCATCACAACACTGGTAGTTAGTAAAACATCCTGCGGGCTTTATCAGCATGTTCACAATATATGAAACACAGAGTAAAATATATCACATGTTAAGATAAAGACAAACCAAATAGCGTACTATCATATCGAGCAAGATTGTCCTGTACATATATATCCCTAGGATCCTATACAATGAAGGCCTCTAGGGCATATATATCCAACAATCTCCCACTTGCACTAAAGCCTGTAATTGGTGCAATGAGTACCCACTGTTTGTACTAGATCCAGTTATTGGCGTACCGCATGCCCAACATCTCAAACAACCTCTCGAATTAGACTTGAGGGATGGCCTTGGTGAATAGATCTGCCGTGTTGTCTTTTGTGTCCACTCTCTGCATCTCGATCTCCCGGCGATCCACGATCTCCCTGATCAGGTGATACCGTCTCAAGATATGCGTGGATTTCTGATGGGACCTTGGTTCCTTCGCTAATGCTACAGCCCCATTGTTATCACAATACAAAGGTATTGGATTGGCAATGGACGGAACCACCTGAAGTTCAGAGATGAACTTCTACATCCAGACAGCCTCTTTTGCGGCATCGTTAGCAGCTATATACTCAGCTTCCATTGTTGAGTCTGCGACAGTATCCTGTTTGGAACTCTTCCAACATACCGCCCCTCCATTGAGGGTAAACACAAAACTCATAACGGATTTAGAGTCATCTTTGTCAATTTGGAAGCTGGAGTCGGTAAAAGCCTCCACCTGGAGGTCCCCATTACCGTAAACCAAGAACATCTCCTTAGTCCTTCTAAGGTACTTGAGAATGTTCTTTACCGCTATCCAATGCTTCTCACCTGGGTCAGACTGATACCTGCTTACCACACTAAGTTTGTAAGCTATATCTGGTCTGGTACATAACATCGCATACATTATAGATCCTATAGCCAAAGAGTAGGGTATAATGCCCATGCGAGCCCTCTCTTCATCAGTCTTTGGAGACATCTCTTTGGAGAGGGTGAACCCGTGACAAGTGGGTAAATTACCACGCTTGGAATCTTCCATACTAAATCTCTTTAGTATGGTGTCAATGTACCTGGACTGTGAAAGTCCCAACGTTCTTTTGGATCTATCACGATAGATCTTAATCCCCAGAATGTAGGAGGCATCCCCCAAGTTTTTCATGGAGAATTTCTGCGATAAGAAGAGCTTTACTGATTGTAGCATAGGGATATCATTTCCTATCAGCAGTATGTTATCGACGTACAGAACGAGGAAGACTACTGCTCCATCTACAATCTTCCTATAAATGCATGGTTCATCTATATTTTTTATAAAGTCAAATTCTTTGACTGTCTCATTAAAGCATATATTCCAATTCCGCGATGTTTGTTTTAATCCATAAATGAATTTAAGCAACTTGCACACTTTTCCGATGCTCCCACTGTCTAAGAAACCTTTTAGTTGATCCATGTAAACACTTTCTTCTAAATGTCCATTTAGAAAAGCTATTTTACGTCCATCTGCCAGATTTCATAGTCATGAAAGGAAGCAATGGCAAGCAGGATCCGAATGGATTTAAGCATAGCTATCGGAGAAAAGGTTTCATCATAGTCTAGTCCTGGTCTTTGACGAAAACCTTTTGCAACGAGCCTAGCTTTGTAGGTTTCTACTTGTCCCAATGCACCAATCTTCTTTTTGAAGATCTATTTGCATTGAACTAGTTTTATCCCAGGTGGAGCAACATCCAAAGTCCATACCTTATTGGTGTACATGGATTCCATTTCGGATCTCATAGCATCCGGCCACTTCACCGAGTCTTTACTCGTGACAGCCACATCACCGAGTCTTTCTTCTAGTTCTACCGCGCTCCCACTAATTTCTTTTGCAAGAAATTCGCTCTTTAAGAAGACAATGTGGAGAGCAACAAACACCTTTTGTTCTTCAGTGTGGTAGACAATATACCCCTTCGAATGCTTGGGGTATCCCACAAACTTGCACAAGACCGATCGTGCCTCGAGCTTGTCCGAATTCTGCTTTTTAACAAATACTGGACACCCCCATATCTTGAGATACTTGAGATATGGTCTTTTCCCACTCCACATTTCATATGGAGTGGTAGGAAAAGACTTAGTCGGAACTCTATTCAATAGCTAGGCAGCTGATTCTAGCGCAAAACCCCAGAAGGAATGGGGCAACTCAGCACTACTCATCATTGAACGCACCATGTCCAGTAGCATGTGATTCCTGCTTTCTTTTATACCATTATGCTGAGATGTATACGGAGGAGTAAGCTGAGAGAGAATTCCATTCTCTTTTAAGCATTCAAGAAAACTGGTACTTAAGTATTCTCTACCCCGGTCAGATCGAAGCGTTTTGATGCTTTTACCAGTCTGTTTCTTTACTTCATTTTTATACTCCTTAAATTTCTCAAAGGCTTCGGATTTATGCTTCATTAAGAACACATGTCCAAATCTTGAGAAATCATCAGTAAAAGTAATGAAGTAGGAATGACCGCTTCGTGCTTGTGTAGACATCGGACCACATATATCGCTGTGTACAAGTCCAAAGAGCTCCGTGGCTCTTTCTCCGTGTCCGGTGAACGGAGATTTGGTCATTTTTCTTTTGATACATGATTGACAAGTTGCATATGATGAATACTCAAACGGATCTAAATATCCATCTTTATGCAACTTAGTCATCCTTGTTTCATTTATATGAGCAAGTCTACAATGCCATAGGAAGGCTTGGTTTAAATCTGGAGCCTTTCTTTTGAGTGTGTTTTGAATATTGAAAACTTGGGGTTGATTAAGTATGTATATGCCATTTTCCAGTATGCCAAACCCAATCATTTCTTTATTCAGGAGAATGTTCATGATATTTCTTTCAAGTGAAAAATTATATCCTTCATTAGACAACAAAGATACTGATATAATATTACATAGCATACTGGGAATACAAAAACAGTTGTACAACACCAAAATGTGCCCACTAGTCAACCCCAGGTGATAATCGCCCACTGCAACAGCATCTACATTTGTTCCATTGCTAACCTAGAGGGTCATATCACCTGCCTTCAGTGCTCTATGGTTTCTCAGAGCCTGCAAATAATTACTGATGTGAGAACCAGAACCGGTATCAAGTACCCATGATGTAGAGTTTATTGAAAAACAGTTTTCGATTACAAACACACCTGAAGCAGAAGCAGTAGCTTGCTTTGTGTCCTTGGCTTTGAAAGCCATGCAATCCTTTTTCCAGTGCCTTTTCTTGTGACAATAATAGCATTCATTCTGGTCCGCTTTCACTCTCCCCGCCTTGTTCGTTCCCTGTACCTTTTTGACCCCACCTTTCGGTTTGGTGGCGTTCATCTTCTTCTTCCCCTTAGCTTTCGTTTTGGATTTAGAAGAGGATGATTGGCCAACATACAGAACGGGGGTCTTCTCCTTTTTCAAGGAGCTCTCTGCTACTCTCAACATGTTGAGGAGCTTTGGAAGATCAGCTTCCATATCGTGCATGTTGAAGTTCAGCACGAATTGAGAGAAGGTGTGGGGATAGGACTGCAAAATCAAGTCGATGTACAACTCATTTTCTAGCACGCATCCCAGGCTTGTGAGTTCCTCAATGAGGCTGATCATTTTCAGGACGTGCTCTCCTACAGGTGATCCTGGAGCTAACCTCATCTGGAATAGTTTCCTTGAGGTCTCGTACCTCGCGATACGAGAGTGCTCTCCATACAATTCCTTGCAATGGAAAAAATGGATTTAATATCCATACATTCGTGCTGTTTCTGGAGTTCATTGTTCATGGACGCCAGCACGATACACTTAGATTTCTCGCAGTCTAGATCCCAAGTTTTGCGGACCTCTTTGTCCGCAACTGAGGAATCTGGTTCTGGGATAGGGGGAGTGATAGAAGTGGTGACATATGAAACTTTGTCATAAGTCAGTGCAATGTTGACGTTCCTTAGCCAATCCTTATAGTTTGGCCCGGTCAGTGTATTCTTTTCAAGTAATAGTTTTAGTCCTGTCATGGTAGCTGCCTGAGAGAGAGAAAAGAAACACTCAGCATATGCACTTGCAAGTTTAGATTGGTTTATTAGTTTATCTAAACAGGATGGCTCCCACTGTTTCCTCAAATTCTTCTTCAAACCCCTAAAAGAAGAATTAGTCAGGATTAATCGCACGTCACAATACTTGCTTAACCTTTCAGCCAGGCTAGTGTCAGTACTTAGAGGGAGGTTTTCCAACATTTTCGCGAAGTTCCTTAATTATATAACATTTTTTCCCTGGAGGCGTAGCCCCGCTAACACCGTTCTAGATACCTACTTAGTTTATAGCATTGATTGTTAAGTGAGAAAATTTCCCGAAAGTAATCCGACTCATCAGTGGGGTCGGGATCCATCTATCATTGTATGATGACCTAGATGGAGGCCACTCTAGTCACCACACTCCAGAAGGTATGCTAAATCTGCAAGTTTCCTTTATGTTTGAAACACCCGATGTGATTTTTACCCCAACATCTTATGACCTTGACGTAGGCCAACAAATCATAAGATGCAAGTCAAGTTCTACCCGTCGTTGTCCTGATTAATTTAGACCCATCCGTACTCGTCCTTGACGTAGGCCAACAAGGCTGTACGACTGTCCTAAACTAATGTATCTATCTATGCAACAAATAAGCAACACATTGCTACCATTCACTATGCCTTGACATAGGCCAACAAACATAGCATGAATACGATGTGTTATTTATTTGAAACGACGGAGAGCTACGGCTATTTTTTGGCGAAACCATTAACGTAATGAACTTGATATAATCGAAGGAACCATGATAGCCTTTTTTATAAGGAGTGGTTTAAGCGCCGCATTTAAAATTTGCTTTTTGAAGAAAACTGAGTGGTTTTGAAATTGTTCCAACGACTTAGTTTAGGTTTGTTTTCTTTGCATTAATGAGTTAATGATGTCTTATCAATTAATCCTACCATTGTAGAAAGAAACGAAAATACAACGTACGCTTATGCCATCAGCATTCGCCATGGGGCCCCGTCATCACCCGTTAGGTTACTTAACTAACGACAGAGCGGGGGCTGGACTAGCGCGGATGAAAAACATAAGCAACGCCTACTAGATATCATATATAGATATAAATATTCGTCAGACGCAATAATAAGCCTTCCAGATCACAGATGAACACATTGGATATACTAGGAATCCGCGTTTCGTTTGAGCCTGCAATGAAAGACGGATTACATGTTCGCGATGAATAGCCAAACCCCACCCTAGACCCCTACGGGTGCGGCAAACTACCCGCCAAATACCCGAAGTGAAGCAACCTCCCTCAACAGAGTGAGTAGGACACTCGGCACTTCAAAGTTCCCGGTAGTTTGTGCACCCCATCTTGGGTCTATCCTAGGAGCAAAAAAAGTAAAAGAAATAATACAACGGTGGCTACATTGTCAACCCGGATGTGCCCCGAAAAAATAATATTATATAACTTTACAAATTTTACATTGAATGAATGAATGAAAACCCTCATCTCACACACCGTCTATTCATCACGACAATCCAACAAGTTCATATACACAAACCAATATAACCATCACAGAAATGTGCAACCCCCAACTAACCAATATATAGCAATTAGTAGAAGTTTATAAACACATTTAACAGAACTTGAAACATTAAACAACATTAAACTGCGACTTCGAAACACCCGGTATTTGCTATAGTAAAGAATTTACAGTAAAATCAAAATTGGTAAAAACAAACAACTCCTAAAGCCCTATATTAAAGTAAAAAAGCCAAACACCAAAAATGAAGCATTTCCATCCAACTTGGACCGAGCTCGCCGGAAATTTGGCCATTGTGGTCGGCCCAGTTTTCGAGGAAATGTCCCATTTTTGTTCTGTGTTCTTTTTACAGTTCAAATAGCACTCTGCACTTGTTAAAAAAAATTTCAGAGTCTGATTAAAAAATGACAGAAACTTGAATCTTAGCTTCGATGTTTTCGGGTCGTTTTGGTTTCGTAGTTTAACTTGTCGTTTAAACTATTAGCTATGGTTTAGTCGGATCTGATACCACTGTAAGTCGACGTTACTCACCCCACGGGTTTGCGGGGAGGCAGAACGGGTAAAAAACGATTTTTTTTCAAACAAGATAATATCAACTTGAACACAAGATCTTTGCTAAACCATAACTAACAAACTAGCTAAATGTATTATCTGTAAGCCCGCGGGGGCGCCCCGGCCGTCGGTCGGACGCCGGAAACGCGGAAACAAAAACTTTGCGAACTTTGCAAAACGGCACCACCGCGGACTTTTTACCCGGATCGGGCCATTAACCTAGCTAACTAGCAAAATAGAAAAGAGTAGAGATGCTATACCAAGCGATCCGTGTCCTTCGGTCTTCGTCTCCACTCCGATCTCCCGCGGAATCTCCGTCACCTCCTAGCTCGTCGGAAAGGGCACCACGTAGCCGAAATCTTTTACGGGCTCCCGCCTCTTGACCGAGGCAACTCGGGCGAGAAGTTGTCTAGCCGACGCGTCCAAGGGATGTTGTAGAATATAGTGTAGTAAGCAGGTCTCTTTGGGGTTTATGAGGTTGCCATGTAGGAGGAATTTTGCGCAAAGATATTCATGGATGCTTGAGGGAATAATGGAGCATCCAAGCAAAAAAAAAAATGAGCTCGGCCAACCCCATTATGTGCTTGCTGGAAAAATGAAATGAAGCAAAAGCTCTCAAATTTCTCACTGGAAAACAAGTATATAGTGTGCATGAATTAATATTATGCAACCCAAATGAATTTCCCCTTTTTCACAAACCATCAGCACACACACAAAAGCACACACATTAATTAAACCCCACCCCTCACTCACAGAAACAGTGGCCGGCCCCCAATTTAGTGGGTGAAGGAAAAAGAAGCCAAAACAAGTGGGAAAAAGAATTAAAAACTAAAAGGAAAAATGTCACAACCATTTACAATCTCATTCTTGTCACATAAATGCAAAAGAATGATGCAAAGAGAATCTCATGATGATGGTCAAATCATAAAGCCACATATGCAAGAAAACCCCTCACAACTAAGTTAATTGCAAACTTGCAATTAACCCCCTCCAATGAAAAGTCCGGCCGTGAAGGAATAAAAGAAAACCGGCCGGAACGGAATGCAAACTGGCAACCCCAGAAAACCGATCCCGTAATAAATTACAGGAAAACCCCGCTACTGCAAATGCATGCCCGCATTTGTATTCCCACTGAACACAAATGCAAAGAGACAAAACTACACTATGTAATACTAGAATCCGGCTTAAACCAAAGCCGGCTAGTAAAAACCGTCCGATCACGATCCGTGCAATACCGCACGTATCTGATCGAACCCTGCCATATCTCCATACGGCCTCTACAGCGTTTCGCCCGAAACCTGAGTAACTGAGTGTGGTGGACTCTAAAGACTCGTCAATACTATGGCTGTGGATTTAACCACTAGCACGTCAGAGGTATTAGCCATACGTGACGGGCCACCAGCTATTGACCAAAAGGGACGTCGATGAGCGAACTCATCCTGACACCCTACTGAGCCTGTCAGTGACAATATCCGTACAGTCCGGTCCGTTCGTCTATGAGCATTGCATGGCGGGCCTAGGGGGTTGGTAAAAGTCAGACCCCCAAAAGCGGTACAAGTCGTGTCGGAGTGTAGCCCAGAACACCCTGAGATACTACTGGAATACCTACCAGCAAATCTCCTGCCTTGGCCAAGGACTTTTCATGTTCTGGCTCTCCTAGACACAACACGACCTCACCCCCAAAACCGGGAGAGACGAACCCCTGAAGATCCGCTCACTGCCTCCATGTGGCTCGGGACTGTACCCAACTAAAACCTGTTTGCACGACTCCTTTGAGCCGTGGTAGGGTAGTAATCAAAGTACAGTGGGAACTCACACGAGACAAATGACGATCTCAGGTCGATGAACTAACCTGTACACATGTCACCAGGGAACTGCTATCTGACGTATGGTATAATCCCAACTAGCAGGTTCCCGGCGAGTCCTGTCCGGTGTACTCATAACCCAATGAGCACCTGTATACATCTTAGGTGAACCAACTGACACCAGTGGCTTGTGAGACCGGCCACCGCCCCTCGTCGGGGTCTCGACTGTATACACTAGTCTACTAATGGAGTATCGATGCCCTATCTCGAAACTCCTACGACTAGGGACCATTTTAGGATGTGCTTATAGACCCCAGCTCCCACTTATATGATCGCCCTCATACTGCTGGTGGTCAAGCAAGAATCCAAGGGGCTCTATCAACGTGCAATAGCGACTCGAAAGGTCACCTAAAGCAGTACACGATGATAAAGATAAACCAGATAGCATACTATCATCTCGAGTAAGACTGTCCTACTGGGACAGGTCCTCCCCTCAATCATTGCAATCACGTGCCTGTGATCCAATAATTGACTCTGAGGGCACTATCTCCAACAATCTCCTACTTGCACTCGAGGCTAATTATTGCGATGTCGCATACTCACAGCCCGTGTGATACCGAACACCCAACTCCTCTACTAGTCAGTCTCACAAAGCTCGTTTGCGAAACTATTGCGTTCGAGGAATAGCCCCAGTGAGTGGATCCGCTTTGATGTTTCTTTCTATGTCTCTCTGTATCTCAAGTTCGCGGAGAAAGCCATCTCCTGAAATGAGCAATACCTGTCTTAGAATGTCTGGATGTCTGATGGGACCTAGCTCATAAGTGAACTTCAAATCCAAACTTCTTAGACTGTATTGTCAACTAAACTTAATCAGTATCCTGCGCCATGCCTTCCCTCAGTATCCACCTGTACCAACTGTCCAAAATACTGCCCCTCGTCAGAGGGAAAACTATAACTCTGACAGCCACTCTGCCATCCAGGTCACCTTGGAAGCCTGGAATGATAACCGTCTCCTAAAGGAGGCTGCCGTTATCAATTCCCTAGAACATCAACTTATGTTCTAAAACTGCTTCCGATTGTGACGACCAATGTATAACCGATCGTAGTATAGGAATATTACTTCCTACTCTGTGTATGTCATCAAAAACCAGGACATCACACCCTACTACCTTCTTAACAGATCCATCCCCTATTCTGATGAAGTCAAACCTATAACTGTCACATCAGAAATAGATGATCTATCTCCGCTATATCTGCTCTAGTCTATAAATAGACATAAGCCTGATGTCCACCAATGCTTCCGCTGCTCCCACTGACTACGACAACCCTCTGGCAGAGTCATATAGACGTGCACTTCTAAAGCCAGTTTAGAACGACACTATACTCATCCTCCTGCCGGGTCTCACAGTCTGGAACAACAGCAATGGCAAGTCTGGGTAAACAAGAACCTCCCTGCCACCATCCTTGAGCATACCGAAGTACCTCTCGAGTGCCTGAGGTTACCCACCATATCTGCGGAGTGGCCAATGGAATGTCAAACCAGATTGAATCTTTAGGTTCCTATCAAATCTTCAGTAATCGTTTGCGGTTCTGGAATCACTTCCAGTTCTACCATACTCCCACTACTGTTTTTCTGAAAAAATCCATTTTTGATAAAACTGTGGCGAGTCAAGAACAATATCGCTATTGATCTTCCAGATGGTAGAAAGTCAACCCTCGTCATAGCCCGGGTCACCCCACAAACAGCCATTACTGAAACGTGCCTTGAGTTGTCCAGAGTCTGGTTTTAAGCATAAGCCGGACAACTCCCCGTATCTTAACAATGTCAAGATATGAACTGTTCTATATCCAAGAAATAGAGGCACTGATTTAATTGAACCAGATTCAATTCATACAGCTGTCTCCAGTGCATGTCAACTAAATGGAAGGAGGTCGATCAGCTTTATTCAACTTAGGAATGCTTCCAATTATGAGTAACCTGAAAGAGAAGCAAGTTCTCTTAACCATTACTATCAACTGAATACCATGTACAAGTATCTACATCTTCGATCACTTTGAAGAATCCCGATACTTGCAACACATGGTTCTCTACTTTATTCTTATACCTATAACTTCTCAAAACTTCGACCCTGTGTTTCTACGAAACACCTGTCTAAGGACTAGAGAAGTCATAAGTAAACAGAATACAGTACGAGGACCAACCCCTCTGTCCTCATGGACACTGGACAATATACAATACTCTGTATAAGTCCCCTGAGTCGAATGACTCATTCACTGTGTGTCGTAGGTTGAAAACTGTACTTTTGGTTAAGAAGAATCACACCGTTGTTCAATGCTCCTTACCTAACCATCCACTGGTATAGGTAAATGTCATAGACGTAATTTCAAAAATGTATGTCTCACTCTATAAAAATAGACGTACAGATATATCAATTTGAAATTGGTGCACAACAACGGATATTCAAAACCAAATATTTGCCGACCGGCAAACAACCCAGGTGGCTTCCTCAAATATCACCAATTCCAACGAATCCCGATATAATGAGGATGGTCACATAATTCCCAATAACTTACTCCCACTCATCATCTTTAAAACCATACAGATGTGAGAACCATACCTGGTAAATACATACCCTGGAGCAAGTGTCTAATTGGAAAATCAGTTTTCTTTTAACAGTACACAGTGAACCTGAAACATTGAAATGTTTCGATGGGGTATCCTGGTATTCCTAGTAATGCATCTTCCATTATCCAGATTCACAACTATAACCGTATAATTCTTTGCCACTTCTCCAAATCCCTTTATATGTCTTTAGTCATTACCTTCTGTACACCCCTTTAGGCCAAATGGTTTTCTTCCTTCCCTACCGTTCGGCACCAGCCTATGGTTTGGAAGAAGACTAGCCAATAAGCATAAAGGGTGTACTGTCCTAATCCCAGGAGCACTCGCAACGCGAGAGAAGGTGAAGATAAAAGACACCTGAATGTACTTTATTCCTATTTCTCCTGAACCAGGATCCATCCTCGAACTGGAACAAGTTCCTTTCGAGTTCGTATATAACCATACGATGGATTATCCAATAAACTGGGATCTTCACAGTGATACGGAGTGTCCTGGAGAAATACAAAGGTGATTTGGGATTGGCGAGGAAATACTTGGTTTGGTCGTGAATATCAGTCGCAATTTACTTTTCCCTCTTACTAATCCCTTGCTTTGTCTGAACTTAATACCTTCTGTACACCGTTTAGGCTAACTGGTTTTCTTCATTCCCTACCGGTCGGCACCAGCCTATGGTTTGGAAGAAGACTATCCAATTTGCGTAATAGGTGTACTACTCCTAAACCAAGGAGTACTCGCAACCTGAGAGAAGGTGAAAAGAAAAGACAACTGAATAGTCTTATCCGTTTTCTCCAGAACCAGAAACCATCCTCGAAGTCCTTCGAGTTCGTATATAACCATACGATGGTTTTGTCCAATGGAAGTGGACGGTCGTAGTAATACGGGGTGTCCCGGAGAAAAGGGTAAAAGTAGGAGTGGCAAAGAGGTTTGCAACTCTGACAATCCAAAAGCCTGTGTTAAGTAGGTTCGGTCAACTTGGTCACTGAGTCATAGTCTAGGGTCGGGTCAATGGTCGCTGCCAAAGAGAGAGAGAAAAGAAACACTCAGCGTGCACTCTAACCTAGATCAGAATGGTTGTCACTTTATCTAATCTGGAAACCTCCCACTGTAACGTCAAATTCTTCCCCAAACCTGAAAGAAGAATTAGTCGGGATCACCCGAGGAGTAAACCAACTCATCAGTGGGAATCGGGATCCAACTATCATCGCATGATAATGTGACGGAATCCGCTCACGTTATCACACTCCAGAAGGTATGCGCATATCTGGCAAGTTTCAGTTCTTTTGAAACTCCCGATTTGGATTTCTGCCCCATGCTCTTATGACCTTGACTTTGGCCAACATATCATAAGTCACATGTCAAGTTCTACCCGTCATTTTCCTGGTTAATTTGAACCCACCCGTACCTACCCTTGACTTTGGCCAAAATGGCAGTACGACTGTCCCAAACCAACGCATCTATCTATGCTGCATATGAATACCCAACAGCTACCAAACACTGTGCCTTGACTTTGGCCAACATACACAGCTTGAATACTATTAACTATCCATATGAAATGACGGAGGGCTACGAATGGTTTCTGGCGAAAACCTTTAACGTAATGAACTTGATATCGTTGAAGGAACTGATAGCTTTGTAAAAATATAGTGACGAAAACCTTTGCTAAAGAGGTCACTCCCGGTGAAGGGATCTCGGCTCTTTCCCCGTAGAATGAGGTGCAGGATATTCCAACTGAATACCACGATGCAAAGCAAAAGTAATCGGCTATAGTGAAGTTAATGCCCTGACGCAAACTTTTGTCCAAGGGGTCACTCCCGGTGAAGGGATCTCGGCCCTTGCCTCGTCGTCTGAGGAGCAGGATATTCCAAATGAATACCACGATGCAAAACAAAAGTGAACGTCCTTGCAATAACAGCTTTTTGAAAAAGTGTTCCAACTACATCAGAATAGGTTTGTTTATCTTGCATTGATCCGAATCAATGCAGTCCCATCAATTGATCACACCACAAAGAACGAAAATATACTGATGTACGTATATGCCATCCGCATTCGCCACTGGGTCCCGTCATCACCCGTTAGGTTAGCTAACTAACGACAGAGCGGGGACTGGACTAGCGCGGATGAAAAACATATACAACATCTACTAGTATATATATAATATATAATTTTCGCTCAAGGCGTGATAAAAATTGCAGCAACACAGAAATGTATAGCAACACAGATCAATACAGATATCTGGGATCCCCGGGTTTCACAGAGCCGCTGAAACCCGACGTTCCCCTAGTCGTGTGGATAGCCTGTGCAATGAAATCCTAGACCCCTACGGGCGCGGCAAGTTACCCGCCAAAACCTGAAGCGAGGCAGCCCCCTTCAGCAACGTGAATGGACCACCCAGCACTTCACGGAATCCGGTAACTTGGGCACCCCTCCTGGGTCAACCTGTACCCCCTACGAGTGCGGCGAATAGCCCGCCAATTCAAGAGTAAAGCCCCCTCCGTCTCAAAGCCATGAGATGTGGGCTCGTTGCCCTCTAGAACCCGGCTATCCGTGCACCCCTCCGCGGGGTAATCCTAGTACAGAAAATAAAATATACATACACCGGGTGCATCGACCGCAACCTGGTCGTGCCCCAAAATAATAATACAAACAGGCAGTGACGGCAGTCCACATGTCGGACGCTCGCCCCGCAATATCAAATGTACATATAAAACAGAACTGTACTAAATTGCAACCAGGCTATCCCCCACGACCGATCCGCAACAACACAGTACAATCACAGAACATCAACGTGAATGTCACGTTCGTAAATCCGTCTAGCCGGGCTATAGCAGTTAGACAGGATTTACCGATCAAGTGACATTCACGGTCGCAGATATAATGTAAAAACTGTGAACTGGCATGTTTAAAATATCCGATCGAACAAATTTTATCAAGTGGGCCCCAAGCAGTACTGTAGCACTTACAAAAAATCTGGGCCCAAAAATAATATCCCAAAACCCCTATTTACAAGTCTAAAGCTTACTGGGAAATTTTGGTGCAATGATCACACCTTCCCACCGCGGAACCGCGGCCAAACCAGGGGTTTGGCCGCATTTCCGCGGTCGTACTAAGAGATCAGTGCATGAAAATTTACAAGAAGTCTTAGAATTCCATGCCTGTGTTTCTGCAGTGACCTGAAAAATTTTTAGAGCAGAAAAAAATTTCGACAGAAACACAATGTAGGAAAAATACGGTTTTTGGGAACTTTGTTCGATCGAGTTTTAAACACACTAGACCATGCTAGGCTAAGTTAATGGCGTGGCTCTGATACCAATGTAAGCCCGCGGGGGCGCCCCGGCCGCCGGTCGGACGCCGGAAACGCGGAAACAAAAACTTTGCGAACTTTGCAAAACGGCACCACCGCGGACTTTTTACCCGGATCGGGCCATTAACCTAGCTAACTAGAAAAATAGAAAAGAGTAGAGATGCTATACCAAGCGATCTGTGTCCTTCGGTCTTCGTCTCCACTCCGATCTCCCGCGGAATCTCCGTCACCTCCTCGCTCGTCGGAAAGGGCACCACGTAGCCGGAATCTTTTACGGGCTCCCGCCTCTTCACCGAGGAAACTCGAGCGCGAAGTTGGCTAGCCGACGCGTAGCATTGGAAAAATAAACACTTCACAGCACGACCTCACCCCCAAAACCGGGAGAGACGAACCCCTGAAGATCCGCTCACTGCCTCCATGTGGCTCGGGACTGTACCCAATTAAAACCTGTTTGCACGACTCCTTTGAGCCGTGGTAGGGTAGTAATCAAAGTACAGTGGGAACTCACACGAGACAAATGACGATCTCAGGTCGATGAACTAACCTGTACACATGTCACCAGGGAACTGCTATCTGACGTCTGGTATAATCCCAACTAGCAGGTTCCCGGCGAGTCCTGTCCGGTGTACTCATAACCCAATGAGCACCTGTATACATCTTAGGTGAACCAACTGACACCAGTGGCTTGTGAGACCGGCCACCGCCCCTCGTCGGGGTCTCGACTGTATACACTAGTCTACTAATGGAGTATCGATGCCCTATCTCGAAACTCCTACGACTAGGGACCATTTTAGGATGTGCTTATAGACCCCAGCTCCCACTTATATGATCGCCCTCATACTGCTGGTGGTCAACCAAGAATCCAAGGGGCTCTATCAACGTGCAATAGCGACTCGAAAGGTCACCTAAAGCAGTACACGATGATAAAGATAAACCAGATAGCATACTATCATCTCGAGTAAGACTGTCCTACTGGGACAGGTCCTCCCCTCAATCATTGCAATCACGTGCCTGTGATCCAATAATTGACTCTGAGGGCACTATCTCCAACATTATCTACTCGGTAAGAAAATTATACCTAGAGTTCCAAGTACTTCTCTTCTTTCCGCTGTCCTCCTTCTTCTTGCAAGCTCCTTGGAGTAAAACGGAAAAACACCTCCTCGTCGGCTTCTTGATGTAGTAGAAGATCCACCCGAGAGATCCAACCTAGAGCTTAACCTCCAAGATGAGGAAACTACAACACTTGGGTTGCTAGACTAAATGATCTAGAGTGAGTAGAGTGCGGTTTTGGTGGCTTGGTCTCAATGGCCCTAGATTTTCAACTCATGAAATACTAGGGCTTGAGAGAGAGGAAGAAGAAGAGAGAGTGTCTACTTGATAAAAATGAAGTGTGAGCTCTCATATGAGGGAAAAAGAATAATAATTTTAATTAGGATAATTGTGATGGTTCCTTTGATTTGACCATTATCATGTCACAATTAATGCTAAGCAAAATATCTCATGCTCAACAAAAATATTTAAGTCAACTATGGTCAACAAGTCAAATGGTCAAACCAAATAACCATGACACAATTAACACTAATAAAATTAGTAAACAATTTCCTCCATCTCATTATTGTTTTAATCAAGTCAATGGTCAAAACCCTAATGAGCTGTCTCCTTCTCTGCCTCTGTCAACTGTATATACATACCCGCATCCGTATTCCGAGGAACACGAATACAATGAGACTGAACCAATCCAAAATCAAATACTAGGATCCGTCTTAAACCAAAGCCCACTAGTATTGTCTGCTCGAACACCACACGCACACAAGTGCACGGATGTGATCGAACACTGTCGTAAAACCATACGACCTCTACTCGTTTCGCCCGAAGCCGGGAAACCCTCTGTGTGGGACTCTAAAGACTCAACACTATGCTGGCAGTGGGTTTAACCATAGGCCGCAAGCGGTACTAGCTGTACGTAACGGTCCCCAGGTAGATGTCGATAAGAAGGCCGACGAGCGAACTCGTCCGAAACCCTTACTGAGCATGTCCGTGACAATATCCATGCAGTCTAGTCTATTCGTCTGAGAGTATCGCATGTAAGTTCTAGGGGGTGGAAAATGTCAGACCCCTAATAACCGTACAAGTTGTGTCGGTGTGGCTCAAGACCATCCGAGGATCTACTGGTCCGTCCACCAGTAATTTTCAATCAGTCATGGCTAGGGACTTATGGTAATGACCAACCGATCGCTGTGCGATCTCGACTCCCTATACCGGGAGAGACGAATCCCTAACAGTCGCTCAATGCCTCCATATGGCTCGGGACTGTACCCAACTAAAACATGTTTGCATGACTCCTTTGAGCCGTGGTAGAGTAGTAATCAAAGCACAGTGGGAACTCACATGAGACAAATGACAACCTCAGGTCGACAGACTATCTGCACACATATCACTAAAGAACTGCTATCTGACGCTAGGTATAATACTATCTAGTCAGTCATCGGCGAGTCCTGTCTGGTGAACTCACACCCAGTGAACATCTGTATACAATCTTAGGTGCACATCACCAATGGCTGTGGGACCAATCCATCGCCCCTCGTCAGGGTCTAGATATGTATACACTAGTCTACTCTGGAGTATCGTTGCCCAGTCTCAATACTTCCGCGACTAGGGACATTTAAGGTTGTGCCTATTGACCAACCAGCTCCCATAAGTATGACTGCCATCACAAGGCTGGTAGTCAGGCAAACATCCTACGGGCTTTATCAACATGTTCACAATATATGAAACACAGAGTAAAATATATCACATGTTAAGATAAAGACAAACCAAATAGCGTACTATCATATCGAGCAAGATTGTCCTGTACATACATATCCCTAGCATCATATACAATGAAGGCCTCTAGGGCATATATATCAAACATTAGGTGCCTAAATTTTTTTCTGGTCTCTAGTTTTGCCTGCATATGATTTTAATGCAACCTGAGAAAATTTTTGAACAACTTTGAAATTCGAACAGCAAGCACTATATTGGAATTGTGAATCGAAAAATTCCATTGATCGAAACTCTAGAGTAGTGCAAACAAGTCTAGTTAAGATTTATGGAGTGTCTCTGATACCATGTTGGTTAGTTGTGCTTACTCTACATCGAAGTAGAGAGGAAGAATACACAAAAATTAAATTTTTAAGCAATCACAACCAACTTAAGCCAAGTGATCAGACCATAACCCTAAACTATCAACTGCTAGAAGTTTTATCTACTATGAAAGAAGGGTTATACCGAATGATCCGTATCCTTCGGTCTTCTACCCTCTTCCTTAGCTCCTTGAGGTCTCCTTGATCATGCTTGACCGCTGGTCTTCGAACAGCAAGCACTATATTGGAATTGTGAAGCGGAAAATTCCGTTGATCGAAACACTTGATTAGTGTAAACAGGTCTAGTTAAGATTTATAGAGTTTCTCTGATACCATGTTGGTTAGTTGTGCTTACTCTACATCGAAATAGAGAGGCGGAATACACAAAAATTAAAATTTTAAGCAAGCACAACCAACTTAAGCCAAGTGATCAGACCATAACCCTAAACTAGTAACTACTAGGAGTTTTATCTACTATGAAAGAAGGGTTATACTGAATGATCCGTGTCCTTCGGTCTTCTACCCTCTTCCTTAGCTCCTTGAGGTCTCCTTGATCATGCTTGACCGCTGGTCTTCGAACAGCAAGCACTATATTGGAATTGTGAAGCGGAAAATTCCGTTGATCGAAACTCTAGATTAGTGCAAACAGGTCTAGTTAAGATTTATGGAGTGTCTCTGATACCATGTTGGTTAGTTGTGCTTACTCTACATCGAAGTAGAGAGGCGGAATACACAAAAATTAAATTTTTAAGCAAGCACAACCAACTTAAGCCAAGCGATCATACCATAACCCTAAACTAGCAACTACTAGGAGTTTTATCTACTATGAAAGAATGTTTATACCGAATGATCCGTGTCCTTCAGTCTTTTACCCTCTTCTTTAGCTCCTTGAGGTCTCCTTGATCATGTTTGACCGATGGTCTTTCACTGTCGTAAATGATCTCTGATACCATGTTGGTTAGTTGTAATTAGTGCAAACAAGTCTAGTTAAGATTTATGGAGTGTCTCTGATACCATGTTGGTTAGTTGTGTTTACTTTACATCGAAGTAGAGAGGCGGAATACACAAAAATTAAATTTTTAAGCAAGCACAACTAACTTAAGCCAAGTGATCAGACCATAACCCTAAACTAGCAACTACTAGGGGTTTTATCTACTATGAAAGAAGGGTTATACCGAATGATCCGTGTCCTTCGGTCTTCTACCCTCTTCCATAGCTCCTTAAGGTCTCCTTGATCATGCTTGACCGCTGGTCTTCCTTTGTCATTTCAAATAGATATCTACTAGTGTGACTCTTGAAACACTATTGTGGCATGCTTGATATTTGTTGGGGTTGTGAGATATTTTCTTGACTTGGTGCTTCTATTATTACTCAAAACACTTAGCCTTTTTCTTGAGTTGCTTTGCTTCATGCTTACACTCTCATCCTCTCATGGCTTCTTCTTCTACCTCCACCGTAATAGTCTCATGTGTTGAGAAACTTAGGGTGTTTAGAGACAAATCAATCCATCATTAGACTCTACATATTCTAGGCTATCTAGTTTAGCGGACTAGGTACCCTGGTTACCTCGGTTATAAGGTAGGAGCTCGAAACACAAATTCTCAGGTGGATCATCTTCGATTGAGGGAGACCGGAAACCAAGTTTGATCGTGCTGGCCACTAGGAGCTTGGCAAAGTGGTTAAAGAGCGAAGGACATGGATCATTCGGTATAACATCTCAACTCTTTATATAGCTTGCTAGGTTTAGGGTTAATAGTAGATCCGTAGCATCGGGTTGTTCTAGCGCCAGTTTTTAAAAATTTTGTTCCGCAATCGGCCACAGTCTGATGGCCAGGGCGCCGGAATAACCCAACATGGTATCAAAGCCAACTCATAAACCCTATACTAGCAGTTTAAACTATGTTTAAAATATCGAAACCTAAACAACTCCAAAATAATACCCGTAATATTATAGTTTCTGTCGATTTCAAATTAGTCTTCAAAAATTATTTAAACAGTTGCAGAAGACTACCCTTAAGACAACTAGAACACACCCTAAAAACGCGCCCCAAATTCTTAAGTGTATCCGGCGAGATCAGGGTAAAGTCCGCCGTCACCGGTTTTTGTTTAGATTTTGTGCTTGAGCTTTTTGGTGTATTCTGGTCTCTGGAATATTTGGATTTTGGTTTTTGTTTGTTTTTGCCTAGATTGGATATTGTGTTGTCTTAAGTTTAGGGGCAATACAGAGTATTTCGAAGTCGTTATTTTTAACACTGTTTAAAAGTTTTCAGTACATACATTACTATCTGCGACCGTGAATGTCATTAGAGCGGTACAACTCGTCTAATTTCTATATGTCTTTTAGAAGGGTTTGCGAACATGACATTCACGTTGATGTTCTGTGTTGTACTGTGGTTGTGGTTCGATTGTCATAGTGGATAGCCAATGGTGCAATGGTAGTACAGTTCATATTCATTTGTACATTTGATATTGTGGGGTGAGCATCCTGCTGGGTTCCCTAGGTCGCCGCTAGGTTTCGGAAGGCATCGTCCATGCTATTTTAAAAAAAATTGGCGTGTTAAAGAACCCCAACGCTAGAATCTAAACTAGAGAATTATACGAGCAAGCATGTAAATATCTTTACATCTAAGTGAACATGGAATACAATCTTTGTAGACTGGTCCATCACTTTAATAGCTCCGTGTAGTAGTCCCTTCGCTCCAAGTAGTGATCTCCCGGACACTAGTGAGGCTCCACAAAAATGATCTACGTCGAGGAGACACTAACTCAAGCTACCTCTTCACAAACTGATGAACTCGAGAAGAAACAACCCAATCTAAATGGCTAGTAGAGAAGAGGTTGATGAAGCAGGAATTTTTCTCAGTTTAGAAATAACTTTCTCATTATATTTCTTCACCTCTCATGAAGCTAGAAAGCTTTTTAGAGATAAGGAAGAAGATGAAGTGTGAATGGAATAATGAGTGAGAATAGCAACCATAGATAAGTTAGTGTCATACACTAACTCATGTAGAGAATAAACCATGGCTAACAATAATGGTTAGGTTAATAAATATGTATAGTGAGACAAAATTAGTGGACTAAGTCAATGGGTTCTACAAGCTTCTACAAGGTTCAACCATGTGACTAAATTCCAACTAATTTGATTTACTTTAAATAAATAAAACCCATCAATATTATAAGCATGGTATGAGTCTCATACACCCATCTAGCATGTGGCATCTAGCATTACACAAAAGATGTACATTAATATATATCACATATATACTAAGTGTATACTAGTGAGAAAAAGAAAACTTAAGTGAGATAATATTAGTTAATCTAAGATAATATATCAAATATATAATTATATATTAAATTATTAAATCAACACTTGATTTAATAATCCGGCTATATCACATACAACCGACTAATATCATATATATCAACTTGTCGAATCAACACTTGATTTGACAGCCCGGCTATATCAAATATAACCGTCCGATATCACATATCGCGAGAATAGAATACGGTATCACATACACGTATTAATCTCGGTCCCGCACATATCACATATGTTCTCCTACTTCATTTCGCTTGAGCCAGGAAACATCTGTGTAGGACTCTAAAGACTCGTCAATACGCTGGCAGTAGGTGGTGATCATATCAGTCACCCACAAGCCGCAAGCGGTCTGCTAAACATAACGGCCACCCGGGTATCGAGTGATCAGAAGATCAACAAGCAAGCCTGTTCATACTCCTGCGAATCCAATCAATAACACTACCGTACAGTCTGGTCTTTCCGTCTGATATGTCACATATCACAGCTTGGGGGTAGTATAACGTCAGACCCCAATAGCCTGATAAGTCATTCCGATGCAAGGTCTATAACGGCTCGAGAAACTACAGATAACACTTACCAGTAGATCTCAACAACCCTGGCCAGGGATTTCCTGTTATGGCCAATCAAGCATAACGCAACATCATCCCCTAATACCGGGAGAAACGAAATTCCCTCCTATCGATCATTGCCTCCATGTGACTCGGGACTATACCCAAAAACCACTGTTTTGCACGATCTCTTGAACGTGGTAAGGTGGAAATCAAAGCACAGTGGGAATCACACAAGACACTATGTCGATCTCGGGTCGACAGACTAACCTGTACCAGTGGCACCAAAGAACTGCTATCTGACGATAGGTATAAATACCATCTAGGAGTTCTCGGCGAGTCCTTTCAGTGTACCCAGTCTCCACTGAGCACCCGTATACCATCTCTGATGTCAAACACTAATGGATATGGGATCATCCATCGCCCATCATATAGGTCGAAAGCGTATCCGCTAGTCTACTCTGGAATATTGATGCCCCGTCTCGATACTCCCACAACTAGGAACATTTGAAGGATGTACTTACCGACTACCATTTCCCCACTAGTATGATCTGCATCATAATCCTGGAAGTCAAGTACTCATCCTAAGGGCTTTATCAACGTGTAACATAGAGACAATCAGTATACATGTTAAGATAAAGAGCAACCTGTTAGCATACTATCATGTCAAGCAAGAAAGTCCTCCCTATATATGTCCAAGCATCCACTACAATATACATCGTATGTACAGTAATGGCCTCTAGGGCATACATATAACTAAAAATCTTCCACTTGCACTAGGTCCATCTGTCGTAGTATCCAATACCCAACAATCAGCAGTGGTTGTAGTATCTCATACACAACCATCCCATAAAAGTCTCTTTTGGGAAAATGCCTTTGTGAGTGGATCCGTCGTGTTTTCCTCTGTGTCTACTCTCCTAACCGCGATCTCCATGGAGATCATCCATCTCCATGATCAGGTGATACTGCCTAAGAATATTTCTGGATTACTGATGGGACGGGGGTTCCTAAGCAAAAGCCACAATTCCATTTTCACACAATGGTAGGAACGAAGTTCATCTTATGAACTAATATACATCCAGACTACCACTTTGGTAGCAATATATCGAGCCTTTATAGTCTAGTTTGTCACGGTATCTAGCTTGAAACTCTTCCAATATATCATCCCTCCACTGAGGGTAAAGACAATGCCTGTGACTGACATTCAGTCGACCTTACCATCCTGGAAACTATCAAGTGATTCTCCCCAGGATCGATTGATACCATCTCACTACACCTAGTGAGAATCCTAATATCCACTTAGATCTATCTCATAGATCAAAAATCCAGGATTTATGAGGTATCACCTTGATCCTTTATGGAGAATACTTGTGATAAAAAGAGATTGACCGAGTGTAGCATAGGAAACTCCTTTCTTATCAAGAGTATGTCATCCACGTACAATACCAGGATCATCACCATACTCCCTACTACCTTTTTATATATACAATGTTCATCTACTATTTTGATGAAGTCAAACGCTTTGACTATCACATCAAAATAGATGTTCCAACTCCGCGATGCCTGTTTTATCCCATAAAGCAACTTGCACACGTTTCCGCTACTCCCACTGTCTACGAAGCCCTCTGGCTGTGTATTTATAGACGCTCTCTTCTAAATCACTATTTAGAAAAGCATTCATGACACCCAACCGCCAGATATCGTAGTCATGGTATGTAGCAATGGAAAGTAGGATCCGGATGGACTTAAGCATAGGCACTAAAAAAGGTTTCATCATTATCAATACCCGATCGATGACCAGAACCTTCTGCAATAAGTCTAGCTTTGAAAGTCTCAACTTTTCCATGTACACCAAGTAATCTTCTCAAGATATACTTGCTCCCGATGGAGATTTAACCCTTCAGATAAAGCAACCAAAGTCCATACTTTGTTGGTGTATATGGATTCCATCTCAGATCGCTTAGCATCCAGCCATTCTTACAGAGTCCCCACTCTTGATGGCCTGCTCGAAACTAGTTGGGTCATCATCTCATGATGCAATCCTCGCTCCCGCTTTCATTGAGAAAACCGAAGTATCTCTCAGGAGGATGAGGAACCCTACTAGATCAGCGGAGAGGCTGAGGTTCGTTGGAAGCTATTGAATCCTCCGGTTCTATCAAATCATCAGCTGCAGTTTGTATAGCTGGAACTCCTTCCAGTTCAACCTCATGACTACTAATTTCTTCACAAGAAATTCCTTTTCCAAAAAGGTGGCATGCTGAGAAACAAAACACCTTTTGGTCCTCAGTCTGGTAGAAGATATTCCCTCGCAATTGCTTGGGATATCCAACAAACTTCTACAGAACTGACCTTGCATCGAGCTTGTCCGGGTTTTGCTTTTGACATAGGCCGGACAACCCCGAATCTTAACTTACTTAAAAGATGGGCTCTTCCCATACCATATCGCATATGGAGTGGTAGGCACCCGATTTGGTTGGAACCCTATTCAATAGGTATGCAGCTTCTCAAGAGCATAACTCCCAAAAGGAAATAGGTAACTCAGTAGTACTCATCATAGAGCGCACCATATCATATAGGGTGCAATTTCTCCTCACCGATACACTGACGTGCTGTGGTGTATACGGAGGAGTAATGTTGAGAGAATCTCATTCTCCTTTAGAATAATCTAGGAATTCCGTGCTCAAGTATTCTCCTCCCTGATCACATCAAAGGACATAATATTTATACCCGTTTTGGTTCTTTACTTCTAACTTATATTCTTTGAATTTCTCAAAAGGTTCAGACTTGTGTTTCAACAGGAACATATGTTCGAATCTTGAGAGATCATCAGTGAATGTAATGAAGTTACAATGAACCAGTCCTGGCATGTGTAGACAAAGAACTTACATACATCATCATGTATCAATTCCAAAAGTTCACTAACTCTTTCTCTGTTTCCAATAAACGGAGCTATGGTCATCTTATGTTTGTGACATGACTGGCAAGTTTCACAAGATGTAAATTCAAACTGATTTAAATATGTATCTAAATGTAACTTAGCTAGTTGTGTCGCATTGATATGACCTAGTCTACAATGCCTTAAGAAGGATTCATTCATTTCTGAACTCTTCCTCTTGTGTGTATTCTGTACGTTAAGAACTGTAGTTTGATTCAAAACGAATATGCCATTAGATAACGTGCCTAAACCGATCAAAACTTGATATAGGAAATGTTCAAAACATTATCCAACAATACAAAATTATATCCTTCTTTACTAAATAAAGAGACTGATATGATGTTGTATATCAGGTTCGATGTCTAATAATATTTGTTCAGAATCAATGTATTTGGTAATACGGGGTGATAACTGCCAACAAACTTGGCTGCAACACTTGCACCGTTTCCAACTCTTGAAACTTATCACCCATTCCAAGTTCTCTACCTATCTGTTGCCCTTGTAACAGATTACATATATGGGATCCTGATCCGGTATCTCATACCCAGGACGTAGAGGATACTGAGAAACAGTTCTCGGTAATGAACATACCCGAAGAAGATGCATCAGCATGCATTTTCTTTGTTTGGGCGGCACGGGAATCCTGGTATTCCCCTATTTCCTACTCGGTCTTATAACAATTATAAGTTGGAGTGGGACCAACGTTCCCCAGCTCAGTATAACAAGCAGGTTCAGTCAATACATCCATATTATTATCTTGATTAAGGCGTGACATGGTCGCTACCTGAAGAGAGAGAGAAGAAAACACTTAGCTTATGTTCTTGCAAGATTAGATTGGTTATTATTTTATCTAATCGGGATGGCTCCCACTGTTTTTTAGTCAAATCTTCCTTCAAACCCTAAAAGGAAAGACTAGCCGGGATTAATTACACTCTACAAGTTCGCCAATTTTTCAGCCAGGCCTGTGCCGGTACTTTGAGGGAGGTTCCCCGTGTTTTCGCACGAACCTAATTAAAATAAAACTCGTTTTCCCAGGGGCGTAGCCCCGTTAACACCTTTCTAGACACCTACTTGATCGGCTAATTGTAATTTGTAAAACTCTTCCAGGAGTAACACTTTACTCGTAGTGGGTATCGGGATCCAACTATCTAATAGAAGGCATGCAATCGCATTGCAAATTTCAACACTTGAAATTCCCGATAATATTTTTCCCCTAGAAGCTATATAACCTTAACATAGTCAACAAATCATAAGTGCTTGTCAAGTTCAACCCGTACATTTCTTGATTGAATTAAACCCACCCACACGACTCTTAACATAGTCAACAAAGTCGCACGACTACCTTAATCCAATCCCATCTCATGCTTAAGCAGATAAGTACTAATTAGCTACCGCACACTACACCTTAACATAGTCAACAAACGTAGCACGAATACTAACTAGTACTTATCTGAAATGACGGAGGCTACGACAGGTTTTTAAGAAAACCTATTGCGTAATGAACTTAATCTCATTGTAGAATCGAGTGATTTTGTAAAAGAGTGTATTTTAGGCTTTTACTAGTTTTGCTAAAGAGGTCACTCCCGGTGAAGGGATCTCGACTTTTTCCTTATCGAATAAGGTGCAGGATATTTCATAAATACCACTATGCAAAGCAAAAACTATAGAAGCAATCAAAAGACAAACCGAGGGTTGTAGCATCTGCCAGTTATTGCTAAAGAGGCCACTCCCGGTGAAGGGATCTCGGCTCTTTCCTTATCGAATAAGGTGCTGGATATTCTACAAGGAATACCTCTATCCAAAGCAAGAACTAGAGCTACCAGTTTTTAAAACAATTTTCTACAACATCTTTTATGTTTCTTTTATTTCATTAATCTCATTAATGAAGTCCCATCATAATATGCTTCCTAAGCATCACATATGAAACGAAAGCAACAATATATAATATATATCATATATATATATATATATATAATATAGGCATTCGTCTGAACATATCACAGTGATCACACCACAGAGCAGCAGAAGATAACATATGAAATATTGGATATACTAGGATTTCCGTGTTTTAAATTAAGCCTGTATAAAACACGGATTCCACGGTCGTGACGAATAGCCAAACCTACTTCCCTATACCCCTACGAGAGCGGCAAGAAACACTACCAATTCTAGAGTTAGGAGACCCGGTCTCGACTCCTCGAGATGGTCTCCCACTAGACCGTAGGTTACTTGTGCTCCCCGTCTTGGGTCTATCATAATGCGGAAAAGTAAATAATATACAATGGTGACATCGTCCTCAACCCGGAAGTGCCCCAATAAAAGAATATTATATACAAGTTTTTACATGAATGAAAATGAAAAACTCCCATCTCACATAAAACCCCCGGCTATTCAAAACACGACGATCCAATATAACATATCCCAGCAACACATAACATCACATGTCATCAACATAAGTAAATATGCGTATCCTAATTGTCGTTAACATATAGCACCGAAATCGGCGATACACCACATATTACACTTACGGTCGCAGAAAAGAAAGTGAAAAACTACAACAGATGGAATCCGCAACCACCTTAGTCATTATAAACCCAATATATCACATATATTGGATTTCATGCCTAACCAATTGAATTCCTTATATATCACATGCCTAACAATTATAAACCCCGCATTTTAGTCTCGATATTGAAAACACTTTCCAATAACATGTCGGGTAATACAACAAGATTCCTAAAAACCTGATCGAATGCTCGTCGAAAACTTTAGCAGACGGCCGCACCCCCCGATGCCGTCGACGAAGTGCACTAAGGTGGAACATCGCTGCCGCGAGCACCCGAACGGATGCTTTTGGCGACGGGGTTCTCCTACAGTCACTTGGTCGGGGCTATGGGGTGTGGTTATCTAGTAAGGTTACCCGGCGGCTATCCGCGTACGCTACGTGATTGAGACGGACTTTTGATCACATTAAAATCCCGTGGCAACTGATCAAACGAGACTAAACTGCTAGATTTATAAAATACAAACTAGTTATCTAATAACTACTTTTGTGGATTCCAAATATTGTATCCCATCACATGATATCCGGACGACGTTAAACTTTTCGATTGAATCATTAAAGTCCCACAATTCCCCATGAGCTCAACCCTTGAGCACAGTTTAATAATACCCAGAACATGCCACAGTACCTATGCACCAGCCGTAGAAGGGCAGATCCAGCCTCACTCATGTCGCCACAGAACTGCGGCAAACCCTAGAGTATGACCGCGGTTCCGCGATCCAAAAAGCCGAGTCAGTGTTTCATTCTTCTAGAGGGTTCACAGAATTACTTGCACGATTTTCCGAATATGTTAAACTTGGAAAAATAGGTTTTTGACATTCGTTCGAACTTTTTAATTTCGCTTCGACAAATGCGAATACCCGAAACAATGTTAAAACTATGAATACGAAACACTCCGAATTACTTATAGTATAAGATCACCTCACATGCAAACTTAGGAAAAAAAAACACCTGAAACATCAAAACCCAGATTCTGGAAGACACCAAAAAATTCAACCCATTCCTTCACAACAAGGCCGAGCTCGCCGGAAAACCTAGCAATGTCGCCGGCCATTTTTCGAGGATAGGGGCTAGATTTTTTAGTGTTTACATGATGCATCCCATACAACATTCTGCAATTGTTTAAAAAAAATTTTGAAGACTTTTTAAAATCGACATAAACTACATTTTCGTTTTTCAAGTTTCGAAGTCGTTTCGGTTTCGTAATCCTAACAAAATCCGTCTAATTTTCTAGCATGGCTCTGATACCACTGCAGGGTTGCCTAACACGGCAGTAAAATTTCGGCAGGCATCTTCCATACCATAGTAAAATTTTAGCCGTTCTATCCAATCCTAACATAGAATCGTTTACTAGAAATCCGACGAAATGAAATGCAAACAACTTTGCAAGTAAAATGAACAAGGAATACAACCTTTGTAGACCAGTCCTTCACTTCATTAGCTCCATGTAGTAGTCCCTTCGCTGCGGTCATGAAGTCCTGGACTCTAGAGAGGCTCCCATGAAGAAATGAACATGCTAACATCGAAGTCTTCGAGGCCGAAGATAATCTACGTCGAGAAGACACTAACCCAAGCTATCTCTTCACTAATTGTAGAATTAGTGAAGCAAACACCCTATACTAAATGGCAAGTAGTAGAGGATGATGAAGTAGGAAGTGTGCTCACTTTAGATTTGATTTTCTCACAATATTTCTTCATTAATCCAAAACCTAGTGAGCTTTGGAGTTGTGATGAAGAAGAAGAAGAATGAACTCATCAAGTGAGAGTCTAGCAACCATGGGTGAGTTAACATCATATGTAAACCCTTGTAGAAACTTAACCATGTGTTAGGATAAAGGTTAGGTTAATAAATATCTAAGTAAAGAACAAATTAGCGGACTTGGTCAAATAATCTATAAGCTTCCACAAGCTTCAAGCATTTGTCCAAAATCCACCTAATTTGTAATTACTTTAATAAATAAAAACCTAAGATTATCATAATCATGGTGTTAGTCTTATACACCCATGTCACATGTGTCATCTACCATGACCCAAAAACATGTACATTAGTGTATATATCATATATATATAATATGCACATCAATGCGAGAAAAAGAATTACTTAAGTGAGCTAATATTAGTTAATGTAATGTAATATATCAAATATATAATTATACTTTAAATTATTAAATCAACACTTGATTTAATAATCCGGCTATATCACATATAACCGACTAATATCAAATGTATCCTTTTATCGAATCAACACTTGATCCGATAACCCGGCTATATCATATATAACCAATCGATATATATATCGCTAGAATAGAATACGGTATCACATATCGTATTAATCTCGGTCCCGCACATATCACATATGTGCTTCTACTCCGTTTCGCTTGAGCCAGGAAACCTCTGTATAGGACTCTAAAGACTCGTCAATACGCTGGCAGTAGGTGATGATCACATCAAACACCTACAAGCTGCAAGCGGTCTGCTAAACGTAACGGCCACCCGGATATTGAGCGATTAGAAGATCAATAAACAAGCCTGTCCTTACTCCTGCGAATCCAATAGGTAACACTACCGTACAGTTCGGTCTCTTCATCTGATATGTCGCATATCTCGTCTAGGGGTGGTAAACGTCAGACCCCAGTAATTCGATAAGTCGTGCCGATGTGAGGCTCATAACGGGTCGAGAAGCTACTAATAACACTTACCAGTATATCTCTGAAGCAGCCCTGGCCAGGGACTTCCTGTTATAGCCAATCGAGCACAGCGCAACATCAACCCCCAATACCGGGAGAGACGAAACCCCTCCTATCGCTCATTGCCTCCATGTGATTCGGGACTGTACCCAAAAGCCACCGTTTTGCACATTCTTTTGAACGTGGTAAGGTGGAAATCAAAGCACAGTGGGAAACACACAAGACTCTATGACGATCTCGGGTCTACATACTAACCTGTACCAGTGTCACCAGAGAACTATCATCTGACGTGAGGTATAATACCATCTGGGAGTTCTCGGCGAGTCCGTCCAGTGTACCCAGTCTCCACTGAGCACCCGTATACTGTCTCTGATGTTAAACACCAATGGATATGAGATCATCCATCGCCCATCTACATGGGTCGAGAAGCTATACGCTAGTCTACTCTGGTATATCGATGCCCTGTCTCTTTACACCTACGACTAGGAACATTTAAAGGATTTACTTACTAACTACTCTGTCCCCACTAGTATGATCTGCATCATAATCCTGGTAGTCAATTACTCATCCTAAGGGCTTTATCAACATGTAATATAGAGACAATTAGTGTACATGTTAAGATAAAGAGCAACCTGATAGCATACTATCATGTCGAGCAAAAAATTCCTCCCTATATATGTCCAAGCATCCACTACAATATACATCGTATGTACAGTAATGGCCTTAAGGGCATACATATAACTAACAATCTCCCACTTGCACTAGGGCCATCTGTCGTAGTATCCAATACCCAACAATCAGCAGTGGTTGTAGTATCTCATACACAACCATCCCATAAAAGTCTCTTTTGGGAAAAGGACTTTGTGAGTGGATCCGCCGTGTTGTCATCTGTGTCTACTCTCCTAACCTCGATCTTCCTGGAGATCATCCATCTCCATGATCAGGTGATACTACCTAAGAATATGTCTGGATCACTGATAGGATGGGGGTTCCTAGGCCAAAGCCACAACTCCATTGTCACACAATGGTAGGAACGAAGTTCATCTCATGAACTAATATACATCCAGACTACCTCTTTGGTAGCAATGTATCGAGCCTTTATCGTCTAGTTTGTCACGGTATCTAGCTTGGAACTCTTCCAACATACCGTCCCTCTACTGAGGGTAAAGAAAATGCCTGTGACTAACATTCAGTCGACCTTACCACCCTTGATGCTATCCAGTGATTCTCCCCAGGATCGATTGATACCATCTCACTACACCTAGTGAGAATCCTAACATCCACTTAGATCTATCTCATAGATCCAAAACTCAGGATTTAGGAGGTATCACCTTGATCCTATATGGAGAATCCTTATGATAAGAGGAGATTGACCAAGTGTAGCATAGGAAACTCCTTTCCTATCAAGAGTATGTCATCCACGTACAATACGAGGATCACCACTATACTCCCTACTAGCTTTTTGTATATAGAAGGTTCATCTACTATTGTGATAAAGTCAAACGCTTTGACTATCACATCAAAACAGATGTTCCAACTCCGCGATGCTTGTTTTTGTAAGTCTACGGTAGCGCCCCGGCCGTCTGTCCGAGGCCAAAATGCGGAAACGAAAACTTTTTCAAAACTTGAAACCGGCGCTATCGTATACTTTAAATCCGGATCAAACCATTAACCTATAAACTAGCAACTGGTGAAGGGATAGAAAAGCTATACCGATCGATCCGTGTCCTTCGGTCTTTGGCCTCCATCCCAAGCTCCTCGCGGCATCTCCGAGCACGATCTCCTCGTAGGAAAGGGCACCACATCTTCGAGTCTTTTTACGGGCTCCCGCTTCATCCGAAGCAACTCGGGCACGAAGTTCGCTAGCCGACGTGTCCAAGGTGAAGTAGAGAATGTGTGTGATCACTTTGTCTCAAGCATCCATTGATTCTCATCACATGAGAGTGTATGGATGGAGGTTAGAGATGAATCCATTGATGGAAGTTGTGAGCTAGAGGAGGAAGAAGAAGAAGGTGCCTTTTTCTTTCTTGTGTGTTGAATTATTGTGAGAGCACTAAAATCAAACTCAAGAGCCAACCCAAAGAGATATGGCTGCCCTTTCTCTCTCCATGCATCAATTCAACACACAAATCCATCACATTATATGATATATGCACAACAAAAGAGACCATGAGTCACTAGGTTGCATGTGTCACAATAAATGCACCTCATGATGATTTCTAGATCATAATTTCGATTTGTAAACCTTAACCCAAATGTTTACAACAACAGAAAGATACGGCAACATCTAAAGTAAACTCGTGACGGATCACAAGGATACCCCTCACCTGTATATACATACGTGCATTCGCATTCCGACTGAATGCGAATGCGATGAGACTAAAGTAATCCAACAAATCTAATACTAGGATCCGGCTTAAACCAAAGCCCACTAGTATGATCCGTCCGATCATGATCCGTGCACTACCGCACCTATATGATCAGACCCTGCCATATATCATACGGCCTCTACAACATTTCGTCCGAAACTTGAGAAACTGTCTGTGGGGGACTCTAAAGACTCGTCAATACTTTGGCTGTGGATTTAACCACTAGCATGTCAGTGGTACTAGCTGTACGTAACGGGCTACCAGGTATTGACCAAAAGGGAGGTCGATGAGCGAACTCATCCTGACACCCTACTGAGCCTGTCAGTGACAATATCCGTACAGTCCGGTCCGTTCATCTATGAGCATCGCATGGCGGGCCTAGGGGGTTGGTAAAAGTCAGACCCCCAAAAGCGGTACAAGTCGTGTCGGAGTGTAGCCCAGAACACCCTGAGATACTACTGGAATGCCTACCAGTAAATCTCCTGCCTTGGTCAAGGACTTCGTGTAATGGCTCTCCTAGACACAGCGCGATCTCACCCCCAATACCGGGAGAGACGAAACCCCTGCCGATCTGCTCACTGCTTCCATGTCGCTCGGGACTGTACCCAACTAAAACCTGTTTAAACGACTCCTTTGAGCCGTGGTATGGTAGTAATCAAAGTACAGTGGGAACCCACACGAGACAAATGACGATCTCAGGTCGATGAACTAACCTGTACACATGTCACCAGGGAACTGCTATCTGACGTCAGGTATAATACCAACTAGCATGTTCCCGGCGAGTCCTGTCCGGTGTACTCATAACCCAATGAGCACCTGTATACATTTTAGGTGAACCAACTGACACCAATGGCTTATGAGACCTGCTACCGCCCCTTGTCGGGGTCTCGACTGTATACACTAGTCTACTAATGGAGTATCGATGCCCAAACTCGAAACTCCCACGACTAGGGACCACTTTAAGGATGTGCTTATAGACTACCCAACTCTTACGTATATGATAGCCATCATACTGCTGGTAGTCAAGAAAGAATCCTAAGGGCTCTATCAACGTGTAATAGCGACCTGTAAGGTCACCTAAAGCAGTACACGATGATAAAGACAAACCATGGTAGCATACTATTCTCTATTAACGTGTAACAGTGAACTACAATGTCACCTAAAGCATGTATACGATGATAAAGACAAACCAGATAGTATACAAACATCTCGAGTAAGACTGTCCTACCGGTATAGGTCCTCCCCCAATCATTACAATCACGTGCCTGCGATCCAATAATTGACTCTGAGGGCACTATATCCAACAGTTTTATCCCATAAAGCAACTTGCACACATTTCCGCTACTCCCACTGTCTACGAAGCCCTCTGGCTGTGTACTTATAGACACTCTCTTGCTAAAGAGGTCACTCCCGGCGAAGGGATCTCGACTCTTTCCTCATCGAATGAGGTGTTGTATATTCATCAAGGAATACCACTATGCAAAGCAAGAACTACAGCTACCTTTTAAAATTTCGATTCTACAATATATTTAGGTTTCTTTTCTTTCCATTAATCTCATTAATGAAGTCACATCATTTATGTTTCCCTAAACATCACAGGAAAGAACCGAAAATAGAACGTACGCTTATGCCATCCGCATTCGCCACGGGGCCCGTCATGCACCGTTAGGTTACTTAACTAATGGCAGAGCGGGAGCTGGACTAGCGCGTGTGCAAAACATAAGCAATGTTTATTATATATATATATATAGCATTCGTCTCACGCAGTTATATGATCACATCACAGAACTCAACAGCAGAAGTCAACATATGAAATATTGGATATATTAGGAGGTCCGTGTTTTAAATTCAGTCAGTAATGAAAAACACGGATTTCACGATCGTGATGAATAGCCAAACCCATATCCCTAGACCCCTACGAGAGCGGCAAGCAACCCTGCCAATTCTAGAGTTAGGAGACCTGGTCTCGACTTCTCGAGATGGCCTCCCACTGGACTTTAGAACCCGGTTACTTGTGCTCCCCGCCTTGGGTCTATCCTAATGCGGAAAAGTAAATAATATACATCAAAGTTGACATCATCCTCAACCCGGAAGTGTCCCAATATATAGAATAATATTACATACAAATTTTACATGAATGAAAATTGAAAAGCTCTCATCTCACGCAAAAACCCTCGGCTAATCATTCACGACGATCAAATATAACATATCACAGCAACACATAACATCACATGTCATCAACGTAAGAAAATATGCGTATCTGACATATAGCAACGAGATCGGGGATACACCACGTATTACACTTACGGTCGCAGAAAAGAAATAAAAAACTACAATAATTAGAATCCGCATTTTCTTAGATATCATAAACCCAGAATATCTCATATGCCGAATTTCATGCCTAACCTATAAACCTTGCATTTTAGTCTCAAATCGAAAACACTTTTCAATAACTTAGTCGGGTAATTCAACAAGATTCCCGACCACCCAATCGAATACTCGTCGGGAACTTTAGTAGATGGCCGCACCCTCGATGCCGTTGACGAAGTGCACTTAGGCGGAACTCCGTGGCTGCGAGTACCCGAGTGGATGCTATTGGAAATAGGGTTCGCCTACAGTCACTTGGTCGGGGCTATGGGGCATGGCTATCTAGCAAAGTTATCCGGCGAGTATTCGCGTACTATATGAGATAGCGACCGAGTTTTGATCCGAATCAAAACCCCGTGGCAATCGATCATTAGAGACTAAAACGCTAGATTTACATTCACTAACTAGTTTTTACAAAAATAATTAAATGTGGATTCCAACCATTGCACCACATATCAAACATAAACCCGAAACGGCGTTAAAACATGACTACGAAACACTTTGAATAGCCCTAATAGAAAAGTTAACATCATATGAATATTGGGCTAAACAAACATGACCTGAAACCCCAAAACATAGCATACAGAACACCAAAAAAATTCGAGACCAAAAATAGAACAAAGGGTCGGCCAGGCCGGTATTATTGGAGATCTTGCCGGGTGATTTTTGGAGTTTTGGTCTCAAATTTCTCTGGTGTTCTTGTTACATCACATGTAAAATTCTGCACTTGTTTAAAAAAATATCAGAGATCATTTAAAATTCGACAGAAAGTTGGTTTTTAGGTTTCCGGTTTCGGAGTTGTTTCGGTTTCGTAATTCAACTAACATCGTATAATCTTCTAGCTTTGGCTCTGATACCGTGAATGTGTTTATTACCACCACCACTGGGTTTTACTAGCATCAAGCATTCCAGTTTTAAAAATTTTGGGGTGCTAAGTAACACTAACCTAGAATCTAAACTAGATGATTAGGGTTTTAGCTTGATATAAAGAAACTTATACTAAGAGAAAGAGGCTACAGCCTTTATAGACCGTGTCCTTCTCTTCTCAAGCTCCATGTAGTAGTCCACGAGACTCTACTACGCTCCACTTGAAGTTGGATCGAACTTCCTTTGCGATCTTCGTGCCGAAGATGATCCACCCGGAGCTCCGTTAATCCAAGCTACCTCTTCACTAAACTCTTTAGTGAAGGAAACACACTACACTTAATTGCTAATTAAGTGTAGGATGGTGAAATAGGGGTTCTAAACTCACCAGGGTTCTCACAAGCTCAAGGTTTCACAACTCATGTGAAGGATTGAGCTTGGAGATGATGGTGAGGAGGAAGAAGGAGAGCTAGAGAGAAAATGAGCTCATGTAATAAAAAAAAGAACAAGTGTAGAATGTAAGTCAAGAATGGCTTAATAAAAAATGAACTCTATTATTGAAGCATGGAATTCATTTCAATAAAGAAATGAACCATATTTCAATAGTAAAGCCAAACCATGCTTCACCCATTCCTTTTAAAAGTCTCCCTATTTTCCACCTCATTTTCTATTTTCTCAAAATAGAAAATATATGCCATGCTTCATAATATATATATTAAGAAAAAAATAATTATTGAGCAATAATATTAGTTAATATATAATTATATCAAATATAATATATATCATATTATTAAATCAACACTTGATTCAATAATCCGGTTATATCATATATAACCTACTAATATCATTTATCTGTATATCACATTATCAAATCAACACTTGATTCAATAATCCGGTCATATCACATATAACCTAATCGATATCAGATTATTGCCAGATTAGAATACGGTATCACATACTCGTATTTAATCAGGCCCCCTGCACACATCAGCATATGTGCCCTACTTTGTTTCACTTGAACTAGGAAACTTCTATGTAGGACTCTAAAGACTCGTCAATACGCCAGGTAATGATCACATTAGTTACCCACAAGCCGTCAGTGGTACTAGCTGGACGTAACGGCTACCCAGATATTGAGTGAATACAAGAACAACAAGCAAGCTTGTCCAAACTCCCATGAAGCCTATAAGTAACACTTACCGTACAATCCGGTCTCTTCATCTAATATGTCGCATATCGAGTCTAGAGGTGGAATCGTCAGACCCCAATAACTAAATAAGTCATGCCGATGTGTGGCTCATAACGGTTCGAGAAACTACTGATAACACTTACTAGTAAATCTCATCAGCTATGGCCAGGGACTTACTGTTATAGCCAATCGAGCATAGCATAACATCAACTCCCAATACCGGGAGAGACGAAACCCCTCCTATCGCTCATTGCCTCTATGTGACTCGGGACTGTACCCAAAATCCACCTGTTTGCACGACTCCTTTGAGCCGTGGTAGGGAGGAAATCAAAGCACAGTGGGAACCACACAAGACTCTATGAAGATCTCGGGTCAACAGACTAACTTGTACCATGTCACCAGAGAACTGCTATCTAACGAATGGTATAGTACCAACTAGGAGTTCTCGGCGAGTCCTGTTCAGTGTACCTATTCTCTAATGAGCACTTGTGTACAATCTTTGATGTCAAACACCAATGGTTCTGGGATCAACCATCGCCCTATACAAGGTCAAGAAACGTACACACTAGTCTACTCTGGAATATCGATGCCCTGTCTCGATACTCCCTCGACTAGGAACAATTAAAGGATGTGCTTGTAGACTACACAAGTCCCAGTAGTATGATCTGTATCATAGTCCTGGTAGTCAAGCAAACATCCTAAGGGATTTATCAACATGTATCAAAGAGACAGTTTAATAATACTAGTGTACATGTTAAGATAAAGAGCAATCAGATAGCATACTATCATGTCGAGCAAGAAAGTCCTCTATATATATGTTCAAGCATCCACTATATCATAAAATAATGGCCTCTAAGGCATACATATTCCTAACACAAACTTATGGGAGCTGGGTAGTCCACATGCACATCCTTAAAGGTCCCAAGTCGTAGGATTATCGAGACCAGGCATCGATATTCTAGAGTAAACTTATGTATACGTTTCTAGACCCCGACGAAGGGCGGTGGTTGGTCCCACAGCCATTGGTGTGATCATCTAAGACTGTATACATGTTCTCACTGGGTATGAGTACACTAGATAGACTCGCCGAGAATCTCTAGATGGTATTATACCTATCATAGCGGTTCTCAGGTGACATGAGAACAGGTTAGTCTTTAGACCTGAGATCATCATTTATCTCGTGTGAGTTCCTATTGTACTTTGATCACTACCCTACCACGGCTCTACCAAGTCGTACAAACAGGTTTTTGGTTGGGTACAGTCCCGAGCCACTTGGAGGCAGTGGGTGATTGTCAGAGATTCGTCTATCCCGGTATTGGGGGTCGATATCGCACTGTGTCCAGTTAGTCATAACCATAAGACCTTGGACAAGGCAGTTGAGATTTACGGATGATTAGATCAGTAGTTTCTCAGATCGGTCCTGAGCCAAATTGACACGACTTATCAGGTTATTAGGGGTCTGACGTTTACCACCCCCTAGACCCGGTATGCGATACTCTTAGACGAAGAGACCGAACTGTATGAAGATTGTCAAGGATAGGCTCAATTGGGGTTCAAATGAACTTGCTCGTTGGCCTTCCTTTCTGACAGATACCTGGGTAGTCGTTACGTACAGCTAGTACCGCTGACGTGCTTGTGGTTTAACCCATTACCAGCGTACTGTCGAGTCTTTAGAGTCCCACACAAAGAATTTCCTTGGTTCAGGAGAAATGATGTAGTGGCCGTATTTTGATACATGCAGGGTTCCGATCGAATGATAATACTAAGCCGGATTATTAAATCAGGTATTGATTTAATAATTTACATATATATTTTGATATGTATATTCTAGTGTTATCCGGGATTTCGATCGGACGGTTGATTATACTAGCCGGCTTAGAATTAAGCCGGATTATTAAATCAGATATTGATTTAATAATTTACATATATATATATACATATATATTTCGATATATATATATATATATATATATATTCTAGTATTATGTTCATTGTGTTATTCTATATCTTTGGGTATTCATATTTTGATATGAATAAGGATATGTATATACGATAAAGTGTATTCCGTATTTATACAGAAATTATTCTAGAAGGAGGACACCTCTTTTCCTTGGTTTTTCTTTTCTAAGAAATTAGAAATAAAGTGGAGGGGTGAGGTTGCATGAATGGTGTGAAGCATGGTTGAATAGGGTAGACAAATGAATTTATAATTCATTTGTCTACACTATTCAAGTGTGGTTGGTTTTTAATATTGCAAAATATCTTTTAACAAAACTATGCTTGCATTATTGTTATGGTATTAGATTTTTCATTTCACCAATCTTATTCTCTCTCCTTTCTTGAGCTCCTCCTTCCTCTTCAACCCTATACTCTTATGAGTTGAGAATCAAGGGTTGAAGTGAGATAGAAAACCACTAGAACAAAACTACTACATCTCTAAGCACTCTAGACTAGCATCCTAGAGTCTTTAGTTGCTCCATTGATTTGTAGTGTGGAGTTAAAGCCATGAACCACATCCCTCAGGTGAATCATCTACGACGATAGAAGACTGGTGGTCAAGCTCGATCAAGGAGACCTTAAGGAGCTAAGGAAGAGGTTAGAAGACCGAAGGACACGGATCATTCGGTATAACCCATCTTTCATAGCAGATAAAACTCCTAGTAGTTGCTAGTTTAGGATTATAGTTTGCTCACTTGGGTTAAGTTGGTTGTGCTTGCTTAAAACTTTAATTCTTGTGCATTCCGCCTCTCTACTTCGATGTAGAGTGAGCACAACTAACCAACAAGCATGCCATAGAAATTGGTGACTTCCGATTGCTGGCTGGATGCCAAGTTATCCAAGTTGGACTCTATGCACTACAACAAATTATAGACTTTGCTATGTGCTCCTAAAATAGGTAAAACCCATAAGGAGCAAGCAGATATTTCGAGATCAGTGCAAATGAAAAGGTATTAAACTAATAAGGCCATACTTGTAGTTAATATATATTCATCAAATACCCGATGGGGATTGTGATGATACTGTTACATCATTGTTTCTGCTAAAGTCCATATGTATATAATTTTCAACTGTTGTTTTCATGACGATGATATCTGGTATGAGGATGACTGTTACATCTTTCTAAATTGGATTTAGAAGTGTACGTGTATATGACTTTACCAGAAGATTTTCTTAGTCAGTGGGAGCAGTGGATAGTGTGCAAGTTGCTTAAGTCTATTTGTAGACTAAAGCAGGCATAGCGGAGATGGATTATCTTTTTTGATGTTGCGGTCAAAGTGTTTGACTTAATCAAAATTAGAGATGAACCTGGTATTTGTAAGGAAGCAGTGGGGAGTAGTGTCAGGTTCCTCATATTGATGTGGATAACATAATCTTGATAGGAAGTGATGTTCATATTCTACGATTCGGTCAAACAATTGTTGTCACTATTTCTCCCTTATAGATTATATATATCATAGATTCTGGTGACTAGGTCTATAGATTTAGATCTAGTATGGGTTCTGGGATTGTCCTGATTCAGGTATATTAACACCATTCTAAAATGGTTTAGAATGGAGAACTCCTAATGAGGTGATGTACCCACAGGTAATGGGGTCACTCTCTCTACAGATGTCTTTCGGGACTGATGAAGAGAGGGACTTGCATGAATGACATTCGACATACTTCGGCAGTGAGGTCAATCATGTGATGTTATATACCAAACCAGATATTGTTTTTACACTTAGTGTAGTATGCAGATATTAATCCAATCCTGGAGAATCATAAGAAGAAGTGAAGAACATATGAGATGTTCTTGGTGTATGATAATGACAAACTCCTTTGGGATGCGATTACCGATTCCAGCTTCCATGGTGACAAGGGTGACAAAAGTATCTGTCACGAGTCATTAGTTTACCCTCTTATGAAGAGCAGTATACTAGAAGAGTTCCAAGCGGGATACTGAGGTAGTCAAGACGTTGGATGCTGATTTTGACTCAGCAGAGGATATATTCTAAGTATTTGATTGGATAAATACGTTCATTCATGAACACGGTCCCATCATCTATCCAAACCAAGTTCTTAGGTAGGCATCGCTCATTTTAGGAGATAGTTGATCTCCGCAAAGTTGAGATTCAGAGAGATACATATAGAAATGTTACAGTGGATCCACTCACTAAGGCTTTTTCTCGAACATAGTTTATGCAACTGTTAGTACGGAAGTTGGTTATGCAGTAGTACATGAGATGTGTGTATGCGATACCGCAATAATTGGCCTTGAGTGCAAGTGGGATATTATTGGATATAGGTGCTCTCAAGGCAATTATCGTAGTTGCAGGAATGAAATTACTGAATTCATATGGACCTATACCAAGAACAGTCTTACTCGAGATGATAGTATGCTATCTGGTTTGTATTTATCATTCATAAGTATACGTTTTACTTGTTATAATGTATCACTACTACATGATGATAAATCCCTTAGGATCTTTGCTTGACTACCAGGATTATGATAAGAATCATACTAGAGGGGCCTGGGCAGTCTATAAGCACATCCTTAAAAATCCTTAGTCGTAGGAATATCGAGACTGGGCATCGGTATTCAGTTTAGACTAGTCTATACGTTTCATGACCCTTTACGGTGCGATGGCTGATCCCACACTGATGATTGCATGCATGTGCTCATTGGATGAGTTACACTGGACGGACTCGCTGAGAACTCCTAGATGGTATTATATCAATCGTCAGATAGCAGTTCTCTGGTGACATGAGTACATGGTAGTCCCTAGACCTAAGATTGCCATAGTGTCTTATGTGTGTTCCCACTGTACTCAGATTACTACCCTACTATGGCTTTAAAAGAGCCATGCAAATAGGTTTTAGTTGGGTACAGTCCTGAAGCACATGGAGACAATGAGCGGTCGAGGGAATTCGTCTCTCCCGGTATAAAGAGTTGATGTCGCACTGTGCACAGATAGCTATGACCATAAGTCCTTGGCTAAGATTATTGAGATTTACTGATAAGTGTTATCAGTAGTTTGTTTGATGGTCATAAGCTTGATGTCAGCACGACTTATCGGGTTATTTAGAGTTTGACAGTTTCTACCTCCCAGACCCGATATGCGACAATCTTAGACGAAAAGACCAGACTGTACGGTGAATGTCACCGATAGGCTCTAGCAGGGTACGGCCGAGCTTGCTTGTCGACTGGCTTTTCGTTCAATACCTAGGTACGCATATACTAATATGATGCAATGCACAAACATGTATGCGACGTAAATGCATAATTAACATGAAATCTAAGTATGTTTGGTATGAAAAATCTTTATTTTTCTTAGAAAAATTTCTGTGAAGTGACTGAAGAATCATCAAAGAAATCCATAGAAATCCGTGTCAAGTATCGACACAAAACATATATGTCTCAAGATCTCAATGTCTTAATATCTCAAAGTCTCAATATCTCGGGCTCCGTCAGTCCGGATCGGCCCATAATATCAAATCTCACGACAACGGACGGTATCCTCCGGACATCCGCCGCGCCAGACATCACCGGTAGGTAGTCTTCCCCTTCCAGGCTCATCGTCTACAACTCGAGCTTCTTGCCCCGGGGTACCATACCGGGCCCACCATGTACCCGAGACGGTTCATCCACTCCTCGAACCGGGTCTCGAAATCCAACAGAAAACATGAAAACTCATGGTGGACGACACATACATCACGAGAAAACCGCAACGTGCATATTTTTTTTAAAATGATACTAAGTTTATAATTTCTTGCGGTTTTTCCCAAAATCCAGAAATCTCATAAATACTAAATCCTCAAGAAGAAATCACAATGTGTAGGTATATTGATGATGATGGATGTCTATAATATGATGGAATATACTATGCTATGTATGAGAAGAAACTATGTATGGAGTATGATGCTATGATGTATGTATATGTGACTGGCCATCCTATGTATTAATCTTGATGAATGAATATACATCTATCCACCTACATATCAAGTATGATGCAATTGCATGGATACCGATTCTAAGCATGTTCTATGGTGTTCGTGACATAGCAGTTACCAATGGCGTGTGTGTTTGCATGAATAGTGCACGGACAACATGAACCAATGGTAACGGTGCAAGTGTCCTAATTGAGGATATCGTATGTAAAATGATGCGATGTATGTTATGAATAGTTTAAACTACACATATTGCTACCAACTACAAAGAATTCCTAACTGTCGGGCGCCTTGCGCCATCCAGACGATCCCCCCATAGATGTATACATCTACTCACCGGGACGCTTCGGCTAAACCGATCCGATCTCCGTCTATCTTTCCGTGCCGCGTCCGATGCCTTTGCACCCGACCCTAGGATTACACACAAGCGAATATGAGGATAAAATACGAATAGTTGCGGACACAAATGACACAATTCAAAAACGCGCGCTAATTAAACGCGCCCGCACTTGACGCACAAACGTGCTCGCGACCACGCCACAACCATAACTAAGGTCACTGTACGTGATAACTACCGAGTCTAAAACTCACTCGTACCAATCATCCATTCGCAACACACTAGATATTAAATGAAATAGGTTGTAGTTTAATTAAATCTCAACTTACATAAAACCCAATTATTCCAAAAACCTAGTAAGCTTAAATTTTCCATTTTAGTTCAAGGCTTGATGTTTTATCGTCTCTAATAGTCACAATGCTCACTCAACATCATAATTAGGTCACACAAACCATTGCAAAAATTTTATCTCACCAATTTATATTAAATCTAAAAACCTAGTTTACTAATAGCTTAATTAGAACAATTTAAATGTAAAAATTAGCAAATTTAGCAACTAGATTACATTTTGCATGGCTTAACATGCTAAACTACCCATCACCACCTAAATCAAATGATCAAAACCCTAGCTTGATCCACACCCTTTTTCTTTAAATTGCAAACTTGCGATTAACACCCTAATTAAACACCACAATTAAATAAATTGAAGTAATTAACTAACAAATTAACCATATAGCTAGGATTTATACCTCACAATTCTTGAAATCAAACATGCAACTTGCCACCAAAATGATCTCTTGCTCCAAAAATTCAAGCTAGTTTGGGGCAAAAGAGTGTAGGGTAAAGGTTTAATTAGGAACTTGTGAGGTTTGTATAGGTTTTTGATGCAATTTTTGATATTTTATTGAAGTGGGAATGATGGGTGAAAATAGGAAGTAGCATGGGCAAAGTTTCGGCTAGGGCATGAAAAGAAAAAACAAGAGAAAGAGAAGTGTATGGATAAGTCAAGAACATGCCCAATTAATTACCTCTTTTAGCTTCTTTTCTTTAATTATTTTAATTTCTTTTTATTTGAAGAGATGAGGTGAGTTGAATGGAGAGAGAAAGAGGGAGGCTGTCAAAAAAGGGGGGGCGGCCACATGTGAGGAGAGAGGTGGGTGTGTGAAGTGTTGTGGAATGTTCCAACCCCCTCCCCCCAACACACACACACACATTCTCATTAATTAACTCCTTTTTCTTATTTAATTTATTTTACTTTAATTACTAGCCATTCCTAGATTTTTCTAGAACCACTTAGAAAATAAAAGAGCAACAAAAATATTTTACAACAAGGTATAAGTAGTCATGGTTCACTAATGTAGGATTAGGCTATTCCAATTTGTAATTATCACGATTTTAATATATAAATGAAAGCTTATAATATTATTCAAATTAATTAATTGTAGAAAAAAATATTTAAGTAAACTAATAATTTTTAAGTGACTAAATAATTAACAAATACTAGCAATTATATAGTTAAAATAGGTGTTTTTAAGTCTATGTTGAAAAATAATTATAGTTAAATTTTACGGAAAATGTAATTTATATTGCCGGTTATCGGAAAATTACCTAAATGATTTATTTATTTATTTATTTTTAAAACGTTATAATCTTCCCCCCTTAAAGAAATTCGGTCCCCAAATTAAAATCTAATTACACGTACTCTCGAAGAGATGGAAGCATTGCTTCTGCATCTCGACCTCGGCTTCCTACGTGACCTCTTCGCCGCTCAGGCCAAGCCAAAGAAACAAAACGGTCGGTATGACCTCGGACCTCGGTTTCTTCATCTACCGACCTGGAATACTATCTGCTGCTCAGTGAAAGAAGGTTTGCGCTCCAGCTGAAACATCTGATGCTATATCGCGTAAGAGGGGTCATGAAGGTACTTGCGGAGTATCGATACTTGAAACACGGGGTGCACAACTAGAAGTCTGGTTGAAAAGTCAAACGATAACACTGTATCGAAACGCTCGAGAATCTCCATGAACCCACATATATGAAACTAAGCTTCCCTTTTTCCTAAATCTCAACATGCCCTTCATCAGAGAAACATTCAAGAAAACACGATCACCAATGGTGAACTCAGGTCTGCAACAGCGTTTATCAGCTTTAAACTTCAGTCTGCTCTAGGCCGCTCTCATCCTATTCCAAATCAATTGAATCTTTTCGGTCGTGTCCCGCATAATCTATGACCCTAAAAACTGCTCTCATCGAGCTCTGTCCAATAAATGGGCGATTGAACTCTCTTCCCATAAAATGCTTCAAAGGGTGCATCTGAATCGTCTCCTGGAAGCTGTTATTGTAAGAAAACTCTGGCAAGGGAAAGTGGCAATCCCAATTTCCACCGAAAACTAGAACGCAAGCCCAGAGCATATCCTCAAGAATCTATAGGGTCCTCTCTGATTGATCGTCGGTCTGCAGATAGAAAACTACATTGAAACTCAATTGGGGTGTCCCAATCGGACATAATACAAGTCGGAACTCCATGAAGTCGCACCATCTTATCAACATACATCTGAGCATACTGAAAGAGTCCGAAATTGTTCTTGACTGGCAGAAAATGAGCTGCTTTCCGTCAATCGGTCTACAATCTCCAAATAGAGTCATACTTTCAACTGATCCTAAGTAGACCCACGATAAATTCCATAGAAATCTGCTCCTATTTCTATCCCAAAGTGGGTAAATGCTGTAATTCTCCTGCTGACCCCTGATGCTCAGCCTTGACTGACTGATAAGTCTACATCCTGAAACAGAGTCCGTGACATCCCTCTTCATCCTTTCACATGATATCCGGACGACGTTAAACTTTTCGATTGATTCATCAAAGTCCCACAATTTCCCCCAAGAGCTCAACCCTTGAGTGCAGTTTAATGATATCCAGTACATGCCATAGTACCTACGGACCAGCCGTAGAAGGGCAAACCCAAGCCTCACTAATGGTACCGCGGAACTGCTGCAAACCCAAAGGTTCAAAGCGTTCCCATGATCATTATGTCGAGTTAGGGTTTTATTCTTCTAGAGACTTGCATGTTTTTCTGGATATTGTAACGTTTTAAAAATAAATAAATAAGTAAATGAGTAAATAAATCCTTTAGGTAATTTTCCAATAACCGGTAATTATAGTTAAATTTTACGGAAAATGTAATTTATATTACCGGTTATCGGAAAATTACCTAAAGGATTTATTTACTCATTTACTTATTTATTTATTTTTAAAACGTTACAATGGTCATTCTGTTAGTTATGTATATGCCCTAGAGGCCATTGTTGTACATATGATGTATATTATAATGGATGCTTGGTTATATATAGAGATGACTTTCTTGCTCGTCATGATAGTATGCTATTTGGTTTCACTTTATCTTAACATGTTGACTTGTATTGGTTTACTGTTTTACTCTCACATGTTGATAAAGCCCTTAGGACTTGTACTCGACTACTGGGACTATGATGAGATCATACTAGTGGGGCCGCGGTAGTCGATGAGTACATCCTATAACTGTTCCTAGTCGAGGGTATATCGAGACAGGGCATCGATACACCAGAGTAGACTAGCGTATACGCATCTTGACCCATATGATGGGCGATGGATGATCCCATATCCATCGGTGTTAGACATCAGAGATGGTGTACGGGTGCTCAGTGGAGACTGGGTACACTGGACGGACTCGCCGAGAACTCCCAGATGGTGATATACCACACGTCAGATGGAAGTTCTCTGGTGACACTGGTACAGGGTAGTCTGTAGACCCGAGATCGTCATGGAGTCTTGTGTGATTCCCACTGTGCTTTGATTTCCACCTTACCACGTCCAAGAGGGCATGCAAAACGGTGGCTTTTGGGTACAGTCCCGAATCACATGGAGGCAATGAGCGATAGGAGGGGATTCGTCTCTCCCGGTATAGGGAGTTGATGTTGTGCTGTGTTCGATTGGCTATAACTGGAAGTCCCTGGCCAGGGCTGATATAGAGATTTACTGGTAAGTGTTACTAGTAGTTTCTCGACCCGTTATGAGCCACACATCGACACGACTTATCGGTTACTGGGGTCTGACGTATACTACCCCTAGACTAGATATGCGACATATCAGACGAACAGACCGGACTGTACGGGAGTGTTACTGGTTGGATTCACAGGAGAACGCACAGGCTAGCTTGTTGATCTTCTGATCGCTCAATACCTGGGTGGCTGTTACGTTTAGCTGACCGCTTACAGCTTGTGGGTGTTTGATATGATCATCACCTGCTACCGGCGTATTGACGATTCTTTAGAGTCCTACACAGAGGTTTCTTGGCTCAGGCGAAACGGAGTAGTGGCACATATGTGATATGCGCAGGAACGGGAATAATGCGATATGGGATGCCGTATTATATTCTCAGGATATTTAGATATGAACCGGGTCATCGGATCAAGTGTTGATTCGATAAATCGGTACATGATATATTAGTCGGTAATATTCGATATAGCCGGATCATCGATTCAAGTGTTGATTCGATTATTTAATGTATAATAATATATATGATATATTATTACATTATCTAATATTGGCTCGCTTTATTATTTCATTTTCTCACTGGATGATACATTGATATATATGCGATATAAGTTAATTGTATTATTTTCTTTTGTTGCAAATATACATAATATATATGTGATATATATTATTGTGACATGATATGATTAATTGTTAAACATGTTTAAGGATGATTAATTGAGGTTAGGGTTTGTTTTGGGTTAGATGCTTCATGCATCTTCTAGTAGTTTTTGCTTTTGTCATGGTTAAGATATTTTGTGATGACACATTATTAACCCAACAAAACCTTAACTCTAGTTTATTCTCTACACATTCTTATCCACTCATCCTTGACCATGGTTAATAATCAATCATATAGTTTTATTCTATTCATCACAAAAGAAAAGGATTATCATTATCTTTTGATTATCATCTTCTTCCTTCTTCAAAAAAAAAAGCTTGCTAGTTTTTCTTTAAGTGATGAAATAAATATGAGAAAATGATATAAAAAGAAAGAAAAATTAACTCTCTCATCCTCATCTCATCTAGCCCATGAGATTAGTGTGTTCATCTCTTTTGAGTGAGAAAGCTTGAGTCGTAGCAACTTCAAGGTAGATCATCGGAGATTTGGAATGCTTCGAGCTAGCATGGATCGTTCGAGTCGTGGAGCCTCTCATGAGTCCGGGAGATCGTGGATCGTGGCAAAGGGACTTCTACTCGGAGCTTGTGAAGTGAAGGAGCGGACTACAAAGGTTGTAATCCCTCACACTTAGATAAAAGTTATCATCTTGCATGTTTAAACCTAATAATCTAGCAAAGATCCCGGCTTTGGGTTGTTCGGCCCGTCTAAAATTTAATCTGGGCATGTTTGATGCCTTATGAACCTTCACAAGAGTGCCTAGGAACCCTACAGTGGTATCAGAGCCTAGCTAGAGCATTAGGTGATGTGTTTACGAAGTTAAAACTCCGATCGAACCCAAAACGACGCAAAAAGACCCCTCTCTGGAAATTTTTTAAATTTTGGGATTTTTCTGAATTAAAAATTTGTAAAAAAATCAGCAGGTAATTCTAAGAATTACCAAGAAGCCCGCGCCCCCAATTCGATCAAACGGCCGCGGAAGCGCGGCGCAAGCTTGCTTGCGCGGCGGTTCCGCGGCGGATTGATCGATTGGCGACACGTGGCTTCCTGGTAATAACCGTAGGTACTTGTTGACTTTTCTGTGTATTTTTAATCTGTTGGGTTTATTTGGTAATAGTAGATTCGATCGGAATATTTAAGTTCGTATTTCTTTCCGGATATTTAGAAACTGTTAAACTATTTGAACGGATATCATTAACTTACTGTTTCCCGGTACGACAAACTTTCAAGTGTTGAAATTTTTTTTCGGGTTTAAATCTTTCGGAAAAATTGTACAAGTTATGCGGTGGACCCTCTAGAAGACAACAAACCTTAACTCGATTATGTGACCGTCTTGAACTGCCTTTTGAACCTTCGGGTTTGGGGCAGTACGGCGTGCCACATGTGAGGCGTTGGCTTGACCCTTCTACGGCTGGATCACCGGTACTGTGACATATTCCGGGATTATTTGAACTCCGCTCAAGTGTTGAGCAGTTTAGGAAATTTTGGATATTTGATTATCTGTTCGAAAAGTTTAATACTGTCTATTTATCTGGAATGTGATACAATATGTGGAATTCATAGAGTTAGGCATGAAATGCGGAATATGTGATATTTCGGATTTACGATGTCTAAAGTGATTGTGGATTCCAAATATTGTAGTTTTACACTTTCTTTTCTGTGACCGTAAGTGTAATATGTGATATCGCCTGTTTCGTTGCTATATGTCAACGACAATTGGGATGCGCATATTTACTTACGTTGATGATATGAGATATTATGTGTTGCTGTGATATGTTATATTGGATCGTCGCGTTCTGAATAGCCGAGGGTTTTATGTGAGATGAGGGTTTTTATTTTCATTCATGTAAAATTCATTTGTAATGTAATATTCTTTTATTTGGGGCACTTCCAGGATGCGGTTGCTGTCACCAGTGTATACTATTTACTTTTCCGCATTAGGTAGACCCAAGGAGGGGAGCACAAGTAACCGGGTTCTAGGGTCCAGTGGGAGGCCATCTCGAGGAGTCGAGACCGGGTCTCCTAACCCTAGAATTGGCAGTGTTACTTGCCGCTCTCGTAGGGGTCTTGGGATGTGGGTTTGGCTATTCATCGCGACCGTGGAATCCGTGTTTTATACAGGCTCGTATTGAAAACACGGACGTCCTAGTATATCCAATATTTCATATATGTTCTTCTGCTGCAATGTTCTGTGATGAGATCATATTACTGTCTGAGACGAATGCTTATACTATATATATATGCTGATATATAAATATTACTGCTTTCGTTTCTTCTGTGATGCTTAGGAAGCGTAAGCTGATGGGATATTTATTAATGAGATTAATAAAAGAAAAGAAACCTAAAGATGTTGTAGAATCAAAACTTAATAAAAAGGGTAGCTACAGTTTTGCTTTGCACAGTGATATATACGATATATCCTGCACCTTATTCGATGAGGAAAGGACCGAGATCCCTTCACCGGGAGTGACTCCTTTAGCGAAACTGGCAGATGCTACAAAACGCGGTTTGTCTTTTGATTGTTTTTAGTGTTTTGCTTTGCACAGCGATATATATGATATATCCTGTACCTTATTCGATGAGGAAAGGGCCGACGATCCCTTCACCGGGAGTGACCCCTTTAGCGAAACTAAGAAAAGCCTCAAAAACACTCCTTTTCAAAAACACATGATTCTACGACGATATCAAGTTCATTACGCTCAGGGTTTTCTGAAAAACCTGCGTAGCCCTCCGTCATTTCAGATAGATATTATTTAGTATTCGTGCTACGCTTGTTGGCCTGCGTCAAGGCGTAGTGTGCGGTAGCTAACTAGTATATATCTGTTTATGCATATGATGCAGATTGGATTAGGGTAGTCGTGCGACTTTGTTGGCCTGCGTCAAGGGTCGTGCGGGTGGGTTTAATTCAATCAAGAAATGACGGGTTGAACTTGACTAGCGCACTATGGTTTGTTAGCCTGCGTCAAGGTCATAGGATGCTAGGGGTAAAAATATTATCGGGAATTTCTAGTGTTGAAATTTGCAATGAGATTGCATACCTCCTATGAGATAGTTGGATCCCGATACCCACTGCGAGTAAGAGTTACTCCTGGGAGAGTTTTACACTGGACAATTAGTCATTCAAGTAGGTGTCTAGAAAAGTGTTAACGAGGTTACGCCTCTGGAAAAACGAGGTTTACTTTAATTAGGTCCGTGCGAAAGCACGGGGAACCTTCCTCAAAGTACCGACACTGATCTGGCTGAAAGATTGACGAAATTGTAGGGTGTAATTAATCCCGGCTAATCTTACCTTTTAGGGTTTTAAGGTAGATTTGATAAAAACAGTGGGAGACATCCTGATTAGATAAGATAATAACCAATCTAATCTTGCAAGAGCATACGCTAAAGTGTTTTCTTCTCTCTCTCTCCAGGTAGCGACCATGTCAGGCCATAATCAAGATAATAATATTGATGTATTGACTGAACCCGATTATTGTACTGAGCAAGGGATCGTTGGACCCGTTCTTTCTTATAAGAGTTATAAGACTGAACAGGAAACAGGTGAATATCTGGATTCTCACACCGCCCAAAAGAACGTGCATGTTGATGCATCTTCTTCAGGTGTGTTAGTTATTGAGAACTGTTTCTCAGTTCACCCTACGTCCTGGGTATTAGATACCGGATTAGGATCCCACATATGTAAACAGTTACATGGGCTACGTAAAGGTAGAGAACTGGGAAAAGGTGATCATTCCGTTCAAGTAGGGAACGGTGCAAGTATTGTAGCCAAAGCAGTTGGCGAATATCACCTTGTATTACCAAGTCGTAATACACTGATTCTAAATGAGTGCTATTATATACCGAACATGATGTGCAACATTATATCAGTTTCTTTATTGAGTAAAGAAAGATATAATTTTGTAGTAAAGGATAATGTTATGAACATATTCCTAGATCAAAAGTTGATTGCATCAGGCTCGTTACATAATGGTATATTTATTCTAAATCAGAATACAGTCCTGAATATACAAAACACATACAAGAGGAAAAGTTCAGATATGAACGAATCCTACTTGTGGCATTGTAGACTTGGTCATATCAATGCGACACGACTGGCTAAGTTACATAAAGATGGTTATTTGAATCCGTTCGAATTATCATCTTATGATACTTGCCATTCATGTCTCAAAGGAAAAATGACCAAAGCTCCGTTTAGTGGACACGGAGAAAGAGTTACTGAACTCTTAGGACTGATACATAGTGATGTTTGCGGTCCCATGTCTACGCATGCCAGGAACGGTTCTTCCTACTTCATTACATTCACTGACGATCTCTCTAGATACGGTCATGTGTTTCTGATGAAACACAAGTCTGAAGCTTTTGAGAAATTCAGAGAATATAAGCACAAAGTAGAGAACCAAACGGGCAAAAGTATTAAGATTCTTCGATCTGATCGAGGAGGTGAATACTTAAGCAGTGAGTTCCTAGATTATCTAAAAGAGAATGGGATTCTCTCTCAGCTTACTCCCCCTTATACACCACAGCACAACGGTGTATCGGAGCGGAGGAATCGCACCCTATTAGATATGGTGCGCTCAATGATGAGTACAGCTGAGTTACCTATTTCCTTCTGGGGTATGCACTGGAGACAGCTGCAGACCTATTGAATATGGTTCCTACCAAATCTGTGCCAACCACTCCATATGAGATATGGAAAGGAAAGAGCGTATCTTAATTATATTAGGATATGGGGTTGTCCGGCACATGTGAAAACACAAAATCCGGACAAACTCGGCGCAAGGTCTATTCTGTGCAAGGTTTATTGGATATCCCAAACATTCGCACGGGTATATCTTCTACCACACCGAAGGACAAAAAGTGTTTGTTTCTCGGCATACCACCTTTTTAGAAAAGGAATTTCTTGCAAAAGAAATTGATGGCAATGAGGTAGAACTGGAAGAGGTTCCAGCGACACAAACTACAACAGATGATTTAGTGGAACCAGAGGATTCAGTAGTACCCGACGAACCCCAGCCTCTCCGCCGATCTAGTAGGGTTTCTCGTCCACCTGAGAGATACTACGGTTTTCCCATTGATGGTGGAAGCGAGGATTGCATCATGGATGATGATGAACCGACTAGTTTCGAGCAGGCCATCACGAGTGGTGACTCTGTGAAATGGCTGGATGCTATGCGATCTGAGATGGAATCCATGTACACCAAAAAAGTATGGACTTTGGAAAATGCTCCTGAAGGGGTAAAACCCATTAGGAGCAAGTGGATCTTTAAAAAGAAATTTGGTGTAGATGGAAAAGTTGAGACTTTCAAAGCTAGACTTGTAGCAAAGGGTTTTCGTCAACGACCAGGTGTGGATTATGACGAAACCTTTTCTCCAGTGGCTATGCTTAAGTCCATCCGGATCTTACTTGCCATTGCTGCATACCATGACTACGAAATCTGGCAAATGGATGTTAAGACCGCCTTTCTAAACGGTGATTTAGAAGAGAGCGTGTACATGACTCAGCCAGAGGGCTTCGTAGATAGTGGGAGCAGCGGAAAGGTGTGCAAGCTGCTTAAATCCATTTATGGGTTAAAGCAAGCATCGCGGAGTTGGAACATCTGTTTTGATGTTGTAGTCAAAGAGTTTGACTTCATCAAAAATATAGATGAACCTTGTATCTATAAGAAGGTAGCAGAGGGTAAGGTTGTCTTCCTCGTATTGTACGTGGATGACATACTCTTGATCGGAAATGATATTCCTATGCTGCAATCAGTCAAGCTCTTCTTATCACAGAGATTCTCAATGAAAGATCTAGGTGATGCCTCCTGCATATTGGGAATCATGATCTATAGAGATAGATCTAAACGGATATTGGGATTGTCCCAATCCAGGTACATTGACACCATACTAAAGAGGTTTAGTATGGAAGAATCCAAGCGTGGGAATCAGCCCATGATCTCTGGACTCACTCTCTCCAAAGAGATGTCTCCAAAGACTGATTTGGAGAGAGCTCGCATGCAAGGGATACCCTATGCTTCGGCAGTAGGCTCTATCATGTATGCGATGCTATGTACCCGACCCGATGTAGCATACTCACTAAGTGTAGTGAGTCGGTATAAAGCAGATCCTGGAGAGAGTCATTGGACAGCAGTGAAGAACATTCTCAAGTACTTACGAAGGACTAAGGAGATGTTCTTGGTGTATGGTAATGGAGAACTCCAGGTGGAGTCCTTTACCGATTCCAGCTTCCAAAGTGATAAGGACGACTCTAAGTCGCATTCGGATTTTGTCTTTACCCTCAATGGAGGGGCGGTATGTTGGAAGAGTTCCAAACAGGATACCGTTGCAGACTCGACGATGGAGGCTGAATACATCGCTGCCAAAGATGCTGCCAAAAAGGTTGTCTGGATCAAGAAGTTCATTAGTGAACTTGGCGTGGTTCCATCCATTGAGCATCCAATACCTCTGTATTGCGATAACAATGGAGCTGTGGCTTTGGCCAAGGAACCCAGGTCCCATCAGAAGTCCAGACATATTCTGAGGCGGTATCACCTGATCAGGGAGATAGTTGATCGCCGGGAGATCGAGGTCAGGAGAGTAGATACGAAGGACAACACTGCGGATCCATTCACGAAGGCTATTCCCCAGATACAGTTTGAGAGATTATTCGGGATGCTAGGTATGCGATACTACAGCAGCTGGCCTTAGTGCAAGTGGGAGATTGTTAGTTATGTATATGCCCTAGAGGCCATTGTTGTACATATGATGTATATTATAATGGATGCTTGGTTATATATAGAGATGACTTTCTTGCTCGTCATGATAGTATGCTATTTGGTTTCATTTTATCTTAACATGTTGACTTGTATTGGTTTACTGTTTTACTCTCACATGTTGATAAAGCCCTTAAGACTTGTACTCGACTACTGGGACTATGATGAGATCATACTAGTGGGGCCGTGGTAGTCGATGAGTACATCCTATAACTGTTCCTAGTCGAGGGTATATCGAGACAGGGCATCGATACACCAGAGTAGACTAGCGTATACGCATCTTGACCCATATGATGGGCAATGGATGATCCCATATCCATCGGTGTTAGACATCAGAGATGGTGTACGGGTGCTCAGTGGAGACTGGGTACACTGGACGGACTCGCCGAGAACTCCCAGATGGTGATATACCACACGTCAGATGGCAGTTCTCTGGTGACACTGGTACAGGGTAGTCTGTAGACCCGAGATCGTCATGGAGTCTTGTGTGATTCCCACTGTGCTTTGATTTCCACCTTACCACGTCCAAGAGGGCGTGCAAAACGGTGGCTTTTGGGTACAGTCCCGAATTACATGGAGGCAATGAGCGATAGGAGGCGATTCGTCTCTCCCGGTATAGGGAGTTGATGTTGTGCTGTGTTCGATTAGCTATAACTGGAAGTCCCTGGCCAGGGCTGATATAGAGATTTACTGGTAAGTGTTACTAGTAGTTTCTCGACCCGTTATGAGCCACACATCGATACGACTTATCGGTTACTGGGGTCTGACGTATACCACCCCTAGACTAGATATGCGACATATCAGACGAACAGACCGGACTGTACGGGAGTGTTACTGGTTGGATTCACAGGAGAACGCACAGGCTAGCTTGTTGATCTTCTGATCGCTCAATACCTGGGTGGCTGTTATGTTTAGCTGACCGCTTGCAGCTTGTGGGTGTTTGATATGATCATCACCTGCTACCGGCGTATATGCGATATATGTGATATGCGCAGGAATGGGAATAATGCGATATGGGATACCGTATTATATTCTCAGGATATTTAGATATGAACCGGGTCATCGGATCAAGTGTTGATTCGATAAATCGGTACATGATATATTAGTCGGTAATATTCGATATAGCCGGATCATCGATTCAAGTGTTGATTCGATGATTTAATGTATAATAATATATATGATATATTATTACATTATCTAATATTGTCTCGCTTTATTATTTCATTTTCTCACTGGATGATACATTGATATATATGCGATATATGTTAATTGTATTATTTTCTTTTGTTGCAAATATACATAATATATATGTGATATATATTATTGTGACATGATATGATTAATTGTTAAACATGTTTAAGGATGATTAATTGAGGTTAGGTTTTGTTTTGGGTTAGATGCTTCATGCATCTTCTAGAAGTTTTTGCTTTTGTCATGGTTAAGATATTTTGTGATGACACATTATTAACTCAACCAAACCCTAACTCTAGTTTATTCTCTACACATTCTTATCCACTCATCCTTGACCATGGTTAATAATCAATCATATAGTTTTATTCTATTCATCATAAAAGAAAAGGATTATCATTATCTTTTGATTATCATCTACTTCCTTCTTCAAAAAAAAAAGCTTGCTAGTTTTTCTTTAAGTGATGAAATAAATATGAGAAAATGATATAAAAAGAAAGCAAAATTACTACTCGCTCATCCTCATCTCATCTAGCCCATGAGATTAGTGTGTTCATCTCTTTTGAGTGAGAAAGCTTGAGTCGTAGCAACTTCAAGGTAGATCATCGGAGATTTGGAATGCTTCGAGCTAGCATGGATCGTTCGAGTCGTGGAGCCTCTCATGAGTCCGGGAGATCGTGGATCGCGGCAAAGGGACTTCTACTCGGAGCTTGTGAAGTGAAGGAGCGGACTACAAAGGTTGTAATCCCTCACACTTAGATAAAAGTTATCATCTTGCATGTTTAAACCTAATAATCTAGCAAAGATCCCGGCTTTGGGTTGTTCGGCACGTCTAAAATTTAATTCGGGCATGTTTGATGCCTTATGAACCTTCACAAGAGTGCCTAGGAACCCTACACATTCTACACACAGAAAGGTAAAAAGCTAGTACCACTAATGAGCTTGTAGGTTAACTGGGTGGGGGATTTTCTGAAAGTTTTTCGGATAAATTGGATATGAGCCTAAGCTACTACCAGCGTAATTGTCGAGTCTTTAGAATCCCACACATAAGGTTTTTCCCATTCTAGCGAAATAATGTATGCACGTACGTCGATACGTGCGGGGTCCAATTAAACATGTGTTTGTGATACTACATGTATTAATCGGACGGATAATACTAGCCGGTTTATGATTGAACCGGGTTATTAAATCAAGTGTTGATTTAATGATATTACTTATATATGATGATGCATATATAAACTAGTATTATTGTTCTATCCTCGCTCTCTTTTATTTTTTTACATAACATGTTATGTAACATGACATGTGCTTACTACATTTTTTGTACATGTGCATTTATATGTATAATAATTATTTTACAATATTTTCTTTTTCTAATTTTTCTCTCTTAAATTTTGCATGGCTAAGGCTGAGGTGTATGCAAGATGGCATACACTCTCATCTCGCATGCCAAGTGGAGTGGATTAAAGAGAACAAGGGGGTGATATGGCTAGTGAAGGATTATTCTTTAGGTATAACACTTTGCCTTTTCTCTTTCATCCAAAAAGAGAGAAGAAATGAAAAAAAAAAGAGGAGTAAAGAGCAAGTGAGTTCACACCATTATTCTAAATCTCTCGCATCTCATCTCTAGCAAATATTAAATGAGAGTTGCTTCAAGTTGTTGAAATTGAAGCTAGAACCGGTAGCCTTCGCGTGGATCATCTTCAACAGAGCCGATCAGAGATCAAGCGCGATCTGGAGCTCTCAGAGCTTTGCCGGAGTCCGGAGTACAACCATTGGAGCAAATGAAGACACTTCAAAATTTGTATCTTCTCCTTGTTCTATTTTTTTGTTTGCAAGTTATAGTCTATGGTTGATTCTAGGTTAAGTGGTCTTGTTCGTTTGGATCCCTTCGTTTTTCCGCATCCGCAAAGTTTTTTAAACATGCGTCCAGTGAGGGAGACCCCCTTACACATACAATACCTCGTATAAATCCCTGAGTTTACTAACTCAAACTCTGTGTGTCATAAGTCAAAAACTGTATTTTGGTTAAGATGAATTACACCGTTATTGAATGCACATTACCTAATCATCAACTGATAAAGGTAAATGTTGTAAACATAATTTCAAAAAATTATATCTCATTTTATGAAATAAACGTACAAATATATCAGTTTGAAATTGATGCATAACAACGGATATTCAAAAATAACAAATCGCCAAAAGGCAAACCCAGATGATTTTCTCAAACATTAACAATTATAAAGAACTCTGATATTGAGGATCTAATCATCCAATTCCCAATATTCTACTCCCACTCATCATTTATAGCGCCATACAGATATGAGAATCTAAAATGATATATACATACCCTGCAGTTAGAATGTAATTGGAAAAGCAGTTTTCAATAACTACTGTATAGGAAAACTGAAACATGAAAATATTTCGAGGGGGTGGCCGGGTATTCCTAATTATGCATCTTCCAATAATAGATTCATGATACTAGTTGTCATTTCCATTGCCCTCGCTGCAATCCCTTTATTTATCTTTACTTCTTACCTTCTGTACACCTTGCTTAGGCTAATTGGTTTTCTTCCTTCCCAACCTTTCGGCACCAGCCTATAGTTTGGAAGAAGACTATTCAATAAGCATAATAAGTGTGCTCTCCTAATATTATGAGCTCTCACAACCTAAGAGAAGGTAAAAGGAAGATCCAACCGAATAATCCTATTCAATTTCCCCAGAACCGGTGACCATCCTCGAACTGAAATAAATTTCTGCGAGTTCGTATGTAACTATACGTGATGGTTTTATCCATTTTATATGAATCTTCATAGTGATACGGAATGTTCTGGAGAAATTAAAGGGTAAAGTATGTGTGACATGAATATTTGTAATTTTGTCGTGAATCGAGACAATCCAAACCGAATGGTAAAAGGTTTGGTTGACTTGGTAATGAGTTTTAGTTTAAAGCGGGTCAAGGTCGCAGCCAGAGAGAGAGAGAAAGAAACACTCAGCATGCATTCTAATCTAAATTAAATTGGTTAATTAATTTATCTAATCAGGATGGATCCCACTGTTTCCTCAAATTCTCTTTCAACCCCTAAAAAGAGAACTAGTCGGGATAACCCGAAAAGTAATACCTACTCATCAGTGGGAATCGTGACCCAACTATCATCGTGTGATAACTTGATGGAAGCAACTCATGTCACCACATTCAAAAAGGTATGCATATACTTTGTAAGTTTCCTATATATTTGAAACTCCCGATATAGATTTTTACCCTTAGGACCCTAGTGATCTTGACGAGGACAAAAAATCAAAGAGTCCCAGTCAAGCTCAACCCGTCATTATCTTGATTTCATTAAACCCACCTGCACGACCCTTGACGAGGTCAACAAGATCGTAGGACTATCCTAACCAATCGCATCTAATACTACAAATAAGCACCACTCAGCTACCGTACAATATGCCATGACGAGGTTAACAAACGCAGCATGAATGTTAAGCACTGCTCATAGGAAATGATGGAGGGTTGTTGTTGGGATACCTACAACGGCAGCAAGGTTTCGGGTGGCATCTCGCATGCCAATTTCAAATTTTGCCATTATAGATAACCCTAAACCTAGGATCTTAACTAGAGAATCAAATAAAAACCAACAAGTAAATATCTTTACTTCTAAGAGTTAGAGATTACAACCTTTATAGTCCGTTCCTTCGCTTCATAAGCTCCGAGTTAAGGTCCCTTCGCTGCTATCATCAAGGACCCGGACTCTAGAGAAGCTCCATAAGATGAATGAGCTATCTTACTTGAAGTCTTCACTTTCTAAGATGATCTACCTTGAAGAAACACTAACCCAAGCTCACACTTCTCTAATGAAAGTATTAGTGAAGTGAACACCCTAATCTAAGTGGCTAGAATAAATGAGGATGATGAAGTAGGAATTTTGCTCACTTTTGTTTTCTATTTCTCACTTTGTTTCATCTCAAACCAAAAAACAAGCAAGCTCTTTTGTGAGCATGAAGAAGATGAAGAAGAAATGAGTGATGAAAAAATGAATTATTGTTGAGGTTAGAATTGCAACCTAGGGTTAAGCATGTCATGCTTTAACCCTTGTAGAGAGTAAACCATAGGTTAGGGTTAGGGTTGGGTTAATAAATATCAAGTAAATATCAAGAAGGTTTGACAAAGTCAACAAAAGAAAATATCTCCTCAATTTGGTATAAACCCAAAACATAACATTAACCCTAATCCAAACCCTAGCATGGTTTAATCTAAAAACCCTAGTTGCATATGTAACCCTAACATGTTACAATATTATATATCACATATATAATATATAATGTAAAAAGAAAATAATACAATTAACATATATCATATATATATCAATGTATTACCAAATGAGAAAAAGAATCATTTAAGTGATCTTATATTAGTTAATGTAATGTAATATATCACATATATAATTATACATTAAATTATCGAATCGACACTTGATCCGATAATCCGGCTATATTACATATAACCGACTAATATAACATGTATCATTTTATCGAATCAACCCTTGATCCGATAACCCGGCTATAACACATATACCCGGCCGATATCACATATCGCGAGAATAGAATACAGTATCTCATATCGTATTAATCTCGGTCCCGCACATATCACATATGTGCTCCTACTCCGTTATGCCTGAGCCAGGAAACCTCTGTATAGGACTCTAAAGAATCGTCAATACACCGGCAGTAGGTGATGATCATATCAAACACCCACAAGCTGTAAGCGGTCAGCTAAACATAACAGCCACCCGGGTATTGAGCGATCAAAAGATCAACAAGCAAGCCTATACACACTCTTGTGAATCCAATCAGTAACACTACCGTACAGTCCGGTCTCTTCGTCTGATATGTCGCATATCTAGTCCAGGGGTGGTAAACGTCAGACCCCAGTAACCGATAATTCGTGTCGATATGAGGCTCATAACGGGTCGAGAAACTACTGATAACACTTACCAGTAGGTCTCCATATCAACCCTTGCTAGGGACTTCCAGTTATAACCAATCGAACACAGCGCAACTTCAACCCCCAATACCGGGAGAGACGAAACCCCTCCTATCGCTCATTGCCTCCATGTGATTCGGGACTGTACCCAAAAACCACCGTTTTGAACGTTCTCGTGAACATGGTAAGGTGGAAATCAAAGCATAGTGGGAATCACACAAGACTCTATGATGATCTCAGGTCTAGAGACTAACTTGTACCAGTGTCACCAGAGAACTGCTATCTGAAGATAGGTATAATACCATCTAGGAGTTCTCGGCGAGTCCGTTCAGTATACCCAGTCTCCACTGAGCACCTGTATACCTTCTCTGTTGTCAAACACCAATGGATATGGGATCATCCATCGCCCATCATATAGGTCGAGAAGCGTATACGCTAGTCTACTCTGGAGTATCGATGCCCTGTCTCGATACTCTCTCGACTAGGAACAGTTATAGGATGTACTCTTAGACTACCCTGGCCCCACTAGTATGATCTGCATTATAGTCCTAGTAGTCGAGTATATATCCTAAGGGCTTTATCAACATGTGAGAGCAAGACAGTAAACTAATACAAGTCAACATATTAAGACAAAGTAAAACCAGATAGCATACTATCATATCGAGCAAGAAAGTCCTCACTATATATATCCAAGCATCCACTATAATATACATCATATGTACAACAATGGCCTCTAGGGCATATATACAACTAACAATCTCCCAGTTGCACTAAGCCCAGCTGTTGTAGTATCTCATACCCAACATCCCGAAGAGTCTCTCAAAGTGTATCTGGGGTATGGACTTCGTGAGTGGATCCGCAGTGTTGTCCTTCGTGTCAACTCTCGTGACCTCGATCTCTCGGCGATCAACTATCTCTCGGATCAGGTGATACCGCCTCAGAATATGTCTGGATCTCTGATGAGACCTAGGTTCCTTGGACAAAGCCACAGCTCCATTGTTATCACAATACAATGGTATTGGATGCTCAATGGATGGAACCACACCTAGTTCAGTGATGAACTTCTTCATCCAGACAGCCTCTTTGGCAACATCGTTGGTAGCGATGTATTCAGCCTCCATCGTCGAGTCTGCTACGGTTTCTTGCTTGGAACTCTTCTAACAAACCGCCCCTCCATTTAGGGTAAAGACAAATCCCGAGTGCGACTTAGAGTCGTCCTTATCACTTTGGAAGCTTGAATCGGTAGAGGACTCCACCTGGAGTTCTCCATTACCATACAACAAGAACATCTCCTTAGTCCATCTCAAGTACTTGAGAATATTCTTCACAGCTGTCCAGTGATTCTCTCCAGGATCTGCTTGATACCTACTCACTAAACTTAGTGAGTATGCTACATCGGGTCTGGTACATAGCATCGCGTAAATGATAGAGCCTACTGCCGAAGCATAGGGTATCCCTTGCATGCGAGCTCTCTCCAAATCAGTCTTAGGAGATATCTCTTTGGAAAGAGTGAGTCCATAGATCGTGGGTAAATACCCATGCTTGGATTCTTCCATACTAAACCTCTTTAGTATGGTGTCAATGTACATGGATTGGGACAATCCCAGTATCCTTTTAGATCTATCTCTATAGATCTTAATCCCCAAAATGCAGGAGGCAACACCTAGATCTTTCATTGAGAATCTATGTGATAAGAAGAGCTTGACCGAGTGCAGCATAGGAACATCATTTCCTATCAAGAGTATGTCATCCATGTACAATACGAGGAAGACAACCTTACTCTCTGCAACCTTCTTGTATATACATGGTTCATCTACGTTCTTGATGAAGTCAAACTCTTTGACTACCACATCAAAGCAGATGTTCCAACTCCGCGATGCTTGCTTTAGCCCGTATATGGATTTAAGCAGCTTGCACACCTTTCCGCTGCTCCCACTATCTACGAAGCCCTCTGGCTGAGTCATGTACACGCACTCCTCTAAATTACTATTTAGAAAGGCGGCCTTAACATCCATCTGCCAGATTTCGTAGTCATGGTATGCAGCAATGGCAAGCAGGATCCGGATGGACTTAAGCATAGCCACTGGAGAAAAGGTTTCGTCATAATCCACACCTGGTCGTTGACGAAAACCCTTTGCAACATGTCTAGCTTTGAAAGTCTCAACTTTTCCATCTATACCAAGTTTCTTCTTAAAGATCCATTTTCTCTCAATAGGTTTTACACCTTCAGGAGCAACTTCCAAAGTCCATACTTTGTTGGTGTACATGGATTCCATCTCAGATCGCATTGCATCCAGCCATTTCATAGAGTCCCCACTCGTGATGGCCTGCTCGAAGCTACTCGAGTCATCATCTTCCATGATGCAATTCTCGCTCCCACCATCCATGAGAAAATCGTAGTATCTCTCTGGTAAATGAGGAACCCTACTAGATTGGCGGAGCGGCTGAGGTTTGTCGGGAACTACTGAATCCTCTGGTTCAACCAAATCTTCTGTCGTAATTTGTATAGCTGGAACCTCTTCCAGTTCTACCTCCTTTCCACTAATTTCTTTTTCAAGAAATTCCTTTTCTAAAAAGGTGGCATGTCGAGAAACAAACACCTTTTGTTCCTCGGTGTGGTAGAAGATATACCCGCGCGAATGTTTGGGATATCCAATAAACTTACACAGAAAAGTCCTTGCGCCGAGCTTGGTAGAAGATTCTGTGTTTTCACATATGCCGGACAACCCCATATCTTAACATAATTAAGATATGGTCTCTTTCATTTCCATATCTCATATGGAGTGGTTGGCACGGATTTGGTGGGAACTATATTCAATAGGTCTGCAGTTGTTTCCAGTGCATATCCCCAAAAGAAAATAGGCAACTCAGCAGTGCTCATCATAGAGTGCACCATATCTAATAGGGTGCGATTCCACCGCTCCGATACACCGTTGTGCTGTGGTGTATAAGGAGGAGTAAGCTGAGAGAGAATCCCATTCACTTTTAGATAGTCCAAAAACTCATTGCTCAAGTATTCTCCTCCTCGATTTGATCGAAGGATCTTAATACTTTTGCCCGTTTGGTTCCCTACTTCGTTCTTATATTCTTTGAATTTCTCAAAAGCTTCAGACTTGTGTTTCAACAGGAACACATGTCCGTATCTTGAGAGATCGTCGGTGAATGTAATGAAGTACGAGAAACCGTTCCTGGCATGTGTAGACATGGGACCACATACATCACTATGTATCAGCCCTAAGAGTTCAATAACTCTTTCTCCGTGTCCACTAAACGGAGTTTTGGTCATTTTGCCTCTGAGACATGACTGGAAAGTGTCATAAGATGAAAATTCGAACGGATTCAAATATCCATCCTTATGCAACTCAGCTAGTCGTGTCGCATTGATATGACCAAGTCTACAATGCCACAAGAAGGATTCGTTCATTTCTGAACTCTTCCTCTTGTGTGTGTTTTGTACATTAAGGACTGTAGTTTGATTCAGAACGTATATGCCATTATTTAACAAGCCTGATCCAATCAACTTTTGATTCAGGAAGATTTTCATAACATTATCATGTACTACAAAATTATATCCTTCTTTACTCAATAAAGAAACTGATATAAGATTGCATATCAGGATCGGAATGTAATAGCATTCGTTCAGAATCAATGTATTACCATTTGGTAACACAAGGTGATATTGGCCAACTGCTTTGGCTGCAACATTTGCACCATTCCTGTTAGTTATATGTATGTCGTAGAGGCCATTACTGTACATACGATGTATATTGTAGTGGATGCTTGGACATGTATAGGGATTACTTTCTTGCTCGACATGATAATATGCTATCAGGTTGTAGTTTATCTTAACATGGACACTGATTGTCTCTATGTTACATGTTGATAAAGCCCTTAGGATGAGTACTTGACTACCAGGACTATGATGGACATCATACTAGGGGGGCCAAAGGTAGTCCATAAGTACATCCTATAACTGTTCCTAGTCGAGGGTGTATCGAGACAAGGGGCATCGATACTCCAGAGTAGACTAGCGTATACGCTTCTCGGCCCATATGATGGGAGATGGATGATCCCATATCCATTAGTGTTTGACATCAGAGAAGGTATGTGGGTGCTCAGTGGAGACTGGGTACACTGGACGAACTCGCCGAGAACTTCCAGATGGTATTATACCTCACGTCAGATGGCAGTTCTCTGGTGACATTGTTACAGGTTAGTCTGTAGACCCAAGATCGTCATAGAGCCTTGTGTGATTCCCACTGTGCTTTGATTTCCACCTTACCACGTTCAAGAGAACGTGCAAAATGGTGGCTTTTGGGTATAGTCCCGAATCATATGGAGGCAATGAGCGATAGGAGGGGTTTCGTCTCTCCCGGTATAGGGAGTTGATGTTGTGCTATGCTCGATTGGCCATAACAGGAAATCCCTGGCCAGGGTTGCTGAGATCTGCTGGTAAGTGTTATCAGTAGTTTCTCAAACCGTTATGGACCTTGCATCGGCATGACTTATCAGGCTATTGGGGTCTGACGTTACACCACCCCCAGGTTATAATATGTGACATATCAGACGAAGAGACCGGACTGGACGGTAGTATTACTGATTGGATTCGTAGGAGTACGAGCAGGTTTGCTTTTTAATTTTCTGATCGCTCAATACCCGGGTGGCCGTTACATTTAGAAGACCTCTTGCGGCTTGTGGGTGTTTGATATGATCATCACCTACTGCCGGCATATTGACGAGTCTTTAGAGTCCTACACAGAGGTTTCCTGGCTCAAGTGAAACAGAGTAGGAGAACATATGTGATATGTGCAGGACTGAGATTAATGCGATATGTGATACCGCATTCTATTCTCGCGATGTGTGACATGATTGGTTATATGTGATATAACCGAGTTATCAGATCAAGTGTTGATTCGATAAGATGTTACATTTGATATTAGTCGGTTATATGTAATATAGCCGGATTATTAAATCAAGTGTCGATTTAATAATTTAATGTATAATTATATATTTGATATATTACATTACATTAACTAATATTACCTCACTTAAGATTACTTTTTCTCACTTGATGATACTTTGATATATATGTGATATATGTTAATTGTATTATTTTGTTGCAATATATTATATATGTCATATGTAATATTGTAACATGCAAGCTTATAAATGCAACTAGGGTTTATGAGATTAACACTATGGCTAGGTTTATGTTTAGGTTAATTATCTGAATTAGTTCTAAATTGTGGATTAAAGTTATGATATTTTGTCATGGTTGACTTGGTCCACTCTTTAGATATTTATCAAGATATTTGTTAACCTAATCCTAACCCTAGCCTATGGTTTATTCTCTACAGGAGTTAGCCATGATATTATTTGACCATGGTTGCATTTGTAACCTCATGAGTTCATCTCTTTGTTCATCACTTTATCTTCTTCTTTCTCATTTTTGAGCTCTCTTGATTTTTGACAAGTGATGAAACCTTGTGAGAAAATGAAATCTAAAGTGAGCCCACTTCCTACTTCATCATCCTCTACTACTTTCCATTTATTATAGGGTGTTTGCTTCACTAATTCCATAGTTAGTGAGGAGATAGCTTTGGTTAGTGTCTCCTCGACGTAGATCATCTTCGGTCTCGAAGACATTGAAGCAAGCATGTTCGTTTCTTCATCGGAGCCTCTCTAGAGTCCGGGACTTCATGATCGCAGTGAAGGGACGACTATACGGAGCTAATAAAGTGAAGGACCGGTCTACAAAGGTTGTATTCCTTGTTCACTTCTTATGCAAAGTTGTTTGCATTACTTTCCGTCGATTTCTGGTAAACGATTCAATGTTTAGGGTTAGCTAGAATGGCAAAATTCTAATTTGGCATGGACGATGCCTCCCGAAACCCTGCTGCCGTGCTAGGCAACCCTGCAGTGGTATCAGAGCCATGCTAGAAATTTATACAGATTTTGTTAAGATTACGAAATCGAAATACTCCAAAACTTGAAACGGAAAATTCAAGTTTCTGTCGATTTTAAAAGTTGTTCCAAAAAGGTTACAAACAAGTACAGAGTGATGTATGAGATATATCATGAAAACCATAAAAATTTTAGGGGATTCTAACATTTTTTGGCCGGCCACCATACCTAAGATCTCGGCCAAAACCGAGCACCCCCCCTCCCAAAAAATTTTGGGTGTTCCAGAGACTTGGTTTTGATGTTCGAGGTTTTGTTTGTTTTTGCTAATTTTGCATATGATGTAATTTTGCACTATAAACAATTCGGAGTGTTTCGTATTCGTAGTTTTAACATTGTTTCGGGTTATTCACATATTGTCTAGGCGAAGTTAAAAAGTTCGATCGAATGTCAAAAACCCATTTTTCCAAGTTTAACGTATTCGGAAAAACATGCAAGTAATCCTATAAACCCTCTAGAAGAATGAAAACCTAACTCGACTTTTTGGATCACAGAACCGCGGTCAAACCCTAGGGTTTGCCGTAGTTCTATGGCAACATGAGTGAAGGTTGGGTTTGCCCTTCTACGGTATGTGCATAGGTACTGTGGCATATTCTGGGTATTATTAAAACTGTGCTTAAGTGTTGAGCTGTCGGGAAATTGTGGGACTTTGATAAATCGATCGAAAAGTTTAACGTTGTCCGGATATTATGTGATGGGATACAATATTTGGAATCCACAAATGTAATTATGATATAACTAGTTTGAATGTTATAAATCTAGCAATTTAGTCTCATTTGATTGGTTGCCATGGGATTTTGATGTGATCAAAAGTCCGTCGCAATCACGTAGCGTACGCGGATACTCGCCGGGTAACATTATTAGATAGCCACGCCCCATAGCCCCGACCAAGTGACTGTAGGAGAACCCCGTCGCCAAAAGCATCTGTTCGGGTGCTCGCGGCAGCGGTGTTCCGCCTTAGTGCACTTCGTCGACGGCAGCCGGGGGTGCGGCCGTCTACTAAAGTTTCCGAAGAGTATTCGATCAGGATGTCGGGAATCTTGTTGAATTTCCTGACTTGATATTGAAAAGTGTTTTCGAGATCGAGACTAAAATGCGGGGGTTATAATTGTTAGGCACAAGATGTCTAAGGAATTCATTTGGTTAGGCATATGATGCCTAAGGTGGTTGCGGATTCCAACCGTTGTAGTTTTTCACTTTCTTTTCTGCGACCGTAAGTGTAATATGTGGTGTATCACCGGTTTCGGTGCTATATTTCAACGACAATTGGGATACGCATATTTAATTACGTTGATGACATGTGATGTTATGTATTGCTGTGATATGTTATATTGGATCGTCGTGTTTTGAATAGCCGGGGTTTTTATGTGAGATGAGAGTTTTTCATTTTCATTCATGTAAAATTCATTGTATGTAATATTCTTTTATTGGGGTACTTCAGGGTTGAGGATGATGTCACCATTGTATATTATTTACTTTTCCGCATTAGGATAGACCCAAGGAGGAGAGCACAAGTAACCGGGTTCTAGAGTCCAGTGGGAGACCATCTCGAGGAGTCGAGACCGGGTCTCCTAACTCTAGAATTGGTAGGGTTGCTTGCCGCTCTCGTAGGGGTCTAGGGATATGGGTTTGGCTATTCATCACGACCGTGGAATCCGTGTTTTATACAAGTTTAATCTAAAACACGGAAATCCTAGTATATCCAATATTTTATATGTTGTGTTCTGCTGCGATATTCTGTGATGTGATCATTGATTATATTCTGAGATGAATGCATATATTATATAAATATGATATATATTATATATTACTACTTTCATTTCATATCTGATGCTTGGGAAGCATAATAAATGGAACATCATTAATGAGATTAATGAAATAAAAGAAACCTAAAAGATGTTGTAGAAACTTGTTTTAAAAACTGGTAACACTAGTTCTTACTTTGCATAGCGGTATTCCTTGTAGAATATCCAGCACCTTATTCGATAAGGAAAGAGCCGAGATCCCTTCACTGGGAGTGACCTCTTTAGCGAAACTAGCAGATGCTACAAACTCGGTTTGTCTTTTGATTGCTTTTATAGTTTTTTCTTTGCATAGTGGTATTTGTGAAATATCCTGCACCTTATTCGATAAGTAAAGAGCCGACGATCCCTTCACCGGGAGTGACCTCTTTAGCAAAACTAGTAAAAGCCTAAAAAACACTCCTTTTTAAAATTTACTCGATTCTACAACGATATCAAGTTCATTACGCAAAGGGTTTTCTTAAAAACCCGTCGTAGCCTTCCGTCATTTCAGATAAGTACTTCATAGTATTTGTGCTGCGTTTGTTGGCTTTCGTCAAGGCGTAGTGTGCGGTAGCTATTTATGCTTATCTGCATAAGCATATGATGCGATTGAGTTAGGGTAGTCGTGCGACTTTGTTGGCTTTCGTCAAGGGTCGTGCGGATGGGTTTAATTCAATCAGGAAATGTACGGGTTGAACTTGACTAGCAGCCTATGGTTTGTTAGCTTACGTCAAAGTCATAGGATGCTAAGGGTAAAATATTATCGGGAATTTCAAGTGTTGAAATTTGCAATGAGATTGCAAACCTTCTATGAGATAGTTGTATCCCGATACCCACTGCGAGTAAGAGTTACTCCTACGAAAATTTTACACATTATAATTAGCCGATCAAGTAGGTGTCTAGAAAGGTGTTAACGGAGTTACGCCCGTGGGAAAACGAGGTTTATTTTAATTAGGTCCGTGCGAAAGCACGGGGAACCTCCCTCAAAGAACCGGCATTGGCCTGGCTGAAAGATTGGCGAACTTATGGGGTGTAATTAATCCCGGATAGTCTTTCCTTTTAGGGTTTGAAGGAAGATTTGATAAAAACAGTGGGAGACATCCTGATTAGATAAATTAATAACCGATCTAATCTTGTAAGAGCATACGCTGAGTGTTTTCTTCTCTCTCTCTCCAGGTAGTGACCATGTCACGCCTTAATCAAGATAATAATATGGATGTATTAACTGAACCCGCTTGTTATACTGAGCTGGGGAACGTTGGTCCCGCTCCAACTTATAACTGTTATGAGACCGAGTAGGAAATAGGGGATTACCAGAATTCCCGTGCCGCCCAAACAAAAAAAGTGCATGATGATGCATCTTCTTCGGGTATGTTCATTACCGAGAACTGTTTCTCAGTATCCTCTGCGTCCTGGGTATGAGATACCGGATCAGAATCCCATATATGTAATCTGTTACTTGGGCTACTGATAGGTAGAGAACTGAGAACGGGTGATAAGTTTCAAGAGTTGGAAACGGTGCAAGTGTTGCAGCCAAACTTGTTGGCAGTTATCACCCTGTATTACCAAATACATTGATTCTGAACGAATGTTATTAGATACCGAACCTAATATACAACATCATAACAGTCTCTTTGTTTAGTAAAGAAAGATATAATTTTATATTGATGGATAATGTTTTGAACATTTCCTATATCAAGATTTGATCGGTTCAGGCACATTATCTAAAAGCATATACGTTCTAAATGTAAGTGCACGGCGGCGCCCCGGCCTCTATCCCGAGGCCAAATGCGGAAGCGATGGTTAACTTTAAATTTTCAAACCGGCACCACCGCGCACTAAAAACCCGGATCGTGCCATTAACTAGTCCTAGCTAACTACAAGATGGGGAAGAGAGATATACCGAGCGATCTGTGTCCTCCGGTCTTCTCGCCGTCGTCCCGATCTCCCACGGAATGTCCGGTCTCCACCTCCTCGCCGGAAGGGCACCACGTCGCCTACTTCTTTTACGGGCTCCCGCCTCTATACCGAGGAAACTCGGGCACGAAGTTGGCGAGTCGACGAGCCCAAGATTTGCTGTAGAATGTGTGTAGAACTCATGTCTCATTTTGGGGTTCATGTAGGTTGCCATTTTGTAGAGGGATGATACAAGTCCTTTTGGAGATGAACATGGGATTTTTTGTAGAATGAAATGAACAAAAATTCCCCACACTAAATTTGGACAGCCCCCACCCCAATGAATGGCTGACCATGGTGATAGAATGAGAGAGGAGAGAATGAAAAATATATGTGTGAGGCAAAAGTCCAAGGGGGGTCTCACCATGCAAGGAAGAGAGAGAAAAATCATGACATGAAGAAATGATCACAAGTAAATCCAACACTCAAACCCACCATCATGTCCCTCCATCATCATACACAAAATTCAAGCCATTATGAGGTTATGAAGTCAGATGAAGGCTACTCATCATGAAGCAACAAAATGTAAAGAACACCCTCCACAAATACTTATTTGCACAAATACAAATACTTATTTGCACAAATTCCACCAATTTTCGGCCATTGAAAGATACAAATGAAAATGGCCGAAATGGAAAGCAAACTGGCAACCCCAGAAAACTGGTCCCGTAATAAATTACAGGAAAGCCCCGATACTGTGTATACACACCCGCATCTGTATTCCGACCGAATACAAATGCAATGAGACAAAGTCTACACTGTACTATACTAGGATCCGGCTTAAACCAAAGCCGGCTAGTATAATCCGTCCGATCCTGATCCGTGCAATACCGCACGTATCTGATCGAACCCTGCCATATGCCCATACGGCCTTTAGTACTAACCGTCCGATCCTGATCCGTGCAATGCCGCACGTATCTGATCGAACCCTGCCATATCTCCATACGGCCTCTACAGCGTTTCGCCCGAAAGCTTGAGTAACTGAATGTGGGGGACTCTAAAGACTCGTCAATACTATGGCTGTGGATTTAACCACTAGCACGTCAGAGATATTAGCCATACGTGACGGGCCACCAGCTATTGACCGAAAGGGACGTCGATGAGTGAACTCATCCTGACACCCTACTGAGCCTGTCAGTGACAATATACGTACAGTCCGGTCTGTTCGTCTATGAGCATCGCATAGCGGGCCTAAGGGGTTGGTAAAAGTCAGACCCCTAAAAGCAGTACAAGTCGTGTCGGAGTGTAGCCTAGAACACCCTGAGATACTACTGGAATACCTACCGGTAAATCTCCTGCCTCGACCGAGGGCTTCGTGTAATGGCTCTCCTAGACACAGCGCGACCTCACCCCCAATACCGGGAGAGACGAACCCCCGAAGATCCGCTCACTGCCTCCATGTGGCTCGGGACTGTACCCAACTAAAACCTGTTTGCACGTCTCCTTTGAGCATGGTAGGGTAGTAATCAAAGTACAGTGGGAACTCACACGAGACAAATGACGATCCCCAGGTCGATGAACTAACCTGTACACATGTCACCAGGAAACTGCTATCTGACGTCAGGTATAAGACCAACTAGCATGTTCCCTGCGAGTCCTGTCCGGTGTACTCATAACCCAATGAGCACCTGTATACATCTTAGGTGAACCAACTGACACCAGTGGCTTGTGAGACCGGCCACCGCCCATCGTCGGGGTCTCGACTGTATACACTAGTCTACTCTGGAGTATCGATGCCCTGTCTCGAAACTCCCACGACTAGGGGCCTTTTAAGGATATGCTTATAGACTACCAGCTCCCACGTATATGATCGCCCTCATACTGCCGGTAGTCAAGCAAGAATCCTAGGGGCTCTATCAACGTGCAATAGTGACCTGTCAGGTCACCTAAAGCAGTACACGATGATAAAGATAAACCAGATAGCATACTATCATCTCGAGTAAGACTGTCCTACCGGGATAGATCCTCCCTCAATCATTGCAATCACGTGCCTGTGATCCAATAATTGACTCTGAGGGCACTATCTCCAACAATCTCCCACAATCTCCCACTTGCACTCAAGGCTAATTATTGCGATGTCGCATACTCACAGCCCGTGTGATACCGAACACCCAACTCCTCTACTAGTCAGTCTCACAAAGCTCGTTTGCGAAACTATTGCATTCGAGGAATAGCCTCAGTGAGTGGATCCACTTTGATGTTTCTCTCTATGTCTCTCTATATCTCAAGTTCGCGGAGAAACCCATCTCCCAAAATGAGCAATACCTGTCTTAGAATGTGTCTAGATGTCTGATGGGACCTAGCTCATAAACGAACTCCAAATCCAAACTTCTTAGACTGTATCGACAACTGAACTTAATCACTATCCAGCACCATGCCTCCCTCAGTATTGCCTTGGATCACCTGTCCAAAATACCTCCCTTCGTCAGAAGGAAAACTATAACTCTGACAACCTCCTTGTCGTCAAGGTCACCTTGGAAGCCTGGAATGATAACTGTCTCCCGAATGAGGCTGCCGTTATCATATCCCTAGAACATCCACTTATGTTCTAAAACTGCTTCCGACTGTTTCTCTAGGATTGGATCAATGTCAACTTATTGCATCTAGTGCAAGAACAACATCTGGTGTGGTACTTGACATCTCATGATTGACTCAATTGCCTGAGCAAGTGATCTGTCAATCATGCACATCCCTCTCCCCTTTGGTCTGTAAGACACCTTTAGAGAGGGTGACTCCATTACCTGCAGGTACACTACCGTGCCAGGAGTCGTCCATTCTAAATACTCTTAGAATGCTGTCTAAGTACCCTGATTGGGAAACCACCCAAATCTAGATCTAAAACCATAGATCTAGTAACCAGTATGTTTGATATAATGTCCAAGTCCCATGTGGAGAAACTACTATGTGACGACCAAATTATAACCGATCGTAGTATAGGAGTTTCTTTTCCTATTCTGTGTATGTCATCCAAATACCATGACATCACACCCTACTACCTTCTCAACAGATCCATCCCCTATTCTGATGAAGTCAAACCTATGACTGTCACATCAGAAATTGATGATCTATCTCCGCTATATCTGCTTTAGTCTATAAATAGACATAAGCCAACTGTCCACCAATGCTTCCGCTGTTCCCACTGACTACGACAACCCTCTGGCAGAGTCATATACACGTACACTTCTGAAGCCGGTTCAGAATGACGCTATACTCATCCTCCTGCCGGGTCTCGCAGCCTGGAACAACAGCAATGGCAAGTGTGGGTAAACAAGAACCTCCCTGCCACCGTCCTTGAGGCTACCGGAGTACCTCTCGGGTGCCTGAGGTTACCCACCTTATCTGCGGAGTGGCCAATGGAATGTCAATCCAGATTGAATCTTTAGGTTCCTATGAAATCTTCAGTAATCGTTTGTGGTTCTGGAATCACTTCCAGTTCTACCATACTCCCACTACTGTTTTCTGAAAAAATCCATTTTTAATAAAACTGTGGCGAGTCTAGAACAATATCACTATTGATCTTTCAGATGGTAGAAAGTCAACCCTCGTCATAGCCTGGGTCAACCCACAAACAGCCATTACAGAAATGTGCCTTGAGTTGTCCAGTGTCTGGTTTTAATCATAAGCCGGACAACTCCCCGCGCTTTAACATCATTAAGACATGAACTGTTCTATATCCAATATAGAACCAGAGGCACTGATTTAATTAAACCAGATTCAAATCATGCAGCTGTCTCCAGTGCATGTCAACTAAATGGAAAGAGGCCGATCAGTGTTACTCAACTTAGGAATGCTTCCAACTATGAGTAACCTGAAAGAGAAGCAAGTTCTCTTAATCATTACTATCAACTGAACACCATACACAAGTATCTACATCTTCGATCACATTGAAGAATCCCGATACTTGCAATACCTGGTTCTCTACTTTATTCAAATACCTATAACTTCTTAAAATTCGGACCCTGTGTTTCCACGAAACACCTGTCTAAAAACTAGAGAAGTCATAAGTAAACCGAATATAGTACGAGGACCAGCCCCTCTATCCTGATAGACCCTGGACAACATACAATACTCTGTATAAGTCCCTTGAGTCTGATAACTCATTCACTGTGTGTCGTAGGTTGAAAACTGTACTTATGGTTAAGAAGAATTACACCGCTGTTTAATGCTCCTTACCTAACCATCCACTGATATAGGTAAATGTCGTAGACATAATTTCAAAAAGTTATATCTCACTCTATGAAAATAGACGTACAGATATATCAATTTGAAATTAGTGCATAACAGCGGATATTCAAAACCAAATATTTGCCGACCGGCAAACTACCCAGGTGACTTCCTCAAATATCACTGATTACAACGAATCCCGATATAATGAGGATGATCACCCAATTCCCAAAAACTTACTCCCACTCATCATCTGTAAAACCATACAGATGTGAGAATCCTACCTGGTAAATACATACCCTGGAGCAAGTGTCTAACTGGGAAATCAGTTTTCCTTTAACAGTACACAGTGAAACTGAAACATTGAAATGTTTCGATGGGGTATCCCGGTATTCCTAGTAATGCCTCTTCCATTATCCAGTTTCACAACTGTAACCGTGTAATTCTTTGCCATCTCTCCAAATCCCTTCATATGTCTTTAGTCATTACCTTCTGCACACCCCTTTAGGCCAAATGGTTTTCTTCTTTCCCTACCATTCGGCACCAGCCTATGGTTTGGAAGAAGACTATCCAAGAAGCATAATGGGTGTACTGCCCTAATCCTAGGAGCACTCGCAATGCGAGAGAAGGTGAAGATAAAAGACAACCGAATAAACCTTATTCCTATTTCTCCTAAACCAGAATCCATCCCCGAACTGGAACAAGTTCCTTTCGAGTTCGTATATAACCATACGATGGAGTATCCAATAAACTGTGGATCTTCGTAATGATACAGAGTGTTCTGGAGAAATACAAAGGTGATTTAGGATTGGCGAATAAATACTTGGTTTGGTCGTGAATAGCAGTCGCAATTTACTTTGCCCTCTTACTAATCCCTTGTTATGTCTTTACTTAATACCTTCTGTACACCATCGTTATGCTAATTGGTTTTCTTCATTCCCCACTGTTCGGCACCGGCCTAAGGTTTGGAAGAAGACTATCCAATTTGGGTAATAGGTGTACTATCTCCTAAACCAAGGAGTACTCGCAACCTGAGAGAAGGTAAAAGGAAAAGACAACCGAAGAGTCCTATTCATTTTCTCCAGAACCAGAAACCATCCTCGAATAAATTCCTTCGAGTTCGTATATAACCATACGATGGTTTTGTCCAATAGAAGTGGACGTTCGTAGTAATACGGGGTGTCCTGGAGAAAAAGGTAAAAGTAGGAGTGTCAATGAGGTTTGCAACTCTGACAATCCAAAAGCCAGCGTTTAAGAAGGTTCGGTCAATTTTGGTCACTGAGTCATAGTCTTAGGGTCGGGTCAAAGGTCACTGCCAAAGAGAGAGAGAGAAAAGAAACACTCAGCGTGCACTCTATCCTAGATCAGATTGGTTACCAATTTATCTAATCTGGAAACCTCCCACTGTAACCTCAAATTCTCCTCCAAACCTGAAAGAAGAATTAGTCGGGATCACCCGAGGAGTAAACCAACTCATTAGTGGGAATCGGGATCCAACTATCATCGCATGATAACGTGACGGAATCCGCTCACGTCATCACACTCCAGAAGGTATGCGCATATCTGGCAAGTTTCAGTTTCTTTAGAAACTCCCGATGTGGATTTTTGCCCCATGCTCTTATAACCTTGACGAAGGTCAACAAATCATAAGTCACATGTCAAGTTCTACCCGTCATTGTTCGGGTTAATTTGAACCCACCCGTACAAGCCCTTGACGAAGGTCAACAAGGCTATACGACTGTCCCAAACCAACGCATCTATCTATGCAGCAGAAAGGTAACAAGCAGCTACCATTCACTATGCCTTGACGAAGGTCAACAAACATAGCATGAATACTATGTGCTACCCGTCTGAAACGACGGAGGGCTACGAATGGTTTCTGGCGAAAACCTTTAACGTAAAGAACTTGATATCGTTGAAGGAACAAGATAGCATTTTGAAAATATAGTGACGAAAACCATTGCTAAAGAGGTCACTCCCGGTGAAGGGATCTCGGCTCTTTCCCCGTAGAATGAGGTGCAGGATATTCCAACTGAATACCATGATGCAAAGAAAAAAGTAATCGGCTATAGTGAAGGTATTTCCCTGACGCAAACTTCTGTCCAAGGGGTCACTCCCGGTGAAGGGATCTCGGCCCTTGCCTCGTCGACTGAGGAGCAGGATATTCCAACTGAATACCACGATGCAAAACAAAAGAGAACGTCCTTGCAATAATAGCCTTTTTGAAAAGTGTTCCAACAACATCAGATTAGGTTTGTTTTTAACTTGCATTGATCCGAATCAACGCAGTCCCATCAATTGATCACACCACAAAGAACGAAAATATACTGATGTACGTATATGCCATCCGCATTCGCCACTGGGTCCCGTCATTACCCGTTAGGTTAGCTAACTAACGACAGAGCGGGGACTGGACAAGCGCGGATGCAAAACATATACAACATCTACTAATATATATACCAATATATTATATTTCGCTCAAGGCGTGATAAAATGCAACATCACAGAAATGTACAGCATCACAGAATAATACAGATATCTGGGATCCCCGGGTTTCACAGAGCCACTACTGAAACCCAACGTTCCCGTGGTCGTGTGGATAGCCTGTGCAATGAAAACCTAGACCCCTACGGGCGCGGCAAGTCACCCGCCAAAACCTGAAGCGAGGCAGCCCCCTTCAGCACCGTGAATGGACCACCCGGCACTTCACGGAATCCGGTAACTTGGGCACCCCTCCTGGGTCAACCTGTACCCCGTACGAGTGCGGCGAATAGCCCGCCAATTCTAGAGTGAAGCCCCCTCCGTCACAATGCCATGAGATGCGGGCTTGTTGCCTTCTAGAATCCGGCTATCCGTGCACCCCACCTTAGGGTAATCCTAGTACATAAAGTAAAATATACATACAACGGGTACATCGATCGCAACCTGGTCATAGCCCCAAAATAATAATACAATCAGGCAGTGACGGCAGTCCACATGTCGGACGCTCGCCCCGCAATATCAAATGTACATAATACAACAAAATCTGTACTAGCATTGCATCCAGGCTATCCCCACCGACCAATCCGCAACATCACAGCATAACACAGAACATCAACATGAAAGTCACGTTCGCAAATCCGTCTAACCGGGCTATAGCAGTTAGACAGGATTTACCGATCAAGTGACATTCACGGTCGCAGATATAATGTAAATACTGTGAAAAAATGTGTTTATAATATCCGATCGATCAAAATTATAACAAGTGGGCCCCAAGTACTATTGTAGCACATCAAGAAATTCTGGGCCCAAAATTAATATTCCAAAACCCATATTTTCAACCCAGGAGCTTTCTGGAAAATTTTGGTACACTGATCAGTTCAAGTCGCGGCGGAACCGCGGCCCAAGCATGGGTTTGGCCGCAGTTCCGCGGTCGTTTAGACTGTTCACGAGACCAAATTTTTCCAGAACTCTTAGATTGTCCTACACATCATTCTGAAACAACCTGAAAAATTTTTTGGACTTCAAAAAATTTCGACAGAAACTGATGTGAAGAAAAATACGGTTTTTGGAAAATTGTTCGATCGGAAATGTAAAACACATTAGACAAAGCTAGACTATGTTAATGGCGAGTCTCTGATACCACTGTAAGTGCACGGCGGCGCCCCGGCCTCCATCCCGAGGCCAAATGCGGAAGCGATGGTTAACTTTAAATTTTCAAACCGGCACCACCGCACACTAAAAACCCGGATCGTGCCATTAACTAGTCCTAGCTAACTACAAGATGGGGAAGAGAGATATACCGAGCGATCCGTGTCCTCCGGTCTTCTCGCCGTCGTCCCGATCTCCCGCGGAATGTCCGGTCTCCACCTCCTCGCCGGAAGGGCACCACGTCGCCTGCTTCTTTTACGGGCTCCCGCCTCTATACCGAGGCAACTCGGGCACGAAGTTGGCGAGTCGACAAGCCCAGATTTGCTGTAGAATGTGTGTAGAACTCATGTCTCATTTTGGGGTTCATGTAGGTTGCCATTTTGTTGAGGGATGATACAAGTCCTTTTGGAGATGAACATGGGAATTTTTGTAGCATGAAATGAACAAAAATTCCCCACACTAAATTTGGACAGCCCCCACCCCAATGAATGGCCAGCCATGGTCATAGAATGAGAGAGGAGAGAATGAAAAATATATGTATGAGGCAAAAGTCCAAGGGGGGTCTCACCATGCAAAGAAGAGAGAGAAAAATCATGACATGAAGAAATGATCACAAGTAAATCCAACACTCAAACCCACCATCATGTCCCTCCATCATCATACACAAAAGTCAAGCCATGATGAGGTTATGAAGTCAAATGAAGGCTACTCATCATGAAGCAACAAAATGTAAAGAACACCCTCCACAAATACTTATTTGCACAAATGCAAATAAGCCCTCCTCCACCAATCTTCGGCCATTGAAAGATACAAATGAAAATGGCCGAAACGGAAAGCAAACTGGCAACCCCAGAAAACTGGTCCCGTAATAAATTACAGGAAAACCCCGAAACTGTGTATACACACCCGCATCTGTATTCCGACCGAATACAAATGCAATGAGACAAAGTCTACACTGTACTATACTAGGATCCGGCTTAAACCAAAGCCGGCTAGTATAATCCGTCCGATCCTGATCCGTGCAATACCGCACGTATCTGATCGAACCCTGCCATATACCCATATGGCCTCTAGTACTAACCGTCTGATCCTGATCCGTGCAATGCCGCACGTATCTGATCGAACCCTGCCATATCTCCATACGGCCTCTACAGCGTTTCGCCCGAAAGCTTGAGTCACTAAATGTAGGGGACTCTAAAGACTCGTCAATACTATGGCTGTGGATTTAACCACTAGCACGTCAGAGGTATTAGCCATACGTGACGGGCCGCCAGCTATTGACCGAAAGCGACGTCGATGAGTGAACTCATCCTGTCACCCGACTGAGCCTGTCAGTGACAATATCCGTACAGTCCGGTCCGTTCGTCTATGAGCATCACATGGCGGGCCTAAGGGGTTGGTAAAAGTCAAACCCCCAAAAGCGGTATAAGTCGTGTCGGGATGTAGCCCAGAACACCCTGAGATACTACTGGAATACCTACCAGTAAATCTCCTGCCTCGGCCGAGGGCTTCGTGTAATAGCTCTCCTAGACACAGCGCGACCTCACCCCCAATACCGGGAGAGACGAACCCCCGAAGATCCGCTCACTGCCTCCATGTGGCTCGGGACTGTACCTAACTAAAACCTGTTTGCACGTCTCCTTTGAGCGTGGTAGGGTAGTAATCAAAGTACAGTGGGAACTCACACGAGACAAATGACGATCCCCAGGTCGATGAACTAACCTGTACACATGTCACCAGGGAACTGCTATCTGACGTCAGGTATAATACCAACTAGCATGTTCCCTGCGAGTCCTGTCCGGTGTACTCATAACCCAATGAGCACCTGTATACATCTTAGGTGAACCAACTGACACCAGTGGCTTGTGAGACCGGCCACCGCCCCTCGTCGGGGTCTCGACTGTATACACTAGTCTACTCTGGAATATCGATGCCCTGTCTCGAAACTCCCACGACTAGGGACCTTTTAAGGATATGCTTATAGACTACCAGCTCCCACGTATATGATCCCCCTCATACTGCCGGTAGTCAAGCAAGAATCCTAGGGGCTCTATCAACGTGCAATAGTGACCTGTCAGGTCACCTAAAGCAGTACACGATGATAAAGATAAACCAGATAGCATACTATCATCTCGAGTAAGACTGTCCTACCGGGATAGATCCTCCCTCAATCATTGCAATCACGTGCCTGTGATCCAATAATTGACTCTGAGGGCACTATCTCAAACACTAAATCAAACTACAGTTCTTGACGTACAGAACACACACAAGAGGAAGAGTTCAGAAATGAACGAATCCTTCTTGAGGCATTGTAGACTAGGTCATATCAATGCGACCCGACTAGCTAAGTTACATTAAGATGCATATTTAAATCAGTTTGAATTTATATCTTGTGAAACTTACCAGTCATGTCTCAAAGATAAGATGACCATAGCTCCGTTTATTGGAAACAGAGAAAGAGTTACTGAACTCTTGGGATTGATACATGCTGATGTATGAAAGTCCCTTATCTACACATGCCAGGACCGGTTCTTTGTACTTCATTTCATTCACTGATGATCTCTCAAGATTCGCTCATGTGTTCCTGTTGAAACACAAGTCTGAACCTTTTGAGAAATTCAAAGAATATAAGATAGAAGTAGAGAACCATAACGGGTATAAGTATTATGTCCTATGATGAGATCAGGGAGGAGAATACTTAAGCGCGGAATTTCTGGACTATTCTAAAGGAGAATGAGATTCTCTCTCGGCATTACTCCTCCGTATACACCACAGCACGTCGGTGTATCGGGGCGAAGCAATCGCACCCTATGAGATAAGGTGCACTCTATGAAGAGTACTACTGAGTTGCCTATTTCTTTTGGGGGTTATGCACTTGAGAAGCTGCATACCTATTGAAATGAGTTCCAACCAAATCAGGTGCCTACCACTCCATATGCGATATGGTATAGGAAGAGCCCATCTCTTAAGTATGTTAAGATTTTGGGTTGTCCGGCCTATTTCAAAAGCAAAATCCGAACAAGCTCGAGGCAAGATCAGTTCTGTGGAAGTTTGTCGGATATCCCATGCATTCGCAAGGGAATATCTTCTACCGCACCGAGGAACAAAAGGTGTTTTGTTTCTCAGCATGCCACCTTTTTAGAAATGGAATTTCTTGTGAAGAAATTAGTGGTCATGAGGTAGAACTTGAAGGAGTTCCAGCTATAAAAACTACAGCTGATGATTTGGTAGAACCGAAGGATTCAATAGTTCCCAACGAACCTCAGCCTCTCCGCCGATCTGGTAGGGTTCTTCATCCACTTGAAAGATACTGCGGTATTCTCGGTGACAGTGGGAGCGAGGATTGCATCATGAGATGATGACCCAACTAGTTTCGAGCAGGCCATCAAGAGTGGAGACTCTCTAAGAATGGCTGGATACTAAGCGATCTGAGATGGAATCCATATACACCAACAAAGTATGGACTTTGGTTACTTCATCTGGAGGGTTAAATCCCCATCAGAAGCAAGTATATCTTGAGAAGATTACTTGGTATACTTGGAAAAGTTGAGACTTTCAAAGCTAGAATTGTTGTAAAAGGTTCTCGTCATCAACTAGGTGTGGTTTATAATGAAACCTTTTCTCCGGTAGCTATGCTTAAGTCCATCCGGGTCCTACTTGCCATTGCTACATACCATGACTACGATATCTGGCCGTTGGGTGTCATGACTGCTTTTCTAAATAATGATTTAGAAGAGAGCGTTTATAAGTACACAGCCAGAGGGCTTCGTAGACAGTGGGAGCAGCAGAAACGTGTGCAAGTTGCTTTATGAGTTAAAGCAGGCATCGCGGAATTGGAACATCTCTTTTGATGTGGTAGCCAAAGAGTTTTACTTCATCAAAATGGTAGATGAACCTAGTATATACAAACAGGTAGTAGGGAGTATGGTGGTGATCCTCGTATAGTACGTGGATGACATACTCTAGATAGGAAAGGAGTTTCCTATGCTACACTCGGTCAATCTCCTCTTATCACAAGAATTCTCCATATAGGATCAAGGTGATACCACTTAAATCCTGGTTTTGTATCTATGAGATAGATATAAATGGATGTTAAGGTTCTCGCTAGGTGTAGTGAGATGGTATCAATCGATCCTGAGGAGAATCACTGGATAGCTTCCACGGTGGTAAGGTCAACTGAATATCAGTCACAGGCATTGTCTTTACCCATAGTGGAGGGACGGTATGTTGGAAGAGTTCCAAGCTAGATACCGTGACATACTAGACGATAAAGGCTGGATACATTGCTACCAAGGATGCTACCAAATAGGCGGTCTGGATGTACATTAGTTCATGAGATGAACTTTATTCCTACCAATGTGTGACAATGGAGTTGTGGCTTATGCCTAGGAACCCCCGTCCCATCAGTGATCCAGATGTATTCTAAGGCAGTATCACCTGATCATGGAGATTGTTGATCTCCAGGGAGAACGATGATAGGAGAGGAGATTTTGTGGACAACACGGCGGATCCACTCATAAAGGCCTTTTCCCAGTAGAGACTTTTATGGGATGGTTGAGTATGAGATACTACAACCACTGCTGATTGTTGGGTATGAGATACTACAACAGATGACCCTAGTGCAAGTGGGAGATTGTTAGTTATATGTATACCCTAGAGGCCATTACTGTACATATGATGTATATTGTAGTGGATGCTTGGACATGTATAGGGATGACTTTCTTGCTCGACATGATAGTATGCTATCATGTTGTACTTTATCTTAACATGGACACTGATTGTCTCTATGTTACATGTTGATAAAGCCCTTAGGATGAGTACTTGACTACCAGGACTACGATGGAGATCATACTAGTGGGGCTAATGGTTGTTCACAAGTACATCCTATAACTGTTCCTAATCGAGGGTGTATCGAGATAGGGGGCATCGATACTCCAGAGTAGACTAGCGTATACGCTTCTCGACCCATATGATGGGCGATGGATGATCCCATATCCATTGGTGTTTAACATCAAAGAAGGTATTCGGGTGCGTAGTGGAGACTGGGTACACTGGACGGACTCGCCGAGAACTCCCAGATAGTATTATACCTCACGTCAGACGGCAGTTCTCTAGTGACACTGGTACAGGTTAGTCTGTAGACCCGAGATCGTCATAGAGTCTTGTGTTATTCCCACTGTGCTTTGATTTCCACCTTACCACGTTCAAGAGAACGTGCAAAGCGGTGGCTTTGGGTACAGTCCCGAGTCACATGGAGGCAATGAGTGATAGGAGGGGTTTCGTCTCTCCCGGTATAGGGAGTTGATGTTGCGCTATGCTCAATTGGCCATAACAGGAAATCCCTGGCCAAGGTTGCTGAGATCTGCTGGTAAGCGTTATCAGTAGTTTCTCAAACCGTTATGGACCTTGAATCGGCATGACTTATCAGGCTATTGGGGTCTGACGTAACACCACCCCCAGGCTGTGATATGCGACATATCAGACGAAGAGACCGGACTATACGGTAGTGTTACTGATTGGATTCGCAGGAGTACGAGCAGGCTTGCTTGTTGATCTTCTAATCGCTCAATACCCTGGAGGCCGTTACGTTTAGCAGACTGCTTGCGTCTTGTGGGTGTTTGATATGATCATCACCTACTACCGGCGTATTGACGAGTCTTTAGAGTCCTACACAGAGGTTTCCTGGCTCAAGCGAAACGGAGTAGGAGCACATATATGATTTGTGCAGGACTGAGATTAATGCGATATGTGATACCGCATTCTATTCTCGCAATGTGTGACATGATTGGTTATATATGATATAACTGAGTTATCGGATCAAGTGTTGATTCGATAAGATGTTACATTTGATATTAATCGGTTATATGAGATATAGCCGGATTATTAAATCAAGTGTTGATTTAATAATTTAATGTATAATTATATATTTGATATATTACATTACATTAACTAATATTAGCTCACTTAAGATTACTTTTTCTCTCTTCATGATACATTGATATATATGTGATATATGTTAATTGTATTATTTTCTTTTGTTGCAATATATTATATATGTGATATGTAATATTGTAACATGCAAGGTTATAAATGGATCTAAGGTTTATGAGATTAACACCATGGCTAGGTTTACGTTTAGGTTAATTATCTTAATTAGTTCTAAATTGTGGATTAAAGTTATGATATTTTGTCATGGTTGACTTGGTCCACTCTTTAGATATTTATCAAAATATTTGTTAACCTAACCCTAACCCTAGCCTATGGTTTATTCTCTACATGAGTTAGACATGATATTATTTGACCATGGTTGTATTTGTAACCTCATGAGTTCATCTCTTTGTTCATCACTTCATCTTCTTCTTTCTCATTTTTGAGCTCTTTTGATTTTTGACAAGTGATGAAACCTTGTGAGAAAATGAAATCTAAAGTGATCCCACTTCCTACTTCATCATCCTCTACTACTTACCATTTATTATAGGGTGTTTTCTTCACTAATTCCATAGTTAGTGAAGAGATAGCTTGGGTTAGTGTCTCCTCGACGTAGATCATCTTCGGCCTCGAAGAATTTGAAACAAGCATGTTCGTTTCTTCATCGGAGCCTCTCTAGAGTCCGGGACTTCATGATCGCATCGAAGGGACGACTACACGGAGCTAATGAAGTGAAGGACCGGTATACAAAGGTTGTATTCCTTGTTCACTTCTTAAGCAAAGTTGTTTGCATTACTTTCCGTCGATTTCTAGTAAACGATTCAATGTTTAGGGTTAGCTAGAACGGCAAAATTTTAATTTGGCGTGGACGATGCCTCTAGAAGCCTTACTGCCGTGCTAGGCAACCCTGCAATTCCCTACTCTTATGGAATGATCACCCTCTCACAGTTCCCTACCTTTCCGTAGCCCATGTAACATATTATATATGTGGGATCCCGATCCGGTATCTAATACCCAAGACGTAGAGTGAACTGAGAAACAGTTCTCGATAACTAACACTCCCGAAGAAGATGCATCAGCATGCTTATTCTTCGTTTGGGCTGCATGAGAATCCGGATATTCTCATATTCCCTGCTCTGTCTTATAACAATTATAAGAAAGAACGGGACCAACGTTCCTCTGCTCAGTATAATAAGCGGGTTCGGTCAATTCATCCATATTATTATCTTGATTAAGGCCTGACATGGTCGCTACCTGGAGAGAGAGAGATGAAAACACTTTAGCGTATGCTCTTGTAAGATTAGATGGTTATTATCTTATCTAATCAGGATGGCTCCCACTGGTTTTTATCAAATCTTCCTTAAAACCCTAAAAGGTAAGACTAGCCAGGATTAATTACACCTTACAAGTTCGCCAATCTTTCAGCCAGGTCAGTGCTGGTACTTTGAGGGAGGTTCCCCGTGCTTTCGTACGGACCTAATTAGAATAAATCTCGTTTTCCCAGAGGCATAACCCCGTTAACACCTTTCTAGACACCTACTTGATCGGCTAATTGTCATGTGTAAAACTCTCCCAGGAGTAACTTTTACTCACAGTGGGTATCAGGATCCAACTATCTCATAGAAGGTATGCAATCTCATTGCAAATTTCAACACTTGAAATTCTCGATAATGCTTTTACCCCTAGCATCCTATGACCTTGACGGAGGCCAAACTACCCATAGGGCGCTAGTCAAGTTCAACCCGTTCATTTCTTGATTGAATTAGACCCACCCGCACGGCCCTTGACGGAGGCCAAACTATGTCGTACGAATACCCCAATCCAATCACATCTCATGCTATAGATAAGTACTAATCAGCTACCATGCACTACGCCTTGACGGAGGCCAAACAACCATAGCACGAATACTAAATAATACTTATCTGAAATGACGGAGGGCTACGCAGGTTTTTCAGAAAACCATGAGCGTAATGAACTTGATATCGTTGTAGAAACAAGTGATTTTGAAAAGGAGTGTTTTTGAGGCTTTTTCTAGTTTCGCTAAAGAGGTCACTCCCGGTGAAGGGATCTCGGTTCTTTCCTTATCGAATAAGGTGCAGGATATTTCAAAAATACCACTATGCAAAGCAAGAACTATAGAAGCAATCAAAAACTAAACCGTGAGTTTGTAGTATCTGCTAGTTTCGCTAAAGAGATCACTCCCGGTGAAGGGATCTCGGCTCTTTCCTTATCGAATAAGGTGCTGGATATTCTACAAGGAATACCGCTATGCAAAGAAAAACCAGAGCTACCCTTTTTTATAAATTTGATTCTACAACATCTTTTAGGTTTCTTTTCTTTCATTAATCTCATTAATGAATCCCATCATTTAAGCTTCCTAAGCATCACAGAAGAAACGAAAATATAACGTACGCTTATGACATCCGCATTCGCCACAGTGTCCCGTTATGCACCGTTAGGTTACTTAACTAACGGCATACCGGGACGGGACTAGCGCGGGTGCAAAACATAAGCAACGTTTATTATATATCATATATACAATAATTAAGCATTCGTCTCACGTATATAATATGATCACGTCACAGTATATCTGTAGCTGAAGAAATATAAGAAATATTGGATATACTAGGAGGTCCGTGTTTTATTTCGAGCCTGGATAAAACACAGATTTCACGGTCTCGATGAATAGCCAAACCCGCATCCCTAGACCCCTACGAGAGCGGTAAGTATCCCAGCCAATTCTAGAGTTAGGAGACCCGGTCTCGACTCCTCGAGAAGGCCTCCCACTGGACCCTAGAACCCGGTTACTTATGCTCCCCTCCTTGGGTCTATCCTAATGCGGAAAAGTAAATAATATACAATGGTGACATCATCCTCAATCCGGAAGTGCCCCAATAAAAGAATATTACATACAATGAATTTTACATGAATGAAAATAAAAACTCTCATCTCACATAAAACCCCCGGCTATTCAAAACACGACGATCCAATATAACATATCACAGCAATACATAACATCACATGTCATCAACGTAAGTAAATATGACTATCATAATTTTCGTTGACATATAGCAACGAAAACGGCGATATACCACATATTACACTTACGGTCGCAGAAAGTAAAGTGAAAAACTACAACATTTGGAATCCACAATCACTTTAGACATCGTAAACCCAAAATATCATATATTAAGGATTTCATGCCTAACTATATGAATTCCACATATTGTATCACATTACAGAAAAAGTTAGACGATATTAAACATTCCGATCGAATCAATAAACACCCAAAATTTCCCAAAATGCTCATCACTTGAGCGTAGTTTAGAAGTATCCATCGCATGCCACAGTAGCAATGAACCAGCCGTAGAAGGGTCAACCAATGCCTCACTTGTGGCACCGCTAAACTACAACAAACCCTAGGGTTTAGTGGCAGTTTTGACGGTCACAAAATCGAGTTAAGGTTTTGTTCTTCTAGAGGGTTCACCACATCACTAGCACGCTATTTGAATGTTCTTTAACTATGAAAAAGATCCAACTCTTGAAAAAATTTCAGCAAGGGAAAAAGTGGGTATTTGATATCCGTTCGAACTTTTTAATACCGTCTAAAATAACCGAAACAAAAGCTAGAATTACGAATACGAAACACTCTGAATTGCCTTTGATAAAAGATAACATCACATGCAAAATTAGCAAACACAAACAACACCTAAAGTATCAAAACCCAGAGCTTTAAACACTGTGCAAATTCAAGCCTACAGGGATCCGATCTGGCAGGTTTTGGGGGTCAAGATATCGGCCAAAATCCGAGGGTTTGGGATGAAATTTTTACAATATTCATATTGTTTCAAATACATCACTCTGCAACTGTTTGGAACATTTTTTAACACTCTGAAAAATTTACAGAAACTAAGGTTTTACGTCGGGTGTTTCGAAGTTGTTTCGGTTTTGTAATCCTACAATTATCCGTTTAATTCTCTGGCTAGGCTTTGATACCACTGTTGTGATACCTACAACCACAACAAGGTTTCGGGTGGCATCTCATATGCCAATTTCAAAATTTTCCATTATAGATAACCCTATACCTAGGATCTTAATTAGGGAATCAAACAAAAACCAACAAGTAAACATCTTTACTTCTAAGAGTTAGGGATTACAACCTTTATAGTTCGGTCCTTCACTTCATAAGCTCCGAATTGAGGTCCCTTCGCTGCGATCACCAAGAACCCGGACTCTAGAGAGGCTCCATAAGGTGAATGGGGCATCAGAAACACTAACCCAAGCTCACACTTCTCTAATGAAAGTATTAGTGAAGTGAACACCCAAATCTAAGTGGCTAGAATAGATGAGGATGATGACGTAGGAATTTTGCTCTCTTTTTTTTTCTATTTCTCACTTTGTTTCATCACAAACCAAAAATCAAGCGAGCTCTTTTGTGAGCTTGAAGAAGATGAAGAAGAAATGAGTGATGAAAAAATGAATTATTGTTGAGCTTAGAATTGCAACCTAGGGTTAATAAATATCAAGTAAATATCAAGAAGGTTTGACAAAGTCAACAAAAGAAAATATCTCCTCAATTTGGTATAAACCCAAAACATAACATTAACCCTAATCCAAACCCTAGCATGGTTTAATCTCAAAACCCTAGTTGCATTTGTAACCCTAAATGTTACAATATTATATATCACAAATATAATATATAATGTAACAAAAGAAAATAATACAATTAACATATATCACTTATATATATCAATGTATTACCAAGTGAGAAAAAGAATCATTTAAGTGAGCTTATATTAGTTAATGTAATATAATATATCACATATATAATTATACATTAAATTATCGAATCAACACTTGATCCGATAATCCGTCTATATTACATATAACCGACTAATATAACATGTATCATTTTATCGAATCAACCCTTGATCCGATAACCCGGCTATATCATATATACCCGGTCGATATCACATATCGCGAGAATAGAATACGGTATCTCATATCGTATTAATCTCGGTCCCGCACATATCGCATATGTGCTCCTACTCCGTTTTGCCTGAGCCAGGAAATCTTTGTATAGGACTCTAAAGAATCATCAATACGCCGGCAGTAGGTGATGATCATATCAAACACCCACAAGCTGCAAGCGTTCAGCTAAACGTAACAGCCACCCGGGTATTAAGCGATCAGAAGATCAACAAGCAAGCCTGCACACACTCCTGTGAATCCAATCAGTAACACTACCATACAGTCCGGTCTCTTCGTCTGATATGTAGCATATCCAGTCTAGGGGTGGTAAACGTCAGACCCCAGTAACCGATAATTCGTGTTGATGTGAGGCTCATAACGGGTCGAGAAACTACTAATAACACTTACTAGTAGGTCTCCATATCAGCCCTGGCCAGGGACTTCTAGTTATAACCAATCGAACGCAGCGCAACATCAACTCCCAATACCGGGAAAGACGAAACCCCTCCTATCGCTAATTGCCTCCATGTGATTCGGGACTGTACCCAAAAGCTACCGTTTTGCACGTTCTCGTGAACGTGGTAAGGTGGAAATCAAAGCACGGTGGGAATCACACAAGACTCTATGACGATCTCGGGTCTACAGACTAACCTGTACCAGTGTCACCAAAGAACTGCTATCTGACGATAGGTATAATACTATCTAGGAGTTCTCGGCGAGTGCGTTCAGTGTACCCAGTCTCCACTGAGCACCCGTATACCTTCTCTGATGTCAAACACCAATGGATATGGGATCATCAATCGCCCATCATATGGGTCGAGAAGCGTATACGCTAGTCTACTCTGGAGTATTGATGCCATGTCTCGATACTCCCTCGACTAGGAACAGTTGTAGGATGTACTCTTGGACTACCCTGGCCCCACTAGTATGATTTGCATCATAATCCTAGTAGTCGAGTACATATCCTAAGGGCTTTATCAACATGTGAGAGCAAGACAGTAAAACAATACAAGTCAACATGTTAAGACAAAATAAAACCAGATAGCATACTATCTTATCGAGCAAGAAAGTCATCACTATATATATCCAAGCATCCACTATAATACACATCATATATACAACAATGGCCTCTAGGGCATATATACAACTAACAGTTGTTAGTGATATGTATGCCCTAGAGGCCAGTATTGTAAATTATAGTGAATGCTTGAGCATATATATATGAGGACTTTCTTGCTCAACATGATAGTATGCTATCTGGTTACTCTTTATCTTAATATGTACATTTGCTCTAGTTTACTATTTCACTGATACATGTTGATAAAGCCCTTAGGATGTTTTGATTGACTACCAGGAATATGATGTAGATCTTACTAGTGGGACCTGAGAAGTCCACAAGCACAACCTTGAAGTGTTCCTAATCGAGAGAGTATCGAGATAGGGCATCGATATTTCAGAGTAAACTAGTGTGTACATTTCTTGATCCTGTACGGGGCGATGGTTGATCCCATAACGATTAGTGTTTGACACCAAAGATTGTACGCAGGTGCTCATTGGAAAATGATTACACCGAACAGACTCGCCGAAAACTCCTAGATGGTACCATACCCATCGTCAGTTAGTAGTTCTCAGGTGACACTTATACAGGTTAGTCTGTAAACCTGAGATTGTCATAGTATCTTGTGTGGTTCCCACTGTGCTTTGATTATCACCCTACCACAGCTCTACTGAGTCATGCAAATAGATGGTAGTTGGGTACAGTCCCGAATCACATGGAGGCGGTGAGCGATAGGAGGGGTTTCGACTTTCCCGGTATTGGGAGTTGATGTTGTGCTATGCTCGATTGGATATAATAGCAAGTCTCTGGCCAGGGCTGAGGAGATTTACTAATAAATGTTATCAGTAGTTTCTCGATTGGCTATAGGCCACAGATCGGCATGAATTATCGAGTTATTGGGGTCTGACGATTCCACCCCCCAGACTCGATATTCAACATATCAAACGAAAAGACCAGACTATACAGTAAGTGTTGCTTATAGGCTCTAGGGGAGTTTGGACAAGTTTACATATTGATCTTCTATTTTTTTCAATATCTGGATAGCCGTTACGTGTGTTGGGGTCAAAAATTACACCCCGGTTGAACAAGTCAAAATCAAAGTCAACCCCAAGCCAAGTAGGCCCAAGCCTAGGTCAAGACCGAGCATAGAAAGGACCGACCCCATGACAAAAAGAATGAAGGCATAAATTAGTTTAATGTAATTCTTTTTTAAGAAATAAATGTATGTAAGATGGGGAAAAAGCCAAAATATTTTAAACCCCATGGTTTATGTGCAAAAAAGAGATAAGCACATAAGGCATAGGGTGACACAAGTGCCATTTGGCAAAACTCAAGGGGCTATATATAAAGTGTGTAGCCTATAAAAGCAAACATGATGAAAAAATCAACAACTTTTTCATTCTCTCAAAAATTAGGGTTCTGTGCCTTATTCTCATTCCTCAAGGTTCGAAACCCTCTTTCTTTCTTTTTTAATTAAATTAAGAGTTTAACTCTTCTTTTTTTAAAAAAAACAGTTTTTCACCATAAAACCCTTGAAAGGGAGCTCGGATCTTCCATCAAATCCCCAAAAGGGAAGATTTTTAAGTATCACCCATTTTTCTCCAAGATCCAACCAACAGAGAGGAGGAGGAAAGAGACCCATTTCCCAAAAACCCTAGTTCGGTAAGATCCAAGACTCAAAAGAAGATTCAGGGCTAAAGGGGAGAAGAAAGGGGTCCTCTTTGATCCTTCCCTTTTCTGAGAGTTTCCAAAGTCCCTTAGGAGTTTAACTTCAAATCCACATCCAATTTATTACATAGGAGTTTAACTCCAAATCCAAATCTTTTAGGAATTTAACTCTAAATTTATACCCAATTCCTGTTTAGGAGTTCAACTCCAAAGTCTCTCAGGAGTTCAACTCCCAGCCCTTGGGCTATGCCCCTTTCTCTGCTGGTGTTTCCAGTGGTCGCGTGTTGCGCATGTGACCCATTGGCACCCAGCGCCTACGTGCAGGGCATGTAACCTGCTGGCGCCTACACGCCACTCACTTGCGCATGTGACCCATTGGTACCCAGCGCCTACGTGCAGGGCACGTAACTTGCTGGCGCCCACGCGCCACTCACTTGACCCGCGAGCGCCCAGTGCCCACTCATAGGGCACGTGACCTACGGGCACCCTGTGCCCATGCGCAGGGCATGTGACCCGCAGGCGCCCAGCACCTACACGCCACTCACGTGACTCGTGGGTGCCTACGCGCAAGGCACGTGACCTACGGGCGCCCGGCGCCCATGCCCAGCCCTCACATGACCCGCGGGTGCCCGTGCCCATGCGCTACTCACGTGACCCGCGGGCACCCAGAGCCTACGCTCCACCTACGTAAACTCTGCGAGGCTCCAGATATACCCAAAACCCCTCAAGACACACATATGCACACTGCACATTGAGTTCGCATGACTAGTTGACCCATCAATCGGAGGTTCCTTCGCTTCAAAGGCGATGGGTAATTAACGACAGCTTACTCCGCGGCTGCCGGAGATTCGGATCCCTACAATCAATAAGCCCCGGCCTACCCTAGGCAGGGAGGGTCTGTATATGCCTGACAAGCGATGTGTATTCCTATCTTAATAGGGTGACAAAAAACACCCTACAGATTCTGGCACGCCCAGTGGGACCCTTCTCTCCTGCCACATCTCGGGTCAAGCGTTCATGCAAACTCATTTAACATATATACTGACGTTTGTACTGAAATAACATTTTTTCGTGCAGAAATCAACTTTCAACGACGATGTCTTCTAAAATGAATTAAGCTTCCGACGCGACCCCGATCCAGTACATGGTCAAGATCAATGCCCGCATGGTTCTCCCTATAAGTCTCAGCCAGCAATAGGAGGAGCCACCTGTCAATTTGGTTACATCTTCATCTACCCTGCCGAAAGCGCTCATCTGGCGGAGGTCACTGCAAACCAAGCGATCAAACCGACTTCAAGGGGCAGGAGGCCGAACGTTGTGGTCGCCAAAGCATCCCACCCCAAATGAAAATCTGTATTCGAACGGCTCTCCGATGTTCCGACTGGGGCAAGGCCGTCAACACCAATGGAGCTACAAAGCATCTCCAGTAAGATCAGATGGTGCCCTTGACAATCACGCGAGCAGGCGTCTTCTGTGTGCTCTCCATCGCTCGGTCTACGGCGGATTCACGGAGAGCTGAAGCCTGCCAAGTGCTCAAAACAGAAAGGTTGAGACAGAAGAGGCTCAGGTATCGAGCCAACAAGAGCGCCAGGACTCCGACCAAGTGGAATCTTATGAGGTTCCAAGAGCAGGGTTACCCCATGACAACGGCTGAGTCGGCCGTAAAGTAAGCAATTCCTTCGAAGCTTTGAAGTGGGTTCAGAAAAATGCCATGACCGCCGGAATTAAGAAGACATCAGTTCGAATGATGCTATAAAGAGACGTGTCCCAGCCCCAACAAAGAAAGCATGACACTGCCTTTTCAAGAGTCTATCAGGTGCTTTATGCCGCGCGAAAACAGCGGGACAAAGCCAAAAAGGAAGCACCAGCACCATTCAAAAACCCGATCAGGCCAGCCGCCTTCAGTCGATTGCCCACCACCGAAAAAGAAGGGCCATGACATCAGTCCATAAAATTAGCGACCAATAATAAAAAGATGGCTGGATATGTTATCCATATGGTCTATATGGCGGGCGCACGTCCCAGCGACAACTTGCGCAGCAAAAGCAAGGATAGGGTCTTCACATCCTAAGCCCTATATGTCTTGAATGTGGTTGCCATTTCCCAAGATCAGCCGCTCCGCTGGACGATGAAAACCCTCTCGATGAGGCCGATAGAAAGAAGGACTCCTTAGTCCATGCGGAGTCAAGCTCGGACAGTGAGGAAGAGCCAACTTTCTGACCCAGGACCGCAAAGTAAGAGCCGCTTCAAAAGCTTTGAAAATAGCTCAGGAGCAAAGATAAAGAGATGGCCAAGCTTTACTCCAAAATCGAAGACCTGAAGAATGTTGTGATGCAGCTAACGGCTCAAATTGCTCGAGCGCCTTCCAATCAGGCATATGTCTCTACTCATGAGCCCGGTGATGACAACCCGAAGCAACCGATGCATGGCCCCTTGGGTCCAAGATTGGATGAGCCGCACGAAATCTCGCCACATTCCGCTTCTGGGGATGCCTTAGCCCCAGATAGAACTATCCCTCTAACACAAGATCGGATAATGGATTTGGTCACCAGCAAGGTTAAAACATTAGTGGCTGAAGCTGAAGCTCAGAAAGAAATTGACAGTAGTGGGCGGCTATATCCCGCACAGTACGATCTAATCGAGTTCTCGAGCGGCTACGTCATTCCTAAGTTCGGAAGATTTGATTGGACGGGAAACGCAAATCAACATGTCGCCCACTTTAAAGCGTCGTGCGGAAATACAAGGGTAATGATGCGCTCCTTCTTCGTCAGTTTGTCAATAGCCTGACTGGTGTCGCTTTCGACTAGTACGCAAGTATACCAGACGGGTCCGTCACTACTTTCGCCAAAATGGAGTCTCTGTTTCGGCAAAGATTCATGAGTGTTAGTGACAAAATCTCTATTGCTGGCCTCGTGAGAACCAAGCCGGGGAAAAACGAAAGCAACACGGACTTTATTGCCCAATGGCACAACCTCACTGTCAAGTGTGAACTGCCGCTAGAGCAGGACAGTCCGTCAGCCTCCTCATTGGGAACCTCGGCAACTGGATGGTCTCATTCTTATGTAAAGCAGGCCTCAAAACATTTCAAGAGCTGACCAAGAGAGTTCAAATGTTAGAACGCTCAAAGCAAGAGTCTACCCCGGACTCTCAGGGTGACAAGTCTTGGAAGAGCAGAAAAGACGAAAGCCGTAAAAGCGGGAGCTCCAATATGACCAACGCCTTCAATGCGTCCGAAAATGAAGACAGGAGAAAGTCAGGCGAATCCGAAACCAACCGGTCTCGAAAGCAAGTGCTGGAAGGAGAAGGGCCTTCCCTAGAAGAGAAAAAGAACAAAGTCTACTCTTTTAGGAGGGACAAGGTCCATAAGAAATTCAAGGATTCCCTGAACAACGGTCTAAAATTGTTGAAGTCGAAGAGACCTCACGAAGCAAATATGACCAACAATCCCCTATTTTGCCCGTACCACAGAGTAGTGAGCCATGCAATCGAGGATTGCTACATTTTCAAAGACTGGGTCGAAAAGCAATACAAGACCAGAGAGATCGAGCTATCCAAGAGTGTGTTGGTGAACAACTAAGCTGCAACCACCAACTTTATACAGACAGAAGCTGAAGCCTTTTGGGAGTAGACAACTGAATCCGCTGCCCCGAGAAATGAATCTGACTCACCACAACCTCCATGGAGCATGCACATGTCCAAAAATACGAAGAAGATGCTAAAGCTACTTCAGAAAGAGATCAGAACAGAATGGGAGGGGCAGAAGGAGTCCCCCGTTCAATCTACCACTTCGACTCAATCAGGCTCAAAATCTAAAAAGCTCAAGAAGAAGAAAAGTGCATCTCGACACGAAAAAGAGTCTGCAGGGAGATCGACCATTCAAAAATATATCGATTACCTTGAAGACTATGAACAAAAGGAAAGAACTCTAATTCAATTGAAGGAGTTCTTCCCCATAGAAGCGCTGAGATTCTAGAGGAGTTAGAAGAAGACTCCGATGACGAGATCCCTATAGTGATCTGCTATGTCGTCCGCCTCGACAGCGACTCTGAGAAAGAACTTTATTTTCCTGAAGAGGACGAGGACATCGCTATGAAGGCCAACCCAATCCATCACAGAAGCGGCAAAGCTCTACCTGCCAAATCAAGGTAACGCCCCAAAAGGGAAGGAAAAACAAGTCGCTAATGAAGAAGATGGCAGAGAGCTTGCTCATGAAGACTCGAGTCCTTCCCTAGTGGACTATAATGTCTTGGCTCATCTCCAGAGCTTCCGTCTCTCTTAAGCATCTATGATGCTCTTGTCCTATCCAAGGATCTCAGAGATATTCTCATTCACACTCTACAAAACCCCGAGCGGTACCAGGCTAGCTTTGCGGAAATTAACATGAAAGAGGCCCAGTACACTATGCATATAGCCGCGGTGACATTTAAGGATGAAGACCTATTACTGGGAACAACTGGGCACAACCGACCACTTTACGTGATAGGATACAGCGATGGAGATCGGATTAATCGCATATTGATTGATCCGAGGTCCTCAGTTAACATCATGAACTTGCGGACTCTAAAGAGTTTATCAATAGACGTTCGACACCTGTCAAGAGAGAGGATTGTCATCCAGGTTTTCAATCAAAACTGCCAGCAAGTTCAGGGATCCATAGCTTTGCCGATCAGGTTTGGGGACCAGCGAACTAAAGCTAAGATATACATGATCCACGACGACATATCCTATAACATCCTCCTAGGATGACCATGACTTCATGATTATGGCATCGTTCTGTCAATTCTCCATCTGTGCATGAAGTATACCAAAAATGGCCAAGAAAGAGGCATTGACGGGGACATCCAGCCGTTCGGTGTGCATGAAGTCTGATATGAAGATTCTCGGTACTTTGTGAACCTCCAAAGTGCTGAGCCACAGCTGACCAAAGATAGAATGGCCTCGAAAATCAAAAGCAAATCTCAGCCAGCTGTCAATTTCAATAGAAAAAACCCCCATGTGCGTCCGCGTTTCGGCAGTGACACTGATGAGTCCGATGCTGGAAGTCTGTCCTTCTGTAAAACTCGCCCTCATTTCTGTAGCGATACAGACGAGTATGATATTGAAGGCTCATCCGGCAGCAAAATTCGCCCGCGTTTAGGCAGTGACACTGAAGAATCAAAAGAAAAGAATCCGTCTTGCAACATCTATGCAAACCAGGCTCTCGTGCGAAAAGAGAAGCTAAGAGAGACCTTCGAAGTTACGAAAGGGTCCCTAGCCGTCACAAGGGTGCCGAATCAGATGTCCAAAGAGCTCGATGCATTGGCAGTCTCCACCGTGGAACAGCTAAAGACCTTCGACGTTCCCCGAAAGAAAATTGGACAGAAGGGCATCCTGTTTTATGGGTCAAATCTTGTCGTGCACCCGGACGATTTGTCTATCACGTGCTTTCCCTATGAGAGAGGCATAAGAGCCATCCTTAATCCTATATATTATGCGCCTGAGATGCAGGAATATTTCAAAAAGTGCGAATATCGGTTATATCAAACGGAATCCGAAGCGAGGTTTTATGAGGGGCTGTAGCATCCGCCTCAGGATCGAGCACTCATCAATGGACGAATCCTAAATGGACAAGGCATAGGTTTCATTCAACCTGATGCCAAAGCATGCTATATGATCCAGGTTGGTGAAGCTAGCGAAAGGTCAAATGATGACGACGAGCTAGCCAAGCCAGAAGAAGCCCCTCGAGAGTTCGAAGATGGCGAACAAGCAACCTTCGACGAGCTAACCGAGATTGACTTGGGAACGCCCGATAATCCATGGCCGACCTACATCAGCTCACTCTTGTCAGAGGAAATGAAAGTGCAGATAGTCGCCCTGTTGCATGAGTTCGCTGACTGCTTCACTTGGACGTATAAAGAAATGCCTTGTCTCTCCCCGAAAGTGGACGTGCATAAGCTGGCTATATCTCCTGATGCCAAGCCAGTCAAACAAGCTCCTCAAAGAATGAGAAGGGAGCTAGAAGAAAACGTCATCGAGGAAACTAAGAAACTTATCGATTTTGGCTTCATCAAAGAAGAGAAGTATGCGGATTGGATCGCATTCATAATCCCAGTGAAAAAGAAGAATGGGAAGATCCGAGTCTGTGTTGATTTCAAGGACCTGAACAAAGCATGCCCTAAAGATGATTTCCCGCTTCCGGTCATGGAGATGATGATCGACGATACCTCAAATTACGAGCTATTCACTTTCATAGATGATTCGTTTGGGTACAATCAAATAAAAATGTCGCCTGAGGATAAGAAGCATACAACATTTTGAACCCCGATGGCATATACTGCTGCAAGGTGATGCCATTCAGACTGAAGAATGCGGGCACAACATATCAAAGGGCAATGACCAAAATCTTTGATGACTTAATCCATAAAGTCGTCGAATGTTATGCTAATGATTTGGTCATCAAGACTAAAGCCAAGGCCGATCACATCCGAGATCTTAGCACCGTTTTCACCCGACTGAGAGAACACAATCTGAAGATGAATCCTCTAAAGTGCACTTTTGGCGTGTCATCGGGAAAATTCTTGGGCTTCATAGTCCGACATCGGGGGATCAAAGTCGACCCATCGAAGAAAAAGGTTGTCATGGAGATGCCTCCTTCGAAGAATTTGACGCAGCTAAGATCCTTTTAAGGCAAGCTCGGTTACATACGAAGGTTCATCTCGAACCTATCGGCAGACCCTTCTCGAAGCTCATGAAGAAAGGAGATCCTTTCGTCTGGGATGCCGAATGTCAAGAAGTGTTAGAAAATATCAAACAGTACCTGCTGCACCCTCCAGTGCTTGTTGCTCCCATTCCAAATAAACCGTTGATTCTCTATACATCTGCACTAGATGAGTCACTCGGTGCACTCCTCGCACAGAACAATGAGGAGAGAAAAGAGAATGCCCTCTACTACCTCAGTCGAACGTTAGTCAGGATGGAACATAACTATTCCCCGATAGAAAACCAGTGCATGGCCCTGACATTTGTCGTGAAAAAGCTAAGACACTATCTTCTCGCTCATCGGGTTATGCTGATCACCAAGGTCGACCCTCTCAAACACTTAATAACCAAAGCAAGCCTAGACGGTAGAATGGCAAGATGGGCTGTCATACTGCTTGAATTTGACATAATCTATACTCCTCAGAATGCAGTAAAATGGCAAGCCCTCGCCGACTTCTTTACTGCTCATCCCATACCAGAAAGGTCACTGCTCAATTGCGAGTTACCCGACGAACAAGTGCTACACCTCGTGGATGACGAGTCATGTTGGGAGCTCTATTTCGACGAAGCCTCATCAATTAGGACCTCTAGCAAATCAAGCATCCCACAGATAAAAGCAGGGATAGGATTGGTGTTCATCACGCCATTGATGATAACCCTACGATGTTCTTTTGCTCTCACCAAGCCCCTCACAAACAACGAGGCTGAGTACGAAGCTCTGATAGCTGGTCTGGAGCTCACCATAGAAATGGAAATCCTTCAGCAATGAGTTTACAGTGATTCCCAGCTTGTCGTCAACCAAGTAAGCGGCGACTGTAACATATACAAACTCGAGTTAGCTCGGTACAGAAGCCGGGTGGCGGAACTCATGAAACAGTTCACCTACATTGAACTGATGAGAGTTCCTAGGGCGTTGAATGAAAAAGCTGACATACTCGCATGCTTAGCCAAGGAGCTGTATGATCCCAATATGGATGAAATTCTGATAAGAGTTAGAAGCCGGTAAATTCTACCTCCAGTCTTTTTGCGTGAAGAAGGAAGTATAAAACAAAAGAATAATCCTACCGAAAAAGATCTGATCATTCAAGACGAGCTCGATTGGAGAGAACCCTCCATAGAGTACCTCCGATACGACAAGCTGCCCGAAGGAAAATCTGCGAGGATTAAGCTAAAGAAGAGAGCTCTCCGATATGTGTTGGTAAATAATACGCTATTCTGCATATCATATGACCAACTCTGGCTCAGGTGTTTATCATCTTCCGAAACCCAAAAAGTCATGAAAGAAGTTCACTCGGGCGTCTGCGGAGCTCACCTATCTGGCCCCAAAAATGAGGCTTCAAATCAAATGGCTTGGATATTACTGGCCTACCATGATAAGAGATTGCGAAGAGGTGTCATCTCTGCCAAATTCATGGTGACTTCATTCATAAGCATCCCTATCCGCTGCATCCTACGGTGGCGTCATGGCCCTACGAAGTTTAGGGCACCGACATAGTTGGTCTAATTGATCCTCCGTCATCCAAAGGCCACAGGTTCATATTGGCCACAACTGACTACTTCTCTAGAAGGACTGAAGCTGTCCTGCTAAAAGAAGTTAAGACGGAAGATATTCTGACATTCTTCCGGCATAATATTCTATACCGCTTCGGTACAGCTAGAAGAATCATTTCTGACAACGGGCCTTCTTTCAAGAGCTTCAAATTCTCAAGGTTCGCTACTCAGTATAAGATAGACTGGAGATATTCTTCCATCTATAATCCAAGAGCCAATGGGCTAGCCAAAGCCTTCAATAAAACTCTATGCAAGCTCCTGAGGAAAAATGCTTCAGCCAATAAGAGAGACTGGAATCTCAAGCTCCGCGAGGCGTTGTGAGCATATCATACCACGCATCACATTCCAACTCAGTCCACTCCATACTCACTACTCTTCGGAGTGGAAGCAATACTCCCGCTCGAAGTCGAAGTTCCAAGCCTAAGAATGGCCATCCAGCCTGAGTTAACGGAGGAGGAAAACGTCCTCCTTCGGCTCGAAGAGCTCGACGCCCTTGAAGAAAAGAGGCTCGCAGTACAGCAAAATCTAGAGCTGTACTGAGCCCAAATGTCACAGGCCTTTAACAAGATGACCTGTCTCCATGCTTTTAAATAAGGCGAATTGGTGTTGGTCCTTAAAAGACCGATCATCCCCAATCGACATGCCAAGGGAAAATTCAAGCAAAACTATGAAGGACCTTCGTCATCGAGAAAGTGTTTGATGGAGGATCCTACCAGGTGATAAATGCCGAGGGAGAAAGGCCCATGCCATCCATCAATGGCCGATATCTCAAGAAATACTACGCGTGAATGCTCCAAGTCGCAGACGAATTGAACAGACAGGCCCTACGGTCTGGATCATACATCCTGTAAAATCGTATACAATCCACTGGCGCAAATGACCCCTGTCTCCCAGGTCCTGCCGGTGAGACTACATCTGAAATACTACCGGCGATGAAGCAAAAAAAAAAAAGAAAAAATGGGGTATGTCCACAAGAAAAACGGGCATGAATGAAAACCCGAAAGGGCTCCATGAGAAAAAACAGCAGGACTGCCGACGAGTTTGTGAAAACCTGAAAGGGCGCAAACTCGTGAAAATAAATGAAATACACTCGCAAAGTCCTCTCGACCTTGTGAGGAGAAAATTCCCGCGTGAGATCCTTACGACTAATAAAGGAGCAACACACTTAGGAATCCACACGATTCCTAGGGAGAAATACACCTGCGAGATCCTCTTGACTCGTAGAGAGAAAATGCTTTTATGAGACCCTTACAGCTCATAAAATTGAAAAGCCTTAGGTGATAAGGATCTAAACCTGTCTCCTAAGCTATCGTTTCCTAATGGGCATGGCAAATGATAAGTCACTCCTGGAACTATGCTTCGGTGTTAGCAGTGCTAATGCCGATCCAAAACTCAAACTCTAAATTCCTAAACAGTGAATGAAGAGTCGCTCCTGGTAACACATTCCAATGCAGCGATGCAGATGCCAACCAAAACTCAAACCCCAAGATTCCCAAACGGTGAATGATGAGTCGCTCCTGGTACCATATTCCGGTATAGTGATACAGACGCCAACCAAAATATAAATCCCCTAAATTCTCCCAACCCTACGGTCAGTCCTCAACTGGACTATTGTATACAATCTACGGGCATAAATATGCAAAATCACAACCATATCCCACGGAAATCACCAGCCCCACGGACAGTCTCCGCCATTGGAATTATGTTCCATTTAGGAAGACCCACTAATGTGTCCTCACGATACATGAGGAGAACAGAGCTTACGAGATCCTCTCGACTCGTAAGAAAATACCTTTGTGGGATCTGATTGATGGGATTTTGTGTGTTTAGTTAATTACCTCAATCAAGACGGTTTCGCTTGTAGCTAGCCGGTTGAGTACGGGTCACCCGCAGGGAGATGGGAATCTTTTTCTATGTGCTTTAACGAGTTAAGTCCAAATGTCCAGATTTGTTTGAGATTAACTATGTGCTAAAATGTTATATAAAGAGAGCTTGTTAGGGTTAGGATTAGGTTAGTTTGAGTTAGAAATCGCTCACTTCTTTCGTTTCAACTCTTTAATATCGGTGTTACGGTAATCGGCAACAACGGGGATTAGCATGACTATGAAGGAACTTGCGAGTATAAGCTAGGCTTTCCAGCGCTTAAGTTCTTCCTTTTGGTGCTTGTCCGTCAGTTCTTGGCTCTTAGCCTTAACCTCCGGTTAATTCAACCACAACCGGTCTCACTAAGGAATCACCGCTATCATGTAGGATAGGGTGCCGTAGGGAGCGGATTGTAGTTCAATTAACGGGAGTCCGAATTAAGATGCTGGGCAAGGAAAGAGTGAGAGAGATTTCCTTCTCTCAAACTTTCCTTATCCTACCCTAACAAGTAAGAAAACTACTCACCCATTACAAGAAAAAGAAAATACAACAAAAGGAGGAAGATAGAAAGAAAGAGGTTAGAAGATTACAACTAGCTATTTGAGACCTCACCTTGGCGAGCATCAAGCTTAAGCATCGTTGTTGTTAAGGATAAAGAAAAAGAGAACAAGAAAGAAACAAACAACAAATAACAACAACTAGATTAGCAAATGAAAAATACAAGCAATTATAATTAACAACATAACAAGACAAGCATGATAACAAAAAGAACTCTTTTATTCATCACTTCACTCATGAAACCTCACTACAAGATTTTAATGGAGAAAAGATGAAAAGAGGAAGAAGAACAACAAAATACATCCTAAACTTAATACAAGAATTAGCACCCTTGGCTTGGCAATATTCTGGGCTATTTATAGGCAGGAAACTGGAAAACTAGGGCAACAATCTGCCACCAATTAGAAGTACTAAACTACCCCTGAAAAAGTTCCATCTGACAAGCCCATATGGCCGCGGATCCGCGGCCTAGACCCCATGTTGGCCGCGGATCCGCGGCCATATAGATGAATTGGCTCCTCAAGTTTTGTGGTTTTCCCTGGTTTTTTCTGTACTCTTCAGTGTGGTATATGTTGTTTCTCAGAAGCTCTTCACAATTTTTCCAGAATTTCAGCAGATCAAAAGGTGATGTGATGTGGATCTTTTGCCATGATTTTTCTTGAGCTCCGCGTAGACATGTTGGATCTTGTGTTGACATTGTGCTTTGTGCATGAAAATGACATCAATTTGCCATTTTGTTCCTTAAACTGGTGTGCGGCAACATACGGATAGAGAGCCGAGACCCGTGTTTTATCTGTGGTTGGCAGTAATCCGAAATTTGTCGTGCTTTTCCATGAATTTCACTGTTTAGAGTTGAAAATCTGTATCCTGCAACTAACTAGCAAACACGGCTCAAGAGTACCTACCGATAAGCAATGTGATAAAATTGGGCGGTATAAAAATGCAAAAATCTGATATGAACAAATACCCCCAAACTTATCATTTGCTCGTCCCGAGCAAAGCCAATTTATTCATAAAAATTCCTAACCTCACTTTCGCAGGGAACGCGAATGCACTGAGCATGTGCAACAAGCCGTTAAACCTCTAGGGACGTGTCCCTAGTAGGAGGAGTGTTGTCTCCTGAGGGTTTTTAGCGGATACTACCCACAAAATCCGGTCAAGCTAGTTTTGCAAAATAACTATGATTCAAACCCTAAGGTTTTGTTTCAGAAAATAACAAATCTATTATCCTTAGTCTAGACTATCGAACCTTTATTTTTCACACCTCGCTTCTTATTTAACTTAAGATTTTATATTTCTTTACGTGCAGTGCAAATAGTATCGTTAAGTTCCAGAAGGATCGATTAAAGTCATCATGTCACACAATAAAGCGTAGATAAAACTTTTTAAAGGATCACATAAGTTTTATAAAGAGTTAAGTAATTTTCAAGTTTCGTTTTCCAGTAAGGTTTCAATTTCAGAATTTCTATCTTCCTTAACTGGAAACTAGGTCTTATTTTTCACTCCACCTTTTTCTTGTTTTCATTTCATACACACCTCTGTGAACGTGCAATAGTCTTTATTATAGAATAAAACCTTCATATCTCCGCTAGAAATATTTTTTTTTATAAAAACCTGTCTTTTGTCAAGATTATTCTCACACAAAGAACCGTTAGGAATTTTAACTCGGAGAGAACACTTGCTTGACTTTGTTTTAATCTGTACTTTCTAGGCTTCTTAACGAGCTTTGGGCCAATGCACCCAAGCCAGTTGGCTTTAGGGCATTAGGTGTAAAGACACCCCAGCGGACTTAATTACTCAAGTTACCTAGGCCCAAAAACAAAAGACAATTTAGCGTGAAAATCATAATGATTCAATGCGAACGGAGATATAACCGGAATTTCAATTATTTTTTTGGATAAAAGACGTGTTTAGTGGGTTCGGTGTGTAATCATTCCAACCAAGTTCCAGATGAGTTATTTTTCAGAATTAGTTCCAATTAAGACATCAATAACATCCCTTCATATTCATTTCACTTCATAAACTATTCTTGATATTACTTATTTCAGAACAAACCTATTTGATCCTCGGAAAATAATTTATCCATTTAAAAGTTTTTAGACACAATAGACTTGTCATCTAGTTTTCAAAACTCACGACACGTGTAGTGTGATATAAAGACGTATATCAGCTATAGTTAACTTCAAAGGAGAGTTATCTTTCAGGTTTTCAAAATCTAAAAATAAGATTTAGTTATTCTTATCTTATCAAACAAAACCGTTGAAATGTTGAATCTGAGTTCTCCCACTAGATAACTTGACGAAAACGTTTTTATGTTTTTAGAAAATTTTCAGATTTTTATGGATTTTATGGATTTTAGTATGCAGATGCAAAATATACATATGAATGCGAAGGTTAGAAATGCGTACCGAGCGTACCCCCAAGCTTAAACTGGACAGTGTCCTCACTGTCATTGCATGAAGAAATCGTTGAAGGGTCAAAATTGTCGATTAGATATACAAAAAAAAAATTATTTTTGTTTTATTTTTAAAAGAAAATTGTTAAAAATGGATATGCACCGGACAAGAATATCCACATATATATACAAAATGGTATACACATACCCACAAACTTATTTGAAACAGTGTCCACTGTTTTGGCTGGATAACCGAAGTTTGGTGGTAGGCAGAGGAAGATTATGCAGGATAAACCGGCACATGTAAGACCAGGAGCTCCTCTGTTGGTTCGGCGCTAAGGTACGGTTTTAGTCGGTGTCCTTTTATTTTGAAAAATGAACCGTCCTTTGGATTCTCCAAATCCACAGCGCCATGCGGATACACATTCCGCACAAAATATGGCCCTTTCCAGCGAGATCTGAGCTTACCTGGATGGAAATGTAGCCGGGTGTCCTAAAGCAGCACCTGTTGACCAGGTGCGAATGTTTTGCGCAAAAGGTGTTTATCGTGAAACACCTTCGTTCGGTTCTTAACGAAAACCGCGTTTTCGTAAGCCTCATCCCGAAGCTCGCTCAATTCGTTCAACTGCAGCTTCCGATGGCTGTCCGCATCTTCGAGAGACAGATTCAGCTCATTTATCGCCCAAAATGCGCGATGCTCTATTTCCACAGGGAGGTGGCAAGCCTTTCCGTAAACAAGCCGATAGGGAGACATGCAAAGATCGGTCTTATAAGCCGTTCGAAATGCCCAAAGGGCATCAGTGAGTTTCAACGACCAATCCTTACGGTTCTTGGAAACCGTCTTGTCCAGTATCTGCTTGATTTGCCGATTTGAAACTTCGGCTTGTCCGCAGGTTTGGGGGTGGTAGGGCGTAGATAGCTTATGATTAATGGAATATTTCCGCATCAAGGCCTCGAAAGTCTTATTGCAGAAATAAGTTCCATTGTCGCTAATGATCGCTCGTGGGTGCCCAAACCGGGAGAAAATGTTTTCCTTAAGAAATCTAACGACAACCTTGTTGTCGTTAGTCCGGCTGGGCACAGCCTCGACCCACTTAGAAACATAATCAAAAGTGAGAAGGATGTACAAGTTTCCAAAAGAGCTGGGAAACGGCCCCATGAAATCAATCCCCCAAACATCGAAAATCTCCACAACCAAGATTGGTTGGAGCGGCATCTCATTCCTCCTGGATATCCGGCCCAAGTGTTGGCACCAGGAGCAAGTCTTGCAGTAGTCATGAGCGTCTTTGAAGAGTTGTGGCCAGTAGAAACCACACTGCAAGATCTTCTCAGCTGTCTTTCTGGGGCCAAAATGCCCGCCACATGCTTGATCGTGGCAAAATGACAGCACACTCTTGAATTCATCGTCAGGGACACACCGACGAATAATCTGGTCGAGACGGTACTTGAACAGATAGGGTTCGTCCCAGTAAAAGTGTTTTACTTGGGATAAGAATCGAAGTCTGTCCAGACTTGACCATTCAGTCGGTAGTAATCCTGTGGCTAAATAGTTCACAATATCTGCGAACCAGGGTTCGCAAGATACTGTCAAGAGCTGTTCATCCGGAAAAACGTCGTTGATCGGAATTTGAAGCGACGGCGAAGAAGGAAGTCGTGAGAGATGGTCGGCGACTACGTTCTCACATCCTCTTTTGTCCTTGATGACAAGGCCAAACTCTTGAAGCAAGAGGATCCAACGTATTAGCCGAGATTTTGCGTCTTTCTTCACAAAAAGATGGCGCAAAGCAGAATGGTCTGTGTAGACAATGACTGGAGAGCCGATGAGTTAGGGCCTGAACTTTTCTAAAGCAAATACAACAGCCAAGAATTCCTTCTGAGTTGTTGTATAATTCAGTTGGGCGTCGTTCAGGGTTCGTCTAGCATAATAGATCACGTGTGGCATCTTGTTGATGTGTTGTCCAAGGACAGCACCGATGGCAAAGTCGGATGCATCGCATATAATCTCAAATGGGTGCGTCCAGTCAGGAGAAGAAAGAACGGGAGCAGAAGTGAGTGAGCTTTTTAATGACTAGAACGCAGTCACACAGCTCGAGTTGAAATCGAATGTCGTGTCCTTGGCCAGCAAAAGAGTAAAGGGCCTAGCAATCTTGCTAAAGTCCTTGATGAACCGTCTATAGAAACCGGCATAGCCAAAGAAGGCTCGGATATCTCTGACGCATCGGGGTGGAGGGAGATTGGAAATTACTTCAATCTTTGCTTTATCTACCTCAATGCCATTTTGCGAGATGATATGTCCTAAGACAATACCTTCGCGCACCATGAAGTGGCACTTCTCCCAGTTCAAAGTGAGATTCTTGTCCTTACACCGGGTAAGGACAGCGTCAAGATGCAGCAAACACTCATCAAAGGAATCGCCGAAAATGGAGAAATCGTCCATGATGATCTCCAAGAATTTTTCCACCATGTCTGAGAAGATTCCCATCATACACCGCTGGAAGGTAGCGGGCGCTTTGCATAACCCAAAGGGCATGCGACGATATGCAAACGTGCCGAAAAGACAAGTGAATGTGGTCTAGTCCTGGTCTTTTTCGGCGATGGGAATCTGATTATAGCCGGAGTAGCCATCAAGAAAGCGGTAGTACTCGTGTCCGGCCAATCGTTCAAGCATCTGGCCAATGAAAGGTAGCGGAAAATGGTTGTTCATATCAGATTTTTGCATTTTCATACCGCCCAATTTTTATCACATTGCATATCAGTAGGTACTCTTGAGCCGTGTTTGCTAGTCAATTGCAGGATACAGGTTCTCGGCTCTAAACGGTGAAATTCATGGAAAAACACGACAAAACCCGGGTTCCTGCCAACCACAGATAAAACACGGATCTCCGCTCTTTATCCGTCTGTTGCCACACACCAGTTTAAGAGACAAAATGGCAAATCAATGTCGTTTTCATGCACAAGGCTCAATGGCAACACAAGATCCAAGAAATCTACACGGAGCTCGAGGAAATCATGACAAAAAGATCCACATCAAATCACCTTTTGCTCAACAGAAATTCTGGAAAATCGTGAGGAAAATCTGAGAAAAGATATATACCAGACTCATGGGCACAGCAAACCAGGGAACTCTACAAAAATTGGTCACCTAACTCCACTAAAGGGCCGCAGTTCCACGGCATAAGCAGGCTTAGGCCGCGGAACCGCGGCCGTATAGTGGCGGCAGTTGACCAATTTTTGTGGGTGTTTTGGTCTTTTCATTTTAGTTCTGAATGTTGCCCTAGGTTTTCATTTTCCAGCCTATAAATACCCCAGAACCTTGTGAAGCTAAGGGTGCATAATCTTGTATTTTTCTAGGTTTAGAATACTTGTTTCTTCTTCCTCTTCTCATCTCTTCTCCATTGAAAAACTTGTAGTGAGCTTTTGTGAGTGAAGAATGATGAATAAAGAAGTTCCTTTTGTTATTATATCTTGTCTTGTTCTTTAGTTAAAATTATTATTGCTTATAATTTTCATTTGTTAACTTAGTTGTTGTTATTTCTTGTTGTTTCTTTCTTTTCTCTTTTCCTTTATCCTTAAACAACCATGACGCTTACGCTTGATCCTTGCCAAGGTGAGGTCGCAAATAGCTAGTTGTTATCTTCTAATCTCCTTCTTTCTATCTTCCTCTTTTGTTTTATTTTCTTTTCATTATGATGTGTGAGTAGTTTCATACTTGTTAGGGTAGGATAAGGGAAGTTTGAGAGAAGGAAATCTCTCTCACTCTTTCCTTGCCCAACATCTTAAAATCGACTCCCGTTAATTGAACCACAATCCGCTCCTTACGGCACCCTATCCTACATGATAGCGGTGATTCCGTAGTGAGACTGGTTGTGGTTGAATTAACCGGAGGTTATGGCTAAGAGCCAAGAACGGACGGACAAGCACCAAAAGGAAGAACTTATGCGTTGGAAAGCCTAGCTTATACTCGCAAGTTCCTTCCTAGTCGTGCTAATCCCCGTTGTTGCCGATTACCGTAACACCGATATTAAGAGTGGCAACGAAAGAGGTGAGCGACTCCTAACTCAAACTAACCTAATCCTAACCCTAACAAGCTCTCTTTACATATCATTTTAACACTTACTTAATCACAACAAAATCTGGAAAACTGGACTTAACTCGTTAAAGCACTTAGAAAAAGATTCACATCTCCCTGCGGACGACCCGTACTCAACCGGCTAGCTACAAGCGAAACCGTCTTGATTGCGGTAATTAACTAAACTTGAACATGCAGAATCCCTACCAATCAAATGGCGCCGTTGCCGGGGAGACGGTAGTTTATTTCTTTGTGTAATTTCGGGTTAACTTGTGAATATAACCGAAAAACAAAACAAAAAAATATACTTTGTAAAAAAAATCATCTTGTTATTTTTGATTAGTTTTTGTGCAAGTGTGCAGGATTATACGGAGTTCAAGTTCAGTGCCAAAGACGTGGGAAGATAGACCCACATTTCGCGGCTACACCGCGACGGATCAAAACGAAGCAAACGGTCTACTGTAAAAATCTGGAGCATATACATAAGCAAATCAAGATTCAGCAAATCAAGACAAGCAGAGGACAACAACAGCAGCACACACAAGAAAAATGATGTCCCAATCTCACCTTACTGCCGCGGAACCGCGGCATAAGCAAGCTTAAGCCGCGGAACCGTGGCCGTTTGGTCCCTTCATTGTGCCAAATTCCCTGTAAGTGTCTCTCTCCTCTTCCCCACTCCTCTGGACTCCAATAAATTGTGTTTTCTGCAGCATTCTTTGCGCAAACTCTCTTCCTCCTTCCAATAAACTGTTCTTGTGCAGGATTCTTTGCGCTGCGCTAAAAATAAAAATTGTTTGCAGTTGATTTCTTATCGCTTTGCATTCATTAATACGGACTTAAGGGGCTTGAAACCAATTCAGATTGGGTGGGGATTTCATCACCCTTCCCAGGACCCCAAAAATTCACAAAAAGTATATGCATTGACCATTGTTAAATTAAAAAAATACTAGACTCAGCCCTAAGAACTTCGCGCTCAATAGGACAGAGGACTAGTTACAGCCATCGGCCGTTTATCCTATCTGACTTTTGCGGTGCTTAGGCAAGTGTGACGAAGGCAAGTGGTTATTTAATTAAGGAACTTCGCGAAAGCGTTGGACAACCTCCCACTTACCTGGCACTTATCTGGCCGCATTAGACGGAGAAGAGGCGGTTTGAGGTCCTATTTCTAGCTCTCTGGAACAGTTAGGAGCTGTCTAGCAGACCTAGGTGACCCTAGATCTAGGTGAGATTGTGCATATCTTATTTGTGATTGCTTAAAGCCGTAAGTCCGTACATATTTCTGTAAAGCTCTTTCTAAAAAAAAAAAGAAAAAAATCAAAAACTTTTATAAAAACTTGCCCTTTGTCGCCAAATCCATTTTTTCACCCTCCACCCATCATTTTTCTCCATTGACGTTTTCTTACCCTCACCTTCTCTGCTTTGACTATACTAAACTCGTTTAGTGTATGTCCGCTTGGACTCGGGACACTAGCGCCCGTCTAGTCCGCGTTACGTTAGTCGCTACCGACTACGCGATCGACTCAGACGTCGAAACTCCGTCCACTCCTCTTTCACCCCTTCCTTTGCCGGCCAACTCCGACGTTGACCGAAATTCTGTTCATACATCTTCACCTTCACCATCACCAACCTCTTCTTCCGCGATGTCAGGATTTAATCCGAACATCTCTTTGACTACCCCTGGATTGGCTCCACTTCCTACGGAGACCAATAACCCACCACCACCGCCTGTTGTAGCGCCGCAGCGAATCGCGCTCCAGGATCGTTTCTATCCCACCCGTTCTGCACTTCCCACCTGCCTTTCTCTTCCACCGGCCAATGGGGACAACTTTGAAATTAAGCCCCACTTCATCAACATGCTTCCATGATTTCATGGGCTTGAATCTGAAGATGCCTATATCTTCATCAATAAATTTCAAAACGTCTGTGCCATGATGAAAACCACCCAGCTGTCGGACGATGCTATACGTCTACGGGTCATTCCGTTCACTTTATGCGATCTTGCTGAAAAATGGCTGTATAGCACCGCTTCCCACTCAATAACCAGCTGGTACGAATTTGTTAAAGCGTTTCTAAAGAAATTTTATCCGAATCATAAAACCGCAAGGATCCGCAATGAAATCAACCAATTCTCTCAGCTTCCTTCTGAACCCTTCTGGAAATGCTTTGACCGGTACAAAGACCTTCTTGTTCAGTGTCCTCACCACGGTATAGAGAAATGGCAACTTTGCCAAACCTTATACGAGGGCCTGAACCCAGCAACGAAGCAGTTGTTGGAAACCATCTGTCAGGGCCACTTCCTATCGAAATCTGACGAGGAAGCGTGGCAGTTCTTTGACGACCTTGCGGAGCAAACGCTACAATAGGAGAGCATCAGACCGACTTCTTCTTCTTCTACCTCCACTTCTACCGGTCAGTCTAGGGTAAGAATTCACCAACTTGATGTCTCTATTGCGATGAAAGCTGAAATGGCTGCAATAACTAGAAAGCTTGAAGCGATAGAGAACAAATTTTCTTCTCCTGCTCCTGCCCTTGTTCTCCCCCTTCGTACCATCTGCGCTTGTTGTTCCGATCCTTCTCACTTGACCGAAGAGTGTCATTACAATCCACCATCGCAAGGACAGGATTAGGTTAATGCTGCATTCCAGCAAAGACCGAGGAATGATCCATACTCTTCCACCTACAATCCCGGTTGGAGGAACCATCCCAATTTCGCCTGGAATCAGAATCAGAATCAATTCCAAGGCAACAATTTCCAAAGGGCCCCTCCGCCGCAACAACAAGCGCAACAACAAACTCAGTTTCAGCAGCCCTTCCAACCCCAACCTTTCCAAAATCAGACGAACAACTTTGCACCCAACAATTCTTTTCCACCAAACAACTTTGTTCCGTCAAACAACGATAAGGTTTCCTCGCTCGAACGAAGTCTGGAGGCGTTCGTTAAACAATCGACTCAATCCACTGCCAACATCCAGTCTTCCATTCAGTCCTTAGAGCAACACACTGCCGCTCACGGGCAAAGCATCAAGACCATCGAGGCCCAGATTGCACAGCTGAATGCGGCCTTAAGCGAGCGAGAAAAGGGGAAGCTCCCATCCCAGCCACTCCCAAATCCCGGTCACCCACATAATGTACATGTTGCTCTTGAACAACAGAACCACAATGTGAGTGCCGTGACCACATTGAGATCGGGAAGGATGCTGCAAAACAACATTGGCACACGGATCAACGATGACACCCCGGCCCCTTCTTCTTTTTCTTCTTCTTCTCTTGCTTCTTCGTCTTCTGAGCCTATTCTCCGTTCTTCACAAGGCTCTCCTTCCTCTTCTTCTGCTCTGAACGGACCCACTTCTCACTCCACGAAAACACCTGTTCTGGGATCCGTTCCAACTCCACAATCTCCTCCTCCAACATTAGACTCAACCAATTTTAAAAATCTTCCATTTCCAAACCGGTTGAGGTCTAATAAAAAAAATCCTCAGATGGAGAAGATTCTGGAGTTATTTAAGCAGGTTAATATTAACATTCCTCTTTTAGATGCTGTCCAACAAGTCCCGTCCTACGCGAAAATCTTAAAGGACTTGTGCACAAAAAAGAGGAAGTCTCAGGTACCCAAGAAAGTTTTCTTGGCTAGTGCTGTGAGTGATGCTCTTACCCAATCTTTACCACAAAAACGGAAGGACCCTAGCTGTCCTACGATTTCTATTACTATTGGGGATAAGAACATCAACCGCGCACTATTAGATCTTGGTGCCAGTATTAACCTGCTTCCGTACTCAGTATACGAGCAATTAGGCGTCGGAGAGCTGAAACCCACACACTGCACTCTCCAAATGGCCGACCGATCGATCACCCATCCTAGGGGTGGGCTAGAGGATGTGTTAATAAAAGTCGGGGACTTCATATTCCCCGTTGACTTCATTGTATTAGACACACAGCCTGTAGCTAACCCCCGGAATCAAATTCCGGTGATACTCAGTCGCCCATTTCTTGCAACCTCAAATGCTGTGATCAATTGTCGCAATGGTTCGATGAACCTCTCTTTTGGAAACATGACGATTGAACTCAACATTTTTAGGTTGGGGAATCATCCCGCCGAACCTAATGCTCATATACTGGACGTTTGCTCGATCCAGGAGATCAACCCAGAAGAGTGTGAATTCGAGGAGTTTCTGTTTGATCACGATAACCTTGACGCCACTAGTGCGTTCCTCCTCGAACCTGCTGCTGTTTCTGCACCCGACAACGACTACGAGTGTTTCACGTTCTCGAACGATCTTAGCCGCGCACAACCCGAGTTTGAATCTTTCGAATTTCCGGATGAGTTACCTGAACCATCCAACTCGGTCGCCTACACTCGTTTTGAACCTTTGCTGGAGTCCTTTGAGTTCGAGACCTCTGCACCAATCTTGCCTTCAATCGTTTCACCTCCAGCGCTCGAACTCAAGCCTTTGCCATCTCACCTTAAGTACGCTTACTTAGGTGAGAACGAGACCCTCCCTGTCATCATTTCGGCTTCTCTAGCTCCAGAGCAAGAGAAAGCCCTTCTTGCGGTCTTGCACAGCAACAGGCAAGCTTTTGGCTGGTCCATGGCGGACATCAAGGGGATTAGTCCCCTGATCGTTGAGCATCACATTCATCTGATGGATGATGCCAAACCAGCCCGGGATCCACAAAGACGTCTCAATCCAGTCATGAAAGAGGCTGTGAAGAAGGAGATCGTCAAATGTCTAGATAGTGGTATCATTTACCCTATCTCTGATAGCCAGTGGGTTAGCCCCATCCACGTTGTCCCCAAGAAATCAGGTATAACGATCATCACTAACGAGGCGAACGAGTTAATCCCTACTCGCACCCAAACTGGGTGGCGAGTGTGCATTGATTACAGAAAACTCAACGCCGCAACGCGGAAAGACCACTTTCCGCTACCTTTCATTGACCAAATGCTTGAATGATTGGCCGGACACGAGTACTACTACTTTCTTGATGGCTACTCCGGCTATAATCAGATTCCCATCGCCGAAAAAGACCAGGACAAGACCACATTCACTTATCCCTTCGGCACGTTTGCATATCGTCGCATGCCCTTTGGGTTATGCAATGTGCCCGCTACCTTCCAGCGGTGTATGATGGGAATCTTCTCAGACATTGTGGAAAAATTTCTGGAGATTTTCATGGATGATTTCTCCATCTTCGGCGATTCCTTCAACGAGTGTTTGCTGCATCTCGACGCTGTCCTTACCCGATGTAAGGACAAGAATCTCACTTTGAATTGGGAAAAGTGCCACTTCATGGTGCGCGAAGGTATTGTCTTAGGACATATCATCTCGCAAAATGGCATAGAGGTTGACAAAGCAAAGATTGAGGTCATTTCCAATCTACCTCCTCCCAGATGCGTCCGAGACATCCGAGCCTTCCTTGGCCATGCCGGTTTCTATAGACGGTTCATCAAGGACTTTAGCAAGATTGCTAGGCCCTTGACTCTTTTGCTGGCCAAGGATATGCCATTCGACTTCAACTCGAGCTGTGTGACTGCATTCGAGTCATTGAAACGCTCACTCACTTCTGCTCCCGTTCTTTCTTCACCTGACTGGACGCACCCATTTGAGATTATGTGCGACGCATCCGACTTTGCCATTGGTGCTGTCCTTGGACAACACATCAACAAGATGCCGCACGTAATCTATTATGCGAGCCGAACCTTGAACGACTCCCAACTCAACTATACAACGACTGAGAAGGAATTCTTGGCTGTTGTATTCGCTTTAGAAAAGTTCAGGCCCTACCTCATCGGCTCTCCAGTCATTGTCTACACAGACCATTCTGCTCTGCGCCATCTTTTTGCGAAGAAAGATGCAAAATCTCGGTTAATACGTTGGATCCTCTTGCTTCAAGAATTTGACCTTTTCATTAAGGACAAACGAGGATGTGAAAACGTAGTTGCCGACCATCTCTCACGACTTCCTTCTTCGCCTTCGCTTCCAATTCCGATCAACGACGTTTTCCCGGATGAACAACTCTTGACAGTATCTTGCGAACCCTGGTTCGCAGATATTGTGAACTATTTGGCCACGGGATTACTACCGACTGAATGGTCAAGTCAGGACAGACTTCGCTTCTTATCCCAAGTAAAACACTTTTACTGGGATGAACCTTATCTGTTCAAGTACTGTCCCGACCAGATTATTCGTCGGTGTGTCCCTGACGAGGAATTCAAGAGTGTGCTGTCATTTTGCCACGATCAAGCATGTGGCGGGCATTTTGGCCCCAGAAAGACAGCTGATAAGATCATGCAATGTGGTTTCTACTGGCCACAACTCTTCAAAGACGCTCATGACTATTGCAAGACTTGCTCCCTGTGCCAACACATGGGCCGGATATCCCGGAGGAACGAGATGCCGCTCCAACCGATCTTGGTTGTGGAGATTTTCGATGTTTGGGGGATAGATTTCATGGGGCCGTTTCCCAGCTCTTTCGGGAACTTGTACATCCTTCTCGCTGTTGATTACGTCTCTAAATGGGTCGAGGCTGTGCCCAGCCGGACTAATGACAACAAGGTTGTCGTTAGGTTTCTTAAAGAAAACATTTTCTCCCGTTTGGGCACCCCCGAGCGATCATTAGCGACAATGGAAGTCATTTCTTCAATAAGACTTTCGAGGCCTTGATGTGGAAATACTCCATTAATCATAAGCTATCAACGCCCTACCACCCCCAAACCTGCGGGCAGGCCGAAGTTTCAAATCGGCAAATCAAGCAGATACTGGAGAAGACGGTTTCCAAGAACCGTAAGGATTGGTCGCTGAAACTCACTGATGCCCTTTGGGCCTTTCGAACCGCTTATAAGACCGACCTTGGCATGTCTCCCTATCGGCTCGTGTACGGAAAAGCCTGCCACCTACCAGTCGAAATAGAGCATCGCGCATTTTGGGCGATAAAAGAGTTGAATCTGTCTCTCGAAGATGCGGGCAGCCATCGGAAGCTGCAGTTGAACGAACTGAGCGAGCTTAGGGATGAGGCTTACGATAACGCGGTTGTCGTTAAGAATCGAACGAAGGTGTTTCACGATAAACACCTTTTGCACAAAACCTTCGTACCTGGTCAACAGGTACTGCTTTACGACACCCGACTTCACTTCCATCCAGGAAAGCTCAGATCTCGCTGGAAAGGGCCGTATTTTGTGCGGAATGTATATCCGCAGGGCGCTGTGGATTTGGAAAATCCGAAGGACGGTTCATTTTTCAAAGTGAATGGACACCGACTCAAACCGTACCTTAGCGCCGAACCAACAGAGGAGCTCCTGTTCTTACAGGAGCCGGTTTACCCTGCATAATCTTCCTCTGCCTGCCTCCAAACTTCGGTTATCCAGCCAAGAACAGTGGACACTGTTCCAAATAAGTTTGGGGGTATGTTTAAACCATTTTGTATATATTTGTGGATATTCTTTTTATTTTTCTTTTCTTTAAAAACAAAAACAAAAAAAATTGTGTATCGCTAACCGACAATTTTGACCCTTCAAATGATCTCTTCATGCAATGACAGTGAGGACACTGTCCAGTTTAAGTTTGGGGGGGTGCTCGGTAAGCTTTCTTCCTTCGCATTCATTTGTATATTTTGCATTTGCATACCTTATTTAAAACCCACAAAAATCGAAAATTTTCCAAAAAATATAAAAACTTTGTCAAGTTAGCTAGTGGGAGAACTCTGATTCAACATTTCGACGGTTTTGTTTGAGAAGATAAGAATAACTAAATCTTATTTTTAGATTTTGAAAACCTGAAAGATAACTCTCCTTTGAAGTTAACTATAGCTGATATGCGTCTTTACATCACACTCCACGTGTCGTGAGTTTTTGGAAATTAGATGACAAGTCTTTTATGTCGAAAAACTTTTGAATGGATCAATGATTTTCTGAGGATCAAATAGGTTTGTTCTGAAATAAGTAATATCAAGAATAGTTTATGAAGTGAGTAAAGATGAAGGAATGTTATTGACGCCTTAATTGGAACTAAGTCTGAAAAATAACCCATCTGAAACTTGATTGGAATGATTACACACCAAACTCACTAAACACGTCTTTTATCCAAAAAAATAATTGAACTGCCGGTTATATCTCCGTTCGTATTGAATCATCTTGATTTTCACGCCAAACTGTCTTTTGTTTTTGGACCTAGGTAACTTGAGTAATTAAGTCCGCTGGGGTGTTTCTACACCTAATGCCCTAAAACCAACTGGTTTGGGTGCATTGGCCCAAAGCCCGCTAAGAAGCCTAGAAAGTCCAGATTAAAACAAAGTCAAGCAAGTGTTCTCTCCGAGTTAAAATTCGTAACGGTTCTTTGTGTGAGAATAATCTTGATAAAAGACAGGCTTTTATACAAAAAAATTTAGCGAAGATATGAAGGTTTTACTCTATGATAAAGACTATTGCACGTTCACAGAGGTGTGTATGAAATGAAAACAAGAAAAAGGTGGAGTGAAGAATAAGACCTAGTTTCCTGTTAGGGAAGATAGAAATTCTAAAGTTGAAACTTTACTGGAAAACGAAACTTGAAAAATGCTTAACTCTTTATAAAACTTATGTGATCCTTTCAAAAATTTTATCTGGACTTTATTGTGTGACATGATGACGTAAACCGATCCTTCTGGAAACTTAACGACACTATTTGCACTGCACGTAAAGACATATAAAATCTGTAGTTAAATAAGAAGCGAGGTGTGAAAAATAAAGGTTCGATAGTCTAGACTTAGGATAATAGATTTGTTATTTTCTGAAACAAAACTTTAGGGTTTGAATCTTAGTTATTTTACAAAACTAGCTTGACCGGATTTTGTGGGTAGTATCCGCTGAAAACCCTCAGGAGACAACACTCCTCCTACTAGGGACACCTAGAGGTTTAACGGCTTGTTGCACATGCTCAGTGCAATCGCGTTCCCTGCGAAAGTGAGGTTAGGAAATTTTTTGTGAATAAATTGTCTTTGCTCGGGACGAGAAAATGATAAGTTTGGGGTTATTTGTTCATATCAGATTTTTGCATTTTCATACCGCCCAATTTTTATCACATTGCATATCGGTAGGTACTCTTGAGCCGTGTTTGCTAGTCAATTGCAGGATACAGGTTCTCGGCTCTAAACGGTGAAATTCATGGAAAAACACGACAAAACCCAGGTTCCTGCCAACCACAGATAAAACACGGATCTCCGCTCTTTATCCGTCTGTTGCCACACACCAGTTTAAGAGACAAAATGGCAAATCAATGTCGTTTTCATGCACAAGGCTCAATGGCAACACAAGATCCAAGAAATCTACACGGAGCTCGAGAAAATCATGACAAAAAGATCCACATCAAATCACCTTTTGCTCAACAGAAATTCTGGAAAAATCGTGAGGAAAATCTGAGAAAAGATATATACCAGACTCATGGGCACAGCAATCCAGGGAACTCTACAAAAATTGGTCACCTAACTCCACTAAAGGGCCGCGGTTCCACGGCATAAGCAGGCTTAGGCCACGGAACCGCGGCCGTATAGTGGCGGCAGTTGACCAATTTTTGTGGGTGTTTTGGTCTTTTCATTTTAGTTCTGAATGTTGCCCTAGGTTTTCATTTTCCAGCCTATAAATACCCCAGAACCTTGTGAAGCCAAGGGTGCATAATCTTGTATTTTTCTAGGTTTAGAATACTTGTTTCTTCTTCCTCTTCTCATCTCTTCTCCATTGAAAAACTTGTAGTGAGCTTTTGTGAGTGAAGAATGATGAATAAAGAAGTTCCTTTTGTTATTATATCTTGTCTTGTTCTTTAGTTAAAATTATTATTGCTTGTAATTTTCATTTGTTAACTTAGTTGTTGTTATTTCTTGTTGTTTCTTTCTTTTCTCTTTTACTTTATCCTTAAACAACCATGACGCTTACGCTTGATCCTTGCCAAGGTGAGGTCGCAAATAGCTAGTTGTTATCTTCTAATCTCCTTCTTTCTATCTTCCTCTTTTGTTTTGTTTTCTTTTCATTATGATGTGTGAGTAGTTTCATACTTGTTAGGGTAGGATAAGGGAAATTTGAGAGAAGGAAATCTCTCTCACTCTTTCCTTGCCCAACATCTTAAAATCGACTCCCGTTAATTGAACCACAATCCGCTCCTTACGGCACCCTATCCGACATGATAGCGGTGATTCCATAGTGAGACCGGTTGTGGTTGAATTAACCAGAGGTTATGGCTAAGAGCCAAGAACGGACGGACAAGAACCAAAAGGAAGAACTTATGCGTTGGAAAGCCTAGCTTATACTCGCAAGTTCCTTCCTAGTCGTGCTAATCCCCGTTGTTGCCGATTACCGTAACACCGATATTAAGAGTGGCAACGAAAGAGGTGAGCGACTCCTAACTCAAACTAACCTAATCCTAACCCTAACAAGCTCTCTTTACATATCATTTTAACACTTACTTAATCACTACAAAATCTGGAAAACTGGACTTAACTCGTTAAAGCACTTAGAAAAATATTCCCATCTCCCTGCGGACGACCCGTACTCAACCGGCTAGCTACAAGCGAAACCGTCTTGATTGCGGTAATTAACTAAACTTGAACATACAGAATCCCTACCAATCAGTGGTCCTTCCGCGTTGCGGCGTTGAGTTTTCTGTAATCGATGCATACTCGCTACCCAGTCTGGGTGCGAGTAGGGATTAACTCATTCGCCTCGTTGGTTATGACCGTAATGCCTGATTTCTTAGGGACAACGTGAATGGGGCTAACCCACTGGCTATCAGAGATAGGGTAAATGATACCACTATCCAGACCCTTCACGATCTCCTTTTTTACAGCTTCGTTCATGACTGGGTTGAGACGTCTCTGTGGATCCCTGGCTGGTTTGGCATCATCCATCAGATGAATATGATGTTCAACGATCAGGGGACTAATCCCCTTGATGTCCGCCATGGACCAGCCAAAATCTTGCCTATTGCTGTGCAAGACCGCGAGAAGGGCTCTCTCTTGCTCGGAAGCTAGAGAAGCCGAGATGATAACAGGGAGGGTCTCGTTCTCACCCAAGTAAGCGTACTTAAGGTGAGACGGCAAAGGCTTGAGTTCGAGCGTTGGAGGTGAAACGATTGAAGGCAAGATTGGTGAAAAAGTTTCGAACTCAAAGGATTCCAGCAAAGGTTCAAAATGAGTGTAAGCGACCGAGTTGGATGGTTCAGGTAACTCATCCGGAAATTCAAAGGATTCCAACTCGGGTGGTGACTGGCTAAGATCGGTCAAGAAAGTGAAACACTCGTAGTCATTGTCGGGTGCAGAAGCAACAGCAGGTTCGAAGAGGAACGCACTAGTGGCGTCAAGAGTGTTCTGATCGAACAAAAACTCCTCGAATTCACACTCCTCTGGGGTGATCTCCTGGATTGAGCAGACGTCTAGTATATGAGCATTAGGTTCGGAGGGCTGATTCCCCAACCTAAAAATGTAAAGTTCAATTGTCATGTTTCCAAAAGATAGGTTCATCGAACCATTTCGACAATTGATCACAGCATTTGAGGTTGCAAGGAATGGGCGACCGAGTATCACCGGAATTTGATTCCGGGGGTTAGCTACAGGCTGTGTGTCTAAAATAATAAAGTCAACGGGGAATATGAAGTCCCCAACCTTGATTAACACATCCTCTAGCCCACCCCTAGGATGGGTGATCGATCGATCGGCCATTTGGAGAATGCAGTGTGTGGGTTTCAACTCTCCTACACCTAGTTGCTCATATACTGAGTACGGAAGCAGGTTAACACTGGCACCAAGATCTAATTGTGCGCTGTTGATGTTCTTATCCCTAATGGTAATAGAAATCGCAGGACAGCCAGGGTCCTTCCGTTTTTGAGGTAAAGATTGGGTAAGAGCATCACTCACAGCACTAGCCAAGAAAACTTTCTTGGGTACCGGAGATTTCCTCTTTTTCGTGCACAAGTCCTTTAAGATTTTCGCGTAGGAAGGGACTTGTTGGACAACATCTAAAAGGAGAATGTTGATGTTAACATGCTTAAACAACTCCAGAATCTTCTTCATTTGTGGATTTTGTTTATTGGACCTCAACCGGTTTAGAAATGGAACGTTTTTAAAATTGGTTGAGTCCAATGCTTGTGGAGGAGATTGTGGATTTGGAACGGATCCCAGAGCTGGAGTTTTCGTGGAGTGAGAAGTGGGTCCGTTTAGATCAGAAGAAGAGGAAGAGCCTTTTGAAGAATGGAGAATAGGCTCAGAAGACGACGAAGAAGAAGAAGCGGCCGGGGTGTCATCGTTGATCTGTGTGCCAATGTTGTTTTGCAGCATCCTTCCAGATCTCAATATGGTCACGACACTCACATTATGGTTCTGTTGTTCAAGAGCAACATGTATATTATGTGGGTGACCGGGATTTGGGAGTGGCTGGGACGGAAGCTTCCTCTTCTTTCGCTCGCTTAAGGCCGCATTCAGTTGTGCTATCTGGGCTTCGATGGTTTTGATGCTTTGCCCGTGAGCAGCAGTGTGTTGCACCAAGGACTGAATGGAAGACTGGATGTTGGCGGGGGACTGAGTTGATTGCTTTACAAACGCCTCCAAACTTCGTTCAAGCGAGGAAACCTTATCGTTGTTTGACGGAACAAAGTTGTTTTGTGGAAAAGAATTGTTGGGTGCAAAGTTGTTCGTCTGATTTTGAAAAGGTTGGGGCTCGAAGGACTGCTGAAATTGATGTTGAGTTTGTTGTTGCGCTTGTTGTTGCGGAGGAGGGGGCCTCTGGAAATTGTTGCCTTGGAATTGATGCTGGTTCTGATTCCAGGCAAAATTGGGGTGGTTCCTCCAACCGGGATTGTAGGTGGAAGAGTATGGATCATTTCTCGGTCTTTGCTGAAATGCAGCATTAACCTGATCCTGTCCTTGAGATGGTGGATTGTAAGGACACTCTTCGGTTAAGTGAGAAGGATCGGAACAACAAGCACAAATGGTACGAAGGGGAAGAACAGGGGCAGGAGATGAAAATTTGCTCTCTATCGCTTCAAGTTTTCTTGTTATTACAGCCATTTCAGCTTTCATCGCAATAGAGACATCGAGTTGGTGAATGCCTACCCTAGACTGACCAGTAGAAGTGGAGGAAGAAGAAGAAGTTGGTCTGGTGCTCTCCCATTGATTTGTTCCGCAAGGTCGTCGAAGAATTACCACGCTTCCTCGTCAGATTTCGATAGAAAGTGGCCCTGACAAATGGTTTCAAACAACTGCTTAGTTGCTGGGTCCAGGCCCTCGTATAAGGTTTGGCAAAGTTGCCATTTCTCAATACCGTGGTGAGGGCACTGAACAAGAAGGTCTTTATACCGATCAAAGCACTTCCAAAAGGGTTCAGTAGCAAGCTGGGAGAATTGGTTGATTACGTTACGGATCCTCGCGGTTTTATGATTCGGATAGTATTTCTTGAGAAACGCTTTCACAAACTCGTCCCAACTAGTTATGGAGTGGGAAGCGGTGCTATACAGCCATTTTTCAGCAAGATCGCACAAAGTGAAGGAATGACCCATAGCCGTATAGCATCGTCCGACAGCTGGGTCGTTTTCATCATGGCACAAACATTTTGAAACTAGTTGATGAAAATATAGGCGTCTTCAGATTCAAGCCCATGAAATTTCGGAAGCATGTTAATGAAGTGGGGCTTAATTTCAAAATTATCCCCATTGGCCGGTGGAAGGGAAAGACAGGTGGGAAGTGCAGAACGGGTGGGATAGAAACGATCCTGGAGCGCGATTCGTTGTGGCGCTACAACAGGCGGTGGTGGTGGGTTATTCGCATCCATAGGAGGTGGAATTAATCCCGGGGGAGTCAAAGGGATGTTTGGATTAAATCCTGACATCGCGGAAGAAGTGGTTGGTGATGGTGAAGGTGAGGATGTATGAACAGAATTCCGGTCAACGTCGGAGTTGGCCGGCAAAGGTAAGGGTGAAAGAGGCGTGGAAGGAGTTTCGAAGTCTGAGTCGATCGCGTAGTCGGTAGCGACTAACGTAACGCGGACTAGGCGGGCGCTAGTGTCCCGAGTCTAAGTGGACATACACTAAACTAGTTTAGTGTAGTCAAAGCGGAGAAGGTGAGGGTAAGAAAACGTCAACGGAGAAATACGATAGTGGTGGGTGAAAAAATGGATTCTGGCGATAAAGGGCAAGTTTTTATAAAAGTTTTTGTTTTGTTTTTTTTTTTAGAAAGAGCTTTACAGAAATATGTACGGACTTATGGCTTCAAACAATAACAGACAAAATATGCGCAATCACACCTAGATCTAGGGTCACCTAGGTCAGCTAGACAGCTCCTAACTGTTCTAAAGGGCTAGAAATAGGACCTCAAACCGCCTCTTCTCCGCCAATTGCGGCCAGGTAAGTGCCAGGTAAGTGGGAGGCTCCCCACTACGTAAGTAGTGGTCCTAACTAAGTAACCACTTTCCTTCGACACACTTGCCTAGACACCGAAAAGTCAGGATAGGATAATCGGCCGATGCCAACAACCAGTCCTCTGTCCTATTGAGCGCGACGTCCTTAGGGCTGAGTCTAGTATTTTTTTAATTAAATAATGGTCAATACATATGCCTTTTGTGATTTCTAGGGTCCTAGGAAGGGTGATGAAATCCCCACCCAATCTGGATTGGCTTCAAGCCCCTTAAAGTCCGATTAGAATATGCAAAGAAGTAACAATCAACAGCAATCAATTTTTTTATCTTTTAGCGCGGCGCAAAGAATCCTGCACAAAAACAATTTATTGGAAGGGGGAAGAGAGTTTGCGCAAAGAATGCTGCAGAAAACACAGTTCAGTGGAGTTCATAGGAGTGGGGAAGAGGTAGATGGACTTACAGGGGATTTTTGGGTTTTGAAGGCAACAAATGGCCGCGGTTCCGCAGCCAGAGAGCGCTTAGGCCGCGGATCCGCGGCTTGTCTGTTGGATTGAAGCTTCAAATTTCTCACCTTTGCTCACTTCAGTCTTCTCTTCTTGTTTGGAGCCCCTGAATCTTGAATTGCTCACTGGGTTTGCTCCAGAATTTCACAGTAGACCGTTGGTTCCGTCTTGATCACCCGCGGTGTAGCCGTGAGTTATGGGTCTAACTTCCCACGTCTTTGGCACTGAACTTGAACTTCTTTTTATCCTGCACACTTGCACAAAAACTAATCAAAAATAACAAGATGGTTTTTTTTACAATGTATATATATATATATATATATATATATATATATATTTTGTTTTTTTTTTGTTTTTCGGTTATATTCACAAATTAACCCGAAATTACACAAAGAAATAAACTACCATGATTGATGGGATTTTGCGTGTTTAGTTAATTACCGCAATCAAGACGGTTTCGCTTGTAGCTAGCCGGTTGAGTATGGGTCGTCCACAGGGAGATAGGAATCTTTTTCTATGTGCTTTAACGAGTTAAGTCCAAATGTCCAGATTTGTTTGAGATTAACTATGTGTTAAAATGTTATATAAAGAGAGCTTGTTAGGGTTAGGATTAGGTTAGTTTGAGTTAGGAATCGCTCACTTCTTTCGTTGCCACTCTTTAATATCGGTGTTACGGTAATCGACAACAACGGGGATTAGCACGACTAGGAAGGAACTTGCGAGTATAAGCTAGGCTTTCCAGCGCTTAAGTTCTTCCTTTTGGTGCTTGTCCGTCCATTCTTGGCTCTTAGCCTTAACCTCCGGTTCATTCAACTACAACCGGTCTCACTAAGGAATCGCCGCTATCATGTAGGATAGGGTGCCGTAGGGAGCGGATTGTGGTTTAATTAACGGGAGTCCGAATTAAGATGTTGGGCAAGGAAAGAGTGAGAGAGATTTGCTTCTCTCAAACTTTCCTTATCCTACCCTAACAAGTAAGAAAACTACTCACCCATTACAAGAAAAATAAAATACAACAAAAGAAGGAAGATAGAAAGAAAGAGGTTAGAAGATTACAACTAGCTATTTGAGACCTCACCTTGGCAAGGATCAAGCTTAAGCATCATTGTTGTTAAGGATAAAGAAAAAGAGAACAAGAAAGAAACAAACAACAAATAACAACAACTAGATTAGCAAATGAAAAATACAAGAAATTATAATTAACAACATAACAAGACAAGCATGATAACAAAAAGAACTCTTTTATTCATCACTTCACTCATGAAACCTCACTATAAGATTTTAATGGAGAAAAGATGAAAAGAGGAAGAAGAACAACAAAATACATCCTAAACTTAATATAAGAATTAGCACCCTTGGCTTGGCAATATTCTGGGCTATTTATAGGCAGGAAACTGGAAAACTAGGGCAACAATCTGCCGCCAATTAGAAGTACCAAACTACCCCTGAAAAAGTTCCATCTGACAAGCCCATATGGCCGCGGATCCACGGCCTAGACCCCATGTTGGCCGCGGATCCGCGGACATATAGAGGAATTGGCTCCTCAAGTTTTGTGGTTTTCCCTGGTTTTCTGTACTCTTCAGTGTGGTATATGTTGTTTCTCAGAAGCTCTTCACAATTTTTCCAGAATTTCAGCAGATCAAAAGGTGATGTGATGTGGATCTTTTTCCATGATTTTTCTTGAGCTCCGCGTAGACATGTTGGATCTTGTGTTGACATTGTGCTTTGTGCATGAAAATGACATCGATTTGCCATTTTGTCCCTTAAACTGGTGTGCGGCAACATACGGATAGAGAGCGGAGACCCGTGTTTTATCTGTGGTTGGCAGTAATCCGGAATTTGTCGTGCTTTTCCATGAATTTCACTGTTTAGAGTTGAAAACCTGTATCCTGCAACTAACTAGCAAACACGGCTCAAGAGTACCTACTGATAAGCAATGTGATAAAAATTGGGCGGTATAAAAATGCAAAAATCCGATATGAACAAATACCCCCAAACTTATCATTTGCTCGTCCCGAGCAAAGCCAATTTATTCACAAAAATTCCTAACCTCACTTTCGCAGGGAACGCGATTGCACTGAACATGTGCAACAAGCCGTTAAACCTCTAGGTGTCCCTAGTAGGAGGAGTATTGTCTCCTGAGGGTGTTTAGCGGATACTACCCACAAAATCCGGTCAAGCTAGTTTTGCAAAATAACTATGATTCAAACCCTAAGGTTTTGTTTCAGAAAATAACAAATCTATTATCCTAAGTCTAGACTATCGAACCTTTATTTTTCACACCTCGCTTCTTATTTAACTTAAGATTTTATATGTCTTTACGTGCAGTGCAAATAGTGTCGTTAAGTTCTAGAAGGATCGATTAAAGTCAACATGTCACAAAATAAAGCCCAGATAAAATTTTTAGAAGGATCACATAAGTTTTATAAAGAGTTAAGTAATTTTCAAGTTTCGTTTTCCAGTAAGGTTTCATTTTCAGAATTTCTATCTTCCTTAACAGGAAACTAGGTCTTATTTTTCACTCCACCTTTTTCTTGTTTTTATTTCATACACACCTCTGTGAACGTGCAATAGTCTTTATCATAGAATAAAACCTTCATATCTCCGCTAGAAATATTTTTTTTATAAAAACCTGTCTTTTGTCAAGATTATTCTCACACAAAGAACCGTTAGGAATTTTAACTCGGAGAGAACACTTGCTTGACTTTGTTTTAATCTGGACTTTCTAGGCTTCTTAACGAGCTTTGGGCCAATGCACCCAAGCCAGTTGGCTTTAGGGCATTAGGTTTAAAGACACCCCAGCGGACTTAATTACTCAAATTACCTAGGCCCAAAAACAAAAGACAATTTAGCGTGAAAATCATGATGATTCAATGCGAACGGAGATATAACCGGAAGTTTAATTATTTTTTTGGATAAAAGACGTGTTTGGTGGGTTCGGTGTGTAATCATTCCAACCAAGTTCCAGATGGGTTATTTTTCAGAATTAGTTCCAATTAAGGCATCAAAAACATCCCTTCATATTCACTTCACTTCATAAACTATTCTTGATAGTACTTATTTCAGAACAAACCTATTTGATCCTCAGAAAATAATTTATCCATTTAAAAGTTTTTAGACACAATTGACTTGTCATCTAGTTTTCAAAACTCACGACACGTGTAATGTGATGTTAAGACGTATATCAGCTATAGTTAACTTCAAAGGAGAGTTATCTTTCAGGTTTTCAAAATCTAAAAATAAGATTTAGTTATTCTTATCTTATCAAACAAAACCGTTGAAATGTTGAATCTGAGTTCTCCCACTAGATAACTTGACGAAAACGTTTTTATGTTTTTAGAAAATTTTCAGATTTTTATGGATTTTATGGATTTTAGTATGCAGATGCAAACTATACATATGAATGCGAAGGTTAGAAATGCGTACCGAGCGTACCCCCAAACTTAAACTGGACAGTGTCCTCACTGTCATTGCATGAAGAAATCGTTGAAGGGTCAAAATTGTCGGTTAGATATACAAAAAAAAATATTTTTGTTTTATTTTTAAAAGAAAATTGTTAAAAATGGATATGCAACGGACAAGAATATCCACATATATATACAAAATGGTATACACATACCCCCAAACTTATTTGAAACAGTGTCCACTGTTTTGGCTGGATAACTGAAGTTTGGTGGTAGGCAGAGGAAGATTATGCAGGATAAACCGGCACATGTAAGACCAGGAGCTCCTCTGTTGGTTCGGCGCTAAGGTACGGTTTTAGTCGGTATCCTTTTATTTTGAAAAATGAACCGTCCTTTGGATTCTCCAAATCCACAGCGCCATGCGGATACACATTCCGCACAAAATATGGCCCTTTCCAGCGAGATCTGAGCTTACCTGGATGGAAATGTAGCCGGGTGTCGTAAAGCGGCACCTGTTGACCAGGTGCGAATGTTTTGCGCAAAAGGTGTTTATCGTGAAACACCTTCGTTCGGTTCTTAACGAAAACCGCGTTTTCGTAAGCCTCATCCCGAAGCTCGCTCAATTCGTTCAACTGCAGCTTCCGATGGCTGCCCGCATCTTCGAAAGACAGATTCAGCTCCTTTATCGTCCAAAATGCGCGATGCTCTATTTCCACAGGGAGGTGGCAAGCCTTTCCGTAAACAAGACGATTGGGAGACAGGACAAGATCGGTCTTATAAGCCGTTCGAAATGCCCAAAGGGCATCAGTGAGTTTCAACGACCAATCCTTACGGTTCTTAGAAACCGTCTTGTCCAGTATTTGCTTGATTTGCCGATTTGAAACTTCGGCTTGCCCGCAGGTTTGGGGGTGGTAGGGCGTAGATAGCTTATGATTAATGGAATATTTCCGCATCAAGGCCTCGAAAGTCTTATTGCAGAAATGAGTTCCATTGTCGCTAATGATCGCTCGTGGGTGCCCAAACCGGGAGAAAATGTTTTCCTTAAGAAATCTAACGACAACCTTGTTGTCGTTAGTCCGGCTGGGCACAGCCTCGACCCACTTAGAGACATAATCAACAGCAAGAAGGATGTATAAGTTCCCAAAAGAGCTGGGAAACGGCCCCATGAAATCGATCCCCCAAACATCGAAAATCTCCACAACCAAGATTGGTTAGAGCGGCATCTCGTTCCTCATGGATATCCGGCCCAAGTGTTGGCACCGGGAGCAAGTCTTGCAGTAGTCATGAGCGTCTTTGAAGAGTTGTGGCCAGTAGAAACCACACTGCAAGATCTTCTCAGCTGTCTTTCTGGGGCCAAAATGCCCGCCACATGCTTGATCGTGGCAAAATGACAGCACACTCTTGAATTCATCGTCAGGGACACACCGACGAATAATCTGGTCGGGACAGTACTTGAACAGATAGGGTTCGTCCCAGTAAAAGTGTTTTACTTGGGATAAGAATCGAAGTCTGTCCTGACTTTACCATTCAGTCGGTAGTAATCTTGTGGCTAAATAGTTCACAATATCTGCGAACCAGGGTTCGCAAGATATTGTCAAGAGCTGTTCATCCGGAAAAACGTCGTTGATCGGAATTTGAAGCGACGGCGAAGAAGGAAGTCGTGAGAGATGGTCGGCGACTACGTTCTCACATCCTCTTTTGTCCTTGATGACAAGGTCAAACTCTTGAAGCAAGAGGATCCAACGAATTAGCCGAGATTTTGCATCTTTCTTCACAAAAAGATGGCGCAGAGCAGAATGGTCTGTGTAGACAATGACTGGAGAGCCGATGAGGTAGGGCCTGAACTTTTCTAAAGCAAATACAACAGCCAAGAATTCCTTCTGAGTTGTTGTATAATTCAGTTGGGCGTCGTTCAGGGTTCGTCTAGCATAATAGATCACGTGCGGCATCTTGTTGATGTGTTGTCCAAGGACAGCACCGATGGCAAAGTCGGATGCATCGCACATAATCTCAAATGGGTGCGTCCAGTCAGGAGAAGAAAGAACGGGAGCAGAAGTGAGTGAGCTTTTTAATGACTCGAACGCAGTCACACAGCTCGAATTGAAATCGAATGTCATGTCCTTAGCCAGCAAAAGAGTCAAGGGCCTAGCAATCTTGCTAATGTCCTTGATGAACCGTCTATAGAAACCGGCATGGCCAAGGAAGGCTCGGATATCTCTGACGCATCGGGGAGGAGGGAGATTGGAAATGACTTCAATCTTTGCTTTATCTACCTCAATGCCATTTTGCGAGATGATATGTCCTAAGAGAATACCTTCGCGCACCATAAAGTGGCACTTCTCCCAGTTCAAAGTGAGATTCTTGTCCTTACACCGGGTAAGGACAGCGTCAAGATGCAGCAAACACTCATCAAAGGAATCGCCGAAAATGGAGAAATCGTCCATGATGATCTCCAAGAATTTTTCCACCATATCTGAGAAGATTCCTATCATACACCGCTGGAAGGTAGCGGGCGCATTGCATAACCCAAAGGGCATGCGACGATATGCAAACGTGCCGAAAAGACAAGTGAATGTGGTCTTGTCCGGGTCTTTTTCGGCGATGGGAATCTAATTATAGCCGGACTAGCCATCAAGAAAGTGGTAGTACTCGTGTCCGGCCAATCGTTCAAGCATCTGGTCAATGAAAGGTAGCGGAAAGTGGTCCTTCCACGTTGCGGCGTTCAGTTTTCTGTAATCGATGCATACTCGCCACCCAGTCTGGGTGCGAGTAGGGATTAACTCATTCGCCTCGTTGGTTATGACCGTGATGCCTGATTTCTTAGGGACAACATGAATGGGGCTAACCCACTGGCTATCAGAGATAGGGTAAATGATACCATTATCCAGACCCTTCACGATCTCCTTTTTTACAGCCTCGTTCATGACTGGGTTGAGACGTCTCTGTGGATCCCTGGCTGGTTTGGCATCATCCATCAGATGAATGTGATGTTCAACGATCAGGGGACTAATCCCCTTGATGTCCACCATGGACCAGCCAAAAGCTTGCCTATTGCTGTGCAAGACCGCGATAAGGGCTCTCTCGTGCTCGGGAGATAGAGAAGCCGAGATGATAACAGGGAGGGTCTCGTTCTCACCCAAGTAAGCGTACTTAAGGTGAGACGGCAAAGGCTTGAGTTCGAGCGTTGGAGGTGACACGATTGAAGGCAAGATTGGTGAAAAAGTTTCGAACTCAAAGGATTCCAGCAAAGGTTCAAAATGAGTGTAAGCGACCGAGTTGGATGGTTCAGGTAACTCATCCGGAAATTCAAAGGATTCCAACTCGGGTGGTGACTGGCTAAGATCGGTCGAGAAAGTGAAACGCTCGTAGTCATTGTCGGGTGCAGAAGCAACAGCAGGTTCGAAGAGGAACGCACCAGTGGCGTCAAGAGTGTTGTGATCGAACAAAAACTCCTCGAATTCACACTCCACTGGGGTGATCTCCTGGATTGAGCAGACATCTAGTATATGAGCATTAGGTTCGGAGGGCTGATTCCCCAACCTAAAAATGTTGAGTTCAATTGTCATGTTTCCAAAAGATAGGTTCATCGAACAATTTCGACAATTGATCACAGCATTTGAGGTTGCAAGGAATGGGCGACCGAGTATCACCGGAATTTGATTCCGGGGGTTAGCTGCAGGCTGTGTGTCTAAAATAATAAAGTCAACGGGGAATATGAAGTCCCCAACCTTGATTAACACATCCTCTAGCTCACCCCTAGGATGGGTGATCGATCGGTCGGCCATTTGGAGAGTGCAGTGTGTGGGTTTCAACTCTCCTACACCTAGTTGCTCATATACTGAGTACGGAAGCAGGTTAACACTGGCACCAAGATCTAATAGTGCGCGGTTGATGTTCTTATCCCCAATGGTAATAGAAATCGCAGGACAGCCAGGGTCCTTCCATTTTTGAGGTAAAGATTGGGTAAGAGCATCACTCACAGCACTAGCCAAGAAAACTTTTTTAGGTACCTGAGATTTCCTCTTTTTCGTGAACAAATCCTTTAAGATTTTCGCGTAGGAAGGGACTTGTTGGACAGCATCTAAAAGGGGAATGCTGATGTTAACCTGCTTAAACAACTCCAGAATCTTCTCCATTTGTGGATTCTGTTTATTGGACCTCAACCGGTTTGGAAATGGAACGTTTTTAAAATTGGTTAAGTCCAATGCTTGTAGAGGAGATTGTAGAGTTTGAACGGATCCCAGAGCTGGAGTTTTCGTGGAGTGAGAAGTGGGTCCGTTTAGATCAGAAGAAGAGGCAGAGCCTTTTGAAGAATGGAGAATAGGCTCAGAAGACGACGAAGAAGAAGAAGCGGCCGGGGTGTCATCGTCGATCCGTGTGCTAATGTTGTTTTGCAGCATCCTTCCAGATCTCAATGTGGTCACGACACTCACATTATGGTTCTGTTGTTCAAGAGCAACATGTATATTATGTGGGTGACCGGGATTTGGGAGTGGCTGGGACGGAAGCTTCCTCTTCTCTCGCTCGCTTAAGGCCGCATTCAGTTGTGCTATCTGGGCTTTGATGGTTTTGATGCTTTGCCCGTGAGCGGCAGTGTGTTGCACCAAGGACTGAATGGAAGACTGGATGTTGGCGGGGGACTGAGTTGATTGCTTTACAAACGCCTCCAGACTTCGTTCGAGCGAGGAAACCTTATCGTTGTTTGGCGGAACAAAGTTGTTTTGGGGAAAAGAATTGTTGGGTGCAAAGTTGTTCGTCTGATTTTGAAAAAGTTAGGGCTGGAAGGACTGCTGAAATTGATGTTGAGTTTGTTGTTGCGCTTGTTGTTGCGGAGGAGGGGGTATCTGGAAATTGTTGCCTTAGAATTGATGCTGGTTCTGATTCCAGGCGATATCGGGGTGGTTCCTCCAACCGAGATTGTAGGTGGAAGAGTATGGATCATTTCTCGGTCTTTGCTGAAATGCAGCATTAACCTGATCCTGTCCTTGAGATGGTGGATTGTAAGGACACTCTTCGGTTAAGTGAGAAGGATCGGAACAACAAGCACAGATGGCACAAAGGGGAAGAACAGGGGCAGGAGCAGGAGATGAAAATTTGCTCTCTATCGCTTCAAGTTTTCTCGTTATTGTAGCCATTTCAGCTTTCATCGCAATAGAGACATCGAGTTGGTGAATACCTACCCTAGACTGACCTGTAGAATTGGAGGAAGAAGAAGAAGAAGTTGGTCTGGCGCTCTCCCATTGAAGCGTTTGTTCCGCAAGGTAGTCGAAGAATTGCCACGCTTCCTCGTCAGATTTCGATAGGAAGTGGTCCTGACAAATGGTTTCCAACAACTGCTTGGTTGCTGGGTCCAGGCCCTCGTATAAGGTTTGGCAAAGTTGCCATTTCTCAATACCGTGGTGAGGGCACTGAACAAGAAGGTCTTTATACCGGTCAAAGCACTTCCAAAAGGGTTCAATAGCAAGCTGGGAGAATTGGTTGATTTCGTTACGGATCCTCGCGGTTTTATGATTCGGATAGAATTTCTTGAGAAACGCTTTCACAAACTCGTCCCAACTGGTTATGGAGTGGAAAGCGGTGCTATACAGCCATTTTTCAGCAAGATCGCACAAAGTGAACGGAATGACCCATAGCCGTATAGCATCGTCCAACAGCTGGGTCGTTTTCATCATGGCACAAACATTCTGAAACTTGTTAATGAAGATATAGGCATCTTCAGATTCAAGCCCATGAAATTTCGGAAGCATGTTAATGAAGTGGGGCTTAATTTCAAAATTATCCCCATTGGCCCGTAGAAGGGAAAGACAGGTGGGAAGTGCAGAACGGGTGGGATAGAAACGATCCTGGAGCGCGATTCGTTGTGGCGCTACAACAGGCGGTGGTGGTGGGTTTTTCGCATCCATAGGAGGTGGAATTAATCCCGGGAGAGTCAAAGGGATGTTTGGATTAAATCCTGACATCGCGGAAGAAGAGGTTGGTGATGGTGAAGGTGAGGATGTAAGAACAGAATTCCGGTCAAAGTTGGAGTTGGCCGGCAAAGGTAAGGGTGAAAGAGGCGTGGAAGGAGTTTTGACGTCTGAGTCGATCGCGTAGTCGGTAGCGACTAACGTAACGCGGACTAGACGGACGCTAGTGTCCCGAGTCCAAGCGGAAAGGGGTAAAACCCATAAGGAGCAAGCAGATCTTTCAAGATCAGTGCAAATGGAAAGGTATTAACCTAATAAAGTATAGACTTATAGTATACAGTATTCATCAAATACTCGATGTGGATTGTGGTGATACTGTTACTTCAAAGTCTGTGCTAAAGTCCATACGGATAATATTTGCCAACTATTGTTTTCATGACTATAATATCTGGTATGTGTATAATTATAACGTCTTTCTAAATTGGATTTAGAAGTGTATGTGTATATGACTCTAGCAGAGGATTGTCTTAGTCAGTGGGAGCAGCGGAAAGTGTGCAAAATTGCTTAAGTATATTTGTAGACAAAAGCAGGCATAGCGGAGGTGGATCATCTGCTTGGTCAAAGTGTTTAACTTTATCAAAATAATAGATGAACCAGATATTTGTAAGAAAGCTGTAGGGAGTACTGTCATATTCTGCATACTGATGCGGATAACATACTCTTGATAGAAAGTGATATACCTATACTACGATTCGGTCAAGCGTTGGTAGTCACTTTTGTTTCTCTTTTTGTGGATTATACATATGTCAATGATTCTGGTGACTAGGTCTTTAGAGTTAGACCTGGTAGGGGATTTGGGATTATCTAAATTCAGGCATAATGGCACCATTCTAAAATAGTTTAGAATGGAGGACTCCTAGTGAGGTAATGTACCCGCAGGTATTGGGGTCACTCTCTCTAAAATGATGTCTTTCGGGACTGATGAAGAGAAAGACTCGCATGAATGACATTCGACATGCTATGGTAGAAAGGTCAATCGTGCAATGTTAAATACCAGACCAATTATTGCTTTTACACTTGGTGTAGTTAGCAGACATTAATCCAATCCTGGAGAAATATAGGAAGAAGTGTAGAACATATGAGATGTTTTAGGTATTTGGTAATAGCAGACTCTTTCAAGAGGCAATTACCAATTCTAGATTCCGTAGTGACAAGGATGGCAGAGTGTCTGTCATGAGTCATTAGTTTACCCTCTTTTGAGGTACAGTGTATTGGATGAGTTCCAATCGAGATACCGGGGTAGTCAAGGCGCTAGATGCTGATTTTGAATCAGCAGAGGATACGTCCTATGTATTTGTTTGGATAAATACGTTCATTTGTTAACTAGGTCCCATCAGCTATCCAAACAATATTCTAGGGCAAGTATTTCTCATTTCGGGAGATAGTTGATCTCCGCGAAGTTAAGATTCAGAGAAATACAGTTAGAAACATATTAGTGGATCCACTCACTAAGACTATTTCTCGAACACAGTTTACGAAACTGTTAGTACAGAAGTTGGGTATACTATAGCACATGAGATGTGTGCATGCGATACCGCAATAATTATCCTTAAATGCAAGTGGGAGATTGTTGGATATAGATGCCCTCAAGGAAATTATCGTGGTTGCAGGAATGCAATTACTGAATTCGATAAGGGCCTATACTAAGAACAGTCTTACTCAAGATGATAGTGTGCTATCTGGTTTGTCTTTATCTGTCATATGAATGCGTGTTACTAGATACCACGTATCAATAATACATGAGATAAAGCCCATAGGATCTTAGCTTGACTACCAGGATTATAATAAGGATCATACTATTGGGGGCTGGTAGTTTATAAGCACATCCTTAAATGTCCCTCATCGTAGGAGTATCGAGACTGGGCATCGGTACTCCAGTTTAGACTAGTGTATATGTTTCATGACCCTGTACGGGCAATGACTGATCCTATAGTCATTGGTGTTTGACGCTGATGATTGTATACAGGTGCTCATTGGATGAGTTACACTAGACGGACTCTCTGAGAACTCCTAGTTGGTATTATACCAATGTCAGATAGCTGTTCTCTGGTGACATGAGTACAGGGTAGTCCTTAGACCTGAAATCGCCACCGTGTCTCGTGTGTGTTCCCACTGTACTTAGATTACTACCCTACCACGGCTCTACTGAATCGTGCAAACAGGTTTTAGTTGGGTACAGTCCCGAAGCACATGGAGGCAGTGAGCGGTCGAGAGAATTCGTCACTCCTGGTATTTGGAGTCAATATCGCACTGTGCAGGGCACGACTATAGCCAGAAGTCCGTGGCTACGGCAGTAAAGATAAACTGGTAAGTGTTACCAGTTGTATCTTTTTGGTTATGAGTCCTCTGTCAGCATAACTTATCGGGTTATTGGGGGTCTGACAAATTCCACTCCCCAGACCCGGTATGTGATACTCCTTGACGAAGAGACCGGACTATACGATGACTGTCACTTATAGAATTTGTTGGGTCCGGATGGGTTCGCTCGTCGACCTGCCTTTATCTTGCTCATACCTGGGTAGCCGTTACATGCAGCTAGTGCCACTGACGAGCTTATGGGTTAACCCGAAAGGGGATCATATCTGAAAGTGTTTCAGATATGATCATGTATAACCTACTGCCAGCGTATTGACAGGTCTTTAGAGTCCCGCAACGAAAGTGCCTGCCCGGGAAAAACGCGATGTGACGTACGTATAGGGATACGTATATGGGTTTGATAAAATATATATTAAATATACATATTCAATTGGATGACTGTTATACTAGCCGGTTTCAAAGCCGGAATACCAAGTCAAGTGTTGACTTGATAACCGTATCAATGATACGGTTTCTAGTATAGTGTATATGATACACACACTCTCTACAATATATGCTACTGGGAAGATATTAATGGCATTTCGTGTATGTGATACATGATGTGTACGTATATAGGTTACATGTACTAATACTTATATATCTATATATATATATATATATATATATATATATATATATATATATATATATATATATATATGTATGTATGTATGTATGTATTTATGTATATATATATATATATATATATTAATTCCCACCATTATGAATTAAGTATAAAAAAAATATACAAATAATTATATATATGTAAATGTGTGTATATATATATATATTAATGTATATATATTATTATTATTTATTTAATATATTTAATTAGGTGGTGGGGCCCACCCTCTCTCTTATGTGTTGACACACACATGAGAGAGAGTGGGGGTGAGGGTATGTGTCATGATACATGACATGGTTGATAAAAGAATATGACACAATTGTTTTTATCATTACAATTCCATTCTTTATCAATCCATCTTCTTCTTCCTCAAAAACAGGAGCTTGAACTCACTTGAAAAATGGCAAGTGTTGTTATGGTGAGTCTTTGCAAAAAGTAGAGAGTACCCATCGCTCGCATTGCCTTCCTCCATGCCCAGCAAGTCTCTGGAGGAAGTTCTTCTGACTGTGACGGAGTTGGAGCTCGGGCAGCCAGCTTTCAACGCGGATCATCTATGGCGAGGCAGTCGGTGTGCAAACGGATTCGGGAGCTCACAGAGTTTAGACGGGGTCTTCCGGGATCAGTCGGACACGCTACAAAGGTTGTAGACTTTTCTTTATGCTCTTTATTTTTAGCTAGAAACTAGTGTTTGGAAGATTTTGGCGTATGGTCGATCGCGCCCCTACGGAATTTTTGTTTTCCGTTTGTTCCCGCTTCCGCTGCACGCACGCGCGGGGCGCTCCCATCCTTACATAGTTGACCCGTCAATCGGAGGTTCCTTTGCTTCAAAGGCGAGGTGTAATTAACGGCAGTTTAGTGCAGGGCTGCCGGAGATTCGGATCCCTACAATCAATAAACCCTAGCCTATCCTAGACAGGGAGAATCTGTATATGCCTGACAAGCGAAGTGTATTCTCATCTCAATGGGGTGACAAAAAACACCCTACAACAGGCAGCTAGTACCGTTGATGGCTTATAGGTGTTTGATGTGATCATTACCTACTGCCAGTGTATTGGCAAGTCTTTAGAGTCCGAGCTTTCCTAGCTCAAGCGAAACGAAGTAGGGCTGTTAGTTATATGTATGCCCTAGAGGCCATTACTGTACATGGGATGTACATTGTAGTGGATGCTTGGACATATATAGGGAGGACTTTCTTGCTCGATATGATAGTATGCAATCTGGTTGCTCTTTATCTTAACATATACACTTATTGTCTCTCTCTCACATGTTGATAAAGCCCTTAGGATGTGTACTTGACTACCAGGACTATGATGCAGATCATACTAGTGGGGCCAAGGGCAGTCCACAAGTACACCCTATAATTGTTCCTAGTCGTGAGAGTATCGAGACAGGGCATCGATACTCCAGAGTAGACTAGCGTATACGCTTCTCGACCCATGAGATGGGTGATGGATGATCCCATATCCATTGGTGTTTGATATCAGAGAAGGTATAAGGGTGCTCAGTGGAGACTGGGTACACTGAACGGACTCACCGAGAACTCCTAGATGGTATTATACCTATCGTCGGATAGCGGTTCTCTGGTGACACTGGTACAGGTTAGTCTGTAGACCCGAGATCGTCATTGAGTCTTGTGTGATTCCTACTGTGCTTTGATTTCCACCATACCACGGTCAAGAGATCATGCAAAAAGGTGGTTTTTGGGTACAGTCCCGAGTCACATGGAGGCAATGAGCGATAGGAGGGGTTTTATCTCTCCCGGTATTGGGAGTTGATGTTGCGCTATACTCGATTGGCCATAACAGGAAATCCGTGGCCAGGGTTGCTGAGATCTACTGGTAAGTGTTATCAGTAGTTTCTCGAACCGTTATGGACCTTGCATCGGCATGACTTATCAGGCTATTGGGGTCTGACGTTATACCACCCCCAGGCTGTTGATATGCGACATATCAGACGAAGAGACTGGACTGTACGGTAGTGTTACTGATTGGATTCGCAGGAGTACGAGCAGGCTTGCTTATTGATCTTCTGATCGCTCAATACCCGGGCGGCTGTTACATTTAGCAGACCGCTTGCGGCTTGTGGGTGTTTGATATGATTATCACCTACTGCCGGTGTATTGACTAGTCTTTAGAGTCCTATACAGAGGTTTCCTGGTTCATGCGAAACGGAGTAGGAGGACATATGTGATATGTGCAGGACCGAGATTAATATGTGTATATGATATCGTATTCTATTCTTGGGATATGTGACATAGGTCGGTTATATGTGATATAGCCGGGTTATCGGATCAAGTGTTCATTCGATAAGTTGTTACACTTGATATTAGTCGATTATATAAGACATAACCGGATTATTAAATCAAGTGTTGATTTAATAATTTAATGTAGAATTATATATTTGATATATTAAATTACATTAACTAATATTAGCTCACTTAAGTATTCATTTTTCTCACTTATGATACATTGATATATATGTGATATATGTTAAATGTATTGTTTTCTTTTTGCACAAAATATATATGTGATATATATTATTGTGTCATGCAAGGTTACACATGCAACATGTTTGTATGAGAATCACACCATGCTGGGTTAAAGTTAGGGTTTTATTTGTTTTAAGTAACTCAAACATTTGGAATTAGTCATGGATAAGCTTGGAGAAGCTGGTAGAACATTGACTTAATCCACTTGTTTGTCTAGCTTAAGATATTTGTTAACCCAACCCTTAACTCATAGCTATGGTTTAGTCTCTACAATGGTTAGTGCATGACATACACTTACCATGGTTGCATTTCTAACCTCACTTGATTTTTCTTTCATCACTTGCTTCATCTTCTTCTTCCTCATTAAAAAAGCTCTCTTGATTTTCATTAAGTGATGAAGCCTTGTGAGAAAAATAAAACTAAAGTGAGCCCACTTCCTACTTCATCATCCTCTACTATTAGCCATTTAGTTTAGGGTGTTTGCTTCACTAATTTCACCATTAGTGAAGATATAGCATGAGCTCGAGTCTTCTTGACGTAGATCATCTTCGGCCTCGAAGACATTGAGCTAGCTTGTTCGTTTCTTCAAGTGAACCCTCTCTAGAGTCCGGGAGTTCACCATTCGCAGCGAAAGGACTACAACATGGAGCTTTAGAAGTGAAGGACCGGTCTACAAAGGTTGTATTCCCTCATTCACTTAGATATAAAGTGTTTACATATTGTTTCGTCGGATTTTCTAGTTTCGATTCTAGGGTTAGGGTTAGCTAGAACGGAAAAAAATTTAAATATGGCATGGATGATGCCTCCCGAAACCTTGCAGCCATGCTAGACAACCCTTTAGTTGTATCAAAGCTACTACGCATTGGATGTCGACCTATGGGAGGTTCTCACTGTGTGACAGTGTGGCGAAGCATGGGCTCTTACCCCAAGGGTGTCCCGAGACCGGAAGGTGTTCCGGCGGGTTGTAGTCCTCGCGAGGGGATATGCATAAAAAGTAGCTGCTGAGGGACCCGTTGGTGCCACGACGATCCATTGGATGGGGTGACTGCCGGACCAACAGTGGTATCAGAGACATGCTAGAAAATTAGAAAATGTTTGCTAGGATTACGAAACCGAAACTACTCCGAAACACCCGATACGAAAACTTGGTTTCTGTCGAATTTGAAAAGTCTTCAAAAAAATTTTTAAACAACTGCGGAATGTTGTATGTGATATGACATGAACACCATGAAAATTTGAGGGGGTTTTGTGAAAATATGGCCGGCCACATGCATAGAAAATCCGGCCTACTCAGCCATTTTGTGGAGTTCTGGGCTCAATTTTTCAGGGTGTTCTATTCTCTGGGTTTTAGGGTTTCAGGTGTTGTTTGTTTTTGCTAAATTTTCATGTGATGTTAACTTTCTGCAAAAGCAACTCGGAGTGTTTCGTAATCGTAATTCTAACATGTATTCGGGTTATTTATACGATGTTAAAAAGTTCGAACGGATATCAATAACCCAATTTTTCCCCCGCTGGAAATTTTTCAAGAGTTGGATTTTTCCGAGTTTAAAATATTCAGAAAATCATGCAGGTGATTCTGTGGACCCTCTAGAAGAACAAAACCTTAACTCGATTCTGTGACCGTCAGAACTGCCATCAAACCCTAGAGTTTGTGGTAGTTCAGCGGTGCCACAGGTGAGACATTGGTTGACCCTTCTACGGCTGGTTCATAGAAGCTGTGGCATGTTCTGGGTACTTTTTGAACTCCGCTCAAGTGTTGAGCTTGTTAGGAAATTTTGGGTGCTTACTTATTCGATCGAAAATTTTAACTTCATCTAGCTATCTATGATTGTGATACAATATTTGGAATCCACAATTAGTTATGAGATAACTAGTTTAAATTTTATAAATCTAGCAGTTTAGCCTCATTTGATCGATTGCCACGGGATTTTGATGTTGATCAAAAGTCCGTCGCAATTACATAGCGTACGCGGATACTCGCCGGGTAACCTTACTAGATAGCCACGCCCTATAGCCCCAACCAAGTGACTGTAGGAGAACCCCGTCGCCAAAAGCATCCGTTCGGGTGCTCGCGACTGCGGTGTTCCGCCTTAGTGCGCTTCGTCAACGGCATCGGGGGGTGCGGCCGTCTGCAAAAGTTTCCGACGAGCATTCGATCAGGTTATCGGGAATCTTATTGAATTACCCGATAGGTTATTGGAAAGTGTTTTCAATATCGAAACTAAAATGCGGGGTTTATAATTGTTAGGCATGTGATGTCTAAGGAATTCATTTGGTTAGGTATGAAATCCAAAGTATGTGATACGTTGGGTTTATGATGTCTAAGGTGGTTACAGATTCCAACTGTTGTAGTTTTTCACTTTCTTTTCTGCGACCGTAAGTTTAATATGTGGTGTATCGCCGGTTTCGATGCTATATGTCAACGACAACTGGGATATGCATATTTACTTACGTTGATGACATATGATGTTATGTGTTGCTGTGATATGTTATACTGGATCGTCGTGTTCTGAATAGCCGAGGGTTTTTATGTGAGATGAGAGTTTTTCATTTTCATTCATGTAAAAGCTTGTATGTAATATTCTTTTATTGGGGCACTTCCGAGTTGAGGATGATGTCACCATTGATGTATATTATTTACTTTTCCGCATTAGGATAGACCCAAGACGGGGAGCATAAGTAACCAGGTTCTAGGATCCAGTGGGAGACCATCTCGAGGAGTCGAGACCGGGTCTCCTAACTCTAGAATTGGAAGGGTTGCTTGCCGCTCTCGTAGGGGTCTAGGGATGTGGGTTTGGCTATTCATCGCGACCGTGGAATCCGTGTTTTATACTGGCTTAATTTAAAACACGGAAATCCTAGTATATCCAATATTTCATACGTTATCATCTGCTGCTCTGTGATGTGATCACTGTGATATGTTCAGACGAATGCCTATATTATATATATGAGATATAATTAATATTGCTGCTTTCGTTTCATAGTGATGCTTAGGAAGCATATAATAAATGAGACTTCATTAATGAGATTAATGAAATAAAAGAAACCTAAAGATGTTGCAGAATCTTGTTTTAAAAACTGGTAGCTCTAGTTTTTGCTTTGCATAGCGGTATTCCTTGTAGAATATCCAACACCTTATTCGATAAGGAAAGAGCCGAGATCCCTTCACCGGGAGTGACCTCTTTAGCGAAACTGGCAGATGCTACAACCAACTCGGTTTGTCTTTTGATTGCTTCTATAGTTTTTTCTTTGCATAGTGGTATTTGTGAAATATCCTGCACCTCATTCGATGAGGAAAGAGCCGAGATCCCTTTACCGGGAGTGACCACTTTAGCAAAACTAGTAAAAGCCTCAAAAATACTCCTTTTATAAATCACTCGATTCTACAACGATATCAAGTTCATTACGCTCATGGTTTTCTTAAAAACCCGTGTAGCCCTCCGTCATTTCAGATAAGTACTACTTAGTATTCGTGCTGCGGTAGTTTAGCCTGCGTCAAGGCGTAGTGTACGGTAGCTAACTAGTGCTTATCTGCTGCATACGATGCGATTGGATTAGGGTATTCGTACGGCGTAGTTTGGCCTGCGTCAAGGGTCGTGCGGGTGGGTTTAATTCAATCATGAAATGCACGGGTTGAACTTGACTAGCGGACTATGGGTTGTTTGGCCTGCGTCAAGGTCATAGGACGCTAGGGGTAAAAGTATTATCGATAATTTCAAGTGTTGAAATTTGCAATGAGATTGCATACCTTCTATTAGATAGTTGGATCCCGATACCCACTGAGAGTAAGAGTTACTCCTGAAAGAGTTTTACACATTATAATTAGCCAATCAAGTAGGTGTCTAGAAAGGTATTAACGGGGTTACGCCCTTGGAAAAATGAGGTTTATTTTAATTAGGTCCGTGCGAAAGCACAGGGAACCTCTCTCAAAGTACCGACACTGGCCTGGCCGAAAAATTGGCGAACTTGTACGGTGTAATTAATCCCGGCTAGTCTTACCTTTTAGGGTTTGAAAGTAGATTTGACTAAAACAGTGGAAGCCATCCTGATTAGATAAACTAATAACCAATCTAATCCTGCAAGAGCGCACGCAGAGTGTTTTCTTCTCTCTCTCTCCTAGTAGCAACCATGTCATGCCTTAATCAAGATAATAATATGGATGCATTGACCGAACCTGCTTATTATACTGTGCTAGGGAACGTTGGTTCCGCTCTATCTTATAACTGTTATAAGATAGAGCAGAAAATAGGGGAAAATCCGGATTCCCATGCCACCCAATTGAGAAATAAGCATATTGATGCATATTCTTCGGGTGTGTTCATTACCAAGAACTGTTTCTCAGTATCCTCTACGTCCTAGGTATGTGATATCGGATTAGGATCCCACATATGTAAGAGTTACATGGGCTACAGAAAGGTAGAGAACTGGGAATGGGTGATAAGTCTCTAAGTGTAGAGAATGGTGCAATTGTTGCAGCCAAATCAGTTGGCAGATATCACCTTGTATAAGTACATTGATTCTGAACGAATGTTATTACATACCGAACCTGATATACAACATTACATCGGTTTCTTTAATGAGTTAAAGAAGGATATAATTCTGTATTAGAGGATAATGTTGTGAACATTTTCCTTAATCAAGAGTTGATTGGATCATGTAGGTTATATAATAACATATACGTTCTAAATCAAACCACAGTTCAAAGTATCTAGAACACATACAAGAAGAGTAGTTCAGAAATGAACGAATCCTTCTTGTGGAATTGTAGACTAGGTCATATCAATGTGACACGACCGGCTAAGTTACATAAGAATGAATATAAGAATCTGTTCGAATTTTCATCTTATGATACTTGCCAGTCTTGTCCCAAAATTAAAATGACCAATACTCCGTTTACTGGAAACAGAGAAACAGTTAGTGAACTCTTGGGACGGATACATGATGATATATTCGGTCCTATATCTACAAATGCCAAGATTGGTTCTTCGTACTTCATTATATTCATTGATCTTCTCTCAGAATTCGGACATATGTTCCTGTTGAAACAAAAGTCTGAAACTTTTGAGAAATTCAAGGAATATAAGCTTGAAGTTGAGAACCAGACAGGTAAAATATTAAGTCCTTCGATATGATCGAAGAAGAGAATACTTGCGCATGGAGTTTCTGGAGTTTCTAAAAGGAGAATGTGATTCTCTCTTAGCTTGCTCCTTCGTACACACCACAGCACGACGGTGTATCGGGACGAAGGTATCGCGCCCTATGAGATATGGCGCGCTCTATGATGAGTATTGCTGAGTTACATGTTTCTTTTTGGTGTTATGCACTTGAGAAGCTGCATACCTATTGAATGAGGTTCCAACCAAATCAGTGCCTACCACTAAATATGAGATATGGAATAGGAAAAGACAATATCTTAAACGAGTTAAGATCTGGGTTGTCCGGCCTGTGTCGAAAGGCAGAATCCAAGCAAGTGTAGGTTTGTTAGGATATCCCAAGCAGTTGTGAGGGTATATCTTCTACCTAACTGAGGAGCAAAAGGTGTTTTGTTTCTCAGCATGCCACTTTTTTAGAAAAGGTATTTCTTGTGAAGAAATTAGTGGTTATGAAGTAGAACTGGAAGGAGTTCCAGCTAGACAAACTAACAGCTGATGATTTGATGAAACCAAAGGATTCAACAGTTTCCAACGAATCTCAGCCTCTTCGCGAATCTGATAGGGTTCCTCATCCACTTGAGAGATACTACGGTCTTCTCGGTGACAGTGGGAGCAAGGATTGCATCATGGTTGATGATGGCCCAACTAGGTTCAGTCAGGCCATCACGAGTGGCGACTCTGTGAAAAGGCTGGATGCTATACGATCAAAGATGGAATCCATGTGCACCAACAAAGTATGACTTTTCATGTTGCACCTGAAGAGGTAAAACCCATTGGGAGTAAATGGATCTTGAGAAGATTCTTGGTGTAAATGGAAAAGTTGAGACTTTCAAAGCTATGCTTAAGTCCATCAGGATCAATGCAAGCATCAGGGGGTTGGAACATCTGTTTTGATGTGACAGTCAAAGAGTTTGACTTCATCAAAATGGTAGATGAACCTTGTATATACAAGAAGGTTGTAGAGAGTAAGGTTGTCTTCCACGTATTGTACGTAGATGACATACTCTTGATAGAAAATGGTTTCCTATGCTACACTCGGTCAAGCTCCTCTTATCACAAGAATACTCAATAGAAGATCTAGATGATACCTACTATATCTTGTGGATTATGATCTATGGTGATAGATATAAGTGGATATTGGGAGTGTCCCAAATCCAGGTACATTAACACCGTACTAAAGGGGTTTATTATAGAGGATTCTAAGTGTGGTGGTTTGCCCACTAACTCAGGAATCACTCTCTCCAAAAAGATGTCTTCCGAGACTGATTTGGAGAGAGCTCACGTGCAAGGGGTACCCTATGTTTCGGCAGTAGGCTCTATCATGTATGTGATGTTATGTACCAGACCAGATGTAGAAGACTCACTAGGTATAGTGATTAGGAATCAATCGGATCTTGGGAGAATCACTGGACAGATGTGGAGGACATTCTTAAATACTTGAGAAGTACTAAAGGAATGTTCTTGGTTCGAGCTTCCAGAGTAATAAGGTCGACTGAAAGTTAGTCACGGGCATTGTCTTTTCCCTCAGAAGAGGGACGGTATGTTGGAAGAGTTCCAAGCTAGATACCGTGACATACTAGACGATAAAGGCTAAAAACATTGCTACCAATGATGCTGCCAAAGTGGTTGTCTGGGCATTTCTTGTTCATGAGATGAACAAGGTTCCTACCATTGAGTGTCCAATAACTGTTATTGTGACAACAATGGAGTTGTGGCTTTGGCCTAGGAAAGTAGGTCCCATCAGCGTTCCGGACATATTCTGAGGCAAGTATCATCTGATCAGGGAGATGGGTGATCTCCAAGGGATCGAGGTAAGGAGAGTAGATTTTGAAGTTAACACGGCGGATCCATACACCAAGGCATGCTTCCCCAAATACTATTTGAGAGATTTTTGGGATGGTTGAGTATGGGATACTACAACCATTGCTAAATTGTTGGGTATTGGATACTACAACAGATAGCCTTAGTGCAAGTGGGAGATTGTTAGTTATATGTATGCCCTAGAGGCCATTACTGTACATGGGATGTATATTGTAGTGGATGCTTGGACATATATAGGGAGGACTTTCTTGCTCGATATGATAGTATGCAATCTGGTTGCTCTTTATATTAACATGTACATTTATTGTCTCTCTCTCACATGTTGATAAAGCCCTTAGGATGTGTACTTGACTACCAGGACTATGATGCAGATCATATTAGTGGGGCCAAGGATAGTCCACAAGTACACCCTATAATTGTTCCTAGTCGTGGGAGTATCGAGACAGGGCATCGATACTCCAGAGTAGACAAGCTTATACGCTTCTTGACCCATGAGATGGGCAATAGATGATCCCATATCCATTGGTGTTTGACATCAGAGAAGGTATAAGGGTGCTCTGTGGAGACTGGGTACACTGAACGGACTCGTCGAGAACTCCTAAATGGTATTATACCTATCGTCGGATAGCAGTTCTCTGGTGACATTGGTACAGGTTAATCTGTAGATACGAGATCGTCATAGAGTCTTGTATGATTCCCACTGTGCTTTGATTTCCACTATACCATGGTTAAGAGATCGTGCAAAAAGGTGGTTTTTGGGTACAGCCTCGAGTCACATAGAGGCAATGAGCGATAGGAGGGGTTTCGTCTCTCCCGGTATTGGGAGTTGATGTTGCGCTATGCTCGATTGGCCATAACAGGAAATCCCTGGTCAGGGTTGCTGAGATATACTGGTAAGTGTTATCAGTAGTTTCTCGAACCATTATGGATCTTGCATCAGCATGACTTATCAGGCTATTAGGGTCTGACGTTATACCACCCCCAGGCTGTTGATATGCGACATATCATACGAAGAGAACGGATTGTATGGTAGTGTTACTGATTGGATTCGCAGGAGTACAAGCAGGCTTGCTTGTTGATCTTCTGATCGCTCAATACCCGGGCGGCCGTTACGTTTAGCAGACCGCTTGCGGCTTGTGGGTGTTTGTTATGATCATCACCTACTGCCGGCGTATTGACGAGTCTTTAGTGTCCTACACAGAGGTTTCCTGGTTCATACGAAACGGAGTAGGAGCAAATATGTGATATGTGCAGGACCGAGATTAATACGTGTATGTGATACCGTATTCTATTCTCGCGATATGTGACATAGGTCGGTTATATGTGATATATCCGGGTTATCGAATCAAGTGTTGATTCGATAAGTTGTTACACTTGATATTAGTCGGTTATATGAGACATAACCGGATTATTAAATCAAGTGTTGATTTAATAATTTAATGTAGAATTATATAATTGATATATTAAATTATATTAACTAATATTAGCTCACTTAAATATTCATTTTTCTCACTTATGATACATTGATATATATGTGATATATGTTAAATATATTGTTTTCTTTTTGCACAAAATATATATGTGATATATATTGTTGTGTCATGCAAGGTTACGCATGCAACATGTTTGTATGAGACTCACACCATGCTAGGTTAAAATTAGGGTTTTATTTGTTTTAAGTAATTCAAACATTTGGAATTAGTCATGGATGAGCTTGGAGAAGCTAGTAGAACATTGACTTAGTACACTTGTTTGTCTAGCTTAAGATATTTGTTAACCCAACCCTTAACTCATAGCTATGGTTTAGTCTCTACAATGGTCAGTGCATGACATACACTTACCATGGTTGTATTTCTAAGCTCACTTGATTTTTCTTTCATCACTTGCTTCATCTTCCTCTTCCTCATTGAAAAAGCTCTCTTGATTTTCATTAAGTGATGAAACCTTGTGAGAAAAATAAAACTAAAGTGAGCCCACTTCCTACTTCATCATCCTCTACTATTAGCCATATAGTTTAGGGCGTTTGCTTCACTAATTTCACCATTAGTGAAGAGATAGCATGAGCTCGAGTCTCCTCGACGTAGATCATCTTCGGCCTTGAAGACATTAAGCAAGTTTGTTCGTTTCTTCAAGTGAACCCTCTCTAGAGTCCGGGAGTTCACCATTAGCAATGAAGGGACTACAACATGGAGGTTTAGAAGTGAAGTACCGGTCTACAAAGCTTGTCTTCTCTCATTCACTTAGATGTAAAGTGTTTACATATCGTTTCGTCGGATTTTCTAGTTTCGATTCTAGGGTTAGGGTTAGCTAGAATGGCAAAAATTTAAATATGGCATGAATGATGCCACCCGAAACCTTGTAGCCGTGCTAGACAACCCTTCAAGGGCATGTATGAAGATATGTGCGAGAGCTTGATTAAATACAGATATATGATACTGTATTCTAATCTAGCGTTATTTGATATTAGCTGGGTTATAAATGATATAACCGGGTTATTGAATCAAGTGATGATTTAATAATTTGAGATATATATATATATATATATATATATATATATATATATATATATATAAACTAATATTATGCCCACTTTAGTATATATATATATATAAACTTTATATATATGATATAAATATACATTCATGTTAGACATGGTCAATTATACACAAGAGTTGTGTATATAAGAGAAACACATTGGATTATAGGATAAGAGGATAATCATTTCTTATTTGAATAAAAGAAAAGAAACAATGAGTCATTTGTTTTGAACTTTTGATTTTGCATTACTCATTACTTATTTTCTTTTGTTGATATAAGTCTATGATTTGCACTTATCATCATATCTAAGGTCATTCTCACAACCATCTTCATCTTCTTCATCTTCATCTCTTCTTAAAACAATATTCACTCAAGAGTGAAGAAAAAGAAAAGATTTTTAGTGAGCAAAAACACTACTTCATTAACCTAAACCTTTCTAGCAAATTAGTTTAGATTGTTTTCTTCACTAATACTTTGATTAGTGAAGTGTGAGCTTGAGTGTGGCTTGCCTCAAGGTGGATCATCTTCGACAAAGAAAACTTTGAGAAAACTTGATCTTTTCTTCAAGTGGAGGTCTAGAAGGAGTTCAAGGGACTACTATAAGGAGCTTTTGAAGTGAAGAACTTGGCTACAAAGGTTGTAGCTCCTTATCACTTAGTATAAAACTCTAGTTTGCTTTCTATATAACCCTAAACCTTTAGTTCGATCCTCATTTTTAGACTTAGCCCTCTAGATTTTTAAAATTGCACACTTGATGTTCTTAAAACCCTAGTAGAGCTGCTAGGATCGACCAATAAGGGCTACAACTGGTTTTTGGCGAAAAAACCTTTAACGTGATGAAATTGATATCGTTGAAGGAACCGTATAGATTTGAAAATATATAGTGACGAAAACTTTTTCCAAAGAGATCACTCCCCGTGAAGGGATCTAGGCTCTTACTTCATCGAATGAGGTGCAGGATATTCATGACCGAATACCGCTGTGCAAAGCAAAAGGCTACGACAATGGATTTTAAAAACTGAAGTTTCGACAACATCATTATGGGTTTGTTTTACTTGCATTAAACATATAGTGTTGTCCCATCAATAATATCATCACACAAAAGAAACAAAAATAATCACACACGTATATGCCTTCCACATTCGCCATAGGGTCCCGGGTTTTCACCGTAAGGTTACTTACGGCAAGAAGGGGACAGGATTAGCGCGGATGAAAAACATATATATATATATATATATATATATATATTAACATTCGTCTCACGCATGATAATATAGCAATCAAAAAATCACAGCAGAATCAAACACAATATGGAAATACAGATGAACTAGGAAAAGTACATTTCGATGGAGCCAAATATGAAATGCAATTTTCCTCGGTGGTGTGGATAGCTCGTAGTATCGGATCTACACCCTTATGAGTGCAACAAGCCACCCGCCAATCCCAGAAGCGAGGCAACTACAATCAACGAAGTGAATGGGCCACCCAGCACTTCCAAAATCCGATGACTTGGGCACCCTTCCGTAGGTCAAACCTATACCCCCTAGGAGTGCGAAGAATAGCCCGCCAATTCTAGAGGAATGCATAGGTCTCAACGCAATAAGATGGTGGCTCGTTGCCTTCTAAAACCCGGCTACTCGATCACTCCTCCGCGGGATAATCCTAGTGCAAGTAATGAAACATAATACAAGGCGACTACGTCCGCAATCAAGACACGCCCCAAAGAATAATATAGTACAAGCCGCAATGACGATAGCCCACATGTCAGACGCTTGCCACGCAAAATGAATATACATTACATCACCACAAAGCATCTAATACTACATACATCGGGCTATCCATCACGGCTAACCAAAACATTCATAATCAAGCAACATCACAACATAAACATCACAACAATGCGAGTATCAATTTCGTAACCCCTTCTAATTGATACATATAGCAATTAGACGGCGTTTTACCAAACGTTATAATACTTGCAACCCGTCACACCAAGACTACTAGAATTACAAAAACCCTCAAGGCAGGCACTTGAAATTTCCAAACAATGAAATTCAAGCGCACACCGCAACCTAAAGCCTAACTTTATTGCTATAAACAAGCCCCCGATGGTGCCTGGGGTCACCCTTGATGCTCCACAGAGTCCCCATTCCGAAATGAGAACCCCGGGCATCGAATTGAAGGAATAAAATCAAATTTAGTTCAATTTTAAAACAAAATAGTCGCTGGTTTTTAAAAATCAGCCATGCTATACAAGTGTGGTTTTGGAAAAATGGGTTTTTGTGAATTCTAAAGTCACCAAATCAAGTTCTGATCTTTGGACAATCTCTTGTACCATGTTAGGATGTTAAGTTCATCATGCTACCATTTTTAAAACAAGTGGAATGTATATTTTAAAAGATCAAGAGAGCTAAACATCCAAACTAAGAAAATTGTCAAAGTTCACAACTTAAACCAAAACAGGTTCAAATCTTTAGTTTGGCACTGATGCCACTTGAAGGAACTAGTGCACTCTAGGTAGCAATTTTAAAAGAAATAATCATAGGGTTTTCAAAATTCTAGAGAGTAAATAATTCTAACATGAAAGATCTATGCTAAAGATTAAACTTGAAGCAAAAAAGGAACAAGTTTTATGCTACTAGTTTTAAGCTACAACCTTTATAGCATTTTCATGTACTCCCAAATTGTGTTGGGCTCTATTATATGCTTTTAGAGGCTTCATGGAATATGCTTGCTCATCCATCTCCTCCATCAAAGATGATCCACCTTGAGGGCTCCAAAATTGGCTCCAAAACCTCAAGCTAAAAGTATAACTAAGATTTCTAGTTTGCTAAGCTAAATAGCCTAGTGATGTAGTTTATGTTTCACTAGATAAATTAGTCTCTCTAATTTCTTTTTCAATTTCTCTCTAAACTTTTAAAGAGGGTGAGGGAGATGAGAGCTTCATGGCTAAAAGAGAGAAAGAAGTAGAGTGATCCGGGCTGTTTCCCACTCGACGATGAAGCTTATCCCCCATCGTCTCACTGGTCGACCTAGAATTAATCAACCATTCACTTAAATAAAAAAATGATTACTTATATAATTCTCTACAAAATCCTAACCAAAAGATTTAATCAAGCATACATGTGTCCATCTTCTTCTCTCCCCTCCACATGTCTTCCTTAAAGGGGTGAACAAAGTTGTGCTATGCCTAAAGTATAACATAACATAAAAGAGAGCTTAAGGAAAAAGAATTAAATTAATTACAATGAATATATATCATATGTAAAATTACATAATCAATATATATATTTGTAATTAATTTCCTATGTATTAAAATACATATAAAGAGACATAAATAAATAGTGAAAAAATACTAGTAAATTCATATAACATAAATGTATTAAATATTAATCAACACTAGATTTAATACCCATCTTTTCCGAAAGATTGGCTAGTATTACGACTGTCCGATTATCGTCATTGTAATAAATACGCTAGTTTTAATCGGACCCTTGCACATACCAGTACGACGAATACATCATTTTGCCAAAGTCAGAAAACACTCTGTGTGGGACTCTAAAGACTCAACAATACGCTAGCAATGAGTTTACTGAAGAAAACCCTTAAAAACTCACAAGCACGTCAGTGGCACTAGCCATATGTAATGGCTACCCAGCTATCTGTAGAAAAGAAAATCAACAAGCAAGATTGTCTGAAAGCCTACTAAGCCTATGAGCAATATTTACCATACAATCCGGTCTGTTCTTCTGAGAGTATCGCATATCCAGTCTAAGAGGTAGATAACGTCAGACCCCTAATAACCTGATAAGTCATGCCGGTGTCAAGCCCTATCACCAATCGAGAAACTATGATCGCAATCAGTAATCCCATCTGCCTAAACTTAGGTCTTATGGTGATGGCCAACCATACACTGCGTGATATCAACTCCCAATACCGGAAGAGACGAATCCCCTCTATCATTCATTGCCTCCAAGTGCTTCGGGACTGCACCCAAAAATTACATGTTTGCAAGACTCTTTAAAGCCGTGCTAGGGTAGCAATCAAAATACAGTAGAAACACACTCGAGAAAAATGACGATTTTGGGTCGACAGACTACGCTGTATTCATGTCATCTAAGAACTGCTATCTCATAATAGTTATAATACCATCTAGCATGTTCCCGGCTAGTCTGTCCAATATAACTCATAACCCAATGAGCACATGTTTATAATCTTTGGTGACTGACTAACACCAATGACTGTGAGACCGGCCACGCTTCTCGTCGGGGTCAAGAAACGTATACACTGGTTTACTCTGGAATATCGATGCTCAGTCTCGATATTCCCACAAATAGGGACATTTAAGGATGTGGTTATAGACTACCCCATTCTCACAACTGTGATCGCCATCATAACCCTGGCAGTCAAGAATGAATCATATGGGCTCTTTCAATATATAATGGTGATATGCTATACCACACAAGATATGTACATAATCATAAAATCAAACAAGATAGCACACTATCATCTCGAGTAAGACTATTCTAATTGTATAGGTCCTCCCTCAATCATCATAATCTCCTGCTTGTGATTACAATAATCGCCTTGAGGGCACTATATCCAACACGATGATGTATTTTAATTTGATAATAAATAATCATGCTACATATTCATATCATACTTGTATTTTAACCTCCAAACCAAATTATAGCATAACTCATATAAGAGATCAAATAACTTTATAAGTGTCAATTCAGCTAATTATTTATCATGAAGAGGTCCTTTTAAAAGAATAATCACTAAATCTTTGTGTACTTTTAATATATAATTTAAAAATATATAAATTAATAAAATAATTCCATGTTTTACAAATTTTTTTTATTGTTATATTTTTCAAATCGTAGTAAATGTTTTCTTTTATATTCATGGATTTTCAAATCTTAAAACTTTTAAATTTTTGCAGGCTTAAAAATATTGGCAAGTAGTTATAAATCTTTTTAAATTTTTATTTTTTGAGTAAATTATAAATTAAAAATAAATAATTTCCAATCTGTTTAGCTTTTATTTATTAATATTTTTAAAATTTGTCTCTTTCTTGGTTTTAATTTTTAAATTTCTAAATATTTAAAAATTATTTAACTTTTTTCTTTATTGTCGGGTCTAGCAATCTTTTCAAAATTTTGAAATCCTCATATAATATTATTTTTGGACAAGCTAAATATTAAAAGTAAATCATCTTCTAACCATTTTAGCTTAAATTTATTTTTTTGTTCTTAAATCTATTTCTTTTCTCTTTTTATTTTTGGATTTTAGATCTTGTAAATATGTTTAGATTTTGATATTTGTCTACACAATTAATTCAATTTAAAATTTTAGTTGGGTTAGGGATTTGATTTAGTTAGAATAGTAGGATGGGGATTGAGATTGAGTTTTAAATGGTGATTTTATCTATGATAATAATAGATTTTAAACGGGGATTTTAGAGAGACAGCGAACTAGTAGTTCAATTTAAGATTTTTATTAGGATAGGGATTTGATTTAGTTAGAGTAGTAGAGGGATATGGATTGAGATTTTAAATACTGATTTTAGTTAGGATAATAATAAATATTTGAATGGGGATTTTAGGAGATAGAAAACCGGGATTTTAGTCGGACAGGGATATTTAGTTAGGATAGGAAATTACTTAAGATATGGCAAACCAAAAAAATATCAATTTGCTTTTATATATATATATATATATATATATATATATGATCCAGTGATATATATATGATCCAGTGAGACGTTTTCTTACTTGAGACAAATGAGACGCGCTCTATAACACCTTACCTCCCGTGTATTTCACCGATTTAGACCGTTAACCGTGATCTGTATGTCACACTTTCTCTACATATCAATTTTCATGAGATTTCTATACCTCTAACACATGTGATCAAGTGAACAAAAAATGAACGTCGCTCGGTAATCTGAAAAATGATATCATCGATCGTACATGTTAGAGATATAGGAATCTCATAAAAATTGATACGTAGGGTACGCGTGACATGTAGATCACGGTGAACGGTCTAAATCGGTGAAATACATGGGGGTAGGGTGTTAAAGAATGCGTCTCATTGGACCATTACCCTATATACATATGTGTGTATGTGTGTGTGAGTGTATGTATATGAGAATAATGGAGGAAAGAGGCTCCGGGAGGCTCTTTCGTCAGGTGGCGTCAAATAACTAAACCCCCACCGTTTTATTGGACGATCGGCACCCATCATCTTCATCTTTATCATCTAAGATGTGGATACACCGAATTTCATATGATTTTACCACTTTTTCACCGTTGAATTAGCAATGTAAAAAGTTCTATTGTCGGTAAATCGTTAATTTTGCACCCACCAATTCAACGTTGAAAAAGTGGTAACATCACATGAAATTCGGAGTATCCACATCTTATATGATAAAGATGAAGATGATGGATGCTGATCGTCGAATAAAATGGTGGAGGGTGTAGGTTTTTGACGCCGCGTAACGAAAATGCCTCCTAGGGCTCTTTCCTCCATTATTCTCTCTCTCTCTATATATATATGAAGAGATTCCCTCTCTTAAAACTAGAATAGTCCAACCCCTTCTGAAACTAATTTCTTATCTCAATTATGTTATTTTTAAAAAAAAAAATCTTTGCTCGTTTGAAATAATTATATGTAATCTATCATATCAATTATTTCAATTTAAATTAAAAAATAAAATTTATTGTTGTAGAGTAACTTTTTAAAATATAAATTGAGTTGGTTGAGATTTTTTTTATGATTTTTATATCCCTCGTCAAATTGCCTTTTATTTTAAAAACTCTTTTTTTAATCATATTTTATATTTCTTTCTCAAATCTATTAGATATCTCATATTTCTTCTTATAAAAATTTTCATCCAAAATATAAACCGATTTTATGTTAACCGTGGTTACTTTTTATCAAACTATGATCATTATCTATCTATACCACCCTTATAAACTTATTTGTTGATATTTTTGGTAATTAGGATATAACAATATGCAATGATAACATTTTTAAAGAATTAGTTAAAATAATACAGGTTTTAAAGGTTTTTCATAGGAATTTTTAAGTTTTAAAAATATAAATGTTGGCTATTTTAAATATTTTTAAAAAACTTTATTATCGAACTAAAATTATTTAAGATATTTCTCTAACAATTTTTCTCTCTCTATAATATTAAATAATAATTCAAATAATAATTCATAACCAAAGAATTTATCATATAATATAATCATGAACTAATATTATCATAATTTAATATTTTATTTTTCTAACAATATATTTAAATTTGGCCCAATAATTTTAGTGGTTAATTTATTATTTATTAAGCTTATATTAGCCCTGTTAGGGAGTTTTATTATACAAATGGAAGTTAAGGTTGCTTTGCATGATCTTAGAAGTTCGTGGTGGTGTGGGGGAAAATGGATGAAGTTCGTGGTAGTGTGGGGGGGGGGGGGGGGGCGAAATGGATGAAGTTCCTGGGTTCAATTTGAAATTTAACCAACTATTTATCAGATTAATCAATGAGACTACTACTATAAATTATTTTTAAAAACTCAATCAAAATAAATAAGTTACTTATCTATATCATTTGGAAAAAAATTATAATTTTTTCTCTTGCGTTTTCTTCTGTTGTCAAATTAATATTTATGATATTTTTAATTTTTTATAAATATATCTAAATTTAACAGATCATTATAAATCATACAACTATTTTTCTAAAAATAGAAAACAATATGTGTGTATGCTGATAGCTATAAACCATATTTTATATATGAAAATAGATAAGGGTATGAACTGGCAAAACTGTTACTGACTCTATTTATAAAAAAACAAAAAACTGGGGGGAACGGGCTAAACCATTCCCCTCTGATGTTTAGAGGATGGGAATACCCGTTCTCCGATTTTCCCAGGAACGCTAAAACCTTTTCTGGATACAGGAGGAACCCACCTAAACGGAACGGGCAGGTTCCCCCTAGGAACGAGGTTAACCATTCTCCGCCTTAAGGTTTGGAATGGTAATAACCGTTCCAAATGCCCCTCCATTAGTTTTTGTAAATTGTAATGACTTTATCAATTCTTCACGTGTATGATAAGTGCAAAAAACTAGTATAAATTTTCATCAAATTATAACTCTATTATCATCTTTATCGTCTAATTCGTTAACTTTAATCATTTCTCTTTAATACGAACGTTTTGAGTGGTAAAATTTAAGAATAAGTAAGGTTTATCAATGAATGGATTGAATTAATAACAATACAAGATAACATAATATATTTAAATTTAATAAACTGATGTATCCTCTACATGTAAGCTGGCTCTAATGATCAAAGGGTTTTCTCGAACAACACGAAAGATATAAATAGGGTATTTGCAGTTAATACGAGGACTGCAAAAGGGTATATGTGAATATAAAAGCTTAAGTTAACGGAATACATTAAAACAAACTACTAGTGAGATTATTAAATATTGGATTATTATTACTTTTGGGTTATTATAATGGGAGAAATATATGAGGTTGATATTATTTGTGACTTTTTTTTTTACTGTGCATTTTTTATTTTTGATTGATTAAGATTAATTTAATTCGGTGATTAGTATTTTTTTCTCTACTTCATTCTTACAACTATTTTTGTTGCGCTATTTGTGTCGTATAAAACTATTATTGGATATGCATGCTCTAGAGATTTTTATTGTATTAGATGCTGGGGATATATATGTGCATAACAGTCTTGCTCGATATGATAATATGCTATTTGGTTTGTTTTTATCTTAACATGTGTATGTATTTTACTTGTTATTACGTATCGTTAATGCATGTTGATAAAACACGTAGGATTCTTGCTTGACTACCAGTACTATGATGGTGATCATATTTGTGGGAGCTCGGTAGTCTATAAGCACATCCTTAAATGCTCATAGTCATAAAAGTATCGAGGCTGAGCATCGATATTTCAGAATAGACTAGTTTATACGTTTCTTATACCCGAAAGAGGAGATGGCCGTTTCCACAGCCATTAGTGTACGGCATCAAAGGTTGTATACATGTGCTCATTAGGTTATGAGTTATGATAAGCATAAAATATTGCATTTAATTCAGTATTATATCCCTATTATTTTAATTAAAAATTCCACTAAACGTGTGTATTGATTGTAACTGCGAATTACAGGTTTACGTGCGTTAAATGGATCAATTCAATCTGATTTAGAGTCAAAATTCGCTACATAAAGATTTGGAAACAAGCTAACCAAAAGGTCGGTCTAAACTAGACAACTATCCACTTCAATTACATGCAAGTGCGCTCGGGTTAAGAAAACGAAAAAATAAATATTTAATAAATGTTATAGAGAGGAGTCGAAAACACCACAAAAAGATGGGCCGCAGACACCTGAAGAATTTGGCTAAAAGTGGAGAATTTGACTACTTTCCGTCGACTTTTGTTGGCCGTTCGATCTAGGTTATTTTAACGATGATTCTACAGTTATGATCTATTGGATTTTTATATTAGTTTATTTATATCGTGTTTACGGACGGCAGAAACCCTCTCGTCCTTTTTATCTTCTCTAAAAACCCTTGTTTAGGTTATTTTTATTATGGATCATTGGTGTGGAGCAACTCTTTTATCAGTAAATTTATTTTAATTTTGTCTTTTATTATTAATTGCTTTGCTATATTTTTAATTATGTTGAGGTAATTTTATGAATACCTAGAAAATGATGTAGTTAGATCGTACATATGTGTGACTTGTGATTGATCTATTTTCTCTAGTGTTTAATTGATAATTAGATGAATCTTATGCTGATTATGATTTATTATTTCCTTTTGATAATTTATATAGCGAATTAAATAATCTATGATTAGATTACTTCGATAGGTTATGTCGAATAGCATATAATTTATACTCAGGGATGATAAAATTAGAAAAGATAATAAATTTATTTGGTTAATAAAAATTATATCTTTTTAATAACGATGATCTGAGTAGTTTGATAGCTTATGATGAGTATCTTTTAATCTATGCTTGCTTAGGTTTGACAGGCTAAGATGAATGTCTTATAATTTATACTTATTAAAAGATCGTATTTGTTAGAATGGATAGGGAGAACAAAGATAGATTAATCACATTGGTAGCATATATTAGAGCTAATGAAATCATAACCCTAAATATGCTTTCTTTATTAATTTAAAAAGTTGAATTTAATTTGCTTACTACTTATGTAGAAAACCCTCCTAGCTTAATTGGAAAATATTAGAACTTATATAAAAATTGTGTTATCTCTGTGGACCGACTCGTAACGCGTACTACAATCACTGCATGCTTGCGGTTAATTATTATTTTATGCACTTTAATTCATGCATCAAGTTTTTGGCGTCGTTGCTGGGGATAACATGTCAATTTTTAAGTTTTTATTATTGTTCTTTGAGTTATAATTTTATTTTAAGTTTTAGAATGCAGAAAACATGAATTTAATGGAGGAGGAAGCAGCAGAAAAAATTGGGGGTGGAACGGTTTAAAAATTTTGGCAGAAAGTAGTAGATTCCCACACAAACCGCCGAAATCTTAAGGTATTTTGGTCCCAGTTTTTTCAATAAGTCTTTGTCCTTCTGCCCTACTCGAATTTACTATTTTTCTACCATTTTCCGCAGGATATCTTTGCGTACAGCTAAATCTAGTTTAAATTATATTATTTGCTTGGTTGTCAGTAAGGTATTAATTTAGTTAAATCGGTTTTAATTTTTGGGTTATAAAAAAATATATTAAAAAATTAGTTAAAAAAATATTGATAGTTTTTTTTAACTGTGCATGAGCTATTGGATTAGAGATTCAAAACAATGTTCAGTTAGATTATATAATATAGATTCAACCATGACAGACCAACAAACTGAACTTCAAAACGCTTCAGTTCCAGTTTCTCTTAAGGATAGATACTACCCTGTAGGATCATCTTTACCATCACGTATTGTTTTGCCTCCTATAAATGGTAATCACTATGAAATCATATCTCAATACATTAGTATGCTTTCCAAATTCACTGGAATAGATTCAGATGATGCTTACATTTTTATAAATGAATTTGATGAAGTGTGCTCAATGATAAAATTGCAACAACTTAGTGATGACGCTCTCAAACTTAGGTTTATTCTATTTACACTTAAGGATAATGCGAAAAGATGGTTATGTAGTCTACCTGCCAACTCTATATTCACATGGGAACAATATGTTAAAACTTTCTTAAAGAAATTCTACCCTAACTATAAAACTGCTAAAGTAAGAAACGAAATTAATCAATTCCGTTAAACTGTAGGAGAATCCTTTTGGTAATATTTCAAAAGATTCAAAGAACTTTTAATTAAATGTCTACGTCATGGTATGGAAAAATTTAGGTTATGCCAAATTATATACGAAGGTTTAGAAGATAGGTCTAAAACCATGGTAGAATCAATGAGTCAAGAAAACTTCTTTACCAAAGATACCGAAAGTGCATAGACATTATCAGAAGAGCTAGCGGAGAGGACAATGCAATAAGAAGGATCTGTTGAATATAGTGCTTTCAAGGCAATTATTGGAATTGCATGTAGACGATTATGATAATTGAAAGAGGACATATACAGGTAGAACAGTTTTACTCGAAATGATAATACGTTATCTGGTTTGTTTTTATTATTGATGTGTACGCGTTTTACTTGTTATTACATCTCGCTAATATATAATGATGAAGCACGTAGGATTCTTGCTTGACTACCAGAATTATGATGGCGATCATATACGTGAGAGCTGGGTAGTCCATAAGCACATCCTTAAATGTCCCTAGTGGAGAGAGTATCGAGACTGGGCATCGATTTTTCAGAGTAGACTAGTGTATACGTTTCTATACCCCGACGAGGAGCGGAGACCGGTATCACAAGCCATTGGTGTTGTGTGTCACCTAAGATAGTATACAGGTACTCACTGGAGGTGAGTACACCGGACGGACTCACTGAGAACTTCTATATAGTATTATACCTATTGTTAGATAGCAGTTCACTAGTGGCATGAGTACAGGTTAGTCCTTTGACCTGAGATCGTTATTTTTCTTATGTGAGTTCTCACTGTACTTAGATTACTACCTAACTACGGCTCAAAAGAGTCATGCAAACAGGGTTTAGTTGGGTATAGTCCCGAACCACATGGAGGAAGTGAGCAATTGTCAGGGATTCATCTATCTTGGTATTAGGAGTCGATGGCACTCTATATTCGGTTGGCCATCACCATAAATACGTAGCCACGATGGATAGGATTTACTAATAGGAGTTCAATAGTTTCTCGGTTGGTGATGAGCTTGACTCTGACATGACTTATCGGATTATTAGGGGTCTGTCGTTATCCACCCCTTAGACCCGGTATGTGATACTCTTAGACAAAGAGACCGGACTATACGAAAATTGTCACATTCAGGCTCAGTAGAGTACGGACGGATTTAATTGTCGACCTCCCTTTCGGCAGATATCTGGGTAGCCGTTACGTACAGCTAGTGCTGCTGACGTGCTTGTGGTTTTGAATATATCCAGTAAATCACTGCCAGCGTATTGTCGAGTCTTTAGAGTCTCACACAAAGTGCTTTTCTGGTTCAGGTGATATGATGTAAAGGCCATATATTGATATGTGCAGGGGTCCGATTAAATACGTGTATTGGCTACATAGATTTTAATCGGACGGTTGATAATACTAGCCGGCATCCTCGCTAGCACCCTCGCTACCGCTGTCACCACCACCATCGCCAGCACCGCCAACGATCAATATCTCCACCATCGCGTGCCTCCCGAAAATCCAACCAACGCTACCGCCCCCCATCGCCACCCTCCTCTGTCGCCACCACCATCGGCTCTTGTCACGACCCGAATGTGGCACGTGACCGGCACTTAAATCACATGATATCTAAAGACATCGACGCGGTTCAAGTAAGCCGAAACCCGGAATCTAAATTCTTTTTGAAAACATTGGAGGTGAAGTTTAAAATGGTCATCAGATGGGATCAGTTTAAAATAAACATTTAAGTCTAACTAAGTATGTTTGAAAAGCATCTATGACGTTTTGAAATTTCGACAGCACCTCCTTTGTAAATTTTGAATAAAAACCTGCTACAACATAAAAGTATAAATAGCATCCCCAACAGAAGCTAGCTTCCACGCCCAAACGGCGGAGCAACCAAACAAACAATATACGACGCACAAAGGCGAAGAAAAGAAAAGAGAAACCAAATCAGTAATATAAACCGGTCAACTCCAAGGAGTACGACCCCCACACCACATAATTCTATGTCTCGCTTCTAAGTCCACAATATACCAGTTCTAAGTCGATGAAGTTTTACTAGATACAAGAAGAGGTGAATATACAAGTATGAGTACGATACAACAGTAACTCACCTGCCAAAACAATCACCGAAAAGAATGTGTGCCTCAAGCCGCTGATATTCCAAGCAGTAAAACCTGCAAGAAACTGTAGCACAACGGAGGTGAATTGCCAACTCAATGAATAAAAGTACATCACAAGGTAGAAATCGAAATGCACAACGATACCTAAATCATAAGTATAGTATTATCATATCCTGTACTAATATAATATATGATATGCATATATATCACAATACAACTCTATCTATCACATGAACTCAAAATAAAATATATCATATGCAATTGACCTGTATCTAGGTATGAACCCATAAGTAGCCAAAAATATATATGTCAAACATCTTCTTTAAAATAGCCGCGGGATTCATATGTCACAGCATAAAAGCAGACGTGATAGTATGAAATATAATAGGTATCTTATTTAAGATATATATCCTGCTGTTTTAGTGAAGAGTGTTAAGAGCTTTACAATTTAAAAGATCCCAGTGTCTTATCAGACACGCCAAAATAATGAGGCTATAGCTCGATTTTGAAATCCTTTTTAAATGCAATGACCCATAAGAAGATGTGCAGGTACTATCCCCCGGATCAGTCCTGGTCGGCTACAAAAACTCATAACATAACTGTATAGCTCATATGATAGAAACATATCAACATCTAGATGTCCAGCATTGACACCCGAAATCAGAAATCCCTCGTGTCCATCACCGACACACAAACCCTCAAATCTCTCGTGTCTATCACCGACACGCAAATGTAGATATCGTCGACATTATCTCAACAGATGATCGCCACCCAACATCCCTGGCCCCGGTCAGTATCCCCTGGATATCCGCCGTGCCCAAATCTAGTCCCGGTCAGTATCCCCCCGATATCTGCCGTGCTCATCTCTATCTCCGGTATCGAGTGTCCTCGCTAGGCTCTTCGCCTCTAATGCGGCCTTCCTGCCCCTCGGTCTCAACCGGGTCCACCATGTATCCGACTGTATACTCCTCCATTCAGTCCGGATAAGTAGCAAGTCCGAAACCGTATATCTCCCCCATTCGGTTCGGAAAAAAACAATCAGAAAATATCAAGCTCATGGTGGACGTCAGCTTATGGTATCCAGAAATATCAAGTAAAGAATAAGAATACTTGCATAGATCATTCTGATGATATATTATATATATATACATATATAACAGCGTTCCATACCACTGATATATATCATTAAAAATAAGACATCCTAAAAACTCATAAGAATCAAATATGAATACTCATGGTACTGGTATTCGAAATGCTTAACAGATAATAAGGTAAAGTACATAAATAAGTCATACAAGCAAATAAACGTATCAATTCTACTATGTCATGGCAATACTAATGATGTGTAGTGTAGCATACGCGTCTGTGCTCGTGCAGCATGGCAATCATTAGTATTTATGCTAGTGTTCTATAAGTGTATAAATCATACTTGTATCGATATTTACATACGCGTCACGTAGTATAACAGTCCTACAGTTACATGGCAGTACCAATGAGGTGTAGTGTAATATATGAGTGTGCTTGTGCAACATAATACTCATTGGCAGTTGTGCAGTGTTCTATCAGAGTGTTCGTATCACGGAAACGTATATCATCGATAAATATATCGTAAACATGTAAAGTAAATCTAAGCGTAATTATTAAATGTAACCACTTGCTATGTGCTATACTATTATTTTTAAAAATGTAATGAAACGTTGGTTTTGAAATAAGGATGCTGTCTTAGGTTAAAATAGCTATTCGTTTTGGAAATTGGTTGTAGGGTGTTTTTCGTCACCCCATTGAGATGGGAATACGCGCGCGCTTGTCAGGCACATTACAGATTCCCCCTGCCTAGGGTAGGCTGGGGTTTATTGATTATAGGGATCCAAATCTCCGGCAGCCACGGACTAAGCTGCCGTTAATTACCCTTCGCCGTTGGAGCGAGAGAACCTCCGATTGACGGGTGAAGGTGTTTTTAGTGTGGAGTACATGTAAAATGAGGGGGAAAAAGCATCCAAAGGACGCATGAACGCCAGCGCTTGGGCGCTTGGATTAGCGCTAGGCGCTTGCGCTAGCACCTCACATGCCCGGCACGTGGGCGCTCGGGCGCTAGCGCTTTGGGCTCTAGCGCCTCACATGCCTGGTACGTGGGCGCTCGGGCGCTAGCGCCTCACGTGCCCGGCATGTGGGCGCTCGGGCGCTAGCGCCTCACGCGCCCGGCACGTGGGCGCTCAGGTGCTAGCGCTGCACCTCACGTGCCCGGCACCTGGGCGCTCGGGCGCTGGCGCTTTGGGCGCCAGCGCCTCACGTGCCCGGAACATGGGTGCTCAAGCCCTAGCGCTTTGTGCGCTCGGGCGCAAGCGAAAAGAGGTTTTTTACCCCAGAAATAGGAGTTAAACTCCAAAAAGAGGATTTTGAGTGGAGTTGAACTCCTGAAGGTCTGGATTAGGAGTTAAACTCCTTTGAGGATTTGGGTCTTGGAATTGAACTCCCTAAAAATCTTCAGAGGTTCTTCTCTCTTAAGCCTGGGATCTTCTCTTGAGCCTTGGATCTTTTCCAAAGTGGGATTTTCGGAGATGGGTCTCCTTCTTCCTCCTTTTTGTTGGCCGGTTCTTGAAGAACAAGTGGGGTGAGATCTTTAAAACCTCCCTTTTTTGAGATCTAATGGAAGATCCAAGCTCCCCTTTGTGGGTTTTGTGGTGAAAACTATTTAGTTTTGGAAAAGGAAGAGTAAAACTCTTGATTTAATTCAAAAGAAAGAAGAAGGTTTTAGAACCTTGAGGAAGGAGAAGATCACAGATCTTGATTCTTTTTAGGAGAGAGAAAAAGTTGTTGAGATATTTTCATTATCTTTGCCTTTATAGGCTATACACTTTACATATAGCCCCTTGGGCTTTACAAAAATGGCATTTTGCCCATCTCATGCCTTATGTGCTATTTCTTTTTGCACATAAGCTATGGGCTTTACAAAAATTTGGCTTTATGCCCATTTTTCTTACATTTATTCATAAAATAAAAAAAGGAAATACACCAAAAATTGTTTATTACAAAATTTTTATTTTGGCATGGCGGAAGGCTGGGCGCTTCGTGTTCGGGCTCGACCCGGGCATTGGCCCACTTGACCTGGGCTTGGGCCCACTTGGTTTGGAGTTGAATTTAATTTTGACTTGGTCAACCGGGGTGTAAATTTCGACCCCAACAAAGTGCCCCCCATCAATAAATGCACACAGCATATGTGGGTCATGTGCATGAAATTGAAGGATCTTCTTTCACCTGGAGGCGACTTGATTTGGTTCCCACTTTTTGGGAAGCTGACACTGCCCTTTTTACGACATGGACGGTCGATGCTTGACGTGTCTCCGAGATGGAGTGTCTGGTTGACTTGATTCCAAGACGCAGGATAATTCCGACAAGGAGGTCGTTGCTGCCCTTTTAGCGACATGGACGGTTGTTGCTGCCCTTTTAGCGACGTGGACGGTCGGTGCTGCCCTTTTAGCGACTTAGACGGTTGGTGCTGCCTTTTTAGCGACTTGTACGGTCGGTGCAGCTCTTTTAGCGATCTGGACGGTCGGTGCTGCCCTTTTTGCGATTTGGACGGTCGGTTCTGCCATTTTAGCAACTTGGACGGTCGGTACTGCCCTTTTAGCGACTTGGACGGTCGGTGCTGCCTTTTTGCGACTTGGACGGTCGGTGCTACCCTTTTAGCGATGTGGACGGTCAATGCTGCCCTTTTTGCGACTTGGACAGTCGGTTCTGCCATTTTAGCGACTTGGATGGTCGGTGCTGCCCTTTTAGTGATTTGGACGGTAGATGTTGCCCTTTTAGTGACTTGGACGGTCGGTTCTGCCCTTTTTGCGACTTGGACGGTCGATGCTGACCTTTTAGCGACGTGGACGGTCGATGCTGCCCTTTTAGCGACTTGGACGGTCGGTTCAACCCTTTTTGCGACTTGGACGGTCGATGCTGCCCTTTTAGCGACGTGGACGGTCGATGCTGCCCTTTTAGCGACTTGGACGGTCGATTCTGCCCTTTTTGCGACTTGGACGGTCGATGATGCCCTTTTAACGACGTGGACGGTCGATGCTGCCCTTTTAGCGACTTGGACGGTCGATTGTTCTGATTTGACTTGCTCCGTTTTCTGCGGTGTAGTGATTTGACTTGTTTCCGAGGTGGAGCATGATTCCGCCAGGGAGGTTGTTGGTTGTCTTGCTGACCTGATATGATTTGGGTTGACATCAGTATCGCTATACTGGAATATGGTACCAGGAGCGAATCATCATCTGCCATGACAGGGTTTGGGGATTTTGGTTTTGGTTTAGTATCAGTATCGCTGCACTGGAATATGGTACCAGGAGCGAATCATCATTTGCCATGAGGAGATTTCTGTAGTTCCCAGTTTAACGACTTAGGGGTCATCTGTTTCCAGTTTAACGACTTAGAGGTCATCTATTCCCAGTTTAAAGACTTAGGGGTCTATTGGATTGGAGTTTGGAATTTTGGGGTTAGGGTAGGCATCAGCGTTGCTAACACTGAAGCACATATGCCAGGAGTCATTCATCATTTGCCTTTTCCTGTTGCGGAGCGATGGCTTAGGAGACAGGTGTTAGTTATATGTATGCCCTAGAGGCCATTACTATACATAGGATGTATATTGTAGTGGATGCTTGGACATATATAAGGATGATTTTCTTGCTCGATATGATAGTATGCTATCTGGTTACTCTTTACCTTAACGTGTACACTGATTGTCTCTCTGTTACATGTTGGTAAAGCCCTTAGGATGTGTACTTGACAACCTGGACTATGATGCGGATCATACTAGTGGGGACATGGTAGTCCATAAGTACATCCTTCAAAGTCCCTAGTCGTGGGTGTATCGAGACGGGGCATCGATATACCAGAGTAGACTAGCGTGTAGCTTCTCGACCCATATAGATGGGCGATGGATGATCCCATATCCATTGGTGTTTGACATAAGAGATGATATACGGGTGCTCAGTGGAGACTTGGTACACTGGACGGACTCGCCGAGAACTCCCAGATGGTATTATACCTTACGTCAGATGGCAGTTCTCTGGTGACACTGGTACAGGTTAGTCTGTAGACCCGAGATCGTCATAGAGTCTTGTGTGATTCCCACTATGCTTTGATTTCCATCATACCACGTCCAAGAGGGCGTGCAAAAAGGTGGCTTTTGGGTACAGTCCCGAGTCACATGGAGGCAATGAGCGATAAGAGGGGTTTCGTCTCTCCCGGTATACGGAGTTGATGTTGCGCTGTGCTCGATTGGCTATAACAGGAAGTCCTTGGCCAAGGCTGCTTTAGGGATTTACTGGTAAGTGTTTCCAGTAGTTTCTCGACCCGTTATGAGCCTCATATCGACACGACTTATCGAGTTATTGGGGTCTGACGTTTACCGCCCCTAGACAAGATATGCGACATATCAGACGAATAGACCGGACTGTACGGTAGTGTTACTCATTGGATTCACAGGAGTGTGAGCGGGCTTGCTCGTTGATCTTCTGATCGCTCAATACCCGAATGGCCGTTACGTTTAGCAGACCGCTTGCGGCTTGTGGGTGTTTGATATGATCATCACCTACTGCCGGCGTATTGACGAGTCTTTAGAGTCCTACACAGGGGTTTCCTGGCTCAAGCGAAACGAAATAAGAGCGCATATGAGATATGTGCGGGACCGAGAATAATACAGTATGTGATACTGTATTCTATTCTCGCGATTTGTGACATTGATCGGTTGTATGCGATATAGCCGGGTTATCGGATCAAGTGTTGATTCGATAAGTTGTTACTATTGATATTAGTCGGTTATATGCGATATGACAGGATCGTTAAATCAAGTGTTGATTTAATGATTTAATGTATAATTATATATTTGATATATTACTTTATATTTACTAGTATTGGTTCACTTAAGATTGATTTTCTCACTTGAATGTGCACATTGTTTATATGTGATATATGCAAGTGTACATGTTTGTATCACGCTTGATGATACAAACAAGTTGTGTGTATGAGACTTGAACCAAATCAAGGTTAGATTAGGGTTTACTATTTTCCTAAGCATATAACAAAAGAGTGTGACTTTGGTCAAAGTTATCAAGCTTCATGAAGCTTGATAAACATTGACAAAGTCAACTCTCTTTGTCATTTGCTCAAGATATTAGCTAATCCAACCCTTAACCTTATGCTATGGTTAATTCTCTACATGAGTTAAGCATGAGGGCTTAACTCAACCATGGTGCCATGATTAAAAGGATAAGTATTCATATTATTCTTTTAATTCATATGATTCTTTTCTTCTTCTTCATCTTCATCATACTCACAAAAGCTTGAGAGCTCCAATAGTGCCATGAGAAAAAGAGTGAGAAATCCAATTCTAAAGTGAACCCACTTCCTATTTCTTCATCCTTTACCACTTGCCATGTAGTATAGGGTATTCTTTTCACAAAGTTTTTGACCAAGTGAAGGAATAGCTTGAGTTTGAGTCTCCCAGACGTAGATCATCTTCGACCTCGAAGTCAACGACCTAGCCCGCTCATTTCTCTGACGAAACCATCGCTAGAGTCCAGGATCCGATGATCGCAACGGAGGGACGTCAACACGGAGCTAAAGAAATGGTGGAGCGGATCTACAAAGGTTGTAGTCCCTTTTCACTTAGCAATAAAGTTGTTTACTTGCTTGCTTTTCACCTAATCTCTAGTTAACGATCTTGCATAGGATTCTTAGGCACATGAAAAATTTGATTTTGGCATGGTTGATGCCTTGTGGAACCTCTTGAGTGTGCCTAGGAACCCTACAGTGGTATCAGAGCCTAGCTAGAGCTTTAGGCGAAGTGTAGACGATGTTAGAAATCCGATCGAACCCCGAAACCCTAACTCAAACCCTTCTCTGTACATTTTTTGAAAATGTGGATTTTTCTAAATTAAAAATATGCAGAAAAATCAGCAGGCTTTTTTAAGAGTTACTGTGCAAAACGAGTGCTTAATTCGATTAAGGCGCCGCAGAAACGCGGCAAAAGCATGGCTTTTGCGGCGGTTCCGCGGCCGTACAGTCACATTGTTAATTTATTTTTGCACAGTAACTTCCTTATTAGTTTACTGAATCTTCTGGAAATTTTTAATGTATACTCAAGTGTTGAGTTTTCTGGGTTGTATTGGGAGTTCGACGATTCGATCGGAATCTTTAAATTTGTCTGTGTTTTTCCGGATAATTTTTGAATATATTAAAAAGTTCGACCGGATATAAATACTCAATTTTTCCCCTGCCGGGAAATTTCCAAGTGTTGGATTTTTCCGTAGTTTGAAAACGTTCTAAGTAGTGCAAGTAACGCGATGGACCCTCTAGAAGACAACAAACCTTAACACGATTATGTGACCGTCTTGAACTGCCCTTTGAACCTTCGGGTTTGGGGCAGTACGGCGTGCCACATGTGAGGCGTTGGCTTGACCCTTCTACGGCTGGACCGTTGGTACTGTGGCATGAAGTGAATGTTTTTAAACTTATTTCATGGGTTGAGCTGTTTCGGGAAAACTTGGGTGTTTGATTGTTCGAGCGGAAAGTTTAACATTTTCTATTTATCTGGAATGTGATACAATATTTGGAATCCACAAGTAGTTATGAGATAACTGATTTGGATGTTATAAACATAGCACTTTAGTCTCACTTGATCAGTTGCCACGGAATTTTGATGCGATCAAAAGTCCGTCGCAATCACGTAGCGTACGCGGATACTCGCCGAGTAAATTAATAGACAGCCATGCCCCATAGCCCCGACCAAGTGACTGTAGGAGAACCCCGTCGCCAAAAGCATCCGTTCGGGTGCTCGCGGCAACGGTGTTTCGCCTTAGTGCACTTCGTCGACGGCATCCGGGGGTGCGGCCGTTTACTAAAGTTTGCGATGAGCATTCGATCAGTTTATCGGGAATCTTATTGAATTGCCCGACTTGATATTGAAAAGTGTTTTCGATATAGAGACTAAAATGCGGGGTTTATAATTGTTAGGCATGCGATGTCTAAGGAGTTTGCGGATTCCAACTGTTGTAGTTTTACACTTTCTTTTCTGTGACCGTAAGTGTAATATGTGATATCTCCGGTTTCGTTGCTATATGTCAACGACAATTGGGATGCGCATATTTACTTACGTTGATGACATGTGATGTTATGTGTTGCTGGATATGTTATATTGGATCGTCGCGTTTTGAATAGCCGGGGGTTTTATGTGAGATGAGAGTTTTTTCTATTTTCATTCATGTAAAATTTAATTGTATGTAATATTCTTTTATTGGGGCACTTCCAGGTTACGGAAGATGTCACCAATTGTATATTAATTATTTTTCCGCACTAGGATAGACCCAAAGAGGAGAGCACAAGTAACCGGGTTCTGGAGTCCAGTGGGAGACCAACTCGAGGAGTCGAGTCCGGGTCTCCTAACTCTAGAATTGGTAGGGTAGCTTGCCGCTCTCGTAGGGGTCTAGGGGTGTGGGTTTGGCTATTCATCGTGACCGTGGAATCCGTGTTTTATACAGGCTCGTATTGAAAACACGGACGTCCTAGTATATCCAATGTTTCATATGTTTCTTCTGCTGCGATATCTGTGATGTGATCATTTGATATGTGATGATAGATACTGTATATGATATATTATATAGACGTTACTTATGTTTTACACCCGCGCTAGCCCTGCCCCGCTCTGCCGTTAGTTACCTAACCTAACGGTGCACGAGGGGACATCGAGGCGAATGCGGATGACATAAGTGTACGTCGTATTTATCTGTGATGTTTAGGTGATTTAAATGATGGGAATTCATTAATGTGATTAATGAAAGAAAATAAACCTAAGATGTTGTGGAATCGAATTTTCAAAAACAGATAGCTACAGTTCTTGCTTTGCATCGCGGTGTTCCTTGTAGAACATCCTGCACCTTATTCGATAAGGAAAGGGCCGAGATCCCTTCACCGGGAGTGACCCCTTTAGCAATAACTGACAGATGCTACAACCCTCAGTTTGTCTTTTGATTGCTTCTATAGTTTTGCTTTGCACAGCGGTATATATGATATATCCTGCACCTTATTCGATGAGGAAAGGGCCGACAATCCCTTCACCGGGAGTGACCCCTTTAGCAAAACTAGAAAAGCCTCAAAAACACTCCATTTAAAATCACTCGATTCTACAACGATATCAAGTTCATTACGCAAAAGGTTTTCTTAAAAACCTGTCGTAGCCCTCCGTCATTTCAGATAAGTACTAGTTAGTATTCGTGCTACGTTTGTTGACTATGGTAAGGCGTAGTGTGCGGTAGCTAATTAGTGCTTATCTGTATAAGCATATGATGCGATTGGATTAGGGTAGTCGTGCGACTTTGTTGACTATGTTAAGGGTCGTGCGGGTGGGTTTAATTCAATCGGGAAATGACGGGTTGAACTTGACTAGCACTTATGATTTGTTGACTATGTTAAGGTCATATAGCTGCTAGGGGCAAAATAATATCGGGAATTTCAAGTGTTGAAATTTGCAATGAGATTGCATACCTTCTATGAGATAGTTGGATCCCGATACCCACTGCGAGTAATTATTACTCCTGGGAGAGTTTTACACATTACAATTAGCCGATTAAGTAGGTGTCTAGAAAGGTGTCAATGGGGTTACGCCTCTGGGAAAACGAGGTTTACTTTAATTAAGTCCGTGCGAAAGCACGGGGAACCTCCCTCAAAGTACCGACACTGGCCTGGCTGAAAGATTGGCGAACTTGTAGCGTGTAATTAATCCCGGCTAGTCTTTCCTTTTAGGGTTTGAAGGAAGATTTGATAAAAACAGTGGGAGCCATCCTGATTAGATAAAATAATAACCAATCTGATCTTGCAAGAGCGCACGCAGAATGTTTTCTTCTCTCTCTCTCTCCAGGTAGCGACCATGTCACGCCTTAATCAAGTTAATAATACGGATACATTGACCGAACCCGCTTGTTGTACTGAGCTGGGGAACGTTGGTCCCGCTCCAACTTGTAATTGTTATAAGACAGAGCAGGAAATTGGGGATTACCAGAATTCCCGTGCCGCCCAAACAAAGAAAGTGCATGAGATGCATCTCCTTCGGGTATGTTTATTACAAAGAACTGTTTCTCAGTATCCTCTGCGTCCTGGGTATTTGATACCGGATCAGGATCCCAGATATGTAATCAGTTACATGGGCTACAGAAAGGTAGAGAACTGAGAACGGGTGATAAGTTTCATGAGACAGAAAACGGTGCAAGTGTTGCAGACAGGTCTGTTGGTCACTGTCACCCTGTATTACCAGAATACATTGATTCTGAACGAATGATATTAGATACCGAACCTGATATGCAAAATCATATCAGTCTCTTTATTTAGATAAAGAAGGATATAATTTTGTATTGTTGGATAATGTTTTGAACATTTCCTATATCAAGAGTTGATCGGTTCAGGCACGTTATCTAAAAGCATTGACGTTCTAAATCAAACCACAGTTCTTAGTATATAGAACACACACAAGAAGAAGAGTTCAGAAATGAACAAATCCTTCTTGAGGCATTGTAGACTAGGTCATATCAATGCGACCCGACTAGCTAAAGTTACATTAAGATGCATATTTAAATCAGTTTGAATTTACATCTAGTGAAACTTGCCAGTCATGTCACAAAGATAAGATGTCCATAGCTCTGTTTATAGGAAACAGAGAAAGAGTTAGTGAACTCTTGGGATGATATATATTGATGTATGAGGGTCCCCTGTCTACACATGCCAAGATCGGTTCTTTGTACTTCATTACATTCTCTAATAATCTCTCAAGATTCAGACATATGTTCCTGTTGAAACACAAGTCCGAACCTTTTGAGATATTCACAGAATATAAGTTAGAAATAGAGAACCAAAAATGGGGTATAAGTATTATGTCCTTTGATGGGATCAAGGAGGAGAATACTTGAGCACGGAATTCCTGGATTATTCTAAAAGAGAATGAGATTCTCTCTCAGCATTACTCCTCCGTAAACACCATAGCACGATGGTATATCAGGGCGGAGCAATAACACCCTATGTGATATGGTGTGCTCTATGATGAGTACTACTGAGTTTCCTATTTCCTTTTAGGGAGTTATGCACTTATGAAGTTGCATACCTATTGAATAGGGTTCCGATCAAATCAGTTGCCTACCACTTCATATGAGATATGGAAAGGGAAGAGCCCATATCTTAAGTTTGTTAAGATTTGGGGTTGTCCGGCCTATGTCTAAAAAGCAAAATCCGGACAAGCTCGAGGCAAAGTCAACTCTGTAGAAGTTTGTTGGATATCCCAAGCATTCGCAAGAGAATATTTTCTACCTAACCGAGGAACAAAAAAATGTTTTGTTACTCAGCATGCCACCTTTGTGAAAGGGAATTTCTTGTGAAGAAATTATTGGTCATGAGGTAGAAATGGAAAAAGTTCCAGCTAGACAAACTGCAGCTGATGATTTGGTAGAACCAAAGGATTCAATAGAAACCAACGAACCTCAGCCTCTCCGCCGATCTAGTAGGTTTTCTCACCCACCTGAGAGATACTTCGGTTTCTCTATGACAGTGGGAGCGAGGATTGTATCGTGGGATGATGACCTAACTAGTTTCGAGCTGGCCATCAGGAGTGTGACTCTGTAAGAATGGCTGGACGTTTATCGATCTGAGATGGAATCCTTATACACCAACAAAGTATGGACTTTGGTTGCTTTATCTGAAGGGTTAAATCCCCATCAGGAGCAAGTATATCTTGAGAAGATTACTTGGTGTACATGGAAAAGTTGAGACTTTCAAAGCTAGACTTGTTAAAGGTTTGCATTATAGACCAGTTATGGCTTATAATGAAACCTTTTCTAAGTAGCTATGCTTAAGTCCATCCAGATCCTACTTGCTACGGCTACATACCATGACTACGATATCTGGCGGTTGGGTGTCTTGACTGCTTTTCTAAATGATGATTTGGAAGAAAGCGTCTATGAGTACACAGCCAGAGGGCTTCGTAGATAGTGGGAGCAGCGGAAACGTATGCAAGATGTTTTATGTGATAAAGCAGGCATCGCGGAGTTGGAACATCTGTTTTGATGAGTTAGTCAAAGAATTTGACATCATCAAAATGGTAGATGAACCTTGTCTATACAAAAAGGTAGTAGGGAGTATATTGGTGATCCTCGTAGAGTACGTGGATGACATACTCTTGATAGGGAAGAAGTTTCCTATGCTACGCTCGGTCAATCTCCGCTTATCACAAGGATTCTTCATATAGGATCAAAGTGATACCTACTAAATCCTGGGTTTTGGATCTATGAGATAGATCTAATTGGATGTTAGGATACTCACTAGTTGTAGTGAGAAGGTATCAATTGATCCTGGGTAGAATCACAGGAAAGGTTCCAGAGTGATAAGGATGACTGAATGTCAGTCACAGGCATTGTCTTTACCCTCAGTAAAGGGACGGTATGTTGGAAGAGTTCCAAGCTAGATACCGTGGCATACTAGACGATAAAGGCTGGATACATCGCTACCAAAGATGCTACCAAAGAGGCAGTCTGGGTGTATATTTGTTCATGAGATGAACTACGTTCCTCCCATTGTGTGACAATAGACTTGTGGCTTATGCCAAGGAATGCCCGTCCCATCAGTGATCCAGACATATTCTTAGGCAGTATCACCTGATCATAGAGATGGTTGATCTCCAGGGGATCGAGGTTAGGAGAGTAGACTCAGAGGACAACACGGCGGATCCACTCACAAAGGCCTTATCCCAGAGAGAGACTTTTATGGGATGGTTGTGTATGTGATACTACAACCACTGCTATCAGATGGCCCTAGTGCAAGTGGGAGATTGTTAGTTATATGTATGCCCTAGAGGCCATTACTATACATAGGATGTATATTGTAGTGTATGCTTGGACATATATAGGGATGACTTTCTTGCTCGATATGATAGTATGCTATCTGGTTACTCTTTACCTTAACGTGTACACTGATTGTCTCTCTGTTACATGTTGGTAAAGCCATTAGGATGTGTACTTGACTACCTGGACTATGATGCGGATCATACTAGTGGGGACATGGTAGTCCATAAGTACATCCTTCAAAGTCCCTAGTCGTGGGTGTATCGAGACGGGGCATCGATATACCAGAGTAGACTAGCGTGTAGCTTCTTGACCCATATAGATGGGCGATGGATGATCCCATATCCATTGGTGTTTGACATCAGAGATGATATACGGGTGCTCAGTGGAGACTGGGTACACTGGACGGACTCGCCGAGAACTCCCAGATGGTATTATACCTTACGTCAGATGGCAGTTCTCTGGTGACACTGGTACAGGTTAGTCTGTAGACCCAAGATCGTCATAGAGTCTTGTGTGATTCCCATTGTGCTTTGATTTCCATCATACCACATCCAAAAGGGCGTGCAAAAAGGTGGCTTTTGGGTACAGTCCCGAGTCACATGGAGGCAATGAGCGATAGGAGGGGTTTCGTCTCTCCCGGTATACGGAGTTGATGTTGCACTGTTCTTGATTGGCTATAACAGGAAGTCCTTGGCCAAGGCTGCTTTAGGGATTTACTGGTAAGTGTTACCAGTAGTTTCTCGACCCGTTATGATCCTCATATCGACACGACTTATCGAGTTATTGGGGTCTGACGTTTACCGCCCCTAGACAAGATATGCGACATATCAGATGAACAGACCGGACTGTACGGTAGTGTTACTCGTTGGATTCACAGGAGTGTGAGCGGGCTTGCTCGTTGATCTTCTGATCGCTCAATACCCGGATGGCCGTTACGTTTAGCAGACCGCTTGCGGCTTGTGGGTGTTTGATATGATTATCACCTACTGCCGGCGTATTGACGAGTCTTTAAAGTCCTACACAGGGGTTTCCTGGCTCAAGCAAAACGAAATAGGGGCGCATATGTGATATGTGCGGGACCGAGAATAATACCAGTATGTGATACTGTATTATATTCTCGTGATTTATGACATTGATCGGTTGTATGCGATATATCCGGGTTATCGGATCAAGTGTTGATTCGATAAGTTGTTACTATTGATATTAGTCGGTTATATGCGATATGACCGGATCGTTAAATCAAGTGTTGATTTATTGATTTAATGTATAATTATATATTATATATATTACTTTACATTTACTAGTATTGGTTCACTTAAGATTGATTTTCTCACTTGAATGTGCACATTGTTTATATATGATATATGCAAGTGTACATGTTTGTATCATGCTTGATGATACAAACAAGTTGTGTGTATGAGACTTGAACCAAATCAAGGTTAGATTAGGGTTTACTATTTTCCTAAGCATATAATAAAAGAGTGTGACTTTGGTCAAAGTTATCAAGCTTCATGAAGCTTGCTAAACATTGACAAAGTCAACTCTCTTTGTCATTTGCTTAAGATATTAGCTAACCCAACCCTTAACCTTATGCTATGGTTAATTCTCTACATGAGTTAAGCATGAGGGCTTAACTCAACCATGGTGCCATGATTAAAAGGATAAGTATTCATATTATTCTTTTAATTCATATGATTCTTTTCTTCTTCATCATCTTCATCAAGCTCACAAAAGCTTGAGAGCTCCAATGGTGCCATGAGAAAAAGAGTGAGAAATCCAATTCTAAAGTGAACCCACTTCCTATTTCTTCATCCTCTACCACTTGCCATGTAGTATAGGGTGTTCTCTTCACAAAGTTTCTGACCAAGTGAAGGAATAGCTTGAGTTTGAGTCTCCCCGACGTAGATCATCTTCGGCCTCGAAGTCAACGACCTAGCCCGCTCATTTCTCCGACGAAACCATCGATAGAGTCCAGGATCCGATGATCGCTGCGGAGGGACGTCAACACGGAGCTAAAGAAATGGTGGAGCGGATCTACAAAGGTTGTAGTCCCTTTTCACTTAGCAATAAAGTTGTTTACTTGCTTGCTTTTCGCCTAATCTCTAGTTAACGATCTTGCATAGGATTCTTAGGCACATGAAAAATTTGATTTTGGCATGGTTGATACCTTGTGGAACCTCTTGAGTGTGCCTAGGAACCCTACAACAGGTTTAGGTCCCTGTCACCTAAGGCTTTTCAATTTTATGAGCCGTAAGGGTCCCATAAAAGCATTTTGTCCCTACGAGTCGAAAGGACCTCGTAGGTGTACTTTCTCCTTAAGAGTCATGGGGACTCCCAAGTGTGTTTGTCCTTTGTGAGTCGTAAGGATCCCACGAAGGTGTTTTCTTACGAGTCGTGAGGATCCCGTAAGTTTGTTCTCCTCATGTATCGTGAGGACACGTGAGTGGGTCTTCCCAAATGGAGCATAATCCCAAGGGTGGAGACCAGCCGCGTAACTGGTGATTGCGGTGGGGCATGAGTATGCTAAGAATTATTTGAGCCCGTGGATTGTATACGGTAGTCAACTTGGGGACCAACCGTAAGGCCGGGAGAATTTTGAGAAATTGGATTTTGGTTGGCATCTGCATCGCTGCACTGGAATATGGTACCAAGAGCGAATCATTATTCACCGTTTGGGGACTTGGAATTTGGATCTTGTTTGGCATCAGCATTGCTTCTCTGGAATAATGCCAGGAGCAACTCATCATTTGCCCCGGGAGGACTTGGGATTTGGTGTTTTTTTTTTGGGTCGGCATCAGCACCGCTAACACTGAAGCAATGCCAGGAGCGACTCATCATTTGCCGTTGCCCGTTGGAGAGCGATGGCTCAGGAGACAGGTTTAGATCCCTATCACCTAAGGCTTTTCAATTTTATGAGCCGTAAGGGTCTCATAAAAGCATTTTCTCCCTACGAGTCGAGAGGATCTTGCAGGTGTATGTTCTCCTTAGGAATCGTAAGGATTCCTAAGTGTGTTGCTCCTTTGTGAGTTGTAAGGATCTCACGCAGGGGTTTTCTCCTCACAAGGTCGAGAGGACTTTGCGAGTATATTTTATCTCTTTTCACGAGTTTGCGCCGTTTCGGGTTTTCACAAACTCGCCGGCAGTCCTGCTGTTTTTACTCACGGAGCCCTTTCGGGTTTTCATCTGTGCCCGTTTTGCTTGTGAACATACCTTTTTTTTGTCGCTGGTGGGACTTTAAAAGTAGTCTCACCGGTAGGACTTGGGAGAGATAGGGGTCATTTACTCCCGTGGATTGTATACGGTTTTACAGGATGTATGATCTAGACCGTAGGGCTGGTGTGCTCAATTCACCTGTGACTTGGAGCATTCACGCGTAGTATTTCTTGGGATATCGGCCATTGATGGGTGGAATGGGCCTTTCTCCCTCGGCATTTATCAGTTAGTAGGATCATCCGTCAAACACTTTCTCGATAACGTATGGCCCTTCCCAGATTGGCTCGAATTTTCCCTTAGCATGTCAATTGGGGATGATCGGTCTTTTGAGGACCAACACCAATTCACCTTTCTTGAAAGCGCGGAGACGGGTTATCTTGTAATAGGCCCGTGACATTTGGGATCGGTATAGCTCCAAATTTTGCTGCACCGTGAGCCTCTTTTCTTCGAGGGCGTCGAGTTCTTCAAGCCGAAGGAGCACGTTTTCCTCCTCCGTCAACTCGTGTTGAACGACCATTCTTAATCTTGGAACTTTGACTTCGAGGGGGAGGACCGCCTCCACTCCGAAGAGCTATGAGTATGGAGTGGACTGAGTTGGAGTACGGTGCGTGGTGCGATATGCCCACAACGCCTTGTGAAGTTTGAGATTCCAGTCTCTCTTGTTGGCTGAAGCATTTTTCCTCAGGAGCTTGCATAGAGTCTTATTGAAGGCTTCGGCTAGCCCATTGGCTCTTGGATTATAGATGGAGGAATATCTCCAGTCTATCTTGTGCTGAGTAGCGAACCTTGAGACTTTGAATCTCTTGAAAGAAGGCCCGTTGTCAGAAATGATTCTTCTTGGCATACCGAAATGGTATAGAATATTATGCTGGAAGAATGTCAGAATATCTTCTGTCTTGACTTCTTTTAGAGGGACAGCTTCAGCCCATCTGGAGAAGTAGTCTGTTGCAGCCAGTATGAACTGGTGGCTTTTGGATGACGGAGGATCAATTGGACCAACTATGTCGGTGTCCCAAACTTCGAAGGGCCACGATGCCACCGTAGGATGCAGCGGATTAGGATGCTTGTGAATGAAATCACCATGGATTTGGTAGAGATGGAATTTCTTTGCATGCTCTTCGCAATCCCTTATCATGGTGGGCTAGTAATATCCAAGCCGTTTGATCTGAAGCCGCATTTTAGGGCCGGACTGGTGAGCCCCGCAGATGCCTGAGTGAACTTCTTTCATGACCTTTTGGGCTTCGGCCAATGACAAACACCTGAGCCAGAGTTTGTCATATGACCTGCGGTATAGCGTGTCATTTACAAACACGTATCGGAGGGCTCTCTTCTTCAACTGAATCCTCACAGATTTTCCTTCGGGCAGCTTGTCGTATCGGAGGTACTCTATGAAGGGTTCTCTCCAATCGGGCTCGTCTTGGATGATCGAAGCTTCTTCGGCAGGAGTGTTCTCTTGTTCTACGCTTTCTTCTTCACGCAAAGTGGCTGGAGGCAGAATTTGCCGGCTTCTAACTGTGATTAGAATTTCGTCCATGTCAGGATCGGCCAGCTCTTTAGCTAGGCGAGAAAGTATGTCGGCTTTTCCGTTCAATGCTCAAGGGACTCTCATTAGTTCAATATGAGAACCGTTTCATGAGTTCCACCACTCGGCTTCTGTACCGAGCTAACTCGGGTTTGTATATCTTATAGTCACCGCTTACTTGGTTGACGACAAGCTAGGAATCACCGTAGACTCATAGCCGAAGGATTTCCATTTCTATGGCGAGCTCCAAACCAGCTATCAGAGCTTCATACTCGGCCTCATTGTTTGTGCGAGGCTCGGTGAGAGCAAAAGAACGACGTAGGGTTCCCATTGATGGCGTGATGAACACCAATCCTATCCCTGCTTTTATCTCCGAGACACTTGATTTACTGAAGGTCCTCATTGATAAGGCTCCATCAAAGTAGAGCTCCCAACATGGCTCATCTTCCTCGAGGTGCAGCACTTGTTCGTCGGGTAGCTCGCAATTAAGCGGTGACCCCTCTGATACGGGATGAGCAGCAAGGAAGTCTGCGAGAGCTTGCCCTTTTACTGCTTTCTGAGGAGTATAAACTATGTCAAACTCAAGCAGCATGACAGCCCATCTTGACATTCTACCGGCTAGGCTTGCTTTGTTCATTAAGTGCTTGAGCGGGTCGACCCTAGAGATTAGCATGACCCGATGAGCAAGCAGATAGTGCCTCAGCTTCTTCACAGCGAACATCAGAGCCAGGTGATTAGTCGAAAATATTGTATATTTTACTCGGCAATTTCCTCATCAATTGCACTCATTTAGAAGTGTACGGTATTCATATTTCACATATTAGCAAATCGGTCGCAAAATATCAGATTACATGTATTAGACCTTAAAACCGGCATTTCTAGGGAAATTGACTGCATTGCATGGCATCGCAATATTTCTATATGTCGCAACCCGTGTTTCGAAGTCTGTGCAGGAAAAGGAGAAGCTCGCTCAAATTTACACCGCTCAAATATACGCCAACTCACTAACTTCAAATCTGGTATCGACCCAAAGGAGCAATCACAAATCAACATATCAAAGAAAGCTACAAACATCAGTACAAGACCACAACAGAAGCCACTCAGCCCAAGGCTCCAACTTGGCCGCGGAACCGCGGCCAGAGCCGGCTTAGGCCGCGGAACCGCGGCCAGAGCCGGCTTAGGCCGCGGTTCCGCGGCGGCTTGATGACATCATCTCCTGAATTTTGTACCACAATGCTTCACTCAGGGCCCGCTGCTCAGAAATGTGTCTCAGTTTCCATAAGACTCCAGGGGTTTCTGCCAGATCAGCAAACAAGGGTTTCCAAGCCTAATTAAACCTAGCTTAAACCCTAAGCTAGCTCCTAACAAACTACCTTCTAGAAGACTCAACAAACTTTTGGAGGGAACTACCATTTCAAACCTAAACCTAGGGTTTGGGAAGTCTATAAATAGAAGCCTAGACCTAGGGTGAAAGAAGGTGGAGATAGATAGAATAAAACCATTTTGTGATTCATTTTAGTTCAATTTTTTTAGCCAATCTCCTTCTTCATCTTCTTCTTCCACAAGTCTAGTGACAGGGCTTGTGTGAAACCCTAACCCTAACTCCAACTCCAAAAGTCAAGATCCCGAATACCCATTAAGCAAGAAGCCTTACAACCTTTAGGAGCGGAGCCGATCTTCAACGGAGCAAGCGATCCGAGCCGATCCACGACTCATGAAGCCGAGCGACGCCCGATCAACAATCTAGATTCTTCCTCTTGTAGTTCTTGAAGCGAATGTAATCAAAATTGTTGAGATAAATAAATGTGATATTCTTTTATCTTGTTTTCTTTAAATTCTGCATCATGACATCTTTACAATTCGTGAATATTTTCTGTGTGGTGATGTGTGAATAAAACTCCGCTCGTCGAGGAGTCGAGACGGTAATTAGAATGATGATGTAACATAGCTTAAAACAATTCTTGATTCCTACAAGTTTTGTAAGCCCTAGCAAGTTCAAGAACCGACAACCCATTTCGTTACGATACTTTCTTGAATGATATCGCTCGAAATTGGGGAGTTACGATCGCTTCTTGAAATTGCTAGAGGCTAGAATGTGAATGATATCGACAACAGAACAAGGGATAAGATGAAACCCTAGTTTCACGAGAAAACCCTAACTCTCGTCGATCATCATCGATCTAATATCAATCCTTCGAAGGACAAGAATACGAAATCTTGAGATTACATCACGTCTATAGACCCGATCGATTCCTACGAGCCTCTTTTAGATTCTTGACTGTTGATTGGAAATATTATCGAAACACCGATTCTTGATTGTTTATCATTTTCTTGATTCTTGAATATGAATAGTGACACTTGATATGAATCATTCTTGAATCATGTTTTCTTTTATCGTTACTTAACTTTTCAATTCAAGCATATCATAATACAAACAAATCGTGCAATCCCTGTGGACGATCCGCACTCATTCATGAACTACAATTGACACCGTAGTTTGATTGCGGTCAAAATATTCTTTGATTGTGAATTTTATTCATTTTCTAAAACGACACACAAAGAAATGGTCAATCAAAATGGTGCCGTTGCCGGGGACCTTTTGAATTGATTCATACTACACAACAGGAAAATCTATCAATCAAAATGGCGCCGTTGCCGGGGACTATTTGATTTGATACACACATCCAAGAAAATCATTCAATCAAATGGCGCTGTTGCCGGGGATCGCGCGCTAATTCGTTTTATATCATAGTTTGAATTGAAAGAATTATTCCATTGTTATTTTGAGATCAAAATTCGTACAAACCCTAAACAATTGTTGTGTTTCGTTGCAAGGAAATCTGGAGCTGTTTGGGAATTGATAAAAAATTTTGGAAAATTCCAGAGAGCTGAGGAAGTATACAGTAGCTTTCTGGTGAAAATTTGTGAAGTGATCACCTAATCCAACCGCGGAAGGGCAGCAAGAGCCAGGATATGCGGCGGAACCGCGGCTTCGTGGGGTGATCTCTGTGCAAAAATTCCTCAGGTGATTCTTTACCTTCTCCTCTCTCCTCTTTTTAGCTCCAACTAATACTTTGCTGCAAGATTCTTTGCAAATAATCGCAGCTTACAAATTGCAAAAGTAAATTTGTGCGTGATTTTGTTTCTTGGTTGTTTGCATTCTAAATACGGATATTAAGGGGCACGGCCAAATCCAAATTAGGTGGGGATTTCATTACCCTTCCTAGGCCCCGAAAACCACAAAACTTGCATCCTTATTGACCCACATTAACTAAAAGAAATCTAGAGATGACTCTAAGGACTGTCGCGCTCAATTAGGACAGAAGAGGGCCGTGGGTAATTCATTGCTTATCCGCGTTTTCTTGTGGTGCCTAAGGCGAGTGTGTCTAAGGCTAGTGGTTATTAATTAGGCCCACTACTTACGTAGTGGAGTACCTTCCCACTTACCCGGCACTTATCCGGCCACAGGGGGACAAAGAGGCAGTGGAGGATTCTATCCCGCGACTTGTCTTTTGGCAGTTAGGAGCGGTCTAGAGCCGGACCTAGGTGACCACTAGATTCTAGGGTTTGTGTGCTGCATTTGTTGTGTCGCATCATTTTCAAAACTCCGTCCCTTTTTCAAAAGCAAGCACCGCATTCATTTTTCCCCTAATTATAAGCCAACGCTGCCACTTGTACTAACCCTTTTTAGTACAAGATAGGCTGGACACGGGATTCTAGTGCCCGTTTAGTCCGCGTACCTTTTATCGACTCCGAAGTCGATATTTCTCCATTTACCTTTCCTTTACCTACTACCACACCCACACCGATGGATCCAAATCCATCAAACTTCTTTAACCCTAATCTGCCGCCGTCCGTTGGTGCGCAGAATCCACCCCGCATCTCTCTCCAGGAGAGGTGCTATCCACTTCGAGGTCCTCTTTCGACCTGCTTATCCACACCACCAGCCAATGGGGATAACTTTGAAATCAAGCCCAAGTATATCAATCTTTTACCCAAATTCCACGGACTCGAGACTGAGGACGCTTACGTTTTCATCACGAAATTTGAAAACGTATGCGCAATGATGGGTATGTCACAACTTTCAGTGGATGCGATGCGTCTACGACTTCTCCCATTTACCTTGTGCGATATAGCCGAGAAGTGGCTATATAACACTACCGCACATTCTATTACGAATTGGGGAGAATTCGTCGCTGCATTCCTTAAGAAATTTTACCCAATACAAAAGACAGCTCGAATCCGTAGCGAACTGAATCAATTTGCCCAGCTCCCTGCTGAACCATTCTCTAAATGCTTTGAACGTTTCAAGGATCTATTGGTTCAATGTCCTCATCACGGCATCCCGAGATGGGAGCTTTGCCGAATCATATATGAGGGCAGTAACCCTAACACTAAACAGAGCCTTGAAAACATGTGTCAAGGTACCTTCATGACTAAGGATGATGGGGAAGCTTGGCGATATTTAGAAGAGTTCGCTGAAAAGTCTTTACAGTGGGAAAGTCCATCATTTAGGAGTGGCAACAACCAATCGGATGTTTCCATAGGAGTTAGAGCTGACATTTCAGCTATACAAAAGAAACTCGAGACTATGGAAAACAAATTTTTAGCCGCCTCCCTTAATCAAATGTCACTTTCCAAAACTGTATGTGGCTACTGTTCTGATCCGTCTCACTTGACGGAAGAATGTCCGTTTCAAGGTCGTGAGCATACCAATGCCGCATTTCAAAGACCGAGAAACGATTCTTTTTCTTCCACATATAATCAGGGTTGGAGGAATCACCCTAATTTTGCTTGGAACCAATCACACTCTCAAAACACTGTTCCATACCAAAACAATTTCCAAAGGGTCCCTCCACCACAACGGCAACCACAACTTCAATTGAGTCAGCACCCCTTTCAAGCACATAATTTTCAAAATCAGGTCAACACACCTGCACTATCTAGTCCTTTACAGTTGACCGGAACTGATGAATCCTCTTCTTTTGCACAATACATGAATTTGGTCTTAACAAATATCATGCAAGTTTCGGCTGAAATGAAGTCATCTGTCGATAAAATTGAGAAAAACTCTGCGTCCCAAAACGAGAGTATTAAATCGATGGAAGAAGAAATTGCACGATTAAAAGGCGAAATGAGTGCAAGAGAGAAAGGGAAACTTCCAGCTCAACCCTTACCCAATCCTGGCTATTCACATCATGTGAATGCAATCACCACGTTGAGATCTGGAAGAGTGCTTGACAATCACCTTGGGGAAGAGTTTGATGATACTGATAAATCAATCAATAATACCCCGGCTGAGACCTTTCCTTCCACTTCTACCTCCAATTCTAACCCCAGTTCTTCTACCCTACCACCCTCTTCCGAGCCTATTCTCCATTTCCCAAAAGGCTCGCCACTACAGCCCACCTCTTTTTCCCCTCCACGGACGATACCCACTTCTATTCTGGGATCGGTTCCACACACACTTCCTTCTCCTATGATGGACCCAGCGCTTATTGCTAAAGCACCTTATCCTAATCGGTTAAGGGCTAACACACCAAGTCTACAAATGGAGAAGATCACTGAGATGTTTAAACAGGTTAACATCAATATCCCTCTTCTAGATGCTATCCAACAAGTCCCTGCATACGCGGAAGTTCTTAATGCCTTTTGCACTAGAAAGAGGAAGAAACAAATGCCCAAAAAGATATTCATGGCAAAAACAGTAGACACAGCTTTCCCCCAGCAATTACCAAGGAAACGTAAGGATCCTGGATATCCTACTATTTCCATCTCTATTGGGGAGAAACACATTAACCGTGCTCTACTAGATCTTGGGGCAAGTATTAACCTGCTTCCTTTCTCAGTTTATGAACAGTTAGGGATTGGAGAGTTAAAACCATCTCCTTGCACTCACCAGATGGCTGACCGATCAATCACCAGACCTAGGGGTGAACTAGAGGATGTGTTAATAAAAATCGGGGAATTTATCTTCCCTGTAGACTTTATTGTAATTGATACACAGCCTGTAGCGAACTCACGGAATCAAATTCCGGTGATTTTAGGTCGCCCCTTTTTTGCCACTTCCAATGCTATCATCAATTGTCGTAACGGTTCTATGACCCTATCCTTCGGGAAGAGGACAATTGAGATGAACATTTACAAGTTAGGAAGTGTACCCTCTGAACCTACTGCTCATGTCTGTTCTGTTGACTTAATGGATGTCGACAGCAGCGAATTTGATGACCCTCATAATACCGATCTTGACTCTTTTCATACGTTATTGTTTGACCTAACTATGTATCATACACATACGGACTCTTCCACCGAGATGTCCGGGTCAACTAACACTGATTATGAACTGCTTTTAGAGTCTGAAGATCACCCCGCACTTTGTGATGACATTATTCTTCGGGGTATAGATGAAACTTTTGAGGAGATCTTCGCTGATGAACTCGCATTTCTGAATAATACGGGTGTTGAGATGAATCATATTCCACTCACTGAAATTGAACCTTCACCCCTTCTTCTGAATTGTAAGAAGAATGCGAGTAATTCATCACATACACTGCATCGTCTCTCCAAAATGAGACGCACACACATTCTCTTCCACCACTTACCTTTTCCCCACTTTTTCTTCCACCAACCCGAGCACGGCATTGATAAATTTTTTGAATGGTTGGTGTTGACATTCGGTCTTTGCAAAGCTTGGCATCGACCACTGATTTTTGACCCCCTCATGTGATTTTCAAAGTTTAACATTGCATAACTCAAGTTTGGGGGGGGGGGGTACATTATCTGGCTCTTGAAAAGAAAATTTTTTACAAAATAATGAGCCAAAAATAAGTTTGGGGGAGGTTCTTCACTTAAATATTTTGCCCCCACTAATAAATTCCTCCCAAGCTTACAGGTTTTTCGAGATTTAGCGGATGGCAACAGTGAGGACACTGTTGAAAACAAGTTTGGGGGAGGTTTGTGCTTATTTTCGCATCATTTGCATATCACTTTGCATAAGCACAAAACATTTTTTTTGAAAACCTATAAAAATTTAAAAAATTTCAAAATATAAAAATATTTTTTGTACATAAATAAGATAATGAAAGTTTAGATAGTGAAAAATTACATCCATGAGATTAGAAAAATTTAAGAAAACCAAGAAAATTAGAAGTTTTCTTATACGAACTAGTAATAAGTAGTTATGAGCCGTTGTCCGAAGGGTTAGTAAGATGAAAGACGTCACTAATCTGAGGATAAAAATAAGTCTGAAAAATAGTTTCTATTCTGGAAGCCAAACATTTTGAACGTTGATACCCTGCTATTCGCACTTACACACGTCTTGAAGCCTGGGATAGTAGAGGATACCTTGAAATGCTCTTGTCTTAAAGCCAAAAGTATGAAGGAAATAAAAAAATGAAATGAAGAAAATATAAAGTGGTGAGAAAAATGGACACTGGTTTTGTTATCACCAAGGGCAATAAAAAAATATATAGCGAGGGTGCTTCTTCACCTAGTGCCCTAAGGCCAACTAGTCTGGGAGTCACTGCTATGCCTGAGGTGGTGCAAAACGAGGAAAATACACCAAGTAAGCAAGAACAGGAGTAATCGGTCGGTTAGTACCTCAAGAAGTATTAACGGTCGCATGAAAGTGTGTGAGCAATCTCATCTAAATATTCATTAATTAAAAAGTACTGAGGCTGATGAGCAAGAGTATGATAGCTTGAATTGAATTCTCCGGGTGTAGGGATGTTCTTTACACACACGCAGGGTTATATGATCGATGTTTGGAATAAAGATAGGAATGAAGAATAAGACGATGTTTTATTGAGGGAGGACGTGATTTCCGACATTTTTTTCATGACCATTAAGATAGGGCTCATGACAACCGAAAAGCTAGCTTAGTTGGAAACCCTAATTTTCAAAGCTTTTCTTTTACAATTCTTGTCTTTAAATGTAATATTCATGATCTTCCTTTTATTATTGGATTTTGTGGGTGCAATCCGCTGAAAACCCTCAGGAGACAACACTCCTCCTACTAGGAACACCTAGAGGTTTAAAGTCTTGTTGCACATGCTCAGTGCAATCGTGTTGCCTACGAAAGTGTGCTAGTTAGTTTTTTCTCTTTCTTTATTTTCTCCTTCTCTTTTTAATAAAACATTCGCTCGAGACGATCGAAATTAAGTTTGGGGGTATTTGATTAGTCAAAAATATTGTATATTTTACCCGGCAATTTCCTCATCAATTGCACTCATTTAGAAGTGTACGGTATTCATATTTCACATATTAGAAAATCGGTCGCAAAATATCAGATTACATGTATTAGACCTTAAAACCGGTATTTCTAGGGAAATTGACTGCATTGCATGGCATCGCAATATTTCTATATGTCGCAACCCGTGTTTCGAAGTCTGTGCAGGAAAAGGAGAAGCTCGCTCAAATTTACACCGCTCAAATATACGCCAACTCACTAACTTCAAATCTGGTATCAACCCAAAGGAGCAATCACAAATCAACATATCAAAGAAAGCTACAAACATCAGTACAAGACCACAACAGAAGCCACTCAGCCCAAGGCTCCAACTTGGCCGCGGAACCGCGGCCAGAGCCGGCTTAGGCCGCGGTTCCGCGGCGGCTTGATGACATCATCTCCTGAATTTTGTACCGCAATGCTTCACTCAGGGCCCACTGCTCAGAAATGTGTCTCAGTTTCCATAAGACTCCAGGGGTTTCTGCCAGATCAGCAAACAAGGGTTTCCAAGCCTAATTAAACCTAGCTTAAACCCTAAGCTAGCTCCTAACAAACTACCTTCTAGAAGACTCAACAAACTTTTGGAGGGAACTACCATTTCAAACCTAAACCTAGGGTTTGGGAAGTCTATAAATAGCCTAGATCTAGGGTGAAAGAAGGTGGAGATAGATAGAATAAAACCATTTTGTGATTCATTTTAGTTCAATTTTTTTAGCCAATCTCCTTCTTCATCTTCTTCTTCCACAAGTCTAGTGACAGGGCTTGTGTGAAACCCTAACCCTAACTCCAACTCCAAAAGTCAAGATCCCGAGTACCCATTAAGCAAGAAGCCTTACAACCTTTAGGAGCAGAGCCGATCTTCAACGGAGCAAGCGATCCGAGCCGATCCACGACTCATGAAGCCGAGCGACGCCCGATCAACAATCTAGATTCTTCCTCTTGTAGTTCTTGAAGCGAATGTAATCAAAATTGTTGAGATAAATAAAGGTGATATTCTTTTATCTTGTTTTCTTTAAATTCTGCATCATGACATCTTTACAATTCGTGAATATTTTCTGTGTGGTGATGTGTGAATAAAACTCCGCTCGTCGAGGAGTCGAGACGGTAATTAGAATGATGATGTAACATAGCTTAAAACAATTCTTGATTCCTATAAGTTTTGTAAACCCTAGCAAGTTCAAGAACCGACAACCCATTTCGTTACGATACTTTCTTGAATGATATCGCTCGAAATTGGGGAGTTACGATCGCTTCTTGAAATTGCTAGAGGCTAGAATGTGAATGATATCGACAACAGAACAAGGGATAAGATGAAACCCTAGTTTCACGAGAAAACCCTAACTCTCGTCGATCATCATCGATCTAATATCAATCCTTCGAAGGACAAGAATATGAAATCTTGAGATTACATCACGTCTATAGACCCGATCGATTCCTACGAGCCTCTTTTAGATTCTTGACTGTTGATTGGAATTATCGAAACACCGATTCTTGATTGTTTATCATTTTCTTGATTCTTGAATAAGAATAGTGACACTTGATATGAATCATTCTTGAATCATGTTTTCTTTTATCGTTACTTAACTTTTCAATTCAAGCATATCATAATACAAACGAATCGTGCAATCCCTGTGGACGATCCGCACTCATTCATGAACTACAATTGACACCGTAGTTTGATTGCGGTCAAAATATTCTTTGATTGTGAATTTTATTCATTTTCTAAAACGACACACAAAGAAATGGTCAATCAAAATGGCGCCGTTGCCGGGGACCTTTTGAATTGATTCATACTACACAACAGGAAAATCTATCAATCAAAATGGCGCCGTTGCCTGGGACTATTTGATTTGATACACACATCCAAGAAAATCATTCAATCACCAGGCATTGCTTTTCAATCGGGGAATAGTTGTATTCCGCCCCAACTAATGTTCGACTGAGGTAGTAGAGGGTATTTTCTTTTCCTTCCTCGTTGTTCTGGGCAAGGAGCGCACCGAGTGACTCATCTAGCGTGGCAGTGTAGAGAATCAGCGGTTTATTTGGAACGGGAGCGGCCAGCACTGGAGGGTGCAATAAGTATTGTTTGATGCTTTTGAACACTTCTTGACATTCGGAATCTCAGATAATAGGAGCTCCTTTCTTCATAAGCTTTGAGAAGGGCCTACATCTCCCCGATAAATTTGAGATAAACCTCCGTATATAAGCAAGCTTGCCTTGAAAAGATCTTAGCTGCGTCAGACTCTTTGGAGAGGGCATCTCCATGATGCCCTTTATCTTTGATGGGTTAACTTCGATCCCTCGATGTCGGACAATGAAGCCTAGGAATTTTCCCGATGACATGCCAAAAGCGCAATTTAGAGGATTCATCTTTAGATCGTACTCCCCCAGTCTAGTGAGAACGGTCCTAAGATCTTGGATGTGATCGTCCTTGGCTTTAGTCTTGACAACCAGATCATCAACATAACATTCGACGACCTTATGAATTAAGTCATCAAAGATATTGGTCATTGCCCTTTGATATGTAGCACCTGCATTCTTCAGTCCGAACGGCATTACTTTGTAGCAGTATATTCCGATCGGGGTTCGAAATGCTGTGTGCTTCTCATCCTCAGTCGACATCTTGATCTGATTATACCCAGATGAGCCATCCATAAAGGTGAACAGCTCGTAATTTGAGGTGTCATCGACCATCATTTCCATGACCGGTAGCGGGAAGTCTTCTTTAGGACAAGCCTTGTTGAGGTCCTTGAAATCGACACAAACTCTGATCTTCCCATTTTTCTTCTTCACTGGGACTATGCATGCGATCCAGTCCGCATATTTCTCTTTCCCGATGAAGCTGGCATCGATGAGCTTCTTGGTTTCCTCGATGACCTTTTCTTCTAGTTCCCTTCTCATTCTTCGAGGAGCTTGTTTGACTGGCTTAGCATCAGGAGATATAGCCAGTTTATGCACGGCCACTTCAAGGGAAAGGCCAGGCATTTCTTTGTACGTCCATATGAAGCAGTCGACGAACTCATGCAGCATGGCAGTTATCTGCTCTTTCATTTCCTCTGACAAGAGTGAGCTGATGTAGGCTGGACTTAGATTATCGGGCGTTCCTAAATCAATCTCGGTTAGCTCGTCAAAGGTTGCTTGTCCGCCATCTTCGAGCTCTTAAGGAGCTTTTTCTGGCTCGGCTATCTCATCATCATCATTTGATCTTTCACTGGCTTCACCAATATGGATCATGTAGCATGCTTTGGAATCAGGTTGAACGAAGCTTATGCCCCGTCTATCTAGAATCTGTCCATCGATGAGTGCTCGGACCTAGGGCGGATGCCATAGCCCTTCATAAAATTTTGCTTCGGACTCCGTTTGATATAACCGGCATCCACACCTTTTGAAATATTCCCGCATCTTGGGCGCATAGTATCTGGGATTAAGGACGGCCATTATGCCTCTCTCATAGGGAAGGCACGCGACAGACAAATCGTCCGGGTGCACAACAGGATTTGACCCATAAAACAGGATGCCCTTCTGTCCACTTTTCCTCCCGAGGACGTAGAAAGTTTTCAGCTGGTCCACGGTAGAGACTGACAATGCATCGAGCTCTTTGCACATCCGCTCCGGCACCCTTGTGATGGCTAGAGACCCTTCTGCAACTTCAAAGGTCTCTCGTAGCTTCGCTGTTCGCTCGACAGCCCGATTTGCACAGCTGTTGCAAGACGGATCTTCTTCTTCTGATTCTTTAGTGTCACTGCCTAAACGAGGGCAGATTTTGCTGTCGGATGGACCTTCAGTATCAGATTCATCTGTATCGCTACCGAAATGAGGGAGGGTTTTACGGAAGGACGGACTTCCAGTGTCGGACTCATCAGTGTCACTGCCGAAACGCGGACGCACATGGGGGTTTCTGCTTTTGAAAGTGACAGCCGGCTCAGACTTGCTTTTGAGTTTTGGGGCTGCTCTGTCTTTGGTCAGCTGTGGCTTAACACTTTGGAGGTTCACAAAGTACCGAAAATCTTCATATCGGACTTCATGCACACTGAATGGCTGGATGTCTCCGTCAATGCATCTTTCTTCACCCTTTTTAGTATACTTCATGCATTGATGGAACGATGCCATAATCGTGGAACCACGGCCGTCCTAAGAGAATTTTATAAGACATGTTAGCGTCGATCATGTATATCTTAGCTTCAGTTTGCAGATCCCCAAATTTAATTGGCAAAGCTATAGACCCCAGAACTTGCTGGCAGTTTTGATTGAAGCCTTGAATGACAATCCTTTCCCTTGACAGGTGTCGGACGTCCATCGACAAACTCTTAAGAGTCCACAAGTTCATGATGTTCACTGAGGACTCCGGATCAATCAATATGCGATTAATCTGATCTCCGTCGCTGTACCCGGTCACGTAAAGAAGCCGATTATGCTCAACTGTTGCCAGTAGCAAGTCTTCGTCCTTAAACATGACTGCGGCAGCATGCAAAGTGTACTGGGCTTCTTTCATATTAATTTCCGCAAAGCGAGCCTGATACCGCTCGGGGTTTTGGAGAGCATGAATGAGAACATCTCTAAGCTCCTTAGATAGGACCAAGGCATTGTAGATGCTCAGGAGAGACGGAAGCTTCCGAAGATGAGCCAAGACATTATAGTCCACTGAGGAAGGACTTGAGTTTTCATTAGCCGGTTATCTGCCATCTTCCTCATTAGCCACCTGCTTTTCCTTTCCTTTTGGGGCGTTGCCCTGATTCAGCGGTAGAGCCCTGCTGCTTCTGAGCTGGATTTGATTGGCCTTTGTGGCGAGCTCCTCGTCCTCTTCGGGAAAATAGAGTTCCTCTTCAGAGTCGATTCCAAGATAGATGGCGTAGCAGGTCACTATAGGGATCTCTTCATTGGAGTCTTCCTCTAGCTCTTCCAGAATTTCAGCCGCTTCTATAGAGAGGAACTCCTTAAATTGAATCAGAGTTCTTTCCTTCTGTTCATAGTCTTCGAGGGAATCGATATATTTTTGAATGGTCGATCTCCTTGCAGACTCTTTTTCGTGCCGAGCTGCACTTTTCTTCTTTTTAAGCTGTTTAGATTTTGAGCCTGATGAAGCCGCATTGGCGGCTAGAATGGTAGGCTTCTTCTGCCCTTCCCACTCCATCCTGGGCTCTTTCCGAAGTAACTTTATCATCTTCTTCGTCTTATTAGATATGTGCGTACCCCCACGGAGGCTACGGCGAGTCCGTTTCATTTCCCACGGCAGCGGGTTCGGCTATCTGCTCCCAGAAGGCTTCAGCTTCTGTCTGTATAAAGTTGGTGGTTGCAACTTGATTGTTCACCAACACACTTTTGGACAGCTCGAACTCTCCAGCCTTGTACTGCTTCTCAACCCGGTCCTTGAAGATATAGCAATCCTCGATCGCATGGCTCACTACTCGGTGGTACGGGCAATACAGGGGATTGTCAGTCATTTTTGCTTCTTGAGGTCTTTTCGACTCCGGCAATTGTAGACCATTGTTCAAGGCATCTTTAAATATCTTACGGACCTTGTCTCTTCTGAAAGAGTAAACCTTGTTCTTTTTCTGCTCTAGGGAAGTCCCATCTCCTCCCAGCAATAGCTTTCGAGACCGGTTGGTTTTTGAATCGCCTGCCCTTCGCTTGTCTTCTTTGTCGGACGCATTGAAGACATTAGTACTGCTGGAACTCCCGCTTCTACGGTTTTCGTCCCGCTTTCTTTTCCAAGTCTTGTCTCTCTAAGAGTCCGGGGTAGACTCTTACTTCGAGCGTTCCAGCATTTGGACTTTCTTGGTTAGCTCTTAAAATGTCTTGAGGCCTGCTGTACACAAGAATGGGACTATCCAATTGCTGAGGTTCCCAATGAGAAGGCTGACGGACTGGTCCTGCTCCAGCGGCGGTTCGCACTTGACTGTGAGATTACGCCATCGGGCGATAAAGTCGGTGTTGCTTTCACTCTTCCCCGGCTTGGTCCTCACAAGGTCAGCAATGGAGATTTTATCACTGACACTCATGAACCTTTGCCGAAACAGAGACTCCATTTAGGCAAAGGTAATGACGGACCCGTCTGGTATACTCGCGTACCAGTCAAAAGAGACACCGGTCAGGCTGTTGACAAACTGATGAAGAAGGAGCGCATCATTGCCCCCTGTATTTCTGCACGATGCTTTAAAGTGAGCGACGTGCTGATTTGCATTTCTCGTCTCGTCGAATCTTCTGTACTTAGGAATGACGTAGCCGCTCGGGAACTCGATCAGATCATACTGTGCGGGATACGGCCGCCCACTACTGCCAATTTCTTTCTGAGCTTCAGCTTCGGCCACTAATGTTTTAACCTTGCTGGTGACCAAATCCATTATCCGATCTTGTGTTAGTGGGATAGTGTTATCTAGGGCCAAGGCGTCCCTAGAAGTGGAATGTGGCCGGCTTTCGTGCAGCTCGAACAATTTTGGACCCAAAGGGACAGGCATCGGCCGCTTCGGATTGTCATCATCCGGCTCATGAGTAGCGACTTGTGCTTGATTGGGAGGCGCTCGAGCAATTTGAGCCATAAGCTGCATCACAACGTTAGTTAGGTCATCAATTTTTGAATAGAGCTTGGACATCTCTTTATCTTTGCTCCTGAGCTGTTTTCGAAGCTCTTGAAGCAGCTCTTGCTCCGCGGTCCTGAGGCGGAAAGTCGGCTCTTCCTCGCTGTCCGAGCTTGACTCTATATGGACTGAGAGGTCTTTCTGCCTATCATCCTCATCGAGAGGGTTTTTATCATCCAGCGGAGGCGGCTGTTCTTGGGAAGCGGCAACCACATTCAAGCCATATTGGGCTTGGGATGTGGTAGCCCCATCCTTGCTTTTGCTACGAAGGTTGTCGCTGGGGCGCCCGCCCTCCATATAGACCGTATGGATAATATATCCAGCCATCTTTTTGTTATCGGCGGCTGATTTCACGGATCGCTGTCTTGACCCCCCCTGTTTCGGTAACGAGCGGTCGATTGAAGGCGGCTGGCCTTGCCGGATTCTTGAATGGTGCTGATGCTTCCTTTTTGGTTTTGCCCCACTGTTTTCGCGTGGCACAGAGCGCCTGATAGACTCTTGATGAGACAGTGTCATACTTTTTCTGTAGGTGCCGGGACACGTCTCTTCGTAGCAACGTTCGGACCGATGTCTTCTTGATTCTGGCGGTCATAGCATTTTTCTGAACCCACTTCAGAGGTTCGAAGGAATTGCTGATTTTTACGGCCGACTCAACCGTCGTCGCGGAGTAACCCCACTCTTGGATCCTCACAAGATTCCATATGGCCGAAGTCCTGGCCCTCTTGTTGGCTCGATACCTGAGCTGCTTCTGCCTTAACTTTTCTGTTTTAAGCACTTGGCAGACTTTGGCTCTTCGGGAAGACGCCGTAGACTGAGTGATAGAGAGGCTGGAGAAGATGCCCGATCGTGCATTTGTTGGAGTCATCGCCTGAGCTCGTCCGCAACGTTTGATGTTGCCCTTTGTACCGGAAGTCTTGTCCCCAGCTGGAGCACCAAAGAGTCGTTCAGAAATCATCTTAAGTTTCGGTTGTGGTTCCTTAGCGATCACTACATTCGGCCTCTTGCCCCTTAAGACCGGCTTGGACACCTGTTTTGCCGGGATTTCTGCCAGATGAGTGCTTCCGGCGGGGTAGATGATGATGGAACCAAACTGGTGGGGAAGTTCCTCCCACTGTCGACTGAGGTTTGAGGGGAGAACCACACGAGTATTGATCTTGACCATGTACGGAATCGGGGTCGTATCAGAGGCTGGATCCATCTTAGGAGACATTGTCATTGTAAGTTGATTGCTGCACGAAAAAAAATATTATTTCAGTACAAACATCGGCATATATGTTAAATGAGTTCGCATGAACACTTGACCCGAGATATGGGAGGAGAGAAAGGTCGCACCGGGCGTGCCAGAATCTGTAGGGTGTTTTTCGTCACCCCATTGAGATGGGAATACACGCGCGCTTATCAGTCGCATTACAGATTCCCCCTGCCTAGGGTAGGTGATTGTTTGATGTTTTATGCGTGCTTTCGCTTTTAAAAGATGAATCAAAGAATAGTTAATCGCAATCAAGAACGGCGTCGCTTGGTAGCTAGCCGGTGAGTACGGGTCGGTCCACAGGGATTTTGTGTATTTTCTAATTGTTCTAACGAGTTAATTCCAATTGTGATAGGATTGATTATCACTAAAAACTGAAATGAGTTTGATTAGGTTTAAAATCTTGCTAGGGTTAGGTTTAGGTTAAGTTTGGAAATTCAATATTCCTCATCACTTTCTATGCCCTAATTAAGATCTATTTAGGTGTTATGGTAATAGTTAACAAAGTGGATTAGTACCATCGGGAAGAAACTAGGTTTCTTCCTCTAGGTCCTTGTCCGTCCTTTCATAACTCTTACCCTAATCTCCATGGAAAACATACACAACCGGTCTTTAACTACGGTATCACCGCTACCTCGTAGGATATGGTGCTGTAATGAGCCGTGTGTGTATGTATGCATGGAGTCCTATAAAAATGTATGATGGGCAAGAAAGGGGTGAGAGATTTTCATCTCTCAAACATTTCCTATTCCTAACCCTAACAAGTGAGGAACTACTCACTCATTAGGGAATTGATAAAAAAATTTATTTTTATATTTTTTTTTAATAACCTAATTATCTAATCTACGGCAGATAATTAAAAATGCTAAACTAGGGCAGATAAATAAAATTAACTAGGGCAGAAAGGAAAATTAACTAGGGCATAGAAAAGAAGGACTTACTTTATTTGATGCACTCTTCAAACAATTACAGCGAATTAAAATTCTGAATTTAGATGAATAAAATGAGGCACAAGAAGAGGCATGCCCTCAAAAAGAGCATTAGGATTTCTATTTATAGATCATAGAAACCCTAGGGTTACATTCGATACAGATCTGCATTTACAATTTTACCCTAAGAAGACTAGTCAACGCACCGCCGCACCGTTGAAAGATGCACCGACACGTGCTCTATATGGCCGCGGATCCGCGGCAATAAGGCATGTTTGGCCGCGGTTCCGCGGCCATGTTGTGGGCTTCTTGGTTGGATTTTTCTGGGCTTTTTTTGGTTGCATTTGGCTTCTTGTTTCTTCACTTGGTTTCTCAGATTGTCTTCTAGTTTTCTTCCAGATTTCCACAGTGCATAATGTCGTGTGTAAGTCGACGTTAGACACCCTACATGATGCGAGGAGGTGGAATAGGTAAAACAATCATTTTGTTTGAGTTAACATCGACTAACTTTACGGATCTTTGCTAAACCCTAACTAACAACTATCTAGAAGTGATTAGCTACTATGATAGATGATTATACCTAAAGATTCAAGTCCTTCTTATTCTTGTAGTTCACTTCCTCGTCGGCCTCCTCGATGTGATAAAAGATCCACCCGAGAGCTATTCTCCAAGCTTTAACCTCTCACTTGAGGTAACTAGGTGGCTTTGAGTGCTAATCAAAGTAACCTAGAGGATATAGAAGAGTATTAGGGATCTATTAGTCTTGCTAACCCTTGGATCTCAACACATGAGAGGATTAGGGTTAGTTCTTTGAAGAGAGAGAGCTTGAGGAGAGAGAATGTGAAAGTGAGAATGAATAAATATCTTAAGTCATTTGGATAAATAATGAAGCATCAAAATATCGAGAAATAATATCTCAAAATATCAACCATGCTTCATTAATTACTTTGAGGTGAATCACCTCATGACTCATGATGTAATTAATGCAAATTACACATCATCTCCTCCACCTCATTAAGCTTAATTCATAAATGAATTAAAACATAATGAGTCTCCTTTCTTCTAGAAGCTTCTCGAGTAATTACGAGAATGCCCCTCCTATCCGTAAAACACGGAAAAACTAAGGCTGTATAAATCCAATAATCCAATATTAGAACCTAGCTTAAACTAAAGCCCGCTAGTAAAAACTGTCCGAACATCGTACGTGCATAAATGCACGTATGTGTCCGAACCCTGTCATAAAACCATATGACCTCTATATCGTTTCGCCTGAAGTAGGGAAACTCTCTGTGTGGGACTCTAAAGACTCGACACTACGCTGGCAGTGGGTTTAGCCACAGGCCGCAAGCGGTACTAGCTGTACGTAACGGTCCCCAGGTAGATGTCGATAAGGAAACCCATCCGAACTCCTACTGAGCCTGATGTGACAATCTCCGTACAGTCCGGTCTGTTCGTCTACGACTATCGCATATCGGGCCTAGGGGCGGCAAGCGTCAGTCCCCTAAAAGGCGGTATAAGTCGTATCAGAGTGAAGCCCATTACACCTTGAGAAGCTACTAGAAATCCTACCAGTAAATCTCGTTTGCCCTGGCCAGGGACTTTGCGTAATGGCTCTCCAAACACAGCGCGATATCAACTCTCAATACCGGGAGAGACGAATCCTATCTAACCGCCACTGCCTCTAAGTGCTTCGGGACTGCACCCAACTGCTACCTGTTTGCACGACTCCTTTGAGCCGTGGTAGGGTAGCAATCTAAGAACAGTGGGAACACACTCGAGACGAAGCAGCAGTGTCAAGTCTGCGGACTATGATGTACTCATGTCACCTGGGAACTGTTAACTGACGATGGGTATAATACCAACCAACAGTTCCCTGTGAGTCCTGTTTGGTATACCCGTAACCCAACGAGCACCTGTATACTATCTCCAGTACAACGTACTGATGGCTGTGGGACAGACCATCTCCCCAACTGGGATGAGAAGCGTACACACTAGTCTACTCCGGAGTATCGATGCCCTGTCTCGATAATCCTACGACTAGGGACCTGAAAAAGGATGTGCTTGTAGACTACCCAGCCCCCACTAGTGTGACTGCCATCACAACGCTGGTAGTCAAGCAAGATCCTATGGGCTCTATCAATATGTATTCGCGATATGTTAACATATATACATATTAAGATAGATATAAACCAAGTAGCATACTACTATGTTGAGCGAGACTGTTAATATAACTGTGAATATCCCAAGCTTCCATTAAGTAATATACAAACTAGTATGATACAATAATGGCTCCTAGGGCATATACACTAACAATTTCCCACTTGCACTAGGGCCATGTACTGGCATATCGAAGACCTATAATCTCGAGTAGCCTCTCGAACTGAATCTGAGGTAAGGCCTTTGTGAATGGATCTGCAGTGTTCTCCTCTGTAGCAACTCTCTGGACCTCGATCTCCTGGCGATCTATGATCTCCCTGATCAGGTGATACCGTCTTAAGATGTGTCTGGACTTCTGATGGGACCTGGGTTCCTTCGCTAAAGCTATAGCGCTGTTGTTGTCACAATACAGCGGTATTGGATTAACAATGGTAGGAACCACCTGAAGTTCTGTTAGGAACTTCTTCATCCAAACTGCTTCTTTTCCGGCATCGCAAGCAGCGATATACTCTGCTTCCATTGTCGAGTCAGCAACGGTGTCCTGCTTGGAACTCTTCCAGCACACCGCCCCTCCATTGAGGGTAAAGACATAACCTGACATGGACTTGGAGTCATCCTTGTCACTCTGGAAGCTGGAGTCGGCAAAAGCCTCGATCTTGAGGTCTTTTCCGCCGTAAACCAAGAACATATCCTTAGTCCTTCTCAGGTACTTGAGAATGTTCTTTACTGCTATCCATTGCTTCTCCCCTGGGTCTGACTGATACCGGCTCACCACGCTCAGTGCGTAAGCTACATCTGGTCTGGTACACAACATCGCATACATTATAGAGCCTACCGCAGAAGTGTAGGGTATAACTGACATGCGATCCCTTTCTAAATCAGTCTTGGGAGACATCTCTTTGGAGAGGGTGATTCCGTGACAAGCCGGTAAACTACCGCGCTTAGAATCTTCCATACTGAATCTTTTCAATATAGTGTTGATATACCTGGACTGTGAAAGTCCCAACATCCTCTTAGATCTATCACGATAGATCTGGATCCCCAGAATGTAAGAGGCATCACCTAGGTCTTTCATGGAGAACCTGTGTGACAAGAATCCTTTGACAGATTGTAGCATAGGAATGTCATTTCCTATCAAGAGAATGTCATCCACGTACAAGACGAGGAATACGACAGTTCGTGCTACAATTTTACTATATATACATGGTTCATCTGGATTTTTGATAAAGTCATATTCTTTGACCGTTTCATCAAAACAAATGTTCCAACTCCGCGATGCCTTCTTTAGTCCATAAATGGACTTAAGCAACTTGCACACTTTCCCGCTGCTCCCACTCTGATTGAAACCTTCTGGCTGATCCATATAGACGCACTCTTCTAAATTACCATTCAGGAAAGCCGTCTTTACGTCTATCTGCCAGATCTCTTAATCATGGAAGGCGGCAATGGCAAGAAGGATCCGAATGGATTTGAGCATAGCTACTGGAGAAAAAGTTTCGTCATAGTCCAAACCAGGTCTTTGACGAAAACCCTTTGCAACAAGTCTAGCCTTATAGGTTTCCACCTGTCCATCTACACCAATCTTTTTCTTGAAGATCCATTTGCATCCTATGGGTTTTACCCCATCTGGAGCAAAGTCCAAAGTCCATACTTTGTTGGTGTACATGGACTCCATCTCGGTCCGCATTGCATCCAGCCATCCTACCGAGTCGCCACTCTGGATGGCCTGCTGGAAGCTAGTAGGTTCATCATTATCAATGACGCAATCCTCTCTATCCCCGTCTATGAGAAAACCGTAGTATCTCTCAGGCGGATGAGACGGCCTATTACTCCTGCGGAGGGGTGCGGGAATGTCCTGTTCTTCTTGAACTTCTGGTTCTACCAAACTTTCAGTAGTAGTTTGTGGTTCTGGAATTTCTTCCAGTTCTATTGCGCTCCCACTTGTTTCCTTTTCTAAAAACTGTTGTTCTAGAAAATGGGCATTACGAGAAACAAAAACATTTTGTTCATCTGCGTAATAGAAAAAATACCCCTTGGAGTTCTTTGGATATCCCACAAACTTACACTGCACTGATCGTGCCTCGAGTTTGTCCGCATGCTGCTTTTTAACAAAAGCTGGACATCCTCATATCTTCAGATACTGAAGATAGGGTTTCTTCCCACTCCACATCTGATATGGTGTGGTAGGCAAAATATATGCAGCTGATTCTAATGCATAACCCCAGAAAGATCGCGGTAACTCAGCATTACTCATCATGGAACGTACCATATCCAATAGGGTTCTGTTCCGTCTTTCCGATACACTGTTATGCTGTGGAGTGTATGGAGGAGTAAGTTGAGAGAGAATTCCATTCTTTTTTAGGTAACCCAGGAACTTGGCACTTAAGTATTCACCACCTCGATCAGATCTCAGTGTCTTGATACTTTTGTCGGTTTGGTTTTATACTTCATTCTTATATTCTTGGAATTTCTCAAAGGCCTTGGATATATGTTTCATTAAGAAAATGAATCCATACCGAGAGTAATCATCCGTAAAAGTAATGAAATATGAAAAACCTCTTCTTGCATGTGCAGACATTGGACCACATACATCGCTGTGTATGAGTCCTAAGAGCTCGCTCGCTCTTACTCCATGTCCAGTGAATGGAGTCTTTGTCATCTTTCCTTTGAGACATGATTGACAAGTGGCATAAGATTGATATTCGAACGGATCCAAATATCCTTCTCTATGTAACTTAGTTAACCTTATCTCATTGATGTGACCTAGTCTACAATGCCATAAGAAAGCCTGATTTATATCTGGAGACTTTCTTTTTAGTGTGTTCTGGACATTGAAAATCTGTAATTGGTTTAACACGTATATACCGTTATCTAGTGTACCGGATCCAATCAAACCATGATTAAGGTGGATGTTAACTGTTGGAGATAGTGCCCTCATAGTCAATTATTGGATCGCAGGTACGTGATTGCAATGATTGCGGAGGACCTATACCGGTAGGACAGTCTTACTCAAGATGATAGTATGCTATCTGGTTTGCCTTTATCAGTCGTGTACATGTTCAGGTGACTGATTACATGTTACACTTTGATAGAGCCCTTAGGATCTTGCTTTACTACCAACAGTATGATAGCGATCATATACGTGAGAGTTGGGTAGTTTATATGCATATCCTAAATTGTGGTCCCTGGTCGTGGGAGGTTCGAGACAGGGCATCGATACTCCGGAGTAGACTAGTGTGTACAGTCGAGACCCCGACGAGGGGCGGTGGCCGGTCTCACAAGCCACTGGTGTCAGTTGGATCACCTAAGATGTATACAGGTGCTCATTGGGTTATGAGTACACCGGACAGGACTCGCCGGGAATCTGCTAGTTAGTACTATATCTATCGTCAGATAGCAGTTCCCTGGTGACATGTGTACAGGTTAGTTCATCGACCTGAGGTCGTCATTTTTCTCGTGTGAGTTCCCACTGTGCTTTTATTTCTACCCTACCACGGCTCAAAGGAGTCGTGCAAACAAGTAGCTTTTGGGTACAGTCCCGAGCCATATGGAGGCACGTGAGCAGATCGGCAGGGGATTCGTCTCTCCCGGTATTGGGGGCGAGATCGTGCTGTGTAAAGGAGAGCCATTACACAAAGCCCACGGCCGTGGCAGGAGATTTATTGGTAGGTACTCCAGTAGTATCTCAGGGTGTTATTGGGCTTCACTCCGACACGACTTATACTGCTATTGGGGGTCTGACGTTACTAGCCCCCTAGGCAGATATGCGATACTCATAGACGAACGGACCGGACTGTATATACATTGTCACTGTTAGGCTCAGTAGGGTTTCCGGATGAGTTCGCTCATCGGCCTCCCTTGAGGTCAGTCCATGGGCAGCCGTTACGCATAGCTAGTGCCGCTGACGGTTTGTAGTTAAACCCACTGCCAGGGTACTGACGAGTCATTAGAGTCCCCCACAGACAGTTTCCCAAGTTTGGGTGAAACGTTGTAGAGGCCGTATGGTTTTATGGCAGGGTTCGGAAAATGCACGTGCGTTTACGCACGTGTTATTTTTCGGGCAGATGATACTGGTCGGCTTTGGTTTAAGCCGGATCCGAGTATTATATTGAGTAGGTATAATATCTTTGTCTCGGTTGCATTTGTATTCGGTCGTAATACAAATGCGGGTATATTTATACAGTTTCGGGGTTGTCCTGAAATTCGTTTCAGGATCACTTTTGGAAGTTGCCAGTTTCCAGTGTTCTATCAGCCGTCTTTTAACATTCGGTTAAAGACGGATTTATCTTTTCTTGGATGAGGGTGTGTCATGCTTCTAGAAGGTTCTAGAAAGGGTGACTTGGCATGGTGAGTCGTTAGTGTAATAATGGAGCCATTAATGCAATGGTGACTAGGTTAATGAATCACCATTTGCATTAATGAGGTTTTGTTTGCTTAAGGATATTTTTCTTGTGTTCACACATGATATTTCTTTCTTATGGTCACCCTCTTCTCTCCTACACTCACCCCCTCCCTATATATGGCCGGCCCCTCCTCTCTCTCACACATACTTGAGATTTCACTTGAAAAGATTATGATAGATTTTGGGGTGTATGGAATTCACAGCTCATTTCATTCCATCACCCGATTCCCTCAGCAACTTCATTAACCGATCGTCCACGGACTTGGACGAAGTGAGACAAAGTCATCTACTCATTCTCTACATCATTCTTGGTCGTCTCTTTTAGCAAACTTGACGACCGAGTTGCCTCGAGTCAGAGGCGGGAGCCCGTTTAAAGAATCAGTGACGCGGTGCCACCTGGACGAGCAGATCGGAGATCGACAAGATCGGAGCAGCCGCAACGGAGCGTGGGATGATGGTTGAAGAATGAAGGACTCGGATCGTTCGGTATAACCTTTCTACACTCTTTACAGTTTGTTAGTTTAGCAATAATGGAAGATCCGGGTTAAAGTATACGATAGCGCCAGTTAAAAGTTTTGTTCCGCATTTGGCATCTGTAGACGGCCGGGACGCTACCGTAGACTTACAGTGGTATCAGAGGCTCACCATTTTGCTTTACTAACTTGTGCTAACGCGTTTAAAATATCGATCGAACCGGAAATCAAAAACTGCAAAAATCCAAGTTCACAGTTTCTGTCGATTTTAAATGATGTCCTAAAATTATTCTACACATCTCAGAAATCTGTGCAGGGTTTTCTAAGCATACCGACAAAATTTGAGCATGTGATTCCACTAAACAGCCGTGGAATCGCGGCCAAACCAATGGTTTGGCCGCGCATCCGCGGCCATTCTATGGGATCAGTGCATCAAATTTGGTCGGTGTCTTCTCTGTTGGAATTTGGGGGTTTTGGTATATATCTTTTGGGCCCAGATTTTGTTACTGTTCAACAGATGTTCGTGGGACCCACTTCATGATATTTAGTCGATCGAAAATTTAAACATGTTAGTTTACAGTGCTTACATTATATCTCCGACCGGGAATGTCATTTGATCGGTAAACCGCGTCTGATTACTATAGTTCTTTTAGACGGGTTTGCGAACGTGACATTCGCGTTGATGTTCTGTGTTGTGCTGTGATGTTGCGGATTTGTCGTGGTGGATAGCAGTGTGCAATGGTAGTACAGTTTGAGTTTATTTGTACATTTGATATTGCGGGGCGAGCGTCCAACTTGTGGACTGCCGTCACTGCCTGTTGTATAATATTCTTTTGGGGCACGACCACATTGCGGTCGATGTACCTGTTGTACTATTTTTCATTACTGTACTAGGTTTTGCCCCGCGGCGGAGTGCACGGATAGCCGGGTTCTGGAGGGGCAACGGGTCCGCATCTCATGGCTTTGAGAGGCAGAGGGGCCCCACTCTAGAATTGGCAGACTATTCGCCGCACTCGTAGGGGGTACAGGTTGACCCAAGGAGGGGTGCCCAAGATTACCGGATTCCGTGAAGTGCTGGGTGGTCCATTCACTATGCTGTAGGGGGCTGCCTCGCTTCAGGTTTTGGCGGGTAACTTGCCGCACCCGTAGGGGTCTAGGTTTCATTGCACAGGCTATCCACACGACAGGGGAATGTCGGGTTTCAGCAGCGGTTCTGTGAAACCCGGGGATCCCAGATTATCTGTATTGTTCTGTAATGCTTATTACTTTTCTGTAATGTTGCATATTATCACTCCTGGAGCGATTATTGTATATTGGTTTATATACTATTAGATGTTGTATATGTTTTACACCCGCGCTAGTCCAGTCCCCGCTCTGTCGTTAGTTAAGTAACCTAACGGGTGATGACGAGACCCAGTGATGAATGCGGATGGCATATACGTATATTTTATTTTCGTTCTTTTCTGGTGTGATCGATTGATGGGACTGCGTTGATTCTGATCAATGCAAAGTAAAGCAAACATGTTTACAGTTGTTGGAACAAATTTAAAAAGTGTTATTGCAAAGACGTTTCCTTTTGTTATGCATAGCGGTATTCAGTAGAATATCCTGCACCTCATTCGACGGGGCAAGGGCCGATATCCCTTCACCGGGACTGACCCCTTGGGCAGAAGTTTGCGTCAGGGTAATAACTTCACTATAGTCGATTACAAGTTGCTTTGCATAGCGGTATTCAGTGGAATATCCTGCACCTCATTCCACGAGGAAAGAGCCGAGATCCCTTTACCGGGAGTGACCTCTTTAGCAAAAGGTTTTCTCCACTATATTTTAAAAAGCTATCAGGTTTCTTCAGCGATATCAAGTTCGTTACGTTAAAGGTTTTTCGCCAAAAACCAGCCGTAGCCCTCCGTCACTTCTTTTGGGTATTCAGTAGTATTCAAGCTATGCATTTTAGCCAAAGTTAAGGCATAGTGTTTGGTAGCTGCTGGGTATTCATTTGTTGCATAGATAGATGAGTTAGTTTGGGACAGTCGTTCTGCCGATTGGCCAAAGTCAGGGGCATGTGCGGGTGGGTTCAAATTGACAAGATAGTGACGGGTAGAACTTGGCATGTGACTTATGACATTTTGACCAAAGCCAAGGTTATAAGTGCATGGGGGAAAAATCTTATTGGGAGTTTCTAAAGAAACTGAAACTTGCCAAGTATGCGCATACCTTTTGGAGTATGAGTAACGTGGATGCATTCCATCACGTTATCATGCGATGAGAGTTGGATCCCGATTCTCACTGATGAGTTGGTTTACTCTTCGGGTGATCCCGATTGATTCTTCTTTCTGGTTTGGAGGAGAATTTGACAGGACAGTGGGAGGTTTCCGGATTAGATAAAGTGATAACCATTCTGATCTAGGTTAGAGTGCACGCAGAGTGTTTCTTTTCTCTCTCTCTTTGGCAACGACCTTTGACCGACCCTAGACTATGACTCAGTAACCAGGTTGACCGAACCTTCTTAAAATACTGGCTTTTGGATTGTCTGAGTTGCATAAGTCATTGCCACTCCTTCTTTTACCCTTTGAATTTCTCAGAACACCCGTATTACTACGGATATCCACTTCCATTGGATAGATCCATCGTATGGTTATATACGAACTCAAAGGGACTTCTTCGAGGATGGATCCAGGTTCAGGAGAAATAGAATTGATTTATTCAGTTGTCTTTTATTATCACCTTCTCTCAGGTTGCGAGGGCTCCTTGGTTTAGGAGAGTACACCTATTACGCTTATTGGATAGTCTTATTCCAAACCATAGGCAGGTGCCGAAAGGTAGGGAATGAAGAAAACCAATTAGCCTAAGTAGGGTGTGCAGAAGGTAATATGAAAAGACAAAATAAAGGGATTAGAAAGAGGGCAAAGTAAATTGCGACTGATATCATTCACGACCAAACCGCGTACTTCATCGCCACTCCTATTTCACCTTTAAAAGAATAAGGTATTATTCAGATGTCTTTTATCATCACCTTCTCTCAAGATACGAGTACTCCTTGGTTTAGGAGGGTACACCTATTATGCTTACTGGATAGTCTTCTTCCAAACCATAGGCTGGTGCCGAACGGTAGGGAAGGAAGAAAACCATTTAGCCTAAAGATGGTGTACAGAAGTTAACGACTAAAGACAAATAAAGGGATTTAGAGAGATGGCAAAGAGATATACGGTTGAAGTCATGAATTGGATTATGGAAGAGGCATTACTATGAATATCAGGATACCCCTACGAAACATTTTCATGTTTCAGTGCATTGTTAAAGGAAAACTGTTTTCCCGGTTAGATACTTACTCCAAGGGTATGTATTTACCAGGTTTCATTCTCATATCTGTATGGTTTTACAGATGATGAGTGGGAGTAAGTTATTGGGAATCAGGTGATTATCCTCATTATATCGGAATTCGTTGTAATTGGTGATATTTGAGGAAATCGCCAGGGTACAGTTTTCAACCTACGACGCACAGGTTTTGAGTTGTTTAACTCAGCGGACTTATACAGAGTATTGTATATTGTCCAAGTGTCCTTCAGGACAAAGGGTAGGTCCTCGTACTATGTTCTGTTTACTTATAACTTCTCTAGTATTTAGACAAGTGTTTCGTAGAAATACAAGGTCTAAGTTTTGAGAAGTTGTGGGTATAAGAATAAAGTAGAGAACCAGGTGTCACAAGTATCGGGATTCTTTAAAGAGAATGAAGATGTAGATTCTTGTGATTGGTATTCAGATGATAGTGATGGTTTTGAGAAACGTGTTTCTCTTTCAGGTTACTCATAATTGGATGGATTCCTAAGTTGAGTAATGCTGATTAGCCTCTTTCCATTAAGTTGATATGCACTGGAGACAGTTGCATGGTTTGAATATGGTTCCAATTAAATAAAGTGCCAAAGTTTCTATATTGGATATAGAATAGTTCGTACCTTAAAAGATATTAAGGTACGGGGAGTTGTCCAGCTTATGCTTAAAACCAGACTCTGGATAACTCAGGGCACGTTTCTGTAATGGCTGTTTGTGGGTTGACCCTGGCTATGAGGAGGGTTGATATTCTACCATTTGGAAGATCAATAGTGATATTGTTCTTGACTCGCCACAGTTTTAGTAAAAATGGATTTTTTCAGAAAACAGTAGTGGGAGTATGGTAGAACCGGAAGTGATTCCAGAACCGCGAACGATTACGGAAAATTTAATAGGACCTATATATTCAATCAGGTTTGACATTCAAATAGCCACTCCGCAGATATGGTGGGTAACCTCAGACACCAGAGAGGTACTCCGGTAGCCTCAAGGACGGTGACAGGGAGGTTCTTGTTTACCCAGACTTGACACTACTGTTGTTCCAGGCTATGAGACCCGGTAGGAGGGTTGTCGTAGTCAGTGGGAGCATCGGAAGCATAGTGGGCAAGATGCTTATGTCTATTTATAGACTAGAGCAGTTGTAGCGGAGATAGATCATCTAGTTTTGATGTGACGGTCATGGGTTTGACTTCAATCAGAATAAGGGATGGATCTGTTAAAAAGGTAGTAGGGTGTGATGTCATGGTATTTGGATGACATACACAGAGTAGGAAGTAAAATTCCTATACTACGATCGGTTGTACTGTGGTCGTCACACAGTTGTTTCTCCAGACAGGATATGGATATAATATCAGACATTATGGTTTCTAGATCTATGGTTTTAGATCTGGATTTGGGTAGTTTCCCAATGTAGGTACTTTGACAGTATTCTAATGGTTTTTAGAATAGATGACTCCTAGCATGGTGGTGTACCTGCAGGTGATGGAGTCACCCTCTCTAAAGGTGTCTTACGGACTAAAGGGGAGAGGGATATGCATGATTGGCAGATCACTTGCTTAGGCAATTGAGTCAATCGTGAGATGTCAAGTACCACACCAGATGTTGTTTTTGCACTAGATGCAATAAGTTTGTATTAATCCAATCCTGGAGAAACATAAGGAAGCAGTTTTAGAACATAAGTACATGTTCTACGGATTTGATGACGGCAGCCTCCTTCGGGAGATGATTATCATTCCAGGCTTCAAAGGTGACATAGTTGACAGAGTGATTGTCAGAGTTATAGTTTTTCCCTCTGACGAAGAGGGACAGTATTATGGACAGATGGTCCAAGAGGATACTGTGGGTGGCATGGTGCCCGATACCGATTAGGTTCAGTGATCGATACAGTCTAAGAATTTTGGATTTGGAGTTCATTTATGAACTAGGTCCCATCAGATATCCAGACATATTCTAAGACAGGTATTACTCAATTCGGGAGATGGCTTTCTCCGCGAACTTGAGATTAAGAGAGATATAAAAAGAAACATCTAGGCGGATCCACTCACTGAGACTATTTCTCGAACACAATAGTTTTACAAACGGGCTTTGTGAAACTGATTAGTAGAGGAGTTGGATGTTCGGTTTCACACGGGCTGTGAGTAGTCGACATTGCAATAATCAGCCTTGAGTGCAAGTGGGAGATTGTTGGAGATAGTGCCCTCATAGTCAATTATTGGATCGCAGGTACGTGATTGCAATGATTGCGGAGGACCTATACCGTTAGGACAGTCTTACTCAAGATGATAGTATGCTATCTGGTTTGCCTTTATCAGTCGTGTACATGTTCAGGTGACTGATTACATGTTACACTTTGATAGAGCCCTTAGGATCTTGCTTTACTACCAACAGTATGATGGAGATCATATACGTGAGAGTTGGGTAGTTTATATGCATATCCTTAATTGTGGTCCCTAGTCGTGGGAGGTTCGAGACAGGGCATCGATACTCCGGAGTAGACTAGTGTGTACAGTCGAGACCCCGACGAGGGGCGGTGGCCGGTCTCACAAGCCACTGGTGTCAGTTGGATCACCTAAGATGTATACAGGTGCTCATTGGGTTATGAGTACACCGGACAGGACTCGACGGGAATCTGCTAGTTAGTACTATATCTATCGTCAGATAGCAGTTCCCTGGTGACATGTGTACAGGTTAGTTCATCGACCTGAGGTCGTCATTTTTCTCGTGTGAGTTCCCACTGCGCTTTTATTTCTACCCTACCACGGCTCAAAGGAGTCGTGCAAACAGGTAGCTTTTGGGTACAGTCCCGAGCCATATGGAGGCACGTGAGCAGATCGGCAGGGGATTCGTCTCTCCCGGTATTGGGGGCGAGATCGTGCTGTGTCTAGGAGAGCCATTACACAAAGCCCACGGCCATGGCAGGAGATTTATTGGTAGGTACTCCAGTAGTATCTCAGGGTGTTATTGGGCTTCACTCCGACACGACTTATACTGCTATTGGGGGTCTGACGTTACTAGCCCCCTAGGCAGATATGCGATACTCATAGACGAACGGACCGGACTGTATATACATTGTCACTGTTAGGCTCAGTAGGGTTTCCGGATGAGTTCGCTCATCGGACTCCCTTGAGGTCAGTCCATGGGCAGCCGTTACGCATAGCTAGTGCCGCTGACGGTTTGTGGTTAAACCCACTGCCAGGGTACTGACGAGTCATTAGAGTCCCCCACAGACAGTTTCCCAAGTTTGGGCGAAACGTTGTAGAGGCCGTATGGTTTTATGGCAGGGTTCGGAAAATGCACGTGCGTTTACGCACGTGTTATTTTTCGGGCAGATGATACTGGTCGGCTTTGGTTTAAGCCGGATCCGAGTATTATATTGAGTAGGTATAATATCTTTGTCTCGGTTGCATTTGTATTCGGTCGTAATACAAATGCGGGTATATTTATACAGTTTCGGGGTTGTCCTGAAATTCGTTTCAGGATCACTTTTGGAAGTTTCCAGTTTCCAGTGTTCTATCAGCCGTCTTTTAACATTCGGTTAAAGACGGATTTATCTTTTCTTGGATGAGGGTGTGTCATGCTTCTAGAAGGTTCTAGAAAGGGTGACTTGGCATGGTGAGTCGTTAGTGTAATAATGGAGCCATTAATGCAATGGTGACTAGGTTAATGAATCACCATTTGCATTAATGAGGTTTTGTTTGCTTAAGGATATTTTTCTTGTGTTCACACATGATATTTCTTTCTTATGGTCACCCTCTTCTCTCCTACACTCACCCCCCTCCCTATATATGGCCGGCCCCTCCTCTCTCTCACACATACTTGAGATTTCACTTGAAAAGATTATGATAGATTTTGGGGTGTATGGAATTCACAGCTCATTTCATTCCATCACCCGATTCCCTCGGCAACTTCATTAACCGTTCGTCCACGGACTTGGACGAAGTGAGACAAAGTCATCTACTCATTCTCTACATCATTCTTGGTCGTCTCTTTTAGCAAACTTGACGACCGAGTTGCCTCGAGTCAGAGGCGGGAGCCCGTTTAAAGAATCAGTGACGTGGTGCCACTTGGACGAGCAGATCGGAGATCGACGAGATTGGAGCAGCCGCAACGGAGCGTGGGATGATGGTTGACGAACGAAGGACTCGGATCGTTCGGTATAACCTTTCTACACTCTTTACAGTTTGTTAGTTTAGCAATAATCGAAGATCCGGGTTAAAGTATACGATAGCGCCAGTTAAAAGTTTTTGTTCCGCATTTGGCGTCTGTAGACGGCCGGGGCGCTACCGTAGACTTACATTAACAACATCGCTTACAAACTTGAAATCATAACCTTCTTTTGATAACAACGATACTGATATGATATTACACGTTAAACTAGGTACACAAAAACAGTTGCGCAAAACCAAAATATGTCCACTCGTCAATCCAAGGTGATAATCCCCTACGGACACAGCACCCACGCTAGCTCCGTTAGCAACCTGGAGGGTCATATCACCAACCTTCAGCACTCTATGGTTTCTTAGTGCCTGCAATGAATTGCATATATGAGATCCTGATCTGGTATCCAATACCCAGAAAGTAGAGTTGATTGACAGACAATTTTCAATTACAAACACACCTGAAGTCGAAGCCACAGCTTGCTTCGGGTCCTGGTTCTTGGCGATCCAAACTTTGCAATCTTTCTTCCAATGGCCTTTCCTACGAGAGTGGAAGCACTCGTCCTTTGCCACTACTGGCACCGCAATCTTTGTTTTTCCCTTGACTCCCACCTTACCAACACTACCTCTTGCTTTGGTAGCGGCCTTCTTCTTCCTTCCTTTGGCCCTTTCCTTGGACCTGGAAGAGGAAGCACCACGAACAAACATAGTGGGTGTTTCCCTTGCCTTCTGCAAGGTGCCCTCTGCACTCCTCAACATGTTAAGGAGTTCGGGAAGTTCAACTTCTTTACCTTGAATGTTGAAATTCAAGATAAACTGGGCGTAGGTGGAAGGAAGGGACTGAAGAACCAAGTCTGTATACAGCTCGTTCTCTAATGTTGTCCCGAGGTCCGTAAGCTCTTCTATATAGCCAATCATCTTAAGGACATGTTCTCCTACAGATGATCCGACGGCCAGCCTCGACTGAAACAAGTTCTTCGAGGTCTCGTATCTAGCTATACGAGATTGCTCTCCATACAAATCCTTGGTGTGGAGAAATATGGATTCTAGATCCATATTCTCGTGCCTCCGCTGATGTTCATTATTCATAGAGGCAAGCACGATGCATTTGGCCTTCGCGCAATCTATCTCCCAGGTCTTGCGTATTTTCTTATCCGCGACACTGGATTCTGGACCAAGGACAGCAGGTGCCTTAGTGGTAAGGACATACCCCAATTTGTCATAAGTAATCGCCATCTTAACATTCTGGAACCAATCTTTATAGTTTGGCCCTGTCAAAATATTATTATCTAATAGTAACTTAAGGCCTGTCATGTTCTGGGTCGCTGCAATTAGAGAGAGAGTGAACACTTTAGCATGATGCTCTTGCAAGTTTAGAGTGGTTTTTAGTTTATCTAAACAGGATGGCTCCCACTGTTTCTCGAATCCCTCCTCAAACCAAAAAGGAAGAACTAGTCAGGACTATTCTCACCATATAATACTTGCTTAACCGTTCAGTCAGGCCGGTGTCGGTACTTCGAGGGAGGTTTTACGACGCTTTCGCGAAGTTCCTTAATTAAATAACCTATTTTCTCTGGGGGCGTAGCCCCGCTGACACCTTTCTCGACACCTACTTGGTTTATAGCATTGATCGTTAAGTGACGAATCTCCTGATGAGTAGCGGATACTCACAGTAGGATCGAGATCCAAATATCATCGTGTGATAAAGCTGAAGGAATCCTACCAAAATTATTACACTCCAAATGGTATGCAACTCCTAGCAAATTTCAGTTTCTTTAGAAATTCCCGATATCTTTTTCTGCCCCATGCTCTTATGACCTTGGCGTTGGTCAAAATGTCATAAGTCACATGTCAAGTTCTACCCATCATTATCTTGTTAATTTGAACCCATCCGTACATACTCCTGACGTTGGCCAAATGATAGTACGACTGTCCCAAACCAACTCATCTATCTATGTAACAAATGAATACCCAGCAGCTACCAAACACTATGCCTTGGCGTTGGTCAAAATACATAGCTTGAATACTACTGAATACCCAAATGAAATGACGGAGGGCTACGAATGGTTTTGGCGAAACCGTGAACGTAGTGAACTTGATATGATCGAAGGAACCTGATAGCTTTTAAAAGGAGTGGTTTAAGCTCCGCAATTAAAAAAATATCTTCGGTTTTAAAATAACCGAGTGGTTTCATTTAAATTGTTCCTGTCACACCCTGCTTCCCAAAATACGGAATACGAGGGGTTGACAAGGCCAGCCATGCTCCTACGGTCAAGGAAATTTCCTGCCGTAGTCACACTTCGGCTTCTAGCTTTACGTGGTAATCAGTAAATAATGCGCAGGTAATGAGAAATGCAGTAACTGAAACAAAACAATACAAATAACTGACCTGATGGAAAACAAAAGGGTATAACTCTGAATAGCTAATCGAGATTGCCGTTGTGTACGTCTGGTCCTGGTCCCGGCTAGATCCACTCCTCACACTGAGCATGCATACTCAGGTCGTCAGAGCGACACAATAGCAATATAATATATAGATACAAGTGACAACTCGAGAAGTGATAATAGATATATATAGCAGTAAATCAAGACGGTATAGGTATGAACATGCAATAACCAATGAAATGTCTAATAGATCATGTGAACAGTAAAGCAGTAAAATAGTATGCCAGGTATGTCAACACAGTAAGTAATGTATCTCAATGCCATTATCCCTATTAGTCTCTAAGTCTCACTGTACAGGTCACTAAGCCTATCGTCAGTCCAAGTGTGAGAGTCAACCACTCGCGAGTGTCCTCCACCCAAGGGTAGGACCCAAGGGCAAGGGACCACGGGCCCAACATGTAACTCACGGTAATAATCATGTACCCTGTAAATCTCCATATATCTCCATATATATAAGCCGGCATGGGACTCCCGAGATTCTGTTGAACTCACACTCAAACTACCCCACACCCCATGGTCTACATCAAACGCTAACCATAACCTCAAGTACCAGTCGGTCTGTGACAAGTCTGCGCGATAACTGGAGACAGGATCTCCATCAAGCACGTCCCGACTAATACCCACGATAAATGGCAGTGTCTGGTGCCTTATGTGTGACACCCATGCAAGAGCTTCCATAAGTGTCCCATACCACCTATAGTCACACGTACACGCGTCCCACAGACGTCGACAATGCAATAGAATAATAAGGTTCACTGATTGTGTACAAGTACGTGTCACTTTCACTTATTCACTCATGCACGAACACTAATGTACTTGCCACAATCATCACTAATACCTAACACTGGGTAATGCACATGATCACTAGGTTATCAATGCAGTGACATAAGTATGATATGATGAGGAAACAGTATGTAAAGCATAATTAAGATGTCATAAAACAGTATTCTACCACTTGCACAATTTATCATAAATCATACGTGTACAGTTTAGCGAAATGATGAACGGGGAATAAATAGTATGTTCAATTATCTATCCAGCGAATTTAGTTTCACGCCAATCGGGTTTCAGGATCACTAGTTATGGCCATTTCATTTTAAGCGTTCACGGCTGGAATCCGGTTTCATAATCGGAAGTCCGTTTCGCAACGCATTTTAATCCCAGTTGAGATCAGATTTTAGCGACGCTACAGTTGAATGAAATCTAAGGTTTTCATTAAGGTTTTCAACGCAATAGACGGATCCTCAATTGTATCTGTACGTCAGGAGTTATACACTGTTCAACACTAGTATGTAAATTCTGATTCTGTTGGGACTGTTATACGTCCCGATCTTTTAAATTACAGATTAAATAGCAAACAATGACGAATCAGGATGAAACCACTTGTGTTATCTAGATAACAGATTCAAATTTAATAAACAGCAGAGTTCCGCAACATACGAGCTAAGGAAACAAGGTGGTGCCCATTACGGGACAGTAAGCAATAATCAGAGTCGCTCTGGACTGCAGTCCAGAGTCGCACTCCGAACCAAATATCGTCACAATTTAAGTACAGAAACCATTAGAAACTTGCATAGGGTTATAGTTCGTCGAGTCGGCTTCAATTTATGTCCTCGAACGCATCATTCCAGTATGTACATAATTTACGGTGATTTTAATAATTTTCAGATACGGGAAATTTCTAGTTTTACGGGTATACTTGGGGGTAATCGTTTTAGTCGTTAACGGTCATATTTTCCAGTGAAATTTGTACCAGGTATTCATCACTACACGGGCCAACATAAACAATCCAATTCCGTCAAATTAGGTGAGTAGTTTCATTGGGATCACACATCGAACAGGTATGACACATAATCGATCTGAAGTTGTAAATTTGTAATCTATACAATTTAAGTTTGTAACTTGAATATATTAGCATGTAGCAAGTAAAATACTTGCCTGGAGGCATCTTGGCAATGCACGGCAGTGGTAACGGCACGAACGCGCGATGAATGGCGCGTGTAGGGTTCGCGGCCTCGGCTCGTGCTCGGGCTCTTGGATTCGACGGCTCGGTGGGTGCGACGGCGATTACTACGGTGACGGCGATGATCACAGAGATGGCAAAGACAACAGTGCCGCCGATAGAGTCGTCAACTGTGGCTGTTGCGGTGATGGCAACTAAGTGTTCGACGGGGCTTGAGCTCGGATTCGAGGAGTTCGAGAGGGATGAGGCTGCTGGCGAGGCAAAGGCTATGACAGGGGAGACGACGCTGTGGTGGGGATGACCACGATGATTGCGGCGTCGAGAGCAAGGAGATGGTGCGGCAGCGACGGTTCTGGGTCGCGGTGAGCTCAGGGAGTTTGGGGGCTGGTGGTTGCAGCGGTGAGGGGAAAAGGTCGGCGACGGCGCGGAGGTGGCTCCGGCGACAAAGGGTTGGCCTCGACGTTGGTATGAAGGTGTCAAGCAAAGAGTGGATGCAGTGGGTGGATAGGGTCGGGAAGGAGGTTGTTGGGTCGATGGAGATGACCGGAGTAGGCGAGCTCGGTAGGTGATGGGGGCCGGCAAGGTTCGTCGAAGGTGGCTGTGGAGGTTGCAGCTGATGAACTCGGGGAGGGAGAGTTGCTAGCGACGATGATATTGATGATGTCGCGGGAGAAGGGTGTGAGCTTGGTGCGGGAGAGGGATGAGGTGTTCGGGGTTTTGGAGAGAGGAGAGAGGAAGGAAGGCAAGGGTTATGGCGGCGGTGACGAGACGAGCGCGGCGTGGGCTCGAAGGAGGGAGCGGGAAGAAGAGAGAGGGAGGGAGAAGAGAAAGAGAGAGAAAACGTAGGAGAGAGAGAGAGAGCGGGAAAGAAAAGAATGGGAGAGAGAGAGGGGGTGAACGCGAGGTGAGGGGGAGAGAGAAGCAACGTGAGTGAAATTTTAAAAAAAAAACTTAAAGAAGAGAGAGAATGAGAGATTAGGGAATATTAAGGAAATGAATGGTGAATTAAAGAGGAATAATGTGGTATTAATTTTTCATTAATTGGAATGAATAGAGATTTCGGTTGGGATTTTGTTTTGAAGGAAATTAAAATAAAAGGAAACAACAGTTGAAGGAAAAGAAGGAGATGGGTGTTTGTGTGGGGATTGGGCTTGGGTCAAGGGATAAAATAGTAGGGAACAACAAGGGGCCTGCTTGGGATTTTAAGTGAATTAGAAAAGCATTAGAGGAGTGGGCTGGCTCTGGGCTTTAGGGATTTAATAATAAAAAGGCAAATGGGTGTTGGGCTGAGGGATTTAATGTTAACAAAAATTAATTTGAATTGGCTGTGGGATTTGGGTTAGGGGAGAGGGAAACTATATGTATATGAAGAATAAGAAGGGTTGGGAATTTAAGATACTACAAATAATTTGTAGATATAAGTAGATAGATTTGTAAGTAAAACCCATTTTATAAAATACGGATTTTGGTGTATATAAAGGAACCGGGTATTACATCATACCACCCTTACAAAAATTTCGTCTTCGAAATTTAAAATAACGATAAGCTACAAAATAACTCGCGAAAGGCTACCCATGGAACGCTAACACCTAGTGATTTACTTAAAACGGTGGATAAAATTTTTGAAGATCTATACAAGTAAGAACAACACACAGAAAGGATAGGTTTAAATAAGTATAAGGCAGGAACAACTATAAGGCAAACTACATGTATACGAGAATATAGATAACAATAACGAACAATAATAATCAAGGCGCGTTTGATAAAAATCGAAACCCAAATATGTGTACATATAAGTATATCAAAAGTAGCAAAGCAGAAATAATATGTATAAGGCACAATTATAATGAAACAGTGAAGGACTTGTCGGTAGTTTAAAACATTTTAAGATAATGTATCGATCAAATAGTTTAAAAATAACTTAGAAAACCCACATAGTGAAAATAAGAAGCATGGAACGAAAGTATGCGCGATATATGGTTGCGCTACCGAAAATGAGAATAATAGTAGTGTACTTAAAATACATAAAACGGAGTAATCAATAACACGTACTCTTCGATAAATACAAAATAATGAAAACTAAATTTTCGAATAGTGATGTCCCTAAATATAGTTAGTGTAACAGGGAAAAGCACAAATATGTATGGTTAGCTAGGGTATGGATTACAATGGAGTGTGGCTCATACAAAAGGTCGGAGTGTGACGGCTTTAGACTGAGGGTCAAAGAGATTGGGGTCGGGTCAGCACAGGAAGTAAGGGTGAGCAGCAAAGGGCTACAAGGGAAAAATGATGGTCGATACATCATGTGAATCAAAAATTTCGAAGGGTCAGTCAACTCGGAAATTTTACTATCAACATCCCCTCCCAGAAGGATCTCAAACGAAGTATAGACGAAGGATGAAAGGTGGCCCCTTCAAAAGATCAGGGTGCGGTACTTGTTAATCTCAGTGAGGGTTAAAACAATACAAGGAATAGGGATGGACAGATCTCAGCAGAAAAATAAATGTATATGAGAAATAATCAAGCATCAAGTGAACTACGAAGATCGAAAAATTGGCGAACTCAGCAATTTATTTCATTCCAGGAAATTCTAAACAAGGCATTCTTAAAAACGAAAGGTGGCCCTAAACTATACACAGATTTATTTGGCCAGAGAAGACAACATCTAAAAAGAAATCCCGTCAGTCGCGGTTGTGGAGATTCAGCAGGTTGCGGTAGGCTCGCGCGCTCAGGTAAGGACGTCCATTTCCATAGCGCCTCGCAGGGACCGCCATTGGGAGTTCTTCCACGGCAGGGTCTTGTTCTTCTGGTCCTTCTTCCTCGGCTGGAGCTTCTTCATCGAGATCTGCTTCCATGTGATTCTCTTCTTCTGGATTCCCTTCCATGGGGTTTTCCTCCACTGGATTTTCTTCTATCAGGTCTTCCTCGAGATCTTCCTCGATCGGGTTCTCTTCAGGGTCTTCTTCCTTTTCGTCGGAATCGCCTATCATGTCAACCTCTGGGGCGGCGTCTCCTTCGTCCTCGGAATCGCTGTTTCCGAAAATGACTTAGGGCTTGTCGATCTCATCGTCAGAACTCACCGGCATGCGATCTAAGGAAACGCATGACTGTGTATCCTCATCTAGATGCGGCGCTGCTCCAGGGTGGGCCATGGCCTGAAAAGAAAGAGTCATGATTAGATAGTGGAACACATCAAGAAAAGTAGCTAAGGGTACGGAGTACAGGAAAAATATGCGGTGGGCAGGAACTGAAAAATCAGAATTCAAATGCTGTGGTAATGAATAGTATAAATAAGGGTGTCACGCCCCGCTTCCCAAAATACGGAATACGAGGGGTAGACAAGGCCAGCCATGCTCCTACGGTCAAGGAAATGTCCTGCCGTAGTCACACTGCGGCTTCTAGTTTTTCATGGTAAACAGTAAATAATGCGCAGACAATGAGAAATGCAGTAACTGGAACAAAACAATGTAAAATGAACTGACCTGATGAGAAAGCAAGAGGTATAAATCTAAATAGCAAGTCGAGATGTCTATGATGTACGTCTAGTCCTGGTCCAGGCTAAATCTTCTCCTCACACTGAGCATGCATACTCAGGTCGTCAGAGCGACACAATAGCAATATAATATATATAAAATCATGTGACAATTCTAACATTGGTAATAGATATGTGAAACAGTAAATCAATAACAGCATGAATATGAATGTGCAGTAATCAATGCAGCGGAACAGTAAAGCAGTAGAACGATATGTCACGTATGTCAACACAGTATATAAGGTATATAAATGCCAGTATCCCTATCAGTCTCTAAGTCTCACTGTACAGGTCACTAAGCCTATCGTCAGTCCAAGTGTGAGAGTCAACCACTCGTGAGTGTCCTCCACCCAAGGGTAGAACCCAAGGGCAAGGGACCATGGGCCCAACATGTAACATGTATATCACGGTGAATATCACATACCCTGTAAATCTCCATATATCTCCCTAAATATATAAGACGGTATGGGACTCCCGAGATTCTGTTGAACTCACACTTAAACTACCCCACACCCCGTGGTCTACATCAAACGCTAACCATAACCCCAAATACTAATCGATCCGTGACAAGTCTGCGCGAGAACTGAAGGCAGGACCTCCATCAAGCACGTCCCAACTAATACCTAAGATAAATGGCAGTGTCTGGTGCCTTATCTGTGACACCCGTGCAAGCGCTCCCATAAGTGCCCCATACAACTTATAGTCACACATACACGCATCCCACAGACGTCGACAATGCAATAGAATAATATGGTCACTGATTGTGCACAAGTACGTATAACTTTCACTTATTCACGGATACACGAACACTGACGTACTTGCCACAATCATCACTAAAATCTAACACTGGGTAAATGCACGATATCACTAGGTTATCACTGCAATGATATGAGTATGATATGATACGTAGACAGTATATGAAGCATGATTAAGGTGTCATAAAATAGTATTCTATCACTTGCCTGATTCATCATGAATCGTACGTGTACAGTTTAGCGAAACAATAAACAGGTAATAATTAGTATGTTCAGTTATCTATCCATATAATTTGGTTTCATTCCAATCGGGTTCCAGGATCACTAATTATAGCCATTTCATTTTAAGCGTTCACGGCTGGAAATCCGGTTTCAGAATCAGAAATCCGTTTCGCAACGCATTTTAATCCCAGTTGGGATCAGATTTTAGCGACATTACCGTTGGATGAATTATAGGGTTTTCAGTAAGGTTTTCAACGCAACAGACGGTTTCTCAATCGCGTCTGTACGTTAGGAAATATGCACTGTTTACTATTAATATGTCAATTCTGATTCTATTGGGACTGTTATGCGTCCCGATTTTTTAAATTACAGAATAAATAACAAATGGTAACGAAACAGAATGAAATCAATTGTGTTGTCTAGCTAACAGATTTATCTATAATAAACGGCGGAGTTCCACAACCTACGAGTCATGGAAATCTTGTGGCACCCAATACGGAACAGCAAGCAACAATTTGAGTCGCTCTGGACTGCAGTCCAGAGTCGCTCTGGACTGCAGTCCAGAGTCGCACTCCGATCCAAATATCATCACAATTTAAGTACAGGAATACTAGGAAAACAGTATAGGGTTAAAGTTCGTCGAGTCGGCTTCGATCTGAGCTCTCGAACGCACCATTCTAGTATGTATATGATTTATGGTGAATTTAACGGTTTTCAGGTACAATAAAATTACAGTTTTACGATTAAACTTGGGGGTAGTTGTTTTGGTCATTAACGATCAAATTATCCAACGAAACTCCTGCACTAGGTTCACAGCCATACGGGCCAAACATTACCATTTAGTTCCGTCAAATTTGATAAGAAATTTCATTGGGAACACACACCGAACAGTTATAACGCCTAATTGATCTAACATTATAACGTGATAATCTAAGTAATCTAAGATTGTAACTCGAGTATATAGCATGTAAGTAAGTAAAATACTTGCCTGGACACGTCACGGGATTGTACAGCAGCAATGGTATGGAACACAGTAAGGTTGGGCCTCGGCTCGATCTTGGAGCTTGGTCTAGGCTAGGAGCTCGAGCATGGCAGCAAAGGCTTGGTTACTGGGGTCTTGACGGCGAGGGTGGTGGTCGATGGAGAGAGTGTTAGAGAGAGAGAGAAATGAGAGAGGGGGGAGAGAGTGAGAGAGAGAGAGAGAAAACTGAGGGAGAGAGAGTGAGAGAACTGAGAGAGAGAGAGTGAGAGAACTGAGAGAGAGTGAGAGAAAGGATGAGGAAGAGAGAGAGAGATGCAGGGATGATGGCGAGGGTGATGATGATGGTGGTGCTTGGGTCGACGAGGCGACGCGGGACAGCAGAGGAGCTCGTCGGCGTGCGGTAGGTGGGGATTGAGATGAGTGCAGGGAACTTGTGTGTGAGGGGCTCTGTGGAGGTGCCGGCGGCGATGGGTGCGAGGGTGGTCGGCTGCGGGTGAGCGAGGGTGGAGGATGGAGAGTAGCGACGGTGGTGGAAGAATGTCGTGGCGGTGGTGATGGAGGGAGGTGGCCGGCAGTGGTGGCGGGGCCTGGGCGACCGTGGGCGTGGGTTCGAGAGGGGAGCGGAAGAAGAGAGAGGGAGAGAAGAGTTTGAGAATGTGATGGGGGCGCCGAGGAGATGGAGGGTGGTGAAGAGGAGAGAGAGACGCGGAAGACGAGGTCGTGAGGGTTGCACGCGGTGATGAGTTCGTCGCCGTCGAGGAAACGGGTGGTGGGCGATGGCAGCAGGAGTGAATTCGAGAGATAATGAGGAAGGAGAAAAGAGACGAGGGAGAGAGGAAACGAGATGAGGAAAGAGGGTGTAGGTGTGTAGAGAGGAGAGGTAGTGGAGACGGGGTCGCGCGTCGAGGGCGGTAACGCACGCAAGCGACGGGGCGCGAGCGTGGGCGGAGGCGACGGAGTTGGGTCGCGCGCGCGGGGGAAAGAAGGAAATAGTCGTTGGGAAGAAGAGTGCTAAGCGGGTCGGGTAGGAGGCACGGGTGAGGGGAGAGTGGGCCTGGGCTGGGTTAAAATAAATTCCTATTAATTGTTGTGGGCTGAGGAAGGATGTGGGCCGAGGATATAAATAAAATGAATTTCCATTATAAATTGACTTGGGCTGAGAAGCTGGGCCGGCTTAAGAAATGGAAAATCAAAGAGTAAATGAGAAAAAGAATGGGCCGGGGTTGAGGTAAAGTCAGGCTGGAAGAAACAGAAAAAGAAAACGAATTTAAAAGAATTTCTTGGGGTTTTGGTTTAGGATAAATATTTGGATCTAGGGTTTGGGTTCAGGGGCTGACTTTAGGCGAAAAATACACACAAGGTTTGTTTGGGTTTGGTGTTAATAAAGAAATTAAGTTATAAAAGGAATGGGCTTGGGATTGGTAGGGTTTGGAAAATTTAAGAATAATAAAGAAAATTAAGTTTATTAGATAGGGAATGGGCTGGGTTTAATTTTAATAAAAGAAATGGGCTGAGTGAATATATTAATAAAAGGGAAAGTGGTATTGGGTTTGATGGAGTTTCTTTAAAATAATTAAATACTTAAAAATAACAAAATTTATAGTTTAAAGAGAAATACGGATTTAGGCGTATATAAAAGAACCGGGTATTACAAAGGGGAAAGCAAGAGAATGATACACATATTACGATTCAAAGTTTTTATTGCATTCAACTAAAAGTTCGACGGATACAAGATTTCAAACGAAAAGAAATATTTATAAGAGGATGACAACATTACTACTAAAAGCAGAAACATGAAAATTCTTCTTTGACTACTAAACCGTTGCATTCTCGTCACGCGAGTTGAATCCTGCGCTGGGTTCGCACTATCCTCGAAGCTCGATTTACGAAATGATCATCACATGGCAGAAGTGGAGAGTGTGGACGAGTCTCCTCCTTGTAGCTCCTTCCTTTTAGGGCAACCGTTGATAAGATGTTCGCTGGATCCGCAAATCAGGCATTTCCCTTGGGCGCGGTGACAATCCCTCTGAAGATGTCCTGGCCTCCTGCAGTACCCACAACATTGGGTCTTCTGTTGCTTCTGTCTCGAGGGAACAAATGGGCGCTTCATCTTCTACTCTTTTCCTCGTCTAACAGGGATCCCTTTACGATTGGAAACTCCCGCTGGTGCCTGATTCATCTGCCTTCTCAGTCCTTCAGCTAACAAGTCGTTTGTTCGCTCCTGGGCTTCCTTCAGACCTTGCAGTACACTCAGAATCTCAACGGTCTGATCCTGGGGAGTGGAGATAGAGGAAGAGTCGTTGGAAGACATGGTCCTGAAACAACAATTTATTTTGAGGGTGATACAGGGCACAAGCTATAAGAATCAAGATATAATATGAATTGGGCAAGGATTCAAGAATATCAGATGTGATGAAATTTATTACAAGTGGAAATCACTGTAGAGCTCCAAGTCACTCAAACCCCAGCGGATGGATAGCAGAACACACAATGTGAATATGGATCAAGAATGACAAGTTTACAACCTAGACCGAGGGATGTCTTAGATTGTGAAGCCATACACGGAAAACTGCAATCTCAATCAAAGCAAAACCTGGCTCTGATACCAACTAAACCATGTCACGCCCTGCTTCCCAAAATACGGAATACGAGGGGTTGACAAGGCCAGCCATGCTCCTACGGTCAAGGAAATTTCCTGCTGTCACGCCCTGCTTCCCAAAATACGGAATACGAGGGGTTAACAAGGCCAGCCATGCTCCTACGGTCAAGGAAATGTCCTGCCGTAGTCACACTTCGGCTCTAGTTTTACATGGTAAACCGTCAATGATGCGCAGGTAATGAGAAATGCAGTAACTGAATGAAACAATGTAAAGAACTGACCTGATGGGAAACAAAAGGGTATAACCCTGGATAGCTAATCAAGATGTCCGTGATGTACGTCTAGTCCCGGTCCAGGCTAAACCCTCTCCTCACACTGAGCATGCATACTCAGGTCGTCAGAGTGACACAATAGCAATATAATATATAAAATCATGTGACAATTCTAACAGTGATAGTAGGTATGTATAACAGTAAATCAATGACGGTACAGGTATGAACATGCAGTAATCAATGCAGCGGAACAATAAAAGCAGTAGAATGATATGCCGCGTATGTCAACACAGTAAGTATGTATAATGATGCCATCATCCCTATCAGTCTCTAAGTCTCACTGTACAGGTCACTAAACCTATCGTCAGTCCAAGTGTGAGAGTCAACCACTCGCAAGTGTCCTCCACCCAAGGGTAGAACCCAAGGGCAAGGGACCACGGGCCCAACATGTATATCACGGTAATAATCATGTACCCTGTAAATCTCCATATATCTCCCTAAGTATATAAGCCGGCATGGGACTCCCGAGATTCTGTTGAACTCACACTCAAACTACCCCACACCCCGTGGTCTACATCAAACGCTAACTATAACCCTAAATACCAATCGGTCGGTGACAAGTCTACGCGAGAACTGGAGGCTGGACCTCCATCAAGCACGTCCCGACTAATACCTAAGATAAATGGCAGTGTCTGGTGCCTTATCTGTGACTCCCGTGCAAGAGCTTCCATAAGTGTCCCATACCACTTATAGTCACATGTACACGCGTCCCACAGACGTTGACAATGCAATAGAATAATAAGGTTCACTGATTGTGTACAAGTACGTATCACTTTCACTTATTCACTTATACACGAACACTAACGTACTTGCCGCAATCATCACTAATACCTAACACTGGGTGATGCACGTTATCACTAGGTTATCAATGCAGTGACATGTGTATGATATGATGCGTAAACAGTATATAAAGCATGTTTAGGATGTCATGAATCAGTAATCTACCACTTGCATAATTTATCGTAAATCGTACGGTTACAGTTTAGTGAAACTATGAACGGGGAATAAATAGTATGTTCAGTTATCTATCCAGCGAATCTGGTCACAAGCCAATCGGGTTCCAGGATCATTAATTATAGTCATTTCATTTTAAACGTTCACGGCTGGAAATCCGGTTTCAGAATCGGAAGTCCGTTTCGTAACGCATTTTAATCCTAGTTGGGATCAGATTTTAGCGATGCTAAAGTTGAATGAAATCTAGGGTTTTCAGTAAGGTTTTCAACGCAACAGACGGATCTTCAATCGCGTCTATACGTCAGGAGATACGCACTGTTCAATACTAGTATGTAAATTCTGATTCTGCTGGGGCTGTTATACGTCCCCGTCTTTTAAATTGCCGATTAAATAACAACCGATAACGAAACAGGATGGAACCACTTGTGTTGTCTAACTCACAGATTCACCTATAATAAACAGCGGAGTTCCGCAACCTACGAGTTAGGGAGGCAGAGTGGTGTTCATTACGGGACAGTAAACAACAACTGGAGTCGCTCTGGACTGCAGTCCAGAGTCGTACTCCGATCGAAATATTGTCACAGTTTATGTACAGAAACAATTAGAATTTTACATAGGGTTATAGTTCGTCGAGTCTTCTTCAATTTAAGCCCTCGAACACATCATTCCAATGTGTATGTAATTTATAGAGATTTTAACGGTTTTCAGGTACAATAAAATTCCAGTTTTACGAGTGAACTTGGGGGTAGTCGTTTTAGTCGTTAACGGTCATATTATCCAACGAAATTCACACACTAGGTTCACAGCCATACGGGCCAAACTATACCATTTAGTTCCGTCAAATTTGATGAGTATTTTCATTGGGAACACACGTCGAACAGGTATGGCACACAATTCATCTAAAATTGTAACTTTATGATTTAAGTAATCTAAGATTGTAACTTGAGTATATAGCATGTAAGCAAGTAAAATACTTGCCTGGGGACGTGTCGAAGACGGTACGGCAACTGCAACGGCACGATCGCGACACACGCGCGGCACGGCAACTTGACTTGGCTCGAACTCGAGTCTCGGCAGCGGCTTGGTTGCTGGGGTCTTGACGACGAGGGTGGTGGTCGTTGGTGTGTCGAGGCCGATGAGGAGGGATTGCAAAGGGGGAGAGAGAGATATTGAGAGAGAAAGAGAGAGTTAGAGAGAGAAAGAGAATGCAGAGGGTGTGAGAGAGAGAGCAGGGGAAGAGAGAGGGGGAGGGGATTGAGAGATTGGGAGAGATTAGAGAGAGGGACTGAGAGAGTGAGAAAGAGTTAGAGGGAGATCAAGAGAGAGAGGCAGAGAGAGAGGTCAGATAAAGAGAGAGAGAGAGCACAGAGAGAAAGAGAGCAGAGTGCACAGAGAGAGGGAGAGCAGAGGAAGAGAGATGGGGAGATGGCGATGGTGATGATGATGATGATGGGGTCGACGAGAGCAAGGAGGAGGTGGTCGGAGAGGGAGACGGTGTGACGGCGAGGGTCTGAGCTTGCGCGCGGGAAGAGAAAAGAAGGGAGAGAGCGATAGGGGTGAGGGTAGTGTGCTCGGTCGACGAAGTGGAGTGGGGAGGGGCTCCGTTGGTGGAGGAGGAATGGAGGAGGTTTGTCGTCGTCGTCGAGGGGAGTGGGTGAGGGAAACTGTGGTGGCTGCGGGAGTGGGTTCGAGAGAGAAGGAGGAGAACGAAGGAGCTGTGGGTTGGGTGAGGGAGTAGAGGGTGAAAGAAGGAGCGACGAGGCGTGCGTCGTGGGAGTAACGCGTACGAGCGTGGGCGTCGGCGGAGGCGAAGGGGGTGGGTCGCGAAGGAAACGCGCGCGGGAAATGAGGAAATAGCCGTTGGGGGAGAAGGCATTGTTGGGTGCGGGTCGGGTCGGAGGTTGAAGCGGGTCGGGTGTGGGTAGAGGTGAGTGGGCTTGGAGGGGCACTGGGCCGGGCCTGGGGATTAATAGGAAAATAAATGGGAATAAATAAAATGAGTGGGCCAGGGCCGAGAAAATGGGGCTGGGCTCGATAAATCTAATAGGAGATGAATTTATTTAAGAGGGTGGCTTGGGTTCTATTGAAAAATGGGTTTTAAATTTTTGTGTTGGGCTGAAGGGAATTTGTTAATTCAATTGGTTTCTCTTGGGTGGGTTTGGGTCTAAATTTCAGTGAAAAGAAATGGGTTGGAGGGAAAAATATAGGGTTTAAATAAAGTTATGAAAGAGAGAGATGGGCCGGAAAAATAAAGAGAAAATGGTGAAGGATGTGGGCCGGGCTGGGAACAATCAAAGAAAATAAATAAAAAGGAATGGGAGATGAGGAGAAATGGAATGGGCCGTAGGGCGGAATTGGGATTGGGGTCTGAGAAAGGAGAGGGGAAGTACTATAATAGATTGGGGGTTTTAAAACAATAAATAATTATAAATAAAATTTATACGTATAAAGAAGTACAATTATTGGTATAACAGGGGCTGGGTATTACATCATACCACCCTTACAAAAGTTTCGTCCTCGAAATTTAAAAGAAACAACAAGCTATAAAATAATAAACGAAGAATTATCATATCGAACACTAATACATAGTGATTTACTTAAAACGGGTAGACAAAATTTGAAGATACAGATATATATGTAAGAACCACATACAAAAGATAGGTCTAATAGGTGTAATACAGGAACACTATAAGGGCAACTACAAGTATACGAGAATATAGGTAATAATAACGAACAATTATAATCAAGGCGTGTTCGATAAAAGTCGAAACCCAAATATGTGCACATCTAAGTATATCAAAAATAGCAGGCAGAAATAATAAGTATAAGGCTCAACCACTTATAATAGTAAGCATAGGCATAATACTCGAAATAAAGTAACGATAATAAACTAGTGAAGGATTTGTCGGTAGATTAAAACTCTTTAGGATAATGTATCGATCAGATAGTTTAAAATAACTTAGAAAACTCACATAGCGAAAAATGAGGAATATGGAACAAAATGTGCGCGGTGTAAGGTTGCGCTACTGAAAGATAAGGATAATAGTAGTGTGCTTTTAAATACATAACATTAGTAGTCAATAACACGCACTCTTCGACAAATACAAGATAATGAAAACCAAATTTCAATAATAAAGTCCCTAAATATACGTAGGGTAATAGGAAAACACAAAAATATATATAGGGCTAGCTAGGGTAAGGATTACAAGGAAGTGTGGATCATTCAAAGGTTGGAGTATGGCGGCCTTAGGCTTAATGTTAAGGAGATTGGGATCGGGTCAGCACCGGAAGTAGAGGTGAGCAACAAGGGACTACAAGGGGAAGGTATGGGGAGGACAACGTTCGGTACATCATATGAATCAAGAATTTGAAGGGTTAGGGAACTCGGAAGTTTCACAAGAAATGTTCTCCTCCCAGAAGGATCTCAAACGGGGCATAGACGAAGAATGAAGGTGGACCTCTAAAAGATCGGGTGCGGTACTGGTTAATCTTAGTGAGGGTTAAGAGATCTCAGTAGGAAAGATAATTGTATAGAAGAAATAATCGAACAGCAAGTGAACTAAGAAGATCAAAAGATTTGCGGACTCAACAATTTATTTCATTCTAGAAAAAATTTTAAATAAAGCATTCTCAAAACGAAATGTGGCCCTAATTTATACACAGATTTATTTGGCCTGATAAAACAACATCAAAAAGGAATCCCGTCAGTCGCGGTTGTGAAGGTTCAGCAGGTTGCGGTAGGCTCGCGCACTCAGGTAGGGACGTCCATTTCCATATCGCCTCGCAGGGATCGCCATTGGGAGTTCTTCCACAGTAGGGTCTTGATCTTCTGGTCCTTCTTCCTCGGATGGGGCTTCTTCATCGAGGTCCGATTCCATGTGATTCTCTTCTCCTGGATTCTCTTCCATGGGGTTTTCCTCCACTGGATTTTCTTCTATCGGGTCTTCCTCGGGATCTTCCTCTATCGGGTTCTCTTCAGGGTCTCCTTCCTCTTCGTCGGAATCGTCTATCATGTTAAACTCTGGGGCGACTGCTCCTTCGTCTTCGGAATCGTTGTTCCCAAAAATGGCCCGGGGATCGTTGATCTCATCATCAGAACTCATCAGCGTGCGGTCTAAGGAAACGCATGACTGTGCATCCTCATCCAAATGCGGCGCTGCTCCAGGGTGGGCCATGGCCTGAAAAGAAAGAGTCATGATTAGACAGTGGAATACACCAAGAAAATAGCTCAGGGTACGAAGTATAGGAAAATATGCGATGGCAGAAACTGAAAGATCGGTATTAAAATGCCGTGATAATGAATAGTATAATTAAGGAGAAAGCAAGAGAATGATACATATATTACGATTCAAGTTTTTATTGCAATTCAACTAAAAGTTCAACGGATACAAGATTTCAAACGGAAAGAAATATTCATAAGAGGATGACAACATTATTACTGAAAGTAGAAAACATGAAAATTCTTCTTTGATTGCTAGACCGCTGTATCCTTGTCACGCGAGTTGAATCCTGTGCGGGGTCCGCCTTATCCTCGAGGTTCGAACTACGCAATAATCATCACTTGGCAGAAGTGGGGAGTGTGGATGAGTCTCCTCCTTGTAGCTCCTTCCTTTTTGGGCAACCGTTGATAAGATGTCCGCTGGATCCGCAAATCAGACATTTCCCTTGAGCGCGGCGACAATCCCTCTGAAGGTGTCCTGGCCTCTTACAATACCCACAACATGGGGTCTTCTGCTACTTCTGTCGCGGGGAAATAATTTGGCGCTTCATCTTCTTCTCTTTTCCTCGTCTAACGGGGATCCCTTTACAATTTGAGACTCCCGCTGGTGCCTGATTCACCTGCCTTCTCAGTCCTTCAGCTAGCAAGTCGTTCGTTCGCTCCTGGGCTTCCTTCATACCTTGCAGTACACTCAGAATCTCAATGTTCTGATTCTGAGGAGCGGATATAGATGAAGAGTCGTTGGAAGACATGATCCTGAAACAACAATTTTGAGGATGATATAAGTTACAAGCTATACGAATCAAAATATAATATGGATAGGACAAAGATTCAAGAATATCAGAGGTGATGAATTTATTACAAGTGGAGAATCAACTGTATGACTTTAAGCCACTTAAACAGTGTACGGTAGTGCAATTGCAACCACGTAACTTTGCCAAGTCACCTGAGACCCTAGCGAATGGATAGCAGAACGCTCAATGTGAATATGGATCAAGGTTATCAAGTTTACAATCTAGACTGAGGGATGTCTTAGATTGTCAAGCTCTACACGGAAAACTGCAATCCCAATCGAAGCAAAACCTGGCTCTAATACCAACTAAACCATGTCATGCCCTACTTCCCAAAATACGGAATACGAGGGGTTGACAAGGCCAGCCTTGCTCCTACGGTCAAGGAAATGTCCTGCCGTGGTCACACTTCGGCTTCTAGTTTTACATGGTAAGCCGTCAATGATGCGCAGGTAATGAGAAATGCAGTAACTGAATGAAACAATGTAAAGAACTGACCTGATGGGAAACAAAACGGTATAACCCTGGATAGCTAATCAAGATGTCCGTGATGTACGTCTAGTCCCGGTCCAGGCTAAATCCTCTCCTCACACTGAGCATGAATACTCAGGTCGTCAGAGCGACACAATAGCAATATAATATATAAAATCATGTGACAATTTTAACAGTGATAGTAGGTATGTATAACAGTAAATCAATGACGGTACAGGTATGAACATGCAGTAATCAATGCAGCGGAACAATAAAAGCAGTAGAATGACATGCCACGTATGTCAACACAGTAAGTATGTATAATGATGCCATCATCCCTATCAGTCTCTAAGTCTCACTGTACAGGTCACTAAACCTATCGTCAGTCCAAGTGTGAGAGTCAACCACTCGCGAGTGTCCTCCACCCAAAGGTAGAACCTAAGGGCAAGGGACCACGGGCCCAACATGTATATCACGGTAATAATCATGTACCCTGTAAATCTCCATATATCTCCTTAAGTATATAAGCCGGCATGGGACTCCCGAGATTCTGTTGAACTCACACTCAAACTACCCCACACCCCGTGATCTACATCAAACGCTAACCATAACCCTAAATACCAATCGGTCGGTGACAAGTCTGCGCGAGAACTGGAGGCTGGACCTCCATCAAGCACGTCCCGACTAATACCTAAGATAAATGGCAGTGTCTGGTGCCTTATCTGTCACTCCCGTGCAAGAGCTTCCATAAGTGCCCCATACCACTTATAGTCACACGTACACGCGTCCCACAGACGTCGACAATGCAATAGAATAATAAGGTTCACTGATTGTGTACAAGTACGTATCACTTTCACTTATTCATTTATACACGAACACTAACGTACTTGCCACAATCATCACTAATACCTAACACTGGGTGATGCACGTTATCACTAGGTTATCAATGCAGTGACATGTGTATGATATGATGCGTAAACAGTATATAAAGCATGTTTAGGATGTCATGAATCAGTAATCTACCACTTGCATAATTTATCATAAATCATACGGTTACAGTTTAGTGAAACGATGAACGGGGAATAAATAGTATGTTCAGTTATCTATCCAGCGAATCTGGTCACAAGCCAATCGGGGTCCAGGATCATTAATTATAGTCATTTCATTTTAAACGTTCATGGCGGGAAATCCGGTTTCAGAATCGGAAGTCCGTTTCGCAACGCATTTTAATCCCAGTTGGGATTAGATTTTAGCGACTCTAAAGTTGAATAAAATCTAGGGTTTTCAGTAAGGTTTTCAACGCAATAGACGGATCTTCAATCACGTCTGTACGTCAGGAGATACGCATTGTTCAATACTAGTATGTAAATTCTGATTCTGCTGGGGCTGTTATACGTCCCCGTCTTTTAAATTGCCGATTAAATAACAACCGATAACGAAACAGGATGAAACCACTTGTGTTGTCTAACTCATAGATTCACCTATAATAAACAACAGAGTTCCGCAACCTACGAGTTAGGGAGGCAGAGTGGTGTTCATTACGGGACAGTAAACAACAACTGGAGTCGCTCTGGACTGCAGTCCAGAGTCGCACTCCGATCGAAATATTGTCACAGTTTAAGTACAGAAACAATTAGAATTTTATATAGGGTTATAGTTCGTCGAGTCGGATTCGATTTAAGCCCTCGAACGCATCATTCCAATGTGTATGTAATTTATAGCGATTTTAACGGTTTTCAGGTACAATAAAATTCCAGTTTTACGAGTGAACTTGGGGGTAGTCGTTTTAGTCGTTAACGGTCATATTATCCAACGAAATTCACACACTAGGTTCACAGCCATACGGGCCAAACTATACCATTTAGTTCCGTCAAATTTGATGAGTATTTTTATTGGGAACACACGTCCAACAGGTATGGCACACAATTCATATAAAATTGTAACTTTATGATTTAAGTAATCTAAGATTGTAACTTGAGTATATAACATATAAGTAAGTAAAATACTTGCCTGGCGACGTGTCGACGATGGTACGGCAACTGCAACGACACGATCGCGACACACGCGCGGCACGGCAACTTGACTTGGCTCGAACTCGAGTCTCGGCAGCGGCTTGGTTGCTGGGATCTTGACGACGAGGGTGGTGGTCGTTGGTGTGTCGAGGCCGATGGGAAGGGATTGCAAAGGGAGGGAGAGAGAGATATTGAGAGAGGGTTAGAGAAAGAAAGAGAGAGTTAGAGAGAGAAAGAGAATGCATAGGGTGTGAGAGAGAGAGCAGGGGAAGAGAGAAGGGGAAGGGATTGAGAGATTGGGAGAGATTAGAGAGAGGGACTGAGAGAGTGAGAAAGAGTTAGAGGGAGACCAAGAGAGAGAGGCAGAGAGAGAGGTCAGATAGAGAGAGAGAGAGAGAGAGCAGAGTGCACAGAGAGAGGGACAGAGCAGAGTGCACAGAGAGAGGGACAGAGCAGAGGGCACAGAGAGAGGGAGAGCAGAGGAAGAGAGAGGGGGAGATGGCGACGGTGATGATGATGATGATGGGGTCGACGAGAGCAAGGAGGAGGTGGTCGGAGAGGGAGACGGTGTGACGGCGAGGGTCTGAGCTTGCGCGCGGGAAGAGAAAAGAAGGGAGAGAGCGAGAGGGGAAAGGGTAGGGTGCTCGGTTGACGAAGTGGAGTGGGGAGGGGCTCCGTTGGTGGAGGAGGAATGGAGGAGGTTTGTCATCGTCGTCGAGGGGAGCGGGTGAGGGAAACTGTGGTGGCTGCGTGAGTGGGTTCGAGAGAGAAGGAGGAGAACGAGGGAGCTGTGGGTTGGGTGAGGGAATAGAGGGAGAAAGAAGGAGCGACGAGGCGTGCGTCGTGGGAGTAACTCGCGCAAGCGTGGGCGTCGGCGGAGGCGAAGGGGGTGGGTCGCAAAGGAAACGCGCCCGGGAAATGAGGAAATAGCCGTTGGGGGAGAAGGCACTCTTGGGTGCGGGTCGGGTCGGAGGTTGAAGCGGGTCGGGTGTGGGCAGAGGTGAGTGGGCTTGGAGGGGCACTGGGCCGGGCCTGGGGATTAATAGGAAAATAAATAGGAATAAATAAAATGAGTGGGCCGGGGCCGAGAAAATGGGGCTAGGCTCGATAAATCTAATAGGAGATGAATTTATTTAAGAGGGTGGCTTGGGTTCTAAAGAAAAATGGGTTTTAAATTTTTTTGTTGGGCTGAAGGAAATTTGTTAATTCAATTGGTTTCTCTTGGGTGGGTTTGGGTCTAAATTTCAGTGAAAAGAAATGGGTTGGAGAGAAAAATATAGGGTTTAAATAAAGTTATGAAAGAGAGAGATGGGCCGGAAAAATAAAGAGAAAATGGTGAAGGATGTGGGCCGGGCTGGGAATAATCAAAGAAAATAAATAAAAAGGAATGGGAGATGAGGAGAAATGGAATGGGCCGTAGGGCGGAATTGGGATTGGGGTCTGAGAAAGGAGAGGGGAAGTACTAGAATAGAATGGGGGTTTTAAAACAATAAATAATTATAAATAAAATTTATACGTATAAAGAAGTACAATTATTGGTATAACAGGGGCTGGGTATTACACCTGCCGTAGTCACACTTCGGCTTCTAGCTTTACGTGGTAATCAGTAAATAATTCGCAGGTAATGAGAAATCCAGTAACTGAAACAAAACAATACAAAGAACTGACCTGATGGAAAACAAAAGGGTATAACTCTGAATAGCTAATCGAGATGTCCGTTGTGTACGTCTGGTCCTGGTCCCGGCTAGATCCACTCCTCACACTGTGCATGCATGCTCAGGTCGTCAGAGCGACACAATAGCAATATAATATATAGATACAAGTGACAACTCGAGCAGTGATAATAGATATATATAACAGTAAATCAAGACGGTATAGGTATGAACATGCAGTAACTAATGAAATGTCTAATAGATCAGGTGAACAGTAAAGCAGTAAAATAGTATGCCAGGTATGTCAACACAGTAAGTAATGTATCTCAATGCCATTATCCCTATTAGTCTCTAAGTCTCACTTTATAGGTCACTAAGCCTATCGTCAGTCCAAGTGTGAGAATCAACCACTCGCGAGTGTCCTCCACCCAAGGGTAGGACCCAAGGGCAAAGGACCACGGGCCCAACATGTAACTCACGGTAATAATCATGTACCCTGTAAATCTCCATATATCTCCATATATATAAGCCGGTATGGGACTCCCGAGATTCTGTTGAACTCACACTCAAACTACCCCACACCCTATGGTCTACATCAAACGCTAACCATAACCTCAAGTACCAGTCGGTCTGTGACAAGTCTGCGCGAGAACTGGAGACAGGATCTCCATCAAGCACGTCCCGACTAGTACCCACGATAAATGGCAGTGTCTGGTGTCTTATCTGTGACACCCATGCAAGAGCTTCCATAAGTGTCCCATACCACTTATAGTCACACGTACACGCGTCCTACAGACGTCGACAATGCAATAGAATAATAAGGTTCACTGATTGTGTACAAGTACGTGTTACTTTCACTTATTCACTCATGCACGAACACTAACGTACTTGCTACAATCATCACTAATACCTAACACTGGGTAATGCACATGATCACTAGGTTATCAATGCAGTGACATAAGTATGATATGATGAGGAAACAGTATGTAAAGCATAATTAAGATGTCATAAAACAGTATTCTACCACTTGCACAATTTATCATAAATCATACGTGTACAGTTTAGCGAAACAATGAACGGGGAATAAATAGTATGTTCAATTATCTATCCAGCGAATTTAGTTTCACGCCAATCGGGTTTCAGGATCACTAGTTATGGCCATTTCATTTTAAGCGTTCACGGCTGGAAATCCGGTTTCAGAATCGGAAGTCCGTTTCGTAACTCATTTTAATCCTAGTTGGGATCAGATTTTAGCGACACTACAGTAAAATGAAATCTAAGGTTTTCAGTAAGGTTTTCAACTCAGCAGACGGATCCTCAATCGCATCTGTACGTCAGGAGTTATACACTGTTCAACACTAGTATGTAAATTCTGATTCTGTTGGGACTGTTATACGTCCCGATCTTTTAAATTACAGATTAAATAGCAAACGACGACGAATCAGGATGAAACCACTTGTGTTATCTAGCTAACAGATTCACCTTTAATAAATAGTAGAGTTCCGCAACATACGAGCTAAGGAAACAATGTGGTGCCCATTACGGGACATTAAGCAATAATCAGAGTCGCTCTGGACTGCAGTCCAGAGTCACACTCCGAACCAAATATCGTCACAATTTAAGTACAGAAACCATTAGAAACTTGCATAGAGTTATAGTTCGTCGAGTCGGCTTCGATTTAAGTCCTTGAATACATCATTATAGTATGTACATAATTTACGGTGATTTTAATAATTTTCAGATACGGGAAATTTCTAGTTTTACGGGTATACTTGAGGGTAATCGTTTTAGTCGTTAACGGTCATATTTTCCAGTGAAATTTGTACCAGGTATTCATCACTACACGGGCCAACATAAACAATCCAATTCCGTCAAATTAGGTGAGTAGTTTCATTGGGATCACACATTGAACAGGTATGGCACATAATCGATCTGAAGTTGTAAATTTGTAATCTATACAATTTAAGTTTGTAACTTGAATATATTAGCATGTAGCAAGTAAAATACTTTCCTGGAGGCGTCTTGGCGATGCACGGCAGTGGTAACGGCACGAACGCGCGATGAATGGCGCATGTAGGGTTCACGGCCTCGACTCGTGCTCGGGCTCTTGGATTCGACGGCTCGGTGGGTGCGACGGCGATTACTACGGTGACGGTGATGATCACAAAGATGGCAAAGACAACAGCGCCGCCGATAGAGTCGTCAATGGTGGCTGTTGCGGTGATGGCAACTAAGTGTTCGACGGGGCTTGAGCTCGGCTTCGAGGAGTTCGAGAGGGATGAGGCTGCTGGCGAGGCAAAGGCTGTGACAGGGGAGACGACGCTGTGGTGGGGATGACGACGATGATTGCGACGTCGAGAGCAAGGAGATGGTGCGGCAGCGACGGTTCTGGGTCGCGGGGAGCTCAGAGAGTTTGGGGGCTGGTGGTTGCAGCGGTGAGGGGAAAAGGTCGGCGACGGTGTGATCAGTCGAAAATATTGTATATTTTAGCCGGCAATTTCCCTAACATTTGCATACATTTAGAAGCGTTCGGCATTCATATTCTACATATTAGCAAATCTGTCACAAAATATGAGATTGCATGTGTTAGACTTTTAAACCGACACTTTAAGGGAAATTAACCGCATTTCATGGCATCGCATCATTTCTGTATTTGCGCAACACTTGTCTTGAGTATGTGCAGGAAAGTCCGAAGAAAAATCAAAAGAAGCTGATCAAACGTTACGCAAACTTAACAATTTCAGATCTGGTATCAATATAAAGAGAGAAAAAAAATTCCACATATCAGATATAGGCCCAAAACTCAGGCCCAAGAAGAAACAGAGAGCCCAAGATCTAAGTCCCCAAAGTAGCCGCGGAAGCGCGGCGGGATCAGGCTTTAGCCGCGGATCCGCCGCGCTTCTGCCACGTAAGCATGGGATTTTTACAGCATAATTCTCAGCTCTGGTCCCACAGTCCTCTCTGATACTTCAAATTCCAGAACTCTCTCGAATCTACTGCCAGATCAGCAAAGAAGATTAAGGAAGGCTAATCCTAATTAAGCTCCTAATTAATCCTCTTCTAGAAGCTCCTCCTAACTAATCACATCTAGAAGCTTCTCCCCTAACTAACTTTTGGAGGGAAATTTGAATTTCTTCAACAAACTTTAGGAGGGAAACTTAGAATTTGAAATCCTAGATCTAGGGTTAGTTATCTATAAATAGGAGCCTAGATCTAAGGGTTGAGGCTAATCAATCTTTAATCAAAAATCAATAACCATTGGTTCATTCTACACCATTTTCTTCCACAAGTCTCGTGACAAGGCTTGTGCGAAACCCTAACCCTAATTCCACTCCAAATCCAAGATATTGAGTACCAATCGAGCAAGAAGCCTTCAACCTTTTAGGAGCCGAGCCGATCTTCAATCGGGCAAGTGATCCAAGCCGATCCGCGATCCACGGAGACGAGCGAAGCCAAGTCGACGATCAAGTTCTTCCTCTTGTAGTTCTTGAGCGAATGTAACTAAATTGTTGATATAAATAAAAGGTGAATTTCTTTAATCTTGCTTTCTTTTAATTCTTGCATCATGATTAGATCTCAATTTGTAATTGTTGTTCTTGTTGTGATGTGTGAGTAAAACTCCGCTCGTAAAGGAGCCGAGACGATTGTAGAATGATGATGTAACAAATCTTAATACTATTTTTAAGTCCTACGAGTTTTGTAAACCCTAGCAAGTTCAAGAATCGATGACCTAGTTTTGTAGCGATGCTTTCTTGATTGTGATCGCTCGAAATTAGGGATCTACGATCGTTTCTTGAATTTACTAGAGGCTAGAATGTGAATGATATCGACGAAAGAACAAGGGATAAGATGAAACCCTAGTTTCACAAGAAATCCCTAATTCTCGATCGATCATCATCGATCTAGTATCAATTCATCGAAGGATAAGAATACGTAATTGTAAGATTACATCACATCTATAGATCCGATCGATTCCTACGAGCCTCATTTCGATTCTTGAGATTTGGTTTGGAAAAATCAACAAACGATCAATTCTTGATTCTATCTTTTAATGCTTTCTTAGATCTAGTTTTTTCTCATTCTTGAACTTCAATTTTAAATCATGAATTGTTTTGTTTTCTTTTCGTTAAAGTTTCAATTCATCTAATTCAAAAGACGAACGATTACACTTTCCCTGTGGACGATCCGCACTCACATACTAACTACATCCGACACCGTAGTTGATTGCGGTCAAATAATTTTTGGTTGTGATTTCTTTACAATTTCATACTACACATCAAGAATTCTTTACAATCAAATGGCGCCGTTGCCGGGGATCATTTGATTTGATATACACAATCCGAAATTCTTTAACAATCACGGTGCGGAGGTGGCTCCGGCGATAAAGGGTTGGCCTCGACGTTGGTATGAAGGTGTCAAGAAAGGAGTGGATGCAGTGGGTGGATAGGGTCGGGAAGGAGGTTGTTGGGTCGATGGAGATGACCGGAGTAGGCGAGCTCGGTAGGTGATGGGGGCCGACAAGGTTCGTCGGAGGTGGCTGTGGAGGTTGCAGCTGATGAAGTCGGGGAGGGAGAGTTGCTGGCGACGATGATGTTGATGATGTCGCGGGAGAAGGGTGTGAGCTTGGTGCGGGACAGGGATGAGGTGTTCGGGGTTTTGGAGAGAGGAGAGAGGAAGGAAGGCAAGGGTTATGGCGGCGGTGGCGAGACGAGCCCGGCGTGGGCGTGGGTTCGAAGGAGGGAGCGGGAAGAAGAGGGAGGGAGGGAGAAAAGAAAGAGAGAGAGAAAACGTAGGGGGGAGAGAGAGAGAGAGCGGGAAGAAGAGGGAGGGAGGGAGAAAAGAAAGAGAGAGAGAAAACGTAGGGGGGAGAGAGAGAGAGAGCGGGAGAGAAAAGAATGGGAGAGAGAGAGGGGGGGTGAACGCGAGGTGAGGGGGAGAGAGAAGCAACGTGAGTGAAATTTTAAAAAAAAACTTAAAGAAAAGAGAGAATGAGAGATTAGGGAATATTAAGGAAATGAATGGTGAATTAAAGAGGAATAATGTGGTATTAATTTTTCATTAATTGGAATGAATAGAGATTTCGGTTGGGGTTTTGTTTTGAAGGAAATTAAAATAAAAGGAAACAACAGTTGAAGGAAAAGAAGGAGATGGGTGTTTGTGTGGGGCTTGGGCTTGGGTCAAGGGATAAAATAGTAGGGAACAACAAGGGGCCTGCTTGGGATTTTAAGTGAATTAGAAAAGCATTAGAGGAGTGGGCTGGCTTCAGGCTTTAGGGATTTAATAATAAAAAGGCAAATGGGTGTTGGGCTGAGGGATTTAATGTTAACAAAAATTAATTTGAATTGGCTGTGGGATTTGGGTTAGGGGAGAGGGAAACTATATGTATATGAAGAATAAGAAGGATTGGGGATTTAAGATACTACAAATAATTTGTAGATATAAGTAGATAGATTTGTAAGTAAAACCCATTTTATAAAATACGGATTTTGGTGTATATAAAGGAACCGGGTATTACAGTTCCAACGATTCAACTTTGGTTTATTTTCTTTGCATTAATATAATGCGTCCCATCAATTAACCTATCATTGCAGAAAACAACCAAAATACAACGTCCTCTTATGCCATTCGCATTCGCCACTGGGCCCCGTTATTCACCCGTTAGGTTACTTAACTAACGACAGAGCGGGGGTTGGGCTAGCGCGGGTGCAAAACATAAGTAACGTCTAATAGATATCATATATAGATATTGTATATTCGTCAGACGCAATAATAAGCATTCCAGATCACAGATGAACATATTGGATTTTCTATGAATCCGCATTCCTTTTGAGCCTGCAAAGAAAGACGGATTACACAGTCGTGATGAGTAGCCAAAACGCCACCCCAGACCCCTACGGGTACGGCAAACTACCCGCCTAGTACCCGAAGTGAAGCGGTCTCCCTCAATAACGTGAGTAGGCCACTAAACACTTCAAAGTACTCGGCAGTTTGTGTACCCCACCTTGGGTCTATCCTAGGAGCAGAAAACAGTAAATGAAATAATACAACGATGGCTACAACCTCAACCCGGATGTGCCCCGCAAAAGAATATTACAATAAATTACAATTTACATTTGAATGAAAGAAACACTCGTCTTACATCCCCGGCTATCCATTCACGACAATCCAACAAGTCCACATTCACAAACCAGTAAAAACCATTACAGAAATGTGCAACCCCCTGCTAACCGACATACTAGCAGTTAGGGGAGGTTTACGAACACATTAAACACAACACAGATATAATCCAGTTATCCAAACATCTTAGAATTTCGATCAAGCAAACACATATGATTCTACTCCAAACAATTCTCTGTGCACATAAAACCTGAGCAGAAACAAAACTTCCCAGAAAACACAACATCAACACAGAAGAATAACTGAGCAAACTTGGGTTGAATCGGAGTCAACTCGGCCGCGGATCCGCGGCGGATCGCTTGGATCGGCGGTGGTTCTGCGGCACTATGGACGATTCACAGTCCCAAATTTCTTCACAATTCTTAAAATTCCCTGCTTGTATTTTTAAGGGTCCCTGAAAAATTTTTAGACCCCGTTTTAAAATCGGCAGAAACATGGTGAAAATGATGTTTTTTCGGGTTCGTTTTGCGATCGAATTTCTAATGACTTTGCTAACATGTTAGTTATGGTTTAGCTGGGCTCTGATACCACTGAAAGTCGACGTTAGACACCCCACATGATGCGGGAAGGCGGAATAGGTAAAACAATCATTTTGTTTGAGTTAACATCGACTAACTTTATGGATCTTTGCTAAACCCTAACTAACAACAATCTAGAAGTGATTGGCTACTATGATAGATGATTATACCTAAAGATTCAAGTCCTTCTTGTTCTTGTAGTTCACTTCCTCGTCGGCCTCCTCGATGTGATAGAAGATCCACCCGAGAGCTCCTTCTCCAAGCTTTAATCTCTCGCTTGAGATAACTAGGTGGCTATGAATGCTAATCAAAGTAACCTAGAGGATATAGAAGAGGATTAGGGATCTATTAGTCTTGCTAACCCTTGGATCTCAACACATGAGAGGATTAGGGTTAGTTCTTTGAAGAGAGAGAGCTTGAGGAGAGAGAATGTGAAAGTGAGAATGAATAAATATCTTAAGTCATTTGGATAAATAATGAAGCATCAAAATATCTAGAAATAATATCTCAAATTATCAACCATGCTTCATTAATTACTTTGAGGTGAATCACCTCATGACTCATGATGTAATTAATGCAAATTACACATCATCTCCTCCACCTTATTAAGCTTAATTCATAAATGAATTAAAACATAATGAGTCACCTTTCTTCTAGAAGCTTCTCGAGTAATTACGAGAATGCCCCTCCTATCCGTAAAACACGGAAAAACTGAGATTGTATAAATCCAATAATCCAATACTAGAACCTGACATAAACTAAAGCCCGCTAGTAAAAACTGTCCGAACATCGTACGTGCATAAATGCACGTATGTGTCCGAACCCTGTCGTAAAACCATACGACCTCTATATCGTTTCTCCTGAAGTAGGGAAACTCTCTGTGTGGGACTCTAAAGACTCGACACTACGCTGGCAGTGGGTTTAATTACAGGCCGCAAGCGGTACTAGCTGTACGTAACGGTCCCCGGGTAGATGTCGATAAGAAGGCCGATGAGGAAACCCATTTGAACTCCTACTGAGCCTGATGTGACAATCTCCGTACAGTCCGGTCTGTTCGTCTATGACTATCGCATATCGGGCCTAGGGGCGGCAAGCGTCAGTCCCCTAAAAGGCGGTATAAGTCGTGTCGGAGTGAAGCCCATTAAACCTTGAGAAGCTACTGGAAATCCTACTGTAAATCTCGTTTGCCATGGCCAGGGACTTTGCGTAATGGCTCTCCAAACACGGCGCGATATCAACTCCCAATACCGGGAGAGACGAATCCTATCTAACCGCCACTGCCTCCAAGTGCTTCGGGACTGCACCCAACTGCTGCCTGTTTGCACGACTCCTTTGAGCCGTGGTAGGGTAGCAATCTAAGAACAGTGGGAACACACTCGAGACGAAGCAACAGTGTCAAGTCTGCGGACTATGATGTACTCATGTCACCTGGGAACTGTTAACTGATGATGGGTATAATACCAACCAACAGTTCCCTGCGAGTCCTGTCCGGTGTACCCGTAACCCAACGAGCACCTTTATACTATCTCCAGTACAACGTACTGATGGCTGTGGGACAAACCATCTCTCCAACTGGGATGAAAAGCGTACACACTAGTCTACTCCGGAGTATCGATACCCTGTCTCGATAATCCTACGACTAGGGACCTGAAAAAGAATGTGCTTGTAGACTACCCAGCCCCCACTAGTGTGACTGCCATCACAACGCTGGTAGTCAAGCAAGATCTTATGGGCTCTATCAATATGTATTCGCGATATGTTAACATATACACATATTAAGATAGATATAAACCAAGTAGCATACTACTATGTTGAGCGAGACTGTTAATATAACTGTGAATATCCCAAGCTTCCATTAAGTAATATACAAACTAGTATGATACAATAATGGCTCCTAGGGCATATACACTAACATCGTGGACTTTTACCGTTTGCTTCGTATCGAAGTCTTGAACCTTGCGCTGCCTTTGTACTTTGTGAAATTGTCCATTGATCTTCATTTGTCCCTCAAACTGTAGGCATGATCAAGATTCTTCTATTTGTTGGTCGTAGTCTCACTTTTGTATCGTCTTTTCATCATTTTCACTGTTTTTGTTCCGAGTACCTGTAACCTGCAACTATGTAGCAGACATGGATCAAAAGCACTTGTTTATTTGTAAAATAAATAAGAATGGGGAATATAATAATGCAAAATTATGATATGAACAAATAACCCCAAACTTATCTTTTGCTCGTCCTCGAGCAAAACTAGTTTTATTCTTGAAAAAGACCTAGCCTCACTTTCGCAGGGAAACGCGATTGCACTGAGCTCGTGCAACAAGCCGTTAAACCTCTAGGTATCCCTAGTAGGAGGAGTGTTGTCTCCTGAGGGTTTTCAGCGGATACTACCCACAAAATTCTATCAATTTAGCCTATTGACTTTTATTCTCCAATTAGGTTTTCTAACAAGAAACTCTATTATCTTTGACTCAGAAATTATCAACCCGTATTTTTCACACTTCCTTATCTTTTAACTTAAGATTGTATATGTTCTGTAAATTTACTTAGCTTTTAGCATCTTTTGAGTTTTCCTTCTAAGGTTCCATCTCAACTTAGGAATTTTTATCATCTCTACTAAAGATATAAGTCCTATTTTTCATTCCTATCTCTCATCTAAACCCCAATCATATACCCCTACGTGTGTGTATGTATCACCCCTACACTTGGAAATTCAATTCAAGCTCTTATACTCTTGTCCATCGTCCAAAGTACTTTTAGTTGGTGAATTTTTTAGATGAAATTGCTCACACATTCTTCATGCGACCGTTAATATTTCTTGAGGTACTAACGACCGATTACAAAATGTGTTTGCACATTAAGGCGTAATTCCTAGTCCTGTAACACCTAAGGCTTTAGCAGTGACTCCCAAACCAGTTGGTCTAAGGCACCAGGTGATAAAGCACCCTCGCTAAATATTTTTTTCTATTTATGCAGCCTTAAGTAATTACAAAAACCAGTATTCATTTTCTTATCTCTTTATTCACACTTGTATTTTTATTTTATTTTTCTTCGTACTTAGGACTTTAGACAAGAGCATTTCAAGGTCTCTTCTACTATTCCAAGTTTCAAGGTTCATGTTTGTGCAATTTGTAGGGTATATATTTTCAGAATTTAGACTTAAGCTTAGGAATTATTTTTCAGACTTATACTTTAATAAAAATATCAATACTTTTCCCTTGTTTTAACTTAGCCCAAGAAGTGAACTCGAAATTTGCCTATTTCTAAATAAACTACAAAGACATATATTTTTCTACCGTTAAATTTTAAGAAAGGTTATTTTTAGGGTTTTTAATTTACTAAGTCTAGGATCTAGTTGTTCCTAACTAGTTAACCTTCTTGTCAAACTCAAGTCAATTATGGCCAAAATTGAATTTTTAATTTTTTATATTTTAAAATTTTTCAATTTTTATGGGTTTTAAAATAAGTATGCAAATGCAAAAATGTACATATGAATGCGAAGGAAGAAACCTTACTGAGCACACCCCCAAACTTAAACTTGACAGTGTCCTCACTGTCATGCTACACCAAGAGGGTCAGAATTGTCGGCACTCCCCTGTTTATTTTTTTTAATTTTTTTCTATTGTTAACAGAATATATATATATATATATATATATACACACACAAAAAGGTCCCCCCAAACTTAAGTGAAACAGTGTTTCCACTGTTGAAGCATTAAAGTTCAGAGTTAGGGAGGAGAAAAACACAGTATCAAGCTATACAAGGCTTTACACAGGCCAAAGGTTAGCACCAACCATTCAAAAAATTTATCGTTATAATGGTGTGGTTGGTGAAAGAATGGAGTGTAGAGAAAAGAAATGAGAAACACACGAGACCATATGGGAAGAATGGTGGAATATGGTCTCGGTATATTAGGAGAAGAATGGCGGAAAAGAGAAATAAGTGTAGTACGAACTTGAGGGTGTAAATTGAGTGAATAAATTAGCACAAATTGTGACGACCGATGTGTTAAAAGCGATTGTGCTAATTTATCAACCCATCGAGAAATGGGGTCAAATCCCTCAAGATTCGTTAGAAAACATGGGTATGTTGAACTTGGTAAACCATCCATTGAAAATGGAAGCGTGACGGATTCTTGCGCGGTCAAAACGATGGAAAGGACGAAGGGGAGTGATTTAGGAAGGGTCTCATTCTCACCTAAGTAAGCATATGTAAGATGAGACGGCAACAGCTTGAGTTCGAGTTTCAGAGGTGAAACTATTGAATGTGAAATTGGTGAAACTGTCTCGAACTCGAAGGGTTCAATCAATGGTTCGAAATGACTGTAAGCAACCGAGTCTGATGGTTCAACTAACTCATCTGAAAATTCAAAGGACTCAAACTCAGGCGGTGAGCCTTCAAAATCGTCCGAAAAAGTGAAACACTCCTAATCGTTATCGGTTGTGAGAACTGTGTCAGATTCAAGGAGGAATGCATTAGTGGCGTCAAAACTGCTGTGATTGAACAGAAATTTTTCAAGCTCACAGTCCTCCTGCGTGATCTCTTGCGTGGTCGGAACGATGGAAAGGATGAAGGGGGGTGATTTAGGAAGTATAACAGTTAAAGGTTCAGGAAGATGAATTGGAAAATCCGACTCATCAAACAAAACCGGTTCATCCTCAATACTCTCCTCAATACTATCCTCATAATTCTCCTCAAAAGTTATCTCATCCATGCAATTATCATCAAAATCAAGACGCATATGAAGTTCGGGAGAAATATTTAATGACTCGGGATGATGAATTGGAGAGAAAAATTCAGTCAAATCTGCGGGTTCATCATCCAAAATATTCCATGCGTCAATATCCTCAATCAAGTGAAAATCAATTTTTTCGGACACCTCATCAAAAGCATGGATATTTATCAATTCAGGTTCTAGATTGGAGGTGTAGAGGTCGAAAGGATTGGTGATGGTCTCACTCGAAAGGGACCCTTCACAATCTGGCAAATCAAGCACTACAAAATCGCACAACTCATTAAAAGTTTTATTTTCAACTAGTGAATCATTTGGGACACTTGATAGACATTCAAAATCGGAGTTGTGGGATTCAATTGGTGATGGGTAGGTTTGATTTGGAAGGGTGCACAGCTCACTCTCTCCACTCAAATTCTCAATCTATCCAACCGCCTTATCATACATTAGAATTTTTGGAGCTAGTTGGAAACTAGCTACCGGGTCACTAGGTTGCATAAGGGCGGCAATGGACGCATCCAAATTCCTCATCTGTTGGTTGGTCGCTACAATATAAGCATCCAACGACTGTTCCAGACTAGACATGGGTTGTGAAGGGGTTTCAGTAAAAGATTCAAAGTTGTTTGGATACGTGAAACTCCCAAGTGGTTGTGTAGAAACAATGTCTAGGGAAGGTGCGAAAGTCGGGTAGGACTGGTAGGAATTGAATGGTTGGACAGGAGTAGGATCAACATTTGGATAAAAAGGTGAATGGACTTGTTGATCCCAAGAATTGGAAGTGTTGAAAGGAGTGAAAGATCGGTTACGAGATTTTTCAATATGTTCAGCAATAGACATGGGTTTCGGAGTTACAACAGAACTCGAAAAAGTAGTATCAACGTACGAAGGTGGTGAAGGTTGAAATGGTTGATACAAAGTGGATTGCGGAGTCGAACTGTTTCTCCTAGACTCTTCTATTCGATCTTTCAAAGAAATTTTGGGCATGGAGGGGTCGTCCGTAATTCGACCAAAACAATTCGCGTAGGAAGCAATGTTTGAATGAGGGTACCAAAGTTTGGCAAGAGTTTTGGGAGGTGGGGTACCCATGATGTAAGAAGGAGAAGAAAAAGAATGTGGGTGCAAGTGGGGTGCAATGGATTTCTTAGCGACAAGTGGCAAGTTTTTGTAAAACTTTTCTGTTTTGTGTTTTTTTTATATATAAGGAGCTTTTTGCAAAAAGATTTTCAATAAAAAGCTTAGACACACGTTCATGCAATCACAATATGCACAATCAAGCCTAGATCTAGGGTCTCCTAGGTCAACTAGACTGCTCCTAACTGTTCCAAAGGGCAAGTTGTGAGGTTCTCAAATCGCCTCTTCACCGTCAATTGTGGCCAGGTAAGCACAAGTAGAGAAAGGAGGGATCCGCTCACGAATCACCGTGAAACGGGCCTTTTAAAATTACCTTTCCCCACTTGTCTAGCCTAAGCACCACAAAGTCTGGTATAGATAAACGATCGATGCCTACAACTATTCATTTGTCCTATTGAACACGACAGTCCTTAAGGCCGAGTCTAATATTTTTTTTAATTAACTCAATGGTCAATGCAATATGCTTTTTATGATTTTTGGGGTCTTAGGAAGGGTAATGAAATCCCCACCCAATCTGGATTGGTGTAAAATCCCCTTAAAGTCAATTTTAAAGATGCAAAGCAGTAAACACAATCAAACACTTGCAAATAATTTTTTTTATTGCGGCGCAAAGAATCCTGCACAAGATCAAGTTATTGGAGAAGGGGAGAAGTTTTTGCGCAAAGAATCCTGCAGGAAAATTTTTCAGAAGAGATAAGGGGGTTCAGAAGAAGAAAAGAAAACTTACAGAGGAGATTTGGTCTGCTGACGTCAGCAGACCGCGGCGGTTCCGCGGCAGAAGGCACACTTTAGCCGCGGTTCAGCGGTCTAATTCTCTGTTCAAGCGTCAAAAAAATTTTTGTTTGTCTGTTGTGGATCTTCTCTGTTTGTTCAGATCTGATGTTTGCTGTTTTGCTCTCTGAATTTTTCCAGATCTGAATCTGTTCTTCGATCCTGCATAATTCAAACGAAACACCCTTCACAAAATAACAAGTTGATAAATTTTTTATATTTTTTATTTTTCAGTTTTTATGATTTTTCAATTTTTATATTAACCCGAAATTACAAAAAGAAAATAACTACGCTATCCCCGGCAACGGCGCCATTTGATCGTTCGATGTTTTATGCGTGCTTTCGCTTTTAAAAGATGAATCAAAGAATAGTTAACCGCAATCAAGAACGGCGTCGCTTGGTAGCTAGCCGGTGAGTACGGGTCGGTCCACAGGGATTTTGTGTATTTTCTAATTGTTCTAACGAGTTATTTCCAATTGTGGTAGGATTGATTATCACTAAAAACTGAAATGAGTTTGATTAGGATTAAAATCTTGCTAGGGTTAGGTTTAGGTTAAGTTTAGAAATTCAATATTCCTCACCGCTTTCTATGCCCTAATTAAGATCTATTTAGGTGTTATGGTAATAGTTAACAAAGTGGATTAGTACCATCGGGAAGAAACTAGGCTTCTTCCTCTAGGTCCTTGTCCGTCCTTTCTTAACTCTTACCCTAACCTCCATGGAAAACATACACAACCGGTATTTAACTACGGTATCACCGCTACCTCGTGGGATATGGTGCCGTAGTGAGCGGTGTGTGTATGTATGCATGGAGTCCTATAAAAATACATGATAGGCAAGAAAGGGGTGAGAGATTTTCATCTCTCAAACATTTCCTATTCCTAACCCTAACAAGTGAGGAACTACTCACTCATTAGGGAATTGATAAAAGATTTTATTTTTATGTTTGTTTTTAATAACCTAATTATCTAATCTACGACAGATAATTAAAAGTGCTAAACTAGGGCAGATAAATAAAATTAACTAAGGCAGACAGGAAAATTAACTAGGGCATAGAAAAGAAGGACTTACTTTATTTGATGCACTCTTCAAACATTTACAGCGAATTAAAATTCTGAATTTAGATGAATAAAATGAGGCACAAGAATAGGCATGCCCTCAAAAAGAGCATTAGGGTTTCTATTTATAGATCATAGAAACCCTAGGGTTACATTCGATACAGATCTGCATTTACAATTTTATCCTAAGAAGACTAGTCAACGCACCGCCACACCGTTGAAAGATGCACCGACGGTGCTCTATATGGCCGCGAATCCGCGGCCATAAGGCATGTTTGGCCGCGGTTCCGCGGTCATGTTGTGGGCTTCTTGGTTGGATTTTTCTGGGCTTTTTCTGGTTGCATTTGGCTTTTTGTTTCTTCACTTGGTTTCTCAGATTGTCTTCTAGTTTTCTTCCAGATTTCCACAGTGCATAATGTCGTAGACTTTTACCGTTTGCTTCGTGTCGAAGTCTTGAACCTTGCGCTGCCTTTGTACTTTGTGAAATTGTCCATTGATCTTCATTTGTCCTTCAAACTGTAGGCATGATCAAGATTCTTCTATTTGTTGGTCGTAGTCTCACTTTTGTATCGTCTTTTCATCATTTTCACTATTTTTGTTCCGAGTACCTGTAACCTGCAACTATGTAGCAGACATGGATCAAAAGCACCTGTTTATTTGTAAAATGAATAAGAATGGGGAATATAATAATGCAAAATTATGATATGAACAGTAGGCTGGGGCTTATTGATTGTGGGGATCCGAATCTCCGGCAGCCGCGGACTAAGCTGCCGTTAATTACCCCTCGCCTTTGGAGCAAGAGAACCTCCGATTGACGGGTCAAACAGGTCATGCGAACTCAATGTGCAGTATTGTGTTTTGAAAGGGGTTTTGGATATAACGTGGGCCCCGCAGAGTTTTTACGGGGGTCTCTCTACCCGGATAGCGGGCTGGGGGTCAAGGAGGCTAGCAGCCCCCTTGCGGGGTGCGGGGCAGCGTCCCGTTAGAAATTTTTTCTAACGGGGGACAGTGTTGTAGAGTTTGTGTGTGTGTGTGTGTATATGTATATATACATATATATGTGTGTGTGTGTGTGTGTGTGTGTGTGTGTGTGTTAGGCATGATTTGTTACATTTTAATACTGCCCATTTTATATCATTTTTTCAATAAACAGTGCTATTTAATCCATGTCTGCTCATTTATACAGAGTAGATGTACGCAGACGGAAACATGGATTTTTGTACACAACATGCACAAGAAGACGGATTTTTAGCTGGAACTGCAAACATGACATTATACAGATCAAGATTTGAAAAGAGTTTGCAACAAATATGTGTGTGTACAAAGTTTAATTATGAAATGGTCCAACACATACATGTGTAAACACTTTTGGAGATGCATGTACCTTGTGTGCTACCATGGCACACAACAATGATGTGTTGTGCAAGTGGTCTTGATGTGCATTAAATGCATAAAGTAGTGATGTGATATGAGGCTTTTGCACTTGATCTCTTCTCTATGATATTGCTCCAGATTACACATGTGTGTTAATTAAAAAAAGTTTCAATTATAGAGATATACCCATAAGACCAGAAGACTACTGAAGCAAGGTGGGCCCCAAACTCCTCAACTTGGCCGCAATTTTATTCATTTTGGCCGCAAACTGCGGCCAAGTTGGCTCTAATTTGGCTCGTTTTCTTTGTGTGGGTCCCTGGTGGTCATGTTAGTCTATTGTCACCTGCAACTTTTGCTTTTGATTTCTCTATAAATAGCAGATCAAGACATGAGGCCAAGGGAGAACTTTTTTGCATACTTGTAAACTCTTGTGTTGAATTTCTTATAGCTCTTGGGATTGAGTTGAGTTATTTGCCTTTCTCTGGTCTTGCAACTTCTCTTTTTGAGCTTGTAAGATTAGATTTTAGTAGTTGAACTCATTTACTTGTATTTTGAACCATTGCAATAAATCTTCATTACATTCAAGTTTGATTCTTGTATCTCTTTTCTATTTTGTCATTTCTTTTCGTTATTCAGTTGTGTTTTTTCTATGATGATGTGTGAGTAGTTGTTCTTGGGCTATGGTGAGGTAGGTTGTAGAATGACTTTACTTCCAACCTCTCCCTTTTTTATTCTTGCACTTTTTCACTTCTTTTCTTAATATTGCAAGTTTATTATGTTTTGCTTGATCGGATATATCGTTTTGAATGGTTGCAAATCAACTTTTAACACTTATCCTATTCCTTCTTTACATTTTATCGTTGCTATGTTACGATTTGAAGTAGGTGTGAATACGGAATTACGTTATGTGTCGCAACTAGCTAGATAGGATATATAGCATTCTTGCATATATTCTATACTTGCTACTTCACTTAACTAATTCAATATCCACTCCATTCTCTATCTCATTCTTGTTAGTTTATGTTTTTCTTAACCTTGATATCGTATTTTATCCCGATACATGTTTTCGGATAAATACAGCATACTTTCGCTATTCAAATGGAAACTAAAAGGAATGAATCTTGAATCAAAATGGAGAGTTGGGGGTAAATGTCGTATTTCACTCTTACTGAACCTTACCCTAAGTTTTCATATTCCAAAACTTTACTTCTTTTAAGTATTATACTAAAACGTGACAAAACACCATTTTCCAACCTATTGATCCATAACTCAATTTGATATCGTGATATCCACTCCTTGTGGTTCGACCCGTACTTGCCGGCTTGCTTCAACGCACCGTGCACTTGCGGTATTTTTTAAACTCGATACTCACGTCGTGCACTATTTTTCCGACAAAAACCGACATATCCGATATTGACCATATTCTTCAAATGCACGTCACCGTGGGTTTCGAACAATATACATATATATGTATATATACATATATATGTATATATATAAGGGAAAGGGCATCCAAAGGATGCATGGGAGAAAGCGCCAGCGCCTCATGTGCATGGCATGCGGGAGCTTAGGCGCTCGGGCGTTGGCGCTATCACCTTAGGCGCTAGCGCCTCACATGCTAGGCATGTGGGCGCTCGGACTCTAGCGCCTCACGTGCCAAGCACATAGGCGCTCGGGCGCTAGCGCCTCACGTGCCAAGCACATAGGCGCTCGGGAGCTCGGGTTCTGAAGCTAGCGCTTCGGGCGCTAGCGCCACACGTGCCAGGCACGTGGACGTTCGGATGCTAGCGCTTTGGGCGCTAGCGCCACACGTGCCAAGTACGTGGGCGCTCGGGCGCTAGCGCTTTGGGCGCTAGCGTCTCACGTGCCAAGCACGTGGGTGCTTGGGCACTGGGCGACAAAAGGGACTTGGTCCCTGCACTGGGAGTTGTACTCCCAGACAGAAATACTTATTATTTTGTGTGTGTGTGTAAGGAGTTAAACTCCTAAGATATTTTTGAAGCTGATGAAGAGGCTTCTCCCCTTGAGCCCTGGATCTTCCCCAAAGTGGGGTCTTTGGAGATGGGTCTCCTTCTTCCTCTTTTGTTGGCCGGCTCTTGGATAACAAGAGGGGTGAGATTTTAAAAATCTCACCTTTTTAAGATCTGATGGAAGATCCAAGCTCCCCTTTGTGGGTTTTGTTGTGAAAAAATATTTAGTTTTGGAAAAGGAAGAGTAAAACTCTTGATTTAATTCAAAAGAAAGAAGAAGGTTTTAGAACCCTGAGTAAGGAGAAAGAGCACAGATCTTGATTTTTTTTTGGGAAGAATGAATAGTCTCTAGATATTTTCATCATGTTGCCTCTTATAGGCTTATAAATTTACACATAGCCCCTTGGGCTTTACAAAATGGCATTTTGCCCATTCCATGTCTCATGTACTATTTCTTTTTGCATATAAACCATGGCTTTACAAAAATTTGGCTTTATGCCCATTTTGCTTACATTCATGCACAAAAAAAAAATACACCAAAATTATTTATTACATGATTTTTATTTTGGCATGGGGAGGCTGGCCGCGGGGCTCGATTTGGGCATGGGCCCACTTGCTTGGGCCTGGGCCCGCTTACTTGGAGTTGACCTTGACTTTGACCTGATCAACTGGGATGCAAATTTTGACCCCAACAAAGTGCCCCCCATCAATAAATGCACACCGTGTATATGAGTTGTGTGCATGAAATTGATGGATCTTGAAGCTGGACTTCGAGGTGGAACATCATTCCGGGGGCGGAGCATCCTTCGGGGAGCATGATTCCCGGGAATCGGAGCATCATTCCGATTTGAGGAGCATAATTCCAGGGTCGGAGTATCATTCCGAAGAGTCAGAGCATAATTCCGATTTGCGGAGCATAATTCCGATTTGCGGAACATAATTCCAGGGTCGGAGTATCATTCCGAAGAGTCGGGGCATAATTCCGATTTGCGGAGCATAATTCCAGGGTCGGAGTATCATTCCGAAGAGTTGAAGAATAATTCCGAGGATCGGAGTATAATTCCGAAGGGTAGAGGCATGATTCCAGGGATCGGAGCATGATTCCGATGAGCATAACTTCGGGGATCGGAGCATAATTCCGAGGATCAGAGCATAATTCCGAGGATCGGAGCATTATTCTGAAGAGCGGAGCATGATTCCAGGGATCGGAGCATAATTCCGATGAGCGGAGCATGATTCCAAAGGGTCGGAGCATAATTCCGACGAGCGGAGCATTATTCCAAAGGGGTCGGAGCATAATTCCGATGGGCGGCAGACATTCTGACCGAAGCATGATTTCGATGCAAAGGTGATTCCCAGGCGAAGTATAATTCCGATAGAGAAGGTAGATACTCCGAGGCGAAGCATGATTTCGACACAGGATACATTCTGAGACGAAGCATGATTTCGGCGCAGAGCTTATTGGCTGACTTGATTTCGAGACGAAGCATAATTTCGACGGGGAGGTCGCTGGTTGATTCCGAGCCGAAGCATAATTCCGACAGGGAAGGAAGATACACCGAGGTGAAGCTTGATTTCGATGTGGGGGACACTCTGAGACGAAGCATGATTCCGATGCAGAGCTTGTTGGTCGACTTGATTCCGAGACGGAGCTTAATTCCGTCGAGGAGGTCGCTGGTTGACTTGCTTCCAGGACAGAGCATAATTCCGACGAGGAAGTCGCTGGTTGACTTGTTTCCGGGATGGAGCATAATTCCAACGAGGAGGTCGCTGGTTGACTTGTTTCCGGGGTGGAGCATAATTCCGACAAGGAGGTCGCTGATTGACTTGTTTTCGGGACGGAGCATAATTCCGACGAGGAGGTCGCTGGTTGACTTGATTCCGGGGCGGAGAGAACATAATTCCGACGAGGATGTCGCTGGCTGACTTGATTCCAGGGCGGAGCATAATTCCGACGAGGAGGTCGCTGGTTGACTTGTCCCCGGCACGGAGTGTCTGTGGTCGACGTTTCCCCGGCACGGAGTGTCACTGGTTTTGATGTAGAGGATGATTCCCAGGCGAAGCATAATTCCGACAGGACAGGTGGATACTCCGAGGCGAAGCATGATTTCGACACGCGGTATATTCTGAGATGAAACATGATTCCGCCGCAGAGGTTGTTGGTTTGATTTGATTTGGGTTGACATCATCATCGCTACACTGGAATATGGTACCATAAGTGAATCATCATTTGCCATGAGAGGATTTGGGGATTTTGGTTTTTGTTTGGCATCAGTATCGCTACACTGGAATATGGTACCAGGAGCGAATCATCATTTGCATTTGCTTATTAGGAAGCGATGGCTCAAGAGACAGGTTTAAGGTCCCTATCACCTAAGACTTTTCAATTTTATGAGCCATAAGGGTCCCATAAAAGTATTTTCTCCCTACGAGTCGTAAGGATCCCGTAAGTGTATTTTCTCCTTAGGAGTCGTGGGGACTCCCAAGTGTATTGCTCTTTTGTGGGTCGTAAGGATCTCACGCAGGAATTTTCTCCTCACAAAGTCGAGAGGGCTTTGCGAGTGCATTTCATCTCTTTTTCACGAGTTTGCGCCCTTTTGGGTTTTCACAAACTCGCCGGCAGTCCTGCTGTTTTTACTCACGGAGCCCTTTCGGGTTTTCATCCGTGCCCATTTTGCTTGTGGACATACCTTTTTTTATTTTTTTTTTAATCTTCATCGCCGGTGGGACTTTGAATGTGGTCTCCCCAGTAGGAATTGGGAGAGATTGGGATCGTTTTACGCCCGTGGATTGTATACGGTTTTGCAGGATGTATGTTCCAGACCGTAGGACCGGAAAAATTTCGGGACTTTGTTGGCGTCTGCATCGCTGCACTGGAATATGCTACCAGGAGTGACTCATCATTCGCCGTTGGGGTATGGGATTTAGAATTTGGTTGGCGTCTGCATCGCTGCACTGGAATATGGTACCAGGAGCGACTCATCATTCTCCACTTGGGGTATGGGGTTTGGAATTTGGTTGGTGTTCAGTTGAAAATATTGCACTTTGGTATAAGTATTTTCCTTACATTTCTTAAATAATAAAAGGTGTTTATTATAAATATTAAACATATTTGGATTTATCTGTAAAATACTATTTTCCATATGTTTATATATTATAATTAATATTATGAAGGAAAATATAGGCATTTTATATTTATATAATATTTTGGTAATTGAAAATATGCATATCATATCAAATATTCTAATCACAATTCTTAAAAGATATAATATCATACAAATGGTTAGAATAATATTTCAAAATATATGCATAATATTTTACTAATTAAAAGATGCATAGCATATCAAATATTCTTAATCATATTTCTTAAAGATTTATTACCATATAAAGTGCATAGCATATTAAATATTCTTAATAAAGTTTCTTAAAGATTTATTACCATATATAGTGATTAAGATACTCTCTCTAATTTAATAAATAAACTAACATTATTCATAGAGATATTGTGCAAGATTTAGCTCGGGTCAAGAGATCAAGATGTTCAAGATGTCAGGATCAAAAATCTGCCAAAGTCATAAAATCAATACTGACAGGGACTCAGAATCCAGGCATGGAAAGTCACCATATTAGGAAGTCACCATATATGGTAACTAGTTTTTCTTCTTTGAGGGCTATATAAAGGACCAAGGGCTAAAGTTAGAAGGCATCAAGCCGAAGAGATCACGAAGTCCAAGACGGCTCACGCATCCAGGCTGATCATCAACTGTTCATCTACCTCCTTCGGAAGAGTTCGAGAAGCAAACCAAGTTTTTGTAATCATTTTCTAAGGAATAAAGTGTAGATTGTTCAAGTTGATTAATAAAGGTAGTTATTTTATTTAATTCTTTTGCATTTTACATTATGTTTTCCCTCTCTGTCTTTTCATCTTCTTTTCCCAACATGCGCGAGTAATTCTCCGCTTGTTAGGGTTCGTAGGATTAGGGTAGGCTAATGGATGATGAACATCCCTAAACCCTTTTTAAGTCCTATAAAGTTTATGAACTTTATCAAAAGAATCATTAACATCCTAATCGGGCACGCTAACAATTCTTTGTTAGTTCCGACCGCGATTAGAGATTAGATTAATGATTGTTTTGGTAAAGGCTGGATATGAACGGAGTTCCGTGTCGAGATAAGGGTTAAGAGTGGGATTCCTTTTCCCTCCAGAAACCTTAATCTACACGCATCACCGTCGTTCTAGTTTTAAATCTATTAAAGGATAAAAAGGGTAACTTTTAATTAATCGTCCATAACTACTAAATCTTAACGAACCCTACAAGCCCTCTTATTATATTAACTACATCCCTAAAATATTCTAGATCTATATATTTTGCATTCTTGCTTAACGTAGATCTAGAAACCATTCACAAAATTCTTTATTCCTCCTCTCTTTTTCAACACGTCTAAAGTAAGAGTAAAAGATTCAACGTTTCCCTGAGGACGACCCGTACTCATCTCGGTCTACCTACATGCGACACCGTTGTTGATTGCGGTTAACTACAAACACACTTTTTCACATCAATCAAATGGCGCCGTTGCCGGGGATACGTGCGTAAATTTTTATTCTTACTATTTGTGTTGAATTCTTAGTCGATTCATATTATTATTAAAACAAAACTGCTAATTGTATATTTAACGATTTGTGCGTGAATTTTTGCAAGGAGATCTGGAGTCACAGACTTGAGGAAACAGGAGATCTAGGGTTCCAAACTTCTCTGGTATCTTTCCCAACTCTTTCTCTCTCCTCTAAAATCCAATAAAATCTATTTTCTGCAGGATTCTTTGCAAAATAGCGCCGCTCAAAAATCTTTTTGCAAAAGTTTTGTGATTGGTTTTGTTTTGCATATTTTAATACAGACTTTAAGGGGCAAAGACCAAATCAAGATTAGGTGGGGATTTCATCACCCTTCCTAAGCCCCACAAATCACAAACCGAGCATCTAGATCAACCCTTCATTAATTTAAAAAATATCTAGACCAGACTCTAAGGACTGTCGCGTTCAATAAGGACAGAGGAAGGTCGTGGGTAATCTATCGCTTATCCGCATTACTTTTGTAGTGTCTAGGCAAGTGTGACTAAGGCTAGTGGTTTTTAATTAGGCCCACTACTGTGGTTCCTTCCCACTTACCTGGCACTTATCTGGCTACAAGGGTAGTACGGAGGCGGTAGAGGATTGATCCTAGGGCTTGTCTTTTGGAAGTCTAGGAGCGGTCTAGAGACTGGACCTAGGTGACCTTAGTTCTAGGGTTGCTTGTGCATTTTAGAGTGATTTGTCTTGAGTCCTACTTTTTTCAAAACAAACCAATTTTAAAACCACACACACGCTGCCACTTGCACTAAACCCGCTTAGTGCATGCTCGGCTGGACACGGGATCCTAGTGCCCGTCTTGTCCGCGTTCCTGCTATCGACGCCGAAGTCAGTACTTCTTCATCTTCTTTTCCCCCACCACACACCACGACCGAGATGGATGGCACTCCATCAGAATATAACACCACGCTGCCACCGCCCGTAGGTGCGCAGAATCCACCGCGTATCTCTCTCCAAGAGAGATGCTATCCTATCCGTGGTCCTCTTCCCACTTGTCTATCTCTTCCACCAGCTAACGGGGATAATTTCGAAATTAAACCCCACTACATCAATCTGCTGCCCAAATTTCACGGGCTTGAGTCGGAAGACGCGTACGTTTTCATCACCAAATTCGAAAACGTATGCGCAATGATGAGTACTTCACAATTGACTGTCGATGCTATGCGCTTGCGTCTTCTCCCATTCACACTGTGCGACTTGGCATAAAAATGGCTTTATAATACTGTCGCACACTCTATCACTAATTGGGATGAATTTGTCATAGCATTTCTTAAGAAGTTTTACCCAAACCATAAGACTGCCCATATTAGGTGCGAGATCAACCAGTTCACCCAGCTTCCCAATGAACCATTTTGGAAGTGCTTTGAACGTTTCAAGGATCTGCTTGTCCAATGTCCTCATCATGGAATACAAAGATGGGATTTATGTCGAATTATATATGAGGGCATTAATCCAACGACAAAGCAGATGCTTGAAACAATGTGTCAATGCAATTTCATGTCTAAAGATGACGGTGAAGCTTGGAAGTATCTGGAAGATCTCGCTGAAAACACTTTGCAGTGGGAAAGCGTAAGACCACCTTCATCTAGGGGGGGTATTCACCAACTCGATGTTTCCATCGCAGTAAAAGCCGAAATGGCAGCGATGCAGAAGAAACTCGATTCTATTGAGAACAAACTTTCATCAGTCTCCCTAAATCAGGTCACGTTTCTCAAGACCGTCTGTGGTTGCTGTTCGGATCCTTCACACTTAACGGAAGAATGCCCTATGAATCCATCGTTTCAAGCTAATGCTGCTTTTCAGCAGCGACCTAGAAACGATCCTTATTCTTCCATATACAATCAAGGATGGAGGAATCATCCTAACTTTGCTTGGAATCAAAACCAACAAAGCAATTATCAAAGACCTCCTCCACAGCAACCACAACCACAGAATCAGCTCCCCTTTCAGTCCCAAAATTTTCAAAATCCGGCCAACACTCCTACACCACAAGTGGACAGTACTGACAACTCTTCACTCGCACAAACTTTGGATATGTTCATGAAACATTCCATGCAATTGTCGGCTGAGATGAAGCCTTCTATTGATACCATACAGAAAGACTCTGCATCCCACGGCGAGAGTATTAAATCAATATAAAACCAACTCGCACAGTTAAACGCCGCAATGAGTGCGAGAGAGAAAGGGAAACTCCCATCTCAACCTATACCTAATCCTGGCCACTCACAAAGTTATAATGTGAGTGTCGTTACTACGTTGAGATCGGGAAAGGTGCTGAATAACCGAGTGGGTGAGCAATATGATGATGTTAGTGACACCAATGATACCCCAGCTTCTTCTTCTTCCCCTAATTCGTCTAGTCTCCCACCTTCACCCGAGCCTATTCTCCGTTTTCCCCAAGGCTCGAACCCTTCGCCCATTTCCTCAAATCTACCTAAAACGATCCCCACTCCAATTCTGGGATCCACTCCATCCCCACAATCCTCTCCAATGTTGGACCAAACCCTTATTGATAAAGCACCTTATCCAAACAGGTTAAGGGGAAACGGACCAAGTCCACAAATGGAGAAGATTGTGGAAATTTTTAAGCAAGTTAACATAAACATTTCTCTCCTAGATGCTATTCAACAAGTTCCGTCATATGCGAAAATCCTAAAGGACTTGTGCACTAGGAAGAGAAAAGTTCAAGTACCTAAAAAAGTTTTCCTTGCGAGTAATGTGAGCACAGCTTTTACACAACAACTACCCAAGAAACGAAAGGACCCCGGAAGTCCTACAATTTCTATTTCTATTGGGGGTAAAAATATTAATCGTGCTCTACTCGATTTAGGTGCTAGTGTTAACTTGCTTCCGTATTTTGTTTATGAGCAATTAGGGATCGGAGAGTTAAAACCTACGCATTGCACTCTTCAGATGGCCGATCGATCTATCACCCAACCTAGGGGTGAGCTAGAGGATGTGTTAATCAAAGTCGGGGAATTCATATTCCCTATGGACTTTATCGTTTTAGATACACAACCTATAGCGAACCTACGCAATCAAATCCCGGTGATACTCGGTCGACCCTTTTTGGCCACTTCCAACGCAGTAATCAATTGTAGAAACGGCTTTATGACCCTATCCTTTGGAAAGAAGTCAATTGAGCTTAACATTTACAAGTTGGGAAGTGAACCCTCCGAACCCTATGCTCGTGCGTGTTCTGTCGAATTAATGGATGTCGACAGCAGCGAATTTGATCAACCTCATGATACTGACTCTATTCATATGTTGTTTGACCCAACCATGTACTCTTCCACCGAGTTGTCCGGGTCAACATCTAACGCTGATGAGGAACTTTTTAAAGAGTCTGACGATCACCCCATTTTTTCTGATGACATTATTCTTCGGGGTATCGATGAAAGCTTTGAGGAAATTTTCGTTGATGAACTCGCATTTTTAAAAGATACAGGTGTTGAGATAAATCAACTCCAAGATGAAGAAATTGGACCTCCACCCTTTCTTTTGGACAATCATGATAATGCGAGTAATCCATCATTACTATCACTGTGTCGTCTCTCCAAATTGAGACGCGATCCTTTTCCATTACACCTCTTATCACCTCCCCACTTCTTCTTGTCGAAAAGTGACATGTTCTTCCACCAACCTCGGTACTTCATCGATAATTTTTTTGAATGGTTGGTGTTGACCTTCGGTCTTTGCAAAGCTTGGCATTGATCAATAACCTTGACCCCTTCGTGTGATTTTAAAAGATTAAAATTGTTTAACTTAAATTTGGGGGGGGGGGGGTTATATTTTGGCTCTTGAAAGAAAATGATTTTTACAAAATTATGAGCCTAAAATAAGTTTGGGGGAGGATTTTCACTTTCATATATTCTTGCCCCTATTAATAATTTCCTCCGAAGTCTACAGGTTTTTGAGCTTAACGGATGACATCAGTGAGGACACTGCTGTAAACAGGTTTGGGGGAGGTTTGTGCTTATTTACACATCAATTTGCATCATACTTTGCATAAGCACAACATTTTCAAAATTTAAAAAAAAAATTCTTTTATAACAAAAGAGTAGAAAGTGAAAAATTACATCCAAAAGATAGGAATAGTTTAAGAAAACCAAGAAAATTAGAAGTTTTCTTAAACGAACTGGTAATAAGTAGTTATGAGCTATTGTCCCAAGGGTTAGTAAGATGAAGGAAGTCACTAATCTGAGGATAAAATAAGTCTGAAAAATAGTTTCTATTCTAGAAGCCAAACATTCGAATGTTGATACCCTACTATATGCACTTACACACGTCTTGAAACTCGGGATAGTAGAGGATACCTTGAAATGCTTTTGTCTAAAAGCCAAAGTATGAAGGAAATGAAAAAAAAAATGGTGAAAATATAAAAATGGTGAAAAGAAAAATGAACACTGGTTTTGTTATCGCCAAGGCAGCAATAAAAAAATATAGCGAGGGTGCCTCTTCACCTAGTGCCCTAAGGCCAACTGGTCCGGGAGTCACTGCTAAGCCTTAGGTGGTGCAAGACGAGTAAAATATTATCACCTAATCAGCAAGCACATGAGTAATCGGTCGGTTAGTACCTCAAGAAGTATTAACGGTCGCATGAAAATATGTGAGCAAATCTAAATATTCATCAAATTAAAAAGTACTGCGGCAGATGGACAAGAGTATGATAGCTTGAATTGAATTCTCCGAGTGTAGGGATGTTCTATTCACACACGTAGGGGTATATGATCGATGTTTGGATGAAAGGTAGGAATGAAGAATAAAGACGATGTTTTATTGAGGGATGATGTGATTTTTAACATTTTTTCATGACTATTAAGATAGGGCTCATGACAACTGAAAAGCTAGTGTAGTTAGAAACTCTAAATTTTCAAAGTATTTCTTTTATGGTTCTTATCTTTATATGCAAATTTCACCATCTCTCTTTTATTATAGGATTTTGTGGGTGTAATCCGCTGAAAACCCTCAGGAGACAACACTCCTCCTACTAGGGACACCTAGAGGTTTAACGGCTTGTTGCACGTGCTCAGTGCAATCGTGTTTGCCTATGAAAGTGTGCTATTTAGGTTTTTCTTTTTCTTTTTCTTTTTCTCTTTCTCTTGAATAACTTGTTTGCTCGGGACGATCAAAGTTAAGTTTGGGGGTATTTGTTCAGTTAAAAATATTGCACTTTGGTATAAGTATTTTCCTTACATTTCTTAAATAATAAAAGGTGTTTATTATAAATATTAAACATATTTGGATTTATCTGCAAAATACTATTTTCCATATGTTTATATATTATAATTAATATTATGAAGGAAAATATAGGCATTTTATATTTATATAATATTTTGGTAATTGAAAATATGCATATCATATCAAATATTCTAATCACAATTCTTAAAAGATATAATATCATACAAATGGTTAGAATAATATTTCAAAATATATGCATAATATTTTACTAATTAAAAGATGCATAGCATATCAAATATTCTTAATCATGTTTCTTAAAGATTTATTATCATATAAAGTGCATAGCATATTAAATATTCTTAATAAAGTTTCTTAAAGATTTATTACCATATATAGTGATTAAGATACTCTCTCTAATTTAATAAATAAACTAACATTATTCATAGAGATATTGTGCAAGATTTAGCTCGGGTCAAGAGATCAAGATGTTCAAGATGTCATGATCAAAAATCTGCCAAAGTCATAAAATCAATACTGACATGGACTCAGAATCCAGGCATGGAAAGTCACCATATTAGGAAATAACCATATATGGTAACTAGTTTTTCTTCTTTGAGGGCTATATAAAGGACCAAGGGCTAAAGTTAGAAGGCATCAAGCCGAAGAGATCACGAAGTCCAAGACGGCTCACGCATCCAGGCTGATCATCAACTGTTCATCTACCTCCTTCGGAAGAGTTCGAGAAGCAAACCAAGTTTTTGTAATCATTTTCTAAGGAATAAAGTGTAGATTGTTCAAGTTGATTAATAAAGGTAGTTGTTTTATTTAATTCTTTTGCATTTTACATTATGTTTTCCCTCTCTGTCTTTTCATCTTCTTTTCCCAACATGCGCGAGTAATTCTCCGCTTGTTAGGGTTCGTAGGATTAGGATAGGCTAATGGATGATGAACATCCCTAAACCCTTTTTAAGTCCTATAAAGTTTATGAACTTTATCAAAAGAATTATTAACATCCTAATCGGGCGCGCTAACAATTCTTTGTTAATTCCGACCGCGATTAGAAATTAGATTAATGATTATTTTGGTAAAGGCTGGATATGAACGGAGTTCCGTGTCGAGATAAGGGTTAAGAGTGGGATTCCTTTTCCCTCCAGAAACCCTAATCTACACGCATCACCGTCGTTCTAGTTTTAAATCTATTAAAGAAGAAAAAGGGTAACTTTTAATTAATCAGCCATAACTACTAAATCTTAACGAACCCTACAAGCCCTCTTATTATATTAACTACATCCCTAAAATAATCTAGATCTATATATTTTGCATTCTTGCTTAACGTAGATATAGAAACCATTCACAAAATTCTTTATTCCTCCTCTCTTTTTCAACACGTCTAAAGTAAGAGTAAAAGATTCAACGTTTCCCTGAGGACGACCCGTACTCATCTCGGTCTAGCTACATGCGACACCATTGTTGATTGCGGTTAACTACAAACACACTTTTTCACATCAATCAGTTGGCGTCTGCATCGCTGCACTGGAATATGGTACCAAGAGCGACTCATCATTCGCCATTTGGGATTTGAGTTTGGAATTTGGTTAGCGTCTGCATCGTTGTACTGGAATATGGTACCAGGAGCAACTCATCATTCTCTATTGGGATTTGGAATGTGATTGGCGTCAGCATCGCTGCACTAGAATATGGTACCAGGAGTGACTCATCATTCGCCGTTTTTTTACCACGATTGCTCTATCATTTCAGCTTTTCTTATCGCGAATGTCGCGATTGCCCTATCATTTCGGCTTTATTTTCATTTTTATTTTTACTCGCTGATTTTTATTATGAGTTGCCCCATCATTTCGGCTTTTTATTATTATTTTTTTTCTTACACTTCTTTTTTTTTATTTACACATTTTTTATTTACACACACATTTTTTTTACATTCCCATTTTAACGACTTAGAGGTCAATTGTTCCCAGTTTAACGACGTGGTGGTCAATTCTTTTTAGAGAAACGCAGATGTCTGAGAGAATCAGATTCTCGAAGGACTTCGGTCTCCGTTTGTATGAAATTGGCGGTCGCAGCTTGATTGTTTGTTAACACGCCTTTGGACAGTTCTATCTCTCCTGCCTTGTATTGCTTTTCGACCCAATGTTTGAAGACGAAGCAGTCCTCAATGGCATGACCTATCACTCTGTGATAGGGGCAGTATTTGGAGTCGTCGGTCATATTCGCTTCCTGCGGTCTTTTTGACTCTGGCAGTTGTAGACCGTTCCTCAGGGCGTCTTTGAATATTGTACGGATTTTGTCCCTTCTGAAGGAATAGACCTTATCCAGCTTCTCTTTCAGTGGAGATTCTCCTCCCTCTCCGAACACTGGCTTCCGAGGCTGGTTGGCATTAGGCCCGCTCATCCCTAGCTTATTTCGGTTAGCCGAAGTGTTGAAAGATTCAGAATCATCGAAGTTTCTGCCTTTGCGATTTTCGTCTTTTCGGTTTCTCCATGACCTATTGTTATTTTGTGAATCCGAGGAGGACTCCTGCTTTGAGCGCTCCAGCATCTGAACATTCCTGGTCAATTATAGGAATGTTTTGAGACCCGCGGTGCATAGAAATGGGGCCATCCAATTGTTGAGATTTCCGACAAGGAGATTGACAGATTGGTCATGCTTTATCGACGGTTCACATTTGACAGAGAGATTGCGCCATCGGGTTATAAAATCCGTGCTGCTTTCGTTGTTCTTTGGCTTGGTCCTTACGAGGTCGGTGATGGTGATCTTATCACTGACACTTGTTCATATCAGATTTTGGTATTGTTATATCGCCCATTCTTAATCACATTGCATATAAATAAGTGCTTTCGATCCATGTCTGCTAAATAGCTACAGATTACAGGTTCTCAGCTCTTTACAGTGAGATTCGTGAAAAGTCGCATCAAATGTGGGACTACGACCAATAACAGATGAATACTGATCCGCATGATGCCGCATACCAGTTCAAGCGGAGTTCAAGGCAAAAGTCCACTGCTGAATATCTGGAAGAGAACAGAAGAGTTTTTGAGAAACCAAGTGTACCAAACAGAAGATAAAAGCAACTGGTAGAATACCTGAAAAAATGGACCCAAGATTCCACCATATGGCCGTGGAACCGCGGCCAAACGGGCACTTCTGCCGCGGTTCCGCGACCGTGCAATGCACGAATCGGTGGCAGTGTCGGTGCTTTGACTCGGCTCTCTTGGAATAGTTTTGTAATTTCGTGTATGGATCAGAATGTAAACCTAGGGTATTCATATCTATAAATAGGAGAGCTCAAAGCCAAATTAGGCATGCCTCTTTTTAGTTTTAGAATTTAGAATTTTAATTCTGTTCTTAATGCAAAATTGTAGAGAGTTTTTGAGAGGTTATCAATAAAAGTAAGTCTTTATTTTTATTTATCTCGCATTTTCTTTTCGCATTTTTTATCTGCAATTTTCATATGTCAACTTAGACGTAGAATTAAATTAGTGTTTTTCTTGTCTTTTATTCTTTTATATTTCTTTTTAACAACGATGATACTTGAGTAGGATCCTTGCCTAGGTGAGATCTCAAATAGCTAGTTGTAAAATTCTTCTTAAACCTAAATTCTTTCTACCTTCCGTTTTGTTTTATTTTTATCTTTTTAATGAGTGAGTAATTCCTCACTTGTTAGGGCATGAGAAGAAAGGTTTGAGAGAAGGAAATCTCTCTCACTCCTTTTTTTGCCCGACACATTAAATTCGGACTCCCTTTAATTGAACCATAATCCGCTCACTACAGCACCCTATCCTACATGATAGCGGTGATTCCCTAGTTAGACCGGTTGTGGTTGAATTAACTGGAGGTTAGGGCTAAGAGCCAAGAACGGACAGACAAGAACCAAAAGAAAGAAACTAAGCATGGAAAGCCTAGCTTAGACTTGTAAGTTTTATCCTAGCCGTGCCAATCCCTATTGCTGCCGATTACCTTAACACCAATATTTATAACTAAGGCATTGAAAGAAGTGAGAATTTCCTAAACTCGAACTAACCTGATCCTCACCCTAACAAGTATTTTATCATCATTTATCACATTCGTAGATCTTAAAACAAACCACCATTTTTTTGGACTTCTCGTTAAAACATAAAGAAAAAGATTCCATCTCCCTGTGGATCGACCCGTACTCAACCGGGCAGCTACCAAGTGACACCGTCTTGATTGCGGTAATTAAAATTTTAAGCACGCATAGAAAATAGCGAACAATCAAATGGCGCCGTTGCCGGGGAGGCAGTAGTTTATTTCTTTGTGTAGTTTCGGGTTAATTAAAAAAAATATTAAAAAAATATAAAAATTGAAAAAACTAAAACAAAACTTAAAAAAAATCATCTTGTTATTTTGATTAGTTTTTGTGCAAGTGTGCAGGCTTGGAGCAAACTCTATTTCAGATTCTGGAACAAACTCAGTGAACAAATCAAGATTCAGGGGATCTAAACAGAAAGAGGAGAACCAACTAAGCACAGGGACAAAATTTGAAGATCCAAACCAACTGTTCAGCCGCAGAACCGTGACAGAAGCAAGGGTTTGATCGCGGAACCGCGGTCAACGGGTGACGTCAGCAACTAAAAACTCTCTTTGGTTATCTCTTTTCTCCTCTTTTCTCTTTTCTCCTCTCCTCTCCTCTGCACTTCACTGAAATATTTTTCCTGCAGGATTCTTGGCACAGATTCTCTTCCCTTCTCCAACAAACTGATTTTGTGCAGGATTCTTTGCGCCGCAGCCAAAATAAAATTTTTGAAAGTGTTTTAGATTTTTTGTTGTTACTGCTTTGCATAACTAATACGGACTTTAAGGGGCTATAACACCAATTCAGATTGGGTGGGGATTTCATTACCCTTCCTAAGACCCCAAAAATCACTAAAAGCGTATGCATCACCCTTGAGCTTAATTAAAAAATATCTAGACTCAGCCAACTAAGGATTGTCGTGCTCATTAGGACAGAGAAAGATTGTGGGCATTCAATCGTTTATCTAAACTTGACTTTGTGGTGCCTAGGCTAGACAAGTGAGAAAGGTAATTTTAAAAGGCCCGTCTCACGGTGATTCGTGAGCGGAACCCTCCTTTCTTCATTTGTGCTTACCTGGCCACAATTGGCAGTGAAAAGACGATTTGAGAGTTATCTCACAACTTGTCACTTTGGAACAGTTAGGAGCGGTCTAGATGGACTTTAAAAGACCCTAGCTCTAGGTGTGTTTGTGCATATTGTGATTGTGATTGTGCTTGTAAAAAGTTTAGTCCCATAATTCTGTATTCTTTCAAACAAACAATTTTTAAAACTCCAAAAACAAACAATTTTTTTTGTAGAAAAAAAAAGAAAAAATATACCGCTTCCCTCCCTTCCTACCTTTTCACTCTTCCAAACATGGGTACCCCACCTCGCAAAACTCTTACCGAACTTTGGTACCTACAACCAGACATAACTTCCTACGGTTCTTGCTTTGGCCCGAACTTCGAACGATCCCTCCATGCCAAAAATCTCTTTGAAAGATCGAATAGACGCGTCTAGGACAAAAAATTGGACTCGGCAATCCACTTTGTATCAACCGTTTCAAACATTCACCCCTTCTCATATTGATACCCCTTTTGAGAGTCCAGTTGTAACCCAAGACCTATGTCTATTGCTGAACGAATTGAACAATCTCGTAGCCGATCTTTCACCCCTTTCCCCACTTCAAATTCTTGGGATAAACAATTCCATTCACCTTCTTATCCAAATGTTGATCTTACTCCTGTCCAACCATTAAATTCCTACCAGTCCTACCCGACTTTTGCACATTCCCTAAACATTGCTTCTGAATAGTCATTTGGGAGTTTCCAGTATCCAAACAACTTTGAATGTTTTACTAAAACACCTTCACAACCCATATCTAGTCTGGAACAGTCGTTGGAAGACTTTAGGATAGCGTCATGCCAACAGATGATGGATTTGAATGTGTCCATAGCCGCCTTCATACAACCTAGTGACCCGGTAGCTAGTTTCCAACTAGCTCCAAATTTTCCAATGTATGATGAGGCGGTTAGACAGATTGAGAATTTGAGTAGGGAGAGTGAGCTGTACACCCTTCCAAATCAAACCTACCCATCCCCAATTGAATCCCACAACTCCGGTTTTGAATGTCTATCAAGTGTCCCAAATGATTCACCAGTTGAAAATAGAACGTTTAATGAGTTGTGCGACTTTGTAGTGTTTGATTTACCTGATTGTGAAGTGTCCCTTTCGAGTGAAACCATCACCAATCCTTTTGACCTCTTCACCTCCATCTTAGAACCTGAATTGATTGATATCCATGCTTTTGATGAGGTGCCTGAGAAAATTAATTTTCACTTGATCGAGGATATTGACACTGGGAATATTTTGGATGATGAACCCACAGATTTGGATGAGTTTCTCTCTCCAATTCATCATCCCGAGTCATTAACTGTTTTTCCCTAACTTCATATGCGTCTGGATTTTGATGATAATTGCATGGATGAGATAACTTTTGAGGGGAATTCTGAGGAGAATATTAAGGATGAACCAGTTTTGTTTGATGAGTCGGATTTTCCAATTCATCCTGTCCCTTCCACTGACTGTGTACACCCTCTTGAAACTTTAACTGTTACCCTTCCTCAATCACCCCCCTTCATCTTTTCCATCGTTCCGACCGTGCAAGAAACCGTATCACTTTCATTTTTTATGTCTGGTTTACCAAGTTCGGTGTATCCATGTTTTCTTACGCATCTTGAAGGATTTGACTCCATTTCTCGACGGGTTGATAGATTAGCACAATCGCTTTTTATACATCGGTCATCATAATTTGTGCTAATTTATTCACTCAATTTACACCCTCAAGTTCGTACTACACTTCTTTCTCCCTTCCGCCATTCTTCTCCTAATATACCGAGACCGTATTCCACCTCTCTTCCCATACGGTCTCGCGTATTCTCCATTTCTTTCCTCTCCACATTCTTTCACCAACCAACACACCACAGAGATAGAATATTTGAATGGTTGGTGCTCACTTTTAGCCTGTGTAAGGCCTTGTATAAATTGATACTGTTCTCTTTTTCCCCCCTAATCCTGAACTTCACCGCTTAAACAGTGGAAACACTGTTTCAAATAAGTTTTGGGGTATGTACCACTTGTAATTATATTAAAAATAAAAATAAAAACATAAAAATATAATATATATATATATATATATATATATATATTTCAGATTTTTTAGGGTTATTTTTGTAAATATTCAGTTCTATTAAATAAACAAATAATAATAAAAATTTTCCTTACAAAATAAATTCCTCTTTTCAAGGGGTCTTTTGTACAAATAACCAATAACCCCTATAAAAACACCCCGACCCCTCCTCTGCATTTACAGAACCCTAAATTTCACCTTCTGAAAAACCCTAGCCGTCGCAACAGAAAGAGCAGAGAGATCGCCCCTTCCTGCCGCGGAACCGCCGCCGAAAACCCATTCTTGCCGCCGATCCGCCGCCTCCTTGTTTCTTCACCCTCTGAAACTTTCAGAGGAGGTTTTCATCTCTGTTTAATCTCTGTAAATTTACTACTTTTTGCATTTTTCTCTGTGATGGCACCTTCACTTCAGTTTGAAAGGGATTTTTCCCAGTTGTTTGCACACAATGTCTATGGTAGCTATTTTGGCGATGAGATCCGAAGGCGCGGATGGAACTTTCTCTTATTTAACCATCCAAATTCCTTCGCGTTTCCGGATCTTGTCACCCGTTTTTATGAATGCGTGGAGGAGGGTTGTCTTGCACAACACGGGTATATTAGATTAATGTGGGGAGATAGGGAAATTATAATTGATAGGGATTTCATTCACGAAGTCACCTTAATTCCACGACTCCCCATTCATGACCAACCCTTCTGATTTGAGGACTACCTACCCTTAATGGGAAACGATTGTTCTAGAGAGCCACGAAAGGGTATTCAGGCTCGCACGCTTTTCGCGAACGTGTTAACTGTGTGCCGTTGGGCACAAAATAATATTTTTGGTAGTTCGCACAACACGACATTTTTCACACCATCCCTCCATATAGTGCACACATTGATGACACGAAACCCTAGTTATGACATGTGCACTATTTTGCTTCACTCGATTGGCGCCGGGAAACGGGCGGCCAATTATCCTTGTCTTATGTTGGTGACACAACTGTGTCGCAATTTCCTCCCTGTTGAGGAATTTGAATTTTATATGCATAGTGGTATTCCAATTCGACCCCTTCTTGAGGGTGTCTCCACATCCTACACACGATTACATGATGTATGGTCGCGCACCGAGCCGGCCGAGGACGTAATGGCTAAGACCCCTAGCTCGAGCTCCACAGCGAGCGACGAAGAGCTTACCCCCGCTGTGCAAGCGCACTTAATTAGATGAACCCATAGGGGGTAGAAAGGGTGATAGGGATGCTGACTAATTTTGATCAGCGTATAACGAGCTTAGAACATGGAATGACTACCCTACTGGCCAGAGAGGAACGATCCCGCTCACGATCGAGGGGACGGGGGCTGATAGGGGAGAGGCTGGGACCAGTGAGGCCGCGTCTAGTAGACGCCGCAAGGAGCAGTGAGGACACTGCTATTCATAAGTTTGGGGGTGAGGGTATTGTAAATAGTTATGTTTGCATTGCATCTGCATATTTTTATATTTTATACATATTTGTTTTTTTTCTTTGCATATTTAATTCTGCATTGCATCTTTATAAAAATTTAAAAATAAAAAAATTTAAAAATTTAAAAATATAAATATAAAAATATAAAAATAAAATCAATAAAAATTGAAAAAAAAATTATAAAAATTGAAAAGTTCAATTTTGGCCATATTTGACTTAAGTTCAACATGACGGTTGACTAGTTAGGAAAATCTAGATCCTAAACTTAGTAAATTAAAACCCTAAAAATAACCTTTCTTAAACTTTAACTGTAGAAAATATACGTCCTTATAGTTTATTTAGAAATAGGCAAATTTTAGTTCAGTTCTTGGGCTAAATCGAAATAAGGGAAGAGTATTGAAAACTCTATTTGAAGTATAAGTCTGAAAAATAATTCTGAACCTTAAATCCAAAGTCTGAAAATATATACCATACTTTACGCACTCACACCTATCTTAAAACTTGGGATAGTAGAGATACCTTGAAATGCTCTTGTCTAAAATCCTTAGTATGAAGGAAAATAAAATAAAAGTATAAGTGGTGAATAAAGAGATAAAAAAAATGAACACTGGTTTTGTAACTACTTAACACAGCATAAATAAAAAAATATAGCGAGGGTGCTTTATCACCTAGTGCCTTAGACCAACTGGTTTGGGAGTCACTGCTAAGCCTTAGGTATTGCAAGACGGGGAATTATGCCTAAATGTGCAAGCATATTTTGTAATCGGTCGTTTAGTAGCTCAAGAAGTATTAACGGTCGCATGACGGATGTGTGAGCAATTTCATCTAAAATTCACAAACTAAAAGTATTTTGGAAGATGGACAAGAGTATGATAGCTTGAATTGAATTTCCAAGTGTAAGGGTGATAATTACACACACGTAGGGGTATATAATTGGAGTTTGGAGGAGAGATAGGAATAAAAGATTGGATTTATATCTTCAGTAGAGATGATAAAAATTCATGATTTAAGATTGAACCTTAGAAGGAAAACTTAGGAGATGCTGAAAGCTTTATAAACTGGCAAAACGTATATGATCTAAGGTTAAATGAAAAGGAAGTGTGAAGAATATGGGTTGATAATTTCTAAATTAAAGATGATAGATTTTTATTGCTAGAATACTGAATTAAAGAATTAAAGTCAACGGCCAAATTGATCGGATTTTGTGGGTAGTATCCGCTGAAAACCCTCAGGAGACAACACTCCTCCTACTAGGGACACATAGAGGTTTAACGGCTTGTTGCACGAGCTCAGTGCAATCGCGTTCCCTGCGAAAGTGAGGTCAGGACCTTTTGAGAATAAAATTGGTTTTGCTCGGAACGAGCAAAAGATAAGTTTGGGGGTATTTGTTCATATCAGATTTTTGTATTGTTATATCGCCCGTTCTTAATCGCGTTGCATATAAATAGGTGTTTTTGATCCATGTCTGCTAAATAGTTGCAGCTTACAGGTTCTCAGCTCTTTACAGTGAGATTCGTGAAAAGTCGCAAAAAATGTGGGACTACGACCAATAACAGATGAATACTGATCCGTATGATGTCGCATACCAGTTCAAGCGGAGTTCAAGGCAAAAGTCCATTGCTGAATATCTGGAAGAGAACAGAAGAGCTTTTGAGAAACCAAGTGTGCCAAATAGAAGATAAAAAGCAACCGGTAGAATACCTGAAAAGATGGACCCAAGATTCCACCATATGGCCGCGGAACCACGGCCATACAGGTACTTCTGCCACGGTTTCGCGGCCATGCAATGCACGTGTCGGTGGCAGTGTCGGTGCTTTAACTCGGCTCTCTTGGGATAGTTTTGTAATTTCGTGTATGGATCAGAATGTAAACCTAGGGTTTTCCTATTTATAAATAGAAGAGCTCAAAGCCAAATTAGGCATGCCTCTTTTTAGTTTTAGAATTTAGAATTTTAATTCTGTTCTTAATACAAAATTGTAGAGAGTTTTTAAGAAGTTATCAATAAAAGTAAGTCTTTATTTTTATTTGTCGCGCATTTTCTTATCGCAATTTTTATCTGCAATTTTCATTTGTCAACTTAGACGTAGAATTAAATTAGTGTTTTTCTTGTCTTTTATTCTCTTATATTTCTTTTTAACAACGATAATACTTGAGTAAGATCCTTGCCTAGGTGAGGTCTCAAATAGCTAGTTGTAAAATTCTTCTTAAACCTAAATTCTTTCTACCTTTCCTTTTGTTTTATTTTTATCTTTTTAATGAGTGAGTAATTTCTCACTTGTTAGGGCAGGAGAAGGAAGGTTTGAGAGAAGGAAATCTCTCACACTCATTTCTTTGCCCGACACATTAAATTCAGACTCCCTTTAATTGAACCATAATCCGCTCACTACGGCACCCTATCCTATATGATAGCGGTGATTCCCTAGTTAGACCAGTTGTGGTTGAATTAACTGGAGGTTAGGGCTAAGAGCCAAGAACGGACGGACAAGAACCAAAAGGAAGAAACTAAGCATGGAAAGCCTAGCTTAGACTTGTAAGTTTCTTTCTAGCCGTGCTAATCCCCGTTGTTGTCGATTACCTTAACACCAATATTTATAACTAAGGCATTGAAAGAAGTGATAATTTTCTAAACTCAAACTAACCTAATTCTCACCCTAGCAAGTATTTTATCATCATTTACCTCATTCTTAGATCTTAAAACAAACCACCATTTTTTTGGACATAACTCATTGAAACATAAAGAAAAAGATTCCATCTCCCTGCGGATCGACCCGTACTCAACCGGCTAGCTATCAAGCGACACCATCTTGATTGCGGTAATTAAAACTTAAGAACACAGAAAATCTGAACAATCAACACTCATGAACCTTTGTCGAAACAAAGATTCCATTTGGACGAAAGTAGTAACGGAGCCATCCAGTATGCTCGCATACCAGTCGAAAGCGACATCGGTCGGGCTATTAATGAACTGGCAGAGGAGAAGCGCATCATTGCCCCCAGTATTCCCGCATGAGGCTTTGAAGTGGGTGACGTGCTGATTCGCATTTCCCGTCCCATCAAATCTTCCGAATTTAGGGATGACATGGCCGCTGGGAAATTCTACCAGATCATACTGAGCAAGATATGGTCTTCCGCTACTGCTAACATCTTTTTGCGCTTCGGCTTCAGCTACCAATATTTTGACTTTGTTGGCAACCAAATCCATGATTTGATCTTGAGTTAGCGGGCTACTGTCATCGGTAGCCAAGACATTTCCCGAGATAGGATGCGACTGATTTTCATGCGGTCCGCCCACTTTTGGATTTGAGGGAATAGGCGTCGGCTGTCTTAGGACACCGTTTCCCGGTTCATGAGTAGAGCCCTGCGCCTGATTGGGCAGCTGAGAGGCAAGTTGGTCCGTGAGCTGTAAGACGACGTTTATCAAGTCGTCAATTTTTTAGTAGAGCTTGGCCATCTCCTTGTCCTTACTTCTGAGCTATTTTCGGAGCTCTTGGAGAAGTTGCTGCTCTGCGTTCTTAGGGCGGAAGATTGGCTCATCTTCGCTTTCCGAGCCTGACTCCTCATGAACCGAGGGCTCTTTCTGCTTATCAGCCTCACTGGAAGGGTCTTCATTACCTTCCAGAGGAGGCTGGTCTTGGAATATGGCAGCCATATTCACACCAGATTGGATTTGAGATGCGGTGGCCCCATCCTTGCCTTTGCTGCGAAAGTTGTCGCTGGGACGCATGCCCACCATGTAGACGGTGTGGACCACATATCCAGCCGTCTCTTTATCTTTGGCGGGGTGACCTTGTTCATGGAACCTCATGAAGTTCAGCATAGCATGAGCCCTAGCCCTTTTGTTGGCTCTGTATCTGAGCCTTTTCTGTTTTAGCTTCTCGATTTTGAGGGCTTGGCAGGCATCCGTTTTTTAGGAATCCACCGTGAGTCGATTGATGGGGAGCTTAGAGAAGATACCCGATCGAGCAGTTGTCAAGGGCACCGCTGGAGCCTACTCGAGACGCCTTATTGCTTTGTTGGTGTTGATGGCCTTTCCCCCAGCTGGAGCAAAGGAAATTCGTTCAAACACCGAATTGCGTTTAGGTAGTGGTGCCTTCAAGGTCACCACATTTGGTCTCCTTCCTTTCGAGGCCGGTTTGTCTGCTGCTGGAGCTCGAGGAGCTAGGATGGCGCTAACTGGCATGAACATAATAGAGCCGAACTGTAGCAGTGGCTCCTCCCATTGTCGCCCGAGATTGGCCGGGAGGACCGTCTGGGAGTCCATCTTCATCGTGTAGGAGATGGGAGCGGTGTCAAGAGCTGAGCTGATCCTTAGAGACAATTTTGCTGTTTCCGAAGATTGCAATTGGAGATTGTTAACCTATAAATAGAAACACGATTTCAGTACAAGCAATCGATATGTATATTGATTGAGTTCGCATGGATATTTAACCCGAAATATGGGAGGAGAGATTGGTCCCACCGGGCGTGCCAGAATCTGTAGGGTATTTTTCGTCACCTCATTGAGATGGGAATGCACGCGCGCTTGTCAGGCGCATTACAGATTCCCCATGTCTAGGGTAGGCTGGGGTTTATTGATTGTGGGGATCCAAATCGCCGGCAGCCGCGGACTAAGCTGTCGTTAATTACCCCTCGGCTTTGGATCGAGAGAACCTTCGATTAACGGGTCAAACAGGTCATGCAAACTCAATATGCAGTGTTGTGCTTTGAAGGGGTTTTAGATATATCGGGGGGCCCGTAGAGTTTTTACGGGGGTCCCGCTACCCGGATAGCGGGCTGAGGGTCAAGGGGGCTAGCAGCCCCCTTGCGGGGTGCGGGGCAGCGTCCCGTCAGAAATTTTTTCTAACGGGGGAGGTGTTTTTAGTGTGGAGTACATGTAAAATGAAAGGAAAAAGGCATCCAAAGGACGCATGAGCGCCTGCGCTTGGGCGCTTGGATTAGTGCTAGGCGCTTGCGCCAGCGCCTCACGTGCCCGGCACGTGGGCGCTCGAGCGCTAGCACTATGGGTGCTCGGGCGCTCGAGCGCTAGCACTATGGGCGCTCGGGTGCTAGCGCGAAGCGCTAGCGCCTCACGTGCCCGGCATGTGGGTGCTCGGGCGCTCGCGCTTTGGGTGCTCGGGCACTTGCGCTTTGGGCGCCAGCGCCTCACGTGCCCGGCACGTGGGTGCTCGGGCACTTGCGCTTTAAGCGCCAGCGCCTCACGTGCCCGGCACGTGGGCACTCGGGCCCTGGCACTTTGGACGCTAGAGAAAAGAGGGGGTTTTTACCCCAGAAATATGAGTTAAACTCCCAAAAAAGGATTTTGAGTGGAGTTGAACTCCTGAAGGTCTGGATTAGGAGTTAAACTCCTTTGAGGATTTGGGTCTTGGAGTTGAACTCCCTAAAAATCTTCAGAGGTTCTTCTCTCTTAAGTCTGGGATCTTCTCTTGAGCCTTGGATCTATTCCAAAGTGGGATTTTCGGAGATGGGTCTCCTTCTTCCTCCTCTTTGTTGGCCGGTTCTTGAAGAACAAGTGGGGTGAGATCTTAAAAACCTCCCCTTTTTGAGATCTAATGGAAGATCCAAGCTCCCCTTTGTGGGTTTTGTGGTGAAAAACTATTTAGTTTTGGAAAAGGAAGAGTAAAACTCTTGATTTAATTCAAAACAAAGAAGGTTTTAGAAGCTTGAAGAAGGAGAAGATCACAGATCTTGATTCTTTTTAGGAGAGAGAAAAAGTTGTTGAGATATTTCATTATCTTTGCCTTTATAGGCTATACACTTTACATATAGCCCATTGGGATTTACAAAAATGACATTTTGTCCATCTCATGCCTCATGTGCTATTTCTTTTTGCACATAAGCCGTGGCTTTACAAAAATTTGGCTTTATATCCATTTTTCTTACATTTATTCAAAAAATAAAAAAATGAAATACACCAAAATTGTTTATTACAACATTTTTATTTTGGCATGGCGGAAGGCCGGGCGCTTCGTGTTCGGGCTTGACCCGGTTGTTGGCCCACTTGACCTGGGCTTGGGCTCACTTGGGTTGGGGTTGACTTTGATTTTTACTTGGTCAACCAGGGTGTAAATTTTGACCCCAACATTGGCATCGCATCCTTATCTTTTATCATTAAAAAGAGAAACGAATCGTTAGTTTTTAAAAGAGTATAGTTCACTCAAGTATTACGTTCTAACACGAAATAAAACATGACTCCAAGAGTCTAAAGAAACTTGGTCATATTTGCCACGCTAATCTCGTCATCACAAGTACGGTATGATCCTTCGTACAATTCCACCAAACCAAGAATAAAACTATATGCACATGAATAACATACTAGAAGCAATATAAATCCAATATCATAAACTTGAATAAACACTAAGAACTAACTAGATATCATAACTATCCTATTTATAAGGTTGCGGGGATGCTATACGCCATCCACCCGACTTCCTCCGTAGATGTAAATCTACTCACCAACTTGTCGAGCTCATTGAATCCACGTTTGCAATGTCCGTCAACTCTGTCTCGGAAACATTCGCGATCGTACCTATAATCGTAATTAAATCACATCGATGTAAATATCATGTCGAAAACCAGGACAACGAGCTAAGCACCCGTAGGTACAAACGTCAATGTTTCATTCGCAGTACAGAAATACGAAAAACCCATATCGAAATGTCGGAAACTTAATAAAACCCTTACTAAAACATTCCCAGATTTCTCTGTTTGCATATTGGGAAAAATCAAACAATACAGTAACTTATAAAATACCCAAATAAAGCTACAGAAGAAAAACCAACACAAAACTCCCTAGGTGGCCCTGCGGCGCCGGCCAAAAGATGAATCTCGCCAGATCAATAGTGGAAGTTGGGGCTCGAACTCTATGTATAGTCTCCTAGTGGTCTCATGATACTATGGTCTTATTGGTTTTCCTAGTGGTTACACCTAGTGGTTCCAGATTCAATATTTGTACCATAAATATCATAAAAGTTCATGTTTTTAAAACTGCACACTAAAAACAGCTACTGAACAGATTTGATATTTGAAAAGAAAGAAAGAATTATACCTATAGAGATGATTCACAAGAGAACACCAGCTCAAGAATTGTATGATGAAGTTCCTAAGTATTGTAGTTAATCAAGCTTGATGATGTGAACACAATTGGTGAGGAAACCCTCTCATTCTTTCTTAATATGAAAATACTTAGAATATTTGGTGGGGAAAGTATGAAGAACTATGGTTTCAGTTGAGACCTTGCCTAAAGAGTTAGAAGAAAGATTAGGGTGAGGATGTGTGTAGAGAAATGAGGAGGTGTCATGGTGGAAGGAGGAGGTGTAAAGTTGGAAGAAGGAGGTGGAGGATTGTGAGCATGGGTGAGGTGTGTTGAGGGTGAGGGTTTAGCCTAGGTTATAATATAACCAATCATACAACAATTAAAAACCTTTTTCCTTTAATTAAAATCCTTTTTATGTAAAAATCTAAATTCATATGTAAAAAGAATGAAATATTTATTCTAACACTTAATTATCATTATCTTGATATAAAATATCATGTCATGTTAAAATAATCAATATATCATTTTTATGATATCACACACTTTTCTTCATATTTACCAAAATAATTACATTTTTACGGATATAATTCCGATACCAAAATGCATATGCGATATCATTTTTTGTAAACTTATTATATTCATATTTAAAATTATAAATTAATATTTATAATTTTCCAAAATGTTACAGCTCCCCTCTCCACCTCTCTCGCGGTTAGCCCCCCTCCCACCCCTCCAAGAAATTTGAGGGTTTTTTTTAAAAAATAAAATAGATCTGATGCTCATCAATCGATCTCGTGCGTTGCAGAGATGGAAAGCTGAAGGAGGCGAGCTCGATCTGCAATGAGGAGGCTGCGTCTTCGTCTTCGTGTGTCTCGGATTCATGCTCCCCGTGGTCGATCAGATCCGTAGAGATCCATTGAAGTTTCTCGTGTTCGCCGCCCCCGCTAAAGCTTCTTTCAGGCCTAAGGTGCATTATCACCGTCTGGTTTAGATCTAGGGTTTGTGAGCAGCTCGAGTTTGGGATCTAATTTTGTGGCGTTTGATTTTGAGTTGTTCTAGTGTTTTAAAGTTTTTATTTTGGATTTGGGTTTGAAATTTGGGGAATTCATTGTTGTTAGTTTGTTTGGGTAAGAAAATATTGGAGGAAGGAAACCGTAGTGGCAGTAACCCCTACAATTTCAGCCGCAGGGGCAATTCTGAAGCTACTGGGGCAATTCTGAAGCCATATTTGCAGTAGCGGTAGATTTTGTTAGAAATTTAAACTCATCAGCAGCTTAAGAATTTTTCTTAGGAAAATGCCGAACATACAGCCTTGGTAGAAAAAGTATTACCCTATAATTTTTTACCAGCACTTAATATATTTCAAGTCATATATGACATATATTCCAAGGAGTAGAAAAAATCAGGTCAATGGTTTTTATGGCAGTCAATGGTTTTAGTGCACGTTATTCTCATACAAGCTCCCTCTCCCCCCTCCCTCTTGTCTTTTAACTTTATCTCTTTATAGATATAGCCTCATTTTTTCCATGAAAAATGAAGTTTCCATGAAGAAAACAATATATTTTCTCCAAGAAAAACAAGCAAGCAAAGAATATTAATTAGCTTCTATAAATAGCCTCATCCCCTCTCTCATCAACCACAAGCTATCATCTCCTCACTTATTCTCATCAAAAAACATATATCCACTATATAAGTTTGAAATCCAAGAAAGATGGCCAATTTCTTTCATAATGTTGTTGATGCCATCACTGGGCATCATCATGAAAATGCAAAAGCCACCAGTAAAATAAAGGGCACGGTAGTTTTGATGAAGAAAAATGTGTTGGATTTTAATGATTTTCATGCATCACTCCTTGATAGAGTTCATGAGTTCTTGGGCAAAAAGATCTCATTTCAGCTTGTTAGCTCAACTGTTGGAGACCCAAGTGAGTTTTTGCTCCCCCCCCCTTAATTTTCCCCCTAATTCTTGTTTTATGATTTTCTTTATTTTTCTAATTTCATTTAGATAAAAATATTTTTTAAGATGAAAATTTGAATTTCTTAAAAGCTAAATATATTATTCTGGTACATAAACTAAAGCGATTGATCAGGAGATGATTTCTTGCTCTTTACCTTCAAAAGTTTAGGATATATACGGCAATAAAAGAGGATTTTATGAAAGAAAACAGCATTAATTAGTTTTTTTAACTTTTGTGTTTGTATGCGCTATCATTTGTTACTTAATATGAAGGAAACGTTTATATATATGCTTTTCAAACCATTAAATGTTCCTTGTCAAATCTAGGAAATTATGATTAAAGTTGAGGGAGTATATTAATTTATATTCCAACTGGCTTCTATACATGTAGAAGGTTTTTTTTTTGAATTGGTGTTTTTAATTTAAATTACCCCGTATTTATTACCCCTATGTGATAGTAATCAACCATGATCGATACCATGCTGAATGCTCTTTCTACTGCGTTGAAACTTCCATCTTGTCATTATTGACCGTAACGAAACCCACCAGCCCCGTATGCCCCTCTTCTAAACACTAAATGAGAGATCTCGGGTTTGATCCCGGGTCTCCCACCACAAGCCCACAGCAGGGCTATGTGCCGTCTCCATGGTGTCATAATTACTGTTGAAGAAACATGTGCAATATTCTAAATATATTTAAAAAGTACAAATAAAATTAGCTTATGCACATGGACCATCTGAGACCTCAAGATACATTCCCAGCTTTCAAAGCAATCTATTTATTTATTATATTAAAATCCAGGTGTCAAGCACATTCGAGCAATTTTTTGTGGTGGAAAATTATCCACCGTCCCCCTCGAATTTAAGGATATCGGCACTTGGCTCCCAAAAATTATCCTCCGCCCCTTCGATTTTAAGGATATTTGTATTAGGTTCCTGCCCTTTGGCAGGGCCTCCTGCGAGTTGAACAATAAATATCAGCCTTAACTCAAACCTTTAATGACCAGTGAATAAAGTGTCTATGCCATGAATGGTTGAAAAATAGCTTGCATTTGTTTCCGAAACACTATAATAATAACAATAATGATCGAACATATCTTTCTTAGCGGTTGGACTTATTTCGGTCCAAACTACTGCGTAGGAAATCTTCTACGAGCCACTCTACATCATAAATAGATTGGAAATATAAATTTTTGTATTAACACATTTGTAAATACTTTCTTTTTGCATGCGGCTGTAAACTAATAATCGATTTTATGAACTTTTTTGGGTGAGCGATGATTAGACCAAGGAAACAAGGGAACAGTTGCAGAACCGGCGTACCTGGAGAAATGGATCACTACCCTCACATCGGTATCGGCCGGCGAGTCGGTTTTTAAGGTCACATTTTCATGGGACAGCAGCCAGGGGATCCCGGGCGCGGTCATCGTGAAAAACAATCACCATTCAGAGTTCTTCCTCAAGACCTTGACCCTGGAAGGGGTCCCACAAAAGGGTCGGGCCCACTTTGTATGCAACTCTTGGGTGTACCCAATTGACAAGTACAATCATGACAGGGTCTTCTTTGCTAACGATGTAAGTTTCCTAACCAAATCTTCTTCTTAATTTTAATATTTATTTGAGATGAGATGTGACATCATTGAATAACACGCTTGTTTAGTTATGATGGGGTATGTTAATTCAAGTATTGGTTAACTAGTTGTAGTTGATGAAAAGTTAGGGGAGGTTGCCATTATAATATGCATTTGAGATCATTGCATATATACGAGGCATGTTTCAAGTTTTCAAGTTTTAGAATACTTTCATACAATTTTCTTTTCACAAAAAGAAAAACCTATATATTGATGCAGACATATCTGCCAAGCGAAATGCCGGAGCCATTACGACTATACAGAGAAGAAGAGCTCCGCCTCCTCAAAGGCGATGATATTGCTGGGGAGCTACAAGAGCATGATCGAGTTTACGGCTATGCCTACTACAATGATCTTGGCAATCCCGACAAGGGATCTAAATATGCTCGCCCTGTTCTTGGAGGCTCGACAGAATACCCTTATCCCCGTCGAGGACGAACTGGTCGGCCTCCTACAAATTCCGGTAATCATCGCATCAATCATCAATTTAGTGCATCCGTCGAATGAAATGTTGGCCTGATATACATCTCTAGCGCACAACTCATTAGTTTAAGTTTTTGGGTGGATTAAATCTTTACATGGTATAAGAGCACCGAATTTTAAAAGGTTCCAGAATCAAACCTTATTTTTATTGATTTTCTTTTTTTTTTACCTCCTTTTATTCTTCCTTTACAGCTTAGTTCTCTCAACACTCATCATAACTTCGGAGTTTTGGTGCAGTGGAGGGACATTTCTTATGGTTTCAGAGCAACCCATGTTTGGTTCACACCAGACGCGTATTAAATGCGGATTCATATGTAAGGATTTTCACTCCTCTGAAGAGTTGGAACAGTTGTTAAGGTGTGAGAACTGTGACTAAAAGATCATAAGTTCAAGGCACGCGATTAACACAATTTGCAAGTAGCTAGACAAATCATGCCTTAGGCTTTGTATTATTTTTACTATATGCTTTTTTCCCCTAACATTGGGAGGACTTGGAAGCTTGTTGTTTATTGTGCTGAAGATGCCATATTTTGCAATATATATAACTGGAGTTGAGATTTTCTAATAAGCATTATTTCTGTTTCTATTCAGACTCCAAAACAGAAAGCAGATTGCCGCTTCTAACTAGCCTTGACATATACGTTCCAAGAGACGAGCGATTTGGTCATCTTAAAATGTCGGATTTCCTTGCATATGCCTTAAAATCCGTGGCCAACGCTTTGGTCCCAACTCTAGATGCTTTGTTCGACGAGACTCAGTTTGAGTTTGACTCGTTCCAAGACGTGCTTGATCTCTATGAAGGCGGAATTGCACTTCCTGAATGCCCGTCAATCGAGGAGGCTAATGATCGGATTCCGTTTGAGATGATTAGGGAATTGGTGAGAACTGATGGAGATCACATTCTGAAGCTCCCCATGCCCCAAGTTATCAAAGGTATATAATTTTTGAAAAACTGAATTTATATAGTAACCGCGTCCTTAATTGAAGTGAGGGTGAAATGCTTTTTTGCGCCCATAATTTGAAACCAATTTAATTTCAAACACATAATTAAAATATTAAATACTCGCAACATGTGTGCACGTGCTATGCACGTATGAGCGAATGGCATGGCATGCTTTTACTCTAGAATCCTCTCATTAATAATAAGCTTTTGTCATGCCCCATGAATTCTTTTAAGATCTTGGGTTCTTCATTTTCTCTTCACTTTTGTTTTAGAATAACAATGTTATGCCTAATGATTTTGTTATGTGATGATATACAGCTAACAAATTTGCATGGAGGACCGACGAAGAATTTGGTCGAGAAATGCTTGCAGGTGTGAATCCGGTCATTCTTCGGCGTCTTCAGGTAATTTTAAGAAGATACACGATAAATGTAGGTTAAATTTTACTACATTGCAATGTAAAATGTTCTCTAATCTGTCAAATACAATGAAATGTTGTGAATAAATTGACACTTATTTCCCCTAAACATGCATGAATGGATGTGGTGATGAAGACTGCATGATAAATTATTCGTAAAAACTTCCCTTTTATGTTTTTGTAAAAAATAAAGTTTTGTAAAAAATAGCGTTAAATAGTACCATATGCCCTTTCCTCGCATTAATCGACAAACTTCAAAAACGATTTCAGGAATTTCCACCAAAAAGTACTCTTGATCCTAAGCTTTACGGCGACCACACTAGCTCCCTAACTGAGGACCATATTCAGAAAAATCTAGAAGGGTTTACAGTTCATCAGGTATGTCAAATTCCCAATAAATTTAAACTTCATATCCTCTACTTATTTTCAATCACTTGATTCGGCTTATTCTTCATCAGGCATTGAAGAACAAAAGGCTATTCATATTGGATCATCATGATTCTCTAATGCCGTATCTGAATCGAATCAATGCAACTTCTAACAAAATATACGCAACTCGAACTCTCCTATTTCTAAAAGATGATAGCACTCTAAAGCCGTTAGCGATTGAGCTGAGCTTACCAAATCCCGAAGGTGAAAAGCACGGTGCTGTAAGCCGCGTTTTCACGCCAGCAGAGCATGGGGTTGAAGGATCGATATGGCAGCTGGCGAAGGCCTACGCTGTCGTCAATGACTCGGGGGTTCATCAACTCATTAGCCATTGGTATGTGTCTAAAAATCTCCAGTTTTCGGTTATAATGCAGCAGCATTATTCCAGTTTGGTTTCGTTCAACTTTTGTACAGAATTTTAATTGTGGTTAAAGTTTAACACCACTTAACATCGTAATGAATTTTTTTAAAAAAAAATATACTGGTATTAAAATGAAAGCCTGAAGAAAGTTGAAAAATTTATAATGATGTATTGCCTGAAGAAAGTCGAAAAATTCTTGGTATCTCAGTATAATTTAGCCTAAAATTTTAATTTTTATGCTTGATTGCTTATATTTGTTTATTATAAAATTTGGATGGCAGGCTGAATACGCACGCATCAATCGAGCCATTCGTAATCGCAACAAACCGACAATTGAGTGTGGTGCACCCGATCCACAAGCTTCTGAGCCCACATTTCCGTGACACGATGAACATCAACGCTCTGGCTCGTCAGATTCTGATTAATGCTGAGGGCATCCTTGAGAAGACGGTCTTTCCAGGACGGTATGCTATGGAAATGTCATCTGCCGTATACAAAGGTTGGAAGTTCACCGAACAAGGACTCCCTGCTGATCTCCTAAAGAGGTATGTTATGACTTGGAGTTTCATGCAGCAAATGCTTCATTCAGGCTAAATTTCACTAAAATAATGCGGATATTTAGTGTTGTTCAGAATAATATGATAAACTTCAACCATGAACTTGTAAATTACAAATAAATTAGCGCACAACATGACTTTAACAGTGGAAGAATGAAACAGGCGTATGGTATTGAATCAAAAGTTTCTTACAGTCTGCTTTATTATCAGTTCACCAAGTCTTGTGGTATTTATTTGTTACATTCAAAAGTTTGGCATTTAACTATAACGAAAATCATTCAAAATCCATGGTAATTATGTGAAATTTACATTTCTTCTTGCAATATACCCGCTAATATAAATTTGTGTTTTCTAATGGATTCAACACATCATTTTTCAGAGGCATAGCAGTGGAAGACCCAAGCAGCCCAAACAAGCTCCGCCTGCTGATCAAAGACTACCCATACGCCGTCGACGGGCTAGCCATCTGGTCTGCAATCGAGGCATGGGTTGAAGATTACGTCTCCGTTTACTACCCCGACGACTTCACAATCCAATCCGACCCCGAGCTCCAATCTTGGTGGAGAGAAATCAAAGAAGTGGGCCATGGCGACAAAAAGAACGAGCCGTGGTGGCCCACAATGCAGACAGTCAGCGACCTGTCCCAATCTTGCACCACGATCATTTGGGTCGCTTCCGCTCTGCACGCCGCCGTCAACTTCGGGCAATACCCTTACGCAGGTTACCTCCCTAACCGACCCACAATAAGCCGGAGGTTCATGCCCGAACCAGGCTCGCCCGAATACGCTGAGCTGGCGAAAAATCCGGATCGGGCATTTTTAAAGACCATCACGAGCCAGTTTCAGACACTCTTAGGTGTGTCTCTGATTGAGATCCTGTCGAGACATTCATCCGACGAGGTGTATTTGGGTCAGAGAGATACACCAGAGTGGACAAATGACCGTAGGGCTTTAGATGCGTTCGAAAGATTTGGGGAGAGACTGATCGATATCGAGAATAAGATTTTGGATATGAACCAAGATGGAGCTTTGAGTAATAGGGAGGGGCCCGTGCAGGTGCCGTACACATTGTTGTATCCAAGCACGTCGGATCATACTAGGGTTGGTGGGCTCACCGGCCGCGGGGTTCCGAATAGCGTGTCAATATGAGATACCGGGGGTTTGGATATAGACCTGCAGGTGTAGGCAGCAATAAGGATCTACGTACTTGTGTTTTTCCCTTCTTATCATACTAGGGTTTGTGGTTTGTTTTTGATTTTGCTGTGTGATGGCTGAAATAAAAGATCATATAGAATGCATTGGTCTGTAACTTGCTTGAAGTTGAGATATATGCTTTGCATGTGATGATTCAACTTATGCTATAATTGCACATAAAATGCTGGGAGTATGATGTGATAAGAGAGTTTCAAATTCTATTTTTTTTCCTTTTTTTTTTGCCATTGTCCGGTAAGCCCTACCCTACAACGCGCACACCACACCCAGAACAACGCCCCCCACCCCCCCCTACATCCAACACACACACGCCCACGGAACACACGAATTTGCCCCGAATGTGTTAGTTTCCTATATTTATGTTTAATGATATTTTGAAGTTCTTTGTATGTGATCATAGGCATGCGAAGAGGTTCCCCTAAACCATACAATAGAGCATTTACTCAATATATAAAAATGAAAAATCTACCTCTAAGTTTTTTTCTTTACCATAAATAGAGGTGTCAAGTTTAATGTATCAAATATCGGATATCGGATAAGTGATTTTAATATTGGATCACGGATATCACGGTGATATGGGTTCATATTGGCACTACTACAAATAGGGGTTGCCCCTACGGATTACGAAATCCGTAGGGGCAGATTTCGTTTGGCCCTACGGACTAATCCGTAGGGCCTTAAGGTTGCCCCTACGGTTCTTACATATTAATTTAAGAATATTAAATCGTAAATTGTTGTTTGCCCCCTATGGAGTCGCAAACCAAGAACCTACGGATTTATCCGTAGGGGCATGTAAATAGGGATTCAATTAAAAAGGCCCAGATCGATCCCTACGCTCATTATCTTAATTATTCTCGATTGAAGTCGTGCGCGAACCCAAAATCCCCAAATCTTCGTTCCCGCCGATCGCCAAATCTCTCGTCGCCGTTCTCGTCGTCGCCAGCACAGGCCGTTTCGTCGTCGTCGCCACCGCCTGGTTCTTCGTCGTCGCCGTTTTCGTCGTCGCCTCCATTTCGTCGTCGCCACTGATCAATCGTCTCCTCCACTGCACAGGTAATTAAATCTTCAATTAAAGAAATTTTTGATTATTTTAGGGATTGGGGTTGGGGTTGCGGTTGGGGTTCAGCTAGGGTTGCGGTTGGGGTTGGGGTTAGGGTTAAGGCTGGGGCTAGGGCTGGGGCTGGGGTTGCAGATGGGGTTGGGGTTGGGGTTGGGGTTGGGGTTCGGCTGGGGCTGGGGCTGGGTCTGGAGCTGGGGTTAGGGTTAGGGCTGAAAACAATGGATCTTGCTTAAGTTATATTTTCAGTTATAGAATTTTATTTGAGATGTTACATGAGATAGAATAACTTAGTTAAATTTTCAAAAAATTATAGCTATATTTTTCAGTTGTAGAATTTTAAACTAGTTAATAAATAGGCAAGATATCGTTAAGTAACTTATACGGTTCGAAGTTCAGCCGTAGACTTTGAGACTAGTTGATGCGCAAGTAAAACATTGCAATATTTGAGGGAAGTAAACAGTATGAAAACAATGGATCTTGCTTAAGATGCTAAAAGTTCGTAGGAAAACCCTAGGTGAGAAAAGAAAGGGGAATCAAAACTTTAAACAGAGAATTTAATTCTCAAATCTAAGAGTTTAACTCTTCTGCACAAAAGAACTTAGTTCTTCTTATGGTTGAAGATCTGCACAGAGCACATCTCCCCATAGGATGAGAATTTAATTCGCATCGGGTTGAGATTCTGCCATGCAGATCCAAAACTTAGAGGGGGAATTGAGTTTAGAGAATTTAATTCTCCCAAAACAAAGTTAGGATTTAACTCTATATGAGAATTTAATTCTTCCAAACTTATAGGAATTTAATTCCTTCAAGATGAAACTAGGGTTTAACCCTATATGAGAATTCAATTCTCCAAAAATTACAGGAATTTAATTCCTTCAAGACAGAACTAGGGTTTAACCCTAACTAAGAATTTAATTCTGTCAAATTCACAGGAATTTAATTCCTCTTAAAAAATGAAATTAGGGTTTCACCCTCTACAAGAATTTAATTTTTTTACATATATGGGAATTTAATTCCTCTAAAAGAAAATTAGGGTTTAACCCTATATAAGAATTTAATTCTTTCAGGAATTTAATCCTTTCAGGAATTTAATTCCTCCAAATCATGATCAGGGTTTAACCCTACAGAGAATTTAATTCTCAAAATAAAATTAGGAGACTTAAAAGATCTCCATGCATGCAAAGAGCTAGGGTCACGTTCCCCACGTGACCCCTGAAAAGATCCCCACAAATGAGAAGGATTTAGCCCTGAGGCAATACCTCACGTGATCCTTTATCAGTAACTATCCCGTTCTTAGATTTCTCAATATACTCACCATAACCTACAATTTATATGTTATACAGTCTAACATGGCCCATGAGTACGTCAGAGTTAAGGACTGGATGTATGTGGATTGGCAACAACGTATGCAACCTAAGTTTGTCGCAGGAGTTGCTGCTTTTATTGAATTTGCACGCGCACATAATAAGATCGTGATAAAGAAGATTCTCTGCCCGTGCGATAGATGTGGCAATAAGTACTGGCAGAAGGTAGAATTGACAAAGCTTCATATCGTAAAATATGGGTTTACTAGACTTTATACAACTTGGAAATATCATGGGGAAGGAGAAGAACGCAGTATTGCGTCAGAAGAAGAAGGAGAACACGATAATGCAGCAGGAGAAGAAGGAGAAGATGGTAATGCGGCAGAAGGAGAAGACGGTAATTTATTTCCATCAGAAGAAATGGAGGATATGGTAGAGGCTGCCCTAGGTGAATCTATTCGTACCGAAGATGACATTCTTTCCGGTCAAGGGCCGCGTGCGGATAAATATGAAAATTTCCTGAATGATGCTAGAAAACCAATTTATGAGAATGCAAAGTATTCCACCCTTTCATGGTTCGTCCAACTTTTCCAGATTAAGTGCCTAAATGGATGGAGCAACAAGTCATTCACAATACTTCTTTCGTTCTTGAAAGATTCTATGCCCTCGAGAAATAACGTGCCCGACAGCTGGTACGGAGCCCAGAAGATGATGTCTGATTTGGGTCTAAAGTGCGAGAAGATTCAAGCATGTCCTAAAAATTGCGTGTTGTACCGGAAAGAGAATTCAGATTTGAAAGAGTGTCCAACATGCGGAGAGGCCAGGTATAAACCGAAAGATTCTGATAAGAAGCCTGATATACCTGTCAAGATAGCACGATCTTTTCCCATAACACAGAGGCTGCAGAGGCTATTCAAGTGCAAGAAAACAACCGAGACAATAATTTGGCATCACCGTGCTCCTCCTAGTGAAGATGGAAAAATGAGCCATCCAAGAGATTCACCAGTATGGAAGGATTTCGATAGGAGGCATGCAATATTCAGTAGCGATCCTAGCAATGTCCGCATCGGATTGGCTAGTGATGGCTTCTGCCCATTTAACTATATGGCTAGAAGTCACAGCACATGGCCCGTTGTAATGATAATTTATAATCTGTCGTCTTGGTTGGCTATGGACCAATCATACTTTATGATGCATCTTCTTATCGACGGACCAAACTCACCAAGAAACAATATCGACGTCTATCTCCGACCTCTGATCGAGGAGTTAAAATCTTTGTTCATTGATAGTGTAGAGACATATGATGCAAACACAAATACAACCTTCATACTGCGTGCGGCTTTAATGTGGACAATTAATGACTTTCCTGCGTATGGAATGCTATCAGGTTGGTCCGTACATGGTCACAAAGCATGTCCTCATTGCCATTAACACACAACATCGAAATTCTTGAATTTTAGCATGAAGGTTTGTTATTGCGACCATCGACGTTTCCTGCCTCTAGACCACCCCTACAGGTTAGACACTGTTCACTTTGATGGTCATCAGGAGCTTCTTGGACCTCCAGCCCCATTGTCCGGAGAGGACGTGACTGCTCAATTTGATGGTTACAATAATGTGACCTTCGGGATAGATCCGACGAAACAGGTCAAACCGCCATTTTGGAACAAGTTAAGCATTTTCTTCGAGCTTCCGTACTGGTCAACAAATTTAGTGCGTCATTGTTTGGACGTCATGCATATAGAGAAAGGAGTATCAAAGCACATACTCAACTTGCTTCTTTGTAAAGACGGGAAATCGAAAGACAACCTGAATGCTCGGATGGATCTACAGGAGTGGGGAATAAGAAGTGATAAGCGGAAAGCTTCATATCGTAAAATATGGGTTTACTAGAGTTTATACAACTTGGAAATATCATGGGGAAGGAGAAGAACGCAGTATTGCGTCAGAAGAAGAAGGAGAACACGATAATGCAGCAGGAGAAGAAGGAGAAGATGGTAATGCGGCAGAAGGAGAAGACGGTAATTTATTTCCATCAGAAGAAATGGAGGATATGGTAGAGGCTGCCCTAGGTGAATCTATTCGTACCGAAGATGACATTCCTTCCGGTCAAGGGCCGCGTGCGGATAAATATGAAAATTTCCTGAATGATGCTAGAAAACCAATTTATGAGAATGCAAAGTATTCCACCCTTTCATGGTTCGTCCAACTTTTCCAGATTAAGTGCCTAAATGGATGGAGCAACAAGTCATTCACAATACTTCTTTCGTTCTTGAAAGATTCTATGCCCTCGAGAAATAACGTGCCCGACAGCTGGTACGGAGCCCAGAAGATGATGTCTGATTTGGGTCTAAAGTGCGAGAAGATTCAAGCATGTCCTAAAAATTGCGTGTTGTACCGGAAAGAGAATTCAGATTTGAAAGAGTGTCCAACATGCGGAGAGGCCAGGTATAAACCGAAAGATTCTGATAAGAAGCCTGATATACCTGTCAAGATAGCACGATCTTTTCCCATAACACAGAGGCTGCAGAGGCTATTCAAGTGCAAGAAAACAACCGAGACAATAATTTGGCATCACCGTGCTCCTCCTAGTGAAGATGGAAAAATGAGCCATCCAAGAGATTCACCAGTATGGAAGGATTTCGATAGGAGGCATGCAATATTCAGTAGCGATCCTAGCAATGTCCGCATCGGATTGGCTAGTGATGGCTTCTGCCCATTTAACTATATGGCTAGAAGTCACAGCACATGGCCCGTTGTAATGATAATTTATAATCTGTCGTCTTGGTTGGCTATGGACCAATCATACTTTATGATGCATCTTCTTATCGACGGACCAAACTCACCAAGAAACAATATCGACGTCTATCTCCGACCTCTGATCGAGGAGTTAAAATCTTTGTTCATTGATAGTGTAGAGACATATGATGCAAACACAAATACAACCTTCATACTGCGTGCGGCTTTAATGTGGACAATTAATGACTTTCCTGCGTATGGAATGCTATCAGGTTGGTCTGTACATGGTCACAAAGCATGTCCTCATTGCCATCAACACACAACATCGAAATTCTTGAATTTTAGCAGGAAGGTTTGTTATTGCGACCATCGACGTTTCCTGCCTCTAGACCACCCCTACAGGTTAGACACTGTTCACTTTGATGGTCATCAGGAGCTTCTTGGACCTCCAGCCCCATTGTCCGGAGAGGACGTGACTGCTCAATTTGATGGTTACAATAATGTGACCTTCGGGATAGATCCGACGAAACAGGTCAAACCGCCATTTTGGAACAAGTTAAGCATTTTCTTCGAGCTTCCGTACTGGTCAACAAATTTAGTGCGTCATTGTTTGGACGTCATGCATATAGAGAAAGGAGTATCAAAGCACATACTCAACTTGCTTCTTTGTAAAGACGGGAAATCGAAAGACAACCTGAATGCTCGGATGGATCTACAGGAGTGGGGAATAAGAAGTGAATTGCAGCCTAGATCGGTAGCGGGTAAACCAGGAAAGTTTGTACTTCCCAATTCCGCTTATCATATGTCACAACCGGAGAAGAAAAGATTCCTGCAGGTGTTGCATGATTTGAAAGTTCCTACAGGTTTCTCAGGATCATTCAGCAAGAAAATAAAAATTGTGAAAGGCAAGATCGATGGGCTGAAAATTCATGATCACCATGTTATCGTGGAGCACCTTCTTCCATTAGCCCTCAGGACTTCTCTCCCCTAATCGGTTGGTCTAGTAATCAACGACCTATGTTGTTTTTTTAGAGAGTTGTGTGCTAAAACACTGGAGGTTGTGACGCTGGATAAACTAGAAAATTCTATTGCGTTGATACTTTGCAAGTTTGAGCGTATTTTCCCACCGTCATTCTTCAATATCATAATACACTTGACGGTTCATCTTGCAACTGAGGCTAAGTTAGTCGGACCGGTACAATATCGATGGATGCATCCCGTCGAGAGGTACGTGTAATTTTTCGTTTCGCGCAATTTTTAAAATTATTGTTGTCCTGTATGCCCGTATTTATTTATTCAACATATTTTCTTTAGGTACCTCTACACTCTTAAAAAATATATACGCAATAAAAATCGACCAGAGGGTTCTATCATGCAAGATTATCTTCTTGATGAAGCAACCACATTTTGTTCCCGCTATCTGGACGAGAACATTGAGACGAGACTTAATCGGCCTCGAAGAATTCAAGACGGGCCATATGGTAAAGCCGATTATAAGAGGGTAGACACTATGTTTATCAACAAGATATACCGGTTTATCTTGCTTAATTGCGCATGTCTTGACCAAATTAGAGAGTAAGTTTTTTTGGATTAATTGTTATATTTGTGTTTGTGTATGTATGAAATGATATAATATCATTATTTGTCGAAAACAGAATTCATTTTAACGAGGTACGTGAGGGGCATCCTGATTGGAACGAAGAACGATTGGAAAAATATCATCAGGATATTTTTTGTGATTGGGTCATAGATCATGTAAGTTATTCGAATAACATGTTATTGCTATCAGTTTAATCTAAACTTATATCGTTATGTATTTGTCGTAAAATTTGTTTTGCAAGATCTACGATCCGAACTTGTCTGCATCATTTGAGAGTGATTCAAGATGTTTAGCTCAATTTCCTAGTATGGAGGTTGCATATTATAAAGGATTCGGTGTCCTTGGATACAAATTCGAAGTTAAGGACATAGAAACATCTAGAACCACTCAGAATAGTGGGATTGTGATGGTAGGATCGGACGGTTTGATTTATTATGGGTACTTAAATTGTATACTCGGCATCCACTATCCCGAACAATCAGAACCCTTTTATATATTCCAGTGTACTTGGTACGAAACACGAACCGATACGGATAAGTGGAGAAGCAATCTTGGGACTTGGAAAGATGAATATGGATTGACCAGTGTGAACACACTTCGATTTTACGGTCAGGAAGACCCGTTTATCTTTTCGAACCAAGCGTTCCAAGTATACTACTCACAGTGTTTGAAGCATCCGAGATGGAGTGCCGTATGCCGTTGGAAACCCAGGGATGTCTACGATATTCCAGAATTCGAGGACAGCGATGAGGATGAAGAAGAGAGAAGGCTTAGAGTGCTCTGACCGTCTGTTTCGAAGGACGAGTTGTCTTAGGCCGATCATGAAGTTACGTGGGTTAGAAATGATATCGATGATGAAATCGAAGTAAATATGTTTAATGCGTCCGCGAAACGAAAAAAGGTTATCAGTAATGTTATATTATTACTTCACATTTTACGATCTATACATATATAGTCAATACTTGTAATGATTGTCTAATGCATCCACGAACCGTTTATCTAGATTTGATGATGATGACGGGAGCAGTGAGGGGCGGCAAGAGCTCCAGCCGTCGCACCGGCAGAAGCAGAGGCAGAGGCAGAGCGGTTCTGCCGCCCGGAGAGCTGCGTAAGGAGCTTCAGAGGGCCGGTCTTGCACCCAGATCGGAGACCCCTTCGGATGCCTCCTTCCGTGTGGACTTTTCCTGTTCATGTCAAAATTAATTATATTGTCAATGTTTGATTGTCTAGTTGTTGGTGATGCGTCCACATCAGGGACAGAGGCCATTCCCGCATCTCCAGGTATGTTTATATATCATATAGTGCATGTATATTGATTTAGAATGCTATACCATAAATATACACACATTCCTTTTGCTCTTACTTAGATAGTAATTTTTTTTATTGTCTAGCTGTAGGTGGAGACACCACCGCACCTGCGGGTATGTTTATATATCCTATAGTGCATGCATATTGATTTAGAATGTTATATTATTGATCTACACATTCTTTTTGCAATTACTTATATAATCTATTTTTAATTGTCTAATTATAGGTGGTGCGTCCACATCTGCCGCATGGGCCACTCCTGCCACTTCCGTACCCTCCGCATCGTCTGTAGGTTAGTATGAATAAATATAAGATATTTATTCATTTTACATATCCTCTATAGAATAAATATGAACTTCATGGAAATTTAACGTCAATGTTTATTTTCTAGTTGGAGGGGATGCGTCCGCATCCGGGACACCGGCTGTTCCTCATCGGAGGAACTATCGTCCTGCTCGTGCTGCTGCCCGGGCCCAGGCTCGTGCTTTAGTCACCGAAGATATATATCACACTTCAATTTTCGTTTAACCTTGATTTCTTAATACAACTTTGTCTTAATATTGATTGTCTTCATATTTCTTGCAGACGCAGGGCCTCCCCATCCCCAGAGGGGGACTCGAGGCCCGAATCAGTCCCACAGGATGAGGCCTGACAGAGCTAGGGGAGACAGCATTCCCCCTCTTTTTTACCCCTGATTATCGCTATACCGGTCCTCATGCCGAGAGGTTCGGCCGGTATATAGGAGATGAGAGCCGGCTCGTGAAGAACTATCCATTTCACGTTGAGTGGGGAGACCAGCACCGGCGCTCATTCGCCCTCTTCTTTGATCAGGCTCGAGTATTAATATATATTTTCATTTGATTTATCCAATATATTTATTATTAACACTTGCAATCTAATAACAATATTTTTTTTGTATTTTCAGTTGGATTACGATTTTCAGCCTGTACCCGACCCTGATCACCCTGGGAGGGTGCTCGACCTTCATGCTCTGTACAATGGCCTGATGAAGAACATGCAGACCAAGGTCCGATACAACAGGAATAAGCTGAAGGCCGACTGCTACTCCCTATGGATGGCGACCCCCGAGGCAGAGAGAGCGGCCCTCCTATCTACTCCGGCCTTTGCGAGAGTTGACGTAGAGACATGGCCTCTATTGTGCGAATATTTCCACTCTCAACGCAAACAGGTATGTATTTTAAATGTAATTCATTGTTTAGTATATAATTTATTTTTTTGTGTTCCTTAATTAGAAAACTAAATGTGAATGTGTTGTGAAGAAACAGGCCGTTCAAAATATAGAGAATAGGAAGTCGGCGAAGAGGGGTCGCCCCACTTATACAGGTGGCTCGAGGAATATTACTCGAGTCATGGAGTTATCGGTAAATTACAATAGACCGGCCTTTGTGATATAATGCAATATTAAGAGTTATTTTCTAATATCTAATATTAAGAGTTATTTTCTAATATTGCAGACAGCTCAGACCCTGGCGCAAGGTGGTACACCGAGCGTGCTGTTCGCATATCTTGCCGTCCAAGACACCTCGACAGATCCCGCCACGGGCGAGCTTCGATACCCCGACGTTGCTACCCAGGAGTATTGCGTAAGTGTTAATATTTATTCAACCCCTATTTGAAATTTTAGTTTTGGAAGGTTCAAATTTAAATGATATACTTATATTTTACTGGTTAATGTGGGTGTAGGAGTGGGTGGTTGAGCAGGTCGAAGCATCGGGGATCGATTTTACCGGACGGAGCGATCCGATACTGCTGACCCCAATCCTGGACGCCGCAAACGGAGGGCACCACGGAGGTTGGGAGAGAGGCCGAGGACTGGGCCCTAGCAGGGCCCATATGAGGTTGGACTCCACCCCGGCGGTTACTTCCTCCGTCTCCGGTGAGCGACGTTTCCAGCAGGAACTGGAGAGCTTGAAGGCCACTGTTCAGGAATTGAGGGAGATGCTGGTATGTATACTACTTAATAGTAAAATATTATGTCATATTATAGATAGCAACATATCCAATATTAGTACGTAGCCTGAGCTTATTTGGTTGTAGACTTAGCTTTGATTAATCATACATACATATCTAATTAAAATAAACTACGGTTTTCCAAACTAGATATCCAAACGAGGCCTTAGTCCCTAAGTATACATAGATTGGGGTTTCGAAATAACTTGATAATGATACGAATTCGAATAATACACAGTTATTACTCGCTTATTACACACGTAGGTCCAGACGCGACAGGGTACATCGGCCGAGCCTCCACATGCATCTCCTTCGGCTGCGGCTCCGCAAGCCACTACATCGGTTGCGGTTTCGTAGACAGCTCCTATAGCTCCACCGCCCGCTCAGACTCCTGCAGCCGCGGCTCCGCATGCCACTACCTCGACGGTGGCTGCGCAGACCACATCGCCAGCTCCACAGCCTGCTCAGACTCCCGCATGCTCCGCATTGCATGATTTATTGACCGAGGAGCAGGCGCGCCAGATTCTGGCGTTTATCAGAGATGGAGCTGGACCGAGTTAGGGTAGCTTTTTGATTCTTATATTTTAAACATGTATTTATTTATATGATACATATTGTACTACATTTTGGACGATATTGATATTGTGGTGTTTGCGTGTTTATATTAATATCATATTTTGCTTGTTGGTTCCTTTTGTATATTATGCATGAGATGTGATTATGAATACTGCGATATATGTTCTGCGTGATGATTAATTTTATATATGATCGATGTATATATTATTGTGCCCAGGGCGAGAAAAAAATAGGCAGCCCTTTTTTAAAAAAAACCCTGATAATATGTACCTACGGATTTAACCGTAGGGCCCACCAATGCCCCTACGGATTAATCCGTAGGGCCCAATAATGTACCCACAGATTTATCCGTAGGGGCAAAATATCAGGATACCTGATATTTTGCCCCTATGATCTCAGTATCAGGGGTTAAGCTTGCCCCTACGGATATATCCGTAGGGGCAAACAAATGCCCCTACACAGGTATCCGTAGGGGCAAAATATCAGGTATTCTGATATTTTGCCCCTACGGATATATACCTACGCACTTATCCGTAGGGGCAACTACTTGGCCCTACGGATAAGTCCGTAGGTACACCTAATCTATTTTATAAAATAGTAAATAAAATAAATTTTTTGTCCCTACGGCTCAATCCGTAGGGAAAACTGGACCAACACATAAATCCGTAGGGGCAAATTTTAGTCCGTAGGGGCAAGTTCAAGGGTTCGACTTGCACCTACGGCGTTTGTACCTACAGGGTATTTTCTTGTCCCTACGGATCCGTAGGGGCAACCCTTATTTATAGTAGTGTGGACGTTCATATCGGATATCGATATCGGACATTTATATCAGATATTTCTACATAAATATTAAACAAATTAGTCTGTTGCACATCGAACATCCTATAAATTTATTTTATAAATCTTATAAATATATAATTACGATAAATCTTAAACTATCGTATGCATATAAAAATATTGTTTTTAGTTTGTATATTTTTGTTTTTAAAAATTGATTTGAGCGTGGATTAGCTTTCGATGGAGTTTATAAGGAGTTTGGCCCTTTACCCAATTCCTAAGAAACCCAATTTACTAAGAAAACAAAAATACATAATTTTTTAATTTAATGATAATCCGATATGATCCATATCAGATTGGACTGATATGTATAATCCGATATATTAGCCGATATTTTGGATATATATGCCCTAGAGGCCTTCATTGTATAGGATGCTAGGGATATGTATGTACATGACAGTCTTGCTTAATATAATAGTACGCTATTTGGTTTGTCTTTATCTTAATATTTGATATATTTTGGATAGTATTCATATATATATATATATATATATACACATGTTGATAAAGCCCTTAGGATGTTTGCCTGACTACCAGCGTTGTGATGACAGTCATACTAGTGGGTGCTGGATAGTCAATAGGCACATCCTTAGATGTCCCTGATCGCAGGAGTATCGAGACTGGGCATCGATACTCCAGAGTAGACTGGTGTATACATATCTAGACCCTGAGGAGGGGCAATGGATTAGTCCTACAGCCATTGGTGGAGTGCACCTAAGATTGTATACAGATGCTCACTGGATGTGAGTACACCGGACAGGACTCGCCGAGAACTGACTGGATGGTATTTATACCTAACGTCAGATAGCAGTTCTCAGGTGATATGTGTGCAGATAGTCCGTTGACTTAAAGTCGTCATTTGTCTCGTGTGAGTTCCCACTGTGCTTTGATTACTACCCTACCACGGTTCAAAGGAGTCGTGCAAACAGGTTTTAGTTGGGCACAGTCCCGAGCCACGTGGAGGCAGTGAATGACTGTTAGGGATTCGTCTCTCCCGGTATAGGGAGTTGATATCGCACAGTGATCGGTTGGTCATTACCATAAGTCCCTGGCCAGGGCTGATTGAGAATTACTGATAGATTGATCAGTAGATTCTCGGATGGTGATAGAGCCATACCGACACGACTTGTACGGTTATTAGGGGTCTGACGTTTACCACCTCCCTAGACCATACATGCGAAACTCTTAGATGAACAGACCGGACTGCATGGATATTGTCACGCACAGGCTCAGTAGGAGTTCGGATGGGTATCCTCACCGGCCTTCTTATCGACATCTACCTGGGGACCGTTACGTACAGCTAGTGCCGCTTGCGGTCTGTGGTTAAACCCACTGCCAGCGTAGTAGTCGAGTCTTTAGAGTCCCACACAGAGTTTTCCCAACTCCAGGCGAAATGATATAGAGGTCGTACGGTTTTACGACAAAGGGTTCGGACGCATACGTGTTTTAAACGCACGTATGACATTCGGACAGTTTTTACTAGCCGGCTTTGGTTTAAGCCAGATTCTAGTATCGGGTTATTGGATTTATACAGTTTAAAGTTTTTTCATGTTTTCACGGATGCGAGGGGCGTTCTCGTAATTTTCCGGGAAGCTTCTAGAAGGATGGTGACTAAGGGGTTAAGGTGGCATTTTCATTTATTGCTTAATGACTCACATAGTGAATCACTCATATTGAATTAATGAAGCATGGTGAATAATCATTTATATTCATTTATTTGATAATTCATTATGTTTCATATATTCAAGTGAGAAGCTTTTTTCATTCTCATTATCATCTCCACCTTCTCTCTCCTCAAGTGCACTCCTTCTTCAAACCCTAATCCTACCACTCATGAGTTGAGACCAAGGATTAGGATAGACTAAATACTCCATAATCTAACTCTACATCATCTTAGTTACTTTGGTTAGCAACTAGAGAAACTGAGTTACCTCAAGTCTTGAGGTGTAGCTTGGATTAGGGTACTCGGGTGGATCATCTATTACGGAAAGGAGGCCGAGGAGGACGTATAGATCACAAAGACGAAGGACTAGAATAATTAAGTATAATCTCTTTACATAGTAGCTAAGAACTCTATGGTTGTTGTTAATTATCGTTTAGAAAAGATCTTCGGTTAGTCGATGTTTACATACAAAACAAGATCATTTTTTATATTTCCGCCTCCCCGCAACTCATGGGGTGTTGTACATCGACTTACAGTGGTATCAGAGCCTCACTAAACAATAATTAACTCACTTGCAAAGTCGTATGAATTTCGAACGCAAAACAAATCGGAAAATACACGGATATCATATAGTTTCTGTCGATTTTTAAATGAGGTCCAAAAATTTTTCAGGTTCCTCCATAAGACCCTACAAGAAATTATAAGAACACAGAAGAAAAATGGGCTCCTGAATCGGCCACTGAGCCGTGGAACCGCGGCCGATCCCACCGATCCGCCGCGGATCCGCGGCCGAGTTGGGGCCGATTCAGCCCAGTTTTCCTCTGTGCATCTTCCGTGATATTTTGTATTTTCTGGTATTTTTTATTTTCTGCTCAGGTTTCAAATTTACAGAGAAGATTTGGAGTAGAATTTAATGTGTTTAATCGATCGAAATTATACGATGTTTGCTTGTTTGATTATATCTGTGAACTGTATTATGTGTTCGTAAACCTCCCCTAACTGCTAGTATGTCGGTTGGCAGGGGGTTGCATATATCTGTAATGTTTTAACTGTTTGTGATTATGAACTCTATTGGACTGTTGTGATGATTAGCCAGGGTTTTGTGATGGGTTATTGTATTGATTCATTCGATGTAATTGTAATAAGTTGTAATATTATTTTGCGGGGCACATCCAGGTTGAGGTTGTAGCCACCGTTGTATTATTTCTTTTTACTGTTTTTGCTCCTAGGATAGACCCAAGGTGGGGTGCACAAACTACCGGGTATTTTGAAGTGTTGAGGCAGACCGCTTCACTTCTGGTACTTGGTGGGTAGTTTGCCGTACCCGTAGTGGTCTGGGGTGGGGTAATGGCTATTCATCACAACTGTGTAATCCGTCTTTTCTTACAGGCTCAAAAGAAACGCGGATTGCTTGCATATCCAATAAAGTTTATATGTGATCTGGAATGCCTATTATTGCGTCTGACGAATGTACAATATCTATATATGATAGCTATTTAGACGTCACTTATGTTTTACACCCACGCTAGCCCAGCCCCCGCTCTGCCGTTAGTTAAGTAACCTAACGGGTGATGACGGGATCCCGTGGCGAATGCGGATGGCATAAGAGGACGTTGTATTTTCGTTGTTATCTGTAATGATAGGTTAAAGATGGGACACATTATTTTTAATGCAAAGAAAAATAAAACCTAAACTGAATCGTTGGAACAATTTCTAAAACCACTCGGTTTTCTTGAAAAAGCAAATTTTAAATGCGGAGCTTAAACCACTCCTTTTAATAAAAGCTATCTTAGTTCCTTTGATCAAATCAAGTTCATTACATTAACGGTTTTTTTTACGTTAACGTTTTTTTACCAAAAACCAGCCGTAACCCTCCGTCGTTTCAAATAGACAGCACATCGTATTCATGCTATGCTTGTTGGCCTATGTCAAGGCATAGTGAATGGTAGTAGTGTGGCTTGCTTATTTGTTGCATAGATAGATGCATTAGTATAGGACAGACGTACAGCCTGTTGGCCTACGTCAAGGGCATGTACGATATACCTAAATTAATCAGGACAACGACGGGTAGAACTTGACTTGCGTCTTATGACTTGTTGGCCTACGTCAAGATCTATAAGAGCTTGGGGTATAAAAATCACATCGGGAGTTTCAAACATAAAGGAAACTTGCAGATTTAGCATACCTTCTGGAGTGTGGTGACTAGAGTGGCTTCCATCTAGTGCATCATGCAATGATAGTTGGATCCCGATCCCACTGATGAGTAGGATTACTCTCGGGAAACATTCTCACTTAACAATCAATGCTATAAACCAAGTAGGTGTCCAGAAAGGTGTTAGAGGGGCTACGCCTCCAGGGAAAAGAGGTTATTTAATTAAGGAACTTCACGAAAGCGTTGGAAAACCTCCCTCGAAGTACCAACACCAGCCTGGCTGAAAGGTTAAGCAAGTATTGTGACGTGTGATTAAATCCTGACTAGTTCTTCTTTTAGGTTTCGAAGAAGGATTTGAGGGAACAGTGGGAGCCATCCTGTTTAGATAAATTAATAACCAATCTAAACTTGCAAGAAGCATATGCTGAGTGTTTTCTTTTCTCTCTCTCTAGCAGCTACCATGACAGAACTAAAACTATTACTTGAAAAAAATATACTGACCGGGCAGAACTATAAAGATTGGCTAAGGAACGTCAACATTGCACTGACTTATGACAAAGTAGCATATGTTACCACCGCTGTTCCTTCCCTTATCCCTGGACCAGATTCCTCAGTTGTGGACAAGAAAGTTCGCAAAACCTGGGATCTAGATTGTGAGCGAGCTAAGTGTATCGTGCTGGCGTCCATGAACAATGAACTCCAGAAACAGCACGAGAGTATGGATATTGTATCCATCTTTCTCCATGTTAAGGAATTATATGGAGAGCGCTCCCGTATCGCAAGGTACGAGACCTCAAGGAAACTCTTCCAGATGAGGTTAGCTCCAGGATCGCCTGTAGGAGAGCACGTCCTCAAAATGATCAGCCTCATTGAGGAACTCGCAAACCTGGGATGCGTGCTAGGGAATGATTTGTATATCGACTTGATTTTGCAGTCCCTTCCCCACACCTTCTCTCAGTTCGTGCTTAGCTTCAACATGCACAAAATGGAAGCTGATCTTCCAAAGCTCCTCAACATGTTGAGGGTAGCAGAGACCTCCTTGAAAAAGGAGAAGACCCCCGTTCTGTATGTTGGCCAATCATTCTCTTCTAAATCTAAAGAGAAAGCTAAAGGGAAGAAGAAGATGAAAGCCATCAAACCGAAGGGTGGGGTCAAGAAGGTGCAGGGAAAGAACAAGGCAGGAAGGGTGAAAGCGGATATAAACGAATGCCATTATTGTCACAAGCAAGGGCACTGGAAGAAGGACTGTATGGCCTTCAAGGCAAAGGACACGAAGCAAGCGGTTGCTTCTGCTTCAGGTGTGTTCGTAATCGAAAATTGTCTTTCAGTAAACTCTACATCATGGGTACTTGATACCGGTTCTAGTTCTCACATCTGTAATTCATTGCAGGATCTGAGAAACAGTAGAGTACTGGGGGCAGGTGATATGACTCTCCGGATGGGCAATGGAATGCATGTAGATGCTGTTGCAATAGGGGAGTATCACCCAGGGTTGACTAGTGGGCACGTTTTGGTGTTGTACAGCTGTTTTTGTATTTCCAGTATGCTGTGTAATATTATATCAGTATCTTTGTTGTCTAATAAAGGATATAATTTTGTGCTTGAAAGTAATGTCATGAACATTCTCCTAAATCAAGAACTGAATGGGTATGACACACTGGAAAACGGCATATACATACTTAATCAACCTCGAATTTTCAATATTCAAAACACACTTAAAAGAAAGGCTCCAGATTCAAATCAAGCCTTCCTATGGCATTGTAGACTTGGTCATATAAACGAAACAAGGTTGACTAAGTTACATAAAGATGGATATCTAGATCCGTTTGAATATTCATCATATGCAACTTGTCAATCATGTATCAAAGGAAAAATGACCAAATCTCCTTTCACCGGATACGGAGCAAGAGCTACAGAACTCTTGGGACTAATACAAAGTGATGTATGTGGTCCAATGTCTACATATGCGAGAAGCGGTCACTCTTACTTCATCACTTTTACTGATGACTTCTTTAGGTATGGACATGTGTTCTTAATAAAACATAAATCTGAGGCCTTTGAGAAGTTTAAGGAGTATAAAAATGAAGTAGAGAAACAAACTGGTAAAAGCATCAAGACACTTCGATCTGATCGAGGTGGAGAATACTTAAGTACCAGTTTCCTTGAATACTTAAAAGAGAATGGAATTCTCTCTCAGCTTACTCCGCCTTATACACCTCAGCATAATGGTGTATCAGAAAGGAGGAATCGCACGCTATTAAATATGGTGCGTTCAATGATGAGTAGTGCTGAGTTGCCACTTTCCTTCTGGGGATTTGCTCTAGAATCAGCAGCATACTTATTGAATAGAGTTCCAACTAAGTCTGTGCCTACCACTCCATATGAAATGTGGAGCGGGAAGAGACCACATCAAGATATGGGGGTGTCCGGCATATGTTAAAAAGCATAGACCGGACAAGCTCGAGTCACGATCGGTTTTGTGCAAGTTTGTAGGATACCCCAAACATTCAAGGGGGTACATGGTCTACCACACTGAAGAACAAAAGGTGTTTGTCGCTCGCCACATTGTCTTCTTAGAAAGCGAGTTTTTTGCAAAAGAAATTAGTGGGAGCGCGGTAGAGCTGGAAGAAATTCCAGAATCTCAAACTGCTACCGAGGACTTAGAAGAACCTCAGATTTCAATAGAACATGACGAACCAACGCCACTCCGCAGATCTAGTAGGCTTTCTCATCCTCCAAAAAGATACTATGGTTTTCTTCTAGATGGGGATCGAGAGGATTGCATCATCGATGATGATGAGCCTACTAGTTTTCAGCAGGCTATCACGAGTAATGACTCGATGAAATGGCTGGATGTTATGAGATCCGAAATGAAATCCATGTACACCAATAAAGTATGGACTTTAGAAGTTGCTCCTCCTGGGGTAAAACCAGTTGGATGCAAATGGATCTTCAAAAAGAAGATTGGTGCACTTGGACAAGTGGAAACCTACAATGCTAGACTCGTTGCAAAAGGTTTTCGTCAAAGACCAGGATTGGACTATGATGAAACCTTTTCATCTGTAGCTATGCTTAAATCCATTTGGATCCTGCTTGCCATTGCTGCTTTCCATGACTATGAAATCTGGCAGATGGACGTAAAAACAGCTTTTCTAAATGGACATTTAGAAGAGAGTGTTTACATGGATCAACCAGAAGGTTTCTTAGATAGTGGGAGCAGCGGAAGAGTGTGCAGGTTGCTTAAATCTATCTATGAATTAAAGCAAGCATCGCGAAGTTGGAACATCTGCTTTGATGAGACAGTCAAAGAGTTTGACTTTATCAAAAATGTAGATGAACCATGTATTTATAGGAAGATTGTAGAAGGAGCAGTAGTCTTCCTCGTTTTGTACGTCAACGACATACTACTGATAGGGAATGATGTCCCTATGCTACAATCAGTAAAGCTCTTCTTGTCACAGAAATTCTTCATGAAAGACTTGGGTGATGCAACCTACATTTTGGGCATTAAGATCTATCGTGATAGATCTAATAGAATGTTGGGACTTTCACAGTCCAGGTATATTGACACTATACTAAAGAGATTTAGTATGGAAGATTCCAAGCGCGGTAATATGCCCGCTTGTCACGGGATCACCATCTCCAAAGAGATGTCTCCAAAGACTGATGAAGAGAGGGATCGCATGGGCATTATACCCTACGCTTCGGCGGTAGGATCTATAATGTATGCGATGTTATGTACAAGACCGGATGTAGCTTACGCACTTGGTGTGGTAAGCAGGTATCAGTCTAACCAATGTGAGAAACATTGGATAGCGGTAAAGAACATTCTCAAGTACCTGAGAAGGACTAAGGAGATGTTCTTGATTTACGGTAATGGGGACCTCCAGGTAGAGGCTTTTACCGACTCCGGCTTCCAAAGTGACAAAGATGATTCTAAATCCATTTCGGGTTTTGTGTTTACCCTCAATGGAGGGGAGGTATGTTGGAAGAGTTCCAAACAGGATACCGTCGCAGACTCAATTATGGAGGCTGAGTATATAGCTGCTAGTGAAGCTGCAAAAGAGGCTGTCTGGATGAGGAAGTTCATCTCTGAACTTCAGGCGGTTCCGTCCATTGCCAATCCAATACCTTTGTATTGTGATAACAATGGGGCCGTAGCATTGGCGAAGGAACCAAGGTCCCATCAGAAATCCAGGCATATCTTAAAGCGGTTTCACCTGATCAGGGAGATCGTTGATCGTCGGGAGATCGAGGTACGGAGAGTGGACACAAAAGAAAACACGATAGATCCATCCACCAAGGCCATCCCTCAAGTTCAGCTCGAGAGGCTGTTTGAGATGTTGGGCATGCGGTACTCCAGCAACTGGATATAGTGAAGACAGTGGGTACTCATTGCGCCAATAATAGGCCCTAGTGCAAGTGGGAGATTGTTGGATATATATGCCTTAGAGGCTTTCATTGTATAGGATGCTAGGGAGATGTATGTACATGACAGTCTTGCTTAATATAATAGTACGCTATTTGGTTTGTCTTTATCTTAACATTTGATATATTTTGGGTAGTATTCATATATATATATATATATACATGTTGATAAAGCCCTTAGGATGTTTGCCTGACTACCGGCGTTGTGATGGCAGTCATACTAGTGGGAGCTGGATAGTCAATAGGCACATCCTTAGATGTCTCTGGTCGTAGGAGTATCGAGACTGGGCATCGATACTCCAGAGTAGACTGGTGTATACATATCTAGACCCTGAGGAGGGGTAATGGATTGGTCCCAAAGCCATTGGTGGAGTGCACCTAAGATTGTATACAGATGCTCACTGGATGTGAGTACACCAGAAAGGACTCACCGAGAACTGACTGGATGGTATTTATACCTAACGTCAGATAGAAGTTCTCATGTGACATGTGTGCAGATAGTCCGTTGACTTAAAGTCGTCATTTGTCTCGTGTGAGTTCCCACTGTGCTTTGATTACTACCCTACCATGGTTCAAAGGAGTCGTGTAAACAGGTTTTAGTTGGGCACAGTCACGAGCCACGTGGAGGCAGTGAGTGACTGTTAGGGATTCGTCTCTCCCGGTATAGAGAGTTGATATCGCACAGTGATTGGTTGGTCATTACCATAAGTCCCTGGCCAGGGCTGATTGAGAATTACTGATAGATTGATCAGTAGATTCTCGGATGGTGATAGAGCCATACCGACACGACTTGTACGGTTATTAGGGGTCTGACGTTTACCACCTCCCTAGACCGTACATGCGATACTCTTAGACGAACAGACCGGACTGCACGGATATTGTCACGCACAGGCTCAGTAAGAGTTCGGATGGTTATCCTCACCGGCCTTCTTATCGACATCTACCTGGGGACCGTTACGTACAGATAGTGCCGCTTGCGGTCTGTGGTTAAACCCACTGCCAGCCTAGTAGTCGAGTCTTTAGAGTCCCACACAGAGTTTTCCCAACTCCAGGCGAAATGATATAGATGTCGTACAGTTTTACGACAAAGGGTTCGGACGCATACGTGTTTTAAACGCACGTACGACATTCGGACAGTTTTTACTAGCCGGCTTTGGTTTAAGCCAGATTCTAGTATCAGGTTATTGGATTTATACAGTCTAAAGTTTTTCCATGTTTTCACGGATGCGAGGGACGTTCTCGTAATTTTCCGGGAAGCTTCTAGAAGGATGGTGACTAAGGGGTTAAGGTGGCATTTTCATTTATTGTTTAATGACTCACGTAGTGAATCACTCATATTGAATTAATGAAGTATGGTGAATAATCATTTTTATTCATTTATTTGATAATTCATTATGTTTCATATATTCAAGTGAGAAGCTTTTTTCATTCTCATTATCATCTCCACCTTCTCTCTCCTCAAGTGTACTCCTTCTTCAAACCCTAATCCTACCACTCATGAGTTGAGACCAAGGATTAGGATAGACTAAATACTCCATAACCTAACTCTACATCATCTTAGTTACTTTGGTTAGCAACTAAAGAAACTGAGTTACCTTAAGTCTTGAGGTGTAGCTTGGATTAGGGTACTCGGGTGGATCATCTATTACGGAAAGGAGGCCGAAGAGGACGTATAGATCACAAAGACGAAGGACTAGAATCATTAGGTATAATCTCTTTATATAGTAGCTAAGAACTCTATGGTTGTTGTTAATTATCGTTTAGAAAAGATCTTCGGTTAGTCGATGTTTACATACAAAACAAGATCGTTTTTCATATTTCCGCCTCCCCGCAACTCGTGGGGTGTTGTACATCGACTTACAGATATCGAACCCAAATGAGAATTATCTAATGATACGTATCAATACAATAACTTACCAATAACAAGATATTGGCCAATATATCACATTACCCATATTTGATTGAATAATCAAGTTAGACTAGTGGTCACTGTCATGCCTGCATTCCATAAATACGGTAGCGAAAACGTGATGAGGCCCGCGATATATTTATACCGAGAAGCACACCCTCTTGATATAAATATATAAATATGCTATGACGTTTAGCATGTAATAACAGTGAATTTTACCAAAGATATAGCACACCAACCAACAACATTTATTAATAGTCAAGACTTGAAAAATTATTTGATTACATCTAAAATAAAATAAAGAAACAGTGCAGGAAAAGGGAAAATCCTTTAATATAAGGCTGATACAAAGAAATAAACTAGGGTACTTCCCACAAGTCTAAAAGGCTGCCGAGAAGTGCTCGAGATTTTCAGTTGTAGATTCCACGTCACCAGGCGTAGCTTCTTCTACTAGATCTGACGGGCGTTTCAAATCAAAGAAGAAACCTCCGTCAGCGAGCTATCGCTGGAGTAAGTCACCCAAGGTGTTGGGTATTTATAATAATAAGGAAGACAAGTTAGGTTTATGCAAGACAGACAGATAGCAGGTATTTGCATTAACAGTACGATAAATAACATGTATTAACAACTACAATAAATAGCATGAAAGTCGATGTATGCACAATCATGTCATTTCAGAGGTTGGTTTACCGTATTTTAATGTCCAAGCTCGCTTACAAGGGTACGCCGCGTAACAGAAGTATTCCGTTAGCACCACGGAACAACATCAACCGGCAAGAGGTAGCACTCCTTTGTGCCCGAAATCATGGCTAGAACAACCGGAGGGTTAGCATTCCGTGGATTCAAAACCACGATAACGGTAGGGAGCTCCCGTGACACTTGGTATGACCTTATTCCCAAACTATCTCAATCCCCAAGTTAAATATGTTCAGTGAGGTGTTATAACAGTAAAGTACATGAAATGAACCAGATACGCGAACATTCCGTTACACATAAACATGTCGTCAGTCAGGATCAAGCAAAGGGCACGTATCATCGTATTTCGTGTAACAACTGTGAGCCAGGGTTCTTCAAAACATGCAATTATTCCAGGAACGAATGTAAGAGTACAAGCAGTAGAGATAGCCGGGGTATATAACATGTATTCTCCAAGTTTATGTCGTGATGCATCACACATTAAGATGTTTTAAAACGTGTACTGTAACATGGTACACCGATAATTAGGTTTAGTCGTGGCATTCTGATAAAGTTAAAACAGAAGTTGTAGGTCTTTCTGTGTAGATACTGTTGTTTGGGATAGAGAAGCCGATGCACGGAACAATGCCCGTGACAAATCAAATCTGTTAGTTATATGTATGCCCTAGAGGCCATTACTATACATTGGATGTATATTGTAGTGGATGCTGGGACATATATAGGTAGGACTTTCTTGCTCGACATGATAGTACGCTGTATGGTTGCTCTTTATCTTAACATGTATACTTTCTGTCTCTCTGTTACATGTTGATAAAGCCCTTAGGATGAGTACTCGACTTCCAGGACTATGATGTAGATCATACTAGTGGGGCCTGGGTAGTCTATGAGTACATCCTTCAATGTTCCTAGTCGTGGGAATATCGAGACGGGGCATCAATATTCCAGAGTAGACTAGCGTATATCTTCTCGACCCATGTGATGGGCGATGGATGATCCCATATCCATTGGTGTTTAACATCAGAGATGGTATGCGGGTGCACAGTGGAGACTGGGTACACTGAACGGACTCGCCGAGAACTCCCAGATGGTATTATACCTCACGTCAGATGGCAGTTCTCTGGTGACACTGGTACAGCTTAGTCTGTTGACCCGAGATCGTCATAGAGTCTTGTGTGTCTCCCACTGTGCTTTGATTTCCACCCTACCACGGCTCTACTGAGTCCTGCAAACAGGTGGTTTTTGGGTACAGTCCCGATTCACATGGAGGCAATGAGCGATAGGAGGGATTCGTCTCTCCCGGTATTGGGGGTTGATGTTGTGCTATGCTCGACTGGCCATAACAGGAAATCCCTGGCCAGGGTTGCAGTGATATACTGGTAAGAGTTATCAGTAGTTTCACGATTGTTATGGACCTCACGTCGGCATGACTTATCAAGCTATTGGGGTCTGATGTTTACCACCCCTAGGCGAGATATACGACATATCAGACGAACAGACCGGACTGTACGGTAAGTGTTACTGGTTGGATTCACAGGAGTGTGAGCGGGCTTGCTCATCGATCTTCTGATCGCTCAATACCCGGGTAGCCGTTACGTTTAGCAGACCGCTTACGGCTTGTGGGTGTTTGATATGATCATCACCTGCTGCCGGCGTATTGACGAGTCTTTAGAGTCCTACACAGAGGTTTCCTGGCTCAAGCGAAACGAAATAGGAGCGCATATGAGATATGTGCGGGACCGAGAATAATGCGTGTATGTGATACCGTATTCTATTCTCGTGATGAATGTATCGATTGGTTGTATGCGATATAACCTAGTTATCAAATCGAAGATTGATTCGATAAGTCGATACATTGGATACTAGTCGGTTATATGTGACATGACCGGATCATTGAATCAAGTGTTGATTTAATGATTTAATGCATAATTATATATTTGATATATTACTTTGCATTAACTAGTATTTGTTCACTTTAAATGGATTTTCTCACTTGAATTACACAAGTTGTATATGTGATATATTTTTTGTGTACTTGTTTGTATCATGTTTGATGATACATGCAAACTTGGGTTTGTGTAAAGACTTAAACCATGGTTATGTTAATGGTTAGGGTTATGATTTACTCACTTATTCATTTATCTATTTATTTTGGTTAAAAAGGGAAAAGGAAAACAAAAATGGTTGCTTTCATTCAAGAAACTTCTTGATGCTTCATGCACTTTTGATTAAAGTAACCATTCTTGTCTTCTTCTCCTAACCCTAACCATTCAACCTAATCTTAGTTAATTCTCTACACCTAACCATGGTTGAAATTATGATAAGTATCATTTTTGTTTTCTATTTTTAAAAATAACTTATCATATTCTTTCTTCTTCTTCTTCTTCAAAAAAGATGAAGAAAAGCTTGCTACCATCAATGGTGAAATGAGAAAAAGAGTGAGAAATCCAATTCTAAAGTGAACCCACTTCCTATTTCTTCATCCTTTACCACTTGCCAAGTAGTATAGGGTGTTTTCTTCACAAGTTTCATGACTTGGTGAAGTTGGAGCTTGATCTTGAGTTGCCTCGACGTAGATCATCTTCGGCATCGAAGTCGACGACCTAGCCCGATCATTTCTCCGACGAAACCTTCGCCAGAGTCCGGATTCCGATAGGTACAGCGGAGGGACGTCATCACGGAGCCTAGGACGTGGAGGACCGGATCTACAAAGGTTGTAGTCACTTTCCCCTTTAGTTAAAGTAGTTAATTTGCTTGCATCGACTATACATCTAGTTAACGATCCGTATTAGGGTTTGTAGGCACATGAAAAATTTGAATTGGGCATGTTTGATTCCTTGTGAGACCTCCTTAGAGTGCCTAGGAACCCTACAATGGTATCAGAGCTACTAAGCATTGGATGTCGACCTATGGGGGGTTCTCACTGTGTGACAGTGTGGCGAAGCATAGGCTCTTACCCCCAGGGTGTCCCGAGACCGGAAGGTGTTCCGGCGGGTTGTAGTCCTCGTGAGGGGGCATGCGTAAAAAGTAGCTGCTGATGGACCCGTTGGTGCCACGGCAATCCCATTGGATGGGGTGGCTGCCTGACCTACAGTGGTATCAGAGCCTAGCTAGAGCTTTAGGCGATGCGTAGACGGAGTTAGAAGTCTGATCGAACCGAAACCCTAATCTCAAATTGCTCTCTGTACATTTTTTGAAATCGGGGATTTTTGAGAATTAAAAATATGCAGAAAAATCATCAGGAATTTATAAGAATTACTGTGAAGCCCGTACTCCTGATTCCATCAAAGCGCGGCGGAGCCGCGGCATTAGCATGGCTAATGCGGCGGTTCCGCGGCCACTTAGTCGCTTCTTCAATTGATTTTTGCACAGTAATTCCTATATTTTGGCTGTATTTTCTGGGAATTTTTAACTTCTACTCAAGAGTTGAGTTTTCTGGGTTGTATTGGGAGTTCGTAGATTCGATCGGATTATCAAACTTTGTCTATGTGTTTTTCCGGGTAATTTTAGAGCATGTTAAAAAGTTCAACCGGATATAAATACCCACTTTTTCCCCTGCCGGGAAATTTCCAATTATTGGACTTTTCCGTAGTTTAATGACGTTCCAAGTAGTGCAAGTAACGCGATGGTCCCTCTAGAAGACAACAAACCTTAACTCGATTATGTGACCGTCTTGAACTGCCCTTTGAACTTTAGGGTTTGGGGCAGTACGGCGTGCCACATATGAGGCGTTGGCTTGACCCTTATACGGCTGGACCGTTGGTACTGAGGCATGAAGTGAATGTCTTTGAACCTATTTCATGTGTTGAGCCGTTTCGGGAAAACTTGGGTGTTCGATTGTTCGATCGGAAAGTTTAACATTTTCTACTTATCTGGAATGTGACACAATAATTGGAATTCACAAGTAGTTATGAGATAGCTGAATGAATGTTATAAATCTAGCAGTTTAGTCTCACTTGATCGGTTGCCACGGAATTTTGATGTGATCAAAAGTCCGTCGCAATCACGTAGCGTGCGCGGATACTCGCCGGATAAACTTAATAGACAGCTACACCCCATAGCCCCGACCAAGTGACTGTAGGAGAACTCCGTCGCCAAAAAGCATCCGTTCGGGTGCTCGCGGTATCGGTGTTCCGCCTTAGTGCACTTCGTCGACGGTATCGGGGGTGCGGCCGCCTACTAAAGTTTACGACGAGCATTCGTTAAGGATTTCGGGAATCTTGTTGAATTGCCCGACCTGATATTGAAAAGAGTTTTCAATAATGAGACTAAAATGCGGGGTTTATAACTGTTAGGCATGCGATGTCTAAGGAATTCATTTGATTAGGCATGCGATGTCTAAAGAGGTTGCGGATTCCAACTGTTGTAGTTTTACACTTTCTTTTCTGTGACCGTAAGTGTAGTATGTAGTGGTATTGCCGATTGTCGTTGCTATACGTCAACGACAATCGGTGTATGCATACTTACTTACGTTGATGTCATGTGATGTTATGTGTTGCTGGATATGTTATATTAGATCGTCGTGTTCGAATAGCCGGGGTTTTTCATGTGAGATGCGTGTTTTTCATTTTCATTCATGTAAAAACTTGTATGTAATATTCTTTTATTGGGGCACTTCCAGGTTGCGGATGATGTCACCTTTTGTATATTATTTACTTTTCTGCATTAGGATAGACCCAAGGAGAGGAGCACAAGTAACCGGGTTCTAGGGTCCAGTGGGAGACCATCTCGAGGAGTCGAGTCCGGGTCTCCTAACCCTAGAATTGGTAGGGTTGCTTGCCGCTCTCGTAGGGGTCTAGGGGTGTGGGATTGGCTATTCATCACGACCGTGGAATCCGTGTTTTATACTGGCTCGTATTAAAAACACGGACGTCCTAGTATATCCAATATTTCATATGATATTTTCTGCTGCGTTGTCTGTGATGTGATCATGTGATATGTTCAGATAGATATTATATATAGTATATTTGATATATTATATAGACGTTGCTTATGTTTTACACCCGCACTAGCCCTGCCTCGCTCTGGCGTTAGTCACCTAACCTAACGGTGCAGACAGGACATCGAGGCGAATGCGGATGGCATAAGCGTACGTTATATTTATCTGTGATGTTTAGGTGGACTTAAATGATGGGACATTCATTAATGAGATTAATGAAAGAAAATAAACCTAATTGATATTGTGGAATCGAATTTCTAAATAAAAACAGGTAGCTACAGTTCTTGCTTTGCATCGCGGTGTTCATTGTAGAACATCCTGCACCTTATTCGATGAGGAAAGGACCGAGATCCCTTCACCGGGAGTGACTCCTTTAGCAATAACTGGCAGATGCTACTCACTCGGTTTGTCTTTTGATCGCTTCTATAGTTTCTGCTTTGCACAGTGATATATATGATATATCCCGCACCTCATTCGACGAGGAAAGGGCCGACGATCCCTTCACCGGGAGTGACCCCTTTAGCAAAACTAGAAAAGCCTCAAAAACATTCCATTTAAAATCCATTTGATTCCGCAACGAGATCAAGTTCAAAGCGTTAAAGGTTTTCTTAAAAACCATCCGCAACCCTCCGTCATTTTAGGAAGTAGAGTACTTAGTATTCGTGCTGTGTTTGTTGACCTTAGTTAAGGCACAGTGTACGGTAGCTAAGTGATGTCTTCCTACACCGCATATGATGTGATTGGTTAGGACAGTCGCGTGACTTTGTTGACCTTAGTTAAGGGTCATGTGGGTGGGTCTAATTAATCACGAAATGACGGGTAGAACTTGACTAGTGCTTATGATTTGTTGACCATAATTAAGGTCATAAGTGCTAGGGGTAAAAATCATTATCGGGAGTTTCAAGTGTTGAAATTTGCAATGAGATTGCATACCTTCTATATGATAGTTGGATCCCGATACCCACTGCGAGTAATTGTTACTCCTGGGAGAGTTTTGCACTTTACAATTAGCCGATCAAGTAGGTGTCTAGAAAGGTGTCAATGGGGTAACGCCTCTGGGAAAACGAGGTTTATTGTAATTAGGTCCGTGCGAAAGCACGGGGAACCTCCCTCAAAGTACCGACACTGGCCTGGCTGAAAGATTGACGAACTTGTAGAGTGTAATTAATCCCGGCTAGTCTTTCCTTTTAAGGTTTGAAGGAAGACTTGATAAAAACAGTGGGAGCCATCCTGATTAGATAAAATAAATAACCAATCTAATCTTGCAAGAGCGCACACATAGTGTTTTCTTTTCTCTCTCTCCAGGTAGCGACCATATCACGCCTTAATCAAGATAATAATATGGATGTATTGACCGAACCCGCTTGTTATACTGAGCTGGGGAATGTTGGTCCCGCTCCCACTTATAATTGTTATAAGACAGAGTAGGAAATAGGGGAATATCAGAATTCCTATGCCGCCCAAACGAAGAAAGTGCATATGATGCATCTCCTTCGGGTGTGTTCATTACAAAGAACTGTTTCTCAGTATCCTCTGCATTCTTGGTATTTGATACCGGATCAGGATCCCAGATATGTAATCTGTTACATAGGGCTACAGAAAGGTAGAAAACTGAGAACGGGTGATAAGTTTCATGAGACAGAAAACGGGGCAAGTGTTGCAGCCAAGTCTGTTGGTCACTGTCACCCTGTATTACCAATACATTGATTATGAACAAATGCTATTAGATACCGAACCTGATATACAAAATCATATCAATCTCTTTATTTATTAAAGAAATGATAAAATTTTGTATTGATGGATAATGTTTTGAACATTTCCTATATCAAAAGTTGATCGGTTCAGGCACGTTATCTAAAAGCATTGATGTTCTAAATCAAACTACAATTCCTAGTATACAGAACACACACAAGAGGAAGAGTTCAGAAATGGACGGATCCTTCTTGAGGTATTGTAGACTAGGTCATATCAATGCGACCCGACTGGCTGAAGTTACATTTTAGATGCATATTTAAATTAGTTTGAATTTACATCTTGTGAAACTTGCCAGTCATGTCACAAAGATTAGATGACCATAGCTCCGTTTATTGGAAACAGAGAAAGAGTTAGTAAACTCTTGGGACTGATACATGATGATGTATGTAAGGTCTCCTGTCTACACATGCCAGGACCGGTTCTTTGTACTTCACTACATTCTCTGATGATCTCTCAAGATTCAGTCATATGTTCCTGTTGAAACATAAGTCCGAACCTTTTGAGATATTCACAGAATATAAGTTAGAAGTAGAGAACCAAAATACGGGTATAAGTATTATGTCCTATGATAAGATCAGGGAGGAGAATACTTGTGCATAGAATTCTTGGACTATTCTAAAAGAAAATGAGATTCTCTCTCAGTATTACTCCTCTGAATACACCACAGCACAACGGTGTATCAAGGCGGAGCAATCGCACCGTATTAGATATGGTGTGCTCTAAGATGAGTACTACTGAGTTACCTATTTTCTTTTGGGATTGTGCACTTGAGAAGCTGCATACCTATTGAATTGGGTTCGAATCAAATGAGTGCCTACCACTCCATATGAGATATGGTATGGGAAGAGCCTATCTCTTAAGTAAGTTAAGATTTGGGATTGTCCGGCCTATGTCAAAAGCAAAATCCGGACAAGATCGAGGCAAGGTCAGTTCTGTAGAATTGGAAAGGTTCCAGCTATACAAAACTGCAGCTGATGATTTGACAGAACCAAAGGATTCAATAGTCCTCGACGAACCTCAGCCTCTCCGCCGAACTAGCAGGGTTCCTTATCCGCTTAAGAGATACTTCGGTTTCTCGATGACAGTGGGAGCGAGGAATGCATCATGAGATGATAACCCAACTAGTTTCGAGCAGGCCATCGAGAGTAGGGACTCTTTAAGAATGGCTGGATGCTTAGCGATCTGAGATGGAATCCATGTACACCAACAAAGTATGGACTTTGGTTGCTATATCTGAAGGGTTAAATCCTCATCAGGAGCAAGTATATCTTGAGAAGATTACTTGGTGTAGATGGAAAAGTTGAGACTTTCAAAGCTAGACTTGTTAAAGGTTTTCGTCATCGACCAGGCGTGGATAATGATGAAACCTTTTCCAGGGACTATGCTTAAGTCCATCCAGATCCTACTTACCATTGCTACATACCATGACTATGATATCTGGTGGTTGGGTGCCATGACTGCTTTTCTAAAATGATTTAGAAAAGAACGTCTATAAGAACACAGCCAGAGGCTTCGTAAACAGTGGGAGCAGCAGAAACATGTGCAAGTTGCTTTACAGAATAAAGCATGCATCGCGGAGTTGGAACGTCTGTTTTGATGTGATAGTCGAAGTGTTTGACTTCATCAAAATGGTAGATGAACCTTGTATATACAAAACGGTAGTAGAGAGTTAGGTGGTCATCTTCGTATTGTACGTGGACAACATACTCTTGATAGGAAAAAAGTTTCTTATGCTACGCACGGTCAATCTCCTCTTATCACAAGGATTCTCCAAATAGGATAAAGGTGAATCACTGGAAAAGTTCCAGGGTGATAAGGACGACTGAATGTCAGTCGCAGGCATTGTCTTTACCCTTAGTAGAGGGACGGTATGTTGGAAGAGTTCCAAGCTAGATACCGTGGCAAACTAGACGATAAAGGCTGGTAATATCGCTATTAAAGATACTACCAAAGAGGCTGTTTGGGTGTATATTGGTTCAAAAGATGAACTAGGTTCCTACCATTGTGTGACAATGGAAGTGTGGCTTTGGCCGAGGAACCCCGGTCCCATCAGTGACCCGGACATATTCTGAGGCAGCATCACCTGATCATGGAGATAGTTGATCTCCAGGGTGATCGAGGTTAGGAGAGTAGACTCAGAAGACAACACGGCGGATCCACTCACAAAGGCCTTTTCCCAAAGAGAGACTTTTATGGGATGGTTGAGTATTAGATACTGCAACCACTGCTATAGATGGCCCTAGTGCAAGTGGGAGATTGTTAGTTATATGTATGCCTTAGAGGCCATTACTGTACATTGGATGTATATTGTAGTGGATGCTGGGACATATATAGGTAGGACTTTCTTGCTCGACATGATAGTACGCTATCTGGTTGCTCTTTATCTTAACATGTATACTTTCTGTCTCTCTGTTACATGTTGATAAAGCCCTTAGGATGAGTACTCGACTTCCAGGACTATGATGTAGATCATACTAGTGAGGCCTGGGTAGTCTATGAGTACATCCTTCAATGTTCCTAGTCATGGGAATATCGAGACGGGGCATCGATATTCTAGAGTAGACTAGCGTATATCTTCTCGACCCATGTGATGGGCGATGGATGATCCCATATCCATTGGTGTTTGACATCAGAGATGGTATGCGGGTGCTCAGTGGAGACTGGGTACACTGAATGGACTCGCCGAGAACTCCCAGATGGTATTATATCTCACGTCAGATGGCAGTTCTCTAGTGATACTGGTACAGCTTAGTCTGTTGACCCGAGATCGTCATAGAGTCTTGTGTGTCTCCCACTGTGCTTTGATTTCCACCCTACCACGGCTCTACTGAGTCGTGCAAACAGGTGGTTTTTGGGTACAGTCCCGATTCACATGGAGGCAATGAGCGATAGGAGGGGTTCGTCTCTCCCGGTATTGGGGGTTGATGTTGTGCTATGCTCGACTGGCCATAACAGGAAATCCCTGGCCAGGGTTGCAGTGATATACTGGTAAGAGTTATCAGTAGTTTCACGATTGTTATGGACCTTACGTCGACATGACTTATCAAGCTATTGGGGTCTGACGTTTACCACCCCTAGGCGAGATATACGACATATCAGACGAACAGACCGGACTGTACGGTAAGTGTTACTGGTTGGATTCACAGGAGTGTGAGCGGACTTGCTCGTCGATCTTCTGATCGCTCAATACCCGGGTGGCCGTTACGTTTAGCAGACCGCTTGCGGCTTGTGGGTGTTTGATATGATCATCACCTGCTGCCGGCGTATTGACGAGTCTTTAGAGTCCTACACAGAGTTTTCCTGGCTCAAGCGAAACGAAATAGGAGCGCATATGAGATATGTGCGGGACCGAGAATAATGCGTGTATGTGATACCGTATTCTATTCTCGCGATGAATGTATCGATTGGTTGTATGCGATATAACCTAGTTATCGAATCGAAGATTGATTCGATAAGTCGATACATTGGATACTAGTCGGTTATATCCGACATGACCGGATCATTGAATCAAGTGTTGATTTAATGATTTAATGTATAATTATATATTTGATATATTACTTTGCATTAACTAGTATTTGTTCACTTTAAATGGATTTTCTCACTTGAATTACACAAGTTGTATATGTGATATATTTTTTGTGTACTTGTTTGTATCATGTTTGATGATACATGCAAACTTGGGTTTGTGTAAAGACTTAAACCATGGTTATGTTAATGGTTAGGGTTTTGATTTACTCACTTATTTATTTATCTATTTATTTTGGTTAAAAAGGGAAATGGAAAACAAAAATGGTTGCTTTCAATCAAGAAACTTCTTGATGCTTCATGCACTTTTGACTAAAGTAACCATTCTTGTCTTCTTCTCCTAACCCTAAGCATTCAACCTAACCTTAGTTAATTCTCTGCACCTAACCATGGTTGAAATTATGATAAGTATCATTTTTGTTTTCTATTTTTAAAAATAACTTATCATATTCTTTCTTCTTCTTCTTCTTCAAAAAAGATGAAGAAAAGCTTGCTACCATCAATGGTGAATGAGAAAAAGAGTGAGAAATCCAATTCTAAAGTGAACCCACTTCCTATTTCTTCATCCTCTACCACTTGCCAAGTAGTATAGGGTGTTTTCTTCATAAGTTTCATGACTTGGTGAAGTTGGAGCTTGATCTTGAGTTGCCTCGACGTAGATCATTTTCGGCATTGAAGTCGACGACCTAGCCCGATCATTTCTCTGACGAAACCTTCGCCAGAGTCCGGATTCCGATAGGTACAGCGGAGGGACGTCATCACGGAGCCTAGGACGTGGAGGACCGGATCTACAAAGGTTGTAGTCACTTTCCCCTTTAGTTAAAGTAGTTAACTTGCTTGCATCGACTATACATCTAGTTAACAATCCGTATTAGGGTTTGTAGGCACATGTGAATTGGGCATGTTTGATGCCTTGTGAGACCTCCTTAGAGTGCCTAGGAACCCTACAAAATCACGTAATCAACAACCACACAATTAACAACGAAAATACAAATTAATAAAGATGCGAGAATAGGTAAATAAAGATCAAAGAGATGGATTTGTTAACGAGATTTACCCACCGTATAGCTAGTCCCGGGCAGAATGGAATATGCAAATGTCTATTATAATCTTGAATCAAGTACACCACATGCAAACCTTAGGAGATTTCTCTAAAATCTCTTTAGATCTAAGCCGTCATCCTCTCATACAATGATCTTTCCTCTATTTGGCTGTGCATAAAACATATAAGAGGTCCCTATTAATACACAAACCAATTCTTTAATTAAAAAACTGCCATATGACACTCCTTAATTAAGAAATTGTGGTTTTGGTAAAATCTGATATGGCTTGTGTGCACGTCCAAATATCTACCTGAAGTTTCTCTATAATTTCAACAATTTCCCACTTAGAGATATTTCAGTCTTGATTCCCAATACTAGTAGACTTCACACAACTCCGCTCTACTCTCTCCTCATCAGATTTTCATGAAGAGCTTCACCAACCTACAATAGAGATCCGGTTTATCTCTATCTACAATCTTGGTGAACATATCCGCCGGATTCTTTTCTCCTGCGATTTTTCGCAGTGTCAACTTTGTTAGTGATGTGTATGCCCTAGAGGCCATTATTGTATGATATAGTGGATGCTTGGACATATATATGGAGGATTTTCTTCCTCGACATGATAGTATGCTATCTGGTTGTGTTTATCTTAACATGTTCACTGGTATTATTATACCGTCTCTCATAAATATGTTGATAAAGCCCTTAGGATGTTGGCTTGACTATCAGGACTATGATGCAGATCATACTACTGGGACCTGGGTAATCCACAAGCACATCCTTCAATTGTTCATAGTCGAGAGAATATCGAGACAAGGCATCAATATTCCAGAGTAGACTAGTGTGTGCGTTTCTTGACCCTGTATGGGGCGATGGTTGATCCCATATCCATTGGTGTTTGACATCAAAGATTGTACACAGGTGCTCATTAGAGAATGGGTACACCGAACAGGACTCGCCGAGAACTCCTAAATGGTAATATACCTATCGTTAGATAGTAGTTCTCTGATGACACTGATACAGATTAGTCTGTAGACCCGAGATTGTCATAGAGTCTTGTGTGGCTCTCACTGTGCTTTGATTTCCTCCCTACCACGGCTCAAAGGAGTCATGCAAACAGGTGAATTTTGGGTACAGTCCCAAGTTACATGGAGGCAATGAGCGATAGGAGAGGTTTCGTCTCTCCCGGTATAGAGAGTTGATGTTGTGCTATACTCGATTGGCTATAACAGGAAGTCATTGGCCAGAGCTGTTGATGAGATTTACTGGTAAGTGTTATCTGTAGTTTCTCGTACCGTTATGGGCCTTACATCGGCATGACTTATCAAATTATTGGGGTCTGACGATTCCACCTCCAGACTCGATATGCAACATATCAGACGAAGAGACTGGAATGTACAGTAAGTGTTATCTATAGGCTTCATGGGAGTTTGGACAAGCTTGCTTGTTGATCTTTTATTCACTCAATATCTGGGTAGCCGTTACGTCCAACTAGTACCGCTGATGGCTTGTGGGTGACTGATGTGATCATCACCTACTTCTGACGTATTAACGAGTCTTTAGAGTCCCGCATAGAAGTTTCCTGGTTCAAGCGAAACGAAGTAGGGCACATATGATGATATGTGCGGGGACCTGATTAAATACGAGTATGAGATACCGTATTGTAATCTGGCGGCTTTTTGTTATCAGTTAGGTTATATGTGATATAACCGGATTATTGAATCAAGTGTTGATTTGAGAATGTGATATACTAATAAATGATATTAGTCGGTTATATATGATATAACCGGATTATTGAATCAAATGTTGATTTAATAATATGATATATATTTATTTTTGATATAATTATATATTGACTAATATTATTGCTCACTAATTATATGCTTATATATATATATATATATATATATAATAAAGCATGGCATGGTTTTTCTATTTTTAGAAAATAGAAATTGAGATGATAAACGGGTAGACTTTGGAGGCATGGACATAGCATGGCTTATTCTATATTATATTCATTTGCTTATACTATTGAAGCATAGCTATAATTATTAAGTGTTAAAAATTGTATGCTTCAATAATGGGTATACACTTCATTCTTGAGTTCATTCCACACTTAGCCATTTTCTTCACTTGAGAGCTCATGTGATGAGTTGCTCTCTAGCTCTCTCCATCTTCTTCACCTCCACCTCCAAGCTCAATCCCTCAAATGAGTTGTGAACTCTTTAGCTTGTGAAAACCTTAGTGAGCAAACATAACCCCTCCTTCACCATGCTACACTAGATTAGCACTTTGGTATAGTGTGTTTACTTCACTAAAGAGTTTAGTGAAGAGGTAGTTTGTATTAGCGGACTTCGGGTAGATCATCTTCGGCACGAAGGTCATCAAAGAAAGTTCGTTCAACCTTCAAGTGGAGCCTAATAGAGTCACATGGACTACAACCCGGAGCTTTAGAAGAGAAGGGCATGGTCTACAAAGGTTGTAGCCATCCATCTCTTAGTGTAATGTTTATGATATCATGTTTAAAATCCTAATCTTCTAGTTTGATCCTAGGTTAATGTTCATTAGCACCATGAAATTTTAAAAATTGCATGTGTGATGCCCGTTTAAACCCTACTGTGGTGCTAGCAAATACTTTCATGGTATCAGAGCCAAGCTATAACATCAGGGAAAGTTTTTACGACGTTAAAGTGCTCGATCGGTTTTCGAAGCCGGATTTTTGGCAAGTTTCTGTCGATTTTTCAAAAGTTGGAATTTTTAAAATTAAAAATATGCAGAAAATCGTGCAAGGTTTTTAATGGATCCTCAAGAAATTTGAGGACCCAACTTCATCAAACGGCTATGGAACCGCGGCCAAACCCCATGTTTGGCCGCGGTTCCACCGCATGTTAGTGGAGTTGAGGTGTCTTTTTTCTCGTGCTGCTCCATTTTTCATTTTGCACTCTCTAGGTATTTTTTATGAGACTTAAGTTGTTGAGGTCTCTGAAATTTGTGGGTGTTTGAAAATCAATCAAAATGTTTAGCGTCGTATGGATGATGATGATATGTGATATAATTTTTAGAATCCAAAATAATTAGTTTTGTGAAAACTAGCTAATATTTTGTAAATATAGCATTGTAGTCTTTTTTGCTCGATTGTCATGAAGTTTCGATTTGGATCGAAACTTCATCACAATCACGTATCGTACGCGAATACTCGCCAAATAAATTTACTAGATAGCTACGTCCCATGGCCCCGACCAAGTGACTATAGGAGAACCCTGTTCCCAAAAGCATCCACTTGGGTGCTCGCGGCCACGGTGTTCCGCCTAGGTGCACTTCGTCGAAGGTATCGGGGTGCGACCATCTACTAAAGATTCCGACGAGTATTCGATCGGGTAGTCGGGAATCTTGTTGAATTGCCCGACTAAGTTATTGAAAAGTGTTTTCGATTTGAGACTAAAATGCAAGGTTTATAGGTTAGGCATGAAATTCGGAATATGAGATGTTTCGGGTTTATGATATCTAAGAAAATATGGATTCTAATTATTGTAGTTTTTCATTTCTTTTCTATGACCGTAAGTGTAATATGTAGGGTATCCCAAATCTCGTTGCTATATGTCAATGGAATTTGGGATACACGTATTTACTTACGTTGATGGCATGTGATGTTATGTGCTGTGATAAGTTATATTGGATCGTCGTGAATGAATAGCCGGGGGTTTTATGTGAGATGGGAGTTTTATAATTTTCATTCATGTAAAATTTGTATGTAATATTCTTTTATTGGGACACTTTCGGGTTGAGGATGTCACCATTGATGTATATTATTTACTTTTCCGCATTAGGATAGACCCAAGGCGGGAAGCACAAGTAACCAGGTTCTGGAGTCCAGTGGGAGACCATCTCGAGGAGTCGAGATCGGGTCTCTTAACTCTGGAATTGGCAGGGTTGCTTGCCGCTCTCGTAGGGGTCTAGGGATGTGGGTTTGGCTATTCATCTGACCGTGGAATCCGTGTTTTTCATTATTGGCTTAATTTAAAAAAACAGACCTCCTAGTATATCCAATATTTCATATGTTGACTTCTGCTGCTTGGTTCTGTGATGTGATCATATAACTGCGTGAGACGAATGCTATATATATATATATATATATATATATATATAATATACGTTGCTTATGTTTTGCACCCGCGCTAGTCCAGCCCCCGCTCTTCCGTTAGTTAAGTAACCTAACAGTGCATGACAGGGCCCGTGGCGAATGCGGATGGCGTAAGCGTACATTCTATTTTCGTTTCATTTTTCTGTGATATTTAGAGAAACATTAAATGATGGGACTTCATTAATGAGATTAATGAAAAGAAAATAAACCTAAGATGTTGTAGAATCAAAAAAATTTTAAAAGGTAGCTCTAGTTCTTACTTTGCATAGTGGTATTCCTTGATGAATATCCAGCACCTCATTCGATGAGGAAAGAGCCGGGATCTCTTCACCGGGAGTGGCCTCTTTAGCAAAACTAGCAAATACTACAACTCACTCGGTTTATCGTCATAACTTCTGTAGTTCTTGCTTTGCATAGTGGTATTCCTTGATGGATATCCAGCACCTCATTCGATGTGGAAAGAGCCGAGATCCCTTCACCGGGAGTGACCTCTTTAGCAAAAGTACACACTAGTCTACTCTGGAGTATCAATGCTCAGTCTCGATACTTCCTCGACTAGGGACATTTAAGGATGTGCTTATAAACTATCCAGCTCCTTCGTATATGATCGCCATCATAATGCTGATAGTCAAGCAAAAATCCTATGGGCTCTATCAACATGTAATAGTGATCTGTAATACCACATAATGCATGTACATGGTGATTAAGGCAAAGCAGATAGTATACTATCATTTTGAGTAAGACTGTTATATCCATATAGGTTCTCCATCAATCATCATGATCACCTATCTGTGATTACAATAATTGCCTTGAGGGCACTATAGCCAACAAAAGCAATATAAAAGTAACAAGAAATTAACATGAGATTGAAATTTTCAACAACTTTATTTACATTCACTTCAACAAATTTTAATTACAATGATAGATTGTCTGAAAAGAAAATAACATGAAATAAAATGCCTAAACAAGTGACATACTGGTACTGAAAACCGATAAAGGAAATTTGAGGGTCGGCTTGGGCTGCAATCTGCTCATAGTCCCCTGCAGTCAGTACCACCTTCTCATTTTATAGATTATCTGATGAACATTCTAAAGAAACAAAGGTGGATGGAATGCCCGTCAGCAAACTTGCGCTCAGTAAGTTTCCAGAGAGATGCGTAGTATATATATTGTGTGTAAGATGATATGTAATATAATATAAATGGAAATCGTAATATGTGAACAAGTACGGTAATGTAAATAGCAGCTACGTAATCATGACAATATAACAAGAGCATAGCAAGCAAGTATAATATGATCGTGGAGTATAGATATCGTGAACATAAAATGAATATGAGTGTCCTAAAAGGGTCTATACAAGGTAATCTAATTAACTTAAGTTCAAGTGTGAATGACAACTAATCTCAAGATTATTAGAAATGTCGGGGCCCTAAATTGTGGAGGAGTATACCCGAACCAAAGATGTAGCATCGGGACCCCAAACTGTGGAGGAGTCAACCCGATCAACAGTGAAGCATCGAGACCCCAAGCTGTGGAGGAGTCGACCCGATCCAAGAGTTCATGTAATAGGAAGACTCCTGAAACTTCGTTGGATTCATACTCAAACTATCCCAACACCCCACATATATTATTCTATAATTAAATTTACAAGTCTTGATTGAATTCATGAATACAAAAGATGATGTATAAAGTCAAGTATTCAAGATTGAGTTCATATCAAGATCATATATTCATGTCAATTGCAAGTCATGTCAATTGTATTCATGGTTTGAGTCAAGTTGGATCAAGCATGATGGTTTAGTATAAGTCATGTCAAGTTCAAACATTTCGGCTCAGGTTCGATTCAAATTCGAGTTCAAGTGTAAGTTCAAGTTCAAGTTCGGTTTTAAGTTCAAGTTCAAGTTTAAATTCGAGTTCAAGTTTTATATGATTTGATTTTCTTGAAATTACAATCGACATTTATGGAGAGGGAAGTGGTGCATCATTGTCTCAAGCAATCCCGAGGCACTGACGAGAGAAAATAGCACTCAAACCAATCTGCAAGCTAAATATATAACATAACTAGTCTTTTGATTCATAGGGTATTTATATGAAAAATGCCATTTAAAAATATCTCGAGTGGTTTCCATTCATCCTAAAACCACAAGGATGTTTTTGATAAAAATATGTTGATTAAAATGTCAAGATTTTTTTGTATAAAAATGTATTTTATATTTGTTGGTATTTTAGTGATAAAATTTTGCTTTTAAAATTTCATGGTACATTTATGAAAAATACCACTTTTGGAAACTTGAGGGTATTTATTAAACTTTAATCTTTTCATTTTAAAAAAAACTCATTTTCATAATTTTTTTATTTAGGAAAAACAGATTTATGATTTAAATAGTTTTCCAACTATTTAATTTGTTTTAAAAGTCATATTTTCTTTAAAACTGTATTTTATTCCTTTCGAGACCAAATTCTCTGTGAGAAGTTTTGCATTTCATTCTATTATTCCAAGAATGTGCGATAATCTGCACCATCCACAAACGAGTCTCCTAAAGAGAGTTGTAGAAGCGCAATTGCAAAGGTTTTAAAATAGCGATTCAAAAACGTAATTTTAGAAAAAGGGTATTAATAGTGAAAAATGTTTCTTTAGCATAAGAACGTAACTAAAGTACCATTCTATAGAACCATAGTGTAAGTGAGTGGGGTAGGTTGATTGATTGAGATTTTCTGTGTTTAAATTTACTGCAATCAAGACGGTGTCGCTTAGTAGCAAGCCGGTTGCGTACGGGTTGATCCACAGGAAGATGGAATCTTTTTCTTAATGTTTTAACGAGTTAAGTAAAAAAAAATTGGTGGTTTTGTTTTAAGATCTACGAATGAGATAAAAGATGATAAAAGACTTGCTAGGGTTAGGATTAGGTTAGTTCAAGTTTAGGAAATTCTTACTTCTTTCAATGCCCTTCTGATTATAGGTGTTAAGGTAATCGGCAACAAAGGGGATTAGCATGACTAGGAAGAAACTTGCAAGTATAAGCTAGGTTTTCCATACTTAGTTTCTCCCTTTTGGTCCTTGTCCGTCCGTTCTTGTCTCTTAGCCCTAACCTCCAATTAATTCAAACACAACCGGTCTAACTAGGGAATCACCGCTATCATATAGGATAGGGTGCCATAGTGAGCGAATTATAGTTCAATTAATTGGAGTCTGAATTTTAGGGTGTTGGACAAAGAAAGGAGTGAGAGAGATTTCCTTCTCTCAAACCTTCCTTCTCCTGTCCTAACAAGTGAGGAATTACTCACCCATTAAAAAAATAAAAATAAAATTCGAGATAAGAAAAAATGCAGATTAAATTCTACAACTCGATTAACAAATAATATTTGCAGATAATAAAATACGATAAGAAGAATGCAAGAAAAATAAAAGAACTTACTTTTTATTGATAACCTCTCAACGATCTCTACAATTTTTGAATTGATAAAGATAAAGAACGAAATTAAAATTCTAGATCTAAAAATAAAAAGAGGCATCTAAGAAAGACACCCTAAAAGAGGCACACTAAAAGAGGTCTTGAGCTTTCCTATTTATAGATAGAAAAACCCTAGGTTTGCATTCTGATCCATACACGAAATTACAAAACTACTCCAAGAGAGCGGAGTCAAAGCACTGACACTGCCACCGACACGTGCATTGCACGGCCGCGGAACCGCGGCAGAAGTGCCTGTTTGGCCACGGTTCCGCGGCCATATGGTGGAATCTTGGGTCCATCTTTTCAGGTATTCTACCAGTTGCTTTTATCTTCTGTTTGGTACACTTGGTTTCTCAAAATCTCTTCTGTTCTTTTCCAGATATTCAGCAGTGGACTTTTGCCTTGAACTCCGCTTGAACTGGTATGCGGCATCATGCGGATCAGTATTCATCTGTTGTTGGTCGTAGTCCTACATTTGTTGCGACTTTTCACGAATCTCACTGTAAAGAGCTGAGAATCTGTAACCTGCAACTATTTAACAGACATGGATCAAAAACACCTATTTATATGCAATGTGATTAAGAATGAGCGATATAACAATGCAAAAATCTGATATGAAAAAATACCCCCAAACTTATCTTTTGCTCGTCCCGAGCAAAACCAATTTTATTCTCGAAAAATCCTATCCTCACTTTCCCAGGGAACACGATTGCACTGAGCTCATGCAACAAGTCGTTAAACCTCTAGGTGTCCCTAGTAGGAGGAGTGTTGTCTCCTGAGGGTTTTCAGCGGATACTACCCACAAAATCCGATCAATTTGGCCGTTGACTCTAATTCTTCAATTCAGTATTCTAAAAAAAAATTCTGTTATCTTCAAATTAAAAATCATCAACCCGTATTTTTCATACTTTCTTTTAATTTATCTTAAGATCATATACGTTTTGCAAGTTTATAAAACTTTCAGCATCTCCTAAGTTTTCCTTCTAAGGTGCAATCTTAACTCAGGAATTTTTATCATCTCTAATGAAGATATAAGCCCTATCTTTTATTCCTGTCTCTCCTCCAAACTCCAACTATATACCCCTACGTTTGTGTAATTATCACCCCTACACCTGGAAATTCAATTCAAGCTATCATACTCTTGTCCATCTTCCAAAATATTTTTAGTTGGTGAATTCTAGATGAAATTGCTCAAACATCCTTCATGCGATCGTTAATACTTCTTGAGGTACTAAAAGACCGATTACAAAATGTGCTTGCGCATTTAGGCGTAATTCCTCGTCTTGCAATACTTAAGACTTAGCAGTGACTCCCAAACCAGTTGGTCTAAGGCACTAGGTGATAAAACACCCTCGCTATATGCCTTAAGCAATTACAAAACCAGTGTTCATTTTTTTTATTTCTTAATTCAACACTTATATTTTTATTTTATTTTCCTTCATACTAAGGATTTTAGACAAGAGCATTTTAAGGTATCTTCTACTATCCCAAGTTTCAATATGTGTGTGGGTGCATGAAGTAGGGTATATATTTTCAGAATTTGTACTTAAGGTTCAGAATTATTTTTTCAGACTTATACTTCAAATAGAGCTTTCAATACTCTTCCCTTATTTCGATTTAGCCCAAGAACTGAACTCAAAATTTGCCTATTTCTAAATAAACTATAAGGACGTATATTTTCTACAGTTAAACTTTAAGAAAGGTTATTTTTAGGGTTTTTAATTTACTAAGTTTAGGATCTAGTTTTTCCTAACAAGTCAACCGTCATGTTGAACTTGAGTCAAATATCACCAAAATTGAAATTTTCAATTTATATATATATATATATATATATATATATATATATATTATATATATATATATATATTATAAAGATGCTATGCAGAAAAATAAGATACAGAATTAAATATGCAAACAAATACGTACAAAAAGTTTTTATATTTTTGGGAAAATTTCGATTTTTATGGGTTTTAAAATAAGTATGCAAATGCAAAATATACATATGAATGCAAAAGAAGAAAGCTTACCGAGCACACCCCCAAACTTAAACTTGATAGTGCTCTCACTGTCAGGCTACACCAAGAGGGTCAAAATTGTTGGCGCTCCCTAAAAGAAAATTTTATACAAAACAAAAAAGCAAACTAAAAAAAATATATAAAAAAGGGCCCCCCAAACTTAAGTGAAACAGTGTTTCCACTGTTTATGCGTTAACGTTCAGAGTTAGGGGGAGAAAACAGTATCAAGCTATACAAGGCCTTACAAAGGCCAAAAGTGAGCACCAACCATTCAAAAATCCTATCTCTGTAGTGTGCTGCTTGGTGAAAGAATACGGTGAGAAAAGAAGTGGAGAATACGCGAGACCGTATGGGGATAGAAGTGGAATACTGTCTCGGTATATGAGAAGAAGAATGGCGGAAGGGGAAAAGAAATGGTGTACGAACTTAAGGGTGAAATGAATTGAATAAATTAGTACAATCTGTAATGATCGATGTGAAAAGATGGATTGCACTAATCTATCAATATGTCGAAAAATTGGGTCAAATCCCTCAAGATTCGTGAGAAAATATGGGTACGCCGAACTTGGTAAATCAGACACAGATAATGAAGGTGATACGGTGTGTTGCGCGATCGGAACGATGGAAAGGATCGAGTGGAGTGATTGAGGAAGGGTAACAGTTAAAGGTTCAGGAGGGTGTACATAGTCAGTGGAAGGGACATGATGAATTGGAAAATCCGACTCATCACGCAAAACCGGTTCATCCTCAATACTATCCTCAAAATTCCCCTCAAAAGTTATCTCATCCATGCATTTATCATCAAAATCCAGACGCATGTGAAGTTCAGGAAAAACAGTTAATGACCCGGGATGATGAGTTGGAGAGAGAAATTCATCCAAATCTGTGGGTTCATCATCCGAAATATTCCTAGCGTCGATAACCTCAACCAAGTGAAAATCAATATTTTCAGACACCTCATCAAAAGCATTGATATTAATCAATTCAGGTTCTAGAGTGGAGGTGTAGAGGTCAAAAGGATTGGTGATGGTTTCACTTGAAAGGGACCCTTCACAATCAGGTAAATCAAACACTACAAAGTTGCACAACTCATTAATCGTTCTATCTTCAACTGGTGAATCATTTGGGGCACTTGATAGACCTTCAAAACCGGAGTTGTGGGATTCAATTGGGGATGGGTAGGTTTGATTTAGAAAGGTGCACAGCTCACTCTCTCCACTCAAATTCTCAATCTGTCCAACCGCCTCATCATACATTGGAAAATTTGGAGCTAGTTGGAAACTAGCTACCGGGTCACTAGGTTGTATGAGGGCGGCCATGGACGCATTCAAATCCATCATCTTTTAGCATGAAGCTATCCTAAAGTCTTTCAACGATTGTTCCAGACTAGACATGGGTTGTGAAGGGGTTTCATTAAAAATTTCAAACTCGTTTGGATACTGGAAAGTCCCAAAAGGCTGTTCAGAAGCAATGTCTATGGAAGGTACAAAAATTGGGTAGGATGGATAGGAATTGAATGGTTGGACAGGGATAGGATCAACATACGGATAAGAAGGTGAATGGAATTGTTGATCCAAAGAATTCGCAGTGGTGAAAGAAATGAAAGATCAGCTACGGGATTGTTCAATACGTTCAGCGATGGACATAGGTGTTGGTGTTACAACTGGACTCTCAAAAGGGGTATCAATATGAGAAGGGGTGAATGTTTGAAACGGTTGATACGAAGTGGATTGCTGAGTCCAATTGTTTGTTCTAGACGCGTCTATTCGATTTTTCAAAGAGATTTTTGGCATGGAGGGATCGTTCGAAGTTCGGCCAAAGCAAGAACCATAGGAAGTTATGTCTGGTTGTGGGTACCAAAGTTCGACAAGAGTTTTGCGAGGTGGAGTACCCATGTTGGAAGAGAGAGGGAAGTGGTGAATTTTTTTTGTCTTTTATTTTTATATATATATATATATTTTTTTATTTATTTATTTAAAAAAAATTATTTGTTTTTGGAGTTTAAAAAAAAATTGGATGTTTGAAAGAATACGGAATTATGGGACTAAACCTTTTACAAGCACAATCATAATCATAATATGCACAAACACACATAGAGCTAGGGTCTTTAAAGTCCACTTGACTGCTCCTAACTGTTCCAAAGTGACAAGTTGTGAGATAACCCTCAAATCGTCTCTTCCCTGCCAATTGTGGCCAGGTAAGCACAAATGAAGAAAGGAGGGTTCCGCTCACGAATCACCGTGAGACGGGCCTTTTAAAATTACCTTTCTCACTTGTCTAGCTTAGGCACCACAAAGTCAAGTTTAGATAAACGATTGAATGCCCACAACCTTTCTCTGTCCTAATAAACACGACAGTCCCTAGTTGGCTGAGTCTAGATATTTTTTAATTAACTCAAGGGTGATGCATATGCTTTTAGTGATTTTTGGGGTCTTAGGAAGGGTGATGAAATCCCCACCCAATCTGAGTTGGTGTTATAGCCCCTTAGATTCTGTATTAATTATGCAAAACAGTAACACACCAAAAATCTAAAACACTTGCAATTTTTTTTTATTTGGCAGCGCAAAGAATTCTGCATAAAAACAATTTATTGGATAGGAGAAAAAGAATATGTGCAAAAAAACCTGCTGGAAAAATATTTCAGTGGAGTTCAGAGGAGAGGAAAAGAGAAAAAAACACTTATAGAGAAAATTTGGTGCTGACGTCACCAGTCTGCCGCGGTTCCGCGGTCAAACCTTTGATTCTGCCACGGTTCCGTGGTTTAAAAAGTTGATTTGGATTTTCTGACTTTTTCTCTGTGCTGAGTTGGTTCTCCTCTTTTTGTTTAGATCCCCTAATTCTAGATTTGTTCACTGAATTTGCTTCAGAACTGAAACAGAGTTTTCTCCAAGCCTGCACACTTGCACAAAGATTTTTCAAAAATAACAAGATGATTTTTTTTTGTTTTTTCAATTTTAATATTTTTAAATTTTTTAATTAAGCCGAAATTACACAAAAGAAAGAAACTACCGTCTCCCCGGCAATGGCGCCATTTGATTGATAGAGATTTTATGTGTTTAAATTTACCGCAATCAAGACGGTGTCGCTTGGTAGCTAGCCGGTTGAGTACGGGTCGATCTACAGGGAGATGGAATCTTTTTCTTTATATTTTAACGAGTTAAGTCCAAAAAATTGGTGGTTTTGTTTTAAAATCTACGAATGAGATAAAAGATGATAAAAGACTTGCTAGAGTTAGGCTTAGGTTAGTTCGAGTTTAGGAAATTCTTACTTCTTTCAATACCCTTCTGATTATAGGTGTTAAGGTAATCGGCAACAACGAGGATTAGTACTACAAGGAAGAAACTTGCAAGTATAAGCTAGGCTTTCCATGCTTAGTTTCTCCCTTTTGGTCCTTGTCCGTCCGTTCTTGTCTCTTAGCCCTAAGCTCTAATTAATTCAACCACAACCGGTCTAACTAGGGAATCACCGCTATCATGTAGGATAGGGTGCCGTAGTGAGCGGATTATGGTTCAATTAATTGGAGTCCGAATTTTAAGGTGTTAGGCAAAGAAAGGAGTGAGAGAGATTTCCTTCTCTCAAACCTTCCTTCTCCTGCTCTAACAAGTGAGAAATTACTCACCCATTAAAAAGATAAAAATAAAATTCGAGATAAGAAAAAATGCAGATTAAATTCTACAACTGGATTAACAAATAATATTTGTAAATAATAAAATTCGATAAGAAGAATGCGAGAAAAATAAAAGAACTTACTTTTTATTGACAAGCTCTCAACAATCTCTACAATTTTTGAATTGATAAAGATAAAGAACAAAATTAAAATTCTAGATCTAAAAATAAAAAGAGGCATCTAAGAAAGGCACCCTAAAAGAGGCATACTAAAAGAGGTTTTGAGCTTTCCTATTTATAGATAGAAAAACCCTAGGTTTACATTCTGATCCATACACGAAATTACAAAACTACCCCAAGCGAGCCGAGTCAAAGCACCGACACTGCCACCGACACGTGCATTGCACGGTCGTGGAACTACGGAAGAAGTTCCTGTTTGGCCGCGGTTCCACGGCCATATGGTGGAATCTTGGGTCCATCTTTTCAGGTATTCTACCAGTTGCTTTTATTTTCTGTTTGGTACGCTTGGTTTCTCAAAATCTCTTCTGTTCTCTTCCAGATATTCAGCAGTGGACTTTTGCCTTGAACTCCGCTTGAGCTGGTATGCGGCATCATGCGGATCAGTATTCATTTGTTGTTGGTCGTAATCCCACATTTGTTGCGACTTTTCACGAATTTCACTGTAAAGAGCTGAGAATCTGTAACCTGCAACTATTTAGCAGACATGGAACAAGAGCACCTATTTATATGCATTGTGATTAAGAATGGGCGATATAACAATGCAAAAATCTGATATGAACATAGGTCGTTACCCCGTGAGTTTTCTAAAAGTATATTTCAAGATGGCGATAAAATGGTACATGTAAAGTTCATGTATTTTTGTGTAAAGTTTGATATGGGTTTTGTTTAATATGAAATTCTAAATATGTCCGAAGTTAATTAGATGAACATCATTTTTAAGGTGATTGTTAAAATGATTAGTGTAATTTATTTAGCATGATAATTATCATAAAATTATTTAAAAGAAAATTATTAAAAACTAACTCCACTTTTATCGATATCGTTTTAAGAGCGTTTGAGATGAAACGATAGAGAGAGGAGGGGAAAGAGAAGGGATTTACGGTTTACGAGTTTCAAAGAGAGGAGAGAATGCCTCGATTGGTAGAACCGAGACCAAGAAATATGGAAAGGATAAAAATAATTGGGGCTGATAGGATTCGAACATGCAGACTAAAAAACAACATTATAAAGGCTTAACCAATGGGCTACAATTTGTTTCTTACATATAAGTTATCAAGAATAGTTTATAACTCAAAATCTGAACAGAAATACAGCCTCTCTTATCAATTAAAACAAAAGGGACGGTATATGAAATTTAAGGTCGTTACATCCACTTCCTCGCTCGTTTCATGTCCATCGACCACGAGATCGATGACCCAGATCATGGCCACGTCGCATGCCCGCTCGAGCTCGAGCTGACTATGCCCACTTGCGTGGTGCTCGCTCGGGCTAGAGCTAGGTCGACTTGGGTTGGGCTACGGTTTTATTTTTGTAAAAAAAAATTAGATATTAATTCAAATTAAATTCTGAAAAATCCTTAAAGGTCATAATGAATCTTCTAAAAATCATTTGTCCTTTAAAAAAAATAATCGTTTCCCCAAAAAAATTTTTTAACAAATTTCTTCAAAAATAATAATTTCTTTTCTTTTCTTTCAAAATAATTTCAAACAATACAATTATCTTTCACTAAAATAAAATAAAATACAATAAATGACCAACATTATGGAAGAAAAAAACTTTTTTTTATTTTATTTCACCGAAAAATGTATAGTAGGATTACAGTGGTTACATCCAAAAATTAACGCTTTCGGGGCAAATTCGTGGGTCCCCTGAATGCGTGTGTGTTGTGTGCTTGTGTGATGAGTGAGTTGGTGTGTTATGTGTTGTATGCATAGGTTAGGGTTTACGGGTCAATACAAAAAAAATTCATTTAAGTAACTAATCATGAATACTTTATGGATTTTTAGTTTGACGATGTATATTTGAATTTAATATTTACTTTTAATTATAATAGTTAATATTCCCAAATTCCTAAAAGTCTAATCATAATTTGAGCGGTGTCTTTTTTTATAATATATTTTGAGTTTTTGTAATTATGTTTCATTAAGCCGGAAAAGATTTCCCTATTTTTTTTTTTAATTTTAAAAAGGTTATCCATTAACCCACCCGTCAAACCGACAAACCCATCCACCCAAATATATATGAGTCGGGAAATGTGTACAAAATTTTGCACCCAATTATCTCCGAATGATTTTGATCCGTAATTATATTAACTGCGATGATTCATCTGCCAGTTACCCCATCTACCTGTTTGACATCTCTAACAATTCATTGATGCTTTCAAACTCTCTTTACTGCACATATTAATTTCTATTTGCATGGTAGTTTGCAAAAGTTATATAGATAGGGAGTTTACCTAATATTGCTATATCTGGACTCCTCGAGGCTCCATTTAATTTGACTACGCGAGTGTCTACCCAACCTATTTCATCAAACGGTTCAAATTTATCCAAAATCGAATCCAAAGATCGAGATTGGTGTATAACATGCGGGTCTTGCGCATTAGTGTATTCTATATGTAAAACACATAGGATCTATGGAGAGCATAATCTCATAGCACTCCTGTTGTTAGATCTCTAATAGCTGGGACTCTTTGATCTTGGGTTACCAAGGGAAAAAAAGAATTGTTTGGCCCATCAAGATTTCCCATGTGGCAAAATAAAAATCCCCAATGTCTCTATTTATCAAAGTAAATGCTGGGTCCCACATTCTCATGAGAAAGATAGCAACGGTAAAAAAAATTCTTAACTTGAAGTGGCAGCTCAAAGGCAAGCCATGCTCACGATGGGAGCTGGTTTTAGATATTTGTAGATGATGCAATTAATCAACAGAAAAATATATATATAAAAAAATGACAAAATTCCAATAAGCAAACTTAATAAGAAAATGAAAAAGTCAACGCCTCTCTTTCTTTTTATTTATAATTCATTATGTATTCTCTCTCATGCTCAAATGCACCAAAAGATATGCCTTACAATTTTATATATAAGCCTTAATATCTTTGTTGTTTGTAAATTTATAAATTTCTCAATTCTAATTTCTTTACTATCATAACTAGAACTCCTTAAATAATGTCATTAATCAACACAATAAAAAATAAAAAAAACGATAAAATTCAAATAGCCAAAGTTAAGAGTTGGATATATCCATCTCATTCATCACAAAAGACAAAAATAAGAAAATGAAAAGTCCACAACTCTCTTTCTCTCTCACATTTATTACACATTCTCTCTTATGCTCAAAATCCTAAAAAAAGTTATGCATTACAAATTTATACTTAAGCCCCTCTATCTTTGTTATTTTGCATAATTCATGAATTTCTTAATTCTAATATTACCACTAACCGCATTCATTTAATTTAAATATAGTAAACTATAGATATCTTTCGAAATTTTCATGCAATGTCCAGAATTAAAAAATTTACACAGTCATTCACTATATATATTGTTCATAATATACACACGTGCATCACACGTGCAAAAATACCTGTAATGTAATATAATGCTTACATGGCTAGAAAATTGTTGACTCAGAAGTCAACAGGATTGTGTGAAGTATTGTTATTGTTATACACACACTAGCATTTAGCATTTTGCACGTGCGATGCACGTTTGTAGTTTTATTCTATTTAGAGAATTTTTTTTCTTAAGTCCATAGATAAATATAAAATGGGAAGCTTTTGGTGTAAATTAAATTATTTTGAATGCTAATAAGTGAATAAAATAGTCATTTTGGTAACTTAGATTAAGAGCATTTTAGAAGATATTATAATATATTATTTACCATATTTAAATAAAAGAATATAGTTATAAGTAAATGAAAGTAGAATTTAAAAAATGATAAAATTAAAATAACTTCTAGAAAGTTTTTTGTTGTCTTAAATTTGAATATAATATAGACTGAATTTGGAATTCAAACTAATTTTTACAAAGTTCTTTTTTTGTCTCAAGCTATAAAGTTTTTTTTCCTTTTGTTTTTCAATAAATGGAGAAGTTTAATTATTTTTGTCTTTTTCTTTGATAATGTGAATGCTTTAAGATTTGTTTTTTTTATAAACATAACAATTAGTTATTTTTATCTCTTTGCATGATGACGTGGAGGCTTTAAGAATGGAGGATTTTTCTCTATTTTTTAAATTATTTTTATTATTTTTTTGAGAATTTGAGATGGCACGAACTTGATGATCAATGAGCACAAAGCAAAAGGTTTTGGCTGTGTCCTTTTTCATCTCTTTGATTGGTCAAAGATGCTTTCAAGGAAGAAGCAACTTGGTTTCTCCTGAGGTACTACTTAAAAGCCTTGTCTATTTTTCTCCTTTAATTTGGAGGTTAAAATTTTAAAAAAACATGAATAAACCTAATTTGTAGTTTTTCTCATGGTCATGTATAAACCTAATTTAATTTGCAATGTTATTTGCGTAAAAAATATTTTATTGTGACTTCTTTAATGAATGGATTGCATCAAAACTTCACTTATGGCATTGTTAAGGTATCGATAAGCTCATGAATCTTCCACTATCAGAATTTATTTATTGCAAAATGAACATCATATGCTCAAATTTGTTCCTTTATTCCAGTTGGTATTTTTCTTCGTAGAATGCACAACAAATAATCATGTCGGGCATGCCTTTAATTTTACAACATTAAATAAGTGCCAAGTGGTCTTGTTTTATTATAAATATTTGTGTGAATCTTAATGTCTTTGGTATACACAGGTGCATGCTTAATAATTAATGTGCAAGTTTCTTAAACAAAAATTTTGCACATTTATTTTTGCCAAACAAAATTCTACACATATGTTGGGTAATGATTTGAGCGGCTATCCCGCGCTGCTAGTTCTCTTAAGAAGCCATGTGCTGGAGGCTCATGATTAAGGCCTCAGAGAGATTAAAAGCAACACCCAATAGATAATAAAATATAACCAAATAAAAATGTATATGATATCATTTCGCTAGTAAAATAAATATACATCGAAAATAGAAGATAGCTTCAAAAGAATATATAAGGAAAAAATACTTTTCTATTTTGTTCCTCTAGTTCTCCTATAAATTTGACAGTTGTCTTCATTCCTTTAAATGCTCCATATTAAATCATCTGCAAAAATTTTAGTACGGAGAGCAATTTGTTTGGCAATACTCAAAACTTAAATGGTGCGAGACTGATGGAGGTCTGGATCTCCTTCAGATGTTGTCTTCCGTCGATCTGCCGACAGCGTTGATGAAGGGCTGAGATTGGGTTTGAGGATTGCCTCCTGAAGCGTGTGGATCTTAATGGGCTTGGTTTGATGTGAAGCCGAGCTACCTGCAAAGAAGTCCTAGGACGGTTGTACCACCGTGGACCCTCCGATGATCAAGTTAGTCGAGATATTTTGGCAGAGTAGCGGCGTATTGGGTAAAAATTGTCTTACCTGAGTCGTCTGAGAGAGGGGTTTATAGAGCGGCAGCCATGGGCTAGCGGCCGTGAGATTCTCGCCGGCCGTTACGCCCCTGGCGTTACGCCTGTAAGAATGGCGGGATCCACCATTAATGACGAGATACGCTCGTTAATGGGGGGATGCGACGACGTGGAACGCGGGATCGTGGGGCGGCGGATATCTCGCGTCTGGCGAGATTCGCGGAGACGTGACGGAGACGCCGGTGATCTGCGTTCTAGCTCGCTCGATAGAACCGAGGAAGCCTAGCTCGGCGAGAGGCCTAAAAGAGGGTGGGAGGCAGAGCTGGTTTGGCTCCGGGATAGCTCGGAGGCGAAGGGCCGATAAGCTCAGCATGTAGGAGGGCTCGGCAGGGAGCCAATGGCCGTTTCCTTGGCGAGCACAGGAATGTTCAGGGAATCCTCGGAGTTGGGTCCAGGCAGCGGGACGATAGCCCGGAGGATGCTTCCAATGTGTAGTCTTTGCCCTATTTCCGTGTGCATCGGGACACGCCATCTGCCACGTGTCATGATCCGGGGAGCTCCCACTTATGAGCATCATCATTAGCCCCCCACTCTCGTCCCGACCTATTCATGGGTCGGGTCAAGAGTGGTCCGATCGGTCACCCGGGCTCAGTTCGTAGTTGAAGACCTCGTCAGCACGGATTCCCGAGGCGGTTAGGCGTATCCTTTGATGACGTCAGCGGATCAGAGAGGAGATCGTACATTAAATAGGGAGCACCGATTCGATCATACATTCGTTGAGGTGCCAGGCCACGTGTCCGGCGGCGGTTGGCTGACGTGATGAGTCGCCGCTATCCTCTGCGCTCGAAGGGACGCGTTCAATGGTCGTGCGACACGTGGAACGTCGGCGGCCGTCGAGCGCGAAGCGTTGTTTTGGCGGGAAACGATCTGAGTCGTCGGATGCGTTTGCCAATACGCTATAAATAGAGGTGGGATCCCCCAGGGTCCACACTTCGCCATCATTTCTCTATTGCTACGAGAGTTAGCTCGACGCTCTTTCCTTTAGGTCGGATCTCTCGCGCTCTTTCCTCGGATGACTCCTTCTTTGACTCAGGTTAGATGTCTTCCTCTGAGGAGTCTGTTGAGATAGTTAGGGTAGAGTCTAGGGAGTCTTCCGCTGCTACTTCCTTTGTCCCATCCGAGTCGGATTCCCCTCATAGAGTTAGGGTTACTCATGCTGCCCGTGGTCAGGCGGTGGGAAGGGTCCCCAAAGCACGCATCAGGAATGCTCGCGATGCGCCCTCCCTCCTGAGGAATGTGGACGAGCTCACCATTATCCGGGCTCGCTTCCACATTCCCCCTAGCGATTCGCTTCGTTTGGCTAGGGAGGGCGAGATGGCGGATCGGGTGCAGGGTAAGAAGATCGCCTTGTACCTGGATGCCTTTTGGGCTGGATTGTGTCTGGCCTTCTCCCCCGAGGTATGCGGGGCGCTGCGTTGTTTTCAACTAGCTCCGGGCCAGCTAGTGCCGAACTCATGAAGGATTCTCCTCGGGTTCCTGGTCCGGTTGAGACTCGAAGAAATCCCCTTCAGCTTGAACCTTCTCCTTTCCTCCCTTTGCTATAAAAATCATCCCAGCACCCGTAAGGATGAGCCGAGCTGGGTGTACGTTTCCTTTAGAAAACATAGGGGAGGGGCGGCCGGATCGAGGATCGTAGTAGTTCCTTTTTCCATCCATGAATGGAAGGAGAAGTGCATATTTGTCGGGCCACCCGAGGGTGAGGATTGTCCTGTGCCTATACAGTGGCACAAGGCCGACTGCCCGCGGGGGAAGCGGTCATCCTCTAACGAGGCGAGGGCGGTGTCGATGTGGGAGCCTATCCAACGGGCCGATGTTTTGCTTTCCGAGCAGGCCCTCAGTTGGGCCGAGCTCATCCCCGCTCGATTCATGGGTAAGTTAGGAGCCTGGGCGACCTATCTAAACTTGCATATTTTTCTTCTATTCTTTCTGGCATCACTAACTCCCTTTGTGTATTTTCCTTTTTGCAGAACCGATGGACCGATCCAAATTCTTAGCTGCCATGGACGAGAAGAAGGGGAGGAAGCCCGGGGGCGCCGGCTCGTCCCACCCCGCTCCGAGCCCGTCCCCACAGGCGGCCGCATCGTCTAGGCGTTCCACCACATCCCGGGCTTCGGAGACCAGCCGCGGGGAGAGCCGTAAGCATGCGCGGGAGCCGGAGCCCCGGGCTTTGGAGGTGGAGGATGAGGCTGACCCCCGAGGTCCCCCTCAAGAGGTACAGGAGGACGGTATCTCGATCAACGTCCTCCCCGATCTTCATGCAGGAAGGGGACGTTTGTTTCAAGGTGCCCTCGGGGCTTTCTGTCGCCGATAGCTTGCTCTCGGAGATGGAACGATCAGCCGGGGGCAAAACCCCCCGGGGGACCCTCAAGGTCCAAGTCGCTGCAATTGCTCAGGAGGCTGTACAGGTCAGTATTCGCTTTTCGTTTAGGTTTTCGCTAGGCATTTTTCGTCGGATCGGATGCTTTTTGACCCCTTCCTTTATCTTCCTCAGGTCCTCCAGCATTGCGCCCTCATCGCCAACATGGAGCACGAGGAAATTGCCCCGGCGATGCAGATGGCTGGCGAGTCTTCTTCGCGGGAGGAGGGCCTGTGCCTGAAGCTGTGCCAGGCGAAGGAGAAAATCGCCGCCCTCAAAAATCGAGTGGCCGCCGAGGAGGTGGTGAACTCCAAATTCAAGGAGTCCATCCGAATTTTGAAGGAGTCCAACAAGGCCGTCAAGGCTAAGTTAGAGAAGGCCAGGGTGCTCAACGCCATGATGAAGAAGACGCGGGACACACCTAAGAGGGAAATCGAGGCGGCGAAGGAAGGGATGAAGGTCGCCGACCTCCGGACCGCAAAGTCGGTGGAGAGGTACAAGACATCGGAACAATTCTACGTCAACCTTGCCGACACCTCGGCCATTGTCTGTCATCAGGCTCTCAATGTCGTCAAGGCGCTGATGCCGGGGTTCCCCAACGGTGAGCTTCGGATCGAATACCCCCTCAAGGATGAGACGCATGGGGATGCCGTAGGAGGTGCCGCCGGGGGAGGGGCTCTCGGTGGGAGTGCTGGAGATAAGGCAATTAACCCGGCTCCCAGCGCCGAAGCTCCTGGTGGGGGCGCCGACCCTAAAGCTATCGCCCCGGCTACCGATGCTGATGTCGAGTAGGTCGAGGTCCTCCCAACTCCCGAGGCCTGAGTCCTTCTGCCTTCTTCCCTTTTTTTTGTTTTTGAATCTTGTATGCCTTCGGGCAATTTTGTAAGGCTGAGGAGCCTATAATACCTTTTGTAAAGACTCCCAAGTTGTGAATAAATCCGCTTTGTAAATTTTTGCGTGGCAACGTTTTCTTGTTTGTGTGAGCCTGTTAGCGTTTTCCTCGCCTGACGAGTCAGACCGCAAGTCGGTGACCGGTCCTTTAGATGGCGATCACGCGTAGAGTGAAACCCAATTATTTGTCAAGTATACAAAGGCCGGTGAGTCGAGGCGACGATCGCTTACTTAAGTTACGTCGGTTGGCTCTTTCGAGTAGAAATGTATAGATCTGCCCATTCCTTTGAGTTGGACCGACGACCACTTCTCTTAGAATAAGTTAGATAAGAACCTAGTTTGGATTGGTCGGCGTTTGCCAAGGTTGGGGGCTTCAGATCCTTAGTGTAGACGGGTAGGAAGTTTCCCGTTAAGGACAGACCGAGCAAGGAAGCTGCTCGGTGGCCTCTTGATGAGGGCTTTTGATCCTTGGCGTCGGTGGGTAGTGAGCTACCAGCCATGGATGGACCGAGCAGGGGAGCTACTCGGTGGCCTCTTGATGAGGGCTTTGATCCTTAGCGTAGATGGGCAGGAGCTACCCTCTATGGATGGACCGAGCAGGGGAGCTGCTCGGTGGCCTCTTGATGAGGGCTTTGATCCTTAGCGTGGATGGGCAGGAGCTACCCGCTAAGGATGGACCGAGCAGGGAAGCTGCTCGGTGGCCTTTTGATGAGGGCTTTGATACTTAGCGTGGATGGGCAGGAGCTACCCGCTAAGGATGGACCGAGCAGGGAAGCTGCTCGGTGGCCTCTTGATGAGGGCTTTGATCCTTAGCGTAGATAGGCAGGAGCTACCCGCTAAGGATAGACCGAGCAGGGAAGCTGCTCGGTGGCCTCTTGATGAGGGCTTTGATCCTTAGCATAGATGGGCAGGAGCTACCCGCTATGGATGGACTGAGCAGGGGAGCTGCTCGGTGGCCTCTTGATGAGGGCTTTGATCCTTAGTGTATATGGGCAGGAGCTACCCGCTATGGATGGACCGAGCAGAGAAGCTACTCTATGGCCTCTTGATGAGGGCTTTGATCCTTAGCGTAGATGGGCAGGAGCTCCCTGCTAAGGATGGACCGAGCAGGGAAGCTGCTCGGTGGCCTCTTGATGAGGGCTTTGATCCTTAGCGTAGATGGGCAGGAGCTACCCGCTAAGGATGGACCGAGTAGGGAATTGATGAGGGCTTTAATCCTTAGCGTAGATGGGCAGGAGCTACCCGCTAAGGATGGACCGAGCAGGGAATCTGCTCGGTGTCTTCTTGATGAGGGATTTGATCCTTAGCATAGATGGGTAGGAGCTACACACTAAGGATGGACCGAGCAGGGAATCTTCTCGGTGGCCTCTTGATGAGGGCTTTGATCCTTAGCGTGGATAGGCAGGAGCTACCCGCTAAAGATGGACCGAACAGGGAAGCTTCTCGGTGGCCTCTTGATGAGGGCTTTGATCCTTAGCGTAGATGGGCAGGAGCTACCTGCTAAGGATGGACCGAGCAGGGAAGCTGCTCGGTGGCCTCTTGATGAGGGCTTTGATCCTTAGCGTAGATGGGTAGGAGCTACCCGCTAAGGATGGACCGAGCAGGGAAGCTGCTCGGTTTTGCGAGGCGTCATCCCATCTCCCCCGGCGCAGAAAATCTGGAAGACCGTCGCGGGCGACACGTGGAAGAAACGTATAGGCGAGGCGAGGCGTTCCAAGATCCGTGTCATTCCGACTTCGGTTGGCCGAGAGATACGGGATGCCTGCCACGTGGCGGTTCGGTATTGGAAGGGTTGAGAAAATCCCAGGATTCGCGCCCACCCACGCGCAAATTTCGGCCTTTGGGGATTCTGTTGAGGCTATAAATAGAGAAGGAGATGGGTTTCTTTCCGCGTTGCTTTTTAGAGATGGCCGGGCACATCTACACGATTGAAGAGATCGCCACTCCCGATGACGTCTACTTGTACGACCAGTCCTTCTCCGAGGAGACTTACCGGGGTGTGGTCCAGCGCATCGATGACCATTTCGGCCGCCTACTTCCTCGTCGGTCGTCCCTCCTCCAATTGCTGATGTATGGAATTTAGAGGAGGTCCCCGGGGCTGTACAATCTCCTCTCTGAGGAGCTGCTGGATGAGGCACTCGACAAGCTGCGTACGTTCTATATCCTCGGCCTTATTTCGAAGAACAGGCACGACCGATCAGCGACCCTTATTTTGGAGTGTTTCCAAAAGATGCAGATCGCGGGCTCCTGCCCGACGGATGGGAGGCCCGGTGCTTTCGTGGCATCCCGGGTACGTGGGCAGCATCAGCGGGAGCGGGCTGAAGAGGCCAGGGCTTGGCTGGCGGAGATCTCCACGAAGTACCACCATCAGTGCTTTCTCGATCCCGTACCCCCTCTATTGTAATTTTAATTTTCGTGTAAGGCTGAGGAGCCCATAATACCCATGATAAAGAAAATTCTCTTTTTGCGACGTACTATTGTTTCCTTTTTGTCTTCTTGGCGTGTTTGGGTATTTTCATAAAACGAAACCCGTGGCCTTTGAACCAAGGAAGAGGGAAACACATAGGAGAAGTTTCTTCCAATAAGTCTTAGAAAAATTTACATCGCTTTGGCAAAGAAGAAACATATATTCATAGATACAATTTTCTAATTCACTTGTACAACTTGAGCTTCTCGGCGTTGTAAGGTCGTGGAAACTTGCGACCCGCCGCGTCTTGCAAACGATAGGCCCCGCCGGGCAATACTTCGGAGACGAGGAATGGGCCGTCCCACTTCGGGGAAAACTTGTGCAACTTGCTTTGGTCTACAAACTCGTTCCGCCTTAGGACCAGATCCCCAGTCTTAAAGGTGCGATGCTTGACTCGTGCGTTATAGTAGCGAGCAGTTTGTAAGCGGCGGCTATGATATGTGCCCGGTCCCGCTTCTCCAGCAAGATGACCAAATTAGTTCGGAGCGCTAAGGTATTAGCCTCATCATCGAAGTGCTCCACTCTGTAACTGGGTAGTCCAATCTCTGTTGGGACCATCGCCTCGGTGCCGTAGCAGAGGCTGAAGGGGGTTTCTCCAGTGGGGGTCTTCTTCGATGTGCGCAGAGCCCATAAAACCCGGGGTAGTTCGTCGACCCAAATGCCTTACCTTCCTTCCAGACGAGTTCGAAGACCTCGGATTACATCCCGGTTAGCGACTATGGCATGCCCGTTGCATTGAGGATGCGCGACCGCAGCGAACTTCATGAGTACGTGGTATTCGCTGCAGAATCCCTTGACTTTGTCATTTTCGAAGTTCGTCCCGTGGTCGGTAACGATACACCTCGGGATCCCGAACCGGGATATGATATTGTTCTGCAGGAATTTGATGGTCGTGGTGGCGTCCAGTTTTCTGATGGGGACGACCTCGATCCACTTCGTAAAGTAGTCTACCGCGACGAGGATGTATTTTTGCCCGCCCGTACCAGTTGGGAGTTGGCCTACCATGTCCATTCCCCACTGGGCAAACGGCCATGGGGAGGTCAGGGCCGTTAGCTCGGTATCCAGAAGACGGGGTATGCTGCCATGGAGTTGGCAACTCTTACATCTTCTGACGAGCTTCTGAGCGTCCTGATAAATGGTCGGCCAATAGTATCCTTGGAGTAGAATCTGTTCCCCTCCGAAAGGCGGCCAAGACATTAAGACGTCTTGCCTGAGATTCGGGGCAGATACTATTTGGTTTTATCCGTCTACCTCTCCGAAGATGCTAAGTTGATTTATGGCACCGTGTATCGGAGGTTTAGACGGATGCGGCCGATGTAGCAGACTTCGTTAGATTCCCCCTCGCTTGAGGGGTTTTTTATTGTGGGGACGCTCTTCCCTGCAGGCGCAAGCCCCTGCAGTTAATTACGCTACCGCATCGCGGTAACCACTTTCTCCTTCTCCAGAAATTTCACTTCGTGTCATGTGTGCTTGTTTTGTTTGTGGTTGCCCGTGGATTGTATACGGAGATTAAGTGATGTCGTCGCCCGTAGGACGTGGATTAGTCCAAATCCGTATTTACTTAGATTTGGGTTTGGTGCTTTAGTTTAAGGATACGTTAGCCGTGTTGAGGCTAAGATCAACTTAAACGTTCGTTAAGGATACGTTAGTCCTGTTTGAGACTAAGATCAACTTAACGTGGTGATCCATTTAATATATGGCCGTCGGGACTCGTCACCTCTCTGGCGTCGTTGAAGGATTACAACGACAAGTGTCAGAGGAGTTCAGAGATGTACCCTTGAACCAAAGTTGATTTGGAGTTTTATAGTACATTTGAATGTTTAAGGATATGTTAGCCGTGTTTGGGGCTAAGATCAACTTAAACGGGATCGTTTAGATCCGGCAAAAGAGCATTTGGAGGCTCTATTGTTCCAGTTTAGGGACGTAGTGGTCCGTGTTCCAGTTTAGGGACGTGGTGGTCCATGTTCCAGTTTAGGGACGTGGTGGTCCATGTTTTCCATTTGGGGATGAGCATTAGTTTAAGGACATTTCGGTCCAACATTCCCATTTTGGGACGCATATTAGTTTAATGACGTTTCGGTCCACGAGTTTAAGGACCCCGCAGTCCGTATTAATATGTGGTTATCGGGACCCGTCGCCTCTCTGACGTCGTTGAAGGATTACAACGATAGGTGTCAGAGGAGTTCGGAGATGTACCCTTGAACCGGATGTAAATTGATTTAGGAGAGCAGTCTTGCTCAGTCAATTTAATTTGAGGACTTACGGCCATGATTGGGCTAAGTCCAGTTGAGAATATTCAACGTTATTTCTTATTTTTGGCCTATTAGACCTGTGCTAGGGCTTTGCCCATGCATAGCATTAATCTTGGTCTCTGTTGGACCTTTATTTGGGCTCTGCCCCTTTTTTTGAAAATAATGCATAGCATTTACTAGGCCTGTTAGGCCTTTTTAATTGGGCTCAGCCCTTCTTTTTAATAATGCAGTGCATTTGTCAGGCGCTTTGCGCCAATCACTGAGCGCAAGCGCTTGTGGTGGCGACACGTGTCGCGCAAGCGCAGCGCGCTGCGCCAGTGCGCTGCGCTGTTGCACTGCTGACACGTGGCGCACTCTGGTGAGTTGCGCCAATTTCAGAGAGCAATGCTCTATCTTAAAAACGCATAGCGCAAGTGGTTCTGGTGCTGACACGTGGCGCTCTCTGGTGGCTTGCGCCAACCCAGGAGCGCAACAGTGCAGTTTTGCAAGTGCAAGGCAATGTTTCAATAACTTGATCCAATTTTGGATTCAAGAAAAGAATCTTTAAGATTCCAGAACCAATGGCTCATAAGAAAGTGCGAGGCACTATTATTATTTATTTTTCTTTTTATTGAAGATCATTGATCTTGTTCTCAAATCAATGATCTGTTCATAAGAGAATTTTCTCTTTTTTCTAAAGGTTTTTACCTTCTTTTTTTTTGTTCTTGAGGAATTCTCTCCAATTCTTCAGAGTTCTCAATGATGATGTTGATCCTTTTGAATTGAGGTCTAGGATCCTTTATATAGTGCACATTAATTAGTTAAATTTGTTAAAGAGATCTTTCTCTTAGTGATTTGGGGAATTTTCCCCACCGTTAGATTTTTGATCCAAGAGCTTCTGTTTTACAGAAGAAAATCTTCTTGTTTTAACAAGAACAGAAAGATTTCTTTAAAATTTTAATTCTGTTTGGCGCAAATGCCCCAGCGCATGACACGTGTCGCGCAGCGCACAGCGCAGCTGCGCTGACACGTGTCGCGCAGCGCACAGCGCAGCGCAGCTGCGCTGACACGTGTCCCGCAGCGCAGCGCTTGCGCAAAAGCGACTGCGCTGACACGTGTCGCGCAGCGCAGCGCTTGCGCAACTGAAGTTTTGCTTCTTTTAATTTTGTTTTTTAATAGTGCCTTGCTCTGATTGGACGCGCTGTCTTGGGCGCTGCGCTGACGTATCAGTTTCTGATACGTGGCGCGTTGCGCGCATTGCACGGAATCTGAAGCGTTACTTCAAAATTTGAATTTTTGAAATTCAAACAGAGCCTTTCTCTGATTGGGGGAAACAAATGCCCCCCCACCGTTGCGCTCACGTGGCGTGCACGTGAGTGCGACGGTGGCAAGATCTCAACCGTTGGATCAATGGGTGATCTGAAGGGGCGCAGGCGCCTATAAATAGGACCCTTAGTCCTTGGTAATTTTTTACCATTTTCAAGAATCTTGATTTTCAGAGCCTTGCTCTTGCTTAAGAATTTTAGAGCCTTGCTCTTGCTTTTTCCCAAGAACTCCAGAGTTCAGAACTTAAAACCATCTTAGGTATAATTAAATTAAATTAAAGTTGATTAATAGAGCCTTGCTCTCAAAGATCTTTGATCTAAAACCCTTTTGGGGTTTCATCAACAGAGCCTTTCTCTCAAAAGTTCATAGATCTACAGAGATCTTGTTCATGGGTTTTAACCCATGAACGGAGCTTTGCTCATGTATCAAATGTAGATCTTTTTTGATCTGAAAATGAAGAACTCCTAAAAGTTTTCATGGATCTTTAAGATCCCAAATTTTTTATCTTCAGGAGTTAAAATTTCTTTTTGATGGATTTTTCCATCATTATTATAGAGCTAGGCTCTTTTTAAGGAAATTTTATTCTCTTGAGACCAGAGTTTGACAAATGTCACTCTGTGACAGAGCTTTGCTCTAAAAGAGGAGATTTTCTCCTTGTCTCTAGGGATTTCCCATCAATGAGAATATTCTCTTGTGGATCTTTTCATTAATTGACAGTCTCACCCTATGATGGGGCCGTCTTGTTAAATGATGCACTGTTATCCAGATTTTGTGGGTCCCCACTTGGTTCCCCTACCCACTGCATTGCAGTGTGGGGTAAAAATTTTAAAATGTTAAGCGTTAGAATTATAACACTGACGGCTAATTTTTGTCTCTTCGCAGGAAACATGTCTGCCAATTTGTCTTTTCCGTTCGTTCGCTCGGAGGGAGGGTTTCCCCAGGCACCGGTGGACCGAGTGGTGCTCGCTCTCATAAAGGATCATGATCCCGAGCACAAGAGCCTTCACCTATGGGGTAGGTGGTACAATGAGATCATCCAGGGTCGCCGAAGTTTCGGTTTCGCCACGCCGTCTGAGCCTACATCTTCACTCCCCTACGCAGATGAACCCCCGGTGAAGTATGCCGTGGAGGTCAAAAATTGGAATTCGGATGACCTCTCCAGCCTGCGATTGGTGCTATCCTCGTGCAGCCGCCGCCAGCAATAGATATTTTAAGGAGGCGAATTTGTCAGGGTGAAGCACGCCCTTGGGGACAGGCCAATAATATTGGATTGATCCCACGACCGCCTGCCAGATATTTGCAATGGGCCCGGTACATCCTATCAGCGAAGATGACTCATCTGATAAGGATTGGTTTGTACACGGCCATTTACGTCTCGCTCTTTGAGTATCCTTCTCCTCCAACGTGGTGGGTTAAGGCTTTTATCGAGCAATGGAACATCCCCACCCACACCTTCCTGATGACGAACCGGGAAGTCTCTATCTCCTTGGAGGAGTTTGCTGAAATCTCGGGTCTGCCGATGAGGGGAGAGCTTTACAAGGAGCTGCTTCCTCCCGATGAATACGTCTTTGCCACCAAGCCGCTGGTGTTTGACCTGACGCCGGAGAACGTTATTCAGCACCAGTACCCGGGCTTGGTTAAGGTGCTGGAGATCTATGAAGGACTCTATTTGGAGTCGGGCGTCCGGGACGTCAGTTTTGCAGATTTTATCGCCCGCTTCGTTCGACCAGAGTTCCTATCGGAGCGGAGCGAGAAGTTCGCCGAGCTCGACGACCCTTTTGGGTTCGGTTTGGATCACCGACCCTCATCGGAGGATGACCACAAAGACTTTTATCTCCCCGGTGCCGCCGTCGTCCCTTTTTCAGAAATTGCCGTCCCAGGCATGGATGAGGAGACCTTTTTTGTAGGGTTCCTGGACTTGTGGTTGTGCAGCTTTGCGCTTCCCATGCACCCGCGCCATATGCGGCCATCCGTTTTCTACCCAGCGCATCGGATGGTGGCTGGTTTGCAGTTGTCAGTAGGAATCCCCGGGCTGGCTCATCTCTATAATGGACTCAGCATAGCGGCGGACGCCAGTGAGCCTGGGGTGCAACCCGCTAACTTCCCGATGCACTATTTTACCTCTTGGATGGAAATGCACGTGCACGGGGTGTTCGGCGCTCATAAGATTCCTCCCTTTTTTGAGAGATGCAGACTCCCGAGGGTCATACGGTTGGTCAGGGCTTCGATCATAGTTTCACCTCCGCGGGAGGCTAGGGGGCTGCTCCTTCGACCACACCTGGTTGGGGCGAAGACTTTTTTCTTGGATAAGGTCATAACAATAGGCTCAGAGACCACCAAGTCGGTAGTGTCGCTACACGATGACTTTAAAGACGGGGCTTCCATATTGAAGGCTCGGGAAATCCTCCATCTCTACTCCATTCGGCCGGGCTATTTGGTGTTCAGGCAGAATGAGACAGCACTCTTTATGAGGTATAACCCGCACCGGTTTGCTCAGCAATCGAGCTACAACCAAGGGATCCCGATGGAAGCTTTCTTGGAAAAGCCCCTGGTTAGCCGAGAAGGGATAAAGAACGCAATGCACCACTTCATGCGGCTTAACACGGGTTCCTATTTCTTCATCAGCGAACCGAGCTGCGTCCCCAAGGTCCTCAACGCGTACGTGGCCTGGTATGCGCATGCTATGGGTCCAGTTATCCAAATGGAAAAACGCATGCTGGTCGACCGCAAGGGTGCGCCTCCCGGTGGCGATCGCAAGGCTCCCCTGAAGCCGAGGACCCCGGTCATTCCTCCATTGAAAGGTGCTGGAGTTGGACCTCCGCGCATGTTGAGCCCTCCGCGCGGATTGCCGCTTCGCGATATTGTGGATGCGCCACCAGCCCCCCGTGCTCCAGTAGAGGTGGTAAATGTGGTATCGCCGGAGTCCGGCGCAGGCGCGGATATCGGGACCCGCCGCCCCAAGGTGCCTGCTGATCAGTCGAAAATACTGCATCTTTTAACCGGCAATTTCCCTATCAATTGCACTCATCTAGAAGTGTTCGGCATTCATATAGCACATATTAGCAAAACAATCGTTAAATATCAGATTGCATGCGTTAGACTCTAAAACCGGCACTATAAGGGAAATTGACTGCATTTCATAGCATGGCATCATTCCTATATATCGCAACTTGTGTTCGAAGTCTGTGCAGGACATTACAGGAGAACGATCAAATTTACAAATGAAGACTGTTCAAAATACGCCAACTCAAGGAATTGGAATCTGGAAATGATCTAGAATGAATTCAGAGATTCAACATATCAGGAAATACATCAAAAGACATAAGAAAGCAACATATGAAGCATGAAGCTCCACAGCAGCCACTTGGCCGCGGAACCGCGGCCGGAGACGCCTTGAGCCGCGGTTCTGCGGCGGCTTGGCCACATCACCATCCTTTCTCTGTTGCAGTACCTCTACTTCAGTTCCTAAAGCTCTTCAAGACACTCCAAATTCCAGATGTCTCTAGAACATTCTGCCAGATCAGCAAGCTCTTGGGTTCTAAACTAAACTTTCCTAGCTTCCACAACAAGCTTCACCTAAACTACATTAGAGCCTAGAACCTTCCCCTAACCTCCTAGCTTAGGGTAGAAGCTAAGCCCTAACTAACTACTTCTAGAAGCCTCTTCCTCTAACTAACTTTTGGAGGGAAAACTCAAATTTGAATTCCTAGACCTAGGGTTTGGAAAACCTATAAATAGACCCCTGGGCTCACTTGTTGAAGGTTACACTTTGGGGGTGAAAAGCTAATCAATCTTCAATCTCTCCTAGTTCTTCATCTTCCCCAATTTCCACCCACAAGTCTAGTGACAAGGCTTGTGTCAAAACCCTAACCCTAATCCAATCCAAAATCAAGAAACCTCAAGATCCTTTGAGTTCTAGAAAGCAAGTCTTCAACCAACCTTTAGAAGCGAAGACGGACTTCAACGGAGCACGAGATCAAAGCCGATCCACGACTCAAGGAGCCGATGCAACGCTAGATTCGACAATTTTGTCCTTCTCAAATTCTTATAGTTTTGAGCATTGTGTAACAATTTGTGGAATAAATAAAGGTGAAGATTCTTTCAACTTGCTTATATTTCAATTCGAGCATTATGATTCATCTTCAATTCTTGAATGTATTCTTGTGATGATGCTTGAATAAAACTCCGCTTGTGGAGGAATCGAGATGATTGTAGAATGATGATGTTGATGAATCTTTGAACGTTTTCTTAAGTCTTATAACAATTGTAAATTCTTGAAAATCGAATGATCGATGAGCTAGATCGATGCGAGTGTGTTCTTGATTCCTTTCGCACGATCTAGAGATAAACAATTGATCATTCGATTTCCTAGAAGCTATCTAGTGAATGTGATTCATCGAAAGGACAAAGGATAGGATGAGGAACCCTAATTCTTCGCAAGATCTTTGATCCTCGATGAATTCTACATCGATTTAGCATCAACTTGTTAATGGATAAGAAATCGTATTCTTGAATCTTCATCGCATCTACGATCAAATTGATTCCTACAAGCTTTACTTCAAATCTTGAAACCTAACTCAATTGGAATTCTATCTCTCTTGATTCTTGATGTTTATCGTTTTCTTGATTCTTGATGAGAATAGTGATACTTGAAATTCATCGATAAAAATCTTGAATCGTTTTTGCTTTTCTTTTCTTTTAAAATTTCAATTCAAAACAAAACAAGATACGAACGAATCGTACATTCCCTGTGGACGATCCGCACTTACTAACGCGCTACAAATCGACACCGTTATTGATTGCGGTCAAATAATTCTTTGATTGTGATTTCTATTCATTTTCTAAACCGACACACAAAGAAATTCTATCAACCAAATGGCGCCGTTGCAAAGGATCGCGCGCTAATTCATTCTATATTGAAATTTGAATTGAAAGATTTATTCCATTACAATTTTGAGATCAAAATTCACGCAAATCACTAAACGGTTTGTTGTGGTTTATTGCAAGAAAATCTGGAGCTTGCTATGAAATTGGAAATTTTTTTGGAGAATTCCAGAGGACTCAGAGGGTCTGCAGAAGCATTCTGTAGAATATTTGTGCAGGAATTCCTCTACCTCACCGCGTTTCCGCGGCCCTAGCTCCCTATTGCGGCGGTTCCGCGGCCTCTTCAAGGCTTCGCTGCACGAAAATTTTTCAGGTATTTTCTAACTTTCTTATCTTCTCCTCTGTCTGCTCCAATTAACATTTTGTGCAGGCTTCTTTGCAAATAAATCGCAGCGCGCAAAATAGCAAAATTAAATTGTGCTTGTTTTGATTCTTGTGGTTGTTTGCATAACTAATATGGATATTAAGGGGCACGGCCAAATCCAAATTAGGTGGGGAGTTCATTACCCTTCCTAGGCCCCGAAAATCGCAAAATTGCATCCGCATTGACCCACATTAACTAAAAAATATCTAGAGATGACTCTAAGGACCGTCGCGCTCACTTAGGACAGATGAAGGCCGTGGGTAATTCATTGCTTATCCGCGTTTTTCTTGTGGTGTCTAAGGCAAGTGTGTCGAAGGCTAGTGGTTACTTAATTAGGCCCACTACTTATGTAGTGGAGAACCTCCCACTTACCTGGCACTTACCTGGCCACAAGAGAGACAAAGAGGCAGTGGAGGATCTATCCTGCGACTTGTCTTTTGGCAGTTAGGAGCGGTCTAGAGCCGGACCTAGATGACCACTAGATTTTAGGGTTGTGTGTTGCATTTGTTGTGTTGCATCATTTTTTCAAAAAATCTGTCCAATTTTCAAAACAAACACCGCATTCATTCATCATTTCTCCTAATTATAAGTCAACGCTGCCACTTGTACTAACCTTTTTTAGTGCAAGATAGGCTGGACACGGGATTCTAGTGCCCGTTTAGTCCGCGTACCTCCTATCGACTCCGAAGTCGGTATTTCTCCATTTACCTTTTTTTTACCCACCACCACACCCACATCGATGGATCCGACTCCATCAAACTTCTTTTCCACTAATCTGCCGCCGTCCGTTGGTGCGCAGAATCCACCCCGCATCTCTCTCCAGGAGAGGTGCTATCCTATTCGAGGTCCTCTTTCGACCTGCTTGTCACGCCCCGCTTCCCAGTGTACGGCGAAGTGGACACGACGAGGCCCGCTACGTATATACTCAGAAGTACATACGCTAAGCGTAACTAAGCAATATAAAGTAAATCACAAGAGACGAATAATATAGAAATAACAGCAACTTTTATTAATAACATTCTTTGTACAATGCATGAAATGAAAATACAACTGAACTGAAAAGCAATGCCTAAACAGTGGCATAACAGAAATAAAAATACTGGAAAGAACAAGATACAATTATCTAGAGCTCAGGGTCTTCTTGGAACTGCTCCAAATCTTCACCGGTGGGCTCGATCTCAGCTTGGTCCAACGCACCTGACGACATTCAAAGAAGAAAGAAATAGAATGTTGATTGAAACATTTTCCGATTGTGTACATGTAAAAGTATCGATTCAAATAGTCCCCGATTTCGGCGCTATTTGATTGATCGTAAAATGCGAGACTGAGTAAGTAAATCAAATCTATAAGAGTCTCTTTGTGTCGGTAATTAGAAAATTGAATAAAGTTCACAATCAAAAAAAATTATATTTGACCGCAATCAATTACGGTGTCGATTGTAGATCGTAAGCGAGTGCGGATCGTCCACAGGGATTGTGCGATTCGTTTCTGTATTTAATTTGTTTGAATTGAAAAGTTAATCGAAAAAAAAGAAAACATGATTCAAGAATTTATCGATTGATTCAGGTGTCACTAGTTTAATCAAGAATCAAGAAACTGATAAACAATTGAGAATCGTGTTTCGATGATATTTCCAACCAAAATGTCAAGAATCTAAATGAGGCTCGTAGGAATCGATCGGATCTATAGACGTGATGTAATCTCAAGATATCGTGTTCTTGTCCTTCGAAGAATTGATACTAGATCGATGATGATCGACGAGAGTTAGGGCTTTCTCGTGAAACTAGGGTTTCATCATTTAACCCTTGTTCTTTCGTCGATATCATTCACATTCTAGCCTCTAGCAATTTCAAGAAATGATCGTAACTCCCCAATTTTGAGCGATATCAATCAAGAAAGCATCGCAACGAAATGGGTCGTCGGTTCTTGAATTTGCTAGGGTTTATAAAACTCGAAGGAATCAAGAATCGTTTTCAGATATATTACATCATCATTCTATTGATCGTCTCGACTCCTCGACGAGCGGAGTATTACTCAAACATCACAACAAGAATTACAACTAGAAATTTAGATTGAATCATGATGCAAGAATTTAAAGAAAACAAGATAAAAGAATTTCACCTTTTATTTATATCAACAATTTGATTACAGTCGCTCAAGAACTACAAGAGGAAGAACTAAATTATCGATTTGGCTTCGCTCGGCTCCGTGAGTCGCGGATCGCTTGGACTACTTGCTCTGTTGAAGATCGGCTCGGCTCATAAAAGGTTGCAAGGCTTCTTGCTTGATTTGGTACTCGGGAATCTTGGCTTTTGATTGGAATTAGGGTTAGGGTTTCACACAAGCCTTGTCACTAGACTTGTGGAAGAAGAAGATGAGATAAGAGATAGAATGGCTCTAGTTTGATACTAGAATTGGGTAAAGATCATTCCCCCCATAACCCTAGGTCTAGGCTTCTATTTATAGACTTCCCAAACCCTAGGTCTAGATTTGAAATTACAATTCTCTCCAAAAGTTTGTTGAGGAGTTTCTAGAAAGAGTTTGTTAGGAGCTAGCTTAGGGTTTAAGCTAGGATTAATTAAGCTTAGAAAACCCTAGTTTGCTGATCTGGCAGAAACCTCTGGAGTCTTCTGGAAGTTGACATGTCTTTCTGAAGTCTGGACCCTGAGATAAGCATTGTGGTGCAAAGATGCAGTGAAGATGTCATCAAGTAGCCGCGGAACCGCGGCCTAAGCCGGCTTGCGCCGCGGTTCCGCGGCCAAGTTGTGGCTTCATGCCTTCAAACTTCATGTGTTGTCTTCTTATGTATTTTGATGTATTTTCTGACATGTTAAATCTCTAAATGCTTCTTAGAACAATACCAGATTTCAAATCCATGAGTTGGCGTATCTTTTAGCAGTGTAAATTTGAGCAAGCTTCTAATTTTCCTGCAAGGACTTCGAAACACGGGTTGCAATATATAGAAATGATGCCCTGCTATGGAATGCAGTCAATTTCCTTATAAATGCCGGTTTTAGAGTCAAATACATGTAATCTGATATTTTGTGACCATTTTGCTAATATGTGAAATATGAATGCCGAACACTTCTATATGAATGCAAATGATGAGGAAATTGCCGGCTAAAATATACAATATTTTTGACTAATCAAATGTCGTCAGCGAACAGGTCGCTCGGTAAGTCCCAAGGATAAGGAAGAATGAGAATGACAGAGTAACAGTATTTTCTAAAGCATTATATTGTTGAATATTATGGAACATTGTTTAACGCTGTTGTTTGGAGCTTGGTACAGAAGGATGCCAGTGTATACGAGGGGGATCTCTATATGCTAGAGATCAGGGCAAAAGGAAAGTACAAGGAACCGTTATGCCACGGTACAACAGCAATAGGATTCAGGTTAGGTGTCTTAATCTGACCACCTCGTGCCACCTTTAACACCTTCCGTACCAATCTACCCCTTAAACCCCGTAGTGTTTTAACAGTATTGTAGTGTTGGAATATGTAATTTGGGTGACTGACCAAAACCATGATATCAGTAATCATGTTGTAACTGTATAATCAGGTAAATGGAATATCAGGATAATGGATGAATATCCATGGTTTGATTCAGTCAAAATGAATATATTGTTAACTGGATTCAAGGATTCATGTATTTAAATTGTGTTGTAATATAAAAGAATATAGATTGACTTGAATCATATTCAAGTCAGAAATAGTCAGACTCTAACCCGAGTCAGACTAAAAGAAAGGTAACTTGAAGTTCAACATTAGTTAGGGGCCTTATTGTAATTTGTAAAACTTGAGGGGGTTTTATGTAAAAAGTACTTTTGTATAGTTTTCAAAATACACCTCAAGTATTTATTATTCGTCTTTATAATTATAATGAATGTGAATTTTATTTGTGTTATTCTAGTGAAAATATCCTAATAAAAGTATTAATTGTTTTATTTCATGGTATTTTAATGTAACCTTCAATCTTGGATTTTTTAGGAAAAAGTAGAATCTTTATATTATAATAAAATAGGTGTCTAAATGATAATTAAATATATATTAATACAAGAATAATTTTGAATAAATATTTTATTTTTCCAAAAATCACATTTTTTCTTAAATGCCGTATTTTAAACCCTTCGAGACCGAATGCTCCTTGCGGAGGTCTGAATCTCGCACTACTAGCCTGCGGGTGCACGATGAACCGTACTATCCCTAACAGGTTCCCCAAAAGTGGGTTGTAGCGGCGCTTTGCTTAGGTTTAACAAATACTTTACATTTGGGAAAACGGTTTTATAAATATGGGGTATTTATTTGCAAAAGAGTATAGTTTTCCGTATTTTAGTTATTAGGGTTTCCTAAGCCAACCAGCCTATTTCTAAGGTCTAAACAATGAGTCATTAGAAGCCTCAAATCGCCTCTTCACCGTCAATTGCGGCCAGGTAAGTGCCAGGTAAGTGGGAAGGAACCACAGTCGTGGGCCTAATTAAAAACCACTAGCCTAGACACACTTGCCTAGACACCACAAGACAGTTTAGATAAACGATCGATGTCCATGACCAATCGTGTTTTCATTTTTATTAAAAGATTTTATTTAGAAATGTTTAAAGTTTTCAATAAAGGTTATAAAGATTAGGGTATTTTAATGAAAAGTCCTGTAATTTCGTATTCTGTGTTTTGATATTTATCAAATAGGGTTATATTGAGTGTGTGTAGAGGTAGGTCATTACCTCGTGACTTATTTTAAGTTTTGGTGAAGTTAAAAGGTAAAACATGACATATTAAACTTAAAGGTATTATAGCGTAAGAATACGGTTTTTGAAAACGTTATCATTTCATGTGTGAAAATTCAATCAAATTGGTTTCTACAAGTTTAGTGATCAAGATAAACCTATTTAGGAGTGAGGGAATTAATTAAACTAAGAAAAATGAACTTCATGGTATTTTTATGAAAAGAATACGGTTTTGCAAAGAAGTTATCATTTCATGTGAAAAAGTTTGATTAAATTGGTTTATGGGTGATTAATAGTCAACATGAATATGGGTAGATATTATGTATTAGGTGACAAGTGAAAATTTATAGAAAAACCGAATCGGAAATCGGTTTGTCCGATTTCCGTCGGGTTCCAAAAAGTCGTATTTTTACATTTATAGAAAAGAGAGATAGAAAGGATGGGACTTACGGTTTGGACAAGCTAAGGAAGCTAAGGGATGTGGTGGTTGTCGATTCGTCGAAAACGTCACGAAGGTACTGATCCGGTCGCCGGAATCCGTCGTCGATTTCGGCAGCGCTTCGCTTCTCGCTCTTCGTACCGAGTTCTCGAGAATTTGGAAGAGTGGACTTAGAGTTGTGAGGTGAAATGGTAGAGGGTAGGGGTCTTTATATAGGGCTAGGCTAGGGTTAGGGTTAGGGTTAAAAAATATTAAAAGAAAATATAAAAAATATTAAAAATTCATTAAAAATTATTAAACCTAAGAGTAAAAGGGATTTATTGGCCAAATCAAAACCGATCCAGGTATAATAAGTGTGCAAGAGGGTTGACCAAGTCAAGAGCCAACTTTTCTCAGTTGGTGACTCGGCCGTCCGGCCAAGTCCGGCCGGAGGCGCCGGACCGAGTCGGCCGATTCGCCGGCCGGCGGCGCCGAGTCGGGCCGAGTCAGGGTTCCAGTGGCTGGGGATTTTCTGGGGGTACAATTTGGTATATTTACTTTTTGTTGTCCAGTACATATTTTGGGAGTTATGCCCTTTTTACCGTTGACTTCCAAAAAAAATTAAAACAAAATAATGTGGGGCATGGGATTTTAATTCTGGTGGCTTGGTTCAGCAATGCAAGGTATTACCAATGAGCTACAAGCTCCTTCTTGTAATTATTGTAAGGAATTAGTTACTTAAATTGTTTCCAGCAACATTAATACTCCAAGTATACACTATATTTAAAGCAAATTTTTGGTATACAAAATTGGAGTTGTTACACTGCTTATCCACACCACCAGCCAACGGGGATAATTTTGAAATTAAACCCCAATACATCAACCTTTTACCCAAATTCCACGGACTCGAGACTGAGGACGCTTACGTTTTCATCACAAAATTTGAAAACGTATGTGCAATGATGGGTACGTCACAACTTTCAGTGGATGCTATGCGTCTACGGCTTCTTCCATTTACTTTGTGCGATATAGCCGAGAAGTGGCTATATAACACTACCGCACATTCCATCACGAATTGGGAAGAATTCGTCGCGGCATTCCTTAAGAAATTTTACCCAATGCAAAAGACAGCTCGTATCCGTAGCGAACTGAATCAATTTACCCAGCTTCCGACTGAACCATTTTCAAAATGCTTTGAACGTTTCAAGGATCTTTTGGTTCAATGTCCTCATCACGGCATCCCGAGATGGGATCTTTGCCGAATCATATATGAGGGCATTAACCCAAACACTAAACAGAACCTTGAAAACATGTGTCAAGGTACTTTTATGACCAAGGATGATGGGGAAGCATGGAAATTTTTAGAATAGTTCGCTGAAAAATCACTACAGTGGGAGAGTGGAACCCAATCATTGAATAGGGGTGGCGTACACCAAATAGATGTGTCCATAGGTGTTCGAGCTGAGATGGCAGCAATGCAAAAGAAGCTCGATGCTATGGACCACAAATTTGCAGCAGCCTCCCTAAACCCAATGTCGCTCCCCAAAACTGTATGTGGGTGCTGTTCTAATCCGTCTCACTTAACGGAAGAATGTCCATTAAACTCTGCGTTTCAAGGTCACGAACATTCTAATGCCGCATTTCAAAGACCTAGAAACGATCCATATTCTTCCACGTACAATCAGGGTTGGAGGAATCACCCGAATTTTGCTTGGAACCAACAACAACAATCTCAAAACACGGTTCCAACCCAAAATAATTTTCAAAGGGCTCTTCCACCACAACAGCAACCACTTCAACTCACTCAGCACCCCTACCAGTCACAAAATTTCCAAAACCAGGGCAACACTCCTGCACAGTCTAATCCTATGTAGTTGTCCTGTTCTGACGAGTTCTCTCAATTCACTCAAACCATGAAATCACTCTTGTCAAATTTCATAGAGGTTTCGGCTGAGGTTAGATCTTCCGTCAGTGAGATAAAGAAAAACTCAGCGTCCCAAGCTGAGAGTATCAGATCGATGGAAGCTGAAATCACACGACTTAAAGCCGAAATGAGTGCGAGAGAAAAAGGGAAACTTCCATCTCAACCCCTACCGAATCCTGGGCATTACAATGTAAATGCCGTCACAACGTTGAGATCAGGAAGAGTGCTGAATAACCATGTCGGGGAAGGAATTGATGATATTGAAAATCCTATCAATAACACCCCGGCTGAGACCTTTCCTCACACACGCACTTCTACTTCTGATCCTTGTTCTTCTACCCTACCGCCTTCTCGCGAGCCTATTCTCCATTTCCCACTAGGCTCAACACCTCAGCCCACTTCTTCTAGTTCTTCACAGACGATCCCCACTCCTTTTTTGGGATCTCGTCTACCCCCACTTCCTTCTCCTATGATAGACCCGGCACTTATTGCGAAATCTCCTTACCCGAACCGGTTAAGGGGTAACAGAATGAGTCCTCATATGGAGAAAATTATGGAAATGTTTAAACAGGTTAACATCAACATCCCTCTCCTAGATGCGATTCAACAAGTCCCCGCTTACGTGAAAATTCTTAAGGACTTGTGCACTAGGAAGAGGAAGACTCAAGTGCCGAAGAAGGTCTTCATGTCTAATAACATTAGCACTGTTTTTATCCCACAGCTACCAAAGAAACGTAAGGACCCAGGATGTCTTACAATATCGATTTCTATTGGGGGTAAAAACATAAATCGTGCTCTTTTAGACCTTGGCGCAAGTGTTAACCTGCTTCCATATTCTGTCTATGAGCAACTAGGGATTGGAGAGTTGAAACCTGCTCACTGCACTCTCCAAATGGCAGACCGTTCAATCACCAAACCAAGGGGTGAACTAGAGGATGTGTTGATAAAGGTCGGGGAATTTGTTTTCCCTGTAGACTTCATTGTACTTGATACACAACCTGTAGCAAACCCCCAGGGCCAAATTCCGGTGATTTTGGGTCGTCCTTTCCTTGCCACTTCCAACGCTGTTATTAACTGTAGAAACGGTTCAATGAACTTATCATTTGGAAATATGACCATTGAACTAAACATCTACAAAGTTGGAAGTCAGCCATCAGAACCCTCTGCTCATATTCTAGATGTGTGCTCTATCCACGAGATCACTCCCGATAGTTGCGGAGCTGAGGAACTTTGCTTTAAAGATCTCGACGACATTACCACATCTCTGTTTGATCTTACACATGATCTTAGTGAGGACACTTTTCCTACACTTGAGTCCGACACTCCTGACTTTTCTCCACCCAAGTCTGTATCTTTCACAGACTATGAGCTTCTTTGTAAGTCCAAAAATCACTCGATGATCCCACCTTCTATCATTTCTCCTCCCAAATTAGATCAAAATTTTTTACCTTCTCATCTTAAATATGCTTATTTAGGTGAGAATGAGTCTTTACCGGTTATAATATCCGCTTCTGTAGCATCAGAGCAAGAGAATGCACTTTTATCGGTATTGAGATCGAATAGAGAGGCGTTTGGTTGGACCATGGAGGACATCAAAGGGATTAGTCCCTTGATTGTAGAACATTATATACATGTGATGGATGATGCCAGACCAACCCGAGAACCACAGAGACGGTTGAACCCCGTCATGAAGGAAGCGGTGATGAAAGAGATCGTCAAATGCCTAGATAATGGTATTATATACCCCATCTCCGATAGCCAATGGGTGAGTCCTATACATGTCGTCCCTAAGAAATCCGGCATCACTGTTATAACCAATGAGGCAAATGAGTTGATTCAGACACGCGTCCAAACTGGATGGCGTGTATGTATTGATTATAGAAAACTCAATGCTGCCACGAGGAAAGACCACTTTCCTCTACCTTTCATTGATCAGATGCTGGAACGCTTAGCTGGACGTGCGTATTATTGCTTTATGGACGGATACTCTGGCTATAATCAGGTCCCCATCGCCAAAAAGGATCAAGATAAAACCACTTTTACTTGTCCTTTTGGTACCTTTGCTTACAGTCGCATGCCCTTTGGGTTATGCAATGCTCCCGCTACATTTCAGCGGTGTATGATGGGGATATTCTCTGATATGGTAGAGAATTTTCTGGAGATTTTTATGGACGATTTCTCGATTCTTGGAGACTCTTTTTCTGATTGCCTAGCGAATCTTGACGCAGTTCTTACTCGTTGCAAAGAGAAGAACTTAACTTTGAATTGGGAAAAATGCCATTTTATGGTCCAAGAGGGAATTGTGCTTGGACATGTTATTTCACAGAAAGGCATTGAGGTTGACAGAGCTAAGATAGATGTCATTCAAAACATTCCTCATCCCAAAAGCGTCAAAGATATTCGATCTTTCCTTGGCCATGCGGGCTTTTATAGGAGATTCATTAAGGACTTTAGCAAAATTGCTAGACCCTTAACTCTTCTCCTGGCCAAGGATACGACCTTCCATTTTGACTCGGTTTGTGAGGCAGCTTTCGACTCACTTAAACACTCCCTCACTTCAGCCCCCGTTCTATCGTCTCCAAATTGGGACTACCCCTTTGAGCTGATGTGTGATGCATCCGACTTTGCAGTAGGTGCAGTCTTAGGACAGCACATCGAAAAGATGCCACACGTGATATACTATGCGAGTAAGACCCTGAATGATGCACAAATCAACTATACAACTACCGAAAAAGAACTTTTGGCGGTTGTATTTGCATTAGAAAAATTCAGGCCTTACTTAATTGGCTCACCTATAGTTGTGTACACGGACCATTCCGCCTTAAAACATCTTTTGGCGAAGAAAGATGCAAAAGGTAGGCTAATACGTTGGATCCTTCTATTACAAGAATTTGATTTTGTTATCAAAGATAAGAAAGGATGTGAAAACGTTGTAGCCGACCATCTTTCACGCATCTCTTCTTCCCCTGTGACCCTGCCGATCAATGATTCGTTTCCGGACGAACAACTCTTGAGCGTATCTAATGAACCTTGGTTCAGGGATATTGTGAACTATCTTGTCACGGGACTTATACCCAGCGATTGGTCAAAACAGGACAAATACCGTTTTCTATCCCAAGTAAAACACTTTTACTGGGATGATCCATATCTGTTTAAGTATTGTCCTGATCAGATATTCGCCAGTGTGTCCCGAAAGAAGAGTTCAAGAGTGTTCTATCTTTTTGTCATGATCAGGCCTGTGGGGGTCACTTCGGTCCTAAAAAGACGGCGGAGAAGGTTTTGCAATGCGGTTTTTATTGGCCGACCTTATTCAAGGACGCATTTGATTATTGCAAAACCTGTACACAATGTCAGTACACGGGTAGGATTTCCCGGAGAAATGAAATGCCTCAGCAACCCATCCTAGCGGTTGAAATTTTCGATGTTTGGGGCATTGACTTTATGGGTCCCTTTCCCAACTCCTTTAGGAATTTGTACATACTGCTGGCGGTTGATTACGTCTCGAAGTGGGTTGAAGCCATTCCATGTTGCACTAATGACAAGAAGGTTGTCATTAAGTTCTTAAAAGAAAACATCTTTTCGCGATTTGGACACCCACGCGCTATCATTAGCGATAACGGGACACATTTCTTCAACAGGTCTTTCGAGACTTTGATGCGGAAATACTGAATCAACCACAGAATTTCCACACCCTATCATCCCCAAACGAGCGGGCAGGCTGAGGTTTCGAATAGACAGATCAAACTTATCCTGGAGAAGACTGTTGCTAAAAATAGAAAAGACTGGTCGACCAAACTGACGGATGCTCTTTGGGCTTTCCGAACTGCATATAAAACCGACCTAGGGATGTCTCCATATAGGATAGTGTTTGGGAAGGCATGTCACTTACCCATCGAGATTGAGCATAAAGCATTGTGGGCTATTAAGGAAATAAATTTTGACCTAAACCAAGCCTGCAACTTTCGGAAGCTGCAACTAAATGAGCTAAGCGAACTCCGCGATGAAGCTTATGATAACGCTGTAATCGTAAAGAATAGGACTAAAGTTTTTCACGATAAAAACATTTTGAGGAAAACATTTTCACCTGGTCAACAAGTCCTACTTTATGATTCACGACTACACCTTCACGCGGGTAAGCTTCGATCTCGGTGGAAGGGACCTTTTGTTGTGCGGTCTGTATACCCGCACGGGACAGTAGAAGTAGAAAATGTTAAAAACGGTACATTTTTCAAAGTGAATGGACATAGACTAAAGCCGTATTTTTCCACTGACCCCACGGAGGAGCTCCTGTTCTTACAGGAGCCAGTTTATTTGGATTAAAAGTTCTTCCGTCTCACCTTCATGTCATGCATATCACTGCATCATCTTTTGAATGGAGGTGAGTGAAAAGAATAAGTTTGGGGGAGGATCTTCACTTATATATTTTCCCCCACTAATAAATTCCTCCCAGGCTTACAGGTTTTATAGATATAACAGTCGGCAACAGTGAGGACACTGTTGAAAACAAGTTTGGGGGAGGTTTGTGCTTATCTTTGCATCATTTGCATATCATTTACATAAGAACAAAAAATTTCTTTAAAAACCTATAAAAATTTAAATCTTCAAAAATCCATAAAAATTTAAAAATTTTCAAAATATAAAAAATATTTTAATATAAAAACATTTTTTGTACATAAATAAGATAATGAAAGTTTAGATAGTGAAAAAGTACATCCATGAGATTAGAAAAATTTAAGAAAACCAAGAAAATTATAAGTTCTTATACGAACTAGTAATAAGTAGTTATGAGCCGTTGTCCCAAGGGTTAGTAAGATGAAGGACGCCACTAATCTGAGGATAAAAATAAGTTTGAAAAATAGTTTCTATTCTGGAAGCCAAACATTTTGAACGTTGATACCCTGCTATTCGCACTTACACACGTCTTGAAGCCCGGGATAGTAGAGGATACCTTGAAATGCTCTTGTCTTAAAGCCGATGTATGAAGGAAATAAAAAAAATGATGAAAATATAAAGTGGTGAGAAAAATGGACACTGGTTTTGTTATCGCCGAGGGCAATAAAAAATTTATAGCGAGGGTGCCTCATCACCTAGTGCCCTAAGGCCAACTGGTCTGGGAGTCACTGCTAAGCCTTAGGTGGTGCAAGACGAGGAAAAACACCAAATAAGCAAGCACATGAGTAATCGGTCGGTTAGTACCTCAAGAAGTATTAACAGTCGCATGAAAGTGTGTGAGCAAATTCATCTAAATATTCATTAATTAAAAAGTACTGAGGCTGATGGACAAGAGTATGATAGCTTGAATTGAATTCTCTGGGTGTAGGGATGTTCTTTACACACACGTAGGGTTATATGATCGATGTTTGGAAGAAAGATAGGAATGAAGAATAAAGACGATGTTTTATTGAGGGATGATGTGATTTCTAACATCTTTTCATGACTATTAAGATAGGGCTCATGACAACCGAAAAGCTAGCTTAGTTGGAAACCCTAATTTTCAAGGCTTTTCTTTTACAATTCTTTTCTTTAAATGTAAATTTCATGATCTTCCTTTTATTATTGGATTTTGTGGGTGCAATCCGCTGAAAACCCTCAGGAGACAACACTCCTCCTACTAGGGACACCTAGAGGTTTAAAGGCTTGTTGCACGTGCTCAGTGCAATCGTGTTGCCTACGAAAGTGTGCTAGTTAGTTTTTCTCTTTCTTTATTTTCTCCTTCTTTTTAATAAAAAGTTCGCTCGAGACGATCGAAAATAAGTTTGGGGGAATTTGATCAGTCGAAAATACTGCATCTTTTAACCGGCAATTTCCCTATCATTTGCACTCATCTAGAAGTGTTCGGCATTCATATAGCACATATTAGCAAAACAATCGTTAAATATCAGATTGCATGTGTTAGACTCTAAAACCGGCACTATAAGGGAAATTGACTGCATTTCATAGCATAACATCATTCCTATATATCGCAACTTGTGTTCGAAGTCTGTGCAGGACATTACAGGAGAATGATCAAATTTACAAATGAAGACTATTCAAAATACGCCAACTCAAGGAATTGGAATTTGGAAATGATCTAGAATGAATTCAGAGATTCAACATATCAGGAAATACATCAAAAGACATAAGAAAGCAACACATGAAGCATGAAGCTCCACAGCAGCCACTTGGCCGCGGAATCGCGGCCGGAGACGCCTTGAGCCGCGGTTCCGCGGCGGCTTGGCCACATCACCATCCTTTCTCTGTTGCAGTACCTCTACTTCAGTTCCTAAAGCTCTTCAAGACACTCCAAATTCCAGATGTTTCCAGAACATTCTGCCAGATCAGCAAGCTCTTGGGTTCTAAACTAAACTTTCCTAGCTTCAACAACAAGCTTCACCTAAACTACATTAGAGCCTAGAACCTTCCCCTAACCTCCTAGCTTAGGGTAGAAGCTAAGCCCTAACTAACTACTTCTAGAACCTTTTTCCTCTAACTAACTTTTGGAGGGAAAACTCAAATTTGAATTCCTAGACCTAGGGTTTGGGAAACCTATAAATAGACCCCTAGGCTCACTTGTTGAAGGTTACACTTTGGGGGTGAAAAGCTAATCAATCTTCAATCTCTCCTAGTTCTTCATCTTCCCCAATTTCCACCCACAAGTCTAGTGACAAGGCTTGTGTCAAAACCCTAACCCTAATCCAATCCAAAATCAAGAAACCTCAAGATCCTTTGAGTTCTAGCAAGCAAGTCTTCAACCAACCTTTAGAAGCGAAGACGGACTTCAACGGAGCACGAGATCAAAGCCGATCCACGACTCAAGGAGCCGATGCAACGCTAGATTCGACAATTTTGTCCTTCTCAAATTCTTGTAGTTTTGAGCATTGTGTAACAATTTGTAGAATAAATAAAGGTGAAGATTCTTTCAACTTGCTTATATTTCAATTCGAGCATTATGATTCATCTTCAATTCTTGAATGTATTCTTGTGATGATGCTTGAATAAAACTCCGCTTGTGGAGGAATCGAGATGATTGTAGAATGATGATGTTGATGAATCTTTGAACGTTTTCTTAAGTCTTATAACAATTGTAAATTCTTGAAAATCGAATGATCGATGAGCTAGATCGATGCGAGTGTGTTCTTGATTCCTTTCGCACGATCTAGAGATAAACAATTGATCATTCGATTTCCTAGAAGCTATCTAGTGAATGTGATTCATCGAAAGGACAAAGGATAGGATGAGGAACCCTAATTCTTCGCAAGATCCTTGATCCTCGATGAATTCTACATCGATTTAGCATCAACTTGTTAATGGATAAGAAATCGTATTCTTGAATCTTCATCACATCTACGATCAAATTGATTCCTACAAGCTTTACTTCAAATCTTGAAACCTAACTCAATTGGAATTCTATCTCTCTTGATTCTTGATGTTTATCGTTTTCTTGATTCTTGATGAGAATAGTGATACTTGAAATTCATCGATAAAAATCTTGAATCGTTTTTGCTTTTCTTTTCTTTTAAAATTTCAATTCAAAACAAAACAAGATACGAACGAATCGCACAATCCCTGTGGACGATCCACACTTACTAACGCGCTACAAATCAACACCGTTATTGATTGCGGTCAAATAATTCTTTGATTGTGATTTCTATTCATTTTCTAAACCGACACACAAAGAAATTCTATCAACCACCTGCCAAGATCAATTCAGCCCCGGGTGCATCCAGAGCTGGTGGGAAAAAGAAGAAGAAGTCGCTCCTCTCCCTCGACGCGATCCTCGGTTTAGAGCCTGAGGACCCTCTTACCGAAGGAATAAGCGAATATGGCAGCAATAAGGGCTTCTCGGTAGACCCCGCAGACACCGATTTTGCGGCCGCTATTGCAGCTTCTGAGCGATCAGCGAGGCTCGAAGCGATGTTGAGTAAACTCGCTGAGTCAGGTAACCATTAGTTGCTTTCTTCATCATTTTATCGCATTTTTTTTGACTAATGCTTTCTCCTTTTTTTAAACAGGGGTCACTACTGAAGAAGCCATCGCTGCTTCTTTGAAAACCTTCTAGGAGGAAGAGAATAAGCGCGCTTCAATGGGCGTTGGTACGTATCGCCTTATCAGAAATTTTTGTCTTTTTTTCTGATGGCCAATCTAACCTTCTTCCTTTGTTTCTTTGCAGGGGCTGCGCCAGCTGATGTGGGGACTTTCCCCGGATCTTCTACTGAAGTCCCAGCTTCCTCGGGGCTGCCGCAGGAGCCTCAACTTGACAAAAAGACGAGGGATGCCTTGAAGGACTTAGAGGTATCCCTGTTCACGGACAAGGACGCCTCAATGAAAGAGGCTCTGGCGAGATCCGTCTCAACGGCGCGGGAGGAGAGGAAGCGGCTGAGGCGCGAGGCGAAGGCGCGCAAGGCTGCTTTGGCCACGGGAGTGGGCCCAAGCACCATTATTTCCTCTGCTTCTCCTTCTGAAGAGCTCCCGGCCGGTCTATCTACCGCACGCAGACAGGTAGCGCGTGCGGTTCGGGAAGCTAATGATAAGTCCACTTCAGGTAATATTTCTTTCAGAATCTTGTTGTAAGAATAATAAAGCCGTCGGTTCTTATATATTCTATCCTGCAGGGCCAAGTCCGACCGAGGGGGAGGCGGAGACCGTCGAACCCAAGGAAACAGAGGAGGCACCGGCCGAACCCGAGCCGACGGTGGGCAACGTCGCCAGGGTTACTGAGCCTGAGTTGGGGGCTGGGGGAGCCGCACCCGAAGAGGTCGTTGATGCCGAGCCTGAGGTGATGGCAAATGAGATGACCACTATTACTGAGCCTGGGGTGGCGGCGGACGAGGCGCTTAAGATCGGCGACCTCATGGCGGCGGCGGATGAGACGACGGCGACCGCCGAGCCCGAAGAAGTAGCGGGTGAGATGGGCACGACTCTTGGGGAAGAGTCAACCGCTCTTTCTCAAGAGTCCGGCAATGCTCCAATTATTGTCCTCCCCGTCTACGATCTTCCGCCGTCTCCTGGCCACGCAAGCACGACCACGGCCCCCATTGAGTCGGGTGATGAGGCCACGAGCGGTGGCCTTATGTCGATGGAGGAGGGAGTCGCCTCCGTTTCGGCCGACAGCTCATCAGGTAAATCCCAAGTTACTGTTTTTTTTATCTTACAATCCTTTCTGACAAGTTCACATTTGTTCGTAACGCAGGTGCAGCCAGCGCCGATGCCCCATTGCTCGAGGGAGTGCCTTCAACTACTGCCTTGGTGGTGGTCACCTCTCGGCCCTCCCTTGTACCATCAAAGATGTTGGAAGGTATGGGTTTGCAACTTACTAGTTTTATCTTTCAGACGCATAACTTATGTACTAAAGTCGTGTTGTTGTGTCTTTTCAGGAGCGCTTTTTGACCATCTTTATCAAGTGTTGCTCCCACACTTCTCCTTCCCATCTGAACTCGCTTCTCCCTCTGGTGGCGCTGGTGAGTATAGTTTCCGACTGATATCTTTCTTTTTCAGTGATGGAATTATTTCTAACTTTTTCTCATCCTGACTGCAGTGCTACAAATCGAAGGGGGAGACGAAAGATCAGTCGCGCCACCGGCCCTTCCGACCTTGCCACCTGCTTCAACTGGTATAGTAGACTATCTCATCAATGACTTTTTCCATATTTCTTGAACCGTCATCTAATCGCATTTTGTCTTTTCAGCTGTCGTTCCGGTCTCGGCCCCTTTTGAGTCTCACATTACAATGCCGGCAGGCCCTTTCCTAAGACGTCCGTCCTCGAAAAGCGCCGCGAATAGTCTGCGCATGTTGAGCGACTACATCGAGGAACTCGACGTCGAGACTCCTACGTCTGCTGCAGATTTCGCTACGACGGTTAACCCGATGCTGGTGATACTCGTAAATTTCCATGACGAGGGCATCGTTGCGTCTTGGGTTAATCATTGCAGGGAGATCGAGGCTCGCCTGCATCAGCTGGAGTCGATGCGTCCTGCCCTGAGGTTTTGGTCGTGAGTACTCAACGGGCAGCATGGCTCGAGCAAAGCACTTCTCATTTCCGCCATTTGGAACAAGAAGCAGCTTTAAGGCTGAAGGAGCGTCAGGAGTCTTCAAGCGAAACTGCTCGCCTACGTGCTGAAGTTGAGGCGAACGCTGCCGAGGTGAAGGCTGTCTTCGAGGGCCTTCTGGAGCGTATCTCAAATGGGCTGAAATTGAAGCAGAAACTTGACGTCGCTGGGCGTAATGCACAAGGCCGCGAAGCCACTCAGCAGGCCGTCGGGGAGCAGCTTGCATCTCTCTTGCAGCAAAAGGCTCAGGTGGAGGCAGAAATGGCGGTGGTGGCAGATCGGAAAAAGGCGTGGAAGGAAGTGCACGAACAATTGCTAAAGCTATGCAAGACGCTTCCTTCCCAGTAGTTCTCCTTGTATCCATATACTTGTAAAAAATTTTTATCTTCGAATAACATGTATCCATTCTTTATTCTTTTATACGATTCACCTTGTACTTCTTTGAATTAACGAATAAAGATACACATTTTTTTCTCTGCAATGTCTTGTATGCTCTTTCGCTTTCTCCCTTTCTCTTATTATCAGCATGTTGACTTGATAAACATAATTTGCAGATAACTTAGTTTTTCCAAGAGATAGCGATGGCTTAGGCCGCCGTTTCAGATCTGCCGCCTAAGACTTTTCAACTCTATGAGCCGTGAGGGTCTCATAGAGACTTTTCTCCCTACGGATCGAGAGGATCTCGTAGGTGTATTTTCTCCTTAGGAATCGTGAGAATTCCTAAGCGCGTTTTCTCTTATAAGTCGTAAGGATCTTATAAGAGAATTTTTCCCTCTTACGAGTCGAGAGGACCCGTAAACGGTTGTTTCCCTCCTTGTCGAAATTCGACTTTGGAGAGTGAGACCCGTGTATAGTATGCAAGAGAACGTTTTAGACCGACTTGCAGGGTCTCATTGCTCAGGAAACAAGTTTTTTTTATCCCTGCTGCCTGAGGCTTCATCTTGCAATTTGAGACGAATCAGGAATTTCCCGCGGAGACACTGATTTCTCTGCGAGCCGACGAGAATCAGGAGGCTCTCATCAAGGAAGCTAGTTTCCCTGAATTGAGGTATTTGCCAAGGATATTTGTTTCCCTGGTGTTGAAACGAATCGAGAATTTCCCGCGGAGACACCGGTTTCTCTGCGAGTCGATGCGAATCAGGATTTTCTTCGTCAAGGACACTTGTTTCCTCGAGGCGAAGGATTTGCCGAAGACATTGGTTTCTTCGGGGTAGAAACGAACCGGGAATTTCCCGTGGAGATACTGGTTTCTCTGTGAGCCGATGCGAATCAGGAGGCTCTCATCAAGGACGCTAGTTTTCCTGAATTGAGGTATTTGCCAAGGATATTTGTTTCCCTGGTGTTGAAACGAATCGAGAATTTCCCGCGGAGACACTGGTTTCTCTGTGAGTCGACGCGAATCAGGATTTTCTTCGTCAAGGACACTTGTTTCCTCGAGTCGAAGGATTTGCCGAAGACACTGATTTCTTCGGGGTTGAAACGAACCGGGAATTTCCCGCGGAGACACTGGTTTCTCTGCGTGTCGATGCGAATCAGGAGGCTCTCATCAAGGACGCTAGTTTCCCTGAATTGAGGTATTTGCCAAGGACATTTGTTTCCCTGGTGTTGAAACGAATCGAGAATTTCCCACGGAGACACTGGTTTCTCTGCGAGTCGACGCGAATCGGGATTTTCTTCGTCAAGGACACTTGTTTCCTCGAGTTGAAGGATTTGCCAAAGACACTGGTTTCTTCGGGGTTGAAACGAACCGGGAATTTCCCGCGGAGACACTGGTTTCTCTGCGTGCCGATGCGAATCAGGAGGCTCTCATCAAGGATGCTAGTTTCCCTGAATTGAGGTATTTGCCAAGGATATTTGTTTCCCTGGTATTGAAACGAATCGAGAATTTCCCGCGGAGACACTGGTTTCTCTGCGAGTCGACACGAATCAGGATTTTCTTCATCAAGGACACTTGTTTCCTCGAGTCGAAGGATTTGCCGAAGACACTGGTTTTCGGGGTTGGGATGAACCGTCGAGATTTGGCTTCGTTTTCTGACGGAGCCTGTTGGGAAAGTATGGTTCCTTCTTTGTTTGCGCCCTCGGATTGTATACAGGGATCGATGTGATCTCAACTGCAGGGCCAAAGTTTTATCATTTTTTTGTTTTATTTCCGCGATGCTCTATCATTTCAGCTTTTATATCGCGAAGGTCGCGATTGCCCAATCATTTCGTCTATTTATTTTATTTTCACTCGCTGCTTTTTATTGCGAGTTGCCCAATCATTTCGGCTATTTTGCATGCATACATTTTTACTTGCTGCTTTTATTGCAAGTTGCCCCATCATTTCGGCTATTTCATATGCATGTGCGGCCTACTGGCTTTTCGCCGTAAATCTGAATTTAGACATCGATTTCGGCATCAGCACCGCTACAACTGGGACATTGCCAGGAGCGAATCATCATCTGCCTCTGTCGATGTCGAACAAAGGTGGCTTAGCGACCAGGGTTAAGGTCCTGTCGACTAAGGCTTTTGATTTCATGAGCTGTAAGGGTCTCACAAAGTTATTTCTCCCTACAAGTTGTGAGGATCTTGTAGGTGTATTTTCTCCTTAAGAATCGTGAGGATTCCTAAGTGTATGTTCCTCTGTAAGTCGTAAGGATCCTACATGAGGGTTTTCTCCTTGTAAATCGAGAGGACTTACAAGGGTCATGCGAACATATCCCCAGTCACGGATGGATCTTGGTTAGGGAAATGTTTATTCGCGCCCGTGGATTGTATACAAGGGTCAGTATTGAACCACTTGTAGGGCAATATCGAAGGTTGTGGAGGTTGCTTAAGCACAGGTTTAGGTCTCTGTAACTTAAGACTTTCAAATCTTATGAGCCGTGAGGGTCCCATAAGAGAGTTCTCCTTACGAGTCATGAGGATCTCGTAAGTGTATTTTCTCCTTAGGAATCGTGGGGATCCCTAAGTGTGTTGTTCCCTTGTGAGTCGTAAGGATCTCACGTGGGTGGTTTCTCCTTTCAAGGTCGAGAGGACCTTGTAAGTGTCCTTTAACGAGGTTGCGCCCTTTCGGGTTTTCACAAACACTCGCTGGTAGTCCTACTGTTTTTACTCACGGAGCCCTTTCGGGTTTTCATCCGTGCCCCTTTTGCTTATGGACATACCCTTTTTTATTCTTTTTATGTTTATTTTTTTTTCTAACGAGGTCGCGCCCTTTCGGGTTTTCACGAACACTCGCCGGTAGCCCTGCTGTTTTTACTCACGGAGCCCTTTCGGGTTTTCATCCGTGCCCCTTTTGCTTATGGACATACCCCTTTTTATTCTTTTTTTTTTAATATTTTTTTCTAACGAGGTCGCGCCCTTTCGGGTTTTCACGAACACTCGCCGGTAGCCCTGCTGTTTTTACTCACGGAGCCCTTTCGGGTTTTCATCCGTGCCCATTCTGCTTATAGACATACCGTTTATTATATATATATATATATATATATATATATATATATTTTATATCTCGTCAGCCTAAGGATGCTGCGGTAGTAGTTTAAAGACGTTTCGATCCTTTATTAGTTTAAGGTCGTTTCGGTCCGCCGTTAGTTTAAGGACGTTTCGGTCCATCCAGGAGGAGGCTGGCTACTGCTTATAAAGTTTGAGCTTAGGAAGATAGCGAGCGGACATAGTCGTCGTCATCTATCATTGACCTAGGCAGTAACTCTCTAAGCGTAGTATTTCTTTAGGAACCGACCATTTATTGGCCTGTAAGGCCTTTCACCGTGCATATCCATGAGTAGATAGGATCCACCCTGGTAGACCTTGTCTATGATGTATGCGCCTTCATAGTTTGGCTTGAATTTTCCCCGCTTGGCGCGATTGGGGATCATAGGTCTTTTGACCACTAGTACGAGTTCGCCTTGGCGGAATGTCCTCGGCCGGGTCAATCTTTCATATGAGCGCGTCATCTTTGCTTTATAAGCCTCCAGGTTTTGTTGCGCTATGAGCCGGGTTTCATCAAGGGCCTCAAGCTCCTCAAGCCGAAGGTAGGCATTTTCTTCGTCCGTCAGCTCGTAGTGGACTGCCACTCGTAGAGAGGGTAACTCTATCTCGAGGGGGAGCACTGCTTCTGTACCGAATACCAACGCATATGGCGTTGTGTTTGTGGCCGTCTTGAACGTAGTTCGATATGCCCAAAGAGCCTCTTGCAGCCTCTCATGCCAATCCTTTTTATTTCGGGACACCGTTTTCTTCATGATCTTTGTCAAGGTCTTGTTGAAGGCCTCAGCTAGACCGTTAGCTCGCGGATTATAAACTGAGGAATATCTCCAATCTATATTGTGTTGCTGCGCGAAGCGATTGATCTTGTGGCTTCTGTAAGCTGGCCCGTTATCGGAGATGATCCGTCGCGGAGTTCCAAACTGGTATATGATATGCGTCTTGAAGAAATGGAGGATATTCTCCGTTTTCACTTCCCTCAGCGGTACTGCCTCTGCCCATTTGGAGAAGTAGTCAGTCGTCGCCAGGATGAAACGATGTCCCCTGGACGATGCTGGTTCGATGGGGCCAACTATGTCAGTTCCCAACATTTCGAATGGCCAGCTAGCCACTGTTGGATGGAGTGGATTTGGATGTTGGTGGATGAAGTCCCCATGGATTTGGCATGAGTGGCACTGCTTCGCATATTCGAGGCAGTCCTGAATCATCGTGGGCCAGTAGTAGCCCATCCGTTTGATCTTCAACTTCATCTTTGGGCCTGGTTGGTGCGAACCGCAGAGTCCATCGTGAACTTCCTGAACGACTCTTTTCGCTTCGTCAGGTCCCAGACATCTCAACCATAGAGAATCAAACGACCTCTTGTATAGAGTATCATTGAAAAAGACGAAAGACAGCGCTCGTTTCATAAGCTGATGTCTTAAGGACGCATCTTCGGGTGCTCGACGGTATTTGAAGTAGTCTATAAAGACTTCTCTCCAATCCTCGGTATTTTCCCGATCTTTTATTTGCAGGGTCGTCTGCTCAGTCGCTCCCTTTTCTTCGGACAATTCCGGAGATATTTCCGCTGGGGGAAGTACCCGACGGCTTTGTACCACGATTCTTACGTCATCGAGGTTCTCATCAGCCAGTTCCTTAGCGAGCTTGGCCAATGCATCCGTTTTGTTGTTTTCCGCGCGCGGTATGTTTTCCAAAGTGTTTGAAGGAATTTGGCTCAACAATTGTTGCACCTTTTCGCCGTACTTCACCAGTTCTGGTTTGCACGTTTGGTAGTCGCCGTTTACTTGACTAACGACCAGCTGGGAGTCTCCGTATATGAGGAGGTTTTCAATTCCCATGTCAATGGCGATCTCGAGGCCTGCCATCAAAGCTTCGTATTCGGCTTCATTGTTTGTCCTCGGCTCTGTTAGGGAGAAAGCAAAGCGCATTATCCCTCCTTGTGGAGTTACAAAGATGAGTCCTACCCCCGATTTGATTATAGGGGTACTTTGTTTGCGTTTCTTCACGGAAGATGCTCCATCGAAATAAAGCTCTCATTGGGTATCACCACCGTCGATTGCATCAAACGCATGTTCGTCTGGAAGATCGCAATTCAGAGGAGAATCAGCGGGTATCGGATGCTCAGCGAGGAAATCGGCGATGGCCTGGCCTTTCACTGCTTTGAGAGGTTGATATGTTATCGAGAACTCCATCAAGAGCAGGGCCCATTTAGCGAGTCGCCCTGTCAATATGGCCTTTGACATTAAATATTTAAGAGGGTCCACCTTCGAAATGAGACGAACCTCATGCGCCAACGCATAGTGCTTGAGCTTTGTTATCGCGAAGATCAACGCCAGGCAATGTTTTTCAATGGGGGAGTAGTTGCTTTCTGCCCCCAGTAAAACTCGGCTTAAGTAATAGAGCGCTCTTTCTTTCCCCTGGTCATTCTCTTACGCCCATAATGCACCCAAAGAACTTTCGAGGGCGGTTGTATAAAGAATGAGGGGTTTTCCCTTGACCAGAGCAGCCATCACTGGTGGATTTTGCAGGTACTGTTTAATTTCGTCTAGCGCACCTTGGCATTTTTGATCCTAGACGAATGGAGTTCCCTTCTTCATCAGGTGGCTGTAAGGACGGCACTTGCCTGAAAGATTGGCTATAAATCGCCGTATGTATGCGAGCTTACCTTGGAGAGACCGCAACTGTTTGAGAGTTCTCGGCGGAGGCATTTCCATGATCGCTTTGATCTTTGACGGATCTATCTCGATACCTCGGTGTCGGACGATGAATCCCAGGAATTTGCCCGAAGAAACTCCGAATGCACACTTGAGAGGGTTCATCTTCAAGTTGTATTTTCGAAGGCGTTGAAATACGGTCTTCAGATGCTCGAGATGTTCCTCGTATGATTTACTTTTAACCACGAGATCGTCGATATAGCACTCGACGATTTCATGTATGAGGTCATCGAAGATCTTTGTCATGGCCCTCTAATAGGTGGCACCGGCGTTCTTTAGACCGAAGGGCATCACCTTGTAGCAAAATATTCCCAAAGGGGTCCGGAAAGCGGTATGCTTCTGGTCTTCGGGATGCATCTTTATCTGATTATACCCTGATGAGCCGTCCATGAAGGAGAAAACCTCATGAGTGGACGTATTGTCTATCATCAGTTCGGTGACTGGCACTGGGAAATCGTCCTTCGGGCAGGCTTTATTGAGATCCCGGAAGTCTACGCATATGCGTACTGTCCCATTTTTCTTCATCACCGGGACGATGTTGGCGATCCATTCAGGGTATTAAACTTCCTGGATGAAGCCAGAGTCGATCAACTTCTTAACCTCGGCGTTGATACTCATCTCAAGCTCGAGCCGCATTCTTCTTGGCGCTTGTTTGACTGGTTTGACGTCCGGAGATATCGCCAATCTATGCACAGCAATTTCTGGATCTAGTCCCGGCATTTCGAAATAGTTCCATGCGAAGCAATCTCTATGTTGTAGTAGCACGTCCCTTAATGAAGCCACCCCCTCTTCAGACAGCAGTTCACTAATGAATGTCGGTCGCGGGTCATTCGCCGTCCCCAACTCAATTTTCTTGAGGTTATCTGCAGTGGTATGGATTCCATCCTCCAGCTCTTTTGGCACTGGTGGAAATTCTGAAATTACCTCATCATTGCTGTTTTCGAAGCACCAGGGAAGGTCATCCACGTTCTCGGGCTCTTCTTTTAATATTGTTATCATGTGACAAGTGCGAATCCGCTTCCAATCCCAATGTGGAGTTGGTTATGTTCTCGTGGCTTTGGGTTCGTGCTTCTGTGGCGGCGTTACCCTCCAGCTGTTAGATAGAGCGAACTTGCCGAGCTGATACTGATCTTCGACCCAGTTCTTGAAGGTGAAGCAGTCTTCGAGAGGATGGCCTATTACCCTGTGATAAGAGTAATAGTTCGGGTGAGAGACTTCGCCTGCTTGTTCGGGGTGTTTAGACTCCGGAAACGTAAACATTCGGTGCTTTATGGCTAGGCCAAGCATCTTCTTTGTCTTGTCCCGAGGAAAAGAGTACGCTCGACTCATCTTCTTCATAAGGGACGAATCCGGACCGCTCAACTCCTGCTCGCAAGATTTCTTAGTCCCGTTTTGTTGACGTCGAGCGCCTTTTCCGCTTTTTGACTTGTTTCTGCCTCTGCGTCGGGCCTTTTTAACAACAGGTTGACAGGGAGCGGCACTTTCGTCTTTCGCGGCCTGTTGGAGGAGGTGTTGCGTCCTGGCTTTCTCGTAGATGGCCATTTCGCGGTTATGGTCGTCTCGGACTTTCTGACCAGCTTCCCTTATAAGCTTGTCCATTTGTTCTTCGAACGACGGACTGGGCATCTTTGCATTAGGAACTTTTACTGGTTCAGGATTAGCATCCTCCCACTGAGCGTCCGCTTCTTTATCGAAGTCATGCACGACGTAGCAACCATGGAGTAGCCCTCGTTTCTTGGACCGAATGTATCCAAGCCGGATTGTTTCCATTCTCCTATTAGGCAACTTGTGCTGAGTCCCGGGAACGTTCCAGACTTTGTCATAAAACTTGGCTTTTCGAACGGTCTGCTTGAAGGATATCCCCTGGCGCTTCAATGGCCTTTTCAAGCCTTCTGTATAATATCTGGGGAGACGGATGGGCTGAAGCCTGTCAAGCGTAGGATCCGCGCCATGCCAGATTTCTTTCTCCACTCTGGTTTCTTCAGAGCGGTAGAATAGAATTGCTTTTTCGCCTTCTCGCCTGGGAGGGATATAGAACGTCTGCAGCTCTTCTACATTGTAGATATCAAGTGCATCCAGTTCTTTATGGTGTTTAAGCGGCACCATGGCGACTTGTAAACTTTGCTCTTCGTCAGCGGACGTTTGTATTGAAGGTCGAGCAGAGAATAGAGCATGGACCTCATCTTCCGAATCGCTACCAAAGATCAACGTAGGAGCGGATGGTCCTGGCTTGTTGTGTCGAGACGGCCTAGAGTAAACTATCTCTCCTTCTTCTTCGGTATCACTCCCGAAAACAGGAATGGTGGCAACGGCTTTGCTTTCCGGTTTGCGACATCTCTCCGTGTCTTCGAAATCCGGTAAGAAGTATTTGGCATCTTCATATTTGCGGACCTCACTCACAGAGAACGGATTCAGATCTCCCGTCACGGTATACTCGAGACCATCCTTAAAATACTTCATACACTGATGTTGCGTAGAAGGGATGATGTTGTACTCGTGTAACTATGGTCGGCCGAGCAGAGCATTGTAGCAAGTCTTGGCGTCTATGACGTGGAACTTAATGTCTGTGACGAGTAGCCCAAAACGTAGCGTCAGTATCACAGACCCAAGAGTTCTTGATGACTGAGAGTCGAACCCGGAGATGGTGATCTTGTCCCGTGCAAGGTGCTGGACGCTCATGCAGATTTCTTTTAACACCCGCACGTTGAGGAGATTAACGGAGGATCCATTGTCGATCAGGATTTTGCCTATCTTTATATCGTGGCAGTATCCTGAGACATAAAGGGGGCGATTGTGTTCGCACGTCCCAAGGAGAGGTCCTCGTCGCCGAAAGTGACATCGGCCGTGTGCACTTCCTCCAATTCATCCTTCATCTTTTATTCAGCCAGGAAAGCTTGGAATTGTTCCGGCTCCTGTAGCACCTTGATTAACGAGTCTCTCGCCTCCTTTGATAGCAAAAGGGCGTCAAGAATGCTGAGCTGCGAGGGTAGTTTCCTCAGATGCGCTAAGACGTTGTAATCCACCTTATTTCTCTTTGGCGGGTCCTTGGCAGTTAGCTCCTCCACAACTTGGTCATCTAGGGCGATCTCCTCAGGGACCTTCTCTTTTCCCTTATCTCTTTTATTTGAGGGTCCGAGATTCTTTTCGGGAAGCGTGCGATTACGCAGCCGGATATTTTCGCAGACCTTCGGCTCTTCTTCTTTTCCCGAGGTAGACTCTTTAAAGAGAGGGCGAAGAGCCAACTCCTCATCGGAATCGCTTCCGAATGTAAGCACTTGTGATCTCCCGGCATTAACCATGCGACAATTGCCGGTAGTTCTGTTAAGTCCTTCAGTCGTACCGTTCTGCTCTCGGCGAGTATTGCGCTTTTCCTGCTTAACATGTTGTCGGTAAGCAACATATCCTTTCCACCATCTATCGAAAGCTTTGCACTCTTCAGTGGGGTGCGAAATCTTCCGATGATATAAGCAGTAGGACGGGTGCATTTCCGCTTCACCAGTAACACTTCCCTCAGAGGATGGTAGCTTCATGCCCGTCGATATGGCCTTAGCAAACCTTTTCCTCGTCTTGAATTTTCTTTTGTCCGTAGTGGATGTATTTTGCTCCAGCGGAAGTGTCTCAGCTCTTTCGTCAAGTCGCTGACGTTTGGCCCTTTCAAATATAGCCGTCTCGCGTTCCCGATCAGCTTTACTTTTCAACAGAGTTTCGTTGAGGAATGCGTCAATTACTTCATCTGATGGCCCCAGAATTTTTGGTTCGGGATCTGCCCCCAGCTTTTCAGTGCAAGGAGTCTTCTCATCGTCCATCAACGAATGGGAGATCATATGGCAGCCACGTATTCCTCAGACTCATCCGATGAACTTTCTCCCTCATCTTCCTCTTGAAAGACGTGGTTGAGAAACTCTTGGAGTGTAATGGGAGTCCGTGCTTTCTGGTTATATTCTTCCAGCACGTCAATTTGTCTCTGTAAGTCCGTGCGCCTGTCGCCAGGCTTCACAGGCTTCTTGGATTTCTTCTTCTTCTTTTTCGAAGATTTTGACGGCTGGTTGCGAGTGCTTGGGCCACCACCATCGGTCTTTGGAGTTGGACGCGGCTTCAACATCCCCTCAATGACTTGAGGTTCCAACGGGTTCTTCCACCTAATCGCTGGGCATGTTTGAAGATCGTTTAGCATCCTCTTTGTCTTGGCTGATAATACAACCTCCCAAGGAGCTTCTTCAACGACAGAGTATGTTGCCCCCGGCGTATTCATCCTCTTAGAGGTGTGGGGCTGCGGGGGATTCACCTTCCATTTGTCAGATAACGCGAACTTGCCCTGTTGGTACTGGTCTTCAAGCCAATTTTTTAAGACGTAGCAATCTTCGATCGGATGACCCAGTACTCGATGATAAGGACAGTAGTTGGGCTCATTGACATCATTTGGTTGCGACGGACGTTTTGGATCCGGCAGATTTATGAGTCGGTTGCGCAACGCCAGCTCGAATAACCTTCTCGTTTTATCTCGGGGAAACGAGTAAGGACGTCCTAGCCTCTCCTCAAGGGCTACGTACGGGCGCATATTATTTTGACGAACGACTGGCTTTGAGTTGCTCGGCTGTTGTTGAGCATTAGCAACAATGATCGCTTTCCCCTTCCCCTTCTCATTTCGGGAGTCCGGCTTTGGGAGGGGAGGTCTATGGCCCATCTGATCCATTTGCGCCAGCTTGTCGATCAGTGCCTGGAAGATGGTCGGCTTGAAGAATATCATAAATTGCGAGATGGTTGCTTGCGGATCGAGGGTTCCCACAAACATACCCACTGCAGGAGCTTCTTTAATGCGTTGCTCGCATTTTGACCATAAGTTCCGCTACCGTATAGCATATTGGACCCATGTCTTGCCCGGCTCACCCCGGCATTAATCAATGTCGTTATCGGGGTACGCTCGCTGGCACTCGCGAAACGTTGTGTAAATAACAGCTCCATCTCCGCGAAGGTCTTGATAGAGTCGTTCGGGAGCTCGGAATACCATTCGAATGCTGTATCCGATAAGCTACCAACGAACTGGCGAAGCAACAATTTATCATTACCGCCAGTGTTGCCGCAAAGCACCCTGAACTGGGCGACATGCTGGTGGGGATTGCCAGTCCCCTTATACACATGGAATTTTGGTATTGTATAACCCGGCGGGTACTTGATCTGGTCGTACCAGCTCGAATACGGTCGCCCCGTTTTTATGACTTGACCGACTGCTTCAGTCGCCTGATGAACCTGGATCTGTTGAGCTATATATTCGTCCAGGTCAGCTTTGGAGATTGCATCCTCCTTGGCTGTTGACAGAGCCGGTGGAGGATTTGACGTTTCTCCCCTATCGTCTTCCAGGACGATCGGAGGATCTTGAGCAGGGAGATCTTGTTGAATCATCATGCCCACCATGTCTTGGAACAGGAGGGCCATTTTCTTTATGCTGGCTGCTTGTTCCGCAGCCTCTTTATCCTTCTTCTCCAATATCCGGCGAAGGAACTCAGCGTCAGTTTCCTGTTCCTGACGTTCATCCGAGGACGTTTCAGGGGTTTCTTTTGGCCCAGTAAGTGCGGCCATCGCGTTCATCATTTCCTGGAGCTTTTGCCGTTGCTCCTGAGCTTTGGTCACTGACCGTGTCAGCGGTCTATGACCTGTGGATGCACGGCTGTCCTCCTTTCCCGACGCCATGTATACTGTATGAAGTATTATGCCCCCAGGCTTAGGGCGTTTAGGTTCACCACCTTTGGCATTTGCCATGGGCGCGGGGGTTTTCTCTGGCCTTCTTCTTTTATGGGCCGTTGAAGTTGAGAGGGCCGTTGCAGTGGGCACCCTAGCGGTTGTTGTCCTTTGCTGTTTAATAGGACGGTCTTTTTCTTCTTGCACCTTTGCCATTTTCTGTTGACGAGAGTGACCTTGATCAATTACCGAGTCTTGAACTCTTCGCCAAACTTTATAAATTTTTGAGGACAGCCGTTGAGGGGGCTGCTCTTGCTTCGTTTCTGGAATTCTCTCCGCAGGTGGAGGAGATCTTTTCAGTATAGCGGTTGGAGAGTTCTTACGTACCCTCCTCAGCAATTCAAAGTTGTTCCCAGTTGGAACAGCAGCGTTGACTTCCACCACTGGAGCAGGTGGAGTTAGCCCTGAGGGAGAGTTGCCCCCTGCCTTCCTTACTCGCCGCCAATGGCGACGTCGAGCATGACGAGCCGTTGGGACTGGCTCAGCGATAGAGATAACTTCTTTTTGCCCCCTATCTGAATGAGGTGCTGCCGGTGTCAGCCTCTTAAAGACTGACGTTGTCTTTTGAGTGGAGATATTCAATCTGTCAAAGACAGATCCTTGAGCAGGGGCTGAAGCCGGAATAGTCAGCCTTGAAAAGACTGATTCTTTGACAGGAGAAGCCGCCTTGACGACTTCTGGAGCAGCGGCTGTTGCCTTCCTTGGGACAGCCATTTTAGAGTTCATGGGCTTCCTAACGGGCCCATCAGAGTTCTGATCCAGCCTGGCAAAGACAGAGGCTGTTAATTTGGTAATGGACGACCCGTTGACAGGGGCCGTTGTAGCAGTGAGCCGGTCGAAGACCGACTTCTTGTTTGCTTCTGGTGCGGGCATTGGCATAGTGAAGCTTGCAGGCGGGATCATGGTCCCGAAAAACAGGCCGGTGGTGGCCTGGGTCACCTGTTCTACCGGCAGAGCAAGGGTGGAGGTCGCCTGAGGCCTATATGCTACACCTCCAGGTAAGGTGAAGCGTCGGCTGCATTGACACTTCGAGCAGTTCGAGCAGTTAGAGGCTATTGACGCTTGATTTCTGCACCAGGCAAAAGACCAAATCTTAGTAAATTGAAATCCAAAGGCAACCATTAACAAACCGAGATTCGTTCGCGAACACGACACACGAAGTGTGGAGTGGAAAGAGGAAAAGGTCCCACCGGGCGTGCCAGAATCTGTTCCCCTCCGAATGGCGGCCAAGACATTAAGACGTCTTGCCTGAGATTCGGGGCAGATGCTATTTGGTTTTATCCGTCTACCTTTCCGAAGATGCTAAGTTGATTTATGGCACCGTGTATCGGAGGTTTAGACGGATGCGGCCGATGTAGCAGACTTCGTTAGATTCCCCCTCGCTTGAGGGGTTTTTGATTGTGGGGACGCTCTTCCCTGCAGGCGCAATCCCCTGCAGTTAATTACGCTACCGCATCGCGGTAACCACTTTCTCCTTCTCCAGAAATTTCACTTCGTGTCATGTGTGCTTGTTTTGTTTGTGGTTGCCCGTGGATTGTATACGGAGACTAAGTGATGCCGTCGCCCGTAGGACGTGGATTAGTCCAAATCCGTATTTACTTAGATTTGGGTTTGGTGTTTTAGTTTAAGGATACGTTAGCCGTGTTGAGGATAAGATCAACTTAAACGTTCGTTAAGGATACGTTAGTCCTGTTTGAGACTAAGATCAACTTAACGTGGTGATCCATTTAATATATGGCCGTCGGGACTCGTCACCTCTCTGGCGTCGTTGAAGGATTACAACGACAAGTGTCAGAGGAGTTCAGAGATGTACCCTTGAACCAAAGTTGATTTGGAGTTTTATAGTACATTTGAATGTTTAAGGATATGTTAGCCGTGTTTGGGGCTAAGATCAACTTAAACGGGATCGTTTAGATCCGGAAAAAGAGCATTTGGAGGCTCTATTGTTCCAGTTTAGGGACGTAGTGGTCCGTGTTCCAGTTTAGGGACGTGGTGGTCCATGTTCCAATTTAGGGACGTGGTGGTCCATGTTTTCCATTTGGGGATGAGCATTAGTTTAAGGACATTTCGGTCCAACATTCCCATTTTGGGACGCATATTAGTTTAATGACGTTTCGGTCCACGAGTTTAAGGACCCCGCAGTCCGTATTAATATGTGGTTGTCGGGACCCGTCGCCTCTCTGACGTCGTTGAAGGATTACAACGATAGGTGTCAGAGGAGTTCGGAGATGTACCCTTGAACCGGATGTAAATTGATTTAGGAGAGCAGTCTTGCTCAGTCAATTTAATTTGAGGACTTACGGCCATGATTGGGCTAAGTCCAGTTGAGAATATTCAACGTTATTTCTTATTTTTGGCCTATTAGACCTGTGCTAGGGCTTTGCCCATGCATAGCATTAATCTTGGTCTCTGTTGGACCTTTATTTGGGCTCTGCCCCTTTTTTTGAAAATAATGCATAGCATTTACTAGGCCTGTTAGGCCTTTTTAATTGGGCTCAGCCCTTCTTTTTAATAATGCAGTGCATTTGTCAGGCGCTTTGCACCAATCACTGAGCGCAAGCGCTTGTGGTGGCGACACGTGTCGCGCAAGCGCAGTGCGCTGCGCTGTTGCGCTGCTGACACGTGGCGCACTCTGGTGAGTTGCGCCAATTTCAGAGAGCAATGCTCTATCTTAAAAGCGCATAGCGCAAGTGGTTCTGGTGCTGACACGTGGCGCTCTCTGGTGGCTTGCGCCAACCCAGGAGCGCAACAGTGCAGTTTTGCAAGTGCAAGGCAATGTTTCAATAACTTGATCCAATTTTGGATTCAAGAAAAGAATCTTTAAGATTCCAGAACCAATGGCTCATAAGAAAGTGCGAGGCACTATTATTATTTATTTTTCTTTTTATTGAAGATCATTGATCTTGTTCTCAGATCAATGATCTGTTCATAAGAGAATTTTCTCTTTTTTCTAAAGGTTTTTACCTTTTTTTTTGTTCTTGAGGAATTCTCTCCAATTCTTCAGAGTTCTCAATGATGATATTGATCCTTTTGAATTGAGGTCTAGGGTCCTTTATATAGTGCCCATTAATTAGCTAAATTTGTTAAAGAGATCTTTCTCTGAGTGATTTGGGGAATTTTCCCCACCGTTAGATCTTTGATCCAAGGGCTTCTGTTTTACAGAAGAAAATCTTCTTGTTTTAACAAGAACAGAAAGATTTCTTTAAAATTTTAATTCTGTTTGGCGCAAATGCCCCAGCGCATGACACGTGTCGCGCAGCGCACAGCGCAGCGCAGCTGCGCTGACACGTGTCGCGCAGCGCAGCGCTTGCGCAAAAGCGACTGCGCTGACACGTGTCGCGCAGCGCGGCGCTTGCGCAACTGAATCTTTGCTTCTTTTAATTTTGTTTTTTAATAGAGCCTTGCTCTGATTGGACACGCTGTCTTGGGCGCTGCGCTGACGTATCAGCTTCTGATATGTGGCGCGTTGCGCGCAGCGCATGGAATCTAAAGCGTTGCTTCAAAATTTGAATTTTTGAAATTCAAACAGAGTCTTGCTCTGATTGGGGGAAACAACGTCTTCTGGACTAAGGTGCGGGCCTTTTGATGTGCTCCGCCGACCCTTTCGTGAACCTCACGGAGGACGTAGTCAGCCTCGTGGGGGTCGACGCACCGAAGCAGAGGTTGAGTGAAGGATTTCTTGTAGAGGTTTCCACTGCTCCAAACGAAATGGCGAGCTTTCGCTCGGAGGCGGCGTGCTTCCCCTCGATCTCCTGGGAGCATACCCTCCTTCAGGAATTCTATGAGGGGCTTCCTCCAATCCCGGTCTTCTTCCCGGGCAGCGTAAACTTGAATTGATGTCGCTCTGTCTTCCACGCTGGGCCGTGGCAAGACTTAAAAGAGGATATTTCTCTTGTTGTTGGCCGTATAGGAGGAAGCTAGCTTGCTCAGAGCGTCGGCCTGGGCGTTCAGGTGCCGGGGGATCTGCTCCACTTGAACTTCGTCGAAGTCTTTTCGTATTCATCTTATCTCGGCTAAATATTTCACCATTAGAGGCTCCTGTGCCTCGAAACGGCCAGTCACCTGGCTTACGACCAGGGTGGTGTCACTGTGGATTCGGATCGTCTTCAGCCCCACTCTGGAGCCAATTCGTAGTCCAGCTAGCAGGGCCTCATACTCCGCGGCGTTGTTTGAGGCTTTGAATCCGAGCTTCAAGGAATACTCCATCTCTGCCTCGTTCGGTCCTCGAATGATGAGGCCGGCACCGCTCCCATCCTCGGTAGACGATCCATCGACATAAAGGACCCAGTCAGGGACGGAGTCGGGCATCTCCTCGATCGAGGGTTAAGACCCTGGGGCTAGCGTCGACACTGCCTCCTTGTTGGGGATAGTGCATTCGACAATAAAGTCGGTCAGGACTTGTGCCTTGATAGCCTGTCTTGGGCGGTATTTGATGTCGAATTGAGATAACTCCCACCTCCATTTCTCTAAGCGACTAGATGACTCGGGGGAGGCGAGAATAGCCCCTAAGGGACGCTCGGTGAGGACAAGGATGGTGTGTGCCTGGAAGTAGTGTCGTAGTTTCCTTGAGGCCACGATAAGCGCTAAGACAACCTTTTCTATGGCCGGGTACCTTGTTTCCGGGTCCTTAAAGACGTGGCTTACGTAGTAGACCGGATTATGGACTCCTTCGATTTCTCGGACGAGCACCGAGTCTGTAGCCTGATCGGACACCGCTAGATACAGTGATAGCTCGTCTCCTTCAATTGGCCGGGTGAGCAGTGGGGGAGTCGCCAGGTGCATTTTCAATTGCTCGAAAGCGATCTAACACTCCTCCGAACATTCGAACCTTGGGATCTTTCTCAGGGCTTTGAAGAATGGGAGGCAATTTTCTCCGGACTTTGACATGAAGCGACTCAGAGCGGCTGCTCTCCCTATGAGACGCATGATTTCGACATTGGTCTTCGGCATGGCCATGTTGAGGATGACACTGATTTTCTCCGGGTTAGCCTCGATTCCTCGGTGGGTAACCATGAACCCGAGGAACTTTTCACTAGTGACCCCTGTTTCCCCCAATCAGAGCAGAGCTCTGTTCAAGTTCCAAGGAGGGAAACGAAGCAACGCTTCTGTTTCCCCCAATCAAAGCAAAGCTCTGCTTTGAAACTCAAATGTTAAAATAAAGGAAGCAACGCTTCAGATAACTTGCGCTCTGCGCTGCGCTCCACGTGTCAAACAGTGGTGCGCTAGCGCAGTTGCGCTGCGCGCCACGTGTCAAACAGTGGTGCGCTAGCGCAGTTGCGCTGCGCTGCGCGACACGTGTCAAGCGCAGGTGCGCTGGCGCCAATTGTGCCAGCACTGGAATTTAAATAATAAATTATTAATTAATCAGAATTAAAATTCTAGAATGATCTTTCCAATCTTATTAAAATAAGAAGATTATCTTCTGTAAAACAGAGGCCTTAGGATCAAAGATCCAACGGTGGGGAAATATCCCCAGATCAATCAGGGAAAGATCTCTGTAACTAACTTAACAAACCAATTGGCCCTATATAAAGGCCCCTAGACTCCAAGTCTCAGATATACAGATAGAGAGAAAAGAGAGAACCCTCTGAAAAATTTGAAAGGCAAGCCTTTGAAGAAAGAAGATCATCTTCTTCAAGGTAAAGAATTAAATTCTTGGAAGAACAGAGATGAAAATACCTCACAAAAAAGAAGAATTTCTTCTAAAAAGATCAAAGATCTAAGAACAAGATCAAGATCTTCGATATAAAAAAAGAAAAAAGATCATAAAGATCCAATCATAAAAGATTAAAGAAGTAATTTACTTCATCCCTAGATCTTTTGATCTATATAAAGGCACAGCCTTTTGATGAACCATTGGTTCTTGAATCTTGAGGTAGAATCTCTTTAGAACAAGAAAACTTGTTTCTTTGATCTGAATTTGATCAAGATGCGCTCTACACTATTGGACAGTGCCTTGCACTCTTAAAATGCGCCTTTGCTCTCCTTGGATTGTCGCAAGTCACCAGAACACGCCACGTGTCAATCACAGAATAATCTACGCCTTGCGCTTCTAAATATAGCGCACCGCGCTCTTGGCATGGCGCACTGCACCAGAGCGCGCCACGTGTCAGCACAGCATACTGGTGCAGCGCACTGCGCTAACAGACTTGCGCTCAGCAGAGCGTGACATGTGTCACCCCCGCATGCGCTAGCGTCTTGCGCTCTTTAATTGGCGCAAAGCGCCTGACAAACCACGTGGGGCACTACCAGATTATTATAAATGCTGTGCATTATTTAAAAGGGCAGAGCCCAAGTAAAAGGCCTAACATGCCAAATATAAATGCTATGCATTTAATTAAAAAGCCCAATGCTATGCATTGTTTAAAAAGGGCAGAGCCCAAGCAAAGGCCTAACAGGCCAAAGATAAATAAAATGTTGAACATTTTTCAACTGGACTTAGCCCAATTCTGGCCATAAGTCCTCAATATAAATTGAACTGAGCGCAACTGCTCTCCCAATCAATTTACACCCGGTTCAAGGGTACATCTCTGAACTCCTCTGATATTTGTCGTTGTAATCCTTCAACGTCTTCAGAGAGGTGACGGGTCCCGACGGCCATACATTCCTTGGACCACCATGTCCTTAAACTGGTAATCGACTGCAATGTCCCTAAACTAAACATTAGAGTACAAATGCTCTTTTGTTGGATCTAAACGATCCCGTTAAGTTGATCTTAGTCTAGAAACTAGGCTGACGTGTCCTTAACAAACGTTTAAGTCGATCTTAGCCCCAAACAAGGCTAACGTATCCTTAGACGCACCCCCTCCAAATCTAAGAAAGATACGGATTTGGACTAATCTACGTCCTACGGGCGACAGCACAAATTAGTCTCCGTATACAATCCACGGGCAACCAAAAACAAAACAAACATCCACGACACGAAGTGACCATCTGGACAAGGAGAAATTTGTTATCGCGATGCGGTAGCGTAATTAACTGTAGGGGCTTACGCCTGCAGGGAAGAGCGTCCCCACAATCAAAAACCCCTCTAGCGAGGGGGAATCTGACGAAGTCTGCTACATCGGCCGCAACCGTTTAAACCTTCGATACATGGTGCCATAAATCAACTTGGCATCTTCGGAGAGGTGGACGGATAGCACCAATTAGCATCTGCCCCCGAGATTCAGGCAAGACGTACTGTCTTCCCGGCTTCCGGAGGGGAACAGATTCTGGTACGCCCGGTGGGACCTTTTCCTCTTTCCACTCCACACTTCGTGTGTCGTGGTCGCGAATGAATCGCGGTTTGTTATGGTTGCCTGTGGATTCGAGGTACTTAGATTTGGTGTCTTGCTCCGTGCAGAAGACAGAAGATCAATGGCTTTAAACTGCACTAACTGCAACTGCAACTGCAACTCTCGCTCCGTCCCGTCTGAAGGAGTGACCTACGGGCCCCAAGCGGCTTCCTTGTTCACAATGCCCGTGGAGCAGATTACTCAAGCCACCACAGGGCTGTTTTTCAGAACTATGCTTCCACCGACGAGCTTCATTGCTCCCGTGCCCGTACCAGAAGCTCCTAAGAAGTCGGTCTTCGATCGACTTACAGCTACTGCGGCCCCTATCAACGGGTCGTCCAGCACCGGCACCTCAGTCTTCTCCAGATTGAGCCAAAGTTCATGTGGGCCCATGATGAAGCCTGCAATTCCAGAAAAGGTTATTCTGAAGAGGATAGCCATCCCTGCTGCCAAAGTCGTCAAGGCGGCTTCTCCTTCCAAAGGGTTGGTCATCACAAAACTGACTGTTCTATCTCCCGCTCCAGTCAAAGTTCTCAAAGCTACTTCCCCCGCCCAGAGGTCTGTCTTGGACAGGTTAGACACTGCTTCTCAACGGACGTCGGTCTTCAAGAGGCTGGTACCAGTGACACCTCACTAGAACAGGGGGCATGGAAAAGCTGATCCAATAGTGGAGGTAATCCCGGACACACGACATGCTCGACGTTGCTACTGGCGCCGAGTGAGGAAAGCTGGGGGCAATTCCCCTTCTGGATTGACTCCGCCAGCTCCAATGGTGGAAGTTGATGCCGCTATTCCAACTGGGAACAACTTTGAACCACTAAGGAGGGTGCGTAAGAATTCTCCGACTGCTGTGCTGAAGAGATCTCCTCCACCGATGAAGACAGTCACAGAAATGAAGCCAAAGCAGTCCCCTCAACGGCTGTCTTCCAAAGTTTACAAAATCTGGCGACAAGTCCGAGAGTCAATGGTCGATCAAAACCATCCTCGCCGACAAAAGAAGTTGAAGATCCGACAGGAAGAAAGCCATCTTGCCGAGCCACAAAAAGCTATCTGGGTGCCCAATGCGACGGCTCCCTCAACGTCAGCTGCTCAAAAGAAAAGGAGGCCGCAGAAAGCCCCTGTGAACATGGCGAGCCGTAAAAGCACCGAGCCAAAACGCCCCAAGTCCGGGGGCATAATGGTGCATACTGTTTACATGGCTTCCGGGAAAGAGGAAAGCCGCGCTTCGACGGGTCACCGACCGCTCACCCGATCTGTGACAAAAGCCCAAGAGCAACGACAGAAGCTTCAAGAGATGCTGACTACAATAGCCGCACTGACCGAGCCAAAAGAAAGCCCGGAGGCATCATCAGAACAGTGTCACGAACAAGAAACTGATGCCGACTTCCTAAGCAGAGTCCTCGAAAAGAAGGACAGAGAAGCAGCAGAACAAGCGGCTAATATAAAACAAATGGCGCTTCTCTTCCAAGACATGGTAGGGATGATGCTACAGCCGGACCCTCCAGCTGAAGACCCTCCGATCATTGTTGAAGACGATAGAGGGGAGACATCTAATCCTCCTCCGGCTCTTTCAGCAGCCAAAGAGGAAACCCTCTCCAAGGCCGCACTCGATGATTATATAGCTCAGCAAATACGAGCTCACCAGGCGAATGAAGTGGCTGGACAAGTTATCAAGACTGGACTGTTAGTTATATATATGCCCTAGAGGCCATTACTGTACATTGGATGTATATTGTAGTGGACATATATAGGTAGGACTTTCTTGCTCGACATGATAGTACGCTATCTGGTTGCTCTTTATCTTAACATGTATACTTTTTGTCTCTCTGTTACATGTTGATAAAGCCCTTAGGATGTGTAATCGACTTCCAGGACTATGATGCAGATCATACTAGCGGGGCCTGGGTAGTCCATGAGTACATCCTTCAATGTTCCTAGTCGTGGGAATATCGAGACGGGGCATCGATATTCCAGAGTAGACTAGCGTATATCTTCTCGACCCATGTGATGGGCGATGGATGATCCCATATCCATTGGTGTTTGACATCAGAGATGGTATGCGGGTGCTCAGTGGAGACTGGGTACACTGAACGGACTCGCCGAGAACTCCCAGATGGTATTATACCTCACGTCAGATGGCAGTTCTCTGGTGACACTGGTGCAGCTTAGTCTGTTGACACGAGATCGTCATAGAGTCTTGTGTGTCTCCTACTGTGCTTTGATTTCCACCCTACCACGGCTCTACTGAGTCGTGCAAACAGGTGGTTTTTGGGTACAGTCCCGATTCACATGGAGGCAATGAGCGATAGGAGGGGATTCGTTTCTCCCGGTATTGGGGGTTGATGTCGCGCTATGCTCGACTGGCCATAACAGGAAATCCCTGGCCAGGGTTGCAGTGATATACTGGTAAGAGTTATCAGTAGTTTCATGATTGTTATGGACCTCACGTCAGCATGACTTATCAAGCTACTGGGGTCTGACGTTTACCACCCCTAGGCGAGATATACGACATATCAGACGAACAGACCGGACTGTACGGTAAGTGTTACTGGTTGGATTCACAGGAGTGTGAGCGGGCTTGCTCGTCGATCTTCTGATCGCTCAATACCCGGGTGGCCATTACGTTTAGCAGACCGCTTGCGGCTTGTGGGTGTTTGATATGATCTTCACCTACTGCCGGCATATTGACGAGTCTTTAGAGTCCTACACAGAGGTTTCCTGGCTCAAGCGAAACGAAGTAGGAGCGCATATGAGATATGTGCGGGACCGAGAATAATGCGTGTATGTGATACCGTATTCTATTCTCGCGATGAATGTATCGATTGGTTGTATGCGATATAACCTAGTTATCGAATCGAGGATTGATTCGATAAGTCGATACATCGGATATTAGTCGGTCATATGCGATATGACCGGATCGTTAAATCAAGTGTTGATTTAATGATTTAATGTATAATTATATATTTGATATATTACTTTCCATTAACTAGTATTTGTTCACTTTAGATGGATTTTCTCACTTGAAGTGCACATTGTATATATATGATATAGTTTTGTGCACTAGTTTGTATCATGTTTGATGATACATGCAAACTTGGGTTTGTGTAAGACTTAAACCATGTTTAGTGAATGGTTAGGGTTTCATTTCACTTATTTATTTATCTATTTATTTTGGTTAAAAGAAAAAGGAAAATAAAATGGTTGCTTTCATACAAGAAGCTTCTTGATGCTTCATGCATCTTTGACTAAGTGACCATTTTTGTCTTCATCTCCTAACCCTAACCATTCAACTAAACCCTAGTTAATTCTCTACACTAAACCATGGTTGCAAATATGATAAGTATCATTTTATTTTCTATTTTTAATATACTTATCATATTCTTCTTCTTCTTCTTCTTCAAAAACAAGAAGAAAGCTTGCTACCATTAATGGCAACATGAGAAAAAGAGTGAGAAATCCAATTCTAAAGTGAACCCACTTCCTATTTCTTCATCCTCTACCACTTGCCAAGTAGTATAGGGCGTTTTATTCACAAGTTTCATGACTTGGTGAAGTTGGAGCTTGATCTTGAGTTGCCTCGACGTAGATCATCTTCGGCATCGAAGTCGACGACCTAGCCCGATCATTTCTCCGACGAAACCTTCGCCAGAGTCCGGATTCCGATAGGTACAGCGGAGGGACGTCATCACGGAGCCTAGGAAGTGGAGGACCAGATCTACAAAGGTTGTAGTCACTTTCCTTTAGCAATAAAGTTGTTTACTTACTTGCATCGCCTTATCATCTAGTTAACGATCCGTATTAGGGTTTGTAGGCACATGAAAAATTTGAATTGGGCATGTTTGATCTGTTGTGAGACCTCATTGGTGTGCCTAGGAACCCTACAGTAGTATCAGAGCCTAGCTAGAGCTTTAGGCGATGTGTAGACGAAGTTAGAAGTCCGATCGAACCCGGAATTCCCCGATTATAGCCTTCTCTGTATATTTTTACAAACCGTGGATTTTTCCAAATTAAAAATTCTCAGAAAATTATTCAGGAAAAACTAAGAATTACTGTGAAGTACGGACACCTAATTCAACAATTTGACCGCGGAACCGCGGCCAAACTAGGGGTTTTGCGGCGGTTCCACGGCCAAAATTGCGACTTAGTCCCTGAAATTTCATGTAATTATTCTTAGGTCCTTTCTTGTTAATTTTTTCTGTGAATATTTTAATTCCACTTAAGTGTTGAGTTTTCTAGGGTTGTATTGGGGACTCGTTGATTCGATCGGATAATTTATCTTCGTTTAAGTTTTTCCGGATATTTTAGAAACTGTTAAAAAGTTCGACCGAATATAAATACCCACTTTTTCCCCTGTCGGGAAATTTCCTAGTGTTGGATCTTTCCGTAGTTTAAGAACGTTCTAAGTAGTGCAAGTAACGCGATGGTCCCTCTAGAAGACAACAAACCTTAACTCGATTATGTGACCGTCTTGAACTGCCCTTTGAACTTTCGGGTTTGGGGCAGTACGGCGTGCCACATGTGAGGCGTTGGCTTGACCCTTCTACGGCTGGACCGTTGGTACTGAGGCATGAACTGAATGTTTTTAAACTTATTTCATGTGTTGAGCTGTATCGGAAAAACTTGGGTGTTCGATTGTTCGATCGGAAAGTTTAACATTTTCTATTTATCCGGAATGTGATACAATACTTAGAATTCACAAGTAGTTATGAGATAACTGAATGAATGTTATAAACATAGCAGTTTGGTCTCACTTGATCGGTTGCCACGAAATTTTGATGTGATCAAAAGTCCGTCGCAATCACGTAGTGTACGCGGATACTCGCCGGGTAAACTTAATAGACAGCCTCACCCCATAGCCCCGACCAAGTGACTGTAGGAGAACCCCGTCGCCAAAAAGCATCCGTTCAGATGCTCGCGGCAGTGGTGTTCCGCCTTGGTGCACTTCGTCGACGGTATCGGGGGTGCGGCCGTCTACTGAAGTTTGCGACGAACATTCATTCTGGATGCCGGGAATCTTGTTGAATTGCCCGACTTTATATTGAAAAGTGTTTTCGATAATGAGACTAAAATGCGGGGTTTATAATTGTTAGGCATGCGATGTCTAAGGAATTCATTTGGCTAGGCATGCGATGTCTAAAGAGTTTGCGGATTCCAACTGTTGTAGTTTTACACTTTCTTTTCTGCGACCGTAAGTGTAATATGTGTTATCGCCGGTTTCGTTGCTATATGTCAACGACAATTGGGATACGCATATTTACTTACGTTGATAACATGTGATGTTATGTGTTGCTGGATATGTTATATTGGATCGTCGTGTTTGAATAGCCGGGGGGTTTTTATGTGAGAAGAGTGTTTTTCCTTTTCATTCATGTAAAAACTTGTATGTAATATTCTTTTATTGGGGCACTTCCAGGTTGCGGAAGATGTCACCGTTGATGTATATTATTTACTTTTCCGCATTAGGATAGACCCAAGGAGGGGAGCACAAGTAACCGGGTTCTAGGGTCCAGTGGGAGGCCATCTCGAGGAGTCGAGTCCGGGTCTCCTAACCCTAGAATTGGTAGGGTTGCTTGCCGCTCTCGTAGGGGTCTAGGGGTGTGGGATTGGCTATTCATCACGACCGTGGAATCCGTGTTTTATACTGGCTCGTATTAAAAACACGGACGTCCTAGTATATCCAATATTTCATATGATATTTTCTGCTGCGATATCTGTGATGTGATCATGTGATTTGTTCAGATAGATATAGTATATAGTATATATGATATAATATATAGACGTTGCTTATGTTTTACACCCGCGCTAGCCCTGCCTCGTTCTGGCGTTAGTTACCTAACCTAACGGTGCAGACGGGACATCGAGGCGAATGCGGATGGCATAAGCGTACGTTATATTTATCTGTGATGTTTAGGTGGACTTAAATGATGGGACATTCATTAATGAGATTAATGAAAAAAATAAACCTAATTGATGTTGTGGAATCGAATTTCAAAATAAAACAGATTGCTACAGTTCTTGCTTTGCATCGCGGTGTTCTTTGAATAACATCCTGCACCTTATTCGATGAGGAAAGGACCGAGATCCCTTCACCGGGAGTGACTCCTTTAGCAATAACTGGCAGATGCTACACACTCGGTTTGTCTTTTGATTGCTTCTATAGTTTCTGCTTTGCACAGCGGTATATATGATATATCCTGCACCTTATTCGATAGGGAAAGGGCCGACGATCCCTTCACCGGGAGTGACCCCTTTAGCAAAACTAGAAAAGCCTCAAAAACATTCCATTTAAAACAATTTGATTCCGCAACGAGATCAAGTTCAAAGCGTTAAAGGTTTTCTTAAAAACCATTCGCAACCCTCCGTCATTTTAGGAAGTAGAGTACTTAGTATTCGTGCTACGTTTGTCGACCATAGCCGAGGCGTAGTGTGCGGTAGCTAAGTGATGTCCTCCTACACAGCATATGATGCGATTAGTTAGGACAGTCATGTGGCTTTGTTGACCTTAGCCAAGGGTCATGTGGGTGGGTCTAATTAATCACGAAATGACAGGTAGAACTTGACTAGTACCTATGATTTGTTGACCTTAGCCAAGGTCATAGGTGCTAGGGGTAAAAACCATTATCGGGAGTTTCAAGTGTTGAAATTTGCAATATGATTGCATACCTTCTATTTGATAGTTGGATCCCGATACCCACTGCGAGTAATTGTTACTCCTGGGAGAGTTTTGCACTTTACAATTAGCCGATCAAGTAGGTGTCTAGAAAGGTGTCAACGGGGTTACGCCTCTGGGAAAACGAGGTTTACTGTAATTAGGTCCGTGCGAAAGCACGGGGAACCTCCCTCAAAGTACCGACACTGGCCTGGCTGAAAGATTGGCGAACTTGTAGAGTGTAATTAATCCCGGCTAGTCTTTCCTTTTAGGGTTTGAAGGAAGATTTGATAAAAAACAGTGGGAGCCATCCTGATTAGATAAAATAAATAACCAATCTAATCTTGCAAGAGCGCATGCAGAGTGTTTTCTTTTCCCTCTCTCCAGGTAGCGACCATATCACGCCTTAATCAAGATAATAATATGGATGTATTGACTGAACCCGCTTGCTATACTGAGCTGGGGAACGTTGGTCCCGCTCCAACTTATAATTGTTATATGACAGAGCAGGAAATAGGGGAATACCAGGATTCCTATGCCGCCCAAACGAAGAAAGTGCATATAATGCATCTCCTTCGGGTATGTTCATTACAAAGAACTGTTTCTCAGTATCCTCTGCATCCTTGGTATTTGATACCGGATCAGGATCCCAGATATGTAATTTGTTACATAGGGCTACAAAAAGGTAGAAAACTGAGAACGGGTGATAAGTTTCATGAGACAGAAAACAGGGCAAGTGTTGCAGCCAAGTCTGTTGGTCACTGTCACCCTGTATTACCAATACATTGATTCTGAACGAATGTTATTAGATACCGAACCTGATATACAAAATCATATCAGTCTCTTTATTAGTAAAGAAGGATATAATTTTGTATTGTTGGATAATGTTTTGAACATTTCCTATATCAAAAGTTGATCGGTTCAGGCACGTTATATAAAAGCATTAACGTTCTAAATCAAACTACAGTTCCTAGTATATAGAACACACACAAGAGGAAGAGTTCAGAAATTAACGAATCATTCTTGAGGCATTGTAGACTAGGCCATATCAATGCGACCCGACTAGCTGAAGTTACATTTTAGATGCATATTTAAATCAGTTTGAATTTACATCTTGTGAAACTTGCCAGTCATGTCACAAAGATAAGATGACCATAGCTCTGTTTATTGGAAACAGAGAAAGAGTTTGTAAACCCTTGGGATTGATACATGATGATGTATGGAAGATCCCCTGTCTACACATGCCAAGACCGGTTCTTTGTATTTCATTACATTCTCTGATAATCTCTCAAGATTCAGACATATGTTCCTGTTGAAACACAAGTCCGAACCTTTTGAGATATTCACAGAATATAAGTTAGAAATAGAGAACCAAAAACCGGGTATAAGTATTATGTCCTATGATAAGATCAGGGAGGAGAATACTTGTGCATAGAATTCCTGGATTATTCTAAAGGAGAATGAGATTCTCTCTCAGTATTACTCCTCTGAATACACCACAGCACAACGGTGTATCAGGGCGGAGCAATCACACCCTATATGATAAGGTGTGCTCTATGATGAGTACTACTGAGTTACCTATTTCCTTTTGGGAGTTATGCGCTTGAGAAGCTGCATACCTATTGAATAGGGTTCGAATCAAATCAGTGCCTACCACTCCATATAAGATATGGTATGGGAAGAGCCTATCTCTTAAGTAAGTTAAGATTTGGGATTGTCCGGCCTATGTCAAAAGCAAAATCCGGACAAGATCGAGGCAAGGTCAGTTCTGTAGAACTGGAAAGGTTCCAGCTATACAAAACTGCAGCTGATGATTTGACAGAACCAAAGGATTCAATAGTCCCCGACGAACCTCAACTTCTCCGCCGATCTGGTAGGGTTCCTCACTTGCCTGAGAGATACTTAGGTTTCTCGATGACAGTGGGAGCGAGGATTGCATCATGAGATGATGACCCAACTAGATTCGAGCAGGTCATCGAGAGTAGGGACTCTGTAAGAATGGCTGGATGCTTAGCGATCTGAGATGGAATCCATGTACACAAACAAAGTATGGACTTTGGCTGCTATATCTGAAGGGTTAAATCCCCATCAGGAGCAAGTATATTTTGAGAAGATTACTTGGTGTAGATGGAAAAGTTGAGACTTTCAAAGCTAGACTTGTTAAAGGTTTTCATCAACCAGGTATGGATAATGATGAAACCTTTTCCAGGAACTATGCTTAAGTCCATCCAGATCCTACTTGCCATTGCTACATACCATGGTTATGATATCTGGTGGTTGGGTGCCATGACTGCTTTTCTAAAATTATGATTTAGAAGAGAACGTCTATAAGAACACAGCCAAAGAGCTTCGTAAACAGTGGGAGCAGCGGAAACGTGTGCAAGTTGCTTTACAGAATAAAGCAGGTATCGCGGAGTTGGAACGTCTGTTTTGATGTGGCAGTTGAAGTGTTTGACTTCATCAAAATGGTAGACGAACCTTGTATGTACAAAAAGGTAGTAGAGAGTAAGGTGGTCATCCTCGTATTGTACGTGGACAACATACTCTTGATAGGGAAGGAATTTCCTATGCTACGCACGGTCAATCTCCTCTTATCACAAGGATTCTCCAAATAGGATAAATTTGATACCTCCTAAATCCTGGGTATTGGGTCTATGAGATAGATCTAAATGGATGTTAGGATTCTCACTAGATGTAGTAAGATAGTATCAATCGATCCTGGGGACAATCACTGGAAAAGTTCCAGGGTGATAAGGACGACTGAATGTCAGTCGCAGGTATTATCTTTAACCTCAGTAGAGGGACGGTATGTTGGAAGTGTTCCAAGCTAGATACCGTGGCAAACTAGACGATAAAGGCTGGTAACATCGCTATTAAAGATGCTACCAAAGAGGAAGTTTGGGTGTATATTGGTTCATGAGATGAACTAGGTTCCCACCATTGTGTGACAATGGAAGTGTGGTTTTGGCCAAGGAACCATGGTCCCATCAGTGACCCAGACATAATCTGAGGCAGCATCACCTGATCATAGAGATAGTTGATCTCCAGGGTGATCGAGGTTAGGAGAGTAGACTCAAAGGACAACACGGCAGATCCACTCACAAAGGCTTTTTCCCAGAGGGAGACTTATATGGGATGGTTGAGTATTAGATACTACAACCACTGCTACAGATGACCCTAGTGCAAGTGGGAGATTGTTAGTTATATATATGCCCTAGAGTCCATTACTGTACATTGGATGTATATTGTAGTGGATGCTGGGACATATATAGGTAGGACTTTCTTGCTCGACATGATAGTACGCTATCTGGTTGCTCTTTATCTTAACATGTATACTTTCTGTCTCTCTGTTACATGTTGATAAAGCCCTTAGGATGTGTACTCGACTTCCAGGACTATGATGCAGATCATACTAGTGGGGCCTGGGTAGTCCATGAGTACATCCTTCAATGTTCCTAGTCGTGGGAATATCGAGATGGGGCATCGATATTCCAGAGTAGACTAGCGTATATCTTCTCGACCCATGTGATGGGCGATGGATGATCCCATATCCATTGGTGTTTGACATCAGAGATGGTATGCGGGTGCTCAGTGGAGACTGGGTACACTGAACAGACTCGCCGAGAACTCCCGGATGGTATTATACCTCACGTCAGATGGCAGTTCTCTGGTGACACTGGTGCAGCTTAGTCTGTTGACCCGAGATCGTTATAGAGTCTTGTGTATCTCCTACTGTGCTTTGATTTCCACCCTACCACGGCTCTACTGAGTCGTGCAAACATGTGGTTTTTGGATACAGTCCCGATTCACATGGAGGCAATGAGCGATAGGAGGGGATTCGTCTCTCCCGGTATTGGGGGTTGATGTTGCTCTATGCTCGACTGGACATAACAGGAAATCCCTGGCCAGGGTTGCAGTGATATACTGGTAAGAGTTATCAGTAGTTTCACGATTGTTATGGACCTCACGTCAGCATGACTTATCAAGCTACTGGGGTCTGACGTTTACCACCCCTAGGCGAGATATGCGACATATCAGACGAACAGACCGGACTGTACGGTAAGTGTTACTGGTTGGATTCACAGGAGTGTGAATGGGCTTGCTCGTCGATCTTCTGATCGCTCAATACCCGGGTGGCCGTTACGTTTAGCAGACCGCTTGTGGCTTGTGGGTGTTTGATATGATCTTCACCTACTGCCGGCGTATTGACGAGTCTTTAGAGTCCTACACAGAGGTTTCCTGGCTCAAGCGAAACGAAATAGGAGCGCATATGAGATATGTGCGGGACCGAGAATAATGCGTGTATGTGATACCGTATTCTATTCTCGCGATGAATGTATCGATTGGTTGTATGCGATATAACCTAGTTATCGAATCGAGGATTGATTCGATAAGTCGATACATCAGATATTAGTCGGTCATATGCGATATGACCGGATCGTTAAATCAAGTGTTGATTTAATGATTTAATGTATAATTATATATTTGATATATTACTTTTCATTAACTAGTATTTGTTCACTTTAGATGGATTTTCTCACTTGAAGTGCACATTGTATATATATGATATAGTTTTGTGCACTAGTTTGTATCATGTTTGATGATACATGCAAACTTGGGTTTGTGTAAGACTTAAACCATGTTTAGTGAATGGTTAGGGTTTCATTTCACTTATTTATTTATCTATTTATTTTGGTTAAAAGAAAAAGGGAAACAAAATGGTTGCTTTCATACAAGAAGCTTCTTGATGCTTCATGCATCTTTGACTAAGTGACCATTTTTGTCTTCATCTCCTAACCCTAACCATTCAACTAAACCCTAGTTAATTCTCTACACTAAACCATGGTTGCAAATATGATAAGTATCATTTTATTTTCTATTTTTAATATACTTATCATATTCTTCTTCTTCTTCTTCAAAAACAAGAAGAAAGCTTGCTACCATTAATGGCAACATGAGAAAAAGAGTGAGAAATCCAATTCTAAAATGAACCCACTTCCTATTTCTTCATCCTCTACCACTTGGCAAGTAGTATAGGGTGTTTTCTTCACAAGTTTCATGACTTGGTGAAGTTGGAGCTTGATCTTGAGTTGCCTCGACGTAGATCATCTTCGGCATCGAAGTCGACGACCTAGCCCGATCATTTCTCCGACGAAGCCTTTGCCAGAGTCCGGATTCCGATAGGTACAGCGGAGGGACGTCATCACGGAGCCTAGGAAGTGGAGAACCGGATCTACAAAGGTTGTAGTCACTTTCCTTTAGCAATAAAGTTGTTTACTTGCTTGCATCGCCTTATCATCTAGTTAACGATCCGTATTAGGGTTTGTAGGCACATGAAAAATTTGAATTGGGCATGTTTGATCTGTTGTGAGACCTCATTAGTGTGCCTAGGAACCCTACATCGACGACCCTATCCGGGCTGGTATGACCAAATAAGTTACCCGCCGGGATATATGATCCCTAAGTTCCATGTGTATAAAGGGACGGGGAATCCACATCAGCATGTCGCTCAATTCAGGGCCTTATGCGGCAACACCGGAGGCGACGATAAGCTGTTGCTTCGTCAATTCGTCGGCAACTTAGCAGAAACGGCCTTCGAATGGTATTCGGAGCTGCCTAACGACTCTGTCAACACATTTGCGGAGATGGAGCTGCTGTTTACACAAAGATTCGCAAGCGCCATTGAGCGCACCCCGATCACTGCATTGATCAACGCCAGGGTAAGGCCAGGCGAAACGTGGGTTCAATACGCAATACGGTTGCGAAACTTATGGTCGAAGTGCGAACAACGCATTGAACAAGCGCCTGCTGTAGGCATGTTCGTGGGCACCCTTGACCCTCAAGCGACCATCTCGCAATTCATGATGTTCTTCAAGCCGACGACTTTCCAGGCCTTGATCGACAAGTTGGCCCAAATGGATCAGATGGGTCATAGACCATCTCCTTCAAAGACGGATCCTCGGAATGAAAAAGGAAAAGGAAAAGCAACTTTCGTCGCCAATACTCAACAACAGCCGAGCAACTTAAAGCCGGTTGTCCGTCAAAACAATATGCGTCCACGCCCATCCCTTGAGGAAAGATTAGGACGTCCTTACTCGTTTCCTCAGGATAAAACGAGAAGACTGTTCGAGATGGCAATGCGCAACAGACTCATCAATCTGCCGAGTCTAAAACGTCCGTTGCAGCCAGGCGATCTCAACAAAATCCTAATTACTGCCCTTACCATCAAGCAGTAAGCCATCCAATCGAAGATTGTTTTGTTTTCAAAGGCTGGATTGAGGACCAATACCAACAAGGCAAGTTCGCATTATCCGAAAACTGGAAGGTGAACCCGCCACAACCTCATACCCCTAAAAAAGTGGATATGCCGAGGGCATCGTACTCTTTTATAGAAGAAACTCCGTAGGAGGTCGCCCTTTCAGCCGAAACTAAAAGAATACTGAAGGATCTTCACACATGCCCAGCCGTCAGGTGGAAAAGTCCGCCAGAGCCCGAGGTCATTGATGGGATGCTGAAACCACACCCAACACCGAGAATTGATAGCAGTGGGCAAAACACCCAGGCACAGCCGTCAAAGTCTTCAAAGAAAAAGAAGAAAAAGCTCGCGCAGTTCGATGACAAGCATACGGATTTGTGAAAACATATTGACACGCCAGAAGAATATAATCAGAAGGCACGGACCCGAGTCACACTCCGAGAATTCCTCAGCCACGTCCTTAAGGATGGAGATGACAACAAAGACTCGTCGGATGAACCTGAGGATTATGTGGCAAGCTGCTATATGATCTCTCACTCGTCGATAGACAGTAAAGAAGCTCCTGACGCAGAGAATCCAGGGACAGGTCCTGTACCGGAACTTCTATGGCCGTCAGACGAAATGATCGACACCTTCCTGAGTGAAATTCATCTGAAAAGTAAAGCCGAGCGAGATAGCCATACTTGAAAAGGGAAAACGCCGGCGACTGGACAAAAAGGTCGAAACACTCCTACCAAGATCAAAGTACATCCACCGCAAATGAAAGCAAGATCAAGATAAGGAAACGATTCGCCAAATCCATATCGATGGGGATGAAGCTGCCCTCTTTCAGAGAAAATTCTCCTGGCGGTATACATCTTGATGAAGCGGGCGTATATCCGAACTTCTGCTTATATCATCAGAAGATCGCACATCCTACTGAAGAATGCAACGCCTTTAAAATTTGGTGGCAAGGATACGTTGCTCACCGGCAATACTTCAAGAGGATGAAACGTAAAACTCATCGACAGCAGAAAAATGCGACAGACGAACGAGAAACTGCCGCAACGGTCCACATGGTTGACGGCAGAAGATCGCAAGCTCTCACCTTCGGGAGCAATTCTGAAGAAGAAATGACTCTCAGCCCTCCTTTCAAAGAATCCACCTCAGGAAAAGAGGAAGAAAAGAAGAGCTGTGAGAACGTTCAGCTGCGCAATCGCACGCTACCCGAAAAGAATCTCGAACCCAGCAAAACAAGGGATCAACAAAAGGGATAAGGGGAATGGAAAAGCGACTTTCGTCGCAACGCTCAACAATAGCCGAGTAGCCCGAGACCGTTTGGTCGTCAAAACAACAAGCCGCAATACCTCAATGAGAAGTTGAAACGTCCTTACTCGTTTCCCAGAGATAAAACAAAGAGACTGTTCGAGCTAAGCAGTGCACGACGGGCTTATCACTCTACCGGAGCCGAAATGCCAGCTATAACTGAATGAGGTCAACAATCCTAATTACTGCCCTTACCACCAAGTATTGGGCCATCCGATCGAAAAATGGTACATCTTCAAAAACTGGGTTGAAGACCAACACCAACAGGGCAAGTTCGCGTTATCCGAAAAACTGGAAGGTGAACCCGCCACAACCACAATACGCTCCGAGAGAGAAGGATATACCGGATGCATCATGCTCATTCATAGGGAAGGCCTTATGGACCGAAAGTCCGTAAACTAAAAATCCGCTTCAAATACGGCAACGACAGACCGAAACGTCCTTAAACTAACAGCGGACCGAAACGTCCTTAAACTAATGACGGACCACTATGTCCTAAAAATAACTGTTGACCGAGATGTCGAGAAGCTACGGCGGATCGCAGCCCCCCGAAGCTGATATAAAAAAAATAAAATAAAAATAAAAATATAAAAACGGTATGTCCATAAGCAAAATGGGCACGGATGAAAACCCAAAAGGGCTCCATGGGTAAAAACAGCAGGGCTACCGGCGAGTGTTTATGAAAACCCGAAGGGCGCAACCTCGTTATATATAAAAAAAAGAGAAGAGAAGAATAAAAAAAGAAAACGGTATGTCCATAAGCAAAATGGGCACGGATGAAAACCTGAAAGGGCTCCGTGCCTAAAATCAGCAGGGCTGCCGGCGAGTGTTTGTGAAAACCCGAAAGGGCGCAGACTCGTTAAAAGACACTCACAGGGTCCTCTCGACCTTGTAAGGAGAAACCACCCGCGTGAGATCCTTACGACTCACAAGGGAGCAATACACTTAGGAATCCTCACGATTCCTAAGGAGAAATTACACTTGCGAGATCCTCACGACTCGTAAGGAGGACTCTCTTATGGGACCCTCACGGCTCATAAGATTTGAATGTCTTAAGTTACAGAGACCTGAACCTGTTCTTAAGCAACCCCCACAACCTTCGATATTGCCCTACAAGCGGCTCAATGCTGACCCTTGTATACAATCCATGGGCGCGAATAAACATTTCCCTAGCTAAGTCCCACCCGTGACTAGAGATATGTTCGCACGATGAACAACCCTTGTAAGTCCTCTCGACTTGTAAGGAGAAAACCCTCTTGTAAGATCCTTACGACTTACAGGAGAACATGCACTTAGGAATCCTCACGACTCCTAAGGAGAAAACACACCTACGAAATCCTCACGACTCGCAGGGAGAAATACCTTTATGAGACCCTTACGGCTCATGAAGTCAAAAGCCTTAGTCGACAGGATCCTAACCCTGTTCGCTAAGTCACCTTTGTTCGATGTCGACAGAGGCAAATGATGATTCGCTCATGGCAATATTCCAGTTGTAGCGGTGCTGATGCCGAAATCGGTGTCTAATTCTAAGCTTGCAGTGAAAAGCCAACGAGCCACACATGCATACGAAATAGCCGAAATGATGGGGCAACTTGCAGCGAAATCAGCAAGTAAAAATGTATGCATACAAAAACAGCCGAAATGATTGGGCAACTCGCAATAAAAAGTAGCGAGTAAAAAACAAAAAAAAATAGCCGAAATGATTGGGCACCGCGAAGAATATCCAAAATGATTGGGCAATCGCGACCTTCGCGATACAAAACCTGAAATGATAGAGCATCGCGGAAAGAAATAAAGAAAAATGAAATTTATGCCCTACAGGTGGTATTACATCAATCCCTGTATACAATCCAGGGGCGCAAACAAAGAAGGAATCACGCCTTCCCTCCTCAGGCTCCACCAGAAAGAGAGCCAAGTCTCGACGGTTCACAGACAACCTAGAGACCATCTCAACATTCGTCTCGTTACAACAGACAATATGTCACTACGACGTTCCTTCGCAATCCAGCAGGATGCAGACGCAACGTCAAAACAAAGCGGAGTGATGGCAAAATCCCAACTCCACCTCAGCATTCGTCTCAATACAGCAGACGCAACGTAACCAAAAGAAGCCACGGCAAAATCCCTAGTTCCAAACCTCGACGGATCACCAGCAACCTAGAGACAACTGTGACATTCGTCTCGATACAGCAGACGATATGTCACTACGGCGTTCCTTCGCAATCCAGCAGGATGCAGACGCAACATCAAAACAAAGCGGAGTGATGGCGAAATCCCAACTCCACCTCAGCATTCGTCTTAATACAGCAGACGCAACATAACCAAAAGGAGCCAAGGCAAAATCCCTAGTTCCAAACCTCGACGGTTCACCAGCAACCTAGAGACAACTGCGACATTTGTCTCGATACAGCAGATGATATGTCACTACGGCGTTCCTTCGCAATCCAGCAGGATGCAGACGCAATGTCAAAACAAAGCGGAGTGATGGCAAAATCCCAACTCCACCTCAGCATTCGTCTCAATACAACAGACGCAACATAACCAAAAGGAGCCACGGAAAAATCCCTAGTTCCAAACCTCGACGGTTCACCAGCAACCTAGAGACAACTGCGACATTCGTCTCGATACAGCAGACGATATGTCACTACGGCATTCCTTCGCAATCCAGCAGGATGCAGACGCAACGTCAAAACAAAGCGGAGTGATGGCAAAATCCCAACTCCACCTCAGCATTCGTCTCAATACAGCAGACGCAACATAACTAAAAGGAGCCATGGCAAAATCCCTAGTTCCAAACCTCGACGGTTCACTAGCAACCTAGAGACAGCTGCGACATTCGTCTCGATACAGAAGACGATATGTCACTACAGCGTCCTTCCTCCAACAGGATTCAGACACACCAAAGCAAACGAAGCGAAGGCCAAATTCCTAGCTTCAGGGTCTTGACGACAACTCATATAAAACCTGAAAGGCTATTGGAGATCATCTCACACCAGCACGGAGTGGTCATCATCTCGACGTCCGTCTCGATACAGCAGACAAGATGTCACCACAGCGTTCTTCCTCCAGCAGGATTCAGACGCGACAATCAAACAACGGAGCCACGGCAAAATCCCTAGTTCCAAACCTCGACGGTTCACCAGCAACCTAGAGACAACCACGACATTCGTCTCGATACAGCAGATGCAATGCTAGCAAGCGAAGCAAAGGCCAAATTCCTAGCTTTAGGGTCTAGACGGCAACTCATATAAAACCTGAAAGACTATCGGAGATCATCCCACGCCAGCGCGGAGTGGTTATGACTCATCGGGGCTCTCCAAAATGGGCCTAACCTCAAGTAAAAAGCGGCATGGCAAAATTCCTAACGCTTGCTCTTCCGACGGTCAATCTGCCTAGGAGAATTGCTTGAAGACATCTTGTCCAGCCCCCGAAGGGATCAGAGACACGACAGTCGCAAGGCTACTCGAACAAGCAAGGTTGCCTATCGAGGAATATATCAGCCAACGCGACGGTACGACGGACAAAACCCTAGTACCACAGACCCTAACGGACCTCTGTCGTAAAGAGCAGAGGTTAACTGTGACGTTAGGATATTCTTGTGAGAAATGCTCGATTCGTCTCGACTCGTGAGGCAAAGCCTTAGGCGGCGGGGATTAAAAAAAACTGTTTCCTAAGCACTGGGGCCCTGCAAGTCGGTCCGAAATGGACTCTTGCATACTATTCATGGGTCACACTCTCCAAAGTCGAATCTCGACAGGGAGGGAAACAACCGTTTACCGGGTCCTCTCGACTCGTAAGAGGGAAAATTCTCTTATAAGATCCTTACGACTTATAAGGGAAAACGCACTTAGGAATCCTCACGATTCTGAAGGAGAAAATACACCTATGGGATCCTCTCAACCCGTAGGGAGAAAATTCTTTATGAGACCCTCACCGGCTCATAAAGTTGAAAAAGTCTTAGGCAACAGACCTTAACCCTGTTTTTGAGCCATCGCCACTCTACAAGAGCCTAAGACTAGCAGCAGTACGCTATCTACAGACCACACTTGCTAAAATCGCATGGCAAACAACACAGCAAAGAGAAGAAAGAAACAGAAATAACATCCGATTTGCATTTGATTAAGCGTTCGAAACATACCCATTCATGAGTGTGCAAAAGATTTAGTACTTGGAATAAGACAAGCTGAAATGAGAAATTTTCCCTTCATATTGCAAAAGGTTCTTACAATTATAAAGAAATAAACAAAGACATTATCCAAATGATTACAACGGCAAAACCTCAAATCCCGGACATGGATTGAGGAACTCGAAAGTGACCTTGTCCAAGACTTTCCAAGCCTGGCAAACCATCCTAGTGTGCTTCCTTTCACGAGCACGGGCGTCGGGATCCCCACTGATGTCCTCCACCCTCCGATAGGCAGCAAGAATGGCGGACTGTTGAAAGGCCTGGTGCAAGAGATCGACAAGATTGTCTCATCGTCTTTCGAGATTAGGTTCATCAGGTATACCGAGGTGCACCTTATCCTCGGCGGCATCCAATGCTCTAAGCGGCACGCCGGTACAGAATAGAGGGAGCGCTTCCCAGATCGCTCCCACAATAAGCTTCAGGAGAGGGGAACGCCGAGTAAGCAGTTGACCATTGTATACGTCGAAGCGACTCATAATTTCGGCACACTCGCGTTTGTAAATTCTCGATTCTGAGAACGGCCAAGTCGGCGGATGTCTCCATGAGAGATGATTTCATCAAGATCGTACATGTAGGCGTCCATTACTCCTGTAAAAGAAAATTAACAAAATTAGCAGACATACTGATTAAGCAAGACGATATAATTCATCAAAAAAAATAATATGCCATCTTTAACCTCCAAGATCCATGAAAAACTCTTAAGAGTTCTTCTATATGATTTGGAAAGAGTAAAGCTCCATTGATGAATTAGGAAAATACAAGAAAAATCTTTTAGAGAGCAGAGCCCTATTAATGGAACCCTAATAGGGTTCTCTTTAGATCCCTTTAGACCTATAGAGCAAAGCTCTGCTAAGTGAAACCCCAAATGGGTTTTCTTTAGATCAGGGATCTATTAAGAGTAAAGCTCTTAAAACTAATCTAATTTAATTTTTACTTAAAATTTTTTCTAGAGCTCTAACTCTTAAAAGTTCTTAAACGAAAGAGCAAGGCTCTAAATAAAAATTCTCAAGAAAAGAGATGAAAATTATCTAAGGGACCAAAGGTCCTATTTATAGGCATTGAGAGCCGTTTCAACTTCCCAACGGTTGAGATTCTGCCACCGCCGCGCTCACGTTTGGGGCCACGTAAGCGCAACGGCGGGGGGGGGGGGGGCATTTGTTTCCCCCAATCAGAGCAGAGCTCTGTTTAAGTTCCAAGGCAGGAAACGAAGCAACGCTTCTATTTTCCCAATCAGAACAAAGCTCTGCTTTGAAACTCAAATGTTAAAATAAAAGAAGCAACGCTTCAGATAACTTGCGCTCTGCGCTGCGCGCCACGTGTCAAACAGTGGTGCGCTAGCGCAGTTGCGCTGCGCTATGCGCTGCGCGCCACATGTCAAACAGTGGTGCGCTAGCGCAGTTGCGCTGCGCGACACGTGTCAAGCGCAGGTGCGCTGGCGCCAATTGCGCCAGCACTGGAATTTAAATAATAAATTATTAATTAATCAGAATTAAAATTCTAGAAAGATCTTTCCAATCTTATTAAAATAAGAAGATTATCTTCTGTAAAACAGAGGCCTTAGGATCAAAGATCCAACGGTGGGGAAATATCCCCAGATCAATCAGAGAAAGATCTCTGTAACTAACTTAACAAACCAATTGGCCCTATATAAAGGCCCCTAGACTCCAAGTCTCAGATATACAGATAGAGAGAAAAGAGAGAACCCTCTGAAAAATTTGAAAGGCAAGCCTTTGAAGAAAGAAGATCATCTTCTTCAAGGTAAAGAATTAAATTCTTGGAAGAATAGAGATGAAAGTACCTCACAAAAAAGAAGAATTTCTTCTAAAAAGATCAAAGATCTAAGAACAAGATCAAGATCTTCGATATAAAAAAAGAAAAAAAGATCATAAAGAACCAATCATAAAAGATTAAAGAAGTAATTTACTTCACCCCTAGATCTTTTGATCTATATAAAGGCACAGCCTTTTGATGAACCATTGGTTCTTGAATCTTGAGGTACAACCTCTTTAGAACAAGAAAACTTGTTTCTTTGATCTGAATTTGATCAAGATGCGCTCTGCGCTATTGGACAGTGCCTTGCACTCTTAAAATGCGCCTTTGCGCTCCTTGGATTGGCGCAAGTCACCAGAACACGCCACATGTCAATCACAGAATAATCTGCGCCTTGCGCTTCTAAATATAGCGCACCACGCTCTTCGCATGGCGCACTGCACCAGAGCGCGCCACGTGTCAGCAGCGTACTAGCGCAGCACATTGGCACAGCGCACTGCGCTAATAGACTTACGCTCAGCAGAGCGAGACACGTGTCACCTCCGCATGCGCTAGCGCCTTGTGCTCTTTAATTGGTGCAAAGCGCCTGACAAGCCACGTGGCGCACTACCAGATTATTATAAATGCTGTGCATTATTTAAAAGGGCAGAGCCCAAGTAAAAGGCCTAACAGGCCAAATATAAATGCTATGCATTTAATTAAAAAGCCCAATGCTATGCATTGTTTAAAAAGGGCAGAGCCCAAGCAAAGGCCTAACAGACCAAAGATAAATAAAATGTTGAACATTTTTCAACTGGACTTAGCCCAATTCTGGCCATAAGTCCTCAATATAAATTGAACTGAGCACAACTGCTCTCCCAATCAATTTACACCTGGTTCAAGGGTACATCTCTGAACTCCTCTGATATTTGTCGTTGTAATCCTTCAACGTCTTCAGAGAGGTGACGGGTCCCAACGACCATACATTCCTTGGACCACCATGTCCTTAAACTGGTAATCGACCGCAATGTCCCTAAACTAAACATTACAGTACAAATGCTCTTTTGTTGGATCTAAACGATCCCGTTAAGTTGATCTTAGTCTAGAAACTAGGCTAACGTGTCCTTAACAAACGTTTAAGTCGATCTTAGCCCCAAACAAGGCTAACGTATCCTTAGACGCACCCCCTTCCAAATCTAAGAAAGATACGGATTTGGACTAATCCACGTCCTACGGGCGACAACACAAATTAGTCTCCGTATACAATCCACGGGCAACCAAAAACAAAACAAACATCCACGACACGAAGTGACCATCTGGACAAGGAGAAAGTTGTTACTGCGATGCGATAGCGTAATTAACTGCAGGGGCTTGTGCCTGCAGGGAAGAGCGTCCCCACAATCAAAAACCCCTCAAGCGAGGGGGAATCTGACGAAGTCTGCTACATCGGCCGCATCCGTTTAAACCTTCGATACATGGTTCCATAAATCAACTTGGCATCTTCGGAGAGGTGGACGGATAGCACCAATTAGCATCTGCCCCTGAGATTCAGGCAAGACGTACAGTCTTCCCGGCTTCCGGAGGGGAACAACCCCGGACGCGCACTTAGCGGGATTTAGCTTCATTTTGTAATTATGGAGGATGTCGAAAGTCTCACCAAGATCTTTGGCGTGCTCATCTGACGAGATCGACTTAACGAGCATGTCTTCGACGTAAACCTCCATGTTCCTACCGATCTGTGGTTTGAACATCCTGTTGACCAAGTGTTGGTATGTAGCCCCAGCGTTTTAGAGGCTGAAGGGCATCACTTTATAGCAGTATACCCCCGATCCTTTATGAATGCGGTGAGCTCTTCGTCTGCCGGATTCATACGGATCTGGTTGTAGCCGGAGAAAGCATCCATGAAGCTGAGTAATTCGTAGCCTGTCGAGCTGTCGACGAGCTGATCTATCCGAGGGAGGGGATAGTTGTCTTTCGGGTAGGCCTTGTTGAGATCTGTGAAGTCAACGCACATGCGCCACTTCCCGCTTGCCTTTTTAACCATTACCACATTCGCCAGCCATTCTGAGTAGGCCATGTTTCGAATGAAGTTGGCTGCAAGCAACTTGTCAACTTCGTCCTCGATCACCTTTTGTTTGATCGGAGCGAAGCTTCGTTTCTTATGCCTGACGGGTCGGACCGTCGAGTCGACCCCGAGCTTATGTGAGATTACTTTGGGGTCGATCCCGGGCATATCGGCGGGCGCCCAAGCGAACATGTCCGAGTTTCCTCTGAGGAAGTGGATCAAGTCATCGCACCGGGCCTCCGTTAAGAGTGACCCGATTTGGACAGTTCGTTCATTGTCCCCTTCGACGAGGGGGACCTCTGTTAGCGGCTCCACCAGGGCCCCTTGGATTTCTTTTTGTTCATCCCGAGTATCCAAGGACCCCTGGAAATCACCCGTGCTTTCAAGGTCATCGCTTCGTTCCTCGGGCGTAGATGTCGCTGTGAAGTAAATCTTTACGGTTTGCTGGTTCCCGTAGGCCCGTCCTATTCCCCCTTGGTCGAGTGGAAACTTGATCGCGAGGTGGTAGGTCGAGATCTGGGCCCAAAGGGAGTTTAGCATCGGGCGTCCCAGGAGGATATTATAGGTCGATGGAATTCTAGCGACGATGAACTCCACTAGTACGGTTCGCGTACGGCCTCCCTCCCCGATGTTAAGTAGGAGGGTGACCACTCCTTCTGTCGGGATGGAGTGGTTAGTAAACCCCGACAGAATGTGGGCAGTCGGCCTCAGGTCCGACAGGCCGAGCCCCATACGTAAAAAGCAGTCGTAGAAAAGGATGTCTGCCGAGCTCCCCGAGTCGACCAGTATCCTTTGAACCTCGTAGCGGTGGACCTGTGTTGTAATCACCTGGGGGTCGTTGTGAGGCAAGGATATCCCGTGGAGGTCCTCGTCGGTGAAGGTGATGGGCTCGGCTGCTTTGCTTTTCTTTCGGTGGTGGCTGCTAGTCCCCTCGACCGGCATGAGGCGTCGAATCTCGCCGGCTCTAGGCGCACTCCCAGTTGATACGACCATGATTTGGTCGATCGTCAACTCGTCAGGAGGGGGATGGTTCTCTTGCTCCCGGTTTGCTTGTCGCTTTTCCCGCAAGTACTTTTCCAGGTGCCCCGAGCGAATCAACTCCTCGATGTAGTCGCGGAGCTGTTTGCAGTTCTCGGTGGGGTGTCCCTGCGAATTGTGGAAGGCGCAGTAAGGGCCCCGTGTCCGTTTGGCCGCTCTACTGGTGACCGGATGGAGCTTGAAAAATCGCTCCCCCTTTGCCTCCTCCAACAGCTCTGTCTGGGAGATGTTGAGCGGGGTATACTCCTGGAACTTTGGGGAGTACGGCTTTGGCCGGTCAACCTTCTTCTTCTCTTCTCTACCCCTCTTCTTTTGATCAGCCTGGTCGCTCCGGGGTAGGTTCGCATTTACCTCGGACTCGAGCTGGATTTCTCGCTTGTTCTAGGCTTTTACCTCGGCCATGGTCTTAGGTTGCGCTAATGAAAAGGAGCGGAGCTATTCCTTGTGCCTAAGACCCGACCTAAGGGCCGTGATGACAATCTCGTCCCGGTGCTCTGGAACCTCAAGAAGAGCGTTGTAGAAGTGAGTGACGTATCCTTTGAAGGATTCTTTGTCCCCGCTATTTATAGTGAAGAGGTAATCGACTGTCCGCTTCTGCCATCTGTTCTCGACGAAATGCCCGAGGAACTGTGCGGCCAGCTCATCGAAGGTAGAGAAGGAGCATGGCGTGAGTCCTCGGAACCAATCTCGTCCGGCGCAGATGAGAGTGGCGGGGAACGCTCGGCATTGGACGACGTTAGAGTTGCCCTTGAAGCTCATCCCCGCCGTGAACGCGTCTAAGTGGTCTTTTGGGTCGGACTTCCCGTCGAAGAGGGCCACCTTTGGAGGCTTGTTTCTGGAGGAGACGCGGACAGTGAGCAGTTCTTCAGTGAAGGGCTTCATAAGCGAGTTGGCGGCATACCTGGCTCCCTCGCTTGTAGGAAGACTCTCCCGATGTATACCCTCGATTTTCTTTTCGAGGGCGTCGAGACGGTCATGGTACCCCAAGGATTCGGCGTACTCGAAGTTATGGCCTCTCCCGCTGGCGTCCTGTGCCTGGCCACGGTTCCGGTTCCGTTCTATGAGGTTCCTCAGGTCCCCTGGTGAGGTCATCCTCGAGCCACCGTGGTGAGTGCTGTCCGCACGACCCTGTCGAGGGAGAGGGTGCCGGCCATACCTGGGAGCAGGAGAGCTGACCGACACCTCCTCGGGGGGGGACAGGAGCGCGATAGGCCTCGGGGCGGGGTGCTCTTTCATGATACCTCGGCGTGGAGCTGTGAGGTGCCCAGCGGGTCATTGAATTGGTCGCCACGGGGGATCTGTGGCCGCCGGAGATAGCGAGACGTTGTTCAGTCGTGCCAGCATGGGTAGTGTCATCTCCTCCTCTATGGAGGTTACGGTCCTGAGGTAGGGGAATGGCGACCTGGGGGGATTGTCTAGCTGTTTGGACACAGACAAGGGCATCTACGATGGACGCGAGCCTGTCGATCCGTGCAGACAAGGCGTGAACGGCGTTAGGGGGAGGAGAGGATCCGTCCGCGCCTCCATTATGGGGAGGACGGCGGCTTGTGCTGGGATCGTCGCGATGATCACTCGCTATCAGTTCGAGATCGAAAGATCAACTTTAGATGAGTGGAATTTTCGAGATTCCCACAGATGACACCAACTGATGGAGGTCTGGATCTCCTTCAGATGTTGCCTTCCGTCGATCTGCCGATAGCGTTGATGAAGGGCTGAGATTGGGTTTGAGGATTGCCTCCTGAAGCGTGTGGATCTCAATGGGCTTGATTTGGTGTGAAGCCGAGCTACTTTCAAAGAAGCCCCAGGGTGGTTGTACCATCGTGGACCCTCCGACGATCAAGTTAGTCGAGCTATTTGGGCAGAGTAGTGGCCTATTGGGTAAAAATTGCCTTACCTGAGTCGTCTGAGAAAGGGGTTTATATAGCGGCAGCCATGGGCTAGCGGCCCCAAGATTCTCGCCGGCCGTTACGCCCCTGGAGTTACGCCTGTGAGAATGGAGAGATCCCCCATTAATGGCGAGATACGCTCGTTAATGGGGGATGCGACGGCGTGGAACGTGGGATCGTGGGGTGGCGGATATCTCGCGTCTGGCGTGATTCACGGAGCTATGATGAAGACACCGGTGATCTGCATTCTAGGTCGCTCGATAGAACCGAGGAAGCCTGGCTCGGCGAAAAGCCCAAAAGAGGGCGGGAGGTCGAGCTAGTTCGGCTCCGGGATAGCTCGGAGGCGAAGGGCCGAGAAGCTCAGTATGTAGGAGGGCTCGGCGGGGAGCCATTGGTCATTTACTTGGCGAGCACAGGAATGCTCAGGGAATCCTCGAAGGTTGGGTCCAGGCAGCGGGACGATAGCCCGGAGGACGCCTCCAATGTGTAGTCCTTGCCCTGTTTCCGTATGCATCGGGACACGTCATCTGCCACATGTCATGATCCGGGGAGCTCCCACTTATGAGCATCATCAGAGACCAACACATTTGTTTGCCTTCATTGTCTATCCTTTTTCCTCGTTTTTCATTTTTTCTTTTTTTAAATAGTAACTATTTGTTTACGTGGTAGTTTAATGGATGCAGTTTTAATTTTTAACCCATCGTCTAAAGTTGGTTTTAATTCATGATCTAAATGTAGTTTTATAAGATAAATAGTTATTATATTAAACCAATTTTATATCTTTTGTGTAATTTTTCTCTCCTTTTTTATTTGATTACTTTTTAATTATAAGAACGACACAAGGCACTCAACGATGGTTTTTAAGTCCAATTGGAATTTAAAATTAAGGACCTTAAGTTTTGTGGTTATAATAGTAAAGAAGATTAAGATGCTGGATTGTATTGCAAAATATCATCTATTACCACCTCGATAGGACATGTGTGGGTATAAGCAGTTTAAATATAGCAAATACACCACTTATCTTGAAGCTTCAAATATTTTAGGGAAAATCTCCTTCATAGCCTCCACATATTTTCCATGTGATTCCAGCCCCCTCCCTTCTTTTTTTGCTTCCAACTCTCTTGACTTTGTTGACCCATAATTTATATGTTTTCGAAACAATAAAACCCAAAATTACCCATGTATTTCCATATACAAACAAACCCCGTCATGAATTGATTCCGTTGACTTTCCCATATTTCAAAACTCTTCATATTCTTTTTTTTTCTTCGTACTTTTAACCATCGTTTCAAATCACAACCCTATGTCTTCAATTGGTGAATTCATCTTACCCGTCTTCTTCAATCGCAACAATGCGATGGACAAAAACCAAACTATGGAGATTGAAAAGACCTCGATGTCATCTACTCACAATCTAGAATAAGAAAAGATGAAATCTTCCGCACATTGCATATCATAAATTGAGAAAGAGCTAGAGAAGATCGAATCTTTAGATCCTTCCATTGTTGCCATTGACAATAAAGGGGCAGACAATGCGATAAATAAAGTATTAAATGATATATCAGAATCTAATGATCTGAAAGAGAGTACTGTTGATGATTCCAGTAAAATTGTGCAAGCAATAATGCGAAAAAGGTACATACTTTTATGTTATTGTTATATTTCTACCTTGATTTATTTTTGTCAACTGTTATTTTTTAATTCCTACCTTTATTGTTTCCATTTTACTTTTAATATTTTCTTTCTACCTATGTTACATGCTTTCTATTTTTATTCTATTATGTCCACCTTTATTCTTTTTTTTCTTCCTCTATAATTTTTTGTATATTTACAAATTATATTATGCTGTTAATGTTTACTTGTTTTTTATGTCCATTTTATAGGGAAAAGTCAACACGTCTTAAAGTTAATACTGATGTACGTGCATATTGCTCATTTATGCACGCACATCAGTATTATTACTGCAGAATATCCCTTTTAGATTATATCTGAAGTTTGAACCTGTTCCTCCTGAGGTATCATTACTAGAGCAAATCATTTCGAACAATATTTATTATGCAGATAAGTTTCATTTTAAAGGAAAGCTATATACATTTGATGAAGAAATCTAAAAAGATTCTCTAAGGTTGTTTTTAATAATAAAATTTCAGAGCCGACCTCTGCTTTATCAAAATGGTATAAAATACTAAAAATTTCAAGAAAATCCCCAAAGGGATTTAATATTCAGAGCAAAGCTCTATTAAACTGAAAATAAAAAAATCCACAAGAAGGGTCTGATATTAAAATTGCCAGAGCAAAACTCCGATCTCAAGAAAATCCCCGAAGGGGAAAGATCTAGATCAGAACTAAATTCTGTGATAAATCACCTGTGCAAAGTTCTGATTAAAATCTCAAAAAAAACCCCAAAGAGGAAAGATCTAGATCAGAACTAAGTTCTGTAATAAATCACCAGTGCAAAGCTCTGATTAAAATCTCAAGAAAAACCCCTAAGGGGAAAGATTTAGATCAGAACTAAGTTCTGTAAATTCCCGAAGGGAATATGTTAGAGCTAAGTTTTATAATTAAAAATGAAGTAATTTTCCAAGGAGAAAACTCTTACCAAAGAAAATTTTGGCAGAGTGAGTCTACAATATAGATCTAGAAAAGGGTGCAGAACTAAGTTTCAAGAAAAAAGAGTTAAGTTCTAATGGAGAATAACATTCTCGAGGAAGAAGATGAAAGCGCGGCAGTTGCTTAGGGCGTGAAGCCCTATTTAAAGGGATGGGGGTCGGTTCAGATTTCCCGAATCCCAAGTCGAATAGGATGGCTCAAAATTGTACACCGTTGCACTCACGTATAAACCACGTAAGAGCAACGGTGGGGGGCATTTGTTCTCTTATTAATTAAACACAATAATAATAGTTAAGCTCTGCTTAAACACAATAAGGCAGCGCCTCACGTCGTCCCCACGTAAGCGTCAACGTCAGCCTCTTAGAATTAAATCCTACAGCGGCGCCTCACGTGACGTTCACATGAGTGCTGACGTGCAAAGCACGTGGTGCCTGTTATATAATAATTAAATTCTCAGGCGACGCCCACGTGCTTAGCACGTGAGCGTCAACATCCAAATTAAAGAGAATATAATTAAATTCTATTATGAGGAAAATATCTTCCTGATCTTTTTAAATAAAAAAAATATTTTTTTTTATTAAACCGAGAGTTGTTGGATCAAAGATCCAATAGGAAAATATTTTCCTAATCTTTCCAAATGAGAAAAATATATTCTGAACCCTTGGATTAAAAAATCCAATGGTGATTAAAAATCAACGTTTGATAGAATTAAATTCTATATATGGGAAAATATATCCCTAATATTGTTAAAAATATTCTTTTAAACAGAAACCCTTGGATTAATGATCCAACGGTGGATAAAATCCTAAAATAATTTTTGAGACCAATTAAATCAATTGGTGTGTCTCAAATGAGAGATTTTCTCAAACTAATCAACAGTTTACAATCCCTATATAAAGAACCTGAGACTTCAAGTCTCACAAGAAAAGAACCCCCCATACGCTTCTGCAAACAAAAAGATAGAACCTGCAACTGAGAACTCAATTCTCTTTCAAAGAAGATCTCCTTGTTCTTTCAAATCCTAAGTAAAGAAAAAGTAGAGATAAAATATATCTCCTTTACCTAGCATAAAAAAAAGGGTTCAGCTTTTCATAAAAAGAACTTAGTTCTTTTTCTAATCTAAGATTTGCAAAGCAAATCTCCCTACAAGTTGAAAATTTAATTCTCATCGGGGAGATTTTATTCTTCAAACTCAAAATTCAGGGAAAAGAACTAGATTAAAATAAGAAAAGAGAAGAGAACTTATGCTTCTAGGAATTTAATTCTTCTGCAAGCAGGGTTTAACCCTACATAAAAGAACTTAATATAAAAAGAAACTTAGTTCTCCAATAAAAAAAATATTCCAGATCTTCAAAAACAAAGATCTTGGTGATCATTAATGGCCAAAATGTCGTTAAAAGAGATTCAATCTCTAAAATAAGGACTTGGCACCTCACGTGAAACACACGTGAGCGCCCAAAAGATTCCCTTAAATGGAACTCAGCGCCTCACGTGCTTCCTACGTGAGCATCCAAATAAAAGACCCGGCGCTGCACGTGCTTCCCACATGAGCGACCAAAACAAAAGAACGCTCAGCGCCTCACGTGCTCCCCATGTAAGCGCCATACTAAGTGCTTAGCACTCCATATTCAGTCAAAATGACTAAGTGCTTAGCACTGATTGGGCAGCGTCTATATCTCAGCGCCTCACGTGCTCCCCATGTGAGTGCCATACCAAGTGCTTAGCACTCCATATTCAGTGAAAATGACCAAGTGCTTAGCACTGATTGGGCAGCGCCCATGTCTCAGCGCTTCACGTGCACCCTATGTGCGGGCCATACCAAATGTTTAGCACCCTATATTTAGTCAAAATGACTAAGTACCTAGCACTGATTGGGCAGTGCCCATGTCTGAGCGCCTCACGTGCTTTCCACGTGAGCGTTAGAGCCACAAACCAAGTGCTTAGCACTTCTGAGTGAAACAAAAAGAAAAACCCAAGACCGAGTAGACCAAGCCTAAATTAGTTAATTCTTTGAAATCTTTTGCAGCTGAACCTGAGCGCTCTGTTGTTGGATCTCAACAAAAATTTGATGATCCCTAATATGTTGCTAAGTTGATCTTAGTCTCAAATAAGGCTAACACATTCTTAGTAAAAATAAATTGAGCCCAAATGCTCATATATTTAAGTTGATCTTAATCTCAAAATAGATTAACGGTCCTTAAATAAAATAAAATATTTTTTGAACTAAGGGAACATACAATTTAAGTACAAACCCAAATCTAAAATATACGGATTTAGACTGATCCGTGCCCTACGGAAGACGACATATACTAGTCTCCGTATACAATCCACGGATAACCAAAATAAACAAAATAACATATGACACGAATTGAACTACTAGAGCAGGAGAAAGTTGTTATCGTAACATGATAATGTAATTAACTGCAGGGGCTACGCCTGCAGAGAAGAGCGTCTCCACAATCAAAAACCCCTCACAAACGAGGGGGAATCTGATAAAGTCTGCTACATCGGTCGCATCTATCCAAACCTCCGATATACGGTGCCATAAATCAACTTGGTATTTTCGGAGAGGTGGATGGATATGTCCAAATAGCATCTGCCTTCAAATTCAGGCAAGACGTTCAATCCCAGTTTGTCTCTGTTTTCGGCGGTAAACAAACATATTTGCATGACTCAGTAGGGCCATGGTAGGGTATAATTAAAGTACAGTGAGAACTCATACAAGGCAAATGACGATCTTAGGTCAACAGATTATCCTATACTCATATCACCAGAGAACATCCATCTAACTATAAATATAATACCATCTAACTAGTTCTCGGCGTGTCTGTCTAGTATAACTCATACCCTAATGATCATCTGTATACAATCTTTAGTGATATACACCAATGGCTGTGAGACCGGCCACCTCCCCTCTCGAGAATAAGAAATGTATATAATAGTTTACTCTGGAGTATCGATACCCAGTCTCGATACTCCCACGACTAGGGACATTTAAGGATGTGCTTATGGACTACCCAGTTCCAATAAATATGATCGCTATCATAATATTGGTAGTCAAGCAAAGATCCTACAGGTTTTATTATTATGTATTAGCGATACGTAATAGCAAGTAAATTGTATACACATGAATGATAAAGACAAACCAGATAGCATACTATTATCTCGAGTAAGACTGTTCTACCCATATAGATTCTCCCTCAATAATCATAATAGCTTGCCTGCAATTACAATAATTGCCTAGATAACACTATATCCAACATATACCAGTTAACTATGCTTTGGTTGCCAGTTTCAAAATTTGAAGTTCCTCGACTTGTATTCAGGCAAGAATTTACAGTGCATTTTTTAATTTTCCTACCTGTAATGTTATCTTCGTATACTAAAATATTTCTTTTTTCTTTTGAGCCGTTCTTTCTACCTTTATAGCCTACTTTTTTATCTTGAAAAATTTATAGTGAATTTACAGTACTATTGCTTTTTTTTTAATTAGGCATACCGATAACTTGGAGGAAGTGAATAAAGTTACTTAGGCCACATTAATCCACAGAGCTACATTAGAAGACGTAAAGGTGACCAAGCAATTTTTAAATCCGGATAAAATTAGAAACCGTAAAGTGCGTTTTAACGCATTCTTATCTGGAAACGCTAATCTCTTAGCAGTTAATTATTTTCTTTAACATATTCTTGATTTCTAATATATCATTTTAGTTTTAATAATATATTATATTTTTTTGAACACGGTAATTTTTTTATGATATGACTGAAATAAGGGTTCCCATGCTCAAAAGGTGTAATTTCCCACCGTATACAAACTGGATCCTTCCAGGAGCAGAATGTGTTGGATCCATAAGGATAAAAACAGCTAAAAATTTGGTGTTAGAAGACAGTCTAATGGTTGTTGGTAATGATTTCCGGATTCAAGAGGAAAAAATATTAAAGGTTGATGATAAAAACATTGGGAGACGAAGTAAAAGATTAAGAAGAATAAATTATTTTTATCTTAAACCAATACCTGAAGCAGCTAACGATAAAATTATTAAAAGAATGAAAGTAAGTGATCATTTATATTTTCTAGTACCTTTAAGTTTTTGTTTTTACCATTGCTCTTTGTTTTATACCTTTATCTTTTTGTTTCTACCTTTAATTTTTCGGATCTTTCTACTCTTATTTACTTTGCAGAAATAAATTAAATTATTGGAAAAACAAGTAAATCATTACAAGTATTTACTTAGTAAACGTGAAGAGGAAGTGGGACTACGTGATGCTTTATATAATCATGATCTTGGCGATATTGCACTTTCAGACGCAAAGGTCCCGGAAATAGAACAAGACAGTGAGAAAACAATAGACAATGTAAATGAAGACAAAGATTAATTGAAGTTAGCAGAAGAAGTTCACTTTATTTAAGACAAAGAAGAATGCGAAATAAAAAAACACAATAAAATTGAAGAAAAAGAAGATAACATGAATTTAGCAGAAATAGTTAAAAAAGAAGAAGACAAAAAGGAAAATGATGCAGTTACATATAAACCTATGCAGCCGACTAGAACAAGAAGGAATGGATTATTTAATGAACCAAAGTTAGAAAGGGAAAATGAAAAAAATGGAAGTAGCTTGGTGGAATGAATAAAGAGAGGAAGAAATAGGAATAAACCTGCAATACTTGCTTCTACTTTGTTTGTAACTAACAAGGAAACAAAAAAATTAATATTTTCAAACTTTGATCTTATATGTAGACTGCTGATCTTTTCTGTTTACCATTAGAGTTATATTTATACCTTTATCTTTTTCTGTCAACCTTTACTTTTTTCTTCATACTTTTATTTGACAGCTCCAGACTAAAATAAGAAAACAAGCTAGTACGCGTAATGATGATAAGAATGTGGATAAAACTGCATCAACTGATAAAATTAATGTCACTAATGCTGTTGCCAAGGCTGATACGAATGTGGATAAAACTGCATCAATTGATATAATTCATGTCCCTGCCACTCCAGTCAAATAAAAGTTGTTGCAAGTCCACTTCAAATTATATTTTTGGGAGATCAAACTCCTACACCTAAAAAACCTGATGATTAGCTTTGTTTATACGCACCAAGAAGATTACATATTGCAGCCAAACGGAAAGAAGAAAAACCTCCTTTTGTTAGAATTAAAAAGGAATTGAAATATTTGACTGAGCTTAATAAGGGTGTTCCGGATACAGTAGATTTCGATTTCTGGTTTGTGGATAAAGATTGGATAGCATTTATTCATAATATGATAGATTATCCAGGGCGTAAAATTATTCCAAAAGAAGACAGAAACACAATTGATCAATTCTTAAATCGAGTTGTTTATTCGTAAGTTTCTTATTACCTATACTTATTTGTACATACTTTTAGAAATATGTTTATACCTTTAATTTTAATAATGTCACATCCGGTCAATATTGACGATTGGTGGAGAATATATCAGAAGAGTCATATTCTAAATTTACTACGAGGTGGTTGGGTGGATGACCCTGCAAGTATTTTAAATTTAATTCGTCCATTCACTCTGTATTCGTTAAATTAATTCACATTCAACAATAAATAATGAACATATGTTGTGAGCTTTTTGATCAAGAATTAATGGGAAAGTATGGGGATAACAAGAAAATTTTGGTATAGTTCACACGTGGTATTAGGTAAGCAACATTCAGATTATACCGTTATTGTTTTCTTTCTACCTTATTTCTTTTATTTATATATCTAGTTATTTAATTTTACTTCTAATGTTTTAATTCTATCTTTAAATTACAGCAATACTTTGGAAGCGTAGTAATGTCTCCTGAGAATAATTACAATACACATGTAAAAAAATCAATGGAAAAAGACATCGTATTTTCCCCCATATGCAGTAAATAACATTGGCATCTCCTGGTCATAGACAAATTAAACCAGGAAAATTTACACTACAGTTCTACATGTCACACTAGTTATGGTAACACCGCGAAGCGTTTAGTTAAATGGTTGGGAACACAATATGCTCGTACATAAAAGGATGAACCGCTATAGATAGTTTTAAATTCAAGAAGCCGACGAGTAAAAAACAGTCAAATGGGTAAGGAAGTTCGTTTAAATTTAACTTTCTTACTGTAGTTAATTGTCTTTATTCCTATAGTTATTAATGTCTATTCAATTTTAACTTTCCAGATATGACTATGGTATTTATGTGTACTTATATATGAAAACTCTAAGTACTGGTGGAAATATCTTGAATACATTCCCAGAAGATATAACTCCAGAGGTATTCAGATCAAATTTAGCTGCCACTCTTCTTAAAACGAGTTGTCTGGATAATAATAAGAACATAATTGTTGATGATGACGATCCTTCATTCTTTCCTTGAATAGAAGGTAAAATAGAAAAAAAATAATCATATTTTGTGATTTTGCATCTGGGTGATATAACATTTATATTTAATTTTTTGTCATATTTGGCTCGAAAATATCGTTTGCGATTTTTTCACTCATGTTTATCTTGTTTTCTATCATAATTATCTTGTTTTTAAATTTTTCAATAATTATATACCACATTTATTAGGTTAGATACTATATTTATATTGTTTCTTGCTATAATTCAAAGAATATCATATTCTGTGATTTTCGTGCCATAATTACGTTACTTTCTACTATATTTCGATGAAAATTATCATTTTTTTAGTACTACTTTATTTTGTAATTTTTGAGGTATCAACCATCTAAATATTTGTACATATGTTCAAAGTAGGAAGAAATGTCTAACAGTACAAATCAATGTTTAACAGTATCATGAAATATCTCAAAATATAAAGAAATGTTTAACAATATAAATTAATGTTTAAAAGTAGCACGAAATCTCTCAAAGTAGCACGAGATATTTAACAACAATACAAATATTCAATCCATTATTGGCGCATTGCAAGTAAGACGGTTATGCCCTTCTGTATGACACCTTGAACATTTGAGTAGTCTGATATCTTCAGTCATATTATGGATTCTCCTTATTTTATTCCTACCACATCTTTTTTCTTGTAACAGGCGGACGCAACTCCATTATTTCATCTGTCACCTATATATACAAAATCTAAAATTTAAGGTAGATAGAACATATTAAAGGTAAAAAATAAATCTTTGAATAGAAATAAAATTTTACCTGGGTTTGTCATTGCATATTAAAGAAAAAGTTTAGCAATTTTCAAAGCTTATTGATACTCGGGGTTTGTCATTATCAGGGACCGGGTATATTGAAAACTGGTACAATTTTCTAAACGCCTCCATGGTAAGATACCAGTCAGCGTATAATTCCACGCTTCTATGCATGAAATCGATTGTTGCACATGCATGTTTACATGGTATATGCTTTACATCCCACTCTCTACATATGCAACTACGACAATTCAAATCAACTTTCACTGTTCTATAATCCAAAACTTCGAAGATATCAGAAGTAGATTCCATAACCTTGAGAGGTTCAGCTTTTTCTAAATTTTAGTTTACATGAATCTGTACTTCTGGACAGTAGACATTTGGCCACTTATTTGCTAAATTTCGACGTTCATTGATGCGTTCTATAAGCTGTATGCATATGTGATCTACTAGTTGAAGTACTAGAAGCAATCTAGCATCCCTGACCCAACTATTCAATAATTCAGCTACATTAGATATGATGTGGCCATATCTTAAAATGAATGAAATATATCAGTAAAGATATGAAGAAAAATGTAAAAATAAAATGTAAAGAATAAAGGTAGAAATTAATTCATAAAAGTAAAAAGAAACTGTTATAGATATACTAAAGAAGACATATTACAAATTTAAAACGTGACAATAAAAATACCAAAGTTGGAAGGATAAATCTAAAAGAGAAAAGAACAGTTTAAAAGTAGATAATAATAGCTCATTCCTGGAAATAGCGAGTTAGCACATTTTTCAGGTTGATAATCCATCAGAGTATCAAAGGCCAATGTCGTTGAACTTTGAATTTTATCACACTTCTCTATGAATTCTGTCGTTGTATATTTGTAAGCTGAATTTTGCAGCATCTTGATAAATATCTGTACAGTTTTTAGGTTAAATCTTTTTTCCCTAAACTTGTGTTTATAATTTTTCTCCAAATGTAACAGACATCTTGCATGTGCTGCGTGACCAAAATACTTGTTTACATCATCTTTAATTCCCTTGTCAGCATCAGAAACAATGACTAGTTCATGGGTTGGATTGTATAGGTGTCGGAACAATATAAAAGATCAAATAACATAAGAGAAACCAATCCCAGTTGGACTCATTTTCAACGTCACAAACACAAAATGCTAAAGGAAATATACCAATATCTTCATCATAACCTGTAGCAGCAAGAAGTGTTCCTTTATAACGATCTTTTATAAATGTGCCATCCAAAAATAGTAGTAGACGACAACCAGCAATGAAACCTTGATGGCACGCTGCAAAACATAAAAATATCCCCATAAACCGATAATCACCATTTTTTTTTGAATTTCAATAATACTATCAGAATAAGTTTCTTCGATTTTAGTTTGGTACCTACAAAAGGAAAACTGAAAATTAACATACAGGTAGAGAGAAAACTCTTAAGGTAAAATTAAAATATCAAAGGTAGTAAGTAGAGACTACAGATAAAAATACAAAAGCAAAGTTGGGAAGAAAATATTGAAGGTTAAAAGTGACAGAGTAAAGATATAAAGAAAACACTAAAGGGCGAAAGGAAAACACTTAACGTAGATTGAAAATATAACGGTACAAACGAAAGTCATACCATCTTAACAAATCATAAGAATAACGCGCATCACCATAGAGTTCTTCTTGAGCTCTTTCCTTTCCCCACCATGCTTTATGATAATTAATTTTCACACCATTATTTAAGTGTATATCTTTCTTCGCGTCAATAGGACGATATAGCGGTTGTTGCTTCAGTGTAGTCTGTATTACCAAAAAAATCCAACTTCGAGATGCTCTAGAGTGATCATTAGTACAAATACCACCTCCACAAGTGTGGATACCATCAAAAGTTTTAAAAGAAAATTTGGTTGATCTCGTCAAAGGTGAAGTATGTAGCCTCCACTTAAAATCAGGTTCTCCATTCTTTGCACAAATAACTGTCATTCTTTTAGGATCATTCTTCAAGAATAAATATACAAATCTTTAGCTGCACAGAGAGGTGTCAACCATACCTTCACAATGCTATAATATATCAATGCCATCCTTACTTCCTTTATACTCTCGAATTGTTGCACAACATCGACAATTGCTGAATGTCACCATGCAGGTATTCGGAGAGAATCATTGACTATTTCATCGCTTCTCTAAACATATTGACTATTTGTTGATTGCTTACTTTTGCAGACTTTTGTGTACTAATAGATGAACTTAAAAAAATAATGGTTTAAAGATCACTATATTAGACTTTAAAATACAGCAAACGATGAAAGATCACTAAAGATAGAAATAAAACTGTAAACATGAAGAGAAATAACTAATGGGGGAAATAAAACTGTAAAGATGGAGAATAAATAAAAGTCGAAAACAAATGTAAAGGTATGGAGAACATTTTAGAGGGCGAAATAAGATAGACATTTACTTACATGAGTACTGTTTCCAACAAAATCTGTAAGTTCAAATAAACTAGTTTTCATTTTCTTTTGTATTTCAAGCATGTACTGTAATTCTTGGTCGGAGTACAAGCTTAAACTGGTATTTGGACTGCCCGGCAATGAGTAACGGAAATTGAACATTCATGTAATTCTTTACCTCCTCGTTTATGTCGTACATAATTCGTCCATGATGGAACTTTACCAACCGACCGTTTCCTTTTACATCATTAACCAAGCCCGTCATCGAAAACTCATTATCCATTAGTTTGAGAAGAAATGAGTTCTGAAAGTAAATGAGATCTGAGAAAAAATGAGATCTGAGATGAAAAGAGAATTGGGTTTTGAAGATGAAGGGGCAAAAAAATGTGTTTTTGGGTTTAGAAGGGAAAATATAGTGAGAGAGAGAAGGGCATTTTCGGGTTAGAAAAGGTAAAATACGGGTTGAAAAAGCCAAGGGAGGTGTAGGGGCAAAAAAATCAAGAAATGATATACATATAAGTTGAGAATATATCGGGGCTATGTAGGCAATTTTCCCAATATTTTATTTAGGGAAATTTCACCAAAACCACACCATATAGCATATGTTTCCAAAATCACACTTGAGATTTTTTTCGTGTACAGATACCCCTAAGCTTTCTTGGTCGGGGAGATCCTTTGGACACCATTTGATAACTCATGGAGTCATCTGCTGCAAGGTTTATTGTTGTATTAAGAATATATTTTTCCGACAATTGTAGGAGCTGGCTTTCAAATTGTTCATATGTTAATATCGTGTTACCGGTTGCATATATCTCCTATTTTTTTCGTTTCAGTTTTTCACTCAGGCATCTGGATTTCCTCTTTAATTTTGCATTCGGAGGATTTATTTTGTAACAGAATCTTGTCTTGAACTTCAAAATGAAAAGGATCATTTGTTAAAATCCCTTTCAATTCATAATACCAGCTTATCTGATTTTAAAGTTCATGTGGTATTTACAACATATAATATTACTGCGTAGCGAGATGAGGGTCGGAGATCTTGAGGTGCGGCATCTGTGATGACGTCGATGACAACATGGCCTTTGATGATGGCAGCGATTAGAATTTACCGCTGCGGCGGCGATGATTGCTTGTCGCCTTTGCTGGTAGATTTGTGTTGTCGAAGTCTTCCGATTTCTGATGGAAAATTCCAATGACCGTGATGTTTTACAAGTACAGCCTTTCAAATACCAAAAGCTTAAAATGTAGCTCAATAATTTGTGGTTTTATTTATCCGGGCTTAACTATTTGTCGTTATTCATCCATTTTTTTAACAAGGTTACATAGTACGGTAATCTTGATTTACATGTTTTAGACAGGCTATATATCAAATTTATAAGATTTGAAAACATCTAATACATTCATTAATTAAGCATGCAAAGATGTTAAAATCTCATGAACTGTGATATACTGCCTATGCCATAGTTATTAAATTAGGGCAGTAAATCTGACTAAGTTGACTGTCCGATCAATCTGATGAGAATGCAAATGCGGGACTCACAAACACACGGCATCGAACTCCACCATCCAAACAAAGCTACGTTCATATGTTAATATCGAGTGCTTGAGTTGTGCTCTGGAGAATTGAAAGCCACATTCTCTCACCCCACATGATTCTAGGTAAGCTGTATGATTTCACTTGTTTCTCTTTTTCCTCCTTCTCTATGATCTCTCCTCTTCTTGTAGTTTCATTTATCATCTCCCTGCTTAGAATTCAAGCTAGCTAGCTGGTACAATTGTTAGTTGATTTGGCTTTGATATGCATGTACAAATAATTCCATGCTTCGACTATCGTCTTTCTAATGATTGTGGAAAACTTTACAAGGTGAAGTTTGTGTGTGCTCATTATTCAGACGCTAAATTTTATAAAGCACCATCAAAATTTTCAGGATTTTTGAGATAACACCATTGAACTCTAAAATCTAAAATGGAATGGCCATAAGAAAGTCTACTTTTGTTAAAAAATTGGAGGGTATTTTCATTAAAAATATACCAAATTCAATTCATTTTGGAGCTATTTAGAACATATACACGGTTAATTTGGATTTCCCGGTCCATTCGCGCCTTGAACGAGTTAGTGAAAGTAGCATTTTCAAACAACATTGTTAGTTCATGGGGTTTTGTTGTGTTTTTAGAGCTCGATGGTGCTATCTCAAGAACTCTGAAAGTTTGATGTTGCTTTTTAAAATTTACCCTTTTTATTGACTATTATTTTTGTTCGTGTATGATCTTTAACACAACCGGTTTGGGTTATTTCATTAATCATCAGTTCAACTTTTCACCTGTGCAATGTACTGGCCTATGTTGCAACGTATATGTATAGGATTCATAATCCATTATCAGGTTCGTCGATAACATATTCGAACTCTTTCTGGCATGTTTTAATGTATTAACAGCTAGAACATCAGCAATCTACGTACCAACACAAACAAATTGATTTTCTTTTCTTAGTCCGGTCATTAAAATGATGATCTTATGTGATAATTTATATGTATTTAAACAAAAGAGATGCATCCCAACGAATCGTATACTAGATTTTTTGAGAAATCGCGTATCTGCGTTTCGTCTCGTATGGATCCGAATCCATGCTACTTACATACTGACATGATTAGATTCCAGGATATTAGAAATCCTAAAAGTTCTGTGGAGACAATATATATACAGTTTTAAATTGTCACTAAATTCGTATCTTCATACGGATATAAGAGTTGTGGAAATGAAATACTAATGAACCCAGAGTATCGGCACATGTACCAATTTATCACTGTTACAGTGTGCGTCTACCCTGGATCTTTGAATAACCAAATGACCTTCTGTGCATGCTTTTGCCAATATGGTCATTGTTTTGCCCCTCTAACTGCAGTTTTGAAAAAAATTAGTGGGAAATGGGAGCCAAAATTGTGGTGTGAATCAAATTGCAGAGTGAAGTATGTTCATGTTTGTGTTTGCTTATGTGAAATTCGAATATTTCTAGGATCAATCTTAATGACAACGAATGCGCTCAACTTTTCATACAGTAATTCAAAGAATATATTCCTATGTTAAGCGCTTTTCCTTGTTCTACTATATATCACTTGAGATTAACATTGAAAGAAAATAAAAATTCATAGCCATATATATATATATATATATATATATATATATATCGGTTAAGTTTTGGAAGGAAATTATTCGGTAAACTCAGAGTACTGATATAGGAAATTCATATGCCACATAAGTATCAGGGAAATGCAACCTATCCCCTCCTACTTCCCACTTGTTTCGGAGAGCTCTTAAACGAAGTGATTTTCCCCATTCTTTGTGTATGAACCTGTGTCAAACAAGACTATCGTTGGTTGTCACAATGATATAAGCTGAACCTTTAGTTAGCTAGTGAGCCATAAAAAGATTCACTTATTTCAAATTTCAACAACAGGAGAGGCCGGGCTTGGAGTAGCCCATTGATGGGGCTTGAAGTAGCCTAAGGGGGAGACTGAAGTTTGTCACAAAAAGGTGCAGCAGTGAGATGAGTGTTTTAATTAGAATTGTGGTTAATTTGGTGTGTACGCTTTGGTGGTGGTGTTTGTTGTGTGGATGTCTCATGCTTTGCCTGGGCTTATGTTGCATGAATAACATCAGTTTAGATTGTCCTTGTGTGATGTGTGCATTCTGTAGTTTACTTTTGAGTCAATAAACACTTGTATGTTTTGTGTGTGTCATTTCTAAATAATCTCCGTGTATTGTACTTCTGAATGATGCAATGTTATGATTCTGGGGCTTTAATTCTGTGGAAACTAAGGACCTGTTTGTTTGTGAGGAGTTTGCGAAATCTGGAGTTGGAGCTCCTGATTTTAGTTCAGACTTAGAACTTTTGTATTTATTTTTGTCAGTAAAGTCTATAATTTAGAAGTCCTAATTTTCAATGTAGCATTTACAAAATTGGAAGTTTGAAAATGGAGGTTTTTTTGGGGAGGCTGCAGCTTGTCACATCAAATACCATTTGTTTTTGTAAATATTTCTCTTCTCTTAACCACCCTATCGAGGAACTCCTAATTATTTTAAATGCCCTAACAAATTGTTTACCCAAAAAATTAGTTTCGACTTAGAGTGTTGAACGACAGTGAAACTGATAAAGCTCATAAACGAGTATTTCTCAGATCACGACACGTAACGGATGACGTGTCATCCACGTAAGCCCGCTAGACTCCTGGGGGCTACGGAGCTGGAATAAGTATGATGCATTAGAGATATTCTTTGGCACCTCGTCTCTGAGTTTGCATCCGACCTTTTGGAGATCTCTCGGGAGTACCTTCCCTATTCTCCTAGCAACCAGCCAACAACTCACCTCCGAGCAATCCAACAGCTGAGTTTCTTCAGCCTTCTCGCTTGCTCCCGAGCAATCCTATAGCTGAGTTTCCTCGGCCTCCTAGCTATCCACCGAGCTGAGCATTCTCGGCTTCCCTATTTAACTGAGAGCACGGAGCCCAAGCGCCCCCGTAACGGCTCCGTGTATCTCGCCACGACGATATCTCCGCCGCTCCACGACCCGCATCTCGCGCTAGCGTATCTCGCCATTAATGAGCGCATCCCGCCATTAATAGACATGTTTCGCCATCGATGCGAACGTGACACAGAGGCGTAACGGACGGCGAGAATCTCGCGCCGGTTCACCTCATGTAACCACTATATAAACCCCTCCCCCTGACGACTCAAGTAAGTGGAATTTATTCCAATACGCCGCTACGGTGTCTTTATTCCTCGGTACTTACTTGATCATCGGAGGGTCCTACGGTGGTTTCCCACTCCGGGACTTTCCTTGCAGGTAGCTCGGCGTCAACAGCATCCAACAACCGATTGAGATCCACACGTTCAATTCTCACTCTCAATCACAATCGTTTAGAACCGCTTGGAACAAGATCGACGGAGGACAACATCTAAGAGAGATTCTGACCTCCATAAGTTGGCGCCGTCTGTGGGAAACCTTTCTTCTCCACTCAAAAAGTTGATCTTCCGCCTCCGATTCAATGACAAGCGACAACTGCAACGATCCCAGCACGAGTCGTCCCGTCCTCTACAACGGGGGCGGAAATGGCCCTACTCACCCTCCTAACGTCATCAACGCCTTATCCGCTCGAATCGACTGGCTCACGGAGATGGTGGATGCGCTCGACCGCATCCAAGCGGCCTGCCATGCCCACCAAACCGCAGCATCCCCTCCCTGGGGTGACGACGTGCACAAGGAAACAGAAGGGCACACTCAGGCACTTAACCTCACTCGCGCTCATCTTGATGTGGCCGAACACCGGGGTGCCGGTTCCGGCAGTCATGGCCTGCATGCGGGAAATGATTCCATGATCCGTTGGGCGCCAGATAGCTCGACACCCTGATCTCAGGGGAGACCAGGCTATCACTTCAACGCGGGCCGCGCTTTCTCTCCCCCTGAGGAAGTGTCAGTCAAATCGACTGATTCTAGGCTAGACCCGCACCGCCACTTCCATCAAGGTCATGCGTACGATGAGCGCCGGGGCTATCCGCGAAGGGTCCGCTCCAAAAATTTAAGGAACGTGATAGAGTGGAGCCGAAGCCGCTCCATCGCACAAGCAGGAGCAGAGGTAGCATGCGTTCCGACTGTGAAGATTCTTCAGGGTACCAACAACGAATAAAGGCCCTCAAAAGGAAAATCGAAGAAATACGACAGGATGACCGTACGGCTGGCGAATGCGCGATGTACTTTGCTGATTCACTCACAAGGTCCTTTACCGAACAGCTACTAGCTTAGCATCTGCCCAAAGTGTCCCTATTCAACGGGAAGTCCGACCCGAAGGACCACTTGGAAACGTTTACAGCCGGCATGAGTTTCCAAGACAACTTAGATGCGGCTCAATGCCGAGCCTTCCCCACCACCCTCATCCGGGCTAGCCGAGATTGGTTCCGAGGGCTCGCGCCGCGCTCGATTTCGACCTTTGACGAGATGGCGACCCAATTCCTCGGTCATTTCTTCGGTAACCGTCGTCAAAAAAAGACGGTCGACTATCTGTTTACCATCAAGAGCAGAGACAAGGAATCCTTTAAGGGGTACGTCACCCGCTTCTACAATGCCCTTCTAGAGATTCCCGAGCATCGCGACGAAATGGTTATCACCACCCTGAGGTCAGGTCTTAGGAATAAAGAGTGGCCCGCTCTTTTGCATTAGCGCAACTTAGGACCATGGCCGAAGTAAAAGTATGGACCGAGCGAGAGATTTGAGTCGGAGGTGAACACCAACCTTCCCCGGGGTGATTAACCAGACCGAAAAAAATGGAGAGAGAGGAAAAAAAGAAAACCTACCATCCAAAACCCTATTCCCTGAGATTCCATGAGTACACTCCTCTGAACATCTCCTAGACAGAACTGCTAGAAGAGGCTAATGGCGAGAGGTTTTTCAGACTCCCACCGGCAACCCAAAGGGCGGGCAAGCAGCTCCGGGACCCGTATTGCTGTTGGTTATAGTGCCCTTAATGCAATTATCGTAGTCCCAGGCAGGTGATTATGATGATTGAGGAAGGACCTATACCGATAAAACAGTCTTACTCGAGATGATAGTATGCTATCTGGTTTGTCTTTATCATCATGTACATGTTGATAGAGCCCATAGGATTTTTGCTTGACTACCAGCATTATGATGGCGATCATATACGTGGGAGCTGGGGGTCTATAAGCACATCCTTAAATGTCCCTAGTCGTAGGAGTATCGAGACTGGGCATCGATACTCCAGTGTAGACTGGTGTATACTTATCTAGACCCTGGCGAGGGGCGGTGGCCGGCCTCACAAGCCATTGGTGTCAGTTGTTCACCTAAGAAAGTATACATGTGCTCATTGGGTTATGAATACACTGGACGGACTCGCCGGGAACATGCTAGTTGGTATTGTACCTATTGTCAGATAGCAGTTCCCTGGTGACATGTGTACAGGTTAGTTTGTCGACCTGAGATCATCAATTGTCTCATGTGAGTTCCCACTGTGCTTTGATTACTACACTACCACGCTCAAAGGAGACGTGCAAACAGGTTTTAGTTGGGTACAGTCCCGAGCCACATGGAGGCAGTGAGTGGATCGTCGGGGATTCGTCTCTCCCGGTATTGGGGGTTGATGTCGCACAGTGCACGGGTGGCCATCACTAGAAATCCTCGGGCGGGGTAGTGGAGAATTACTGATTTAGATCAGTAGTTTCTCAGGTGGTGATGGGTTCCATACCGACATGAATTATCGCGTTATTAAGGGTCTGACTTTATCCACCCCCTATGTTGGGTTATGGGAGCGCCCCGGCCATCCAACCGTGGCCAAATACGGAACAATTTTTTTTTAAAACCCAGCGTTACCATTACCCGATTTCCAAGATCGAAACCATTAACCCTTAAACTAGCAAACTAATCACAAAGAGATAGAATGGTTATACCTAATGAACCAAGTCCTTCGGGTCTTCAACCATTTCCAAGCTCCTAGTGATGCGGATCGACTTTGGTCGCCGGACTTCCTTTATCTCCGATGATCCACCTGAGGGAAATGGCACAAGCTTCAGGTTCGCCAAGCGGACCAACCGACTCTCCAGGATTGCTAGTAGTGGAGAGTAGGGGTGTAGGATAATCTTACCATAAGTTTCTCTCATACTCAAAGCTCATGGAGCAACCATAGAAGATTGTGTAAGTCTACGGTAGCGCCCCGGCCGTCTACAGACGCCAAATGCGGAACAAAAACTTTTTAACTGGAGCTATCGTATACTATAACCCGGATCTGCCATTATTGCTAAACTAACAAACTGTAAAGAGAGTAGAAAGGTTATACCGAACGATCCGAGTCCTTCGTTCTTTAACCATCATCCCACGCTCCGTTGCGGCTGCTCTGTTCTCGTCGATCTCCGATCTCCTTGTCCAGGTGGCACCACGTCAACGATTCTTTAAACGGGCTCCCGCCTCTGACTCGAGGCAACTCGGTCGTCAAGTTTGCTAAAAGAGACGACCAAGATTGATGTAGAGAATGAGTAGAAGACTTTGTCTCGTTCCGTCCAAAGCTATGGACGAACGGTTAATGAAGTTGCCAATTGATTCGGGTGATGGAATGAAATGAGCAATGAAATTTCCATACACCCCAAAACTATCATAATCTTTTCATCAAATGAATCAAGTGAGTGAGTGAGAGGGGGAAGGGGCCGGCCATCTTATAGGAGGTGGGGGGTAAGTGTAGGAGGAGGGAGGTGACCACAAGAACAAATATCATGTGTGAACACAAAGTGTGAACACATAGTGTGAACACAAAGTGTGAATACATTAAATGCAACCAATGAAACATCAACACCATTCAACCTAGTCACCTCTTCTAGAAACTTCTAGAACCTTCCACACTCATCTCAAGAAAAGATAAATCCGTCATTAACCGAATGTTAAAAGACGGCTGATAGAAAACTGGAAACTGGCAACTTCCAAAAGTGATCCCGAAACGAATTTCAGGATAACCCCGTAACTGTATAAATATACCCGCATTTGTATTACGACCGAATACAAATGCAACTGAGACAAAGATATTATATCTACTCAATATAATACTCGGATCCGGCTTAAACCAAAGCCGACCAGTATCATCTGCCCGAAATCTGACACGTGCGTAAACGCACGTGCATTTTCCGAACCCTGCCATAAAACCATACGGCCTCTACAACATTTCGCCCGAACTTGGGAAACTGTCTGTGGGGGACTCTAATGACTCGTCAGTACCCTGGTAGTGGGTTTAACCATAAACCGTCAGCGGCACTAGCTATGCGTAACGGCTGCCCATGGACCGACCTCAAGGGAGGCCGATGAGCGAACTCATCCGGAAACCCTACTGAGCCTAACAGTGACAATGTATATACAGTCCGGTCCGTTCGTCTATGAGTATCGCATATCTGCCTTGGGGGCTAGTAACGTCAGACCCCCAATAGCAGTATAAGTCGTGTCGGAGTGTAGCCTAATAACACCTTGAGATATTACTGGAGTACCTACCAGTAAATCTCCTGCCACGGCCATGGGCTTTGTGTAATGGCTCTCCTACACACAGCACGATCTCGCCCCCAATACCGGGAGAGACGAATCCTCTGCCGATCCGCTCACGTGCCTCCATATGGCTCGGGACTGTACCCAAAAACTACCTGTTTGCACGACTCCTTTAAGCCGTGGTTGGGTAGAAATCAAAGCACAGTGGGAACTCACACGAGACAAATGACGACCTCAGGTCGATGAACTAACCTGTACACATGTCACCAGGGAACTGCTATCTGACGATAGGTATAGTACTAACTAGCAGATTCCCGGCGAGTCCTGTCCGGTGTACTCATAACCCAATGAGCACCTGTATACATCTTAGGTGATCCAACTGACACCAGTGGCTTATGAGACCGGCCACCGCCCCTCGTCGGGGTCTCGACTGTATACACTAGTCTACTCCGGAGTATCGATGCCCTGTCTCGAAACTCCCACGACTAGGGACCATAATTAAGGATATGCGTATAAACTACCCAACTCTCACGTATATGATCGCCATCATACTGTTGGTAGTAAAGCAAGATCCTAAGGGCTCTATCAAAGTGTAACATGTAATCAGTCACCTGAACATGTACACGACTGATAAAGGCAAACCTGATAGCATACTATCATCTTGAGTAAGACTGTCCTACCGGTATAGGTCCTCCGCAATCATTGCAATCACGTACCTGCGATCCAATAATTGACTCTGAGGGCACTATCACCAACAATCTCCCACTTGCACTTAAGGCTAATTATTGCGATGTCGACTACTCACAGCCCGTGTGAAACCGAACATCCAACTCCTCTACTAATCAGTTTCACAAAGCCCGTTTGTAAAACTATTGTGTTCGAGAAATAGCCTCAGTGAGTGGATCCGCCTAGATGTTTCTTTCTATATCTCTCTTAATCTCAAGTTCGCGGAGCCATCTCCCGAATTGAGTAATACCTGTCTTAGAATATGTCTGGATATCTGATGGGACCTAGTTCATAAATGAACTCCAAATCCAAACTTCTTAGACTGTATCGATCACTGAACCTAATCAGTATCCTGCACCAAGCCTCCCACAGTATCCTCTTGGACCGCCTGTCCATAATACTGTCCCTCGTCAGAGGGAAAACTATAACTCTGACAATCACTCTGTCATCCATGTCACCTTTGAAGCTTGGAATGATAACCGTCTCCCGAAGGAGGCTGCCGTCATCAAATCCGTAGAACATGTACTTATGTTCTAAAACTGCTTCCTTTTGTTTCTCCAGGATTGGATTAATACAAACTTATTGCATCTAGTGCAAAAACAACATCTGGTGTGGTACTTGACATCTCACGATTGACTCAATTGCCTAAGCAAGTGATCTTCCAATCATGCACATCCCTCTCCCCTTTAGTCCGTAAGACACCTTTAGAGAGGGTGACTCCATCACCTGTAGGTACACCACCATGCCAGGAGTCATCTATTCTAAAAACCATTAGAATACTGTCAAAGTACCCACATTGGGAAACTACCCAAGTCCAGATCTAAAACCATAGATCTAGAAACCAGAATGTCAAATATTATATCCATATCCTGTCTGGAGAAACAACTGTGTGACGACCACAGTACAACCGATCGTAGTATAGGAATTTTACTTCCTACTCTGTGTATGTCATTCAAATACCATGACATCACACCCTACTACCTTCTTAACAGATCCATCCCCTATTCTGATTGAAGTCAAACCCATGACTGTCACATCAAAAATAGATGATCTATCTCCGCTATAACTGCTCAAGTCTATAAATAGACATAAGCTACTTGCCCACTAAACTTCTGCTGTTCCCACTGACTACGACAACCCTCCTACCGGGTCTCATAGCTTGGAACAACAGTAGTGTCAAGTCTGGGTAGATAATAACCTCCATGTCACCGTCCTTGAGGCTACCGGAGTACCTCTCGGGTGTCTGAGGTTACCCACCATATCTGCGGAGTGGCTATTGGAATGTCAAACCTGATTGAATATATAGGTCCCATTAAATTTTCCGTAATCGTTCGCGGCTCTGGAATTACTTCCAGTTCTACCATACTCCCACTACTGTTTTCTGAAAAAGATCCATTTTACTAAAACTGTGGCGAGTCAAGAACAATATCACTATTGATCTTCCAAATGGTAGAATATCAACCCTCGTCATAGCCAGGGTTAACCCACAAACAGCCATTACAGAAACGTGCCCTGAGTTATCCAGAGTCTGGTTTTAAGCATAAGCTGGACAACTCCCCGTACCTTAACATCTTTTAAGGTATGATCCATTCTATATCCAATATAGAAACGTTGGCACTTATTTAATTGGAACCAGATTCAAATCATGCAACTCTCTCCAGTGCATATCACCTTAATGGAAAGATGCTAATCGGCATTACTCAACTTAGGAATCCATCCAATTATGAGTAACCTGAAAGAGAAACACGTTTCTCAAAACCATTACTATCATCTGAATACCAATCATAAGAATCTACATCTTCGATCTCTTTGAAGAATCCCGATACTTGTGATACCTGGTTCTCTACTTTATTCTTATACCCACAACTTCTCAAAACTTAGACCATGTATTTGTACGAAACACTTGTCTAAAAACTAAAGAAGTTATAAGTAAACAGAACATAGTACGAGGACCTACCCCTTTGTCCTGATGGACACTTGGACAACATACAATACTCTGTATAAGTCCGCTGAGTTAAACAACTCAAAACCTGTGCGTCGTAGGTTGAAAACTGTATCCTGGCGATTTCCTCAAATATCACTAATTACTACGAATTCCGATATAATGAGGATAATTACCTAATTCCCAATAACTTACTCTGGCTCATCATCTGTAAAACCATACAGATATGAGAATGAAACCTGGTAAATATATACCCTTGGAGTAAGTATCTAATCGAGAAAACAGTTTTCCTTTAACAATGCACTGAAACATGAAAATGTTTCGTAGGGGTATCCTGGTATTCATAGTAATGCATCTTCCATAATCTAATTCATGACTTTAACCGTATATTTCTTTGCCATCTCTCCAAATCCCTTTATTTGTCTTTAGTCATTACCTTCTGCACACCATCGTTAGGCTAAATGGTTTTCTTCCTTCTTTACTGTTCGGCACCAGCCTATGGTTTGGAAGAAAATTATCCAGTAAGCATAATAGGTGTACCCTCCTAAACCAAGGAGTACTCGCATCTTGAGAGAAGGTGACGATAAAAGACAACTGAATAATACCTTATTCTTTTAAAGGTGAAATAGGAGTGGCGATGATGTACGCGGTTTGGTCGTGAATGATATCAGTCGCAATTTACTTTGCCCTCTTTCTAATCCCTTTATTTTGTCTTTACATATTACCTTCTGTACACCCTACTTAGGCTAATTGGTTTTCTTCATTCCCTACCTTTCGGCACCTGCCTATGGTTTGGAATAAGACTATCCAATAAGCGTAATAGGTGTACTTTCCTAAACCAAGGAGCCCTCGTAACCTGAGAGAAGGTGATAATAAAAGACAACTGAATAAACCAATTCTATTTATCCTGAACCTGGATCCATCCTCGAAGAAGTCCCTTCGAATTCGTATATAACCATACGATGGATCTATCCAATGGAAGTGGATGTCCGTAGTAATACGGGGTGTTCTGAGAAATACAAAGGGTAAAAGAAGGAGTGGCAATGACTTATGCAACTCAGACAATCCAAAAGCCAGTATTTTTTAGAAGGTTAGGTCAACTTGGTCACTGAATCATAGTCTAAGGTCGGTCAAAGGTCGCTGCCAAAGAGAGAAAGAAAAGAAACACTCTGCGTGCACTCTAACCTAGATCAGAATGGTTATCACTTTATCTAATCCGGAAACCTCCCACTGTCCTGTCAAATTCTCCTCCAAACCTGAAAGAAGAATCAATCGGGATCACCCGAAGAGTAAACCAACTCATCAGTGGGAATCGGGATCCAACTCTCATCGCATGATAACGTGATGGAATGCATCCATGTTACTCATACTCCAGAAGGTATGCGCATACTTGGTAAGTTTCAGTTTCTTTAAAAACTCCCGATATGATTTTTGCCCCATGCTCTTATAACCTTGGCGTTAGGTCAAAATGTCATAAGTCACATGCCAAGTTCTACCCGTCACTATCTTGTTAATTTGAACCTACCCGCACATGCCCTTGGCGTTAGGTCAAAATGGCAGAACGGCTGTCCCAAACCAACTCATCTATCTATGCAACAAATGAATACTCAGCAGCTACCAAACACTATGCCTTGGCGTTAGGTCAAAATACATAGCTTGAATACTACTGAATACCCAAAAGAAGTGACGGAGGGCTACGGCTGGTTTTTGGCAAAAAACCTTTAACGTAGTGAACTTGATATCGCTGAAGGAACCTGATAGCTTTTTATAAAAATATAGTGGCGAAAACCTTTGCTAAAGAGGTCACTCCCGGTGAAGGGATCTCGGCTCTTTCCTCGTGGAATGAGGTGCAGGATATTCCACTGAATACCGCGATGCAAAGCAACTTGTAATCGACTATAGTGAAGTTATTACCCTGACGCAAACTTCTGCCCAAGGGGTCAGTCCCGGTGAAAGGATATCGGCCCTTGCCCCGTCGAATGAGGTGCAGGATATTCCACTGAATACCGCTATGCAAAACAAAAGGAAACGTCTTTGCAATAACACTTTTTTTAAATTTGTTCCAACAACTGTAAATAGGTTTGTTTTCCTATGCATTGATCAGAATCAACACAGTCCCATCAATCAATCACACCAGAAAAGAACGAAAATAAAATGTACGTATATGCCATCCGCATTCGTCACTGGGTCCCGTCATCACCCGTTAGGTTACTTAACTAACGACAGAGCGGGGACTGGACTAGCGAGGGTGTAAAACATATACAACATCTAATAGTATATAAACCAAAATACAATAATCGCTCCAGGCGTGATAATATGCAACATTACAGAAAAGTAATAAGTATCACAGAACAATACAGATAATCTGGGATCCCCGAGTTTCACAGAGCCTCTGCTGAAACCCGACGTTCCTCTGGTCGTGTGGATAGCCTGTGCAATGAAACCTAGACCCCTACGGGTGCGGCAAGTTACCCGCCAAAACCTGAAGCGAAGCAGCCCCTTACAACAAAGTGAATGGACCACCCTGCACTCCACGGAATCCGGTAGCTTGAGCACCCCTCCTTGGGTCAACCTGTAGCCCCTACGAGTGCGGCGAATAGTCTGCCAATTTTAGAGTAAGGCCCCTCTGCCTCTCAAAGCCATGAGATGCGGACCCGTTGCCCTCCAGAACCCGGCTATCCATGCACTCCGTCGCGGGGTAAAACCTAGTACAGAAATGAAAAATATGTACAACGGGTACATCGACCTCGACCCGGTCGTGCCCCAAAAGAATATTATACAACAGGCAGTGACGACAGTCCACATGTTGGACGCTCGCCCCGCAATATCAAATGTACAAATAAATCCAAACTGCACTACTATTGCACATTGCTATCCACCACGACAAATCCGCAACATCACAGCACAACACAGAACATCAACGCGAATGTCATGTTCGCAAACCCGTCTAAAAGAACTATAGCAATCAGACGCGGTTTACCGATCAAATGACATTCCCGGTCGGAGATATAATGTAAGCACTGTAAACTAACATGTTTAAATTTCGATCGACTAAATATCACAAAGTAGGCCCCACGAACATCTGTTGAACAATAACAAAATCTGGGCCCAAAAGATATATACCAAAAACCCCAATTTCCAGACAAGAACCCACTGTACAAATTTGGGGCCACGATCTCACAGAATGGCCGCGGATGCGCGGTCAAACCATAGGTTTGACCGCGATTCCACGGCGTTCTTGTCGAATCACGTGCCCAAATTTGTACGGTGTGCTTCTAAAACCCTGCACAACTTTCTGTGATATGTAGAATAATTTTTGGAACCTTTTAAAAATCAACAGAAACTGTGAACTTGAAATTTTGCAGTTTTTGATATTCTGTCCGATCGATATTTTAAACGCGTTAGCACAAGTTAGTAAAGAAAAATGGTGAGACTCTGATACCACTGTAAGTCCACGGTAGCGCCCCGGCCGTCTACAGACGCCAAATGCGGAACAAAAACTTTTTAACTGGAGCTATCGTATACTATAACCCGGATCAGCCATTATTGCTAAACTAACAAACTGTAAAGAGAGTAGAAAGGTTATACCGAACGATCCGAGTTCTTCGTTCTTTAACCATCATCCCACGCTCCGTTGCGGCTGCTCCGTTCTCGTCGATCTCCGATCTCCTCGTCCAGGTGGCACCACGTCAACGATTCTTTAAACGGGCTCCCGCCTCTGACTCGAGGCAACTCGGTCGTCAAGTTTGCTAAAAGAGACGACCAAGATTGATGTAGAGAATGAGTAGAAGACTTTGTCTTGTTCCGTTCAAAGCTATGGACGAACGGTTAATGAAGTTGCCAATTGATTCGGGTGATGGAATGAAATGAGCAATGAAATTTCCATACACCCCAAAACTATCATAATCTTTTCATCAAATGAATCAAGTGAGTGAGTGAGAGGGGGAAGGGGCCGGCCATCTTATAGGAGGTGGGGGGGTGAGTGTAGGAGGAGGGAGGTGACCACAAGAACAAATATAATGTGTGAACACAAAGTGTGAACACAAAGTGTGAATACATTAAATGCAACCAATGAAACATCAACACCATTCAACCTAGTCACCTCTTCTAGAAACTTCTAGAACCTTCCACACTCATCTCAAGAAAAGATAAATCCGTCATTAACCGAATGTTAAAAGACGGCTGATAGAAAACTGGAAACTGGCAACTTCCAAAAGTGATCCCGAAACGAATTTCAGGATAACCCCGTAACTGTATAAATATACCCGCATTTGTATTACGACCGAATACAAATGCAACTGAGACAAAGATATTATATCTACTCAATATAATACTCGGATCCGGCTTAAACCAAAGCCGACCAGTATCATCTGCCCGAAATCTGACACGTGCGCAAACGCACGTGCATTTTCCGAACCCTGCCATAAAACCATACGGCCTCTACAACATTTCGTCCGAACTTGGGAAACTGTCTGTGGGGGACTCTAATGACTCGTCAGTACCCTGGCAGTGGGTTTAACCATAAACCGTCAGCGGCACTCGCTATGCGTAACGGCTGCCCATGGACCGACTTCAAGGGAGGCCGATGAGCGAACTCATCCGGAAACCCTACTGAGCCTAACAGTGACAATGTATATACAGTCCGGTCCGTTCGTCTATGAGTATCGCATATCTGCCTAGGGGGCTAGTAACGTCAGACCCCCAATAGCAGTATAAGTCGTGTCGGAGTGTAGCCCAATAACACCCTGAGATACTACTGGAGTACCTACCAGTAAATCTCCTGCCACGGCCATGGGCTTTGTGTAATGGCTTTCCTAGACACAGCAAGATCTCGCCCCCAATACCGGGAGAGACGAATCCCCTGCCGATCCGCTCACGTGCCTCCATATGGCTCGGGACTGTACCCAAAAACTACCTGTTTGCACGACTCCTTTGAGCCGTGGTTGGGTAGAAATCAAAGCACAGTGGGAACTCACACGAGAAAAATGACGACCTCAGGTCGATGAACTAACCTGTACACATGCACCAGGGAACTGCTATCTGACGATAGGTATAGTACTAACTAGCAGATTCCCGGCGAGTCCTGTCCGGTGTACTCATAACCCAATGAGCACATGTATACATCTTAGGTGATCCAACTGACACCGGTGGCTTGTGAGACCGGCCACCGCCCCTCGTCGGGGTCTCGACTGTATACACTAGTCTACTCCAGAGTATCGATGCCCTGTCTCGAAACTCCCACGACTAGGGACCATAATTAAGGATATGCGTATAAACTACCCAACTCTCACGTATATGATCGCCATCATACTGTTGGTAGTAAAGCAAGATCCTAAGGGCTCTATCAAAGTGTAACATGTAATCAGTCACCTGAACATGTACACGACTGATAAAGGCAAACCAGATAGCATACTATCATCTTGAGTAAGACTGTCCTACCGGTATAGGTCCTCCGCAATCATTGCAATCACGTACCTGCGATCCAATAATTGACTCTGAGGGCACTATCACCAACAGATGGGGAGGTGATGATCAAAGGCATGAGATAAAAAATGGCTAAGTCTTTTGGGTGTGAGTGTAATGAGAGTGAGCTAGAGAGAGTGACCCAAATATGAGCAAGCCCCCAACCTCTTTCCTATGTGGCCGGCCACCCAAAAACTTATCCAATTTGCAATAAAGAATTCAACCCATACCAATCACAACATGCACAAAAGCCATGCTTTGACCTAAAGCCCATGCCTTACCATGTCACCAATTCTACCTCATCAAAACATGTGATTTTCTAAAGAAAATCAATAATGAGGTGGCATCTTCTAGAAGCCATTCTGTATAAATACGGAATGCTTCTCGGTACATGTATCGAAATACATTTACGCATATTCGTACGAAAATACGAATAGCCAAAGAAAGAAAATAAATAGTGAGCAATAATACTAGAATACATATATATATATATATATATATATATATACATATGTATATTATTAAATCAAAACTTGATTTAACAATCTGGCTTAATCGTAAGCCGCTAGTATTATCAACCGTCCGATTAAAGTTTGTGCAGTCCGTGCACATATTTAATCGGACACCTGTATGTATCAACATACGTCGCCTACACCATATCGCCTGAACCGTGAAAACCCTCTGTGTGGGACTCTAAAGACTCGTCAATACGCTGGCAGTGGGTTTAACCACAAGCACGTCAGCGGCACTAGCTGTACGTAACGGCTACCCAGGTATTGAGAGAAAGGAAGGCCGACGAGCAAACTCATCCGAACCCCTACTGAGCCTGTCAGTGACAATATCCGTACAGTCCGGTCTGTTCATCTAAGAGTATCGCATATCGAGTCTAGGGTGGTGGAAAAAGTGAGACCCCTAACAACGCAATAATTCGTGTCGGTATGAAACCCATCACTACCCGAGAAACTATCGATCCTGGATCGGTAATTCTCACATACCCCGGCGCCGAAGATTTCTAGTGATGGCCACCCGTGCACTACGCGACATCAACCTCCAATACCGCGAGAGACGAATCCCCGACGATCCACTCACTGCCTCTATGTGGCTCGGGACTGTACCCAACTAAAACCTGTTTGCACGACTCCTTTGAGCTGTGGTAGGGTAGTAATCAAAGCATAGTGGGAACTCACACGAGACAAATGACGATCTCAGGTCGACAGACTAACCTGTACACATGTCACCAGGGAACTGCTATCTGACTATAGGTATAATACCAACTAGCATGTTCCCGGCGAGTCCGTCCAGTGTACTCATAACCCAATGAGCAACCTGTATACTATCTTAGGTGAACTACTGACACCAATGGCTTGTGAGACCGGTCACCGCCCATCGTCAGGGTCTAGATAAGTATACACCAGTCTACACTGGAGTATCGATGCCCAGTCTCGATACTCCCACGACTAGGGACATTTAAGGATGTGCTTATAGACTCTCAGCTCCCACGTATGTGATCGCCATCACAATGCTGGTAGTCAAGCAAGAATCCTAAGGGCTCTATCAACATGTACATGATGATATAAACAAACCAGATAGCATACTATCATCTCGAGTAAGACTGTTTTATCGGTATAGGTCCTCCCTCAATCATCATGATCAGCTGTCCGCGACTATGATAATTGGCTTGAGGGCACTATAGCCAACAATCTCCCACTTGTACTTAAGGCTAATTATTGCGATGTCGCATACTCACAGACCGTGTGATATCGAACACCCAACTCCTCTACTAATCAGTTTCACAAACCTAGTTTGTAAAACTATTGCGTTCGAGAAATAGCCTCAGTGAGTGGATCCGCTCTAGTGTTTCTTTGTATGTCTCTCTTTATCTCAACATCGCGGAGAAAACTATCTCCCGAAATGAGCAATACCTATTATAGAATATTTCTGGATATCTGACGGGACCCAGTTCACAAATGAACTCCAAATCCAGCAAACTTCTTAGACTGTATTGTTTACTGAACTTAATCAGTATGCTGCACCATGCCTTCCTCAGTATCCGCTTGGACCACCTGTCTAAACTATTGCCCCTCGTTAGAAGGAAAAACTATAACTCTGACAGTCACTCTGTCATCCAGGTCACCTTGGAAGCCTGAAATGATAACCGTCTCCAGAAGGAGGCTGCCGTTATCAAATCCCTTATCACGACCCGAAAGAGCACGTGACTGGCCCTTGAACCATATGAAGTCTATAGGACCCCATCTGATCCAAGTAAGCCAAAAGCCCAGAAATCTAAAACCATTTAAAGAGTAAATAAGGAAAACTGGTTTTTAAGAAGTAAGGAAATCGCGTTTCAAAAATCAAGTTTTTGAATAACTAAGCCGAATATGCATTTTTAAAATGTGTAACCTTTCCTGAAAATTTCGGCAGAGTTTCCTTTGTAAAAACTGGCCCCGAACGGGGTACAACAAGAATAATATATATGAAATGATAAAAGGCATCCCCAAGCGGGAGCTAGCTCTTCGTCAATCGACGGTCACAACCACGCAAGCAATAATAATATACAACGCCAAAGGGCGAGGATCAAAACCCAAAAAGAAACTCAAAACAGCCAGAAAACCGTAATACTACAAGCGCGACTCTAAGGTCGAAATAATACAACACTGTTTTCTAAGTCTGAAACAATATACAAGTTTTGGTTGATGGAATTACTAGATACAATGAATAATACAGGAGCAATGGCGGTTCTGATACAAAGAACCCACCTACCAACGCAAGTCACCCATATGGAAGCAGTGTGCCAGAAATGCCGCTATGGAATCTGTACGGCAAAACCTGCAAGGACTGTGGCACAACGGGGGTGAGTTGCCAACTCGTGAATAGAAAAAATCTACAAGCAGAGATCGAATGCATGACCCATCCTAGGTCAATACGGTCAGATATAAATATAACCTCAATATGAATAAGACTGAACATGCTAAACTGGCAATGTAATCTCTATACATGAGTGTAATGCCAAGTGCTCGTGCCAGTGCCTCAGGTAATAGCATATCATAAATGTGAGGTACAATCAATGAAATCAATCTGCATGTACATGGATCCCGTCCACTCGTCACCCAATGACAATAACCATCATGCATGTAAATATCATCAGCATATGCATGGAAATATGAGGATATAAACCACCTGTGTCCCTCGCGACACGTCAAAATCATAGAACCGGAGTGCCCAGCATCGGCACTCGAAAACATCATGAAAACTGTGCCCAGAATCGGCACGTAAATCCTCATATATCGGGCTCCGTCAGTCCGGATCGGCCCACAGGCTCTGTCTGCGGTATAGGCCCTCGGCCCTGGCAGTACGCCTATATCCATCTATCGACTCTGGTCAGTATCCTCCGGATAATCGCCAGGTCCAACAAAATCACCGGTAGGTACTTGCCACCCTGCCAGGCTCATCGTCTGCTCCACGAAAAACATTTCTTGCCCCGGGGAATCATACCGGGTCCACCATGTACCCGCAATCGGCCTCATCCGCCTCCTCGAATCGGGTTTCACATGTCGCTCTCAGCACCGAGAAAACACATGGTGGACGCACTGAAATATCATATCAAGGGTAACCGGGTTTCTAAAACAATTACACATCCTCTTTGAAACACCCACGGTTCCCAAAACCAGAAATATCATGGAAACAACATATCTCAATGCGTATAATCAGAAAGCAGCATGTATGCGACATATAGCAGAAAGGTAAGCATATCAATATGTCATGCAAGGGTCATATCCTGAATGCAACAGTACTACAGTGTAGTGACATGGCAATTATCGATGATGAAGTGTGTGAGCCGGCAACAGTGTACGTGGAACATACGCATCATCGATAATGGTGCTGGTGTCCTAGCAGCATGACTGAAATATATCAACAATACAAACGATGCAATGAAAATAGCATGAATATGCGGAATCGAGTAATCACGCAACAGTAAAGAACCTGCCTCAATAGATATATCATGCAACCTTGCCTTTTGAAATAAGACGAATCAGGGCTTTTGGTAAAATGAGGGCTACGGTGTTTTAAGAAAAGATGCGCCTTTTGAAAATATCCGTATAAACCCTTTTTCCTATCTTTAAAATATCCCTGATTCGTTAGTTTTGAAATAGGTATGACTCGGGTCTAGTCTAACGCCTACTATGCGAACTACGAACCCACAGTCAAGTCAAAATAGAGGGGTATGGAAACCGCCTAAATCTGAGTCGATATCACACTATCTCATCACATGACAGGCATCACTACCATCATATCACATCTCCAATACGAACTCTGTCATGTCGCCAAATCTCACGGCCTCAATCGAATCTCATCGACTCATCTCAATCCCACGTATCATCCTCAAAACCCGTATATAAACACATAGTCCCATACCCATGTGTAGATATACACCATCATATGCGCACAGATATATGAAAGAATGTATGCAAGTATGTGTGTATGTGTGAGTGTGGGTGCAACCACTACTCTAGGGTTTCGCACTATACTCAACCAATACATCCTTATCACCAATAATCCATTATTTCCATCAATAACCCTAAACAACACATAATAAATATATGTGTGTATACGTATTCGTATACATCACCACGGACTGCGGGGGTGCTATACGCCATCCACCCGACTTCTCCCCGTAGATATAAATCTACTCATCTTGCTTTTCGTGTATCGGTGCCGATGTCGCCATCTTCATCTTCTTTGCCTCAACATCTCGTAGGGTACCTACAAGTATATCACAACGCTAAAGCATATGAAAATCACATCCGAAACCAAAATAGCACACGCTACCCGCATAGGTAAAAACCTATCGACTCGCATGTAAACACGATCAATATCCACTTGTCGTTGACGTCCAAACGCCACCCGACAGGAATGAGTCACCAAATACCAAAATCCATGCTAAATCAAGTCGTAAACCATGCACCAACATAGGAAAATCAACCCAGATTTTACCCTAGATGGAATCAGTCAAAACTAGACATACCCAGGGTCAAGAATAGAGGAAATGGGGCCATGCACAAAATTCGAGACAGATCCCCCCTGCTCTCGCTGCAAATTGTGGCCGGAAGGGAAAAATTGGCGGCCTCACTGTTGAGTTGGGGGCTAGGGTTTGGTGTGGTGCTTCTATGGTGCCTGCACATCTCACTGTCAACTCAGTTTCATTTTTGGGGTCTCGGGGTGATAGCAGATTCCACAAAACACTTCCAGATTTACAGTTTTCCCCAATATCGATTCCGTAATTCCGTATTCTGGTTTCAAGTTCAGGTTTGGGTTCAAATTAGCATCACACAAGGGATTCTAAGGTCACCACAATCCTCAATTCCATCTTTGATTTCAGTTTTACCCTAAACCCTAACTTGAATTCTCCAAAGTCCACAAAACGACACAATATCGATATGAAACTAGAATTGATGCACAAGAAATGAGATACTACTCTAATAGGTCCAGAATTTACCTCCTTTGGCAACTCAAGAAAATTCTTGAGTTGCTCAAGGTCCTCCAAATCCAATCTTGCTAGGTTCAATGTGTAGCTAGTGAGCTTGGGAGTAAGTTTTGTGAAGTGGGAATGGGGTTTTGGCTTTGTTTTCATGGTGGATCTAGGGTTTTTGTGAAGAGGGTGAGAGAGCAGCAGCAGCTCCAACAAGGGGAGGGAGAGAAAATGAGAAGGGAAATGATGGGGGGGGGGCATGGGTCAAAAGAGGTGAAGGTTGACTTGGTCCCTTTCTCTCTCTCATCATCACTTACTTTTTCTTTTTTTTTTTTTTCCTTCTCACTCCAATAGTGAACCCAAAAGAACAACCATGACAAAAGAAATGTAACACAAGTGTAACAAGTGTGGAAAATGATATGTGCACTTTTTTGCACAAAAAAGCTAAAAATCCAATTAGCGATTCTTAATCGCGATTAGCACTAGATTAGCATATAACTAATCTTAAAAACTTTAAAATGGCATAATTCCATAAAATACCTTATTTTAGAATTTTCCATAATTTCCCCCCATTTATTTGTATTTAATTATACCAGAATATTAAAATATTCATTAAAATAATATTAAATTATAAAATTTCCCAAAAATCATATTTTATTATTTTGGAAACGTTACAATCTACCCCCCTTAAAGAAATTCGGTCCCCGAATTTAAATTTAAACTCCCAAATACTAAAATATTTCAATACAAATTCCAAGTCATCGGGGCTCCGAAATCGTCTATACATAAAACATCATAGCGCAATGCATGCGCATGAGTACTGAGTAGATAACTCAAAAGCAACACTCCATCAAGCATCCCGCAATCATCGGAGTCATGGTAAAGACACAAATGTCAAATCCAATACAAAATCAATATGATATAAATCAGAACTATACATGTAGACATCCAATCTATACATGTGAATAGCTGATGTAAATGCATGCCCAATCTTTTAAGTCGCTGTGCGATGCGCGTAACACTGCACAGTGGCGGACGTTTTTCACAAGAAAATAACTATATACGTATATATATATCCTTTGTTTAATAGGTGCGTTCCGCCGTTTTAAAAACAATTTAGAAGGGTTTCCTATTTTTAAACGTTTCGTGTCATATCGGACACGTAGGTATATATACCGAGACTATAGCTCGCTCTTTGGAAATCCCTTCGAACTATCAATGCATGCAAAATATATCCAGGTACTGTCCTCTGACTAGTCCTGCTCAGTATGAAAACAAATATCCAATATCATAAAAATATACTGCTCCAAAAGGAATAAATCCCAAAAATACACATAACACCACCCTGTGCGTCTGGTGCGCACGGAAATCAAAATCCATATATGTGCCATACAGGTGCACAAAACAATATCTAGGTGCAACGGGTGTGCACGAAACATCTGTCATAGGCAACGTGTGTGCCTGACAGCCAAAATCCGGTGCATCTGACATGCACGAAGAATCTCGATTTAGTGCATCGGGTGTGCACCAAAATCGTATCTCAAAACATGCGCCCAACATGCGCGAAAATCCAAATCGGTGCATCCATCGTGCACGAATGAAAATCTAGACCCTGCGCACTCAACATGCACGGAATCACAAAATCCAATAGCAACGCCGAACATGCGTAAGTCCAGTCAAAAGCACGGAGTGCAAGAATCCACATCAATATCACAATCAAAATCGACATACCGAAAGGCATCAAATCGAAGTCAGGTGCAACCGTAATGCACAAAATATAAATCCGGTGCAACAAAGGCACGAAATATAAATCTGATGCGATAAACGCAAGAAACATAAAACTGGTGCGACAAACGCACGAAGTATAGAACTGGTGCATCCCATGCACAAATACCAGCAATAACTCAAATGCGTAAGCAGCAACACTAAGTGTACCCAGATATAAAGAAAATCATAAACGTGTGCAACTGTGTGCACAAAATACATATCAATGCACTACAAGCACATATAAGCTATACCGAGTGCAAAATCAAATCGTGTGCATAACATATGCACAACATCAAATCAACCATATGAAATCCATAAAGTCATAAGTAGGTGCAGCCAAGACACGAAACGATAAACAACGCGGCTTAATCAAAATCAGGTGTACCGCGATGGAAAAACTCATAACCGCGTGCATCAGTGTGCACAAATCAAAACACTAAAAGTACATGAAACTATACTGGAAGCGTAAATCAAATCACCGGTATAAAATAGGTATGAATCACAATCAACACCTCAAGAGTAATAACTATGTGCAAGGTATAAATACCCAGTAAGTGCAACCACGGTGCACAAAATCAAATATCATGAAACTCAGTCATCAAGGCTAAATCATGCGAATAGATCGCCCAATATACCGAAATCCAAGATGACGGATACGTGATAATCAAATCACAAAATCACAAATCATAAATACTGTCGTCGGTATATCCTTCTTCAGGGTCGAGAAGGTACCGGAACATCCGATGCTAGCGGCGCAAGATATCTACTTGCCTCTTGCTCGCGGCTGGCGTCCTCTGCCTCTGGTTCCTGATCTTTCCTGTAGATTACCAACCTCGCAATCCATCGGCTCATCGGCCCGGTCATGTGTGCTGACAGGAACGATTCCGTTCTGGCACTTCCCTGGTCATCTCTCGGTCAATCCCCACGACCGCTCGTAAAGCAACACATCTTTGGCGCCGACCTCGGGTCCTCTGAATGCACATCACGCATCTACTCCTGGTGCAAATCTTATAGCAGCAGTGTACTGGAAGGAATCCTACTCAAGGTCTCTTCTGATCTTGCCTAAGCCAAACTGTAAGGAGGCTGGTACTCTGGCGTAATCTTTTCTCGCTCTCTGGACATCTGCGTCCTTAGTACAACATCTCCTCGGAAGCTGGTCGCATCCCTGCGCCTCTGTATGCATGTCCGTCCTTTAATCTTAACGGGGTGTAGTAACAGCTCGTCTGCCTCTCGCACGAACTTCTTGTCCCGCTTGTCTGTATCATCGACCATTCGACGTCGCGTCTTTATCTGCGCACTGCAATGTCCTCGGCTACGGTCCATCCGAAGTCTCTAACACGGAATCGAAATCACAAACTCGGTATCTTCATCACTCAGTAGAAGATATCTAGCCGAACACGTCCTCAGCGTGCATATCGCATCTCTGATGTCAGCGGAGTGGAACGTCATCTCGTCGAAATCTCGTGTGAACTCTTTACTCCACCTTGCTCCAATATCGACTGATTCGGACTCATCTCATCGTGGCTACACAGACTGCGCTCCGACGGCTATGCTCGTATCTGGAGTCTCCCAAGCAATGTCCCATCACATGATATCCGAATGATGTCGAATCGTCCGATCGACTCGTCAGAACCTCACAATCCCCCAAGAGCTCAACATCTCGGGTACAGTTTAATAGTATTGAGTACATACCACAGCATCGGTGGTCCAGCCGTAGAAGGGCAAACCCAAGCCTCACTAATGGCGCCGAGGAACTGCCGCAAACCCTAAGGTTCAAAGGCTTTCACACGGTCATTATGTCGAGTTAGGGTTTCATTCTTCTAGAGAGTCCATAGAATCGCTTGCACGTCTTTCCGAATACTTTAAACTTGGAAAATGGGTTCCTGACATTCGATCGTCTCAATCGACTCTCAACGAACCTGCGTGAAGTCGTCTCTAGCTGGAATCAATTTACCTGATGACCTCGCATCGGGGTAAGCGAACGAACCATAGGTCCTAGTCATTAATCCTCGGTGACTAGAGACTCACTATCATATCTCTACGAATATGCTCATGCTGCAGTAGCTCCAATCATCTGGGCGATATCTCATCACTCGCAGCAACAACTGGATCATCCGTCCGTACGCTGAACAGCGCCTCAATCATCCTGAATAAGCGATATATCAACGGTCATCATATCCTGGCTGGCCTCTATCAGTGGCTCAATCCTCTGGTACCGACCGGTACATCCGAGAAATCTCGCAACAGCGATCTGTCAAACGCTCATAGTGCGGAAACACAAAATACGAAGCCTCAATGCAATCCGTATGTCTCTGGAATCATGCCCCGGTCAGCCCTCGTCCACGACGAGCTCATGCTGACGCAACTCGAGCCGTAGCTCACTCTGCCCGTGCAATCGCGGCAGCAAAACCATAACCAGTATCGATGAAGATAGATCATAGGAAGGAATATAATACGGTGCAAGGAAATGTACAACCTAAGGTTTCTTAAGCGGAGTGGCGTGTCGTAAGTATACCGCGGAACATACCCACGGTACGTCACTCTACTTTAGTCACCTATTCCATCAACCAAGGGTCATCCTACACGACGAAAGTTCGGGTCTAATACCCCCTCGACTAAGTCTAAGTTCCGTAAGGTCAAGCCGAAGTTCCGTATATAAATAACGCCCTAGGCTCCACATAGTCAAACTCAGACTCGAACCAAGGTCAACCTAGCGCTCTGATACCAACTTTGTCACGACCCGAAAGAGCACGTGACTGGCCCTTGAACCATATGAAGTCTATAGGACCCCATCTGATCCAAGTAAGCCAAAAGCCCAGAAATCTAAAACCATTTAAAGAGTAAATAAGGAAAACTGGTTTTTAAGAAGTAAGGAAATCGCGTTTCGAAAATCAATTTGTTGAATAACTAAGCCGAATATGCATTTTTAAAATGTGTAACCTTTCCTGAAAATTTCGGCAGAGTTTCCTTTGTAAAAACTGGCCCCGAACGGGGTACAACAAGAATAATATATATGAAATGATAAAAGGCATCCCCAAGCGGGAGCTAGCTCTTCGTCAATCGACGGTTACAACCACGCAAGCAATAATAATATACAACGCCAAAGGGCGACGATCAAAACCCAAAAAGAATCTCAAAACAGCCAGAAAACCGTAATACTACAAGCGCGACTCTAAGGTCGAAATAATACAACACTGTTTTCTAAGTCTGAAACAATATACAAGTTTTAGTTGATGGAATTACTAGATACAATGAATAATACAGGAGCAATGGCGGTTCTGATACAAAGAACCCACCTACCAACGTAAGTCACCCATATCGAAGCAGTGTGCCAGAAATGCCGCTATGGAATCTGTACGGCAAAACCTGCAAGGACTGTGGCACAACGGGGGTGAGTTGCCAATTCGTGAATAGAAAATATCTACAAGCAGAGATCGAATGCATGACCCATCCTAGGTCAATACGATCAGATATAAATATAACCTCAATATGAATAAGACTGAACATGCTAAACTGGCAATGTAATCTCTATACATGAGTGTAATGCCAAGTGCTCGTGCCAGTGTCTCAGGTAATAACATATCATAAATGTGAGGTACAATCAATGAAATCAATCTGCATGTACGTGGATCCCGTCCACTCGTCACCCAATGACAATAACCATCATGCATGTAAATATCATCAGTATCCACTTGTCGTTGACGTCCAAACGCCACCCGACAGGAATGAATCACTAAATACCAAAATCCATGCTAAATCAAGTCGTAAACCATGCACCAACATAGGAAAATCAACCCAGATTTTACCCTAGATGGAATCAGTCAAAACTAGACATACCTAGGGTCAAGAATAGAGGAAATGGGGCCATGCACAAAATTCGAGACAGATCCCCCCTGCTTTGGCCGCAAATTGCGGCCAGAAGAGAAAAATTGGCGGCCTCACTGTTGAGTTGGGGGCTAGGGTTTGGTGTGGTGCTTCTATGGTGCCTGCACATCTCACTGTCAACTTAGTTTCATTTTTGGGGTCTCGGGGTGATAGCAGATTCCACAAAACACTTTCAGATTTACAGTTTTCCCCCATATCGATTCCGTAATTCCGTATTCTGGTTTCAAGTTCAGGTTTGGGTTCAAATTAGCATCACACAAGGGATTCTAAGGTCACCACAATCCTCAATTCCATCTTTGATTTCAGTTTTACCCTAAACCCTAACTTGAATTCTCCAAAGTCCACAAAACGACACAATATCGATATGAAACTAGAATTGATGCACAAGAAATGAGATACTACTCTAATAGGTCCACAATTTACCTCCTTTGGCAACTCAAGAAAATTCTTGAGTTGCTCAAGGTCCTCCAAATCCAATCTTGCTAGGTTCAATGCGTAGCTAGTAAGCTTGGGAGTAAGTTTTGTGAAGTGGGAATGGGGTTTTGGCTTTGTTTTCATGGTGGATCTAGGGTTTTTGTGAAGAGGGTGAGAGAGGGAGAGAGAGCAGCAGCAGCTCCAACAAGGGGAGGGAGAGAAAATGAGAAGGGAAATGATGGGGGGGCATGGGTCAAAAGAGGTGAAGGTTGACTTGGTCCCTTTCTCTCTCTCATCATCACTTACTTTTTCTTTTCTTTTCTTTTCCTTCTCACTTCAATAGTGAACCCAAAAGAACAACCATGGCAAAAGAAATGTAACACAAGTGTAACAAGTGTGGAAAATGATATGTGCACATTTTTGCATAAAAAAGCTAAAAATCCAATTAGCGATTCTTAATCGCGATTAGCACTAGATTAGCATATAACTAATCTTAAAAACTTTAAAATGGCATAATTCCATAAAATACCTTATTTTAGAATTTTCCATAATTTTTCCCCATTTATTTGTATTTAATTATACCAGAATATTAAAATATTCATTAAAATAATATTAAATTATAAAATTTCCCAAAAATCATATTTTATTATTTTGGAAACGTTACATCCCTGGAGCATCCACTTATGTTCATAAACTGCTTCCAATCATTTTCTCCAGGATTGGATTAATATATCAAATTTTTGCATCTAGTGCAAAAACAACATCTGGTGTGGTACTTGACATGTTATGATTGACTCAATTGCCCAAGCAAGTGATATGCCAATCATGCACATCTCTTTCCCCTTTAGTCTGTAAGACACCTTTAGAGAGGGTGACTTCATCACCTGCAGGTACACCACCATGCCAGGAGTCGTCCATTCTAAAACACCTTTAGAATATTGTCTAAGTACCCAGATTGGGACACTTCCCAAATCTAGATCTAAAAACCATAGATCTAGTAACCAGAATGTCTGATATAATATCCATAACCTATGTGGAGAAACTACAGTGTGACAACCAAAGTATAACCGATCGTAGTATAGAAATTTCACTTCCTACAAAGAGAATGTCATCCTTAATACCAGGACATCACACCCTACTATCTTATTAACAGATCCATCCCCTATTCTGAAGAAGTCAAAGCCCATGACTGTCACATCAAAAATAGATGATCTATCTCCGCTATATCTGCTTTAGTCTATAAATAGACACAAGCTACTTGTCCACTACGCTTCCGTTGCTCCCACTGACTACAACAACCCTCTGGCAGAGCCATATACACGTGCACTTCTAAAGCTAGTTTAGAATGACGCTATATTCATCCTCCTGCCGGGTCTCATAGTCTGGAACAACAGTAGTGCCAAGTCTGGGTAAACAAGAACCTCCCTGTCACCGTTCTTGAGGCTACCGAAGTACCTCTCGGGTGCCTGAGGTAACCCACCATATCTGCGGAGTGGCCAACGGAATGTCAAACCTTTTTGAATCTTTAGGTTCTTATTAAATTTTCAGTAATCGTTTGTGGTTCTGGAATCACTTCCAGTTCTACCATAGTCCCACTACTCCATATTGAAAAAGTTCATTTTACTAAAACTGTGGCGAGTCAAGAACAATATCACTATTGATCTTCCAGATGGTAGAAAATTAACCTTCGTCAAAGCCCGGGTTAACCCATAAACTGCCATTACAGAAAAGTGTCTTGAGTTATCCAGAGTCTGGTTTTAAGCATAAGCTGGACAACTCCCCGTACCTTAACATCGTTAAGATATGAACCATTCTATATATAATATAGAAATGGAGGCACTGATTTAATTGGAACCAGATTCAAATCATGCAGCTGTCTCCAGTGCATGTCAACTAAATGGAGAGAGGACGATCGGCATTACTCAACTTAGGAGTGTATCCAATTATGAGTAACCTGAAAGAGAAACAAGTTTCTCAAAATCATTACCATCAACTGAATACCACACACTAGTATCTGCATCTTCAATCACCTTGTAGAATCCCGATACTTGCAACACATGGTTCTCTACTTTATTCTTGTACCTATAACTTCTCAAAACTTAGACTTTGTATTTCTACGAAACACGTGTTTAAATCTGGAGAAGTCACAAGTAGACAGAATATAGTACGAGTACCAACCCCTTTGTCCTAATGGACACTGGACAACATACAATACGTTGTATAAGTCCCTTTGAGTTGAATAACTCAAACCCTGTGCGTTGTAGGTTGAAAACGGTACCCAGGCGATTTCCTCAAATATCACCAATTACAACGAATTCCGATATAATGAGGATAATCACCTAATTCCCAATAACTTACTCATACTCATCATCTGTAAAACCATACAGATGTGAGAATCAAACCTGGTAAATACATATCCTGGAGTAAAGACCTAATTGGGAAATCAGTTTTCATTTAACAACGCATAGTGAAACTGAAACATTAAAATGTTTTGTAGGGGTATCCTGGTATTCTTAGTAATGCCTCTTCCATTATCCAGATTCATGACTGAAACCATATATTTCCTTGCCATCTCTCCAAATCCCTTTATTTGTCTTTAGTCGTTACCTTTTGTATACCTTCGTTAAGTTTAAATGGTTTTCTTCCTTCCCTACCGTTCGGCACCAGCCCATGGTTTGGAAGAAGACTATCCAATAAGAGTAATAGGTGTACTCTCCTAATCCTAGGAGTCGCAACCTGAGAGAAGGTAAAGATAAAAGACAACTGAATAAACCTTATTCCTATTTCTCCTGAACCAGAATCCATCCTCGAAAAAGTTCCTTCGAGTTCGTATATAACCATACGATGGATTTATCCAATAGGATTGGATGTTCATAGCGATACGGGGTGTTCTGGAGAAATACAAAGGTGAAGTAGGAGTGGCGATGAAAGACTTGGTTTGGTCGTGAATAGCAGTCGCAATTTACTTTGCCCTCTTTCTAATCCTTTTATTTTGTCTTTACTTATTACCTTCTGTACACCACACTTAGGCTAATTGGTTTTCTTCATTCCCTATCTTTCGGCACCTGCCTATGGTTTGGAAGAAGACTATCTAATGAGCATAATAGGTGTACAGTCTCATAATCCTAGGAGCCCTCACAACCTGAGAGAAGGTAAAAGGAAAAGACAACTGAATAGTCTTATTCATTTTCTCCAGAATCAGAAACCATCCTCGAAAAAGTTCTTTCGAGTTCGTATATAACCATACGATGGTTTTATCCGATGGAAGTGGATATTCGTAGTGATACGGGGTGTTCTGGAGAAAGGCAAAGGATAAAAGAAGGGGTGGCAATGATGTATGCAATTTGGACAATCCAAAAGCCAGTGTTTTTAAGAAAGTTAGGTTTGACTTGGTCACTGAGTCATACTCTAGGGTCGGGCCATGGTCGATGCCAAAGAGAGAGAGAAAAGAAACACTCAGCATGCACTCTTACCTAAATTAGAATGGATAATCACTTTATCTAATCTGGATGGCTCCCACTGTTTCCTCGAATTCTCCTCCAAACCTTAAAAGGAGAATTAGTCGGAATCACCCGAGGAGTAATCCTACTCATCAGTGGGAATCGGGATCCAACTATCATCGCATGATAACTTGATGGAAGCCACTCAAGTCACCACACTCCAGAAGGTATGCGCATTCCTGGCAAGTTTCCTGTATGTTTGAAACTCCCGATATGTGTTTTTACCCCAAGCGGCTTATGACCTTGACTAGGTCAACATATCATAAGTCGCAAGTCAAGTTCAACCCATCATTATCCTGGATTAATTAGACCCACCCGTACGAGCCCTTGACTAGGTCAACATGACCGTACGACTGTCCTAATCAATCGCATATCTATGCAGCAGAAAAGTACTGCAGAGCTACCGAACACTACGCCTTGACTAGGTCAACATACGTAGCACGAATACTAAGCAATACTCATCTGAAACGACGGAGGGCTACGGCTGGTTTTTGGCGAAAAACCTTTAACGTAATGAACTTGATATCGTTGAAGGAATCCAAGTGGTTTTTATAAATATATAGTGGCGAAAACTTTTGCTAAAGAGGTCACTCCCGATAAAGGGATCTCGGCTCTTTCCCCGTCGAATGAGGTACAGGATATTCCAAACTGAATACCACGATGCAAAACAAAAAGTAAACGACTATAGTGAATTTATTACGTTGACGCAAACTTTTACTCAAGGGGTCACTCCCAATGAAGGGATCTCGGCCCTTGCCTCGTCGAATGAGGTGCAGGATATTCCAAACTGAAAACCACTGTGCAAAGCAAAAGCGTACGTCTGTAATGTCAGTTTTTAAAAACTTGGTTCCAACAACATCATATATATAGGTTTTTTTTACTTGCATTGATAAGAATCAACGCAGTCCCATCAATTAATCACACCAGAAAAGAACGAAAATAAAATGTACGTATATTCCATCCGTATTCGCCACTGTGTCCCGTCATCACCCGTTAGGTTACTTAACTAACGACAGAGCGGGGACTGGGCTAGCGCGGGTGCAAAACATATACAACATCTACTAGTATATATGTATATATATAACAATCGTCCCAGGCATGATAATTGCAACATCACAGAAAAGTAATAAGCATCACAGAACAATACAGATAATCTATGAGCCCCGGGTTTCTTTTGAGCCACAACTGAAAACCCGAAGTTCCCCTGGTCGTGTGGATAGCCTGTGCAATGAACTCCTAGACCCTTACGGGCGCGGCAAGTTACCCACCAAAACCAGAAGCGAGGTAGCCCCCTTCAGCAAAGTGAATGGACCACCCAGCACTTCACGGAATACAGTAACTTGAGCACCCCTCCTTGGGTCAACCTATACCCCCTACGAGTGTGGCGAATAGCCTGCCAATTCTAGAGTAAGGTCCCCTCCGTCTCAATGCCATGAGATGCAGAACTGTTTCCCTCTAGAACCCGGCTATCTGTGCACTCCACCTTGGGGTAATCCTAGTACAGAAAAGAAAATAATATACAAGGGTGACATCGACCTCAGCCCGGTCGTGTCCTAAAAGAATAATATACAAACAGGCAGTGACGGCAGTCCACATGTCGGACGCTCGCCCCGCAATATCAAATGTACGAAATAACCAAACTGCACTACCATTGCACTCAAGCTATCCACCACGACAATCCGCAACATCACAGCACAACACAGAACATCAACGTGAATGTCACGTTCGCAAACCCGTCTAAAAGGACTATAGTGATTAGACAAGGTTTACCGATCAAATGACATTCACGGTCGCAGATGCTAAACTAAGTACTGATAATTACACAGTTAAAATTTCGATCGATTAAAATTTCCGTCTAGCCTCAAGTGCAAACCAGTACTCAAGAGAATCTGGGTTAAAACTAAACATCACAAAAATCATTTTTCCTTGTCAGAGAGTGCCAGAAAAAATTTGGAGGCATTTGGCCACAAAAGCGCGGCGGAACAGCCGCCAAATGGCATGTTGTGCGGCGGTTCCGCGGCCAAAAAATCGATTCATGCTTCCAAATTTCTTGTGGTGCTCTACAATTGCCTGCACGGATTTTTAAGCTATACAGAAAGATTTTTCGAGCACGTTTTAAAAAACGACAAAAACTTGGCAAAAAGGAAAAAAGATTTGGAAATTTTGATCGATCGATGTTCTAACTTCGTGCAACTAAGCTAGTAAGGTTTAATGGGTGGCTCTGATACCATTGTTGGGTTATGGGAGCGCCCCGGCCATCCAACCGTGGCCAAATGCGGAACAAAATTTTTCTAAAACCCGACGCTACCATTACCCGATTTCCAAGATCGAAACCATTAACCCTTAAACTAGCAAACTAATCACAAAGAGATAGAATGGTTATACCTAATGAACCAAGTCCTTCGGGTCTTCAACCATTTCCAAGCTGCTAGTGATGCGGATCGACTTTGGTCGCCGGTCTTCCTTTATCTCCGATAATCCACCCGAGGGAAACAGCACAAGCTTCAGGTTCGCCAAGCGGACCAACCGACTCTCCAGGATTGCTATTAGTGGAGAGTGGGGGTGTAGGATAATCTCACCATAATTTTCTCTCATACTCAAAGCTCATGGAGCAACCATAGAAGATGGGGAGGTGATGATCAAAGGCATGAGCTAAAAAATGGCTAAGTCTTTTGGGTGTGAGTGTAATGAGAGTGAGCTAGAGAGAGTGACCCAAATATGAGCAAGCCCCCAACCTCTTTCCTATGTGGCCGGCCCCCTCTCTCCTCTCTCCAATAATCATCCACCCAAAAACTTATCCAATTTGCAATAAAGAATTCAACCCATACCAATCATAACATGCACAAAAGCCATGCTTTGACCTAAAGCCCATGCCTTGCCATGTCACCAATTCCACCTCATCAAAACATGTGATTTTCTAAAGAAAATCAATAATGAGGTGGCATCTTCTAGAAGCCATTCTGTATAAATACGGAATGCTTCCCGGTACATGTATCGAAATACATATACGCGTATTCGTACGAAAATACGAATAGCCAAAGAGAGAAAATAAATAGTGAGCAATAATACTAGAATACATATATATATATATAAATACATATGTATATTATTAAATCAAAACTTGATTTAACAATCTGGCTTAATCCTAAGCCGCTAGTATTATCAACCGTCCGATTAAAGTCTGTGCAGTCCGTGCACATATTTAATCGGACACCTGTATGTATCAACACACGTCGCCTACACCATATCGCCTGAACCGTGAAAACCCTCTGTATGGGACTCTAAAGACCCGTCAATACGCTAGCAGTGGGTTTAACCACAAGCACGTCAGCGGCACTAGCTGTACGTAACCGCTACCCAGGTATTGAGCGAAAGGAAGGCCGACGAGCAAACTCATCCGAACCCCTACTGAGCCTGTCAGTGACAATATCCGTACAGTCCGGTCTGTTCGTCTAAGAGTATCGCATATCGAGTCTAGGGGGGTGGAAAAAGTCAGACCCCTAACAACGCGATAATTCGTGTCAGTATGAAACCCATCACTACCCGAGAAACTATCGATCCTGGATCGGTAATTCTCACATACCCCGGCGCCAAGGATTTCTAGTGATGGCCACCCGTGCACTGCGCGACATCAACCCCCAATACCGGGAGAGACGGATCCCCGACGATCCGCTCACTGCTTCTATGTGGCTCGGAACTGTACCCAACTAAAACCTGTTTGCACGACTCCTTTGAGCCGTGGTAGGGTAGTAATCAAAGCACAGTGGGAACTCACACGAGACAAATGACGATCTCAGGTTGACAGACTAACCTGTACACATGTCTCCAGGGAACTGCTATCTGACTATAGGTATAATACCAACTAGCATGTTCCCGGCGAGTCCGTCCAGTGTACTCATAACCCAATGAGCACCTGTATACTATCTTAGGTGAACTACTGACACCAATGGCTTGTGAGACCGGCCACCGCCCATCGTCAGGGTCTAGATAAGTATACACCAGTCTACACTGGAGTATCAATGCCCAGTCTCGATACTCCCACGACTAAGGACATTTAAGGATGTGCTTATAGACTCCCAGCTCCCACGTATGTGATCGCCATCACAATGCTGGTAGTCAAGAAAGAATCCTAAGGGCTCTATCAACATGTACATGATGATAAAGACAAACTAGATAGCATACTATCATCTTGAGTAAGACTGTTTTATCGGTATAGGTCTTCTCTCAATCATCATGATCAGCTGTCCACGACTATGATAATTGCCTTGAGGACACTATAACCAACACCCTAGACTCGATATGCGATACTCTTAGACGAACGGACTAGACTGTACGGATATTGTCACTGTCAGGCTCAGTAGGGTTTCTGGATGAGTTCGCTCGTCGGCTCCCCTTCCGATCAATACATAGGCAACCGTTACGTACAGCTAGTACCACTTTTGTGCTTGTGATCATACCCAGTGCCAGTGTATTGATGAGTCATTAGAGTCCCTCACAGACAGTTTCCCAAGTTCGGGCGAAACGTTGTAGAGGCCGTATGGTTTTATGGCAGGGTTCGAACATACACGTGCACCTGTGCACGTGTCATGGTTCGGACAGATAATACTAGTGGGCTTTGGTTTAAGCCGGATTCTAGTATTATATTTTGTAGGAACAATTTTGTTTCATTGCATTCGTATTCGGTCGGAATACAAATGCGGGTATGTATTTATAGTTGAGGGGTAATCCCGTAATTCGTTACGGGATTACTTTCGGAGTTGCCAGTTTCCTTTTTCCGTCTTAAACATCTTGATTTATCTTTAATTATTGTAAGCTTTGACCCTGACCTTGACCATTTTTGCCATCCCCTTTTCTTTTTCTCTTGGCCTTTCTCCACAGTGAGCACCTAGGTGTGGCCGAGCACTTTGGTGTGCTGGCAACATGTGGGAAATTGTGTGGCATGGGGCATGGGCATCATTTGTTGAGCATGGGCTTAGCTTGGTGAGGTGGCAGTTGGTTTTGGGGTGTGCTGTGCTTTCATTTGGAAAGGAATTGATTTTCTTGGGGGATTAATTTATTCCACACACATTTTGATCTACACCAATTTTTCCAGTGAGCATTTTAAGCCTTGGCCGAGCCCTCCATCTAGTGTGCAGGTTCCATTTTTCTTTGCAAGAAAATTCCTATGCTCACATGATTATCACCTTGGCAACTCCAATTTACCTCCACCAAATCACTTGGGTGCCTTGAGACAAAGTGTTCCACACTCTCTACTTCAATCTTGGACATGTCGGCTAGCAAACTTCATGTTCGAGTTGCTTCAGTTTGAAGCGGGAGCCCGTATAAAGATTCGTTGACGTGGTGCCCTTTCGACGAGGAGACCGGGGATCGAGCGAGATTGGATATGCCGCGAGGAGCTAAAGATGGTGGCTAAAGACCGAAGGACACGGATCGATCGGTATAGCCATTCTTACTTCTTTTACAGTTAGCTAGTTTAGCGTTAATGGAATGATCCGGTGAAAGTCTATGTTAGCGCCAGTTGTAAAAAGTTTTTGTTCCGCGTTTGTTCTCGGATTGACGGCCGGGACGCTACCGTAGACTTACATGGTATCAGAGCCAAACCATTAACCGTATACTAGTTGTTTTGACAATGTTAAAATATCGAAACCGAAACAACCCAAAATAATACCAATGAAATTTGTCATGAGGGAAAAATTTCAGTGGCTGTTTTTTTTTTTTGGGTGGCTAGCTGTTGATCTTTGTTTTGTGGTGGCTGTGGATTTGGATTGTGGTGATGATTTTAATGTGTTGATTAATTTATTAACATAACACACACTCACCACAATTCACAATAAAATTCCCCAGAGAACAAAAATCAACAGAGGCCAAAATTCGTGGCCTTTTATTTGTGTGGCTTGAAATTATTTTTTTTGTGGCTTTAGAACACTAATTCTCACATCTCCACTCAAAAGAAAATCAACGGCCATCTTTTTTGTCCTCACAAGCAATTTCTTTTGCCACACATTTTCTTCACCCCAATGTGTGTTTTGCTTTTGAGTGGAGTTGTGAAATTTTTAGTTCGCTGGTATTGTTTATTTAGCCCAGTATGGATATGGATTTATCTATTTTTTTTGGGGCTATTCGGGCTTATTTCGAAGTCGATATTTTCTAACATTGTTTAATATTTGCAGTACTTTACGTTTCTGTCTGTGACCGTGAATGTCATTTGATCGGTAAATCTTGTCTAATCGCTATAGTCCTTTAGACGGATTTGCGAACGTGACATTCACGTTGATGTTCTGTGTTGTGCTGTGATGTTGTGGATTTGTCGTGGTGGATAACTTGTGTGCAATGGTAGTGCAGTTTAGATGTATTTGTACATTTGATATTGCGGGGCGAGCATCCGACATGTAGACTGCCGTCACTGCCTATTTGTATATTATTCTTTTGGGGCACGACCGGGTTGAGGTCGATGTACCCTTTGTATATATTTTATTTTCTGTACTAGGATTACCCCGCGGTGGGGTGCACGGATAGCCAGGTTCTAGAGAGCAACGAGCCCGCATCTCATGGTGTTGAGACGGAGGGGGCTTCACTCTAGAATTGGCGGGCTATTCGCCGCACTCGTAGGGGGTACAGGTTGTCCCAAGCAGGGGTGCTCAAGTTACCGGATTCCGTGAAGTGCTGGATGGTCCGTTCACTTTGCTGAAGGGGGCTGCCTCGCTTCTGGTTTTGACGGGTAACTTGCCGCGCTCGTAGGGGTCTAGGATTTCATTACACAGGCTATCCACACGACCAGGGGAACGTTGGGTTTCACTTGTGGCTCAATGAAACCCGGGGATCCCAGATTATCTGTATTGTTCTGTGATACTTATTCCTTTTCTGTGATGTTGCATTTATCACGCCTGGAGCGATTATTATATATTTATATATACTAGTAGATATTGTATATATTTTGCACCCGCGCTAGTCCAGTCCCCGCTCTATCGTTAGTTAAGTAACCTAACGGGTGATGACGGGATCCAGTGGCGAATGCGGATGTCATATACGTATATTATATTTTCGTTCTTTTCTGATGTGATTAATTGATGGGACTGTATTGATTCTTATCAATGCAAGGATAAAACAAACCTATATTTGATGTTGTTGGAACCAATTTTAAAAATTGACATTACAGACGTACGCTTTTGCTTTGCATCGTGGTATTCAGTTTGGAATATCCAGCACCTCATTCGACGAGGCAAGGGCTTAGATCCCTTCATCGAGAGTGACCCCTTAAGTAAAAATTTGCGTCAACGTAATAACTTTACTATAGTCGATTATTTTTGCTTTGCATCGTGGTATTCAGTTTGGAATATCCTGCACCTCATTCGACGAGAAAAGAGCCGAGATCCCTTCACCGGGAGTGACCTCTTTAGCAAAGGTTTTCGCAGCTATATTTTTATAAAAGCTATCTGGTTCCTTCAACGATATCAAGTTCATTACGTTAAAGGTTTTTCGCCAAAAACCATTCGTAGTCTTCCGTCATTTCAGACGGGTAGCACTTAGTATTCATGCTATGTTTGTTGGCCTACGTCAAGGCATAGTGTATGGTAGTTATTTGTTACTTTTCTGTTGAATAGATAGTTGCGTTGGTTTGGAACAGTCGTACTACCTTGTTGGCCTACGTCAAGGGTATGTACGGGTGGATTCAAATTAACCTGGATAATGACGGGTAGAACTTGACATGTGACTTATGATTTGTTGGCCTACGTCAAGGTCATAAGAGCATGTGATAAAAAAAAAATTTACATCGGGAGTTTCAAACATACAGGAAACTTGCCAGGCATGCGCATACCTTCTGGAGTGTGATAACTTGAGTGGCTTCCATCAAGTTATCATGCGATGATAGTTGGATCCCGATTCTCACTGATGAGTTGGTTTACTCTTCGGATGATCCCGACTAATTCTTCTTTCAGGTTTGGAGGAGAATTTGATATTACAGTGGGAGGTTTCCTGATTAGATAAAGTGATTAACCATTCTGATTTAGGCTAGAGTGCACGCTGAGTGTTTCTCCTCTCTCTCTCTATTTGGCAGCGACAGTGGCCCGATCCTAGACTATAACTCAGTAACCAAGTTAACCGAACTTTCTTAAAACACTGGCTTTTGGATTGTCTGAGTTGCATACAACATTGCCACTCCTTCTTTTACCCTTTGCATTTCTCCAGAACACACCGTATTACTACGAACGTCCACTTCTATTGGATAAATCCATCGTATGGTTATATACGAACTCGAAGGATCTTTTTCGAGGATGAATTCTAGTTCTGGAGAGAATGAATATGACTATTCAGTTGTCTTTTCCTTTTACCTTCTCTCAGAATGTGAGGGCTCCTAGGATTAGGAGAGGGTACACCTATTACGCTTATTGGATAGTCTTCTTCCAAACCATAGGCAGGTGCCGAAAGGTAGGGAAAGGAGAAAACCAATTGGCTTAAGTAGGGTGTACAGAAGGTAATAAGTAAAGACAAAATAAAGGGATTAGAAAAGAGGGCAAAGTAAATTGCGACTGCTATCATTCACGACCGAACCACGTATTTCATCGACACTCCTACTTCACCTTTGTTTTTCTCCAGAAAACCTCGTATCACTACGAACATCCACTTCCATTAGATAAATCCATCATATGGATATATACGAACTCGAAAGGAACTTGTTCCAGTTCGGGGATGGATTATGGTTCAGGAGAAATAGGAATAAGGTTTATTCAGTTGTCTTTTATCATCACCTTCTCTCAGGTTGCGAGTACTCCTAGGATTAGGAGAGTACACCTATTACACTTATTGGATAGTCTTCTTCCAAACCATAGGCTGGTGCCGAACGGTAGGGAAGGAAGAAAACCATTTAGCCTAACGATGGTGTACAGAAGGAAATGAGTAAAGACAAATAAAGGGATTTGGAGAGAAGGCAGAGAAATATACGGTTATAGTCATGAATCTTGATAATGGAAGATGCATTACTAAGAATACCCGGATATCCCTTCGAAACATTTTCATGTTTTCAGTTTTACTGTGCATTGTTAATTGTAAACTGATTTCCCAATTAGACCCTTGCTCCAGGGTATGTATTTACCATGTATAATTTTCACATCTGTATGGTTTTACATATAATGAGTGGGAGTAAGTTATTGGGAATTAGGTGACTATCCTCATTATATCGGAATTCGTTGTAATTGGTGATATTTGAGTAAATCGCCTGGGTACATTTTTCAACCTACGACGCATAGGGTTTGAGTTATTCAACTCAGGGGACTTATACAAAGTATTGTATGTTGTCTAGTGTCCATTAGGACAAAGTGGTTGGTCCTCATACTGTATTCTATTTACTTATGACTTCTCTAGTTTTTAGATAAGTGTTGCGTAGAAATACAAGATCTAAGATTTGAGAAGTTATAGGTATAAGAGTAAAGTAGAGAACCACGTATTCCAAGTATCAGGATTCTTCAAGGTGATCGAAGATGTAGATACTTGTGGTTGGTATTCATTTGATAGTAATGGTTTATGAGAACTTGCTTCTCTTTCAGGTTACTCATAATTGGATGCACTCCTAAGTTGAGTAATGATGATCAGCCTCTCTCCATTTAGTTGACATGTACTGGAGACAGCTGCATGATTTTGAATCTGGTTCCAATAAAATTAGTGCCTTTGTTTCTGTATGGTATATAGAATCAATTTTTATCTTAACGATGTTAAGATACAGGGAGTTGTCCGGCTGATGCTTAAAACCAAAATCTAGACAAACTCTAGGCACGTTTCAGTAATGGCCGTTTGTGGGTTATCCCGGGCTCTGACGAGGGTTAACTTTCTACCATCAGAAAGATCAATAGTGATATTGTTCTTGACTCACCACCAGTTTTAATAAAATGGATTTTTTTCCCCAGAAAATGGTAGTGGGAGTATGGTAGAACTGGAAGTGATCCCAAAACCGCAAACGATTACTGAAAATTTAATAGGACCTAAAGATTCAATCAGGTTTGACATTCCATTAGCCACTCTACAGATATGGTGGGTATCCTCAGGCATCCGAGAGGTACTCCGGTATCCTCAAGGACGGTGACATGGAGGTTCTTGTTTACCCAAACTTGACACTACTGTTGTTCCAGACTATGAGACCCGGCAAGGGGATGAGTATATCGTCGTTCTAAACTAGCTTTAGAAGTGCACGTGTATATGACTCTGCCAGAGGGTTGTTGTAGTCAGTGGGAGCAGCGGAAGCATAGTGGACAAGTAGCTTATGTCTATTTATAGACTAAAGCACATATAGCGGAGATAGATCATCTATTTTTGATGTGACAGTCATAATTTTTTGACTTCATCAGAATAGGAGACGGATCAATTAAGAAGGTAGTCCTGGTATTTGGATGACATACACAGAGTAGGAAGTAAAATTCCTATACTACGATCGGTTATACTGTGGTTGTCACACAGTGATTTCTCCACATAGGATTTGGATATTATATCAGACATTCTGGTTACTAGATCTATGGTTTTAGATCTAGATTTGGGTAGTTTCCAAAATCTGAGTACTTAGACAGTATTCTAAAGATATTTAGAATGGACGACTCCTAGCATGGTAGTGTACCTGCAGGTGATGGAGTCACCCTCTCTAAAGGTGTCTTACAGACTAAAGAGGAGAGGGATGTGCATAATTGGCATATCACTTGCTCAGGCAATTGAGTCAATCATGAGATGTCAAGAACCACACCAGATATTGTTTTTGCACTAGATGCAATAAGTTGATATATTAATCCAATCCTGAAGAAACGTTCGGATGCAGTTTATGAACATGAATGGATGTTCTGGGGATATGGTAACGGCAGCCTCCTTCGGGAGACGGTTATCATTTCAGGCTTCCAAGGTGACTTGAATGACAGAGTAGCTGTCGGAGTTATAGTTTTCCCCCTGATGAGGGACGGTATGTTGGACAGGTGCTCCAAGCGGATACTGAGGAAGGCATGGCGCAGTATACTGATTGAGTTCAGTATACGATACAGACTAAGAAGTTTGGATTTGGAGTTCATTTGTGAACTGGGTCCTATCAGATATCCAGACACATTCTAAGACAGGTATTGCTCATTTCGGGAGATAGCTTTCTCCGCGAAGTTGAGATATAGAGAGATACAGAAAGAAACATCAGGGCGAATCCACTCACCGAGGCTATTTCTCGAATACATTAGTTTCAGAAGCAGGCTTTGTGAGACTGATTAGTAGAGAAGTTGGGTGTTCGGTATCACACGGGCTGTGAGTATGCGACATCACAATAATTGGCCTTAAGTGCAAGTGAGAGATTGTTGGTTATAGTGCCCTCAATACAATTATCGTAGTCGCAGGCAGGTGATTATGATGATTCAGGAAGGACCTATACCGATAAAACAGTCTTACTCGAGATGATAGTATGCTATCTGGTTTGTCTTTATCATTATGTACATGTTGATAGAGCCCATAGGATTTTTGCTTGACTACCAGAATTATGATGGCGATCATATACGTGGGAGCTGGGGGTCTATAAGCACATCCTTAAATGTCCCTAGTCGTAGGAGTATCGAAACTGGGCATTGATACTCCAGTGTAGACTGGTGTATATTTATCTAGACCCTGACGAGGGGCGGTGGCCGGTCTCACAAGCCATTGGTGTCAGTTGTTCACCTAAGATAGTATACAGGTGCTCATTGGGTTATGAGTACACTGGACGGACATGCCGGGAACATGCTTGTTGGTATTGTACCTATTGTCAGATAGCAGTTCCCTGGTGACATGTGTACAGGTTAGTTTGTCGACCTGAGATCGTCAATTGTCTCGTGTTAGTTCCCACTGTGCTTTGATTACTACCCTACCACGCTCAAAGGAGACGTGCAAACAGGTTTTAGTTGGGTACAGTCCCGAGCCACATGGAGGCAGTGAGTGGATCGTCGGGGATTCGTCTCTCCCAGTATTGGGGGTTGATGTCGCACAGTGCACGGGTGGCCATCACTAGAAATCCTCGGCCGGGGTAGTGGAGAATTACTGATTTAGATCAGTAGTTTCTCAGGTGGTGATGGGTTCCATACCGACACGAATTATCGCGTTATTAGGGATCTGACTTTATCCACCCCCTTAGACTCGATATGCGATACTCTTAGATGAACGGACCGGACTGTACGGATATTTTCACTGTCAGGCTCAGTAGGGTTTCTGGATGAGTTCGCTCGTCGGCTTCCCTTCCGATCAATACATAGGCAACCGTTACGTACAGCTACTACCACTGACGTGCTTGTGGTTATACCCAGTGCCAGTGTATTGATGAGTCATTAGAGTCCCCCACAGACAGTTTCCCAAGTTCGGGCGAAACGTTGTAGAGGCCGTATGGTTTTATGGCAGAGTTCGAACATACACGTGCACTTGTGCACGTGTCATGGTTCGGACAGATAATACTAGTGGGCTTTGGTTTAAGCCGGATCCTAGTATTATATTGTGTATGAACAATTTTGTCTCATTGCATTCGTATTCAGTCGGAATACAAATGCGGGTATGTATTTACAGTTGAGGGGTAATCCCATAATTCGTTACGGGATTACTTTCGGAGTTGCCAGTTTTCTTTTTCCGTCTTAAACATCTTGATCTATCTTTAATTATTGTGAGCTTTGACCCTGACCTTGACCATTTTTGCCATCCCCTTTTCTTTTTCTTTTGGCCTTTCTCCATAGTGAGCACCTAGGTGTGGCCGAGCACTTTGGTGTGCTGGCAACATGTGGGAAATTTTGTGGCATGGGCATGGGCATCATTTATTGAGCATGGGCTTAGCTTGGTGAGGTGGCAGTTGGTTTTGGGGTGTGCTGTGCTTTCATTTGGAAAGGAATTGATTTCCTTGGGGGGATTAATTTATTCCACACACATTTTGATCTACACCAATTTTTCCAGTGAGCTTTTTAAGCCTTGGCCGAGCCCTCCATCTAGTGTGCAAGTTCCATTTTTCCTTGTAAGAAAATTCCTATGCTCACATGTTTATTACCTTGGCAACTCCAATTTACCTCCACCAAATCACTTGGGTGCCTTGAGACAAAGTGTTCCACACTCTCTACTTCAATCTTGGACATGTCGGCTAGCAAACTTCATGTTCGAGTTGCTTCAGTTTGAAGCGGGAGCCCGTATAAAGATTCGTTGACGTGGTGCCCTTTCGACGAGGAGACCGGAGATCGAGCGAGATCGGAGATGCCGCGAGGAGCTAAAGATGGTGGCTAAAGACCGAAGGACACGGATCGATCGGTATAGCCATTCTTACTTCTTTTACAGTTAGCTAGTTTAGCGTTAATGGAACGATCCGGTGAAAGTCTATGTTAGCGCCAGTTGTAAAAAGTTTTTGTTCCGCATTTGGCCTCGGATTGACGGCCGGGGTGCTACCGTAGACTTACAATTGCGCTTAACACATGTCGCAGGGGCATCCAACCGAGAGTTGTAAGCAACTCTGTGACTATATTGAGGAACTGATGTTTCCTGACTAAATATCAGGAAATTCCCCAATGGGGTATCACGTGCTCATACGTGACCAAGGGTCATGTGCTGACACGTGATAGGTTCCTTTGATCTCTACTTTATAGAATTAAATTCTAGTCAAACCAAAATATAACAAAACAACCAGGAAGTACCCCAACGGGGTATCACGTGCTCACACGTGACCAAGGGTCACGTGTTGACACGTGATAGGTTCTTGCGATCTCTGCTTTATAGGATTAAATTCTAGTCAAACAAAAAAGTAATAAGAAATTAAGGAAAAACCCCAATGGGGCATCACGTGCTCACACGTGACCAAGGGTCACGTGTTGACACGTGATGATTCCTTAGCTCTGTTAAAAGGCAGAATTAAATTCTGAATAAAATGTTTAATCAAGAGGGTCACGCGCCAACACGTGACAGGTTCCTAAACTCTTTAATTGATAGTATTAAATTCTATTTTATAATCAAATAAAGGGATCACGTGCCAACACGTGATAGACTTTTAAAAGCCTTCTGAACTAATAGAATTAAATTCTAATTAAGGGAAATCGAAGTCCCTAACTAGGAAAATATTTCTTTAAATCTTTCCAAACAAAAAAAGATGGTGCTCTATAAATTAGAGCGCCATTGGATTAAAAATCCAATGGTGATTAAAAATCACCAATTTATGGAAAAAATTTATACGAGGAAAGATTTCCCTGAAATTCACCAAGAATAACAAACAGAATATCTTCTGGATTAAAAATCCAATGGTGAATAAAATTCACTGAGTGATCTAAAAGATCATGTTAGTTACAAAAACAACCAAAATCTTTCAATGAAAGATTCACTAAACAAATTGATTCTTTTCTTTCTTCTATAAATAGGAGCCAAGAAGGGAAGAGAAGAGAAGGGATCTTTGGAATTTTGATTTTCTGAAGAAAAACAACAACAGAGAGAAAATAGAGGAGAATTTAATTCTCAAGAGAGAAGAGAAGTTCCTTTCAGAGGAAAGAAACCCTAGGTGAGAAAGGGGAAAGAGATCTAAGCTTCATAAAACAAAAAGAGAATTTAATTCTCAATTTAAGAGTTTAACTCTTCTGAATAAGAACTTAGTTCTTCCTTTGGTTGAAGGTCTGCAGAAGCAGATCTCCCCACAGGTTGAGAATTTAATTCTCATCGGGGAGATTCTGCCATGCAGATCTAAAACTTAGAGAGAGAATTTAAGTTTAAGGAATTTAATTCCCCCAAATTCATAGGAATTTAATTTCTCTAAAACAGAACTAGGGTTTAACCCTATATGAGAATTTAATTCTCCCAAATTCACAGGAATTTAATTCCTCCAAATGAAACTAGGGTTTAACCCCACATGAGAATTCAATTCTCCTAAATAAGAATTTAATTCTTCCATATACATAGGAATTTAATTCCTCTAAAACAGAATTAGGGTTTAACCCTATAAAGAATCTAATTCTTAAAATAAGAGACTTAAAGCTCTCTATGCATGTAAAGAACTTGGTCACGTGGTAACACGTGACCCCTCTCCTCAAAGATCAGAAAAGAGCGAACAAGACTAGGTTTTAGGCTCTCCTCAAGAAGGAATTAGTCCAGAGGCAATGCCTTACGTGCTCCCACGTGACCTTGAAAACAAAGAGAATAAAGGCAAAGGCAGTACTGATTTTAGGCTCTCTCACGTGTCCTCACGTGACCCCTAATAAACACTTTAATAATTAATATATGGATATCCATCACGTGCCAGCACGTGAAGGCCAGAAGATCAGAAGTGTTTAACACTTATTTGCAGATTTGAGAATAAAATAAAGGAGGTCTGGCCCCATCTCAGGCGCCTCACGTGACCCCACGTGACCCCTTCCTTTCTAGTGTTTAACACTGTTTTGAGCATTTTGTCTCCAGTGTTTAACACTGCTTTAAATACATCAAGTGAGGACACGTGACCGCCAGATGTCCTTTAATGTTTAACACTATTCTAAAACCAGCTTAGCCCAAATTGGCTAAGTTTTTCAGAGGCAAATATCCCCTTCAAATGAGCCTTAAAATCCAGGGATATAATGTTTAATGCTCAAAGATAAAATGTTCTCATAGCCCTCAAACTTTTGTTTTGCATTTCTAAATAATGAGGGGTTGAACCCAGACAAATGTTCAACAGGCCAACAAAGGGCCAACATTCCAAACTTAATTGGACTTAGCCCAAATTGGCCATAAGTCCTCAATTCAGATTTAACTGAGCCAATGTGCTCGTAATCTAATTAATTGATCTTAGTTCTAAATTGGACTACAGATCTCCCAATCAACTTTGGTTCAAGTGTACATCTCTGAACTCCTCTGATATTTGTCGTTGTAATCCTTCAACGTCTTCATAGAGGTGACGGGTCCCGACGACCATACATTTCATAGACTATGACGTCTTTAAACTGGACTGTGATGTCTTTAAACTCACGGACTATGATGTCCTTAACCTTGACTGTGATGTCTTTAAACTCACGGACTATGATGTCTTTAACGTGGACCGAAATATCCTTAAACTAACATTGGACCGTAATGTCCTTAAACTGGTCATCGACCGCAATGTCCCTAAACTAAACAATAGAGCCCAAATGCTCTCTTGTTGGATCTAAACGATTCCGTTAAGTCGATCTTAGTCTAAAATTAGACTAACCTATCCTTAACGAACGTTTAAGTTGATCTTAGTCTCAAATGAGACTAACGTATCCTTAAACCAACCCCAAACCCAAATCTAAGAAGATACGGATTTGGACTAATCCACGTCCTACGGGCGACAACATAAATTAGTCTCCGTATACAATCCACGGGCAACCAAAAACAAAACAAACACCCACGACACGAAGTGACCATCTGGAGAAGGAGAAAGTTGTTACCGCGATACGGTAGCGTAATTAACTGTAGGGGCTTGCACCTGCAGGGAAGAGCGTCCCCACAATAAAAAACCCCTCAACGAGGGGGAATCTGACGAAGTCTGCTATATCGGCCGCATCCGTTTAAACCTTCGATACACGGTGCCATAAATCAACTTGGCATCTTCGGAGAGGTGGACAGATAGCACCAATTAGCATCTGTCATCGGAATTCAGGCCTGACGTCCCAACGTCCAGGTCGCGTCTTCCGGCGGGGAACAGATTCTGGCACTCCCGGTGGGATCTTTTCCTCTTTCCACTCCACACTTCGTATGTCGTGTTCGTGAACGAATCGCGGTTTAATATGGTTGCCCTTGGGTTCGAGGTACTAAGATTTGGTGTCTTGCTCCGTACAGAAAATAGAAGATCAATGGCTTCAACCTGCACTAGCTGCAACTGCAACTCCCGCTCCGCCTCATCTGGAGGTGTAACCTACGGGCCTCAAGCGGCCTCCCTTTTCACAATGCCGGTGGACCAAGTAACTCAAGCCACCATGGGGCTGTTCTTCGGGACAATGCTCCCACCCATGAACTTCAATGCCCCGACGCCGTCGGAAGCTCCTAAGAAGTCGGTCTTTGATCGGATCATTACTACTGCGGCCCCTCTCAACGGGTCGCTCAACTCCACTGCCTCAGTTTTTAACAAACTGGGCCAGAGCTCCAACGGGCCCATGAAGAAGCCCGTAATACCAGAAAGGGTTATTTCAAAAAGGATAGCCATCCCTGCTCCCGAAGTCGTCAAAGCGGCTTCTCCTGCCAAGGAGTCAGTCTTCGCTAGACTGACTGTTCTGGCTTTCGCCCCAAAAAAAGTCGTCAAAACTTCTCCTCCTGCGTGAAAGTCTGCTTTTGATAGGTTGGTCATCCCCACTCAATGGACGTCGGTCTTCAAGAGGCTGATACCAGTGATACCTGACCAGAACAGGGGGCACGATGAAGCCATCCCTATAGCTGAACCAACACCATCCGCGCGAAATGCTCACCGTCGTCACTGGCGCCGAGTAAGGAAGGCTGGGGGCAGCTCTCCGTCTGGACTTACTCCACCAGCTCCCGTAGTGGAAATCAATGTTGTTGTTCCGACTGGGAACAGCTTCGAACCGCTAAGGAGGGTCCGCAAGAACTCTCCAACTGCCATGCTGAAAAGATCCTCTCCACCTATGGAGAACGCTACTAAGACGAAGCTAGAGCAGCCCCCTCAGCGGCTATCCTCCAAAATTTACAAAGTCTGGCGATAGGTTCAAGAGTCGGTAATTGACCAAGACTATTCCCACCGATCAAAGAAGATTAAGGCTCGGCAAGAAAAGGACCATCCCATGATACCACAGAAGATGTCACCTGTCTGGGTGCCCGCTGCAACGACCCCCTCAACTTCAACCGCTCATAAGCGAAGGAGGCCAGAGAAAACCCCTGTGTCCGCGATGAACCGCAAGGACGTCGAATCTAAACTCCCCAAGTCTGGGGGCATGGTAATACATACCGTTTATATGGCTTCCAGAAAAGAAGAAAGCCGTGCTTCTACGGGACATCGACCACTTACCCGATCGATAACGAAGGCTCAGGAACAACAGCAGCAGAAACTTTAGGAGATGCTGACTGCTATGGCCGCACTCACTGGGCCAAAAGAAAATCCAGAAACCTCGGAGCAGCGTCGGGAACAAGAAACTGATACTGAGTTCCTCCGAAGAATGTTCGAGAGGAAAGAAAAAGTGGCTGCAGAGCAGGCAGCCAATATAAAACGAATGGCTCTTTCGTTCGAAGACATGGCTGGCATGATGTTACAGCCGGAAGCTCCAGCTGAGGACCACCCGATCATTGTTGAAGACGACAGATGAGAGACATCAAACCCTCCTCCGGCTCTTTCAGCAGCCAAGGAGGAGACTATCTCCAAGGCCACTCTAGATGATTACATCGCTCAGCAAATACGAGCTCACCAGGAGAATGAAGCGGCTGGGCAGATCGTCAAAACGGGACGACCCTATCCGGGTTGGTATGACCAAATAAGGTACCCGCCAGGATATACGATTCCCAAATTCCACGTATATAAAGGGACGGGGAATCCACATCAGCATGTCGCTCAATTCAGAGCCTTGTGCGGCAACACCGGGGGTGATGATAAACTCCTGCTCCGCCAGTTTGTTGGTAGCTTGTCGGAGACGGCATTCGAGTGGTACTCTGAACTCCCGAACGACTCTATCAAGACATTTGCAGAGATGGAGCTGTTATTCACCCAGCGTTTCGCGAGTACTAGTGAACGCACCCCAATAATGGCATTGATTAACGCCAGGGTAAAGCCAGGCGAAACGTGGGTGCAATACGCAATACGATGGCAAAATTTATGGTCAAAATGTGAGCAGCGCATCGAGGAAGCGCTGGCAGTGGGCATGTTCGTGGGTACTCTCGACCCTCAAGCAACTATTTCCCAATTCATGATGTTCTTCAAGACGACCACGTTTCAGGTCTTGATTGACAAACTGGCCTAAATAGACCAAATGGGTCATAGACCGTCTCCTTCAAAGCCGGAGCCACAGAACGAAAAGGGCAAAGGGAAAGCGACCTTCGTTGCGAATACTCAATAGCAGCCCAGCGGCCCAAAACTAACTAATCGCCTAGATGAGAGGCGGCAATTCTATAACGAGAAGATGAAACGCCCTTATTCGTTCCCGCGGGACAAAACAAAGAGATTGTTCGAACTGGCGGTGCGCAACAGGCTCATCAATCTGCCGAATCCAAAATGACCGTTGCAACCCGGCAAGGCTAATAGTCCCAATTATTGCTCTTACCATCAAACGGTAAGCCGTCCAATTGAGGATTGCTTCGTCTTTAAAGGCTGGATTGAAGATCAATACCAACAGGGCAAATTTACCCTGTCCGAGAATTGGAAGGTGAACCCACCACAGCCACACGCTCCCAAGAAGACGGACACGCCGGGGGCATCATGCTCTTTCATAGAAGAAGCTCCATGGGAGGTCGCTCTTTCAGCCAAAACGAAAAGAATGCTGAAGGATCTCCAAACATGTCTGGCAATTAGATGGAAAAGTTCGCTGGAACCCGAGCTCATCGAGGGAATGCTGAAACCGTGCCCAACTCCAAAGATTGGTGATGATAGCCAAAGTGCTCACACCCAGCCGTCAAAGTCTTCGAAGAAGAAGAAGAAGACCAAAAAGCCCGTGAAGCCTGGTGACAAGCGCACGGACCTGCAAAAACAGATTGACGTGTTGGAAGAATACAATCAAAAAGTGTGGACTCCAATCACACTCCAAGAATTTCTCAGCCACGTCCTTGAGGACGGAGATGATGACAATGGAGAAAACTCGTCGGATGAATCTGAAGATTATGTGGCAAGTTGCCATGTGATCTCTCACTCGTCGATAGACGATGAAGAAGCTCCTTACACAAAGAAACTGGGGGCAGATCCTGAGCCGGAACTTCTAGGGCCATCAGACGAAATGATTGATGCATTCCTGGACGAAGCTCTTCTTAAAAGCAAAGCTGCTCGAGAGCGTGAGATGGCCATATTTGAAAAAGCCAAACGCCGGCGACTGGACGAAAGGGTTGAAACACTCTTGCCAGATCAAAGTACAGCCGCCGCAAATGAAAGCAGGTTCAAGACGAGGAAAAGGTTCGCCAAAGCCATGTCAATGGGAATGAAGCTGCCACCCTCCGAAGGAAACACTTCTGATGAAGCGGATATGCGTCCTAGTTACTGCTTATATCATCGAAAAATCGCGCACCCCACCGAAGAGTGCAACGCTTTTAAAAGCTGGTGGCAAGGATATGTTGCTCACTGACAACATTTCAAGCGGACGAAACGCAAAACTCGTCGGGAGCAAAGAAATACGACCGAAGAGCGCAAAAGAACGACCGGCAATTGTCACATGGTCGACGCCGGGGGATCTCAAGTTCTTACCTTCGGGAGCGATTCTGACGAAGAAATGACTCTCGTCCCTCTCTTCAAAGAATCCACCTCAGGACAGGAGGAAGAACCGAAGAGCTGCGAGAACATTCAGTTGCGCAATCGCACATTACCTGAAAAGAACCTCGGGCTTGCGAACAGTGGGTCGAATAGAAAAGATAAGGGGAAAGAAAAGATCTCTGAAGATATCACCCTCGATGATCGAGTCGTCGAAAAGCTGGCAGCTAAAGACCCGCCCAAGAAAAATAAGGTGGATTACAACGTTCTGGCACACCTGAGGAAAATACCCTCGCAGCTCAGCATTCTCGACACCCTTATGCTATCCAAAGAGGCGAGAGATTCTTTAATCAAGGCACTACAAGAGCCTGAGCAATTCCAAGCTTTCCTCGCCGAAGAAAAGATGAAAGACGAGCTGGAAGAAGTGCACACCGCCGATATCACCTTTGGCGATGAAGATCTCCTCCTCGGGACGTGTGAACATAACCGTCCCCTTTATGTCTCCGGATACTGCCATGATATTAAGATCGGTAAGATCCTGGTCGACAATGGGTCCTCCGTCAATCTCCTCAATGTAAAAGTATTGAAGGAAATCTGCATGAGCGTTCAGCATCTCGCTCATGATAAAATCATCATCTCTAGGTTTAACTCCCAGTGATCACGGACGCTCGGGTATGTAATATTGACACCACGCTTTGGGCTACTCGTCACGGACATTAAATTTCACGTCATTGACGCCAAGAATTGCTACAACGCTTTGCTCGGCAGGCCTTGGTTACACGAGTATAACATCATCTCTTCTACACAACATCAGTGTATGAAGTATTTTAAAGATGGCCTCGAGTATACTGTGACAGGGGAGTTAAATCCATTCTCCGTGAATGAAGTCCGAAAGTATGAAGATGCAAAATACTTCTTACCAGATTTTGAAGACACGGAAAGATGTCACAAACCGAAGAACAAAGCTATCACCACTATTCCGGTCTTCGGGAGTGATACCGAGGAGGAAGAAGAAATGGTTTATTTAGGGCCGCCCCAATGCTACAAGCCGGGACCGTCCATCCCTATGTTGATCTTCGGCAGCGATTTGGAAGATGAGGTCAACGCTGTATTTCCCGCTCGGCCATCAATGCAAGCCCTCGCCAGCGATGATCGGAGTTTGCAAATTGCCATGGTTCCACAAGAGCATTACAAAGAGCTCGACGTGCTTGGTACCTATAGTGTGCAAGAACTGCAGACATTCTACGTCCCTCCCAGGCGAAGAGATGAAAAGGCGATCTTATTCTACCGATCCACGGAAACCAAAGTGGAGAAAGAAATTTTGCATGGTGCGGATTCTACACTTGACAGGCTCCAGCCCATCCGTTTGCCCAAATACTACACAGGCGGATTAGAAAGACTGTTGAGGCGCCAAGGCGTGCCCTTCAAACAGACTGCTCGACAGGCTCAATTTTACAACAGGATCTGGAACGTTCCTGGAACTTAGCGAAAATTGCCCAACGGAAAAATGGAAGCGATCGGGCTTGGATATATTCGATCCAAGAAATGGGAGCGAGTCCATGGCAGTTACGTCATAGATGACTTCACTGAAGAAGGAGATGTTCTGTTAAAAGACGCTGACCCTGAACCAAAAAATGCCGAGTCCGTCGTTTGAAGAACGGATGGACAAGTTAATAAGGGAAGCGGGTCAAAAGGTCCGGGACGACCATAACCGCGAAATGGCCATTTACGAAAAAGCCAGAACTCAGCGCCTCCTTCAGCAGGCCGCGGAGAATGACAATGCTCCTCGTCCCCAGCCCGTCATACAAAAGACCTGGCGCAGAGGAAAAAATAAACCAAAGAACGGAAAAAACGTTCGACAGCAGCCAAGCAGGTCTAAAAAGCCACGCGAAGCAGAATCGAGCAACCAGGGTTCGTCTCTTACAAAAAAGATGGGTCGAGCATATTCTTTTCCCCGAGACAAGACAAGGAAGATATTCAATCTCGTCATAAAGCATCAGATGATGACACTCCCAGAGTCCAAGCACCCCGAGCAAGCGAACAAGATCTCCCACCCAGACTATTGCTCTTATCACCGAGCAGTAGGACATCCTCTCGAAGACTGCTTCACCTTCAAGAATTGGGTCGAAGACTAATATCAACTCGGCAAATTCACTTTATCCGACAGTTGGAGGGTAAGTCCGCCACAGAAGCATGTACCGCAAACCACATGTGCAGCGAGAGTAGAACCAGATCAATATCGGTCTTGGAAGCGATCTCGCACTTGTCACGTGATAATGATGTCAGGACAAGGAGTATGCGAAGATAAGGCTGACCTCCCCTGGTGCTTCGAAAACGATGATGACGAGGTGATCTCCAAGTTTCCACCGGCACCAAAAGAGCTGGAAGATGGGATACATACTACTGCAGATGACCTCAGAAAAATCGACTTGGGAACGGCAAACGACCCACGGCCGACGTTCGTCAGTGAACTGTTGTCTGAAGAAAAGGTGGCTACGCTTAAAGACTTGCTCAGGAAGTATAAAGACTGTTTTGCATGGAACTATTCCGAGATGCCCGGATTAGATCCAGAAGACTGTTTTGCATGGAACTATTCCGAGATGCCCGGATTAGATCCAGAAATAGCTGTCCACAAATTAGGAATATCTCCGGACATCAAGCCGATTAAACAAGCACCAAGAAGAATGCGGCTCGAGCTTGAGATGAGTATCAACGCCGATGTCAAGAAGCTAATCGACTCCGGCTTCATCCAAGAGGTTCAGTATCCTGACTGGATCGCCAACATTGTCCCGGTGATGAAGAAAAATGGAACGGTGCGCATATGCGTGGACTTCCGGGATCTCAACAAAACTTGCCCGAAGGACGACTTTCCAGTACCGGTCACTGAGCTGAGGATAGATAATACGTCCACTTACGAAGTTTTCTCCTTCATGGATGGCTCATCAGGATATAATCAGATAAAGATGCATCCCGAGGACCAGAAGCATACCGCTTTCCGGACCCCTTTAGGCATATTTTGCTACAAGGTGATGCCCTTCGGTCTAAAGAATGCCGGTGCCACCTATCAGAGGGCCATAACGAAGATCTTCGATGACCTCATACATGAAATCGTCGAATGCAATATCGATGACCTCGTAGTTAAAAGCAAACCATACTAGGAACATTTAGAGCATCTAAAGATCGTGTTTCAGCGTCTTCGGAAATACAACTTGAAGATGAACCCTCTCAAATGCGCGTTCGGAGTTTCCTCGGGCAAGTTCCTAGGATTCGTTGTACGATATCGAGGCATCGAGATAGACCTGTCGAAGATCAAGGCGATCATGGAAATGCCTCCGCCAAGGACTCTCAAGCAACTGCGGTCTCTCCAAGGAAAGCTCGCGTATATCAGGCGATTCATAGCCAATCTCTCCGGCAAGTGTCTTCCTTACAGTCACCTAATGAAGAAGGGAACCCCGTTCGTCTGGGATCGCAAATGCCAAGGCACACTAGACGAAATCAAGCAATACCTGCAGAATCCGCCGGTGCTAGCCACTCCAGTCAAGGGAAAACCCCTCATTCTGTATACAACTGCCCTCGAAGGTTCCTTAGGCGCGCTGTGGGAATAAGAAAACGACCAAGGGAAAAAGCGAGCCCTCTACTACTTGAGTCGAGTTCTACTGGGGGCAGAAAACAATTACCCCCCATCGAAAAACGCTGCTTGGCGTTGATCTTCGCGATAACGAAGCTCAGACACTACGCATTAGCACATGAGGTCCATCTCATATCGAAGGTGGATCCTCTCAAATATTTGATGTCAAAGGCTATATTAACGGGACGGCTCGCTAAATGGGCCCTCCTCTTGATGGAATTCTCGGTGACATATCGTCCCCTCAAGGCGGTGAAAGGCCAGGCTATCGCCGACTTCCTCGCTGAGCATCCAATACCTACCGATTCTCCCTTGAACCGCGACTTGCCAGACGAGCACGCGTTTGACACGATCGACGGGGAGAGAAGTGAAAATGATACCCAGTGGGAACTCTACTTCGATGGAGCATCTTCCATGAAGAAGCGCAAACAAAGCACCCCCATAATCAAATCAGGGGTAGGCCTCATCTTCATAACTCCACAAAGGGGGATAATGCGCTTCGCCTTCTCCCTAACAGAGCCGAGGACGAACAATGAAGCCGAATATGAAGCTTTGATAGCAGGTCTTGAAATCGCTGTCGACATGGGAATCGAAAACCTCCTCATATATGGAGACTCCCAACTGGTCGTTAGTCAAGTAAATGGCGACTATCAAACGTGCAAGCCAGAGTTGGTGAAGTACGGTGAGAGAGTGCAGCAACTGCTGACTCAATTCCCTTCCTACATTCTGGAAAGCATACCGCGTGCAGAAAATAGCAAAGCGGATGCATTAGCCAAGCTCGCTAAAGAATTGGCTGACGAAAACCTTGACGACGTGAGGATCGTCGTGCAAAGCCGTCGGGTTCTTGCGCCAGCAAAAACATCTCCGGAACCGTCCGAAGAAAATGGAGCGATTGAGCAAACGACTTTACAAATAAAAGACCAGGAAGATGCTAAGGATTGGAGAGAAGTCTTTATAGACTACTTCAAATCCCGTCGAATGCCTAAAGATGCGTCCTCAAGACATCAGCTGATGAAACGAGCTCTGTCTTTCGCCTTCGTCAATGATACTCTGTATAAGAGATCATTTGATTCTTTATGGCTAAGATGCCTGGGACCTGACGAGGCGAGGAGAGTCGTCCAAGAAACTCACGACGGACTCTGCGATTCTCACCAAGCCGACCCAAAGATGAAGCTGAAGATCAAAAGGATGGGCTATTATTGGCCCACAATGATCCAAGACTGCCTCGAATACGCGAAGCAATGCCACTCGTGCCAGATTCACGGGGATTTTATCCATCAGCATCCAAATCCACTACACCCAACGGTGGCTAGCTGGCCATTCGAAATGTGGGGAACTGACATAATCGGCCCTATCGAACCAGCATCGTCCAGAGGACATCGGTTCATACTGGCAACAATCGATTACTTCTCCAAGTGGGCAGAAGCAGTACCGCTCAGAGAAGTGAAGACGGAGAATATCCTCCATTTCTTCAAGACACACGTCATTTATCGGTTCGGCACTCCGCGACGGATTATCTTCGATAACGGGCCAGCCTACAGAAGCCACAAGATCAGCCGTTTCGCGCAACAGCATAACATAGATTGGAGATACTCTTCGGTCTATAATCCCCGAGCTAACGGTCTAGCTGAGGCTTTCAACAAGACCTTGACGAAGATTGTGAAAAAGACGGTGTCTCGAAATAAGAGGGACTGGCACGAAAGACTGCATGAAGCTCTCTGGGCGTATCGAACTACGTTCAAAACGGCCACGAGCACGACGACGTACGCGTTGGTATTCGGTACGGAAGCGGTACTCCCCCTGGAGATATAGCTACCCTCTCTACGAGTGGCAGTTCACTACGGGCTAACAGACGAAGAAAATGCTCACCTTCGGCTTGAGGAGCTCGATGCCCTTGATGAAACCCGGCTCATGGCGCAACAAAATCTCGAAGCTTATAAAGCAAAGATGACGTGCTCATACGAGAGATTAACTAGGCTGAGAACATTCCGCCAAGGCGAACTCGTACTAGTGGTCAAAAGACCTATGATCCCCAATCGTGCCAAACGAGGGAAGTTCGAGCCGAACTATGAAGGCCGGTACATCATAGACAAAGTCTATCAGGGTGGAGCCTATCTACTCATGGACATGCATGGTGAAAGACCTTTCAGGCTAATAAACGGTCGCTTCCTAAAAAAATACTACCCCTGACAAGTCACGGCTTAGGTTAACGATAGATGACGATGCCTATGTCCGCTCGCTATCTTCCCAAGCCCAAACTCTATAAGTAGTAGCCGGCTTTCAGACCGAAATGTCCTTAAACTAACGACGGACCGAAATGTCCTATAAAACTAACAACGGACCGAAATGTCCTAAAACTAACAACGGACCGAAACGTCCTTAAACTAACAATGGATCACTATGTCCTAAAACTGGCAGTTGACCGAGACGTCGATAAACTACTATGGACCGCAGCATCCAAAGGCTGACACAAAAAAAAATAATAAAAAAAAAGAAAGAAAACAGTATGTCCATAAGCAAAATAAGCACGGATGAAAACCCGAAAGGGCTCCGTGAGTAAAAACAACAGGGCTACCGGCGAGTTTTGTGAAAACATGAAAGGGCGCAAGCTCGTTAAAAGACACTTGCAAGGTCCTCTCGACCTTGTGAGGAGAAACCACCTGCGTGAGATCCTTACGACTCACAAGGGAGCAACACACTTAGGGATCCCCACGATTCCTAAGGAGAAATTACACTTGCGAGATCCTCACGACTCGTAAAGAGAACCCTCCTATGAGACCCTCACGGCTCATAGGATTCAAAAGCCTTAAGCTACGGGGATCTAAACCTGTTCTTAAGCAGCCATCACAACCTCCAATGCTGCCCTACAAGCGGTTCAATGCCGACCCTTGTATACAATCCACGGGCACGAATAAACATTTTCCTAACAAATTCCCACCCGTGACTAGGAATATGTTTACACAGTGAACAACCCTTGCAAGTCCTCTCGACTTATAAGGAGAAAACACTCTTGTAAGATCCTTACGACTTACGAGAAGCCATACACTTGGGAATCCTCACGATTCCTAAGGAGAAAACGCGCCTACGAGATCCTCACGACTTGTAGGGAGAAATACCTTTATGAGACCCTTATGGCTCATGAAGTCAAAAGCCTTAGTCAACAGGATCTGAACCCTGTTTGCTAAGCCACCTTTGTTCGACATCGACAGGGGGCAAATGATAATTCGCTCCTGGCAATATCCCAGTTGTAGCGGTGCTGATGCCGAAATCGGTGCCTAATGCCAAGCTTGCAGCAAAAAGCCAGCGAGCCACACATGCATACGAAATAGCCGAAATGATGGGACAACTTGCAACAAAATTAGCAAGTAAAAATGTATGCATGAAAAATATCCGAAATGATTGGGCAACTCGCAATAAAAAGCAGCGAGTAAAAATAAAATAAATAACCGAAATGATGGGACACCGCAAAAAAATAGCCGAAATGATTGGGCAATCGCGACCTTCGCGATATAAAAGCTGAAATGATAGAGCATCGCGGAAAGAAATAATTTTTTTTTTGAAAGAATGAAATTTTCGCCCTACAGGTGATATCAATCCCTGTATACAATCTAGGGGCGCAAACGAAGAAGGAATCACACCTTCCCTCCCCAGGCTCTATCCGAAAGAAGAAGCCAAATCTCAACGGTTCACAGACAGCGTGAAGATCATCTCAACATTCGTCTCATTACAACAGACACAACATCAACAAATCGGAGCTGCGGCCAAGTTCCCAGTTCCATGACTCGGCGGCGCACAGACAACCGAGAGTCAACCCCCGACTCCGTGAAATACGGATAAAGTCAACAATTCCTGGTCACGTGGAACACGACCTATGTCAATCCTGACCCCGTGGGAAACGTCCAAAGCGGAGCCTGGTCCTCGCAGAACATGGCTATGTCAATCAGACCCCGTGGGAAGCATCCAGAGCAAATTCCTGGTTTCGTGGGACACAGCCTATGTCAATCCTGGCCCCGTGGGAAACGTCCAGAGCGGATCCTGGTCCTCACAGAACACGGCTATGATCCCGTGGGAAGCATCCAGAGCAAATTCCTGGTCACGTGGAACACGGCCTATGTCAATCCTGATCCCGTGGGAAACGTCTAGAGCGGAGCCTGGTCCTCACAGAACACGTTTATTTCAATCAGACCCCGTGCGAAGCATCCAGAGCAAATTCCTGGTTTCGTGGAACACGGCCTATGTCAATCCTGACCCCATGGGAAACGTCCAGAGCGGAGCCTTATCCTCGCAGAACACGGCTATGTCAATCAGACCCCGTGGGAAGCATTCAGAGCAAATTCCTGGTTTCGTGGAACACGGCCTATGTCAATCCTGACCCCATGGGAAATGTCCAGAGTGGAGCCTGGTCCTCGCAGAACACGGCTATGTCAATCAAACCCCGTGGGAAGCATCCAGAGCAAATTCCTAGTCACGTGGAACACGGCCTATGTCAATCCTGACCCCGTAGGAAACGTCCAGAGCGGAGCCTGGTCCTCGCAGAACACGGCTATGTCAATCAGACCCCGTGGGAAGCATCCAGAGCAAATTCCTGGTTTCGTGGAACACGGCCTATGTCAATCCTGACCCTGTGGGAAACGTCCAGAGTGGATCATGGTCCTCACAGAACACGGCTATGACCCTGTGGGAAGCATCCAGAGCAAATTCCTGGTCACGTGGAACACGGCCTATATCAATCTTGACCCCGTTGGAAACGTCCAGAGCGAAGCCTGGTCCTCGCAGAACACGGCTATGTCAATCAGACCCCGTGGGAAGCATCCAGAGCAAATTCCTGGTCACATGGAACACGGCCTATGTTAATCCTGACCCCGTAGGAAACGTCCAGAGCGGATCCTGGTCCTTGCGGAACACGGCTATGTCAATCCTGACCCCGTGGAAAGCATCCAGAGCGGAGCCTGGTCCTCGCAGAACACGGCCTACGTCAATCCTGACCCCGTGGGAAGCATCCAGAGCAAATCCTGGTCCCATAGAACACGGCTAAAGTCAATCTTGACCCCGTGGGAAATGGCCAGAGCAACCCCTGACCCCGTGAAATGCGGATAATGTCAACCTCGTCGATCACTTACAGGTCCTTACGACTTGTAAGGGAGAAAACTCTTTTGTGAGATCCTTACGACTCTCAGAAGAAAAAGCACTTAGGAATCCTCACGACTCCTAAGGAAAAATTACACCTACGGGATCCTCTCGACCTGTAGGGAGAAAATTCTTTATGAGACCCTCACGGCTCATAAAGTTGAAAAGTCTTAGGAGACAGATCTTAACCCTGAATCCTAAGCCATCGCTGTCCTACAGAGAAATCAAAATAGATTATCCACAAAATGCATTTACTAAAAGGGACACATCATCATGAAGAAAAATATGTCTTTTATTCATAAATCAAAATGAATACAAAGTACAATTTTTGAAAGAATAAAAGAAAATATACTCTCATTCAGGAGTACAAAAGAAGAACAGAAAAAATATACAATTCTTCAAGCCGGCAGACGATTCAATAGGTTTGCCAGTTCGTCCTTTTTCCGCTGGGCCTCGGCTTCATGATTCAATATCGTCAAAAGACGGGCCTCCGCTTGAGCCTGTTGGGCCTGGTATGAGGCAAGCCGACTTTCAAGCTCTTTTTCGGTAGCCTTATGAGCTTCGACCATTTCGCGAGTGAAAATGACGGCCTTATCAATGGCTACCACCTCCTTGATAGCCTCTTGAAGCCCTGGCCAAAGATCATATGCCCGAGTGGTCTTGGCCGTAAGGTTAGCTTGAAGTTCCCTCAGCGCTTTGGAAGCCAGCTCCCTCTCCGAAAACTTTCAGCTGAGCCTTTTCTCGCATGACAGCATATTCGCAGCGCGCCGTTCAATCAGCCCCCCCCCCCCGCAAGCTCGCCTTTGCAGCCACAACCTCTGAAATAAGGCACGTACACTCAAGACTGTATAAACAAGCCTCCATTCGACGGCAATACTCGATCTAAAACAAGCACAAACCATCTGATATGGGAAGCAACAAGGAAAGTCTCCGATGTATATCCTATCAAGCATGCATTTGCAACTGTATGAATGTTTAAAAAGAAATGATACCCAAAGCACTGATGTGCATGCAACATAATGGTAGTGCTCGCAATTAAAGAAAATTCCCATGGGAAAAATATAAAGCTCATTTACGCAAGCAAGACGCACGTACGAGTATCCGACAAAAATGAAAAATTCAACAGAAAGCATGCAATAGTCAATGATAAAAAGAGTACATTGGTTTAAACATACTACGCTACCGGGAAAAGGTCACCAAACAAAGGATCGGTGGCACAAGGGTTAGCAAAACAAAATACAAAGTTTTCTAACTCCCTCTCTGCCTTCTCCAGCATATCGAAACGACGATTTTCACGAGGAGTGGCTCCCCACCGATTAGCGCCATGTCCATCCGCAAAGGCAGACATAATAGCCCGTCGGGCTCTTATCTGGCCCAACAGATGGAGCGAGCAGTCTTTCAGAGCCTGAGTAATCAGGCACGCCTCATAAAAACACTCGAGCTTGTCTTCGGCCGCATCAAGGATCGCCAGGGTCATCTCTGCTGGGTGAGAAGGGATGTCAGCGAGCACGGCAAGAAGAATCATTCAGAGCCAAATGGAGCCCATTGGAAGAGGGGATCCCCTACGGATCAGGAGTTCATACGTCACCGCGTCACATTCGGCATCGGTGAGAAGGGGATTCACTAGTCACGCAGCAAAGCGAGGAATCATCTCCTCAACGGGTACCTCCCATGGTTATCGACGAGCATGGGGGCGGTTGCAAGCCATAGCACTTAGTTGTTTCCTCAAGATAATCACCCTAAGTAGAGAGAAAGAAAACTATGGCTTCAGCTTATAAAGGGGAGCATTAAATGCTGGGCACGGAAAATATTGCAAGGTGGAACTATTTCCAAGGCCCAGAAAAAGGAAAAGCATTGGAAATCAAAGAGGTGGAATTATTTCCAAGGCTCCCTCTCTGCATTCAATGTCATACACAGAAAAGATTGCATGGGAAATTAAACAACCCCATCAATAGGGCCCCACGTGCAGAGCACGTGAGCACCAACCTTGATATGAACTGAAAAGTAAAACAGTGTCGCACGTGAATAACACGTGAGTGGGTGCTGATGTGAGATTGAAATCCCCAACAATACCTCACATACCAAACATGTAAGCATCAACAATGATATGACAAAATTTCATAAGGGAAGCATGCAAACACAAATGGGAAAGGAAAGACTTATCATTCATACTTTAAAAAGTTCATACAAAAACAAGAAGGAATATTTACAATGGTAAGACATCAAATCCGGGACACGGATTGAGAAATTCAAAAGTGAGGTCGTCTAGAATCTTTCTGGCCTTTCTGACCATTATCGTATGCATCCTCTAGCGATCGCGAGTGTCGAGATCCTCGCCAATGTCCTCCTCCCTTTGATAAGAGGCGATTATCGTCGTTTGTTGGAAAGTTTGGTGCAGAATATCAATGAGGTTATCTCGCCGCTTCTTCGAGATCAGACCCGACAGGTACACTGAATGCAACTTGTCTTCAGCATCATCCAGCGCATTAAGCGGCATGGCTTCGTAAAACCCAGGAAGTGCTTCCCAAATTGCTCCCACTACGATTTTCAAGAGAGCGGAACGGCGAGGAAGCAGTCGACCGTTGTGTGCATACAGACGATCCATAATCTCCGCACATTGGGCATCTGTAAACTCTTGGTTCTGACAACGACCCTATACGCGAATGTCCTCATAGGAAATAAATTCGTTCAGACTATATAGATGAACAGCCATAGTACCTGAAAAGAAACATCAGTGAAAGATTAGTAATAGGGAAAATCAGATGTCGAGATTTAAACAAATTCTTGGGAAGACAAGTTCTGATAAGTGATCAACAAATTCAAATTTGTGGGATCAAGGAGAAAACCCACTGCAGAACCCTATGCAAATCATGAAGGATCTTTCTGGAAACATTTTTGCAAGAACAACTCAAGGCAAGAAAATCCCAAGAATTCTCTGTGAAGAACTGAGTTCTTTAGAGGAATTAAATTCCTTTTGAATATAGGAATTAAATTCCCAGAAAATATTTTTCAGAGCCAAAGCTCTTTGGAATGGAATTAAATTCCAGAGAGAAGACAAGCATCACCATCGATCCCTGAAGATCAGAGAAGCCCTAAGAGGTTTATTTAAAGATTGAGCAGTTCTTTTTTTTTTTTAAAGATTAGAAAAATGGGTTCTTTGTTAAAGGGAGAAAACCCTTGGTAGGGATTTAAAATCCAAGAGAAAGTTTCTACAAGGAGTTCCTCGGCCGTTCAAGATCATACCTGAAAAAGGAAATCTTTGTTGACAGAGTTAAACTCTGGAAATATTTTGAATCAGAGAACTAAGCTCTAGGAAAGAGAATTAAATTCTCAAAGGAAAAGCAAGCAAGGAAAAAGTTGGAAAAAGTGGGGGCGGTTCTGAAGGGACGCTTGCATTTATAGGATGTGATGGAGAACGGTTCATCTCCCCTGTTCCCTAGACAGATCCAACAGTCACAAAGGTGACAGCGTTGCACTCACGTGCAAACACGTGAGAACAACGCTGTGGGGGCATTTGTTTTCTGACTAAATATCAGGAAATTCCCCAATGGGGTATCACGTGCTCACACGTGACCAAGGAGCACGTGCTGACACGTGATAGGTTCCTTTGATCTCTACTTTATAGAATTAAATTCTAGTTAAACCAAAATATAACAAAACAGCTAGGAAGTACCCAATGGGGTATCACGTGCTCACACGTGACCAAGGGTCACGTGTTGACACGTGATAGGTTCCTACGATCTCTGCTTTATAAGATTAAATTCTAGTCAAACAAAAAAAGTAATAAGACATTAAGGAAAAACCCCAATGGGGCATCACGTGGTCACACGTGACCAAGGGTCACGTGTTAACACGTGATGATTTCTTAGCCCTGTTAAAAGGCAGAATTAAATTCTGAATAAAATGTTTAATCAAAAAGGTCACGTGCCAACACGTGATAAGTTCCTAAACTCTTTAATTGATAGAATTAAATTCTATTTTATAATCAAATAAAGGGATCACGTGCCAACACGTGATAGACTTTTAAAAGTCTTCTGAACTAATAGAATTAAATTCTAATTAAGGGAAATCGAAGACCCTAACTAGGAAAATATTTTTTAAAATCTTTCCAAACAAAAAAAGATGGTGCTCTGTAAATTAGAGCGCCATTGGATTAAAAATCCAATGGTGATTAAAAATCACAATTTATGGAAAAATTTTATACAAGGAAAGATTTCCCTGAAATTCACCAAGAATAACAAACATAATATCTTCTGGATTAAAAATCCAATGGTGAATAAAATTCACTGAGTGATCTAAAAGATCATGTTAGTTACAAAAACAACCAAAATCTTTCAATGAAAGATTCACTAAACAAATTGATTCTTTTCTTTCTCTTATAAATAGGAGCCAAGAAGAGAAGAGAAGGGATCTTTGGAATTTTGATTTTCTGAAGAAAAACAACAACAGAGAGAAAAGAGAGGAGAATTTAATTCTCAAGAGAGAAATGAAGTTCCTTTCAGAGGAAAGAAACCCTAGGTGAGAAAGGGGAAATAGATCTAAGCTTCATAAAACAAAAAGAGAATTTAATTCTCAATTTAAGAGTTTAACTCTTCTGAATAAGAACTTAGTTCTTCCTTTGGTTGAAGGTCTGCAGAAGCAGATCTCCCCACAGGTTGAGAATTTAATTCTTATTGGGGAGATTCTGCCATGCAGATCTAAAACTTAGAGGGAGAATTTAAGTTTAAGGAATTGAATCCCCCCAAATTCATAGGAATTTAATTCCTCTAAAACAGAACTAGGGTTTAACCCTGTATGAGAATTTAATTCTCCCAAATTCACAGGAATTTAATTCCTCCAAATGAAACTAGAGTTTAACCCTACATGAGAATTCAATTCTCCCAAATAAGAATTTAATTCTTCCATATACATAGGAATTTAATTTCTCTAAAACAGAATTAGGGTTTAACCCTACAAAGAATCTAATTCTTAAAATAAGAGACTTAAAGCTTTCCATGCATGTAAAGAACTTGGTCACGTGGTAACACGTGACCCCTCTCCTCAAAGATCCAAAAAGAGCGAACAAGACTAGGTCACATGCCCCCACGTGACCTATTAACGGACCCCTCAAAATAAGAAGGAATTAGTCCAGAGGCAATGCCTCACGTGCTCCCACGTGACCTTCAAAACAAAGAGAATAAAGGCAAAGGCAGTACTGATTTTGGGCTCTCTCACGTGACCCCTAATAAACACTTTAATAATCAATACATGGATATCCATCACGTGCCAGCACGTGATGGCCAGAAGATCAGAAGTGTTTAACACTTATTTGCAGATTTGAGAATAAAATAAAGGAGGTCTGGCCCCATCTCAGGCGCCTCACGTGACCCCACGCGACCCCTTCCTTTCTAGTGTTTAACACTGTTTTGAGCATTTTGTCTCCAGTGTTTAACACTGCTTTAAATACATCACGTGAGGACACGTGACCGCCAGATGTCCTTTAGTGTTTTACACTATTCTAAAACCAGCTTAGCCCAAATTGGCAAAGTTTTTCAGAGGCAAATATCTCCTTCAAATGAGCCTTAAAATCCAGGGCTATAATGTTTAATGCTCAAAGATAAAATGTTCTCATAGCCCTCAAACTTTTGTTTAGCATTGCTAAATAATGAGGGGTTGAACCCAGACAAATGTTCAACAGGCCAACAAAGGGCCAACAATCCAAACTTAATTGGACTTAGCCCAAATTGGCCATAAGTCCTCAATTCAGATTTAACTGAACCAATGTGCTCGTAATCTAATTAATTGATCTTAGTTCCAAATTGGACTACAGATCTCCTAATCAACTTTGGTTCAAGGGTACATCTATGAACTCCTCTGATATTTGTCGTTGTAATCCTTCAACGTCTTCAGAGAGGTGGCGGGTCCCGACAACCATACATTTCATAGACTATGACGTCTTTAAACTGGACTGTGATGTCTTTAAACTCACGGACTATGATGTCCTTAACCTTGACTGTGATGTCTTTAAACTCACGGACTATGATGTCCTTAACGTAGACCGAAATGTCCTTAAACTAACATTGGACCGTAATGTCCTTAAACTGGTCATCGACCGCAATGTCCCTAAACTAAACAATAGAGCCCAAATGCTCTCTTGTTGGATCTAAACGATCCCGTTAAATCGATCTTAGTCTAAAATTAGACTAACATATCCTTAACGAACGTTTAAGTTGATCTTAGTCTCAAATAAGACTAACGTATCCTTAAACCAACCCCAAACCCAAATCTAAGAAGATACGGATTTGTACTAATCCACGTCCTACGGGCGAAAACATAAATTAGTCTCCGTATACAATCCACGGGCAACCAAAAACAAAACAAACACCCACGACACGAAGTGACCATCTGGAGAAGGAGAAAGTTGTTACCGCGATGCGGTAGCGTAATTAACTGCAGGGGCTTGCGCCTGCAGGGAAGAGCGTCCCCACAATCAAAAACCCCTCAACGAGGGGGAATCTAATGAAGTCTGCTACATCGGCCGCATCCGTTTAAACCTTCGATACACGGTGCCATAAATCAACTTGGTATCTTCGGAGAGGTGGACGGATAGCACCAATTAGCATCTGCCCTCGGAATTTAGGCCTGACGTCCCAACGTCCAGGTCGCGTCTTCCGGCGGGGAACAACTGATCCGCTCTGGCCACCTGGCGAAATACCTACGAGACAAGCGGCAGGCAGAACAAGAGAAAAAAGACGAATCCCCTCCCCGGGAGTTAACAATCGGACAGATCATGGTCATTTCAACGCATCCGACTCTGGACAGTGAGGGGGACCGCTGCCCCTACCAGTCATGGCCATAAGTGATCCGCCCCATAAGAAGCACAGGAAGGATGACCCGATCACCTTCACCGATGAAGACCTTCACAGCATATCACTCCCACACAATGACCCCCTTGTGATAACAGCCCGAGTTCACCGTTACGAGATTCGGAGAATATTGGTCGATTCAAGGAGCTCAGCGGATATCCTGTTCTATGACTGTTTCCAGCGTATGTGATTAGGTCCCTCCGATCTCCAACCGACCTCTCATGCCCTCTCCGATTTCACCAACCATTCCATCCCGGCCGAGGGTTCGATCACCCTCCTCCTCAACATTAGGGATGCTGGCAAAACGCGAACCATATCGGTAAACTTTCTCGTTGCCAAGATTCCGTCGTCCTATAACATCCTCCTGGGACGCCCCACCTTAAACGTCTTTCGGGCTCAGATCTCAACTTACCACCTCGCGCTAAAATTCCCTTTAGATAACGGGGGGATAGGCCGCGTCTATGGAGACCAGCAAACTGCCCGGATCTGTCTCGCCTCAACATCTTCCACCGGGGAGCAGGGCAACGATTTTGAAGATACGCATGATCCCTAGGGCACCTTGGACACACGCGACAACCGAAAGGAAATCCGTGGCGCACCGGTGGAAGCGTTAGCGGAAGTTCCCCTCATAGAAGGGGTCAACAGCCGGACTGTCCAGTTCGGCTCTCTCTTGACAGGAAGCGTCCGTGAAGACCTGATCCGGTTCCTCCGGAACAACTCGGATGTGTTCTCCTGGACGAAAGCGGACATGCCCAGAATCGATCCCAAGGTGATCTCCCACAAGCTCGGGGTCGACCCGAAAGCCAAGCCAATCCGACAGAAGAAGAGAAGTTTCACACCAATAAAACAAAAGGCGATAGAGGAGGAAGTTGACCGATTGCTCGCTGCCGATTTCATCAGGAACCTGGACTACTCAAATTGGCTGGCGAATGTGGTTATGGTCAAGAAAGCGAACGGGAAATGGCGCAAGTGCGTCGATTTCACGGACCTGAACAAGGCTTGCCCCAAAGACAACTACCCGCTTCCTTGGATAGATCACTTAGTAGAAAGCTCAGACGGTCACGAATTACTACGCTTCATGGACTCCTTCTCCGGTTATAATCAGATCCAAATGAACCCGGCCGACGAAGAGCTGACAGCCTTTACCATGGATCGGGGAGTATACTGCTACAGGATAATGCCCTTCGGACTCAAGAACGCCGGAGCCATATACCAACGACTAGTCAACAAGCTATTCAGACAAAAAATTAGGAAAAACATGGAAGCCTATGTCGATGACATGCTCGTGAAATCCGCCTCATCGGTCGGACACACAACAGATCTCGCCGAAACATTCGATGTCCTGCGAAAATACAAGATGAAGCTGAATCCAGCCAAATACGCGTTCGGCGTCACAAGCGGAAAATTCCTTGGATTCATGGTTACCTACCGAGGAATCGAGGCGAACCCAGAGAAGATCAGCGCCATCATCAACATGGCAATGCCCAAAAGTAATGTCGATATCATGCGACTCACCGGGAGGGTGGCTGCCTTAAGTCGCTTTATGTCCAGATTCGGGGAAAAATGCCTCCCTTTCTTCATAGCCCTAAGGAAAATCCCCAGGTTTGAATGGTCCGAGGAATTCCAAGATGCTTTAGAACAACTCAAGGCACACCTCGCGATCCCACCACTTCTCACCAGACCGAAGGCAGCTTCCTGTCCAGCCACTCTGCAGATCCAAAGCCCTCACCAAGAGGAGGCCGATTAGTTTCCTGCTCGGCTCATCCGCTAAGGCAGCTTCCTGCCCGGCCACTCTGCGGATCCAAAGCCCTCGCCAAGAGGCGGCCTAGTAGTTTCCTGCTCGGCTCATCCGTTGAAGGCAGCTTCCTTCCTGGCCACTCTGCGGATCCTAAGCCTTCGCCAAGAGGCCGCCGAGTAGTTTCTTGCTCGACTCATCCGCTGAAGGCAGATTCTGCCTGGCCACTCTACGAATCCTAAGCCCTCTTCTAGAGGCGACCGAGCAGCTTCCTGCTCGGCTCTTTCAAGGTCTAATTCAGACGCGACGATCTATCATCACCTTGACTCCACAGTGAGGGGGACGCCGACCAACCTATACTTAGCGTTCGTCCAATTTATACGCAGTGCACGATTGTCACCTCGACTCTGGGTTATGGTAGATGCCGGTCTACCTATGATTGGCTTTCGCTAGCTCTTATGTCATGCTCGCCCAGCACCCGACACTCGACTTTGCATGTGCTGGACATCCGCTGGACACCGACTTATCTGCACTTGAGAAAATAGAAGCACTCCAAAGACGAGCTAAAAATACTTGCGAGCTAAAAGTACTTTATTTATATCCAAAATTGTGTAAAAGGTACTATGGGCTCCCCAGCCTTACAAAATGCCTGAAGGCTTACAAAATTTGGTAAGCGAGGCAGGGATAGCTCAAACTGCCTTCTCGGCCGCCACTTCCCCTTGATCGGCGCCTCCGTCTGGGGCTACGATCGCAACATCCGGCTCGGCGCTTTTGCCCGCCGCCTCGCTTTCCCCGGCTAGCTCGGCACCGCCCCCCTTTGGCGCTTCCTTGGCTAGGCGATACCTAGCACGAAGCTCCTGATCGTCGAACCCGGGCATGGCTTCCTTAACGGCATCGAGGGCGTTGTGCCACCCGACAGCCGCGGAGTCGACGAGGTCGAGGTAGAACTGGTCGGAAGTCTTATACTCCTCCACGGCCCTTCTCGCTCTGCCCTCCACAAGCTTCGGCCCCTCGCAAGACACTTGAGCATCCCGCTTGAACGAGTCCCTCTGCCACTTCATGGCATCGAAAAGTCCGTTGACCTCCCCTATCTGGGCTTGGATAGCCCGGTTAAATTCGGTCAGGATCCAATGGGACTCCTTCAATTTAGCGACCGTCAGGCCCTCCGTGACCAACCTCGAGTCGAGGAGGGCTGCCTTCTCTTCCTCCTGTTGCAGCCGGGCGAGGAGCTCTTCTTCTCATGAAGAAGATTCGCTTTCCTTCTTCATCGCTGGGGCCACTTCCTCGGACTCTATTGCAGCAAGGAAGGCGCACTGTTGGAGGACCTGGGAAAACGGGCGCCGTGTTAGGAGCTAAAAAAACTCGGAGAAATTTTGGGAGAGTTACTGACCTGAACAGCATCCTGAGCTATCGCCGCCACTTTTGCCTTTATGGTGCCTCGGGGGATTTTAGTCCCCGCCGCCTTCTCCATGTCCGCCAGTAAACTGTCGGCCAAAGAGATCCCCGAGGGCATCTCGATGCAGAAGTCGCTCAACTGCACCTGAATCCTGGCCTGGGAGGGCCGAGAAACCACCCTCTTCTGCTTTTTGAGTGGGGATTCGGCAGGGGGCGGCGCTTCCATCCTAGCTCGAGAGGCCGGATCTCGCGCATGCTTCTGCCCTCCCCCGTGCGTTCCTCCGGAACGGGGGGCGTTGCGGGAGCCTTAGCTGAAGGTGCTTTTTGGGGAGCTGCGTCTGAAGCTGACCGAGATGAGCTTGCGCCACCGCCCTTCCTCCCCTGGGTCTTGGCGGTCACGGCAATCATAATCTTCGAGCGATCCATCGGCTTTGCAAAATACCATAAGAAAAAGATCGGCGACCAAAAACAACAACTAAATTTAGATAAGTCTAAATAGATCGGCACAAGCCCTAACCTACCCACAAAGCGCGCGGGGCTGAGTCCCGCCCAGCTCAAAGCCTGCTCGAAAAGTAGGACATCGGCCCGCTGGATCGGTTCCCATTGAGACACCACTCTTGCCCCGGGGGCATTCGACTGCCTAACCCTAGGACAATCGGCCCTATGCCACTTGATGGGAATAAGCCAATCCTCACCCTCCGGTGGCCCTACGAAGACAAACATCTCATTCCATTCGTGGATGGAAGAAGGAACGACTACTATCCCCGACCCAGCCGTCTTACCCTTATGTTTTTTGAATGAAAGGTACACCCAGCTCAGTTCATCCTTTCTGGTACCGGGATGATTTTTATAGCAAAGAAAAGAAAGGAGTAGGCTCAAATCAAAGGATGTCACGCCCTGCTTCCCGGTATACGGCGAAGGGGGCACGACGAGACCGCTACGTATTTACTCAGAAGTAAATACGATAAGCGTAACTAAGCAATATAAAAGAAATCTACACAAGAGACAAATGTAATGAACAACAACTTTATTTATTAACATTCTTTTAAGGTACATGGAAAGGTAAATACATGGAATGAAAAGCAATGCCTAAACATTGGCATAACAGAAATGGAAAGTACTGAAATGAAATGTACAAGTATCTAGAGCTTCGGGTCGAAAGCTAGCTGATCCAAGTCCTCGCTAGTGCGCTCGATCTTCTGAAGGTCCGATCTACCTGACAACATTCCAAAGAAGAAAGAGAAGGAATGTCGTCAGCGAACAATCGCTCGGTAAGTCCCAAAGATGAGGGAGAAATAGAATAGGCAGAGAGAGAGTGTGTAGGTTTTAAAGTTGTATTATATTGTTATACGGTTGTATTTAGTGTTAATGCTGTTGTTAACGTATGTACAAGGGTGAATGTCAACCAATCTCAAGAGTGTTCTCGAACCCAACAAGCTGTAATCCAGGGGTAGGGAACCACGGGCCCGAATCAAATGTTAGTAACGGGACATATGTAAGCCCGCGGGGGCGCCCCGGCCGTCGATCCGACGCCGGAAACGCGGAAACAAAAACTTTGCGAACTTTACAAACCGGCACTACCGCGGACTTTTTACCCGGATCGGACCATTAACCTAGCTAACTAGCAAAATAGAAAAGAGTAGAGAAGTTATACCAAGCGATCTGTGTCCTTCAGTCTTCATCTCCACTCCGATCTCCCGCGGAATCTCTGTCCATCATCGTCTCGTCGGAAAGGGCACCACGTAGCCGGAATCGTATACGGGCTCCCACCTCTTGACCGAGGCAACTTGGGCGCGAAGTTGGCTAGCCGACGCGTCCAAGGCTTGCTATAGAATAGTGTAGTGAGTTGTCTCTTTTGGATTTATGGAAGTTGCCTTGATGGAGGGATCAAGAAAGAACTTTGGAGAGAGGTACATGAAATTGTGTAGCTAGGAAAAATGAGATGAACAAAGTTTTCCCTCATCAAAAATGATCTCACCCCCTCTACTCTAATGAAGTGGCCGGCCTTATCATTATGCCATGGTGGAGGAAAAAAAATCAAGTGAGAAAATAATTGATCAAAGGAAATTCTATTAATCATCACAAGATAAACCTCATATCCCTTCAACAACCCATCACAAGATAAGCAATTGAAATGACCATAAAAGAATCTCATCATGATAAAGGCACAAATGCAAGAAACCCCTCCACTAAGTGTTAATTGCAAACTTGCAATTAACACCCTCCATCATTAAGTCCGACCGAGAAGGAATGAAGGAAAACCGGCCGGAACGGAATGCAAACTGGCAACTTCAGAAAACTGATCCCGTAATAAATTACAGGAAAACCCCGCTACTGCAAATACATGCCCGCATTTGTATTCCCACTTAACACAAATGCAAAGAGACAAAACTACACTATCTAATACTAGGATCCGGCTTAAGCCAAAGCCGGCTAGTAAAAACCGTCCGATCACGATCCGTGCAATACCGCACGTATCTGATCGAACCCTGCCATATCTCCATACGGCCTCTATAGCGTTTCGCTCGAAACCTGAGTAACTGAGTGTGGTGGACTCTAAAGACTCGTCAATACCTTGGTTGTGGATTTAACCACTAGCATGTCAGAGGTATAAGCCAATACGTGACGGGCTACCAGGCATTGACCAAAAGGGACGTCGATGAGCGAACTCATCCTGACACCCTACTGAGCCTGTCAGTGACAATATCCGTACAGTCTGGTCCGTTCGTCTATGAGCATGGCATGGCGGGCCTAGGGGGTTGGTAAAAGTCAGACCCCCAAAAGAGGTACAAGTCGTGTCGGAGTGTAGCCCAGAACACCCTGAGATACTACTGGAATACCTACTAGTAAATCTCCTACCTCGGCCGAGGGCTTTGTGTAATGGCTCTCCTAGACACAGCGCGACCTCACCCCCAATACCGGGAGAGACGAACCCCTGAAGATCAGCTCACTGCCTCCATGTGGCTCGGGACTGTACCCAACTAAAACCTGTTTGCACGACTCCTTTGAGCCGTGGTAGGGTAGTAATCAAAGCACAGTGGGAACTCACACGAGACAAATGACGATCTCAGGTCGATGAACTAACCTGTACACATGTCACCAGGGAACTGCTATCTGACGTCTGGTATAATCCCAACTAGCAGGTTCCCGGCGAGTCCTGTCCGGTGTACTCATAACCCAATGAGCACCTGTATACATCTTAGGTGAACCAACTGACACCAGCGGCTTGTGAGACCGGCCACCGCCCCTCGTCGGGGTCTCGACTGTATACACTAGTCTACTCTGGAGAATCGATGCCCTGTCTCGAAACTCCCACGACTAGGGACCTTTTAAGGATGTGCTTATAGACTCCAGCTCTCACTTATATGATCGCCCTCATACTGCTGGTACTCAAGCAAGAATCCTAGGGGCTCTATCAATGTGTAATAGTGACTCATAAGGTCACCTAAAGCAGTACACGATGATAAAGATAAACCAGATAGCATACTATCATCTTGAGTAAGACTGTCCTACTGGGACAGGTCCTCCCCTCAATCATTGCAATCACGTGCCTGTGATCCAATAATTGACTCTGAGGGCACTATCACCAACAATCTCCCACTTGCACTCAAGGCTAATTATTGCGATGTCGCATACTCATAGCCCGTGTGATACCGAACACCCAACTCCTCTACTAGTCAGTCTCACAAAGCTCGTTTGCGAAACTATTGCGTTCGAGGAATAGCCTCAGTGAGTGGATCTGCTCTGGTGTTTCTTTCTATGTCTCTCTATATCTCAAGTTCGCGGAGAAAGCCATCTCCCGAAATGAGCAATACCTGTCTTAGAATGTCTGGATGTCTGATGGGACCTAGCTCATAAATGAACTCCAAATCCAAACTTCTTAGACTGTATCGTCAACTGAACTTAATCAGTATCCTGCGCCATGCCTTCCCTCAGTATCCACCTGGACCATCTGTCCAAAATACTGCCCCTCGTCAGAGGGAAAACTATTAACTCTGACAGCCACTCTGCCATCCAGGTCACCTTGGAAGCCTGGAATGATAACTGTCTCCCGAAGGAGAATGCTGTTATCATATCTCTAGAACATTCACTTATGTTCTAAAACTGCTTCCGACTGTTTCCCCAGGATTGGATCAAAATCAACTTATTGCATCTACTGCAAGAACATCATCTGGTGTGGTACTTGACATTTCATGATTGACTCAATTGCCTAAGCAAGTGATCTGCCAATCATGCGTATCCCTCTCCCCTTTAGTCTGTAAGACACCTTTAGAGAGGGTGACTCCATTACCTGCAGGTACACCACCATGCCAGGAGTCGTCCATTCTAAATACTCATAAAATGCTGTCAAGGTACCCAGATTAGGAAACCACCCAAATCTAGATCTAAAACCATAGATCTAGTTACCAGAATGTCTGATGTAAGATCCAAGTCCTATGAGGAGAAACTACTGTGTGACGACCAGAGTATAACCGATCGTAGTATAGGAATATCACTTCCTACTTTGTGTATGTCATCAAATACCAGGACATCACACCCTACTACCTTCTCAACAGATCCATCCCCTATTCTGATGAAGTCAAACCTATGACTGTCATATCAGAAATAGATGATCTATCTCCGCTATATCTGCTTTAGTCTATAAATAGACATAAGCCTGACGTCCACCAATGCTTCCGCTGCTCCCACTGACTACGACAACCCTCTGGCAGAGTCATATACACGTACGCTTCTAAAACCAGTTTAGAACGACGCTATACTCATCCTCCTGCCGGGTCTCATAGTCTGGAACAACAGCAATGGCAAGTCTGGGTAAACAAGAACCTCTCTGCCACCGTCCTTGAGTATACCGAAGTACCTCTCGGGTGCCTGAGGTTACCCACCTTATCTGCGGAGCGGCCTATGGAATGTCAAACCAGATTGAATCTTTAGGTTCTCATCAAATCTTCAGTAATCGTTTGCGGTTCTGGAATCACTTCCAGTTCTACCATACCCCCACTACTGTTTTCTGAAAAAATCCATTTTTATTAAAACCGTGGCGAGTCAAGAACAATATCACTATTGATCTTCCAGATGGTAGAAAGTCAACCCTCGTCGTAGCCCGGGTCAACCCACAAGCAGCCATTACAGAAACGTGCCTTGAGTTATCCAGAGTCTGGTTTTAAGCATAAGCTGGACAACTCCCCGTACCTTAACAATGTCAAGATATGAACTGTTCTATATACAATATAGAAACAGAGGCACTGATTTAATTGAACCAGATTCAAATCATGCAGCTGTCTCCAGTGCATGTCAAGAAAATGGAAGGAGGCCGATCAGCATTACTCAACTTAGGAATACTTCCAATTATGAGTAACCTGAAAGAGAAGCAAGTTCTCTTAACCATTACTATCAACTGAATACCATATACAAGTATCTACATCTTCGATTACTTTGAAGAATCCCGATACTTGCAACACCTGGTTCTCTACTTTATTCTTATACCTATAACTTCTCAAAACTTCGACCCTGTGTTTCTACGAAACACCTGTCTAAGAACTAGAGAAGTCATAAGTAAACAGAATACAGTACGAGGACCAACCCCTCTGTCCTCATGGACACTGGACAATATACAATACTCTGTATAAGTCCCCTGAGTCTAGTGACTCATTCACTGTGTGTCGTAGGTTGAAAACTGTACTTATGGTTAAGAAGAGTTACACCGCTGTTCAATGCTCCTTACCTAACCATCCACTGATATAGGTAAATGTCATAGACATAATTTCAAAAAGTATATCTCACTCTATAAAAATAGACGTACAGATATATCAATTTGAAATTGGTGCATAACAACGGATATTCAAAACCAAATATTTGCCGACCGGCAAACAACCCAGGTGACTTCCTCAAATATCACCAATTACAACGAATCCCGATATAATGAGGATGATCACCTAATTCCCAATAACTTACTCCCACTCATCATCTGTAAAACTATACAGATGTGAGAATCATACCTGGTAAATACATACCCTGGAGCAAGTGTCTAATTGGGAAATCAGTTTTCTTTTAACAGTACACAGTGAAACTGAAACATTGAAATGTTCCGATGGGGTATCCTGGTATTCCTAGTAATGCCTCTTCCATTATCCAAATTCACAACTATAACCGTATAATTCTTTGCCACTTCTCCAAATCCCTTTATATGTCTTTAGTCATTACCTTCTGTACACCCCTTTATGCCAAATGGTTTTCTTCCTTCCCTACCGTTCGGCACCAGCCTATGGTTTGGAAGAAGACTATCCAATAAGCATAAAGGGTGTACTGTCCTAATCCTAGGAGCACTCGCAACGCGAGAGAAGGTGAAGATAAAAGACACCTGAATGTACTTTATTCCTATTTCTCCTGAACCAGGATCCATCCCCGAACTGGAACAAGTTCCTTTCGAGTTCGTATATAACTATACGATGGATTATCCAATAACTGGGATCGTCGTAGTGATACGGAGTGTCCTGGAGAAATACAAAGGTGATTTAGGATTGGCGAAGAAATACTTGGTTTGTTCGTGAATAGCAGTCGCACTTTACTTTGCCCTCTTACTAATCCCTTGCTTTGTTTTAACTTAATACCTTCTGTACACCGTTTAGGCTAACTGGTTTTCTTCATTCCTTACCGGTCGGCACCAGCCTATGGTTTGGAAGAAGACTATCCAATTTGCGTAATAGGTGTACTACTCCTAAACCAAGGAGTAATCGCAATCTGAGAGAGAAGGTAAAAGGAAAAAGACAACTGAATAGTCCTATTCGTTTTCTCCAGAACCAGAAACCATCCTCGAATTCCTTCGAGTTCGTATATAACCATACGATGGTTTTGTCCAATGGAAGTGGACGTTCGTAGTAATACGGGGTGTCCCGGAGAAAAGGGTAAAAGTAGGAGTGGCAATGAGGTTTGCAACTCTGACAATCCAAAAGCCAGTGTTAAGAAGGTTCGGTCAACTTGGTCACTGAGTCATAGTCTAGGGTCGGGTCAATGGTCGCTGCCAAAGAAAGAGAGAAAAGAAATACTCAGCGTGCACTCTTACCTAGATCAGAATGGTTGTCACTTTATCTAATCTGGAAACCTCCCACTGTAACGTCAAATTCTTCCCCAAACCTGAAAGAAGAATTAGCCGGGATCACCCGAGGAGTAGACCAACTCATCAGTGGGAATCGGGATCCAACCAACATCGCATGATAACGTGACGGAATCCGCTCACGCTATCACACTCCAGAAGGTATGCGCATATCTGGCAAGTTTCAGTTCTTTTGAAACTCCCGATGTGGATTTTTACCCCATGCTCTTATGACCTTGACGAAGGCCAACAAATCATAAGTCACATGTCAAGTTCTACCCGTCATTATCCAGGTTAATTTGAACCCACCCGTACAAGCCCTTGACGAAGGCCAACAAGGCTATACGACTGTCCCAAACCAACGCATCTATCTATGCAGCAGAAAGGTAACAAGCAGCTACCATACACTATGCCTTGACGAAGGCCAACAAACATAGCATGAATACTACGTGCTACCCGTCTGAAACGACGGAGGGCTACGAATGGTTTCTGGCGAAAACCTTTAACGTAATGAACTTGATATCGTTGAAGGAACCGGATAGCTTTTAAAAATATAGTGACGAAAACCTTGGCTAAAGAGGTCACTCCCGGTGAAGGGATCTCGGCTCTTTCCCCGTAGAATGAGGTGCAGGATATTCCAACTGAATACCACGATGCAAAGCAAAAGTAATCGGCTATAGTGAAGTTATTGCCCTGACGCAAACTTCTGTCCAAGGGGTCACTCCCGGTGAAGGGATCTCGGCCCTTGCCTCGTCGACTGAGGAGCAGGATATTCCAACTGAATACCACGATGCAAAACAAAAGAGAATGCCCTTGCAATAACAGCTTTTTGAAAAGTGTTCCAACAACATCAGAATAGGTTTGTTTATCTTGCATTGATCCGAATCAACGCAGTCCCATCAATTGATCACACCAATAAAGAACGAAAATATACTGACGTACGTATATGCCATCCGCATTCGCCACTGGGTCCCGTCATCACCCGTTAGGTTAGCTAACTAACGACAGAGCGGGGACTGGACTAGCGCGGATGAAAAACATATACAACATCTACTAGTATATATATAATATATAATTTTCGCTCAAGGCGTGAAAAAATTGCACCAACACAGAAATGTATAGCAACACAGATCAATACAGATATCTGGGATCCCCGGGTTTCACAGAGCCGCTGCTGAAACCCGACGTTCCCTTTGTCGTGTGGATAGCCAGTGCAATGAAATCCTAGACCCCTACGGGCGCGGCAAGTTACCCGCCAAAACCTGAAGCGAGGCAGCCCCCTTCAGCAACGTGAATGGACCACCCAGCACTTCACGGAATCCGGTAACTTGGGCACCCCTCCTGGGTCAACCTGTACCCCCTACGAGTGCGGCGAATAGCCCGCCAATTCTAGAGTAAAGCCCCCTCCGTCTCAATGCCATGAGATGCGGGCTCGTTGCCCTCTAGAACCCGGCTATCAGTGCACCCCTCCGCGGGGTAATCCTAGTACAGAAAGTAAAATATGCATACACCGGGTACATCGACCGCAACCTGGTCGTGCCCCAAAAGAATAATACAAACAGGCAGTGACGGCAGTCCACATGTCGGACGCTCGCCCCGCAATATCAAATGTACATAATACAACAATACTGTACTAACATTGCAACCAGGCTATCCCCTCCGACCGATCCGCAACAACACAGCAATACACAGAACATCAACGTGAATGTCACGTTCGCAAATCCGTCTAACCGGGCTATAGCAGTTAGACAGGATTTACCGATCGAGTGACATTCACGGTCGCAGATATAATGTAAATACTGTGAACTGGCATGTTTAAAATATCCGATCGAACCAATTGTAAGCCTGCGGGGGCGCCCCGGCCGTCGATCCGACGCCGGAAACGCGGAAAACAAAAACTTTGCGAACTTTGCAAAACGACACCATCACGGACTTTCTACCCGGATCAGGCCATTAACCTAGCTAGCTAGCAAACTAGAAAAGAGTAGAGAAGTCGTACCAAGCGATCCGTGTCCTTCGGTCTTCATCTCCACTCCGATCTCCTGCGGAAAATCCGTCACCTCCTCGCTCGTCGGAAAGGGGCACCACGTAGCCGGAATCTTTTACGGGCTCCCGCCTCTTGACCGAGGCAACTCGGGCGCGAAGTTGGCTAGCCGACGCGTCCAAGGTTTGCTATAGAATAGTGTAGTAGCCATGTCTCTTGGGGTTTATGAGGTTGCCATGATATGGTGGAGGTGAAGAAAGCAACTCAAAAATGTGCTTATGAACTTGGTAGCATGAAAAATGATATGAAACATTTTTCCTCACTCAAAAGGAAATGATCCTCTCTCTCACTCCAAAGTGGACGGCCCCCCTTTTACAAGAATGAGATTGGAGAGAGAAAAAGAAAACCTCTCCAAGTATTATAATGTGAAAAAGAAATGATAATGCAAAGATAAAGGTCACTCTCAATACTCTTTTCAATCCATTCACAACCCATCACAAGAAAAGATAATGAAGTGATGCAAAAAGCATCTCATGATGAAGAGGCCACATATATGCAAGAAACCCCTCAACAAATAAGTTAATTGCAAACTTGCAATTAACCCCCTCCACCGAAAAGTCCGGCCGCGAAGGAATGAAGAAAAACCGGCCGGAACGGAATTCAAACTGCCAACTTCAGAAAACTGATCCCGTAATAAATTACAGGAAAACCCCACTACTGCAAATACATGCCCGCATTTGTATTCCCATTGAACACAAATGCAAAGAGACAAAACTACACTATCTAATACTAGAATCCGGCTTAAGCCAAAGCCGGCTAGTAAAATCTGTCCGATCACGATCCGTGCAATACCGCACGTATCTGATCGAACCCTGCCATATCTCCATACGGCCTCTACAGCGTTTCGCCCGAAACCTGAGTAACTGAGTGTGGTGGACTCTAAAGACTCGTCAATACTTTGGCTGTGGATTTAACCACTAGCACGTCAGAGGTATAAGCCAATACGTGACGGGCCACCAGGTACTGACCAAAAGGGACGTCGATGAGCGAACTCATCCTGACACCCTACTGAGCCTGTCAGTGACAATATCCATACAGTCCGGTCCGTTCGTCTATGAGCATCGCATGGCGGGCCTTGGGGGTTGGTAAAAGTCAGACCCCCAAAAGCGGTACAAGTCGTGTCGGAGTGTAGCCCAGAACACCCTGAGATACTACTGGAATACCTACCAGCAAATCTCCTGCCTTGGCCAAGGACTTTTCATGTTCTGGCTCTCCTAGACACAACCCGACCTCACCCCCAATACCGGGAGAGACGAACCCCTGCAGATCCGCTCACTGCCTCCATGTGGCTCGGGACTGTACCCAACTAAAACCTGTTTGCACGACTCCTTTGAGCCGTGGTAGGGTAGTAATCAAAGTACAGTGAGAACTCACACGAGACAAATGACGATCTCAGGTCGATGAACTAACCTGTACACATGTCACCAGGGAACTGCTATCTGACGTCAGGTATAAGACCAACTAGCATGTTCCCGGCGAGTCCTGTCCGGTGTACTCATAACCCAATGAGCACCTGTATACATCTTAGGTGAACCAACTGACACCAGTGGCTTGTGAGACCGGCCACCGCCCCTCGTCGGGGTCTCGACTGTATACACTAGTCTACTCTGGAGAAACGATGCCCTGTCTCGAATCTCCCACGACTAGGGACCTTTTAAGGATGTGCTTGTAGACCCCCAGCTCCCACTTATATGATCGCCCTCATACTGCTGGTGGTCAAGCAAGAATCCTAGGGGCTCTATCAACGTGTAATAGCGACTTGTCAGGTCACCTAAAGCAGTACACGATGATAAAGATAAACCAGATAGCATACTATCATCTCGAGTAAGACTGTCCTACCGGGATAGGTCCTCCCCTCAATCATTGCAATCACGTGCCTGTGATCCAATAATTGACTCTGAGGGCACTATCTCCAACAATCTCCCACTTGCACTCGAGGCTAATTATTGCGATGTCGCATACTCACAGCCCGTGTGATACCGAACACCCAACTCCTCTACTAGTCAGTCTCACAAAGCTCGTTTGCGAGACTATTGCGTTCGAGGAATAGCCTCAGTGAGTGGATCCGCTCTGGTGTTTCTTTCTATGTCTCTCTATATCTTAAGTTCGCGGAGAAAGCCATCTCCCGAAATGAGCAATACCTGTCTTAGAATGTCTGGATGTCTGATGGGACCTAGCTCATAAATGAACTCCAAATCCAAACTTCTTAGACTGTATCGTCAACTGAACTTAATCAGTATCCTGCGCCATACCTTCCCTCAGTATCCACCTGGACCATCTGTCCAAAATACTGCCCCTCGTCAAAAGGGAAAACTATAACTCTGACAGCCACTCTGCCATCCAGGTCACCTTGGAAGCCTGGAATGATAACTGTCTCCCGAAGGAGAATGCAGTTATCATATCCCTAGAACAACTACTTATGTTCTAAAACTGCTTCCGACTGTTTCTCTAGAATTGGATGAATATCAACATATTGCACCTACTGCAAGAACAACATCTGGTGTGGTACTTGACATCTCATGATTGACTCAATTGCCTGAGCAAGTGATCTGCCAATCATACACATCCCTCTCCCCTTTAGTCTGTAAGACACCTTTAGAGAGGGTGACTCCATTACCTGCAGGTACACTACCGTGCCAGGAGTCGTCCATTCTAAATACTCATAGAATGCGGTCAAAGTATCCAGATTGGGAAACCACCCAAATCTAGATCTAAAACCATAGATCTAGTAACCAGAATGTCTGATATAATATCCAAGTCCTTTGTAGAGAAACCATTGTGTGACGACCAAAGTATAACCGATTGTAGTATAGGAATATCACTTCCTACTCTGTGTATGCCATCAAATACCAGGACATCACACCCTACTACCTTCTTAACAGATCCATCCCCTATTCTGATGACGTCAAACCTATGACTGTCTCATCAGAAATAGATGATCTATCTCCGCTATATCTACTCTAGTCTATAAATAGACATAAGCCTGATGTCCACCAATGCTTCCGCTGCTCCCACTGACTACGACAACCCTCTGGCAGAGTCATATAGATATGCACTTCTAAAGCCAGTTTAGAACGACACTATACTCATCCTCCTGCCGGGTCTCACAGTCTGGAACAACAGCAATGGCAAGTCTGGGTAAACAAGAACCTCCCTGCCACCGTCCTTGAGCATACCGAAGTACCTCTCGAGTGCCTGAGGTTACCCACCATATCTGCGGAGTGGCCAATGGAATGTCAAACCAGATTGAATCTTTAGGTTCTTATGAAATCTTCAGTAATCGTTTGTGGTTCTGGAATCACTTCCAGTTCTACCATACTCCCACTACTGTTTTATGAAAAAAAAACATTTTTGATAAAACTGTGGCGAGTCAAGAACAATATCACTATTGATCTTCCAGATGGTAGAAAGTCAACCCTCGTCATAGCCCGGGTCAACCCACAAACAGCCATTACTGAAACGTGCCTTGAGTTGTCCAGAGTCTGGTTTTAAGCATAAGCCGGACAACTCCCCGTATCTTAACAATGTCAAGATATGAACTGTTCTATATCCAAAAACAGAGGCACTGATTTAATTGAACCAGATTCAAATCATGCAGCTGTCTCCAGTGCATGTCAACTAAATGGAAAGAGGCCGATCAGCGTTACTCAACTTAGGAGTACTTCCAATTATGAGTAACCTGAAAGAGAAGCTAGTTCTCTTAATCATTACTATCAACTGAATACCAATCACAAGTATCTACTCTTCGATCACCTTGAAGAATCCCGATACTTGCAACACCTGGTTCTCTACTTTACTCTTATACCTATAACTCCTCAAAACTTAGACCCTGTGTTTCTACGAAACACATGTCTAAGAACTAGAGAAGTTAAAAGTAAACAGAATATAGTACGAGGACCAACCCCTCTGTCCTAATGGACACAGGACAATATACAATACTCTGTATAAGTCCCCTGAGTATAGTGACTCATTCACTGTGTGTCGTAGGTTGAAAACTGTACTTATGGTTAAGAAGAGTTACACCGCTGTTCAATGCTCCTTACCTAACCATCCACTGATATAGGTAAATGTCATAGACATAATTTCAAAAGGTATATCTCACTCTATAAAAATAGACGTACAGATATATCAATTTGAAATTGGTGCACAACAACGGATATTCAAAACCAAATATTTGCCGACCGGCAAACAACCCAGGTGGCTTCCTCAAATATCACCAATTCCAACGAATCCCAATATAATGAGGATGGTCACCTAATTCCCAATAACTTACTCCCACTCATCATCTATAAAACCATACAGATGTGAGAATCCAACCTGGTAAATACATACCCTGGAGCAAGTGTCTAATTGGAAAATCAGTTTTCTTTTAACAGTACACAGTAAAATTGAAACATTGAAATGTTCCGACGGGGTTTCCTGGTATTCCTAGTAATGCCTCTTCCATTATCCAGATTCACAACTGTAACCGTATAATTCTTTGCCACTTTTCTAAATCCTTTTATATGTCTTTAGTCATTACCTTCTGTACACCCCTTTAGGCCAAATGGTTTTCTTCTTTCCCTACCGTTTGGCACCAGCCTATGGTTTGGAAGAAGACTATCCAAAAAGCATAAAGGGTGTACTGTCCTAATCCTAGGAGCACTCGCAACGCGAGAGAAGGTGAAGATAAAAGACACCTGAATGTACTTTATTTCTATTTCTCCTGAACCAGGATCCATCCCCGAACTGGAACAAGTTCCTTTCGAGTTCGTATATAACCATACGATGGATTATCCAATAAACTGGGATCTTCGTAGTGATACGGAGTATCCTGGAGAAATCCAAAGGTGATTTAGGATTGGCGAAGAAATACTTGGTTTGGTCGTGAATATTAGTCGCAATTTACTTTGCCCTCTTACTAATCCCTTGCTTTGTCTGAACTTAATACCTTCTGTACACCGTTTAGGCTAACTGGTTTTCTTCATTCCCTACCGGTCGGCACCAGCCTACGGTTTGGAAGAAGACTATCCAATTTGCGTAATAGGTGTACTACTCCTAAACCAAGGAGTACTCGCAACCTGAGAGAGAAGGTAAAAGGAAAAGACAACTGAATAGTCCTATTCGTTTTCTCCAGAACCAGAAACCATCCTCGAATTCCTTCGAGTTCGTATATAACCATACGATGGTTTTGTCCAATGGAAGTGGACATTCGTAGTAATACGGGGTGTCCCGGAGAAAAGGGTAAAAGTAGGAGTGGCAAAGAGATTTGCAACTCAGACAATCCAAAAGCCAGTGTTAAGAAAGTTCGGTTAACTTGGTCACTGAGTCATAGTCCAGGGTCGGGTCAATGGTCGCTGCCAAAGAGAGAGAGAAAAGAAACACTCAGCGTGCACTCTAACCTAGATCAGAATGGTTGTCACTTTATCTAATCAGGAAACCTCCCACTGTAACGTCAAATTCTTCCCCAAACCTGAAAGAAGAATTAGCCGGGATCACCCGAGGAGTAAACCAACTCATCAGTGGGAATTGGGATCCAACAATCATCGCATGATAACGTGACGGAATCCGCTCACGCTATCACACTCCAGAAGGTATACGCATATCTGGCAAGTTTCAGTACTTTTGAAACTCCCGATGTGGATTTTTACCCCATGCTCTTATGACCTTGATGAAGGTCAACAAATCATAAGTCACATGTCAAGTTCTACCCGTCATTATCCAGGTTAATTTGAACCCACCCGTACAAGCCCTTGACGAAGGTCAACAAGGCTATACGACTGTCCCAAACCAACGCATCTATCTATGCAGCAGAAAAGCAACAAGCAGCTACCATACACTATGCCTTGACGAAGGTCAACAAACATAGCATGAATACTACTTGCTACCCGTCTGAAATGACGGAGGGCTACGAATGGTTTCTGGCGAAAACCTTTAACGTAATGAACTTGATATCGTTGAAGGAACTGATAGCTTTTTAGAAAATATAGTGACGAAAACCGTTGCTAAAGAGGTCACTCCCGGTGAAGGGATCTCGGCTCTTTCCCCGTAGAATGGGGTGCAGGATATTCCAACTGAATACCACGATGCAAAGCAAAAATAATCGGCTATAGTGAAGTTACTGCCCTGACGCAAACTTTTGTCCAAGGGGTCACTCCCGGTGAAGGGATCTCGGCCCTTGCCTCGTCGACTGAGGAGCAGGATATTCCAACTGAATACCACTGTGCAAAACAAAAGAGAACGCCCTTGCAATAACAGCTTTTTGAAAAAGTGTTCCAACAACATCAGAATAGGTTTGTTTAACTTGCATTGATCCGAATCAACGCAGTCCCATCAATTGATCACACCACAAAGAACGAAAATATACTTACGTACGTATATGCCATCCGCATTCGCCACTGGGTCCCGTCATCACCCGTTAGGTTAGCTAACTAACGACAGAGCGGGGACTGGACTAGCGCGGATGAAAAACATATACAACATCTACTAGTATATATACAATATATAATTTTCGCTCAAGGCGTGATAAAAATGCAGCAACACAGAAATGTATAGCAACACAGATCAATACAGATATCTGGGATCCCCGGATTTCACAGAGCCGCTGCTGAAACCCAACGTTCCCCTGGTCGTGTGGATAGCCTACGCAATGAAATCCTAGACCCCTACGGGCGCGGCAAGTTACCCGTCAAAACCTGAAGCGAGGCAGCCCCCTTCAGCAACGTGAATGGACCACCCAGCATTTCACGGAATCCGGTAACTTGGGCACCCCTCCTGGGTCAACCTGTACCCCCTACGAGTGCGGCGAATAGCCCGCCAATTCTAGAGTGAAGCCCCCTCCGTCTCAAAGCCATGAGATGCGGGCTCGTTGCCCTCTAGAACCCGGCTATCCGTGCACCCCTCCTGGGGTAATCCTAGTACAGAAAGTAAAATATACATACAACGGGTACATCGACTGCAACCTGGTCGTGCCCCAAAAGAATAATACAAACAGACAGTGACGGCTGTCCACATGTCGGACGCTCGCCCCGCAATATCAAATGTACATAATACAACAATACTGTACTAACATTGCATCCAGGCTATCCCCCACGACCGATCCGCAACAACACAGCAAAACACAGAACATCAACGTGAATGTCACGTTCGCAAATCCGTCTAAAAGGGCTATAGCAGATAGACTGGATTTACCGATCGAGTGACATTCACGGTCGCAGATATAATGTAAATACTGTGAACTGGCATGTTTAAAATATCCGATCGAATAAATTTATCAAAGTGGGCCCCAAGGAGTACTGTAGCACTTACAGAAAAACTGGGCCCAAAACAAATATCCCAAAGCCCCTATTTCCTAATCAAAAGCCTACTGGGAAATTTTGGTTCAACGATTCCTTTTAACCACCGCGGAACCGCGGCTAAACCAGGGGTTTGGCCGCGTTTCCGCGGTCGAAGTAGGGAATCACTGAACCGTATTTTCCCAGAATTCTTAGAATTTCTTGTACATGCCTCTGCAACAACCTGAAAAATTTTAGGAGCTCAAAAAATTTCAACAGAGAACACATATGCACAAAAATACGGTTTTTGGGGATTTTGTTCGATCGGGTTCTAAACGCGCAAGAGCAAGCTAGGCAAGGTTAATGGCGTGGCTCTGATACCAATGTAAGCCCGCGGGGGCGCCCCGGCCGTCGATCCGACGCCGGAAACGCGGAAAACAAAAACTTTGTGAACTTTGCAAAACGGCACCATCGCGGACTTTCTACCCGGATCGGGCCATTATCCTAGCTAGCTAGCAAACTAGAAAAGAGTAGAGAAGTCATACCAAGCGATCCGTGTCCTTCGGTCTTCATCTCCACTCCGATCTCCTGCGGAAAATCCGTCACCTCCTCGCTCGTCGGAAAGGGGCACCACGTAGCCGGAATCTTTTACGGGCTCCCGCCTCTTGACCGAGGCAACTCGGGCGGGAAGTTGGCTAGCCGACGCGTCCAAGGTTTGCTATAGAATAGTGTAGTAGCCATGTCTCTTGGGGTTTATGAGGTTGCCATGATATGGTGGAGGTGAAGAAAGCAACTCAAAAATGTGCTTATGAACTTGGTAGCATGAAAAATGATATGAAACATTTTTCCTCACTCAAAAGGAAATGATCCTCTCTCTCACTCCAAAGTGGACGGCCCCCCTTTTACAAGAATGAGATTGGAGAGAGAAAAAGAAAACCTCTCCAAGTATTATAATGTGAAAAAGAAATGATAATGCAAAGATAAAGGTCACTCTCAATACTCTTTTCAATCCATTCACAACCCATCACAAAAAAAGATAATGAAGTGATGCAAAAAGCATCTCATGATGAAGAGGCCACATATATGCAAGAAACCCCTCAACAAATAAGTTAATTGCAAACTTGCAATTAACCCCCTCCACCGAAAAGTCCGGCCGCGAAGGAATGAAGAAAAACCGGCCGGAACGGAATGCAAACTGGCAACTTCAGAAAACTGATCCCGTAATAAATTACAGGAAAAACCCCACTACTGCAAATACATGCCCGCATTTGTATTCCCATTGAACACAAATGCAAAGAGACAAAACTACACTATCTAATACTAGAATCCGGCTTAAGCCAAAGCCGGCTAGTAAAATCTGTCCGATCACGATCCGTGCAATACCGCACGTATCTGATCGAACCCTGCCATATCTCCATACGGCCTCTACAGCGTTTCGCCCGAAACCTGAGTAACTGAGTGTGGTGGAATCTAAAGACTCGTCAATACTTTGGCTGTGGATTTAACCACTAGCACGTCAGAGGTATAAGCCAATACGTGACGGGCTACCAGGTACTGACCAAAAGGGACGTCGATGAGCGAACTCATCCTGACACCCTACTGAGCCTGTCAGTGATAATATCCATACAGTCCGGTCCGTTCGTCTATGAGCATCGCATGGCGGGCCTAGGGGGTTGGTAAAAGTCAGACCCCCAAAAGCGGTACAAGTCGTGTCGGAGTGTAGCCCAGAACACCCTGAGATACTACTGGAATACCTACCAGCAAATCTCCTGCCTTGGCCAAGGACTTTTCATGTTCTGGCTCTCCTAGACACAGCGCGACCTCACCCCCAATACCGGGAGAGACGAACCCCTGCAGATCCGCTCACTGCCTCCATGTGGCTCGGGACTGTACCCAACTAAAACCTGTTTGCACGACTCCTTTGAGCCGTGGTAGGGTAGTAATCAAAGTACAGTGGGAACTCACACGAGACAAATGACGATCTCAGGTCGATGAACTAACCTGTACACATGTCACCAGGGAACTGCTATCTGACGTCAGGTATAAGACCAACTAGCATGTTCCCGGCGAGTCCTGTCCGGTGTACTCATAACCCAATGAGCACCTGTATACATCTTAGGTGAACCAACTGACACCAGTGGCTTGTGAGACCGGCCACCGCCCCTCGTCAGGGTCTCGACTGTATACACTAGTCTACTCTGGAGAAACGATGCCCTGTCTCGAATCTCCCACGACTAGGGACCTTTTAAGGATGTGCTTGTAGACCCCCGGCTCCCACTTATATGATCGCCCTCATACTGCTGGTGGTCAAGCAAGAATCCTAGGGGCTCTATCAACGTGTAATAGCGACTTGTCAGGTCACCTAAAGCAGTACACGATGATAAAGATAAACCAGATAGCATACTATCATCTCGAGTAAGACTGTCCTACCGGGATAGGTCCTCCCCTCAATCATTGCAATCACGTGCCTGTGATCTAATAATTGACTCTGAGGGCACTATCTCCAACACCAATTTTATCAAGTGGGCCCCAAGCAGTACTGTAGCACTTACAGAAAATCTGGGCCCAAAGAAAATATCCCAAAACCCCTATTTCCAACTCATAAGCTTACTGGGAAAATATGATGCGACGATTCCTCTTACCCACCGCGGAACCGCGGCCAAACCAGGGGTTTGGCCGCGTTTCCGCGGCCGAAGTAAGGAATCAGTGAATCGTATTTTCCCAGAATTCTTATAATTACTTGTACATGCCTCTGCAAGAACCTGAAAAATTTTAGGAGCTGAAAAAATTTCAACAGAGAACACATGCATTGAAAATACGGTTTTTGGGGATTTTTGTTCGATCGAGTTATAAACACACTAGAGCAAGCTAGGCATGGTTAATGGCATGGCTCTGATACCAATGTAAGCCCGCGGGGGCGCCCCGGCAGTCGATCCGACGCCGGAAACGAGGAAACAAAAACTTTGCGAACTTTACAAACCGGCACCACCGCGGACTTTTTACCCGGATCGGACCATTAACCTAGCTAACTAGCAAAATAGAAAAGAGTAGAGAAGTTATACCAAGCGATCCGTGTCCTTCGGTCTTCATCTCCACTCCGATCTCCCGCGGAATCTCTGTCCATCATCGTCTCGTCGGAAAGGGCACCACGTAGCCGGAATCGTATATGGGCTCCCACCTCTTGACCGAGGCAACTCGGGCGCGAAGTTGGCTAGCCGACGCGTCCAAGGCTTGCTATAGAATAGTGTAGTGAGTTGTCTCTTTTGGATTTATGGAAGTTGCCTTGATGGAGGGATCAAGAAAGAACTTTGGAGAGAGGTACATGAAATTGTGTAGCTACGAAAATTGAGATGAACAAAGTTTTCCCTCATCAAAAATGATCTCACCCCCTCTACTCTAATGAAGTGGCCGGCCTTATCATTATGCCATGGTGGAGAAAAAAAATCAAGTGAGAAAATAATTGATCAAAGGAAATTCTATTAATCATCACAAGATAAACCTCATATCCCTTCAACAACCCATCACATGATAAGCAATTGAAATGGCCATAAAAGAATCTCATCATGATAAAGGCACAAATGCAAGAAACCCCTCCACTAAGTGTTAATTGCAAACTTGCAATTAACACCCTCCATCATTAAGTCCGACCGAGAAGGAATGAAGGAAAACCGGCCGGAACGGAATGCAAACTGGCAACTTCAGAAAACTGATCCCGTAATAAATTACAGGAAAACCCCGCTACTGCAAATACATGCCCGCATTTGTATTCCCACTGAACACAAATGCAAAGAGACAAAACTACACTATCTAATACTAGGATCCGGCTTAAGCCCAAGCCGGCTAGTAAAAACCGTCCGATTACGATCCGTGCAATACCGCACGTATCTGATCGAACCCTGCCATATCTCCATACGGCCTCTATAGCGTTTCGCCCGAAACCTGAGTAACTGAGTGTGGTGGACTCTAAAGACTCGTCAATACCTTGGTTGTGGATTTAACCACTAGCACGTCAGAGGTATAAGCCAATACGTGACGGGCTACCAGGCATTGACCAAAAGGGACGTCGATGAGCGAACTCATCCTGACACCCTACTGAGCCTGTCAGTGACAATATCCGTACAGTCCGGTTCGTTCGTCTATGAGCATCGCATGGCGGGCCTAGGTATAACCATTCTATCTCTTGTGTTTAGTTTGCTAGTTTTAGTGTTTATGGGTTCGATCTTGGGATTAGGTTCCGTCGGTGCCAGATTTTTATTCGTCGTTTTTGTTCCGCACCGGCCGCTTTTAATGGCCAGGGCGCCGGCATAACCCAGCAGTGGTATTAGAGCCACCCATAAATCATTACCAGCTAGGTTGCACAAGTCAGAATATCGATCGAACGAATTTTCCGAATCATTATTCCAAATTTGCCAAGTTTCTGTCGATTTTCAAACTTGCTCAAAAAATCTTTCTGTATAGCTTAAAAATCCGTGCAGGCAATTGTAGAGCACCACAAGAAATTTGGTAGCATGAATCGAGTTTTTGGCCGCGGAATCGCCGCACAACATGCCATTTGGCGGCGGTTCAGCCGCGCTTTTGTGGCCAAATGCGTCCAAATTTTTTCTGGCACTCTCGGACATGGAAAAATGATTTTTGTGATATATGGTTTTGGCCCAGAATCTTTTGAGTACTGGATTTGCTTTTGAGGCCTTTGCGGATAAATTTAGTCGATCGAAATTTTAACTGTGTAATTTTTCAGTACTTTACATTTCTATCTGCGACCGTGAATGTCATTTGATCGGAAAACCCGTCTAATTTCTATATGTCCTTTTAGACGGGTTTGCGAACGTGACATTCACGTTGATGTTCTGTGTTGTGCTGTGATGTTGCGGATTTGTCGTGGTGGATAGCTTGTGTGCAATAGTAGTGCAGTTTGGATTTATTTGTACATTTGATATTGCGGGGCGAGCGTCCGACATGTGGACTGTCGTCACTGCCTGTTTGTATATTATTCTTTTGGGGCACGACCTGGCTGAGGTCGATGTCACCCTTGTATATTATTTTCTTTTCTGTACTAGAATTACCCCGCGGTGGAGTGCACGAATAGCCGGGTTCTAGAGGGCAACAGATCAGCATCTCATGGCGTTGAGACGGAGGGTACCTTACTCTAGAATTGACGGGCTATTCACCGCACTCGTAGGGGGTATAGGTTGACCCAAGGAGGGGTTCCCAAGTTACCGGATTCCGTGAAGTGCTGGGTGGTCCATTCACTTTACTGAAGGGGGCTGCCTCGCTTCAGGTTTTGGCGGGTAACTTGCCGCGCTCGTAGGGGTCTAGGACTTCATTGCACAGGCTATCCACACGACTAGGGGAACGTCGGGTTTTCATTTATAGCTCAATGGAAACCCGGGGATCCCAGATTATCTGTATTGTTCTGTGATCCTGATTACTTTTCTGTGATGTTGCATTTATCATGCCTGGAGCGATTATTATATATTTATATATACTAGTAGATGTTGTATATGTTTTGCACCCGCGCTAGTCTAGTCCCCGCTCTGTTGTTAGTTAAGTAACCTAACGGGTGATGACGGGACCCAGTGGCGAATGCGGATGGCATATACGTACATTATATTTTCGTTCTTTTCTGGTATGATTAATTGATGGGACTGCATTGATTCTTATCAATGCAAGGATAAAACAAACCTATATTTGATGTTGTTGGAACCAATTTTAAAAACTGACATTACAGACGTACGCTTTTTCTTTGCACAGTGGTATTCGGTTATAAATATCCAGCACCTCATTCGACGAGGCAAGGGCCGAGATCCCTTCATCGGGAGTGACCCCTTGAGTAAAAGTCTGCGTCAACGTAATAACTTTACTATAGTCGATTATTTTTGCTTTGCATCGTGGTATTCAGTTTGGAATATCCTGCACCTCATTCGACGAGGAAAGAGCCGAGATCCCTTCACCGGGAGTGACCTCTTTAGCAAAGGTTTTCGCAGCTATATTTTTATAAAACCTATCCGGTTCCTTCAACGATATCAAGTTCATTACGTTAAAGGTTTTTCGTCAAAAACCATTCGTAGTCCTCCGTCATTTCAGACGGGTAGCACTTAGTATTCATGCTATGTTTGTTGGCCTACGTCAAGGCATAGTGTATGGTAGTTATTTGTTACTTTTCTGTTGCATAGATAGATGCGTTGGTTTGGAACAGTCGTACTACCTTGTTGACCTACGTCAAGGGTATGTACGGGTGGATTCAAATTAACCTGGATAATGATGGGTAGAACTTGACATGTGACTTATGATTTGTTGGCTTACGTCAAGGTCATAAAAGCATGGGATAAAAATTACATCGGGAGTTTCAAACATACAGGAAACTTGCCAGGCATGCGCATACCTTCTGGAGTGTGACAACTTGAGTGGCTTCCATCAAGTTATCATGCGATGATAGTTGGATCCCGATTCTCACTGATGAGTAGGATTACTCCTCGGGTAATTCCGACTAATTCTCCTTTCAGGTTTGGAGGAGAATTTGAGATTACAGTAGGAGGTTTCCTGATTAGATAAAGTGATTAACCATTCTGATCTAGGCTAGAGTGCACGCTGAGTGTTTCTTCTCTCGCCCTCTCTTTGGCATCGATCATGGCCCGACCCTAGACAATAACTCAATGACCAAGTTAACCGAACTTTCTTAAAAACACTGGCTTTTGGATTGTCCGAGCTGCATACATCATTGCCGCTCCTTCTTCTACCCTTTGTGTTTCTCCAGAACACCCCGTATTTTTACGAACATCCACTTCCATTGGATAAAACCATCGTATGGTTATATACGAACTCGAAGGAACTTTTTCGAGGATGGTTTCTGGTTCTGGAGAAAATGAATAGGACTATTCAGTTGTCTTTTCTTTTTACCTTCTCTCAGGTTGTGAGGGCTCTTAGGATTAGGAGACAGTACACCTATTACGCTTATTGGATAGTCTTCTACCAAACCATAGGCAGGTGCCGAAAGGTAGGGAATGAAGAAAACCAAATAGCCTAAGTGTGGTGTGCAGAAGGTAATAAGTAAAGACAAATAAAGGGATTAGAAAGAGGGCAAAGTAAAATGCGACTGCTGTGATTCACGACCAAACCAAGTATTTCATCGCCACTCCTACTTCACCTTTGTATTTCTCCAGAACACCCCGTATCACTACGAACATCCAATTCCATTGGATAAATCCATCGTATGGTTATATACGAACTCGAAGGAACTTTTTCGAGGATGGATTCTGGTTCGGGAGAAATGGAATAAGATTTATTCAGTTGTCTTTTATCTTTACCTTCTATCAGGTTGCGAGTACACCTAGGATTAGGAGAGTACACCTATTATGCTTATTAGATAGTCTTCTTCCAAACCATAGGCTGGTGCCGAACGGTAGGGAAGGAAGAAAACCATTTAAGCCTAACGAAGGTGTACAGAAGGTAACGACTAAAGACAAATAAAGGGATTTGGAGAGATGGCAAAAAAATATACGGTTACGGTCATGAATCTGGATAATGGAAGAGGCATTACTAGGAATACCCGGATACCCCTTCGAAACATTTTCATGTTTCAGTTTCACTGTGCATTGTTAATTGTAAACTGATTTCCCAATTAGACCCTTGCTCCAGGGTATGTATTTACCAGGTATGATTCTCACATCTGTACGGTTTTACAGATGATGAGTGGGAGTAAGCTATTGGGAATTAGGTGACCATCCTCATTATATCGGAATTCATTGTAATTGGTGATATTTGAGGAAATCTCCTGGGTACAATTTTCAACCTACGACGCACAGGGATTAAGTTATTCAACTCAAGCGACTTATACAAAGTATTGTATGTTGTCCAGTGTCCATTAGGACAAAGGGGAAGGTCCTCATACTATATTCTGTTTACTTGTGACTTCTCTAGTTTTAGACAAGTGTTTCGTAGAAATACAAGGTCTAAGTTTTGAGAAGTTATAGGTGTAAGAATAAAGTAGAGAACCACGTGTTGCAAGTATCAGGATTCTTCAAGGTGATTGAAGAAGTAGATACTTGTGTTTGGTGTTCAGTTGATAGTAATGGTTTTGAGAACTGGATTCTCTTTCAGGTTACTCATATATGGATGGATTCCTAGTTGAGTAATACTGATTAGCCTCATTCCATTTGGCAGATATGCACTGGAGACAGATGCATGATTTTGAATCTGGTTCCAATAAAATTAGTACCTTTGTTTCTGTATGGTATATAGAATCAATTTGTGTCTTAACGATGTTAAGATATAGGGAGTTGTCCGGCTGATGCTTAAAACCAAAATCTGGACAAACTCAGGGCACGTTTCAGTAATGGCCGTTTGTGGGTTATCCTGGGCTTTCACGAGGGTTAACTTTCTACCATCAGGAAAATCAATAGTGATATTGTTCTTGACTCGCCACCAGTTTTAATAAAATGGATTTTTTCAGAAAACAATAGTGGGAGTATGGTAGAACTGGAAGTGATTCCAGAACAGCAAACGATTACTGATAATTTAATAGAACCTAAGGATTTAATTGAATTTGACATTCCATTAGCCACTCCGCAGATATGGTGGGTAACCTCAGGCGCCCGAGAGGTACTTTGGTATCCTCAAGGACGGTGACAGGGAGGTTCTTGTTTACCCAGACTTGACACTACTGTTGTTCCAGACTATGAGACCAGGCAGGAGAATAAGTATAGCGTCATTCTAAACTAGCTTTAGAAGTGCACGTGTATATGACTCTGCCTAAGGGTTGTCGTAGTCAGTGGGAGCAGCGGAACCATAGTGGACAAGCAGCTTGTGTCTATTTATAGACTAAAGCGGATATAGCAGAGATAGATCATCTAATTTTGATATGACAGTCATAGGTATTTGACTTCATCAGAATAGAAGATGGATCCGTTAAGAAGGTAGTAGGGTGTGTGTCCTGGTATTTAGGATGACATGCACTTTATAGGAAGTGAAATTCCTATACTACGATCGGTTGTACTTTGGTTGTCACACAGTAGTTTCTCCATATAGGTTATGGATATTATATCAGCCATTCTGGTTACTAGATCTATGGTTTTAAATCTAGATTTGGGAAGTGTCCCAATCTGGGTACTTAGACAGTATTCTAAAAGTATTTTAGAATGGACAGCTCCTGGCATGGTGGTGAACCTGCAGGTGATGGGGTCACCCTCTCTAAAGGTGTCTTACAGACTAAAGGGGAGAGGGATGTGCATGATTGGCATATCACTTGCTTAGGCAATTGAGTCAATCGTGACATGTCAAGTACCACACCAGATGTTGTTTTGGCACTAGATGCAATAATTTGATATATTAATCCAATCCTGGAGAAAATGATTGGAAGCAGTTTATGAGCATAAAGTTAATGTTCTAAGGATTTGATAACGACAGCCTCCTTTGGGAGATGGTTATCATTCCAGGCTTCCAATGTGACATGGATGACAGAGTGACTGTCAGAGTTATAGTCTTTCCCTCTTACGAGGGGCAGTAGTTTGGAGAGATGATCCAAGCGGATACTGAGGGAGGTATGACGCATGATACTGATTAAATTCAGTTGACGATACAGTCTAAGAAGTTTGGATTTGGAGTTCATTTATGAACTAGGTCCCATCAGATGTCCAGACAAATTCTAAGTCAGGTATTACTCAATTCGGGAGATGGATTTCTCCGCGAACTTGAGATAAAGAGAGACATAGAAAGAAACATTGGAGCGGATCCACTCACTGAGGCTATTCCTCGAACACATTAGTTTCACAAACAGGCTTTGTGAAACTGACTGGTAGAGGAGTTGGGTGTTCGGTATCACACGGGCTGTGAGTATGCGACATCGCAATAATTAGCCTTAAATGCAAGTGGGAGATTGTTGGCTATAATTCCCTCAAGGCAATTATCGTAGTCACAGGCACGTGATTGTGATGATTGAGGAAGGGCCTATACCGATAAAACAGTCTTACTCGAGATGATAGTATGCTATCTGGTTTGTCTTTATCATCATGATAGAGCCCATAGGATTCTTTCTTGACCACCAACATTATGATGGCGATCATATACGTGGGAGCTGGGGGTCTATAAGCGCATCCTTAAATTTCCCTAGTCGTGGGAGTATCGAGACTGGGCATCGATACTCCAGTGTAGACTGGTGCATACTTATCTAGACCCTGACGAGGGGCGGTGGCCGGTCTCACAAGCCATTGGTGTTAGTTGTTCACCTAAGATAGTATACAGGTGCTCATTGGGTTATGAGTACACTGGACGGACTCGCCGGGAACATGCTAGTTGGTATTATACCTATTGTCAGATAGCAGTTCCCTGGTGACATGTGTACAGGTTAGTCTGTCGACCTGGGATCGTCATTTGTCTCGTGTGAGTTCCCACTGTGCTTTGATTACTACCCTACCATGCTCAAAGGAGACGTGCAAACAGGTTTTAGTTGGGTACAGTCCCGAGCCACATGGAGGCAGTGAGCGGATCATCAGGGATTCGTCTCTCCCGGTATTGGGGGTTGATGTCGCACAGTGCACGGGTGGCCATCACCTGAAATCCTCGGCCGGGGTAATAGAGAATTACTGATTTGGATCAGTAGTTTCTCAGGAGGTGATGGGTTTCATACCGACACGAATTATCGCGTTATTAGGGGTCTGACTTTATCCACCCCCTAGACTTGATATGCGATACTCTTAGACGAACAGACCGGACTGTACGGATATTGTCACTGACAGGCTCAGTAGGGGTTCGGATGAGTTTGCGCGTCGGCCTTCCTTTCGCTCAATACCTGTGTAGCCGTTACGTACAGCTAGTGCCGCTGACGTGCTTGTGGTTAAACCCACTGCCAGCGTATTGACGAGTCTTTAGAGTCCCACACAGAGGGTTTTCACGGTTCAGGCAATATGGTGTAGGTAACGTATGTTGATACATACAGGTGTCCGATTGAATATGTGCACAGACTGCACAGACTTTAATCGGACGGTTGATAATACTAGCGGCTTAGGATTAAGCCAGATTGTTAAATCAAGTTTTGATTTAATAATTTACATATGTATTTATATATATGTATTCTAGTATTATTGCTCACTATTTATTTTCTCTCTTTGGCTATTCGTATTTTCGTACGAATACGCGTATGTGTATTCTGATACATGTACCGGGAAGCATTCCGTATTTATACGGAATGGGTTCTAGAAGATGCCACCTCATTATTGATTTTCTTTGGAAAATCACATGTTTTGATGAGGTGGAATTGGTGACATGGCATGGAATGGTCATTTGGGTCAAAGCATGGACTTTGGCATTGTAGTGATCGGTATGGTGCTTTGTTTATTGAAATTTGGCAATGACATTTTTTGGGGGCATGAGAGAGAGGGCCGGCCATAATTCTTGGTGGGGATGCTTGATCATTTGAGATGGTGCTCTCTCACTCTCATGCTCACACAAAATACTTAGCCAATTTTCCATACCATCTCTTTTGGATCACCACTTCTTCATCTTCTCTTGATGCTTACATAAGCTCATGAATGAGAGAAAGAATTATAGTGAGACTATCCTACACTCCCCACTCTCCACTACTAGCTATCTTGGAGGGTCGGTTGGTCCGTTTGGCGAACCTGGAGCTTGTGCCGTTTCCCTCAGGTGGATCATCGGAGATGAAGGAAGACCGGCGACCAAAGTCGATCCGCATCACTAGGAGCTTGGAATTGGTTGAAGACCCGAAGGACATGGTTCATTAGGTATAACCATTCTATCTCTTGTGTTTAGTTTGCTAGTTTTACTGTTTATGGGTTCGATCTTGGGATTGGGTTCCGTCGGCGCCAGATTTTTATTCGTCGTTTTTGTTCCGCACCGGCCGCTTTTAATGGCCAGGGCGCCGGCATAACCCAGCAATTCTATCCTTCTTTACTAAATAAAGAGACTGATATGATGTTGTATATCAGGTTCGATATCTAATAACATTCGTTCGGAATCAATGTATTTGGTAATACAGGGTGATAACTGCCAACAGCTTGGCTGCAACAATTGCACCGTTTCTAACTCTTAAAACTTATCACCCATTCTCAGTTCTCTACCTATCTGTAGCCCATGTAACAGATTACATATGTGGGATCCTGATCCGATATCTCATACACAGGACGTAAAGGAAACTGAGAAACAGTTCTCTACAATGAACACACCCGAGGAAGATGCATCATCATGCACTTTCTTCGTTTGGGCAGAACGGGAATCCTGGTATTCCCCAATTTCCTGCTCGGTCTTGTAACAATTATAAGGTAGAGCGGGACCAACGTTCCCCAGCTCAGTATAACAAGCGGGTTCGGTCAATATATCCATATTATTATCTTTATTAAGGCGTGACATGGTCACTACCTAGAGAGAGAGAGAAGAAACACTCAGCGTATGCTCTTGCAAGATTAGATTGGTTATTATTTTATCTAATCAGGATGGCTCCCACTGTTTTTATCAAATCTTCCTTCAAACCCTAAAAGGAAAGACTAACCGGGATTAATTACACCCTACAAGTTCGCCAATCTTTCAGTCAGGCCAGTGTCGGTACTTTGAGGGAGGTTCCTCGTGCTTTCGCATGGACCTAATTAAAATAAACCTCGTTTTCTCAGGGGCGTAACCCCGTTGACACCTTTCTAGACACCTACTTGATTGGCTAATTGTAAAGTGCAAAACTCTCTCAGGAGTAACTCTTACTCGCAGTAGATATCGGGATCCAACTATTTCATAGAAGGTATGCAATCTCATTACAAATTTCAACACTTGAAATTCCCAATAATATTTTTCCTCTAGCAACTTATGACCTTAACAAGGTCAACAAATCATAAGCGCTAGCCAAGTTCAACCCGTCATTTCCTGATTGAATTAAACCCACCCGCACGACCCTTAACAAGGTCAACAAAGTCGCACGACTACCCTAATCCAATCGCATCATATGCTTATGCAGATAAGCACTAATCAGCTACCGCACACTACGCCTTAACATGGTCAACAAACGTAGCACGAATACTAAGTAGTACTTATCTGAAATGACGGAGGGCTACGACAGGTTTTTAAGAAAACCTTTTGCGTAATGAACTTAATATCGTCGTAGAATCGAGTGATTTTGAAAAGGAGTGTTTTTTAGGCTTTTGCTAGTTTCGCTAAAGAGGTCACTCCCGGTGAAGAGATCTCGGCTCTTTCCTTATCGAATAAGGTGCAGGATATTTCACAAATACCACTGTGTAAAGCTGATTGAAAGGTTTTTGCGTATTCTTAATTTTTTTAATTACCGCAATCAAGACGGTATCGTTTGGTAGCTAGCCGGTTGAGTACGGGTCGATCCACAGGGAGATGAAATCTTTTTCTTTATGTTTTAACGAGTTAAATCCAAATATTTGAGTTTTGTTTTAAAGGCTACTAATGAGATAAAAGATGATAAAAGAACTTACTAGGGTTAGGATTATGTTAGTTTGAGTTAGGAATTTCTCACTTCTTTCAAAGCCCATTTTTAATATCGGTGTTAAGGTAATCGGCAACAAAGGGGATTAGCATGACTAGGAAGGAACTTGCAAGTATAAGCTAGGCTTTCCATGCTTAGTTTCTTCCTTTTGGTCCTTGTCCGTCCGTTCTTGGCTCTTAGCCCTAAGCTCAGGTTAATTCAACCACAACCAGTCTAACTAGGGAATCACCGCTATCATGTAGGATAGGGTGCCGTAGTGAGCGGATTGTGGTTCAATTAACGGGAGTCCGAATTAAGGTGTTGGGCAAAGAAAAGAGTGAGAGAGATTTCCTTCTCTCAAACTTTCCTTCTCCTGCCCTAACAAGTGAGAAGATTACTCACCCATTAAAAAGATAAAAATAAAAAGGAAGGTAGAAAGAAATGAGGTTAAGAGGAATTTACAACTAGCTATTTGAGACCTCACCTTGGTAAGGATCTTACTCAAGTATCATCGTTGTTTAATGATAAAGAAAATAGAAGAAGAGAAAACAAAAGAAAAACACAAATAAAAATAAGCAACTAGATTAACAAATAAAAATTGCAGATAAATAAATGGATATGCAAGATAAATAAAAGAACTTAATTTTTTTTTTCTTTATTGATCACCACTCAAAAGCTCATTACAATTATTTGGAGAAAGAAAAACTACAGAAATTTAATCCTAAAACCTAATAAAGAAAAGCATACATTATTTGGCTTTGAGCTCTTCTATTTATAGATAGGAAGGTGAAACTCTAGGTTACATGCTGAGCTAAACATGAGATTACAAAACTAACCCAAAAGAGCTGAGTCAACGCTGCTTCAACTGCCACCGACACTGCTTAAACGCAGCCGCGGAACCGCGGCAGAAGTGCCTATTTGGCTGCGGTTCCGCGGCCATTTGGTGGACTTGTGGGATCATCTTTTCAGGGCTTCTCCATGTTGCTTTTATCTTCTGTTTGATACACTTGGTTTCTTAAAATCTCATCAGTTTTCTTCCAGATATTCAGCAATGCAAAATAATGTGGACTTTTGCCTTGAACTCCGCGTTTGAAGTCTTGGATCTTGTGCTGCCCTTGTGCTTTGTGCATTGAAGTGACCAACGATTTGCCATTTTGTCCCTTGAACTGGTAGGCGGCATCATACGAATGGTTAGCAGAGATCAGTATTCATCTGTTGTTCGTCGTAGTCCCACATTTGTTGCGACTTTTCATGAATTTCACTGTAAAGAGCTGAGAACCTGTTACCTGCACTTATTCAGCAAACACGGATTAAAAGTACCTACCTATATGCAATGTGATTAAGAATGGGCGGTATAAAAATGCAAAAATCTGATATGAACAAATACCCCCAAACTTATCTTTTGCTCGTCCCGAGAAAAACCAATTTTATTCTCAAACAGTCCTAACCTCACTTTCGCAGGGAACGCGATTGCATTGAGCTCGTGCAACAAGCCGTTAAACCTCTAGGTGTCCCTAGTAGGAGGAGTGTTGTCTCCTGAGGGTTTTCAGCGGATACTACCCACAAAATCCTATAATAAAAGGAAGACTGTGAAAGTTACATATAAAGATAAGAATTATAAAAGAAAGACTTTGAAAATTAGAGTTTCCAACTACACTATCTTTTCGGTTGTCATGAGCCCTATCTTAATAGTCATGAAAAAATGTGAGAAATCACATCATCCTTCAATAAAACATCATCTTTATTCTTTATTCCTACCTTTCTTCCAAACACTGATCATATACCCCTACGTGTGTGTAAAGAACATCCCTACACTCGGAGAATTCAATTCAAGCTATCATACTCTTGTCCATCTACCTTAATACTTTTTTAATCAATGAATATTTAGATGGAATTGCTCACACATTTTTCATGCGACTGTTAATACTTCTTGAGGTACTAACCGATCAATTACTCACGTGCTTGCTTATTAGGTGTATTTATTTTCCTCGTCTTGTAACACCTAAGGCTTAGCAGTGACTCCCAAACCAGTTGGTTTAAGGCACTAGGTGATGAAGCACCCTCGCTATATTTTTTTATTGCTGCCTTGGTGATTACAAAACCAGTGTTCATTTTTCTACACCATTTTATCTTTTATACCCCATTTATAATTTCCTTCATACTTTGGCTTTTAGACAGGAGCATTTCAAGGTATCCTCTACTATCCCGAGTTTCAAGACTTGTGTAAGTGCATATAGTAGGATATCAATATTCAAATGTTTGGCGTCCAGAATAAGAACTATTTTTCAGAATTATTTTTATCCGCAGATTAGCGACTTCTTTCATCTTACTAACCCTTGGAACAACGGCTCATAACTACTTATTACTAGTTTCGTTTAAGAAAACATCTAACTTTCTAGGTTTTCTTAAATTTTTCTAATCTTTTGGATGTAATTTTTCACTTCCTAATCTTTTATTATAAAAGAAAATTTTTGAAAATTTTGTGCTTATGCAAAGTATGATGCAAATTGATGCGTAAATAAGCACAAACCTCCCCCAAACTTGTTTACAACAGTGTCCTCACTGTTGCCATCTATTAAATCTCAAAAACCTGTAAATTTGGGAGAAAAAATTTATTAACGGGGACATGAAATATGATTGTGGAAATCTCCCCCAAACTTATTTTTAGCTCACCACTTTGAGTAAAAAAAAATTATTTTCAAGAGCCAAATTATGCCCCCCCAAACTTGCGTTAAACAATATTAAGCTTTTAAAGAGGGGGGTCAAAGTTACTGGTCAATTCCAAGCTTTGCAAAGACCAAAAGTCAAAACCAACCATTCGAAGAATTTATCAGTGAAACGCACCGGTTGGTGGAAGAACATGTTGTATGGAGCCAGGAAGAAGTGGGGAAGAGATAAGTGGTGTAAAAAAAGGGTTTGCGTCTCAATTTGGAGAGACGACATAGTGATTGTGATGATCGATTACTCACATTTTTGTGATTGTCAAGAAGAAGGGGTGGAGGTTCAATTTCTTTTTGGAGTTGATTCATCTCAACACCCGTGTTTGCTAAAAATGTGAGCTCATCAGCGAAAATTTCCTCAAAGCTTTCATCGATACCTCGAAGAATAATGTCATCAGAAAGAGCGGGATGAACTCTAGACTCTATAAAAGATTCATAATCAGCATTAGATGTTGACCCGGACAACTCAATGGAAGAGTCCGTATGTGTATGATACATAGTTGGGTCAAACAACAACATATGAAAAGAGTCTAGATCAGTATCGTGAAGCTGATCAAATTCGCTGCTGTCGACATCCATTAATTCGACAGAACATGCATGAGCAGAAGGTTCGGAGGGTACACTTCCCAACTTGTAAATGTTAAGCTTAATTGACATCTTCGCGAAGGATAGAGTCATAGAGCCGTTATGACAGTTGATTACAGCATTGGAAGTGGCCAAAAAGGGTCGACCGACAATCACAGGAATTTGGTTCCGTGGGTTTGCTACAGGTTGTGTATCTAGAACAATAAAATCAACGGGGAATCTGAAGTCCCCTACCTTTATTAACACATCCTCTAGCTCACCCCTAGGATGGGTGATAGATCGATCGGCCATTTGGAGAGTACAGTGTGTGGGTTTCTGCTCTCCTATACCTAGTTACTCATATACATAATACGGAAGCAGGTTAACACTGGCACCAAGATCCAAAAGTGCGCGGTTGATGTTCTTATCCCCAATGGTTATTGAAATCGTAGGACAGCCAGGGTCCTTCCGTTTTTGAGGTAAAGTTTGGGTAAGAGCATCACTCACGGCACCAGCTAAGAAAACCTTTTTGGGTACCTGAGATTTCCTCTTCTTAGTGCACAAGTCCTTCAAGATTTTTGCGTAGGAAGGGACTTGTTGGATTGCATCCAAGAGGGGAATGTTAATGTTAACCTGTTTAAACAACTCCACAATCTTCTCCATTTGTGGATTTTGTTTATTGGACCTCAACCGGTTTGGAAATGGAACATTTTGAAAATTGGTTGAGTCCAATGCTTGTGGAGGAGATTGTGGAGTTGGAACGGATCCCAGTGCTGGTGTTTTCGTTGAGTGAGATGTGGGTCCGTTCGGAGCAGCAGAAGAAGAAGAGCCTTTTGAAGAGTGGAGAACAGGCTCAGAAGAAGAAGAAGAAGAAGAAGAAGAAGAAGAAGAAGCGGCGGCCGGGGTGTCATCATCTGTTCCAACGTTGTTGTGCAGCATCCTTACAGATCTCAACGTAGTCACGGCACTCACATTATGGTTTTGTTGTTCAAGAGCAACATGTGCATTATGTGGGTGACCAGTATTTGGGAGTGGTTGAGATGGAAGCCTCCCTTTCTCTCGCTCTCTTAAAGACGCATTCAGTTGTGCAATCTGGGCTTTGATGGTTTTGATGCTTTGCCCGTGTGTAGCAGTGTGTTGCACCAAAGACTGAATGGAAGACTGGACGTTGGCATTGGATCGAGTCTATTGCTTTACAAACGCCTCCAGACTTCATTCTAGCGAGGAAACCTTATCGTTGTTTGACGGAACAAAATTGTTTTGAGGAAAATAATTGTTGGGTCCAAAATTGTTCGTCGAATTTTAAAAAGGTTAGGGTTGGAAAGGCTGCTGATATTGATTTTGAGCTTGTTGTTGAGGAGGAGGAGGCCTCTGGAAGTTGTTCTGGCCTTGGAATTGTTGCTGGTTCTGATTCCAGGCGAAATTGGGGTGGTTCCTCCAACCAGGATTGTAAGTGGAAGAGTATGGATCATTTCTTTGTCTTTGCTGAAATGCAGCATTGACCTGATCCTGTCCTTAAGCAGATGGGTTGTAAGGACACTCTTCGGTCAGATGGGATGGGTCTGAGCAACAAGGGCAGATGGTACGAGGGGGAAGAGCAGGGGCAGGAGAAGGCGATGAGAATTTGCTCTCAATTGCTTCTAGTTTTCGCGTGATCGCTGCCATTTCGGCCTTCATTGCAATTGAGAGATTAAGTTGATGAACGCTTGCCCTAGAGGGACCGGAAGAAGTAGAAGAAGTAGATGAAGTGTTCGGTCTGGTGCTTTCCCACTGAAGCGTTCGCTCCGCGAGATCGTCGAAAAATTGCCAAGCTTCCTCGTCAGATTTGGATAGGAAGTGGCCTTGACAAATGGTCTCCAGCAATTGCTTAGTTGCTGGGTTCAGTCCTTCGTATAAGGTCTGGAAAAATTGCCATCTCTCAATATCGTGATGAGGGCACTGAACAAGAAGGTCTTTGTATCGGTCAAAGCACTTCCAAAAAGGTTCGGCAGGAAGTTGGGAAAATTGGTTAATTTGGTTTCGTATTCTCACGGTTTTGTGATTTAGGTAGAATTTTTTAAGAAACGCTTTTACGAACTCATCCCAACTGTTTATGGAATGCGATGCGGTACTATATAGCCACTTCTCAGCTAGGTCACACAGAGTGAAAGGAATGACTCGTAGCCGTATAGCATCGTCGGACAGTTGGGTTGTCTTCATCATTGCACAGACGTTCTGGAATTTGTTAATGAAGATGTATGCATCTTCGGATTCCATCCCGTGAAATTTAGGCAACATGTTGATGAAGTGGGGTTTAATTTCGAAATTATCCCCATTGGACGGCGGAAGTGAAAGACAGGTAGGAAGTGCGGAGTGGGTGGGATAGAAACGATCCTGGAGCGCGATTCGCTGTGGCGCTTCAACAGGAAGTAGTTGCGGGTTATTCGCACCCAGATGAGGTGGAATCAGTCCAGAGGGAGGTAAAGGGATGTTAGGAGGAAATCCTGATATCTCAGAAGAAGAATTTGTTGATGATGATGGTGAAGGTGAAGATGTGTGAACAGAATTCCGGTCAACGTCGGAGTTGGCCGGCAAAGGTAAAGGTGAAAGAGGTGTGGAGGGAGTTTCGACGTCGAAGTCGATCGCGTAGTCGGTAGCGACTAACGAAACACGGACTAGGCGGGCACTATTGTCCCGAGTCCAACCGGACATACACTAAATGAGTTTAGTGTAGTCAAAGCGTAGAATGTGAGGGTAAGATAACGTCAATGAAGAAATGCAGATGAAAGGTGGGTGAAATGAGATTCTAGCGTCAAAGGGCAAGTTTTTTTAAATTTTTTTTGTTTTGTGTTTTTTTTAGAAAGAGTTTTGGAAAAATGTGTACGGACTTACGGCACAACTTCAAACAATCACAGTTTAAACATGCACAATCAAATCTAGAGCTATGGTCTTCTAAGTCCACTAGACTGCTCCTAACTGTTCCAAAGTGACAAGTTGTGAGATAACCCTCAAATCGTCTCTTCACTGCCAATTGTGGCCAGGTAAGCACAAATGAAGAAAGGAGGGTTCCGCTCATGAATCACCGTGAGACGGGCCTTTTAAAATTACCTTTCTCCTTTGTCTAGCCTAGGCACCATAAAGTCAAGTTTAGATAAACGATTGAATGGCCACAACCTTCCTCTGTCCTATTGAGCACGACAGTCCTTAGTTGGCTGAGTCTAGATATTTTTTTAATTAAGCTCAAGGGTGATGCATATACTTTTAGTGATTTTTGGGGTCTTAGGAATGGTGATGAAATCCCCACCCAATCTGAATTGGTGTTATAACCCCTTAAAATCCGTATTAATTATGCAAAGCAGTAACAACCAAAAATCTATAACACTTGCAAAAAATTTTATTTTGGCTGCGGCGCAAAGAATCCTGCTCAAAAATCAGTTTATTGGAGAAGGAAAGAGAATTTGCGCAAAGAATGCTGCAGAAAAATTTGTCAGTGGAGTTCAGAGGAGGAAAGAAGAGAAATGAGATACTTACAGAGAAAATTGGGTCGCTGACGTCACCCTTTGACCGCGGTTCCGCGGTCAAACTTGCGCTTATGCCGTGGTTCCGCGGCTGTTCAGACATTTGACTGCTTCAAAAAACATTTCTGTGCTGATTTGGTTCTCCTCTTCCTGTTAAGATCCCCTGAATCTTGATTTGTTCACTGAGTTTGCTCCAGAACTGAACTAAACCTTCTTCCTATCCTGTACACTTGCACAAAAATAATCAAAGATAACAAGATGATTTTTTTTTTGTTTTAGAATTTTTCAATTTTTATAATTTTTAAAATTTTTAATTAACCCGAAATTACACAAAGAAAATAACTACCGTCTCCCCGGCAACGACGCCATTTGATTGAAAGATTTTTGCATATTCTTAATTTTTTTAATTACCGCAATCAAAACGGTGTTGCTTGGTAGCTAGCCGGTTGAGTACGGGTCGATCCACAGGGAGATGGAATCTTTTTCTTTATATTTTAACGAGTTAAATCCAAATATTTGAGTTTTGTTTTAATGTCTACTAATGAGATAAAAGATGATAAAAGAACTTGCTAGGGTTAGGATTAGGTTAGTTTGAGTTAGGAATTTCTCACTTCTTTCAAAGCACTTTTTAATATCGGTGTTAAGGTAATCGGCAACAACGGAGATTAGCACGACTAGGAAGGAACTTGCAAGTATAAGCTAGGCTTTCCATGCTTAGTTCCTTCCTTTTGGTCCTTGTCCGTCCGTTCTTGGGTCTTACCTCTAACCTCAGGTTAATTCAACCACAACCGGTCTAACTAGGGAATCACCACTATCATGTAAGATAGGGTGCCGTAGTGAGCGGATTGTGGTTCAATTAACGGGAGTCTGAATTAAGATGTTGGGCAAAGAAAAGAGTGAGAGATTTCCTTCTCTCAAACTTTCTTTCCCCTGCCCTAACAAGTGAGAAGATTACTCACCCATTAAATAGATAAAAATAAAAAGGAAGGTAGAAAGAAATGAGGTTAAGAGGAATTTACAACTAGCTATTTGAGACCTCACCTTGGCAAGGATCTTACTCAAGCATCATCGTTGTTTAATGATAAAGAAAATAGAAGAAGAGAAAACAAAAGAAAAACACAAATAAAAATAAGCAACTAGATTAACAAATAAAAATTGCAGATAAATAAATGGATATGCAAGATAAATAAAAGAACTTACTTTTTTTTTCTTTATTGATCACCACTCAAAAGCTCATTAAAATTTTAATGGAGAAAGAAAAACTACAGAAATTTAATCCTAAAACCTAATAAAGAAAAGCATACATTATTTGACTTTGAGCTCTTCTATTTATAGATAGGAAGGTGAAACCCTATGTTACATTCTGAGCTAAACATGTGATTACAAAACTACCCCAAAAGAGCCGAGTCAACGCTGCTTCAACTGCCACCGACACTGCTTCAACGCGGCCGCGAAACCGCGGCAGAAGTGCCTATTTGGCCGCGGTTCCGCGGCCATTTGGTGGACTTGTGGGATCATCTTTTCAGGACTTCTCCATGTTGCTTTTATCTTCTGTTTGGTACACTTGGTTTCTCAGAATCTCTTCAGTTTTTTTCCAGATATTCAGCAGTGCGAAATAATGTGGACTTTTGCCTTGAACTCCGCGTTTGAAGTTTTGGATCTTGTGCTGCCCTTGTGCTTTGTGCATTGAAGTGACCAACGATTTGCCATTTTGTCCATTGAACTGGTAGGCGGCATCATACGAATGGTTAGCGGAGATCAGTATTCATCTGTTGTTGGTCGTAGTCCCACATTTGTTGCAACTTTTCATGAATTTCACTGTAAAGAGCTGAGAACCTGTAACCTGCACTTATTCAGCAAACACGGATTAAAAGTACCTACCTATATGCAATGTGATTAAGAATAGGAGGTATAAAAATGCAAAAATATGATATGAACAAAATCAAAAACTATAAAAGTAATCAAAAGACAAATCGAGTTTGTAGCATCTGCCGGTGAAGGGATCTCGTCTCTTTCCTTATCGAATAAGGTGCAGGATATTCTACAAGTAATACCGCTATGCAAAGCAAGAACTAGAGCTACCAGTTTTCGAGACAAGTTTCTACAACATCTTTAGGTTTCTTTTATTTCATTAATCTCATTAATGAATGTCCCATCATTTAAGTTAGCTAACCATCACAGATAAATACAACGTACGTTTATGCCATCCGCATTCGCCTCGATGTCCCGTCATGCACCGTTAGGTTAGGTAACTAACGGCAGAGCGGGGCAGGGCTAGTGCGGGTGTAAAACATAAGCAACGTCTATATAATATATCGCATATACTATATACAGTATTTATCATATCATATAAAGTGATCACATCACAGAATATCGCAGCAGAAGAACATATATGAAATATTGGATATACTGGGATTTCCGAGTTTTAAATTAAGCCTGTATAAAACACGGATTCCACGGTCGTGATGAATAGCCAATCCCACATCCCTAGACCCCTATGAGAGCGGCAAGCAACCCTCCCAATTCTAAAGTTAGGAGACCCAGTCTTGACTCCTCGATATGGTCTCCCACTGGACCCTAGAACCCGGTTACTTATGCTTCCCGCCTTGGGTCTATCCTAATGCGGAAAAGTAAATAATATACATCAACGGTGACATCTTCCTCAATCCGGAAGTGCCCCAATAAAAGAATATTACATACATAGAAATTTACATGAATGAAAATGAAAAACTCTCATCTCACATAAAACCCCTGGCTATTCAAATCACGACGATCCAATATAACATATCCCAGCAACACATAACATCACATGTCATCAACGTAAGTAAATATGCGTATCCCAATTGTCGTTGACGTATAGCAACGAAACCGGCGATACACCACATATTACATTTACGGTCGCAGAAAAGAAAGTGAAAAACTACAACAGTTAGAATCCGCAACCACCTTAGACATCATAAACCCGAAATATCACATACTTTGGATTTCATGCCTAACAAAATGAATTCCTTAGACATCGCATGCCTAACAATTATAAACCCCACATTTTAGTCTCGATCTCGAAAACACTTTTCAATATCAAGTCGGGCAATTCAACAAGATTCCCGACATCCGGATCGAATGCTCGTTGGAAACTTTAGTAGATGGCCGCACCCCAGATGTCGTCGACGAAGTGCACTAAGGCGGAACAACGCGGCCACGATCACCCGAACGGATGCTTTTGGCGACGGGGTTCTCCTACAGTCACTTGGTCGGGACTATGGGGCGTGGCTATCTGATAAGGTTACCCGGCGAGTATCCGCGTACATTACGTGATTGCGACGGACTTTTGATCACATCAAAATTCCGTGGCAACCGATCAATTGAGACTAAACTGCTAGATTTATAAAATTCAAACTAGTTATCTCATAACTACATATGTGGATTCTAAATATTGTATCCCATCACATGATACCCGGACGACGTTATACTTTTCGATCGATTCATCAAAGTCCCGCAATTCCCCGACAGCTCAACACTTGACCACAGTTCAATAATACCCAGAACATGCCACAGTACCTATGCACCAGCCGTAGAAGGGCAGACCCAAGCCTCACTCATGTCGCCACGGAACTGCGGCAAACCCTACGGTATGGCCGTAGTTCCGCGATCTAAAAAGTCGAGTTAGCGTTTCATTCTTCTAGAGGGTTCACAGAATTACTTGCATGATTTTCTGGATACGTTAAACTTGGAAAAATAGGTTTTTGACATTCGATCGAACTTTTTAACTTCGCCTAGACAACATGCGAATACCCGAAACAATGTTAAAACTATGAATACGAAACACTCCGAATTGCTTATAGTGTAAGATCACTGTAACGTTTTAATAAATAAATAAATAAATAATAAATAGATAAATAAACCCTTTTCGTGAAAATTTTAATAATCGGTAAAATAAACCATATTTTCCATAAAACTTAACAATTTTTTTTCCATAGACTTAAATATGCCTATTTTTTCCTTAAATAATTATTTTAGATAATATTTTAAGCTTTCATTTATACATTTAAATTAGTGTAAATTACAAATTGGAATGAGTTAATCATTCATTAGTGAAACATGACAACTTAGGATCAAGTTCATAACGTGCTCTTTTCTTCTCAAATTGCGTCCAAGATTCTAGAGATTTCTAGGATTAATATAATTAGAAAAATAAATTAATTAATATATGTAGTGTTGGACTTTGTCTTGACATGAAAATTACCCCACACACATACCCACCCATATTTCTCTTGCTGACGAAAGTGGACAGCCCCCCCCCCCAAATTCAACCTCACATTATCTTAAAAAAAAAGGGAAAGAAAAGAAAGTGTAAAAGTGAATTAATAAAGGTTATAATTGGAGACTTCTACAAGATTCTACATACTTTTCTCTCTCTCTCTCTCTCTTTTTTCCCTCACTCTCTTACACAAATCCACTCCTCTCCTGGCCGAGCACATTCCCATGGTGCTGCCCCCATTTCTCAAACCCTTTTTCACTTCCAAAAACTCATAAAAATGCATCAAAAATGAATACAAAACCCACAAGCTCTAAATCAAATCTTTACCCATCATTTCTTTGGCCATCTAGCTTAAAATCTTGGTGCAAGAGTGCAATTTGTGAGGCTAAGATTCATGCTAGGTCTCAAGATTTGTGGAGGTAAAATCCTAACCCTATGGCTAATTGTAGGTTAATTACTTCAATTTATAAAATTTTGATGTTTAATTTAGGTTTTAATTTCAACTTGAAAATTCAAGAGAGGGATTCAATTTAAGATTAGAGTTTTTGCCACATCATTAAGGTCTCAACATGTAGTTTGACATATTGGGACATGTAAAATTTAGTCTACTTGTTAAATTTGCTATGTGTTACTTTTCAATTGTATTAATGGTGCAATTTTGCAAACTAGGTTTTAATTAATATATGATTAGATGAAATTAAAAATTTAGTTAGGGTTTGTATAGCATGATTAAGATATTAAGTTATTATCTTGGTCATTAGAATTGTTAAAACATCAAGATTGAACAAAAATGGGAAATGGGTGCTTACTAGGTTTTTGGAAATTTACCGATTTGAATTAAATTGAAACTTTAGTGACCTACAACCTAATCCCAATGTTATTTAATGGGTGATGAATGTGCAATTGGTACGTTTGAGTTTTAGACTTGGTAGTTATCACGCTTTGCGACACTAGAAATAGTCTGTGGCGTTGTCGCGGGCGCGTTCTATGCACAGAGTTTGTGCGCATCGAGTTGGTGCGCGTAACTGAATTATGTTGTTTGTCCCGCGACTATTCTTATATTTATCCTTTTATTGCTTATGTGTGATCCTAGGATCGGGTGCAGAAGTGTAGGACGCGGAGCGGAAAGACATAAGAAATCGGATCACTTAGGCCGAAGCGTCTCGGTGAGTAGATGTATACATCTATGGGGGGATCGTCTGGATGGCGTGAGGCGCCCGACGGTTTAGTATTATTTAAAATATTTACTTATATACGAAGGTCCTAGTTAGCCATCTCATTGCATCGCATCGTTATATGTATAAATAGATATATATGTCATATTATCTTATAGGACACTTGCACCATTACCATTGGTTCATGCTGCACGTGCACTATTCATGTGAACACACACACGTCTTTGGTATTTGTTATACCACGAACACTATAGAACCTACTTAGACTAGTATCTAAATTATTCGCATCATACCTGATATTTAAACTGGTAGTCGTATTTTCCATCTCATCAAGTTTAACACTAAGGATTGCTAGTCGTATATATACCGCATTTCATTATCATTCATACATAGTTTTCTAGTTATAATTGCATTTCATGACATGGATATCATAGACATCATCATTTCCTACATAATCATGTATTATGATCCTTTTTGAGGATTTCCGTATTGATGAGATTTCTGGATTTTGGGGGAAAACCGCAAGGATTTTATAAAAGTTTATTATCATCATTTTAAAATGCAAGTTGCGGTTTTCTCGTGATGTATGTGTCGTCCACCATGAGTTTTCATGTTTTATGTTAGATTTCGAGACCCGATTCGAGGAGTGGATGAACCGTCTCGGGTACATGGTGGGCCCGGTATGGTACCTCGGGGCAAGAAGATCGAGTTGTAGACGATGAGCCTGGCAGGGGAAGACTACCTACCGGTGATGTCTGGCGCGGCGGATATCCGGAGGATACCGACCGTTGTCGTGAGATTTGATGATATGGGCCGATCCGGACTGACGGAGCCCGATGTATTGAGACATTGATATAGTGAGACATTGAGACATATATATTTCCATATTTGGTGTCGATACTTGACACGGTTTTCAGATGATTTCATTGATGGTACTTTAACTATTGCACAGATATTCTTTTTCTATGTTAAGGATGCAGAGCTTATAGTATTTTAAAACACTTAAAGATTTCGTATTGATGTTGCATGCATGTGCATACATACTAGTGGCATTACATCACATCTAAACATACATGTTGTGACGCATTTGCGTGCATTCTTACGATAGCCTTATTATATGTTATATTCTACTCACGAGCTGGCAACTCACCCCCGTTGTGCCACAGTGTCTTGCAGGTCGGACCCGTCAGCCTCGTAGCGGCGGGCTTATCTTATCATTGGCTTCTTTTGCTCAGACTCGTGACATTGCTCTTAGGTGGGTTGCGGGGACACTTTTATTTATTTTTTTCTATCTTTTTATCTAGTATTCTCCATCTACCACTTCTTATTTGTATATGCGACCTAGTGATGAGACAGGGTGATTTGTGTATATGTGGTTTCTTGGGGTTGAGCTCACTTGAGCCGACGTTGTGTTTTTCTTATTTTTTGCATTTCCTTATGCTTATTTGCTTGATATTGCACATATATTGCGTGTGGTTGTGATCCGCCTTGGGCGAAGAGCTAGCTCCCGTTTAGGGATGCCATTTTATCATTACAGGTTTATATATTTTGTTGTACCCATTTTAGGGGCTAGTATTTACAAAGGAGACTCTGCCGAAATTTTCAGAAAATTTTGAGGTTTTTTTTTACAACTTAAATGGTTTAAAAGTATTTTCATAAAAGATTTTCCTTCACTCTTGTGGATTTTGGGTTAGATTTTTTTCTGGGTTTTGGCTGACTTAGGTTACGTTACGCCTTTAGACGTCTCGTAATCTAAGTGCCAGTCACGTTCCGTACCTTCGGGTCGTGACAAAGTTGGTATCAGAGCGATAGGTTTTACTTTTCTGAGTGTAGGATGACCCTTGGTAGATGGAGTAGGTGGCTTAAGCAGAGTGGCGTAGCGTGTGTATGTTCCGCGGCATACTTATGTTACGGTACTCCGCCTAAGTGACCTTAGGATATATATTTACTTGTATTTTCATCCTTGATTCCGGAAATCCTTTGATTCGATTGCAATGTTCTTATTGATCCTGTTCCTCATTCTAGCCACTATGCCATCGGAGACTACGAGGACCAGAAGGTTGTCGCCGGAGATGATGTTAGAGTGTGCTCGTTTGAGACAAGGAACGATCAGGGCGGTACGCCTACCCCTCAGGGACAGAGTGGTCCGCCTATTCCAGGACTGATAGTTAGGCTGGAGTCGAGTATTCAGGACGTGCGGCAGATGATTGGATTGTTAGTGGTGGCTAGCCGAGCTCGAAGAGCCGATGATGTCCCTCCTATTTCAAGGAATGTGTGTACCTGCGGCACAGGCAGCTGTTTCTATGTTACCAAGATTTTCCGTATCCTTACGAGAGTTTTGAGGCTGAAGCCTCCAGTTTTACCGACATAGATGCAGTTGATGATCCGTAGACAATCCTCGACAGGAAGGATGCAATCTTCGTTCATAAAGATGTTCTGGCAAGAGATGGGATGAGTCTGCAAGTTTTCGTCTAGGGGTCTTGCTCAGACGTAGTGTGGATCTATTGAGAGAGGCTGAGCTGCAGACCTACTAGCTATGACTTGGGATGAGTTCACCGTTGTAATTCTTGCTCGTTTCCTTCCGGAGAGCGTTCGTGATGCCCGAGCTTGTAATTTCGAGTCGTTGCGTAAGACTTCAGGGATGATAGGGTCCGAGTACAACATTCAGATTTCTTGGCGGTACGATATGCTCCTTACCTGGTGGGTACTGAAGAGAAACGGAAAGAGGTTCATGTGGAGATTGGACATGCAATTATTTCTTGCTATCGGCACCTAGCATTTTGATACTTATGCAGCCGCGATGGATGCAACCTTACTGCTACATTTATGAGACTTCGGTCGCTTCTGGACCAAGCGGATTTGTACCAGTATGCTAGCTCAGAGGCGGTTAGATAGACGCTGTTGTGGCAGACTAGAATTTTTTTGGGTCGCCCGTTAAGTTGTTCATTTGTGATTCATTCGCATCGGAGATAAGGATTCTTTTGTCGATTTGATTCTTCCCAATATGTCGGACTTCGAAGTTTTCTTGGCATGGATTGGTTAGCTACGTGTTGTGCATCCGTGGACTGCCGTGAGGAGGCAGTCGGATTTAGTTTTTCCGGGTGAGCCAGTTCTTGTTGTTCAAAGAGACCATAGCGCCACCCTTCCCAGTTAATCTCTTCTTTCGTGCTAGTCAGCTCTTGAGGAAAGGATGTCAGGAATTCTGGACGTATGTATGTGATGTTTGAGCCGTAAGGGTCCCGTTGGACCAGGTCCCGATTGTGAGAATGATTCAAGGTTTTTTCCAGACAAGTCTCTTGGTTTGTCACCATAGTGCGATATTGAGTGCTGCTTTGACTTGATTCCTGGCGAAGCGTAAAGAACTGAAGGAATAGTTGTGAGATTGTTGGATAAAGGGCTCGTTCGTCCGAGTGCGTCACCTTGGAGAGCTCATGTCCTGTTCATCAGGGAGAAATACAGCAGTTTGTGTTGATACGGTAATTATCGTCAGTCTAATCGGGTTACTGTGCGAGACATTTCTCGAAAATTGACTTGCGGTCAGGCTACTGCCAGTTGTGGGTTCGAGAGGATGATATTCCGAAGGCTGCTTTTCACACAAGTTATGGGCATTATGAGTTTTGATGATGTATTTCGATCTCACCAGTGCCCCGGTAGCGTTTATATATGGGGTGAACCGAATATCCAGGCCATTCTTGATCATTGTATCCTCGTGTCCATTGAGGATGTCATAGTGTACTTTTGGAGCCGAGTGGAGCCTGGGCAGTAATTGAGGATTTCGTTGCAGACTTTGAGGAAGCGCCAAGTAATCGCTAAACTATCCATGTGTTTTCTGGATGGATGGTTTTGACATCTTGGGTCACGTTGTTACGAGAAATAGTAAGTATGGAATCGAAGAAAAACGAAGTCGTTCGGCAGTGACCCAGACCTGTATCAGTGACGGAGGTTCACAGCATTTTTGGAGTTTGACCCGGTAAGGAGTTTCCTTCCTTTGAACTGAGGCTTGCAAGTAGAGCTTTCAGCAGTTAAGATTCGTTTGACTACAGCGCTAGTATTGTCTTTGCCTTCAGGATCAGGCGGTGTTGCTGGGTATGGCGATGCTTCGCGACAGTTGAAGAAGCGCGAGTAGAAATATTCCACTCATGACAAAGAGATGGTTGCAGTGATTTTTACACTTAAGGTTTGGAGATGATTCGTGCTAGATATTCATGGACCACAAGAGTTTAAGGTACATTTCTTCAGAAGCGAGATTCTTTATCGTCCGGGCACAGCGAAGGTTGTGACAGACGTTTTGAATCGGAGTTCCGGAGGTAGCTTTTGTTGTTCGAGCATAGTTCAGAGACCGTAAACGGAAGATTAGCAGATTTTTCGTGACAGCCGGCCCTGTTTGAGAGTTTTGGCTTCAAAATTAGTTTCCAGTGTTCCGGGATATGGGTTTAGTGTTTCCGGTGTTGCATGTTTGTGCTAAGTTTGCAGGTGGTGTGATCGTACAATATAAGCAAGTCGGAGTGTTTCATATTTGTAGTTTCGGCATTGTTTCGGGTGTTCGCATGTTGGCTAGGCGAGTTAAAAAGTTCGAATGAATGTCAAAAACCCATTTTTTCCAAGTTTAAGGTATTCGAAAAGGCATGCAAGTAATTCTATGGACCCTCTAGAAGAATGAAATCCTGACTCGACATAATGACTATGGGAACTCTTTTGAACCTTAGGGTTTGCGGCAGTTTCGTGGTGCCATTAGTGAGGCTTGGGTTTGCCCTTCTACAGCTGGTCCGCAGGTACTGTGGCATGTACTGGATATCATTAAACCGTGCTCGAGTGTTAATCTCTAGGGAAATTGTGGGACTTTGATGAATCGATCAAAAAGTTTAACGTAGTCCGGATATCATGTGAAGGGATGAAGAGATGTCATAGATTTGTTTCGGGATACTGACTTGTAGGCAAGTCAAGGCTGAGCATCAGGTGTCAGCAGGAGAATTACAACCTTTGCCCATTCTGGGGTGGAAATGGGAGAAAATTTCTATGGATTTTATCATGGGTCTACCTAGGATCAGTTAAGAGTATGACACTAATTGAGTAATCGTAGACCGATTAACGAAAGCAGCTCACCTTCAGCCAGTCAGGACCATTTTCGGATTCGTCCAGTATGCTCAGATGTATGTTGATAAGATGGTGCGAATGCATGGAGTTTCGACTTGTATTGTGTCCGGTAGAGGCACCCAGTTCACCAGACGGCTATAACAGAAACTTCGGGGGGGCTATGGACACCAACTGAGATTCAGTGCAGTTTTCTACCCATAGGCCGATGGTCAACCAGAGAAGACCATTCAGATTCTCGAGGACATGCTCTGGGCTTGCGTTCTAGAATTCATGGAAGTTAGGATCACCATTTGCCCTTGATAGAGTTTCCTAAGTGCAGCTTCCAGGAGGAGATTTAGATGGCACCCTTTGAGGCGTTATATAGAAGGAGATGTTGATCACCCGTATGTCGGACAGGCTCAGTGAGAGGAGTATTTTGTGGCCATGCTTTATGCAGGAGATGACCCAAAAGATTTGGTTGATTTGGGATAGAATGAGAGCAGCCAGAGCAAGCAAAAATTTATGCGGTTAGACATCGTTGCAAATTGAGTTCGCCATCGTAGATTTGAATTCGTTAAAGGTGGTCATGTTTTCTTGAGAGTTTCTTCGATGAAGGGTGTGTTGATATTCAGAAAGGAAGGAAGGCTTAGTTCCAGATATGTGGGTTCTTTGAGATTCTCGACCGTATTGGTTCTTTGGCTCGAACCGACTAGCGTAAAGAGACACGTGAGAAGCAGAGGACGAGATGCGGAAGGAATATCCCTATCTCTTCGAGGGTACGCGTAGTTAGATTTAAATTCGGGGACCGAATTTCTTTAAGGGGGGAAGATTGTAACGTTTAAAAAAATAAATAAATAAAAAATAAATAGATAAATAAACCCTTTTGGTGAAAATTTTAATAATCGGTAAAATAAACCATATTTTCCATAAAACTTAACAAATTTTTTTTCCCATAGACTTAAATATGCCTATTTTAAATATATAATTACTGGTAATTGGTATTTAATTAGTCACTTATAATTTGGTCGTTTAATTAAATATTTTTTCCTTAAATAATTATTTTAGATAATATTTTAAGCTTTCATTTATACATTTAAATTAGTGTAAATTACAAATTGGAATGAGTTAATCATTCATTAGTGAAACATGACAACTTAGGATCAAGTTCATAACGTGCTCTTTTCTTCTCAAATTGCCTCCAAGATTCTAGAGATTTCTAGGATTAATATAATTAGAAAAATAAATTAATTAAGAAATTAATTAATATATGTAGTGTTGGACTTTGTCTTGACATGAAAATTACCCCACACACATACCCACCCATATTTCTCTTGCTGCCGAAAGTGGACAGCCCCCCCCCCCAAATTCAACCTCACATTATCTTAAAAAAAAGGGGAAAGAAAAGAAAGTGTAAAAGTGAATTAATAAAGGTTATAATTGGAGACTTCTACAAGATTCTACATACTTTTCTCTCTCTCTCTTTTTTCCCTCACTCTCTTACACAAATCCACTCCTCTCCTGGCCGAGCACATTCCCATGGTGCTGCCCCCATTTCTCAAACCCTTTTTCACTTCCAAAAACTCATAAAAATGCATCAAAAATGAATACAAAACCCACAAGCTCTAAATCAAATCTTTACCCATCATTTCTTTGGCCATCTAGCTTAAAATCTTGGTGCAAGAGTGCAATTTGGGAGGCTAAGATTCATGCTAGGTCTTAAGATTTGTGGAGGTAAAATCCTAACCCTATGGCTAATTGTAGGTTAATTACTTCAATTTATAAAATTTTGATGTTTAATTTAGGTTTTAATTTCAACTTGAAAATTCAAGAGAGGGATTCAATTTAAGATTTGAGTTTTTGCCACATCATTAAGGTCTCAACATGTAGTTTGACATATTGGGACATGTAAAATTTAGTTTACTTGTTAAATTTGCTATGTGTTACTTTTCAATTGTATTAATGGTGCAATTTTGCAAACTAGGTTTTAATTAATATATGATTAGATGAAATTAAAAATTTAGTTAGGATTTGTATAGCATGATTAAGATATTAAGTTATCATCTTGGTCATTAGAGTTGTTAAAACATCAAGATTGAACAAAAATGGGAAATGGGTGCTTACTAGGTTTTTGGAAATTTACCGATTTGAATTAAATTGAAACTTTAGAGACCTACAACCTAATCCCAATGTTATTTAATGGGTGATGAATGTGCAATTGGTACGTTTGAGTTTTAGACTTGGTAGTTATCACGCTTTGCGACACTAGAAATAGTCTGTGGCGTTGTCGCGGGCGCGTTCTATGCACAGAGTTTGTGCGCATCGAGTTGGTGCGCGTAACTGAATTATGTTGTTTGTCCCGCGACTATCCTTATATTTATCCTTTTATTGCTTATGTGTGATCCTAGGATCGGGTGCAGAAGTGTAGGACGCGGAGCGGAAAGACAGAAGAAATCGGATCACTTAGGCCGAAGCGTCTCGGTGAGTAGATGTATACATCTATGGGGGGATCGTCTGGATGGCGTGAGGCGCCCGACGGTTTAGTATTATTTAAAATATTTACTTATATACGAAGTTCCTAGTTAGCCATCTCATTGCATCGCATCGTTATATATATAAATAGATATATATGTCATATTATCTTATAGGACACTTGCACCATTACTGTTGGTTCATGCTGCACGTGCACTATTCATGTGAACACACACACGCCTTTGGTATTTGTTATACCACGAACACTATAGAACCTACTTAGACTAGTATCTAAATTATTCGCATCATACCTGATATTTAAACTGGTAGTCGTATTTTCCATCTCATCAAGTTTAACACTAAGGATTGCTAGTCGTATATATACCGCATTTCATTATCATTCATACATAGTTTTCTAGTTATAATTGCATTTCATGACATGGATATCATAGACATCATCATTTCCTACATAATCATGTATTGTGATCCTTTTTGAGGATTTCCGTATTGATGAGATTTCTGGATTTTGGGGGAAAACCGCAAGGATTTTATAAAAGTTTATTATCATCATTTTAAAATGCAAGTTGCGGTTTTCTCGTGATATATGTGTCGTCCACCATGAGTTTTCATGTTTTATGTTAGATTTCAAGACCCGATTCGAGGAGTGGATGAACCGTCTCGGGTACATGGTGGGCCCGGTATGGTACCTCGGGGCAAGAAGATCGAGTTGTAGACGATGAGCCTGGCAGGGGAAGACTACCTACCGGTGATGTCTGGCGCGGCGGATATCCGGAGGATACCGACCGTTGTCGTGAGATTTGATGATATGGGCCGATCCGGACTGACGGAGCCCGATGTATTGAGACATTGATATAGTGAGACATTGAGACAAATATATTTCCATATTTGGTGTCGATACTTGACACGGTTTTCAGATGATTTCATTGATGGTACTTTAACTATTGCACAGATATTCTTTTTCTAAGTTAAGGATGCAGAGCTTATAGTATTTTAAAACACTTAAAGATTTCGTATTGATGTTGCATGCATGTGCATACATACTAGTGGCATTACATCACATCTAAACATACATGTTGTGACGCATTTGCGTGCATTCTTACGATAGCCTTATTAGATGTTATATTCTACTCACGAGCTGGCAACTCACCCCCGTTGTGCCACAGTGTCTTGCAGGTCGGACCCGTCAGCCTCGTAGCGGCGGGCTTATCTTATCATTGGCTTCTTTTGCTCAGACTCGTGACATTGCTCTTAGGTGGGTTGCGAGGACACTTTTATTTATTTTTTCTATCTTTTTATCTAGTATTCTCCATCTACCACTTCTTATTTGTATATGCGACCTAGTGATGAGACGGGATGATTTGTGTATATGTGGTTTCTTAGGGTCAAGCTCACTTGAGCCGACGTTGTGTTTTTCTTATTTTTTTCATTTCCTTATGCTTATTTGCTTGATATTGCACATATATTGCGTGTGGTTGTGATCCGCCTTGGGCGAAGAGCTAGCTCCCGCTTAGGGTGGGTTGCTAGGCACGCGCACAAGGGTCTACGAGGCATCAACCATGCCCGATTTAAAATTTAGCCGTGCCGAACGACCCGAATACGGAACTTTAAACTAGAGATTAGGCGAAAACAACATGCTAAACACTTTAACACTAAGTGAGAGGGATTACAACCTTTGTAGATCCGGTCCTTCACTTTATATGCTCCGTGTTGTGGTCCCTTCGCTGCGATCATCGGGATCCGGACTCTCGAGAGGTTCCACGAAGAGAAAGACGCAACCTTTGCTTCCGATCTTCGATACTAAGATGATCTACCTTGAAGTTTCTTTAACACAAGCTAACACTCATGAAATGATGTGAACACCCTCATCTAAATGGCAAGGGAAGATGAGGATGATGAAGTAGGATTTTTGCTCTATTTATTTATCTTTTTTCTCACAATTATTCATCACTTGGAAAAATCAAGAAAGCTTTTTTCCATGAAAGAATGAAGGAAGAAGATGAACAATATTAGTTAAATCCATTTGTGATGAATAGGAAAAGGAGATAATGATCAATTATACAACCATGGTTCACTTAACCATTATAGAGAATTAACCAAGGGTTAGGGTTTTGGGTTGAGTTAAGAATGAGTCATATGAAAATATCTTTATCATGACAAAACAAAAACCTTCTAGAATCATCTAGAAACCATTAACCCAAATCAAACCCTAATCTTGTTTAATCTCTACTAAACATGTTGCATTATTTATCATATCATGTTACAATATTATATATCACATATACAATATTTATTGTAACCAAATAAAATAATACAATTAAGATATATCGCATATATATCAATGTATTACCCGAGTGAGAAAAAGAATCTTTTAGTGAGCAAATATTAGTTAATGTAATTTAATATATCATATATATTATTATACATTAAATTATCGAATCAACACTTGATTCGACAATCCGGCTATATCGCATATAACTGACTAATATTTATCCGTACCGATTCATCGAATCAACACTTGATCCGATGACCCGGCTGATATCAAATATCGCGAGAATATAATACGGTATCACATATCGCATTATCCTCGGTCCCGCACATATCACATATATGCCCCTACTCCGTTTTGCCTGAGTCAAGAAACCTCTGTGGAGGACTCTAAAGAATCGTCAATACGCCGGCAGTAGGTGATGATCATATCAAACACTCACAAGCTGCAAGCGGTCAGCTAAACGTAATAGCTACCCAGGTATTGAGCGCTCAGAAGATCAACAAGCAAGCCTGTAACTTCTCCTGCGAATCCAAACAGTAACACTCCCGTACAGTCCGGTCTCGTCATCTGATATGTCGCATATCTCGCCTAGGCGTGGTAAACGTCAGACCCCAGTAGCTCGATAAGTCGTGTCGATATGAGGTCCATAACAGTTCGAGAAACTACTGATAACACTTACCAGTAAATCTCAGCAACCCTGGCCAGGGATTTCCGGTTATATCCAATCGAACACAGCACAACATCAACTCCCTATACCGGGAGAGACGAATCCCCTCCTATCGCTCATTGCCTCCATGTGATTCGGGACTGTACCCAAAAGCCACCTTTTTGCACGCCCTCTTGGACGTGGTATGATGGAAATCAAAGCACAGTGCGAACCACAAAGACTCTATGACGATCTCGGGTCAACAGACTACTCTGTACCAGTGTCACCGGAGAACTGCCATCTGACGTATGGTATAATACCATCTGGGAGTTCTCGGCGAGTCCGTCCAGTGTACCCAGTCTCCACTAAGCACCCGTACACCATCCTTGATGTCAAACACCGATGGATATGGGATCATCCATCGCCCATCATATGGGTCAAGATGCGTATACGCTAGTCTACTCTGGTGTATCGATGCCCTGTCTCGATACACCCTCGACTAGGAACAGTTATAGGATGTACTCGTCGACTACCGTGGCCCCACTAGTATGATCTCATCATAGTCCCAGTAGTCGAGTACATATCCTAAGGGCTTTATCAACATGTAATATAGAGACAATCAGAGTACATGTTAAGATAAAGTACAACCGATAGCATACTATCATGTCGAGCAAGAAAGTCCTCCCTATATATGTCCTAGCATCCACTACAATATACATCGTATGTACAGTAATGGCCTCTAGGGCATACATATAACTAACAATCTCCCACTTGCACTAGGGTCATCTGTTATGGTATCGCATACCCAACAATTAGCTGCGGTAGAAGTATCTCATACTCAACCATCCCATAAAAGTCTCTACTGGGAAAAAGGCCTTTGTGAGTGGATACGCGCTGTTGTCCTCTGTGTCTACTCTCCTAACCTCGATCTCCCTGGAGATCAACTATCTCCATGATCAGGTGATACTGCCTAAGAATTATATCTGGATTTCTGATGGGACGGAAGTTCCTTGGCTGAAGCCACAACTCCATTGTCACACAATGGTAGGAACGAAGTTCATCTTATGAACTTATATATATCCAGACTGCCTCTTTGGTAGCATCTTTGGTAACGATGTATCTTGCCTTTAATCGTCTAGTATGTCATGGTATATAGCTTGGAACTCTTCCAACATACCGTCCCTCCACTGAGGGTATAGACAAGCCTGCGACTGACATTCAGTCGTCCTTATCACCCTGGAACTTTTTCAGTGATTCTTCCCAGGATCGATTGATACCATCTCACTACAACTAGTGAGTATCCTAACATCCAATTAGATCTATCTCATAGATCCAAAACCCAGGATTTAGGAGGTATCAGTTTGATCCTATATGGAGAATCCTTGTGATAAGCGGAGATTAACCGAGCGTAGCATAGGAAACTCCTTCTCTATCAAGAGTATATCATCCACGTACTCTACGAGGATTACCACCATACTCCCTACTACCTTTTTGTATATACAAGGTTCATCTACCATTTTGATGAAGTCAAACTCTTTGACTAGCACATCAAAACAGACATTCCAACTCCGCGATGCCTGTTTTATCATATAAAACATCTTGCACACGTTTCCGCTGCTCCCACTATTTACGAAGCTTTCTGGCTGTGTACTTATAGACGCTCTTTTCTAAAACATCATTTAGAAAAGCAGTCATGACACCCAACCACCAGATATCGTAGTCATGGTATGTAGCCCTGGCAAGTAGGATCTGGATGGATTTAAGCATAGATTCTTAGAAAATGTTTCAACATAATCCATACCTGGTCTTATGATGCAAACCTTTAACAAGTCTAGCTTTGAAAGTCTCAACTTTTCAATGTACACCAAGTAATCTTCTCAAGATATACTTGCTCCTGATGGGGATTTAACCCTTCAGATAAAGCAACCAAAGTCCATACTTTGTTGGTGTATAAGGATTCCATCTCAGATCGATAAGCACCCTGCCATTCTTACAGAGTCCTACTCCTGATGGCCAGCTCGAAACTAGTTGGGTCATCATCTCATGATGCAATTCTCGCTCCCACTGTCATAGAGAAACTGAAGTATCTCTCAGGTGGGTGAGGAACCCTACTAGATCGGCGGAGAGGCTGAGGTTCGTTGGAAACTATTGAATCCTTTGGTTCTACCAAATCATCAGCTGTAGTTTGTATAGCTGGAACATTTCCAGTTGTACATTACAGATCTTGTCTCGAGCTTGTCCGGATTTTGCTTTTAGACACAAGCCGGACAACCCCAAATCTTAACAAACTTAAGATATGGGCTCTTCCCTTTCCATATCATATATGAAGTGGTAGGCAACTGATTTGATTTGAACCCTATTCAATAGGTATGCAACTTCACAAGTGCATAACTCCCTAAAGGAAATTGGAAACTCAGTAGTACTCATCATAGAGCACACCATATCACATAGGGTGTGATTGCTCCGCCCCGATACACCGATGTGCTGTGGTGTATACGGAGGAGTAATGCCGAGAGAGAATCTCATTCTCCTTTAGAATAGTCCAGGAATTCCGTGCTCAAGTATTCTCCTCCTTGATCACATCAAAGGACATAATACTTTTACCCGTATTTTGGTTCTCTACTTCTAATTTATATTCTGTGAATATCTCAAAAGGTTCGGACCTGTGTTTCAACAGAAACATATGTCTGAATCTTGAGAGATTATCAGAGAATGTAATGAAGTACAAAGAACCGGTCCTGGCATATGTAGACAGGGGACTTTCATACATCAGCATGTATCAATCCCAAGAGTTCACTAACTCTTTCTCTGTTTCCAACAAACAGAGCTGTGGTCATCTTATCTTTGTGACATGACCGGCAAGTTTCACAAGATGTAAATTCAAACTAATTTAAATATGCATCTATATGTAACTTCAGCCAGTCGGGTCGCATTGATATGACCTAGTCTACAATGCCTCAAGAAGGATTCGTTCATTTCTGAACTCTTCCTCTTGTGTGTGTTCCGTATACTGAGAACTGTAATTTGATTTAGAACGTCAATGCTTTTAGATAACGTGCCTGAACCGATCAACTCTTGATATAGGAAATATTCAAAACATTATCCAACAATACAAAATTATATCCTTTCTTTACTAATAAAGAGACTGATATGATTTTGTATATCAGGTTCGGCATCTAATAACATTTGTTCAGAATCAATGTATTCTGGTAATACAGGGTGATAGTGACCAACAGACTTGGCTGCAACACTTGCACCGTTTTCTGTCTCATGAAACTTATCACCCGTTCTTAGTTCTTTACCTATCTGTAGCCCATGTAACAGATTACATATGCGGGATCCTGATCCGGTATCACATACCCAGGACGTAAAGGATACCGAGAAACAGTTCTCTGTAATGAACACACCCGAAGATGATGCATCAGCATGCACTTTCTTCGTTTGGGCGGCACGGGAAATCTGGTATTCCCCAATTTCCTGCTCTGTCTTATAACAATTATAAGTTGGAGCGGGACCAACGTTCCCCAGCTCAGTATAACAAGCGGGTTCGGTCAATATATCCGTTTTATTATCTTGATTAAGGCGTGATATGTTCGCTATCTGGAGAGAGAGAGAAGAAAACACTCAGCGTATGCTCTTGCAAGATTAGATTGGTTATCTAATATATCTAATCAGGATGTCTCCCACTGTTTTAATCAAATCTTCCTTCAAACCCTAAAAGGAAAGACTAGCCGGGATTAATTACACGCTACAAGTTTGCCAATCTTTCAGCCAGGCCAGTGTCGGTACTTTGAGGGAGGTCCCCCGTGCTTTCGCACGAACCTAATTACAGTAAACCTCATTTTCCCAGAGGCGTAACCCCGTTAACACCTTTCTAGATATCTACTTGATCGGCTAATTGTAATGTGTAAAACTCTCCCAGGAGTAACTCTTACTCGCAGCGGGTATCGGGATCCAACTATCTCATAGAAGGTATGCAATCTCATTGCAAATTTCAACACTTGAAATTCCCAATAATATTTTGCCCCTAGCATCCTATGACCTTGACGAAAGCCAACAAACCATAGGCTACTAGTCAAGTCCAACCCGTCATTTCTTGATTGAAATAAACCCACCCGCACGACCCTTGACGAAAGCCAACAAAGCCGCACGACTACCCTAATCCAATCGCATCATATGCAGCAGATAAGCAGCAGATAGCTACCGCACACTACACCTTGACGAAAGCCAACAAATGTAGCACGAATACTATATACAACTTATCTGAAATGACGGAGGGTTACGACAGGTTTTTCTGAAAACCTATTGCGTAATGAACTTGATATCGTTGTAGAATCGAGTGATTTTAAATGGAGTGTTTTTGAGGCTTTTCTAGTTTTGCTAAAGGGGTCACTCCCGGTGAAGGGATCGTCGGCCCTTTCCTCATCGAATAAGGTGCAGGATATATCATATATACCGCTGTGCAAAGCAAAAACTATAGTAGCAATCAAAAGACAAACCGAGTTTGTAGCATCTGCCAGTTATTGCTAAAGGAGTCACTCCCGGTGAAGGGATCTCGGTCCTTTCCTTATCGAATAAGGTGCTGGATGTTCTTCAAGGAACACCGCTATGCAAAGCAAGAACTAGAGCTACCAGTTTTTAAACAAGTTTCTACAACATCTTAGGTTTCTTTTAATTCATTAATCTCATTAATGAAGTCCCATTTTATTATGCTTCACAAGCATCTCTTTTGAAACGAAATCTACAATATAACATATATCTCATATATATAATATAAACATTCGTCACAGGCAGTAATATGATCTCATCACAGAACATTGCAGCAGAAGAACATATATGAAATATTGGATATACTAGGACGTCCGTGTTTTCAATACGAGCCTGTATAAAACACGGATTCCACGGTCGTGATGAATAGCCAAACCCACATCCCTAGACCCCTACGAGAGTGGCAAGCAACACTGCCAATTCTAGGGTTAGAAGACCCGGTCCCGACTCCTCGAGATGGTCTCCCACTGGACCCTAGAACCCGGTTACTTGTGCTCCCCTCCTTGGGTCTACCTAATGCGGAAAAGTAAATAATATACAACGGTGACATCTTCCGCTACCTGGAAGTGCCCTAATAAAAGAATATTACATACAAATGAATTTTACATGAATGAAAAAGAAAAACTCTCATCTCACATAAAACCCCCGGCTATTCAGAACACGACGATCCAATATAACATATCACAGCAACACATAATATCACATATCATCAACGTAAGCAAGTATGCATATCCCGATTGTCGTTGATGTATAGCAACGAAGCCGGCGATACACCACATACTACGCTTACGGTCACAGAAAAGAAAGTGTAAAACTACAACAGTTGGAATCCGCAACCTCCTTGTTGGGGTAAAAATTTACACCCCGGTTGACCGAGTCAAAGTCAAAGTCAACCCCAAGCCAGGTGGGCCCAAGCCCAGGTCAAGTGGGCCCATGCCCAGGTCGAGTCCGAAACATGAAGCGGCCGACCCTCCCCATGCCAAAAATGAAATCATGTAATAAATAATTTTTATGTAATTTTTTATACATGAATGTATGCAAAATGGGCATAAAAACAATATTTTGTAAGCCCATGGCTTATGTGCAAAAAATGAAATGGCACATAAGCCATGGGATAGGCAAAATGCCATTTTGAAAAGCCCAAGGGGCTATATGTAAATGTGTAAGCCTATAAAAGGCAACATGATAATGAATAAGATAACACTTTTTTCATTCCCTAAAAAACTAGGGTTTGTTCCTCCACTCTCTCCTTTTCAAGTTCTTCCTCTTCCTTTTTATTTTCAAAATAAATCAAGAGCTTAGCTCTCCTTTTTTTTTTTAAAACTAAATAAAGTTTTACCATAAACCCATCTCCAAAAACTCCATCAAGAGAAGAAAAAGGGTCTCTTTTTTTATCATCCAAGATCTAGATCTTGGAGTTTCAAGAGAACCCATTTTGGGTTTCTTCTCAAAGGAGAAAGGAGAAAATCTTTTGGAGTTCAACTCCACAAATAAAATTCTTTTGGAGTTCAACTCCACCACCAGGAAAATTATTTTGGAGTTCAACTCCACAGCAAAAATCTTTTGGAGTTCAACTCCACAAATAAAGTTCCTTTGGAGTTCAACTCCACAAATAAAATTCTTTTGGAGTTTAACTCCACTGCAGAAATACTTTTGGAGTTTAACTCCACAAAAAAATACCTTTTTTTGGGGAGTTTAACTCCACATTATAATTTTTTTTTGGCCATATAAAATTATTTTGGAGTTGAACTCCACGTTTCCACAAAAAAAAAAAAAAAAAATTGCGGTCACATGCAAACCATGTGACCCCCTCACATGAGGGGTCACATGGTAAACATGTGACCCCCTCACATGAGGGGTCACATGCAAAGCATGTGACCCCTTCACATGAGGGGTCACATGTTAAACATGTGACCCCCTCATATGAGGGGTCACATGCAAAGCATGTGACCGGGTCACATGTTTAACATGTGACCCCCTCACATGAGGGGTCACATGTTAAACATGCGACCCCCTCACATGAGGGACGGGTCACATGTTTAGCATGTGACCGGGTCACATGTTTAGCATGTGACCCCCTCACTTGAAGGGTCACATGTTAGCATGTGACCCCCTTTTTTTTAAAAAAAAATAAAATAAAATAAAATAAAATAAAAATTTCTCTTTTCTTCTTTCTTCCTCCTTTTTTTTTATTTAAAATAAAAATAAATAAATATTAAATAAATTATAAATAATATTTTGAAAAATTAAAATAAAAACATAATTATTTTCTTCTCTTCTTTTCTTTATTTAATCCCTTTTTTTAAAATAAATTATAAATAATATTTTAAAATAAAAAAAAAATTTAAAAATAAAAAAATTTCTCCAAATATTTATTTACTTATTTATTTTCGTTTTTATATATAGAAAAAATATATATATGTATATATCTCTTTTTACAAGTAGAACATAACAAAAAAAAATATGCACACACCAACGCACCGCATATTGAGTTCGCATGACCAGTTTAACCCGTCAATCGGAGGTTCCTTCGCTCCAAATGCGAGGGGTAATTAACGGCAGCTTAGTCCGCGGCTACCGGAGATTCGGATCCCCATAATCAATAAACCCCGGCCTACCCTAGGCAGGGGGAATCTGTAGTACGCCTGACAAGCGCGCGCGTATTCCCATCTCAATGGGGTGACGAAAAACACCCTACAGATTCTGGCACGCCCGGTGGGACCATCTCTCCTCCCATATTTCGGGTTAAATGTTCATGCGAACTCAATCAATATACATATCGATTGCCTATATTGAAATAATGTTTCTATTTGCAGGGGTTAATAATTTCCAATTGCTATATTCGACGCAAGTCGGTATTCGAACGATTTTTCTTGGCCCCAGCTGGGGGCAAGGCCATCAACACTGACAAAGTAATAAGGCATTTCGGGCAAGCTCCCGCGGTGCCCCTGACAACTGCCCGATCAGGTATCTTCTCCGACCACCACGTCATTAAACTGGGAACAGTCGACCTCTAAGTCGTTAAACTGGGAATGTAAAAAATATATATATATATATATATACATGTGTAAATAAAAAAAAATGTGTAAATAAAAGAAAAATAAAGAAAAGCCGAAATGATGGGGCAACTCGCAATAAAAATCAGCGAGTAAAAATAAAAATGAAAATAAAGCCGAAATGATGGGGCAACCGCGAATAAAAGCCGAAATGGTAGGGCAATCGCGACCTTCGCGATAAGAAAAGCTGAAATGATAGAGCAATCGCGGTAAAACAAAAACAAAAAAAAAACAAAAAAAAACGGCGGATGATGAGTCGCTCCTGGTACCATATTCCAGTGCAGCGATACAGACGCCAACAAAAATTTAAATTTCCAAAATTCTTCCAGCCCTACGGCTAGTCCCCAAATTGACTGCCGTATACAATCCACGGGCTCAAATAATTCTCAGCATACCCATGCCCCACCGCAACCACCAGTTACGCGGCTGGTCTCCGCCTTTGGAATTATGCTTCATTGGAAAGACCCACTCATGTGTCCTCACGATGCATGAGGAGAACAAACCTTCGTGAGATCCTTACGACTCACCAAGGAAAAACACACTTAAGAGTCCTCACGACTCTTAAGGAGAAAATACACCTGCGGGATCCTTACGACTCGTAGGGAGAAAATGCTTTTATGGGACCCTCACGGCCCATAAAATTGAAAAGTCTTAGGTGATAGGGATCCAAACCTGTCTCCTAAGCCATCGCTCCCCAATCCCCAACGGCGAATGATGAGTCGCTCCTGGTACCATATTCCAGTGTAGCGATGCAGACGCCAACCAAATTCCAAATCTCATACCAACGGCGAATGATGAGTCGCTCCTGGTACCATATTCCAGTGCAGCGATGCAGACGCCAACAAAGTCCTGAAATATTTCTGGCCCTACGGTCTGGATCATACATCCTGCAAAACCGTATACAATCCACGGGCGTAAAACGATCCCAATCTCTCTCAAGTCCCACCGGCAGGGAAGATTCCAAAAAAAAAAATGAAAAAAATGAAAGAAAAAAAAATGAAAAAAAAAGGGAAAAAAAAAGAAGAAGAACGGTATGTCCACAAGCAAAATGGGCACGGATGAAAACCCGAAAGGGCTCCGTGAGTAAAAACAGCAGGACTGCCGGCGAGTTTGTGAAAACCCAAAAGGGCGCAAACTCGTAAAAAAAAAAGAGAAGAGATGAAATGCACTCGCAAAGTCCTCTCAACTTTGTGAGGAGAAAATTCCCGCGTGAGATCTTTACGACTCACAAAGGAGCAATACACTTAGGAGTCCCCACGACTCCTAAGGAGAAAATACACCTACGAGATCCTTTCGACTCGTAGGGAGAAAATGCTTTTATGGGACCCTCACGGCCCATAAAATTGAAAAGCCTTAGACGACAGGGATCTAAACCTGTCTCGTAAGCCACCAATTCCCAAATCCTCTCGGGGCACATGATGAGTTGCTCCTGGCATTATTCCAGTGCAGCAATGCAGATGCCAAACAAATCAGATCCAAATCCTCTCGGGGCAAATGATGAGTTGCTCCTGGCATTATTCCAGTGCAGCAATGCAGATGCCGACAAAAAAAAAAAACCAAAATCCCCAAACCCTCTCATGACAAATGATGATTCGCTCCTGGTACCATATTCCAGTGTAGCGATACTGATGTCAACCCAAATCAAATCAACCAACAAGCTCTGCGTCGGAATCATGCTTCGTCTCAGAATGTGCACCCCGTGTCGAAATGATGGTTCGCCTCGGTATATCTGCCTTCCCTGTCGGAATTATGCTTCGGCTCGGAATCAACCAACGACTTCCTCGTCGGAATTATACTCCGCCTCGGAATCAAATCAACCAACAAGCTCTGCGTCGGAATCATGATTCGTCTCAGAATATGCACCTCGTGTCGAAATGATGCTTCGCCTCGGTGTACCTGCCTTCCTTGTCGAAATTATGCTTCGCCTCGGAATCAAATCAACCAACCAGCTCTGCGTTGGAACCATGCTCCGCTCTTCGGAAAGATGCTCCGATCTCTGGAATGATGCTCCGCCCTTCGGAATGATGCTCCGATCCTTGGAATAATGCTCCGCCCATCGGAACGATGCTCCGATCTCTGGAATTATGCTCCGCTCTTCGGAAAGATGCTCCGATCTCTGGAATTATGCTCTGCCTTCCGGAATGATGTTCCGAACTCTGGAATCATGCTCCGCCCTTCGGAATTATGCTCCGGATCCTGGAATTATGCTCCGCTCTTCGGAATTATACTCCGATATCTCTGGAACTATGCTCCGCTCTTCGGAAAGATGCTCCGAACTCTGGAATCATGCTCCGCCGTTCGGAATGATGCTCCGATCCTTGGAATTATGCTCCGCTCATCGGAATGATGCTCCGATCCTTGGAATTATACTCCGCAAATTGGAATGATGCTCCGCAAATTGGAATGATGCTCCGAATCCTGGAATGATGCTCCGCCCATCGGAATGATGCTCCGATCCCCTGGAATGATGCTCCGCCCATCGGAATGATGCTCCGATCCCTGGAATGATGCTCCGCAAATTGGAATGATGCTCCGATCTTTGGAATCATGCTCCGCCCATCGGAACGATGCTCCGATCCCTGGAATCATGCTCCGCCCATCGGAACGATGCTCCGATCCCTGGAATCATGCTCCGCCCATCGGAACGATACTCCGATCCCCTGGAATCATGCTCCCCGGGATGATGCTTCGCCTCTGGAATGATGTTCCACCTCGAAGTTCAACTTCAAGATCCATCAATCTCATGCACACAACTCAAATGTGCGGTGTGCATTTATTGATGGGGGGCACTTTGTTGGGGTAAAAATTTACACCCCGGTTGACCGAGTCAAAGTCAAAGTCAACCCCAAGCCAGGTGGGCCCAAGCCCAGGTCAAGTGGGCCCATGCCCAGGTCGAGTCCGAAACATGAAGCGGCCGACCCTCCTCATGCCAAAAATGAAATTATGTAATAAATAATTTTTATGTAATTTTTTATACATGAATGTATGCAAAATGGGCATAAAAACAATATTTTGTAAGCCCATGGCTTATGTGCAAAAAATGAAATGGCACATAAGCCATGGGATAGGCAAAATGCCATTTTGAAAAGCCCAAGGGGCTATATGTAAATGTGTAAGCCTATAAAAGGCAACATGATAATGAATAAGATAACACTTTTTTCATTCCCTAAAAAACTAGGGTTTGTTCCTCCACTCTCTCCTTTTCAAGTTCTTCCTCTTCCTTTTTATTTTCAAAATAAATCAAGAGCTTAGCTCTCCTTTTTTTTTTAAAACTAAATAAAGTTTTACCATAAACCCATCTCCAAAAACTCCATCAAGAGAAGAAAAAGGGTCTCTTTTTTTATCATCCAAGATCTAGATCTTGGAGTTTCAAGAGAACCCATTTTGGGTTTCTTCTCAAAGGAGAAAGGAGAAAATCTTTTGGAGTTCAACTCCACAAATAAAATTCTTTTGGAGTTCAACTCCACCACCAGGAAAATTATTTTGGAGTTCAACTCCACAGCAAAAATCTTTTGGAGTTCAACTCCACAAATAAAGTTCCTTTGGAGTTCAACTCCACAAATAAAATTCTTTTGGAGTTTAACTCCACTGCAGAAATACTTTTGGAGTTTAACTCCACAAAAAAATACCTTTTTTGGGGAGTTTAACTCCACATTATAATTTTTTTTTGGCCATATAAAATTATTTTGGAGTTGAACTCCACGTTTCCACAACAAAAAAAAAAAAAAAATTGCGGTCACATGCAAACCATGTGACCCCCTCACATGAGGGGTCACATGGTAAACATGTGACACCCTCACATGAGGGGTCACATGCAAAGCATGTGACCCCCTCACATGAGGGGTCACATGCAAAGCATGTGACCCCTTCACATGAGGGGTCACATGTTAAACATGTGACCCCCTCATATGAGGGGTCACAGGCAAAGCATGTGACCGGGTCACATGTTTAACATGTGACCCCCTCACATGAGGGGTCACATGTTAAACATGTGACCCCCTCACATGAGGGACGGGTCACATGTTTAGCATGTGACCGGGTCACATGTTTAGCATGTGACCCCCTCACTTGAAGGGTCACATGTTAGCATGTGACCCCTTTTTTTTAAAAAAAATAAAATAAAATAAAATAAAATAAAAATTTCTCTTTTCTTCTTTCTTCCTCCTTTTTTTTTTATTTAAAATAAAAATAAATAAATATTAAATAAATTATAAATAATATTTTGAAAAATTAAAATAAAAACATAATTATTTTCTTCTCTTCTTTTCTTTATTTAATCCCTTTTTTTAAATAAATAAAAATAAATTATAAATAATATTTTAAAATAAAAAAAAAATTTAAAAATAAAAAAATTTCTCCAAATATTTATTTACTTATTTATTTTCGTTTTTATATATAGAAAAAATATATATATGTATATATCTCTTTTTACAAGTAGAACATAACAAAAAAAAATATGCACACACCAACGCACCGCATATTGAGTTCGCATGACCAGTTTAACCCGTCAATCGGAGGTTCCTTCGCTCCAAATGCGAGGGGTAATTAACGGCAGCTTAGTCCGCGGCTGCCGGAGATTCGGATCCCCACAATCAATAAACCCCGGCCTACCCTAGGCAGGGGGAATCTGTAGTACGCCTGACAAGCGCGCGCGTATTCCCATCTCAATGGGGTGACGAAAAACACCCTACACTCCTTAGACATCGCATGCCTAACCAAATGAATTCCTTAGACATCACATGCCTAACAATTATAAACCCTGCATTTTAGTCTCTTTATCGAAAACTCTTTTCAATGTCAAGTCTGACAATTCAACAAGATTCCCGACGTCCTGATCGAATGCTCGTCGCAAACTTTAGTAGACGGCCGCACCCCCGATACCGTCGACGAAGTGCACCAAGGAGGAACACCGCTACCGGGAGCACCCGAACGGATGCTTTCGGCGACGGGGTTCTCCTACAGTCACTTGGTCGGGGCTATGGAGTGAGGCTGTCTATTAAGTTTACCCGGCAAGTATCCGCGTACGCTACGTGATTGCGACGGACTTTTGATCGCATCAAAATTCCGTGGCAACCGATCATCTGAGACTAAACTGCTATGTTTATAATATTCAAATTAGTTATCACATAACTATCTGTGGATTCCAATTATTGTATCACATTCCAGATAAATAGAAAAAGTTAAACTTTCCGATCGAATTGTCAAGTACCCAAGATTTCCCCAATATATCTCAACACTTGAAATCAGTTTAAAAACGTCCATCACATGCCACAGTACCAATGGTCCAGCCGTAGAAGGGTCAAGCCAACGCCTCACGTGTGGCACGCCGTACTGCCCCAAACCCTAAGGTTCAAAGGGCGGTTCAAGACGGTCACATAATCGAGTTAAGGTTTGTTGTCTTCTAGAGGGTCCACCGAGTTACTTGCATGACTTAGAACATTCTTAAACACGAGAAAAAATCCAACTTTTGAAAAATTTTCCGACAGGGGAAAAATTGAGTTATTGATATCCGTTCGAACTTTTTAACAGTTTCTAAAAAATATCCGGACAACCACATAGACAAAATTAGACATCCCGGTCGAAACATCGAATCCCCAAAACAACCCCAGAAAATTCAACTCTTGAATAAATATTAAAAATTCCCAGAAAATCCAGCATAATAAAATAAGAGTTACTGTGCAAACAGTGAACGATGACGCATCAATGTGCCGCGGAACCGCCGCAGAAGGCATGCTTCTGCCGCGGTTCCGCCGCACTTTTTACTGTTCATGGAAAAAATTTTGCGCCGTAATTCTTAGAATTCCCTGCTGAATTTTTTAAGCATTTTTAATGTGGAAAAATCCCAGTTTTTAGAAAAAGTCCAGAGAGCGGGTTTTAACGGGGTTTCGGGTTTCGATCGGACTTTAAACTTCGTCTAGACTTCGCCTAAAGCTCTAGCTTGTCTCTGATACCACTGTAGGGTTGCTAGGCACGCGCACAAGGGTCTACAAGGCATCAACCATGCCCGATTTAAAATTTAGCCGTGCCGAACGACCCGAATACGGAACTTTAAACTAGAGATTAGGCGAAAACAACATGCTAAACACTTTAACACTAAGTGAGAGGGATTACAACCTTTGTAGATCCGGTCCTTCACTTCATATGCTCCGTGTTGTGGTCCCTTCGCTGCGATCATCGGGATCCGGACTCTCGAGAGGTTCCACGAAGAGAAAGACGCAACCTTTGCTTCCGATCTTCGATACTAAGATGATCTACCTTGAAGTTTCTTTAACACAAGCTAGCACTCATGAAATGATGTGAACACCCTCATCTAAATGGCAAGGGAAGATGAGGATGATGAAGTAGGATTTTTGCTCTATTTATTTATCTTTTTTCTCACAATTATTCATCACTTGGAAAAATCAAGAAAGCTTTTTTCCATGAAAGAATGAAGGAAGAAGATGAACAATATTAGTTAAATCCATTTGTGATGAATAGGAAAAGGAGATAATGATCAATTATGCAACCATGGTTCACTTAACCATTGTAGAGAATTAACCAAGGGTTAGGGTTTTGGGTTGAGTTAAGAATGAGTCATATGAAAATATCTTTATCATGACAAAACAAAAACCTTCTAGAATCATCTAGAAACCATTAACCCAAATCAAACCCTAATCTTGTTTAATCTCTACTAAACATGTTGCATTATTTATCATATCATGTTACAATATTATATATCACATATACAATATTTATTGTAACCAAATAAAATAATACAATTAACATATATCGCATATATATCAATGTATTACCCGAGTGAGAAAAAGAATATTTTAGTGAGCAAATATTAGTTAATGTAATTTAATATATCATATATATTATTATACATTAAATTATCGAATCAACACTTGATTCGACAATCCGGCTATATCGCATATAACCGACTAATATTTATCCGTACCGATTCATCGAATCAACACTTGATCCGATGACCCGGCTGATATCAAATATCGCGAGAATATAATACGGTATCACATATCGCATTATCCTCGGTCCCGCACATATCACATATGTGCCCCTACTCCGTTTTGCCTGAGTCAAGAAACCTCTGTGTTGGACTCTAAAGAATCGTCAATACGCCGGCAGTAGGTGATGATCATATCAAACACCCACAAGCTGCAAGCGGTCAGCTAAACGTAACAGCTACCCAGGTATTGAGCGATCAGAAGATCAACAAGCAAGCCTGTAACTTCTCCTGCGAATCCAAACAGTAACACTCCCGTACAGTCCGGTCTCGTCGTCTGATATGTCGCATATCTCGCCTAGGGGTGGTAAACGTCAGAGCCCAGTAGCTCGATAAGTCGTGTCGATATGAGGTCTATAACAGTTCAAGAAACTACTGATAACACTTACCAGTAAATCTCAGCAACCCTGGCCAGGGATTTCCGGTTATAGCCAATCGAACACAGCACAACATCAACTCCCTATACCGGGAGAGACGAATCCCCTCCTATCGCTCATTGCCTCCATGTGATTTGGGACTGTACCCAAAAGCCACCTTTTTGCACGCCCTCTTGGACGTGGTATGATGGAAATCAAAGCACAGTGGGAACCACACAAGACTCTATGACGATCTCGGGTCAACAGACTACTCTGTACCAGTGTCACCGGAGAACTGCCATCTGATGTATGGTATAATACCATCTGGGAGTTCTCGGCGAGTCCGTCCAGTGAACCCAGTCTCCACTAAGCACCCATACACCATCCTTGATGTCAAACACCGATGGATATGGGATCATCCATCGCCCATCATATGGGTCAAGATGCGTATACGCTAGTCTACTCTGGTGTATCAATGCCCTGTCTCGATACACCCTCGACTAGGAACGGTTATAGGATGTACTCGTCGACTACCGTGGCCCCACTAGTATGATCTCATCATAGTCCCAGTAGTCGAGTACATATCCTAAGGGCTTTATCAACATGTAATATAGAGACAATCAGAGTACTTGTTAAGATAAAGTACAACCGATAGCATACTATCATGTCGAGCAAGAAAGTCCTCCCTATATATGTCCTAGCATCCACTACAATATACATCGTATGTACAGTAATATCCTCTAGGGCATACATATAACTAACATAGGGATGCCATTTTATCATTACAGGTTTATATATTTTGTTGTACCCATTTTGGGGGCTAGTATTTACAAAGGAGACTCTGCCGAAATTTTCAGAAAATTTTGAGGTTTTTTTTTACAACTTAAATGGTTTAAAAGTATTTTCATAAAAGATTTTCCTTCACTCTTGTGGATTTTGGGTTAGATTTTTTTCTGGGTTTTGGCTGACTTTGGTTACGTTACGCCTTTAGACGTCTCGTAATCTAAGTGCCAGTCACGTTCCGTACCTTCGGGTCGTGACAAAGTTGGTATCAGAGCGATAGGTTTTACTTTTCTGAGTGCAGGATGACCCTTGGTAGATGGAGTAGGTGGCTTAAGCAGAGTGGCATAGCGTGTGTATGTTCTGCGGCATACTTACGTTACGGTACTCCGTCTAAGTGACCTTAGGATATATATTTACTTGTATTTTCATCCTTGATTCCGGAAATCCTTTGATTCGATTGCAATGTTCTTATTGATCATGTTCCTCATTCTAGCCACTATGCCGTCGGAGACTACGAGGACCAGAAGGTTGTCGCCGGAGATGATGTTAGAGTGTGCTCGTTTGAGACGAGGAACGATCAGGGCGGTACGCCTACCCCTCAGGGACAGAGTGGTCCGCCTATTCCAGGACGGATAGTTAGGCTGGAGTCGAGTATTCAGGACGTGCGGCAGATGATTGGATTGTTAGTGGTGGCTAGCCGAGCTCGAAGAGCCGATGATGTCTCTCCTATTTCAAGGAATGTGTATACCTGCGGCACAGGCAGATGTTTCTATGTTACCAAGATTTTCCGTATCCTTACGAGAGTTTTGAGGCTGAAGCCTCCAGTTTTACCGACATAGATGCAGTTGATGATCCGTAGACAATCCTCGACAGGAAGGATGCAATCTTCGTTCATAAAGATGTTCTGGCAAGAGATGGGATGAGTCTGCAAGTTTTCGTCTAGGGGTCTTGCTCAGACGTAGTGTGGATCTATTGAGAGAGGCTGAGCTGCAGACCTACTAGCTATGACTTGGGATGAGTTCACCGTTGTAATTCTTGCTCGTTTCCTTCCGGAGAGCGTTCGTGATGCCCGAGCTTGTAATTTCGAGTCGTTGAGTAAGACTTCAGGGATGATAGGGTCCGAGTACAACATTCAGATTTCTTGGCGGTACGATATGCTCCTTACCTGGTGGGTACTGAAGTGAAATGGAAAGAGGTTCATGTGGAGATTGGACATGCAATTATTTCTTGCTATCGGCACCTAGCATTTTGATACTTATGCAGCCGCGATGGATGCAACCTTACTGCTACATTTATGAGACTTCGGTCGCTTCTGGACCAAGCGGATTTGTACCAGTATGCTAGCTCAGAGGCGGTTAGATAGACGCTGTTGTGGCAGACTAGAATTTTTTTGGGTCGCCCGTTAAGTTGTTCATTTATGATTCATTCGCATCGGAGATAAGGATTCTTTTGTCGATTTGATTCTTCCTAATATGTCGGACTTCGAAGTTTTCTTGGCATGGATTGGTTAGCTACGTGTTGTGCATCCGTGGACTGCCGTGAGGAGGCAGTCGGATTTAGTTTTTCCGGGTGAGCCAGTTCTTGTTGTTCAAAGAGACCATAGCGCCACCCTTCCCAGTTAATCTCTTCTTTCGCGCTAGTCAGCTCTTGAGGAAAGGATGTCAAGAGCTGGGTCAAGGGTTAAGGTTGGGTTAATATCTCATGCCTAACTCATGTAGATAATAAACCAAGGTCAAGGGTTAAGGTTGGGTTAACAAATACCTTAAGCAATGACAAAAGAGTGGACTTGGTCAATCTTCTACAACCTTCATCCAAGCTTGAAATATTGACTAAGTCTCCACTAATTTGTGATAACTTTAAGTGATAAATATCAAACCCTAACATAAACCCTAGCATGGTCTTAGTCTCATATATATGTTGCATGTGTAACCTAGCATGACACAAACATGTACACAAATATACATATCACATATATACAATGTGCACAAACAAAGTGAGAAAGGAAATCTTAAGTGATCCAATACTAGTTAATGTAAATTAATATATCAAATATATAATTATACATTAGATTATTAAATCAACACTTGACTTAATAATACGGCTATATCACATATAACCGACTAATATCAAATGTAACAACTTATCGAATCAACACTTGATCCGATAACCCGGCTATATCATATATAACCGACCGATGTCACATGACGCAAGAATAGAATTCGGTATCACATATCGTATTAAGCTCGGTCCCGCACATATCACATATGTGCTCCTACTCCGTTTCGCTTGAATCAGGAAACCTCTGTGTAGGACTCTAAAGACTCGTCAATACGCCAGCAGTAGATGATGATCATATCAAACACCCACAAGCCGCAAGCGGTCTGCTAAACGTAATGGCCATCCGGGTATTGAGCGATCAGAAGATCAACAAGCATGCCTGCTCATACTCCTGCGAATCCAATCAGTAACACTACCGTACAGTCCGGTCTCTTCGTCTGATATGTCGCATATCTCGTCTAGGGGTGGTAAACGTCAGACCCCAGTAACTCGATAAGTCGTGCCGATGTGAGGCTCATAACGGGTCGAGAAACTACTGATAACACTTATCAGTATATCTCTGAAGCAGCCCTGGCCAGGGACTTCCTGTTATAGCCAATCGAGCACAGCGCAACATCAACCCCCAATACCGGGAGAGACGAAACCCCTCCTATCGCTCATTGCCTCCATGTGATTCGGGACTGTACCCAAAAGCCACCATTTTGCACGTTCTCTTGAACATGGTAAGGTGGAAATCAAAGCACAGTGGGAATCACACAAGACTCTATGATGATCTCAGGTCTACAGACTAACCTATACCAGTGTCACCAGAGAACTGCTATCTGACGATAGGTATAATACCATTTAGGAGTTCTCAGCGAGTCCGTCCAGTGTACCCAGTCTCCACTGAGAACCCGTATACCATCTCTGATGTCAAACACCAATGGATATAGGATCATCCATCGCCCATCTACATGGGTCGAGAAGCTACACACTAGCGTACTCTGGTATATCGATGCCCTGTCTCGATACACCTACGACTAGGAACATTTGAATGGATGTACTTACCGACTAAACTGTCCCCATTAGTATGATCTGCATCATAATCCTGGTAGTCAAGTACTCATCCTAAGGGCTTTATCAACATGTAACATAAAGACAATCAGTGTACATGTTAAGATAAAGAGCAACCATATAGCATACTATCATGTTGAGCAAGAAAGTCCTCCTTATGTATGTCCAAGCATCCACTATAATATACATCATATGTACAATAATAGCCTCTAGGGCATACATATAACTAACACTCAGATCTTCTCTCATATCATAACTCCGAAACGGTATCCTCCGGATATCCACCGAGTTCTATACAATCACCGGTAGGTAGTGTTCCCTCTGCCAGGCTCATCGTCTACACCAAAAAAATCATTTATTGCCCCGGGATACCATACCGGGTCCACCATGTACCCGCAAACGGCATCCGCCAACTCCTCGAATCGGGTCTCGAAAACAAGCTCAGAACTGAGAAAACTCATGGTGGACGTCTCGAAATATCATATCAAGAGAACCGTGTTTTTAAAACAATACGCAATTTCCTTTAAAATATAACCACAGTTCTCAAATCCAAAGATCTCATGAAAACAGCATCTCAATGCATATAACCATAAAGTACGATGTATGCAACATAGAGTAGTAATATGAGCATATCGAGTATATCATGCAAACATGTCAAGTGATAGTACTGAACAATGAATGTCCTTTTACGGTTTAGAATAATCTCATGATAGGGCAGTTCTACTGTGTAAGTGGCATGGCAATTACCGATGATGAATGTGTGTGAACCGGCAATCTGTGTACTTATAACATGCGCATCAACGATAATTGTGCAGGTGTACTAGCAGTTGATATCATATAACATTAAATACTGGAAACATGATAGGTGTCACATGAGGAATAATCCAACATAAATATGAACTATAATAAGGTAGCCTCTTTATATTAATGATCCCGCCTCATAGTATCAAGTGTCGCAATATCCTCGATCATCATTTTCAATTCATAAGCGCAGATCAAACATTCGATAAACGCATCGCGTACGGTAATCCATCGTACGGTGTCATAAACAGAGTAGGGAATCTATCATCCTATACACCAGCAAAAGTACGGATCTATAATCTTATACGGCATACCTTATCAATCACATAACACATATATATCAATCTTATATCATGTCATCTGGCATATACGTCATATCTTGTTAATCTCAATTCATATCGATCTCGATCTCATATCCTATCATTTTAAACTCATACTTGTCCTCTTTCAATTCATACTTATCATTATTCACTTTCTCATTTCATATTCTCAAATATCATTCCGAGTCATCTATATCTATCATCTCAATATCCCACATCATGTTATCTTATATACCTATATCATATTCTCATATATCAATCCGAGTCATCTATATCTATCATCTCAATATCCCACATCATGTTATCTTATATACCTATATCATATTTTCAAGCCAATTTATCCATTAGTGTCAACTTTTATCATATCATCTCTTTCTAAATCCTATAATCATGTTATCTTAAGTTCGTAACATATTCTTTATCAAAATTATAAGTTATAAAATGATCTTCCATATCAACGGTTGCGGGGGTGCTATACGCCATCCACCCGACTTCCCCCATAGATATAAATCTACTCACCTGCTAAACTCCTCGCTTAGCCGAAGTCGATGTGCTTCGTCGTCTCGGAAGTCCACGCGAAGGTACCTACAATCAATACACAATCGCAATGCAATTCTATTAAAACCAATATCCGAAAACCGATACGGCACACGAATCGCTTATAGGTTAGAACCTATAGCCTACGCATGCAAAATCAACCAAATAACCCTCGTCCGTTGATGTACAAACGTCCAACGATGGAATCCAACTCAAATACAAAATCCCAAGTTTCAGAAATCGGTAAACACAAACCAACAACTAAGGAAAACACCTCCAGATTTTGCCTCAGGTACAATTAGCCAATTTTGCATATAGGGGAGGTCTAATTAGAAGATATAGGAGCCACAGACCAAGAATCATCGCATTCCACCCTGATGTGGCCGCAATTTGCGGCCACAAGGAATAAATCTGCGGCCACAAGTGAAGCGTAGGGGCTCGGGTTTCTTGGGTAGGTTCTTGGTTGCCTGCACGACTCTCTGTAATCGCTAAATAATTTTTAGGGTCCCCGGGTTATAGCAGATCTCAGAATCCCCTCACAAAATCCACAAAATACGATATCGGGGAAATTCTAACTCCGTGTTTTGGGTTCTAGTCTCAGGTCTTGGTCAAGAAATCATCACTCAAATCATGCAAACACTCACTACACCTCTATTTACCACTTACCCGCAACTTGGAATTTTCCAAGATCACATAACCTAACTAAATCAAATTCTAAACTAAACTAGGATATATAAACACAAATACTAATCTAAAAGTGTAAGGATTTACCTCATTAGCAACTGAAGAAATTTCTTGAGTTGCCCAAAGTCTTCAAAATCCACACTTGATTGGTTCAAAGGGTTTAGAATAGGCTTGTGCATCTTTATTGTGAAGGTGGCATGGGGTTTTGAAAAGGATTTGGAGATGATACATGGGGGTAGTGAGGGATGAAGGAGATGAAGAATTATGAAGAAAACAGCGGGGAAATGAAAGAGGGCAGCCAAGTCTCTCTCTCTCTCTCTCTCTCTCTCTCTCTTATGCTCACTCTCTCACTCTAAAATATCTCCTACACTCACTCTCTCAAATATCTCTTTTGTTTCTTTCTCTTTTTGTCTCTCACTCTTAACTCTCTTCTTGCCTTTCTTTTCTTTTTCTTTCACAAACTCACAAGTCACAAACAAAATGAATAACATGCACATGACATGGTGCAATAGTCATTTAAAAATATACAAATACGGATTTGGCCAAATCATGATTAGTAGTGAAATAATTAATTTTAATTTAAACTTGCATATGATTAATTATAAAAATGCCAAAATCCGATAAATATCTTTTTAATGAATAAATCATTTTAATCTCCGATTATATTCCAAATATTGGTATATACTTATACCATTTTACGAAAAACCCATATTCGCAAATCGAATAGTTTTCGCGAAATATATTATTTTAATATTAAATTTCGAAAAAATAGATTTTATATTTCTGAAATGTTACACCCTCTCTTCAAAGACTCCACCTTCGAAAAAGAAGAGGAGGAGAAGAACTGAGAGAATATTCAGCTGCGTAACCGCACGCTTCCTGAAAAGAATCTCGGACCTACAAACAAAAGTTCGAGAAAAAATAACAAAGAAAAAAAAATCTTCGAGAAAATTTCCCTCGACCAAACTTGCCTTATAGCACAACAAAATCTGGAGGCTTATAAGGCAAGGATGACGCGGTGATACGAAAGACTGACCAGGCCGAGAACATTCCGCCAAGGCGAACCCGTGCTAGTCGTCAAAAGACCAATGATCCCAAATTGGGCAAAATAGGGGAAATTCGAGCCGAACTATGAAGGCCCATACATCATAGACAAAATCTACTAAGGTGGAGCCTACCTACTCATGGATATTCATGGCAAAAGACCCTTCCGGCCAATAAACGGACGATTCCTCAAAAAATACTACGCTTGATGAATCATGACTTAGGTCTATGATAGATGATGACGCTCGTGTCCGCTCGCTATCTTCCTGAGTCAGAACTCTGAGAGTAGTATACAAAGAAGCTCCGTTGCCTCGAACATGGAAACAAAGGACCGAGATGTCCTTAAACTAGAAATTCGCCTCAAACATGGCGACAAAGGATTGAGATGTCCTTAAACTAGAAATTCGCCTCAAATATGACAACATTGGACCGAGAAGTCCCTAAACTAACACCGGAATGAGATGTCCTTAAACAAGAAATTCACCTCAAATATGGCGATAAAGGACCGAGAAGTCCCTAAACTAATTATCCGCCTCAAATATAGCAACAACGGACCGAGAAGTCCCTAAACTAACAACGGATTGAGATGTCCCTAAACTAGAACTTCGCCTCAAATATAGCGGTAATGGACCGAAAAGTCCCTAAACTAAAATTTCGCCTCAAATATGGCGATAATGGACCGGAACGTCCCTAAACTAGTGTATCGCCCCAAATACGGCGATACATTCCCTTAGGATCTATATTGCAATCGAAGTCTTAGCAGGAAAGATTGCAACTCGAGTCTCGCTGGCTACATAGCTAATCCAGCGATGAAGCCTCCTTCAAAACCCACCGGCAAACAGGTGGGTCACCTGTGATGAAGCTACTTTCGAGAGTTTTGCCATTAAAAAAAATGGTATGTCCACAAGCAAAATGGGCACGGATGAAAATCCGAAAGGGCGCCGTGAGTAAAAACAGCAGGACTGCCGGTGAGTTTGTGAAAACCCGGAAAGGGCGCAAACTCGTAAAATAAAAAATTCATATGCACTTGCAAAGTCCTCTCGACCTTGTGAGGAGAAAATACCTGCGTGAGATCCTTACGACTCATAAAGGAGCAACACACTTAGGAATCCTCATGATTCTTAAGGAGAAATTACACTTTCGAGATCCTTACGACTCGTAAGGAGAATTCCCCTTGTGAGACCCTCACGGCTCATAAGATTCAAAAGCCTTAAGCTACAGGGATCTGAACCTGTTCTTAAGCCATCATATCCCCTAAGTTTCCCTACAGGCGGTCCAATATTGACCCTTGTATACAATCCACGGGCACGAATAAACATTTCCCCATCAAGTTCTACCAATGGCGAGAAATGTCCCCATATGGTGAACAACACTTGTAAGTCCTCTCGGCTTATAAGTAGAAAACACTCTTGCAAGATCCTTATGACTTATAAGAGAAAATATCACTTGGGAATCCCCACGATTCCTAAGGAGAAAATACACCTACGAGATCCGCACGACTCGTAGGGAGAAATACCTTTATGAGACCCTTACGGCTCATAAAGTCAAAATCCTTAGTCGACAGGATCCTAACCTTGTTTGCTAAGCCACCTTTGTTCAAATCAACAAAGGCAAATGGTGAGTCGCTCCTGGTAACGGGCGTTAAACCCCAAGTCCTTTTACGGCAAATGATGATTCACTCATGGCAATATTCCAGTTGTAGCAATGTTGATACTAAGGTTGGTATCAGATTCCAAACTCGCAATGAAAAACAGCAGCGAGTAGCAAAAAAATGCATATAAAAACAGCCGAAATGTGTTAGTGTATATGCCCTAGAGGCCATTACTGTATCATACTAGTTTGTATATTACTTAATGGAAGCTTGGGATATTCACCTTGTATAAACAATCTTGCTCAATATAGTAGTATGCTACTTGGTTTGTTTCTACTTCAATGTGTACATGTGTTTATTTTAGTATATCACCTATACACATTAGTGGAGCCCTTAGGATCTTTGCTTGATTACCAGCGTTGTGATGGCAGTCACACTAGTGGGGGCTGGGTAATCTATAAGCACATCCTTATACAGGTCCCTAGTCGTAGGACTATCGAGACAGGGCATCGATACTCCGGAGTAGACTAGCGTATGCGCTTCTCATCCCAGTGTGGGAGATAGTCTGTCCCACAGCCATCAGTACGTCGTACTGGAGATAGTATACGGGTGCTCGTTAGGTTACGAGTACACTGGACAGGACTCGTCGGGAACTGACCGGTTGGTATTATACCTATCGTCAGTTATCAGTTCCCAGGTGACATAAGTACAGCTTAGTCCGCTGACTTGACACTGTCACTTCGCCTCGAGTGTGTTCCCACTGTACTTTGATTACTACCGTACCATGGCTCAAAGGAGTCGTGCAAACAGGTAGTGGTTGGGTACCGTCCCGAAGCACTTGGAGGCAGTGACGGTTAGACAGGATTCGTCTCTCCCGGTATTGGGGGTTGACATCGCGTTGTGTCTAGGAGAGCCATTACACGAGTAGTCCCTGGCCAGGGCAATCGTGACATACTGGTAGGCTTCCAGTGTTATCTCAGGGTGTTTTGGGTTTCACTCCGACACGACTTGTACCGCTATTAGGGGACTGACGTTTACCGCCCCCCTAGGCCCACCATGCGATGTATCAGACGAACAGACTGGACTGTACGGAGATTGTCACATTCAGGCTCAGTAGGAGTTCAGATGGGTTTCACCTCGTCAGTCTTCTTATCGGCTTCTACCTGGGGACCGTTACGCACAGCAAGTGCCGCTTGCGGTCTGTGGTTAAACCCACTGCCAGCGTAGTGTCGAGTCTTTAGAGTCCCACACAGAAAGCTATTCGCCTTTAGGCAAAAGAGTAGAGGTCGCATGGTTTTGCGACAGGTCGCATGGTTTTGCGACATGGTTCGGTCACATCCGTGCACTTATGCACGTACAGTGTCCGGACAGTTTACACTAGCGGGCTTTGGTTTAAGCCAGATCCTAGTGTACGTATTGGGATTGGATTTATCCAGTATGTATTCGTGTTCCTCGGAACGCGGATGCGGGTGTGTATGCACAGTTGACGGAGAGACAGAGGCAGAGGATTCTCATTAGGGTTGTTGACCGTTGACTGTTGACCATTGACTTTTTGCTCAACCCTAATGAGAATATGATATATGATTAACAATAATATTAATTAAGTATTATGGTGACATGGTTGTTGAGGGGTTGACTTTGTTGACTTGTTGACTTTGTTGACCGGTTGACTAGGTTTGACTAGTTGACCATCATGATGACAATGGCTATCATTTCATGGCAAAGACTTTTGCTTGCTTGTTCTCTTATGCAAAATGAGTGCATGAAATGATATGGCTATTGTAGCTTAAACCATTTACACAATACTTGATTACTATTTTTGTGATGATGGTTTTGGATTATGAGAGCCAAGAGAGAAAAGTCTTTCTCATTCTATCATTCTCATTCTCTCTCTTGTTCTTGAGCTCTCATCTCCTTCCTCTTGCTCTCTCTCTCTCTTTTTGTTTATGGTTCACTTGTCTCATGTGTTGAGAACCAAGAACCATAGAGTAAAATCCCAACACACTCTTCTCTACTCTCTCTAGTTCATAAGGTTTAGCAAACCAAGTGAACTAGTTTCTTCAAAGACCGAAGAAGAAGCCAAAGGTGGAAGCTTTCGAGGTGGATCTATCTTCGGCGCAAGGAGACGACGGAGTGAAGCCGATCCGGACAACCATCGAGAGTCAAAGAAGAAGGAGTTCAAGAAAGAAAGGTATAACCCCCTAACCGAGTAGTTAACAACTCCTAGTTAGGTTGTTAGTTAGATGTTTAACAAAGATCCGGTTTTGAGTCCATGTTACCACCTCTAGAAAAAATTGTTTTTCACCAAATTCCGCATGCCCGAAAGTACCGGGAGAGGTAGCATGGACTTACAGTGGTATCAGAGCCTAGTTAAACTCTATCTAACATGTTAACAAAGTAGCTAGAAGATCGATCAAAGAAAAGTCGCAAAACGAACCCAAAACTGTCAAGTTTCTGCCGAATTTTATTCTGTTCAAAAGTTGATAAATTTCATCTTAAAAATCGGCTCAGGCTTTTTATAGAATAACCACCAAATTTGGTCCCACGATCGATTCAAAGCGCCGCGGAAACGCGGCGGGAGCACGCTCCCGCCGCGGTTCCGCGGCCGAGTTGACTCGGCCGGGGTCCATCTTTGGTGTAGTGTATTTCTGGGGTTGTTTTGGGATTTTTGGAATATGTATTTTCTGCCCAGATTTTCCAGAACGAAAATTTTGTGTTTGGGGCCTATAAATCCGTATTTTTGATCGAACTTCTAAAAGACTTAAGCTGACGGGTTTTTCTGTGATGTGATATTTGTATTGAACGTCTACTAATCGCTATATGTCGATTAGTGGGGGTTATACAAATCTGTGATCTGTAATGTCATTGGAATGTGTATATGAATTCATTGGATTGTCGCGGGTGAATAGCCGGGGGTTGTGAGACGAGAGTTTTCTTTTCTTTCAATTCATGTAAATTTGTAAATTGATGTAATAATTATTTGTATGGCCGCACAACCGGGTCGGGGTTGTAGCCGTCATTGTATAATTTCTTTTTACTGTTTTTGCTCCTAGGATAGACCCATGGAGGGGGTGCACAAACTACCGGGTATGCCGAAGTGCCGAGTGGCCTACTCACGGGGATGAGGGAGGTTGCTTCGCTTCGGGTACTTGGCGGGTAGTTTGCCGCACCCGTAGGGGTCTTGGGTGGGGTATTGGCTATTCACCGCGACCGTGTAATCTGCTTTTCGTTACAGGCTCGTACGAATTGCAGGTTCCTAGTATATCCAATGTGTTCATCTGTGATCTGAAATGTCTATCATTGCAATATATCTATATATGATATTATGTAGGCGTTGCTTATGTTTTACAGCCGCGCTAGCCCAGCCCCCGCTCTGTCGTTAGTTAAGTAACCTAACGGGTAATGACGGGGCCCCGTGGCGAATGCGAATGGCATAAGCGTACGTCATATTTTGGTTGTTTTCTGCAATGGTAGGTTTAAATGATGGGACGCATTAAAAGAACTAATGCAAGAATATCACGCATTAAAAGAACTAATGCAAGAAAATAAACCATGTAAAAGTCGTTGGAACACTTTCGAAAAACCACTCGGTTCTTTTCAAAACAAACTTTTAAAATACGGAGTTTGAGCCACTCCTTTTAAAAGCTATCTCGTTCCATCGATTATATCAAGTTCTCTACGTTCACGGTTTCGCCAAAACCATTCGTAGCCCTCCGTCGTTTCACATGAATAGTCAATAGTATTCAAGCTGTGTTTGTTGGCCAAAGTCAAGGCATAGTGATTGGTAGCTATTGGGTATTCATGTGCAGCATAGATAGATGCGTTGGTTTAGAACAGTCGTACTGCCTTGTTGGCCAAAGTCAAGGGTAGGTGCGGGTGGATTCAAATTAACCTGGAGAACGACGGGTAGAACTTGACATGTGACTTATGATTTGTTGGCCAAAGTCAAGGTCATAAGAGCATGGGGCAAAAATCCACATCGGGAGTTTCAAAAGAACTGAAACTTGCTAGTATTGCATATCATTTGGAGTGTGATGATTCTGGTAGGATTCCTTCAGTTTCTTCACGTGATGATATTTGGATCCCGATCCTACTGTGAGTATATGCTACTCCTCGGGAAATTTCTCACTTAACGATCAATGCTATAAACCTAGTAGGTGTCTAGAAAGGTGTTAGCGGGGCTACGCCCCCAGGGAAAAGAGGTTCTTAAATTAAGGAACTTTGCGAAAGCGTTGGAAAACCTCCCTCGAAGTACCGACACCAGCCTGGCCGAACGGTTAAGCAAGTATTGTACGGTGAAATTGATCCTGACTAATTCTTCCTTTTTGGTTTTAAGGAGGGATTCGAGAAACAGTGGGAGCCATCCTGTTTAGACAAACTAAAAACCACTCTAAACTTACAAGAGCATCATGCTGAGTGTTTCTTCTTCTCTCTCCTAATTGCAGCGACCAATCGACATGACTGGACTTAAGTTACTTCTAGATAAAAACATACTGACAGGGCCAAACTACAAAGATTGGCTCAGGAATGTCAAAATGGCAATCACTTACGACAAGCTGGGGTATCTTCTTACCACCAAAGCTCCCCCTGTCCCAAGTCCCACCTCCAGCGTCGCGGATAAGGAAATCCGTAAGACCTGGGAGATTGATAGCGCGAAGGCCAAGTGCCTCGTACTTGCCTTGATGGACAACGAACATCAGAGAAGGTACGAGAATATGGACCTTGAATCCATATTTCTCCATACAAAAGAACTGTATGGAGAGCAATCTTGTATCGCAAGATACGAAGTGTCGAAGAAGTTATTTTCGGCAAGGTTGGCCATCGGATCATCGGTAGCGGAACACGTGCTTAAGATGATTGGCTTCATTGAGGAGCTCGCGGAACTTGGAACCACGTTGGAGAATGAGCTCTATACTGACTTGATTCTCCAGTCCCTTCCTTCCACTTACGCCCAGTTTATACTGAACTTCAACTTACAAGAAAAAGAAGTTGAACTTTCAGAACTCCTCAACATGCTGAGGAGTGCAGAGGGCACCCTACAGAAAGGTAGGGAAACATCCACTTTGTTTGTAGGAGGATCTTCCTCTTCTAGGTCCAAGGCGAAAGCCAAGGGAAAGAAGAAGAAAGCCTTCGCCAAACCAAGGGGCGGTGTTAGTAAAGTGGATACGAAGGGAAAAGCAAAGGCAACAAAGAAAGCGGGGCAGCTTGTGGATAAAGAAGAATGCTTCTATTGTCATAAGAAAGGTCACTGGAAGAATGATTGCAGGGCTTGGAAAGCCAGGACACAGGAATTGAAGCAGGTTGCGGCTTCAGCTTCAGGTGTGTATGTTATTGAAAACTGTCTTTCAATAAACTCTACTTCCTGGGTATTGGATACCGGATCAGGATCTCATATCTGTAATTCTTTGCAGGCGTTGAGAAACCGTAGGGTTTTGAAGGCAGGTGACATGACCCTCAGAGTTGCAAACGGAGCTAGCATGGATGCTAAGGCCGTGGGGGACTATCACCTGGGAATGTCAGATGGACATGTTTTGGTTTTGCGTAATTGCTTTTTTGTACCCAACGCAACATGTAATATCATTTCTGTATCTTTAGTTTCTAAAGAAGGTTATGAATTTGCGTTTGTAAGTAATGTTGTAAACATTCACCTTAATCAAGTTTTGATTGGTTCAGGTACATTGAGCAATGGTATATACGTATTAAACCAACCACAGATTTTCAATGTCCAGAATACACACAAAAGAAAGTCTCCGGAAATTAATCAGACTTTCTTATGGCATTGTAGACTGGGTCACATCAATGAGAGAAGGTTGAAGAAGTTACATACAGAAGGATATTTGAATCCGTTCGAATATCAATCGTATGCCACTTGTCAATCCTGTCTCAAAGGAAAGATGACAAAGACTCTGTTCACTGGACACGGAGTAAGAGCGAGCGAGCTCTTGGGACTCGTACACAGCGACGTGTGCGGTCCAATGTCTACACATGCGCGAAGCGGTTATTCTTACTTCATTACTTTTACGGATGACTTTTCAAGGTACGGTTATGTCTTCTTAATGAAACATAAGTCCGAAGCCTTTGGAAAATTCCAGGAATATAAGAATGAAGTAGAAAAACAAACCGGCAAAAGTATCAAGATTCTATGATCGGATCGAGGTGGAGAATACTTAAGTGCCGAGTTCCTGGATTATTTAAAAGAGTATGGAATTCTCTCTCAGCTTACTCCTCCATACACTCCGCAACATAACGGTGTATCGGAGAGACAGAACCGAACCCTATTGGATATGGTATGGTCCATGATGAGTAACGCTGAGTTACCGCGATCATTCTGGGGGTATGCGCTAGAATCAGCTGCATGCCTTTTGAACCGAGTTCCAACTAAGACTGTGCCTACTACACTATATGAGATGTGGTGTGGGAAGAGACCCTATCTTAAGCACATTAAGATATGGAGATGTCCAGCTTTTGTTAAAAAGCAGCATGCGGACAAGCTCGAGGCACGCTCAGTACAGTGTAAGTTCGTGGGATATCCAAAGAACTCCAAGGGATATTTCTTCTACTGCGAAGAGGAACAAAAAGTTCTTGTTTCTCGTCATTTCTACTTCTTGGAAACTGAGTTTTTGGAAACCCAGATAAGTGGGAGCGCAGTAGAACTGGAAGAAATTCCAGAACCACGAGCTATTACTGAAAGCTTAGTGGAACCTGAGGGTTCAAAAGAACAGGACATTCCTACGCCGCTCCGCAGGAGTAGTAGGCAGTCTCATCCGCCCGAGAGATACTACGGTTTTCTCATAGACGGGGATAGAGAGGATTGCATCATAGATTATGATGAGCCTACTAGCTTCCAGCAAGCCGTTCAGAGCGTCGACTCCGTAAAATGGCTGGATGCAATGCGGACCGAAATGGAGTCCATGTACACCAACAAAGTATGGACGTTGGACATTGCTCCAGACGAGTTAAAACCCGTAGGATGCAAGTGGATCTTCAAAAGGAAGATTGGTGTAGATGGACAGGTTGAGACCTATAAAGCTAGACTGGTAGCAAAGGGCTTTCGTCAAAGACCTGGTTTGGACTATGACGAGACCTTTTCTCCAGTGGCTATGCTGAAATCCATTCGGATCCTTCTTGCCATTGCTGCCTTCCACGATTATGAGATTTGGCAGATGGACGTAAAGACCGCTTTTCTAAATGGAAATTTAGAGGAGTGTGTCTATATGGACCAGCCAGAGGGTTTCATTCAGAGTGGCAGCAGCGGAAAGGTGTGCAAGTTGCTTAAGTCCATTTACGGACTAAAGCAGGCATCGCGGAGTTGGAACATCTATTTTGATGAGACGGTCAAGGAATTTGACTTTATCAAAAATCCAGATGAACCATGCATCTATAGTAGATTTGTAGCGAGAACTGTAGTATTCCTCGTTTTATACGTGGATGACATTCTCTTAATAGGAAATGACATTCCTATGCTACAATCTGTCAAGGGGTTCTTGTCACACAGGTTCTCAATGAAAGACCTGGGTGATGCCTCATACATCCTGGGGATCTGGATCCATCGTGATAGATCCAAGAGGATATTAGGACTTTCACAGTCCAGGTACATCGACACCATACTGAAAAGATTCAGTATGGAAGATTCCAAGCGCGGTAACCTACCGGCTTGTCACGGGATCACCCTCTCTAAAGAGATGTCTCCCAAGACTGATTTGGAGAGGGATCGCATGTCTATTATACCCTACGCTTCTGCGGTAGGTCTATAATGTATGCGATGTTGTGTACCAGACCGGATGTAGCTTATGCACTGAGTGTGGTAAGCCGGTATCAGTCAAACCCTGGGGAGAAACACTGGATAGCGGTAAAGAACATTCTCAAGTACCTGAGAAGGACTAAGAAGATGTTCTTGGTGTATGGCGGAAAAGACCTCCAGATCGAGGCCTTTGCTGACTCCAGCTTCCAGAGTGACAAGGATGATTCCAAGTCCATGTCGGGTTTTGTCTTTACCCTCAATGGAGGGGCGGTGTGTTGGAAGAGTTCCAAACAGGAAACCGTTGCAGACTCGACGATGGAAGCGGAATACATCGCTGCATCTGATGCCGCAAAAGAAGCTGTCTGGATAAGGAAGCTCTTGAAAGAACTTCAGGTGGTTCCATCCATTGTTGATCCAATACCTCTGTATTACGACAACAACGGGGCTATAGCTTTAGCGAAGGAACCCAGGTCCCATCAGAGATCCAGACACATCTTGAGGCGGTATCACCTGATCAGGGAGATCGTGGATCGCCAGGAGATCGAGGTTCGGAGGGTCGCTTCAGAAGATAACACTGCAGATCCATTCACCAAGGCCTTGCCCCAGACTCAGTTCGAGCGGCTGATCGAGATGATAGGTCTTCGATACGCCAGTACATGGCCTTAGTGCAAGTGGGATATTGTTAGTGTATATGCCCTAGAGGCCATTACTGTATCATACTAGTTTGTATATTACTTAATGGAAGCTTGGGATATTCACCTTGTATAAACAATCTTGCTCAATATAGTTGTATGCTACTTGGTTTGTTTCTACTTCAATGTGTACATGTGTTTATTTTAGTATATCACCTATACACATTAGTGGAGCCCTTAGGATCTTTGCTTGATTACCAGCGTTGTGATGGCAGTCACACTAGTGGGGGCTGGGTAATCTATAAGCACATCCTTATACAGGTCCCTAGTCGTAGGACTATCGAGACAGGGCATCGATATTCCGGAGTAGACTAGCGTATGCGCTTCTCATCCCAGTGTGGGAGATGGTCTGTCCCACAGCCATCAGTACGTCGTACTGGAGATAGTATACGGGTGCTCGTTAGGTTACAAGTACACTGGACAGGACTCGTCGGGAACTGACCGGTTGGTATTATACCTATCGTCGGTTATCAGTTCCCAGGTGACAAGAGTACAGCTTAGTCCGCTGACTTGACACTGTCACTTCGCCTCGAGTGTGTTCCCACTGTACTTTGATTACTACCGTACCACGGCTCAAAGGAGTCGTGCAAACAGGTAGTGGTTGGGTACAGTCCCGAAGCACTTGGAGGCAGTGACGGTTAGACAGGATTCGTCTCTCCCGGTATTGGGGGTTGACATCGCGCTGTGTCTAGGAGAGCCATTACACGAGTAGTCCCTGGCCAGGGCAATCGAGATATACTGGTAGGCTTCCAGTGTTATCTCAGGGTGTTTTGGGCTTCACTCCGACACGACTTGTACCGCTATTAGGGGACTGACGTTTACCGCCCCCCTAGGCCCGCCAAGCGATGTATCAGACGAACAGACCGGACTGTACGGAGATTGTCACATTCAGGCTCAGTAGGAGTTCAGATGGGTTTCACCTCGTCAGTCTTCTTGTCGGCTTCTACCTGGGGACCGTTACGCACAGCTAGTGCCGCTTGCGGTCTGTGGTTAAACCAACTGCCAGCGTAGTGTCGAGTCTTTAGAGTCCCACACAGAAAGCTATTCGCCTTTAGGCAAAAGAGTAGAGGTCGCATGGTTTTGCGACAGGTCGCATGGTTTTGCGACAGGGTTCGGTCGCATCCGTGCACTTATGCACGTACAGTGTCCGGACAGTTTACACTAGCGGGCTTTGGTTTAAGCCAGATCCTAGTGTACGTATTGGGATTGGATTTATCCAGTATGTATTCGTGTTCCTCGGAACGCGGATGCGGGTGTGTATGCACAGTTGACGGAGAGACAGAGGCAGAGGATTCTCATTAGGGTTGTTGACCGTTGACCATTGACTTTTTGCTCAACCCTAATGAGAATATGATATATGATTAACAATAATATTAATTAAATATTATGGTGACATGGTTGTTGATGGGTTGACTTTGTTGACTTGTTGACTTTGTTGTCCGGTTGACTAGGTTTGACTAGTTGACCATCATGATGACAATGGCTATCATTTCATGGCAAAGACTTTTGCTTGCTTGTTCTCTTATGCAAAATGAGTGCATGAAATGATATGGCTATTGTAGCTTAAACCATTTACCCAATACTTGATTACTATTTTTGTGATGATGGTTTTGGATTATGAGAGCCAAGAGAGAAAAGTCTTTCTCATTCTATCATTCTCATTCTCTCTCTTGTTCTTGAGCTCCCATCTCCTTCCTCTTGCTCTCTCTCTCTTTTTTTTTATGGTTCACTTGTCTCATGTGTTGAGAACCAAGAACCATAGAGTAAAATCCCAACACACTCTTCTCTACTCTCTCTGGTTCACAAGGTTTAGCAAACCAAGTGAACTAGTTTCTTCAAAGACCGAAGAAGAAGCCAAAGGTGGAAGCTTTCGAGGTGGATCTATCTTCGGCGCAAGGAGACGACGGAGTGAAGCCGATCCGGACAACCATCGAGAGTCAAAGAAGAAGGAGTTCAAGAAAGAAAGGTATAACCCCCTAACCGAGTAGTTAACAACTCCTAGTTAGGTTGTTAGTTAGATGTTTAACAAAGATCCGGTTTTGAGTCCATGTTACCACCTCTAGAAAAAATTGTTTTTCACCAAATTCCGCATGCCCGAAAGTACCAGGAGAGGTAGCATGGACTTACAAAATGATGGGGCAACTCGCAATAAAAATCAACGAGTAAAAAAATATATATGCATATAAAAACAACCGAAATGTTTGGGAAACTCGCGACTTTCGTGATATGAAAAGCTGAAAAGATAGAGCATCGCGGCAATAAAAAATAAAATAAAATAAAATTTCCTCTGCCTTGCAAGTACGTCCATACTGACTCTTGTATACAATCCATGGGCACAAATAAAAGAAAGGGAAACATACTTACTCACCAGGCTCCGTCAAAGGAAGAGCCAGATCTTGATGGCAATATCTACAGCCTAGAGATCAGCTTGACATTCTTCTCATTCCAACAGGGTGCAGATGCGACGTCAACAAAGGCTCTAAAGAACCAAATCAAAAAGGATTGATGGCAAAATCCCAGCTCCAACTCGACGTTCCTTCTCGGTGCAGACGCAACGTCAACAAACAAAAGTGGAGTGATGGTAAAAATCCTAGCTCCAGCTCGACGTTCTTCTCATTCCAGTGGGATGCAGACACAACGTCAACAAAAGACCCAAGGGTCAAAACAAAAATGGAGCAATGGCATATTCTTAGCTCCGGACTTCAACTGCAATATATACAGCATAGAAGTTTTATAGATGTTTACCCTACTTCAGCAAAGAATCGGCGCGATATCGTCAAAAAAAAAAATAAGCAACGGCATATTCCCAGCTGCGGGTCTTGAAAGCAACTCATATAGAGCCTAAAAATCTATCTGAGATCATCCCACACCAGTTCGGGGTTATGACTCATCGGGGCTCCAAACTGAGCCTAACCTTAAGTAAAAAGCGTTATGGAAAATTCCTAACGTTTGCTCTTCCGACGGTAATATGACCTAAGGAGATTACTTGAAGACGTCTTGTCCATCCCCCGAAGGGATCGGAGACACGACAGTCGCGGGGCTACTAGAACAACAGCTTAAAGACCGCATATCAAGGAATACATCAGCCAACGCGACAGTACCACGGACTAAAACACTAGTACCACAAGCCTAACGGACCTCCGTCGTAAAGAATGGGGGTTATCTGCATATAACGTTAGGACAAGTTTTCCTGTAAACCCAAGGGAGGTAAACTAAAAACAGTCCGAAATGAGTACATAAACTAGAGACTCCGAGATGAGTGAATAAACTACAAACTCCGAAATGAGTACATAAACTAGAGAATCTGAAACGAGTGAATAAACTATAAACTCCGAAATGAGTACATAAACTAGAAACTCCGAGATGAGTGAATAAACTAGAAACTCCAAAATGAGTACATAAACTACAAACTCTGAAATGAGTATATAAACTACTTTACGCCAAATCAAGACATCAAAGTAGAGAGGCGCAAGCATGAAATAAAATGTCTTTTATTCATAAATTCAAATGAATACAAGATACAAAAAAAGAGAAAAGAAAAGAAGAAAGAAAGATATTCAGCGACAAAGTATTCAAGATGGCGGGCGGTTCAATAAGCCAACTAGATCGTCATTTTTCCGCCGAACTTCCGCCTCAAGCTCTAGCAACGCCGCAAGCTGAGTCCCTGCCTGTGCCTGTTGTTTTTGGTATGAGGAAAACCGATTCTCAAGCTCTTTCTCGGCACTCTTATGGGTCTCAACCATCTAGCGTGTAAAAATGACGGCTTTATCAAGAGCCACCACCTCCGTAATGGCCTCCTGAAGGACCCGCCAAATTTCATAGGCCCGATTAGTCTTGGTAGTGAGCTGGGCTTGAAGTTCCCCCAAAGCCTTCAAAGCCAACTCCCTTGCTGAAAACTTCCGGTTGAGCCTTTTCTCGCAAGACTGGAGACTGGCCGCACACCGATCGATCCACCCACGCAAGCTGGCCTATACGGATAGGACTGTTGGATATAGTGCCCTCAGAGTCAATTATTGGATCACAGGCACGTGATTGCAATGATTGAGGGAGTACCTATACCGGTAGGACAGTCTTGCTCAAGATGATATTATGCTATCTGGTTTATCTTTATCATCGTGTGCTGCTTCAGGTGACCTTACAGGTCGCTATTACACATTGATAGAGCCCTTAGGATTCTTGCTTGACTGCCAGCAGTATGATGGCGATCATATACGTGGGAGATGGGGTCTATAAGCACATCCTTAAAAGGTCCCTAGTCGTGGGAGTTTTCGAGACTGGGCATCGATACTCCATTAGTAGACTAGTGTATATAGTCGAGACCCCGACGAGGGGCGGTGGCCGGTCTTACAAGCCATTGGTGTCAGTTGGTTCACCTAAGATGTATACAGGTGCTCATTGGGTTATGAGTACACCGGACAGGACTCGCCGGGAACATGCTAGTTGGTATTATACCTGACGTCAGATAGCAGTTCCCTGGTGACATGTGTACGGGTTAGTTCATCGACCTGAGATCGTCATTTGTCTCGTGTGAGTTCCCACTGTGCTTTGATTACTACCCTACCACGGCTCATAGGAGTCGTGCAAACAGGTTTTAGTTGGATACGGTCCCGAGCCACATGGAGGCAGTGAGCGGATCGGCAGGGGTTTCGTCTCTCCCGGTATTGGGGGTGAGATCGCGCTGTCTCTAGGAGAGCCATTACATGAAGTCCTTGGCCAAGGCAGGAGATTTACTGATAGGTATTCCAGTAGTATCTCAGGGTGTTCTGGGCTACACTCCGACACGACTTGTACCGCTTTTGGGGGTCTGACTTTTACCAACTCCCTAGGCCCGACATGCGATGCTCATAGAAGAACGGACCGGACTGTACGGATATTGTCACTGGCAGGCTCAGTAGGGTGTCAGGATGAGTTCGCTCATCGACCTCCCTTTTGGTCAATACCTGGCAGCCCGTTACGTATAGCTAGTACCTCTGACGTGCTAGTGGTTAAATCCACAGCCAATGTATTGACGAGTCTTTAGAGTCCCCCACAGACAGTTTCTCAAGTTTCGGGCGAAACGTTGTAGAGGCCGTATGATATATGGCAGGGTATGATCATATACGTGCAGTAGTGCACGGATCATGATCGGGCGGATCATACTAGTGGGCTTTGGTTTAAGACGGATCCTAGTATTAGATTTGTTAGATTACTTTAATCCCATCGCATTCGCATTCAGTCGGAATGCGGATGCAGGTATGTATATACAGGTGAGGGGTATCCTTGTGATCCGTCACGATTTTACTTTAGATGTTGCCGTATCTTTTTTATTGTTGTAAACATTTGGGTTAATGTTTACATTTGGAAATTATGGGCTAGAATTCATCATGAGATGCATTAAATGTAACATGGACATATATAGTGACTCATGGTCTCTTTTTTTGTGCAAAATGCCATATTAGTGTTTGTTTTTTGTGTTGAATTGATAAGAGGAGAGAGAGGGGCAGCCATGATATGGTGGTTAGCTCTCATATTATTCTTCTAACTCACTCTCATTTTATCATTCCATCACAAAAGAAAAGAAAGAGAAAAACTTCTTCTTCTTCCTTTTTCTTCTCTAGCTCATAATCTCCATCAATAGCAACACGTTCAACCTCCATCCATCAAATGGATTCAAGAGACAAAGTGATCACAAACATTCTCTACATCACCTTGGATACATCGGCTAGCACACTTCGTGCCCGAGTTGCTTTGGATGAAGCGGGAGCTCGTAAAATGACTCGTAGATGTGGTTCCCTTTCCGACGAGGAGATCGAGACCGGAGTTGCCGCGAGAAGCTTGGGATGGTGGCCAAAGACCGAAAGACACGGATCGATCGGTATAGCCTTTCCAACCCTTTCTCTAGTTGCTAGTTATAGGTTAATGGTTCGATCCGGGTTTTAAGCATACGATAGCGTCGGTTTCAAGTTTTGAAAAGTTTTCGTTTCCGCATTTTGGCCTCGGAATGACGGCCGGGGTGCTACCGTAGTCTTACAAGGACATCAGAAGGGAGGCGTACGCATTCAACTCCATGTAGGGAAGCCTCCACTTGACGGCAATATTCGACCCAAGTGTGCACCAGCGCCTCGTCATGGTAGGTGGAAAGAACGGATGAGGAAGCATTGGCTTCAACAGCAAATTCTTCAGCCATGACGGAAGTGCCAGCGCGAAGATCTTCAATAAGAGTCGCCGGTGAGTGAATGCTCTGTTTTGCCATCCTCTCAGACACGTGTCTGGCGTAAGGGCCTGGTGGCATGTGTTGGCTATAGTGCCCTCAAGTCAATTATTTTAATCGCAGGTACGCGATTGTGATGATTGTGGGAGGACCTATACAGATAGAACAATTTTACGCGAGATGATAGTATGCAATCTGGTTTGTCTCTGTCATCATGTACATGCATTATGTGGTATTACAGATCACTATTATATGTTGATAGAGCCCATAAGATTCTTGCTTAACTACCAGCATTATGATGGCCATCATATACGCGGGAGCTGGGTGGTCTATAAGCACATCCTTAAATTTCCCTAGTCGAGGGAGTATCGAGACTGGGCATCAATACTCCGGAGTAGACTAGTGTATACTTTTTGAGACCCCGACGAGGGGCGGTGGCCGGTCTCACAAGCCGTTGGTGTCAGTTAGTCACCTAAGATAGTATACAGGTGCTCATTGGGTTATGAGTACACCGGACGGACTCGCCGGGAACATGCTGGTTGGTATTATACCTATTGTCAGATAGCAGTTCCCAAGTGACATGAGTACAGGTTAGTCTGTCGACCTAAGATCGTTATTTGTCTCATGTGAGTTCCTACTGTGCTTTGATTACTACCCTACCACGGCTCAAAGGAGTCGTGCAAATAGGTTTTAGTTGGGTACAGTCCCGAGCCACATGGAGGCAGTGAGCGGATCGTCAGGGATTCGTCTCTCCCGGTATTGGGGGTTGATGTCGCACGGTGCACGGGTGGCCATCACCAGAAATCCTTGGCCAAAGTAGACGAGAATTACTGATTTGGATTAGTAGTTTCTCAGTGGGTGACGGGCTTCACAACGACACGAAATATCGCGTTATTAGGGGTCTGACTTTATCCACCCATAGACCCGATATGCGATACTCTTAGACGAACAGACCGGACTGTACGGAGATTGTCACAGACAGGCTCGGTAGGGGTTCAGATGAGTTTGCTTGTCGGCCTTCCTTTCGCTCAATACCTGGGTAGCCATTATGTACAGCTAGTGCCGCTGACGTGCTTGTGGTTAAACCCACTGCCAGTGTATTGACGAGTCTTTAGAGTCCCACACAGAGGGTTTCTCTGATTCTGGCGAAACGATGTAGTAGCCGTATTGGATACGTGCAGGGTTTCGATCGATTGATTGTACTATGTACCCGGACTTTTGATCGGACAGTTGATAGTACTAGCCGGCTCGGGTTTTGAGCCGGCTTATTAAATCAGGTGTTGATTTAATAATTTACGTATATGTATTTCGATATGTATATTCTAGTATTATGTTCTTTATGTTATTCTATCTCTTCAAGTATTCGTATTTCGGTATGAATACAGGTATGTATATACAGTAGAGTGTAATCCGTATTTTTTACAGATATCATTCTATAAGGTAGACACCTCAATTTGGATTTATCCATTTATCATAAATGGATAATGAGGTGGAAAAGGAAAAATGAGAGTATGGTGAGAACCATGCTTGAATAGTGTTGTCAAATGAATTGTTAATTCATTTGTGCTCACTATTCAAGTATGGTTGCATTTTAAAAATTGGAAAAATGAGTTTGATAAAACCATGCTTTATGGTTTGCTCTCTAAAATGGTTGGTTCATTATTTTAAGATGAAAACACTCTCGCCATTAGCTTCACTGTCCTCTTTCTTTTCTTGAGTTCCTCCACCTTCATCTTCAACCTCCTCTCTAAAATCTCATGTGTTAAGAATTAAGAGAGGAGGTGAGGAAGAGATACACTTAGAACACTCCACTACATCCTAGGCATTCTAGACTAGCCATCTAGAATCCTTAGTTGCTTCACTTGATCTTTTATGTGGAGCTAGAGCTATGAGCTACATCTTTCAGGTGGATCATCTTCGACGGAGGAAGACCGGCGGCCAAGCTCGATCCAAAGGACCTCAAGGACCTAAGGGAGATGGTGGAAGACCGAAGGAAATGGTTCGTTCGGTATAACACTCTATCACAGTAGTTAGACTCCTTTAGATTACTAGTTTCTTGTTTGGATTCGATTCTAGGTAGTTGTTTCTAGCGCCAAGTTCTTTAAACGCCAAAATTTTTGTTCCGCAATCGGCCACGGTAGATGGCCCGGGCTCTAGGAACCCCAACGTGGTATCAGAGTCACCCAAACATTAGAAACTAGTAGTAGACATTGCATTAGTTTCAAAACCGAAAAACTGCGATTTCAAAACCCACTCTCTATTCTGGAATTTTTTTGATTTCTGAAAAAAAAATTAAACAGTTGTAGAGTCTTAGTTAAGACATGAGAATGATACAGAATGAAAACGAGGAATTTTCATCCAAACTTGGCCGGCCACATTGCTTAAATTCCCGGCCTCACCTTTTTACTATTCACCAGTGGGCCCTATTTTCATTCTGCGTCTTATGTTTTGTAAATTGGTGTTTTTGGTCTTGTTTGTTTTCCTCAGATTTCTCTTAGTGCTGCCTTTACTTTGGGGGGAACTTGGAAAGTTTCAAAACTTTAAATTTTGCATCGTTGATATCTGTGGTGTATGTGTTTTTCAAACGTCATCTATTTGCTATGTCGTATAGACGGGGTTGCACATACTTACTTATACTACTGTGATGTCGATATCTGTGATGGCTATGTTCGGATTGTCGTATGGGATAGCCTCTTGTGCAATGGTAGTTGTACAGTTTAGATTCATTTGTATATTCAGTATTGCGGGGCGAGTATTCGACATGTGGACTGTCGTTTCCGCCAGATTGTATATTCTTTTATTGGGGCACGACCAGGTTGAGGTCGATGTCGCCATTATATATATATTTTTCTTTTCTGTACTAGGATTACCCCACGGTGGAGTGCTTGAATAGACGGTTCTAGACGGCAACAACCCCTCATCTCATGGTGTTGAGATGGAGGGGGCCTTACTCTAGAATTAGCAAGCTGTTCGCCGCACTCGTAGGGGGTATAGAATGACCCATGGAGGGGTGCTCAAGTTACCGGATTCTGTGAAGTGCTGGGTGGCCCATTCACTTTGTTGATTGGGGTTGCCTCACTTCTGGGATTGGCGGGTAACTTGCCGCGCTCGTAGGGGTCCAGGTTTTCATTACACAGGCTATCCACACGACTAGAGAACGTCGGGTTTCATTTGCGGCTCAAAGGAAACCCGGGGCTCCTAGATTATCCGTTATTCTGTGTTATTTATCGCTTTTCTGTGATGTTGCCTATATTATGCCTGGGATGAATGTTATATATATATTTATGTATATACTAGTAGATGTTGTATATGTTTTGCATCCGCGCTAGTCCAGCCCCCGCTCTGCCGTTAGTTAAATAACCTAACGGTGCATGACGGGGCCCCGTAGCGAATGCAGATGGCATATACGTACATTTTATTTTCGTTCATTTTTCTGGTGTGATATGGATTAATTGATGGGACTGCATTAATTCTGATTAATGCAAGAAAAACAAACCTATATGGTGTTGTTGGAACCAATTTTGAAAACTGTTATTGAAAACGTTTCTTTTTGCTTTGCACAGTGGTATTCGGTTATGAATATCCAGCACCTCATTCGACGAGGCAAGAGCCGAGATCCCTTTATCGGGAGTGACCTCTTGAGCAAAAGTTTGCGTCCTTGCAATAATTTTACTATAGTTGATTCGTTTGCTTTTCATCATGGTATTCAGTTAGGAATATCCTGCACCTCATTCGATGAGGACAGAGCCGAGATCCCTTTACAGGGAGTGACCTCTTTAGCAAAAGTTTGCGTCACTATATGTTTGTAAAACTGCTCGGGTTCCTTCAACGATATCAAGTTCATTATGTTAATGGTTTTTCGCCAAAAACTAGCCGTAGCCCTCCGTCATTTCAGATTAGTATTACTTAGTATTCGTGCTACGTAAGTTGACAGTGTCAAGGCGTAGTGTACGGTAGCTCTGTAATGCTTTTCTGTCGCATGGATATGTGGATTGGTTTGGACAGCCGTGTAACCATTTTGACTGTGTCAAGGGTATTATGCGGGTGGGTTTAATGCAATCAAGATAATGACGGGTTGAACTTGATTAGGACCCTTTGATATGTTGACTGTGTCAAGGTCACTTGGATCCTAAGGGCAAAAACCACATCGGGGGTTTCAAACATACAGGAAACTTGCCAAGCATGCGCATACCTTCTGGAGTGTGGTGACTTGAGTGGCTTCCATCAAGTTATCATGCGATGATAGTTGGATCCCGATTCCCACTGATGAGTAGGTGTTACGTCTTGGGTGATTTTCAGATGATCCCGACTAATTCTCCTTTTAGGGTTTGAAGGAGAATTCGAGGAAACAGTGGGAGCCATCCTGATTAGATAAAGTGATTAACCAATCTAATCTAGGTTAGAGTGCACGCTGAGTGTTTCTTTTCCCTCTCTCTCTCTCTTTGGCAGCGACCATGGCCTGACCTTAAAAACTCATGAACCAAGTTAACCGAACCTTCTTAAAACACTTTGGCTATTGGATTGTCATTTAGTCGCATATATCCCTGCCACTCCTATTTTCCCTTTGCATTTTTCCAGAACACTCCGTATCACTACGAAGATCCATATTTCTTTGATATTCCATCGTATAGTTACATACGAATTCGAAGGAACTTGTTCCAGTTCGAGGATGGATTCCGATTCTGGAGAAATTGAATATGATTATTCGGTTGTATTTTCCATTTACCTTCTCTCAGGTTGCGAGGGCTCCTAGTATTAGGAGAGTATACCTATTGTGCTTATTGGATAGTTTTCTTCCAAACCATAGGCAAGTGCCGAAAGGTAGGGAAGGAAGAAAACAAATTAGCCTAAGTGCGGTGTATAGAAGATAATAAGTAAAGACATATAAAGGGATTGCAGTGAGGACAAGGAAGTATACGGTTACTGTCATGAATCTGGATAGTGGAAGATGCATTACTAGGAATACCCGGCCACCCATTCGAAACATTTTCATGTTTCAGTTTTTCTGTGCGGTGTTAAGTGAAAACTATTTTCCCAATTAGATTCTAACTCCAGGGTATGTATTTACCAGAATTAATTCTCACATCTGTATGGCGTTATAGATGATGAGTGGGAGTAAGATATTAGGAATTGGGTGATTAGATCCTCTATATCGAAATTCTTTGTAATTGGTGATATTTAAGGAAATCACCTGGGTTTTGCCTGACGGCAAATATTTGGTTTTGAATATCCGTAGTTATGCACCAATTTCAAACTGATATATCTGTAAGTTTATTTTATAAAGTGAGATATAACTTTTTGAAATTATGTTTATGAAATTTACCTATATCAGTTGATGGTTAGGTAAGGTGCATTCAACAACGGTGTAATTCTTCTTAACCATAGCACAGTTTTCAACCTACGACGCACAGGCTTTGAGTTATTAAACTCAGTAGACTTATACAGAGTATTATATGTTGTCCGGTGTCCGTTAGGACAAAGGGGATGGTACTCGTACTATATTCTGTGTACTCATGACTTCTCTAGTTTTAGACAAGTATTTCGTTGAAATACAAAGTCTAGATTTTGAGAAGATATAGGTATAAGAATAAAGTAGAGAACCGTATATTGCAAGTATCAGGATTCTTCAAGGTGATCGAAAATGTAGATACTTGTGTTTGGTATTCCGTTGTAATAATTTTGAGGACTTGCTTCTCTCTCAGGTTACTCATGCGTGGGTGCGCTCCTTGATGAGTAATGATGCTTGGCCTCCTTCCATCTAGTTGGTATGCACTGGAAACGGCTGCATGTATTTTGAATCCGGTTCAAATTAAATTCGTGCCTTTATTTCTATATTGGATATATAGAATGGATTCATATCTTAACGATGTTAAGGTATATGGAGTTGTCCGGCTTATACTTAAAACTAGAATCCAGATAAACTCAAGGCACGTTTCAGTAATGGCAGTTTGTGGGTTATCCGGGGCATTGACGAGGGTTAACATTCTACCATTTTGGAAGTGCAATAGTTATATTGTTTTTGACTCACCACCAGTTTTAGTAAAATGGATTCTTTTCAGAAAACATTAGTGGGAGTATGGTAAAACTGGAAGTGATTCAAGAACCACAAACGATTACTGGAAAATTTAGTAGAACCTAAAAATTCAATTGGATTCGACAATTCATTAGCCACTCCGCGGATTTGGTGGGTAACCTCAGGCACTCGAGAGGTACTTTGGTCTCCTTAAAGACGGTGACAGGAAGGTTTTTGATGACCCAAACTTGTCACTACTGCTGTTCTATACTATGAGATCTGGCAGGAGGATGGGTATAACGTCGTTCTAAATTAGCTTTAGAAGTGCACGTGTATATGACTATGCCAAAGGGTTGTTGTAGTTAGTGGGAGCAGCGGAAGCATAGTGGGCAAGTAGCTTATGTCTATTTATAGACTAAAACAGGTATAGTGGAGATAGATCATCTAATTTTGATGTGACAGTCATAGAGTTTGACTTCATTTGAACAACAGATGGACCTGGTAAGAAAGTAGTAGGGAGTGATATCCTGGTATTTGGATGACATGCTCTTTATAGAAAGTGATCTTCCTATATTACGATCGGTTATACTGTGGATGTCATAAGGTGTTTCTCCACATAAGATCTGGATAAAATATCAGGGATTCTGGTCACTAGATCTATGGTTTTAAATCTAAATTTAGGAAGTGTCCCAATTTCGGTACTTGACACTATTCTAAAGTATTTTAGAATGAATGACTCCAGACGTGGTAGTGTACCCACAGGTGATGGAGTCACCCTCTCTAAAGAGATGTCTTCTAAACTGATGAGGGGAGGGATTTGCATGATTGGCATATCTCTTGCTTAGGCAATTGTGTCAATCATGAGATGTCAAGTACCACACCAGATATTGCTTTTGCACTAGCTGCAATAAGCATATATATTAATCCAATCCTGGATAAACGTGTTAGTAAATGTTGCACACCCTCACAACACTTGTGGGGAGTCAGAAGTAGCAAACAATAATTTTGAAGCATGCAACATCGACTTTTATCCCGGATCTTATACTAAACCATAACTAGTAACCCTATCTAGGAGTTTTAGCTACTTGATAGGGGTTATACCTTAGTGAATCGGTCCTTCGGGTCTTCTTTCTGCTGTGCCTCTAGGTTCCTTGGGTGTTTGAGAAGATCTCGATCTCCGGTCACCTTTAGGACATAGATGATCCACCCGAGGGCTTTGGATCAAGCTTCAACCTCTTCTAAAGAGGTAACTAAGAAGTCAAGCTTGCTAAGAGAGACTACTTAGATGATGTAGAGTTAATCTAGAGGATTAATTGATCTCAAAAACCTATGTTTCACAACTCATGTGAAGGTTTAGGTTTTTGCTTGAGGGAGGAGATAATTTGGAGAGAGAATGTGTATGTGAGAATGAGAGAATAATGAACTAGGTCAAGGGTAATGAAAGAATGGCTAAGGAATATGAATTATTGAAGCATGTATTATTTTTATCAAATATAATCAACCATACTTCAATAGTTCATCCAAATGAATACAATATTCATTTAACCATGCTTTCAATCATGCTTGGAAAAGTCTCCAAATTCCACCTCATCATTTTTATTTTACAAAATAAAAATCCATATATGAGGTGTCTCCTTCTAGAATATATTCTTGTATAATTACAAGAATGCCCCCTCACTGTATACCGTATAAATATACCCGTATTCGTATTCCAAAAAATACGAATACAATAAGATACCAATAATCCAATAATATAATACTGGTATCCGGCTTAAAACAAAGCCTGCCAGTATTATCCTTCCGAACATCATTCGTGTAGCCAGTACACGTATATGATCGAAACCCTTCCGTATCACCATACGACCTCTACATCGTTTCGCCTGAACCAGGGAACCCTCTGTATGGGACTCAAAAGACTCGACAGTACGCTGGCAGTGGGTTTAACCACAAGCCCGTCAGCGGCACTAGCTGTGCGTAACGGCTACCCAGGTGCATGTCAAAAGAAGTGGCCGACGAGCGAACTCATCCTAACCCCCAACAAACCTATGAGTAACACTTACCGTACAGTCCGGTCTCTTCGTATGATATGTTGCATATGAAGTCTAGGGGTGGTAAACGTTAGACCCCAGTAACTTGATAAGTCATGCTCATGTGTGGCTCATAAGGCTTCGAGAAACTACAAATAACTCTTATCAGTAAATCTCATCAACCCTGGCCCGGGATTTGCTGATATAGCCAATCAAGCATAGCGCGACATCAACTCCCTATACCGGGAGAGACGAAACCCCTCCTATCGCTCACTGCCTCCATGTGACTCGGGACTGTACCCAAAGTCCACCTGTTTGCATGACTCTGATGAGCCGTGGTAGGGAGGAAATCAAAGCACAGTGGGAATCACACAAGACTCTATGACAATCTCGGGTCTACAGACTAACCTTTACAAGTATCACCAGAGAACAGCTATCTGACGATAGGTATATATAACATCTAGGAGTTCTTGGCGAGTCATGTTCGATGTACCCATTCTCCAATAAGCACCTGTGTACAATCTTTGATGTCAAACACCAATGGTTGTGGGATCAACCATCGCCCACAGGGTCAAGAAACGTACACACTAATCTACTCTGGAATATCGATGCCCTATCTCGATACTCCCTCGACTAGGAACTGTTAAAGGATGTGCTTCTAGACTACACAAGCCCCACTAGTATGATCTACATCATAATCCTGGTAGTCAAAGCTACATCCTAAGGGCTTCATCAACATGCATACAAGATATGAAATATAACACATCACATGTTAAGATGAAGATAAACCAAATGGCATATTATCATATTGAACAAGATTGTTTCTGTACATATATATCTTTAGCATCATATACAATACAGGCCTCTAGGGCATACATATCCAACAATATCCCACTTGCACTAAGGCCTGTAGTTGGTGCAATAAGTACCCAATGTCTACACTAGAACCAGTTGTCGACGTACCGCATGCCCAACATCTCGAACAATCTCTTGAACTGAACTTAAGGGATGGTCTTGGTGAATGGATCGGCTATGTTGTCTTTCGTGTCCACTCTCCGTACCTCGATCTCCTAGCGATCCACTATCTCCCTGATGAGGTGATACTGCCTCAAGATATGTCTGGATTTCTAATGGGACCGCGGTTCCTTTGCTAAAGCCATGGCTCCATTGTTATCTCAATACAAAGGTATTGGATTAGCAATGGATGGAACCACCTGAAGTTCAGAAATGAACTTCCTCATCCATACTGCCTCTTTTGCGGCATCATTAGCAGCAATATACTCAGCTTCCATCGTAGAGTCAGCGACGATATTTTTCTTAAAACTCTTCCAACATACCCCCCTTCTTTAAGGGTAAATACAAACCCTGAGATGAACTTGCTGTCATCCTTATCGCTATGGAAACTGGAATCGGTAAAGGCCTCCATTTGGAGATCTCCGTTATCATACACCAAGAACATTTCTTTAGTCCTTCGCAAGTACTTAAGAATGTTCTTCACAGCAGTCCAGTGTTTCTCTCCCGGATTGGATTGATACCTACTTACTGCACTCGGCGCGTAAGCTACATCTGAGCGAGTACATAACATCACATACATTATAAATCCTACCGCCGAAGCGTAGGGTATAATTCTCATGCGAGCCCTCTCTTCATCAGTCTTTGGAGATATCTCTTTGGAGAGGGTGATCCCGTGACAAGCGGATAAATTACCTCGCTTGGAATCTTCCATACTAAATCTCTTTAGTATGGTGTCTATATACCTCGATTGGGACAATCCCAACAATCTCTTAGACCAATCTCTATAGATCTTAATGCCCAGAATGCATGAGGCATCACCTAGGTCCTTCATGGAGAACCTCTGTGATAAGAACAATTTGACCGATTGTAGCATAAGAACGTCATTTCCTATCAAGAGAATGTCATCCACGTACAATACGAGGAATGTGACTGTACTCCCTACAATCTTTTTATAAATGCAAGGTTCATCTATATTTTTGATAAAATCAAACTATTTGATTGTATCATTAAAGCAGATGTTCCAACTCCGTGATACCTGCTTTAATCCATAGATGGATTTAAGCAACTTGCACGCCTTTCCACTGCTCCCACTGTCAATGAAACCCTCCGGCTGATCCATAAAAACACATTCATCTAAATCACCATTCAGAAATGTTGTTTTAACGTCCATCTGCCAGATTTCATAGTTGTAGTAAGAAGAAATAGCAAGCAGGATCCGAATGGATTTAAGCATTGCGACTGGAGAAAAAGTTTCTTCATAGTCATATCCTGTCTTTGACGAAATCCTTTCGCTACAAGCCTAGGTTTATAGGTCTCTACCTGTCCACCCACACCAATCTTTTTCTTAAATATCCACTTGCACCCTATGTGTTTAACTCCAGAAGGTGCAACCTCCAAAGTCCATACTTTGTTGGTGTGCATGGATTCCATTTCGGATAGCATGGCATCCAGCCATTTCACTGAGTCACTACTCGTGATAGCTTGTTGAAAACTAGTAGGGGCATCATCATCTATGATGCAATCTTCTCTATAACCATCAATTAGAAAACCATAGTATATATCCAGTGGGCGAGAAGTTCTACTAGATCTACGGAGTGACTGAGGCTCGTGTTAGTGATATATGCCCTAGAGGCCATTATTGTATCATACTGGATTGTATATTACTTAATGGGAGCTTGGGATATACACGGATATAGAAACGGTCTTGCTCGAAATGGTAGTATGCTACCTGGTTTGTTTCTACCTCAATATGTGTATGTGTTTTCATAGCATATCACTTATACATATTGGTAGAGCCTTTAGGATCTTTCCTTGATTACCAGCGTTGTGATGGCAGTCACACTAATGGGGGCGGGTAGTCTATAAGCACATCCTATACAGGTCCCTAGTCATAGGATTATCGAGACGGGGCATCGATACTCCACAGTAGACTAGTGTATACACTTCTCATCCCAGCAGGGTAGATGGTCTGTCCCACAGCCATCAGTACGTCGTACTGGAGATAGTATGCAGGTGCTCATTAGGTTATGAGTACACTGTTGGAGATAGTGCCCTCAGAGTCAATTATTGGATCACAGGCACGTGATTTCAATGATTGAGGGAGGACCTATGCCGGTAGGACAGTCTTACTCAAGATGATAGTATGCTATCTGGTTTACCTTTATCATCGTGTACTGCTTTAGGTGACCTTACAGGTCACTATTGCGCGTTGATAGAGCCCTTAGGATTCTTGCTTGACGGCCAGCAGTATGATGGCGATCATATACGTAGGAGCTGGAGTCTATAAGCACATCCTTAAAAGGTCCCTAGTCGTGGGAGTTTTCGAGACAGAGCATCGATACTCCAGAGTAGACTAGTGTATACAGTCGAGACCCCGACGAGGGGCGGTGGCCGGTCTCACAAGCCACTGGTGTCAGTTGGTTCACCTAAGATGTATACAGGTGCTCATTGGGTTATGAGTACACCGGACAGGACTCGCCGGGAACATGCTAGTTGGTCTTATACCTGACGTCAGATAGCAGTTCCCTGGTGACATGTGTACAGGTTAGTTCATCGACCTGAGATCGTCATTTGTCTCATATGAGTTCCCACTGTACTTTGATTACTACCCTACCACGGCTCAAAGGAGTCGTGCAAACAGGTTTTAGTTGGGTACAGTCCCGAGCCACATGGAGGCAGTGAGCGGATCTACAGGGGTTCGTCTCTCCCGGTATTGGGGGTGAGGTCGCGCTGTGTTTAGGAGAGCCATTACACGAAGTCCTTGGCCAAGGCATGAGATTTACTGGTAGGTATTCCAGTAATATCTCAGGGTGTTCTGGGCTACACTCCGACACGACTTGTACCGCTTTTCGGGGTCTGACTTTTACCTACCCCCTGGGCCCGCCATGCGATGCTCATAGACGAACGGACCGGAATGTACGGATATTGTCACTGACAGGCTCAGTAGGGTGTCAGGATGAGTTCGCTCATCGACCTCCCGTTTAGTCAATACTTGGTAGCCCGTTATGTACGGCTAATATCTCTGACGTGCTGGTGGTTAAATCCACGGCCAAAGTATTGACGAGTCTTTAGAGTCCCCCACAGACAGTTTCTCAAGTTTCGGGCGAAACGTTGTAGAGGCCGTATGATATATGGCAGGGTTCGATCTTATACGTGCGGTATTGCACGGATCATGATCGGAAAGATCATACTAGTGGGCTTTGGTTTAAGCCGGATCCTAGTATTAGATTTGTTGGATTACTTTAGTCTCATCGCATTCGCATTCAGTCGGAATGCGGATGCAGCTATGTATATACAGGTGAGGGGTATCCTTGTGATCCGTCACGAGTTTACTTTAGATGTTGCCGGATCTTTTTGTTGGACCGAACATTTGGATTAATGTTTGGTTAATGGAAATTGTGAGCTAGAATTCATCATGCATTGCATTAAATGTGACATGGACATATAGATGACTCATGGTCTTATTTCTTGTGCACATGTCATATTTTTTGATTGATTTGGGTGTTGAAATGAGATGGAGAGAGAGAGGGGCTTCCATGGTTGGAGTTTTAGTCTTGTAATTTTTGATATACACTCACTCTCTCACTCTCATTAGCAACATAACAACAAAAGAAAAGAAAAGAAAAAGAAAAGCTCTTGTTCTTCTTCTTCTTCCTCTAGCTCATTGCTTCCATCAATGGCAACATTTTAACCTCCATCCAAAGCCATGGATGCAAGAGACAAAGTGATCACAACATTCTCTACTTCAACCTTGGGCACGTCGGCTAGCACACTTCATGCCCGAGTTGCTTCGGACGAAGCGGGAGACCGTAAAACGACTTCTCGATGTGGTGCCCTTTCCGACGAGGAGATGAAGACCGGAGTTGCCGCGGGGAGATCGGGATGGTGGCCGAAGACCGAAGGACACGGATCGCTCGGTATAACTCTCTACCCTTTCTCTAGTTAGCTAGCATTAGGTTAATGGTTACGATCCGGATTTAAGTTTGCGGTAGCGCCGGTTTTAAAGTTAAAGAAAAATTTTGTTTCCGCATTTTGGCCTCGGAATTACGGCCGGGGCGCTGCCGTGCACTTACATTGGTATCAGAGCCACGCCATTAACCTAGTCTAGCTTGCTCTAACGTGTTTACAAGTCCAATCGAACGGATTTTCCAAAAACCGCGATTTCAAGTGCATCAGTTTCTGTCGAATTTTTCCTGTGCTCTAAAAATTATTTGGTATATTGGAAAAATACGTGCAGGGTTTTTTAAGAAGACTGCAGAAAAATGGTGGCATAAAAGCACTGTAGCGCCGCGGAACCGCGGCCGTAACCCCACTTTAGCCGCGGTTCCGCCGCCGAACAGTAGCTGCGCTGCACCATTTTTCTACAGTGCTCTTTATACTTGGTATTGGGGTTTTTGGTATATTCTTTTTGGGCCCAGATTTATTTTGAGTGCTACAGTTGTGCTTGGGGCCCACTTCGGAAAATTTAGTCGATCGAAACTTTTAAACATGTTAGTTCACAGTATTTACATTATATCTGCGACCGTGAATGTCACTTGATCGGTAAATCATGTCCAACTGCTATAGTTCTTTTAGACGGATTTGCGAACGTGAAATTCACGTTGATGTTCTGTGTTGTGCTGTGATGTTGCGGATTTGTTGTGGTGGATGGCCTGGATGCAATGGTAGTACAATTGGTTATAAATGTACATTTGATATTGCGGGGCGAGCATCCGACATGTGGACAGCCGTCACTGCCTGTTTGTATATTATTCTTTTAGGGCACGACCGGGCTGAGGTCAATGTACCCGTTGTACATATTTTACTTTCTGTACTAGGATTACCCCGCGGAGAGGTGCACGGGTAGCCGGGTTCTAGAGGGCAACGGGCCCGCATCTTTTGGCGTTGAGATGGAGGGGGCTTCACTCTAGAATTGGCGGGCTATTCGCCGCACTCGTAGGGGGTATAGGTTGACCCAAGGAGGGGTGCCTAAGTTACCGGATTCCGTGAAGTGCTGGGTGGTCCATTCACGTTGTTGAAGGGGACTGCCTCGCTTCAGGTTTTGGCGGGTAACTTGCCGCGCCCGTAGGGGTCTAGGTTTTCATTGCACAGGTTATCCACACGACCAAGGAAACGTCGGGTTTCAGTAGCGGCTCTATGAAACCCGGGGATCCCAGATATCTGTATTGTTCTGTGATGCTTATTACATTTCTGTGATGTTGCAATTTTTCACGCCTTAAGCGAATATTATATATTGATATATATACTAGTAGATGTTGTATATGTTTTGCATCTGTGCTAGTCCTGTCCCCGCTCTGTCGTTAGTTAAGTAACCTAACGGGTGATGACGGGACCCGGTGGCGAATGCGGATGGTATATACGTACATCATTATTTTCGTTCTTTATTGGTGTGATCAATTGATGGGACTGCATTGATTCGGATCAATGCAAGCTAAACAAACCTATTCTGATGTTGTTGGAACATTTTTCAAAAAGCTGTTATTGCAAGGACGTTCTCTTTTGTTTTGCACAGTGGTATTCGGTTATGAATATCCAGCACCTCAGTCGACGAGGCAAGGGCCGAGATCCCTTCACCGGGAGTGACCCCTTGGACAGAAGTTTGCATCAGGGCAATAACTTCACTATAGCCGATTACTTTTGCTTTGCATCGTGGTATTCAGTTGGAATATCCTGCACTTCATTCTATGGGGAAAGAGCCGAGATCCCTTCACCGGGAGTGACCTCTTTAGCAAAGGTTTTCGCCACTATATTTTTATAAAAGCTATCCGGTTCCTTCAACGATATCAAGTTCATTACGTTAAAGGTTTTTCGCCAAAAACCATTCGTAGCCCTCGGTCATTTCAGACGGGTAGCACTTAGTATTCATGCTATGTTTGTTGGCCAAAGTCAAGGCATAGTGTATGGTAGCTATTTGTTACTTTTCTGTTGCATAGATAGATGCGTTGGTTTGGGACAGTCGTACTGCCTTGTTAGCCAAAGTCAAGGGTAGGTACGGGTGGGTTCAAATTAACCTGGATAATGACGGGTAGAACTTGAAATGTGACTTATGATTTGTTGGCCAAAGTCGAGGTCATAAGAGCATGGGGTAAAAATCACATCGGGAGTTTCTAAAGAAACTGAAACTTGCCATGCATGCGCATACCTTCTGGAGTGTGATAATGTGAGTGGATTCCATCACATTATCATACGATGATAGTTGGATCCCGATTCCCACTGATGAGTTGGTTTACTCCTCGGGTGATCCCGACTAATTCTTCTTTCAGGTTTGGAGGAGAATTTGAGGTTACAGTGGGAGATTTCCTGATTGGATAAATTGATAACCATTCTAATCTAGGTTAGAGTGCACGCTGAGTGTTTCTTTTCTCTCTCTCTCTTTGGCAGCGACTATGGCCCGACCCTAGACTATGACTCAGTGACAAAGATTAACCGAACCTTCTTAAAACACTGGCTTTTGGATTGTCTGAGTTGCATCCCTCATTGCCACTCCTACTCTTACCCTTTTCTCCAGAACACCCCGTACTACTACGAACGTCCACTTCCATTGGATAAAACCATCGTATGGTTATATACGAACTCGAAGGAACTTATTCCAGATTCGAGCACACCTATTACGCTTATTGGATAGTCTTCTTCCAAACCATAGGCTGGTGCCGAACGGTGGGGAATGAAGAAAACCAATTAGCCTAACGATGGTGTGCAGAAGGTATTAAGTAAAGACAAATAAAGGGATTAGTAAGAAGGCAAAGTAAATTGCGACTGCTATTCACGACAAAACCAAGTATTTCATCGCCACTCCTACTTCACCTTTGTATTTCTTCAGGACACCCCGTATCACTACGAAGATCCACAGTTTATTGGATACTCCATCGTATGGTTATATACGAACTCGAAAGGAACTTGTTCCAGTTCGGGGATGGATTCTGGTTCAGGAGAAATAGGAATAAGGTTTTATTCAGTTGTCTTTTAACTTCACCTTCTCCCGCATTGCGAGTGATCCTAGGATTAGGACAGTACACCCATTATGCTTATTGGATAGTCTTCTTCCAAACCATAGGCTGGTGCCGAACGGTAGGGAAGGAAGAAAACCATTTGGCCTAAATGGGTGTACAGAAGGTAATGACTAAAGACATATGAAGGGATTTGGAGAGATGGCAAAGAAATATACGGTTGCAGTTGTGAATCTGGTAATGGAAGAGGCATTACTAGGAATACACGGATACCCCTTCGAAAGATTTACATGTTTCAGTTTCACTGTGTACTGTTAAATGAAAACTGATTTCCCAATTAGACACTTGCTCCAGGGTATGTATTTACCAGGTATGATTCTCACATCTGTATGGTTTTATAGATGATGAGTGATGAGTGGGAGTAAGTTATTGAGAATTAGGTGATTGTCCTCATTATATCGGGATTCGTTGTAATTAGTGATATTTGAGAAAATCACCTGGGTAGTTTGTCGGACGGCAAATATTTGGTTTTGAATATTCGTTGTTTTGCACCAATTTCAAATTGATATATCTGTACGTTTATTTTCATAAAGTGAGATATAACTTTTTGAAATTATGTCTATGACATTTACCTATATCAGTGGATGGTTAGGTAAGGAGCATTAAATAGCGGTGTAATTCTTCATAACCATAGTACAGTTTTCAACCTACGACATACAGGGAATGAGTTATTAGACTCGGGGGACTTATACAGAGTATTGTATGTTGTCCAGTGTCCATTAGGACAGAGGGGTTGGTCCTCGTACTATATTCGGTTTACTTGTGACTTCTCTAGTTCTTAGACAAGTGTTTCGTAGAGACACAAGGTCTAAGTTTTGAGAAGTTATAGGTATATGAATAAAGTAGAGAACCAGGTGTTGCAAGTATCGGGATTCTTCAAGGTGATCGAAGATTTAGATACTTGTGTATGGTATTCAGTTAATAGTAATGATTAAGAGAACTTGCTTCTTTTTCAAGTTACTCATAATTGGAAGCACTCCTAAGTTGAGTAGCGCTGATCGGCCTTCTTCCATTTAGTTGACATGCACTGGAGATAGCTGCATGATTTCAATCTAGTTCCAATTAAATCAGTGCCTCTGTTTCTATATTGGATATAGAACGGTTCATATCTTAACGATGTTAAGGTACGGGGAGTTGTCCGGCTTATGGTTAAAACCAGACTCCGGATAACTCAAGGCACGTTTCCATAATGGCTGTTTGTGGGTTGACCCGGGCTATGACGTGGGTTGACTTTCTACCATCTGGAAGATCAATAATGATATTGTTCTAGACTCGCCACAATTTTAGTAAAATGGATTTTTTTTTCAGAAAACGGTAGTAGGAGTACGGTAGAACTGGAAGTGATTCCAGAACCGCAAACGATTACTGAAAATTTGATGAGAACCTAAAGATTCGATCCGGTTTGACATTCCATTGGCCACTCCGCAGATAAGGTGGGTAACCTCAGGCGCTCGAGAGATACTTCGGTAGTCTCAAGGACGGTGACAGGGAGGTTCTTGTTTACCCAGACTTGCCATTGCTGTTGTTCCAGGCTATGAGACCCGGCAGGAGGATGAGTATAGTGTCGTTCTGAACTAGCTTTAGAAGTGTACATGTATATGATTCTGCCAGAGGGTTGTCGTAGTCAGTGGGAGCAGCGGAAGCATTGGTGGACAAGTAGCTTATGTCTATTTATGGACTAAAGCAGATATAGCGGAGATAGATCATCAATTTCTGATGTGACAGTCATAGGTTTGACTTCATCAGAATAGGGGATGGATCTGTTAAGAAGGTAGTAGGGTGTAATGTCCTGGTATTTGGATGACATACACAGAATAGGAAGTGAAATTCCTATACTACGATCGGTTATACTTTGGTTGTCACACAGTTGTTTTTCCACAAAGGACATGGATTTCATATCAGATATTCTGGTTACTGGATCTATGGTTTTAGATCTAGATTTGGGTAGTTTCCCAATCTGGGTACTTAGACAGCATTCTAAAAGTGATTTAGAATGGACGACTCCTAGCACGGTAGTATACCTGCAGGTAATGGAGTCACCCTCTCTGAAGGTGTCTTATAGACTAAAGAGAAGAGGGATGTGCATGATTGACATATCACTTGCTTAGGCAATTGAGTCAATCATGAGATGTCAAGTACCACACCAGATGAAATATTTGCACGAGATGCAATAAGTTGATATTAATCCAATCCTGGAGAAACATTTGGAAGCAGTTTTAGAACAAAAGTAGATGTTCTAGGGATTTGATAACGGCAGCCTCTCTCGGGAGACGGTTATCATTCCAGGCTTCCAAGGTGACCTGGATGACAGAGTGGCTGTCAGAGTTGTAGTTTTCCCTCTGACGAGGGGCAGTAGTTTGGACAGGTGGTCCAAAAGGATACTGAGGGAGGCATGGCGCAGGATACTGATTAAGTTCAATTGACGATACAGTCTAAGAAGTTTGGATTTGGAGTTCATTTATGAACTAGGTCCCATCAGATATCCAGACATATTCTAAGACAGGTATTGCTCATTTTCGGGAGATGGGTTTCTCCACGAATTTGAGATTAAGAGAGACATAGAAAGAAACATCAGGGCGGATCTACTCACTGAGGCTATTCCTCGAACGCAATAGTTTCGCAAACGGGCTTTGTGAGACTGTTTAGTAGAGGAGTTGGGTGTTCGGTATCACACGGGCTGTGAGTACGCGACATCGCAATAATTAGCCTTGAGTGCAAGTGGGAGATTGTTGGAGATAGTGCCCTCAGAGTCAATTATTGGATCACAGGTACGTGATTGCAATGATTGAGGGAGGACCTATGCCGGTAGGACAGTCTTACTCAAGATGATAGTATGCTATCTGGTTTATCTTTATCATCGTGTACTGCTTTAGGTGACCTTAGAGGTCACTATTGCGTGTTGATAGAGCCCTTAGGATTCTTGCTTGACGGCCAGCAATATGATGGCGATCATATACATGGGAGCTGGGGTCTATAAGCACATCCTTAAAAGGTCCCTAGTCGTGGGAGTTTTCGAGACAGGGCATCGATACTCCAGAGTAGACTAGTGTATACAGTCGAGACCCCGACGAGGGGCGGTGGCCGGTCTCACAAAAAAACTGGTGTCAATTGGTTCACCTAAGATGTATACATGTGCTCATTGGGTTATGAGTACACCGGACAGGACTCGCCGGGAACATGCTAGTTGGTCTTATACCTGACGTCAGATAGCAGTTCCCTGGTAACATGTGTACAGGTTAGTTCATCGACTTGAGATCTTCATTTGTCTCGTGTGAGTTCCTACTGTACTTTGATTACTACACTACCACGGCTCAAAGGAGTCGTGCAAACAGGTTTTAGTTGGGTACAGTCCCGAGCCACATGGAGGCAGTGAGCGGATCTGCAGGGGTTCGTCTCTCCCGGTATTCGGGGTGAGGTCGCGCTGTGTCTAGGAGAGCCATTACACGAAGTCCTTGGCCAAGGCATGAGATTTACTGGTAGGTATTCCAGTAATATCTCAGGGTGTTCTGGGCTACACTCCGACACGACTTGTACCGCTTTTCGGGGTCTGACTTTTACCAGCCCCCTAGGCCCGCCATGCGATGCTCATAGACGAACGGACCGGACTGTACGGATATTGTCACTGACAGGCTCAGTAGGGTGTCAGGATGAGTTCGCTCATCGACCTCCCTTTTGGTCAATACTTGATAGCCCGTTATGTACGGCTAATATCTCTGACGTGCTGGTGGTTAAATCCATGGCCAAAGTATTGACGAGTCTTTAGAGTCCCCCACAGACAGTTTCTCAAGTTTCGGGCGAAACGTTGTAGAGGCCGTATGATATATAGCAGGGTTCGATCTTATACATGCGGTATTGCACGGATCATGATCGGACGAATCATACTAGTGGGCTTTGGTTTAAGCCGGATCCTAGTATTAGATTTGTTGGATTACTTTAGTATCATCACATTCGCATTCAGTCGGAATGCAGATGCAGCTATGTATATACAGGTGAGGGGTATCCTTGTGATCCGTCACGAGTTTACTTTAGATGTTGCCGGATCTTTTTGTTGGACCGAACATTTGGATTAATGTTTGGTTAATGGAAATTGTGAGCTAGAATTCATCATGCATTGCATTAAATGTGACATGGACATATAGATGACTCATGGTCTTATTTCTTGTGCACATGTCATATTTTTTGATTGATTTGGGTGTTGAAATGAGATGGGGAGAGAGAGGGGATGCCATGGTTGGAGTTTTAGTCTTGTAATTTTTGATATACACTCACTCTCTCACTCTCATTAGCAACATAACAACAAAAGAAAAGAAAAAGAAAAGCTCTTGTTCTTCTTCTTCTTCCTCTAGCTCATTGCTTCCATCAATGGCAACATTTTAACCTCTATCCAAAGCCATAGATGCAAGAGACAAAGTGATCACAACATTCTCTACTTCAACCTTGGGCACGTCGGCAAGCACACTTCGTGCCCGAGTTGCTTCGGACGAAACGGAAGCCCGTAAAACGACTTCTCAATGTGGTGCCCTTTCCGACGAGGAGATGAAGACCGAAGTTGCCGCGGGGAGATCGGGATGGTGGCCGAAGACCGAAAGACACCGATCGCTCGGTATAGCTCTCTACCCTTTCTCTAGTTAGCTAGAATTATGTTAATGGTTACGATCCGGATTTAAGTTTGCGGTAGCGCCGGTTTTAAAGTTAAAGAAAAATTTTCGTTTCCACATTTTGGCCTCGGAATGATGGCCGGGGCGCTGCCGTGCACTTACATACACTGGACAGGACTCATCGGGAACTGTTGGTGGGTATTATACCTATCGTCGGGTAGCAGTTCCCAGGTGACATGAGTACAGCTTAGTCCGTTGACTTGACACTGCTGCTTCGCCTCAAGTGTGTTCCCACTATACTTTGATTACTACCCTACCACAGCTCAATGGAGTGGTGCAAACAGATAGTAGTTGGGTGCAGTCCCGAAGCACTTAGAGGCAGTGGCGGTTAGATAGGATTAGTCTCTCCCGGTATTGGGGGTTGATATCGCGCTGTGTTCGGAAGGCCATTACACAAAGTCCTTGGCCAAGGTAAGCGAGATTTACTGATAGGTGTTCCAGTAGTTTCTCATGGTGTATTGGGCTACTCTCCGACACAACTTATACCGCTATTAGGGGTCTGACGATTACCGCCCCGTAGGCCCGATATGCGATACTCTTAGACGAACAGACCGGACTGTACAAAGATTGTCACATTCAGGGTCAGTAGGAGTTCGGATAGGTTTTCCTCATCGGCCTTCTTATCGACATCTACCTGGGGACCGTTACGTTCAGATAGTACCGCTTGCGGCCTGTGGTTAAACACACTGCCAGCGTAGTGTCGAGTCTTTAGAGTCCCACACAGAGAGTTTTCCTGCACTGGGCAAAAAGTGTAGAGGCTGTATGGTTTTACGGCAGGGCTTCAATCACTTACGTGCACTTGTGCGCGTATGATATTTGGGCGGATAATACTAGTGGGCTTTGGTTTAAGCCAGATCCTAGTATTATATTGATGGATCGGTTTCTTCTCTTTGTATTCGTGTTTCTCGGAACACGAATGCGGGTATGTATATACGGATGAGAGGAGCAAAGAAGGAGACACCTCATTAGGGTTTTGACCATTTACTTGATTAAAACAATTATGAGGTGGAGGAAAGTATTTTTTATTTTTTGTAAATGATTATTGAGACATGGCTACTAGTTTTGACTACTTGACTTTGTTTGACCTTTTGACTTGGCTTGACCACTTGACTTGGGTTGACTATTTGACTTGGATATTTTGTGAGCTAGATATTTTGGTGAGATATTTTTGGATTCCATGTGGATGGTCATGTCAAGAGTAGCCATCTCATTTTCATTTTGGATTATCATTTGAGAAAATACTTTCTCTTTCCTCAAGTGAGCTCTCATGCTAGCTCTTCTTCTTCTTCCTCACTAGAAAACCCTTAAGGTCTCATGAGTTGAGTAAATTGGGCTTTCAAGAGACAAATAAATCCATCTTCATACTCTATATCACCTAGGACATCAAGTTTAGCAATCTTGTTGCCCTAGTTACCTCGGTTTTGAGGTGGAGCTCGGACTATAGACTCTCGGGTGGATCATCTTCGACTCGAGGAGGCCGTAGAGGTTGCTACGATCCGGATCGATCCTTGGAGCCTACGTAGACAAGGAGGACAGCGATGAAGACCCGAAGGACATGTATCGTGAGGTATAACTTCGTATCCGAGTAGTTAAACCTTAAATAGTATGCTAGCAAAAGTTTATGAACGATCCTTGGTTCTAGTCGGTGTTGCGAAGCTCGTAAAAATCATTTTTTGCAAATTCCGCCTCCCCGAGAACACGTGGGGTGCGCGACATCAACTTACAGTGGTATCATAGCCTCTCATAAATCTTAGATAGCTTGTAGAGATGTTAGAATTCCGCCGTTTTTTGTCGCGCAAAAACTGCCGAAAAACAGTTTTCAAAAGTGAAGTTTTGAGTTGTTTGCACACCCCGCGGGCTCACGGTTTGAACCGAGAAGCCGCGGGGTGGAGAGTGCGCACCCTGGGGACACCCCGAGAGGGACCGAATGGCTGGGCCCACTCTCCAAGACCACCACAAGGTGGTCTTGGCGGTGGGGACCCGAAACTGCCCCACTATAGGCAGTTTTGGGTCTGCCTCACCCCCTGGCCACCTCGTGGTGGCCTCTGGGGTAGGGTACCCCCTCTAGGCCCCTCCCAACTCGAAGTTAATTTCGTCCTCTAACTCTCCGCGAAGATTCGGGAGGGTTTCGAGTTCGTTTCGACTCCCAGATTGGCTCAAAACTTTCAGCTTTGGAACTTTAGCTCGCTGGATTTTCAAGTCTTTGAAAATTGTTTAAGTTTGCTAATTGCGTGTGGAATTCTAATGTCGTAGTAAATTTACAAGCTTTGTGATGTATATATGTATTTTGAAACGTCGACTAATTGCTATACGTCGATTAGTCGGGGTTGCACATGTCCATGATGGTGCTGTGATGGTTTATGTATATGAACTTGTTGCATCATCGTGGATGAATAGCCGGGGATGTGAGATGAGGGTTTTCATTCTTTCATTCGATGTAAAATTTGTAAAGTGATGTAATATAATTTTTGCGGGGCACATCCGGGTTGAGGTTGTAGCCACCATTGTATTATTTCTTTTACTGTTTTTCCTCTTAGGATAGACCCAAGGTGGGGTGCACAAACTACCAGGAACTTTGAAGTGCCGAGTGGCCTACTCACTTTGTTGAGGGAGGTTGCTTCACTTCGGGTATTTGGCGGGTAGTTTGCCGCACCCGTAGGTGTCTAGGGTGGGGTTTGGCTATTCATCACGACCATGGAATCTGTCTTTCGTTACAGGCTCAAACGAAACGCGGAATTCCCAGTATATCCAATGTGTTCATCTGTGATCTGGAATGCCTATCATTGAGTCTGACGAATGGATATTATTATATATGTATTATATAATAAACGTTGCTTATGTTTTGCATCCGCGCTAGTCCAGCCCCCGCTCTGCCGTTAGTTAAGTAACCTAACGGGTGATGACGGGGCCCCGTGGCGAATGCGGATGGCATAAGTGTACACTGTATTTTCATTGTTTTCTGCAATGGTAGGTTAATTGATGGGACTGCATTACATTAATGCAAAGAAAACAAACCAAAGCTGAATCGTTGGAACAAATTTTAAAAACCACTCGGTTATTTTAAAACAGGAGACTTTTAAATGCGGAGCTTAAACCACTCCTTTTAAAAACTATCAAGTTCCTTCGATTATATCAAGTTCACTACGTTCACGGTTTCGCCAAAACCATTCGTAGCCCTCCGTCATTTCATATGAATAGTCAGTAGTATTCAAGCTATGTATGTTGGCCTTCGTCAAGGCATAGTGATTGGTAGCTGCTGGATATTCATCTGTAGCATAGATAGATGCATTGGTTTGGGACAGTCGTACTACTATTTTGGCCTTCGTCAAGGGTATGTGCGGGTGGGTTCAAATTAACCTGGACAATGACGGGTAGAACATGACATGTGACTTATGATATGTTGGCCTTCGTCAAGGTCATAAGAGCATGGGGCAGAAATCCACATCGGGAGTTTCTAAAGAAACTAAAACTTGCTAGTGCTGCATACCATTTGGAGTGTGATAATATTGGTAGGATTCCTTCAGGATTATCACACGATAATATTTGGATCCCGATCCTACTGTCAGTATCCGCTACTCCTCGGGAGATTCTTTACTTAACGATCAATGCTATAAACCAAGTAGGTGTCTAGAACAGTGTTAGCGGGGCTACGGCTCCAGGGAAAAGAGGTTTTGTAATTAAGGAACTTCGCAAAAGCGTTGGAAAACCTCCCTCGAAGTACCGACACTAGCCTGGCCAAACGGTTAAGCAAGTATTATACGGTGAGATCAATCCTGACTAATTCTTCTTTTATGGTTTGAGGAAGGATTTGAGAAACAGTGGGAGCCATCCTGTTTAGATAAATTAAAAACCAATCTAAACTTGCAAGAGCATCATGCTGAGTGTATTCTTCTCTCTCTCCTAAATTGATGCAACCAGATGACCAGATTAGGTTACAGATAGATAATAAAATGACTGAGTTATACTATATTGACTGGCAAAGGTTTGTCCAGATGTCCATTACCTATGACAAGCTGGACCACCTCATTACTACTCAAGCCCCCGCCGTCCCAGGTCCAGTTTCCACCGTCGCGGATAAGGATATCCTTAAGACAAGAGAAAAAGAACTGTGCGAATACCAAGTGCCTCGTGTTGGCCTCAGTTGATGGTGTATACCAGAGGCAGCACGAGAAGATGGCTTAGTTTCTATCTTCCTCCATAACAATGTTTTATATGGAGAGCAATCCCGTATCACAAGATATGATACCTCGAAGGAATTGCTTCAAGCAAGGTTGGCTGTCGGGTCATCTGTAGGGGACCACGTCCTTACAATGATTAGCTATATTAAAAAGCTCATGGACTTGGAGACCACGTTGGAGAACGAGTCATATGCTAACTTGATTCTACAGTCCCTACCTCCTACTTAAGTCCAGGGGAAGAAAGTTATACTTCCAGTTGAGGGCACCCTGAAGGAAGCCAGGGAGACACCCGCTCTGCTTATTGGGGAATCTTCCTCTTCTGATCTAAGGTGGATGCCAAGGTTGAGAAGAAGAAGACCTCCACAAAGCCGATAAGCGGTTTCGGTAAGGTAGAAGAAAAGGGAAGGGCAAAAGTTTCGGGGTTAACTGTAGGGAAGGAGGGATGTTCCTATTGTTACGGGAAAGGGCATTGGCAGAAGGGATGGAGGGCTTGGAAATCCAGAATCCAGGATCCGAAGCATGTTGTGGCTTCGACTTCGGGTATGTTAATGATTGGAAACAGTCCGTCAATTAACTCTACTTTCTGGGTACAAGATACCGGATCAGGATCTCATATCTGTAATTCATTACAGGCTTTGAGAAACCGTAGAGTTATCAGGGCAGGTGATATGACTCTCAGGGATGCTAACGGATTGAGCATGGACACTGTATCCGTAAGGTATATCACCTAGAATCTACAAGTGGGCAGATATTGATTCTACATAACTGTTTGTGTGTACCAAGTCTAGTATGTAAGCGATGTGGTTCACATCCACCTAAATCAAAGTTTGATTGGGTCAGGTACACTAGAGGACGGTATATATTGAATCAAGCTCAGGTTTTCAAACGTCCAGAACACACTTAAAAGAAATTCTCCAGAATTAAATAAAACTTTCTTATGGTATTGTAGACAGAGTCACATCAATGAAACACGGTTGTCGAAGTTACATAGAGAGGGATATTTGGATCTGTTCGAATATCAGTCTTATGCAACTTGTCAATCTTGTCTCATAGGAAAGATGACAAAGTCTCCGTTCACTGGACACGGAGTAAGAGCAAGCGAGCTTTTGGGACCCATACACAGCGACGTGTATAGTCTAATATCTATAGATACACGAAGTGATTATTCCTATTTCATTACTTTTACGGATAATTTCTCTAGGTTAGGACATGTCTTCTAATGAAGCATAAATCCGAGACCCTTTGAAAAATTCCGGGAATATAAGAATGAAGTGGAAAAACAAACAGGCAAAAGTATCGAGACACTGAGATCTGATCGACATGGTGAAAACTTAAATTGCCGAGTTCCTGGATTACCTAAAAGAGAATGGAATTCCCTCTCAGCTTACTCCTCCATACACACCACAACACAACGGTGTATAGGAAAGGTGGAACAGAACCCTATTGGATATTGTTCATTCCATGATGAGTAACGCTGAGTTGCCGTGATCCTTCTGAAGTTATGCACTAGAATAAGCTGCATATCTTTTGAATAAGGTTCCTACCAAGACTGTGCCTACCACACCATATCAGATGTGGAGTGGGAAGAAACCCTATCTTCAGTATTTTAAGATATAGGGATGTCCAGCTTATGTTGAAAAGCAGTATACGGACAAGCTCGAGGCACGCTCAGTACTGTATAGGTTTGTGGGATACCCAAAGAACTCCATGGGGTATCTTTCCTATTATGCAGAGGAACAAAAGGTTTGTGTTCCTCGTCATGCCCACTTTTTAGAAAATCAATTTTTTGTAAAAGGAAATAGTGGGAGCGCAATAGAACTGGAAGAAATTCCAGAACCACAAACTATTACTGAAAGTATGGTAGAACCAGAGGTTTTAAAAGAACCGGACATCCCTACTCCAATCCGCAGGACTAGTAGGCAGTCTCATCCGCCCGAGAGTGTTTTCTCATAGACGGGGATCGAGAGGATTGCATCATTGACAATGATGAGCCAGCTAGCTTCCAGTAAGCCATTCAGAGTGGTGACTCGGTAAAATGGCTGGATGCAATACGGACCGAAATGGAGTCCATGTACACCAACAAAGTATGCACTTTGAACATTGATCCAGAAGGGGTAAAACCCGTAGGCTGCAAATGGATCTTCAGAAAGAAGATTGGTGTAGATGGATAGGTTGAAACCTATAAGGCTAGACTTGTTGCAAAAGGTTTTCGTCAAAGACCTGATTTGGACCATGATGAAACCTTTTCTCCATTGTCTATGCTCAAATCCATTTGGATCCTTCTTGCCATTGCTGCCTTCCAAGATTTTGAGATCCGGCAGATGGATGTAGAGACGGCTTTTCTAAATGGTAATTTGGAAGAGTGCGTCTATATGGATCAGCCAGAGGGTTTCTATCAGAGTGGGAGCAGCAGGACAATGTGCAAGTTACTTAAGTCTATTTATAGACTAAAGCAGGCATCGCGGAGTTGGAACTTCTGTTTTTATTGAGACAGTCAAAGAATTCGACTTTATCAAAAATCCAGATGAACTATGCATTTATAGTAAGATTGTAGCAAGAACTGTGGAATTCCTCGTTGAGTACGTGGATGACATTCTCTTGATAAGAAATGATATTCCTATGCTACAATCAGTCAAAGGATTCTTGTCACAGAGGTTCTCCATGAAAAACCTAGGTGATACCAATTACATTCTGGGAATCCAGATCTATCGCGATAGATCAAAGAGGATGGTGAGACTTTTACAGTCAAGGTACAACAACACCATACCAAAAATATTTAGTATGGACGATTCTAAGCGCGGTAGTCTACCGGCTTGTCACGGAATCACCTTCTCCAAAGAGATGTCTTCCAAGACTGATTTGGAAAGGGCTCGCATGTCAATTATACCCTACGCTTCTGCGGTAGGCTCTATAATGTATAAGATGTTGTGTACCAGACCAGATATAGCTTACGCACTAAACGTGGTAAGCCGGTATCAGTCAAACCCAGGGGAGAAGCACTGGGAAGCGGTAAAGAACATTCTCATGTGCCTAAGAAGGATTAAGGAGATGTTCTTGGTGTATGGCGGAAAAGGACCTCCAGATCGAGGCCTTTGCTAACTCCAGCTTCCAGAGTGATAAGAATGACTCCAAGTCCATGTCAGGTAATGGCTTTACCCTCAGTGGAGGGGCGGTCTGTTGGAAGAGCTCCAAGTAGGACACCGTTGCAAACTCGACGATGGAAACGGAGTAGTTAGCTGCATGAGACGCCGCAAAAGAGGCAGTCTGGATATAGAAGTTCTTAATTGAACTTCAGGTGGTTCCTTCCATTTGTTGGTCCAATACTTTAGTATTGTGACAACATAAGGCGCTATAGCTTTAGGGAAGGAACCCAGGTCCCATCAGAGATCCAGACATATCTTGAGGCGGTACCACCTGATCAGGGAGATGGTTGATCCCCAGGGGATCGAGGTGAGGAGAGTAGATACGGAGAACAACACTGCAGATCCACTCACAGAAGCCATCCCTCAGACAATGTTCGAGAGGCTATTTGAGATCTTCGGTCTGCGATATGCCAGTATATGGCCTTAGTACAAGTGGGAGATTGTTAGTGATATATGCCCTAGAGGCCATTATTGTATCATATTGGATTGTATATTACTTAATAGAAGCTGGGGATATACACGAATATAGTAACAGTCTTGCTCGAAATGGTAGTATGCTACCTGGTTTGTTTCTACCTCAATATGTGCATGTGTTTTCATAGCATATCGCTTATACATATTGGTAGAGCCCTTAGGATCTTTGCTTGATTACCAGCGTTGTGATGGCAGTCACACTAGTGGGGGTTGGGTAGTCTATAAGCACATCATATACATGTCCGTAGTCGTAGGATTATCGAGACGTGGCATCGATACTCCACAGTAGACTAGTGTATACGCTTCTCATCCCAGCAGGGAAGATGGTCTGTCCTAAAGCCATCAGTACGTCGTACTGGAGATAGTATGCAGGTGCTCATTAGGCTATGAGTACACTGGACAGGACTCGTCGGGAACTGTTGGTGGGTATTATACCTATCGTCGGGTAGCAGTTCCCAGGTGACATGAGTATAGCTTAGTCCGTCGACTTGACACTGCTGCTTCGCTTCAAGTGTGTTCCCACTGTACTTTGATTACTACCCTACCACGGCTCAATGGAGTAGTGCAAACAGGTAGTAGTTGGGTGTAGTCCCGAAGCACTTGGAGGCAATGGCGGTTAGATAGGATTCGTCTCTCCCGGTATTGGGGGTTGATATCGCGCTGTATTCGGAAGGCCATTACACAAAGTCCTTGGCCAAGGCAAGCGAGATTTACTGGTAGGTGTTCCAGTAATTTCTCAGGGTGTATTGGGCTACTCTCCGACACGACTTATACCGCTATTATGGGTCTGACGATTACCTCCTCTAGGCCCGATATGCGATACTCTTAGACGAACAGACCGGACTGTACAAAGATTGTCACATTCAGGCTCAGTAGGAATTCGGATGGGTTTTCCTCATCGGCCTTCTTATCGACATCTACCTGGGGATCGTTACGTGCAGCTAGTACCGCTTGCGGCCTGTGGTTAAACCTACTGCCAGCGTAGTGTCGAGTCTTTAGAGTCCCACACAGAGAGTTTCCCTGCACTGGGCAAAAGGTGTAGAGGCCGTATGGTTTTACGGCAGGGCTTCGATCACTTACGTGCACTTGTGCGAGTATGATGTTCAGACGGATAATACTAGTGGGCTTTGGTTTAAGCCAGATCCTAGTATTATATTAATGGATCGGTTTCATCTCTTTGTATTCGTGTTTCGCGGAACATGAATGTTGGTATGTATATACGGATGAGAGGAGCAAAGAAGGAGACACCTCATTAGGGTTTTGACCATATACTTGATTAAAACAATTATGAGGTGGAGGAAAGTATTTGTTATTTTTTGTAAATGATTATTGAGACATGGATACTAGTTTCGACTACTTGACTTTGTTTGACCTTTTGACTTGGCTTGACCACTTGACTTGGGTTGACTATTTGACTTGGATATTTTGTGAGCTAGATATTTTGGTGAGATATTTTTGGATGCCATGTGGGTGGTCATGTCAAGAGTAGCCATCTCATTTTCATTTTGGATTATCATTTGAGAAAATACTTTCTCTTTCCTCAAGTGAGCTCTCATGCTAGCTCTTCTTCTTCCTCCTCACTAGAAAACCCTTAAGGTCTCATGAGTTGAGTAAATTAGGGTTTCAAGAGACAAATAAATCCATCTTCATACTCTATATCACCTAGGACATCAAGTTTAGCAAGTTTGTTGCCCTAGTTACCTCGGTTTTGAGGTGGAGCTCGGACTATAGACTCTCGGGTGGATCGTCTTCGACTCGAGGAGGCCGTGGAGGTTGCTACGATCCGGATCGATCCTTGGAGCCTACGTAGACGAGGAGGACAGCGATGAAGACCCGAAGGACATGTATCGTGAGATATAACTTCGTATCCGAGTAGTTAAACCTCAAGTAGTATGCTAGCTAAAGTTTATGAACGATCCTTGGTTCTAGTCGGTGTTGCGAAGCTCGTAAAAATCATTTTTTGCAAATTCCGCATCCCGGCTAACACGTAGGGTGTGCGACATCGACTTACAGCTCGTTGGTTTCTATTGAAATTTTAGGTTCAACCAAATCGTCAGTATTTTTTTGTAGCTCTGAAATTTCTTCCAGCTCTACCGTATGGCCAACAGTATCATTTGTAAAAAATTCATCTTCTAAAAATGTGGCGTACTGAGAAACAAACACTCTTTGTTCCTCCTTATGGTAGAAAAGATACCCATATGAATGTTTGGGATATCCCACAAATTTTCAAAAAACCGATTGTGTCTCGAGTTTGTCTGGATTCTGCTTTTTAACAAAAGCTAAGCAGGACAACCCCATATCTTAACTCGTTTAACAGATGGTCTCTTCCCATACCATATCTCATATGGAGTGGTAGGCACGGTTTTGGATGGAACCCTATTTAATAGATATATTGCAGTCTCCAATGCATGCCCCCAGAACAAAAGTGGTGGCTCGGCATCACTCATCATCGAACGTACCATATCTAATAGGGTACGATTTCTCCGTTATGACGCACCGTTGTGCTGTGGTGTGTATGGAGGAGTGAGCTGAGAGAGAATCCCATTCTCTTTCAGGAAATCTAGGAATTCTGTACTTAGGTACTCTCCTCCTCGATCTGATCGATGTTTCTTGATAATCAACCCAGTTTGTTTTTCTACTTCAAGTTTATACTCCTTGAATTTTTTGAAAGCTTCATACTTATGTTTCAACAGGAACATGTGTCCAAATCTTGAGAAATTATCAATAAAAGTTATGAAGTATGAAAAACCATTTCTTGCATGTGTAGACATTGGTCCACATACATCACTATGTATGAGGCCTAAGAGTTCAGAAGCTATCTCTCCGTGTCCAGTAAATGGATTTTTGGTCATTTTACCCTTGATACAAGACTGACAAGTCGCATAAGATTTATATTCAAAATGGTTTAAATATCCATCTTTATGTAACTTGGTTAGTCTTGTTTCGTTAATATGACCAAGTCTACAATGCCAAATGAAAGCTTCATTTATGTCTGAAATCTTCCTTTTGTTTGTGTGTTGTATGTTAAAAACTGTGTGTTGATTCAGGACGTAGATCCCGTTATTTAATGTACCATACCCAATCAACTGTTGATTTAGGTTAATGTTCATAACATTACTTTGTAACACAAAATTATATCCTTCATTGTCCAAAAGAGATACAGATATTATGTTACACAACATGCTTGGTACAAAATAACATGGGTTCAAAACTAATATACATCCTGATAGTAAACCAAGGTGATACTCTCCCACTGATACAGCATGTACATTCGAACCATTCCCAACTCGGAGAGTGTGATCACCTATCTTCAACACCTTGCTATTTCTCAATCCCTGCACACAATTGAAGATATGAGATCCTGACCCGGTATCTAATACATAGGAAGCAGGGTTGATTGAAAAACAATTTTCAGTAACAAACACACCTGAAGTGGAAACATCAGCATGGTTCTTCTTCTTGAGATCAGCGAGGTACCTAACGCAGTTTCTCTTCCAGTGCCCAGTCTTGTGGCAGTAGAAGCGTTCCCCTTTTCCCGATGCCGCAGCCCCTGACTTGTTTTTCCCCGGTGCCTTTTTCACTCCTCCTCTCGGTTTAATGGGTTTCTTCTTCTTCTTTCCCTTAGCTATAGCTTTCGGGATGGAAGAGAAAGATGGCCCAGCAACAAGAGAGGGAGTATTCGCTACTTTTAGCGTGCTCTCTACACTCCTCAACATATTGAGAAGTTTAGGATGTGACTTCTCCAGATTGTGCATGTTGAAGTTCACTATGAACTGAGCAAAGGCATGGGGGAAGACTGTAGAACTATATCAACATACTGTTCATTCTTCATTGTCCATCCCAGGTCCTCTAGTTCTTCAATAAGACTTATCATCTTCAATACATGATCACCTACAGACGTGCCAGCAGCCATCCTCATCTGAAACAACTTTCTAGATGCCTCGTAATGGAGAGTACGAGATTGCTCCCCATACATATCCTTTGTATGGAGATAGATGGATTGTACATCGATCTTCTCGTGCTGCTTCTGATGTTCGTTGTCCATCGAAGCAAGTGCAAGGAATTTGGCTGTGGCGCAATCTATATCCCATGTTTTGCGGATTTCCTTATCCGCAATAGAGGAATCAGGGCCTGGGAAGGGAGGGGCTGGATCAGTAAGGATGTATGCAACTTTGTCATATGTAAGGGCAATATTTACGTTCCTCAGCCATTCTTTATAGTTTGGTCCGGTGAGTTTATTTTTGTCTAATAGAAGCTTAAGTCCCGACATTGGTATCTGCCATTAGGAGAGAAAAGAAAACACTCAGCGATTGCTCTTGCATGATTAGATTGGTTATTAATCTTATCTAATCGATGTCTCCCACTGCTTTTTATCAAATTTTCCTTCAAACCTTAAAAAGAAAATTAGCTAGGATTAACTACATTCTACAAGTTCACTAACCGGTCAGCCAGGCAAGTGTCGGTACTCCAAAGGAGGTTCCCCGTGCTTTCGCACGGACCTAATTAAAATAAACCTCGTTTCCCTAGAGGCATAACCCCGTTGACACCTTTCTAGACACCTACTGGATTATCTAATTGTAAAGTGTAAAACTCTCCTGGGAGTAACTATTACTCACAGTGGGATCGAGATCCAACTATCAAATAGAAGGTATGCAATCTCATTGCAAATTCCAACACTTGAAATTCCCGATATGGTTTTTACCCCTAGTATCTTATGACCTTAACTATGGTCAACAAATCATAAGCACTAGTCAAGTTCTACCCATCATTTCGTGATTGATTTAGACCCACCCGTATGACCCTTAACTATGGTCAACAAAGTCATATGAATGTCCTAATCGATCGCATCTTATGCTTTGTAGGAAGACATCACTTAGCTACCATACACTACGTCTTAACTATAGTCAACAAACGTAGAATGAATACTAAGTACTCTACTTCCTAAAATGGCGGAGGGCTACAAATGGTTTTGATGAAAACCTTTAACGTAATGAACTTGATATCGTTGTAGAATCTAGTGATTTGAAAAGGAGTGGTTTGAGCTCCGCTTAAAAATCGAGTGGTTTTTCAGAAACAAACCGAATAGCTTTTGCTAAAGAGGTCACTCCTGGTGAAGGGATCTCGGCTCTTTCCTCATCTAATGAGGTGCTGGATATTCATCAAGGAATACCACTATGTAAAGCAAGAGCTAAAGAGGCTATCATGATAAACCGAGTGGGTTGTAGCATTTGCTAGTTTTTCTAAAGAGGTCACTCCCGGTGAAGGGATCTCGGCTCTTTCCTCATTGAATGAGGTGTTGGATATTCATCAAGGAATACCGCTATGCAAAGCATTAACTAGAGCTACCTTTTTGAAAAAAATTTATTCTACAACATCTTTAGGTTTCTTCACTTAACATTAATCTCATCAATGTTTTCCCATCATTTAACCTTATCATTGCAGAAAAGAAACGAAAATAGAACGTAAGCTTATGCCATCCGCATTCGCCACGGGGCCCCGTCATATACCGTTAGGTTACTTAACTAACGGCAGAGCGGGGGCTGGACTAGCCCGGGTGCAAAACATAAGCAACGTTTATTATATATCTCATATATAAATAGCCATTCGTCTCACGCAATAATAAGCATTCCAGATCACAGATGAATATATTGGATATACTAGGAATTCTGTGTTTCGTTTAAGCCCTGAACGAAAGATAGAATCCACGGTCGTGATGAATAGCCAAACCTCATCCTAGACCCCTATGGGTGTGGCAAACTACCCGCCAAATTCCCGAAGTGAAGCAACCTCCCTCAATAAAATGAGTAGGCCACTCGGCACTTCAAGAACCCGGTAGTTTGTGCACCCCACCTTGGGTCTATCCTAGGAGCAAAAATAGTAAAAAGAAATAATACAACGGTGTCTATAACCTCAACCCGGATGTGCCCCGCAAAATAATATTACATCACTTTTACAAATTACAAGAATGAAAGAAAAGAAAAACACTCTTCTCACATCCCCCCGGCTATTCATCCATGACGATCCAACACATTCATATACACATACCATCACATGATACACATATTTGCAACCCCCACTAATCGTCGTATAGCAATTAGTGGACGTTTCAAACACATATCAAACAAACATAGAAAACCCGATTAGCCAAATACTTAGAATTTCGATCGATGATCTAAAACCGTGTCAACGCTTTGCACAATCCGGTACACAAACAACTTTGTGTAAAAACCACATATGCCATAAACCATATTTCCACATTTAAGACAGACTGGAGAAAAACGAGTCAACTCGTCCTACACTCGGCCGCGGAACGGCGGCCAAACACTGAGTTTGGCCGCGGTTCCACGGCGTTCTTGGCGAGTTGGGTCCTCGTTTTTCTATAGTATTCATAAAAAACCCTGCTTGTATTTTTAAGGCCTATGAAAAGATTTTTTGAACACATTAAAAAATTGACAGCAAGCATGGACAGAAAATTGATTTCGGGCAAAAAATCCATCGATCGAAGTTCTAAAAATTTGCTAACAAGCTAGTTATAGTATAGTTAGGCTCTGATACCATGTTAGTAGATGTTGCACACCCTCACAACACTTGTGGGGAGGCAGAAGTAGCAAACAATAATTTTGAAGTATACAACATCGACTTTTATCCCGGATCATATACTAAACCATAACTAGTAACCCTATCTAGGAGTTTTAGCTACTTGATAGGGGTTATACCTTAGTGAATCGGTCCTTCGGGTCTTCTTTCTGCTGTGCCTCTAGGTTCCTTGGGTGTTTGAGAAGATCTCGATCTCCGGTCACCTTTAGGACATAGATGATCCACCCGAGAGCTTTGGATCAAGCTTCAACCTCTTCTAAAGAGGTAACTAAGAAGTCAAGCTTGCTAAGAGAGACTACTTAGATGATGTAGAGTTAATCTAGAGGATTAATTGATCTCAAAAACCTATGTTTCACAACTCATGTGAAGGTTTAGGTTTTTGCTTGAGGGAGGAGATAATTTGGAGAGAGAATGTGTATGTGAGAATGAGAGAATAATGAACTAGGTCAAGGGTAATGAAAGAATGGCTAAGGAATATGAATTATTGAAGCATGGATTATTTTTATCAAATATAATCAACCATACTTCAATAGTTCATCCAAATGAATACAATATTCATTTAACCATGCTTTCAACCATGCTTGGAAAAGTCTCCAAATTCCACCTCATCAATTTTATTTTCACAAAATAAAAATCCATATATGAGGTTTCTCCTTCTAGAATGTATTCTTGTACAATTACAAGAATCCCCCCTCACTGTATACCGTATAAATATACCCTTATTCGTATTTCGAAAAATACGAATACAATAAGATACCAATAATCCAATAATATAATACCGGTATCCGGCTTAAAACAAAGCCTGCCAGTATTATCCTTCCGAACATCATTCGTGTAGCCAGTACACTTATATGATCGAAATCCTGCCGTATCACCATACGGCCTCTACATCGTTTCTCCTGAACCAGGGAACCCTCTGTATGGGACTCTAAAGACTCGACATTACGCTGGCAGTAGGTTTAACCACAAGCCCGTCAGCGGCACTAACTGTGCGTAACGGCTACCCAGGTACATGTCGAAAGAGGTGGCCGACGAGCGAACTCATCCTAACCCCAACGAGCCTATGAGTAACACTTACCGTACAGTCTGATCTCTTCGTCTGATATGTCGCATATGAAGTCTAGGGGTGGTAAACGTCAGACCCCAGTAACTTGATAAGTCATGCTGATGTGTGGCTCATAACGCTTCGAGAAACTACTGATAACTCTTATCAGTAAATCCCATCAACCCTGGCCCGGGATTTGCTGATATAGCCAATCAAGCATAGCGCGACATCAACTCCCTATACCGAGAGAGACGAAACCCCTCCTATCGCTCACTGCCTCCATGTGACTCAGGACTGTACCTAAAGTCCACCCGTTTGCACGACTCTGGTGAGCCGTGGTAGGGAGGAAATCAAAGCACAGTGGGAATCACACAAGACTCTATGACAATCTCGGGTCTACAGACTAACCTTTACAAGTATCACCAGAGAACAGCTATCTGACGATAGGCATATATACCATCTAGGAGTTCTTGGCGAGTCATGTTCGATGTACCCATTCTCCAATGAGCACCTGTGTACAATCTTTGATGTCAAACACCAATGGTTATGGGATCAACCATCGCCCACAGGGTCAAGAAACGTACACACTAATCTACTCTGGAATATCGATGCCCTATCTCGATACTCCCTCGACTAGGAACTGTTAAAGGATGTGCTTCTAGACTACACAAGCCCCACTAGTATGATCTACATCATAATCCTGGTAGTCAAAGCTATATCCTAAGGGCTTCATCAACATGTATACAAGATATGAAATACAACACATCACATGTTAAGATGAAGATAAACCAAATAGCGTACTATCATTTTGAGCAAGATTGTTTCTGTACATTTATATCCCTAGCATCATATACAATACAGGCCTATAGGGCATACATATCCAACAAAACGTTGGGTAGCAATAATGAACATAGGTGGATGTTCTTGGTATATGGTAACGGCAGCCTCCTTCAGGAGGCGGTTATTATTTCAGACTTCCAAGGTGACCTGGATGACAGAGTGGCTGTCAGAGTTATAGTTTTCCCTCTATTGAGGGGCAGTATGTTGGACAGGTGGTCCAAGCGGATACTGAGGATGGCATGGCGCACGATACTGATTAAATTCAGTGGATGATACGGTTTAAGAAGTTTGTTGGATTTGGAGTTCATTTGTGAACTGGGTCCCATCAGATATCCAGACAAATTCTAAGACAGGTATTACTCATTTCGGGAGATAGTCTTTCTCCGTGAAGTTGAGATATAGAGAGATAAAGATAGAAACGTTGGAACGGATCCAATCGCTGAGGCTATTTCTCGAACGCAATAGTTTCATAAACGAGTTTTTCGAGACTGATTAGTAGAGAAGTTGGGTGTTCGGTATCACAGGGGCTGTGAGTATGCGACACCATAATAATTAGCCTTAAGTGCAAGTGGGAGATTGTTGGCTATAGTGCCCTCAAGTCAATTATTGTAATCGCAGGCACGCGATTGTGATGATTGAGGGATGACCTATACGGATATAACAGTCTTACTCGAGATGATAATATGTTATCTGGTTTGTCTCTGTCATCATGTACATGTATTATGTGGTATTACAGATCACTATTACATGTTGATAGAGCCTATAGGATTCTTGCTTGACTACCAGCATTATGATGGAGATCATATACGTAAGATCTGGGTGGTCTATAAGCACATCCTTAAATTTCCCTAGTCGAGAGAGTATCGAGACTGGGCATCGATACTCCTGAGTAGACTAGTGTATACTTTTCGAGACCCTGACGAGGGGCGGTGGCCGGTCTCACAAGCCATTGGTGTCAGTTAGTCACCTAAGATAGTATACAAGTGCTCATTGGGTTATGAGTACACTGGACGGACTCGCCGGGAACATGCTAGTTGGTATTATACCTATTGTCATATAGCAGTTCCCAAGTGACATGAGTACAGGTTAGTCTGTCGACCTGAGATCATCATTTGTCTCGTGTGAGTTCATACTGTGCTTTGATTACTACCCTACCATGGGTCAAAGGAGTCGTGCAAATAGGTTTTAGTTGGGTACAGTCCCGAGCCACATGGAGGCAGTGAGCGGATTGTTAGGGATTCGTCTCTCCCGATATTGGGGGTTGATGTCGCGCGGTGCACGGGTGGCCATCACCAGAAATTCTTGGCCAAGGTAAACGAGAATTACTGATTTGGATCAATAGTTTCTCAGTGGGTGATGGGCTTCAGACCGACACGAAATATCGCGTTATTAGGGGTCTGACTTTATCCACCCCCTAGACCCGATATGCGATACTCTTAGATGAACAGACCGGACTGTATGGATATTGTCATGGATAGGCTCAGTAGGGGTTCGGATGAGTTTTCTTGCCGGCCTTCCTTTCGCTCAATACCTGGGTAGCCGTTATGTACAGCTAGTGTGGCTGACGTGCTTGTGGTTAAACCCACTGTCAGCGTATTGACGAGTCTTTAGAGTCCCATGCAGAGGGTTTTCCTGGTTCTGGAGAAACAATGTAGTAGCCGTATTAGATACGTGCAGGGTTCCGATCGATTGATTGTACTATATACCTGGACTTTCGATCAGACAGTTGATATTACTAGCCAGCTCGGGTTTTGAGCCGGATTATTAAATCAGGTGTTGATTTAATAATTTACGTATATGTATTTCGATATGTATATTCTAGTATTATGTTCTTTGTGTTATTCTATCTCTTCGGGTATTCGTATTTCGGCACGAATACAGGTATGTATATACAGTAGAGTGTAATCCGTATTTTTTACAGATAACATTCTAGAAGGTGTACACCTCATTTTGGATTTATCCATTTATCATAAATGGATAATGAGGTGGAAAAGGAAAAAGGAGAGTATGGTGAGAACCATGCTTGAATAGTGTTGACAAATGAATTGTCAATTCATTTGTGCTCACTATTCAAGTATGGTTGCATTTTAAAAATTGGAAAAATGAGTTTGATAAAACCATGCTTCATGGTTTTCTCTCTAAAATGGCTGGTTCATTATTTTTTAGATGAAAAAACACTCTTACCATTAGCTTCACTCTCCTCTTTCTTTTCTTGAGTTCCTCCACCTTCATCTTCAACCTCCTCTTTACAATCTCATGTGTTGAGAATCAAGAGAGGAGATGAGGAAAAGATACACTTGGAACACTCCACTACATCCTAGGCATTTTAGACTAGCCATCTAGAATCCCTAGTTGCTTCACTTGATCTTTTATTTGGAGATAGAGCCATGAGCCACATCCCTCAGGTGGATCATCTTCGACGGAAGAAGACCGGCGGCCAAGCTCGATCCAAAGGACCTTAAGGACCTAAGGGAGATGGTGGAAGACCGAAGGATATGGTTCGTTCGGTATAACACTCTATCACAGTAGTTAGACTCCTTTATATTACTAGTTTCATGTTTGGATTCGATTCTAGGTAGATGTTTCTAGCGCCAAGTTCTTTAAACACCAAAAATTTTGTTCCGCAATCGGCCATGGTAGATGGCCAGGGTGCTAGGAACCCCAATAGCATGCAAATCCGGGACTCTAGTGGAGTCAAGGCTGGCAAAGCTGTGAAAATGCGTGTATGGTTATCCGCCTTTCCGAACAAGGAATAAGTAAAAGAATGCCAGTGCTGAAGCGTCACTTACCTACGGCCACAGAAGGCAGATCTGAGAGATCCCCAGGCCCATCAAGAACTTAAACTTCGTCATCAGCCTCTAGGACCGTGGTTTAAAATAAAGGGGCACATCAGCATCATCATGAAAATATAAAACGGAAAGGCAAATGAATACCAACCTTGGCCAGAGGAAAGGACGATACTCTGGGGGGTATCTCGTGCGGGGCCGCCATATTAAGTAAACGCTGGAAGGTTTCTTCCGGAGAAAGATCTACAATAAAAGACGCCAGCTCCCGCAATTCTGTGGAAAAGAAAGGGTTAGAAATGTGGAGAGGTCGTTAAAAACAAAAATATATTTGTGGATTACCTCCGATACTTCGTCCATTCTGGACTGGAGGGATAGCATCTTCAGTAATCTCCTCTACACTCTCTGTTCCGCCACTGGAAATATTTACAGAGTCTATGGCTGGTTTGGCGACCTCTGCTGGAAGAATAAAGGCCGTCACCAGAAGCTCTGAGGCGTGATCTGGGCTCGAAACTGTGCCTGCTGCAGAAGGCCCTACGGAGGAAAAATGTGTAAAGACGATACAATATGAAAGTAATATAAATTATCTGCTAAGAAGGACGTAAAATACACATACCGGCATTCCAGGGAGCCTGAAGAATGGCCTTTTCGAGCCGCTACTCTTTTCTGTTTAGTCGCGCTCGTCGGGCTTCGATTAAAGATAAATCCTACCCGCCTTCAAAGCAGCCTCGTCTTCAGAAGCAGCCGAGATCGGCTGTTTGAGAGCCCGTTCTTCTTCCAGCGTCAGAGGAACCACCAGTAACATAGTCGGGGCCGGACAACATCTCGGAATTCAACAGGGGGAAAGCATCCCTTCTTGTTGCGCATGTTTTTGGCTTCATCCTGTGAATGCTTCAAAGCCTCGGCCAACTGAGTGGCTTCCTCGATGGATGTACCAGGAAAGAGGAGACCGTCGTCTGGTTCATGCATAGATATAGGCTCATCCTGAAGAGGCTCAGACTCGAGCAAGGCATCGAGTAGACCGGCAGCCAATTTCTTCTTCCTTTTCGGGCCCGAGCTAGCACTAGTAGAAGGGCGCTTCCTCCCCTTCGGCTCTTTTGCACGGCGCTGCCCAACCTCGCCTTCGGTGTCCGCCTTTGGTGACGCCGCTGCTGGTACTTTATCAGGAATCTTTGCTCCAGCTCTAGTGCGAACCGGCATACCAGCAGTGCATGGGACTGATTCCACCCGAGCGGCATTAGGAATAAGCACTGGATCACTGTCCCTAGAGAAGGGCGAACAACCGACCGTAGCTGCAATAGAGTGCTAATGGCTTGAGCTGGAGCAGTGGCTTTACACTCGAAGAGCACTCGCCTCTCCTTTGCAATGATAGGACTAACACGGTGACGATACCAGCCCTTGAAAGGTCCCACGGGCCTTGGAAGATAGTCGGGCTCCGGGATCATGAAGAGGGAACCCGTATTCAACCGCATGAAATGATGGATAACGTCGTGAGCATCCTCCAGTGACTGAGTAGGCTCAACTAAAAAGGCTTCGAAGGGGACGCCCTGATTGTAACTTAACTGCTGGACGAAGCGATGCAGATTATACCGCATGAAGAGAGCAGTGTCATTTAGACGGAACACTAAGTACCCCAGCCTGATTGAATATAAATGCATGATCTCTTTATGTTTTAAAGCCGGAACCCCATTCTTCGACAAATCGAATAACTGTTGAACGGGCCCCGCTGGCGCAGAGATAACTCGATCACAGAAAACCATCCCGCCTTCGTTTGAATACGGATTAAACAATACGCGCAGAGCCCCTAACTGAGTCGGATCAGGAGAGAAAGCATCGACTAGCCTCATGACCCGCGGGAAGGCATATGACTCATAGAAATCAGGACGCCGGTATGCACCAAATGCGCCTAACACATGCATCTCGATCCATGACGTGAAGTAGTGGAGAGAGAAATTCACGGTGTCTGCACCTGGGTTCGAAGTGTTGGCGGCAGTACTTAAACCATGATATAGGTGTGATAACCCTGCAACACCAACGGACAATCGCGCTCCTTCGGCTATGCGATGGATAGGATAGAAGACGGAGGTTCTCATAAAACGGCGATGCATCGGCATGGCGAACCAGCTAAACCAGAGGCTGATGAAGCCGACAAAGAATGTTTCTTCGTCTATTCCACGGGCAGCGATTGCGTCAAATGTTACGGTTGACGAATTTGGAATATAAAACTACGACAAATCTTCTTCTTTAGCCGGCAATTTCTCCAAGCCGAATCCGAATGGATCCTCGACCTTCGTGAATTTCGGAGCTTTCTTGGATAGGGCGTCTTTATGGAGAAAGCAAAAAATAAAAGCATCAAAAGTGACACCTTGTCCTTCCGATGCCATGAATAGTCTCTCAAAAATGCCCAAGGCCTTGATTAGACTCGGGTGCTTGTGCCGAATAGCGTTCTCGGTTGGTAAGCCTTCAAGTACAGCTAGCACTATGGCAAATATATACTCGTCGTGAGGCAATAATTCTTCGTAGTGCTCTCCCCTAATCGGCAGCCCTGAAATGTCCCGGAACTCCTCCAGCGAAATAGAGACTTCGCGGTCCCCTAGAAGAAACGTATTCGTTGGAAGGTTCTACTGGTTCAAAAAAGCCTTAACCCACCAGACGTAGGGAGCATGGTAGTAGAACATTGACACGTACACCGCTTGATACAACCCAACTTTCTGCAACCGTGAGCGTTGGGAGGAGAGAATGTACCGGGCCCAAGGAAGGTAGCCCACTAAATGACGCGGGGTAACACCTACCTTATAGATCTGCCCCCAGGGTCGGGCTTCACCCTGACATATTCGGCGTCCCAAGATATCAATATCTATTATGGGTTGATTGGGTATCCCTGTCGTTGATGGCTTAAGCCGGCCCGCGGGAGTCCAATTAGCCGCTTCCACCGCATAAGCAGTACACGGACGCTTCGTCAACGACATAGAGCGGATGGGTTCTGCTAGTACTTCGCATGTAAAACTGCGGCGGCCCCTGATAATATGACCGTACCAAACTCCCCATATGAGAAGACTCTTATTGTCCTTATCATGATCCCTAATCATTGCCAAAACTTCCTCGTCTGATGGCAACTGAGGGAAAGCGACCTCCGAGCGTATGTAAAGGAAGTAGGGAAGTGAGGCCATTATACCTAAAAAAATAGAGAGAAAACCCATTAATAAAAAAAATGTGAGTTTGTCTCATAAGACTAGAACTACAAAGCTAGTGGGCCCCACAAAATCAAAATGGCGGCTCACCAATGATGAGGCAAGATAATCATTGTGAGAATCCAAAAGGATTCTCATTAATAAACAGTGGGGGGGTTTAACATTCTCAAAAAGTGAGTTCTGTTCAAATGGGCAACAGATTCAAATCTGTGAAAAGGGTAATAAAATCCTAAAAAGGAAAAATTCTCAAGAACAAAAGGGGAATAAAATTCCCAAAAGTCCCTAGATCTCTCAAAGCTAAGCTCTGTAAGAAAATGGAATTAAATTCCTTCAATAATGGGATTAAATCCCAGGAACCCCCATGGTGGGGAAACAAAGAAAATGGAATTAAATTCCAAGGATCCTAAAAAATCAGTCATAGGGTAAATCCTAAAAGGAGAACTAACAATCCTCACTAATTCAAGACCCCGGAGTCTACTTTTTTTTTAAAAAAAAGAGTTTTTTTAGATCTCCAAAAGATCGGAGCAAAGCTCTGTTGATGGATTTAAAATCCAAGGCAAAAACAAAAAGGGTTTCCTAAGAGGTGAATGTCGTTCATGATCCTTACCCAAAAGGAGTGTTTGGAGAGTTTATTTCTGAAGTGCTAGGGGCAGAGAACTAAGCTCTGGAAAGAGAATTAAATTCTCATGGAAAAAGTTAAGGAAGAAGATGAAAAAATAGTGGTCATCATAAGGGCCAAAGGCCCCATTTATAAGACGTGATGGAAGCGGTTCAGCTTCCCATTCTCCTAGGCAATCCAACGGTGATAAAGATGGGCAGCGTTGCACTCATGTGCAAGCCACGTGAGAGCAACGCTAGGGGGAATTTTTCCCTCATAAAAAGAGAGAGAGGAGAAAATTCCCCATAACTCAAGCCTCACGTGTTAAACACATGAGCGCCTATATGCAAAGCATATAGGCGCTGCAATCAAACAATTGTTAGGCTAAATATGCCTCACGTGTTAAACACACGAGCGCTTATATGCAAAGCATATAGGCGCTACAATCAGACAATTGGTAGGCTAAATAACCCTCACGTGTTAAACACGTGAGCGCCTATATGCAAAGCATATAGGCACTGCGGTCAAACAACTATTGGCCAAATTGGCCTCACGTGTTAAACACGTGAGCGCCCATATGCAAGGCATATGGGTACCAAATTAGAGGAGCTAAATAAGCCTCACGTGTTCAACACGTGAGGGCACCACCTTACGTTGAATTAAATTCTACTCAATGAACCGTTGGATAAAGGATCCAATGGTGGTTAAGCAAAGAATTAAATTCTATTGAGAAGGATATTTTCTGTTAAACAGATAGTTGGCAGATCAAAGATCCAGTGAGATGGAAAATATTTCCCATATCTTTCTAAACAAAAAAAGTATCGCTCTCTGTAAAACCGAGCACCCTTGAATTAAAAATCCAATGGTAATGAAAATATCACCGTTCAATAGAATTTTATTCTATATATGAGAGAATATTCCCTCCATCTTGTTAAAATAAGAACAACATATTCTGTAAAACCAAAGACACTTGGATCAAAGATCCAACGGTGGGTAAAATTCCCCAAATCAATTTTGAGACCAATTAAATCAATTGGAATCTCTCAATGAGAGATTTTCTCAAAACCAATTAACAATCTGCCTCCATTATATAAAGGACCCGAGACTTTAAGTCTCAAAAAGAGACACAGAAGGAAGGAGATAAAAAGAACCCCCGATAAGCTTCTGCAAAAATACAGTGAGCTCTTAAGAGAATAGAGAATTTAATTCTCAAAAGAAGAAGACTCTCCTCCTTCAAAAACACTCTAGGTAAGTAAAAAAGGGGAAATTAAATGTATCCCTCTTGCCTAGTATAACGGATATAAGGGTTTAACTCTTCATACAAGAACTTAGTTCTTCCTTTGGTTTGAGATTTGCAAGAGCAAATCTCCCCACAAGTTGAGAATTTAATTCTTATCGGGGAGATTCTGTTCTTCAGACTCAAAACTTATGGAAAAGAACTAGGTTAAAAAGAAAAAGAAAAAGTACATATGTTCTGGGAATTTAATTCCCCCAAAATTAGGGTTTAACCCTACATAACGAACTTAGTTCTTATAAAAATAAAAGAGAACTTAGTTCTTCAATAATAACAATGATGATGATTCAAGATGTTCAAAACAGAAATCTTGATCATCAACGACTAAAAAGTCATTAACAGAGATTAATATCTCTGAAAACAAGAAGAACTTGGCGTCTCACGTGAAATGCACGTGAGTAAAATTAGTGCTTAGCACTGTTATTTTTGAATCATGTGTTTCCCACGTGAGTGCTTAAAACAAACATAAGAAAAACTAACAACACGTCACGTGCTTCCCACGTGAGTGTCGAAAGAGCAGAGGAAAACCCCTCTGTGTTGGTTAGGAAGCCACCAAATAAAGCAGCCCAACACAAAGTAATCACATAAAATACATGTGAAACACTCTTAGAAACACAAAATCTGGCGTCTCACGTGCTACACACGTGAGCCCCAGCCAAGTGCATAGCACTTATGGCAAAAAGGGGTGAGCAAATAAAACCTGAAATCAATACTTAGCACTCAAATGCTTCCCACGTGAGTGCCATGCAAAGTGCTTAGCACTCCATGATCGGTCAAAATGACTAAATGCTTAACCCAGTTTGGGCAGCATCCATATATAAACGCCTCACGTGAAAAACACGTGAGCGCCAGAAAAGATTAGTGCTCAGCACTATTACAGTGCCCCACGTGAAATACACGTGAGCACTGCATATATCAGTGTTTAACACTACTGGGTAGCATAGACACCCAATTTCAGCCCAAATTGGCTAAATTTCCTGAGGTTAAACCTCTTTGATTTTAAAATCAACCGAGTCCATATTGCTCATGATCTCCCAAACTGATTTTAGTCTCATACATGACTAAAGATCTGTCATTGATGATATCCAAAACGATATTCATCCTACATCTCCTAAGGTAATCTTAGTCTCAAATACGACTAACGATTCTTAGGACCGTCACCCCTTTTTCCCTCAAATACGGGATTTGGTTTAAGGGTATATCTCTTCACACCTCTGATACATGTCGTTGTAATTCTTCAACGTCTTCAGAGAGGTGGCGGGTCCCGACGACTAACAACTTCTTTTACATTGATGCACTTCCAAATTGATGTGCATAACTCAAATCGGACCGTGCCCTAAATTGGGCACATTCCATATCACCATTGTTCACTTCGTCACGTAACAAATACACGTGCGCGTAAGATGGATAAGGGACCGAAATGTCTCTAAAGTAATATTCGCCTCAAAAACGGCGATAATGGACCGAAACGTCCTTAAACTAATATTCGTCCCCAAAACGGGAATGTTGGACCGAAACGTCCTTAAACTAATATTCGTCCCCAAAATGGGAATGTTGGACCGAAACGTGCTTAAACTAATATTCGTCCCCAAAACGGGAACGTTCGACCGAAATGTCCTTAAACTAATATTTGACCCAAACATGGCGATAATAGACCGTGACGTCCTTAAACTAAAACAAACTGAGCCCCAAATGCTCATATATATTTAAGTTGATCTTAATCTCAAACCAGATTAACGGTCCTTAAATAAATCAAGCCTGAATCTAAAAATATACGGATTTGGACTAATCCACGCCCTACGTGCGGCGACATAAACTAGTCTCCGTATACAATCCGTGGGCAACCAAAACAAACAAAAACACACACGACACGAAGTGAACTTCCGGAGCAGGAGAAAGTGGTTATCGCAATGCGGTAACGTAATTAACTGCAGGGGCTTGCGCCTGCAGGGAAGTGCGTCCCCACAATCAAAAACCCCTCATAAAATGAGAGGGAATCTGATAAAGTCTGCTACAACGGTCGTATCCGTCCAAACCTTCGATATACGGTGCCATAAATCAACTTGGTAGTTTCGGAGAGGTGAAAGGATAAATCCAAATAGCATCTGCCCCCCAATTTCAGGAAAGACGATCCATCCCGGTTCGTCCCTATCTTCCGGCAGTGAACAGTTGCCAACATGCAGCAACAACCAAGTGGCTCAAAACCGGCTGCTCGCCAAAACAACGCGCGTCCACGCCCATCCTTGGAGGAAAGACTAGGACGCGCTTACTCGTTTTCTCGTGACAAGACGAGGAGACTGTTTGAATTGGCAGTGCGTAACAAACTCATCACATTGCCAGACCCACAGCGTGCATCGCAACCCGACGACATCAACAACCTTAATTACTGCTCCTATCACAGAATGGTGAGCCACCCAATTGAAGATTGCCGCGTCTTCAAAAACTGGGTCGAGGACCAGTATCAACAGGGAAAATTCGCGCTATCTGATAACTGGAGGGTAAACCCACCACAGAAGCACACTCCTAAAAAGGTGGAAGCGTCGAGGGCATCATGCTCACTCGTGGAAGAAACTCCATGGGAAGTCATTCTTTCAGCAAAAACTAAAAGAATGCTGAAGGATCTACAGGCATGTCCAGCAGTCAGGTGGATAAGCCCACTTGAACCCGAAATCATCGAATGGATGCTGAAACCCCATTCCGTACCGAAAGTCGTTGAAAAGGGCAAAATCTCCAAGTCAAGCCTTTGAAGTCTTCAAAGAAAAAGAAGAAGACCAAGAAGCCTGTGCAGCCTGCCGAGTATGATGACAAGCGCACGGACCTACAAAAGTATGTTGACGCGCTGGAGGAGTACAACCAGAAGGCGCGGAAACCGGTCACGCTCGAAGAGTTTCTCAAGCATATTCTTGAGAACAAAGATAGTGACAACGATGAGGAAAATAACTCATCAGAGGAAACCGAAGACTATGTAGCAAGTTGCTACATGGTCTCCCATTCATCGTTAAATGACTAAGAAACTCCCTCGGCATCAGAAAACAACGCAGAGGAACGGGGGTAGGATCAGCGCTAAAATCTTCGGAACGGCCAGAAGATCCGATCGATAGGCTGTTAAACGAAGCCTTTCAAAAAAGCAAAGCTGACCGAGAATACGAAACAACCATATACGAAAAGGCTAAGCGTCAGTGTTAGAATGAAGAATCTGCGGTAAAGATGAGTCGTAAAGTACTCCAACCAAGCCAAGGCATACCTGCAACAAATAAGAGCAGGATCAAGACAGAGAAGCAGTTCGCGAAAGCCCTGTCAAAGGGAATGAAGCTTCCACCTCTCGTAAGAAACACTCCCGGGGAAATATGCCTTGACGGAGGTGATTCACATCCAAACTACTGCCTATATCATCGGAGGGTTACCCACCCCACCGAAGAATATAGTACCTTCAAGAAGTGGTGGCAAGGATATGTTGCTCATTAAAAACACATCAAGAGGATGAAGCGCGAAGCTCGTCGATGACAAAATAGTGCGACAGATATGCATGAAAAAATGACTAGCAACTGCCATATGGTTGATACCAGTTCGGAAGGGGGAAAACCCCAAGTTCTTACTTTCGGGAGCGATTCTGAGAACGAAATATCCCTCAGCCCTCTCTTCAAAGACTCCACCTCCGAAAAAGAAGAGGTGGAAAAGAAATGCTAGAATATTCATATGCGTAACTCCACGCTGCCTGAAAAGAATCTCGGACCTACAAACAAAGGTTCGAGCAAAAAGGACAAAGGGAAAAAAATCTTTAAGGAAATTACCTTCGACGGTGGAGTTGTCAAAGAGCTCGCAGTCAGGGACCCGCCTAGGAAAAATAAGGTAGATTACAATGACTTAGCGCATTTGAGGAAAATACCCTCACAACTGAGCATATTGAATGCTCTCCTCCTGTCCAAAGAGGCATGAGATTCTCTGATCAAGGCATTACAAGAACCTGATCAGTTCCAAACTTTCCTAACGGAAGAGGCATGAGATTCTCTGGTCAACAGGTACTTCTTTACGACATCTGGTTGCATTTCCATCCCGGGAAGCTCAGATCTCGCTGGAAAGGACCATATTTTGTGCGGACTGTATATCCGCACGGTGCGGTGGATTTGGAAAATCCAGAGGACGGTTCACTATTCAAAGTGAACGGACACAGATTAAAACCATTCCTCACCGCTCACCCTTCGGAGGAGCTCCTGATGTTGCAGGAGCCGTTTTACACAGACTAATCTTCCTCCACTTACCACCAAATTTCGGTTATCCAGCCATAAACAGTGGAAACACTGTTTCAAATAAGTTTGGGGGTATGTACCACTTGTAATTATATAAAAATAAAAAAAAATAAAAAAATTTCAAATATTCGGGGGTATTTTTGTAAATATTCAGAACCATAAATAAAATAAAATGAAACGAATAATTTTTCTAATTATTTTTGGGGGGGCTTTTGTATAAATAACCAATACCCCTAAAAACATATCCCGAACCCTCTCCTGAATTTACAGAACCCTAAAAATATCCCTCAACCAAAACCCTAGCCGCCGCGGCAGAAAGAGCAGCGAGATCGCACCCAACATCCGCGCTTCCGCCGACGATACCCCATTCCAGCCGCGCTTCCGCCGCTTCTTGGTGTCCTCTCCCTCTGAATTTTTCAGAGGAGGTTTGCATCTCTCTAATCCTCTCTGTAAAATTTTATAAATTTCTGCACTTCGCTGTCATGGCACATACACTGCAGTTTGAAAGGGATATTTCCCAGTTGTTTGCACATAATGTTTATGGTAGTTATTTCGGCGAAGAGATCCGAAAGCGTGGATGAAAATTTTTATTATTTAACCATCCGAACGCATTCGCGCTTCCGGATCGTGTCGCACGTTTCTATGAATATTTGGAGGAGGGTTGTCTAGAACAATACGGGTATATTAAATTACTGTGGGGGTCGGGAAATCTTAATCGATAGGGAATTCATTCACGAAATCACCTTAATACCACGACTCCCCATTCACGATCAACCCCTCCGATTTGAGGACTACCTACCCTTAATGGGAAACGACCGTTCTAGGGAACCCCGAAAGGGTATTCAGGCTCGCACGCTTTTTGCGAAAGTTTTAACTGTGCCGTTGGGCACAAAACAACATTTTTGGAAGTTATCACAACACAACATTTTTCACACCATCCCTACATATAGTGCACACATTGATGACTCGAAACCCTAGCTACGACATGTGCACGGTGTTGCTTCACTCGATTGGTGCTGGCAAAAGGGCGACCAATTATCCTTGCCCAATGTTGGTGACACAACTGTGTCGCCATTTCCTTCCTGTTGAGGAATTTGAATTTTATATGCATGGTGAGATTCCAATTCGACCCCTTCTTGAGGGTGTCTTCACGTCCTACACACGTTTACATTATTTATGATCGCGCACCGAGCCGGCCGAGGACGTGATAGCCAATTCCCCTAGCTCGAGCTCCACAGCGAGCGATGAAGAGCTTACCCCCGCTGCGCAGGCACGCTTGATTCGACGAACCCATAGGGGGGTAGAAAGAGTGATAGGGATGCTGACTAAGTTTGATCAGCGAATAACGAGCCTATAACAAGGAATGTGCACCCTCCAAGCAAGAGAGGAACGTTCACGATCACGCTCGAGGGGACGAGGGACGGATAGAGGTTAGGCTGGGACTAGTGAGGCCGCGTCTAGTAGACGCCGCAGGGAGCGGTGAGGACACTGCTATCAATAAGTTTGGGGGTGAGGATTGTTTGTATATAGTTATCTTTGCATTGCATCTGCATATTTTTATTATTTTTTGTACATATTTGTTTTTCTTTGCATATTTAATTCCGTATCTTATTTTTCTCCTGTGCATCTTTATATATAAATATATAAATATATAAATATATATATATATATAAAGGTTAAAAAAAACATAATTTTTTATAAAAATTAAAAGTTTTTAAAAATTAAAAAAATTGAAAATTTCAATTTTGGCCATATTTGACTTGAGTTCAACATGACGGTTGACTAGTTAGGAAAAACTGGATCCTAAACTTAGTAAATTAAAAACCTTAAAAATAACCTTTCTTAAAGTTTAACTATAGAAAATATGCGCCCTTACAGTTTATTTAAAAATAAGCAAATTTTGAGTTCAGTTCTTGGGCTAAGTCGAAATAAGGGAAGAGTATTGAAAGCTTTATTTGAAGTATAAGTCTGAAAAATAATTCTGAACCTTAAGTCCAAATTCTGAAAATATATACCCTACTTTACGCACTTACACACATCTTGAAACTTGGGATAGTAGAGGATACCTTGAAATGCTCTTGTCTAAAATCCTTAGTATGAAGAAAAATAAAATAAAAGTATAAGTGGTGAATAAAGAGATAAAAAAATGAACACTAGTTTTGTAATTTCTTAAGGCAGCATAAATAAAAATATAGCGAGGGTGCTTTATCACCTAGTGCCTTAGACCAACTGGTTTGGGAGTCACTGCTAAGCCTTAGGTGTTGCAAGACGAGGAATTACGCCTAAATGCGCAAGCACATTTTGTAATCGGTCGTTTAGTACCTCAAGAAGTATTAACGGTCGATGAAGGATGTGTGAGCAATTTCATCTAAAATTCACCAACTAAAAGTATTTTGAAAAATAGACAAGAGTATAATAGCTTGAATTGAATTTCCAAGTGTAGGGGTGACAATTACACACACGTAGGGGTATGTAATTGGAGTTTGGAGGAGAGATAGGAATAAAAGATAGGGCTTATATCTTCAGTAGAGATGATAAAAATTCCTAAGTTAAGATTGCACCTTAGAAGGAAAACTTAGGAGATGCTGAAAGTATTATAAACTAGCAAAACGTATATGATCTTAACTTAAATGAAAAGGAAATGTGAAGAATACAGGTTGATGATTTCTAAGTTGAAGATAATAGAATTCCTCGCTAGAATACTGAATTGAAGAATTAGAGTCAACGGCCAAATTGATCTGATTTTGTGGGTAGTATCCGCTGAAAACCCTCAGGAGACAACACTCCTACTACTAGAAACACCTAGAGGTTTAACGGCTTGTTGCACAAGCTCAGTGCAATCGCATTCCCTACGAAAGTGAGGTTAGGACTTTTTGAGAATAAAATTGGCTTTGCTCGGGACGAGCAAAAGATAAGTTTGGGAGTATTTGTTCATATCAGATTTTTGCATTTTTATACCGTCCATTCTTAATCACATTGCATATAGGTAGGTACTTTTAATCCGTGTTTGCTGAATAAGTGCAGGTTACACGTTCTCGGCCCTTTACAGTGAAATTCATAAAAAGTTGCAACAAATGCTGGACTACGACCAACAACAGATGAATACTAATCTCCGCTAACCATCTGTATGATGCCGCCTGCCAGTTCAAGAGACAACATGGCAAATCGTTGGTCACTTCAATACATAAAGCACAAGGGCAGCACAAGATCTAAGACTTCAAACGCAGAGCTCAAGGAAAAAGTCCAATGCTGAATATCTGGAAGAGAACAGAAGAGCTTTTGAGAAACCAAGTGTACCAAAAAGAAGATAAAAGCAACATGGAGAAGCCCTGAAAAGATGATCCCATAAGTCTACCAAATGGCCGCGGAACAGCGGCCAAATAGGCACTTCTGCCGCGGTTCCGCGGCCGCGTCTGAGCAGTGTCGGTGGCAGTTAGCTCCGCGTTGACTCGGCTCTTTTAAGGTAGTTTTGTAATCTCAGGTTTAGCTCAGAATGTAACCTAGGGTTTCACCTTCCTATTTATAAATAGAAGAGCTCAAAGCCAAATAAGGTGTACCTTTCTCTAGTTTAGAATTTAGAATTAATTCTGTTATTTCTCTATGAAAAATTGTAGCGAGTTATGAGCGTTGATTAATACAAATAAAAAAAAGGAGAGTTCTTTTATTTATCTTGCATGTCTATTTAATTTCTGCAATTTCTTATTTGTTAATCTAGTTGCTTATTTTTATTTGTGTTTTTCTTTTGTTTTCTCTTCTTCTATTTTCTTTATCATTAAACAACGATGATGCTTGAGTAAGATCCTTGCCAAGGTGGGGTCTCAAATAGCTAGTTGTAAATTCCTCTTAATATCATTTCTTTCTACCTTCCTTTTTATTTTTATCTTTTTAATAGGTGAGTAATCTTCTCACTTGTTAGGGCAGGAAAAGGAAAGTTTGAGAGAAGGAAATCTCTCTCACTCTTTTCTTTTCCCAACACCTTAATTCGGACCCCCGTTAATTGAACCATAATCCACTCACTACGGCACCCTATCCTACATGATAGCAGTGATTCCCTAGTTAGACCGGTTGTGGTTGAATTAACCGGAGGTTAGGGCTAAGAGCCAAGAACGGACGGACAAGGACCAAAAGGAAGAAACTAAGCATGGAAAGCCTAGCTTATACTTGCAAGTTTCTTCCTAGTCGTGCTAATCCCCGTTGTTGCCGATTACCTTAACACCGATATTAAGAAGGGCATTAAGAAAAGTGAGAAATTTCTAACTCAAACTAACATAATCCTAACCCTAGCAAGTTCATTATCATCCTTTATTTCATTAGTAGATCTTAAAACAAATCTCACCATTTTTTTGGATTTAACTCGTTAAAACATAAAGAAAAAGATTCCATCTCTCTGTGGATCGACCCGTACTCAACCGGCTAGCTACCAAGCGAAACCGTCTTGATTGCGGTAATTTAAGAATTAAGCAAACGCATAGAAACAAAACATCTACCAATCAAATGGCGACGTTGCCGAGGAGACGGTAGTTTATTTCTTTATGTAGTTTCGGGTTAATTAAAAAATATAAAAATATAAAAAAATCGAAAAATATAAAAATTGAAATTTTACAAAACAAAAAAAATCATCTATTTGTGCAAGTGTGCAGGCTTGGAGCAAACTCTAGTTCAGTTCTGAAGCAAACTCAGTGAACAAATCAAGATTCAGGGGATGTAAACAGGAAGAGGAGAACCAACTCAGCACAGGAACAAATTTGGAAGCAGTCAACTTTTTGAACAGCCGCGGAACCGCGGCAGAATCGCAAGTTTGACCGCGGAACCGCGGTCAAAGGTTGAGGTCAGCGACCCAATTTTCTCTGTATGTATCTCATTTCTCTTCTTCCCTCCTCTGAACTCCACTGACAAATTTTTCTGCAGCATTCTTTGTGCAAATTCTCTTCCCCTCTCCAATAAACTGATTTTTGTGCAGGATTCTTTACGCCGCAGCCAAAAAAAAATTGCAAGTGTTTTAGATTTTTGGTTGTTACTGCTTTGCATAATTAATACAGATTTTAAGGGGCAATAACACCAGTTCAGATTGGGTGGGGATTTCATCACCCTTTCTAAAACCCCAAAAATCAGTAAAAGCATACGCATCACCCTTAAGCTTAATTAAAAAATATCTAGACTCAGCCAACTAAGGACTGTCGTGCTCAATAGGACAGAAGAAAGTTGTGGGCATTCAATCGTTTATCTAAACTTGACTTTGTGGTGCCTAGTCTAGACAAGTGAGAAAGGTAATTTTAAAAGGCCCGTCTCACGGTGATTCGTGAGTGGAACCCTCCTTTCTTCATTTGTGCTTACTTGTCCACAATTGGCAGTGAAGAGACGATTTGAGGGTTATCTCACAACTTGTCACTTTGGAACAGTTAGGAGCAGTCTAGTGGACTTAGAAGACCGTATCTCTAGGTTTGATTGTGCATTAAGTCCGTACACATTCTTGCAAAATTCTTTCTAAAAAAAAGAAAAAAAACACAAAACAAAAACTTTTATAAAAACTTACCTTTAGTCGCTAGAATCCCATTTCACTCACCTACGCATCCGCATTTCTTCATTGACGTTTTCTTTCCCTCACGTTCTATGCTTTGACTGTACTAAACTCGTTTAGTGTATGTCCGGTTGGACTCGGGACAATAGTGCCCGCCTAGTCTGTGTTTCGTTAGTCGCTACCGACTACGCGATCGACTCCGACGTCGAAACTCCCTCCACACCTCTTTCACCTTTACCTTTGCCGGCCAACTCCGACGTCGACCGGAATTCTGTTCATACATCTTCACCTTCACCATCATCATCAATAAATTCTTCTTCTGAGATGTCAGGATTTCCTCCTAACATCCCTTTACCTCCCCCGGGACTGATTCCACCTCATCTAGGTGCGAATAACCCGCAACCACCTCCTGTTGAAGCGCCTCAACGAATCGCGCTCCATGATCGTTTCTATCCTACCCGCTCCGCACTTCCTACCTGTCTTTCACTTCTGGTGGCCAATGGGGAAAATTTCGAAATTAAGCCCCACTTCATCAACATGTTGCCTAAATTTCACGGGATGGAATCCGAAGATACATACATCTTCATTAACAAGTTCCAGAACGTCTGTGCAATGATGAAGACGACCCAACTGTCTGACGATGCTATACGGCTACGAGTCATTCCTTTCACTCTGTGTGACCTAGCTGAGAAGTGGCTATATAGTACCGCATCGCATTCCATAAACAGTTGGGATGAGTTCGTAAAAGCGTTTCTTAAAAAATTCTACCCAAATCACAAAACCGCGAGAATACGAAACGAAATTAACCAATTTTCCAAACTTCCTACCGAACCTTTTTGGAAGTGCTTTGACCGATACAAAGACCTTCTTGTTCAGTGCCCTCATCACGGTATTGAGAGATAGCAACTTTGCCAGACCTTATATGAGGGCCTGAATCCAGCAACTAAGCAGTTGTTGGATACCATTTGTCAAGGCCACTTCCTATCCAAATCTGACGAGGAAGCTTGGCAATTTTTTGACGATCTCGCGGAGCGAACGCTTCAGTGGGAAAGCACCAGACCGAACACTTCATCTACTACTTCTTCCGGTCTGTCTAAGGCAGGCGTTCATCAACTTGATATCTCAATTGCAATGAAAGCCGAAGTGGCAGCGATCACACGAAAACTAGAAGCAATTGAGAGAAAATTTTCATCTCCTTCTCCTGCGCTTGCTCTTCCCCCTCGTACCATCTGCGCTTGTTGTTCAGACCCATCCCATCTGACCGAAGAGTGTCCTTACAACCCACCTGCTCAAGGACAGGATCAGGTCAATGCTGCATTTCAGCAAAGACAAAGAAATGATCCATACTCTTCCACTTACAATCCTGGTTGGAGGAACCACCCCAATTTCGCCTAGAATCAGAATCAGCAACAATTCCAAGGCCACAACAACTTCCAAAGGCCTCCTCCTCCTCAACAACAAGCTCAAAATCAATATCAGCATCCCTTCCAACCCCAACCTTTTCAAAATCCGACGAACAATTTTGCACCCAACAATTCTTTTCCAGAAAACAATTTTGTTCCGTCAAACAATGATAAGGTTTCCTCGCTAGAACAAAGTTTGGAAGCGTTTATAAAGCAATCGACTCAATCAAACGCCTACATCCAGTCTTCCATTCAGTCTTTGGTACAACACACTGCTGTGCAAGGGCAAAGTATCAAAACCATTGAAGCCCAGATTGCACAACTGAATGCAGCTTTAAGCGAGCGAGAGAAGGGGAAGCTTCCATCTCAACCACTCCCAAATCCTGGTCACCCACATAATGCACATGTTGCTCTTGAACAACAAAACCATAATGTGAGTGACGTGACTATGTTGAGATCTGGAAGGATGCTGCACAACAACGTTGGCACAGATGATGACACCCCGGCCGCTTCTTCTTCTTCTTCTTCGTCTTCTGAGCCTGTTCTCCATTCTTCAAAAGGCTCTTCTTCTTCTGCAGCTCCAAACAGACCCACATCTCACTCCACGAAAACACCAGCACTGGGACCCGTTCCAACTCCACAATCTCCTCCAAAAGCATTGGACTCAACCAATTTCAAAAACGTTCCATTTCCAAACCGGTTGAGATCCAATAAACAAAATCCACAAATGGAGAAGATTCTGGAGTTGTTTAAACAGGTTAACATTAACATTCCCCTCTTGGATGCAATCCAACAAGTCCCTTCCTACGTAAAAATCTTGAAGGACTTGTGCACTAAGAATAGGAAATCTCAGGTACCCAAGAAGGTTTTCTTAGATAGTGCTGTGAGTGATGCTCTTACCCAAGCTTTACCTCAAAAACGAAAGGACCCTGGCCGTCCTACGATTTCAATAACCATTGGGGATAAGAACATCAACGGCGCACTTTTGGATCTTGGTGCCAGTGTTAACCTGCTTCCGTATTCGGTATATAAGCAACTAGGTATAGGAGAGCTGAAACCCACACACTGTACTCTCCAAATGGCCGACCGATCTATCACCCATCCTAGGGGTGATCTAGAGGATGTGTTAATAAAGGTAGGGGACTTCATATTCCCTGTTGATTTCATTGTTTTAGACACACAACCTGTAGCTAACCCCCGGAATCAAATTCCGGTGATACTCAGTCGACCATTCCTTGCGACCTCGAATGCTGTGATCAATTGTCGAAATGGTTCGATGAACCTATCTTTTGAAAACATGATAATTGAACTCAACATTTTTAGGTTGGGGAATCAGCCCTCCGAACCTAATGCTCATATACTAGACGTTTTTTCGATCCAGGAGATCGTCCCTGAGGACTGTGAGTTTGAAAAATTTCTGTTCGATCACAGCAATCTTGACGCCACTAGTGTGTTCCTCCTTGAATCTGATACTGCTCCCGACAGTGATTATGAGTGTTTCACTTCCTCGAACGATCTTGACTTGTCGCCACCCGAGCTTGAATCCTTTGAATTTTCGGATGTGTTAGCTGAACCATCCGACTCGGTCGCGTACACTCGTTTTGAGCCGCTGTTAGAATCCTTCTAGTTCGAGACATTTTCACCGATCCTACCTTCAATCGTTTTACCTCTGGCGCTCGAACTTAAGCCGCTGCCGTCTCACCTCAAGTATGCTTACTTAGGTGAGAACGAGACCCTCCCTATCATCATCTCGGCTTCTCTAGCTCAAGAGCAAGAGAAAGCCCTTCTGACGGTCTTGCAGAGCAATCGACAAGCTTTTGGCTGGACTATGGCGGACATCAAAGGGATTAGTCCCTTGATCGTTGAACATCACATTCATATGAAGGATGATGCCAAACCAGCCAGGGATCCACAAAGGCGACTCAATCAAGTCATGAAGGAGACTGTGAAAAAAGAGATGGTCAAATGTCTAGATAGTGGTATCATTTACGCTATCTCTGATAGCCAGTGGGTCAGCCCGATACATGTTGTCCCCAAAAAGTCGGGCATAACGGTCATCACCAATCAGGCGAACGAGTTGATCCCTACTCGCACCCAAACTGGATGGCGAGTGTGCATAGATTACAGAAAACTCAACGCCGCAACGCGGAAAGACCACTTTCCGCTACCTTTTATTGACCAAATCCTCTTACTCCATGAGTTTAACCTTGTTATCAAAGACAAAAGAGGATGTGAAAACGTAGTGGCCGACCATCTTTCATGACTTCCTTCTTCGCCGACGCTTTCACTTCCAATAAACGACGTTTTTCCGGATGAACAGCTCTTGACAGTATCATGCGAACCCTAGTTCGCAGATACTGTGAACTATTTAGCAACAGGACTACTACCAAATGAGTGGTCAAGTCAGGACAGACTTCGATTCTTATCCCAAGTAAAGCACTTTTACTGGGACGAACCCTATCTGTTTAAATACTGTCCCGACCAGATTATTCGTCGGTGTGTGCCTAATAATGAATTCAAGAGTGTGCTGTCATTTTGCCATGATCAAGCGTGTGGCGGGCATTTTGGCCCAAGAAAGACAGCCGAGAAGATCTTGCAGTGTGGCTTCTACTGGCCACAACTCTTCAAAGATGCTTATGATTACTGCAAGACTTGCTCCCGGTGCCAACACTTGGGCCGGATATTCAGGAGAAACGAGATGCCGCTCCAACCAATCTTGGTTGTAGAGATTTTCGATGTTTGGGGGATTGATTTCATGAGGCCGTTTCCCAGCTCTTTTGGGAACCTGTATATTCTGCTAGCTGTTGATTATGTCTCTAAATGGGTCGAGGCCATGCCCAGCCGGACTAACGACAACAAGGTTATCGTTAGATTCCTTAAGGAAAACATCTTTTCCCGGTTTTGACATCCCCGCGCAATCATTAGTGACAATGGAACATATTTCTGTAATAGGACTTTCGAGGCCTTAATGCGGAAATACTCCATTAATCATAAGCTATCCACGCCCTACCACCCCCAGACATGTGGGAAAGCCGAAGTGTCTAATCAGCAAATCAAACAGATTTTGGAGAAAACGGTTTCCAAGAACAGTAAGGATTGGTCTTTAAAACTCACTGATGCCCTTTGGGCATTTCGAACCGCTTATAAGACTGATCTTGGCATGTCTCCTTATCGGCTTGTTTACGGAAAGGCTTGCCACCTTTCAGTGGAAATTGAGCATCAAGCATTTTGGGCGATTAAGGAGTTGAATTTATCTCTTGATAATGCGGGCAGCCATCGGAAGCTGCAGATAAACGAATTGAACGAGCTTCGGGATGAAGCTTACGAAAACGCGGTTGTGGTTAAGAACCGAACGAAGGTTTTTCACGATAAACACCTTATGCGCAAAACTTTCACGCCTGGTCAACAGGTACTTCTTTACGACACCCGGTTACATTTCCATCCCGGGAAGCTCAAATCTCGCTGGAAAGGACCATATTTTGTGCGGACTGTATATCCGCACTGTAGGGTGTTTTTCGTCACCCCATTGAGATGGGAATACGCGCGCGCTTGTCAGGCGTACTACAGATTTCCCCTGCCTAGGGTAGGCCGGGGTTTAATGATAGTGGGGATCCGAATCTCCGGCAGCCGCGAACTAAGCTGCCGTTAATTACCCCCCGCCTTTGGGGCGAGGGAACCTCCGATTGACGGGTCAAACTGGTCATGCGAACTCAGTGTGTTGTTGTTTAGGAGGGGGGTTTGAATATATCGGGAGCCACGCAGAGTTTTTACGGGGGTGTGTCGTGGACAGTGTCGTGGAGTATGTGTATGTGTACATTTGTATACATATGTATATATATACATGCATATATAAATAAAGGGGAAAAAGACATCCAAAGGATGCGTGGGGCCAGCGCCTAGGCGCTTGAGCGCAAGCGCGCCACGTGTCAGCACATGTCAGCACGTGGGCGCTTTGCGCTCGAGCGCAGAGTGCTGGAGCGCAACACGCCACGTGTCGGCACGTGGGCGCTTTGCGGTCAGACGCTGAGCGCTTGGGCGCAAGCGCGCCACGTGTCGGCACGTGGGCGACTTGCGCTCGAGCGCTTGCGCTCGAGCGCAAGAGCGCCACGCGTCGGCACGAGGGCGACTTGCGCTCGAGCGCAAGAGCGCCCCGTGTCAGCACGGGGGCGACTTGCGCTCGAGCGCTTGCGCTGAGCGCAAGCACGCCACGTGTCGGCACGCGGGCGCTGTGCGCTTGAGCGCAAGCTCACCACGTGTCGGCACGCGGGCGCTCTGCGCTTGAGCGCCGGCGAGAAAAATAGGCTTTTAGCCTGAAAAAATTTCTCAGAAGAGAAATCAGAGAGGAGTTGGACTCCTGAGTGTGTTTTTCTTCTTTTTTGGGGGTTTAGTGAAAGATGTTCTTCTTCTTCCTCCTCTGTTTGCTGGATCTTGAAGATCAAGAGATGTGGGATTTTTTTAAAAATCTCTTCTTTTTGAGATCTGATGGAAGATCTGAGTTCCCCTTTATGGGTTTTGTGGTGAAAAACTATTTTGTTTTATAAAAAGAAGAGTAAAACTCTTGATTTAATTCAAGAGAAAGAAGAAGGTTTTGGAACCTTGAAGAAGGAGAAAGATCCCAGATCTGGAAAATTTTTTAGAGAGAGAAAAAAAGTTTTTGGGATATTTCATTATCCTTGCCTTTATAGGCTATACACTTTACACATAGCCCCTTGGGCTTCACAAAATGGCATTTTGCCTATCCCATGGCTCATGTGCCATTTCTTTTTGCACATAAGCCATGGGCTTTACAAAAATTTGGCTTTATGCCTATTTTTCTTACATTTATCCATAAAATGAAATAAAGGAAATGCAACAAAATTATTTATTACAAAATTTTTATCTTGGCATAGGGGGAGGCCGGCCGCTTCATGTTCTGGCTCGACCCGGGCATGGGCCCACTGGATCTGGGTTTGGGCCCACTTGGCTTGGGGTTGACTTTGATTTTGACTTGGTCAACCGGGGTGTAAATTTTTACCCCAACAAATTACCCCCCATCAATAAATGCACACCACATATGTGGGTCGTGTGCATGAAATTGATGGATCTTCTTTTACTTGGAGGCGACCTGATTTGGTTCCCGCTTTTTGGGAAGCTGGCACTGCCCTTTTTACGACATGGACGGTCGTTGCTTGACATGACTCCGAGATGGAGTGTCCGTGATAGACGTTTCCCCTGGCCCGGAGTGATCTGGTTCCCGCTTTGTAGGAATCCTGCGCTGCCCTTTTTGCGACGTGGACGGTCGGTGCTGCCATTTTAGCGACTTGGACGGTCGGTACTGCCCTTTTTGCGACTTGGACTGTCGATGCTGCCCTTTTTTCGACGTGGACGGTCGATGCTGCCCTTTTTGCGACTTGGACGGTCGATGCTGCCATTTTAGCGACTTGGACGGTCGGTACTGCCCTTTTAGCGACGTGGACGGTCGGTTCTGCCCTTTTTGCGACTTGGACGGTCGGTACTGCCCTTTTAGCGACGTGGACGGTCGGTTCTGCCCTTTTTGCGACTTGGACGGTCGATGCTGCCCTTTTAGCGACGTGGACGGTCGATACTGCCCTTTTTGCGACTTGGACGGTCGATGCTGCCCTTTTAGCGACGTGGACGGTCGGTGCTGCCATTTTAGCGACGTGGACGGTCGATGCTGCCATTTTTGCGACTTGGACGGTCGATGCTGCCCTTTTAGCGACGTGGACGGTCGGTGCTGCCCTTTTAGCGACGTGGACGGTCGGTGCTGCCCTTTTTGCGACTTGGACGGTCGATGCTGCCCTTTTTGCGACTTGGACGGTCGGTGCTGCCATTTTTGCGACTTAGAGGGTCGATGCTGCCCTTTTAGCGACGTGGACGGTTGGTGCTGCCCTTTTGCGACTTAGACGGTCGATGCTGCCCTTTTTGCGACTTGGACGGTCGATTCTGCCCTTTTTGCGACTTGGACGGTCGGTGCTTGATTTGACTTGCTCTGCTTCTTGCAGTGTCAGGGGTAGACTTGACTTGCTCCGCTTCTTGCGGTGTCGAGATTGGATTCTGACTTGCTCCGCTTTCTGTGGCGTCGGAGTGGAAGTTGACTTGTTGATTTTGATTTGGGTTGACATCAGCATCGCTATACTGGAATATGGTACCAGGAGCGAATCATGATCTGTCATGGAGAGGATTTTGGGATTTTGGTTTTTGTTTGGCATCTGCATTGCTGCACTGGAATAATGCCAGGAGCAACTCATCATTTGCCCGGAGAGGATTTGGGGATTGGTTGTTTGTTTTTTTTGTTTTTTTTTTGTTTGGCATCTGCATTCCTGCACTGGAATAATGCCAGGAGAAACTCATCATTTGCCCCGAGAGGATTTGGGAGAGATTGGGATTGTTTTACGCCCGTGGATTGTATACGGTTTTGCAGGATGTATGATCCAGACCGTAGGGCCGGAAAAATTTCGGGACTTTGTCGGCGTCTGCATCGCTGCACTGGAACATGGTACCAGGAGCGACTCATCATTCGCCGTTGGGGTATGGGATTTGGAATTTGGTTGGCGTCTGCATCGCTGCACTGGAATATGGTACCAGGAGCGACTCATCATTCGCCATTTGGGGATTGGGGAGCGATGGCTTAGGAGACAGGTTTAGATCCCTATCGCCTAAGGCTTTTCAATTTTATGGGCCGTGAGGGTCCCATAAAAGCATTTTCTCCCTACGAGTCGTAAGGATCCCGCAGGTGTATTTTCTCCTTAAGAGTCGTGAGGACTCCTAAGTGTGTTTTTCCTTTATGAGTCGTAAGGATCCCACAAAGGTTTGTTCTCCTCATGTATCGTGAGGACACATGAGTGGGTCTTCTCAATGGAGCATAATTCCAAAGGCGGAGACCAGCCGCGTAACTGGTAATTGTGGTGGGGCATGGGTATGACGAGAATTATTTGAGCCCGTGGATTGTATGCGGTAGTCAATTTGGGGACTAACCGTAGGGCTGGGAGAATTTTGAGAAATTGGATTTTGGTTGGCTTCTGCATCGCTGCACTGGAATGTGGTACCAGGAGCGACTCATCATTCGCCGTTTGGGGACTTGGAATTTGAATCTTGTTTGGCATCAGCATTGCTGCACTAGAATAATGCCAGGAGCAACTCATCATTTGCCTTGGGAGGACTTGGGATTTGGGTTTTTGGTCGGCATCAGCACCGCTAACACTGAAGCAAAATGCCAGGAGCGACTCATCATTTGCCATTGCCCGTTGGCGCACGATGGCTTAGGAGACAGGTTTGGGTCCCTATCACCTAAGGCTTTTCAATTTTATGGGCCGTGAGGGTCCCATAAAAGTATTTTCTCCCTACGAGTCGTGAGGATCCCGCAGGTGTATTTTCTCCTTAGGAATCATGAGGATTCCTAAGTGTGTTGCTCCTTTGTGAGTCGTAAGGATCTCACGCAGGGGGTTTCTCCTCACAAGGTTGAGAGGACTTTGCGAGTGTATTTCATCTCTTTTCACGAGTTTGCGCCCTTTCGGGTTTTCACAGACTCGCCGGTAGTCCTGCTGTTTTTACTCACGGAGCCCTTTCGGGTTTTCATCCGTGCCCATTTTGCTTGTGGACATACCATTTATTTCTTCTTCTTCTTTTTTCTTTTTCTTTTTTTTTTCTTTTTTTTTTGCCGCTGGTGGGACTTTAAAGTAGTCTCACGCGCAGGATTTGGGAGAAATAGGGGTCATTTACGCCCGTGGATTGTATACGGTTTTGCAGGATGTCTGATCCAGACCGTAAGGCTGATGTGCTCAATTCGCCTGCGACTTGGAGCATTCATGTGTAGTATTTCTTGAGATATCGGCCATTGATGGGTGGCATGGGCCTTTCTCCCTCGGCACTTATTAGTTGGTAGGATCCTCCGTCGAACACTTTCTCGATGACGTATGGTCCTTCCCAGTTCGGCTCGAATTTTCCCTTGGCATATCGATTGGGGATGATCGGTCTTTTGAGGACCAGCACCAATTCACCTTTCTTGAAAGCGCGGAGACGGGTTATCTTGTCATAGGCTCGTGACATTTGGGCTCGGTATAGCTCCAGATTTTGCTGCACCGCGAGCCTCTTTTCTTCGAGGGCATCGAGATCTTCAAGTCGAAGGAGCACGTTTTCCTCTTCTGTCAACTCATGCTGAACGGCCATTCTTAAGCTTGGAACTTCGACTTCGAGGGGGAGGACCGCCTCCACTCCGAAGAGCAATGAGTATGGAGTGGACTGAGTTGGAGTACGGTGCATGGTACAATATGCCCACAATGCCTCGTGAAGCTTGAGATTCCAGTCTCTCTTGTTGGCTGAAGCATTTTTCCTCAGGAGCTTGCATAAAGTCTTATTGAAGGCTTCGGCTAGCCCATTGGCTCTTGGATTATAGATGGAGGAATATCTCCAGTCTATCTTGTGCTGAGTAGCGAACCTTGAGACATTGAAGCTCTTGAAAGAAGGCCCGTTGTCAGAAATGATTCTTCTTGGTGTACCGAAGCGGTATAGAATATTATGCTGGAAGAATGTCAGAATATCCTTTGTCTTGACTTCTTTTAGCGGGACAGCTTCAGCCCACCTGGAGAAGTAGTCTGTCGCGGCCAGTATGAACCGGTGGCCTTTAGATGACGGAGGATCAATTGGGCCAACAATGTCGGTGCCCCAAACTTCGAAGGGCCACGACGCCACTGTAGGATGCAATGGATTGGGATGCTTGTGAATAAAATCACCGTGAATTTGGCAGATATAACATTTCTTTGCATACTCTTCGCAATCCCGTATCATGGTGGGCCAGTAATACCCAAGCCGTTTGATTTGAAGTCGCATCTTGGGGCCAGATTGGTGAGCACCGCAAACGCCCGAGTGGACATCTTTCATGACCTTTTGGGCTTCGGCCAATGACAGACACCTGAGCCAGAGTTGGTCATATGAACTGCGGTATAACATGTCATTTACAAACACGTATCGGAGAGCTCTTTTCTTCAGCTGAATCCTCGCAGATTTTTCTTCGGGCAGCTTGTCGTATCGGAGGTACTCTATGAAGGGTTCTCTCCAATCGGGCTCGTCTTGGATGATCGAAGCTTCTTCCGCAGGACTGCTCTTCTGTTCCGCGCTTTCCTCTTCTCGTAGAGAGACTGGGGGTAGAATTTGCCCGCTCCTGACTGTGATCAGAATTTCGTCCATGTCAGGATCAGCCAGCTCCTTGGCCAAGCGAGCGAGTACATCAGCCTTTCCGTTCAACGCTCTAGGGACTCTCGTTAGTTCAATATGAGTGAACTGTTTCATGAGTTCCACCACTCGACCTCTGTACCAAGCTAACTCGGGTTTGTATATCTTATAGTCGCCGCTTACTTGGTTGACGACGAGCTGGGAGTCACCGTAGACTCATAGCCGACGGATTTCTATTTCTACGGCAAGCTCCAAACCAGCTATCAGAGCTTCATACTCAGCTTCATTGTTTGTCCGAGGCTCGGTGAGAGCAAAAGAACGCCGTTGGGTTCCCATTGATGGTGTGATGAACACCAATCCTATCCTTGCTTTTATCTATGGGACGCTTGATTTACTGGAGGTCCTTATTGACGAGGCTCCATCGAAGTAGAGCTCCCAACATGGCTCATCTTCCTTGAGGTGCAGCACTTGTTCATCGGGTAACTCACAATTTAGCGGCGACCCTTCTGGTATGGGATGAGCGGCGAGAAAGTCTGCAATAGCTTGCCCTTTTACTGCTTTCTGAGGGGTATAAACTATGTCAAACTCAAGTAGCATGACAGCCCATCTTGCCATTCTGCCGGCTAGGCTTGCTTTGGTGATCAAGTGTTTGAGCGGGTCGACCTTGGAGATCAGCATAACCCGATGAGCGAGCAAATAGTGCCTCAGCTTCTTCACAGCAAATATTAGAGCCAGGCATTGCTTTTCGATTGGGGAGTAGTTGTGTTCCGCCCCGACTAGAGTCCGACTGAAGTAGTAGAGGGCATTTTCTTTTCCTTCCTCATTATTCTGGGCAAGGAGCGCACCGAGTGACTCGTCCAGCGCGGCAGTGTAGAGAATCAGCGGTTTATTTGAAATGGGAGCGGCCAGCACTGGAGGGTGCAACAAGTATTGTTTGATGCTTTCGAACGCTGCTTGACATTCGGCATCCCAGATAAAAGGAGCTCCTTTCTTCATGAGCTTTGAGAAGGGCCTACATCTCCCTGATAAATTTGAGATAAACCTCCGTATATAAGCAAGCTTGCCTTGAAAAGATCTTAGCTGCGTAAGACTCTTCGGAGGGGGCATCTCCATGATGGCCTTTATCTTTGATGGGTCAACTTCGATCCCTCGATGTCGGACTATGAAGCCCAGGAATTTTCCCGATGACACGCCAAAAGCGCACTTCAGAGGATTCATCTTCAGATCGTATTCCCTCAGTCTGGTGAGAACGGTCCTGAGATCTTGGATATGATCGGCCTTGGCTTTAGTCTTGACGACCAGATCATCAACATAACATTCGACGACTTTATGGATTAGGTCATCAAAGATATTAGTCATTGCCCTTTGATATGTAGCACCTGCGTTCTTCAGTCCGAATGGCATTACCTTGTAGCAATATATTCCGATCGGGGTTCGAAATGCTGTGTGCTTCTTATCCTCAGGCGACATCTTGATCTGATTATATCCAGACGAGCCGTCCATAAAGGTGAACAGTTCGTAATTTGAGGTGTCATCGACCATCATTTCCATGACCGGTACGGAAAGTCGTCTTTAGGACATGCCTTGTTGAGGTCCCTGAAATCGACACAAACTTGGATCTGCCCATTTTTCTTCTTCACTGGGACTATGCATGCGATCCAGTCTGCATATTTCTCTTCCCTGATGAAGCCGGCCTCGATGAGTTTCTTGGTTTCCTCGATGACCTTTTCTTCCAACTCCCTTCTCATTCTTCGAGGAGCTTGTTTGACTGGCTTAGCATCAGGAGATATAGCCAGCTTATGCACGGCTACCTCAGGAGAAAGGCCAGGCATTTCTTTGTACGTCCACGCGAAGCAGTCGACGAACTCACGCAGCAGGGCAATTATCTGCTCTTTCATTTCCTCTGACAAGAGTGAGCTGATGTAGGTCGGCCTTGGATTATCGGGCGTTCCTAAGTCAATCTCGGTTAGCTCATCAAAGGTTGCTTATCCGCCATCTTCGAGCTCTTGAGGAGCTTCTTCTGGCTCGGCTATCTCGTCATCATCATTTGATCTTTCGCTGGCCTCACCAACATGGATCATGTAGCACGCTTTGGAATCAGGTTGAATGTAGCCTATGCCCCGTCTATCTGGAATTCGTCCATCGATGAGTGCTCGGACCTGGGGAGGATACCATAGCCCTTCGTAAAACTTTGCTTCGGACTCCGTTTGATATAACCGGCATCCGCACTTCTTAAAGTATTCCCGCATCTCGGGAGCATAGTATCTGGGATTGAGGACGGCTCTTATGCCTCTCTCATAGGGAAGGCACACGTCAGAAAGGTCGTCCGGGTGCACAACGGGGTTTGACCTGTAAAACAGGATGCCCTTCTGTCCATTTTTCCTCCCGGGCACGTAGAAAGTTTTCAGCTGGTCCACGGTAGAGACTGACAATGTGTCGAGCTCTTTGCACATCCGTTCCGGCACCCTTGTGATGGCCAGGGACCCTTCAGCGACTTCGAAGGTCTCTCGTAGTTTCGCTTGCTGCATGGGGGACCAATCTGCACAGCTGTTGCACGGCAGGTCCTCTTCTTCTGACTCTTCAGTGTCACTGCCAAGATGAGGGCGGACTTTGTTGCTAGATGGGCCTTTAGTAAAAGATTCGTCCGTATCGCTGCCGAAATGAGGGCGAGTTTTGCGGAAGGACGGGCTTCCAGCGTCGGACTCATCAGTGTCGCTGCCGAAATGCGGGCGCACTTGGGTATTTTTGCTTTTGAAAGTGATAGCCGGCGTAGATTTGCTTTTGATTCTTGGGGCCGGTCTATCCTCAGTCAGTTGTGGCTTAGCATTTTGGTAGTTCATAAAGTACCGAGAATCTTCATATCGGACTTCATGCACACCGAACGGCTGGATGTCTCCGTCAATGCATCTTTCTTCGCCATTTTTAGCATACTTCATGCATTGATGGAGAGTTGACGGAATGATGTCGTAATCGTGGAGCCACGGCCGCCCTAAGAGAATCTTATAAGACGTGTCGGCGTCGATCACGTATATCTTAGCTTCAGTTTGCAGATCCCCGAATTTGATTGGCAAAGCTTTAGACCCCAGAACTTGCTGACAATTTTGGTTGAAGCCTTGAATGACAATCCTTTCCCTTGACAGGTGTCGGACGTCCATTGACAAACTCTTCAGAGTTCGCAAGTTCATGATGTTCACTGAGGACCCCGGATCAATCAATATGCGATTAATTCGATCTCCGTCGCTGTACCCGGTCACGTAAAGCGGTCGATTATGCTCAGCCGTTCCCAGTAGCAAGTCTTCATCCTTAAATGTGACTGCGGCGGCATGCAAAGCGTGCTGGGCTTCTTTCATATTAATTTCCGCAAAGTGAGCCTGATACCACTCGGGGTTTTGTAGAGCGTGAATGAGAACGTCTCTAAGCTCCTTAGATAGGACCAAGGCGTCGTAGATGCTCAGGAGAGATGGAAGCTTCCGGAGATGTGCCAAGACATTATAGTCCACCGAGGAAGAACTTATGTTTTCATCGGCCGGTTCTCTGCCATCTTCTTCATTAGCGACTTGTCTTTCCTTCCCTTTTGGGGCGTTGCCCTGATTTTGCGGTAGAGCCCTGCCGCTTCTGAGCTGGATTTGATTGGCCTTTGTGGTGAGCTCCTCGTCCTCTTCCGAAAAACAGAGATCCTCCTCGGAGTCGCTGCCAAGATGGATGGCGTAGCAGGTCACTACTGGGATCTCTTCATTGGAGTCTTCTTCTAACTCCTCCAGAATTTCAGTCGCTTGTACAGGGAAGAACTCCTTCAATTGAATCAATGTTCTTTCCTTTTGTTCATATTCTTCGAGGGAATCGATATATTTTTGAATGGTCGATCTCCCTGCAGACTCTTTTTCGCGCCGAGCTGCACTTTTCTTCTTCTTGAGCTTCTTGGATTTTGAGCCTGATGGAGCCGCATTGGCAGCTGGACTGGTAGGCCTCTTCTGCCCTTCCCATTCCGTCCTGGGTTCTTTCTGAAGTAGCTTTAGCATCTTCTTCGTCTTATTAGATATGTGCGTACTACACGGAGGCCGCGATGAGTCAATTTCGTTTTTCAGGGCAGCAGATTCAGCTGTCTGCTCCCAGAAGGCTTCAACTTCTGTCTGTATAAAGTTGGCGGTTGCAACTTGATTGTTCACCAACACGCTTTTGGACAGCTCGATCTCTCCAGCCTTGTACTGCTTCTCGACCCAGTCTTTGAAGATATAGCAATCCTCGATCGCATGGCTCACTACTCGGTGGTACGGGCAATACAGAGGATTTTCGGTCATCTTTGCTTCTTGGGTCTTTTCGACTCCGGAAATTGTAGGACGTTGTTCAAGGCATCTTTAAATATCTTGCGGACCTTGTCCCTTCTGAAAGAGTAAACCTTGTTCTTTTTCTCCTCTAGGGAAGGCCCATCTCCTCCCAGAAATGGCTTTCGAGACCGGTTGGTTTTGGATTCGCCCGCCCTTCGCTTTTCTTCATTGTCGGAGGCATTGAAGACGTTGGTACTGCTGGAACTCCCGCTTCTACGGTTGTCGTCCCGCTTGCTTTTCCAAGTTTTGTCTCTCTAAGAATCCGGCGGGGACTCTTGCTTTGAGCGTTCCAGCATTTGGACTTTCTTGGTTAGCTCCTGAAATGTCTTGAGGCCCGCTGTACACAAGAATGGGACCATCCAATTGCTGAGGTTCCCAATGAGAAGGCTGACGGACTGGTCCTGCTCCAGCGGCGGTTCACACTTGACTGTGAGATTACGCCATCGGGCGATAAAGTCGGTGATGCTTTCATTCTTCCCCGGCTTGGTCCTCACAAGGTCGGCAATGGAGATTTTATCACTGACGCTCATGAACCTTTGCCGGAACAGAGACTCCATTTGGGCAAAGGTAATGACGGACCCGTCTGGTATACTCGCGTACCAGTCGAAGGCAACACCGGTCAGGCTGTTGACAAACTGAAGAAGAAGGAGCGCGTCATTGCCCCCTGTATTTCCGCATGATGCTTTGAAGTGGGCGACGTGCTGATTTGCATTCCCCGTTCCATCAAATCTTCCGAACTTAGGGATGACGTAGCTGCTTGGGAACTCAATCAGATCGTACTGCGCGGGGTATGGCCGCCCACTACTGCCGATTTCTTTCTGAGCTTCAGCTTCGGCCACCAATGTTTTAACCTTGCTGGTGACCAAATCCATTATCCGATCCTGTGTTAGCGGGATAGTGCTATCTGGGGCCAAGGCGTCCCAAGAAGCGGAATGTGGTCAGCTTTCATTCGGCTCAACCAGTCTTGGTCCCAAAGGAACAGGCATTGGCTGCCTCGGGTTGTCATCACCCGGCTGATTAGTAGCGGCTTGTTTCTGATTGGGAGGCGCTCGAGCAATTTGAGCCGTAAGCTGCATCACCACGTTTGTTATGTCGTCAATCTTCTAATAGAGCTTGGCCATCTCTTTATCTTTGCTCCTGAGCTGTTTTCGAAGCTCTTGAAGCAGCTCCTGCTCCGCAGTCCTGGGGCGGAAAGTCGGCTCTTCCTCGCTGTCCGAGCTTGACTCTACATGGACCGAGGGGTCTATTTGCCTATCATCCTCATCGAGAGGGTTTTCTTCATCCAGCGGGGGCGGCTGTTCTTGCGCGGCGGCAACCACATTCAGGCTAGATTGGGCTTGGGATGTAGTGGCCCCGTCCTTGCTTTTGCTGTGAAGGTTGTCGCTGGGGCGCCCGCCCGCCATATAGACCGTATGGATGATATATCCGGCCGTTTTTCTATCATTGGCAGCTGATTTCACGGATCGCTGTCTTGACCCCCTTGTTTCGGTAGCTGGTAGTCGATTGAAGGCGGCTGGCCTAACCAGGTTCTTGAATGGTGCTGGCGCTTCTTTTCTGGGTTTTCCCCGCTGCTTTCGTGCGGCACAGAGTGCTTGATAGACTCTTGAAGAGACAGTGTCATACTTTTTCTGTTGGGGCCAGGACACGTCTCTTTGTGGCACTGTTCGGACCGCTGTCTTCTTGATTCTGGCGGTCATGGCGTTTTTCTGAACCCACTTCAGAGGCTCGAAGGAATTGCTGATTCTTACGTCCGACTCAGCCGTCGTCGCGGGGCAACCCCGCTCTTGGAACTTCACACGATTCCATTTGGCCGAATCCTTGGCCCTCTTGTTGGCTCGATACCTGAGCCACTTCTGCCTTAACTTTTCCATTCTAAGCACCTGGCAGACTTCGGCTCTTTGGGAAGACGCCGCAGACCGGTCGATGGAGGGCCTTAGAGATACGCTCGACTGTGCATTTGTTGGAGTCATCGCCTGAGCTCGTCCGCAACATTTGGTGTTGCCCTTCGCATCGGAAGTCCTGCCCCCAGCTAGAGCGCCAGGGACTCGTTCAGACACCGTCTTAAGTTTCAGTTGTGGTGCCTTGGCGATCACGACATTTGTCCTCTTACCCCTTGAGACCGGCTTGGCCACCTGTTCCGCCGGGATCTCTGCCAGATGAGCGCTTCCAGCAGGGTAGATGATGACGGAGCCAAACTGGCGGGGCGGTTCCTCCCACTGTCGACTGAGGCTTGCGGGGAGAACCACACGAGCGTTGATCTTGACCACGTACGGAATCGGGGTCACGTTGGAAGCTGACTTCGTCTGGGGAGACATTGTCGTCGAAGGTTGATTGCTGCACAGAAAAAAAAAACATTTCAGTATAGGCAATCGATATGTGTATTGATTGAGTTCGCATGAACGTTTAACCCGAAATATGGGAGGAGAGATTAGTCCCACCGGGCGTGCCAGAATCTGTAGGGTGTTTTTCGTCACCCCATTGAGATGGGAATACGCGCGTGCTTTTCAGGCGTACTACAGATTCCCCCTGCCTAGGGTAGGCCGGGGTTTAATGATAGTGGGGATCCGAATCTCCGGCAGCCGCGAACTAAGCTGCCTTTAATTACCCCCCGCCTTTGGGGCGAGGGAACCTCCGATTGACGGGTCAAACTGGTCATGCGAACTCAGTGTGTTGTTGTTTAGGAGGGGGGTTTGAATATATCGGGAGCCACGCAGAGTTTTTACGGGGGTGTGTCGTGGACAGTGTCGTGGAGTATGTGTATGTGTACATTTGTATACATATGTATATATATACATGCATATATAAATAAAGGGGAAAAAGACATCCAAAGGATGCGTGGGGCCAGCGCCTAGGCGCTTGAGCGCAAGCGCGCCACGTGTCGGCACGTGGGCGCTTTGCGCTCGAGCGCAGAGTGCTGGAGCGCAACACGCCACGTGTCGGCACGTGGGCGCTTTGCGCTCAGACGTTGAGCGCTTGGGCGCAAGCGCGCCACGTGTCGGCACGTGGGCGACTTGCACTCGAGCGCTTGCACTTGAGCGCAAGAGCGCCACGCGTCGGCACGAGGGCGACTTGCGCTCGAGCGCTTGCGCTCGAGCGCTTGCGCTGGAGCGCAAGAGCGCCACGTGTCAGCACGGGGGCGACTTGCGCTCGAGCGCTTGCGCTGAGCGCAAGCACGCCACGTGTCGACACGCGGGCGCTGTGCGCTTGAGCGCAAGCGCACCACGTGTCGGCACGCGGGCGCTCTGCGCTTGAGCGCTGTGCGCTTGAGCGCAAGCTCACCACGTGTCGGCACGCGGGCGCTCTGCGCTTGAGCGCCGGCGAGAAAAGGAGGCTTTTAACCTGAAAAAATTTCTCTGAAGAGAAATCAGAGAGGAGTTGGACTCCTGAGTGTGTTTTTCTTCTTTTTTGGGGGTTTAGTGAAAGATGTTCTTCTTCTTCCTCCTCTGTTTGCTGGATCTTGAAGATCAAGAGATGTGGGATTTTTTTTAAAAATCTCTTCTTTTTGAGATCTGATGGAAGATCTGATTTCCCCTTTATGGGTTTTGTGGTGAAAAACTATTTTGTTTTATAAAAAGAAGAGTAAAACTCTTGATTTAATTCAAGAGAAAGAAGAAGGTTTTGGAACCTTGAAGAAGGAGAAAGATCCCAGATCTGGAAAATTTTTAGAGAGAGAAAAAAATTTTTTGGGATATTTCATTATCCTTGCCTTTATAGGCTATACACTTTACACATAGCCCCTTGGGCTTCACAAAATGGCATTTTGCCTATCCCATGGCTCATGTGCCATTTCTTTTTGCACATAAGCCATGGGCTTTACAAAAATTTGGCTTTATGCCTATTTTTCTTACATTTATCCATAAAATAAAATAAAGGAAATGCAACAAAATTATTTATTTCAAAATTTTTATCTTGGCATGGGGGGAGGCCGGCCGCTTCATGTTCTGGCTCGACCCGGGCATGGGCCCATTGGATCTGGGCTTGGGCCCACTTGGCTTGGGGTTGACTTTGATTTTGACTTGGTCAACCGGGGTGTAAATTTTTACCCCAACACGCACGGTGCGGTGGATTTGGAAAATCCAGAGGACGGTTCACTATTCAAAGTGAACGGACATAGGTTAAAACCGTTCCTCACCGCTGACCCTTCGGAGGAGCTCCTGATGTTGCAGGAGCCGTTTTACACAGACTGATCTTCCTCCGCTTACCACCAAACTTCGGTTATCCAGCCATAAACAATGGAAACACTATTTCAAATAAGTTTTGTGGTATGTACCACTTGTAATTATATAAAAATAAAAAAATAAAAAAAATTCAAATTTTCGGGGGTATTTTTGTAAATATTCATAACCATAAATAAAATAAAATAAAACGAATAATTTTTCTAATTATTTTTTTAGGGGGAGCTTTTGTATAAATAACCAATACCCTTATAAAAACATCCCGACCCCTCTCCTGAATTTACAGAACCCTAAAAATATCCCTCAACCAAAACTCTAGCCGCCGCAGCAGAAAGAGCGGCGAGATCGCACCCAACATCCGCGCTTCCGCCGCCGATACCCCATTCCAGTCGCGCTTCCGCCGCTTCTTGGTGCCCTCTCCCTCTGAATTTTTCAGAGGAGGTTTGCATCTCTCTGATCCTCTCTGTAAAATTTTATAAATTTCTGCACTTCACTGTCATGGCACCTACACTGCAGTTTGAAAGGGATTTTTCCCAGTTGTTTGCACATAATGTTTATGGTAGTTATTTCGGCGAAGAGATCCGAAAGTGTGGATGGAACTTTTTATTATTTAACCATCCGAACGCATTCGCGCTTCCGGATCGTGTCGCACGTTTCTATGAATATATGGAGGAGGGTTGTCTAGCACAACACGGGTACATTAAATTACTGTGGGGGGATCGGGAAATATTAATCGATAGGGACTTCATTCACAAAGTCACCTTATTACCACGACTCCCCATTCACGATCAACCCCTCCGATTTGAGGACTACCTACCCTTAATGGGAAACGACTGTTCTAGGGAACCCCGAAAGGGTATTCAGGCTCGCACGCTTTTTGCGAACGTTTTAACTGTGTGCCGTTGGGCACAAAACAACATTTTTGGAAGTTCGCACAACACAATATTTTTCACACCATCCCTACATATAGTGCACACATTGATGACTCGAAACCCTAGCTACGACATGTGCACGGTGTTGCTTCACTCGATTGGTGCTGGCAAAAGGGCGACCAATTATCCATGCCCAATTTTGGTGACACAAATGTGTCGCCATTTCCTTCCTGTTGAGGAATTTGAATTTTATATGCATGGTGGGATTCCAATTCGACCCCTTCTTGAGGGTGTCTTCACGTCCTACACACGTTTACATGATTTATGGTCGCGCACCGAGCCGGCTGATTGGTATAGATTTTGCGTGTGCGTTTTGAATCAAAGAATTAACCGCAATCAATAACGGTGTCGCTTGGTAGCTAGCCGGTTGAGTACGGGTCGGTCCACAGGGAGATGGATTCCTTTTCTTTATGTTCTAACGAGTTAATCCGATCAAATCAGGTTTTGTTTTAGATCTAAGAATGAGAATAAGTTGATAAAAAGGCTTGGTAGGGCTAGGGTTAGGTCAGTACAAAATATGGATTATTCTCACTGGTTTTAATACCCTGGTTAGGATTTTAGGTGTTAGGGTAATAGTCAACAAAGGGGATTAGCACGACTATGAAGAAACTTAGTTTCTTCCTTTTGGTCCTTATCCGTCCTTTCTTAACTCTTAGCCCTAACCTCTATGTAAATCAACCACAACCGGTCTTAACTAGGGAATCACCGCTATATCATGGAATAGGATGCCGTAGTGACCGGTGTGTATTTGATTCAAATAGAGTCCTAATTAAAAATTATGGGGGCAAGAAAAGGAGAAAGAGAGATTTCCTTCTCTCAAACCTTCCCTCTCCTAACCCTAACAAGTAAGGAATTACTCACTCATTAGGGTATTAACAATGGAATTCATTTTTTATAAATTCTTATTTAGAAAACTAAATTGCAAATATTAAAAGAACAGATAAAAAATGCAAGAATTAAATTCAGAAAATGAATGCGAGATAAAAATTAAAATACCTTTCTTTATTGATGCACTCTTGAACGATTACAGAGGAATTAAAATTTTAAAACTAGAAAATAAAAAGAGGCATCTCAAAAGAGGCACACCTTTATTAGGCTTTAGGGTTTCCTATTTATAGATAGGAGAAACCCTAGGGTTTACATCTGATCCATATCTGAAATTACAAGACTACCCTAAGAAAGCCGGGTCAACGCACCGACACCACCGACAAGCTGCACCGACACGTGCACAGCACGGCCGCGGATCCGCGGCGAAATGCCATGTTTGGCCACGGATCCGCGGCCATCTTGAGGGATCATTGGCTCAAATTCTCAGGGTTGCTTCATATTGCTATTTCCTTCTGTTCTCTTCTCTTGGTTCTTCAGAATCTTTTCTACTTTCTTCCAGATTTCCAACAGTGCAGAATTTGTGGACTTTTACCGTAAGCTTCGCGTTGAAGTCTTGAATCTTGTGCTGCCCTTGAACTATCTTGTGCATTGAACTGTTTACCGATCTTCATTTGTTCCTTGAACTGTTAGGCGGCATCATACGGATTCATCTTTTGTTGGTTGTAGTCTCACTTTTGTAACTTCTTTTCATGAATTTCACTGTATTGTTCTGAGAACCTGTAACCTGCAACTATTTAGCAGACATGGATCAAAAGCACCTATTTATTTGTAATAAGATTAAGAATGGGTAATATAATAATGCAATATTCTGATATGAACAAATACCCCCAAACTTATCTTTTGCTCGTCCCGAGCAAAACCAATTTATTCTCGAAAAAACCTAACCTCACTTTCGCAGGGAATCGCGATTGCACTGAGCTCATGCAACAAGCCGTTAAACCTCTAGGTGTCCGTAGTAGGAGGAGTGTTGTCTCCTGAGGGTTTTCAGCGGATACTACCCACAAAATCTGATCAATTTGGCCTATTTACTTTCATTCTTCAATTAGGTATTCTAGTAAGAAATTCTATTATTTTTAACTTAGAAATCATCAACCCATATTTTTCACACTCGCTTATCATTTAACTTAAGATCATATATGTTCTGCAAATTTATTAAACTTTCAGCATCTTTTGAATTTTCCTTCTAAGGTTCCATCTCAATTTAGGAATTTTTATCATTTTTATTGAAGATATAAGGCCCATCTTTCATTCCTAACTCTTATCCAGACCCCAATCATATACTCCTACGTGTGTGTATGTATCATCCCTACACTTGGAAATTCAATTCTAGCTATCATACTCTTGTCCATCTTCCAAAATACTTTTAGTTGGTGAATTTTATATGAAATCGCTCACACATTCTTCATGCGACCGTTAATATTTCTTGAGGTACTAAACGACCGATTACAAAACATGCTTGCGCATTTAAGCGTAATTCCTCGTCTTGTAATACCTAAGGCTTAGCAGTGACTCCCAAACCAGTTGGTCTAAGGCATTAGGTGATAAAGCATCCTTGCTATATATATCTTTTTTTATGCAGCCTTAAATAATTACAAAACCAGTGTTCATTTTTTTACCTCTTTATTCACACTTATAATTTTATTTTATTTTTTCTCATACTAAGGATTTTAGACAAGAGCATTTCAAGGTATCCTCTACTATTCCAAATTTCAAGGTGCGTGTTCGTGCAAGTTGTAGGGTATATATTTTCAGAATTTAGACTTAAGGTTCAGAATTATTTTTCAGATTTACACTTCAAATAAAGATTTCAATACTCTTCCCTTATTTTGACTTAGCCCAAGAACTGAACTCAAAATTTGCCTATTTCTAAATAAACTGCAAGGACATATATTTTCTATAATTATACTTTAAGAAAGGTTATTTTTTGGGTTTTTAATTTACCAAGTTTAGGATCTAGTTTTTCCTAACTAGTCAACCGTCATGTTGAACTTAAGTCAAATATGGCCAAAATTGAACTTTTCAATTTTTATAATTTTTAAATTTTTTTATTTTTATGGATTTTAAAATAAGTATGCAAATGCAAAAAATATACACATAAATGCGAAGGAAGAAAGCGTATTAAGCACACCCCCAAACTTAAACTTGACAGTGTCCTCACTGTCAGACTACACCAAGAGGGTCAAAACTGTCGGCACTCCCCTGTTTGTTTTTTTTTATTATTATTATTAACAGAAAAAGAAAACAAAATATATATACACAAAAAGTTCCCCCCCAAACTTAAGTGAAACAGTATTTCCACTGTTGAAGTATTAAAGTTCAGAGTTAGGAAGGAGAAAAACACAGTATCAAGCTATACAAGGCCTTACACATGCCAAAGGTTAGCACCAACCATTCAAAAATTTTATCGTTATAATGGTGTGGTTGGTGAAAGAATGGAGTGTAGAGAAAAGAAATGAGAAACACACGAGACCGTGTGGAGATAGAAGCAGTATATGGTCTCGGTTGAGGAGAAGAATGGCGGAAGGGAAAAAGAAATTGTAGTGGTTCGACTTCTATAGGTGGAGGTTGATTAATCACAAAATCCGTGTCATTTAGGAATGCGAGTTCGTCGGCGAAAATATTCTCGAAACTTTCATCGATGGTTCGATTAAACATTTCAATGTCAATAAGTGTCGCGCCAGAATTCAACACACTTGATTTTTCAAAAATTACGGAGCTAGGAAACTCGTAAGGCTCATCTATTTTATTCTCAAAAGAGTCTAAATCAAGTTGTTTTTCTAGAATTATCGAACTCAAAATATCGGATTGTGATTCATTAATACTCGCTATTAAAGGAAGATTAGAAGAAGAACCAGAGAAAGTGGGAGAAAGCAGTGGAATACGAACTTGAGGGGGGAGATGGAGTGTATAAATTAGCACAATTTGTAATGACCGATGTGTAAAAAGCGATTGTGCTAATCTATCAACCCACTGAGAAATGAGGTCAAATCCCTCAAGATTCATGAGAAAACATGGGTACGTCGAACTTGGTAAACCAGACATTAAAAATGAAAGTGTAGCGTTTTCTTGCGCGGTCGGAACAAGGATGGAGGGAAGTGATTGAGGAAGGGTATCGGTGAAAGATTCAGGATGGCGTGCACAGTCAATGAAAGGGATAGAATGAATTGGAAAATCCGACTCCTCAATTAAAACTGCTTCATCCTCAATAATTTCCTCAATATTCTCCTCAAAATTTAGCTTATCCATGCCATTCTCATCAAAATCAAGACGTATATGAAGTTCGGGAGAAACATTTAATGTCTCGGGATGATGACTTGGAGAGAGAAACTCATCCAAATCTGTGGGTTCATCATCCAAAATATTCCCAGCATCAATATCCTCGATCAAGTGAAAATTAAATTTCTCAGACACCTCATCAAAAGCATGGATATCAATCAATTCAGGTTCTAGAGTGGAGGTGTAGAGGTCAAAAGGATTGGTGATGGTTTCACTCGAAAGGGACCCTTCACAATCAGGTAAATCAGACACTACAAAGTCGCACAACTCATTAAACGTTTTATCTTCAACTGGTGAATCATTTGAAACACTTGATAGACATTCAAAATCGGAGTTGAGGGATTCAATTGGGGATGGATAGCTTTGATTTGGAAAGGTGCACAGCTCAGTCTCTCCACTCAAATTCTCAATTTGTCCAACCGCCTCATCATACATTGGAAAATTTGGAGCTAGTTGGAAACTAGCTACCGGGTCACTAGGTTGCATAAGGGCGGCCATGGACGCATTCAAATCCATCATATTTTGTCTTGACGTTACCATAAAATCTTCCAACGACTGTTCCAGACTAGACATGGGTTGTGAAGGGGTTTCAATAAAAAATTCAAAGTTGTTTGGATACTAGAAAATCCCAAATGGCTGTGTAGAAGCAATGTCTAGGGAAGGTGCGAAAGTCGGGTAGGACTGGTAGGAATTGAATGGTTGGACAGGAGTAGGATCAACATTTGGAGAAGAAGGTGAATGGAATTGCTGATCCAAAGAATTCGCAGTGGTGAAAGGAGTAAAAGATCGGTTACGAGATTGTGCAATATGTTCAGCAATAGACATGGGTTTCGGGGTTACAACAGGACTCGAAAAAGGAGTATCAATGTAAGAAGGTGGTGAAGGTTGAAATGGTTGATACAAGGTGGATTGCGGAGTCCAACTGGATGCCCTAGACGCGTCTATTCGATCTTTCAAAGAAATTTTTGGCATGGAGGGGTCGTCCGAAATTCGACCAAAATAATGAGCGTGGGAAATAATGTCTGGTTGAGGGTAACAAAGTTCGGCAAGAGTTTTGCGAGGTGGGGTACCTATGATGTGAGGAAAGAAAGGAAAAGAATGTGAATTTTTTTTTATGTTTTTTTTTTTTTTTAAATTATTTGTTTTTGGAGTTTTGAAATTTTTGAAAGTGTTGAAAGAGTTTTTGCAAAAATTTGTACAGAACTACGGCACAATTTCAAACAACCACAGTTTAAACATGCACAATCAAACCTAGAGTTAGGGTCTCCTAAGTCAACTAGACTGCTCCTAACTGTTCCAAACTGACAAGTTGTGAGATATCCCTCAAATCGCCTCTTCACCGCCAATTGTGGCCAGGTAAGTACAAGTGAAGAAATGAGGGTTCCGCTCACGAATCACCGTGAGACAGGCCTTTTAAAATTATCTTTCTCACTTGTCTAGCCTAGGCACCACAAAGTCAGGTTTAGATAAACAACTGAATGCCCACAACCTTTCTTTGTCCTAATGAGCGCGACAGTCCTTAATTGGCTGAGTCTAGATATTTTTTTATTAGCTCAAAGGTGCATATGCTTTTTGTGATTTTTGGGGTCTTAGGAAGGGTAATGAAATCCCCACCCAATCTGGATTGGTGTTATAGCCCCTTAAAAGTCCATTTTAAATATGCAAAACAATTAACACACAAAATCTAAAACACTTGCAAAATTTTTTTATCTGGCAGCGCAAAGAATCCTGCACAAAAATAATTTATGGGATAGGAGAAAGAATTTTTGCGCAAAGAACCCTGCAGGAAAAATTTTCATTGGAGTTCATGGGGTTACAGAGGAGAAATGGAATGCTTACAGAGCAAAATGGATTGCTGATGTCAGCGGTTGACCGCGGTTCCGCGGTCAAACCTGCACTTGTGACGCGGTTCCGCGTTGGAACAATTGGTTCAGATCTCCAAAATTTTTCTGTTTTCTGTTGTGGTTCTCCTCTGTCTGTTCAGATCTTCTGTTTTTTTGTTCGCTGTGCTTGCGCGAGATCTGAATCAGTCCGTCTTCCTTTCCTGCACAATTCGCACAAAAACCGTTCAAAAAATTTTATTTTTATTTTGTTTTAAATTTTTTTCAATTTTTATAATTTTTAAAATTTTTAATTTTTTTTATATTAAGCCGAAATTACACAAAGAAAGAGACTATCGTCTCCTCGGCAACGGCGCCATTTGATTGGTATAGATTTTGCGTGTGCGTTTTGAATCAAAGAATTAACCGCAATCAATAATGGTGTCGCTTGGTAGCTAGCCGGTTGAGTACGGGTCGGTCCACAGGGAGATGGATTCCTTTTCTTTATGTTCTAACGAGTTAATCCGATCAAATTAGGTTTTGTTTTAGATCTAAGAATGAGAATAAGTTGATAAAAAGGCTTGCTAGGGCTAGGGTTAGGTCAGTTCAAAATATGGATTCTTCTCACTGCTTTTAATGCCCTAGTTAGGATTTTAGGTGTTAGGGTAATAGTCAACAAAGGGGATTAGCACGACTAGGAAGAAACTTAGTTTCTTCCTTTTGGTCCTTGTCCGTCCTTTCTTAACTCTTAGCCCTAACCTCTATGTAAATCAACCACAACCGGTCTTAACTAGGGAATCACCGCTATCTCGTGGGATAGGGTGCCGTAGTGAGCGGTGTGTGTTTGATTCAAATAGAGTCCTAATTAAAAATTATGGGGGCAAGAAAAGGAGAAAGAGAGATTTCCTTCTCTCAAACCTTCCCTCTCCTAACCCTGACAAGTGAGGAATTACTCACTCATTAGGGTATTAACAATGGAATTCATTTTTTATAAATTCTTATATTAGAAAACTAAATTGCAAATATTAAAAGAACAGATAAAAAAATGCAAGAATTAAATTCAGAAAAGGAATGCGGGATAAAAATAAAAATATCTTTCTTTATTGATGCACTCTTGAACGATTACAGAGGAATTAAAATTTTAAAACTAGAAAATAAAAAGAGGCATCTCAAAAGAGGCACACCTTTATTAGGCTTTAGGGTTTCCTATTTATAGATAGGAGAAACCCTAGGGTTTACATCTGATCCATATCTGAAATTACAAGACTACCCTAAGAAAGCCGGGTCAACGCACCGACACCACCGACAAGATGCACCGACACGTGCACAGCACGGCCGTGGATCCGCGGCGGAATGCCATGTTTGGCTGCAGATCCGCGGCCATCTTGAGGGATCATTGGTTCAAATTCTCAGGGTTGCTTCATATTGCTATTTCCTTCTGTTCTCTTCTCTTGGTTCTTCAGAATCTTTTCTACTTTCTTCCATATTTCCAACAGTGCAGAATTTGTGGACTTTTACCGTAAGCTTCGCGTTGAAGTCTTGAATCTTGTGCTGCTCTTGAACTGTCTTGTGCATGGAACTGTTTACCGATCTTCATTTGTTCCTTGAACTGTTAGGCGGCATCATACGGATTCATCTTTTGTTGGTTGTAGTCTCACTTTTGTAACTTCTTTTCATGAATTTCACTGTATTGTTCTGAGAACCTGTAACCTGCAACTATTTAGCAGACATGGATCAAAAGCACCTATTTATTTGTAATATGATTAAGAATGGGTGATATAATAATGCAATATTCTGATATGAACACCGGCCGAGGACGTGATGGCCAAGACCCCTAGCTCGAGCTCCATAGTGAGCGATGAAGAGCTTACCCCCGCTGCGCAGGAACGCTTAATTCGACGAACCCATAGGGGGGTAGAAAGAGTGATAGGGATGCTGACTAAGTTTGATCAGCGAATAACGAGCCTAGAACAAGGAATGTGCACCCTCCTAGCAAGAGAGGAACGTTCACGATCACGCTCGAGGGGATGGGGGACAGATAGAGATGAGGCTGGGACTAGTGAGGCCGCGTCTAGTAGACGCCGCCGGGAGCGGTGAGGACACTGCTATCAATAAGTTTTGGGGTGAGGATTGTTTGTATATAGTTATCTTTGCATTGCATCTGCATATTTTTATTATTTTTTGTACATATTTGTTTTTCTTTGCATATTTAATTCCGTATCTTATTTTTCTGCTGTGCATCTTTATATATAAATATATATATATATAAAGATAAAAAAAAACATAAATTTTTATAAAAATTAAAAGATTTTAAAAATTAAAAATTTCAATTTTGGCCATATTTGACTCGAGTTCAACATGACGGTTGACTAGTTAGGAAAAACTAGATCCTAAACTTAGTAAATTAAAAACCCTAAAAATAACATTTCTTAAAGTTTAACTATAGAAAATATGCGCCCTTACAGTTTATTTAGAAATAAGCAAATTTTGAGTTCAGTTCTTGGGCTAAGTCGAAATAAGGGAAGAGTATTGAAAGCTTTATTTGAAGTATAAGTCTGAAAAATAATTCTGAACCTTAAGTCCAAATTCTGAAAATATATACCCTACTTTACGCACTTACACACATCTGGAAACTTGGGATAGTAGAGGATACCTTGAAATGCTCTTGTCTAAAATCCTTAGTATGAAGGAAAATAAAATAAAAGTATAAGTGGTGAATAAAGAGATAAAAAAATGAACACTGGTTTTGTAATTGCTTAATGCAGCATAAATAAAAATATAGCGAGGGTGCTTTATCACCTAGTGCCTTAGGCCGACTGGTTTGGGAGTCACTGCTAAGCCTTAGGTGTTGCAAGACGAGGAATTACGCCTAAATGCGCAAGCACATTTTGTAATCGGTCGTTTAGTACCTCAAGAAGTATTAACGGTCGCATGAAGGATGTGTGAGAAATTTCATCTAAAATTCACCAACTAAAAGTATTTTGGAAGATAGACAAGAGTATGATAGCTTGAATTGAATTTCCAAGTGTAGGGGTGACAATTACACACACGTAGGGGTATGTAATTGGAGTTTGGAGGAGAGATAGGAATAAAAGATAGGGCTTATATCTTCAGTAGAGATGATAAAAATTCCTAAGTTAAGATTGCACCTTAGAAGGAAAACTTAGGAGATGCTGAAAGCATTATAAACTAGCAAAACGTATATGATCTTAAGTTAAATGAAAAGGATGTGTGAAGAATACAGGTTGATGATTTCTAAGTTGAAGATAATAGAATTCCTCGCTAGAATACTGAATTGAAGAATTAGAGTCAACGGCCAAATTGACCGGATTTTGTGGGTAGTATCCGCTGAAAACCCTCAGGAGACAACACTTCTCCTACTAGAGACACCTAGAGGTTAACGGCTTGTTGCACAAGCTCAGTGCAATCGCGTTCCCTGCGAAAGTGAGGTTAGGACTTTTTGAGAATAAAATTGGCTTTGCTCGGGACGAGCAAAAGATAATTTTGGGGGTATTTGTTCATATTAGATTTTTGTATTTTTATACCGCTCATTCTTAATCACGTTGCAAATAGGTAGGTATTTTTAATCCGTGTTTACTGAATAAGTACAGGTTACAGGTTCTCAGCCCTTTACAGTGAAATTCATTAAAATTTGCAACAAATGCGGGACTACGACCAACAACAGATGAATACTGATCTCCGCTAACTATCTGTATGATGCTGCCTACCAGTTCAAGAGACAACATAGCAAATCGTTGATCACTTCAATGCATAAAGCACAAGGGCAGCACAAGATCCAAGACTTCAAACGCGGAGCTCAAGGCAAAAGTCCACTGCTGAATATCTGGAAGAGAACAGAAGAGCTTTTGAGAAACCAAGTGTACCAAAAAGAAGATAAAAGCAACATGGAGAAGCCCTGAAAAGATGATCCCATAAGTCTACCAAATGGCCGCGGAACAGCGGCCAAATGGCACTTCTGCCGCGGTTCCGCGGCCGCGTCTGAGCAGTGTCGGTGGCAGTTAGCTCCGCGTTGACTCGGCTCTTTTAAGGTAGTTTTGTAATCTCAGGTTTAGCTCAGAATATAACCTAGGGTTTCACCTTCCTATTTATAAATAGAAGAGCTCAAAGCCAAATAAGGTGTACCTTTCTCTAGTTTAGAATTTAGAATTAATTTTGTTATTTCTCTATGAAAAATTATAGCGAGTTATGAGCGTTGATTAATAAAAAAAAAAAGGAGAGTTCTTTTATTTATCTTGCATGTCTATTTAATTTCTGCAATTTCTTATTTGTTAATCTAGTTGCTTATTTTTATTTGTGTTTTTCTTTTGTTTTCTTTTCTTCTATTTTCTTTATCATTAAATAACGATGATGCTTGAGTAAGATCCTTGCCAAGGTGAGGTCTCAAATAGCTAGTTGTAAATTCCTCTTAATCTCATTTCTTTCTACCTTCCTTTTTATTTTTATCTTTTTAATGGGTGAGTAATCTTCTCACTTGTTAGGACAGGAGAAGGAAAGTTTGAGAGAAGGAAATCTCTCTCACTCTTTTCTTTGCCCAACACCTTAATTCGGACCCCGTTAATTGAACCATAATCCGCTCACTACGGCACCCTATCCTATATGATAGCGGTGATTCCCTAATTAGACCGGTTGTGGTTGAATTAACCGGAGGTTAGGGCTAAGAGCCAAGAACGGAAGGATAAGGACCAAAAGGAAGAAACTAAGCTTGGAAAGCCTAGCTTATACTTGCAAGTTTCTTCCTAGTCGTGCTAATCCCCGTTGTTACCGATTACCTTAACACCGATATTAAGAAGGGCATTGAGAAAAGTGAGAAATTCCTAACTCAAACTAACCTAATCCTAACCCTAACAAGTTCCTTATCATCCTTTATTTCATTAGTAGATCTTAAAACAAATCTCACCATTTTTTTGTATTTAACTCGTTAAAACATAAAGAAAAAGATTCCATCTCTCTGTGGATCGACCCGTACTCAACCGGCTAGCTACCAAGCGAAACCGTCTTGATTGCGGTAATTTAAGAACTAAGCAAATGCATAGAAACAAAACATCTACCAATCAGTGACGCGTAGGCATAACGGACGGCGAGAATCTCACGCCGGTTCACCTCGTGCGACCACTATATAAACCCCCTCCACCAGACGACTTAGGTAAGTGGAATTTATTCCAATACACCGCTACGCTGCCATTATTCCTCGATACTTATTTGATCGTCGGAGGGTCCTACGGTTGTTTCCCATCCCGGGACTTCCCTTGCAGGTAGCTCGGCGTCAACAGTATCCAACAATCCATTGAGATCCACACGTTCAATTCTCACTCTCAATCACAACCATTTAGAACCGCTTGCTGCAAGATCGACGAAGGACAACATTTGAAAGATATTCCGACCTCCATCAGAAACCCAAAGCGAATGTCCGGGTCAGGTAGAGTGGCAACCGATGACGGGACGGAAACCGTCGTACAGTGACGATTGGCCACAATAGGCGGAAATGGGTGGCCGGCCGGTGGTGGGTAGTGGGTAGCGGATAGCCTAATGATGGGGGAAGCCGACCAATGGAGAATCATAACGCTAATTGCGTTAGGTGGGAATATTTAAAGATAGTTAGGTGGGAATATTTAAAGATAGGTAAATTTCCCTAAAGCTATCATGGCGCAATTTTAGTGCACAGAAACCCCCTAACGTTACCCTTTATTAAATCCGACCCCACCGTGACCTCCCTGCAGTTAGATTTTAAATTTTTTATACCCGTCACGTGACTTTTTTTCTTTTTAATCCCCAAAGTGCCTTTATTCCCCATTTTAACACCCCCTCTTCTCTCAACCCCTCAACATATAATTTCTAGGGTTTGATTGTTCGAAATCGATGAAGAAGACGCAATCATCACTGCCCATTGATCCATTACCATCAGCAAGCTTCTCGAAGCTCAAGATCTGCAACACCATCATCACCATCCTCTCGTCGCTGCCAAATCCGACGTGGACACCATCTCCCTAACATGTCGTCGCCTCCATGTGATTACATCCCAATTCAAGTGTGTTTTCAATTATGTGATTTCATTCCGATTATGTTATCAATTATTCTTGCTTTTTTCCATATAATTAGGTGATTTCAACCCAATTCAAGTGGGTTATCAAGGGTTTGTTGAATAGTGTTTGGACTGTGTTTGTATAAATGCTTGAATGATAATGATGCTGTTTGTTATAATAGATTTTATGCTAATGAATAGTGCTTAGGATGTTTCTGTATAAATTCTTGAATGATGATGATACTGTGTAGATTGTGTTTGTATTAATATCATTTTAGATGGTGTTTGGTATATAAATCGTGTTTTGTAAGTGTCAATTTGTGGCCATGGTGGCGGGGCCCATAGAGACGGCGGTGGTGAGTATAATCATAAGCAAAAGATGGGGAGCAGTAGGAATCCACCATCAGAGGTGACAATCCCTTGAGCTATGGCAACGGAGATGCGGTGCTCGACGTCTACGACGCTTATGGTCTTACTTCAAAGACGACATCTTGATTCAAGATCTCAACATTAGAGCCGACAAGGACACCATCGAGACCCTTTACGTTGGCGACAAGGCAAGCGATCGATCCCGCCCTTTTGGTTTCAAATTTGGATACTGTTTGTGATGTTGTTACTTCAAATGGATATTGTGACATGCCTTTTTCATTGATTTAGGAGTTGGGTTACTAATGCATAATGAAGGTAATTATATTAAGATCTGATAAATGGAATACATTCGGATACTCGATACAATACAGCTTAATCAATCTTCAGTTTAAACAGTAAACAACTCAAAAAATTTCTCTCTCCCTCTCTTAAGTATTTATACAAACAATTTAAATAGTAAACAACTCAAAAAATTTCTCTCTCCCTCTCTTAAGTATTTATACAAACACATTCCGGGCACCATTATCTCTAAAATTTTATCAACACATTCCAAACATTTATACAAACACATTTCAAGCACCATTATCTCCAAAATTTATATAAATATATTCCAAACAATAAACAACTTAAAAAATCTCACTCGCTCTCAATCTCGTTCTCTCTCTATCTCTCGCATTTACACAAACACGTTCTAAGCACCATTATCTTCATCCATTCCACACTTGTTCAACTCACTACCTCTAGTGACCAATTCCATGCAACTGCTCACATCGTCGGGTTTGACGCAAGAACTCAATAAGAAATCAACGAGCGACATATCAATTGAGTTCAAATTAGAGTCAAGGTTCCTACTTCTCTCGGTCATTTCTTCTAACAGCTTAAGGACGTCCACGTTACGGCAGGACCGAAACAGTAGTGTGATGACATGGCTGTAGGCGGCGGGGGAGAGCGCCACATGAAGCTCGCCAGAGAATAACTTGAAGAAATCGGGGACGGTGCTAAGGTTAGGGAATCGGCGGATCGAGGAGAGAGTGACGGAGGGGGTTTAGCATACTCTAATCATTGCAACAGAACAAATCCATTCTTTGATGAAGCCCTCATGACCCAATTTTTTTGCAAAAATTAGAGGTGAGAGAACCTCCACAAAGAAATAGTTTAAGTTTGGGTTCTTTCCTTCTAAATGGATGGGGTTGTGAACTTTAAATTTAGTGAAATGTGAAGATAGTTAGGTCATTTAATAATAGAATTAACGGCAGGAGTAGCGGGATGTCGGGTTTAACGGAGGGTAACATCAGGGGGTTCTGTACAGAAAAATACGTCATGATGGTTTTGGAAATATATGTTATAGTACATGATGGTTTTGGTGAAATTTGCCTTAAAGATAATATAATGATAGGGGGGAAATTGTTTTCGAGCCCAATTTGAAGAAGTGACTTGTTTTTAGACCCATGTATTTCTAAAATCGTTAAAAAATCTAGTACTTCGAAAATACAAAAGACCAAAACCCAAAATGACTTATATGTATAAAAATTAGAATGTTTTTCCAAAAATCCCAATTTTACCCTTTTATTCTTATATGACAAAGTATTTTCTAAAAGATACGTATAATAAATGGGGGATTGGGTGCTCATCCTTTTCTTCTCCATCAATACTGGTCTATCTTCGTTTTTCTCAAATCACAAAAGGAACTCTCATGTTCGAGCTTCAATAGAAAAATTGAACGTGGATTAAATTTTTCTCCTAATTTTAATTTTCATTGTCAAGTTGTACTTATTCGTTTCTAATTTTCAGTAGCCCTAATCTCAACCTTACTTCTATAGTCAAACCTTTAGGCCGCTGCCCTCAATCTCTTTAGGTTCATTCTATTTCTTTACCATTCTTTTCTTCGCCAACGAGAGAACCGATCGTGTCCAAATTTCCGCAACGATTTCGAGTGAGATTACTAATTTCTTAATTTAAAATCGAAAATATGTGGCTGAAACATTTTTCCCTATATGATTAAAAAATTAAGAATATGGGTTAAGAGAACAAATTAGGGCAAACAATATTAAAGAAGAAAGAAAAATAGTTAAGAGAAGAAATTAAGGAAAATAATAATAAAGAATAACAAAAAAATCTCACATTTTAAAATCTTGGATAAGCTTAAAACTCTCATGTTCTAATATTTTGGAAAATCTTCAAAAGGATATTATAGACAATGCATACAAAAATACGTACACAAATCAGGGTTTGAGTTTAAAACAACGTCAAATTATATTTTCTGGGTTTTCCACAATTTTAAAATCTTGTGAATATAAAAATAAATCAGATTATGAATCTGGGCCCCGAAACAATTTTTTCTAAAGATAGACACCTATTTGAGTGAGATGAATTTCTATTATTTAAGATAATCTGTTGTCCGGCAAATTTTATATTCCCGGCAATATTAATTGCGATCAAAACATAGCATAAATAAATATATTTACGTACAAAGCGCGCCCTGTTATGTGTGGTTTCATAACACATTATAATTCCTTTTTGTTTACGTAGTTGTACCCTAGTACTCCGTATCTCATAACAAAATCTTTCCTAGATTAACAAAACTTTCCTAAGAATAGCTGGTGAGATCTAAAAGAAACAGCGTTACCTATATATGCATTTGAATTTGGTACAATTTAGCATGCATATATATATATATATATATAGATGAGAATAATGAAGGAAAAATGTCATAGGTGGGAATTTTCTTCTATGGCATCGAAAAAATGCATTCTCTCTCATTTTTTCCGCCGATCGGCACCCACCATCTTCATCGTTATCATCTAAGATGTGGATACACCAAATTTCATGTGATTCTACAATCTTTTCACCGTTGATTTAGCAATGTAAAAAGTTCTATTGTCGGTAAACCGTTAATTTTGAACCCACTAAATCAACGGTGAAAAAGTTGTAGAATCACATGAAATTTGGTGTGCCCACATCTTAGATGATAATGATGAAGATGGTGGGTGCCGATCGTCGGAAAAAATGAGGGAGGGTGTACTTTTTCGACGCCATAGAAGGAAATTCCCTCCTATGGCGTCTTTCCTCCATTAACCCCTCCCCTCTCTCTCTCTCTCTCTCTCTCTCTCTATATATATATATATATATATATATATATATATTTTTGAATAATACTCAATGCTGAACTTTATGTATAAATTGTAATTTGATATGTAGTATGGCTTGACAACCACTCTTATGTATGCATACACATAACGTAGTGGCGCACACTTTAAGTTTTGATCTATTGGCTTTTTATTGCATGTTGCTGGGAATATATTTATTTCGAATCGTCTTCCCAGGACAATTAGATAAATCGAAGCTGACATTCACTGTTAACTGGTGGGACCAAATGAATCGATCTCATTGCTCGCTCGCTCCCTATCGGCGCATTATGAATAATTAGCTTTTTTGCACACGTGTGTATATTAATATATGCGTATAGAAATATAAATATGCAGATCCAACTCTCTACTTATGAACATTTGCTCTCAGTTCATAATCTTTATAGCTGAATCATCAATTGAAATTTAAATTAACCAAGTCGTCAATTAAACCTAACACTAACGCTTCTTAGAATTCCGTTGATCACGTATCTATCAAGAAATCTTAATCCGATACGTCTTGTATATAGGAACCTTGCCTCGTCCGGACTGTTCCAATATGGCATTCCCGTACCTCTACGACAATAGTTAGATGTACGTCGATACTCTCTCGAGAGTCACCCACTTTTTCGTTGACGGTGTTAGCTTTTTCACCGATTTTGCCCACGCACATCTTGGGTTACCGAAAGAGCACGAAATATATTGTCCTTACTCTAAATGTATGAATAAGCGATTGCTCAAGAAGTCAGAAGTTGAGTTACATATCGGGAGATACGGTTTCGTTAGAAATTACACTACGTGGGAACTTCACGGAGAAAAATTCATTGTAACGGGAGACGAGGCACGGATGTGAGAGACGGAAAACGAATTCATCGAAACGGAAACCGCAAAGTGGTAAGGGATGGTAGAAAAAGAGGAGGAAGAAGAATGGCAGTTTGAAGAAGACGAAACCGTCGAAGAAGATGATATTGTATTCGCGCCGATCGATGACATGGATGAGCTTATAAATGCCGCTGGATTTTCTTATGATACGGAAAGCACTGGACCCTCGTTATTGGAGAAGTACAAGACTGACTCTAGGATCCCGCTATATCCAAATTACAAAGGGTTTTCAAAACTGTCATTTTTTGTACGTCTCTTCCAGATCAAGTGCAAAAATAGATAAAGTGACCAGTCTTTCACCGATCTTCTAGAACTGCTGAAGGAAACTTTTCCCGACGGAAATGAAGTGTCACCGAGTCGGTACAAGACGCAAAAGATAATCACAAACATCGGCATGAAGTATCATAAGATACATGCATGTCAAAATGATTGTGTTTTGTTCCAGAATGAACACGCCACAGTCAGAAACTGTCCCGTGTGCGGGACCAGCCGATTCAAGCCTAAGAAAGACCATCGGTCGAGTGATGTGCCCATGAAGATTCTTCGTCATTTTCATTTAATACCGAGACTGCAACGGTTATTTATGTGTGAGAAGACGGCGTCTGAAATGCAGTGGCACCATAAAGTGCCTCGTGAAGAGAAAAATGAGTCATCCCAGAGATTTGATATCGTGAAAAGTTTTAGATGAAAACTATCCTTCATTCAGCACAGACCCTCATAACGTGAGTCAGGGAATTGCGAGCGACGGTTTCAGTCCATTTGGAATGGTTCGTGGCGGGCGTACTCACAGTACTTGGCCCCTTGTGCTGACTATATACAACATGCCTCCATGGAGGGATATGACACAGTCTTATTTTACGTTTGCACTTTTAATCGACGGTCCATTGTCTCCTGGGAAAAATATCGACGTGTACCTTCAACCCTTGATCGATAAGTTAAACTTGTTGTGGGAACTTGGCATGAGAACCTATTGTTAGTGTTTATGCCCTAGAAGGCCATTACTGTATCATACTAGCTTGTATATTACTTAATGGAAGCTTGGGATATTCACATGTATATAACAGTCTTGCTAAGCATGGTAGTATGATACTTGGTTTTTCTATCTTAATATGTGAGTGTACGTATTGATAGAGCTCTTAGGATCTTGCTTGTCTACCAGCGTTGTGATGGCAGTCACACTAGTGGGGGCTGGGTAGTCTACAAGCACATCCTTATTCAGGTCCCTGGTCGTTGGATTATCGAGACAGAGCATCGATACTCCGGAGTAGACTGGTGTGTACGCTTCTCATCCCAGTTGGGGAGATGGTCTGTCCCACAGCCGTCAGTACGTCGTACTGGAGATAGTATACAGGTGCTCGTTAGGTTACGGGTACACCGGACAGGACTCACAGGAAACTGTTGGTTGGTTTGATACCAGTCGTCAGTGAACAGTTCCCAGGTGACATGAGTACAGCGTAGTCCGCAGACTTGACACTGCTACTTCGCCTCGAGTGTGTCCCACTGTTCTTAGATTGCTACCCTACCACGGCTCAAAGGAGTCGTGCAAACAGGTAGCAGTTGGGTGCAGTCCCGAGCACTTGGAGGCAGTGGCGGTTAGACAGGATTCGTCCCTCCCGGTATTGGGAGTAGATATCATGCTGTGTCAGAGAGCCATTACGCAAAGTCCCTGGCCAGGGCAAGCGAGATTTGCTGGTAGGTTCCAGTAGTTTCTCAGGGTGTAATGGGCTTCCCTCCGACACGACTTATACCGCTATTAGGGGACTGACGCTTGCCGCCCCCCTAGGCCCGATATGCGATAGTCTTGGACGAACGGACCGGACTGTATGGAGATTGTCACATCAGACTCAGTAGGAGTTCGGATGGGTTTTCTCATCGGCCTTCTTATCGACAACTACCTGGGGACCGTTACGTACAGCTAGTGCCGCTTGCGGTCTGTGGTTAAACCCACTGCCAGCGTAGTAGTCGAGTCTCTAGAGTCCCACACAGAGAGTTTCCTATTCCAGGCGAAACGATATAGAGGTCGTATGGTTTTTACGACAAGGGTTCGGACGCATACGTGCGTTTACGCACGTACGACTTTCGGACAGTTTTTACCAGTCGGCTTTGGTTTAAGCCAGTTACTGGTATCCGGTTATTGGATTTTTACAGTCTAAAGTTTTTCCGTATTTTTGCGGATTGGAGGGGCGTTCTCGTAATTGTACGAGAAGCTTCTAGAAGATGTGACTAAGGAGGTTACTTTGGATAAGATTGTGAGTCATGAGAGTGATTCATCATTATCATTATTGCACCATAAATGATAATGACACATGCTTAATGAATCACCATTAGATATTTGTGAAGCATGCTTATTCATCACTCATTTTCTTTTGTTGATAAATAAGAATGCTTCATAATATATTATGATACACTCTCTCTCATCTCATTATCTTATCTCACATTCTCTCTCCTCAAGCTCTCATCTTCAAGAGACTAATCCTTAATCCTCATGTGTTGAGATCAAAGGTTTAGTTAGACTTAAGCATCCATTACCTTCACTCTATATCATCCTTTCTTCTTTGATTAGCAATCAAAGTAGATTAGTTACCTCAAGTTAGAGGTGTAGCTTGGTGTTTTGCTCTCGGGTAGATCGTCTACTACCTAGAGAAGGTCGAGGAGAACAAAGGAGGACACAAAGACGAAGGACCGGTTTCATTAGGTATAATCCCTAAACACAAGTGAAAAGAAACTCTTTGTGTACGGTTATTTATAGTTTAGCTTCGATTCAAGCGGTTAGTCGATGTTCGTTCTTTAAACTTGATCGTTTTTGAAAATTCCGCCTCCCCACAAGTACTGGGGTGTACTACATAGACTTACAGTGGTATCAGAGCCTCGCTAAACACTAAATAACTTAATTGCAAATTTGTACGAATTTCGAACGGAAAAACGAAGCCGGAAATCCCTAAAAAATGCAAGTTTCTGTCGAAATTTAAATGATGTCCAAAAATTTTTCAGGTGAGTTCAGAGAACTTGACATGACACCAGTAGAACACCCAAGAAAAACAGTCGCCTGAATCGTCCAACTCGCCGCGGAAGCGCGGCCTCAGCCTACTGAGTCGCCGCGCTTCCGCCGCCGAGTTGGCGAGTCAGGAGCCGATTTTTCTTCTGTTGCTTCTGTGTAATATTTGGGGTTTTCTGGAATATTTAATATTTGCTCAGGTTACTGTTTAACAGAGCAGATTTTGGAGCAATATTGATGTTGTTTAATCGATCGAAATTGTACAGTATTTGCATATTGGATTATATCTGTGATTGTTTAATGTGTTCGTAAACCTCCCCTAACTGCTAGTATGTCGGTTGGCAGGGGGTTGCACATTTCTGAAATGGTTATATCTGTTTGTGCATATAAACTGTATTGGACTGTTGTGGTGTATAGCCGGGGTTAGCAATGGGTTATTGTTTAATTCATTTGTTGTAAATGTAATTTGTTGTAATATTATTTTTGCGGGGCACTTCCAGGTTGCGGTCGTAGCCACCGTTGTATTATTTCATTTTACTGTTTTTGCTCCTAGGACTGACCCAAGGTGGGGTACACAGACTGCCGGGTGGGTAGTTTGTCGTACCCGTAGGGGTCGAGGGTGGGGTAACGGCTATTCATCACAACTGTGTAATCTGTCTTTTCTTGCAGGCTCAAAAGAAATACAGATTGCTTGCAAATCCAATATTGTTTATCTGTGTTCTGGAATGTATATCATTGCGTCAGACGAATGTAAAATATCTATATTTATTGTAGCTATTTAGACGTCACTTATGTTTTACACCCGCGCTAGCCCAGCCCCCGCTCTGTCGTTAGTTAAGTAACCTAACGGGTGATGACGGGACCCCGAGGCAAATGCGGATGGCATAAGAGGACGTTGTATTTTCGTTGTTTTCTGCAATGATAGGTTAATGATGGGACGCATTATCTATAATGCAAAGAAAAATAAACCAAAGTTTTTAAATCGTTGGAACAATTTAAAAGAAACCACTCGGTTATTTTAAAAACAGATATTTTTAAATGCGGAGATTTAACCACTCCTTTTAAAAGCTATCAGGTTCCTTCGGTTATATCAAGTTCACTACGTTCACGGTTTCGCCAAAACCAGTCGTAGCCCTCCGTCATTTCTTATGGATGGTCAGTAGTATTCAAGCTATGCTTGTTGGCATACGTCAAGGCATAGTGTTTGGTAGCTGCTGGGGTATTCATTTGTTGCATAGATAGATGTGTTGGTTTGGGACAGTCGCATTACCTTGTTGGCATACGTCAAGGGTATATACGGGTGGGTTCAAATTAACAAGATAATGATGGGCAGAACTTGACATGTGACTTATGATTTGTTGGCATACGTCAAGGTCATAAGAGCATGGGGCAAAAACTTATATCGGGAATTTCTAAAGAAACTGAAATTTGCAAAGAGATGCATACCATTTGGAGTTTGATGAATGTTGGTAGGATTCCTTCAACATTATCATACGATGATATTTGGATCCCGATCCTACTGTGAGTATATGATACTTATCAGGATATTCGTCACTTAACGATCAATGCTATAAACCTAGTAGGTGTCCAGAAAAGTGTCAGCGGGGTTACGCCCCCAGAGAAAAGAGGTTATTTAATTAAGGAACTTCGCGAAAGCGTTGGAAAACCTCCCTCGAAGTACCGACACCAGCCTGGCTGAACGGTTAAGCAAGTATTGTACGGTGAGAATAGTCTTGGCTAATTCTTCTTTTATGGTTTGAGGAAGGATTCGAGAAACAGTGGGAGCCATCCAGTTTAGATAAACTAAAAACCACTCTAAACTTGCAAGAGCATCATGCTAAAGAGTTTTCTTCTCTCTCTCCTAATTGCAGCGACCCTGAAAATGACTGGACTTAAGTTACTTTTAGAGAAAAATATACTGACGGGGCCAAACTATAAAGATTGGCTGCGGAATGTCAAAATGGCTTTGACCTATGACAAACTGGGGTACGTCCTCACCGCTACGGCACCTGCTGTCCCTGGTCCCAAATCCAGCAATGCGGATAAGGAAATCCGCAAAACCTGGGATTTAGATTGCGCGAGAGCCAAGTGCATCGTGCTTGCCTCGATGAACAATGAACATCAGAGGAGGCACGAGGATATGTCCCTAGATGGCATATTTCTCCATACAAAGGAACTTTATGGAGAGCAATCTCGTATAGCAAGATACGAGACCTCTAAGAACTTGTTTCGAGCGAGATTGGCTGCCGGGTCATCGGTAGGTGAACATGTCCTACAGATGATCAGCTATATTGAAGAGCTCGCAGACCTTGGGACGACTTTGGATAATGAGCTCTATACAGACCTTATTCTCCAGTCCCTTCCTCACACCTACGCCCAGTTTATCCTGAACTTCAACCTTCAAAGAAAAGAAGTTGAACTTCCGGAACTCCTGAACATGTTAAGGAGTGCAGAGGGCACCTTGAAGACATCAAGGGAAACACCCGCTATATTTGTTGGCGGTTCATCTTCTTCCGGGTCCAAGGCTAGGGCCAAAGGAAGGAAGAAGAAGGCCGCACCCAGACCTAGAGGAGGTGTTAGTAAGGTGGGAGGGAAGGGAAAGAAAAAGAAAGCAGTACCGATAGTTGGCCAGGATGAGTGCTTCCATTGTCACAGGAAAGGGCACTGGAAGAAGGATTGCAAGGCGTGGAACGCCAAGAACCAGGAACCGAAGCAAGCTGTGGCTTCGACTTCAGGTGTGTTTGTAATTGAGAATTGTCTGTCGATCAACTCTACTTCCTGGGTATTGGATACCGGATCAGGATCTCATATTTGCAATTCATTGCAGGCACTGAGAAACCGTAGAGTGCTGAAGGAAGGTGATATGATCCTCAGGGTTGCTAACGGAGCTAGCGTGGGAGCTGCGTCCGTCGGGGATTATCACCTAGGATTGACGAGTGGACACATTTTGGTTTTACATAACTGTTATTTTGTACCCAGCTTAACGTGTAATATCATATCAGTTTCCTTGTTATCAAATAAAGGTTATGATTTCACGTTTGTAAGAGATGTTGTCAACATCCACCTTAATCATGGTTTGATTGGGTCCGGTACTCTAAATAACGGCATATATGTTTTAAACCAACTCCAAATTTTCAATGTCCAGAACACACTAAAAAGAAAGTCTCCAGATTTGAATAAAGCTTTCTTATGGCATTGTAGACTGGGTCACATCAATGAGAGAAGGTTGACTAAGTTGCATAGAGAAGGATATTTAGACTCGTTCGAATATCAATCTTATGACACTTGTCAATCTTGTCTCAAAGGAAAGATGACAAAGACTCCATTTACTGGACAAGGAGTAAGAGCGAGCGAGCTCTTAGGACTCATACACAGCGATGTATGTGGTCCAATGTCTACACATGCAAGAGGTGGTTATTCCTACTTCATTACTTTTACAGATGATTTCTCTAGGTTTGGACATGTCTTCTTAATGAAGCATAAATCCGAAGCCTTTGAGAAATTCCTGGAATACAAGAGTGAAGCGGAAAACCAAACAGGCAAAAGTATTAAGACACTGAGATCTGATCGAGGTGGAGAATACTTAAGTGCCGAGTTCCTAGGTTACCTAAAAGAGAAAGGAATTCTCTCTCAGCTTACTCCTCCATACACTCCACAGCACAACGGTGTATCGGAGAGACGGAATCGAACCCTATTGGATATGGTACGATCCATGATGAGTAATGCTGAGTTACCGCGATCTTTCTGGGGGTATGCGCTAGAATCAGCGATACATCTTTTGAACAGAGTTCCAACCAAAACTGTGCCTACCACACCATATCAGATGTGGAGTGGGAAGAAACCCTATCTTCAGTACCTGAAGACATGGGGATGTCCAGCTTTTGTAAAAAAGCAGCATCCGGACAAGCTCGAGGCACGCTCAGTAGAGTGTAAGTTTGTGGGATATCCAAAGAACTCTCATGGATATTGTTTCTGTTACGCAGAGGAACAAAAGGTTTTTGTTTCTCGTCATGCCCGCTTCTTAGAAACTGAATTTTTGGAAAATCAGAAGAGTGGGAGCGAAATAGAACTGGAAGAAATTCCAGAACCACAAACTGCTACTGAAAGTTTGGTAGAACTGGAGGTTCAAGAAGAACAAGACATTCCCGCACCCCTCCGCAGGAGTAGTAGGCCGTCTCATCCGCCTGAGAGATACTACGGTTTTCTCATAGACGGGGATAGAGAGGATTGCATCATAGATGATGATGAACCTACTGACTTCCAGTAGGCCATCCAGAGCGGCGACTCGGTACGATGGCTAGATGCAATGCGGACCGAAATGGAGTCCATGTACACCAACAAAGTATGGACTTTGGACTTTGCTCCAGATGGGGTAAAACCCATAGGATGCAAATGGATCTTCAAGAAAAAGATTGGTGTAGATGGACAGGTGGAAACCTATAAGGCTAGACTTGTTGCAAAGGGTTTTCGTCAAAGACCTGGTTTGGACTATGACGAAACTTTTTCTCCAGTGGCTATGCTCAAATCCATTCGGGTCCTTCTTGCTATTGCTGCCTTCCATGATTATGAAATCTGGCAGATGGACGTAAAGACGGCTTTTCTGAATGGAAATTTAGAAGAGAGCGTCTATATGGATCAGCCAGAGGGTTTCAATCAGAGTGGGAGCAGTGGGAAAGTATGCAAGCTGCTTAAGTCTATTTATGGACTAAAGCAGGCATCGCGGAGTTGGAACATTTGTTTTGATGAGACAGTCAAAGAATATGACTTTATCAAAAATCCAGATGAACCGTACATATATAGTAAAGTTGTGGCCAGAAGTGTCGTATTCCTCGTCTTGTACGTGGATGACATTCTATTGATAGGAAATGACATTTCTATGCTACAATCTGTCAAAGGATTCTTGTCACACAGGTTCTCCATGAAAGACCTGGGTGATGCCTCTTACATTCTGGGGATCCGGATCTATCGTGATAGATCCAAGAGGATGTTGGGACTTTCGCAGTCCAGGTATATCGACACTATACTGAAAAGATTCAGTATAGAAGATTCTAAGCGCGGTAATCTACCGGCTTGTCACGGAATCACCCTCTCTAAAGAGATGTCTCCCAAGACTGATTTGGAAAGGGAACGCATGTCTATTATACCCTACGCTTCTGCGGTAGGCTCTATAATGTATGCGATGTTGTGTACCAGACCAGATGTAGCTTACGCACTGAGCGTGGTAAGCCGGTATCAGTCAGACCCAGGGGAGAAACATTGGATAGCAGTAAAGAACATTCTCAAGTACCTGAGGAGGACTAAGGAGATGTTCTTGGTTTATGGCAGAAAAGACCTCAGGTTGGAGGCCTTTGCTGATTCCGGCTTCCAGAGTGATAAGGACGATTCCAAGTCCATGTCGGGTTATGTCTTTACCCTCAATGGAAGGGCGGTGTGCTGGAAGAGCTCCAAGCAGGACACCGTTGCTGACTCGACGATGGAAGCGGAGTATATAGCTGCTTGCGATGCCGCAAAAGAAGCAGTCTGGATGAAGAAGTTCCTAACAGAACTTCAGGTTGTTCCTACCATAGTTGATCCAATACCTCTGTATTGCGACAACAACGGAGCTATAGCTTTAGCGAAGGAACCAAGGTCCCATCAGAAGTCCAGACACATCTTGAGGCGGTATCACCTGATCAGAGAGATCATTGATCGTCAGGAGATCGAGGTTCGGAGAGTTGCTTCAGAAGAGAACATTGCTGATCCATTCACGAAGGCCCTTCCTCAGATTCAGTTCGAGAGGCTACTCGAGATCATTGGTCTACGATATGCCAGTACATGGCCCTAGTGCAAGTGGGAGATTGTTAGTGTTTATGCCCTAGAAGGCCATTACTGTATCATACTAGCTTGTATATTACTTAATGGAAGCTTGGGATATTCACATGTATATAACAGTCTTGCTAAACATGGTAGTATGCTACTTGGTTTTTCTATCTTAATATGTGAGTGTACGTATTGATAGAGCTCTTAGGATCTTGCTTGTCTACCAGCGTTGTGATGGCAGTCACACTAGTGGGGGCTGGGTAGTCTACAAGCACATCCTTATTCAGGTCCCTAGTCGTTGGATTATCGAGACAGAGCATCGATACTCCGGAGTAGACTGGTGTGTACGCTTCTCATCCCAGTTGGGGAGATGGTCTGTCCCACAGCCGTCAGTACGTCGTACTGGAGATAGTATACAGGTGCTCGTTAGGTTACGGGTACACCGGACAGGACTCACAGGGAACTGTTGGTTGGTTTGATACCAGTCGTCAGTGAACAGTTCCCAGGTGACATGAGTACAGCGTAGTCCGCAGACTTGACACTGCTACTTCGCCTCGAGTGTGTCCCACTGTTCTTAGATTGATACCCTACCACGGCTCAAAGGAGTCGTGCAAACAGGTAGCAGTTGGGTGCAGTCCCGAGCACTTGGAGGCAGTGGCGGTTAGACAGGATTCGTCCCTCCCGGTATTGGGAGTAGATATCGTGCTGTGTCAGAGAGCCATTACGCAAAGTCCCTGGCCAGGGCAAGCGAGATTTGCTGGTAGGTTCCAGTAGTTTCTCAGGGTGTAATGGGCTTCCCTCCGACACGACTTATACCGCTATTAGGGGACTGACGCTTGCCGTCCCCCTAGGCCCGATATGCGATAGTCTTGGACGAACGGACCGGACTGTATGGAGATTGTCACATCAGACTCAGTAGGAGTTCGGATGGGTTTTCTCATCGGCCTTCTTATCGACAACTACCTGGGGACCGTTACGTACAGCTAGTGCCGCTTGCGGTCTGTGGTTAAACCCACTGCCAGCGTAGTAGTCGAGTCTCTAGAGTCCCACACAGAGAGTTTCCTATTCCAGGCGAAACGATATAGAGGTCGTATGGTTTTTACGACAAGGGTTCGGACGCATACGTGCGTTTACGCACGTACGACTTTCGGACAGTTTTTACCAGTCGGCTTTGGTTTAAGCCAGTTACTGGTATCCGGTTATTGGATTTTTACAGTCTAAAGTTTTTCCGTATTTTTGCGGATTGGAGGGGCGTTCTCGTAATTGTACGAGAAGCTTCTAGAAGATGTGACTAAGGAGGTTACTTTGGATAAGATTGTGAGTCATGAGAGTGATTCATCATTATCATTATTGCACCATAAATGATAATGACACATGCTTAATGAATCACCATTAGATATTTGTGAAGCATGCTTATTCATCACTCATTTTCTTTTGTTGATAAATAAGAATGCTTCATAATATATTATGATACACTCTCTCTCATCTCATTATCTTATCTCACATTCTCTCTCCTCAAGCTCTCATCTTCAAGAGACTAATCCTTAATCCTCATGTGTTGAGATCAAAGGTTTAGTTAGACTTAAGCATCCATTACCTTCACTCTATATCATCCTTTCTTCTTTGATTAGCAATCAAAGTAGATTAGTTACCTCAAGTTAGAGGTGTAGCTTGGTGTTTTGCTCTCGGGTGGATCGTCTACTACCTAGAGAAGGTCGAGGAGAACAAAGGAGGACACAAAGACGAAGGACCGGTTTCATTAGGTATAATCCCTAAACACAAGTGAAAAGAAACTCTTTGTGTACGGTTATTTATAGTTTAGCTTCGATTCAAGCGGTTAGTCGATATTCGTTCTTTAAACTTGATCGTTTTTGAAAATTCCGCCTCCCCACAAGTACTGGGGTGTACTACATCGACTTACACCTATGACGCAGATGGTAAACAATTTTTTCAGATACGGGCTGTTTTGTTGTGGACTATTAATGATTTTCCAGCCTACGGCACGCTGTCGGGGTGGACAACTCAAGATAAGCTTGCTTGCCCAAGTTATCATACTCATACGAGCGTCGTACGCGTCGGGGTGGACAACTCAAGATAAGCTTACTTGCCCAAGTTATCATACTCATACGAGCGTCGTACGCTTGATGTTTAGCGGGAAAGAGTCGTTTATGGGCCACCGACGTTTCTTGCCTATAACTCACAAATTCAGAAAGAATAAAGAATTGTTCAACGGCAAGACGGAGACCGGTAGACCTCCTAAACCATTGTCCGGTAACGACATATTGCAACAATGGAGAGGTTATCAGAATATCACGTTCAAAAAGAAACAAAACAAAGATGTAATGCCATGCTCAACCATTTGGAAGAAATTAAGTGGTTTATTTCAACATCCGTATTGGTCCGATCTACCGCTCCGCCACAATTTAGATGTTATGCATATCGAGAAGGGCGTCTCTGAACACGTCATCAATCTTCTGCTTTGTAAGGATGGAAAAATAAAGGACAATCTCAATACCCGCCGTGATTTGATGGATTTAGATGGTTTGTCCATTAAAGAAGAATTTCATTCTCGGCTTGTGGCTGGTAAACCAGGTTATTACGAGATCCCACCAGTAATCTGCAATCTGAACAAAGAGGTGAAGCGGCGGTTCCTGCGGATGTTGAAAGAATTAAAAGTTCCTGATGGTTTCTCATCAAATATTTCCAAACAGGTACAAGTAGAAAATGGAAAAATCTTAGGACTCAAAAGCCACGACTACCATATATTGATGCAATATCTTCTTCTTTTATGCCTGAAAGTATCGGTAAAATCCGAAGTTGGACTCATTCTTAATGACTTTTGCACGTATTTTCGACAACTGTGTTCCAAAAATGTGGACGTCAATAAGATAGCAAAAGTCGAAAAAGATATTCTTATGTTCCTTTGCAAGCTCGAAACTATCTTTTCACCTTCTTTTTTCGATATTATTGTTCTCCTGTCAGTCCATTTAGAAACCGAGATCAAGATTGGCGGTCCAGTGTATTACCGTTGGATGTATCCCATCGAGAGGTATGAAAATATTTATTATTAATCATTTAAATTGTAAAACATTATCGTGGATTATTAATATCTATTATTTTCAACAGATATCTATTAACTTTAAAAAACTATATCCGCAACAAATATCATCCTGAAGGTTCGATTGCGGAAGATTATCTCTTGGAAGAAGTGACGTCTTTCTGTGCTCGTTTCCTGAACAACGATGTCAGGACGAAGCTGAACAAACCGCCACGTATTCTTGATGGTCCAATTGGAGCAGGAAGGCTAAAAAGCATGTCTTACAATCTCATTGGCAGTTTACAAGCGTTCATCTTACTAAACAGCGAATATTTTGCTACATATGCAGAGTAAGTTTTTCTAATTTTATCCATTTAAACTGTTTAAAATAGAGTATAATCTAACTGATATAACTGTAAATTAACGAACAGAGCGCACAAAACTATACTCAAGAGATCGAATCCTAGGATGTGGTCGGATGATAGAATCGAAGAAGAACAGAAACGCACTTTCGTCGCTTGGTGTAGAGAAGAAGTTGACGGACAAATGAATCGTGGTGAGTAGATTGATTGAGAGGTCCAGAACCTTTTAATTGGTCTATCGATTGCAGCTACATTTTACAACGGGTATAGGGTTTCCGGGTATAAATTTGAGTTCGAAAGGACAGAACGCATTAGAGCTATGCAAATGGCAGCGTCGCAACCTCCGACGACAAAGGAAATCCCTATTACGGGGTTCTTGAGCAGATTATAGCGGTCTCATACATTCATAAGGCTGTCCCATTTTTTATATTCCAATACAGATGGTACGATACCAAGTCTGAACAGGGTATGAAGGTCGATGAATACAAACTCACTTTGGTCAACACAAAACGGACAGCCTACTAATACGATAAGTTTATCCTTCCATCGATGGCAATACAAATATATTATTCTCATGACCTGAAGAAGTCTGACTGGAGTGTTGTTTGTAGTTGGAAACCAAGAGATTATTATAATGTGCCGACGTTGAGTGGCTCTGAAGATGAGAGTGAAGAGGAAGAGACGATAACACGTCTTAGTCTTTCTATTGAACGTACCAACGATCCAAACTATTCTGTGCCGTCCATCAATACGTTAGTAAGACATGACATCGGCCGAGTGATTGTCACAAATCAAGATTTCGATAATCCACCCAACGAATTTTCAGCTAATGTACCGAACAAACGTGCTAAAACGTGCTAGGTAATGAAATTGAACTAAATGTTTTAAATTGTATAATAATTATAAGTAAATTTTTAAAATTTGAATAAATATGTAGGATTTGATGGGAGGCTGTAGATCCGGCTTTAGACGTCATAGGAAACGACGTCCAGACGAGATTAGCGAGATGTCCGTAGCTACAGCGACGGCGGCGGCGGCGGCACCTACCCTTACCCACGCCCTATGTACTAGCGCCCCTCCTACCGCCCTTCCTACCATGGCCCTTCCTACCAACGCTCCTACTATAGGACCCCTACCACCCTTAGCAGCCACAGCGCCACGGGAACCGCTGCCTACCCCTATTAGTAGGGTAGCAGATCCTCCTACCCTGGTCACTCCTCCTACACATGGTATATAGTTATCTATTCATATTTTAGTTTTCTATTAAAATAATTCTATCGAATCATCTAACAGTTTATTTTTTACAGTCATGCATGGTACTAACGGGACGGGGTCTGGCGTCGGTTCTAGCGCTACACCGAGGACGTCGGGTATAATTATTATTGCTTAAATCTTTTAAATAACGATTGTAATTTAAATTTGTAAAATTCTATATACATACTTTAAATATTATAATATTATGTCCGTATATCTATCTTTTTTCAGGCTCCACCAGTGTTATGACGAGTAGTCCTACTGGGCCCTCCTCCTCCAGGCCAACCCCAGACGCTGCTCCATGGACGCTGGAATGGACCGTGTCAGGTATGCCCGTTGGTGAGTACTTGACCAAGTGGGAGGATTACATGGGAGTGGAGATCCATACCTATTATAGATACCCAATCCATATTAGATGGAACCCACGCCAGAGTTAGTATGTTCGGCAGTTTTTTGCTGCGGCCACGATATCATATAACCTTTTATACATTTAAATTTAATCATCGTTATATATATATAATTTTTTAACTTCAGACCCAGAGACATTACAGATTCATAGGAGTCATCAGCGAGGATGGCGTTCCTACGCCGTTCGATGCACATCGGGCCATATATTGGGTCATATTCGAGTTACAGGCTATAAAGAGCTGACGCCGATATGAAGTAAGGAAACATCATTACATTCCTTGGACCGCGACTACTGAGGAGGAGTGGGAGGCGGTGATGGAGGCCATTTTTCGGGATGTCCCGAGAGAGGATTGGCCGTAGCTGGTCGCGTATTACGAGCGCGATGATGTTCAGGTATAAATTTAATTTTTAAGATTATAATAATATAGCATGAAATCATATTTTGTGATATATAATATTATTTTCTTTATATTTGCAAGGCGGTGTCGGTTCACAAAAGGAAGAACCGGAACAACGGTGTCAGAGAACGCGCTATCCCGATCAAAGGGAAGCGATCGCAAGCTAGCGCTCAGCAACAGCTCGTGAGTATTTCGACGTTTAAGAATATATGTTTTCTTTGTCGCAAATTACTTATTGAAATAAATCCTAATTTTATCGCAAAAAAAGAAAGATCCCGCCAACTACGTTGTTGACAGGGGTGAAAGTCGATCTTAGCACCACCATGAGGTTCTACAGGCATCAAGCATGCCAAATTTTAATTTTTATTAGGTGCTAAGCTAGACTAACAAGATCTTTACTAGATTATTAAGGTTTGCTTTGGTGATGTGATCAACTAAAGAGAAGAAAAGAGCATACAACCTTTGTAGTTCGAGTCCTGCTCTTCAATAGCTCCGGGTTGAAGTCCACACGACTCTACTAGGCTCCTCTTCGAGTTGAACGAACCTCCTCCGTGATCTTCACGCCAAAGATGATCCACCCGAAGTCCACAAGCTCAAGCTGACCCTTCACTAATCTCATTAATGAAGGCAACACACCACATCAAATTGCTAATCTAATGTGTGATGGTGAAGTAGGGGTTTAATTTGCTCACTAGTTTGTATTCAAGATTCATGGTTCACATCACATGTGAGGGTTGAAACTTGAACCATGGGATTGAGGAAGAAAAAGAAGCTAGAGAGCAACCATGGGAGCAAAGCAAGCAAAATGGCTAAGTGTTGAGAATGAGCAAATAATGAATGGCAACTCTTGACCCCCACTCATTCAAGCATGGAATTTTGCAATGTAAAATTGCAACCATGCTTGAATAGTGAGTCAAGATGAATAAACTATGAATAAAGCCCATGCTTGCAACCATACTTTCATTTTCCACATCTTTTCTATTTTTCTCAAAAATAGAAATCATGCCATGCTGCATATATATATATATATATATATATATATATATATATATATATATATATACATATAAGAAAATATTTAGTGAACTAATGATATTAGTTAAGATATAATTATATCACATATAATATATATCGCGTTATTAAATCAACACTTGATTTAATAATCCGGTTATATCACATATGACCGACTAATATCATTTATCTGTATATCACATTATCAAATCAACACTTGATTCGACAATCTGGTTATATCACATAACCGAACAGATAACAGATAACTGCCAGATTATAATACGGTATTACATACACGTATTTAATCAGACCCACACACATATCACATATGTGTCCTACTTCGTTTCGCTTGAACCAGGGAACTTCTGTGTGGAACTCTAAAGACTCGTCAATACGCCAGCAGTAGGTAATGATCACATCAGTCACCTACAAGCCGTCAGAGGTACTAGATGGACGTAACGGCTATCCGGGTATTGAGCGATATGAATATCAACAAGCAAGCTTGTCCATAGTCTCCATGAAGCCTATCAGTAACACTACCGTACAGTCCGGTCTCTTCGTCTGATATGTCGCATATCATGTTTAGGGATGGTAAACGTCATACCCCAGTAACGTGATAAGTCATGCCGATATCTGGCCTATAACGGTTTGAGAAACTACTGATAACACTTATCAGGAAATCTCATAAGCAGCCCTGGCCAGGGACTTCCAGTTATAGCCAATCGAGCATAGCGCAACATCAACCCCCAATACCGGGAGAGACAAAACCCCTCCTATCGCTCATTGCCTCCATGTGACTCGGGACTGTACCCAAAATCCACCTGTTTGCACGACTCCTTTGAGTCGTAGTAGGGAGGAAATCAAAGCACAGTGGGAGCCACACAAGACTCTATGACGATCTCGGGTCTACAGACCAACCTGTACCAGTGTCACCAGAGGACTGCTATCTGACGATAGGTATACTACCACATAGAAATCCTCGGCGAGTCCTGTTCAGTGTACCCATTCTCCAATGAGCACCTGTGTACAATCATTGATGTCACACACCAATGGTTATGGGATCAACCATCGCCCTCTAAGGGACAAGAAACGTACATACTAGTCTACTTTGGAATATCGATGCCCTGGTCTCGATATTCCCACGACTAGGAACTGATTAAAGGATGTACTTGTGGACCACCCTGGCCCCACTAGTATGATCTCATCATAATCCTAGTAGTCAAGTACATATCCTAAGGGCTTTATCAACATGTGAGAGAAAGGCAGTAAAGAATACCAGTCAACATGTTAAGATAAAGAGTAACCAGATAGCATACTATCATGTCGAGCAAGAAACTCCTCTATATATATATGTGTCCAAGAATCCACTATAATATACATCATATGTACAATAATAGCCTCTAGGGTATACATATAACTAACAATCTCCCACTTGCACTAAGGCCATGTGTTGTAGTATCTCATACCCAACATCCCAAAAAGTCTCTCAAATTGTATCTGGGGGAGGGCCTTTGTGAGTGGATCCGCTACGTTGTCCTTCGTGTCAACTCTCCTGACCACGATCTCCCGGCGATCTACTATCTCCCTGATCAGGTGATACCGTCTCAGAATATGTATATATCTCTGATAGGACTTGGGTTCCTTTGCCAAAGCCACAGCTCCATTGTTATCACAATACACAGGTATTGAATGCTCAATGGATGGAACCACACCAAGCTCAGCTATGAACATCTTCATCCAGACAGCTTCTTTGGCAGCATCGTTGGCAGCGATGTATTCAGCCTCCATCGTCGAGTCTGCTACGGTGTCTTGCTTGGAACTCTTCCAACACACCGCCCCTCTATTGAGGGTAAAGACAAAACCCGAGACTGACTTACTGTCGTCCTTATCACTCTGGAAGCTCGAATCGGTAAAGGAATCCACCTGGAGTTCACCGTTACCATACACCAAGAACATTTCTTTAGTCCTTCTCAAGTACTTAAGAATGTTCTTCACAGCTGTCCAGTGGTTTTCCCCAGGATCTGATTGATACCAGCTCACTACACCTAGTGAGTAAGCTACATCCGTTCTGGTGCATAACATCGCATACATGATAGAGCCTACTGCCGAAGCATAGGGTATCCCTTGCATGCGAGCCCTCTCCAAATCAGTCTTGGGAGACATCTCTTTGGAGAGAGTGATTCCTGAACAAGCGGGTACATTACCTCGCTTGGAATCTTCCATACTAAACCTCCTTACTATAGTGTCTATGTACCTGGATTGGGACAATCCCAAAATCCGTTTAGATCTATCTCTATAGTTCTTTATCCCCAGAATGTAGGAGACATCACCAAGATCTTTCATGGAGAACTTGAGTGATAAGAAGAGCTTGACCGAGTGTAGCATAGGAACATCGTTTCCTATCAAGAGTATGTCATCCACGTATAATACGAGGAAGACCACCTTACTCTCTACATCCTTCTTATATATACAAGGTTCATCTATCCTTTTGATGAAGTCAAACTCTTTGATAGCTTCATCAAAACAGATGTTCCAACTCCGCGATGCCATCTTTAACCCGTAGATGGATTTAAGCAGCTTGCACACCTTTCCGCCGCTCCCACTGTCTACGAAGCCCTCTGGCTATGTCATGTACACGCTCTCTTCTAAATCACCATTTAGAAAAGAGGTTTTGACGTCCATCTGCCAGATTTCGTAGTCATGGTATGCAGCAATGGCAAGTAGGATCCTGATGGACTTAAGCATAGCGACAGGAGAAAAGGTTTCATCATAGTCGACGCCAGGTCGTTGACGAAAACCTTTTGCTACAAGTCTATCTTTGAAAGTCTTAACTTTTCCATCTACACCTATCTTCTTTTTGAAGATCCACTTTCTCCCAATGGGTTTTACCCCTTCAGGAGAAACTTCCAATGTCCATACTTGGTTAGTGTACATGGATTCCATCTCGGATCTCATAGCATCCAGCCATTTCACAGAGTCTCCACTTGTGATGGCCTGCTCAAAACTAGTAGGGTCATCATCTTCCATGATGCAATCCTCGCTCCCACCGTCTATGACAAAACTGTAGTATCTCTCAGGTGGATGAGGAACCCTACTAGATCTGCGGAGTGGCTGGGGTTCGTTGGGTACTATTGGATCCTCCGGTTCCACCAAATCGTCAGTTGTAGTCTGTGCTGCTGGATCTTCTTCCAGTTCTACCTCATTACCACTAATTTCTTTAACAAGAAATCCTTTTTCTAAAAAGGTGGCATGTCGAGAAACAAACACCTTTTGTTCCTCGGAGTGGTAGAAGATATACCCTCGTGACTGTTTGGGATGTCCTATAAATTTGCACAGAACTGACCTTGCCTCCAGCTTGTCCGAATTTTGTGTCTTCACATAGGCCGGACAACCCTATATCTGAATAAAATTAAGATATGGCATCTTCCCATTCCATATCTCATATGGAGTGGTAGGCACTGATTTGTTCGGAACTCTATTCAATAGATATGCAGCTGTCTCAAGCGCATAATCCCAAAAAGAAATAGGCAACTCAGCACTACTCATCATAGAGCGCACCATATCTAATAGGATGCGATTCCTCCGCTCCGATACACCGTTGTGCTGTGGTGTATACGGAGGAGTAAGCTGAGAAAGAATCCCATTCTCTTTTAGATAGTCTCGGAATTCCCCGCTCAAGTATTCTCAACCCCGATCTGATCGTAGGATTTTAATACTTTTGCCCGTCTGGTTTTCAACTTCGTACTTATATTCTTTGAATTTCTCAAAAGCTTCAGACTTGTGTTTTAACAAGAACACATGTCCGAACCTTGAGAGATCATCGGTGAATGTAATAAAGTACGAAAAATCATTCCTAGAACGTGTAGACATAGGACCGCATACATCACTATGTATAGGTCCCAAGAGTTCGGTAGCTCTTTCTCCGTGTCCAGTAAACGGAGTTTTGGTCATCTTGCCTTTGAGACATGACTGGCAAGTTTCATAAGATGAAAATTCGAACGAATTCAAATATCCATCTTTATGCAACTTAGCCAGTCTTGTCATATTGATATGACCTAGTCTATAGTGCCACAAGAAGGCTTCGTTCATTTCTGAACTTTTCATCTTGTTTGTGTTCTGTACGTTAAGAACTATACTTTGATTAAGAACATATATATCGTTACATAACGTATCAGATCTAATCAACACTTGATTCTGGAAAATGTTCATAACATTATCCTCTAATGTGAGATTATATCCTTCTTTAGTTAGCAAAGAAACGGATATAATGTTGCACATCATTTTTGGTACGTAGTAACAGTCGTTCAGAATCAATGTATTACCAGTTGGTAATACAAGGTGATAATCGCCAACTGCCTTGGCTGCAACAATTGCACCATTCCCTACTGTTAGGGATTTATCACCATTTCCCAGTTCTCTACCTTTCTTTAGCCCATGTAACAAATTATATACGTGGGATCCTGATCCGGTATCCAATACCCAGGATGTAGAACAAACTGAGAAACAGTTCTCGGTAACGAGCACACCCGAAGAAGATGCATCAACATGTCGTTTCTTCGTACGGGTGGGGCGGGAATCCTGATATTCCCCTATCTCTTGCTCAGACTTATGACACTCATAAGATGGAGCGGGGCCAATGTTCCCTAGCCCTGTATAAAAGGAGAGTTCGGTCAATACATCCATAATATTATCTTGATTAAGGCGTGACATTGGTTGCTACCTGGAGAGAGAGAGAGAAGGAAACGCGTTAGCGTGCGCTCTTTGCAAGATTAGATTGGTTATTATCTTATCTAATCAGGATGGCTCCCACTGTTTTTATCAAATCTTCCTTCAAATCCTAAAAGGTAAGATTAGCCGGGATTAATTACACCCTACTGGTTCGCCAATCGTTCGGCCAGGCAGGTATCGGTACTCCGAGGGAGATTTCCCGTGCTTTCGCACGAACCTAATTAAAATAAACATCGTTTTCCCAGAGGCATAACCCCATTGACCCCTTTCTAGACACTTACTTGATCGGCTAATTGTAAAGTGCAAAACTCTCCCAGGAGTAACTCTTACTCGCAGTGGGTATCGGAATCCAACTATCACATAGAAGGTATGCAATCTCATTGTAAATTTCAACACTTGAAATTCCCGATAATAGTTTTTACCTCTAGCGTCCTATGACCTTGACGGAGGCCAAACTACCCATAGGGCGCTAGTTAAGTTCAACCCGTTCATTTCTTGATTGAATTAGACCCACCTGCACAACCCTTGACGGAGGCCAAACAACGCCATACGAATACCCTAATCCCATCGCATCTCATGCTACAGATAAGTACTAATCAGCTACCGTACACTACGCCTTGACGGAGGCCAAACTACCGTAGCATGAATACTAAAATAGCACTTATCTGAAATGACGGAGGGCTACGCAAGTTTTTAAGAAAACCATGAGCGTAATGAACTTGATATCGTTGTAGAATCTAATGTTTTTTTAAAATGAGTGTTTTTTAGGCTTTTGCTAGTTTTGCTAAAGAGATCACTTCCGGTGAAGGGTTCTCGGCTCTTTCCTCATCGAATGAGGTGCAGGATATTCAGGAATACCACTATGCAAAGCAAGAACTATAGAAGCAATCAAAAAAAAACCGAGTGGGTTGTAGCATTTGCTAGTTTCGCTAAATAGGTCACTCCCGGTGAAGGGATCTCGGCTCTTTCCTCATCGAATGAGGTGCTAGATATTCATCAAAGAATACCACTATGCAAAGCAAAAACTAGAGCTACCCTTTTTTGAAAATTGATTCTACAATATCTTTTGGTTTCTTTCTTTTCATTAATCTCATTAATGAAGTCCCATCAATTAATGTTTCCTAAACATTACAGAAAAATGAAACGAAAATAGAACGTACGCTTATGCCATCCGCATTCGCCATTGGGCCCCGTCATGCACCGTTAGGTTACTTAACTACCGGCAGAGCGGGGGCTGGACTAGCGCGGGTGCAAAACATAAGCAACGTTTATTATATATCATATATATAATAGTACATTCGTCTCACGCAGTTATATGATCAACATCACAGAATCAAGCAGCAGAAGCAACATATGAAATATTGAATATACTAGGAAGTCCGTGTTTTAAATTTAGCCAATAATGTAAAACACGGATTCCACGGTCGTGATGAATAGCCAAACCCACATCCCTAGACCCTTACGAGAGCGGCAAGTAACCCTGCCAATTTTAAAGTTAGGAGACCCGGTCTCAACTCCTTGAGATGGTTTCCCACTGGACTCTAGAACCCGGTTACTTGTGCTCTCCGCCTTGGGTCTATCCTAATGCGGAAAAGTAAATAATATACAACAGTGGTGACATCATCCTCAACCCGGAAATGCCCCTATAAAAGAATATTACATACAGATTTTACATGAATGAAAATAAAAACTCTCATCTCACATAAAACCTCCCGGCTATTCTTTCACGACGATCCAACAAATCATATCAACAGCAACACATGATATCACATATCATCAACGTAAGAAAATATGCGTATCTCTAAAACTCGTTGATATATAGCAACGAGATTGGGATACCCCACATATTATACTTACGGTCGCAGAAAAGAAAACAGAAAACTACAATAATTAGAATCCGCAATATCCTTAGACATCATAAACCCGGAATATCTCATATTCCGGATTTCATGCCTGACTTATAAAACTTGCATTTTAGTTTCAAATTGAAAATTCTTTTCAATTGGTTTTCGGATAATTCAAAAAGATTCCCGACTTAGTGATCGCGTACAATACGCAATTGCGACGGAGTTTTGATCCGAATCAAAACTTCGTGGCAATCGATCAATTGAGACTAAACGGCTAGGTTTATAAAATACTGACTAGTTTTCATAAAACTAATTAATCCGGATTCTAATAATTGTATCACATATCACGAAGCTTGTAAAGTAACCGCGACATTAGAATTCCGCACGCGATTAGCAAACTTAACCAATTTTTCCAAGACTTGAAAAATCCAGTGAGCTAAAGTTCCAAAACCGATCATTTTAAGCCAATCTCGTGAGTCGAAACGAACTTGAAACCCACCCGAATGTTCGCGGAGGCAAAGATCCCAAAATTAACTGTCGAATTGGGGGCCTAGAGGGGGTACCCTACCCCCGAGACCACCACGAGGTGGCCAGGGGGTGAGGCAGACCCGAAACTACCTAAGGTGGGGCAGTTTCGGGTCCCCACCGCCAAGACCACCTTGTGGTAGTCTTGGGGAGTGGGCCCAACCGTTCGATCCCCCCGGGGATTCCTCGGGGTGCGCACGCTTCACCCCGAGGCTTCTCGGTTCAAAACGTGAGCCCGCGGGGTGTGCAAACAACTTAAAACATCATTTTGGAAACTGTTTTTATCGGCAGTTTTTGCGCGACAAAAACGGCGAATTTCTAACGTCGCTACAAGCTACCCTAATGTTCTACTATGGTTCTGATACCATGAAAGTCGACCTTAGCACCACCATGAGGTTCTAGAGGCATCAAGCATGCCAAATTTTAATTTTTATTAAGTGCTAAGTTAGACTAACAAGATCTTTACTAGATTATTAAGGTTTGCTTTTGTGATGTGATCAACTAAAGAGAAGAAAAGAGCATACAATATTTATAGTTCGAGCCATTCTCTTCAATAGCTCCGAGTACTCTACTAGGCTCCTCTTCGAGTTGAACGAACTTCCTTCGTGATCTTCGCGCCAAAGACGATCCACCCGAAGTCCACAAGCTCAAGCTAACCCTTCACTAATCTCATTAGTGAAGGCAACACTCCATATCAAATTGCTAATCTAATGTGTGATGGTGAAGAAGGGGTTTAATTTGCTCACTAGTTTGTGTTCAAGCTTCATGGTTCACATCACATGTGAGGGTTGAAACTTGAACTATGGGATTGAGGAAGAAGAAGAAGAAGCTAGAGAGCAACCATGGGAGCAAAGCAAGCAAAATGGCTAAGTGTTGAGAATGAGCAAAGAATGAATGGCAACTCTTGACCCCCACTCATTCAAGCATGGAATTTTGCAATATAAAATTGCAACCATACTTGAATAGTGAGTCGAGATGAATAAACTATGAATAAAGCCCATGCTTGCAACCATGCTTTCATTTTCCACCTCATTTCCATTTTTCTCAAAAATAGAAATCATGCCATGCTATATATATATATATATATATATATATATATATATATATATACATATAAGAAAATATTTAGTGAGCTAATGATATTAGTTAAAATATAATTATATCACATATAATATATATCGCATTATTAAATCAACACTTGATTTAATAATCCGGTTATATCATATATGACCGACTAATATCATTTATCTGTATATCACATTATCAAATCAACACTTGATTCGACAATCTGGTTATATCACATAACCGAACCGATAACAGATAATTGCCAGATTACAATACGGTATCACATACACGTATTTAATCAGGCCCACACACATATCACATATGTGTCCTACTTTGTTTCGCTTGAACCAGGGAACTTCTGTGTGGGACTCTAAAGACTCGTCAATACGCCAGCAGTAGGTGATGATCACATCAGTCACCTACAAGCCGTCAGCGGTATTAGCTGGACGTAACGGCTACCCAGGTATTGAGCGATATGAAGATCAATAAGCAAGCTTGTCCATAGTCTCCATGAAGCCTATCAGTAACACTACCGTACAGTCCGGCCTCTTCTTCTGATATGTCGCATATCATGTTTAGGGATGGTAAACGTCAGACCCCGGTAACGTGATAAGTCATGCCGATGTCTGGCCTATAACGGTTTAAGAAACTACTGATAACACTTATCAGTAAATCTCATAAGCAGCCCTGGCCAGGGACTTCCAGTTATAGCCAATCGAGCATAGCGCAACATCAACCCCCAATACCGGGAGAGACGAAACCCCTCCTATCGCTCATTGCCTCCATGTGACTCGGGACTGTACCCAAAATCCATCTGTTTGCACGACTCCTTTGAGCCATGGTAGGGAGGAAATCAAAGCACAGTGGGAGCCATACATGACTCTATGACGATCTCGGGTCTACAGACTAACCTGTACCAGTGTCACCAGAAGACTGCTATCTGACGATAGGTATACTACAACATAGGAGTTCTCGGCAAGTCATGTTCGGTGTACCCATTCTCCAATGAGCACCTGTGTACAATCTTTGATGTCACATATCAATGGTTGTGGGATCAACCATCACCCTCTAAGGGACAAGAAACGTACACACTAGTCTACTCTGGAATATCGATACCCTGATCTCGATATTCCCACGACTAGGAACTGATTAAAGGATGTAATTATGGACCACCCTGGCCCCACTAGTATGATCTCATCATAATCCTGGTAGTCAAGTACATATCCTAAGGGCTTTATCAACATGTGAGAGCAAGACAGTAAAGAATACCAGTCAACATGTTAAGATAAAGAGTAACCAGATAGTATACTATCATGTCGAGCAAGAAAGTCCTCTATATATATATGTCCAAGCATCCACTATAATATACATCATATATACAATAATGGCCTCTAGGACATACATATAACTAACAAGAGGATGGTCCGCGTTACACAGAGGCACGAGCGAATACATGGTAAGTTTCATAGAATTAAGTCGATACTGTATTTAAGTTAACACGTTTATATATATATATATATATATATATATATATATATATATATATATATATATATATATATATATATATTCACAGACCCGGTTCCAGGAGAGGACAGCCGTCTTAGGACTTGGCCCCGACGACTCGATTACCGCCATAGTCCCTGTTCTGTATTCGTTATCCGGCGGACATCACGGTGGCTATGAGCGCTGGGTTAGTCCCGGGGCCCACCGAAACTTTGCCAGGCGTTTGTCCATCCACAAGTACGTTGTGGCGCTGACACGGACAGATGCGGCCGCTGCGTTGCAGGAGGAGATTCGTCGGCTCCAAAATCGGGTGGAGCAGCAGAATGTGCGGGTGGATACGCTTCAGGCGCAGATTGAGAAGCTAAGGCGGTCGAACGCGAAGGCCATCAGGCAGACCATAAGAGACGAGTTTGTGAGTATGTTCAGGTCACGGGACGATAGAGCTGGATCGTCCCAACGACCATAGATTATTAATTTTTTATACAAACATTTGTTTTATTGGTTTATTAATTATACCGTTTGTGTATATATTTTGTTTATAATTGCGTTTGATTTTAATCATATTATTTCTTGATTGTTAAAATTGTGTGAGATTTGATCATATAATTATTATCTATCGTTGGTTGTAATTGAAAGTAACGTCCGTGGGACGTGCAGATTTCAGTTTAAAAAAATTGATAATATATTTGGTCACGGTTTAACCGTGACCAAATATAATATGGTTACGATTTAAACTGTGATCATAAAATATTGTAACGGTTACCTGTTAGTAGCAGGCAACCTTCACAATGGTTTAAACCGTGACCATAGAGTCTATATAGTCACGGTTACCTGCTATAGCAGGTATTCTACATTACGTTTTAACCTTTTGGTCATGGTTATAACCGTGACCATATATCTCGTATGGTCATGGTTATAACCGTGACCATATATGTGGACCCCATACAGGTTTTATTTAGTTGTTTGAATCGGTTTTGGTAATGCCACGTATATGATCACGGTCTTAACCGTGACTAAAAAAACATACGGTCACGGTTAAGGACGTGACTATGGTTCTCGTGACGGGGTTTTAGACGACGGCTGTGCTGCGGTTTTAACCGTGACCAAACGTACCTATGATCACGGTTAAAGCCGTGACCGAATCCATCCTATGTAGTAGTGTTCCACGTGCTAACCTTGACCAAATTCATACTATGCACGAGTGCAACAATGAGCAAACTTGGAATTTACCCTATGAGTTCACACTACCAACCCCTCCTATGGCCTCCTATGGATATGCATGTGCTTATGGTTGTGTACCATGTGCACAACTCAATTAATAGACATGTGAATCCCGTTTACTATCCAATTATTGTAAGTAAATTTAACCAAACTCTCATCTACCATATATATATGGTCCATATATATCCAATAATTGATGTGCCACATCACTTGTTAAGAAAGAGAAACGCAACAAACGGGGATTTTATATATTATCTTATCACAGACAGGCAAGATAAGTGCATGGGGTCATTGGCCATTTTATTTTAGGTGTTACATGGCCGTCGAAATATTCTTCCAAAATATTTTTGATTCCCAAATATTTTTCCAAAACCGCTTAGTATTTTAATCTCAACTTATTTTTTCAGGTAATCGGCACCGTTCATCATGTTCTTCATGGTCTAATGTATGCATACACTCATCCCATCAAGAGGACATCCCTCGTATAGGAAGCCTCGTAGGAAACTTTTTTCCTTTCAATCTTGATTATAAGGAAAAACATATCTTTTTCCTCCCTTTTTTACCAGATTTTTCAACACAGAAACACCATCTGCCTTCTCTATTCTCCGCCAAAGAGGAGCATAAATTTAATTGAGTAAGGGTTTGAAAAGGTTGAAAGAAAGAAAAGAGAAAAATCATGAGAATTTTTGGTATATAAATTTTTATGGATGAAAATTTTAAGGACATTAGGATTTATGGGGTAAAGGGGATATGTTTTTAAAACTTATGGTATCTTGCTTTTCAGGCTAGCCTTTTTTTAATATCGGACGGACCCATGCAGAAGGCAGAGCGGGCATGTGCCCCTCTTGAAGACCTGAATCGATGGCATTTATGTACATATACATGTGTAATATAATATTTATTCAAGTTAACGTTCACATAGGTAAAAGAAAGGGTTGCCCAACTTTAACCTATGATAAAGATGCGGCCCATCGGTTAAATGATTTGAATTTAATGTTCCACAGTTTATGTTTAGTCGTTCGATTCTTAATGTTCACATTTTTCCTTCTATTTTCTCTCTTTTTTGTTTTTTGGATCAAAACATTACAGATATAATATATGCTTTTTTTCTTTTTACAAATGTAATAATTCCAAATTGCTGAAAACATGAGATACATTTCGAAACCACTTTTCTTGAACAATTGGATCATATGTAAATGCTTAAAACATTTTTATTTTTTCACACATATTAGTTAAGATTATATTAATTTAAAATTATTTGATCAATCCAAAAATTAGATATAATTTTGATTAAAAAAAAGCTCCCTTAACGCTATATTAAATGATTATTAATATAATTTAGTATTAATTTTAAACTCAAATCTGAATACGGGAAGCGACGAAGGCCAGCCGTGCTACCTACGGTAAGGAAAAGTCCTTCCATAGTCACATAAGGCTGTCTAGATTAACCTGTCAAAAATAAAATCCAATACCAAAAGAAATAATACTGATAATCATGCTGCAATGAAACCACAAGAAATCCTAAAAATGGGTCCACTAGATAATTGATGCAATTAAAGATCCAAAACAAAAGATTCGGAATAAAATAAAATCCGAAAGAGATACAAAAGTCCTAATGTCCCATAAGGGCGCACATGCTAAAGGCTAAAAGTAAAGGAAAATAAACCTACGATTACTGATCTTCAACAAAGTCCTGGTAGCCGCTCTGATCCCGCTCAGCCTAAAAACCTGTCTCTAAACCTGAGATGGCAGATCTCAGGGATGTCAGAACACCCCAGCAAGTACTCAACGTATAAAGTGTGTGTAGCATAATAACAAGAATATATAAAAGTGAAGCCCGGTGCGCAAGAAAACATGTATATAAGTAATTAAATGCACTAACACTATGAAACATGTAAGTAAGGGATCATGTCATAACCTAACTGGCCACTAAAAGGTAAACTATCCTATCGTAAGCTTGAGTGTGTGCGTCAACCTCTGCAGGAGTATTCCTAACCCAAGAGTGGTGCCCCAGGGGCTAGGAAACACGGGCCCAACTGTGGAATGAACAAGAGACCGCTATAGCCCGGTACGAGCTGTAAACATGTGACCGCTATAGCCCGGTACGAGCTGTAATCATGTGACCGCTATAGCCCGGTACGAGCTGTAATCATGTGACCGCTATAGCCCGGTACGAGCTGCCGGCATGGGACTCCTGAGATCCTGTTGTACAACGCACACTCAAACTACCCCAACACCCACGTATTTATAACTACCATGGTAAAGATTAATATCACTAATTAAGAATGCTGAAAAGACAGGAACTTGTAGTATGGTAATTGTATGGAAATAAAACTGGTGAATAGTGGTGTCATGGCATGTAGTCCAGCATTCTAATTAATGATTTCATTTTAATATAAAATAACAAGGATCATGAATAGGCATGTCAAATACAATAGTTATAAAATGATAGTGTCCATAAACAAGAATAGCATGTTAAGGTTTCTCAATCATGCCGACAATGATAGTCTCAAGTAAAATATTAAATATAGATGATAGAATATGATAAGGTCAAAAATGTAAACAACACTCAACATAAATATGCAAACATCTGTATTTAACATCCGAGTTTATTTATTGAAAAGAATAATAAATTGAAATATGGCTTTAAAGGGTTAATATAGTTAAATGAGAATGACAAATTACAGATGCGTAAAGCGGGTGGTGGTAATAGTATAATTACGAGATAATAGTAAGTAAGATAAAATAAATGACAGATTGACTAGTTATCATGTAAGTGCTAATAATAAGTTTTATAATCATGTGATAATAGAAAATATTAATACAAATTATAGTATCAAAATAATTTATATGATTAGGGCACATAGAGTGCAGCGATATTATGAGTGATAATGTAGAAAGTTTAATTTATATATATAAAATATTAAGCCCAAAGCGTTTATTGATTAACAGTAATAATGGTATATTTTTATGTTTTAGATTAGGATATAAGTGTTGACATTCTGCATGCTAGTGTATACCAATATTGTTGTAATAGAAACATATAATTACTTATAAAGCTTTTTATATATTACCACATTTACATGTTAAAAGTTATTTTATTACGTTTGCATTTTTACAGTTGTTCACTTGATGAAAGGATTAATAGGTATTCTAGATCCTAGGGTTTTCATCATATGTACAAGTATTATAAGATATATTAATAAAGCGGCAAAATATTACAATTTTATTTAAATATTGTAAGTTAATAATTTATTTAGAGAATTCCCGATGTTGCATTGACTAAAAAAATAAAAGAGTAAGAGTACTTGCCTCGGAGACAGATAAACACGACGACACGAAGAACAACTCCAAGGTTTGATTGCTCGGCTAATTTTGAAGAAGAAGAAAATATTGTGATTGGAAAAAGAGAAGGTTGATTTATATGAGAAGGGGAGAGATGATAATAATTAGGTTGTTATTTATAGGGAAGAGAGAGATTGTTTAAAGATTGGAGAGATTATTATAATTGGAGAGAGAAATATTCTGATGAGATGAGATTTGGATTTGATTTTATAAAAGAGAGATATGATGGGTTGTTATATACTTCTATAGGATATTAGAAAAGTTGTATATATATATATATTAGTTTGTATATAGTTAGAATAATAGAAAAGTATATGTATATATACATATTAGTATATAGTGAAAATATATATAGATATGTATATAGTTATGGGTTAATAAAAATAAATACAATTAGTTATATATATATAAGATTTTATGATATCAAACAACTAAAATATATTTTCAGTTAAACTATCATAACAAAATATCTTCAATTATATATATGTATGTATGTATAAATGTTTGTAGAAAAATATTTAAAGAGAGTAGATTTGAGAAAGAGAATCTGCTGAGAGAGATTGGATTAGATTGAAGAGAGAGAGATTTTGTTAGGGAATATATATAGAAAAAGAGAGCGGGGGTTTGGTGAAATATAGTTAGTGATTTAGAAAAATATATGTAGATAGAATAGAATATGGGAAGAAAGAAATCTGTTGGAAAAGATATTTGTTTGGAGAGAGAGAATAGTATTTGTTTTAAAAGAATAAAGTTATCAGGTGAGACATATATGGTGATTGGAGAGAGAAAATTGAGCTGTTAGTTTAGTAAAAATATTTATATGGTTAAAAGATTTAACAGGGGCTCTCATGACTTTTCAAAATTAAATATTCTAACCAAATAAATATCGTAAGACAAAATATCTTATAAATAGAATTTAAAAATGGATAAAATCTTATGTATATGTATTGTTTAAAGAAATACCAAATAAAATATCTTTTGTTTAAATTATGATACTAAAATATAAATATGGTTATAAAATAGTGTTAGACAAATAAATATTTAAATACTAATAATATGCATATTTAACAAACTTGAAAAAAACCATAATTATATGCATATATCTTAATTAAAAGTATTAAACTCCAAATTATAATAATAATAAAACAAAGCCCAATATATCCAAAAAGAAAAAGGAACGTACGATCGGATAAGGGTGTTACACCTTTTATCAATATTTCTTTGGTTTCCACCACATAATTACAGATTTAACGATTTTAAAGTAAGGGAGATCAAGGGTTCAATTCCCATCATTGGCATGATTTAATTTTTGGTTTAATTAACGTGAGTACTAATCCCTAATGTGTTTTTTTTAATGAAAAATAAGAAGATTATAAAATATTTTACATAAAATCTTAAAATCTTTTTTTATAGATGATTAATATGTTATATTCTATCTTATCTGAGAAGAAAATCAAAATTCTTTTACAGCCTCAAACGTTTCACATCGAAACTATTGTTATTCTATGTCTTTAATATAAATCCGCACATTGCAATTATTCTTAATTCACATGTCTGATGTCACGCATGCTTACAGTAAAATTAGTGTATCTCGATTTCACTAAAAACGTGATTTTTATGGTATGGTTTAAAATTTAAAGTTTTGCAAAATATTTTCTCATTTATTATTACATAATTCAAGCATATATTATATATTTTCAATTAAAATTGCTTTTTATACCATGCACTTGGAATTTCAATGGACCCTTGCTAGATACGGTGCAGTAATATCTTCAAAAAGATAGTCTAATTATTCAGCAAAGTTTAGGGGGCTATTTCTAAACTTTTTAATTTCTTTACCAAGCGTCTGCATGCATAATCAAAGATCAATATGATAACACATTATTAAACTAGATGAATTTTAACTTAATCTTACCGCAACTTGTGATTGCCACCACAAATCATCTCCAATGTAGGTCTTTTTCTCATGATCTCATCCTACTCCTGTTTGTCTTCTTATCTTTTCCATAAATTCCATTCCTTTTTTAGGCTATTCCATTTTTTTTTCAGCTACGATCTTTCCAAACTTGAGCGATTACCCTGATTGAACCGAGTTTGGATTCTTTACCAACCAGCACTCCTTTTAAACACCACCACATTTCCTTGTTTCTGTCTTTCCTCTATACAACATTAGATGAAAAGCATAACATCTTGCTTTTCACATGTTGTCTTCCTAAAGTTTTCCATTTTTCTGAGATAATATAGACTATGTAAATTGAAATTGTTAAAAACCAAAAAAAAAATAGCATACCATGAAAATCATTTTATACACTGTTGGTAGCAAAATTAACAATAATAAGTATACGATTTTATACCAATAAATATTACCAAAAAATACAAGCATAGAATCTTACAATTATTCTAACTAAAAAATATTAACAACTATTAAAAATATAAATAACATACCTTGCAAATTAAAATTTGGAAAAGAGGAGAAAATGTTAGAGAGGATCACTACTACAATGAGGGGTTGCCTCTATGGATAGAAGAATCCATAGGGGCAACTTTTTATTGCCCATACGGTTTACTCCGTAAAGGCATTGTTTGCCCCTACGGCTAAATCCGTAGAGGAATAAATAAATTAAAAAATATTAAAATGCAATGTCTTTATTTGACCCTACAGTGCCACAAAAGAGAGCCCTACGGATTAATCCGTAAAGACAAAAAAGGGTTATTTTAAAAAATATAAAGATAAGAATTTTCCTACCGTCCTCCAAAATTTCCTACCAACCCGTGCCAGGCATCGTCGCCGCCCACTCTTGTCGCCGACTTCCTCGTCGCCGACTTCCTCCTCCATCACCGTCGATCGAGCTCGTCGCCGCCAATCGTCCTCATCGCCGCCTCCACCACTTCGAGCTCTATCTTCTCGGCCTCCTCTACCTCGTCGAAGCCTTGCTCTCCACCTCCTCGAGGAACTTTACTCGTTGGCAGAGGTGAGTTAATTTTAATTTTAATTTATAATTTTATTGTTTTTAATTGGTGTTATTGTTGTTGATTTTAGGGTTAGGGTTAGAGTTACCAGGCCGGCATAATTGGGGGTTAATTTGGGTTAGGGTTAGGCTTTGGGTGATGATTAGGGTTAGGATTAGGGTTAATTAGGTAAAATAGGGTTAGCGTTAGGGTTATAGGGCCGGGTTAATTGGGGGTTAATTTGGGTTAGGGTTAGGCTTTGGGTGACAATTAGGGTTAGGGTTAGGGTTAATTAGGTAAAATAGGTTTAGGGTTTGAGTGATGATTAGGGTTAGGGTTAATTTGGGTTAATTAGGCAAAATAGAGTTGATGATGATTAGGGTTAGGGTTAGGGTTAATTTTGGTTTGGGCTAGGGTTAATTTGGGTTAGGGTTTGGGTGATGATCAGGGTTATGGTTAGGGTTAATTTGCGTTAATTAGGTAAAATAGGGTTAATTTTGGTTTGGGTGATTATTAGGCTTAGGGTTAATTAGGTAAAATGGGGTTAATTTGGGTTAGGGTGCTGATTAGGGTTAATTTGGTTTAATTAGCTTAATTTTGGGTTAATTAGGGATAATTTAAGTTAGGGTGATGATTAGGGTTAATTTGGGTTAATTAGGTTAATTTGGGTTAATTAGGGTTAGGGTTTAGGGTGCACTAGTTCTTTCGGTAGGATTCTCAATGATAACGTAAACGTAAAACTTTACCGTAAACATAAGAAAACCTTAACATAAACTAAAGAAAACCTTACCGTAAACCAAAAACTTCAAACCCTTAAAAACGAAACGTAAACCTAAAAGCTATTCAAGTTAAATGTTCAAGTTAAAACTATTAGGAATATGTATGCCCTAAAGGCCATTATTGTACATGTGATGTATATTATAGTGGATACTTGGACATATATATCGAGGACTTTCTTGCTCGACATGATAGTATGCTATTTGGTTACTCTTTGTCTTAACATATTGACTGGTATTCTTTACTGTCTTGCTCTCACATGTTGATAAAGCCCTTAGGATATATACTTGACTACTAGGACTATGATGATATCATACTAGTGGGGCCAGGGTGGTCCAAAAGTACATCCTTTAATCAGTTCCTAGTCAAGGGAATATTGAGACTAGGGTATCGATATTCCAGAGTAGACTAGTGTGTACGTTTCTTGTCCCTTAGAGGACAATGGTTGATCCCAAAACCATTGGTGTGTGACATCAAAAATTGTACACAGGTGCTCATTGGAGAATGGGTGCACCGAACAGGACTCGCCGAGAACTCCTAGATGGTTATATACCTAACGTCAGATAGCAGTTCTCTGGTGACACTGGTACAAGTTAGTCTGTAGACCCGAGATCGTCATAGAGTCTTGTGTGGCTCCCACTGTGCTTTGATTTCCTCCATACCACGGCTCAAAGGAGTCGTGAAAACAAGTGGATTTTGGGTACAGTCCCGAGACACATGGAGGCAATGAGCGATAAGAGGGGTTTCGTCTCTCCCGGTATAGGGAGTTGATGTTGCGCTATGCTTGATTGGCTATAACTGAAAGTCCCTGGCCAGGGCTGCTACTGAGATTTACTGATAAGAGTTATCGGTAGTTTCTCAAACCATTATAGGCCAGACATCGGCATGATTTATCACATTACTAGGGTCTGACATTTACCACCCCTAAACATGATATGCGACATATCAGACGAAAAGACCGGACTGTACGGTAGTGTTACTGATAGACTTCATGGAGAGTATGGACGAGCTTGCTTGTTGATCTTCATATCGCTCAATACCCGGGTAGCTGTTACGTCCAGCTAGTACCGCTGACGGCTTGTAGGTGACTAATGTGATCATCACCTACTGCTGGCGTATTGACGAGTCTTTAGAGTCCCACACAAAAGTTTCCTGGTTCAAGCGAAATGAAGTAGGACACATACTTGATATGTGCGTGGGCCTGATTAAATATGAGTATGTGATACCGTATTGTAATCTAGCAGTTATCTGGTATTGGTTAGGTTATATATGATATAACCAGATTATCGAATCAAGTGTTGATTTGATAATATGATAAACAGATAAATGATATTAGTCGGTCATATGTGATATAACCGGATTATTAAATCAAATGTTGATTTAATAATTTGATATAAATTATATTTGATATAATTATATATTAATTAATATCATTATCTCATTAATTGCTTTATATATATATATATATATATATATATATATATATATATATATTTATATATGAGAATAATGGAGAAAAGAGGCCATAGGAGGGGATTTCCTCCTATGGCGTGGAAAAAATACAACCTCCGCCATTTTTTCCGATGATGGACTTTTCCGACGATCGGCCTCCATCATCTTCATCGTTATCATCTAAAATGTGGGTAAACCAAATTTCATGTGATTCTACAACTTTTTCACCGTTGATTTAGCAATGTAAAAAGTTCTATTGTCGGTAAACCGTTAATTTTGAACCCACTAAATCAACGGTGAAAAAGTTGTGGAATCACATGAAATTTGGTGTATACACATCTTAGATGATAACGATGATGATGATGGGTGCCGATCGTCGGAAAAAATGACGGAGGTTGTATTTTTTCCACGCCATAGGAGGAAATCCCCTCCTATGGCCTCTTTCCTCCATTAATCTCTTTATATATATATATATATATATATATATATATATATATATATATATATATACATATATATATATATATATGTATATTTGATATATATAAATATATATATTATTATATGAAGCATAGCATGTTTTTCTATTTTGAGAAAATAAAAAAATGAGGTGTAAATTGTGGAGATATTTGTGGAATGGACAAGGCGTGGGTTTTATTATTTGTATATTAGTCTTGACTCACTATTCAAGCATGGTTGCAATTTAGAATTGCAATTTTATTTCATGCTTGAATAAGTGAGGAAAGAGATAGCCATTTTGAGTTTACTCTCATCATTTTTCATTCTTCATGCCTTAGCCATTTCTTGAGCTTTTGCTTCCTCTTGCTCTCTACAATTTTCTTCACCTCACTTCCAAGTTCAAACCCTCACATGTGATGTGAATCATTGAATTTGTGAAAACCCTAGTGAGCAAAATAAACCCCTACTTCACCATCTCACATTAGATTAGCAATTTGATGTGGAGTGTTGCCTTCACTAATGAGATTAGTGAAGGGTTAGCTTGAGCTAGTGGACTTTGGGTGGATCGTCTTTGGCGCGAAGATCACGAAAGAGGTTCGTTCAACTCGAAGAGGAGCCTAGTAGAGTCGTGTAGACTTCAACTCGGAGCTATTGAAAAGAAGGACTCGAACTACAAAGGTTGTATGCTCTTTTCTTCTCTTTAGTTCATCACATCACAAAGGCAAACCCTAATATTCTAGTAAAGATCTTGTTAGTCTAACTTAGCACCTAATAAAATTAAAATTTGGCATGCTTGATGCCTCTAGAAGCTCATGGTGGTGTTAAGGTCGACTTTCATGGTATCAGAGCCAAGCTAGAATATTAGGGTAGCTTGTAACGACGTTAGAAATCCGTCGTTTTTGTCGCGCAAAAACTGCTGATAAAAACAATTTCCAAAATGATGTTTTGAGTTGTTTGAATACCCCGCAGACTCACGGTTTGAACCGAGAAGCCGCGGAGTGGAGCGTGCGCATCCCGGGGACACCCCGGGGGGGACCGAATGGCTGGGCCCACTCCCCAAGACCACCACAAGGTGGTCTTGGCGGTGGGGACCCGAAACTGCCCCACCTTAGGCAGTTTCGGGTCTGCCTCACCCCCTGGCCACCTCGTGGTGACCTCGGGGTGGGGTACCCCCTCTAGGCCCCCCAATTCGATAGCTAATTTTGGGATCTTCACCTCTGTGAAAATTCGGGCGGGTTTCGAGTTCGTTTTGACTTCCGGATTGGCTTAAAACGATCGGTTTTGGAACTTTAGCTCACTGGATTTTTCATGTCTTGGAAAAATTGGTTAAGTTTGCTAATTGCGTGCAGAATTCTAATGACGCGGTTACTTTACAAGCTTTATGATGTGTGTGATACAATTATTAGAATCCGGATTAATTAGTTTTATGAAAATTAATTAGTATATTGTAAATCTAGCCGTTTTGTCTCAATTGATCGATTGCCACGAAGTTTTGATTCGGATCAAAACTCTGTCGTAATTGCGTATTGTACGCGATCACTAAGTCGGGAATCTTGTTGAATTATCCGACAACCAATTGAAAAGATTTTTCAATTTGAGACTAAAATGCAAGTTTTATAAGTTAGGCATGAAATTCAGAATATGAGATATTCCGGGTTTATGATGTCTAAGGATATTACGGATTCTAATTATTGTAGTTTTTTAATTTCTTTTCTGTGAACGTAAGTGTAATATGTGGGGTATCCTAATCTGGTTGTAATATGTCAACGAGTTTCGGGATACGCATATTTACTTACGTTGATGACATGAGATATTATGTGTTGCTGTTGATATGATTTATTGGATCGTCGTGAAAGAATAGCCCGGGGGTTCTATATGAGATGAGAGTTTTTATTTTCATTCATGTAAAATCTGTATATAATATTCTTTTATTGAGGCACTTCCGGGTTGAGGATGATGTCACCACTATTGTATATTATTTACTTTTCCGCATTAGGATAGACCTAAGGTGGGGAGCAGAAGTAACCAGGTTCTAGAGTCCAGTGAGAGACCATCTCAAGGAGTTGAGACCGGGTCTCCTAACTCTAGAATTGGCAGGGTTACTTGCCGCTCTCGTAGGGGTCTAGGGATGTGGGTTTGGCTATTCATCACGACCGTGGAATCCATGTTTTACATTACTGGCTAAATTTAAAACACGGACATCCTTGTATATCCAATATTTCATATGTTGCTTCTGCTGCTTGATTCTGTGATGTTGATCATATAACTGCGTGAGACGAATGTACTATTATATATATGATATATAATAAACGTTACTTATATTTTGCACCCGCGCTAGTCCAGCCCCGCTCTGCCGGTAGTTAAGTAACCTAACGGTGCATGACGGGACCCCGTGGCGAATGCGGATGGCATAAGCGTACGTTCTATTTTCGTTTCATTTTTCTGTAATGTTTAGGAAACATTAAATGATGGGACTTCATTAATGTGATTAATGAAAAGAAAGAAACCAAAAGATATTGTAGAATCAAATTTTCAAAAGGGCAGCTCTAGTTCTTGCTTTGCATAATGGTATTTCTTGATGAATATCCAGCACCTCATTCGATGAGGAAAGAGCCGAGATTTCTTCACCGGGAGTGACCTCTTTAGCAAAACTAGCAAATGCTACAACCCACTCGGTTTTGTCTTTTGATTGCTTCTCTAGTTCTTGCTTTGCATAGTGGTATTCATGAATATCCAGCACCTCATTCGATGAGGAAAGAGCCGAGATCTCTTCACCGAGAGTGACCTCTTTAGCAAAACTAGCAAAAGCCTCAAAAACACTCCATTTCGAAATCACTAGATTCTACAACGATATCAAGTTCATTACGCTCATGGATTTCTTAAAAACCTGTGTAGCCCTCCGTTATTTCAGATAAATACTATTTTAGTATTCGTGCTACGGTTGTTTGGCCTGTGTTAAGGCATAGTGTGTGGTAGCTGAATTAGTGCTTATCTACATCATGTGATGCGATTGGATTAGGGTAGTCGTACGGCATTATTTGGCCCGCGTCAAGGGTCGTGCGGGTGGCTTTAATTCAATCAATAAATGAACGGGTTGAACTTGACTAGCGCCCTATAGGTTGTTTGGACTGCGTCAAGGTCATGGGACGCTAGGGGTAAAAACCATTATCGGGAATTTCAAGTGTTGAAATTTGCAATGAGATTGCATACCTTCTATGTGATAGTTGGATCCCGATACCCACTGCGAGTAAAATTTACTCCTGGGAGAATTTTGCATTTTACAATTAGCTAATCCAGTAGGTGTCTGGAAAGGTGTCAACGGGGTTATGCCTATAAGAAAACGAGGTTTATTTTAATTAGGTCCGTGCGAAAGCATGGGGAACCTCCCTCGGAGTACCGATACCTGCCTGGCCGAACGATTGACGAATCTGTAGTGTGTAATTAATCCTAGCTAATCTTACCTTTTAAGGTTTGAAGGAAGATTTGATAAAAACAGCGGGAGCCATCTTGATTAGATAAGATAATAACTAATATAATCTTGCAAAGAGCGCATGCTAACGCGTTTCCTTCTCTCTCTCTCTCCAGGAAGCAACCAATGTCACGCCTTAATCAAGATAATAATATGGATGTATTGACCAAACCCTCCTTTTATACAGGGCTAGGGAACGTTGGTCCCACTCTATCTTATGACTGTCATAAGTCTGAGCAAGAGATAGGGGAATATCAGGATTCCCATGCTACCCGTACGAAGAAACAGCATGTTGATGCATCTTCTTCGGGTGTGTTCATTACCGAGAACTGTTTCTCAGTTTGTTCTACGTCCTGGGTATTGGATACCGGATCAGGATCCTAAGTATGCAATTTGTTACATGGGCTAAAGAAAGGTAGAGAACTGGGAAAGGGTGATAAATCCCTAACAGTAGGGAATGGTGCAATTGTTGCAGCCAAGGAAGTTGGCGATTATTACCTTGTATTACCAACTAGTAATACATTGATTCTGAACAACTGTTACTACATACCAAAGATGATGTGCAATATTATATCGGTTTCTTTGCTAGCTAAAGAAGGATATAATCTCACATTAGAGGATAATGTTATAAACATTTCCAGAATCAAGTGTTGATTGGATCCGGTACGTTATGTAACGGTATATACGTTCTTAATCAAAGTACAGTTCTTAACATACAGAACACAAACAAGAGGAAAAGTTCAGAAATGAACGAAGCCTTCTTGTGGCACTGTAGACTAGGTCATATCAATGTGACAAGACTGGCTAAGTTGCATAAAGATGGATATTTAAATCCGTTCGAATTTTCATCTTATGAAACTTGCCAGTTATGTCTCTAAGACAAGATGACCAAAACTCCATTTACTGGACACGGAGAAAGAGCTACTGAACTCTAGGGACTGATACATAGTGATGTATGAGGTCCTATATCTACACATGCCAGAAATGGTTTCTCGTACTTTATTACATTCACCGATGATCTCTCAAGGTTCGGACATGTGTTCTTGTTGAAGCACAAGTCTGAAGCTTTTGAGAAATTCAAGAAATATAAGTGCGAAGTGGAAAACTAGACGGGCAAAAGTATTAAAATCCTACGATCTGATCGGCGAGAAGAATACTTGGGTGGGGAATTCCGTGATTATCTAAAAGTGAATGAGATTCTCTCTCACCTTACTCCTCCGAATATGCCACAGCACAACGGTGCATCGGAGTGGAGGAATCGCACCCTATTAGATATGGTGCGCTCTATGATGAGTACGGCTGAGTTTCCTATTTCTTTTTGGGGATATGCGCTTGAAACAACTGCAGACCCATTGAATATAGTTCCCACCAAATCTGTGCCTACCACTCCATATGAGATATCGAAAGAAAAGAGACCATACCTTAATTATGTTAAGATATAGGGTTGTCCAGCCTATATGAAAACACAAAATCCGGACAAGCTCGAGGCAATGTCAGTTCTGTGCAAATTTATAGGATATCCCAAACATTTGCGAGGGTATATCTTCTACCACTCCGAGGAACAAAAGGTGTTTGTTTCTCGACATGCCACCTTTTTAGAAAAGGGTTTTTTATGAAAGAAATTAGTGTTGATGAGGTAGAACTGGAAGAAGTTCCAGCAGCACAAACTACAACTGACTATTTGGTGGAACCATAGGATCCAATAGTACCCAACGAACCCCAGCCATTCCGCAGATCTAGTAGGGTTCCTCACCCACCTGAGAGATACTACGGTTTTCTTATAGACAGTAAGAGCGAGGATTGCATCATGGAAGATGATGACCTTACTAGTTTCGAGCAGGCCATCACGAGTGGAGACTCTGTAAAATGGCTGGATGCTATGAGATCCGAGACGGAATCCATGTACACCAACCAAGTATGGACTTTGGAAATTGCTCCTGAAGGGGTAAAACCCATTGGGAGCAAATGGATCTTCAAAAAGAAGATAGATGTAGATGGAAAAGTTGAGATTTTCAAAGCTAGACTTATGGCAAAAGGTTTTCGTCAACGACCTGGCGTTGACTATGATGAAACCTTTTCCCCTGTCGCTATGCTTAAGTTCATCAGGATCCTACTTGCCATTGCTACATACCATGACTACGAAATCTGGCAGATGGACGTCAAGACCGCTTTTCTAAATGGTGATTTAGAAGTGAGCATGTACATGACACAGCCAGAGCTTTGTAGAAAGTGGGAGCATCGGAAAGGTGTGCAAGCTGTGTTGGTGTATATGCCCTAGAGGCCATTACTGTATCATACTAGTATGTATATTACTTGATGGAAGCTTGGGATATTCACAGTTGTACAGACAATCTTGCTCAATATAGTAGTATGCTACTTGGTTTGTCTCTGCTTTAATGTGTAATTGTGTGTTTATTTATTATATCACCTATACGCATTAGTAGAGCCCTTTGGATCTTTGCTTGATTACCGGCGTTGTGATGGCGATCACACTCATGGGTGCTGGGTAATCTACAAGCACATCCTTATACACGTCCCTAGTCGTGGGAGTACCGAGATAGGGCATCGATACTCCGGAGTAGACTAGCATATGCGCTTCTCATCCCAGCACGGGAGACGGTCTGTCCCACAGCCGTCAGTACATCGTACTTGAGATAGTATGCGGGTGCTCGTTAGGTTACGAGTACACTGGACAGGACTCGTCGGGGACTGATGGTTGGTATTATACCTATCGTCAGTTATCAGTTCCCAGGTGACATGAGTACAGCTTAGTCCGCTGACTTGACACTGTCACTTCGCCTCGAGTGTGTTCCCACTGTTCTTTGATTACTACCCTACCACGGCTCTAGTGAGTCGTGCAAACAGGTAGTAGTTGGGAGCAGTCCCGAAGCACTTGGAGGCAGTGACGGTTAGACAGGATTCGTCTCTCCCGATATTGGGGGTTGACATCGCGCTGTGTCTAGGAGAGCCATTACACAAGTAGTCCCTGGCCAGGGCAAGCGAGATGTACTGGTAGGTTCCAGTGTTATCTCAGGGTGTATTGGGCTTCACTCCGACACGACTTGTACCGCTATTAGGGGACTGACGTTTACCGCCCCCCTAGGCCCGCCATGCGATGTATCAGACGAACAGACCGGACTGTACGAAGATTGTCACATACAGACTCAGTAGGAGTTCGGATGGGTTTACCTCATCGGCCTTCTTATCGACATCTACCTGGGGACCGTTACGTACAGCTAGTGCCGCTTGCGGTCTGTGGTTAAACCCACTGCCAGCGTAGTGTCGAGTCTTTAGAGTCCCACACAGAGAGTTTCCCTGCACTGAGTGAAACGTGTAGAGGCCGTATGGTTTTACGGCAGGGCTGCGATCACTTACGTACACTTGTGTGCGTGTGGTGTTCGGGCAGGCCGTACTAGTGGGCTTTGGTTTAAGCCGGATCCTAGTATTGCATGGATGGATTTGTTTTGTCTTCTGCGCATCCGCATTCTACGGAATACGGATGCAGGTGTGTATGCACAGTTTTCCGGAGCGATGAAGGAGGAGGTGCCTCATTAGGGTTTTGGCAGTTGGTTCGGCCAAAACCGCTATGTGGCAGGCTCATTAGGGTTTTGACAGTTGATTCGGTCAAAACCATTTTGAGGCGGACTCATTAGGGTTTCGACAGTTCGTTTGGTCAAAACCATTATGAGCCGAAGACATTATTTACTAATCCTTTCATTGATAATTTTGTTATGGCTAATTACATTGACCATTTGACCATCTTGACTTTGTTGACCATTTGACCAAAGTTGACTTGGATCTTCTTAGAAGATCTAAAGTATTCTTTAGTTTTCTTTTTCTTTTGTTATGATAATGGTCATGTCATTTGTAGCCATCACCTTTATCTTGATGGGATTAGTAATGATAATGTTTGTGCATTATTGCAACCATGGTTAGGTTTTCTCTTGAAAAAAAAAAGCTTTTCATTTTGCTCATTCTCATTCTCTCTCTTGAAATGAGAAGCTCCATGGTTGCTAGAAAACTCCTTCTTCTTCCTCCTCTTGATTTCTCCTTTGATCTCATATGTTGAGAGAAAAAGGATTCTACATGACAAACACATCCATACATCTTCTCTACACAACCTAGGGCTTCTAGATTAGAAATCTCCTTGCCCTAGTTACCTCGGCTTGAGGTGGAGCTCGGTGTACATCTCTCGGGTGGATCGTCTTCGACTCAAGGAGGCCGCGGAGGTGACCGAAGTCCGGATCAACCATTGAGCAAGCAAAGAGAAGAACAACAAGAAGAGAAGAACATCAAAGAAGAAGAACAACAAGAAGAGAAGGAGTTCAAGTTGAGGTATAACCCCTAACCGAGTAGATACATCTCATGTTAGGATGCTAGTGTATTGTTTAGCAAAGATCCGGCTTTTACGATTCATGTTACAAAGTTTAGAAAAAATTTTGTTTTACCGTTTCCGCAACCCCGAAAGTACCGGGAGAGGTAACGTGGACCTAACAGTGGTATCAGAGCCTAACTAAACATAAACTAGCTTGGTAGTAAAGTGTATCGAAGTTCGGAACGGAAAAATCGAAAAAAACCAAGTTATAAAAACCTGAGTTTCTGTTAAAATGTTTTCTGATCAAAAAAAAATTTGTTATACTCCAAAAATCATCTCAGGGTTTTTAGAAGAAAGCCACCAAAAACGATCCAGCAACTCGACCAAAGCGCCGCGTTTCCGCGGCAATAGCAGGCTAATGCCGCGGAACCGCGGCCATCTTGGTGAGTTGCTGGGTCGATTTTGGTGCAGTGTGTTTCTGACTTGGATTTAGGATTTTTGAGATATATTATATGTGCCCAGATTTTCCAGAATAGAAATTTGTTTTTGGGGGCCTATAATTCCGTATTTTTTCCGAACTTCACTGCACTTTGACTATGTTGGTTATATCTGTGATGTTTGTATGTATTGAATGTCGGCTAATCGCTATAAGTCGATTAGTCGGGGTTATACATCTCTGTGATCTGTGTTTGATATTGGAATGTGTATATGAACTCGTTGGATTGTCGCGGATGAATAGCCGGGGTGGATGTGAGATGAGAGTTCCTTTTTCTTTCATTCATGTAATAAATTTGTAAATTAATGTAATATTATTTGTATGGCCGCACAACCGGGTCGGGGTTGTAGCCGTCATTGTATAATTCTTTTTACTGTTTTTGCTCCTAGGATAGACCCATGGAGGGGGTGCAAAAACTACCGGGTATCTCAAAGTGCCGAGTGGCCTACTCACGGCGATGAGGGAGGTTGCTTCGCTTCGGGTACTTGGCGGGTAGTTTGCCGCACCAGTAGGGGTCTTGGGTGGGGTTTTGGCTATTCATCGCGACCGTGTAATCCGCTTTTCGTTGCAGGCTCGAACGAATCGCGGGTTCCTAGTATATCCAAAGTGTTCATCTGTGATCTGGATTGGCTATCGTTGCAGTATTGCTATATATAATAACTATTTAGGCGTTGCTTATGTTTTACAGCCGCGCTAGCCCGGCCCCCGCTCTGTCGTTAGTTAAGTAACCTAACGGGTGATGACGGGGCCCCGTGGCGAATGCGAATGGCATAAGCGTACGTCATATTTTGGTTGTTTTCTGCAATGGTAGGATTAAATGATGGGACGCATTAAAAGAACTAATGCAAGAAAATAAACCTAAAAGACGTTGTTGGAACAATTTTTCAAAAAGCTGTTATTGCAAGGACGTTCATTTTTTGTTTTGCATCGCGGTATTCGGTTGTGAATGCCCAGCACCTCAGTCGACGAGGCAAGGGCCGAGATCCCTTCACCGGGAGTGACCCCTTGGACAAAAGTTTGCGTCAGGGTAATAACTTCACTATAGTCGATTATTCTTGCTTTGCATCGAGGTATTCAATTTGGAATATCCTGCACCTCATTCGACGAGGAAAGAGCCGAGATCCCTTCACAGGGAGTGACCTCTTTAGCAAAATCTTTTCGCCACTATATTTTCAAAAAAAACTGTATCATGTTCCTTCAACGATATCAAGTTCATTACGTTAACGGGTTTTCGCCAAAACCCAACCGTAGCCCTCCGTCGTTTCTTATAAGTTATACTTAGTATTCGTGCTGCGTTTGTTGACTGTGTCAAGGCGCAGTGAACGGTAGCTAAGTGTTGCTTATTTGCTGGATACAATGTGATTGGTTAGGAAATTTGTGTAACCTTGTTGACTGTGTCAAGGGTTATGCAGGTGGGTTTAATGCAATCAAGACAACGACGGGATGAACTTGACTAAGACTCTTTGATTTGTTGACTGTGTCAAGATCACTTGGGTCCTAGGGGCAAAAACCACATCGGGAGTTTCAAAAGAACTGAAACTTGCAGATTCAGCATACCTTCTGGAGTGTGGTGACTAGAGTGGATTCCATCTAGGTTATCACACAATGACAGTTGGATCCCGATCCCACTGATGAGTTGGTTTACTCTCGGGAGATTATTTCACTTAACGATCAATGTTATAAACCTAGTAGGTGTCTAGAAAGGTGTTAGCGGGGCTACGCCCCCAGGGAAAAGAGGTTCTTTAATTAAGGAACTTCGCGAAAGCGTTGGAAAACCTCCCTCGAAGTACCGACACTAGCCTGGCTGAAAGGTTAAGCAAGTATTGTGACGTGAATTAAAACCCGGCTAGTTCTTCTTTTAAAAAGGTTTTAAGAAGAATTTGAGAAAACAGTGGGAGACATCCTGGTTAGATAAATTAATAAACCAATCTAATCTTGCACGAGCATACGCTGAGTGTTTCTTTTCTCTCTCTCCAGGCAGCAACCTTTTCACGCCCTAATCAAGATAATAAAATGTATCGCTTGACCGATCCGAATTCTTATTCGGGACTGGGGAAAGTTGGTTCAGCTCTAACTTGTGACAACAGTCATGAGTATGAGAATGGGAAAGGGGATTGTATGGATTTCCAGGATACCCAGTTGAAGAAGAAGCATGGTTTTGCATCTACTTCAGGTGTTCTTGTAATTGAGAACTGTTTTACGGTCAGCCCTACCTCCTGGGTACTTGATACCGGATCAGGATCTCATATCTATAATTTATTGCAGGGACTGAGAAAAAGTAGGAAAGTTGCACCGGGTGATATGTCGCTCAGAGTAGCGAACGGAGCACAAGTTATTGCGGCAGCCGTCGGTGAATATCACCTAGTATTGCCAAATGGCAAGACTATGATTTTGAACGATTGCTACTATGTACCCTCCATGGTTTGCAACATCATATCAGTTTCTTTACTCGATAAAGATGGATACAACTTTGTTCTTGAAAAGAATATCATGAACATTTACCTTCATAAGGTACTGGTTGCAGAGGGTACACTGTGTAATGGTATCTACGTTCTAAATCAGAATACAGTTCTCAATATACAAAACACACGCAAGAGGAAGAGTTCAGATACGAATGAATCCTACTTGTGGCATTGTAGACTTGGTCATATCGGAGAGAAAAGACTGAGTAAGTTGCATAAAGATGGACTCTTGGATGCGTTCGAGTTTTCATCTTATGAAACTTGTCAGTCTTGTCTCAAAGGGAAGATGACCAAATCTCCGTTCACCGGACATGGAGAAAGAGCAGCAGAGCTCTTGGGACTCGTACATAGTGATGTATGTGGTCCGATGTCTATACATGCAAGGGGTGGGTTCTCGTACTTCATCACATCCACTGACGATCTCTCTAGATTCGGATATGTGTATCTGATGAAATACAAATCTGAAGCTTTTGAGAAATTCAAGGAATTTAGAAATGAAGTAGAGAACCAGACAGGCAAAAGTATCAAGATCCTCCGGTCTGACAGGGGAGGGGAGTACTTAAGCACGGAATTCCTAGATTACTTAAAAGAGAATGGTATTCTCTCTCAGCTTACTCCTCCTTATACACCACAGCACAACGGTGTATCGGAGCGGAGGAATCGTACCCTATTGGATATGGTTCGCTCCATGATGAGTAGTGCTGAGTTACCTCTTTCATTCTGGGGATATGCACTTCAAACTGCAGCACATCTATTGAATCAAGTTCCATCCAAATCCGTGCCTAAGACTCCGTATGAAATATGGAGTGGTAAGAGTTTGTATCTTAAACGTGTTAAGATTTGGGGTTGCCCAGCTTATGTCAAAAAGCAGAACCCAGACAAACTTGAGGCACGGGCAGTTTTGTGTAAGTTTGTGGGATACCCAAAAGATTCAAGTGGGTATCTGTTCTACCATGCAGAGGAACAGAAGATAATTGTTTCAAGAAATGCCACATTTTTAGAAAAAGAATTTCTTGTTAAAAACATTAGTGGCAGCACGGTAGAACTGGATGAAATTCCAGAAACACAAACTTTAACAAGAGATTTGGTGGAACCGCTAGATTCAATAACCCCAAACGAACCTCAGCCACTCCGCAGATCTGGTAGGATTTCTCATCCGCCCGAGAGATACTACGGTTTTCTCATTGACGGGGATCGAGAGGATTGCATCTTGGAAGAAGATGACCCTACCAGTTTCAGGCAGGCCATTATCAGTAGTGACTCTGATAAGTGGCAGGAAGCAATGCAATCCGAAATGGAGTCCATGTACGCCAATAAAGTGTGGACCTTGGATATTGCTCCATCTGGGGTAAAACCCGTTGGATGCAAATGGATCTACAAAAGGAAACTTGGTGTAGATGGGCAGGTGGAAACCTATAAAGCTAGACTCGTTGCAAAAGGTTTTCGTCAAAGACCTGGTTTGGACTACAATGAAACTTTTTCTCCGGTGGCTATGCTCAAATCCATTCGGATCCTACTTGCCATAGCTGCCTTTCATGACTATGAAATCTGGCAGATGGATGTTAAAACGGCTTTCCTGAACGGCTGTTTGGAAGAGTGCGTTTACATGGATCAACCAGAAGGTTTCGTAGACAGTGGGAGCAGCGGAAAGGTGTGCAAGTTGCTTAAATCCATTTATGGATTAAAGCAGGCATCGCGGAGCTGGAACATCTGTTTTGATGAGGCAATCAAGGAATTTGATTTCATCGAGAACGAAGATGAACCCTGTGTTTATAAGAAGATTGTAGGACGAACTGTCGTATTCCTAGTCTTGTACGTGGACGACATTCTTTTGATAGGAAATGATATTCCTATGCTACAATCGGTCAAGCTATTTTTGTCACAAAGGTTCTCCATGAAAGACCTGGGTGATGCCTCGTACATTCTGGGGATCAAGATCTATAGAGATAGATCCAAGAAACTATTGGGACTTTCGCAGTCCAGGTACATAGAGACCGTACTAAAGAGATTTAGTATGGAGGGTTCCAAGCGCGGTAACATACCCGCATTGCACGGAATTACCCTCTCCAAGAAGATGTCTCCTAAGACTGACGAGGAGAGGGTTCGCATGAGCACTATACCCTACGCTTCGGCGGTAGGATCTATAATGTATGCGATGCTATGTACAAGACCAGATGTAGCTTACGCGCTGAGCGCGGTAAGCCGGTATCAGTCAGACCCAGGGGAGGACCACTGGACAGCAGTGAAGAACATTCTCAAGTACCTGAGAAGGACTAAGGAGATGTTCCTGGTTTACGGTAATGGAGACCTCAGGGTCGAGTCCTTTACCGATTCAAGCTTCCAGAGTGACAAAGATGACAGCAAGTCTGTCTCGGGTTTTGTGTTTACCCTCAACAGAGGGGCGGTATGTTGGAGGAGTTCCAAGCAGGATACCGTCGCAGACTCGACGATGGAGGCTGAATACATTGCTGCAAGCGATGCCGCAAAAGAGGCGGTCTGGATGAAGAAGTTCATTAGTGAACTTCAGGTGGTTCCGTCCATTGTTGACCCAATACCTTTGTATTGCGATAACAATGGGGCTATAGCTTTAGCGAAGGAACCAAGGTCCCATCAGAAATCCAGGCACATCTTAAGGCGGTATCACCTGATCAGGGAGATCATTGATCGACAGGAGATCGAGGTGCGGAGAGTGGACACAAAGGACAACACTGCGGACCCATTCACGAAGGCTTTACCCCAGACTCAGTTCGAGCGGCTGATCGAGATGATAGGTCTTCGATACGCCAGTACATGGCCTTAGTGCAAGTGGGAGATTGTTGGTGTATATGCCCTAGAGGCCATTACTGTATCATACTAGTATGTATATTACTTGATGGAAGCTTGGGATATTCACAGTTGTACAGACAATCTTGCTCAATATAGTAGTATCCTACTTGGTTTGTCTCTACTTTAATGTGTACTTGTGTGTTTATTTATTATATCACCTATACGCATTAGTAGAGCCCTTTGGATCTTTGCTTGATTACCGGCGTTGTGATGGCGATCACACTCGTGGGGGCTGGATAATCTACAAGCACATCCTTATACACATCCCTAGTCGTGGGAGTACCGAGATAGGGCATCGATACTCCGGAGTAGACTAGCGTATGCGCTTCTCATCCCAGCACAGGAGACGGTCTGTCCCACAGTCGTCAGTACGTCGTACTTGAGATAGTATGCGGGTGCTCGTTAGGTTACGAGTACACTGGACAGGACTCGTCGGGGACTGATGGTTGGTATTATACCTATCGTCAGTTATCAGTTCCCAGGTGACATGAGTATAGCTTAGTCCGCTGACTTGACACTGTCACTTCGCCTCGAGTGTGTTCCCACTGTTCTTTGATTACTACCCTACCACGGCTCTACTGAGTCGTGCAAACAGGTAGTAGTTGGGAGCAGTCCCGAAGCACTTGGAGGCAGTGACGGTTAGACAGGATTCGTCTCTCCCGGTATTGGGGGTTGACATCGCGCTGTGTCTAGGAGAGCCATTACACAAGTAGTCCCTGGCCAGGGCAAGCGAGATGTACTGGTAGGTTCCAGTGTTATCTCAGGGTGTATTGGGCTTCACTCCGACACGACTTGTACCGCTATTAGAGGACTGACATTTACCGCCCCCCTAGGCCCGCCATGCGATGTATCAGACGAACAGACCGGACTGTACGGAGATTGTCACATACAGACTCAGTAGGAGTTCGGATGGGTTTACCTCATCGGCCTTCTTATCGACATCTACCTGGGGACCGTTACGTACAGCTAGTGCCGCTTGCGGTCTGTGGTTAAACCCACTGCCAGCGTAGTGTTGAGTCTTTAGAGTCCCACACAGAGAGTTTCCCTGCACTGAGCGAAACGTGTAGAGGCCGTATGGTTTTACGGCAGGGCTGCGATCACTTACGTACACTTGTGTGCTTGTGGTGTTCGGGCAGGCAGTACTAGTGGGCTTTGGTTTAAGCCGGATCCTAGTATTGCATGGATGGATTTGTTTTGTCTTCTGCGCATCCGCATTCTACGGAATACGGATGCAGGTGTGTATGCACAGTTTTCCGGAGCGATGAAGGAGGAGGTGCCTCATTAGGGTTTTGGCAGTTGGTTCGGCCAAAACCGCTATGTGGCAGGCTCATTAGGGTTTTGACAGTTGATTCGGTCAAAACCATTTTGAGGCAGACTCATTAGGGTTTCGACAGTTCGTTTGGTCAAAAACATTATGAGCCGGGGACATTATTTACTAATCCTTTCATTGATAATTTTGTTATGGCTAATTGCATTGACCATTTGACCATCTTGACTTTGTTGACCATTTGACCAAAGTTGACTTGGATCTTCTTAGAAGATCTAAAGTATTCTTTGGTTTTCTTTTTCTTTTGTTATGATAATGGTCATGTCATTTGTAGCCATCACCTTTATCTTGATGGGATTAGTAATGATAATGTTTGTGCATTATTGCAACCATGGTTAGGTTTTCTCTTGGAAAAAAAAAGCTTTTCGTTTTGCTCATTCTCATTCTCTCTCTTGAAATGAGAAGCTCCATGGTTGCTAGAAAACTCCTTCTTCTTCCTCCTCTTGATTTCTCCTTTGATCTCATGTGTTGAGAGAAAAAGGATTCTACTTGACAAACACATCCATACATCTTCTCTACACAACCTAGGGCTTCTAGATTAGCAATCTCCTTGCCCTAGTTACCTCGGCTTGAGGTGGAGCTCGGTGTACATCTCTCGGGTGGATCGTCTTCGACTCAAGGAGGCCGCGGAGGTGACCGAAGTCCGGATCAACCATTGAGCAAGCAAAGAGAAGAACAACAAGAAGAGAAGAACATCAAAGAAGAAGAACAATAAGAAGAGAAAGAGTTCAAGTTGAGGTATAACCCCTAACCGAGTAGATACATCTCATGTTAGGATGCTAGTGTATTGTTTAGCAAAGATCCAGCTTTTACGGTCCATGTTACAAAGTTTAGAAAAAATTTTGTTTTACCGTTTCCGCAACCCCGAAAGTACCGGGAGAGGTAACGTGGACCTAACAAGCTGCTTAAACCCATCTACAGATTAAAGCAGGCGTCGCAGATTTGGAACATCTGTTTTGATGAAGCTATCAAAGAGTTTGACTTCATCAAAAATGTAGATGAACCTTGTATATACAAGAAGGCTGTAAAGAGTAAGGTGGTCTTTCTCGTATTGTACGTGGATTACATACTCTTGATAGGAAACGGTGTTCCTATGCTATACTCGGTCAAGCTCTTCTTATCACTTAAGTTCTCCATGAAAGATCTTGGTGATGCCTCCTACATCCTGGGGATAAAGATCTATAGAGATAGATCTAAACGGATTTTGGGATTGTCCCAATCCAGGTACATTGACACCATACTAAAGAGGTTTAGTATGGAAGATTCCAAGAGAGGTAATTTACCCGCTTGTTTAGGAATCACTCTCTCCAAAGAGATGTCTCCCAAGACTGATTTGGAGAGGGCTCGCATACAAGAGATACCCTATGCTTCGGCAGCAGGCTCTATCATGTATGCGATATTATGTACCAGACCGGATGTAGCTTACTCACTTGGTGTAGTGAGAAGGTATCAATCAGATCCTGGAGAAAACCACTGGACAGCTGTGAAGAACATTCTTAAGTACTTGAGAAGGACTAAAGAAATGTTCTTGGTGTATGGTAACGGTGAACTCCAGGTGGAGTCCTTTACCGATTCGAGCTTCCAGAGTGATAAGGACGACAGTAAGTCGGTCTCGAGTTTTGTCTTTACCCTCAACGGAGGGGCGGTATGTTGGAAGTGTTCCAAGCAAGACACCGTAGTAGTCTCGACGATGGAGGCTGAATACATCGCTGCCAACGATGCTGCCAAAGAAGCAGTCTGGATGAAGAAGTTCATAGCTGAGCTTGGTGTGGTTCCATCCATTGAGTATCCAATACCTGTGTATTATGATAACAATAGAGCGGTGGCTTTGGCCAAGGAACCTAGGTCCCATCAAAGATCCATACATATTCTGAGGCGGTATCACCTGATCAGGGGGATAGTAGATCTTCGGGAGATCGAGGTCAGGAGAGTTGACACGAAGTACAACGTAGAGGATCCACTCACGAAGGCCCTCCCCTAGATAAAGTTTGAAAGACTTTTTGGGATGTTAGGCATGAGATACTACAACACATGGCCTTAGTGCAAGTGGGAGATTGTTAGGAATATGTATGCCCTAGATGCCATTATTGTACATATAATGTATATTATAGTGGATGCTTGGACATATATATAGAGGACTTTCTTGCTCGACATGATAGTATGCTATTTGGTTACTCTTTGTTTTAACATGTTGACTGGTATTCTTTACTGTCTTGCTCTCACATATTGATAAATCCCTTAGGATATGTACTTGACTACCAGGACTATGATGAGATCATACTAGTTGGGCCAGGGTGGTCCAAAAGTACATCCTTTAATCAGTTCCTAGTCGAGGGAATATCGAGACTAGGGCATCGATATTCCAGAGAAGACTAGTATGTACGTTTCTTGTCCCTTAGAGGGCGATGGTTGATCCCACAACCATTGGTGTGTGACATCAAAGATTATACATAGGTGGTCATTAGAGAATGGGTACACCGAACAGGACTCGCCGAGAACTCCTAGATGGTTATATACCTAACGTCATATAGCAGTTCTCTGGTGACACTGGTACAGGTTAGTCTGTAGACCCGAGATCGTCATAGAGTCTTGTGTGGCTCCCACTATGCTTTGATTTCCTCCCTACCACGGCTCAAAGGAGTCGTGTAAACAGGTGGATTTTGGGTATAGTCCCGACACACATGGAGGCAATGAGCGATAAGAGAGGTTTCATCTCTCCCGGTATAGGGAGTTGATGTTGCGCTATACTCGATTGGCTATAACTGGAAGTCCCTGGCCAGGGATGCTACTAAGATTTACTGATAAGAGTTATCAGTAGTTTCTCAAACCGTTATAGGCCAGACATCGGCATAACTTATCACGTTACTGGGGTCTGACGTTTACCACCCTAGACATGATATGCGACATATCAGACGAAGAGACCGGACTGTACGGTAGTGTTACTGATAGGCTTCATGGAGAGTATGGACGAGCTTGCTTGTTGATCTTCATATCGCTCAATACCCGGGTAGCCGTTACGTCCAGCTAGTACTGCTGACGGCTTGTAGGTGACTGATGTGATCGTCACCTACTGCTGGCGTATTGACGAGTCTTTAGAGTCCCACACAGAAGTTTCCTGTTTCAAGCGAAACGAAGTAGGACACATATGTGGTATGTGTGTGGGCCTGATTAAATACGAGTATGTGATACCGTATTGTAATCTGGCAGTTATCTAGTATCGGTTAGGTTATATGTGATATAACCATATTATCGAATCAAGTGTTGATTTGATAATGTGATAAATGATAAATGATATTAGTCGGTCATATATGATATAACCGAATTATTAAATCAAGTTTTGATTTAATAATTTGATATAATTATATATTACCTAATATCATTAGCTCACTAATTGCTTTATATATATATATATATATATATATAGATATATATATTAATGTATATTTGATATATATAAATATATATATTATTACATGAAGCATGGCATGTTTTTCTATTTTGAGAAAATAGAAAAATGAGGTGTTAATTGTGGAATGGGAAAGGCATGGGTTTTATTATTTGTATATTAGTCTTGAATCACTATTCAAGCATGGTTGCAATTTAGAATTGAAATTTTATTCCATGCTTGAATAAGTGAGGAAAGAGATAGCCATTTTGAGTTTACTCTCATCATTTTTCATTCTTCATGTCTTAGCCATTTCTTGAGCTTTTGCTTCCTCTTGCTCTCTACAATTTTCTTCACATCACTTCCAAGTTCAAACCCTCACATGTGATGTGAATCATTGAACTTGTGAAAACCCTAGTGAGCAAAATAAACCCCTACATCACCATCTCACATTAGATTAGCAATTTGATGTGGAGTGTTGCCTTCACTAGTGAGATTAGTGAAGGGTTAGCTTGAGCTAGTGGACTTCGGGTGGATCGTCTTTGGCGCGAAGATCACGAAGGAGGTTCGTTCAACTCGAAGAGGAGCCTAGTAGAGTCGCGTGGACTTCAACCCGGAGCTATTAAAGAGAAGGACTCGAACTAAAAAGGTTGTATGCTCTTTTCTTCTCTTTAGTTCATCACATCATAAAGGCAAACCTTAATATTCTAGTAAAGATCTTGTTAGTCTAACTTAGCACCTAATAAAATCAAAATTTGGCATGCTTGATGTCTCTAGAACCTCATGGTGGTGCTAAGGTCGACTTTCAAAAACCAATATATGATACTCGACAATAATATAAAACTTTCATATTCTCATCGATATTCATATGTGAAAATCAAAGCGCGACTTATTCCCCGTCTATCGGTTAACATACGTTTGATGTTCGTCTTGACATAGAACTATACGAAGGTTGTTAAATATCGGAAGGTATAGTTCGGTGCTAACAACCATCGTGTAGTCCATGTAACGAGAAGATTCAATCGTATGATAACCGATAGATTTGTCCAGTGTGGACAAGTTAGGAATATATAAAGTAAACACCTGCATTCACTTGTGTTTTCATTCGTTTCGAGTTATTTCGTCGGTACTTTTCTGCTGGTTCTCCATGTACAAAGATAGATTGTAGGGTTCCTAGGCACACTAATGAGGTCTCACAAGTGATCAAACATGGCTAATTCAAAATTTTCCATGTTCCTACAAACCCTAATACGGACCGTTAACTAGATGTATAGGCGATGCAATGCAAATAAACAACTTTAACTTAAAAGGAAAGAGGCTACAACCTTTGTAGATCCGGTTCCCCACCTCCTAGGCTCCGTGATGACGTCCCTCCGCTGTCCATATCGAATCCCGGACTCTAGCATCGGCTTCATCGGAGAAAAGGGCGGGCTAGGTCATCGACTTCGATGCCGAAGATGATCTACGTCGAGACAACTCAAGATCAAGCTCCAACTTCACCAAGTCATGAAACTTGTGAAGAAAACACCCTATACTACTTGGCAAGAGGTAGAGGATGAAGAAATAGGAAGTGGGTTCACTTTAGAATTGGATTTCTCACTCTTTTTCTCAAGTTGCCATTGATGGAGGCAAGCTTTCTTCATTTGTTGAAGAAGAAGAAGATGATGAAGAAAGAATATGATAAGTGTTTTTCAAATAGAAAAATAAAAAGAATACTTATCATATACCAACCATGGTTAAGTGTAGAGACTAAACTAGGGTTAGGTGAATGGTTTGGTTAAGGGAAGCAAACAAAATGGTCAAGCTTTCAACACTTCATGAAGCTTCATGAAAGAAACAAAGAAAGCCACCATTTCAATTTATCTTTTCCAAAATAAATAAATAAAAATAAATAAATGAATAAGAAAACAAAACCCTAACCATTCATATAACCATGGTTTAATCACACACACAAACTCAAGTTAGCATGTATCGTCAAACATGATACAAACAAGTGCACAAAAGTATATCACATATACAACTTGTGTACTTCAAGTGAGAAAATCCATTTAAAGTGAACCAATACTAGTTAATGTAAAGTAATATATCAAATATATAATTATACATTAAATCATTAAATCAACACTTGATTCAATGATCTGGTCATGTCACATATAACCGACTAGTATCCAATGTATCGGCTTATCGAATTAATCCTTGATTCGATAACTAGGTTATATCGCATACAACCAATCGATACATTCATCGCGAGAATGGAATACGGTATCACATACATGCATTACTCTCGGTCCCGCACATATCTCATATGCGCTCCTATTTCGTTTCGCTTGAGCCAGGAAACCTCTGTGTAGGACTCTAAAGACTCGTCAATACGCCGGCAGCAGATGATGATCATATCAAACACCCACAAGCCGCAAGCGGTCTGCTAAATGTAATGGCCACCCGGGTATTGAGCGATCAGAAGATCGACGAGCAAGCCCACTCACACTCCTGTGAATCCAACCAGTAACACTTACCGTACAGTCCGGTCTGTTCGTCTGATATGTCGCATATCTCGCCTAGGGATGGTAAACGTCAGACCCCAGTAGCTTGATAAGTCATGCCGACGTAGGGTCCATAACATTCGTGAGACTACTGATAACTCTTACCAGTATATCACTGCAACCCTGGCCAAGGATTTCCTGTTATGGCCAGTCGAGCATAGCACAACATCAACCCCCAATACCGGGAGAGACGAATCCCCTCCTATCGCTCATTGCCTCCATGTGAATCGGGACTGTATCCAAAAACCACCTGTTTGCACGACTCAGTAGAGCCGTGGTAGGGTGGAAATCAAAGCACAGTGGGAGACACACAAGACTCTATGACGGTCTCGGGTCAACAGACTAAGCTGTACCAGTGTCACCAGAGAACTGTCATCTGACGTGAGGTATAATACCATCTGGGAGTTCTCGGCGAGTCCGTTCAGTGTACCCAGTCTCCACTGAACACCCTCATACCATCTCTGATGTCAAACACCAATGGATATGGGATCATCCATCGCCCATCACATGGGTCGAGAAGATATACGCTAGTCTACTCTGAAATATCGATGCCCCGTCTCGATATTCCCACGACTAGGAACAATGAAGGATGTACTCATTGACTACCCAGGCCCCACTAGTATGATCTACATCATATTCCTGGAAGTCGAGTACACATCCTTAGGGCTTTATCAACATGTAACAGAGAGACAGAAAGTATACATGTTAAGATAAAGAGCAACCAGATAGCGTACTATCATGTCGAGCAAGAAAGTCCTACCTATATATGTCCCAGCATCCACTATAATATACATCCAATGTACAGTAATGGCCTCTAGGGCATACATATAACTAACATAGATTAGATGTTTCAACGTTATTTTACAACATTAAAATGATTATCTATTCTATTACAGTCTGCTCGGAGAACAGCGAGGAGGTGCTGCCGAAATTTACTCGAAACGAATGAAAGCACAAGCGAATGGGTGTCTGCTTTATACATTCTTAATAGGATAGAAGCCTTACCCTCGACAGCCGAAACACACACATACAAAACGAATACACAACAAACGCACACACAAATCACATACACACTAACCCTACACTTAAGCGAAATCATAAATTGAAACACACATACACAGAATACAACTCTTACTTGGGTATCTTCAAATCTAACTTTGTTAATCGATAATTTATTCTTTTCAACAACAAACTTGCCTCTACGGATTTTCTTCTTTGTCAGTAACCATCTCGTTTTTAGATTTCTCAATATAGTCACCATAACCTATAATTTATATGTTATACAGTCTAACATGGCCCATGTGTACATCAGAGTTAAGGACTGGATGTACGTAGATTTACAACAACGCATGCAATTTAAGTTTATCACAAGAGTTGCTGCTTTCATTGAATTTGCATGCGCACATAATAAGATCGTGTTAGAGAAGATTCTCTACCCGTGCGATAGATGTGGGAATAAGTTCTGGCAGAAGGTAGAAATCGTAGAGCTTCACATCGTTAAACATGGTTTTACTAGGCATTATACAACTTGGCTATATCACGAGGAAGGACAAGAAGAAGACGGTAATGTGGCAGAAGAAGAAGAAGACGATAACTACTTTCCAGGAGAAGAAATGGAGGATATGGTAGAGGCTGCCCTAGGTGATGGTATTCCTACCGAAGATGACATTCCTTCCGGTCAAGGACCTCGTGGATAAGTATGAAAAGTTCATGAATGATGCTAGAAGACCAATTTATGAAAATGCAAAGTATTCCACCCTATCATAGTTCGTCCAACTTTTCCAGATTAAATGTATAAATGGATGGAGTAACAAGTCATTCACGATACTTCTGAAGTTCCCGAAAGATTCTATGCCCCAGGAAAATAACGTGCTCGACAGCTGGTACGAAGCCCAGAAGATGATGTCTGATTTGGGTCTGAAGTGTGAGAAAATTCATGCATGTCCTAAATATTGTGTGTTGTACCGGAAAGAGAATTCAAATTTGAAAGAGTGTCCAACATGCGGAGAGGACGGGTATAAACCAAAAGAATCTGATAAGAAGCACGATATACCTGTCAAGATAACACGATACTTTCCCATAACACAAAGGCTGCAGAGACTATTCAGGTGCAAGAAAACTGCCGAGACAATGATTTGGCATCACCGTGCCGCTCCAAGTGAAGATGGAAAAATGAGTTATCTAAGAGATTCATCGGTATGGAAGGATTTCGATAGGAGGCATGAAATATTCTGTAGTGATCCTCGCAATGTCAGGCTTGGACTCGCTAGCGATGGCTTCTGCCCATTCAACTATATGGCTGGAAGCCACAGCATATGGCCCGTTGTAATGATAGTTTATAATCTGTCGCCTTGGTTGGCTATGGATCAATCCTACTTTATGATACATCTTCTTATTGACGGACCAAACTCACCGGGAAACAATATCAGCATCTGTCTCCGACCTCTGATCGATGAGTTAAAATCTTTATTCATTGATGGTGTAGATACTTACGATGCAAATACAGATACAAGCTTCACAATGCGTGCGGCTTTAATGTGGACAATTAATGACTTTCCTGCGTATGAAATGCTATTAGGTTGGTCCGTACATGGTCACAAAGTATGTCCTTATTGCCATCAATATACAACATCGAAATGGTTGAATTTTAGAAGGAATGATTGTTATTGCGGTCATCGGCGTTTCCTACCATTAGACCATCCTTACAAGTTAGACCCTGCTCACTTTAATGGTCATCAGGAGATTCTTGGGCCTCCAGCCTCATTATCCAGAGAGGACGTAATTGCTCAGTGGGATAGCTACGATAATATGACCTACGAGATAGATCCGACAAAACAGGTCAAACCACCCTACTGGAACAAGTTAAGCATTTTCTACGAGCTTCCGTACTGGTCAATAAATTTAGTGCGTCATTGTTTGGATGTCATGCACATAGAGAAGGGAGTATCCGAGCACGTACTCAACTTGCTTCTTTGTAAAGACGGAAAATCGAAAGACAACCTCCGTGCTTGGATGGATCTTCGGGACTGGGAAATTAGAAGTGAATAGCATCCTAAACCGATAGCGGGTAAATCAGGCAAGTTTGTACTTCCCAATGCCGCGTATCATATGTCACAACCGGAGAAGAAAATATTCCTGCAGGTGTTGCATGATTTGAAAGTTCCTACAGGTTTCTCAGGATCATTTAGTAAGAAGATAAAAATTGTGAATGGCAAGATCGATAGGATGAAAAGTCATGATCACCATATTATTATGGAGCACCTTCTCCCATTAGCCCTCAGGACTTCCCTTCTCGAATCGGTTGGTCTAATAATCAATGACCTTTGTTCCTTTTTTAGAGAATTGTGCGTTAAAACTCTGCGTGTTGTAACGCTGGAGAATCTAGAAAATTCTATTTCATTGATACTTTGCAAGCTTGAGCGTATTTTTCCATTGTCATTTTTCGATATCATAATACACCTGACGGTTTATCTTACAACCGAGGCTAAGTTTGCCGGACCGGTACAATATCGATTGATGTATCCCGTCAAAAGGTACGTGGAATTTTTCATCTCACGCAATTTGTAAAATTATTGTTATCCTTTATGCCCGTATTTATTTATTCAACATATTTTTCTTTAGGTACCTCTACACTCTAAAAAAGTATATACGCAATAGAAATCGACCAGAGGGTTCTTCATGCAAGGTTATCTTCTAAATGAAGTAACCATATTTTGTTCCTACTACCTGGACGAGAACATTGAGACGAAGCTTAATCGGCATCGGAGAATTCAGGACAGGACATATGGTAAAGCTGATTATAAGAGAGTAGACATTATATTTATCAACAAGATATATCAGTTTATCCTTCTCAACAGCGTATGTCTTGAAGAAATTAGAGAGTAAGTTTTTCTGGATTAATTGTTATATTTGTGTTTGTGTGTGTATGAAATGATATAATTTTAATGTCGTAATTTATTGTTGAGAACAGAATTCATATTAATGAGGTACGTGAGGGGCATCCTGATCGGAATGATGAATGATTGGAAAAATATCATCAGGATAATCTTTGCGATTGGGTTGCAGATCATGTAAGTTGTTCGAATAACATGTTATTGCTAGCAGTCTTAATCTAAACTTATATCGTTATGTATTTGCCGTAAAATTTATTTTATCAGATCCATGATTCAAACTTGTTTGCATCATTAGAGAGAAATTCAAGATGTTTAGCTCAGTTTCCTAGTATGGAGGTTGCATATTTTAAAGTATTCGGTGTTCTTGGATACAAATTTGAAATTAAGGACATAGAAACATCTCGAACCATTGAGAATAGTGGGATTGCGACGGTAGGATCGGATGGTGTGATTTATTATGGATACTTAAATTGCATACTTGGCATCCAATATCCCGGATGATTAGAACCGTTTTATATATTTCAGTGTATTTGGTACGATACACGAATCGATACGGATAACTGGAGAAACAATCTCGGGACTTGGAAAGATGAATATGGATTGACTAGTGTGAATACACTTCGATTTTACGGTCAGGACGATCCATTTATCTTTCTGAACCAAGCGTTCCAAGTATACTACTCCCAGTGCTTGAAGCATCCGGGATGGAGTGTCGTATGCCGTTGGAAACCCAGGGATGTTTACGATGTCCCGGAATTCGAGGATCGTATGGAGGACATCGATGGGGATGAAGAAGAAAGAAGACTTAGAGTGCTCCGACCGTCTGTTTCGAAAGACAGGTTGCCTTCTGCTGATCGTGAAATTACGTGAGTTAGAAATGATATCGATGATGAAATCCAAGTAGATATGTCTAATGCGTCTAAGAAACGAAAAAGGTTATCAATAATGTTATATTATTACTTCACATTTCTACGATCTATACATATATTGCATGCATATGTAATTATTGTACTCTTATCTAGGTCTGATGACGACGCCCGGAGCAGCGAGGGGCAGTAGGAGCACCAGTCGTGGCAGAGGCAGAGCGGTTCTGCCGCCCGGAGAGTTGCGTAGGGAGCTCCAGAGGGCCGGTGTTGCACCTCGATAGGTATCCCCTTCGGATGACTCCTTCCGTGTAGACTTTACCATACCTCCAGGTATATTGCACACATATTCATTTTGAATGTAATATTATAGATATACACGCATATCTATTTCAAAATTACTTATATAGTCAATGTTTAATTGTCAAGTTATTGGTGGTGCATCCACATCAAAGGCAGAGGCCACTACTGCACCTGTAGGTATATTTATATATCATATAGTGCATGCATATTGATTTATAATGTTATATAATAAATATACACACATTCTTTTTGCTCTTACTCAGATAATCATTTTTTTATTGTCTAGCTTTAGGTGGTGCCTCCATATCTCGGGCAGAGGCCACCACCGCACCTGCGGGTATGTTTATATATTCTATATTGCATGCATATTGATTTAGAATGTTATATTATAGATATACACATTCTTTTTGCAGTTACTTACATAATCTATTTTTAATTGTCTAATTATAGGTGCATCCACATCTGGCGCAGAGGCCACCCCCGCCACCGTACCCTCCGCTCAGTTTGCAGGTTAGTATGAATAAATATAAAATATTTAGTCATTTTACATATCCTCAAAGAATAAACATGAACTTCATGTAATTTTATCGTCAATGTTTTTTTTCTAGTTGGAGAGAATGCGTCCACGTCCGGGTCACCGGCTGTTCCTCACCGGAGGAACCATCGTCCCGCTCGTGCTGCTGTCCGGGCCCAGGCTCGTGCTGCTGTCGCGGGAGGTATATATTGCAGCTTAATTTTCGTTAATCCTTAATTTCTTAATATCGTTTTTTCTTAATATTGCTTGTCTTGATATTTCTTGTAAATGCAGGGTAACCCCATCCCGAGAGGGGGACTCGAGGGCCGAATCAGTCCTACAGGCTGAGGCCCGATAGAGCTAGGGGAGATGCATCATTCCCCCTCTTCTTTATCCCCAATTATTGCTATACTGACGATTATTCCGAACGGTTTGGCCGGTATATGGGGGATGGGAGCCGCATCCAAAAGAAATATCCACTTCACGTTGAGTGGGGCGATCAGCACCGGCGCTCATTTGCCCTCTTCTGGGATCAGGCTTGGGTAGTAATATATATTTTCATTTGACCTATCTAATAAATTTATTATCATTTAACACTTGCAATTTAAATACATTATTTTTTTGTATTTGCAGTTGGATTACGACCATCAGCTTGTACCCGATCATGATCATCCTAAAAGAGTGCTCGATCTTCATGCTCTGTACCTGGGCCTGATGAAAAACATGCAATCTAAGGTTCGATACAATAGGAACAAGCTGAAGATCAACTGCTATTTGGTATGGCTGGCGACCCCCGAGGCAGAAAAAGCGGCTATCCTACATACTCCGGCCTTTGCGAGAGTCGACGTAAATACATGGCCTCTATTGTACCAATATTACGGCTCTCAGCGCAAATATCTTTGTAATTTAAATGTAATTCATTGTTTAGCATATAATTTATTTTTTTATGTTATTTAATTAGAAAACTAAATCTGAATGTGTTGTGCGGAAACAGGCCGATCAAAATAAGGAGAATAAGAAGTCGGCGAAGAGGGGGTGCCCCACTTATACAGGTGGCTCGAGGAACATTACTCGTGCAATGGAGGCATCGGTAAATTACAATAAATCTATTTTGATATAATGTAATATTAAGAGTTATTTTATAATATATGTAATTTTTTGGCGAATTGCAAAGAGCTCAGACCCTAGCGCAGGGTGGTACACCGAACGTGCTGACCGCGTATCTTGCCGTCCACGGCACCTCGACAGATCCCACCACGGACGAGCTTCGATTCCCTGACACCGCTACCCAGGAGTATTGCGTAAGTATTAATATGAAATTTTTTTTGATAAGTTCAAATTTAAATAATATACTTATATTTTAATGGTTAATGTGGGTGTTGAAGTGGGTGGTAGAGCAGGCGGAGGTATCGGGGATCGATTTTAGTGGACAGACCGATCCGATGCTACTGACCCTAATCCTAGACGCCGCATACGGAGGGAACCGTGGAGGTTGGGGGAGAGGCCGGGGACTGGCTCCTAGCAAGGCCCATATGAGGTTGGTCTTCACTCCGACGGTTACTTTCCCTACCCCCGGTGAGCGACGTCTGGAACATGATGTTGCCGCCTTGAAGACCATCGTAGAGGAGTTGAAGGAGATGTTGGTACGTATATTACTTAATAGTAAAATATTATATCACATTATAGATAGTAACATATGCAATATTAGTAGTATAAGCTTATTTGGTTGGAGACTTAACTTTGATTAATCATACTTACATAAAACTATCAAATTAAAATAAACTACGGTTTTCCAAAATAGATACCCAAACTAGGCCTAAGTCCCTAAGTATTCTTAGATTGTGGTTGCGCAATAACCTCATAATGATACGAATTCAACTAAAATCTAATACACCGTTCTTACTTGTTTATTACACACAAAATTTAACAGATTCGACAGGCTATTTTGGCTGCGGCTCCACATACATCTCCTTCGGCTGCGGCTCCGCAAGCCACTACCTCGGTTGCGGTTGCGCATACCACTCCTGCAGCTCCACAGCCCGCTCAGACTCCTGCACAGTCCGCTCCTTCATTAGTCGAGTTTTTGACGACTCGGGGTTGCACCGAGGAGCAGATGTGCCAGATTACGGCGATTATCAGAGGTGGAGGAGCTGGACCGAGCCAGGGTTGCTTTTTTTTTATATTTTTGAGGAAGTATGTACTTATCATATACATATTGTATATATTTTGGACGATATTGGTGGTTGTTTACTTGTTCACGATGATTTAAATTGATGCTGTTTGTTTATTTCTTTTATATATTATACGTGAGATGTTGATTATGAATATTTCTGTATTTGGTTATATGATGTATATAGTATTGTGCACAGGGCGGGGAAAAAACAGGAAGCCCCTTTTTTTATAAAAAAAACCCTGATATTTTGTCCCTATGAATTAATCCGTTGGGCCAGCTGTTGCACCTACGGATTAATCCGTAGGTGCAATGTTTTCCCCTACACAGTTCGCCGTAGGGACAAAATATCAGGATACAAGATATTTTGTCCCTACTCAGTAACAGAGGTAAAACTTGCCTCTACGGATTAATCCGTAAGGGCATTTATCCGGACCTATGGATAAATTCATAAGGGAATCTATCAGGCCCTACGAATAAATTCATAAGGGCAAGTATTTTATTTTATAAACTAATAAATTAAATAGAGATTATGTCTCTATGGAGTAATCCGTAGGGATAAATGCCCCTACGGAGTAAAACGTAGGGGCAATTATTACTCCGTAGGGGCATGTTCAGGACGAAGACTTGCACCTGCGGCCTTTGGACCTACGGTGGAGTTTTATGTCCCTACGGAGATATCCATAGGGGCAGTGGTTTGCCCCTAAGGCTAAATCCGTAGGGGCAACCCATTATTGTAGTGGTGGCTGGAAGCATAAAGTAAAAATGTTGAAGTGTTGTAGAAAAATGAATGGTTTCCCATCAATTTATAGGAAAAAAATTATTAAAAAATTATGAAATCATTTTAAAAACTTTAAAGTGGCCAACGACCATTTTTTCAAAATCAAAAGGGGCAACGGTCAAAAATTTGATCATTGCCCTTTTGATAATTTAAAAAAACAAAATTTAAACAAATGGGCCCCACTCGATTTTAAAAATTAATAAAACAAAACTTAATGAGGCCCACTTGACCCCACTTTCTTCCCCATCGCTCCTGAGGAGCTGTGGGAAAAGCTACCAAGCGGTGGGAAAATATCCATTGGTTGCTTTTCCTACTGCCTCTCGCCGCTCCTCCGTTCGGAGGGGGGTGGCGCCCGCCGCTCTCCCAAACGAGTCGTTAAGTGGTTGGGATTTAATACTCCACAGCTTAGGTTTTTTGGTTTGATTCACGATCTTCACATTTTTCCTTTTTTTTCTCTTTTTTGTTTTTTGGATCAAAACATTATAAATATAAGATATGTTTTTTCCTTCAAAGAATAATGCTTTTTCTCTTTTTATAAATGTAATAATTCCAAATAGTTGAAAACATGAGATGCTGTTCGAAACCACTTTGCTGGAACATTTGGATCTATGTAAATGCTTAAAACATTTTTATTTTTTTCACAAATATTAGTTAAGATTATATTAATTTAAAATTATTTGATCAATCCAAAAAATAGATATAATTTTGATTAAAAAAAACTCCCTCAACACTATATTAAATGATCATTAATATAATTTAGTATCGATTTTCAACTCAAAACCGATTTTTTAGTCAATATGCAATTGTTCATTACCGAAATTGAGGAAACATTAGTTTTCGGTGTTATTATTTGAGACAGATAATTTTTGTTCTGAATATTTGCCAAAGCTGGCATTAAGTTTTATTTCGCGAATGGTACCCCCTCTGATCAGTTATCCTGGGTGGGTATGTTTGGCTGTAAAGAGGGTCGCTAGCTGGGTAGAATTTTTCTAAAGATAAAAATTCATCTATTTCGATATATTTAGTATGCTAAATTTCAACTTGATATCATAAATTTTGGCCACTTTCCCTCAAGACTACTACGAACTTCTAAATGAATGCAAAATTACCATAAACTTTTCTTGTACTGGAAAACTCCCTAATGAAGTTAACATCTGATTAACAAAAAAGTTAAACTGACTATACTATCCAACATATATCTATTTAAGAAACTAATTCTTTTCTAAGAATCAATATATGTTGGGTATTAATTCAGCCATTTTCTTTGTTTTGTTAATTAAATGTTAACTCAGTTAGTGAGTTTTCTGGTACAAGAAAAGCTTGTGCTAGCTTTCACTACTACAAAAAGGGGTTACCCCTAATAATTGCCCCTACGTCTTAATCCGTAGGGACATTTATCCTTAGGGAGTAATTCGTAGGGCCTGATAAATATTTTAATTTATTGGTTTATAAAATAAAATAATTGCCCCTACGGATGTATCCGTAGGGCCTGATTGTTGCCCCTACGGATACATCCGTAGGTCCAGATAAATGCCCCTACGGATAAATTCGTAGGGGCAAGTTTTACTGAGTCCATAGGAACAAAATATCAGGTATCCTGATATTTTGTCCATACGGCTAACTGTGTAGGGGCAAACGTTGCACCTACGGATTAATCCGTAGGGAAAAAATATCAGATTTTTTTAATATAAAAAAAGGGTTTCCTGTTTTTTTCCCGTCCTGTGCACAATAATATATACATTATATAACCAAATACAGAAATATTCATAATCAACATCTCACGCATAATATATAAAAGAAATAAACAAATAGAATACAATATCAATCTAAATCATCGTGAACAAGCAAACAACCACCAATATCATCCAAAATATATACAATATGTATCATATAAGTATATACATCCTCAAAAATGTAAATAAAGCTACCCTAGCTCGGTCCAGCTCCTCCACCTCTGATAATCGTCGTAATCTGGCACATCTGCTCCTCGGTGCAGCCCTGAGTCGTCAAAAACTCGACTAATGAAGCAGCGGACTGTGCGGTAGTCTGAGCGGGCTATGGAGCTGCAGGAGTGGTCTGCGCAATCGCAGCTAAGGTAGTGGCTTGCGGAGCCGCAGCCAAAGTAGATGCATGTGACGTCGCAGGCGAAGTAGCCTGTCGCACCTGTTAAATTTTGTGTGTAATAAACGAGTAAGAACGGTGTATTGTATTTTAATCGAGTTCGTATCGTTATCAGGTTATTGCGAAACCCCAATCTAAGAATACTTAGGGACTTAGGCCTCATTTGGGTATCTAGTTTGGATAGCCGTGGTTTATTTTAATTAGATAGTTTTATGTAAGTATGATTAATCAAAGCTCAGTCTATAACCAAATAAGTTCAAGCTACTAATATTGCATATGTTACTATCTATAATGTGATATAATATTTTACTATTAAGTAGTATACGTACCATCTCCTTCAACTCCTCGACGGTGGTCTTCAAGGCGGCAAAATCATGCTCTAGACGTCGCTCACGGGGGGTAGGGGAAGTAACCACCGGAGTAGAGTCCAACCTCATATGGGCCCTGCTAGGACCCAGTCCCTGGCCTCTCTCCCAACCTCCATGGTGCCTTCCGTGTGTGGCGTCTAGGACTGGGGTCAGCAGCATCGGATCGGCCTGTCTAGTAAAATCAATCACCGATGCCTCCGCCTGCTCCACCACCCGCCCCTACACCCACATTAACCATTAAAATATAAGTATACCATTTAAATTTGAACTTTTCAAAACAAAAATTTCAAACTTGTTGGAAAAAATAATAACACTTACGCAATACTCCAGGGTAGCGGCGTCAGGGAATCGAAGCTCGCCCATGGCGGGATCTATCAAGGTGCCGTGGACGGCAAGATACGCGGTCAGCACGCTCGGTGTACCACCCTGCGCCAGGGTCTGAGCTCTCTGCAATTCGCAAAAAATTTACATATATTATAAAATAACTCTTAATATTACATTATATTAAAATAAATCTATTGTAATTTACCGATGCCTCCATGGCATGAGTAATGTTCCTCGAGCCACCTGTATAAGTGGGGCGGCCCCTCTTCGCCAACTTCCTATTCTCTTTATTTTGATCGGTCTGTTTCTGCACAACACATTCAGATTTAGTTTTCTAATTAAGCAACAAAAAAAAAATAAATTATATACTAAATAATGAATTACATTTAAATTGCAAACCTGTTTGCGCTGAGAGTCGAAATATTAGCACAAGAGAGGTCATGTATCTACGTCGACTCTCGCAAAGACCGGAATATGTAGGAGAGCTGCTCTTTCTGCCTCGGGGGTTGCCATCCATAGGGAATAGCAGTCAATCTTCAACTCATTCCTATTGTATCGGACCATTGATTGCATGTTCTTCATCAGGCCATTGTACAGAGCGTGAAGATCGAGCACTCTCTCAGGGTGATCAGGGTCGGGTACAGGCTGAAAGTCGTAATTCAACTGCAAATACAAAATACAATGTATTTAAATTGCAAGTATTAAATAATAATAAATATATTGGATAAGTCAAATGAAAATATATATTAATAAACGAGCCTGATCCCAGAAGAGGGTGAATGAGCACCGGTGCTGATCGTCCCACTCAATGTGAAGTGGATACTTCTTCAGGAGGCGGCTCTCATCCCCCATATACCGGCCAAATCTCTCGGCATAATCGCCGGTATAGAGATAATCGGGGGTAAAGAAAAAGGGGAATGCTGCCTCCCCTAGCTCTGTCGGGCCTCAGTCCGTGGGACTGATTCGGCCCTGAGTCCCCCTCTCAAGATAGGGCTGCCCTGCATCTACAAGAAATATCAAGACAATCAATATTAAGACAAAATGGTATTAAGAAATCAAGGTTTAACGAAAATTGAAGTGCGATATATACCTCCGGCGACAGCAGCAAGAGTCTAGGCTCAGGTAGCAGCACGAGCGGGACGATAGTTCCTCCGGTGAGGAACAACCGGTGACCCGGACGTGGACGCATCCCCTCCAACTAGAAAATAAATATTGACGATAAAATTACATGAAGTTCATGTTTATTCTTAAAGGATATGTAAAATGAATAAATATTTTATATTTATTCATACTAACCTGCAGACTGAGCGGAGGGTACGGAAGTAGCGGGAGTGGCCCCTGCACCAGATGTGGACGCACCACCTATAATTAAATAATTAAAAATAGATTATATAAGTAATTGCAAAAAGAATGTGTATATCAATAATATAACATTCTAAATCAATATGCATACACTATAGGATATATAAATATACCCGCAGGTGCGGTGGAGGCACCACCTATAGCTAGACAGTAAAAAAATAATTATCTAAGCAAGAGCAAAAAGAATGTGTGTATATTTATGATATAACATTTTAAATCAATTTGTATACACTATAGGATATATAAACATACTTGGAGGTGCGGGAGTGACATCTGCCTCTGATGTGGACGCACCACCAGCAGGTAGACAATCAAACATTAACTATATAAGTAATTTTGAAATAAATATGCATGTATATCTAAAACATTACATTCAAAATAAATATTCGTTCAATATACCTGGAGGTGTGGTAAAGTCCATATGGAAGGAGTTATCCGAAGGGGTCTCCGATCGGGGTGCAAGACCGGCCCTCTGAAGCTCCCTACGCAGCTCTCCGGGCAGCAGAACCGCTCTGCCTCTGCCTCTGCCGGTGCCGCGACTGGTGCTCCTGTCGCCCCTCGCTGCTCCGGTCGTCGTCATCAAATCTAGACAAGAGTACAATCATCACCCTAACACAAATACACTCTATTTTACCTAATTAACCCAAACTAACCCTAACCCTAACCCTACCTAATTAACCCAAACTAACCCTAACCCTAACCCTACCTAATTAACCCTGACCCTACCTAATTAACCCTAACCCTAAAACTAACTCTAACCCTAACCCGAACCTTAAACCGAACCCTAACCCTATCTAATTAACCCTAACCCTAGACCGAACCCTAACTCTAAGCCCTAGTAGTAACCCTAAAATCAACAATAACACAAATAAAAGCCCTAGTAGTAACCCTAACTCTAAGCCCTTGTAGTAACCCTAAAATCCTATCTCTGGATCACGAATTAGGACAAATATTGGGCTACCAAGCTCCATACCATACCTCAAGAACATTATCATAACTCAAATTGAAATTCATTCAGCTCTGAAAGAAAAATTTGTTGTCAACCTGTTACTTACTTGAAGTATGATTGGTTAAAAGAGTCATTTTGCTCTCTGATGGATATAGACACAACCACATAGAGATGCTCAAACTGCCTTATCAGTTTTTCAACTCTGCATTATGTGAAAATATTAATTAACTAGATAATAAACAAGCCTTAATTATCGCAGGTGTCAGCTACCTGCTGAAGAGAGCAGATGCATTGTTACGGTTCCAATTCATCACAAAAACAAATGCTACTGATAAACCCCCATTGTTGAATATGAGATCCTTCACTCCAGCAACCAGTCTAAGAGATTGGACATCATAGGATATCTAATATCTATGTGAAAGAAATGATAATTACAGGGGATATAGGGAGAAAGTTAAGACGATATGAGTTTGCACTCAGGAATGATGAAATGAAATGAATTAATGATGGATGTTGTTCGTCTCTCTATGTGGTATTCATCATACAGAAACCACTACCTGTATATTGAATAGTATCCAAGGTAAAGAAAAATCCACAGCTTAAAACATGAACTGATGTTCAGGTGAAAAAGTAAAAATATCCGGCTAATGATAAGTTAATTATAGAAAATAGATAAAGCAACAAGCATAAGCATATAAACTATCATGTATGCTGTGGTAAACTCCTACTCCGAGACCCAATAATTATTCTTGAAATGCCTCGTAGGTTGAGCTACTTCAAGTTCTTGAAAGATCCCAACCACTCGAGGAATTCAGTGTTTTCCACTTCTAGGTGGTGCTTGGCAGAGCTATGCAATCTTCCAACCACGACAACAATGGAATCCTTCATCCCCATGAACTTGTTCCTCCTCAGCTTCAGATGTCGATAATTGACATTAATGCATGCTCAGAATTTTTCTCTACGGAGTGCGAAACAAGGGAATGCACGATAAAGAACCTCTTTAGTTGACAAAATGATAAAAATCTACCAGTAATTGCAGAATTCCTTTGGGTGAACTATCTGGATTACCAGATAAGGGATCACACACACACACACACACACACACACACACACACACACACACACACACACACATATATATATATATATATATATATATATATATCTTTGTGTGTGTGTGTGTATTCCCCTATTTTTCCATATTCTAGTGCTGCCAAATCGACTAGCGCCTGGTAAGTTGATGGGTGGACCATGCAGCTGTCAATGGCCCCATCTCTGTGATCTTTATAAGTGCATTTTATGTAGCCCCGTTGCTCGAGATCTTTCAAGCACTTTGAAGCGTCCGTATCATTAAAAAAGAGAGAAGGATATAATGATCTATTAACTCTAACCCTAAAACTAACCCGAACCCGAACCCTAACCCTAACAATAACACAAAAATTAAGAATAATTAATAGTTCAAAATGGATTTAACCCACCTCACTTGTATGTTTGCTGGTGGATGGAGCTCGAAGAAGTGGAGAAGGATGGGGATGTGTGAGTCGATGTACTTCACCCCAGTACTTATGGGGAGGCGGAATTTTCAAAAACAATCAAGTTTAAACAACGAACATCGACTAACCGCTTGAATCGAAGCTAAACTATAAATAACCGTATCTTATGAGTTTCTTTTCACAAGTGATTAGGGATTATACCTAATGAAACCGGTCCTTCTTCTTTACGTCCTCCTTTGTTCTCCTCGACCTTCTCTAGGTAGTAGACGATCCACCCGAGAGCGAAACTCCAAGCTAAACCTCTAACTTGAGGTAACTAATCAACTTTGATTGCTAATCAAAGATGAAAGGATGATGTAGAGTGTAGGTTATGGATTGTTTAGTCTAACTAATCCTTTGATCTCAACACATGAGGATTAAGGATTAGGGTTTGAAGATGAGAGCTTGAGGAGAGAGAATGTGAGATAAGATAATGAGAGAAGAGAGAGAGTGTATCATAATATTATGAAGCATTCTTATTTTAGAATAATCAATAAAGGAAATGAATAAGCATGCTTCATAAAATATCTTGTGGTGATTCATTAGCATGAGTCATTAAGCAATAAATGTGCATTAATGAAGTGAATGAATCACCATCATGACTCACTCTCTTGTCCAAAAGAAACCTCCTTAGTCACATCTTCTAGAAGCTTCTCGAGTAATTACGAGAACGCCCCTCCGATCCGTAAAAATACGGAAAAACTTTAGACTGTAAAAATCCAATAACCGGATACCAGTAACTGGCTTAAACCAAAGCCGACTGGTAAAAACTGTCCGAAAGTCGTACGCGCGTAAACGCACGTATGCGTCCGAACCCTTTGTCGCAAAACCATGCAACCTCTATATCGTTTCGCCTGGAGTAGGAAACTCTCTGTGTGGGACTCTAGAGACTCGACTACTACGCTGGCAGTGGGTTTAACCACAGACCGCAAGCGGCACTAGCTGTACGTAACGGTCCCCAGGTAGCTGTCGATAAGAAGGCCGATGAGTAAACCCATCCGAACTCCTACTGAGTCTGATGTGACAATCTCCATACAGTCCGGTCCGTTCGTCCAAGACTATCGCATATCGGGCCTAGGGGGGCGGCAAGCGTCAGTCCCCTAATAGCGGTATAAGTCGTGTCGGAGTAAAGCCCATTACACCCTGAGAAACTACTGGAACCTACCAGCAAATCTCGCTTGCCCTGGCCAGGGACTTTGCGTAATGGCTCTCTGACACAGCACGATATCTACTCCCAATACCGGGAGGGACGAATCCAGTCTAACCGCCACTGCCTCCAAGTGCTCGGGACTGCACCCAACTGCTACCTGTTTGCACGACTCCTTTGAGCCGTGGTAGGGTAGCAATCTAAGAACAGTGGGACACACTCGAGGCGAAGTAGCAGTGTCAAGTCTGCGGACTACGCTGTACTCATGTCACCTGGGAACTGTTCACTGACGACTGGTATCAAACCAACCAACAGTTCCCTGTGAGTCCTGTCCGGTGTACTCGTAACCTAACGAGCACCTGTATACTATCTCCAGTACGACGTACTGACGGCTGTGGGACAGACCATCTCCCCAACTGGGATGAGAAGCGTACACACCAGTCTACTCCGGAGTATCGATGCTCTGTCTCGATAATCCAACGACCAGGGACCTGAACAAGGATGTGCTTGTAGACTACCCAGCCCCCACTAGTGTGACTGCCATCACAACGCTGGTAGACAAGCAAGATCCTAAGAGCTCTATCAATACGTACACTCACATATTAAGATAGAAAAACCAAGTAGCATACTACCATGTTTAGCAAGACTGTTATATACATGTGAATATCCCAAGCTTCCATTAAGTAATATACAAGCTAGTATGATACAGTAATGGCCTTCTAGGGCATAAACACTAACAGGATGGAGCTCGACGAGATCCTCTGGTGTGGCGGCAAGATGGCGATGAGTTGACGGGACAGAGCTCTACCTCTGCCTCTGCCGGTGGCGACGAGCTCGACGAGATCCTCCGGTGGACGGAACGGCTGACGGGATAGAGATGGAGGTGGCGGCTGACGGGAAATTTTGGCGACGAGGGGTTCCGGAGCCGGCTGATGAGAGGTGGACGAGGCGCGGGTGATCGATCGCGCGTGCGGGTGAGGAAAAAATTGGGGGAGATGAGGAAATTTCAGAGGCTTTATTTTTTTATAAATTACCCTCCTTTGTCTCTACGGATTAATCCGTTGGGCCTTCCTTTGCGGCTCCGTCGGGCCAAATAAAAGATTAAATTTTAATATTTTTTAATTAATCCGTAGGGCACCATATAGGCAAAAGGATGGACCTACGGATTAATCCGTAGGGGCAATAAAAAGTTGCCCCTACGGATACCTATCTGCTTAAAGGCAAGCCCTTATTGCAGTAGTGTTTGGATAATTTTAAAAGTTTATTGTAGTTTTGAGAAAAATTGACTAAAGTTTATGTTATCAACTTGAAATTTATCCTTTTAACAATATTTCTTTGGTTTCCACCACATAATTACAGATTTAATGATTTTAAAGTAAGAGAGGTAAAGGGTTCAATTCCCATCATCGGCATGATTTAATTTTTGGTTTAATTAACGATGAGTACTAATCCCTAATGTGTTTTTTTTAATGAAAAATAAGAAGATTATACAATATTTTACATAAAATCTTGTTTTATAGATGATTAATGTGTTATATTCTATCTTATCCGAGAAGAAAATCAAAATTCTTTTATAGCCTCAAATCGTTTCACATCGAAAATATTGTTATTCTATGTGTTTAATATAAATCCGCACATTGCAATTATTCTTAATTCACAAATCTGATGACACACATGCTTACAGAAAAGTTAGTGTATCTCGATTTCACTAAAAGCGTGATTTGTATGGTATAGTTTAAAATTTAAAGTTTTGCAAAATATTTTTTCATTTATTATTACATAATTCAAGCATATATTATATATTTTCAATTAAAATTGCTTTTTATATCATGCACTTGGAATTTCAATGGACCCTTGCTAGATACGGTGCAGTAATATCTCCAAAAAGATAGTCTGATTATTCAGCAAAGTTTAGGGGGTTGTTCCTAAACTTTTTAACTTCTTTACCAAGCGTCTGCATACATAATCAAAGATCAATATGATAACACATTATTAAACTAGATGAATTTTAACTTAATCCTACCGCAACTTGTGCTTGCCACCACAAATCATCTCCAATATAGGTCTTTTTCTCATGATCTCGTCCTACTCCCGTTCGCCTTCTTACCTTTTCCATAAATTCCATTCCTTTTTTAGGTCGTCCCACTTGTTTTTCAGCTACGACCATTCCAAACTTGGGCGTTTACGCTGATTGAACCGGGTTTGGATTCTTTGCCAACCAGCACTCCTTTTAAACGCCACCACATTTCCTTGTTTCTGTCTTTCCTCTATACAACATTGAATGAAAAGCATAACATCCTGCTTTCCGCATGTTGTCTTCCTTAAGTTTTCCATTTTTCAGAGATAATTTAGACTATGTAAATTGAAATTGTTAAAAACCAAAAAAACTTAGCATACGATGAAAATCATTTTATACACCGTTAGTAGCAAAATTAAGCATACGATTTTATACCAATAAATATTACCAAAAAAATACAAGCATAGAATCTTACAATTATTCTAACTTAAAAACATTAACAACTATTAAAAATATAAATAACATACTTTGCAAATTAAAATTTGGGGGAGAGAAGAAAATGTTAGAGAGGATGGAAGCATTTAGTAAAAATGCTGAAATGTTGTAGAAAAATGAAGGGTTTCCCATCAATTTATAGGCAAAAAAAATTATTAAAAGATTTTAAAATCATTTTAAAAAATTTAAAGCGGCCAACGACCATTTTTTCAAAATCAAAAGGGGCAATGGTCAAAAATTTGATCATTGGCCTTTTGATAATTCAAAAAGAAACAAAATTTAAACAAGCGTTCCTCACCCATTTTTTAAAATTAATAAAACAAAACTTATTGGGGCCCACCTGACCCCACTTTCTTCCCCACCGCTTCCCAAGAGCCGTAGGAAAAGCTACCAAGCGGTGGGAAAAGCTATCCATTGGTTTCTTTTTCCACCGCGTCTCGCCGCTCCCCTGTTCGGTGCCCTTTCCGATCCAGATTCCTGAGTCCGCCGCTGTTACTACCAATTACATTTTTCACGCGAGAAAGCAGTACATTAAACCCACTTGAAATTCAGTGCATGTATTGTTATTTCAATCAAGCAGCTGTGTGGATCACGCAAGAATAAATTAGTAACCATCGACTCTGCAACCTGTCTAGGTGTAAGTTTTCTATATAAAAAATGAGCTGGCAAACCATTTTTTTTTTGGGGATATTATCAATGATAATGAGTATTTAACTCCACATGATTTCCTCATGCACAAAATCCAAGGCCCACAACCATTAAACAATAGCAAAACATCCGTTATAAATAGCCCCCACACCTACGATCGACTCACTCACAACTCCCTCTCTACTTCTCCTTCTTCATTAAAATTTTTCTTTGAAGCTCTATAATTAAACTAGCAGCAAGATGTTTGGTATAGGTGGGATTGTAGGGGGGATCACAGGAGGGGTTGCACAAGCTGCAGGAGGGGTTGCAGGGGGGGTTGCACAAGCTGCAGGAGGGGTTGCAGGGGGTGTTGCAGGAGCTGCAGGGGGGGTTGTAGGAGGGGTTGCCGGCGCCGCAGGGGGGATTGCAGAGGGGATTTTTGGAGGAGGGGGCCCGAAGGTGAAGGGGAATGTGGTGTTGATGAAAAAGAATGTGCTGGACCTGAATGATTTTAGCGCTACAATCATTGAGGGGCTGCAAGATCTTTTAGGGCAATCAGTCTCTTTTCAACTCGTTAGCTCTACCGTTGGCGAACCCAGTGAGCTCTCGCATGTCCCTCCTTGCTATATAGAAAAATACTATAAATTTCTAATCATGTTTGAAACTTAATCATGTCATGAACCATGACTGTAGATAACGGCAACCGAGGAGTGGTAGGGGAGCCTGCCTACTTAGAGCAAATCCTCCTCGGCCTTCCATCCCTGCTAAACATCGCTGCGGGCGAGTCAGCGTTCGATATCCACTTCAATTACCATGAAGAGCATGGGATCCCAGGAGCCATCATCGTGAAGAACAACCATTTCGATCAGTTCTATCTCAAGAGCATCACCATTGAGGATTACCCTGGAAAGGGCCGCATCCACTTCGTCTGCAACTCTTGGGTCTACAACGTCACCAAGTATTCTTATGATAGGATCTTCTTCGCTAACGATGTAAGTTTCCCAGTCCAGTCACTATTTCATTCAAAATCCACACTTTAATTGATAATTTTGTAAAACATATAAGAAAAGATATTGTCTTTCTAGTTGACTAAGCTTAATTAGATTATATTGGAGTTGATTCTTATATTAAATTTTAAAAATTGGTGAGCGCTAATTAGAATTCCGTTATAAATAGATATGTTCAGATAACAATTACAATTTAAAGAAAATTTTTAAATTATTTAGTGTGAAATTATAACTTGGTTAATCAAAATTTCCGTTAATTACTCCAAAAATTTTAATCTCGGCGCTAAAATCTGATGTAGCATAAAAATATATACAAAAATATTTGATGAAAAATTAAAAATAAATAATAAACATATGTTAAATTTTAAATCAATATTGTTATGGAAAAAAATACATTTGTGCTGCTCCGAAATGTCTTCTCAATGAAAGTTCAATGCTCTTGTACATGTCCGTTCTTAATGTATGATGAAGAAAAAAATTATTTGGTAAATATAGGTCTTTCTTATTTGTGGCACGGCCTGTAATTCCTAACCTATGTATACAACACACACAAACACAATCACACACAACACACATAAGCACACGACACACATGCGGACCCAGGGACCCACTTAGTTTAATTCTACCACTTCTACTGGAAGTAACCTTTTTAGTGCTAGTTGAACGTAAAGTAATGTCTTTTGTGCAACGTGGAAAGAGTCATGATACAGTGGGACCGTTCGGATTATTACAACCTCTAGCAGATGGTTCAAAATTGATTCCCAAAGAACCTATTTCACCAAGTAGTGCTAATTTCTCCCTTTTTAGAACGAATTTGCCCCGAAAGTGTTGATTTGCGGTCACTCTTCTTTTGGGTTCCTGGGTTCAAAACCTGCACTCTCCCCACGAGCGGAATCGCTCATACCAACTGAGCTATTGTACATTGGTAAATAGAGTTCTATATTGATAAATAAAATTTCGACCAAGGTCTATTTTACTATAAAATACCTAAAACATTACATAATGTTAGCTTACGTTTGCTTTGGGGAAAAAAAAAACCTGCAACGAAATAAAGAAAAATTTACCTTTTTAAACACAAGTGAGAGAGCAGAATTTTCTTTAACACATTATATAATGATTCCATTAACAATTTGATATGTTTTTTTTAAATAATGATTACAGGTTTACCTCCCAGATAAAACTCCGGCGCCTCTAAAGCCGTACAGAGAAGAGGAACTCCGTCACCTCAGAGGCGACGATGTCAACAGGCAACTACAAGAGTGGGACAGAGTGTACAACTATGCGTACTACAATGATCTCGGTGACCCTGACTGGGGCAAGGCCCGACCCGTCCTCGGTGGCTCCCAGGAATTCCCGTATCCTCGCAGGGGAAAGACCGGGCGACCCCAATCTAGATCCGGTAACTTGCTGAAATATTTAATTTTCAGTTGCAAGAAACTAGGCTCATTTTTTACTGGTTAGCAGTAAGTCATACTTTTGAGTACAAAAGTCTGCATTTTGTGTCGAAATGCATTATTACTTCGGTTTGTGTCGAAATTTTATTTCGATAATATCCCCGATACTCTATCATGTGTTCTGCCATAGTTTCAGCAATAGCTTATAATTAACTTTTCATTAGCACACGGATTTTAGCTTATAAAAAGGGGCAAAGTGAAGGTTTTGAAGCAGAAGATGATATCGTCAAATACGGGCTAAATGGCCAAAGTGCGGAGGGTTTCGTGTAATTTAGCCATGTTGGATTTGCACTATATTCAAATATCACTCGATCTGTAAACAGTATTAGTCCGAAGAAAACACCAAGATTAATTTATTTCTTTGCTTTTTTTTCCTCCTCATAGACCCGAACACGGAGAGCAGGCTGTCCTTAACTGGCCTAGACATCTACGTCCCACGAGACGAAAGGTTCGGACACTTAAAAATGTCGGATTTCCTTGGATACTCACTCAAAACTCTATCGCACGCCTTCATCCCGGCCCTCAAGTCCATATTCGACCTGACGCCAAACGAGTTCGACTCATTCGAAGAAGTGCACCGTCTGTTTAGAGGTGGCCTGCCGATCCCTAGCATTCCTGTCCTCGACACACTCAAGCAAAGCATCCCCTTCGAGATGATTAAGGCACTCGTCAGCACTCAGAATGGGAAGGGCTTTCTAAAGTACCCCATTCCCCAAGTCATTCAAGGTCTGTAATCGATATTTATAGGCTAAATTTCACTTAACTACCCTTAACTATGAGTTTTTTCACTTAACTGCTTAGAAGTCTCTTCTTCTTCTTCTTCTTTTTAAAATTGCACAAAGCTTCGTTAAAAATGCTAAATTTACGGGTATTTTAGTTACCCAAGTTTAAGCAAGTTGGCCATATTTAGCAATCATATAAAATTGATGAGTACTAACTGAAAAAAGAATGTTACCAAATTTTTGCAGAGGATAAGTATGCATGGAGAAGTGATGAGGAATTTGCTCGAGAAATGCTCGCTGGTGTCAACCCGCACATGATCCGGAGGCTGCAGGTAAATTCATCATGCACAAGTTAGTATCAGAACATTTTTACTTTTTTGTAAGAAAGTAATTTTGAATTCAGCAAGGTTTGTGTTTCAGGAATTTCCTCCATCAAGCACCCTTGATGCTAGCAAATATGGGAATCACATTAGCTCAATAACAGCTGCAGATGTTGAGAAGAACCTGAATGGTTTAAGTGTGCAACAGGTAAATATTGCGCCTATATATTCTTTGAGCCACTTTGATCTGAAAAACAAAACAAAATGCGGAAATCTCACTAAAATACACCAAAGTAGTGTTGTTTTTCACTGAACTGCCTTAAATTATTTTTATTACAGGCGTTGAGTGTGCACAGGCTGTACATCCTCGATCATCATGACATGACAATGCCATACTTGAGAAGAATCAACACGACCGCTAACAAGGCTTATGCCTCAAGAACTGTTCTCTTCCTAAAAGACGACGGAACTCTAAAGCCATTGGCCATTGAGCTCAGCTTGCCGCACCCAGATGGAGATCAACACGGTGCGGTAAACCAAGTCTTCACTCCTTCTGAATTAGCTGGCGTCGAAGGTGCGATTTGGGAGCTGGCCAAGGCCTACGTAGGTGTCAATGACTACGGCTTTCATGAACTCATCAGCCACTGGTAAGATAATCTGCTGTCGGTTGTTAAATTCGTCTGTCGGCTAAATTGCAGGAAAATACCCCTAGCTTTGAATACTCTTCTTTTCAAAGACTGCAATTTACCCCCTCCAAGTTTAATGGTGTTACTTGCATCAAATCAAATTTATATTCCATAAAATTCATAAACGCTTATTATTTTCTTCAATTGTTTCATTAATGGTTTTAAAAATTAAGGTATCTCAAGAGAATTTCCTACAAGTTAGCCAGTTTGACCCAGTATAGAATGGATTTTTAAAATGCCTTGCTTGCAGGCTGAACACACATGCGGTGACTGAGCCATTTGTGCTTGCAACGAACCGGCACTTAGGTGCACTTCACCCCATCAACAAGCTTTTGGTCCCTCATTACCGTGACACGATGAACATAAATGCCTTAGCCCGTCAAGCTCTAGTCAATGCCGGAGGCCTCCTAGAATCGATCGTGTTCCAAGACATATTTGGATTGGAGATGTCCGCAACTATATACAAGGATTGGAATTTCATGGAACAAGCTCTACCAGCTGATCTCCTCAAGAGGTATACATATATTATTAAGGCTAGACTACACTGAAATACCATTACTTTTCGGCATTTCTAAGATGAATACTATATAATCTGTAACTTTTAAAAGGAAAAAAAATAACATGAACTTGACGTTTTTCCAAGTAAACACCATGGCTCTCAACATTTTCTGGTTTAATACCGCTTTGGACATGAACCTTCGATATTTAGCAGCAAATGGAGTAATGATATCTAACCGAAATATGCAGGAAGCTTGTGCCATAGATAAGTGAAATGCTAAGTTAGCCGTATATATATTAATTTGTAATTTACAAAGTATATTGTATTTACATCAAATACTGAAAAGTCCTAATATTTAAGTGAAATTTAGCCGATTATTAGTACAATTACATGATAATCATCGACTTGCTATGACATTTCTACACAGAGGAATTGCAGTAGAGGACAAATCGAGCCCAAACAACCTCCGCCTGCTGATCAAAGACTACCCATTCGCCGTCGACGGGCTCGAGATCTGGTCCGCAATCGAAACATGGGTAAAAGAATACTGCTCCATCTACTACCCAACTGACGCCATGATCCAATCCGACCCTGAGCTCCAAGCCTGGTGGAAAGAAATCCGCGAGGTCGGCCACGGCGACCTAAAAGACAGACCCTGGTGGCCCAAAATGCAAACCATCAATGACTTGACTCACTCATGCACCATCATCATCTGGATTGCCTCTGCTCTGCATGCGGCCGTCAACTTTGGCCAATACGCATACACCGCCTACATACCCAACCGCCCGACCATCAGCCGTAGGTTTATGCCAGTGGAGGGCAGTGCTGAGTACGAAATGTTGAAAACCGATCCCGAAAAGGTTTTCCTGAAGACTATTACGGATCAGCTGCATAGTCTTATGGGCGTGTCGCTGATGGAGATCTTGTCATCACACGCGTCGGATGAGGTGTATCTGGGAACACGAGACTCGACCGAGTGGACGAATGATCAGAAGGCGATTGAGGCGTTCAAGAGGTTCGGGGCGAGACTCGAACAAGTTGCGAGTAAGATCGAGATGTTGAACAAAGATCCGAGTTTGAAGAATAGGAGGGGGCCAGTGAATGTGCCTTATACTTTGTTGTTCCCAAAGAGCGCCGGAGGGATCACTGGCATGGGAATTCCTAACAGCATTTCGATCTAAGACGAGTTGTGATGCTTTGGTCATGAACTCAGCTATCATACTAGCTGGTGAATAAAACATGGATGTGTTTCGAGTCTGCGAAGTTAGTTTTCCAGTCAGTAAGTCTATGAAGCGGCCGTATGCTGCTTCTATATGAGGAGTATGTGTATGGTATGATGAGGGAGAGAATGTATTATGGAATAAATAATGTGTAATCGGCTACAGCCGACATTGTTGGTGAAATGGAAAATCTAAGCACTTTCATCATAACAGAGGGATTCGTCGATTTCGAGATTTTTCAAGGATAGAGAAAATAGAATGAGATTGTGATAACGTTCATTTGCGGTCGAGAAAAATATTCACTTTACACCTAATTGTTCGTAATGCCCGCCTATAGAGCGAGCTACCAAAGAGAGGGCATCGTTTGGTCGCACCAGGTAACCGTGTATATCAGGAGGATCTGTATTTAGTGTGTGATAAAGGGGAATCTTACTATCGGATTTCATCGTTGCGGTAAAGTAATTCTCATGGCTCTAGTCCAACAGTCAAGTTCTTCTCGTTAAAACTTCAAGTGTTCGAGGGTTTCAAGAGAGAAGAAACCCTGAGTGATGCTCTAATCAGGCCTCACTGGTAAATTAAAAAACGGAAATTTTTATTAATCATAGAAAGATTTGTCATCGAATAGGGAATAATGGTTTACAACTCCATAAACAGAAGGAATCATAATGAATTTCTGAACAATAGTTTTATGTAATAAAAAAAATACATCATAAAGCTAGTTCTTGTTGTAGAGCCTTTAGTATTTAGGAGAAGATACGAAAAATGATATCTGAATATCTTCCTATCCAAAACAAAAGACCGAGCTAAAAAAGTGCTCTCTTAGAGGCTTGCCCTTCCATTAGATAGTTCGTAAGTTGCCAAGCACAAGGATAGCCTTCTTTCCGACTATAAGAGGTAACATTATTGATTGTTCTCGTTATATTCGGCTAGTTTTCTGCACATGTGTCGCACGTATTAGTTCACTCAACTATATGGTATTTGTAATTGAAATTGTAAATTGATATTATCATACTGTTAGTTAAATAAATTGTTTCTTCAAAGTTCTTTTAGTTAGCTTTTGCAGGAAAAAAAACATAAATTTGAATGTCAATAACGCGTCGGGTTTGAGTTATCAAATATATTGCAAAAAATTATTAAAAGATAATTTAAAAAATTCAAAATAAAAACGCAAGGTTATGGAAACTTCTAGAAAGGCAATGCTACATGGTTTAGTGGATGTACATTGAATAACTTTACATAAGAAAGACATTCAAGTGAAAAGATAATTTTAAGAAAAATCTAGAAAGTTGAAATATGTTAGGGTAAAACTTTGTCTAGAAAGTTCTTTTACCTTATCATTTTAGGGATTGAATTTTTAGAATTCATATAAACAATATTTTATTGTTGTGTTGTCCTTTCTTAATGATATGGACACCTTAAGAATGGAGAAATTTTCTTCTTTTTTCTTTGTTTTTAAAAAATAGAAAATGGTGAATCTAACCAAGATCGTTTGCATTATAATATTGGCTAGAATTTGTGCACATGCGCTGCACGTGTTAATTTAAAAATTAATTATTTTTTGGAAGAAAAGAGAGATATGGAGGGTTCTAATAATTAAAATATTAATTATTTTTTTTTTGGGAGAAGAGAGAGATGCTGAGAGTTCTAGTATTTTTTTGGGAGGAGAGAGAGATGTAGAGGGTTCTACATATAAACAATTAATTATTTTTTGGTAGAAGAGAGAGATATGATGTGGATAGTCTAAGAATTGAGAATTTTTCTAATTTTTTTTCATTTCATTTGAAATTAACATTTCATTAGTGAGAATGAAAATTTATTAATAATGAAGGTTTATGTGTAAATTTTCATTTAAAGGATGATTAATGTGTAAATTTATAAATAATGAGAGTGTATGTGTAAATTTGTATTTGAATGCATTATTATTTTTGTCTTTTTCTTAGGTGTAGTGGAGGCCTTAGAAGGTGAGTTTTTTCTCTCTCTTTTTTCTTTAAATTTTGAGAAAAGGAGATAGAGAAACTTTTAAATTTTTTTTTTGTCTTTTGCTTTAAAGTTGATGATGTGGAAACTTGAGAAGTAAGGATTTTTCTCTTTTTTTTAAGAAAAAAAGAGAGGGGTGAATCTCTAACCAAAGGGTATTTGCATTATGTATAGATGAGGGGTTTTGTGTAAATTTTCATTTAAAGGACGATTTATATGTAAATTTATAAATAATGAGAGTGTAGGTGTAAATTTTCATTTGAATGCATTATTATTTGTTTTTCATTTGGAAGAAGAGAGAGAGAGAGAGATATGGATGGTTATAATAAAATATTAATTATTTTTTGGGGGAGAAGAGAGATGCGGAGAGTTCTGGTATTTTTTAGGAGGAGAGAGAGATGTAGAGGGTTCTACATATTAACAAATAATTTTTTTTGGTAGAAGAGAGAAATGATGTGGATAGCCTAAGAATTGAGATTTTTTCTCATTTTTTACTTTTCATTTGAATTTAACATTTCATTAGTGAGAATGCAAATTTATTAATAATGAAGGTCTATGTGTAAATTTTCATTTAAAGGATGATTTATGTGTAAATTTATAAATAATGAGAGTGTATGAGTAAATTTGTATTTGAATGCATTATTATTTTCTTCTTTTTCTTTGGTGTGGTGGAGTCCTTAGAAGGTGAGTTTTTTTTTTCTTTAAATTTTGAAAAAAGAGATAGAGAAACTTTTAATTTTTTGTTTTGTCTTTTTCTTTGAAGTTGATGATGTGGAAACTTGAGAAGTAAGGATTTTTCTCCTTTTTCCTTTTTTTCTAGAAAAAAAGAGAGGGTTGGATCTCTAACCAAAGGGTATTTACATTATATATAGACTAGAATTTGTGCACATGCGTTGCACGTGTTTAAAATAAATTGAGAAGGGAAGAGAAAATGTGGAGGGTTCAAGAGTCTTATTTATTTATTTATTTTTTAAAAAGGGGAGGAATGAGGTGAAGGGCTTGAGAGGTGAGAGAGATGATGTGGAGGGCTTGAGAGGTAATGATTTTTCTTGTTTTTTCTTTTTTTCTAGAAAAAAGGAGGGGGGTGGATCTCTAACCAAAGCGTATTTGCATTATATATAGACTAGAATTTGTGCACATGCGTTGCACGTGTTTAAAAAAAATTGAGAAGGGAAGAGAAAAATATAGAGGGTTCTAGAGTCTTATTTATTTATTTATTTTTAAAAAAGGGGAGGGATGAGGTGGAGGGCTTGAGAGGTGAGAGAGATGATGTGGAGGGCTTGAGAGGTAATGGTTTTTCTCATTTTTTTCTTTTTTTCTTGAAAAGAGAAGAAGGGTGGACCTTTAACTAAGTGTATTTGCATTATATATAGATTTGTGCACGTGCGTTGCACGTGTTTAAAAAAAATTGAGAAAGGAAGAGAGAAATGTGGAGGATTCTAGAGTTTTATTTATTTATTTATTTATTTTAAGAAAAAGGGGGAGGGATGAGGTGATGGGCTTGAGAGGTGAGAGAGATGATATGAAGGACTTGAGAGATGAGGATTTTTCTCGTCTTTTCTAGAAAAAAAAGAAAAGAAGGGTGAACCTCTAACCAAGGGTATTTGCATTATATATAGAGATGAGGGGTTTTGTGTAAATTTTCATTTAAAGGATGATTTATGTGTAAATTTATAAATAATGAGAGTGTACGTGTAAATTTTCATTTGAATGCATTATTATTTGTCTTTTTCTTAGGTGTGGTGGAGGCTTTCAGAGGTGAGTTTTTTCCCCCAATTTTTCTTTAAATTTGGAAAAAAGGAGATAGAGAAACTTTTTGTAACATTTTAAAAAATAATTAAATAAATAAAATCGTTTAAATGAATTTTATAATTTTCGGTAAAGTAAAACGTAGTTTTCATAAAACTAAACCGTAATTATTTTTCACTATAAATTTAAAAATACCTATTTTAATTATGTTATTACTAGTAAATGGTGTTTATTTAGCCACTTATAAATTTTTAGTTTAATTAAATATTTTTCTTAAATTAATTATTTTAAATATTAACATAAGCTTTATTTTTACACTAAATTAGTGTAAATTACAAATTTGAATGGGTTAAATTTGCAAAAATGAACCATTTCATCTTAGAATCAAGTGTGTTTCATGCAAAATTTATTTTCAAAATTTTACAATGGTTCTAGACCATTCTAGGTCAAATGGAGTGAAGAAAATAAAGAATTTTTAAATAAATTCATGAAAAGACTTAATTGTGTGATATTTTTGTAAAACCTTCTACACTTTTTTTCACATTTTCTCACTATCCACTCTTTTCCTCACCTCATGGCCGGCCTCACCTCCATGGGCAGCCCCAAAATTTTCCCCCCATCATTTTTGCATTAAAAATCATCAAAATTCATCAAAAATTCAATAAAAAATCCACAAAATCCTAATAAATTCCTACCCTCTATTCTTTGCTCATCTTTACATGGATTTTGGAGATGGAAAGCATTCATTTTGGAGGCTTATTTTCATGTTTGGATTTCATGTTGTGGAGGTATAAATCTTCTTCTTTTGATTTATTGTTATTAGATGTTTCATTTAAGCATAATTAGATTTAATAAATAATTTTTATCTACAAGTTTTAAAATTCAAGTTAGGGTTTATAAAATTAAGTTATGGTTTTTATTAATTAAGTAGGGTTATAATAACTAGTTTAACATTTTTAGAAGTGGAAAATCTTGTATGGATGATATATTGTAAATTGTTTATCCAAAATTGTTTAAATTAATCCATTTTGCAAACTAGATTTATATATATTGTATATATTGGTGAGATAAAATTCCAATTAATGTTGGTAACACTAGATTGTGGTTTTAATAAGGATATTAACTTGTTGGTGGAATGAAAAAACTTAAATTGGTTACTAGTTTCTATTGATAATTGAAAAATACTAATAAAAATGCGATTTTGCTAACTAGATTTTGGAAATTCTTAAATAAATGAAATTTAAAATATAATTTATGATTTCATTATATCATTATCATCATGAATTGTAGTTTAATGCATTAATTCATGCAAAATCCAGTTTAGATGTAATATTGTGAAATTTTCCTTAAAAGTATCGAAATCGGGCAAGTTTGCAAACTAGAATTTTCAAACTAATATAAATTAGGGTGTTAAAAATATAGTGATGGTTTATATAGTCTAGTTATGCTAATTAATGAATATTATGACCATTAGTTTCTTTTAAATATCAAGTTTTGAAGTAAAACGGTAAATTGGTGTTTTCAGGTTTTACGGAATCGGACGATTTGATCGATTTTTAGGGTTTCGATGGATTAAATCATGTTTTATATTATAAGTAATGAGTTTTTAAACTACCAGTTGTTTGCTGATGTTTATCTCGATCAATCGGCGTTTGTACGCCGACATCGAGCGATATTTGGTTCTTTTGCATGAGCGGGACATAGGTTTTAACCTATGCGCGTTCCGTGCGTCGTTTTGACTTTTGTCCGTGATTCAGTTTACGATACTATATATATGTTTGCGTATAGGTACCCCTCACGTGGACTGCGGGCGATGAAGAAGAGGATGGCAACATCATTTTCGGCAGACAAGGACCAGGTGAGTAGATGTATATCTACGGGGGGAAGTCGGGTGGATGGCGTTTAGCACCCCCGCAAACGTAGAATAGGGATAGTACTTATTGTCATTAGGAATCCAGACGTGACCTTAGATTCTTGATGAGTAGGACCCTAGTAATGACCCTAAGTTGGACTAGACTGATTTAGAAAGACCATACCAGAGGATGAATACCTTGGAAGAGATTCGTAGGTTTCAGGTAGATACACACACGCACACACTGAGACTCGACGTGGTGTATACGTGTATGTGTGTGTGTGTGTGTGTGTGTGTGTGTGTGTGTGTGTATATAGGACTAAGTGTAGGTGTGTGTGTGTGTGTATACACACACACACAATATGTATATGTGATACAAGAATGTGATATGATACACGGGGATGAAACAATATAACTGGATTGATGCCGTGATTCTTGGCTATACAGTCGTGTTATGATGTTAGCGGATCATTAGAAAATGAGATAATGGATTTGTATACTTGAACAATAATAAAGGGTGGTGATGATATTGAAGTATATGGGACACTAAAATAGAACCCGGACCGTAACCTGTGCCTGAAATTCTGATATGATATCATATAAGTGTGACTTGATTACGACATCATATAGGTGTGACTTGATTTCGATATCATATATGTGTGACTTGATTACGATATCATATAGGTGTGACTTGATTACGATATGATCTAAGTGTGACTTAATCACAATATGATACATATGACATGATATTTCTGAGGATAAATTAACGATGTATATTTATGCTGACAATGATATATGATTGATGTATGCGATTACAGTATAGCACCTTGATCTTGACATGTGTTGACGATGATATTATACGAATGATGAGACACGTAGGTGATACTTGACCCGTACCACGATATTGGGATGCCGTACGATGGATTTTACCGTACGAGGAATAGATATGATGATTGATCCGCTCTCTTGATTCGAGGAAGCCGTACTACGTACGTGACGCTATTGAGGCTGGATCGCCGACTATTAAAGATATGAATTCAGACCTTAGGTGGACTCTTATTACTTCTTGACCAGTTTCTTAGGTTTGGTTCCTTAGGAGGTTAGATGGACACTAGTTTAGGCTCGAGTCATATAGTTGTAGCTATACTTGTATATCACAGATGAGTGGTTATTACACATCCGTCTTTACATTTATACCGTAATCATAATGGTGCATGTTCATTCATATGTTTCTATAATCAGAATAAAACTTTGCATGTTAGGACACCAGCACCATTACCGATGATGCGCATATTCCACGCACACTTATTTGCCGGCTCACACACATCATCATCGGTAATTGCTATGTCACGTACAGTTTAGATCATATTATCTTTTATTGATACAATCAGCTAACAACTAGATCGATATAATATTGTGATTACTCTCTGGTGTTAGTATAGATATGGTATTTATTACTTAGACATTTCATGCATTCGCATTTTCATGTTATCATGCAGTATTATGGGGCATATGCCGACACTTATCATATACTTACTCATGATTTTGGGATTTTGGATTTCTATGAGATTTCTGGATTTTTGGGGAAGACCGCAAGAATATATAAAAACTTCTCTCTCTCTCCTCCTCTCTTTTTAAAACATAAGATGCGGTTTTCTCGTGATGTATGTGTCGTCCACCATGAGATTTCATGTTTTCTGTTGGATTTCGAGACCCGATTCGAGGAGTGGATGAACCGTCTCGGGTACATGGTGGTCCCGGTATGGTACCCCGGGGTAAGAAGATCGAGTTGTAGACGATGAGCCTGGCAGGGGAGGACTACCTACCGGTGATGTCTGGCATGGCGGATATCCGGAGGATACCGACCGTTGTCGTGAGATTTGATGATATGGGCCGATCCGGACTGACGGAGCCCGAGACTATGAGACATTGAGATTATGAGGTATTGAGACTTGAGATTTACATGTTTTGTGTCGATGCTTGACACGGATTTCCATGGATTTCATCGTTGATATTTCAGATTTCTATACACATTTTACCGTGATAAAAGTTAAAGATTTCTTATACAGATATATCTAGATTTCAGGATTGGTTATTTCACATTCATGGTGCATGCATACTCATTCACATGATATAGTTCTATATGAGGCACTGATACGAGCACGAAGCATTTGCACTTACACATAGCTTATTATTCTGTCTTTACATGATGACTAGTAGTATATTAGTATATTATTATGACCTAGGACAGCGTCGTGCATTCGATTTTTTTTCGCAGATATCTTCTACTCACGAGTTGGCAACTCACCCCCGTTGTGCCAAATTTTATTACATGTTCGATGTACAGGTTTTCCTGGCAGCTTACTGGCACATCTTTTCATTCAGGGTGATTTGCACGGTAGGTTGGTTCACTTGTATCTGGACCGCCATTGTACTTTTATTATTTCATTTGTATCTAGAAAACTCTATCAACCAAACTTGTATTACTTGATAGTTTACTGGATCAGTTGTTTATTTCGACCTTAGAGTCACACTTGTATTATTATGATATCTGGTGGTTTTGTTTTCTTTTGAGTTTTGAGCCTCGCCCTTTGGCATTGTATACTATTGTGCATTGATGTGGTTGTTTCCGCCTTTTGGCGTAGAGCTAGCTCCCGTTTGGGGATGCTTTTTATTGTTTGTATATATATTATTCTTATTTGTACCCGTTTGGGACCAGTTTTTACAAAGGAGACTCTACCGAAATTTTTGAGAAAATTAGATGTTGCTTTTAAACTTGTTTTCTACATGTTTTCCTTTACTTCTTCTTCTTTTTATGGTTTAGATTTCTGGGCTTCGGCTTACTTAGGTTACGTTGCGCCTCTAGACGCTTCGTAATCTAAGTGCCGGTCATATTCCGTACTTTCGGGTCGTGACAAAGTTGGTATCAGAGCGCTAGGTTTAACCTTGTATATGTCTAGGGTGACCCTTGGTTGATGGAGTAGGCGACTTAGGTAGAGTGACGTACCGTGGGTATGATCCGCGGCATACTTACGATACACTACTCTTCTTAAGTAGCCTTAGGATGTACATTTTTTTGCACCGCATTTCATTCGTTCCTTTGATCTATCTTCGTTGATATCGGAGGGTGGTTTCTGTTACCACGGGCGCATGGGCAGAAGGAGCTGCGGCTCGAATGCGATAACCATTAGGGTATCGGTTATTCTTGAGGATTGAAGCATTGTTTAGCATGCGGGAGAAGGGTATTCACATGCCGTCCAGACGAAGTTAAAGGATTCGAACGATTGTCAGAAACCCATTTTCCCAAGTTTAAAGTATTCGGAAGAACATGCAGGTATTTCGATGGACCCTCTAGAAGAATGAAACCCTAACTCGACATGATGACCACGAGAACGCCCTTGAACCTTAGAGTTTACGGCAGTTCCGCGGTGCCATTAGTGAGGCTTGGGTTTGCCCTTCTACGGCTGGACCATCGATGCTGGGATATGTACCGGATATTTTTAAACTGTACTTGAGTGTGGAGCTCTCGGGGAATTATGGGATTTTGATGAATCGATCGAAAAGTTTAATGTAGTCCGGATATCAGGTGAAGGGATCGACTACGTGGGAGACTTTAGATATGAGTATTGCCATTGGTAGCACAGTCAGCACACCTATGAAAAGACAAGTTCGAAGCAGTCGACACCAGAGGAAAGGAGGAAAGAGGCGCACATTGACGATAGTGTTTACGATTGTGATTTGGTGATTTGAATTTCATATTTCCGTTGATTGGATTTTATTTTTTTTTAATATTTTGAGGATTTTGTTCTACGATTGGTATTTCTTATGTGTGCATTCATTACATTCTATTCGTGCTTCATATATCAGTTGTATTGATATTGTTTTGTACATACCTAGTACACTCGATTTGGTTTTATACATTTTGAGATTTTGATTTGATTTCGTGCATATGGGTTACACATGATTTTGACATATGCTTCGACCTAGTTTTCATGCATTTTCGTACTGTGATTTCGATTTTGATATTCGGTGTATATTTTCGTGCACCATGTGCACCTGATTGAGATTCTTGCGCACATTCGGTGCACCTGATACGATTTGTGCACACCAGATGCACTAAATCGTGGTTTTGTGCAGATTAGATGCACCTGATATTAGAGTCGTGCACGCCCGTTGCACTTGACAGATGTTTTTGGTGCACACCTGTTGCACTCAGTTTTGTTTCTGTGTGAATTCATGGCATCTGTATTTGGTTTCGATTTCAGTGCGCACCGGACGCACATGATATTTTTATGATGTGATTGGGATTGATTTCAGTTTGATCAGTATGTTTTTATAATCATTACTATTGATTTGGTAACCAGGCGGGACGTGTATGTTAAATAAAGGATATATATATATATAGCTATTTTTTTAAAAAAATAAACGTCCGCTACTTATGCCGTGGCACGTGCATCACACGGCGATTTTCAAAAGGGGTTCTTGCATGCTTCTTTATCCAGATATTTGGACGATTTTACTATGATGCGCACAATATATAAGTTATAGTTTTGATGTATATTATGTTGGTTTTTGTATTGGGTTTTGGTATTTTATTTTCGCCATAACTCCGATGATTGTGTTATGCTTGACGGAGTTGATTTTAGTTATGTATTGATGATTTCGGAGCCCCGACGATTTGAGTGTTTTGGCTGAATGTTTTAGTAATTGGGGGGAGTTTTAATTTAAATTCGGGGACCGAATTTCTTAAAAGGGGGGAAGATTGTAACATTTTTAAAAATAATTAAATAATTAATTAAATAAATAAAATCGTTTAAGTGAATTTTATAATTTTCGGTAAAGTAAAACGTAGTTTTCATAAAACTAAACCGTAATTATTTTTCACTATAAATTTAAAAATACCTATTTTAATTATGTTATTACTAGTAAATGGTGTTTATTTAGCCACTTATAAATTTTTAGTTTAATTAAATATTTTTCTTAAATTAATTATTTTAAATATTAACATAAGCTTTATTTTTACACTAAATTAGTGTAAATTACAAATTTGAATGGGTTAAATTTGCAAAAATGAACCATTGCATCTTAGAATCAAGTGTGTTTCATGCAAAATTTATTTTCAAAATTTTACAATGGTTCTAGACCATTCTAGGTCAAATGGAGTAAAGAAAATAAAGAATTTTTAAATAAATTCATGAAAAGACTTAATTGTGTGATATTTTTGTGAAACCTTCTACACTTTTTTTCACCTTTTCTCACTCTCCTCTCTTTTCCTCACCTCATGGCCGGCCTCACCTCCATGGGCAGCCCCAAAATTCCCCCCCCCCATCATTTTTGCATTAAAAATCATCAAAATTCATCAAAAATTCAATAAAAAAATCCACAAAATCCTAATAAATTCCTACCCTCTATTCTTTGCTCATCTTTACATGGATTTTGGAGATGGAAAGCATTCATTTTGGAGGCTTATTTTCATGTTTGGATTTCATATTGTGGAGGTATAAATCATCTTCTTTTGATTTATTGTTATTAGATGTTTCATTTAAGCATGATTAGATTTAATAAATAATTTCTATCTACAAGTTTTAAAATTCAAGTTAGGGTTTATAAAATTAAGTTATGGTTTTTATTAATTAAGTAGGGTTATAATAACTAGTTTAACATTTTTAGAAGTGGAAAATCTTGTATGGATGATATATTGTAAATTGTTTATCCAAAATTGTTTAAATTAATCCATTTTGCAAACTAGATTTATATATATTGTATATATTGGTGAGATAAAATTCCAATTAATATTGGTAACACTAGATTGTGGTTTTAATGAGATATTAACTTCTTGGTGTAATGAAAAACTTAAATTGGTTACTAGTTTCTATTGATAATTGAAAAATACTAATAAAAATGCGATTTTGCTAACTAGATTTTGGAAATTCTTAAATAAATGAAATTTAAAATATAATTTATGGTTTCATTATATCATTATCATCATGAATTGTAGTTTAATACATTAATTCATGCAAAATCCAGTTTAGATGTGATATTGTGAAATTTTCCTTAAAAGTATCGAAATCGGGCAAGTTTGCAAACTAGAATTTTCAAACTAATATAAATTAGGGTGTTAAAAATATAGTGATGGTTTATATAGTCTAGTTATGCTAATTAATGAATATTATGACCATTAGTTTCTTTTAAACATCAAGTTTTGAAGTAAAACGGTAAATTGGTGTTTTCAGGTTTTACGGAATCGGACGATTTGATCGATTTTTAGGGTTTCGATGGATTAAATCATGTTTTTATATTATAAGTAATGAGTTTTTAAACTACAAGTTGTTTGCTGATGTTTATCTCGGCCAATCGGCGTTTGTACGCCGACATCGAGTGATATTTGGTTCTTTTGCATGAGCGGAACATAGGTTTTAACCTATACGCATTCCGTGCGTCGTTTTGACTTTTGTCCACGATTTAGTTTACGATACTATATATATGTTTGCGTATAGGTACCCCTCACGTGGACTGCGGGCGATGAAGAAGAGGATGGCGACATCATTTTCGGCAGACAGGGACCAGGTGAGTAGATGTATATCTACGGGGGGAAGTCCGGTGGATGGCGTTTAGCACCCCCACAAACGTAGAATAGGGATAGTACTTATTGTCATTAGGAAGCCAGACGTGACCTTAAATTCTTGATGAGTAGGACCCTGGTAATGACCTTAGGTTGGACTAGACTGATTTAGAAAGACCATACCAGAGGATGAATACCTTGGAAGAGATTCGTAGGTTTCAGGTAGATACACACACAAGCACACACTGAGACTCGACGTGGTGTATACGTGTATGTATGTATATATATATATGTGTGTGTGTGTGTGTATATATATATATATATATATATATATATATATATACATACATACACAATACGTATATGTGATACAAGAATGTGATATGATACATGGGGATGAAACAATATAACTGGGTTGATGCCGTGATTCTTGGCTATACAGTCGTGTTATGATGTTAGCGGATCATTAGAAAATGAGATAATGGATTTGTATACTTGAACAATAATAAAGGGTGGTGATGATATTGATATGGGACTCTAAAATAGAACCCGGACCGTAACATGTGCCTGAAATTCTGATATGATATCATATAGGTGTGACTTGATTACGACATCATATAGGTGTGACTTGATTTCGATATCATATATGTGTGACTTGATTACGATATCATATAGGTGTGACTTGATTACGATATGATCTAAGTGTGACTTAATCACAATATGATACATATGATATGATATTTCTGAGGATAAATTAACGATGTATAGTTATGCTGACAATGATATATGATTGATGTATGCGATTACAGTATAGCACCTTGATCTTGACATGTGTTGACGATGATATTATACGAATGATGAGACACGTAGGTGATACTTGACCCGTACCACGATATTGGGATGCCGTACGATGGATTTTACCGTACGAGGCATAGATATGATGATTGATCCGCACTCTTGATTCGAGGAAGCCGTACTACGTACGTGACGCTATTGAGGCTGGATCGCCGACTATTAAAGATATGGATTCAGATCTTAGGTGGACTCTTATTTCTTATTGACCAGTTTGTTAGGTTTGGTTCCTTAGGAGGTTAGATGGACACTAGTTTAGGCTCGAGTCATATAGTTATAGTTATACTTGTATATCACAGATGAGTGGTTATTACACATCCGTCTTTACATTCATACCGTAATCATAATGGTGCATGTTCATTCATATGTTTCTATAATCAGAATAAAACTTTGCATGTTAGGACACCAGCACCATTACCGATGATGCGCACATTCTACGCACACTTATTTGCCGGCTCACACACATCATCATCGGTAATTGCTATGTCACGTACAGTTTAGATCATATTATCTTTTATTGATACAATCAGCTAACGGCTAGATCGATATAATATTGTGATTACTCTCTGGTGTTAGTATAGATATGGTATTTATTACTTAGACATTTCATGCATTCACATTTTCATGTTATCATGCAGTATTATGGGGCATATGCCGACACTTATCATATACTTACTCATGATTTTGGGATTTTGGATTTCTATGAGATTTCTGGATTTTTGGGGAAAACCGCAAGAATATATAAAAACTTCTCTCTCTCTCCTCCTTTCTTTTTAAAACATAAGATGCAGTTTTCTCGTGATGTATGTGTCGTCCACCATGAGATTTCATGTTTTCTGTTGGATTTCGAGACCCGATTCGAGGAGTGGATGAACCGTCTCGGGTACATGGTGGGCCCGGTATGGTACCCCGGGGCAAGAAGATCGAGTTGTAGACGATGAGCCTGGCAAGGGAGGACTACCTACCGGTGATGTCTGGCACGGCGGATATCCGGAGGATACCGACCGTTGTCGTGAGATTTGATGATATGGGCCGATCCGGACTGACGGAGCCCGAGACTATGAGACATTGAGATTATGAGGTATTGAGACTTGAGATTTACATGTTTTGTGTCGATGCTTGACACGGATTTCCATGGATTTCATCGTTGATATTTCATATTTCTATACACATTTTACCATGATAAAAGTTAAAGATTTCTTATACAGATATATCTAGATTTCAGGATTGGTTATTTCACATTTATGGTGCATGCATACTCATTCACATGACATAGTTCTATATGAGGCACTGATACGAGCACAGAGCATTTGCACTTACACGTTGCTTATTATTCTGTCTTTACTTGATGACCAGTAGTATATTAGTATATTATTATGATCTAGGACAGCGTCGTGCATTCGATTTCTTTTCGCAGATATGTTCTACTCACGAGTTGGCAACTCACCCCCGTTGTGCCAAATTTTATTACAGGTTCGATGTACAGGTTTTCCTGGTAGCTTGCTGGCACATCTTTTCATTCAGGGTGATTTGCACGGTAGGTTGGTTCACTTGTATCTGGACCGCCATTGTACTTTTATTATTTCATTTGTATCTAGAAAACTCCATCAACCAAACTTATATTACTTGATAGTTTACTGGATCAGTTGTTTATTTCGACCTTAGAGTCGCGCTTGTATTATTATGATATCTGGTGGTTTTATTTTCTTTTGAGTTTTGAGCCTCGCCCTTTGGCGTTGTATACTATTGTGCATTGATGTGGTTGTTTCCGCCTTTTGGCGTAGAGCTAGCTCCCGTTTGGGGATGCTTTTTATTGTTTGTATATATATTATTCTTGTTTGTACCCGTTTGGGGCCAGTTTTTACAAAGGAGACTCTACCGAAATTTTTGAGAAAATTAGATGTTGCTTTTAAACTTATTTTCTACATGTTTTCCTTTACTTCTTCTTCTTTTTATGGTTTAGATTTCTGGGCTTCGGCTTACTTAGGTTACGTTGCGCCTCCAGACGCTTCGTAATCTAAGTACCGGTCATGTTCTGTACTTTCGGGTCGTGACACTTTTAATTTTTTGTTTTATCTTTTTTTTAAGTTGATGATGTGAAGGCTTGCGGAGTGAGGATTTTTCTTCTTTTTTTCTAGAAAAAAGGAGGAGTGGGCCTCTAACCAAGAGGTATTTGCATTAGATATAAAAGATGAGGGTTTATGTGTAAATTTTCATTTAAAGGATAATTTATGTAAATTTATAAATAATGAGGATGTATGTGTAAATTTTCATTTGAATGCATTATTATTTTTGTTTTTTCCTTAGGTGTGGTGGAGGCCTTAGGAGGTGAGTTTTCTCTCTCTCTTTTTTTAAAATTTTGAAAAAAAAGGAGTTAGAGGTACTTTTAATTTTTTGTTTTGTCTTTTTCTTTGAAGTTAATGATGTAGAGGTTTGAAGAGTGAGAATTTTTCTCCTATTTTCTCGAAAAAATGAGAGGGGTGGAGCTCTAACTAAAGGGTATTTGCATTATATATTGAAGATGAGGTTTTTTGTGTAAATTTTCATTTAAAAGATGATCATGTGTAAATTTATAAGTAAAGAGGGTGTATGTGTAAATTTTCATTTGAGTGCATTATTATTTTTGTCTTTTTCTTAGGTGTGGTGGAGGCCTAAAGATGTGAGTTTTTCCCCCTTTTTTCTTTAAATTTTGAAAAAAAGGAGCAAGAGGAATTTTTAATTTTTTGTTTTGTCTTTTTCTTCGAAGTTGATGATGTGAAGGCTTGAGGAGTGAGGATTTTTCTCCTTTTTTCTAGAAAAAAAGAAGAGGGATGGATCTCTAATCGAAGGGTATTTGCATTATATATAGAAGATGCTAGGGTTAATATATATGGATTATAAATACCACCAAATAAAAAGTTAACAAAATTTCTTAAATATATTCCATATACATTAGGCCTAAATTTCCAAGCACGATACACTACTAAAAATGTTGACGGTACCCACTAAATTTATGGGTTGTACCCATGGGTCATATCCTTATACTGTGAGCTGGGCCCATGGGTACAAACATAATTTCTAATTTTAATAGAGATAAAAATTGATTCCATAACTTACCCTGTTCCTTTCCTCTTTCTCAAAAACCCCGAGTCTTCTCTCTCTTTTATCTCACGTTCCTCACGTCTAGAAAACCCTAGCTCGACCTCCTGTTAGAAGAAAATCGATACACGAAACAATACTCGCGACAAACCAAATCACGCAATAACAACAATCACGCAATTAATCAACGAAAAATAAATAAATACGTGCAATAATAAAATAAGAAACATACAAATCAGAGATGCACAAAGAATTTGTTAACGGGGTTCACCTACTGTATGGCTAGTTCTCGGTAGAACGGAATCTATAAACGTCTACTAATTTTTTGAATCAAGTTTACAAACAAGTTTAGGAGATTTCTCTCAAATCTCTCTATTAGTTGTCACCCACTCAATACAATGATATCTCAAATTAATTCACCTTGGTCTTATGAAATTAATTTAATATAGCAGACCCTGCCTTCTTGATTGCAGCCTACCTCTATGAATATATAGGATTTTATTGGCTCTGTTAATTGATTTTAACAATCTCGTGGCAATGCAAATCAAGTGCTCTCTTGATTTAATTTTGTGGCTGTTAGGTTCTTTTTGATTGGCTGTATTATTTATCATATATATAATCCTAGTTGCTTTAAATTAAGATTAATTTGAAATCTCCACTAAATCCAAACAGCCTCCAAATCTTGGATTCGTATATCTGGCCTTGTAGATTAATTAATTCAATTAATATATATATATATATATAGAGAGAGAGAGAGAGAGATAGAGAGAGAGAGAGAGAGAGACATATATATAGAGAGGCTTTTAAAGATAACTTGGAATTTAGATAGATATTAACATAAATCTCTATATCCAATTCCAACTAACTTGATTCCCAACCCAGTAGACTTCACATGATTCCGCTGCTGCTCACTCCTCATCAAAATTTTTTGGAGATGTTTACCAACCTGCAACAGAAATTCAACTTATCTATGTCTACGATCTTGGTGAATATATCCGTCGGATTCCTTTCTCCAGCGATTTTCTACAATGCCGACTTCTCCTCTTTAATCGCTATACGAATGAAGTGGTACCGCACTTTGATGTGCTTCGTCCGAAAATGATACGCCGCGTTTTTCGCCAAATGTATCGCACTTTGGCTGTCGTTGCAAAAGCTATTGAAATCTTGTTTCTTACCCAATTCTAAAAGTAACCCTTACAACTATATCATCTCCTTGCTGGCTTCCATGATCGCCGCGTACTCAGCCTCCGTAGTTGACAATGCCACCATCTTTTGTAATTGAGAGACCAAAGTCACCGCTGTTTCCCCAACCATAAATACGTACCCCGTTGTGCTCTTCCCGTTATCTCGATCTTCCGAATAGTCTGCATCAACGCAGCCTTGCACCTTTAGAGAGTCATCCCTGAAACATAAGCAGTGACTAGACGTACCCCTAAGATATCTCAATATCCACTTCACCGCATTCCAATGTTCCCTCTCTGGATTTTGCATATACTTGCTCACACACAACTCCCACTGCATATGCAATATCAGGTATCGTACTCACCATCGCATACATTAAACTCCCACTGCAGAAGTATATGGTATTCTCACCATCTCGTCCTTCCACTCTTGAGTTGTCGGGCACAACTCCATAGGTTTGAAATATCTCGCTAAGGGCGTACTCACCGATTTTGATTTGTCCATGTTGAACCACTTCAAAACCTTCTCAATGTAGTCCCTTTGCGATAACCACAGTTTCTGCTGCTTCTTATCTCGAACGTTCTTCATGCCCAAAATTTGCTTTGCCACTTCTAAATCCTTCATAGAGAATTTCTCGGCCATCGTCTTCTTCAAATTTTGAATTTTCTCGAAATTCGGACCCGCTACCAACATGTCATGCACATAAAGTGACAAAATAATGTAATCCCCGTCTTCAAAAGTATGAAAATAGACGCGGTGATCTGATTCACTCCGCACAAATCCCGTCTCTAACATAAACTGATCGAACTCGAGATACCACTGCCTAAGAGCTTACTTGAGGCCGTATAAGCTTTTTTGCAGCTTACGCACCATGTTCTCCTTCCCCTTTACCTCGTATCCCGATGGCTGCATCATATAAATCTTCTCCTCCAAATCTTCATGAAGGAATACAGTCTTCACATCAAGCTGCTCTAAGTGAAAATCCTCCACCGCCACAATACTAAGAATCATCCGAATAAATGTCATCTTTACCACGGAGGAAAAAATTCCAGATCACCTGACAACATTCCAAAGAAGAAAGAGAATGATTGTCGTTAGCGAACAATCGCTCGGTAAGTCCTAAAGATAAAGGAAAAATAGAATAGACAGAGAGAGAGAGAGTGTGTGTAACTTTTAAAGTTATATTATATTGTTATAATATTGTGTTTAGTGTTAACGCTGTTGTTTGTAGTTTGGTACAGAAAAATGCCAGTGTATACGAGAGGAGTCTCTATATGCCAGAGACTAATGCAAATGGAAGTACAAGGATCCGTTAGAAAGCTCGGAACAACGGCGTGGTATTCAGGTTAGGTGTCTTAAATCTTGCAGTCCCGTGCCACTTCTAACACCTTCTGTACCAATCTACCTCTTAAACCCCGCGATATTTTGATTGTATTATTTGTATTGTATTGCAACTTGTATTGTCTTGTAATATAGATTGTATAATTGGATGACTTGCCGAAACCATGATATCAGTAAAATGGATGTACTGGAGAATCATGGATGTAACTGGAGAATCATGTAAATGGAAGTATATCCATGGTTCGGTTCAGTCAATATAGATTGAATATATTGAATATATGTATTCATGGATTTGTATTGAGTTGTTATATTGTAGATTGTACTTGAATCATATTCAAGTCAGATTATTTATAATGAGACTCGGTCTGAGTCAGAACAATTATAAAAGAAATTGAAGTCCTGATTGTCTTGATGTTATCGGTAACCGCTGCACATGGGTGGCAGAATTTGTGTCTTTTTCAAAGACGATTACCGTGTTGATAACACCGTTGTTAAGTTGTCTACCTTAAATAAGCAAGCACCCACTTCTCCGGCTCCCTGAGGCTCAAGAGATTGGTCCCGCTTAAACCTATGTTTACTAGGGTCCTTATTGTAATTTATAAAATTTGAGGGGATTTTATGTAAAAATTAATTTTGTATAATTTACAAAATACACCTCAAGTATTTAATTATCGTCTTTGGAGTTTTCATAGCTGTGGATTTTATATTTGTGACATTTCTAGTGAATAAACCTATTTTTCATAATATAGGGTATTTAATTGTAATATTGAACTTGTATGGAAATTCATGGTATTTTCATGTAAAGTGATTTTTTTAATTTAGAAAAGTTGGAATATTTATATTATATCAAAAATAGATGAATTGATGATATATATATATATATATATATATATATATAAATTTAATATATTATATTTCTAGAAATCTCATTTTCTTAAGATATTTGTATTTTAAATCTCTCGAGACCGAATACTCCTTGCGGAGGTCTGCAGCTCGCACTACTAAGCCCGAGGATGTGCGATAATCCGCATCATCCCGAACGAGTTCCCCAATGGGTTGTAGCGGCGCTTTGCAAAGATTTGTGTAAATACATTTTTCTTGTAGAAAAAGGTTTTATTAGTAAATGATATTTATATGTAAAATCTTGTTTTCCCGTATTCTATGTTCCCGAAAGGTATTGTGCTATATTTCATATGAGTGTTGTGAGGAGGTAGGTCATTACCCCGTGGTCTAGTTAAAGGTATATCAAGAAATATGATGTTTTGTGTCAAAACCAAACTATATGGTATTTTACTGAAAAAATACTATAAAAATTGAAATAGAAATCCTTTTGATATGGAACTTGTTCAATATGACTTGTTAATGTTTAATAGTCAACATGTAAGGTTTTGGTATGTTTGTATTTAAGAAAAAGTGGGATTTTTAGAAAGAACCGAATCGGAAATCGGATTAACTCCGATTCCATTGGGTTTTAGTAATACGAGTTTTTAGAAAAGAATAGAGAAGAGTGAGGTGAGACTTACGGGTTTAGATTCAAGAGAAGAGAGAGAGGAAGACGTAGGAGGTGTCGGTGCGTCGTTTCGTCGCCAGGAGCTCCTAGGGTCGTCGTCGGAAGTTCGCCGGAGTTTTGCCCTTTGCTAACTCCATTGTACACAAAATTTCGATAGAGTTTTCTTGAGAGTTTGGACAGAATTGTGAGTGAGGGGTGTGTGTCTATGGTTGATATTTATAGGGAAAGATTAGGGTTAGGGTAGTTGAAAGGTTGAATTGAAAATGTAATAAAAATGTATTAAAAATATGGTTTAATAGGGTTTTAATTGGATTTTAAGATCTCGGGAAATGTGCAGGTGTTTTAAACATGCCAGGGGTTACCAGAAGATAGAGAGTCACAAAATCACAGAAGACCAAAACCTGATTTGAGCTAATTCGGCCGGCGGCGGCGGCCGAATCGGCCGAGTCGCCGGCCGAGTCACGGCGAGTCGGGCCGGGGTCGGTCGTCGTGGGTCGGTCGACGGTTGGTACAGCCCCTGGGTCAGTTTGTTTTTAGTGTGACGTGTGGTTTTTACGAGTTATGCACGTGTAAACCCTTGAACTTCTAAAAATTTAAAATAAAACAATATTAAAAATAATGTGGCTAATGGGATTTGAACTCTGGTGCTTTGGATCAGTAGTGCAAGGTCTTACCAATAAGCTACAAGCTCCTCCTTGCTATTAAAAAGCAAAACAAACTTATAACTTGTGCTCAGGCAAAAATATCCCTTTCTGTATTTTTTTTTAAAAGTTGTACAGAAAGTTTAGGGTTGTTACATCTACCATACTCCCACTAATGTTTTCTGAAAAGAATCCATTTTTACTAAAACTATGACGAGTCAAGAACAATATAACTATTGATCTTCCAGATGGTAGAATGTTAACCCTCGTCAATACCCGGGATAACCCACAAACTGCCATTACTGAAACATGCCTTGAGTTTATCCAGAGTCTGGTGTTAAGCATAAGCCGGACAACTCCATATACCTTAACATCGTTAAGATATGAATCATTCTATATATTGTTGGGGTAAAAATTTACACCCCGGGTGACCAAGTCAAAATCCAAGTCAACCCCAAGCCAAGTGGGCCCAAGCCCAGACCCAGTGGGCCCATGCCCGAGTCGAGCCCGAACATGAAGCGGCCGGCCTCCTCCACGCCAAGATAAAATTTTATAATAAATAATTTTGTTGCATTTTCTTTTATTTTTATTTTATGGATAAATGTAAGAAAAATAGGCATAAAGCCAAATTTTTGTAAAGCCCATAGCTTATGTGCAAAAAGAAATGGCACATGAGCCATGGGATAGGCAAAATGCCATTTTGTGAAGCCCAAGGGGCTATGTGTAAAATGAATGGCCTATAAAGGCAAAGATAATGAAATATCTCACTAACTTTTTCTCTCTCCAAAAATGTTTCAGAGCTGAGCTCTTTCCTCCTTCTTCAAGGTTCCAAAACCTTCTTCTTTCTTTTGAATTAAATCAAGAGTTTTACTCTTCCTTTTTCAAAACTAAATAGTTTTCCACCACAAAACCCACAAAGGGGAACTTGGATCTGTCATCAGATCTTAAAAAGGAGAGATTTTGAGATTTCACATCTCTTGATCTTCAAGATCCAGCAAGCAACATGAGGAAGAAGAAGAACATCTTTCACTAACCCCCCCCAAAAAAAGAAGAAAAACACATTTAGGAGTCCAACTCCTCTCTGATTTCTCTTCTGAGAAATATTTTTTTAGGCTAAAAGCCTGTTGTGCCTCACCTGCGCGCTTGCGCAAGTGCGCAAGGCGCCCGCGTGCCGACACGTGGCGCGCGCGCCTGCGCAAGTGCGCAAGTGCGCAAGTCGCCCGCGTGCCGACACGTGGCGCGCGCGCCTGCGCAACTGCGCAAGTCGCCCGCGTGCCGACACGTGGCGCGCGCGCTTGCGCACCTGCGCAAGTGCGCAAGGCGCCCGCGTGCCGACACGTGGCGCGCGCGCTTGCGCAACTGCGCAAGTGCGCAAGTCGCCCGCCTGCCGACACGTGGCGTGCGCGCTTGCGCACCTGCGCAAGTGCGCAAGGCGTCCGCGCGCCGACACGTGGCGCGCGCGCTTGCGCACCTGCGCATCCCTTGGATGTCTTTTCCCCCTCTTTTTGTGTACATATATACATGTATACATATGTATACAAATTTATACATACACGTACTCCACGACACTGTCCCTGTTAGAAAAAAATTTCTAACGGGGCGCTGCCCCGCACCCCGCAAGGGGGCTGCTAGCCCCCTTGACCCCCAGCCCGCTATCCGGGTAACGGGACCCCCGTAAAAACTCTGCGTGGCTCCCGATATATCCAAAACCCCCTTTCAAAACACACGTATACTGCACATTGAGTTCGCATGACCAGTTTAACCCGTTAATCGGAGGTTCCCTCGCCCCAAAGGCGATGGGTAATTAACGGCAGCTTAGTCCGCGGCTGTCGGAGATTCGGATCCCCACAATCATTAAACCCCGGCCTACCCTAGGCCGGGGGAATCTGTAGTACGCCTGACAAGCGCGCGCGTATTCCCATCTCACTGGGGTGACGAAAAACACCCTACAGATTCTGGCACGCCCGGTGGGACCTAATCTCTCCTCCCATATTTCGGGTTAAACGTTCATGCGAACTCAATCAATATACATATCGATTGCCTATACTGAAATGATGTTTTCTTTTCATGCAGCAATCAACTTTCGATGACGATGTCTCTCAAGACGAATTCAACTTCCAAAGCGACCCCGATTCCGTACGTGGTCAAGATCAACGCTCGTGTGGTTCTCCCCGCAAGCCTCAGTCGACAATGGGAGGAACCGCCCCGCCAGTTTGGCAATGTCATCATCTACCCTGCCGGAAGCGCTCATCTGGCAGAGATCCCGGCGGAACAGGTGGCCAAGCCGGTCTCAAGGGGAAAGAGGCCGAATGTCGTGATCGCCAAGGCACCACAACCGAAACTCAAGACGATATCTGAACGACTCCCTGGCGCTCTAGCTGGGGGCAAGACTTCCGATGCGAAGGGCAACATCAAATATCGCGGACGAGCTCAGGCGATGACTCCAACAAATGCACAATCGAGCGTATCTCCAAGGCCCTCCATCAACTGGTTTGCGGCATCTTCCCAAAAAGCCGAAGTCTGCCAGGTGCTTAGAACAGAAAAGTTAAGGCAGAAGCGGCTCAGGTATCGAGCCAACAAGAGGGTCAAGGCTTCGGCCAAATGGAATCGTGTGAAGTTCCAAGTGCAGGGTTGCCCGGCGACGACGGCCGAGTCGGACGTAAGAATCAGCAATTCCTTCGAGCCTCTGAAGTGGGTTCAGAAAAACGCCATGACCGCCAGAATTAAGAAGACAGCGGTCCGAACAGTGCCACAAAGAGACGTGTCCCGGCCCCAACAGAAAAAGTATGACACTGTCTCTTCAAGAGTCTATCAAGCACTCTGTGCCGCGCGAAAGCAGCGGGGCAAACCCAGAAAAGAAGCGCCAGCGCCATTCAAGAACCTGGTTAGGCCGGCCGCCTTCAATCGACTACCATCTACCGAAACAAGGGGGTCAAGACAGCGAGCCGTGAAATCAGCTGCCAATGATAGAGAGACGGCCGGATATATCATCCATACGGTCTATATGGCGGGCGGGCGCCCCAGCGACAACCTTCGCAGCAAAAGCAAGGACGGAGCCACCACATCCCAAGCCCAATCTAGCCTGAATGTGGTTGCCGCCGCCCAAGAACAGCCGCCCCTGCTGGATGAAGAAAACCCTCTCGATGAGGATGATAGACAGATAGACCCCTCGGTCCATGTAGAGTCAAGCTCGGACAGCGAGGAAGAGCCGACTTTCCGCCCTAGGACTGCGGAGCAGGAGCTGCTTCAAGAACTTCGAAAACAGCTCAGGAGCAAAGATAAAGAGATGGCCAAGCTCTATTCGAAGATTGACGACTTAACGAACGTGGTGATGCAGCTTACGGCTCAAATTGCTCGAGCGCCTCCTAATCAAGCACAAGCCGCTACTAATCAGCCGGGTGATGACAATCCGAGGCAGCCAATGCCTGTTCCTTTAGGACCAAGACTGGTCGAGCCGAATGAAAGCCGGCTACATTCCGCTTCTGGGGACGCCTTGGCCCCAGATAGCACTATCCCGCTAACACAGGATCGGATAATGGATTTGGTCACCAGCAAGGTTAAAACATTGGTGGCCGAAGCTGAAGCTCAGAAAGAAATCGGCAGTAGTGGGCGGCCATATCCCGCGCAGTACGATCTGATTGAGTTCCCAAGTGGCTACGTCATTCCTAAGTTCGGAAGATTTGATGGAACGGGGAATGCAAACCAGCACGTCGCCCACTTCAAAGCATCGTGCGGAAATACAGGGGGCAACGATGCGCTCCTTCTTCGTCAGTTTGTCAACAGCCTGACCGGCGTCGCCTTCGACTGGTATGCGAGTATACCGGACGGGTCCGTCATTACCTTTGCCCAAATGGAGTCTCTGTTCCGGCAAAGGTTCATGAGCGTCAGTGATAAAATCTCCATTGCCGACCTTGTGAGGACCAAGCCGGGGAAGAATGAAAGCAACACCGACTTTATCGCCCGATGGCGCAATCTCACAGTCAAGTGCGAACCGCCGCTGGAGCAGGACCAGTCCGTCAGCCTTCTCATTGGGAACCTCAGCAATTGGATGGTCCCATTCTTGTGTACAGCGGGCCTCAAGACATTTCAGGAGCTAACCAAGAAAGTCCAAATGCTAGAACGCTCGAAGCAAGAGTCCCCGCCGGACTCTCAGAGAGACAAAACCTGGAAAAGCAAGCGGGACGACAACCGTAGAAGTGGGAGTTCCAGCAATACCAATGTCTTCAATGCGTCCGACAATGAAGAAAAGCGAAGGGCGGGCGAATCCAAAACCAACCGGTCTCGAAAGCCATTGCTGGGAGGAGATGGGCCTTCCCTAGAGGAGAAAAAGAACAAGGTTTACTCTTTCAGAAGGGACAAGGTCCGCAAGATATTTAAAGATGCCTTGAACAACGGCCTACAACTGCCGGAGTCGAAAAGACCCCAAGAAGCAAAAATGACCGACAATCCCCTGTATTGCCCGTACCACCGAGTAGTGAGCCATGCGATCAAGGATTGCTATATCTTCAAGGATTGGGTCGAGAAGCAGTACAAGGCTGGAGAGATCGAGCTGTCCAAAAGCGTGTTGGTGAACAATCAAGTTGCAACCGCCAACTTTATACAGACGGAAGCTGAAGCCTTCTGGGAGCAGACAGCCGAACCCGCTGCCCTGACAAACGAAACTGACTCATCGCGGCCTCCGTGGAGTACGCACATATCTAATAAGACGAAGAAGATGATAAAGCTACTTCGGAAAGAACCCAGGATGGAATGGGAAGGACAGAAGAAGCCTACCAGTCCAGCTGCCAATGCGGCTCCATCAGGCTCAAAATCCAAGAAGCTCAAGAAGAAGAAAAGTGCAGCTCGGCGCGAAAAAGAGTCTGCAGGGAGATCGACCATTCAAAAGTATATCGATTCCCTCGAAGAATATGAGCAAAAGGAAAGAACATTGATTCAATTGAAGGAGTTCTTCCCTGTACAAGCGGCTGAAATTCTGGAGGAGTTAGAAGAAGACTCCAATGAAGAAATTCCAGTAGTGACCTGCTACGCCATCCATCTTGGCAGCGACTCTGAGGATGATCTCTGTTTTCCGGAAGAGGACGAGGAGCTCACCACAAAGGCCAATCAAATCCAGCTCAGAAGCGGCAGGGCTCTACCGCAAAATCAGGGCAACGCCCCAAAAGGGAAGGAAAAACAAGTCGCTAATGAAGAAGATGGCAGAGAACTGGCTGATGAAAACATAAGTCCTTCCTCGGTGGACTATAATGTCTTGGCGCATCTCCGGAAGCTTCCGTCTCTCCTGAGCATCTACGACGCCTTGGTCCTATCTAAGGAGCTTAGAGATGTTCTCATCCACGCTCTGCAAAACCCCGAGCGGTATCAGGCTCACTTTGCGGAAATTAACATGAAAGAAGCCCAGCATGCTTTGTATGCCGCCGCAGTCACATTTAAGGATGAAGACTTGCTACTGGGAACGGCTGAACATAATCGGCCGCTTTACGTGACCGGGTACAGCGACGGAGATCGAATTAATCGCATATTGATTGATCCGGGTTCCTCAGTGAACATCATGAACTTGCGAACTCTGAAGAGTTTGTCAATGGACGTCCGACACCTGTCAAGGGAAAGGATTGTCATTCAAGGCTTCAACCAAAATTGCCAGCAAGTTCTGGGGTCTATAGCTCTGCCAATCAAATTTGGGGATCTGCAAACTGAAGCTAAGATATACGTGATCGACGCCGACACGTCTTATAAGATCCTCTTGGGGCGGCCGTGGCTCCACGATTACGGCATCATTCCGTCAACTCTCCATCAATGCATGAAGTACACTAAAAATGGCGAAGAAAGACGCATTGACGGAGACATCCAGCCGTTCGGTGTGCATGAAGTCCGATATGAAGATTCTCGGTACTTTACGAACCACCAAAATGCTAAGCCACGACTGACTGAGGATAGAACGGCCCCAAGACTCAAAAGCAAATCTGCGCCGGCTATCACTTTCAAAAGCAAAAATACCCAAGTGCGCCCGCATTTCGGCAGCGACTCTGATGAGTCCGACGCTGGAAGCCCGTCCTTCCGCAAAACTCGCCCTCATTTCGGCAGCGATACGGACGAATCTGTTACTGAAGGCCCATCTAGCAGCAAAGTCCGCCCTCATCTTGGCAGTGACACTGAAGAGTCAGAGGAGGAGGACCTGTCGTGCAACAGCGGTGCAGATTGGACCCCTACGCAACAAGCGAAACTACGAGAGACCTTCGAAGTTGCAGAAGGGTCCCTAGCCGTTACAAGGGTACCAGAGCAAATGTGCAAAGAGCTCGATGCATTATCAATCTCCACCGTGGACCAGCTGAAAACTTTCTACGTTCCCGGAAGGAAAAGTAGACAGAAGGGCATCTTGTTTTATGGGTCAAACCCCGTTGTACACCCGGACGACCTTTCTGTCGCGTGCCTTCCTTATGAGAGGGGCATAAGAGCCGTCCTCAATCCCAGATACTATGCGCCCGAGATGCGGGAATACTTTAAGAAGTGCGGATGCCGGTTATATCAAACGGAGTCCGAAGCAAAGTTTTACGAAGGGCTATGGTATCCTCCCCAGGTCCGAGCACCCATCGATGGACGGATTCCAGATAGACGGGGCATAGGCTACATTCAACCTGATTCCAAAGCATGCTACATGATCCATGTTGGTGAGGCCAGCGAAAGATCAAATGATGATGACGAGATAGCCGAGCCAGAAGAAGCTCCTCAAGAGCTCGAAGATGGCGGACAAGCAACCTTTGATGAGCTAACCGAGATTGACTTAGGAACGCCCGATAATCCAAGGCCGACCTACATCAGCTCACTCTTGTCGGAGGAAATGAAAGAGCAGATAGTTGCCCTGCTGCGTGAGTTCGTCGACTGCTTCGCGTGGACGTACAAAGAGATGCCTGGCCTTTCCCCTGAGGTAGCCATGCATAAGCTGGCTATATCTCCTGATGCTAAGCCAGTCAAACAAGCTCCTCGAAGAATGAGAAGGGAGTTGGAAGAAAAGGTCATCGAGGAAACCAAGAAGCTCATCGATGCCGGCTTCATCAGGGAAGAGAAATATGCAGACTGGATCGCATGCATAGTCCCAGTGAAGAAGAAAAATGGGCAGATCCGAGTTTGTGTCGATTTCAGGGACCTCAATAAGGCATGTCCTAAAGACGACTTCCCGCTGCCGGTCATGGAAATGATGGTCGATGACACCTCAAATTACGAACTGTTCACCTTTATGGACGGCTCATCTGGATACAATCAGATCAAGATGTCGCCTGAGGATGAGAAGCACACAGCATTTCGAACCCCGATCGGAATATATTGCTACAAGGTAATGCCATTCGGACTGAAGAACGCAGGTGCTACATATCAAAGGGCAATGACTAATATCTTTGATGATCTAATCCATAAAGTCGTCGAATGCTATGTTGATGATCTGGTCGTCAAGACTAAAGCCAAGGCCGATCATATCCAAGATCTCAGGACTGTTCTCACCAGACTGAGGGAATACGATCTGAAGATGAATCCTCTGAAGTGCGCTTTTGGCGTGTCATCGGAAAAATTCCTGGGCTTCATAGTCCGACATCGAGGGATCGAAGTTGACCCGTCAAAGATAAAGTCCATCATGGAGATGCCCCCTCCGAAGAGTCTGACGCAGCTAAGATCTTTTCAAGGCAAGCTTGCTTATATACGGAGGTTTATCTCAAATTTATCAGGGAGATGTAGGCCCTTCTCAAAGCTCATGAAGAAAGGAGCTCCTTTTATCTGGGATGCCGAATGTCGAGCAGCGTTCGAAAGCATTAAACAATACTTGTTGCACCCTCCAGTGCTGGCCGCTCCCATTCCAAATAAACCGCTGATTCTCTACACTGCCGCGCTGGACGAGTCACTCGGTGCGCTCCTTGCCCAGAATAATGAGGAAGGAAAAGAAAATGCCCTCTACTACCTCAGTCGAACTCTAGTCGGGGCGGAACACAACTACTCCCCAATCGAAAAGCAATGCCTAGCTCTGATATTTGCTGTGAAGAAGCTGAGGCACTATCTGCTCGCTCATCGGGTTATGCTGATCTCCAAGGTCGACCCGCTCAAACACTTGATGACCAAAGCAAGCCTAGCCGGCAGAATGGCAAGATGGGCTGTCATGCTACTTGAGTTTGACATAGTTTACACTCCTCAGAAAGCAGTAAAAGGGCAAGCTCTTGCAGACTTTCTCGCTGCTCATCCCATACCAGAAGGGTCGCCACTAAATTGTGAGTTACCCGACGAACAAGTGCTGCATCTCGAGAATGACGAGCCATGTTGGGAGCTCTACTTCGATGGGGCCTCATCGATAAGAACCTCCAGTAAATCAAGCGTCCCGGAGATAAAAGCAGGGATAGGATTGGTGTTCATCACACCATCAATGGGAACCCTACGGCGTTCTTTTGCTCTCACCGAGCCTCGGACAAACAATGAAGCTGAGTATGAAGCTCTGATAGCTGGTTTGGAGCTCGCCATAGAAATGGAAATCCGTCGGCTACGAGTTTACGGTGACTCCCAGCTCGTCGTCAACCAAGTAAGCGGCGACTATAAGATATACAAACCCGAGTTAGCTCGGTATAGAGGTCGAGTGGTGGAACTCATGAAACGGTTCACTCATATTGAACTAACGAGAGTCCCTAGAGCGTTGAACGGAAAGGCTGATGTACTCGCTCGCTTGGCAAAGGAACTGGCTGATCCTGAAATGGACAAAATTCTGATCACAGTCAGGAGCCGGCAAATTCTACCCCCAGTCTCTCTACGAGAGGAGGAGAGCGCGGAACAGAAGAGCAGTCCTGCAGAAGAAGCTTTGATCATCCAAGACGAGCCCGATTGGAGAGAACCCTTCATAGAGTACCTCCGATACGACAAGCTGCCCGAAGAAAAATCTGCGAGGATTCAGCTGAAGAAAAGAGCTCTCCGATACGTGTTTGTAAATGACACGTTATACCGCAGGTCATATGACCAACTCTGGCTCAGGTGTCTGTCATTGGCCGAAGCCCAAAAGGTCATGAAAGATGTCCACTCGGGCGTTTGCGGTGCTCACCAATCTGGCCCCAAGATGCGACTTCAAATCAAACGGCTTGGGTATTACTGGCCCACCATGATACGGGATTGCGGAGAGCATGCAAAGAAATGTTATATCTGCCAAATTCACGGTGATTTTATTCACAAGCATCCCAACCCATTGCATCCTACAGTGGCGTCGTGGCCCTTCGAAGTTTGGGGCACCGACATTGTTGGCCCAATTGATCCTCCGTCATCTAAAGGCCACCGGTTCATACTGGCCGCGACAGACTATTTCTCCAGATGGGCTGAAGCTGTCCCGCTAAAAGAAGTCAAGACAAAGGATATTCTGACATTCTTCCAGCATAATATTCTATACCGCTTCGGTACACCAAGAAGAATCATTTCTGACAACGGGCCTTCTTTCAAGAGCTTCAATGTATCAAGATTCGCTACTCAGCACAAGATAGACTGGAGGTATTCCTCCATCTATAATCCAAGAGCCAATGGGCTAGCCGAAGCCTTCAATAAGACTCTATGCAAGCTCCTGAGGAAAAATGCGTCAGCCAACAAGAGAGACTGGAATCTCAAGCTTCACGAGGCATTGTGGGCATATCGTACCACGCACCGTACTCCAACTCAGTCCACTCCATACTCATTGCTCTTCGGAGTGGAGGCGGTCCTCCCCCTCGAAGTTGAAGTTCCGAGCTTAAGAATGGCCGTCCAACATGAGTTGACGGAGGAAGAAAACGTGCTCCTTCGACTTGAAGAACTCGATGCCCTCGAAGAAAAGAGGCTCGCGGTGCAGCAAAATTTGGAGCTATACCGAGCCCAAATGTCACGGGCCTATGACAAGATAACCCGTCTCCGCGCTTTCAAGAAAGGTGAATTGGTGCTGGTCCTCAAAAGACCGATCATCCCCAATCGACATGCCAAGGGAAAATTCGAGCCAAACTGGGAAGGACCATACGTCATCGAGAAAGTGTTCGACGGAGGATCCTACCAACTAATAAGTGCCGAGGGAGAAAGGCCCATGCCACCCATCAATGGCCGATATCTCAAGAAATACTACACGTGAATGCTCCAAGTCGCAGGCGAATTGAGCACATCAGCCCTACGGTCTGGATCAGACATCCTGCAAAACCGTATACAATCCACGGGCGTAAATGACCCCTATTTCTCCCAAATCCTGCCGGTGAGACTACTTTTAAAGTCCCACCAGCGAAGCAAAAAAAAAGAAAAAAAAAAAAAAACGGTATGTCCACAAGCAAAATGGGCACGGATGAAAACCCGAAAGGGCTCCGTGAGTAAAAACAGCAGGACTACCGGCGAGTCTGTGAAAACCCGAGAGGGCGCAAACTCGTAAAAAGGAAAGGAGGTAAAATACACTCACAAAGTCCTCTCGACCTTGTGAGGAGAAAACCCCTGCGTGAGATCCTTACGACTCACAAAGGAGCAACACACTTAGGAATCCTCACGATTCCTAAGGAGAAAATACACCTGCGGGATCCTTACGACTCGTAGGGAGAAAATGCTTTTATGGGACCTTCACGGCCCATAAAATTGAAAAGCCTTAGGTGGTGGGGACCCAAACCTATCTCCTAAGCCATCATTCCCCAACGGGCAACGGCAAATGATGATTCGCTCCTGGCATTTCGCTTCAGTGTTAGCGGTGCTGATGCCGACCAAAAACCCAAATCCCAAGTCCTCCCGAGGCAAATGATGAGTTGCTCCTGGCATTATTCCAAAGCAGCAATGCTGATGCCAAACAAGATCCAAATTCCAAGTCCCCAAACGGCGAATGATGAGTCGCTCCTGATACCATATTCCAGTGCAGCGATGCAGACGCCAACCAAAATCCAATTTCTCAAAATTCTCCCGGCCCTACGGTTAGTCCCCAAATTGACTACCGTATACAATCCACGGGCTCAAATAATTCTCATCACCCCCAGGCCCCACCGTAATCACCAGTCACGCGGCTGGTCTCCGCCTTTGGAATTATGCTCCATTGATAAGACCCACTCATGAGTCCTCACGATATATGAGGAGAACAAACCTTCGTGGGATCCTTACGACTCACGAAGGAAAAACACACTTAGGAGTCCCCACGACTCCTAAGGAGAACATACACCTGCGGGATCCTTACGACTCGCAGGGAGAAAATACCGTTATGGGACCCTCACGGCCCATAAAATTGAAAAGTCTTAGGTGGTAGGGATCTAAACCTGTCTCCTAAGCCATCGCTCCCCAATCCCCATGCACCAAGAGGCGAATGATGAGTCGCTCCTGGTACCATATTCCAGTGTAGCGATGCAGACGCCAACCAAATTCCAAATCTCATACCCCAACGACGAATGATGAGTCGCTCCTGGTACCATATTCTAGTGTAGCGATGCAGACGCCGACAAAGTCCCGAAATTTTTCCGGCCCTACGGTCTGGATCATACATCCTGCAAAACCGTATACAATCCACGGGCGTAAAACAATCCCAATTTCTCCCAAATCCTCTCGGGGCAAATGATGAGTTGCTCCTGGCATTATTCCAGTGCAGCAATGCAGATGCCAAACAAAAACCAAAATCCCAAAATCCTCTCCATGACAGACGATGATTCGCTCCTGGTACCATATTCCAGTATAGCGATGCTGATGTCAACCCAAATCAAAATCAACAAGTCAACTTCCACTCCGACGCCACAGAAAGCGGAGCAAGTCAGAATCCAATCTCAACACCGCAAGAAGCGGAGCAAGTCAAGTCTACCCCTGACACTGCAAGAAGCAGAGCAAGTCAAATCAAGCATCGACCGTCCACGTCGCTAAAATGGCAGCACCCGACCGTCCAAGTCGCTAAAAGGGCAGCATCGACCGTCCACGTCGCTAAAAGGGCAGCACCGACCGTCCACGTCGCTAAAAGGGCAGCACCGACCGTCCAAGTCGCTAAAAGGGCAGCACCGACCGTCCACGTCGCTAAAAGGGCAGCATCGACCGTCCAAGTCGCTAAAAGGGCAGCATCGACCGTCCAAGTCGCTAAAAGGGCAGCATCGACCGTCCACGTCGCTAAAAGGGCAGCACCGACCGTCCACGTCGCTAAAAGGGCAGCACCGACCGTCCAAGTCGCTAAAAGGGCAGCACCGACCGTCCACGTCGCTAAAAGGGCAGCATCGACCGTCCAAGTCGCTAAAAGGGCAGCATCGACCGTCCAAGTCGCTAAAAGGGCAGCATCGACCATCCAAGTCGCTAAAAGGGCAGCACCGACCGTCCACGTCGCTAAAAGGGCAGCACCGATCGTCCAAGTCGCTAAAAGGGCAGCACCGACCGTCCACGTCGCTAAAAGGGCAGCACCGACCGTCCACGTCGCTAAAAGGGCAGCACCGACCATCCAAGTCGCTAAAAGGGCAGCATCGACCGTCCAAGTCGCAAAAAGGGCAGCACGACCGTCCACGTCGCTAAAAGGGCAGAACCGACCGTCCATGTTGCAAAAAGGGCAGAACCGACCGTCCACGTCGCTAAAAGGGCAGCACCGACCGTCCAAGTCGCAAAAAGGGCAGAACCGACCGTCCATGTCGTAAAAAGGGCAGTGCCAGCTTCCCAAAAGGTGGGAACCAAATCAAGTCGCCTCCACGTGAAAGAAGATCCATCAATTTCATGCACACGACCCACATATGTGGTGTGCATTTATTGATGGGGGGCAATTTGTTGGGGTAAAAATTTACACCCCGGGTGACCAAGTCAAAATCCAAGTCAACCCCAAGCCAAGTGGGCCCAAGCCCAGACCCAGTGGGCCCATGCCCGAGTCGAGCCCGAACATGAAGCGGCCGGCCTCCTCCACGCCAAGATAAAATTTTATAATAAATAATTTTGTTGCATTTTCTTTTATTTTTATTTTATGGATAAATGTAAGAAAAATAGGCATAAAGCCAAATTTTTGTAAAGCCCATGGCTTATGTGCAAAAAGAAATGGCACATGAGCCATGGGATAGGCAAAATGCCATTTTGTGAAGCCCAAGGGGCTATGTGTAAAATGAATGGCCTATAAAGGCAAAGATAATGAAATATCTCACTAACTTTTTCTCTCTCCAAAAAAGTTTCAGAGCTGAGCTCTTTCCTCCTTCTTCAAGGTTCCAAAACCTTCTTCTTTCTTTTGAATTAAATCAAGAGTTTTACTCTTCCTTTTTCAAAACTAAATAGTTTTCCACCACAAAACCCACAAAGGGGAACTTGAATCTGTCATCAGATCTTAAAAAGGAGAGATTTTGAGATTTCACATCTCTTGATCTTCAAGATCCAGCAAGCAACATGAGGAAGAAGAAGAACATCTTTCACTAACCCCCCCAAAAAAAAAGAAGAAAAACACATTTAGGAGTCCAACTCCTCTCTGATTTCTCTTCTGAGAAATATTTTTTTAGGCTAAAAGCCTGTTGTGCCTCACCTGCGCGCTTGCGCAAGTGCGCAAGGCGCCCGCGTGCCGACACGTGGCGCGCGCGCCTGCGCAAGTGCGCAAGTGCGCAAGTCGCCCGCGTGCCGACACGTGGCGCGCGCGCCTGCGCAACTGCGCAAGTCGCCCGTGTGCCGACACGTGGCGCGCGCGCTTGCGCACCTGCGCAAGTGCGCAAGGCGCCCGCGTGCCGACACGTGGCGCGCGCGCTTGCGCAACTGCGCAAGTGCGCAAGTCGCCCGCCTGCCGACACGTGGCGTGCGCGCTTGCGCACCTGCGCAAGTGCGCAAGGCGTCCGCGCGCCGACACGTGGCGCGCGCGCTTGCGCACCTGCGCATCCCTTGGATGTCTTTTCCCCCTCTTTTTGTGTACATATATACATGTATACATATGTATACAAATTTATACATACACGTACTCCACGACACTGTCCCTGTTAGAAAAAAATTTCTAACGGGGCGCTGCCCCGCACCCCGCAAGGGGGCTGCTAGCCCCCTTGACCCCCAGCCCGCTATCCGGGTAGCGGGACCCCCGTAAAAACTCTGCGTGGCTCCCGATATATCCAAAACCCCCTTTCAAAACACACGTATACTGCACATTGAGTTCGCATGACCAGTTTAACCCGTTAATCGGAGGTTCCCTCGCCCCAAAGGCGATGGGTAATTAACGGCAGCTTAGTCCGCGGCTGCCGGAGATTCGGATCCCCACAATCATTAAACCCCGGCCTACCCTAGGCCGGGGGAATCTGTAGTACGCCTGACAAGCGCGCGCGTATTCCCATCTCACTGGGGTGACGAAAAACACCCTACATATATCCATATAGAAACAAAGGCACTGATTTAATTGGAACCAGATTCAAAATCATGCAGCTGTCTCCAGTGCATATCAACCAAGTGGAAGGAGGCCAAACATCATTATTACTCATCAAGGAATGCATCCACGTATGAGTAACCTGAAAGAGAATCAAGTTCTCAAAACCATTACTATCAACTGAATACTAAGCACAAGTATCTACATCTTCGATCACCTCAAAGAATCCTGATACTTGCAACACATGGTTCTCTACTTTATTCTTGTACATATAACTTCTCAAAACTTGGACCTTGTATTTCTACGAAATACTTGTCTAAAACTGGAGAAGTCACAAGTAAACAGAATATAGTACGAGTACCAACCCCTTTGTCCTAATGGACACTGGACAACATACAATACTTTGTATAAGTCCCCTGAGTTGAATAATTCAAACCCTGTGCGTCGTAGGTTGAAAACTGTACTATGGTTAAGAAAAATTACACCGATGTTTGATGCCCCTTACCCAATCATCAACTGATATAGGTAAATGTCATGGACATAATTTCGAAAGGTTATAGCCTACTTTATAAAATAAACGTACAGATATATCAGTTTGAAATTTGTGCATAACGACGGATATTCAAAACCAAATATTTGCCGTTAGGCAAAACCCCAGGTGATTTCCTCAAATATCACCAATTACAACAAATTCCGATATAATGAGGATATAATCACCTAATTCCTAATATCTTACTCCCACTCACCATCTGTAACACTATACAGATGTGAGAAACGAATCTGGTAAATACATACCCTGGAGTTAGAATCCAATTGGGAAAACAGTTTTCATTTAACATCGCACAGTGAAACTGAAATATGAAAATGTTTCGAAGGGGTGGCCGGGTATTCCTAGTAATGCCTCTTCCACTATCCAGATTCATGACAGTAACTGTATATTTCCTTGCCATCTCTCCAATCCCTTTATTTGTCTTTACTTATTACCTTCTGTACACCACCTTTAGGCTAAATGGTTTTCTTCCTTCCCTACCTTTCGGCACCAGCGTATGATTTGGAAGAAGACTATCCAATAAATATAATAGGTGTACCCTCCTAATCCTAGGAGCCCTCGCAACCTGAGAGAAGGTAAAGGGAAAAGACAACTGAATAATCCTTGTTCAATTTCTCTTGAACCGGAAGCCATCCTCGAATCTAGAACAAGTTCCTTCGAGTTCGTATGTAACTATACGATGGCGTATCCAATAAATGTGGATCTTCGTAGTGATACGGAATGTTCCGGAGAAAAGCAAAGGCGAACTAGGAGTGTCAGGGGTATACGCGGTTTCGTCGTGAATGATAGTAGTCGTAATGTTCTTTGCCCTCAATCTAATCCATTTATATGTCTTTACTTATTACCTTCTGTACACCACACTTAGGCTTAATTGGTTTTCTTCCTTCCCTACCTTTCGGCACCAGCCTGAGGTTTGGAAGAAGACTATCCAATAAGTGCAATAGGTGTACTCTCCTAATACCAGGAGCTCTCGCAACCTGAGAGAAGGTAAATGGAAAAGACAACTGAATAGTCCTATTCTATTTCTATTTCTCCAGAACCGGAAACCATCCTGTAGGGTTAGCATAGCACCTTAGCAAGGTTTTAGCAAGCATCAATCATGCTACTTTAAAATTTTGGGGTGCTAAACAAACTCTAACCAAGATCTTTAACTAGAGAATTAGGGTTAACCTGCATGTAAACAACTTTACATTTAAGAGAGAGGGATTACAACCTTTGTAGTATGTTCCTTCGCTTCATAAGCTCCGAGTAGTAGTCCCTTAGCCGCGATCCATGAACTCCCGGACTCTAGAGAGGCTCCACAAGTCGAATGATCCATGCTTGCTTGAAATCTTCCTTTTCGAAGATGATCTATCTTGAAGAATCTCTAACACAAGTTTACACTTCACTAATGAAACAATTAGAGAAGTGAACACCCTAATCTAAGTGGCTAGAATAGATGAGGATGATGAAGTAGGAATTTTGCTCTTTTTTTTTCTTTCAATTTCTCACTTTAAATCATCACAACTCAAAAAGCTAGAAAGCTTTTTCAAGGAAGAAGAAGAAGAAAGCTTTTGTGATGAATAATCAATTATTGTTGTGGTTACAATTGCAACCATAGGTTAAAAATGAAAGTCTTAACGATTGTAGAGAATAAAGCATGGGTTAAGGGTTTGGGTTGGGTTAACAAATATCTACACAAAATATCAAAGCTAAATGACAAAAGAAAAGCTTCATGAAGCTTCATGAAAAAGCTGTTAGTTATATGTATGCCCTAGAGGCCATTACTGTACATACGATGTATATTGTAGTGGATACGTGGACATATATAGGGAGGACTTTCTTGCTCGATATGATAGTATGCTAGCTAGTTGCTCTTTATCTTAACATGTACTCTGATTGTATCTATGTTACATGTTGATAAAGCTCTTAGGATATGTACTCGACTACTGGGATTATGATGAGATCATACTATTAGGGCCACGGTAGTCGACGAGTACATCCTATAACTGTTCCTAGTCGAGGGTGTATCGAGACAGGGCATCGATACACCAGAGTAGACTAGCGTATACGCATCTTGACCCATATGATGGGCGATGGATGATCCCATATCCATCGGTGTTTGACATCAAGGATGGTGTACAGGTGCTCAGTAGAGACTGGGTACACTGGACAGACTCGCCGAGAACTCCCAGATGGTATTATACCTCACGTCAGAAGGCAGTTCTCTGGTAACACTGGTACAAGTTAGTCTGTAGACCCGAGATCGCCATAGAGTCTTGTGTGATTCCCACTGTGCTTTGATTTCCATCATACCACGTCCAAGAGGGCGTGCAAAAAGGTGGCTTTTGGGTACAGTCCCGAATCACATGGAGGCAATGAGCGATAGGAGGGGATTCGTCTCTCCCGGTATAGGGAGTTGATGTTGCGCTGTGTTCGATTGGCTATAACTGGAAATCCCTGGCCAGGGTTGCTGAGATTTACTGGTAAGTGTTATCAGTAGTTTCTCGAACTGTTATAGACCTAATATCGACACGACTTATCAAGCTATTGGGGTCTGACGTTTTCCACCCCTAGGCGAGATATGTGACATATCAGACGAAGAGACCGGACTGTACGGGAGTGTTACTGATTGGATTCGCAGGAGAATGTATAGGCTTGCTTGCTTGTTGATCTTCTGATCGCTCAATACCTGGGTAGCTGTTATGTTTAGCTGACCGCTTGCAGCTTGTGGGTGTTTGATATGATCATCACCTACTGCCGGCGTATTGACGATTCTTTAGAGTCCTACACAGAGATTTCTTGGTTTAGGCAAAACGGAGTAGGAGCACATATATGATAAAAGGGTTAGAAAAATGAGCAATAAATTATACCAATCAGTAGGGCACTCCGATTTATTATGGCCTTTCTTGTTGCATTTAAAACAACGAAGAACTTTATTAGTATTAAAAAAATTATTTGATTTATACATACCTTTCTTTGATAGGTATCTTTTGGCTTTTAGATACTTTTTGAAGTTTCTTGCAATTTTGGCTATTTCTTCTTCATAACTTTCATCATCATTAGACACTTTCTTAGCCTTAGACTTGCCTGTTGATGCCTTTAGCATGATATTTTTCCTTTAAGTGTCTTTTTTTGTTTTTGCCTCAAATCGCCTAGTTGCATTTCGTACATCTTCAACTTTCCTATCAGGGAGTCAACTCGTAACGTTGTCATATCATTTGCTTCCTCGATGGAAGTGATCTTTAGTTGCGAGGAGATCGTAAGAGATCTCGGCAACTTATAAAACTTCTCCTTATCATCAAATTTCTTTCCTAAGTTAGAGTTCTGTGATGACATTGTTGAATCTAGATTACATATATTTGATTATCTCATCATCTCTTATTTGAAACATCGCATACTCGTGCATGAGACGATTAATCTTACTCTCTTTGACTTGACTGGTTCTTTCATCAGTAGTCTGGAGAGTATTCTAAATCTCATTGACCGTTTGACACATAGAGATTCTATTGAATTTTTCTGAATTCAAAGACCAATGAAGTGCGTTCATTGCTTTGACATTTATTGTCATTAATCTCTTGTCAGCTTCTGATAATGGATTTGTGGTTGGAATGAAAAAATGTTGATTGATGATGTCCAAGATTTCTAGATCGATACATTAAAGGAAAACTTTTATCTTAGTTTTCCAGTATTGATAGTTGGTATTATTGAACAGAGGAAGACGATTAGTAGATTGTCCTTCCATATGATCAGATACTCAAGAGATTAATCTTAGAAAACAGAGTAATCTTACTCTGACACCAATTGAAAACAGCCTTAGAGGAGGGTGAATAAGGCTTTATGGCAAATTTAAAATGTTTGTGTTAATTTGAGAAATTTTGCAGCAGAATATAAATCAGAGTCTATGAGTAATGAAATTTTTACAACACAAATAGCACAGAAAGTAAATAACACAAAGGATTTGTTCGCTAGGGTTCAGCAATTCTGTGGTTAATTCCCGCTTGAGACACCGGCTCAAGAATTCACTATCTCACTCTAGCGAAATGGAGAACACCAAACCTTTTCCACTAGTATACAACGTAAGGACAGAAACCTTCCCACAATGTTATCAACAACCTTCTCCCAAGGTTAAACCGGTGAAGATTACAAACCTTCTTCACTAGGTTGTACAAGACAGATTTTAACATATCTTTATAAAAATCAACTTTACAACCCTATTGATCCCAATAGATAAATCAAGTTAAAATCAAGAAGATATTGGATTGTGTTTTAGAGATGATGAAAAGTTTTAGATCAATTCAAAGAAGTTTTCTAAAGGATAATGAAAAACTTAGTCAAAAAGACACTGCTTTGGAAAATAGAGAATTTTCTTCACAATTGACTAGAACAGATTCTAAAGCACTGAAAGATCTCTTCTCTCAATTGAATACTAAAATTTTGAAAATAGAGAGCAACAGAGTTTTCACACGAAAAGTTAAAGAATGATAAAAGTGTAAAAAGTGTGTATCGATAAATGTTGTAAGTTGTTGAAGACTCAAGTATAGGGTCCTTTTATGTAGAATTTGAGTGTATGAAGTTAGGGAAACCGTTCCCAGAATTTTGAAACGTTGGAGGCAGTTAATATCTGTTGATATTTGAAATTCAAATCGAATAGATATTAAAACTTTTTAAAATTTAAAAGGCTGATAACCGCTATAGACGTCTGTGTGGACGTCTATAGGCCTATAGACGCTTACTGAGACGTCTGTAGTCTGATATATCAGTCATAGACATCTGCAGAGATGTCTATGCTGATATTGATCTATAGAAATGTTTTTGTTTTGAATCAAATCGATATTTTAGTTATCTCTTTAATTAAAGAGTTATCTAGTATTGAAATTTTAAAATCAGGATTGGATTCAAATCATTGAGATCAACTTTAAACTCAAAGAAAAATAAAAAGTCTTCAATTTGTTCGTTGTTTGACTTCTTCGATATTTTCCTTTGAAATGCTCTTTGATCTTTAGAATCGTTTGATATTACATTTGAGAATGCCAATTGCTTTTGTTATTGTTCTTTTGCTTGAATAATCCATTGTTTTAGCATTTTAACCGATCTGACATGGTTAGTAACATTTGATATATTTAAACATGGTATTGTAAAATAATCAAAACTAAAGAGAATGCGGTTCATAGGTCAACAAAATTATTCTTTCCGGAGAACTTGTCGATCTTAATATTGTGCGATACCATCTCTGTATTCGATCGGTATAAACAACACAAGCTCTGATATCAGTTTGTTAAGGATGATCGAGATAAACGCGGAAACATAGATCAAACAAATCGCAGAAAAAACAGAAAAGACTAACTCAAAGAGGCAGGGATTTTATGTGGAAACCAAAACGAGAAAAATCACGGGCAGCGACAGAGACCGTTTCACTATTTGTGGAGCATCACAGGATTTCTCTTCTCTCTTGATTTTCTCTTTCTCAAACCCTAAACAATGGGTTTCACATTTATAGTCTAAAATTAATCCTTAGAGATAAGTATAAGATTTAAATTTGGATCTAATCAAATATCCAATTTAAATCTTATCTCTAATAACTAATTTCGATTTATCTCTAATTAACAAATCCAAAAGCAAATAGAATTAGTATTATAAAATCAATCCCAACAAGAATGATAATGATGGATAACTTCTCTATCTTTTTTTTGTATTGATCAAGAGGAAAATGCCTCTACTTATAGTAAAAATATAATCAAATCAATTACAAATATATTTACAATATCTAATCATAGGCTAAATAAATTATATAATTCTCTTAATATGTATTCCCTTCTTGATATAGCTCTCTGATGTGCTGCCATAAATAGAGAAGAATATTTCTAAGCCAAATATGATACATTTATTGATAGAGCCTATAATTGATAATCAATCAATCATAATATCTTGTCCGATATAACCTCGTAATCAATCAAATATATTTCTATCAATCAAATATATTTTGTATCTTAACATCTCAATTCAATAAGACTAGTTTCTTTTTACTTTTTACCTTTTTCTTATTTCTCACAAAAGTGCTAAATTACAAGAATAAAACTGTAAGAATTTGTTGACGTACAATATTAGCAGACTTATTATTTCCGGATATGTTTTGCTCTTTGGTTTTAGAATTGAACATTACATACGGCAGCAAGAAAAAAATCTTCTTTTTTCTTGTAAACTCAAGTTCTGATCTACAAAAATTTGAAGGACATAAACTGAAGATTAGGATTATGACCAATCTCATTCTTATCATAGTTTTCACACTCTGCAACTTGGCTTGAGGTGGAAGAGGATAAACATCAAATTCGGCTGGCTCACTTGATCCTATGGGTGCCAAAATAACCCGATTCCAAATATTACAATGATTGGATATAATTTAATTGAGTAACAATGCTAATTGGATTGAAACGACCCGACGACCCGATAATTAATTGGATTATGCTAACTGGATTGAAACGACCCAACTTCAAGGGTCGATGTTTCAAAGCCCAGCTGTCATTCCGGTTCGAATCCGGCTAGGATTCACTTGAGGTGACCAGATTTGCATCAGACACGATCGAAATCTTTGTTTGTATGTACTTAGCTAAAATTTTAGATGACGATGATAATGACGGCGAAGAAGTAATAACTTAATTTGTATATTCCAACTATGATGCAATTATCTCATAAACTTAGCACCTATGTATCGTGTCATTCATCAACAATATACTCAGAGATGCAAAATCAAGATTAAAAGACCATGCTTCAAATCTTAGATGTAAACAATAAAGAAAATGTGATATAGAAGGAAACTCTCTCTTCTATGAGACTATGACAGTCAAAAGCCAACATATATTAAATTTTATTTAGTCTTAATATTTTTAACCCTGCTATTCTGAAAACATTCAATTGTATGAACAGTATTTAAAAATATGGAAAATCATTCAATATCTTTATTTTAGACGATGGAAATTTGGCATAAACGAAATCGGTTAGCAAAAAATAAAAATAAAAAGTTTTGTAGGATTACTTGAGTTTTCCTTCTTGATCTTTCATTGCTCTCATGAAAATGCGATGTTAGCAATTAGTTTGAGAACCGTCATACCTAATAAGAATAATGGAAAAATACCTTTGCATACCCAACTGTGTGTTTTCATTACCTTTCCCTTTCGGTTGTTGCTCCATATATTATCTTTCCTTTTTTTTTGGAACATGCCCGTGAGCCTAATCCATACACACAACATACGCTAGCACATAATACACATATGCATCCAGGATGCCCATGAGTTTGCCTCGAAAGCGGTAATTGTGGCCACTTCCCTTCCTGCGGATCATTCCATACTTTATCCCATGATAAAACGGGAAAGCTCTATTATCAACAAACTCAAAGTCGTTGGCCTAACAAGGGAAAAAAAAGAATATAAGAGCCACAAAATAGCTTGCTTAGCTTCCTTGCTGGACTATTATATCAAACGCAAATGTAGCATAACTCCAACTCAACAACAAATCTCTCCCACCAAATCTCTTGCTCATGTTTTATCCCCAGCAACCAACACCCAAATCCTCAAGTGTTCGCCAAATTTTTTGATGCAGAGTACGTAAAATATATATGACGTTTGGACCAAAACTGCAGGGCCAAACATGCAAATAACTGAATAACATTTGCTGATTTTAGAGCCCGTGTCTTTTGATCCGGACGTCAGAATCGTTATTTATCTTTATCGGAAATGATATCGAAAACCCTACAGAATGGCAGCATGTCTTCTTGCTGGCATTTTGGATTTTGAGTTCGTTTGGAGGGTTTATGTAGCTTTAAACTTTATTGCACAGATTTTGCAACTCCTAATTTAACTTTTATTTTGTTTATTTATTGTTCGCTCTGAAATTAGATCTGCACTAAAGACAAATTGATCAGCGCAACACTGTCTCTCTCGACGGATTGGTCGTCGTTTGAGGAAAGAGAGAACATTCTTCGTCTAAATAAAACTAATATACTCCTTGGTTGCATGGATAAAATTGATAAATAATACAGCAAAGATACTAGTCATCCAGCCATTATATTTCATTAATAAAATCGGGTTACAGTTACGTATGATTTGACGATAACAATAAACTCTCAAACCGTGGATCATGAGCTCGTTTTGAAGACCGAGTGTAAGAGCAGGAATGGACATCTAAATCTCCTATACAACGAGCCTCAAGTCGAATCATGATTCATCGGCTACATCGCTCGGCTTGCTCTCAATATCCGAGCGCAGGAATGGACGTCTAAATCGCTCGGTCGTTTATCACCAGATCTAGTGGGAACCGATCGTCTCGTCTAGACTGAGATTAATTTCAGAATCACAATACAAATGCAGGAATGGACGTATAAATCCCTTATGCTGTGACCACCAAGCTTGATGCGGTCGGAAGCCGAGATCGGTTTTATTATCATATATAAGAATAGGGATGGACGTCTGAACCTCTGATAGCCATAATAACAGCCTCGATTCGGCCATCGACGCTCTCGTCTATATCTCAATCGGCGCTATATGACTGTTGGCGGGCCGTAAGGAGGTTCGAGGGGCATCCCTTCATCTTCGTGCTTTGCTTTTTGTAGATCTACAGGAACATGGAGACATACCCAATCGAGAAGAGCTGGTCGTCTTAAGTCTCGACAGGACCTTGACGGAGATGGTGTTAGTCGTCGGGATCTAGGCTACATTAACTACGGTAGGATGGGTGTGAAACCTTATAACTTGGAAAATTGATAATTGATTGATTGATTGAGAGAGAGAGAGAGTCCTTTCTTTGTCTTGAACTCCGACTTTTATAAGACTAGGGTTTGTTAGGAACTCCGACTTATGTTTGATTTTGCCCCCCGAGCCATGTAACCTGTTGCTTCACTGCCCCTAAGTGCAGGCACGCAGTAGGTCATGTCTTGGGAACTAGCTTTGAGAGCAAAGCTGCTAAACACAAACTTGCCAGAGAGTCAAGCCGTTAAACCCGGCTTTTCTATGTGGCCGCACTAAGCCGTTAGACTCGGCTCTAGCCTTAAGTATCAATCCGGCTTTGTCTTCGAGCATCAGTCTATAAAACTTTGCTTCCGCCTTAGCCAACATATTCACGCGCTATAACGCATGTACAACATTCTCAATCTGTGTCGGCTGCCTAGGCTCAAAATCTGCTTCTATTGAGCCGCCACTTGAGCCACCATGATCTGCTTCTACTGAGAACATCACACGCATCATGAAGAAATTGAGCCGCCACTTGCTTGGTTAGATTTTCGAGATATTTCAGAGAACTTTTATTGGCTTTCCCTCGAGTAATGTGGCTCATCTCTTTGCTTCCCACAAGAGCACGAATGCAGTAGATTCTTAAATGGAGTGTCGGTTTTAAGATTCAAACCCTTAAACTCAGGTTTTTGTTCAGCATCAAACCGCCACCTCGGTTTTGCCTTCAAGCATGCATATTAACACTCCAAAGAGCATTATAGGGTTCCCAATCGATAATGGACATTATGCAGAGGCATTCCGATGAAACCCCACCGCTAGCACTTGAAATGCGCGAAGCCATTTGGGTCGGCTTAGTCCATGTCGGTCCGTATCGGCCGATATCAAACAACCCAAGTCTCTTAGCTCATTATTAATCATACCAACCAAACCTATTGGGTTGCCTCGTATCGACCTGTAGAGATCAATTTCCGATGCATCGCGTATAGCGGCATTTTAGTTTTGATGCATCTAGCCGTGCATGTTTTCCGACATGGTGTCTAGCATTAAGATATCGGCTTGAAACTTGCTCAAGATATTAGACATGGGAGTGAATAAATCTCGTTGTCATAAAAGATGAGAATGCTCTTCATCCCTACTAATGTCGTCAGTCTGGATTTGTTATTTGCTAATAGCGGAATCATCCGATAATTATTTAGAGAGATGATCTACATTGGACGATTGCACTGTAAATATCAGAGTAATCTTGCTTGTTGTCAAACACCGATGGGACGTCTTGGCTTGGATGAGATCATCTGTATCGGTTTGTGTCAGAGACGAAGTATAGCAAGCCGATGATAGTAAACTCCACTATGAGAGAATCGAAAAACATTGGCGGTTGTTTTGGGGAACTCAGAGCACCAATGACCTTTAGCTGAAATGAGGCCTACCAATAACACTCCCATGTATTGAAGACACCGAACTAAAAGAAATTAGCATTAGGGGCACCTGCATCTCTGAGCAATGCATCATCCATATAATATGGCTCGTAATTCAAAGCATCATTACCCTTGCCTGATTAATTCAAAGACCTAGCCATTTTTTTATGACATTATTCCACAATGGCTATTATAGGACATCAAGTCTTCACATAAATTACATGCTAAACATCAATGAACTTGATGTTTAAAGTACATGAAGCATGATATGTGCCTGATCTTCTCACAATCCTGAGTTATCACAGCCGTTACAGTTTCGGCCTTAGACATCACTCGAATTGATCTAGCATGGCTGCCAGTTCCTTGAACAAAATCATGTATGAAGATTAGGTGTATATGGTATTTAGTTCACTTCAGCGAAATTAAATATATCAGGTTTCAAGCTCATCCATCAGGCTTGCTAAATCGGCCTGTATCGGTCCGTGTCGGATGATATGAAATATACCACATATGGCGGCGTTGTATTGCTCTCTTTAATAAGCTTCCAGGATTATAGTTTCCCTGACCAGAAGCTTCATTTTCTTCTTTCCTTGTTGGATCATATTGCAGGTTCGCCAAATTTCGAAGGCAATTCGGCGGCATCAAGACTAACACCAAGGTCTGGCATATTCCAAGGCATCGCTGCTTCCATGCCCTCTTGGATGTCCCATGGATGACGAACAAAATGTAAAGTTCACGAATGCAATCTGATGTTTCAGCATGCTCGGTTATAATTAGCCAAAATTCAATCGGCAATGTAATACTGATCATTGAACTTCATCAATTGGTGATAGCATAATTATTATTGGAATCAGTCAAACGCCGCCTCGAGAAGCTACAAATGATAAGGAATAACCGGCCCCTGACTGTTCTAAAATCTTCTACAAAAGTGAGCCGGTACAAACTCGATCGAAACCATATATCCTATAGACCGACCATAGTTGTTAATTTAGCCAGTATCGGCACCGATGCACCGATTGAGATTTGTAGGCCGCTTTGTACCGGACCATATCGATCGCTACTACATACGCCGGCAAGATCTTGCTCTGATGCTTCAACATAGTATATATGTTGGCATCAGCAATGAATTAAGACCGAAGCAATCGACTTTAGAGCCATGTCCGTACTCTGATAGAGAGTAAATTGTACCTTTAAGTACGTTGGAGCCATACCCGTTGAAGCTCGTATCAACAATTCAACTACAGCACTCTGCATGCCTTCAAAGTATAATACCCATCATACACTTATTTTCTTCGAGATTTCTACCAACTCCTTAACCACAAAAGGAAAATCATTCGGCTATAAGGCCGAATGAATTTTTGCCACAACACTCTAGAGAGCATAATGGCATGTGACTTGCCTCCAGCTGTGTGGTTTCACTTAGCGGTCCTCAATCATGTTAAGCACAACTTATGAACTGATCCGAAATGGCATTTGCCATAATTTCTTCTGCATCGAACAAGCACAACCGCTAAATTTTTAGCAAGAAGCGTCTGATCGGTAACACTTGGGCTGCTCCAGGGACACAATCGTGTCTAATATTTAGATTACATGCTGTTCAGTCTTTGGCCTGCCCCTGCGCTATAGCCTAATCCGCAGCCTCAAACTCTGTAAAGGACACATTAGCATTATCACCGATGTATCCATGCTAACTAATACTTCGCGGTTCCACACCTTGAGACATCATGAAGCTAAATCGATAGCCGTTCTGCCAGAGATTCTAAAATCACTGTGCTTGACATCGGCTTGGCCTTAGCGGAACGGTTCTGTATCTTTGTTTTTTCCACCCATTGGAATGTGAAGCCGGATTCATCGCACCGCTAATTTGTCAAATCCCAAATATACGGCCTGCATTCAGAGGTGTTTCTGATCACATTCATCCTCATAAATCCTTTTTGGGACCTGGGCAGCTGCAGTCAACACAGGGTTTGAGGTGTTGGATGCCCCCACATACACAAGACAGCCCCGGGCTTCTCTACTGCTTCTGTGAATTCTCAATTTATACTTCGCAAAAAATATTTAGCCACCAAGCCTCGGACATGCATCGACTGCTATTACTTGAAAATAAAGCCGATCTACTGCTTGCACTTCCAATTTGTTAAATCCCGACTGGCATGCTCAATGCTCAATACTCGGCCATGTTCGTGTAGTCACATAAACGTATAGTGGCCAAATGAAAATATAGCAGGTCTCCATAAACATTATTGGCCTAAAGTTTTATGAGCATCAAAAACTTAAACCAAATGTTTAGAGAGCAAGATAATCCAATACCTTGAATTATGCAAAGCCATTTAGGTCGGCTTATTTCAGCCAGCATCGGTCCGAGTTTGTTCGTACACTGCATATGTCGGTGTCGGCTCTTTAGACTTTGCATGCCTTAAAGAATATGTTAGATGCGCCTCATATTCTATCCCCTCAGATTTCCTACTCGAAAATCCGGAGTTATCACGAAGCTACATGGAGATTTGATGTCATCTACAGGTCAGACGTCTGACAGTTTCAACTCCAGACGTTTGCCTCTGCTCTGTATGCACGAGCATACTTTGGGCAGACATATGCCTTGATGGGGTTCAGACGTCTGTCGAACGCTCTGTTCTTTTGGGAGACAAATCCAGGCGTCTGTCCATCTCTTGTTCAGACTGGTTTACGCTATGTTAGTTCGTGATTAAATACCAGACTGCCGATTCTTTCAGCAGACGCCTGCCGTATGTCTGGACCGGATATTTCCTTAGTTAGAAAATTAGTTTTTTGAGAAAAACTTTTGTATACTATATGTATAATAACTTATTCTAGATCTAGATCTGATAACTTTTGTTAATTAGAGAGAACTCATTGATAATTGTGAGAAATACAGGGTTTGAGAGCGATTTGTATTCTCCATCGAATTTTATGTAAGGTCAGCCGCATTCCGCGTGCGTGCGCAGCGGAAGCGGAACTGAACGGACAACAAAATTTTCCAAAGGGCACGATCGACCGTACGCCAAAAATTGTCCAAACACTAGTATCAAGCAAATATAAAAGAGCATAAGAAAGAGGAGAGAATGCTACAACCTTTGTAGCGTGTTTGGCTGATTCCGAAAGACCCCGTCTAGATCATGTGAACTTCCGGACGCTTCGGAACGTCGATCGCCTTACCGTAGATGATCCGCGTTGAAAACGGGCTGCCTGAACTCCAACTCCGTCGCCGGAAAAAGAAATTTCCTCCAAAGGCTTGCTAAGAGTAGAGGAATGTAATATGAATATTGGGTACCCTCTACTTTTCTCACTACCTCATCATGACAACATTTGCTATTTTTCAAGAGAGCAAAAGCATTCAAGCTTTGAGGAAGAAGAAGAAGTGTGATAGGTTGGAAAAATGAATTGATTAATCATCCATTTCATTTCCAACATGTCATAACAAAATGACACATACACTCTCCCACTCCCTCTCTCATGTGTATCACACACACAAGAGAAAGGGTGGACCCCACCATTAATTAAGTATAATAAATAATATAATACACACACACATTAATACACACACACATATATAAATGTATATTAATTTATACATAATATAAAATGGTGGGAATTAATATATATATATATATATATATATATATATATATATATATATATATATATATATATATATAATAAGTATTAGTACATGTATCCCATACACTATCACATACAAGAAATGTCATCAATAATTTCTCAGTATCATATACCGTATAGAGTGCGTGTATTATATACAGTATACAAGAAACCATATCATTTATACGATTATCAAGTCAACACTTGTCTTGATATTCCGACTTTTAAACCGGCTAGTATAACATCCATCCGATTAAATACGTATATCCAATATACATGTTTAATCGAACTCATGCATGTATCCCTATACACACGTCACATCGTATTTTGCCCGGGCAGGCACTTTCGTTGCGGGAGTCTAAAGACCTGTCAATACGCTGGCAGTAGGTTATACAGGATCACATCCGATTGAATCTGAAATACTTTCAGATTCAACCCCTTTTCGAATTAACCTACAAGCTCGTTGGTAGTACTAGCTGTACATAACGGCTAACCAGGTATAAGTGTAACGACTCTGAAATCACTGTACAGAATTTTCTTGTTATTGTACAGAAAAAAGTCTTACAGCATGTGTAAGAGTTAAAAGTTATTTTTGTTAAATAAAAACAAGAAGTAACTTGTAGCTCACTGGTAAAACCTCTATACTGCTGTGACATAGCCTGTGTTCGAATCCCATCAGACCCAATTAATTTTAAAGATTTTTCTTTTAAAATTTTTGGAAGCCCAAGAGTTGCACGTGCAATACACGGGGAAATGAAAAGTTTCAGAAAAATCAAACAGACGCAATGAGGTGTACACATCCAAATACCCACGTGGTACGAATCTCGAGGCAAGAGCTCAAGATCTGACCGCCCATTCTCCCCGTTTGGCTGGCGCCGACGGTCGATCTTGCCCCAATTTGCTCCGTGCTTTGCACACACATTTCTTCAACTCCCCTGCATTGTTTGATTTCCCTGCAATCAAATAGAGACCCTTCAATTCACCATTTAACATTTTTTAATGCTTTTTAATCCAAAATTTTAATTCTCAAACCCTAATTCTCCACTATAAATACCCCCATGCCCTAGCTCCCCTCTATTCTGAAAATTTCTTGCAAAACCACCTCAAAAGTTCCTAAGTGCAAGTGGAGTCAAATGAAGTTAGCAACCAAGCTCCTTCCGTCGAAAATATCACGACCCGAGAATTCGACTCGTGACCGGCACTTAACCACGCAACGTCTACAGGCGCAACGCGGCTAAGTAAGCCGAACCCAGAAATCAAAACCAATAAATATAGAGTGATTTAAAACATTTTGAAAAAAACAATCGTACATGTCCGAAAAACTTCCATTTATTTAGTAGAAATCCTTTTTAAATTCAATAGTTATAAGTTTTATAATTTTGGTAACATTTCCTTTTTAAAACATTAGCCCCGAAAGTCGGATAAAAGCAAGGTGTAGCAGAAATAACAAGTGACATGAATAAAGCATCACAATATGATATACGACGCCGTAGCGAAGAATACACAGTAAAACAAGGACAATATCATAAAAGATGAGACTGCATAAAGTAACGTCGGCTCACATGCGAGCTCGACCCCAGAATGTAAAATCATACATATCGTCCTCACAACTGTCTCTAAGTCAATACAGAAGGTAGATGGAGAGTACTAGATACATCAATATACAACTGAAATGATAACAGATACCGTACAAAACCCACCAAAACAGCAAAAGGGCTATCTCTGCTCAAAAGGGGTATCTGTGCCAAAAGATGCGGTAACAGCCGACCGTGACTACTCCCCAGGGCAATCTGCAAACACTGTGGCACAACGGGGGTGAGTTGCCAACTCGTGAATAGAGATAACATATAAAGGTAATCGCGAGCATGCACGTACAGCGCTACTCTAACAAATGCCAGCAGATGATATCAATGCGAGGTAAACAGCATGCATGGTAATAATGCAAGTCCTCTATCAGGTGATATGCTACAGGATGAGATGTGATAATGAATGCTGAGCATGGGGATATAGTATCTACATGAAGTATCGAGGTGGACTACATAAGTATGTATGCACCACAAATGCCAACATCTCAAACGCCGGTACTCCATCGGCCCTCATATCCTGTATATCCCTGAAAATCCCGAGTGCCCAACATCGGCACCCAAATATCATAAATACTCGTGTCTAGCATCGACACACAAAACATCCTGTATCGGGTCTCCGTCAGTCCGGGTCAGCCCTCTCTCAAGTATATACCGGGAATCCGTCAGTCCGGGTCATCCCTCTCTCAATATATCGGGCGTCCGTCGGTCCGGGTCAGCCCTCTATCAATCCATCGGGCATCCGTCAGTCCGGGTCAGCCCTCTATCAATCCATCGGGCATCCGTCAGTCCGGGTCAGCCCTCTATCAATCCGTGCCTCAAGCACCGAGAAAACACGAGGTGACGCCCCAAAATATCATAGCAAGGGAACCGGGTTTTTAAATGATTACTTATTTGAAAAGGCCACGGTTCCCAAATCCAGAAATCATATGAAATCCCAACAATAATACAAGTAACTGTGATGTGATAGGTGCATCAAATATGTATATCAAGTCATGTCACATAAGAATGAACTACAATGCAATGACCCACTGTGATATAGGTATCAAGTATAAAATTCCAAGTCATGTCAAGTATAGATGAGCTACAACAATGTACGACAGTATGATCATGGCAGTTCTATCAGTTCTAAGCAACACATATATATATATATATATATATATATATATATATATATATATATATAACAGGGAATGCAATATGCGATGACAATCCATGGTATGGTATATGCAGTATATAACAATAAGGTCCTATCAGCCCTGACGCATAACGCCATGCGGGCGATATCCCCGTAGATGTGAAATCTACTCACCGTGTCTCGCGCTAAGTGTATCCAACCACTTGCTTGCCCTTCTTTGCAGCGTCCGTCTCACTGGCTTGCGAACCTAGAATCACATAACATATATCACACATAAGCTCATTTCACAAAAACGCGACATTACGGTCCAACTAGACTCTCGTGTCGCAACCAATTGCGCGTGTGCGCGATACGCTAAAACGTGTAAGCACGCGCCACGAAACTACCCCGACGCGCCGCGATACGCAGAAACCCAAACCTACTCACGTATCACGCGTGTCGCGAAGGTTTAGAAAACGGCAAAATAGGTATTTGGTCCCAGATTTTCCTACAGTACTAAGATTACAAAAATATATATATCTACACACTAGAATACACCTACAGAACCCAAAAAAACCCAAAACCCCTCCCATCTGGCCGCAAATTGCGGCCAGAATGAGGATTTCGGCGGCCCACTGTAGCAGGTAGGGGGTCGGGTTAAAACCATGGTATCAGCACCTCACCACCACACTACGGTCCTCTCAAAATCATTCTGAACTCACAGGGTCAATAGCAGATCCAGAAAAACTCAATTTTGCACAAATACGACATTTGCAACAATTGTGAAACTGGTGGTATTTTAGCGTAATTGGGGTTCAGCTAAGTTAACATGGTCATAACAAACCTCAAGCATCCCACTGAAACCAATCTACACCTCATTAGCTCAAAGTTCACACTAAACACCCCATAACACACTAAAACGCACTAAAATCCACTATCCGATGCAAATCTACACTAACTAAGCTAACTAGGGAAGCAAGATAGGAAGTATACCTCATACTTAACCCTAGGAAGTTGGAGGAAGGTGAAGAAGAGAAGAGAAGAGGCTGCACTTGGTGCTGGAGCTGCTGCAGTTCACTGCTGCAGCTGCTGCAGTTCACTGCTGCTGATGCTTCTGCTCTCTGCTGCTGATGCTGCCTCTTGCTTCAGAGATTGCTGCTGTTGCTGTGTTTGCTGCTGCTGCTGCTGTTTGTTCTGGAGCTGGGGAAAGAGGTAAGTGTGTGGGTGTGTGTGTGAGTGTGAGGGTTATGAGAGAAACAAAGAAAGGAAATGAGAGGAAATAATTAGCTTCCAATTGTCAACCCCCCCTCTCTCTCATCATTAATGGCAAGCATGGGCTAAAGCCATGATGCACTCTCTCTCTCTCTCTCACACAAGTCAACACCCTCAATTCAAACTAAAGTGGCTACTTATCAACTAATAAAACCCACTTAAGACCCAAAAGACTTAATCCTATAATTAACCCACCATGGTTAATAATTATGGAATTAACTTGATTTAAAAATCCTAGTTTACATGCACATGTTTGTGCAAGCCTAATAAAATTTTGGAAAAATATTTATTAAATTAGGAAAAATATTTAAAACACAATTTGGTAAACTTTTTATTAAAAAACATTATTTAATTATAATAATACACTAACCCTTATCCTAAGGTGTTACAATCTCTCCCCCTTAAAGAAATTCGTCCCCGAATTTCAAAAATCTAACTAAGGTTACCTTCAAAAAGATGGGGATACGTCTTCATCATCTCGCTTTCGGTCTCCCAAGTGACCTCCTCACGGTTCTGACCACGCCAAAGTACTTTAACTGATGGAATGTCCTTCGATCTCAATTTCTTCACTTGTCGATCCAAGATCATCACCGGCTGCTCTGCATAGGAAAGGTCGCACTCAAGCTGGATCGTCGGATGCTGAATCGCATGCGAAGGATCATGAAGATATCTGCGGAGCATCGAGACATGGAATACGGGGTGCACGTCTGGAAAGCTGGGCGGAAGGGCTAACCGGTAAGCTACTGTACCGACACGCTCGAGGATCTCGAAGGGGCCCACATACCTGGGGCTAAGCTTCCCCTTCTTCCCAAACCTCATCACACCTTTCATTGGGGAGACCCTCAAGAAAACATGATCACCAACAGAAAACTCAAGTCTGCGTTGCCGACGGTCCGCATAAGATCTCTGCCTACTCTGGGCTGCTCTCATCCTATCGCGAATCAACTGGATCTTCGCTGTCGTCTCCTCAACGATCTGCGGCCCTAAGATACTGCCCTCACTGAGCTCTGTCCAACAAGTGGGCGACCTGCATCTCCTCCCATAAAGAGCCTCAAATGGTGCCATCTGAATGGTCTCCTGGTAGCTGTTATTGTAGGAGAACTCTACTAAGGGCAAATGATGATCCCAGCTACCTCCGAAATCTAGTGCACAAGCTCTGAGCATGTCCTCGAGAGTCTGGATGGTCCGCTCTGACTGTCCGTCGGTTTGCGGATGAAATGCCGTGCTGAAACTCAAGCGAGTGCCCAAAGCCTCCTGAAGCCTCTGCCATAGTCTACTGGTAAACTGGGTGCCTCTGTCGGACACAATGCACGTCGGTACTCCGTGTAGTCGCACTACCTCGTCAATATAGATCTGGGCATACTGAGTAAATCCGAAAGTCGTTTTCACCGGTAGGAAGTGAGCCGCTTTCGTCAAACGGTCCACGATCACCCAGATAGAGTCATACCCCCGACTAGTCCTGGGTAGACCCACAACGAAATCCATCGAAATCTGTTCCCATTTCCACTCCGGAATGGGTAACGGCTGTAGCTCTCCCGCGGGCCTCTGGTGCTCAGCCTTGACTTGCTGACACGTCAGGCATCTCGATACAAAATCTGCAATGTCCCTCTTCATTCCGTCCCACCAGTAAACATTTCTCATATTATGATACATCTTGGTGGAACCGGGATGGACGCTATATACCGATCGATGTGCCTCCTCAAGAATCTCGCGCCTCAGTCCCTCAGCATCTGGTACGCACAGTCTGACTCCAAACCGCAGTACTCCCTGATCATCGATCATGAACTCGGAAAATCTGCCCTGTCCAATCTGTGCCATGATCTCTGAACATCGGTCATCACTGAGCTGTGCCTCACGTATGCGATCGATCAACTGTGGGCGTGCACGGACATGCGCTATCTGTCCTCCAATCGACGTGAACTCGAACTGTACTCGACTGTCGCATAATATCTGCCAATCTGCGGATGACTGCTCCTGTACTGCGCTCAAACATGATAAACTACTCCCGGGCCTCCTGCTCAAAGCATCCGCCACCACATTTGCCTTGCCCGGGTGATATAAGATCTCGCAGTCGTAATCCTTCACTAACTCCATCCATCGACGCTGCCGAAGGTTCAGGTCCCGCTGCTAGAATATGTATTTCAAACTCTTGTGATCCGTAAATATCTGGCACGACTCGCCGTATAGGTAATGTCGCCAGATCTTAAGTGCGAAGACCACTGCTGCCATCTCCAAATCATGAGTGGGGTAGTTTTGTTCATGTCTCTTCAATTGTCGCGAAGCATACGCGATCACCCTATCATGCTGCATCAGAACGCATCCCAGCCCCACTCGAGAAGCATCACAAAAGACCACAAATCCGCCCGGTCCAGAAGGTAAAGATAACACCGGTGCCGTCGTCAGCTGAGTCCGTAACTGCTGAAAACTGTGCTCACACTCCTCCGTCCAATCGAAGGGAACTCCCTTCCGGGTCAACCCGGTCAACGGTGTAGCAATACGGGAGAAGTCCTGCACAAAACGCCTGTAGTAACCGGCCAATCCCAAAAAGCTGCGAATCTCCGTCACCGATGTGGGTCTAGGCAAACGCTGAACGGCCTCGATCTTCCTCGGGTCAACACATATACCGTCTCGTGAAATCACGTGACCCAAGAAGTCCACGCTGTCAAGCCAAAAAGCACACTTGGAGAATTTCGCATAAAGCTGGTGCTCCCTCAAGGTCTGCAATGTAATCCGCAGGTGCTGCTCGTGCTCCTCACTACTCCGGGAATACACCAAGATATCGTCAATGAAGACTATGATGAACAGATCCAAATAAGGCCGGAAAATACGGTTCATCAAGTCCATGAAGGCTGCTGGCGCATTGGTGAGTCCGAACGACATCACCAAGAACTCGTAATGGCCATAGCGCGTACGGAAAGCTGTCCGGGGAATGTCCTCCTGTCGAACCCGCAGCTGATGATAGCCCGATCGCAAATCGATCCTCGAAAAGTACCCTGCCCCCTGAAGCTGGTCGAACAAATCGTCGATACGCGGCAAAGGATACCTGTTCCGCACTATCACCCTATTCAGCTGGCGGTAGTCGATACAAAGACGCAAACTGCCATCCTTCTTCTTGACGAACAGGACTGGAGCACCCCACGGGGAAACACTGGGTCGAATAAGTCCCTTGTCCAGCAAATCTTGTAACTGACCCTTCAGCTCACGAAGTTCCGCCGGGGCCATCCGATAGGGCGGTATAGAAATAGGCCCCGAACCAGGAACCAAATCAATACAGAAAGAAATGTCACGCTCGGGCGGCAACCCAGGAAGCTCGTCAGGGAACACATCAGGAAACTCGCTAACAACCAGAACCTGATCCAATGGAACCTCTGTAGCGCGAGCATCGCAAACATAGGCGAGAAATCCCTGACATCCCTTCCTCAAAAGCTGTCCAGCGCGAAAAGAAGAAATCACACTGTGAGGGGCGGCACCACGGTCCCCCAACACAACAAAAACCGACTCGCCGGGGAAACAGAACCTAACTGTCTTCTCGCGGCAGTCCACAGAAGCATAGCACGTGGCTAACCAATCCATGCCCAAAAGAACGTCGAAGTCCAACATCTCCAGAAGGATCAAGTCGATAGGCAACTCTCTCTCGCCAATACAGACGATACAGGATCGGAACACGTGCCTAGCAACAAACGACTCTCCTACAGGAGTAGTCACCACAAGCGGCTGATCAAGCAAGCCGGACTCTCTACCCAAACTCGGCACAAAGTGCGTGGATACGTACGAGTGTGTGGATCCGGGATCGAACAATACATGCGCATCAACTGAACATACAGGGAGGATACCTGAAACCACTGCATTGGACGCCTGCGCGTCCTGATGTGTCAAAGCAAAAACCCTCGCCTGTCCACCACCTGTGACTGGCTGCCTTCTGCCTCGGTCACCTCGCCCTCTCTGAGCAACTCCTCCACGCCCACGACCTCGCTGTGTATGAGTCTGGCGCGGAGCAACGGTAGGTACGACAGGCAACGCTCTCTGGGGTGGTGAAGGTGGTAATGTGACATGCGGTGCTGTCGCCACTCTCCGGGGTAACTCAGGACAATCCCGTACACGGTGGTAAGAACTCCCACAGCGAAAACATCCTGACGACGGCCGCTGACCATCCTGGGAATAAGAACTGAATAACCGGCCTGTTAGTGTTTATGCCCTAGAAGGCCATTACTGTATCATACTAGCTTGTATATTACTTAATGGAAGCTTGGGATATTCACATGTATATAACAGTCTTGCTAAACATGGTAGTATGCTACTTGGTTTTTCTATCTTAATATGTGAGTGTACGTATTGATAGAGCTCTTAGGATCTTGCTTGTCTACCAGCGTTGTGATGGCAGTCACACTAGTGGGGGCTGGGTAGTCTACAAGCACATCCTTATTCAGGTCCCTGGTCGTTGGATTATCGAGACAGAGCATCGATACTCCGGAGTAGACTAGTGTGTACGCTTCTCATCCCAGTTGGGGAGATGGTCTGTCCCACAGCCGTCAGTACGTCGTACTGGAGATAGTATACAGGTGCTCGTTAGGTTACGGGTACACCGGACAGGACTCACAGGGAACTGTTGGTTGGTTTGATACCAGTCGTCAGTGAACAGTTCCCAAGTGACATGAGTACAGCGTAGTCCGCAGACTTGACACTGCTACTTCGCCTCGAGTGTGTCCCACTGTTCTTAGATTGCTACCCTACCACGGCTCAAAGGAGTCGTGCAAACAGGTAGCAGTTGGGTGCAGTCCCGAGCACTTGGAGGCAGTGGCGGTTAGACAGGATTCGTCCCTCCCGGTATTGGGAGTAGATATCGTGCTGTGTCAGAGAGCCATTACGCAAAGTCCCTGGCCAGGGCAAGCGAGATTTGCTGGTAGGTTCCAGTAGTTTCTCAGAGTGTAATGGGCTTCCCTCCGACACGACTTATACCGCTATTAGGGGACTGACGCTTGCCGCCCCCTAGGCCCGATATGCGATAGTCTTGGACGAACGGACAGGACTGTATGGAGATTGTCACATCAGACTCAGTAGGAGTTCGGATGGGTTTTCTCATCGGCCTTCTTATCGACAACTACCTGGGAACCGTTACGTACAGCTAGTGCCGCTTGCGGTCTGTGGTTAAACCTACTGTCAGCGTAGTAGTCGAGTCTCTAGAGTCCCACACAGAGAGTTTCCTACTCCAGGCGAAACGATATAGAGGTCGCATGGTTTTGCGACAAAGGGTTCGGACGCATACGTGCGTTTACGCACGTACGACTTTCGGACAGTTTTTACCAGTCGGCTTTGGTTTAAGCCAGTTACTGGTATCCGGTTATTGGATTTTTACAGTCTATAGTTTTTTCCGTATTTTTGCGGATTGGAGGGGCGTTCTCGTAATTGTACGAGAAGCTTCTAGAAGATGTGACTAAGGAGGTTACTTATGGATAAGAAAGTGAGTCATGAGGTGATTCATCATTATCATTAATTGCACCATAAATGATAATGACACATGCTTAATGAATCACCATTAGATATTTGTGAAGCATGCTTATTCATCACTCATTTTCTTTTGTTGATAAATGAGAATGCTTCATAATATATTATGATACACTCTCTCTCTTCTCATTATCTTATCTCACATTCTCTCTCCTCAAGCTCTCATCTTCAAGTGACTAATCCTTAATCCTCATGTGTTGAGATCAAAGGTTTAGTTAGACTTAAGCATCCATTACCTTCACTCTATATCATCCTTTCTTCTTTGATTAGCAATCAAAGTAGATTAGTTACCTCAAGTTAGAGGTGTAGCTTGGTGTTTTGCTCTCGGGTGGATCGTCTACTACCTAGAGAAGGTCGAGGAGAACAAAGGAGGACACAAAGACGAAGGACTAGTTTCGATAGGTATAATCCCTAATCACAAGTGATAAGATAATCTTTGTGTACGGTTATTTATAGTTTAGCTTCGATTTAAGCGGTTAGTCGATGTTCGTTCCTTAAACTTGATCGTTTTTGTAATTTCCGCCTCCCCACAAGTACTGGGGTGTACTACATCGACTTACAGTGGTATCAGAGCCTCGCTAAACACTAAATAACTTAATCGCAAATTTGTACGAATTTCGAACGGAAAAACGAAGCCGGAAAACCCTAAAAAATGCAAGTTTCTGTCGAATTTAAAACGATGTCAGAAAATTTTTCAGGTGAGCTCAGAGTGCTTGACATGACACCAGTAAAACACCCAAGAAAAACAGTCGACTGAATCGCCCAAATCGCCGCGGAACCGCGGCCTCAGCCTACTGAGTCGCCGCGTTTCCGCCGCCGAGTTGGCGAGTCAGGAGTCGATTTTTCTTCTGTTGCTTCTCTGTGAAATTTGGGGTTTTCTGGAATATTTAATATTTGCTCAGGTTACTGTTTAACAGAGCAGATTTTGGAGCAATATTGATGTTGTTTAATCGATCGAAATTGTACAGTATTTGCATATTGGATTATATCTGTGATTGTTTAATGTGTTCGTAAACCTCCCCCAACTGCTAGTATGTCGGTTGGCAGGGGGTTGCACATTTCTGAAATGGTTATATCTGTTTGTGCATATAAACTGTATTGGACTGTTGTGGTGTATAGCCGGGGTTAGCAATGGGTTATTGTTTAATTCATTTGTTGTAAATGTAATTTGTTGTAATATTATTTTTGCGGGGCACTTCCAGGTTGCGGTCGTAGCCACCGTTGTATTATTTCATTTTACTGTTTTTGCTCCTAGGACTGACCCAAGGTGGGGTACACAGACTGCCGGGTGGGTAGTTTGCCGTACCCGTAGGGGTCGAGGGTGGGGTAACGGCTATTCATCACAACTGTGTAATCTGTCTTTTCTTGCAGGCTCAAAAGAAATACGGATTGCTTGCAAATCCAATATTGTTTATCTGTGTTCTGGAATGAATATCATCGCGTCAGACGAATGTAAAATATCTATATTTATTGTAGCTATTTAGACGTCACTTATGTTTTACACCCGCGCTAGCCCAGCCCCCGCTCTGTCGTTAGTTAAGTAACCTAACGGGTGATGATGGGACCCCGTGGCGAATGCGGATGGCATAAGGACGTTGTATTTTCGTTGTTTTCTGCAATGATAGGTTAATGATGGGACGCATTATCTATAATGCAAAGTAAAACAAACCAAAGTTTAAATCGTTGGAACAATTTAAAAGAAACCACTCGGTTATTTTTAAAACAGATATTTTTAAATGCGGAGATTTAACCACTCCTTTTAAAAGCTATCAGGTTCCTTCGGTTATATCAAGTTCTCTACGTTCACGGTTTCGCCAAAACCATTCGTAGCCCTCCGTCATTTCATCTGGGTATTCAGTAGTATTCAAGCTATGTATTTTGACCTAACGCCAAGGCATAGTGTTTGGTAGCTGCTGGATATTCATTTGTTGCATAGATAGATGAGTTAGTTTGGGACAGTCGTATTATCATTTTGGCCGAACGTCAAGGATATATACGGATGGGTTCAAATTGACAAGATAATGATGGGTAGAACTTGACATGTGACTTATGACATTTTGACCTAACGCCAAGGTCATAAGAGCATGGGGCAAAAACTTATATCGGGAATTTCTAAAGAAACTGAAATTTGCAAAGAGATGCATACCATTTGGAGTTTGATGAATGTTGGTAGGATTCCTTCAACATTATCATACGATGATATTAAGATCCCGATCCTACTGTGAGTATATGATACTTATCAGGATATTCGTCACTTAACGATCAATGCTATAAACCTAGTAGGTGTCCAGAAAAGTGTCAGCGGGGTTACGCCCCCAGAGAAAAGAGGTTATTTAATTAAGGAACTTCGCGAAAGCGTTGGAAAACCTCCCTCGAAGTATCGACACCGGCCTGGCTGAACGGTTAAGCAAGTATTGTACGGTGAGAATAGTCTTGGCTAATTCTTCTTTTATGGTTTGAGGAAGGATTCGAGAAACAGTGGGAGCCATCCAGTTTAGATAAACTAAAAACCACTCTAAACTTGCAAGAGCATCATGCTAAAGAGTTTTTCTTCTCTCTCTCCTAATTGCAGCGACCCTGAAAATGATTGGACTTAAGTTACTTTTAGAGAAAAATATACTGACGGGGCCAAACTATAAAGATTGGCTGCGGAATGTCAAAATGGCTTTGACCTATGACAAACTGGGGTACGTCCTCACCGCTACGGCACCTGCTGTCCCTGGTCCCAAATCCAGCAATGCGGATAAGGAAATCCGCAAAACCTTGGATTTAGATTGCGCGAGAGCCAAGTGCATCGTGCTTGCCTCGATGAACAATGAACATCAGAGGAGGCACGAGGATATGTCCCTAGATGGCATATTTCTCCATACAAAGGAACTTTATGGAGAGCAATCTCGTATAGCAAGATACGAGACCTCTAAGAACTTGTTTCGAGCGAGGTTGGCTGCCGGGTCATCGGTAGGTGAACATGTCCTACAGATGATCAGCTATATTGAAGAGCTCGCAGACCTTGGGACGACTTTGGATAATGAGCTCTATACAGACCTTATTCTCCAGTCCCTTCCTCACACCTACGCCCAGTTTATCCTGAACTTCAACCTTCAAAGAAAAGAAGTTGAACTTCCGGAACTCCTGAACATGTTAAGGAGTGCAGAGGGCACCTTGAAGACATCAAGGGAAACACCCGCTATGTTTGTTGGCGGTTCATCTTCTTCCGGGTCCAAGGCTAGGGCCAAAGGAAGGAAGAAGAAGGCCGCACCCAGACCTAGAGGAGGTGTTAGTAAGGTGGGAGGGAAGGGAAAGAAAAAGAAAGCAGTACCGATAGTTGGCCAGGATGAGTGCTTCCATTGTCACAGGAAAGGGCACTGGAAGAAGGATTGCAAGGCGTGGAACGCCAAGAACCAGGAACCGAAGCAAGCTGTGGCTTCGACTTCAGGTGTGTTTGTAATTGAGAATTGTCTGTCGATCAACTCTACTTCCTGGGTATTGGATACCAGATCAGGATCTCATATTTGCAATTCATTGCAGGCACTGAGAAACCGTAGAGTGCTGAAGGAAGGTGATATGATCCTCAGGGTTGCTAACGGAGCTAGCGTGGGAGCTGCGTCCGTCGGGGATTATCACCTAGGATTGACGAGTGGACACATTTTGGTTTTACATAACTGTTATTTTGTACCCAGCTTAACGTGTAATATCATATCAGTTTCCTTGTTATCAAATAAAGGTTATGATTTCACGTTTGTAAGAGATGTTGTCAACATCCACCTTAATCATGGTTTGATTGGGTCCGGTACTCTAAATAACGGCATATATGTTTTAAACCAACTCCAAATTTTCAATGTCCAGAACACACTAAAAAGAAAGTCTCCAGATTTGAATAAAGCTTTCTTATGGCATTGTAGACTGGGTCACATCAATGAGAGAAGATTGACTAAGTTGCATAGAGAAGGATATTTGGACTCGTTCAAATATCAATCATATGACACTTGTCAATCTTGTCTCAAAGGAAAGATGACAAAGACTCCATTCACTGGACAAGGAGTAAGAGCGAGCGAGCTCTTAGGACTCATACACAGCGATGTATGTGGTCCAATGTCTACACATGCGAGAGGTGGTTTTTCCTATTTCATTACTTTCACGGATGATTACTCAAGATACGGATTCATTTATCTGATGAAACATAAATCCGAAGCTTTTGAGAAATTCCAAGAGTATAAGAATGAAGTAGAAAACCAGACCGGCAAAAGTATTAAGACACTAAGATCTGATCGAGGTGGAGAATACTTAAGTGCCGAGTTCCTAGGTTACCTAAAAGAGAAAGGAATTCTCTCTCAGCTTACTCCTCCATACACTCCACAGCATAACGGTGTATCGGAGAGACAGAATCGAACCCTATTGGATATGGTACGATCCATGATGAGTAATGCTGAGTTACCGCGATCTTTCTGGGGACATGCGCTAGAATCAGCGGCATATCTTTTGAACATGGTACCTACCAAGACTGTGCCTACCACTCCATATCAGATGTGGAGTGGGAAGAAACCCCATCTACAGTATATAAAGATTTGGGGATGTCCAGCTATTGTTAAAAAGCAGCATGTGGACAAGCTCGAGGCACGATCAGTAAAGTGTTTGTTTGTGGGATATCCAAAGCACTCCAGGGGATATCTATTCTATTACGCAGAGGAACAAAAGGTATTTGTTTCTCGTAATGCCCATTTTCTAGAACATCAGTTTTTAGAAAAGGAATCAAGTGGGAGCGAAATAGAACTAGAAGAAATTCCAGAACCACAAACTGCTACTGAAAGTTTGGTAGAACCAGAGGTTCAAGAAGAACAGAACATTCCCGCACCACTCCGCAGGAGTAGTAGGCCGTCTCATCCGTCTGAGAGATACTACGGTTTTCTCATAGACGGGGATAGAGAGGATTGCATCATAGATGATGATGAACCTACTGACTTCCAGCAGGCCATCCAGAGCGGCGACTCGGTACGATGGCTAGATGCAATGCGGACCGAGATGGATTCCATGTACACCAACAAAGTATGGACTTTGGACTTTGCTCCAGATGGGGTAAAACCCATAGGATGCAAATGGATCTTCAAGAAAAAGATTGGTGTAGATGGACAGGTGGAAACCTATAAGGCTAGACTTGTTGCAAAGGGTTTTCGTCAAAGACCTGGTTTGGACTATGACGAAACCTTTTCTCCAGTGGCTATGCTCAAATCCATTCGGGTTCTTCTTGCTATTGCTGCCTTCCATGATTATGAAATCTGGCAGATGGACGTAAAGACGGCTTTTCTGAATGGAAATTTAGAAGAGAGCGTCTATATGGATCAGCCAGAGGGTTTCAATCAGAGTGGGAGCAGCGGGAAAGTATGCAAGCTGCTTAAGTCCATTTACGGACTAAAGCAGGCATCGCGGAGTTGGAACATCTGTTTTGATGAGACAGTCAAAGAATATGACTTTATCAAAAATCCAGATGAACCGTGCATATATAGTAAAGTTGTGGCCAGAAGTGTCGTATTCCTCGTCTTGTACGTGGATGACATTCTATTGATAGGAAATGACATTCCTATGCTACAATCTGTCAAAGGATTCTTGTCACACAGGTTCTCCATGAAAGACCTGGGTGATGCCTCTTACATTCTGGGGATCCGGATCTATCGTGATAGATCCAAGAGGATGTTGGGACTTTCGCAGTCCAGGTATATCGACACTGTACTGAAAAGATTCAGTATGGAAGATTCTAAGCGCGGTAATCTACCGGCTTGTCACGGAATCACCCTCTCCAAAGAGATGTCTCCCAAGACTGATTTGGAAAGGGAACGCATGTCTATTATACCCTACGCTTCTGCGGTAGGCTCTATAATGTATGCGATGTTGTGTACCAGACCAGATGTAGCTTACGCACTAAGCGTGGTAAGCCGGTATCAGTCAGACCCAGGGGAGAAACACTGGATAGCAGTAAAGAACATTCTCAAGTACCTGAGGAGGACTAAGGAGATGTTCTTGGTTTACGGCGGAAAAGACCTCAGGTTGGAGGCCTTTGCTGATTCCGGCTTCCAGAGTGATAAGGACGATTCCAAGTCCATGTCGGGTTATGTCTTTACCCTCAATGGAGGGACGGTGTGCTGGAAGAGCACCAAGCAGGACACCGTTGCTGACTCGACGATGGAAGCGGAGTATATAGCTGCTTGCGATGCCGCAAAAGAAGCAGTCTGGATGAAGAAGTTCCTAACAGAACTTCAGGTGGTTCCTACCATAGTTGATCCAATACCTCTGTATTGCGACAACAACGGAGCTATAGCTTTAGCGAAGGAACCAAGGTCCCATCAGAAGTCCAGACACATCTTGAGGCGGTATCACCTGATCAGGGAGATCATTGATCGTCAGGAGATCGAGGTTCGGAGAGTTGCTTCAGAAGAGAACATTGCTGATCCATTCACAAAGGCCCTTCCTCAGATTCAGTTCGAGCGGCTACTCGAGATCATCGGTCTTCGATACGCCAGTACATGGCCCTAGTGCAAGTGGGAGATTGTTAGTGTTTATGCCCTAGAAGGCCATTACTGTATCATACTAGCTTGTATATTACTTAATGGAAGCTTGGGATATTCACATGTATATAACAGTCTTGCTAAACATGGTAGTATGCTACTTGGTTTTTCTATCTTAATATGTGAGTGTACGTATTGATAGAGCTCTTAGGATCTTGCTTGTCTACCAGCGTTGTGATGGCAGTCACACTAGTGGGGGCTGGGTAGTCTACAAGCACATCCTTATTCAGGTCCCTGGTCGTTGGATTATCGAGACAGAGCATCGATACTCCGGAGTAGACTAGTGTGTACGCTTCTCATCCCAGTTGGGGAGATGGTCTGTCCCACAGCCGTCAGTACGTCGTACTGGAGATAGTATACAAGTGCTCGTTAGGTTACGGGTACACCGGACAGGACTCACAGGGAACTGTTGGTTGGTTTGATACCAGTCGTCAGTGAACAGTTCCCAAGTGACATGAGTACAGCGTAGTCCGCAGACTTGACACTGCTACTTCGCCTCGAGTGTGTCCCACTGTTCTTAGATTGCTACCCTACCACGGCTCAAAGGAGTCGTGCAAACAGGTAGCAGTTGGGTGCAGTCCCGAGCACTTGGAGGCAGTGGCGGTTAGACAGGATTCGTCCCTCCCGGTATTGGGAGTAGATATCGTGCTGTGTCAGAGAGCCATTACGCAAAGTCCCTGGCCAGGGCAAGCGAGATTTGCTGGTAGGTTCCAGTAGTTTCTCAGAGTGTAATGGGCTTCCCTCCGACACGACTTATACCGCTATTAGGGGACTGACGCTTGTCGCCCCCCTAGGCCCGATATGCGATAGTCTTGGACGAACGGACCGGACTGTATGGAGATTGTCACATCAGACTCAGTAGGAGTTCGGATGGGTTTTCTCATCGGCCTTCTTATCGACAACTACCTGGGAACCGTTACGTACAGCTAGTGCCGCTTGCGGTCTGTGGTTAAACCCACTGCCAGCGTAGTAGTCGAGTCTCTAGAGTCCCACACAGAGAGTTTCCTACTCCAGGCGAAACGATATAGAGGTCGCATGGTTTTGCGACAAAGGGTTCGGACGCATACGTGCGTTTACGCACGTACGACTTTCGGACAGTTTTTACCAGTCGGCTTTGGTTTAAGCCAGTTACTGGTATCCGGTTATTGGATTTTTACAGTCTATAGTTTTTTCCGTATTTTTGCGGATTGGAGGGGCGTTCTCGTAATTGTACGAGAAGCTTCTAGAAGATGTGACTAAGGAGGTTACTTATGGATAAGAAAGTGAGTCATGAGGTGATTCATCATTATCATTAATTGCACCATAAATGATAATGACACATGCTTAATGAATCACCATTAGATATTTGTGAAGCATGCTTATTCATCACTCATTTTCTTTTGTTGATAAATGAGAATGCTTCATAATATATTATGATACACTCTCTCTCTTCTCATTATCTTATCTCACATTCTCTCTCCTCAAGCTCTCATCTTCAAGTGACTAATCCTTAATCCTCATGTGTTGAGATCAAAGGTTTAGTTAGACTTAAGCATCCATTACCTTCACTCTATATCATCCTTTCTTCTTTGATTAGCAATCAAAGTAGATTAGTTACCTCAAGTTAGAGGTGTAGCTTGGTGTTTTGCTCTCGGGTGGATCGTCTACTACCTAGAGAAGGCGAGGAGAACAAAGGAGGACACAAAGACGAAGGACTAGTTTCGATAGGTATAATCCCTAATCACAAGTGATAAGATAATCTTTGTGTACGGTTATTTATAGTTTAGCTTCGATTTAAGCGGTTAGTCGATGTTCGTTCCTTAAACTTGATCGTTTTTGTAATTTCCGCCTCCCCACAAGTACTGGGGTGTACTACATCGACTGTCGCCTCTCTCCGGGATAACTCAGGACAATCCCGTACACGGTGGTAAGAACTCCCACAGCGAAAACATCCTGACGACGGCCGCTGACCATCCTGGGAATAAGAACTGAATAACCGTCCCCGCCCTGAATCTCTGCTGCCTGCAATACGTCTATCACGGCGCCGAAAAGGCTGTCTCTGTGCTGAAGTATCCGCATGAGCTCTCTTCGGCTCTGGAAGTGCCGAAGTCTCAACAAGGTGCTCCTCGACCACTAGGGCTACGTCTACAGCTGCTGCGTAGGTCTCGTAGTGCTGCGCGCTGATCGCGAGGAACACTGGTGAAAGCAAGCCTCGAATCCTTTCTCTTTTAGGTAAAGCCGATACACCGTTATGCTGTGGTGATTACAGCATAACGGTGTAAGGTCAGCCGCATTCCGCGTGCGTGCGCAGCGGAAGCGGAACTGAACGGACAACAAAATTTTCCAAAGGGCACGATCGACCGTACGCCAAAAATTGTCCAAACACTAGTATCAAGCAAATATAAAAGAGCATAAGAAAGAGGAGAGAATGCTACAACCTTTGTAGCGTGTTTGGCTGATTCCGAAAGACCCCGTCTAGATCATGTGAACTTCCGGACGCTTCGGAACGTCGATCGCCTTACCGTAGATGATCCGCATTGAAAACGGGCTGCCTGAACTCCAACTCCGTCGCCGGAAAAAGAAATTTCCTCCAAAGGCTTGCTAAGAGTAGAGGAATGTAATATGAATATTGGGTACTCTCTACTTTTTTCACTACCTCATCATGACAACATTTGCTATTTTTCAAGAGAGCAAAAGCATTCAAGCTTTGAGGAAGAAGAAGTGTGATAGGTTGGAAAAATGAATTGATTAATCATCCATTTCATTTCCAACATGTCATAACAAAATGACACATACACTCTCCCACTCCCTCTCTCATGTGTATCACACACACAAGAGAAAGGGTGGACCCCACCATTAATTAAGTATAATAAATAATATAATACACACACACATTAATACACACAAACATATATAAATGTATATTAATTTATACATAATATAAAATGGTGGGAATTAATATATATATATATATATATATAATAAGTATTAGTACATGTATCCCATACACTATCACATACAAGAAATGTCATCAATAATTTCTCAGTATCATATACCGTATAGAGTGCGTGTATTATATACAGTATACAAGAAACCACATCATTTATACGATTATCAAGTCAACACTTGTCTTGATATTCCGACTTTTAAACCGGCTAGTATAACATCCATCCGATTAAATACGTATATCCAATATACATGTTTAATCGAACTCATGCATGTATCCCTATACACACGTCACATCGTATTTTGCCCGGGCAGGCACTTTCGTTGCGGGAGTCTAAAGACCTGTCAATACGCTGGCAGTAGGTTATACAGGATCACATCCGATTGAATCTGAAACACTTTCAGATTCAACCCCTTTTCGAATTAACCTACAAGCTCGTCGGTAGTACTAGCTGTACATAACGGCTAACCAGGTATAAGTGTAACGACTCTGAAATCACTGTACAGAATTTTCTTGTTATTGTACAGAAAAAAGTCTTACAGCATGTGTAAGAGTTAAAAGTTATTTTTGTTAAATAAAAACAAGAAGTAACTTGTAGCTCACTGGTAAAACCTCTATACTGCTGTGACATAGCCTGTGTTCGAATCCCATCAGACCCAATTAATTTTAAAGATTTTTCTTTTAAAATTTTTGGAAGCCCAAGAGTTGCACGTGCAATACACGGGGAAATGAAAAGTTTCAGAAAAATCAAACAGACGCAATGAGGTGTACACATCCAAATACCCACGTGGTACGAATCTCGAGGCAAGAGCTCAAGATCTGACCGCCCATTCTCCCCGTTTGGCTGGCGCCGACGGTCGATCTTGCCCCAATTTGCTCCGTGCTTTGCACACACATTTCTTCAACTCCCCTGCATTGTTTGATTTCCCTGCAATCAAATAGAGACCCTTCAATTCACCATTTAACATTTTTTTAATGCTTTTTAATCCAAAATTTTAATTCTCAAACCCTAATTCTCCACTATAAATACCCCCATGCCCTAGCTCCCCTCTATTCTGAAAATTTCTTGCAAAACCACCTCAAAAGTTCCTAAGTGCAAGTGGAGTCAAATGAAGTTAGCAACCAAGCTCCTTCCGTCGAAAATATCACGACCCGAGAATTCGACTCGTGACCGGCACTTAACCACGCAACGTCTACAGGCGCAACGCGGCTAAGTAAGCCGAACCCAGAAATCAAAACCAATAAATATAGAGTGATTTAAAACATTTTGAAAAAAACAATCGTACATGTCCGAAAAACTTCCATTTATTTAGTAGAAATCCTTTTTAAATTCAATAGTTATAAGTTTTATAATTTTGGTAACATTTCCTTTTTAAAACATTAGCCCCGAAAGTCGGATAAAAGCAAGGTGTAGCAGAAATAACAAGTGACATGAATAAAGCATCACAATATGATATACGACGCCGTAGCGAAGAATACACAGTAAAACAAGGACAATATCATAAAAGATGAGACTGCATAAAGTAACGTCGGCTCACATGCGAGCTCGACCCCAGAATGTAAAATCATACATATCGTCCTCACAACTGTCTCTAAGTCAATACAGAAGGTAGATGGAGAGTACTAGATACATCAATATACAACTGAAATGATAACAGATACCGTACAAAACCCACCAAAACAGCAAAAGGGCTATCTCTGCTCAAAAGGGGTATCTGTGCCAAAAGATGCGGTAACAGCCAGCCGTGACTACTCCCCAGGGCAATCTGCAAACACTGTGGCACAATGGGGGTGAGTTGCCAACTCATGAATAGAGATAACATATAAAGGTAATCGCGAGCATGCACGTACAGCGCTACTCTAACAAATGCCAGCAGATGATATCAATGCGAGGTAAACAGCATGCATGGTAATAATGCAAGTCCTCTATCAGGTGATATGCTACAGGATGAGATGTGATAATGAATGCTGAGCATGGGGATATAGTATCTACATGAAGTATCGAGGTGGACTACATAAGTATGTATGCACCACAAATGCCAACATCTCAAACGCTGGTACTCCATCGGCCCTCATATCCTGTATATCCCTGAAAATCCCGAGTGCCCAACATCGGCACCCAAATATCATAAATACTCGTGTCTAGCATCGACACGCAAAACATCCTGTATCGGGTCTCCGTCAGTCCGGGTCAGCCCTCTCTCAAGTATATACCGGGAATCCGTCAGTCCGGGTCATCCCTCTCTCAATATATCGGGCGTCCGTCGGTCCGGGTCAGCCCTCTATCAATCCATCGGGCATCCGTCAGTCCGGGTCAGCCCTCTATCAATCCATCGGGCATCCGTCAGTCCGGGTCAGCCCTCTATCAATCCGTGCCTCAAGCACCGAGAAAACACGAGGTGACGCCCCAAAATATCATAGCAAGGGAACCGGGTTTTTAAATGATTACTTATTTGAAAAGGCCACGGTTCCCAAATCCAGAAATCATATGAAATCCCAACAATAATACAAGTAACTGTGATGTGATAGGTGCATCAAATATGTATATCAAGTCATGTCACATAAGAATGAACTACAATGCAATGACCCACTGTGATATAGGTATCAAGTATAAAATTCCAAGTCATGTCAAGTATAGATGAGCTACAACAATGTACGACAGTATGATCATGGAAGTTCTATCAGTTCTAAGCAACACACATATATATATATATATATATATATATATATATATATATATATATAACAGGGAATGCAATATGCGATGACAATCCATGGTATGGTATATGCAGTATATAACAATAAGGTCCTATCAGCCCTGACGCATAACGCCATGCGGGCGATATCCCCGTAGATGTGAAATCTACTCACCGTGTCTCGCGCTAAGTGTATCCAACCACTTGCTTGCCCTTCTTTGCAGCGTCCGTCTCACTGGCTTGCGAACCTAGAATCACATAACATATATCACACATAAGCTCATTTCACAAAAACGCGACATTACGGTCCAACTAGACTCTCGTGTCGCAACCAATTGCGCGTGTGCGCGATACGCTAAAACGTGTAAGCACGCGCTACGAAACTACCCCGACGCGCCGCGATACGCAGAAACCCAAACCTACTCACGTATCACGCGTGTCGCGAAGGTTTAGAAAACGGCAAAATAGGTATTTGGTCCCAGATTTTCCTACAGTACTAAGATTACAAAAATATATATATCAAAGGACCCTACACACTAGAATACACCTACAGAACCCAAAAAAACCCAAAACCCCTCCCATCTGGCCGCAAATTGCGGCCAGAATGAGGATTTCGGCGGCCCACTGTAGCAGGTAGGGGGTCGGGTTAAAACCATGGTATCAGCACCTCACCACCACACTACGGTCCTCTCAAAATCATTCTGAACTCACAGGGTCAATAGCAGATCCAGAAAAACTCAATTTTGCACAAATACGACATTTGCAACAATTGTGAAACTGGTGGTATTTTAGCGTAATTGGGGTTCAGCTAAGTTAACATGGTCATAACAAACCTCAAGCATCCCACTGAAACCAATCTACACCTCATTAGCTCAAAGTTCACACTAAACACCCCATAACACACTAAAACGCACTAAAATCCACTATCCGATGCAAATCTACACTAACTAAGCTAACTAGGGAAGCAAGATAGGAAGTATACCTCATACTTAACCCTAGGAAGCTGGAGGAAGGTGAAGAAGAGAAGAGAAGAGGCTGCACTTGGTGCTGGAGCTGCTGCAGTTCACTGCTGCTGATGCTTCTGCTCTCTGCTGCTGATGCTGCCTCTTGCTTCAGAGATTGCTGCTGTTGCTGTGTTTGCTGCTGCTGCTGCTGTTTGTTCTGGAGCTGGGGAAAGAGGTAAGTGTGTGGGTGTGTGTGTGAGTGTGAGGGTTATGAGAGAAACAAAGAAAGGAAATGAGAGGAAATAATTAGCTTCCAATTGTCAACCCCCCCTCTCTCTCATCATTAATGGCAAGCATGGGCTAAAGCCATGATGCACTCTCTCTCTCTCTCACACAAGTCAACACCCTCAATTCAAACTAAAGTGGCTACTTATCAACTAATAAAACCCACTTAAGACCCAAAAGACTTAATCCTATAATTAACCCACCATGGTTAATAATTATGGAATTAACTTGATTTAAAAATCCTAGTTTACATGCACATGTTTGTGCAAGCCTAATAAAATTTTGGAAAAATATTTATTAAATTAGGAAAAATATTTAAAACACAATTTGGTAAACTTTTTATTAAAAAACATTATTTAATTATAATAATACATTAACCCTTATCCTAAGGTGTTACAGAAAATCGAAGCCGTTTCCGGAGCTCCCGCGACGCCACGAAACCCCCTTTCTTCTTCCTTACCTTTTCTTGATATTACCAAACCGTAAGTTCCCCTCATCTCTTCTTCTTTTCATCTCAATTTATTTTCTAAAAAAATATCGGTAAAGTGGAGTTACTCCCGATACTTTTTTTTAACTTGAAACTCCCTTTTCCTTTATACCTTAGTCAAACTAAGTTTACCACCCTATTTGTAACTTTAATTATAAACGTTTAGCTTCAAGTTTAACCAAAAGTCTCATGTGAAACAAACATAAACGAACTTTTTCATTAAAATACCTTGAACTTTAGTATAAACCTCTTTTCGATAATTATTTAAATAATACATTTAGGAAAACTTCATAGGGTAACGACTTACCCCACACGCACACTTTGGTTTCATAACACGATATATATATATATATATATATATATATATATATATATATATATATATATATATGGTCCAAAGAATAACTTTTACAATAAAATACTACATCTTTTCAAAAACGGGTTTATTTTAAAAGCTGTATTTTGTAATTCTAGGAAAATACGCATCTACAACTCTCATTAGGGGACCCGCTAATGGATGGTGCGGATTATCGCATATTCTTGGGATAGTAGAGCGAGATGCAGAACTCCTCACGGAGTATTCGATCTCGAAAGGAAATAAAATACGGTTTTTAAGAAATGCGACTTTTCTAAATAAAACTAATTTTTTAAAATTATATAAAAATCATAAATCCGTATTTTCAATAAAATAAATTAAGAAACTATATTTTTAAAATGAAAGATTAGAATTTTTAATAAAATATAACCAAGTTTCTAAAAGTAGTAGTATTTACAAAAGCACCATAAATTTTCAAAAAGCTAAGTTTTATCACCAAAACACCACAACAATTAAAATACATGTTCATGAAAACCCTAAATAATACAAATCACCCTCGAGCTTTATTTTTAAACTATATTAAAATATTTTTCATACAACCCCCTTGAGATATGCAAAACAATATTTTAAGGACTCTAGTTTAATATAGGCTTAAGCGGGATCAATTCTTTTGAGCCCCAGGGAGCCGGAGAAAGTGAGTGCTTGTCTATTCAGGTTAGACAACTTAATGGAGTTATCAATTGCAATTGTCTTAGAAAAATACACAAATCCTGCCGTCCATGTGCAGCAGTTGCCGATTACTCCCGTATCTAAGAAAGTCAAGAGTTAAATCCGTTTATAAGTGTCTGACTCAATCTGAGTCCAAAGTCAAACCAGAATCCAAAATTAAACACGAACTTGAATACTTGATCATGAACCTGAATACTCGAATTCAAACATCAAACTCAAACTTTTATACTTGACTCGACTTGACCGGTCCATGGTTATAACATGACATGAACTCGACATGACAACCTGAACACATGATTACATCCTGAACATGAACCTGACATTTTATATCCATGGATTCGGCCAAGACCTATAATCTTAATCTATACAATACCATACGCGGGGATAAAGTGGTAGATTGGTACGGAACGTATATCGTGGCACGGGAGGTCACTTAAAAGATACCTACATGAATTCATGTGACATTGTCCCGTGGGTTATGACAGGGCCTTGTACTACATGTAACCATAATCCACGGGGTAAGACGAACTCCTCTCGTATACATGAATACCTTTCTTATCAAATTATAAATAACTACGTCAGAATAACTATCATATACAATTTTACCCGTCCTTTGTTCTTTTAGTTTCTATTCACAAGATATACTATTCTCTCTTGTTTCTTTTGGGACTTACTGAGCGTTAGTTCGCTGACGACATTCCTCTTTGTTTTTCTTTCCTTGGAATGTTCGTCAGGAGGACCGGACTCTGAGGAGATAGAGCCGAGCCAGGAGGACTTGGACCAGCTTACAGCTCAGCCTGACTACTAGTTCTTCCTGCACTTACTTTCTGTACTCCATTGTTTAGGCATTGTTTTGTTTATTGTATCTTTTATTTTCAGAAAGTTGATGTAAAGTTGAATGTAAATAAAGTTGTTGTTTTATTTTATTACTCTCGTCATTCTTGTTCATAGTTATATTGCTTAATTATGCATAATGTATTTATTTCATAGTAAATACGTTGTGGGCTTGCCACGTCATCGTTTCCGTCTATTGGAAAGCGGGGCGTGACAGGTTTTGTTGGCGGCCCATGCAGGTCTGTCCTGCATGAAGTCTTAAGCAATATATCACAAGAATTATAAGAATCAGCAACTATACATTTCTTGCATTTCAAATTTCTTGAATCTATCCTAACTTTTCCTTTCTATCAAGGTGATGGATTCTCCTAACAACACAATTACCAATATCAATGGCAACACACCGCCATCTATTTTACCACCTCTCCTACCGTTGATGCTCTAATCAATGAACATATGGTGCTTTTAGAAGCCATCAAAAGTCTTCTGGAGGGACAGCAGCAGCAGACTGCTCTTCTTATGAACCACCAGGAAGCCGAAGCACCTGGAGTAAAGTAATTCCGTGCGTTGCATCCAAGGAACTTTTCAGGGAAAGAGAGTTCTCTTGAGGCTAAAGAATGGGCCCAGAGTATAGAGGACAACCTTGCCGTAGCATAGGTACCAGACATAACTTGGGTTCGTGTGGCCAAGCTCCAGCTCACAGACAATGAAAGAGTCTGGTGAAAAGTTAAGGAAAGCCGTCTCACACAACCAATAGAATGGAAGACGTTTTGCGATCTGTTCGATGCGAAGTTCTTCCCCAAGACTGCCCGTTTTGAGATGGAGCAACAGTTTATCCACCCGCAACAAGGTTCCATGTGGGTAAAATCTGTGAATGAATATGATGCCGAATTCATCATGCTTAGCAGGTAAAGAATTTGTATCAAATTCTGTTCCGTAAAACACATCTTTATCCTGACATCATCATCTTATCAGGTTCACGACACATTTGATCCCGGCAGATGAGATTCGGGATAGACGATTCCAACAGGGCTTAGACTCGGAGATTCAGGTAGCATTAGCCACAGGCGACTACCCAACTCATGAACTCTCCTTGAAAGCAGCACGTCGTTACGAAGCTGTGGTCAAGAAGAAGGGTAAGCCCCAAACAGCTAGAATCAAACGCCCTGCTATACAGATGATAGGAGGAGCCTCTTCTAGGCCGACTTTTGCACCCAGGAGGCCAGGAGGATCATTTAACCGGTCCAGTCCAGATTTCTGTTTCTACTGCAAGAGAACTGGACACCTGGCGAAGGACTGCAGGTGTGCAAATGGCCTGTGTTTGATTTGTGGTGCATCTACTCACATGATAGGAGCATGCCCATATCGTTTTAACACAGCACCAACACCCAGACCCGTAATCATAGCCCCGTAGAGGCAAGCCATTCAGGTACCTACATCCCGCCTAGCTCTTCCTACACCAGCTCCACGTGGACACCTGCACAGCCTCATCGTCAATTCCATCAGGAACAGAGGAACGTGCCTCAAGGGCAAAGTAACGCGCCTCAAAGGCAAAGGAATGTGCCTCCGGCAAGGAGGAATGTACCAAGATAACAGGCTTTTACAATGACGGTCGAGGAGGCCGAAGCCACAGGACAAGTCATCACTGGTAAAATCCCCCATCCTTTCAATCTTTCAATCCTTGTGTATCGTCATACTTTTCCTATATCTAAACACGATCTCACACAACTTAGGTATTATACTAGTATCCACCCTTTCTACACTCGCACTTTTCAACACTGGAGCTTCACACTGCTTCATGTCACAACAATTCGTGAGAACGCATGCGATTCCCGTGAAAACACTCATTTCAAGCTGGAATGTCAGTTCCGGGAATGGAGTCTTGAAGGCAACTTTGGGGTATGATCAGTGCCCAGTTGTGGTTTGCGGTCGAGAATTCTTCGCAAATTTCAAAGTACTGGACATACTAAATTTCGATATTGTGTTGGGAATGGATTGGCTAGGAATATTCTATGCTACTATTGACTGCCGTCAAAGTAGGATAGTATTTGAGATACCAGATCACCCAGTTTTCTATTTCAAAAGTGGAGATAGAACCTTGGAGCCAGGAAGCTACCGTGCTAAACCGAAAAATGCAGAAGTGTTCTCTCTACCTGCGGAAGAAGAAAAGCACGAAATAGTTCGAGAGTTCGAGGATGTGTTCCCTGAAGAAATATCAGGTTTGTCTCCCGATCGAGCTCTTGAGTTTAGTATTGATTTACAACTTGGTGCGCAACCTGTAATCAAAGCTCCATACCGGTTAAGTCCGGAGGGATTGAAGGAGATCCATATTTAGTTGGACGAACTGCTGAAGAAAGGTTGGATCCGGCCCAGTACTTCAAGTTGGGGATCTCCGGTGTTACTCATGAAGAAGAAGGAAGGTTCTTACAGGATGTGTGTGGATTGTCGAGCTCTGAACGAAGTGACGATTAAGAATAAGTATCCACTACCACGCATTGATGACCTTTTCGATTAGTTAAGTGTGACTTGTGTCTTTTCAAAGCTAGATTTTCATTCGGGTTTGTTCCCCTCCGAACGGCGGCCGAGACGTTAGGACGTCTTGCCTGAGATTCGGGGCAGATGCTATTTGGTTTTATCCGTCTACCTCTCCGAAGATGCCAAGTTGATTTATGGCACCGTGTATCAGAGGTTTAGATGGATGCGACCGATTTAGCAGACTTCGTCAGATTCCCCCTCGTTTGAGGGGTTTTTGATTGTGGGGACGCTCTTCCCTGCAGGCGCAAGCCCCTGCAGTTAATTACGCTACCGCTTCGCGGTAATAACTTTCTCCTTCTCCAGAATTTCACTTCGTGTCGTGTGTGTTTGTTTTGTTTGTGGTTGCCCGTGGATTGTATACGGAGACTATTTATTTCGTCGCCCGTAGGACGTGGATTAGTCCAAATCCGTATTTTCTTAGATTTGGGTTTTGGGTTTTGGTTTAAGGATACGTTAGCCATTTTTGAGGCTAAGATCAACTTAAACGTTTGTTAAGGATACGTTAGTCTAATTTCCAGACTAAGATCAACTTAACGGGATCATCTAGATCCATTTCCAGTTTAGGGACATGGTGGTCCATTTAATATATGGCCGTCGGGACCCGTCACCTCTCTGACGACGTTGAAGGATTACAACGACATGTGTCAGAGGAGTTCGGAGATGTACCCTTGAACCAAAGTTGATTGAGGGTCTTATAATCCAATTTGGGACTAAAGTCTGTTTGAATGTTTAAGGATACGTTAGCCATATTTGAGGCTAAGATCAACTTAAACGGGATCGTTTAGATCCAACAAAAGAGCGTTTGGGGGCTCTATTGTTCCAGTTTAGGGACGTAGTGGTCCATAGGTAGTTTAGGGACATTGCGGTCCATTGCCAGTTTAAGGACATGGGGGTCCATATTCCAGTTTAGGGACATGGTGGTCCATTGGTAGTTTAAGGACGCTTAAGTCCGTGGGTTTAAGGACCCCACAGTCCGTGTTTTAGTTTAAGGACGCATAAGTCCGCGGGTTTAAGGACCCCACAGTCCGTGTTTTAGTTTAAGGACGCATAAGTCCGCGGGTTTAAGGACCCCACAGTCCGTGTTGATGTGTGGTCGTCGGGACCCGTAACCTCTCTGACGTTGTTGAAGGATTACAACGATAGGAGTCAAAGGGGTTCGGAGATGTACCCTCGAACCGGTCGTAAATTGGTTTAAAAGAGCAGCTGTGCTCAGTCAATTTAATTTGAGGACTTACGGCCATGATTGGGCTAAGTCCAGTTGAAAAATATTCAACACTTTTATTTGTTTTTGGTCTATTAGACTTGTGCTAGGGCTCTGCCCATGCTTAAATAATGCATTGCATTGTTTTTATTTTTGTTTGGGCTCTGCCCATAAAGGATGCAAAGCATCAATTTGTTTTAGGCTCTGCTCATTTATAAATGATGCAGAGCCTCAATTTTACTTGGGCTCTGTACTTTTATAAAAGATGCAGAGCATCAATTTTACCTGGGCTCTGCCCATTTATTGCTTTGCAATTTATTTAGGCATACTAGGTCTTTTTGATTTAGGCCTGGCCCTTTAGCAAAAGAAATGCATTGCATTTGTCAGGCGCTTTGCGCCAATCAAAGAGCGCGAGCGCTTGTGGTGATGACACGTGTCATGCAAGCGCAGTGCGCTGCGCTGCTGACACGTGGCGCGATGTGGTGAGTTGCGCCAGTTTCAGAGAGCAAGGCTCTATTTCAAAGCGCATAGCGCAAATGGTTCAGATACTGACACGTGGCGCTCTCTGGTGGCTTGCGCCAACCCAGGAGCGCAACAATGCAGATTTACAAGTGCAAGGCACTATTAACTTGAGAATCTTTTAGATTCCAGAACCCATGGTTCATAAAAGAAGTGCAAAGCACTTTCTGATTTCTTGATCCAATTTAGATCAAAGAAAACAAATGTTTTTTTTATTTTTCTTGATCACAGAGAACCAATGGTTCATAAGTGCAAAGCACTATTATTTTTTTTTGTTTTTTATTGAAGATCATTGATCTTGTTCTTAGATCAATGATCTATTAGAAGAAATTCTTCTGTCTGAAAGGTTTTTTACCTTTTTCTTCTTCGAATTTCTTCAGAGTTCTCTCTGTTTGAAGTTTTTGATTTCTCACAAAATGTTGATACCTTTGATTTGAGGTCTAGGGGCCTTTATATAGTGCCCATAAATTTGTTAAAAAGATATTCCTCTGAGTGATTTGGGGAATTTTCCCCACCGTTGGATCTTTGATCCAAGGGCTCCTGTTTTACAGAAAGCAATTTTCTTGTTTTAACAAGAACGGAAAAATCTTACTCGAATTTAATTCTGTTTGGCGCAAACGCCCCAGCGCGTGACACGTGTCAAGCAGCGCACAGCGCAGCGCAACTGCTCTGACACGTGTCGCGCAGCGCAAAGCGCAGCGCAACTGCGCTGACACGTGTCGCGCAGCGCAGTGCTTGCGCAACTGAAGCGTTGCTTCCTTTAATTTTGTTTTAAATAGAGGTTTGCTCTGATTTGGCACGCTGCCTCGGGCGCTGCGCTGATGTATCAGCTTTTGACACGTGGCGCATTGCGCGCAGCACAACGAATCTGAAGCGTTGCTTCGAATTTTGAATTTTGAAATTCAAACAGAGCTTTGCTCTGATTGGGGGAAACAAATGCCCCCCCCACTGTTGTGCTTACGTGGCGCGCACGTGAGTGCAGCGGTGGCAAGATCCTGACCGTTGGATCAAAGGGTGATCTGAAGGGACGCAGGCGCCTATAAATAGGACCCTTGGTTCTTGGTAATTTTTTTACCAATTTCAAGAATCTTGATTTTCAGAGCCTTGCTCTTGCTTAAGAATTTTAGAGCCTTGCTCTTGCTTTTTCCCAAGAACTCCAGAGTTCAGAATTTAAAACCATCTTAGGTAATAAAATTAAATCAAATTAAATTAAAGTTGATTGATAGAGCCTTGCTCTCATAGATCTTTGATCTAAAACCCTTTTGGGGTTTCATCAACAGAGCCTTGCTCTCAAAAGTTCATAGATCTACAGAGATCTTGTTCATGGGTTTTAACCCATGAACAGAGCTTTGCTCATGGATCAAATGTATATATTTTTTTTATCTTGAAAATGAAGAACTCCTAAAAGTTTTCATGGATCTTTAAGATCCCAAATTTTTATCTTCAGGAGTTAAAATTTCTTTTTGATGGATTTTTCCATCATTATTATAGAGCTAGGCTCTTTTTTAAAGAATCTTTATTCCCTTGAGACCAGAGTTTGACAAGTGTCACTCTGTGACAGAGCTTTGCTCTAAAAGAGGAGATTTTCTCCTTGTCTCTAGGGATTTCTCATCAATGAGAATATTCTCTTGGGGATCTTTTCATTAGTTGACAGCCTCACCCAATGATGGGGCTGTCTTGTTAAATGATGCACTGTCATCCAGATTTTGTGGGTCCCCGTTTGGTCCCCCTACCCACTGCATTGCAATGTGGTGTAAAAATTTTTAAAATATTGAGCGTTGGAATTATAATACTGACGGCTAATTTTTGTCTCTTCGCAGGAAACATGTCTGCCAACTCGTCTTTTCCGTTTGTTCGCTCGGATGGAGGGTTTCCCCAGGCACCAGTGGACCGCGTGGTGCTCGCTCTCATCAAGGATCATGACCCCGAGCACAAGAGCCTTCACTTGTGGGGTAGGTGGTATAATGAGATCATCCAGGGTCGCCGAAGTTTCGGTTTCGCCACGCCGTCCGAGCCAATATCTTCACTCCCCTACGCAGATGAACCCCCGGTGAAGTATGCCGTGGAGGTCAAAAATTGGAATTCGGATGACCTCCTCCAGCCTGCGATTGGTGCTATCCCCGTGCGGCCGCCGCCAGCAATAGATATTTTAGGGAGGCAAATTTGTCAGGGTGAAGCACACCTTTGGGGATAGGCCTACAATATTGGATTGATCCCACGACCGCCTGCCGGATATTTGCAATGGGCCCGGTACATCCTATCAGCGAAGAGGACTCGTCTGATGAGGATTGGTTTGTACTCGGCTATTTACGTCTCGCTCTTTGAGTATCCTTCTCCTCCAACGTGGTGGGTTAAGGCTTTTATCGAGCAATGGAACATCCCCACCCACACCTTCCTGATGACGGACCGGGAAGTCTCTATCTCCTTAGAGGAGTTTGCTGAAATATCGGGTCTGCCGATGAGGGGAGAGCTTTACGAGGAGCAGCTTCCTCCCGACGAATATGTCTTTGCCACCAAGCCGCTGGTATTCGACCTGACGCCGGAGAACGCTATTCAGCACCAGTACCCAGGCTTGGTTAAGGTGTTGGAGATCTATGAAGGACTCTATTTGGAATCGGGCGTCCGGGGCGTCAGTTTTGCAGATTTCATTGCCCGTTTTATTCGACCGGAGTTCTTATCGGAGCAGAGCGAGAAGTTCGCCCAGCTCGACGACCCTTTTGGATTCGGTTTGGATCGACGACCCACATTAGAGGATGTCCATAAAGACTTTTACCTTCCCAGTACCGTCTTCTTCCTTTTTTCAGAAATTGCCGTCCCAGGCATGGATGAGGAGACTTTTTTTGTAGGGTTCCTGGGCTTGTGGCTGTGCAGCTTTGCGCTCCCTATGCACCCGCGCCACATGCGGCCATCTGTTTTCTACCCAGCGCATCGGATGGTGGCTGGTTTGTAGTTGTCAGTAGGAATCGCCGGGCTGGCTTACCTTTATAATGGACTTAGCGTAGCGACGGACGCTAGTGAGCCTGGGGTGCAACCCGCCAACTTCCCGATGCACTATTTTGTTGGAGATAGTGCCCTCAGAGTCAATTATTGGATCACAGGCACGTGATTGCAATGATTGAGGGGAGGACCTGTCCCAGTAGGACAGTCTTACTCGAGATGATAGTATGCTATCTGGTTTACCTTTATCATCGTGTACTGCTTTAGGTGACCTTACAGGTCACTATTGCACGTTGATAGAGCCCCTAGGATTCTTGCTTGACTACCGGCAGTATGAGGGCGATCATATACGTGGGAGCTGGTAGTCTATAAGCACATCCTTGAATGGTCCCTAGTCGTAGGAGTTTCGAGACAGGGCATCGATACTCCAGAGTAGACTAGTGTATACAGTCGAGACCCCGACGAGGGGCGGTGGCCGGTCTCACAAGCCACTGGTGTCAGTTGGATCACCTAAGATGTATACAGGTGCTCATTGGGTTATGAGTACACCGGACAGGACTCGCCGGGAACCTGCTAGTTGGGTTTTATACCAGACGTCAGATAGCAGTTCCCTGGTGACATGTGTACAGGTTAGTTCATCGACCTGGGATCGTCATTTGTCTCGTGTGAGTTCCCACTGTTCTTTGATTACTACCCTACCACGGCTCAAAGGAGTCGTGCAAACAGGTTTTAGTTGGGTACAGTCCCGAGCCACATGGAGGCAGTGAGCGGATCTGCAGGGGTTCGTCTCTCCCGGTATTGGGGGTGAGGTCGCGCTGTGTCGAGGAGAGCCAGAACATGTAAAGTCCTTGGCCAAGGCAGGAGATTTGCTGGTAGGTATTCCAGTAGTATCTCAGGGTGTTCTGGGCTGCACTCCGACACGACTTGTACCGCTTTTGGGGGTCTGACTTTCACCAACCCCCTAGGCCCGCCATGCGATGCTCATAGACGAACGGACCGGACTGTACGGATATTGTCACTGACAGGCTCAGTAGGGTGTCAGGATGAGTTCGCTCATCGACGTCCCTTTTGGTCAATACCTGGTGGCCCGTCACGTATTGGCTTATACCTCTGACGTGCTAGTGGTTAAATCCACAGCCAAGGTATTGACGAGTCTTTAGAGTCCACCACACTCAGTTACTCAGGTTTCGGGCGAAACGCTGTAGAGGCCGTATGGAGATATGGCAGTGTTCGATCAGATACGTGCGGTATTGCACGGATCGTGATCGGACGGTTTTTTACTAGCCGGCTTTGGCTTAAGCCGGATCCTAGTATTTGATAGTGTAGTTTTGTCTCTTTGCATTTGTGTTCAGTGGGAATACAAATGCGGGCATGTATTTGCAGTAGTGGGGTTTTCCTGTAATTTATTACGGGATCAGTTTTCTGAAGTTGCCAGTTTGCATTCCGTTCCGGCCGGTTTTCTTTTATTCCTTCACGGCCGGACTTTTTGATAAAGGGGGTTAATTGCAAGTTTGCAATTAACTTATTTGTTGAGGGCTTTATTGCATTTGTGCCTTTTTCATGATGAGATTCCTTTTAAATCTCATCACTTGCTTTCATGAGATTAGATTGGGAAAGGATTTGGATTAGAATGGTTGTGACCATTTTTTCTTATTTGATTAATTCTTTTTCTCTCTCCAATCTCATTCTTGAGAAAAGGGGGCCGGCCACTATGGCAAGAGAGAGAGAGGTTTATTGGGTGAGTGATTTTTTGTTATCTCATTTCCTTAGAAAAATTGAGAGCACCATTCTTCTTTCTCCAAAGTCTTTTTCTCCTCCTATACATCAAAGGCAACAAAACCCCAAGAGACAAGTTTCCTACACTATTCTATAGCAAGCCTTGGACGCGTCGGCTAGCCAACTTTGCGCCCGAGTTGCCTCGGTCAAGAGGCGGGAGCCCGTAAAAGATTCCGGCTACGTGGTGCCCTTTTCCGACGAGCGAGGAGGTGACGGAGATTCCGCAGGAGATCGGAGTGGAGACGAAGACCGAAGGACACGGATCGCTTGGTATAGCATCTCTACTCTTTTCTATTTTGCTAGTTGCTAGGTTAATGGCCCGATCCGGATAGAAAGTCCGCGGTGGTGCCGTTTTGCAAAGTTCGCAAAGTTTTTTTTGTTTCCGCGTTTCCGGCGTCGGATCGACGGCCGGGGCGCCCCCGCGGGCTTACATTGGTATCAGAGCCACGCCATTAACCTCGCCTAGCTTGCTTTAGCACGTTTAGAACTCGATCGAACAAAAACCCCAAAAACCGTATTTTCAATGCATGTGTTCTCTGTTGAAATTTTTTGAGCTCCTAAAATTTTTCAGGTTGTTGCAGAGGCATGTACAAGAAATTATAAGAATTCTGGGAAAATACGATTCACTGATTCCTTACTTCGGCCACGGAAACGCGGCCAAACCCCTGGTTTGGCCGCGGTTCCGCGGTGGGTAAGTGGAATCGTTGAATAAAATTTTTCCAGTGGGCTTTTGATTAGGAAATAGAGGTTTTGGGATATTATTTTTGGGCCCAGATTTTCTGTAAGTGCTACAGTACTCCTTGGGCCCACTTTGATATATTTGTTCGATCGGATATTTTAAACATGCCAGTTCACAGTATTTACATTATATCTGCGACTGTGAATGTCACTCGATCGGTAAATCCAGTCTATCTGCTATAGCCCTTTTAGACGGATTTGCGAACGTGACATTCACGTTGATGTTCTGTGTTTTGCTGTGTTGTTGCGGATCGGTCGTGGGGGATAGCCTGGTTGCAATGTTAGTACAGTTCTGTTTTATATGTACATTTGATATTGCGGGGCGAGCGTCCGACATATGGACTGCCGTCACTGCCTGTTTGTATTATTCTTTTGGGGCACGACCAGGTTGCGGTCGATGTACCCGGTGTATGTATATTTTACTTTCTGTACTAGGATTACCCCGCGGAGGGGTGCACGGATAGCCGGGTTCTAGAAGGCAACGGGCCCGCATCTCATGGCTTTGAGACGGAGGGGGCTTCACTCTAGAATTGACGGGCTATTCGCCGCACTCGTAGAGGGTACAGGTTGACCCAGGAGGGGTGCCCAAGTTACCGGATTCCGTGAAGTGCTGGGTGGTCCATTCACGTCGCTGAATGGGGCTGCCTCACTTCAGGTTTTGGCGGGTAACTTGCCGCGCCCGTAGGGGTCTAGGATTTCATTGCACAGGCTATCCACAAGACCAGGGGAACGTCGGGTTTCAGCAGCGGCTCTGTGAAACCCGGGGATCCCAGATATCTGTATTGATCTGTGTTGCTATACATTTCTGTGTTGCTGCATTTTTTATCACGCCTTGAGAGAAAATTATATATTATATATATATATTAGTAGATGTTGTATATGTTTTTCATCCGCGCTAGTCCAGTCTCCGCTCTGCCGTTAGTTAGCTAACCTAACGGGTGATGACGGGACCCAGTGGCGAATGCGGATGGCATATACGTACGTCAGTATATTTTCGTTCTTTGTGGTGTGATCAATTGATGGGACTGCGTTGATTCGGATCAATGCAAGATAAACAAACCTATTCTGATGTTGTTGGAACATTTTTCAAAAAGCTGTTATTGCAAGAACGTTCACTTTTGTTTTGCACAGTGGTATTCAGTTGGAATATCCTGCTCCTCAGTCGACGAGGCAAGGGCCGAGATCCCTTCACCGGGAGTGACCCCTTGGACAGAAGTTTGCGTCAGGGCAATAACTTCACTATAGCCGATTACTTTTGCTTTGCATCGTGGTATTCAGTTGGAATATCCTGCACCTCATTCTACGGGGAAAGAGCCGAGATCCCTTCACCGGGAGTGACCTCTTTAGCCAAGGTTTTTGTCACTATATTTTTAAAAGCTATCAGTTCCTTCAACGATATCAAGTTCATTACGTTAAAGGTTTTCGCCAGAAACCATTCGTAGCCCTCCGTCGTTTCATATGGATAGTTAATAGTATTCAAGCTGTGTATGTTGGCCAAAGTCAAGGCACAGTGTTTGGTAGCTGTTGGGTATTCATATGCAGCATAGATAGATGCGTTGGTTTGGGACAGTCGTACTGCCATTTTGGCCAAAGTCAAGGGTAGGTACGGGTGGGTTCAAATTAACCAGGAAAATGACGGGTAGAACTTGACATGTGACTTATGATATGTTGGCCAAAGTCAAGGTCATAAGAGCATGGGGTAGAAATTCACATCGGGAGTTTCAAAAGAACTGAAACTTACCAGATATGCGCATACCTTCTGAAGTGTGATAGCGTGAGCGGATTCCGTCACGTTATCATGCGATGATAGTTGGATCCCGATTCCCACTGATGAGTTGGTTTACTCCTCGGGTGATCCCGGCTAATTCTTCTTTCAGGTTTGGAGAAGAATTTGAGTTACAGTGGGAGGTTTCCTGATTAGATAAAGTGACAACCATTCTGATCTAGGTTAGAGTGCACGCTGAGTGTTTCTTTTCTCTCTCTCTTTGGCAGCGACCATTGACCCGACCCTAGACTATGACTCAGTGACCAAGTTGACCGAACCTACTTAACACTGGCTTTTGGATTGTCAGAGTTGCAAACCTCTTTGCCACTCCTACTTTTACCCTTTTCTCCGGGACACCCCGTATTACTACGAACGTCCACTTCCATTGGACAAAACCATCGTATGGTTATATACGAACTCGAAGGACTTCGAGGATGGTTTCTGGTTCTGGAGAAAACGGATAGGACTATTCAGTTGTCTTTTCTTTTCACCTTCTCTCAGGTTGCGAGTACTCCTTGGTTTAGGAGTAGTACACCTATTACGCAAATTGGATAGTCTTCTTCCAAACCATAGGCTGGTGCCGACCGGTAGGGAATGAAGAAAACCAGTTAGCCTAAATGGTGTACAGAAGGTATTAAGTTCAGACAAAGCAAGGGATTAGTAAGAGGGCAAAGTAAAGTGCGACTACTATTCACGAACAAACCAAGTATTTCTTCGTCAATCCTAAATCACCTTTGTATTTCTCCAGGACACTCCGTATTACTACGAAGATCCCAGTTTATTGGATAATCCATCGTATGGTTATATACGAACTCGAAAGGAACTTGTTCCAGTTCGGGGATGGATCCTGGTTCAGGAGAAATAGGAATAAAGTACATTCAGGTGACTTTTATCTTCACCTTCTCTCGCGTTGCGAGTGCTCCTAGGATTAGGACAGTACACCCTTTATGCTTACTGGATAGTCTTCTTCCAAACCATAGGCTGGTGCCGAACGGTAGGGAAGGAAGAAAACCATTTGGCCTAAAGGGGTGTACAGAAGGTAATGACTAAAGACATAAAAAGGGATTTGGAGAAGTGACAAAGAATTATACGGTTATAGTTGTGAATCTGGATAATGGAAGAGGCATTACTAGGAATACCAGGATACCCCATTGAAACATTTCAATGTTTCAGTTTCACTGTGTACTGTTAATAGAAAACTGATTTCCCAATTAGACACTTGCTCCAGGGTATGTATTTACCAGGTATGATTCTCACATCTGTATGGTTTTACAGATGATGAGTGGGAGTAAGTTATTTGGAATTGGGTGACCATCCTCATTATATCGGGATTCGTTGGAATTAGTGATATTTGAGGAAGCCACCTGGGTTGTTTGCCGGTCGGCAAATATTTGGTTTTGAATATCCGTTGTTATGCACCAATTTCAAATTGATATATTTGTACGTCTATTTTTATAGAGTGAGAGATACCTTTTTGAAATTATGTCTATGACATTTACCTATACCAGATATGGTTAGGTAAGGAGCATTGAACAGCGGTGTAATTCTTCTTAACCATAAGTACAGTTTTCAACCTACGACACAGTGAATGAGTCACAAGACTCAGGGGACTTATACAGAGTATTGTATATTGTCCAGTGTCCATGAGAACAGAGGGGTTGGTCCTCGTACTGTATTCTGTTTACTTATGACTTCTCTAGTTCTTAGACAGGTGTTTCGTAGAAACACAGGGTCGAAGTTTTGAGAAGTTATAGGTATAAGAATAAAGTAGAGAACCAGGTGTTGCAAGTATCGGGATTCTTCAAAGTGATCGAAGATGTAGATACTTGTATATGGTATTCAGTTGATAGTAATGGTTAAGAGAACTTGCTTCTCTTTCAGGTTACTCATAATTGGAAGCATTCCTAAGTTGAGTAACGCTGATCGGGCTCCTTCCATTCAGTTGACATGCACTGGAGACAGCTGCATGATTTGAATCTGGTTCAATTAAATCAGTGCCTCTGTTTCTATATTGGATATAGAACAGTTCATATCTTGACATTGTTAAGATACGGGGAGTTGTCCAGCTTATGCTTAAAACCAGACTCTGGATAACTCAAGGCACGTTTCTGTAATGGTTGTTTGTGAGTTGACCCGGGCTATGCAGAGGGTTGATATTCTACCATCTGGAAGATCAATAGTGATATTGTTCTTGACTCGCCACAGTTTTATTAAAAATGGATTTTTTCAGAAAACAGTAGTGGGAGTACGGTAGGACTGGAAGTGATTCCAGAACCGCAAACGATTACCGAAGATTTGATAAGAACCTAAAGATTCAATCTGGTTTGACATTCCATTGGCCACTCCGCAGATAAGGTGGGTAACCTCAGGCGCTCGAGAGGTACTTCGGTATGCTCAAGGACGGTGACAGGGAGGTTCTTGTTTACCCAGACTTGCCATTGCTGTTGTTCCAGACTATGAGACCCGGCAGGAGGATGAGTATAGCGTCGTTCTAAACTGGTTTTAGAAGCGTACGTGTATATGACTCTGCCAGAGGGTTGTCGTAGTCAGTGGGAGCAGCGGAAGCATTGGTAGACATCAGGCTTATGTCTATTTATAGACTAAAGCAGATATAGCGGAGATAGATCATCTATTTCTGATATGACAGTCATAGGTTTGACTTCATCAGAATAGAGGATGGATCTGTTAAGAAGGTAGTAGGGTGTGATGTTCTGGTATTTGATGACATACACTGAGTAGGAAGTGATATTCCTATACTACGATCGGTTATACTTTGGTCGTCACACAGTAGTTTCTCCTCATAGGACTTGGATATTATATCAGACATTCTGGTTACTAGATCTACAGTTTTAGATCTAGATTTGGGTGGTTTCCCAATCTAGGTACTTTGACCGCATTCTATGAGTATTTAGAATGGACGACTCCTGGCACGGTAGTATACCTGCAGGTGATGGAGTCACCCTCTCTAAAGGTGTCTTACAGACTAAAGGGGAGAGGGATACGCATGATTGACAGATCACTTGCTTAGGCAATTGAGTCAATCATGAGATGTCAAGTACCACACCAGATGTTGTTCTTGCAGTAAGTGCAATAAGTTGATATTGATCCAATCCTGGAGAAACAGTCGGAAGCAGTTCTAGAACATAAGTTGATGTTCTAGGGATATGATAACAGCATTCTCCTTCAGGAGACGGTTATCATTCCAGGCTTCCAAGGTGACTTGGATGGCAGAGTGGCTGTCAGAGTTGTAGTTTTTCCTTCTGATGAGGGGCAGTATTTTGGATAGGTGGTCCAGGGAGATACTGAGGGAAGGTATGGCGCAGGATACTGATTAAGTTCAGTTGACGATACAGTCTAAGAAGTTTGGATTTGGAGTTCATTTATGAGCTAGGTCCCATCAGACATCCAGATATTCTAAGACAGGTATTGCTCATTTCGGGAGATAGCTTTCTCTGCGAACTTGAGATAGAGAGAGACATAGAAAGAAACACTAGAGCGGATCCACTCACTGAGGCTATTCCTCGAACGCAATAGTTTCGCAAACGAGCTTTGTGAGACTGCCTAGTAGAGGAGTTGGGTGTTCGGTATCACACGGGTTGTGAGTATGCGACATCGCAATAATTAGCCTTGAGTGCAAGTGGGAGATTGTTGGAGATAGTGCCCTCAGAGTCAATTATTGGATCACAGGCACGTGATTGCAATGATTGAGGGGAGGACCTGTCCCAGTAGGACAGTCTTACTCGAGATGATAGTATGCTATCTGGTTTACCTTTATCATCGTGTACTGCTTTAGGTGACCTTACAGGTCACTATTGCACGTTGATAGAGCCCCTAGGATTCTTGCTTGACTACTGGCAGTATGAGGGCGATCATATACGTGGGAGCTGGTAGTCTATAAGCACATCCTTAAATGGTCCATAGTCGTGGGAGTTTCGAGACAGGGCATCGATACTCCAGAGTAGACTAGTGTATACAGTCGAGACCCCGACGAGGGGCGGTGGCCGGTCTCACAAGCCACTGGTGTCAGTTGGATCACCTAAGATGTATATAGGTGCTCATTTGGTTATGAGTACACCGGACAGGACTCGCCGGGAACCTGCTAGTTGGGTTTTATACCAGACGTCAGATAGCAGTTCCCTGGTGACATGTGTACAGGTTAGTTCATCGACCTGGGATCGTCATTTGTCTCGTATGAGTTCCCACTGTGCTTTGATTACTACCCTACCACGGCTCAAAGGAGTCGTGCAAACAGGTTTTAGTTGGGTACAGTCCCGAGCCACATGGAGGCAGTGAGCGGATCTGCAGGGGTTCATCTCTCCCGGTATTGGGGGTGAGGTCGCGCTGTGTCGAGGAGAGCCAGAACATGTAAAGTCCTTGGCCAAGGCAGGAGATTTGCTGGTAGGTATTCCAGTAGTATCTCAGGGTGTTCTGGGCTGCACTCCGACACGACTTGTACCGGTTTTGGGGGTCTGACTTTCACCAACCCCCTAGGCCCGCCATGCGATGCTCATAGACGAACGGACCGGACTATACGGATATTGTCACTGACAGGCTCAGTAGGGTGTCAGGATGAGTTCGCTCATCGACGTCCCTTTTGGTCAATACTTGGTGGCCCGTCACGTATTGGCTTATACCTCTGATGTGCTAGTGGTTAAATCCACAGCCAAGGTATTGACGAGTCTTTAGAGTCCACCACACTCAGTTACTCAGGTTTCGGGCGAAACGCTGTAGAGGCCGTATGGAGATATGGCAGGGTTCGATCAGATACGTGCGGTATTGCACGGATCGTGATCGGACGGTTTTTTACTAGCCGGCTTTGGCTTAAGCCGGATCCTAGTATTTGATAGTGTAGTTTTGTCTCTTTGCATTTGTGTTCAGTGGGAATACAAATGCGGGCATGTATTTGCAGTAGTGGGGTTTTCCTGTAATTTATTACGGGATCAGTTTTCTGAAGTTGCTAGTTTGCATTCCGTTCCGGCCGGTTTTCTTTTATTCCTTCACGGCCGGACTTTTTGATAAAGGGGGTTAATTGCAAGTTTGCAATTAACTTATTTGTTGAGGGCTTTATTGCATTTATGCCTTTGTCATGATGAGATTCCTTTTAAATCTCATCACTTGCTTTCATGAGATTAGATTGGGAAAGGATTTGGATTAGAATGGTTGTGACCATTTTTTCTTATTTGATTAATTCTTTTTTTCTCTCCAATCTCATTCTTGAGAAAAGGGGGCCGGCCACTATGGCAAGAGAGAGAGAGAGGTTCATTGGGTGAGTGATTTTTTGTTATCTCATTTCCTTAGAAAAATTGAGAGCACCATTCTTCTTTCTCCAAAGTCTTTTTCTCCTCCTATACATCAAAGGCAACAAAACCCCAAGAGACAAGTTTTCTACACTATTCTATAGCAAGCCTTGGACGCGTCGGCTAGCCAACTTCGCGCCCGAGTTGTCTCGGTCAAGAGGCGGGAGCCCGTAAAAGATTCCGGCTACGTGGTGCCCTTTTCCGACGAGCGAGTAGGTGACGGAGATTCCGCAGGAGATCGGAGTGGAGACGAAGACCGAAGGACACGGATCGCTTGGTAGGTTAATGGCCCGATCCGGGTAGAAAGTCCGTGGTGGTGCCGTTTTGCAAAGTTCGCAAAGTTTTTTTTGTTTCCGCGTTTCCGGCATCGGATCGACGGCCGGGGCGCCCCCGCGGGCTTACATATTTTACCTCTTGGATGGAAATGCACGTGCACGGGGTGTTCGGCGCTCATAAGATTCCTCCATTTTTTGAGAGATGCAGACTCCCGAGGGTCATACGGTTGGTCGGGGCTTCGATCGTAGTTGCACCTCCGCGGGAGGCTAGGGGACTGCTCCTTCGACTACGCCTGGTTGGAGCGAAGACTTCTTTCTTGGATAAGGTCATAATAATAGGCTCAGAGACCACCAAGTCAGTAGTGTCGCTACACGATGATTTTAAAGACGGGGCTTCCATATTGAAGGCTCGGGAAATCCTCCATCTCTACTCCATTCGGCCGGGCTACTTGGTGTTCAGGCAGAATGAGACCGCACTCTTTATGAGGTATAACCCGCACCGGTTTGCTCAGCAATCGAGCTACAACCAAGGGATCCCGATGGAAGCTTTCTTGGAAAAGCCCGTGGTTAGCCGAGAGGGGATAAAGAACGCGATGCACCACTTCATGCGGCTTAACACGGGTTCCTATTTCTTCATCAGCGAGCCAAGTTGCGTCCCCAATGTCCTCAACGCGTACGTGGCTTGGTATGCGCATGCTATGGGTCCAGTTATCCAAATGGAAAAGCGCAATGTCCTCAACGCGTACGTGGCTGGTCGACCGCAAGGGTGCTCCTCCCGGCGGCGATCGCAAGGCTCCCCTGAAGCCGAGGACCCCGGTCATTCCTCCATTGAAAGGTGCTGGAATTGGACCTCCGCGCGTGTTGAGCCCTCCGCGCGGATTGCCGCTTCGCGATATTGTGGATGCGCCACCAGCCCCCCGTGCTCCAGCGGAAGTGGTAAAGGTGGTATCGCCGGAGTCCGGCGCAGGCGCGGATATCGGGACCCGCCGCCCCAAGGTGTCTGCCAAGCGCAAATCAGCCCCGGGTGCATCCAGAGCTGGCGGGCAAAAGAAGAAGAAGTCGCTCCTCTCCCTCGATGTGATCCTCAGTTTAGAGCCTGAGGCCCCTCTTACCGAAGGAATAAGCGAATATGGCAGCAATAAGGGCTTCTCGGTAGACCCCGCAAACACCGATTTGGCGGCTGCTATTGCAGCTTCCGAGCGATCAGCGAGGCTCAAAGCGATGTTGAGTAAACTCGCTGAGTCAGGTAACCATTAGTTGCTTTCTTCGTCATTTTATCACATTTTATCATTATTTTTGACTAATGCTTTCTCCTTTTTTTTTTAAACAGGGGTCAATACCGAAGAAGCCATCGCTGCTTCTTTGAAAACCTTCCAGGAGGAAGAGAATAAGCGCGCTTTAATGGGCGTTGGTACGTATCGCCTTATCAGAAATTTTTGTCTTCTTTTCTGATGGCCAATCTAACCTTCTTCCTTTGTTTCTTTGCAGGGGTTGCGCCAGTTGATGTGGGGACTATCCCCGGATCCTCTACTGAAGTTCCAGCTTCCTCGGGGCTGCCGCGGGAGCCTCAACTTGACAAAACGATGAGGGATGCCTTGAAAAATTTGGAGGCATCCCTGTTCACGGACGAAGACGCCTCAATGAAAGAGGCTCTGGTGAGATCCGTCTCAACGGCTCGGGAGGAGAGGAAGCGGTTGAGGCGCGAGGCGAAGGCGCGCAGGGCCGTTTTGGCCACGGGAGCGGGCCCAAGCACCATTATTCTCTCTGCTTATCCTTCTTAAGAGCTCCCGGCCGGTCTATCTACCGCACGCAGACAGGTAGCGCGTACGGTTCGGGAAGCTAATGATAAGTCCACTTCAGGTAATATTTCTTTCAGAATTTTATTGTAAGAATTATAAAACCGTCGGTTCTTATATATTCTATCCTGCAGGGCTAAGTCCGACTGAGGGGGAGGATGAGACCGTCGAACCAAAGGAAACAGAGGAGGAGGCACCGTCCGAACCTGAGCCGACGGTGGACAACGTCGCCAGGGTTTTGAGCCTGAGTTGGGGGCTGGGGGAGCCGCACCCGAAGAGGTCGTTGATGCCGAGCTTGAGGTGACGGCAAATGGGATGATTACTATTACTGAACCTAGGGTGGCGGCGGACGAGGCGCTTAAGACCGGCGACCTCATGGCGGCGGCGGATGAGACGACGGCGACCGCCAAGCCCAAAGAAGTAGCGGGCGAGATGGGCACGACTCTTGGGGAAGAGCCAGCCGCTCTTTCTCAAGAGTCCGGCAATGCTCCGATCATTGCCCTCCCCGTCTATGGTCTTCCGCCGTCTCCTGGCCACGCGAGTACGACGACGTCCCCCATTGAGTCGGGTGATGAGGCCACGGGCGGTGGCCTCATGTCGGTGGAGGAGGGAGTCGCCTCCGTTTCGGCAGGCAGCTCATCAGGTAAATCCCAAGTTACTGTCCTTTTTATTTTACAATCCTTTCTGACAAGTTCATATTTGTTCGTAACGCAGGTGCAGCCAGCGCCGATGCCCCATTGCTCGAGGGAGCGCCTTCAACTACTGCCTTGGCGGTGATCACCTCTCAGCCCTCTCTCATACCATCGAAGATGTTGGAAGGTATGGGTTTGTTAGGTTTACCTAGCACCTCATGAAGGGTTTGGAAGCATCGCATGTGCCAAAGATTAAATTTTTAGGGTGCTAAGTAAGCATACAAAGAATCATTCCTAAAAAAATTAGGGTTTCATAACATTAATCAACATAACAAGCAACAAAGGCTAGGGTTTTGAGAGTACAACCTTTGTAGCTCCCTATGCTAGACTCCTTGGCCACGTGAGGGTTGGAGAAGGGTTCGCTTGAAGTTTTCTAGTGTCCACGACGATCCACCCGAAGCTCCTTTGTCCAAGCTTGCAACTTCACTTGATCAAGAGAAAGAAATAAAGCTAACACTCTAAACAAGTGGGCAAGACTTGTGTAGAATGATATTGTGGTGGCTTTTCTCACTTCAAAATCCTAACTTGGTGAGTAATTTGCTCACTAGAGAAATCTAGAGAGCAAAAGAAGAAGGAGGAAGAAGATGATGGCCTTTTTAGAACAAGAGAAAAGATAATCTCTTATGAAAAAATAGAAAATATATGTATATATATTTTCCACTTCTCATCTCAAACCATGGTTAAACGATAAAGATATTATTGTATTTGAGTTTAAAACACAAAAGAATGATTAACCCATGGTTAATAAGTAGGTGAGCATTGTTAGTTGAAGAAGAGTGTAGAAACCATGTATTAATCTTTATCTTTTCTTTTGTTTTTAAAACAAATACAAATGTAATAATAATCCATATATAAAACCATGGTGTGAGTCTTATATTGCCACCATTTTCTATGTATATACAACCATGAATGATGATGTATGTATGTATGTGTGCATGCACATCCATATGTGCATGAACAAGAATGAATGCATACATGCATGCATACATCCAAAAATACAAGAAAGGATTTCTAGTGAGAAACTAATGGTTAAATGATAAATCAACACTTGATTTAGCAATCCGGCCATATCACATACGACCCAACCAAAAGCAAGCCGCCTGATTAATAAACGGTATCTTATACGCGCATTTTAACCGGGTCCATGCGCATATCGCATACGCGCACCACAACGTTTCGCCTGGACTAGGTAACTCCTTTGTGGGACTCTAAGACTCGTCAATACGCCGGCAGTGGGTGATGATCATATCAAGCACCCCCAAGCCACAAGTGGTCAGCTAAACGTAACGGCCACCCGGGTATTGTGCGATATGAAGAAAACAAGCGAACCTGCTACAACTCCCGTCGAGCCAACCGGCAACACTACCGTACAGTCCGGTCTCTTCGTCAGATATGCTGCATATCGAGCCTATGGATGGTCACGTCGACCCCAATAACTCAATAAGTCATGCCGGTGAATGGTCTATAACAGATCGAGAAAATACTGATAACACTTATCAGTAAATCTCAGCAGCCCTGGCCAGGGACTTACTGATATAACCAGTCGAGCACAGCACATCATCAACTCCCAATACCGGGAGAGACGAAACCCCTCCTATCGCTCATCGTCTTCATGTGTCTCGGGACTGTACCCAACGGCCACCTGTTTGCACGACTCAGTAGAGCCATGGTAGGGTGGTAATCAAAGTACAGTGGGAGAGCACACAAGACTCTATGACGATCTCGGGTCTACAGACTAACCTGTACCAGTGTCACCTGAGAACTGCTATCCGACGATAGATATAATTCCATATAGGAGTTCTCGGTGAGTCCGTCTAGTGTACCCAGTCACCACTGAGCACCCGTATATGATCTTGATGTCAAACATCGATGAATGTGGGAACATTCATCGCCCATCGTATGGGTCTAGTATCATATACGCCAGTCTACTCTGGTATATCGATGCCCCGTCTCGATATACCTACGACTAGGGACATTTCAAGATATGCTTATAAACTACAGATGTCCCACTAGTATGATCTCCATCATAATCACAGTAGTCAAGCCAATATCCTCACGGCTTTATCAACATGTGTGAATGAATAAAAGCATGATCAAATCAACATGTCAGATAAAGAAGAACCAGATAGCATACTATCATGTCGAGCAAGAATGTACACTGAATATATATATACATGTACAGATACATCCACTATCATATAATGGCCTCTAGGGCATACATATATCCAACAGGGTTTGCAACTTATTGATCTTATCTTTCAGACGTATAATTTGTGTACTAAAGTCATACTGTTGTGTCTTTCAGGAGTGCTTTTTGATCATCTCTATCAAGTGTTGCTCCCACACTTCTCTTTCCCATCTGAATTCGCTTCGCCATCCAGTGGCGCTGGTGAGTATGATTTCCATCGATATCTTTCTTTTTCATTGATGGAATTACTTATAATTTTTTTCTCGTCCCGACTGCAGTGCTACAAATCGAAGGAGGGGATGAAAGATCGGCTGCGCCACCAACCCTTCCGGCCTTGCCACCTGCCTCAGCTGGTACAGCGACTATCACATTGATAACTTCCCCCCCTTTTTTTTATTTCCTGAACTGTTATCTGATCACATCTTGTTTCTTTTCAGTTGTCGTTCCGGTCTCAGCGCCCTTCGAACCTCGCATCACAATGCCGGCAGGTCCTTACCTGAGACGTCCATCTTCGAAAGGCGCCGCGAACAGTCTGCGCATGTTGAGCGACTACGTCGAGGAACTCGACATCAAGACTCCTACATCTGCTGCAGACTTCGCTACGGCGGTTAACCCGATGCTGGTGATACTCGTGAACTTCCATGACGAAGGCATCATCACGTCTTGGGTTAACCATTGCAGGGAGATCGAGGCTCGCCTGCATCAGCTGGAGTCGATGCGTCCCGTTCCCGAGACTTTAGCCGCCAGCAATCAAAGAGCAGCGTGGATTGAGCAGAGCGCTTCTTACTTTCGCCATCTCGAACAAGAAGTTACTTCAAGGCGTAAGGAGCGCGGTGAGACTTCGAGCAAGTCTGCCCAACTGCATGCTCGGGTGGAGGCCAACGCTGCACGACTGAAGGTTATCTTTGAGGGCCTTCTGCAATGCCTCTCCGAAGGGTTATCATTGAGGCAACAGCTTGACGTTGTCGAGCGGGATGCACTTAATCAGGAAGCATCCCAGTAGGCAGCTGAGGAGCAACTTTCATCCTATTCGCAGCAGCGGGCCCATGTGGAAGCGGAAGTGGCCACGGCAGCCACTCAGGAGGGGGCGCTGAAGGAAGTGCGAGAGAAACTTGCGGATTTGTTAAAGACACTTCCCTCTCAGTAGCTATTCTTTCTTGCATCATTTGTACTTGTAAATAAAAATGTATATTCTTTATTCTTTAACACAATGTATCTTGTACTCAATCAAGTTTATGAATAAAAGATACACATTCTTTGTAATATCTTGTGTCATTTCTCCGCCTTTTTCTTCCTTTTATTATCAGCATGCTACCTTAGTAAACACGGTTGACAGATAATAGAGCAAGCATCTTGATTTCCTCAAGATATAGCGATGGTTTAGGCCGCCGGTTCAGATCTGTTGCCTAATACTTTTCAACTCTATGAGCCATGAGGGTCTCATAGAGACTTTTCTCCCTACGGATCGAGAGGATCTCGTAGGTGGATTTTCTCCTTAGGAATCGTGAGGATTTCTAAGTGTGTTTTCTCTTATAAGTCGTAAGGATCCTATAAGAGAATTTTTCCCTCTTACGAGTCGAGAGGACCCGTAAGCGGTTGTTTCCCTCCTTGTCGAGATTCGACTTTGGAGAGTGAGACCCGTGGATAGTATGCAAGAGACCGTTTTGGGCCAACTTGCAGGGTCCCAGTGCTTAGGAAACAGGCTTCTTTTATGCCTACTGCCTAAGGCTTTATTTCACGAGTCAAGCCGCATCAAGAATTTCTCGCAAAGACATCAATTTCTTCACAAGTCGAGACGAATCGAGCATTTCTCGCAAGAATATCCTAACGTCACAGTTAACCTCTGCTCTTTACGACAGAAGTCCGTTAGGGTCTGTGGTACTTAAGGTTTTGGCCGTCGTACCGTCGCATAAGCTGATATATTCCTCGATAGGCAATCGTGCTGTTCGAGTAGCCCTGCGACTACCGTGTCTCTGATCCCTTCGGGGGCTGGACAAGACGTCTTCAAGCAATCTTCCTAGGCAGTTTGACCGTCGGAAAAGCAAGCGTTAGGAATTTGCCATGCCACTTTTTACGTAAGGTTAGGCTCATTTTGGCGAGCCCCGATGAGTCATAACCACTCCGCGCTGGTGTGGGATGATCTCCGATAGTCTTTCAGGTTTTATGTGAGTTGCCGTCAAGACCCTGAAGCTAGGAATTTAGCCTTTGCTTCGTTTGCTGGCATTGCGTCTGCTGTATCGAGACGAATGTCGCTGTTGTCTTCAGGTTACTGGCGAACCGTCGAGGTTTGGAACTAGGGATTTTGCCATGGCTCCGCTGTTTGAGGTGATGACCATTCCGCACTGGTGCAAGATGATCTCCGATTGTCTTTCAGGCTTTATATGACTTGCCGTTAAGACTTTGAAGCTAGGAATTTGGCTTTTGCTTCGTTTGCTTTGTCACGTCCGAGTCCTGTTGGAGGAAGGACACTGTTGTTGACATTGCATCTGCTGTATCGAGACGAATGCCGAGGTGGAGCTGGGATTTTACCGTTACTCCGCTTGTTTGACCATGAGGTCTTTTGTTGACGTTGCCTCTGCATCTTGTTGGACTGCGAAGGAACTCCTTTGTTGACATCTCGTCTGCTGTATCGAGACGAATGCTGAGGTGAAGCTGGGATTTTGCCATGGCTTCGTTTGATAGTGTAACATCTGTGTCCTGCTGGAATGAGGAGGCACACCGTTGTTGGTTTTTGGGCCGTAGATGTGGCCATTGAGATTTGGAACTAGGGACTTTGCCATGGCTCCGTTTCGTTGCGACTCTGAGGTCGGTTTGTTGACGTCACGTCTGCACTGGTTGGAGTGAGGAGAAACGCCGTTGGTGATCTCTAAGTTGTCGATATTGACGTCGAGACCTTGAAGCTAGGGATCTTCCTTTGCTTCTTTTGTTGACCTTGTGTCTGCAGTATTGCGACAAATGTCGAGATTGTCTCTAGGTTTTCTATGAACCATCGAGATTTGATTTCGCTTTCTGGTGGAGCCTGTTGGGAAAGTATGGTTCCCTCTTTGTTTGCGCCCTTGGATTGTATACAGGGGTCGATGTGATCTCAACTGTAGGGCCAAAGTTTTATCATTTTTTTTATTTCCACGATGCTCTATCATTTCAGCTTTTATATCGCGAAGGTTGCGATTGCCCCAATCATTTCGGCTATTTTTCGCGGTGCCCAATCATTTCGGCTATTTATTTTATTTTCACTCGCTGCTTTTTATTACGAATTGCCCAATCATTTCGGCTATTTATTTTATTTTCACTCGCTGCTTTTTATTGCGAGTTTCCCAATCATTTCGGCTATTTTGTATGCATACGTTTTTACTTGCTGCTTTTTATTGCAAGTTGCCCTATCATTTCGGCTATTTCGTATGCATGTGCGGCCTACCGGCTTTTCACCATAAACCTGAAATTAGACACCGATTTCGGCATCAGCACCGCTACAACTGGGATATTTCCAGGAGCGAATCATCATTTGCCTCCGTCGATGTTGAACAAAGGTAGCTTAGCGAACAAGGTTAAGGTCATGTCGACTAAGGCTTTTAACTTCATGAGCCGTAAGGGTCTCACAAAGGTATTTCTCCCTACAAGTCGTGAGGATCTTGTAGGTGTATTTTCTCCTTAGGAATCGTGAGGATTCCTAAATGTATGTTCCTCTGTAAGTCGTAAGGATCTTACAAGAGGGTTTTCTCCTTGTAAGTCGAGAGGACTTATAAGGGTTGTTCATCATGCGCACATATCCCCAGTCTCGGATGGGACTTGGTTAGGAAAATGTTTATTCGTGCCCGTGGATTGTATACAAGGGTCAGTATTGAGCCACTTGTAGGGCAATATTGAAGGTTGTGGGAGTTTCTTAAGAACAGGTTCAGGTCTCTGTAACTTAAGACTTTCAAATCTTATGAGCCGTGAGGGTCCCATAAGGGAGTTCTCCTTACGAGTCGTGAGGATCTCGTAAATGTATTTTCTCCTTAGGAATCGTGAGGATCCCTAAGTGTGGTGCCCCTTTGCGAGTCGTAAGGATCTCACGCGGGTGATTTCTCCTTACAAGGTCGAGAGGACCCTGTAAGTGTTCTTTAACGAGGTTGCACCCTTTTACGTTTTCACAAACACTCGCCGGTAGTCCTGCTGTTTTTACTCACGGAGCCCTTTCGGGTTTTCATACGTGCCCATTTTGCTTATGGACGTACCGTTCTTTTTTTTTCTCTTCTTTTTTTTCTCCTTTTTTTTAACGAGGTCGCTCCCTTTCGGGTTTTCACGAACACTCGCCGGTAGCCCTGCTGTTTTTACTCACGGAGCCCTTTCGGGTTTTCATCCGTGCCCATTTTGCTTAAGGACGTTGCGGTCCGTTGTCGCCGTATTCGAGGCGAATCTCTAGTTTACTGACTTTTCGGTCTATGGGGCTTTCTCTATGACTGAGCATGATGCCCCCGGCGTATCCATCTTTCTTAGAGCGTGCGGTTGTGGCGGGCTCACCTTCCAGTTTTCGGAGATGACGAACTTGCCTTGTTGGTATTGATCTTCAACCCAGTTTTTGAAGACGTAGCAATCCTCGATCAGGTGACCTACCGTTTGGTGGTAAGGGCAATAATCGAGATCGTTAACATCGCCTGGCCGCAACGGACGTTTTGGACTCGGCAGATTGATGAGTCTGTCGCGCACTGCCAGTTCGAACAGTTTCCTTGTTTTATCTTGAGGAAACGAGTAAGGACGTTTCAACTTTTCCTGGAGGGGTTGCCGCTTGTTGTTTCGGCAAACAACCGGTCTAGGGCCACTCGATTGCTGTTGAGTATTGGCTACGAGGGCTGTTTTTCCCTTCTCTTTATCCTTTTTGCTCGATCCTTTGTTCGCGGGGCCGAGATTTTTTCCGAGTAGCGTGCAATTGCACGGCTGAACGTTCTCGCAACACCTCAATTCTTTCATTTTTGAAATGGATCCCTTGAGGATAGAGTTGAGGGCAGCTTCTTCGTCAGAGTCGCTTCCGAAGGTGATAATTTGCGATCCCTTGGAGTTGACTCTGTGACAGTAGTCGGCGGCTCCCTTGCGCTCATCTATCGCATTTTTCTGATGTCTACGAGCTCCACACTTTGTCTTGTTGAAGTGTTGCTTTTGAGCGACATACCCTTGCCACCAACACTTAAAGGAGTCGCAGTCTTCGGTAGGATGTATGATCTTCTGATGATATAAGCAGAAGTTAGGATGCATCTCTACTTCACCAAGAGTATTTTCTTCAGTGGGTGGTAGCACCATTCCTGCTGACAGGGCTTTAGCGAACCTTTTCCTCATCTTGAGTTTGTTTTTATCCGCAGCGGATGGCTTTTGATTTGACGGGAGTGCCTCGACTCTTTGGTCTAGTCGTCGGTGTTTGGCTCCTTCCAGTATGGCCATCTCGCGCTCTTGATTGGATTTAACTTTCAGACGAATCTCATTCAGGAAGGCATCGATCAACTCGTCTGACGGCCGCAGAATTTCTGGTTTAGGGTCCGCCCTCGGTTTCTCGGCACAAGGAGCCTCTTTATCATCCGCCAATGAGTGAGAGATCACATGACAAGTTGCCCCTGGTGCGTCCGTCTTCTTTGGAGTGTGCGGCTGTGGCGGGTTCACCTTCCAGTTTTCAGACAGCGCGAACTTGCCCTGTTGGTACTGATCCTCAATCCATCCAATGAAGACGAAATAGTCCTCAATCGGGTGACTTACCGTGTGGTGGTAAGGGCAATAATCGGGATTATTGAGATCGCCTGGCTGCAATAGACGTTTTAGACTCGGCAGATTGATGAGTCTGTTGCGCGTGGCCAGTTCGAATAGTTTCCTTATTTTATTATGAGGAAACGAGTAAGGACGTCCCAGTCTCTCTTCGAGGGATGGGCGTGGACGCACGTTGTTTTGGCGAGCAACCGGCTTTGATTTGCTCGGCTGTTGTTGAGTATTGGCGACGACGATCGCTTTTCCTCTTCCTTTCTCATTTCGAGAGTCTGGTTTTGGAGGAGACGGTCCGTGGCCCATATGGTCCATTTGGGCTAATTTGTCGATCAATGCTTGGAAGGTGGTCGGCCTGAAGAACATCATGAATTGTGAGATGGTCGCTTGCGGATCGAGAGTGCCCACGAACATGCCTACCGCAGGTGCCTCTTCTATGCGTTGTTCGCATTTGACCATAGGTTCCGCCATCGTGTTGCGTATTGGATCCACGTTTCGCCTGGCCTTATCCTGGCATTTATCAGTGCTGTTATCGCGGTGCGTTCACTAGCACTCGCGAATCTTTGTGTAAACAGTAGCTCCATCTCTGCAAATGTTTTGACAGAGTCATTAGGTAGCTCCGAATACCATTCAAAGGCTGTTTCTGCTAAGCCGCCGACGAATTGGTGAAGCAACAATTTGTCATCGCCTCCAGTATTACCACATAAGGCCCTGAACTGAGCGACGTGCTGATGTGGATTCCCTGTCCCTTTATATACGTGGAACTTAGGGATCGTATATCCCGGCGGGTAACTGATTTGGTCATACCAGCCCAGATAGGGTTGTCCAGTTCTAACAATTTCCCCAGCCACTTCACTCGCTTGATGAGCTCGTATTTGTTGAGCTATATAGTCATCCAGTGCGGCCTTGGAAATGGTTTCTTCCTTGGCTGCTGAAAGAGTCGGAGGAGGATTAAATGTCTCCCCTCTATCGTCTCCAACAATGATCGGAGGGTCTTTAGCTGGAGGGTCCGGGTGTAACATCATCCCTACTATATCTTGGAAGAGGAGCGCCATTTATTTTATGTTGGCAGCTTGTTCTGCTGCCTCTTTGTCCTTCTTTTCGAGGACTCTGCGTAGATAGTCAGCGTCAGTTTCTTGTTCATGACGCTGCTATGATGATACTTCCGAACTTTCTTTCGGTTCGGTAAGTGCAGCCATCACATTCATCATTTCCTGAAGCTTCTGTTGCTGCTCCTGGGCTTTTGTCAAGGATCAGGTGAGCGTTCGGTGACCCGTCGAAGCGTGGCTTTCCTCCTTTCCGGAAGCCACATAAACAATGTGCAGTACCATGCCCCCAGACTTGGGGCGTTTGCGCTCAACGTTTTTACGGTTCGCCGTATTCACAGGGGCTCTTTGCAGCCTCCCTTTCTTTTGAGCGATTGGAGTTGAGGGGGCCGTTGTAGTGTGCACCCAAGTAGCTGTTGCTTTTTGTGGCTTGACGGAGTAATCCTTCTCCTGCCGAACCTTCATCTTTTTCTATTGGCGGAGATAGTTTTCATTAATCACCGACTCCTGGACTTGTCGCCAGACTTTGTAAATTTTAGAGGACAACCGTTGAGGGGGCTGTCCTAGCTTTTTTTCTGGAGCATTCTCCACAGGTGAAGGAGTTCGTTTCAACACCGCAGTAGAAGAGTTTTTGCGCACCGTGTTCAGCAATTCAAAGCTGTTCCCGGTTGGAACAGCAGCATCGATCCCCACCGTTGGAGCTGGCGGAGTTATCCCAGAGGGGGAATTGCCCCCAGCCTTCCTTACTCGGATCCATTGGCGACGTCGAGCGTGTCGTGTGGATGGAGTTGTTCTAACCGTAGGGGTGACCTCCTCATGCCCCCTGTGTTGGTCAGAATCTGCTGGTATCAGCCTTTTAAAGACCGACATTAGTTGAGTGGGGACGGCCAACCTGTCAAAAGCAGACTTCCGAGCAGGGGAAGCAACCTTGGTGATCTCGCCTGAAACTGGAGTAGGGATAGCTATCCGCTTCGGGATGACATCTTCTGGTATTGCTGGCTTTTCCATGGGCCCATTGGAGCTCTGACCTAGCCTGTTAAAAACTGAGGCAGTGGAGTTGGGCGACCCGTTGAGAGGGACCGCGGCAGTGGTAAGTCGACCAAAGACCGACTTCTTTGGGGCTTCTTGCAACGTCATTGGGGCATTGAAGCTCATCGGTGGGAGCATGGTCCCGAAGAATAGTCCAGTGGTGGCTTGAGTTACCTGCTCCACTGGTATCTTGACAAGAGAGGCCGCTTGGGGCCCGTAAGTCACTCCTCCAGCAGAGACCGAGCGAAAGTTACAGTTGCAAGCAGTGCAGTTTGAAGCCATTGATCTTCTATTTTCTGCACGGAGCAAGACACCAAATCTTAGTACCTCGACTCCACAGGCAACCACAGCAAACCGCGATTTGTTCGCGAACACGACACACGAAGTGTGGAGTGGAAAGAGGAAAAGGTCCCACCGGGCGTGCCAGAATCTGTTCCCCTCCGAACGGCGGCCGAGACGTTAGGACGTCTTGCCTGAGATTCAGGGCAGATGCTATTTGGTTTTATCCGTCTACATCTTCGAAGATGCCAAGTTGATTTATGGCACCGTGTATCGGAGGTTTAGACGGATGCGGCCGATTTAGCAGACTTCGTCAGATTCCCCCTCGTTTGAGGGGTTTTTGATTGTGGGGACGCTCTTCCCTGCAAGCGCAAGCCCCTGCAGTTAATTACGCTACCGCTTCGCGGTAACAACTTTCTCCTTCTCCAGAATTTCACTTCGTGTCGTGTGTGTTTGTTTTGTTTGTGGTTGCCCATGGATTGTATACGGAGACTATTTATTTCGTCGCCCGTAGGACGTGGATTAGTCCAAATCCGTATTTTCTTCGATTTGGGTTTTGGTTTAAGGATACGTTAGCCATTTTTGAGGCTAAGATCAACTTAAACGTTTGTTAAGGATACGTTAGTCTAATTTCCAGACTAAGATCAACTTAACGGGATCGTCTAGATCCATTTCCAGTTTAGGGACATGGTAGTCCATTTAATATATGGTCGTCGGGACCCATCACTTCTCTGACGACGTTGAAGGATTACAACGACATGTGTCAGAGGAGTTCGGAGATGTACCCTTGAACCAAAGTTGATTGGGGGTCTTATAGTCCAATTTGGGACTAAAGTCTGTTTGAATGTTTAAGGATACGTTAGCCATATTTGAGGCTAAGATCAACTTAAACGGGATCGTTTAGATCCAACAAAAGAGCGTTTGGGGGCTCTATTGTTCCAGTTTAGGGACGTAGTGGTCCATAGGTAGTTTAGGGACATTGCGGTCCATTGCCAGTTTAGGGACATGGGGGTTCATATTCCAGTTTAGGGACATGGTGGTCCATTGGTAGTTTAAGGACGCTTAAGTCCGTGGGTTTAAGGACCCCCACAGTCCGTGTTTTAGTTTAAGGACGCATAAGTCCGCGGGTTTAAGGACCCCACAGTCCGTGTTTTAGTTTAAGGACGCATAAGTCTGCGGGTTTAAGGATCCCACAGTCCGTGTTTATGTGTGGTCGTCGGGACCCGTCACCTCTCTGACGTCGTTGAAGGATTACAACGATAGGAGTCAAAGGAGTTCGGAGATGTACCCTCGAACCGGTCGTAAATTGGTTTAAAAGAGCAGCTGTGCTCAGTCAATTTAATTTGAGGACTTACGGCCATGATTGGGCTAAGTCCAGTTGAAAAATATTCAACACTTTTATTTGTTTTTGGTCTATTAGACTTGTGCTAGGGCTTTGCCCATGCTTAAATAATGCATTGCATTGTTTTTATTTTTGTTTGGGCTCTGCCCATAAAGGATGCAGAGCATCAATTTGTTTCGGGCTCTGCTCATTTATAAATGATGCAGAGCCTCAATTTTACTTGGGCTCTGTACTTTTATAAAAGATGCAGAGCATCAATTTTACCTGGGCTCTGCCCATTTATTGCTTTGCAATTTATTTAGGCCTACTAGGTCTTTTTGATTTGGGCCTGGCCCTTTAGCAAAAGAAATGCATTGCATTTGTCAGGCGCTTTGCGCCAATCAAAGAGCGCGAGCGCTTGTGGTGATGACACGTGTCATGCAAGCGCAGTGCGCTGCTGCGCTGCTGACACGTGGCGCGATGTGGTGAGTTGCGCCAGTTTCAGAGAGCAAGGCTCTATTTCAAAGCGCATAGCGCAAATGGTTCAGATACTGACACGTGGCGCTCTCTGGTGGCTTGCGCCAACCCAGGAGCGCAACAATGCAGATTTACAAGTGCAAGGCACTATTAACTTGAGAATCTTTTAGATTCCAGAACCCATGGTTCATAAAAGAAGTGCAAAGCACTTTCTGATTTCTTGATCCAATTTAGATCAAAGAAAACAAATGTTTTTTTTATTTTTCTTGATCACAGAGAACCAATGGTTCATAAGTGCAAAGCACTATTATTTTTTTTTGTTTTTTATTGAAGATCATTGATCTTGTTCTTAGATCAGTGATCTATTAGAAGAAATTCTTCTATCTGAAAGGTCTTTTACCTTTTTCTTCTTCGAATTTCTTCAGAGTTCTCTCTGTTTGAAGTTTTTGATTTCTCACAAAATGTTGATACCTTTGATTTGAGGTCTAGGGGCCTTTATATAGTGCCCATAAATTTGTTAAAGAGATCTTCTTCTGAGTGATTTGGGGAATTTTCCCCACCGTTGGATCATTGATCCAAGGGCTCCTGTTTTACAGAAGGCAATATTCTTGTTTTAACAAGAACAGAAAAATCTTACTCGAATTTAATTCTGTTTGGCGCAAACGCCCCAGCGCGTGACACGTGTCAAGCAGCGCACAGCGCAGCGCAACTGCGCTGACACGTGTCGCGCAGCGCAACTGCGCTAGCGCATCTGCGCTGACACGTGTCGCGCAGCGCAGTGCTTGCGCAACTGAAGCGTTGCTTCCTTTAATTTTATTTTAAATAGAGCTTTACTCTGATTGGGCGCGCTGCCTCGGGCGCTGCGCTGATGTATCAGCTTTTGACACGTGGCGCATTGCGCGCAGCGCAACGAATCTGAAGTGTTGCTTTGAATTTTGAATTTTGAAATTCAAACAGAGCTTTACTCTGATTAGGGGAAACAGGGTTATCATCAGGTGAAGGTCAAAGAGTCCGACATTCCGAAGACGGCGTTTAGGACCCGTTATAGTCATTATGAATATCTCGTAATGCCATTTGGAGTGACCAATGCACCTTCCATCTTTATGAACTTGATGAACCAAGTTTTCCGAGAGTACCCAGATAGGTTTGTTGTCATCTTCATCGACGACATCATGGTGTATTCAAAAAATCGGAAAGAGCACGCCGATCACTTACAAATTGTCCTGGAGACATTGCGACAACACCAGCTCTACGCCAAGTATAGCAAGTGTGAATTTTGGATAGATCAAGTCAGATTTCTCGAACATATTGTTTCAGGTGAAGGAATCTCTGTAGATCCGGCTAAGGTGTCAGCTGTCAGCGAGTGGCCGACACCAAAAACGGTGAAAGATATAAGAAGTTTCTACCAGTAAATCTCACTTACCCTGGCCAGGGAACTTTAGTATTGGCCAACTGTACATAGCATGGTATCAACTCTCAATACCGGGAGAGACGAATCGCTTCTATCACCTACTACCTCCAAGTGCTCCGGGAATGAACCCAACTACCATCTATTTGCTCGACTCATTAGAGTCGTGGTAAGGTAGTAATCTAAGTACGATGGGAATACACTCGAGACGAATAATGATGTCAAGTCAACAGACTAACCTGTACTCATGTCACCGGAGAACTGCTATCCAACAATAGGTATAATACTAACCGGCAGTTTCCAGCGAGTCCGTTCGGTGCAACTCATAACCCAATAAGCACCTATATACTATCTTCGGTGTCGTACACTAATAGCTGCGGGACAGGCCATCTCCCCTGATGGGGATAAGACATATACACTAGTCTACTCTAGAGTATCGATGCCCAGTTTCGATAATCCTATGACTAGGGACTGTTTCCCCCAATCAGAGCAAAGCTCTGTTTTAAAATTCAAAATTCAAAAATTGAAGCAACGATTCAGATCCAGCGCTAGGCGCGCTGCGCGCCACGTATCAAACACGGATGCGCTAGCGCCAGGTGCGATGCGCCCTAGGCAGTGCACCATGTGTGCGCTAGCGTTAGGCGCGCTGCGCGCCACGTGTCAAACACGGGTACGCTAGCTGCGCTGCGCGCCACGTGTCAAACGTAGGTGCGCTAGCGCAAAGTGCACTGCGCTCTGAGTAGCTCACCACGTGCAAAGCACGGATGCGCCAGCGCTGGAATTATAAAATTCCCCACCGTTAGATCAAAAGATCTAATAATAATGATAAATCATTAATTAATCAGAATTAAAATTCTGTTATGGAAAGATCATTCCAATCTGTTAAAAAAAAGATGATTGCCTTCTGTAAAACAGAAGCCCTAGGATCAAAGATCCAACGGTGGGGAAACATCCCCAAATCAACCAGAGAAAGATATCTTTAACCGATTTAACAAGTCAATTTGCCCTATATAAAGGCCTCAAGACTTCAAGTCTGAGAGAGAGAGAACCCCCTACAAACTTTGAGAAAACTCAAAAAAAAAAGAGCAAGCTCTTGAAAGAAAATCATCCCTTCAAGGTAAAAAGAATGATTCTTGCACAAAGAGATGAGATCATCTCATTAAAACAGAAGAATTGTCTTCTTAAAAGATCATAGATCTAAAAAAAAGACCAAGGCCTTTTATAAAAAGAGATCAAAAGATCTCATCATAAAAACAAAAGAAGTATTTACTTCATCCACAGATCATTGATCTACAAAGGCAAAGCCCTTTCAAAAAAATAACTATTGTTCTTGAATCTTGAGGCAAAGCCTCCTTAAAAAAGAACATAAATTTTTTCACAGATCGTAAATTTGATCAAATGCGCTTTGCGCTATTGAAAAGTGCCTTGCACTCTTGAACTGCCTTTTGCGCTCCGTGGACCAGCGCTCAGCGCCAAAACACGCCACGTGTCAACCACGTATGCAACTTGCGCTTTGCGCTTCTGAAACAGCGCACTGCGCTCAGCGCCAAGCGCACCACGTGTCACTCACGTGTGCGCCACTATACTAGCGCAATGCGCTCATAAACTGGCGCAATGCACCCATCATCTGGCGCTTAGCACCAAGCGCGACACGTGTCCTTTTCGTGTGCCCTACTTAGTGGAAGTGCAATGCACTCTTTAATTGGCGCAAAGCTCTTGGCCCGCCACGTGGCGGGCTGTCAGAACACACATTATTCTGATGAATGCTATGCATTCAATACAAGACAAAAAATGTCAGGATCTAATGCTCAGCATTATTAAAAGGGCCAAGCCCAAATAAAGGCTCAACAGCCCAGAACAATAAAAATGTTAAACATTTTAATCCTATTGGACTTAGCCCAATATTGGCCATAAGTCCTCAACTTATATTGAACTGAGCCCATCTGCTCACGAATATTTAACAGATCTCAGTCCCAAACTGGACTACAGATCTTTCAACCAACTCACACCGGTTCAAGGGTACATCTCTTTACTCCTCTGATATATGTCGTTGTAATCCTTCAACGTCTTCAGAGAGGTGACGGGTCCCGACAACCACACATTTCACGGACTTTGGGGTCCTTAAACTCATGGACTACGATGTCCTTAAACTTTACAGACTACGACGTCTTTAAAATACGGACTGTGGGGTCTTTAAACTCATGGACTACGATGTCCTTAAAACTGGACTGTGGGGTCCTTAAGCCCATGGATTACGATGTCCTTAACCTGGACCGAGATGTCCTTAAACTAACATTTGACCGAAACGTCGTTAAACTAACAATGGACCACCATGTCCATAAACTGGTCATCGACCGCAATGTCCCTAAACTAAACAATAGAGCCCAATTGCTCTTTTGTCGGATCTAAACGATCCCGTTAAGTTGATCTTAGTCTGAAATTAGACTAACGTATCCTTAACATATGTTTAAGTTGATCTTAGTCTCAAATGAGACTAACGTATCCTTAAACCCAACCCCCAAACCCAAATCTAAGAAAATACGGATTTGGACTAATCCACGCCCTACGGGCGACAACATAAATTAGTCTCCGTATACAATCCACGGGCAACCAAAAACAAAAAAAACACACACGACACGAAGTGACCATCTGGAGAAGGAGAAAGTGGCTACCGCGATGCGGTAGCGTAATTAACTGCAGGGGCTTGCGCCTGCAGGGAAGAGCGTCCCCACAATCAAAAAACCCCTCAAATGAGGGGGAATCTGACGAATTCTGCTACATCGGCCGCATCCGTCTAAACCTTTGATACACGGTGCCATAAATCAACTTGGTATCTTCGGAGAGGTGGACGGATAGCACCAAATAGCATCTGCCCCCAAATTCAGGCAAGACGAACCTACACGGTTCCGTCTCTGTATTCGGAGGAGAACAAAGACAAGTTTAAGGATGTGCTTATAGACTACACAGCCCTCACTAGTGTGACTGTTATCACAATGCTGGTAGTCAAACAAAGATCCTAAGGGCTCTATCAACGTGTATTAGCGATACGTAAAAAGATACATATACACATGTTAAGATAGACTCAAACCGGATAGCAAACTATCATATTGAGCAAGACTGTTATTATACATGTGAATATCCCAAGATTCAAAAATATAATATACAATCATATACTATACAATAATGGCTTCTAGGGCATATATCACTAACAACCTCCTCAAGTATGATTGCTATCACAACACTGGTAGTCATGCAAGAATTCTACGGGCTATATCAACAAGTATTATCGATATGTGATAACAAGTAAAACATATACTTGTGTTAAGATAAAGACAAACCAAATTGCATACTATCATATCGAGCAAGATTGTCATGTACATACATACATAGTATCCTATACAATAAAGGCCTTTAGGGCATACATATTAAACAAATAGACCCCTTGGTTGCATGGATAAAATTGATAAATAACACAGCAAAGATAATAGCCATCCAGCCATCATATTTCATTAATAAAATCGGGTTACAATTACATATGATTTGACGATAATAATAAACTTGTAACACCTTAGAATGCGATTTGTGTTAATTAAGCGATATAATGCGGGGTTTAATAAAATTTAACCAATAACTATTTTCACATATTTTATTTAATTAATTAATATTTTATTTAATTATTATTGTACTTGCACACACATGTGCATGTTAATCTTGGGTTAAGGAGGTGTTAACCATGCTTTACTAGCCATGGCACACTTAACCATTTTCATGTCATGCTAACCATTTTCATATCTAGTTTTATTATTAAAGGGTTTTATTTGTTTTGAAAAATAAAATAAAAGATGAGAAGAGTTGAATATTGAAGGATTGATGAGGCATGGGGAAAGCATGGGAGGCAATTAATGAAGAGAGAGAGAGAGAGAGCATGGCTCACTCTCATTCTCACCTCACTCTCTCAATTCTTTACCTCACACACTCTCTCTCTCATTTCCGCACAAAACTCTCACCCTCTCATTTCTCCTTTTCCCCCACTACAATTCCTCTCTTGATCCTTTTTCCTTCACAAACCTTAAGCCTAAACCTTTGTCAAATCTCACTAAAACCCTTCACAACTCATGCTAAAGCCCTATTGTGATGACTTGGAGCTTGATGGCTAGGGTTTCATTCAAGTTGTGGTGAGGTAATAATCTCAAACTATTAACTAGGCTCTGAGGAAGTTGTTTTGATTATTAGTTTCAGTTTAAAACCTTTAAGTTATAGTTTTGTGCAATATATCGTATTTTGTGATAAGAATTGTGTCTCTGTGATCTGCTGTTGTTACGATGATCCACTATAAAATCTAACAATACAGTAGATTGATAAAAGAGTCCTGAGTGTACCCTAGAAACCCGGACCTCGCCCCTCACCATTGGCCCGGCGAGAATAGAATTTTGCCCGGCGCCGCCGGTCTTCCTATGGAGTTAGGTGTTAGGATTTTGAGGGTAGCTGTCTGTAGGTTATTCTTGGTATTTGATACACTTTGTTTTTCCTATATTGTTTGTAGGCAAAATCTGGAACCTTTTAGCTAGTTTCTAGTGTTTCGGCAACGTGCAATACGGATAATCCGACTTGGTTTAAGTGCTTCGTGTAGCTTGAAGCCTTGGGTTTGGTTTAGGGTGTCGCTACGCGTGTTAGCCCGCTAAGCTAACACTTGATAGCTTGTGGGAGTCGAAGCGTTGGTTTAGACGTTGTTTCCGTGTGCTATCGGAGGGTTTCTAATTACACTTGTTATGATTTTGTGTTATAATAGGATCAATTGCGGGGAATTCGGACGCTGCTATGAAAGGGAAAGAGGTGATTAGATTCACCTAGCTCGAGATCGTCCGGTGAATAGATTTAACATATACGGGGGAATCTCCTGTATGTCGTTATGCGTCCGGTGAATAGATTTAACATCCTTTCGATAACTATCAATGCATGAAAAGTATATCCAGGCACTGTCCTCTGACTAGTCCTGCTCAGTACGAAAACAAATAGCAAATATCATAAAAATATACTGGTCCATAAGGAATAAATCCCAAAAATGTATATAAGAATACCCTGTGCGTCTGGTGCGCACGGAAATCAAAATCCAAATATGTGCCATACATGTGCACATAAACATCATCTAGGTGCAACGGGTGTGTACGAAACATCTGCCAAGGGCAACGGGCGTGCCTGACAGCAAAATCAGGTGCATCTGACTTGCATGAAGAATACCGATTTAGTACATCTGGTGTGCACCAAAATCGTATCTCAAAACATGCGCTCAACACGCGCGAAAATCCAAATCAAATGCACGGAATGCAAGAAATCAACATCAATATCAGAATCAAAATCGACGGTATACAATACGGCTCAATCAAAATCAGGTATACCGCGGTGTATAAGCTCACAACCATGTGCATCAGCGTGCACAAATCAAATCAAAACACTAAAAGTGCATGAAAACTATGCTGGAAGCGTAAATCAAATCACCGGCATAAAGTAGGCATGAAATCACAATCAATACCTCAAGCGTAATAACTATGCGCAAAATATAAATACCCAGTAGGTGCAACCATGGTGCACGAAAACAAATATCATAAAACTCAGTCATCAAGACTAAATCATGCGAATAGATCACCCAAAATACCGAAATCCAAGGTGATGGATACATGATAATCGAATCACAAAATCACAAATCATAAATATCGTCGTCGATATATCCTCCTTCAAAGTCGGGAAGGTGTCGGTGCATCCAATGCTAGCAGCGCAAGATATCTACTTGCTTCTTGCTCATGGTCTGGCGTCCTCTGCCTCTGGGTCCTTATCTTCTCTGCGGATTACCTATCTCGCAATCAATCGGCTCATCGGCCCTGTCAGGTGTGCTAACGGGGGCGATTCCGTCCTGGCACTTCTCTGGTCATCTGCGTCCTCAGCACAGCATTTCCTCGGAAACTGGTCGCATCCCAACGCCTCTGTAGACATATCCGACCTTTAACCTTAACGGGGAGTAATAATAGCTCGTCAGCATCTCGCACGAACCTCTTGTCCCGCTTGTCTGTATCATCGTCCATTTTCGACGTCACGTCTCTATCTGCGCACTGCAATTGTTCTCGGCTACGGTCCATCCGAAGTCTCTCACACGGACTCGAAATCACGAACTCGGTATCTTCATCACTCTGTAGAAGATATCTGGCCGAACACGTCCTCAGGAACTCGTCCCAACCTGCGGAGGTATACTCCATACTCGTCCTTTCTTGATCAATTCACAACACATCTGGGTGAGGTCCTCTATCCTAACCTAGTCAACTATTTCGTCGATGATGCCGAACTCTGGCCTGCTGGGTGTGCACAATATGACCACTCCTGGGTCTAAGTCTTCTCGTATAGTATTCCAGAAAGATCCTGTCGGGGTCTCTCTCAAATCTCGTTTCTGCCGAATTGCCCGGAAGTTATCATCTTTTACTATGTCTGTTTCTTGTTCCGGAATGGCTGCATACTCATCGCGACTCCTTCTGGAAGGTATATCCATATACAACGCCTCTGCATGCGTATCGCATCTCTGATGTCGGCGGAGTGGAACGTCATCTCATCAAGATCTTGTACGAATCTCTTACTCCACTTTTCTCTGCTGTCGACAGCTTCGTACTCGTCTCATCGTGGCTGTATGGACTGCGCTCCAATGGCTATACTCGTATCTGGAGTCTCCCAAGCAATGTATCCCATCATATGATATCCGAATGATGTCGAACCATCTGATCGATTCGTCAGAACCTCATAATCCCCCAAGAGCTCAACATCTTGGGTACAGCTTAATAGTATCGAGTACATACCACAGTATCGGTGGACCAGCCGTAGAAGGGCAAACCCAAGCCTCACTAATGGCATCGCGGAACTGCCGCAAACCCTAAGGTTCAAAGGCTTTCACACGGTCATTATGTCGAGTTAGGATTTCATTCTTCTAGAGGGTCCATAGAATCGCTTGCATGTCTTTCCGAATACTTTAAACTTGGAATATGGGTTTTCTGACATTCGATCACCTCCATCGACTACCAACGAACCTGCGTGAAGTCATCTCTAGCTGGAATCAATCAATCTGATGACCTCGCATCGGGGTAAGCGAACGAACTACATGTCCTAGTCGTTCATCCTTGGGTGACTAGCGACCTTCCATCATACCTCTAAGTACATACTCATGCTGCAGTAGCTCCAACATCTTGGCGATATCTCGTCATTTGCAGCAACAACTGGCTCATTCGTCTGTACGCTGAACAACGCCTCAATCATCATGAATAAGTGATATATCAACGGTCATCACATCCTGGCTGGCCTCTAGCAGTAGCCTGATCCTCTGGTGCTGATCTGCACGTCCGAGAAATCTCGTAAAAGCGATCTGTCAAACGCTCATGGCGCGAAAACACATTAAAACGACGCCTCTCTATGCAATCGTACGTCTCTGGAATCACGCCCTGGTCAGTCCTCGTCCGTGACGAGCTCAAGCTGACGCAACTCTCGCCGTAGCTCTCTCTGCCCGTGTAATCATGGCAGCAAAATCATAACCAACACCGATGAGGATAGATCATACGAATGAATATAATATCGTGCAAGGAAATGTACATCCTAAGGTTTCTTAAGTGGAGTAGCGTATCGTAAATATGCCGCGGAACATACGTACGGTACGTCACTCTACTTAAGCTACCTACTCCATCAACCAAGGGTCATCCTATGCGATGAAAGCTCGGGTATAATACCCTCTCGACTAAGTCTAAGTTCCGTAAGGTCAAGCCTAAGTTCCGTAAGGTCAAGCCTAAGTTCCGTATATATATAAACGCTCTAGGCTCTGCATAGTCAAACTTAGACTCGAACCAAGGTTAACCTAGCGCTTTGATACCAACTTTGTCACGACCCGAAATAGCACGTGACTGGTACTTGAATCATATGAAGTCTATAGGACCCCATCTAATTCAAGTAAGCCAAAGGCTCAGAAATCTAAAACCATTTTTAGTGATAATAAAGGAAAACTAGTTTTAAGAAGTGAAGAAAACATGTTTTAAAAACAAGGTTTTCAAATAAGTAAGCCGAATAGGCAATTTAAAAGTTTCAATATCTTTTCTGAAAATTTCGGCAGAGTTTCCTTTGTAAATACTGGCTCCGAACGGGGTACAACATGAATAATATATATATATACACAATAAAAGGCATCCCCAAGCGGGAGCTAGCTCTTCGTCAATCGACGGTCACAACCACGCAAGCAATATAATATACAACGCCAAAGGGCGAGGATCAAAACTCAAAAATCAACATGAAAACCATAATACTACAACGCGCGACTCTAAGGTCAAAATAATACATAACTGGTTTTCTAAGTCTGAAAAAATATACAAGTTTGGTTGATGGAATTACTAGATACAACTGATAAAATAAATACAAGGGTGGTCATGATGCGAGTGAACCCACCTACCAATGCAATCACCCAGAAAGGAAGCAGTGTGCCAGAAAAGCCGCAATGAAACCTGTACGGCAAAACCTGCAAGAACTGTGGCACAACGGGGGTGAGTTGCCAACTCGTGAATAGAAAACATCGCAGAGTAGAAATCGTATGCATGACATAATTCTAGGTCAATACGATCAGTAATAATATATCCTCAATATGAATAAGTCTGAAGCATGATAAGGTGGCTAGGGTAAACATCTATACATAAGTGTAGCACCAAAAGCTCATGTCAGTGCCTCAGCGAGCAATATATCATAAATATGAGGTATGATCAATGTCAACTATATCAGTAAGTCTATGAGTATGTGGATATCATCCAACTATGTGATCAATGTCATCAATGTCAATATATGTATGTGGAAATCGTCCACGTGTCACCCAATGACAATAAGCATCATGCATGTAAATATCAGAAACATATGCATGGAAGTATGAGGATGTAAATCAACATGTGTCGCTCACGACATATCAAAATCATGGAACCTGAGTGTCTAGTATCGACACTCGAAAACATCATGAAAAATGTGCCTAGCATCGGCACGTAAATCCTCATATATATGGGGCTCCGTCAGTCATGATCGGCCCACACCATCTCTCAACTCCGATCGGTATCCTCCGGATATCCGCCGAGCTCAAATACAATCACCGGTAGGTACTATCCACCCTGCCAGGCTCATCGTCTGCTCCATGAAAAACATTTCTCGCCCCGGGGAACCATACCGGGTCCACCATGAACCCGCAAACGGATCATCCAACTCCTCGAATCGGGTTTCAAGCACACGTCTCAGAACCGAGAAACGCATGGTGGACGCACTGAAATATCATATCAAGGGTAACCGGGTTTTTAAAACAATACATGCTCTCTTTTGAAATACCCACGGTTCCCAAATCCAGAAATATCATGGAAACAACATATCTCAATGTGTATAATCATAAAGAATGATGTATGCGACATATAAAAGAATGTAAGAATACCAGTATGTCATGCAAGGAGGTCATATCCTGAATGCAACAGTCCTACAGTGTGGTGACATGGCAATTATCGATGATGAAGTGTGTGAGCCGGCAAGCAAGTGTACGTGGAACATATGCATCATCGATAATGATGCTGGTGTCCTAACAACATTGCTTTGATATAACAATAACATATTTAAACATGCAATGCGATGGGAATAGCAAGAATATGCAGAAATCGAATAATAAACGTAACAGTGAAGAATCTACATCAATATGCGAATGTCATACATTTTTTTGCCATTTGAAATAAGACGAATCGGGGGTTTTAGAAAAATAAGGGCTACGGTGTTTTTAAGAAAAGATGCGTCTTTTGAAAATATCCGTAGAATCATTTTTTGCCTGTCTTTAAAATACTCCCGATTCGTTAGTTTTGAAATAGGTATGACATCGGCCTAGCCTAACATCTACTAGCAAAACTACAGCTCTAACTAACAAGTCAATCGGGAGGGGTATGGAAACCACCTAAATCTGGGGTCGATATATATATATATATAATAGTCGGTGATCCTGTCTCAAAGGTACCGTGTACGATACAATATCATATGACATCCTCGAGTCATGAGTGCGGATCTATCATCAATATAAAGCTCGTACGACAAATCGTCGTACGGCATCCCAAAAGCTGGGTATGGATCAATATCACATTCATCTCATCAATTATCTGGTATTCTTATCATCATATCTCATGATCTGGGGTACTGATCTATATAAATATAAATGCGTGTGTGAAACACACGTCCAAAGGCCCACTAAAATCTCATGTCGTATCCCAAATACGAATCACAATATGTCACCGATCTCATGGTACTATGCCCAATCTCATTGACTCATCTCCAAATATCACCCACTATCCTCTTCATCTAGGTATAAATATAACAAATAAGCATGTGTGTGCGTGTGGGTGTAAACCTATTCTAGGGTTCGCAACTAGGGAACTGTACTAGTTTACTTCTAAACCCTAATCTAACTATAGTACACCGAATCACATCTGAATATCTATGACACACATAACACTATTAAATATATAAATATAGTATATATCTAGTATACTAAATATCGAACTGCGGGGGTGCTATACGCCATCCACCCGACTTCCCCCGTAGATATAATCTACTCACCTTGAATCCTGCGTGTCGGTGTCGACGTCGCCTTCATCTTCTTCATCGCCTCGAATCGTCGTGAGGGTACCTACATGTCACACGTAGCGCATCGCATTAAAACCAAATTGAAACCAAAACGACACACGAAAACCTAAACGACACGCTTAAAGCTTATAGGTTAGAACCTATAGGTACGCTTTCAAAACCATCAAACAATCCTCGATATCGTCGTATAAACGCCAAGTAATCGAGGTAAAACGCAATTATACAAATCCAGAATTTAAAATACGCAAAACGAAACACGAATCCAAAACAGCAACTACCGAAAAGGGTCCCAGATTTCACCCTAGGTCAAATCAGAAAAATTTGCATATGCCAGGAGTCTAATTTACTGGAGATGGGGCTACAGAACCAATACGAGGCAGATTGGCCCAGGTCTGGCCGCAAATTGCGGCCAAGGGGATTAAATTTGCGGCCGTAGTTGGGAGTTAGGGGCTAGGGTTTTGGTGGTAGCTTCCTAGGTGCCTGCATGTATCACTGTCCATGCAAAATAATTTTCAGAGTCTCGGGGTGATAGCAGATTCCATTTAACCTTCACAGAATCACAGTTTTTCCGATATCGGCTTTTCTAAATCCGTATTCCGGGTTTCAAGTCTCTGGTTTGAGTCTTAATCCTAGCACTAGGGGGTTTTTATATCCTCTTCTGAGCTCAATTTCCCACCACAACTCTCAATTTCCAATAACCATAACTAGAATTTTCATACCCTCACTAAACATCACTATATCGGTTTAAAGTTAACATGGATGTGAAAGCAATAGGAAAACTAAGCTAGTGGTTCAGAAAATACCTCATTTGGCAACTCAAGAAAATTCTTGAGTTGCCCCAAGTGTCCAAAACCTTTCCTTTCTTGGTCCAATGTGTTTCCCTTGAGCTTGTGCATCATTTTTGTGAAATGAGGGTGGGGTTTTGAGGTGTTTATTATGGTGTTTGAGAGGGTTGAAGAGAAGGAGGGGCTAGGGCGACGGCGGCAGTAGCAACAAGGTGAGGAGAGAGGAGAGGAATGAGTGAAGAACAAAGTGACAGGGGCTTGGTCCAAGGTGTTGACCCCTCACCCTCTCATTCTCTCTCTCACCCATACCTCACACTATTCCATTCTTTATTCAATTTCTTTTCTTTTCTAATCCATTTTCCTTCTCTCCTCAATAGTAAACCCAAAATAAAAGCCATGCAAAAATGCAACAAGTGTAAAAATGATACGGTGCAACGTTTTGCACAAAATATGCTAAAACTCCGATTAGCGATTTTTAATCGCGATTTAGCACTAAATTAGCATATAATTAATCATAAAAACTTAAAAATGGCATAATTCACATAAAACACCCTCTTTTTAGTAATTTCTATAATTTTCAAAAAAATTCCCAATTTATCGGTATTTAATTATACCGAATTATTAAAATATTCATTAAAATAATATTAAATTATAAAAATTCCTAAAAAATAATATTTTATTTTTTTGAAATGTTACAATGACTTGGTGTGATATGTCGTTATATGGATGCAAGTCGATATGAGATAGTTGATACCTTTATCGGTCCCACGATATGAGATTGATACGGATGTGACCTGGGATATAGGTATATAGATATATATAATATTGTGAATCTTGAGTGATATGCCGTGCGAGACTTTAGATCCATACCTCCTTTGTCATATAGGTTGATAGGATCCCTAATGGTTTAATGCCGCCGTATGATGGATTATACCGTACGTGATGTTGTGAGGCTGGATGCCGATTGATAGATTCACCGACTCGGATATATTGTAGACACGTATACCTTGTAGCATTTCGCTTAGGATGTACTTTATGCTACGTTCATGATATTCACATTGCATTGCATATACATGTGCTAGTACACCTACACCATTATCGATGATGCGTATGTTACACTTCCACGGATTGTCCGGCTCACACACCTTCGTCATCGATAATTGCTATGTCACTTACACAGTAGAATTGCTGCATCATGCTATGATATACTTGCTATGCTCACATAACTATACTATGTTGCATGATATACTTGCTATGTTCACATCATTACGATATATTGCATGATATACGGATATGCTCATATTTCGGTTATATGTTGGCATACATCATGCTTTACGATTATATGAATTGAGATGCTGTTTTCATGTGGTTTATGGATTTGAGAACCATGGTATTATTTCAAGAAAGTATGCATTGTTTTGAAAACCCGGTTTCTCTTGATATGATATTTCAGTGCGTCCACCATGCGTTTTCTCGGTTCTGAAACGTGTGATATGTGAAACCCGATTCGAGAAGTTGGATGATCCGTTTCGGGGTTCATGGTGGACCCGGTATGGTACCCCGGGGCGAGAGAGAGATTTCGTGGGGATGACGATGACCTGGCAGGGAGAGTACTCACCCCCGTTGTGCCACAGTTCTTGCAGGTTGACCGCTTGGATCAGTAGTGGCATCACCGATACACAGCTTACTTTCGGGTGACTTGCTTTGGTAGGTGGTACATGTTGGATCGTACCACTCTTGTATATTTATTATTCCTGTTGTATCTAGTTAACTCCATCAATCAGAAACTAGTGTTTGTATAATTAGTAAGACTTAGTGAGACTTGTGGTTGCGAGACTTAGAGCGAGAGTTTATGTTCGCTACTTGTGGTTGGTGTCTTGCTTTACATTATTCTTTTGTGATGATCTTCGCCGTTGGGCGTCATATACTTATTTTATGCTTACGTGGTTGTGAATCCGCCGATTGGTGAAGAGCTAGCTCCCGCTTGGGGATGTCTTTTATATTATCATGGATATGCGGTTTTGGATCAAAATATACAAGGGAGGTGCTGCCCAAATTTTCAAAAGACGAATAGTAAGATCCACTTGCATTTTTCATGTTCCATTATCCATGCATTTAAGAAAACTTTTGATTTCATCATACCTTTATTTCAAAACTTCACCTCTTCTATTTTCTTAAAAATGTTTAGATTTCTGGGTTTCGGCTTACTTAATTTACGTTGCGCCATTAGACGTTGCGTGATTTAAGTGCCGGTCACGAACTAAATTCGGGTCGTGACAGGTACAGTCCCGAGCCACATGGAGGCAATGAGCGGATCTTCAGGGGATTCGTCTTTCCCGGTATTGAGGGTTGATGTCGCGGAGTGCACTGGTGGCCATCACCAAGAATCCTTTGCCAATGTAATCGAGAATTACTGATTCGGATCAGTAGTTTTTCAGGTGGTGATGGGCTTCATACCGACACTAAATGTCGCGTTATTAGGGGTCTGACTTTATCCACCCCCTAGACCCGATATGCGATACTCATAGACGAACGGACCGGACTGTACGGATATTGTCACTGTCAGGCTCAGTAGGGTTTCAAGATGAGTTTGCTCGTCGGCCTCCCTTTCGCTCAATACCTGGGTAGCCGTTACGTACAGCTAGTGCCACTGACGTGCTTGTGGTTAAACCCACTGCCAGGGTATTGACGAGTCTTTAAAGTCCCACATAGAGGGTTTCACTGCTTCGGGCGAAACGTTGTAGATATCGTATGGTTTTATGGCAGGGTTCGATCACATACTTGTACTCGTGCACGGATGATGTTCGGATGGATAATACTAGTGGGCTTTGGTTTAAGCCGGATCCTAGTATTGTAATGTTGGATTATTTCGTCTCGTTGTATTCGTATTCAGTCGGAATACGGATGCGGGTATGTATATACGAATGAGGGGTATTATTGTAATTCATTACAAGTTTACTTTAGATATTGCCATTTCATTTTTGATTAAACATTTTGGTTTAAATGTTTATTGTGTGAAAAGTGTGACTCATTGTTTTGGCATGGTTCATGCATGCACTTGGTGATGTGGCATGATGAATTCTTGGTTTGTAGTGTGAGATATTTGTTGTGAGCCAAGCAGACATTTATTCTCTAGTTTTTTCTTTAGTTGCTCATAAAAAATAACACACACACAACAAAAGAAAAAAAGAGGCAGCCACTTCTTTTTCTAGACTTGCACTTTTCTTTTTCCTCACACTTTCCTCACTTGGCATCTTCTTCAACCTCCACCCAAACCCTCTCATGAGTTGAGAATCCTTGGGTGTATTGAGATAAAGTAATCACAAACTCTCTCTACCTCATCTTGGTTATCTAGGCTAGCAAACTAGATATCCGAGTTGCTTCGGTATTGGCCTGGGTGCCCTTTCACCCTAGGCCCTTTTTCTGCTATGGGGTCTGACAAGTCTTGGCTCATCATTGCATCTTGCTGTTGGAAGTCAGAGCCCGTATTACTAACCCTCGACGTGGATCTTCTTCGATGTGGGGAGACCAGAGATCAAACATGATCAAGGAAGCCGCGAGGAGCTTGGGACAGAGGTTGAAGACCGAAGGACACGGATCCTTTGGTATAACCTCTCTAAACTCCTTTCATATAGCTAGTGTAGGGTTAATGGTACGATTCGTAGATTAGGGTTCCGTTAGCGCCGGTTTCTAAAAGTTTTTGTTCCACATTTGGCCACGGATTGATGGCCGGGGCGCTGGCGTAACCCAACATGGTATCAAATCCAAGCCATTAACCTTATACTAGTTTATTTAGATGATGTTAAAGTATCGAAACTGAAACAACTCTGAAACAATACCAACTCATATTCCATTCTCGGTCGAATTCAGTTTGGTCTTCTAAAAATATTTAAGCAACTGCAGAAGACTACCTTGATGACAACTAGAACACTCCCCAAATACGAGCCCATTCCACCTGAAGTGACCTGGCGAGACTAAGGAAAAATCTAGCCTGGCCGGTTCTATTAAGGTGTTTGGACTTGGTATTTTTGGTGTGTGCCAGTCTATGGAATATTGGTTCAGTGGTATTTCTAGTTTAGCTCAGTTTGGATATGGATTTATCTATTAGTTTGGGGGCTATTCGGGGTGTTTTCGAATTCGATATTTCTAACATTGTTTAAAGTTTTACAGTACATGCATTACTATCTGCGACCGTGAATGTCATTAGAGCGGTACAACTTTTCTAATTGCTATAGTTCCTTTAGACGAGTTTGCGAACGTGACATTCACGTTGATGTTCTGTGTTGTGTTGTGTTTGTTGGCTGAATCGTCATGGTGGATAGCTTGGGTGCAATGTTAGTACAGTTTAGTTTTATTTGTACATTTGAAATCGCGGGGCGAGCGTCCGACATGTGGACTGCCATCACTGCCTGTTTGTATATTATTTGTTTGAGGCACGACCGGGTTGAGGTCGATGACACCGATGTAAATATTTTCTTTTCTGTACTAGGATTACCCCGCGAGTGAGTGCACGGATAGCCGGGTTCTGGAAGGCAACAGGTCCGTATCTCATAGCGTTGAGACGGAGGGGGCCTCACTCAAGAATTGACGGGCTATTCGCCGCACTCGTAGGGGGTACAGGTTGACCCAAGGAGGGATGCTCAAGTTACCGGATTCCATGAAGTGCCGGGAGGCCCATTCACTTTGATGAAGGGGGCTGCCTCACTTCTAGTTTTGACGGGTAACTCGCCGCGCTCGTAGGGGTCTAGGTTTTCATTGCACAGGCTATCCACACGACCAAGGGAACGTCGGGTTTCACTTGCGGCTCAAAAGAAACCCGGGGATTCCAGATTATCTATATTGTTCTGTGATGCTTATCGCTTATCTGTGATGTTGCATTTATCATGCCTGGAACGATTTTTATATATTGTTATATATATATGTTCAGTCGAAAATATTGCAATCTTGAACATATCAATTTCCTCACTAGTCTAATCATTTAAGGATAGTTGATATATTTATAACACATATTACCAGTTCGGCTGCAAATTATCAAATACCACGTGTTATATATATAATCAACATTCTTTAAAGGAAATTGTGTGTTTATTACTTCATGCATGATATTATATATCTCGACAATTTTCAGTGAGATTTTGTGCAGGAAGTTATTTCATGATAGATATCGGAATCGCAAAATTGCCGATAAAACACAGCAAGTCAAAGACTTAAAATCTGGAAGAGATTAAGAAGAGATAAAAATATTCCAGATATCACCTGAAGACCCAAATGCCAACACAAGAACACTCCAGAAAAACCATACAGAGATCACATCAAATGGCCACGGAACCGCGGCCGATTCAGCCCGATCCGCCGCGGATCCGTGGCCGAGTTAGGTCGTCGGCGGTCGATACTTTTCCGGAACATTCTCTGTAACCTCCTAGCTTCCTCAAGACACTTCATACCTACCTGGCTTCTTCTGGAAGGTTCTGCATAACTACCAAGCTTCTTATGGAAGCTTGGTTTGAGATCTATAAAAGGGGATCTAAGCCTTAATTTTGGGGGTTGGAAAATTCATTCTCATTAAGCCACAATTCAATTCAAGTTGAGTGACACAACTTGAGATCCAATCAAAAATCCAAATCAAGATTCATCGAGAGCAAAATCAAGCGAGACATCGAAGATTCTTTATCGCAACGCCGATCGTCATCAAGAGCGCGAGATCCACGAATGATCCACGTCTCACGAAGATCGAGCCGAGCAAAGATCGACAACAAATTCTCTTTTCAAAGGAGTGATCGAGAGTTTAGTCTTGTAATCTCGGATTGAGAAGTGTAAATTTGAAGAAGATTTAATAAAGGTGGTCATTTGTTCTTAGTCTTGCTTTCTTTAAATTCTCGCATTATGAAATTCCTCATTCTTGATTCTTTTTTTTTCATGATGCGTGAGTGAAATCTCCGCTTGTAAAGGAATCGATGGAGATCGGTAGATCAAATGATGATGAAATCCTAAAACTAGTCTTCAGTCTTATGAGAATTATGAACTTTAGGAAAAAAGAATCATCAATGACCTAATTTGGATCGAGATCACAATTCTTGATAATTTCGTTGCAATTTGGGAATTAAATAATTGATGATTCTCTTTGCTAAAGGCTAGATTTGAATGATGATCGATGAAAAGACAAGGGATTGTGAAGGAGAAACCCTAGTTTCTTCAATAGATCCCTAATCTTCATTCATCGCCATCGATCTAGCTATAATTCATCAATAGATAAGATTAGTCATTTTTAGTATTCGTCATTGCTACGATTTCCTATCGAATCCTACAAGCTATTCTTCATTTTCTTGATAACTAAAATTGAATTTGGACATTTTCTTGATTTCTAATTCTTGAACATATTCTTGATTTTCTTGAAATGACAACTCAATTTAAATCTTGAATTGCTTTCTTGAATTTTCTTTGATATTTTCTTTCAATTCATCTAAAGCAAAAACGAACAAATACACGAATCTCAGTGGACGATCCGTTCTCATTAACGAGCTACATCGACACCGTTATTGATTGCGGCTATAAATTCTTTGATTGTGATAAACATCTTTTCAAAACACATCGAGAAAACGAATCAATCAAATGGCGCCGTTGTCGGGGATTGCGTGCTAATTTGTTCGTTTTTTCTATTTGAGTTGAAACATTATTATTCCATCAAAAATTTGAATCAAAATCGCATCGTGTGCTTAACGATTAGTTGTGAATTTTGTAAGGAAATCTGGAATCTCTGCAACAAGGGGAAAAATATTCAGATCATTCCACCTGAGACAGAGGAGCACAGGGAGCATCAGGACCAAGTTTCGTGCAGAGAACCGTTCAATACACCGCGAAAACGCGGCGGATTGCAGCATTTGGCGGCGGATCCGCCGCTTTCTTGAAGCTTCAAGGCTTGAGTTCTCTATGGTATATTTCTTTCTTTCTTATCTCCTCTCCGCTCTTGTCCAATAACCATTTTCTGTAGGATTCTTTGCAAAATTGCGCCGCTCAAAAATAAAATTTGTTGCATGTTTTGATATTGGTTGTTTTGCATATTTTAATACGGAAATTAAGGGGTAAAGACCAAATTCAGATTAGGTAGGGATTTCATTACCCTTCCTAAGCCCTAAAAATCACAAAACTAGCATCTTCATCACCCTCATTAACTAAAAAATATCTAGACAAGACTCTAAGGACCGTCGCGCTCAATTAGGACAGAAGAAGGTCGTGGGTAATCTATTGCTTATCCGCATTTCTTTTGTAGTGTCTAAGGAAAGTGTGTCTAAGGCAAGTGGTTACTTAATTAGGCCCGTTACTTATGTAGTGGAGAACCTCCCACTTACCTGTCACTTACCTGGTCACAGAAGGGATAAAGAGGCAGTAGAGGATTTATCTTGCGATTTGTCTTCTGGAAGTCTAGGAGCGGTCTAGTGACTTGACCTAGGTGACCATTAGATCTAGGGTTGCTTGTGCATTTTTTGTGTGATTTTTCAAAATCCGTCCTTTTTCAAAACAAACAAAAAAGAAACCATTTTCTCTAATTAATTAACGCTGCCACTTGTGCTAAACCATTTAGTGCATGCTAGCTGGACACGGGATTCTAGTGCCCGTCTTGTCCGCGTTCTTCCTATCGACTCCAAAGTCGGTAATTCTATATCTTCTTTTTCCTCACCACACACCACATCCACCACGATGGACGGATCTCCATCTCATTTTAACACCACTTTGCCACCGCCCGCAGGTGCGCAAAATCTACCGCGTATGTCTCTCCAAGAGAGATGCTACCCGATACGTGGTCCTCTTTCTACTTGTCTTTCCATTCCACCAGCTAATGGGCACAATTTCGAAATCAAGCCTCACCACATCAATCTTTTACCAAAATATCACGGTCCGAGTCTGAAGACGCATACGTTTTTATTACCAAATTTGAAAACGTATGTGCTATGATGGGCACTTCACAGCTTTCTGTGGATGCTATGAGATTACGTCTTCTCCCGTTCACTTTGTGCGATTTAGCTGAGAAGTGGCTTTATAACACAGTCACACATTCTATTTCAAGCCGGGATGAATTCGTCATAGCATTCCTTAAGAAATTCTATCCCAATCATAAGACCGCCCGAATATGTAGCGAAATCAATCAATTTACCCAACTTCCCAATGAACAATTTTGGAAATGTTTTGAACGATTCAAGGATCTGCTAGTCCAATGTCCACATCACGGAATCCATAGATGGGATCTCTGTAGAATCATATATGAGGGCATTAATCCAACAACAAAACAGATGCTTGAATCTATGTGTCAAGGCAACTTCATGTCTAAAGACGATGGTGAAGCTTGGAAATTTTTAGAAGATTTCGCTAAAAAAACTTTGCAATGGGAGGTGTTAGTCAACCATCATCTAGGGGTGGTATCCATCAACTTGATGTTTCCATAGCAGTCAAAGCTGAAATGGCAGCAATGCAAAAGAAACTGGAAGCTATGGAACACAGATTTTTATTAGCCTCCCTAAACCAGATGACACTCCCTAAAATTGCATGTGGATGCTATTCTGATCCATCACATTTGACGAAAGAATGTCCTTTGAATTCTCCGTTTCAAGGTCAAGAGCACACTAATGCTGCTTTTCAGCAACGCCCTAGAAACGATCCTTATTCTTCCACTTCTATTCAGGGTTGGAAGAATCACTCAAATTTTGCTTGGAACCAACACCAAATTCAAAATACGGTTCCAAACCAAAATAACTTTCAAAGGGTCCCTCCACAACAATAGCAACCACTACAACTGAGTCAGCCCCCCTATCAACTACAAAATTTTCAAAATCCGGCCAACACTTCTGCACCGTATAATAATTCTTTGCAATTGGCCGGTACTGATAACTCCTCTTCACTCCAAGAAACCATGAATTTGTTCATGAAAAATTTCATGCAAGTTTCGGCTGAGATAAAGTCTTCTGTCGATAATATCAAGAAGGACTCTGCCTCCCACGGTGAGAGTATTAAATCGATAGAAGCACAAATTGCACGATTGAATGCCGAAATGAGTGCGAGAGAGAAAGGGAAACTTCCAGCTCAACCCTTACCTAATCTTGGCTACTCACACAATGTGAGTGCTATTACATTGTTGAGATCTGAAAGAGTGCTGAATAACCAAGTCGGTGAACAGATTGATAATGATGAATTTATCGATAACACCCCGGCTTCTACTTCTACTTCCACTTCCGCTTCCACTTCCACTTCCACTTCTGACCCTAGTTCTTCTTCTAGCAAGCCTATTCTTCATTTTCCTCAAGGCTCGAACCCTCAGCATACTTTTTCTAGTCAACCTAAGTCAATCCCCACTTCTATTATGGGATCTATTCCACACACACCACCTTCTCCAATGTTGGACCCAACTCTTATTGCTAAAGCTCCTTATCCGAATCGGTTAAGGAGAAACAAACCAAGTCCACATATGGAGAAGATTATAGAAATATTTAAACAGGTTAACATCAATATCCCTCTCCTAGATGCTATTCAACAAGTTCCGGCTTATGCGAAAATTCTTAAAGACTTGTGCACTAGGAAGAGGAAGACTCAAGTGCCCAAAAAGGTATTCATGACAAATAATGTTAGCACAGCTTTTACCCCACAATTACCAAAGAAACGTAAGGAACCTGGCTGTCCTACAATCTCGATTTTTATTGGGGGTAAAAACATTAATCGTGCTTTACTTGACCTTGGCGCAAGTGGTAACCAGCTTCCATATTCTGTCTACGAGCAGTTAGGGATTGGAGAGTTGAAACCAGCTCACTGCACTCTCCAAATGGCATACCAATCAATCACTAAACCTAGGGGTGAACTCGAGGATGTATTGATTAAAGTCGGGGAATTTATATTCCCTGTGGACTTTATTGTTTTGGATACAAAGCCTGTAGCGAACCCACGGAACCAAATTCCAGTGATTCTTGGTCGACCCTTCCTAGCCACTTCCAATGCTGTCATTAATTGTCGAAACGGTTCCATGAACCTATCATTTGGAAAAATGACAATTGAGCTTAACATTTACAGGATTGGAAGTCAGCCGTCTGAACCTTTTGCTCACATTCTTGATGTCTGTTCTGTCTACGAGATAGCTCCCGAAAGCTGCAAGGTTGATGAACTTTGCTTTGATGATCTCGATGACATTAGCACATCATTGTTTGATCTTGCACATCCTAGTGAGGACACTTTTGACGAGTCCACTTCTGAGTCTGAACCTTTTGACTCATCACTTTCAGAGTCTGTATCCTTTGCAGGCTATGAACTTCTTCGAGAATCTGAATGTCATTCGCTTACCCCACCTTCTATTGTTTCCTCCGCCAACACTAGATCTCAAATTATTACCTTCTCATCTTAAATATGCATATATATGTGAGAATGAGTCTTTTCCTGTGATCATATCTGCTTCTCTAGCCTTAGAGCAAGAGAAAGCTCTTTTGATGGTCTTGAGATCTAACAGTCAAGCTTCTGGTTTGGACAATGGCTGACATCAACGGGATAGTCCCTTGATTGTTGAACATCATATACATTTGATGGATGAAGCCAAGACAACCGAGAAGCACAAAGACGGTTGAATCCCGTAATGAAGGAGGCGGTAAAGAAAGAAATTGTCAAATGCCTTGACAGTGGTATCATTTACCCAATCTCTGATAGCCAATGGGTAAGTCCTATTCATGTAGTCCTTAAGAAATCTGGCATCACGGTCATATCAAATGAGGCTAATGAGTTGATCCAGACACGCACTCAAACTGGGTGGCGTGTATGTATTGATTACAGAAAACTCAATGCCGTAACGAGGAAAGACCACTTCCCTCTACCTTTTATTGACCAGATGTTGGAACGTTTAGCTGGACATGAATATTATTGTTTCATGGACGGATACTCTGGCTATAACCAGGTCCCTATTGCCGAAATGATCAAGATAAAACCACATTTTCTTGTCCTTTCAGTACTTTTGCTTATAGACGCATGCCCTTTGGGTTATGCAATGCTCCTGCTACATTTCAGCGGTGTATGATGGGGATATTCTCGGACATGGTCGAGAATTTTCTGGAGATTTTCATGGACGATTTCTCGATATTCGGAGATTCTTTTGATGATTGTCTATCTCATCTTGACGCAGTTCTTACTCGTTGTAAAGATAAGAACTTAACTTTGAATTGGGAAAAATTCCATTTCATGGTCCAAGAGGGAATTGTGCTTGGACATGTCATTTCACGGAAAGGCATTGAGGTCGATAGAGCTAAAATATATGTCATTCATAACCTTCCTCATCCCAATGCGTCAAAGATATACGATCTTTCCTTGGTCATGCAGGATTTTATAGGAGATTCATTAAGGATTTTAGCAAAATTGCTAGACCCTTAACACTTCTCTTGGCCAAGGACACAACATTTCACTTCGACTTGGACTGTGAGGCTGCATTTGACTCTTTTAAGGATTCACTCACTACAGCCCCCGTTCTATCATCTCCTGATTGGAACCACCCGTTTGAGCTTATGGGTGATGCATCAGGTTTTGCTTTTGGTACAGTCTTAGGACAACACATTGATAAGATGCCACATGTGATTTATTATGCAAGCAAGACCCTAAACGATGCTCAAATTAATTATACACCACCGAGAAAGAACTCTTGGCAGCTGTATTTGCATTAGAAAAATTCAGGCCTTACTTGATTGGCTCACCAATTGTGGTTTACACTGATCACTCCGCCTTAAAACATCTTTTATCGAAGAAGGATGTTAAAGGTAGGTTAATAAGTTGGATCCTATTATTACAAGAATTTGATCTTGTCATACGAGATAAGAAAGGATATGAAAACGTAGTAGCCGACCATCTTTCGCACATCTCTTCTTCACCTGTGACCTTGCCAATTAATGATTCTTTCCCTGACGAACAACTCTTGAACGTATCCGACAAACTTCGGTTCGTGGATATTGTGAATTATCTTGCAACGGGACTTATTCCGAGCGATTGGTCTAAACAGGACAATTATCGATTTCTACCCCAAGTAAAGCATTTTTACTGGGATGAACCATATTTGTTTAAGTATTGTCCGGACCAAATCATTCGCAAATGTGTCCCCAATGATGAATTCAAGAGTGTTCTGTCTTTCTGTCATGATCAGGCATGTGGAGGTCACTTTGGTCCACGAAAGACGGCGGAGAAGGTTTTGCAATGCGGTTTTTTCTGGCCGACATTATTTAAAGATTCATTTGATCATTGCAAAACCTGTCCACAATGTCAACACACGGGTCGGATTTCTAAACGAAATAAGATGCCACTTCAACCGATCTTGGTTATTGAAATTTTCGACATTTAGGGTATTGATTTTATGGGTCCTTTTCCCAACTCTTTTGGGAATTTGTACATCTTGTTAGCGGTTGATTACGTCTCGAAATGGGTGGAAGCTATACCATGTCGCACTAATGACAACAAGGTTGTTATTAAGTTCCTTAAAGAAAATATCTTTTCGCGATTTGGACACCCACGCGCTATCATTAGCGATAACGGGACGCATTTCTGTAATCGGTCTTTCGAGACTTTGATGCGGAAATATGCAATCAACCACAAACTTTCGACACCCTATCATCCCCAAACGAGCGGGAAAGCTGAGATTTCAAATAGGCAAATCAAACTAATTTTGGAGAAAACAGTTTCTAAAAACCGGAAAGATTGGTCAACCAAATTGACGGATGCTCTTTGGGCATTCCGTACCGCTTATAAAACTGATCTCGGTATGTCTCCTTACCGTCTAGTGTTTGGTAAGGTTTTCCACCTTCCAGTCGAGATTGAGCATAAAGCAATGTGGGCCATTAAAGAACTTTACTTCGATTTAAATCAAGCCTGCAACTTTCGGAAGCTGCAATTAAATGAGCTAAGCGAACTCCGCGATGAAGCGTACGATAATGCTGTGATAGTAAAGAATCGGACTAAGGTATTTCACGATAAAAACATTTTGAGAAAAACTTTTACCCAGGTCAACAAGTCCTTCTTTATGATTCCCGTCTCTATCTTCATACGGGTAAGCTACGATCTCGTTGGAAAGGACCATTTGTTGTGCGGTATGTATACCTGCACGGGGCAGTTGAGGTTGAAAATGTTAAAAACGGTACAATTTTCAAAGTGAATGGGAATAGATTAAAACCGTATTTTTCCACTGACCCCTCGGAGGAGCTCTTGTTTTTACAGGAGACGATTTATAATGACTAATTTTCCCCCGCCCCACCTCCATGTCTCGATAATATTGTCTCATTTATAGAATGGAGGTGAGTAATAAAAGAATAAGTTTGGGGGAGATTTTCATGTACATTCATTCTTGTCCCCATTAATAACTTTTCTTCCTAAGCTTACAGGTTTCTGAGATTTAACAAATGGCAACAGTGAGGACACTATTGTAAACAAGTTTGGGGGAGGTTTGTGCTTATTTACGCATCACTTTGCATCATACTTTGCATAAGCACAAAACATACAAAGCATAAAAAAATTTAATATTTAAAACTTTATAATAAAAGATTATAAAGTGAAAAAATTACATCTAAAAGATTGGAAAAATTTAAGAAAACCAAGAAAATTAGATGTTTTCTTAAACGAAACTAGTAATAAGTAGTTATGAGCCGTTGTCCCAAGGGTTAGTAAGATGAAAGATGTCACTAATCTGAGGATAAAAATAAGTCTGAAAAATAGTTCCTATTCTGGAAGCCAAACATTTGAATGTTTATACCCTACTATACGCACTTACACACATCTTGAAACTCAGGATAGTAGAGGATACCTTGAAATGCTCTTGTCTAAAAGCCAAAGTACGAAGAAAATAAATGAAGCATAAAAGTGAAGAAAAATGAACACTGGTTTTTTAATCACCAAGACAGCATAAAAAAAATATAGTAAGGGTTCTTCATCACCTAGTGCCTTAGACCAACTGGTTTGAGAGTCACTGCTAAGCCTTAGGTGTTGCAAGACGAGGAAAATTGCTACTTACGTCTAATCTGCAAGCACATGTAGTAATCGGTCGGTTAGTACCTCAAGAAGTATTAACGGTCGCATGAAAAATGTGTGAGCAATTCCATCCATAATATTCACTGACTAAAAAGTATTGTGGTAGATGGACAAGAATATGATAGCCTGAATTGAATTCTGTTGGATATATGTATGCCCTAGAGGCCATTATATGATAGTGGATATATTTATACATGTATATATATATTCAGTGTACATTCTTGCTCGACATGATAGTATGCTATCTGGTTCTTCTTTATCTGACATGTTGACTTGATCGTGCTTTTATTCATTCACACATGTTGATAAAGCCCTGAGGATATTGGCTTGACTACTATGATTATGATGGAGATCATACTAGTAGGACATCTGTAGTTTATAAGCATATCCTGAAATGTCCATAGTCGTAGGTGTATCAAGATGGGGCATTGATATACCAGAGTAGACTAGCGTATATGACACTTGACCCATATGATGGGCGATGGATGTGTAAGTCCACGTTGCCCACCCGGTGCTTGCGGGGAGGCGGAAACGGTATAAAAATCGGATTTTTAACACACTAGGCAACATGGACTAGCAAAAGGAGGATCTTTGCTAAACAAAAAAACTAACTACAAAGCTAAAAAGTTTAGCTACTCGGAAAAGAGGTTATACCTAGGTCTTCTAGTCCTTCTCTCCTTGCTCCTTGGAGTGAATGAAAGTGATCTCCTTGTCGCCTTCTCTTGTCGAAGAAGGATCCACCCGAGAGCCTCAACCTTTGGCTTCAACTTCAAACTAGAAGTAACTAAGATGCTTGGAGTGCTAATCCTAGAACCTTAGAAAGAGTAGAGAGTATTTTAGAAGGATTTATCTCAAGCTCAAGAGATTCTCAACTCATGAGAGGGGAGAGCTAGATAGAGAGGAAGAGGAGGAGAGAGAACCAAAATGATAGAATGAAAAAGAAATGAACCATTCTTCTCACATATATGTGAATTATGGAAATTAGATAATTAGCTAAGATAATTATCATGGTTAATCAAGAATTGACCATTATCATTTCACATTAAATGCCTTTTGCAAGGATCAAAGAGCATCTTTCATATGGAATGATGATGATCAACATGTCAACCAAGGTCAACAAGTCAAGTATAGTCAAATGGTCAACAACCCTAACCATGCACAATTATAATTAACTAATATCAATTAACCATAATTCACACATAAGAATTAGGGTTAAGAAAATGACAATGGTTATCAACCCTAATCAAAGTCCTCTACCTCTGTCTCAGTCAACTGTGCATACACACCCGTATCCGTGTTCCGAGGAACACGAATACGGTGAGATAAAACCAATCCCAAATCATATACTAGGATCCGGCTTAAACCAAAGCCCGCTAGTATAAGCTGTCCGGACAGCAAACGTGCACAAGTGCGCGGATGTGAACGAACCCTGACGCAAAACCATGCGACCTCTACTCATTTTGCCTAAAGGCGAATAACCCTCTGTGTGGGACTCTAAAGACTCGACACGACGCTGGCAGTGGGTTTAACCACAGACCGCAAGAGGCACTAGCTGTACGTAACGGTCCCCAGGTAGATGCCGATAAGAAGACTGACGAGGTGAACCCATCTGAACTCCTACTGAGCCTGAATGTGACAGTCTCCGTACAGTCCGGTATGTTCGTCTGATACATCGCATGGCGGGCCTAGGGGGTGGTAAACTTCAGTCCCCTAATAGCGGTACAAGTCGTGTCGGAGTGTATCCCAGAACACCCTGAGATAACACTGGAAACCTACCAGTATACCTCGCTTGCCCTGGCCAGGGACTACTTGTGTAATGGCTCTCCTGGACACAGCGCGATGTCAACCCCCAATACCGGGAGAGACGAATCCTGTCTAACCGTCACTACCTCCAAGTGCTTCGGGACTGCACCCAACTACTACCTGTTTGCACGACTCCTTTAAGCCGTGGTAGGATAGTAATCAAAGTACAGTGGGAACACACTCGAAGCGAAGTGACAGTGTCAAGTCAGCGGACTAAGCTGTACTCATGTCACCTGGGAACTGATAACTGACGATAGGTATAATACCAACCAACAGTTCCCGACGAATCATGTCCAGTGTACTCGTAACCTAACGAGCACCCGCATACTATCTCGACGTACTGACGGCTGTGGGACAAGTCGTCTCCCACGCTGGGATGAGAAGCTCATACGCTAGTCTACTCCGGAGTATCAATGCCCTGTCTCGATAATCCCACGACCAGGGACATGTAAATAAGGATGTGCTTGTAGATTACCCAGCCCTCACGAGTGTGACTGCCATCACAACGCTGGTAATCAAGCAAAGATCCTAAGGGCTCTACTAATGCGTATATGTGATATAATAAAAGAAACACATGTACACATTAAAGCAGAGACAAACCAAGTAGCATACTACCATTTCGAGCAAGATTGTCTCTACAACTATGAATATCCCAAGCTTCCATCAAGTAATATACATACTAGTATGATACAGTAATGGCCTCTAGGGCATATACACTAACAGGATGTTCCCACATCCATTGATGTTTGACATCGAGATCGTATACGGGTGCTCAGTGGAGACTGGGTACACTGGACGGACTCACCGAGAACTCCTATATGGTATTATATCTATCGTCGAATAGCAGTTCTCAGGTGACACTGGTACAGGTTAGTCTGTAGACCCGAGATCATCATAGAGTCTTGTATGTTCTCCCACTGTACTTTGATTACCACCCTACCACGGCTCTACTGAGTCGTGCAAACATGTGGCTTTTGGGTACAGTCCCGAGACACACGAAGGCGATAAGCAATAGGAGGGGTTTTGTCTCTCCCGGTATTGGGTGTTGATGCTGTGCTGTGCTCGATTGGCTATATCAGTAAGTCCCTGGCCAGGGCTGTTGAGATTTACTGATAAGTGTTATCAGTAGTTTCTCGATCTGTTATAGACCATTCATCGGCATGACTTATTGAGTTATTGGGGCCGACATTACCATCCCTAGACTCGATATGCAGCATATCTGACGAAGAGACCGGACTGTGCAGTAGTGTTGCCGGTTAGCTCGACGGGAGTTGTGACAAGTTCGCTTGTGTTTTCTGATCGCTCAATACCCGGGGGCCGTTACGTTTAGCTGACCTCTTGCAGCTTGGGGGTGCTTGATATGATCATCGCCCACTGTCGGCGTATTGACGAGTCTTAGAGTCCCATAATGGAGTTACCTAGTCCAGGCGAAACAATGTGGTGTGCATATGAGATATGCGCGGGGACCCGATTAAATGCGCGTATGTGATACCGTATATTGATCGAGCGGTTTTCTATTGGTCGGGTCGTATGTGATATGACCGGTTTGCTAAATCAAGTGATGATTTATCATTGACCATAAGCTTTTTCACTTTAAACCCTTTCTTGTCTTTTGTTGTATGCATGCATGTATGCACTTATTCTTTTTGATGCACATATGGATGTGTATGCACACATACATGCATACAATATTCTATCATGGTTATTGATACATGAGATGGTGGCAATATAAGACTCACACTTTATATAAATATGTTGATATTTATTTTTGGATAAAAGAAAATGGAAATGGAAATTCTATCATGGTTTAATTTTTTATTCATACACTAACCCTTTGCTTTAACCATGATTCATTTTCTATGGCCATTTTGGATCCAAAATAAATATCTAGATATTTTATAACTAGGGTTAAGAATGAGAAGGAGAAAATATATATATTTCTTTTTCTCATTTTAAATCCTAAGCTTATCATTATCTTGAGCTCTCATATTGCCTTCATGTTCTTCCTCCTCTCTCTTGCTCTCTAGCTTCCATTAGTGAGTGAAAGAGTGATCAAGTTAGGGTCTTTAAGTGAGAAAACAAACCACATCAACATTTTATACTACTCTAGCCAACTAGTTTAGAGTGTTGGCTTCTACTTCTCTTTTTGATCAAGTGGAGGCTTTAGCTTGGACAAAGAGGACTCCGGGTGGATAGTCGTGGACTTGGAGGATCTCAAGCAAGCTTCTTCCAACCTTCAAGTGGCCAAGGATTCTAGCGTAGGGAGCTACAAAGGTTGTATTCCCTAAACCTAGTCTTTATCACTTGTGAAATGTGTTTAAAGTTGTGTTACCCTAGCTTTTCTAGTATGATCCTTAGGTTAGTTCTCTAGCACCTTATTTTTTTTAATATGGCATGTATGATGCTACCTAACCCTAGTAGTGGTGCTGTAGAAACTCCTTCATGGTATCAGAGCCAAACTAGAAGCCTAGACGATATTACGATAATACGAAAACAAAAACTTCCGCAAAAATACGAAATTAAAGACCCTTGAACATCCTCTCGTAAATTTTTTGAAAAGTGACCTGAAAATTATTTAAGTTGTTAGTGTATATGCCCTAGAGGCCATTACTGTATCATACTAGTTTGTATATTACTTAATGGAAGCTTGGGATATTCACCTTGTATAGAAAATCTTGCTCAAAATAGTAGTATGCTACTTGGTTTGTTTCTACTTTAATGTGTACATGTGTTTCTTTTAGTATATCACCTATACACATTAGTGGGGCCCTTAGGATCTTTGCTTGATTACCAGCGTTGTGATGGCAGTCACACTCGTGGGGGCCGGGTAATCCACAAGCACATCCTTATGCAGGTCCCTAGTCGTAGGACTATCGAGACAGGGCATCGATACTCCGGAGTAGAATAGCGTATACGCTTCTCATCCCAGCTTGGGAGACGGTCTGTCCTATAGCCATCAGTACGTCGTACTTGAGATAGTATGCGGGTGCTCGTTAGGTTACGAGTACACTGGACAGGACTCGTCGGGAACTGTTGATTGGTCCTATACCTATCGTCAGTTATCAGTTCTCAAGTGACATGAGTACAGCTTAGTCCACTGACTTGACACTGTCACTTCGCCTCGAGTGTGTTCCCACTGTACTTTGATTACTACCCTACCACGACTCAAAGGAGTCGTGCAAACAGGTAGTAGTTAGGTGCAGTCCCGAAGCACTTGGAGGCAGTGACGGTTAGACAGGATTCGTCTCTCCCGGTATTGGGGGTTGATATCGCGCTGTGTCTAGGAGAGCCATTACACAAAGTCCCTGGCCAGGGCAAGCGAGATATACCGGTAGGTTTCCAGTGTTATCTCAGGGTGTTCTGGGCTACACTCTGACACGACTTGTACCGCTATTAGGGGACTGACGTTTGCCGCCCCTAGGCCCGCCAAGCGATATTCTCAGACGAACAGACCGGACTGTACGGAGATTGTCACATACAGGCTCAGTAGGAGTTCGGATGGGTTCACCTCATCAGTCTTCTCATCGGCATCTACATGGGGACCGTTACGTACAGCTAGTGCCGCTTGCGGTCTGTGGTTAAATCCACTGCCAGCGTAGTGTCGAGTCTTTAGAATCCCACACAGAGGGTTATTCGCTTTTGGGCAAAACAGAGTAGAGATCGCATGGTTTTGCGACGGGGTTCGTTAACATCCGCGCACTTGTGCACGTTTGGTGTCCGGACAGTCATTACTAGCGGGCTCTGGTTTGAGCCAGATCCTAGTATATGCTTTGGGGTTAGTTTTATCTCATTTTATTCGTGTTCCTCGGAACACGAATACGGGTGTGTATGCACAGTTGACTGAGGCAGAGGAAGAGGATTTTCATTAGGGTTTTGGAACGGGTGTGTATGCACAGTTGACAGTTGTCTTTTTCCAAACCCTAATGAATATGTGAAATATCAATTAATAATATTAATTAAATGAAATTGAGTTATGGTTAGGGTTGTTGACTTGTTGACCATGGTTGAAACATTGACCATCATCATTTCACTCCAAAGATGCCCTTTGATCTTTGCAAAAACATTTAATGTGAAATGATAATGGTCTTATCAAACCAACCATCACCTTTTTCATTTTGATTATTATTGTTAATTAGATTAATTCACATATATTGGTTATGGTTGTAAAAACCATTATCATTTTCTCATATTGATTCTCTCTCATCCTTTCTTCTTCCTCTTCCTCTAGCTCAAGGAAAATTCATCTCATATGTTGAGAAATATTTCTTTGGAGATAAAACACCAAAGCCACTCTCTACTCATCCTAAGGTTGAAGTTCTAGCAACCCGGACACTTTAGTTTTCTCAAGTTCGAGAAAGAAGCTCAAGGTAGAGACCCTCAGGTGGATCCATCTTCGGCAAGAGAAGGCGACGAGGAGAGAACCATCCGACCACAAGAGTCCAAGAGAAGGAGTTCAAGTTGAGGTATAACCCCTAACCGAGTAGGTAAAGCTCTAGTTAGTTGCTAGTGTGTAGTTTAGCAAAGATCCGTATTTTATAGTCCATGTTACCATGACCCGAAAAATCGTTTTTCACCATTTTCGCAAGCCCGAAAGAACTGGGAGAGGTAACGTGGACTTACATAAGCAACTGCAGAGTGGCATTTAGAATGATGTAAGAAAATAGGAGCAATACGAAGGGGGCTCGGATTTGGCCGGCGACCAAGCCAAATTTTTCGGCGTCGCCGACCCACTGTGCTCCTCTCCTTCTCGTTTTGCTCCAGTGTTCTGTACATTATGTTCTGGGGTTTCTGGTTTTGTTTAAGTAGTCCAAAATTTCATGTGATGTAAGTTTGGTATTGGGCTCTTTGTGGAATAGTTCGTATCCGTATTTTGTAGCATCATATTGATAACGTTGGCGACGTTAAACAGGTCGATCGAATTATCAAACACTCGTGGTTTCCAGGTTGAACGTACTCGATAACTAATGCAGGTATTCCTATGGACCCTCTAGAAGAAAGTAACCTTAACTCGAGATGTGACCACTAAACTACGACTGAACCTTAGAGTTTTTCGTAGTTAGTGGCGCCATAAATGAGGCTTGGGTCTTCCCTTCTACGGTTGGTCCATTAAATACTGTGGCATATATTTTAGGTATTGTTTAATGGTGCTCAAGTGTTGAGCTTGCTAGGGAATATGGGTGTTCGTTAATTCGATCGAAGGGTTTAATATCGCCTAATAGTATGTGATACTTGTTTCTGCGACTGTAAGCGTAGTATGCGTATCGCTGGTTTCGTTGCTATATGTCAACGGCAATTGGGGTACGCACACTTGCTTACGTTGATGACATGTGATGTTATGTGTTGCTGTATTGTGATGTATAGGATTGTCGTGATCGAATAGCCGGGTTTTTTTTTATGTGAGATGAGAGTTTTACTTTTCATTCATGTAAAATTCATTTATAATGTAATATTCTTTTATTTGGGGCACTTCCGAGTTGAGGATGATGTCACCATTGTTGTATATTATTTACTTTTCCGCATTAGGATAGACCCAAGGTGGAGAGCACAAGTGACCGGGTTCTAGAGTCCAGTGGGAGACCATCTCGAAGAGTCGAGACCGGGTCTCCTAACTCTAGAATTGGTAGGGTCGCTTGCCGCTCTCGTAGGGGTCTTGGGTGTGGGATTGGCTATTCATCACGACTGTGGAATCCGTATTTTCTATTGTTGGCTAAATACTAAATACGGACGTCCTAGCATATCCTATATTATCATATCTGTGTTTCTGCTGCCTATATTCTGTGATGTGATCGCTTAACATATCTGAGACGAATGTTATATTATATATGAGATATATAATAGACGTTGCTTATGTTTTACACCCGCACTAGTCTCGTCCCGGTATGCCGTTAGTTAAGTAACCTAACGGTGCATAACGGAACATTGCGGCGAATGCGGATGGTATAAGCGTACGTTGTATTTTCATTTCTTTTCTGTGATTGGCTTAAGGACTTAAATGATGGGACTACATTAATATGATTAATGTAAAGAAAATAAACCTAAAAAGATGTTGTAGAATCAGATTTGAAAACCACTCGGATTTTTTTTATGAAAAAGCTACATTTCAAAACTGCGGAGCTTAAGCTACTCCTTTTGAAAACCATTTGATTCTACAACGATATCAAGTTCAAAGCGTTAAAGATTTTCTTAAAAATCATCTGCAACCCTCCGTCATTTTAGGAAGTAGAGTAATTAGTATTCGTGTTACGTTTGTTGACCTTAGCCAAGGCGTAGTGTACAGTAGCTAAGTGATGTCTTCCTACAATGCATATGATGCAGATTAATTGGGACGGGCATGTGACTTTGTTGACCTTAGCCAAGGGTCATGTGAACGGGTCTATTTAATCAAGAAATGACGGGTTGAACTTGACTAGTGCTTGTGATTTGTTGACCATAGCCAAGGTTATGAGTGCTAGGGGTAAAAACCACATCGGGAATTTCAATAGTTGAAATTTGCAATGAGATTGCATACCTTCCATATGATGGTTGGATCCCGATCCCACTGTGGGCAATAGTTGCTCCCAGGAGAGTTTTGCAGTTTGCAATTAGCTAACCTATTAGCTGTCTAGAAAGGTGTTAACGGGGCTACGCCTCTTGGAAGACGAGGTTTATATTAATTAGGTTCGTGCGAAAGCACGGGGAACCTCCCTCAAGTACCGACACTGGCCTGGCTGAACGGTTGGCGAAGTTGTAGACTGTAATTAATCCTGGCTAGTTTTCTTTTTAAGGTTTGAAAGAAAAACTTGATTAAAGCAGTGAGAGACATCGATTAGATAAGATAATAACCAATCTGATATTTGCAAGGGCTTTCCTTAAGTGTATTCTTTTCTCTCTCTTAATGGCAGATACCAATGACAGGACTCAAGCTTCTACTAGATAAAAATAAACTGAATGGGATCAATTATAAAGACTGGCTGAGGAACCTTAACATTGTCTTGACTTATGATAAGGTATCATATGTCCTCACAGCTCCAGCCCCGCCCGTCCCAGGTCCTAAATCCTCAGTTGTGGATATTGAAGTTCGCAAAACATGGGATGCTGACTGTGCCATGGCCAAATGCCTCGCGCTTGCATCGATGGATAACACACAACAAAAGCGGCATGAGAATATGGACGTTCACGCCATATTCCTCCATACAAAGGAGTTGTATGGAGAGCAATCTCGCGTATTACGATACGAAGCATCAAGAAACTGTTTCAGATGCGAATGGCCCCTGTCACATCAGTAGGAGACCATGTTCTGAAGATGATAGCTCTCATAGAGGAGCTTGAGGACCTTGGGTGGACAATGGACAATGAACAATATACGGATATTATTCTGCAGTCTCTCCCCTCTATCTTTGCTCAATTTATAGTTAACTTCAACATGCACAATATGGAGAAGGAACTACCTGAACTCCTTAATATGTTAAAGAGTGCAGAGAGCACACTGAAATCAGTGAAAACTCCCGTATTGAGTGTTGGGCAATCTTCATCTTCTCGCCCAAAGGCTAAGGCCAAGGGAAAGATAAAGAAGAAACCCACCTAACCTAGGGGTGGAGTTAAAAAGGTTAAGGGAAAAACAAGTCCAAAGCTGGAGAATCGGGGAAAGGGGAATGTTATCACTGCCACAAAATAGGACACTGGAAGCGCAACTGCACAGAGTACTTGGATCTCAAGAAGAAGCATGGGGATGATTCCGCTTCAGGTGTGTTTGTGACAGAAAACTGTTTTTCAATAAACTCTGCTTCCTGGGTATTAAATACCGGTTCAGGTTCTCACATTTGCAATTATATGCAGGGGCTGAGAAATAGCAAGGCTTTGAAGACAGGTGACCATACTCTCCGTGTTGGAAATGGTTCCAATGTACATACAGTTGCAGTGGGAGAGTATCACTTGGGGTTGCCGTCTGGGTGTATATTGGTTTTGAACCCATGTTATTATGTACCTAGTATGCTTTGTAATATAATATCCGTTTCTTTGTTTGACAATGAAGGATATAATTTTGTATTGCAGAACAATGTTATGAACATTCACCTGAATCAAATGTTGGTTGGGTATGGTACGCTTAATAACGGGATATACGTCCTAAATCAACACACAGTTTTCAGCATACAAAACACTAATAAAAGAAAACTTTCAGAAATAAATCAAGCTTTTCTTTGGCACTGTAGACTTGGTCATATTAACGAAACAAGACTAAACAAGTTACACAAAGATGAATATTTAAACCCTTTTGAATATAAATCTTATGCGACTTGCCAGTCTTGTATCAAGGGTAAAATAACCAAAACTCCGTTTACAGGACACGGAGAAAGAGCTGCTGAGCTCTTAGGCCTCATACATAGTGATGCATGTGGGCCAATATCTACACAGGCTAGAGGCGGTTTTTCATACTTCATTACTTTCACTGATGATTTCTCAAGATTCGGTCATGTATTTTTATTAAAGCACAAATCCGAAGCTTTCGAGAAATTCACTGAATATAAACTTGAAGTAAAAAACAAACCGGCTTGAGCATCAAAATGCTTCGATCGGATCGAGGTGGGGAGTACCTCAGTACAGGGTTTGCAGACTTCCTAAAAGAGAATGGGATTCTCTCTCAGCTCACTCCTCCTTACACACCACAGTACAACGTGTAGGGTTGCTAGGCACACGCACAAGGGTCTACAAGGCATCAACCATGCCCGATTAAAATTTTAGCCGTGCCGAACAACCCAAAGCCGGATCTTTATACTAGAGTTTAGGCGAAAACTAGCATGTTAAACTCTTTAACACTAAGTGAGAGGGATTACAACCTTTGTAGATCCGGTCCTTCACTTCTTAAGCTCCGTGTTGATGTCCCTTCCCTGCGATCATCGTGTTCCGGACTCTCGAGAGGCTTCACGAAGAGAAAGATGCAGTCTTGCTTCCGATCTTCGATAACATAGATGATCTACTTTGAAGTTTCGTTAACACAAGCTAACACTCATGAAATGATGTGAACACCCTCATCTAAATGGCAAGGATAGATGAGAATGATGAAGTAGGATTTTTGCTCTCATTTATAATCTTTTTCTCACTCATTTTCATTACAAAAGCAAAACTAGAAAGCTTTTCAAGAAGGAACTCAAGCAAGAAGAAGAATGAATAATCTTTTTCCTTTTGTGATGAACAATGAATTATTGTAGTGGTTACAAATCTAACCAAGGGTTAAGCATGAAAGAGTTAACCCTTGTAGAGAGTTAACTAGAGTTAATGGTTTGGATTGGGTTAACATAATATCTTCACAAAATATCAAGCAACCACAAAGTCAAAGCTTCATGAAGCTTCATGGAAGCTTCATGCAAAAGCTAACCCTAATCCAAACCCTAACCAAGTTTAAACCCTAAACCATTATTAAATTTATAACCCTAACATGTTACAATATTATATATCACATATACAATATATTTTGTAACAGTAGAAAATAATACAATTAACATATATCGCATATATATCAATGTATTATCCCGTGAGAAAATGAATCTTTTAGTGAGCTAATATTAGTTAATGCAATTTAATATATCATATATATTATTATACATTAAATTATCGAATCAACACTTGATCCGACAATCCGGCTATATCGCATATAACCGACTAATACGATGACCCGGCTATATCAAATATACCCGGCCGATATCTCATATCGCGAGAATCCAATACGGTATCACATACCGCATTATCCTCAGTCCCGCACATATCATATATGTGCTCCTACTCCATTTTGCCTGAGCCAAGAAACCTCTGTGTAGGACTCTAAAGAATCGTCAATACGCCGGCAGTAGGTGATGATCATATCAAACACCCATAAGCTGCAAGCGGTCAGCTAAACGTAACAGCCACCCAGGTATTGAGCGCTCAGAAGATCAACAAGCAAGCCTGTACATTCTCCTGTGAATCCAATCAGTAACACTCCCGTACAGTCCGGTCTCGTCGTCTGATATGTCGCATATTTCGCTTAGGGGTGGTAAACGTCAGACCCCGGTAGCTTGATAAGTCGTGTCGATATGAGGTCTATAACAGTTCGAGAAACTACTGGTAACACTTACCAGTAAATCTCAGCAACCCTGGCCAGGGATTTTCGGTTATAGCCAATCGAACACAGCGCAACATCAACTCCCTATACCGGGAGAGACGAATCCCCTCCTATCGCTCATTGCCTCCATGTGATTCGGGACTGTACCCAAAAGCCACCTTTTTGCACGCCCTCTTGGACGTGGTATGATGGAAATCAAAACACAGTGGGAATCACACAAGACTCTGTGACGATCTCGGGTCAATAGACTACTCAGTACCAGTGTCACCAGAGAACTGCCATCTGACGTAAGGTATAATACTATCTGGGAGTTCTCGGCGAGTCCGTCCAGTGTACGCAGTCTCCACTAAGCACCCGTACACCATCCTTGATGTCAAACACCGATGGATATGGGATCATCCATCGCCCATCATATGGGTCAAGATGCGTATACGCTAGTCTACTCTGGTGTATCGATGCCCTGTCTCGATACACCCTCGACTAGGAATAATTATAGGATGTACTCGTCGACTACCGTGGCCCCAATAGTATGATCTCATCATAGTCTCAGTAGTCGATTACATATCCTAAGGGCTTTATCAACATGTAACATAGAGACAATCAGAGTACATGTTAAGATAAAGTACAACCAGATAGCATACTATCATGTCAAGCAATAAAGTCCTCCCTATATATCTCCTAGCATCCACTACAATATACATCGTATGTACAGTAATGGCTTCTAGGGCATACATATAACTAACAATCTCCCACTTGCACTAGGGCCATCTGTTGTGGTATCACATACCCAACAATTAGCTGTGGTTGAAGTATCTCATACTCAACCATCCCATAAAAGTCTCTACTGGGAAAAAGGCCTTTGTGAGTGGATCCCCGCTGTTGTCCTCTATGTCTACTCTCCTAACGTCGATCTCCCTGGAGATCAACCATCTCCATGATCAGGTGATACTGCCTAAGAATTATATCTGGATATCAGATGGGACGGGGGTTCCTTGGCAAAAGCCACAACTCCATTGTCACACAATGGGAGGAACGAAGTTCATCTCATGAACTTATATATATCCAGACTGCCTCTTTGGTAGCATCTTTGGTAACGATGTATCTTGCCTTTAATCGTCTAGTATGTCACGGTATCTAGCTTGGAACTCTTCCAACATACCGTCCCTCCACTGAGGGTAAAGACAATGCCTGCGACTGACATTCAGTCGTCCTTATCACCCTGGAACCTTTCCAGTGATTCTCCCCAGAATCAATTGATACCATCTCACTACAACTAGTGAGTATCCTAACATCCAATTAGATCTATCTCATAGATCCAAAAACCCAGGATTTAGGAGGTATCACTTTGATCCTATATGAAGAATCCTTGTGATAAGCGGAGATTGACCGAGCGTAGCATAGGAAACTCCTTCCCTATCAAGAGTATGTCATCCACGTACTCTACGAGGATTACCACCATACTCCTTACTACCTTTTTGTATATACAAGGTTCATCTACCATTTTGATGAAGTCAAACTCTTTGACTACCATATCAAAACAGATGTTCCAACTCCGCGATGCCTAATTTATCACATAAAACATCTTGCTCACGTTTCCGCTGCTCCCACTGACTGCGAAGCCCTCTGGCTGTGTACTTATAGACGCTCTCTTCTAAAACATCATTTAGAAAAGCAGTCATGACACCCAACCGCCAGATATCGTAGTCATGGTATGTAGCCGTGGCAAGTAGGATCTGGATGGACTTAAGCATAGCTTTGAAAGTCTTAACTTTTCCATGTACACCAAGTAATCTTCTCAAGATATACTTGCTCCTGATGGGGATTTAACCCTTCAGATAAAGCAACCAAAGTCCATACTTTATTGGTGTATAAGGATTCCATCTGAGATCACTAAGCATCCAGCCATTCTTACAGAGTCGCACTCCTGATGGCCAGCTCGAAACTAGTTGGGTCATCATCTCATGATGCATTCCTCGCTCCCACTGTCATAGAGAAACCGAAGTATCTCTCAGGTGGGTGAGGAACCCTACTAGATCGGCGGAGAGGCCGAGGTTCGTTGGAAACTATTGAATCCTTTGGTTCTACCAAATCATCAGCTGCATCTTTGTATAGCTGGAACCTTTCGAGTTCTACATAACAGACCTTGCCTCGAGCTTGTCCGGATTTTGCTTTTAGACATAGGCCGGACAACCCCAAATCTTAACAAGCTTAAGATATGGGCTCTTCCCTTTACATATCACATATGAAGTGGTAGGCAACTGATTTGATTTGAACCCTATTCAATAGGTATGCAGCTTCTCAAGTGCATAACTCCCAAAAGAAAATAGGAAACTCAGTAGTACTCATCATAAAGCACACCATATCACATAGGGTGTTATTGCTCTGCCCCGATATACCATCGTGCTATGGTGTATACGGAGGAGTAATGCTGAGAGAGAATCTCTTTCTCCTTTAGAATGGTCCAGGAATTCCGTGCTCAAGTATTATCCTCCCTGATCTCATCAAAGGACATAATACTTATACCCGTTTTTGGTTCTCTACTTCTAACTTATATTCTGTGAATATCTAAAAAGCTTCGGACTTGTGTTTCAACAGGAACATATGTCTGAATCTTGAGAGATCATCAGAGAATGTAATGAAGTATAAAGAACCGGTCTTGGCATGTGTAGACAGGGGACCTTCATACATCAGCATGTATCAATCCCAAGAGTTCATTAACTCTTTCTCTGTTTCCAATAAACGGAGCTGTGGTCATCTTATCTCTGTAACATGACCGGCAAGTTTCACAAGATGTAAATTCAAACAAATTTAAATATGCATCTAAATGTAACTTTGCTAGTCGGGTCGCATTGATATGACCTAGTCTACAATGCCTCAAGAAGGATCCGTTCATTTCTGAACTCTTTCTCTTGTGTGTGTTCTGGATACTAAGAACTGTAGTTTGATTTAGAACGTCAATATTTTTAGATAACGTGCCTGAACCGATCAACTCTTGATATAGGAAATGTTCAAAACATTATCCAACAATACAAAATTATATCCTTTCTTTACTAATAAAGAAACTAATATGATGTTGTATATCAGGTTCGGTATCTAATAACATTCGTTCAGAATCAATGTATTCTGGTAATACAGGATGATAGTGACCAACAGACTTGGCTGCAACACCGTTTTCTATTTCATGAAACTTATCACCCGTTCTCAGTTCTCTACCTTTCTGTAGCCCATGTAACAGATTAGATATGCGGGATCCTGATCCGGTATCTCATACCCAGGACGTAAAGGATACTGAGAAACAGTTCTCTGTGATGAACACACCCGAAGAAGATGCATCAGCATGCACTTTCTTCGTTTGGGCGGCACGAGAAATCTGGTATTCCCCAATTTCCTGCTCTGTCTTATAACAATTATAAGTTGGAGCGGGACCAACGTTCCCCAGCTCAGTATAACAAGCGGGTTCGGTCAATACATCCGTATTATTATCTTGATTAAGGCGTGATATGCTCGCTACCTGGAGAGAGAGAGAAGAAAACACTCAGCGTATGCTCTTGCAAGATTAGATTAGTTATCTAATATATCTAATCAGGATGTCTCCCACTGTTTTAATCAAATCTTCCTTCAAACCTTAAAAGGAAAGACTAGCCGGGATTAATTACACGCTACAAGTTCGCCAATCTTTCAGCCAGGCCAGTGTCGGTACTTTGAGGGAGGTCCGCCGTGCTTTCGCACGAACCTAATTAAAGTAAACCTCGTTTTCCCAGAGGCGTAACCCCGTTAACACCTTTCTAGACACCTATTGGATCGGCTAATTGTAATGTGTAAAACTCTTCCAGGAGTAACTCTTACTCGCAGTGGGTATCGGGATCCAACTATCTCATAGAAGGTATGCAATCTCATTGCAAATTTCAACACTTGAAATTCCCAATAATATTTTACCCCTAGCGTCCTATGACCTTGACGGAGACCAAACTACCCATAGTCCGCTAGTCAAGTTCAACCCGTCATTTCCTGATTGAATTAAACCCACCCGCACGACCCTTGACGGAGGCCAAACTACGCCGTACGATACCCTAATCCAATCGCATAATATGCTAGCAGATAAGCATTAGTTAGCTACCGTACACTACGCCTTGACGGAGGCCAAACTACCGCAGCACGAATACTAACTAGTACTTATCTGAAATGACGGAGGGCTACGACAGGGTTTTAAGAAAACCCTTTGCGTAATGAACTTGATATCGTTGTAGAATCGAGTGATTTTAAATGGAATGTTTTTGAGGCTTTTCTAGTTTTGCTAAAGGGGTCACTCCCGGTGAAGGGATCGTCGGCCCTTTCCTCATCGAATAAGGTGCAGGATATTTCACAAATATCACTATGCAAAGCAAGAACTATAGAAGCAATCAAAAGACAAACCGAGTTTGTAGCATCTGCTAGTTTCACTAAAGAGATCACTCCCGGTGAAGGGATCTCGGCTCTTTCCTTATCGAATAAGGTGCTGGATGTTCTACAAGGAACACCGCTATGCAAAGCAAGAACTAGAGCTACCAGTTTTTAAAAAAGTTTCTACAACATCTTTAGGTTTCTTTTATTTCATTAATCTCATTAATGAAGTCCCATTTTAATATGCTTCACAAGCATCAGATATGAAACGAAATCAACAATATATAATATATATCTCATATATATAATATAAACATTCGTCTCAGGCAGTAATTTGATCTCATCACAGAACATTGCAGCAGAAGAACATATATGAAATATTGGATATACTAGGACGTCCGTGTTTTCAATACGAGCCTGTATAAAACACGGATTCCACGGTCGTGATGAATAGCCAAACCCACATCCCTAGACCCCTACGAGAGCAGCAAGCAACACTGCCAATTCTAGGGTTAGGAGACCCGGTCTCGACTCCTCGAGATGGTCTCCCACTGGACCCTAGAACCCGGTTACTTGTGCTCCCCGCCTTGGGTCTACCTAATGCGGAAAAGTAAATAATATACAATGGTGACATCATCCTCAGCCTGGAAGTGCCCTAATAAAAGAATATTACAAACAAATGAATTTTACATGAATGAAAAAGAAAAACTCTCATTTCACATAAACCCCCGGCTATTCAGAACACGACGATCCAATATAACATATCACAGCAATACATAATATCTCATATCATCAACGTAGGCAAGTATGTGTATCCCGATTTTCGTTGATGTATAGCAACGAAGCCGGCGATACACCACATACTACGCTTACGGTCACAGAAAAGAAAGTGTAAAACTACAACAGTTGGAATCCGCAACCTCCTTAGACATCGCATGCCTAACCAAATGAATTCCTTAGACATCGCATGCCTAACAATTATAAACCTCGCATTTTAGTCTCATTATCGAAAACTCTTTTCAATATCAAGTCGGGCAATTCAACAAGATTCCCGACATCCTGATCGAATGCTCGTCGCAAACTTTAGTAGACAGCCGCACCCCCGGATGCCGTCGACGAAGTGCACTAAGGCGGAACACCGCTGCCGCGAGCACCCGAACGGATGCTTTTGGCGACGGGGTTCTCCTACAGTCACTTGGTCGGGGCTATGGGGCATGGCTGTCTGTTAAGTTTACCCGGCGAGTATCCGCTTACGCTACGTGATTGCGACGTACTTTTGATCACATCAAAATTCAGTGGCAACCGGTCATCTGAGACTGAACTACTAGATTTATAACATTCAAATTAGTTATCTCATAACTACCTGTGGATTCTAAATATTATATCACATTCCTGATAAATAGACAATGTTAAACTTTCCGATCGAATAATCAAACACCCAAGATTTCCCCAATATATCTCAACACTTGAAATCAGTTTGAAAACATCCATCACATGCCACAGTACCAATGGTCCAGCCGTAGAAGGGTCAAGCCAACGCCTCACATGTGGCACGCCGTACTGCCACAAACCCTAAGGTTTAGAGGCAGTTCAAGACGGTCACATAATCGAGTTAAGGTTTGTTGTCTTCTAGAGGGTCCACCGCATTACTTGCACGACTTAGAACGTTCTTAAACTCGAGAAAAAAATCCAATTTTTGAAAAAATTTCCGACAGGGGAAAAAGTGAGTTATTGATATCCGTTCGAACTTTTTAACAGTTTCTAAAATTATCTGGAAAAAACATAAACGAAGTTAAATTATCCGATCGAATCAACGAGTCCCCAATACAACCCTAGAAAACTCAACACTTGAGTGGAATTAAAAAATTCCCAGAAAAAAATGACAAGAATGGACCTAAGAATAAATATATGAAATATGAGGGACTAAGTCCAAATTTTGGCCGCGGAACCGCCGCCGAACCCATGGTTTGGCCGCGGTTCCGCGGTCAGGTGAGCGACTTAGTGGACCGTACTTCACATTAATTCTTAGTTTTTCCTGCTTGTTTTTCTGAGCATTTTTAATTCATAAAAAACCACATTTTTGAAAAATGTACAGAGAAGGGTAAACATCGGGGTTTCCGGGTTCGATCGGACTTTAAACTTCGTCTAGACTTCACCTAAAGCTCTAGCTTGGCTCTGATACCACTGTAGGGTTGCTAGGCACACGCACAAGGGTCTACGAGGCATCAACCATGCCCGATTAAAATTTTAGCCGTGCCGAATAACCCAAAGCCGGATCTTTATACTAGAGTTTAGGCGAAAACTAGCATGTTAAACTCTTTAACACTAAGTGAGAGGGATTACGACCTTTGTAGATCCGGTCCTTCATTTCTTAAGCTCCGTGTTGAGGTCCCTTCGCAGCGATCATCGTGTTCCGGACTCTCGAGAGGCTTCACGAAGAGAAAGATGCAGTCTTGCTTCCGATCTTCGATAACATAGATGATCTACTTTGAAGTTTCGTTAACACAAGCTATCACTCATGAAATGATGTGAACACCCTCATCTAAATGGCAAGGATAGATGAGAATGATGAAGTAGGATTTTTGCTCTCATTTATAATCTTTTTCTCACTCATTTTCATCACAAAAGCAAAACTAGAAAGCTTTTCAAGAAGGAACTCAAGCAAGAAGAAGAATGAATAATCTTTTTCCTTTTGTGATGAACAATGAATTATTGTAGTGGTTACAAATCTAACCAAGGGTTAAGAATGAAAGTATTAACCCTTGTAGAGAGTTAACTAGAGTTAATGGTTTGGATTGGGTTAACATAATATCTTCACAAAATATCAAGCAATCACAAAGTCAAAACTTCATGAAGCTTCATGGAAGCTTCATGCAAAAGCTAACCCTAATCCAAACCCTAACCAAGTTTAAACCCTAAACCATTGTTAAATTTGTAACCCTAACATGTTACAATATTATATATCACATATACAATATATTTTGTAACAGTAGAAAATAATACAATTAACATATATCGCATATATATCAATGTATTATCTCATGAGAAAATGAATCTTTTAGTGAGCTAATATTAGTTAATGTAATTTAATATATCATATATATTATTCTACATTAAATTATAGAATCAACACTTGATCCGACAATCCGGCTATATCGCATATAACCGACTAATACGATGACCCGGCTATATCACATATACCCGGCCGATATCTCATATTGCGAGAATCCAATACGGTATCACATACCGCATTATCCTCGGTCCCGCACATATCACATATGTGCTCCTACACCGTTTTGCCTGAGCCAAGAAACCTCTGTGTAGGACTCTAAAGAATCGTCAATACGCCGGCAGTAGGTGATGATCATATCAAACACCCACAAGCTGCAAGCGGTCAGCTAAACGTAACAGTCACCCAGGTATTGAGCGCTCAGAAGATCAACAAGCAAGCCTGTACATTCTCCTGTGAATCCAATCAGTAACACTCCCGTACAGTCCGGTCTCGTCGTCTGATATGTCGCATATCTCGCCTAGGGGTGGTAAACGTCAGACCCCAGTAGCTTGATAAGTCGTGTCGATATGAGGTCTATAACAGTTCGAGAAACTACTGGTAACACTTACCAGTAAATCTCAGCAACCCTGGCCAGGGATTTCCGGTTATAGCCAATCGAACACAGCGCAACATCAACTCCCTATACCGGGAGAGACGAATCCCCTCCTATCGCTCATTGCCTCCATGTGATTCGGGACTGTACCCAAAAGCCACCTTTTTGCACGCCCTCTTGGACGTGGTATGATGGAAATCAAAGCACAGTGGGAATCACACAAGACTCTATGACGATCTCGGGTCAACAGACTACTCTATACCAGTGTCACCGGAGAACTGCCATCTGACGTAAGGTATAATACCATCTGGGAGTTCTCGGAGAGTCCGTCCAGTGTACCCAGTCTCCACTAAGCACCCGTACACCATCCTTGATGTCAAACACCGATGGATATGGGATCATCCATCGCCCATCATATGGGTCAAGATGCGTATACGCTAGTCTACTCTGGTGTATCGATGCCCTGTCTCGATACACCCTCGACTAGGAACAATTATAGGATGTACTCGTCGACTACCGTGGCCCCACTAGTATGATCTCATCATAGTCCCAGTAGTCGAGTACATATCCTAAGGGCTTTATCAACATGTAACATAGAGACAATCAGAGTACATGTTAAGATAAAGTACAACCAGATAGCATACTATCATGTCGAGCAATAAAGTCCTCCCTATATATCTCCTAGCATCCACTACAATATACATCGTATGTACAGTAATGGCCTCTAGGGCATACATATAACTAACACAACGGTGTGTCAGAAAGACGGAATCGGACCCTATTAGATATGGTCCGTTCTATGATGAGTGATGCTGAGTTACCCGTCTCATTTTGGGGGCATGCATTGGAGACTGCAGCGTTTCTACTAAACAGGGTCCCAGCCAAAACCGTGTCTACCACACCATATGAGATATGGAATGGGAAGAGACCATCTCTTAGAAGAGTTAAGATTTGGGGTTGTCCGGCCTGTGTTAAAAAGCAGAATCCGGACAAACTCGAGACACGGTCAGTCATGTGTAATTTTATGGGATATCCAAAGAATTCTTATGGATATCTTTTCTACCACAAGGAGGAACAAAAAGTGTTTGTTTCTCAGCATGCCACATTTTTAGAAAAAGATTTTTTTACAAATGATACTGATGGCAGAGTGGTATACCTAGAAGAAGTTCTAGTAACACAAATTACAAATGATGACTTGGTTGAACCGGCTGTTGCAACAGAAACTGAGGAAACTCGGCCACTCCGTAGGTCTGGTAGGATTTCTCGCCCACCGGAGAGGTACTACGGTTTCCTCATTGATGGTGATAGAGAAGACTGCATCATGGAGGAGGATGATCCTACCAGCTTTCAGCAAGCTATCACGAGTGGAGACTCTGTGAAGTGGTTGGATGCCATGAGATCCGAAATGGAGTCTATGTACACCAACAAAGTATGGACTTTGGACGTTGTACCTCCTGGGGTAAAACATGTGGGGTGCAAATGGATCTTTAAAAGAAAGATTGGTGTAGATGGGTAGGTAGAGACCTAGAAGGCAAGACTTGTGGCGAAGGGTTTTCGTCAAAGACCAGGTTTGGACTACGACGAAACTTTTTCTCCCGTAGCCATGCTTAAATCCATTCGGATCCTACTTGCTATTGCTGCTCACTACGACTATGAAATCTGGCAGATGGACGTTAAAACGGTATTTCTAAATGGAGATTTAGAAGAATACGTTTATATGGATCAGCTAGAAAGCTTCATTGACAGTGGGAGCAGCGGGAAAACATGTAGATTGCTTAAATTCATTTATGGATTAAAGCAGGCATCACGGAGTTGGAACATCTGTTTCGATGATGTTATCAAAGAGTTTGATTTCATCAAAAATTCAGATGAACCTTGTGTTTATAAGAAGGCTGTAGGGAGAGCTGTCACATTCCTCGTATTGTACGTGGATGACATTCTTCTGATAGGAAATGACATTCCTATGCTACAGTCGGTCAAATCTTTCTTATCACTAAGGTTCTCCATGAAGGACCTGGGTGATGCCACATACATTCTGGGCATTAGGATATATAGGGATAGATCCAAGAGGTTATTGGGATTGTCCCAAACCAGGTACATTAACACCATCCTAAAAAGGTTTAGTATGGAAGACTCCAAGCGGGGTGCCTTACCCGCTTGCCATGGGGTCACTCTCTCTAAAGCCTCTTGCCCAAAGACCGATGAAGAGAGAGCTCGCATGAGCATTATACCCTATGCTTCGACAGTAGGATCTATAATGTATGTGATGTTATGTACACGCCCAGATGTAGCTTATGCACTTAGTGTAGTAAGCAGGTATCAATCCAACCCAGGGGAGAATCACTGGATAGCTGTGAAGAACATTCTTAAGTACTTGCGAAGGACTAAAGAATTGTTCTTGGTGTATGGTAATGGAGATCTCCAAATGGAGGCCTTTACCGATTCGAGCTTCCAGAGTGATAAGGACGACAACAAATCTATCTCTGGGTTTGTATTTACCCTCAATGGAGGGGCGGTGAGTTGGAAGAGTTCTAAACAAGATACCGTTGCAGACTCTACGATGGAAGCTGAGTACATTGCTGCGAATGATGCCGCCAAGGAAGCTATCTGGATGAGGAAGTTCATCACGGAGCTAGGAGTAATTCCAACCATTATTGATCCAATACCATTGTATTGTGATAATAATGGGGCTATGGCGTTAGCCAAGGAGCCTAGGTCCCATCAGCGGTCCAGACACATCCTGAGGCGTTTTCATTTGATCCGGGAGATTATAGATCGCCACGAGATCGAGATTAGGAGTGTAGACACAAAGAATAACACCGTGGATCCACTCACCAAGGCCCTCCCTCAGCCGCAGCATGAGCGACTTTTTGATATGTTGGGTATGAGATACGCCAATAACTGGCCTTAGTGCAAGTGGGAGATTGTTGGATATATGTATGCCCTAGAGGCCATTATATGATAGTGGATGTATTTATACATGTATATATATATTCAGTGTACATTCTTGCTCGACATGATAGTATGCAATATGGTTCTTCTTTATCTGACATGTTGACTTGATCATGCTTTTATTCATTCACACATGTTGATAAAGCCTTGAGGATATTAGCTTGACTACTGTGATTATGATGGAGATCATACTAATGGGACATCTGTAGTTTATAAGCATATCCTGAAATGTCCCTAGTCGTAGGTGTATCGAGATGGGGCATCGATATACCAGAGTAGACTAGCGTATATGATACTTGACCCATATGATGGGCGATGGATGTTCCCACATCCATTGATGTTTGACATCGAGATCGTATACGGGTGCTCAGTGGAGACTGGGTACACTGGACGGACTCACCGAGAACTCTTATATGGTATTATATCTATCGTCGGATAGCAGTTCTTAGGTGACACTGGTACAGATTAGTCTCTAGACCCGAGATCATCATAGAGTCTTGTATGTTCTCCCACTGTACTTTGATTACCACCCTACCACGGCTCTACTGAGTCGTGCAAACATGTGGCTTTTGGGTACAGTCCCGAGACACATGAAGGCGATGAGCGATAGGAGGGGTTTCATCTCTCCCGGTATTGGGAGTTGATGCTGTGCTGTGCTCGATTGGCTACATCAGTAAGTCCCTGGCCAGGGCTGTTGAGATTTACTGATAAGTGTTATCAGTAGTTTCTCGATCTGTTATAGACCATTCATCAACACGACTTATTGAGCTATTGGGGTCGACGTTACCATCCCTAGACTCAATATGCAGCATATCTGACGAAGAGACCGGACTGTGCGGTAGTGTTGCCGGTTGGCTCGACGGGAGTCGTGACAAGTTCGCTTGTTTTCTTCTGATCGCTCAATACCCGGGTGGCCGTTACGTTTAGCTGACATCTTGCGGCTTGGGGTGCTTGATATGATCATCGCCCACTACTGGCGTATTGACGAGTCTTAGAGTCCCACAATGGAGTTACCTAGTCCAGGCGAAACGATGTGGTGTGCATATGAGATATGCGCGGGGACCCGATTAAATGCGCGTATGTGATACCGTATATTGATCGGGCAGTTTTCTTTTGGTCGGGTCATATGTGATATGACCGGTTTGCTAAATCAAGTGTTGATTTATCATTGACCATAAGCTTTTTCACTTTCAACCCTTTCTTGTCTTTTGTTGTATGCATGAATGTATGCACTTATTCTTTTTTATGCACATATGGATGTGTATGCATGAATGTATGCATACAATATTCTATCATGGTTGTTGATACATGAGATGGTGGCAATATAAGACTCACACTTTATATAAATATGTTGATATTTATTTTTGGATAAAAGAAAATGGAAATGGAAATTCTATCATGGTTTAATTTTTTATTCATATACTAACCCTTTGCTTTAACCATGATTCATTTTCTATGGACATTTTGGATCCAAAATAAATATCTAGATATTTTATAACTAGGGTTAAGAATGAGAAGGAGAAAATATATATATTTCTTTTTCTCATTTTAAATCCTAAGCTTATCATTATCTTGAGCTCTCATATTGCCTTCATCTTCTTCCTCCTCTCTCTTGCTCTCTAGCTTCCATTAGTGAGTGAAAGAGTGATCAAGTTAGGGTCTTTAGGTGAGAAAACAAACCACATCAACATTCTATACTACTCTAGCCGACTAGTTTAGAGTGTTGGCTTCTACTTCTCTTTTTGATCAAGTGGAGGCTTTAGCTTGGACAAAGAGGACTCCGGGTGGATCGTCGTGGACTTGGAGGATCTCAAGCAAGCTTCTTCCAACCTTCAAGTGGCCAAGGAGTCTAGCGTAGGGAGCTACAAAGGTTGTATTCCGTAAACCTAGTCTTTATCACTTGTGAAATGTGTTTAAAGTTGTGTTACCCTAGCTTTTCCAGTATGATCCTTAGGTTAGTTTCTCTAGCACCCTATTTTTTTTTTAATATGGCATGTGTGATGCTACCTAACCCTAGTAATGGTGCTGTAGAAACTCCTTCAAATTCTCCGAGTGTAGGGATGTCTTGTACATACACGTAGGGGTATATGATCGATGTTTGCAAGAAAGGTAGGGATGAAGAATAAAGGCGATGTTTTATTGAGAGATGATGTGATTTCTGACATCTTTTCATGACTATTAAGATAGGGCTCGTGACAACTGAAAAACTGGTGTAGTTGAACACTCTGATTTTCAAAGTCTTTTTTTTTTTATAATTCTTATCTTTTATGTAACTTTCACAGTCTTCCTTTTATTATAGGAATTTGTGGGTGCAATCCGCTGAAAACCCTCAGGAGACAACACTCCTCCTACTAGGGACACCTAGAGGTTTAAAGGCTTGTTGCACGTGCTCAGTGCAATCGTGTTGCCTACGAAAGTGTGCTAGTTAGTTTATCTTTTTTAATAAATTTCTCCTTCTCTTAAATAAAAGAAGTTTGCTCGAGACGATCAAAATCAAGTTTGGGGGAATTTGTTCAGTCGAAAATATTGCAATCTTGAACATATCAATTTCCTCACTAGTCTAATCATTTAAGGATAGTTGATATATTTATAACACATATTACCAGTTCGGCTGCAAATTATCAAATACCACGTGTTATATATATAATTAACATTCTTTAAAGGAAATTGTGTGTTTATTACTTCATGCATGATATTATATATCTCGACAATTTTCAGTGAGATTTTGTGCAGAAAGTTATTTCAGGACAGATATCGGAATCGCAAAATTGCCGATAAAACGCAGCAAGTCAAAGACTTAAAATCTAGAAGAGATAAAGAAGAGATAAAAATATTCCAGATATCACCTGAAGACCCAAATGCCAACACAAGAACACTCCAGAAAAACCATACAGAGATCACATCAAATGGCCACGGAACCGCGGCCGATTCAGCCCGATCCGCCGTGGATCCGCAGCCGAGTTAGGTCGTCGGCGGTCGATACTTTTCCAGAACATTCTTTGTAACCTCCTAGCTTCCTCAAGACGCTTTGTACCTACCTGGCTTCTTCTGTAAGGCTCTGCATAACTACCAAGCTTCTTGTGAAAGCTTAATTTGAGATCTATAAAAGGGGATCTAAGCCTTAATTTTGGGGGTTGGAAAATTCATTCTCATCAAGCCATAATCCAATTCAAGTTGAATAACACAACTTGAGATCCAATCAAAAATCCAAATCAAGATTCATCGAGAGCAAAATCAAGCGAGACATCGAAGATCCTTTATCGCAACGCCGATCGTCATCAAGAGCGCGAGATCCACGAATGATCCACGTCTCACGAAGATCGAGCCGAGCAAAGATTGACAACAAATTCTCTTTTCAAAGGAGTGATCGAGAGCTTAGTCTTGTAATCTCGGATTGAGAAGTGTAAATTTTAAGAAGATTTAATAAAGGTGATCATTTGTTCTTAGTCTTACTTTCTTTAAATTCTCGCATTATGAAATTCCCCATTCTTGATTCTTTTGTTTTTATGATGCGTGAGTGAAATCTCCGCTTGTAAAGGAATCGAAGGAGATCGGTAGATCAAATGATGATGAAATCCTAAAACTAGTCTTAAGTTTTTTGAGAATTATGAACTTTAGGAAAAAAGAATCATCAATGACCTAATTTGGATCGAGATCACAATTCTTGATAATTTCGTTGCAATTTGGGAATTAAATGATTGATGATTCTCTTTGCTAAAGGCTAGATTTGAATGATGATCAATAAAAAGACAAGGGATAGTGAAGGAGAAACCCTAGTTTCTTCAATAGATCCCTAATCTTCATTCATCGCCATCGATCTAGCTATAATTCATCAATAGATAAGATTAATCATTTTTAGTATTCATCTTTGCTACGATTTCATATCGAATCCTACAAGCTATTCTGCATTTTCTTGATAACTAAAATTGAATTTGGACATTTTCTTGATTTCCAATTCTTGAACATATTCTTGATTTCCTTGAAATGACAACTCAATTTAAATCTTGAATTACATTCTTGAATTTTCTTTGATATTTTCTTTCAATTCATCTAAAGCAAAAGCGAACAAATACACGAATCTCAGTGGACGATCCGTTCTCATTAACGAGCTACATCGACACCGTTATTAATTGCGGCTATAAATTCTTTGATTGCGATAAAAATCTTTTCAAAACACATCGAGAAAACGAATCAATCAAAATACTAGTACATGTTGTATATGTTTTGCACATGCGCTAGTCCAACCCCCGCTCTGTCGTTAGTTAAGTAACCTAACGGATGATGAAGGGGCCCAGTGGCGAATGCGGATGGCATATACGTACATCATATTTTCGTTCTTTTGTGGTGTGATTAATTGATGGGACTGTGTTGATTCAGATCAATGCAAGGAAAACATACCTATTCGATGTTGTTGGAACAATTTTAAAAGGCTGTTATTACAAGGACGTTTTCTTTTATTTTGCACAGCGGTATTCGGTTATGAATATCCAGCACCTCATTCTACGAGGAAAGAGCCGAGACCCCTTCACCGGGAGTGACCTCTTGTGCAGAAGTTTGCGTCAGGGTAATAACTTCACTATAGTCGATTACTTTTTGCTTTACATCGTGATATTCAGTTTGGAATATCCTGCACCTCATTCTACGAGGAAAGAGCCGAGATCCCTTCACCGGGAGTGACCTCTTTAGCAAAAGTTTTCACCACTATATATTTGGAAAGCTATCCGATTCCTTCAACGATATCAAGTTCATTACATTAAAGGTTTTTCTCCTAAAACCATTCGTAGCCATCCGTCATTTCAGATGGGTAGCACTTAGTATTCATGCTATGTTTGTTGGCCTTAGTCAAGGCATAGTGTATGGTAGCTATTTGTTACTTTTCTATTGCATATATAGATGCGTTGTTTTAGGACAGTAGTACAACCTTGTTGACCTTAATCAAAGGCGAGTACGGGTGGGTTCAAATTAACCTGGACAATGATGGGTAGAACTTGACATGTGACTTATGATTTGTTGGCCTTAGTCAAGATCATAAGAGCATGGGGCAAAAATCACATCGGGAGTTTCTAAGGAAACTGAAACTTTCCAGGCAAGCGCATACATTATGGAGTGTGATAACTTGAGTGGATTCAATCAAGTTATCATGCGATGATAGTTGGATCCTGATTCCCACTGATGAGTTGGTTTACTCCTCGGGTGATTTTAGATGATCCCGACTAATTCTCCTTTGGGTTTGGGGGAGGATTCGAGGAAACAGTGGCAGCCATCCAGATTAGATAAAGTGATTAACCATTCTGATCTAGGTTAGAGTGCACGCTAAGTGTTTCTTTTCTCTCTCTCTTTGGCAACGACCATGGCCCGACCCTAGACTAGAACTTATAAACCAAGTTAACCGAACCTTCTTAAAACACACTGGCTTTTGGATTGTAAGAGTTTCACACTTCATTGCCACTCCTACTTTTACCCTTTACTTTTCTCCGGAACATTCCGTATCACTACGAAGATCTACATTTATTGGATATAACCATCGTATAGTTACATACGAACTCGAAGAAACTTGTTTAAGATTCGAGAATGGTTCCTAGTTTTAGAGAAAATGAATAGAACTATTTAGTTGTTTTTTCCTTTTTCCTTCTCTCAGGTTGTGAGGGCTCCTAAGATTAGGAGGGGGTACACCTATTGCGCTTATTGGATAGTCTTCTTCCAAACCATAGGCAGGTGCCGAAAGGTGGGGAAGAAAGAAAACCAATTAGCCTAAGTGTGGTGTACAGAAGGTAATAAGTAAAGACAAATAAAGGGATTAGAAAGAAAGCAAAGTAAATTGTGACTACTATCATTTACGACCAAACCGCGTATATCATCGCCACTCCTACTCCACCTTTGAATTTCTCTAGAACAGTCTGTATCACAACGAAGATCCGCATTTATTGGATAATCCATCGTATAGTTACATATGAACTCGAAGGACTTGTTCCAGTTCGAGAATGGATTCTGGTTCAGGATAAATAGAATAAGGATTATTCAGTTGTCTTTTATCTTTACCTTCTCTCTGTTGGGTTTACCTAGCACGACACAAGGATTTGTATTGCATCAAACATGCTACAATTAACTTTTTAGGGTGCTAAGCAAACTAACCTAGGATCAAACTAGAAATTTAAAGTAACAATATAGTATCACATACTATAACAAGGAGAGTCTAACACTAATTGATGAGAAATAAAACCATTGTAGATCTCCCGTTTGAGACTCCTTGGATCAAGTTGGTGTTTGGACGGGTCCGCTTGAGTCCTTCGTTGTCCACGACGATCCACCACAGAGTACCTTGGCTCAAGCTCCTTGCTTCACTAGAACAAAGTAGAAGTGATGCAAAACAACCTAAACTAGTGGGCTAAACTAGTGTTGTAACGTTTTGAAAATCGTTTCGGTGAAATTTCGAAAAAAACGGTAAAATAAGGGGGTTTTCTGTAAAAAGTCAAAATACAAATATATTTATTATAAAATTAAATATACATATTCTAGCTATGAAATTGCTAGTATTTGGTGTTTATTGAGCCACTGGTGAAATTTCAAATTTTCTGAAAAATTTTCCGAAATTAATTATTTTAATATTATTTTAAGCCGTCAGTAATACATTTAATTAGGGAAAATTACAAATTGGAATGAGTTGAAAAAAAATTTGTGCATCATAAAACTTTAAATAAAATTTTATCATGTGGTTCTTGAAACGAAATCGTTTGCCAAAACGGTTTAGAAATTATTGAAGAAAAAAGGTTTTTTTTGTGTAAATGGATGTTTGGGATATAGTATTTATCATTTTCCATCACCCCACACCTATACCCACACTCACACACCCCCATTTTCCCTCCCCCTTGGCTGAATTCAGCACCCCCCCTCTCTTGTCCCCACTTGTTTTACAAAAGAAAAGAAAAGAAAAGAAAAGAGGAAATGTAGAAATGAGAGTGGACTTTGACTAGGTTGACTAGATGTTATCTTTCCCCACCTCACTCTCTCTCCTCTTCCCTCAATTTCAGCCGAGCCCTCCCATTTCCTGCACCACCAACAGCCCCTCTCTCTCCCTCTCTCATTTTGCATCAAAAATTCATCAAAATACCTTAAAAATCAAGCTAAAATCCAAATCCGACTCCTACCCATTTTCTCTCATCTCCTTTAGCATGGATTTTGGTGAAAAGTTTTCATTTTGGAGGCCAAGATTTTGGTGCTAGGTTCATGATAGATCTCTTGAAATTGTAAGGTATAAACCTTGACCTTTTGTTAAATTGTTGCTAAATACTTTAGTCTAGCTTAATTATAAGTTTATTTATGGTTTTATTGTGTGTTTGAAAATTCAAGAGAGTGGGTTGTGATCAAGTTAAGGTTTGTAGTGTTTGATCATGGTTTTAATGGGTAGATTAGCATGTTAATTGAATGCAAAACCCAAATTGGTTACTAGTTGCTATTTGTTAGTCTAAAATTTTGCTAATTGTGTTAATTTGGTTAACTAGGTTTTGGGAATTTAATTAATCAATTGGGATAAAAATCTAATTAGGGTATCCATGGTATTATTAACATTTTAAATTGTATTTTAATATTTTAGATCATGCAAATCCAAACTAAATTGTTGTTTATGCATTTTTGCTAAAATGGTTGCAATTTGGGTAAAATTGCAAACTAGTTTTTTTGAACGTATATAGTTTGATGAGATTAAATTGTGGTTATGGGTTTTATGACTTATTTAAGTTATTTAATAAGTATTATGGCCGCTAGAATTGTTTAAACGGAGTTTTGTACTAAAACGGAAAATTTTGCTTGCTAGTTTTTCGGAAAAACGGCTTTTAAAGTGAATTTGGGGTTTTTGTGAGTTTTAACCTATTTTATATTAAAATTAGTGTTCGTGAATGTGCAAATGAGTGTGTTTGGGTTTTTCTCGATGGTCTGGCGTTTGTACGCCGATGTCAAGGGTTTTTGGGTTGATTTGTGGAAGCAACCATAGGTTTTGACCTATGTGGGATTCGTGAGTCGTTTTGGTCATGAGTCGGATTTTAATGCGATACGATGCGTTATGATATGTAGGTACCCCATGTGGACTTCGAGACGACAAGCAAGCGCGTGGCGACGTCGGTACCGGCGAGCGAGGACCAGGTGAGTAGATTTCTATCTACGGGGAGAAGTCGGGTAGATGGCGTATAGCACCCCCGCAGTCCGTGGTGGTGTATACGGATGCGTATACACACCAACAATTATATGTTATTTGGGATTAATAACGATGTTTAGGATGGATATTGGTGTGTTGGATTATTTTAGTGTTGCGAACCCTAGGGTAGTGTTGCACTACACATACACGCATACATACTTGCATACATTCCTATTTATATGTGCTCATGGGATTCTTTATAATTATGTGTTCACATGGGTATGGGACTATGTGTTCACATACGGATTTGAGGATGATACTTGGGATTGAGCTGAGTCGATGAGATTTGTTTTGTGGTTGTGATATCGGTGATATGGCAGGATTCGTACTTGAGGTACGTCCTGGTGTTATAGCGGATCTTGGGGCGGCGATACGGGTGAATAGTGTTATAAATAAAATGGTCGACATGTGATCGTGATATAAGATATGATATGCTAGGATATTGATACTATGCCGTATTGGGCGATGTATACCCCTTGATGATGATATGTGCTGACGATATCGGTTTGTACGAGATTGTCGATCAGTAGTCAGATCATGAGTATATTGAGGATATTAGTATTGTACTAGACATAGGTCAGTACCCTAGACTATGATCTTTGATAAAGAGGATACCGGATGAATAGTGTGATGAATATGATTTTGACCCGTACCCAGATCTGGGGATGCCGTACGACGGATTTACGTACGAGCTATATCTTGATGATTGATCCGCACTCTTGACTTGGGATGTCTGATTGTAGATATGGTATCGGATATGATATTATTGAGGCGGGATCACCGACTAATATATATACAGGTATGTATATGGATCGACTCAGATGTTAGGCGGTTTCCTTACCTGTAGTCCAGCTTGTTAGCTTAGCCCTTTAGTTTAGTTTAGTTGTTAGATTAGATTCGATTCTTACCTATTTCAAAAACTAACGAATCGTAGGTATTTTAAAAGACAGCCCAAGGGATCCTACGGATATTTCAAAAGACGTATCTTTTCATAAAAACACCGTAGCCCTTATTTTCAAAACCCCATGATTCGTGTTATTTCAAAAGGCACCATTTGTAGGACTTATATTAGATTAATGCAGATTAGTTATAGTTGCGTCTAGTATTCAGCTCCCGCTCATTATTTTGGTTCGCTTCGCATCGCATGCTTATATTATGTTTCATACTCCATTATTGATATCATGCTGTTAGGACACCAGCACCATTACCGATGATGCGTATGTACCACATACACTTACTTGCCGGCTCACACACATCTTCATCGGTAATTGCCATGTCACGTACACCTTAGAAAATATTATTGCTTGACATAGCCTGTTAGCTAATAGTTTAGACATGATATTAGTGTACTTGCCTCATATGTTAGTTTAGACATTGTAGTTATTACCTGCTACTTCATGCATACTGTTATTCATTGTTATGCCGCATTCATGGATTCTCATGCATATATTCACTATTTTACTGGTTATTGAGGTTTTGGATTCGGATTTCCATGAGATTTTCTGGATTTGGTGGAAAACCGCAAAAAACATAAACAAACCTTTTCTCTCTTTTAAAATAAAAAGTGCGGTTTTCCCATGATGTATGAGTCGTCCACCATGAGTTTGCTGATGGATTTCGAGACCCGATTCGAGGAGACGGATGAACCGTTTCGGGTACATGGTGGACCCGGTAAGGTACCCCGGGGCAAGAAGCGCGTGATGATGACGATGTGAGCCTGGCAGGGGAGCACTACCTACCGGTGATTTTACCCGACGCGTCGGATATCCGGAGGATACCGTCGTGGTCTTGAGATAGATGGTAGGGGCCGGTCTGGACTGACGGCGCCCTAGATATTGTGATTGAGACATTGAGATTTCGAGATATTGAGGTACAGAGACTGTGATACAGAGATATCGAGATATTGGGATTACGTTTTGTGCCGATGCTAGGCACTGTTTTATGCTGATTTCATTATGATACCTCATTTTAAAAATACAAGGAAATCTCACTAAATTATGAAAACAGTTCTTCATTTACATGTATTCTGTTTTCATGCATTCATACCTCATTCATATAATATATTGCTACCTGAGGCACTGACGCGGGCACATGAGATTACACTCGGGTTAGATATTTACCCTAGCCTTGTTATAGGTTGCATGTTATATATATAATTGAGGATATATTATGATCATTGACCTAGGTTGCGTTATTTATGCGATTTCTATTCGTAGATGTTTTTCTATTCACGAGTTGGCAACTCACCCCCGTTGTGCCCCAGTTTCTTGCAGGTTTGCCGTACAGGTTTCATTACGGCTTTGCGGGCATAGTTTCCTTCGGGTGATTTGCTAGTAGGTGGGTTTACTTGTATCGTACCCCCATTATATATCTTGTATATCATTATTCTGTTGTATCTAGAAGTTCCATCAACCAAACATGTATTTATTTTGAGATAGAGACCAGTGATGTTATTCCTTCGACCTTAGAGTCGCGCGTTATATTTCTGCGGTTTTCTTGTGGTTTTGAGTTTCCTTTTGAATTTTGATCCTCACCGTTGGCGTTGTATATTATATTGCTTGTGTGGTTGTGACCGTCGATTGACAAAGAGCTAGCTCCCGCTTGGGGATGCCTTTTTATTGATTTCGTATACTATTCATGTTGTATCCCGTTTGGGGGCCAGTATTTTCAAAGGAGACTCTGCCGAAATTTTCAGTAAATTTTAATGTTCTTAAAAACCGCATAATTCGGCTTATGCTATTAAAACTACTTGTTTTAAATTGGTTTTCCTTCACTCTACTACTTTTTTGGTTTGGATTTCTGGGTTTTCGGCTTACTTAGATTACGTACGCCTCGAGACGTTTCGTAGTTTAAGTGCCGGTCATGTTCCATCTTTCGGGACGTGACAAAGTTGGTATCAGAGCGTTAGGTTTTACCTTCGGAGCGTAGGATGACCCTTGGTTTATGGAATAGGTGACTAAAGTAGAGTGACGTACCGTGGGTATGTTCCGCGGCATACTTACGATACGCTACTCCACTTATGAAGCCTTAGGATGTACATTTCTTTGCTCAGTATTATATTCATTCCGATCTAGCCTCATCAATACCAGTTTTGGTTTTGCCGCCACGATTACGGGCAGGGAGAGCTACAGCTAGAGTTGCGGTCAGCACGAGCTCGTCACGAACAAGGACTGACCAGGGCGAAATTCCGGCGACACACGATTGCGGAGATGTGTCTTTTTACTGTGTTTCCGCGCCACGAGCGTTTGGCGGATCGCCTTTATGAGATTTCTCGGACGTGCCGATCAGTATCAGAGGATTGGGCCACTGACAGAGGCCAGCCAGATTTTGATGACCGTTGGTGTGTTGCTTATTCATGATGGTCAAGGCACTGTTCAGCGTGCAGACGAGCGATCCAGTTATTGCTGCGAACAACGAGATATTGCCCCAGATGCTGGCGTTAGTGCAGAACGAGTTGTACTAAGAGATGATAGAAGGTCGCTAGTCATCGAGGACGAATGACTAGGACATGTGGATCGTTCGCCTACCCCGATGCGAGGTCATCAGATAGATTGATTCCAGCTAGAGACGACTTCACGCGGAGACGTTGGGAGTCGACAGAGACGATCGAATGTCAGAAACCTATTATTCCAAGTTTAAAGTAGTCGGAAAGACATGCATGCAATTCTATGGTCCCTCTAGAAGAATGAAACCCTAACTCGACTTAATGACCGTGTGAAAGCCTTTGAACCTTCGGGTTTGCGGCAGTTCTACGGCGCCATTAGTGAGGCTTGGGTTTGCCCTTCTACGGCTGGACCACCGATGCTGTGGTATGTACTCGATACTATTAAACTGTGCCCAAGATGTTGAGCTCTTGGGGGATTATGAGGTTTTGACGACTCGATCGGATGGCTCGACTTAATTCGGATGCTAGGTGGTGAGATGCATTTCTTGGGAGACTCCAGGTACGAGGATAGCCGTTGGAGCTCAGTCCATGCAGTCGCGATGAGACGAGTCCGAAGCAGTCGACATTAGAGAAAAGTGGAGTAAGAGGTTCGTACAAGATCTGGATATGATGACGTTCTACTCCGCCGACATCAGAGATGCTATGCACATGCCGAGGCATTGTACTTGGATATACCTTCCAGAAGCAGTCGTGATGAGTATGCAGCCGTTCCGGAGCAAGAAGCAGATGTAGTAAAGGGCGATGACTTCCGGGCAGTTAGGCTGAGACGAGACTTGGATGAGACCTTGAGCAGGAATCCTTCCAGGCCACTGATGCAATGATATTTGCACCCAGGATCAGATGTGTCACGTGCATTCAGAGAGCCAGAGGCCGACGCCAGTGATATGCTGCCTTGACAGGGCCGATGAGCCGATGGATCGTGAGATTGGTAATCCACGGAGAAGACTTGGACCCAGGAGTGGTCATTGTTATGCACACCAGCAGGCCAGAGTTCATGATCATCAACAAGACGTCCCACTAGTGACCGCGACAGTTGGCCTGAGATTCTTAGAGGATGCGCTTGAGCGGTACTATTCCGCCATTATTGATTTCGATGTTTTGGGTGATTTATTCGAATGATTTGATTTTGATGATTGAGGATTTACGATCTTTGCACAGTGTTGCACTTGATATCGTTTTCGTGCTTGGGTTTCACATGTTTGTGATTTTACGGTTTTAGACATTTCAGTTGATTTTGTGCGTATGCACGCACACGATTTGGTTCCTGCACTCTGTATAGTTTATATATGCTTGCAGTGCAGTGATACGCCTTTTGTGCACTTAGATGCATTGGACTTTGATTTCGATGGTGATGTTCGATATTTGTTCGTGCACGATGGATGCACCTGATTTGGATTTTCGCGCATGTTGGGCGCATGTTTTGAAGTGTGATTTTGGTGCACACCAGATTCACTAAATCGAGATTTTTCGTGCATGTCAGATGCACCTGATTTTGCTGTCATGCACACATGTTGCCTACGACAGATGTTTCGTGCACACCCGATGCACTTAGATGTTGTTTCTGTGCATATGTATGGCACATATTTGGATTTTGATTTCCGTGCGCACAAGACGCACGTAGTATGCATACGCGTATTTTGGGATTCATTTTTCTTATAGAGCAGTACGTTTTTATGATATTGCTATGTGTTTTCGTACTGAGCAGGACTAGTCAGAGGACAGTACCTGAATATATTTTACATGTATAGTTTCGAGTTATATCATATTGGTTTTTCTTTGGATTTGGTATTGATGTCTTCCTCATGACTCCGATGATTGCGGGATGCTTGATGGAGTTCTGATTTGAGTTATATGCTCATTTTTCATGCGCATGCGTTGCACTACGATTTGTTTTATGTATTTATGATTTCGGAGCCTCGGCGATTTGATGGTTTTGGCTGAAATATTTTAGTATTTGGGGGAAGTTTTAATTTAAATTCGGGGACCGAATTTCTTTAAGGGGGGAAGATTGTAACGTTTTGAAAATCGTTTCGGTGAAATTTCGAAAAAAACGGTAAAATAAGGGGGTTTTCTGTAAAAAGTCAAAATACAAATATATTTATTATAAAATTAAATATACATATTCTAGCTATGAAATTGATAGTATTTGGTATTTATTGAGCCACTGGTGAAATTTCAAATTTTCTGAAAAATTTTCCGAAATTAATTATTTTAATATTATTTTAAGCCGTCAGTAATACATTTAATTAGGGAAAATTACAAATTGGAATGAGTTGAAACAAATTTTGTGCATCATAAAACTTTAAATAAAATTTTATCATGTGGTTCTTGAAACAAAATCGTTTGCCAAAACGGTTTAGAAATTATTGAAGAAAAAAGGCTTTTTTTTAGTGTAAATGGATGTTTGGGGTATAGTATTTATCATTTTCCATCACCCCACACCCATACCCACACTCACACACCCTCATTTTCCCTCCCCCTTGGCTGAATTCAGCAGCCCCCGCCCCCTCTCTTGTCCCCACTTGTTTTGCAAAAGAAAAGAAAAGGAAAGAAAAGAGGAAATGTAGAAATGAAAGTGGACTTTGACTAGGTTGACTAGATGTTATCTTTCCCCACCTCACTCTCTCTCCTCTTCCCTCAATTTCAGCCGAGCCCTCCCATTTCCTGCACCACCAACAGCCCCTCTCTCTCCCTCTCTCATTTTGCATCAAAAATTCATCAAAATACCTCAAAAATCAAGCTAAAATCCAAATCCGACTCCTACCCATTTTCTCTCATCTCCTTAAGCATAGATTTTGGTGAAAAGTTTTCATTTTGGAGGCTCAGATTTTGGTGCTAGGTTCATGATAGATCTCTTGAAATTGTGAGGTATAAACCTTGACCTTTTGTTAAATTGTTGCTAAATACTTTAGTCTAGCTTAATTATAAGTTTATTTATGGTTTTATTGTGTGTTTGAAAATTCAAGAGAGTGGGTTGTGATCAAGTTAGGGTTTGTAGTGTTTGATCATGGTTTTAATGGGTAGATTAGCATGTTAATTGAATGCAAAACCCAAATTGGTTACTAGTTGCTATTTGTTAGTCTAAAATTTTGCTAATTGTGTTAATTTGGTTAACTAGGTTTTGGGAATTTAATTAATCAATTGGGATAAAAATCTAATTAGGGTATCCATGGTATTATTAACATTTTAAATTGTATTTTAATATGTTAGATCATGCAAATCCAAACTAAATTGTTGTTTATGCATTTTTGCTAAAATGGTTGAAATTTGGGTAAAATTGCAAACTAGTTTTTTTGAACGTATATAGTTTGATGAGATTAAATTGTGGTTATGGGTTATATGACTTATTTAAGTTATTTAATAAGTATTATGGCCGCTAGAATTGTTTAAACGTCGAGTTTTGTACTAAAACGGGAAATTTTGCTTGCTAGTTTTTCGGAAAAACGGCTTTTAAAGTGAATTTGGGGTTTTTGTGAGTTTTAACCTATTTTATATTAAAATTAGTGTTCGTGAATATGCAAATAAGTGTATTTGGGTTTTTCTCGATGGTCTGGCGTTTGTACGCCGATGTCGAGGGTTTTTGGGTTGATTTGTGGAAGCAACCATAGGTTTTGACCTATGTGGGATTCGTGAGTCGTTTTGGTCATGAGTCGGATTTTAATGCGATACGATGCGTTATGATATGTAGGTACCCCATGTGGACTTCGAGACGACAAGCAAGCGCGTGGCGACGTCGGCACCGGCGAGTGAGGACCAGGTGAGTAGATTTATATCTACGGGGAGAAGTCGGGTAGATGGCGTATAGCACCCCCGCAGTCCGTGGTGGTGTATACGGATGCGTATACACACCAATAATTATATGTTATTTGGGATTAATAACGATGTTTAGGATGGATATTGGTGTGTTGGATTATTTTAGTGTTGCGAACCCTAGGGTAGTGTTGCACTACACATACATACATACATACTTGCATACATTCCTATTTATATGTGCTCATGGGATTCTTTATAATTATGTGTTCACATGGGTATGGGACTATGTGTTCACATACGGATATGAGGATGATACTTGGGATTGAGCTGAGTCGATGAGATTTGTTTTGTGGTTGTGATATCGGTGATATGGAAGGATTCGTACTTGAGGTACGTCCTGGTGTTATAGCGGATCTTGGGGCGGCGATACGGGTGAATAGTGTTATAAATAAAATGGTCGACATGTGATCGTGATATAAGATATGATATGCTAGGATATTGATACTATGCCGTATTGGGCGATGTATACCCCTTGATGATGATATGTGCTGACGATATCGGTTTGTACGAGATTGTCGATCAGTAGTCAGATCATGAGTATATTGAGGATATTATTATTGTACTAGACATAGGTCAGTACCCTAGACTATGATCTTTGATAAAGAGGATACCGGATGAATAGTATGATGAATATGATTTTGACCCGTACCCAGATCTGGGGATGTCGTACGACGGATTTACGTACGAGCTATATCTTGATGATTGATCCGCACTCTTGACTTGGGATGTCTGATTGTAGATATGGTATCGGATATGATATTATTGAGGCGGGATCACCGACTAATATATATACAGGTATGTATATGGATCGACTCAGATGTTAGGCGGTTTCCTTACCTGTAGTCCAGCTTGTTAGCTTAGCCCTTTAGTTTAGTTTAGTTGTTAGATTAGATTCGATTCTTACCGATTTCAAAAACTAACGAATCGTGGGTATTTTAAAAGACAGCCTAAGGGATCCTACGGATATTTCAAAAGACGTATCTTTTCATAAAAACACCGTAGCCCCTATTTTCAAAACCCCATGATTCGTGTTATTTCAAAAGGCACCATTTGTAGGACTTATATTAGATTAATGCAGATTAGTTATAGTTGCGTCTAGTATTCAGCTCCCGCTCATTATTGTGGTTCGCTTCGCATCGCATGCTTATATTATGTTTCATACTCCATTATTGATATCATGCTGTTAGGACACCAGCACCATTACCGATGATGCGTATGCACCACGTACACTTACTTGCCGGCTCACACACATCTTCATCGGTAATTGCCATGTCACGTACACCTTAGAAAATATTATTGCTTGACATAGCCTGTTAGCTAATAGTTTAGACATGATATTAGTGTACTTGCCTCATATGTTAGTTTAGACATTGTAGTTATTACCTGCTACTTCATGCATACTGTTATTCATTGTTATGCCGCATTCATGGATTCTCATGCATATATTCACTATTTTACTGGTTATTGAGGTTTTGGATTCGGATTTCCATGAGATTTTCTGGATTTGGAGGAAAACCGCAAAAAACATAAACAAACATTTTCTCTCTTTTAAAATAAAAAGTGCGGTTTTCCCATGATGTATGAGTCGTCCACCATGAGTTTGATGATGGATTTCGAGACCCGATTCGAGGAGACGGATGAACCGTTTCGGGTATATGGTCGACCCGGTAAGGTACCCCGGGGCAAGAAGCGCGTGATGATGACGATGTGAGCCTGGCAGGGGAGCACTACCTACCGGTGATTTTACCCGACGCGTCGGATATCCGGAGGATACCGTCGTGGTCTTGAGATAGATGGTAGGGGCCGGTCTGGACTGACGGTGCCCTAGATATTGTGATTGAGACATTGAGATTTCGAGATATTGAGGTACAGAGACTGTGATACAGAGATATCGAGATATTGGGATTACGTTTTGTGCCGATGCTAGGCACTGTTTTATGCTGATTTCATTATGATACCTCATTTTAAAAATACAAGGAAATCTCACTAAATTATGAAAACAGTTCTTCATTTACATGTATTCTGTTTTCATGCATTCATACCTCATTCATATGATATATTGCTACCTGAGGCACTGACGCGGGCACATGAGATTACACTCGGGTTAGATATTTACCCTAGCCTTGTTATAGGTTGCATGTTATATATATAATTGAGGATATATTATGATCATTGACCTAGGTTGCGTTATTTATGCGATTTCTATTCGTAGATGTTTTTCTATTCACGAGTTGGCAACTCACCCCGTTGTGCCCCAGTTTCTTGCAGGTTTGCCGTACAGGTTTCATTACGGCTTTGCGGGCATAGTTTCCTTCGGGTGATTTGCTAGTAGGTGGGTTTACTTGTATCGTACCCCCATTATATATCTTGTATATCATTATTCTGTTGTATCTAGAAGTTCCATCAACCAAACATGTATTTATTTTGAGATAGAGACCAGTGATGTTATTCCTTCGACCTTAGAGTCGCGCGTTATATTTCTGCGGTTTTCTTGTGGTTTTGAGTTTCCTTTTGAATTTTGATCCTCGCCGTTGGCGTTGTATATTATATTGCTTGTGTGGTTGTGACCGTCGATTGATGAAGAGCTAGCTCCCGCTTGGGGATGCCTTTTTATTGATTTCGTATACTATTCATGTTGTATCCCGTTTGGGGGCCAGTATTTTCAAAGGAGACTCTGCCGAAATTTTCTGTAAATTTTGATGTTCTTAAAAACCGCATAATTCGGCTTATGCTATTAAAACTACTTGTTTTAAATTGGTTTTCCTTCATTCTACTACTTTTTTTGGTTTGGATTTCTGGGTTTTCGGCTTACTTAGATTACGTACGCCTCGAGACGTTTCGTAGTTTAAGTGCCGGTCATGTTCCATCTTTCGGGATGTGACAAGTGTAGATTGGTGATGTGGGTTTGGAACTCACTTAAAAATCTTTTCTTTTTATCTCCTTCACTCAATTTAGAAGAGGTAGTAATCTTTAAGGAAGAAGAAGGAGGAGTAGGCTTAGCAAGCTCAAGATAATTGTTATGCCAAAATAAAATGAATAATGAGTATATGAGAGAGGGTCACACTCACTCATAACCAAGGTTAATAAATATCTAGATATTTTGTTATTGTGTTAAAGAATAAGTGTAGAGATTAAACCATGGTTAAGTGTAGAGATTAAACCATGGTTTAAGTCAAGGTCAACTAAGGAAGTGTGTAGAAACAAAGCAACCATGATATAATCCTAATTAATTCTTTAATCAATAATCAAAATAAATAAATATCCAAACCATGTGATTCTTGCATAGCCAACTCCGATGTATCATCACCATGACACATGTATGCATGCATGTGTGCATTCACATCAACATATGTACATACATACATTCATGCATACAATAAATAAAGAAAAGGTTATAAGTGAAAAGACTAATGGTCATTAATATTAAATCAACAATTGATTTAATATACCGGTCATATCACATACGACCCGACCAAAAGAAAACGCCAGATTATAATACGGTATCACATACACGCAATTAATCAGGCACCCGCGCATATCACTATATGCACCCCCACATCGTTTCGCCTGAGCTAGGTAACCCCTTTGTGGGACTCTAAGACTCATCAATACGCCGGCAGTAGGCAATGATCATATCAAACACCCACAAGCCGCAAGCGATCAGCTAAACGTAACGGCCACCCGGGTATTGAGCGAGCAGAAGAAAAACAAGCGAACGTGTCAAAACTCATGTCGAGCCAACCGGTAACACTTACCGTACAGTACGGTCTCTTCGTCAGCTATGCTGCATATCGAGTCTAGAGAAGGCATCGTTGACCCCAATAACTCAATAAGTCATGCTGATGTATGGCCTATAACAGTTCGAGAAACTACCGATAACACTTATCAGTAAATCTCATCAGCCCTGGCCAGGGACTTACTGATATAGCCAATCGAGCACAGCGCAACATCAACCCCCAATATCGGAAGAGAAGAAACCCCTCCTATCGCTCATTGCCTCCACATGACTCGGGACTGTACCCAAAAGCCACCTGTTTTCACGACTCAGTAGAGCCATGGTAGGGTGGAAATCAAAGCACAGTGGGAGAACACATGAGACTCTATGACGATCTCGGGTCTACAGACTAACCTATACCAATGTCACCTGAGAACTGCTATCCGACGATAGATATAATACCATATAGGAGTTCTCGGCGAGTCCGTCCAGTGTACCCAGTCTCCACTGAGCACCCGTATACAATCTCGGTGTCAAACACCAATGGATGTGGGATCATCCATCGCCCATCTCATGGGTCAAGTATCATATACGCTAGTATATTCTGGAATATAAATGACCTGTCTCGATACACCAACGACTAGAGACGTTTCAGGATATGCTTATAAACTACATATGTCCCACTAGTATGATCTACATCGCAATCACAGTAGTCAAGCAAATATCCTCAGGGCTTTATCAACATGTACAAATGAATAAAAGCATGATCAAGTGAACATGTCATATAAAGAGTAACTAGATAGCATACTATCATGTCGAGCAAGAAAGTCCTCTGATTATATATATATATATATATATATATATATATATATATATATATATATATATATATATACATACATACATACATGTATAAATACATCCACTATCAAATAATGGCCTCTAGGGCATACATATATCCAACAATCTCCCACTTGCACTAAGGCCAGTTATTAGCGTATCTCATACCCAACATCTCAAAAAGTCGCTCATGCTACGGTTGAGGGAGGGCTTTGGTGAGTGGATCCGCGGTGTTATTCTTTGTATCTACTCTCTGAATCTCGATCTCGCGGCGATCAACTATCTCCCGGATAAAATGATATCGCCTCAGGATGTGTCTGGACCGCTGATGGGACCTGGGCTCCTTGGCTAACGCCATAGCCCCATTATTATCACAATACAATAATATTGGATCAATAATGGTTAGAACTACTCCTACCTCCGAGACGAACTTCCTCATCCAGACTGCTTCCTTTGCGGCATCATTTGCAGCAATGTACTCAGCTTCCATCGTAGAGTCTGCAACGGTGTCTTGTTTGGAACTCTTCCAACTCACCGTCCCTCCATTGAGGGTAAATACAAACCCAGAGATAGGTTTGCTGTCGTCTTATCACTCTGGAAGCTCGAATCGGTAAAGGCCTCCATTTGGAGATCTCCGTTACCATACACCAAGAACAATTCTTTAGTCCTTCGCAAGTACTTAAGAATGTTCTTCACAGCTATCCAGTGATTCTCCCCTGGGTTGGATTGATACCTGCTCACTACACCAAGTGCAAAAGCTACATCAGGGCGTGTACATAACATCACATACATTATAGATCCTACGGCTAAAGTATAGGGTATAATGCTCATGCGAGCTCTCTCTTCATCGGTCTTTGGGCAAAAATCCTTGGAGAGAGTGACCCCATGGCAAGCGGGTAAGGCACCCCACTTGGAGTCTTCCATACTAAACCTCTTTAGGATGGTGTTGATGTACCTGGTTTGGGACAATCCCAATAAACTTTTGGATCTATCCCTATAGATCCGAATGCCCAATACGTACGTGGCATCACCCAGGTCCTTCATGGAGAATCTTAGTGATAAGAATGATTTAACCGACTGTAGCATAGGAATATCATTTCCTATCAGAAGAATGTTATCCACGTACAATACGAGGAATGTGACAGCTCTTCCTACAGCCATCTTATAAACACAAGGTTCATCTGGATTTTTTATGAAATAAAACTCTTTGATAACATCATCAAAACAGATGCTCCAACTCCGTGATGCCTGCTTTAATCCATAAATGGATTTAAGCAATCTACATGCTTTCCCGCTTCTCCCACTGTCAATGAAGTCCTCTGGCTGATCCATATTAACGCATTCTTCTAAATCACCATTAGAAATGCAGTTTTAACGTTCATCTGCCAGATTTCATAGTCGTAGTGAGCAGCAATAGCAAGTAAGATCCGAATGGATTTAAGCATGGCTACGGGAGAAAAAGTTTCTTCATAGTCCAGACCTGGTCTTTGACGAAATCCTTTCGCCACAAGCCTTGCCTTATAGGTCTCCACCTACCCATCTACACCAATCTTTCTTTTAAAGATCCATTTTCACCCTACGGGTTTTACCCCAGAGGGTACAACGTCCAAAGTCCATACTTTTTTGGTGTACATAGACTCCATTTCAGATCTCATGGCATCCAGCCACTTCACAGAGTCTCCACTCGTGATAGCTTGCTGAAAACTGGTAGGATCATCATCATCCATGATGCAATCTTCTCTATCACCATCAATGAGAATACCGTGGTATCTCTCCGGAGTGGTTGAGGTTCATTAGTTTATGTTATAGCAGCCGGTTCAACAAAATTGTCATTTGTAACTTGTGTCTCTTGAACCTCTTCTAGGTCTACCACACTGCCATCTGTATCATTTGTAAAAATTTCTTTTTCTAAAAATGTGCCATACTGAGAAACAAACACATTTTGTTCCTCTTTGTGGTAGAATAGTGTCACGACCCAAAATTTGGCCCGTAACCGGCACTTAAACTACGTAACGTCTACAGGCGTACGCAACTTAAGTAAGCAGAAACCCAGAAATCTAAACCACCCAAAACTGGATAAGCGGAGAAAAACATAGTTTAAAACATTCGGAAAATCACAAGTAAAATCTCTAACTATAGTTTTCTTTCTTAAAAATTTCAACAGCACCTCCTTTGTAAAAACTAGCCCCGAAAACGGGTACAACATAGTAATATATAAAGCATCCCAAACATGAGCAAATCATGCCCAACGGCGGAGATAGCCACTACAAACATATATACGACGCCGAAGCGAAGAAATATAAAAGAAAACTGCATAAAGAAGTAAAACTTTTCAACAAAACCGGCTCCCACGAGCACGGCATCCAAAATCGCCAAAATAATAATACAACAACGAATCCTCACAACTTGTCTCTAAGTCAAATACAAGAAGTGGTAGATGGAGAATACTAGATCCAACAAAAGATATACAATGTACAAACAGATAACCGCAAACCCACCTAAAAGCAAAGGCCTCACAGCCAAACGTAGCGGTATCCGCAAAAGTAGAGATGATAAGACGCCCTGCCGCGACTACTCAGAGGGTAAGTCCTGCAAAACACTGTGGCACAACGGGGGTGAGTTGCCAAATCGTGAATAGTAAATAACATCATACTGTAATCGCAAGTATGCACGAACAGCGATTAATCTATCGCATGTAATCGATAGCATAAGTATGACAGCGTGAATATGCAACAATCATGTAAAGGTACATCATCAGGGTACTACAACTACATGACGCAATGCATAACAACATAATCATGAGTGAGGGATAATATAATATAAAATCTCATTCAAAATCATCAGCATGGAAAAACACCAGTGTCCCTCACTGACACATCAAATCCCAAATCCTCAGGCACCGCATCTTCAGATCGGCCCTTACATCCTGTAAGTCTTATGGAACCTGAGCGTCAAATATCGACACCCGAAACATCATGAAAACGTATACCTGTATGTATATATATATAAGTATGAGGATATCAACCCCGTATGTCCACCGACGATACGTAGAAATCATGGAAAACCTGAGTGTCAAACACCGACACTCGAAACATCATGAAACCCGTGTCTAGCATCGACACGTAAATCCTCAAAATTCAGGTACTGTCACCACGACTGGCCCTGACGATATGTCGTACATCACTCCGGTCGGTATCCCCACGATAACCGCCGAGTCCAAATAAAATCACCGGTAGGTACTTGCCCACCTTCCAGGCTCATCGCCTATCATCTGCGATCATCTTGCCGAGGGGAACCGTACCGGGCTCCACCATGTACCCGCACACGGCCCACTACACTCCTCGCATCGGGTATATATCATAAATCTAATAACCGAGAAATCTCATGGTGGACGCATCAAAATATCATATCAAGAGAAACCGGGTTTTCAAACAATACATAGTTTCTTGAAAATGCCCCCACGGTTCTCAAATCCATAAATCACATGAAATTCATATCTCAATGCGAAAAATCCATGAAAACTGATATATGCAACATACAACAGCAATATGAGCATATAAAGGGAAAACCGCTTTTTAAAATGAATTCAGCTTTTAAAATATATCATGCGGTTCCCAAAATCCTCCGAAATCAAGTGCAGCATCATATGAGGTGTACATGTAATTGTAGCAAGGTTTAAGTATCTACATGTAAGCAAATATGTATGATGTATTTCATAAGCACAATAGTCAACGTCTCAATATCACATGTCAAAACAATACCACTTAGGGTATATGCAACTATAGCAAAATATGTGGGTATACATGTCAGTATGTGTGCATGATGTACACGTAGCTATAACCGAGTATGTGGGTGTACATTTCAACATGTGTGCATGACGTACAAGTAGCTATAGTAAGGTATACGTGAAATGGAATAAGGGTCACTACCTCAACTATCCCTGCCCAATGCAATATCACGTATGTATGTGTCCCCAGTATTTCATATGCACAATGGAATAAGAGTTACTACCTCCGCTATCCCTATCCACTACCATATCACGTATATAGGAGGTTTGTGCGTGTTATGGCAATTACTGACGGTGTGGGTGTAGCATACAATTTAGTACTCGTGCAACATGAACCGTCAATAATGTGTTATATCTAAAGGTACAAGTCAAGGTACAACAGATAATACTATGCAATGACATTCATATGAAATTAACTAATGTGCAATAACATGCAGCTATCATATCATATCAGCCCCGACGCATAACGCCATATGGGCGATTTACCCGTAGATGTTAAATCTACTCACCAATGGTCTCGAGCTAAGAAAATCCGACCACCTGCTTCCCCTTGTTCGCAACGTCCGAAGTCCCCGCTTGCGACGCTATAATTTCACAAACACAAAGACAGTGCAAAAATCATAGAAATCGACCAATATCACGTAAAACTACGTTTTAAACGACGCACTGACTCCAAACTAACTCACAAGTATCCGTCTAGTGGTTAACGTGCATGACGACACTACGAAACCAACCCAAGTGCAGCAGCTGCACAAGATCACGATTCGTGTCGGATAACGTAACACACGGACTCAAAACACTAGATTAAAGGAAAACGATCCCAGATTTTGTATACTGTAAATACTAAAAATTTAAACAGTACCAAACACCCCTAAACCACAGCAGACAACTACCCACAAAAAAACCAACACCCAACTCCCCTCCAAAACCGACGTCGCCGGAATTCACCAAAGGGTCGCCGGCCAAAACCGGTGGGATGGGTCTCGTGTCTCAGGTGGAATCTTAGGTTCACTGGTACAACACTACTATCTTGTTTGGTCACTCAGTAAAAATCCCTAGTCACAGCAGATCACAGAGGCTCTAAAAGACACTAAAAATATGATATTGGTATGAAACAATACTTTAAGTGTCCTACACCATAACCAACGAGCTATACATCATAAAAACACTTATTTAACAGTTTAGGGATTATACCTATCAACACTTGCTCCCAAGATCCAAGCTTTCCAAGCTCCAAGTGATCAAAGAGGCAAAAGCAAGACTTGATGTGTTTTGTGAGATTATTTATGGAATTTTGGAGATTTATTGAGCTTGAAATTGTTACAAATGGTGAAAGAAATGACCAAGGGTAGAAGAAGGAAGAAGAGCTCGGCCAAGTGAGGAAGTGGGGTGATTTGTGAAGACTTGTGTGGATTGTTCTAGCAAGAATTGCAATAAATGCACATAAATGCACATGCTACCTTTTCCATTCATTTTTTTATTTCTTTAAAACTTTAATCCTATGCACAAGAATATCTAGATATTAGTTAGAATGTGTTGTTTTACTCAAACTTGATTTATTAGAAATGATACAAATTTAGGAGTAATTTTCCAAACCCAAAATGTAAATACCACATTAAAATAATATTTAAATAGGGAAAAATTCTATCTGAACCAAAACTTCCCATATACCCCCAAAGCTCGCGCACTAGTTTTATTTTAGCTAAACTAGGTGCTGGTAAGTCTATACGGAAGTTTGATCATAATCGGGTTTAAACAGAAAATACCGACAATTTTTCCCTAAAACGGAAAAAATTCGCATAACGATTTCTAAAACGTTACAATCTCCCCCCTTATAGAAATTTGGTCCCCGAATTAAAAATCAACTACGCGTACCTTCAAAGAGATGAGGGAATTTCTTCTGCATCTCGCTCTCGGCCTCCCAAGTGATCTCCTCACTAGTAGGGCTACGCCAAAGAACCTTCACAGATGGCAAGACCTTTGACCGAAGTTTCTTCACCTGCCGATCCAAAATAACTACCGGCTGCTCGGTGAACGAAAGATCGCGCTCTAGCTGAATGGTCTCATGCTGAATCATGTGAGAAGGATCATGAAGGTATCTACGAAGCATCGACACATGGAAAACATGGTGAACATCCGGAAAACTTGACGGGAGCGCCAAACGATGAGCAACAGAACCCACTCGCTCAAGGATCTCGAAAGGACCTACAAATCTGGGACTGAGCTTTCCCTTCCTCCCAAATCGCATAACGCCTTTCATCGGAGAAATCCTCAGGAATACATGATCCCCCACTGCGAACTCAAGTCTGCGACGACGACGGTCGGCATAAGACTTCTGCCTGCACTGGGCCGATCTCATCCTGTCCTAAATCAGCTGGATCTTCTCCGTAGTCTCCTGAACTAGCTGGGGTCCCAAAACCAGACTCTCACTGAGTTCGGTCCAACAGACTGGCTATCGACACTTCCTACCATATAAAGCCTCAAAAGGTACCATCTGAATAGTCTCCTGAAAACTGTTGTTGTAGGAAAACTCAATCAACGGCAAGTGACGATCCCAACTTCCACCAAAATCAAGCACACATGCACGGAGCATATCTTCCAGAGTCTATATAGTCCGCTCTGACTGACCATCGGTCTGTGGATGAAAAGCGGTGCTAAAACTCAACCGGGTACCCAAACCTTCCTGAAGCTTCTGCCAAAGACGGCTAGTAAACTGGGTGCCTCTGTCGAATACTATGCATGTGAGAACACCGTGCAAACGCACAATCTCATCTATGTACAACTGAGCATACTGAGCATAACCGAAAGTGGTCTTCACTGGAAGGAAGTGAGCCGCTTTCGTCAACCTGTCAATAATTACCTAAATGGAGCCATACCCTCTACTAGTTCTGGGTAGACCCACAATGAAGTCCATGGAAATCTGCTCCCATTTCCACTCCGGAACGGGTAAAGGCTGCAACTCTCCAGCCGGTCTCTGATGCTTAGCCTTGACTTGCCGATAAGTCAGGCACCTCGAAACGAAGTCCGAAATATCGCGCTTCATCCCTTCCCACCAGTAAAAGTCTCTCAAGTCACGGTACATCTTGGTGGAACCTGGATGAACGCTAAAGGCCGACTGATGTGCCTGCTCTAGGATCTCGCGTCTCAACCCATCAGCATCTGGTACATACAAGCGAGTCCCACATCGTAGCACACCCTGGTCAACAATCATGAACTTCAAAACTGTACCCTGTCGAACAAGCTCAAGTATCTCAGACAAACGGGCATCACTGGGCTGCGCCTCACAGATACGATCAAGTAGTAGTGGACGGGCGCGGACATGAGCAAGTTGTCCCCCAGCGGAAGTGAACTCGAACTGCACTCTACCATCACACAAGAGCTGCCAATCTGCAGAAGACTGACGTTGAACTGCGCTCAAATGGGACAAGCTACCCCCGGGCCTACGACTCAAAGCATCAGCTACCACATTCGCCTTGCCCGGGTGATAAAGGATCTCACAATCATAATCCTTCACTAGCTCCATCCAACGGCACTGTCTTAGATTCAGATCCCGCTGCTGGAAGATGTACTCCAAGCTCTTGTGATCCGTGAAGATCTGACACGACTCCCCATACAAGTAGTGTCTCCAAATCTTCATCGCAAAGACCACCGTGGCCATCTCAAGATTATGAGTGGGGTAGTTCTGCTCGTGCTTCTTCAGCTGCCTAGAAGCGTAAGCAATCACTCTATCGTGCTGCATCAATACACAACTGAGCCCCACTCTAGAAGCATCACAGTAAACAACATAGCCGCCCGATCCAGAAGGCAAAGATAGAACTGGTGCTGTCGTCAACCGAGTCTTCAACTGCTGAAAACTCTACTCGCACGCATCAGTCCAAAGAAAATGAACTCCCTTCCGGGTCAGTCCAGTCAGCGGTGTAGTGATACTCGAGAAATTCTGCACAAAACGGCGATAATAACCAGCTAAGCCCAAAAAACCGCGGACCTCGGTTACTGATACAGGTCTGGGCTAAAGCTGTACAACCTCGATCTTCCTCGGGTCCACAAGAATACCATCACCAGTTACCACATGACCCAGGAAGTCCACACTATCAAGCCAAAATGCGCACTTTGAGAATTTAGCATACAGCTGGTGCTCTCTCAATATCTGCAAAGCAATTCTCAAGTGCTGCTCATGCTCCTCACGACTCCTAGAGTAGACCAGTATGTCATCAATAAACACAATAATAAACTGGTCGAGGAATGGCCTGAAAATCTGGTTCATCATATCCATGAACGCTGCTGGCGCATTGGTGAGTCCGAACGACATCACCAAAAACTCATAATGCTCATAGCGTGTACGAAAAGCAGTCTTCGGAATGTCATCATTCCGAACCCGCAACTGATGATAACCCGAACGCAAATCAATCTTAGAAAAATGTTTCGCACCCTGGAGCTGATCAAATATATCGTCAATGCGAGGTAAAGGATACCTATTCCGCACCGTGACTCGGTTCAATTGACGATAATCAACACACAGCCTCAAACTGTCGTCCTTCTTCTTGACGAACAGAACAGGAGCTCCCCACGGCGAAACACTCGGACGCACAAGCCCCTATCAAGCAATTCTTGCAATTGATCTTTAAGCTCTCTCAGCTCTGCCGGAGCCATCCGATAAGACGGTATAGAAATAGGCTCCGTGCCAGGAATCAGATCAATGCAGAACTCAATATCGTGCTCTAGCGGCATCCCAGGTAACTAATCGGGAAAGACGTCGGGAAACTCTCGCACGGTAGGAACCCCCTCCAACGACTCCACTGTGGCTCCAGTATCATGAATGAAAGCCAAGAATCCCCGACATCTCCTCCTCAAAAGCCGACTAGCGCATAGGGCAGAAATCAAACTGTGAGGGGCAGCACCACGGTCCCCCTGCACAACAAACACTGACTCGCCGGGAAAACAAAACCTTACTGTCTTCTCGCGGTAGTCCACGGACACGTAGCAAGTAGCTAACCAGTCCATGCCTAGCAGAACGTCGAAGTCCAACATGTCAAGAAGGATCAAGTCGACGGACATATCTCTGTCTCCTATACGGACAACACACGACCGGAACACGTGTCGCGCAACAAATGACTCTCCAACAGGAGTAGTCACGACAAGCGGCTGATCTAGCAAATACGACTCTCGGCCTAACCTCGGCACGAAGTGCGTAGAAACATACGAATGCGTAGATCCCGGATCAAAAAGAACATATGCATCATAAGAACATACAGAAAGGGTACCTGAAACCACAGCATTGGACGCCTGAGCGTCCTGGTGAGTCAAGGCAAAAACCCGAGCCTGCCCTCTACCGGCTACTGGCTGTCCTCTGCCTCCGCCACCTCATCCTCTCGGCACAAAACCACCGCGACCACAACCTCTCTGAGCAGGAGTCTGACGCGGTGCAACAACAGGCATAAGAGGCAACGCACTCTAAGGCGGAGAAGGTGGTAAGGTAACCTGGGGTACGGCTGGCCCTCTCTGACGTATCACGGTACAATCCCTCACGAGGTGCTGTAAACTGCCATATCCAAAACACCCGCGTGTCGACGGCTGACCCTCATAGGAAAAAGTGCAGAACAACTGGTCACGTCCCACATCTCTGCTACTCCCAGTGTCTGCTCGAACTCTGTCTCGGGATCTAAACCTCTGCCTCCGGGCTGCTATACCAGTATGAGCCCTCTTTGGTTCCAGAACAACCGATGACTCAGAAAGACGCTCCTCCACCACTAAGGCTGCATCCACAGCTACCGCATACGTGTCGCAATGCTGAATGCTGATGGCTAGGAACAACTGGGTAAGCAGGCCGCAAACAAACCTCTTCACCCTCAATTCCTCAGTCGCCACCAAGTATGGAGCATACATAGACAGCTCGGTAAACAGTACATCATACTCAGACACTGTCATCCCCGGAGTCTGCCGCAACGACTCAAATCTGCGCGCTCGCGCATCTCTGGCGCTCGATGGAAGAAAACGGGCGAGGAACACCGTCACAAACTCAGCCCAGGTCATAGGAGCAAGACCTGCGGATCTGCCCCTCTCCATGGACTCACACCACTTCTGGGCCAGACCTTCCAGACGGAAGCTCGTGAACTCCACCCATCTCTCGTCGGAGCATCGGAGAGAACGACAAATCCTGGCCATCCGGTCGATAAACGACTGCAGATCCTCAGCAGCATCTGTGCCAGTGAACACCGGAGGCCTCAGCCTCATGAACTCTGTCAGTGACACGGTAATAACCTCCGAAGCTGTAACTGTGACTGCCGGAACTGTAGGTACCATCGTGGTCCCTGCAACGGGTGGAACAACTGCCTTCCCCTACGCTCGAATGGCCTCTACTAATGTCCCCATCATCTGGCGCAGGTCCTGCATACCAGCCCCAAACATAGCAATGTGCTCCGGTACAACAAGCGTACTACCCTGGTCAGTCCTCGCCTCAGACGAGTCAACTCTGACCTCGGCCCTCGCGGCCGCTCTCTGTGCCCTCGTAGTCTTCGGCAGCATATAGGCTAGAAATTGAAATAAGATTCGATAAGGAAATAGGAATCGAATCATAAGGATGTATATCATCACGGAAGAAATTTCAATCAATAAGTCCTAAGGTCACTTAGGCGGAGTACCGTGTCGTAAGTATGCCGCGGAACAAACACACGCCACGTTACTCTGCTTAATCTACCTACTCCATCATACCAAGATCATCCTACACTTCGAACGGTAAAACCTAGCTCTCTGATACCAACTTTGGCACGACCTAAAATTTGGCCCGTAACCGGCACTTAAACTACGTAACGTCTACAGGCGTACGCAACTTAAGTAAGCCGAACCCAGAAATCTAAACCACCCAAAACTGGATAAGCGGAGAAAAACATAGTTTAAAACATTCGGAAAATCACAAGTAAAATCACTAACTCTAGTTTTCATTCTTAAAAATTTCGACAGCACCTCATTTGTAAAAACCAGCCCCGAAAACGGGTACAACATAGATAATATATAAAGCATCCCAAACGGGAGCAAATCATGCCCAACGGCGGAGACAACCACCACAAACATATATACGACACCGAAGCGAAGAAATATAAAAGAAAACTGCATAAAGAAGTAAAACTTTTCAACAAAACCGGCTCCCACGAGCACGGCATCCAAAGTCGCCAAAATAATAATACAACACCGAATCCTCACAACTTGTCTCTAAGTCAAATACAAGAAGTGGTAGATGGAGAATACTAGATCCAACAAAAGATATATTATGTACAAACAGATAACCGCAAACCCACCTAAAAGCAAAGGCCTCACAGCCAAACGTAGCGGTATCCGCAAAAGTAGAGATGATAAGACGCCCTGCCGTGACTACTCAGAGGGTAAGTCCTGCAAAACACTGTGGCACAACGGGGGTAAGTTGCCAACTTGTGAATAGTAAATAACATCATACTGTAATCGCAAGTATGCACGAACAGCGATTAATCTATCACATGTAATCCGATAGCATAAGTATGACAACGTGAATATGCAACAATCATGTAAAGGTACATCATCAGGGTACTACAACTACATGACGCAATGCATAACAACATAATCCTGAGTGTGGGATAATATAATATAAAATCTCATGCAAAATCATCAGCATGGAAAAACATCAGTGTCCCTCACTGACAAATCAAATCCCAAATCCTCAGGCACCGCATCCTCAGATCGGCCCTTACATCATGTAAGTCTCATGGAACCTGAGCGTCAAACATCGACACCTGAAACATCATGAAAACATATACCTGTTTGTTTATATATATAAGTATGAGGATATCAACCCCGTATGTCTACCAACGATACGTAGAAATCATGGAAAACCTGAGTGTCAAACACCAACACTCGAAACATCATGAAACCCGTGTCTAGCATCGAAACATAAATCCTCATAACTCAGGCGCTGTCACCACGACTGGCCCTGACGATATGTCGTACATCACTCCGGTCGGTATCCCCACGATAACTGCCGAGTGCAAATAAAATCACCGGTAGGTACTTGCCCACCTTCTAGGCTCATCTCCTATCATCTGCGATCATCTTGCCGAGGGGAACCGTATCGGGCTCTACCATGTACCCGCACACGGCCCACTACACTCCTCACATCGGGTATATATCACAAATCTCATAACCGAGAAATCTCATGGTGGACGCATCAAAATATCATATCAAGAGAAACCGGGTTTTCAAACAATACATAGTTTCTTGAAAATGCCTCCACGGTTCTCAAATCCATAAACCACATGAAATTCATATCTCAATGCGAAAAATCTATGAAAACTGATATATGCAACATAAAACAGCAATATGAGTATATAAAGGGAAAAGCGCTTTTTAAAATGAATCCAGCTTTTAAAATATATCATGTGGTTCCCAAAATCCTCCGAAATCAAGTGCAGCATCATATGAGGTGTACATGTAATTGTAGCAAGGTTTAAGTATCTACATGTAAGCAAATATGTATGATGTATTTCATAAGCACAATAGTCAACGTCTCAATATCACATGTCAAAACAATACCACTTAGGGTATATGCAACTATAGCAAAATATGTTGGTGTACATGTTAGTATGTGTGCATGATGTACACGTAGCTATAACCGAGTATGTGGGTGTACATGTCAACATGTGTGCATGACGTACAAGTAGCTATAGCAAGGTATACATGAAATGGAATAAGGGTCACTACCTCAACTATCCCTGCCCAATACAATATCACGTATGTATGTGTCCCCAGTATTTCATATGCACAATGGAATAAGAGTTACTACCTCCACTATCCCTATCCACTACCATATCACGTATGTAGGAGGTTTGTGCGTGTCATAGCAATTACTGACGGTGTGGGTGTAGCATACAATTTAGTGCTCGTGCAACATGAACCGTCAGTAATGTGTTATATCTAAATGTACAAGTCAAGGTACAACAGATAATACTATGCAATGACATTCATATAAAATTAACTAATATGCAATAACATGCAGCTATCATATCATATCAGCCCCAACGCATAACGCCATACGGACGATTTTCCCGTAGATGTTAAATCTACTCACCAATGGTCTCGAGCTAAGAAAATCCGACCACCTGCTTCCCCTTGTTCGCAGCGTTCGAAGTCCCCGCTTGCGATGCTATAATTTCACAAACACAAAGACAGTGCAAAAATCTTAGAAATCGACCAATATCACGTAAAACTGCGTTTTAAACGACGCACCGACTCCAGACTAACTCACAAGTCTCCGTCTAGTGGTTAACGTGTGTGACGACACTACGAACCAACCCAAGTGCAGCAGCCGCACAAGATCACGATTCGTGTCGGATAACGTAACACGCGGACTCAAAACACTAGATTAAAGGAAAATGATCCCAGATTTTGCATACTGTAAATACTAAAAATTTAAACAGTACCAAACACCCCTAAACCACAGCAGACAACTACCCACAAAAAAACCAACACCCAACTCCCCTCCAAAACCGACGTCGCCAGAATTCACCAAAGGGTCGCCGGCCAAAACCTGTGGGATGGGTCTCATGTCTCAGGTGGAATCTTAGGTTCACTAGTATAACACTACTATCTTGTTTGGTCACTCAGTAAAAATCCCTAGTCACAGCAGATCACAGAGGCTCTAAAAGACACTAAAAATACGATATTGGTACGAAACAATACTTTAAGTGTCCTACACCATAACCATCGAGCTATACATCATAAAAACTCCTATTTAACAGTTTAGGGATTATACCTATCAACACTTGCTCCCAAGATCCAAGCTTTCCTAGCTCCAAGTAATCAAAGAGGCAAAAGCAAGACTTGATGTGTTTTGTGAGATTATTTATGGAATTTTGGAGATTTATTGAGCTTAAAATTGTTACAAATGGTGAAAGAAATGACCAAGGGCAGAAGAAGGAAGAAGAGCTCGGCCAAGTGAGGAAGTGGGGGGATTTGTGAAGACTTGTGTGGATTGTTCTAGCAAGAATTGCAATAAATGCACATAAATGCACATACATGCACATGCCACCTTTTCCATTCATTTTTTTATTTCTTTAAAACTTTAATCCTATGCACAAGAATATCTAGATATTAGTTAGAATGTTTTGTTTTACTCAAACTTGATTTATTAGAAATGATACAAATTTAGGAGTAATTTTCCAAACCCAAAAGGTAAATACCACATTAAAATAATATTTAAATAGGGAAAAATTCTATCTGAACCAAAACTTCTCATATACCCCCAACGCTCGCGCACTAGCTTTATTTTAGCTAAACTAGGTGCTGACAAGTCTATATGGAAGTTTGATCACAGTCGGGTTAAAACAGAAAATACCGACAATTTTTCCCTAAAACGGAAAAAAAATCGCATAACGATTTCTAAAACGTTACAAATAGATATCCATATGAATTCTTTGGATATCCTACAAACTTACACATGACTGACCGTGTCTCGAGTTTGTACGGATTTTGCTTTTTGACATGGGCCTGACAACCCCAAATCTTAACCCGTTTAAGAGATGGTCACTTCCCATGCCATAACTCATATGGCGTGGTAGACACGGTTTTGGTTGGAACCCTGTTCAATAGAAATGCTATAGTCTCTAATGCATACCCCCAAAATGAGACAGGTAATCAGAATCACTCATCATGGAACGAACCATATCTAATAGGGTCTGATTCCGACGTTCTGACACACCGTTGTGCTGTGGTGTGTAAGGAGGAGTGAGCTGAGAGAGAATCCCATTCTTTTTTAGAAAGTCTGCAAACTCTGTACTGAGATAATCCCCACCTCGATCTGATCGAAGCATCTTGATACTCAATCCAGTTTGTTTTTCTACTTCAAATTTGTACTCAGTGAATTTCTTGAAAGCTTCAGACTTATGCTTCAATAAAAACACATGACAGAATCTTGAGAAATCATCAGTAAAAGTAATGAAGTAAGAAAAACCGCCTCTAGCCTGTGTAGACATTGGCCCGCATACATCACTATGTATGGGCCTAAGAGCTCGGTAGCTCTTTCTTCGTGTCCTGTAAACGGAGTTTTGGTCATTTTACCCTTGATACAAGACTGGCAAGTCGCATAAGATTTATATTCAAATGGATTTAAATATCCATCTTTATGTAGCTTGTTTAGTCTTGTTTCGTTAATATGACCAGTGCCAAAGAAAAGCTTCATTTATTTTTGAAAGTTTTCTTTTATTAGTGTTGTATGCTGAAAACTGTGTGTTGATTTATGACGTATATCCCGTTATTAAGTGTACCATACCCAACCAACATTTGATTCAGGTTAATGTTCATAACATTATTCTGCAATACAAAATTATATCCTTCATCGTCTAACAAAGAAACGGATATTATATGACAAAGCATACTAGATACATAATAACATGGGTTCAAAACCAATATACACCCGGACGGCAACCCCAGGTGATACTCTCCTACTGAAATCGCATGTACATTGGAACCATTTCCAACCCGGAGAGTATGGTCACCTGTCTTCAAAACTTTGCTATTTCTCAGTCCCTGCATAGAATTGCAAATGTGAAAACCTGAACCGGTATCTAATACCCAGGAAGCAGAGTTCATAGAAAAACAGTTTTCTGTCACAAACACACCTGAAGCGGAAGCATCACCATGCTTCTTCTTCTTGAGATCCAAGTACTCAGTGCAGTTGCGCTTCCAGTGTCCCGCTTTATGGCAGTGATAACATTCCCCTTTCCCCGATTCCCCATCCGTGGACTTGTCTTTCCCCTTCGTCTTTTTAACTCCACCTCTAGGTTTGGTGGGTTTCTTCTTCATCTTTCCCTTGGCCTTGGCCTTTGGGCGAGAGAAGGAAGATGGCCCAGCAATCAAAGCGGGAGTCTTCATTGTTTTGAGCATGCTCTCTGCACTTCTCAACATATTGAGAAGTTCAGGTAGTGACTTCTCCATGTTGTGCATGTTGAAGTTTACTACAAATTGAGCAAAGGTGGGGGGGAGAGATTGTAGAATAATATCAATATATTGTTCGTTCTCCATTGTCCATCCGAGGTCCTCGAGCTCTTCTATAAGAGATATCATCTTCAGAACATAGTCACCTACTGGTGTGCCAGGAGCCATCCGCATCTGAAACAGCTTTCTTGATATTTCGTATCGTAAGACACGAGATTGCTCCCCATACAACTCTTTTGTATGGAGAAAGATGGATTGAACATCCATCTGTTCGTGCTGCTTTTGATGTGTGTTATCCATCGATGCAAGCCTGAGGCATTTGGCCGTGGGACAGTCAGTGTCCCATGTCTTGCGGATTTCCCTATCCGCAACTGAAGATTTAGGACCCGGGACGGGTGGGCTGGGGCCGTGAGGACATATAATACCTTATCATAAGTCAGGGCAATGTTAATGTTTCTCATCCAGTCTTTATAATTGGTCTCATTCAGTTTATTTTTCTCTAGTAGAAGCTTAAGTCCTGTCATTGGTATCTGCCATTAAGAGAGAGAAAATAATACACTCAGCGAAAGCTCTTGCAAAGATCAGATTGGTTATTATCTTATCCAATCGATGTCTCCTACTGCTTTTATCAAATTTCCCTTCAGACCTTAAAAGGAAAACTAGCCAGGATTCTACAACTTCGCTAACCGTTCAGCCAGGCCAATGTCGGTACTTGAGGGAGGCTCCCCGTGCTTTCGCACGGGCCTAATTAAAGTAAACCTCATTTCCCAGAGGCGTAGCCCCGTTGACACCTTTCTAAACACCTAATGGGTTAGCTAACTATAAAGTGCAAAACTCTCATGGGAGCAACTCTTGCTCACAGTAGGATCGGGATCCAACCATCATATGGAAGGTATGCAATCTCATTGCAAATTTCAACTCTTGAAACTCCCGATATGGTTTTTACCCCTAGTACTCATGACCTTAACTATGGTCAACAAATCACAAGCAATAGTCAAGTTCTACCCATCATTTCTTGATTAATTAGACCCAGTTATATGACCCTTAAGTATGGTCAACAAAGTCATATAATTGTCCCAAGTAATCGCATCATATGCTGTATAGGAAGACATCACTTAGCTACCGTACACTATGCCTTAACTATAGTCAACAAACGTAGCATGAATACTAAGTACTCTACTTTCTAAAATGACGGCGGGTTGCGGATAGTTTTTAAAAAACCTTTAACGCTTTGAACTTGATATCGTTATAGAATCAAATGGTTTTCAAAAGGAGTGGCTTAAGCTCCGCAATTTTGAAATGTAGCTTTTTCGTAAAAAGCCGAGTGGGTTTGAAATCTAATTCTACAACATCTTTTTAGGTTTATTTTTCCTTACATTAATCATATTAATGTAGTCCCATCATTTAAGTCCTTAAGCCATCAAAGAAAAGAAACGAAAATAAAACGTACACTTATGCCATTCGCATTCTCCACGATGTCTCGTTATGCACCGTTAGGTTACTTAACTAACGGTATAGCGGGAAGGGACTAGCGCGAATGTAAAACATAAGTAACGCTTATTATATATCATATATATAATAATACCATTCATCCCATCATATAAAGCGATCTCATCACAGATATCAACAACAAAAGCACATATATGAAAGTATAGGATATACCAGGATTTCCGTATTTTGTATTTAGCCAAAGATAGAAAATACGGATTCCACGGTCGTGATGAATAGCCAATCCCACACCCTAGACCCCTACGAGAGCGGCAAGCGACCCTACCAATTCTAGAGTTAGGAGACCCGGTCCTGACTCCTCGAGATGGTCTCCCACTGGACTCTAGAACCCGGTCACTTGTTCTCCCTATCTTGGGTCTATCCTAATGCGGAAAAGTAAATAATATATATCAAAGGTGACATCACTCTCAACCCGGATGTGCCCCAAATAAAAGAATATTACATACAAATGAATTTTACATGAATGAAAAAGAAAACTCTCATTTCACATAAAAAAAACCCGTCCATTCATTCACGATGATCCTATACATCATATCACAGCAGCACATAACATCACATGTCATCAACGTAAGCAAGTATGCGTACCCCAACTGTCGTTGACATGTAGCAACGAAACCGGCGATACTCTATGGACTAACCGTAGAAGGGCCGACCCGAGCCTCACAAATGGCGCCGCGGAACCGCCGCCAAAGGCATGCTTCTTCCGCGGTTCCGCGGTCATTTAATCTAGTTAGGGTATCGTTCTTCTAGTGGGTCCATAGAATTACCTGCATGATTTCCTGAATATTTTTAATGTGAAAAATTCCAATATTTTGAAAATTTTCCAGAGAAGGATTTTCGGGGTAATCGATATTCGTTCGAAGTTTTTTAACGTCGTCTAGGTTACTTTAAAGCTCTAGCTTGGCTCTGATACCACTGTTGGGTTTACCTAGCACCACATAAGTGTTTGTATTGCATCAAACATGCTACAATTAACTTTTTAGGGTGCTAAGCAAACTAACCTAGGATCAAACTAGAAATTTAATGTAACAATATAGTATCACATACTATAACAAGGAGAGTCTAACACTAATTGATGAGAAATACAACCATTGTAGATCTCCCGTTTAAGACTCCTTGGATCAAGTTGGTGTTTGGACGGGTCCGCTTGAGTCCTTCGTTGTCCACGACGATCCACCGCGGAGTACCTTGGCTCAAGCTCCTTGCTTCACTAGAACAAAGTAGAAGTGATGCAAAACAACCTAAACTAGTGGGCTAAACTAGTGTAGATTGGTGATGTGGGTTTGGATCTCACTTAAAAATCTTTTCTTTTTATCTCCTTCACTCAATTTGGAAGAGGTAGTAAGCTTTGAGGAAGAAGAATGAGGAGTAGGCTTAGCAAGCTCAAGATAATTGTTATGCGAAAATAAAATGAATAATGAATATATGAGATACGGTCACACTCACTCATAACCAAGGTTAATAAATATCTAGATATTTTTTTATTGGGTTAAAGAATAAGTGTAGAGATTATATCATGGTTAAGTGTAGAGATTAAACCATAGTTTAAGTCAAGGTCAACTAAGGAAGTGTGTAGAAACAAAGCAACCATGATATAATCCTAATTAATTCTTTAATCAATAATCAAAATAAATAAATATCCAAACCATGTGATTCTTGCATAACCAACTCCAATGTATCATCACCATGATACATGTATGCATGCATGTGTGCATTCACATCAGCATATGTACATACATACATTCATGCATACAATAAATAAAGAAAAGGTTATAAGTGAAAAGATTAATGGTCATTAATATTAAATCAACAATTGATTTAATATACCGGTCATATCACATACGACCCAACCAGAAGAAAACACCAGATTATAATGCGGTGTCACATACACGCATTTAATCAGGCACCCGCGCATATCACCATATGCACCACACATCATTTCGCCTGAGCTAGGTAACCCCTTTATGGGACTCTAAGACTCGTCAATACGCCGGCAGTAGGCGATGATCATATCAAACACCCATAAGCTGCAAGTGGCCAGCTAAACGTAACGGCCACCCGGGTATTGAGCGAGCAGAAGAAAAACAAGTGAACCTGTCAAAACTCCTGTCGAGCCAACCGGTAACACATACCGTACAGTCCGGTCTCTTCGTCAGATATACTGCATATCGAGTCTAGAGATGGCATCGTCGACCCTTATAACTCAATAAGTCATGCTAATGTATGGCCTATAACAGTTCGAGAAACTACCGATAACACTTATCAGTAAATCTCATCAGCCCTGGCCAGGGACTTGCTGATATAGCCAATCGAGCACAGCGCAACATCAACCCCCAATATCGGGAGAGACGAAACCCCTCCTATCGCTTGTTTCCTGATTTAAAATTAGAAAAGTTTACAGAGGAGGCATCACGTGCTAGCACGTGACCAGCAGTCACGTGTTGGCACGTGACAATTAAAAGCAGCGGCAAAGGCAGATTCAGCTCCTTGATTAAATAAAAGAAAAGGCTCCAGAAAAGGGTCACGTGCTCACACGTGACCAGGGGTTACGTGTTGACACGTGTCGGTCGAACAGCGGCTAGAAGATTGAGCGCAGAAGGAAGAAGAAAGTTCGCTCCAGGGGGTCATGTGCCCACACGTGACCAGGGGTCACGTGCATACACGTGACCAGGGGTCACGTGGCCACACGTGACTGGCTTTCAAAGCCTATCTATTTAACAGAATTAAATTCTGAACAGCATTCTAATCTTTCCAATAGGGAATGATTATTTGAAACCGATTGGATTAAAGATTTAAAGATAATTAAATATCACCTATCTATGGAAAAATCTTGAATTTGGAAAGATTTCCCTTTAAAATCTAACCGAAACAACAAAAGAATATCTTTGGATTTAAAATCCATTGGTGAATAAAATTCACCTAATAATCCAAAGGTCCAAATAAATGATGAATGCAAATCAAATCTCTAATGAATACAAATCAGATCCCTCAATGAATGATTCATCGAAACTAATTGATTCTGCTCCTTCTCCTATAAATAGGAGCCAAGGGAAAGGGAGAGGGATATACAGAGATCTATATACAGAGAGATAGAAAAAAGAGAGAGAGAGAGCCTTGAGACTTTGGAAGAATTTGATCTTCTGCAAAAGAAAACCCTAGGTAAGAAAGGGAAAGCTTTTAAAAAAAAAGAGAATTTAATTCTCAAAAGAGTTTAACTCTTATATTAAAAAGAAGAACTTAGTTCTCTCTTTAGTGGAGGATCTGCAAAGTGCACATCTCCCCATGAATTGAGAATTTAATTCTCATTGGGTTGAGATCCTGCCATGCAGATCCAAAGCATAGGGAGGAAATGGAAGTTTGAGAATTTAATTCTCGCAGGAATTTAATTCCTTTAATATAAAATTAGGGTTTAACCCTATGTCATAGGAATTTAATTCCAGAACCAGGGTTTAACCCTAGTTAAGAACTCAAATCTGTTAAAATAACAGAAACCTAATTCCTCACATGTATGGGAATTCAAATCTTACAGAAGACAAGTTAGAGTTCAACTCTATCTAAGAATATAATCCTTCAGAAGAAAACAGGAAGTTAATTCCTCTAAAGTTTATTGCTAGGGTTTAACCCCCTGAAGAATTTAATTCTTAAAAAGATAAACGCATCTTCAAACAGGCAAAGAAACAGGGTCACGTGCTACCACATGACCCCTGAAAAGGTCCACAGAGAAGGGTTTTGAGACAACTCCTCACGTGCCCCACGTGACCCCTAGCAGAAGCTCTAACAGACGAACACTTAAATGCCCATCACGTGACGGCACGTGACGCTCCAAAATACTCAATACTCTCGGCAGAACAAATAAAGAGAGGGCGCTCTCACGTGCTACCACGTGACCCCTCTTGCCTTAGTATTTAACACTAAATTGAAACCTCTGTATCCAGTGTTTAACACTGATTTGCTTTAGTGTTTAACACTAATTGAAAAACTCTCTTTGCAGTGTTTAACACTAAATTTTTTAGTGTTTAACACTAAATTAAATTTCGGTTACCAGCGTTTAATACTGATTAACATTAATTTGGAATCTCTCTTTCCAGTGTTTAACACTGATTTGCTTTAGTGTTTAAACACTAACTTGAAACCTCTATGGCCAGTGTTTAACACTGACCTGCTTTAGTGTTTAACACTAATTTGAAAGCCTTGTTGCTAGTATGTGACACTGATTATCTTTTGGCGTTTAACATCAGTTTGTCAATCTCATTCCCAGTGTTCAACACTGTTGGTCTCTAGTGTTTAACACTAGCTTTAGCCCAATTAGCTAAGTTTCCAGAGGCAAAGCCTCTCCTTCAATGGACCAACAGAGGGCCCATATCCTAAGCATGATTGGACTTAGCCCAAGCTGGCCATAAGTCCTCAATTCAGACTTAACTAAGCCAATGGGCTCATAATATGATTAATTGGTCTTGGTTCCAAATTGGGCCAAAGACTATTTAATCTACCTCGGTTTAAGGGTACATCTCTTCACTCCTTTGATACTTGGCGTTGTAATTACTCAACGTCTTCAAAAAGGTGACGGGTCCCGATGACCACACATTGATACGGACTGTGGGATCCTTAAACTCATGGACTATGAGGTCCTTAACCTTGACCGAGATGTCTTAAAACTAACATCGGACTGTGGGGTCCTTAAACCCATGGACTATGAGGTCCTTAACCTTGACCGGGATGTCTTAAAACTAACATCGGACTGTGGGGTCCTTAAACCCATGGACTATGAGGTCATTAACCTTGACCGGGATGTCTTAAAACTAACAACGGACTATGATGTCCTTAACCTTGACCGTGATGTCTTAAAACTAACATCGGACTGTGGAGTCCTTAAAACCACGGCCTATGACGTCCTTAACCTTGACCGCAACGTCTTAAAACTAACATTGGACCGTAATGTCCTTAAACTATCTATGGACCGTAATGTCCTTAAACTACCTATTGACCGCAATGTCACTAAACTAAACAACAGGGCCGCCCCTTAAATTGCTCTCTTGTTGGATCTAAACGATACCGTTAAGTTGATCTTAGTCTAAAATCAGACTAACGTATCCTTAACAAACGTTTAAGTTGATCTTAGTCCCAAATGAGGCTAATGTATCCTTAAACCCAACCCCCAAACCTAAATCTAAGATAATACGGATTTGGACTAGTCCACGCCCTACGGGCGACGACGTAACTCAGTCTCCGTATACAATCCACGGGCAACCAAACACAAAATAAACACACACGACACGAAGTGAAATTTCTAGAGAAGGAGAAAGTGGTTACCGCAATGCGGTAGCGTAATTAACTGCAGGGGTTTGCGCCTGCAGGGAAGAGCGTCCCCACAATAAAAAAAACCATCAAGCGAGGGGGAATCTGACGAAGTCTGCTACATCGGACGCATCCGTTTAAACCTTCGATACATGGTGCCATAAATCAACTTGGCATCTTCGGAGAGGTAGACGGATAGCACCATATAGCATCTGCGCCGAATCTCAGTCAAGACGTCATGTCTCGGCCGCCATTCGGAGGGGAACAGATTCTGGCACGCCCGGTGGGACCTTTTCCTCTTTCCACTCCACACTTCGTGTGTCGTGATTCGCGAACCAATCGCGGTTCGCTAATGGTTGCCCTTGGGTTTCAAAGTACTAAGATTTGGCGTTTCTTTTGCTGCAGAAAGCAAAAGGATCAATGGCTGGCAACTGCTCGAACTGCTCCAACTGCAAATGCAACCGACGCTCCGCCTCACCTGGAAGTGTAGCATATGGACCACAGGCTACTTCCCTATTCACTATACCTGTGGAGCAAGTGACTCAAGCTACCACCGGTCTATTCTTTGGGACCATGCTCCTGCCGGTGAACATTAACATCCCAATGCCCGTACCGGAAGCGTCAAAGAAGTCGGTCTTTGATCGACTTGCTACTCCCACGGCCCCTCTCAGCGGGTCGTCCAGCTCCTCGGTCTTTGCCAGACTGGGCCAAAATTCCTCTGGGCCCACAATGAAGCTTGCAATCCCAGAGAAGATTATTCCGAAGAGGATAACCATCCCTGCTCCTGAAGTCGTCAAGGCGGCTTCTCCTACCAAAGAGTCGGTCTTTACAAGATTGGCCGTTCCAGCTCCTGCTACCCAAAGGACATCGGTCTTTAATAGGCTGACACCAGCAGCGACCCCCCACTTACACAGGGAGAAAGACGAGGCTATCACCCTCACCGAGCCGACTCCATCAGCACGACACGCTCGACGTCGCTACTGGCACCGAGTGAGGAAGGTCGAAGGCAACTCCCCTTCTGGGCTAACTCCTCCAGCCCCGACGACAGAGGTTAATGCTGTTGTTCCAACTGGGAACAGCTTTGAGATGCTAAATAAGGTGCGTAGGAATTCTCCTACCGCGGTGCTAAAAAGGTCTCCCCCTCCGCTGAAAAAGGCCGCGGAAATAAAGCCAGAACAGCCCCAATCTCCTCAACGGCTGTCTTCCAAAATCTATAAAGTCTGGCGGCAGACCCGAGACTCGGTGATCGATCCAAATTTCTCCCGCCAGCACAAGAAGCTGAAAATCCAACAGGAAGTCAGTCACCATGCTAAGAAACGAAAAGCTGTCTGGGTGCCCACTTCAACGACCCCCTCAACTTCCACTGCTCATAAAAAGAAGAGGCCAGAGAGGACCCCCGGGCCTGCAACGAAAGCTAAAAGCGCTGAGCCCAGACGCCCTAAGGCTGGGAGCAGGATGGTCCACACTGTATACATAGCGTCGGGGAAAGAAGATAGCCGCGCGTCCACAGGTCATAGACCGCTTACACGGTCGGTGACCAAAGCTCAGGAGCAACAGCAAAAGCTCCAGGAAATGATGATCGCAATGGCCGCGCATACTGGGCCGAAAGAAAGCCCCGAGGCGTCCTCGGATCAGCAACAAGAACAGGAAACCGACGCCGAGTTCCTCCGGAGGATACTGGAAAAGAAAGATAGAGAGGCTGCAGAACAAGCGGCCAATATAAAGCAAATAGCCCACTTATTCCAGGACATGGTGGGAATGATGATCCAACAAGACCCACCTGCTGAGGATCCTCCGATCGTCCTTGAAGACGACAAGGGAGAAACGTCAAATCCGCCACCGGCTCTCTCAACGGCCAAGGAGGAGACAATCTCTAAGGCTGAGTTGGACGACTATATAGCCCAGCAAATCCGGGTTCATCATGCGACTGAGGCAGCTGGTCAAGTCGTAAAAACGGGGCGACCATATCCGAGCCGGTACGACCAAATTAAATATCTGCCGGGTTATACAATACCAAAATTCCATGTGTATAAGGGGACCGGCAATCCCCACCAACATGTTGCCCAGTTCAAGGCCCTTTGCGGTAACACCGGCGGTGACGATAAACTGTTGCTTCGCCAGTTCGTGGGCAGCTTATCAGAAACAGCGTTCGAATGGTATTCGGAACTCCCGAACGATTCCATCAAGACGTTCGCTGAAATGGAATTGCTATTCACCAAGCGATTCACAAGTGCCAGCGAACGCACTCCGATAACAGCATTAATTAATGCCAGGATGAAACCAGGCGAAACGTGGGTCCAATACGCTATACGCTGGCGAAATTTATGGTCAAAATGCGAACAACGCATTGAGGAAGAGCCCGCGGTGGGCATGTTTGTGGGAACCCTAGACCCTCATGCAACTATCTCCCAGTTTATGATGTTCTTTAAGCCAACCACGTTCCAGGCTTTAATCGACAAGTTGGCCCAGATGGACCAGATGAGTCACAGACCATCTCCCCCGAAGCCGGAGCCTCGGAGTGACAAGGGTAAAGGGAAGGCAACCTTCGTTGCGAATGCTCAGCAGCAACCTAGTGCCCCAAAGCTGGCGGATCAACTGGAAGAAAGAAGCCGGTATTATAATGAGAAGATGAAGCGCCCCTACTCGTTCCCGCGGGATAAGACAAAACGGTTATTCGAGCTGGCAGTACGCAACAGACTTATAAACTTGCCAAATCCAAGACGACGGCCACAACCCACTGAGGTGAATAACCCCAATTATTGCCCTTACCATCAAATGGTAAGCCACCCGATTGAGGATTGCTTCGTCTTCAAAGGATGGATTGAGGATCAATACCTCCAGGGAAAGTTTGCGCTGTCCGAAAAGTGGAAGGTGAATCCGCCACAGCCGCATACTCCTAAGAAAGCAGACACACCGGGGGTAACCTGTTCTTTCATTGAGGAAGCTCCAAGGGAAGTCGTGCTATCGGCTAAAACCAGAAAGATGCTGAGTGATCTTCATGCGTGCCCAGCAGTCGAATGGAAGAACCCGCTTGAACCTCAAATCATCAAAGAGATGCTGAACCGCGTCTAACTACGAGGAGCGGTGGTGATGGCCCAAGTACTCACACCCAACCGTCAAAATCTTCGAAGAAAAAGAAGAAGAAATCTAAGAAGCCCGTGAAGCCTGGAGACAAGTGCACGGATTTACAGAAACAGATCGACGCGCTGGAAGAGTATAATCAAAAAGCGCGGACTCCCGTCACGCTACAAGAGTTCCTCAACCACGTCTTTCAGGAGGAAGATGATGGAGAGAGCTCATCGGATGAATCCGAGGGATATGTGGCGAGTTGTCATGTGATTTCCCACTCGGAAGATGAGAAAACTCCTGGGACTGAGAAACTGGGGGCACAGCCTGAGCCAGAACTTGTATAGCCAACAGATGAAATGATCAACGCCTTTCTAGATGAGATTCGTTTGAAGAGTAAAGCCGATCAGGAGCGTGAGATGGCTGCATCGGAAGGAGCCAAGCGCAGGCGACTAAACGAAAGAGTCGAAGCACTCCCGCCAGATCAAAAGACATCCGATGCGAATAAAAACAAGTACAAGACGAGGAAGAGGTTCGCCAAAGCCATGTCAGTAGGGATGAAGCTACCACCCTCGGAAGAGAACGCGTTCGATGGGGCGGAGAGGCACCCTAATTATTGCTCATATCATCGGAAAATTTCACACCCTACGGAGGAGTGCGACGCCTTTAGGATATGGTGGCAGGGATATGTTGCTCACCGGCAAAATTTTAAGCGCATGAAACGCAGAACTCGTCGGGAGCAAAGAAGTACAACCGACAGGCACAAAAGAACTACCGGCAGCTGTTACATGGTCGACGCTGGAGGATCACAAGTTCTCACCTTTGGGAGCGACTCTGATGAGGAAATGGCTTTGGGCCCTCTCTTTAAAGAGTCCGTCTTAGGGAAAGAGGAAAAACCGGAGGCCTGCGAGAACATTCAGCTGCGCAATCGCACGCTCCCGGAAAAGAATCTCGGGCCCGCAAATAGAAAAGATAAGGGAAAGGAAAAGGTCACTGGGGATATCGCCTTAGATGACCAATTCATGAAAGAGCTGACTGTCAAGGACCCTCCCAGGCAGGGTAAGGTGGACTACAACATCCTAGCGCGCCTAAGGAAGCTACCTTCTCAGCTCAGCATTCTCGATGCCCTCCTATTATCAAAAGAAGCGCGAGATTCATTAATCAAGGCGTTACAAGAACCCGAGCAATTCCAAGCCTTCCTCGCCGCAGAAAGGATGAAGGATGAACTGGAAGAAGTGCACACGGCCGATATCACTTTCGGTGACGAAGACCTTCTTCTCGAGACGTGTGACCACAACCGTCCCCTATATGTCTCTGGATACTGCCATGATATCAAGATAGGCAAGATCCTGGTGGATAATGGATCCTCCGTCAATCTTCTTAATGTTCGGGTGTTGAAGGAAATCTGCATGAGCGTGCAGCACCTCGCTCATGACAAAATTACCATCTCCGGTTTCGACTCCCAGTCATCACGGACTCTCGGATCTGTAATACTAACATTACGCTTTGGACTGCTCGTCACGGACATCAAGTTTCACGTCATTGACGCCAAGACCTGCTACAACGCCTTGCTCTGTCGTCCTTGGTTACACGAGTACAACATCATCCCTTCTACACAGCATCAGTGTATGAAGTACTTTAAGGATGGTTTCGAGTATACCGTAACAGGTGAGCTGAACCCATTCTCCGTGAACGAAGTCCGCAAGTACGAAGATGCAAAGTACTTTTTGCCAGACTTCGAGGATACAGAAAAGTGTCGCAAGCCGGAGAACAAAGCCGCCGCCGCCATCCCTGTTTTCGGGAGCGATACCGAAGAAGAAGAAGAGATAGTTTACGCTAGGCCGTCTCGACGCAACAAGCCGGGACCGTCCGCCCCCATGTTGATCTTCGGAAGTGACTCGGAAGATGAGGTTAAGGTCGTGTTCTCCAGTCGGCCGTCAATACGAGCATCCCCTAGCGATGATCAGAGTTTTCAAATCACCATGGTGCCGCGGAAAAACTACAAGGATCTCGACGCACTTCAAGCTTACAATGTGCAGGACCTGCAGACGTTTTACGTCCCTCCCATGCGAAAGGGTGAAAAGGTGATCCTATTCTACCAATCCACAGAAACGAGAGTGGAGAAAGAGATATGGCATGGCGCGGATGCTACACTCGACAGGCTCTAACCCATCCATTTGCCCAGATATCACACAGATGGGCTAAAGAGACTATTGAAGCGCCAAGGAGTACCCTTAGAATAGACTATTCGACAAGCTCGGTTCTACAACAGGATTTGGAATGTCTCTGGGACTCGGCGCAAATTGCCCAACGGGAGAATGGAAACGCTTGGGCTTGGATATGTGAGATCCGGGAAACGGGAGCGAGTCCACGGCAGCTACGCCATATATAACTTCGATGAGGAGGAGGAGGACACCCTGTCGGGGAATGCTAACCCCTCGTCAAAACTGGATCTCGCGAGCGAGGTGCCGAGTCCGTCATTTGAAGAACAAGTGGACAAGCTTATCAGGAAAGTAGGTCAAAAAGCTCGGGAAGACCACAACCGCGAGATGGCCATCTACGAGAAGGCCAGGACGCCATCTGTTTCAACAGGCTGCAAAAGACAAGGACGCTCCTCCCTGTCAATCCGTTGTACAAAAGGCCCGACGCAGAGGCAGAAGTAAGTCAAGAAGCGGAAAGAGGAGCCGACAACAACGATGCAGGATTAAAGAGTCATGTGATCGGGTATTGCGCGGCCCGGATTTGTCCCTCATAAAGAAGATGAGTCGAGTGTATTCCTTCCCCCGAGACAAGACGAAGAAGTTACTCGAGCTCGCTATAAAACATCAGATGATCACACTTCCGGAGTCTAAGCACCCTGAGCAAGCTAACAAAGTTTCTCATTCGGGCTATTGCTCTTATCACCGAGCCATAGGACACCCTATCGAAGACTGCTTCACCTTCAAGAACTGGGTCGAAGACCAGTACCAGCAAGGCAGGTTTGCTTTATCCAGTAGCTGGAGGGTAACGCCGCCACAAAAGCACGAACCCAAAGCCGCAAGAGCATAACCAGATCCACATCGATCATGGAAGCAGATTCGCACCTGTCACATGATTACAATATTAAAAGAAGAGCCCGAGGACATAGATGAGTTCCCTTGGTGCTTCGAAAACAATGACAATGAGGTAATCTCAGAATTGCCACCGGCTCCGAAAGAACTGGAAGATGGCATACATACTACTGCAGATAACCTCAAGAGGATTGAGTTGGGATCGGCAGACGATCCGCGACCGACATTCGTCAGCGAGCTGCTATCTGAAGAAAGGATGGCTGCGTTAAAGGACGTGCTTCTACAGTATAGAGATTGCTTCGCGTGGAACTATTCCGAGATGCCGGGATTAGCTCCAGAGATTGCTGTGCATAAATTAGCAATATCCCCAGATATCAAACCAGTCAAGCAGGCGCCGGGAAGGATGCGGCTCGAGCTTGAGATGAGCATCAACGCCGAAGTCAAGAAGCTGATCGATTCTGGATTTATCCAAGAAGTCCAATATCCTGACTGGATCGCCAACATCGTCCCGGTAATGAAGAAAAATGGGACGGTGCGCATATGCGTGGACTTCAGGGATCTCAATAAAGCCTGCCCGAAGGACAATTTCCCAGTACCGGTAACCGAGCTGATGATAGATAACACGTCCACTCACGAGGTTTTCTCTTTCATGGACGGTTCATCAGGGTACAATCAGATAAAGATGCATCCCGAAGACCAGAAGCACACCGCTTTCCGGACTCCTTTGGACATATGCTGCTACAAAGTCATGCCCTTCGGATTAAAAAATGCTGGTGCCACCTATCAGAGGGCCATAACAAAGATCTTTGATGATCTCATACATGAAATCGTCGAGTACTATATCGACGACCTCGTAGTAAAGAGCATGTCACATGAAGAGCATTTAGAGCATCTAAAGACCGTATTTCAACGCCTTCGGCAATATAATTTGAAGATGAATCCCCTCAAATGCGCGTTCGGAGTCTCCTCGGGTAAATTCCTGGGATTCATCATCCGACACCGAGATATCGAAATAGATCCATCTAAGATCAAGGCGATCATGGAAATGCCACCGCCAAGGACTCTCAAACAGCTGCGGTCTCTCCAAGGGAAGCTCGCGTATATCCGGCGATTTATCGCCAACCTGTCAGGCAAGTGTCGTCCTTACAGTCACCTGATGAAGAAGGGAACTCCGTTCGTCTGGGACCAAAAATGCCAGAGCGCGCTAGATGAAATCAAGTAATACCTGCAGAACACGCCAATGCTGGCTGCTCCGGTCAAGGGAAAGCCCCTTATCTTATATACAACAGCCCTCGAAGGTTCCTTAGGCGCATTATGGGCGCAAGAAAATGACCAAGGGAAGGAGAGAGCGCTCTACTATTTAAGCCGAGTTCTTCTGGGGGCAGAAAGCAATTACTCCCCTATCAAAAAACACTGCCTGGCGTTAATCTTTGCGATAACAAAACTCCGGCACTATGCATTGGCACATGAAGTCCGTCTTATATCAAAGGTGGACCCCCTAAAATATCTAATGTCAAAAGCCATATTGACAGGGAGACTCGCTAAATGGGCCCTGCTCCTGATGGAGTTTTCAATAACCTATCAGCCTCTTAAGGCAGTGAAAGGCCAAGCCATCGCCGACTTCCTTGCTGAGCATCCAGTACCTGCCGGTTCTCCTCTGAATTGCGATCTGCCAGACGAACATGCGTTTGATGCGATCGACGGTGGTAATACCCGATGGGAGCTTTATTTCGATGGAGCGTCCTCCGTAAAGAAGCGCAAACAAAGTACCCCAATGATCAAATCGGGGGTAGGCCTCATCTTCGTAGCTCCACAAGGAGGGATAATGCGCTCACCATTATCCTGGCAACGACTGATTACTTCTATAAATGGGCGGAAGCAGTACCGTTAAAGGAAGTGAAGGCAGAAAATATTCTTCATTTCTTCAAGACGCACGTCATTTATCGGTTTGGAACTCCGCGGCGGATTATTTCTGATAACGGGCCAGCCTACAGAAGTCACAAGATCAGCCGCTTTGCGCAACAGCATAATATAGACTGGAGGTATTTCTCGGTTTATAATCCGCGAGCTAACGGTCTCGCCGAGGCCTTCAACAAGACCTTGACGAAAATCATAAAGAAAACGGTGTCCCGAAATAAGAAGGACTGGCACGAGAAACTGCAGGAGGCTCTCTGGGCATACCGAACTACGTTCAAAACGGCCACGAACACAACGCCGTACGCATTGGTATTTGGTACAGAAGCAGTACTCCCCCTCGAAATAGAGTTACCCTCTCTACGAGTGGCGGTCCACTACGAGCTAACGGACGAAGAAAATGCTCACCTCCGGCTTGAGGAGCTTGATGCCCTTGATGAGACCCGGCTCATAGCACAACAAAATCTGGAGGCTTACAAAGCAAAGATGACGCGCTCATAAGAAAGATTGACCAGGCCAAGGACGTTCCGCCAAGGCGAACTTGTGCTAATTGTCAGAAGACCTATGATCCCCAATCGCGCCAAGCGGGGAAAGTTCGAGCCAAACTATGAAGGCCCGTACATCATAGACAAGGTCTACCAAGGTGGAGCTTATCTACTCATGGATATGCACGGTGAAAGGCCTTTCAGGCCAGTGAACGGCCGCTTCCTGAAGAAATACTACGCTTGACGGGTCAAGGTTCAGGTCAATGATAGATGACGACGATTATGTCCGCTCGCTATCTTCCTAAGCCCGAGCTATAGGTAGTAACCAGCATCCTTAAACTAACGGCGGACCGAAATGTCCTTAAACTAACATCGGACCGAAACGTCCTTAAACTAACGGCGGACCGAAACGTCCTTAAACTAAAAATGGACCACTATGTCCTAAAACTAGCCGTTGACCGAGACGTCAATAAACTACGGTGGATTGCAATACCTCAAAGCCGATATATAAAAATAAAAAAATAAAAACGGTATGTCCATAAGCAAAAGGGGCACGGATGAAAACCCGAGAGGGCTCCGTGAGTAAAAACAGCAGGGCTACCGGCGAGTGTTTGTGAAAACCCGAAAGGGCGCAACCTCATTAAAAGACACTTACAGGGCCCTCACGACCTTGTAAGGAGAAACCACCCGCGTGAGATCCTTACGACTCGAAAGGGAGCAACACACTTAGGAGTCCTCACGATTCCTAAGGAGAAATTACACTTGCGAGATCCTCACGACTCGTAAGGAGAACTCTCTTATGAGACCCTCACGGCTCATAAGATTTGAAAGCCTTAAGTTACAGAGACCTGAACATGTGCTTAAGCAACCCCCACAACCTTCGATATTGCCCTACAAGTGGCTCAATACTGACCCTTGTATACAATCCACGGGCGTGAATAAACATTTCCCCGACCAAGTCCCATCCGTGGCCAGGGATATGTTCATATGGCAAACAACCCCTGTAAGTCCTCTCGACTTATAAGGAGAAAACCTTTTTCTAAGATCCTTACGACTTGCAAGAGGGCACGCACTTAGGAATCCCCACGATTCCCAAGGAGAAAACACACCTACAAGATCCTCACGACTTGTAGGGAGAAATACCTTTGTGACCCTTACGGCTCATGAAGTCAAAAGCCTTAGTCGGCAGGACCCTAACCCTGTTTACTAAGCCACCTTTGTTCAACATCGACAGAGGCAAATGATGATTCGCTCCTGGCAATATCCCAGTTGTAGTGGTGCTGATGTCGAAATCGGTGTCTAATCCCAAGCTTGCGGCAAAAAGCCAGCGAGCCACACATGCATACGAAATAGCCGAAATGATGGGGCAACTTGCAATAAAAAGCAGCAAGTAAAAATGTATGCATGAAAAATAGCCGAAATGATTGGGCAACTCGCAATAAAAAGCAGCGAGTAAAGATAAAATAAATAGCCGAAATGATTGGGCACCGCGAAAAAGAGCCGAAATGATTGGGCAATCGCGACCTTCGCGATATAAAGCTGAAATAATAGAGCATCGCGGAAAAAGAAATAAAATAAAAATGAAATTTTCGCCCTACAGGTGATGTTACATCTATCCCTGTATACAATCCAGGGGCGACAACAAAGAAGGAATCGCACTCCTCCTCTCCCAGGTTTCATCAGAAGAAGAAGCCAAATCTCGATAAGCCACAAGTGATCTAGAGATCGTCTCAACACTCGTCTTGCAACAACGGGCACAACTTCAAGCGAAGCGGAACAGCGGAAACTCCCAGTTCCATGGCTCGGCGACATACAGATCACCAAGAGTCAAACCCTCATCCCGTGAAATGCGGATACAATCAGCAAAATTCCTGGTTGCGTGGAACGCGGATAACGTCACTCTTTGACCCCGTGGAAAACGTACAGAGCGGAGCCTAGTCCTCGCCAAGCACGGCAGTGAACCCGTGTGAAGCATCTAGTGCGAAATTCCTGGTTACGTGGAACGCGGATAACGTCACTCTTTGACCCCGTGGAAAGCGTCCAGAGCGGAGCCTAGTCCTCGCCAAGCACGGCAGTGAACCCGTGTGAAGCATCTAGTGCAAAATTCCTGGTTACGTGGAACGCGGATAACGTTACTCTTTGACCCCGTGGAAAACATCCAGAGTGGAGCCTAGTCCTCGCCGAGCACGGCAGTGAACCCGTGTGAAGCATCTAGTGCAAAATTCCTGGTCACGTGGAACGCGGATAACGTCACTCTTTGACCCCGTGGAAAACGTCCAGAGCGGAGCCTAGTCCTCGCCGAGCACGGCAGTGAACCCGTGTGAAGCATCTAGTGCAAAATTCCTGGTTACGTGGAACGCGGATAACGTCACTCTTTGACCCCGCGGAAAACATCCAGAGCGGATCCTGGTCCTCGCAGAGCATGGCAGTGAACCCGTGTGAAGCATCCAGAGTGGAGCCTAGTCCTCGCCGAGCACGGCAGTGAACCCGTGTGAAGCATCTAGTGCAAAATTCCTGGTTACGTGGAACGCGGATAACGTCACTCTTTGACCACGCGGAAAACGTCCAGAGCGGATCCCGGTCCTCGCAGAGCACGGCAGTGAACCCGTGTGAAGCATCCAGAGCGGAGCCTGGTCCTCGCCAAGCACGGCAGTGAACCCGTGTGAAGCATCCAGAGCGGAGCCTGGTCCTCGCCAAGCACGGCAGTGAACCCGTGTGAAGCATCCAGAGCAAACACCGGACTATGGAGTCCTTAAAATCCACGGACTATGACGTCCTTAACCTCGACCGTAATGTCTTAAAACTACCGATCAACCAGCCTGATTCTGTACTGATTCTACCTTGGTTTAAGGGTACATCTCTTCGCTCCTTTGATACCTGGCGTTGTAATTCCTCAACGTCTTCAAAGGGGTGACGGGTCCCTGCAACCAAACATCGGACTGTGGAGTCCTTAAATCCACGGACTATGAGGTACTTAACCTTGACCGTGATGTCTTAAAACTAACATCGGACTGTGAAGTCCTTAAATCCACGGACTATGACGTCCTTAAACTTGACCGTGATGTCTTAAAACTAACATCGGACTATGGAGTCCCTAAATCCACGGACTATGATGTCCTTAACCTTGACCACGACGTCTTTAAACTACGATGCCTTGAGCAACCCCTGACCCCGTGAAACACGGATAAGGGTGACCACATCCAGCACTTGCAGGTCCTCACGACCTGTAAGGAAGAAAAACTCTCTTGTGAGATCCTTACGACTCTCAAGGGAAAACCCGCTTAAGAGCCCTCACAATTCTTAAGAAGAACTTACACCTACGGGATCCTCTCGACCCATAGGGAGAAAAACTCTTTATGAGACCCTCGTGGCTCATAAAGTGCAAAAATCTTAGGAAGCAGATCTTAACCCTGAATCCTAAGCCATCGCTGCCCTGCAAAGAGATCAAGATAAATTGTCCGCAAAACACATTCAATGAAAAGAGACACACCACTGAGAAGAAAATTGTATCTTTTATTCATAAACCAAAATGGATACAAAGTACAATTCATGAAAGAACAAATACTCTCATCCATGAGTATGTACAAAAAAGAAAGGAAAAGATACAAATTTTTTCAAGCCGACGAGCGATTTAGCAGTTTTGCTAGCTCATCCTGCTTTTGCTGGGCCACGGCTTCATGATTCAGGATCGCCAGAAGACGGGCCTCCGCCTGAGCCTGCTGGGCCTGGTACGAGGCGAGACGACCTTCAAGCTCTTTCTCGGTAGCTTTGTGAGCCTCGACCCTCTCGCGAGTGAACGTGGCAGCTTTATCAAGGGTCACCACCTCCCTGATAGACTCTTAAAGCACCCGCCAGAGTCCATACGCTTTGTTGGCCTTGGCAGTAAGACTCGCCTGAAGCTCGCTCAGCGCTTTAGAAGCCATCTCCCTCTCCGAGAATTTACGGCCGAGCCTCTTCTCGCACGATGTCATGTTTGCCGCGCACCGCGCTATCAGCCCCCGCAAGTCCGCCTTTGCAACCATGACCTCCGAGGAAAGACGGGAACATTTAAGTGCGTGCAAGCAAGCCTCCACCTGCCGACAGAACTCCACCCAGACTCGCACCACCTCTTCGCTATGGTAGGTGGCAAGAAAAGGAAGAGAACCGTTAGCCTCGACAGCAAATGCTTCAGCTGTGGTTGCACTGCCAGCATGAAGCTCCTCGATCAAAGACGACAGGGAGACAAGGCTCAATTGGGCCAAGCATTCTGAAGCTCGCAAAGCATAAGGGCCAGGCGGCATGACGACGCGCAATTCCAACGCTATTGGAGCTGGCAAGGCTGTTCAGAATTGAAAAATATTAGTAAGACTCTTAAACAAAGGAACAAGTGAGGCTATACCGAAATGTCACCTACCCACGGTCATGCAAGTAGGAGCCGAGGGTTCCCCTGGCCCTTCGAGAACCTCGACCTCATCATCAGCCTCCAAAGCTGTAGAGAACATCAATGTCAATACGCAAAATAACAACGATGCTATGAGAAATGATGAAACACTCACCTTGTCCAGATGAGAGGACGAGGCGTTGAGGAGATATCGCCTACGGAGCGGCCATTTCCAAAAGACGCTGGAAGGATTGCCGAGGAGACAGATCGATAATGGAAGCCGCCAGTCCACGCAATTCTGAAAAGACAGAAGAGTTTAGATAATAGAAAGATTACTAGCTCAAAACATGGCTCAAAACATGGCTCAAAACATGGAAGGTTACCTTCAACACTCCTCCTATTCTGAGCCGGGGGGATAGCAGCTTCAACGGCCTCTGTCGTGACCTCAGGCTCCAACAAAGGGAGGGTAGTCCCGACTACCTCCATCTCAACCTCTGGGCCGCCTTCAGGTAGAGTCGTTGGGACGGCGACCACCGAGAGAACCTCTCCCAAAGGAGCGAGTACCCTGGAATCAAGAGCCGCCACCGGAGGTTCTATTGCGAGAGGAATGGCATTGTCGGCCCTATCCGCATCGAGTAAGACTGCATCGGGAATGTCAACGGGCTCTAGCTGCAACAAGCCAGTGGGGATCTTTCCCATCGCCGAAGACTCTGCACAAGTCGCACAAAATAAGGATACATATATACAAGCATAAACAATCTGAAGAACTGCAGAGAAATATAAAAACGTACCAATGCGCAGAGAAGCCTTCAGTATGGCTTCTTCAAGCCGATGCTCCTTCTCAAGGAGGCATGCTCGCCGGGGTTCGAGGGTAGACTCATGGCCGCCGGTCCACAAGGAAAGCGCGTCCGCGGCATCCTCCGAAGCGGCCTATTTCAGGGCCCTTTCTCCCCATTCCTCCAAAGGACCAATGAACCGCCGCCGAATCCATGAAGGGTCTTCATAAAAGATTACGGCAGGATAGGGCTTCTTCGGAACCCTGACGTTCTGGGACTCATCTTGGGAACGTCTTATAGCCTCAGCCAATTGTGCGGCCTCCTCGGCAGCCGAACCCGGGAAAAGAAGACCAGCGTCCTACTCTTGCACGGTCAGCGACTCATCTGGAAGTATGGGCTCCGACTCCGTTAAAGAATCAATTAGGTTGGTGGCCACCCTCTTTCGCCTCTTAGATCCAGAACCGGCCACCGAAGACGACCGTTTCTTTCCTCGCGGAGTTTTGGTGCGGCGACGACCCACGTCGCCTTCAACACCATCGTCCCTATTACCCTCGCTTGGGCCACAACCGAGGATGACACCGCCATTGTCGATGCCACAGGAGGCAATGCTGCCGCAGGCGGTGGTGCTGCTACTAGAGCCCGTCTACCTCACGATCGGGTACCTAGAGGCATACCAGCTGTTGGAGTAAGGTCCACCCCCGACTCCCCCGGAATGAGCACGGTGCCAATCTCCCTCAGAGGGAAGCGAACCGAAGCCCTCGGTCGCAGCTTAGCTCCCGGAACCTGAGGAGGGGCATCATGACCAAGAAGCACCCTTCTCTCCTCAAGAATAATCGGGCTGACTCGATGGAGATACCAACCCGTGAACGATCCCACGCACCGGGGCGTATGCTCAGCTTCAGGGATCATAAAGTGGGAGCCGATGTTCAACCTCACGAAATGATGTGCGGCATCGCGAACGGCGTCAAGTGAAGGGACCGTTGCAACTATGAAAGCCTCAAAGGGAACGCCCTGGTCGTATCCAAGCTGTCGGGCGAATCGATGCGGGTTGTACCGCATGAAAAGAGCTGCACTGTCCTGGCGAAACACCAAGTAGCCCGGTCTAATTGTATACAAGTGCGCGGCCTCTCGAGGCTTCAAAAAAGGGACGTTGTCTTTTGACTGGTCCCAGAGTTGTTGAACTGGACCTGAGGGAGCAGACAAGACCCGATCATTAAAAACCAGCCCGCCAGCTGCGGCGTGAGGAGAAATCAGCACCCGAATAGCCCCGAATTGAGTCGGGTCGGCGGCAGAAGCATCCACCAATCGCATAAGTCGCGGGAAGGGGTAGGCGTCATAAAATGCGGGCCTCTGATGCATAGCGAAAGCCCCCAGCACATGCATTTCGACCCAGGACGTGAAATAATGAAGCGAAAAGTTTACTACATCCATGCCGGGAGTAGAGGTATTAGCTGCGGTGCCCAATCCATGATAAAGGTGCGCTAAAGCCGGGATGCCGATGGCCAACCGTGTCCCCTCAGCGATACAATAAGCCGGGTAGATAACCGAAGCTCTCATAAAGCGACGATGCATGGGGATGACAAACCAACTGAGCCAAACACTAACAAAACCCACGAAGAACGTCTCCTCATCCATGCCGGGAGCAGCAATGGATTCAAAAGACGTCGGTGACATAATAGGGATGTAGTACTGTGGTAGATCCGATTCAGTGGTCGGCAGCTTCTTCGGACCAAACCTAAAGGGGTCTCTAATGTTGGCGAACTTCGGAGCTGTCTTCGACAAGACGTCCTCGCGAAGGAAACAAGCAATGAAGCTCTTGAAAGTAACACCCTGCTCTTCGGATTCGGTGAACAATCGGTCGAAAATACCTAGCGCCTTGATCAAACTGGGACACTTGTGGCGGACGGCATTCTCAGCAGACAGGCCATCAACCGGAGCAGGCTCAGGCTCAAAGACGTACTCGTCAGAGGGCAGCAACTCCTCATACAGGCTGCCCCTGATTGGCAACCCCGAGATGTCATAGAATTCTTCCAGAGAGATCGAGACCTCGCGGTCCCCTAAAAGGAAAGTGTTGGTGGGAAGGTTCCACTGGTTCAAGAACGCCTTAACCCACCAAACATGCGGGGATTGGTAGTGAAAGAGCGACGCATATATCGCCTGGTAAAGCCCGACCTTCTGCAGCCTCGCACGATGGGCAGACAGGATGTAGCGAGCCCAAAGGAGGTATCCCGTAGGATGTCGAGGGGTAAGCCCTATCTTGTAGATTTTTCCCCATGGTTAGGCCTCACCCTGGCAAATGCGCCGCCCAGAATGTCTATAGCCGGGATCGGATGGTTCGGGATACCGGTCGTCGAAGGTTCGAGCCTCCCTGTTAGAGTCCAGTTTGGCATCTCCACAGCAAAGACCGTCCTCGGAGGGTCCATCGGAAAAAATGGGAAAGTAGGCTCTGTTGGTAATGCGCAGAGGAAACTCCGGCGACCCCGGATAATATGGCTGTACCAAGTCCCCCATAGAAGCAAGTTGGTACAGTTCGGGTCATGAGCCCGGATCATCGCCATCGCTTCCTCATCGGACGGTGATTGAGGAAAAGCGGCCTCCGAACGAGTAAAGGGAAAACACGGAGCAGAAGCCATCGCCCCTGGAATCGAATGGAAGAAGACCGTCAAAAGCAAAGTCAGCAATATATATCCATGCATGAACATGAAGACTAGTTAAAGAAAGCAACAGTAGATTTTTCTGGGACCATTGGCTACAAAACACATGGGCCCCACAGAATCAAGATGACGGCTCATTAATAATGAGACCGAGCAGTTGTAATAAGACAAAAGGGATACCCTCATGAAATAAAAAGTGGATTACGGGTGGCCCTACATATCCCCTAGAAGACAAATCTATCTGGGATTCTACAACAAATCAAACAGGATCAAGGGAATTAAATTCCCACAGAAGATATCATTGCAAACTTCTGTTCCATTAATTACAGAAGGACAACCCAGGGCAAAGAGACCCTGGGAAGCCTCCATGTGAAGAAACCGAGTTCTTCATAGGAATTAAATTCCTTATTAAGAAAAGGGAATTAAAATTCCCAGAAACACTTTTCCTATGAATGGAGTGAAACTCCATGGATTATCACCATCATTCCCTAAAAGATCATCTAAACCCTAAGAGATCTATTGTTGAAGGTTAAGTGGTCTCATGTTTCGGTTAAAAAGCTTGAAGAAAAATGGGTTCTTTGTTAAAATAGGGTAAAAACCCTTGTTTTGGATTTAAAATCCAGAGGAATGTGAAAGTTCATCGTTTGTTCAAGAACATTACATGAGGAAAAGAGTCTTTTTGAAAAGAGTTAAACTCTGAAAAGGTTTCAAGGCAGAGAACTAAGCTCTGGAAGAAGAGAATTAAATTCTCAGAAAAGTTTGCAAGAGAAGAAGATGAGCAAAGTGGAGGCTCTTCTGAAAGGACATGGGTATTTATAGGATGTGATGGAGACGCTTCATCTCCCCAAATCCCTAGAGGAATCCAACGGTCACAAAAGTGACAGCGTTGCACTCACGTGCAGACACGTGAGAACAACGCTGTGGGGGCATTTGTTTCCTGATTTAAAATCAGGAAAGTTTACAGAGGAGGCATCACGTGCTAGCACGTGACCAGCAGTCACGTGTTGGCACGTGACAATTAAAAGCAGCGGCAAAGGCAGATTCAGCTCCTTGATTAAATCAAAGAAAAGGCTCCAGAAAAGGGTCACGTGCTCACACGTGACCAGGGGTCACGTGTTGACACGTGTCGGTCGAACAGTGGCTAGAAGATAGAGCGCAGAAGGGAGAAGAAAGTTCGCTCCAGGGGGTCACGTGACCAGGGGTCACGTGGCCACACGTGACCGGCTTTCAAAGCCTATCTATTTAACAGAATTAAATTCTGAACAGCATTCTAATCTTTCCAATGGGGAATGATTATTTGAAACCGATTGGATTAAAGATTTAAAGGTGATTAAATATCACCTATCTATGGAAAAATCTTGAACTTGGAAAGATTTTCCCTTAAAATCTAACCGAAACAACAAAAGAATATCTTTGGATTTAAAATCCAATGGTGAATAAAATTCACCTAATAATCCAAAGGTCCAAATAAATGATGAATGCAAATCAAATCTCTAATGAATACAAATCAGATCCCTCAATGAATTATTCATCGAAACTAATTGATTCTGCTCCTTCTCCTATAAATAGGAGCCAAGGGAAAGGGAGAGGGATATACAGAGATCTATATACAGAGAGATAGAAAGAAAGAAAAAAGAGCCTTGAGACTTTGGAAGAATTTGATCTTCTGCAAAAGAAAACCATAGGTAAGAAAGGGAAAGCTTTTAAAAAAAAAGAGAATTTAATTCTCAAAAGAGTTTAACTCTTATATTAAAAAGAAGAACTTAGTTCTCTCTTTAGTGGAGGATCTGCAAAGTGCACATCTCCCCATGAATTGAGAATTTAATTCTCATTGGGTTGAGATCCTGCCATGCAGATCCAAAGCATAGGGAGGGAATGGAAGTTTGAGAATTTAATTCTCGCAGGAATTTAATTCCTCTAAAATAAAATTAGGGTTTAACCCTATGTCATAGGAATTTAATTCCAGAACCAGGGTTTAACCCTAGTTAATAACTCAAATCTGTTAAAATAACAGGAACCTATTTCTTCACATGTATGGGAATTCAATTCTTACAGAAGGCAAGTTAGAGTTCAACTCTATCTAAGAATATAATCCTTCAGAAGAAAACAGGAAGTTAATTCCTCTAAAGTTTATTGCTAGGGTTTAACCCCCTGAAGAATTTAATTCTTAAAAAGATAAACGCATCTTCAAACAGGCAAAAAAACAGGGTCACGTGCTACCACGTGACCCCTGAAAAGGTCCACAGAGAAGGGTTTTGAGACAACTCCTCACGTGCCCCACGTGACCCCTAGCAGAAGCTCTAACAGACGAACACTTAAATGCCCATCACGTGACGGCACGTGACGCTCCAAAATACTCAATACTCTCGGCAGAACAAATAAAGAGAGGGCGCTCTCACGTGCTACCACGTGACCCCTCTTGCCTTAGTATTTAACACTAAATTGAAACCTTTGTATCTAGTGTTTAACACTGATTTGCTTTAGTGTTTAACACTAATTGAAAAACTCTCTTTGCAGTGTTTAACACTAAATTTCTTAGTGTTAACATTAAATTAAATTTCGGTTACCAGCATTTAATACTGATTAACATTAATTTGGAATCTCTCTTTCCAGTGTTTAACACTGATTTGCTTTAGTGTTTAAACACTAACTTGAAACCTCTCTGGCCAGTGTTTAACACTGACCTGCTTTAGTGTTTAACACTAATTTGAAAGCCTTGTTGCTAGTATGTGACACTGATTATCTTTTGGCGTTTAACATCAGTTTGTCAATCTCATTCCCAGTGTTCAACACTGTTGGTCTCTAGTGTTTAACACTAGTTTTAGCCCAATTGGCTAAGTTTCCAGAGGCAAAGCCTCTCCTTCAATGGACCAACAGAGGGCCCATATCCTAAGCATGATTGGACTTAGCCCAAGCTGGCCATAAGTCCTCAATTCAGACTTAACTAAGCCAATGGGTTCATAATATGATTAATTGGTCTTGGTTCCAAATTGGGCCAAAGACTATTTAATCTACCTCGGTTTAAGGGTACATCTCTTCACTCCTTTGATACTTGGCGTTGTAATTCCTCAACGTCTTCAAAGAGGTGACGGGTCCCGATGACCACACATTGATACGGACTGTGGGGTCCTTAAACTCATGGATTATGAGGTCCTTAACCTTGACCGGGATGTCTTAAAACTAACATCGGACTGTGGGTTCCTTAAACCCATGGACTATGAGGTCCTTAACCTTGACCGGGATGTCTTAAAACTAACATCGGACTGTGGGGTCCTTAAACCCATGGACTATGAGGTCCTTAACCTTGACCGGGATGTCTTAAAACTAACAACGGACTATGACGTCCTTAACCTTGACCGTGATGTCTTAAAACTAACATCGGACTGTGGAGTCCTTAAAACCACGGACTATGACGTCCTTAACCTTGACCGCAACGTCTTAAAACTAACATTGGACCGTAATGTCCTTAAACTATCTATAGACCGTAATGTCCTTAAACTACCTATTGACCGCAATGTCACTAAACTAAACAACAGGGCCGCCCCTTAAATTGCTCTCTTGTTGGATCTAAACGATACCGTTAAGTTGATCTTAGTCTAAAATCAGACTAGCGTATCCTTAACAAACGTTTAAGTTGATCTTAGTCCCAAATGAGGCTAATGTATCCTTAAACCCAACCCCCAAACCCAAATCTAAGATAATACGGATTTGGACTAGTCCACGCCCTATGGGCGACGACGTAACTCAGTCTCCGTATACAATCCACGGGCAACCAAACACAAAATAAACACACACGACACGAAGTGAAATTTCTGGAGAAGAAGAAAGTGGTTACCGCAATGTGGTAGCGTAATTAACTGCAGGGGCTTGCGCCTGCAGGGAAGAGCGTCCCCACAATCAAAAAAAAACCTCAAGCGAGGGGGAATCTGACGAAGTCTACTACATCGGACGCATCCGTTTAAACCTTCGATACATGGTGCCATAAATCAACTTGGCATCTTCGGAGAGGTAGACGGATAGCACCATATAGCATCTGCCCCGAATCTCAGTCAAGACGTCATGTCTCGGCCGCCATTCAAAGGGGAACATCTCTCATTGCCTCCATATGTCTCGGGACTGTACCCAAATGTATCCCGTCTTCCTGTCGCAGGGGACCTATATGTACCCTCCATAGTGATGGGGGATCCTCGTAGAATATGACGAGAGGATAAGGTTTTTTCGGGACACCCACATTCTTAGTTTCGTCTTGTGAGCGCCTTATAGCCTCAGCCAATTGTTCAGCTTCCTAGGCAGACGAACCCGGAAAGAGAAGACCATCATCTGGCTCTTTCATAGATATGGGTTCGTCTTGGGCAACAGCCTCAGATTCGAGCAAGAGGTCAAGCAGACCAGTAACCGTCTTCTTCCTCCTTTTCGAGCCGGAGCTAACACTGGAAGAGGATCGCTTCCTCCTTTTTGGTACTTTGATACGGCGCTGCCCAACCTCGCCTCCAATATCCTCTTTTGGCGGTACTACCGGTGATGACACTGCCATTGATGACGCCGCAACTGATGAAACTACTGCTGGCGCTTTATCGGAAGCCTTTGCCTGGGCTCTAGTGCGCATTGGCATACCAACTGTGGGAGGAGTCGATTCCGCATCTGCCGCCTCAGGGATAAGTAAAGCACCGTTACCCCTCAATAGAGGGCGAACCACTGTCCGTGGTCGTGGCGGAATGCCCGTGTCCTGGGTCGGGGCGGGAGCTCTATATCCGAAGAGTATCCGCTTCTCCTCGGCAATGATGGGACCAACTCGATGGTGGTACCAACCCGTAAAAGACCCCACACACCTTGGAATATAGTCGGCCTCGGGGATCATGAAACGAGAGCCGGTGTTCATCCGCATGAAGTGATGGGTGATGTCACGAACAACTCCCAGAGACGAGCTGGGCTCCACCAAAAATGCCTCGAAGGGAACACCCTGGTTATAACCCAATTGCCGAGTAAAGCGGTGCGGATTTTACCACATGAAAAGAGCCTTATCATTTCGACGGAACACCAAATAACCTAGCCTAATCGAATACAAGTGCATGATTTCCTTAGGCTTTAAGGATGGTGCTCCTCCTTTCGATAAATCGAATAGCTGTTGAACAGGTCCCGAAGGAGCAGAGATGACTCGGTCGTTGAATACCATCCCACCTTCGTTAGCATACGGGTTAGGCAACACACGAAGGGCCCCTAGCTGAGTTGGATCAGGAGTAGAAGCATCCACCAACCTCATGAGCCGCGGGAACGTGTAAGCATCATAGAAATACGGCCTCTGATGCGCTGCGAATGCCCCCAATACATGCATCTCGATCCACGACGTAAAGTAGTGGAGGGAGAAACTCACAACATCTACACCCGGGGTCGATGTATTGGCCACAGTGCTCAGCCCATGGTATAAGTGTGATAGCCCCGCAATACCCATGGCCAGTCATGTCCCTTCAGCTACGCGATGAGCAGGATAGATGACCGAAGCTCTCATGAAGCGACGATGCGTTGGAATGTCAAACCAGCTAAGCCAAAGGCTGATAAAACCGACAAAGAAGGTCTCTTCGTCCATGCTGGGAGCCGCAATTGAATCAAAGGACACGGCCGACAAGATCGGGATGTAAAACTGTGGTAAATCTTCTTCTTTGGCCGGCAGCTTATTCAGCCCAAACCCGAAGGGGTCGTTAATATTCGCAAATTTCGAAGCCTCCTTTGATAAGACATCTTCACGGAGGAAGCAGGCGATGAAGCTCTTAAAGGTGACGCCCTGTCCCTCTGACTTCGCGAACAGCTTCTCGAAAATACCCAGAGTCTTGATTAGACTGAGGTACTTATGATGGACAGCGTTTTTGGTCGTCAAGCCGTCAAGCATAGCAGGCACGGTCGTGAATACATACTCATCGGGAGGCAGCAACTCTTCATTGTGCTCTCCCCTGATCGGTGATTGATCTCAAAAACTATCTATAACCGCAATCAAGAACGGCGTCGCATGTAGCTAGCCGGTGAGTACGGGTCGATCCACAGGGATGTTGTGAATTTCCTAATCGCTCTTACGAGTTAATTCCGAAGGGTGTTCGGATTGATTATTAAATCTAAAAAACGAAATCTATCTATACTAAAATTATCTAGATCTAAATCTTGCTAGGGTTAGGTTTAGGAATGGTTTGGAAATGTAAATAAATCTCAACGCTTTCTATACCCAAATTAGGATTTAAGAGGAGTTATGGTAATTATCAATAAAAAGGATTAGATCCATTCGGGAAGGTGTTCCTTCCTCTAGGTTCTTGTCCTTCCTTTAGAGATCCTTACGCTAACCTCCATGGAAAACGCGCGCAACCGAGGCTTTATACTACGGTATCACTGCTACCTCGAGGGATAGGGTGCCGTAGGGCGCGGTGTGTGCGTGTATGCATGGAGTCCTATTGATTATATGTGATGGGTAAAAAAGGGATGAGAGATCTCATCTCTCAAAAAGCCTTCCCCAAAGCTAACTCTAAACAATTATCTAGGGCAAGAAATTAAATCTATCTAGGGCAAGAAATTAAATCTACCTAGGGCAAAGAATGAAAAATTACTTACTTAACAGATGGCTCTCTCCAAACATCAACACAGGGTTGTCAGATCTGAATTCATGAATTGAAAAGAGGCACCGATGCTCTCCAAAAGAATTCTGAAATTTATTAATGAAGGGAGGCATAGGGTTTACAATGATTTAGAGTCCCTATTTATAGAAGATAGGAAACCCTAGGTTACATTTGATTCGCATATATGCTTTTACGAAAATAGCCCTAAGAAAAGACCTAGTCAACTATTCAACGCAGCCACAATATTTTAGTAAAAATTTCACAAACCCAGGGCTTCATACGGCCGCGGAACCGCGGCCTGGGTAGGGTTTGGGCCGCGGTTCCGCGGCCCATTGGTCGGTTCATGTGCTGGGGTTTTGTGGGCTTCTTCTGATATTCTTGGGCTTTCTGATTATTTAGTTCTTTTATCAATTGGGCTTCTACGTTGGTTCCAGATCTTCAGTGAACAATCTGCAATGGATTTTTAACCGTTCGCTTTGTAATTTTGGACCTTGAGTTGCCTTGTTAATTGTGAACTGTCCTTCGATGTAGGCTTGATCAAGAGTTTTCTGTTTGTTGGTCAAAGTCTATTTTTTCATCGTCTTTACATCGTTTTCACTGTTTTCTGTCCAAGAACCTGTAACCTGTAATATGTAGCAGACATGCGACAAAAACACCTGTTTATTTATAAAACGAATAAGAATGGGGAATATAATAATACAATATTATGGTGTGAACAAATACCCCCAAACTTATCTTTTGCTCGTCCTCGAGCAAACTTATTTTTTATTCACTACAAAAACCTAACCGCACTTTCGCAGGGAAACGCGATTGCACTGAGCACGTACAACAAGCCATTAAACCTCTAGGTGTCCCTAGTAGGAGGAGTGTTGTCTCCTAAGGGTTTTCAGCGGATACTACCCACAAAATCCTATCAATTAGGCACATTAACTTTTATTCTCCAATTAGGTTTTCTAACAAGGAATTCTATTATTTTTGACCCGTAAATTATCCACCCATATTCTTCACACTTCCTCATTATTTAACTTAAGATTATATATGTTCTATAGACTTACTTAGCTTTCGGCATTTCCTAAGTTTTCCTTCTAGGGTTCCATCTCCACTTAGGAATTTCTATCAACTCTACTAAAGATACAAGTTCTATTATTCACTCATTTCTCTCATCTAAACTCCAATCACATATCCGTACGTGTGTGTATAAGTCACCCCTACACTTGGAAATTCAAATCAAGCAATCATACCCTTGTCCGTTGTCCAAAGTACTAATTAGTTGGTGAATTTAAATGAATTTTGCTTACACATCCTTCATGCGACCGTTAATACTTCTTGAGGTACCAACAACCGATTACAAGATATGTTTGTACTTTAAAGCATAATTCCTAGTCTTGCAACACCCAAGGCTTTTAGCAGTGACTCCCAAACCAGTTGGTCTAAGGCATTAGGTGATGAAGCACCCTCGCTAAATATTTTTCTATTTTTACAGCCTTAAGTAATCACAAAAACCAGTGTTCATTTTTTTCTTTTCTTTATTCACTCTTTTTTCTTTTATTTTCTTCGTACTAAGGACTTTAGACAAGAGCATTTCAAGGTCTCCTCTACTATTCCAAGTTTCAAGGTGCGTGATTGTGCAAATTGTAGGGTATACATTTTCAGAATCTAGACTTAAGCTAGGAACTATTTTTCAAACTTATACTCTAATAAGAATATCAATACTTTTCCTTTGTTTCGACTTAGCCCAAGAAGTGAACTCAAAATTTGTCTATTTCTAAATAAACTATAAAAAACATATACTTTCTACCGTTAGACTCTAAGGAAGGTTATTTTTAGGGTTTTTAATTTACTAAGTCTAAAATCTAGTTGTTCATAGCCAGTTAACCTATTTGTCAAACTCAAGTCAAATAAGCCAAAATTGAATACAATAATTTTTATAATTTTTGAAATTTTTTCAATTTTTATGGGTTTTAAAAATAACTATGCAAATGCAAAAATAGGTACATATGAATGCGAAGGAAGAAGACGTACCGAGCATAAATACCTCCAAACTTAAACTTGACAGTGTCCTCACTGTCATGCCACACCAAGAGGGTCAAAATGCCGGCACTCCCCTGTTTATTTATTTATAAAAAAATTTATATATTTTAATGTTTTGAAAAAAAATTATTTTTTTTATAGAAAAAGAAAACAAAAATATATATACATATATACAACAAGGTTCCCCCCAAACTTAAGCTTGGCCTTACACAAGCCAAAAATTAGCACCAACCATCCAAAAATCTTATCGTGGTAATGGTCGAGTTGGTGAAAGAATGGAGTGGAAAGAAAAGAGACGAGAAGCACACGAGACCGTGTGGAGGTAGAAACGGGATACGGTCTCGGTGGGGGAGAAAAATGGCGGAAAAGAGAAAGAAGGGCCGCGCGATCTTGAGGGTGTAAATCGAATGAATAAATTAGCGCAATTTGTGATGACCGAAGTTTGAAAACTGATTGTGCTAATCTATCAACTCGTCGTGAAATGGGGTCAAATCCCTCAAGATTCACAAGAAAACATGGGTACGCCAAACTTGGTATTGGAGATGAAAACGTAACGGTCTCTTGTACGGTCGGAACAATAGGAAGGACGAAAGGGAGTGAATTAGAGATAGTATCATTCTCACCGTAGTAAACTGTCTCGAACTTGAAAGATTCCATCAATGGTTCGAAACAACTGTAAGCAACTGAATCTGATGGTTCAATTAACTCATCTGAAAATGTAAAGGACTCAAACTTGGGCGGTGAGTCATCAACATCGTCCGAAAAAGTGAAACACTCGTAAGTGTTATCGGCTGTGAGAACTGTGTCAGATTCAAAAAAAAATTCAAGCTCACAGTCTTCAAGCGTGGTCGGAACGATGGAAAGGAGGGAGGGTGATATAACAGTTAAAGGTTCAGGAGGATGAATTGGAAAATCAGACACATCAAACAAAAATGATTCAACCTCAATATTATCCTCAAAACTCTCCTCAAAATTCAACTCATCCATGCCATTATCATCAACATCAAGACGCATATGAAGTTCGGGAGAAACATCTAATGACTCGGGATGATGAGTTGAACATAAAATTTCAATCAAATCGACAGGTTCATCATCCGAAATATTCCCGGCGTCTATATCCTCAATCAAGTGAAAATCAATTTCTTTAGACACCTCATCAAAAGCATGGATATTTATCAATTCAGGTTCTAGATTAGAGGTGTAAAAATCAAAAGGGTTAAGTGTTGTATCACTCGACAGGGGTTCTTCACAATTTGGCAAATCAAACACTACAAAATCACACAACTCGTTTTTATTTTGAACTTGTGAATCATTTAGGACATTCGATGGAAAACTGGAGTTGTGGGCTTCAATTGGGTAAGGGTAGGTTTGATTTGGAAATCCTCTCAAATTCTCACTCTGTCCAATCGCCTCCTCATATATTGAAAAATTTGGAGCTGGCAGAAAACTAGCTACCGGTTCACTAGGTTGCATAAGAGCGGATATGGACGCTTCCACATTCCTAACCATTTGTTTGTTGCTGCAATATACGCCTCCAACGACTCTTCCAAACTAAACTTGGGTGGTAAGGGGGTTTCGGTAAAAGATTCGAAATCGTGTGGATATGCAAAACTCCCAACAGGCTGTATCGAAACTGGGTCTAGTGAAGGTGGAAAAGTCAGGTAGGACTGGTAGGAAATGGATGGTTGGGCAGGGGTCAGGTCAACATGTGGATAAAAAGGTGAATAGTCGTGTGGATCCCTAGAACTAGATAAGTGGAGAGGGGTGAAAGATCGGCTGCGAGATTGAGCAATATGCTCAGCAATGGACATCGGCTTAGGAGTGACAGAAGGACTTGAAAAAGTGGTATCAACATATGGAGGTGGTACAGATTGACTTGGTTGACACAAAGTGGGTTGAAAAGTCGAACTGTTTCTCCTAGACGCCTCTATTTGATCTTTCAAAGATATTTTAGGCAAGGAAGGATCGTCTTTAAATTGACCGAACAAATTGACGTACGAGGCAAAGTTAGGTTCGGGATACCAAAGTTCGGCAAGTGATTTATTATGTAGGGTACCCATGTTAGAAGAAAGGGGAAAAGAAAGAAGGTTGGGTAGTGGTGCAAGGATTTATTTGCGGCAAAAATTTGCAAGTTTCTATAAAAGATTTGTCCTTTTTCCTTTTTTCTTTATTTGGAAATTGTTGCAAAAAGATTGTTGATAAAAGATATGCAACAGAAAAATATTACTTGCAATCAATTTTTATTTTAAGCGGGGCCCAAAAATTCTGCACAAGATCGTTATTTGGAAGGGAATATATTTTTAAACCGCACAAAATTCTGCAGGGATTTTTCAGAAAAGATATATCAAGATTTACAGAGAAGAAACAGAGAAAGTTACAGAAGAAATTCCACGAGATGATGTCACATTGGCGCCGCCTTTCCGCGGTCTAAACGCGTTCGTACCGCGTTTTCGCGGCGGGATCGTCGGCACGAGTCCTCAAAAAAATTGTGGGTCCTGAATCTGCTAAAGGACCGCGTTTCCGCGGTTTTAGTCTGGTTGAAGCGGCGGAATCGCGGCGTGGTGGAGGCTTCAGGGTGCGGGAAAAATTCCACTGTTCTATTTGAAAATCCTTCTCTGTTCTGATCTCTTGATTACTGTTTCGCCTTCTAGAAATTTCCAGATCCGTCTCGATTGTTCCTGCAAGATTCACACAACAAAGTACCCTTTCCAAAAAATAACAATTGATATATTTTTATAATTTTTGGATTTTTTTTAGATTTTTATGAATTTTTTTAATTTTGACCCGAAATTGCAAAAAGGAAATGACACGCCATCCCCGGCAACGGCGCCATTTGATTTGATTGTTGATAAAAGATATGCAACAGATATAGTGGTGAGTATTCCCGCCTGTCACGTGGGTGACCCGGGTTCGATCCCCGGCAACGGCGCCATTTGATTTGATCTCAAAAATATCTAGTAACCGCAATCAAGAACGGCGTCGCTTGGTAGCTAGCCGGTGAGTACGGGTCGGTCCACAGGGATGTTGTGAATTTCCTAGTCGCTCAAACGAGTTAATTCCGATTGTGGTCGGATTGATTACTAAATCTAAAAACTAAATTATTCTATGCTAAGATTATCTAGATCTAAGTCTTGCTAGGGTTAGGTCTAGGGTAGGTTTGGAAATGTAAATAAATCTCAACGCTTTCTATACCCAAATGAAGATCTATGAGGAGTTATGGTAATTATTAATAAAAGGAATTAGAATCATTTGGAAAGATGTTTCTTCCTCTAGTTTCTTGTCCTTCCTTTATCAATCCTTACCCTAACCTCCATGGAAAACAATCACAACCGGGCCTTTATACTACGATATCACCACTACCTCATGGGATAGAGTGCCGTAGGGAGCGGTATGTGCATGTATGCATGGAGTCCTATTAATTATATATGATGGGTAAGAAAGGGATGAGAGATCTCATCTCTCAAAAAGCCTTCCCCAAAGCTAACCCTAACAAGCGAGGAGACTACTCACTCATTAGGGAATTAAAATACATTTATCTAGGACAGAGAATAAAAGATTAACTAGGACAAGGAAATAAATTTATCTAGGGCAAGAATAGAAAATTAACCTAGGGCAGAAAATAAAGAACTTACAAAAAATGATGCTCTCCAAAAGAATGCTGAAATTTATTAATGAAGGGAGGCATAGGGTTTACAATGATTTAGATTTCCTATTTATAGGGAAACCCTAGGTTACAAATTGATCCGCATGTCTAAATTTACAAATTTGCTCTTAGGTTAAGTATTAAGCGCAGCCAAAATAAGTCGTAGAAATTTCCCAAATCCCGGGCACTAAACGGCCGCGGAACCTCGGCCTGGGTAGGGTTTGGGCCGCGGTTCCGCGGCCCATTGATGAGATCATGGCCTGGGGTTTTGTGGGCTGGCTCTGGTGCTCTTTATCTTCTTATTTCTTTATGTCTTTTCTCAATTTAGCTTCTGGTTCTCTTCCAGATTTTCCAGTGAACATTGTAGTGGACTTCTACCCGTTCGCTTTGTATCTTGGACCTTGCGTTGCCTTGTACTTGTGAATTTTATCTTTGATATAGGCTTGATCAAGAGTCTTCTGTTTGTTGGTCAAAGTCCACTTCTTCATCGTCTTTACATCGTTTTCACTGTTTTCTGTCCAAGAACCTGTAACCTGTAACATGTAGCAGACATGCGTCAAAAGCACCTGTTTATTTATAAAAAGAATAAGAATGGGGAATATAATAATACAATATTATGGTGTGAACAAATACCCCCAAACTTATCTTTTGCTCGTCCTCGAGCAAACTTATTTTTTTATTCACTACAAAAACCTAACCGCACTTTCGCAGGGAAACGCGATTGCACTGAGCACGTGCAACAAGCCGTTAAATCTCTAGGTGTCCCTAGTAGGAGGAGTGTTGTCTCCTGAGGGTTTTCAGTGGATACTACCCACAAAATCCTATCAATTCGGCCCATTGACTTTTATTCTCCAATTAGGTTTTCTAACAGGGAATTCTATTATCTTTAACTCATAAATCATCCACCCATATTCTTCACACTTCCTCATCATTTAACTTAAGATCATATATGTTCTGCGGACCTACTTAGCTTTCGGCATTTCTTAAGTTTTCATTCTAGGGTTCCATCTCCACTTAGGATTTTTATCAACTCTACTAAAGATACAAGCTCTATTCTTCATTCCTGTCTCTCATCTAAACTCCAATCACATATCCCCACGTGTGTGTATAAATCACCCCTACACTTGGAAATTCAAATCAAGCAATCATGCCCTTGTCCGTTGTCCAAAGTACTTATTAGTAGGTGATTTTTAATTGAATTTTGCTTACACATCCTTCATGCGACCGTTAATACTTCTTGAGGTACCAACAACCGATTACAAGATGTGTTTGCACATTAAAACGTAATTCATAGTCTTTCAACACCCAAGACTTTTAGCAGTGACTCCCAAACCAGTTGGTCAAGGCACTAAGTGACGAAGCACCCTCGCTAAATATTTTTCTATTTTTGCAGCCTTAAGTAATCACAAAAACCAGTGTCCATTTTTATTCTTCATTCACACTTATATTTTTTTTATTGTACTAAGGACTTTAAACAAGAGCATTTCAAGGTCTCTTCTACTATTCCAAGTTTCAAGGTGCGTGTTTATGCAATTTGTAGGGTATACATTTTCATAATCTAGACTTAAGCTAGAATTATTTTTCAAACTTATACTCTAATAAAATATCAATACTCTTCCTTTGTTCGACTTAGCCCAAGAACTGAACTCAAAATTTTCCTATTTCTAAATAAACTACAAAAACATATATTTTCTACCGCTAAACTTTAAAGAAGGTTATCTTTAGGTTTTTAATTTACTAAGTCTAAGATCTAGTTTTTCCTAGCCAGTTGACCTATTTATCAAACTCAAGTCAATTAGCCAAAATTGAATACATTAATTTTTATAATTTTTGAAATTTTTCAATTTTTATGGGTTTTCAAATAAATATGCAAATGCAAAAATATGTACAAATGAATGCGAAGGAAGAAGACATACCGAGCATACCCCCAAACTTAAACTTGACAGTGTCCTCACTGTCATGCTAAACCAAGAGGGTCAAAATGCCGGTACTCCCCTGTTTATTTATTTATAAAAAAAATTATATTTTTTTAATGTTTTGAAAAAAAATTATATTTTTTATAGAAAAAGAAAACAAAATAAAATAAAATAAAATATATGTACATATATACAACAGGTTCCCCCCAAACTTAAGCTTGGCCTTACATAACCAAAGGTTAGCACCAACCATTCAAAAATCTTATCGTGGTAGTGGCCGAGTTGGTGAAAGAATGGAGTGGAAAGGAAAGAGATGAGAAACACACGAGACCGTGTGGGAAGAAGAGTGGAATATGGTCTCGGTGGGGGAGAAGAATGGCGGAAAGGAGAAAGAAGTTGAGTACGATCTTGAGGGTGTAAATCGAGTGAATAAATTAGCGCAATATGTGATGACCGATGTGTTAAAAGCGATTGCGCTAACCTATCAACCCGTCGAGAAATGGGGTCAAATCCCTCAAGATTCGCAAGAAAACATGGGTACGCCGAACATGGTATTGGAGATGAAAGCGTAACGGTCTCTTGTACGGTCGGAACAATAGAAGGACGAAAGGGAGTGAATTAGGGATAGTATCATTCTCACCGTAGTAAACTGTCTCGAACTTGAAAGATTCCATTAATGGTTCGAAACTACTGTACGCAACTGAGTTTGATAGTTAAACTAACTCATCTGAAATGTAAAGGACTCAAACTCGGACGGTGAGTCATCAACATCGTCCGAAAAAGTGAAACACTCGTAAGTGTCATCGGCTGTGACAACTGTGTCAGATTCAAAGGAAAATTTTTCAAGCTCACAGTCTTCAAGCGTGTCGGAACGATGAAAGGAGGGAGGGTGATATAACAATTAAAGGTTCGGGAGGATGAATTGGAAAATCCGACACATCAAAGAAAAATGGTTCAACCTCAATATGATCCTCAAAACTCTCCTCAATACTATCCTTATAATTCTCCTCAAAATTCAACTCATCCATGCCATTATCATCAAAATCAAGACGCATATGAAGTTCGGGAGAAACATTTAATGACTCGGGATAATGAATTGGACATATAATATCAATCAAACGACAGGTTCATCATCCGAAATATTCCCGCGTCTATATCCTCAATCAAGTGAAAATCAATTTTCTTAGACACCTCATCAAAAGCATGGATATTTATCGATTTAGGTTCTAGATGGGAGGTGTAAAGATCGAAAGGATTAGGTGTGGTTTCACTCGAAAGGGGTTCTTCACAATTTGGCAAATCAAACACTACAAAATCACACAACTCGTTTTTATTTTGAAATTGTGAATCATTTAGGACATTCGATGGAAAACTGGAGTTGTGGGCTTCAATTGGGTAAGGGTAGGTTTGATTTGGAAATCCTCTCAAATTCTCACTCTGTCCAACCGTCTCCTCATACATTGAAAAATTTGGAGCTAGCGGAAAACTAGCTACCGGTTCAGCAGGTTGCATAAGGGCGGCCACGGACGCTTCCACATTTCTAGTCATTTTGTTTGTTGCTAAGATATAAGCCTCCAACGACTCTTCCAAACTAGACTTGGGTGGTAAGGGGGTTTCGGTAAAAGATTCGAAATCGTGTGGATATGCAAAACTCCCAACAGGCTGTGTCGAAACTGGGTCTAGTGAAGGTGGAAAAGTCAGGTAGGACTGGTAGGAAGTGGATGGTTGGGCAGGGGTAGGGTCAACATGTGGATAAAAAGGTGAATAGTCGTGTGGATCCCTAGAACTAGATGAGTGGAGAGGGGTGAAAGATCGGCTGCGAGATTGAGCAATATGCTCAGCAATGGACATCGGCTTAGGAGTGACAGAAGGACTTGAAAAAGTGGTATCAACATATGGAGGTGGTAAAGGTTGACTTGGTTGACACAAAGTGGGTTGAAAAGTCGAACTGTTTCTCCTAGACGCCTCTATTTGATCTTTCAAAGATATTTTAGGCAAGGAAGGATCGTCTTTAAATTGACCGAACAAATTGACGTACGAGGCAAAGTTAGGTTCGGGATACCAAAGTTCGGCAAGTGATTTATTATGTGGGATACCCATGTTAGAAGAAAGGGGAAAAGAAAGAAGGTTGGGTGGTGGTGCAAGGATTTATTTGCGGCAAAAAATTTGCAAGTTTCTATAAAAGATTTGTCCTTTTTCCTTTTTTCTTTATTTGGAAATTGTTGCAAAAAGATTGTTGATAAAAGATATGCAACAGAAAAATATTACTTGCAATCAATTTTATTTTAAGCGGGGCCCAAAAATCCTGCACAAGATCGTTATTTGGAAGGGAATATATTTTTAAACCGAACAAAATTCTGCAGGGATTTTTCAGAAAAGATATATCAAGATTTACAGAGAAGAAACAGAGAAACTTACAGAAGAAATTCCACGAGATGATGTCACATTGGCGCCGCCTTTCCGCGGTCTAAACGCGTTCGTGCCGCGTTTTCGCGGCGGGATCGTCGGCACGAGTCCCCAAAAAAAATTGTGGGTCCTGAATCTACTAAAGGACCGCGTTTCCGCTGTTTTAGTATGGTTGAAGCGGCGGAATCGCGACGTGGTGGAGGCTTCAGGGTGCGGGAAAAATTCCACTGTTCTGTTTTGGAAATCCTTCTCTGTCTGATCTCCTGATTACTGTTTCGCCTTCTGGAAATTTCCAGATCCGTCTCGATTGTTCCTTCAAGATTCACACAACAAAGTACCCTTTCCAAAAAATAACAATTGATATATTTTTATAATTTTTGGATTTTTTTAAGATTTTTATGATTTTTTTAATTTTGATTAACCCGAAATTGCAAAAAGGAAATGACACGCCATCCCCGGCAACGGTGCCATTTGATTTGATCTCAAAAACTATCTATAACCGCAATCAAGAACGGCGTCGCATGTAGCTAGCCGGATATTGCAAGTAATATTTTTCTACGGCAATGAATTAAATCTACCTAGGGCAAAGAATTGAAATCTAAACTAGAGCAATTAAATAAATCTACTTACAGATGGCTCTCTCCAAACATCAACACAGGGTGTCAGATCTGAATTCATGAATTTAAAAGAGGCACCGATGCTCTCCAAAAGAATACTGAAATTTATTAATGAAGGGAGGCATAGGGTTTACAATGATTTAGAGTCCCTATTTATAGAAGATAGGAAACCCTAGGTTACATTTGATTCGCATATCTGCTTTTACGAAAATACCCCTAAGAAAAGACCTAGTCAACTATTCAGCGCAGCCACAATATTTTAGTAAAAATTTCACGAACCCCGGGCTTCATACGGCCGCGGAACCGCGGCCTGGGTAGGGTTTGGGCCGCGGTTCCGCGGCCCATTGGTCGGTTCATGTGCTGGGGTTTTGTGGGCTTCTTCTGATATTCTTGGGCTTTCTGATTATTTAGTTCTTTTATCAATTGGGCTTCTACGTTGGTTCCAGATCTCCAGTGAACAATCTGCAATGGATTTTTAACCGTTCGCTTTATAATTTTGGACCTTGAGTTGCCTTGTTAATTGTGAACTGTCCTTCGATGTAAGCTTGATCAAGAGTCTTCTGTTTGTTGGTCAAAGTCCACTTTTTCATCGTCTTTACATCGTTTTCACTGTTTTCTGTCCAAGAACCTGTAACCTGTAATATGTAGCAGACATGCGTCAAAAGCACCTATTTATTTATAAAACGAATAAGAATGGGGAATATAATAATACAATATTATGGTGTGAACAATCGGCAATCCAGAAAACTCAAGAAACTCTTCCAGAGAAATCGAGATCTCACGATCCCCTAGCAAGAAAGTGTTGGTGGGAAGATTCCATTGATTCAAGAAAGCTTTAACTCCCCAGACATGAGGGGACTGATAATGAAAGAGGGACGCATACACCGCCTGATAAAGCCCGACCTTCTGCAATCGTGCACGATGAGTAGACATAACATATCGAGCCCAGGGAAGATAGCCCGTTAGGTGGCGAGGGGTAAGCCTTATCTTATAAATTTGTCCCCAGGGTTGGGCTTCACCTTGACAAATGCGACGCCCCAAGATGTCTTTGGCCGGCAAAGGCTGGTAAGGTATCCTAGCTATCGACGGCTCAAGCCGGCCTATAGGAGTCCAATCAGCCACCTCCACCGCAAAAGCCGTCTGCGAACGCTCCATCGGCATAATTGGGCGAAGAGGCTCTGTTGGCACTTCGCAAATAAAGCTGCGGCGGCCCCGGATGATATGCCCATACCAAGTTCCTAACAAGAGCAAACCGGTACAGTCCCTGTCATGGGACCTGATCATCGCCATTGCTTCTTCGTCGACGGCGATTATGGAAAAGCGGCGTCTGAGCGGGTAAAAGGAAAGTAGGGAAGAGAAGCAATTGTTCCTGAAATAAAGGGAAGAAAAACTATTAATGCGACTTATACGTATATATATATATATATAAACAGCAGAAGAAAACGATAAGAAGTTTATTCCATGGGACCATTGATTGCAAAAATAATGGACCCCACAAAATCAGTATGACGGCTCGCCAATCACGAGGCAGGGATATCTTTGTGAGAATAAAAAAAGATTCTCAATAAATGCACATTGGAGTTTAAACGACTTGGGACATCCTCACAAAAGAACACCCATTACAAACTTTGTCAAATGGATAAAAAATAAAGGAAAAATCCCTTAAAAAGATTTTCAAAAACACTGGGGAATCAAATTCCCGAAAGGCCCTCCTGATCTTTCAGAGCTAAGCTCTTCGGTGAGAAATTAAATTCCTTTTATGCACTGGAATTAAATTCCAGAAACCCCATAAAGAGGAAATGAAAAATCAAATGCCATGCCCAAAACATTGAGAGTTATTACTCAAAAATCACATCTTTGGATCTTTAAGAGATGGGTTTTAGAGGAAAGCAAAGCTCTCATGATGGATTTAAAATCCAGAGGCTTTCTTTAAGAAAAGGGTTCTCTGATGTTCAAGAGTTTTACCTAAAAAGGGGTTCTTTTTGGCAGAGTTAAATGATCAGTCGAAAATACTGCATTTTTAACACGGCAATTTCCCTATCATTTGCACTCATCTAGAAGTGTTCGGCATTCATATTTCACATATTAGCAAATCAATCGTTAAATATCAGATTGCATATGTTAGACTCTAAAACCGGCACTATAAAGGAAATTGACTGCATTTCATGTCATCGCATCATCCCTATATTGCGCAACACTTGTCTTGAGAAATTGTGCAGGAAAATCCGGAAGAAAAGCAAAAAATTGTAATTTTGCTGATCAAACATTACGCCAACTCAAAGACCTAAGAACTGGTAGCAATACAGAAGGCCAAATACAATTCAACATATCAAAACAAGACCCAATTGTCATCCCAAAGCACCAGAAGAAGTTACAAGCCATAAGGCCTCAAAAGCGCCGCGGAACCGCGGCGGGAGCCGTCTTGCGCCGCGGTTCCGCGGCGGTTTGGTCAGATCATCATTCCATTTTTAGTGCACAATTCATCTCTCGGGGCCCACATTCCTTTTTGATACTTCAAATTCCAGAAGGATCTCGAAGCGACTGCCAGATCAGCAAAGATCATTAAGCAACCTAATCTTGATTAAGCTAATCAAGCTCCTAACAAACTTCATCTAGAAGCTTCTCCTCAACAAACTTTTGGAGGGAAATTCAAATCTCTTCCAACAAACTTTTGGAGGGAAACTTAAAATTCAAATCCTAGATCTAGGGTTTAGATGTCTATAAATAGGAGCCTAGATCTAAGGGTTGAGAGAATCTTCATATTCCTAAATCTCTAATTCTTCATCTTCTTCCACAAGTCTAGTGACAAGGCTTGTGCGAAACCCTAACCCTAATTCCACTCCAAATTCAAGATCTTGAGTACCAATCAAGTAAGAAGCCCTTCAACCTTTTAGGAGCGGAGTCGATCTCCAACCGAGCAAGTGATCCAAGCTGATCCGCGACTCTCGGAGCCGAGCGAAGCCAAATCGACGATCGAGTTCTTCCTCTTGTAGTTCTTGAGCGAATGTAATGAAATTGTTGATATAAATAAAAGGTGAATTTCTTTAATCTTGCTTTCATTAAATTCTTGCATCATGATTCGATCTCAATTTATGATTGTAGTTCTTGTGATGATGTTTGAGTAAAACTCCGCTCGTTAAGGAGTCGAGACGATCAATAGAATGATGATGTAACAAATCTTTAAACGATTCCTGAGTCCTTCGAGTTTTGTAAACCCTAGCAAGTTCAAGAATCGATGACCTAGTTTCGTAGCGATACTTTCTTGATTGTGATCGCTCGAAATTAGGGATCTACGATCGTTTCTTGAGTTTACTAGAGGCTAGAATGTGAATGATATCAACGAAAGAATAAGGGATAAATGATGAAACCCTAGTTTCACTAAAAATCCCTAATTCTCGTCGATCATCATCGATCTAGTATCAATCCATCGAAGGATGAGAATACGTCATCTTGAGATTACATCACATCTATAGATCCGATCGATTCCTACGAGCCTCATTTCGATTCTTGATATTTGGTTGGAAAAATCATCAAACTATCAATTCTTGATTCTATCTTTTTCTTGTTATTAGATCTATATTTTCTAATTCTTGAACTTCAAATATAAATCATGAATTGTTTTCTTTTCTTTTCCTTAATGTTTCGACTCGTCTAATTCAAAAGACGAACTATTACACTGTCCCTGTGGACGATCCGCACTCACTTACAATCCACATCCGACACCGTAGTTGATTGCGGTCAAACAATTCTTTGATTGTGATTCTATACATTTTCTTAAACCGACACAACGAGAATTTCTTATCAATCAAATGGCGTCGTTGCCGGGGACTATTTGATTTGATTGACACATCTAAGAATTCGTAACAATCAAATGGCGCCGTTGCCGGGGATAGTGCGCTAATTGTTCGTTATTTTGAAATTTGAGTTGAAAAATTTATTCCATTATAATTTTTAGATCTAAACTCGCACAAACCCTAATACGTGTTTTGTGATTTGATTGCGAGGAAATCTGGGATCATTGGAGCTGGAGAAAAAAATTTCTGAAAAATCCAGAGAGTTCAAAGGCTGAACAGTAGCGGCCTCAAGAAAATTTGTGCAGTGATCTTGCTATAGTACCGCGGTTCCGCGGCACTAGGCTTCTCCCGCGGCGGAACCGCGGCGGTTTGACTTCCTCTCTGTACAAAACTTGCAGGTAATCTCCATTTTTCTTATCTCCTTCCCAAAATTTGCTCTAAATAACATTTTGTGCAGGTTTCTTTGCAAATAATCGCAGCGCCGCAAAAGAAAAATTAAATTGTGCGTGTTTTTGATTCTCGTGGTTGTTTGCATAATTAATACGGACATTAAGGGGCAAAGACCAAATCCAGATTAGGTGGGGAGTTCATTACCCTTCCTAAGCCCTGAAAATCGCAAAATTTGCATCCGCATTTACCCTCATTAATTAAAAAATATCTAGAGATGACTCTAAGGACCGTCGCGCTCACTTAGGACAAGAGAAGGCTGTGGGTAATTCATTGCTTATCCGCGTTTTTCTTGTGGTGTCTAAGGCAAGTGTGTCGAAGGCTAGTGGTTACTTAATTAGGCCCATTACTTACGTAGTGGAGAACCTCTCACTTACCTGGCACTTACCTGGCCACAGGAGAGACAAAGAGGCAGTGGAGGATTTTATCCTGCGACTTGTCTTTTGGCAGTTAGGAGCGGTCTAGAGTTTGACCTAGGTGACCACTAGATTCTAGGGTTTTGTGTGTTGCATCATATTTTCAAAAATCCGTCCAATTTTCAAAACAAACACCGCATTCTTATCATTTCCCCTAAATATAAATTCACGCTGCCACTTGTACTAACCCTTTTTAGTGCAAGATAGGCTGGACACGGGATTCTAGTGCCCGTTAGTCCGCGTTTCCTTGATCGACTCTAAAGTCGGTATTTCTACATTTACCCTTTCTTTTACCCACCACCACACCCACATCGATGGATCCACCTCCATCGAATTTCTTTTCCACTAATCTTCCGCCGTCCGTTGGTGCGCAGAATCCACCTCGCATCTCTCTCCAAGAGAGATGCTATCCTACACGAGGTCCACTTTCCATCTGTCTTTCCATTCCACCAGCCAACGGGGAAAATTTTCAAATAAAACCCCAATACATCAACCTTCTACCAAAATTTCACGGTCTCGAGTCTGAAGATGCATATGCATTTATCACCAAATTTGAAAATATATGCGCAATGATGGGTACTTCACAGCTTTCTGTGGATGCTTTCCGTCTTCGTCTTCTCCCATTCACTTTGTGCGATTTAGCCGAGAAGTGGCTATATAATACTACCGCACATTCTATTTCAAATTGGGACGAATTCGCCAAAGCATTCCTTAAGAAATTCTACCCACATCAAAAGACAGCTCGAGTCCGTAGCGAAATCTATCAATTCACCCAGCTTCCAAATGAAACATTTTCAAAATGTCTTGAACGTTTCAAGGATCTGTTAGTCCAATGTCCACATCACGGCATCCCGAGATGGGAACTGTGCCGAATCATTTATGAGGGCATTAATCCTAACACAAGACATACCCTTGAATCCATGTGTCAAGGCAACTTCATGACTAAAGATGATGGGGAAGCCTGGAATTTTCTAAAAAAATTCGCTAAAAAATCTTTACAGTGGGAGGGTGTGAGTCAATCGTCTAGGGATGGCAATGATATTTCCATAGGAATTAGAGCTGAAATTTCAGCTTTAAACAAGAAATTCGACAATATGGAAAACAAATTTTTAGCTGCCGCCCTAAGTCAAATGTCACTCTCCAAAACTGTATGTGGATGCTGTTCTGATCCTTCTCACTTGACGGAAGAATGTCTGTTTCAAGGTCATGAGCATACTAATGCCGCATTTCAAAGACCTAGAAACGATCCATTTTCTTCCACATATAATCAGGGTTGGAGGAACCACCCAAATTTTGCTTGGAACCAATCATAATTTCAAAACACGGTTCCAACCCAAAACAATTTCCAAAGGGTCCCTCCACAACAACAGCAACCACAACTTCAATTGAGTCAGCACCCCTTCCAATCACAAAACTTCCAAAATCCGGACAACACTTTTGCACCACATGAAAACTCTTTGCAATTGACCGGTACAGATAATACCTCTGCACTAGCACAAACCTTGGATACTTTCATGAAACAATCCATCCAAGGGACGGCAAGTTTGCAATCTTCCGTCGAGAATGTGATAAAGATCATTGTCTCACAAAATGAGAATATCAAATCGATGGAAGAAGAAATTGCACGATTAAAAGCCGAAATGAGTGCAAGAGAGAAAGGGAAACTTCCAGCTCAACCCTTACCCAATCCTGGCTATTCACATCATGTGGATGCAATCACGTTGAGATCTGGAAGAGTGATTGACACTCACGTTGGGGAAGAGTTTGATGATACTGAAAAATCAATCAATAACACCCCGGCTGAGACCTTTCCTTCCACTTCTACTTCCAATTCTAACCCCAGTTCTTCTACCCCACCATTTTCTTCCGAGCCTATTCTTCATTTCCCAAAAGGCTCGCCACTTCAGCCCACCTCTTTTACTCCTCCACGGACGATCCCCACTTCTATTCTGGGATCGGTTCCACACACACTTCCTTCTCCTATGATGGACCCAGTGCTTATTGCTAAAGCACCTTATCCTAATCGGTTAAGGGCTAACACACCGAGTCCACATATGGAGAAGATTATGAACATTTTTAAGCAAGTTAACATCAACATCCCTCTCCTAGATGCCATCCAACAAGTTCCGTCCTATGCAAAAACTCTTAAGAACTTGTGCACTAGGAAGAGGAAGACTCAAGTGCCCAAGAAGATTTTCATGGCAAAAACAGTAGATACGGCTTTCCCCCAACAATTACCGAGGAAACGTAAGGATCCTGGATATCCTACTATTTCCTTTTCTATTGGGGAAAAACACATCAACCGTGCTCTACTAGACCTTGGCGCTAGTGTTGACTTGCTTCCATACTCAGTCTATGAGCAACTAGGGATCGGAGAGTTGAAGCCTTCGAGCATAACTCTCCAGATGGCTGACCGATCTATCACCAAACCTAGGGGTGAACTGGAGGATGTGTTAATAAAAATCGGGGAATTTATATTCCCTGTGGACTTTATTGTAATTGATACACAGCCTGTAGCGAACCCACGGAATCAAATTCCGGTGATTTTAGGTCGTCTCTTTCTGTCCACTTCCAATGCTATTATCAACTGTCGTAATGGTTCTATGACCCTATCTTTCGGGAATAGGTCAATAGAGCTGAACATTTACAAGTTGGGAAGTGTACCCTCCGAACCTACTGCTCAGGTATGTTCTGTCGACTTAATGGATGTCGATAGCAGCGAATTTGATGATCCTCCTGATACCGATCTTGACTCTTTTCATACGTTATTGTTTGACCGAACTATGTATCTTACACATACGGACACTTCCACCGAGATGTCCGGGTCGACAATTAACACTGATTATGAAATGTTCTTAGAGTCTGAAGATCACCCCGTACTTTGTGATGACATTATTCATCGGGGTATTGATGGAACTTTTGAGAAAATTTTCGCTGATGAACTCGCATTTCTGAATGACACGGGTGTTGAGATGAATCATCTCCTAATCAATGAAATTGAACCTCCACCCTTTCTTCTGAACTGTAAAAAGGATGCGAGTAATCCATCACATTCACTGCATCGTCTATCCAAAATGAGACGCACACACATTCTATTCCACCCCTTACCCTTTCCCCACTTCTTCTTCCACCAACCAGAGCACTGCATTGATAAAATTTTTGAATGGTTGGTGTTAACGTTTGGTCTTTGGAAAGCTTGGCATCGACCACTGATTTTTGACCCCCCTCATGTGATTTTCAAAGATTAACATTGCATAACTCAAGTTTGGGGGGCATTTTTTCTGGCTCTTGAAAAGAAAATTTTTACAAAATGATGAGCCAAAAATAAGTTTGGGGGAGGTTCTTCACTTATATATTTTGCCCCCACTAATAAATTCCTCCCAAGCTTACAGGTTTTTCGAGATTTAGCAGATGGCAACAGTGAGGACACTGTGGAAAACAAGTTTTGGGGGGGTTTGTGCTTATTTTCGCATCATTTGCATCATACTTTGCATAAGCACAAAACATTTAAAAACCTATAAAAATTTAAAAATTTTCAAAAGAGAAAAACAATTTTTATACATAAATAAGATAATGAAAGTTTAGATAATGAAAAATTACATCCATGAGATTAGAAAAATTTAAGAAAACCAAGAAAATTAGAAGTTTTCTTATACGAACTAGTAATAAGTAGTTATGAGCCGTTGTCCCAAGGGTTAGTAAGATGAAAGACGTCACTAATCTGAGGATAAAAATAAGTCTGAAAAATAGTTTCTATTCTGGAAGCCAAACATTTTGAACGTTGATACCCTGCTATTCGCACTTACACACGTCTTAAAACCTGGGATAGTAGAGGATACCTTGAAATGCTCTTGTCTAAAAGCCGATGTATGAAAGAAATAAAAAGTGAATAAAAAATATATAAAGTGGTGAGAAAAATGGACACTGGTTTTGTTATCACCGAGGGCAATAAAAATATATAGCGAGGGTGCCTCTTCACCTAGTGCCCTAAGGCCAACTGGTCTGGGAGTCACTGCTATGCCTGAGGTGGTGCAAGACGAGGAAAATACACCAAATAAGCAAGCACAGGAGTAATCAGTCGGTTAGTACCTCAAGAAGTATTAACGGTCGCATGAAAGTGTGTGAGCAATCTCATCTAAATATTCATTAATTAAAAAGTACTGAGGCTGATGGGCAAGAGTATGATGGCTTGAATTGAATTCTCCGGGTGTAGGGATGTTTTTACACACACGCAGGGTGATATGATCGATGTTTGGAAGAAAGATAGGAATGAAGAATAAGACGATGTTTTATTGAGGGAGGACGTGATTTCCGACATCTTTTCATGACCATTAAGATAGGGTTCATGACAACCGAAAAGCTAGCTTAGTTGGAAACCCTAATTTTCAAGGCTTTTCTTTTACAATTCTTTTCTTTAAATGTAATATTCATGATCTTCCTTTTATTATTGGATTTTATGGGTGCAATCCGCTGAAAACCCTCAGGAGACAACACTCCTCCTACTAGGGATTCCTAGAGGTTTAAAGGCTTGTTGCACATGCTCAGTGCAATCGTGTTGCCTACGAAAGTGTGCTAGTTAGTTTTTCTCTTTCTTTATTTTCTCCTTCTCTTTTTAATAAAACAGTTCGCTCGAGACGATCGAAAATAAGTTTGGGGGAATTTGATCAGTCGAAAATACTGCATTTTTAACACGGCAATTTCCCTATCATTTGCACTCATCTAGAAGTGTTCGGCATTCATATTTCACATATTAGCAAATCAATCGTTAAATATCAGATTGCATGTGTTAGACTCTAAAACCGGCACTATAAAGGAAATTGACTGCATTTCATGGCATCGCATCATCCCTATATTGCGCAACACTTGTCTTGAGAAATTGTGCAGGAAAATCCGGAAGAAAAGCAAAAAATTGTAATTTTGCTGATCAAACATTACGCCAACTCAAAAACCTGAGAACTGGTAGCAATACAGAAGGCCAAATACAATTAAACATATCAAAACAAGGCCCAATTGTCATCCCAAAGCACCAGAAGAAGTTACAAGCCATAAGGCCTCAAAAGAGCCGCGGAACCGCGGCGGGAGCCGGCTTGCGACGCGGTTCCGCGGCGGTTTGGTCAGATCATCATTCCATTTTCAGTGCACAATTCATCTCTCGGGGCCCACATTCCTTTCTGATATTTCAAATTCCAGAAGGATCTTGAAGCGACTACCAGATCAGCAAAGATCATTAAGCAACCTAATCTTGATTAAGCTAATCAAGCTCCTAACAAACTTCATCTAGAAGCTTCTCCTCAACAAACTTTTGGAGGGAAATTCAAATCTCTTCCAACAAACTTTTGGAGGGAAACTTAAAATTCAAATCCTAGATCTAGGGTTTAGATGTCTATAAATAGGAGCCTAGATCTAAGGGTTGAGGGAATCTTCATATTCCTAAATCTCTAATTCTTCATCTTCTTCCACAAGTCTAGTGACAAGGCTTGTGCGAAACCCTAACCCTAATTCCACTCCAAATTCAAGATCTTGAGTACCAATCAAGCAAGAAGCCCTTCAACCTTTTAGGAGCGGAGCCGATCTCCAACCGAGCAAGTGATCCAAGCCGATCCGCGACTCTCGGAGCCGAGCGAAGCCAAATCGACGATCGAGTTCTTCCTCTTGTAGTTCTTGAGCGAATGTAATGAAATTGTTGATATAAATAAAAGGTGAATTTCTTTAATCTTTCTTTCATTAAATTCTTGCATCATGATTCGATCTCAATTTATGATTGTAGTTCTTGTGATGATGTTTGAGTAAAACTCCGCTCGTTAAGGAGTCGAGACGATCAATAGAATGATGATGTAACAAATCTTTAAACGATTCTTGAGTCCTACGAGTTTTTTAAACCCTAGCAAGTTCAAGAATCGATGACGTAGTTTCTTAGCGATGCTTTCTTGATTGTGATCGCTCGAAATTAGGGATCTACGATCGTTTCTTGAATTTACTAGAGGCTAGAATGTGAATGATATCAACGAAAGAATAAGGGATAAATGATGAAACCCTAGTTTCACTAGAAATCCCTAATTCTCGTCGATCATCATCGATCTAGTATCAATCCATCGAAGGATGAGAATACGTCATCTTGAGATTACATCACATCTATAGATCCGATCGATTCCTACAAGCCTCATTTCGATTCTTGATATTTGGTTGGAAAAATCATCAAACTATCAATTCTTGATTCTATCTTTTTCTTGTTATTAGATCTATATTTTCTAATTCTTGAACTTCAAATATAAATCATGAATTGTTTTCTTTTCTTTTCCTTAATGTTTCGACTCATCTAATTCAAAAGACGAACTATTACACTGTCCCTGTGGACGATCCGCACTCACTTACAATCTACATCCGACACCGTAGTTGATTGCGGTCAAACAATTCTTTGATTGTGATTCTATACATTTTCTTAAACCGACACAACGAGAATTTCTTATCAATCAAATGGCGTCGTTGCCGGGGACTATTTGATTTGATTGACACATCTAAGAATTCATAACAATCATTAAACTCTGAAAATTTTCAATGGACAGAGAACTAAGCTCTGAAGAGGAGAATTAAATTATCAAAGAAAGCAAAGAAGGAAGAAGATAAAAGAACGGAGGCGTTGCAGAGACGAGACCCCTGCATTTATAAGACATGATGGGGAACGGTTCATCTTCCCCGTTCCCTAGGCAGATCCAACGGCTACAAAGGTGACAGCGTTGCACTTACGTGCAAGCCATGTAAGAACAACGCTGTGGGGGCATTTGTTCCCTTATAAAAATTCAGAAAGAAAAGTGGAAGGGAAAATTCCCCACTAATGGAAGAATCACGTGTAAGCACGTGATCATCGATCCCTTATAAAGAGACTCAGAGAGGGAAAGGAAAAACTTCCCACTAGTGGAGCATCACGTGCAAGCACGTGATGCATCTGTATACAGAGTAAGCGGCTCCACTTAGTAAGCGGCAATTAAAGCCTCACGTGATCGTCTTTCACACAAAATGTGTAGGAACCGGTTATAAAACAAACAAAGAGCAAAAAAGCTCACGTGTTACCATATGATGCCTTCCCTCTGTTTGGACTGCTGCATACAAACGAACCAAGTTAATTCTGTGAAGGGTCACGTGTTGCACGTGAGAGATCTCAAATGCCTTCTGAGCCAATAGAATTAAATTCTAAATAAAAAGGATCCAAATCCTATTTGGAAAATATTTTTCCAATCTTTCTAAACAAGAAAGATTGTGCTCTGTAAATCAGAGCACCGTTGGATCAAAAATCCAATGGTGATTAAAAATCGCCAAGATACAGAATAAGTTCTGTATGGGAAAATATTTTCCCAATCTTGTTAAAAAAACAAGAGAAATGTCTTCTGTAAAACAGAAGTCCTTGGATCAAAAATCCAACAGTGGATAAATTCCTCAAATTAATTAAGAAATCTCTCAATGAGAGATTTCCTTAATTGAATCAACAAATCAACCTCCCCTATATAAAGGGCCCAAGATTTCAAGTCTTGTAGAGAAGAACCCCGCCAAACACTGCAAGTTCAAAAGAAAAGAAGAAACCCTAAGTAAGAAGGAACAAAACACAGATAACACCTTACTTCTTCTTCGTCTCCACAAGAGTTTAACTTTTCCAAAGAACTTAGTTCTTTCTTCTGGCAAAGGATCTGCAAAAGCAAATCTTCCCACAAGTTAAGAATTTAATTCTCATCGAGGAGATTCTGCCATGCAGATCCAAAACCTAGGGGAAGATCTAAGTTCAGAGAATTTAATTCTCCCAAAAAGTATATAGGAATTTAATTCCTCTGATAAAACAAGGGTTTAACCCTTCATATAAGAACATAGTTCTTCCTTATGGTAAAAGATCTGCAGAAGCAGATCTCCCCACAAGTTGAGAATTTAATTCTTATCGGGGAGATTCTGCCATGCAGATCCAAAACCTAAGAGAAAAACTAAGTCCTATGAATTTAATTCTTACAAAACAGTGGGCTTGAAAGTCTCAAAACTTAAGATCTCCATGCACGTAAAAAGATTAGCACCCAACATGATAACGGCTGATCACGTGCTCCCACGTGAGCACCCTTGATGAATGAAAGAGAACAACTGAGATCAGGTCACGGGTCCCCACATGACCCCACTAAAAGTGCTTAGCACTTCCAAAAAAGAAAGGGTATAAACCCCAGAGACAGTTACCACTTTTGTGGCGCCTCACGTGATCCCATGTGGCCCACTAAAAGTGCTTAGCATTTCTAAAAAAGAAAGGGTATAAACCCCAGAGACAGTTACCACTTTTGTGGCACCTCACGTGATCCCACGTGGCCCTCTAAAAGTGCTTAGCACTTATACAGAAAAGGGAATGAGCCCAAAGGCAGCGCTCAGATTTTGAGAGCACCTCACGTGTTCGCACGTGAGCTTTAATGAACTAAACGCTCAGCACCTAAATACAGCGCTTACATTTGGAGAATACCTCACGTGTCCGCACGTGAGCATTTAATGAACCAATTGCTCAGCAATCATATGGAAAAGAAATATATCTAAAAGCAGCGCTCACATTTTGAAGACGCCTCACGTGTTCGCACGTGAGCACCACAGGAGGTAAGTGTTTAACATTTACATATATAAAAGGGGAATAGAACCCAATGAACAGCGCCAATTTTCAGGCGCCTCACATGCCACACGTGAGCGCCCCCAAAATTTCAGTGTTCAACACTGTTTTAAAGCCGCACGTGAGAGCACATGAGCACTGAGCATATACTAGTGTTTAACACTATGAGATGCCAATATTAGAAAAATTTAGACCAAATCTCCCGAGGACAATCAATTGAGCCTTTCATGCTCAAGGTCCCCCAAACCGATCTCAGTCCCAAAGATAGCTAATGAGATCCTAACAGATGGCATCTAAAATGATGTTCATCCCATCCCTCCTCAGTCGGGACATTGGTTTAAGGGTACATCTCTCCACACCTCTGATACATGTCGTTGTAATTTCTCAACGTCTTCAGGGAGGTGGCGGGTCCCAACAACCAACAACTTTTTGGTACATTTCCAAACCCATGGATACACCCCAATGGACCGTAATGTCCTTAAACTAACTATGGACCGTAATGTCCTTAAACTAACTATGGACCGTAATGTCCTTAAACAGAATGGAAACCCAATGGACCGCAACGTCCTTAAACTAATGATGGACCGCAACGTCCCTAAACTAAACTCTATGGACTATAATGTCCTTAAGCTCTACAGACTATGATGCCTTTAAACCCTACAGACTATGATGTCTTTAAACACAGACTATGATGTCTTTAAACTCTATAGACTATGATGTCTTTAAACTACGGACTATGATGTCCTTAAACTCCATGGACTATGATGTCCTTAAACCCAATAGACCGTAACGTCCCTAAACTAAAACGATAGGGCCCAAATGCTCTTTCGTTGGATCTAAATGATCCTAAAACCCTGTTAGGTAGATCTTAGTCTAAAACTTAGACTAACGTATCCTTAACAAACATTTAAGTTCATCTTAATCTCAAACGAGGTTAACAATCCTTAAATCAAACCAAACCCAAATATAAGAAAATACGGATTTGGACTAATCCCCGCCCTACGGGCGACAACATAAATTAGTCTCCGTATACAATCCACGGGCAACCTAAAACAAAATAAACACACATGACACGAAGTGACCTTCTAGAGCAGGAGAAAGCGGTTATCGCTACACGGTAACGTAATTAACTGCAGGGGCTTGCGCCTGTAGGGAAGAGCGTCCCCAAAATCAAAAAAACCCTCACAATGAGGGGGAATCTGACGAAGTCTGCTACAACGGCCGGATCCATCTAAACCTTCGATACACGGTGCCATAAATCAACTTGGCATCTTCGGAGAGGTGGACGGATAAAACCAAATAGCGTCTGCCCCCAAAAATCAGGCCAGACGTCCCAACGCCCCGGTCACGTTTTTCGGCGGTAAACAACTAGTGTATACTGATCGAGACCCCGACGAGGGGTGGTAGCCGGTCTCACAAGCCATTGGTGTTATTTTGCTCACCTAAGATGTATACAGGTGCTTATTGGATTATGAGTACACCGGACGGACTCGCCGGGAACATGCTAGTTGGTATTATACCTATTGTCAGATAGCAGTTCGCTGGTGACATGTGTACAGGTTAGTCTATCGACCTGAGATCGTCATTTGTCTCATGTGAGTTTCCACTGTGCTTTGATTACTACCCTACCATGGCTCAAAGGAGTCGTGCAAACAGGTTTTAGTTGGGTACAGTCCCGAGCCACATGGAGGCAGTGAGCGGATCGTCGGGGGATTCGTCTCTCCCGGTATTGGGGGTTGATGTCGCGGTTGTGCACGGATGGCCATCACCAGAAATCCTTGGCCAAGGTGTAGGGTGTTTTTCGTCACCCCATTGAGATGGGAATGCGCGCGCGCTTGTCAGGCACATTACAGATTCCCCCTGCCTAGGGTAGGCTGGGGTTTATTGATTGTGGGGATCCGAATCTCCGGCAGCCGCGGACTAAGCTGCCGTTAATTACCCCTCGCCTTTGGAGCGAGAGAACCTCCAATTGATGGGTTAAATAGGTCATTCGAACTCAATGTGCAGTGTTGTGTTTTGAAGGGGTTTTGGATATATCGGGGCCCCCGCAGAGTTTTTATAGGGGTCCCGCTACCCGGATAGCAGGCTAGGGTCAAAGGGGCTAGTAGCCCCCTTGCGGGGTGCGGGGCAGCGCCCCGTTAGAAATTTTTTCTAACGGGGAACAGTGTTGTAGAGTATGTGTGTGTGTGTATATGTATGTATACATACATACATATATATATAAGGGAAAGGGGCATCCAAAGGATGCGTGGGAGAAAGCGCCAGGGCGCTAGCGCTTTGGGCGCCAGCGCCTCACGTGCCAGGCACGTGGGCGCTCGGGCGCTAGCACTTTGAGCACAAGGGTGCTAGCGATTTGAGCACAAGGGCGCTAGCGCCTCACGTGCCAGGCACGTAGGCGCTCGGGAGGCAAAAGGGACTTGGTCCCTGCAATGGGAGTTGCACTCCCAGAAAAGAACACTTATTATTTTGTGTGTATGTGTGTGTGTGTATGTGTGTGAGGAATTATACTCCTAGGATATTTTGATGAAAGGGCTTCTCCCCTTGAGCCCTGGATCTTCCCCAAAGTGGGGTTTCTAGAGATGGACTCCTTCTTCTTCCTGTTGTTTGGCCGGATCTTAGAGAAAGGGGGTGAGATTTAAAAATCTCCCCTTTTTGAGATCTATTGGAAGATCCAAGCTCCCCTTTGTGGGTTTTGTGGTGAAAAACTATTTAGTTTTGGAAAAGGAAGAGTAAAACTCTTGATTTAATTCAAACGAAAGAAGAAGGTTTTAGAACCTTGAGAAAGGGGAAAGAGGCACATGCCCTAATTTTTTAGAATGAAAAGTGTCTCTTTATTCATCATCATGTTGCCTTATATAGGCTTACACATTTATAGCCCCTTAGGCTTTACAAAATGGCATTTTGCCTATCCCATGGCTCATGTGCTATTTCTTTTTGCACATAAGCCATGAGCTTTACAAAAATTTGGCTTTATGCCCATTTATGCATAAAAATTACATCAAAATTTATTTATTACAAGATTTTTTTATTTTAGCATGGGGGAAGCTGGCCGCTTCATGTTCGGGCTCGACTCGGGCATGGGCCCACTTGGCTTGGGGTTAACCTTGACTTTGACCCGGTCAACTAGGGTGCAAATTTTGACCCCAACACAAGGTAGTCGAGAATTACTGATTTAGGATCGGTAGTTTCTTAGATGGTGATGGGTTTCATACCGACACTAAATGTCGCGTTATTAGGGGTCTGACTTTATCCACCCCCTAGACTCGATATGCGATACTCATAGACGAACGGACCGGACTGTACGGATATTGTCACTATCAAGCTCAGTAGGGGTTTCAGGATGAGTTTGCTCGCCGGCCTCCCTTTCGCTCAATACCTGGGTAGCCGTTACGTACAGCTAGTGCCGCTGAAGTGCTTGTGGTTAAACTCACTGCCAGCATATGGATGAGTCTTTAGAGTCCCACACAGAGGGTCTCCCTGCTTCGGACGAAACAATGTAGAGGCCGTATGGTTTTACGGCAGGGTTCGATCACATACGTGTACTTGTGCACGGATGATGTTCAGACAGATAATACTAGTGGGCTTTAGTTTAATCTGGATCCTAGTATTATATTGTTGGAATATTTTCGTCTCTTTGTATCCATATTCTTTGGAATACGGATGCGAGTTTGTATATTTGGTTGATGGGTATTCTTGTAATTTATTACAAGATTACACCTCATCACTGTTTAGACCTTTTTGGATTAAAAGGTTATTGAGGTATAGGATGAGGTGTTTATTGCATTTTTGTGGCATAGCTAATTAGTGACCCATGGTAACTATTCTAGCATGCTTAGGGTTTTTGTTTGTTATGAGATTATGTTGACTTGAGATATTTTTTGTTGATTACGATATTTTGGAGACATGGACATTTATGTGATGGCTCCATTATTTCTTATCACACTCACACAACAAACAAAAACACAAGCCATTATTCATTTCTTTTTCTCTTTCTTAAGTTGCTCTCAACACCTCATTCTCATAGCATTTTCTTCTTCCTCTAGCTCCACCCAAATCTTCTCATGAGTTGAGAATCCTTGGGTGTCTTGAGACAAATTAATCCTTCACCACTCTCTACTTCATCTACGGTATCTAGAGTAGCGATCTAGATGCCCTAGTTGTCTCGGATATGAGGTTGGAGCTTGTTGCATAGACTCTCGGGTGGATCATCTTCGATGGAGGGAGACCGGAGATTAAGCTTGATCAAGGAAGCCCCTAAGAGCTTGGGATGATGGTTGAAGACCGAAAGACACGAATCTATTCGGTATAACCATTCTAACTCTTTTGCATATTTTGTTATCTAGGGCTTATGGGTAGATCCGGGTTATATGGTTGTGTTAGCGCCGGTTTTTAAAAAAATTTGTTCCGGATTTGGACACGGATTGATGGCCGGGGCGCTGCCGTAACCCAATACCAATGACCTCCCCGTCGGAATTATGCTCCGTCTCGGAATCAAGTCAACCAACGGCCTTCCCGTCGGAATTAAGCTCCGCCTCGGAATCAAGTCAACCAACAAGCTCTGCGTCGGAATCATGCTTCGTCTCAGAGTGTATCCCAAGTTGAAATCATGCTTTGCCTCGGTGTATTTGCCTTCCCTGTCGGAATTATGCTTCGACTCGGAATCAAGTCACCTAATGACCTCCCCGTTGGAATTATGCTCCGACTCGGAATCACGTCAACTAACAAGCTCTGCGACGAAATCATGCTTCGTCTCAGAATGTACCCCGTGTCGAAATCATACTTCGCCTTGGAGTATCTGCCTTCCCTGTCGGAATTATGCTTCGCCTGGGAATCAACCTCTGCATCAAAATTATGCTTCGGTCAGAATGTATGTCGCTCGTTGGAATGATGCTCCAATCCCGGAATTATGCTCTGATTCTCGGAATTATGCTCCGATCCCCGGAATTATGCTCCGCACGTTGGAAGTATGCTCCGATCCCAGAATTTTTCTCCGATCCCCGGAATTATGCTCCAATCCTCGGAAATATGCTCCGATCCCCGGAATTATGCTCCCGAAATGATGCTCCGCCCCCGGAATGATGTTCAGCTCGAAGTCCAACTCCAAGATCCATCAATTTCATGCACACAACTCATATACGCGGTGTGCATTTATTGATGGGGGGCACTTTGTTGGGGTCAAAAATTACATCCCGGTTGACCAAGTCAAAATCAAAGTCAACCCCAAGTAAGCGAGCCCAAGCCCATATCAAGTGGGCCCATGCCCAAGTCGAACCCCGCGGTCGGCCTCTCCCATGCCAAAATGAAATCATGTAATAAATAATTTTGATGTAATTCTTTATGCATGAATGTAAGAAAAATGGGCATAAGGCCAAATTTTTGTAAAGCCCATGGCTCATGTGCAAAACAAATGAGCACATGAGGCATGAGATGGGCAAAATGCCATTTTGTAAAGCACAAGGGGCTATATGTAAATTTGTTGTTAGTTATATATATGCCCTAGAGGCCATTTTTGTACATATGATGTATATTATAGTGGATGCTTGGATATATATAGAGAGGACTTTCTTGCTCGATATGATAGTATGCTATCTGGTTTCACTTTGTCTTAACATGTTGATTTGTATTGGTTTACTGTCTTGCTCTCACATGTTGATAAAGCCCTTAAGATATGTACTTGACTACTAGGACTATGATGGGATCATACTAGTGGGGCCAGGGTAGTCAACGAGTACATCCTATAACTGTTCCTAGTCGAGGGAGTGTCAAGACAGGGCATCGATACTCCAGAGTAGACTAGCGGATACACATCTTGACCTATATGATGGGCGATGGATGATCCCATATCTATCGGTGTATGACATCAAAGATGGTGTACGGGTGCTCAGTGGAGACTGGGTACACTGAACGGACTCGCCGAGAACTCCTAGATGGTATTATACTTATCTTCAGATAGCAGTTCTCCGGTGGCACTGGTACAGGTTAGTCTGTAGACCCGAGATCGTCATAGAGTCTTGTGTGATTCCCACCTTTCTTTGATTTCCACCTTTCCACGTCCAAGAGGGCGTGCAAAACGGTGGCTTTTGGGTACAGTCCCGAATCACATGGAAGCAATGAGCGATAGGAGGGGTTTCGTCTCTCCCGGTATAGGGAGTTGATGTTGTGCTGTGTTCGATTGGCTATAACCGGAAGTCCCTGGCCAGGGCTGATATGGAGTGCTACTGGTAAGAGTTATCAGTAGTTTCTCGACCCGTTATGAGCCTCACATCGACACGACTTATCGGTTACTAGGGTCTGATGTTTACCACCCCTAGACTGGATATGCGACATATGAGACGAAGAGACCGGACTGTACGGTAGTGTTACTGATTGGATTCACAGGAGAACGTACAGGCTTGCTTGTTGATCTTCTGATCACTCAATACCTGGGTGGCTGTTATGTTTAGCTGACCGCTTGCATCTTGTGGGTGTTTGATATGATCATCACCTACTGCCGGCGTATTGACGATTCATTAGAGTCCTACACAGAGGTTTCCTGGCTCAGGCAAAACGGAGTAGGAGCACATATGTGATATGTGCGGGACCGAGACTAATACGATATGAGATACCGTATTCTATTCTCGCGATATGTGATATCGGCCGGGTATATGTGATATAGCCGGGTCATCGGATCAAGTGTTGATTCGATGAATTGGTACATGTTATATTAGTCGGTTATATGTAATATAGCCGGATTATCGGATCAAGTGTTGATTCGATAATTTAATGTATAATTATATATGAGATGTATTACGTTACATTAACTAATATAGGCTCGCTTTATTGATTCTTTTTCTCACTGGATAATACATTGATGTATATGCGATATATGTTAATTATATTATTTTCTTTTGTTACATTATATATTATATATGTGATATATAATATTGTAACATGTTAGGGTTACAAATGCAACAAAGATTTAAAGGTTTAACCAAGTTAGGGTTTGGATTAGGGTTAAGTATTTGGATGAGCTTTGAAGAAGCTTCTTGAAGTTTTGACTTTGTCATCTTTCTTTGATATTTTGTGGAGATATTTGTTAACCCAACCCAAACCTCTACCCATGGTTTATTCTCTACAAGGGTTAAGGATCTCATTCTTAACCCATAGTTGCAATTGTAACATCAACAATAATTCATTATTCATCACAAAAGGATTTCTTCTTCTTATTCCTCTTGAAAAACCTTTCTAGCTTTTTGTTTGTGGTGATTTAAAAGTGAGATCAAGAAAATAAAAGAGAGCAAAATTCGTATTTCATCATCCTCATCTATTCTAGCCACTTAGATTAGGGTGTTCACTTCACTAATACATCATTAGAGAAGTGTAAGCTTGGGTTTGAGATTCTTCAAGGTAGATCATCTTTGAAAAGGAAAACTTCAAGCAAGATGCCTCATTCACCTTATGGAGCCTCTCTAGAGTCCGGGTTCATGATGATCGCACTGAAGGGACCTCAACACGGAGCTTATGAAGCGAAGGAACGGACTACAAATGTTGTAATCCTAAACTCTATGTGATAGATACTTCTTTGTATGTGATACAAACTTGTTACCCTAAAAATTCTAGTCATGATTCATGGTTTGTTTGCTTTGCACCTCTCTAATTTTTAAAGTGGCATGAGTAATGCTACCAAACCCTAGACTAGGTGCAAGGGAAGCCCAACATTTGTAAGCCTATATAAGGCAACATGATAATGAAATAAATGATTTTTTTCATTCCCCTCAAAATTTAGGGTATGTGCCTCCTCCTTCCTCAAGGTTCTAAAACCTTCTTCCCCTTTTGAATTAAATCAAGAGTTTAACTCTTTCTTTTCCAAAAATAAACAGTTTTTCACCATCAAACCCTTGAAAGGGAACTCGGATCTTCCATCAGATCTCAAAAAGGGGAGATTTTTAAATCTTGCCCCTCTTTTTCTCCAAGATCCAACCAACAGAAGAGGAGGAAGAAGGAGACCAACCTCCAAAAATCCCACTTTGGGGAAGATCTAGGGCCAAAGGGGAGAAGAAAGGGGTCCCCATCGGTCATTTCCAAAGATTTCTAGAAATTTAACTCCATTCAAGATCTGTTAGAGTTTAACTCCATAAACAAAACCCTTTTTAGGAGTTTAACTCCAAATCTATACATAATCACTGTTAGGATTTCAACTCCAAAGCCCCTTTGGGAGTTCAACTCCTAACCCAGGGGCTAAGCCCCTTTTCCCGCTGGTGTTTCCAGCGGTTGCGTGCTGCGCACGTGACCTGCGGGCGTCCAGCGGTCGCGTGCATGGCACGTGACCCGCGGACGCCAAGCGCCCACACGCCAGGCACGTGACCCGTGGACGCCAAGCGCCTACATGCCGTGCACGCGTCTTTAAGACGCTCCTCGCCCCTCATTTTTCGTGCACTCCACACCAGAAACATGTCCTCCGTTAGGAAAATTTTTCTAACGGGGCACTGCCCCGCACCCCGCAAGGGGACTGCTAGCCTCCTTGACCCTTAGCCCGCTATCCGGGTAGCTGGACCCCAGTAAAACTCTGCGGGGCCCCCGATATATCCAAAATCCTTTCAAAACATACGTACACTGCACATCGAGTTCGCATGACCAGTTTGACCCGTCAATCAGGTGTTCTCTCACTCCAAAGGCGATGGGTAATTAACAGCAGCTTAGTCCGCGGCTGCCGGAGATTCGGATCCCTACAATCAATAAACCCCCGTCTATCCTAGGCTGGGGAAATCTGTAGTAAGCCTGACAAGCGCGCGCGTATTCCCATCTCAATGGGGTGACGAAAAACACCCTACACTCATGACTACTGAAAAGCTAGTGTAGTTTGAAACTCTTATTTTCAAGTTCTTTCTTTTATATGTTCTTTATCTTTGTATATAACTTTCATTATCTTTCTTTTATTATGGGATTTTGTGGGTGTAATCCGCTGAAAACCCTGAGAAGACAACACTCCTCCTACTAAGGACACCTAGAGGTTTAAAGGCTTGTTGCACGTGTTCAGTGCAATCGTGTTGCCTACGAAAGTGTGCTAATTAGATTTTTCTTTTTCTTCTTTCTTTCTTTAATAACTAGTTTGCTCGGGACGATCAAAGTTAAGTTTGGGGGTATTTGATTAGTCTAAAATATTGCATATTTGAATGAACATTTTCCCTATTATTGTTAAGTACTAAAAGGTCTTTATTGTAATTATAGAATATATGAAGGTTTATGTGTAAAAAGTTTATTATCATATGTTTCTATATTATAATTAACATAATGAGGGAAAATACATGCATATAATATTGATATGATGTCTTAGTAATTAAAATATGCATATCATGTCAAATATTTCTAACCATATTCTTAAGATTTAATATCATATAAAATGGTTAGGATAATATCTCAAAAATATACCAAATATTACTAACACTATGAATTGAGATATTGTGCAGATATTAGCTCAGGTATGGAATCAAGGAGATCCAGGTTAAATCAAGATGTCGAAATCGAATCTGCCAAAATATTGAAGCAAATCATGAGATCTAGCAACGGCAGAGACTCAGAGCATTATTTTCAGAATCTAGACATCTAGAGGATCTCCAAAAATGATGCCAAAACACCAGAAAAAATCCAAAAACCTAATTCCACAATTCTGCGGCGGAAGGCGGCAAAAGGTGACATTTGCGGCTGATCCGCGGCGGTTTGGTGGAGTTGGGATGTGCTATTTTGTAATATGGATCTTAATGGTATATATTCACTCAGGGCACCTAGGGTTTCTGGTTTTGGGACTATATATAGGACCGAGAGCTTCACATCAAAAATTATCAAACCGAAGATATCTAGAGGTCCAAGACGATCCACGCATCCGAGTCGATCATCAGCTGTTCATCTACTTCCAACAAGATAGAGATTGAGAGCAAAAATTAAGGTTCTTATACTCTACTTTAAAAGGATTTGTACATGATATAGTTGATTAATAAAGGTAGAGTTTTTATTAATCTTTTCGCAATTAATTTCTGCACTTACTTTTTGCATCTTACATTATGATCTCATTCTCCATCATTTCTTCTCCAACCATGCGTGAGTAATTCCTAGCTTACTAGAGTTCGTAGACTAGAGTAGATCAATGGATGATAAAATATTTTAACTCCTTTTATACATTTTAAAGTCTATAAATTTTAGCAAAATAAATGTTAACATCCTTATTGGACGCGCTACCAATTTATTGATAGTCTCGACCTCGATTTGAGATTAGATTAACACTTGTTTTGTTTGGGGCTAGACATGAATAAAGATCAATGCAAGGACAAGGGTTAAGAGTGGGAAAACCCTAGTTTGTTCCAAAAGAACCCTAATCTACATTCATCACTATCGATCTAGTTTTAAACTATTAAAAGATAAAAGGAGTTGTTTTTAATTAGTCATCCATTACTACTAAGTCCTATGAACCCTAAAAGCCTCTTCTTCATAAAATATACATCCGTATTAAAATAGATTTACAACCAATCAACCCATCTTTCAATCAACTCGTCTAAGGCAAGAAAAAGATTCACGTTTCCCTGCGGACGACCCGTACTCATCGCGGCTAGCTACTAGCGACACCTTCCTGATTGCGGTTACTTTATTTACAAACAAACACACTTTTAAGACATAGATCAATCAATTAACATGTCTTGATCGAAACCATAGATTGCAAAAGGTGTAGAATGTAGTCGAGTAAGTCGAGTAATATGCGAGTCATGATAATTGCAATCTTGGTTCGAGTCAAGTTGGTTCGAGTAGTTTTGGTTCGAGTTCACATTCGAGTTTAGATTCGAGTTAGGTTAGAGTTCGAGTTTGAGTTCAAGTTTAGATTCGAGTTTGGATTCGAGTTCATGTCTTTTTCATAGGAATTGATTTAAACTGTAAACTGTTAAAAATCTTATGTTCGGGAGAAATCGGCAACTGCTGCATATGAACGGCAGGATTTGTGTCTTTTTCCAACACAATTACCATTGATAACTCCGTTAAGTTGTCTAACCTGAATAGGCAAGCACTCACTTTCTCCAGCTCCTGGGACTTAAGAGAAATGATACCGCTTAAACCTATATTAATTCTAGAGTCCTTAAAATATAGTTTGCATATCTCGAGGGGGTTTTATGAAAAATACTTTAATATCGTTAAAAAATAAATCTCGATGGTGATTTATAATATTTAGGGTTTTTTGAACATGTATTTTAATTGTTGTGGTGTTTTGGTGAAACCTAGCTTTTTAAAAGTTTATGGTACTTTTGTGAAACTACTACTTTTGAAAACTTGGTTGTATTTTATTAAGAATTCTAACTTTTCATTTTAAAAAATTTAGTTTCATAGTATGTTTTTTATTGAAAATATGAATTCATAGTTTTATATAATTTTCCAAAAATTAGGTTTTTATTTAGAAAAGTTGTATTTTTTAAAAACCGTACTTTTATTTCCTTTCGAGACCGAATACTCCGTCAGGAGTTCTGCATCTCACTCTATTGTCCCAAGGATGTGCGATAATCCGCACCATCCATTAGCGGGTCCCATGATGAGAGTTGTAGAGGCGTAATTGTCAAGGATTACAAAATACCGATTAAAAGAAACCCGTTTTGAAAAGGTGGGGTATTTTAATGTAAAACATAATCTTTAACTTAGCCATACATTTAGAATACCATACTATGCAACCATAGTGTGCATGTGGGGTAGGTTGTTACCCCGTGAAGTTTTCCTAACAGTATTTTTTAACAATTATTGAAATGAGGGTTATACTAAATTTCATGGCATTTTAATGAAAAAGTTCGTTATATGTTTGTTTCACATGAAATTTTTATTAAACTAAAACTAAATGATGGGAAATAAGGTTAAGATTAGTATAGGATGTTAGTTTGATTTAATTTGCTTATCAAGTGGATTACAAAAATTATAAAGAAGATTATATCGGAGATAGCTCCACTTTTGTCGATTTGTTTTTAAAAAGTTGTTTTGAGGTGGAAAAGGATAGAGATGAAGGGACTTGCGGTTTTATGTGGTTAATAAGTGAACGAAGAAGCCCTCGGGGTCGTGGTTTTGTCGGAGATGCTCTGGTCGTCGAGTTTGGTTTGCTACTCTACTTGGGGGGCTTAACTCCATTTGGTACCAAGAGAGTTTGAGAGATTTTTTGCTTAAAATTTCAGAATGGGGAAGAGCTAGGCATGGGATGGTATTTATAGTGAAGAATTAGGGTTTGGGAATTAAAAATGTGGATTGAAAGAATTTAAATCGTGTTTAATGGTGAATTGAAGAGTCTTTGTCCGATTGCAGGAAAATCAAACAGTGCAGGGAAGTTAAAGCGAGCTGAAGGGGTGTGTATGCAAAGCACAGAGGAGATTGGAGCTACTTAACCATCGGCGCCGGCCATAAGCAAGAAATAGGCGGTCGTATTTGACCCAATCTCATCGAGATTCGTGCCACGTGTCAAGTTTGGTGTGTACACCTCATTGCGCCTATTTGATTTTTCTGAAACTTTTCATTTCTCCGTGTATTGCACGTGCAACTCTTGAGCTTCCGAAAAATTAAACGGAAAAATCAAAAAATAATTGAGTTTGATGGGAATCGAACGCATAGGCTATGTCACAGCAGTGTAGAAGCTTTACCAGTGAGCTACAAGTTGCTTCTTGCTTTTATTTAACAAAAATAACTTTTAACTTTTACACAGGCTGAAATACCCTTTTCTGTACAATAACAAGAAATTTCTGTAGAGGAAGTTCAGAGTCATTACACTATCTGAAATGATGGAGGGCTGCGGCTGGTTTTTGGCGAAAACCATTAACGTAATGAACTTGATATCATTGTAGGAACTCGAGTGACTTTGAAATGGAGTGGTTTAGGCTCCACATTTTAAAACTAGTAACATAAACTTTTGCTCAAGAGCGAACTCCCCATGAAGGGATCAAGGCTCTTCCCTCATAGAATAAGGTGCAGGATATTCCTAACTGAATACCTCTATACAAAGCAAAAGAATATGACAGTTGTTTTGAAGAAAACCGAGTAGTTTTAAAAATCGGTCCCGACAACATTAAATATGTTTGTTTTCCTTACATTAAAGATATAATGCAATCCCATCAAATATAGTTTCTAAGCCACACCAGAAACAACCAAAATAGCATGCTTTTACATGCCATTCGCATTCGCCACGGGGTCCCGGGTCTTCACCGTAAGGTTACTTAACTTACGGCAGGGCGGGGACAAGGCTAGCGCGGATGCAAAACATATAGAAGCATCTACTAATATATATATATATATATATATATATATATATTTATTAACATCGCAGGCAAATAAGAATTTTCACAGGCATGCGAACAACAATATGGAATAGCGGATAAACTTGGAGCCCCGCGTTTCATCTGAGCCGCAAATAAAACACGATGTTCCCCGGTCGTGTGGATAGCCCGTACAAAGTCGATCCTAGATCCCTACGAGTGCGGAAAGTCGCTTGCCAATTCTAGAAAATGGATAACACGCCCTCAATGAAATGAGTCGGTAACCCGTCGCTTTCTAGAATTCGGTAACTTGTGCACCCCTCTGCGGGTCGAATCCTATAACCCCTTGTCACGCCCTACTTTCCGGTGTACGGGCAGAGGATGCGACGAGGCCGCTACGTATTTACTCTGAAGTAAACACGCTAAGCGTATCTAAGCAATATAAAAGAAATATACACAAGAGACAAATATAATGAACAACAACTTTATTTATTAACATTCTTTTACAGTACATGGAAAAGTAAATACATGGAATGAAAAGCAATGCCTAAACAGTGGCATAACAGAAATGGAAAGTACTGAAATGAAATGTACAAGTGACTAGAGCTCCAGGTCGAAGGCTAGCTGATCCAAGTCCTCGCTGGTGGGCTCGATCTTCTGAAGTTCCAAATCACTTGACAACATTCCAAAGAAGAAAGAGAAGGAATGTCGTCAGCGAACAATCGCTCGGTAAGCCCCAAAGATGAGGGAGAAGTAGAATAGACAGAGAAAGAGTGTGTAACTTTTAAAGTGGTATAATATTGTTATAATGTTGTATTTAGTATTAACGATGTTGTTAGCGTAAGTTCAAGAGTGAATGTCAACCAATCTCAAGAGTGTTCTCGAACCTAACAGGCTGTAATCCAGGGGTAGGGAACCACGGGCCCGAATCAAATGTTAGTAACGGGACTTCAACCTAGTGTTGAAGTATTCCTAACTCAACAGGCTGTAATCCAGGAGCAAGGAAACACGGGCCCTCATGATAGCTTACTTGTGTTAGTAGACATGGATTTATGATCTAGGGGGACTCTTGAGATTCTGTTGGATTCACGCATGAATTACCCCAACACCCCGTATATTTATTGTATTGATAATAATGATTGTACTGATGGTATTGTATTGTATTGTATTATAGATTGTATAGATGGATGACTTGCCGAAACCATGATATCAGTAAATGGATATAACTGGAGAATCATGTAGATGGATGTATATCCATGGTTCGGTTCAGTCAAGTTGTATAGATTGATAGATTGAACAGACTGAATATATAGATTCATATTGAATTATTATATATGTACTTAATCATATTCAATTCAGATTGATTATATTGAGACTCAGTCTGAGTCAGACAATTAGAAAAGAAATTGAATCCTGAATTAAGTTTTGGTGTTATCGGTAACCGCTGCACATGGACGACAGGATTTGTGTCTTTTTCAAAGACGATTACCGTGTTGATAACACCGTTTGTTAAGTTGTCTACCTTAAATAAGCAAGCACCCATATCTCTGGCTCCCTGAGGCTCAAGAGACTGGTCCCGCTTAAACCTATCTTTACTAGGCTCCCATAATTTTGTATAATTTTAAAAATACACCTTAAGTATTTAATTATCATCTTTAGAGTTTTCATAGATATGGATTTTATATATGTAACATTTCTAGTGAGATAAACCTAATTTCATAATATATGGTATTTAATTGTAAAGTATTGAACTTGTATGGAATTGTATGGTATTTTCATGTAAAGTGATTCTTTTGATTTAGAAAAGATAGAATATTTATATTATATAAAAAATTAGATATTTTGATGATACATACATACATACATATATATATTAATTTAATTTTTTTGTTCTAGAAATCTCATTTTCTTAAGATATTTGTATTTTTAAATCTTTCGAGACCGAATGCTCCTTGCGGAGGTCTGCATATCGCACTACTAAGACCGAGGATGTGCGATAATCCGCACCATCCTGAACGGGTTCCCCAAATGGGTTATAGCGGCACATTGCAAAGATTTGTTAAAAATACATTTCTTATAGAAAAAGGTTTTAATAGTAAAAGGTATTTATGTGTAAAATTGCATTTTTCCGTATTCTATGTTCCCGAAAGGCATCGTGCTATATTTCATATGAGTGTTGTGAGGATGTAGGTCATTACCTCATGGTCTATTTAAAGGTATAGCAAGGAATTATGCTTTTTAATGCCGAAATTAAACTACATGGTATTTTTCTGAAAAAATGCGATAAAAATTACAATATGAATTCTTTTGCTATGAAACTTGTTCAATATGTTTTGTTAATGTTTAATAGTCATGATGTGCAAGTTTGGTATTGTTGTATATAAGAAAATTGAAACTTTTTAAAGAAAACCGAATCGGAAGTCGGATTAACTCCGCTTCCGTCAGATTTTAGAATTACGAGTTTTCATAATAGAAAAGATAAGAGGGAGGAGGGAATTATAAGCTAAAAAGAAATAGGGAAGATAGAGGAAGAGAGGGAAACACCGGTGCGTCGTTTCGTCGCCGGAAACTCCTCGTATCGCCATCGGAAGTTCACCGGAGTTTCGCCATTTACTAACTCCACTTGTACACTATTGAACTTAGAATTTTCTTGAGAGTTTTTTTGTATAGAATTCAGAGTGAGGAGGTGGAAAAGAGTGTGGGTATTTATAGGAGAATTTTAGGGTTAGGATTTGATAAAAAAAATTGCATTTAAATTGCATTAAAATGGAGATTAAAGGGATTTTATGGTCTCTGTAATTGTGCAGGGTTTTTAAACTATACAGGGGTTATGGGGAGACAAAACGACACAAGAGTCAAGAAGAGAAGAATCGAATCCGGGGTGAGTCGGCCGGCGGCGGCGGCCGATTCGGCCGATCCGCCGGCCGAGTCAGGCCGTACTTTCCCGCCACGTGTCCTATGTCTGTTGGTCTACCTCCTGGGCTCGTTTGTTTTATATGTGACTTTTGGTTTTTACGGGTTATGCACGTGTAGACTCTTGGGATTCTAAAAATTTAAAAGAAAACTAATTAAAAAATAATGTGGCTGATGGGATTTGAACTCTGGTGCTTTGGCTCAGCAGTGCAAGGTATTTACCAATGATCTACAAGCTCCTTCTTTCTATTAAAAAGCAAAACAAATTTATAACTTGTGCTCAGGCAAAAGTACTCCTTTCTGTATTTTTGGAAAAAAAAATTGTACAGAAAGTTTAGGGTTGTTACACCCCTACAAGTGCGGCGAGCAACCCGCCAATTCTAGAGTGAGGCGGCCCGGTCTCAACTCCATGAGATTGTCACCTGCTGCACTCTAGAACCCGGCTACTCGAGCACTTCTCCCGGGTTAATCCTAGTACAGAAATGAAATATATACAATGGTGACATCGACCGCATCCTGATCGAGCCCCAATAAAAGAATATACATTATACGGAAACAGTGGCCACATGTTGGAGCTGGTTCCGAACAAATGAATACACCAAAGTAAATCAAAATTGTACAAACAATGCACAAGGGGCTATCCGATACAACAATCTGACTAAACCATAACCAAGATATATATCCACAGAAATAAGTAACCGAAACAAGTGTGCAATCCCGTCTAATCGAGCGTATAGAAATTAGATGATATTCAACAACACATTCACACACACAAACGAAGTCACTACATTTGAATTCAACACACAAATAGCGCACATCCCAAATATACCAAGGGATCAAAACTAAGTGCACCAAACTTCCGAAAAATCGACTTCTAAGCTAATTCGGAAGTTCGAATCAAAATGAAACGTGCTTGAACCTTCACGGGGAGTTGGAGCACAAAATTAATATCCAAACGAGAGGCCTAGGGGGTACCCCACCACTGAGGCCACCTCGAGGTGGCCAGGGGAGTGGGGCAGACCTGAGACTGCCTATAGAGGCAGTCTCGGGTCCCTACCCCCAAGACCACCTCGTGGTGGTCTTGGGGAGTGGGCCCAGCCTTTTGGACCCCTTCGAGGTCTCCCCTGGGTGCCCACGCACCATCCCGCGGCTTCTCAGTTCAAACCGTGAGCCAGAGGGGTGTGCAAACATCTTAAAACTCAAAATTTCGGGACTGGTTTTTCGACAGTTTACGATGCCGGAAAATACGCGAATTCTAATGTTGTAACTATCTAGTTTAAGGTGTTTAGGAGGCTCTAATAACACTGTAGGGTTCCCTAGTGCTTGCGGCACAGCGGAAGCGGATGACGAACAAAAATTTCTAGCTAACACGAAAGAACCCCGAACTATAGATTTGATCCAAACACTTAAACTAGAAAACCAAGCATGCAAAGGTTAGAAATATTACCTTCGACGCGTGTCCACCCAATCGTGGAAGACCCCTCTAAGCTCCATGTATACCGTCCGGATCGAGATTGAGTGGCGACCACCCTTGCCGAAGATGATCTACATGAGAGAACCAATCCAAGCTCCGACTTCACCTAGTGAAGCGACTGACGCTCCAAATACGCTACGAATGGAGAGTAGGGATGTAGGAATATTTTCACTATTTTTTCTCTCTTTTTCTAAGCTCAAGTAAGCTTCTAAGATGAAAGAGGAGGAGGTGAAAAAGTGTAGCCATCACTAAAGAAATGGCTTAGTTTAAAATGTAGAAGGAAAAAACCAAGTGTAGAAAAGAATGGCTATTCTTTTTCTTTTTGCAACCATGAAAGAATAGTGAATCCAAATGATATTTACAATATTAAAACCATAGCCATGCCTCTCTACCATGCTTCTTTACACCTTATCCTCCACCTCATTTTTTATTTTCTTTTAAAGGAAAATCAATAAACGAAGTGTCCATCTTCTAGAACAAATTCCGTATAAATACGGAATACAACCCGTTCGAAATACATATACGCGTATTCGTATAAAAATACGAATAACCAAGAGAGAGAAAATAAATAGTGAACAATAATACTAGAATATATATTTAAAAAATATATATATTTAAAATATATATATATATATATATATATATATATATATATTATTAAATCAAAACCTGATTTAATCTGGCTTAATTCTAAACCGCTAGTATTATCAACCATCCGATTAAAGTTCGTATAGCCTATACACGTATTTAATCGGACACTCTGTATGTACCAATATACGTCATCTATATCATATCGCCTGAACCGGAAAAACTCTCTGTGTGGGACTCTAAAGACTCTACAATACGTTAGCAGTGATTTACTGGATAAATCCAAAAACCACAAGCACATCAGCGGCACTAGCTGTACGTAACGGCTACCCAGGTATCAGTCGAAAGGGAGGTTGACAATCAAGTTCGTCCGTACCCTACTAAGCCTGAATGTGGCAATCTCCGTATAGTCCGGTCTTTTCGTCTAAGAGTATCGTAAATCGGGTCTAGGGGTGGAAACGTCTAATAACCCGATAAGTCGTGTCGGAGTCAAGCTCATCACCAACCGAGAAACTACTGAACTCATATCAGTAAATCTCATCCACCGGGGCTAAGGATTTAGGGTGATAGCCGACCGAACACAGCACAATATCGACTCCTAATACCAGGAGAGACGAATTCTCAACAATCGCTCACTGCTTCCATGTGGCTCGAGACTGTACCCAACTAAAATCTGTTTGCATGACTCTTTTAAGCCGTGGTAGGGTAGTAATCAAAGTACAGTGGGAATTCACACGAGATAAATGACGATCTCAGGTCAAAAGACTAACCTGTACTAATGCCGCTCGAGAACTTCCATATGATAATAAATATAATACCATCTAGAAATTCTCGGCAAGTCCGTCCAGTGTACTCACCTCCAGTGAGCACTTGTATTCTATCTTAGGTGATATAACACCAATGGCTTGTGAGACCGGACACCGTCGGGGTCTCGAAACGTATACACCAATCTACTTCGGAATATCGATACCCAGTCTCGATACTCGCATGACTAGGGACATTTAAGGACGTGCTTATGGGCAACCTAGCTCTCATGTATATGATCGCTATCATAATACTGGTAGTCAAGCAAGAATCCTACGGGCTTCATCATTATATATTAGCGACACATAATAACAAGTAAAACGTGTACACATCAATGATAAAGACAAACCAGATAGCATACTATCATTTCGAGTAAGATTGTTCTACCTGTATAGGTTCTTCCTCAATTATCATAATCGCGTGCCTGCAATTACAATAATTGCCTTAAGGGCACCATATCCAACAGATGTGACCCCAGAGTTAGCCGATTGATGTAGTTTTATCCTAAATTATCCATCTTAATATCATTATATCAGCTCAATTTTCTTCAAATATCCATTCAATTTTAAATTGAGGTTTCTTCTCCAAATCTTCAAACCTGAAGTCTTGTTCTTCAAATTATGGCAAATTGCCCACTAAACGACACTAGGAGTATTGTTAATGCATCTAAAGTATCCATAAGTTTATTAAAACAAGAGGTTAATTTAGTCTTTTTTAATAAATAACTGTAATGGTTTCTATGTAACGAAATAAAAGTTCGGGGAATTTTTTTTATGATGAGTTTAAATTACAGGATATTAGGATGGTTTTGGAAAAGTCGAGTAACCATAGGATGTTTGTTGAGAAGACCCTGTTTTGGAACGAAGTTAAGTTTCCTAAATTGTGGTTTCATAAAGTTAAAAAGAGTTAAGTCTAAAATCCTATCTTTGCCACGATTGGAGTTCATTTTGGAGTTTAGATAACTACAATTTTATTATTTTTGAAAGTGAGAGGGCTCCGATCTAAAGTCCAATTTGATAAAAAATTTAGTTAACACCATTTTTGGCGTGCACGGCCGGCTGAGAGAGAGAGAGTGAGTGACTCAAAAAAGAAGAGAGAGAAAAAAACTTCATCCCATTTCTGCGCTATCTGATGATGTGGCTTCAGACCTCTTCTGACAGTGAAGCAAGTCCCAGTTTGTAATCTCACTTTACCCTTTCCTTTCCTTTTATTCTTGGCTACCATTCCACCATTCCACAAATCTTTGTGTCTGGGTCTTGAGTGAGGATTTCTTCTTGTCCTTTTGCTTTCTTTAAGCAACAAAAAACTGACCCAAGATTTGTGTTCAAACTCTTTGCAGCATTTTAGGGTGGTGGGATCTTTGAGTCTTGATTGAATGAGGTATGACAATGATCCAATACTTGTTTCTTATTCACTTCCTTAAAATTTGTAAATTTTGTAAAAATTAAACATATTTTAGTTATCTTAGGATCTTTGAGATTGTCGATCTGGAGCAAACCCATTAATGGATTGATGGTTTTGATATATAGAAATGTCCATTTCTTTGTCATTTTGCTTTTGAAACATTATAATTTTCTTTCTGGTAAACCCATCAAAGGGCTTCAATGGGTTCTTGATTAAGTATCCATAAATGTGAGAATTTGTCCTTTGATTTTGGTTCTGTGACAAAGCTAGCTAGGCTTGTGTATTTTTATTTTATTTATATTTAATTTTGTTGGTCCTAAAATTCCTCTTAGTTTTGTTGTCCTGGAATCTGGATATTGTTGGTTTACTTGTTTTTTAAAATTTTAAATTCCCTTCTACTTTTGCTTATTAAGAAATATTTGATCTTGGTCTGTTTTATATCTTCTAAGTCTCACCCATTTAATTTCTAGACTCTATACAAATCACAATGTTTTGTTATATCCAGAAAAACAAATCAAGGCATCGACGATTCATCATAAGAATGAGGGACTTCCCATCTTGCTGTGGTGAAAGCGGAGTTCAAATCGCCGACGCCTCCTCATCTTCATCTTCCACTTCATCGAAAACCACACAAAATCTAGTCACTTGCCTTTACCAAACACAAGCCGGCTCTCGTTCTTGTATCATCAACATCACATGGTCCAAAACCCTAATGGGGCAGTCCCTCACCATCTCAATCGGCGATTCAAGTTCAAGCAATCAATCCCTTGGAAAATTGGAGATAAAGCCGTGGCTGTTCTCCAAAAAGAAAGGGTCCAAGAGCCTGGACTCTGAAAATACAAAAATAGAGGTCTTATGGGATCTCTCTAATGCGAAGTTTGGATCCGGGCCCGAACCATCGGAGAGTTTCTACGTCGCAATTCTCTTTGATCTTGAAATGGTTCTCCTTCTTGGGGATTTAGAAAAAGAGGCATATCGAAAAACAAATGCAAGCTCGCCTTTTACAAATGCTAGGTTCATATCCAAGAGAGAGCACTTATTCGGCAAAAAAGTATTTTGTACCATGGCACAATTTTGCAATACTGGGCGCGTTCATGATGTTGAGATCAAGTGTGATACATTTGGGCTTAAGGACCCTTGCCTTGAGATCCGGATTGATAGGAAAAGGGTGATGCAAGTGAAGAGGTTAATGTGGAAATTCCGTGGGAATCAAACATTTCTTGTGGATGGAATTCCGGTGGAATTGTTTTGGGATGTTCATAATTGGCTCTTTGATGCACCAATTGGGAGCGCAGTGTTCATGTTTCAGAGTTGTGTTTCAGGTGACAAGTTGTCGAATTGGACTTCTTGCTCGCAGGTTCTCGGGGAAACCCAGTTACGAGGTTTTGGATTTTCGTTGATTTTGTATGCTTGGAAGAATGAGTAAAGTGCATGTAAGGTTGAAGGATGGTTCATTGCACCTTTTGATGAATTTATCTTTGATTGCTAACAAAATATATTGATGAGCGATTGGATTTTTACGTAGTGTGTGGAGTTCCCAGTAGTTTTCCATGTGTGCTCGTTTATGTGATTTTGATATATTTTTTTTGTTGTGTTGTTTTGTTCAACAGTTTAGAAGAATGAAGACAGACAAGAATGGTTTTTCATACTAAGCCATTGAGAACCGTACAAGATCGAAAAAATCATTATTTGTAATTTCGTTCGGTTTTGTATGTTTTGAAGAAGTGTACAAGCCATGCCACCAAATTTCTTAATATTTGATTTGTTCTTCTGCATTGTACATGAGAATCCTATCAAACTTACACTATTTCCTTGTTGATGCTGCATATGCATTTTTAAGATAATCGAGTGCAGCATTAATTTTTTTTAGCATGTTCTTCTTTATGTTTCGTTATAGGAAGTTTCTTTATTTGTTGCATTGGCTTGAGATTTAGGTTCAACTTTCCTTGCAAACTAATACTGATTACCAAGTTTCTTGCTTTTCTTGAAGTAATAGTAATAACTGATTCTGTTATCTTAACTTCATTTTAAGAAGTGTTAAATTTCAGTTTCCATTATGCTGTGTATTATTATGGGTTATATAATTAAACTTCAACTTTAATCAAGACCCTAAAAGTAAAGTTTATTTGATGCAAAGAATCAAATCTACAACTTGTTTATTAAATCAAAGGCAGATCCGAGGCCACTGATCTTTGGAGTATTAATACGAAAAAGTAGTCTCAAAATTGATGGTGAACCAAATATTACTGGTGGTTCTAATCATTTTTCCTTCTCTCTGCTGCAGTGAAAATTATTGAAGGCAGAATGAGGGATTTAGTTTAATAAAGTGCTCGCCTTCTCGTCGTTGTACCCTAATCCGGGTGCGAAATTTGGCAGGTTAGCTAAATATGATCTTCTTTATATAATTAATTCATTTATATTTTATCTGTGTCATCTGTCTTCCTGAAACTATCATAACTTATATTCCCACTAAATTTTCATTATCCTTTTCCTATTTATGTTGCTCTATAAGTGAAAATCTGTAAGAAAAATTGTTAAGGACATGCACATGAAAATAAGGAAAAAAGAGGAAGAGGCACTTGGTAAAGGATGCCATCTTTATATTCATTACTTATGGCTAGCTAGTTTTCAAGGGGAAGCATTGTGCAAGCATGAACGCCGTAGATATTCATTAAAACTTATGTTTATGGTTCAAGTTTGTTACGCATATTAGTACATTATATACAGTCTAATGAGCTAAATGCTCCTACCTAAAGGTAACTTTAGTTAAATCTAAAATTTCAATTTAGGTTTTCTTGTATCTGCAAAAAATTTCTAAAAGATATCAACTTGTTGTCATGCTTAACTTTGTCCTTAGAGGAAATATTTTCTTTTGTGAAGCTTGCATATATGATATCTCTCTACAGTTTTCATTCACATCTCCCTAAATATAGAAATATTTGACTGTGGGGTGTAGGAATATGTTCTTTGAATTATTCATTTACTATCTAAATTCATAATACATGCAAGCTTCATTTAAAATATGTATTCGATTTTTTTTTTCATTTTTGGGGTTCAAATTATAGTGAAGAATGAAGGTGTTCTTCATTGTGATCTTCTTAGTTTCGGATTATAATTATATCTACCTCCCTCCATTATATACCTTTCTAAACCAGAAGATTGCTACTAATAAATAATAATACAAAATGCTTCCGCGAGATTTGGTCCTGCTACAAATAGCATCTGATAAGATGTTGAAGATACAATGAATTGAAATTTGTCGCCAAGAAAATTGATGGTAGGAGAAACTTTGGGTTATTGTAAAGGGAAGGTGAGATTTCTGTTATATTTGATAGATATCCTTCAATGCTCTCCCCATGAATGTGGCGGAAATTTGCCAAACCTCATAAAAATTATCTTGTCTCATCTGTCGTATAATTTTATGTGATATTCTAACCTTTTTCTAATTGATTGTCATCAATCATTGATCTTGTGTATTTTTCCATTTCATCCCCACACCGATGTGATAATTTGTTAGTTCATAGTTCCATTCGAGGTTTATCGTTCGGTGATGACTGATCATTCTTAGGAGCCTCAAATTGATTAGTGTTTTTTTCCCGCTAGTTATGCTAATGCGAAGATAAAGAGAACAAACAAAAGCATTAATAAGTATTGATGAAGTAGCAGCAAGATGGCCTTCTATGAGACTGGGATTGAAGGTTGATCATGCTTGGTAGGAGTTTCAATTGTGTTAGATTCCTCAACTCTCAGCTAGTTATTCAATTATTGTGAAGAAAATGTTCGAAACAATAAAAACATCAAAATACAGGACAAGTAATATATCTCCTCTTTTTCTTAAAAACAAAATTTACAATTTTTTACTGCCAACCAAAAAGATATGAACATATATTGTATACTTCCCTCAATTTTATTCATGACCGTGAGATAATGAAGCACCGGGCATTTTAGGAAGTTGGATCCTTAGTTGCAGAAACCTTGGGGCGTATGTCATTCAAAACTGAATCTCGACTCTCATAAAACATAATCTCGATTCAATTTCGAAACTCTTCGGATGGATTATTGTCTCAACAACTTATTGGCTTTTAATGAAATATTAGACTTATAACTTAATGAATTATTATAGATCTTGTAATTAATCAATTTATGGCGCAATTTTATAATTTTATGGCCTTATATACACACACAGGGGCGGACCTATTCAAGGGCAGGTGGGGCCATGGCCCCACCCTATTTTTCGAAATATAGGGAGGTACCCTGCGGTCCCTGCCCTCATCTTGATCTCAATCAGAGAAAAAAAATACGCCTCCTCGTCTCTGGAAAAAATCCGCATCTCTTCTTTAAACCCTAGCCTTATGACCATCATCTCGATCCAAAAGCCAGCGCATCATCTCTAAAAATCCTTGCCTCTCAGAATCTCGGTCTCATCTCTAAAACCCTCGTCTGAGCCTCATCCTCTTCGTCGGCATCCTCACGGTTGCGGCTTCATCTTGCCCCGCTTAGTCGCAAGTCGTACTCTTCTTCATCAGTCATCTCATCCTCTTCGTGAACAGTCACCTCATCATCACTAAAACCCTAGAATCTTGTTGGTTCAAAATTTTTATGGTATTTTTCTTTTAACCCAAATCCTAGATTTCAATTATTTGTTTTTTTAATAAATAGCGTGATTTTGTTACTTGGTTTCAATTACTTGATTTTGAATGAATAGCTTGTTAAAAAAATTATGAATGATGAACTTGATTTTGTTAATAGCTGTAAGATAACTTGATTTAGACTTGATTTTTGTTAAAAAAATTGGGAGTGATTAACTTGGACCTTGGCCCCACCCTTTGAAAATTTCTGGATCCGCTACTATATCTATATATATATATATATATATATATATATATATATATATATATATAGCTCCCCCAACGCTCCAAAAATAATATTTTTTTAGGTTTTGGTGATTCCCCGACCCCCCTCTGCTTCTGCTCCTGCTTCATGCAACTATGGTTGGATCTAAAGAGAATGTGAGCTAATGTGGAGATTGTTTTAAAATGTCTTGTATTCCTTTGGTTCACGATTTGAGTTTTTGACAATGCCTAGGATTAGACACATATCACAAACCCCATTATTTTCTTTTGATTGTTCTTTTGGGCTTAGATATGTTATAAGGTATTGTTGTATCAACTCAAATAATTAATAATGTAAGGTACTATTAGTTTGTATCAATCATATGCTTTTTATCACCTTTAGTGCACATGCTTTCGATGCACCATAGAATGGCTGAGGATGTAAAAGTAAATATTAATGGAGTTCATGATGTTACATTAAATGGAGTATATTTCAATAGTTCTGGGACAATTGACACTTATAATCTTATAATCATATGAGTGTTGTAAGGATTATGTATCTATGCGCAGCACAGGGTATCCGTCGGATGTTTTTTTTCCAATCTACCCTAAAACAAAGGTCTTGGATTTCCGTTACACATAAATACGTAATCCCAACAACAAGTGGTATCAGATCGTCAAGTTCGCGTTTTGGAGTCGATTGGGGAGATAACGTCTACAAATTACGAAATTGAAAAGTTCGATGGGCACAATAAATTTAGTCTATGGAAATTGAAGATGACGGTGTTTCTGAAACAACAAGGTGTGCATAAGATCGTCTTTGCAATAGACAGAGTTCCGGTGACGACCACGGTACCGAAAAGTGTAAAGATGGAGGACAAAACTCATAGTTCGATCCAGCTTTCAATGGCCGATAAGATTCTTTGCAAAGTGGCACAAAAGACGACAACGACAGAATTGTAGAACAAGTTGGAGTCCATTTATATGAAGAAATTTTTTACTAACCGGTTCTATCTAAAGCAGTTTGGGAAGCGCGTAGAGGTTCTTCGCTTTGGATTATACGGAGAGTTCGCTTCGCAAGGATTCACAGGATCGTGCAGATCGAAGAGGATCGTGCATCAGTACACCGTACACCACGTTAGAAGATCCTCGGTCAAATGGCATTGCAATACGGATGGTTCGGACAATTTGGAAGAATATAACTTTACGACTTACGGCTGGGTTTTCGAGAAAGTTTCGGGGCTGGAGCTCTATCTACTATCGAGTACATCATTGATCGATCACCATCGACGGCGGTAGAAATGAGAATTCCCGAGGGGTTATGGATTGGAGGGGCTGGGAATTGCTCAGGACTTCGTGGAATTTGATGCATCGAGGAGCCGAGGGTCGAGAGATATTCTCTTGTCGGCTTTGGAGGTGAAGCAAAAGAGTACGGGTCGTGGTGTTCTGGGACCCAGAGTGGAGTATTCAGCCGAGTGACATTCATCGAGTCTACGATATTTCAAAGAAGACACTCTGTCAGATGGTGAACGAAGACCAGGTATGCCTTTAAGAGAGGTGGAGTTCGAAGTTCCAGTCCAGGTTACGAGAGATGAGGTGGTCGGTATTCCGATTCAGGTGGAGAGTCCAGTAGAGCCAGTGGTGCAGAGGCCGATGACAGTTCGACGCACAGAAATGGCTAGGGACAAGTCTCCAAGGCAAGAGAATCGGGAGTTCAGTAGAAAGTCTGCACGTTTGATTCGTGGCATGAAGAGTGTCATGAATGGGGAGTTGCGTTGGTTGCAACAAAGTATCGAGCAGGTTCTAGCTTGGTATGGGATGAAGACTTGGCCCGTGCCTTTAAGGCATACTTCAAGCTTTCGTTGATGTTATCACCAGGGCCAGATGCAGACAGAGATCACGTGTCTTTAGTGTCATATACGAGTGTAGAGGTTGGTATGGTATGCACGCGACCGAGTATTGCACAGGCAGGAGATGTTGAGCTATTCCGAGCGGAGAGCATTGACAAACTCTGTAGTAGATCCTGAGATACTTGAGAGATAGTAAAGGATTTGGCTCGTTATTCTGCGGAGGCAGTGTTATAGGTGTATCGTGACGGCGTATGGTGATAGGAGCAGATGGAGGTCGATGATGGGTTACATATTAGTCACTGATGTAGTGCCAAAGAGATCGACGTTTTACTCCGGTACCGCAGTATCAACGATGGATGCAAAATTGACAACCGTTTTGAAGACGGTTAGAGAGACCATCTAATTGCTGAGATTGTTGGGTTTGGGAGAACCAGAGAAGGTGAGAGCGTTTTTCTTAGAGGCCAAGAAAGTGATCTCTTACGAAAATTGGTACCCTAGAGGATCCAACAGACGTGTTTCTGAGCTGGTTCCGGTGTAACTTTTAGTTTTGCGTAGTAGATTGTTGAGGCGCCTTCGGGCACAAGGCAACGAGAACGGAGTTCTAAAGTGTTGAAAAGGTGAAAAGATTATGGCGAATTTGAATCAAGGTGGAGCAACTAAAACGAAACTATTAGATTTGAATCAAGGTGAATCAAAAGGGAGATTGTTAAATTCGATTTAAATTCGGATTAGTTAGGATTTAAATCTAATTTCTTTAATTTAGATTTAAATCTAATCTCTAGAATAAATTCGTATTTATCTCTAGTTTTGGATTTATCTATTAGTATCTATTTATCCTATAAATAGAAGACTTTCTCTAAGGTTTTTGAAGTATCCATAATTCTCTAATAATTTAGGGTTTGATTAGAGTGAGAGAGGGCGGCCAAGCGCGGTCGTGAGATGGAGAGGTTTTGTAAGAGGGCATTTCTTTATAAATGAGGGTTTATAGTCGGTGTAATCTTTTGTAATTCTTTCTCATAGTGGAAATTCTTGTCGCGTTTGTAGGATTAGGTGCTAGTTGCGCCGAATGTGGGTAAATCTTGTGTGTTGTTGATGTGTTTTTTCGTATGATTTGGTATCCGTCAGATTTTTTTTCAATCTAACCTAAAACAAAGGTTTTGGATTTTCGCTGCGCATATATACGTGATCCTTACAACAATGAAGACACAAAAAATCATCCAATCATGAACTGTTGGGCTTTGGCTAATAGATGTCATGGTCTTGTTCTTCATAAATATTAGGGTAAATTGTCACAACACCCCAAACATTTTTTCCCGCTGACAAAAGCCCTTGGACCCGATGCAGTTGTCAAAAAACCTGCGGAAAATTTTCCTGTAGTATCTATATAGTTGCCTGCTATATCTAATAAGCTTATACATATCATAGGCAACTGCATAGATATCACATAATAACTAGATATAGCATGCAACTACATAGATATCGCAGATAGGTTTTTTTTAGAACTGAAAACTTTTTCATAGGGTTTTTGACATGCACCTCGGGGACGGGTTTTTGTCAGTGGGAAAATGTGCTTAGGGGTTTTTGACAATTTACCCTAAATATTATTGCTATATTGAAAAATGAAGGAAAAGATACATAAGTAATCTATCTTGTACAATGGGATAGATTGATGTCTTCTTTGAACCTAATGTTATTGATACATGCTGTTGCTTAGGGGATTCAATCATCCAAAAAATATACCATATTTGTTTAATCAATCATTACTTGTGTCTTAGCTTTTTTCCTTTGTGTTTTTCCCCTTTATAATTCCTATGTCTGTTTTTCCATACATATCACAAGATTTTCTGGAGCAGATAATGTTGATATTGTGGAGTTTCTTCCTGGGAGTTGATCTTGATATTAACCCAACCATTATTGTTTACCCATGATTTAGTCTCTACATGAGTTAGTGTATGACACTAACTCACCCGTGGTTGCTATTCTCACCACTTGATTCATTCTTCACTTGCTTCATTCCATGAGAGCTTTCTTCATTTTCTTCCTCATCTCCAAAAAGCTTTCTAGCTTCATGAGAGGTGAAGAAATATTGTGAGAAAAATAGATCTAAAGTGAGCAAAATTTCTACTTCATCAACCTCTTCTCTACTAGCCATTTAGATTGGATTGTTTCTTCACCAAGTTCATCACTCAGTGAAGAGGTAGCTTGAGTTAGTGTCTTCTCGACGTAGACCATCTTCGGCCTTGAAGACTTCAAGCATGCTTGTTCATTTCACCTTGTGGAGCCTCACTAGAGTCCGGGAGATCACTACTAGGAGCGAAGGGACTACTACACGGAGCTATTGAAGTGAAGGACCGGTTTACAAAGGTTGTATTTCTTGTTCACTTAGTTGTAAAGATGTTTACATACTCGTTCGTCTAATTCTCTAGTTTAGATTCTAGCGTTAGGATTCTTTAGTGCGCCATTTTTTTAAAAATGGCATGGACGATACCTCCCGAAACCCAGCGGCCGTCTAGGGAACCCTGCAGTGGTATCAAAGCCATGCTAGAGAATTAGACGATGCTGTAGGATTACGAAACCGAAATAACTCTAAAACACCAGATACTAAAATCTAGTTTCTGTCGAGTTTTTCAAAGCCTCTAAAATTTTTTTTAGCAACTGCAGAATGTTATATAAGATGTAACATGAACACAGTAGAAATTCGAACCCTCCCCACCTGTTTTTGGCCGGCCACATGAGCAAAATATCCGAGCAGGCCGGTTCCTCTGGGGCATTTGGACTTCAAATTTTTCTGTGTTCCAGTCTTTGGGTTTTGATATTTCAGGTGTTGCTTGTTTTTGTTAAAATTGCATGTGATGTTAACTTTCTGCAAAAGCAATTCGGAGTGTTTCGTAATCGTAATTCTAACATCTTTTCGGGTTATTTAGACGACGTTAAAAAGTTCGAACGGATATCAATAATCCATTTTTTCCCTCGTTGGAAATTTTTCAAGAGTTGGATTTTTTCCGTGTTTAAAATCTTCAGAAAATCATGCAAGCGATTCTGTGGACCCACTAGAAGAACAAAACCCTAACTCGATTCTATGACCGTCGGAACCGCCATCAAACCCTAGGGTTTGTGGTAGTTCCGTGACGCCACAGGTGAGGCAAGGGTTGACCTTTCTACGGTTGGTTCATAGGTGCTGTGGTATGTTCTGGGTACTTTTTGAACTCTGTTCAAGTGTTGAGCTCTTTGGGAAATTTTGGGTGTTTGTTTATTCGATCGAAAAGTTTAACACCGTCTAGCTATCTGTGATTGTGATATAATATTTGGAATCCACAATAATTAGTTATGTGATAACTAGTTTGAATTTTATAAATCTAGCAGTTCAGTCTCATTTGATCGGTTGCCACGGAATTTTGATGTGGATCAAAAGTCCGTCGCAATTACGTAGTGTACGCGGATACTCGCAGGGTAACCTTACTAGATAGCCATGTCCCATAGCCTCGATCAAGTTACTGTAGGAGAACCCCGTCGCCAAAAACATCCGTTCGGGTGCCCGCAGCCGCGGTGTTCCGTCTTAGTGCACTTCATCGACGGCATCGGGGGTACGGCCGTCTACTGAAGTTTCCGACGAGCATTCGATCAGGTTATTGGGAATCTTGTTGAATTACCCGATCGGTTATTGGAAAGTGTTTTCAATATCGAGACTAAAATGCGGGGTTCATAATTGTTAGGCATAAGATGTCTAAGGAATTCATTTGGTAAGGCATGAAATCCAAACTATGTGATACATTGGGTTTATGATGTCTAAGTAGGTTGCGGATTCCAATTGTTTTAGTTTTTCACTTTCTTTTCTGCGACCGTAAGTGTAATATATGGTGTATCGCCGGTTTCGTTGCTATATGTCAACGACAATTGGGATACACATATTTACTTACGTTGATGACATGTGATGTTACGTGTTGCTGTGATATGTTATATTGGATCGTCGTGTTTTGAATAACCAGGTTTTTTTATGTGATATGAGAGTTTTTCTTTTTCATTCATGTAAAAACTTGTATGTAATATTCTTTTATTGGGGCACTTCCGGGTTGAGGATGATGTCACCATTGATGTATATTATTTACTTTTCCGCATTAGGATAGACCCAAAGAGGAGATCACAAGTAACCGGGTTTTAGGGTCCAGTGGGAGACCATCTCAAGGAGTTTAGACCGGGTCTCCTAACTCTAGAATTGGTAGGGTTGCTTGCCGCTCTCGTAGGGGTCTAGAGATGTGGGTTTCGCTATTCATCGCGACCGTAGAATCCGCGTTTTTTATTGGTTTAATTAAAACACGGAATTCCTAGAATATCCAATATTTCATATGTGTTCTTCTGCTGCTGATATTCTGTGATGTGATCATTTGTTATTCTGAGACGAATGCTTATATTATATATATGATATATAATAAATATTGCTGCTTTCGTTTCTTCTGTGATGCTTAGGAAGCATAAAATTGATAGGACTTCATTAGTGAGATTAATGAAAGAAAAAAAACCTAAAAATGTTGGAGAAACTTGTTTTAAAAATGGTAGCTCTAGTTCTTGTTTTGCATAGCGATATTCCTTGTAGAATATCCAGCACCTTATTCGATAAGGAAAGAGCCGAGATCCCTTCACCGGGAGTGATCTCTTTAGTGAAACTAGCAGATGCTACAACCCACTCGGTTTGTCTTTTGATTGCCTTTTTAGTTCATGCTTTGCATAGTGGTATTTGTGAAATATCCTGCACCTCATTCGATGAGGAAAGAGCCGAGATCCCTTCACTGGGAGTGACCTGATTGATCTCAAAAACTATCTAGTAACCGCAATCAAGAACGGCGTCGCTTGTTAGCTAGCCGGTGAGTACGGGTCGGTCCACAGGGATTTTGTGAATTTCCTAATCGCTCTAACGAGTTAATTCCGATGGGAGCCGGATTGATTATTGATTAAATCTAAAAACTGAATTAATCTAGATCTAAATCTTGCTAGGGTTAGGTCTAGGTTAAGTTTGGAAAGTCTATAAATCTCACCGCTTTCTATACCCATATGAAGATCTAATTAGGTATTATGGTAAATATTAATAAAAGGGATTAGGATGATTGGGAAGATTGTTCTTCCTCTAGATCCTTGTCCTTCCTTTCTTAATCTTTACCCTAACCTCCATAGAAAACCTTAAAATCCGGGCCTTTAGACTACGGTATCACCGCTACCTTGTGGGTAGAGTGCCGTAGGGAGCGGAATAAGAAGGTATGCATGGAGTCCTATGAAAATATATGACGGGCAAGAAAGGGGATAAGAGATCTTCGTCTCTCAAACCTTCCCCAGATCCAACCCTAACAAGCGAGGAGACTACTCACTCATTAGAGAATTAAAATACATTTATCTAGGGCAGAGAATAAAAATTACCTAGGGCAAGAATTGAAATCTAAACTAGAGCACTTAAATAAATCTACTCACAGATGGCTCTCTCCAAACATTAACGCAGGTTGTCAGATCTGAATTCATAAATTGAAAAGAGGCACCGATGCTCTCCATAAAAAAATCTGAAATTTATTAATGAAGGGAGGCATGAAAAGAATACAATGATTTGGGCTTCTATTTATAGGAGATAGAAACCCTAGGTTACAATTGATTCGCATGTCTACATTTACCAAAATATCCTTAGGAAGACCTAGTCAAAGTAGACTTCCAAGCTTTTGGTAAAATTTTATGTCTGGAAATTTTGGAACTGATTCTGGGCTTCTTGGGCTTTTTATTTCTTTGGATCTTTATTCAATTTGGCTTCTCTATTTCTTCCAGATCTCCAGTGAACAATTGCAGCGGACTTTTAACCGTTTACTTTGTAATCTTGGACCTTGCGTTGCCTTATATTGATCTTTTGTGTAGGCTTGATTAAGATCCTTCTATTTGTTGGTTTTTTGTGTCGTCTTTTGTCTTTTTCACTGTTTTCGCTCCAAGAACCTGTACCCTGTAATATGTAGCAGACATGCGTCAAAAGCACATGTTTATTTGTAAAAAGAATAAGAATGGGGAATATAACAATACAATATTATGGTGTGAACATGACCTCTTTAGCAAAACTAGCAAAAGCCTAAAAAACACTCCTTTTCAAAGCCTCTAAAATTTTTTTTAGAGTTGGATTTTTTCCGTGTTTAAAATCTTAGAAAATCATGCAAGCGATTCTGTGGACCCTCTAGAAGAACGAAACCCTAACTCGATTCTGTGGCCGTCGGAACCCCCATCAAACCCTAGGGTTTGTTGTAGTTCCGCGGCGCCACAGGTGAGGCAAGGGTTGACTCTTCTACGGTTGGTCCATAGGTGCTGTGGCATGTTCTTGGTACTTTTTGAACTCCGCTCAAGTGTTGAGCTCTTTGAGAAATTTTGGGTGTTTGTTTATTCGATCGAAAAGTTTAACATCGTCTAGCTATCTGTGATTGTGATACAATATTTAGAATCCACAATAATTAGTTATGTGATATCTAGTTTGAATTTTATAAATCTAGCAGTTTAGTCTCATTTGATCGGTTACCACGGAATTTTGATGTGGATCAAAAGTCCGTCGCAATTACATAGTGTACGTGGATACTCGCCGGGTAACCTTACTAGATAGCCACGCCCCATAGCTCCGACCAAGTGATTGTAGGAGAACCCCGTCGCCAAAAGCATCCGTTCGGATGCTCGCGGCCGTGGTGTTCCGTCTTAGTGCACTTCGTCGACGGAATAGGGGGTGTGGCCGTCTACTGAAGTTTCCGACAAGCATTCGATCAGGTTATCGGGAATCTTGTTGAATTACCCGACTGGTTATTGGAAAGTGTTTTCAATATCGAGACTAAAATGCGGGGTTTATAATTGTTAGGCATGAGATGTCTAAGGAATTCATTTGGTAAGGCATGAAATCTAAAGTATGTGATACATTGGGTTTATGATGTCTAAGTAGGTTGCGGATTCCAATTGTTGTAGTTTTTCACTTTCTTTTCTGCGACCGTAAGTGTAATATGTGGTGTATCGCCGTTTTTGTTGCTATATGTCAATGACAATTGGGATACGCATATTTACTTACGTTGATAACATGTGATGTTATGTGTTGCTGTGATATGTTATATTGGATCGTCGTGTTTTGAATTGCCGGGGTTTTGTATGTGAGATGAGAGTTTTTCTTTTTCATTCATGTAAAAACTTGTATGTAATATTCTTTTATTGGGGCACTTCCGGGTTGAGGATGATGTCACCATTGATGTATATTATTTACTTTTCTGCATTATGATAGACCCAAGGAGGAGAGCACACGTAACCGGGTTCTAGGGTCCAGTGGGAGACCATCTCAAGGAGTTGAGACCGGGTCTCCTAACTCTAGAATTGGTAGGATTGCTTGCCGCTCTCGTAGGGGTCTAGGGATGTGGGTTTGGCTATTCATCGCGACCGTGGAATCCGCGTTTTTTATTGGCTTAATTAAAACACGGAATTCATAGAATATCCAATATTTCATATGTGTTCTTCTGCTGCTGATATTCTGTGATGTGATTACTTGTTATTCTAAGACGAATGCTTATATTATATATATGATATATAATAAATATTGCCGCTTTTGTAAGTCTATGTCGCTCACCCCGTAAGCTGGCGATTAGGCGGAACAAGTAAAAATCAAAACTTTCTTACAAAAGCAACATAGACTAAGCTAAGGATCTTGGCCAAACCATGTCTAATGAACTACAAGAGGTTTAATCTACTGTGATAGAATGATTATACCTCATGATACCGGTCCTTCGGTTCTTCTCCACTGTCCTCCTCGTCAACGTGAGCTCCGAGGATCGATCCGGATCTTGGTCACCTCCACGGCCTCCTTGAGTCGAAAACGATTCACCCGAGAGTCTATAGTTCGAGCTCCACCTCAAGCCGAGGTAACTAGGGCAACAAGTTTGCTATGCTTGATGTCCTAGGGGATGTAGAGTAAGAAGATGGTTTTGTTTGTCTATCTAAATCCTAATTTTCTCAACACATGAGAGCTATAGGATTTTCTAGTGAGGAGGAAGAAGAAGCAAGCATGGGAGCTCTCTTTTGATGAGCGAGAATGAGAAAGAGATAATGATCCTGAGAAAAATAATTATCAATCTTTTATTATGAAAATTGTGATGGCAACCATTGATTTGACCATTATCATGTCATGTTAAATCCAAGCCAAGAAAATATCTAGTGCTCACAAAAATATCTAGGTCAACAATGGTCAACTAGGTCAAATGGTCAACATGGTCAAATGGTCAAACCAATTAGCCATGACACAATTATCATTAAAAAGATTAGTAAACATTTTCTTCCATCTCATAATGGTTTTGACCAAGTCAATGGTCAAAACCCTAATGAGGCATCTCCTTCTTCGCTCCTCACATCCGTGCATACACACCCGCATCCGCATTCCGTAGAATACGAATACTAGAAGACAATTGATCCATCTATACAATACTAGGATCCGGCTTAAACCAAAACCCACTAGTATTGTCCGTTCGAACATCATACGCGCACAAGTGCACGCACGTGATCGTAACCCTACCGTAAAACCATACGGCCTCTACACCTTTTGCCCAGTGTAGGGAAACTCTCTGTGTGGGACTCTAATGACTCGACACTACGCTGGCAGTGGGTTTAACCACAGGCCGTAAACGGTACTAGCTGTACGTAATGGTCCTCAGGTAGACGTCGATAAGAAGGCCGATGAGGAAAACCCATCCGAACTCCTACTGAGCCTGAATGTGACAATCTCCGTACAGTCCGGTCTGTTTGTTTAAGAGTATCGCATGTCGGGCCTAGGGGACGGTAAACGTCAGATCCCTAATAGCGGTACAAGTCGTGTCGGATTGTAGCCCAGAATATCCTGAGAAACTATTGGAAACACTACCAGTAAATCTTGCTTGTCCTGGCCAGGGACTGTGTAATAGCTCTCCTAGACACAGCGCGATATCAACCCCTAATACCGGGAGAGACGAGTCCTGTCTAACCGCCACTGCCTCCAAGTGCTTCGGGACTGCACCCAACTACTACATGTTTGCACGACTCCTTTGAGCCGTGGTAGGGTAGTAATCAAAGTACAGTGGGAACACACTCGAGGCGAAGTAGCAGTGTTAAGTCGACAGACTAAGCTGTACTTATGTTACCTGAGAACTGGTATCTGACGATAGGTATAATACCAACTAACAGTCCCCGACGAGTCCTGTCCGGTGTACTCGTAACCTAACGAGCACCTGCATACTATCTCCAGTACGACGTACTAATGTCTGTGGGACAGACCATCTCCCCTGCTGGGATGAGAAGCGTATAAACTAGTCTACTCCGGAATATCGATGCCCCGTCTCGATAATCCTATGACTAGGGACCTGTATAAGGATGTGCTTGTAGATTACCCAGCCCCCACTAGTGTGACTGCCATCACAACGCTGGTGATCAAGCAAAGATCCTAAGGGCTCCACTAATATGTATAAGCAATATGCTAAAAGAAACACATGCACATATTGAAGTAGAAACAAACCAAGTAGCATACCACCATTTTGAGCAAGACTGTCAATACAACTGTGAATATCTTAAGCATCCATTAAGTAATATACAAGCTAGTATGATACAGTAATGGCTTCTTGGGCATATACACTAACAATCTCCCACTTGCATTAGGGCCATGTACTGGCGTATGAAGACCTATCATCTCGATCAGCCGCTCGAACTGAGTCTGGGGTATGGCCTTCGTGAGTGGATCTGCAGTGTTATTCTCCGAATCTACTCTCCTCACCTCAATCTCCCGGCGATCTACGATCTCCCTAATCAGGTGGTACTGCTTCAAGATGTGCCTGGACTTCTGATGGGACCTGGGTTCCTTTGCTAAGGCTATAGCACCGTTGTCGCAATACAGCGGTATTGGATCAACAATGGTTGGAACCACCTGAAGTTCTGTGAGAAACTTCTTCATCCAGACAGCCTCTTTTGCGGCATCGCAAGCAGCTATGCATTCCGCTTCCATCGTCGAGTCAGCAACGGTGTCCTGCTTGGAGCTCTTCCAACAGACCGTCCTTCTATTGAGGGTAAAGACATAACCCGACATGGACTTGGAGTCATCCTTGTCACTCTGGAAGCTGGAGTCAGCAAAGGCCTCGATCTGGAGGTCTTTTCCGCCATACACCAAGAACATCTCCTTAGTTCTTCTCAGGTACTTGAGAATGTTCTTTACTGCTATCCAGTGCTTCTTCCATGGGTCCGACTGATACCGGCTTACAACGCTCAATGCGTATGCTACATCTGGTCTGGTACACAACATCGCATACATTATAGAGCCTACCGTAGGTGCATAGGGTATAGATGACATGCGAGCCTTTTCCAAATCAGTCTTGGGAGACATCTCTTTGGAGAGGGTGATTCCGTGACAAGCCGGTAGATTACCGCGCTTTGAATCTTCCATACTGAATCGTTTCAGTATAGTGTTGATGTACCTGGACTGTGAAAGTCCCAACATCCTCTTAGATCTATCACGATAGATCTGGATCCCCAAAATATAGGAGACATCACCCACGTCCTTCATGGAGAACCTCTGTGACAAGAATCCTTTGACTGACTGTAGCATTGGAATGCCATTTTCTATTAGGAGAATGCCATCCACGTACAAGACGAGGAATACCACAGTTCTCCCTGCAATCTTACTGTAAATGCATGGTTCATCTGGATTTTTGATAAAGTCGAATTCTTTGACAGTATCATCAAAGCAGATGTTCCAACTCCGCGAAGCCTGCTTTATTCCATAAATGGACTTATGCAATTTGCACACTTTATCGCTGCTCCCACTCTGAATGAAACCCTTCGGCTGATCCATATAGATGCACTCTTCCAAATTACCATTTAGAAAAGCCGTCTTTACGTCCATCTGCCAGATCTCATAATCGTGGAAGGCAGCAATGGCAAGAAAGATCCGAATGGATTTGAGCATAGCCACTGGAGAAAAAGTTTCGTCATAGTCCAAACCAGGTCTTTGACAGAAACCCTTTGCAACAAGTCTATCTTTATAGGTTTCAACCTGCCCATCTACACCAATCTTTTTTCTGAAGATCCATTTGCAACCTACGGGTTTTACCCCTTCTGGAGCAATGTCAAAGTCCAAACTTTGTTGGTGTACATGGACTCCATTTCGGTCCGCATTGCATCCAGCCATTTTACCGAGTCGCTGCTCTGAATGGCTTGCTGGAAGCTAGTAGGCTCATCATTGTCAATGATGCAATCCTCTCGATCCTCGTCTATGAGAAAACCGTAGTATCTCTCGGGTGGATGAGACTGCCTACTACTCCTGCGGAGTGGCGCTGGGATGTCCGGTTCTTCTGAAACCTTTGGTTTTACCAAGCTTTCAATAATAGCTTATGGTTCTGGAATTTCATCCAGTTCTATTGCGCTCCCACTTATCTGATTTTCCAAAAACTCAGTTTCCAAGAAGTGGAGATGCTGAGAAACAAAAACCTTTTGTTCCTCCGCGGAATAGAAAAGATACCCCCTAGAGTTCTTGGGGTATCCCACAAACTTACACAGTACTGAGCGTGCCTCGAGTTTGTCCGCATGCTGCTTCTTTACAAAAGCTGGACATCCTCATGTCTTAAGATACTTAAGACATGGTTTTTTCCCACTCCACATCTGATATGGTGTGGTAGGCACAGTCTTGGTTGGAACCTTGTTCAAAAGATATGCAACTGTTTCTAGTGCATAACCCCAGAAAGATCGCGGTAACTCAGCCTTACTCATCATGGAACGAACCATATCCAGTAGGGTTCGATTTCACCTTTCTGATACACCATTGTGTTGTGGTGTGTATGAAGGAGTAAGCTGAGAGAGAATATCATTCTCTTTTAAGTATCCCAGGAACTTGGCACTTAAGTATTCACCACCTCGATCAGATCTCAGTGTCTTGATAGTTTTGCCTGTTTGTTTTTCCTCTTCATTCTTGAATTCCCGGAATTTCTCAAAGGCCTCGGATTTATGCTTCATCAAGAAGACATGTCCATACCTAAAGAAATCATCCGTAAAAGTAATGAAGTAGGAATAACCACCTCGCACATGTGTAGACATTGGACCACACACATCACTGTGTATGAGTCCCAAAAGCTCGCTCGCTCTCACCCCGTGTCCAGTAAATGGAGTCTTTGTTATCTTTCCCATGAGACAAGATTCACAAGTAGCATAAGACTTTCAAATATCCCTTTTTATGTAACTTCGTCAACCGTGTCTCATTGATGCGACCCAGTCTACAATACCATAAGAAAGCCTGATTTGTTTCCGGAGACTTTCTTTTAAGTGTGTTTTGGACACTGAAAACCTGAGTTTGATTTAATACGTATATTCCGTTTTCTAATGCACCTGACCCAATCAGAACTTGATTTAGGTGGATGTGGACCACATCGCTTACAAATGTAAAATCATATCCTTCCTTAGAAAGTGAGGATACAGATATGATATTACAAGCTAGACTAGGTACATACAAACAGTTACGTAGAATCAATATCTGCCCACTTGTCAATCCAATGTGATATTCCCTTACGGATTCAGCATCCACGCTCATTCCGTTAGCAACTCTGAGAGTCATATCACCTAACCTGATAACTCTACGGTTTCTCAAAGCCTGTAATGAATTACAGATATGGGATCCTGATCCGGTATCTAGTACCCAGGAAGCAGAGTTAATTGACACACAATTTTCTATTACAAACACACCCAGAGCCGTAGCCACAACATGCTTCGAATCCTGGCTACTGGCTTTGCAAGCCCTGCAATCCCTTTGCCAATATCCTTTCCCGTAACAATAGGGACGTCCCTACTTCCCTATATCTAGTCCTGAAACTTTTGCCCTTCCCTTTCCTTCTACCTCCCTGGTTTCCTTCAGGGTGCAAGTAGAGGGTAGAGACTGTAGAAACAGGTCAGTATATGACCTGTTTCCCAACGTGGTCTTTAGGTCCGTGAGCTGATCAATACAACTAGTCACTGTAAGGACGTTGTCCCCCTACAGATGACCCGATAGCCAACCTCACTTGAAGTAATTCCTTCGAGGTCTCATATCTTGCGATACGAGATTGCTTTCCATATAAATCTTTGTTATGGAGGAAGATGGAAACTAAGTCCATCTTCTCGTGCTGCCTCTGGCTTGCACCATCAACTGAGGCCAACACGAGGCACTTGGCATTCACACAATCCTTTTCCGATGTTTTATGGATATCAATATAAATGACGGTGGAAACTGGACCTGAGACGGCAGGGGCATTATTAGTGAAGAGGTGTCCCAACTTGTCATGGGCAATGGACATCTAGACAGACCTTTGCCAGTCATTATAGTTAGATTCAGTCATTTTATTATCTAGATGTAACCTATGTCTGGCCACTGGGTCGCTGCAATTAAGAGAAGAGAAGAAAACACTTAGCATGATGCTTTTGCAAGTTTAGATTGGTTTTTAATTTATCTAAACAGGATGGCTCCCACCGTTTCTCGAATCCTTCCTCAAACCATAAAAGAAGAATTAGTCAGGATTAATCTCATCGTACAATACTTGCTTAACCATTCGGCCAGGCTAGTGTCGGTTCTTCGAGGGAGGTTTTACGACACTTTCGCGAAGTTCCTTAATTAAATAACATCTTTTCCCTGGAGGCGTAGCCAAGCTAACACTGTTCTAGACACCTACTTGGTTTATAGCATTGATCGTTAAGTGAGAAAATCTCCCGAAGAGTAGCGGATACTCACAGTAGGATCGGGATCCAAATATCATTGTGTGATAATGCTGAAGGAATCCTACTAACATTATTAAACTCCAAATGGTATGCAGCACTAGCAAGTTTCAGTTTCTTTAAGAACTCCCGATGTGGATTTTTGCCCCATGCTCTTATGACCTTGACGAAGGTCAATAAATCATAAGTCACATGTCAAGTTCTACCCATCATTGTCCAGGTTAATTTGAACCCACCCGTGTATACCCTTGACGAAGGTCAACAAGATAATACGACTGTCCCAAACCAACGCATCTATCTATGCTACATATGAATACCCAGCAGCTACCAATCACTATGCCTTGACGAAGGTCAACAAACATAGCTTGAATACTACTGAATATTCATATGAAATGACGGAGAGCTACAAATGGTTTTGGCGAAACCGTGAACGTAGTGAACTTGATATAATCGAAGGAACCTGATAGTTTTTAAAAGGAGTGGTTTAAGCTCCGTATTTTAAAAGTTTTGCTGTTTTGAAAAAACCGAGTGGTTTTGAAATTGTTCCAACGATTCAGCTTTGATTTGTTTTCTTTGCATTAATATAATGCGTCCCATCATTTAATCCTACCATTGCAGAAAACAACGAAAATATGACGTACGCTTATGCCATCCGCATGAGCCATTGGGCCCCGTCATCACCCGTTAGGTTACTTAACTGACGACAGAGCGGGGGCTGGACTAGCGCGAATGCAAAACATAAGTAACGCCTACTAGATAGCATATATAGATATATACATTCGTCAGATGCAATGATAGCCATTCCAGATCACAGATGAACACATTGGATATATTAGGAATCTGCGTTTCGTTTGAGCCTCCAACGAAAGATAGATTACACGGTCGCGATGAATAGCCAAACCCCACCCTAGACCCCTACGGATGCGGCAAACTACCTACCAAATACCCGAAATGAAGCAAGCTCCCTCAACAACGTTTGTAGGCCACTCGGCACTTCAAAGTACCCGGTAGTTTGTGCACCCCATCTTGGGTCTATCCTAGAAGCAAAAACAGTAAAAGAAATAATATACAATGGTGGCTACAATCTCAACCCGGATGTGCGACCATAAAATAATATTACATCAATTTACAAATTTACATCGAATGAAAACTGAAAACTCTCATCTCACATCCCCGGCTATTCATCACGACGATCCAACAAGTTCATATACACAAACTATCAATATCACAGATCACAGATATGTACAACCTCCACTAATCGACGTATAGCGATTAGTAGACGTTCAGTACATATATCATTTCACAAACACAGAAACATTAAACGACTTTAAAGTTACGACTTCGAAACACCGGCAGTGCCACAGTGAATATTTTACAGCCAAGTCAAAATTGGCAAAAACAAACAACTCCTGAAACCCAAGATCTAAGTCAAAAAGCCACACACAAAAAATGAATCATTTCCTCCATGCCCAAGCCGATCTCGCCGGATATACCATCAATGTGGCCGGCCCAAATTTCGAGGAAATGCTCCATTTTTGTTCTGTGGTCTTTTTACTGTTAAAATAGCACTCTGTACTTGTTAAAATAATTTTCAGAGTCTATTAAAATTTCGACAGAAACTTAAGTTTTGGGTTCGTTGCTTTCGGGTTGTTTCGATTTCGTAGTTTAACACGTCGTTTAAACTGTTAGTTATGGTTTAGCGAGGCTCTGATACCACTGTAAGTTTATGTCGCTCACCCCGCAAGCTAGCGAGGAAGCGGAACAAGTAAAAATCAAAACTTTCTTACAAAAGCAACATAGACTAAGCTAAGGATCTTTGCCAAACCATGTCTAACGAACTACAAGAGGTTTAATCTACTGTGATAGAAAGATTATACCTCATGATACCGGTCCTTCGGTTCTTCTCCGCTGTCTTCCTCGTCAACATGAGCTCCGAAGATCGATCCGGATCTTGGTCACCTCCACGGCCTCCTTGAGTCGAAGACGATCCACCCGAGAGTCTATAGTCCGAGCTCCACCTCAAGCCGAGATAACTAGAGCAACAAGTTTGCTATGCTTGATGTCCTAGGGGATGTAGAGTAAGAAGATTGTTTTGTTTATCTATCTAAATCCTAATTTTCTCAACACATGAGAGCTATAGGATTTTCTAGTGAGGAGGAAGAAAAAGCAAGCATGGGAGCTCTCTTTTGATGAGAGAGAATGAGAAGAGATAATGATCCAAGAGAAAAATAATTACCAATCTTTTATTATGAAAATTGTGATGGCAACCATTGATTTGACCATTATCATGTCATGTTAAATCCAAGCCAAGAAAATCTTTAGTGCTCACAAAAATATCTAGGTCAATGATTGTATTATATTTTCCGATTGTGTGTGTATATCAAATGATCCCCGGCAACGGCGCCATTTGATTGATCGTTTCTTTGTGTGTCGGTTTAGAAAATGAATAGAAATCACAATCAAAGAATTATTTGACCGCAATCAATAACGGTGTCGGATTGTAGCGCGTTAGTAAGTGCGGATCGTCCACATGGATTGTGCGATTCGTTCTTTTTTTGTTTTGTTTGAATCGAAAATTTAATAGAAAAGAAAAGCGAAAACGATTCAAGATTTATATCGATGAATTTCAAGAATCAACTAAATCAAATCAAGAATCAAGAAAGCGATAAACATCAAGAATCAAGAAAGATAGAATTCCAATCGATTTAGGTTTCAAGATTTGAAGTAAAGCTCGTAGGAATCGATTAGATCGTAGATGTGAAGAAGACTAGAAATTAATGTTTCTTATCCATTAACGAATTGATGCTAAATCGATATAGATTCATCGAGGATCAAGGATCTTGCGAAGAATTAGGGTTCCTCATCCTATCTTTTGTCCTTTCGATGAATCGCATTCACTAGATAGCTTCTTGGAAATCGAATAATCGATCGTTGATCTCTAGATCGTGCGAAAAGAATCAAGAATGCATTTCGCATCGATCTAGATCATCGATCACTCAATTTCAAGAATTTACAATCGTTTTAAGACTTAAGAAAACATTTAAAAATTCATCAACATCATCATTCTACAATCATCTCGATTCCTCCACGAGCGGAGTTTTATTCAAGCATCATCACGAAGAATACATTCAAGAATTGAATATGAATCATAATGCTCGAATTGAAATATAAGCAAGTTTAAAGAATCTTCACATTTATTATATCAACAATTAGTTACAACTCTCAAGAACTACAAGAGGAAGGAACTTTGATCGTCGAATCTTGCGTTGCATCGGCTCCTTGAGTCGTGGATCGGCTTGGATCTCGTGCTCCGTTGAAGTCCGGCTTCGCTTCTAAAGGATCGTTGAAGACTTGCTTGCTAGAACTCAAAGGATCTTGAATTTTGCTTTGGATTAGGGTTAGGGTTTGGCACAAGTCGTGTCACTCGACTTGTGGGAGGATGAAAATTGGGGAAGATGAAGATTGAAGAAGTGATTAGCTTTCAACCCTAATTTTTGAACAACCTCGTTCAAGTGAGCCTTGGGGTCTATTTATAGGTTTCCCAAACCCTAGGTCTAGGATTTTGAATTTTGAATTTCCCTCCAAAAGTTTGTTGTAGGGAGAGCCTTCTAGAAATAGTTAGTTAGGGCTTAGCTTCTACCCTAAGCTAGGAGGTTAGGGAGAAGGTTCTAGGCTCTAATGTAGTTTAGGAGCTTAATCAAGATTAGCTTAATTAATCATCCTTGCTGATCTGGCAGAAACTTCGAGAATTCTCTGGAATTTGAAGTATATGAAATGAATGTGGGCCCTGAGATAAGAATTATGCACTGAAAATAAGGAGTTGACGTGGCAGAACTGCGGCGGATCCGCGGCGCTTTTGAGGCCTTAGGGCTTGGGCTCTCTGGAATTTCTTTGGGCTGATATGTGGGCCTTTTTCTGATATGTTGAATTTTATTTGTCTTTCTGAATCACTACCAGATCTCAAATCTTGGAGTTGATGTAATTTTGATCAGCTCTTTTCCCATTTTGGCTCTGTTCCTCTGGAATTTCCTGCACAGACTTCGAAACACAAGTTGCGCAATATAAGAATGATCCGATGCCATAAAATACAGTCAATTTCCCTTAAAGTTCCGGTTTTAAAGTCTAACACATGCAGCCTGGTATTTTACGACTGATTTGCTAATATGTGCAATATGAATACCGAACACTTCTAGATGAGTGCAAATGATAGGGAAATTGCCGGGTTAAAAATGCAGTATTTTCGACTGATCAAATTCCCCCAAACTTATTTTCGATCGTCTCGAGCGAACTTTTTATTAAAAAGAGAAGGAGAAAATAAAGAAAGAGAAAAACTAACTAGCACACTTTCGTAGGCAACACGATTGCACTGAGCACGTGCAACAAGCCTTTAAACCTCTAGGTGTCCCTAGTTGGAGGAGTGTTGTCTCCTGAGGGTTTTCAGCGGATTGCACCCACAAAATCCAATAATAAAAGAAAGATCATGAAATTTACATTTAAAGAAAAGAATTGTAAAAGAAAAGACTTTGAAAATTAGGATTTCTAACTAAGCTAGCTTTTCGGTTGTCATGAGCCCTATCTTAATAGTCATGAAAAGATGTTAGAAATCACGTCCTCCCTCAATAAAACATCGTCTTTATTCTTCATTCCTATTTTTTTTCCAAACATCGATCATATAACCCTACGTGTGTGTAAAAGACATCCATACACCCGGAGAATTCAATTCAAGCTATCATACTCTTGCCCATCTGCCTCAGTACTTTTTAATTAATGAATATTTAGATGAATTTTGCTCACACACTTTCATGCGATCGTTAATACTTCTTGAGGTACTAACCGACCGATTACTCATGTGCTTGCTTATTTGGTGTATTTCCTCGTCTTGCACCACCTAAGGCTTAGCAGTGATTCCCAGGCCAGTTGGCCTTAGGGCACTAGGTGAAGAGGCACCCTCGCTATATTTTTTTATTGCTGCCTTGGCGATAACAAAACCAGTGTCCATTTTTCTCACCATTTTATATTTTATTCATTTTTTATTTCCTTCATACATCGGCTTTAAGACAAGAGCATTTCAAGGTATCCTCTACTATCCCGAGTTTCAAGACGTGTGTAAGTGCGAATAGCAGGGTATCAACGTTCAAAATGTTTGGCTTCCAGAATAGAAACTATTTTTCAGACTTATTTTTATACTCAGATTAGTGACTTCCTTCATCTTACTAACTCTTGGGACAACGGTTCATAACTACTTATTACTAGTTCGTATAAGAAAACTTCTAATTTTCTTGGTTTTTTAAAATTTTTCTAATCTCATGGATGTAATTTTTCACTATCTAAACTTTTATTATCTTATTTATGTACAAAAATGTTTTTATCTTTTTGAAAATTTTTAAAATTTTTATGGGTTTTCAAAATGTTTTGTGCTTATGCAAAGTGATATGCAAATGATGCAAAAATAAGCACAAACCTCCCCCAAACTTGTTTTCAACAGTGTCCTCACTGTTGCCATCTGCTAAATCTCAAAAAACCTGTAAGCTTGGGAGGAATTTATTAGTGGGGGCAAAATATTTAAGTGAATATTCTCCCCCAAACTTATTTTTGGCTCAAAATTTTGTAAAAATTTTCTTTTTAAGAGCCCGATTATACCCCCCAAACTTGAGTTAAACAATGTTAAGCTTTGAAAATCACATGAGAGGGTCAAAAATCATTGGTCGATGCCAAGCTTTGCAAAGACCGAACGTTAACACCAACCATTCAAATTTTTTATCAATGCAGTGCTCTGGTTGGTGAAAGAAGAAGTGGGGAAAGGTTAAGTGGTGGAATAGAATGTGTGTGCGTCTCATTTTGGAGAGACGATGCAGTGATTGTGATGGATTACTCGCATTCTTTTTATAATCCAGAAGAAGGGGTGGAGGTTCAATTTCATTGATTGAGACATGATTCATCTCAACACCCGTGTCATTCAAAAATGCGAGTTCATCAGCGAAGATTTCCTCAAAAGTTCCATCAATACCCCGAGAAATAATGTCATCACAAAGCACGGGGTGATCTTCAGACTCTAAAGGCAGTTCATAATCGGTGTTAGTTGTTGACCCGAATATCTCGGTGGAAGAGTCCGTATGTGTATGATACATAGTTGGGTCAAACAACAACGTATGAAAAGAGTCAAGATCGGTATCATGAGGATCAACAAATTCGCTGCTGTCGACATCCATTAAGTCGACAGAACAGACCTGAGCAGTAGGTTCGGAGGGTACACTTCCCAACTTGTAAATGTTTAGCTCAATTGATCTATTCCCGAAGGATAGGGTCTTAGAACCATTACGACAGTTGATGATAGCGTTGGAAGTGGCAAAAAAGGGGCGACCTAAAATCACCGGAATTTGATTCCGTGGGTTCGCTACAGGCTGTGTATCAAGTACAATAAAATCCACAGGGAATACGTTCCCTGATTTTTATTAACACATCCTCCAGTTCACCCCTAGGTTTGGTGATAGATCGGTCAGCCATCTGGAGAGTTATGCTCGAGGGCTTTAACACTCCGATACCTAGTTGCTTGTAAACAGAGTATGGAAGCAAGTTAACACTAGCGCCAAGGTCTAGTAGAGCACGGTTGATGTGTTTTTCCCTAATAGAAATAGAAATAGAAATAGTAGGACAGCCAGGGTCCTTACGTTTCCTCGGTACTTGTTGGGGGAAAGCCGTGTCTACAGTCTTTGCCATGAATATCTTCTTGGGCACTTGTGTCTTCCTCTTCCTAGTGCACAAGTTCTTAAGAGTTTTCGCATAGGACGGAATTTGTTGGATTGAATCTAGAAGAGGGATGTTGATGTTAACTTGCTTAAACATGTCCATAATCTTCTCCATATGTGGACTCGATTTGTTAGCCCTTAACCGATTAGGATAAGGTGCTTTAGCAATAAGCGCTCAGTCCATCATAGGAGAAGGAAGTGTGTGTGGACCCGATCCCAGAATAGAAGTGGGGATCGTCCGTGGAGAACTAGAAGAGGTGGGCTGAGGTGGCGAGCCTTTTGGAAAACGAAGAATAGGCCCGCAAGAAGGTGGTGGGGTAGAAGAACTGGGGTCAGAATTAGAAGTAGAAGTGGAAGGAAAGGTCTCAGCCGGGGTATCATTGATAGATTTTTCAGTGTCATCAATCTCTTCCCCAACGTGATTGTCAAGCACTCTTCCAGATCTCAACGTGGTGATTGCATCCACATGATGTGAATAGCCAGGATTGGGCAAAGGTTGAGCTGGAAGTTTCCCTTTCTCTTTTGCACTCATTTCGGCTTTTAGTTGTGCAATTTGTGCTTCTATCGATTTGATATTCTCATTTTGAGAGACAATGATCTTCATCACATTTTCGACGGAAGATTGCAAACTTGCCGTCCCTTGGATGGATTGTTTCATGAAAGTATTCAAGGTTTGTGCTAGTGCAGAGGTATTATCTTTACCGGTCAATTACAAAGAGTTTTCATGTGGTGCAAAAGTGTTGGCCGGATTTTGGAAGTTTTGTGATTGGAAGGGGTGCTGACTCAATTGAAGTGGTGGTTGCTGTTGTGGTGGAGGGACCTTTTGGAAATTGTTTTGGGTTGGAACCGTGTTTTGAGATTGTGATTGGTTCCAAGCAAAGTTAGGGTGATTCCTCCAATCCTGATTATATGTGGAAGAAAATGGATCGTTCCTAGATCGTTGTTGGAAAGCAGAATTGACATGCTCGTGACCTTGAAACGGAGAATTTCGTGGACATTTTTCCGTCAAGTGAGAAGGATCAGAACAACATCCACATACAGTTTTGGAGAGTGACATTTGATTTAGGGCGGCAGCTAAAAATTTGTTTTCCATATTGTCGAATATCTTGTGTAAAGCTGAAATTTCAGCTCTAACTCCTATGGAAATATCATTGCCATCCCTAGACGATTGACTCACACTCTCCCACTGTAAAGATTTTTCAGCGAAATCTTCTAGAAATTTCCATGCTTCCCCATCATCTTTGGTCATGAAATTGCCTTGACACATTAATTCAAGGATCTGTCTTGTGTTAGGATTAATGCCCTCATAAATGATTCGGCACAGATCCCATCTGGGGATTCCGTGATGTGGACATTGGACTAACAGATCCTTGAAGCGTTCAAGACATTGTGAAAATGTTTCATTTGGAAGCTGGGTGAATCGATTTATTTCGCTACGGACTCGAGCTGTTTTATGATGTTGGTAGAATTTCTTAAGGAATGCTTTGACGAATTCTTTCCAGTTTGAGATGGAATGTACGGTAGTGTTATACAACCACTTCTCGGCTATATCGCACAAGGTGAATGGGAGAAGACGTAGACGCATGGCATCCATAGAAAGCTGTGAGGTACCCATCATTGCGCATACATTTTCAAATTTGGTGATAAAGGCATATGCGTCTTCAGTCTCGAGACCGTGAAATTTTGGTAGAAGGTTGATGTATTGGGGTTTAATTTCAAAAATTTTCCCGTTGGCTGGTGGAATGGAAAGACAGGTCGAAAGAGGACTTCGTGTAGGATAGCATCTCTCTTGGAGAGAGATGCGAGGTGGATTCTGCGCACCAACGGACGGCGGCAGAGTAGTGGAAAAGAAGTTCGATGGAGACGGATCCATCGATATGGGTGTGGTGGTGGGTAAAGAAAAGGTAAATGTAGAAATACCGACTTTTGGGTCGATCAGGAGAAACGCGTACTTAACGGGCACTAGAATCCCGTGTCCAGCCTATCTTGCACTAAAAATGGTTAGTACAAGTGGCAGCGTGAATTATAATTAGGGGAAAGAATGAATGTGGTGTTTGTTTTGAAAAATGATACGGATTTTTGAAAAAAATGATGCAAGCACAACAAATGCAACACACAAAACCCTAATTCTAGGGGTCACCTAGGTCAAATCTCTAGACCGCTCCTAACTGCCAAAAGACAAGTCGCAGGATAAATCCTCCACTGTCTCTTTATCTCTCCTGTGGCCAGGTAAGTGCCAGGTAAGTGGGAGGTTCTCCACTACGTAAGTAGTGAGCCTAATTAAGTAACCACTAGCCTTCGACACACTTGCCTTAGACACCACAAAAGAAACGCGGATAAGCAATGAATTACCCACGGCCTTCTCTTGTCCTAAGTGAGCGCGACGGTCCTTAGAGTCAACTCTAGATTTCTTTTTTTAGTTAATGAGGGTAGACGCGGATGCAAATTTTGTGATTTTTGGGGCTTAGGAAGGGTAATGAACTCCCCATCTAATCTGGATTTGGTCTTTGCCCCTTAATGTCCGTATTAATTATGCAAACAACCACAAAATCAAAACAAGCACAATTTAATTTTGCTTTTTGCGCGGCGCTGCGATTTTTGCAAAGAAGCCTGCAGAAAAATGTTATTTGGAGCAGACAGAGAAGGAGATAAGAAAGTTTTAGAGGACCTGAGAGCAAATTTGTATAGAGGGGGCTTTACCTAGCCGCGGAACCGCCGCAATAGGTGTCTCCCACCGCGATTTCGCGCCCGTTGGTACTGTTCCCTGCACACAATTTTTACAGAGAGCTGAAGTTCAGCTCCTGAGTCCTCTGGAATACTCCAAAAAATTTTCCAATTGCACAGCAAGCTCCAGATTTCCTCGCAACAAATCACAACTCGTATTAGTGTTTGCGCGAATTTTGATCTAAAAATTATAATGGAATAAATCTTTCAATTCAAATTTCAATATAGAACGAATTAGCGGGCGATCCCCGGCAACGGCGCCATTTAATTGATCGTTTCTTTGTGTGTCGGTTTAGAAAATGAATAGAAATCACAATCAAAGAATTATTTGACCGCAATCAATAACGGTGCGCGTTAGTAAGTACGGATCGTCCACAGAGATTGCACGATTCGTTCGTATTTTGTTTTGTTTGAATCGAAAATTTAATAGAAAAGAAAAGCGAAAACGATTCAAGATTTATATCGATGAATTTCAAGAATCAACTAAATCAAATCAAGAATCAAGAAAGCGACAAACATCAAGAATCAAGAAAGATAGAATTCCAATCGATTTAGGTTTCAAGATTTGAAGTAAAGCTTGTAGGAATCGATTAGATCGTAGATGTGAAGAAGACTAGAAATTAATGTTTCTTATCCATTAACGAATTGATGCTAAATCGATGTAGATTCATCGAGAATCAAGGATCTTGCGAAGAATTTTCCTCATCCTATCCTTTGTCCTTTCGATGAATCACATTCACTAGATAGCTTCTCGGAAATCGAATAATCGATCGTTGATCTCTAGATCGTGCGAAAAGAATCAAGAATGCATTTCGCATCGATCACTCAATTTCAAGAATTTACAATCGTTTTAAGACTTAAGAAAACATTTAAAAATTCATCAACATCATCATTCTACAATCATCTCGATTCCTCCACGAGCGGAGTTTTATTCAAGCATCATCACGAAGAATACATTCAAGAATTGAATATGAATCATAATGCTCGAATTGAAATATAAGCAAGTTTAAAGAATCTTCACATTTATTATATCAACAATTAGTTACAACTCTCAAGAACTACAAGAGGAAGGAACTTTGATCGTCGAATCTTGCGTTGCATCGGCTCCTTGAGTCGTGGATCGGCTTGGATCTCGTGCTCCGTTGAAGTCCGGCTTCGCTTCTAAAGGATCGTTGAAGACTTGCTTGCTAGAATTCAAAGGATCTTGAATTTTGCTTTGGATTAGGGTTAGGGTTTGGCACAAGTCGTGTCACTCGACTTGTGGGAGGATGAAAATTGGGGAAGATGAAGATTGAAGAAGTGATTAGCTTTCAACCCTAATTTTTGAACAACCTCGTTCAAGTGAGCCTTGGGGTCTATTTATAGGTTTCCCAAACCTTAGGTCTAGAATTTTGAATTTTGAATTTCCCTCCAAAAGTTTGTTGTAGGGAGAGGCTTCTAGAAGTAGTTAGTTAGGGCTTAGCTTCTACCCTAAGCTAGGAGGTTAGGGAGAAGGTTCTAGGCTCTAATGTAGTTTAGGAGCTTAATCAAGATTAGCTTAATTAATCATCCTTGCTGATCTGGCAGAAGCTTCGAGAATTCTCTGGAATTTGAAGTATATGAAATGAATGTGGGCCCTGAGATAAGAATTATGCACTGAAAATGGGGAGCTGACGTGGCAGAACTGCGGCGGATCCGCGGCGCTTTTGAGGCCTTAGGGCTTGGGCTCTCTGGAATTTCTTTGGGCTGATATGTGGGCCTTTTTCTGATATGTTGAATTTTATTTGTCTTTCTGAATCACTACCAGATCTCAAATCTTGGAGTTGATGTAATTTTGATCAGCTCTTTTCCCATTTTGGCTCTGTTCCTCTGGAATTTCCTGCACAGACTTCGAAACACAAGTTGCGTAATATAGGAATGATGCGATGCCATAAAATACAGTCAATTTCCCTTAAAGTTCCGGTTTTAAAGTCCAACACATGCAATCTGATATTTTACGACTGATTTGCTAATATGTGCAATATGAATACCGAACACTTCTAGATGAGTGCAAATGATAGGGAAATTGCCGGGTTAAAAATGCAGTATTTTCGACTGATCAGTCAACAATGGTCAACTAGGTCAAATGGTCAAACCAATTAGCCATGACACAATTATCATTAAAAAGATTAGTAAACATTTTCCTCCATCTCATAATAGTTTTGACCAAGTCAATGGTCAAAACCCTAATGAGGCATCTTCTTCTTCGCTCCTCACATCCGTGCATACACACCCGCATCCGCATTCCGTAGAATACGAATACTAGAAGACAAAACTGATCCATCTATACAATACTAGGATCCGGCTTAAACCAAAGCCCATTAGTATTGTCCGCCTGAACATCATACGCGCACAAGTGCACGTACGTGATCGTATCCCTGCCGTAAAACCATACGGCCTCTACACCTTTTGCCCAGTGCAGGGAAACTCTCTGTGTGGGACTCTAAAGACTCGATACTACGCTGGCAGTGGGTTTAACCACAGGCCGCAAGCGGTACTAGCTGTACGTAACGGTCCCCAGGTAGATATCGATAAGAAGGCCGATGAGGAAAACCCATCCGAACTCCTACTGAGCCTGAATGTGACAATCTCCATACAGTCCGGTCTGTTCGTCTAAGAGTATCGCATGTCGGGCCTGGGGGGCGGTAAACGTCAGACTCCTAATAGCTGTACAAGTCGTGTTGGAGTGTAGCCCAAAACACCCTGAGAAACTACTGAAAATACTACCAGTAAATCTCACTTACCCTGGCCAGGGACTTTGTGTAATGGCTCTCCTAGACACAGCGCGATATCAACTCCCAATACCGGGAGAGACGAATCCTGTCTAACCGCCACTGCCTCCAAGTGCTTCGGGACTGCACCCAATTACTACCTGTTTGCACGACTCCTTTGAGCCGTGGTAGGGTAGTAATCAAAGTACAGCAGGAACACACTCGAGACGATGTAGCAGTGTCAAGTCGATAGACTAAGCTGTACTCATGTCACATGGGAACGGTTATCTGACGATAGGTATAATACCAACCAACAGTTCCCGACGAGTCCTGTCCAGTGTACTCGTAACCTGACGAGCACCTGCATACTATCTCCAGTACGACGTACTAATGGCTGTGGGACAGACCATCTCTCCTGCTGGGATAAGAAGCGTATACACTAGTCTACACCGGAATATCGATGCCCCGTCTCGATAATCCTACGACTAGGAAGCTGTATAAGGATATGCTTGTAGATTACCCAGCCCCCACTAGTGTGACTGCCATCACAATGTTGGTAATCAAGCAAAGATCCTAAGGGGGCTCAACTAATATGTATAAGCAATATGCTAAAAGAAACACATGCACATATTGAAGTAGAAACAAACCAAATAGCATACTACCATTTTGAGCAAGACTGTCAATACAACTGTGAATATCCGAAGCATCCATTAAGTATATACAAGCTAGTATGATACATTAATGGCCTCTAGGGCATATACACTAACAGCTTTCGTTTCTTCTGTGATGCTTAGGAAGCATAAAATTGATGAGACTTCATTAATGAGATTAATGAAAGAAAAGAAACCTAAAGATATTGTAGAAACTTGTTTAAAAAATGGCAGCTCTAGTTCTTGCTTTGCATAGCGGTATTCCTTATAGAATATCCAGCACCTTATTCGATAAGGAAAGAGCCGAGATCCGTTCACCGGGAGTGACCTCTTTAGCGAAACTAGCAGATGTTACAACCCACTCGGTTTGTCTTTTGATTGCTTTTATAGTTCATGCTTTGCATAGTGGTATTTATGAAATATCCTGCACCTCATTCGATGAGGAAAGAGCCGAGATCCCTTCACCGGGAGTGACCTTTTTACCAAAACTAGCAAAAGCCTCAAAAACACTCTTTTTCAAAATCACTCGATTCTACAACGATATCAAGTTCATTACGCTCATGGTTTTCTTAAAAACCTGCGTAGCCCTCCGGCATTTCAGATACGTGCTATTTTAGTATTCGTGCTGCGGTAGTTTGGCCTGCGTCAAGGCGTAGTGTACGGTAGCTGATTAGCACTTATCTGCAACATGAGATGCGATTGGATTAGGGTATTCGTATGGCGTAGTTTGGCCTGCGTCAAGGGTCGTGCGCGTGGGTTTAATTCAATCATGAAATGTACGGGTTGAACTTGACTAGCGGACTATGGTTTGTTGGCCTGCGTCAAGGTCATAGCACGCTAGGGGCAGAATATTATTGGGAATTCAAGTATTGAAATTTGTAATGAGATTGCATACCTTCTATGAGATAGTTGCATCCTGATACCTACTGCGAGTAAGAGTTACTTCTGGGAGAGTTTTGCACATTACAATTAGCCGATCAAGTAGGTGTCTAGAAATGTGTTAACGGGGTTACGCCCCTGGGAAAACGGGGTTTATTTTAATTAGGTCCATACGAAACCGCGGGGAACCTCCCTCAAAGTACCGACACTGGCCTGACCGAAAGATTGGCGAACTTGTAGGGTGTAATTAATCCCGGCTAGTCTTACCTTTTAGGGTTTGAAGGAAGATTTGATAAAAAACAGTGGGAGCTATCCTGATTAGATAAAATAATTACCAATCTTATCTTGTAAGAGCTTACGCAGAGTGTTTTCTTCTCTCTCTCCCAGTAGCGACCATGTCACGCCTTAATCAAGATAATAATATGGATGCATTGACCGAACCTGCTTATTATACTGGGCTGGAAAATGTTGGTTCCGCTCTATTTTATAATTGTTATAAGTCCGAGCAGGAAATAGGGGAATATCCAGATTTCCATGCCACCCAAACGAGGAATAAGCATATTGATGCATATTCTTCGGGTGTGTTCATTACCAAGAACTGTTTCTTAGTATCCTCTACGTCCTAGGTATGAGATACCGGATTAAGATCCCACATATGTAATTTATTACATGGGTTATGAAAGGTAGAGAACTGAGATTGGGTGATATGTCTCTAAGTGTTAGAGAATGATGCAATTGTTGCAGCCAAATCTGTTGGCAAATATCACCTTGTACTACCAAATGGTAAATACATTGATTCCGAACAAATGTTATTACATACCGAATCTGATATACAACATCACATCAGATTCTTTATTAAGTTGTGAACATTTTCCTGAATTAAGAGTGATTGGATCAGGCATGTTATATGACAGCATATAAGTTCTAAATCAAACCACAGTTCAAAGTATGTAGAACACATAAGAAGAATAGTTCAGAAATGAACGAATCTTTCTTATGGCATTGTAGACTAGGTCATATCAATGCGACACGACCAGCTAAGTTATATAAGGATGAATATGAGAATCTGTTCAAATTTTCATCTTATGATACTTGCTAGTTTTATCTCATAGGTAAGATGACCAATACTCCGTTTACTGGAAACAGAGAAAGAGGTACTGAACTCTTGGGACGGATGCATGATGATGTATACGGTCCTATGTTTACAAATGCCGAGATTGGTTCTTTGTACCTCATTATATTCACTGATCATCTCTCGAGATTCGGACATATGTTCCTGTTGAAACACAAGTCTGAAACTTTTGAGAAATTCAAGAAATATAAGCTTGAAATTGAGAACCAAACGGGTAGAAGTATTAAAGTCCTACGATGTGATCGAGGAGGAGAATACTTGGGCATGGAGTTCCTGGATTTTCTAAAAGGAGAATGAGATTCTCTCTCAGCTTACTCCTTCGAGTACACCACAGCACAACGGTGTATCGGGGAGGAGGTATCGCACCTTATGAGATATGGTGCACTCTATGATGAGTACTGCTGAGTTACCTATTTCCTTTTGGTGTTATGCACTTGAGAAGCTGCATACCTATTGAATGATGTTCTATCCAAATCAGAGCCTACCACTCCATATGAGATATGGAATGGGAAGAGACCATGTCTTAAACGAGTTAAGATATGGGGTTGTCCGGCCTATGTTGAAAACCAAAATCCGGACAAACTCGAGGCAAGGTCAGTTCTGTATAAGTTTGTTAGATATCCCAAACATTTGCGAGGGAATATCTTCTACCACACTGAGGAGCAAAATGTGTTTTGTTTCTCAGCATGCCATCTTTTTAGAAAAGGAATTTCTTGTGAAGAAATTTGTGGTCATGAGGTAGAACTGAAAGGAGTTCCAGCTAGACAAACTAACAGCTGATGATTTGGTGAAACCAAAGGATTCAATAGTCTCCAACAAATCTCAGTCTCTCCGCAAATTTGGTAGGGTTCTTCATCTACTTGAGAGATACTACGGTCTTCTCGGTGACAGTGGGAGCGGGGATTGCATCATGATAGATGATGGCCCAACTAGGTTCAGGCAGGCCATCACGAGTGGGGACTCAGTGAAATGACTGGATGCAATGCAATCAAAGATGGAATCCATGTACACCAACAAAGTGTGAATTTGAATGTTGCACCTGAAGGGGTAAAAACCCATTGAGAGCAAATGGATCTTGAGAAGATTCTTTGTGTAGATGGAAAAGTTGAGACTTCCAAAGCTATGCTTAAGTCCATCAGGATTAAAGCAAGCATCGCGGAGTTGGAACATCTGTTTTGATGTGGAAGTCAAAGAGTTTGACTTCATCAAAATGGTAGATGAACCTTGTATATACAAGAAGGTTGTAGAGAGTAAGGTTGTCTTACACGTATTGTACGTATATGACATACTCTTGATAGGAAATGGTTTCCTATGCTACACTCGGTCAAGCTCCACTTATCACGAGGATTCTCCATGAAAGATCTGGATGATACCTACTTATGATTTATGATGATAGATCTATGTGGATATTGGGAGTGTCCCAAATCCAGGTATATTAACACCGTACTAAAGGGGTTTAGTAATGAGGATTCTAAGCGTGGTGGTTCGCCCACTTACTCATGAATTACTCTTTTCAAAAAGATGTCTTCCAAGACTGATTTGGAGAGAGCTCGCGTGCAAGGGATATCCTATGCTTCGGCAGTAGGCTCTATCATGTATGCGATGTTATGTATCAGACCAGATGTAGCTAACTCACTAGGTGTAGTGATCAGGAATCAATCGGATCTTTGGAGAATCACTGGAAAGCTATATAGGGCATTCTTAAGTACTTGAGAAGCACTAAAGAAATATTCTTGGTTTTTGGTAACGGTGAATTCCAGTGGGAGTCTTTTACCAATTCCAGCTCCTAGAGTGATAAGGAGGACTGAAAGTCAGTCACAGGCTTTGTCTTTACCCTTAGTGGAGGGACGGTATGTTGGAAGAGTTCTAAGCTAAATACCGTGGCATATTAGACGATAAAGGCTGAATACATTGCTACCAACGATGCTACCAAAGTAGATACCTGGATATTTCTTGTTCATGAGATGAACAGGGTTCCTACCAAACACTGAATTGCATAGGTGGAGAACCAAACGAGGACGAAGGTTAAGTGCCTAAAGTCCGATAATGGCGGGGAATATTGCACACAATAGTTCGAGAGGTTTTGCTCACAGAAAAGTATATATTGGTTGAAAACGGTACCGGAGATGCCGCAACAGAACATCGCTGAAAAGATGAACAGGACGATCCTGGAGCGGGTGAGAAGCATGAACTTGGATGCGGATGTGCCGAAATTCCTATAGGCGGCATCTGTCGATACTGCTGTGTATCTGATCAACGGAAGGCCACGAAGTGCGCTCGATGGAGGAATTTCGAAAGAAATTTGGTCAGGTAAATCGGTTAATTATTCGCATCTAAAAGTATTTGGTTGTATTGCGTATTCGTTGATAGATAAGACGGAAAGGAGTAAGCTTGACTTCAAGTTTAAGAAGTGTGCATTCATCGGGTATGAAGAAGATGAGTTCGGATATCGGCTGTGAGATTACTCAATCAAGAAGATAATATGAAGCCGGAATATCGTCTTTGATGAGCAACACTTGTATAATGAAGTAAAGCAAGCCAATGACGGGGGTGGCTCTCTAAATGTGCAAAGTTATGTTGATGCAGACTATTCATGTGATCGAGATAGTGAGAAAAGGACAACATGGTATGTATTCATGGTTGGGGGAACAACAGTCAGTTGGGTCTCCCAGCTGCAAAAGGTTGTGGTATTGTCAATGACAGATGCCGAATATGTGGCCATCATGAAAGCCAACAAAGAGATGATATGGTCATAAGGATTACTCGAAGAATTGGGTAAGAAACAAGATTTCAATATCTTGTGGAACGGCAGTCAAAATGCGATACACTTGGCCAAAAACGCTTTATATCACTCTCAGATAAAGCACATGAAGGTGCGGTACCATTTTATATGCATAGCGTTAAAAGATGGTTAGTTGACATTGTAGAAGATCACGGGAGAAAAGAATCCTGCAGATATGTTCACCAAGATTGTAGACAGAGATAAGCTGGATCTCTGTTGCAGTTTGGTGAACCTCTCCATGAAGATTTGATGAGGAGAGAGCAAATAGCGGAATCGTGTGAAGTCTATTAGTTTTGGGAATCAAGATGGAATAATCTCCAAGTAGGAAAATGTTGATATTGCGGAGTTTCTTCTTGAGAGTTGATTTTGAGCCAGCTCAGGGGATATTGAGACGGCTCACAAGTGCTCCAGAATTGTCATAACTCTCTGAGTGTATGAGACGGATGTTGAGCCGGCTTGATCCTATGCTTGAGACGGCTCAAATCTTTATGAGCCGGCTCACAAGACGATAGAATTACCCAATATTCTCTGTGTACATGAGCCGTCTCATGGGTATGTTGAGCCGGCTCAAGGAGGTTGACGCGGTGGAAATCGAATATTTTGGTAATTTCTGGGTTTATCTCTAATCTGTATAGATTAGGGTTATGTTATAAATAGGGTCTTTCATATGCTATTTTGTAAGGCAAATTAAAAGGATATTGAGACTATTGTAAAGAGAGAGGGTGACGGTTACGAATTTAGAGAGATTCGAGAGAAATTTCCTAGGGTTGCTCGTGGGTGTAATACTTGATTCAAGACCTAGTAAAACTTTATAGATTTCGCTCTGCCAGGGACTAGCCATACGGTGGGTGAATCTTGTTAACAAACCCCTTGTCTTTGTAGATTTCGCTCTGCCACGTGCTATGAATTATCCACAGAATCAACAATCATTCTTTATTCTGTAACATCCAAGATCTTGTTGTATGATTATTGTATACCCTCTATTCTTCCTCCATCTCACAAATAGTTTTAATTTGCATCATCACTAGTTTGTTTGTATTTTGTGGTACCAATACAAGCAAGTAATTGCAAAAGGTGCCATGTGATCCAGTAACACTCTCTTTGTAGCTTTCTGCTCAAAATTATCTTATAACTAATGTTAAGTTGACAACAGTGAAAAAAAGAGAAGATTTTTATACTTTATTTGTTCCACATTAATTTATTGGTTTAATTCCCAAAAACTCACGGGCTATGACAGGTAACCACCAAATTTTTTACAAATTACAAAAAACTACCAAAGTGTATGAACATCTTTAAAATTTCTTAAACTAGTTTGGTAGCTTATTGAAAATTTAGTAAACAAAGTTTGGTAGTTTATTGAATATTTATTAAACATGTTTGATAGTTTATTGAACATTTACTACACAAGTTTAGTAGTTTATTGTTTATTAATTTTACAAGTTTCCATACACTTGGTAGTTTCCTGTAGTTTTCAAAGAATTTGATAGTTGCTTGCTACAGCCCCCAAGTTCTGGGTAGTTTTTGTGAATTAAGCCTAATTTATTGCTTGTTTTGTTCTTATTTTTATGTTGGTGCTTAGTTAATAGACACTCCAGGGATTTTGGCAGGAGTTATGAGATGTAAACAACAGTTTCTGCTGCAAACACAGATGTGAGATACCAGGATTTGAGTGTAACTTTGGAATGTTGCACTTATCCAAACTAAAAAATAGATTAATTAAAATGCTAGATCGAATAAGTTATTATTATTTTTTAACTTTTTTTTTGGCATGAGATATTCTTGTAGACCTGTGATGGTTATTCAATACTAAGGTAATCTCCATGGATGCATTAAAGAGAGATTCTACTACATCTGTATCATTAAGCAGAGGATATCATAGTTCGTTTTTTTTATGTTTCACTAAAATGCCATGCCTTTTAGCATTTGTCAAATAAATACGATAAACTTTATAAATTGCCACTAGCATAAATATGGCTTATCCCTACGGATAATAAAATCCGTAGAGACAATTTTATGTTGCTCTACGGATTACTCCATAGGGACAACTAATGCCCTTACGGATTAAACCTAAGGGCATATATAAATAAAAATTTGTTAAAATTTAACATATGCAGCTACTCCTACGGTTCCGCAAGATAAGGCTCGACGGTTATATCCGTAGGGGCAGAGTCGTCGATTTAAAAAAAAGCCAAAATTTTCCCCTCCCCGTTCCACAGTACCCTAATTCCCAAATTAATTTCCTCCCAAAATTTTCCCGCCCTCGTCGACTCCTCCCTCGACGTCGCTTCCTCTGTCATCACCTTCTCCGACCACTCGTCGCCTCCTCCAGTGCCATCATCGCCTCCTTCCTCGCCATCTCCTTCGACCTCCTGCGACCTCCAATGCCGTCTCCATCACCTCCAGCGTCGCCTCGATCGATCGATCGTTGCCTCGATCGCGCCCTCCTTGTCAATGTCAATCGCTGTCCTCTTCATCAACGTCGAGCTCCTCCCCAGCTTCTTTGTCACCGTTAAAATTCTCAACCGATTAGTTAATTTATTCAATTTAAAATTTTGTTTTTCTAAATTGAATTTGGTGGGTAGGGATTTAATTTGGGGATTTTGGATTGTGGCGGCGGTCGGTGGTGGGAGGAGGCGGCGTTGGTGGTAGGTGCTCTTCAATTTGGGGTTGTTTGGGGATATGGGTGACGGTGGTGGCTGTGGTGGTGGGTGGTGGCAGCTGCGCTTCAATTTGAGATTGTTTGGAGATGTGGGTGGTGGTGGTGGCTATAGTGGTGGGGAAAGGGGTCGGGGAAGGTCAACGGGGACCAGGTAGTTCGGGTGAGGGGCCGGGAAAAGTAATTTTAGATGAGATTGGTGGTGATGGTGAGGGGAAGAAGAAGAAGAAGATTGGATGTGGTTTAGGTTTGGTTTGGTTAGGGTTATGATTAGAGTTAGGGCTAATGGTTTGGGGTATGTTTAGAATCAAGGTTAGGATTAGGGTCAGGATTAGGGTTTAGTGGAAAAAAATAGCTAAGGGTAATTCAGTGAAGAATTTATAGGTGGTTAGGGTTAATTAGGTCTAGGGTTAGGGTTAAGTAATTAGGATTAGAGTTAAGAGTGAAGGTTATAGTTAGTGTATTTTAGTGTCAGTGCATGTGTGTGTTTGTGATATATATAATGATACGTGTGTGTGTTTGTGATAATGTTGATGATGATATGTGTGATAATATTGATGATGATATGTGTTTGTATGTGTGTTTGTGATAATGATGATGATCTCTCATATCAAACAATACCAAACCCTAATTTTAAACTTAACACCAGAACTAAATCCAAAATTTTAAACTTAACACCATGACCAAATCCAAAATCTTAAACTTGATTAAGAAAACCCTTAATTTTTAAAACTTTACCCTAAACTAAAAACTTCAAACCCTTGAAATTGAAAAGTAAAACCAATTTAAGTTGAATCTTATAATAAGTGTATATATTATAATCGATGATAATATGAAATTTTCATATTCTCATCGATAGTCATATGTGAAAATCAAAGCACGCCTTAGTCCTCGTCCATCGGTTAACATACATTCGATATTTGTCGTGACATAAGACTATACGAAGATTGTTAAATATCGAACGGTATCGTTCGGTGCTAACAACCGTCGTGTAGTCTATGTGATAAGAAAATCCAATCGTATGATAACCGATAAATTTGTCCAGTTTGGACAAATTAGGAATGTATAAAGCAAACATCTGTATTCACTTGCGTTTTCATTCGTTTCGAATTATTTCGTCGGTACTTTTCCACTGGTTCTCCGTATACAAACATAGATTAGATGTCCATTTCAATGTTGTTTCACAGCATTGAAATGATTATCTATTCTATTGCAGTGTATACGGAGAACAACGGGGAAGTGCTGCCGAGATTTTCTCGAAACGGAACACAAGCTAATGGGTGTCTGCTGTATATATTCTTAATGAGATAGAAGTCTTATCCCCGACAGCCAAAACACAAACATACAACACGAATACACAACACACATACACAAAGCACATACACACTAACAACTCTAACACCTAAGCGAAATCATAAATTGAAACACACATACATAGAATACAACTCATACTTGGGTGTCTTCAAACATAATTTTGTTAATTGATAATTTATTTTTTTCAACGACAAACTTGTCTTTCCCAATTTTTTCTTTGTCAATAACTATATCGTTCTTAAATTTCTCAATGTAGTCACCATAAAAAACCAATTTCCATTACTTACAATTTATGTTATTCAGTCTGACATGGCCCATGAGTATGTCAGAATTAAGGACTGGATGTACGTGGATTGGTAACAACACACGCAATCTAAGTTTATCGCATGAGTTACTGTTTTCATTGAATTTGCACGCGATTATAATAAGATCGTGTTACAGAAGATTCTCTGTCAGTGCGATAGATGCGGAAATAAGTTTTAGCAGAATATAGAAATCGTAGAGTTTCATATCGTTAAACATGGTTTTACTAGATTTTATATAACTTGGCTATATCACGAGGAAGAAGAAAAAGAAGACGGTAATACGGCAGAAGAAGGAGAAGACGGTAATGCGGTGGAAGAAGAAGACAACTTCTTTCCAGAAGAAGAAATGGAGAATATGGTAGAGTCTGCCCTCGGTGATAGTAATCCTACTGAAGAAGGCATTCCTTCCGGTCAAGGACCACGTGCGGATAAGTATGAAAAATTCACGAATGATGCTAGAAAACCAATTTATGAGAATGCAAAGTATTCCACCCTATCATGGTTCGTCCAACTTTTCCAGATTAAGCGTCTAAATGGATGGAGCAACAAGTCATTCACAATACTTCTGATGTTCCTGAAAGATTCTATACCCCCGGGAAATAACGTGCTCGAGAGCTGGTACGAAGCCAAGAAGATGATATCTGATTTGGGTTTGAACTGTGAGAAGATTCATGCATGTCCCAAAAATTGCGTGTTGTACCAGAAAGAGAATTCAGATTTGAAAAAGTGTCCAACATGCGGAGAGGCCAGGTATAAACCAAAAGTATCTGACAAGAAACCAGATATACCTGTCAAAATAGCACGATATTTTCCGATAACACAGAGGCTGCAAAGGCTATTTAGATGCAAGAAAACAACCGAGACAATGATTTGGTATCACCGTGCTGCTCAAAGCAAAGATGGAAAATGAGTCATCCAAGTGATTCACCGGCATAAAAGGATTTCGATAGGAGGCATCAAATATTCAGTAGTGATCCTCGCAATGTCAGGTTCAGACTGGCTTGTGATGGCTTCTGCCCATTCAACTATATGGCTGGAAACCACACACATGGCCCGTTGTAATGATAGTTTATAATCTGTCGTCTTGATTGGTTATGGATCAATTCGATTTTATGATGGCTCTTCTTATTGACGGACAAAACTCACCGGGATCGATGAGTTAGAATCTTTATTCATTGATGGTGTAGCGACTTACGATTCAATCACAGATACAAATCTTTACGATGCGTGCGGTTTTAATGTGGACAATTAATGACTTTTCTACGTATGGAATGCTTTCAGGTTGGTCCGTACATGGTCACAAAGCATGTTCTTATTACCATCAAGATACAACATCAAAATGGTTGAATTTTAGCAGGAAGGTTTGTTATTGCGGTCATCGGCGTTTCCTGCCATTAGACCACCCCTTCAGGTTAAACGGTGCTCACTTTAATGGTCTTCAGGAGCTTCATGTGCCTCCAACCTCATTTCCGGAAAGGACGTGATTGCTCAGTGAGATGGTCACAATAATATGAGACAAAGCATCCTACTGGAATAAATTAAGTATTTTCTACGAGCTTCCGTACTGGTCAACAAATTTAGTGCGTCATTTTCTGGACGTCATGCACATAGAGAAGGGAGTATCCGAACACGTACTTAACTTGCTTCTTTGTGAGGACGAAAAATCGAAAGACAACCTCTCTGCTCGGATGGATCTTTAAGACTGGAAAATTAGAAGTGAATTGTATCCTAAACCGATAGCGGGTAAACTAGGAAAGTTTGTACTTCCCAATACCGCGTATCATGTCACAACCGGAGAAGAAAATATTCATGCATGTGTTGCATGATTTGAAAGTTCTCACAGGTTTCTCAGGATCATTTAGTAAGAAAATAAAGATCGTGAAAGGCAAGATCGATGGGCTGATAAGTCATGATCACCATATTATTATGGACCACCTTCTCCCATTAGCTCTCAAGACTTCCCTTCCCGAATCAGTTGGTCTAATAATTAATGACCTTTGTTATTTTTCAGGGAATTGTGCGCTAAAACTTTGGATGTTGTGATGCTGGAGAATCTAACAAATTCTATTTCCTTGATACTGTGTAAGTTTGAGCGTATTTTTCCACTGTCGTTCTTTGATATCATAATACACCTGACGGTTCATCTTGCAACCGAGGCTAAGTTTGCCGGACCGATACAATATCGATGGATGTATCCCGCAGAATGATACGTTAAATTTTTCGTTTCACGCATTTGAAAGTCTACCCTAGCACCACCATGGGGTCCAAGTGGCATCAAGCATGCCAAATTCAAGTTTTTGTGGTGCTAAGCTATACTAAACAAGATCTTTAACTAGATGATTAGGGTTTTAGGTTTGATATCTACTAAACTATAAGAAGTGAAAAATGGCTATACCCTCATAGATCGAGTCCTTCACTTCACATGCTCCGTATAGTAGTCTCGCGACTCTACTAAGCTCCACTTGAGGGTTTGGACGAGCTTCCTCCGATGACCTTCGTGCCGAAGATGATCTACGTGAAGTCCCTCCAACTTAAGCTACCTTTACACTAAACTCTTTAGCGTAGTAAACACGCCACACTCGATCGCTAGTCAAGTGTAGGATGATGAAGTAGGGGATATTGGTGCTTACAAATTTGTGTTCAAGTTTCGTAATTCACATCACATGTGAGGGTTGAAGTTTGAAGCATGACAATGAGGAAGAAGCAGCTAGAGAGTAAAATGGGAGCAACTCAAGAAAATGGCTAAGTGTTGGAATGAGCAAGTCAATGCTAACCCCTTGTCCTCACTCATTCAAGCATGGAATTATTGCAATATAAAATTGCATCCATGCTTGAATAGCGAGTCAAGATAAATAAACAAATGATAAAAACCCATGCTTGCAACCATGCTCCTAAATTCTTCCCATTTTCCACCTCATTTATATTTTCATAAAATAGAAATTTATGTCATGCTACATATATATATATATCATATATATATTAATACATATAATAAAATATTTAGTGAGCTAATGATATTAGTTAAGATATAATTATATCAAATATAATATATATCGCATTATTAAATCAACACTTGATTTAATAATCCGGTTATCACAAATGACCGACTAATATCATTTATCTGTGTATCACATTATCAAATCAACACTTGATTCGACAATCTGGTTATATCACATATAACTGAACCGATAATAGATGACTGCCAGATTACAATATGGTATCACACACGTATTTAATCAGGCCTACACACATATCACATATGTGTCCTATTTCGTTTCGCTTGAACCAGAGAACTTCTGTGTGAGACTTTAAAGACTCGTCAGTACACCAGCAGTAGGTGATAATCACATCAGTCACTCACAAGCCGTCAGCGGTACTAACTGGACGTAACGGCTATCCGGGTATTGAGCGATATGAAAATCAACAAGCAAGCCTGGCCATACTCTCTATGAAGCCTATCAGTAACACTACCGTACAGTCCGGTCTCTTCGTCTGATATGTCGCATATCATGTCTAGAGGTGGTAAACGTCAGACCCCAGTAACGTGATAAGTCATGCCGATGTCTGGCTTATAACGGTTTGAGAAACTACTGATAACACTTATCAGTAAATCTCATAAGTAGCCCTGGCCAGGGACTTTCAGTTATAGCCAAACGAGCATAACACAACATCAACCCCCAATACCGGGAGAGACGAAACCCCTCATATCGCTCATTGCTTCTATGCGACTCAGGTTGTACCCAAAATCCACCTGTTTACACGTCTCCTATGAGCGTGGTAGGGAGGAAATCAAAGCACAGTGTGAGCCGCACAAGACTCTATGACGATCTCGGGTCTACAGACTAACCTGTACCAGTGTCACCAGAGGACTGCTATCTGATAATAGGTATACTACCAACTAGGAGTACTCGGCTAGTCCGTTCGGTGTACCCATTCTCTAATGAGCACTTGTGTACAATCTTTGATGTTACACACCAATAGTTGTGGGATCAACCATCGCCTTCTAAGGGACAAGAAACGTACCCACTAGTCTATTCTGGAATATTGATACCCTAGTCTCGATATTCTCTCGACTAGGAACTGATTAAAGGATGTACTTTTGGACCACCCTGGCCCCACTAGTATGATCTCATCATAATCCTGGTAGTCAAGTACACATCCTAAGGGCTTTATCAACATATAAGAGAGACAATATAAATACCAGTCTACATGTTAAGATAAAGGTAACCTGATAGCATACTATCATGTCGAGCAAGAAAGTTCTCTATATATATGTCCAATCATCCACTATATCAACAATAATGGCCTCAAGGGCATACATATTCCCAACAACATTTTGTAAAATTATTGTTGTTTTATATGCCTGTTTTATTTATTTAATATATTTTTTTTAGATACCTCCACACTCTAAAAAAGTATATACGCAGTAGAAATCGACCAGATGGTTCTATTATGCAAGGTTATCTTCTAGATGAAGTAACCACATTTTGTTCCCGCTATCTGGACGAGAACATTGAGACGAAGCTTAACCGGCCTTGGAGAATTCATGACGGGCCATATGGTAAAACTGATTATAAGAGAGTAGACCCTATATTTATCAACAAGATATATCGGTTTATCCTCCTCAATAACGTATGTCTTAAAGAAATTAGAGAGTTTTTTAGATTAATTGTTATATTTGTGTGTGTGAAATGATATAATGTTGATGTCATAATTTATTTTTGAGAACAAAATTTATATTGATGAGGTACGTGAGAGGTATCCTGATTGGAATGATGAACGATTTGAAAAATATCATCAGGATAATTTTTGCGATTGAGTTGCAGATCATGTAAATTGTTTGAATAACATGTTATTGCGACCAGTCTTAATCTAAACTTATATCGTTATATATTTGCTGTAAATTTTTTTTGTCAGATTCACGATTCGAACTTGTTTGCATTAATAGAGAGATACTCAAGACATTTAGCTTAGTTTTCTAGCATGGAGGTTGCATACTATAAAAGATTCGGTGTCCTTGGATATAAATTTGAAGTTAAGAACATAGAATTATCTCGAACCACCCAGAATAGTGGGTTGCGATCGTAGGATTGGATGGTGTGATTTATTATGGATACTTATATTGCATACTTGGTATCCAATATCCCGGATGATCAGAAATGTTTTATATATTTTAGTGTATTTGGTACGATACACGAACCGATACGGATAAGTAGAGAAACAATTTCGGGACTGGAAAGATGAATATGAATTGACCAGTGTAAACACATTTCGATTTTACGGTCAGGACGATCCATTTATCTTTTCGCAACAAGCGTTTCAAGTATACTACTCAGAAGCATCCGGGATAGAGTATTGTATGCCGTTGAAAACCCAGAGATGTTTACGATATCTCAGAATTCGATGATCGTATGGAGGACAGCGATGATGAAGAAGAGCGAAGACTTATAGTTGAGACGGCTCATAAGTGCTCCGGAATTGTCACAACTCTCTGGGTGTTTGAGACAACTGTTGAGCCGACTTTACCCTATGCATGAGACGGCTCAAGTCTTTATGAGCCGACTCACAAGATGATGGAATTACCCAATATTCTCTGTGTACATGAGCCGGCTCGTGGGTGAGCTGACTCAAGGAGGCAGACGCGGTTTGTTATGGAAATCGAATATTTTGGTAATTTCTAGGTTTATCTCTAATCTGTATAGAATTAGGGTTATGCTATAAATAAGGTCTCTTATATGATATTTTGTAAGGAAAATTAAAAGGCTATTGAGACATTGTAAAGAGAGCGTGACGGTTAAAAATCTAGAGAGATTTGAGAGAGAAATCTCTTAGGGTTGCTCGTGGGTGTAATACTTGATTCAAGATGCAGTAGAACTTTGCAGATTCCGATTTACCAGGGACTAGCCATACGGTGGATGAACCTTATTAACAAATCTCTTGTCTCTTTTGGTTTGTGATTCTCTTATTCTCACGTACTTTTATGTTTTATTTTTCGTTGTTATTTGCATTGTGATTGCGTGGATTGGCTGTTAGCATTGTTCCGTGTATTGTCTTCTCTGTGATATTATATTATATCAATAACAATTGGTATCAGAGCGTGGTTAGGGAACCGAAGGGTCTTTTGATTTTATGATCTAAGTTTACGGTGGGTGACGATGCTTGTGTCCGCTCTCCATCTTCATAGATTTTATTTTCGAAGGCATTGGTTCCGATCCGAGGGAGAAGTTGAGTTTGCTTTGGCGGTATAAACGAAAGATGGTGGAGGATAAGATACGAATCGAAAAGTTCAATGGTCATAACTATGGTTGGTGGCGGATGTAGATGGAGGGCTATCTATACCAGAAAAATTTGTATCTTTCGTTGGGCGAAAGGCCTGAGAAGATGTCCGATGAGATATGGAATCTACCGGATATGAAAGCCTTTACGACGATTAGGCTATCGTTGACTTTGCAAGTGGCCTTCAATATCTCAAAGGAGAAGACAACCATGAGGCTAATGACGACATTAGCAGAGTTGCATGAGAAGCCTTCAATATCAAACAAGATATTTCTGATGAAGAAGCTTTTCAATATGAAGATGACAGAAAACGGTTCGGTGACAGATCATCTGAACGAAATCAACAGCATGACAAGCCAGCTCGAATCGGTTTCAATCGTGTTTAAAGATGAGATTCGAGCTCTATTGTTTCTATGTTCGTTGCTAGAGAGTTGGGAAAACCTCGTGATGGTGGTAATCAACTCGATCTCAGCGACTCACATTTAATGATGCGATGAGTTGCATGTTAAATGATGAGATGAGGAGAAAGGCTATGAGTGAGAGTTCGGGAACATCTGCACTCTCAGTGGAGAATCACGGCAGGATGATAGAAAGGGAAAAAGGGAAGAAGGGCAAGTGAAAGAGCCGAGGAAAATCAAATGGGAAGATCCAAGACGACTGTTGAAACTGCGGAATGAAGGGTAACATAAAAAGTAAATGTAGACTCTTAAATAAAGGCTCAGATAAAAAGGAAGACAATATAGTGTCTATATATGAACAAAGGGAACATGGACTTTGTCTTTCGGCAAATGAGAGCACAAAAAGAGATATCTGGTTTCTAAATTCAGACGCATCCTTTCACTGCATTTCAGGTCGATATCGCTTTAGAGAATATGTTCAAGGGGATCTTGGGCATGTGACGGTGGGAAACGGTCAGCCGTGCAAGATCGTTAGAAAAGGGATGATACTACTGCAACCGTTAGGAGGAGGTCAGATAAAACTGAAGAACGCTAGGCACATACCAAATTTGAAGAAGAGTCTAATTTCTATAAGTCAGCTGGACAGCGAAGGGCATATTACGGTGTTTGGGAATTCTCAGTGGAAGATTTCCAAATGATCGTTGGTGGTCGCAAGGAACAAATTGAGTGGTTCATTGTATTCTTTCAGTAGTGGAGGTTTGATTGTATTGACGACAGGTTCAGAAGTAGATTCTGAAACTTCGTTGTGGCACAACAGATTGAGGCACCTTAGTGAGAAGAATATGAAGATTTTTTAGGATAGGGGCTTCTTTCGGGGCTGAAAAAGGTGGAGTTGGGATTTTATGAGAGTTGTGTTTATGGGGAAGCAAAGCGCATTGAGATTTCAGATTGGAGGCGTAGTAAGGAAGACCAAGAAGCTAGAGATAGTGCATATGGATGTATGAGGACCGGCCGCGGTAGAATCTTATGGAGGAAATCAGTACTTCATGACGTTCATTGATGATGCAAGCCTGAAGACCTAATTGTATGCAATGAAGAAAAAGCCTGAAGTGTTTGGTCTCTTTAAACACTGGATTGCACAGGTGGAGAACCAAATAGGGATGAAGGTTAAGTATCTAAAGTCCGATAATGGCGAGGAATATTGCACACAAGAGTTCGAGGGATTTTGTTAACAGAAGGGTATACGTTGGTTGAGGATGGTTCCGTGAACGCCGCAACAGAATGACATCACTGAAAGGATGAACAAAATGATCCTAGAGCGGATGAGAAGCATGACCTTAGATGCGGATATGTTGAAATTCATATGGACAACAGCTGTTGTGTATCTGATCAACAGAAACCCGGCAAGTGCGCTCGATGGAGAAATTTCGAAAGAAAATTGGTCGGGTAAACTGGTTAATTATTCGTACCTAAAAGTAGTTGGTTGCATTGCGTATTCGTTGATAGATACGGTGGAAAGAAATAAGCTTGACTCCAAGTCTAAAAAGTGTGCATTCATTAGGTATGGAGGAGATGAGTTCGGATATCGGCCGTAAGATTACTCAAGAGAGAAGTTAATACGAAGTCGGAACGTCGTCTATGATGAGCAACACTTGTATAAGGAAGCGAAGCAAGCCAAGGATGGTGCAATATCTGAGTTCGTCGAGTTAGATGGAACTCAGGAGAGTAGCCAGGTGCCTACAAGTGGAGATCGGAATATGGAGGAGATGGGCATTGTAGTGCAGGATCAGGTTCAAGAACAGGTTGAAGACTAAATTCAGCAACCAAATGTATCAATTCTGAAAAGAACTACACGAGAGAGAAGGCTACCTGAAAAATTAGTGACTGACTTCATATTGTACACAGATTCGAGAGAGCTTGAATCCCTTACAGAGGCAACACAAGATAGTGCTAGCAAGCAGTGGGAGAAGTTATGGATGAAGAGATGGATTATTTGAAGAAGAATCGTACATGGGATCTAGTGAAGCTACTCAAGGGTCAAAATGCGTTATTGAATAGATGGGTGAACAGGATCAAGGAGGAGACTGATGGCATGAAGCAGTACATGGATTGCTTGGTAGTCAAGGGATATACGCAACAACATGGGATAGACAATTAAGATATATTTCCTCCAGTGGTGAAGATGACTTTAATTCGGATGATACTCAATATCGTGGCGGTGGAGAATTTGCACTTAGAGCAGTTAGATGTGAAAACGGCGTTTTATCATAGAGATTTAGAGGAGATCTATATGATGCAACTACCGGGATACGATATGAAAGGGAAAGAAAATATGGTTTGTATACTGCGAAAAAGTTTGTATGGCCGCAAACAAGCTCCACGGCAGCGGTATCTCAAATTCGATCGGTTCATGTTAGAGACAGGATTTGTGCGATGTGATTCAGATCACTGCATTTACGTTCAGACTTTTGAGGATGGGGACTACATTATTTTGTTACTTTAGGTGGACGATACGTTGGGAGCGGGTCTGAATTTCTAAAAAAAATCAACGTCTGAAGAAGATGATGGCTGAAAAAAATTTCATTAAGGATTTGAGAGCAGCCAAGCAAATTCTGGACATGAAAATCATAAAAGATAGACAACAATGAAAGCTTTGATTATCGTAAAAAGACTACGTGGAGAAGGTTTTGAAGCAGTTCAACATTGGCAAATCAAAGCCTGTAAGTATGCCTTTAACGAAGCACTTCAAACTTAGTAAAGAATTGTGCCATACAATTCAAGAGCAGAAGGATGAAATGGCACGAGTACTATATGCATCTGCGGTTGTGAGTTTAATGTATGCAATGATGAGTACATGATCAGATATTGCATAAGCAGTGGAAGTTATAAACAGGTAAATGCAAAACTCGGGGAAGGAGTACTGGAATGCAGTGAAGTGGATATTGAGATATCTCGGGGGAACATCCAGTCATTGTTTATATTTCGGGGGTGACTCTCTAAATGTGTAAGGTTATATTGATACGGACTACTCAGATGACCGAGATAGTGGGAAAAGCACAACAGGGTCCGTATTCACGGTTGGGTCAGTTCGGTCTCCCAGTTGCAAAAGGTTGTGACATTGTCAACGACGGAGGCCGAATATATGGCCATCTTGGAAGCCAGCAAAGTGATGATATGGTTACAAGGATTACTTGAGAAATTGGGGAAGAAATAAGATTTCAATATCTTGTGGAGCGACAGTCAAAGTGCGATACACTTAGCCAAGAACGTTGCATATTACTCTCGAACGAAGCACATCAAGGTGCGGTACTATTTTATACGCATAGCATTGGAAGATGGTGTGTTGACACTGTAGAATATCATGGGAGAAAAGAATCTTGCATATATATTCACCAAGGTCGTAGACAGAGATAAGCTGCATCTCTGTTGCAGGTTGGTGAATATTTCTATAAAAATTTGATGAGGAGAGTGCAAATAGAGGAATCATGTAAAGTCTACTAGTTTTGGGAATCAAGATGAAAGAATCTCTAAGTGAGAGAATGTTGATATTATAGAGTTTCTTCCTGGGAGTTGATCTTGAGCCGGCTCAAGGGACGTTGAGACGGTGCACAAGTGCTTCAAAATTGTCAGAACTCTTTGGGTGTATGAGACGACTGTTGAGCCGGCTTGACTTTATGCTTGAGACGGCTCAAGTCTTTATGAGTCGGCTCACAAGATAATGGAATTACCCAATATTTTCTGTGTACATGAGCCGGCTCATGGGCATGTTGAACCGGCTCAAGGAGGCAGACGTGGTCTGTTATGGAAATCGAATATTTTGGTAATTTCTGGGTTTATCTTTGATCTGTATAGAGTTAGGGTTAGGTTATAAATAGAATCTCTCATATGATATTTTGTAAGAAAAATTAAAAGGCTATCGAGACTATTGTAAAGAGAGAAGGTAACGACTACGAATCTACAAAGATTTGAGAGAAATCTTCTAGAGTTGCTCGTGGGTGTAATACTTGATTCAAGATCTAGTAGAACTTTGCAGATTCCGCTATGCCGGAAACTAGCCATACGGTGGGTGAAACTCGTTAACAAATCGCTTTTCTCGTTTAGTTTGTGATTCTCTTATTCTTGCATACTTTTGTGTTTTATTTTTCGTTATTTGCATTGTGATTGCGTGGATTGGCCGTTGGCATTATTCTGTGTATTGTCTTCTCTGCGATATTATATTACATCCATAACAGAGTGACGGAAGAGGAAGAGAAAGAAGAAGGAGCCCCAGTGGAGGAGGGAGGAGGAGCTCGATCAAGAATGGTGGAGGGAGGAGAGGAGGAGCGGCAGAGGAGGGAGGAGGAGCTCCGTCGAAGGAGGGTGCGGAGGGAGGAAAGTAGAAACGGCGAAGGAGAGAGGAGCGGAGGGAGGAGAGGATGAGCGGCGAAGGAGGAAGAGGAAGGGAGGGGAGGACCTCCGATGGAGGAGAGAAGAGAGAGGGGTTTTGGGTTTGTAGCGAAAGAGAAGAGGATGGAGAAGAAGAGGGGATTTTTGGAAGTGCCCTTCAAATTTTTGTTTGGGCTGTTTAAAAGAGAGTCCATGGGGTTTTATTACAATTCATATGTGGGCTCGCTGGGATTTTAGGAAGTCAAAAATCCCAGGGGTTTGTTGGCAGGCCAGAGTTGGGCCGGGGGTGTTTTGACAATTTACCCAAAAGTTGGGTAGACGAAGCAGACTGCGGGTTTTTCATTCATAAGATGATATTCCTGCTAATCAGGCATAAGTAAGAGCGCTTTTATGCAATTTAGGATATATTAAGTGATAACACCAAGGCAATGCTGTAAAACAAGGTTTAAAAGTCTGATTAAAAGCCGCTATATTGTAATCGGCTAGAAACTGGATAGAATAGAATTAAACAGACTAATGACTGTCCTCGCTAAACATATGGGCGAATGACGATGTAATTAGGCGCCTATGCGATACACATAAACCATCCGATATCCAAAATCGATACCCTAACTCTATATCCACTTAAGTAAGCCCGTTTCTTACCTTTTCTCATTATCAACACGAGAGTTTTTTCTACATCGTTGTGTTATTCCATTTCCATATAATCCCAATTTGTGATCTGTTTATGCAATATGCGTGGTCGGCTGAGAACGAACGTGTTATTTACGCCCAAAGAACTTTACACAAATTTATCCCGTAATGAATTCTAATAATCAGCATCATGCCATTCTGTAGGTCCATCTCCTACATGGCAAAAAAATAAAAAAAAATAAAATAAATTTGAGGAAAGAGATGATGATGATGCATCATGCACAAGGGATTGCAGCTTGTCCATGGATGTCTTGTTCTAAACCTACAGGTACTATGAATTATCCACAGAACCAACAATCATTCTTTATTCTGTAACATCCAAGATCTTGTTGTATGATTATTGTATACCCTCTATTCTTCCTCCATCTCACAAATAGTTTTAATTTGCATCATCACTAGTTTGTTTCTATTTTGTGGTACCAACACAAGCAAGTAATTGCAAAAGGTGCCATGTGATCCAGTAATACTCTCTTTGTAGCTTTCTGCTCAAAATTATCTTATAACTAATGTTAAGTTGACATCAGTAAAAAGAGAGGGAGGATTTTTATACTTTATTTGTTGTTCCACATTAATTTATTGGTTTAATCCCCAAAAACTCACGGGCTATGACAGGTAACCACCAATTTTTTTACAAATTACAGAAAACTACCAAAGTGTTCGAACATCTTTAAAATTTCTTAAACTAGTTTGGTAGCTTATTGAAAATTTAGTAAACAAGTTTGGTGGTTTATTGAATATTTACTAAACATGTTTGATAGTTTATTGAACATTTACTACGCAAGTTCAGTAGTTTATTGTTTATTAATTTTACAAGTTTTCATGGTGGTTTTCAGTGATTTTCAAAGAATTTGACAGTTGCTTGCTACAATCCCCAAGTCCTGGGTAGTTTTTGGGAATTAAGCCTAATTTATTGCTTGTTTTGTTCTTATTTTTATGTTGGCGCTTAGTTAATAGACACTCCAGGGTTTTTGGCAGAAGTGATGAGATGTAAACAACAATTTCTGCTGCAAACACAGCTGTGAGATACCAGGATTTGAGTGTAACTTTGGAATGTTGCACTTATCCAAACTAAAAAATAGATTAATTAAAATGCTAGATCGAATAAGTTATTATTATTTTGTTACTTTTTTTGTTATGAGATATTCTTGTAGACCTGTGATGGTTATTCAATAATATATAAGGAAAATCTCCATGGATGCATTAAAGAGAGATTCTACTACACCTTTTATTATGAAGCAGAGGACATTATAGTTTGTTTTTGTTATGTTTCACTAAAATGCCATGCATATTAGCATTTGTCAAATAAATACGATAAACTTTATAAATTGCAAATAAATACCATGAACTTATTCCATTGAAAATAAATACCATGTACTTTTAGAGTTTGTCAATTTATCATTCAGTTTAATACTAACAATTCCAAATGAAAAAAAAACAGCTTATTTTACTAAATTGAAAATCGCTGAAAAATCAGGTTTTGGTACTTATTTTCAACAAATAAGGTCATGGTATTTGTTTGCAATTTATAAGGTTCATGGTATTCATCTATAAAATTGTTGAACTATGTTGGTATTTTGGAGAAAAATTCAGCCTTAAAAAATCATAGGCCTTTACAAAGATACTATTTAGATCCCAATCTAATTAAACATGTTCGTAGCAGCACCTGAAAACTTTGGCATTTATATCACAACATTTTACATATCAATTGTTTGTAATACCTGTTTGCAAATGGATATGTAGTAAACTCAGCTTTCTGTATGCATGTTGATTACTTGATTAAGCATACATTTTTACTATGTTCTCATGCTAATCATTAGATAATGGATTTTAATTTTATCTTGATCTTTTTGTGGGCCCCAGCTTCTACCTCAAAATGAGGATAAAAAGTTGAAGATGCATCATTCACAAGGGGGCACTATGAATTTTTCCATATGTCGACCCCACCAAGCTGCCTGAAGGGTGTCCGGAAATCTCCATCTCTCTCTCTTGACTGGGTGTATATAGCCGGCACATGGAAAAATTTACCGGGGAGCATAGCTTGTCAATTAATGTCTCATTGTAAACCAAGAGGTACAAATAATAGCAATAGGTTGAATGCATATATACATAAGCAACAATCATTCTTTCTTCATTATTAATTTATTTTGTATCATCCAAGATTTTGTGTGTGTTTTTTTTTTTTAATTCCATTAATTAAATACTTGAACCAGCATCATTATTCTATATATGGACCAACACAAACAAAGGCAAACCTACCATGTGATCTCAATAGCACTCTTCTTTGTAACCTAAAATGAACTGTGGCTTGAGAATTATACTGGTAATAATAGCAATGTTAATGCTTTGGATTTTTGTTTTTATATCTAATAGTGTCTCTTGTAATAAATGTTGTAGCCACTTGTGTTTCTGTGTTTGGCAAATGGAAATGCAAGTAGACCTGTAATTTCTAGTACAATTACTGCAACAATACTAGATAGAGAAAATTGGTTAGGGCTTCTAAATAGTTGGTTAAGCAAAACGATAAAATAAATATTAGAAAGATACGGAATTGACTTTGGAATGTTGAGCTTAGCAAAAATAAATATAATTAAAAAAATAAAGTGTTAATTATGTGAATTTCTTTATATGTTATGGTGGATCAGTGGTCATTCATTAAAAAATAAAGACAATCTTCATTGATGTATGAAAGAGATTCTGGCAAAACTTTTGGTCAGAGGACTGCAATATATATTTCTGTTTAGATATTTTTTTAAATGACAGTGCTCAACTGTAGTAGAGTCCATGACAAACGATGATTATTGTTGTGAAAATAGGCACCGAATTACGCAGCGGATGATCGTTAAGCGTGAATCGGAACTAATGAAAAATATCTAACACAGCAACTACGTAAAAGGAATAAATAATAAAAGAAAAATACACCAAGTAAAAAACACAAAATGTTACTCAGGTTCGATGTGTATTTGGACATAATCCTAAGAACCCGTGATTTAACCTTCTATATACAGGAGTAGAGATAAGGTTGAATTAATTTTAGGATTAATCCAAATAATAAACCCAAAAACTGCTGCCACCGTTAGATGCAAATTGATTCCTTCTACCAACCGTGAGGCGACACATGCCCTCAAACCCAGCATTCTCACGAGAACAATCTCGGCTCATGCTCTCTTTGGTGGGCTTGCCTTGGGCTTCTTCTCATGCTTTGATCTGGGGCTTCATCTTAAAGAATTTTGCAATCAATTATTACAATCTGGACCTTCATTAGAAATTCGTCTACCTCTCTCCACTTTCATGAAAAAATTTAGAATTCTGTAATTCGTTGTCTATGACCTTTATCAAAAAACTAGGCAATTAAGTCCAAACTAAGCTTGAACTTTGAAACTGGGACCACCTTCGTAAATGCATCCGCCGGATTTTCATGGGTACCAATCTTCGTAAGTGAAATAACCATCTTCTCGTTCTCCAAAAAAAAAAAAAAAACTTTCACCTCGATATGCTTAGTTCTCAAACTATAAGTCCGATCCTCCGTCAAGTGAATCGCGCTCTGAATGTCGCAAAATACTTTTGTGAAATCCTACGGAACACCCATACCACCCATCAATCCACGCAAATATATGACCTTCTTGACAATCTCTGTAGCAGCTATCAACTTTGCCTCTGTCGTCGATAATGCGACAATAGACTGTAACGTCGATGTTCATGACACTGCGCCAGTGCCCAACGTGAATACGTAACCCCTCATAGATCTCCGTCTATCCCTATCACCAGCAAATCTGGGTCACAATACCCTGCCACCATACAACCATCCATACTGCCTCTATTGAATAACAAGTGAACCTCGTAATACCCCTCAAGAACCTCAGAATCCACTTTACACCCTGCCAATATTCCTTACCCGGATTAGCCATGTATCGGCTGACCATCTCTACTGCATGTGTAATGTCTGGACGCGTGAAAACCATCGCATACATCAAACCGTCCACTGCACTCACATATGCACTCTAGACATGTACTCTCTATCCGTATCCGACCCTAATGATAACTTCGTCGAAAGTATGAAGTACATCCCTAAAGGAGTAGACACGAGTTTTGCCTTCTCCATTCCATATCGAGCGGGAACTTTCTCGATATATTGTTTCTATCACAGACGCAACTCACCATGCTTTCTCTCCATGCCAAGTATTTTCTTCGCAGCCCCCAAATCTTTCATCTCGAACTCCTGACTCAACTGTAAATAGACGCTCATGCTCATACCATAAACTTGCGGCCAAGGTTGAATGCAAAACAAAATTTTTAAACAAGAGCACTATCTTCTATGACCTAGAATTGATACCAAACACTAAACTAGCAAACTAACAAAAGAGTTTAACAACTTGGTTATCGATTACAACCTTTGTAGTCGTGTCCTTCGTCTTCTTTTCCACTTCTTTAGCTTCTAGATCCATTATGAATGAGCTTGGAAGTCGATCCTCCTTACTGAAAACGATCCACCCGAAGGAATCCAGACTTAGGCTATAGCTTCACACTAGATAAACTAAGTGAAGCAACTCACAAACTTAACTTGCTAGGTGAAGTGTGTAGTGCATAAATCTCTTTGAATTCTCTCATTTTCTTTTCCTTTTCTCAACTTAAAAAAATCAAGAGAAAAGAAAGAAGAAGCTAAGGATGATGATAATGATCAAACTTTTCATTCTCTTTTCTTTCTTTTTTCTTTTAAGTGTGATGTAGGTGGAATTGTGATTCATAAGTCTGAGTCACAAGTCCACACACTTCCACTTTAAACAAGAAGAAATGAGAAGAGAAATGAAGCCACATCATTTGTACACACACACATACCCATTTATACATACATACACACATACCTATATATATACATACACACATACAAGTATATGCTATAAATACATTCACCCGTATTCATATCAAAATATATATACCCGTATTCGTATAAAATACGAATACCCGTATTCGTATCAAGACATAAATATCCGTATTCGTATCAAGACACAAATACCCATATTTATACAAATACCCGTATTCGTATAAATACTGTATTCGTGTCAAAATACAAATACTAAAAGAGATATATCAATAGATATATAATACTAGCCCACATTTCATCTAAATGTGATATTCTGGCTATCTTTCAAACCGGCTAGTATTAACAAAATGTCCGATTAAATGTACATGTACAAAAAACACGTATTTAATCGAATCTCCGTACGTATCAAAATACGCACACTACATCGTTTCGCCTGAGCTGGGAAACCCTTTGTGTGGGACTCTGAACACTCGACAATATACTGACAGTGGGTTTAACTACAAGCATGTCAGCGGAACTGGCTGTACGTAAGAGCTACCCAGGTATTGTACGAAAGGAAGGTCGACAAACAAACTCGTTCGCATCCCTACTGAGCCTGAAAGTGATAATCTCCGCACAGTCTGGTCTCTTCATCTAACAGTGCTGCATATCGGGTCTAGAGGTGGAAAATGTCAGACCCCTAATAACCTGATAAGTTGTGTCGATGTGGCTCAAAACTATCCCGAGAAACTACTGATCTCGCTATTAGTAAATCTCATCTACCTTGGCCAAGGTTTTATGGTGATGACCAATCGAACATAGCGCGATATCGACTCCCTATACTGAGAGAAATGAATTCCTTCTATCGCTCACTGTCCCCAAGTGTTTCGGGACTGTACCCAACTAAAACCTGTTTGCATGATTCTTTAAAGCCGTGGTAGGGTAGAAATCTAAGTACAGTGGGAACACACTCAAGAAAAATGACGATGTCAGGTCTAAAGACTACCCTGTACCTATGTCACATGAAAACTGCTATCTGACGATAGGTATATTACCATCTAGAAGCTCTCGGCGAGTCCCATAACCTAATGAGCATCTGTATACTATCTTTGGTGCTGTATACTAATGGCTGTGGGACTAACCATCGCCCCTCGTCGGGGTCCAGATACGTATAGTCTATTATGGAATATCAATGCCCAGTCTCGATACTTTCACAACTGGGGACATTTAAGGATGTGCTTATGGACTACCTAGTCCCCACAAGTTTGATCGCTATCACAACACTGGTAGTCAAGCAAAAAATCCTACGGGCTATATCAACATGTATTAGGGATATGTATCAATCGGTAAAACATATACACATGTTAAGATACAAACAAACCAAATAGCATTCTATCATATCGAGCAAGATTGTCCTCTACATACATATTCCTAGAATCCTATACAATAAAGGCCTCTAGGGCATACATATCCAATAATCTCCCACTTGCACTAAAGCCAGTTATTGGCGTATCGAGTACTTAACGTCTGCACTAGGGCTAGTTATTGGCGTATCATATACCTAACATCTAAAAAAGTCTTTCGAACTGTGTTTGAGGGAGGACCTTTGTGAATGGATCCACCATGTTCTCTTTCGTCTCTAATCTCCGGACCTCGATCTCCCGGCGATCAACGATCTCCCAGATCAGGTGATACCGCTTCAAGATGTGTTTGGATCGCTGATGAGATTGTGGTTCCTTTGCTAATATCATAGCCCTATTGTTATCGCAATACAAAAGTATTGGATCAACAATAGATGGAACCACCTTAAGTTCAGTAATGAACTTTTTCATTTAGACTACTTCTTTTGCGGTATAGTTTGCAGCAAAATATTCAGCCTCCACCGTCGAGTCTGCTACGGTGTCATGTTTGAAACTCTTCTAACAGACCACTCCTCCATTGAAGGTAAACATATAACCCGAGACAAACTTGCTGTTATCCTTGTCACTTTGGAAGCTTGAATCGGTAAAGGACTCTATTTGGATGTTTCCATTACCGCACACTAAGAACATCTCCTTAGTCTTTCTCAGGTATTTCAGAACGTTCTTTACAGCTGTCCAATGTTTCTTCCCTTGGTTTGACTAATACCGGCTTACTATGCTAAGTGCGAAGCTACATCTGGTTTGGTACGTAATATCGCATACATTATAGATCATACCGCCGAAACGTAGGGTATAATACTCATGCGAGCCCTTTTTTCATCAGTCTTGGGAGACATCTCTTTGGAAAGGGTGATTCTGTGACAAGTGGGTAAATTACCGTGCTTGGAATCTTCCATACTAAATCTCTTTAGTATGGTGTCAATTTATCTGGACTGTAAAAATCCCAACATTCTGTTAAATCTATCTCAGTAGATCTTTATCCCTAGAATGTAGGAGGCATCACTCAGGTCTTTCATGAAGAAATTTTATGACCAGAACAGCTTGACCGACTGCAACATAGGAATGCCATTTTCTATTAGGAGGATGTTATCAACAAACAAAACGAGAAATACGATAGCTCTCCTTACAATCTTCTTATATATAGAAGGCTCATCAATGTTTTTGATGTAGTCAAATTTCTTGACCGTTTCATCAAAACAGATATTCCAACTCCGCGATATCTGTTTTAATCTATAAATGGATTTAAACAACTTGCACACTTTTCCACTACTCCTACTGTCTACGAAGCCCTCTGGCTGATCCATATAAACACACTCTTCTAAACTTCCATTTAGAAAAGCCGTTTTTACGTCTATCTGCCAAATATCATAGTCATAGAAGGCAGCAATGGAAAGTAAAATCCGAATAGATTTCAGCATAGCTACTGGAGAAAAGATTTCGTCATAGTCCAAATCTAGTCTTTGACGAAAACCTTTTGCAACAAGTCTAGCCTTATAGATTTCAACATGTTCATCTGCACCAATTTTTTTCTTGAAGATCCATTTACAGCCAACAGATTTTGCCCTTGCTGGTGCAATGTCCAAAGTACAAACTTTATTGGTGTACATGAACTACATTTTGGATCGCCTATCATCTAGCTATTTTTCAGAGTCTTTACTAGTAATGGCCTGCTCGAAATTAGTAGGATCATTTTCTTCTAAGATACAATCCTCTCGATTCTCGTCTATGAGAAAACCGTAGTATCTCTCAGACGACAAATCCTACTAGATCTGCGGAGTGGCTGGGGTTCGTTCGGGATTGCTGAATCCTGTGGTTCTGCCATATCCTCAGTTGTAGTTTGTGTTTCTTGAATTTCTTCCAGCTCTACCATGTTCTCACTAATTTCTTTTGCAAGAAATTCTTTTTATAAAAACATGGCATTTCGAAAAACAATAATCTTCTGTTTCTCTACGTGGTAGAATCGATACCATTTGTTTGCCTAGGATATCCTACAAACTTACATAGAATTTATCGTGCATGTAGTTTGTCCGGATTTTGTATTTTAACATAGGCCGGACAACCCCATATCTTAACTCGCTTAAGATATAGCTTTTTCCCACTCCATATTTCATATGGAGTCTTAGGCACAGATTTGGATGGAAATTGATTCAGTAAAAATACCGTTGTCTGAAACGTATGTCCCCAGAATGAAAGAGCCAACTCAGCACTACTCATTATGAAACGAACCATATCCAATAGGGTCCGGTTCCTCCGCTCCGATACACCGTTGTGCTGTGGTGTATACAGAGGAGTAAGCTGAGAGAGAATACCATTCTCTTTTAAAAAATCAAGAAATTCGTTGCTCATGTATTCACCTCCTCGATCAAATTGTAGGGTCTTAATACTTTTTTCAGTCTGGTTCTCTACTTCACTCTTATATTCTTTGGATTTCTCAAAAACTTCATATTTGTGTTTTTATTAAAGTACATATCCGAAACTAGAGAAATCATCGGTGAATGTAATGAAATACAAGAACCCACCCCTTGCATGTATAGACATTGGACCATACACATCACTATGTATGAGTCCCAAGAGCTCTGTAGCTCTTTCTCCGTGTTCTGTGAACGAGATTTTTGTCATCTTTCATTTGAGACAAGACCGGTAAGTTTCATAAGATGTAAATTCGAACGAATCCAAATATCCATTCTTATCCAATTTAGCTAGTTCGGTCTCATTGATATGACCAAGTCTACTATGCCACAAGTAGGTCTCATTCGTATCTGAAATTTTCCTCTTGCGTGTGTTTTGTACATTAAAAACTGTATTTTGATTAAGAACATAGATACCATTATATAGTGTACCTTGTGCAACTAATACCTGATTTAGGTAAATGTTCATGATATTTTTATCTAGAACAAACTTATATCCATCATTATGCAGTAAAGAAATTGATATAATATTGCAAAGTATGGAAGGTATATAGTAGTAGTTGATCAAAATCATAGTATTACCACTTGGCAACATTAGCTGATATTCGCCGACGGCAGCAGTATCAACCTGTGCTCCGTTCCCTTCTTTGAGATACATATCACCCGGTCCAACCATCCTACTTTTTCTCAGTCCCTATAATAAATTATAGATATGAGATCCTGATCTAGTATCTAGTACCCAGGAAGTAGGACTGACCGAAAAGCAGTTTTCAATAACAAGAACACCTGAAGAAGATGTAATAGAATGCCTCATCTTCACTAGGGTCATCTGGGAATCCTTGAAATCCTCTTTTCTTTGCCCATACTCATGACTGTTGTCATAAGTTAGAGCCGAACCGACATTTCCCATCCCAGTGTAATAAGACGGTTCGATCAAGTTATACATTTTATTATCTTGATTAAGGCGCGACATGGTTGCTACCCGGAGAGAGAGAAAAGAAATACTTAGCGTGCGCTCTTGTAGGATCAGATTTGTTTTTAATTTATCTAATAGGGTGGCTCCCACTGTTTTCTCGAATTATCCTTCAAACCTTAAAAGGAGAACTAGTCAGGATCATGTACGCCCCACAAGTTCGCTAACCGTTCAGCCATGCCAGTGTTGGTACTCTGAGGGAGGCTCCATTTGCTTTCGTAGGGACCTAATTAAATAACCCCGTTTCCGCAGAGGCAAAACCCCGTCAACACTTTTCTAGACACCTAATGGGTTAGCTAGTTATGAAGTGAAAATCTCCCGGGAGTAATCCTACTCACAGTGGGAATCAGGACCCAACTATCATCCTGTGATAATCTTGATGGAAGCCACTCAAGTCACCATACTTCATAAGGTATGCACAAATCTTGCAAGTTTCCCTTATATTTGAAATTCCCGATGTGGATTTTACCCCTAAGACTTTAGTGACCTTAACACAATCAACAAACCAAAAACTCCTAGTCAAGTTCAACCCGTCATTATCTTGATTGCATTAAATCCACCCGCATAACCCTTGACATAGTCAACAAGGTTATACGACTATCTTAACCAATCGCATTGCATATTACAAACAAGCAACACTTAACTACCGCTTACTACGCCTTGACATAGTTAACAAACACAACACGAATACTAAGTATTACTCATAGGAAATGACGGAGGGTTACTGCTGGTTTTTGGCAAAAATCTTCAATGTAATGAACTTGATATCGTTGAAGGAATCTAGTGATTTCGAAACGAGTGGTTCAAGCTCAATTTTGAAAACTTATGGTTTTGTGGAAAACCGAATAGTTTTGAAAAGAACCAAGTGGTTTTGAAATTTGATTCCAATAACAACATATTAGGTTTATTTTATTGCATTAATTAGACTTAATGTGGTCCCATCATTTAAGTTCCTATGCATCACAGAAACAACTAAAATATAATGCTTTATATGCCATCCACATTCGCCATAGGGTCCCGGGTCTTCACCGTAAGGTTACTTAACTTACGGCAGGGCGGGGACAGGACTAGCGCAGATGCAAAACATATAAACACATTTATATATATCATCACCACAGGCAGGTAGTAAACATCACAGGCATGCGATAATCAATATGGAATAGCGGATAAAGTATGAGCCCCGTGTTTCGTTTGAGCCGCAAACAAAAACCAATGTTCCCCGGTCATATGAATAACTCGAATATCACCTAAGATAAATACCCCTACGAGCACGACAAGCTACCCGTCAATTCTAGAAATGAGGCAACCAACTCTCAATGACATGAGTGTGTCACTCGACACTTCATGGAATCCGGTAACTTGAGAACTCCACCGTGGGTCAATCATTAAACCCTTACAAGTGCGGCGAATAGCCCGCCAATTCTAGAGCGAGGCGACTCGAACTCATCACTTTGAGACGACCACCTAACACACTCTAGAACCACTTATCAGTGGGTTTATCCTAATACATGAATAAAAGAATATACAATGGTAATATCGACCTCAATCCGGTTGAGTCTCAATAAAAAAATATACATCAAGCGGTAACGATGGTTACAATCTGGCCGCTCGTCCTGAATAAACAAATATACATCAATACTATGATGAAAGGCTATCCACCACGACTATCTGACTAAACCATCACAAGATATATAACAACCACAATACAAGAAAATATGTGCAATCCCGTCTAATCGACCTATAGCAATTAGAAGACGTTTACAAACACATATACAAAAACAAAAGATGATTAACGATGCTAAAGTTTTGAGTTTAAAACTTTCCGTGTTGCTCGTATGCAAAGATAACAGTAACTGAAATTTGGGCAAAAAAGAAGTTTATCAAAAATCCCAATTCCAACAAACCAAGACATTGTAGGAAGATGGGGCCATTTGTAGTCAAATAGGCCGCAAATAGCGGCTAAAAAGAATATCTGGGCGGCCAAATTTTCTCTGCAGGGGCTCATTTTCATACAGTGTCATGCACATGTCAACACAAGTCTATTTTTACACTTTAAAAAATTTTATGAGTTGGTTTAAAAAAATGGACAGAAACTTGGATTTAGGTTTTAAAAATAGGGAAAATTTTGTATTCGAAACGTAAATATCGTCTGCTACTAGTTTAAGTGTTTAGGTGGCTCTGATACTATGTAAGTAGACGCCCGTGCTCATTCCGCAAACTTGCGGCCAAGGCGGAATGCAAAACAAAATTTTTAATCAAGAGCACTAGCTTCTATGACCTAGAATCGATACCAAATACTAAACTAGCAAACTAACAGAAAAATTTAACTACTCTGTTATCGATTACAACCTTTGTAGTCATGTCTTTTGTCTTCTTTTTCACTTCTTTAGCTCTTAGGTCCACCAGGAACGAGCTTGGAAGTTGATCCTCCTTGCCGAAGACAATCCACCCGAAGGAATCCGGACTTAGGCTATAGCTTCACACTAGATAAACTAAGTGAAGCAACACACAAACTTAACTTGCTAGGCGAAGTGTGTAACTGATGTAGTGAATAAATATCTTTGAATTCTCTCTTTTTCTTTTCCTTTTCTCAACTTAGAAAAATCAAGAGGAGAGGAAGAAGAATCTAAGGATGATGATAATGATTAAACTTGCCATTCTCTTTTCTTTTCTTTTTCTTTTAAGTGTGAAGTGGGTGGAATTGTGACTCACAAGTGTGAGTCATAAGTCCACACACTTCCATTTTAAACAAGAAGAAATGAGAAGAGAAATGAATCCACATAATTTGTACACACACACACATGAGAATAATGGAGGAAAGAGGCCCTGAAAGGCTTTTTTCGTTAGGTGGCGTCGAAATCTACCGTCCTCCACCATTTTATTTGACGATAGGCACCGCCCATCTTGATCTTCATCGTCTAAGATGCCCATACACCAAATTTCATGTGATTTTAATTCTTTTTCACCGTTGATTTAGTGGGTGCAAAATTAACGGTTTACCGATAATAGAACTTTTTACATTGCTAAATCAACGGTGAAAAAGTGTTAAGATCACATGAAATTTGGTGTATTGACATATTAGATGATGAAGATCAAGATGGATGGTGCCGATTATCTAATAAAATGGTAGAGGATATAGATTTCGATGCCACCTAACAAAAAAACCCTCTTAAGGCCTCTTTCTTCAATTACTTTCTCTATATACACATGCACACACCCATACACACACCCCCACACATACAAGTATATGCTACAAATACATATACCCGTATTTGTATCAAAATACATATACCCGTATTCGTATAAAATACAAATACCTGTATTTGTATTAAAATACAAATGCCTATATTTATAAAAATGCTCGTATTTATACAAATGTCTGTATTCGTATAAATACAGTATTCGTGTCAAAATACAAATACCAAAAGAGATATAATACTAGCTCATATTTCATCTAAATGTGATAATCTGGCTATCTTTCAAACCGGCTAGTATTAACAAAATGTCCGATTAAAAGTACGTGTACAAAAAACATGTATTTAATTGAACCTCCGTACGTATCAAAATACGCACACTACATCGTTTCGCCTGAGCTGGGAAACCTTCTATTTGGGACTCTAAAGACTCGACAATATGCTGGCAGTGGGTTTAACCACAAGCACGTCAGCTGCACCAGCTGTACGTAACGGCTACCTAGGTATTATATGAAAGGAAGGTCGACAAGCAAACTCGTATGTATCTTTACTGAGCCTGAAAGCGACAATTTCCGTACATTCCAGTCTCTTCATATGAGAGTGTCACATATCGGATCTTGGGGGTGGACAATGTCAGACCCCTAATAACCTGATAAGTCGTGTCGATGTGGCTCAAAGCCATCCCGAGAAACTACTGATCTCGCTATCAATAAATCTTATCTGCCTTGGATAAGGTCTTATGGCGATGACCAATTAAACACATCACGACATCGACTCCCTATACCGGGAGAAACGAATTCCTTCTATCGCTCAATGCCCCCAAGTGCTTCCGGACTTGATTATAATATGATATTTTATGTGTCGTATTTAGTTTAAAAGTTACCGCAATCAAGACGGTGTTGCGTGTAGCTAGCCGTGATGAGTACAGGTCGTCCGCAGGGAGATGGTATGTTTAGATTCTTGTTCTCACAAGTTAAGACAAAAGACGCAATAGTTCGTTTCTATCCTAAATGTTTGTATCTTCAAGATAACATTTGTTAGGGATAGAGTTAGGTTAGTTTAGGTTAGGAAAATCTGTATGCTTAGCTTTGTGCCTCACTTGACTATTGATGCTAGAATAATCGGCAACAACGTGGATTAGGGTGCTTAAGTATAGTATTTGCGATTGTGCGCGAAATCCGACTTATTGACCATTGTCTGTCCGTTCTTATCTCTTATCTTTCGCCTTCGGCCAAACCAAACGTAACCGGTCACGTTTAGGAATCACCGCTACCGTGGTAGGGTAGTGTGCCTAACGGAGCGCTTGCGTGAAGTTTGGGAGGAGTTCTATTGGCCAGATATTGGGCAAAGGAAATCATAAGGAGAATCCTAACTCAAACAATACCCTTCTCATTCCCTAACAAGATGAACTATTACTCACAAACCATTATAAAAGTGTGAAGGAAACATAAGAGAGAAGATACATCTAATAAAGCATTACAAGTAAATAAAGAGCATGGTAAGAAACATTGCAAGTGATTAAAGGAAAAAGATACTAGGAAGCATAGTGCAAAAATGTAATCTCATTAAGTTCAAATCCAAGATACAAACTATGAGTTCAATAACCGAAACCTAAACTTGCAAACTCAATGAAGAGGTTGCAAGATCAGGAGAAGGAAAGGAACTCAAGATTAACTAACTACTATGTACAAAGAACTAAAACAAAATTACAAAATATAGAATGAAAGTGGTAAAAGAGTAGTCTAAGAATATCCCAAGCTTGCTTTCTGATATGGTATTTATAGGAAATTCATCACCAAAAATAGAAAATAAGAGTGAGATGATATGACAGAGAGGAGGGCCCACAAGAAAAAACGATCACAATTGGAGCAAGGGGGACCGCAATTTGCGGCCGTTGTGGATATTTCGGAGGCCAGGAGTTGGGTGGTGGGGCCCATCTTGGTTGTGTGATCTCCCGACTATTCCACTATCTCACTGTATTTGCAATTTCTTCTAATTATCATCTGGATGAAATCTGGAGATTTGGAGGGAAATCTTGAGTTTTAAAATATATCACATCAACACTTTTCCTCATACTTATTACATCAAGCCTACTTGTTCCTCCACTTGCCCACTTGCATAAGTGTGTTCACACCACATCATGGCAGCCCACTTGGTTCATGCACCAAAATACTTGCGTTCACACTTGCAATTATTGTTTGTGACATGTTGGACCATTTGTATCAAAAGGTTGTGCACATTTGCTTTGTTGTAAAATCTTTATAAATAATGATCGGTTTTTCGTTTCGGTTGCAATATCGGCTCACAAATGTCGTATCCGTGCATTTGAGTGTGTTTCTAGTGTTTTATCATGAATACCTGTATTCTGTACTTATTGAGTAGACATATATTAATGGTACCGATACATCACAAAAATACAACGAATGAGCGGTATTGAAATGCAGTTTTTCGTGATAAACAAATACCTCCAAACTTATTTTTTTCTCATCCTGAGCAAAACAAAATCCTAACCTCACTTTCGCAGGGAACGCGATTGCACCGAGCCCGTGCAACACGCCGTTAAATCTCTAGGTGTCTCTAGTAGGAGGAGTGTTTTCTTCTGAGGATTTTCAGCAGATTATACCCATAAAATCCCGTCAAGTTAGTTTCGCGAAATCACGGTCGATTCTAATCTTAAGGTTTAATATCAATGCTAGAAATTCTATTATCCTAAGTTTTAAACACCGTAACCTTATTTTTCACACCTCACTTCTTGTTTAACTTAAGATCATATACATCTTTACGTGCGGTGCAAATATCATCGTTACGTTTCAAAAAGTTTGAATAGAGTCGTTTATGTCACAAAATACGGACCGGATAAAACTTAAAAAGGTTCAGGCGAGTTTGTAAAGAGTTAAGGTTTTCTCAAGTTTTGTTTTCCAGCTAGGTTTCAAATTCAGAATTTCTATCATTTTTAACAGAAAACTAGGTCTTATTCTTCACTTCACAATTTACTTGTTTTCATTCATACACATTTTTGTGAACGTGCAATAGTTTTTATCATCGAATAAAACCTTCATATCTCCGTTAAAAATATTTTTATAAAAACTTGTCTTAGTCAAGATTATTCTCACACAAAGAACCGTGAGGAATTTTAACTCGGAGAGAACACCTACTTGATTTTGTTTTAAATTGGACTTTCTAGGTTTCTTAGCAAGTTTTGGGCCAATGCATCAAAAACAGTTGGTTTTAGGGCATTAGGTGTAGAGACACCCCGGAGGACTTAATTGCCCAAGTTACCTAGGTCCTAACACAAAAGGACTCATTTTGGCGTAAAAATCATAACAATTTAATGCGATCGGAGATATAGCCAGTTGTTCAATTATTTTTTAAGATAAGAGACATGTTTGTGTAGATAAGGTGTGTAATCACTCCAATCAAGTTCCAGATGGGTTATTTTTAAGACATAAATTCCATTGAAGTTTCAATAATATCTTTTCATATCCACTTCGCTTTATAAACTATTCTTGATATTACTTATTTCATAACAAACCTGTTTGATCCTAAAAAGATAGTTTATCACTTTAAAAGTTTTTAAAACATATCAAATTTGTCATCTAATTTCAAAACTCACGACACGTATAGTGTGATGCAAAGACGTATATTAGTTATGGTTAAACTCAAAGGAGGGTTATCTTTCGGGTTTTCAAAATTTAAAAATAGGATTTAGTTGTTTTTATCTTATCAAACTAAACCATCGGAATTTCGAATCTAAGTTCTCCCACTAGCTAACTGAAAGTATGTCTTAGCACCGCTACTAGGTTTCAATGAGCATCAAGTATGCAATTTTAAAAATTTAGAGGTCTAAGTATACTAAACAAGAATCGAACTAGAGAATTAGGGTTTTAAAGTTAAGCAAACAAATTCAAATCTAAGTGAAGAGAGTCTACAATCTTTGTAGTCTAGTCCTTTACTTCTAAACCTCCAAGTAGTAGTCTTTAAAACTCTCCTTTGACTCCACTTGAAAAATGGAACGAGCTTGCTTGTAGTCTTCGTCGTCTGCCATGACCCAAATGAGGAACATGACCGGCACTTAAATCACGCAACGTCAAAGGCGTAACGTAATTCAAATAAGCCGAAACCCAAAATCTAAACCGTGAAATAAAGTAGAGTGGTAAAAATGTTTGTTAAAGTGTTAATTTAAATTTCAAAAGAATTATATCAAAACCCTTTTGAAGATCAAGTTATTGTAAAAATTTTCGGCAGCATCTCCTTTGTAAAACTGATCCCAAACCGATACATAACAAGAATATACATAAGCATGATATAATAAAAGTATCCCCACTTGGGAGCAATCTCAACGCCATCCGGTGGAAACCAATCACAAAACAAGATATACGACATCATAGTGCTAAGAAATAAGGAAATAAGAAAGTAAAACAACATCCACAATGAAAATATAAAAGTCGGCTCATACGAGCACGATACCAGATGTCAAATATAATACAAGTCTCTCAGTCTCGTCTCTAAGTCAAATATATAAGTGGTAGATAGAGTATACTAGATACAAAGAGAAAATGTACAAGATAGAAGACAAAAGAATATTCGCAACCCACCTACAAAATATCATTTCCAAAAGTCAAAGCAAAAGTAGTGAAAGAAATGGTAGTAGTGTGCTGCGCCGCGGCTATACTGACGGATCGGTCCTTCAAGACACTGTGGCACAACGGAGGTGAGTTTCCAGCTCGTGAGTAGTAATTAACATCATAAGTGGCAATCGTAAGTATATACGTAACAACGACAGATCCTACGTATGAATTTATGATGCGATGTACTAGTATAGATGCAACATGAATAAGTGAGCAAAGTATGAAATTTGGGTATAGCTACTATAAGAAATTAAGTATGTCTTAATTAATTTCAATATGGTAGAACCAAAAGTATCATCAATAAAAATAGCATAATCCTGTTTCAAGTATCGACACTCAAAAAAAATATCAATATCTCGGGCGCCGTCTTTCAGATCGGCCCTCAAATCCATCTGATCACATGACTCCATGTTGGGTTATGTCAGCGCCCAGGCCATCGACCGTGACCGTCTGCGAAACAAAATTTTTATAAATTGGCGCTAGAACAACCCGATAACCCGGATCTACTATAAACCTATAAGCTAGCAAACTAAAGAGGAGTTCGAATGGTTATACCGAATGATCCGTATCCTTCGGTCTTTTAACATCTTCCTAAGCTCATAGTGGTCTCCATGATCAAGCTTGATCGTCGGTCTCCCTCCATCGAAGATGATCCACTTGAGGATTTGTAGTTCGAGATCTAACCTCAATACCGAGGTAACTAGGATACCTAGTTCGCCAAACTAGACAGCTTAGAGGATGTAGAGTGTGATAATGGATTACTTTGTCTCCAAATACCCTAGGTTTTTCAACACATGAGACTTTTAGGGTTGGGGAAGAAGAAGGAAGCATAAGGAGATGAGAATGTTGTGTGAAGCCACCATAAAAAATGGCTAAGTCTTGTGAATTATTAAGCATACAAAAGAATCAAGCATGCTTCAATAATTCACCTAAGGCATGAGTTACCCCATGAGTCACCAAGTGAGCCATGCCTCAATAAATGCAAATAACACCTCATCCTTCACCTCATTAACCATTTAATCCTAAATGGTTATAAACAAAATGAGGTGTCTTCTTCTAGAAGCACCCTTATAATAAATTACAAGAATACCCCTCACCGTATATATATACCCGTATTCATATACGAATACAAAGAGACGAAAATAATCCAATAATATAATACTAGGATCTGGCTTAAACCAAATCCCACTAGTATTATCCGTCCGAATCATGATACGTGCACAAGTGCACGCATATGATCGAACCCTGCCGTAAAACCATACGACCTCTATATCATTTCGCCCGAAGGAGGGAAGCCCTCTGTATGGGACTCTAAAGACTCGTCAATACGCTGGCAGTGGGTTTAACCACAAGCACGTCAGCAGCACTAGCTGTACGTAACGGCTACCCAGGTATTGAACGAAAGGGAGGCCGACGAGCAAACTCATCCGAACCTCTACTGATCCCGTCCGAGACAATCTCCGTACAGTCCGGTCTGTTCGTCTAAGAGTATTGCATATCGGATCTAGGGGGTGGATAAAGTCAGACCCTTAATACCGAGTATTGCATATCGGTATGAAGCCCATCACCAACTGAGAAACTACTGATCCAAATCAGTAATTCTCGTCTACCTTGGCCAAGGATTTCTGGTGATGGCCACCCATGCACTACGCAACATCAACCTCCAATACCAGGAGAGACGAATCCCCGACGATCCGCTCACTGCCTCCATGTGGCTTAGAACTGTACCTAACTAAAACCTGTTTGCACGACTCCTTTGAGCCATGGTAGGGTAGTAATCAAAGCACAGTGGAAACTCACACGAGACAAATGACGATCTCACGTCGACAGACTAACCTGTACACATGTCACCTGGGAACTGCTATCTGACAATAGGTATAATACCAACTAGCAAGTTCCCAGCGAGTTCGTCCACTGTACTCATAACCCAATGAGTACCTGTATACTATCTTAGGTGACAAACTGACACCAATGGCTTGTGAGACCGGCCACCGCCCCTCGTCGGGGTCTCGATAAGTATACATTACTCAACTTCGGAATATCGATCCCCAGTCTCGATACTCCCTCGACTAAGGACATTTAAGGATGTGCTTATAGACCACCCAGCTCCCACGTATATTATCGCCATCATAATGCTGGTAGTCAAGCAAGAATCTTATGGGCTCTATCAACATGTAATAGTGATCTGAAATACTACATAATGCTTGTACATGATGATAAAGGCAAACCAGATAACATACTATCATTTTGAGAAAAACTGTTCTATCCGTATAGGTCCTTCCTCAATCATTATAATCACCTGCCTGCGATTATAATAATTGCCTTGAGGGCACTATAGCTAACAATCTCCTACTTGCACTTAAGGCTAATTATTGCGGTGTTGCATACTCACAGCCCGTGTGATACCAAACACCCAACTTCTCTACTAATCAGTCTCGCAAAGCTCGTTTGTGAAACCATTGCGTTCGAGAAATATCCTCAGTGAGTAGATCCGCTACAGTGTTTCTATCATTATCTCTCAATATCTCAACTTCGTGGAGAAAGACTATCTCCCGAAATGAGCAATACCTGTCTTAGAATTTGTCTGGATATCTGATGGGACCCAGTTCATAAATGAACTCCAAATCCATCAAACATCTTAGACCGTATCATCAACTGAATTTAATAAGTATCCTGCGCCATGCCTTCCTCAGTATCCGTTTGGACTACCTATCCAACATACTACCCCTCAAAAGAGGGAAAATGCCACGACCCAAAATTTGGATGTGACCGGCACTTAGATTGTATAATATCTAAAGATATTTACACAACCCGAGTAAGCCGAAAAACCAAGATCAAATCCTTTTTGAGGAAAATTTTTAGTTTTTAAGTAAAAATCACTGTTTTATGTAATTAAGATCTTAACAGTAACCCACTAGTGAATTCATAATAAAAACAATTATAAATTGTTAAGTTTGGTTGCATCCCTAGTTGGGATCAACAATATCAACAGCGGAAATAAATACTCAGTATATATGATATCAATAAGAATCCCAGACTAAAATAAAAGAAATCTCTTCTAACATAACAACGATCTCACCTGTCAAATAATATACATATAACCATCTCTCATTCTAAGTCATAATACAAAGTCTGATGGAGATTTTCTAGATCCAAAATACAATACCAAAAGAGAAGGTTACTACATATGTAACCCACCTATCAAAAGATGTGATAAACACTGAAGAAGTGAATCTTCACTACTGCTAACCGTCCACTCTACTCCTGCAAGGAACTGTGGCACAACGGGGGTGAGTTGCCAACTCAGTGAATAAAACTAATATATAACGGCTGATAATGTAAATATGACGAACTATTACTAACTGCGATAAGGATAAATATAATGCATGATAACATGTAGAAAACATGAATCCGTACTACCAATCACGTAACAAAAACATGATGTCATTTATGCAACGTCCTATTGTTAGTGACGTTTAAGGTATGATAGAATCATAGTTAACAGGGTAATTACTAAGTGTAAAAGTGACATGTTAATATCGACGAGGTGTGGTGTAACATGTAAATATGTGCAAGTACGGCATAACTCGTCGATAATGGTGCGATGTTCTAACAACTATTAACATAGTTGTAACACATTAGGATGTGTTAGTGACTAATTATATTTAAATAAAGGGTTTTTAATGGAAAGTTTACCAAATTGTGTTTTAAATATTTTTCCTAATTTAATAAATATTTTTCCAAAATTTTCCTAGGCTTGCAAACACTTGTGCATGTAAACTAGGGTTTTTAAAATGAGTTTTACTATGATGGGTGACCATGGTGGGTTAATCATGGGATTAAGCCTTTTGGGTTTTTAAATTAAGTTAATTAGTTAAGTAATAGTTACTTTAATTTGAATTTGTTAGGGTGTTGACTTGTGAGAGAGAGAGAGAGTGCATCATGGCTTTAGGCCATGCTTGCAATTAATGAAGAGAGAGAGAGGAGGGTTGACATTGGGTGATGCTTTGTTTCCTCTCATTTCTTTGTTTTCTCTCAAGTCTCATACACACACACACCCACTTACCTCTCAGCTCCAGAACCCCAGCAACAGCAGCAAGCAAGCAGCAGCAGCAGCAGCCAGAAGCAGTAGCAGCAGCAGCAGAGAGCAGTAGCAGCAGCACCAGTGAACAGCAACAGCAACAGCACAAAGTGCAGCCTCTTCCCTGCACCTCTTCTTCTTCCTTCAGCTCCCTAGGGTTAAGTATGAGGTATATTTCCTAAACTTACTCCCTAGTTTGCTTGGTTAGTGTAGTTTTGCATCGGTTGGTGGTTTTTAGTGCGTTTTAGTGCGATATGAGGTGTTTAGTGGGAACCTTGTGCTAATGTGGTGTGAATTGGTTTCAGTAGGTTGTTAGTGGGTTGTTGAGGCCATATTAACCTAGTTTTAACCCCGATTGCACTAAAATACCACCGGTTCCCTAATCGATGCAAATTCATCGTGTTTGTGCAAAACTGAGTTTTTGAAACTGCTTTTGACCCGATGAGTTCAGAATGGAATTGAGAATACTGTAGTGTAGTGGCTAGGTACTGATACCCCAGGTAGAACCCGACCCCCTATCTTCATGATGAGGCCGCCGAAATATTAGATCTGGCCGCAATTTGCGGCCAGATAGGTAGGGTTTTGGTTGGGGTTTGGTCCTATAGGTGTATAGTGCAACCCTTAGACCCCTGGAATGTGCAATTTTGTTTGTTTCTTACTGCAGAAAAATCTGGGGCTTATTACCTATTTTTCGTATTTTCTAGACCTTCGCGACACGCGTGATACGTGTGTGAGTTTGGGGTTTCTGCGTATCGCGACGCGTCAGGGTAGTTTCAGGCACGTGATCACACGTTTTAGCGTATCGCGCACACGCGCGATTGGTTTGCGACACGAGTTTCTAGTTGGACCATAATACCCCGTTTTTGTGAAATTAAGCTTATGTGTGATTTACGTTATGTGATTCTAGGTTCGCAGGCGAGTGAGACGGACGCTGCGAAGAAGGGCAAGCAAGTCGTCGGCTACACTTAGCGCGAGACTTCGGTGAGTAGATTTAACATCTACGGGGATATCGCCCGCATGGCGTTATGCGTCAGGGCTGATAGGACCTTATTATTATATGTTGCATTTACCTCATGTACTGTCATTGCATATTGCATTCCCTGCTGTATGTATGCCTAGAATTGATAGAACACCGCACTATTACTAACGGTTCATGTTGCACGAGCACTGATCTGCATGCTACACACACACCGTTAGTAATTGCCATGACACAATCACTGTAGAACTGCCATGATTATATTGCTGTAGTTCATTTCATATATGATTCGATATGACTTTCATGGGAATTGGGAGCCGCATGATATCTTTAAAAACGGAAACTATTTTTAAAGGCGGTTTTCCCTTATACCTATATCATGGATTGATGTACATGGCACATCGCCTTGGATTACTTCTTGGTATTGGATTTTCATGTGATTTCTGGTTTTGAGGACTGTGGGAATTTTTAAGAAAAGATGCACTATTTGAAAACCCGGTTCCTCATGATATGATATTTTGGTGCGTCCACCACCCGTTTTCTCGGTGCTGAGACGTGTGCTTGAAACCCGATTCGAGGAGATGGATGATCCGTTTGCGGGTTCGTGGTGGGCCCGGTATGGTACCCCAGGGCGAGAACGGTTTCGCTGTGCAGTAGACGGTGAGCCCGGCGGAGGGACCACTACCTACCGGTGATTGGTTGGACCTGGCAGTTGTCCGGAGGATACTGACCAGAGTCGAGAGATGGATGCGGGATGATCTGTACTGCCGGGGCCGAGGGCCGACACCGCAGACGGACCCCGTGGGCTGATCCGGACTGACGGAGCCCGGTATATGAGGATTTGCGTGTCGATGCTGGACACGAGTATTTTATGATGTTTTGGGTGCCGATGTTGGGCACTCGTGATTTCTCAGAGGTTTACAGGATTTGAGGGCCGATGGGTGTGCCGGCGCCTGAGTTATTTGGGATTTGGGTGCAGTTGTGGGCCCCGATTGTTTTCCACGTTGATATCCCGTGTAGATGTTGTTTATCCCATGCTCAGCATTGATTACCATATATCTCATCCTGTAGTTATTTTACCTGATAGAGCATCTGCATGATTATTGCACATACTGCTTATCACGCATGGATATTATCTGCTGGCATTTGTTAGAGCCGCGCTGTATGTGCATGCTCGCGATTACCTTTATATGTTATCTCTATTCACGAGTTGGCAACTCACCCCCGTTGTGCCACAGTATTTGCAGGTTGCCCTCAGCATAGTCGCGGCAGGTTGTCTTTTGCATCTTTTGTCTACAGATACCACTACAGTTGCGATGAGAGCTGTTTTGCATTTAGGTGGGTTGTGGTATTCTGAGTACTTTTATTGTATCACTTTTGTATCTAGTACTCTCCATCTACCATTTATGTACTGGACTTAGATACTGTGTAAGGACGATGATGTATATTTTGTATTCTGGTGTCGAGCTCGTAGGAGCCGACTGTTTTTATATGCAGTTTATATTCTGTGATGTCTACTTATTGTTTATTCTTCGCTACGGCGTCGTATATTACTCTTGTGATGTTGGTTTCCGCCGTTGGGCGTGATTGCTCCCGTTTGGGGATGTTTCATTTTATTACATTTCATTTCACTTATATCCTGTTTTGTACCCGGTCTTGGGGCTACTTTTACAAAGGAAATGCCGCCAAAATTAATTAAATGATTAAGTAACTTTAAAGGAACTTATTGAATTATTTAAGGTTTTCTAAATGCTTTAACTAAATGTTTTCAACACTCACTATTTTTAAATGGTTTTGATTTCTGGGTTCGGCTTACTTAGTCGCGTTACGCCTGTAGACGTAGCGTGGTTAAGTGCCGGTCACGAGTCGAAATACTCGGGTCGTGACAAAGTTGGTATCAGAGCGTAGGTTTTACTTTCGGAGTGTAGGATGACCCTGGTATGATGGAGTAGGTAGCTGCAACAGGGTAGCGTAGCGTGTGTATGTTCCGCGGCATACTCACGACACGGTACTCCGCCTACGCGACCTTAGGACTTGTTGATTTAAATTCCTTCTTGAATACATACATTCCTGCGATTCGATTTCCGTGTTCTTATCGAATCCTAATTTTCTTTCAGCCATTATGCCGCCAAAGACTACAAGGGCACAGAGAGCGGCCACGAGGGCCGAGATTCGAGTTGACTCGTCCGAGACGAGGACTGATCCAGGCAGTACGCCGGTTGTAACCGAGCAGGCTGTTCCTGCCGTGACAGATCAGATCGCCACGCTAGGGGTTGGTATGCAGGAGATGCGCCAGACGGTGGGATCTAGCATGCAGGAGATGCGCCAGATGATAGGATCGCTAGTTGAGACGCTTCGAGTGCAGCGACCAGAGGTAGCTCCACCCGTTCCAGAGACCGCGATGGTACCTACCGCACAGCCAGTTGCCCCTGCATCCACGGAGGTGATTACAGTATCGCTATCAGAGTTCATGAGGCTGAAGCCTCCGGTTTTCACAGGCACCGATACAGCCGAGGACCCACAGTCTTTCATCGACAGGATGGCCCGGATATGCCGTTCCCTCAGATGTGCAGATACGGGATGGGTTGAGTTCGCGAGCTTTCGCCTGGAAGGTCTTGCGCAGAAGTGGTGTGATTCGGTTGAGAAGGGCAGAGCAGCAGGTCTTCCTCCTATGACCTGGACAGAGTTTGTGACAGTATTTCTAGCCCGTTTCTTTCCCCAGAGTGTTAGGGATGCTCGAGCATGCAGATTTGAGTCCTTGCGCCAGACGCCAGGGATGACAGTGGCAGAGTATGACGTGCTGTTTACCGAGCTAGCAGTTTATGCCCCGTATTTAGTGGCTACCGAGGAGTTGCGAGTCAAGATATTTGTCCGAGGCTTGCTTACGCCACTATTCCTTGCTATCAGCGCGCAGCATTACGAGACATACGCAGCAGCAGTAGATGCGGCATTATTAGTTGAGGAGCGCCTTGCTGAGACTTCGGCAGTTCCAGAGCCGAAGAGAGTTCGTGCAGATACGTCAGTGCAGAGACGGCCTTTCCGGTGTCGTGATAGGCACCTTGCAGGTGGCAGAGATTCGAGACGAGGCCGATTGTTTAGCTCCTACCCCCAGGAGGGTCAGCGACCGTCATCGGGATGTTACCGTTGCGGGAGTTCTTTTCATCGTGTGCGAGATTGTCCTGAGGTACCCCGGAGTGGGGCGGCAGCACCACATGTTACATTACCACCTTCACCACCCCAGAGGGCGTTGCCTATCGTACCTACCGTTGCTCCGTGCCAGACTCATACACAGCGAGGTCATGGGCGTAGAGGAGTTGCTCAGAGAGGACGAGATGACCGAGGCAGAGGGCAGTCAGTCGTAGGTGGTGGACAGGCGAGGGTTTTTGCTTTGACGCATCAGGATGCGCAGGCGTCTAATGCGGTGGTTTCAGGTATCCTTCCTGTATGTACAGTTGATGCACACGTATTGTTTGATCCCGGATCCACGCACTCGTACGTATCCACACACTTCGTACCGAGTTTGGGTAGAGAGTCCGGTTTGCTTGATCAGCCGCTTGTTGTGACCACTCCTGTGGGAGAGTCGTTTGTTGCTAGGCACATGTTCCGATCCTGTACCGTCTGTATTGGCGAGAGGGAGTTGCCTGTCGACTTGATCCTTCTTGAGATGTTGGACTTCGACGTTCTTTTGGGCATGGATTGGATTGGTTAGCCACGTGCTATGCTTCTGTGGACTGCCGTGAGAAGACAGTTAGATTCTGTTTTCCCGGCGAGTCGGTGTTTGTTGTGTTGGGGGACTATGGTGCCGCCCCTCACAGTGTGATTTCTTCTTTTCGCGCTGGACAGCTTTTGAGGAAGGGATGTCAGGGATTTCTCGCCTATGTTTGCGATGCTAGTGCTACACAGGTTCCATTGGATCAGGTTCTGGTTGTTAGCGAGTTCCCTGATGTGTTCCCTGAAGAGCTTCCTGGGCTACCGCCCGAGCGCGACATTTCTTTCTGTATTGATTTGGTTCCTGGCACGGGGCCTGTTTCCATACCGCCTTATCGGATGGCCCCGGCGGAACTTCGAGAGTTGAAGGGTCAGTTGCAAGAATTGCTGGATAAGGGACTTATTCGACCCAGTGTTTCTCCTTGGGGTGCTCCAGTCCTGTTCGTCAAGAAGAAGGACGGCAGTTTGCGTCTGTGTATTGACTACCGGCAGCTGAACAGGGTGACAGTGCGGAACAGGTATCCTTTGCCGCGCATCGACGATTTGTTCGACCAGCTTCAGGGGGCAGGGTACTTTTCGAGGATCGATTTACGATCGGGCTATCATCAGCTGCGGGTTCGACAGGAGGACATTCCCAGGACAGCTTTCCGTACGCGTTACGGCCATTATGAGTTTTTGGTGATGTCGTTCGGACTCACCAATGCGCCAGCAGCATTCATGGACTTGATGAACCGTATTTTCCGGCCATATTTGGATCTGTTCATTATAGTGTTCATTGACGATATCTTGGTGTATTCCCGGAGTAGTGAGGAGCACGAGCATCACCTGCGGATTACACTGCAGACTTTGAGGGAGCACCCACTTTATGCGAAATTCTCCAAATGTGCTTTTTGGCTGGACCGCGTAGACTTCTTGGGGCATGTGATTTCACGAGACGGTATATGTGTAGACCCGAGGAAGATCGAGGCCGTTCAGCGTTGGCCCAGACCCACATCGGTTACTGAGATTCGCAGCTTTTTGGGGTTGGACGGTTACTACAGGCGATTTGTGCAGGACTTCTCCAGTATCGCTACCCCTTTGACCGGGTTGACCCGGAAGGGAGTCCCTTTCGATTGGACGGAGGAGTGCGAGCACAGTTTTCAGCAGTTGCGGACTCGGCTGACGATGGCACCGGTATTATCATTACCTTCAGGCTCAGGCGGGTTTGTGGTCTATTGTGATGCCTCTCGAGTGGGGCTAGGGTGCGTTTTGATGCAGCACGACAGGGTGATCGCGTATGCTTCGCGACAATTGAAGAAACATGAACAAAACTACCCCACTCATGACTTGGAGATGGCTGCAGTGGTCTTTGCACTTAAGATCTGGCGACATTACCTATACGGCGAGTCGTGCCAGATATTCACGGATCACAAGAGTCTAAAATATATATTCCAGCAGCGGGACCTGAACCTTCGACAGCGCCGATGGATGGAGTTAGTGAAGGATTATGACTGCGAGATCTTGTACCACCCGGGCAAGGTGAATGTAGTGGCGGATGCGTTGAGCAGGAGGCCCGGGGGTAGTCTATCTTATTTGAGCGCGGTTCGGGGACAGTCGTCGGTAGATTGGCAGATATTATGCGACAGCCTAGTACAGTTCGAGTTTACGCCGATTGGAGGACAGATCGCGCATGTTCGTGCACGCCCACAGTTACTTGACCGCATACATGAGGCACAGCGCAGTGATGACCGATGTTCGGAGATCATGGCACAGATTGGACAGGGCAGATTTTCCGAGTTCGTGATCGATGATCAGGGGGTACTACGATTTGGAGTTAGACTGTGCGTACCAGATGCTGAGGCACTACGGCGCGAGATTCTCGAGGAGGCACATCGATCGGTGTACAGCGTCCATCCCGGTTCCACCAAGATGTATCATGATATGAGAGATGTTTATTGGTGGGACGGAATGAAGAGGGACATCACAGATTTCGTGTCGAGATGCCTGACTTGTCAGCAAGTCAAGGCTGAGCACCAGAGGCCCGCGGGAGAGCTACAGCCGTTACCCATTCCGGAGTGGAAATGGGAGCAGATTTCGATGGATTTCGTTGTGGGTCTACCCAGGACTAGTCGAGGGTATGACTCCATTTGGGTGATCGTGGATCGTTTGACGAAGGCGGCTCACTTCCTACCAGTGAAGACGACTTTCGGATTTACTCAGTATGCCCAGATCTACATCGACGAGATTGTGCGACTACACGGGGTCCCGACATGTATTGTGTCCGACAGAGACACCCGGTTTACCAGCCGATTATGGCAGCGGCTTCAGGGGGCTTTGGGCACTCGCTTGAGTTTCAGTACAGCATTTCATCCGCAGACCGACGGACAGTCGGAGCGGACGATTCAGACTCTCGAGGACATGCTCAGAGCGTGTGTATTAGATTTCGGAGGTAGCTGGGATCATCACTTACCCTTGGTAGAGTTATCCTACAATAACAGCTACCAGGAGACCATTCAGATGGCACCGTTTGAGGCTCTCTATGGGAGGAGATGCAGATCGCCCGCCTGTTGGACAGAGCTCAGTGAGGGCAGTATCTTAGGGCCACAGATTGTTGAGGAGACGACCGTGAAGATCCAGTTGATTCGCGATAGGATGAGAGCAGCGCAGAGTAGGCAGAGATCTTATGTGGACCGTCGGCGGCGCAGGCTTGAGTTTTCTGTTGGTGACCATGTTTTCTTGAGGGTCTCCCCTATGAAAGGTGTGATGAGGTTTGGGAAGAAGGGAAAGCTCAGTCCCAGATATGTGGGCCCCTTCGAGATCCTCGAGCGTGTTGGTGCAGTAGCATACCGATTAGCCCTTCCGCCCTGTTTTCCAGGTGTGCACCCCGTATTTCACGTTTCGATGCTCCGTAGATATCTTCATGATCCTTCGCATGCGATTCAGCACCCGACGATCCGGCTTGAGCGCGACCTTTCCTATGCAGAGCAGCCGGTGATGATCTTGGATCGACAAGTGAAGAAATTGAGATCGAAGGACATCGCATCAGTTAAGGTACTTTGGCGTGGTCAGAACCGTGAGGAGGTCACTTGGGAGACCAAAAGCGAGATGATGAAGACGTATCCCCATCTTTTTGAAGGTACGTGTAGTTAGATTTTGAAATTCGGGGACGAATTTCTTTAAGGGGGAGAGATTGTAACACCTTAGGATGTGTTAGTGACTAATTATATTTAAATAAAGGGTTTTTAATGGAAAGTTTACCAAATTGTGTTTTAAATATTTTTCCTAATTTAATAAATATTTTTCCAAAATTTTCCTAGGCTTGCAAACACTTGTGCATGTAAACTAGGGTTTTTAAAATGAGTTTTACCATGATGGGTGACCATGGTGGGTTAATCATGGGATTAAGCCTTTTGGGGTTTTAAATTAAGTTAATTAGTTAAGTAATAGTTACTTTAATTTGAATTTGTTAGGGTGTTGACTTGTGTGTGAGAGAGAGAGTGCATCATGGCTTTAGGCCATGCTTGCAATTAATGAAGAGAGAGAGAGGAGGGTTGACATTGGGTGATGCTTTGTTTCCTCTCATTTCTTTGTTTTCTCTCAAGTCTCATACACACACACACCCACTTACCTCTCAGCTCCAGAACCCCAGCAACAGCAGCAAGCAAGCAGCAGCAGCAGCAGCCAGAAGCAGTAGCAGCAGCAGCAGAGAGCAGTAGCAGCAGCACCAGTGAACAGCAACAGCAACAGCACCAAGTGCAGCCTCTTCCCTGCACCTCTTCTTCTTCCTTCAGCTCCCTAGGGTTAAGTATGAGGTATATTTCCTAAACTTACTCCCTAGTTTGCTTGGTTAGTGTAGTTTTGCATCGGTTGGTGGTTTTTAGTGCGTTTTAGTGCGATATAAGGTGTTTAGTGGGAACCTTGTGCTAATGTGGTGTGAATTGGTTTCAGTAGGTTGTTAGTGGGTTGTTGAGGCCATATTAACCTAGTTTTAACCCCGATTGCACTAAAATACCACCAGTTCCCTAATCGATGCAAATTCATCGTGTTTGTGCAAAACTGAGTTTTTGAAACTGCTTTTGACCCGATGAGTTCAGAATGGAATTGAGAATACTGTAGTGTAGTGGCTAGGTACTGATACCCCAGGTAGAACCCGACCCCCTATCTTCATGATGAGGCCGCCGAAATATTAGATCTGGCCGCAATTTGCGGCCAGATAGGTAGGGTTTTGGTTGGGGTTTGGTCCTATAGGTGTATAGTGCAACCCTTAGACCCCTGGAATGTGCAATTTTGTTTGTTTCTTACTGCAGAAAAATCTGGGGCTTATTACCTATTTTTCGTATTTTCTAGACCTTCGCGACACGCGTGATACGTGTGTGAGTTTGGGGTTTCTGCGTATCGCGACGCGTCAGGGTAGTTTCAGGCACGTGATCACACGTTTTAGCGTATCGCGCACACGCGCGATTGGTTTGCGACACGGGTTTCTAGTTGGACCATAATACCCCGTTTTTGTGAAATTAAGCTTATGTGTGATTTACGTTATGTGATTCTAGGTTCGCAGGCGAGTGAGACGGACGCTGTGAAGAAGGGCAAGCAAGTCGTCGGCTACACTTAGTGCGAGACTTCGGTGAGTAGATTTAACATCTACGGGGATATCGCCCGCATGGCGTTATGCGTCAGGGCTGATAGGACCTTATTATTATATGTTGCATTTACCTCATGTACTGTCATTGCATATTGCATTCCCTGCTGTATGTATGCCTAGAATTGATAGAACACCGCACTATTACTAACGGTTCATGTTGCACGAGCACTGATCTGCATGCTACACACACACCGTTAGTAATTGCCATGACACAATCACTGTAGAACTGCCATGATTATATTGCTGTAGTTCATTTCATATATGATTCGATATGACTTTCATGGGAATTGGGAGCCGCATGATATCTTTAAAAACGGAAACTATTTTTAAAGGCGGTTTTCCCTTATACCTATATCATGGATTGATGTACATGGCACATCGCCTTGGATTACTTCTTGGTATTGGATTTTCATGTGATTTCTGGTTTTGAGGACCGTGGGAATTTTTAAGAAAAGATGCACTATTTGAAAACCCGGTTCCTCGTGATATGATATTTTGGTGCGTCCACCACGCGTTTTCTCGGTGCTGAGACGTGTGCTTGAAACCCGATTCGAGGAGATGGATGATCCGTTTGCGGGTTCGTGGTGGGCCCGGTATGGTACCCCGGGGCGAGAACGGTTTCGCTGTGCAGTAGACGGTGAGCCCGGCGGAGGGACCACTACCTACCGGTGATTGGTTGGACCTGGCAGTTGTCCGGAGGATACTGACCAGAGTCGAGAGATGGATGCAGGATGATCTGTACTGCCGGGGCCAAGGGCCGACACCGCAGACGGACCCCGTGGGCTGATCCGGACTGACGGAGCCCGGTATATGAGGATTTGCGTGTCGATGCTGGACACGAGTATTTTATGATGTTTTGGGTGCCGATGTTGGGCACTCGTGATTTCTCAGAGGTTTACAGGATTTGAGGGCCGATGGGTGTGCCGGCGCCTGAGTTATTTGGGATTTGGGTGCAGTTGTGGGCCCCGATTGTTTTCCACGTTGATATCCCGTATAGATGTTGTTTATCCCATGCTCAGCATTGATTACCATATATCTCATCCTGTAGTTATTTTACCTGATAGAGCATCTGCATGATTATTGCACATACTGCTTATCACGCATGGATATTATCTGCTGGCATTTGTTAGAGCCGCGCTGTATGTGCTCGCTCGCGATTACCTTTATATGTTATCTCTATTCACGAGTTGGCAACTCACCCCCGTTGTGCCACAGTATTTGCAGGTTGCCCTCAGCATAGTCGCGGCAGGCTGTCTTTTGCATCTTTTGGCTACAGATACCACTACAGTTGCGGTGAGAGCTGTTTTGCATTTAGGTGGGTTGTGGTATTCTGAGTACTTTTATTGTATCTCTTTTGTATCTAGTACTCTCCATCTACCATTTATGTACTGGACTTAGATACTGTGTGAGGACGATGATGTATATTTTGTATTCTGGTGTTGAGCTCGTAGGAGCCGACTGTTTTTATATGCAGTTTATATTCTGTGATGTCTACTTATTGTTTATTCTTCGCTACGGCGTCGTATATTACTCTTGTGATGTTGGTTTCCGCCGTTGGGCGTGATTGCTCCCGTTTGGGGATGTTTCATTTCATTACATTTCATTTCACTTATATCCTGTTTTGTACCCGCTCGGGGCTACTTTTACAAAGGAAATGCCGCCAAAATTAATTAAATGATTAAGTAACTTTAAAGGAACTTATTGAATTATTTAAGGTTTTCTAAATGCTTTAACTAAATGTTTTCAACACTCACTATTTTTAAATGGTTTTGATTTCTGGGTTCGGCTTACTTAGTCGCGTTACGCCTGTAGACGTAGCGTGGTTAAGTGCCGGTCACGAGTCGAAATACTCGGGTCGTGACAATAGTAATGTATAGGTATATATGAATGCATATCATTAACTTCGCATATAAAGTCAATCTTTCAATTTAACAAAATACGGGCATATTATGCCATCTTTACACAATCCCCCGGTAGATGTTTAGTCTACTCATCGGAATACATCATAACTACTCAGAAATCGCTAATCCTTTTCCTTTCCTTGCGGTCTCCAAAGTTCCCGCACTCAAATCTAACATTGAATTAACTTGTATAAGAAAACGGCTACATTCCGATACGGAAAAATCAAGAAAACACAAGTTGTACGTGCTAATTACACCACGTACGACTATTGCAAATGCTCTAACACTTAATCTCGCTGAAATTTAACCCAACGCTGTATCGCGACAAAAAACAGAACGCGATACGTTTTACCCGTGTCGTATTTTAGAATTTGATCTCTTTTCCGATATTAGTTCCCAGATTTTATATACGGTTAAAATAAATTGATTAAACAATACCAAAGTAATCAAAAACCTACACAGAGACCTGTAAGTCCATGTCACGCACCCCATGAACTTGCGGGGAGGCGGAATATATGAAAAACGATTATCAAAGCTTCGTAACACGGACTTGAGCGCATGAATCGTATCTAAACCGTTACTAGCAAACTACGAGAGGTTTAACTACTCGGATTCGAAGTTATACCTCACGTTACTTGTCCTTCGGGTCTTCATCGCTGTCATCCACTCCTCGTAGTCCTTGGAACATCGACACCTCAACGGCCTCCTCGAGTCAAAGACGATCCACCCGAGAGCTCCTTGTCCAAGCTTGATCTCTAACTTGAGATAACTAGGTTGCTCAAAGTGCTAATCTAAACTACCTAGGTGATATAGAGTGAGCTTATGGATGTATTAGTCTATTTAATCCTTGATCTCAACACATGAGAGGGGAGGATTAGGGTTTCAAGAGAGAGCTTGAGGAGAGAGAAGGTGAGCATAAGTTATGAATGAAAAAGCTTCTCACTTCTAATATATTATGAAGCATAAGAAAATCAAAAAGAATAAATCAAAATGCATTATCATCATGCTTCATTAAATATATGCAATGAATCATCAAGTGAGTCATTAAGCAATAAATGCTTCATTAACTCACTTGAATGATTCATCTAAGTGAGTCACAAATGCATTAAAAGCTAATGCCACCTTACCCTCCATGTCATCATCCATCTAGAAGCTTCCCGACAAATTACGAGAACGCCCCTCCTATCCGTGAAAACACGGAAAAACTTTAGACTGTATAAATCCAATAACCCGATACTAGAATCTGGCTTAAACCAAAGCCGGCTAGTAAAAACTGTCCGAACGTCGCACGTGCGTTTAAACACGTATGCGTCCGAACCCTTGTCGTAAAACCATACGACCTCTATATCGTTTCGCCTGGAGCAGGGAAACTCTCTGTGTGGGACTCTAAAGACTCAACACTACGCTGGCAGTGGGTTTAACCACAGACCGCAAGCGGCACTAGCTGTACGTAATGGTCCCCAGGTAGATGTCGATAAGAAGGTCGGTGAGGAAACCATCCGAACTCCTACTGAGCCTGTCCGTGACAATATCCGCGCAGTCCGGTCTGTTCGTCTAAGAGTATCGCATGTATGGTCTAGGGAGGTGGAGAACGTCAGACCCCTAATAACCGTACAAGTCGTGCCTGGTATGGCTCATGACCATTTGAGAATCTACTGATCAGTCCACCAGTAATTCTCTATCAGCCCTGGCCAGGGACTTATGGTAATGACCAACCGATCACAGTGCGATATCAACTCTCTATACCGGGAGAGACGAATCCCTAACAGTCGCTCACTGCCTCCATGTGGCTCGGGACTGTACCCAACTAAAACCTGTTTGCACGAATCCTCTGAGCCGTGGTAGGGTAGTAATCAAAGCACAGTGGGAACTCACACGAGACAAATGACGACTTTAAGTCAACAGACTATCTGCACACATGTCACCTAAGAACTGCTATCTGACGTTAGGTATAATACCATCTAGTCAGTTCTCCTGCGAGTCCTGTCCGGTGTACCCGTAACCCAACGAGCATCTATATACTATCTCCAGTACGACGTACTGATGGCTGTGGGACAGACCATCTCCCCAACTGGGATGAGAAGCGTACACACTAGTCTACTCCGGAGTATCGATGCGCTGTCTCGATAATCCTATGACTAGGGACAAGTATAGGATGTTGCTTATAGACTATCCAGCCCCCACTGGTGTGACTGCCATCACAACGCTGGTAATCAAGCAAAGATCCTATGGGCTCTACTAATATGTATAAGTGATACGTTACAAGAAACATATGCACATATTAAAGTAGACAAAAACCAAGTAGCATACTACCATGTTTAGCAAGACTGTATATATATAACTGTGAATATCCCAAGCTTCCATTAAGTAATATACAATCTAGTATGATACAATAATGGCCCCTAGGGCATATACACTAACAATCTCACACTTGCACTAGGGCCATGAGCTGGCATATTGTAGACCTATCATCTCGAATAGCCTCTCGAACTGCGTCTGAGGTATGGCCTTTGTGAATGGATCAGCAATGTTATTCTCCATCTCTACTCTTTTCACCTCGATCTCCTGGTGATCTACGATCTCCCTGATCAGGTGATACCGCCTTAGGATGTGTCTAGACTTCTGATGGGACCTGGGTTCCTTCGCTAAAACTATAGCGCCGTTGTTGTCACAATACAGAGTTATTGGATCAACACTGGTAGGAACCACCTGAAGTTCTGTGAGGAACTTCTTCATCCAGACAGCTTCTTTTGCGGCATCGCAAGCAGCTATGTACTCCGCTTCCATTGTTGAGTCAGCAACGGTCCCCTGCTTGGAACTGTTCCAACATACCGCCCCTCCATTGAGGGTAAAGACATAACCCGACATGGACTTGGAGTCATCTTTGTCACTCTGGAAGCCGGAGTCGGCAAAGGCCTCAATCTGGAGGTCTTTTCCGCTATACACCTAGAACATATCTTTAGTCCTCCTCAGGTACTTGAGAATGTTCTTTACTGCTATCCAGTGTTTCTCCCCTGGGTTTGCTTGATACCGGCTTACTACGCTCAATGCGTATGCTACATCTGGTCTGGTACATAACATCGCATACATTATAGAGCCTACTGCAGAAGCGTAGGGTATAATCGACATGCTATCCCTTTCCAAATTAGTCTTGGGAGACATATCTTTGGAGAGGGTGATTCCGTGACAAGCCGGTAGGTTACCGCACTTAGAATCTTCCATACTGAATATTTTCAATATGGTGTCTATGTACCTGGACTGCGAAAGTCCCAACATCCTTTTAGATCTATCACGATAGATCTGGATCCCCAGAATGTAGGTGGCATCACTCAGGTCCTTCATGGAGAATTTCTGTGACAAGAATCTTTTGACTGACTGTAACATAGGAATATCATTTCCTATTAGGAGAATGTCATCACGTACAAGATGAGGAATACTACAGCTCTCCCTACAATCTTTCTGTATATCCATGGTTCATATGGATTTTTGATAAAGTCAAATTCTTTGACAGTATCATCAAAACAGATGTTCCAACTCCGCGATGCCTGCTTTAGTCCATAAATGGACTTAAGCAGCTTGCATACTTTATCGCTGCTCCCACTCTGAATGAATCCCTCTGGCTGATCCATATAGACGCACTCTTCCAAATTACCATTTAGAAAGGCCGTCTTTACGTCCATCTGCCAGATCTCATAATCATGGAAGGAAGCAATAGCAAGAAGGACCCGAATGGATTTGAGCATAGCCACTGGAGAAAAGGTTTCGTCATAGTCCAAACCAGGTCTTTGATGGAAACCCTTTGCAACAAGTCTAGCCTTATAGGTTTCAACCTGTCCATCTATACCAATCTTCTTTCTGAAGATCCATTTGCATCCTACGGGTTTTACCCCATCTGGAGCAATGTCCAAAGTCCATACTTTGTTAGTGTACATGGACTCCATTTTGGTCCGCATTGCATCCAGCCATTTTACCGAGTTGCCGCTCTGAATGGCTTACTGGAAGCTAGTAGGGTCATCATTATCAATGACGCAATCTTCTCGATCCCCGTCTATGAGAAAACCGTAGTATCTCTCAGGCGGATGAGACTGCCTACTACTTCTGCGGATAGGCGCTGGGATGTCCGGTTCTCCTGAACCTTCTTGTTCTACCAAGGTTTCAGTAATAGCTTGTGGTTCTGGAATTTCTTCCAGTTCTATTGTGCTCCCACTTATCTGATTTTCTAAAAACTCAGTTTCCAAGAAGCGAGCATTATGAGAAACAAAAATCTTTTGTTCCTCTGCATAATAGAAATAATATCCCTTGGAGTTCTTTGGATATCACACAAACTTACACTGTACTGATCGTGCCTCGAGCTTGTCCGCATGCTGCTTCTTTACAAAAGCTGGACATCCCCATATCTTAATATACTTAAGATAGGGTTTATTCCCATACCACATCTGATATGGTGAAGTAGGCACAGTCTTAGTTGGAACTCGGTTCAAAAGGTATGCAGCTGATTCTAGTGCATATCCCCAGAATGATCGTGGTAACTCAGCCTTACTTATCATGGAACAAACCATATCCAATAGGGTTCGATTCCTTCTTTCCGATACACCGTTGTGTTGTAGTGTGTATGGAGGAGTAAGCTGAGAGAGAATTCCATTCTCTTTTAAGTAACCTAGGAACTCGGCACTTAAGTATTCACCACCTCGATCAGATCTCAGTGTCTTGATACTTTTGCCTGTTTGGTTTTCCACTTCATTCTTGTATTCTTGGAATTCTCAAAGGCCTCGGATTTATGCTTCATTAAGAAGACATATCCATACCTAGAGAAATCATCCGTAAAAGTAATGAAGTAGGAATAACCACCTCGCGCATGTATAGACATTGGACCGCATACGTCACTGTGTATGAGTCCCAAGAGCTCGCTTGCTCTTGCTCCGTGTCCAGTAAACGGAGTCTTTGTCATCTTTCCCATGAGACAAGATTCACAAGTAGCATAAGATTGATATTCGAACGGATTCAAATATCCTTCTCTATGTAACTTAGTCAACCTTCTCTCATTGATGTGACCTAGTCTACAATGCCATAAGAAAGCCTGATTTAATTCTGGAGACTTTCTTTTAAGTGTGTTCTGGACATTGAAAACCTGAGCTTGACTTAATACGTATATACCGTTATCTAATATACCTGATGTTAGTTATGTATATGCCCTAGAGGCCATTGTTGTACATATGATGTATATTATGATGGATGCTTAGATATATACAGAGAGGACTTTCTTGCTCGTCATGATAGTATGCTATTTGGTTTCACTTTATCTTAACATGTTGACTTGTATTGGTTTACTGTTTTTCTCTCACATGTTGATAAAGCCCTTAGGATCTGTACTCGACTACTGGGATTATGATGAGATCATACTAGTGGGTCCATAGTAGTCGATGAGTACATCCTATAATGGTTCCTAGTCGAGGGTATATCGAGACATGGCATCGATATACCAGAGTAGACTAGCGTATACGCATCTTGACCTATATGATGGGCGATGGATGATCCCATATCCATCGGTGTTTGACATCAGAGATGGTGTACGGGTGCTCAGTGGAGACTGGGTACACTGGACGGACTCGCCGAGAACTCCCAGATGGTGATATACCACACGTCAGATGGCAGTTCTCCGGTGACACTGGTACAGGGTAGTCTGTAGACCCGAGATCGTCATAGAGTCTTGTGTGATTCCCACTGTGCTTTGATTTCCACCTTACCACGTCCAAGAGGGCATGCAAAACGGTGGCTTTTGGGTACAGTCCTGAATCACATGGAGGCAATGAGCGATAGGAGTGGATTCGTCTCTCCCGGTATAGGGAGTTGATGTTGTGCTGTGTTCGATTGGCTATAACTGGAAGTCCCTGGCCAGGGCTGATATAGAGATTTACTAGTAAGTGTTACTAGTAGTTTCTCGACCCGTTATGAGCCACACATCGACACGACTTATCGGTTACTGGGGTCTGACGTTTACCACCCCTAGACTTGATATGCGACATATCAGATGAACAGACCGGACTGTACGGGAGTGTTACTGATTGGATTCACAGGAGAACGCACAGGCTAGCTTGTTGATCTTCTGATCGTTCAATACCTGGGTGGCTGTTACGTTTAGCTGACCGCTTGCAGCTTGTGGGTGTTTGATATGATCATCACCTGCTACCGGCGTATTGACGATTCTTTAGAGTCCTACACAGAGGTTTCTTGGCTCAGGCGAAACGGAGTAGAGGCACATATGTGATATGTGCAGGACCGAGAATAATGCGATATGAGATACCGTATTATATTCTCGCGATATTTAGATATGAACCGGGTCATCGGATCAAGTGTTGATTCGATGAATCGGTACATGATATATTAGTCGGTTATATTCGATATAGCTGGATCGTCGGATCAAGTGTTGATTCGATGATTTAATGTATAATAATATATATGATATATTATTACATTATCTAATATTGGCTTGCTTTATTATTTCATTTTCTCACTGGATGATACATTGATATATATGCGATATATGTTAATTGTATTATTTTCTTATGTTGCAAATATATAATATATATGTGATATATATTATTGTGACATGATATGATTTATTATTAAACATGTTTAAGGATGATTAAAAGGGATTAGGGTTTGATTAGGGTTAGCTTCTTCTTGCACCTTCTAGAAGCTTTGTTTTTGTCATGCTTAAGATATTATGGTTGATATTTTTGCATGACTCATAAGCTAACCCAACCAAACCCTAACTCTAGTTTATTCTCTACAAACTATTAGCCACTCATCCTTGACCATGGTTGATACATCAATCATATACTTTTATTTCTATTCATCACAAAAGGGATTATCATTTTCCATTATCATCTTTTTCTCTCTTGATTTTGAGCTCACTAGAAATTCCATTTGTGATGATAAATTGTGAGAAAGTGAATTAAAAAGAAAGCATAAATACTACTCCTTCATCCTCATCTCATCTAGCCCATGAGATTAGTGTGTTCATCTCTTTAGAGTGAGAAAGCTTGAGTTATTGGAACTTCGACGTAGATCATCGGAGATTTGGAACACTTCAAGGAAGCATGGATCGTTCGAGTCGTGGAGCCTCTCTTGAGTCCGGGAGATCGAGGATCGCGGTGAAGGGACTTCTACTCGGAGCTTGTGAAGCGAAGGAGCGGACTACAAAGGTTTTAATCCCTCACACTTAGATAAAAAGATATTATCTTGCATGTTTAACCCTAATAATCTAGCAAAGATCCCGGCTTTGGATTGTTCGGCACGTCTAAATTTTTATCCGGGCATGTTTGATGCCTTATGAACCTTCACAAGAGTGCCTAGGAACCCTATAGTGGTATCAGAGCCTAGTTAGAGCATTAGGCGTCGTGTTTACGAAGTTAAAACTCCGATCGAACCCGAACCGACAAAATTTACCCCCTCTCTGGAAATTTTTCAAAATCTGGGATTTTTCTGAATTAAAAATACCTAAAAAATTTAGCAGGGAATTCTAAGAATTACCATGAAACACGGGCCCACAACTCCACTAAACCGCGGCGGAACCAGCGGCGGGAACCTGCTTCCCGCGGCGGTTCCGCGGCCGATTTATGGGATTGTGACACGTGGCTTCATGGTAATATTTGTAGGTGCTTGTTGATGCTTCTGGGTATTTTTAAAGTGACTTAAGTGTTGAGTGTTCTGGGGTTTCTTTTATAATCGTAGATTCGATCGGAAAATTTAAATTCGTTTTTATTTCCGGATATTTAAAAACTGTTAAACTCTTTGAACGGATATCATTAACTCACTTTTTCCCAGTATGGCAAACTTTCAAGTGTTGAATTTTTATCGGGTTTAAATCTTTCGGAAAAATTGTACAAGTTAAGCGGTGGACCCTCTAGAAGAGAACAAACCTTAACTCGATTATGTGACCGTCTTGAACTGCCTTTTGAACCTTCGGGTTTGGGGCAGTACGGCGTGCCACATGTGAGGCGTTGGCTTGACCCTTCTACGGCTGGATCACCGGTACTGTGACATATTCTGGGATTATTTGAACTCCGCTCAAGTGTTGAGCACTTTAGAAAATTTTGGGTATTTGATTATCTGTTCGAAAAATTTAATACTGTCTATTTATCTGGAATGTGATACAATATGTGGAATTCATAGAGTTAGGCATGAAATGCGGAGTATGTGATATTTCGGATTTATGATGTCTAAAGTGATTGTGAATTCCAAATATTGTAGTTTTACACTTTCTTTTCTGTGACCGTAAGTGTAATATGTGATATCGCCGGTTTCGTTGCTATATGTCAACGACAATTGTGATGCGCATATTTACTTACGTTGATAATATGTGATATTATGTGTTGCTGTGATATGTTATATTGGATCGTCGCGTTTAGAATAGCCGGGGGTTTTATGTGAGATGAGGGTTTTTATTTTCATTCATGTAAAATTCATTTGTAATGTAATATTCTTTTATTTGGGGCACTTCCAGGTTGAGGTTGATGTCACCAGTGTATATTATTTACTTTTCCGCATCAGGTAGACCCAAGGTGGGGAGCACAAGTAACCGGGTTCTAGGGTCCAGTGGGAGGCCATCTCGAGGAGTCGAGACCGGGTCTCCTAACCCTAGAATTGGCAGTGTTACTTGCCGCTCTCGTAGGGGTCTTGGGATGTGGGTTTGGCTATTCGTCGCGACCGTGGAATCCGTGTTTTATACAGGCTCGTATTGAAAACACGGACGTCCTAGTATATCCAATATTTCATATATGTTCTTCTGCTGCAATGTTCTGTGATGAGATCATATTACTGCCTGAGACGAATGCTTATACTATATATATATGCTGATATATAAATATTACTGCTTTCGTTTCTTCTGTGATGCTTAGGAAGCATAAGCTGATGGGATTTTTATTAATGAGATTAATAAAAAAAAGAAAAAGAAACCTAAAGATATTGTAGAATCAAAACTTTATAAAAAGGGTAGCTACAGTTTTGCTTTGCACAGTGATATATATGATATATCCTGCACCTTATTCGATGGGGAAAGAGCCGACGATCCCTTCACCGGGAGTGACCTCTTTAGCGAAACTGGCAGATGCTACAAAACTCGGTTTGTCTTTTGATTGCTTTTAAAGTTTTGCTTTGCACAGCGGTATATATGATGTATCCTGCACCTTATTCAATGAGGAAAGGGCCGACGATCCCTTCACCGGGAGTGACCCCTTTAGCAAAACTAAGAAAAGCCTAAAAAACACTCCTTTTCAAAAATTACTCGATTCTACGACGATATCAAGTTCATTACGCTCAGGGTTTTCTGAAAAACCTGCGTAGCCCTCCGTCATTTCAGATAAAGACTATTTAGTATTCGTGCTGCGTTTGTTGGCCTTTGTCAAGGCGTAGTGTGCGGTAGCTAACTGGTACTTATCTGTTTAAACATATGATGTGATTGGATTAGGGTATTCGTATGACCTTGTTGGCCTTTGTCAAGGGTCGTGCGGGTGGGTTTAATTTCAATCAAGAAATGACGGGTTGAACTTGACTAGCTTCCTATGGTTTGTTGGCCTTTGTCAAGGTCATAGGGGTTAGGGGCAAAAGCATTATCGGGAATTTCAAGTGTTGAAATTTGCAATGAGATTGCATACCTACTATGAGATAGTTGGATCCCGATACCCGCTGCGAGTAAGAGTTACTCCTGGGAGAGTTTTACACAGGACAATTAGCCGATCAAGTAGGTGTCTAGAAAAGTGTTAACGGGGTTATGCCTATGGGAAAACGAGGTTTACTTTAATTAGGTCCGTGCGAAAGCACGGGAAACCTCCCTCAAAGTACCGACACTGATCTGGCTGAAAGATTGACGAAATTGTAGGGTGTAATTAATCCCGGCTAATCTTACCTTTTTGGGTTTGAAGGTAGATTTGATAAAAACAGTGGGAGACATCTTGATTAGATAAGATAATAACCAATCTAATCTTGCAAGAGCATACGCTAAAGTGTTTTCTTCTCTCTCTTTCCAGGTAGCGACCATGTCAGGCCATAATCAAGATAATAATATGGATGTATTAACTGAACCCGATTATTATACTGTGCAAGGGAACGTTGGACCCGTTCTTTCTTATAAGAGTTATAAGACTGAACAGGAAACAGGAGAATATCTGGATTCTCAACCCGCCCAAAAGAACATGCATGTTGATGCATCTTCTTCAGGTGTGTTAGTTATTGAGAACTGTTTCTCAGTTCACCCTACGTCCTGGGTATTAGATACCGGATCAGGATCCCATATATGTAAAATGTTACATGGGCTACGTAAAGGTAGAGAACTGGGAAAATGTGATCATTCCATTCAAGTAGGGAACGGTGCAAGTATTGTAGCCAAAGCAGTTGGCGAATATCACCTTGTATTACCAAGTCGTAATACACTGATTCTAAATGAGTGCTATTATATACCGAACATGATGTGCAATATTATATCAGTTTCTTTATTAAGTAAAGAAGGATATAATTTTGTAGTAAAGGATAATGTTATGAACATATTCCTAGATCAAAAGTTGATTGCATCAGGCTCGTTACATAATGACATATTCATTCTAAATCAGAATGCAGTCCTGAATATACAAAACACACACAAGAGGAAAAGTTCAGATATGAACGAATCCTACTTGTGGCATTGTAGACTTGGTCATATCAATGCGACACGACTGGCTAAGTTACATAAGGATGGTTATTTGAATCCGTTCGAATTATCATTTTATGATACTTGCCATTCATGTCTCAAAGGAAAAATGACCAAAGCTCCGTTTAGTGGACACGGAGAAAGAGTTACCGAACTCTTAGGACTGGTACATAGTGATGCATGCGGTCCCATGTCTACGCATGCCAGGAACGGTTCTTCCTACTTCATTACATTCACTGACGATCTCTCAAGATTCGGATTTGTGTTCCTGATGAAACACAAGTCTGAAGCTTTTGAGAAATTCAGAGAATATAAGCACGAAGTAGAGAACCAAACGGGCAAAAGTATTAAGATTCTTCGATCTGATCGAGGAGGTGAATACTTAAGTAATGAGTTCCTAGATTATCTAAAAGAGAATGGGATTCTCTCTCAGCTTACTCCTCCTTATACACCACAGCACAACGGTGTATCGGAGTGGAGGAATCGCATCCTATTAGATATGGTGCGCTCGATGATGAGTACAGCTGAGTTACCTATTTCCTTCTGGGGGTATGCACTGGAGACAATAGCATACCTATTGAATCAAGTTCCAACTAAATCTGTACCTACCACACCATATGAGATATGGAGTGGGAAGAGACCATGTCTTAAACGAGTTAAGATATGGGGTTGTCTGGCCTATGTCAAAAGGCAAAATCCAGACAAACTCGAGGCACGGTCAGTTCTATGCAAGTTTGTGGGATATCCCAAACATTCATATGGATATCTTTTCTACCATCGTGAGGAACAAAAGGTGTTTGTTTCTCGACATGCCACCTTTTTAGAAAAGGAATTTCTTGCAAAAGAAATTAGTGGCGAAGAGGTAGAACTGGAAGAAATTCCAGCTACACAAACTCAAACTGAAACTGAAGATTTGGTAGAACCGGAGGATTCAATAGTACCCAACGAACCCCAGCCTCTCCGCCGATCTAGTAGGGTTTCTCGTCCACCTGAGAGATACTACGGTTTTCTCATTGATGGTGGAAGCGAGGATTGCATCATGGATGATGATGACCCGACTAGTTTCGAGCAGGCCATCACGAGTGGTGACTCTGTGAAATGGCTGGATGCAATGCGATCTGAGATGGAATCCATGTACACCAATAAAGTATGGATTTTGGAAAATGCTCCTGAAGGGGTAAAACCCATTGGGAGCAAGTGGATCTTTAAAAAGAAATTTGGTGTAGATGGAAAAGTTGAGACTTTCAAAGCTAGACTTGTAGCAAAGGGTTTTCGTCAACGACCAGGTGTGGATTATGACGAAACCTTTTCTCCAGTGGCTATGCTTAAGTCCATCCGGATCTTACTTGCCATTGCTGCATACCATGACTATGAAATCTGGCAAATGGATGTTAAGACCATCTTTCTAAACGGTGATTTAGAAGAGAGCGTGTACATGACTCAGCCAGATGGCTTCGTAGATAGTGGGAGCAGCGGAAAGGTGTGCAAGCTGCTTAAATCCATTTATGGGTTAAAGCAAGCATCGCGGAGTTGGAACATCTGTTTTGATGTTGTAGTCAAAGAGTTTGACTTCATCAAAAATATAGATGAACCTTGTATCTATAAGAAGGTAGCAGAGGGTAAGGTTGTCTTCCTCGTATTGTACGTAGATGACATACTCTTGATAGGAAATGACATTCCTATGCTGCAATCAGTCAAGTTCTTCTTATCACAAAGATTCTCAATGAAAGATCTAGGTGATGCCTCTTGCATATTGGGAATCATGATCTATAGAGATAGATCTAAACGGATACTGGGATTGTCCCAATCCAGGTATATTGACACCATACTAAAGAGGTTTAGTATGGAAGAATCCAAGCGTGGGAACCAACCCACGATCTCTGGACTCACTCTCTCCAAAGAGATGTCTCCCAAGACTGATTTGGAGAGAGCTCGCATGCAAGGGATACCCTATGCTTCGACAGTAGGCTCTATCATGTATGCGATACTATGTACCAGACCCGATGTAGCATACTCACTAAGTGTAGTGAGTCGGTATCAAGCAGATCCTGGAGAGAGTCACTGGACAGCTGTGAAGAACATTCTCAAGTACTTACGAAGGACTAAGGAGATGTTCTTAGTGTATGGTAACGGAGAACTCCAGGTGGAGTCCTTTACCGATTCCAGCTTCCAAAGTGATAAGGACGACTCTAAGTCGTACTCGGGATTTGTCTTTACCCTCAATGGAGGGGCGGTATGTTGGAAGAGTTCCAAATAGGATACCGTTGCAGACTCGACGATGGAGGCTGAATACATCGCTGCCAACGATGCTGCCAAAGAGGCTGTCTGGATCAAGAAGTTCATTAGTGAACTTGGTGTGGTTCCATCCATTGAGCATCCAATACCTCTGTATTGCGATAACAATGGAGCTGTGGCTTTGGCCAAAGAACCCAGATCCCATCAGAAGTCCAGACATATTCTGAGGCGGTATCACCTGATCAGGGAGATAGTTGATCGCCGGGAGATCGAGATCAGGAGAGTAGATACGAAGGACAACACTGCGGATCCATTCACGAAGGCTATTCCCCAGATACAGTTTGAGAGATTATTCGGGATGCTAGGTATGACATACTACAACAGCTGGCCTTAGTGCAAGTAGGAGATTGTTAGTTATGTATATGCCCTAGAGGCCATTGTTGTACATATGATGTATATTATGATGGATGCTTAGATATATACAGAGAGGACTTTCTTGCTCGTCATGATAGTATGTTATTTGGTTTCACTTTATCTTAACATGTTGACTTGTATTGGTTTACTGTTTTTCTCTCACATGTTGATAAAGCCCTTAGGATCTGTACTCGACTACTGGGATTATGATGAGATCATACTAGTGGGTCCATAGTAGTCGATGAGTACATCCTATAATGGTTCCTAGTCGAGGGTATATCGAGACAGGGCATCGATATACCAGAGTAGACTAGCGTATACGCATCTTGACCCATATGATGGGCGATGGATGATCCCATATCCATCGGTGTTTGACATCAGAGATGGTGTACGGGTGCTCAGTGGAGACTGGGTACACTGGACGGACTCGCCGAGAACTCCCAGATGGTGATATACCACACGTCAGATGGCAGTTCTCCGGTGACACTGGTACAGGGTAGTCTGTAGACCCGAGATCGTCATAGAGTCTTGTGTGATTCCCACTGTGCTTTGATTTCCACCTTACCATGTCCAAGAGGGCGTGCAAAACGGTGGCTTTTGGGTACAGTCCCGAATCACATGGAGGCAATGAGCGATAGGAGGGGATTCGTCTCTCCCGGTATAGGGAGTTGATGTTGTGCTGTGTTCGATTGGCTATAACTGGAAGTCCCTGGCCAGGGCTGATATAGAGATTTACTAGTAAGTGTTACTAGTAGTTTCTCGACCCGTTATGAGCCACACATCGACACGACTTATCGGTTACTGGGGTCTGATGTTTACCACCCCTAGACTTGATATGCGACATATCAGACGAACAGACCGGACTGTACGGGAGTGTTACTGATTGGATTCACAGGAGAACGCACATGCTAGCTTGTTGATCTTCTGATCATTCAATACCTGGGTGGCTATTACGTTAAGCTGACCGCTTGCAGCTTGTGGGTGTTTGATATGATCATCACCTGCTACCGGCGTATTGACGATTCTTTAGAGTCCTACACAGAGGTTTCTTGGCTCAGGCGAAACGGAGTAGAGGCACATATGTGATATGTGCAGGACCGAGAATAATGCGATATGAGATACCGTATTATATTCTCGCGATATTTAGATATGAACCGGGTCATCGGATCAAGTGTTGATTCGATGAATCGGTACATGATATATTAGTCGGTTATATTCGATATAGCCGGATCGTCGGATCAAGTGTTGATTCGATGATTTAATGTATAATAATATATATGATATATTATTACATTATTAATATTGGCTTGCTTTATTATTTCATTTTCTCACTGGATGATACATTGATATATATGCGATATATGTTAATTGTATTATTTTCTTATGTTGCAAATATATAATATATATGTGATATATATTATTGTGACATGATATGATTTATTATTAAACATGTTTAAGGATGATTAAAAGGGATTAGGGTTTGATTAGGGTTAGCTTCTTCTTGCACCTTCTAGAAGCTTTGTTTTTGTCATGCTTAAGATATTATGGTTGATATTTTTGCATGACTCATAAGCTAACCCAACCAAACCCTAACTCTAGTTTATTCTCTACAAACTATTAGCCACTCATCCTTGACCATGGTTGATACATCAATCATATACTTTTATTTCTATTCATCACAAAAGGGATTATCATTTTCCATTATCATATTCTTCTCTCTTGATTTTGAGCCCACTAGAAATTCCATTTGTGATGATAAATTGTGAGAAAGTGAATTAAAAAGAAAGCATAAATACTACTCCTTCATCCTCATCTCATCTAGCCCATGAGATTAGTGTGTTCATCTCTTTAGAGTGAGAAAGCTTGAGTTATTGGAACTTCGACGTAGATTATCGGAGATTTGGAACACTTCAAGCAAGCATGGATCGTTCGAGTCGTGGAGCCTCTCTTGAGTCCGGGAGATCGAGGATCGCGGTGAAGGGACTTCTACTCGGAGCTTGTGAAGTGAAGGAACGGACTACAAAGGTTGTAATCCCTCACACTTAGATAAAAAGATATTATCTTGCATGCTTAGCCCTAATAATCTAGCAAAGATCCCGGCTTTGGGTTGTTCGGCACGTCTAAATTTTTATCCGGGCATGTTTGATGCCTTATGAACCTTCACAAGAGTGCCTAGGAACCCTACACCTGACCCAATCAGAACTTGATTTAGGTGGATGTTAACTACATCGCTTACGAATGTAAAATCATATCCCTCTCTCGAAAGTGAGGACACTGATATGATATTACAAGTCATACTAGGTATATACAAACAGTTACGTAAAATCAATATATGCCCACTTGTCAATCCTAGGCGATATTCTCCCACGGATTCAGCGTTCACTGTCATTCCGTTTGCAACTTTGAGAGACCAATCACCTGCCTTTATAACTCTACGGTTTCTCAAAGCATGTAATGAATTACAGATATGAGATCCTGCTCCGGTATCTAGTACCCAGGAAGTAGAGTTAATTGACAAACAGTTCTCAATTACAAATACACTTGAGGCCGAAGCCACAACATACTTCGTATCCTGGCTACTGGCTTCCAAAGCCCTGCAATCATTCTGCCAATGCCCAATCCCATAACAATAGGAACGCCCCTTTTTTACTATATTCAGTCCTGAAACTTTTGCCCTTCTCTTTCCTTCTACTTCCCTGGTTTCCTTCAGGGTAGAAGGCAGAGACTGTAGAATCAAGTCAGTATCTGACCTGTTTCCCAACGTGGTCTTCAGGTCCTTGAGCTTATCAATATAGCTAGTCATTGTAAGGACGTTTTCCCCTACAGATGACCCGACAGCCATCCTCGCTTGAATTAATTCGTTCGAGATTTCATATCTTGCGATATGAGATTGCTCTCCATATAAATCTTTGTTATGGAGAAAGATGGAAACAGGGTTCATCTTCTCGTGCTACTTCTGGTATAAACCATCAACTGAAACCAATACGAGGCACTTGGCTTTCGTTTTATCCTTTTCCCTTGTCTGACGGATATCCATATCCGCGACAGTGGAAACTGGACCTGGGACGGCGGGATCTTGAGTAGTAATAGGGTGGTCCAACTTGTCATAGGCAATGGACATCTGGACAGACCTTTGCCAGTCATATAAGTCAGATTCAGTCAAATTGTTATCTACATGTAACCTAGTCGTGGTCACAAGGTCGCTGCAATTAAGATAGAGAGAAGAAAACACTTTAGTACGATGCTCTTGCAAGTTTAGAGTGGTTTTTAATTTATCTAAACAGGATGGCTCCCACTGTTTCTCGAATCCTTCCTCAAACCATAAAAGAAGAATTAGCCAGGACTATTCTCACCGTACAATACTTGCTTAGCCGTTCAGCCAGGCCAGTGTCGATACTTCGAGGGAGGTTTTCCAACGCTTTCGCGAAATTCCTTAATTAAAGAACCTCTTTTCTCTGGGGGCGTAGCCCCGCTGACACCTTTCTAGGCACTTACTTGGTTTATAGCATTGATCGTTAAGTGACGAATCTCCTGATAAGTATCATGTACTCACAGTAGGATCGGGATCCAAAATATCATCGTATGATAATGTTGAAGGAATCCTACCAACATTCATCAAACTCCAAAATGGTATGCTCTCTCTGCAAATTTCAGTTTCTTTAGAAACTCCCGATGTGGATTTTTGCCCCATGCTCTTATGACCTTGACTTTGGCCAAACAAATCATAAGTCACATGTCAAGTTCTACCCGTCATTTTCCAGGTTAATTTGAACCCATCTATACATACCCTTGACTTTGGCCAAACAAGGCAGTACGACTGTCCCAAACCAACGCATCTATCTATGCTACATATGAATATCCAATAGCTACCAAACACTGTGCCTTGACTTTGGCCAAACAAACACAGCTTGAATACTATTGACTATCCATATGAAATGACGGAGGGCTACGACTGGTTTTGGCAAAACCGTGAACGTAGTGAACTTGATATAATCGAAGGAACCTGATACTTTTAAAAGGAGTGGTTAAAGCTCCGCAATTTAAAAATTCTGATCTTTTTAAAATAACCGAGTGGTTTCTTTTAAATTTGTTCCAACAATTGAACTTTGGTTTATTTTCTTTGCATTATAATAACGCGTCCCATCATTTATCCTATCATTGCAGAAAACAACGAAAATACCACGTCCTCTTATGCCATCCGCATTCGCCACGGGGTCCCGTCATCACCCGTTAGGTTACTTAACTAACGACAGAGCGGGGGCTGGGCTAGCGCGAAACATAAGTGACGTCTAATAGCTATCATATATAGATATTGTACATTCGTCAGACGCAATAATAAGAATTCTAGATCACAGATGAACTTTATTGGATATATTAGCAATCCGCGTTTACTTTGAGCCTGCAACAAAAGACGGATTACACAGTTGTGATGAATAGTCATTACCCCACCCTAGACCCCTACGGGTACGACAAACTACCCGCCAAGTACCCGAAGTGAAGCGGTCTCCCTCAACAACGTGAGTAGGCCACTAAACACTTCAATGTACCCGGTAGTTTGTGTACCCCACCTTGGGTCTATCCTAGGAGCAAAAAACAGTAAAAGAAATAATACAACGGTGGCTACAACCGCAACCTGGATGCGCCCCATAAAAGAATATTACATCATATTACATTTATATCGAATGAATGAATATTAAACCCATCTCAAACCCCGGCTAATCATCACAACATTCCAATCAAGTCCATATACACAAACAGTAATCATTACAGAAATGTGCAACCTCCTGCCAACCGACATACTAGCAGTTAGGGGAAGTTTACGAACACATTAAACATTACAGATAAAAACCCAATTAGCAAATATCTTAGAACATCGATCGACCACCATTTTCCGTGTCTACCCCAAAAGCAAACCAGCACTGAAGTAACCTGGGCAGAAACGGAATATACAGGAAAAAAAAAACCAAAAAATATGAATTTCTGTGAAAATCCGAGTCAACTCGGAGTTGACTCCGCCGCGGATCCGCGGCCAAAAGCACCATCTTACCGCAGATCCGCGGCCATCTTGCCGAGTTACAATCTCGTATTTTCCCAGTATTCTTATATTTCCCTGCTGTGAATTTTAAGACATATCAAATATTTTTTTCGACACGTTTAAAATTTACAGAAACTGTTAGGGTTAGGTTTTCGTTTTTCGCGTATTTCCGTCGATCGAACTTCTAATTAGTTGCTAACAAGCTAGTAATGGTTTAACCTGGCTCTGATACCAGTGTAAGTCCATGTCATGCACCCCACGAACTTGCGGGGAGGCGGAATATATGAAAAACGATTATCAAAGCTTCGTAACACGGACTTGAGCGCATGAATCGTATCTAAACCGTTACTAGCAAACTACGAGAGGTTTAACTACTCGGATTCGAAGTTATACCTCACGTTACTTGTCCTTCGGGTCTTCATCGCTGTCCTCCACTCCTCGTAGGCTCCTTGGAACATCGACACCGCAACGGCCTCCTCGAGTCAAAGACGATCCACCCGAGAGCTCCTTGTCCAAGCTTGATCTCTAACTTGAGATAACTAGGTTGCTCAAAGTGCTAATCTAAGCTACTTAGGGGATATAGAGTGAGGTTATGGATGTATTAGTGTATCTAACCCTTGATCTCAACACATGAGAGGGGAGGATTAGGGTTTCAAGAGAGAGCTTGAGGAGAGAGAAGGTGAGCATAAGTTATGAATGAAAAAGCTTCTCACTTCTAATATATTATGAAGCATAAGAAAATCAAAAAGAATAAAACAAAATGCATTATCCTCATGCTTCATTAAATATATGCAATGAATCATCAAGTGAGTCATTAAGCAATAAATACTTCATTAACTCACTTGAATGATTCATCTAAGTGAGTCACAAATGCATTAAAAGCTAATGCCACCTTATTCTCCATGTCATCATCCATCTAGAAGCTTCCCGAAAAATTACGAGAACGCCCCTCCTATCCGTGAAAACACGGAAAAACTTTAGACTGTATAAATCCAATAACCCGATACTAGAATCTGGCTTAAACCAAAGCCGGCTAGTAAAAACTGTCCGAACGTCGCACGTGCGTTTAAACACGTATGCATCCGAACCCTTGTCGTAAAACCATACGATCTCTATATCGTTTCTCCTGGAGCAGGGAAACTCTCTGTGTGGGACTCTAAAGACTCGACACTACGCTGGCAGTGGGTTTAACCACAGACTGCAAGCGGCACTAGCTGTACGTAATGGTCCCCAGGTAGATGTCGATAAGAAGGCCGATGAGGAAACCATCCGAACTCCTACTGAGCCTGTCCGTGACAATATCCGCGCAGTCCGGTCTGTTCGTCTAAGAGTATCGCATGTATGGTCTAGGGAGGTGGAGAACGTCAGACCCCTAATAACCGTACAAGTCGTGCCTGGTATGGCTCATGACCATTTGAGAATCTACTGATCAGTCCACCAGTAATTCTCCATCAGCCCTGGCCAGGGACTTATGGTAATGACCAACCGATCACAGTGCGATATCAACTCCCTATACCGGGAGAGACGAATCCCAAACAGTCGCTCACTGCCTCCATGTGGCTCGGGACTGTACCCAACTAAAACCTGTTTGCACGACTCCTCTGAGCCGTGGTAGGGTAGTAATCAAAGCACAGTGGGAACTCACACGAGACAAATGACGACTTTAAGTCAATAGACTATCTGCACACATGTCACCTGAGAACTGCTATTTGACGTTAGGTATAATACCATCCAGTCAGTTCTCCTGCTAGTCCTGTCCGGTGTACCCATAACCCAACGAGCATATGTATACTATCTCCAGTACGACGTACTGATGGCTGTGGGACAGACCATCTCCCCAACTGGGATGAGAAGCGTACACACTAGTCTACTCCGGAGTATCGATGCCCTTTCTCGATAATCCTACGACTAGGGACAAGTATAAGATGTTGCTTATAGACTACCCAGCCCCCACTGGTGGGACTGCCATCACAATGCTGGTAATCAAGCAAAGATCCTATGGGTTCTACTAATATGTATAAGTGATACGTTACAAGAAACATATGCACATATTAAAGTAGACAAAAACCAAGTAGCATACTACCATGTTTAGCAAGACTGTATATATATAACTGTGAATATCCCAAGCTTCCATTAAGTAATATACAATCTAGTATGATACAATAATGGCCCCTAGGGCATATACACTAACAAGACCTACCCAAAAACCAAAACACCAAACCTCTTCAAAAATCCGGTAACGCCGGAATCCTCCTTAATGTCGCCGGCCCAAAACCAATCCCTCTAGTTTGTGCTCCTATGGTTTTCTTTAGGTTCAACATACATCATTTAGACCATGTTTAGTTCAGTTAACTTTTCTCTAAACTAAAGCAGATTCAAATAGACTCGATTTTGCCTAAAAATACGACACTTTGATTTCAAATTTTGAACGAGTTACAGAATTAAATCCCTACTATGATTAGGGATTTTACCTACTAATAACTTGCTGAAAGAACACCCTCTAAGATGCACAAGCTCCTTGTCCTAGCTTGATGGTGAGGAAAATCCTAAACTTATTTCTTTTCTTCTCCTTTATCCCGTTCTTCTTTGTTTTGCTTTGGTTTTCTTTTTCTTTCTTTAAATTTTCAGGTTTTAAAAATGCTACAGATCTGAACACAAGCTATATATATGAGAAAAGGGAAGGATAAGGTGAAGGAGGAGGTGTCAAAGGCTAAAGGGTACCATCTTCATGCAAGGAGGAGGTGCGGGGTGTGTGTTGTGCATGAGAGTAGGAGATGTCAATACATTATCTCTTCCAAATTGTTTTAATTTGTAAGTAAATTCTGAACTAAAACATTTTCTACCCAATTTCCACTTACACCCTCACAAATCCAAATTTGCATAATTTTCCTAAATTGTTCCAAAAAGACCCTTCACTACTTATGTTATTATATAAACACCATTTTATTAAAATAAAGCTAAATTTATCACTAAAACCCTTGTAATTGATTAATGTTACATACTAAAATTTTAATTTAATTTATTTTACATACTACTTATGACAATGTCTTATTTGGTTTTAATAACTTTTTAATTTAACATTTTATTATTTAATTTATTAAATTTATTTATTTCTAAATTTTCAGAATGTTACAATATTCCCCCCTTAAGAAAATTCGGTCCCCAAATTTAAAACTTAACTAGACGTACCTTCAAAAAGATGTGGAAATTTCTTTCGCATCGCATCCTCGGTCTCCCAAGTAATTTCTTCATGATTCGTTCCATGCCAAAGAACCTTTACTGATGGAAGTACTCTCGATCTCAGTTTTTTTGCCTGCCTGTCTAGAATAACGACTGGCTGCACAGTGTAGGATAAATCCGACTCAAGCTGTAAGGTCTGATGCTGGATCGCGTGAGAATGATCGTGAAGATACTTGCGAAGTATTGATACATGAAACACCGGATGGACATCGGGAAAACTCGGTGGAATTGCTAAACGATAAGCTATAGCACCCACTCTCTCCAGAATCTCGTAAGGTCCGACATATCTGGGGCTGAGCTTCCCCTTTTTCCCGAAACGCATCACACCTTTCATCGGAGACACACGAAGGAACACATGATCTCCTGCATCAAACTCGAGTTTACGACGTCGTCGATCTGCATATGATTTCTGTCTGCACTGGGCCGCTCTTATTCTGTCTCGTATCAGCTGAATCTTTTGCGTAGTCTCATGTACTATCTGCAGTCCCAAAATGCTACTCTCGTTCAGTTCCGTCCAGCAAACAGGCGATCGACATTTCCTTCCATACAAAGCTTCAAAGGGTGCCATCTGGATCGTCTCCTGAAAACTGTTGTTGTACGAGAATTCTATCAAAGGTAAGTGACGATCCCAACTACCACCAAAATCAAGACTGCAAGCTCGAAGCATATCTTCTAGCATCTGAATGTTCCGCTCTGACTGATCATCTGTCTGTGGGTGGAAAGCCGTGCTAAGACTCAATCGGGTACCAAGAGCTTCTTGAAGTTTCTGCCATAGCCTGCTAGTAAACTGGGTACCCCTATCTGAAACTATGCATGTCGGAACTCCTTGTAATCATATAATCTCATCGATATAAATCTGAGTATACTGTGCAAATCCATACGCCGTCTTCACCGGAAGAAAATGAGCTGCCTTTGTCAATCTATCTACAATCACCTAAATGGATTCATACCCTATGCTATTCCTGGGTAGACCCACAACGAAATCCATGGAAATCTGTTCCCCATTTCCACTCCGGAATGGACAAGGGCTGCAACTCTCCTGCCGGCCTCTGGTGCTCGGCCTTGACTTGCTGACAAGTCAAGCATCTCGAAACAAACTCCGCAACGTCCCTCTTCATTCCTTCCCACCAATAAACATCCCTCAAGTCATGATACATCTTGGTGGAACCAGGATGAATACTATACGCTGATCGATGGGCCTCTTCTAAGATCTCACGTCTCAATCCATCAAAATCTGGCACACAAAGATGAGTCCCAAAACGTAATACTCCACGGTCATCTATCACGAACTCCGACTCCCTGCCCTGCCTAACCTGATCCATAATCTCCGATATACGAGCATCTGCGGGCTGTGTCTCTCGAATACGATCCAATAACTGAGGTCGGTGTGAACATGTGCTAACTGTCCTCCTGTCGGGGTGAACTTAAACTGTATACGACTATCACATAAAATCTGCCAGTCTGTAGAAGACTGTCTCTGCAAGGTGCGCAAATAAGATAGGCTACCTCCAGGCCTCCGACTCAAAGCATCTGCTACAACATTTGCTTTGCCTGGATGATACAAGATCTCACAATCATAATCCTTCACGAGCTCCATCCATCTACGCTCCTTAGATTTAGATCCCTCTACTGAAAAATATATTTTAAGCTCTTATGATCTGTGAAGATTTGGCACGACTCACCGTATAATTAATGCCTCCAAATCTTCAGTGTGAATACCACAGCAGCCATCTCCAAATCATGAGTGGGGTAGTTCTGCTCCTGCCTCTTCAACCGTTGAGAATCATAAGCTACAACCCTACCGTGCTGCATCAATACACAGCATAAACCCACTCGAGATGCTTCATAATACACAACAAAACCACCTGACCTGGAAGGTAAAGATAAGACAGGTGCAGTCGTCAAGTGAGTCTTCAACTGCTGGAAATTTTGCTCACACGCGTCTGTCCAAATAAATGGAACTTCCTTCCTAGTCAATCCGGTCAACGGTGCAGCGATCCGAGAAAAATCCTGCACAAAGTGTCGGTAATAACCCGCCAGACCTAAGAAACTCCGAACCTCAGTAACCGACACAGGTCTGGGCCAGTGCTGTACCGCTGCGATATTCTTTGGGTCCATCTGTATCCCATCTCTCGTAACTACGTGACCCAAGAAATGCACACTATCCAGCCAGAAAGCACACTTTGAAAATTTAACGAATAGCCGATGCTCCTTCAAGCTCTGTAACGTGATACGCAAATGCTGCTCATGTTCCTCTCTGCTCCGGGAATAAATGAGAATATCATCAATGAATACTATAATAAACTGATCAAGGAAGGGCTTGAAGATACGGTTCATCATATCCATAAAAGATGCTGGGGCGTTGGTGAGTCCGAACGACATCACCAGAAACTCATAATGCCCATATCGTGTGCGAAAAGCAGTCTTCGGAATATCATCTTTCCGAACCCTCAACTGGTGATACCCTGACCGCAAATCAATCTTCGAGAAGTAGCCATCTCCCTGCAACTGATCGAACAAGTCATCGATACGAGGTAGTGGATACCTATTTCGCACAGTGACGCGATTCAGTTGTCGGTAGTTTATGCACAGTCTCATACTACCGTCTTTCTTCTTTACAAATAAGACAGGAGCTCCCCACGGCGATACACTGGGACAAACAAGTCCTTTATCTAACAACTCTTGCAACTGGCTTTTGAGTTCTTTCAACTCCGTCGTGGCCATCCGATAGGGTGGTATAGAAATATGCCTAGCACCCGGAATCAAGTCAATGCAAAATTCAATATCGCGTTCGGGCGGCAATCCTGGTAATTTAGCAGGAAATACATCCAGAAATTCACGTGCGATCGAAACCTGGTCCAACAGAATCTCAGCGGATCCTAAGTCCTGAACAAATGCTAAGAACCCATGACAACCCTTCTTCAAGAGTCGTCCCGCACAAAGAGCAGAAATTAGGTTGGCAGGAGTTATATTACAGTCCCCCTGCACAACAAAGATCGGTTCACCTGGAAAACAAAATCTAACTGCTTTCCCCCGACAATCTACATAGGCATGACAAGCGGCCAACCAATCCATACCGAGAAGTATATCAAAATCTAACATATCCAGGAGAATCAGGTCAACTAGTGAATCTCTATCACCAATTCGTACAGAGCATGATCTGAATATGTGTCAGCTATAAAAGAATCTCCCACCGGAGTAATCACCACTAACAGTAACTCTAACAACGACGACTCTTTCTCCAAATAAAGGGCAAAGTGTGAAGATACATAAGAATGTGTAGAACCGGGATCAAATAAAATATGTGCATCTAACGAACATACTACAAGAGTACCTGTCACAACTGCATTTGATGCCTGGGCATCCTGTGGAGTCAGCGCAAAAACCCGTGCCTGGCCCCTGCCCACATCCTGTCGTCCTCTACCTCTATCTCCTCGACCTCTCTGAGAGCGTCCTGCAAAGCCTCGACCTCGTGGTGCAATTGCCCGACACGTAGTGCCAACTGGGGGAGGAAGTAAAGCCATCGACGTCGAAGGTAGAGGGGGTAAAGCAGCCTGTGGAACAACGTTCCCTCCCTGGGATCTACAATCCCTGGAATAATGTCCTGGAAATCCGCAACTAAAACATATAGACGGGGTCCTCTGATCCTCGGGATAAGAACTAAACATCTGGCCCTGGGTCCAACCTTGTCCAAAACTGCGGCCTGGAGTGTACCAGCCTCTGCCTCTGCTAAACTGCCTAGTCATCGGCCCAATCGGTCTACTCCTCTTTGGCTTCGGAACAACCACTGCCTCACTCAAACGCTCCTCCACTCGTATCGCTGCATCCATGGCCTGCGCATACGTATCAAAATGCTGGGAGCCTATAGCTAGATACAACTGCGTGTCCAGACTCTTTAGGAACCTCTTCACCCAAAGCTCCTCCGTAGGAACTAAATATGGAGCATAGCGCGACAGCTGCATGAATCGTAAATCATAATCTGCCATCAACATACTCGCAGATTTCCGCAACACTTCAAAACTGCTAGCTCTAGCATCCTTCACACTCTGTAGAAGAAATCTGGCAAGAAAGACCTCGGAAAACTCGGTCCACGACATCGGAGGAAGACCCGTAGCTCGCCCTCTTTCCATCGACTCACACCACTCCTGTGCAAGTCCCTCTAAACGAAAGCTAGTTAGCTCAACTGACCTCTCATCAGAACATCGCAATGATTTGCCAATCCTTGCCATCCTATCTAGAAAAGACTGAGGATCCTCCTCTACATCGGTCCCTATAAATACCGGAGGTCTCAACCTCATAAACTCTTAAAGCGATACCTCCATCACCCTCGTGTCTATAAGTGCGACCGTCTGCGTGGGTTGTACCTCGGACTCTGCCATGGTCGGTGCCGGATCCTGTCTCTGTACTCGAGTGGCCTCAGCTAACTGTCCGACCACTCGCTGCAATCCTAACATGCCCTCCTTTATCCTAGTCATGCGATCTGGAGAAGGAGGATCAACATGCTCATGCATCGCCAGAACGTCCGGTGTAACAGTCGCCGTCACAGGCGGACTCGCCCTAGCTGCATCTCTGGCTGCGGCTCGCCTAGCTCGCGTAGCCATAGCAACTGGAATAAGAAACGAGAGTTGATAAGGCTTACAACTAGGAACAATCAATAACAGAGTCAAAGGAAGGACAATCAAGATATATATCCTAATGTTAGTTAGGATGAGTATGGTAAAGTAAATATGCCGCGGAACATACATACGGTACTGCACTCATCCTAAATCACCTACTCCATCAAACCAAAGTTCATCCTAAATCACAGACTCACGTCAACTTATCTTAACTCACTACTCGATTCCGTAAGGTTAATCTTAAGCTCTGATACCAACTTTGTCACAACCCAAAGTTTGGATGTGACCGGCATTTAGATTGTATAATATCTAAAGATATTTACACAACCCGAGTAAGCCGAAAAACCAAGATCAAATCCTTTTTGCGCAAATTTTTTAGTTTATAAGTAAAAATCACAGTTTTATGTAATTAAGATCTTAACAGTAACCCACTAGTGAATTCATAATAAAAACAATTATAAATTATTAAGTTTGGTTGCATCCCTAGTTGGGATCAACAATATCAACAGCGGAAATAAATACTCAGTATATAGGATATCAATAAGAATCCCAGACATAAATAAAAGAAATCTCTTCTAACATAACAACGATCTCACCTGTCAAATAATATACATATAACCGTCTCTCATTCTAAGTGATAATACAAAGTCTGATGAAGATTTTCTAGATCCAAAATACAATACCAAAAGAGAAGGTTACTACATATGTAACCCACCTATCAAAAGATGCGATAAACACTGAAGAAGTGAATCTGCACTGCTGCTAACCGTCCAGTCTACTCCTGCAAGGAACTGTGGCACAGCGGGGGTGAGTTGCCAACTCAGTGAATAAAACTATCATATAACGGCTGATAATGTAAATATGAAGAACTATTACTAACTGCGATAAGGATAATTATAATGCATGATAACATGTAGAAAACATGAATCCGTACTACCAATCACGTAACAAAAACTGAAATCTCATCATTTATTTCCAAATAAAGTTCATCTTTCCGTGTCCATCATCGACACAAATTTTTCCTTCTCTCAGGCTTCGTTCCATGAACGATCCTATAATCAATAATGCAGGTCGATATCATCTAGATATCCGCCGTGTTTCAATACTATCTCCGGTATCAAGTATCCTCGCTAGGCTCCCCAGCCTCAAATGCGGCTATCCTGCCCCTCGGTCTCGACCGGGTTCACCATGTATCCAACTGTATATCTCCCCACTCAGTCTGAATAACGTATACATTCGCGACCGTATAGCTCCCCCACTCGGTCCGGAATAAAATCAAATCATAAATACTACATCTCATGGTGGACATCTCACATCATTATAGAATTCACTGAATTTATGCAATAGTATAGGAAAACCCAAAACCATAAATCCTCAATAATACAATTTCTTCTCATATCAACATCGAACATTTAAATACGAAACATGATGTCATTTATGCAACGTCCTACTGTTAGTGACGTTTAAGGTATGATAGAATCATAGTTAACATGGTAATTACTAAGTGTAAAAGTGACATATTAATATCGACGAGGTGTGGTGTAACATGTAAATATGTGCAAGTGCGGCATAACTCGTCGATAATGTAGGGTTCCTAGGCACTCTAATGAGGTTCCACAAGGCATCAACCATGCCAAAATCAAATTTTTCTTGTGCCGAGAAACCCTAATGCGATCGTTAACTAGAGGTAAAGGCGAAAACAATGCAAGTAAACAACTTTATTGCTAAGTGAAAGAGACTACAACCTTTGTAGATCCGGTCCTCCACTTCCATAGCTCCATGATGATGTCCCTCCGCTGCGATCATCGGATCCCGGACTCTAGCGATGGTTTCGTCGAAGAAATGATCGGGCTAGGTCGTCGACTTCGATGCCGAAGATGATCTACGTCGAGGCAACTCAAGATCAAGCTCCAACTTCACCAAGTCATGAAACTTGTGAAGAAAACACCCTATACTACTTGGAAAGTGGTAGAGGATGAAGAAATAGGAAGTGGGTTCACTTTGGATTTGGATTTCTCACTTGGAATCATCACTTGATATTTTTCAAGAGAGCTTTTCTTTTTCTTCACTTGAAGAAGAAGATGAAGAGGAAGAAAAGGAATGATTATTTTTTAAATTCCAAAAAGAAAATGAAGTGATAGTTATCATTTATCAACCATGGGTGAGGCTAACTCATGTAGAGACTAAACTAGGGTTAGGTATAATGGTTAGGTTTTGGATGAAAACAAAATGGTAGACTTTCAAAGATGCTTTGAAGCTTCAAGAAGCTTCAAGTAAAGAAAGAAAAGCAAGCCACCATTTCATCCTTTCCATAATGAATAAATAAACAAATAAATAAATAATTCAAACCCTAACCATTAACCTAATCATAGTTTAAAGCAAACATACACCCAAGTTTGCATGTATCATCAAACATGATACAATCTTGTGCACAAAAATATATCACATATACAATGTGTACAATCAAGTGAGAAAAACATCTTAAGTGAACCAATATTAGTTAATGTAAAGTAATATATCTAATATATAATTATACATTAAATCATTAAATCAACACTTGATTTAACGATCCGGTCACATCGCATATGACCGACTAATATCAAATGTATCGACTTATCGAATCAATCCTCGATTCGATAACTTGGTTATATCGCATACAACCAATCGATACATTCATCGCGAGAATAGAATACTGTATCACATACACGCATTATTCTCGGTCCCGCACATATCTCATATGCGCTCCTATTTCGTTTCGCTTGAGCCAGGAAACCTCTGTGTAGGACTCTAAAGACTCATCAATATGCCGGCAGCAGGTGATGATCATATCAAACACCCACAAGCCGCAAGCGGTCTGCTAAACGTAACGGCCACCCGGGTATTGAGCGATCAGAAGATCAACGAGCAAGCCCGCTCACACTCCTGTGAATCCAACCAGTAACACTTACCGTACAGTCCGGTCTGTTCGTCTGATATGCCGCATATCTCGCCTAGGGGTGGTAAACGTCAGACCCCAGTAGCTCGATAAGTCGTGTCGATACGAGGTCTATAACAGTTCGAGAAACTACTGGTAACACTTACCAGTAAATCTCAGCAACCCTGACCAGGGATTTCCGGTTATAGCCAATCGAACACAGCGCAACATCAACTCCCTATACCGGGAGAGACGAATCCCCTCCTATCGCTCATTGCCTCCATGTGATTCGGGACTGTACCCAAAAGCCACCGTTTTGCACGCCCTCTTGGATGTGGTAAGGTGGAAATCAAAGCACAGTGGGAATCACACAAGACTCTATGACGATCTCGGGTCTACAGACTAACCTGTACCAGTGTCACCAGAGAACTGCCATCTGACGTAAGGTATAATACCATCTGGGAGTTTTCGGCGAGTTCGTCCAGTGTACCCAGTCTCCACTGAGCACCCGTATATCATCTCTGATGTCAAACACCAATGGATATGGGATCATCCATCGCCCATCAATATGGGTCGAGAAGGTATACGCTAGTCTACTCTGGTATATCGATGCCCCGTCTCGATATACCCACGACTAGGGACCTTGAAGGATGTACTTATGGACTACCATGTCCCCACTAGTATGATCCGCATCATAGTCCAGGTAGTCAAGTACACATCCTAAGGGCTTTACCAACATGTAACAGAGAGACAATCAGTATACACGTTAAGGTAAAGAGTAACCAGATAGCATACTATCATGTCGAGCAAGAAAGTCCTCCCTATATATGTCCCAGCATCCACTACAATATACATCCTATGTATAGTAATGGCCTCTAGGCCATACATATAACTAACAATCTCCCACTTGCACTAGGGCCATCTGTAGCAGTAGTTGCAGTATCTTATACTCAACCATCCCATAAAAGTCTCTCTCTGGGAAAAGGCCTTTGTGAGTGGATCCGCCGTGTTGTCCTATGAGTCTACTCTCCTAACCTCGATCTCCCTGGAGATCTACTATCTCCATGATCAGGTGACACTGCCTTAGAATATGTCTGGATCACTGATGGGACGGGCGTTCCCTGGCATAAGCCACAACTCCATTGTCACACAATGGGAGGAACGAACTTCATCTCATGAACAAATATACACTCAGACTTCCTCTTTGGTAGCATCTTAAGTAGCGATGTATCCAGCCTTTATCGTCTAGTTTTCCACGGTATCTAGCTTGGAACTCTTCCAACATACCATCCCTCTACTGAGGGTAAAGACAATGCCTGTGAATGACATTCAGTCGTCTTTATCACCCTGGAATCTTTCCAGTGATTCTCCCCAGGATCGATTGATACCATCTCACTATAACTAGTGAGAGTCCTAACATCCAATTAGATCTATCTCATAGATCCAAAAACTAGGATTTAGCAGGTATCACTTTGATCCTATATGGAGAATCCTTGTGATAAGCGGAGATTGACCGAGCGTAGCATAGGAAACTCCTTCCCTATCAAGAGTATGTCATCCACATACTCTACGAGGATCACCACCATACTCCCTACTACCTTTTTGTTTATACAAGGTTTATCTACCATTTTGATGATGTCAAACTCTTTGACTAACACATCAAAACAGACGTTCCAACTCCGCGATACCTGCTTCATCACATAAAACATCTTTCACACGTTTCCGCTGCTCCCACTGTCTACGAAGCCTTCTGACTGTGTACTTATAGACTTTCTCTTCTAAAACATCATTTAGAAAAGCAGTCATGACACCCAACCGCCAGATATTGTAGTCATGGTATGTAGCCGTGGCAAGTAGGATCTGGATGGACTTAAGCATAGCTCCTTAGAAAAGGTTTCATCATGATCCATACCTGGTTAATGATGCAAACCTTTAACAAGTCTAGCTTTGAAAGTCTCAACTTTTCCATCTACACCAAGTAATCTTCTCAAGATATACTTGCTCCTGATGGGGATTTAACCCTTCAGATATAGCAGCCAAAGTCCATACTTTGTTGGTGTACATGGATTCCATCTCAGATCAATAAGCATCCAGCCTTTCTTACAGAGTCCCTACTCTCGATGGCCTGCTCGAAACTAGTTGGGTCATCATCTCATGATGCCTTCTTCGCTCCCACTGTCATCGAGAAACCGAAGTATCTCTCAGGCGGATGAGGAACCCTACCAGATCGGCGGAGAGGCTGAGGTTCGTTGGTTACTATTGAATTCTTTGGTTCTATCAAATCATCTGCTGCAGTTTGTATAGATGGAACCTTTCCAGTTCTACAGAACTGACCTTGCCTCGATCTTGTCCGGATTTTGCTTTTGACATAGGCCGGACAACCCCAAATCTTAACTTGCTTAAGAGATGGGTTCTTCCCATACCACATCTCATATGGAGTGGTAGGCACTGATTTGATTCGAACCCAATTCAATAGGTATGCAGCTTCTCAAGTGCATAACCCCCAAAAGGAAATAGGAAACTCAGTAGTACTCATCATAGAGCAGGCCATATCCAATATGGTGCGATTGCTCTGCCCCGATACACCGTTGTGCTGTGGTGTATACGGAGGAGTAACACTGAGAGAGAATCTCATTCTCCTTTAGAATAATCCAGGAATTCTATGCACAAGTACTCTCCTCCTTGATCTCATCATAGGACATAATACTTATACCCGTATTGGTTCTCTACTTCTAGCTTATATTCTGTGAATATCTCAAAAGGTTCGGACTTGTGTTTCAACAGGAACATATGTCTGAATCTTGAGAGATTATCAGAGAATGTAACGAAGTACAAGGAACCGGTCCTGGCATATGTAGACAGGGGACCTTACATACATCAACATGTATCATCCCAAGAGTTCACCAACTCTTTCTCTGTTTCCAATAAACAGAGCTGTGGTCATCTTATCTTTGTGACATGACCGGCAAGTTTCACAAGATGTAAATTCAAACTCTTTTAAATATGCATCTAGATGTAACTTCAGCCAGTCGGGTCGCATTGATATGACATAGTCTACAATGCCTCAAGAAGGAATCGTTCATTTCTGAACTTTTCCTCTTGTGTGTGTTCTGTATACAAGGAACTGTAGTTTGATTTAGAACATCAATGCTTTTAGATAACGTGCCTGAACCGATCAACTTTTGATATAGGAAATGTTCAAAACATTATCCAACAATACAAAATTATATCCTTTCTTTACTAATAAAGAGATTGATATGATTTTGTATATCAGGTTCGGTATCTAATAGCATTTGTTCAGAATCAATGTATTGGTAATACAGGGTGACAGTGACCAACAGACTTGGCTGCAACACTTGCCTCGTTTTCTGTCTCATGAAACTTATCACCCGTTCTCAGTTCTTTACCTATCTGTAGCCCATGTAACAAATTACATATGCGGGATCCTGATCCGGTATCACATACTCAGGACGTAAAGGATACTGAGAAACAGTTCTCTGTAATGAACACACCCGAAGATGATGCATCAGTATGCACTTTCTTCGTTTGGGCGGCACGAGAATTCTGGTAATCCCCAATTTCCTGCTCTGTCTTATAACAATTATAAGTTGGAGCGGGACCAACGTTCCCCAGCTCAGTATAACAAGCGGGTTCGGTCAATAATCCGTATTATTATCTTGATTAAGGCGTGATATGGTCGCTACCTGGAGAGAGAGAGAAGAAAACACTCAGCGTATGCTCTTGCAAGATCAGATTGGTTTTCATTTTATCTAATCAGGATGGCTCCCACTGTTTTTTATCAAATCTTCCTTCAAACCCTAAAAGGAAAGACTAGCCGGGATTAATTACACACTACAAGTTCGCCAATCTTTCAGCTAGGCCAGTGTCGGTACTTTGAGGGAGGTTCCCCGTGCTTTCGCACGGACCTAATTACAGTAAACTTCATTTTCCCAGAGGCGTAACCCTGTTGACACCATTCTAGATACCTACTTGATCGGCTAATTGTAATGTGTAAAACTCTCCCAGGAGTAACTCTTACTCGCAGCGGGTATCGGGATCCAACTATCTCATAGAAGGTATGCAATCTCATTGCAAATTTCAACACTTGAAATTACCGATAATTTTTGCCCCTAGCGTCCTATGACCTTGATGCAGGCCAACAAACCATAGTGCGCTAGTCAAGTTCAACCCGTCATTTCCTGATTGAATTAAACCCACCCGCACGACCCTTGACGTAGGCCAACAAAGTCGCACGACTACCCTAATCCAATCTGCATCATATGCATAAGCAGATAAATACTAGTTAGCTACCGCACACTACGCCTTGACGCAGGCTAACAAACGTAGCACGAATACTAACTACTACTTATCTGAAATGACGGAAGGCTACGACAGGATTTTCTGAAAACCTATTGCGTAATGAACTTGATATCGTTGTAGGATCGAATGAATTTTTAAATGGAGTGTTTTTGAGGCTTTTCTAGTTTTGCTAAAGGGGTCACTCCCGGTGAAGGGATCGTCGGCCCTTTCCTCGTCGAATGAGGTGCGGGATATATCATATATATCACCGTGCAAAGCAGAAACTATAGAAGCAATCAAAAACAAACCGAGTGTGTAGCATCTGCCAGTTATTGCTAAAGGGGTCACTCCCAGTGAAGGGATCTCGGCCCTTTCCTTATCGAATAAGGTGCAGGATGTTCTACAAGGAACACCGCGATGCAAAGCAAGAACTGTAGCTACCTGTTTTTGAAAATTCGATTCCACAACATCTTAGGTTTCTTTTCTTTCATTAATCACATTAATGAAGTCCCATCATTTAAATCCACCTAAACATCACAGATAAATACGACGTACGCTTATGCCATCCGCATTCTCCTTGATGTCCCCTCGTGCACCGTTAGGTTAGGTAAGTAACGACAGAGCGGGGCAGGGCTAGCGCGAGTGCAAAACATAAGTAACGTCTATATAATATATCATATATACTATATACAGTATTTATCACAGAACATATCAAATGATCACATCACAGATATCGCAGCAGAAGAAACATATAAAACATTGGATATACTAGAACGTCCGTGTTTTTAATACGAGCCAGTATAAAACACGGATTCCACGATCGCGATGAATAGCCAAACCCACACCCCTAGACCCCTACGAGAGCGGCAAGCAACCCTACCAATTCTAGAGTTAGGAGACCCGGACTCGACTCCTCGAGTTGGTCTCCCACTGGACTCAAGAACCAGGTTACTTGTGCCCTCCTCCTTGGGTCTATCCTAGTGCGGAAAAGTAAATAATATACAAACAGTGACATCTTCCGCAACCTGGAAGTGCCCCAATAAAAGAATATTACATACAAGTTTTTACATGAATGAAAATGAAAAACACTCATCTCACATAAAACCCCCCGGCTATTCAAACACGACGATCCAATATAACATATCCAGCAACACATAACATCACATGTCATCAACGTAAGTAAACATGCGTATCCCAATTGTCGTTGGCATATAGCAACGAAACCGGCGATATCACATATTACACTTACGGTCACAGAAAAGAAAGTGTAAAACTACAACAGTTGGAATCCGCAACCTACTTAGACATCACATGCCTAACCATCTGAATTCCTTAGACATTACATGCCTAACAATTATAAACCCCGCATTTTAGTCTCAATATCGAAAACTCTTTTCAATATCAAGTCGGGCAATTCAACAAGATTCCCGATAATTTTGATCGAATGCTCATCGCAAACTTTAGTAGGCGGCCGCACTCCCGACGCCGTCGACGAAGTGCACTAAGGCGGAACACCGCTGCCGTGAGCACCCGAACGGATGCTTTCGGCGACGGGGTTCTCCTACAGTCACTTGGTCGGGGCTATGGGGCATGGCTATCTATTAAGTTTACCGGCGAGTATCCGCGTACGTTACGTGATTGCGACGGACTTTTGATCGCATCAAAATTCCGTGGCAACCGATCAAGTGAGACTAAAGTGCTATGTTTATAACATTCATATCAGTTATCTCATAACTACTTGTGGATTCCAAGTATTGTATCACATTCCAGATAAATAGAAAATGTTAAACTTTCCGATCGAACAATTAAACACCCAAGTTTTCCCGATACAGCTCAACACATGAAATAGGTTTAAAAACATCCAGTTCATGCCTCAGTACCAACGGTCCAGCCGTAGAAGGGTCAAGCCAACGCCTCACATGTGGCACGCCGTACTGCCCTAAACCCTAAGGTTCAAAGGACAGTTCAAGACGGTCACATAATCGAGTTAAGGTTTATTGTCTTCTAGAGGGACCATCGCGTTACTTGCACTACTTAGAACGTCATTAAATTACGGAAAAATCCAACAATTGGAAATTTCCCGGAAGGGGAAAAAGTGGGTATTTATATCCAATCGAGCTTTTCAACATTTTCTAAAATTATCCGGAAAAACACAGACGAAGTTAAACATCCCGATCAAAACACCGAGTCCCCAATAGAACCCAGAAAACTCAACTCTTGAGTAGAAGTTAAAAATTCCCAGAAAATACAGCACTAAAAGATAGGAATTACTGTCCAATTTTCAAAAGCTAATGTGACTACATGGCCGCGGAACCGCCGCACGAGCCATGCTCGTGCCGCGGTTCCGCCGCGCTTTAGTAGAATCAGGCGTACGTGCTGCACAGTAATCCCTAAAAAACCCTGTTGATTTTTCTGCATATTTTTAATTTGGAAAAAACCCAGTTTTGAAAAAATGTACAGAGAAGGGTTTTAAACTAGGGTTTCGGGTTCGATCGGACTTCTAACATCGTCTACTCTTCGCCTAAAGCTCTAGCTAGGCTCTGATACCACTGTAGGGTTCCTAGGCACTCTAATGAGGTTCCACAAGGCATCAACCATGCCAAAATCAAAATTTTCTTGTGCCGAGAAACCCTAATGCGATCGTTAACTAGAGGTAAAGGCGAAAACAATGCAAGTAAACAACTTTATTGCTAAGTGAAAGAGACTATAACCTTTGTAGATCCGGTCCTCCACTTCCATAGCTCCGTGATGATGTCCCTCCGCTGCGATCATCGGATCCCGGACTCTAGCGATGGTTTAGTCGAAGAAATGATCGGGCTAGGTCGTCGACTTCGATGCCGAAGATGATCTACGTCGAGGCAACTCAAGATCAAGCTCCAACTTCACCAAGTCATGAAACTTGTGAAGAAAACACCCTATACTACTTGGCAAGTGGTAGAGGATGAAGAAATAGGAAGTGGGTTCACTTTGGATTTGGATTTCTCACTTGGAATCATCACTTGACATTTTTCAAGAGAGCTTTTCTTTTTCTTCACTTGAAGAAAAAGATGAAGATGAAGAAAAGGAATGATTATTTTTTAAATTCAAAAAAGAAAATGAAGTGATAGTTATCATTTAGCAACTATGGGTGAGGCTAACTCATGTAGAGACTAAACTAGGGTTAGGTATAATGGTTAGGTTTTGGATGAAAACAAAATGGTAGACTTTCAAAGATGCTTTGAAGCTTCAAGCAAAGAAAGAAAAGCAAGCCACCATTTCATCATTTCCATAATGAATAAATAAACAAATAAATAAATAATTCAAACCCTAACCATTAACCTAATCATAGTTTAAAGCAAACATACACCCAAGTTTGCATGCATCATCAAACATGATACAATCTTGTGCACAAAAATATATCACATATACAATGTGCACAGTCAAGTGAGAAAAACATCTTAAGTGAACCAATATTAGTTAATGTAAAGTAATATATCAAATATATAATTATACATTAAATCATTAAATCAACACTTGATTTAACGATCCGGTCACATCGCATATGACCGACTAATATCCAATGTATCGAACTATCGAATCAATCCTCGATTCGATAACTAGGTTATATCGCTTACAACCAATCGATACATTCATCGCGAGAATAGAATACGGTATCACATACACGCATTATTCTCGGTCCCGCACATATCTCATATGCGCTCCTATTTCATTTCGCTTGAGCCAGGAAACCTCTGTGTAGGACTTTAAAGACTCGTCAATACGCCGGCAGTAGGTGATGATCATATCAAACACCCACAAGCCGCAAGCCGCAAGCGGTCTGCTAAACGTAACGGCCACCCGGGTATTGAGCGATCAGAAGATCAACGAGCAAGCCCGCTCACACTCCTGTGAATCCAACCAGTAACACTTACCGTACAGTCCGGTCTGTTCGTCTGATATGCCGCATATCTCGCCTAGGGGTGGTAAACGTCAGACCCCAGTAGCTCGATAAGTCGTGTCGATACGAGGTCTATAACAGTTCGAGAAACTACTGGTAACACTTACCAGTAAATCTCAGCAACCCTGGCCAGGGATTTCCGGTTATAGCCAATCGAACACAGCGCAACATCAACTCCCTATACCGGGAGAGACGAATCCCCTCCTATCGCTCATTGCCTCCATGTGATTCGGGACTGTACCCAAAAGCCACCGTTTTGCATGCCCTCTTGGATGTGGTAAGGTGGAAATCAAAGCACAGTGGGAATCACATAAGACTCTATGACGATCTCGGGTCTACAGACTAACCTGTACCAGTGTCACCAGAGAACTGACATCTGACGTAAGGTATAATACCATCTGGGAGTTCTCGGCGAGTCCGTCCAGTGTACCCAGTCTCTACTGAGCACCCGTATATCATCTCTGATGTCAAACACCAATGGATATGGGATCATCCATCGCCCATCAATATGGGTCGAGAAGGTATACGCTAGTCTACTCTGGTATATCGATGCCCCGTCTCGATACACCCACGACTAAGGACCTTAAAGGATGTACTTATGGACTACCATGTCCCCACTAGTATGATCCGCATCATAGTCCAGGTAGTCAAGTACACATCCTAAGGGCTTTACCAACATGTAACAGAGAGACAATCAGTATACACGTTAAGGTAAAGAGTAACCAGATAGCATACTATCATGTCGAGCAAGAAAGTCCTCCCTATATATGTCCCAGCATCCACTACAATATACATCCTATGTATAGTAATGGCCTCTAGGGCATACATTTAACTAACAGATAATGGTGCGGTGTTCTAACAACTATTAACATAGTGATGTATAGGTATATATGAATGCATGTCATTAACTTCGCATATAAAGTCAATCTTTCAATTTAACAAAATACGGGCGTATTATTCCATCTTTACACAATCCCCCGGTAGATGTTTAGTCTACTCATTGGAATACATCGTAACTACTCAGGAATCGCTATTCCTTTTCCTTTCCTTGCGGCCTCCAAAGTTTCCGCACTCAAATCTAACATTGAATTAACTTGTATAAGAAAACGGCTACATTCCGATACGGCAAAATCAAGAAAACACAAGTTGTACATGCTAATTACACCACATACGACTATTGCAAATGCTCTAACACTTAACCTCATTGAAATTTAACCCAACTCTGCATCGTGACAGAAAACAAAACGCGATACGTTTTACCCGTGTCGTATTTTAGAATTTGATCTCTTTTCCGATATTAGTTCCCAGATTTTATATACGGTTAAAATAACTTGATTAAACAATACTAAAGTAACCAAAAATCTACACAGAGACCTACCCAAAAACCAAAACACCAAACCTCTTCAAAAATCCGACGACGCCGGAATCCTCCTTAACGTCGCCGGCCCAAAACCGATCCCTCTGGTTCGTGCTCCTATGGTTTGCTCTATGTTCAACATACATCATTTAGACCTGTTTAGTTCAGTTAACTTTTCTCAAAACTAAAGCAGATTCAAACAAACTCGATTTTGCCTAAAAATACGATATTCTAGACACTTTGATTTTAAATTTTGAACGAGTTACAGAATTAAATCCCTACCATGATTAAGGATTTTACCTACTAATAACTTGATGGAAGAACACCCTCCAAGATGCACAAGCTACTTGTCCTAGCTTGATGGTGAGAAAAATCCTAAACTTATTTCTTTTCTTCTCCTTTCTCTTGTTCTTCTTTGTTTTGCTTTGGTTTTCTTTTTCTTTCTTTAAATTTTCAGGTTTTAAAAATTCTACAGATCTGAACACAAGCTATATATATGAGAAAAGGGAAGGATAAGGTGAAGAAGGAGGTGTCAAAGGCTAAAGGATGCTATCTTCATGCAAGGAGGAGATGTGGGGTGTGGGGTGTGCATGAGAATAGGAGGTATCAATACATTATCTCTTCCAAATTGTTTTAATTTGTAATTAAATTTTGAACTAAAACATTTTCTACCCAATTTCCACTTACACCCTCACAAATCCAAATTTGCATAATTTTCCTAAATTGTTCCAAAAAGACCCTTCACTACTTATGTTATTATATAGACACCATTTTATTAAAATGAAGCTAAATTTATCACTAAAACCCTTGTAATTGATTAATGTTACATACTAAAATTTTAATTTAATTTATTTTACATACTACTTATGACAATGTCTTATTTGGTTTTAATAACTTTTAATTTAACATTTTATTATTTAATTTATTTATTTCTAAATTTTCAGAATGTTACAGAAAACTATAACTCTGACAGCCACTGTCATCAAGGTCACCTTGGAAGTCTAAAATGATAACTGCCTTCTGAAGGAGGTTGCCGTTACCATATACCAAGAACATCCACTTTTGTTCATAACTGCTTCCCAACATTTCTCCAGGATGGGATTAATATATACTTATTGCTGCATGTGCAAAATCAATATTTGGTGTGGTACTTAACATCTCATGATTGACTCAATTATCTAGGTAAGAGATATGCTAATCATGCAAATTCTTCTCCTCATCAGTCTAGAAGACATCTCTTTAGAGTGGGCGACTCCATCACCTGCGGGTACACTATCACGTCAGGAGTCGTCCATTCTAAAATACTTTAGAATAGTGTCAAAGTACCCAAATCGGGACACTTCCTAAATCTAGATCTAAAAACGTAGATCTAGTGACCAGAATCCCTGATATTTTATCCATATCCTATGTGAAGAAACTCCTTGTGACAACCACAGTATAACCGATTGTAGTATAGGAAGATCTCTTCCTATCAAGTGCATGTCGTCCAAATACCAAAACATCACTCCCTACCATCTTCTTACCAGGTCCATCTATTGTTCTGATGAAGTTAAACTCTATGACTGTCATATTAAAACTAGATGATCTATCTCCGCTGTACTTGCTTTAGTCTTACCCTCTATGCTTCCGCTGCTCCCACTGACTACAACAACCCACTGGCAGAGTCATATACACCTGCTCTTCTAAAACTAATTTAGAACGACGTTATACTCATCCTCCTGCCAGATGTCATAGTCTAGAACAATAGTAGTGTCAAGTTTGGGTAATCAAAAACCTACCTGTCATCGTCTCTGAGGAGACCGAAGTACCTCTCGGGTGCTTGAGGTTACCCACCAAAACTACGGAGTGGCTAATGGATCGTCGAATCCAATTGAATCTTTAGGTTCGAATAAATTTTCAGTAATCATTTGTGGTTCTGGAATCACTTCCAGTTCTACCATACCCCCACTAATGTTTTATGAAAATAATCCATTTTACTAAAACTGTGGTGAGTCAAGAACAATATAACTATTGAACTTCCAGATGGTAGAATGTTAACCCTTATCAAAGCCCGGGATAACCCACAAACTGCCATTACTGAAATGTGCCTTGAGTTTGTCAAGATTCCAGTTTTAAGAATCAGCCGGACTACTCCATATACCATAACATCGTTAAGATATGAATCCATTATATATCCAATATAGAAACAAGGGCACTAATTTAGTTAGAACCATATTAAAAAATCATGCAGCTGTTTCCAGTGCATATCAACCAAATGGAAGAAGGCCATACAACATCACTCATCCAGGAATACATCCACGTATGAGTAACCTGAAATAGAAGCTAGTTCTTAAAACCATTACTTACAACAGAATACTTAACAAAAGTATCTAAATCTTCGATCACCTTGAAGAATCCTGATACTTGCAACATATGGTTCTCTACTTTATTCTTATACCTATATCTTCTCAAAACTTGGACATTGTATTTCATCGAAATGCTTGTCTAAAACTAGAGAAGTCATGAGTAAACTGAATATAGTACGAGTACCAACCCCTTTGTCCTAATAGACATTGGACAACATACATTACTTTGTATAAGTCCTCTGAGTTTAATAACTCAAACTCTGTGCGTCGTAGGTTGAAAACTGTGCTATGGTTAAAAAGAATTACACCGTTATTGAATGTACCTTACCTAACCATCAACTGATATAGGTAAATGTGATAGACATAATTTCAAAAAAGTTATATCCCACTTTATAAAATAAACGTACAGATATATCAGTTTGAAATTGGTGCATAACGACGAATATTCAAAACCAAATATTTGCCGTCAGGAAAAACCCAGGTGATTTCCTCAAATATCACCAATTACAAAGAATTCTGATATATAGAGGATCTAATCACCCAATTCCCAATATCTTACTTCCACTCATCATCTGTAACGTCATACAGATGTGAGAATCAAATCTGTTAAATACATACCCTGGAGTTAGTATTTAATTGGGAAAATAGTTTTCACTTAACACCGCACAGTAAAACTGAAACATAAAATGTTTCGAAGGGGTAGCCGGGTATTCCTAGTAATGCCTCTTCCACTATCCAGATTCATGACAGTAACCGTATACTTTCTTGCCCTCACTCCAATCCCTTTATATGTCTTTATTTCTTACCTTTTGTACACCATACTTAGGCTAATTGATTTTCTTTCTTCTCTACCCTTCGGCACCAGCCTAAGGTTTGGAAGACGACTATCCAATAAGGGTAATAGGTGTACTCTCTTAATACCAGGAGTTCTCGCAACTTGAGAGAAGGTAAAGAGAAAAGACAACTGAATAATCCTATTCTATTTCTCCATAACCAGAAACCATCCTCGAACTGGAACAAGTTCCTTCAAGTTCATAAGTAACTATACGATGGCATATCCAATAATATGGATCTTCGTAATGATATGGAGTTTTCTGGAGAAATGCAAATATGATATAGGAGTGGCAGGGGATTTACACGGCTTCATCGTGAATGATAGCAGTTGCAATTTCCTTTGCCCTTAGTCTAATTCCTTTATATATCTTTACTTATTACCTTCTGTACACCACACTTAGATTAATTGGTTTTTTTCCTTCCCCACCTTTCGGCACCTGCCTATGGTTTGGAAGAAGACTATCCAATAAGCGCAATAGGTGTACTCTCCTTATACCAGGAGCCCTCGCAACCCGAAAGAAGGTAAAAGGAAAAGACAACCGAATAATCCTATTCAATTTCTCCAGAACCATAATCCATCCTCGAGCTGGAACAAGTTCCTCTGAGTTTGTATGTAACTATACGATGGAATATCCAAGAAATGTGGATCTTCGAAGTGATACGAAGTGTTCTGGAGAAATGCAAAGGGGATGTATGAGTGGCAATGATATATGCGACTTAATGACAATCCAAAAACCAAAGTGTTTTAAGAAGGTTCGGTTAACCTGGTTCATGAGTTTATCTAGGGTTAGGCCATGGTCGCTGCCAAAGAGAGAGAGAGAAAAGAAACACTCAGCGTGCACTCTAACCTAGATTATATTGGTTAATCACTTTATCTAATAAGGATGGCTCCCACCGTTTCCTCGAATTCTCCTTCAAACCCTAAAAGGAGAATTAGTCAGGATCATCTAAAATCACCCGAGGAGTAACACCTACTCATCAGTAGGAATCGGGATCCAACTATCACCGCATGATAACTTGATGGAAGATACTCAACCACCACACTCCAGAAGGTATGTGCATGCCTGGCAAGTTTCCTGTATGTTTGAAACTTCCGATGTGGTTTTTGCCCCTAACGGTTTATGACCTTAACAAAGGCCAACAAATCAAAAACCACTAGTCACGTTCAATCCGTCATTATCCTGGATTAATCTAGACCCACCCATATAAGCCTTTGACAAAGACCAACAAGGCTATATGACTGTCCTAGATAATTGCGACTCTATGCAACAGATAAGCAATATCTAGCTACCGTACACTACGCCTTGACAAAAGGCCAAAAAACGCAGCACAAATACTAGGTACTACTCATTCAAAACGACGGAGGGCTACGGCTAGTTTTTGGAGAAAAACCTTTAACGTACTTGATATTGTTGACGGAACTGAGTGGTTTTACAAATATATAGCAAACTTTTGCTAAAGAGGTCACTTCCTGTGAAGGGATCTCGGCTCTTTCCTCATCGAACGAGGTGCAGGATATTCCTAACTGAATATCATGATGCAAAGCAAACGAATCGACTATAGTGAAGTTATTACACTGACGTGAACTTTTGCCCAAGTGGTTACTCCCGATGAAGGGATCTCGGCTCTTGCCTCATCGAATGAGGTGCTGGATATTCATAACCGAATACCGCTGTGCAAAACAAAAGAGAACGTCTGTAATGTCAGTTTTCAAAAAACTTAGTTCCAACAATATCATATAGGTTTGTTTTCCTTGCATTAATCAGAATTAATGCAGTCCCATCAATTAATCCATATCACACTAGAAAAAGGAACGAAAATAAAATATACGTATATGCCGTCCGCATTCGCCACGGGGCACCGTCATGCACCGTTAGGTTACTTAACCAACGGCAGAGCGGGGACTGGACTAGCGCGGGTGCAAAACATATACAACATCTACTAGTATATATATAAATATATATAACGTTCGTCCCAGGCATGATATAAGTAACATCATAGAATATCAGCAAGCAATACAGAATGGTGGATAATCTTGGAGCCTCGGGTTTCATTTGAGCCGCAAATGAGACCTGACGTTCCTTATCTTGTGGATAGCCTGTTCAATGAAAACCTGGACCCCTGCGAGCGCGGCAAGTTACCCGCCAATCCCAGAAGTGAGGCAATCTCAATCAACAAAGTGAATGGGCCACCCAACACTTCACGGAATCCGATAACTTAAGCACCCCTCCGTGGGTCATCCTATACCCCCTATGAGTGCGGCGAATAACCCGCCAATTCTAGAGTGAGCCCCCCTCTGTCTCAACGCCATGAGATGCGGGCCCGTTGCCCTCTAGAACCTGGATATTCGAACACTCCACTGTGGGGTAATCCTAGTACAGAAAAGAAATATATATGTATAATGGCGACATCGACCTCAATCCGGTCGTGCCCCAATAAAAGAATATACAAACTGGCAGAGAAAGTAGTCCATATATCGGACGCACGCCCCGCAATATCAAATGTACAAATGAATCTCAACTGTATTTCTACCATTGCACCGCAAGGTATCCACCACGACAATCCAACCACAACCCCAGCAAATACATATTCCAAAAATCCCAAAATAACCCCAGAAATACACTGCACCAAAATTGGACCCCGGCCGAGTCAACTCGGCCGCGGAACCGCGGCGGGAGCGTGCTCCCGCCGCGTTTCCGCGGCTCTTTGAAGGGTTCGTGGGACCAAATTTGGTGGTTATTCTATAAAAAGCCTGAGCCGATTTTTAAGATGAAATTTATCAACTTTTGAGCAGAATAAAAATCGGCAGAAACTTGGCAATTTTGGGTTCGTTTTGCGACTTTTCTTTGATCGATCTTCTAGCTACTTTGCTAACATGTTAGATAGAGTTTAACCTGGCTCTGATACCACTGTAAGTCCATGCTACCTCTCCCGGTACTTTCGGGCATGCGGAATATGGTGAAAAACAATTTTTCTATAGGTGGTAACATGGACTCAAAACCGGATCTTTGTTAAACATCTAACTAACAACCTAACTAGGAGTTGTTAACTACTCGGTTAGGGGGTTATACCTTTCTTTCTTGATCTCCTTCGTCTTCAAGCCTCGATGGTTGTCCGGATCGCCTTCACTCCGTCGTCTCCTTGCGCCGAAGATAGATCCACCTCGAAAGCTTCGACCTTTGGCTTCTTCTTCGATCTTTGAAGAAACTAGTTCACTTGGTTTGCCAAACCTTGTGAACTAGAGTGAGTAGAGAAGAGTGTGTTGGGATTTTCTCGATGGTTCTTGGTTCTCAACACATGAGACAAGTGAACCATAGACTAAGAGAGGGAGAGCAAGAGGAAGGAGATGAGAGCTCAAGAACAAGAGAGAGAATGAGAATGATAGAATTGAGAGAGGAATTTTCTCTCTTGGCTCTCATAATCCAAAACCATCATCACAAAATAGTAATAAAAGTATTGTGTAAATGGTTTAAGCTACAATAGCCATATCATTTCATGCACTCATTTCTCACAAGAGAAACAAGAAAGTAAAAAGTCTTTGCCATGAAATGATAGCCATTGTCATCATGATGGTCAACTAGTCCAACCTAGTCAACCGGTCAACAAAGTCAACAAGTCAACAAAGTCAACCTCTCATCAACCATGTCACCACAATACTTAATTAATATAATTGTTAATCATATATCATATTCTCATTAGGGTTGAGCAAAAAGTCAATAGTCAACAGTCAACGGTCAACAACCCTAATGAGATCCTCCGCCCCTGTCTCTCCGTCAACTGTGCATACACACCCGCATCCGCGTTCCGAGGAACACGAATACAAACTGGATAAATCCAATCCCAATACGTACACTAGGATCTGGCTTAAACCAAAGCCCGCTAGTGTTAACTGTCCGGACACTGTACGTGCACAAGTGCACGGATGTGACCGAACCCTGTCGCAAAACCATGCGACCTGCAGCAAAACCATGCGACCTCTACACTTTTGCCTAAAGGCGAATAGCTTTCTGTGTGGGACTCTAAAGACTCGACACTACGCTGGCAGTGGGTTTAACCACAGACCGCAAGCGGCACTAGCTGTGCGTAACGGTCCCCAGGTAGATGCCGACAAGAAGACTGACGAGGTGAAACCCATCTGAACTCCTACTGAGCCTGAATGTGACATTCTCCTTACAGTCCGGTCTGTTCGTCTGATACATCGCATGGCGGGCCTAGGGGGGCGGTAAACGTCAGTCCCCTAATAGCGGTACAAGTCGTGTCGGAGTGAAGCCCAAAACACCCTGAGATAACACTGGAAGCCTACCAGTATATCTCGATTGCCCTGGCCAGGGACTACTCGTGTAATGGCTCTCCTAGACACAGCGCGATGTCAACCCCCAATACCGGGAGAGACGAATCCTGTCTAACCGTCACTGCCTCCAAGCGCTTCGGGACTGCACCCAACTACCACCTGTTTGCACGACTCCTTTGAGCCGTGGTAGGGTAGTAATCAAAGTGCAGTGGGAACACACTTGAGGCGAAGTGACAGTGTCAAGTCAGCGGACTAAGCTGTACTCATGTCACCTGGGAACTGATAACTGACGATAGGTATAATACCAACCGGTCAGTTCCCGACGAGTCCTGTCCAGTGTACTCGTAACCTAACGAGCACCCGTATACTATCTCAAGTACGACGTACTGATGGCTGTGGGACAGACCATCTCCCACACTGGGATGAGAAGCGCATACGCTAGTCTACTCCGGAGTATCGATGCCCTGTCTCGATAGTCCTGCGACTAGGGACCTGTATAAGGATGTGCTTATAGATTACCCAGCCCCACTAGTGTGACTGCCATCACAACGCTGGTAATCAAGCAAAGATCCTAAGGGCTCCACTAATGTGTATAGGTGATATACTAAAATAAACACATGTACACATTGAAGTAGAAACAAACCAAGTAGCATACTACTATATTGAGCAAGATTGTTTATACAAGGTGAATATCCCAAGCTTCCATTAAGTAATATACAAGCTAGTATGATACAGTAATGGCCTCTAGGGCATATACACTAACAATCTCCCACTTGCACTAAGGCCATGTACTGGCGTATCGAAGACCTATCATCTCGATCAGCCGCTCGAACTGAGTCTGGGGCAAGGCCTTGGTGAATGGATCTGCAGTGTTATCTTCGGAAGCGACCCTCCGAACCTCGATCTCCTGGCGATCCACGATCTCCCTGATCAGGTGATACCGCCTCAAGATGTGTCTGGATCTCTGATGGGACCTGGGTTCCTTCGCTAAAGCTATAGCCCCGTTGTTGTCGCAATACAGAGGTATTGGATCAACAATGGACGGAACCACCTGAAGTTCTTTCAAGAACTTCCTCATCCAGACAGCTTCTTTTGCGGCATCAGATGCAGCGATGTATTCCGCTTCCATCGTCGAGTCTGCAACGGTTTCCTGTTTGGAACTCTTCCAACACACCGCCCCTCCATTGAGGGTAAAGACAAAACCCGACATGGACTTGGAATCATCCTTGTCACTCTGGAAGCTGGAGTCAGCAAAGGCCTCGATCTGGAGGTCTTTTCCGCCATACACCAAGAACATCTCCTTAGTCCTTCTCAGGTACTTGAGAATGTTCTTTACCGCTATCCAGTGCTTCTCCCCATGGTTTGACTGATACCGGCTTACCACACTCAGTGCATATGCTACATCCGGTCTGGTACATAACATCGCATACATTATAGAGCCTACCGCAGAAGCGTAGGGTATAATAGACATGCGATCCCTCTCCAAATCAGTCTTGGGAGACATCTCTTTAGAGAGGGTGATCCCGTGACAAGCCGGTAGGTTACCGCGCTTGGAATCTTCCATATTGAATCTTTTCAGTATGGTGTCGATGTACCTGGACTGAGAAAGTCCTAATATCCTCTTGGATCTATCACGATGGATCCGGATCCCCAGGATGTATCAGGCATCACCCAGGTCTTTCATGGAGAACCTGTGTGACAAGAACCCCTTGACAGATTGTAGCATAGGAATGCCATTTCCTATTAAGAGAATGTCATCCACGTATAAAACGAGGAATACTACAGTTCTCGCTACAAATCTACTATAGATGCATGGTTCATCTGGATTTTTGATAAAGCCAAATTCCTTGACCGTCTCATCAAAACAGATGTTCCAACTCCGCGATGCCTGCTTTAGTCCGTAAATGGACTTAAGCAACTTGCACACCTTTCCGCTGCTCCCACTCTGAATGAAACCCTCTGGCTGGTCCATATAGACACACTCCTCTAAATTTCCATTTAGAAAAGCTGTCTTTACGTCCATCTGCCAAATCTCATAATCGTGGAAGGCAGCAATGGCAAGAAGGATCCGAATGGATTTCAACATAGCTACTGGAGAAAAGGTCTCATCATAGTCCAAACCAGGTCTTTGACGAAAACCCTTTGCAACCAGTCTAGCTTTATAGGTCTCAACCTGTCCATCTACACCAATCTTCCTTTTGAAGATCCACTTGCATCCTACGGGTTTTACCCCGTCTGGAGCAACGTCCAACGTCCATACTTTGTTGGTGTACATAGACTCCATTTCGGTCCGCATTGCATCCAGCCATTTTACCGAGTCGACGCTCTGAACGGCTTGCTGGAAGCTAGTAGGCTCATCATAATCTATGATGCAATCCTCTCTATCCCCATCTATGAGAAAACCATAGTATCTCTCGGGCGGATGAGACTGCCTACTACTTCTGCGGAGCGGCATAGGAATGTCCTGTTCTTTTGAACCCTCTGGTTCCACTAAGCTTTCAGTAATAGTCTGTGGTTCTGGAATTTCTTCCAGTTCTATTTCGCTCCCACTTGTTTCCTTTTCTAAGAACTGGTGTTCCAGAAAATGGGCATTACGAGAAACAATAATCTTTTGTTCCTCTGCGTAATAGAAGAGATACCCCCTGGAGTTCTTTGGGTATCCCACAAACTTGCACAGTACTGAGCGTGCCTCGAGCTTGTCCGCATGCTGCATTTTGATAAAAGTCGGACATCCCCAGATCTTCAGATATTGAAGATAGGGTTTCTTCCCACTCCATATTTCATATGGTGTGGTAGGCACAGTCTTAGTCGGAACTCGGTTCAAAAGGTATGCTGCTGATTCTAGCGCATACCCCCAGAATGTTCGCGGTAACTCAGTATTACTCATCATAGACCGAACCATATCCAATAGGGTTCGGTTCCGTCTCTCCGATACACCGTTATGTTGCGGAGTGTATGGAGGAGTAAGCTGAGAGAGAATTCCGTTCTCTTTTAAATAATCCAGGAACTCGGCACTTAAGTATTCTCCACCTCGATCCGATCTTAGGATCTTGATACTTTTGCCGGTTTGTTTTTCTACTTCATTCTTATATTCCTGGAACCTTCCAAAGGCTTCGGACTTATGTTTCATTAAGAAGACATAACCGTACCTTGAAAAGTCATCCGTAAAAGTAATGAAGTAAGAATAACCGCTTCGCGCATGTGTAGACATTGGACCGCACACGTCGCTGTGTACGAGTCCTAAGAGCTCGCTCGCTCTTACTCTGTGTCCAGTGAACGGAGTCTTTGTCATCTTTCCTTTAAGACAGGATTGACAAGTGGCATACGATTGATATTCGAACGGATTCAAATATCCCTCTGCATGTAACTTCGTCAACCTTCTCTCATTGATACGACCCAGTCTACAATGCCACAAGAAAGTCTGATTAATTTCCAGAGACTTTCTTTTGTGTGTATTCTGGACATTGAAAATCTGTGGTTGATTTAATACGTATATACCATTGCTCAATGTTCTTGACCCAATCAAAACTTGATTAAGGTGAATGTTTACAACATTACTTGCAAACGCAAATTCATAACCTTCTTTAGAAACTAAAGATACAGAAATGATATTACATGTTGCGTTGGGTACAAAAAAGCAATTACGCAAAACCAAAACATGTCCATCTGACATTCCCAGGTGATAGTCCCCCACGGCCTTAGCATCCATGCTAGCTCCGTTTGCAACTCTGAGGGTCATGTCACCTGCCTTCAAAGCCCTACGGTTTCTCAACGCCTGCAAAGAATTACAGATATGAGATCCTGATCCGGTATCCAATACCCAGGAAGTAGAGTTTATTGAAAGACAGTTTTCAATAACATACACACCTGAAGCTGAAGCCACAACCTGCTTCAATTCCTGTGTCCTGGCTTTCCAAGCCCTGCAATCATTCTTCCAGTGACCTTTCTTATGACAATAGAAGCATTCTTCTTTATCCACAAGCTGCCCCGCTTTCTTTGTTGCCTTTGCTTTTCCCTTCGTATCCACTTTACTAACACCGCCCCTTGGTTTGGCGGGGGCTTTCTTCTTCTTTCCCTTGGCTTTCGCCTTGGACCTAGAAGAGGAAGATCCTCCTACAAACAAAGTGGATGTTTTCCTACCTTTCTGTAGGGTGCCCTCTGCACTCCTCAGCATGTTGAGGAGTTCTGAAAGTTCAACTTCTTTTTCTTGTAAGTTGAAGTTCAGTATAAACTGGGCGTAAGTGGAAGGAAGGGACTGGAGAATCAAGTCAATATAGAGCTTATTCTCCAACGTGGTTCCAAGTTCCGCGAGCTCCTCAATGAAGCCAATCATCTTAAGCACGTGTTCCGCTACCGATGATCCGATGGCCAACTGTGCCGAAAATAACTTTTTCGACACTCGTATCTTGCGATACGAGACTGCTCACCATACAGTTCTTTTGTATGGAGAAATATGGATTCAAGGTCCATATTCTCGTGCCTCCTCTGATGTTCGTTGTCCATAGAGGCAAGTACGAGGCACTTGGCCTTCGCGCTATCAATCTCCCAGGTCTTACGGATTTCCTTATCCGCGACGCTGGAGGTGGGACTTGGGACAGGGGGAGCTTTAGTGGTAAGAAGATACCCCAGCTTGTCGTAAGTGATTGCCATTTTGACATTCCTGAGCCAATCTTTGTAGTTTGGCCCTGTCAGTATGTTTTTATCTAGAAGTAACTTAAGTCCAGTCATGTCGATTGGTCGCTGCAATTAGGAGAGAGAAGAAGAAACACTCAGCATGATGCTCTTGCAAGTTTAGAGTGGTTTTTAGTTTGTCTAAACATGATGGCTCCCACTGTTTCTCGAATCCCTCCTCAAACCAAAAAGGAAGAATTAGTCAGGATCAATCTCACCATACAATACTTGCTTAACCGTTCGGCCAGGCTGGTGTCGGTACTTCGAGGGAGGTTTTCCAACGCTTTCGTGAAGTTCCTTAATTTAAGAACCTCTTTTTCCTGGGGGCGTAGCCCCGCTAACACCTTTCTAGACACCTACTAGGTTTATAGCATTGATCGTTAAGTGAGAAATTTCCCGAGGAGTAGCATATACTCACAGTAGGATCGGGATCCAAATATCATCGCGTGACGAAACTGAAGGAATCCTACCAGAATCATCACACTCCAAATGGTATGCAACACTAGCAAGTTTCAGTTCTTTTGAAACTCCCGATGTGGATTTTTGCCCCATGCTCTTATGACCTTGGCGTGAGGTCAAAATGTCATAAGTCACATGTCAAGTTCTTCCCATCATTATCCAGGTTAATTTGAACCCACCCGTACATACCCTTGACGTAGGACAAAATGGTAGTACGACTGTCTCAAACCAACGCATTCTATCTATGCAACAGATAAATATCCGGCAGCTACCAATCACTATGCCTTGGCGTGAGGTCAAAATATATAGCTTGAATACTACCGAATATTTAACTGAAATGATGGAGGGCTACGGATGGTTTTGGCAAAACCGTGAACGTAGTGAACTTGATATGATCGATGGAACGAGATAGCTTTTAAAAGGAGTGGCTCAAACTCCGCATTTAAAAGTTAGTTTTGAAAAGAACCGAGTGGTTTTTCGAAAGTGTTCCAACGAATTTTACTTGGTTTATTTTCTTGCATTAGTTCTTTTAATGCGTGATATTCTTGCATTAGTTCTTTTAATGCGTCCCATCATTTAATCCTACCATTGCAGAAAACAACCAAAATATGACGTACGCTTATGCCATTCGCATTCGCCACGGGGCCCCGTCATTACCCGTTAGGTTACTTAACTAACGACAGAGCGGGGGCTGGGCTAGCGCGGCTGTAAAACATAAGCAACGCCTAAATAATATCATATATAGATATGTTGCAATGATAGACATTTCATATCACAGATGAACACATTGGATATACTAGGAAGCTGCAATTCGTACGAGCCTGTAACGAAAAGCAGATTACACGGTCGCGGTGAATAGCCAATACCCCACCCTAGACCCCTACGGGTGCGGCAAACTACCCGCCAAGTCCCCGAAGCGAAGCAACCTCCCTCATCCCCGTGAGTAGGCCACTCGGCACTTCGGCATACCCGGTAGTTTGTGCACCCCCTCCATGGGTCTATCCTAGGAGCAAAAACAGTAAAAAGAAATTATACAATGACGACTACAACCCCGACCCGGTTGTGCGGCCATACAAATAATTATTACATCAATTTACAAATTTACAAGAATTGAAAGAAAAGAAAACTCTCGTCTCACAACCCCCCGGCTATTCACCCGCGACAATCCAATGAATTCATATACACATTCCAGCAACATTACAGATCACAGATTTGTATAACCCCCACTAATCGACATATAGCGATTAGCAGACGTTCAATACAAATATCACATCACAGAAAAACCCGTCAGCTTAAGTCTTTTAGAAGTTCGAGAAAAAATACGGATTTATAGGCCCCAAATACAAAATTTTCGTTCTGGAAAATCTGGGCAGAAAATACATATTCCAAAAATCCCAAAATAACCCCAGAAATACACTGCACCAAAATTGGACCCCGGCCGAGTCAACTCGGCCGCGGAACCGCGGCGGGAGCGTGCTCCCGTCGCGTTTCCGCGGCTCTTTGAAGGGTTCGTGGGACCAAATTTGGTGGTTATTCTATAAAAAGCCTGAGCCGATTTTTAAGATGAAATTTATCAACTTTTGAGCAGAATAAAAATCGGCAGAAACTTGGCAATTTTGGGTTCGTTTTGCGACTTTTCTTTGATCGATCTTCTAGCTACTTTGCTAACATGTTAGATAGAGTTTAACCTGGCTCTGATACCACTGTATGTCCATGCTACCTCTCCCGGTACTTTCGGGCATGCGGAATATGGTGAAAAACAATTTTTCTAGAGGTGGTAACATGGACTCAAAACCGGATCTTTGTTAAACATCTAACTAACAACCTAACTAGGAGTTGTTAACTACTCGGTTAGGGGGTTATACCTTTCTTTCTTGATCTCCTTCGTCTTCAAGTCTCGATGGTTGTCCGGATCGCCTTCACTCCGTCGTCTCCTTGCGCCGAAGATAGATCCACCTCGAAAGCTTCGACCTTTGGCTTCTTCTTCGATCTTTGAAGAAACTAGTTCACTTGGTTTGCCAAACCTTGTGAACTAGAGTGAGTAGAGAAGAGTGTGTTGGGATTTTCTCTATGGTTCTTGGTTCTCAACACATGAGACAAGTGAACCATAGACTAAGAGAGGGAGAGCAAGAGGAAGGAGATGAGAGCTCAAGAACAAGAGAGAGAATGAGAATGAAAGAATTGAGAGAGGACTTTTCACTCTTGGCTCTCATAATCCAAAACCATCATCACAAAATAGTAATAAAAGTATTGTGTAAATGGTTTAAGCTACAATAGCCATATCATTTCATGCACTCATTTCTCACAAGAGAAACAAGCAAGTAAAAAGTCTTTGCCAGGAAATGATAGCCATTGTCATCATGATGGTCAACTAGTCCAACCTAGTCAACCGGTCAACAAAGTCAACAAGTCAACAAAGTCAACCCCTCATCAACCATGTCACCACAATACTTAATTAATATAATTGTTAATCATATATCATATTCTCATTAGGGTTGAGCAAAAAGTCAATAGTCAACAGTCAACGGTCAACAACCCTAATGAGAATCCTCCGCCTCTGTCTCTCCGTCAACTGTGCATACACACCAGCATCCTCGTTCCGAGGAACACGAATACAAACTGGATAAATCCAATCCCAATACGTACACTAGGATCTGGCTTAAACCAAAGCCCACTAGTGTTAACTGTCCGGACACTGTACGTGCACAAGTGCACGGATGTGACCGAACCCTGTCGCAAAACCATGCGACCTGCCGCAAAACCATGCGGCCTATACTCTTTTGCCTAAAGGCGAATAGCTTTCTGTGTGGGACTCTAAAGACTCGACACTACGCTGGTAGTGGGTTTAACCATAGACCGCAAGCGGCACTAGCTGTGCGTAACGGTCCCCAGGTAGATGCCGACAAGAAGACTGACGAGGTGAAACCCATCTGAACTCCTACTGAGCCTGAATGTGACATTCTCCGTACAGTCCGGTCTGTTCGTCTGATACATCGCATGGCGGGCCTAGGGGGGCGGTAAACGTCAGTCCCCTAATAGCGGTACAAGTCGTGTCGGAGTGAAGCCCAAAACACCCTGAGATAACACTGGAAGCCTACCAGTATATCTCGATTGCCCTGGCCAGGGACTACTTGTGTAATGGCTCTCCTAGACACAGCGCGATGTCAACCCCCAATACCGGGAGAGACGAATCCTGTCTAACCGTCACTGCCTCCAAGCGCTTCGGGACTGCACCCAACTACCACCTGTTTGCACGACTCCTTTGAGCCGTGGTAGGGTAGTAATCAAAGTGCAGTGGGAACACACTTGAGGCAAAGTGACAGTGTCAAGTCAGCGGACTAAGCTGTACTCATGTCACCTGGGAACTGATAACTGACGATAGGTATAATACCAACCGGTCAGTTCCCGACGAGTCTTGTCCAGTGTACTCGTAACCTAACGAGCACCCGTATACTATCTCCAGTAGGACGTACTGATGGCTGTGGGACAGACCATCTCCCACACTGGGATGAGAAGCGCATACGCTAGTCTACTCCGGAGTATCGATGCCCTGTCTCGATAGTCCTGCGACTAGGGACCTGTATAAGGATGTGCTTATAGATTACCCAGCCCCACTAGTGTGACTGCCATCACAATGCTGGTAATCAAGCAAAGATCCTAAGGGCTCCACTAATGTGTATAGGTGATATACTAAAATAAACACATGTACACATTAAAGTAGAAATAAACCAAGTAGCATACTACTATATTGATCAAGATTGTTTATACAAGGTGAATATCCCAAGCTTCCATTAAGTAATATACAAACTAGTATGATACAGTAATAGCCTCTAGGGCATATACACTAACAATAATCCGGATCTACCATAAACCTATAAGCTAGCAAACTAAAGAGAGGTTAGAATGGTTATACCGAATGATCCGTATCCTTCGGTCTTTTACCATCTTCCTAAGCTCCTAGTGGTCTCCCTCTATCGAAGATGATCCACCTGAGGATTTGCAGTTTGAGTTCCAACCTCAATACCGAGGTAACTAGGGTACCTAGTTCGCCAAACTAGATAGCTTAGAGAATGTAGAGTGTGATGATGAATTAATTTGTATTCAAATACCCTAGGTTTCTTAACACATGCGACTTTTAGGGTTGAGGAAGAAGAAGGAAGCATGAGGAGATGAGAGTGTTGTGTGAAGCCACCATAAAAAAATGGCTAAGTCTTGTGAATTATTATGCATACAAAAGAATCAAGCATGCTTCAATAATTCACCCAAGGCATGAGTCACCCCTTGAGTCACCAAGTAAGCCATGCCTCAATAAATGCAAATAACACCTTATCCTCCACCTTAATAACCATGGTTATACCGAATGATCTGTGTCCTTCGGTCTTTTAACATCTTCCTAAGCTCCTAGTGGTCTCCCTCCATCGAAGATGATCCACCTGAGGATTTGTAGTTCGAGTTCCAACCTCAATACTGAGATAACTAGGGTACCTAGTTCGCCAACTAGACAGCTTAGAGGATGTAGAGTGTGATGATGAATTAATTTGTCTCCAAATACCCTAGGTTTCTCAACACATGAGACTTTTAGGGTTGAGAAAGAAGAAGGAAGCATGAGGAGATGAGAGTGTTGTGTGAAGCCACCATAAAAAAATGGCTAAGTCTTATGAATTATTAAGCATACAAAAGAATCAAGCATGCTTCAATAATTCACCCAAGGCATGAGTCACCCCATGAGTCACCAAGTAAGCCATGCCTCAATAAATGCAAATAATACCCCATCCTCCACCTCATTAACCATTTAATCCTAAGTGGTTATAAACAAAATGAGGTGTCTTCCTCTAGAAGCACCTTTGTAATAAATTACAAGAATACCCCTCACCCGTTAGTTATATGTATGCCCTAGAGGCCATTATTGTACATATGATGTATATTATAGTGGATGCTTGGACATACATAGGGAGGAATTTCTTGCTCGACATGATAGTATGCTATCTGGTAACTCTTTATCTTAACATGTACATTGATTGTCTCTCTGTTACATGTTGGTAAAGCCCTTAGGATGTGTACTTGACTACCTAGATTATAATGCGGATCATACTAGTGGGACAAAGGTAGTCCGTAAGTACATCCTTTAAATTCCCTAGTCATGGGTGTATCGAGACGGGGCATCGATATATCAGAGTAGACTAGCGTATAGCTTCTCGACCCATATAGATGGACGATGGATGATCCCATATCCATTGGTGTTTGACATCAGAGATGGTATAAGGGTGCTCAGTGGAGACTGGGTACACTTGACGGACTCATCGAGAACTCCTAGATGGTATTATACCTCACGTCAGATGACAGTTCTCTGGTGACACTGGTACAAGTTAGTCTGTCGACCCGAGATCGTCATAGAGTTTTGTGTGATTCCCACTGTTCTTTGATTTCCACCTTACCACGTTCAAGAGAATGTGCAAAACGATGATTTTTGGGTACAGTCCTGAGTCAAATGGAGGCAATGAGAGATAGGAGGGGATTGTAAGTCCATATTGCGACCCCCGGTTCTTACGGGGAGGCGGAAACGGTATAAAAAACAAATTTTTATCGCAAGAGGCAACATGGACTAAACAAGGTCGGGATCGTGTCTAAACTAAACTAGCATACAAGCTAAAGAGTCTTAGCTACTCGGATGAAGGTTATACCTAAACTTGAACTCCTTCTTCTTCAAACCTTGTAGAGGTTGATGGTTCTTGCCTTGTAGCCTTCTTCCGTCGAAGATGGATCCACCTCGAGAGTTCAACCTTTGGGCTCTTCCTCGTGCTTGGAGTGAACTAGGGTTTCCGGCTTGCTAAACCTTGAACCCTAGAGAGAGTAGAGAGTGTCTAGGGGTTGTTTTCTTTTCAAGGTGAAGGATTCTCAACACATGAGAAGGAATCACCTTGAGCTTGAGGAAGGAGAAGATGAAGAGAGGAGAGAGAAGCTAAATGAGATAATGAGCTATATTTTTCTTTCTTGCAACCATATTGCCAAAAGAAAAGAATTATCTAAATAATAATAATTCAAAATAAGAATAGTTGATGGTAATTTGGAATGACCACTATCATGCTTCTTTAAATGAAATGTAAGCATGAATCAAAGAGGATCTTTACAAAGCATGATGGTGGTCAACATTCAACCATGGTCAACAAGTCAACCATGGTCAACAAGTCAACAAAATCAACCATAACATAATTCTCATTTAATTACTATTATTAATAGATAATCCATAAATCCATTAGGGTTTGGAAAATGATAACTGTCAATTGTGCATACGCACCCGTTCCGAAACCCTAATGAAAATCATCTTCCTCCTCCTCAAAATAACTGTGCATACACACCTGCATTCTTGTTCCGAGGAACATGAATACTGAGAGATAAAAGCAACCCCAAAACATATACCAGTATCCGGCTCAAACCAGGGCCAGCTGGCAATATCCGTCCGGACTCCAAACGTGCACAAGTGCGCGGATGAGAACGAACCCTGTCGCAAAACCATGCGACCTCTACTCTGTTTTGCCCAGAGGCGAATACCCTCTGTGTGGGACTCTAAAGACTCGACACTACGCTGGCAGTGGGTTTAACCACAGACCGCAAGCGGCACTAGCTGTGCGTAACGGTCCCCAGGTAGATGCCGACAAGAAGGCTGACGAGGTGAAACCCCATCTGTACTCCTACTGAGTCTGAATGTGACAGTCTCCGTACAGTCCGGTCTGTTCGTCTGATACATCGCATGTCGGGCCTAGGGGGCGGTAAAACGTCAGTCCCCCAATAGCGGTACAAGTCGTGTCGGAGTGAAGCCCAAAACACCCTGAGATAACACTGGAACCTACCAGTATATCTCGCTTGCCCTGGCCAGGGACTACTCGTGTAATGGCTCTCCTAGACACAGCGCGATGTCAACCCCCAATACCGGGAGAGACGAATCCTGTCTAACCGGCACTGCCTCCAAATGCTTCGGGACTGCACCCAACCACCACCTGTTTGCACGACTCCTTTGAGTCGTGGTAGGGTAGTGATCAAAGTGCAGTGGGAACACACTCGAGGCGAAGTGCTAGTGTCAAGTCAGCGGACTAAGCTGTACTCATGTCACCTGGGAACTGATGACTGACGATAGGTATAATACCAACCTGTCAGTTCCCGACGAGTCCTGTCCAGTGTACTCGTAACCTAACGAACACCCGTATACTATCTCTAGTACGACGTACTGATGGCTGTGGGACAGACCATCTCCCACACTGGGATGAGAGGCGCATACGCTAGTCTACTCCGGAGTATCGATGCCCTGTCTCGATAGTCCTGCGACTAGGGACCTGTTATAAGGATGTGCTTATAGATTACCCAGCCCCCACTAGTGTGACTGCCATCACAACGCTGGTAATCAAGCAAAGATCCTAAGGGCTCCACTAATGCGTATAAGTGATATAGTAAAATAAACACAAGTACACATTGAAGTAGAAACAAACCAAGTAGCATACTACTATTTTGAGCAAGATTGTTTATACAAGGTGAATATCCCAAGCTTCCATTAAGTAATATACAAACTAGTATGATACAGTAATGGCCTCTAGGGCATATACACTAACAATCTCCCACTTGCACTAAGGCCATGTACTGGCGTATCGAAGACCTATCATCTCGATCAGCCGCTCAAACTGAGTCTGGGGTAGGGCCTTGGTGAATGGATCTGCAGTGTTCTCTTCTGAAGCAACCCTCCGAACCTCGATCTCCTTGCGATCCACGATCTCCCTGATCAGGTGATACCGCCTCAAGATGTGCCTGGATCTCTGATGGGACCTGGGTTCCTTCGCTAAAGCTATAGCACAGTTGTTGTCGCAATACAGAGGTATTGGGTCAACAATGGACGGAACCACCTGAAGTTCTTTTAAGAACTTCCTCATCCAGACAGCTTCTTTTGTGGCATCGGATGCAGCAATGTATTCCGCTTCCATAGTCGAGTCTGCAACGGTTTCCTGTTTGGAGCTCTTCCAACACACCGCCCCTCCATTGAGGGTAAAAACAAAACCCGACATGGACTTGGAATCATCCTTGTCACTCTGGAAGCTGGAGTCAGCAAAGGCCTCGATCTGGAGGTCTTTTCCGCCATACACCAAGAACATCTCCTTAGTCCTTCTCCGGTACTTGAGAATGTTCTTTACCGCTATCCAGTGTTTCTCCCCAGGGTTTGACTGATACCGGCTTACCACACTCAGTGCATAAGCTACATCCGGTCTGGTACACAACATCGCATACATTATAGAGCCTACCGCAGAAGCGTAGGGTATAATAGACATGCGATCCCTCTCCAAATCAGTCTTGGGAGACATCTCTTTAGAGAGGGTGATCCCGTGACAAGCCGGTAGGTTACCGCGCTTGGAATCTTCCATACTGAATCTTTTCACTATGGTGTCGATGTACCTGGACTGAGAAAGTCCTAATATCCTCTTGGATCTATCACGATGGATCCGGATCCCCAGGATGTATGAGGCATCACCCAGGTCTTTCATGGAGAACCTGTGTGACAAGAACCCCTTGACAGATTGTAGCATAGGAATGTCATTTCCTATTAAGAGAATGTCATCCACGTATAAAACGAGGAATACTACAGTTCTCGCTACAAATCTACAATAGATGCATGGTTCATCTGGATTTTTGATAAAGACAAATTCCTTGACCGTCTCATCAAAACAGATGTTCCAACTCCGCGATGCCTGCTTTAGTCCATAGATGGACTTAAGCAACTTGCACACCTTTCCGCTGCTCCCACTCTGAATGAAACCCTCTGGCTGATCCATATAGACACACTCCTCTAAATTTCCATTTAGAAAAGCGGTCTTTACGTCCATCTGCCAAATCTCATAATCGTGGAAGGCAGCAATGGCAAGAAGGATCCGAATGGATTTCAGCATAGCCACTGGAGAAAAGGTTTCGTCATAGTCCAAGCCAGGTCTTTGACGGAAACCCTTTGCTACAAGTCTAGCTTTATAGGTCTCAACCTGTCCATCTACACCAATCTTCCTTTTGAAGATCCACTTGCATCCTACGGGTTTTACCCCGTCTGGAGCAATGTCCAACGTCCATACTTTGTTGGTGTACATGGACTCCATTTCGGTCCGCATTGCATCTAGCCATTTTACCGAGTCAACGCTCTGAACGGCCTGCTGGAAGCTAGTAGGCTCATCATAATCTATGATGCAATCCTCTCTATCCCCGTCTATGAGAAAACCGTAGTATCTCTCGGGCGGATGAGACTGCCTATTACTCCTGCGGAGCGGCGTAGGAATGTCCTGTTCTTTTGAACTTACTGGCTCTTCCAAGCTTTCAGTAATAGCTTGTGGTTCTGGAATTTCTTCCAGTTCTATTGCGTTCCCACTTATCTGAGTTTCCAAAAACTCAGTTTCCAAGAAGCGGGCATGTTGAGAAACAAAAACCTTTTGTTCCTCAGCGGAATAGAACAGATACCCCCTGGAGTTCTTTGGGTATCCCACAAACTTGCACTGTACTGATCGTGCCTCGAGCTTGTCCGCATGCTGCTTTTTTACAAAAGCTGGACATCCCCATATCTTAAGGTACTTAAGACAGGGTTTCTTCCCACTCCACATCTGATATGGAGTGGTAGGCACAGTCTTGGTGGGAGCCTTGTTCAAGAGATATGCAGCTGCTTCTAGTGCATAGCCCCAGAAAGATCGCGGTAACTCAGCCTTACTCATCATGGAACGAACCATATCCAATAGGGTTCGATTCCTCCTTTCCGATACACCGTTATGTTGCGGAGTGTATGGAGGAGTACGCTGAGAGAGAATTCCATTCTCTTTTAAATAGTCCAGGAACTCGGCACTCAAGTATTCTCCACCTCGATCCGATCTTAGAATCTTAATACTTTTGCCTGTTTGTTTTTCAACTTCATTCTTGTAATCCCGAAATTTCTCAAAGGCTTCGGATTTGTGCTTCATTAAGAAGACATGTCCATACCTAGAGAAATCGTCTGTGAAAGTAATGAAGTATGAATAACCGCTTCGCGCATGTGTAGACATTGGACCACACACGTCACTGTGTATGAGTCCCAAGAGCTCGCTCGCTCTTTCTCCGTGTCCAGTGAACGGAGTCTTTGTCATCTTTCCCATGAGACAAGATTCACAAGTGGCATAAGACTGATACTCGAACGGATCCAAGTATCCTTCTTTATGTAACTTAGTCAACCGTGTCTCATTGATGTGACCCAGTCTACAATGCCATAAGAAAGCCTGATTAATATCTGGAGACTTTCTTTTGTGTGTATTCTGGACATTGAAAATCTGTGGTTGGTTCAATACGTATATACCATTGCTCAGTGTACCTGACCCAATCAGAACTTGATTAAGGTGAATGTTTACAACATTACTTACAAACGCAAATTCATAACCTTCTTTTGAAACCAAAGATACAGAAATGATATTACAAGTTGCGTTGGGTACAAAAAAGCAATTACGCAAAACCAAAACATGCCCATCTGACATTCCTAGGTGATAGTCCCCCACGGCTTTAGCATCCATGCTAGCTCCGTTTGCAACTCTGAGGGTCATGTCACCTTCCTTCAAAAACCTACGATTTCTCAATGCCTGCAATGAATTACAGATATGAGATCCTGATCCGGTATCCAATACCCAGGAAGTAGAGTTTATACAAAGACAGTTTTCAATAACATACACACCTGAAGCTGAAGCCGCAACCTGCTTCAGTTCCTGTGTCCTGGCCTTCCAAGCCCTGCAATCTTTCTTCCAGTGTCCACTCTTGTGACAATAGAAGCATTCCTCTTTACCCACAATCTTCCCCGCAATCTTTGTTGCCATTTCTTTTCCCTTCGTACCCACTTTACTAACACCGCCTCTTGGTTTGGCGGGGGCTTTCTTCCTCTTTCCCTTGGCTTTCGCCTTGGACCTAGATGAAGAAGATCCTCCTACAAACAAAGCGGGTGTTTCCCTACCCTTCTGTAGGGTGCCCTCTGCGCTCCTCAGCATGTTGAGGAGTTCTGAAAGTTCAACTTCCTTTTCTTGCAAGTTGAAATTCAGTATGAACTAGGCGTAAGTGGATGGAAGGGACTGGAGAATTATATCCGTATAGAGTTCACTGTCCAACGTGGTCCCAAGTTCCGCGAGCTCCTCAGTGTAGCCAATCATCTTAAGCACGTGGTCCGCTACCGATGATCCGACGGCCAACTTTGTCGAAAACAACTTCTTCGACACTTCGTATCTTGCGATACGAGACTGCTCTCCATACAGTTCTTTTGTATGAAGAAATATGGATTCCAAATCCATATTGTCGTGCCTCCTCTGATGTTCGTTGTCCATCGAGGCAAGTACGAGGCACCTGGCCTTCGCGCTGTCAATCTCCCAAGTCTTACGGATTTCCTTATCCGCGACGCTGGAGGTGGGACCTGGGACGGGGGGAGCTTTGGTGGTAAGAAGATACCCCAGCTTGTCGTAAGTGATTGCCAACTTGACATTCCTGAGCCAATCTTTGTAGTTTGGCCCTGTCAATATGTTTTTATCTAGAATCAACTTAAGTCCAGTCATTTCGATTTGGTCGCTGCAGGGGGGAGAGAAGGAACACTTTAGCACGATGCTCTTGCAAGTTTAGAATGGTTTTTAATTTGTCTAAACAGGATGGCTCCCACTGTCTCTCGAATCCCTCCTCAAACCACAAAGGAAGAATTAGCCGGGATCAATCCCACCGTGCAATACTTGCTTAACCGTTCAGCCAGGCCAGCGTCGGTACTTCGAGGGAGGTTTTCCAACGCTTTCGCGAAGTTCCTTAATTAAATAACCTCTTTTCTCTGGGGGCGTAGCCCCGCTGACACCTTTCTAGGCACCTACTAGGTTTATAGCATTGATCGTCTAGTGAGAAATTTCCCGAGGAGTAGCATATACTCACAGTAGGATCGGGATCCAAATATCATCGCGTGACGAAACTGAAGGAATCCTACCAGAATCACCACACTCCAAATGGTATGCAAATCTAGCAAGTTTCAGTACTTATGAAACTCCCGATGTGGATTTTTGCCCCATGCTCTTATGACCTTGACGAAGGTCAACAAATCATAAGTCACACGTCAAGTTCTGCCCGTCATTATCCAGGTTAATTTGAACCCACCCGTATATACCCTTGACGAAGGTCAACAAGGCAATACGACTGTCCCAAACCAACGCATCTATCTATGCTACATATGAACACCCAACAGCTACCAATCTCTATGTCTTGACGAAGGTCAACAAACATAGCTTGAATACTATTGAACATTCATACGAAACGACGGAGGGCTACGAATGGTTTTGGCGAAACCGTGAACGTAGTGAACTTGATATAATCGATGGAACGAGATAGCTTTTAGAAGGAGTGGCTCAATCTCCGCATTTAAAAGTTAGTTTTGAAAAGAACCGAGTGGTTTTTCGAAAGTGTTCCAACGACTTTAGCTTGGTTTATTATCTTGCATTAGTTCTTTTAATGCGTGATATTCTTGCATTAGTACTTTTAATGCGTCCCACCATTTAAATCCTACCATTGCAGAAAACAACCAAAATATGACGTACGCTTATGCCATTCGCATTCGCCACGGGGTCCCGTCATCACTCGTTAGGTTACTTAACTAACGACAGAGCGGGGGCTGGGCTAGCGCGGCTGTAAAACATAAGCAACGCCTAAATAGAAAGCAATGATAGACATTACAGATCACAGATGAATACATTGGATATACTAGCAATCCGCAATCCTTTCGAGCCTGAAACGAAAAGCGGATAACACGGTCGCGGTGAATAGCCAAATACCCCACCCAAGACCCCTACGGGTGCGGCAAACTACCCTCCAAGTACTCGGCAGTTTGTGCACCCCTCCATGGGTCTATCCTAGGAGCAAAAACAGTAAAAAGAATTATACAATGACGGCTACAACCCCGACCCGGTTGTGCGGCCAAACAAATAATAATTATTACATCAATTTACATTTACAATGAATGAAAGAAAAACAAAAGCTCATCTCACATCCACCCCGGCTATTCACCCGCGACAGTCCAACACATTCATATACACATTCCAATATCAAACACAGATCATGTATAACCCCGACTAATCGTCTTATAGCGATTAGCCGACGTTCAATACATGCAAGCAACACAGATATAACCATCATAGTCAAAGTGCAGTGAAGTTCGGAAAAAATACGGAATTATAGGACCCCAAAAGCAAATTTTTGTTCTGGAAAATCTGGGCACATATAATATATTTTAAAAATCCCAAAACCAACACACAAACACACTGCACGAAAAACGATGCACAGAAGACGACAAACCGCGGCGCTTCCGCGGCAGATGCCTACCTCGTGCGGCGGAAGCGCGGCGGTTTGAACGAATCACTGTGTCGTTTTTCTTGGGTGTTCATACAAAACCCTGAGCCGAATTTACAAGTATAAAGTTTTTCATTTAGAGCAGAAAAAAATTTAACAGAAACTTAGGGTTTTGTTTTTCCGGTTTTGTGACTTTTTCGGTTCCGAACTTCGTTACACTTCACTACCAAGCTAGTTTAAGTTTAGTTAGGCTCTGATACCACTGTCATGCTTCTTTAAATTAAATGTAAGCATGAATCAAGGAGGATCTTTACAAAGCATGATGGTGGTCAACATTCAACCATGGTCAACAAGTCAACCATGGTCAACAAGTCAACAAAATCAACCATAACATAATTCTCATTTAATTACTATTATTAATAGATAATCCATAAATCCATTAGGGTTTGGAAAATGATAACTGTCAATTGTGCATACGCACCCGTTCCGAAACCCTAATGAAAATCATCTTCCTCCTCCTCAAAATAACTGTGCATACACACCTGCATTCTTGTTCCGAGGAACATGAATACTGAGAGATAAAAGCAACCCCAAAACATATACCAGTATCCGGCTCAAACCAGGGCCAGCTGGCAATATCCGTCCGGACTCCAAACGTGCACAAGTGCGCGGATGAGAACGAACCCTGTCGCAAAACCATGCGACCTCTACTCTGTTTTGCCCAGAGGCGAATACCCTCTGTGTGGGACTCTAAAGACTCGACACTACGCTGGCAGTGGGTTTAACCACAGACCGCAAGCGGCACTAGCTGTGCGTAACGGTCCCCAGGTAGATGCCGACAAGAAGGCTGACGAGGTGAAACCCCATCTGTACTCCTACTGAGTCTGAATGTGACAGTCTCCGTACAGTCCGGTCTGTTCGTCTGATACATCGCATGTCGGGCCTAGGGGGCGGTAAAACGTCAGTCCCCCAATAGCGGTACAAGTCGTGTCGGAGTGAAGCCCAAAACACCCTGAGATAACACTGGAACCTACCAGTATATCTCGCTTGCCCTGGCCAGGGACTACTCGTGTAATGGCTCTCCTAGACACAGCGCGATGTCAACCCCCAATACCGGGAGAGACGAATCCTGTCTAACCGGCACTGCCTCCAAATGCTTCGGGACTGCACCCAACCACCACCTGTTTGCACGACTCCTTTGAGTCGTGGTAGGGTAGTGATCAAAGTGCAGTGGGAACACACTCGAGGCGAAGTGCTAGTGTCAAGTCAGCGGACTAAGCTGTACTCATGTCACCTGGGAACTGATGACTGACGATAGGTATAATACCAACCTGTCAGTTCCCGACGAGTCCTGTCCAGTGTACTCGTAACCTAACGAGCACCCGTATACTATCTCTAGTACGACGTACTGATGGCTGTGGGACAGACCATCTCCCACACTGGGATGAGAGGCGCATACGCTAGTCTACTCCGGAGTATCGATGCCCTGTCTCGATAGTCCTGCGACTAGGGACCTGTTATAAGGATGTGCTTATAGATTACCCAGCCCCCACTAGTGTGACTGCCATCACAACGCTGGTAATCAAGCAAAGATCCTAAGGGCTCCACTAATGCGTATAAGTGATATAGTAAAATAAACACAAGTACACATTGAAGTAGAAACAAACCAAGTAGCATACTACTATTTTGAGCAAGATTGTTTATACAAGGTGAATATCCCAAGCTTCCATTAAGTAATATACAAACTAGTATGATACAGTAATGGCCTCTAGGGCATATACACTAACAGGGATTTCGTCTCTCCCGGTATTGGGGGTTGATGTTACGCTGTTGTCGATTGGCCATAACAGAAAGTCCCTGGCCAGGGCTGTTTCTGAGATTTACTGGTAAGTGTTATCAGTAGTTTCTCGACCCGTTATGAGCCTCATATCGGCATGACTTATCAAGCTATTAGGGTCTGACGTTTACCACTCCCAGGCGAGATATGCGACATATCAGACGAAGAGACCGGACTGTACAATAGTGTTACTGATTTGATTCGCAGGAGTATGAGCAGGCTTACTTGTCGATCTTCTGATCGCTCAATACCCGGGTGGCCGTTACGTTTAGCAGACCGCTTACGGCTTATGGATGTTTGATATGATCATCACCTACTGCGGCGTATTGACGGGTCTTTAGAGTTCTACACAGACGTTTCCTGGTTCATGCGAAACGAAGTAGGAGCACATATGTGATATGTACAGGACCGAGATTAATGCGTGTATGTGACACCGCATTATATTCTCGCGATATGTGATATCAGTCGGTTTTATGTGATATAGCCGAGTTATCGGATTAAGTGTTGATTCGATAAGTTGTTGCATTTGATATTAGTCGGATGTATGTGATATAACCGGATTATTAAATCAAGTGTTGATTTAACAATTTAATGTATAATTGTATATTTGATATACTAGATTACATTAACTAATATTAGCTCACTTAAACATTTCTTTTTCTCCCTTGTGTGCATTAGTGTATATGTGATATATATTAATATACAACTTTTTGTGTCATGCTTGATGCCACATGCTTCATTGGTGTATGAGACACACACCATACTAATAATAATATTAAGGTTTTATTTATTTAAAGTAAATCAAAATCAGTGGAATTAAGTCACATGGTTGAAACTTGTGGAAATATTGACCAAGTCCACTCCTTTTGTTTTACTTGTAGATATTTATTAGCCTAACCATTATTGTTAGCTATGGTTTAATCTCTATATGGGTTAGTGTATGACACTAACTCACCCATGGTTGTTATTCTCACCTCATGAGTTCATTCTCTCATTCTTGACTTGATCTTCTTCTTCCTCATGAGAAAAGCTCACTAGCTTTTAGCTTTTCTCAAGGTGAGAAAATATTGTGAGAAAATAAAACTAAAGTGAGCCCATTTCCTACTTCATCATCCTCTACTATTAGCCATTTAGTTTAGGGTGTTTGCTTCACTAATTTCACCATCAGTGAAGATGTAGCATGAGCTTGAGTCTTCTCGACGTAGATCATCTTTGGCCTCGAAGACTTCGAGCAAGCTTGTTCATTTTTCCGGGAGAACCCTTTGTAGAGTTCGGGTGTTCATGACTTGCAGCGAAGGGATTACTACATGGAGCATTAGAAGTGACGGATTGTATTTCTCATTCACTTAGATGTAAAGTTGTTTACATATTGTTTCGTCGCATTTTCTAATAAAGATTCTATGGTTAGGGTTAACTAGAACGGCAAATTTTTGAAATTGGCATGGACGATGCCTCCTGAAACCTTGCTGCCGTGCTAGGCAACCCTGCATCACCGTATATACATACCCATATCCGTATACGAATACAAAGAGACGAAAATAATCCAATAATATAATACTAGGATCCGACTTAAACCAAAGCCCACTAGTATTATCCTTCTGAATCATGATACGTGCATAAGTGCACGTATATGATCGAACCCTGCTATAAAACCATACGGCCTCTATATCATTTCGCCCGAAGCAGGGAAACCCTCTGTGTGGGACTCTAAAGACTCGTCAATACGCTGGCAGCGAGTTTAACCACAAGCACGTCAGCGGCACTCGCTGTACGTAATGGCTACCTAGGTATTGAGCGAAAGGGAGGACGACGAGCAAACTCATCCGAACCCCTTCTGAGCCTGTCCATGAAAATCTCCGTGCAGTCCGGTCTGTTCGTCTATGAGTATCGCATATCGGGTCTAGGGGGTGGATAAAGTCAGACCCCTAATAACGTGATATTTCGTGTCGGTATAAAGCCTATCACCAATTGAGAACTGCTGATCCAATTCAGCAATTCTCGTCTATCTTGGCCAAGTATTTCTAGTGATGGCCACCCGTGCACTACGCGACATTAACCCGCAATATCGGGAGAGACGAATCCCCGACGATCCACTCACTGCCTCCATGTGGCTTGGGACTGTATCCAACTAAAACCTGTTTGCATGACTCTTTTGATCTGTGGTAGGGTAGTAATCAAAGCACAGTAGGAACTCACATGAGACAAATGACGATCTCAGGTCGACGGACTAACCTATACACAAGTCACCTGGGAACTGCTATTTGATAATAGGTATAATACCAACTAGCAAGTTCCCGGCGAGTCCGTCCAGTATACTCATAACCCAATGAGTACCTGTATACTATCTTAGGTGACAAACTGAAACCAATGGCTTGTGAGACCAGCCACCGCCCCTCGTCAGGGTCTCGATAAGTATACACTAGTCTACTCCGGAATATCGATGCCAAGTCTCGATACTCCCACGACTAGGGACATTTAAGGATGTGCTTATAGACCACCAAGCTCCCATGTATATGATCGCCATCATAATACTGGTAGTCAAGTAAGAATCTTATAGGCTCTATCAATATGTAATAGTGATATGTAATAACACATAATGCTTGTATATGATGATAATGGCAAACCAGATAACATACTATTATTTTGAGTAAGACTGTTCTATCCGTATAGATCCTTCCTCAATCATCATAATCACCTGCCTGCGATTACAATAATTGCTTTGAGGGCACTATAGCCAACACTCCGGTCGGTATCCTTTGGATATCCCCCGGGCCAAATAATCACCGGTAGGTATTGTTCCCCTGTCAGGCTCAACGTCTCTCTATACGATCTTCTTTCCCCAGGGTACCGTACCGGGTCCACTATATACCTGTAGACGGTGCCTCCTCTCTCCTCGAATCGGGTATACACAAAACTCAGAACTGAAAAAACTCATGGTGGACGCCACATATCATATTAAGAGAAACCACATTTTAAAAATGATCATAAGTTTTCAAAATTTACACGCGGTTTCCCAAATCCAGAAAAATCTCATGAATATAGAAATCTCACAAAACATCATATTATGTGAAATATAGTGATGATAGCAAGTGTACATGATATTGATATGATGCAAGCTAGATGAATAACTCGAAGATTTATATATCAATAATGATGCAATTCAAATGCAAGTTATCAAGCGAGTTCTATAGTGTACGTGACATAGCAATTTCCAATGGCGTGTGTGTACATATAGGATATAGCACGTGCAACATGAACCATTGGTAATGGTGCAAGTGTCCTAGTGTGATGATATCAATGTGCATGATGATGTGTATGCAATGTGTAAATGTGTATAGGTATATGTATATAAGAATTGTAACTAGTACTAAACATCAGGCATCGATTGATGTGATGCTGAAAAGCGTGTTTGTAAAGTAACTGCAATCAAGACGGTGTCGCTAGTAGCTAGCCGCGATGAGTACGGGTCGTCCGCAGGGAAACATGAATCTTTTTCTTGCTTTAGACGAGTTGATAGAAGAAGGGTGATTGGTTGTAAATCTATTTTAATACGGATGTAGAATTTATAAAGAAAAGGCTTGTAGGGTTCATAGGACTTAGTAGTAATGGATGACTAATTAAAAATGACTCCTTTTATCTTTTAATAGTTTAAAACTAGATCGATAGTGATGAATATAGATTAGGGTTCTTTTGAAGAAACTAAGGTTCCCCACTCTTAACCCTTGTCCTTGCATTGATCTCTATTCATATCTAGCCCTTGACAAAACAAGTGTTAAACCAATCTCAAATCATGGTCGGGACTAGCAATAAATTGGTAGCGCGCCCGATAAAGATGTTAACATTTATTTTGCTAAAGTTTATAGATTTTAAAATGTATAAAAGAGATTAAATGATTTTATCATCTATTGATCTACCTTATCCTACGACCCTTAGCAAGCTAGGAATTACTCACTCATGGTTTCAGATTTAGAAGAAAGGAGGAAGAAGAGTGAAAACATAATTAAGATGCAGAACATAAGTGCGGAAAGTAAGTGCAAAAAGAATGATAAAAACACTACCTTTATTAATCAACTATTGCATACAACTTTTGAAAGTAGAGTACAAGAACCCTAGTTGCTCTAGATCTCTATCTTATTGGAAGTAGATGAATAGATGATGATCACTCGGATGCGTGGATCGCTTTGGACCTCTTGATCTCTTCGGTGATGATTTTTAATTTGAAGCTCTCGGTCTCTTATATACTCACAGAAACTAGAAATTCTAGATTCAATATAATAATATATGCTGTTAGAATCCAAACCATAAAATCTCAAATCCTACGGCCATTAAACCGCCGTGCTTCCGCCGCACATCCCCTATATTTGCTGCGGATCCGTCGCGCTCTTGTAGCATCAGGTCTTGGGATTTTTTCTGCTGTCTTGTTTTGATATTTGGAGATTCTCTAGATGTATATATTCTGATAATAATGAACTGAGTCTCTGCCATTGGTAGATCTTACGATTTGCTTCAATATTTTGGCAGATTTGATTCCGACATCTTGATTTATCCCGGATCTCTTGGATTCCAGACCTAAGCTAATCTGCATAATATCCCAAATCGAAATATCAGTAGTATTTTGTATTTTTGAGATATTATCCTAACTATTTTATATGATATTATATGTTAAGAATATTGATTAGAAATATTTGATATGATATACATATTTTAATTACTAAGATTTCATATAAATATTATATCCATACATTTTCCCTCATTATGTTAATTATAATGTAGAAACATATGATAATAAACTTTTTACACATAAACCCTTATATGTTCTGTAATTAAAATAAACACCTTTTAGTACTTAACAATAGTGGGGGAAATATTCATTCAAATGTGCAATATTTTAGACTAATCAAATACCCCCAAACTTAACTTTGATCGTCCCGAGCAAACTAGTTATTAAAGAGAAGAAGAAGAAAAATAAAAAAAGAAAAACCTTGCACACTTTCATAGGCAACATGATTGTATTTAGCACGTGCAACAAGCCTTTAAACCTCTAGGTGTCCCAAGTAGGAGGAGTGTTGTCTCCTGAGGGTTTTTAGCAGATTACACCCACAAAATCCTATAATAAAAGAAAGATGATGAAAGCTACATACAAAGATAAAGAACATATAAAAGAAAGAACTTGAAAATAAGAGTTTCAAACTACACTATCTTTTTAGTCGCCATGAGCCCTATCTTAATAGTCGTGAAAAAATGTCAGAAGTCACATCATCCCTAAATAAAACATCGTCTTTAGTCTTCCTCCATACCTTTCTTCCAAACATCGATCATATACCTCTACATGTGTGTAAAACACATCCCTACACTTAGAGAATTCAATTCAAGCTATCATACTCTTGTCCATCTTCCTTGGTACTTTTTAGTTGGTGAATATTTCAGATGGAATTGCTCACACATTCTTCATGCGACCATTAATAATTCTTGAGGTACTAACCAACCGCTTACCAAATGTGCTCACTCTTGTAGGCGTAATTAGCAATATCCCCGTCTTGCAACACCCAAGGCTTAGCAGTGGCTCCCAAACCAGTTGGTCTAAGACACTAGGTGATAAGGCACCCACGCTATATTTTTTTATGCTTCCTTAAGTAATTACAAAACCAGTGTTCATTTTTCTTCACCAATTTTTTTTATTTATATTTTTGTTTATATATCTTTTCTTCATACTAAGGCTTTTAGACAAAAGCATTTTAAGGTATCCTCTACTATCCCAAGTTTCAAGTTGTGTGCAAGTGCGTATAGTAGGGTATCAGCGTTCAGAAATTTGGACTCAAGAATAGGGACTATTTTTCAGACTTATTTCTATCCTCAGATTAGTGATTCCTTTCATCTTATTAACCCTTGGAACAACAGCTCATGACTACCTATTACTGGCTTCATTTTTAAATATCTAATTTTCATGCTTTTCTTGAATCTCTTCTATCTTTCATATGTATTTTTCACATCCTAACTTTTATTATCAAAAATTTTTAAATTTTTTTGTGTTATTATTTAGTATAATTCAAAAAAGATGCGTGAATAAGCACAAACCTTCCCCAAACCTATTTGCAGCAGTGTTCTCACTGATGTCATCTTTAAACTTAAAAACTTATAGACTTGGGAGGAAAAGTTAGTAACGGGGACAAGAATTAATGACAATGAAATCCTCCCCCAAACTTATTTTTGGCTCACAATTTTAAAATTTTTGTTTTTCTTTCAAGAGTCAAAATATTTTTCTCCCCCTCCCCAAACTTGAGTGAAACAATATTAAGCATTTAAAATTATAAGGGGGGGGGGGGGGTAAAGTTATTGGTCTATGCAAAGCTTTAAAAAGACCAAAAGTCAATACCAACCATTCGAATATTTTATCGATGTAACAATATAGTTGGTGGAAGATCATAAATGTGAAGAAGTGGGAAGATAAGAGGCGTAATCGATTGGGTTTTCATCTCGGTTGGTAGAGACGAAACAGTGATGGTGCAATACTTGCATTCTCGTTCTTGATAAGAAGAAGGGGTGGCGGTTCAATTTCTTTGGATGGAGGTTGATTCATCACAACTCCCTTGTCTTCTAGGAATGCGAGTTCTTTGGCAAATATGTCTTCAAAACTTTCATCGATATTCCGAATGATAATCTCATCGGAAAGGAATTTATGAAACTCGGATAGCTCGACTAAATCATTCGACAAGTCAAAGGATTCGGACTTAGGTGTGGTCTTGTCGACAGAAGGGTCTTCACGTGTATGATAAATAGTAGGATCAAACAATAACGCACAAGTGGTCTTGAGATCAGTATCATGAAGCTCCTCAAATTCGCAACGGTCGGAGCTATCTTTTCGACAGAACATACATGAGCATAGGGTTCGGAGGGTTAACTTCCTAGCTCGTAGATGTTAAGCTCAATTGTCACCATCCCAAAGGACTGGTTTATTGAACCATTACGAAAATTGATTATCGCGTTTGAAGTTGCTAAGAATGGTCGACCTAGAATCACCGGAATTTGGTTCTGTGGGTTTGCCACAGGCTGTGTATCTATAACTATAAAGTACAAAGGGAATATAAATTCCCTGACTTTGATTAACAGGTCCTTCCCTGAGGTTGGGTGATAGATAGATCTGCCATCTGGAGAGTGCAATGCGCAGGTTTCAACTCTCCTATGCCTAATTGCTCATAAACAGAATACGAAAGCAAGTTAACACTGGCACCTAAATCGAGTAGAGTACGATTGATATTCTTACCCCCAATGGTTATAGATATTATAGGACAACCGGGGTCCTTACGTTTCGTGGACACCAATTGGGTAAGAGAATTGCTCATATTACTCGCTAAGAAAACTATTTTAGGCACTTGAATTTTTCTTTTCCTAGTGCATAAGTCCTTTAAAATTTTCCCATAGGAAGGAACTTGTTTGATAGCATCTAGGAGATGAATATTTATGTTAACTTGTTTAAAAATTTCCACAATCTTCTCCATTTGGGGACTTGGTCTGTTGGCCCTCAACCTGTGTGGAAAATGAGCTTTATTAATAAGGGTTGGGTCTAACTTTTGAGGAGAAGTTTGTAGGGATGGAATGGATCCCAAAATTGGATTTGGGATGGACGTAGATGGTAATTCTTTCAAGGAAATGGGCTGAAGGTTCGATCCTAGTTGAAAACGGAGAATAGGCTTGGAAGAAGATGTTGGATTAGACGAAGTAGGAGCAGAAGTAGTAGCCGGGGTTTCAACAATGTCATCAACTTCAACTTGTTCACCAACATTGTTATTCAGCACTCTTCCCGATCTCAATGTGGTTATGGCACTCACATTATGATTTTGAAGGATGAGATTCACGCTTTGTGAGTGGCCGGGATTTGGTAGAGGTTGAGATGGAAGCCTTCTTTTCTCTCTCTCAGTCATAGCGGCATTTAACTGTGCAAGTTGTGTTTCTATCGATTTTATGCTTTCACCGTGGGAAGCAGTGTGTTGCACTAACGTTTGGATAGAAGACATTAAATTAGCCGTCGTTTGCGTAGATTGTTTAATGAACGTTTCTAAGTTTCATTCGTGTGCAGAGGTTTTTTCGGTACTGGCCGTTGAAATATTATTATAAGGAGCAAAGTCGTTGGCCGGATTTTGAAGAGATTGCGGTTGAAAGGGGTGTTGAATTTGGTGTGGTGGCTGTTGCTGTGGAGGAAACCTTTGATGGTTATTTTGGCTTGGGAACCGATTTTGATTTTGAGATTGGTTTTGGTTCCAAGCAAAATTAGGATGATTCCTCTATCCCTGATTATATGTGGACGAATAAGGGTCATTTTTAGGTTGTTGCTAAAAAGCAGCATTGGTTTGTTCATGACCTTGAGACGGAGCATTCAAAGGACATTCTTCCGTTAAATGTGATGGGTCAAAACATCAACCACACACGATTTTGGGGAGCGTAACTTGGTTTAGGGAGGTTGGCGAGACTTTGTTTTCGATACCTTCGAGTTTCTTTTGCATCGCGGCCATTTCTCCTTTCACTGAGATGGAAATGTCGAGCTGATGGATACCTGCCATAGATGAAGACGATATTGGTCTAGTGCTCTCCCATTGTAAGGTTTGTTCGGCGAGATCGTCCAGAAATTGCCAAGTTTCACCATCGTCTTTTGACATGAAATGGCATTGACAAATGATTTCAAGTATTTGTTTCGTGGCAGGATTAACACCCTCGTATATAATTCGGCAAAGTTTCCATCTATCAATTCCATGATGGGGGTATTCTACAAGAAGATCCATAAACCGTTCAAAACATTTCCAGAATAGTTCATTGGGAAGTTAGGTAAACTGGTTAATCTCACTTCAGACACGGGCGGTTTTGTGATTAGGATAAAATTTCTTAAGGAATGCTATAATGAATTTGTCCCATTTAGCGATAGAATTTGCGGCAGTGCTATAAAGCCATTTTTCTGCTAGATCGCACAAGATAAAATGGAGAAGACGTAATCGCATAGCATCCACAAAAAGTTGGGTTAGCATTGCACATACGTTCTCAAATTTGGTTATGAAAAAGTATGCGTCTACGGATTCAAGCCCGTGGAATTTGGGCAACAAGTTGATGAAGTAGGGTTTAATTTCGAAATTACCCCCATTGGCTAGTGGAAGAGGCATACAAGTAGGAAGGAGTCCACGTATAGGGTAGCATCTTTCTTGGAGAAAGATGCGCGGTGAATTCTGCACACCTACAGGTGGCGGCAGGGTGGTATCGTGAAATCCCGATGGAAATCCGTCCATTTCAGGAGATGTGTTGGGTGGAGAGGAAATAGAAGATGAAGAAGTGCCGACTTTGGAGTCGATAGAAAAAACACGGACAAGACGGGCGCTAAAATCCAGTGTCCAGCCGATCATGCACTAAGCGGGTTTTGCGCACATGGCAGCGTGGGTGAGAACGATTTTTAGAAGGTTTGTTTTGAAAAAGAGTCAGACTTAAGGCTTGACTCAACAAATCAGGAAATGCACAATCAATCCCTAGAACTAGGGTCACCTAGGTCAAGTCACTAGACCGCTCCTAGACTTCCAAAGGACAAGTCGCAGGATCAATCCTCTACCACCTCTTTATCACTTCTGTAACCAGGTAAGTGCCAGATAAGTGGGTGGTATCCGCTATACAAATCACCGAAATAGCAGGCCTAATTATGTAACCACTTTCCTTAGTCACACTTTCCTAGACACCACAAGAGAAATGCGGATAAGCGATAGATTACCCACGACCCTCCTCTGTCCTAATTGAGCGCGATGGTCCTTACAGGCTTGGTCTAGATAATTTTTAATTAATGTAGGGTGAAAATATGCTCGTTTTGTGATTTGTGGGGCCTAGGAAGGGTGATGAAATCCTCACCTAATCTGAATTTGGGTTTATTGCCCCTTAAAGTCCGATTTGGATATGCACAAACAAACCGATATCAAAACACGCAAAAAGATTTTTGAGCGGCGATATTTGCAAAGAATCCTGCAGGAAATATCAGATTATTGGATCTTAGAGGAGAGAGAAAGATACTAGGAAATTACCTGAAAATTTTGGCGCCGCAATTCCCCCAAACCGCCGCGGTTCCACTGCAAAAACCACTATTCCGCCACCGTTCCGCCGCATGGTAGAAGGACCGTTTACCAAATTTTCTTCAGTGCTCCCCTCTGCTCCTATGGGCTATGTTGAAAGTCTCTGAATCTCTGTTTTCTTGCTCCAGTTATTCCAGATTTTCTTGCAAAACTCGCACAATAATCATTAAATATGCAAGTGCGGTTTTAATTCTCGAATATAATATGTTTGCTAGATTTTATAAGAAATCAACCTGAATAACAAGAAAAAAAATTACAGCTGTTTCCTGGCAACTGCTCCATTTGATCGATCTGTGCTGAAAAAGTGTGTTTGTAAAGTAACCGCAATTAAGACGGTGTCGCTAGTAGCTAGCCGTGATGAGTACGGGTCGTTCGCAGGGAAACATGAATATTTTTCTTGTTTTAGACGAGTTGATAGAAGAAAGGTGATTGGTTGTAGATCTATTTTAATACGGATATAGAATTTATAAAGAAAAGGCTTGTAGTGTTCATAGGACTTAGTAGTAATGGATGACTAATTAAAAATGACTCCTTTTATCATTTAATAATTTAAAACTAGATCGATAGTGGTGATGAATGTAGATTAGGGTTCTTTGGAAGAAACTAAGTGATTGAAACGATTCTTTGTGTGTCGGTTTAGAAAATGAATAGAAATCACAACCAAAAATTATTTGACCGCAATCAATAACGGTGTCGAATGTAGCGCGTTAGTAAGTGCGGATCGTCCACAGGGAAAGTGTAATCGTTCGTGTTCCGAATTAGATGAGTCGAAAATTTAAAGAAAAGAAAAGAAACAATTTATGATTTGTAAAATTGAATATCAAGAATTAGAAAAATCTAGATCTAAGAAAACATTAAAATCAAGAATTGAGATGTGTGATGATTTCCAACCAACAATCAAGATTCGAAGTGTGGCTCGTAGGAGTAGATCGGATCTATAGATGTGATGAGATCTAATGATTACTCATTCTTATCCTTTAACAAATTGATACTAGATCGATGTCGATTTATCGAGGGTTAAGGATCTTGCGAAGAATTTAGGGATTCCTCATCTCATCCTTTGTCCTTTCGATGAATCTCATTCAAATCTAGCTTCAAGTTAATCAAATGATCAATCGTTGATCCCTAGTTTCGAGCGAACACAATCAAGAAAGCATCATCTCGAAACTAGGTCATCGATCATTTGATTCACAAGAATTTACAAACGTTATAGGATTTAAGAATTGTAAAAGAGTCTAAATCATCATCATCTATTGATCGTCACAACTCCTACACGAGCGGAGTTTTACTCAAACATCATAATATCAAACACAATCACAAATTGAGATCGAATCATAATGCTTGAATTAAAAGATAAGCAAGATATAGAAATTTCACCTTTATTTATCGACAAATTTCGTTACAACTCTCTTGAATTTTACAAAAGGAAGGAACTAGATCGTCGATTTCGGCTTCGCTCGGCTCGTTGAGTCGTGGATCTCCTTAGATCTCTTGCTCCGATAAAATCCGGCGTCGCTTTCTAAAGGATCGAAGGCTTCTCACTTGAATGGTACTCGGGATCTTGATCTTGATTTTGGAATTGGAATTAGGGTTAGGGTTTTGAGGCACAAGTCGTGTGGGTGGAAGATGATGGAGAATTTCTTGAACAACCTCAACCCTAGATCTAGGCTCCTTTTTATAGACCTCAAAACCCTAGATCTAGGATTTCAAATTTCCCTCCAAAAGTTTGTTAAAGAGAGCCTTCTAGAAATAGTTTGTTAGGCCGAGCCTTCTAGATGAAGCCACGTGGAGAATCGGGAGTCTTCTGGAAGCTTGTACCGTTACAAAAAGCCACGTGGGAAAATTGGGAGCACTGGCACCATCAAGCCGCCGCGGATCCGCGGCTCTGTTGAAGATTTAGGGCTTGAGCTCTTCTGGTGTTACTTGGGCTGACATTTGGGCCTTTTTCTGATATGTTGAATTTTATTTGGCTTTCTGTATCACTACCAGATCTCAAATCTTGGAGTTGGTGTATTTTTGATTAGCTCTTTTCCCAATTTTGGCTTTGTTCCTGCAATTTCCTGCACAATTTCTCAAGACAAGAGTTGCGCTATACAAGAATGATGCGATGCCATGATAAACAGTCAATTTCCCTAAAAATGCTGGTTTTAATATACAGTACAGGAAATTCAGTATTATACAGGTATTTTGCTAATATGTGCAATATGAATACTGAACACCTCTAGATGAATGCAAAAGATAGGGAAATTGCTGTTAGTGTTTATGCCCTAGAAGGCCATTACTGTATCATACTAGCTTGTATATTACTTAATGGAAGCTTGGGATATTCACATGTATATAACAGTCTTGCTAAACATGGTAGTATGCTACTTGGTTTTTCTATCTTAATATGTGAGTATACGTATTGATAGAGCTCTTAGGATCTTTCTTGGCTACCAGCGTTGTGATGGCAGTCACACTAGTGGGGGCTGGGTAGTCTACAAGCACATCCTTATTCAGGTCCCTGGTCGTTGGATTATCGAGACAGAGCATCGATACTCCGGAGTAGACTAGTGTGTACGCTTCTCATCCCAGTTGGGGAGATGGTATGTCCCACAGCCATCAGTACGTCGTACTGGAGATAGTATACAGGTGCTCGTTAGGTTACGGGTACACCGGACAGGACTCACAGGGAACTGTTGGTTGGTTTGATACCAGTCGTCAGTGAACAGTTCCCAGGTGACATGAGTACAGCATAGTCCGCAGACTTGACACTGCTACTTCGCCTCGAGTGTGTCCCACTGTTCTTAGATTGCTACCCTACCACGGCTCTATGGAGTCGTGCAAACAGGTAGCAGTTGGGTGCAGTCCCGAGCACTTGGAGGCAGTGGCGGTTAGACAGGATTCGTCCCTCCCGGTATTGGGAGTAGATATCGTGCTGTGTCAGAGAGCCATTACGCAAAGTCCCTGGCCAGGGCAAGCGAGATTTGCTGGTAGGTTCCAGCAGTTTCTCAGGGTGTAATGGGCTTCACTCCGACACGACTTATACCGCTATTAGGGGACTGACGCTTGCCGCCCCCCTAGGCCCGATATGCGATAGTCATGGACGAACGGACCGGACTGTATGGAGATTGTCACATCAGACTCAGTAGGAGTTCGGATGGGTTTACTCATCGGCCTTCTTATCGACAACTACCTGGGGACCGTTACGTACAGCTAGTGCCGCTTGCGGTCTGTGGTTAAACCCACTGCCAGCGTAGTAGTCGAGTCTCTAGAGTCCCACACAGAGAGTTTCCTACTCCAGGCGAAACGATATAGAGGTTGCATGGTTTTGCGACAAAGGGTTCGGATGCATACGTGCGTTTACGCGCGTATGACTTTCGGACAGTTTTTACCAGTCGGCTTTGGTTTAAGCCAGTTACTGGTATCCGGTTATTGGATTTTTACAGTCTAAAGTTTTTCCGTATTTTTACGGATCGGAGGGGCGTTCTCGTAATTACTCGAGAAGCTTCTAGAAGATGTGACTAAGGAGGTTTGTTTTGGAAAGAGAGTGAGTCATAGTGGTGATTCATTCACTTCATTAATGCACATTTATTGCTTAATGACTCATGTTAATGAATCATCACAAGATATTTTGTGAAGCATGCTTATTCATTTCCTTTATTGATTATTTGATAATAAGAATGCTTCATAATATTATGATACACTCTCTCTCTTCTCTCATTATCATAACACACATTCTCTCTCCTCAAGCTCTCATCTTCAAGATACTAACCTTAATCCTCATGTGTTGAGAACAAAGGTTTAGTTAGACTAAACAATCCATAACCTACACTCTATATCATTCTCTCATCTTTGATTAGCAATCAAAGTTGATTAGTTACCTCAAGTTAGAGGTTTAGCTTGGAGTTTTGCTCTCGGGTGGATCGTCTACTACCTAGAGAAGGTCGAGGAGAACCAAGGAGGACGTAAAGAAGAAGGACCGGTTCATTAGGTATAATCCCTAATCTCTTATGAAAAGAAACTCATAGGATACGGTTATTTAGAGTTTAGCTTCGATTCAAGCGGTTAGTCGATGTTCGTTGTTTAAACTTGATCGTTTTTGTAAATTCCGCCTCCCCATAAGTACTGGGGTGTACTACATCGACTTACAGTGGTATCAGAGCCTCGCTAAACACTAAATAACTTAATCGCAAATTTGTACGAATTTCGAACGAAAAAACGAACCCGGAAAACCCTAATTCTGTATAGTTTCTGTCGAACTGAAAATGAAGTCCTAAAATTTTTCTGGAGTGTTCAGAGAGCTAGAATGGGGTCCAGGAGAACACCCAAGAAATTCGAGCCCATGAATCGGCAACTCGGCCGCGGAACCGCGGCGGATCGGTGGGATCTGCCGCGCTTCCGCGGCGCTTTGGCCGAGTCATGGACTCGTCTTTCTTGTGTGGGTCCCCTGTGACATTTGGGGTTTTCTGGAATATTTAATTATTGCTCAGGTTACTGTTTAACAGAGCAGATTTTGGAGCAATATTGAAGTTGTTTATTCGATCGAAAAATACAGTATTTGCGTATTGGATTATATCTGTGATTGTTTGATGTGTTCGTAAACCTCCCCCAACTGCTAGTATGTCGGTTGGCAGGGGGTTGCACATTTCTGAAATGGTTATAACTGTTTGTGCATATAAACTGTATTGGACTGTTGTGGTGTATAGCCGGGGTTAGCAATGGGTTATTGGATAATTCATTTGTTGTAAATGTAATTTGTTGTAATATTATTTTCGCGGGGCACTTCCAGGTTGCGGTTGTAGCCACCGTTGTATTATTTCATTTTACTGTTTTTGCTCCTAGGACTGACCCAAGGTGGGGTACACAAACTGCCGGGTGGGTAGTTTGCCGTACCCGTAGGGGTCGAGGGTGGGGTAAACGGCTATTCATCACAACTGTGTAATCTGTCTTTTCTTGCAGGCTCAAAAGAAATACAGATTGCTTGCAAATCCAATATTGTTTATCTGTGTTCTGGAATGAATATCATTGCGTCAGACGAATGTAAAATATCTATATTATGATAGCTATTTAGACGTCACTTATGTTTTACACCCGCGCTAGCCCAGCCCCCGCTCTGTCGTTAGTTAAGTAACCTAACGGGTGATGACGGGACCCCGTGGCGAATGCGGATGGCATAAGAGGACGTTGTATTTTCGTTGTTTTCTGCAATGATAGGTTAATGATGGGACGCATTATCTGTAATGCAAAGTAAAATAAACCAAAGTTTAAATCGTTGGAACAATTTAAAAGAAACCACTCGGTTATTTTTAAAACAGATATTTTTAAATGCGGAGATTTAACCACTCCTTTTAAAAGCTATCAGGTTCCTTCGGTTATATCAAGTTCACTACGTTCACGGTTTCGCCAAAACCAGTCGTAGCCCTCCGTCATTTCTTATGAATGGTCAGTAGTATTCAAGCTATGTTTGTTTGGCCCTTAGTCAAGACATAGTGATTGGTAGCTGCTGGGGTATTCATTTGTTGCATAGATAGATGAGTTGGTTTGGGACAGTCGTATTACTTTGTTGGCCCTTAGTCAAGAGTATACGGATGGGTTCAAATCAACAGGATAATGATGGGCAGAACTTGACATGTGACTTATGATTTGTTGGCCCTTAGTCAAGGTCATAAGAGCATGGGGCAAAAACTTATATCGGGAATTTCTAAAGAAACTGAAATTTGCAAAGAGATGCATACCATTTGGAGTTTGATGAATGTTGGTAGGATTCCTTCAACATTATCATACGATGATATTTGGATCCCGATCCTACTGTGAGTATATGCTACTTATCAGGATATTCGTCGCTTAACGATCAATGCTATAAACCTAGTAGGTGTCCAGAAAAGTGTCAGCGGGGTTACGCCCCCAGAGAAAAGAGGTTCTTTAATTAAGGAACTTCGCGAAAGCGTTGGAAAACCTCCCTCGAAGTATCGACACCGGCCTGGCTGAACGGTTAAGCAAGTATTGTACGGTGAGAATAGTCTTGGCTAATTCTTCTTTTATGGTTTGAGGAAGGATTTGAGAAACAGTGGGAGCCATCCAGTTTAGATAAACTAAAAACCACTCTAAACTTGCAAGAGCATCATGCTAAAGAGTTTTCTTCTCTCTCTCCTAATTGCAGCGACCCTGAAAATGACTGGACTTAAGTTACTTTTAGAGAAAAATATACTGACGGGGCCAAACTATAAAGATTGGCTGCGGAATGTCAAGATGGCTTTGACCTATGACAAACTGGGGTACGTCCTCACCGCTACGGCACCTGCTGTCCCTGGTCCCAAATCCAGTAATGCGGATAAGGAAATCCGCAAAACCTGGGATTTAGATTGCGCGAGAGCCAAGTGCATCGTGCTTGCCTCGATGAATAATGAACATCAGAGGAGGCACGAGGATATGTCCTTAGATGGCATATTTCTCCATACAAAGGAACTTTATGGAGAGCAATCTCGTATAGCAAGATACGAGACCTCTAAGAAACTGTTTCGAGCGAGGTTGGCTGTCGGGTCATCGGTAGGTGAACATGTCCTACAGATGATCGGCTATATTGAAGAGCTCGCGGACCTTGGGACGACTTTGGATAATGAGCTCTATACAGACCTCGTTCTCCAGTCCCTTCCTCCCACCTACGCCCAGTTTATCCTCAACTTCAATCTTCAAGGAAAAGAAGTTGAACTTGCGGAACTCCTGAACATGTTAAGGAGTGCAGAGGGCACCTTGCAGAAGGCAAGGGAAACACCCGCTATGTTTGTTGGCGGATCATCTTCTTCCGGGTCCAAGGCTAGGGCCAAAGGAAGGAAGAAGAAGGCCGCACCCAGACCTAGAGGAGGTGTTAGTAAGGTGGGAAAGAAGGGAAAGAAAAAGTTTACAGCACCAGTAGTTGGCCTGGATGAGTGCTTCCATTGTCACAGGAAAGGGCACTGGAAGAAGGATTGCAAGGCGTGGAACGCCAAGAACCAGGAACCGAAGCAAGCTGTGGCTTCGACTTCAGGTGTGTTTGTAATTGAGAATTGTCTGTCGATCAACTCTACTTCCTGGGTATTGGATACCGGGTCAGGATCTCATATTTGCAATTCATTGCAGGCACTGAGAAACCGTAGAGTGCTGAAGGAAGGTGATATGATCCTCAGGGTTGCTAACGGAGCTAGCGTGGGAGCTGCGTCCGTCGGGGATTATCACCTAGGATTGACGAGTGGACACATTTTGGTTTTACATAACTGTTATTTTGTACCCAGCTTAACGTGTAATATCATATCAGTTTCCTTGTTATCAAATAAAGGTTATGATTTCACGTTTGTAAGAGATGTTGTCAACATCCACCTTAATCATGGTTTGATTGGGTCAGGTACTCTAAATAACGGCATATATGTGTTAAACCAACTCCAAATTTTCAATGTCCAGAACACACTAAAAAGAAAGTCTCCAGATTTAAATAAAGCTTTCTTATGGCATTGTAGACTGGGTCACATCAATGAGAGAAGGTTGACTAAGTTGCATAGAGAAGGATATTTGGACACGTTCGAATATCAAACTTATGACACTTGTCAATCTTGTCTCAAAGGAAAGATGACAAAGACTCCATTCACTGGACAAGGAGTAAGAGCGAGCGAGCTCTTAGGACTCATACACAGTGATGTATGCGGTCCAATGTCTACACATGCGAGAGGTGGTTATTCCTACTTCATTACTTTTACAGATGATTTCTCTAGGTATGGATATGTTTTCTTAATGAAGCATAAATCAGAGGCCTTTGAGAAATTCCTGGAATTCAAGAATGAAGCGGAAAACCAAACAGGCAAAAGTATTAAGACACTAAGATCTGATCGAGGTGGAGAATACTTAAGTGCCGAGTTCCTAGGTTACCTAAAAGAGAAAGGAATTCTCTCTCAGCTTACTCCTCCATACACTCCACAGCACAACGGTGTATCGGAGAGACGGAATCGAACCCTATTGGATATGGTACGATCCATGATGAGTAATGCTGAGTTACCGCGATCTTTCTGGGGTTATGCGCTAGAATCAGCAGCATATCTTTTGAACCAGGTTCCAACCAAGACTGTGCCTACCACACCATATCAGATGTGGAGTGGGAAGAAACCCTGTCTAAAACATTTTAGGACATGGGGGTGTCCAGCTTTTGTAAAAAAGCAGCATGTGGACAAGCTCGAGGCACGCTCAGTACTGTGTAAGCTTGTGGGATATCCAAAGAACTCCAAGGGATATTATTTCTATTACGCAGAGGAACAAAAGGTTTTTGTTTCTCGTCATGCCCACTTCTTAGAAACTGAATTTTTAGAAAATCAGAAGAGTGGGAGCGAAGTAGAACTGGAAGAAATTCCAGAACCACAAGCTGTTGCTGAAAGTTTGGTAGAACCAGAGGTTCAAGAAGAACAGAACATTCCCGCACCCCTCCGCAGGAGTAGTAGGCCGTCTCATCCGCCTGAGAGATACTACGGTTTTCTCATAGACGGGGATAGAGAGGATTGCATCATAGATGATGATGAACCTACTGACTTCAGGCAGGCCATCCAGAGCGGCGACTCGGTACGATGGCTAGATGCAATGCGGACCGAAATGGAGTCCATGTACACCAACAAAGTATGGACTTTGGACTTTGCTCCAGATGGGGTAAAACCCATAGGATGCAAATGGATCTTCAAGAAAAAGATTGGTGTAGATGGACAGGTGGAAACCTATAAGGCTAGACTTGTTGCAAAGGGTTTTCGTCAAAGACCTGGTTTGGACTATGACGAAACTTTTTCTCCAGTGGCTATGCTCAAATCCATTCGGGTCCTTCTTGCTATTGCTGCCTTCCATGATTATGAAATCTGGCAGATGGACGTAAAGACGGCTTTTCTGAATGGAAATTTAGAAGAAAGCGTCTATATGGATCAGCCAGAGGGTTTCAATCAGAGTGGGAGCAGCGGGAAAGTATGCAAGCTGCTTAAGTCCATTTACGGACTAAAGCAGGCATCGCGGAGTTGGAACATCTGCTTTGATGAGACAGTCAAAGAATATGACTTTATCAAAAATCCAGATGAACCGTGCATATATAGTAAAGTTGTGGCCAGAAGTGTCGTATTCCTCGTCTTGTACGTGGATGACATTCTATTGATAGGAAATGACATTCCTATGCTACAATCTGTCAAAGGATTCTTGTCACACAGGTTCTCCATGAAAGACCTGGGTGATGCCTCTTACATTCTGGGGATCCGGATCTATCGTGATAGATCCAAGAGGATGTTGGGACTTTCGCAGTCCAGGTATATCGACACTGTACTGAAAAGATTCAGTATGGAAGATTCTAAGCGCGGTAATCTACCGGCTTGTCACGGAATCACCCTCTCCAAAGAGATGTCTCCCAAGACTGATTTGGAAAGGGAACGCATGTCTATTATACCCTACGCTTCTGCGGTAGGCTCTATAATGTATGCGATGTTGTGTACCAGACCAGATGTAGCTTACGCACTAAGCGTGGTAAGCCGGTATCAGTCAGACCCAGGGGAGAAGCACTGGATAGCAGTAAAGAACATTCTCAAGTACCTGAGGAGGACTAAGGAGATGTTCTTGGTTTACGGCGGAAAAGACCTCAGGTTGGAGGCCTTTGCTGATTCCGGCTTCCAGAGTGATAAGGACGATTCCAAGTCCATGTCGGGTTATGTCTTTACCCTCAATGGAGGGGCGGTGTGCTGGAAGAGCTCCAAGCAGGACACCGTTGCTGACTCGACGATGGAAGCGGAGTATATAGCTGCTTGCGATGCCGCAAAAGAAGCAGTCTGGATGAAGAAGTTCCTAACAGAACTTCAGGTGGTTCCTACCATAGTTGATCCAATACCTCTGTATTGCGACAACAACGGAGCTATAGCTTTAGCGAAGGAACCAAGGTCCCATCAGAAGTCCAGACACATCTTGAGGCGGTATCACCTGATCAGGGAGATCATTGATCGTCAGGAGATCGAGGTTCGGAGAGTTGCTTCAGAAGAGAACATTGCTGATCCATTCACGAAGGCCCTTCCTCAGATTCAGTTCGAGAGGCTGCTCGAGATCATTGGTCTGCGATATGCCAGTACATGGCCCTAGTGCAAGTGGGAGATTGTTAGTGTTTATGCCCTAGAAGGCCATTACTGTATCATACTAGCTTGTATATTACTTAATGGAAGCTTGGGATATTCACATGTATATAACAGTCTTGCTAAACATGGTAGTATGCTACTTGGTTTTTCTATCTTAATATGTGAGTATACGTATTGATAGAGCTCTTAGGATCTTTCTTGGCTACCAGCGTTGTGATGGCAGTCACACTAGTGGGGGCTGGGTAGTCTACAAGCACATCCTTATTCAGGTCCCTGGTCGTTGGATTATCGAGACAGAGCATCGATACTCCGGAGTAGACTAGTGTGTACGCTTCTCATCCCAGTTGGGGAGATGGTATGTCCCACAGCCATCAGTACGTCGTACTGGAGATAGTATACAGGTGCTCGTTAGGTTACGGGTACACCGGACAGGACTCACAGGGAACTGTTGGTTGGTTTGATACCAGTCGTCAGTGAACAGTTCCCAGGTGACATGAGTACAGCATAGTCCGCAGACTTGACACTGCTACTTCGCCTCGAGTGTGTCCCACTGTTCTTAGATTGCTACCCTACCACGGCTCTATGGAGTCGTGCAAACAGGTAGCAGTTGGGTGCAGTCCCGAGCACTTGGAGGCAGTGGCGGTTAGACAGGATTCGTCCCTCCCGGTATTGGGAGTAGATATCGTGCTGTGTCAGAGAGCCATTACGCAAAGTCCCTGGCCAGGGCAAGCGAGATTTGCTGGTAGGTTCCAGCAGTTTCTCAGGGTGTAATGGGCTTCACTCCGACACGACTTATACCGCTATTAGGGGACTGACGCTTGCCGCCCCCCTAGGCCCGATATGCGATAGTCATGGACGAACGGACCGGACTGTATGGAGATTGTCACATCAGACTCAGTAGGAGTTCGGATGGGTTTACTCATCGGCCTTCTTATCGACAACTACCTGGGGACCGTTACGTACAGCTAGTGCCGCTTGCGGTCTGTGGTTAAACCCACTGCCAGCGTAGTAGTCGAGTCTCTAGAGTCCCACACAGAGAGTTTCCTACTCCAGGCGAAACGATATAGAGGTTGCATGGTTTTGCGACAAAGGGTTCGGATGCATACGTGCGTTTACGCGCGTATGACTTTCGGACAGTTTTTACCAGTCGGCTTTGGTTTAAGCCAGTTATTGGTATCCGGTTATTGGATTTTTACAGTCTAAAGTTTTTCCGTATTTTTACGGATCGGAGGGGCGTTCTCGTAATTACTCGAGAAGCTTCTAGAAGATGTGACTAAGGAGGTTTGTTTTGGAAAGAGAGTGAGTCATAGTGGTGATTCATTCACTTCATTAATGCACATTTATTGCTTAATGACTCATGTTAATGAATCATCACAAGATATTTTGTGAAGCATGCTTATTCATTTCCTTTATTGATTATTTGATAATAAGAATGCTTCATAATATTATGATACACTCTCTCTCTTCTCTCATTATCATAACACACATTCTCTCTCCTCAAGCTCTCATCTTCAAGATACTAACCTTAATCCTCATGTGTTGAGAACAAAGGTTTAGTTAGACTAAACAATCCATAACCTACACTCTATATCATTCTCTCATCTTTGATTAGCAATCAAAGTTGATTAGTTACCTCAAGTTAGAGGTTTAGCTTGGAGTTTTGCTCTCGGGTGGATCGTCTACTACCTAGAGAAGGTCGAGGAGAACCAAGGAGGACGTAAAGAAGAAGGACCGGTTCATTAGGTATAATCCCTAATCTCTTATGAAAAGAAACTCATAGGATACGGTTATTTAGAGTTTAGCTTCGATTCAAGCGGTTAGTCGATGTTCGTTGTTTAAACTTGATCGTTTTTGTAAATTCCGCCTCCCCATAAGTACTGGGGTGTACTACATCGACTTACAGTGGTATCAGAGCCTCGCTAAACACTAAATAACTTAATCGCAAATTTGTACGAATTTCGAACGAAAAAACGAACCCGGAAAACCCTAATTCTGTATAGTTTCTGTCGAACTGAAAATGAAGTCCTAAAATTTTTCTGGAGTGTTCAGAGAGCTAGAATGGGGTCCAGGAGAACACCCAAGAAATTCGAGCCCATGAATCGGCAACTCGGCCGCGGAACCGCGGCGGATCGGTGGGATCTGCCGCGCTTCCGCGGCGCTTTGGCCGAGTCATGGACTCGTCTTTCTTGTGTGGGTCCCCTGTGACATTTGGGGTTTTCTGGAATATTTAATTATTGCTCAGGTTACTGTTTAACAGAGCAGATTTTGGAGCAATATTGAAGTTGTTTATTCGATCGAAAAATACAGTATTTGCGTATTGGATTATATCTGTGATTGTTTGATGTGTTCGTAAACCTCCCCCAACTGCTAGTATGTCGGTTGGCAGGGGGTTGCACATTTCTGAAATGGTTATAACTGTTTGTGCATATAAACTGTATTGGACTGTTGTGGTGTATAGCCGGGGTTAGCAATGGGTTATTGGATAATTCATTTGTTGTAAATGTAATTTGTTGTAATATTATTTTCGCGGGGCACTTCCAGGTTGCGGTTGTAGCCACCGTTGTATTATTTCATTTTACTGTTTTTGCTCCTAGGACTGACCCAAGGTGGGGTACACAAACTGCCGGGTGGGTAGTTTGCCGTACCCGTAGGGGTCGAGGGTGGGGTAAACGGCTATTCATCACAACTGTGTAATCTGTCTTTTCTTGCAGGCTCAAAAGAAATACAGATTGCTTGCAAATCCAATATTGTTTATCTGTGTTCTGGAATGAATATCATTGCGTCAGACGAATGTAAAATATCTATATTATGATAGCTATTTAGACGTCACTTATGTTTTACACCCGCGCTAGCCCAGCCCCCGCTCTGTCGTTAGTTAAGTAACCTAACGGGTGATGACGGGACCCCGTGGCGAATGCGGATGGCATAAGAGGACGTTGTATTTTCGTTGTTTTCTGCAATGATAGGTTAATGATGGGACGCATTATCTGTAATGCAAAGTAAAATAAACCAAAGTTTAAATCGTTGGAACAATTTAAAAGAAACCACTCGGTTATTTTTAAAACAGATATTTTTAAATGCGGAGATTTAACCACTCCTTTTAAAAGCTATCAGGTTCCTTCGGTTATATCAAGTTCACTACGTTCACGGTTTCGCCAAAACCAGTCGTAGCCCTCCGTCATTTCTTATGAATGGTCAGTAGTATTCAAGCTATGTTTGTTTGGCCCTTAGTCAAGACATAGTGATTGGTAGCTGCTGGGGTATTCATTTGTTGCATAGATAGATGAGTTGGTTTGGGACAGTCGTATTACTTTGTTGGCCCTTAGTCAAGAGTATACGGATGGGTTCAAATCAACAGGATAATTATAATAAACAACCTTTAGTACTTAACAATAGTAGGAAAAATATACATTCAAATGTGCAATATTTTAGACTAATCAGGCGCTTTACGCCATCCAAACGATCCCCCATAGATGTTAAATCTACTTACCGGAATGGCCTCGGCTACTCGAATTCGACCACCTCCTTTTCTTTCCTAGCCGCGTCCGAAGTCTTCACAACTGATCCTAGAATCGCACAAAACTTAGAACATGAGGCTAGAAATCTGATATGACACGAAATCAAATATTACGCGAACGAACTAACTCTCACGAGTTAACACGTGTGAACTTGGTGCGTTAAACGTGTGCAACAACGTCTAAGACCACCCCTAAGGGCTGTTATCCAAAGGAAATACCAAAACAAGAATCGGAACGTCCGTATCTTACGTTAACATAACGTCTAAAATATAGTAAAATGGTCCCAGATTTTTACATAGGCAAAATTAGAAAAAGTTGCACATTGCAGAGGCCTAATTAGAGTTCTAGAAAGCCCACGACAAAACCTTTGAACATATTCTCCAACCGGGGTGCAATTTTCCGCCAAATACAATATTTTGGCAACCAGAAGATGAAGGTAGGGGCTCGGGTTTTGAGGGTGTATTCGTGGTCCTATAACTAGCTCCCAGTAATTTCATCTTCTCTCAGAAGTCTCTGGGTTGATAGCAGATTCTAATTGTAACCCTAATCTCTAACTAAAACTATTTTTAATACTAATTAGAAACATTAATGTCACGACCCGAAATTTGGCACGTGACGGCCCTTAAACTACGTAACATCTCTAAGCGTAACACAATTTCAAGAAAGCCGAAAACCCAGCAATCTAAACCATTGAAAGTAGTAAGTGATAAGAACATTGTTAAAACTTTTGAAAATCTCAAGTACAAATTCTTTAAAGTCCAAATTTAATTTCTTAAAAATTTTGGCAGCACCTCCTTTGTAAAAACTAGCCCAAAAAATTGGTACATATAAAGATAAAAGTAAAGCATCCCCAAAGGGAGCAAATCCACGCCCAAAGGCGGAAACAACCACCATAACAGATATACCATGCCGTAGCGAAGAAATAAAAGACGATATAAATAAAACTGCATAAAAGACATCCTGAGTCACAAAAATATACAATATCGTCCTCACATCTCGTCTCTAAGTAAATACATGAAAGTGGTAGACAGAGAGTACTAGATATAACCAAAGATATACAATGTACATAAACGAATAACCGCGAAACCCACCTATAGCAAAACTGCTCTTAGTCAGCCGAAGCGGTATCCGCTGCAAAAGATGTTACGATAGGAAGAAGCCCTGCTGTGACTGCTCTGAGGGTCAAACCTGCAAAACCACTGTGGCACAATGGGGGTGGGTTGCCAACTCGTGAATAGTAAATAACATATACAGGTAATCGTAAGTATGCACGTACTGCGATAATCTATCACATGCAAGCTGATATTAATAAATGGCAATATGTATATGCAACATTCATGAAAGGTACTCTATCAGGTACTAATAATACATAAAACAATGCATATAAAGTAAATGCTGAGTATGGAATAAAATATGTCATCCTCACGAAATCCTCATATCCTATAAGTCTCATGGAACCTGAGTGTCTAACATTGACACCCGAAAACATTATGGAAACTAGTGTCTAGCATCGACACATAAATACTCATCTATCAGGTGCCGTCACCACGACTGGCCCTGATAGGTACGCATCATACGCTATCTCAAAACTCGAGTTCCCAGCTTCGACACTCCAAATTCCACGTATCCATACGTACATAACTCCGGTCAGTATCACCACGATAACCACCGAGTCCAAATACTATCACCGGTAGGTACTAGCCCAGCCTGCCAGGCTCATCGCCATCATCTGCTATCTTCTTGCCCCGGGGAACCATACCGGGCTCCACCATGTACCCGCACATGGCCCACTCCACTCCTCGCATCGGGTATATATATCACAAATCTCAGAACCGAGAAATCTCATGGTGGACGCATTCGAAATATCATATCAAGAGAAACCGGGTTTTTCAAACAATGCGTAATTTTATGAACTACTACGGTCCTCAAAACCAGAAAACATCAAGTAAAGAATAAGAATACTTGCATAGATCATTATGATGATATATATTATATATGTGTACATATATAACAGTGTACCATACCACTGATATATATATATATATATATATATATATATATATATCAGCGTCCCATACCACTGATATATATACGCAGGAGTAAAACATCAAGAAAACATCATATGAAATCCATATCTCAATGCGAAAACATTGAAATATAATATATGCAACATGAAACAGTAATATGAGCATATAAAGGAAAAACCGCTATTTAAATGCAACAAGTTATTAAATATATCACGCGGTTCCTAATTCCTCCAAAATCCAACGCAACATCATACAAGGGTGAACATATAGCTATAGCAAGGTCTATGTGTGTACATGTAAGTATGTATGTAAGATGTACATGTAGCTATAGCAAGGTCTATTTGTGTACATGTAAGTATATATGCAAGATGTACATGTAGCTATATCTCATATGTGTATATACCTGCAGATAATGATGTAATACCCTCTAGGTATAGGTATAGCTATGTCCAGGTATGTGTATATATAGGTCAATAATGATGTAATACCCTCTAGGTATATGTGTAGCTGTAGCAAGCTAAGTGGGTATACATGTAAGTGTGTATGCATGATGTATATGTAATAATAGCAAGGTATACGGGTATACATGTAAGTATGTATGCATGATGTACGTGTAACAATAGCAAGGTATACGGGTGTACATGTGAGTATGTATGCATGATGTACATGTAACAATAGCAAGGTATACGGGTGTACATGTAAGTATGTGTGCACAGTGAAGTAAGGATCAATGTCTCAACGTCCCTAACCTAATACAATATCCCGTTTGTATATGTGTCAGCTGTATCTCATATGCACAAAGGAATAAGAATCACTATCTCCATTATCCTTATCCAATACAATATCACATATGTATATGGGTTGTGCGTGTCATGGCAATTACCGACAGTGTGAGTGTAGCTTACAATTAGTGCTCGTGCAACATGAACCGTCAGTAATGGTGTTGTGTCTCATTAATACTCTGTCCATATGCAATAGGAAAAATAAGGTATGCAACAATGGTAAATATATTCGTAACTAATAATAATGTCATTTAATCTATCCCAGACACAAAACGCCATGCGGGCGATTCCCCTGAAGATGTTAAATCTACTCACCGATGATCTCGAGCTAAGTAAATCCGACCACCAGCTTTCCTTTCTTCGTAGCGTCCGTAGTCCTTGCTCGCGATCCTAAAATTTCAAAAACAAAACACATAAGACTAAATATCCTGTGCCGACATAAAGACAACGAAACGCAAGGATAGCGTCCATAAGAAAAACACATTGTGCACTCAGTGCACAAAACGCGTAAGATATCGGCACAACCCTAGCTAGGATGACACAACCACCAAGCCTAGACCCCGATCGTACCGATCGCACAAGCACAACACAATATATAACGTGGAATCTAATATATATAATATCGTAACGTTAATAGAATCTCACGCCTAATTTTACCGAAAACCTAGTAAGCAGCTTTTAAACAATTTAGCTCAAAACTACAAGTTTAACCAAAACTAGAAATCACAACCATCTCATAATAGCTTGATTAAACCACACAAACCTTTACTACAATTTTAGTCTCACCCAAAAGAGATTTAGTAAAAGTTTAGTTTGCAATTAAGCTAATTAGATAATTAGGAAAAATATCATTTAACAATCTTGCACTAAGTTAAGTTTTATCCAAGTCTAAACTTCACACTTAACCATTACAATAAACAAAACCCTAACTTGATTATCAAAAACCCTTTTCTAGGAATTATAAATATGCAAATTAAAGCCATATTTAAACATCTAACAAGCTAGCATAATATAGTAAAGCAACAACTAAGTTTAGGGTTAGGATTTATACCTCCACTAGATCATAAATTAGCAACTAAACTCCAAATTTTAGCCTCCAAAATGATATCTTTCATAAAGATCTAAGCTTGTTTAGTGTTGAAGAATGATGGGTAGGGATTTATTTATGAGTTTGTGGGATTATTTGATGGATTTTGATGAATTTTTGAAGCTTGAAGGTGAAAAATGGTGTGGGAAAAAATGGGCAGCCAATGAGGGGGGAGGGGTCGGCCAAAGTAAAAAGAATGAGGAGGTTAGGAAAAAGAGTGGAAATTTCGAGCTAAAAACACAAATAAATGCTCATTAATGCAACAAATATCTTATGCCACTTCTTTTCTTTTCATTTAAAATTTTCATTTAATTCACAAATATCTAGATATTTTGGAGAGAAGGATTAAGCTAAATCTAGTGATTAAATTAGCATAGATTCACATTAGTAATAATTAACCCAAACCAAATTGTAATTACCACTAATTAAGTGCATAATTAAAAGCTTATAATAAAATTTTAATTAAAGAAAAATATTAAAATGCACTAAAATTACAAGTGACTTACTAAAAACAGCAAACTAGCAATTTCCTAGTTAAACTAGGTGCAGTGAATTCTATACAGATAAATGATCGCTTCTAGGTTTTAACGGAAAACACAATTTATTTTACCTAATAACGGAAAATTCTCCTAAACGATATCTAAAACGTTACAATCTTCCCCCCTTAAAGAAATTCGGTCTCCGAATTTAAAATTTATCTACGCGTACCATCGAAGAGATAAGGGAAAAATCCTTCCGCATCTCGCTCGCAGCCTCTCAAGTGATCACCTCACTAGACGGCTACGCCAAAGAACCTTCACAGATGGCAAGGCCTTTGACCGAAGTTTCTCCACCTGCCGATCTACTATAACTATCGGCTGCTGGTGACGAAAGATCGCGTATTAATGAATGGTCTGGTGCTGAATCATGTGAAAAGGGTCATGAAGGTATTTGCGAAGTAGCAACAAAAGGAATACGAGGTGAATACTCAAAAATCTGGGCAGAAGTGCCAACGATAGGCAATGGTACTAACTCGCTTCAAGGATCTCAAAAGGACCTACAATTTTAGGACTATGCTTCCCAAAACTCAACACGCCATTTCATCGGAAAAATCCGTAGGAATACATGATTTCCCACTGCGAACTTAAGTCTGCGACAACGACGGTCGGCATAAAACTTCTATCTGTACTGGGCTGCTCTCATCCTGACCTGAATCAACTGGATCTTTCCGTAGTCTCATGACTAGCTGGGGTCCAAAAATCCTACTCACACGGAGTTAGTAAAACAGACTGGCGATCAACACAATCTACCAAACAAGGCCTAAAAGTTGCCATCTGAAATTTTTTCTGATAACAGTTATCGTAGGAGAACCCTATCAATGGCAAGTGACGATCCTAACCGCCAACAAACAATTAGTACGTACGCACAAGCATATCCTCCAGAGTCTGTATAGTCCGCTCTAACTAACCATCGTTCTACGGATGGAAAGCGGAGCTAAATCTCAACCAGTACCCAAGGCTTCCTAAAGCTTCTGCCAAAGATGGCTAGTGAACTGGATGCCTCTATTGGATACAACACATGAAGGAACTCCGTGTAAACGCACAAACTTAAAGAAGAACAACTGAGCAAACTGAGCATACTGAGCATAACCGGACAACAATCACCCAAATAGAGTCACACCCTGTTTAGACCTGGGTAGACACCACAATGAAATTCATGGAGATCTGCTCCCATTCCCACTCCGGATCGGTTAAAAGTTGCAACTCTCCTGCGGCCTCAAATGATCAACCTTAGCTCGCTGACAAGTCAAGCACTTCAAAACAAAATATGAAACCTCACTCTTCATCCCTGCCCACCCGTAACTTACTCTCAAGCCACGTTACATCTTGGGGGCACTTGGGTGAATACAGAAAGCTGACTGATGTGCCTGCTCTAGGACCGCGCGTCTCTACCTATCAGTATCAGGTACACACAAACGCGTCCCTAAACGTAACACACCCTGGTCATAAATCAAGAACTCCGAATCTTTACCCTGCCGAATATGCTCAGAATCTCATACAAACGAGCATCGGCGGGCTGTGCCTCACGAAAAAGATTAAGTAAAAGTGGAAGGGCGCAGACATGAGTAAGCCGTCCCCCAGTAGAGGCGAACTTAAGCTGTACTCAACGGTCGCACAAGAACTGCAAATCTGCAAAAGACTGTCTCTGAACTGCGTACAACTGGAACAAGCTACCCCCGGGCCTACGACTCAAAGCATCAGCTACCACAATCGCCTTGCCATGGGTAATAAAGGATCACACAAACACAATCCTTCACAAGATCCATCCAACGGCGCTGTCTCAACTCAGATCCCTCTGCAGGAAGATTAAGCTCTGGTGGTCCGTGAAAACCTGACACGACTCTCCGAACGAGTAGTGTCCCCAAATCTCCAGCGCAAGACCACTTCGGCCATCTCCAGATCATGAGTAGGATAATCCTGCTCATACTTCTTCTAACTGTCGGGAAGCATAAGCGATAACTCTATCATGCTACATCAGTACACAATCGAGCCCCACTCGCGAAACATCACAATAAACGAACAAGACGCCCGATCCAGAAAGCAAAGATAGAACTGGTGCAGTCGTCAACCAAGCCTTCAACTGTTGAAAACTTAGCTCGCATACCACAGCCTAAAGAAAAGGAACTCCCTTCCTGGTCAGTCCGGTCAGCGGTGTAGCGATACTCAAGAAATCTTGCACGAAACGGCGGTAAAAACCGGCTAAGCCCAAAAGCTGCGGAACTCTGTCATTGAACAGGTCTGGGCCAAAGCTGTACGACCTCAATCTTCCTCAGGTCCATACGAATAACGTCACCCATAACCACCTGACCTCGGAAGTCAACACAATCAAGCCTGAAGGAACACTTCAAGAATTTAGAAAATAGCTGATACTCTCCCAATGCCAGCAAAGCAAATCCTCAAGTGCTGCTCATGTTCCTCATGACTCTTGGAATAGACCAGAATGTCATTAATAACATAACAATAAAAATGGTCAAGGAACGGCCTGAGAAATCTGGTTCATCACATCCATGAATGCTGCTAGGGCATTGGTGAGTCCAAACGACACCACCAAAGCTCATAAAGCCCGTAGCGCGCACAAAAGCAGTCTTCGGAATGTCATCATTCCGAACCCGCAACTAATGATGACCAGAACCCAAAACAAACTTAGAAAAATGTCTCGCATCCTGGAGCTGATCAAAGAAATCGTCAATGCGAGGCAAAAGATACCTATCCGCACCATAAGTCGGTTCAATTGATGAAAATCAATGCACAACCTCAACTGCCGTCCTTCTTGACGAACAGAATAGGAGTTCCCCAAAGAGAAACACTTGGACGAACAAGTCCCCCTATTTAGCAACTCTGCAGCTGATCCTTAAGCTCCCTAAGCTCCGCCGGCTCATCTGGAACAATGTCGGAAAACTCTCGCACAAAAGGTACCCGGTCCAACGAATCTACTGTGGCTCCGGTATCACGAATGGAAGCCAAGAATCCTCGACATCATCTTCAAAAGCAGATTAGCGTAAAAGGCTGAATTCAAGCTGTGAGGGGCGGCACCATTGTCCCCGTGCACGATAAGAACCGACTCGCTGGAAAAACAAAACCTGACTGTTTTCTCGCGGCAGTCCACAGACGCATAGCACGTATCTAACCAGTCCGTGCCCAGGAGAACGTCAAAGCCCAACATCTTTAGAAGGATCAAATCGACGGATGAATCTCTATCTCCTATCTGATTGGCACATGACCGAAACACATGTCGTGCAACCAAAGAATCGCTGACAAGAGTAAACACAACAAACGGATGATCTAGCATACACGACTCTCGGCCCAACCTCGGCACGAAGTGTGTAGAAACAAACAAGTGCATAGATCCCGAATTAAACAACATGCATCAAAAGAACATACGAAAAGAATACCAGAAAACTCTGCATTAGATGCCTGCGCGTCCCGATGGGTAGAAACAAACGCTCGTGCCTGCCCTCTACCTGCAACTGGCTATCCTCCTCCTCAAACATCCATAAGATGACTGTTGATCCTCCTGGGGATAAGAGCTAAACCACTGACCTCGTCCCAAGCCTCTGCTACTCTCGCGAACCGAACGAAATCTGTCGCGGCGTCTAAGCATCCGTCTCTGGGCTGATATACCTGTACGAGCCCTCCTTGGACCTGAAACTCCCAAAGTCTCGGGAAGACGCTCCTCATCTAATAGGGCTGCGTCCACTGCTGCTGTATATGTGACACAATGCTGTGTACTAATAGCAAGAAATAACTGGGTAATAGGGGTGACAACCTCCTGTCGCTGCACTCGACTGGCCTCAACCAACGATCCCGTCATCTGGCGCAAGTCCTGCATCTCTGCCTCAAGCCTGGCGATACGATCTATCGAAGGCAGATCAATCTGCTCCTGTACAACGAGCATAACGTCCTGGTCAGTCCTCGTCCCAAACGAGTCAACTCTGACCTCAGCTCTCGCTGCATCACTCTGAGCCCTCATAGTCATCGGCGGCAAATGGCAAGAAATGAAAATAGGATTCGATATGAACACGGAAATCGAATCACAAGGATATGTATAATCATGGAAGGAATTTCAAGCAATTAGAACTTAGGTCACTTAGGCGGAGTACCGTGTCGTAAGTATGCCGCAGACATACACACGCTACGTCACTCTGCTTAAGCTACCTATTCCATCATACCAAGGTCATCCCATACTCCGAAAGGTAAAACCTAGCGCTTTGATACCAACTTTGTCACGACCCGAAATTTGGCACGTGACGGCCCTTAAACTACGTAACGTCTCCAGGCGTAACGCAATTTCAAGAAAGCCGAAAACCCAGCAATCTAAACCATTAAAAGTAGTAAGTGATAAGAACATTGTTAAAACTTTTGAAAATCTCAAGTACAAATTCTTTAAAGTCCAAATTTAATTTCTTAAAACTTTTGGCAGCACCTCTTTTGTAAAAACTAGCCCCAAAAATGGGTACATACAAAGATAAAAGTAAAGCATCCCCAACGGGAGCAAATCCACGCCCAAAGGCGGAAATAACCACCACAACAGATATACGACGATATAGCAAAGAAATAAAAGACAATATAAATAAAACTGCATAAAAGACATCCTGAGTCACAAAAATATACAATATCGTCCTCACATCTCGTCTCTAAGTAAATACATGAAAGTGGTAGATAGAGAGTACTAGATACAACTAAAGATATACAATGTACATAAACGGATAACCGCGAAACCCATCTATAGCAAAACTGCTCTCAGTCAGCCAAAGCGGTATCCGCTGCAAATGATGATACGATAGGAAGAAGCCCTGCCGTGACTGCTCTGAGGGTCAAACCTGCAAAACCACTGTGGCACAATGGGGGTGGGTTGCCAACTCGTGAATAGTAAATAACATATACAGGTAATCGTAAGTATGCACGTACTGCGATAATCTATCACATGCAAGCTGATATTAATAAATGGCAATATGTATATGCAACAATCATGAAAGGTATTCTATCAGGTACTACTAATACATGAAACAATGCATATCAAGTAAATGCTGAGTATGGAATAAAATATTTCATTCTCACGAATCCTCATATCCTGTAAGTCTCATGGAACTTGAGTGTCTAACATCGACACCCGAAAACATCATGAAAACTAGTGTCTAGCATCGACACATAAATACTCATATATCAGGTGCCGTCACCACGACTGGCCCTGATAGGTACGTATCATACGCTATCTCGAAACCCGAGTGCCCAGCTTCGACACTCGAAATTCCACGTATCTATACGTACATAACTCCGGCCAGTATCACCACGATAACCGCCGAGTCCAAATATTGTCACCGGTAGGTACTAGCCCAGCCTGCCAGGCTCATCGCCATCATCTGCGATCTTCATGCCCCGGGGAACCATACAGGGTTCCACCATGTACCCGCACACGGCCCACTCCACTCCTCGCATCGGGTATATATATCACAAATCTCAGAACCAAGAAATCTCATGGTGGACGCATTGAAATATCATAACAAGAGAAACCGGCTTTTCCAAATAATGCATAATTTTATGAACTAGCACGATCCTCAAAACCAGAAAACATCAAGTAAAGAATAAGAATACTTGCATAGATCATTATGATATATATATATATATATATTATGTGTACATATATAACAGCGTCCCATACCACTGATATATATGTACATATATATATCAGTGTCCCATACCACTGATATATATACGCAGGAGTAAAACATCAAGAAAACATCATATGAAATCCATATCTCAATGCGAAAACATTAAAATATAATATATGCAACATGAAACAGTAATATGAGCATATAAAGGAAAAACCGCTATTTAAATGCAACAAGTTATTAAATATATCATGTGGTTCCTAATTCCTCCAAAATCCAACGCAACATCATACAAGGGTGAACATATAGCTATAGCAAGGTCTATGTGTGTACATGTAAGTATGTATGTAAGATGTACATGTAGCTATAGCAAGGTCTATTTGTGTACATGTAAGTATGTATGCAAGATGTACATGTAGCTATATCTCATATGTGTATATACCTGCAGATAATGATGTAATACCCTATAGGTATAGGTATAGCTATGTCCAGGTATGTGTATATATAGGTCAATAATGATGTAATACCTCTAGGTATATGTGTAGCTTTAGCAAGCTAAGTGGGTATACATGTAAGTGTGTATGCATGATGTATATGTAACAATAGCAAGGTATACGGCTGTACATGTAAGTATGTATGCATGATGTACATGTAACAATAGCAAGGTATACGGGTGTACATGTAAGTATGTATGCATGATGTACATGTAACAATAGCAAGGTATACGGGTGTACGTGTAAGTATGTATGCATGATGTACATGTAACAATAGCAAGGTATACGGGTGTATATGTAAGTATGTGTGCACAGTGAAGTAAAGATCAATGTCTCAACGTCCCTAACCAAATACAATATCCCGTATGTATATGTGTCAGCTGTATCTCATATGCACAAAGGAATAAGAATCACTATCTCCATTATCCCTATCCAATACAATATTACGTATGTATATAGGTTGTGCATGTCATGAAAATTACCGACGGTGTGGGTGTAGCATACAATTAGTGTTCGTGCAACATGAACCGTCAATAATGGTGTTGCATCTCATTAATACTCTCTCCATATGCAATAGGAAAAATAAGGTATGCAACAATGGTACATATATTCGTAACTAATAATCATGTCATTTAATCTAGCCTAGATGCATAACGCCATGTGGGCGATTCCCCTGTAGATGTTAAATCTACTCACCGATGACCTCGAGCTAAGTAAATCCGACCATCCGCTTCCTTTTCTTCGCAGCGTCCGAAGTCCCTGCTCGCGATCCTAAAATTTCACAAACACAACACATAAGACTAAATATCCCGCGCCGACATAAAGACAACGAAACGCAAGGATAACGTCCACAAGAAAAACACACTGTGCACTCAGTGCACAAAACACGTAAGATATCGGTACAACCTTAGCTAGGATGACACAACCACCAAGCCTAGACCCCGATCGTACCGATCGCGCAACCACAACACAATATGTAACGCAGAATATAATATATATAATATCGCAACGTCAATAGAAACTCTTGCCTAATTTTACCGAAAACCTAGTAAGAAGCTTTTAAACAATTTAGCTCAAAACTACAAGTTTAACCAAAACTAGAAATCACAACCATCTCATAATAGCTTGATTAAACCACACAAACTTTTACTAAAATTTTAGTCTCACCCAAAAGAGATTTAGTAAAAATTTAGTTTGCAATTAAGCTAATTAGATAATTAGGAAAAATATCATTTAACAATCTTGCACTAGATTAAGTTTTATCCAAGTCTAAACTTCACATTTAACCATTACAATAAACAAACCCTAACTTGATTATCAAAAACCCTTTTATAGGAATTCTAAATATGCAAATTAAAGCCATATTTAAATATCTAACAAGCTAGCATAATATATTAAAGCAACAACTAAGTTTAGGGTTATGATTTATACCTCTACTAGATCACAAATTAGCAACTAAACTCCAAATTTTAGCCTCCAAAATGATGTCTTTCATGTTGAAGAATGATGGGTAGGGATTTATTTGTGAGTTTGTGGGATTATTTGATGAATTTTGATGAATTTTTGAAGTTTGAAGGAGTGAAAAATGGGGTGGGAAAAAAATGGGCAGCCAATGAGGGAGGGTCAGCCAAAGCAAAAAGAATGAGGAGGTTAGGAAAAAGAGTGGAAATTTCTAGCTAAAAACACAAATAAATGCTCATTAATGCAACAAATATCTTATGCCACCTCTTTTCTTTTCATTTAAAATTTTCATTTAATTCACAAATATCTAGATATTTTGGAGAGAAGGATTAAGCTAAATCTAGTGATTAAATTAGCATAGATTCACATTAGTAATAATTAACCCAAACCAAATTGTAATTACCACTAATTAAGTGCATAATTAAAAGCTTATAATAAAATTTTAATTAAGAAAAAATATTAAAATGCACTAAAATTACAAGTGACTTACTAAACGCGAACTAGCAATTTCCTAGTTAAACTAGGCGCAGTGAATTCTATACAGATAAATGATTGCTTCTAGGTTTTAACGGAAAACATAATTTATTTTACCTAATAACGGAAAATTCGCCTAAACGATTTCTAAAACATTACAATTAAAGTGGTTTAGTGAAAGTTTGGTAGTTAAATAAGCCTATAAGGCACCAAAGTATTCTTAACTAACCTAATTTAGATTATGATTACTCTGCAAGTCATCACAACCCCAAACTTAACTCCAAACCTCTCTTTAAATTCTAAAACCACTCAAAACACAAACTATAATCTAAATTATATGTTATTAAGACACAAGGTTAGTAAAACATGCTTAAACTTGGCTCATACCTCAAAATTGACTTGAAAAGTTGCCTTTAGATGAAGACTTGTCTCAAAAGAACTCTTGAAGAGATTGAAAATTTGGATTTTTTGATATAATTTGTGAAGCATTTGTAGTGATTTGTGTATGGTTTTTGGGAGGTGAAGAAAGGTTTAAATGAGGGAGGAGTTGAAGAAGAAAGAAGAAGAAAGAATGAGAGAAAGAAACATCTAGAGAGAGATGGAAATTTCAAACCATGGCTCACTTTTTACCTTCATTTATTGCGCCATACTCATATTTCCCATTTTCATTATTATTTTCATTTTCTCCATTTTTCTAGAACGATCCAATTATGTAAAATATTTTTAAATAATTATAATTTGTGTTTTAAATGTCATGGTTGCATAAGCATAATTTAACCTAAACTAATATATTGTTAACACTAGATTAGTGTATATACATGTATATATGTGTGTGTATGAATATTTAAAATAATTTAATAAATAAATAAATAATTATATATATATATTTATGTGAAAGTAATTATTAACTTAAGTTTTATCAGAAACGCATGTTATATCACTAATTAAATTATAATTAAATTTAAACAATTTTTAAGACGTTATAATCTTCCCCCATTAAGAAAATTCGGTCCCTGAATTTAAAATCTAACCATGCATACCTTCGAAGAGATGGGGAAATTTCTTCCACATCTTGCTCTCGGCTTCCCATGTGAGCTCTTCGCTATTCGGGCCATGCCATAGAACTTTCACGGAAGATAATACCTTTGACCATAATTTCTTCACCTGCCGGTCCAGGATAACCACCGGCTATTCGGTGAAAGAAAGATCGTGTTCCAGCTGGATCGTCTGGTACTGAATTGCGTAAGAAGGGTCATGAAGGTACTTGAGAAGTATCGATACATGAAATATGGGGTGTACATCCAGAAAACTAGGTGGATGTGCTAAACGATAGGCGACGGTACCAACTCGCTCAAGAATCTCAAAAGGACCCACATATCTGGGACTAAGTTTTCCCTTCCTTCCGAACCTCGTCACACCCTTCATCGGCGAGACCCGTAAGAAAACATGATCACCCACTGTGAACTCAAGTCCGCGACGACGACGATCGGCATAAGACTTTTTCCTGCTCTGGGCTTCTCTCATCCTATCCTAGATCAACTGGATCTTCTCTGTAGTCTCCTGAACTAGCTGCGGTCCCAAAATCCTTCTCTCACTGATCTCGGTCCAACATACTGGCGATCGAAACTTTCTTCCATACAAGACCTTGAATAGTGCCATATAAATCGTCTCCTGAAAACTGTTATTGTAGGAGAACTCTATCAAGGGCAAGTGACGATCCCAACTGCCACCAAAATCTAATATGCATGCTCGAAGCATATCCTTGAGAGTCTGTATAGTCTGCTCTGACTGACTATCGGCCTACGGGTGGAAAGAGGTACTAAAATTCAAACGGGTATCCAAAGCCTCCTGAAGTTTCTGCTAAAGATAACTGGTAAACTGGGTGCCTCTGTCAAAAACAATGCATGTCGAAACGCCGTGCAACCGTACAATCTCATCAATATAGAGCTGAGCATACTGAGCATACCCATAAGTGGTCTTCACTGGAAGGAAGTGAGCTTCTTTATTCAACCAATATACAATCACCCAAATAGAGTCATACTCTCGACTGGACCTAGGTAGACCCACAATGAAGCCCATGAAGATCTGCTCCAATTTCCACTCCAGAATGGGCAAAGGCTATAACTCTCTCGCCGGCCTCTGATGCTCGGCCTTGACTTGCTGGCAAGTCAGGCATCTCGAAATGAAGTATGAAACATCTCTCTTCATCCCTTCCCACCAGTTGACATCTCTCAAATTACGGTACATCTTGGTGGAACCCGGATGAGCGCTGTATGCTGACTGATGTGCCTCCTCTAGGATCTCATGTCTCAGCTCCTCAGAACCTGGTATACATAGACGAGTCCCAAATCGTAGCACTCCCTGGTCATCAATCACAAACTTCAAATCTCTCCCCTTCCGAACCTGCTCCATAATCTCAGACAAACGAGTATCGTCGGACTGTGGTTCCCAGATGCGATCAAGTTAAAGTGGACGGGCGCGGACTGTTGGCTATAGTGCCCTCAAGTCAATTATTGGATCGCAGGCACGTGATTGCAATGATTGAGGGAGGACTTATACTGGTAGAACAATCTTAGTCGAGATGATAGTATGCTGTCTGGTTTGTCTTTAGCATCATGTGCATGCTTCAGGTGACATTACAGATCACTATTACATGTTGATAGAGCCAATAGGATTCTTGCTTGACTACCAGCAGTATGATGGCGATCATATATGTGGGAGCTAGGTGGTCTATAAGCACATCCTTAAAATGTCCCTAGTCATAGGAGTTTCGAGACCGGGCATCGATATTCTAAGAGTAGACTAGTGTATACAGATTGAGACCTCGACGAGGGGTGGTGGTCGGTCTCACAAGCCATTGGTGTTAGTTGGTTCACCTAAGATGTATACAGGTACTCATTGGGTTATGAGTACACCGGATGGACTCACCGGGAACCTGCTAGTTGGTATTATACCTACTGTTAGATGGCAGTTCCCTGGTGACATGTGTACAGGTTAGTCTATCGACCTGAGATCGTCATGTGAGTTCCCACTGTGCTTTTATTACCACCCTACCATGGCTCAAAAGAGTCGTGCAAACATGTTTTAGTTGGGTACAGTCCGGAGCCATATGGAGGCAGTGAGCATATCGTCAGGGGATTCGTCTCTACCGGTAATTGGGGTTGATGTCGCGGTGTGAACGGGTGGCCATCACCAGAAATTCTTGGCCAAGGTAGTCGAGAATTACTGATTCGGATTAGTAGTTTCTTAGGTGGTGATGGGCTTCATACCGACACTAAATGTCGTGTTATTAGGGGACTGACTTTATCTACCCCTCGACTCGATATGCGATACTCATAGTCGAACAGACCGGACTGTATGGATATTGTCACTGTCAGACTCAGTAGGGGTTTCAAGATGAGTTTGCTCGTCGGCCTCCCTTTCACTCAATACCTGGGTAGCCTTTACGTATAGTTAGTGCTGCTGACGTGCTTGTGGTTAAACCTACTTCCAGCGTATTGACGAGTCTTTAGAGTCCCACACAGAGGGTTTCTCTGCTTCGGGCGAAACGTTGTAGAGGCCGTATGGTTTTATGGTAGGGTTCGATCACATACGTGTACGTGCACAGATGATGTTCAGACGGATAATACTAGTGGGCTTTGGTTTAAGCCGGATCCTAGTATTATATTGTTGGATTATTTTCGTCTATCTGTATTCATATTCTTCGGAATACGGATGCAGGTATGTATATACGGTTGAGGGTTATTCTTGTAATTTATTACAAGATTACTTTTAGAAGATTACACCTTATCATGGTTTAGACCTTTTTGGATTAAAAAGTTATTGAGGTGTAGGATGAGGTGTTTATTGCATTTTTGTGGCATGTCTAATTAGTGACCCATGGTTACTATTCTAGCATGCTTAGGCTTTTTGTTTGTTGTGAGAATTTTGTTGACTTGAGATATTTTAGTTGACTCTAGATATTTTTGGATGGCTCCATTTATTAATTCTCACAACACACAAAAATTCATTCAAGTTATTATTTTTCTCTTTCCTTCAACACTCACATCCTCATGGCATCTTCTTCTTCCTCTAGCTCCACCTAAACCCTCTCATGAGTTGAGAATCCTTGGGTGTATTGAGACAAATTAATCCTTCATCACTCTCTACTTCATCTACGGTATCTAGAGTAGCGATCTAGATGCCCTAGCCGCCTCGGATATGAGGTTGGAGCTCATTGCATAGACTTTCGGGTGGATTATCTTCGATGGAGGGAGACTGGAGATCAAGCTTGATCAAGGAAGCCCCTAGGAGCTTGGGATGATGGTTGAAGACCAAAGAACATAGATCTATTCGGAATAACCATTCTAACTCCTTTGCATGTTTTGTTATCTAGGGTTTATGGGTAAATCCGGGTAATTGGTTGTGGCAGCGCCAAGTTTTATAAATTTTTATTCCACATTTAGTCACGGATTGATGGCCGGGGCGCTTCCATAACCCAACACGGTATCAGAGCCACTCCATAAGCCTTAGTTAACTCATTGTGACATTAGAAATCCGCCGTTTTTGTCGTGCAAAAATTGCCGACAAAAACAGTTCCAAAAACTGAAAGTTTGAGATATTTGCACACCCCGCGGGCTCACGATTTGAACTGAGAAGCTGAGGAGTGGTGCATGGGCACCCCGGGGAACCCACGGGGGGACCGAACGGCTCGGCCCACTCTCCAAGACCACCACATGGTGGTCTTGGCGGTGGGGACCCGAAACTGCCCCACCTTGGGCAGTTTCGGGTCTGCCTCACCCCCTGGACACCTCGTGGTGGCCTCAGGGGTGGGGTACCCCCTCTAGGCCCCCCAAGTCGTAGTTAATTTTGTGCTCTAACTCCTCACGAAGGTTCGGGCGCTTTTCGTTTTGATTCGGACTTTCGAATTGGTTTTAAACGGTCGGTTTTTGGAACTTTAGCTCACTGTTTTTTCATGGTTTTGGAAATTGGTTTAGTTTGCTATTCGTGTGCGGAATTCTAATGTCATAGTTTTTAGTACATACATTACTATCTGCGACCGTGAATGTCATTAGAGCGGTACAACTCGTCTAACTGCTATATGCTCTTTTAGACGGGTTTGCGAACGTGACATTCACGTTGATATCGCGGGGCGAGCGTCCGATATGTGGACTTTCTTCACTGCCAGCTTGTATATTATTTATTTGGGGCACGACCGGGTTGAGGTCGATGTCACCGTTGTACATATTTTTATTTTCTGTACTAGGATTACCCCGCGGTGGAGTGCACGAATAGCCGGGTTCTAGAGGGCAACGGGTCCGCATCTCATGGCGTTGAGAAGGAGGGGGCCTCACTCTAGAATTGGCGGGCTATTCGCCACACTCATAGGGGGTACAGGTTGACCTATGGAGGGGTGCTTAAGTTACCGGATTCCATGAGGTGTGGGTGGCCCATTCACTTTGATGAAGGGGGTTTCCTCACTTCTGGTTTTGGCGGATAACTTGCCGCACTTGTAGGGGTCTAGGTTTTCATTGCATAGGCTATCCACACGACCAGGGGAACATCGGGTTTCACTTGTGGCTCAAAGGAAACCCGAGGCTCCCAGATTATCAGTATTGTTCTGTGATTCTTATCGCTATTTTGTGATGTTGCATATATCATGCCTGAAACGATTATTATATATTTATATGTATACTAGTAGATGCTGTATATGTTTTGCACCCGCACTAGTCCATCCCCCACTCTGTCGTTAGTTAAGTAACCTAACGGGTGATGATGGGGCCCAGTGGTGAATGCGGATGGCATATACGTACATCATATTTTCGTTCTTTTCTGGTGTGATTAATTGATGGGACTGCGTTGATTCTGATCAATACAAGGAAAACAGACCTATTCTATGTTGTTGGAACAATTTTCAAAAGCTGTTATTATAAGGAAATTTTCTTTTGTTTTGCATAGCGGTATTCGGTTATGAATATCCAGCATCTCATTCGACGAGGCAAGAGACGAGATCCCTTCATTGGGAATGACCTCTTGGGCAGAAGTTTGCGTCAGGGTAATAACTTCACTATAGTCGATTACTTTTTGCTTTGCATTGTGATATTCAGTTTGGAATATCTTGCACCTCATTCGACGATGAAAGAGCCGAGATCTCTTCACCAGGAGTGACCTTTTTAGCAAAAGTTTTTGCCACTATATATTTGTAAAGTTATCCGGTTCCTTCAACAATATCAAGTTCATTACGTTAAAGGTTTTTCGCCAAAAACCATTCATAGCCCTCCATCATTTCAGACGGGTAGCACTTAGTATTCATGCTATGTTTGTTGGCCTTAGTCAAGGCATAGTGTATGGTAGCTATTTGTTACTTTTCTGTTGCATAGATAGATGCGTTGGTTTGGGACAGTCGTACAATCTTGTTGGCCTTAGTTAAGGGCGGGTACGGGTGGGTTTAAATTAACCTGGACAATGACGGGTAGAACTTGACATGTGACTTATGATTTGTTGGCCTTAGTCAAGGTCATAAGAGCATGGGGTAAAAATTACATCGGGAGTTTCTAAAGAAACTGAAACTTGCCAGACATGCACATACCTTCTGGAGTGTGATAACTTGAGTGGATTCCATCAAGTTATCATGCGATGATAGTTGGATCCCGATTTCCACTGATGAGTTGGTTTACTCCTCGGGTGATTTTAGATGATCCCGACTAATTATCCTTTGGATTTGGGGGATGATTCGAGGAAACCGTGGGAGCCATCCGGATTAGATAAAGTGATTAACCATTCTGATCTAGTTTAGAGTGCACGCTGAGTGTTTCTTTTCTCTCTCTCTTTGGCTGCGACCATGTCCCGACCCTAGACTAAAACTCATGAACCAAGTTAACCGAACCTTCTTAAAACACACTGGCATTTGGATTGTTAGAGTTGCATATTTCATTGCCACTCCTACTTTTACCCTTTGCTTTTTGCCGCGGGTTAACTCGATCGTTCACTTCATTCATTTGCCTCTCTGTTCAGCTTCGCTTCACTCACCGGAACATTCCATATCACTACGAAGATCCACAGTTATTGAATATGACCATCGTATAGTTACATACGAACTCGAAGAAACTTATTTCAGATTCGAGAATGGTTTACGGTTCTGGAGAAATTGAATAAGACTATTCAGTTGTCTTTTCCTTTTACCTTCTCTCTGGTTGTCAGGTGTAACACTTCAGAAAAATAAAATATTATTTTTGGGAAATTTTATAATTAAATAATATTATATTGAATATTTTAATATTTCGGTATAATTAAATACCGATAAATTGGGAAAATTTTTGGAAAATTATGGAAAATCCTAAAAGAGGTTTTTTTTAATGGAATTATGCAATTTTTAATGTTTTCATGATTAATTATATGATAATTTAGCGCTAATCGCGATTAAAAATCGCTAATCGCGCTTTAAGCGTATTTGGGCAAAACATGCACCGTATCTTTTTCTACACTTGTTACATATTTTCCCATGGCTTCCTACATGGTTTTTTTTTTATCATGGTTGATGAATTATTTGAGAGGGGAAAAGAAAAGAAAAGAAAAAGAGATAAGATTTGAATAATAGAGGTATGGGTGAGAGAGAGAAAGGGGTTTTTTTTTACTTTGACCAAGCCATTCTCCCCTTCATTTTTCCCTTCCTTCTTCAGCCCAAGGCAGCACCCTCTCCTCTTCCATCTTCAACCCCCTCAAATCACCTCAATAAACTCAAAACCCCATCTCCTTTTCATAAAAAACGTTCACAAGCTCAAGGGAAGCACATTGGACCAAGAAAGCAAGGATTTTGGCCACTTGGGGCAACTCAAGAATTTTCTTGAGTTGCCAAATAAGGTAATTTCTGAACCATAAGCTTAGTGTTTCCATTAATTATACCCCCATGTTAGATTTGAATCGATATCGAGTGGTTTTGTGGACTTAGGAAAAACCTAGTTAGGGTTAACGGGAATTGAGAGTGGTGATGGGTAATTAAGCCCAGTAGAGGCCACACAAACTCCCTAGTGTTAGAATTAAGACTCAAACCAGAGACTAAAAATCCGGAATACGGATTTAGAAACCGATATCGGAAGAATTGTGAATTCTGTGGATGTAAAATGGAATCTGCCAACACCTAGAGCCTCTAAAAATAATTTTGCAATTACTAGGAGTCGTGCAGGCACCTAGGAAGCTACCACTGAAACCCTATCCCCATACCCCAACCCAAGGCCGCAGATTTATCCATTCTGGCCGCAATTTGCGGCCAGAAAAGGGAAATAGGGTCCCAGATTTGGTCCATGTCTCCTTTGGCACTAAAATAGACCCCTCCTATATGCAGAATTGGCTAATTGTCACCTGGGGAAAATCTAGGAGCATTTTGGTGTGCTTTAGGCTATGTTTTCCGTATTTTAAAATGCACTTTCTTGATATTTGGATTTGTATTTGGTTGTCGGATGTTTGTACATCGACAACAGGGGTTGTTTGATTGTTTTGCACGTATAGGCCATAGGTTCTAACCTATGAGCACACCGTGTGCCATATCGGGTTTCCAGATTCGATTTTAATACGTATTGCGACTGATTATTGTAGGTACCTTCACATGGATTTCGAGGATACGGAGCGTGGCGTCATCGATTTCGGCAAACGAAGACCAGGTGAGTGGATCTATATCCACGGGGGAAGTCGGGTGGATGGCGTATAGCACCCCCGCAATGTATTGATGGAAAACTGATTATAGAATATGGTTAGGAAATCTAGATTAGGAAACTAGGGTTACAATGAGGATAGCTACGAAACCATATTGAAACTAAGGATAGTTAGAAATGAGATAATACGGCTATTATGTGATGACGGGATTCGAGGACGACGTTTGCCGATATTGCCGTTTAGGGTACCGTAGGACTAGATAGTCGATGTAGATGCGTCATCCGAACCATACCTTTTTCTAAAATAAAAAGTCGTATGTATCTTTTAGATATATATCTTGAGGGATATTACGGATTTCCAAATGATATCTTTTTCTTAAAAACACCGTAACCCCTATTTGCAAAACTACAATTCACTTCTTTAAAAATCGGATTGTATGGTTCGGGTGTGTATGTTAGATTATATACTTATACTTAGTAAGAGATAGAATGTTTATGTAGATTCGATTTGATGTGTCATATAAATGCGATGAAAGAATATAAGGCGGGTATGATGATATGATGATATGTTGGTATACGGATGCGAGTCGATCGAGATGATTTGTACCCTGCCGGTCCCCTGATATGAGATTATTGCGGATGTGACCTGGGACATAGGTACATAGATATATTTACATATATAGAATGTTGTGAATCATGGATGATAGGCCGTATGTGATATTAGGCCGTACCCTCATGTGTCTTATAGGATGATAGGATCCCTATTAGCTTAATGCCCCCGTACGATGATTTTCCATGCGTGACGAGTTGATTTGATGATTGATCCTTACCCTTGACCAGAGGTTGCCGTACGATGGATTATACCGTACGCGAGGTTGTGAGGCTAGATGCTGATTGATAGATTCCTCGACTCGGTCATATTAGATACGTATACCCGTCAGCATTTGCCTATGATTTACCTTATGCTGCATTCATATTATTTCCATTGCATCGCTTATACCTGTGCTAGTACACTTGCACCATTATCGATGATGTGTATGTTACACGTACACATATTTGCCGGCTCACACACTTCATCATCGATAATTTCCATGTCACTACACAGTAGGGTTGCTGCATCATGACATATACATATTGTACCTACATATATAACTGATTTTATCTGATAAAATTGGGAACCACATGTTATACTTTAAAAACTGGAATCATTTTAAAAGAGCGGTTTTCCCCTTGATATGACATAACACTTCCATATTGCATGATACACGGATATGCTCGCATTTCTTTTTATATGTCGCATACATCATGCTCTATTATTTTACGCATTGAGATATGCTGTTTTCATGAGATTTCTGGATTTGAGAACCGTGGATATTTCAAAAGAGATTATGTGTTGTTTTAAAAACCCAGTTTCTCTTGATATGATATTTCAGTGCGTCCACCACGTGTTTTCTCGGTTCTGAGAGCGACATGTGAAACCCGATTCGAGGAGGCAGATAAGGCCGATTGCGGGTACATGGTGGACCCGGTATGGTACCCCGCGGCAAGAAAGGGATGCTGTGTATACAGACGGTGAGCCTGACAGATGGACTACTACCTACCGGTGATAGTATTTGGGCTCGGCGGATATCCGGTGGATACCGACCGGAGTCGAGAGATGATATGGGCCGATTCGGACTGACGGAGCCCGTGGGCCGATCCGGACTGACGGAGCCCGATATATGAGGATTTACGTGCCGATGCTGGGTACGGTTTTCATGATGTTTTTTGTGTCGATGCTAGGCACTCTGGTTCCATGATTTTGATGTGTCGGGAAGGACACCGTTGACATATATCCTCTTACTTTCATGCACACTCCTTTATGATATTTACGTGCACATAGACATTGATTATATGGGTGGACGAGATCCACATGCATACATACCTTGATTTTGGTTGGACGAGATCCATATACATGCATTGACTATTATTGTTGGATGTTATCCGCATGCATATAGGTATTGACTACCTTGTTGGCACATATACAGACCCGGTCACCCTAGATATCATAGTATTACCTTTATGATATAGTTGACCTAGGAGTCGTTGTTTATTTGATTTCTATCTGTTGATATTTTTCCACTCACGAGTTGGCAACTCACCCCCGTTGTGCCACAGTTCTTGCAGGTTGACCGCTTGGAGCAGTAGCGGCTTCACCGGCACACAGTTGCATTCGGGTGTTTTGCATTGGTAGGTGGGACACTTGTATTGTACCCGCTCTTTTATCTATATTCTTATTGTATCTAGTTAACACCATCAATCAAAAGTTGTAAATTGCATAAGTGATGAGACTTAGTGAGACTTGTAGTTGAGAGATTTGAGCGATGGATTTTATATTCACTTTTGAGGTTATGTCTTGCTCATTTCTTTATCTCTTGTGGTGAACATCGCCGTTGGGCGTCGTATACTTATTTATACTGTATTGCATGGTTGTGATCCACCGTTTGGCGAAGAGTTAGCTCCTTCTTGGGGATGCCATTATCCTTATTATGTATTTGTGGTTTTGGATCAAAATATACAAAGGAGGTGCTGCCAAAATTTCTAAAAGACGAAACATGTTTTCACACTAGTAAATTTCACTTGCATCATTCATGTTTCTTTTCTATGCATTAAGAGAACTTGATTTCATTATACCTTTATTTCAAAACCTCACCTCCTTAATTTTTCTTAAAAGGTTTGGATTTCTGGGTTTCAGCTTACTTGAATTCCGTTACGCTTTTAGACGTTGCGTGATTCAAGTGCTGGTCACGAGCTAATATTTTGGATCGTGAAAAAGTTGGTATCAGAGCGCTAGGTTTAACCTTGGTTCGAGTCTATGTTTGACTATGCGGAGTCTAGGGCGGGAGTGTATTTCGGAACCTAGGATTGACCTTACGGAACTTAGACTTGAACGGGGGGGTATTAGACCCGAACTTTCATTTCATTGGTTCACCCTGATTGATGGAGTAGGTAGCTTGAGTAGAGTGACGTACCGTAGGTATGTTCCGCGGCATATTTACGATACGATACTCCACTTAAGATACCTTAGAATGTACATATTTTTGAGATCTATTATTCTCTTTGCACCCATGATTATACATCCATTGGAGATCCTCGATTCTATTAGTTCCATGATCATACTTTCATTGATGCTGTTCCTTCTTATGATCATGTATCCATTCTGGATCTGTTGTTTCCTCTCATGCCGTTGATCTGCTTTTTTTGATACTCGATTGAGATTCCTGTCACCATGTTTGAGCACAGTTTGAGCTGCTGCTAGTGTTGCGGTCAGGGCAAGCTCATCTGGTACGAGGGCCGACCATTGTATTTTCTGGTGACATAGGAACGTCTCGAGTTAGTTTTGATGATTGTGACCTCTTGTGAAGGCGAGTGCTTGGTTTTATACCGGATGATCGGGCCATTGTTAGAGCTTCCAGTTGCGAGAGGACAGTTGATGTACAACATACCTCAGAGATTTTTGGATGTCGCCTACCGTGCAGACAGGTAACCCAGCTATTGCTGAGATGATAGGATGTCGCTTCCAGAGCTTACGAGCTAGGATCGCCGGAGCTTCCAGGCATAAATGCGACAGAGGATAGCTAGTCTACCCCGATTTGAGAGACGAAGGTGATTCGTCAGATTGATGCGCCGACGCAGGACCAGTTGAGTTGAAGATTTCCGGTGTGGAGAGAATCTTACTCAGACCTAGAGTAGACCGATCCAGAGATGACCGCCGATGTATCGCCTTCCCTGGAGGATTGAAGCATTGTTTAGCGTGCGGACGAAGGGTATTCGCATTTCGCCTAGGCGAAGTTAAAAAGAATGGACGAGTATTGAGTATTCCTCCGATGGTTAGGACGAGTTCCCGAGGACATGTTCGGCCAGATATCTTCTACAGAGTGATGAAGCTACAGAATACGCGATTTCGAGTCCGTGTGAGAGAGTTCGGATTGACCGTGGCCGAGAACAGTTGCAGTGTGCAGATAGCATGGCGTGACGTCATAGTGGACGACGATAAAGACAAGTGGAACCAGAGGTTCGTGCGAGACGCCGACGAGCTGTTATTACTCCCCGCCGAGATCAGAGATCTGATATGCTTACAGAAGCGTTCGGATACGGCTAGTTTCCGAGGAATCGTGTGCGGAACACGCAGATGTCCAGAAACGGGGAAAGATTATATAAGAGTACCAGCCTCCGTACAGTTCGGCATAGGCGAGATCGGAAGAGACCTTAAGCAGGATTCCTTCCGGAACACTGCTGCAATGAGAATTGCACCCAGGATCAGATGTGTCACGTGTATTCAGAAAGACAGAGGCCGACGCCAGTGACGTGTTGCCTTACGAGTGGTCGTGATGATTGACCGAGAGATGATCAGAGTAGTGCCGGAACGGAATCGTTCCCGTTAGCACATCTGACAGGGCCGATGAGCCGATGGATTGTGAGATGGGTAAATCCACAAAGGAGATAAGGACCCCGAGGCCGAGGATGCCAGACCCTGAGCAGGGACCAAGCGGATGTTCTTGTTCTGCCGGTTATTAGGCGCACTGATTTATTTTTCGACATCGTAGGAGGCGTACCTCGATGTCCTTTATTGCGATTTGCGTTTGTGATCTGAGTATCACGCTTGTATCGCTTGGATTTGAGTTTTGATGACGAGTTTCCTGATATTGATTTCGTGCACCATGGCTGCACTTACTGAGTGTTTATGTTTTGCGCATAGTTATCGCACCTGATATATATTTTATACACCGTTGTGTCGATTTGCGATTTGTGCATGCTTATTGCGTTTGATGTCGATTTTATACCTACGTAGCATGTGTTTATGATTTCATTGATTTCATACGGATGATTTGATTTTTGCACTCGGTATAGCTTATATGTGCTTGCTGTGCATTGATATGTGTTTTGTGCACGCAGTTGCATAAGATTTTGATTTATACACCTTGGTATACTCGGTGTTGCTTTTGATGCGTTCGAGTTATTGATTGTATTTCGTGCATTTGATGCACCCGATGTTATTTCATGCACAATAGGTGCACCAGATATTGTTGTCATGCACACCGTTGCAGTGGACAGATGCTTTCGTGCACACCCGTTGCACGTAGTTTTGGGTTTTTGTGCATATTGTGGCACCTGTATTTGGATTTGGTTTCCATGCGCACCAGATGCATGTGATTTTTGGATACGCCTTTAGGGATGATTTTTGCTTTTGAGCACTTTGTTTTCATGTTGAGCATTATATTGTGTATTAGCCAACATGACTGATCTGAGGACAGTACCTGAGTACTTTGCATGCATTAATATACTATCAAAATGGTTTTCAAAAGGAGCTATAGTCTCGCTATTTCCAACGCGTCCGTGAGCGACACGAACGTTTATAAGGAACACCTTTTGGGATATTTTGGAAATGACGGAACGTGTATTTAAGAAAACATATATGGACATATATTATTATTTTAAAATGAGCGTCCGTCAGTTATGCCGTGAGGTACGCATTTCCGCGGAGGTTTAGAAAAGATTTTGCATGTATTTCATTCAGATTTTGGAGTTTTCAAAGATGCGTACTATACACATATTATAGTATTTGACTTGTGTATATTGGATTTCAGTAGTGGATTTCGAGATCTGTATCTCCATTATAACTCCGAGGATATGCGTGCAAATTAGGTGATTTGCGTAACGCTTGACGGAGTTCGATTTTGAGCTTTGCACTCGTTTTCATGCGCACTTGACGCGCGATGTTATTTCTGCGTTTTCCATGATTTCGGAGCCCCGTTGTTTTGAGCCGATTATAGAAATGTTTTAGATTTTGGGGGTTTAAATTTAAATTCGGGGACCGAATTTCTTTAAGGGGGGAAGATTGTAACACTTCAGAAATATAAAATATTATTTTTGGGAATTTTTATAATTAAATAATATTATATTGAATATTTTAATATTTCAGTATAATTAAATACCGATAAATTAGGAATTTTTTTGGAAAATTAGGGAAAATACTAAAAGAGGTTTTTTTTATGGAATTATTCCATTTTTAATGTTTCTATGATTAATTATATACTAATTTAGCGCTAATCGCGATTAAAAATCGCTAATCGCGCTTTAAGCGTATTTGGGCAAAACATGCACCGTATCTTTTTCTACACTTGTTACATATTTTCCCATGGCTTCCTACATGTTTTTTTTTATCATGGTTGATGAATTATTTGAGAGGGGAAAAGAAAAGAAACGAAAAAAAGATAAGATTTGAATAATAGAGGTATGGTTGAGAGAGAGAAGGGGGGGGGGGGTTTACTTTGACCAAGCCATTCTCTCCTCCATCATTCTCCTTCATTTTTCCCTTCCTTCTTCAGCCCAAGGGAGCGCTCTCTCCTCCTCCATCTTCAACCCCCTCAAATCACCTCAATAAACACCTCAAAACCCCATCTCCTTTTCATCAAAAATGTTCACAAGCTCAAGGGAAGCACATTGGACCAAGAAAGCAAGGATTTTGGCCACTTGGGGCAACTCAAGAATTTTCTTGAGTTGCCAAATAAGGAAATTTCTAAACCATAAGCTTAGTGTTTCCATTACTTATACCCCCATGTTAGATTTGAATCGATATCGAGTGGTTTTGTGGACTTAAGAAAAACCTAGTTAGGGTTAACGGGAATTGAGAGTGGTGATGGGTAATTAAGCTCAGTAGAGGCCACACAAACCCCCTAGTGTTAGAATTAAGACTCAAACTAGAGACTAAAAACCCGGAATACGGATTTAGAAACCGATATCGGAAGAATTGTGAATTCTGTGGATGTAAAATGGAATCTGCTAACACCCGGAGCCTCTAAAAATAATTTTGCAATTACTAGGAGTCGTGCAGGCACCTAGGAAGCTAGCACTGAAACCCTAGCGCCATACCCCAACAAAAGGCCGCAGATTTATCCATTATGGCCGCAATTTGCGGCCAGAGCAGGGAAATAGGGTCCCAGATTTGGTCCATGGCTCCTTTTGCACTAAAATAGACCCCTCCTATATGCAGAATTGGCTAATTGTCACCTGGGGAAAATCTGGGAGCATTTTGGTGTGTTTTAGGCTATATTTTCCGTATTTTAAAATGCACTTTCTTGATATTTGGATTTGTATTTTGTTGTCGGATGTTTGTACATCGACAACAGGGGTTGTTTGATTGTTTTGCACGTATAGGCCATAGGTTCTAACCTATGAGCACACCGTGCGCCATATCGGTTTTCCGGACTCAATTTTAATACGTATTGCGACTGTTGATTATTGTAGGTACCTTCGCATGGATTCTGATGCGACGGAGCGTGGCGTCATCGATTTCGGCGAGCGAAGACTAGGTGAGTGGTTCTATATCCACGGGAAAAGTCGGGTGGATGGCGTATAGCACCCCCGCAATGTATTGATGGAAAAATGATTATAGAATATGGTTAGGAAACCTAGATTAGGAAGCTAGGGTTACAATAAGGATAGCTACGAAACCATATTGAAACTAAGGATAGTTAGAAATGAGATAATACGGCTATTATGTTATGACGGGATTCGGGGACGATGTTTGCTGATATTGCCGTTAAGGGTACTGTAGGACTAGATAGTCGATGTAGATACGTCATCTGAACCATACCTTTTTCTAAAACAAAGAGTCGTATGTATCTTTTAAATATATATCTTGAGGGATATTATGGATTTCCAAATGATATCTTTTTCTTAAAAACACCGTAACCCCTATTTGCAAAACTACAATTCACTTCTTTAAAAATCGGATTGTATGGTTCGGGTGTGTATGTTAGATTAGATACTTATACTTAGTAAGAGATAGAATGTTTATGTAGATTCGATTTGATGTGTGATATAAATACGATGAAAGAATATAAGGCGGGTATGATGATATGATGATATGTTGGTATACGGATGCGAGTCGATCGAGATGATTTGTACCCTGCCGGTCCCCTGATATGAGATTATTGCGGATGTGACCTAGGATATAGGTAAATAGATATATTTACATATATATAATGTTGTGAATCATGGATGATAGGCCGTACGTGATATTAGGCCGTACCCTCATGTGTCTTATAGGATGATAGGATCCCTATTAGCTTAATGCCGCCGTACGATGATTTTCCGTGCGTGACGAGTTGATTTGATGATTGATCCTTATGCTTGACCAGAGGTTGCCGTACGATGGATTATACCGTACGCGAGGTTGTGAGGCTAGATGCTGATTGATAGATTCCCCGACTCGGTCATATTAGATACGTATACCCGTCAGCATTTGCCTATGATTTACCTTATGCTGCATTCATATTATTTCCATTGCATCGCTTATACCTGTGCTAGTACACTTGCACCATTATCGATGATGCGTATGTTACACGTACACATATTTTCCAGTTCACACACTTCACCATCGATAATTTCCATGTCACTACACAGTAGGGTTGTTGCATCATGACATATACATATTGTACCTACATAGATAACTGATTTTATCCGATAAAATTGGGAACCGCATGTTATACTTTAAAAACTGGAATCATTTTAAAAGAGCGGTTTTCCCCTTAATATGTCATAACACTTCCATGTTGCATGATACACGGATATGCTCACATTTCTTTTTATATGTCGCAAACATCATGCTCTATTATTTTACGTATTGAGATATGCTGTTTTCATGAGATTTCTGAATTTGAGAACCGTGGATATTTCAAAAGAGATTATGTGTTGTTTTAAAAACCCGGTTTCTCTTGATATGATATTTCAGTGCGTCCACCATGTGTTTTCTCGGTTGTGAGAGCGACATGCGAAACCCGATTCGAGGAGGCGGATGAGGCCGATTGCGGGTACATGGGGGACCCGGTATGGTACCCTGGGGCAAGAAAGGGATGCTGTGTATACAGACGGTGAGCCTAGCAGAGGGACTACTACCTACCGGTGATAGTATTTGGGCTCGGCGGATATCCGGAGGATACCGACCGGAGTCAAGAGATGATATGGGCCGATCCGGACTGACGAAGCCCGTGGGCCGATCCGGACTGACGGAGCCCGATATATGAGGATTTACGTGCGATGCTGGGTACGGTTTTCATGATGTTTTCGAGTGTCGATGCTAGGTACTCAGGTTCCATGATTTTGATGTGTCGGGAGGGACACCGTTGATATATATCCTCATACTTTCATGCACACTCCTTTATGATATTTACGTGCATACAGACATTGATTATATGGGTGGACGAGATCCACATGCATACATACCTTGATTTTGGTTGGACGAGATCCATATACATGCATTGACTATTACTGTTGGATGTTATCCGCATGCATATAGGTATTGACTACCTTGTTGGCACATATACAGACCCGGCCACCCTAGATATTATAGTATTACCTTTATGATATAGTTGACCTAGGAGTCGTTGTTTATTCGATTTCTATCTGTTGATATTTTTCCACTCACGAGTTGGCAACTCACTCCCGTTGTGCCACAGTTCTTGCAGATTGACCGCTTGGATCAGTAGCGGCTTCGCTGGCACACAGTTGCATTCGGGTGTTTTGCATTGGTAGGTGGGACACTTGTATCGTACCCGCTCTTGTATCTATATTCTTATTGTATCTATTTAACTCCATCAATCAAAAGTTATAAATTGTATAAGTGATGAGACTTAGTATGACTTGTAGTTGCGAGATTTGAGCGATGGGTTTTATATTCACTTTTGAGGTTATGTCTTGCTCATTTCTTTATCTCTTGTGGTGAACTTCGTCGTTGGGCGTCGTATACTTATTTATACTGTATTGCGTGGTTGTGATCCGCCGTTTGGCGAAGAGCTAGCTCCCGCTTAGGGATGCCGTTATCCTTATTATGTACTTGTGGTTTTGGATCAAAATATATAAAGGAGGTGCTGCCAAAATTTCTAAAAGACGAAACATGTTTTCACACTAGTAAATTTCACTTGCATAATTCTTGTTTCTTTTCTATGCATTAAGAGAACTTGATTTCATTATACCTTTATTTCAAAACCTCACCTCCTTTATTTTTCTTAAAAGATTTAGATTTCTGGGTTTCAGCTTACTTGAATTCCGTTATGCCTTTAGACGTTGCGTGATTCAAGTGCTGGTCACGAGCTAATATTTCGGGTCGTGAAAATAGGGCTCCTAGGATTAAGAGAGGGTACACCTATTACGCTTATTGGATAATCTACTTTTAAACCATAGGCTGGTGCTGAAAGGTAGGGAAGGAAGAAAACCAATTAGCCTAAGTGTGGTGTACAAAGGGTAAAAAGTAAAGACAAATAAAGGGATTAGAAAGAGGGTAAAGTAAAATGTGACTGCTATCATTCACGACGAAACCGCGTATATCATCGCCACTCCTACTTCACTTTTGCATTTCTCCTGAACATTCCGTATCACTACGAAGATCCACATTTATTGGATAAGCCATCGTATAGTTACATACGAACTCGAAGGAACTTATTCCAGTTTCTGGATGGTTTCTGGTTCAGGAAAAATAGAATAAGGATTATTCAGTTGTCTTTTCCTTTTACCTTCTCTTAGGTTGCGAGGGATCTTAGGATTAGGAGGGTACACCTATTACGCTTATTGGATAGTCTTCTTCCAAACTTTAAGCTAGTGCCAAAAGGTAGGGAAGGAAGAAAACCATTTTGGCTAAGTACGGTGTACAGAAGATAATAAGTAAAGACAAATAAAGGGATTGGAGAGATGGTAAGGAAATATACGGTTACGGTCATGAATCTGGATAATGGAAGAGGCATTACTAGGAATACCCGGATACCCCTTCGAAACATTTTCATGTTTCAGTTTCACTGTGCATTGTTAATTGAAAACTGATTTCTCAATTAGATCCTTACTCCAGGGTATGTATTTACCAGGTTTGATTCTCACACCTGTATGGTTTTACGGATGATGAGTGGGAGTAAATTATTGGGAATTAGGTGATTATATTCTCATTATATCGGAATTCGTTGTAATTGGTGATATTTGAGGAAATCGCCTGGGGTTTTGCCTGACGGTAAATATTTGGTTTTGAATATCCGTTGTTATGCACCAATTTCAAACTGATATATCTGTACGTTTATTTTATAAAGTGAGATATAACCATTATGTCCATGACATTTACCTATATCATTTGATGATTGGGTAAGGAGTATTAAACAGCGGTGTAATTCTTCTTAACCATAGTACAGTTTTCAACCTACGACGTACAGGGTTTGAGTTATTCAACTTAAGAGACTTATACAAAGTATTGTATGTTGTCCAGTGTCCATTAGGATAAAGGGGTTGGTGCTTGTACTATATTCTATTTACTTGTGACTTCTTCAGTTTTAGACAAGTATTTCGTAGAAATACAAGGTCTAAGTTTTGAGAAGTTATAGGTACAAGAATAAAGTAGAGAACCATGTATTGCAAGTATCAGGATTCTTCAAGATGATCGAAGATGTAGATACTAGTGTTTGGTATTCAGTTGATAGTAATGGTTTTGAGAACTTGCTTCTCTTTCAGGTTACTCATATCTGGATGCACTCCTAGTTGAGTAATGCTGATCGGCCTCTCTTCATTTAGTTGACATGCACTGAAGACAGCTGCATGATTTGAATCTGTTTCCAATTAAATTAGTGCCTATGTTTCTATATTGTATATAGAATAGTTCATATCTTAACGATGTTAAGGTGTATGGAGTTGTCCGGCTTATGCTTAAAACTAAACTCTGGACATACTCAAGGTACGTTTCAGTAATGGCAGTTTGTGGGTTATCCCGGCCTATGACGAGGGGTAACTTTCTACCATCTGGAAGATCAATAGTGATATTGTTCTTGACTCGCCGCAGTTTTAATAAAATGGACTTTTTCAGAAAAAAGCAGTGGGAGTATGGTAGAAACGGAAGTTATTCCAGAACCACAAACAATTATTGAAAATTTAATAAAACCTAAAAATTCAATCGGGTTTGACATTCCATTGGCCACTCCGCAGATATGCTGGGTAACCTTAGGCGCCCGAGAGGTACTTCGGTATCCTCAAAGACGGTAACATGGAGGTTCTTGTTTACCCAGACTTGCCATTACTGCTGTTCTAGAATATAAGACCCAGCAGGAGAATGCGTATAGCGTAGTTCTAACATAGCTTTAGAAGTACACGTGTATATGAGTCTGCCAGAGGATTGTTGTAGTCAGTAGGAGCAGTGGAAACATAGTAGACAAGTAGCTTATGTCTATTAATAGACTAAAGCAAGCATAGTGGAGATAGATCATCTACTTTTGGTGTGACAGTCATAGGCTTTGACTTCATCAGAATAGGAGATGGATCTGTTAAGAAGGTAGTAGGGTGTGATGTCCTAGTATTTGGATGACATGCACTTTGTAGTAAGTGAAATTCCTACACTACGATCGGTTATACTGTGGTTGTCACACAGTGGTTTCTCCACATAGAATATGGATATTATATCAGGCATTCTGATTACTGGATCTATAGTTTTAGATCTAGATTTGGTTAGTTTCCCAATTTGGGTATTTTGACACTATTCTAAAGGTGTTTTAGAATGGACGACTCCTGGCATGGTGGTGTACCTGCGAGTGATGGAGTCACCCTCTCTAAAGGTGTTTTATAGACTAAAGTGAAGAGGGATGTGCATGATAGACATATCACTTGCTTAGGCAATTGAGTCAATCATGAGATGCCAAGTACCACACCAGATGTTGTTTTTGCACTAGTTGCAATAAGTTTATATATTAATCCAATCCTGGAGAAACGTTCGGAAGCAGTTTATGAACATAAGTGGATGTTCTAGGGATTTGATAACGGTAGCCTTCTTCGGGAGACGGTTATCATTCCAGGCTTCCAAGGTGACCTGGATGACAGAGTGACTGTCAGAGTTATAGTTTTCCCTCTTAACGAGGGGCAGTAGTTTGGACAGGCTGTACAAGCGGATATTGAGGGAGGCATGACGCAGGATACTGATTAAATTCAATGGACGATATAGTCTAAGAAGTTTTCTGGATTTGGAGTTCATTTGTGAACTGGTTCGCATCAGATATCCAGATATATTCTAAGACAGGTATTGCTCATTTCGGGTGATGGTTTTCTCCACGAACTTGAGATAAAGAGAGACATAGAAAGAAACATTGGAGCGGATCCACTCACTGAGGCTATTTCTCAAACGCAATAGTTTTAAAAACGAGCTTTGTGAAACTGATTAGTAGAGAAGTTGGGTGTTCGGTATCACACGGGCTGCGAGTATGCGACACTGCAATAATTAGCCTTAAGTGAAAGTGGGATATTGTTGGCTATAGTGCCCTCAAGTCAATTATTAGATCGCAAGCACGTGATTGCAATGATCAAAGCTTAGGTCTCCGTTTCGGGTCCAAAACGTCGGTTTTTAAGGGCAGAGGGTGCCAAACCTGGACCTATACCGGTAGAACAATCTTACTCGAGATGATAGTATGCTATCTGGTTTGTCTTTATCATCATATACATGCTTCAGGTGACATTACAGATCACTATTACATGTTGATAGAGCCCATAGAATTCTTGCTTGACTACCAGCAGTATGATGGCGACCATATACGTGGGAGCTGGGTGGTCTATAAGCACATCCTTAAAATGTCCCTAGTCGTAGGAGTTTCGAGACTGGGCATTGATACTCCAAGAGTAGACTAGTGTATAAGGATCGAGACCCCGACGAGGGGAGGTGGCCGGTCTCATAAGCCATTGGTGTTAGTTGGTTCACCTAAGATATATACAGGTGCTCATTGGGTTATGAGTACCCCGAACGGACTCGCCGAGAACCTGCTAGTTGGTATTATACTTACTGTTAGATTGTAGTTCCCTAGTGACATGTGTACAGGTTAGTCTATCGACCTGAGATCTTCATTTGTCTCGTGTGAGTTCCGACCGTGCTTTGATTACTACCCTACCACGGCTCAAAGGAGTCGTGCAAACAGGTTTTAGTTGGGTGTAGTCCCGAGCCACATAGAGGCAGTGAGCGGATCGTCAGGGGATTCGTCTCTCCCGGTATTGGGGGTTGATGTCGCGGTGTGCACGGGAGGTCATCACCAGAAATCCTTGGCCAAGGTATTCGTGAATTACTGATTCGGATCAGTAGTTTCTCAGGTGGTGATGGGCTTCATATCGAAACTAAATGTCGTGTTATTAGGGGTCTGACTTTATCCACCCTCTAGACTCAATATGCGATACATATGGACGAAGGGATCAGATTGTACGGATATTGTCACTGTCAGGCTCAGTAGGGGTTTCAGGATGAGTTTGCTCGTCAGCCTCCCTTGCTCTCAATACCTGGGTAGTCATTACGTACAGCTAGTGCCACTGACATGCTTGTGGTTAAACCCACTGCCAGCGTATCGACATGTTTTTAGAGTCCCACACAGAGAGTTTTCCTGCTTCGGGCGAAACGTTGTAGAGGCCGTATGGTTTTATGTCAGGATTTGATTACATACGTATACTTATGCACAGATGATGTTTGGACGGATAATACTAGTGGGTTTTGGTTTAAACCGGATCCTATTATTATATTGTTGGATTATTTTTGTCTCTTTGTATTCATATTCTTCGGAATACGGATGCGGGTATATATATATGGTTGAGGGATATTCTTTTAATTTATTACAAGATTACTTTTAGAAGATTACACCTCATCATGGTTTAGACCTTTTTGGATTAAAAGGTTATTGAGGTGTATGATGAGGTGTTTATTGCATTTTTGTGGCATGGCTAATTAGTGACCCATGGTTACTATTCTAGCATGCTTAGGCTTTTTGTTTGTTGTGAGAATTTTGTTGACTTGAGATATTTTAGTTGACTCTAGATATTTTTGGATGGCTCCATTTATTAATTCTCACAACACACAAAAATTCATTCAAGTGATTATTTTTCTCTCTCCTTCAACACTCTCATCCTCATGGCATCTTCTTCTTCCTCTAGCTCCACCCAAGCCCTTTCATGAGTTAAGAATCCTTGGGTGTCTTGAGACAAATTAATCCTTCATCACTCTCTAATTCATCTACGGTATTTAGAGTAGCGATCTAGATGCCCTAGCCGCCTCGGATATGAGGTTGGAGCTCATTGCATAGACTCTCGGGTGGATCAACTTTGATGGAGGGAGACCGGAGATCAAGCTTGATCAAGGAAGCCCCTAGGAGCTTGGGATGATGGTTGAAGAACGAAGGACACGGATCTATTTGGTATAACCATTCTAACTCCTTTGCATGTTTTGTTAGCTAGGGCTTATAGGTAGATCCGGGTAATTGGTTATGGCAGCGCCAAGTTTTATAAATTTTTGTTCCACATTCTCATGGATTGATGGCCGGGGCGCTTCCATAACCCATCACGGATATGGGCAAGCTGTCCTCATGTGGAAGTGAACTCGAACTGTACTCTGCTGTCGCATAAGATCTACCAATTTATAGACGACTGCCTCTGAACTGCGCTCAAATGGAACAAATTACTTCCGGGCCTCCGACTCAAAGCATCAGCTACAACATTCGCCTTGCCCGGGTGATAACGGATTTCATAATTATAGTCCTTTACAAGCTCCATCCAATGGCGCTGTCTCAAATTCAGATCCCGCTGCTGGAAGATGTACTTCAGGCTTTTGTGGTCTGTAAAGATCTGACACGACTCGCCGTATAAGTAACGTCTCCAAATCTTGAGCGCAAAGACCAGCGCGGCCATCTCTTGATCGTTGGTGGGATAGTTCTGCTCGTTCTTCTTCAACTGCCGAGAAGCGTAAGCGATGACTCTGCTGTGCTGCATCAACACTCAACCTAGACCCACTCAAGAAGCATCACAATAAACAACATAACCGCCTGAGCCTGAAGGTAATGATAAAACCGGTGTAGTCATCAAACGAGTCTTCAACTATTGAAAACTCTGCTCACATGCCTTGGTCCAAAGAAATAGAACTCCCTTCCGAGTCAGCCCGGTCAGTGATGCCGCGATACGAGAGAAATCATGTACAAAACAACGGTAGTAACCGACTAAGCCAAAGAACCTGCAAACCTCTGTCACTAAAATAGGTCTGGGCCAATACTGTATGGCCTCAATCTTCTTTGGGTCCACTCGTATACCATCTCTCGTAACCACATGACCCAAGAAGTCAACAATATCAAGCTAGAAAGCACACTTCGAGAATTTGGCAAACAGCCAGCGCTCTCTCAATGTCTGTAATGTAATCCTCAAATGCTGCTCATGCTCTTCTCGACTCTTGGAATACAACAGAATTTCATCAATGAATATGTAACATTTCAGAAAATATAAAATATAATTATTGAAAATGTGAGTAATGTTTAATTATTTGTGTGATATGTGAGCATGGATTTAATTTTCTTTGGCCTAAATTTCTTTTGTGCTGGCCATTGCAAATTTCGAATGGGCAGTGGGCTTTTTGATGAGGTGGCTTGGAGTGGGTGAGTCATTAGTTTTGCATTGAATGTTTTTTGTTGGGCTTAGGATATTTAGTTGTGATATTTTAGAAAAGATATTTTGTGCAAGTGGGGGGGAGGGGGCTGTTGATTTGGGGAATGGTGTGCTGGCCATTCTTTGTATGATGGTTTTATAGTTGTGTGGTTTTAATTAATCCAAAAAAAAATTCCCTCACCACTACAACATACTTACAAATCCCCAGAGAAGAAAAAAATGGCCGAGCACTATTTGGCCGAGCACTAATATGGCCGAGCCCTTTTTGTAGAAGCCAATTTTTTCATGCTTCACTCTTCTTGATTTCTATTGGCAACTTCAATTTACCTCCACCCAAATACTTTGGTGCCTTGAGACAAAGTATCCTACACTCTCTCTACTTCTTCCTTGGACATCTCGGCTAGAAAACTTGATGTTCGAGTTGCCTCGGTTTTGAGGCGGGATCCCGTATTAAGAATCCTTGACGTGCGTCCTCTTTGATAAGCTTGACCGGAGAGCGAACTTCGTCGAGGCAGCCGCAGCATGCTAAGGACTGAGATTGAAGACTGAAGGACACGGATCGATCGGTATAATTTCTTAAATAACTTTTATAGTTTACTAGTATAGGGTTATTGGTACGTTGGGGTTTTAGGCTGGCGGTTTTCTTGAATAGTGACCCTAGTTAGGATTTTAGCTATGTTTTCCGGTATTGGGATTCTTGGTTTTTGAGACTTGATATGGTATTTGGTCGTTGGATATTTGTACGTCAACGACAAGGTTTGCTTGATTGTTTTGCATGTGTAGGCTATAGGTTCTAACTTATGAGCATACCGTGTGCCGTATTTGGATTTCGGAACTTGATGTTAATAACTTTGCAATTTCATATTGATTGTAGGTACATTCGTGTGGATTCCGAGACGACGAAGCACATCGACTATGGCTAAGCGAGGATTTTGGCAGGTGAGTAGATTTATATCTACGGGGGAAGTCGGGTGGATGGCGTATAGCACCCCGCAAATTTATGAATGGAGACCGATATATATATATATATATATATACATAGAATACAGTAGGAGAATCCTACACTAGAAAACTATTGATGTGTTTAAAAGACAGTTAGATGTGATATTAATGATTTAGTATATATGTCGAGATATGAGATGAAAGTTAGGGACATAACCCTTTGACATGCTATGATAGCAATGATGTCTTAAATGATATAAGGATATGAAAAGTGAATGTGAATCACAATATATAGGTATGTAGTTGCACGAGTTTAAGTATGAGTTTTAGATTAGCGTGACATGAGATTCATATGAATGGATGTTTATGTAAAATGACTTGATGTGAAAGATTGATGCGATGGAAAGAGTATACGACGAAATATGATGACTTGGTTGATATGTCGTTGTATGGATGCGAGTCAATAAGAAATAGTTGATACCTTGCCGGTCCCTTGATACGGGATTTATGCGGATGTGACCTGAGAGATAGATATACTTATATGGATAATGATTGCATAATAAGTTATATACCATACGAGACTTACATCCGTACCCCCATTGTTGTATAAGTTGATAGAATCCCTATTTGTTTAATACCGCCGTACGATGGGTTACCGTACGCGATGAGTTTTACCTATTGATTTATCCAAACACTTTATTAGAGGATGCCGTACGATGGATTGTACCGTACGTGATGTTGTGAGGCTGGATGCCGAATGATAGATTCACCGACTAAGTCATATTATATACGTATACCTTATAGCATTTAGTTCACGATGTGCATTATGCTACATTCATGTTATTCTCATTGCATTTCATATACCTGTGCTAGTACACCTACACCATTATCGATGATGCGTATGTTACACTTACAAAGATTGCCGGCTCACACACTTCATCATCGATAATTGCTATGTCACTTACACAGTAGAATTGCTGCATCATGCTATGATATATTGCCATGTTCACATCACTATGTTAGGTTGCATGATATACCGGTTATGCTCACACCATTATGATATGTCGCATGATATACTTGCCATGTTCACATCACTGTTCTATGTTGCATGATTTACTTGCTATGACTACATCACTATGCTATGTTCCATGATTTACTTGCTATGATCACATCACCGTTCCATGTTGCATGATATACGAATATGCTTACATTCTTGTCACGGCCCGAAAGTGTGGAACGTGACTAGCACTTAGATTACGAGACGTCTAAAGGCGTAACGTAACCTAAGTCAGCCCAAGCCCAGAAAAATCTAAACCAAAATCAAAGGAGAGTGAAGGAAAACCTTACATAAAAGCAATTTTTTGTTAAATCAATCAAGTTGCATAGAATCCCCCTTTTTTTTTTAAAACATCAAAAATTTCCGAAAATTTCGGCAGAGTCTCTGCTGTATTTTCTATCCCCCAAAATGGTTACAATAAGATATATATAACCTGTAATCATAAATGGCATCCCCAAACGGGAGCTAGCTCTTCGCCCAAGGCGGATCACAACCACATGCAATATATAAGTAATATCAAGAAAAAGAGCATAAAAGAAATGCAAAATACCATAAAACACACGTCGGCTCAAGTGAGCTCGACCCAAAAGAATCCACATATATACAAATCTCTCAGTCTCATCACTAGGTCGCATATACAAATAGAAAGTGGTAGATGGAGAATACTAGATACAATGATAGAGCAAAAAGAAATAAAGGGTGCTCGCAACCCACCTACGGGCGATGTCGCGAGTCTTAGCAAAAGGAGCTGATGATAAGATAGCCCGCCGCTATAAGGATGACGGGTCCGACCTGCAAGACACTGTGGCACAACGGGGGTGAGTTGCCAACTCGTGAGTAGAATATAACATCTAGTAAGGCAATCGTAAGAATGCACGCAATGCGTCACAACATGTATGTCCATATGTGATATAATATCTCTAGTATGCATGCACATGTATGCAATGTCATTACTAAATCTTTAAGTGTTTTAAATGCTAAGAGTACTGCATTCTTAACTTTAGAAAATGAATATCTGTATAATAGCTAAGTACCATCAAGAAATCATCTGAAAACCCGTATCAAGCATCGACACCAAATATGAAATCATATCTGTCTCAATATCTCACTGTAACAATGTCTCAAATATCGGGCTCCATCAGTCCGGATCGGCCCATATCATCAAATCTCACGACAACGGTCGGTATCCTCCAGATATCCGCCGCGCCAGACATCACCGGTAGGTAGTCTTCCCCTGCCAGGCTCATCGTCTACAACTCGATCTTCTTGCCCCGGGGTACCATACCGGGCCCACCATGTACCCAAGACGGTTCATCCACTCCTCGAATCGGGTCTCGAAATCCAACAGAAAACATGAAAACTCATGGTGGACGACACATACATCACGAGAAAACCGCAACTTTGTTTTAAAAATGATAAATATAAGCTTTTTTTAAAGTCTTGCGGTTTTCCCAAAAAATCCAGAAATCGCAGCAATACTGAAATCCTCAAGAAAATCATAATGTCCATCATGTTGTATATGATAAATGTCTATGATATCAAGGTATGCGATGTGAATTGTGGCTAGAAATCTATGTAAGAATGATGATGATGCGAGGTATATACATGCTATGCAAATTCATATATCATGTACGATGCAAGTGGCGAACTGAGCTAAACAGGTTCTATAGTGCACGTGGCATGGCAATTACCAAAGGCGTGTGTGTCACATGAATAGTGCGCGTGCAACAGATGCCAATGGTAATGGTGTTCGTGTCCTACGAAGTGATATCGCATAGTGTATATGAATGTCCATGCAATCTAGTATACTATTAACTATAAGGGTATGCATTGTAATGAAGAGGTAAGCTAACTAGCAATACAAGTCTTGCAAGAAATAAGGTAATTCTAACTAGGGGGTGCCTCGCGCCATCGAGACGATTCCCCCATAGATGAATATATCTACTCACCTGAATGCCTCGCTAATCCGATCCGACCACCGCCTTGCCTTTACTCGCCGTGTCCGATGTTTCCCCGACCGATCCTATATTTGCTCAACACCAAGCATAAGATTACATATCCTAAAACGATGCAAGTCACAATATACAAATATCGACGCTCTCGAATTAAACATAACGTGCACTCGGTGCGCGGGAAAACACACGAAAATCGCTAAATCTTAACTAGAATCGTCATTTCGGGGAAATCGACAAAACTAAAACCCGGCTAGACAAAACCCTGCATTCACGCACTCTAATAGTCGTATACGAAGCTAATTATATCGCTAATATAACGCAATTAGATCGCATCCTAATTTTTATAAAAATCTAGTAAGCAATTTCATACCGATTCGACGCAAATATCGAAATTTTATCGATCTAGCGAGCGTAACATCGCACAATTAACCATTCTAACTAATTAGATAAACAAACCCTAGCTTAACTCCATCAACCATGCTACAAACCCTAATTTGGAATCAAATCCCTCTCTTGATTTTCATGAACAAGTAATTACAACTAAATTAATACTTCAAAATTCAATTTTAGCACATTTAAACTACAAGTTAACAAACTAGTTTAGAAATTTCACCTCACAAATTGAACCCTAGTTTGCTCAAGCCACCAAAGATGCCTCCTTTCTTCAAGTTTTGGACTAAATTGGTTTGGGGAGAGAGTGGATTAGGGTTGTGGTTTGAATTTATGAAGAAAATGGAGAATTTTTATGGATTTTTCTTGATTTTTCATGATTTTTGAAGCAAGAATTGAGGTGAAAAGAGGGGGAGCTGCAGCAGCTAGGCTCCGCCAGGAGCAAGGGAGGGAGGTTGTGGGATTTTTGTGGAAGTTTCTAGGTAAAAAAAAACCCTTTATGTTCTCATTTAATGCTTTTCACATCAACTTTTTACAAAAAAACCCTATTTTACATCATTTTTTCACTAAATTTCCAACCATAAAACAAAAATCTTATAAAGTTATGATACAATTTATTAACACTCTATTTTAGCTTATAAAGATTCCTAATTATGAAATTTACCTAATTAAATTTGTATTTATCACTAATTTAATGTATTTTTAAAAGCTTAAAATAATAATAAAATAATTAATTATGAAAAAAAAATTATTTAACTAGAAAATTTTAAGTGACATTTTAGTGACAAAATTATAGTAATATCTTATCTAAATTTTGTATAATTAGGTCTACAATGAAAAATACCTATTTTGACTTTTTACGGAAAAAGCCGAAAAATTAGCCGATTACCGAAAAACTGCCTAAACGGTTTTCGAAGTGTTACAATCTTCCCCCCTTAAAGAAATTCGGTCCCCGAATTTAGAATTTAACTACGCGTACCTTCAAAAATACGGGGATATCTCTTCCTCATCTCGACCTCGGTCTCCCTGGTGACCTCCTCGCTGTTCGGGCCACGTCAGAGGACCTTGACGGACAGTATAACCTTCGACCTCAATTTCTTCACCTGCCGATCCAGAATGACCACCGGCTGCTCAGTGAAAGAAAGATCATGCTCTAGCTGGATCGTTTGGTGCTGAATCACCTGGGAAGGATCATGAAGGTACTTGCGGAGCATCGAGACATGGAATACGGGGTGAACATCGGGGAAGCTGGGCGGAAGAGCTAACCGATAAGTGACTGGACCAACACGCTCTAGGATCTCAAAAGGACCAACATATCTAGGACTCAGCTTCCCTTTCCGCCCAAATCTCATTACACCTTTCATCGGAGAGACCTTCAGGAAAACATGATCGCCAACAGCGAACTCGAGTCGGCGACGGCGCCTGTCAGCATATGATTTCTGCCTGCTCTGTGCCGCTCTCATCCTGTCCCGAATTAGCTGTATCTTCTCGGTCGTCTCCTGTACAATCTGCGGCCCCAAAACACTGCTCTCCCTGAGCTCTGTCCAACATACAGGCGATCGACATCTCCTCCTATATAAAGCCTCAAAAGGTGCCATCTGAATCGTCTCCTGGAAGCTATTGTTGTAGGAAAACTCGATCAAAGGCAAATGACGATCCCAGCTACCACAGAAATCTAAAATACAAGCTCTGAGCATGTCCTCAAGAGTCTGAATAGTACGCTCCGACTGACCGTCAGTCTGCGGATGAAAGGCTGTGCTAAAACTCAATCGGGTGCCCAATGCTTCCTGAAGTTTCTGCCACGATCGGCTGGTAAACTGGGTGCCCCGGTTGGACACGATGCAAGTCGGAACGCCATGCAGTCGCACTATCTCATCAATAAAAACCTGGGCGTACTGAGAAAATCCAAAAGTGGTCTTCACTGGCAGAAAGTGAGCCGCTTTCGTCAGTCGATCCACAATCACCCAAATAGAGTCATACCCTCGACTGGTCCTGGGTAGACCCACAATGAAGTCCATGGAGACCTGCTCCCACTTCCACTCAGGGATGGGCAAAGGCTGTAACTCGCCAGCTGGCCTCTGGTGCTCGGCCTTGACTTGCTGACAAGTCAGGCATCTCGACACAAAGTCTGTAATATCTTTCTTCATCCCGTACCACCAGTAAACCTCTCTCAAATCACGGTACATCTTGGTGGAACCTGGGTGAACACTGTATACTGATCTATGTGCCTCCTCAAGAATATCACGCCTCAGTCCCTCTGAATCTGGCACGCACAGTCGAGTCCCAAATCGAAGTATCCCCTGATCATCAATCACGAACTCAGAAACTCTGCCCTGCCGAATCTGCTCAATAATCTCTAAAATACGGGCATCGCCGGACTGTGCCTCGCGGATACGGTCAAGTAACTGTGGGCGTGCTCTGAAATGGGCCAGCTGTCCCCCTGTAGGAGTAAACTCGAACTGCACTCTGCTATCACATAACACCTGCCAATCCGCCGTCGACTGCATCTGCACTGCGCTCAAACAAGATAAGCTACCTCCGGGCCTTCTACTCAAAGCATCTGCCACCACATTCGCCTTGCCCGGATGGTATGGAATCTCGCAGTCATAATCCTTCACCAACTCCATCCAACGGTGCTGTCTCAGGTTCAGATCTCGCTGCTGGAAGATATACTTCAAACTCTTGTGGTCAGTGAATATCTGGCACGACTCACCGTATAGGTAATGTCTCCAGATCTTAAGTGCAAATACCACTGCAGCCATCTCTAAATCATGGGTAGGGTAGTTCTGTTCATGTTTCCTCAGCTGCCGAGAAGCATACGCGATAACTCTGTCGTGCTGCATCAATACACAGCCCAGCCCTACTCGAGAAGCATCACAATATACCACGAACCCGCCTGATCCTGAAGGCAATGCTAACACTGGTGCAGTAGTCAGACGAGTCTTCAACTGCTGGAAACTATCCTCACATGCCTGGGTCCAATCAAAAGGAACCCCCTTCCGGGTCAACCCGGTCAACGGTGCAGCAATGCGGGAGAAATCCTGGACAAAACGTCGATAATAGCCGGCCAGACCTAGAAAACTGCGAACCTCTGTAACTGATACTGGTCTAGGCCAACGCTGAACTACCTCGATCTTCTTCGGGTCCACATAAATACCATCTCTCGTCACCACATGACCCAAGAAGTCGACACTGTCTAGCCAGAATGCGCACTTGGAGAATTTGGCGAACAGCTGATGCTCCCTCAAAGTCTGCAATGTGATACGTAAGTGCTGCTCATGCTCCTCCCGGCTCCGAGAATAAACCAAGATGTCGTCAATGAACACAATAATGAACTGATCGAGATACGGCCTAAATACACGGTTCATAAAATCCATAAATGCTGCTGGGGCATTGGTGAGCCCGAACGACATCACCAAGAACTCATAATGACCATATCGAGTACGGAAAGCGGTCTTCGGAATATCCTTCTTCCGAACCCGCAACTGGTGACAACCTGACCGTAAATCAACCTTCGAGAAGAACCCTGCACCCTGGAGCTGATCGAATAAGTCATCAATGCGGGGTAGGGGATACCTGTTCCGCACAGTAACCCGGTTCAGCTGACGATAATCAATGCATAAGCGCATACTTCCGTCCTTCTTCTCAACAAACAAGACGGGAGCACCCCAAGGTGACACACTCGGTCTGATAAGCCCTTTGTCCAGCAAGTCCTGTAACTGATCCTTTAGCTCTCTCAGCTCTGCCGGGGCCATCCGATAAGGCGGTATAGAGATGGGCCCCGTGCCGGGGATCAAGTAGATGCAGAACTCAATCTCACGCTCTGGTGGCAGACCAGGCAGCTCGTCCGGGAATACATCAGGAAACTCTCTCACAACAGGGACCTGGTCCAACGGAACCTCTGTGGAGCTAGTATCACAAACATAGGCTAAGAATCCCTGACACCCTTTCCTTAAGAGCTGACCAGCGCGAAGAGAAGAAATCAAGCTGGGAAGGGTAGCGCTACGATCTCCCTGAATAACCAGAACCGGCCCACCAGGAAAACTGAATCTGACTGCTTTCTCACGGCAGTCCACGGATGCGTAACAGGTGGCTAGCCAGTCCATACCAAGAAGAACGTCAAAGTCTAGCATATCGAGGAGAATCAAATCAACTGAAGAATCTCTCTCCCCGATACGAACGGAACATGATCGGTACACGAAACGAGCAACAAACGACTCGCCTACCGGTGTAATAACGACAAGCGGCTGATCTAACGGAGAAGACTCTCGGCCCAACCTCGGTGCAAAATACGTGGATATATAGGAATGTGTGGAGCCTGGATCAAATAATACCCGTGCATCAAAAGAACATACTGGCAGAGTACCTGTCACGACGGCATTGGATGCCTGTGCATCCTGAGGAGTCAACGCGAACACTCGGGCCTGTCCACCACTAATAGCTGGCTATCCTCTGCCTCTACCTCGGCCTCGGCCTCTGCCTCTGTCGCCTCGTCCTCTCTGAACCGGACCGCCACGCCCACGGCCTCTAGAAGCATCTGGCTGGCGTGGAGCATCATCAGGAGTAGGAAGTAGAGCTCTCTGAGGAGGTGGTGAGGGTGGTAAGGTCACATGCGGGACTGTCGCCGCGCCCTGACGTCCCATGGTACAGTCTCTGATACGGTGGTACTGACTCCCGCACCGAAAACATCCTGGAGACGACTGCTGGGTTTGTGGATATGAACCAAATAACTGACCTCGTCTCAATCCTCTGCCTCCACCATCTCCCGGAAATAATCTATCACGATGTCTGCCCATCTTCCGCTGAGCTGGCGTATCAGTACGGATCATCTTCGGCCCAGAAACGACCGGAGTCTCAGAAATACGCTCCTCCAAAAGTAAGGTTGCGTCCATCACGGCTGCGTATGTATCAAAGTGCTGGGTGCCAATTGCAAGGAATAGCTGTGTATCAAGCCCTCGCACGAACCTCTTTATTCTCTTCTCTTCTGTGTCTACTAGGTACGGAGCATATCGAGACAACTGGGCAAACTGTATATCATACTCCGACACTGTCATCCCAGGAGTCTTGCGCAAAGACTCAAAACTACGGGCTCGAGCATCTCGGACACTCTCCGGAAGGAAACGGGCAAGAAATGCAGATGTAAACTCATCCCATGTCATAGAAGGTAGACCTGCAGCTCGGCCTCTCTCTACTAAATCGTACCATGTCTGGGCAAGACCCTCTAGACGAAAACTCGCAAACTCCACCAATCTATCATCAGAACACCTCAACGAACGGCAAATCCGAGCCATCCTATCGAGAAATGCCTGTGGGCCCTCTGTCGCATCTGTTCCGGTAAAAGCTGGAGGTCTCAATCTCATGAACTCCTGTAGTGAAACAGGGATAGTCTCCGTAGTAGCAGGAGCGACCATCTGTGCAGCAGGTACAATCGTGGTCTGTGCGGTGGAAGGAACGTCCTCGGATCTCTGTGCCCGGCTGGACTCAACTAAAGATCCCATCATCTGTCGCAACTCTTGCATACCGGCCTCTAATCTGGCAATACGGTCAGGATAAGGTGGATCAGTATGACCCTGAGGGGTAGGCGTATCCTCCCGCTCGATCCTCGCCTCAGATGAGCCCACTCGAATCTCATCCCTAGCGGCAGCCCGCTGAGCTCTCGTAGTATTTGGCGGCATCGAAGCTGGAATAAGAAACATGACTGATAAGAACATTGCAATTGAATCAAGGAATGCAAGGAATCAAGAAAGGAAATACAAGCAATTATGTCCTAAGGTTACTTAGGCGGAGTATCGTATCGTAAGTATGCCGCGGATCATACCCACGCTACGCCACTCTGCTTAAGTCACCTACTCCATCTACCAAGGTCATCCTACACTTAGGAAGGTAAAACCTACGCTCTGATACCAACTTTGTCACGGCCCGAAAGTACGGAACGTGACTGGCACTTAGATTACGAGACGTCTAAAGGCATAACGTAACCTAAGTCAGCCCAAGCCCAGAAAAATCTAAACCAAAATCAAAGGAGAGTGAATGAAAACCTTACATAAAAGCAATTTTTTGTTAAATCAATCAAGTTGCATAGAATCCCCTTTTTTTTTAAAACATCAAAAATTTCCGAAAATTTCGGCAGAGACTCCGCTGTATTTTCTATCCCCCAAAATGGTTACAACAAGATATATATAACCTGTAATCATAAATGGCATCCCCAAGCGGGAGCTAGCTCTTCGCCCAAGGCTGATCACAACCACATGCAATATATAAGTAATATCAAGAAAAAGAGCATAAAAGAAATGCAAAATACCATAAAACACACGTCGGCTCAAGTGAGCTCGACCCAAAAGAAACCACATATATACAAATCTCTCAGTCTCATCACTAGGTCGCATATACAAATAGAAAGTGGTAGATGGAGAATACTAGATACAATGATAGAGCAAAAAGAAATAAAGGGTGCTCGCAACCCACCTACGGGCGATGTCGCGAGTCTTAGCAAAAGGAGCTGATGATAAGATAGCCCGCCGCTATAAGGATGACGGGTCCGACCTGCAAGACACTGTGGCACAACGGGGGTGAGTTGCCAACTCGTGAGTAGAATATAACATCTAGTAAGGCAATCGTAAGAATGCACGCAATGCGTCACAACATGTATGTCCATATCTGATATAATATCTCTAGTATGCATGCACATGTATGCAATGTCATTACTAAATCTTTAAGTGTTTTAAATGCTAAGAGTACTGCATTCTTAACTTTAGAAAATGAATATTTGTATAATAGCTAAGTACCATCAAGAAATCATCTGAAAACCCGTGTCAAGCATCGACACCAAATATGAAATCATATCTGTCTCAATATCTCACTGTAACAATGTCTCAAATATCGGGCTCCGTCAGTCCGGATCGGCCCATATCATCAAATCTCACGACAACGGTCGGTATCCTCCGGATATCCGCCACGCCAGACATCACCGGTAGGTAGTCTTCCCCTGCCAGGCTCATCGTCTACAACTCGATCTTCTTGCCCCGGGGTACCATACCGGGCCCACCATGTACCCGAGACGGTTCATCCACTCCTCGAATCGGGTCTCGAAATCCAACAGAAAACATGAAAACTCATGGTGGACGACACATACATCACGAGAAAACCGCAACTTTGTTTTAAAAATGATAAATATAAGCTTTTTTTAAAGTCTTGCGGTTTTCCCCAAAAATCCAGAAATCGCAGCAATACTGAAATCCTCAAGAAAATCATAATGTCCATCATGTTGAATATGATAAATGTCTATGATATCAAGGTATGCGATGTGAATTGTGGCTAGAAATCTATGTAAGAATGATGATGATGCGAGGTATATACATGCTATGCAAATTCATATATCATGTACGATGCAAGTGGCGAACTGAGCTAAACAGGTTCTATAGTGCACGTGGCATGGCAATTACCAAAGGCGTGTGTGTCACATGAATAGTGCGCGTGCAATAGATGCCAATGGTAATGGTGTTTGTGTCCTATGAAGTGATATCGCATAGTGTATATGAATGTCCATGCAATCTAGTATACTATTAACTATAAGGGTATGCATTGTAATGAAGAGGTAAGCTAACTAGCAATACAAGTCTTGCAAGAAATAAGGTAATTCTAAGTAGGGGGTGCCTCGCGCCATCCAGACGATTCCCCCATAGATGAATATATCTACTCACCTGAATGCCTCGCTAATCCGATCTGACCACCGCCTTGCCTTTACGCGCCGTGTCCGATGTTTCCCCGACCGATCCTATATTTGCACAACACCAAGTATAAGATTACATATCCTAAAACGATGCAAGTCATAATATACAAATATCGACGCTCTCAAATTAAACATAACGTGCACTCGGTGCGCGGGAAAACACACGAAAATCGCTAAATCTTAACTAGAATCGTCATTTCGGGGAAATCGACAAAACTAAAACCCGGCTAGACAAAACCCTGCATTCACGCACTCTAATAGTCATATATGAAGCTAATTATATCGCTAATATAACGCAATTAGATCGCATCCTAATTTTTATAAAAATCTAGTAAGCAATTTCATACCGATTCGACGCAAATATCGAAATTTTATCGATCTAGCGAGCGTAACATCGCACAATTAACCATTCTAACTAATTAGATAAACAAACCCTAGCTTAACTCCATCAACCATGCTACAAACCCTAATTTGGAATCAAATCCCTCTCTTGATTTTCATGAACAAGTAATTACAACTAAATTAATACTTCAAAATTCAATTTTAGCACATTTAAAGTACAAGTTAACAAACTAGTTTAGAAATTTCACCTCACAAATTGAACCCTAGTTTGCTCAAGCCACCAAAGATGCCTCCTTTCTTCAAGTTTTGGACTAAATGGTTTGGGAAGAGAGTGGATTAGGGTTGTGGTTTGAATTTATGAAGAAAATGGTGAATTTTTATGGATTTTTCTTGATTTTTCATGATTTTTGAAGCAAGAATTGAGGTGAAAAGAGGGGGAGCTGCAGCAGCTAGGCTCGGCCAGGAGCAAGGGAGGGAGGTTGTGGGATTTTTTGTGGAAGTTTCTAGGTCAAAAAAAACCCTTTATGTTCTCATTTAATACTTTTCACATCAACTTTTTACAAAAAAACCCCATTTTACATCATTTTTTCACTAAATTTCCAACCATAAAACCAAAATCTTATAAAGTTATGATACAATTTATTAACACTCTATTTTAGCTTATAAAGATTCCTAATTATGAAATTTACCTAATTAAATTTTTATTTATCACTAATTTAATGTATTTTTAAAAGCTTAAAATAATAATAAAATAATTAATTATGAAAAAAAAATTATTTAACTAGAAAATTTTAAGTGACATTTTAGTGACAAAATTATAGTAATATCTTATCTAAATTTTGTATAATTAGGTCTACAATGAAAAATACCTATTTTGACTTTTTACGGAAAAAGCCGAAAAATTAGCCGATTACCGAAAAACTGCCTAAACGGTTTTCGAAGTGTTACAATTCTGTTATATATCGCATACATCATGCTTTATGATTATACGCATTGAGATATGCCATTTTCATGAAATTTTGGATTTGAGAACCTTGGATATGTTTTCAAGAAATTATGTGTTGTTTGAAAACCCGGTTTCTCTTGATTTGATATTTCAGTGCGTCCACCATGAGTTTTCTCGGTTCTGAGACTTGTGTTTTATACCCGATTCAAGGAGCGGATAGGCACCGTCTACGGGTACATGGTGGGCCTGGTATGGTTCCCCGGGGCAAGATATGTTGTTCGTGGTTTAGACGATGAGCCTGGCTGGCAAGGCAAGTACCTACCGGTGATAGTATTTGGACCCGGCGGTTATCGTAGGGATACTGACCGGAGTGATGTACGGACATGATATCATGGCCAGTCATGGTGACGACACCTGAGTTATGAGGATTTCCGTGTCGATGCTGGACACGGGTTTCATGATGTTTTGAGTGTCGGTGTTAGACACTCAGGTTTCCATGATTTTTACGTACCGTCGATGGACATACGTAGTTGATATCCTTATACATATATATATACATACAGGTATACATTTCATGATGTTTTGGGTGTCAATGTTTGACACTCAGGTTGCCTGAGACTTACAGGATATGAGGGCCGATTTAAGGATGCGGTGCCTGAGGATTTTGGGATTTGATGTGTTAGTGAGGGACACACTTTGATTTATATCCTCATATTTACCTGCATATGCTTTTATGATATTTACATGCAGCAGTTGTTGTGTCAGTGGTTGACACGTGGACGAGATCCACTGCATACGTGCATTGATTACATTGTTGGACGAGATCCACCTGTTTACATGCATTTATTTATATTGTTGGATGAGATCCACTTGCTGATAGGCATTGAATATGTTGTTGACACATATGCAGATACGGTCACGCTAGATATTATAGTATTACCTTTATGATATAGTTGACTTAGGAAATCGTTATTTATTTCGATTTCTACCTGTTGACGTTTTCTCCTCACGAGTTGACAACTCACCCCCGTTGTGCCTCAGTTCTTGCAGGTTGTCCTCTTGGATCAGTAGCGGTATCGCTGGCACACAGCTTGTTTTCGGGTGTTTTGCTTTGGTAGGTGGTACATGTTGGATCACGCCCTTCTCGTATTTGCTATTCCTATTGTATCTAGTCGACTCCATCAAATCAGAAACTAGAAATTGTATATGTTGAAGACTTAGAAGACTTGTAGTTGCGAGACTTGAGCGATGGATTTTATGTTCGCTTTTGGGGTTGATGTCTTGCTTTACTTTATTTCCTTGTATGGATCTTCGCCGTTAGGCGTCGTATATTTATATTATGCTTATAGTTATTGTTTCCGCTGTTGGGCATGTTTGCTCCCGTTTGGGGATGTTTTATTATATTCCGTGTTGTATCCGTTTTCGGGGCTAGTTTTTACTAAGGAGGTGCTGCCTAAATTTTCAAAAGACGAAATATGATTTATTATAACTTCATTTCAAAGTTTCACCTCTTTATTTCTTAAAAAGGTTTAGATTTCTGGGTTTCATCTTACTTGAATTACGTTATGCCTGTAGACGTCGCGTGATTTAAGTGCTGGTCACGAGCTATTTTTCGGGTCGTGACAAAGTTGGTATCAGAGCACTAGGTTTAACCTTGGTTCGAGTCTAGGTTTGACTATGTGGAGTCTGGGGCGTAATTTATTTCGTTACATAGGGTTGACCTTACGGAACTTAGGCTTGAACATGGGGGTATTAGACCCGAACTTTTGTTTCATAGGCCGACCCTAATTGATGGAGTAGGTAGCTTGAGTAGAGTGACGTACCGTACGTATGTTCCGCGGCATATTTACGATACGATACTCCACTTAAGTGACCTTAGGATGTAAATATTTTGAGACTGGTAATTCTCTTTGTTTTCCTTGATTATACATCCATTTGAGATCCTTGATTTTATTCGCTTCCATGATCATACTCTTAGCGATTTGACTCATCCTTACGATCTGTATCTATTTTGGGATTTGTTGACTCTTTTCATCCCTTTGATCTTTTCATCGATACTTGATTAAGGTTTCTGTCACCATGGTTTGAGCGCAGATTGAGCTGCTGCTGGTGATGCGGTCAGGATGAGCTCATCGTGGACGAGGACTGACCATCGTGTTTTCTGGTGACATGGAAACGTATCGATTTAGTGGTTATGTTGTGACCTCTCGTTTGAGACGAGTGTACGGTTTTGTACCAGATGATCGGGCCATTGTTAGAGGCTGCCTATTGGGAGAGGACTGTTGATGTACAACATACCTCAGAGATTGTGATGTCATCTACCGTGCAGACAGATGACCCAGCTGTTGCTGAGATTGATGTGATGCCGCTTCTAGAGCTTACGAGCTGAGATCGCTGGAGCTTTCAGGCAGAGAGGCGACAGGTGATAGCTAGTCTATCTTGAGTTGAGAGACGAAAGTGATTCGTCTGATTGATGCGCCAACGTAGACCTAGTTGAGTTGAAGATTTCTAGTGAAGAGAGTCTTACTCAGATCTAGTGTAGATCGATTCAGAGATGACGTTGTTCGTCGGATGTTCCGATGTGAGATCAGTAAGATGAACAGCTTCGAATTGAGGACCTCACCCAGATGCGTTGTGAGTTGATCGAGAATGGACGAGTATTGAGTATTCCTCCGATAGTTGGGGACGGGTTCCCAAGGACGTTTTCGGCTAGATAACTTCGACAGAGTGATGAAGGTACCGTGTTCGTAGTTCGAGTCCGTGTGAGAGACTCCGGATTGACAGTAGCCGAGAAAATTTACGGTATGCAGATAGCATGGTGCGACGTCAAAGTGGACGATAATAAAGATGAGTGGAGCAAGAGGTTCGTGTGAGATACTGATGAGCTGTTGTTACCCCCCATTGAGATTTGAGATTCGGATGTGTATACAGGAGCGTTGGAATACGACCAGTTTCCAAGGAAATGTTGTGCTGAGAATGCAAATGTCCAGAGAACGAGAAAAGATTTTGTAAGAGTACCAGCCTCTGTATAGTTCGGTATAGTCGAGGAAGAGACCCTGAGCAGGCTCCTTTCAGGACACTGTTGCAATAAGATTTGCACCGAGGTTTAGATGTGTCACGTGTATTCAGAGGACCAGAGGCCGACGCCAGTTATGTGCTGCCTTATGAGTGATCATACTAATTGACCGAGGAGTGCCAAAGCGGAATCGTTTCCGTTAGCACACCTGACCAGCCCGATGAGCCGATGGATTGTGAGATTGGCAATCCGCAGAGAAATGAGGACCCAGAGACTGAGGACGCCAGACCGTGAGCAGGAGGCTAGTAGATGATCTTGTTCTGCCAGATTTGGGCGCGCCGATATTTATCGACATTGTAAGAGGTGTACCTCAATGTCATTTGTTGCGATTTGCATTTGTGATCCGAGTATCACGCTTATATCGCTTGGATTTGAGTTTTGATGATTGAGTTTCATGATATTTTTTTTGTGCACCATGGTTGCATCTACTGGGTATTTACATTTTGTGCATAGTTATTGCACTGGATATATATTTTATACACCGTTGTGTTGATGTCGATTTTGTGCCTTAGCTGCACATGTTTATGATTTCCTGGATTTCCTATGGTTGATTTGATTTGTGCGTGGGGTACGCACTCGATTTGATTTCTGCACTCGTTATAGCTCACATATGCTTGCAGTGCATTAATATGTGTTTTGTGCACGCAGTTGCACACGTTTATGATTTTTATACACCTTGGTACACTCGGTGTAGTTTTCATATGCATTTGAGTTAGTGATGAGTTTCTGTGCCTTTGTCGCACTAGATTGATATTTCGTGCACTAGATGCACATGATTTGATATTTCGTTCACTAGGTGCACATGATTTGATATTTCATTCACTGGATGTACATGATTTGATATTTCGTGCACTGGATGAACCGGATTTAATATTTCGTGCACTGGATGCACCGGATTTGATATTTCGTGCACTGGATGCACCGGATTTGATATTTCATGCACTGGATTTGGTTTTTCGTGCACTAGATGCACCCGATTTGTATTTTGTGCATTTGTTGCACCAGATTCGTATTTCGTTCCTTTGTTGCACTAGATTGTTATTTCGTGCATTGGTTGCACTGGATTTATACTCTGTGCCTTGGTTGCACCCGATTTGTGTTTTTAGCATGGTGTTACCAGATTTGTGTTTTTGTGCGCGCTTGCACTTGATGTTCGTTTTCGTGCATGCTACTGCACCAGATGTTTTTTTACAGACCTAACGCGTCTGGGTCAGATTTTTGCGCATATTAGGCGCCGGTACTGGATTTTGTGCGCATTGGATGCACTTGATTTAGAGTTTTATTCGTGCATGTGGGATGCACTTTATTTCGATTTCATTTGAGCAAGACAGATGCACTTGATTTGGATTTTCGCGCATGTTGGGCGCATGATATGAGAGGTGATTTGTGCACACTGGATGCACTCATTTGCGATTTTTGTTCGTGCATGATAATTGCACTGGATTGAGATTTTCGTGCACTATAGATGCACTAGATGTTGTTGTCATGCACACCTATTGCACTGGACAGATGCTTTCGTGCACACCCGTTGCACTTATTTTTGCTTTCGTGCATATTGCGGCACTTGCATTTAGATTTTAATTCCGTGCGCACCAGACGTACGTGATTGTTGGATACGTCTTTTAAGGCTAATTTTGCTTTTGAGCACTTTATTTTCATGATGAGGCCCTATACTCTGTAGTACCCTAACATGACTGATCCGAGGATAGTACCTGTGTACTTTGCATGCATAAAAAGTTTACCAAGAGCTTTTCAAAAAGGAGCTATAGTCTCGCTATTTTTTATATGTCTGCGAGTGACACGAACGTTTACTAAGGAAAGCCTTTTGGGACATTTCAAAAAGGCGGAACGTATATTTGAGCAAAACATATATGCTAGTATATTATTTCTTTACAAATGAGCGTCCTCCAGTTGTGCCGTGAGTTACGCATTACACGGCAATTCAGAAAAGATTCTGCATATGTTTTATTCGGTATTTAAAGCTTTTTCAAGGATGCGTACTATATATGTATTATAGTATTTGATTAGAGCATATGGGATTTCGGTAGTGGATTTCGAGATCCGTATCTCCACTGTGACTCCGATGATATGCGTGCAAGTCTGATGATTTGCGTGACGCTTGACGGAGTTCGGTTTTGATTTTTCGTACTCATTTTCCGGCGCACAGGATGCGCTGTGGTATTTCTGTATCTTCCGTGATTTCGAAGCCCCGTTGATTTTAGCTGATTATTGAAATGTTTTAGAAATTGGGGGTTTAAATTTAAATTCGGGGACCGAATTTCTTTAAGGAGGGAAGACTGTAACATTTCAGAAAATATAAAATATAATTATTGAAAATGTGAGTAATGTTTAATTATTTGTGTGATATGTGAGCATGGATTTAATTTTCTTTGGCTTAAATTTCTTTTGTGCTGGCCATTGTAAATTTCGAATGGGCAGTGGGCTTTTTGATGAGGTGGCTTGGAGCATTGAATGTTTTTTGTTGGGCTTAGGATATTTAGTTGTGATATTTTAGAAAAGATATTTTGTGCAGGGGGGCTGTTGATTTAGGGAATGGTGTGCTGGCCATTCTTTTGTATGATGGTTTTATAGTTGTGTGGTTTTAATTAATCCAAAAAAAAATCCCTCACCACTACAACATACTTATAAATCCCCAGAGAAGAAAAAAATGGCTGAGCACTAATATGGCCGAGCCCTTTTGTAGAAGCCAATTTTTTCATGCTTCACTCTTCCTGATTTCTATTGGCAACATCAATTTACCTCCACCCAAATTCTTGGGTGCCTTGAGACAAAGTATCCTACACACTCTCTACTTCTTCCTAGGACATCTCGGCTAGCAAACTTGATGTCCGAGTTGCCTTGGTTTTGAGGCGGGAGCCCGTATTATGAATCCTAGACGTGCGTCCTCTTTGACAAGCTTGACCGGAGAGCGAACTTCGTCGAGGCAGCCGCAACATGCTAAGGACTGAGATTGAAGACTGAAGGACACAGATCGATCGGTATAATTTCTTTAACCACTTTTACTGTTTACTAGTATAGGGTTATTGGTACGTTGGCGTTTTAGGCTTGGCGGTTTTCATGAATAGCGACCCTAATTAGGGTTTTAGCTATGTTTTCCGGTATTGGGGTTCTTGGTTTTTGAGACTTGATATGGTATTTGGTCGTTGGATGTTTGTATGTCAACGAAAAGGGTTCCACGAGATGGTCTCCCACTGGACCCTAGAACCCGGTTACTTGTGCTCCCCTCCTTGGGTCTATCCTAATGCGGAAAAGTAAATAATATACAATGGTGACATCATCCTCAACCCGGAAGTGCCCCAATAAAAGAATATTACATACAAGTTTTTACATGAATGAAAATGAAAAACACTCATCTCACATCAAAACCCCCAGCTATTCAAACACGACGATCCAATATAACATATCCAGCAACACATAACATCACATGTCATCAACATAAGTAAGTATGCATACACCGATTGTCGCCGACGTATAGCAACGAAAACCGGTGATACAACTACATACTACACTTACGGTCACAGTAAAGAAAGTGTAAAACTACAACGGTTGGAATTCGCAACCTCCTTAGACATCGCATTCCTAACAATTATAAACCCCGCATTTTAGTCTCATTATCGAAAACACTTTTCAATATCAAGTCGGGCAATTCAACAAGATTCCCGACATCCTGAACGAATGCTCGTCGCAAACTTTAGTAGACGGCCGCACCCCCGATACCGTCGATGAAGTGCACTGAGGCAGAACACCGCTGCCGCGAGCACCCGAACGGATGCTTTCGGCGACGGGGTTCTCCTACAGTCACTTGGTCGGGGCTATGGGGTGTAGCTGTCTATTAAGTTTACCCGGCGAGTATCCGCGAACGCAACGTGATTGCGACGGACTTTTGATCACATCAAAATTCCATGGCAACCGATCAAGTGAGACTATACTGCTAGATTTATAACATTCAAATTAGTTATCTCATAATTATTTGTGGATTCCAAATATTGTATCACATTCCAGATAAATAGATAATGTTAAACTTTCCGATCAAATAATCAAACATCCAAGTTTTCCCGAAAAGTTCAACACATGAAATAAGTTTTAAAACATTCACTTCATGCCACAGTACCAACGGTCCAGCCGTAGAAGGGTCAAGCCAACGCCTCACATGTGGCACGCCGTACTGCCCCAAACCCAAAGGTTCAAAGGGCAGTTCAAGACGGTCACATAATCGAGTTAAGGTTTGTTGTCTTCTAGAGGGTCCATCGCGTTACTTGCACTACTTAGAACGCTCTTAAACTACGGAAAAATCCAACAATTGGAAATTTCCCGGCAGGGGAAAAAATGGGTATTTATATCCGGTCGAACTTTTTAACATGTTCTAAATTACCCGGAAAAACTCATAGACGAAGTTAAACTTTCCGGTCGAATCTACGATCTCCCAATACAACCCAGAAAACTCAACTCTTGAGTATAAATTAAAAAATACCCAGAAAACACAGGAATCAAATAAGGAGTTACTGTGCAAAATACAAAGAATAAAGTGTCTATACGGCCGCGGAACCGCCGCACGAGCCATGCTCATGCCGCGGTTCCGCGGCGCTTTTATCGATTTAAGCGCACGTGCTTCACAGTAACTCCTTAAAAACCCTGCTGAATTTTTTGGCTATTTTTAATTAGGAAAAAACCACAGTTTCAGAAAATGTACAGAGAGGGGTCTTGGTTAGGGTTTCGGGACTCGATCGGATTTCTAACATCGTCTACACTTCTCCTAAAGCTCTAGCTAGGCTCTGATACCACTGTAGTGTTCCTAGGCACACTCATGAGGTTCTACAACTGATCAACCATGCCAAAATCAAATTTTTACATGTGCCGAGAAACCCTAATGCAAGATCGTTACTAGAGGTAAGGCGAAAAACATGCAAGTTAACTACTTTAACTACAAGTGAAAGGGATTACAACCTTTGTAGATTTGGTCCTCCACTTCTAAACCTCTGTGATGACGTCCCTCCGTTGCGATCATCGGGATCCCGGACTCTAGCGTTGGTTTCATCGGAGAAATGAGCGGGCTAGGTCGTTGACTTCGATGCCGAAGATGATCTACGTCGAGGCGACTCAAACTCAAGCTCTATCTTCACTTGGTCATGAACCTTGTGAAGATAACACACTCTACTACATGGCAAGTGGTAGTGGATGAAGAAATAGGAAGTGGGTTCACATTGGATTTGGATTTCTCACTATTTTTCTTCACTTAAGAATTTTCAAGAAAGCTTTCTTCTTCACTTGAAGAAGAAGATGAAGAAGAAAAGAAAGTGAATAATGAATAAATTAAAATGAATAATCAAGTGAAGTCTATCATGATGCAACCATGGGTGAGTTTTACCTTTGTAGAGACTAAACTAGGGTTTAAGTTAATGGTTAGGTTAATGAAAGTATCATGCAAAAAAAAAATGGTAAGACTTAGTCAAAGATGCTTAAAAGCTTCATGAAGCTTCAAGCATAAAACAAAGAAAGCCACCATTTTTATTTTTTTTGCCAAAATAAAGAAAATAAATGAAACCCTAACCATTAACCTAAACATGGTTTAAGTCTTACACACACCCAAGTTTGCATGTATCATCAAACATGATACAAACTAGTGCACAAAAATATATCACATATACAACTTGTGCACATCAAGTGAGATCTTAAGTGAACCAATACTAGTTAATGTAAAGTAATATATCAAATATATAATTATACATTAAATCATTAAATCAACACTTGATTTAACGATCCGGTCATATTGCATATAACCGACTAATATCAATAGTAACAACTTATCGAATCAACACTTGATCTGATAACCCGGCTATATCGCATACAACCGATCAATGTCACAAATCGCGAGAGTAGAATACAGTATCACATACTGGTATTATTCTCGGTCCCGCACATATCTCATATGCGCTCTTATTTCGTTTCGCTTGAGTCAGGAAACCCTTGTGTAGGACTCTAAAGACTCGTCAATACGCCGGTAGTAGGTGATGACCATATCAAACACCCACAAGCCGCAAGCGGTCTGCTAAACGTAACGGCCACCCGGGTATTGAGCGATCAGAAGATCAACGAGCAAGCCTGCTCACACTCCTGCGAATCCAACCAGTAATACTCACCGCACAGTCCGATCTGTTCGTCTGATATGTCGCATATCTCGCCTAGGGGTGGTAAACGTCAGACCCCAGTAGCTTGATAAGTCATGCCGATGTAAGGTCCATAACAAGCGTGAAACTACTGATAACTCTTACCAGTAAATCACAGCAACCCTGGCCAGGGATTTCCAGTTATGGCCAGTCGAGCATAGCACAACATCAACCCCCAATACCGGGAGAGACGAATCCCCTCCTATCGCTCATTGCCTCCATGTGAATCGGGACTGTACCTAAAAACCACCTGTTTGCACGATTCAGTAGAGCCGTGGTAGGGTGGAAATCAAAGCACAGTGGGAGACACACAAGACTCTATGACGATCTCGGGTCAATAGACTAAGCCGTACCAGTATCACCAGAGAACTGCCATCTGACGTGAGGTATAATACCATCTGGGAGTTCTCGGCGAGTCCGTTCAGTGTACCCAGTCACCACTGAGCACCCGCATACCATCTCTGATGTCAAACACCAATGGATATGGGATCATCCATCGCCCATCACATGGGTCGAGAAGATATACGCTAGTCTACTCTGGAATATCGATGCCCCGTCTCGATATTCCCACGACTAGGAACATTGAAGGATGTACTCATGGACTACCCATGCCCCACTAGTATGATCTGCATCATAGTCCTGGAAGTCGAGCACATATCCTAAGGGCTTTATCAACATGTAACAGAGAGACAATAAGTGTACATGTAAAGATAAAGAGCAACCAGATAGCGTACTATCATGTCGAGCAAGAAAGTCCTACCTATATATGTCCCAGCATCCACTACAATATACATCCTATGTACAGTAATGGCCTCTAGGGCATACATCTAACTAACAGATCCGTACCCCCGTTGTTGTATAGGTTGATAGAATCCCTATTTGTTTAATGCCGTCGTACGATGGGTTACCGTACACGATGAGTTTTACCTATTGATTTATCCATACCCTTGATTAGAGGATGCCGTACGATGGATTGTACCGTACGTGATGTTGTGAGGCTGGATGCCGAATGATAGATTCACCGACTCGGTCATATTAGATACGTATACCTTATAGCATTTAGTTCACGATGTGCATTATGCTGCATTCATGTTATTCTCATTGAATTTCATATACCTGTGCTAGTACACCTACACCATTATCGATGATGCGTATGTTACACTTACATAGATTGCCGGCTCACACACTTCATCATTGATAATTGCTATGTCACTTACACAGTAGAATTGCTACATCATGCTATGATATATTGCCATGATCACATCACTATGTTAGGTTGCATGATATACTGTCTATGCTCACACCATTATGATATGTCGCATGATATACTTGCCATGTTCACATCACTGTTCTATGTTGCATGGTTTACTTGCTATGACCACATCACTATGCTATGTTCCATGATTTACTTGCTATGATCACATCATTGTTCCATGTTGCATGATATACGGATATGCTTACATTCTGTTATATGTCGCATACATCATACTTTATGATTATACGCATTGAGATATTCTGTTTTCATGAGATTTTGGATTTGAGAACCGTGGATTTGTTTTCAAGAAATTATGTGTTGTTTGAAAACCTGGTTTTTCTTGATATGATATTTTAGTGCGTCCACCATGAGTTTTCTCGGTTCTAAGACTTGTGTTGTATATTCGATTCGAGGAGAGGATAGGCACCGTCTGCGGGTACATGGTGGGCCCGGTATGGTTCCCCGGGGCAAGATATGTTGTTCGTGGTATAAACGATGAGCTTGGCTGGCAGGGAAAGTACCTACCGGTGATAATATTTGGACTCGGCGGTTATCATAGTGATACCGACCGGAGTGATGTACGGACATGACATCAGGGCCAGTCGTGGTGACGGCGCCTGAGTTATGAGGATTTACGTGTCGATGCTGGATACGGGTTTCATGATGTTTCGAGTGTCGGTGTTAGACACTCAGGTTTCCATGATTTTTACGTACCGTCGATGGACATACGTGGTTGATATCTTTATACATACATATATATACATACATGTATATATTTCATGATGTTTCGGGTGTCGATGTTTGACACTCAGGTTACCTGAGACTTACAGGATATGAGGGCCGATCTGAGGATGCGGTGCCTGAAGATTTTGGGATTTGATGTGTCAGTGAGGGACACATGTTGATTTATATTCTCATATTTACCTGCATATGCTTTTATGATATTTACATGCAGCAGTTATTGTGTTAGTGGTTGACACGTTGACGAGATCCATTGCATACGTGCATTGATTACATTGTTGGACGAGATCCACCTGTTTAGATGCATTTATTTATATTGTTGGATGAGATCCACTTGCTGATAGGCATTGATTATGTTGTTGACACATATGCAGATACGGTCACCTTAGATATCATAGTATTACCTTTATGATATAGTTGACCTAGGAAATCGTTATTTATTTCGATTTCTACCTGTTGATGTTTTCTACTCACGAGTTGGCAACTCACCCCGTTGTGCTTCAGTTCTTGCAGGTTGTCTGCTTGGATCAGTAGCGGCATCGCAGGCACACAACTTGTTTTCGGGTGTTTTGCTTTGGTAGGTGGTACATGTTGGATACAGTACCCTCAAAGTCAATTATTGGATCACAGGCACGCGATTGCAATGATTGAGAAATGACCTATACCGGTAGGACAATCTTACTCAAGATGATAGTATGCTATCAGGTTTATCTTTATCATCATGTACAGCTTTAGGTGACATTACAGGTCACTATTACACATTGATAGAGCCCTTAGAATTCTTGCTTGACTACCAGCAGTATGATAGCGATCATATACGTGAGAGTTGGGTAGTCTATAAGCACATCCTTAAAGTGGTCCCTAGTCGTGGGAGTTTCGAGACTGGGCATCGATACTCCATTAGTAGACTAGTGTATACAGTCGAGACCCCGACGAGGGGCGGTGGCCGGTCTCACAAGCCATTGGTGTCAGTTTGTTCACCTAAGATGTATACAGGTGCTTATTGGGTTATGAGTACACCGGATAGGACTCGCCGGGAACATGCTAGTTGGTATTATACCTGACGTCAGATAGCAGTTCCGTGGTGACATGTGTACAGGTTAGTTCATCGACCTGAGATCGTCATTTGTCTCGTGTGAGTTCCCACTGTGCTTTGATTACTACCCTACCATGGCTCAAAGGAGTTATGCAAACATGTTTTAGTTGGGTACAGTCCCGAGCCACATGAAGGCAGTGAGCGGATCGGCAGGGGTTTCGTCTCTCCCGGTATTGGGGGTGAGATCGCGCTGCGTTTAGGAGAGCCATTACACGAAGTCCTTGGCCAAGGCAGGAGATTTACTAGTAGGTATTCCAGTAGTATCTCAGGGTGTTCTGGGCTACACTCCGACACGACTTGTACCGCTTTTGGGGGGTCTGACTTTTACCAACCTCCTAGGCCCGACATGCGATGCTCATAGACGAACGGACCGGACTGTACGGATATTGTTACTGACAGGCTCAGTAGGTTGTCAGGATGAGTTCTCTCATCGACCTCCCTTTTGGTCAATACCTGGTAGCCCGTTACGTACGGCTAGTACCTCTGACGTGCTAGTGGTTAAATCCATAGCCAAAGTATTGACGAGTCTTTAGAGTCCCCCACAGACAGTTTCTCAAGTTTCGGGCAAAACGTTGTAGAGGCCATATGATATATGGCAGGGTTCGATCATATACGTGCAGTAGTGCACGGATCATGATCGGACGGATCATACTAGTGGGCTTTGGTTTAAGCTGGATCCTAGTATTAGATTTGTTGGATTAGTTTAGTCTCATCGTATTCGCATTCAGTCGGAATGCGGATGTAGCTATGTATATACAGGTGAGGGGTATCCTTGTGATCCGTCACGAGTTTACTTTAGATGTTGCCGTATCTTTTTGTTAGATTAAACATTTGGGTTAATGTTTACTTTGGTGGAAATAGTGAGCTTAATTCATGATGAGGTGCATTAATTATGACATGGACAAGGGTGGTGACTCATGGTCTTATTCTTTGAACCATGTCATCTTTAGTGATTGATTAGTGTGTTGAATTGATGGATGGAGAGAGAAAGGGCAGCCATATCTCTTTAGGTTGGCTCTTGAGTTTCATTCTAGTGCTCTCACAATAATTCAACACAAGAAAGAAAAATGCTTCTTCTTCTTCCTCCTCTAGCTCACCATTTCCACCAATGGCATCATCTTCAACCTCCATCTATACACTCTCATGTATTGAGAATTAATAGATGCTTGAGACAAAGTGATCGCACACATTCTCTACTTCACCTTGGACACGTCGGCTAGCGAACTTCGTGCCCGAGTTGCTTCGGATGAAGCGGGAGCCCGTAAAAAGACTCGATGATGTGGTGCCCTTCCGACTAGGAGACCGGAGATCGGAGATGCCGCGAGGAGCTTGGGTTGGTGGCCAAAGACCGAAGGACACGGATCGATCGGTAAAGCTTTTTTAACCCTTCTCTAGTTAGCTAGTTATAGGTTAATGGTTCGATCCGGGATTAAAGTCTGCGATAGCACCGGTTTCAAGTTTAGAAAAAGTTTTCGTTTCCGTATTTTGGCCTCGGATCGACGACCGGGGCGCTACCGTAGACTTACATGGTATCAGAGCCATGCCAGTAACCTTTACTAGCTTGCTCTAACGTGTTTAAAATATCGATCGAATGAAATTTCCGAAACCACGATTCCATTTCATGAAGTTTCTGTTGAATTTTTTTTGTGGTCTAAAAATTATTTTGAGTACGTCAGAAAATCAGACAGGCTTTTCTAAGACCACTGTAGAAATTTGGAAGTGCAACTCCACCATAGCGCCGTGGAACCGCGGCATTACCCTCGTTTTGGCCGCGGTTCCGTCGCACTACTGTAGCATTAGGGCACTAGTTTTTCTACAGTAGTCTCTAACTTGGAAATGGGGTTTTATGGTATTTTAAGTTTTGGCCCAGATTATTTTGAGTACTTGGAATTGTGCTTGGGGCCCACTTCGGGAAATTTTGTCGATCAAAAATTTTAAATATGTTAGTTCACAGTGCTTACTTTATATCTGTGACCGTGAATGTCATTCGAGCGGTAAATCTTGTCTAATTGCTATAGTTCTTTTAGACGGATTTGCGAATGTGACATTCACGTTGATGTTCTGTGTTGTGCTGTGATGTTGCGGATTTGTCGTGGTGGATAGTCTGGATGCAATGGTAGTACAGTTTGGTTGTATTTGTACATTTGATATTGCGGGGCGAGTGTCCGACATGTGGACTGTCGTCACTGCCTGTTTGTATATTATTCTTTTGGGGCACGACCGGACTGAGGTCGATGTACCCCTTGTATATATTTTCCTTTATGTACTAGGATTACCCCGCGGTGGGGTGCACAGATAGCCAGGTTCTAAAAGGCAATGGGCCTGCATCTCATGGCTTTGAGATGGAGGGGGCTTTACTCTAGAATTGGCGGGCTATTCGCCGCACTCGTAGGGGGTACAGGTTGACCCAAGGAGGGGTGCTCAAGTTACAGGATTCTGTGAAGTGCTGGGTGGTCCATTCACTTTGCTGTACGGGGCTGCCTCGCTTCAGGTTTTGGCGGGTAACTTGCCGCGCCCATAGGGGTCTAGGATTTCATTGCACAGGCTATCTACACGACCAGGGGTAACGTCGGGTTTCAGTAGCGGCTCTATGAAACCCGGGGATCCCCGATTATCTGTATTGTTCTGTGATGCTTATTACATTTCTGTGATGTTGCATTTTATCACGCCATGAGCGAATATTATATATTGATATATGTACCAGTAGATGTTGTATATGTTTTACACCCGCGCTAGTCCAGTCCCCGCTCTGTCGTTAGTTAAGTAACCTAACGGGTGATGACGGGACCCAGTGGCGAATGCGGATGGCATATACGTACATCATATTTTCGTTCTTTTGTGGTGTGATTAATTGATGGGACTGCATTGATTCGGATCAATGCAAGCTAAACAAACCTATTCTGATGTTGTTGGAACATTTTTCAAAAAGATGTTATTACAAGGACGGTCTTTTTTGTTTTGCACAGTGGTATTCGGTTGTGAATATCCAGCACCTCAGTCGACGAGGCAAGGGCCGAGATCCTTTCACCGGGAGTGACCCCTTGGACAGAAGTTTGCGTCAGGGTAATAACTTCACTATAGTCGATTACTTTTTACTTTGCATCGTGGTATTCAGTTGGAATATCCTGCACCTCATTCTACGGGGAAAGAGCCGAGATCCCTTCATCGGGAGTGACCTATTTAGCAAAGGTTTTCGCCACTATATTTTTATAAAAAGCTATCTGGTTCCTTCAACGATATCAAGTTCATTACGTTAAAGGTTTCTCGCCAAAAACCATTCATAGCCCTCCGTCATTTCAGACGGGTAGCACTTAGTATTCATGCTATGTTTGTTGGCCAAAGTCAAGGCATAGTGTATGGTAGCTATTTGTTACCTTTCTGTTGCATAGATAGATGCGTTGGTTTGGGAAAGTCGTACTGCTTTGTTGGCCAAAGTCAAGGGTGGGTATGGGTGAGTTCAAATTAACCTGGATAATGACGGGTAGAACTTGACATGTGACTTATGATTTGTTGGCCAAAGTCAAGGTCATAAGAGCATGGGGTAAAAATCAAATTGGGTGTTTTTAAAGAAACTGAAACTTTCCAGATATGCGCATACCTTCTGGAGTGTGATAATGTGAGTGGATTCCATCACATTATCATGCGATGATAGTTGGATCCCGATTCCCACTGATGAGTTGGTTTACTCCTCGGGTGATCCCGACTAATTCTTCTTTCAGGTTTGGAGGAGAATTTGAGGTTACAGTGGGAGGTTTCCTGATTAGATAAATTGATAACCATTCTGATCTAGGTTAGAGTGCACGCAGAGTGTTTCTTTTCTCTCTCTCTTTGGCAGCGACCATGACTCGACCCTTGACTATTACTCAGTGACCAAGTTAACCGAACCTTCTTAAAACACTGGCTTTTGGATTGTCTGAGTTGCATACCTCATTGCCACTCCTACTTTTACCCTTTTCTCCAGAACACCCCGTATTACTACGAACGTCCACTTCCATTGGATAAAACCATCGTATGGTTATATACGAACTCGAAGGAACTTGTTCCAGATTCGAGGATGGTTTCTGGTTCTGGAGAAAATAAATAGGACTATTCAGTTGTCTTTTCCTTTTACCTTCTCTCAGGTTGCGAGTGCTCCTTGGATTAGGACGGTACACCTGTTACGCTAATTGGATAGTCTTCATCCAACCATAGGCAGGTGCCGAACGGTAGGGAATGAAGAAAACCATTTAGCCTAAAAGGTGTACAGAAGGTATTAAGTAAAGACAAATAAAGGGATTAGTAAGTGGGCAAAGTAAATTGCGACTGCTATTCACGACCAAACCAAGTATTTCATCGCCACTCCTACTTCACCTTTGTATTTCTCCGGAACACTCCGTATCACTGCGAAGATCCACAGTTATTTGGATACTCCATCGTATGGTTATATACGAACTCGAAGGAACTTGCTCCAGTTCGGGGATGGATTCTGGTTTAGGAGAAATAGGATTAAGGTTTTATTCAGTTGTCTTTTATCTTCACCTTCTCTGAGGTTACGAGTACTCCTAGGATTAGGAGAGTACACCCATTATGCTTATTGGATAGTCTTCTTCCAAACCATAGGCTGGTGCCGAACGGTAGGGAGGGAAGAAAACCATTTAGCCTAAAGGGGTGTATAGAAGGTAATGACTAAAGACATATAAAGGGATTTGGAGAGATGACAAAGAAATATACGGTTACATTTGTGAATCTGATAATGGAAGAGGCATTACTAAGAATACCCGGATACCCCTTCGAAACATTTACATGTTTCAGTTTCACTGTGTATTGTTAAAAGAAAAGTGATTTCCCAATTAGTCCTTGCTCCAGCGTATGTATTTACCAGGTTTGATTCTCTCATCTGTATGGTTTTACAGATGATGAGTGGTAGTAAGTTATTGGGAATTGGGTGATCATCCTCATTATATCGGGATTCGTTGTAATTGGCGATATTTGGGAAAATCGCCTGGGTTGTTTGCCCGACGACAAATATTTGGTTTTGAATATCCGTTGTTATGCACCAATTTCAAATTGATATATCTGTACGTTTATTTTTATAAAGTGAGATATAACTTTTTGAAATTATGTCTGTGACATTTACCTATATCAGTGGATGGTTAGGTAAGGAGCATTAAACAGAGGTGTAATTCTTCTTAACCATAAGTACAGTTTTCAACCTAAGACACACAGGGAATGAGTTATTAGACTCAGAGGACTGATACAGAGTATTGTATGTTGTCCAGTGACCATGAGGACAGAGAGGTTGGTACTCGTACTATATTCTGTTTACTTGTGACTTCTCTAGTTCTTAGACATGTGTTTCGTAGAAATGCAAGGTCTAAGTTTTGAGAAGTTATAGGTATAACAGTAAAGTAGAGAACCGGGTGTTGCAAGTATCGGGATTCTTCAAAGTGATCGAAGATATAGATACTTGTGTATGGTATTCAGTTAATAGTAATGATTAAGAGAACTTTCTTTTCTTTCAGGTTACTCATAATTGGAAGCACTCCTAAGTTGAGTAATGCTGATCGGCCTCTCTCTATTTAGTTGACATGCACTGGAGACAGCTGCATGATTTGAATCTGGTTCCAATTAAATCAGTGCCTCTGTTTCTATATTGGATATAGAATAGTTCATATCTTAACAATGTTAAGGTACGGAGAGTTGTTCGGCTTATGCTTAAAACCAGAATCTGGATAACTCAATGCACGTTTTTGTAATGGTTGTTTGTGGGTTGACCCGGGCTATGACGAGGGTTGACTTTCTACCATCTGGAAGATCAATAGTGATATTGTTCTTGACTCGCCACAATTTTAGTAAAATGGATTCTTTTTCAGAAAACAGTAGTGAGAGTATGGTAGAACTGGAAGTGATTCCAGAACCGCAAACGATTACTGAAAATTTAATAGGACTTAAAGATTCAATCTGGTTTGACATTCCATTAGCCACTCCGCAGATATGGTGGGTAACCTCAGGCACCCGAGAGGTACTCCGGTAGCCTCAAAGACGGTGACAGGGAGGTTCTTGTTTACCCAGACTTGACACTACTGTTGTTCCAGGCTATGAGACCCGGCAGGAGGATGAGTATAGCGTCGTTCTAAACTAGCTTTAAAAGTGCAAGTGTATATGACTCTGCCAGAGGTCGTAGTCAGTGGGAGCAGCGGAAGTATAGTGGACAAGTAGCTTATGTCTATTTATAGACTAAAGCAGATATAGCAGAGATAGATCATCTATTTCTGATGTGACAGTCATAGGTTTGACTTTATCAGGATAGGAGATGGATCTGTTAAGAAGGTAGTAGGGTGTGATGTCCTGGTATTTGGATGACATACACAGAGTAGGAAGTGAAATTTCTATACTACGATCGGTTATACTTTGGTTGTCACACAGTGGTTTCTCCACATAGGATATAGATATAATATCAGACACTCTGGTTACTAGATCTATGGTTTTAGATCTGGATTTGGGTAGTATCCCAATCCGGGTACTTAGACAGCATTCTAAAGGTGTTTTAGAATGGACGACTCCTGGCACGGTAGTATACCTGCAGGTGATGGAGTCACCCTCTCTAAATGTGTCTTACAGACTAAAGAGGAGAGGGATGTACATGATTGGTAGATCAGTTGCTTAGGCAATTGAGTTGATCATGAGATTTCAAGTACCACACCATATGTTGTTTTTGCACAAGCTGCAATAAGTTGATATTAATCCAATCCTGGAGAGACATTCGGAAGTAGTTTTAGAACATAAGTGGATGTTCTAGGGATATGATAACAACAACCTCTTTAAGGAGACGATTATCATTCCAGGCTTCCAAGGTGACCTGGATGACAGAGTGACCGTCAGAGTTATAGTTTTCCCTCTGACGAGGGGCAGTATTTTGGACAGGTGGTCCAAGCGGATACTGAGGGAGGCATGGCGCAGGATACTGATTAAGTTCAGTTGACAATACAATCTAAGAAGTTTGGATTTTGAGTTCATTTATGAACTAAGTCCCATTAGATATCCGGACATATTCTAAGACAGGTATTGCTCATTTCGGGAGATGGCTTTCTCCGCGAACTTGAGATAAAGAGAGACATAGAAAGAAACATCAGGGACGATCCAGTCACTGAAGTTATTCCTCGAACGCAATAGTTTTGCAGACGGGCTTTGTGAGACTGATAAGTAGAGGAGTTGGGTGTTCGGTATCACACGGGCTGTGAGTATACGACATCGCAATAATTAGCATTGAGTGCAAGTGGGAGATTGTTGGATATAGTGCCCTCAAAATCAATTATTGGATCGCAGGCACGCGATTGCAATGATTGAGGAAGGACCTATACCGGTAGGACAGTCTTACTCAAGATGATAGTATGCTATCAGGTTTATCTTTATCATCGTGTACAGCTTTATGTGACATTACAGGTCACTATTACACATTGATAGAGCCCTTAGGATTCTTGCTTGACTACTAGCAGTATGATGGCGATCATATACGTGAGAGTTGGGTAGTCTATAATCACATCCTTAAAGTGGTCCCTAGTTGTGGGAGTTTCGAGACTGGGCATCGATACTCCATTAGTAGACTAGTGTATACAGTCGAGACCTTGACGAGGGGTGGTGGCCGGTCTCACAAACCATTGGTGTCAGTTGGTTCACCTAAGATGTATACAGGTGCTCATTGGGTTATGAGTACACCGGACAGGACTCGCCGGGAACATGCTAGATGGTATTATACCTGACGTCAGATAGAAGTTCCCTGGTGACATGTGTACAGGTTAGTTCATCGACCTGAGATCGTCATTTGTCTCGTGTGAGTTCCCACTGTGCTTTGATTACTACCCTACCACGGCTCAAAGGAGTCGTGCAAACAGGTTTTAGTTGGGTACAGTCCCGAGCCATATGGAGGCAGTGAGCGGATTGGCAGGGGTTTCGTCTCTCCCGGTATTGGGGGTGAGATCGCTCTGTGTCTAGGAGAGCCATTACACGAAGTCCTTGGCCAAGGCAGGAGATTTACTGATAGGTATTCCAGTAGTATCTCAGGATGTTCTGGGCTACACTCCGACACGACTTGTACCGCTTTTGGGGGTCTGACTTTTACCAACCCCTAGGCCTGACATGCGATGCTCATAGACGAACGGACCGGACTGTATGGATATTGTCACTGACAGGCTCAGTAGGGTGTCAGGATGAGTTCGCTCATCGACCTCCCTTTTGGTCAATACCTGGTAGCCCGTTACGTACGACTAGTACCTCTGACGTGCTAGTGGTTAAATCCATAGCCATAGTATTGACGAGTCTTTAGAGTCCCCTACAGACAGTTTCTTAAGTTTCGGGTGAAATGTTGTAGAGGCTGTATGATATATGGCAGGGTTCGATCATATACGTGCAGTAGTGCACGGATCATGATCGAAAAGATCATACTTGTGGGCTATGGTTTAAGCCGGATCCTAGTATTAGATTTGTTGGAATACTTTAGTCTCATCGTATTCGCATTCAGTCAGAATGCGGATGCAGGTATGTATATACAGGTGAGGGGTATCCTTGTTATCCGTCATGAGTTTACTTTAGATGTTGCCGTATCTTTTTGTTGGATTAAACATTTGGGTTAATGTTTACTTTGGTGGAAATAGTGATCTTAATTCATGATGAGGTGCATTAATTATGAAATGGACAAGGGAGGTGACTCATGGTCTTATTCTTTGAACCATGTCATCTTTAGTGATTGATTAGTGTGTTGAATTGATGGATGGAGAGAGAAAGGGCAGCCATATCTCTTTAGGTTGGCTCTTGAGTTTCATTCTAGTGCTCTCACAATAATTCAACACAAGAAAGAAAAAGGATTCTTCTTCTTCTTCCTCCTCTAGCTCACCATTTCCACCAATGGCATCATCTTCAACCTCCATCCATACAATCTCATGTGTTGAGAATCAATGGATGCTTGAGACAAAGTGATCGCACACATTCTCTACTTCACTTTGGATACGTCGGCTAGCGAACTTCGTGCCCGAGTTACTTCGGATGAAGCGGGAGACCGTAAAAGGACTCGATGATGTGGTGCCCTTTCGACGAGGAGACCGGAGATCGGAGATGCCGCGAGGAGCTTGGGTTGGTGGCCAAAGACCGAAGGATACGGATCGATCGGTATAGCTTTTCTAACCCTTCTCTAGTTAGCTAGTTATAGGTTAATGGTTCGATCCGGGATTAAAGTCTGCGATAACGCCGGTTTCAAGTTTAGAAAAAGTTTTCGTTTCTGCATTTTGGCCTCGGATCGACGGCCGGGGCGCTACCGTAGACTTACAGTACATGTTGGATCGTGCTCCTCTCGTATTTGCTATTCATATTGTATCTAGTCGACTCCATCAAATCAGAAACTAGAAATTGTATATGTTGAAGACTTAGAAAACTTGTAGTTGCGAGACTTGAGTGATGGGTTTTATGTTCGCTTTTGGGGTTGATGTCTTTCTTTACTTTATTTCTTTGTGTGGATCTTCTTCGTTGGGTGTTGTATATTTATATTATGTTTGTGGTTGTTGTTTCCGCCGTTGGGCGTGTTTGCTCCCGTTTGGGGATGTTTTATTATATTCTGTGTTGTACCCGTTTTTGGGGCTAGTTTTTACTAAGGAGGTGCTGCCTAAATTTTCAAAAGAGAAAACATGATTTATTATAACTTTATTTCAAAGTTTCACCTCTTTATTTCTTAAAAAGGTTTAGATTTCTGGGTTTCAGCTTACTTGAATTACGTTACGCCTGTAGACGTCGCGTGATTTAAGTGCTGGTGACGAGCTATTATTTCTGGACGTGACAGAATACAATAATAAACTGGTCAAGAAATGGCCTAAAGATTCTGTTCATCAAATCCATGAACGCTGCTGGGGCATTGGTGAGCCCGAATGACATCACCAAGAACTCGTAATGCCCATAGCATATCCGAAAAGCAGTCTTCGGAATGTCATCATTCCGGACCCACAACTGTTGATAACCGGACCTCAAGTCAATCTTCAAAAAATATCCCACACCCTGGAGCTGATTGAACAAATCGTCAATGAGAAGTAGAGGGTACCTATTCCGCATCGTAACTCGGTACAGCTGACGGTAATAGATGCACAATCTCATACTGCCGTCCTTCTTCTTAATGAACAGGACAGGAGCTCCCCAAAGAGACACACTCGGTCGAATAAGTCCATTGTCAAGCAAATCTTGCAACTGATCCTTAAACTCTTTAAGCTCCGCCGGGGCCATCCAATAAGGCGGTATAGAAATTGGTCCCATGCCGGGAATCAAGTCGATGCAGAACTCAATATCGCGCTCTGGCGGCAATCCAGGTAACTCATCAGGAAATACATCGAGAACCTCTCTCACAATCGGAATATGGTCCAACAGGACCTCTGTGGCTCCAGCATCACGAATATAGGCCAAGAATCCTCGACATTCTTTCCTCAGGAGCCAACTAGCGCAAAAGGCAGAAATCAAACTGGGAAGGGTGGCACTACGGTCACCCTGAACAATAAGAACTGGCTCTCCCGGAAAACTAAATCTGACCACCTTCTCACAGCAATCCACGGACGCATAACATGTGGCTAACCAGTCCATACTGAGTAGGACATCGAAGTCTAACATGTCGAGAAGGATCAAATCCACAGTAGAATCTCTATCCCCAATACGAACTGAACACGACCGGAACACGTGTTGAGCGATAAAGGACTCTCCTACGGGAGTAATTACAACTAGTGGCTGGTCTAACAAGGAAAAATCTTGGCCCAACCACAGTATGAAGTGTGTGGATATATAAGAGTGCGTGGAACCAGGGTTGAACAATATAAGCGCATCGAAAGAATACACGGAAAGAGTACCTGTCACAACTGGATACGATGCCTACGCATCCTGAGGAGTCAAAGCAAAAACTTAGGCCTGTCCTCTACCGGTACCCTGTTGTCCTCTTCCTCTGCCACCTCATCCCATCTAAACAGGACCGCCACAACCATGGCCTATCTGAGTATCGGTCTGGCATGGAGTAACGACGGGCGTAGGAGGTAATTCTCTCGGAAGAGGAGGTGAAGGGGGTAAGGTGACCTATAGAACTGCTACCTCGCCTTAGCGCCTCACAGTACAATGCTTGACACGGTGGTGTTGACTCCCACATCAATAACATCCTGGCGACGGTTGCTGATCCGGTAAGTAAAAGCTAAATAACTGGCCCCGTATCAAACCTCTACCGCCGCCACGGCCTAGAAAGAATCCGCCGCGGCCTCTGCCTGCCATACCTCAACCAATCTTCCCGGAAACTGATACACTAGCGCGAATTCGCTTCGGTCCCGGAATAGTCGTATTCTAGGTAATACACTCCTCCACTAACATGGCTACGTCCATCGCTGCTGCATAGGTGTCAAAGTGCTGGGTGCCAATAGAAAGAAATATCTGTGTGTCAAGACCTCGCACAAATCTCTTGATACGCTTCTCTTCGGTGTCCACCAAATAAGGAGCATATCTAGATAGCTGGGTGAACTGGATATCGTACTCGGCCACGGTCATACCAGGTGTCTTGTGCAAAGACTCAAAACTGCGAGCTCGAGAATCCCTGACACTCTACGGATGGAAACGAGTAAGAAAGACCGCTGAAAACTCATCCCGTGTCATAGGAGGAAGACCTGCAGCTCGGTCTCTCTCAACGGACTCACACCAAGTCTGGAAAAGACCCTCAAGATAGAAACTAGCAAGATTGACCGATCTTGCATCAGAAGACCTCAGGGAATGACAAATCCTGACCATCCTGTCAGGGAATGACTATGGATCCTCTGCTGCGTCTATGCTAGTGAAAACGGGAGGCTTCAGCCTAATAAACTCCTGCAGTGATACTGCAATAGTCTCGGTAGCGGCAGGTACAACTGTCTGAGCAGTAGGTGTTGGGTTACGGCAGCGTCCCGGCCATCAATCCATGACCAAATTCGGAACAAAAATTTTCTAAACTGGCGCTACCATTACCGATGCCCGCATCTACCCTAAACCCTAAACTAGCAATATGTAAACTAGGAGTTAGATGGTTATACCAATCGATCTGTGTCCTTCGGTCTTCAACCTCTGTCCCAAGCTCCCCGCGGTTGCCTCGATGAAGTTCGGTCTCCGGTCTCCCTCGTCGAAGACGATCCACGTCGAGGATTAGTAATACGGGCTCCCGCTTCATAACCGAAGCAACTAAGACATCCAGTTTGCTAGCCTAGATGCCCAAGATGAAGTAGAGTGTGTTTGTGATTACTTTGTCTCAATACACCCAATGATTCTCAACACATGAGATGGAATGGGTAGAGGTGAAGAAGTTGCCATGAGGGGAAAATGTGAGCTCATGAACTTTGGCCAAGACTTGAAAAACAAAATGAATTGGCTGCTGGAAAAATCAAGTGATGAAGTGGCTGTTCTTTGTTGCAACTAAAGAAAATCCCTGCACACCAAAAACCAGCAGCCACTTATTTGCCATGAATTTCCCTCACCAAACAGCCACTCCATTTTTGTTTTCTTTTTGTTGTGAGGCATGCATTGAATGATTAATTGAGCAACTAAAAATTTCCATCACCAAAATATCAACAGCCCATGCCTCATCAAAACTCACGATATCCACACGCTACAAGTTAATGCACAAGGACAAAACTTTCACTCACATTTTCCACAATAAACATTAATCCAAATGTTTAAAGAAAGAAAAGGAAATGTCAACCCTAAAGTAAACTCGTAACGAATTATAAGAATACCCATCATCCGTATATACATACCTGCATCAGTATTTCGACTGAATACGAATACAACGAGACAAAAATAATCCAAAATATAATACTAGAATCCGGTTTAAACCAAAGCCACCAGTATTATCCGTCTGAATCATGATACGTGCACAAGTGCACGTATATGATCGAACCCTGCCATAAAACCATACGGCCTTTACATCGTTTCTCCCGAATCAGGGAAACCCTCTGTGTGGGACTATAAAGACTCATCAATACGCTGGCAGTAGGTTTAACCACAAGCACGTCAGCAGCACTAGCGGTATGTAACGGCTACCCAGGTATTGAGCGAAAGGGAGGCCAACGAACAAACTCATCCTGAACCTCTACTGAGCCTGACAGTGACAATATCCGTACAGTCCGGTCTGTTCGTCTATGAATATCGCATATCGAGTCTAGGAGGGTGGATAAAGTCAGACCCCTAACAACGCGATAATTAGTGTCGGTATGAAGCCCATCACCACCGAGAAACTACTGATCCAAATCAGTAATTCTCCACTATCCCGACCGAGGATTTCTGGTGATGGCCTCTGAGAAACTACTGATCCAAATCAGTAATTCTCCACTACCCACCCGTGCACTACGCGACATCAACCCCAAATACCGGTGGAGATGAATCCCCGACGATCCGCTTACTGCCTCCATGTGTCTCGGGACTGTACCCAACTAAAACCTGTTTGCACGACTCCTTTGAGCCGTGGTAGGGTAGTAATCAAAGCACAGTGGGAACTCACACGATACAAATGACGATCTCAGGTCGACAGACTAACCTATACACTTGTCACCTAGGAACTGCTATCTGACAATAGGTATAATACCAACTAGCATGTTCCCGGCGAGTCCGTCCAGTGTACTCATAACCCAATGAAAACCTGTATACTATCTTAGGTGAACAAACTAACACCAATAGCTTGTGAGACCAGGCCACCGCCCCTCGTCGGGGTCTCAATCAGTATATACTAGTCTACTCTGGAGTATCGATGCCCAATCTCGAAACTTCCACGACTAGGGACATTTAAGGATGTGCTTATAGACTTCTAGCTCCCACATATATGATCGCCATCATAATACTGGTAGTCAAGCATAAATCCTATGGGCACTATCAATATGCAAGCATGATGATAAAGACAAACCAGATAGCATACTATCATCTTGAGTGAACTGTTCTACCGGTATAGGTCCCCCCTCAATCATCATAATCACCTGCCTGCAACTATGATAATTGCCTTGAGGGCACTATAACTAACAATCTCCCACTTGCACTTAAGGCTAATTATTCCGATGTCGCATACTTACAGCCCGTGTGATACCGAACATCCAACTTCTCTACTAATCAGTCTCGCAAAGCCGGTTTGCGAAACTATTGTGTTCGAGAAATAGCCTCAGTGAGTGGATCCGCTCTAATGTCTCTTTTTGTATCTCTATATACCTCAACTTCGCAGAGAAAATCATCTCCCGAAATGAGCAATACCTATCTTAGAATATGTGTGGATCTCTGATGGGACCCGGTTCACAAATGAACGCCAAATCCAACAAACTTCTTAGACTGCATTATCCACTGAATTTAATCAGTAACCCGCGCCATGCATTCCACAGTATCCGCTTGGACCACCTGTCCAACGTACTGTCCCTCAAAAGAAGGAAAACTAAAACATTGACAGTCGCTCTGTCATCCAGGTCACCTTGAAAGCCTGGAATGATAGCCGTCTCCCGAAGGAGGCTCCCGTTACCATATCCCATGAACATCCTCTTATGTTAAAAGGTGCTCCCAATGTTTCTCCAGGATTGGATTAATATATGTGCTTATTGCTGCTCATGCAAAAGCAATATCTGGTGTGGTACTTGATATCACATGATTGATTGAATTGTCTAAGCAAGTGATATGCCAATCATGCAAATCCCTCTCTCTTTAGGCTGTAAGACACCTTTAGAGAGGATGACTCCATCACCTGTAGGTACACCACCATGCCAGGAGTCAACCATTCTAAAACACCTTTTGAATAATGTCAAAGTACCTCGATTGGGAAACTTCCCAAATCTAGATCTAAAACCATAGATCTAGTCACCAGAATCCTGATATTATATCCAAATCCTTTGTGGAGAAACCTCCTTATGACAACCACAATATAACCAATTGTAGTATAGGAATTTCACTTCCTACAAAGTGTATGTCATCCAAATACCAGGACATACCACCCTACTAGCTTCTTAACAGATCCATCTCCTATTCTGATAAAGTCAAAGCCGCCTATGACTGTCATATCAAAAATAGATGATTTTTCTCCGCTATACCCGCTTTAGTCTATAAATAGACATAAGCAACTTGTCCACTATTCTTCCGCTGCTCCCACCGACTACAACAACCCTCTGGCAGAGTCATATACACGTGCACTTCTAAAGCTAGTTTAGAACGACGCTATACTCATTCTCCTGCCGGGTCTTATAGTCCGGAACAGCAGTAATGGCAAGTCTGGGTAAACAAGAACTTCCCTGTCACCGTCTTTGAGGATACCGAAGCACCTCTCGGGTGTCTGAGGTTACCCAGCATATCTGCGGAGTGGCTAATGGAATGTCAAACCCGATTGAATCTTTAGGTTCTATTAAATTTTCAGTAATCGTTTGTGGTTATGGAATCACTTCCCGTTCTACCATACTCCCACTAATGTTTTCTGAAAAATTTCATTTTACTAAAACTGTGGCGAGTCAAGAACAATATCACTATTGATCTTCCTGATGGTAGAAAGTTAACCCTCATCAAAACCCGGGATAACCCACAAACTGCCATTACTGAAACATGCCTTGAGTTTATCCGGATTCTGGTTTTAAGCATCAGCCGGGCAACTCCCTATACCTTAACATCGTTAAGATATAAATTGATTCTATATATCCAATATAGAAACAAAAGCACTAATTTAATTGGAACCAAATTCAAAAAACATGCAGCTGTCTCCACTGCATATCAACCATATGGAAGGAGGCCAATCAGCATTACTCATCTAGGAATGGATCCATATATGAGTAATCTAAAAGAGAAGCAAGTTCTCAAAACCATTACTATCAACGGAATACCAAACAAAAGTATCTACATCTTCGACTACCTCGAAGAATCCTGATACTTGCAATATATGGTTCTCTACTTTATTCTTATACCTATGACTTCTCAAAACTTAGACCTTGTATTTCAACGAAATACATGTATAAAACTGGAGAAGTCATGAGTAAACAGAATATAGTATGAGTACCAACCCCTTTGTCCTAATGGACACTGGAAAACATACAATACATTGTATAAGCCCCTTGAGTTCAATAACATAAACCTTGCCCGTCGTAGGATGAAAACTGTACTATGGTTAAGAAGAATTACACCGCAGTTGAATCCACCTCACCTAACCATCAACTTATAGAGGTAAATGTCACAGACATAATTTCAAAAAGTTATATCTCACTTTATAAAATAAACATACAGATATATCAGTTTGAAATTGGTGCATAACAACGGATATTTAAAACCAAAAATTTGCCGTTAGGCAAAAACCAGACGATCTCCTCAAATGTCACCAATTACAACGAATTCCGATATAATGAGGATCTAATCACCCAATTCCTAATATCTTACTCCTACTCACCATCTGTAACAACATTCAGATGTGAGAAACTGATCTGGAAAATATATACCCTGGAGTTAGATTCTAATTGGGAAAACAGTTTTCACTTAACATCGTACAGTCAAACTGAAACGTGAGAATGTTTCAAAGGGGTTAACTGGTATTCTTACTAATGCCTCCTCCACTATCCTGATTCATGACTGTAACTGTATACCTCCATGCCCTCACTCCAATCCCTTCAGTATGTCTTTACTTATTACCATATGTACACCTTCTTTAGGCTAAATGGTTTTCTTACTTCCCTACCCTTCGGCACCGGTCTATGGTTTGGAAGAAGACTATTCAATAATCATAATAGGTATACACTCCTTATTGCCAGGAGCCCTCGCAACCTGAGAGAAGGTAAAAGGAAAAGACAACTGAATAATCCTTATTCTATTTCTCCTGAACCGGAAACCAACCTCGAATCTGGAACGAATTCCTTCAAGTTCGTATGTAACATGGCATGTCTAAGCATTATGGACATTCATAGTGATACGAAGTGTTCTGGAGAAATCCAATGTGGATGTGGGAGTGGCAGGGGTATACACGGTTTTGTCGTGAATTATAGTAGTCGCAATTTTCTTTGCCATTATTCTAATCCCTTTATATGTTTTTACTTTTTACCTTCTGCACACCACGCTTAGGCTTAATTGGTTTTCTTCATTCCATACCTTTCGGCACCTGCCTATGGTTTGGAAGAAGACTATCCAATAAGTGCAATATGTGTACCCTCTCCTAATCCTGGGAGCCCTCATAACCTGAGTGAAGGTAAAAGGGAAAAGACAACCGAATAATCCTATTCAATCTCTCTAGAACCAGAATCCATACTCGAATAAGTTCCTTCAAGTTCATATATAACTATACGATGGATTTATCCAATGGAAGTGGATGTTCGTAGTGATACAGGGTGTTCTGGAGAAATGCAAAGGTGATATAGAAATGGAAATGATATATGTGACACCGTGACATTCCAAAAGCCAAAGTGTTTTAAGAAGGTTTGGTTAACTTGGTTCATGAGTTTTAGTTCAGGGCCAGGTTATGGTCACTGCCTGAGAGAGAGAGAAAAGAAGCACTCAGCGTGCACTCTAACCTAGATCAGAATGGTTAATCACTTTATCTAATCAGAATGGCCCCCCACTGTTTTTTCAAATTCTCCTCCAAACCCAAAAGGAGAATAGTCGGGATCATCTAAAATCACCCGAGGAGTAATCCTACTCATCAGTGAGAATCGGGATCCAACTATCATCGCATGATAACTTGATGGAAACCACTCAAGTCACTACACTCCAGAGGATATGCGCAACCCTGGCAAGTTTCCTGTATGTTTGAAACTCCCGATGTGTGTTTTTACCTCGTAGGACCCAAGTGACCTTGACGAATAATCAACAAATCAAAAGGTCCTAATCAAGTTCAACCCGTCATTATCTTGATTACGTTAAACCCACCCGCACGACCCTTGACGAATGATCAACAAAGTCGTACGACTGTCCTAACCAATCCACATGTCCATGCGATAGAAAAGCATTACAGAGCTACCACACAGTACGTCTTGGCGAATAGCAACGACAAATGTAGCACGAATACTAAGCAATACTAATCTGAAATGATGGAGGGCTACGACTGGTTTTTGGCGAAAAACCTTTAACGTAATGAACTTGATATCGTTGAAGGAACTGAGTGGTTTTACAAATATATAGTGGCAAAAACTTTTGCTAAAGAGGTCACTCCATGTGAAGGGATCTCGGCTCTTTTCTCGTCGAATAAGGTGCAGGATATTCCAAACTGAATACCACGATGCAAAGCTAAAGGAAATGACTATAGTGAAGTTATTACAATGACGCAAACTTTCGCTCAAGGGGTCACTCTCGGTGAAGGGATCTCGGCCCTTGCCTCATCGAATGAGGTGCAGGATATTCCAAACTGAATAGCACTATGCAAAGCAAAAGGAAACGTCCTTGTAATAACAGTTTTTGAAAATTTGGTTCCAATAAAATCAAATAGGTTTATTTTCCTTGCATCGATCAGAATCAACGCAGTCCCATCAATTAATCACACCAGAAAAGAACGAAAATAAAATGTACGTATATGCCATCTGCATTCGCCACTGGGTCCCGTCATCACCCGTTTGGTTACTTAACTAATGACAGAGTGGGGACTGGACTGGCACGGGTGCAAAACATATACAATATCTACTATTATATATATAAATATATATAATCATTTGTCCCAGGCATGATATAAAGCAACATTTCAGAATCACAACAATCAACACAGAGTGGTGGATAATTCTGGGACCTCGAGTTTCACTTGAGCCGCAAATGAGACCCGACGTTCCTTGTCATGTGGATGGCCTGTGCAATGAAAACCTAGACCCCTACGAGCGCGGAAAGTTACCCGCCAATCCCAGAAGTGAGGCAACCCCAATTACCAAAGTGAGTGGGCCACCCAGCACTTCACGGAATCCGGTAACTTGAGCACCCCTCCTTGGGTCAACCTATACCCCCTACGAGTGCGGCTAGCCCACCAATTCTAGAGTAAGGTCCCCTTCATCTCAACGCCATAAGATGCAGACCTATTGCCTTCTAGAACCCGGCTTTTCGTGCACTCCTTCTTGGGGTAATCCTAGTACAGGAAAGAAAATAATATACAAGGGTGACATCGACCTCAACCCGGTCGTGCCCCAAACAAATAATATACAAACGGGCAGTGACGGCAGTCCACATGTCGGACGCTCGCCCCGTAATATCAAATGTACAAATGAAACTAAACTGTACTAACATTGCACCCAAGCTATCCACCACGACGATCCAACCACAACACATCACAACACAGAACATCAACGCGAATGTCACGTTCGCAAACCCGTCTAAAAGTCATATAGCAATTAGATGAGTTGTACCGCTCGAATGACATTCACGGTCGCAGATAATAATGTAGGTACTGTAAACATTTAAATAGTGTTAAATTATCGACTTTGAAACACCCTGAATAGCCCCAAACAACTAGATAAATCAATATTAAAATTGGGCTAAACTAGCAATACCACTGCACCAATATTCCAAAGACTAGACTACACCCAAAATTTCAAATCCCGGTTCCCAAGAAAAACCGGCCACCTCGGAAATTATGGGTAACTGGCCGGCCCAATTTTTGAGTCTGGGGTTCGTGCTTTGGGTGTGTTCTAGTGGTCATCTAAGTAGTCTTCTACAGTTGCTAAAATAATTTTTTGAAGACTCTGAAATTTCGACAGAAACTGATATGTGCAGTGCACTGTTCTGGGGTTGTTTCGATTTCGATACTTTAACATTGTCTAAACCCGCTAGTAAGGGGTTTACGGGTTGGCTCTGAGACCATGTTGGGTTACGGTAGCATCCCGGCCATCAATCCGTGACCAAATGCGGAACACAATTTTTCTAAACTAGCACTACCATTACCCGATGCCCGGATCTACCCTAAAACCTAAACTAGCAATAGTAAACTAGGAGTTAGATGGTTATACCGATCGATCCATGTACTTCGGTCTTCAACCTCTGTCCCAAGCTCCTCGCGGCTGCCTCGATGAAGTTCGGTCTCCGGTCTCCCTCGTCGAAGATGATCCATGTCGAGGATTAGTAATACAGGCTCCCGCATCAAAACCAAAGCAACTCGGACATCCAGTTTGCTAGCTTAGATGCCCAAGATGAAGTAGAGTGTGTTTGTGATTACTTTGTCTCAATACACCCAATGATTCTCAACACATGAGATGGAATGGGTGAAGGTGAAGAAGTTGCCATGAGGGGAAAATGTGAGCTCAAGAACTTTTGCCAAGACTTAAAAAACAATGAATTGGCTGCTGGAAAAATCAAGTGATGAAGTGGCTGTTCTTTGTTGCAACTAAAGAAAATTCCTGCACACCAAAAACCAACAGCCACTCATTTTCCACGAATTTCCCTCACCAAACAGCCACTCCATTTTTGTTTTCTTTTTGTTGTGAGGCAAGGGTTGAATAATTAATTGAGCAACTAAAGAATTTCCATCACCAAAATATCAACAGCCCATGCCTTATCAAAACTCACCATATCCACATGCTATAAGTTAATGCACAAGGACAAAACTTTCACTCACATTTTCCACAATAAACATTAATCCAAATGTTTAAAGAAAGAAAAGGAAATGGCAACCCTAAAGTAAACTCGTAACGAATTATAAGAATACCCATCATCCGTATATACATACCTGCATCCATACTCCGACTGAATACGAATACAACGAGACGAAAATAATCCAAAAATATAATACTAGAATCTGGCTTAAACCAAAGCCACTAGTATTGTTCGTCCGAATTATGATACGTGCAGAAGTGCACGTATATGATCGAACCCTGCTATAAAATCATACGACCTCTACATCATTTTTCCCGAATCAGGGAAACTCTCTGTGTGGGTCTCTAAAAACTCGTCAATACACTGGTAGTGGGTTTAACCGCAAGCACGTTAGCGGCACTAGCTGTACGTAACGGCTATCCAGGTATTGAGTGAAAGGGAGGCTGACGAGCAAACTCATCCCGAACCCCTACTGAGCCTGACAGTGACAATATCCGTACTGTCCGGTCTGTTCGTCTATGAATATCGCATATCGAGTCTAGGGGGTGGATAAAGTAAGACCCCTAACAACGCGATAATTAGTGTCGGTATGAAGCCCATCACCACCGAGAAACTACTGATCCAAATTAGTAATTCTCCACTATCCCGACCGAGGAACTACTGATCCAAATCAGTAATTCTCCACTATTTCTGGTGATGGCCTCTGAGAAACTACTGATCCAAATCAGTAATTCTCCACTACCCACCCGTGCACTACGCGACATCAACCCCAAATACCGGTGGAGATGAATCCCCGACGATCCGCTTACTGCCTCCATGTGTCTCGGGACTGTACCCAACTAAAACCTGTTTGCACGACTCCTTTGAGACATGGTAGGGTAGTAATCAAAGCACAGTGGGAACTCACATGAGACAAATGACGATCTCAGGTCGACAGACTAAACCGTACACATGTCACCTGGGAACTGCTATCTGACAATAGGTATAATACTAACTAGCATGTTTCCGGCGAGTCCGTCCAGTGTACTCATAACCCAATGAGCACCTGTATACTATTATAGGTGAACAAACTAACACCAATGGCTTGTGAGACCCGGCCACCGCCCCTCGTCGGGGTCTCTATCAGTATACACTAGTCTACTCTAGAGTATCGATGCCCAGTCTCGAAACTCGCACGACTAGGAACATTTAAGGATGTGCTTATAGACTCCCAGCTCCCACATATATGATCGCCATCATAATGCTGGTAGTCAAGCATAAATCTTATGGTCTCTATCAACATGCAAGTATGATGATAAAGACAAACCATATAATATACTATCATCTCGAGTAAGACTGTTCTACCGGTATAGGTCCTCTCTCAATCATCATAATCACCTACCTGCGACTATGATAATTGCCTTGAGGGCACTATAGCCAACAATAGGTATTATCACAGTCCCCATAGTAGGTGGAACATCATCAGATCTTGGCTGCTTCGACCAAAGATCCAACCATCTGGCGCAAATCATGGATACTAGCCTCCAGCCTAGCAATCCGGCTTAAAGAAAGAGGATCAATCCGCCTCTGAGGAGTAGGCGTACCATCCTGGTCGGTCCTCATCTCAGACGAGCCAGTCCTAACCTCGTCTTTAGCGGCAGCCCTCTTGGCCTTCGTAGTCTTTGGCGGCATAGTGGCTGGAATAAGAAATAGGATTCGGTAAGAATATTGCAATCGGAACAAAAGGATGCATGGAATCAAGTAAAGGAATCACAAAGCAAATGTCCTACGGTCACTTAGGCGGAGTATCGTATCGTGAGTATGCCGCGGAACATACACACGCTACGTCACTCTGCTTAAGTCACCTACTCCATCATACCAAGGGTCATCCTATACTAAAAAAGGTGAAACATAGCGCTCTGATACCAACTTTGTCACGACCTAAATGAGGAACGTGACCGGCACTTAAATCATGCAACGTCAAAGGCATAACGTAATTCAAGTATGCCGAATCCCAGAATCTAAACTGTGAAATAAAGTAGAGCGGTAAAAATGTTTATTAAAGTGTTAATTTAATGTGCAAAAGAATTATATGAAAACCCTTTTGAATATCAAGTTATTGTAAAAAATTTTGGCAGCATCTCCTTTGTAAAACCGATCCCAAATTGATACATAACAAGAATATACATAAGCATGATATAATAAAAGCATCCCCACTTGGGAGAAATCTCAACGCCATCCGGCAGAACCAATCACAAAACAAGATATACGACATCATAGTGCTAAGAAATAAGGAAATAAGAAATGAAAACAACATCCACAATGAAAACATAAAAGTCGGCTCACACGAGCATGACACCAGATGTCAAATATAATACAAGTCTCTTAGTCTTGTCTCTAAGTCAAATATACAAGTAGTAGATGGAATATACTAGATACAAGGAGAAAATATACAAGATAGAAGATAAAAGAATACTCACAACCGACCTACAAAATATCACGTCCAAAAGTCGAAGCAAAAGTAGTAACAGAAATGGTAGTAGTGTGCCCCGCCGCGATTATACTGACGGATCGGTCCTGCAAGACACTGTGGCACAACGGGGGTGAGTTACCAGCTCGTGAGTAGTAATTAACATCATAAGTGACAATCGTAAGTATGTATGTAACAATGACAGATCCTAAGTATGAATTTATGATGCGGTGTACTAGTATAGATGCAACATGAATAAGTGAGCAAAGAATGAAATCTGGGTATAGCTGCTATAAGAAATTGAGTATGTCTTAATTAATTTCAATATGGTAGAACCAGAAGTATCATCAATAAAAACAGCATAATCCTGTGTCAAGTATCGACACTCCAAAAAAAATCTCAATATCTTGGACGCCGTCTTTCAGATCGGCCCTCAGATCCATCTGATCACACGACTCCGACCAGTATCCTCCGGATATCCGCCGGGCTAAACAATCACTAGTAGGTATTATTCCATTGCCAAGCTCAACATCTCTCTATATGATCTTCTTGCCCTGGGGTACCGTACCGGGTCTACCATGTACCCGCAGACGGTGCCTCCTCTCTTCTCGAATCGGGTATACACAAAACTCAAAACCGAGAAAACTCATGGTGGTTGCCACATATCATATCAAGAGAAACCACGTATTTAAAATGATCATAAGTTTTCAAAATTTTCATGCGGTTTCCTAAATCCAAAAAAAATCTCATGAATACAGAAATCTTATAAAACATTATATTATGTGAAATATGGCGATGATGGAAAGTGTACATGATATTGATATGATGTAAGCTAGATGAATAACTCGAAGATTTATATATCAATAATGATGCAATGCAAATGCAAGTTATCAAGCGAGTTCTATATTGTTCGTGACATAGCAATTTCCAATGGCGTGTGTGTACATATAGGATAGTGCACGTGCGACATGAACCATTGGTAAAAGTGCAAGTGTCCTAGTGTGATGATATCAATGTGCATGATGATAAGTATGCAATGTGGAAATGTGTATATGTATATGTATACAAGAATTGTAACTGGTACTAAATATCGGGCGCTTTACACCATCCGAACAATTCCCCACATAGATGTAAATCTACTCACCGGAATGGCCTCAGCTACTCGAATCTGACCACCTCCATTCCTTTCCTAGCCGCATCCGAAGTCTCCGCAACCAATCCTAGAATCGCACAAAACTTAGCACATGAGGCTAGAAATCCGATATGACACGAAATAAAATACTACACGAACGAACTAATTCTCACGAGTTAACACGTGTGAATTTGGTGCGTTAAACGTGTACAACAACGTCTAAGACCACCCCTAAGGGTTGTTATCCAAATGAAACACCAAAACAAGAATCGGAACGTCTGTATCATACGTTAACATAACGCCTAAAATAAGGTAAAATGGTCCCAAATTTTTATATAGGCACAATTAGAAAAGTTGCACATTGCAGAAGCCTAATTGGAGTTCCAGAGAGCCCACGACGAAAACCTACGACCATACTCCCTAACTGGGCCGCAATTTGCGGCCAAATACAATATTATGGCGGCCAGAAGATGAAGGTAGAAGCTAAGGTTTTAAGGGTGTATTCATGGTCCAATAACAAGCTCCCAGTAATTGTAACTTCTCTCAGAAATCTCTGGGTTGATAGCTGTTAGTTATATGTATGCCCTAGAGGCCATTACTGTACATACGATGTATATTATAGTGGATGCTTGGACATATATAGGGAGGACATTCTTGCTCGACATGTTAGTATGCTATCTGGTTACTCTTTATCCTAACATGTACTCTGATTGTCTCTATGTTACATGTTGATAAAGCCCTTAGGATGAGTACTTGACTACCAGGACTATGATGCAGATCATACTAGTGGGGACAGTATAGTCGCCAAGTATATCCTTCAAATGTTCCTAGTCGTGGGAGTACCGAGACAGGGCATCGATATTCCAGAGTAGACTAGCATATGCGCTTCTTGACCCATATGATGGGCGATGGATGATCCCATATCCATTGGTGTTTGACATCAGAGAAGGTATACGGGTGCTCAGTGGAGACTGGGTATACTGGACGGACTCGCCGAGAACTCCCAGATGGTATTATACCTCACGTCAGATGGCAGTTCTCTGGTGACACTGGTACAGGTTAGTCTGTAGACCTGAGATCGTCATAGAGACTTGTGTGATTCCCACTGTGCTTTGATTTCCATCATACCACATCCAAGATGGCGTGCAAAACGGTGGCTCTTGGGTACAGTCCCGAATCACATGGAGGCAATGAGCGATAGGAGGGGTTTCGTCTCTCCCGGTATAGGGAGTTGATGTTGTGCTGTGTTCGATTGGCTATAACTGGAAATCCATGGCCAGGGCTGCTGAGATTTATTGGTAAGTGTTATCGGTAGTTTCTCGAACTGTTATAGACCTCATATTGACACGACTTATCAAGCTACTGGGGTCTGACGTTTACCACCCCTAGGCGAGATATGCGACATATCAGATGAAGAGACCGGACTGTACGGTAGTGTTACTGGTTGGATTCACAGGAGAATGTACATGCTTCCTTGTTGATCTTCTGATAGCTCAATACCTAGGTGTCTGTTACGTTTAGCTGACCGCTTGCATCTTTTGGGTGTTTGATATGATCATCACCTACTGCCGGCGTATTGACGATTCTTTAGAGTCCTACACAAAGGTTTCCTGGCTCAGGCAAAACGGAGTAGGAGCACATATGTGATATGTGTGGGACTGAGAATAATACCTGTATGCAATACCGTTTTAGATTCTCGTGATATGTGATATAGGCCGGGTATATGTGATATAGCCGGGTCATCGTATCAAGTGTTGATTCGATGAACTGATACAGATTATATTAGTCGGTTATATGCGATATAGCCGGATTATCGGATCAAGTGTTGATTCGATAATTTAATGTATAATTATATATGTGATATATTAAGTTATATTAACTAATATAAGCTCACTTAAAGATTCTTTTTCTTACTTGGATAATACATTGATATTATGTGATATATGTTAATTGTATTATTTTATTTTGTTACAAAAATATATTATATATGTGATATATAATATTGTAACAAGTTAGGGTTACAAATGCAACATGATTTGTGGAGTTTAAACAATTTAGGGTTTGATTTGGGTTAGCTTTTGCATGAAGCTTCATGAAGCTTCCTTTTGTTTTTTGCTAAGATATTTTGTATTGATATTTATTAACCCAACCCAAATCTTTTAACCATGGTTTATTCTCTACATGAGTAGCCCTTCATTCTTAACTCATGGTTGCAATTGTAACCACAACAATAATTGATTATTCATCACAAATGAATTTGCTTCTTCTTCTTCTTTCTTCTTGGATGAAAAAGCTTTCTAGCTTTTTGACATGTGATGATAATGAGTGAGAAATTGAAAACAAAAGAGAGCTAAATTTCTACTTTATCATCCTCATCTATTCTAGCCACTTAGATTAGGGTGTTTGCTTTGCTAATACTTGATTAGTGAAGCAATAGCTTGGGTTTGAGATTCTTCAAGATAGATCATATTAGTTGTTGAAGATTGGAAGCAAGCTTCCATCTTTCTTTTCATGGAGCCTCTCTAGAGTCCGGGTACCTGATGATCGCAGCGAAGGGACCTCAACACTGAGCTTATAAAGTGAAGGAACGGACTACAAAGGTTGTAATCCCTAACTCTCAGATGTAAAGTTGTTTACATGCTTGTTTACCCTAATCCTCTAGTTAAGATCTTGGTTAGGGTTTGTTTAGCACCCCAAAAATTTTAAAGTAGCATGATTGATACTTGACAAAACCTTGCTAAGGTGCTAAGCTAACCCTACAGTAGTATCAGAGCCAAGCTAAAGCATTGGGCGATGTGTAGACGAAGTTTGAAGTCCGATCGAACCCCGAAACACCCCCCTTCTCTGGAAATTTTTTCAAAAGTTGAAAATTTTCATACTAAAAATATTCAGAAAATCATGCAGGGAATTCTAAGAATTACTGTGAAGTATGAAGCCATAAATCCATCAAGTGACCGCGGAACCGTGGCCAAACCATGCGTTTAGCTGCGGTTCCGCGACCAACATTAGGAGTTATTGGCTGATACTTCAGGGCTTTATTCTTGGGTACCATTTCATGCTTCTGGGAATTTTTAATTCTACTCAAGTGTTGAGCTTTCTGAGAAATATTGGGAACTCATTGATTCGATTAGAAAGTTTAACTTCGTTTAACTTTTCCCGGGTAATTTAGAACGTGTTAAAAAGTTCGTACGGATATCAATAACTCACTTTTTCCCCTGCCGGAAAACTTTCAAGTGTTGGATTTTTCCTGAGTTTAAAACTTTCAGAAAATCATGCAAGCGAATTTGTGGACCCTCTAGAAGAACGTAACCTTAACTCGATTATGTGACCGTCAAAACCGCCACTGAACCATATGGTTTGTGGTAGTTTAGCGTTGCCACATGTGAGGCGTTGGTTTGACCCTTCTACGGCTGGTTCATAACGGCTGTGACATGTTCTGGGACTTTTTGAACTCCGCTCAAGTGTTGAGCTATTTAGGAATTCTTGGGTGTTTGTTTATTCGATCGAAAAGTTTAACATTGTCTATTTATCTGGAATGTGATACAATATTTGGAATCCACAAGTAGTTATGAGATAACTAATTTGAATATTATAAATCTAGCAGTTTAGTCTCATTTGATCGGTTGTCACGGGATTTTGATGTGATCAAAAGTCCGTCGCAATCACGTAGCGTACGCGTGCAATGAAGTAGTCGTGGGAAGGTCTGCGAGTTGTTGAAAAAGTGGTTGTTGCCCTTTTGAGTAATACTCGCCGAGTAAACTTGATAGATAGCCACGCCCCATAGACCCGACCAAGTGACTGTAGGAGAACCCCGCCGCCAAAAGCATCCGTTCGGGTGCTCGCGGCAGCGGTGTTCCGCCTTAGTGCACTTCGTCGACGGCATCGGGGGTGCGGCCGTCTACTAAAATTTCCGACGAGCATTCGATCAGGATGTCGGGAATTTTGTTGAATTGCCCGACTAGATATTGAAAAGTTTTTTCGAGATCGAGACTAAAATGTGGGGTTTATAATTGTTAGGCATGCGATTTCTAAGGAATTCATTTGGTTAGGTATGAGATGTCTAAGGAGGTTGCGGATTCCAACTGTTGTAGTTTTACACGTTCTTTTCTGTGACCGTAAGCGTAGTATGTGGTGTGTCGCCGGCTTCGTTGCTATACATCAACGACAATCGGGATACGCATACTTGCTTACGTTGATGATATGAGATATTATGTGTTGCTGTGATATGTTATATTGGATCTTCGTGTTTTGAATAGCCGGGGTTTTTATGTGAGATGAGGGTTTTTATTTTCATTCATGTAAAATTCATTGTATGTAATATTCTTTTATTGGGGCACTTCCGGGTTGAGGATGATGCCACCATTGTATATTATTTACTTTTCCGCATTAGGATAGACCCAAGGCAGGGAGCACAAATAACCGGGTTCTAGAGTCCAGTGGGAGACTATCTCGAGGAGTCGAGACTGGGTCTTCTAACTCTAGAATTGGTAGGGTTGCTTGCCGCGCTCGTAGGGGTCTAAGGGTGTAGGATTGGCTATTCATCGCGACCGTGGAATCCGCGTTTTATACAGGGTCATATTAAAACACGGACCTCCTAGTATATCCAATATTTCATATATGTTCTTCTGCTGCAATGTACTGTGATGAGATCATATTACTGCCTGAGACGAATGTTTATATTATATATATGTGATATATATTGTATATTGTTGATTTCGTTTCATATGTGATGCTTGTGAAGTATAATAAAATGGGACTTCATTAATGAGATTAATGAAATAAAAGAAACCTAAAGATGTTGTATGTAAGTTTACGGTAGCGCCCCGGCCGTCTATCCGAGGCCAAAATATGGAAACAAAACTTTTTCAAAACTAGAAACTGGCGCTATCGTATGCTTAAAACCCGGATCAAACCATTAACCTACTACTAGCTATCAAGAGAGAGGGTTGGAAAGCTATACCGATCGATCCGTGTCCTTCGGTCTTTGGCCACCATCCCAAGCTCCTCGCGGCATCTCCGGTCTCGATCTCCTCGTCGGAAAGGGCACCACATCATCGATTCTTTTTACGGGCTCCCGCTTCATCCGAAGCAACTCGGGCACGAAGTGTGCTAGCCGACGTGTCCAAGGTGATATAGAGAATGTTTGTGATCACTTTGTCTCTTGCATCCATAGATTTGGATGGAGGTTAGAGGTGTTGCCATTGATTGAGATAATGAGCTAGAGGAAGAAGAAGAAGAGAAGCTTTCTATTCTTTTCTTATCATGTGTTGGAATAATGAGAGTGAGAGAGTGTTAGCAAAAGAAATACAAGAGCTAACCCCACCCTTGGCTGCCCCTCTCTCTCCTCTCATCAAATCAACATAATAAACAAACATAAAATGTGACATTTACACATTAAAAGAGACCATGAGTCACAATATATGTCCATGTCACTTTAAATGCATCTCATGATGAATTCTAGCTCACAATTTCCATTTGTAAACATTAACCCAAATATTTACAACAATAAAAAGATACGGCAACATCTAAAGTAAATTCGTGACGGATCACAAGGATACCCCTCACCTGTATATACATACCTGCATCCGCATTCCGACTGAATGCAAATGCGATGAGACTAAAGTAATCCAACAAATCTAATACTAGGATCCGGCTTAAACCAAAGCCCACTAGTATGATCCGTCCGATCATGATCCGTGCAATACCGCACGTATATGATCGAACCCTGCCATATATCATACGACCTCTACAACGTTTCGCCCGAAACTTGAGAAACTATCTGTGGGGGACTCTAAAGACTCGTCAATACTTTGGCTGTGGATTTAACCACTAGCACGTCAGAGGTATTAGCCGTACGTGACGGGCTAACAGGTATTGACCAAAAGGGAGATCGATGAGCGAACTCATCCTGACACCCTACTTGTTAGTTATATGTATGCCCTAGAGCCCATTACTATACATAGGATGTATATTGTAGTGGATGCTTGGACATATATAGGGATGACTTTCTTGCTCGATATGATAGTATGCTATCTGGTTACTCTTTACCTTAATGTGTACACTGTTTGTCTCTTTGTTACATGTTGGTAAAGCCCTTAGGATGTGTACTTGACTACCTGGACTATGATGCGGATCATACTAGTGGGGACATGGTAGTCTATAAGTACATCCTTCAAGGTCCCTAGTCGTGGATGTATCGAGACGGGGCATCGATATACCAGAGTAGACTAGCATATACCTTCTCGACCCATACAGATGGGCGATGGATGATCCCATATCCATTGGTGTTTGACATCAGAGATGATATACGGGTGCTCAGTAGAGACTGGGTACACTGGACGGACTCGCCGAGAACTCCCAGATGGTATTATACCTTACGTCAGATGGCAGTTCTCTGGTGACACTGGTACAGGTTAGTCTGTAGACCCGAGATCGTTATAGAGTCTTGTGTGATTCCCACTGTGCTTTGATTTCCACCTTACCACGTCCAAGAGGGCGTGCAAAACGGTGACTTTTGGGTACAGTCCCGAATCACATGGAGGCAATGAGCGATAGGAGGGGATTCGTCTCTCCCGGTATAGGGAGTTGATGTTGCGCTGTGTTCGATTGGCTATAACCGGAAATCCCTGGCCAGGGTTGCTGAGATTTACTTGTAAGTGTTACCAGTAGTTTCTCGAACTGTTATAGACCTCATATCGACACGACTTATCGAGCTACTGGGGTCTGACGTTTACCAACCCTAGGCGAGATATGCGACATATCAGACGAACAGACCGGACTGTACGGTAAGTGTTACTGGTTGGATTCACAGGAGTGTGAGCGGGCTTGCTCATTGATCTTCTGATCGCTCAATACTCGGGTGGCCGTTACGTTTAGCAGACCGTTTGCGGCTTGTGGGTGTTTGATATGATCATCACCTACTGCCGGCGTATTGACGAGTCTTTAGAGTCCTACACAGAGGTTTCCTGGCTCAAGTGAAACGAAATAGGAGCGCATATGAGAAATGTGCGGGACCGAGAATAATGCGTGTATGTGATATCGTATTCTATTCTCTCGATGAATGTATCGATTGGTTGTATGCGATATAAACTAGTTATCGAATCGAGAATTGATTCGATAAGTCGATACATTGGATATTAGTCGGTCATATTCGATATGACCGGATCATTAAATCAAGTGTTGATTTAATGATTTAATGTATAATTATATATTTGATATATTACTTTACATTAACTAGTATTGGTTCACTTAAGATTATTTTCTCACTTGAATGTGCAAATTGTATATATGATATATGTTTGAGCACTAGTTTGTATCATGTTTGATGATACATGCAAACTTGGGTGTGTGTTTACTTTAAACCATGTTTAGGTTAATGGTTAGGGTTTTAAATGTTTTATTTATTTTCTTTAATTCATTTTTGGCAAAAAGGGAAATGGTGACTTGCTTTGTTTTATAGTTGAAGCTTCATGAAGCTTTGAATAAGTCTACCATTTTTGTTTTATGCTTAACCTAACCATTAAACCTAAACCCTAGTTTATCCTCTACATGAGTAAACTTCACCCATTGTTGGAACATGATAAGTATTCACTTGAATTTTTATTTAAAATGATTATTCATTTTTCTTCTTCTTCATCTTCTTCTTCAAGTGAAGAAAAGAAAAACTTTCTACAAAAATTTCAAGTGATGAATCCAAGTGAGAAATCCAAATCCAAAGTGAACCCACTTCCTATTTCTTCATCCTCTACCACTTGCCATGTAGTATAGGGTGTTTTCTTCACATGGTTGATGACCAAGTGAAGATGGAGCTTGATCTTGAGTTGCCTCGACGTAGATCATCTTCGGCATCGAAGTCGAAGACCTAGCCCGATCATTTCTTCCGCGAAACCATCGCTAGAGTCCGGGATCCGATGATCGTAGCGGAGGGACATCATCATGGTGCTAAGGAAGTGGAGGAACGGATCTACAAAGGTTGTATTTCCATTCACTTAGTACTAAAGCAGTTTAGTAGCTTGATGTTTCGTCTAATCTCTAGTTAACGATCTAGTTTAGGGTTTCTCGGCACCGGAAAAATTTGATTTTGGCATGGTTGATGCTTTGTGGAACCTCTTGAGTGTGCCTAGGAACCATACAGTGGTATCAGAGCCTAGCTAGAGCCTTAGGCAATGAGTAGACGAAGTTAGAAACCCGAAACCCTAATCCGAAACCCTTCTCTGTACATTTTTTGAAATCGGGGATTTTTGTGAATTAAAAATATGTAGAAAAATCAGCAGGGAATTTTAAGAAATACTGTGCAGCACATGCACCTGAATCCTCTAAAGCGCCGCGGAAGCGCGGCACGAGCTTGGCTCGTGCGGCGGTTCGGCGGCCATATAGTCATTCAGCATTTGAAAATTGCACAGTAATTCCTATCTTTTAGTGCTGCATTTTCTAGGAATTTTTAACTTCTACTCAAGAGTTGAGTTTTCTGGGTTGTATTGGGGACTCGGTGTTTCGATCGGGAAGTTTAACTTCGTCTGTGTTTTTCCGGATAATTTTAGAAAATCTTGAAAAGTTCGACCGGATATAAATACCCAATTTTTCCCCTGCCGGGAAATTTCCAATTGTTGGATTTTTCCGTAGTTTAATAACGTTCTAAGTAGTGCAAGTAACGCGATGGACCCTCTAGAATACAACAAACCTTAACTCGATTATGTGACCGTCTTGAACTGCCCTTTGAACCTTCGGGTTTGGGGCAGTACGGCGTGCCATATGTGAGGCGTTGGCTTGACCTTTCTACGGCTGGACCGTTGGTACTGAGGCATGAACTTGATGTTTTAAACTTATTTCATGTGTTGAGCTGTTTCGGGAAAACTTGGGTGTTTGAATGTTCGATCGGAAAGTTTAACATTTTCTATTTATCTGGAATGGGATACAATAATTGGAATTCACAAGTAGTTATGAGATAACTCAATGAATGTTATAAACACAACACTTTAGTCTCACTTGATCGGTTGCCACGGAATTTTGATGTGATCAAAAGTCCGTCGCAATCACGTAGCGTACGCGTATACTCGCCGGATAAACTTAATAGACTGCTACATCCCATAGCCCCGACCAAGTGACTGTAGGAGAGCCCTATCGTCGAAAGCATCAGTTCGGGTGCTCGCGGCAGCGGTGTTCCGCCTTGGTGCACTTCGTCGACGACATCGGGGGTACGGCCGTCTATTGAAGTCTGCGACGAGCATTCGATCAGGATGTCGGGAATCTTGTTGAATTACCCGACTTGATATTGAAAAGAGTTTTCGATAATGAGACTAAAATGCGAGGTTTATAATTGTTAGGCATGTGATGTCTAAGGAATTCATTTGATTAGGCATGCGATGTCTAAAGAGGTTGCGGATTCCAACTGTTGTAGTTTTACACTTTCTTTTCTGTGACCGTAAGTGTAGTATGTAGTGGTATTGCCGATTTTCGTTGCTATACGTCGACGACAATCGGTGTAAGCATACTTACTTACGTTGATGACATGTGATGTTATGTGTTGCTGGATATGTTATATTGGATCGTCGTGTTTGAATAGCCGGGGTTTTTTATGTGAGATGAGTGTTTTTCATTTTCATTCATGTAAAAACTTGTATGTAATATTCTTTTATTGGGGCACTTCCAGGTTGCGGAAGATGTCACCATTGTATATTATTTACTTTTCCGCACTAGGATAGACCCAAAGAGGAGGGCACAAGTAACCGGATTCTGGAGTCCAGTGGGAGATCAACTCGAGGAGTCGAGTCCGGGTCTCCTAACTCTAGAATTGGTAGGGTTGCTTGCCGCTCTTGTAGGGGTCTAGGGGTGTGGGTTTGGCTATTCATCGCGACCGTGGAATCCGTGTTTTATACTGGCTCGTATTGAAAACATGGACGTCCTAGTATATCCAATGTTTCATATGTTTCTTCTGCTGCGATATCTGTGATGTGATCATTTGATATGCTGTGATGGATACTGTATATAGTATATATGATATATTATATAAACGTTGCTTATGTTTTACACCCGCGCTAGCCCTGCCCCGCTCTGTCGTTAGTTACCTAACCTAACGGTGCACGAGGGGACATCGAGGCGAATGCGGATGACATAAGTGTACGTCGTATTTATCTGTGATGTTTAGGTGTATTAAATGATGGGACTTCATTAATATGATTAATGAAAGAAAAGAAACCTAAGATGTTGTGGAATCGAATTTTCAAAAACAGGTAGCTACAGTTCTTGCTTTGCATCACGGTGTTCCTTGTAGAACATCCTGCACCTTATTCGATAAGGAAAAGACCGAGATCCCTTCACCAGGATTGACCCCTTTAGCAATAACTGGCAGATGCTACAACCCTCGGTTTGTCTTTTGATTGCTTCTATAGTTTCTGCTTTGCACAGTGATATATATGATATATCCCGCACCTCATTCGACGAGGAAAGGGCCGACGATCCCTTCACCGGGAGTGACCCCTTTAGCAAAACTAGAAAAGCCACAAAAACACTCCATTTTAAAATCATTTGATTTTACAACGATATCAAGTTCATTACGCAATAGGTTTTCAGAAAAACCTGTCGTAGCCCTCCGTCATTTCAGATAAGTTGTATATAGTATTCGTGCTACATTTGTTGGCTTTCGTCAAGGTGTAGTGTGCGGTAGCTATATGCTGCTTATCTGCTGCATATGATGCGATTGGATTAGGGTTGTCGTGCGGCTTTGTTGGCTTTCGTCAAGGGTCGTGCGGGTGGGTTTACTTCAATCAAGAAATGACGGGTTGAACTTGACTAGTAGCCTATGGTTTGTTGGCTTTCGTCAAGGTCATAGGATGCTAGGGGCAAAATATTATCGGGAATTTCAAGTGTTGAAATTTGCAATGAGATTGCATACCTTCTATAAGATAGTTGGATCCCGATACCCGCTGCGAGTAAGAGTTACTCCTGGGAGAGTTTTACACATTACAATTAGCCGATAAAGTAGGTGTCTAGAAAGGTATCAACGGGGTTACGCCTCTGGGAAAACGAGGTTTACTGTAATTAGGTCCGTGCGAAAGCACGGGGAACCTCCCTTAAAGTACCGACATTGGCCTGGCTGAAAGATTGGCGAACTTGTAGCGTGTAATTAATCCCGGCTAGTCTTTCCTTTTAGGGTTTGAAGGAAGATTTGATAAAAACAGTGGGAGCCATCCTGATTAGATAAAATAATAACCAATATGATCTTGCAAGAGCATACGCTGAGTGTTTTCTTCTCTCTCTCTCCTGGTAGCGACCATGTCACGCCTTAATCAAGATAATAATACGGATGAATTGACCAATCCCGCTTGTTATTCTGAGCTGGGGAACGTTGGTCCCGCTCCAACTTATAATTGTTATAAGACAGAGCAGGAAATAGGGGAATGCCAGAATTCCCATGCTGCCCAAACGAAGAAAGTGCATGATGATGCATCTTCTTCGGGTATGTTCATTACAAAGAACTGTTTCTCAGTATCCTCTGCGTCCTGGGTATTTGATACCGGACCAGGATCCCAGATATGTAATCTGTTACATAGGGCTACAGAAAGGTAGAGAACTAAGAACGGGTGATAAGTTTCATGAGACAGAAAACGGTGCAAGTTTTGCAGTCAAGTCTGTTGGTCACTGTCACCCTGTATTTCCAAATACATTGATTCTGAACAAATGCTATTAGATACAGAACCTGATATACAAAATCATATCAGTCTCTTTATTAGTGAAGAAAGGATATAATTTTGTATTGTTGGATAATGTTTTGAACATTTCCTATTTCAAAAGTTGATCGGTTCAGGCACGTTATCTAAAAGCATTAACGTTCTAAATCAAACTACAGTTCCTTGTATACAGAACACACACAAGAGGAAGAGTTCAGAAATGAACGATTCCTTATTGAGGCATTGTAGACTAGGTCATATCAATGCGACCCGACTGGCTGAAGTTACATTTAGATGCATATTTAAAAGAGTTTGAATTTACATCTTGTGAAACTTGCCGGTCATGTCACAAAGATAAGATGACCATAGCTCTGTTTATTGGAAACAAAGAAAGAGTTAGTGAACTCTTGGGATTGATACATGTTGATGTATGTAAGGTCCCCTGTCTACACATGCCAGGACCGGTTCTTTGTACTTCATTACATTCTCTGATGATCTCTCAAGATTCAGTCATATGTTCCTGTTGAAACATAAGTCCGGTCCTTTTGAGATATTCACAGAATATAAGTTAGAAGTAGAGAACCAATACGAGTATAAGTATTATGTCCTATGATGAGATCAAGGAGGAGAATACTTGAGCACGGAAATCCTGGATTATTCCAAAGGAGAATGAGATTCTCTCTCAGCATTACTCCTCCGTATACACCACAGCACGTCGGTGTATCGGGGCGGAGCAGATACACCCTATTTGATATGGTGTGCTCTATGATGAGTACTACTGAGTTACCTATTTCCTTTTGGGAGTTATGCACTTATGAAGTTTCATACCTATTGAATAGGGTTCTAATCAAATCAGTTGCCTACCGCTTCATATGTGATATGGAAAGGGAAGAGCCCATATCTTAAGTTAGTTAAGATTTGGGGTTGTCCGACCTATGTCTAAAAGCAAAATCCGGACAAGATCGAGGCAAGGTCAGTTCTGTAGAACTGGAAATGTTCCAGCTATACAAACTACAGTTGATGATTTGGTAGAACTAAAGGATTCGATAGTAACCAACGAACCTCAGCCTCTCCGCCGATTTAGCGGGGTTCCTCACCCACCAGAGAGATGCTTCGGTTTCTCTATGACAGTGGGAGCGAGGATTGCATCATGAGATGATGACCCAACTAGTTTCGAGCAGGCCATCGAGAGTAGGGACTCTGTAAGAATGACTGGATGCTTAGTGATCTGAGATGGAATCCATGTACACCAACAAAGTATGGACTTTGGCTGCTATATCTGAAGGGTTAAATCCCCATCAGGAGCAAGTATATCTTGAGAAGATTACTTGGTATAGATGGAAAAGTTGAGACTTTCAAAGCTAGACTTGTTAAAGGTTTGCATCATTGACCAGGTATGGATTATGTTGAAACCTTTTCTAAGGATCTATGCTTAAGTCCATCCAGATCCTACTTGCCACGGCTACATACCATGACTACGATATCTGGTGGTTGGGTGTCATGACAGCTTTTCTAAAATGATGTTTTAGAAGAGTGCGTCTATAAGTACACAGCCAGAGGGCTTCGTAAACAGTGGGAGCAGCGGAAACGTGTGCAAGTTGCTTTACAGGATGAAGCAGGCATCGCGGAGTTGGAACATCTGTTTTGATGAGTTAGTCAAACAGTTTGACATTATCAAAATGGTAGATGAACCTTGTATATACAAAAAGGTAGTAGGGAGTATGGTAGTGATCCTCGTAGAGTACGTGGATGACATACTCTTGATAGGGAAGGAGTTTCCCATGCTACGCTCGGTCAATCTCCGCTAATCACAAGGATTCTCCATATAGGATCAAAGTGATACCTTCTAAATCCTGAGTTTTCATCTATGGGATAGATGTAATTGGATGTTAGGATACTCACTACATGTAGTGAGATGGTATCAATCGATCCTGGGAAGAATCACTGGAAGGGTTCCAGGGTGATAAGGACGACTGAATGTCAGTCACAGGCATTGTCTTTACCCTCAGTAAAGGGACGGTATGTTGGAAAAGTTCCAAGCTAGATACCGTGGCATACTAGACGATAAAGGCTGGATACATCGCTACTTAACATGCTACCAAAGAAGAAGTCTGGGTGTATATTGGTTCATGAGATGAACTTCGTTCCTACCATTGTGAGACAATAGAGTTGTGGCTTATGCCAAGGAACGCCCGTCCCGTCAGTGATCCAGACATATTCTAAGGCAGTATCACCTGATCATGGAGATGGTTGATCTCCAGGGGATCGAGGTTAGGAGAGTAGACTCAGAGGACAACACGGCGGATTCACTCACGAAAGGCCTTTTCCAAGAGAAAGACTTTTATGGGATGGTTGAGTATGAGATACTTCAACCACTGCTATGAGATGGACCTAGTGCAAGTGGAAGATTGTTAGTTATATGTATGCCCTATAGGCCATTACTATACATAGGATGTATATTGTAGTGGATGCTTGGACATATATAGGGATGACTTTCTTGCTCGATATTATAGTATGCTATCTGGTTACTCTTTACCTTAATGTGTACACTGTTTGTCTCTCTGTTACATGTTGGTAAAGCCCTTAGGATGTGTACTTGACTACCTGGACTATGATGCGGATCATACTAGTGGGGACATGGTAGTCCATAAGTACATCCTTCAAGGTCCCTAGTCATGGGTGTATCGAGACGGGGCATCGATATACCAGAGTAGACTAGCGTATACCTTCTCGACCCATACAGATGGGCGATGGATGATCCCATATCCATCGGTGTTTGACATCAGAGATGATATACGGGTGCTCTGTAGAGACTGGGAACACTGGACGGACTCGCCGAGAACTCCCAGATGGTATTATACCTTACGTCAGATGGCAGTTCTCTGGTGACACTGGTACAGGTTAGTCTGTAGACCCGAGATCGTCATAGAGTCTTGTGTGATTCCCACTGTGCTTTGATTTCCACCTTACCACGTCCAAGAGGGCGTGCAAAACGGTGGCTTTTGGGTATAGTCCCGAATCATATGGAGGCAATGAGCGATAGGTGGGGATTCGTCTCTCCCGGTATAGGGAGTTGATGTTGCGCTGTGTTCGATTGGCTATAATCGGAAATCCCTGGCCAGGGTTGCTGAGATTTACTGGTAAGTGTTACCATTAGTTTCTCAAACTGTTATAGACCTCATATCGACAAGACTTATCGAGCTACTGGGGTCTGACGTTTACCACCCCTAGGCGAGATATGCGACATATCAGACGAACAGACCGGACTGTACGGTAAGTGTTACTGGTTGGATTCACAGTAGTGTGAGCGGGCTTGCTCGTTGATCTTCTGATCGCTCAATACCCGGGTGGCCGTTACGTTTAGCAGACCGTTTGCGGCTTGTGGGTGTTTGATATGATCATCACCTACTGCCGGCGTATTGACGAGTCTTTAGAGTCCTACACAGAGGTTTCCTGGCTCAAGCGAAACGAAATAGGAGCGCATATGAGATATGTGCGGGACCGAGAATAATGCATGTACGTGATACCGTATTCTATTCTCGCGATGAATGTATCGATTGGTTGTATGCGATATAACCTAGTTATCGAATCGAGGATTGATTCGATAAGTCGATACATTGGATATTAGTCGGTCATATGCGATATGACCGGATCGTTAAATCAAGTGTTGATTTAATGATTTAATGTATAATTATATATTTGATATATTACTTTACATTAACTAGTATTGGTTCACTTAAGATTATTTTCTCACTTGAATGTGCACATTGTATATATGATATATGTTTGTGCACTAGTTTGTATCATGTTTGATGATACATGCAAACTTGGGTGTGTGTTTACTTTAAACCATGTTTAGGTTAATGGTTAGGGTTTTAAATGTTTTATTTATTTTCTTTAATTCATTTTTGGCAAAAAGGGAAATGGTGACTTGCTTTGTTTTATAGTTGAAGCTTCATGAAGCTTTGAATAAGTCTACCATTTTTGTTTTATGCTTAACCTAACCATTAAACCTAAACCCTAGTTTATTCTCTACATGAGTAAACTTCACCCATGGTTGCAACATGATAACTATTGACTTGAATTTTTATTTAAAATGATTATTCATTTTTCTTCTTCTTCATCTTCTTCTTCAAGTGAAGAAAAGAAAAACTTTCTACAAAAATTTCAAGTGATGAATCCAAGTGAGAAATCCAAATCCAAAATGAACCTACTTCCTATTTCTTCATCCTCTACCACTTGCCATGTAGTATAGGGTGTTTTCTTCACAAGGTTGATGACCAAGTGAAGATGGAGCTTGATCTTGAGTTGCCTCGACGTAGATCATCTTCGGCATCGAAGTCGACGACCTAGCCCGATCATTTCTTCCGCGAAACCATCGCTAGAGTCCGGGATCCGATGATCACAGCGGAGGGACATCATCATGGAGCTAAGGAAGTGGAGGACCGGATCTACAAAGGTTGTATTTCCATTCACTTAGTACTAAAGCAGTTTAGTAGCTTGATGTTTCGCCTAATCTCTAGTTAACGATCTAGTTTAGGGTTTCTCGGCACCGGAAAAATTTGATTTTGGCATGGTTGATGCCTTGTGGAACCTCTTGAGTGTGCCTAGGAACCGTACACTACTGAGCCTGTCAGTGACAATATCCGTACAGTCCAGTCCGTTCGTATAAGAGCATCGCATGGCGGGCCTAGGGGGTTGGTAAAAGTCAGACCCCCAAAAGCGGTACAAGTCGTGTCGGAGTGTAGCCCAGAACACCCTGAGATACTACCAGTTAATATCCTGCCTTTGCCAAGGACTTCGTGTAATGGCTCTCCTAAACACAGCGCGACCTCACCCCTAATACCGGGAGAGACGAACCCCTGCCGATCCGCTCACTGCCTCCATGTGGCTCGGGACTGTACCCAACTAAAACCTGTTTGCACGACTCCTTTGAGCCGTGGTAGGGTGGTAATCAAAGCACAGTGGGAACCCACACGAGACAAATGACGATCTCAGGTCGATGAACTAACCTGTACACAGGTCACCAGGGAACTGCTATCTAACGTCAGGTATAATACCAATTAGCATGTTTCCGGTGAGTCCTGTCCGGTGTACTCATAACCCAATGAGCACCTGTATACATCTTAGGTGAACCAACTGACACTAATGGCTTGTGAGACCGGCCACCGCCCCTCGTCGGGGTCTCGACTGTATACACTAGTCTACTCCGGAGTATCGATGCCCTGTCTCGAAAACTCCCACGACTAGGGACCTTTTAAGGATGTGCTTATAGACCCCAGCTCCCACGTATATGATCTCCATCATACTGCTGGCCGTCAAGCAAGAATCCTAAGGGCTCTATCAACGTGCAACAGTGACCTGTAAGGTCACCTAAAGCAGTACACGATGATAAAGATAAACCAGATAGCATACTATCATTTTGAGTAAGACTGTCCTACAGGCATAAGTCCTCCCTCAATCATTGCAATCACGTGCCTGCGATCCAATAATTGACTTTGAGGGCACTATATCCAACAATCTCCCACTTGCACTCAAGGCTAATTATTACGATGTCGCATACTCACAGCCCGTGTGATACCGAATACCCAACTCCTCTTCTAATCAGTCCCACAAAGCCCGTTTGCGAAACTATTGCGTTCGAGGAATAGACTCAGTGAGTGGATCCGCCCTGATGTTTCTTTCTATGTCTCTCTTTATCTCAACTTCGCGGAGAAAGCCATCTCCCGAAATGAGCAATACCTGTCTTAGAATATGTCTGGATATCTGATGCGACCTAGCTTATAAATGAACTCCAAATCCAAACTTCTTAGACTGTATCGTCAACTGAATTTAATCAGTATCCTGCGCCATGTCTCCCTCAGTATCCTCTTGGACCACCTGTCCAAACTACTGCCCCTCGTCAGAGGGAAAACTGTAACTCTGACAGTCACTCTGTCATTCAGGTCACCTTGGAAGCCTGGAATGATAACCGTCTCCCGAAGGAGGATGTCGTTATCATATCCCTAGAACATCCACTTATGTTCTAAAACTGTTTTCGAATGATTCTCCAGGATTGGATTAATATCTGAACTTATTGCAGCTAGTGCAAAAACAACATCTGGTGTGGTACTTGATATTTCATGATTGACTCAATTTCCTAAGCAAGTGATCTGCCAATCATGTGCATCCCTCTCCCCTTTAGTCTGTAAGACACCTTTAGAGAGGGTGACTCCATCACCTGCAGGTACACTACCATGCCAGGAGTCGTCCATTCTAAAGCACCTTTAGAATGCTGTCTAGGTACTCAGATTGGGAAACTACCCAAATCTAGATCTAAAACCATAGATCTAGTAACCAGAATGTCTGATATAATATCCAAGCCCTGTGTGGAAAACCACTATGTGACAACCAAAGTATAACTGATCGTAGTATAGGAGTATCACTTCCTACTCTGTGTATGTCATCCAAATACCAGGACATCACACTCTACTACCTTCTTAACAGATCCATCCCCTATTCTGATGAAGTCAAACCTATGACTGTCACATCAGAAATAGATGATCTATCTCCGCTATATCTGCTTTAGTCTATAAATGGACATAAGCTACTTGTCCACTATGCTTTCGCTGCTCCCACTGATTATAACAACCCTCTGGCAGAATAATATACACGTGCACTTCTAAAGCCAGTTCTGAACGACGCTATACTCATCCTCCTGCCGGGTCTCATAGTCTGGAACAACAGTAGTGTCCAGTCTGGGTAAACAAGAACCTCCCTGTCACCGTCTTTGAGCATACCGAAGTACCTCTCGAGTGCCTGAGGTTACCCACTATATCTGCGGAGTGGCCAATGGAATGTCAATCCAGATTGAATTTTTAGGTTCTTATCAAATCTTCAATAATGGTTTGCGGTTCTGGAATCACTTCCAGTTCTACCATACTCCCACTACTGTTTTCTGAAAAAATCCATTTTACTAAAACTGTGGTGAGTCAAGAACAATATCACTATTGATCTTCCAGATGGTAGAAAGTCAACCCTCGTCATAGCCCGGGTCAACCCACAAACAACCATTACAGAAACGTGCCTTGAGTTATCCAGAGTCTGGTTTTAAGCAAAAGCCGGACAACTCCCCGTACCTTAACATCGTTAAGATATGAACCGTTCTATATCCAATATAGAAACAGAGACACCGATTTAATTGGAACCAGATTCAAATCATGCAGCTGTCTCTAGTGCATGTAAACTAAATGGAAGGAGGCCGATCAGCGTTACTCAACTTAGGAATGCATCCAGATATAAGTAACCTGAAAGAGAAACAAGTTTCTCAAAAACCATTACTATCAACTGAATAACATACACAAGTATCTACATCTTCGATCACCTTGAAGAATCCTTATACTTGCAATACCTGATTCTCTACTTTATTCTTATACCTATAACTTCTCAAAACTTGGACCTTGCATTTCTACGAAATATATGTCTAAGAACTAGAGAAGTCACAAGTAAACAGAATATAGTACGAGTACCAACCCCTCTGTCCTCATGGACACTGGACAACATACAATACTCTGTATGAGTCCCCTGAGTCTAATCACTCATTCCCTGTGTGTCGTAGGTTGAAAACTGTTCTTATGGTTAAGAAGAATTACATCGCTGTTTAATGCTCCTTACCTAGCCATCCACAGATATAGGTAAATGTCATAGACATAATTTCAAAAAGTTATATCTCACTTTATAAAAATAAACGTACAGATATATCAATTTGAAATTGGTGCATAACAACGGATATTCAAAACCAAATATTTGCCGTCCGGCAAACTGTTAGTGTATATGCCCTAGGGGCCATTATTGTATCATACTAGTTTGTATATTACTTAATGGAAGCTTGGGATATTCACATGTATATAACAGTCTTGCTAAACATGGTAGTATGCTACTTGGTTTTATTTATCTTAATATGTAAGTATTCGTATTGATAGAGCCCTTAGGATCTTGCTTGACTACCAGCGTTGTGATGGCAGTCACACTAGTGGGGGCTGGGTAGTCTACAAGGACATCCTTTTCAGGTCCCTAGTCGTAGGATTATCGAGACAGGGCATCGATACTCCGGAGTAGACTAGTGTGTACGCTTCTCATCCCAGTTGGGAAGATGGTCTGTCCCACAGCCATCAGTACGTCGTACTGGAGATAGTATACAGGTGCTCGTTGGGTTACGGGTACACCGGACAGGACTCGCAGAGAACTGATTGTTGGTATTATACCCATCGTCAGTTAACAGTTCCCAGGTGACATGAGTACAGCATAGTCCGTAGACTTGACACTGCTACTTCGCCTCGAGTGTGTCCCACTATTCTTAGATTGCTACCCTACCACGGCTCAAAGGAGTCGTGCAAACAGGTAGCAGTAGGGTGCAGTCCCGAGCACTTGGAGGCAGTGGCGGTTAGACAGGATTCGTCTCTCCCGGTATTGGGGGTCGATATCGCGCTGTGTCAGAGAGCCATTACGCAAAGTCCCTGGCCAGGGCAAGCGAGATTTACTGGTAGGTTCCAGTAGTTTCTCAGGGTGTAATGGGCTTCACTCCGACACGACATATACCGCTATTAGGGGACTGACGCTTGCCGCCCCCTAGGCCCGATATGCGATAGTCATAGATGAACAGACCGGACTATACGGAGATTGTCACATCAGGCTCAGTAGGTGTTCGGATGGGTTTCCTTATCGGCCTTCTTATCGACATCTACCTGGGGACCGTTACGTACAGCTAGTGCCGCTTGTGGTCTGTGGTTAAACCCACTGCCAGTGTAGTAGTCGAGTCTTTAGAGTCCCACACAGAGAGTTTCCCTGCTCTAGACGAAACGATATAGAGGTCGTATGGTTTTACGACAAGGGTTCGGACGCATACGTGTTTAAACGCACGTACGTCGTTCGAACAGTTTTTACTAGTTGGCTTTGGTTTAAGCCAGATTCTAGTATCGGATTATTGGATTTATACAGTCTAAAGTTTTTCCGTGTTTTCACGGATAGGAGGGGCGTTCTCGTAATTTCGCGGGAAGCTTCTAGAAGGATGGTGACTTGATGGTTTAGGTGGCATTTGCATTTATTATGTTAATGACTCATTTGTGTGATTCATCCATGGAGTTAATGCATCATTTATTGATCTAATGACTCATGAGATGAATCACTCATATGAATAAATGAAGCATGGTTGTTAAATGATTTAATTTATTTATTTCATAAAACATTATGCTTCATATATTCAAATGAGTTCATTATCTCTTCTCATTCTCATGCTCACCTTCTCTCTCCTTAAGCTCACTCTCTCTTCAAACCCTAATCCTACCACTCATGTGTTGAGACTAAGGATTAGAATAGACTAATTAATCCATAACCCTTCTCTATATCATCTAGGTACTTTGATTAGCAACTAAAGAAACCTAGTTACCTCAAGTTTAGAGGTGAAGCTTGGAGTGAAGCTCTCGGGTGGATCATCTACTATATAGAGAAGGCCGGAGAGGAGGTGGAGAACGAAAAGACGAAGGACACGGTTCATTAGGTATAATCGCTTCTCATAGTAGTTAACAATTTCTATGTTTCTTGTTAGTTATAGTTTAGCAAAGATTCTTCGGCTAGTCGATGTTTACGCAAAGAACAAGATCGTTTTTCATTTTTCCGCCTCCCCGCAAGTCGTGGGGTGTAGTACATTGACTTACAGTGGTATCAGAGCCTCACTAAACATTAATTAACTCATTAACAAAGTCGTTACAATTTCGAACGCGAAACGAACCGAAAAAACATCGATATCACATAGTTTCTGTCGATTTTAAAATGAGGTCTAAAATTTTTTCAGGGAGCTACAGAATAACCTACAGAGAAATATAAGAACACTGAAAAAAATTGGGTTCATGAATCGGCCAAACAGCCGCGGAACCGCGGCCGATCCCACTGATCCGCCGCCTATCCGCGGCCGAGTTGGGGCCGATTCAGCTTAAGTTTTTCCAGTGGCTCTTCTATGATATTTTTGTGTTTTCTGGAATGTTTGTTTTCTGCTCAAGTCTCAGGTGCATAGAGAAGTTTTGGAGTAGAATCTAAAGTGTTTGCTCGATCGAAATTTTATGATGTTTGCTAATTTGATTATATCTGTGACTGTATAATGTGTTCGTAAATCTCCCTTAACTTCTAGTATGTCGGTTGGCAGGGGGTTGCACATTTCTGTAATGGATTTTACTGTTTGTGGTTATGAACTGTATTGGATTGTTGTGATGATTAGCCGGGGTTTGTGATGGTTTATTATATTAATTCATTCGATGTAATTGTAATATGTTGTAATATTATTTTGCGGGGCGCATCCAGGTTGCGGATGTAGACACCGTTGTATTATTTCATTTTACTGTTTTTACTCCTAGGATAGACCCAAGGTGGGGTGCACAAACTACCGGGTACTTTGAAGTGTTTAGTGGCCTACTCACGTCGTTGAGGGAGACCGCTTCATTTCGGGTACTTGGCGGGTAGTTTGCCGTACCCGTAGGGGTCTGGGTAATGGCTATTCATCACAACTGTGTAATCCGTCTTTCGTTGCAGGCTCAAAAGAAACGCGGATTGCTTGCATATCCAATAATGTTCATCTGTGATCTGGAATGCCTATTATTGCGTCTGACGAATGTACAATATCTATATATGATAGCTATTTAGACGTCACTTATGTTTTACACCCGCGCTAGCCCAGCCCCCGCTCTCCCGTTAGTTAAGTAACCTAACGGGTGATGACGAGACCCAGTGGCGAATGCGGATGGCATGAGAGGACGTTGTATTTTCGTTGTTTTCTGCAATGATAGGTTAATGATGGGACACATTATTATTAATGCAAAGAAAATAAACCAAAGTTCAATCGTTGGAACAATTTAAAAGAAACCACTCGGTTATTTTTAAACAGGAGATATTTTTTAATTGCGGAGCTTTAACCACTCCTTTTAAAAAGCTATCAGGTTCCTTCGGTTATATCAAGTTCTCTACGTTCACGGTTTCGCCAAAACCATTCATAGCCCTCCGTCATTTCATTTGGGTATTCAGTAGTATTCAAGCTATGTATTTTGGCCAAAGTCAAGGCATAGTGTTTGGTAGCTGCTGGGTATTCATTTGTTGCATAGATAGATGAGTTAGTTTGGGACAGTCGTATTATCATTTGACCAAAGTCAGGGGTATATACGGATGGGTTCAAATTGACAAGATAATGACGGGTAGAACTTGACATGTGACTTATGACATTTTGACCAAAGCCAATGTCATAAGAGCATAGGGCAAAAATTAATATCGGGAATTTCTAAAGAAACTGAAATTTGCAAAGAGTTGCATACCATTTGGAGTTTGATGAATGTTGGTAGGATTCCTTCAACATTATCATACGATGATATTTGGATCCCGATCCTACTGTGAGTATATGCTACTTATCAGGAGATTCATCACTTAACGATCAATGCTATAAACCAAGTAGGTGTCAAGAAAGGTGTCAGCGGGGCTACGCCCCCAGAGAAAAGAGGTTATTTAATTAAGGAACTTCGCGAAAACGTTGGAAAACCTCCCTCGAAGTATCGACACTAGCCTGGCTGAACGGTTAAGCAAGTATTGTACGGTGAGAATAGTCCTGGATAGTTCTTCCTTTTTGGTTTGAGGAGAGATTCGAAAAACAGTGGGAGCCATCCAGTTTAGATAAATTAAAAACCACTCTAAACTTGCAAGAGCATCATGCTAAAGTGTTTCTTCTCTCTCTCCTACTTGCAGCGACCCTGAAAATGACTGGACTTAAGTTACTTTTAGAGAAAAATATACTGACAGGGCCAAACTATAAAGATTGGCTGCGGAATGTCAAAATGGCCTTGACTTATGAAAATTGGGGTATGTCCTCACCACTAAGGCACCTGCAGTCCCAGGTCCCAAATCCAGTAATGCGGATAAGGAAATCCGCAAAACCTGGGAGTTAGATTGCGCGAAGGCCAAGTGCATCGTGCTTGCCTCGATGAATAATGAACATCAGAGGAGGCATGAGGATATGGACCTCGAATCCATATTTCTCTATACAAAGGATCTATATGGGGAGCAATCTCGTACAGCAAGATACGAGACCTCAAAGAAGCTGTTTCAGGCGAGGTTGGCCGTCGGATCATCGGTAGGAGAACATGTCCTAAAGATAATTGGCTATATTGAAGAGCTCGCAGACCTTGGGACGACTTTGGATAATGAGCTCTATATAGACCTTATTCTCCTGTCCCTCCCTTCCACCTACGCCCAGTTTATTCTGAACTTCAACATTCAAAGAAAAGAAGTTGAACTTTCAGAACTCCTTAACATGTTGAGGAGTGCAGAGGGCACCTTGCAGAAGGCAAGGGAAACACACACTATGTTTGTTCGCAGTGCTTCTTCTTCCGGGTCCAAGGCTAAGGCCAAAGGAAGGAAGAATAAGGCCGCCAACAGACCTAGAGGAGGTGTTAGTAAGGTGGGAGCGAAGGGAAAGAAAAAGATTGCGGTGCCAGTAGTGGCCCAGGATGAGTGCTTCCATTGTCATAGAAAAGGGCACTGGAAGAAAGATTGCAAGGCGTGGAACGCCAAGAACCAGGAACCGAAGCAAGCTGTGGCTTCGACTCCAGGTGTGTTTGTAATTGAGAATTGTCTGTCAATCAACTCTACTTCCTGGGTATTGGATACCGGATCAGGATCTCATATATGCAATTCATTGCAGGCACTGAGAAACCGTAGGGTGCTGAAGGAAGGTGATATGACCCTAAAGGTTGCTAACGGAGCTAGCGTGGGAGCTGTGTCCGTCGGGGATTATCACCTGGGATTGACAAGTGGACACATTTTGGTTTTACATAACTGTTTTTGTGTACCTAGCTTAACGTGTAATATCATATCAGTTTCCTTGTTATCAAATAAAGGTTATGATTTCACGTTTGTAAGTGATGTTGTTAACATCCACCTTAATCATAGTTTGATTGGGTCCGGTACACTGGATAATGGTATATATTTCTTAAACCAACTACAGATTTTCAATATCCAGAACACACTAAAAAGAAAGTCTCCAGATAACAATAAGGCTTTCTTATGGCATTGTAGACTAGGTGACATCAATGAGACAAGGTTAACTAAGTTACATAGAGAAGGATATTTGGACTCGTTCGAATATCAAACTTATGCCACTTGTGAATAATGTCTCAAAGGAAAGATGACAAAGACTCCATTCACTGGACATGGAGTAAGAGCGATCGAGCTCTTAGGACTCATACACAGCGATGTATGTAGTCCAATGTCTACACATGCAAGAGGTGGTTTTTCCTATTTCATTACTTTTACGGATGATTACTCTAGGTTCGGATTCATTTATCTGATGAAACATAAATCCGAGGCTTTTGAGAAATTCCAAGAGTATAAGAATGAAGTAGAAAACCAAACCGGCAAAAGTATCAAGACACTAAGGTCTGATCGAGGTGGTGAATACTTAAGTGCCGAGTTCCTAGGTTACCTAAAAGAGAAAGGAATTCTCTCTCAGCTTACTCCTCCATACACTCCACAGCATAACGGTGTATCGGAGAGACGGAATCGAACCCTATTGGATATGGTACGTTCCATGATGAGTAATGCTGAGTTACCGCGTTCTTTCTGGGGTTATGCGCTAGAATCAGCGGCATATCTTCTAAACATGGCTCCTACCAAGACTGTGCCTACCATTCCATATCAGATGTGGAGTGGGATGATACCCCATCTTCAGCATATAAAGATATGGGGATGTCCAGCTTTTATTAAAAAGCATCATGCAGACAAGCTCGAGGCACGATCAGTACAGTGTAAGTTTGTGGGATATCCAAAGAACTCCAAGGGATATTATTTCTATTACGCAGAGGAACAAAAGGTTTTTGTTTCTCGTAATGCCCATTTTCTTAGAAAAGGAAATAAGTGGGAGCGAAATAGAACTGGAAGAAATTCCAGAACCACAAACTACTACTGAAAGTTTGGTAGAACCAGTAGTTCAAGAAGAATAGGACATTCCCGCACCCTCCGCAGGAGTAGTAGGCCGTCTCATCCGCCTGAGAGATACTATGGTTTTCTCATAGAAGGGGATAGAGAGGATTGCATCATTGATGATGATGAACCTACTAGCTTCCAGCAGGCTATCCAGAGCGGCGACTCGGTACGATGGCTAGATGCAATGCGGACCGAGATGGAGTCCATGTACACCAACAAAGTATGGACTTTGGACTTTGCTCCAGATGGGGTAAAACCCATAGGATGCAAATGGATCTTCAAGAAAAAGATTGGTGTAGATGGACAGGTAGAAACCTATAAGGCTAGACTTGTTGCAAAGGGTTTTCGTCAAAGACCTGGTTTGGACTATGACGAAACTTTTTCTCCAGTGGCTATGCTCAAATCCATTCGGGTCTATCTTACTATTGCTGCCTTCCAAGATTATGAGATCTGGCAGATGGACGTAAAGACGGCTTTTCTAAATGGTAATTTAAAAGAGTGCGTCTATATGGATCAGCCAGAAAGCTTCAATCAGAGTGGGAGCAGCGGGAAAGTATGCAAGTTGCTTAAGTCTATTTATGGACTAAAGCAGGCATCGCAGAGTTGGAACATCTATTTTGATGAAACGGTCAAAGAATTTGACTTTATCAAAAATCCAGATGAACCATGTATATATAGTAAAGTTGTAGCAAGAACTGTCGTATTCCTCGTCTTATACGTGGATGACATTCTATTAATAGGAAATGACATTCCTATGCTACAATCTGTCAAAGGATTCTTGTCACACAGGTTCTCCATGAAAGACCTGGGTGATGCCTCTTACATTCTGGGGATCCGGATCTATCGTGATAGATCCAAGAGGATGTTGGGACTTTCCCAGTCCAGGTATATCAACACTATACTGAAAAGATTCAGAATGGAAGATTCTAAGCACGGTAATCTACCGGCTTGTCACGGAATTACCCTATCCAAAGAGATGTCTCCCAAGACTGATTTGGAAAGGGAACGCATGTCTATTATACCCTACGCTTCTGCGGTAGGCTCTATAATGTATGCGATGTTGTGCACCAGACCAGATGTAGCTTACGCACTGAGCGTGGTAAGCCAGTATCAGTCAGACCCAGGGGAGAAACACTGGATAGCAGTAAAGAACATTCTCAAGTACCTAAGAAGGACTAAGGAGATGTTCTTGGTTTACGGCGGAAAAGACCTCAAGATGGAGGCCTTTGCTGATTCCGGCTTCCAGAGTGATTAGGACGATTCCAAGTCCATGTCAGGTTATGTCTTTACCCTCAATGGAGGGGCGGTGTGCTGGAAGAGTTCCAAGCAGGACACCGTTGCTGACTCAACTATGGAAACGGAGTATATTGCTGCTTGCGATGCCGCAAAAGAAGCGGTCTGGATGAAGAAGTTCCTAACAGAACTTCAGGTGGTTCCTACCATTGTTGATCCAATACCTCTGTATTGCGACAACAATGGAGCTATAGCTTTACCGAAGGAACCAAGGTCCCATCAGAAGTCCAGACATATCTTAAGGCGGTATCACCTGATCAGGGAGATCATTGATCGTCGGGAGATCGAGGTTCGGAGAGTTGTTACTGAAGAGAACATTGTTGATCCATTCATGAAGGCCCTACCTCAGATTCAGTTCGAGAGGCTACTCGAGATCATCGGTCTTCGATATGCCAGTACATGGCCCTAGTGCAAGTGAAAGATTGTTAGTGTATATGCCCTAGGGTCCATTATTGTATCATACTAGTTTGTATATTACTTAATGGAAGCTTGGGATATTCACATGTATATAACAGTCTTGCTAAACATGGTAGTATGCTACTTGGTTTTATCTATCTTAATATGTAAGTATTCGTATTGATTGAGCCCTTAGGATCTTGCTTGACTACCAGCGTTGTGATGGCAGTCACACTAGTGGGGGCTGGGTAGTCTACAAGCACATCCTTTTCAGGTCCCTAGTCGTAGGATTATCGAGACAGGGCATCGATACTCCGGAGTAGACTAGTGTGTACGCTTCTCATCCCAGTTGGGGAGATGGTCTGTCCCACAGCCATCAGTACGTCGTACTGGAGATAGTATACAGGTGCTCGTTGGGTTACGGGTACACCGGACAGGACTCGCAGGGAACTGTTGGTTGGTATTATACCCATCGTCAGTTAACAGTTCCCAGGTGACATGAGTACAGCATAGTTCATAGACTTGACACTGCTACTTCGCCTCGAGTGTGTCCCACTATTCTTAGATTGCTACCCTACCACGGCTCAAAGGAGTCGTGCAAACAGGTAGCAGTAGGGTGCAGTCCCGAGCACTTGGAGGCAGTGGCGGTTAGACAGGATTCGTCTCTCCCGGTATTGGGGGTTGATATCGCGCTGTGTCAGAGAGCCATTACGCAAAGTCCCTGGCCAGGGCAAGCGAGATTTACTGGTAGGTTCTAGTAGTTTCTCAGGGTGTAATGGGCTTCACTCCGACACGACTTATACCGCTATTAGGGGACTGACGCTTGCCGCCCCCTAGGCCCGATATGCGATAGTCATAGACGAACAGAACGGACTATACGGAGATTGTCACATCAGGCTCAGTAGGTGTTCGGATGGGTTTCCTCATCGGCCTTCTTATCGACATCTACCTGGGGACCGTTACGTACATCTAGTGCCGCTTGCGGTCTGTGGTTAAACCCACTTCCAGTGTAGTAGTCGAGTCTTTAGAGTCCCACACAGAGAGTTTCCCTGCTCCAGGCGAAACGATATAGAGGTCGTATGGTTTTACGACAAGGGTTCGGACACATACGTATTTAAACGCACGTACGTCGTTCGAACAGTTTTTACTAGTCGGCTTTGGTTTAAGCCAGATTCTAGTATCGGATTATTGGATTTATACAGTCTAAAGTTTTTCCGTGTTTTCACGGATAGGAGGGGCATTCTCGTAATTTCGCGGGAAGCTTCTAGAAGGATGGTGACTTGATGGTTTAGGTGGCATTTGCATTTATTATGTTAATGACTCATTTGTGTGATTCATCCATGGAGTTAATGCATCATTTATTGATCTAATGACTCATGAGATGAATCACTCATATGAATAAATGAAGCATGGTTGTTAAATGATTTAATTTATTTATTTCATAAAACATTATGCTTCATATATTCAAATGAGTTCATTATCTCTTCTCATTCTCATGCTCACCTTCTCTCTCCTCAAGCTCACTCTCTCTTCAAACCCTAATCCTACCACTCATGTGTTGAGACCAAGGATTAGAATAGACTAATTAATCCATAACCCTTCTCTATATCATCTAGGTACTTTGATTAGCAACTAAAGAAACCTAGTTACCTCAAGTTTAGAGGTGAAGCTTGGAGTAAAGCTCTCGGGTGGATCATCTACTACATAGAGAAGGCCGGAGAGGAGGTGGAGAACGAAAAGACGAAGGACACGGTTCATTAGGTATAATCGCTTCTCATAGTAGTTAACAACTTCTATGTTTCTTGTTAGTTATAGTTTAGCAAAGATTCTTCGGTTAGTCGATGTTTACGCAAAGAACAAGATCGTTTTTCATTTTTCCGCCTCCCCGCAAGTCGTGGGGTGTAGTACATCGACTTACACAAACAACCTAGGCGATTTCCTCAAATATCACCAATTACAACGGATCCCTATATAATGAGGATGATCACCCAATTCCCAATAACTTTCTCCCACTCATCATCTGTAAAACCATACAGATGTGAGAATCAAATCTGGTAAATACATACCCTGCAGCAAGGACTAATTGGGAAATCAGTTTTTTTTAACAGTATATAGTGAAACTAAAACATGTAAATGTTTCGAAGGGGTATCCGGGTATTCTTAGTAATGCCTCTTCCATTATCAGATTCACAACTGTAACCGTATATTTCTTTGCCATCTCTCCAAATCCCTTTATATGTCTTTAGTCATTACCTTCTGTACACCACCTTTAGGCCAAATGGTTTTCTTCCTTCCCTACCGTTCGGCACCAGCCTATGCTTTAGAAGAAGACTATCCAATAAGCATAATAGGTGTACTGTCCTAATCCTACGAGCACTCGCAAGGCGAGAGAAGGTAAAGATAAAAGAAAACTGAATAAATCTTATTCCAATTTCTCCTGAACCAGAATCCATTCCCGAACTGGAACAAGTTCCTTCGAGTTCGTATATAAACATACAATGGAGTATCCAATAAACTGTGGATCTTCTTAGTGATACGGAGTGTTCTGGAGAAATACAAAGGTGATGTAGGATTGGCGAAGAAATACTTGGTTTGGTTGTAAATAGCAGTCGCAATTTACTTTGTCCTCTTGCTAATCCCTTTATTTGTCTTTACTTAATACCTTCTGTACACCTTTTAGGCTAAATGGTTTTCTTCATTCCCTACCATTCGGCACCTGCCTATGGTTTGGATGAAGACTATCCAATTAGCATAACAGGTGTACCGTCCTAATCCACGGAACACTCACAACCTGAGAGAAGGTAAAAGGAAAAGACAACTGAATAGTCCTATTCGTTTTCTCCAGAATCGGAAACCATCCTCGAATAAGTTCCTTCGAGTTCGTATATAACCATACGATGGTTTTATCCAATGGAAGGGGATGTTCGTAGTAATACGGGGTGTTCTGGAGAAAAGGGTAAAAGTAGGAGGGCAATGAGGTATGCAACTCAGACAATCTAAAAGCCAGTGTTTTAAGAAGGTTCAGTTAACTTGGTCACTGAGTCATAGTATAGGGTCGGGCTATGGTCGCTGCCAAAGAGAGAGAGAAAAGAAAAACTCAGCGTGCACTCTAATCTAGATCAGAATGGTTATCACTTTATCTAATCAGGAAACCTCCCACTGTAACCTCAAATTCTCCTCCAAACCTGAAAGAAGAATTAGTCGGGATCACCCGAGGAGTAAACCAACTCATCAGTAGGAATCGGGATCCAACTATCATCGCATGATAACGTGATGGAATCCACTCACGTTATTACACTCCAGAAGGTATGCGCATATCTGGCAAATTTCAGTTTCTTTAGAAACTCCCGATGTGATTTTTACCCCATGCGCTTATGACCTTGACGAAGGCCAACATATCATAAGTCACATGTCAAGTTCTACCCATCATTATCCAGGTTAATTTGAACCCACCCGTACATACCCTTGACGAAGGACAAAATAGTAGTACGACTGTCCCAAACTAACGCATCTATCTATGCAACAGAAAAGTAACAAGCAGGTACCATACACTATGCCTTGACGAAGGCCAACATACATAGCATGAATACTAAGTGCTACCTTTCTGAAATGACGGAGGGCTACGAATGGTTTTTGGCGAAAAACCTTTAACCTAATGAACTTGATATCGTTGAAGGAACCGGATAGATTTTTATAAAAATATAGTGGCGAAAACCTTTGCTAAAGAGGTCACTCCCGGTGAAGGGATCTCGGCTCTTTCCCCGTAGAATGAGGTGCATGATATTCCAACTGAATACCACGATGCAAAGCAAAAGGCAATCGGCTATAGTGAAGTTATTACCCTGACGCAAACTTCTATCCATGGGGTCACTCCCGGTGAAGGGATCTCGGCCCTTGCCTCGTCAACTGAGGTGCTGGATATTCATAACCGAATACCGCTATTCAAAACAAAAGAAAACGCCCTTCCAATAACAGCTTTTTGAAAAATGTTCCAACAACATCAGAATAGGTTTGTTTAGCTTGCATTGATCCGAATCAATGCAGTCCCATCAATTAATCACACCATAAAAGAACGAAAATATGATGTACGTATATGCCATCCGCATTAGCCACTGGGTCCCTTCATCACCCGTTAGGTTACTTAACTAACGACAGAGCGGGGACTGGACTAGCGCGGGTGTAAAACATGTACAACATTGTTAGTTTATATGCCCTAGAGGCCATTACTGTATTATACTAGTATGTATATTACTTGATGGAAGCTTGGGATATTCACAGTTGTACAGAAAATCTTGCTCAATATAGTAGTATGCTACTTGGTTTGTCTCTGCTTTAATATGTACTTGTGTGTTTATTTATTATATCACCTATACGCATTAGTAGAGCCCTTAGGATCTTTGCTTGATTACCGGCGTTGTGATGGCGATCACACTCGTGGGGGCTGGGTAATCGACAAGCACATCCTTATACACGTCCCTAGTCGTGGGAGTATCGAGCTAGGGCATCGATACTCCGGAGTAGACTAGCGTATGCGCTTCTCATCCCAGCACGGGGGACGGTCTGTCCCACAGCCGTCGGTACGTCGTACTTGAGATAGTATGCGGGTGCTCGTTAGGTTACGAGTACACTGGACAGGACTCGTCGGGAACTGATGGTTGGTATTATACCTATCGTCAGTTATCAGTTCCCAGGTGACATGAGTACAGCTTAGTCTGCTGACTTGACACTGTCACTTCACCTCAAGTGTGTTCCCACTGTTCTTTGATTACTACCCTACCACGGCTCTACTGAGTCGTGCAAACAGGTAGTAGTTGGGAGCAGTCCCGAAGCACTTGGAGGCAGTGACGGTTAGACAGGATTCGTCTCTCTCGGTATTGGGGGTTGACATCGCGCTGTGTCTAGGAGAGCCATTACACGAGTAGTCCCTGGCCAGGGCAAGCGAGATATACTGGTAGGTTTCCAGTGTTATCTCAGGGTGTATTGGGCTTCACTCCGACACGACTTGTACCGCTATTAGGGGACTGACGTTTACCGCCCCCTAGGCCCGCCATGCGATGTATCAGACGAACAGACCGGACTGTACGGAGATAGTCACATACAGGCTTAGTAGGAGTTCGGATGGGTTTACCTCATCGGCCTTCTTATCGACATCTACCTGGGGACCGTTACGTACAGCTAGTGCCGCTTGCGGTCTGTGGTTAAACCCACTGCCGGCGTAGTGTTGAGTCTTTAGAGTCCCATACAGATAGTTTCCCTGCACTGAGCGAAACGTGTAGAGGCCGTATGGTTTTACGGCAGGGCTGCGATCACTTACGTACACTTGTGTGCGTATGGTGTTCGGGTAGGCAGTACTAGTGGGCTTTGGTTTAAGCCAAATCCTAGTATTGCACGGATGGATTTGTTTTGTCTTCTGTGCATCCGCATTCTACGGAATACGGATGCAGGTGTGTATGCACAGTTTTCCGGAGCGATGAAGGAGGAGGTGCCTCATTAGGGTTTTGGCAGTTGGTTCGGCCAAAACCGTTATGTGGCAGGCTCATTAGGGTTTTGACAGTTGATTCGGTCAAAACCATTTTGATGCGGACTCATTAGGGTTTTGACAGTTCGTTTGGTCAAAACCATTATGAGCCGCGGACATCATTTACTAATCCTTTTAGTGATAATTTTATGATGGCTAATTGCATTGACCATTTGACCCCGTTGACCTCTCTTGACTTTGTTGACCGGTTGACCGTATTGACCATTGATTTTCAAGAGGGATCTACACTCTTCTTTTCTTTTTCCTTTTGGATTATGATAATGGTCATTTCAATGTAGCCATCAAACTTTATCTTGATGGGATTAGTAATGATGTTGTTTTTACATTATTGCAACCATGGTTACTTTTCTTTGTATCATAATTTCTTTCTCATTCTCTCTCTTGATTATTCAAGTGAGCAGAAAAGAAATGAACCATGGTTGTTGCTCCTCCTTCTTCTTCCTCCTCTTCATTCATCTTTTGATCTCATGTGTTGAGAGATAAAGATCCCACAAAGACAAAACCATCCATTGATCACTTCTACACATTCTAGGGCTTCTAGATTAGCAATCTCTTTGCCCTAGTTACCTCGTCTCGAGGTGGAGCTCGGCGTATATCTCTCGGGTGGATCGTCTTCGACTCAAGGAGGCCGCGGAGGTGACCAAAGTCCGGATCAACTCTCGGAGCAAGCAAGGAGAAGAACAACAAGAAGAGAAGGATTTCAAGTTGAGTGACCAAAGTCCGGATCAACCCTCAGAGCAAGTAAGGAGAAGAACAACAAGAAGAGAAGGAGTTCAAGTTGAGGTATAACCCCTAACCGAGTAGATAAATCTCTAGTTAGGATGCTAGTGTATTGTTTAGCAAAGATCCGGCTTTTACGGTCCATGTTGCCAAGTCCAGAAAATTTTTTGTTTTACAGTTTCCGCAACCCCGAAAGTACCGGGAGAGGTAACGTGGACCTAACAGTGGTATCAGAGCCTAACTAAACACACCCTAGCATGTTAGCAAAGTGTTTAGAACATCGACCGAACGAAAAAACCGAAAAAACACCCTGGAAACCCTGATTCTCTGCCGAATTTTTTTCTGCTCAAAAGATAATAAATCATGTCTTAAAAATCGGCTCAGGCTTTTTTTAGAACAGGCAAGAAAAATGATCGCACGAGTCGACCAACTCACCGCAGTTCCGCGGCAGAAGCTTGCTTATGCCGCGGAACCGCGGCCGAGTTGACTCGGTCGTGGATCATTTTTGTTGCAGTTTGTTTCTGGTGAGTTTTTAGGATTTTTGGTATATGACTTTTCTGCCCAGATTTTCCAGAAAGAAAAATTAGATTTTGGGGCTTAAAAATCCGTATTTTTGGTCGATGTTCTGTAGACTTTGGCTAATGGTTATATCTGTAATGTTATATGTGTATTGAACGTCTACTAATCGCTATACGTCGATTAGTGGGGGTTATACATATCTGAGATCTGTGTTGATGATGGTTTGTGTATATGAACTCGTTGGATTGTCGCGGATGAATAGCCGGGATCGATGTGAGATGAGAGTTTCTTTTTCTTTCATTCATGTAATAAATTTGTAAATTGATGTAATATTATTTGTATGGCCGCACAACCGGGTCGGGGTTGTAGCCGTCATTGTATAATTCTTTTTACTGTTTTTGCTCCCAGGATAGACCCATGGAGGGGGTGCACAAACTACCGGGTATCTCGAAGTGCCGAATGGCCTACTCACGGCGTTGAGGGAGGTTGCTTCGCTTCGGGTACTTGGCGGGTAGTTTTCCGCACCCGTAGGGGTCTTGGGTGGGGTATTGGCTATTCATCGCGACCGTGTAATCCGCTTTTCGTTGCAGGCTCGAACGAATCGCGGGTTCCTAGTATATCCAAAGTGTTCATCTGTGATCTGGATTGGCTATCATTGCTGTATATCTATATATAATAACTATTTAGGCGTTGCTTATGTTTTACAGCCGCGCTAGCCCAGCCCCCGCTCTGTCGTTAGTTAAGTAACCTAACGGGTGATGACGGGGCCCCGTGACGAATGCGAATGGCATAAGCGTACGTCATATTTTGGTTGTTTTCTGCAATGGTAGGATTTAAATGATGGGACGCATTAAAAGAACTAATGCAAGAAAATAAACCTAAAAGACGTTGTTGGAACAAGTTTTTCAAAAAGCTGTTATTGCAAGGACGTTCAATTTTTGTTTTGCATCGAGGTATTCGGTTATGAATGCCCAGCACCTCAGTCGACGAGGCAAGGGCCGAGATCCCTTCATCGAGAGTGACCCCTTGGACAAAAGTTTGCGTCAGGGTAATAACTTCACTATAGTCGATTATTCTTGCTTTGCATCGAGGTATTCAGTTTGGAATATCCTGCACCTCATTCGACGAGGAAAGAGCCGAGTTCCCTTCACGGGGAGTGACCTCTTTAGCAAAAGTTTTCGCCACTATATTTTCAAAAAGTGTATCACGTTCCTTCAACGATATCAAGTTCATTACGTTAACGGGTTTTTCGCCAAAAACCCAGCCGTAGCCCTCCGTCATTTCCTACAAGTACTACTTAGTATTCGAGCTACGTATTTTGGCATTGTCAAGGCGTAGTGATCGGTAGCTAAGTATTGCTTGTTTGCAGCCTTTTTTTTCGGATTATTTAGGACAGTCGCATAGCTATGTTGGCATTGTCAAGAGTTATGCGGGTGGGTCTAAGTTAATCAAGATAATGACGGGCCGAACTTGACTAGCGGTTCATGATATGTTGGCATTGTCAAGGTCATAAATCGTTAGGGGCAAAAACCACATCGGGAGTTTCAAAAGTACTGAAACTTGCAGATTTAGCATACCTTCTGGAGTGTGGTGGCTAGAGTGGATTCCATCTAGGTCATCACACAATGACAGTTGGATCCCGATCCCACTGATGAGTTGGATTACTCTCGGGAGATTACTTTCACTTAACGATCAATGCTATAAACCTAGTAGGTGTCTAGAAAGGTGTTAGCGGGGCTACGCCCCCAGGGAAAAGAGGTTCTTAAATTAAGGAACTTCGCGAAAGCGTTGGAAAACCTCCCTCGAAGTACCGACACTAGCCTGGCTGAAAGGTTAAGCAAGTATTGTGACGTGAATTAAATCCCGGCTAGTTCTTCTTTTAAAAGGTTTTAAGAAAGAATTTGAGGAAACAGTGGGAGACATCCTGGTTAGATAAACTAATAAACCAATCTAATCTTGCAAGAGCCCACGCTGAGTGTTTCTTTTCTCCCTCTCCAGGTAGCAACCATTTCACGCCCTAATCAAGATAATAAAATGTATCGCTTGACTGATCCGAATTCTTATTCGGGGCTGGGGAAAGTTGGTTCAGCTCTAACTTGTGACAACAGTCATGAGTATGAGAATGGGAAAGGGGATTGTATGGATTTCCAGGATACCCAGTTGAAGAAGAAGCATGGTTTTGCATCTACTTCAGGTGTTCTTGTAATTGAGAACTATTTTGCGGTCAGCCCTACCTCCTGGGTACTTGATACCGGATCAGGATCTCATATCTGTAATTTATTGCAGGGACTGAGAAAAAGTAGGAAAGTTGCACCGGGTGATCTGTCGCTCAGAGTAGCGAACGGAGCACAAGTTAATGCGGCAGCCGTCGGTGAATATCACCTAGTATTGCCAAATAGCAAGACTATGATTTTGAACGATTGCTACTATGTACCCTCCATGGTTTGCAACATCATATCAGTTTCTTTACTCGATAAAGATGGATATAACTTTGTTCTTGACAAGAATATCATGAACAATTACCTTCATAAGGTACTGGTTGCAGAGGGTACATTGTGTAATGGTATCTACGTTCTAAATCAGAATACAGTTCTCAATATACAAAACACACGCAAGAGGAAGAATTCAGATACGAATGAATCCTACTTGTGGCATTGTAGACTTGGTCATATCGGAGAGAAAAGACTGAGTAAGTTGCATAAAGATGGACTCTTGAATGCGTTCGAGTTTTCATCTTATGAAACTTGTCAGTCCTGTCTCAAAGGGAAGATGACCAAATCTCCGTTCACCGGACATGGAGAAGAGCAGCAGAGCTCTTGGGACTCATACACAGTGATGTATGTGATCCGATGTCTACACATGCAAGGGGTGGGTTCTCCTACTTCATCACATTCACTGACGATCTCTCTAGGTTCGGATATGTGTATCTGATGAAACACAAATCTGAAGCTTTTGAGAAATTCAAGGAATTCAGAAAGGAAGTAGAGAACCAGACAGGCAAAAGTATCAAGATCCTCCGGTCTGATAGAGGAGGGGAGTACTTAAGCACGGAATTCCGAGATTACGTAAAAGAGAATGGTATTCTCTCTCAGCTTACTCCTCCTTATACACCACAGCACATTGGTGTATTGAAGAGAAGGAATCGTACCCTATTAGAAATGGTTCGATCCATAATGAGTAATGCTGAGTTACCTCTTTCATTCTGGGGACTTGCGCTAGATACAGCGGCATACTTACTGAATCAGGTTCCGTCTAAATCTGTGCCTAAGACTCCATATTAAACATGGAGTGGTAAGAAACCATATCTCGAACGAATTAAGATATGAGGTTGTCCGGCCTATGTAAAAGTACAAAAACCGGACAAGCTTGAAGCACGGTCAGTTTTATGCAAGTTTGAGGGATATCGTAGAAATTCTCTGGGATATCTATTCTACCACACTGAGGAACAGAAGGTGTTCGTTGCTCGCCGCGCCACCTTTTTAGAGTGGCAATTTCTTGCAAAAGAAATAAGTGGGAGCACGGTAGAACTGGATGAAATATCTGATCCACAAACTCAAACTGAGGATTTAGCGGAACCAGAAAATTCAATGACCCCAAACGAACCTCATCCACTCCGCAGATCTGGTAGGATTTCTCATCCGCCCGAGAGATACTACGGTTTTCTCATAGACGGGGATCGAGAGGATTGCATCTTAGAAGAAGATGACCCTACCAGTTTCAGGCAGGCCATTATCAGTAGGGACTCTGATAAGTGGCAGGAAGCAATGCAATCCGAAATGGAGTCCATGTACGCCAATAAAGTGTGGACCTTGGATATTGCTCCACCTAGGGTAAAACCCGTTGGATGCAAATGGATCTACAAAAGGAAACTTGGTGTAGATGGGCAGGTGGAAACCTATAAAGCTAGACTCGTTGCAAAAGGTTTTCGTCAAAAACCTGGTTTGGACTATGACGAAACTTTTTCTCCGGTGGCTATGCTCAAATCCATTCGGATCCTACTTGCCATTGCTGCCTTCCATGACTATGAAATCTGGCAGATGGATGTTAAAACGGCTTTCCTAAACGGTTGTTTGGAAGAGTGCGTTTACATGGATCAACCAGAAGGTTTCGTAGACAGTGGGAGCAGCGGGAAGGTGTGCAAGTTGCTTAAATCCATTTATGGATTAAAGCAGGCATCGCGGAGCTGGAACATCTGTTTTGATGAGGCAATCAAGGAATTTGATTTCATCAAGAACGAAGATGAACCCTGTGTTTATAAGAAAATTGTAGGACGAACTGTCGTATTCCTAGTCTTGTACGTGGACGACATTCTTTTGATAGGAAATGATATTCCTATGCTACAATCGGTCAAGCTATTTTTGTCACAAAGGTTCTCCATGAAGGACCTGGGTGATGCCTCGTACATTCTGGGGATCAAGATCTATAGAGATAGATCCAAGAGACTACTGGGACTTTCGCAGTCCAGGTACATAGAGACCGTACTAAAGAGATTTAGTATGGAGGGTTCCAAGCGTGGTAACATACCCGCATTGCACGGAATTACCCTCTCCAAGAAGATGTCTCCTAAGACTGACGAGGAAAGGGTTCGCATGAGCACTATACCCTACACTTCGGCGGTAGGATCTATAATGTATGCGATGCTATGTACAAGACTAGATGTAGCTTACGTGCTGAGCGCGGTAAGCCGGTATCAGTCAGACCCAGGGGAGGACCACTGGACAGCAGTGAAGAACATTCTCAAGTACCTAAGAAGGACTAAGGAGATGTTCCTGGTTTACGGTAATGGAGACATCAGGGTCGAGTCCTTTACCGATTCAAGCTTCCAGAGTGACAAAGATGACAGCAAGTCTGTCTCGGGTTTTGTGTTTACCCTCAACGGAGGGGCGGTATGTTGGAGGAGTTCCAAACAGGATACCGTCGCAGACTCGACGATGGAGGCTGAATACATTGCTGCAAGCGATGCCACAAAAGAGGCGGTCTGGATGAAGAAGTTCATTAGTGAACTTCAGGTGGTTCCGTCCATTGTTGACCCAATACCTTTGTATTGCGATAACAATGGGGCTATAGCTTTAGCGAAGGAACCAAGGTCCCATCAGAAATCCAGGCACATCTTAAGGCGGTATCACCTGATCAGGGAGATCATTGATCGCCAGGAGATCGAGGTGCGGAGAGTGGACACAAAGGACAACACAGCGGACCCATTCACGAAGGCCTTACCCTAGACTCAGTTCGAGTGGCTGATCGAGATGATAGGTCTTCGATACGCCAGTACATAGCCTTAGTGCAAGTGGGAGATTGTTAGTGTATATGCCCTAGATGCCATTACTGTATCATACTAGTATGTATATTACTTGATGGAAGCTTGGGATATTCACAGTTGTACAGACAATCTTGCTCAATATAGTAGTATGCTACTTGGTTTGTCTCTGCTTTAATGTGTACTTGTGTGTTTATTTATTATATCACATATACACAATAGTAGAGCCCTTAGGATCTTTGCTTGATTACCGGCGTTGTGATGGCGATCACACTCGTGGGGGCTGGGTAATCTACAAGCACATCCTTATACACGTCCCTAGTCGTAGGGGTATCGAGATAGGGCATCGATACTTCGGAGTAGACTAGCGTATGCGCTTCTCATCCCAGCACGGGAGACGGTCTGTCCCACAGCCGTCGGTACGTCGTACTTGAGATAGTATGCGGGTGCTCGTTAGGTTACGAGTACACTGGACAGGACTCGTCGGGAACTGATGGTTGGTATTATACCTATCGTCAGTTATCAGTTCCCAGGTGACATGAGTACAGCTTAGTCTGCTGACTTGACACTGGCACTTCACCTCAAGTGTGTTCCCACTGTTCTTTGATTACTACCCTACCACGGCTCTACTGAGTCGTGCCAACAGGTAGTAGTTGGGAGCAGTCCCGAAGCATTTGGAGGCAGTGACGGTTAGACAGGATTCGTCTCTCCCGGTATTGGGGGTTGACATCGTGCTGTGTCTAGGAGAGCCATTACACGAGTAGTCCCTGGCCAGGGCAAGCGAGATATACTGGTAGGTTTCCAGTGTTATCTCAGGGTGTATTGGGCTTCACTCTGACACGACTTGTACCGCTATTAGGGGACTGACGTTTACCGCCCCCTAGGCCCGCCATACGATGTATCAGACGAACAGACCGGACTGTACGGAGATTGTCACATACAGGCTCAGTAGGAGTTCGGATGGGTTTACCTCATCGGCCTTCTTATCGACATCTACCTGGGGACCGTTACGTACAGCTAGTGCCGCTTGCGGTCTGTGGTTAAACCCACTGCCAGCGTAGTGTCGAGTCTTTAGAGTCCCACATAGAGAGTTTCCCTGCACTGAGCGAAACGTGTAGAGGCCGTATGGTTTTACGGCAGGGCTGCGATCACTTACGTACACTTGTGTGCGTATGGTGTTCGGGCAGGCAGTACTAGTGGGCTTTGGTTTAAGCCGGATCCTAGTATTGCACGGATGGATTTGTTTTGTCTTCTGTGCATCCGCATTCTACGGAATACGGATGCAGGTGTGTATGCACAGTTTTCCGGAGCGATGAAGGAGGAGGTGCCTCATTAGGGTTTTGGCAGTTGGTTCGGCCAAAACCGTTATGTGGCAGGCTCATTAGGGTTTTGACAGTTGATTCGGTCAAAACCATTTTGATGCGGACTAATTAGGGTTTTGACAGTTCGTTTGGTCAAAACCATTATGAGCCGCGGACATCATTTACTAATCCTTTTAGTGATAATTTTATGATGGCTAATTGCATTGACCATTTGACCCCGTTGACCTCTCTTGACTTTGTTGACCGGTTGACCGTGTTGACCATTGACTTTCAAGAGGGATCTACACTCTTCTTTTCTTTTTCCTTTTGGATTATGATAATGGTCATTTCAATGTAGCCATCAAACTTTATCTTGATGGGATTAGTAATGATGTTGTTTTTACATTATTGCAACCATGGTTACTTTTCTTTGTATCATAATTTCTTTCTCATTCTCTCTCTTGATTATTCAAGTGAGAAGAAAAGAAATGAACCATGGTTGTTGCTCCTCCTTCTTCTTCCTCCTCTTCATTCATCTTTTGATCTCATGTGTTGAGAGATAAAGATCCCACAAAGACAAAACCATCCATTGATCACTTCTACACATTCTAGGGCTTCTAGATTAGCAATCTCTTTGCCCTAGTTACCTCGGCTCGAGGTGGAGCTCGGCGTATATCTCTCGGGTGGATCGTCTTCGACTCAAGGAGGCCGCGGAGGTGACCAAAGTCCGGATCAACTCTCGGAGCAAGCAAGGAGAAGAACAACAAGAAGAGAAGGATTTCAAGTTGAGTGACCAAAGTCCGGATCAACCCTCAGAGCAAGTAAGGAGAAGAACAACAAGAAGAGAAGGAATTCAAGTTGAGGTATAACCTCTAACCGAGTAGATAAATCTCTAGTTAGGATGCTAGTGCATTATTTAGCAAAGATCCGGCTTTTACGGTCCATGTTGCCAAGTCCAGAAATTTTTTTGTTTTACCGTTTCCGCAACCCCGAAAGTACCGCGAGAGGTAACGTGGACCTGACAAACATCTACTAATATATATATCAATATATAATATTCGCTCAAGGCGTGATAAAATGCAACATCACAGAAATGTAATAAGCATCACAGAACAATACAGATAATCTGGGATCCCCGGGTTTCATAGAGCCGCTACTGAAACTCGACGTTCCCCTGGTCGTGTGGATAGCCTGTACAATGAAATCCTAGACCCCTACGGGCGCGGCAAGTTACCCGCCAAAACCTGAAGCAAGGTAGCCCCCTTCAACAACGTGAATGGACCACCCAGCACTTCACGGAATCCGGTAACTTGAACACCCCTCCTTCGGTCAACCTGTACCCTTTTCGAGTGCGGCGAATAGCCTGCCAATTCTAGAGTGAAGTCCCCTCCGTCTCAAAGCCATGAGATGCGGGCCCGTTGCCCTCTAGAACCCGGCTATCCGTGCACCCCACCACGGGGTAATCCTAGTACACAAAGTAAAATATATATACAACGGGTACATCGACCTCAGCCCGGTCGTGCCCCAAAAGAATAATATACAAACAGGCAGTGACGGTAGTCCATATGTCAGACGCTCGCCCCGCAATATCAAATGTACAAATACAACCAAACTGTACTACCATTGCATCCAGGCTATCCACCACGACAAATCCGCAACATCACAGCACAACACAGAACATCAACGTGAATGTCATGTTCGCAAATCCGTTTAAAAGGGCTATAGCAATTAGACAGGATTTACCGATCACTGTGAACTAACATGTTTAAAATTTTCGATCGACAAAATTTCCCGAAGTGGGCCCCAAGCACAATACCCAGTACTCAGACAAATCTGGGCCGAAAATAAAATTACCAGAAACCCCAATTCCAAGTTAGAGACCACCTGAAGAAAGTTGGTGAGATGAAGCCCCAGAATGGCGGCGGAACCGCGACCAAAAGGAGGGTACGGCCGTGGTTCCGCGGCGTTACTGTTGAATCGTCCTACCAAATTTCTGCAGTACTCATAAAAAACCCTGCCTGATTTTCTGACGTACTGAAAATAATTTTTAGAGCACAAAAAAATTTCGACAGAAAAGTTTATGACTTGGAATCGCGATTTCGGAATTTTTGTTCGATCGAAGTTCTAAATACGTTAGAGCAAGCTAGCAAAGGTTAATGGTGTGGCTCTAATACCATGTAAGTCTACGGTAGCGCCCCGACCGTCTATCCGAGGCCAAAATGTGGAAACAAAACTTTTTCAAAACTAGAAACCGGCGCTATCGTATGCTTAAAACCCGGATCGAACCATTAACCTACTACTAGCTATCAAGAGAGAGGGTTAGAAAGCTATACCGATCAATCCGTGTCCTTCGGTCATTGGCCACCATCCCAAGCTCTTCGCGGCATCTCCGGTCTCGATCTCCTCGTCGGAAAGGGCACTACATCATCGATTCTTTTTTCGGGCTCCCGCTTCATCCAAAGCAACTCGGGCACGAAGTGTGCTATCCGACGTGTCCATGGTGATGTAGAGAATGTTTGTGATCACTTTGTCTCTTGCATCCATGGATTTGGATGGAGGTTAGAGGTGTTGCCATTGATGGAGATAATGAGCTAGAGGAAGAAAAAGAAGAGAAGCTTTCTATTCTTTTCTTATCATGTGTTGGAATAATAAGAGTGAGAGAGTGTTAGCAAAAGAAATACAAGAGCTAACCCCACCCTTGGCTGCCCTTCTCTCTCCTCTCATCAAATCAACATAATAAACAAACATAAAATATGACATTTACACATTAAAAGAGACCATGAGTCACAATATATGTCCATGTCACTTTAAACGCATCTTATGATGAATTCTAGCTCACAATTTCCATTTGTAAACATTAACCCAAATGTTTACAGCAATAAAAAGATACGGCAACATCTAAAGTAAACTCATGACGGATCACAAGGATACCCCTCATCTGTATATACATACCTGTATCCGCATTCCGACTGAATGCGAATGTGATGAGATTAAAGTAATCCAACAAATCTAATACTAGGATCCGACTTAAACCAAAGCCTACTAGTATGATCCGTCCGATCATGATCCGTGCAATACCGCACGTATATGATCGAACCCTGCAATATATCATACGGCCTCTACAACGTTTTTCCCGAAACTTGAGAAACTGTCTGTGGGGGACTCTAAAGACTCGTCAATATTTTGGCTGTGGATTTAACCACTAGCACGTCAGAGGTATTAGCCATACGTGACGGGCTACCAGGTACTGACCAAAAGGGAGGTCGATGAGCGAACTCATCCTGACACCCTACTGAGCCTGTCAGTGACAATATCCGTATAGTCCGGTCCGTTCGTATATGAGCATCGCATGGAGGGCCTTGGGGGTTGGTAAAAGTCAGACCCCCAAAAGCGGTACAAGTCGTGTTGGAGTGTAGCCCAGAACACCCTGAGATACTACTGGAATACCTACCAGTAAATCTCTTGCCTTGGCCAAGGACTTCGTGTAATGGCTCTCCTAGACACAGCGCGGCCTCACCCCTAATACCGGGAGAGGCGAACCCCTGTCGATCCGCTCACTGCCTCCATGTGGCTCAGGACTGTACCCAATTAAAACCTGTTTGCACGACTCCTTTGAGCCGCGGTAAGGTAGTAATCAAAGCACAGTGGGAACGCACACGAGACAAATGACGATCTCAGGTCGATGAACTTACCTGTACACATGTCACCAGGGAACTGCTATCTGACGTCAGGTATAATACCAACTAGTATGTTCTCGGCGAGTCCTGTCCGGTGTACTCATAACCCAATGAGCACCTGTATACATCTTAGGTGAACCAACTGACACCAATGGCTTGTGAGACCGGCCACCGCCCCTCGTCGGGGTCTCGACTGTATACATTAGTCTGCTCCAGAGTATCGATGCCCTGTCTCGAAAACTCCCATGACTAGGGACCTTTTAAGGATGTGCTTATAGACCCCAGCTCCCACGTATATGATCGCTATCATACTGTTAGCCGTCAAGCAAGAATCCTAAGGGCTCTATCAACGTGCAACAGTGACCTGCAAGGTCAGCTAAACCAGTACACGATGATAAAGATAAACCAGATAGCATACTATCATCTTTTGTAAGACTGTCCTACCGGCATTTGTCCTCCCTCAATCATTGCAATCATGTGCCTGCGATCCGATAATTGACTCTGAGGGCACTATATCCAACATTGTAGAAACTTGTCTCAAAAATAGGTAGCTCTAGTTCTTGCTTTGCATAGCGGTGTTCCTTGTAGAACATCCAGCACCTTATTCGATAAGGAAAGAGCCGAGATCCCTTCACTGGGAGTGACCTCTTTAGCGAAACTAGCAGATGCTACAAACTCGGTTTGTCTTTTGATTGTTTTTATAGTTTTTGCTTTGCATAGTGATATTTGTGAAATATCCTGCACCTTATTCGATGAGGAAAGAGCCGAGATCCCTTCACCGGGAATGACCTCTTTAGCAAAACTAGAAAAGGCCTCAAAAACATTCCATTTAAAATAACTCGATTCTACAACGATATCAAGTTCATTACGCAAAGGGTTTTCTTAAAAACCTGTCATAACCCTCCGTCATTTCAAATAAGTACTTCATAGTATTCATGCTACGTTTGTTGGCTATCGTCAAGGTGTAGTGTGCGGTAGCTATTTATGCTTATCTGTATAAGCATATGATGCGATTGAGTTAGGGTAGTCGTGCAACTTTGTTGGCTTTCGTCAAGGGTCGTGCGGGTGGGTTTAATTCAATCGGGAAATGACGGGTTGAACTTGACTAGTAGCCTATGGTTTGTTGGCTTTCGTCAAGGTCATTGGATGCAGGGGTAAAATATAATCGGGAATTTTAAGTGTTGAAATTTGCAATGAGATTGCATACCTTCTATGAGATAGTTGGATCCCGATACCCGCTGCGAGTAAGAGTTACTCCTGGGAAAGTTTTACACATTACAATTAGCCGATCAAGTAGGTGTCTAGAAAGGTGTCAATGGGGTTACGCCCATGGGAAAACGAGGTTTATTTTAATTAGGTCCGTGCGAAAGCGCGGGGAACCTCCCTCAATGTACCGGCACTGGCCTGGCTGAAAGATTGGTGAACTTTTAGAGTGTAATTAATCCCGGCTAGTCTTTCCTTTTAGGGTTTGAAGGAAGATTTGACTAAAACAGTGGGAGACATCCTGATTAGATATATTAATAACCAATCTAATCTTGCAAGAGCATACGCTGAGTGTTTTCTTCTATCTCTCTCCAGGTAGCGACCATGTCACGCCTTAATCAAGATAATAATATGGATGTATTGACCGAACCCGCTTATTATACTGAGCTGGGAACGTTGGTCCCGCTCCAACTTATAATTGTTATAAGACAGAGCAGGAATAGAGGATTACCAGAATTCCCGTGCCGCCCAAACGAAGAAAGTACATGCTAATGCATCTTCTTCGGGTGTGTTCATTACCGAGAACTGTTTCTCTGTATCCTTTACGTCCTTGGTATGAGATACCGGATCAGGATCCCGCAAATATAATTTGTTAAATGGGCTACAGAGAGGTACAGAACTGATAACGGGTGATAAGTTTCAAGAGTTGGAAATGATGCAAGTGTTGCAGCCAAGTCTGTTGGCAGTTATCACCCTGTATTACCAGAATATATTGATTCTAAACGAATGTTATTAGATACCGAACCAGATATACAACATCATATCAGTCTCTTTATTAGTAAAGAAGGATATAATATTGTATTGTTGGATAATGTTTTGAACATTTCCTATATCAAGAGTTGATCGGTTCAGGCACGTTATCTAAAAGCATAGACGTTCTAAATCAAACCACAGTTCTTAACGTACAGAACACACGCAAGAGGAAGAGTTCAGAAATGAACGAATCCTTCTTGAGGCATTGTAGACTAGGTCATATCAATGCGACCCGACTAGCTGAAGTTACATAAAGATGCATATTTAAATTAGTTTGGATTTACATCTTGTAAAACTTGCCAGTCATGTCACAAAGATAAGATGACCACAGCTCCGTTTATTGGAAACAGAGAAAGAGTTAGTGAACTCTTGGGATGGATACATGATGATGTATGTAATGGTCCCATGTCTACACATGCCAGGACATGTTCTTTGTACTTCATTACATTCATTGATAATCTCTAAAGATTCAGACATATGTTCCTATTGAAACACAAGTCCGAAACTTTTGAGATATTCACAGAATATAAGTTGGAAGTAGAGAACCAAAAACGGGTATAAGTATTATGTCCTTTGATGTGATCAAGGAGGAGAATACTTGAGCACGGAATTCCTGGACTATTCTAAAGGAGAATGAGATTCTCTCTCAGCATTACTCCTCCGAATACACTACAGCACGTCGGCGTATCGAGGCGGAGCAATTGCACCCTATGTGATATGGTGTGCTCTATGATGAGTACTATTGAGTTGCCTATTTTCTTTTGGGGTTATGCACTTGAGAAATTGCATACCTATTGAATAGGGTTCCAACCAAATCAGATGCCTCCCACTCCATATGTGATATGGTATGGGAAGAGCCTATATCTTAAGGAAGTTAAGATTTGGAGTTGTCCGGCCTATGTCAAAAGCAAAATCCGGACAAGCTCGAGGCAAGGACAGTTCTGTGGAAGTTTGTTTGATATCCTAAGCATTTGTAAGGGAATATCTTCTACCAAACTGAGGAACAAAAGATGTTTTGTTTTCTCAGCATGGCACCTTTTTGGAAAAGGAATTTCTTATGAAGAAATTAGTGGTCATAAGGTAGAACTGGAAGTTGTTCCAGCTAAAACAAACTGCAGCTGATGATTTGGTAGAACCGGAAGATTCAATAGTTTCCAACGAACTTCAGCCTCTCTGCCGATCTGGTAGGGTTCCTCATCCACCTGAGAGATGCTTCGATCTCTCTATGACAGTCGGAGCAAGGATTGCATCATGAGATGATGACCCAACTAGTTTCGAGCAGGCCATCAGGAGTGGTGACTCTATGAGAATGGCTGGATGCTTAGCGATCTGAGATGGAATCCTTATACACAAACAAGTATGGACTTTGGTTGCTTTATCTGAAGGGTTAAATCCCCATCAGGAGCAAGTATATCTTGAGAAGATTACTTGGTGTACATGGAAAAGTTGAGACTTTCAAAGCTATGCTTAAGTCCATCTAGATCTTACTTGCTACTGCTACATACCATGACTACGATATCTGGTGGTTGGGTGTCATGACTGCTTTTCTAAATGATGATTTGGAAGAGAGCGTTTATAAGTATACAGCCAGAGAGCTTCGTAGACAGTGGGAGCAGCGGAAACGTGTGCAAGATGTTTTATGTGATAAATCAGGCATCGCGGAGTTGGAACGTCTGTTTTGATGTGTTAGTCAAAGAGTTTGACTTCATCAAAATGGTAGATGAACCAAGTATATACAAAAAGGTAGTAGGGAGTATGGTGGTGATCCTCGTATAGTACGTGGATGACATACTCTTGATAGGGAAGAAGTTTCCTATGCTACGCTCGGTCAATCTCCTCTTATCACAAAGATTCTCCATATAAGATCAAGGTGATACCTCCTAAATCCTGGATTATGGATCTATGAGATAGATCTAATTGGATGTTAGGATTCTCACTAGTTGTAGTGAGATGGTATCGATCGATCCTGAGGAGAATCACTGGAAGGGTTCCAGGGTGATAAGGACGACTGAATGTTAGTCGCAGGCATTGTCTTTACCCTCAGTAGAGGGACGGTATGTTGGAAGAGTTCCAAGCTAGATACCGTGACTTACTAGACGATTAAAGGCAAGATACATCGTTACTAAGGATGCTACCAAAGAGGCAGTCTGGATATATATAAGTTCATGAGATGAACTTCGTTCCTACCATTGTGTGACAATGGAGTTGTGGCTTAGGCCTAGGAACCCCCGTCCCATCTGTGATCCAGACATATTCTTAGGCAGTATCACCCGATCATGGAGATGGTTGATCTCCAGGTAGATCGAGGTTAGGACAGTAGACACAGAGGACAACAGCGTGGATCCACTCACAAAGGCCTATTTTCCAGTAGAGACTATTATGGGATGGTTGAGTATGAGATACTTCAACCACAGCTGATTGTTGGGTATGCGATACCACAACAGATGGCCCTAGTGCAAGTGGGAGATTGTTAGTTATATGTATGCCCTAGAGGCCATTACTGTACATACGATGTATATTGTAGTGGATGCTTGGACATGTATAGGGAAGACTTTCTTGCTCGACATGATAGTATGCTATCTGGTTACTCTTTATCTTAACATGTATTCTGATTGTCTCTATGTTACATGTTGATAAAGCCCTTAGGATGAGTACTTGACTACCACGACTATGATGCAGATCATACTAGTGGGGACAGTGTAGTCGCCAAGTACATCCTTCAAATGTTCCTAGTCGTGGGAGTACCGAGACAGGGCATCGATACTCCAGAGTAGACTAGCGTATGCGCTTCTTGACCCATATGATGGGCGATGGATGATCCCATATCCATTGGTGTTTAACATCAGGGAAGGTATACGGGTGCTCAGTGGAGACTGGGTACACTGGACGGACTCGCCGAGAACTCCCAGATGGTATTGTACCTCACGTCAGATGGCAGTTCTCTGGTGACACTGGTACAGGTTAGTCTGTAGAACCGAGATCGTCATAGAGTCTTGTGTGATTCCCACCGTGCTTTGATTTCCATCATACCACATCTAAGAGGGCGTGCAAAACAGTGGCTTTTGGGTACAGTCACGAATCACATGGAGGCAATGAGCGATAGGCGGGGTTTCGTCTCTCCCGGTATAGGGAGTTGATGTTGTGCTGTGTTCGATTGGCTATAACTGGAAATCCCTTGCCAGGGTTGCTGAGATTTACTGGTAAGTGTTATCAGTAGTTTCTCGAACTGTTATAGACCTCATATCGACATGACTTATCAAGCTACTGGGGTCTGACGTTTACCACCCCTAGACGAGATATGCGACATATCAGACGAAGAGACTGGACTGTACGGGAGTGTTACTGGTTAGATTCACAGGAGAATGTACAGGCTTGCTTGTTGATCTTCTGATTGCTCAATACCTGGGTGGCTGTTACGTTTAGCTGATCGCTTGCAGCTTGTGGGTGTTTGATATGATCATCACCTACTGCCGTCGTATTGACGATTCTTTAGAGTCCTACACAGAGCTTTCCTGGCTCAGGCAAAACGGAGTAGGAGCACATATGTGATATGTGCGGGACTGAGAATAATACGTGTATGCGATACCGTATTAGATTCTCGCGATATGTGATATCGGCCGGGTATATGTGATATAGCCGGGTCATCGTATCAAGTGTTGATTTGATGAACTGATACAGATTATATTAGTCGGTTATATGCGATATAGCCGGATTATCGGATCAAGTGTTGATTCGATAATTTAATGTATAATTATATATGTGATATATTAAGTTATATTAACTAATATAAGCTCACTTAAAGATTCTTTTTCTCACTTAGATAATACATTGATATATATGTGATATATGTTAATTGTATTATTTTATTTTGTTACAAAAATATATTATATATGTGATATATAATATTGTAACAAGTTAGGGTTACAAATGCAACATGATTTGTGGAGGTTAAACAATTTAGGGTTTGATTTGGGTTAGCTTTTGCATGAAGCTTCCTTTTGTTTTTTGCTAAGATATTTTGTGTTGATATTTATTAACCCAACCCAAATCTTTTAACCATGGTTTATTCTCTACATGAGTAGCCCTTCATTCTTAACTCATGGTTGCAATTGTAACCACAACAATAATTGATTATTCATCACAAATGAATTTGCTGCTTCTTCTTCTTTCTTCTTGGATGAAAAAGCTTTCTAGCTTTTTGACATGTGATGATAATGAGTGAGAAATTGAAAACAAAAGAGAGCTAAATTCCTACTTTATCATCCTCATCTATTCTAGCCACTTAGATTAGGGTGTTTGCTTTGCTAATACTTGATTAGTGAAGCAATAGCGTGGGTTTGAGATTCTTCAAGGTTGATGATCTTAGTTGTTGAAGATTGGAAGCAAGCTTCCATCTTTCTTTTCATGGAGCCTCTCTAGAGTCCAGGTACCTGATGATCGCAGCGAAGGGACCTCAACACGGAGCTTATGAAGTGAAGGAACGGACTACAAAGGTTGTAATCCCTAACTCTTAGATGTAAAGTTGTTTACATGCTTGTTTACCCTAATCCTCTAGTTAATATCTTGGTTAGGGTTTGTTTAGCACCCCAAAAATTTTAAAGTAGCATGATTGATGCTTGCCAAAACCTTGCTAAGGTGCTAAGCTAACCCTACAATAGCAGATTCTAATTGTAACCCTAATCTCTAACTAAAACTATTTTTAACACTAATTAGAAACATTAAGGTGGTTTAGTGAATGTTTGGTAGTTAAACAATGCTATAAGGCACCAAAGTACTCTTAACTAACCTAATTTAGGTTATGATTACTCTACAAGTCATCACAACCCCAAACTTAAAACTACTCAAAACACAAACTATAATCTAAATTATAAGTTATTAAGACACAAGGTTAGTAAAACATGCTTAAACTTGGCTCATACCTCAAAATTAACTTGAAGGAGATCCTAGCTTGAAAAGTTGCCTTTAGATGAAGACTTGTCTCAAAAGAACTCTTGAAGAGATTGAAAAATTGGATTTTTTGATATAATTTGTGAAGGATTTGTAGTGATTTGTGTAGGGTTTTTGGGAGGTGATGAAAGGTGTAAGTGAGAGTCTCATGACCCAAAAAAGGCACGCGACTGACACTTGAATCATGTGAAGTTTATAGGACTCCACCTAATTCAAGTAAGCCAAAAGCCCAGAAATCTAAATCTTTTAGGGAAAATAGGGGAGGTGATGTTTTAAAATAAGGTTCTTTCGTTAAAACATAAATAATAGTATATGATAACACAATGTTTTGTAACTATCTTGAAAACATGTTTCGTCGTTTGAAATTTAGGCGGCACCTCCCTTGTATATTTTAACCCGAAATCGTTACAACCAATATAATAAAGGGCATCCCCAAGCGGGAGCTAGCTCTTCGCTAACTGGAGGAAACAACCACGTAAGTAATATAAATATACAACGCCAAAGGCGTTGATTAAATACAGAAACAAAATAAAGAAAACCATGCATCATCACGGAACGAGAAATAAGAATAAATACACGAGCGTGACTCTAAGTCCGAAAAAAATATACAAACGTTGATTCTAAGTCTACGAATATACATAGTTTGTTTAATAGAGCTTTTAACTAGATACAACTGAAATGAACAAGTATATAATGGCGGTCACGATGCAATGTGTCCCACCTATCAATGCAATCACCCTGAAGGAAGTAGTGTGCCAGCAAGCCACAATGGAACATATGCGGTCAATCTGCAAGAAAACTGTGGCACAACGGGGGTGAGTTGCCAACTCGTGAGTAGAAAATATCACCAAGTAGAAACCGAATGCATGATTATCTCCTAGGTCATACAGTGTGATACAGTAATAAAAGTAACATGATAACATCGAGTAGCAGTAAAGGTGATAAAATAAGCATATGTGTAAAGCTAAGTACTCGTGTCCGTGTCATAAAGTAACAACATGTCATGTGTATCATGTATAAATGCATCATCCAACGTGTGTCCGGCAACGACACACAAAATCATGATAAAACCTGAGTGCCAAGTATCGACACTCGAAAACATCTGGAAAACCATATCCATCAGCGACACATAATCCTCGTAACTCGGGCTCCGTTAGTCCGGATCGGTCCAAACTATCACCGGTCGGTAGTGTTCCCTTGCCGAGCTCAACGTCTCTATCTTTCTATATAAATTAATATTTCCCCGGGGTACCGCACCGGGTCCACCATGTATCCGCAGACGGTGTCGCTCTCGCTCCTCGTGGCGGGTAATCATATATCATATATGCTCCAGAACCGAGAAATCTCATGGTGGACGCCACACATCATATCAAGGGAAAACCACATTTTTCTTTTAAAAGGAGCATAAGTTTTCAAATTCACATGCGGTTTCCCAAATCCAGAAATCTCATGAAAATCGAAATCTCATAATCATGAGTGAATAAGTAAACAATGAATATCGACATAAAGTCCCTCAACAGTGCATAAACAGAATGTACATATGAATGCATGCGGCATCTAAGTAAGGAATGCAAAGTCTAAAACTAGCAGGTGATATCATGAATTCTAAGCAATACTATTAAGCTACCATTTATCAGGTTATACAATGAAGTGATGGTTCTCTATTGTGTACGTGGCATGGCAATTACTGATGATGAAGTGTGTGTGAGCCGGCAAGCAAGTGTATGTGCAACATACGCATCATCGGTAATAGTGCAGGTGTCATAGCAGACGAGATCATAACAGAAAGTAAACAGTAAAAGCAACAATAAGGTATATAAATCTATATACAAGCCAAACCGTTTATCGTGTTTAAAAAGCACGAATCGTTGTTTTTAGAAAAGTAGGGACTACGGTGTTTTGAGAAAAGAGACGTCTTTTGAAAATCCGTAGCATCCCTCGGTTTATCATTTGAAAATGCATTCTGATTCGTAGTTTTGAAAATAGGTATGACTCGAGCCTAAGCTAACATCTATCTAAGCAACTAAAGACTAAACTAAGAAATGAGTCAATATATCTAGTAGTCGGCGATCCAGCCTCATAGCATCACATACGGTAATATAAATCGTACGGTATTCTCAAGTCAAGAGTGTGGATCAATCATCATATATAAATATCTCGTACGGTATATTCCGTCGTACGACATCCTCAAAATCGAGGGTATGGGTCAAATATCATATATAAATCATAAAGTTCATACGGTATCAATCGTTGTACAATATCAATCATCACGGATATAGATCTAAGGTCTTGTACAATCTATTATTTATCAAGTCACATGTTATCGCATGTTATGTAAACAACGCCCAGCGATCTACCTATATATCGCATCATAAACGATGTCTCATCCCAAATCAAGTATCAATTATCTCTTGACATCCTGCTCGATAGTATCGACTCAAACCATATAATACATTATATCCCCATCTTACTTGTATATGTTGGTCATTGTATGTATGCCCTAGAGGCTATTATTGTACATATGATGTATATTATAGTGGATGCTTGAACATATATAGAGACGACTTTCTTGCTCAACATGATAGTATGCTATCTGGTTGCTCTTTAATCTTAACATGCATACTTATCTCTTGATACCGTCTCATGGTTACATGTTGGTAAAGCCCTTAGGCTGTGTACTTGACTATCAGGATTATGATACAGATCATACTAGTGGGGCCATGGTAGTCCATAAGTTCATCCTTTAATGTTCCTAGTCATGGGTGTATCGAAACAGGGCATCGATATACCAGAGTAGACTAGCGTATACGCTTCTCGACCCATGAGATGGGCGATGGATGACCCCATATCCATTGGTGTTTGACATCAGAGATGGTATACGGGTGCTCAGTGGAGACTGAGTACACTGGACGGACTCGCCGAGAACTCCTAGATGGTATTGTACCTGACATCAGATAGCAGTTCTCTGGTGTCACAGGTACAAGTTAGTCTATAGACCCGAGATCATCATAGAGTCTTGTGTGATTTCCACTGTGCTTTGATTTACACCTTACCACGTTCAAGAGGACGTGCAAAACGATGGTTTTTGGGTACAGTCCCGACTCACATGGAGGCGATGAGCGATAGGAGGGGATTTCGTCTCTCCTGGTATTGGGGGTAGATGTCGAGCTGTGCTCGATTGGCTATAACCGGAAGTCCCTGGCCAGGGCTGATTTGGAGATTTGCTAGTAAGTGTTATCAGTAGTTTCTCGATCCGTTATGAGTCTCGTATCGGCATGACTTATCGAGTTATTGGTGTTTGACGTTTACCACCCCTAAACTTGATATGCGATATCTCAGACGAAGAGACCAGACTGTACGGTAGTGTTACTAACAGGCTTTACAGGAGCTAGAGAGGACTTGCTTGTTGATCTTCTGATCGCTCAATACCCGGGTAGCCGTTACGTCCAGCTAGTACCGCTGACGGCTTGTGGGTGCTTGATATGATCATCACCAACTGCCGGCATATTGATGAGTCTTTAGAGTCTTACACAGTGTTTTTAATGGCTCAGACAAAACGAAGTAAGAGCACATATGTGATATGTGCAGGATCGAGATTAATACGAGTATGTGATACCGTATTTTATTCTCGCGATTTATTCATATTGGTCGGTTATATGTGATATAGCCAGCTTATCGAATCAAGTGTTGATTCGATAAGTTGATACTGATTATATTAGTCGGTTGTATGTGATATAGCCGGATTATTAAATCAAATGTTGATTTGATAATTTAATGTATAATTGTATATGTGATATACTAAATTACATTAACTAATATTAGCTCACTTAAACATTTCTTTTCTCACTTGTGTGCATATAATATATATGTGATATATATTATTGTACATTTTTGTGTCATGGTTGATGATACATGCAACATGGGTGTATGAGACTTACACCATGATAAAGATAATGCAGGGTTTATTTATTTATAGTAATTCAATTATTAGTTGGAAATTTGTCACATGGCATGATGCTTTGAGAAGCTTGGAGATCCATTGACTTAGTCCACTAGTTTTGTCTTACACTAGATATTTGTTAATCCAGCCATTATCTAAACTCATGGTTCAGTCTCTACATGAGTAATATTAGATATTTTCTCATCCATGGTTGCCATTCACTCTCACAACATTATCTCTTTTCATCTTCTTCTTCAAGCTCAAGAGCTCTCTAGTTTTTGTGCAAGTGAGAAATAATAGTTAGAAAATCAATTCTAAAGTGAGCAAAAATCCTATTTCATCATCCTCTACTAGATTATCACTTTTGTATAGGGTGTTAGCTTCACTAATCTCATATTAGTGAAGAGATAGCTTGGGTTAGTGTCTCCTCGACGTAGATCATCTTCGGCCTCGAAGACTTCAAGAAAGTTCGTTCTTTTCTTCTTGTGAAGCCATGCTAGAGTCCGGAAGATCACTACTTACAGCGAAGGGTACTACACAGAGCTATTGAAGTGAAGGACCGGTTTACAAAGGTTGTATTCCTATTTCACTTAGTTGTAAAGTAGTTTACAATTTGTTTCGTATGATTCTCTAGTTAAACATCCTAGGTTAGAGTTCCTTAGCATGACAAAAATTTGAAAATAGCTTGGTCAATGCCTCCCGAAAACTTGCTGTTGTGCATAGGAACCCTACAGTAGTTTCAGAGCCTAGCTAAAGAATTACACGAAGTATGTTAGATTACAAAACCGAAACAACTCCGAAACACGCTAATTCAAGACCCAGTTTCTGTCGATTTTTAAACAGGCTATAAAATTTTTTTAAACAATTGCAGAATGTTGTATGAGTTGCAACATGAACACAGTAAAAATTTTAGCCAATCCCACCTTAAAATGGCTAGCCACATGGCTATTAAATCCGGCCACCTCGGCCCTAGTTTGGAATTTTGGGTTAAAATTTTTACAGTGTTCTAGTCTCTGGGTTTTGGGATTTCAGGTATTGTTTGTTTTTGCTAAATTTGCATGTGATGTTATTTTTCTGCAAAGGCAATTCAGAATGTTTCATAGTCGTAATTCTAACAGTTTTTCGGTTTATTTTAGACGGTGTTAAAAAGTTCGAACGGATATCAAATACCCACTTTAACCCATGCCAGAAAACTTTCCAAGAGTTGGATTTTTTCCGAGTTAAAGAACATTCAAACATCATGCAAGTAATGCGATGGACCTTATAGAAGAACGAATCCCTAAATCGATTCTATGACCGTAAGAACCATCGCCAAACCCTACGGTTTACGGTAGTTCCACGCTGCCATAGGTGAGGCAAGGGTTGACCCTTCTACGGTTGGTCCATTGGTACTGTGGCATGTGCTGGATATTTTTAAACTGCGCTCAAGTGTTGAACTTTTTGGGAAATTTTGGGTGTTTGTTGATTCGATCGGAATGTTTAACATCGTCTAACTTTTTCTGAAATGTGATACAATATATGGAATTTATAAAGTTAGGCATGAAATCCATAGTATGTGATATTTCGGGTTTATGATGTCTAAGGTGATTGCGGATTCCAAATGTTGTAGTTAGACATTTTTTTTCTGCGACTGTAAGTGTAATATGTGGTGTATCGCCGGTTTTGTTGCTATATGTCAACGACAATTGGGATACGCCTATTTACTTACGTTGATAACATGTGATGTTATGTGTTGCTGTGATATGTTATATTGGATCGTCGTGTTTTGAATAGCCGGGGGTTTTATGTGAGATGAGAGTTTTTATTTTCATTCATGTAAAATTCATTGTATGTAATATTCTTTTATTGGGGCACTTCCGGTTTGAGGGTGATGTCACCATTGTTGTATATTATTTACTTTTCCGTATTAGGGTAGACCCAAGGAGGGGAGCATAAGTAACTGGGTTCTAGAGTCCAGTCGGAGACCATCTCGAGGAGTCGAGTCCAGGTCTCCTAACTCTAGAATTGGTAGGGTTGCTTGCCGCTCTCGTAGGGGTATAGAGATGTGGGTTTGGCTATTCATCGTGACCGTGGAATCCGTGTTTTATACATGCTCAAAATAAAACACGGACCTCCTACTATATCCAATATTTCATATGTTATCTTCTGCTGCTGATATTCTGTGATGTGATCAATTTATATGCTTGAGACGATTGCTTTATTATTATATATATGATATATAATAAACGTTGCTTATGTTTTGCACCTGCGCTAGTCTCGTCCCGGTATGCTGTTAGTTAAGTAACCTAACGGTGGATAACGGGGCACTGTGGCGAATGCGGATGGCATAAACGGACGTTGTATTTTCGTTTCTTCTGTGATACTTAGGAAGCATAAATGATGGGACATCATTAATGAGATTAATGAAAGAAAAGAAACCTAAAAGATGCTGTAGAATCAAATGTTCAAAAAGGGTAGCTCTAGTTTTTGCTTTGCATAGCGGTATTCCTTGTAGAATATCCAGCACCTTATTCGATATGGAAAGAGCCGCGATCCCTTCACCGGGAGTGACCACTTTAGCAAAACTAGCAGATGCTACAACTCATTCGGTTTTGTTTTTGATTGCTTCTTCTAGTGCTTGCTTTGCATAGCGGTATTTATGAAATATCCTGCACCTTATTCGATAAGGAAAGAGCCGAGATCACTTCACCGGGAGTGACCTCTTTAGAAAAATTAGTAAAAAGCCTCAAAGACACCCCTTTTTCAAAAATCACTTGTTTCTATAACTATATCAAGTTCATTACGCAAAAGGTTTTTCTAAAAACCTGTCGTAGCCCTCCGTCATTTCAGATAAGTAACAATTAGTATTAGTTCTACGTTTGTTGACCTTGTTAAGGCATAGTGTGCGGTAGGTGATTAGTACTTATCTGCTTAAGCATGTGATGTGATTGGATTAGGGTAGTCGTACGACTTTGTTGACCTTATTAAGGGTCGTACGGGTGGGTTTAATTCAATCATGAAATGTACGAGTTGAACTTGGCTAGCGCTTATGATTTGTTGACCTTGTTAAGGTCATAAGTTGCTAGGGGAAAAATATTATCGGGAATTTCAAATGTTGAAATTTACAATGAGATTGCATACCTTCTATGAGATAGTTGGATCCCGATACCCACTGCGAGTAAGTGTTACTCCTGGGAAAGTCTTGCACTTTACAATTAGCCGATCAAGTAGGTGTCTAGAAAGGTGTCAACGGAGTTATGCCTCTGGAAAAACGAGGTTTATTTTAATTAGGTCTGTGCAATAGCACGGGGAACCTCCCTCAAAGTACTGGCACTGGTCTAGCTGAAAGATTGGCGAACATATAGGGTGTAATTAATCCCCGCTAGTCTTTCCTTTTAGGGTTTGAAGGAGGATTTGATAAAAAACAGTGGGAGCCATCCTGATTAGATAAAATAATAACCAATCTGATCCTGCGAGAGTATACGCTAAAGTGTTTTATTTTCTCTCTCTCCAGGTAGCGACCATGTCAGACCTTAATCAAGATAATAATATGGATGTATTGACCGTACCCGCTTATTATACTGAGCAGGGGAACGTTGGTTCCGTTTTTTTTATAATTGTTATAAGAATGAGCAGGAAATAGGGACCTATTTGGATTCTCATGCCGCCCAAATGAAGAATAAGTATGTTGATGAATCTTCTTCGGGTGTGTTAGTTATCGAGAACTGTTTCTCGGTTCACTCTACGTCATGGGTATTAGATACCGGATCGGGATCCCACATATGTAATATGTTACATTGGCTGAGGAAAGGTAGAGAACTGTGAATGGGTGATCATTCCGTAAGAGTAGAGAATGGTGCAAATGTTGCAGCCAAAACTGTTTGCGAATATCACATTGTACTACCAAATGGTAATACATTAATTCTGAACGAATGCTATTACATTCCGACCCTGATATGCAATCTTTTATCAGTTTTTTTATTAAGTAAAGAAGGATATAATTTTGTAGTATAGGATAATGTTATTAACATCTTCCTGAATCAAAAGTTGATTGGATTAGGCTTGTTAATTAATAGCATATACGTTCCAAATCAAACCACAGTTCTTAACATACAAAACACACACAAGAGGAAGAGTTCAGAAATGAACGAATCCTTCTTGTGGCGTTGTAGACTAGGTCATATCAATGCGACACGACTAGCTATGTTACATAAGGATGGATATTTGAATCCGTTCGAATTATCATCTTATGAAACTTGCCACTCATATTTCAAAGGCAAAATGACCAAAACTCCGTTTACTGGACACGGAGAAAGAGTTTCGGAACTCTTGGGACTGATACATAGTGATGTATGCGGTGCTATGTCTATACATGCCAGGGATGGTTCCTTATACTTCATTACTTTCACTGACGATCTCTCAAGATACGGACATGTGTTCCTTATGAAACATAAGTCTGAAGCTTTTGAGAAATTCAAAGAATATAAGCACGAAATAGAGAACCAAACGGGTAAAAGTATTAAAATCCTTCGATCTGATCGGGGAGGAGAATACTTGAGCAATGAGTTTCGGGACTATCTAAAAGAGAATGGGATTCTCTCTCAGCTTACTCCTCCATATACACCACAGCACAACGGTGTATCGGAGCGGAGGAATCGCACCCTATTGGATATGGTGCGCTCTACGATGAGTACTGCTGAGTTGCTTATTTTCTTTTGGGGATATGCGCTTGAGACACAGCATTCCTATTGAATCAAGTTCCATCTAAATCTGTGCTCACCACACTATATGAGATATGGAGTGGAAAGAGACCATGTCTTAAACGAGTTAAGACATGGGGTCCGACCTATGTCAAAAGGCAAAATCCGGACAAACTCGAGGCACGATCTGTTTTTTGCAAGTTTGTGGGATATCTTAAGAATTCATATGGATATTTATTCTACCACGCTGAGGAGAAAAAGATGTTTGTTTCTAAATATGCCATATTTTTAGAAAAGTAATTTCTTGTAAAAGAAATTAGTGGTGAAGAGGTAGAGCTGGAAGAAGTTCCAGGAGAACAAACTATAACTGAAGATTTAGTGGAACTCGGGGATTCAATAGTTCCCAACGAACCTCAGCCTCTCCGCCGATCTAGTAGGGTTCCTCATCCATCTGAGAGATACTATGATTTTTTTATTGATGGTGGAAGCGAGGATTGCATCATGGAGGATGATGACCCAACTAGCTTCCATCACGAGTGGAGACTCTGTAAAGTGGCTGGATGCAATGCGATCTGAGATAGAATCCATGTACACCAACAATGTATGGAATTTGGAAGTTGCTCTTGAAGGGGTAAAACCCATTGGGAGCAAATGGATCTTTAAGAAGAAACTTGGTGTAGATGGAAAAGTTGAGACTTTCAAAGCTAGACTTGTTGCAAAGGGTTTTCGTCAACGACCAGGTGTGGAATATGACTAAACCTTTTCTCCAGTGGCTATGCTTAAGTCCATCCGGATCCTACTTACCACTGCTGCATACCATGACTACGAAATCTGGAAAATGGATGTTAAGACCTCCTTTCTAAATGGTGATTTAGAGGAGAGCGTGTACATGACTCAGCCAGAGGGCTTCGTAGATAGTGGGAGCAGCGGAAAGATGTGCAAGCTTCTTAAATCCATCTACGGGTTAAAGCAGGCATCGCGGAGTTAGAACATTTGTTTTGATGTCATTGTCAAAGAGTTTGACTTCATCAAAAACGTAGATGAACCTTGTATATTCAAAAATGTGGCAGAGAGTAAGGTTGTCTTCCTCGTATTGTACGTGGATGACATACTCTTGATAGGAAATGATATTCTGTAGGGTTCCTAGGCACACTAACAAGGCTCTACAAGGCATATACCATGCCAAAATAAAAAATTTATGTGCCGAACAACCCTATGCAAGATCGTATACTAGAGATTAGGCGAAACTAAAAGCAAGTAAACTACTTTACTACTAAGTGAAAGGGATTACAACCTTTGTAGATCCGGTCCTTCACTTCTAAAGCTCCGTGTTGACGTCACTTCGCTGCGATCATCGCGATCCCGGACTCTAGTGATTGTTTCCTCGGAGAAATGAGCGGGCTAGGTCGTTGACTTCGAGGCCGAAGATGATCTACGTCGCGGAGACTCAAACTCAAGCTCCATCTTCAGTAGGTCAAAAACTTTGTGAAGAGAACAGCCTAAACTAAATGGCAAGTAGTAGAGGATGATGAAATAGGAAGTGGGTTCACTTTGGATTTGGATTTCTCACTCTTTTTCTTCACTTGAAAATTTTCTATCAAGGTTTCTTCTTTTTGAAGAAGAAGAAGAAGAAAAAAGAATAAGAATCAATTATGAATTGAATAATCAAGTGAAGTCTATCATAATGCAACCATGGGTGAGCTAACCTTTGTAGAGACTAAACAATAGTTAGTTATAATGGTTTGGTTAATGAATATCTTAATCAAGACAAAATGAGTGGACTTTGTCAAAGTTGCTACAAGCTTCATGAAGCTTCAAGCCATGACAAAAGAAGCCACCATTTTGAATAATTAAGATAAATAAAAACCTAAATTATAATTAACATGGTGTATGTCACACACCCACCCATGTTTGCATGTATCATCAATCATGATGCAAACTAGTGCACAAACATATATCACATATACAACTTGTGCACATCAAGTTAGAAAATCAATCTTAAGTGAACAAATACTAGTTAATGTAAAGTAATATATAATTATACATTAAATCATTAAATCAATACTTGATTTAATGATCCGGTCATATCACATATAACCGACTAATATCAAGTGTATCAATGTATCGAATCAACACTTGATTCGGTAACCAGGCTATATCTCATATAACCGTCCGATGATACAAATCGCGAGAATAGAATACAGTATCACATACTGGTATTATTCTCGGTCCCGCACATATCTCATATGCGCTCCTATTTCGTTTCGCTTGAGCCAGGAAACCTCTGTGTAGGACTCTAAAGACTCGTCAATACACCGGCAGTAGGTGGTGATCATATCAATCACCCACAAGCCGCAAGCGGTCTGCTAAACGTAACGGCCACCCGGGTATTGAGCGATCAGAAGATCAACGAGCAAGCCTGCTCACACTCCTGTGAATCCAATCAGTAACACTTACCGCACAGTCCGGTCTGTTCGTCTGATATGTCACATATCTCGCTTAGGGGTGGTAAACGTCAGACCCCAGCAGCTTGATAAGTCATGCCGATGTTGTTAGTGTATATGCCCTAGAGGCCATTACTGTATCATACTAGTTTGTATATTACTTAATGGAGGCTTGGGATATTCACCTTGTATAAACAATCTTGCTCAATATAGTAGTTTGCTACTTGGTTTGTTTCTACTTCAATGTGTACATGTGTTTATTTTAGTATATCACCTATACACATTAGTGGAGCCCTTAGGATCTTTGCTTGATTACCAGCGTTGTGATGGCAGTCACACTAGTGGGGGCTGGGTAATCTATAAGCACATCCTTATGTAGGTCCCTAGTCGCAGGACTATCGAGACAGGACATCGATACTCCGAAGTAGACTAGCGTATGCGCTTCTCATCCCAGAGTGGGAGATGGTCTGTCCCACAGCCATCAGTACGTCGTACTGGAGATACTATGCGGGTGCTCGTTAGGTTACGAGTACACTGGACAAGACTCGTCGGGAACTGACCGGTTGGTATTATACCTATCGTCAGTTATCAGTTCCCAGGTGACATGAGTACAGCTTAGTCCGCTGACTTGACACTGTCACTTCGCCTCGAGTGTGTTCCCACTGTACTTTGATTACTACCCTACCACGGCTCAAAGGAGTCGTGCAAACAGGTAGTAGTTGGGTGCAGTCCCGAAGCACTTGGAGGCAGTGACGGTTAGACAGGATTTGTCTCTCCCGGTATTGGGGGTTGACATCGCGCTGTGTCTAGGAGAGCCATTACACGAGTAGTCCCTGGCCAGGGTATGCGAGATATACTGGTAGGCTTCAAGTGTTATCTCAGGCTGTTTTGGGCTTCACTCCGACATGACTTGTACCGCTATTAGGGGACTGACGTTTACCGCCCCCCTAGGCCCGCCATGCGATGTATCAGACGAACAGACCGGACTGTACGGAGAATGTCACATTCAGGCTCAGTAGGAGTTCAGATAGGTTTCACCTCGTCAGTCTTCTTGTCGGCATCTACCTGGGGACCGTTACGCACAGCTAGTGCCGCTTGCGGTCTGTGGTTAAACCCACTGCCAGCGTAGTGTCGAGTCTTTAGAGTCCCACACAGAAAGCTATTCGCCTTTAGGCAAAAGAGTAGAGGTCGCATGGTTTTGCGACAGGTCGCATGGTCTTGTGACAGGGTTCGGTCACATCCGTGCACTTGTGCACGTACAGTGTCTGGACAGTTAACACTAGCGGGCTTTGGTTTAAGCCATATCCTAGTGTACGTTTTGGGATTGGTTTTATCCAGTGTGTATTCGTGTTCCTCGGAACGCGGATGCGGGTGTGTATGCACAGTTGACGGAGAGACAGAGGCACAGGATTCTCATTAGGGTTGTGACTGTTGACTATTGACTTTTTACTCAACCCTAATGAGAATATGATATATGATTAACAATAATATTAATTAAGTATTATGGTGACATGGTTGTTGAGGGGTTGACTTTGTTGACTTGTTGACTTTGTTGACCGGTTGACTAGGTTTGACTAGTTGACCATCATGATGACAATGGCTATCATTTCATGGCAAAGTCTTTTTGCTTGCTTGTTCTCTTGTGAAAAATGAGTGCATGAAATGATATGGCTATTGTAGCTTAAACCATCACATAATACTTGATTGCTATGATTTGTTATGATGGCTTTGGATTATGAGAGCCAAGAGAGAAAAGTCTTTCTCATTCTATTTTTTTCACTCTCTCTCTTGTTCTTGAGCTCTCATCCTCTTCCTCTTGCTCTCCCTCTCTTTAGTCTATGGTTCACTTTCTAAGTCTACGCTAGCGCCCCGGCAGTCTACAGACGCCAAATGCGGAACAAAAACTTTTTAACTGGCGCTATCGTATACTTTAACCCGGATCTGCCATTATTGCTAAACTAACAAACTGTAAAGAGTGTAGAAAGGTTATACCGAACGATCCGAGTCCTTCGTTCTTTAACCATCATCCCACGCTCCGTTGCGGCTGCTCCGATCTCGTCGATCTCCGATCTCTTCGTCGAGGTGGCACCACGTCGACGATTCTTTAAACGGGCTCCCGCCTCTGACTTGAGGCAACTCGATCGTCAAGTTTGCTAAAAGAGACGACCAAGAATGATGTAGAGAATGAGTAGATGAATTTGTCTCACTTCGTCCAAATCCGTGGACGATCGGTTAATGAAGTTGCCGAGGGAATTGGGTGATGGAATGAAATGAACTGTAAAATTCCATGCACCCCAAATACTATCATATCTTTTCAAGTGAAACAACAAGTGAGATCGATCAAGAGAGGAGGGGGAAGGGGCCCTCCATATATATAGAATGAGGAGGGCGAGTGTAGGAGCAAAGGTGGTGACCATAAGACATGAAGCTTCTCACAAAATATCTTAAGCTTAACAAAACTCTTTAATGAAAACAATGACTCACATAAACACCTCATCAAGTCATTAATGCAACCATTAATGTCAAGATGACTCATTAGCCACTTCATCACTTCTAGAACCTTCTAGAATGATGACTCACTCTTCTCTGAAGAAAAGATAAATCCGTCTTTAACCGAATGTTAAAAGACGGCTGATAGAAAACTGGAAACTGGCAACTTCCAAAAGTGATCCTGAAACGAATTTCAGGACAACCCCGAAACTGTATAATTATACCCGCATTTGTATTACGACCGAATACAAATGCAACTGAGACAAAGATATTATACCTACTCAATATAATACTCGGATCCGGCTTAAACCAAAGCCGACCAGTATCATCTGCCCGAAAAATAACACGTGCGTAAACGCACGTGCATTTTCCGAACCCTGCCATAAAACCATACGGCCTCTACAACGTTTCGCCCGAACTTGGGAAACTGTCTGTGGGGGACTCTAATGACTCGTCAGTACCCTGGCAGTGGGTTTAACCACAAACCGTCAGCGGCACTAGCAATGCGTAACGGCTGCCCATGGACTGACCTCAAGGGATGCCGATGAGCGAACTCATCCGGAAAACCCTACTGAGCCTAACAGTGACAATGTATATACAGTCCGGTCCGTTCTTCTATGAGTATCGCATATCTGCCTAGGGGGCTAGTAACGTCAGACCCCCAATAGCAGTATAAGTCGTGTCGGAGTGAAGCCCAATAACACCCTGAGATACTACTGGAGTACCTACCAGTAAATCTCCTGCCATGGCCATGGACTTTGTGTAATGGCTCTCCTAGACACAGCACGACCTCGCCCCCAATACCGGGAGAGACGAATCCCCTGCCGATCCGCTCACGTGCCTCCATATGGCTCGGGACTGTACCCAAAAACTACCTGTTTGCACGACTCCTTTGAGCCGTGGTAGGGTAGAAATCAAAGCACAGTGGGAACTCACACGAGACAAATGATGACCTCAGGTCGATGAACTAACCTGTACACATGTCACCAGGGAACTGCTATCTGACGGTAGATATAATACTAACTAGCTGATTCCCGGCGAGTCCTGTCCGGTGTACTCATAACCCAATGAGCACCTGTATACATCTTAGGTGATCCAACTGACACCAGTGGCTTGTGAGACCAGCCACCGCCCCTTGTCGGGGTCTCGACTGTACACACTAGTCTACTCCGGAGTATCGATGCCCTGTCTCGAAACTCCCATGACTAGGGACCACAATTAAGGATATGCGTATAAACCACCCAACTCTCACGTATATGATCGCCATCATACTGTTGGTGGTAAAGCAAGATCCTAAGGGCTCTATCAAAGTGTAACATGTAATCAGTCACCTGATCATGTACACGACTGATAAAGGCAAACCAGATAGCATACTATCATCTCGAGTAAGACTGTCCTACCGGTATAGGTCCTCCGCAATCATTGCAATCACGTACCTGTGATCCAATAATTGACTATGAGGGCACTATCTCCAACAATCTCCCACTTGCACTCAAGGCTAATTATTGTGATGTCGACTACTCACAGCCCGTGTGAAACCGAACATCCAACTCCTCTACTAATCAGTATCACAAAGCCCGTTTGTAAAACTATTGTGTTCGAGAAATAGCCTTAGTGAGTGGATCCGCCTAGAAGTTTCTTTCTATATCTCTCTTAATCTCAAGTTCGCGGAGAAAGCCATCTCCCGAATTGAGTAATACCTGTCTTAGAATATGTCTGGATATCTGATGGGACCTAGTTCATAAATGAACTCCAAATCCAAACTTCTTAGACTGTATCGATCACTGAACCTAATCAGTATCGGGCACCATGCCACCCACAGTATCCTCTTGGACCACCTGTCCATAATACTGTCCCTCTTCGTCAGAGGGAAAAACTATAACTCTGACAATCACTCTGTCAACCATGTCACCTTTGAAGCCTGGAATGATAACCGTCTCCCGAAAGAGGCTGCCGTCATCAAAATCCGTAGAACATGTACTTATGTTCTAAAACTGCTTCCTTATGTTTCTCCAGGATTGGATTAATACAAACTTATTGCATCTAGTGCAAAACCAACATTTGGTGTGGTACTTGACATCTCATGATTGACTTAATTGCCTAAGCAAGTGAGCTGCCAATAATGCACATCCCTCTCCCCTTTAGTCTGTAAGACACCTTTAGAGAGGGTGACTCCATCACCTGCAGGTACACCACCATGCTAGGAGTCAACTATTCCAAAAACCATTAGAATATCTGTCAAAGTACCCACATTGGGAAACTACCCAAATCCAGATCTAAAACCATAGATCCAGAAACCAGAATGTCAAATATTATATCCATATCCTGTCTGGAGAAACAACTGTGTGACGACCACAGTACAACCGATCGTAGTATAGGAATTTTACTTCCTACTCTGTGTATGTCATCCAGATACCATGACATCACACCATACTACCTTCTTAACAGATCCATCCCCTATTCTGATTGAAGTCAAACCCATGACTGTCACATCAAAATTAGATGATCTATCTCCGCTATTACTGCTCAAGTCTATAAATAGACATAAGCTACTTGCCCATTATGCTTCCGCTGCTCCCACTGACTACGACAACCCTCCTACCGGGTCTCATAGCCTGGAACAACAGTAGTGTCAAGTCTTGGTAGATAAAAACCTCCCTGTCACCGTCCTTGAGGCTACCGAAGTACCTCTCGGGTGTCTGAGGTTACCTATCATATCTGCGGAGTGGCTATTGGAATGTCAAACCTGATTGAATATATAGGTCCTATTAAATTTTCCGTAATCGTTCGCGGTTCTAGAATCACTTCCAGTTCTACCATACTCCCACTACTGTTTTTCTGAAAAAGATCCATTTTACTAAAACTGTGGCGAGTCAAGAACAATATCACTATTGATCTTCCAAATGGTAGAATATCAACCCTCGTCATAGCCAGGGTCAACCCACAAACAGCCATTACAGAAACGTGCCCTGAGTTATCCAGAGTCTGGTTTTAAGCATAAGCTGGACAACTCCCCGTACCTCAATATCTTTTAAGGTACGAACTATTCTATATCCAATATAGAAACTTTGGCACTTATTTAATTGGAACCAAGATTCAATCCATGCAGCTGTCTCCAGTGCATATCAACTTAATGGAAAGAGGCTAATCAGCATTACTCAACTTAGGAATCCATCCAATTATGAGCAACCTGAAAGAGAAACACGTTTCTCAAAACCATCACTATCATCTGAATACCAATCACAAGAATCTACATCTTCGATCTCTTTGAAGAATCCCAATACTTGTGATACCTGGTTCTCTACTTTATTCTTATACCCACAACTTCTCAAAACTTAGACCTTGTATTTCTACGAAACACTCGTCTAAATACTAGAGAAGTTATAAGTAAACAGAACATAGTACGAGGACCTACCCCTTTGTCCTGATGGACACTGGACAACATACAATACTCTGTATAAGTCCGTTGAGTTAAACAACTCAAAACCTATGCGTCGTAGGTTGAAAACTGTACCCTGGTGATTTCCTCAAATATCACCAATTACAACGAATTCCGATATAATGGGGATAATCACCTAATTCCCAATATCTTACTCCCACTCATCATCTGTAAAACCATACAGATATGAGAATGAAACCTGGTAAATACATACCCTTGGAGTAAGTGTCTAATCGGAAAAAAACAGTTTTTCTTTAACAATGCACCGAAACATGAAAATGTTTCGTAGGAGTATCCTGGTATTCATAGTAATGCCTCTTCCATAATCCAATTCATGACTTCAACCGTATATTTTATTGCCATCTCTCCAAATCCCTTTATTTGTCTTTAGTCGTTACCTTCTGTACACCATCGTTAGGCTAAATGGTTTTCTTCCTTCCCTACCGTTCGGCACCAGCCTATGGTTTGGAAGAAGACTATCCAGTAAGCATAATAGGTGTACCCTCCTAAACTAAGGAGTACTCGCATCTCGAGAGAAGGTGACGATAAAAGACAACTGAATAATACCTTATTCTTTTAAAGGTGAAATAGGAGCGGCGATGAAGTACGCGGTTTTGGTCGTGAATGATATCAGTCACAATTTACTTTGCCCTCTTTCTAATCCCTTTATTTTGTCTTTACATATTACCTTCTGCACACCCTACTTAGGCTAATTGGTTTTCTTCATTCCCTACCTTTCGGCACCAGCCTACGGTTTGGAATAAGACTATCCAATAAGCGTAATAGGTGTACTCTCCTAAACCAAGGAGCTCTCGCAACCTGAGAGAAGGTGATAATAAAAGACAACTGAATAAACCAATTCTATTTCTCCTGAACCTGGATCCATCCTCGAAGAAGTCCCTTCGAGTTCGTATATAACCATACGATGGCTCTATCCAATGGAAGTGGATATCCGTAGTAATACGGGTGTTCTGAGAAATTCAAAGGGTAAAAGAAGGAGTGGTAATGACTTATGCAACTCAGACAATCCAAAAGCCAGTATTTTAAGAAGGTTCGGTCAACCTGGTCACTGAGTCATAGTCTAGGGTCGGTCAAAGGTCGCTGCCAAAGAGAGAGAGAAAAGAAACACTCTGCGTGCACTCTAACCTAGATCAGAATGGTCATCACTTTATCTAATCCGGAAACCTCCCACTGTCCTGTCAAATTCTCCTCCAAACCTAAAGAAGAATCAATCTGGATCACCCGAAGAGTAAACCAACTCATCAGTGGGAATCGGGATCCAACTCTCATCGCATGATAACGTGATGGAATGCATCCACGTTACTCATACTCCAGAAGGTATGCGCATACTTGGCAAGTTTCAGTTTCTTTAGAAACTCCCGATATTGTTTTTGCCCCATGCTCTTATAACCTTGGCGTTATGTCAAAATGTCATAAGTCACATGCCAAGTTCTACCCATCACTATCTTGTTAATTTGAACCCACCCGCACATGCCCTTGGCGTTAGGTCAAAATAGCAGAACGGCTGTCCCAAACCAACTCATCTATCTATGCAACAATTGAATACCCAGCAGCTACCAAACACTATGCCTTGGCGTTAGGTCAAAATACATAGCTTGAATACTACTGAATACCCAAAAGAAGTGACGGAGGGCTACGGCTGGTTTTTGGCGAAAAACCTTTAACGTAGTGAACTTGATATCGCTGAAGGAACCTGATAGCTTTTTAAAATATAGTGGCGAAAACCTTTTGCTAAAGAGGTCACTCCCGGTAAAGGGATCTCGGCTCTTTCCTCGTGGAATGAGGTGCAGGATATTCCACTGAATACCGCTATGCAAAGCAACTTGTAATCGACTATAGTGAAGTTATTACGCTGACGCAAACTTTTTCCTAAGGGGTCAGTCCCGGTGAAGGGATATCGGCCCTTGCCCCGTCGAATGAGGTGCAGGATATTCCACTGAATACCGCTATGCATAACAAAAGGAAACGTCTTTGTAACAACACTTTTTAAATTTGTTCCAACAACTGTAAACAGGTTTGTTTTAACTTTGCATTGATCAGAATCAACGCAGTCCCATCATTTAATCACACCAGAAAAGAACGAAAATAAAATGTACGTATATGCCATCCGCATTCGTCACTGGGTCCCGTCATCACTCGTTAGGTTACTTAACTAACGACAGAGCGGGGACTGGACTAGCGCGGGTGTAAAACATATACAACATCTAATAGTATATAAACCAATATACAATAATCGCTCCAGGCGTGATAATATGCAACATTACAGAAAAGTAATAAGCATCACAGAACAATACAGATATCTGGGATCCCCGGGTTTCACAGAGCCGCTGCTGAAACCCGACGTTCCCCTGTCGTGTGGATAGCCTGTGCAATGAAACCTAGACCCCTACGGGCGCGGCAAGTTACCCGCCAAAACCTGAAGCGAGGCAGCCCCCTACAGCATAGTGAATGGACCACCCAGCACTTCACGGAATCCGGTAATCTTGGGCACCCCTCCTTGGGTCAACCTGTACCCCCTACGAGTGCAGCGAATAGTCTGCCAATTCTAGAGTGGGGCCCCTCTGCCTCTCAAACCCATGAGATGCGGACCCGTTGCTTCTCAGAACCCAGCTATCCGTGCACTCCGTCTCGGGGCAAAACCTAGTACAGTAATGAAAAATAGTACAATAGGTACATCGACCGCAACCTGGTCGTGCCCCAAAAGAATATTATACAACAGGCAGTGACGGCAGTCCACAAGTTGGACGCTCGCCCCGCAATATCAAATGTACAAATAAACACAAACTGTACTACCATTGCACACTGCTATCCACCACGACAAATCCGCAACATCACAGCACAACACAGAACATCAACGCGAATGTCACGTTCGCAAACCCGTCTAAAAGAACTATAGCAATCAGACGCGGTTTACCGATCAAATGACATTCCCGGTCGGAGATATATGTAAGCACTGTAAACTAACATGTTTAAATTTCTATTGACCAAATATCAAAAAGTGGGCCCTACGACTTACTGGTGAACAGTAACAAAATCTGGGCCAAAACGATATTTACCAAAAACCACAAAATCCAACAGAGAACTCACTGTGAAAATTTGGGGCCACGATCTCACTGTACTACCGCGGAAGCGCAGTCAAACCATAGGTTTGACCGCGTTTCCGCGGCCGTATTATCGAATTACGTGCCCAAATTTCTACATGGTTCTTAGAAAAGCCTGCACAGATTTTTAAGACAAGCAGAATAATTTTAGGAGACCATTTAAAATCAACAGAAACTGTCAAGTTGGAATTTTGCAATTTTCGATTTCCGGTTCGATCGATGTTTTAAACGCGTTAGCATAAGTTAGTATAGCAAAATGGTTAGGCTCTGATACCACTCTAAGTCTACGCTAGCGCCCCGGCAGTCTACAGACGCCAAATGCGGAACAAAAACTTTTTAACTGGCGCTATCGTATACTTTAACCCGGATCTGCCATTATTGCTAAACTAACAAACTGTAAAGAGTGTAGAAAGGTTATATCGAACGATCCGAGTCCTTCGTTCTTTAACCATCATCCCACGCTCCGTTGCGGCTGCTCCGATCTCGTCGATCTCCGATCTCTTCGTCGAGGTGGCACCACGTCGACGATTCTTTAAACGGGCTCCCGCCTCTGACTTGAGGCAACTCGATCGTCAAGTTTGCTAAAAGAGACGACCAAGAATGATGTAGAGAATGAGTAGATGACTTTGTCTCACTTCGTCCAAATCCGTGGACGATCGGTTAATGAAGTTGCCGAGGGAATTGGGTGATGGAATGAAATGAACTGTAAAATTCCATGCACCCCAAATACTATCATATCTTTTCAAGAGAAACAACAAGTGAGATCGATCAAGAGAGGAGGGGGAAGGGGCCGGCCATATATATAGAATGAGGAGGGTGAGTGTAGGAGCAAAGGTGGTGACCATAAGACATGAAGCTTCTCACAAAATATCTTAAGCTTAACAAAACTCTTTAATGAAAACAATGACCCACATAAACACCTCATCAAGTCATTAATGCAACCATTAATGTCAAGATGACTCATTAGCCACTTCATCACTTCTAGAACCTTCTAGAATGATGACTCACTCTTATCTGAAGAAAAGATAAATCCATCTTTAACCGAATGTTAAAAGACGGCTGATAGAAAACTGGAAACTGGCAACTTCCAAAAGTGATCCTGAAACGAATTTCAGGACAACCCCGAAACTTTATAATTATACCCGCATTTGTATTACGACCGAATACAAATGCAACTGAGACAAAGATATTATACCTACTCAATATAATACTCGGATCCGGCTTAAACCAAAGCCGACCAGTATCATCTGCCCGAAAAATAACACGTGCGTAAACGCACGTGCATTTTCCGAACCCTGCCATAAAACCATACGGCCTCTACAACGTTTCGCCCGAACTTGGGAAACTGTCTGTGGGGGACTCTAATGACTCGTCAGTACCCTGGCAGTGGGTTTAACCACAAACCGTCAGCGGCACTAGCAATGCGTAACGGCTGCCCATGGACTGACCTCAAGGGATGCCGATGAGCGAACTCATCCGGAAAACCCTACTGAGCCTAACAGTGACAATGTATATACAGTCCGGTCCGTTCGTCTATGAGTATCGCATATCTGCCTAGGGGCTAGTAACGTCAGACCCCAATAGCAGTATAAGTCGTGTCAGAGTGAAGCCCAATAACACCCTGAGATACTACTGGAGTACCTACCAGTAAATCTCCTGCCATGGCCATGGACTTTGTGTAATGGCTCTCCTAGACACAGCACGACCTCGCCCCCAATACCGGGAGAGACGAATCCCCTGCCGATCCGCTCACGTGCCTCCATATGGCTCGGGACTGTACCCAAAAACTACCTGTTTGCACGACTCCTTTGAGCCGTGGTAGGGTAGAAATCAAAGCACAGTGGGAACTCACACGAGACAAATGACGACCTCAGGTCGATGAACTAACCTGTACACATGTCACCAGGGAACTGCTATCTGACGGTAGATATAATACTAACTTGCAGATTCCCGGCGAGTCCTGTCCGGTGTACTCATAACCCAATGAGCACCTGTATACATCTTAGGTGATCCAACTGACACCAGTGGCTTGTGAGACAGGCCACCGCCCCTCGTCGGGGTCTCGACTGTACACACTAGTCTACTCCGGAGTATCGATGCCCTGTCTCGAAACTCCCACGACTAGGGACCACAATTAAGGATATGCGTATAAACCACCCAACTCTCACGTATATGATCGCCATCATACTGTTGGTGGTAAAGAAAGATCCAAAGGGCTCTATCAATGTGTAACATGTAATCAGTCACCTGATCATGTACACGACTGATAAAGGCAAACCAGATAGCATACTATCATCTCGAGTAAGACTGTCCTACCGGTATAGGTCCTCCGCAATCATTGCAATCACGTACCTGTGATCCAATAATTGACTATGAGGGCACTATCTCCAACACACTTGTCTCATGTGTTGAGAAGCAAGAACCATAGAGAAAAATCCCAACACACTCTCCTCTACTCACTCTAGTTCACAAGGTTTGGCAAACCGAGTGAACTAGTTTCTTCAAAGTTCGAAGAAGAAGCTAAAGGTAGAAGCTTTCGGGTGGATCGATCTTCGGCGCAAGGAGACGACGGGGTGAAGCCGATCCGGACAACCATCAAGTGTAGAAGACGAAGGAGTTCAAGAAAGAAAGGTATAACCCCCTAACCGAGTAGTTAACAACTCTTAGTTAGGTTGTTAGGTAGCTGAGTTTAACAAAGATCCGGTTTTGAGTCCATGTTACCGCCTCTAGAAAATTGTTTTTCACCATATTCCGCATGCCCGAAAGTACCGGGAGAGGTAGCATGGACTTACAGTGGTATCAGAGCCTAGTTAAAAACTACCTAACATGTTAGCATAGTAACTAGAAATTCGATCGGAGAAAAAGTCGCGAAATACACCCCAATATTCATGCGTGCTGTCGAATTTTTCCTCTGTTCCAAAAATGATAAATCATACTTTAAAATTCGGCTCAGGGTTTTTATAGCAAACTGCAAAAATTTCATCCACTGATCTGATCAAAGCGCCGCGGAAACGCGGCGGGAGCGTGCTCCCGCCGCGGTTCCGCTGTCAAGTTGACTCGGCCGTGGGAAATTTTGCTTGCAGTTTGTTCAGTGGGGTATTTTGGGAATTTTGGTATATGTTTTTTCAGCTCAGATTTTCCAGAAAGAAAAATTTGTTTTTGGGGCTTTAAAAACCGTATTTTGATCGAGTTTCTAAAGACTTAAGCTGACTGGTATTTATCTGTGATGTGATATTTGTATTGAATGTCTGCTAATCGCTATATGTCGATTAGTGGGAGTTATACAAATCTGTGATCTGTAATGTTATTGGTTTGTGTATATGAATTCATTGGATTGTCGCGGGTGAATAGCCGGGGGTTGTGAGACGAGAGTTTTCTTTTCTTTCAATTCATGTAAATTTATAAATTGATGTAATAATTATTTGTATGGCCGCACAACCGGGTCGGGGTTGTAGCCGTCATTGTATAATTTCTTTTTACTATTTTTGCTCCTAGGATAGACCCATGGAGGGGGTGCACAAACTACCGGGTATCCCGAAGTGCCGAGTGGCCTACTCACAGAGTTGAGGGAGGTTGCTTCGCTTCGGGTACTTGGCGGGTAGTTTGCCGCACCCGTAGGGGTCTAGGGTGGGGTTTGGCTATTCACCGTGACCGTGTAATCTGCTTTTCGTTACAGGCTCGTACGAATTGCGGGTTCATAGTATATCCAATGTGTTCATCTGTGATCTGAAATGGCTATCATTGCAATATATCTATATATGATATTATTTAGGCGTTGCTTATGTTTTACAGCCGCGCTAGCCCAACCCCCGCTCTGTCGTTAGTTAAGTAACCTAACAGGTAATGACGGGGCCCCGTGGCGAATGCGAATGGCATAAGCGTACGTCATATTTTGGTTGTTTTCTGCAATGGTAGGATTAAATGATGGGACGCATTAAAAGAACTATTGCAAGAAAAATACGCATTAAAAGAACTAATGCAAAGAAAAATAAACCAAGTAAAAGTCGTTGGAACACTTTCAAAAACCACTCGGTTTCTTTTCAAAATAACTTTTAAACGCGGAGCTTAAGCCACTCCTTTTAAAAGCTATCTCGTTCCATCGATCATATCAAGTTCACTATGTTCACGGTTTTGCCAAAACCATTCGTAGCCCTCCGTCGTTTCACATGAATAGTCAATAGTATTCAAGCTATGTTTGTTGGCCAAAGTCAAGGCATAGTGATTGGTAGCTATTGGGTATTCATGTGCAGCATAGATAGATGCGTTGATTTGGAACAGTCGTACTGCCTTGTTGGCCAAAGTCAAGGGTAGGTACGGGTGGATTCAAATTAACTTGGAGAACGAAGGGTAGAACTTGACATGTAACTTATGATTTGTTGGCCAAAGTCAAGGTCATAAGAGCATGGGGCTAAAATCCACATCGGGAGTTTCATAAGTACTGAAACTTGCTAGAGTTGCATACCATTTGGAGTGTGATGATTCTGGTAGGATTCCTTCAGTTTCATCATGCAATGATATTTGGATCCCGATCCTACTGTAAGTATATGCTACTCCTCGGGAAATCTCTCACTAAACGATCAATGCTATAAACCTAGTAGGTGTCTAGAAAGGTGTTAGCGGGGTTACGCCCCCAGGGAAAAGAGGTTCTTAAATTAAGGAACTTCGCGAAAGCGTTGGAAAACCTCCCTCGAAGTACCGACACCAGCCTGGCCGAACGGTTAAGCAAGTATTGTACGGTGAGATTGATCCTGACTAATTCTTCCTTTTTGGTTTGAGGAGGGATTTGAGAAACAGTGGGAGCCATCCTGTTTAGACAAACTAAAAACCACTCTAAACTTGCAAGAGCGTCATGCTGAGTGTTTCTCCTCTCTCCTAATTGCAGCGACCAATCGACATGACTGGACTTAAGTTACTTCTAGATAAAAACATACTGACATGGCCAAACTACAAAGATTGGCTCAGGAATGTCAAAATGACAATCACTTACGACAAGCTGGGGTATCTTCTTACCACCAAAGCTCCCCCCGTCCCAGGTCCCACCTCCAGCGTCGCGGATAAGGAAATCCGTAAGACTTGGGAGATTGATTGCGCGAAGACCAGGTGCCTCGTGCTTGCCTCTATGGACAACGAACATTAGAGGAGGCACGAGAATATGGACCACGAATCCATATTTCTCCATACAAAAGAACTGTATGGAGAGCAGTCTCGTATCACAAGATACGAAGTGTCGAAGAAGTTATTTTCGGCAAGGTTGGCCGTCAGATCATCGGTAGCGGAACACGTGCTTAAGATGATTGGCTACATAGAAGAGCTCGCGGACCTTGGGACCACGTTGGAGAATGAGCTCTATACGGACTTGATTCTCCAGTCCCTTCCTTCCACTTACGCCCAGTTTATCCTGAACTTCAACTTACAAGAAAAGGAAGTTGAACTTTCAGAACTCCTCAACATGCTGAGGAGCGCAAAGGGCACCCTACAGAAAGGTAGGGAAACATCCACTTTGTTTGTAGGAGGTTCTTCCTCTTCTAGGTCCAAGGCGAAAGCCAAGGGAAAGAAGAAGAAAGCCCTCGCCAAACCAAGGGGCGGTGTTAGTAAGGTGGATACGAAGGGAAAGGCAAAGGAAACAAAGAAAGCGGGGCAGCTTATGGATAAAGAAGAATGCTTCTATTGTCATAAGAAGGGACACTGGAAGAATGATTGCAGGGCTTGGAAAGCCAGGACACAGGAACTGAAGCAAGTTGCGGCTTCAGCTTCAGGTGTGTATGTTATTGATAACTGTCTTTCAATAAACTCTACTTCCTGGGTATTGGATACCGGATCAGGATCTCATATCTGTAATTCTTTTCAGGTGTTGAGAAACCGTAGGTTTTTGAAGGCAGGTGACATGACCCTCAAAGTTGCAAACGGAGCTAGCATGGATGCTAAGGCCGTGGGGGACTATCACCTGGGAATGTCAGATGGACATGTTTTGGTTTTACGTAATTGCTTTTTTGTACCCAACGCAACTTGTAATATCATTTCTGTATCTTTAGTTTCTAAAGAAGGTTATGAATTTGCGTTTGTAAGTAATGTTGTAAACATTCACCTTAATCAAGTTCTGATTGGGTCAGGTACATTGAGCAATGGTATATACATATTAAACCAACCACAGATTTTCAATATCCAGAATACACACAAAAGAAAGTCTCCGGAAATAAATCAGACTTTCTTATGGCATTGTAGACTGGGTCACATCAATGAGAGAAGGTTGACCAAGTTACATACAAAAGGATATTTGGATCCGTTCGAATATCAATCGTATGCCACTTGTCAATCCTGTCTCAAAGGAAAGATGACAAAGACTCCGTTCACTGGACTCGGAGTAAGAGAGAGCGAGCTCTTGGGACTCGTACACAGCGACGTGTGCGGTCCAATGTCTACACATGCGCGAAGCGGTTATTCTTACTTCATTACTTTTACGGATGACTTTTCAAGGTACGGTTATGTCTTCTTAATGAAACATAAGTCCGAAGCCTTTGGAAAATTCCAGGAATATAAGAATGAAGTAGAAAAACAAACCGGCAAAAGTACCAAGATTCTAAGATCGGATCGAGGTGGTGAATACTTGAGTGCCGAGTTCCTGGACTATTTAAAAGAGAACGGAATTCTCTCTCAGCTTACTCCTCCCTACACTCCGCAACATAACGGTGTATCGGAGAGACGGAACCGAACCCTATTGGATATGGTACGGTCCATGATGAGTAACGCTGAGTTACCGCGATCATTCTGGGGGTATGCGCTAGAATCAGCTGCATACCTTTTGAACCGAGTTCCTACTAAGACTGTGCCTACTACACCATATGAGATGTGGTGTGGGAAGAGACCCTATCTTAATCACATTAAGACATGGGGAAGTCCAGCTTTTGTCAAAAAGAAGCATGCAGACAAGCTCGAGGCACGCTCAGTACAGTGCAAGTTCGTGGGATATCCAAAAAACTCCAAGGGATATTTCTTCTATTGCGAAGAGAAACAAAAGATTTTTGTTTCTCGTCATGCCCACTTCTTGGAAACTGAATTTTTGGAAAATCAGAAAAGTCGGAACGCAATAGAACTGGAAGAAATTCCGGAACCACGAGCTATTACTGAAAGCTTAGTAGAACCAGAGGGTTCGAAAGATCTGGACATTCCTACGCCGCTCCGCAGGAGTAGTAGGCAGTCTCATCTGCCCGAGAGATACTACGGTTTTCTCATAGACGGGGATAGAGAGGATTGCATCATAGATTATGATGAGCGACTAGCTTCCAGCAGGCCATTCAGAGCGTTGACTCGGTAAAATGGCTGGATACAATGCGGACCGAAATGGAGTCCATGTACACCAACAAAGTATGGACGTTGGACGTTGCTCTAGATGGGGTAAAACCCGTAGGATGCAAGTGGATCTTCAAAAGGAAGATTGGTGTAGATGGACAGGTTGAGACCTATAAAGCTAGACTGGTTGCAAAGGGTTTTCGTCAAAGACCTGGTTTGGACTATGACGAGACCTTTTCTCCAGTAGCTATGCTGAAATCCATTCGGATCCTTCTTGCCATTGCTGCCTTCCACGATTATGAGATTTGGCAGATGGACGTAAAGACCGCTTTTCTAAATGGAAATTTAGAGGAGTGTGTCTATATGGACCAGCCAGAGGGTTTCATTCAGAGTGGGAGCAGCGGAAAGGTGTGCAAGTTACTTAAGTCCATCTATGGACTAAAGCAGGCATCGCGGAGTTGGAACATCTGTTTTGATAAGACGGTCAAGGAATTTGGCTTTATCAAAAATCCAGATGAACCATGCATCTATAGTAGATTTGTAGCGAGAACTGTAGTATTCCTCGTTTTATACGTGGATGACATTCTCTTAATAGGAAATGACATTCCTATGCTACAATCTGTCAAGGGGTTCTTGTCACACAGCTTCTCCATGAAAGATCTGGGTGATGCCTCCTACATCCTGGGGATTCGGATCCATCGTGATAGATCCAAGAGGATATTAGGACTTTCACAGTCCAGGTACATCGACACCATACTGAAAAGATTCAGTATGGAAGATTCCAAGCGCGGTAACCTACCGGCTTGTCACGGGATCACCCTCTCTAAAGAGATGTCTCCCAAGACTGATTTGGAGAGGGATCGCATGTCTATTATACCCTACGCTTCTGCGGTAGGCTCTATAATGTATGCGATGTTGTGTACCAGACCGGATGTAGCTTATGCACTGAGTTTGGTAAGCCGGTATCAGTCAAACCCTGGGGAGAAACACTGGATAGCGGTAAAGAACATTCTCAAGTACCTGAGAAAGACTAAGGAGATGTTCTTGGTGTATGGCGGAAAAGACCTCCAGATCGAGGCCTTTGGTGACTCCAGCTTCCAGAGTGACAAGGATGATTCCAAGTCCACGTCGGGTTTTGTCTTTACCCTCAATGGAGGGGCGGTGTGTTAGAAGAGTTCCAAACAGGAAACCGTTGCAGACTCGACGATGGAAGCGGAATACATCGCTGCATCTGATGCCGCAAAAGAAGCTGTCTGGATGAGGAAGTTCTTGAAAGAACTTCAGGTGGTTCCGTTCATTGTTGATCCAATACCTATGTATTGCGACAACATCTTGAGGCGGTATCACCTGATCAGGGAGATCGTGGATCGCCAGGAGATCGAGGTTTGGAGGGTTGCTTCAGAAGATAACACTGCAGATCCATTCACCAAGGCATTGCCCCAGACTCAGTTCGAGCGGCTGATCGAGATGATAAGTCTTCGATACGCCAGTACATGGCGTTAGTGAAAGTGGGAGATTGTTAGTGTATATGCCCTAGAGGCCATTACTGTATCATACTAGTTTGTATATTACTTAATGGAGGCTTAGGATATTCACCTTGTATAAACAATCTTGCTCAATATAGTAGTATGCTACTTGGTTTGTTTCTACTTCAATGTGTACATGTGTTTATTTTAGTATATCACCTATACACATTAGTGGAGCCCTCAGGATCTTTGCTTGATTACCAGCGTTGTGATGGCAGTCACACTAGTGGGGGATGGGTAATCTATAAGCACATCCTTATGCAGGTCCCTAGTCGCAGGACTATCGAGACAGGGCATCGATACTCCGGAGTAGACTAGCGTATGCGCTTCTCATCCCAGAGTGGGAGATGGTCTGTCCCAAAGCCATCAATACGTCGTACTGGAGATAGTATGCGGGTGCTCGTTTGGTTACGAGTACACTGGACAGGACTCGTCGGGAACTGACCGGTTGGTATTATACCTATCGTCAGTTATCAGTTCCCAGGTAACATGAGTACAGCTTAGTCCGCTGACTTGACACTGTCACTTCGCCTCGAGTGTGTTCCCACTGTACTTTGATTACTACCCTACCACGGCTCAAAGGAGTCGTGCAAACAGGTAGTAGTTGGGTGCAGTCCCGAAGCACTTGGAGGCAGTGACGGTTAGACAGGATTCGTCTCTCCCGGTATTGGGGGTTGACATCACGCTATGTCTAGGAGAGCCATTACACGAGTAGTCCCTGGCCAGGGCAAGGGAGATATACTGGTAGGCTTCCAGTGTTATCTCAGGGTGTTTTGGGCTTCACTCCGACACGACTTGTACCGCTATTAGGGGACTGACGTCTACCGTCCCCTAGGCCCGCCATGCGATGTATCAGATGAACAGACCGGACTGTACGTAGAATGTCATATTCAGGCTCAGTAGGAGTTCAGATGGGTTTCACCTCGTCAGTCTTCTTATCGGCATCTACCTGGGGACCGTTACGTACAGCTAGTGCCGCTTGCGGTCTGTGGTTTAACCCACTGCCAGCGTAGTGTCGAGTCTTTAGAGTCCCACACAGAAAGCTATTCGCCTTTAGGTAAAAGAGTAGAGGTCGCATGGTTTTGCGACAGGTCGCATGGTCTTGCGACAGGGTTCGGTCACATCCGTGCACTTGTGCACGTACAGTGTCCGGACAGTTAACACTAGCGGTCTTTGGTTTAAACCAGATCCTAGTGTACGTTTTGGGATTGGTTTTATCCATTATGTATTCGTGTTCCTCGGATCGCGGATGCAGGTGTGTATGCACAGTTGACGGAGAGACAGAGGCACAGGATTCTCATTAGGGTTGTTGACTGTTGACTATTGACATTTTGCTCAACCCTAATGAGAATATGATATATGATTAACAATAATATTAATTAAGTATTATGGTGACATTGTTGTTGAGGGGTTGACTTTGTTGACTTGTTGAATTTGTTGACCGGTTGACTAGGTTTGACTAGTTGACCATCATGATGACAATGGCTATCATTTCATGGCAAAGACTTTTTGCTTGCTTGTTCTCTTGTGAAAAATGAGTGCATGAAATGATATGGCTATTGTAGCTTAAACCATCACATAATACTTGATTGCTATGATTTGTTATGATGGCTTTGGATTATGAGAGCCAAGAGAGAAAAGTCTTTTTCATTCTATTTTTTTCACTCTCTCTCTCTTGTTCTTGAGCTCTCATCCTCTTCCTCTTGCTCTCCCTCTCTTTAGTCTATGGTTCACTTGTCTCATGTGTTGAGAAGCAAGAACCATAGAGAAAAATCCCAACACACTCTCCTCTACTCACTCTAGTTCACAAGCTTTGGCAAACCGAGTGAACTAGTTTCTTCAACGTTTGAAGAAGAAGCCAAAGGTAGAAGCTTTCGGGTGGATCGATCTTCGGTGCAAGGAGACGACGGGGTGAAGCCGATCCGGACAACCATCAAGTGTTGAAGACGAAGGAGTTCAAGAAAAAAAGGTATAACCCCCTAACCGAGTAGTTAACAACTCTTAGTTAGGTTGTTAGGTAGCTAAGTTTAACAAAGATCCGGTTTTGAGTCCATGTTACCGCCTCTAGAAAATTGTTTTTCACCATATTCCGCATGCCCGAAAGTACCGGGAGAGGTAGCATGGACTTACAGATGTAAGGTCTATAACAAGCATGAAACTACTGATAACACTTACCAGTAAATCAGTGCAACCCTGGCCAGGGATTTCCAGATATGGCCAGTCGAGCAGAGCGCAACATCAACCCCCAATACCGGGAAAGACGGATCCCCTCCTATCGCTCATTGCCTCCATGTGAATCGGGACTGTACCCAAAAACCACCTGTTTGCACGACTCAGTAGAGCCGTGGTAGGGTAGAAATCAAAGCACAGTGGGAGACACACAAGACTCTATGACGATCTCGGGTCAACAGACTAAGCTGTACCAGTGTCACCAGAGAACTGCCATCTGACGTGAGGTATAATACCATCTGGGAGTTCTCGGTGAGTCCGTTCAGTGTACCCAGTCTCCACTGAGCACACGCATACCATCTCTGATGTCAAACACCAATGGATATGGGATCATCCATCGCCCATCACATGGGTCGAGAAGATATACACTAGTCTACTCTGGAATATCGATGCCCCGTCTCGATATTCCCACGACTAGGAACATTGAAGGATGTACTCATGGACTACCCATGCCCCACTAGTATGATCTACATCATAGTCCTGCAAGTCGAGTACACATCCTAAGGGCTTTATCAACATGTAACAGAGAGACAGTAAGTATACATGTTAAGATAAAGAGCAACCAGATAGCGTACTATCATGTCGAGCAAGAAAGTCCTACCTATATATGTCCAAGCATCCACTACAATATACATCTTATGTATAGTAATGGCCTCTAGGGCATACATATAACTAACAATCTCCCACTTGCAATAGGTCCATCTGTAGCAGTGGTTGCAGTATCTCATACTCAACCATCCCATAAAAGTCTCTCTCTGGGAAAAGGCCTTTGTGAGTGGATCCGCCGTGTTGTCCTCTGAGTCTACTCTCCTAACCTCGATCTGTAAGTCCATGCTACCCTTCCCCGGTACTTCCGGGGTTGCGGAATTGGTGAAAAACGATTTTCAAGAGGGTGGTAACATGGACTCAAATACGGATCTATGTTAAACTACTAACTAACAACCTAACAAGAGTTTACCTACTCGGTTAGGGGGCTATACCTTTCTTGAACTCCTTCGTCTTTGACTCCTCTCGGTGTACGGATCGGCCTCACCTCGTCGTCTCCTTGCGCCGAAGATGGATCCACCCGAAAGCTTCTACCTTTGGCTTCTTCTTCGAACTTTGAAGAAACTAGATCACTTGGCTTGCTAGGCCTTATGAATTAGAATGAGTAGAGGAATGTTTTGGTGTCTTTTTATCTCTAAGGCAATGAGTCTCAACACATGAGAATGGTTTGCCTTGAGGTAGAGAGAGCAAGAGGAAGAGGGAGAGCTTGAGAGTGAGAGAGGTCAAGAGAGAGAAAGCAAATGATAGAATGAACCATACTCTTCTCATTCTCACCTCTCATAATCCAAAAGCCATCATAACAAAACTAGTAATCAATTATTGTGTAATTGGTTTAAGTCAAAATTGCTATATCATTTCATGCACTCATTTTGCATAAATAAACAAGCAAGCAAAAGTCTTTGCCATGGAATGATAGCCATTGTCATGATGATGGTCAACTAGTCCAACCAAGTCAACTGGTCAACAAAGTCAACAAGTCAACAATGTCAACCCCTCAACAACCATGTCACTATAATACTTAATTAATATTAATGTTAATCATATATCTTATTCTCATTAGGGTTAAGAAAAAGTCAATGGTCAAGAGTCACCTATCAACAGTCAACAGTCAACAACCCCAATGAGAATACTCTGCCTCTGTCTCTCTGTCAACTGTGCATACACACCCGCATCTGCGTTCCGAGGAACACGAATACAAACGAGATAAAACCAACCCCAAAACGTACACTAGGATCTGGCTTAAACCAAAGCCCGCTAGTGTTAACTGTCCGGACACTGTATGTGCACAAGTGCACGGATGTGACCGAACCCTGTCGCGAAACCATGTGACCCCCTACTCTTTTGCCTAAAGGCGAATAGCTTTCTGTGTGGTACTCTAAAGACTCGACACTACGCTGGCAGTGGGTTTAACCACAGACCGCAAGCGGTACTAGCTGTGCGTAACGGTCCCCAGGTAGATGCCGACAAGAAGACTGACGAGGTGAAACCCATCTAAACTCCTACTGAGTCTGAATGTGACAATCTCCATACAGTCCGGTCTGTTCGTCTGATACATCGCATGGCGGGCCTAGGGGGCGGTAAACGCCAGTCCCCTAATAGCGGTACAAGTCGTGTCGGAGTGAAGCCCAAAACACCCTGAGATAACACTGGAAACCTACCAGTATATCTCGCTTGCCCTGGCCAGGGACTACTCGTGTAATGGCTCTCCTAGATACATCGCGATGTCAACCCCCAATACCGGGAGAGACGAATCCTGTCTAACCGTCACTGCCACCAAGTGCTTCGGGACTGCACCCAAAACTACCTGTTTGCACGACTCCTTTGAGCCGTGGTAGGGTAGTAATCAAAGTACAGTGGGAACACACTCGAGGTGAAGTGACAGTGTCAAGTCAGCGGACTAAGCTGTACTCATGTCACCTAGGAACTGATAACTGACGATAGGTATAGTACCAACCAACAGTTCCCGACAAGTCCTGTCCAGTGTACTCGTAACCCAACGAGCACCCACATACTATCTCCAGTACGACGTACTGATGGCTGTGGGACAGACCATCCCCAACACTGGGATGAGAAGCGCATACGCTAGTTTACTCCGGAGTATCGATGCCCTGTCTCGATAGTCCTGCGACTAGGGACCTGCATAAGGATGTGCTTATAGATTACCCAGCCCCCACTAGTGTGACTGCCATCACAATGCTGGTAATCAAGCAAACATCCTAAGGGCTCCACTAATGTGTATAGGTGATATACTAAAATAAACACATGTACACATTGAAGTAGAAACAAACCAAGTAGCATACTTCTATATTGAGCAAGATTGTTTATACAAGGTGAATATCCCAAGCTTCCATTTAGTAATATACAAACTACAGTAATGGCCTCTAGGGCATATACACTAACAATCTCCCACTTGCACTAAGGCCATGTACCGGCGTATCGAAGACCTATCATCTCGATCAGCCGCTCGAACTGAGTCTGGGGTAAGGCTTTGTGAGTGGATCAACAGTGTTATCTTCCATAGAAACTCTCCGAACCTCGATCTCCTGGCGACCCACGATCTCCCTGATCAGGTGATACCGCCTCAAGATGTGTCTGGACTTCTGATGGGACCTTGGTTCCTTTGCTAAAGCTATAGCCCCGTTGTTGTCGCAATACAGAGGTATTGGATCAACAATGGACGGAACCACCTGAAGTTCAGTTAAGAACTTCTTTACCCAGACAACTTCTTTTGCAACATCTGCAGCAGCGATATATTCCGCTTCCATCGTCGAGTCAGCAACGGTTTCCTGTTTGGAACTCTTCCAACACACCGCCCCTCCATTGAGGGTAAAGACATAACCCGACATGGACTTGGAATCATCCTTGTCACTTTGGAAGCTGGAGTCAGCAAAGGCCTCGATCTGGAGGTCTTTTCCGCCATACACCAAGAACATCTCCTTAGTCCTTCTCAGGTATTTGACAATGTTCTTTACTGCTATCCAGTGTTTTTCCCCTGGGTTTGACTGATACCGACTTACCACACTCAGTGCATAAGCTACATCTGGTCTGGTACACAACATCGCATACATTATAGAGCCTACCGCAGAAGCGTAGGGTATAATAGACATGCGATCCCTTTCCAAATCAGTCTTGGGAGACATCTCTTTGGAGAGGGTGATCCCGTGACAAGCCGGTAGATTACCGCGCTTGGAATCTTCCATACTGAATCTTTTCAGTATGGTGTCGATGTACCTGGACTGTGAGAGTCCCAGTATCCTCTTGGATCTGTCACGATAGATCCGGATCCCCAGAATGTATGAGGCATCACCCAGGTCTTTCATGGAGAACCTGTATGACAAGAACCCCTTGACAGATTGTAGCATAGGAATGTCATTTCCTATTAAGAGAATGTCATCCACGTATAAAATGAGGAATACTACAGTTCTCGCTACAAATCTACTATAGATGCATGGTTCATTTGGATTTTTGATAAAGCCAAATTCCTTGACCGTCTCATCAAAACAGATGTTCCAACTCCGCGATGCCTGCTTTAGTCCATAGATGGACTTAAGCAACTTGCACACCTTTCCGCTGCTCCCACTCTGAATGAAACCCTCTGGCTGGTCCATATAAACACACTCCTCTAAATTTCCATTTAGAAAAGCGGTCTTTATGTCCATCTTCCAAATCTCATAATCGTAGAAGGCAGCAATGGTAAGAAGGATCCGAATGGATTTCAGCATAGCTACTGGAGAAAACGTCTCGTCATAGTCCAAACCAGGTCTTTGACGAAAACCCTTTGCAACCAGTCTAGCTTTATAGGTCTCAACCTGTCCATCTACACTAACCTTCCTTTTGAAGATCCACTTGCATCTTACGGGTTTTACCCCATCTAGAGCAACGTCCAATGTCCATACTTTGTTGGTGTACATGGACTCCATTTCGGTCCGCATTGCATCCAGCCATTTTACCGAGTCAACGCTCTGAATGGCCTGCTGGAAGCTAGTCGCTCATCATAATCTATGATGCAATCCTCTCTATCCCCTTCTATGAGAAAACCGTAGTATCTCTCGGGCGGATGAGACTGCCTACTACTCCTGCGGAGCGGCGTGGGAATGTCCTGATCTTTCGAACACTCTGGTTCTACTAAGCTTTCAGTAATAGCTCGTGGTTCTGGAATTTCTTCCAGATCTATTGCGTTCCCACTTATCTGATTTTCCAAAAATTCAGTTTCCAAGAAGTGGTCATGGCGAGAAACATAAATCTTTTGTTCCTCTTCGCAATAGAAGAAATATCCCTTGGAGCTTTTTGGATATCCCACAAACTTGCACTGTACTGAGCGTGACTCGAGCTTGTCCGCATGCTGCTTTTTGACAAAAGCTGGACATCCCCATGTCTTAAGGTGATTAAGATAGGGTCTCTTCCCACACCACATCTCGTATGGTGTAGTAGGCACAGTCTTAGTTGGAACTCGGTTCAAAAGGTATGCAGCTGATTCTAGTGCATATCCCCAGAATGATCACGGTAACTCAGCGTTACTCATCATGGACCGTACCATATCCAATAGGGTTCGGTTCCGTCTCTTCGATACACCGTTATGTTGCAGAGTGTATGGAGGAGTAAGCTGACAGAGAATTCCGTTCTCTTTTAAATAGTCCAGGAACTCGGCACTCAAGTATTCACCACCTCGATCCGATCTTAGAATCTTGATACTTTTGCCGGTTTGTTTTTCTACTTCATTCTTATATTCCTGGAATTTTCCAAAGGTTTCGGACTTATGTTTCATTAAGAAGACATAACCGTACCTTGAAAAGTCATCCGTAAAAGTAATGAAGTAAGAATAACCGCTTCGCGCATATGTAGACATTGGACCGCACACGTCGCTGTGTACGAGTCCCAAGAGCTCGCTCGCTCTTACTCCGTGTCCAGTGAACGGAGTCTTTGTCATCTTTCCTTTGAGACATGATTGACAAGTGGCATACGATTAATATTCGAACGGATTCAAATATCCTTCTGTGTGTAACTTCGTCAACCTTCTCTCTTTGATGTGACCCAGTCTACAATGCCATAAGAAAGTCTGATTTATTTCCGGAGACTTTCTTTTGTGTGTATTCTGGACATTGAAAATCTGTGGTTGGTTTAGTACGTATATACCATTGCTTAATGTACCTGACCCAATCAGAACTTGATTAAGATGAATGTTTACAACATTACTTACAAACGCAAATTCATAACCTTCTTTAGAAATCAAAGATACAGAAATGATATTACAAGTTACGTTGGGTACAAAAAAGCAATTACGTAATACCAAAACATGTCCATCTGACATTCCCAGGTGATAGTCCCCCACGGCCTTAGCATCCATTCTTGCTCCGTTTGCAACTTTGAGGGTCATGTCACCTGCTGTCACGACCCGCAGGGTACGGAACGTGACTGGCACTTAAGTTTACGAAACGTTTAAAGGCGTCCGTAAAATAAGTAAGCCAAAGCCCAGAAAACAAAACCAATTAAGCAAAAGAGTGAAGAAAACCCAATCATTTGAAAGCACATTTATCAAATAAGTCATGTAAAACCCCTTTTAAAAACAATACTAATTTTTCTGAAAATTTCGGCAGAGTCTCCTTTGTAAATACTGGCCCCCAAAAATGGGTACAACAAAATATATACATGAATCCAACAAAATAGGGCATCCCCAAGCGGGAGCTAGCTCTTCGCCATAAGGCGGTCACAAATCCCACACAATGTAAATGACAACAAGCATAATAATCATAAGGAAGCATAATAAAAGTAGCATGTCGGCTCAAGTGAGCTCGACCCCAAAATACAGCATAAAATCCACAAACCTCACAGTCTCATCTCTAGGTCAATATACAATAATCTGGTGGAAACAGTAGATGGGGTACACTAGATACAAAGAATATACAAGGTGGTACAAAATAATAACATAACCCACCTATGAGCAAATCTCAAGCTCAGGCAAAAGAGGCAAAAGAACAAGTGCGCCCGCCGCTACTGAACTGACGGAGCGGACCTGCAAAAGACTGTGGCACAACGGGGGTGAGTTGCCAACTCGTGAGTAATAAATAACATCTACAAAGGCTATCGTATGCATGCACACAAGCATCCTAGCATCTATAATACAGGTATGACTGGATGCACTAGCAGGTGTGTATACAACATCAGTGTACGAATATGTATGCAACATGAATATCTGAGATCTCAATAGGTATATATAAGAAACATTTCATCTCCTTTTTGTTTTTGAAACTCTTTTAGAATGCCAGCATAATACTCAAAGAATCGACGAGAACCGGTGTCCAGCAACGACACCCAAAAGCTGTCTCAAATCTCATAAATGTATCTCTGGCCTCAGCCGTCCGGCTGACCCATCTCAAATATCAATATCTCATCATCTAGCGGCCACGGTCGGTATCCTCTGGATATCCGCCGTCCCAAACAGTCACCGGTAGGTAATCCGTCCCCTGCCAGGCTCAACGTCAACACCACATTCCTCTTGCCCCGGGGTACCTTACCGGGCCCACCATGTACCCATGCCGGTTCCTCCACTCCTCGACACGGATTTCCAAAACCACAGCAAACTCATGGTGGACGACACTTACATCACTAGAAAACCGCAATTTACATATTTTAAAAATATAATAAGTTTAGAAATCTTGCGGCTTTCCCCCGAAATCCAGCAATATCATAAAATCTCAAGAAATCCTCATAAGTGCATATATCAATGATAATGAATGCGTATGGTATCAATAATCAAGTTGCGATGTGTGATCAATGGATTAAGTATGAACAATTAATATGATGAAGTACATGCACATGAATAGCAATTCTACGGTTTCATTTTAAGGAATTAAAGGCCATAGCACCAGTTTAAGTATCAATTAGTAAAAGGTTTAAATTTAAATGTTATCTAGTGTGGTGGCATGGCAATTACCAGGGTGTGTGTGTAAGCATGAATAGTGCTCGTGCTGCATATAAAAACCCTGGCAATGGTGCAGGTGTCCTATAAAATGGTTTCGTATAGGTATGTCAGTATAATGCATGGATGCAGCAAATAGTCAACTAAGTATTTCACCCCAAATTACTAACATCACTAAGGGTCTTGTAAGTTACAAAAAAACTATCGGGCGGCTTGCGCCATCCAACGATAGTCCCCCGTAGATGTTACATCTACCCACCGGAATCCCTGGCTAGCTGTGTCCAATCACCGCCTTTCCCTTCCGCGCCGCGTCTGACGTCTCCGCGACCGAACCTGGAATTTACATCAATACCAAACATAAGGTTACGTATCAAGAACGACGCAAAACCCCAACGAAACTACTAAAGTTCGCTAGCTAGGTACAACGTGCACAAAGTGCGCGGAACACACGCGAAAATCGCAAAAACTGCCAAAAAAACGCCGATTTGGTCGCCCGGCAAAACTAAAACCCGACTACCCAAAAATCCGCACTCACGCATCCTAAAAGTCGTAGGATAAGCCATTACAATCATCAAGATATCAAAATTAATTCATCACATAATTTTATAACAAAACTAGTAAGCATTTGCATTCCAAAATCGGTGCAAAAATCGCCGATTTGCGACAAAACGACTACAATTTAGCATAATCACCCAAGCACACTACAAGCAATCTACAAACACTAATTATAACACAATAGCAATGATTCCAGTCCTATTTTCCATAACCACCAATTCTTGAATTTATAACCTAGCAAAATCCAATCAAATTCCACACTTGAAACTTTAAATTAACACAACAAAGCCCACTTAAGAAAATTAACCTCTTAGGTTAGGTTAGCAAAATACTAGATAGCAATTTAGGTTTAATCAACTAAATAATGTTTTCTAAAACTTAATCAACTCACTAATCATGTTTCACAAACCAATTCCATACAAAAACCCTCTCTTGAAAATCCTAAAAAAGCAATTTCACACTTCTAAATTTAATCAAATTAGCATAATTGAAAACTACATCAACAAGATAACTATATGGATTAGTTAATTAACCACTAGATTAACTATAAAACAATCTAATTAAGTATTATGGCTTCAAAACCCTAGCTAAAATTTTCAAGCAAAACCTAAGAAACTAGATTAAACTACACTAAATTAACACTAAACCATCTAACATAAGAACTTAAACAAAAGAATTTAACATGATAGAAATTATACCTCTTGATCTATGGATCAAGCAAGAAAATTTTGCTCCAATTGATGGCCTCAAGCACCAAGATCCAAGCAAGAATGGCTAAGGAAAGGATAGCATAAGGATTTTTGTTTGGATTTTGAATAAAGTGTGGATTTTGATGTGGTTTTTTGAAGAAAATGAAGGAAAATGAAAAGAAAAGAGAGGAGGAAGAGGGTGTGCAGGAATTTCGGCCAGAGGAGGAATGGGGGAGGGTGTGGGTGAGTGGGGAAAAGTCCTTGGTCAACCCTCCAAAGTCAATGTATCATACTTTATCCATTATATTTAAATTAAATCCAAAAAACCCCTTAAATCAACTCAAGAAAGCAACTAAAGAAAAAAGATCAGAATTTTCTGGACTTGGTCAGGGTTGGGATGTCCTAGGGCTGAGGGAAAAGAGAGAGGGGTTTTACAAAAGAAATTTTATGCAAAAAGGCCCCTACAAGTCAAAAATTGCAAGTTTTAGCTCAAAATTCAATAAATTCGTTTCATATCATAAAAATTTGTTAAAAATCAAAATAAATTACTAAAAATTTATGTTACCACTAGATTTTAATTATCATAATTTTAGAGATTAAAATTAACCCGGAAAAATTTGTATTTATCGCTAATTTAATGTATTTTCTTACCGGCTTAAAATAATATAAAAAAATTGAAAAATTAGGGAAAATTTTTAAACGACCAGAATTTCATAAGTAACTCATTAGCTACTAAAAACAAGCAATTACCTATCCATTTTAGGTATAATTAGCCCTAAACTGCAAAATAACAAGAAAGACGGTTTTCGGAAAAATACCGAATTTTCACCGAATTTCAGGAAAACACCAAAACGACTTTTCAAGACGCTACAATCTTCCCCCCTTAAAGAAATTCGGTCCCCGAATTTAAAAATATAGCTACGCGTACCTTCAAAGATATGGGAATATTTCTTCCTCGTCTCGCCCTCGGTCTCCCAGGTAACCTCCTCGCTGCTCGGGCTACGCCAAAGGACCTTGACGGTTGGTATAATCTTCGACCTCAACTTCTTCACCTGCCGATCCAGGATGGCCACCGGCTGCTCTGCAAAAGAAAGGTCGCGCTCTAGCTGGACTGTCGGGTGCTGAATCGCATGCGAAGGGTCGTGAAGGTACTTGCGGAGCATCGAAACATGGAAGACGGGGTGAACATCGGGAAAGCTGGGCGGAAGAGCCAAACGATAAGCAACAGCGCCAACCCGCTCGAGGATCTCGAAGGGACCTACGAATCTAGGGCTAAGCTTCCCCTTTCGCCCAAAACGCATCACGCCCTTCATCGGAGAGACTTTCAGAAAAACATGGTCGCCAACTGCGAACTCTAATCTGCGACGGCGCCTGTCTGCATAGGATTTCTGCCTGCTCTGAGCCGCTCTCATCCGGTCTCGGATCAACTGTATCTTCGCTGTCGTCTCCTCAACAAGCTGCGGCCCCAAAATGCTGCTCTCGCTGAGCTCTGTCCAACAAACGGGCGATCTGCATCTCCTCCCATACAATGCCTCGAAAGGTGCCATCTGAATGGTATCCTGGAAGCTGTTGTTATAGGAGAACTCCACTAGAGGTAAATGACGATCCCAGCTACCACCAAAGTCTAAAACGCACGCTCTGAGCATGTCCTCGAGAGTCTGAATGGTCCGCTCTGACTGTCCGTCTGTCTGCGGATGAAACGCTGTGCTGAAGCTCAAACGAGTGCCCAAAGCCTCCTGAAGTCTCTGCCAAAGTCGGCTGGTGAACTGAGTGCCTCGATCTGACACGATACAAGTCGGTACGCCATGTAGTCGCACGATCTCGTCAATATAGAGCTGAGCATACTGAGCGAAGCTGAAAGTCGTCTTCACTGGAAGGAAGTGAGCCGCTTTCGTCAATCTATCCACGATCACCCAGATGGAGTCGTACCCTCGACTGGTCCTGGGTAGACCCACAACGAAGTCCATTGAAATCTGTTCCCATTTCCACTCTGGAATGGGTAACGGCTGTAGCTCTCCTGCGGGCCTCTGGTGCTCGGCCTTGACTTGCTGACAAGTCAGGCATCTCGAAACGAACTCCGCAATGTCCCTCTTCATCCCGTCCCACCAGTAGGTCTCTCTCATATCATGGTACATCTTGGTGGAACCGGGGTGGACACTATACACTGATCGGTGTGCCTCCTCAAGAATGTCGCGCCGCAATCCATCAGCATCTGGTACGCACAGTCTAGATCCATATCGTAAAATCCCCTGATCGTCAACCACGAACTCGGAAAATCTTCCCTGTCCCATCTGTGCCATGATCTCTGAGCAACGGTCGTCACTGCGCTGTGCCTCATATATACGGTCAAGCAACTATGGGCGTGCACGAACATGCGCGAGCTGTCCCCCTGTCTGAGTGAACTCGAACTCAACTCGGCTGTCGCATAACATCTGCCAATCTGCTGACGACTGCCTCTGCACTGCGCGCAAAAAGGATAGACTACCCCCGGGCCTCCTACTCAACGCATCTGCCACCACATTTGCCTTGCCGGGATGATATAAGATCTCGCAGTCGTAGTCTTTCACCAACTCCATCCAACGACGCTGTCTGAGGTTCAGGTCTCGCTGCTGAAATATGTACTTTAAGCTCTTGTGATCGGTGAATATCTGACACGACTCGCCGTAAAGGTAATGCCGCCAAATCTTCAGTGCAAAGACCACTGCAGCCATCTCCAAATCATGAGTGGGGTAGTTCTGTTCATGCTTCTTCAACTGCCGAGAAGCATAAGCGATCACCCGGCCATGCTGCATCAATACGCATCCTAATCCCACTCGCGAAGTATCACAGTAGACAACAAACCCGCCTGATCCCGAAGGTAAAGATAATACCGGCGCCGTAGTCAAACAAGTCCGTAGCTGCTGAAAACTGCGCTCGCACTCCTCTGCCCAAACGAAAGGAACTCCCTTCCGGGTCAAACTGGTCAACAGTGCAGCTATACGGGAGAAGTCCTGAACAAAACGCCTGTAGTAGCCCGCCAGGCCTAGAAAACTACGGATCTCAGTAACCGATGTAGGTCGGGGCCACTGCTGAACAGCCTCAATCTTCTTCGGGTCCACACAAATGCCGTCTCTCGTAACCACGTGACCCAAGAATCTGACGCTGTCCAGCCAGAACGCACACTTGGAGAACTTCGCGAACAGCTGATGCTCCCTCAGAGTCTGTAACGTAATCCGCAAGTGCTGCTCGTGCTCCTCTCTGCTCCGGGAGTACACCAAGATATCGTCGATAAACACGATGATGAACAAGTCAAGATACGGCCTGAATGTACGGTTCATCAAATCCATGAATGCTGCTGGGGCGTTGGTGAGTCCGAACGACATCACCAAAAACTCGTAGTGGCCGTAGCGCGTACGGAAAGCTGTCCTCGGTATATCCTCCTGTCGAACTCGCAGCTGATGGTATCCTGATCGCAAGTCGATCCTCGAAAAATACCCCGCACCCTGAAGCTGGTCGAACAAATCATCAATGCGCGGCAACGGATATCTGTTCCGAACGGTAACTTTGTTCAGCTGGCGGTAGTCGATACATAAGCGCAAACTTCCATCCTTCTTCTTGACAAACAGGACCGGAGCACCCCACGGAGAAACACTCGGTCGAATAATCCCCTTATCTAACAAATCCTGCAACTGATCCTTCAGCTCTCGAAGCTCTGCCGGGGCCATCCGATAAGGCGGTATAGAAATAGGCCCCGAACCGGGAATCAAATCAATGCAGAACTCAACATCGCGCTCAGGCGGTAGCCCAGGTAGCTCATCAGGGAAAACATCAGGGAACTCACAAACTACCGGGACCCGGTCTAACGGAACCTCTGCAGCTCGAGTATCACAAATACACGCTAAGAATCCCTGACATCCCTTCCGCAAGAGCTGACCAGCGTGAAGAGACGAAATTAAGCTGGGAAGGGTGACACTGCGGTCTCCCCGAATAACAAGGACTGGCTCTCCCGGAAAGCTAAATCGGACTGCCTTCTCACGGCAGTCCACCGAAGCATAACAAGTGGCTAGCCAATCCATGCCCAGAAGCATATCAAAGTCCAACATATCGAGGAGTATCAAATCAACTGATGAATCCCTCTCCCCGATACGAACGGAACACAAACGAAAAACAAAACGAGCGACAAACGACTCGCCTACCGGAGTAACAACAACAAGCGGCTGATCTAACGACGACGACTCACGGCCCAACATCGGTGCAAAGTGTGTAGATACGTATGAATGTGTGGAACCTGGGTCGAATAATACCCGTGCGTCGAAAGAACAAACTGGCAAGGTACCTGTCACAACGGCATTGGATGCCTGCGCATCCTGCGGTGTCAAAGCAAAAACTCGGGCCTGTCCTCCACCGATAGCGGGCTGACCTCGACCTCGGCCTCTGCCTCCTCGTCCTCTCTGAACAGGACCGTCGCGTCCACGGCCTCTCGGTGCACCTAACTGGCGTGGAGCATCGCCTGGGGTAGGAAGTAGTGCTCTCTGAGGAGGGGGTGGTGATGGTGGTAGGGTCACGTGCGGAACTGTCGCTGCTCCCTGTCGTCTCACCGGACAGTCTCTGACAAGATGGTGCAAACTCCCGCACCCAAAACATCCTGGCGACGGCTGCTGCCCCTGGGGATAAGAACCATATAACTGTCCCCGCCCAAATCCTCTGCCAGGCCTATCTCTCGGAAAGAATCTGGCGCGCTGCCTCTGAGGCGGTACATCGGTGCGCATCCTCTTCGGCCCAGAAACGGCCGAAGTCCGCGATATGCGTGCCTCCATCCGCAATGCCGTATCCATAGCCGCTGAATAAGTGTCGTAGTGCTGGGCGCCAATGGCAAGATATTGCTGGGCATCAAGTCCCTGTACGAACCTCTTCACCATCTTCTCCTCGGTATCCACCAAATACTGAGCATATCGGGATAACTGTGTAAACTGGATGTCATACTCAGACACCGTCATCCCAGGTGTCTTGACTAAGGCCTCGAAGCTACGAGCTCTGCCGTCACGAACGCTCTCTGGAAGGAAACGGGCTAGAAAGACCGCTGTAAACTCGGCCCAAGTCATAGGCGGTAGACCTGCAGCTCGACCTCTCAAGACTGACTCTCACCATGTCTGCGCGAGACCCTCTAGTCGGAAACTCGCAAGCTCTACCCATCGATCATCCGAACCTCTCAGCGAACGGCAGATCCTGGCTAAACTGTCAAGGAACGTCTGTGGGTCCTCCGCTGCCTCGGTGCCGGTGAATACTGGAGGTCTCAGCCTCATGAAATCCTGTAGTGAAACCGGAATGGCCACGGTGGTAGTACTGGAGCAGGTATCATGGTCGTCTGTGATGTAGTAGGTACGTCATCCGGCCTCGGTGTACGACTGGCTGCAACTAGGGATCCTACCATCTGACGTAGCTCCTGCATGCCTCCCATCATCTGTCGCAACTCCTCCATACCAGTCTCGAGCCTATCCATACGGCCTGGGGAAGTGGATCGGTCTGTCCCTGTGGCGTAGGCATACCACCCTGCTCAGTCCTAGTCTCGGACGAGCCAGCTCGAATCTCGTCTCTGGCGGCAGCCCTCTGTGCCCTCGTAGCCTTCGGCGGCATAGTGACTGGTACAGGAAACAGGACAGTAAGAACAGTGCAATAGGATCATAGGATACACGGAATTGAAGAAGGAATTTTTCAAGCAAGTATATCCTAAAGTCACTTAGGAGGAGTACCGTATCGCAAGTATGCCGCGGACATACGCACGCTACGTTACCCTGCTTAAGTCACTTACTCCATCTACCAAGGGTCATCCTACACTCAAAAAGGTAAAACCTATCGCTCTGATACCAACTTTGTCACGACCCGCAGGGTACGGAACGTGACTGGCACTTAAGTTTACGAAACGTCTAAAGGCGTCCGTAAAATAAGTAAGCCAAAGCCCAGAAAACAAAACCAATTAAGCAAAAGAGTGAAGAAAACCCAATCATTTGAAAGCACATTTATCAAATAAGTCATGTAAAACCCCTTTTAAAAACAATACTAATTTTTCCGAAAATTTCGGCAGAGTCTCCTTTGTAAATACTGGCCCCCAAAAATGGGTACAACAAAATATATACATGAATCCAACAAAATAGGGCATCCCCAAGCGGGAGCTAGCTCTTCGCCATAAGGCGGTCACAAATCCCACACAATGTAAATGACAACAAGCATAATAATCATAAGGAAGCATAATAAAAGTAGCATGTCGGCTCAAGTGAGCTCGACCCCAAAATACAGCATAAAATCCACAAACCTCACAGTCTCATCTCTAGGTCAATATACAATAATCTGGTGGAAACAGTAGATGGAGTACACTAGATACAAAGAATATACAAGGTGGTACAAAATAATAACATAACCCACCTATGAGCAAATCTCAAGCTCAGGCAAAAGAGGCAAAAGAACAAGTGCGCCCGCCGCTACTGAACTGACGGAGCGGACCTGCAAAAGACTGTGGCACAACGGGGGTGAGTTGCCAACTCGTGAGTAATAAATAACATCTACAAAGGCTATCGTATGCATGCACACAAGTATCCTAGCATCTATAATACAGGTATGACTGGATGCACTAGCAGGTGTGTATACAACATCAGTGTACGAATATGTATGCAACATGAATATCTGAGATCTCAATAGGTATATATAAGAAACATTTCATCTCCTTTTTGTTTTTGAAACTCTTTTAGAATGCCAGCATAATACTCAAAGAATCGACGAGAACCGGTGTCCAGCAACGACACCCAAAAGCTGTCTCAAATCTCATAAATGTATCTCTGGCCTCAGCCGTCCGGCTGACCCATCTCAAATATCAATATCTCATCATCTAGCGGCCACGGTCGGTATCCTCTGGATATCCGCCGTCCCAAACAGTCACCGGTAGGTAATCCGTCCCCTGCCAGGCTCAACGTCAACACCACATTCCTCTTGCCCCGGGGTACCTTACCGGGCCCACCATGTACCCATGCCGGTTCCTCCACTCCTCGACACGGATTTCCAAAACCACAGCAAACTCATGGTGGACGACACTTACATCACTAGAAAACCGCAATTTACATATTTTAAAAATATAATAAGTTTAGAAATCTTGCGGCTTTCCCCCGAAATCCAGCAATATCATAAAATCTCAAGAAATCCTCATAAGTGCATATATCAATGATAATGAATGCGTATGGTATCAATAATCAAGTTGCGATGTGTGATCAATGGATTAAGCATGAACAATTAATATGATGAAGTACATACACATGAATAGCAATTCTACGGTTTCATTTTAAGGAATTAAAGGCAATAGCACCAGTTTAAGTATCAATTAGTAAAAGGTTTAAATTTAAATGTTATCTAGTGTGGTGGCATGGCAATTACCAGGGTGTGTGTGTAAGCATGAATAGTGCTCGTGCTGCATATAAAAACCCTGGCAATGGTGCAGGTGTCCTATAAAATGGTTTCGTATAGGTATGTCAGTATAATGCATGGATGCAGCAAATAGTCAACTAAGTATTTCACCCCTAATTACTAACATAACTAAGGGTCTTGTAAGTTACAAAAAAACTATCGGGCGGCTTGCGCCATCCAACGATAGTCCCCCGTAGATGTTATATCTACTCACCGGAATCTCTGGCTAGCTGTGTCCAATCACCGCCTTTCCCTTCCGCGCCGCGTCTGACGTCTCCGCGACCGAACCTGGAATTTACATCAATACCAAACATAAGGTTACGTATCAAGAACGACGCAAAACCCCAACGAAACTACTAAAGTTCGCTAGCTAGGTACAACGTGCACAAAGTGCGCGGAACACACGCGAAAATCGCAAAAACTGCCAAAAAAACGCCGATTTGGTCGCCCGGCAAAACTAAAACCCGACTACCCAAAAATCCGCACTCACGCATCCTAAAAGTCGTAGGATAAGTCATTACAATCATCAAGATATCAAAATTAATTCATCACATAATTTTATAACAAAACTAGTAAGCATTTGCATTCCAAAATCGGTGCAAAAATCGCCGATTTGCGACAAAACGACTACAATTTAGCATAATCACCCAAGCACACTACAAGCAATCTACAAACACTAATTATAACACAATAGCAATGATTCCAATCCTATTTTCCATAACCACCAATTCTTGAATTTATAACCTAGCAAAATCCAATCAAATTCCACACTTGAAACTTTAAATTAACACAACAAAGCCCACTTAAGAAAATTAACCTCTTAGGTTAGGTTAGCAAAATACTAGATAGCAATTTAGGTTTAATCAACTAAATAATGTTTTCTAAAACTTAATCAACTCACTAATCATGTTTCACAAACCAATTCCATACAAAAACCCTCTCTTGAAAATCCTAAAAAAGCAATTTCACACTTCTAAATTTAATCAAATTAGCATAATTGAAAACTACATCAACAAGATAACTATATGGATTAGTTAATTAACCACTAGATTAACTATAAAACAATCTAATTAAGTATTATGGCTTCAAAACCCTAGCTAAAATTTTCAAGCAAAACCTAAGAAACTAGATTAAACTACACTAAATTAACACTAAACCATCTAACATAAGAACTTAAACAAAAGAATTTAACATGATAGAAATTATACCTCTTGATCTATGGATCAAGCAAGAAAATTTTTCTCCAATTGATGGCCTCAAGCACCAAGATCCAAGCAAGAATGGCTAAGGAAAGGATAGCATAAGGATTTTTGTTTGGATTTTGAATAAAGTGTGGATTTTGATGTGGTTTTTTGAAGAAAATGAAGGAAAATGAAAAGAAAAGAGAGGAGGAAGAGGGTGTGCAGGAATTTCGGCCAGAGGAGGAATGGGGGAGGGTGTGGGTGAGTGGGGAAAAGTCCTTGGTCAACCCTCCAAAGTCAATGTATCATACTTTATCCATTATATTTAAATTAAATCCAAAAAACCCCTTAAATCAACTCAAGAAAGCAACTAAAGAAAAAAGATCAGAATTTTCTGGACTTGGTCAGGGTTGGGATGTCCTAGGGCTGAGGGAAAAGAGAGAGGGGTTTTACAAAAGAAATTTTATGCAAAAAGGCCCCTACAAGTCAAAAATTGCAAGTTTTAGCTCAAAATTCAATAAATTCGTTTCATATCATAAAAATTTGTTAAAAATCAAAATAAATTACTAAAAATTTATGTTACCACTAGATTTTAATTATCATAATTTTAGAGATTAAAATTAGCCCGGAAAAATTTGTATTTATCGCTAATTTAATGTATTTTCTTACCGGCTTAAAATAATATAAAAAAATTGAAAAATTAGGGAAAATTTTTAAACGACCAGAATTTCATAAGTAACTCATTAGCTACTAAAAACAAGCAATTACCTATCCATTTTAGGTATAATTAGCCCTAAACTGCAAAATAACAAGAAAGACGGTTTTCGGAAAAATACCGAATTTTCACCGAATTTCAGGAAAACACCAAAACGACTTTTCAAGACGCTACACCTGCCTTCAAAACCTTACGGTTTCTCAACGCCTGCAATGAATTACAGATATGAGATCCTGATCCGGTATCCAATACCCAGGAATTAGAGTTTATTGATAGACAGTTTTCAATAACATACACACCTGAAGCTGAAGCCGCAACTTGCTTCAGTTCCTGTGTCCTGGCTTTCCAAGCCCTGCAATCTTTCTTCCAGTGACCACTCTTATGACAGAAAAAGCACTCTTCCTTATCCACAAGCCTTCCCGCTACCTTTGTTGCTTTTGCTTTTCCCTTCGTATCCACTTTACTAACACCGCCCCTTGGTTTGGCGGAGGCTTTCTTCTTCTTTCCCTTGGCTTTCACCTTGGACCTAGAAGATGAAGATCCTCCTACAAACAAAGTGGATGTTTCCCTACCTTTCTGTAGGGTGCCCTCTGCACTCCTCAGCATGTTGAGGAGTTCTGAAAGTTCAACTTCTTTTTCTTGTAAGTTGAAGTTCAGGATAAACTGGGCGTAAGTGGAAGGAAGGGACTGGAGAATCAAGTCCGTATAGAGCTCGTTCTCTAACGTGGTCCCAAGTTCCGCGAGCTCCTCAATGAAGCCAATCATCTTAAGCACGTGTTCCGCTACCGATGATCCGATGGCCAACCTTGCCGAAAATAACGTCTTCGACACTTCGTATCTTGCGATACGAGATTGCTCTCCATACAGTTCTTTTGTATGGAGAAATATGGATTCGAGGTCCATATTCTCGTGCCTCCTCTGATGTTCGTTGTCCATAGAAGCAAGCACGAGACACCTGGCCTTCGCGCAATCGATCTCCCAAGTCTTACGGATTTCCTTATCCGCGACGCTGGAGGTGGGACCTGGGACAAGTGGAGCTTTGGTGGTAAGGAGATACCCCAACTTGTCATAAGTGATTGTCATTTTGACATTCCTGACCCAATCTTTGTAGTTTGGCCCTGTCAGTATGTTTTTATCTAGAAGTAACTTAAGTCCAGTCATGTCGATTGGTCGCTGCAATTAGGAGAGAGAGAAGAAACACTCAGCATGACGCTCTTGCAAGTTTAGAGTGGTTTTTAGTTTGTCTAAACAGGATGGCTCCCACTGTCTCTCGAATCCCTCCTCAAACCAAAAAGGAAGAATTAGTCAGGATCAATCTCACCGTACAATACTTGCTTAACCGTTCGGCCAGGCTGGTGTCGGTACTTCGAGGGAGGTTTTCCAACGCTTTCGCGAAGTTCCTTAATTTAAGAACCTCTTTTCCCTGGGGGCGTAGCCCCGCTAACACCTTTCTAGACACCTACTTGGTTTATAGCATTGATCGTTAAGTGAGAAATTTCCCGAGGAGTAGCATATACTCACAGTAGGATCGGGATCCAAATATCATCGCGTGACGAAACTGAAGGAATCCTACCAGAATCATCACACTCCAAATGGTATGCAACACTAGCAAGTTTCAGTTCTTTTGAAACTCCCGATGTGGATTTTTTCCCCATGCTCTTATGACCTTGACTTTGGCCAACAAATCATAAGTCACATGTTAAGTTCTACCCGTCATTCTCCAGGTTAATTTGAGCCCACCCGCACATACCCTTGACTTTGGCCAACAAGGTAGAACAACTGCCCCAAACCAACACATCTATCTATGCTGCACATGAATACCCAATAGCTACCAATCACTATGCCTTGACTTTGGCCAACAAACATAGCTTGAATACTATTGACCATCCATGTGAAACGACGGAGGGCTACGAATGGTTTTGGCTAAACCGTGAACGTAGTGAACTTGATATAATCGATGGAACGAGATAGCTTTCAAAAGGAGTGGTTCATGCTCCGCATTTAAAAGTTTGTTTTTGAAAAGAACCGAGTGGTTTTCAAAGTGTTCCAACGACTTTTACTTGGTTTATTTTTCTTTGCATTAGTTCTTTTAATGCGTATTTTTCTTGCATTAGTTCTTTTAATGCGTCCCATCATTTAATCCTACCATTGCAGAAAACAACTAAAATATGACGTACGCTTATGCCATTCGCATTCGCCACGGGGCCCCGTCATTACCCGTTAGGTTACTTAACTAACGACAGAGCGGGGGATGGGCTAGCGCGGCTGTAAAACATAAGCAACGCCTAAATAATATCATATATAGATATATTGCAATGATAGCCATTTCAGATCACAGATGAACACATTGGATATACTAGGAACCCACAATTCGTACGAGCCTGTAACGAAAAGCAGATTACACGGTCGCGGTGAATAGCCAATACCCCACCCTAGACCCCTACGGGTGCGGCAAACTACCCGCCAAGTACCCGAAGCGAAGCAACCTCCCTCAACTCCGTGAGTAGGCCACTCGGCACTTCGGGATACCCGGTAGTTTGTGCACCCCTCCATGGGTCTATCCTAGGAGCAAAAACAGTAAAAAGAAATTATACAATGACGGCTACAACCCCGACCCGGTTGTGCGGCCAAAAATAATATTACATCAATTTACATATTACATGAATTGAAAGATAAAAGGAAAAACTCTCATCTCACAACCCCCGGCTATTCATCCGCGACAATCCAAAGAATTCATATACACGTACCATTAACATTACAGATCACAGATTTGTATAACTCCCACTAATCGACATATAGCGATTAGCAGACGTTCAATACAAATATCACATCGCAGATATAAACCCGTTAGCCTTAGTCTTTAGAAACTCGATCAAAATACGGTTTTTAAAGCCCCAAAAACAAATTTTTCTTTCTGGAAAATCTGGGCTGAAAAAACATATACCAAAAATCCCAAAATACCCTATAGAACAAACTGCAGTGAAGACGATCCAGAGAGGAGCTAAATCGGCCGCGGAACCGCGGCAATAGCAAGCTATTGCCGCGTTTCCGCGGCGGTTTGATGGGTTCTCTGGACCGTTTTTCTACAGTAGACTATAAAAACCCTGAGTCAATTTTTGAAGCATGATTTATTATTTTTACAGCACTTTAAAAATCGACAGCAAGTTTGATTTCCGGGTGTAGTTCGCGACTTTTTCTCCGATCGAATTTCTACTAACTTTGCTAACATGTTAGATAGTGTTTAACCTGGCTCTGATACCACTGTAAGTCCATGCTACCCTTCCCCGGTACTTACGGGGTTGCGGAATTGATGAAAAACAATTTTCAAGAGGGTGGTAACATGGACTCAAATACGGATCTTTGTTAAACTACTAACTAACAACCTAACAAGAGTTTACCTACTCGGTTAGGGGGCTATACCTTTCTTGAACTCCTTCGTCTTTGACTCCTCCCGGTGTACGGATCGGCCTCACCTCGTCGTCTCCTTGCGCCGAAGATGGATCCACCCGAAAGCTTCTACCTTTGGCTTCTTCTTCGAACTTTGAAGAAATTAGATCACTTGGCTTGCTAGGCCTTGTGAACTAGAATGAGTAGAGGAATGTTTTGGTGTCTTTTTATCTCTAAGGCAATGAGTCTCAACACATGAGAATGGTTTGCCTTGAGGTAAAGAGAGCAAGAGGAAGAGGGAGAGCTTGAGAGTGAGAGAGCTCAAGAGAGAGAAAGCAAATGATAGAATGAACCATACTCTTCTCATTCTCACCTCTCATAATCCAAAAGCCATCATAACAAAAATAGTAATCAAGTATTGTGTAAATGGTTTAAGTCAAAATGGCTATATCATTTCATTCACTCATTTTGCATAAATAAACAAACAAGCAAAAGTCTTTGCCATGGAATGATAGCCATTGTCATGATGATGGTCAAGTAGTCCAATCTAGTCAACTGGTCAACAAAGTCAACAAGTCAACAATGTCAACCCCTCAACAACCATGTCACTATAATACTTAATTAATATTAATATTAATCATATATCTTATTCTCATTAGGGTTAAGAAAAAGTCAATGGTCAACAGTCACCTGTCAACAGTCAACAACCCCAATGAGAATACTCTGCCTCTGTCTCTCTGTCAACTGTGCATACACACCCGCATCCGCCTTCCGAGGAACACGAATACAACGAGATAAAACCAACCCCAAAACGTACACTAGGATCTGGCTTAAACCAAAGCCTGCTAGTGTTAACTGTCCGGACACTGTACGTGCACAAGTGCACGGATGTGACCGAACCCTGTCGCAAAACTATGCGACCTGTCGCAAAACCATGCGAACTCTTTTGCCTAAAGGCGAATAGCTTTCTGTGTGGGACTCTAAAGACTCGACACTACGCTGGCAGTGGGTTTAACCACAGACCGCAAGCGGCACTAGCTGTGCGTAACGGTCCCCAGGAGATGCCGACAAGAAGACTGACGAGGTGAAACCCATCTGAGCTCCGACTGAGTCTGAATATGACAATCTCCAAACAGTCCGGTCTGTTCGTCTGATACATCGCATGGCGGGCTTAGGGGGCGGTAAACGTCAGTCCCCTAATAGCGGTACAAGTCATGTCGGAGTGAAGCCCAGAACACCTTGAGATAACACTGGAAACCTACCAGTATATCTCGCTTGCCCTGGCCAGGGACTACTCGTGTAATGGCTCTCCTAGACACAGCGCGATATCAACCCCCAATACCGGGAGAGACGAATCCTGTCTAACCGTCACTGCCTCCAAGTGCTTCGGGACTGCACCCAAAAACTACCTGTTTGCACGACTCCTTTGAGCCGTGGTAGGGTAGTAATCAAAGTACAGTGGGAACACAATCGAGGCGAAGTGACAGTGTCAAGTCAGCGGACTAAGCTGTACTCATGTCACCTGGGAACTGATAACTGACGATAGGTATAGTACCAACCAACAGTTCCCGACGAGTCCTGTCCAGTGTACTTGTAACCCAACGAGCACCCGCATACTATCTTCAGCACGACGTACTGATGGCTGTGGGACAGACCATCTCCCACACTGAAATGAGAAGCGCATACGCTAGTCTACTCCGGAGTATCGATGCCCTGTCTCGATAGTCTTGTGACTAGGGACCTGCATAAGGATGTGCTTATAGATTACCCAGCCCCCACTAGTGTGACTGCCATCACAACACTGGTAATCGAGCAAAGATCCTAAGGGCCCCACTAATGTGTATAGGTGATATACTAAAATAAACACATGTACACATTGAAGTAGAAACAAACCAAGTAGCATACTACTATATTGAGCCAGATTGTTTATACAAGGTGAATATCCCAAGCTTCCATTAAGTAATATACAAACTAGTATGATACAGTAATGGCCTCTAGGGCATATACACTAACACGATCACCCTGGAGATCAACTATCTTCATGATCAGGTGATGCTGCCTCAGAATATGTCTGGGTCACTGATGGGACTGGGGTTCCTAGGCCAAATCCACACTTCCATTGTCACACAATGGTAGGAACCTAGTTCATCTCATGAACTAATATACACCCGAACTGCCTCTTTGGTAGTATCTTTGATAGCGATGTCACCAGCCTTTATCGTCTAGTTTGCCCTGGTATCTAGCTTGGAACTCTTGCAACATACTGTCCCTCCACTGAGGGTAAAAACAATGCCTGTGACTGACATTCAGTCAACCTTACCACCCTGGAACCATTCCAGTGATTCTCCTTAGGATCAATTTATACTTTCTCACTACTACTAGTAAGAATCCTAACATCCAATTAGATCTATCTCATAGATATAAAACCTAGGATTTAGGAGGTATCACTTTGTCCTATTTGGAGAATCCTTGTGATAAGAGGAGATTGACCGTGCGTAGCATATGAAACTCTTTTCCTATCAAGTGTATGTTGTCCACGTACAATACGAGGATGACCACCTTACTCTCTATTACCTTTTTGTATATACAAGGTTCATCTACCATTTTGATGAAGTCAAACTCTTTGACTACCACATCAAAACATACGTTCCAACTACGCGATGCCTGCTTTAATCTGTAAAGCAACTTGCACACGTTTCCGTTGCTCCCACTGTTTACGAAGCCCTCTGGCTGTGTACTTATAGACGTTCTCTTCTAAATCAGTATTTAGAAAAATAGTCATGACACCCAACCACCAGATATCGTAGTCACGGTATGTAGCAATGGCAAGTAGGATCTAGATGGATTTAAGCATAGCCACTGGAAAAGGTTTCATCATTATCCATGCCTGGTCGATGACGAAAAACTTTAACAAGATTAGCTTCGAAAGTCTCAACTTTTCCATCTACACCAAGTAATCTTCTCAAGATATACTTGCTCCAGATGGGGATTTAACCCTTCAGATATAGCAGCCAAAGGCCATACTTTGTTGGTGTACATGGATTCCATCTCAGATCGCTAAGCATCCAGCCATTCTTATAGAGTCCATACTCTCGATGGCCTGCTCGAAACTAGTTGGGTCATCATCTCATGATGCATTCCTCTCTCCCACTGTCATCGAGAAACCGAAGTATCTCTCAGGCGGATGAGGAACCCTACCAGATCGGCGGAGAGGCTGAGGTTCGTCGGGGACTATAGAATCCTTTGGTTCTGTCAAATCATCAGCTGTAGTTTGTATAGTTAGAAATCCTTCCAGTTCTACAGAACTGACCTTACCTCGATCTTGTCCGGATTTTGCTTTTGACATAGGCCGGACAACCCCAAATCTTAACTTGCTTAAGAGATGGGTTCTACCTATACCATATCTCATATGGAGTGGTAGGCACTGATTTGATTCGAACCCAATTCAATAGGTATGCATCTTCTCAAGTGCATAACCCCCAAAAGGAAACAGGTAACTTAGTAATACTCATCATAGAGCACACCATATCCAATATGGTGCGATTGCTCCGCCCCGATACACCTACGTGCTGTAGTGTATTCAGAGGAGTAATACTGAGAGAATCTCATTCTCCTTTAGAATAGTCCAAGAATTCCATGCACAAGTATTCTCCTCCCTGATCTCATCATTGGACATAATACTTCTACCCGGTTTTGGTTCTTTACTTCCAACTTATATTCACTGAACTTCTCAAAAGGTTCAGACATGTGTTTCAACAGGAACATGTGTCCGAATCTTGAGAGATCATCAGTGAATGTAAGGAAGTATAAAGCACCTGTCCTGGCATATGTAGACTGGGGACCTTCATACATCACTATGTATCAGTCCCAAGAGTTTACTGACTCTTTCTCTGTTTTTAATAAACGGAGCTGTGGTCATCTTATCTCTGTGACATGACCGGCAAGTTTCACAAGATGTAAATTTAAACTGATTTAAATATGCATCTAATATGTAACTTAAGCTAGTCGGGTCATATTGATGTGACCTAGTCTACAATACCTCAAGAAGGAATCTTTCATTTCTAAACTCTTCCTCTTGTGTGTGTTCTGTATGTTAAGAGCTGTGGTCTGATTAAGAATGTATATGCTTTTAGATAACATGCCTGAACCGATCAACTCTTGATATAGGAAATGTGCAAAACATTATCCAACAATACAAAATTATATCTTTCTTTAGTAAATAAAGAGACTGATATGATATTGTATATCAGGTTCGGTATCTAATAACATTCGTTCAGAATCAGTGTATTCTGGTAACACAGGGTGATAACTGCCAACACTTTGGCTGCAACAATTGCACTGTTTCTAATTCTTGAAATTTATCACCCGTTCTCAGTTCTCTACCTTTCTGTAGCCCTATGTAACAGATTACATATCTGGATCCTGATCCGGTATCAAATACCCAGGACGCAGAGGATACTGAGAAACAGTTCTTTGTAATGAACGCACCCGAAGGGGATGCATCTCATGCACTTTCTTCATTTGGGCGGTATGGGAATCCTGGTATTCCCCTATTTCCTGCTCTGTCTTATAACAATTATAAGTTGGAGAGGGACCAACGTTCCCCAGCTCAGTATAACAAGCGGGTTCGGTCAATACATCCATATTATTATCTTGATTAAGGCGTGACATGGTCGCTACCTGGAGAGAGAGAGAAGAAAACACTCTGCGTGCGCTCTTGCAAGATTAGATTGGTTATATATTTTATCTAATCAGGATGGCTCCCACTGTTTTTATCAAATCTTCCTTCAAACCTTAGAAGGAAAGACTAGCCGGGTTTAATTACACTTTATAAGTTCGCCAATCTTTCAGCCAGGCCAGTGCCGGTACTTTGAGGGAGGTTCCCCATGCTTTCGCACAGACCTAATTAAAATAAATCTCGTTTTCCCAGGGGCGTAACCCCGTTGACACCTTTCTAGACACCTACTTGATCGGCTAATTGTAAAGTGCAAAACTCTCCCAGGAGTAACAATTACTCGCAGTGGGTATCGGGATCCAACTATCATATAGAACGTATGCAATCTCATTGCAAATTTCAACACTTGAAACTCCCGATAAAGGTTTTTACCCCTAGTACCTATGACCTTAGCTATGGTCAACAAATCATAAGCACTAGTCAAGTTCTACCCGTCATTTCGTGATTAAGTAGACCCACCCACATGACCCTTGGCTAAGGTCAACAAAGTCACATGAATGTCCTAACTAATTGCATCATATGCTGTGTAGGAAGACATCACTTAGCTACCGTACACTGTGCCTTGACTATGGTCAACAAATACAGCACGAATACTAAGTACTCTACTTCCTAAAATGACGAAGGGTTGCGGATGGTTTTTAAGAAAACCTTTAACACTTTGAACTTGATCTCGTTGCGGAATCAAATAGTTTTTAAATGGAGTGTTTTTGAGGCATCTGCTAGTTATTTCTAAAGTGGTCACTCCCGGTGAAGGGATCTCGGCTCTTTCCTCATCGAATAAGGTGCTGGATGTTCTATAAGGAACACCACTATGCAAAGCAAGAACTAGAGCTACCTGATTTTTGAAATTCGATTCCACAGCATCTTTTAGGTTTATTTTCTTTCATTAATCTCATTAATGAATATCCCATCATTTAAGTCCACCAAAACATCACAGATAAATATAACGTACGCTTATGCCATCCGCATTCGCCTCGATGTCCCGTCTGCACCGTTAGGTTAGGTAACTAACGGTAGAGCGAGGCAGGGCTAGCGCGGGTGTAAAACATAAGCAACGTCTATATAATATATCATATATACTATATACAATATCTATCTGAACATATCACATGATCACATCACAGATAACGCAGCAGAAAATATCATATGAAATATTGGATATACTAGGATGTCCGTGTTTTATTTTGAGCCTGTATAAAACACGGATTCCACGGTCGTGATGAATAGCCAATCCCACACCCCTAGACCCCTCCGAGAGCGGCAAGCAACCCTACCAATTCTAGAGTTAGGAGACCCGGACTCGACTCCTCGAGATGGTCTCCCACTGGACCCTAGAACCCGGTTACTTGTGCTCCCCTCCTGGGTATATCCTAATGCGGAAAACTAAATAATATACAATGGTGACATCATCGTCAGCCCGGAAGTGCCCCAATAAAAGAATATTACATACAAAGAATTTTACATGAATGAAAAAGAAAAACTCTCATCTCACATAAAAACCCCCGGCTATTCAAACACGACGATCCAATATAACATATCCAGCAACACATAACATCACATGTCATCAACGTAAGTAAGTATGCATACACCGATTGTCGTTGATGTATAGCAACGAAAACTGGCAATACAACTACATACTACACTTACGGTCACAGAAAAGAAAGTGTAAAACTACAACAGCTGGAATCCACAACCTCCTTAGACATCGCATGCCTAACCAAATGAATTCCTTAGACATCGCATGCCTAACAATTATAAACCCCGCATTTTAGTCTCATTATCGAAAACTCTTTTCAATATCAAGTCGGGCAATTCAACAAGATTCCCGACATTCTGATCGAATGCTCGTCGCAAACTTTAGTAGACGGCCGCACTCCCGATACCGTCGATGAAGTGCACTAAGGCAGAACACCATTGCCGCGAGCACCCGAACGGATGCTTTTAGCGACGGGGTTCTCCTACAGTCACTTGGTCGGGGCTATGGGGTGTAGCTGTCTATTAAGTTTACCCAGCGAGTATCCGCGTACGCTACGTGATTGCAACGGACTTTTGATCACATCAAAATTCCGTGGCAACCGATCAATTGAGACCGAACTGCTACGTTTATAACATTCAAATCAGTTATCTCATAACTATTTATGGATTCCAAACATTGTATCACAATCTAGATAAATAGACAATGTTAAACTTTCCGATCGAATAATGAAACACCCAAGTTTTCCCAAATAGCTCAACACTTGAAATAAGTTTAAAAACATCAATTTCATGCCACAGTACCAACGGTCCAGCCGTAGAAGGGTCAAGCCAACGCCTCACATGTGGCACGCCGTACTGCCCCAAACCCAAAGGTTCAAAAGGCAGTTCAAGACGGTCACATAATCGAGTTAAGGTTTGTTGTCTTCTAGAGGGTCCATCGTGTTACTTGCACGACTTAGAAAGTTCTTAAACTACGAAAAAATCCAACACTTGGAAATTTTCCGGCAGGGGAAAAAGTGAGACATTGATATCCGGTCGAACTTTTTAACACGTTCTAAATTACCCGGAAAAACACATAGACGAAGTTAAACTTTCCGAGCGAATCATCGAGTCCCCAATACAACCCAGAAAACTCAACTCTTGAGTATAAATTAAAAATTCCCAGAAAACACAGGAATTACATATGGACATTACTGTGCAAACAGTGACCAATGAAGCTACAGTATGGCCGCGGAACCGCCGCGCAAGCCAGGGTGCGGCCGCGGTTCCGCGGTGCCTTGATGGAGTTAGGGTCACGTGCTGCACAGTAATTCCTAGAAAACCCTGCTGATTTTTTTGAGTATTTTAAATTAGGAAAAATCCACAGTTTTAAAAAATGTACAGAGAAGGGTATAAATTAGGGTTTCGGGGTTTGATCGGATTTCTAGCTTCGTCAACACTTCGCCTAAAGCTCTAGCTAGGCTCTGATACCACTGTAGGGTTCCTAGGCACACTAACAAGGTTCTACAAGGCATCTACCATGCTAAAAAAAATTTATGTGCCGAACAACCCTATGCAAGATCGTATACTAGAGATTAGGCGAAACTAAAAGCAAGTAAACTACTTTACTACTAAGTGAAAGGGATTACAACCTTTGTAGATCCGGTCCTTCACTTCTAAAGCTCCGTGTTGACGTCCCTTCGCTGCAATCATCGCGATCCCGGACTCTAGTGATCGTTTCCTCGGAGAAATGAGCGGGCTAGGTCGTTGACTTCGAGGCCGAAGATGATCTACGTCGAGGAGACTGAAACTCGAGCTCCATCTTCACTAGGTCAAAAACTTTGTGAAGAGAACACCCTAAACTAAATGGCAAGTAGTAGAGAATGATGAAATAGGAAGTGGGTTCACTTTGGTTTTGGATTTCTCACTCTTTTTCTTCACTTGAAACTTTTCTAGCAAGGTTTCTTCTTCTTGAAGAAGCAGAAGAAGAAGAAAAAAGAATAAGAATCAATTATGAATTGAATAATCAAGTGAAGTCTATCATAATGCAACCATGGGTGAGCTAACCTTTGTAGAGACTAAACCATAGTTAATTATAATGGTTTGGTTAATGAATATCTTAATCAAGACAAAATGAGTGGACTTTGTCAAAATTGCTACAAGCTTCATGAAGCTTCAAGCCATGACAAAAGAAGCCACCATTTTGAATAATTAAGATAAATAAAAACCTAAATTATAATTAACATGGTGTATGTCACCCACCCATGTTTGCATGTATCATCAATCATGATGCAAACTAGTGCACAAACATATATCACATATACAACTTATGCACATCAAGTGAGACAATCAATCTTAAGTGAACAAATACTAGTTAATGTAAAGTAATATATCAAATATACAATTATACATTAAATCATTAAATCAATACTTGATTTAATGATCCGGTCATATCACATATAACTGACTAATATCAAGTGTATCAATGTATCGAATCAACACTTGATTCGGTAACCTGGCTATATCTCATATAACCGTACGATGATACAAATCGCGAGAATAGAATACAATATCACATACTGGTATTATTCTCGGTCCCGTGCATATCTCATATGCGCTCCTATTTCGTTTCGCTTGAGCCAGGAAACCTCTGTGTAGGACTCTAAAGACTCGTCAATACGGCGGCAGTAGGTGGTGATCATATCAATCACCCACAAGCCGCAAGCGGTCTTCTAAACGTAACGGCCACCCGGGTATTGAGCGATCAGAAGATCAACGAGCAAGCCTGCTCACACTCCTGTGAATCCAATCAGTAACACTTACCGCACAGTCCGGTCTGTTCGTCTGATGTGTCGCATATCTTGCCTAGGGGTGGTAAACGTCAGACCCCAGCAGCTTGATAAGTCATGCCGATGTAAGGTCCATAACAAGCATGAAACTACTGATAACACTTACCAGTAAATCAGTGCAACCCTGTCCAGGGATTTCTAGTTATGGCCAGTCGAGCATAGCGCAACATCAACCCCCAATACCGGGAGAGACGAATCCCCTCCTATCGCTCATTGCCTCCATGTGAATCGGGACTGTACACAAAAACCACATGTTTGCACAACTCAGTAGAGCCGTGGTAGGGTGGAAATCAAAGCACAGTGGGAGACACACAAGACTCTATGACGATCTCGGGTCAACAGACTAAGCTGTACCAGTGTCACCAGAGAACTGCCATCTGACGTGAGGTATAATACCATCTGGAAGTTCTCGGCGAGTCCGTTCAGTGAGCACCCGCATACCATCTCTGATGTCAAACACCAATGGATATGGGATCATCCATCGCCCATCACATGGGTCGAGAAGATATACGCTAGTCTACTCGGGAATATCGATGCCCCGTCTCGATATTCCCACGACTAGGAACATTGATGGATGTACTCATGGACTACCCAGGCCCCACTAGTATGATCTACATCATAGTCCTGCAAGTCGAGTACACATGCTAAGGGCTTTATCAACATGTAACAGAGATACATTAAGTATACATGTTAAGATAAAGAGCAACCAGATAGCGTACTATCATGTCGAGCAAGAAAGTCCTACCTATATATATCCCAGCATCCACTACAATATACATCTTATGTACAGTAATAGCCTCTAGGGCATACATATAACTAACATATTCCTATGCTGCAATCGGTCAAGCTCTTCTCATCACAAAGATTCTCAATGAAAAATCTAGGTGATGCCTCCTACATCTTGGGGATTAAGATCTATAGAGATAGATTTAAACGAATACTGGAATTCTCCCAATCCAGGTACATTGACACCATACTAAAGAGGTTTAGTATGGAAGAATCCAAGGGTGCGTTTTTACCCACGATCTCAGGACTCACTCTTTCTAAAAATATGCCTCCCAAGACTGATTTGGTGAGAGCTCGCATGCAAGGGATACCCTATGCTTCGGCATTAGGCTCTATCATGTACGTGATGCTATGTACCAGACCCGATGTAGCATACTCACTAAGTGTAGTGAGTAGGTATCAAGCAGATCCAGGAGAGAGTCACTGGACAGCCGTGAAGAGCATTCTCGAGTACTTGAGAAGGACTAAAGAGATGCTCTTGTTGTATGGTAACAGAGAACTCCAAGTGGAGTCATTTACCGATTTGAGCTTCCAGAGTGATAAAGACGACTCTAAGTCGGTCTCAGAATTTTTCTTTACCCTCAATGGAGGGGCGGTTTGTTGGAAGAGTTTCAAATAGGAAACCGTGGCAGACTCGATGATGGAGGCTGAATACATCGCTGCTAACGATGCTGCCAAAGAGGCTGTCTGGATGAAGAAGTTCATAACTGAACTTGGAGTGGTTCCATTCATTGAGTATCCAATACCTTTGTATTGCGATAACAATGGAGCAGTGGCTTTGGCCAAGGAACCCAGGTCCCATCAGCGATCCAGACATATTTTAAGGCAGTATCACCTGATCCGGAAGATAGTTGATGCCGGGAGATTGAGGCCAGGAGAGTTGACACGAAGAACAACACAGTGGATCCACTCACGAAGGCCATTCCCCAGATATAGTTCGAGAGACTCTTCGGGATGTTGGGTATGCGATACTACAACAGTTGGCCCTAGTGCAAGTGGGAGATTTTTAGTTGTATGTATGCCTTAGAGGCCATTATTGTACATATGATGTATATTATAGTGGATGCTTGGACATATATAGAAATGACTTTCTTTCTCAACATGATAGTATTGCTAGCGTATATGCCCTAGGGGCCATTATTGTATCATACTAGCTTGTATATTACTTAATAGAAGCTTGGGATATTCACAGTTATATCAACAGTCTTGCTAAACATGGTAGTATGCTACTTGGTTTATATCTATCTTAATATGTGTGTACGTATTGATAGATCCCTTAGGATCTTGCTTGACTACCAGCGTTGTGATGGCAGTCACACTAGTGGGGGCTGGGTAGTCTACAAGCACATCTTTTTTCAGGTCCCTAGTCGTAGGATTATCGAGACAGGGCATCGATACTCTGGAGTAGACTAGTGTGTACGCTTCTCATCCCAGTTGGGGAGATGGTCTGTCCCACAGCCATCAGTACGTCGTACTAGAGATAGTATACAGGTGCTCGTTGGGTTACGGGTACACCGGACAAGATTCGCAGGGAACTGTTGGTTGGTATTATACCCGTCGTCAGTTAACAGTTCCCAGGTGACATGAGTATAGCATAGTCTGCAGACTTGACACTGCTGCTTCGCCTCGGGTGTGTTCCCGCTGTTCTTAGATTGCTACCCTACCACGGCTCAAAGGAGTCGTGCAAACAGGTAGCAGTTGGGTGCAATCCCGAAGGACTTGGAGGCAGTAGCGGTTAGACAGGATTCGTCTCTCCCGGTATTAGGAGTTGATATCGCGCTGTATCTGGAGAGCCATTACACAAAGTCCCTGGCCAGGGCAAGCGAGATTTACTGGTAGGTTTTCCAGTAGTTTCTCAAGGTGTAATGGGCTTCGCTCCGACACGACTTATACCGCTTTTAGGGGACTGACGCTTGCCACCCCCCTAGGCTCGATATGCGATAGTCCTAGACGAACAGACCGGACTGTACGGAGATTGTCACATCAGGCTCAGTAGGAGTTCGGATGGGTTTCCTCATCGGCCTTTTTATCGACATCTACCTGGGGACCGTTACGTACAGCTAGTGCCTCTTGCGGTCTGTGGTTAAACCCACTTCCAGCGTAGTAGTCGAGTCTTTAGAGTCCCACACACAGAGTTTCCCTGCTTCGGACGAAACGATATAGAGGTCGTATGGTTTTACGACAGGGTTCGGACACGCACGTGTTTTTACGCACGTACGATGTTCGGACAGTTTATTCTAGCAGGCCTTGGTTTAAGCCAGATTCTAGTATTGGATTATTGGATTTATACAGTCTCAGTATTTCCGTGTTTTAACGGATAGGAGGGGTGTTCTCGTAAATTGTCGAGAAGCTTTTAGATGGTTGATGACAAGGAGAGCTTAGGTGTTATATGCATTAAATGGTTTTATGACTCATGGAGATGATTCATCAAGAGAGTTAATAATGCATTAAATGTTTTTAATGACTCACTTGATGATTCATTATGTATTAAATGAAGCATGAAGATATTTGTGCAAAATATCTTATGCTTCATATATATACACAAATGAGTTAATTCCATTTCATAATTACTCTCACCTTCTCTCTCCTCAAGCTCTCTCTCTTCAAACCCTAACCCTAACCTCTCATGTGTTGAGATCAAGGGTTAGCAAGACTAATTGATCCTTAATCCTATTCTATATCCTCTAGGTTGCTTTGATTAGCACTCTTAGTTACCTAGTTACCTCAAGTTAGAGGTCAAGCTTGGAGTAGCAGCTCTCGGGTGGATCTTCTATCACAAAGAGGAGGCCGACGAGGAGGTGGTCAACGAGAACAAGAAGGACTTGGTTCATTAGGTATAATATTCTTTCATAGTAGCTAATCCCTCCTATGATGTTTTTAGTTAGGGTTTGGCAAAGATCCGTAAGTTAGTCGATGTTTGTTTTAAACAAAATGATTGTTTTACCTATTCCGCCTCCTCACAACTCGTGGGGTGTCTAACGTCGACTTACAAGCATGCTATCTTGTTGCTCTTTATCTTAACATATATACTTGTCTCTTGATACTGTCTCATGGTTACATGTTGGTAAAGCCCTTAGGATGTGTACTTGACTACCAGGATTATGATGCAGATCATACTAGTGGGGCCATAATAGTCCATAAGTTCATCCTTTAATGTTCCTAGTCGTGGGTGTATCGAGATAGGGCATCGATATACCAGAGTAGACTAGCGTATACGCTTCTCGACCCATGAGATGGGCGATGGATGATCCCATATCCATTGGTGTTTGACATCAGAGATGGTATACGGGTACTCAGTGGAGACTGGGTACATTGGACGGACTCGCCGAGAACTCCTAAATGGTATTATACCTGACGTCAGATAGCAGTTCTCTGGTGACACTGGTACAGATTAGTCTGTAGACCTGAGATCGTCATAGATTCTTGTGTGATTCCCACTGTGCTTTGATTTCCACCTTACAACGTTCAAGAGGACATGCAAAACGGTGGTTTTTGGGTACAGTCCCGACTCACATGGAGGCAATGAGCGATAGGAGGGGATTTCGTCTCTCCCGGTATTGGGGGTAGATGTCGTGCTGTGCTTGATTGGTTATAACTAGAAGTTCCTGGATAGGGATGATTTGGAGATTTACTGGTAAGTGTTATCAGTAGTTTCTCGACCCGTTATGAGCCTCGTATCGGCATGACTTATCGAGTTATTGGGGTCTAACGTTTACCACCCCTATACTTGGTATGCGACATCTCAGACGAAGAGACCGGACTGTACGGTAGTGTTACTGACAGGCTTTACAGGAGCTAGAGCAGACTTTCTTGTTGATCTTCTGATCGCTCAATACCCGGGTAGCTGTTAAGTCCAGCTAGTACCGCTGACAGCTTGTGGGTGCTTGATATGATCATCACCTACTGCTGGCGTATTGACAAGTCTTTAAAGTCATACACAGAGGTTTTACTGGCTCAGGCAAAACGAAGTAGGAGCACATATATGATATGTGCGGGACCGAGATTAATACGAGTATGTGATACCGTATTTTATTCTCACGATTTATTCGTATCGGTCGGTTATATGTGATATAGCCAAGTTATCGAATCAAGTGTTGATTCGATAAGTTGATACAGATTATATTAGTCGGTTGTATGTGATATAGCCGGATTACTAAATCAAGTGATGATTTGATAATTTAATGTATAATTGTACATGTGATATACTAGATTACATTAACTAATATTAGCTCACTTAAACATTTCTTTTCTCACTTGTGTGCATATAATATATATGTGATATATATTATTGTACATTTTTGTGTCATGGTTGATGATACATGCAACATGGGTGTATGAGACTTACACTATGATAAAGATAATGTAGGGTTTATTTATTTATAGTAATTCAATTATTAGTTGGAAATTTGTCACATTGCATGAAGCTTTGAGAATCTTGGAGATCCATTGACTTAGTCCACTAGTTTTGTCTTACACTAGATATTTGTTAACCTAACCATTATCTAAACTCATGGTTAAGTCTATACATGAGTAATATTACATATTTTCTCACCCATGGTTGCCATTCACTCTCACAACATTATCTCTCTTCATCTTCTTCAAGCTCAAGAGCTCTCTAGCTTTTGTGCAAGTGAGAAATAATAGTGAGAAAATCAATTCTAAAGTGAGCAAAAATCCTATTTCATCATCCTCTACTAGATTAGCATTTTAGTATAGGGTGTTAGCTTCACTAATCTCATATTAGTGAAGAGGTAGCTTGGGTTAAAGTCTCCTCGACGTAGATCATCTTCGGCCTCGAAGACTTCAAGCAAGTTCGTTCTTTTCTTCTTGTGAAGCCATGCTAGAGTCCGGAAGATCACTACTTGGAGCGAAGGGACTACTACATGGAGCTATTGAAGTGAAGGACCGGTCTACAAAGGTTGTATTCCTAGTTCACTTTGTTGTAAAGTAGTTTACAATTTGTTTCGTATGATTCTCTAGTTAAACATCCTAGGTTAGAGTTCCTTAACATGTCAAAAATTTGAAAATGGCATGAACGATGCCTCCCGAAACCTTGCTGTGGTGCATAGGAACCCTATAGATGTATACTATATATATACATACACACACACACACACATACATATACCACAAATAATAACAAGTCTGTGTGTGCAACGAAATACAACTAGCGGCTCGCACTAAGGAAATTAACACTAGGGTAGATCTTCCTATGAGTACGCCTAATCTAACCTAAGGTCTTCTAGAAAACCCTATTTGGTAAGCATTCATGTATCCCATCAACACACATATATATAACAATATCCTATTCTACGGTTGCGGGGGTGATATACGACATCCACCCGACTTCCCCCATAGATATATATCTACTCATCTTTGATCCTTGCTTACTGAAAAACGATGACGCCTTGCTCTCCCTTGTTGTCCCGAAGTCCACATGAAGGTACCTACAAAACCGATAGCTTACGCATGCAAAAACAACTAAATAACTCTCTTCGTTGACGTACAAATGTCCAACGACCAAATCCAAATTCAAATACCAAAAACCAAGTTTTAGAAATCGGAAAAACATTGACAAAACCCACTCAATATGCTCCCAGATTTTTGCTCAGGTATACTGGGACAAAACTAGAAATACAGGGTCTAGGTTATAAGGTGTGTGAGCTACAGACCAAACCCCTACACTATGGCCCAAAAACTGGCCGGCGAGATAGTGCTACAGGACCGGCGTCGTCGGACCAACCAATGAATTGGTGTCTCGTCCAACGGTGGTGGTCTTATAGGGTTCTAATTAGGTCAATATAGTTGTTTGATTTTCTTACAAGGATCCCAAGTTGCTCCAAATTCCATTAATCTTCAAAAATCAAAGAAACCAACATTGGGAAATTCTAAGATCAAGTCTTGGGGATTTTATGCTCAGTTGGTCCAGGATTCATACACTAGATGGGGTGTAGACTATCTAATCCTCAAACACACCACCACAACTCATAATCTTCCCTAAACCTTATCTTAAAAATTTCCAAGATCACTAAATCTCAATTTATCAACTCTAAACTACTATAGGAGTTAAATAAACTTAAATTCTAAACTAAGGGTATAGAAATTATCTCATTTGGCAACTCAAGAAAATTCTTGGGTTGCCCAAAGTGTTCAAAACCTTAACTTGATTGATCCATCCTGCTTGTAGTGAACTTGTGCACCATTTTTGTGAAGGGGGCATGGTGGTTTGAGGTGTTTTTCATGGTGTTTGTGGGCGGTAGTAAGGTGAAGGGTTGAAGGAGAAGGAGGAGGATAAGAAGAAGAAATGAAGTGAGGAAAGAATGAGCCATAGTTGAAAAGAACCCCTCTCTCTCTTTCTCCCTAGCCCATACCTCTTTGTCCCCCACACCAAAATATCTCCTCATTTTCCTTTTCTTTTCAAGTAAAACCAAAACCATTTAAAAAAAAGAAATGAAGCCATGGTTCATATAATTGTGAGCAAGGTTTGCAACATGTTTTGTTGCATGCCATGTACACAACCAAGTTAATGCATAATTAATGAAATTTTAATCAAGCTTAGCACTGAACTTGCATACAATAATCGTATAATAATTTATAGAACGTCCAAATCGCATAAATTCTTTCAAAATCATTAATTTATATTAATTTTCCAATTATTTTTCAAACTACCGGTATATAGTTATACCACATCATTAAAACCAATTCTCATACTTTAATAATATTTATGAAATTTATTATTTTATTTATTTAAATTTCAAAAATAATGTTTTATTTTTCTGAAATGTTACAATCTTCCCCCTTCAATAAATTCGGTCCTCGAATTTAAATTTTAAACTTCCCCAAATACTAAAACATTTCAGCAAACCAATCAAGTCGTCGGGACTCCGAAACCATGAATACATAAAACATACCATAGCACAACGCGTGTGCATGAAAACGAGTGCAAAACTCAAATCGAATCTCCGTCGAGCGTTATGCAATCATCGGAGTTAAAGACAAAAATACAAATGTCCAAACCATTACAAAAATCAAGTACAGTGTAGCTATGACTATATCATGTACATAGTATGCATCCTTATGAAATCATCAACACAACTGAAATAAGGTGCATGCAAAATTCATTTTCAAATCGCCGTGCGATGCGCACAATACGGCACAAGTAGCGGATGTGCATTTTAAAGAAAATAGCTATACACACATACACACATATCCTTTGCTTATCATATACGTTCCGCCTTTTGAAAATGATTTAGAAGGGTTTTCTTCGTAAAATTTCGTGTCATCATGGACACGTAGGGAAATATCAAGACTGTAGCTCCTGTTTGAAAATCCCTTCGGTAAATATCGATGCATGCAAAAATACTCAGGTACTGTCCTCAGACCAATCCTGCTCGGTTATTAAACCATATAGTATATATCATGAAGGCATGATGCTCCAAAGGAAATCAATCCCAAAAATGTATACAAGAATGCCACGTGCGTCTGTTGCGCACGGAAATCGAAATCAAATACAGGTGCTACGGATGTGCACCGAAACAAACTAAGTGCAATGGGTGTGCACGAAAGCATCTGTCAAGTGCAACAGGTGTGCATGACAATAATATCAGGTGCATCTGATATGCATGAAGAATATCGATTTAGTGCATCTGGTATGCACAAAATCACATATAGTGCGCCAAGTATGCACAAGAATCCCAATCATGTGCACAAGGTGCATGAAAACATAAATCCAATGCACTAGGGTGCACGAAAATGAATATCGAGTATCAAAATGGAAATCAACGGTATACGACATACACTAAATCGAAATCAAGTATACCGTGGTATATAAACTTATAAACATGTGCATCTGCGTGCACAAAATCATATCAAGTACTGAAAATGGGTGTAAACTACACCGAATGTATAAGTCAAAATCATGTGCATACCGTATGTACAAAATCAAATCAAATATCTCGGAGTGCATAAAATAAAATCGAGTGCAATGGGTATGTGCAAACGAAAATCAGTACAACTGATACATAAAAATGCGAATCAAGTGCAACTGTAGTGAACAAAAATCCCAAATCAAGAAACTAAATCATTATAATATCGGAATAAAACGATGAAAACGTGATATCTGAATCACCAAGGCGCAATTCACAATAACTGCTGTTGCGGCGCCCTTCCTTTAATGTCGAAAGGTGCCGGTGCATCCAAGGCTGGCAGAGCAAGAATATCTACTTGCCTCTGGCGTCTTCTGCTTTTAGGTCCTTGTTTCTCTCTGCGGATTACCAGTTACATGACTCCTCATCTTGACAGCCTAATTCGGAGTAACGACGGAAACAGTTTCGCTCTGGCGCTTTTCTGAAGATCTCCTGACCAATTAACATGGTTATTCGTGACGTATCTCGGCAATGACGACAATCTCTGGCCCGCTGAGTGTGCACGATACAACCGATCCTGGGTCTAAGTCTTTATCATGAAGTACTCCTGAAAGATCTTGTTAGGGTCTCTTCCAAACTCATTTCTGCCGGACTGCCCGGAAGTTATCACCCTTTACTTAATCCATTTCTCATTCTGGGACAGCTGCATTCTCATCATGACTTTCCTCTGGAAAATATGTCCGTATCCAACGCCTCTGCGTGCATATCAAGTATCTGACATCAATGGAGTGGAACAAAAACTCATTACGATCTCGCACGAACCTCTTACTTTGCTTTTCTTCAATATGGACCGATTCAAAATCATCTCCTCGCAGCTGTGTGGACTGCGCTCTAATTGGGTGTACTCATATCTAGAGTCTCTTCTTAAGCTATGAACTCGACATCTCTAATATTCTGTAGAAGGTGTCTGGCCAATTACGTCATTGGGAACTCGTCTAAATCATCGGAGTGATGCGCTTTCGCTCATCCTTCTTGATCGACTCACCACATGTCTGAGTGAGGTCCTCTTCTAGCTGAAGCTAGGCAATTGATGAATTCACATCAGAGCATCCAAACGAACCAACTGTCCTAGTCACTCATCCAAGGGTGACTAGCGATCTTATATCACATCTTCGTGTATAGACTCATGCAGCATTAGCTTCTGAAGTCTGGGGAGGATATCTTATTAAACTCAGCAACGGCTAGCTCATGTGTCTGCACGGTAGACAACGCCTCAATCATCTGGAGTAGACAGTACTTTAATAGTCTTCACAAACTGGCTGGCCTCTAGCAATGGCCCGATCATCTGGTGCAGATCCCGAATGCCCGTGTCAACGGAAAATCCTAGTAAAACAATATATCAATGCGCTCATGTATCACCGGAATACATCCTGGTCAATCCTCATTCCTGATGAGCTAGCTCTGACCGCAGCTCTCTCTGCCATGTAACAAGGTAATGGAACTCACGATCCGATATCGATGAGGATAGATCATAAAAATGAATAGAAATACGGTGCATAAGAAATGTACATCCTAAGGCTTCTTAAGCGAAGTAGCGTATCGTAAGTATGCCGTGGAACATACACACGGTACGTCACTCTACTTAAGTTACATATTCCATCAACCAAGGTGAACCTCCGCGACGAAAGTTCGGGTCTAATACCCCCTCGGCCAAGTCTAAGTTCCGTAAGGTCAAGCCTAGGTTCCGAATATATATATATACGCCCTAAACTCCGCATAGTCAAACCTAGACTCGAACCAAGGTTAAACCTAACGCTCAGTTACCAACTTTGTCATGATCCGAAAAAGGCACGTGACTGGCACTTGAATCATGTGAAGTCTATAGGACTCCACCTAATTAAAGTAAGCCAAAAGCCCAGAAATCTAAACCTTTTAGGGAAAATAGGGGAGGTGAAGTTTTAAAATAAGTTTCTTTCGTTAAAACATAAATAATAGTATATGATAACACAATGTTTTGTAACTATCTTGAAAACATGTTTCGTCGTTTGAAATTTAGGCAGCACCTCCCTTGTATATTTTAACCCGAAATCGGTATAAGCAATATAATAAAATGCATCTCCAAGCGGGTGCTAGCTCTTCGCCAACTGGCGGAAACAACCATGTAAGTAATATAAATATACAACACCAAAGGCGAGGATCAGATAAAAAAACAAAATAAAGAAAACCATGCATCATCAAGAAACCAGAAATAAGAATAAATATACGAGCGTGACTTTAAGTCCGTAAAGAATATACAAACGGTGATTCTAAGTCTACGAATATACATAGTCTGGCTGATGGAGCTTTTAACTAGATACAACTGAAATAAAAATACAAGTATATAATGGTGGTCACTATGCAATGTGTCCCACCTATCAATGCAATCACCCCGAAGGAAGTGGTGTGCCAGCAAGCCGTAACGGAACCTGTGCGGTTAACCTGCAAGAAAACTGTGGCGCAACGGTGGTGAGTTGCCAACTCATGAGTAGAAGACATCACCGAGTTGAAACCGAATGTATGACTATCTCCTAGGTCATACAGTGTGATACAGTAATAAAAGTAACACGATAACATCGAGTAGTAGTAAAGGTGATAAAATAAGCATATGTGTAAAGCCAAGTACTTGTGTGCGTATCACAAAGTAATTACATGTCATGTGTATCATGTATAAATGAATCATCCAACGTGTGTTCAGCAACGACACACAAAATCATGATAAAACCTGAGTCACAAGCATCTACACTCGAAAGAATCATGAAAGCCATGTCTATCAGCGGCATATAATCCTCGTATCTCGGGCTCCGTCAATCCGGATCGGTCCAAACTATAACCGGTCGGTAGTGCTCCCCTGCCGGGCTCAACGTCTCTATCTCTCTATATACGTCAATCTTGCCCCGGGGTACCGCACCAGGTCCACAATGTACCCGCAGACGGTGTCACCCTCACTCCTCATAGCGGGTAATCATATATCATATATGTTCCAGAACTGAGAAATCTCATGGTGGACACCACACATCATATCAAGGGAAAGCCGCATTTTTCTTTTAAAAGGAGTATAAGTTTTCAATTCATATGCAGTTTCCTAAATCCAGAAATCTCATGAAAATCGAAATTTCATAATCATGAGTGAATAAGTAAACAATGAATATTGGCATAAAGCCCCTCAAAAGTGCATAAACAGAATGTACATATGAATGCATGCGGCATCTAAAGTAAGGAATGCAAAGTCCAAAACTAGCATGTGATATCATGAATGCTAAATAATACTATTAAGCTACCATTTATCAGGTTATACAATGAAGTGATGGTTCTCTATTGTCTACATGGCATGGTAATTATTGATGATGATGTGTGTAAGCCGGCAAGCAAGTGTATGTGCAACATACACATCATCGGTAATGGTGCAGGTATCCTAGCAGACGAGATCATAACAGAAAGTAAACAGTAAAAGAAACAATAAGGTATATAAATCTATATATGAGCTATACCGTTTATCATGTTTAAAAAGCATGAATCGTTGTTTTTAGAAAAGTAGGGACTACGATATTTTGAGAAAAGAGATGTCTTTTGAAATTCCGCAGCATCCTTCGGTTTATCATTTGAAAATGCCTTACGATTCATAGTTTTGAAAATAGGTATGATTCGAGCCTAAGCTAACATCTATCTATGCAACTAAAAACTAAACTAAGAAACGAGTTGATATATCTAGTAGTCGGCGATCCAGCCTCATAGCATCACATACGGTAATATACATCGTACGGTATAGTCCGTCGTACGACATCCTCAAAATCGAGGGTACGGGTCAAATATCATATATAAATCATAAAGTTCGTACGATATCAATCGTCGTACAATATCAATCATCAGGGATACGGATCTAAGGTCTCGTACAATCTATTATTTTTTAAGTCATATGTTATCGCATGTTATGTAAACAACTCCCAACGATCCGCCTATATATCGCATTATAAACGATTTCTCATCCCAAATCAAGTATCAATTATCTCATGACATCCTGCTCGATCGTATCGACTCAAACCATACAATATATCATATCCTCATTATATATATATATATATATATATATATATATATATATATAACAACATGTCCATATGTGTATATATATACACATATACATATACCATAAATAACAACAAGTGTGCGCGCGCGCAAAGAAATACAACTAACGGCTCACACTAAGGAAATTAACACTAGGGTAGATCTTTCTATGAGTACGCCTAATATAACCTAAGATCTTCTAGAAAAACCTATTTGCTAAGTATCTATATATCCCATCAACATATATATATATATATATATATATATGAGAATAATGGAGGAAAGATGCCATAGTAGGGAATTTCCCCCTATGGTGTCGAAAAAATACACCCTCCCTATTTTTTTCCGACGATCGGCACCCACCATCTTCATCGTTATCATCTAAGATGTGGGTACACCAAATTTCATGTGATTCTATAACTTTTTCACCATTGATTTAGCTATGTAAAAAGTTCTATTGTCGGTAAACCATTAATTTTGAACCCACTAAATCAACGGTGAAAAAGTTGTAGAATCACATGAAATTTGGTGTACCCACATCTTAGATGATAATGATGAAGATGGTGGGTGACGATCGTCGGAAAAATGAAGGAAGGTGTATTTTTTCGACGCCATAGGAGGAAATTCCCTTCTATGGCCTCTTTCCTCCATTATTCTCTCTCTCTCTATATATATATATATAACAATATCCTATTCTACGATTGCGGGGGTGTTATACACCATCCATCCGACTTTACCCGTAAATATATATCTACTCACCTTCGATCCTTGCTTGCTGAAAATGATGAGTCCATGCTCTCCCTTGTCATCCTAAAGTCCACGTGAAAGTTCCTACATATATAATCACATCGTATCGCATCAAAATCCTTTTCGAAAACCGACACGACACGCGAAGTACTCATAGGTTAAAACCTATAGCCTACGTAAGCAAAACAACGAAATAACCCTCGTCGTTGACGTACAAACGTCCAACGATCAAATCCAAATTCAAATACCAAAAACCAAGTTTTAGAAATCGGAAAAACATTGCCAAAACCCACTCAATATGCTCCCAGATTATTGCTCAGGTATACTGGGACAAAACTAGCAATACAGGGGCTAGTTTATAAGGTGTGTGAGCTACAGACCAAACCCCTACACCATGGCCTAAAAACTGGCCGGCGAGATAATGCTACAGGACCGGTGTCGCCGGCCCAACCAAAGAATTGGTGTCTCGTCCAACGGTGGTGTCTTCTAGGGTTCTAATTAGATCAATATAGTTGTTTGATTTTCTTACAAGGATCCTAAGTTGCACCAGATTCCATTAATCCTCAAAAATCAAAGAAATCGACAGCTCAATACTTGGGGTTTTTATAATCAGTTGGTCCAGGATTCATACGCTAGAAGGGGTGTAGACTATCTAATCCTCAAACACACCACCACAACTCATAATCTCCCTTAAACCTTATCTTGAAAATTTCCGAGATTACTAAACCTCAATTTATCAACTCTAAACTACTATAGGAGTTCAAGAAACTCAAATTCTAAATTAAGGGTGTAGAAATTACCACATTTGGCAACTCAAGAAAATTCTTGGGTTGCCCAATGTCTTCAAAACCTTAACTTGATTGATCCATCATGCTTGTAGTGAACTTGTGCACCATTTTTGTGAAGGGGGCATGGTGGTTTGATGTGTTTTTCATGGTGTTTGTAGGTAGTAGTAAGGTGTAGGGTTGAAGGAGAAGGAGGAGGAGAAGAAGAATAAATGAAGTGAGGAAAGAATGAGCCAGGTTTGAAAAGAACCTCTCTCTCTCTCCCTAGCCCATACCTCTTTGTCCCCCACATAAAAATATCTTCTCATTTTCTTTTTCTTTTCAAGTTAAACCAAAACCATTTAAAAAAAAAAAGAAATGAAGCCATGGTTCATATAATTGTGAGCAAGGTTTGCAACATGTTTTGTTGCATACCATGTACACAACAAAGATTAATGCATAATTAGTGAAATATTAATCAAGCTTAGCACTAAACTTGCATACAATAATCGTATAATAATTTATAGAACGTCCAAATCGCATAAATTCTTTTAAAATCATTAATTTATATTAATTTTCCAATTATTTTCCAAACTACCGGTATATAGTTATACCACATCATTAAAACCAATTCTCATACTTTAATAATATTCATGAAATTTATTATTTTATTTATTTAAATTCCAAAAATAATGTTTTATTTTTCTGAAATGTTATAGAGAGAGGAGTTGAAGAAGAAAGAAGAAAAAAGAATGGGAGAAAGAAAGATCTAGAGAGAGATGGCAATTTCAAACCATGGCTCACTTTTGACCTTCATTTATTGCACCAAGCTCATATTTCCTATTTGAAAGTCGACCCAAGTACCACCATAAGGTTCCAAGTGGTATCAAGCATGCCAAATTCAAATTTTTAATGGTGCTAAGCTAGATTATACAAGATATTTGTTAGAATATTAGGGTTTGCTATAAAACCATTGATTGGCACGCTTGTTAGGATTAGATAGGATTGTGTAAGTTAAGAAAATCCATACTCAATCCTTTGAGCAGAGCTCGACCACTAAAGCTAGAGCAATCGGCAAAACGCGGATTAGAGTGCTTAAGCACGGTATTTGTGAAATCAGACTTATTGACCCTTGTCCGTTCGTTCTTGTCGCTTGCATTCGCTTCCGGCCAATCCGAACGCAACCGGTCACGGTTAGGAATCACCGATACCTTGGTAGGGTAGGGTGTCTAACGGAGCGCTTGCGTAAGGTTTGGACGGTGTTTAATGGAAAGGATCGGGAAAAGGAAATGAGAAGGGAAATCTTAACTTACAATATCATTCTCTTTCCTAACAACATCAATATTCACAACCATCCAAACAACAAAGTAAAAGAGCAAAGAAAAGAGAAGACAACCATGCAAGAAAGTAAAGGGCATGGTAATAAAATGCAAGTAAGTAAATGGCATGAATAAAATTGCAAGTAATTAAAGCAAGTATGTAAAAGAGAAGAAATACTAAGAACCCAAGAACATATTACAAACCATGGGTTCAATAGCCTAAACTTAAACTTGCAAGCTCAATGAAGAGGTTGCAAGATCAAGAGAAAGACAAGAACCCAAGGCAAAATGAAGGCAAGAAGAAAGCTTTATTGATTCCAAATAATGATACAAACCCTTGATTTCAATAATCAAAACTTAAATTTGCAAGCTCAATGAAGAGGTTGTAAGATCAAGAGAAGGTAAAGAACTCAAGGGGGACTAGCTATGTACAAGAACAAAAGAAAACAAAAAAGAGTTGTGAATGAAATCTTGGACAAACCTTGGACAAAGAATGACCCCCACTCCCTTGCTCACTGGTATGCTTTTATAGGCACAAAAGAAAAATAAACAAGCAATAAAAATACGATGATGTGGCAGCAAGGGAGAGACCACAGAAAACTGGGTCTCTTTGGGGCAAGAGGGGCCGGCCAGCTCTGCCAAAGTAGGAATGTGTCGGTCCAAATCCGACCTAGTTGGCTCGTTTTGGTTGTGTGGACTTTTGTGCTCTCCAATATTACTCTGGTTCTGCTAGATTTCTCAATAGAGGCCTGTGATGCACTCAAGGATTTGGAGGGAAACTTGTAGCTATACATCACATTACATCTTTATGCATTTATCACTCTTGTCCCCCCATGTGCCCAATTCATCATATCATGTGTGCCATGGGCAGCCCCACCATGGTCCTAGTGCCAAAGAGCATGTGCACACTTGCATTGTGTTGGACCAATATTGTGTGCACACATTTTATTTGCAAAAACTCTTTGGATATCGGTCGGTTTTCAGTTCCAGTTGCAGTGTTAGCTCACAAACGATATATCCGTGATTTTAAGTGTATTTCCAGTATTTTGTCATGGATACCTGTAATCTGTAATTACTGAGAAGACACTGGTTAATAGTACCGATATATAACAAAACAGATAATGAATGAGTGGTATTGAAATGCAGTTTTCTATAATAAACAAATACCCCAAACTTATCATTTGCTCGTCCCGAGCAAAACAAAATCCTAGCCTCACTTTTGCAGGGAACGCGATTGCACTGAGCACGTGCAACAAGCCGTTAAACCTCTACGTGTCCCTAGTAGGAGGAGTGTTGTCTTCTGAAGGTTTTCAGCGGATACTACCCAAAAAATCCCGTCAAGATAGTTCCATAAGTTAACGTCGATTCTACTCCTACAGCTTAGTATCAAGGTTAGAAATTATATCTTCCTAAGTTAGAAATATTCAACCCTTATGTTTTATGCCTCTACTTATTGAACCCCAGATCCTATACGTTTTACAGTTTAGAAAGATCTCGGAATTTCTTGAGTTTTCCTTCTAAAGTGCGGTCTCCAATCAGAGATTTTTATCAACTTTACAAAAAACACAAGTCTTATCCTTTATTCCCATCTTTCCTCCAAACATTGATTGTATACCCCTACGTGTGTGTAAAATTTCACCTTACACTTAAGAATTCATTTCAAGCTATAGTACCCTTGCTCTAATACCTAATACTACTTCTTTTCGTTAATGATGGACAATTTTGCTCACACACCTTTCATGCGACCATTAATGCTTCTTGAGGCATGTTCGTATCAGATTTTTGCATTTTCATACCGCCCAATTTTTATCACATTGCATACCGGTAGGTACTCTTGAGCCGTGTTTGCTAGTCAATTGCAGGATACAGGTTCTCGGTTCTAAACGGTGAAATTCATGGAAAAACACGACAAAACCCGGGTTCCTGCCAACCACAGATAAAACACGGATCTCCGCTCTTTATCCGTCTGTTGCCACACACCAGTTTAAGAGACAAAATGTCAAATCAATGTCGTTTTCATGCACAAGGCTCAATGGCAGCACAAGATCCAAGAAATCTACACGGAGCTCGAGAAAATCATGACAAAAAGATACACATCAAATCACCTTTTGCTCAACAGAAATTCTGGAAAAATCGTGAAGAAAATTTGAGAAAAATCATATGCCAGAATAAAGTACATGAAAAACCAGGGAAGCCTAAAAAAGCAGACAGCCCAACTCCTTCATACGGCCGCGGAACCGCGGCCAAAGGGGGGTCTAGGCCGCGGTTCCGCGGCTATATAGGCGCCGCATGTGCAGAGTTTTTGGGGGCAGAATGGTCATTCCATGTTAGTTCTGATTGTTGCCCTAGGTTTTCATTTTCCAGCCTATAAATAACCCAGAACCTTGTGAAGCCAAGGGTGCATAATCTTGTATTTGTCTAGGTTTAGAATACTTGTTTCTTCTTCCTCTTCTCATCTCTTCTCCATTAAAAATCTTGTAGTGAGCTTTTGTGAGTGAAGAATGATGAATAAAGAAGATCCTTTTACTTATCATGCTTGTCTTGTTCTTTTATAATTGCTTGTAATTTTAATTTGTTAACTTAGTTGTTGTTATTTCTTGTTGTTTCTTTCTTTTCTCTTTTCCTTTATCATTAAAACAACCATGATGCTTACGCTTGATCCTTGCCAAGGTGAGGTCGCAAATAGCTAGTTGTTATCTTCTAATCTCCTTCTTTCTATCTTCCTCTTTTGTTTTGTTTTCTTTTCATTATGATGTGTGAGTAGTTTCATACTTGTTAGGGTAGGATAAGGGAAGTTTGAGTTAGGAGTTGCCCACTTCTTTCGTTGCCCCTCTTAATATCGGTGTTACGGTAATCGGCAACAACGGGGATTAGCACGACTAGGAAGGAACTTGCGAGTATAAGCTAGGCTTTCCAACGCTTAAGTTCTTCCTTTTGGTGCTTGTCCGTCCGTTCTTGGCTCTTAGCCATAACCTCCGGTTAATTCAACCACAACCGGTCTCACTACGGAATCACCGCTATCATGTAGGATAGGGTACCGTAAGGAGCGGATTGTGGTTCAATTAACGGGAGTTGATTTTAAGATGTTGGGCAAGGAAAGAGTGAGAGAGATTTCCTTCTCTCAAACTTCCCTTATCCTACCCTAACAAGTATGAAACTACTCACACATCATAATGAAAAGAAAACAAAACAAAAGAGGAAGATAGAAAGAAGGAGATTAGAAGATAACAACTAGTTATTTGCGACCTCACCTTGGCAAGGATCAAGCGTAAGCATCATGGTTGTTTTAATGATAAAGGAAAAGAGAAAAGAAAGAAACAACAAGAAATAACAACAACTAAGTTAACAAATTAAAATTACAAGCAATTATAAAAGAACAAGACAAGCATGATAAGTAAAAGGATCTTCTTTATTCATCATTCTTCACTCACAAAAGCTCACTACAAGATTTTTAATGGAGAAGAGATGAGAAGAGGAAGAAGAAACAAGTATTCTAAACCTAGACAAATACAAGATTATGCACCCTTAGCTTCACAAGGTTCTGGGCTATTTATAGGCTGGAAAATGAAAACCTAGGGCAACAATCAGAACTAACATGGAATGACCATTCTGCCCCCAAAAACTCTGCACATGCGGCGCTTATATGGCCGCGGAACCGCGGCCTAGACCCCCCTTTGGCCGCGGTTCCGCGGCCGTATGAAGGAGTTGGGCTGTCTGCTTTTTTGGGCTTCCCTGGTTTTTCATGTACTTTATTCTGGCATATGATTTTTCTCAGATTTTCTTCACGATTTTTCCAGAATTTCTGTTGAGCAAAAGGTGATTTGATGTGTATCTTTTTGTCATGATTTCCTCGAGCTCCGTGTAGATTTCTTGGATCTTGTGCTGCCATTGAGCCTTGTGCATGAAAACGACATTGATTTGACATTTTTTCTCTTAAACTGGTGTGTGGCAACAGACGGATAAAGAGCGGAGATCCGTGTTTTATCTGTGGTTGGCAGGAACCCGGGTTTTGTCGTGTTTTTCCATGAATTTCACCGTTTAGAACCGAGAACCTGTATCCTGCAATTGACTAGCAAACACGGCTCAAGAGTACCTACCGATATGCAATGTGATAAAAATTGGGCGGTATGAAAATGCAAAAATCTGATACGAACAAATACCCCCAAACTTATCATTTGCTCATCCCGAGCAAAGCCAATTTATTCACAAAAAAATTTCCTAACCTCACTTTCGCAGGGAACACGATTGCACTGAGCATGTGCAACAAGCCGTTAAACCTCTAGGTGTCCCTAGTAGGAGGAGTGTTGTCTCCTGAGGGTTTTCAGCGGATACTACCCACAAAATCCGGTCAAGTTGGTTTTGTAAAATAACTAAGACTCAAACCCTAAAGTTTTGTTTCAGAAAATAACAATTCTATTATCCTAAGTCTAGACTATCGAACCTTTATTTTTCACACCTCGCTTCTTATTTAACTACAGATTTTATATGTCTTTACGTGCAGTGAAAATAGTGTCGTTAAGTTCCAGAAAGGTCGAATAAAGTCCTCATGTCACACAATAAAGCCCGGATAAGAATTTTGAAAGGATCACATAAGTTTTATAAAGAGTTAAGCATTTTCCAAGTTTCGTTTTCCAGTAAGGTTTCAACTTCAGAATTTCTATCTTTCTTAACAGGAAACTAGGTCTTATTTTTCACTCCACCTTTTTCTTGTTTTCATTTCATACACACCTCTGTGAACGTGCAATAGTCTTTATCATAGAATAAAACCTTCATATCTCCGCTAAAATTTTTATAAAAGCCTGTCTTTTATCAAGATTATTCTCACACAAAGAACCGTTATGAATTTTAACTCGGAGAGAACACTTGCTTGACTTTGTTTTAATCTGGACTTTCTAGGCTTCTTAGCGAGCTTTGGGCCAATGCACCCAAACCAGTTGGTTTTAGGGCATTAGGTGTAGAAACACCCCAGCGGACTTAATTACTCAAGTTACCTAGGTCCAAAAACAAAAGACAGTTTGGCGTGAAAATCATGATGATTTAATACGAACGGAGATATAACCAGTAGTTCAATTATTTTTTTGGATAAAAGACGTGTTTAGTGGGTTCGGTGTGTAATCATTCCAATCAAGTTTCAGATGGGTTATTTTTCAGAGTTAGTTCCAATTAAGGCATCAATAACATTCCTTCATATTCACTCACTTCATAAACTATTCTATATTACTTATTTCAGAACAAACCTATTTGATCCTCAGAAAATCATTTATCTATTTAAAAGTTTTTAAACATAAAAGACTTGTCATCTAATTTCCAAAACTCACGATACGTGTAGTGTGATGTAAAGACGTATATCAGCTATAGTTAACTTCAAAGGAGAGTTATTTTTCAGGTTTTCAAAATCTAAACATAAGATTTAGTTATTCTTATTTTATCAAACAAAACCGTCGAAATGTTGAATCAGAGTCCTCCCACTAGCTAACTTGACAGAAAAGTTTTTATGTTTTTAGAAAATTTTCAGATTTTTATGGATTTTATGGATTTTAATATGCAGATGCAAAATATACATATGAATGCGAAGGTAAGAAATGCGTACCGAGCGTACCCCCAAACTTAAACTGGACAGTGTCCTCACTGTCATTGCATGAAGAGATCACTTGAAGGGTCAAAATTGTCGGTTAGCGATACACAATTTTTTTTTTGTTTTTAAAAGAAAAAGAAAAAGATTGGAAAAGAATATCCACAAATATATACAAAAGGCTTTATACATACCCCCAAACTTATTTCGAACAGTGTCCACTGTTCTTGGTTGGATAACCGAAGTTTGGTGGTAGGCAGAGGAAGATCATGCAGGGTAAACCGGCTCCTGTAAGAACAGGAGCTCCTCTGTTGGTTCGGCGCTAAGGTACGGTTTGAGTCGGTGTCCGTTCGCTTTGAAAAATGAACCGTCCTTTGGATTTTCCAAATCCACAGCGCCCTGCGGATATACATTCCTCACAAAATACGGCCCTTTCCAGCGAGATCTGAGCTTTCCTGGATGGAAGTGAAGTCGGGTGTCGTAAAGCAGTACCTGCTGACCAGGTACGAAGGTTTTGCGTAAAAGGTGTTTATCGTGAAACACCTTCGTTCGGTTCTTAACGACAACCGCGTTATCGTAAGCCTCATCCCTAAGCTCGCTTAGTTCGTTCAGTTGCAGCTTCCGATGGCTGCCCGCATCTTCGAGAGACAGATTCAGCTCCTTTATCGCCCAAAATGCGCGATGCTCTATTTCGACAGGTAGATGGCAGGCTTTTCCGTACACAAGCCGATAGGGAGACATGCCAAGGTCGGTCTTATAAGCGGTTCGAAAGGCCCAAAGGGCATCAGTGAGTTTCAGCGACCAATCCTTACGGTTCTTAGAAACCGTCTTCTCCAGTATCTACTTGATTTGCCGATTTGAAATCTCGGTCTGCCCGCAGGTTTGGGGGTGGTAGGGCGTGGATAGCTTATGATTAATGGAGTATTTCCGCATCAAGGCCTCGAAAGTTTTGTTGCAGAAATGACTTCCATTGTCGCTAATGATCGCTCGGGGGTGCCCAAACCGGGAGAAAATGTTTTCTTTAAGGAACCTAACGACAACCTTGTTGTCGTTAGTCCGGCTGGGCATAGCCTCGACCCATTTAGAGACGTAATCAACAACGAGAAGAATGTACAAGTTCCCAAAAGAGCTGGGAAACGACCCCATGAAATCTATCCCCGAAACATCGAAAATCTCCACAACCAAGATCGGTTGGAGCGGCATCTCGTTCCTCCGGGATATCCGGCCCATGTGTTGGCACCGGGAGCAAGTCTTGCAATAGTCATGAGCGTCTTTGAAGAGTTGTGGCCAGTAGAAACCACATTGCAAGATCTTCTCGGCTGTCTTTCTGGGGCCAAAATGCCCGCCACACGCTTGATCGTGGCAAAATGAAAGCACACTCTTGAATTCCTCGTCAGGGACACACCGACGAATAATCTGGTCGGGACAGTACTTGAACAGATAGGGTTCGTCCCAGTAAAAGTATTTTACTTGGGATAAGAAGAGAAGTCCTTCCTGACTTGACCACTCAGTCGGTAGTAATCCCGTGGCCAAATAGTTCACAATATCTGCGAACCAGGGTTCGCAAGATACTGTCAAGAGCTGTTCATCCGGGGAAACGTCGTTGATCGGAATTGGAAGCGAAGGCGAAGAAGGAAGTCATGAGAGATGGTCGGCAACTACGTTTTCATATCCTCGTTTGTCCTTAATGACAAGGTCAAACTCTTGAAGCAAGAGGATCCAACGTATTAACCGAGATTTTGCATCTTTCTTCGCAAAAAGATGGCACAGAGCAGAATGGTCGGTGTAGATTATGACTGGAGGGACGATGAGGTAGGGCCTGAACTTTTCTAAAGAAAATACAACAGCCAAGAATTCCTTCTCAGTTGTTGTATAATTGAGTTGGGCGTCGTTCAGGGTTCGGCTCGCATAATAGATTACGTGCGGCATCTTGTTGATGTGTTGTCCAAGGACAGCACCAATGGCAAAATCGGATGCATCGCACATAATCTCAAATGGGTGCGTCCAGTCAGGTGAAGAAAGAACGGGAGCAGATGTGAGTGATCGTTTTAGTGACTCGAATGCAGTCACACAGCTCGAGTTGAAGTCGAATGGCATTTCCTTGGCCAGCAAAAGAGTCAAGGGCCTAGCAATCTTGCTAAAGTCCTTGATGAACCGTCTATAGAAACCGGCATGGCCAAGGAAGGCTCGGATATCTCTGACGCATCGGGGAGGAGGTAGATTGGAAATGACCTCAATCTTTGCTTTGTCAACCTCTATGCCATTTTGCGAGATGATATGTCCTAAGACAATACCTTCGCGCACCATGAAGTGGCACTTCTCCCAGTTCAAAGTGAGATTCTTGTCCTTACATCGGGTAAGGACATGCAGCAAACACTCGTTGAAGGAATCGCGGAAGATGGAGAAATCATCCATGAAAATCTCCAGAAATTTTTCCATCATGTCTGAGAAAATTCCCATCATACACCGCTGGAAGGTAGCGGGCGCATTGCATAACCCAAAGGGCATGCGACGATATGCAAACGTGCCGAAAGGACAAGTGAATGTGGTCTTGTCCTGGTCTTTCTCGGCAATGGGAATCTGATTATAGCCGGAGTAGCCATCAAGAAAGCAGTAGTACTCGTGTCCGGCCAATCGTTCAAGCATCTGGTCAATGAAAGGTAGCGGAAAGTGGTCTTTCCGCGTTGCGGCGTTGAGTTTTCTGTAATCAATGCATACTCACCACCCAGTTTGGGTGCGAGTAGGGATTAACTCGTTCGCCTCGTTGGTTATGACCGTTATACCTGATTTCTTGGGGACAACATGGATGGGGCTAACCCACTGGCTATCAGAGATAGGGTAAATGATACCACTATCTAGACATTTTACGATCTCCTTCTTCACAGCCTCTTTCATGACTGGATTGAGACGTCTTTGTGGATCCTGGGCTGGTTTGGCATCATCCATCAGATGAATGTTATGCTCAACGATGAGGGGACTAATCTCCTTGATGTCCGCCATGGACCAGCTAAAAGCCTGCCTATTGCTGTGCAAGACCGCGAGAAGGGCTTTCTCTTGATTCTGGAGCTAGAGAAGCCGAAATGATGACAGGGAGGGTCTCGTTTTCACCTAAGTAAGCATACTTAAGGTGAGACGGCAAATGCTTGAGTTCGAGCGTTGGAGGTGAAATGATGGAAGGCAAGATTGGTGCAGAGGTCTCGAACTCAAAGGACTCCAGCAAAGGTTCAAAACGAGTGTAGGCGACCGAGTTGGATGGTTCAGATAACTCATCCGGAAATTCGAAAGATTCAAACTCGGGTTATGCGCGGCTAAGATCGTTCGTGAACGTGAAACACTCGTAGTCGTTGTCGGGCGCAGAAACAGCAGCAGGTTCGAGGAGGAACGCACTAGTGGCGTCAAGATTATCGTGATCAAACAGAAACTCCTCGAATTCACACTCTTCAGGGGTGATCTCCTGGATCGAGCAGACGTCCAGTATATGAGCATTAGGTTCGGCGGGCTGATTCCCCAACCTAAAAATGTTGAGTTCAATCGTCATGTTTCCAAAAGAGAGGTTCATCGAACCATTGCGACAATTGATCACAGCATTTGAGGTTGCAAGGAATGGGCGACCGAGTATCACCGGAATTTGATTCCGGGGGTTAGCTACAGGCTGTGTGTCTAATACAATGAAGTCAACGGGGAATATGAAGTCCCCGACTTTGATTAACACATCCTCTAGCTCACCCCTAGGATGGGTGATCGATCGGTCGGCCATTTGGAGAGTGCAGTGTGTGGGTTTCAGCTCTCTGACGCCTAATTGCTCGTATACTGAGTATGGAAGCAGGTTAACACTGGCACCAAGATCTAATAGTGCACGGTTGATGTTATTATCCCCAATGGTAATTGAAATCGTAGGACAGCCAGGGTCCTTCCGTTTTTGTGGTAAAGATTGGGTAAGAGCATCACTCACAGCACTAGCCAAGAAAACTTTCTTGGGTACCTGAGACTTCCTCTTTTTCGTGCACAGGTCCTTTAAGATTTTCGCGTAGGACGGGACTTGTTGAACAGCATCTAAAAGAGGAATGTTAATGTTAACCTTCTTGAATAACTCCAGAATCTTCTCCATTTGAGGATTTTGTTTATTAGACCTCAACCGGTTTGGAAATGGAACATTTTTAAAATTGGTTGAGTCTAATGCTGGAGGAGGAGATTGTGGAGTTGGAACGGATCCCAGAACAGGTGTTTTCGTGGAGTGAGAAGTGGGTCCATTCAGAGTAGAAGAAGAAGAAGGAGAGCCTTGTGAAGAACGGAGAATAGGCTCAGAAGACGAAGAAGAAGAAGAAGAAGAAGCAGCGGCCGGGGTGTCATCGTTGATCCGTTTGCCAATGTTGTTTTGCAGCATCCTTCCCGATCTCAGTGTGGTCACGGCACTCACATTATGGTTCTGTTGTTCAAGAGCAACATGTGCATTATGTGGGTGACCGGGATTTGGGAGTGGCTGGGATGGGAGCTTCCCCTTCTCTCGCTCGCTTAAGGCCGCATTCAGCTGTGCAATCTGGGCCTCGATGGTCTTGATGCTTTGCCCGTGAGCGGCAGTGTGTTGCACTAAGGACTGAATGGAAGACTGGATGTTGGCGGTGGACTGAGTCGATTGTTTAACGAAAGCCTCCAGACTTCGTTCGAGCGAGGAAACCTTATCGTTGTTTGACGGAACAAAGTTGTTTGGTGGAAAAGAATTGTTGGGTGCAAAGTTGTTCGTCTGATTTTGGAAAGGTTGGGGTTGGAAGGGCTGCTGAAACTGCTGTTGAGTTTGTTGTTGCGCTTGTTGTTGTTGCGGAGGGGCCCTTTGGAAATTGTTGCCTTGGAATTGATTCTGATTCTGATTCCTGGCGAAATTGGGGTGGTTCCTCCAACCGGGATTGTAGGTGGAAGAGTATGGATCATTCCTCGGTCTTTGCTGGAATGCAGCATTAACCTGATCCTGTCCTTGCGATGGTGGATTGTAAGGACACTCTTCGGTCAAGTGAGAAGGATCGGAACAACAAGCGCAGATGGTGCGAAGGGGGAGAACAGGGGCCGGAGAAGGAGAAGAAAATTTGCTCTCTATTGCTTCAAGCTTTCTTGTTATTGCAGCCATTTCAGCTTTCATCGCAATAGAGACATCAAGTTGGTGAATTCCTACCCTAGACTGACCGGTAGAAGTGGAGGTAGAAGAAGAAGAAGTCGGTCTGGTGCTCTCCCATTGTAGCGTTTGCTCCGCAAGGTCGTCAAAGAACTGCCACGCTTCCTCGTCAGATTTTGATAGGAAGTGGCCCTGACAGATGGTTTCCAACAACTGCTTCGTTGCTGGGTTCAGGCCCTCATATAAGGTTTGGCAAAGTTGCCATTTCTCTATACCGTGGTGAGGCAACTGAACAAGAAGGTCTTTGTACCGGTCAAAGCACTTCCAGAAGGGTTCAGAAGGAAGCTGAGAGAATTGGTTGATTTCATTTCGAATCCTTGCGGTCTTATGATTCGGATAGAATTTTTTTAGAAACGCTTTAACAAACTCGTCCCAGCTGGTTATTGAGTGGGAAGCGGTGCTATACAGCCATTTTTCAGCAAGATCACATAAAGTGAACGGAATGACCCGTAGACCTATAGCATCGTCCGACAGCTGGGTGGTTTTCATCATGGCACAGACGTTTTGAAATTTATTAATGAAGATATAGGCATCTTCAGATTCAAGCCCATGAAATCGTGGAAGAATGTTGATGAAGTGGGGCTTAATTTCAAAGTTGTCCCCATTGGCCGGTGGAAGAGAAAGGCAGGTGGGAAGTGCAGAACAGGTGGGATAAAAACGATCCTGGAGCGCGATTCGCTGCGGCGCTACAACAGGCGGTGGTGGTGGGATATTGGTCTCCGTAGGAGGTGGAGCCAATCCAGGGGTAGTCAAAGAGATGTTCGGATTAAATCCTGACATCACGGAAGAAGAGGTTGGTGAAGGTGAAGGTGAAGATGTATGAACAGAATTCCGGTCAACGTCGGAGTTGGCCGGCAAAGGAAGGGGTGAAAGAGGAGTGGATGGAGTTTCGACGTCGGAGTCGATCGCGTAGTCGGTAGCGACTAACGTAACGCGGACTAGGCGGGCGCTAGTGTCCCGAGTCCAAGCGGACATACACTAAACGAGTTTAGTATAGTCAAAGCGGAGAAGGTGAGGGTAAGAAAACGTCAATGGAGAAAACGATGGGGTGGTGGGTGAAAAATGGGTTTGGCGACAAAGGGCAAGTTTTTATAAAAGTTTTTGATTTTTCTCTTTTTTTTTTAGAAAGATCTTTACAGATATATGTACGGACTTACGGCTTTAAGCAATCACAAATAAGATATGGACAATCTCACCTAGATCTAGGGTTACCTAGGTCAACTAGACCTGCTCCTAACTGTTCCAGAGGGCTAGAAATAGGACCTCAAACCGCCTCTTCTCCGTCTAATGCGGCCAGATAAGTGCCAGGTAAGTGGGAGGTTGTCCAACGCTTTCGCGAAGTTCCTTAATTAAATAACCACTTGCCTTCGTCACACTTTCCTAGGCACCGCAAAAGTCAGATAGGATAAACGGCCGATGCCTGTAACTAGTCCTCTATCCTATTGAGCGCGAAGTCCTTAGGGCCGAGTCTAGTATTTTTTAATTTAACAATGGTCAATGCATATGCTTTTTGTGATTTTTGGGGTCCTGGGAAGGGTGATGAAATCCCCACCCAATCTGAATTGGTTTCAAGCCCCTTAAGTCCGTATTAATGAATGCAAAGCGATAACAAATCAACTGCAAACAATTTTTATTTTTAGCGCGGCGCAAAGAATCCTGCACAAAAACAGTTTATTGGAAGGGGGAAGAGAGTTTGCGCAAAGAATGCTGCAGAAAACACAGTTTATTGGAGTCCAGAGGAGTGGGGATGAGGAGAGTAACTTACCCAGAAAAGTTGGCACAATGAAGGGACCAAACGGCCGCGGTTCCGCGGCTTAAGCTTGCTTATGCCGCGGTTCCGCGGCAGTAAGGTGAGATTGGGACATCATTTTTCTTGGGTTTGCTTCTTTGGGTGTCCTCTTCTGTTTTTAAGACCCTGAATCTGGATTTGCTCACTGGTTCTGTTCCAGAATCTTTCAGTAGACCGTTTTATCCGTCTCGAATCTGTCGCGGTGTAGCCGCGAGATGTGGGTCTATCTTCCCACGTCTTTGGCACTGAACTCGAACTCCGTATTATCCTGCACACTTGCATAAAAACTAATCAAAAATAACAAAATGATATTTTTTTTTACAACGTATATTTTTTTTTTGTTTTTTTGGTTATATTCACAAGTTAACCCGAAATTACACAAAGAAATAAACTACCGTCTCCCCGGCAACGGCGCCATTTGACCGTAACACCGATATTAAGAGGGGCAACGAAAGAAGTGGGCGACTCCTAACTCAAACTAACCTAATCCTAACCCTAACAAGCTCTCTTTACATATCATTTTAACACTTAGATAATCACAAACAAAATCTGGACTTTCGGACTTAACTCGTTAAAACACATAGAAAAAGATTCCCATCTCCCTGCGGACGACCCGTACTCAACCGGCTAGCTACAAGCGAAACCGTCTTGATTGCGGTAATTAACTAAACTTGAACACGCAGAATATCTAACAATCAAGGCACTGATTGCCGATTACTGAATGTGTGAGCTTAAAGCGTAAATAGTAGTTTCCAGGTCTTGACTTTATTTATTTTTCTTTTTCAAGACCGGATATATTTTTTTTCAATGATGCTCTTTTGGTGTTTAGCTTTAAATACCGTTTTTTCTTTCATACTAGGTTTTCAGACAAGAGTATTTCTAGGTATTCTCTACTATCCTAAGTTTCAAGGTGCGTGTATGTGCAGTTTGTAGGGTATATACTTTCTAAGTTCGGACTCAAGAAGAGAAACTATTTTTCAGACTTATCCTTCAGTAAAGCTTCAATACTTTCCCTTCATCTCGACTTAACTTAAGAACTGAACTCAAGATTACTTACTTCTATATAAAAAAAAACCCGTAAGGACGTATAATTACCAAGGTTGAGCAGAAGGAGGGTTATTTTTAGGGTTTCAATTCCTAAGCCTAGAATTTAGTTATTTCTAACGTATTAACTAAATTTTCGGAATAAAAATCTAAGTTACCCTATTAGCTAACTTGACGAAAAAGTTTTTATATTTTCGTAATTTTTTTTGATTTTTATGGGTTTTTTAAAAGTATGCAAATGCAGAATATACAAATGAATGCGAAGGAAGAAAGCTTGCCGAGCACACCCTCAAACTTAAACTTGACAGTGCCTTCACTGTCAGACTACACCAAGAGGGTCAAAATTGTCGGTGCTTCCTAAAAGAAATATATATAAAGCAAACCAAAAATATATATGCACAAAAAGGTTCCCCCCAAACTTAAGTGAAACAGTGTTTCCACTGTTTAAGTGGTGATGTTCAAGATTAGGAGGGAGAGAACAATATCAATCTATACAAGGCCTTACACAGGCCAAAAATGAGCACCAACCATTCAAAAATTCTATCGCGATAATGTGCAGTTTGGTGAAAGAATGCGGAGAGGAAAGAAATGGAGAATACATGAGACCGTATGCGGATAGAAGCGTGATACGGTCTCGGTGGAAGAGAAGAATGGCAGAAGGGAGAAAGAAGTAGAATACAAACTTGAGGGTGGAAATGGAGTGAATAAATTAGTACAATTTGTGATGACCGATGTGTAACAAGCGATTGTACTGATCTATTAGCCCATTGAGAAATGGGGTCAAATCTCTCAAGATTCGTGAGAAAACATAGGTACACCGAACTTGGTAAACCAGACATAGAAAATGAAGGCAATACGTTTTCTTGCAAGGTAGGAATGATGGAAAGGATGGAGGGAAGTGATCGATGAGGGGTATCAGTTAAAGGTTCAGGAGGGTGTACGCAGTCAATGAAAGGGATAGGATGAATTGGAAAATCCGACTCATCAAGCAAAACTGGTTCATCCTCAAAATTCTCCTCAAAGTTAAGCTCATCTATGCATTTATCATCAATATCAAGACGCATATGAAGTTTGGGAAAAACAGTTAATGGCTCGGGATGATGAAATGGAGGGAAAAACTCATCCGAATCAACGAGTTCATCATCCAAAATATCCCCAGCGTCAATATCCTCAATCAAGTGAAAATCAATATTCTAAGACACCTCATCAAAAGCATGGATTTCAATTAATTCAGGTTCTAAGATGGAGGTGTAGAGGTCAAAAGATTTAGTATTAGTTTCACTTGGAATGGACCCTTCACAATCGGGTAAATCAAACACTACAAAGTCGCACAACTCATTAAACATTCTATCTTCAATTGGTAAATCATTTGAGACACTTGATAGACATTCAAAATCGGAGTTGTGGGATTTAATTTGCAATGGGTAGGTTTGATTTGGAAGGGTGTACAGGTCACTCTCTCTACTCAAATTCTCAATCTGTCCTACCGTCTCCTCATACATTGGAAAATGTGGAGCTAGTAAGAAATTAGCTATCGGGTCACTAGGTTGTATGAGGGCGGCCATAGATGCATTCAAATCCAGCATCTGTTGGCATGGCGCTACCCGAAAGTCTTTTAACGACTGTTCCAGACTAGACATGGGTTTTGAAGGGGTTTCAGTAAAAGATTCAACATTGGTTGGATACATGAAACTCTCAAATGACTGTGTAGAAGCAATGTCTAGGGAAGGCGTAAAAGTCGGGTAGGACTGGTAGGAATTGAATGGTTGGATAGGAGTTGGATCAACATTCGGATAAAAAGCTGATTGGAATTGTTGATCAAAAGAAGTTGCATTGGTGAAAGGATTAAAAGATCGGCTACGAGATTGTTCAATACGTTCAGCAATAGACATAAGTCTTGGAGTTACAACAGGACTCTCAAAAGGTGTATCAACGTAAGAAGGTGGGGAAGGTTGGAACGGTTGACACAAAGTGGATTGCGGAGTCCAATTGGTTGTCCTAGAAATTTTAGGCATGGAGGGATCGTTCGAAGTTCGATCAAAGCAAGAACCGTAAGAAGTAATGTCTGGTTGTGGGTACCAAAGTTCGGCAAGAGTTTTTCGAGGTGGGGTACCCATGATATGAAGAGAAAGAAGGGAAGAAGAATGTGAACTTTTTTATTTTTATTTTATTGTTACTTATCAACACAAGAATGAAATATACACACAAAAAGAATTTGGACAAAAAACAATCACGACACAAAAATACCACGCACCTAATCCGTCTAGGGTTCATCTAGGTTAACTAGACCTGCTCAAGAACTTGATTGTCGAAGTAAAATTGTGTCGAGAAACGGGCTCAAGATATACTGATCACGAGGCCAGGTAAGTGTAGAGATAAGGGGAGGTTTTCCTACGCTTTCGCGAAAGTCCTTAATTAAATAACCCTTTCTCTTTTGGCGGTTTCACCGTGAACACTTTCCTAGACACCCCATAAACGATATACCGTTAAGCGGTGTGATTGTTTGTTGTTTTGCACGTATGCGTTTTAAAATGAAAGTTAAGAATACCGCAATCAATAACGGTGTCGCTTGGTAGTTAGCCGGTTGAGTACGGGTCGATCCACAGGGAGAAGGATTCATTTTCTTTATGTTTTAACGAGTTAGGTCCAAAAAAATTGGTGGTTTTGTTTTAAGATCTAAGAATGAGATAAAAGTTGATAAAATGGTTGCTAGGGTTAGGATTATGTTAGTTCTAGATAGGGATCTTCTTGTTTCTATCAATGCCTTAGTTATGAATAAAGGTGTTAGGGTAATCGGCAACAACGGGGATTAGCACGACTGGGAAGAAACTAAGTTTCTTCCTTTTGGTCCTTGTCCGTCTGTTCTTAGCTCTTAGCCTTAACCTCCAGTTAATTCAATCACACCTGGTCTAACTAGGGAATCACCGCTATCATGTAGGATAGGATGTCGTAGTGAGCGGTGTGTGGTTGATTTAAAAAGAGTCCTTTTAATAAAATTATATGGGCAAAGAAAGGAGTGAGAGAGATTTCCATCTCTCAAACCTTCCCTATCCTAACCCTAACAAGTGAAAGATTACTCACTCATTAGGAAGTTAACAATGAAATTCATTTTTATTTATAATTTTTATATTAGAAAACTAAATTGCAGATATTAAAAGAACAGAAAAAATTGCAAGAATTAAATTCAGATAATAAAAGAATGCGAGATAAAAATAAAAACTCTTACTTTATTGATGACCTCAAGAACGCATTACAATTGAATTTAGATCTAGAAAAAAGGCAAAGAGAGGCATCCTAAGAAAGGCACCCTTTATTTGGCTTTGATCCCTCCTATTTATAGATGGGAAAAACCCTAGGTTTACATTCTGATCCATACATGGAATTACAAAACAACCCCAAAGACCGAGTCAAATCACCGACACCCCACCGACACGTACATTGCACGGCCGCGGAATCGCGGCAGAATAGCCTGTTTGGCCGTAGATCCACGGCCATTTGCTGGGCTCATGGGCCCAATTCTTTAGGGTTTCTTCAAGTTGCTTTTATCTTCCGTTTTCTTCACTTGGTCACTCAGAATCTCTTCAATTCTCTTCCAGATATTCAACAGTGGACTTTTTACCGTGACCTTCACGTTGAAGTCTTGAATCTTGTGCTGCCCTTGAACTTTGTGCATTGAACTGTCTAATGATTTTCAGTTGTTCCTTGAAATGGTGGGCGGCATCATAGGGATTTATCTATTGTTGCTCGTAGTCTCACATTTGTAGCGTATTTTCATTAATTTCACTGTAATGATCTAAGAACCTGTAACCTGCAACTATTTAGCAGACATGGATCTAAAGCACCTATTTATTTGTAATATGATTAAGAATGGGCGATATAATAATGCAAAATTCCGATATGAACAAATACCCCCAAACTTATCTTTTGCTCGTTCCGAGCAAAGCTATTTTATTCTCAACAAAATCCTAACCTCGCTTTCGCAGGGAATCGCGATTGCACTGAGCTCATGCAACAAGCCGTTAAACCTCTAGGTGTCCCTAGTAGGAGGAGTGTTGTATCCTGAGGGTTTTCAGCGGATACTACACACAAAATCCGATCAATTTTGCCTATTGACTTTCATTCTTCAATTCGGTGTTCCAGTAAGAAATTCTATTATCTTTAACTTAGAAATTATCAACCCATATTTTTCACACTTACTTATCATTTAACTTAAGATCGTATATGTTCTGTAAATTTACGTAGCTTTTAGCATCTTTTGAATTTTCCTTCTAAGGTTCCATCTCAACTTAGGAATTTTTATCATCCCCACTGAAGGTATAAACCCTATCTTTCATTCTTATCTGTCATCAAAACCCCAATCATATACCCCTACGTGTGTGTATGTATCACCCCTACACTTGGAAATTCAATTCAAGCTATTATACTCTTGTCCATCGTCCAAAGTACTTTTAGTTGGTGAATTTTAGATGAAATTTCTCACGCATCATTCATGCGACCGTTAATACTTCATGAGGTACTAACGACCGATTACAAAATGTGTTCGCGCATTTAAGCGTAATTCCTCGTCTTGCAATACCTGAGGCTTTAGCAGTGACTCCGAAACCAGTTGGTCTAAGGCACTAGGTGATAAAGCACCCTCGCTATATATTTTTTTATTTTACACAGCCTTAAGTAATTACAAAACCAGTGTTCATTTTTTTATATCTCTTTATTCACACTTATACTTTTATTTAATTTTTTTCTCATACTAAGGATTTAGGCAAGAGAAATTCAAGGTATCCTCTACTATCCTAAGTTTCAAGGTGCATGTATGTGCGAGTTTTAGGGTATATATTCTCAGAATTTAGACTAAAGGTTCGGAATTATTTTTCATACTTACACTTCAATAAAAATTTCAATACTCTTCCCTTATTTTGACTTGGCCTAAGAATTGAACTAAAAATTTGTCTATTTCTAAATAAACTACAAGGACATATATTTTCTACGGTTAAACTTTAAGAAAGGTTATTTTTAGGGTTTTTAATTTACAAAGTTTAGGATCTAGTTTTTCCTAACTATTCAACCGTCATATTAAACTTAAGTTAAATATGGCCAAAATTTAACTTTTCAATTTTTATAATTTTTTAAAAAAATTTCAATTTTTATGGGTTTTAAAATAAATATGCAAATGCAAAAATATACATATGAATACGAAGGAAGAAAGCTTACCGAGCACACCCCCAAACTTAAACTTGACAGTACCCTCACTGTCAGGCTACACCAAGAGGGTCAAAATTGTCGGCACTCCCCCCCTTTTTTTAAATTTTTATTTTTATTATTAACAGAAAAAGAAAACAAAATATATATACACAAAAATTTCCCCCCAAACTTAAGTGAAATATTGTTTCCTGTGTTTAAGCGTTAAAGTGCAGAGTTAGGGGGGAACACAGTATCAAGCTATACAAGGCCTTACACAGGCTAAAGGTTAGCACCAACCAATTAAAAAATTTATCATTATAATGGTGTGGTTGGTGAAAAAATGGAGTGTAGAGAAAAGAAATGAGAAACACATGAGACCGTGTTGAGATAAAAGCAATATACGGTCTCGGTGGAGGAGAAGAATGGTGGAAGAGAAAAAGAAATGGTGGTGGTTCGACTTCTTCAGATGGAGGTTGATTAATCACAAAATCCGTGTCGTTTAGGAATGCGAGTTCGTTGGTGAAAATATCTTTGAAACTTCCATCGATGGTCCAATTGAACGTTTCAATGTCAATAAGTGCCACGCCAGAATTCAATACACTTGATTTTTCAAAAATTATGAAGATAGGATAGTCGTAAGGCTTATTTACCTTATCTTCAAAAGAGTCTAAATCAAGTTGTTTTTCTAGAATTATCGAACTCAAAATATCAGATTGTGATTCATTAACACTCGTTATCATTAAAGGAAGATTAGAAGAAGAACCAGAGAAAGAGGGAGAAAGAAGTGGAATACGAACTTGAGGGTGCAAATGGAGTGTATAAATTAGCACAATTTATAATGACCGATGTGTAAAAGCAATTTTGCTAATCTATCAACCCACTGAGAAATGAAGTCAAATCACTCAAGATTAGTGAGAAAACATGGGTACGTTGAACTTGGTAAACCAGACATTGAAAATGAAAGTGTAACGGTTTCTTGCAAAGTCTGAACAAGGATGGAGGGAAGTGATTGAGGAAGGGTATCGGTTACAGATTCAGGAGGGTGTGCACAGTCAATGAAAGGGATAGAATGAATTGGAAAATCCGACTCCCAAGTAAAACTGCTTCATCCTCAATAATTTCCTCAATACACTCCTCAAATTTTAGTTTATCCATGCAATTCTCATCAAAATCAAGACGCATATGAAGTTCGGGAGAAACATTTAATGACTCGGGATGATGGATTGGAGAGAAGAATTCAGTCAAATCTGCGGGTTCATCATCCAAAATATTCCCAGCGTCGATATCCTCAATCAAGTGAAAATCAATTTTTTTAGACACCTCATCAAAAGTATGGATATTTATCAATTCAGGTTCTAGAGTGGAGATGTAGAGGGTAAAAGGATTGGTGATGGTTTCACCCGAAAGGGACCCTTCACAATCTGGCAAATCAAACACTACAAAGTCGCACAACTCATTAAACGTTTTATCTTCAACTGGTGAATCATTTGGAACACTTGATAGACATTCAAAACCAGAATTGTGGGATTCAATTGGGGATGGGTAGGTTTGATTTGGAAGGAGGTACAACTCACTCTCACCACTCAAATTCTTAATCTGTCCAACCGCCTCATCATACATTGGAAAATCTGGAGCTAGTTTGAAACTAGCTACCGGATCACTAGGTTGTATAAGGGCGGCCATGGACGCATTCAAATTCATCATCTGTTGTCTTGACGCTACTATAAAATCTTCCAACGACTGTTCCAGACTAGACATGGGTTGTGACGGGATTTCAGTAAAAGATTCAAAGTTGTTTGGATACGTTAAACTCCCAAATGGCTGTGAAGAAGCAATGTCTAGGGAAGGAGCAAAAGTAGGGCAGGACTGGTAGGAATTGAATGGTTGGACAGGAGTAGGATCAATATTTGGATAAGAAGGTGAATGGAATTGTTGATCCAAAGAATTCGCAGTGGTGAAAGTGTTAGTTATATGTATGCCCTAGAGGCCATTACTGTACATACGATGTATATTGTAATGGATGCTTGGACATATATAGGGAGGACTTTCTTCCTCGACATGATAGTATGCTATCTGGTTGTACTTTATTTTAACATGTACTCTGATTGTCTCTATGTTACATGTTGATAAAGCCCTTAGGATATGTACTCGACTACTGGGACTATGATGAGATCATACTAGTAGGGCCACGGTAGTCGACGAGTACATCCTATAACTGTTCCTAGTCGAGGGTGTATCGAGACAGGGCATCGATACACCAGAGTAGACTAGCGTATACGCATCTTGACCCATATGATGGGCGATGGATGATCCCATATCCATCGGTGTTTGACATCAAGGATGGTGTACGGGTGCTCAGTGGAGACTGGGTATACTGGACGGACTCGCCGAGAACTCCCAGATGGTATTATACCTCACGTCAGATGGCAGTTCTCCGGTGACACTGGTACAGAGTAGTCTGTTGACCCGAGATCGTCATAGAGTCTTGTGTGATTCCCACTGTGCTTTGATTTCCATCATACCACGTCCAAGAGGGCGTGCAAAAAGATTGCTTTTGGGTACAGTCCCGAATCACATGGAGGCAATGAGCGATAGGAGGGGATTCGTCTCTCCCGGTATAGGGAGTTGATGTTGTGCTGTGTTCGATTGGCTATAACCGGAAATCCCTGGCCAGGGTTGCTGAGATTTACTGGTAAGTGTTATCAGTAGTTTCTCGAACTGTTATAGACCTCATATCGACACGACTTATCGAGCTACTGGGGTCTGACGTTTACCACCCCTAGGCGAGATATGCAACATATCAGACGACGAGACCGGAATGTACGGGAGTGTTACTGTTTGGATTCACAGGAGAATGTACAGGCTGGCTTGTTGATCTTCTGAGCGCTCAATACCTGGGAAGCTGTTACGTTTAGCTGAACGCTTGCAGCTTGTGGGTGTTTGATATGATCATCACCTACTGCCGGCGTATTGACGATTCTTTAGAGTCCTACACAGAGGTTTCTTGGCTCAGGCAAAACGGAGTAGGAGCACATATATGATATGTGCGGGACCGAGGATAATGCGGTATGTGATACCGTATTGTATTCTCGCGATATTTGATATCAGCCGGGTCATCGGATCAAATGTTGATTCGATGAATCAGTACGGATATATATTAGTCGGTTATATGCGATATAGCCGGATTGTCGGATCAAGTGTTGATTCGATAATTTAATGTATAATAATATATATGATATATTAAATTACATTAACTAATATTAGCTCACTAAAAGATTCTTTTTCTCACTCGGGTAATACATTGATATATATGCGATATATGTTAAATGTATTATTTATTTTGTTATAATAAATATTGTATATGTGATATATAATATTGTAACATGTTATAATTATTAATGCAACATGTTTAGTGGAGTTTAAACATGATTAGGGTTTGGATTAGGGTTAAGACTTCTAGTTGATTCTAGAAGCTTTTCTTTTGTCATGATAAAGATATTATGATAGATATTTCTTTGTGACTCACCCTTTAACCCAACCCAAACCCTAACCCTAGTAAACTCTTTACAATGGTTACTACAACCATGGTTGCATAAATGATTATGATAACTTTTTATTATTCATCACAAATGATAATTCATTATTATTCTTCATCGTCTTCCTTCTTCTTTCTTCATGGAAAAAGCTTACTAGCTTTTTTCCAAGTGATGAATAAATGTGAGAAAAAGATAAATAAAGAGAGCAAAAATCCTACTTCATCATCCTCATCTTCCCTTGCCCTTTAGATGAGAGTGTTCACTCAATTTTAGTGAGTGTTAGCTTGTGTTAATGAAACTTCAAGGTAGATCATCTTTGTATCGAAGATCGGAAGCAAGACTGCATCTTTCTCTTCGTGGAACCTCTCAAGAGTCCGGAACACGATGATCGCAGCGAAGGGACCTCATCACGGAGCTTAAGAAGTGAAGGACCGGATCTACAAAGGTTGTAATCCCTCTCACTTAGTGTTAAAATGTTTAGCATGTTAGTTTTCGCCTAATCTCCAGTTTAAAGATCCGGCTTCGGGTTGTTCGGCACGGCTATTTTTTAAATCGGGCATGGTTGATGCCTCGTAGACCCTTGTGCGCGTGCATAGCAACCCTACAGTGGTATCATAGCCTAGCTAGAGCCTTAGGCGGTGTGTAGACGACGTTTGAAATCCTAACGAACATCGAAACCCTAACTCAAATTGCTCTCTGGACAATTTTCAAAAATGTGGATTTTTCTATATTAAAAATATGCTGAAAAATCAGCAGGAGTTTTTAAGAATTACTGTGAAATTCGAGCGGCCAATTCGTCTGAAGCGCGGCGGAACCGCGGCACGAGCATGGCTCGTGCGGCGGTTCCGCGGCCAAGTTGTTACATCACCTCTTGAAAATTGCACAGTAATTCCTATATTTTAGTGCTGAATTTTCTGGGAATTTTTAATATTTACTCTAGAGTTGAGTATTTTGGGTTGTATTAGGAGTTCGTAGATTCGATCGGATTGTCAAACTTTGTCTATGTGTTTTTCCGGATATTTTTGGATATGTTAAAAATTTCGACCGGATATAACTACCCACTTTTTCCCTTGTCGGGAAATTTCCAAGTGTTGGATCTTTCCGTGGTTTAATAACATTCTAAGTAGTGCAAGTAACGCGATGGTCCCTCTAGAAGACAACAAACCTTAACTCGATTATGTGACCGTCTTGAACTGCCCTTTGAACCTTCGGGTTTGGGGCAGTACGGCGTGCCACATGTGAGGCGTTGGCTTGACCCTTCTACGGCTGGACCGTTGGTACTGAGGCATGAACTGAATGTTTTTAAACTTATATCATGGGTTGAGCTGTATCGGGAAAACTTGGGTGTTCGATTGTTTGATCGGAAAGTTTAACATTTTCTACTTATCCGGAAAGTGATACAATATTTGGAATTCACAAGTAGTTATGAGATAATTGAATGGATGTTATAAACATAGCACTTTAGTCTCACTTGATCGGTTGCCACGGAATTTTGATGTGATCAAAAGTCCGTCGCAATCACGTAGCGTACGCGGATATTCGCCGGTAAACTTAATAGACAGCCACGCCCCATAGCCCCGACCAAGTGACTGTAGGAGAACCCCGTCGCCGAAAGCATCCGTTCGGGTGCGGTGTTCCGCCTTAGTGCACTTCGTCGACGGTATCGGGGGTGCGGCCGCCTACTAAAGTTTGCGACGAGCATTCGATCAGGATGTCGGGAATCTTGTTGAATTACCCGACTTGATATTGAAAAGTCTTTTCGATAATGAGACTAAAATGCGGGGTTTATAATTGCTAGGCATGCGATGTCTAAGGAATTCATTTAGTTAGGCATGCGATGTCTAAGGAGGTTGCGGATTCCAACTGTTGTAGATTTACACTTTCTTTTCTGTGACCGTAAGCGTAGTATGTGGTGTATCGCCGGCTTCGTTGCTATACATCAACGACAATCGGGATACGCATACTTGCTTACGTTGATGATATGAGATATTATGTGTTGCTGTGATATGTTATATTGGATCGTCACGTTTTGAATAGCCGGGGGTTTTATGTGAGATGAGAGTTTTTCTTTTTCATTCATGTAAAATTCATTTGTATGTAATATTCTTTTATTGGGGCACTTCCAGGTTGCGGAAGATGTAACCATTGTATATTATTTACTTTTCCGCATTAGGTAGACCCAAGGAGGGGAGCACAAGTAACCGGGTTCTAGGGTCTAGTGGGAGACCATCTCGAGGAGTCGAGACCGGGTCTCCTAACCCTAGAGTTGGCAGTGTTACTTGCCGCTCTCGTAGGGGTCTAGGGATGTGGGTTAGGCTATTCATCGCGACCGTGGAATCCGTGTTTTATACTGGCTCGTATTGAAAACACGGACTTCCTAGTATATCCAATATTTCATATATGTTCTGCTGCTGCAATGTTCTGTGATAAGATCATATTACTGCCTGTGACGAATGTTTATATTATATATATGAGATATATGTTATATTGCAGATTTCGTTTCAAAAGAGATGCTTGTAAAGCATAATAAAATGGGACTTCATTAATGAGATTAATGAAATAAAAGAAACATAAGATGTTGTAGAAACTTGTTTAAAAACCGGTAGCTCTAGTTCTTGCTTTGCATAGCGGTGTTCCTTGTAGAACATCCAGCACCTTATTCGATAAGGAAAGGACCGAAATCCCTTCATCGGGAGTGACTCCTTTAGCAATAACAGGTAGATGCTACAAACTCGGTTTGTCTTTTGATTGCTTCTATAGTTCTTGCTTTGCACAGCGGTATATATGATATATCCTGCACCTTATTCGATGAGGAAAGGGCCGACGATCCCTTCACCGGGAGTGACCCCTTTAGCAAAACTAGAAAAGCCTCAAAAACATTCCATTTAAAATCACTCGATTCTACAACGATATCAAGTTCATTACGCTCAGGGTTTTCTGAAAAACCTGCGTAGCCCTCCGTCATTTCAGATAGATATTATTTAGTATTCGTGCTATGTTTGTTGACTTAGTTAAGGCATAGTGTACGGTAACTAAGTAATGTTTATCTGCTAAAACATGAGATGTGATTGGATTAGGGTATTCGTACGGCCTTGATGACTCAGTTAAGGGTCGTACGGGTGGGTTTAATTCAATCGGGAAATGTACGGGTTGAACTTGACTTGCGATTTATGGTTTGTTGACTTAGTTAAGGTCATAGATCGCTAGGGGTAAAATATTATTGGGAATTTCAAGTGTTGAAATTTGCAATGAGATTGCATACCTTCTATGAGATAGTCGGATCCCGATACCCGCTGCGAGTAAGAGTTACTCCTGGGAGAGTTTTATACATTACAATTAGTCAATCAAGTAGGTGTCTAGAAAGGTGTCAACGGGGTTACGCCTCTGGGAAAACGAGGTTTACTTAATTAGGTTCGTGCGAAAGCACGGGGGACCTCCCTCAAAGTACCGACACTGGCCTGGCTGAAAGATTGGTGAACTTATAGCGTGTGATTAATCCCGGCTAGTCTTTCCTTTTAGGGTTTGAAGGAAGATTTGATTAAAACAGTGGGAGACATCCTGATTAGATATATTAGATAACCAATCTAATCTTGTAAGAGCATACGCTGAGTGTTTTCTTCTCTCTCTCCAGGTAGCGACCATATCACGCCTTAATCAAGATAATAAAACGGATGTATTGACCGAACCCGCTTGTTATACTGAGCTGGGGAACGTTGGTCCCGCTCCGACTTATAATTGTTATAAGACAGAGCAGAAAATTGGGGATTACCAGAATTCCCGTGCCGCCCAAACGAAGGAAGTGCATGCTGATGCATCTTCTTCGGGTGTGTTCATTACAGAGAACTGTTTCTCAGTATCCTTTACGTCCTGGGTATGTGATACCGGATCAGGATCCCGTATATGTAATCTGTTACATGGGCTACAGATAGGTATAGAACTGAGAACGGGTGATAAGTTTCATGAGACAGAAAACGGTGCAAGTGTTGCAGCCAAGTCTGTTGGTCACTATCACCCTGTATTTCCAGAATACATTGATTCTGAACGAATGTTATTAGATACCGAACCTGATATACAACATCATATCTTTTTCTTTATTAGTAAAGAAGGATATAATTTTGTATTGTTGGATAATGTTTTGAACATTTTCTATATCAAGAGTTGATCAGTTCAGGCACGTTATCTAAAAGCATTGACGTTCTAAATCAAACTACGGTTCTTAGTATACAGAACACACACGAGAGGAAGAGTTCAGAAATGAACGAATCCTTCTTGAGGTATTGTAGACTAGGTCATATCAATGCGACCCGACTAGCTGAAGTTACATATAGATGCATATTTAAATTAGTTTGAATTTACATCTTGTGAAACTTGCCGGTCATGTCACAAAGATAAGATGACCAAAGCTCTGTTTATTGGAAACAGAGAAAGAGTTACTGAACTCTTGGGATTGATACATATTGATGTATGATGGTCCCCTGTCTACACATGCCAAGATTGGTTCTTTGTACTTCATTACATTCTATGATGATCTCTCAAGATTCAGACATATGTTCCTGTTGAAACACAAGTCCGAAGCTTTTAAGATATTCACAGAATATAAGTTAGAAGTAGAGAACCAAAATACGGGTATAAGTATTATGTCCTTTGATGTGATCAAGGAGGAGAATACTTGAGCACGGAATTCCTGGACTATTCTAAAGGAGAATGAGATTCTCTCTCAGCATTACTCCTCCGTATACACCATAGCACGATGGTATATCGGGGCGGAGCAATAACACCCTATGTGATATGGTGTGCTCTATGATGAGTACTGATTGGTTCGAAAAAGTGTGTTTGTAGTTTAACCGCAATCAATAACGGTGTCGCGTGTAGCTAGACCGAGATGAGTACGGGTCGTCCTCTGGGAAACGTGGAACCTTTTACTTTTACTTTAGATGTGTTGAGAAAGAGAGGAGAGATAAAGAATTTTATAGAATGGTTTCTAGATCTACGTTAAACAAGAATGTAAAATATAGATCTAGATTATTTTAGAGACTTAGATAATATAATAAGAAGGCTTGTAGGGTTCGTTAGGATTTAGTAGTTATGGACGATTAATTAAAAGTTACCCTTTTTATCCATTAATAGATTTAGAACTAGAACGACGGTGATGCATGTAGATTAGGGTTTCTGGAGGGAAAAGAAATCCCACTCTTAACCCTTATCTCGACACGGAACTCCGTTCATATCTAGCCTTTACCAAAATAATCATTAATCTAATCTCTAATCGCGGTCGGAACTAGCAAAGAATTGCTAGCGCGCCCGATTAGGATGTTAATGATTCTTTTGATAAAGTTCCTAAACTTTATAGGACTTAAAAAGGGTTTAGTTATTTTCATCGTCCATTAGCCTACCCTAATCCTACGAACCCTAACAAGCGGAGAATTACTCGCGCATGTTGGGAGAAGAAGATGAAAAGACAGAGAGGGAAAACATAATGTAAAATGCAAAAGAATTAAATAAAATAACTACCTTTATTAATCAACTTGAACAATCTACACTTTATTCCGTAGAAAATGATTACAAACTAGTTGCTTCTCGATCTTTCCTAAGGAGGTGGACGAACAGTTGATGATCAGCCTGGATGCGTGAGCGTCTGGGGCTTCGTGATCTCTTCGGCTTGATGAATTTTCCAAGAGGCTGTCGGTCCCTATTTATAGTGCAAAGCCATAATCATTTGCTTCCATATTAGGTAAAATGTAGAAAAGATTTTCCTCAAAAAACCTCAACTCTCAACTCACTATATCTGCGGCGGATCCGCAGCATAAAGGGGCTATTGCCGCGGATCCGCGGCTTGATGATCACGGCCGTCTATCATTTTTCAGGAGCTGTCTCTATGTGACATTTGGCGATCCTTGGCACCTTTATAATTTGGAAATCTTTTCTCGGTTGCTTCCAGACTTGGTCTCCAAGTTTTGCTTCTTTAATTAGGCAAGTCTTCTTCAACAACTTGATTTGCTTGATTCGAGTCTTGAAAGATTCTGCACAACTTGGAAAAATTCTGCACAACAACTCAAATAATATTTAGTAGACTTTGTTCTAGTAGGATTTGGTCAATAAAATTATTTGCATACATTTTCCTACCAAATTATAATTATAATATATCAACACATGGAAAATAGTATTTTTACACATAAACCCTCATATGTATGATATATTATAATAAAGTTCTTTTTAATATGAAAATGGTAGGAAAAATCTAATAACAAATGTGCAGTTTTATCAACTGAACAAATACCCCCAAACTTATTTTTGATCGTCCCGAGCAAACTAGTTTATTCAAGAGAAGGAGAAAAAGAAAGGAGAAAGCTAAGCACACTTTCGTAGGCAACACGATTGCACTGAGCACGTGCAACAAGCCGTTAAACCTCTAGGTGTCCCTAGTAGGAGGAGTGTTGTCTCCTGAGGGTTTTCAGCGGATTACACCCACAAAATCCTATAATAAAAGAGAGATGGTGAAATTTACATATAAAGATAAGAATCATAAAAGAAAGACTTTGAAAATAAGAGTTTCCAACTACACTAGCTTTTCAGTTGTCATGAGCCCTATCTTAATAGTCATGAAAAGATGTTAGCAATCATATCATCCCTCAATAAAACATCATCTTTATTCTTCATTCCTACCTTTCATCCAAACATCGATCATATAACCCTACGTGTGTGTAAATAACATCCCTACACCCGGAGAATTCAATTCAAGCTATCATACTCTTGTCCATCTGCCTCAGTACTTTTTAATCGATGAATATTTAGTTGAATTTGCTCACACAATTTTCATGCGATCATTAATACTTCTTGAGGTACTAACCGACCGATTACTAATGTGCTTGCTGATTAGGTGATAATATTTTCCTCGTCTTGCACCACCTAAGGCTTAGCAGTGACTCCCAGACCAGTTGGCCTTAGAGCACTAGGTGAGGAGGCACCCTCGCTATATTTTTTTATTGCTGCCTTGGCGATAACAAAACCAGTGTTCATTTTTTTCTTTTCACCATTTTTATATTTTCTTCATATTTTTTTATTTCCTTCATACTTTGGCTTTTAGACAAGAGCATTTCAAGGTATCCTCTACTATCCCGAGTTTCAAGACGTGTGTAGGTGCATATAGTAGGGTATCAACATTCAAATGTTTGGCTTCCAGAATAGAAACTATTTTTCAGACTTATTTTTATCCTCATATTAGTGATTTCCTTCATCTTACTAACCCTTGGGACAACAGCTCATAACTACTTATTACTAGTTTCTTTAAGAAAACTTCTAATTTTCATGGTTTTCTTAAATTATTCCTATCTTTTGGATGTAATTTTTCACTTTCGACTCTTTTGTTATAAAAGAAATTTTTTGAAATTTTTGAAAATGTCGTGTTTATGCAAAGTATGATGCAAATTGATGCGTAAATAAGCACAAACCTCCCCCAAACCTGTTTACAGCAGTTGTAAGGTTCCTAGGCACTCTTGTGAAGGTTCATAAGGCATCAAACATGCCCGGATAAAAATTTAGACGTGCCGAACAACCCAAAGCCGGGATCTTTGCTAGATTATTAGGTTTAAACATGCAAGATGATAACTTTTATCTAAGTGTGAGGGATTACAACCTTTGTAGTCCGCTCCTTCGCTTCACAAGCTCCGAGTAGAAGTCCCTTTGCCGCGATCCACGATCTCCCGGACTCATGAGAGGCTCCACGACTCGAACGATCCATGCTAGCTTGAAGTGTTCCAAATCTCCGATGATCTACGTCGAAGTTGCAAAGACTCAAGCTTTCTCACTTTAAAGAGATGAACACACTAATCTCAAGGGCTAGATGAGATGAGGATGAGAGAGTAGTAATTTTGCTTTCTTTTTAAATCATTTTCTCATATTTATTCATCACATAAAGAAAATCATGTAAGCTTTTTCAAGAGAGAAGAAGATGATAATGGAAAATGATAATGAATTATTCTTTTGTGATGAATAGAAAGAAAAGTATATGATTGATATATAAACCATGGTCAAGGATGAGTGGATAAGAATGTGTAGAGAATAAACTAGAGTTAGGGTTTGGTTGGGTTAAAATGTGTCATCCAAAAATATCTTTACAATGACAAAAGAAAAATGCTTCTAGAAGGTGCATGAAGCATCTAACCCAAATCAAACCCTAACCTCAATTAATCATCCTTAAACATGTTTAACAATTAATCATATCATGTCACAATAATATATATCACATATATATTATATATTTACAACAAAAGAAAATAATACAATTAACATATATCGTATATATATCAATTTATCATCCAATGAGAAAATGAAATAATAAAGCGAGCCAATATTAGATAATGTAATAATATATCATATATATTATTATACATTAAATCATCGAATCAACACTTGATCCGACGATCCGGCTATATCGAATATTACCGACTAATATATCATTTACCGATTCATCGAATCAACACTTGATCCGATGACCCGGTTCATATCTATATATCGCGAGAATATAATACGGTATCCCATATCGCATTATTCTCGGTCCTGCACATATCATATATGTGCCTCTACTCCGTTTCGCCTGAGCCAAGAAACCTCTGTGTAGGACTCTAAAGAATCGTCAATACGCCGGTAGCAGGTGATGATCATATCAAACACCCACAAGCTGCAAGCGGTCAGCTAAACGTAACAGCCACCCAGGTATTGAGCGATCAGAAGATCAACAAGCTAGCCTGTGCGTTCTCCTATGAATCCAATCAGTAACACTCCCGTACAGTCCGGTCTATTCGTCTGATATGTCGCATATCAAGTCTACGGGTGGTATACGTCAGACCCCAGTAACCGATAAGTCATGTCGATGTGTGGCTCATAACGGGTCGAGAAACTACTAGTAACACTTACCAGTAAATCTCTATATCAGCCCTGGCCAGGGACTTCCAGTTATAGCCAATCGAACACAGCACAACATCAACTCCCTATACCGGGAGAGACGAATCCCCTCCTATCGCTCATTGCCTCCATGTGATTCGGGACTGTACCCAAAAGCCACCATTTTGCACGCCCTCTTGGACGTGGTAAGGTGGAAATCAAAGCACAGTGGGAATCACACAAGACTCTATGACGATCTCGGGTCTACAGACTACCCTGTACCAGTGTCACCGGAAAACTTCCATCTGACGTGTGGTATATCACCATCTAGGAGTTCTCGGCGAGTCCGTCCAGTGTACCCAGTCTCCACTGAGCACCCGTACACCATCTCTGATGTCAAACACCGACGGATATGGGATCATCCATCGTCCATCATATGGGTCAAGATGCGTATACGCTAGTCTACTTCTGGTGTATCGATGCCCTGTCTCGATATACCCTCGACTAGGAACAGTTATAGGATGTACTCATCGACTACCGTGGCCCCACTAGTATGATCTCATCATAGTCCCAGTAGTCGAGTACAGATCCTAAGGGCTTTATCAACATGTGAGAGAAAAACAGTAAACCAATACAAGTCAACATGTTAAGATAAAGTGAAACCAAATAGCATACTATCATGACGAGCAAGAAAGTCCTCTCTGTATATATCTAAGCATCCATTATAATATACATCATATGTACAACAATGACCTCTAGGGCATATATATAACTAACAATCTCCCAGTTGCACTAAGGCCAGCTGCTGTAGTATCTCATACCTAGCATCCCGAATAATCTCTCAAACTGTATCTGGGGAATAGCCTTCGTGAATGGATCCGCAGTGTTGTCCTTCGTATCTACTCTCCTGACCTCGATCTCCCGGCGATCAACTATCTCCCTGATCAGGTGATACCGCCTCAGAATATGTCTGGACTTCTGATGGGACCTGGGTTCCTTGGCCAAAGCCACAGCTCCATTGTTATCGCAATACAGAGGTATTGGATGCTCAATGGATGGAACCACACCAAGTTCACTAATGAACTTCTTTATCCAGACAGCCTCTTTGGCAGCGATGTATTCAGCCTCCATCGTCGAGTCTGCAACGGTATCCAGTTTGGAACTCTTCCAATATACCGCCCCTCCATTGAGGGTAAAGACAAAACCCGAATGCGACTTAGAGTCGTCCTTATCACTTTGGAAGCTGGAATCGGTAAAGGACTCCACCTGGAGTTCTCCGTTACCATACACCAAGAACATCTCCTTAGTCCTTCGTAAGTACTTGAGAATGTTCTTCAAAGCTGTCCAGTGACTCTCTCCAGGATCTGCTTGATACCGACTCACTACACTTAGTGAGTATGCGACATCGGGTCTGGTACATAGCATCGCATACATGATAGAGCCTACTGCCGAAGCATAGGGTATCCCTTGCATGCGAGCTCTCTCCAAATCAGTCTTGGGAGACATCTCTTTGGAGAGAGCGAGTCCAGAGATCGTGGGTTGGTTCCCACGCTTGGATTCTTCCATACTAAACCTCTTTAGTATGGTGTCAATGTACCTGGATTGGGACAATCCCAGTATCCGTTCAGATCTATCTCTATAGATCTTGATTCCCAATATGCAGGAGGCATCACCTAGATCTTTCATTGAGAATCTCTGTGATAAGAAGAGCTTGACTGATTGCAGCATAGGAATATCATTTCCTATCAAGAGTATGTCATCCACGTACAATACGAGGAAGAAAACTTTACCCTCTGCTACCTTCTTATAGATACAAGGTTCATCTATATTTTTGATGAAGTCAAACTCTTTGACTACAACATCAAAACAGATGTTCCAACTCCGCGATACTTGCTTTAACCCATAAATGGATTTAAGCAGCTTGCACACCTTTCCGCTGCTCCCACTATCTACGAAGCCCTCTGGCTGAGTCATGTACACGCTCTCTTCTAAATCACCGTTTAGAAAGGCGGTCTTAACATCCATTTGCCAGATTTCGTAGTCATGGTATGCAGCAATGGCAAGTAAGATCCGGATGGACTTAAGCATAGCCACTGGAGAAAAGGTTTCGTCATAATCCACACCTGGTCGTTGACGAAAACCCTTTGCTACAAGTCTAGCTTTGAAAGTCTCAACTTTTCCATCTACACCAAATTTCTTGTTAAAAATCCACTTGCTCCCTATGGGTTTTACCCCTTCAGGAGCATTTTCTAAAATCCATACTTTATTGGTGTACATGGATTCCATCTCAGATCGCATTGCATCCAGCCATTTCACAGAGTCACCACTTGTGATGGCCTGCTCGAAACTAGTCGGTTCATCATCATCCATGATGCAATCCTCGCTTCCACCATCAATGAGAAAACCGTAGTATCTCTCAGGTGGACGAGAAACCCTACTAGATCGGCGGAGAGGCTGGGGTTCGTCGGGTACTACTGAATCCTCTGGTTCCACTAAATCATCTGTCGTAGTTTGTGTCGCTGGAACCTCTTCCAGTTCTACCTCATTGCCATTAATTTCTTTCATAAGAAAACCCTTTTCTAAAAAGGTGGCATGTCGAGAAACAAACACCTTTTGTTCCTCGGAGTGGTAGAAGATATACCCTCGCGAATGTTTGGGATATCCAATAAACATACATAAGACAGATCTTGCCTCGAGCTTGTCCGGATTTTGTCTTTTGACATAGGCTGGACAACCCCATATCTTAATATACATAAGAGATGGTGTCTTCCCTTTCCAAATCTCATATGGAGTGGTAGGCATTGATTTGGTAGGAACCATATTCAATAGATGTATGGCTGTCTCAAGCGCATACCCCCAGAAGGAAATAGGTAACTCAGCCTCGCTCATCATAGAGCGCACCATATCTAATAGGGTGCGATTCCTTCGCTCAGATACACCGTTGTGCTGTGGTGTATAAGGAGGAGTAAGCTGAGAGAGAATCCCATTCTCTTTTAGATAATCTAGGAACTCACTGCTTAAGTATTCACCTCCTCGATCAGATCGAAGGATCTTAATACTTTTGCCCGTTTGGTTCTCTACTTCGTGCTTATATTCTCTGAATTTCTCAAAAGCTTCAGACTTGTGTTTCATCAGAAACACATGTCCGTATCTAGAGAGATCGTCAGTGAATGTAATGAAGTAGGAAGAACCGTTCCTGGCATGCGTAGACATGGGACCGCATACATCACTATGTATTAGTCCTAAGAGTTCAGTAACTCTTTCTCCGTGTCCACTAAACGGAGCTTTGGTCATTTTTACTTTGAGACATGAATGACAAGTATCATAAGATGATAATTCGAACGGATTCAAATAACCATCCTTATGTAACTTAGCCAGTCGTGTCGCATTGATATGACCAAGTCTACAATGCCACAAGTAGGATTCGTTCATATCTGAACTTTTCCTCTTGTGTGTGTTTTGTATATTCAGGACAGTATTCTGATTTAGAATGAATATGCCATTATGTAACGAGCCTGATGCAATCAACTTTTGATCTAGGAATATGTTCATAACATTATCCTTTACTACAAAATTATATCCTTCTTTACTTAATAAAGAAACTGAAATAATGTTGCACATCATGTTCGGTATATAATAGCACTCATTTAGAATCAGTGTATTACGACTTGGTAATACTAGGTGATATTCACCAACTGCTTTGGCTGCAACATTTGCACCGTTCCCTACTTGAACGGAATGATCACCTTTTCCCAGTTCTCTACCTTTACGTAGCCCATGTAACTGTTTACATATGTGGGATCCTGATCCGGTATCTAATACCCAGGACGTAGGGTGAACTGAGAAACAGTTCTCAATAACTAACACACCCGAAGAAGATGCATCAACATGCATGTTCTTTTGGGCGGCGTGAGAATCTAGATATTCTCCTGTTTCCTGTTCAGTCTTATAACTCTTATAAGAAAAAACGGGTCCAACGTTCCCTTGCTCAGTACAATAAATAGGTTTAGTCAATACATCCATATTATTATCTTGATTATGGCCTGACATGGTCGCTACCTGGAGAGAGAGAGAAGAAAACACTTTAGCGTATGCTCTTGCAAGATTAGATTGGTTATTATCTTATCTAATCAGGATGTCTCCCACTGTTTTTATCAAATCTACCTTAAAACCCTAAAAGGTAAGATTAGCCGGGATTAATTACACCCTACAATTTCGTCAATCTTTCAGCCAGATCAGTGTCGGTACTTTGAGGGAGGTTCCCCGTGCTTTCGCACGGACCTAATTAAAGTAAACCTCGTTTTCCCAGAGGCGTAACCCTGTTAACACTTTTCTAGACACCTACTTGAATGACTAATTGTCCTGTGTAAAACTCTCCCAGGAGTAACTCTTACTCGCAGTGGGTATCGGGATCCAACTATCTCATAGAAGGCATGCAATCTCATTGCAAATTTCAACACTTGAAATTCCCGATAATATTTTGCCCCTAGCGTCCCATGACCTTGACGAAGGCCAAACTACTCATAGGGCGCTAGTCAAGTTCAACCCGTTCATTTCTTGATTGAATTAAACCCACCCGTACGACCCTTGACGAAGGCCAAACTACGCCGTACGAATACCCTAATCCAATCGCATCGTATGCTAACAGATAAGTACTAGTTAGCTACCGTACACTATGCCTTGACGAAGGACAAACTACCGTAGCACGAATACTAAGTAGTATTTATCTGAAATGACGGAGGGCTACGCAGGTTTTTAGAAAAACCCTGAGCGTAATGAACTTGATATCGTCATAGAATCATGTGTTTTTGAAAAGGAGTGTTTTTGAGGCTTTTCTTAGTTTCGCTAAAGGGGTCACTCCCGGTGAAGGGATCGTCGGCCCTTTCCTCATCGAATAAGGTGCAGGATATATCATATATACCGCTGTGCAAAGCAAAACTGTAGCTACCCTTTTTATAAAGTTTTGATTCTACAACATCTTTATGTTTCTTTTCTTTTATTAATCTCATTAATAAAAATGCCATCAGCTTATGCTTCCTAAGCATCACAGAAGAAACGAAAGCAGTAATATTTATATATCAGCATATATATATAGTATAAGCATTCGTCTCAGGCAGTAATATGATCTCATCACAGAACATTGCAGCAGAAGAACATATATGAAATATTGGATATACTAGGACGTCCGTGTTTTCAATACGAGCCTGTATAAAACACGGATTCCACGGTCGCGACGAATAGCCAAACCCACATCCTAAGACCCCTACGAGAGCGGCAAGTAACACTGCCAATTCTAGGGTTAGAAGACCCGGTCTCGACTCCTCGAGATGGCCTCCCACTGGACCCTAGAACCCGGTTACTTGTGCTCCCCTCCTTGGGTCTACCTAATGTGGAAAAGTAAATAATATATACTGGTGACATCAACCGCAACCTGGAAGTGCCCCAAATAAAAGAATATTACATTACAAATGAATTTTACATGAATGAAAATAAAAACCCTCATCTCACATAAAAACCCCCGGCTATTCTGAACGCGACGATCCAATACAACATATCACAGCCACACATAATATCTCATATCATCAACGTAAGTAAATATGCGCATCCCAATTGTCGTTGACATATAGCAACGAAACCGGCGATATCACATATTACACTTACGGTCACAGAAAAGAAAGTGTAAAAGTACAATATTTGGAATCCACAATCACTTTAGACATCGTAAATCCGAAATATCACATACTTCGTATTTCATGCCTAACTCAATGAATTCCACATATTGTATCACATTCCAGATAAATAGACAGTATTAAACTTTTCGAACAGATAATCAAACACCCAAAAATTCCCAAAGTGCTCAACTCTTGAGCGGAGTTCAAATGATCCCAGAATATGTCACAGTACCGGTGATCCAGCCGTAGAAGGGTCAAGCCAACGCCTCACATGTGGCACGCCGTACTGCCCTAAACCCGAAGGTTCAAAAGGCAGTTCAAGACGGTCACATAATTGAGTTAAGGTTTGTTGTCTTCTAGAGGGTCCACCTCTTAACTTGTACAATTTTTCCGAAAGATTTAAACCCGATAAAAATTCAACACTTGAAAGTTTTACGTGCCGGGAAAAAGTCGGTTAATGATATCCGTTCAACTAGTTTAACAGTTTCTAAATATCCGAAAAAAAATACGAATTTAAATATTCCGATCGAATCTACTATTACAAAACAAACCCCAGAATTTTCAACACTTGAAACAGATTAAAAATACCCAGAAGCATCAAAAAGCACCTACAGATATTACCATAAAAGACACGTGTCACCAATCCATCATTCCGCCGCGGAACCGCCGCGCAAGCATGCTTGCGCCGCGGTTCCGCCGCCGTTTGGACGAATTGGGGGCCCGGGTTTTATGGTAATTCTTAGAATTCCCTGCTGATTTGTTTACGTATTTTTAATTCAGAAAAAACCCAAATTTTAAAAAATTTCCAGAGAGGGGGTATATCTTGTCGGTTCGGGTTCGATCGGAGTTTTAACTTCGTAAACACATCGCCTAATGCTCTAGCTAGGCTCTGATACCACTGTAAGGTTCCTAGGCACTCTTGTGAAGGTTCATAAGGCATCAAACATGCCCGGATAAAAATTTAGACGTCCCGAACAACCCAAAGCCGGGATCTTTGCTAGATTATTAGGTTTAAACATGCAAGATAATAACTTTTATCTAAGTGTGAGGGATTACAACCTTTGTAGTCCGCTCCTTCGCTTCACAAGCTCCGAGTAGAATTCCCTTTGCCGCGATCCACGATCTCCCGGACTCATGAGAGGCTCCACGACTCGAACGATCCATGCTAGCTTGAAGTGTTCCAAATCTCCGATGATCTACGTCGAAGTTGCAAAGACTCAAGCTTTCTCACTCTAAAGAGATGAACACACTAATCTCATGGGCTATATGAGATGAGGATGAGAGAGCAGTAATTTTGCTTTCTTTTTAAATCATTTTCTCATATTTATTCATCACATAAAGAAAATCAAGTAAGCTTTTTCAAGAGAGAAGAAGATGATAATGGAAAATGATAATGAATTATTCTTTTGTGATGAATAGAAAGAAGAGTATATGATTGATATATAAACCATGGTCAAGGATGAGTGGATAAGAATGTGTAGAGAATAAACTAGAGTTAGGGTTTGGTTGGGTTAAAATGTGTCATCCAAAAATATCTTTACAATGACAAAAGAAAAATGCTTCTAGAAGGTGCATGAAGCATCTAACCCAAATCAAACCCTAACCTCAATTAATCATCCTTAAACATGTTTAACAATTAATCATATCATGTCACAATAATATATATCACATATATATTATATATTTGCAACAAAAGAAAATAATACAATTAACATATATCGCATATATATCAATGTATCATCCAATGAGAAAATGAAATAATAAAGCGAGCCAATATTAGATAATGTAATAATATATCATATATATTATTATACATTAAATCATCGAATCAACACTTGATCCGACAATCCGGCTATATCGAATATTACCAACTAATATATCATTTACCGATTCATCGAATCAACACTTGATCCGATGACCCGGTTCATATCTAAATAACGCGAGAATATAATACGGTATCCCATATCACATTATTGTCGGTCCTGCACATATCACATATGTGCCTCTACTCCGTTTCGCCTGAGCCAAGAAACCTCTGTGTAGGACTCTAAAGAATCGTCAATACGCCGGGTAGCAGGTGATGATCATATCAAACATCCACAAGCTGCAAGCGGTCAGCTAAACGTAACAGCCACCCAGGTATTGAGCGATCAGAAGATCAACAAGCTAGCCTGTGCGTTCTCCTGTGAATCCAATCAGTAACACTCCCGTACAGTCCGGTCTGTTCGTCTGATATGTCGCATATCAAGTCTAGGGGTGGTATACGTCAGACCCCAGTAACCGATAAGTCGTGTCGATGTGTGGCTCATAACGGGTCGAGAAACTACTAGTAACACTTACCAGTAAATCTCTATATCAGCCCTGGCCAGGGACTTCCAGTTATAGGCAATCGAACACAGCACAACATCAACTCCCTATACCGGGAGAGACGAATCCCCTCCTATCGCTCATTGCCTCCATGTGATTCGGGACTGTACCCAAAAGCCACCGTTTTGCACGCCCTCTTGGACATGGTAAGGTGGAAATCAAAGCACAGTGGGAATCACACAAGACTCTATGACGATCTCGGGTCTACAGACTACCCTGTACCAGTGTCACCGGAGAACTGCCATCTGACGTGTGGTAAATCACCATCTGGGAGTTCTCGGCGAGTCCGTCCAGTGTACCCAGTCTCCACTGAGCACCCGTACACCATCTCTGATGTCAAACACCGACGGATATGGGATCATCCATCGCCCATCATATGGGTCAAGATGCGTATACTCTAGTCTACTTCTGGTGTATCGATGCCCTGTCTCGATATACCCTCGACTAGGAACAGTTATAGGATGTACTCATCGACTACCGTGGCCCCACTAGTATGATCTCATCATAGTCCCAGTAGTCGAGTACAGATCCTAAGGGCTTTATCAACATGTGAGAGAAAAACAGTAAACCAATACAAGTCAACATGTTAAGATAAAGTGAAACCAAATAGCATACTATCATGACGAGCAAGAAAGTCCTCTCTGTATATATCTAAGCATCCATTATAATATACATCATATGTACAACAATGGCCTCTAGGGCATATACATAACAAACAGCAGTGTCCTCACTGATGTCATCCGTTAAGCTCAAAAATCTGTAGACTTGGGAGGAAAAAGGGGACAAGAAATAATGCAAGTGAACTCCTGCCCTAAACTTATTTCTTGGCTCACAATTTTGTAAAAATCATTTTCTTTCAAGAGCCAAAATACACCCCCCCCCCCAAACTTGAGTTAAACAATTTTAATCTTTTAAAATCACACGAGGGGATCGAGGTTATTGGTCAATGCCAAGCTTTACAAAGACCGAAGGTCAACACCAACCATTCAAAAATTTTATCGATGAAGCACCAAGGTTGGTGGAAGAACATGTCACCTTTCGACAAGAAGAAGTGGGGAGGTGATAAGAGGTGTAATGGAAAAGAATTGCGTCTCAATTTGGAGAGACGACAAAGTGATAGTAATGATGGCTTACTCGCATTATCATGATTGTCCAAAAGAAGGGGTGGAGGTCCAATTTCTTCATCTTGGAGTTAATTCATCTCAACACCCGTGTCTTGTAAGAATGCGAGTTCATCAGCGAAAATTTCCTCAAAGCTTTCATCGATACCCCGAAGAATAATGTCATCAGAAAAAATGGGGTGATCGTCAGACTCTATAAAAAGTTCCTCATCAGCGTTAGATGTTGACCCGAACAACTCGGTAGAAGAGTGCATGGTTGGGTCAAACAACAACATATGAAAAGAGTCAGTATCATGAGGTTGATCAAATTCGCTGCTGTCGACATCCATTAATTCGATAGAACACACATGAGCATAGGGTTTGGAGGGTTCACTTCCCAACTTGTAAATGTTAAGCTCAATTGACTTCTTTCCAAAGGATAGGGTTATAGAGCCGTTTCTACAATTAATTACTGCGTTGGAAGTGGCCAAAAAGGGTCGACCAAGTATCACCGGGATTTGATTGCGTGAGTTTGCTACAGGTTGTGTATCTATAATGATAAAGTCCACAGGGAATATGAATTCCCCGACTTTGATTAACACATCCTCTAGCTCACCCCTAGGTTGGATGATAGATCGATCGGCCATCTGAAGAGTGCAATGCGCAGGTTTTAACTCTCCGATCCCTAATTGCTCATAAACAGAATACGGAAGCAAGTTTACACTAGCACCTAGATCGAGTAGAGCACGATTGATATTTTTACCCCCAATGGAAATAGAAATTGTAGGACTTCCGGGGTCCTTTCGTTTCTTGGGTAGTTGTTGTGTAAAAGCAGTGCTCACGTTACTCGCAAGGAAAACTTTTTTAGGTACTTGAACTTTTCTCTTCCTAGTGCACAAGTCCTTTAGGATTTTCGCATATGACGGAACTTGTTGAATAGCTTCCCCGGCAACGGCGCCATTTGATTGGTTCGAAAAAGTGTGTTTGTAGTTTAACCGCAATCAATAACGGTGTCGCGTGTAGCTAGACCGAGATGAGTACGGGTCGTCCTCTGGGAAACGTGGAACCTTTTACTTTTACTTTAGATGTGTTGAGAAAGAGAGGAGAGATAAAGAATTTTATAGAATGGTTTCTAGATCTACGTTAAACAAGAATGTAAAATATAGATCTAGATTATTTTAGAGACTTAGATAATATAATAAGAAGGCTTGTAGGGTTCGTTAGGATTTAGTAGTTATGGACGATTAATTAAAAGTTACCATTTTTATCCATTAATAGATTTAGAACTAGAACGACGGTGATGCATGTAGATTAGGGTTTCTGGAGGGAAAAGAAATCCCACTCTTAACCCTTATCTCGACACGGAACTCCGTTCATATCTAGCCTTTACCAAAACAATCATTAATCTAATCTCTAATCGCGGTCGGAACTAGCAAAGAATTGCTAGCGCGCCCGATTAGGATGTTAATGATTCTTTTGATAAAGTTCCTAAACTTTATAGGACTTAAAAAGGGTTTAGTTATTTTCATCGTCCATTAGCCTACCCTAATCCTACGAACCCTAACAAGCGGAGAATTACTCGCGCATGTTGGGAGAAGAAGATGAAAAGACAGAGAGGGAAAACATAATGTAAAATGCAAAAGAATTAAATAAAATAACTACCTTTATTAATCAACTTGAACAATCTACACTTTATTCCGTAGAAAATGATTACAAACTAGTTGCTTCTCGATCTTTCCTAAGGAGGTGGACGAACAGTTGATGATCAGCCTGGATGCGTGAGCGTCTGGGGCTTCGTGATCTCTTCGGCTTGATGAATTTTCCAAGAGGCTCTCGGTCCCTATTTATAGTGCAAAGCCTTAATCATTTGCTTCCATATTAGGTAAAATGTAGAAAAGATTTTCCCCAAAAATCCTCAACTCCCAACTCACTATATCTGCGGCGGATCCGCAGCATAAAGGGGCTATTGCCGCGGATCCGCGGCTTGATGATCACGGCCGTCTATCATTTTTCAGGAGCTATCTCTATGTGACATTTGGCGATCCTTGGCACCTTTATAATTTGGAAATCTTTTCTCGGTTGCTTCCAGACTTGGTCTCCAAGTTTTGCTTCTTTAATTAGGCAAGTCTTCTTCAACAACTTGATTTGCTTGATTCGAGTCTTGAAAGATTCTGCACAACTTGGAAAAATTCTGCACAACAACTCAAATAATATTTAGTAGACTTTGTTCTAGTAGGATTTGGTCAATAAAATTATTTGCATACATTTTCCTACCAAATTATAATTATAATATATCAACACATGGAAAATAGTATTTTTACACATAAACCCTCATATGTATGATATATTATAATAAAGTTCTTTTTAATATGAAAATGGTAGGAAAAATGTAATAACAAATGTGCAGTTTTATCAACTGAACAAGTACTACTGAGTTTCCTATTTCCTTTTGGGAGTTATGCACTTGAGAAGTTGCATACCTATTGAATAGGGTTCAAATCAAATCAGTTGCCTGCCATTTCATATTTGATATGGAAAGGGAAGAGCCCATATCTTAAGTTTGTTAAGATTTGGGTTGTCCGGCCTATGTCTAAAAGCAAAATCCGGACAAGCTTGAGGTAAGGTCTGTTATGTACAACTGGAAAGGTTCCAGCTATACAAAATGCAGCTGATGATTTGGTAGAACCAAAGGATTCAATAATTTCCAACGAACCTCAGCCTCTCCGCCAATCTAATAGGGTTCCTCACCCACCTGAGAGATACTCCAGTTTCTCTATGACAGTGGGAGCGAGGATTACATCATGAGATGATGACTCAACTAGTTTCGAGCAGGCCATTAGGAGTAGGACTCTGTAAGAATGGCTGGATGCTTAGTGATCTGAGATGGAATCCTTATACACCAACAAAGTATGGACTTTGGTTGCTTTATCTGAAGGGTTAAATCCCCATCAGGAGCGAGTATATCTTGAGAAGATTACTTGGTGTACATGGAAAAGTTGAGACTTTCAAACATATGCTTAATTCTATCCAGATCCTACTTGCCACGGCTACATACCATGACTACGATATCTGGCGGTTGGGTGTCATGACTGCTTTTCTAAATGATGATTTAGAAGATAGCGTCTATAAGTACACAGCCAGAGGGCTTCGTAGACAGTGGGAGCAGCGGAAACGTGTGCAAGATGTTTTATATGATAAAACAGGCATCACGGAGTTGGAACATTTGTTTTGATGTGGTAGTCAAAGAGTTTGACTTCATCAAAATGGTAGATGAACCTTGTATATACAAAAAGGTAGTAGAGAGTATGGTGGTGATCCTCGTAGAGTACGTGGATGACATACTCTTGATAGGAAAGGAGTTTCTTATGCTACGCTCGGTCAATCCCCGCTTATCACAATGATTCTCCATATAGGATCGAAGTCGATACCTCCTAAATCCTGGGTTTTGGATCTATGAGATAGATCTAATTGGATGTTAGGATACTCACTAGATGTAGTGAGATGGTATCAATCGATCCTGGGGATAATCACTGGAAAGGTTCCAGGGTGATAAGGACGACTGAATGTCAGTCGCAGGCATTGTCTTTACCCTCAGTGGAGGGATGGTATGTTGGAAGGGTTCCAAGCTAGATACCGTGACTTACTAGACGATTAAAGGCAAGATACATCGTTACCAAGGATACTACCAAAGAGGCAGTCTGGATATATATAAGTTCATGCGATGAACTTCGTTCCTACCATTGTGTGACAATAGAGTTGTTGCTTTAGCCAAGGAACTACCGTCCCATCAGAAATCCAGATATAATTCTTAGGCAGTATCACCTGATCATGGAGATGGTTGATCTCCAGGGAGATCAAGGTTAGGAGAGTAGACACAGAGGACAACGGCGCGGATCCACTCACGAAGGCCTTTTTCCCAATAGAGACTTTTATGGGATGGTTGAGTATGAGATACTTCAACCACAGCTAATTGTTGGGTATGTGATACCACAACAGATGGCCCTAGTGCAAGTGGGAGATTGTTAGTTATATGTACGCCCTAGAGGCCATTACTGTACATACGATGTATATTGTAATGGATACTTGGACATAAATAGGGAGGACTTTCTTGCTCGACATGATAGTATGCTATCTGGTTGTATTTTATCTTAACATGTACTCTGATTGTCTCTATGTTACATGTTGATAAAGCCCTTAGGATATGTACTTGACTACTGGGACTATGATGAGATCATACTAGTGGGGCCACGGTAGTCGACGAGTACATCCTATAACTGTTCCTAGTCGAGGGTGTATCGAGACAGGGCATCGATACACCAGAGTAGACTAGCGTATACGCATCTTGACCCATATGATGGGCGATGGATGATCCCATATCCATCGGTGTTTGACATCAAGGATGGTGTACGGGTGCTCAGTGGAGACTGGGTACACTGGACGGACTCGCCGAGAACTCCCAGATGGTATTATACCTCACGTCAGATGGCAGTTCTCCGGTGACACTGGTACAGAGTAGTCTGTTGACCCGAGATCGTCATAGAGTCTTGTGTGATTCCCACTGTGCTTTGATTTCCATCATACCACGTCCAAGAGGGCGTGCAAAAAGGTGGCTTTTGGGTACAGTCCCGAATCACATGGAGGCAATGAGCGATAGGAGGGGATTCGTCTCTCCCGGTATAGGGAGTTGATGTTGTGCTGTGTTCGATTGGCTATAACCGGAAATCCCTGGCCAGGGTTGCTGAGATTTACTGGTAAGTGTTATCAGTAGTTTCTCGAACTGTTATAGACCTCATATCGACACGACTTATCGAGCTACTGGGGTCTGACGTTTACCACCCCTTGGCGAGATATGCAACATATCAGACGACGAGACCGGACTGTACGGGAGTGTTACTGTTTGGATTCACAGGAGAATGTACAGGCTTGCTTGTTGATCTTCTGAGCGCTCAATACCTTGGAAGCTGTTACGTTTAGCTGACCGCTTGCAGCTTATGGGTGTTTGATATGATCATCACCTACTGCCGGCGTATTGACGATTCTTTAGAGTCATACACAGAGGTTTCTTGGCTCAGGCAAAACGGAGTAGGAGCACATATGTGATATGTGCAGGACCGAGGATAATGCGGTATGTGATACCGTATTGTATTCTCGCGATATTTGATATCAGCCGGGTCATCGGATCAAATGTTGATTCGATGAATCGGTACGGATATATATTAGTCGGTTATATGCGATATAGCCGGATTGTCGGATCAAGTGTTGATTCGATAATTTAATGTATAATAATATATATGATATATTAAATTACATTAACTAATATTAGCTCACTAAAAGATTCTTTTTCTCACTCGGGTAATACATTGATATATATGCGATATATGTTAAATGTATTATTTTATTTTGTAACAATAAATATTGCATATGTGATATATAACATTGTAACATGTTATAATTATTAATGCAATATGTTTAGTGGAGTTTAAACATGATTAGGGTTTGGATTAGGGTTAAGACTTCTAGTTGATTCTAGAAGCTTTTCTTTTGTCATGATAAAGATATTATGGTAGATATTTCTTTGTGACTCACCCTTTAACCCAACCCAAACCCTAACCCTAGTAAACTCTCTACAATGGTTACTACAAGCATGGTTGCATAAATGATTATGATAACTTTTTATTATTCATCACAAATGATAATTCATTATTATTCTTCATCTTCTTCCTTCTTCTTTCTTCATGGAAAAAGCTTACTAGCTTTTTTCCAAGTGATGAATAAATGTGAGAAAAAGATAAATAAAGAGAGCAAAAATCCTACTTCATCATCCTCATCTTCCCTTTCCCTTTAGATGAGAGTGTTCACTCAATTTTAGTGAGTGTTAGCTTGTGTTAATTAAACTTCAAGGTAGATCATCTTTGTATCGAAGATCGGAAGCAAGACTGCATATTTCTCTTCGTGGAACCTCTCGAGAGTCCGGAACACGATGATCGCAGCGAAGGGACCTCAACACGGAGCTTAAGAAGTGAAGGACCGGATCTACAAAGGTTGTAATCCCTCTCACTTAGTGTTAAAATGTTTAGCATGTTAGTTTTCGCCTAATCTCTAGTTTAAAGATCCGGCTTCGGGTTGTTCGGCACGGCTATTTTTTAAATCGGGCATGGTTGATGCCTCGTAGACCCTTGTGTGCGTGCATAGAAACCCTACAGAAAGGATTGAAAGATCGGTTACGAGATTGTTCAATATGCTCAGCAATAAACATGGGTTTCGGAGTTACAATAGGACTCGAAAAAGAAGTATCAACGTAAGAAGGTGGTGAAGGTTGAAATGGTTGATATAAGATGGATTGCGGAGTCCAACTGGATGCTCTAGATGCGTCTATTTGATCTTTCAAAGAGATTTTTAGCATGGAGGGGTCGTTCGAAATTCGACCAAAACAAGAAGCGTAGGAAGTAATGTCTAGTTGTGGGTAGCAAAGTTCGGCAAGAGTTTTGCGAGGTGGGGTACCCATGATGTGATGAGAGAAAGGAGAAGAAAAAGAATGTGATATTTTTTTTATTTTTTTATTTTATTTGAATTTATTTTAATTTTTTTAATTTTATTTTTTTTTTAAAAAATTGTTTGTATTTAGAGTTTTGAAATTTTTGAAAGTGTTTTTTTAGAGAGAGTTTTTGCAAAATTTGTACAGAACTACGGCACAATTTCAAACAACCACAGTTTAAACATGCATAATCAAACCTAGAGCTAGGGTCTCCTAAGTCAACTAGACTGCTCCTAACTGTTCCAAAGTGACAAGTTGTGAGATATCTCTCAAATTGCCTCTTCACCGCCAATTGTGGCCAGGTATGCACAAATGAAGAAAGGAGAGATCCGCTCACGAATCACCGTGAGACGGGCCTTTTAAAATTACCTTTCTCATTTGTCTAGCCTAGGCACCACAAAGTCAGGTTTAAATAAACGACCGATTGCCCACAACCTTCCTCTGTACTAATGAGCGCGACAGTCCTTAATTGGCTGAGTCTAAATATTTTTTAATTAACTCGAGGGTTGATGCATATGCTTTTTGTGATTTTTGGGGTCTTAGGAAGGGTAATGAAATCCCCATCCAATCTGGATTGGTGTTATAGCCCCTTAAAAGTCCGTATTAATTATGCAAAACAGTTAACACACCAAAAACACTTGCAAATTTTTTTTATTCGGCAGCGCAAAGAATCCTGCACAAAAAAATTTTATTGGAGAGGGAGAAAGATTTTGCGCAAAGAACCCTGCAGGAAAAGTTTTCAGTGGAGCTCAGGGTAGGAGAGGGGACAAAAATACTTACAAAATTTTTTGGGGTGCTGACGTCAGCAGTTGACCGCGGTTCCGCGGTCAAACGCTTGAATCCGCCGCGGTTCCGCGGTGGTTAAATTTGTTTGGATCTCCAAAATTTTTCTGTTGTCTGTTGTGATTCTCCTCTGTCTGTTCAGATCTTCTGTTTGTTGATTTGTTCTGGCTTTTTCCAGATCTGAATCAGTCCATTTTCTTTTCCTGCGCAATTCACACAATACCTCTCAAAAAGAACAAGATGAATTTTTTTTAGTTTTTATATTTTCAATTTTTATAATTTTTTTCAATTTCAATTAACCCGAAATTACACAAAGAAAGAGACTACAGTCTCCCCGGCAACGACGCCATTTGATTGAGAGGTGTTTTGCGTGTGCGTTTTAAAATCAAAGTTAAGAATACCGCAATCAATAACGGTGTCGCTTGGTAGCTAGCTGGTTGAGTATGGATCGATCCACAGGGAGAAGGATTCATTTTCTTTATGTTTTAACGAGTTAAGTCCAAAAAAATTGGTGGTTTTGTTTTAAGATCTAAGAATGAAATAAAAGTTGATAAAAAGCTTGCTAGGGTTAGGATTAGATTAGTTCTAGATAGGGATCTTCTCGCTTCTATCAATGCCTTAGTTATGAATAAAGGTGTTAGGGTAATCGGCAACAACGGGGATTACCACGACTGGGAAGAAACAAAGTTTCTTCCTTTTGGTCCTTATCCGTCCGTTCTTGGCTCTTAGCCTTAAGCTCAAGTTAATTCAATCACACCCGGTCTAACTAGGGAATCACCGCTATCACGTATGATAGGGTGTCGTAGTGAGCGGTGTGTGGTTGATTTAAAAAGAGTCCTTTTAATAAAATTATATGGGCGAAGAAAGGAGTGAGAGATTTCCATCTCTCAAACCTTCCCTATCCTAACCCTAACAAATGAAGGATTACTCACTCATTAGGAAGTTAAAAATGAAATTCATTTTTTTTATAATTTTTATATTAGAATACTAAATTGCAGATATTAAAAGAACAGATAAAAATTGCATGAATTAAATTCAGATAATAGAAGAATGCGAGATAAAAATAAAAACTCTTACTTTATTGATGACCTCAAGAACGCATTACAATTGAATTTAGATCTAGAAAAAAGGCAAAGAGAGGCATCCTAATAAAGGCACCCTCGAAGAGGCACCCTTTATTTGGCTTTGAGCCTTCCTATTTATAGATGGGAAAAACCCTAGGTTTACATTCTGATCCATACATGAAATTACAAAACAACCCCAAAGACCGAGTCAAAGCACCGACACCCTACCGACACGAGCATTACACGGCCGCGGAATCGCAGCAGAATAGCCTGTTTGGCCGCGGAACCGCGGCCATTTGGTGGGCTCATGGGCCCAATTCTTTAGGGTTTCTTCAAGTTGCTTTTATCTTCTGTTTTCTTCACTTGGTCTCTCAGAATCTCTTCAATTCTCTTCCAGATATTCAACAGTGGACTTTTTACTGTGACCTTCACGTTGAAGTCTTGAATCTTGTGCTGCCTTTGAACTTTGTGCATTGAACTGTCTAATGATTTTCAGTTGTTCCTTGAAATGGTGGGCGGCATCATACGGATTCATCTATTGTTGGTCGTAGTCTCACATTTGTAGCGTATTTTCATGAATTTCACTGTAATGATTTGAGAACCTGTAACTTGCAACTATTTAGCAGACATGAATCAAAAGCACCTATTTATTTGTAATATGATTAAGAATGGGTGATTTAATAATGCAAAATTCTGATATGAACAAGGTGTTCTAAACACAGTTAACTTTTCCTAATGAGCATGAAGTCCTTAAAGGCTTAAAGTCTAATCTCTTTTAAAATTTGTGCGGGTAAACGTTATGCTCAATTTCATGATTTGTGCGCCACGGAAAAGGTGATGAAATTCTTTACCGTATATTGTGGGGTTTGCTTGCTCTTAAGTCAGTATTAATGGATGCAATGCGCAAATCAATGAAAAAGTTATTCAAAATATCAAACAACCGTTTTTTTATGTTAAGCACGGCACTGCAACAAATACGGGTTAGTCCATTTTTTGGCACTTGAAAGCGAACTTGCAAAGAACCCTGCAAAGATATTATATTGGATGCGTTGGATTTGAGAAGAAGGTGTTAGTAAAGTACGTATCGAAAAATTTTCGGGTTAAGAAACCCCCGTTGAAGTTAAATCCGAATAGCTTGGAATATTCGCTGTGCGGGTCAAACTACCCGGATCTTTGGCACTGTACTTTGCAATCCCCTTAACTTTGACTGTACACTTTGCTCAACAAGATCGCAGTTTGCAACTCCGTAAAAATCTACAAATGTCGGAAAAACCGGATATTAGTGCGGAAAAGCAATATGAATACCCAACTACCTGCACACTAAAATTATAAAAAACAAGCAATAAAATTGGGACAAATATAGAACACTAGAGCACGGGGAAAAAATTGGGAGCAGAATGAGGTGCTTGGGATAGCAAGCTCGGAATTTATAGGGATGTTGCCGGTTCAATTAGGGAATTTGGGTTCCAAACTTCTTCTGCTGCCTCAGTGTTCTACTATTGTCTCAATGTCATTGTTTAATTTTTCTTTTTAGATCCAGAGTGATTGTAGGTCTTAAATCCAGAGAGCAAAAATGTTAGCAAAGTTAGTTTTTGTTTTCGTTTTGAAATTTTGAAATTTTCAGTTTGTTTTTAGAAAAGTGTTAGATGGTATTAACAAGATTAACCCGAAATAACAAGGATAAAAACGTTACCGTCTCCCCGGTAATGGCACCATTTGATTGGCACGCTTTTGGCGTGTCGAGTTTTAAAGTTCTAAAGTTAACCGCAATCAGGATGCTATCGCTTTGCAGCTAGCCGCGATGAGAACGGATCGTCCGCAGGGAGACGGAGCGTTTTAAGTTCTTGTTTTGACGAGTTAATGCGCGTGACGGAAATGTTCGTATCTATCCTATGTGTATTTATGCAAAGTAAACGCTTGTTAGGATTATATAGGATGGTGTAAGTTAAGGAAATCCGTACTCAATCCTTTGAGCCAAGCTCGACCACTAAAACTAGAGCAATCGACAACAACGCGGATTAGGGTTCTTAAGCACGGTATTTATGAAATCCGACTTATTGACCCTTGTTCGTTCGTTCTTGTCGCTTACTTTCGCCTCCGGCCAATCCGAACGCAACCGGTCACGGTTAGTAATCACCGATACCTTGGTAGGGTAGGGTGCCTAACAGAGCACTTATGTAAGGTTTGGGCGGAGTTTAATGGAAAAGATCGGGAAAAGGAAATGAGAAGGGAAATATTAACATACAATATCGTTCTCTTTCCTAACAACATCAATATTCACAACCATCCAAACAACAAAGAAAAAGAGCAAAGAAAAGATACAAAGAAAAGAAAAGACAACCTTGCAAGAAAGTAAAGGGTATGGTAATAAAATGCAAGTAAGTAAATGGCATGAATAAAATTGCAAGTAATTAAAGCAAGTAAGTAAAAGAGAAGAAATACTAAGAACCCAATACAAACCATGGGTTCAATAGCCTAAACTTAAACTTGCAAGCTCAATGAAGATGTTGCAAGATCAAGAGAAGGCTAAGAACCTAAGGCAAAATGAAGGTAAGAAGAATGCTTTATTGATTCCAAATAATGATACAAACCCTTGAGTTCAATAACCAAACCTTAAACTTACAAGCTCAATGAAGAGGTCGCAAGATCAAGAGTAGGCAAAGAACTCAAGGGGAACTAGCTATGTACAAGAACAAAAGAAACAAAAAAGAGTTGTGAATGAAATCTTGGACAAAACTTGGACAAAGAATGACCCCCTCTCCCTTTCTCACTGGTTTGCTTTTATAGGCACAAAAGAAAAATAAACAAGCAATAAAAATACGATGAAGTGGCAGCAAGGGAGAGACCACAGAAAACTGGGGCTCTTGGGGGAAAGGGGGTCGACCAGCTCGGCCAAAGTGGGAATGTGGTCGGTCCAAATATGACCAAGTTGGCTCGTTTTTGTTGTATGGTTTTGTGTGCTCTCCAATATCGCTTTGGTGCTGCTAGATTTCTCAATAGAGGCCTGGGATGCACTCAGGGATTTGGAGTGAAACTTGTAGCTATACATCACATCACATCTTTATGCATTTATCACTCTTGTCGCCCCATATGCCCAATTCATCATATCATGTGTGCCATGGGCAGCCCCACCATGGTCCTAGTGCCAAAGAGCATGTGCACACTTGCATTGTGTTAGACCAATATTGTGTGCACACATTTTATTTGCAAAAACTCTTTGGATATCGGTCGGTTTTCAGTTCCGGTTGCAGTGTCGGCTCACAAACGATATATCAGTGATTTTAAGTGTATTTCCAGTATTTTTTCACAGATACCTCTAATCTGTAATTACTGAGCAGACACTGGTTAATAGTACCGATACATAACAAAACAGATAATGAATGAGTGGTCTTGAAATGCAGTTTTCTGTGGTAAACAACCATCAAGAAGGGAAGGTGGTTATACCAACTTAGATTGAGTCCTTCACTTCACCTGCTCCGTGTAGTAGTCCCGCGACTCCATTAGGCTCCACTTGAGGCTTTGGACGAGCTTCCTCCGATGACCTTCGTGCCGAAGATGATCCACGCGAAGTCCCTCCACCTCAAGGTACCTCTACATTAAAATCTGTAGAGTAGTAAACACGCTATACTCGATCGCTAGTCAAGTGTAAGATGGTGAAGTATGGGATGTTAAAAGCTCACAAGTTTGTGTTCAAGCTTCATGGTTCACATCACATGTGAGGGTTGAAACTTGAACTATAGAAATTGAGTAAGAAGGAGAAGCTAGAGAGCAACCATGGGAGCAACTCAAGAAAATGGCTAAGTGTTGAGAATGAACTAAGAATGAATGGCAACTCCTGATTCCCACTCATTCAAGCATGGAAATTTGCAATATAATATTGCAACCATGCTTGAATAGTGAGTCAAGATGAATAAACTATGAATAAAGCCCATGCTTGTAATCATGCTCTCATTTTCCACCTCTTTTCTATTTTCACAAAATAGATAATCAAGCCATTCTTCCTTATATATATATATGTATCATATATATCACTATATATTATGAAGAATAATTAGTGAGCTAATGATATTGGTTAAGATATAACTATATCACATTATTAAATAAACACTTGATTTAATAATCCAGTTATATCACATATGACCGACTAATATCATATATCTGTATATCACATTATCAAATCAACACTTGATTCAACAATCTGGTTATATCACATATAACCGAACCGATAACAGATAACTGCCAGATTACAATACGGTATCACATACACGTATTTAATCAGGCCCACACACATATCACATATGTGTCCTACTTCATTTCGCTTGAACCAGGAAACTTCTGTGTGGGACTCTAAAGACTTGTCAATACGCCAGCAGTAGGTGATGATCGCATCAGTCGCCTACAAGCCGTTAGCAGTACTAGCTGGACGTAACGGCTGCCCGGGTATTGAGCGATATGAAGATCAACAAGCAAGTTTGTCCATAGTCTCCATAAAGCCTATTAGTAACACTGTCGTACAGTCCGGTCTCTTCGTCTGATATGTAGCATATCATGTCTAGGGGTGGTAAACATCAGACCGCAGTAATGTGATAAGTCATACCGATGTCTGGCCTATAACGGTTTGAGAAACTAGTGATAATACTTATCAGTAAATCTCATAAGCAGCCCTGTCCAGAGACTTCTAGTTATAGCCAATCGAGCATAGCGCAATATCAACCCCCAATACCGGGAGAGACGAAACCCCCCTATCGCTCATTGCCTCCCTGCGACTCGGGACTGTACCCAAAATCCACCTGTTTGCACGTCTCCTTTGAGCGTGGTAGGGAGAAAATCAGATCACAGTGGGAGCCGCACAAGATTCTATGACGATCTTGGGTCTACAGACTAACATGTACCAGTGTCACCAGGGGACTGCTATCTGACGATAGGTATACTACAACATTGGAGTCCTCGGCGAGTCCTGTTCGGTGTACCCATTCTCCAATGAGCACCTGTGTACAATCTTTGATGTCACACACCAATGGTTGTGGGATCAACCATCGCCCTCTAAGAGACAAGAAACGCACACACTAATCTACTCTGGAATATCGATGTCCTAGTCTCGATATTCCCTCGAATAGGAACTGAATAAAGGATGTACTTATGGACCACCCTGGCCCCATTAGTATGATCTCATCATAATCCTGGTAGTCAAGTACATATCCTAAGGGCTTTATCAACATGTAAGAGACAGACAGTATAAATACCAGTCTACATGTTAAGATAAAGGTAACCTGATAGCATACTATCATATCGAGCAAGAAAGTCTTCGATATATATGTCCAAGCATCCACTATATCAACAATAATGGTCTCTAGGGCATACATATTCCTAACAATCTCCCACTTGCATTAGGCCAGTTTTTTTAGTATCTCATACTCAACGTCCCAAAAGTTTCTCGAATAGAATCTGGGGGATGGCCTCGGTGAGTGGATCCGCTGTGTTATCCTCTATGTCAACTCTCCTGACCTCGATCTCTTGGAGATCAACTATCTCCCTGATCAGGTGTGTCACGACCCGAAATATTAGCTCGTGATCAGCACTTAAATCACGCAACGTCTAAAGGCGTAACGTAATTCAAGTAAGCTGAATCCCAGAAATCTAAACTCTTTTTAAGAAAATAAAGGAGGTGAAGTTTTGAAATAAATGTATAATGAAATCAAGTTTTCTTAAATGCATAGAAAAGGAACATGAATAATGCAAGTGAAATTTACTAGTTTGAAAACATGTTTCGTCTTTTGAAAATTTGGGCAGCACCTCCTTTGTATATTTTGATCCAAAACTACAAATACAAGATAATGATAAAGGCATCCCCAAGCGGGAGCTAGCTCTTCGCCAAACGGCGGATCACAATCATGCAAGACAATATAAATAAGTATACGGCGCCCAACGGCGAAGTTTACCACAAAAGATAAATAAATAAGCAAGATGTCAAAACCACAAGTAGCGGAAAAGCCCCTCGCTCTAAGTCTCGCAACCACAATCTCACTAAGTCTCATTACTTATAAAATTTACAATTTTTGATTGATGGAGTTAACTAGATACAATATGAAATGTAGATACAAGAGTGGGTACGATACAAATGTCCTACCTACCAATGCAAAACACCCGAATGATAATATGATATCTAGGATGACCGGGTCTGTATATGTGCCAACACTAATACCAATGTCAATCATCATGTGGATATCATCCAACAATATAATCAATGTATGTATATGGATCTCATCCAACCATAATCAAGGTATGTATGCATGTGGATCTCGTCCAACCATATAATTAAGGTATGTATGCATGTGGATCTCGTCCAACCATATAATCAAGGTATGTATGCATGTGGATCTTGTCCAACCATATAATCAATGTCTGTATGCACATAAATATCATAAAATAGTGTGCATGAAAGTATGGGGATATAAGTCAGCGGTGTCCCTCGCGACACATCAAAATCATGGAACCTGGGTGTCCAACATCGACACCCGAAAACATCATGAAACCCGTATCCAGCATCGACACGTAAATCCTCATATATCGGGCTCCGTCAGTCCGGATCGGCCTATGGACTCCGTTAGTCCGGATCGGCCCATATCATCTCTCGACACCGGTCGGTATCCTCCGGATATCCGCCGAGCCCAAATACTATCTCCAGAAAGTAGTTGTCCCTCTGCCAGGCTCACCGTCTGTATACACAGCATCCCTTTCTTGCCCCGGGGTACCATACCGGGTCCACCATGTACCCACAATCAGCCTCATTCGCCTCCTCGAATCGGGTTTCACATGTCACACGTCTCAGAACTGAGAAAACGCATGGTGGACGCACTGAAATATCATATCAAGAGAAACCGGGTTGTTAAAACAACACATAATCTGTTTTAAAATGTCTATGGTTCTCAAATCCAGAAATCTCATGAAAACAGCATATCTCAATGCGTAAAATAATAGAGCATGATGTATGCGACATATAATAGAAATGTAAGCATATCCGTATGTCATGCAATATGGAACAGTGATATGACATATTAAGGGAAAACAGCTCTTTTAAATGATTCCAGTTTTTAAAATATAACATGTGGTTCCCAATTTCCCAATAAAACCAGTTATCTATATAGGCACAATATGTATATGCGCAAGTATAGAGGTACCAATGTGTATATGCGCCAGTATGGATTTACCAATGTATGTGTGTACCAATATGGATATACAAATGTGTATATGCACAAGTATGGATGTTGTTGGATATAGTGCCTTCAGAGTCAATTATTGGATCCTAGGCACGTGATTGCAATGATTGAGGGAGGACCTATGCCGGTAGGACAGTCTTACTTGAGATGATAGTATGCTATCTGGTTTATCTTTATCATCGTGTACTGCTTTAGGTGACCTTACAGGTCGCTATTACACATTGATAGAGCCCTTAGGATTCTTACTTGACTACCAGCAGTATGATGGCGATCATATACGTGGGAGCCGGGGTCTAGAAGCACATCTTTAAAAGGTCCCTAGTCGTGGGAGTTTCGAGACTGGGCATCGATACTCCATTAGTAGACTAGTGTATACAGTCGAGATCCCGACGAGGGGCGGTGGCCGGTCTCACAAGCCATTGGTGTCAGTTGGTTCACCTAAGATGTATACAGGTGCTCATTGGGTTATGAGTACACCGGACAGGACTCGCTGGGAACATGCTAGTTGGTATTATACCTGACGTCAGATAGCAGTTTCCTGGTGACATGTGTACAGGTTAGTTCATCAACCTGAGATCGTCATTTGTCTCGTGTGAGTTCCCACTGTGCTTTGATTACTACCCTACCATGGCTCAAAGGAGTCATGCAAACAGGTTTTATTTGGGTACAGTCCCGAGCCACATGGAGGCAGTGAGCGGATTGGCAGGGGTTTCGTCTCTCCCGGTATTGGGGGTGAGATCGCGATGTGTCTAGGAGAGCCATTATATGAAGTCCTTGGCCAAGGCAGGAGATTTACTGGCAGGTATTCCAGTAGTATCTCAGGATTTTCTGGGCTACACTCCGACACGACTTGTACCGCTTTTGGGGGTCTAACTTTTACCAACCCCCTAGGCCCGCTATGTGATACTCATAGACGAACGGACCGGACAGTACAGATATTTTCACTGACCAGCTCAGTAGGCTGTCAGGATGAGTTCGCTCATCAACCTCCCTTTTGGTCAATACCTGGTATCCCGTTATGTACGGCTAGTACATCTGACGTGCTAGAGGTTAAATCCACAGCCAAAGTATTGACGAGTCTTTAGAGTCCACCACAGATAGTTTCTCAAGTTTCGGGCGAAACGTTGTAGAGGCCGTATGATATATGGCAGGGTTCGATCATATACGTGCGGTAGTGCACGGATCATGATCGCACGGATCATACTAGTTGGCTTCGGTTTAAGCCGGATCCTATTATTAGATTTGTTGGATTACTTTAGTCTCATCGTATTCGCATTCAGTCGGGATGCGGATGCAGGTATATTAATACAGGTGAGGGGTATCCTTATGATCCGTCTCGAGTTTACTTTAGATACTGCCGTATCTTTTTATTGTTGTAAACATTTGGATTAATGTTTACAAATGGAAATTGTGAGCTTAAATCATCATTTTGTGCATTTAATGTGACATGGACTTCATTAGTGACTCATGGTCTCTTTTCTTGTGTTAATGTCACATTATGTGATTGATTTGTGGTTTGAAATGAGAAGAAGAGAGAGAAGGGCAGCCATTGTAAAGGGTTTGGTCTTGTATTTTTCTCATAACACTCTCATTTTGATATAGAACAAAAGGAAAGAAAATGGCTCCTCTTCTTCTTCTTCCTCTAGCTCACAATCTCCATTGATGGCTTCACCTTCAACCTCCATCCATACAATGGATGCAAGATACAAAGTTGTCACACACATTCTCTACATCACCTTGGACACGTCAGCTAGCGAACTTCGTGCCCGAGTTGTTTCGGACGAAGCGGGAGCCCGTAAAAAGACTCGAAGATGTGGTGCCCTTTCCGACGAGGAGATCGAGATCGGAGATGCCGCGAGGAGCTTGGGATAGTAGCCAAATACCGAAGGATATGGATCGATCGGTATAGCTTTTCCAACCCTTTTTCTATTTGCTAGTTATAGGTTAATGGTTCGATCTGGATTTAAAATATACGATAGTGCCGGTTTCAAGTTTTGAAAAAGTTTTCGTTTCCGCATTTTGGCCTCGGACAGACGGCCGGGGCGCTACCGTAGACTTACATGGTATCAAAGCCACGCCATTAACCTTTACTAGCTTGCTCTAACGTATTTAGAAACTCGGTCGAACGAAATTTTCCAAAACCGCATTTCCAATTCTGCAGTTTCTGTCGAAATTTTTTTGTGTTCTAAAAAGTTTTTTGGGTATGTTAGAAAATCAGGCAGGGTTTTTTAAGAGCACTGTAGAAATTTGGTAGGTCGATCCCACAGGATCGCCGCGGAACCGCGGCCTTACCCTCCTTTTCGCCGCGGTTCCGCCGCTGTTCTGGGGCTTCATCGCACTAACTTTCTTCAGGTGGTCTCTGACTTAGAAATGGGGTTTCTGGTAATTTTATTTTTGGCCCAGATTATTTTGAGTACTGGGAATTGTGCTTGGGGACCACTTCGAGAAATTTTGTCGATCGAAAATTTAAATATGTTAGTTTACAATGCTTACATTATATCTGCAACCATGAATGACATTTGATCGGTAAATCTTGTCTAATTGCTATAGCTCTTTTAGACGGATTTGCGAACGTGACATTCACGTTGATGTTCTGTGTTGTGCTGTGATGTTGCGGATTTTTCGTGGTAGTTAGCCTGGATGCAATGGTAGTACAGTTTGGTTGTATTTGTACATTTGATATTACGGGGTGAGCGTCCGACATATGGACTGCCGTCACTGCCTGTTTGTATATTATTCTTTTGGGGCACGACCGGGCTGAGGTCGATGTACCTGTTGTATATTTTTACTTTCTATACTAGGATTACCCCGCGGTGGGGTGCACGGATAGATGGGTTCTAGAGGGAAACGGGCCCGCATCTCATGGCTTTGAGACGGAGGGGGCTTTATTCTAGAATTGGCGGGCTATTCGCCGCACTCGTAGGGGGTACAGGTTGACCCAAGGAGGGGTGCTCAAGTTACCGGATTCCGTGAAGTGCTGGTTGGTCCATTCACTTTGTTGAAGGGGGCTGCCTCGCTTCAGGTTTTGGAGGGTAACTTGCCGCGCCTGTAGGGGTCTAGGATTTCATTGCACAGGCTATCCACACGACCAGGGGAACGTCGGGTTTCAGTAGCGGCTCTATGAAACCCGGGGATCCCAGATTATCTGTATTGTTTTGTGATTCTTATTACTTTCTGTGATGTTGAAATTTATCACGCCTTGAGCGAATATTATATATTGATATATATACTAGTAGATGTTGTATATGTTTTACACCCGCGCTAGTCCAGTCCCCGCTCTGTCATTAGTTAAGTAACCTAACGGGTGATGACGAGACCCAGTGGCGAATGCGGATGGCATATACGTACATCATATTTTCGTTCTTTTGTGGTGTGATTAATTGATGGGACTGCATTGATTCGGATCAATGCAAGCTAAACAAACCTATTCTGATGTTGTTGGAACATTTTTCAAAAAGCTGTTATTGCAAGGACGTTCTCTTTTGTTTTGCACAGTGGTATTCGGTTATGAATATCCAGCACCTCAGTCGACGAGGCAAGGGCGGAGATCCCTTCACCGGGAGTGACCCCTTGGACAGAAGTTTGCGTTAGGGTAATAACTTCACTATAGCCGATTACTTTTTGCTTTGCATCGTGGTATTCAGTTGGAATATCCTGCACCTCATTCTACGGGGAAAGAGCCGAGATCCCTTCACCGGGAGTGACCTCTTTAGCAAAGGTTTTCGCCACTATATTTTCATAAAAAGCTATCCGGTTCCTTCAACAATATCAAGTTCATTACGTTAAAGGTTTTTCGCCAAAAACCATTCGTAGCCCTCCGTCATTTCAGAAGGGTAGCACTTAGTATTCATGCTATGTATGTTGGCCTTCGTCAAGGCATAGTGTATGATAGCTATTTGTTACTTTTCTGCTGCATAGATAGATGCGTTGGTTTGGGACAGTCGTACTACTATTTTGGCCTTCGTCAAGGGTATGTAGGGTGGGTTCAAATTATCCTGGATAATGACGGGTAGAACTTGACATGTGACTTATGATATGTTGGCCTTCATCAAGGTCATAAGAGCATGGGGTAAAAATCACATCGGGAGTTTCTAAAGAAACTGAAACATGCCAGATATGCGCATACCTTCTGGAGTGTGATAATGCGAGTGGATTCCATCACGTTATCATGCGATAATAGTTGGATCCCGATTCCCACTGATCAGTTGGTTTACTCCTCGGATGATCCCGACTAATTCTTCTTTCAGGTTTGGAGGAGAATTTGAGGATACAGTGGGAGGTTTCCTGATTAGATAAATTGATAACCATTCTGATCTAGGTTAGAGTGCACGCAGAGTATTTCTTTTCTCTTTCTCTTTGGCAGCGACCATGACCCGACCCTTGACAATGACTCATGGACCAAGTTAACCGAACTTTCTTAAAACACTTGCTTTTGGATTGTCAGAGTTGCAAACCTCATTGCCACTCCTACTTTTACCCTTTTCTCCAGAACACCCCGTCTTATTACGAACATCCACTTCCATTGGATAAAACCACAGTATGGTTATATACGAACTCGAAGGAACTTGTTCCAGATTCGAGGATGGTTTCCGGTTCTGGAGAAAATGAATAGGACTATTTAGTTGTCTTTTCCTTTTACCTTCTCTCAGGTTGCGAGTGCTCCTTGGATTAGGACAGTACACCTTTTACGCTTATTGGATAGTCTTCTTCCAAACCATAGGCAGGTGCCGAACGGTGGGGAACGAAGAAAACCAATTAGCCTAATGATGGTGTACAGAAGGTAATAAGTTAAGACAAATAAATGGATTAGTAAGAGGGCAGAGTAAATTGCGACTTCTATTCACGACCAAACCAAGTATTTCTTCGCCAATCCTACATCACCTTTGTATTTCTCCAGAACACTCCGTATCACTATGAAGATCCACAGTTATTTGGATACTCCATCGTATGGTTATATACGAACTCGAAGGAACTTGTTCCAGTTCGGGGATGGATTCTGGTTCAGGAGAAATAGGAATAAGGTTTATTCAGTTGTCTTTTATCTTCACCTACTCTCAGGTTACGAGTACTCCTAGAACTAGGAGAGTACACCCATTATGCTTATTGGATAGTCTTCTTCCAAACCATAGGCTGGTGCCGAACGGTAGGGAAGGAAGAAAACCATTTGGCCTAAAGGGGTGTACAGAAGGTAATGACTAAAGACATATAAAGGGATTTGGAGAGATGGCAAAGAAATATACGGTTACAGTTGTGAATCTGATAACGGAAGAGGCATTACTAAGAATACCCGGATACCCCTTCGAAACATTTATATGTTTCATTTTCACTGTGTATTGTTAAAAGAAAACTGATTTCCCAATTAGCCCTTGCTCCAGGGTATGTATTTACCAGGTTTGATTCTCACATCTGTATGGTTTTACAGATGATGAGTGGGAGTAAGTTATTGGGAATTGGGTGATCATCCTCATTATATCGGGATTCGTTGTAATTGGTGATATTTGAGGAAATCACCTGGGTTGTTTGCCGGACGACAAATATTTAGTTTTCAATATCCGTTGTTATGCACCAATTTCAAATTGATATGTCTGTACGTTTATTTTTATAAAGTGAGATATAACTTTTTGAAATTATGTCCATGTCATTTACTTATATCAGTGGATGGTTAGGTAAGGAGCATAAAACAGCGGTGTAATTCTTCTTAACCATAAGTACAGTTTTCAACCTACGACACACAGGGAATGAGTTATTTGACTCAGGGGACTTATACAGAGTATTGTATGTTGTCCAGTGTCCATGAGGACAGAGGGGTTGGTACTCGTACTATATTCTGTTTACTTGTGACTTCTCTAGTTCTTAGACATGTGTCTCGTACAAATGCAAGGTCTAAGTTTTGAGAAGTTGTAGGTATAAGAATAAAATAGAGAACCAGGTATTGCAAATATCAGGATTCTTCAAGGTGATCGAAGATGTAGATACTTGTGTATGGTATTCAGTTGATAGTAATGATTATGAGAACTTGCTTCTCTTTCAGGTTACTCATATCTGGATGTATTCCTAAGTTGAGTAATGTTGATCGGCCTCTCTCCATTTAGTTGACATGCACTGGAGACAGCTGCATGATTTGAATCTGGTTCCAATTAAATCAGTGCCTCGGTTTCTATATTGGATATAGAATAGTTCATATCTTAACAATGTTAAGGTACGGGAAGTTGTCCGGCTTATGCTTAAAACCAGACTCTGGATAACTCAAGGCACGTTTCTGTAATGGCTGTTTGTGGGTTGACCCGGGCTATGACGAGGGGTGACTTTCTACCATCTAGAAGATCAATAGTGATATTGTTCTTGACTCGCCACAGTTTTAGTAAAATGGATTTTTTTTCAGAAAACAGTAGTGGGAGTATGGTAGAACTGGAAGTGATTCCAGAACCGCAAACGATTACTAAAAATTTAATAGGACCTAAAGATTCAATCTGGATTAACATTCCATTGGCCAGTCCACAGATATGGTGGATAACCTCAGGCACTCGAGAGGTACTTCGGTATGCTCAAGGAAGGTAACAGGGAGGTTCTTGTTTACCCAGACTTGCCATTTCTGTTGTTCCAGACCGTGAGACCCGGCAGGAGGATGAGTATAGCGTCGTTCTAAACTAGCTTTAGAAGTGTACGTGTATATGACTCTGCCAGAGGGTTGTCGTAGTCAGTGGGAGCAGCGGAAGCATAGTGGACAAGTAGCTTATATCTATTTATAGACTAAAGAAGATATAGCGGAGATAGATCATTTGTTTCTGATGTGAAAGTCATAGGTTTGACATCATCAGAATAGGGGATGGATCTGTTAAGAAGGTAGTAGGGTGTGATGTACTGGTATTTGGATGACATACACAGAGTAGGAAGTGAAATTCCTATACTACGATCGGTTATACTTTGGTTGTTACACAGTGGTTTCTCCACATAGGATATGCATATTATATCAGATATTCTGGTTACTAGATCTATGGTTTTAGATCTAGATTTGGGAAGTGTCCCAATCAGGGTACTTAGACAGCATTCTAAAGGTAATTAGAATGGATGACTCCTGGCATGGTGGTGTACCTGCAGGTGATGGAGTCACCCTCTCTAAAAGTGTCTTACAGACTAAAGGGGAGAGGGATGTGCATGATTGGCAGATTACTTGCTTAGGCAATTGAGTCAATCATGAGATATCAAGAACCACACCAGATATTGTTTTTGCACGAGATGGAATAAGTTGATATTAATCCTATCCCGGAGAAACGTTCGGAAACAGTTTTAGAACATAAGTGGATGTTCTAGGGAAATGATAACGGCAGCCTCCTTCGGGAAACGGTTATCATTCCAGGCTTCCAAGGTGACCTGGATGACAGAGTGACTGTCAGAATTATAGTTTTCCCTCTAACGAGGGGCAGTATTTTGGACCGGTAGTCCAAGCGGATACTGAGGAAGGTATGGCGCAGGATACTGATTAAGTTCAGTTGACGATACAGTCTAAGAAGTTTGGATTTGGAGTTCATTTATGAACTAGGTCCCATCAGATATACAGACATATTCTAAGACAGGTATTGCTCATTTTGGGAGATGGCTTTCTCTGCGAACTTGAGATAAAGAGAGACATAGAAAGAAACATCAGGACGGATCCACTCACTGAGGCTATTCCTCGAACGCAATAGCTTCGCAAACAGGCTTTGTGAGACTGATTAGTAGAGGAGTTGGGTGTTCGGTATCACACGGTCTATGAGTATGCGACATCGCAATAATTAGCCTTGAGTGCAAGTAGGAGATTGTTGGATATAGTGCACTCAGAGTCAATTATTGGATCACAGGCACGTGATTGCAATGATTGAGGGAGGACCTATGCCGGTAGGACAGTCTTACTCGAGATGATAGTATGCTATCTGGTTTATCTTTATCATCGTGTACTACTTTAGGTGACCTTACAGGTCGCTATTACACATTGATAGAGCCCTTAGGATTCTTACTTGACTACAAGCAGTATGATTGTGATCATATACATGGGAGCTGGGGTCTACAAGCACATCTTTAAAAGGTCCCTAGTTGTGGGATTTTCGAGACTGGGCATCGATACTCCATTAGTAGACTAGTGTATACAGTCGAGACCCCGACGAGGGGCGGTGCCCGGTCTCACAAGCCATTGGTGTCAGTTGGTTCACCTAAGATGTATACAGGTGCTCATTGGGTTATGAGTACACCGGACATGACTCGCCGGGAACATGCTAGTTGGTATTATACTTGACGTCAGATAGCAGTTCCCTGGTGACATGTGTACAAGTTAGTTCATCGACCTGAGATCGTCATTTGTCTCGTGTGAGTTCCCACTGTGCTTTGATTACTACCCTACCACGCTCAAAGGAGTCGTGCAAACAGGTTTTAGTTGGGTACAGTCCCGAGCCACATGGAGGCAGTGAACGGATCGGCATGGGTTTCGTCTCTCCCGGTATTGGGGGTGAGATCGCGCTGTGTCTAGGAGAGCCATTACATGAAGTCCTTGGCCAAGGCAGGAGATTTACTGGTTGGTATTCCAGTAGTATCTCAGGGTGTTCTGGGCTACACCCCGACACAACTTGTACCGCTTTGGGGGTCTGACTTTTATCAACCCCCTAGGCCAGCCATGCGATGCTCATAGACGAACGGACCGGAATGTACGGATATTGTCACTGACAGGCTTAGCAGGGTGTCAGGATGAGTTCGCTCATCGACCTCCCTTTTGGTCAATACCTGGTAGCCCGTTATGTACAGCTAGTACGTCTGACGTGCTAGTGGTTAAATCCACAGCCAAAGTATTGACGAGTCTTTAGAGTCCCCCACAGACAATTTCTCATGTTTCGGGCGAAACGTTGTAGAGGCCGTATGATATATGGCAGGGTTCGATCATATACGTGCGGTAGTGCACGGATCATGATCGGACGGATCATATTAGTGGGCTTTGGTTTAAGCCGGATCCTAGTATTAGATTTGTTGGATTACTTTAGTCTCATAGTATTCACATTCAGTCGGAATGCGGATGCAGGTATGTATATACAGGTGAGGGGCAACCTTGTGATCCGTCACGAGTTTACTTTAGATGTTGCCGTATCTTTTTATTGTTGTAAACATTTGGATTAATGTTTACAAATGGAAATTAAGAGCTTAAATCATCATTTTGTGCATTTAATGTGACATGGACTTCATTAGTGACTCATGGTCTCTTTTCTTATGCTAATGTCACATTATGTGATTGATTTGTGGTTTGAAATGAGAGGAAGAGAGAGAAGGGCGGCCATGTAAAGGGTTTGGTCTTGTATTTTTCTCATAACACTCTCATTTTGATATAGAACAAAAGGAAAGAAAATGGCTCCTCTTGTTCTTTTCCTCTAGCTCACAATCTCCATTGATGGCTTCACCTTCAACCTCCATCCATACAATGGATGCAAGAGACAAAGTTGTCACACACATTCTCTACATCGCCTTGGACACGTCGGCTAGCGAACTTCATGCCCGAGTTGCTTCGGACGAAGCGGGAGCCCGTAAAAAGACTCGAAGATGTGGTGCCATTTCCGACGAGGAGATCGAGATCGGAGATGCCGCGAGGAGCTTGGGATGGTGGCCAAAGACCGAAGGACTCAGATCGATCGGTATAGCTTTTCCAACCCTTTCTCCAGTTGCTAGTTATAGGTTAATGGTTCGATCCGGATTTAAAGTATACGATAGCGCTGGTTTCAAGTTTTGAAAAAGTTTTCGTTTCCGCATTTTGGCCTCCGACAGACGGCTGGGGCGCTATCGTAGACTTACAGATGTATCAATGTATATGTGCACCAATATAGGTATACAAGAGGTATATATGCAAGCATGAGTGTACGATATGTATGTGCGCCAATATGGGTGTACAAGTGGTATATACGCAAGCTTGTTATGTGAAGTTCATATCATGATGCAGCAATCCTACTATGTAGTGACATGGCAATTATCGACGATGAAATGTGTGAGCCTACAAATCTGTGTGCGTGTAACATACACATCATTGATAAGGGTGCAGGTGTACTAGCACAGGTATAAGCAATGCAATGAGAATAATATGAATGCAGCATAAGGTAAATTATAAGCAAATGCTATAAGGTATACGTGTCTACAAGACCGAGTTGGTGAATCTATCAATCGGTATCTAGCCACAAAACATCCCGTACGGTATACTCCATCGTACGACATCTTCTAGTCAAGGGTATGGATCAAATCTCAAGTCAAACTCATCACGTACGGAAAATCATCGTACGACAGCATTAAGCTATCGGGGATCCTACCGTCCTATAAGACGAGGAGGGTACGGACCTAACGTCTCGTACGGCTATCACTCACGATTCACAACATATATAAATATCTCTATATACTTATGTCCCAGGTCACATCCGCAATAATCTCATATCAGGGGACCGGCAGGGTATAATTCATCTCAATCGACTCGCATCCGTATACCAACATATCATCAGGTCATCATACTCGTCTTATATTCTTGTCATCGCATTTATGTCTCACATCAAGTCGAGTTCACATAAACATTCTATCTCTACTATAAGTATAAGTATTTAATCTAACATACACACCCGAACCATACAATCAGATTTTTAAAGAAGCGAACCGTAGTTTTGAAAATAGGGGTTACGGTGTTTTTAAGGAAAAGATATCATTTGAAATTCCATAACTCCCTCAAGGTAACTGTTTAAAAGATGCATACGATTCTTCAGTTTAGAAATATGTATGGTTCGGATGACACATCTACGTCGACTATCTAGTCTTATAGTATCCTAAACGGCAATATCGTCAAACATCATTGTTCAGTTGATAAAACTGCACATTTGCTATTACATTTTTCCTACCATTTTCATATTAAAAAAGGACTTTATTATAATATATCATACATATGAGGGTTTATGTGTAAAAATACTATTTTCCATGTGTTGTTATATTATAATTAGCATTTGGTAAGAAAATGTATGCAAATAAATTCATTGACCTAATCCTAGTAGAACAAAGTCTACTAAATCTTATTTGAGTTGTTGTGCAGAAATTTTCCAAGTGTGCAGAATTTTTCAAAGACTACAATCAAGGAAATCAAGTTGTTGAAGAAGACTTGCCTAATTAAGAATCAAAACTTAGAGACCAAGTCTGGCAGCAACCACGAGAAGATTTCCATGATACAAAGGTTCCAAGGATCGCCAAATGTCATAAGGACAGAGCCCCAAATTTTTGATGAAGGGAGGAGATTAAACGGCCGCGGATCCGCGGCCTTACCCTCCCTTATGCTGCGGATCCGCGGCAAGATAGAGGGATCACCTGACTAAATTTTGGGCGATGAATCTCTGCTATATTTTACCAAGTTTTCAAGCAAAATATTATGGCTTTGGACTATAAAAAGGCACCGAGAGCCTCTTGGAAAATTCATCGAGCCGACGCGATCACGAAGCCCCAGATGCTCACGCATCCAGGCTGATCATCAACTGTTCGTCTACCTCCTTAGGAAAGATCGAGAAGCAACTAGTTTGTAATCATTTTCTACGGAATAAAGTGTAGATTGTTGAAGTTGATTAATAAAGGTAGTTATTTTATTTAATTCTTTTGCATTTTACATTATGTTTTCCCTCTCTGTCTTTTCATCTTCTTCTCCCAACATGCGTGAGTAATTCTCCGCTTGTTAGGGTTCGTAGGATTATGGTAGGCTAATGGATGATAAACATCCCTAAACCCTTTTTAAGTCCTATAAAGTTTATGAACTTTATCAAAAGAATCATTAACATCCTAATCGGGCGCGCTAGCAATTCTTTGCTAGTTCCGACCGCGATTAGAGATTAGATTAATGATTATTTTGGTAAAGGCTATATATGAACGGAGTTCCGTGTCGAGATAAGGGTTAAGAGTGGGATTCCTTTTCCTCCAGAAACCCTAATCTACACGCATCACCGTCGTTCTAGTTTTAAATCTATTAAAAGATAAAAATGGTAACTTTTAATTAATCGTCCATGACTACTAAATCCGAACGAATCCTACAAGACCTCTTATTATATTATCTACATCTCTAAAATAATCTAGATCTATATTTTTGCATTCTTTCTTAACGTAGATCTAGAAATATTTTCACAAAATTCTTTATTCCTCCTTCTTTCTCAACACATCTAAAGTAAGATTAAAAGGTTCAACGTTTCCTTGAGGACGACCCGTACTCATCTCGGTCTAGTTACGCGCGACACCGTTATTGATTGCGGTTAACTACTACACACTTTTTCGAATCAATCAAATGGCGCCGTTGCCGGGGATACGTGCGTAATTTTTTATTCTTACTATTTGTGTTGAATTCTTAGACGATTCATATCATTATTAAAATAAAACTGCAAATTGCATATTTAACGATTTGTGTGTGAATTTTGCGAGGGAATCTGGAGTCACGGACTTGAGAAAACAGGAGATTTAGGGTTCCAAACTCCTCTGGTATCTTTCTCAACTCCTTCTCTCTCCTCTCAAATCCAATAAAATCTATTTTCTGCAGGATTCTTTGCAAAATAGCGCCGCTCAAAAATATTTTTGCAAAAGTTTTGTGATTGGTTTTGTTTTACATATTTTAATACGGACTTTAAGGGGCAAAGACCAAATCAAGATTAGGTGGGGATTTCATCACCCTTCCTAAGCCCCACAAATCACAAACCGAGCATCTAGATCAACCCTTCATTAATTTAAAAAATATCTAGACCAGACTCTAAGGACTGTCGCGCTCAATAAGGACAGAGGAATGTCGTGGGTAATCTATCGTTTATCCACATTACTTTTGTAGTGCCTAGGCAAGTGTGTCAAAGGCTAGTGGTTTTTAATTAGGCCCACTACTGTGGTTCCTTCCCACTTACCTGGCTATAAGGGTAGTACAGAGGCGGTAGTGGATTGATCCTGCGGCTTGTCCTTTAGAAGTCTAGGAGCGGTCTAGAGACTGGACCTAGGTGACCTTAGTTCTAGGGTTGCTTGTGCATCTTAGGGTGATTTGTCTTGAGTCCTACTTTTTCAAAACAAGCCAATTTTAAATCACACACACGCTGCCACTTGCACTAAACCCGCTTAGTGCATGCTCGGCTGGACACGGGATCCTAGTGCCCGTCTTGTCCGCGTTCCTGCTATCGACGCCGAAGTCGGTACTTCTTCATCTTCTTTTCCCCCCACCACACACCACATCAACCGAGATGGACGGCGCTCCATCAAATTATAACACCACGCTGCCACCGCCCGAAGGTGCGCAGAACCCACCGCGCATCTCTCTCCAAGAGAGATGCTATCCTATCCGTGGTCCTCTTCCCACTTGTCTATCTCTTCCACCACCTAACGGGGATAATTTCGAAATTAAACCCCACTACATCAATCTGCTGCTCAAATTTCACGGGCTTGAATCGGAAGACGCGTACGTTTTCATCACCAAATTCGAAAACGTATGCGCAATGATGGGTACTTCACAATTGACTTTAGATGCTATGCGCTTACGTCTTCTCCCATTCACTCTGTGCGGCTTGGCAGAAAAATGGCTTTATAATACTGCCGCACACTCTATCACTAATTGGGATGAATTCGTCATAGCATTTCTTAAGAAGTTTTACCCAAACCATAAGACTGCCCATATTAGGAGCGAGATCAACCAGTTCACCCATCTTTCCAATGAACCATTTTGGAAGTGCTTTGAACGTTTCAAAGATCTGCTTGTCCAATACCCCCATCACGGAATACAAAGATGGGATTTATGTCGGATTATATATGAGGGCATTAATCCAGCGACAAAGCAGATGCTTGAAATAATGTGTCAATGCAATTTCATGTCTAAAGATGACGGTGAACCGTGGAAATATCTGGAAGACCCTGCTGAACACACGTTGCAGTGCGAAAGCGTAAGACCACCTTCAACTAAGGGAGGTATTCACCAGCTCGATGTGTCTATCACAGTAAAAGCCGAAATGGCAACGATACAGAAGAAACTCGACGCTATTGAAAACAAGTTCTCATCATTCTCCCTAAATCAGGTCACGCTTCCTAAGACCGTCTGTGGTTGCTGTTCGGATCCTTCACACTTAACAGAAGAATGTCCTATGAATGCATCGTTTCAAGCTAATGCTGCATTTTAGCAGCGACCTAGAAACAACCCTTATTCTTCCACGTACAATCAAGGATGGAGGAATCATCTTAACTTTGCTTGGAACCAAAACCAACAAAGCAATTATCAAAGACCTCCTCCACAGCAACCACAACCACAGAATCAGCCCCCCTTTCAGTCACAGAATTTCCAAAATCCGGCCAACATTTCTACACCACAAGTGGCCGGTACTGACAACTCACTTGCACAAACTTTGGATATGTTCATGAAACAATCCATGCAATTTTCGGCTGAGATGAAGTCTTCTATTGATACCCTAACGAAAAACTCCTCCTCCCATGGTGAGAGTATTAAATCAATAGAAAACCAAATCGCATAATTAAACGCCGCAATGAGTGCGAGAGAGAAAGGGAAACTCCCATCTCAACCCATACATAATCCTGGCCACTCACAAAGTTATAATGTGAGTGCTGTTACCAAGTTGAGATCGGGAAAAGTGCTGAATAACCGAGTGGGTGGGCAATGTGATGATAGTGACACCAATGATACCCCAGCTTCTTCTTCTTCCCCTAATTCGTCTAGTCTCCCACCTTCACCCGAGCCTATTCTCCGTTTTCCCCAAGGCTCGAACCCTTCGCCAATTTCGCCAAATCTATCTAAGTCGATTCCCACTCCGGTTTTGGGATCGAATCCGTCCCCACAGTCTTCTCCACAAACGTTGGACCCAAAACTTATTGATCAAGCACCTTATCCAAACAGGTTAAGGGGCAACCGACCAAGTCCACAAATGGAGAAGATTATGGAAATGTTTAAGCAAGTTAACATAAACATTCCTCTCCAAGATGCTATTCAACAAGTTCCATCATATGCAAAAATCTTAAAGGACTTGTGCACTAGGAAGAGAAAAGTTCAAGTACCTAAAAAAGTTTTTCTAGCGAGTAATGTGAGCACAACTTTTACACAACAACTACCCAAAAAACGAAAGGACCCCGGAAGTCCTACAATTTCAATTTCTATTGGGGGTAAAAATATCGATTGTGCTCTACTCGATTTAGGTGCTAGTGTTAACTTGCTTCCGTATTCTGTTTATGAGCAATTAGGGATCGGAGAGTTAAAACCTGCGTATTGCACTCTTCAGATGGCCGATCGATCTATCACCCAACCAAGGGGTGAGCTAGAGGATGTGTTAATCAAAGTCGGGGAATTCATATTTCCTGTGGACTTTATCGTTATTGATACACAACCTGTGGCAAACCCACGCAATCAAATCCCAGTGATACTCGGTCGACCCTTTTTGGCCACTTCCAACGCAGTAATCAATTGTAGAAACGGCTCTATGACCCTATCCTTTGGAAAGAAGTCAATTGAGCTTAATATTTACAAGTTGGGAAGTGAACCCTCCGAACCCTATGCTCATGTGTGTTCTGTCGAATTAATGGATATCGACAGCAGCGAATTTGATCAACCTCATGATACTGACTCTTTTCATATGTTGTTGTTTGACCCAACCATGTACTCTTCCTCCGAGTTGTCCGGGTCAACATCTAACGCCGATGAAGAACTTTTTATAGAGTCTGACGATCACCCTATTTTTTCTGAGGACATTATTCTTCGAGGTATCGATGAAAGCTTTGAGGAAATTTTCGCTGATGAGCTCGCATTTTTACAAGACACGGGTGTTGAGATGAATCAACTCCAAGATAAAGAAATTGAGCCTCCACTCGTTCTTTTGGACAATCATGATAATGCGAGTAATCCATTATTACTATCACTGTGTCGTCTCTCCAAATTGAGACGCAATTCTTTTCCATTACACCTCTTATCACCTCACCATTTCTTCTTGTCGAAAGGTGACATGTTCTTCCACCAACCTTGGTGCTTCATCGATAAAATTTTTGAATGGTTGGTGTTGACCTTCGGTCTTTGCAATGCTTGGCATTGACCAATAACCTCGATCCCCTCGTGTGATTTTAAAAGATTAAAATTGTTTAACTCAAGTTTGGGGGGTGGTATATTTTGGCTCTTGAAAGAAAATGATGAGCCAAGAAATAAGTTTGGGGGAGGAGTTCACTTGCATTATTTCTTGTCCCCTTTTTCCTCCCAAGTCTACAGGTTTTTAAGCTTAACGGATGACATCAGTGAGGACACTGCTGTAAACAGGTTTGGGGGAGGTTTGTGCTTATTTACGCATCAATTTGCATTATACATTGCATAAGCACAACATTTTCAAAAATTTAAAATTTTTTTTTATAACAAAAGAGTCGAAAGTGAAAAATTACATCCAAAAGATAGGAATAGTTTAAGAAAACCAAGAAAATTAGAAGTTTTCTTAAACGAACTAGCAATAAGTAGTTATGAGCTGTTGTCCCAAGGGTTAGTAAGATGAAGGAAGTCACTAATCTGAGGATAAAAATAAGTCTGAAAAATAGTTTCTATTATGGAAGCCAAACATTTGAATGTTGATACCCTACTATATGCACTTACACACGTCTTGAAACTCGGGATACTAGAGGATACCTTGAAATGCTCTTGCCTAAAAGCCAAAGTATGAAGGAAATGAAAAAAAATGAAGAAAATATAAAAATGGTGAAAAGAAAAATGAACACTTGTTTTGTTATCGCCAAGGCAGCAATAAAAAAATATAGCGAGGGTGTCTCTTCACCTAGTGCCCTAAGGCCAACTGGTCTGGGAGTCACTGCGAAGCCTTAGGTGGTGCAAGACGGGGAAAATATTATCACCGAATCAGCAAGCACATGAGTAATCGGTCGGTTAGTACCTCAAGAAGTATTAACGGTCGCATGAAAATGTGTGAGCAAATCTAAATATTAATCAAATTAAAAAGTACTAAGGTAGATGGACAAGAGTATGATAGCTTGAATTGAATTCTCCGAGTGTAGGGATGTCCATTTCACACACGTAGGGGTATATGATCAATTTTTGGATAAAAGGTAGGAATGAAGAATAAAGACGATGTTTTGTTGAGGGATAATGTGATTTCTAAGATCTTTTCATGACTATTAAGATGGGGCTCATGACAACTGAAAAGCTAGTGTAGTTGGAAACTTTTATTTTCAAAGCCTTTCTTTTATGGTTCTTGTCTTTATATGTAAATTTCACCATCTCTCTTTTGTTATTGGATTTTGTGGGTGTAATCCGCTGAAAACTCTCAGGAGACAACACTCCTCCTACTATGGACACCTAGAGGTTTAACGGCTTGTTGCACGTGCTCAGTGCAATCGTGTTTGCCTACGAAAGTGTGCTTAGTTTTCTCCTTTCTTTTTTCTTCTTCTCTTGAATAAACTAGTTTGCTCGGGACGATCAAAGATAAGTTTGGGGGTATTTGTTCAGTTGATAAACTGCACATTTGTTATTACATTTTTCCTACCATTTTCATATTAAAAAAGGACTTTATTATAATATATCATATATATGAGGGTTTATGTGCAAAAATACTATTTTCCATGTGTTGATATATTATAATTAGCATTTGGTAGGAAAATGTATGCAAATAAATTCATTGACCTAATGCTAGTAGAACAAAGTCTACTAAATCTTATTTGAGTTGTTGTGCAGAAATTTTCCAAGTGTGCAGAATTTTTCAAAGACTAGAATCAAGAAAATCAAGTTGTTGAAGAAGACTTGCCTAATTAAGAATCAAAACTTGGAGACCAAGTCTGGCAGCAACCACGAGAAGATTTCCATGATACAAAGGTTCCAAGGATCGCCAAATGTCATAAGGACAGAGCCCCAAAGTTTTGATGAAGGGAGAAGATTAAACGGCCGCGGATCCGCGGCCTTACCCACCTTTATGCTGCGGATCCGCGGCAAGATAGAGGGATCACTTGACTAAATTTTGGGCGGTGAATCTCTGCTATATTTTACCAAGTTTTCAAGCAAAATATTATGGCTTTGGACTAGAAAAAGGCACCGAGAGCCTCTTGGAAAATTCATCAAGCCGACGCGATCACGATGCCCCAGACGCTCACGCAGCCAGGCTGATCATCAACTGTTCGTCTACCTCCTTAGGAAAGATCGAGAAGCAACTAGTTTGTAATCATTTTCTACGGAATAAAGTGTAGATTGTTGAAGTTGATTAATAAAGGTAGTTATTTTATTTAATTTTTTTGCATTTTACATTATGTTTTCCCTCTCTGTCTTTTCATCTTCTTCTCCCAACATGCGCGAGTAATTCTCCGCTTGTTAGGGTTCGTAGGATTATGGTAGGCTAATGGATGATAAATATCCCTAAACCCTTTTTAAGTCCTATAAAGTTTATGAACTTTATCAAAAGAATTATTAACATCCTAATCGGGCGCGCTAGCAATTCTTTGCTAGTTCCGACCGCGATTAGAGATTAGATTAATGATTATTTTGGTAAAGGCTATATATGAACGGAGTTCCGTGTCGAGATAAGGGTTAAGAGTGGGATTCATTTTCCTCCAGAAACCCTAATCTACACGCATCACCGTCGTTCTAGTTTTAAATCTATTAAAAGATAAAAATGGTAACTTTTAATTAATCGTCCATGACTACTAAATCCGAACGAATCTACAAGCCCTCTTATTATATTATCTACATCTCTAAAATAATCTAGATCTATATTTTTGCATTCTTGCTTAACGTAGATCTAGAAATCTTTTCACAAAATTCTTTATTCCTCATTCCTTTCTCAACACATCTAAAGTAAGATTAAAAGGTTCAACGTTTCCTTGAGGACGACCCGTACTCATCTCGGTCTAGTTACGCGCGACACCGTTATTGATTGCGGTTAACTACTACACACTTTTTCGAATCAATTAAATGGCGCCGTTGCCGGGGATACGTGCGTAATTATTTATTCTTACTATTTGTGTTGAATTCTTAGACGATTCATATCATTATTAAAACAAAACTGCAAATTGCATATTTAACGATTTGTGTGTGAATTTTGCGAGGGAATCTGGAGTCACGGACTTGAGAAAACAGGAGATTTAGGGTTCCAAACTCCTCTGGTATCTTTCTCAACTCCTTCTCTCTCCTCTCAAATCCAATAAAATTTATTTTCTGCAGGATTCTTTGCAAAATAGCGCCGCTCAAAAATCTTTTTGCAAAAGTTTTGTGATTGGTTTTGTTTTACATATTTTAATACGGACTTTAAGGGGCAAAGACCAAATCAAGATTAGGTGGGGATTTCATCACCCTTCCTAAGCCCCACAAATCACAAACCGAGCATCTAGATCAACCCTTCATTAATTTAAAAAATATCTAGACCAGACTCTAAGGACTGTCGCGCTCAATAAGGACAGAGGAAGGTCGTGGGTAATCTATCGTTTATCCACATTACTTTTGTAGTGCCTAGGCAAGTGTGTCAAAGGCTAGTGGTTTTTAATTAGGCCCACTACTGTGGTTCCTTCCCACTTACCTGGCTATAAGGGTAGTACAGAGGCGGTAGTGGATTGATCCTGCGGCTTGTCCTTTAGAAGTCTAGGAGCGGTCTAGAGACTGGACCTAGGTGACCTTAGTTCTAGGGTTGCTTGTGCATCTTAGGGTGATTTGTCTTGAGTCCTACTTTTTCAAAACAAGCCAATTTTAAATCACACACACGCTGCCACTTGCACTAAACCCGCTTAGTGCATGCTCGGCTGGACACGGGATCCTAGTGCCCGTCTTGTCCGCGTTCCTGCTATCGACGTCGAAGTCGGTACTTCTTCATCTTCTTTTCCCCCCACCACACACCACATCAACCGAGATGGACGGCGCTCCATCAAATTATAACACCACGCTGCCACCACCCGACGGTGCGCAGAACCCACCGCGCATCTCTCTCCAAGAGAGATGCTATCCTATCCGTGGTCCTCTTCCCACTTGTCTATCTCTTCCACCACCTAACGGGGATAATTTCGAAGTTAAACCCCACTACATCAATCTGCTGCTCAAATTTCACGGGCTTGAATCGGAAGACGCGTACGTTTTCATCACCAAATTCGAAAACGTATGCGCAATGATGGGTACTTCACAATTGACTTTAGATGCTATGCGCTTACGTCTTCTCCCATTCACTCTGTGCGACTTGTCAGAAAAATGGCTTTATAATACTGCCGCACACTCTATCACTAATTGGGATGAATTCGTCATAGCATTTCTTAAGAAGTTTTACCCAAACCATAAGACTGCCCATATTAGGAGCGAGATCAACCAGTTCACCCATCTTCCCAATGAACCATTTTGGAAGTGCTTTGAACGTTTCAAAGATCTGCTTGTCCAATACCCCCATCATGGAATACAAAGATGGGATTTATGTCGGATTATATATGAGGGCATTAATCCAGCGACAAAGCAGATGCTTGAAAGAATGTGTCAATGCAATTTCATGTCTAAAGATGACGGTGAACCGTGGAAATATCTGGAAGACCCTGCTGAACACACGTTGCAGTGCGAAAGCGTAAGACCACCTTCAACTAAGGGAGGTATTCACCAGCTCGATCTGTCTATCACAGTAAAAGCCGAAATGGCAACGATACAGAAGAAACTCGACGCTATTGAAAACAAGTTCTCATCATTCTCCCTAAATCAGGTCACGCTTCCTAAGACCGTCTGTGATTGCTGTTCGGATCCTTCACACTTAACAGAAGAATGTCCTATGAATGCATCGTTTCAAGCTAATGCTGCGTTTTAGCAGCGACCTAGAAACAACCCTTATTCTTCCACGTAAAATCAAGGATGGAGGAATCATCTTAACTTTGCTTGGAACCAAAACCAACAAAGCAATTATCAAAGACCTCCTCCACAGCAACCACAACCACAGAATCAGCCCCCCTTTCAGTCACAGAATTTCCAAAATCCGGCCAACATTTCTACACCACAAGTGGCCGGTACTGACAACTCACTTGCACAAACTTTGGATATGTTCATGAAACAATCCGTGCAATTTTCGGCTGAGATGAAGTCTTCTATTGATACCCTAACGAAAAACTCCTCCTCCTATGGTGAGAGTATTAAATCAATAGAAAACCAAATCGCACAATTAAACGCCGCAATGAGTGCGAGAGAGAAAGGGAAACTCTCATCTCAACCCATACCTAATCCTGGCCACTCACAAAGTTATAATGTGAGTGCTGTTACCAAGTTGAGATCGGGAAAAGTGCTGAATAACCGAGTGGGTGGGCAATGTGATGATAGTGACACCAATGATACCCCAGCTTCTTCTTCTTCCCCTAATTCGTCTAGTCTCCCACCTTCACCCGAGCCTATTCTCCGTTTTCCTCAAGGCTCGAACCCTTCGCCAATTTCGCCAAATCTATCTAAGTCGATTCCCACTCCGGTTTTGGGATCGAATCCGTCCCCACAGTCTTCTCCACAAACGTTGGACCCAAAACTTATTGATCAAGCACCTTATCCAAACAGGTTAAGGGGCAACAGACCAAGTCCACAAATGGAGAAGATTATGGAAATTTTTAAGCAAGTTAACATAAACATTCCTCTCCAAGATGCTATTCAACAAGTTCCATCATATGCAAAAATCTTAAAGGACTTGTGCACTAGGAAGAGAAAAGTTCAAGTACCTAAAAAAGTTTTTCTAGCGAGTAATGTGAGCACAACTTTTACACAACAACTACCCAAAAAACGAAAGGACCCCGGAAGTCCTACAATTTCAATTTCTTTTGGGGGTAAAAATATCGATCGTGCTCTACTCGATTTAGGTGCTAGTGTTAACTTGCTTCCGTAATCTGTTTATGAGCAATTAGGGATCGGAGAGTTAAAACCTGCGCATTGCACTCTTCAGATGGCCGATCGATCTATCACCCAACCAAGGGGTGAGCTAAAGGATGTGTTAATCAAAGTCGGGGAATTCATATTTTCTGTGGACTTTATCGTTATTGATACACAACCTATGGCAAACCCACGCAATCAAATCCCGGTGATACTCGGTCGACCCTTTTTGGCCACTTCCAATGCAGTAATCAATTGTAGAAACGGCTCTATGACCCTATCCTTTGGAAAGAAGTCAATTGAGCTTAATATTTACAAGTTGGGAAGTGAACCCTCTGAACCCTATGCTCATGTGTGTTCTGTCGAATTAATGGATATCGACAGCAGCGAATTTGATCAACCTCATGATACTGACTCTTTTCATATGTTGTTGTTTGACCCAACCATGTACTCTTCCACCGAGTTGTCCGGGTCAACATCTAACGCCGATGAGGAACTTTTTATAGAGTCTGACGATCACCCTATTTTTTCTGAGGACATTATTCTTCGAGGTATCGATGAAAGCTTTGAGGAAATTTTCGCTGATGAGCTCGCATTTTTACAAGACACGGGTGTTGAGATGAATCAACTCCAAGATAAAGAAATTGAGCCTCCACCCGTTCTTTTGGAAAATCATGATAATGCGAGTAATCCATTATTACTATCACTGTGTCGTCTCTCCAAATTGAGACACAATTCTTTTCCATTACACCTCTTATCACCTCACCACTTCTTCTTGTCGAAAGGTGACATGTTCTTCCACCAACCTTGGTGCTTCATCGATAAAATTTTTGAATGGTTGGTGTTGACCTTCGGTCTTTGCAATGCTTGGCATTGACCAATAACCTCGATCCCCTCGTGTGATTTTAAAAGATTAAAATTGTTTAACTCAAGTTTGGGGGGGTGGTATATTTTGGCTCTTGAAAGAAAATGATTAGCCAAGAAATAAGTTTGGGGGAGGAGTTCACTTGCATTATTTCTTGTCCCCTTTTTCCTCCCAAGTCTACAGGTTTTTAAGCTTAACGGATGACATCAGTGAGGACACTGCTGTAAACAGGTTTGGGGGAGGTTTGTGCTTATTTACGCATCAATTTGCATTATACTTTGCATAAGCACAACATTTTCAAAAATTTCAAATTTTTTTTTATAACAAAAGAGTCGAAAGTGAAAAATTACATCCAAAAGATAGGAATAGTTTAAGAAAACCAAGAAAATTAGAAGTTTTCTTAAACGAACTAGCAATAAGTAGTTATGAGCTGTTGTCCCAAGGGTTAGTAAGATGAAGGAAGTCACTAATCTGAGGATAAAAATAAGTCTGAAAAATAGTTCCTATTATGGAAGCCAAACATTTGAATGTTGATACCCTACTATATGCACTTACACACGTCTTGAAACTCGGGATAGTAGAGGATACCTTGAAATGCTCTTGTCTAAAAGCCAAAGTATGAAGGAAATGAAAAAAAATGAAGAAAATATAAAAATGGTGAAAAGAAAAATGAACACTGGTTTTGTTATCGCCAAGGCAGCAATAAAAAAATATAGCGAGGGTGCTTCTTCACCTAGTGCCCTAAGGCCAACTGGTCTGGGAGTCACTGCTAAGCCTTAGGTGGTGCAAGACGGGGAAAATATTATCACCGAATCAGCAAGCACATGAGTAATCGGTCGGTTAGTACCTCAAGAAGTATTAATGGTCGCATGAAAATGTGTGAGCAAATCTAAATATTCATTAAATTAAAAAGTACTAAGGTAGATGGACAAGAGTATGATAGCTTGAATTGAATTATCCGAGTGTAGGGATGTCCATTTCACACACGTAGGGGTATATGATCAATGTTTGGATAAAAGGTAGGAATGAAGAATAAAGACGATGTTTTATTGAGGGATAATGTGATTTCTAACATCTTTTCATGACTATTAAGATGGGGCTCATGACAACTGAAAAGCTAGTGTAGTTGGAAACTCTTATTTTCAAAGCCTTTCTTTTATGGTTCTTATCTTTATATGTAAATTTCACCATCTCGCTTTTGTTATTGGATTTTGTGGGTGTAATCCGCTGAAAACCCTCAGGAGACAACACTCCTCCTACTAGGGACACCTAGAGGTTTAACGGCTTGTTGCACGTGCTCAGTGCAATCGTGTTTGCCTACGAAAGTGTGCTTAGTTTTCTCCTTTCCTTTTTCTTCTTCTCTTGAATAAACTAGTTTGCTCGGGACGATCAAAGATAAGTTTGGGGTTATTTGTTCAGTTGATAAAACTGCACATTTGTTATTACATTTTTCCTACCATTTTCATATTAAAAAAGGACTTTATTATAATATATCATATATATGAGGGTTTATGTGCAAAAATACTATTTTCCATGTGTTGATATATTATAATTAGCATTTGGTAGGAAAATGTATGCAAATAAATTCATTGACCTAATGCTAGTAGAAAAAGTCTACTAAATCTTATTTGAGTTGTTGTGCTGAAATTTTCCAAGTGTGCAGAATTTTTCAAAGACTAGAATCAAGGAAATCAAGTTGTTGAAGATGACTTTCCTAATTAAGAATCAAAACTTGGAGACCAAGTCTGGCAGCAACCACGAGAAGATTTCCATGATACAAAGGTTCCAAGGATCGCCAAATGTCATAAGGACAGAGCCCCAAAGTTTTGATGAAGGGAGGAGATTAAATGGCCGCGGATCCGCGGCCTTACCCACCCTTATGCTGCGGATCCGCGGCAAGATAGAGGGATCACTTGACTAAATTTTGGGCGATGAATCTCTGCTATATTTTACCAAGTTTTCAAGTAAAATATTATGGCTTTGGACTATAAAAAGGCACCGAGAGCCTCTTGGAAAATTCATCAAGCAGACGCGATCACGAAGCCCCAGACGCTCACGCATCCAGGCTGATCATCAACTGTTCGTCTACCTCCTTAGGAAAGATCGAGAAGCAACTAGTTTGTAATCATTTTCTACGGAATAAAGTGTAGATTGTTCAAGTTGATTAATAAAGGTAGTTATTTTATTTAATTCTTTTGCATTTTACATTATGTTTTCCCTCTCTGTCTTTTCATCTTCTTCTCCCAACATGCGCGAGTAATTTTCCGCTTGTTAGGGTTCGTCGGATTATGGTAGGCTAATGGATGATAAACATCCCTAAACCCTTTTTAAGTCCTATAAGGTTTATGAACTTTATCAAAAGAATTATTAACATCCTAATCGGGCGCGCTAGCAATTCTTTGCTAGTTCCGACCGCGATTAGAGATTAGATTAATGATTATTTTGGTAAAGGCTATATATGAACGGAGTTCCGTGTCGAGATAAGGGTTAAGAGTGGGATTCCATTTCCTCCAGAAACCCTAATCTACACGCATCACCGTCGTTCTCGTTTTAAATCTATTAAAAGATAAAAAGGGTAACTTTTAATTAATCGTCCATGACTACTAAATCCGAACGAACCCTACAAGCCCTTTTATTATATTATCTACATCTCTAAAATAATCTAGATCAATATTTTTGCATTCTTGCTTAACGTAGATCTAGAAATCTTTTCACAAAATTCTTTATTCCTCCTTCCTTTCTCAACACATCTAAAGTAAGATTAAAGGTTCAACGTTTCCTTGAGGACGACCCGTACTCATCTCGGTCTAGTTACGCGCGACACCGTTATTGATTGCGGTTAACTACTACACACTTTTTCGAATCAATCAAATGGCGCCGTTGCCGGGGATACGTGCGTAATTTTTTATTCTTACTATTTGTGTTGAATTCTTAGACGATTCAAATCATTATTAAAACAAAACTGCAAATTGCATATTTAACGATTTGTGTGTGAATTTTGCGTGGGAATCTGGAGTTACGGACTTGAGGAAACAGGAGATTTAGGGTTCCAAATTCCTCTGGTATCTTTCTCAACTCCTTCTCTCTCCTCTCAAATCCAATAAAATCTATTTTCTGCAGGATTCTTTGCAAAATAGCGCCGCTCAAAAATCATTTTGCAAAAGTTTTGTGATTGGTTTTGTTTTACATATTTTAATACGGACTTTAAGGGGAAAACACCAAATCAAGATTAGGTGGGGATTTCATCACCCTTCCTAAGCCCCACAAATCACAAACCGAGCATCTAGATCAACCCTTCATTAATTTAAAAAATATCTAGACCAGACTCTAAGGACTGTCGCGCTCAATAAGGACAGAGGAAGGTCGTGGGTAATCTATCGTTTATCCACATTACTTTTGTAGTGCCTAGGCAAGTGTGTCAAAGGCTAGTGGTTTTTAATTAGGCCCACTACTGTGGTTCCTTCCCACTTACCTGGCTACAAGGGTAGTACAGAGGCGGTAGTGGATTGATCCTGCGGCTTGTCCTTTAGAAGTCTAGGAGCGGTCTAGAGACTGGACCTAGGTGACCTTAGTTCTAGGGTTGCCTGTGCATCTTAAGGTGATTTGTCTTGAGTCCTACTTTTTCAAAACAAGCCAATTTTAAATCACACACACGCTGCCACTTGCACTAAACCCGCTTAGTGCATGCTCGGCTGGACACGGGATCCTAGTGCCCGTCTTGTCCGCGTTCCTGCTATCGACGCCGAAGTCGGTACTTCTTCATCTTCTTTTCCCCCCACCACACACCACATCAACCGAGATGGACGGCACTCCATCAAATTATAACACCACGCTGCCACCGCCCGAAGGTGCACAGAACCCACCACGCATCTCTCTCCAAGAGAGATGCTATCCTATCCGTGGTCCTCTTCCCACTTGTCTATCTCCTCCACCACCTAACGGGGATAATTTCGAAATTAAACCCCACTACATCAATCTGCTGCTCAAATTTCACGGGCTTGAATCGGAAGACGCGTACGTTTTCATCACCTAATTCGAAAACGTATGCGCAATGATGGGTACTTCACAATTGACTTTAGATGCTATGCGCTTACGTCTTCTCCCATTCACACTGTGCGACTTGGCAGAAAAATGGCTTTATAATACTGCCGCACACTCTATCACTAATTGGGATGAATTCGTCATAGCATTTCTTAAGAAGTTTTACCCAAACCATAAGACTGCCCATATTAGGAGCAAGATCAACCAGTTCACCCATCTTCCCAATGAACCATTTTGGAAGTGCTTTGAACGTTTCAAAGATCTGCTTGTCCAATACCCCCATCACGGAATACAAAGATGGGATTTATGTCAGATTATATATGAGGGCATTAATCCAGGGACAAAGCAGATGCTTGAAACAATGTGTCAATGCAATTTCATGTCTAAAGATGACGGTGAAGCGTGGAAATATCTGGAAGACCTTGCTGAACACACGTTGCAGTGGGAAAGCGTAAGACCACCTTCAACTAAGGGAGGTATCCACCAGCTTGATATTTCTATCGCAGTAAAAGCCGAAATGGCAGCGATACAGAAGAAACTCGACGTTATTGAAAACAAGTTCTCATCATTCTCCCTAAATCAGGTCACGCTTCCTAAGACCGTCTGTGGTTGCTGTTCGGATCCTTCACACTTAACGGAAGAATGTCCTATGAATGCATCGTTTCAAGCTAATGCTGCTTTTTAGCAGCGACCTAGAAACGACCCTTATTGTTCCACGTACAATCAAGGGTGGAGGAATCATCTTAACTTTGCTTGGAACCAAAACCAACAAAGCAATTATCAAAGACCTCCTCCACAGCAACCACAACCACAGAATCAGCCCCACTTTCAGTCACAGAATTTCCAAAATCCGGCCAACATTTCTACACCACAAGTGGCCGGTACTGACAACTCACTTGCACAAACTTTGGATATGTTCATGAAACAATCCATGCAATTTTCGGCTGAGATGAAGTCTTCTATTGATACCCTAACGAAAAACTCCTCCTCCCATGGTGAGAGTATTAAATCAATAGAAAACCAAATCGCACAATTAAACGCCGCAATGAGTGCGAGAGAGAAAGAGAAACTCCCATCTCAACCCATACCTAATCCTGGCCACTCACAAAGTTATAATGTGAGTGCTGTTACTACGTTGAGATCGGGAAAAGTGCTGAATAACCGAGTGGGTGGGCAATGTGATGATAGTGACATCAACGATACCCCAGCTTCTTCTTCTTCTCCGAATTCGTCTAGTCTCCCACCTTCACCCGAGCCTATTCTCCGTTTTCCCCAAGGCTCGAACCCTTCGCCAATTTCTCCAAATTTATCTAAGTCGATTCCCACTCCGGTTTTGGGATCAAATCCGTCCCCACAGTCTTCTCCACAAACGTTCGACCCAAAACTTATTGATCAAGCACCTTATCCAAACAGGTTAAGGGGCAACAGACCAAGTCCACAAATGGAGAAGATTATGGAAATTTTTAAGCAAGTTAACATAAACATTCCTCTCCAAGATGCTATTCAACAAGTTCCGTCATATGCAAAAATCTTAAAGGACTTGTGCACTAGGAAGAGAAAAGTTCAAGTACCTAAAAACGTTTTCCTAGCGAGTAATTTGAGCACAACTTTTACACAACAACTACCCAAAAAACGAAAGGACCCCGGAAGTCTTACAATTTCAATTTCTATTGGGGGTAAAAATATCGATCGTGCTCTACTCGATTTAGGTGCTAGTGTTAACTTGCTTCCGTATTCTGTTTATGAGCAATTAGGGATCGGAGAGTTAAAACCTGCGCATTGCACTCTTCAGATGGCCGATCGATCTATCACCCAACCTAGGGGTGAGCTAGAGGATGTGTTAATCAAAGTCGGGGAATTCATATTTCCTGTGGACTTTATCGTTATTGATACACAACCTATGGCAAACCCACGCAATCAAATCCCGGTGATACTCGGTCGACCCTTTTTGGCCACTTCCAATGCAGTAATCAATTGTAGAAACGGCTCTATGACCCTATCCTTTGGAAAGAAGTCAATTGAGCTTAATATTTACAAGTTGGGAAGTGAAACCTCCGAACCCTATGCTCATGTGTGTTCTGTCGAATTAATGGATGTCGACAGCAGCGAATTTGATCAACCTCATGATACTGACTCTTTTCATATGTTTTTGTTTGACCCAACCATGTACTCTTCCACCGAGTTGTCCGGGTCAATATCTAACGCCGATGAGGAACTTTTTATAGAGTCTGACGATCACCCTATTTTTTCTGAGGACATTATTCTTCGAGGTATCGATGAAAGCTTTGAGAAAATTTTCGCTGATGAGCTCGCATTTTTACAAGACACGGGTGTTGAGATGAATCAACTCCAAGATAAAGAAATTGAGCCTCCACCCCTTCTTTTGGACAATCATGATAATGCGAGTAATCCATTATTACTATCACTGTGTCGTCTCTCCAAATTGAGACGCAATTCTTTTCCATTACACCTCTTATCACCTCCCCACTTCTTCTTGTCGAAAGGTGACATGTTCTTCCACCAACCTTGGTGTTTCATCGATAAAATTTTGAATGGTTGGTGTTGACCTTCGGTCTTTGCAAAGCTTGGCATTGACCAATAACCTTGATCCCCTCGTGTGATTTTAAAAGATTAAAATTGTTTAACTCAAGTTTTGGGGGGTGGTATATTTTGGCTCTTGAAAGAAAATGATGAGCCAAGATATAAGTTTGGGGGAGGAGTTCACTTGCATTATTTCTTGTCCCCTTTTTCGTCCCAAGTCTACAGGTTTTTAAGCTTAACGGATGACATCAGTGAGGACACTGCTGTAAACAGGTTTGGGGGAGGTTTGTGCTTATTTACGCATCAATTTGCATTATACTTTGCATAAGCACAACATTTTCAAAAATTTCAAAAATTTTCTTTTATAACAAAAGAGTCGAAAGTGAAAAATTACATCCAAAAGATAGGAATAGTTTAAGAAAACCAAGAAAATTAGAAGTTTTCTTAAACGAACTAGCAATAAGTAGTTATGAGCTGTTGTCCCAAGGGTTAGTAAGATGAAGGAAGTCACTAATCTGAGGATAAAAATAAGTCTGAAAAATAGTTCCTATTATGGAAGCCAAACATTTGAATGTTGATACCCTACTATATGCACTTACACACGTCTTGAAACTCGGGATAGTAGAGGATACCTTGAAATGCTCTTGTCTAAAAGCCAAAGTATGAAGGAAATAAAAAAAAATGAAGAAAATATAAAAATGGTGAAAAGAAAAATGAACACTGGTTTTGTTATCGCCAAGGCAGCAATAAAAAAATATAGCGAGGGTGCCTCTTCACCTAGTGCCCTAAGGCCAACTGGTCTGGGAGTCACTGCTAAGCCTTAGGTGGTGCAAGACGGGGAAAATATTATCACCGAATCAGCAAGCACATGAGTAATCGGTCGGTTAGTACCTCAAGAAGTATTAACGGTCGCATGAAAATGTGTGAGCAAATCTAAATATTTATCAAATTAAAATGTACTAAGGTAGATGGACAAGAGTATGATAGCTTGAATTGAATTCTCCGAGTGTAGGGATGTCCATTTCACACACGTAGGGGTATATGATCAATGTTTGGATAAAAGGTAGGAATGAAGAATAAAGACGATGTTTTGTTGAGGGATAATGTGATTTCTAACATCTTTTCATGACTATTAAGATGGGGCTCATGACAACTGAAAAGCTAGTGTAGTTGGAAACTCTTATTTTCGAAGCCTTTCTTTTATGGTTCTTGTCTTTATATGTAAATTTCACCATCTCTCTTTTGTTATTGGATTTTGTGGGTGTAATCCGCTGAAAACCCTCAGGAGACAACACTCCTCCTACTAGGGACACCTAGAGGTTTAACGGCTTGTTGCACGTGCTCAGTGCAATCGTGTTTGCCTACGAAAGTGTGCTTAGTTTTCTCCTTTCTTTTTTCTTCTTCTCTTGAATAAACTAGTTTGCTCGGGACGATCAAAGATAAGTTTGGGGGTATTTGTTCAGTTGATAAACTGCACATTTGTTATTACATTTTTCCTACCATTTTCATATTAAAAAAGAACTTTATTATAATATATCATATATATGAGGGTTTATGTGCAAAAATACTATTTTCCATGTGTTGATATATTATAATTAGCATTTGGTAGGAAAATGTATGCAAATAAATTCATTGACCTAATGCTAGTAGAATAAAGTCTACTAAATCTTATTTGAGTTGTTGTGCAGAAATTTTCCAAGTGTGCAGAATTTTTCAAAGACTAGAATCAAGGAAATCAAGTTGTTGAAGAAGACTTGCCTAATTAAGAATCAAAACTTGGAGACCAAGTCTGGCAGCAACCACGAGAAGATTTCCATGATACAAAGGTTCCAAGGATCGCCAAATGTCATAAGGACAGAGCCCCAAAGTTTTGATGAAGGGAAAAGATTAAACGGCCGCGGATCCGCGGCCTTACCCACCTTTATGCTGCGGATCCGCGACAAGATAGAGGGATCACTTGACTAAATTTTGGGCGATGAATCTCTGCTATATTTTACCAAGTTTTCAAGCAAAATATTATGGCTTTGGACTATAAAAAGGCACCGAGAGCCGACGCGATCACGAAGCCCCAGACGCTCACGCATCCAGGCTGATCATCAACTGTTCGTCTACCTCCTTAGGAAAGATCGAGAAGCAACTAGTTTGTAATCATTTTCTACGGAATAAAGTGTAGATTGTTGAAGTTGATTAATAAAGGTAGTTATTTTATTTAATTCTTTTGCATTTTACATTATGTTTTCCCTCTCTGTCTTTTCATCTTCTTCTCCCAACAAGCGCGAGTAATTCTCCGCTTGTTAGGGTTCGTAGGGTTAGGGTAGGCTAATGGATGATAAACATCCCTAAACCCTTTTTAAGTCCTATAAAGTTTATGAACTTTATCAAAAGAATCATTAACATCCTAATCGGGCGCGCTAGCAATTCTTTGCTAGTTCCGACCGCGATTAGAGATTAGATTAATGATTATTTTGGTAAAGGCTAGATATGAACGGAGTTCCGTGTCGAGATAAGGGTTAAGAGTGGGATTCTTTTTCCTCCAGAAACCCTAATCTACACGCATCACCGTCGTTCTAGTTTTAAATCTATTAAAAGATAAAAATGGTAACTTTTAATTAATCGTCCATGACTACTAAATCCGAACGAACACTACAAGCCCTCTTATTATATTATCTACATCTCTAAAATAATCTAGATCTATATTTTTGCATTCTTGCTTAACGTAGATCTAGAAATCTTTTCACAAAATTCTTTATTCCTCCTTCCTTTCTCAACATATCTAAAGTAAGATTAAAAGGTTCAACGTTTCCTTAAGGACGACCCGTACTCATCTCGGTCTAGTTATGCGCGACACCGTTATTGATTGCGGTTAACTACTACACACTTTTTTGAATCAATCAATCATCCTCAAATACCGTCATCACATATTAGTCGTATTATATCACTTCTAATTATCCTTAGTTTCTAATATGGTTTCACTAACTATCAGTTAACTCTAACCCTAGTTTCCAAATATGGATTTTCTTAACCATAAGCTACAAATCGGTTTCCACCAAAACTTTGCGGGGGTGCTATACGCCATCCACCCGACTTCCCCTGTGGATATAGATCCACTCACCTTGATCTTGCTTGCCGATGTCGATGTCCCCACCCTATTCTTCATCGTCTTAAAATCCTCATGGGGTACATACATATCATAACACATCGCAATTGCGTATTAAAAGTCAAGGCGGAAAACCAAAACGGCACACGTTTCGCTAATAGGTTAAAACCTATAGCCTAGCATGCAAAACAAGACCAATAACACTGGTCGTTGACGTTCAAACGCCACACGACGGAAACACAATTCCAAATACCAAATTTGAATTCATTAAAAGCCACAAAACAATTTCAGAAACTAATTAAAACACTCCCAGATTTTCCCTAGGTGACAATTATCCAATTTTGCATACAGGAGGGGTCAAATTTATTTAAAAAGGAGCCATGGACCAAACCTGGGACCCTATTTCCCTGCTCTGGCAGCAAATTGTGGCCAGAATGGATATATTTGTGGCCTTAGGTTGGGGTATGGGGCTAGGGTTTCAGTGGTAGCTTCCTAGGTGCCAGCACGACTCTCTGTGTTTGCAATTTAATTTTCAGGTCGCCCGGGTTACTCCAGATTCCAAAATACCCTCGAAATTCACACAATTATACGATGTCGGGGTTTCTAAGTTTGGTATTGGGGTTTAAGTCTCTGGTTCCAGACCAATATACCATCACCAAAGGGGGTTTTAAGGTCACTACTACTCTCAATTACACTTCACAACCCAAGAATTCATCAAACCCTAACTTGGAATTTTCTACCCTCACTAAACATCACAATATCACTTCTAAACTTGCATGAAAGCTAAAGTGAATGAAATACTATGATAAAGGTGGTGAAATTATCTCATTTGGGCAACCTAAGAAAAACCCTAGCTCTTCAATGTTGTCAACATCCCACTTTTCTTGGTCCAATGTGTAGAGGAGAAGGAGGTGATCAATTTTAATGAAAGAGGTTTAGGGTTTTGATGGAGTTTTTGAGATGATACCTTGGGGTGAAGGAGGAATGAAGTGAGGAAGAAGAAGAAGAAGAAAATTATGGGGGAGGTAACAATGAGGCAGCCCCTCTCTCTCCTCACTTATTCTAACCCTCTCTCTCTCAATATTTACCCTTATGCCATTTATCTTTTCATTTCTTTTCTCATTTAAAAACCAAAGCACATAATACCCATAACATAACATAACACAATTGCAACAACATGTAACCAAAACATAACACGACATGATGCACTGGCCACGAAAAACTGTAGAAACGTGGATTTGGCTTAATCGCGATTAGCAGTGCACTAATCGGGTTTTTATCGAAACTGCATAAAAAATTTGAAAAATGCCAAATCCTTTAAATATATTATTAAATGAATAAATCATTTTAATTTTCAATTATTTCACAATTATTGTTATATATTTATACCCTTTTTCGAAAACCCCAATTTCGCAAATCGGGCAGTTTTCGGGAAATATATTATTTTAATATTCAATTCCAAAAATAATATTTATATTTTCTGAAATGTTACAATCTTCCCCCTTAAAGAAATTCGGTCCCCGAATTTAAATTTAAACCCCCCAAAATCTAAAACATTTCAATAATCAACCCAAATCAACGGGGCTCCAAAATCACGGAAAATACAGAAATAACACAGCACATCGCGTCAAGTGCGCATGAAAACGAGTACCAATCTCAAAATCGAACTCCGTCAAGCATTACGCGAATCATCGGATTTACATCCATATCCTTGGAGTTACAATAGAGATACAGATCTCGAAATCCACTACTGAAATCTAATATACACTAGTCAAATACTATAATACGTGTATAGTATGCATCGTTGTAAAACTTTCAAAATCTGAATAAAACTCATGCAAAAATATTTTCTAAATCTTCACGTGAATGCGTAACTCACGGCATAAGTGACAGACGCTCATTTTAAAATAATAATATATGTCCATATACGTTTTCCTAAATACACGTTCCGTCGTTTCACAAAATATCCCAAAAGGTTTTCCTTTATAAATGTTCGTGTCGCTCACGGACACGTAGGAAATAGCGAGACTATAGCTCTTTTTCAAAAACCTCTTGGTAAATTTTTTAATGCATGCAAAGTACTCAGGTACTGTCCTCAGATCAGTCCTGTTCGGCTACTTTATAATATGGTGCCCATCAAGGAAATAAAGTGCTCAAAAGAAAAATCAGCCTCAAACGCGTATCCAATAATCACGCGCGTTTAGTGCGCACGGAAATCAAATCCAAATACAAGTGCTACCAATATGCACAAAAGCAAAATTAAGTGCAATGGGTGTGCACGAAAGCATCTGTCCAGTGCTATGGGTGCACGACAACAATATCAAGTGCATCTAGAGTGCACGAAAATCTTAATCCAGTGCATCCGCTGTGCACAAAATCATATTTTATATCATGCGCCCAACATGCGCGATAATCCAAATCAGGTGCATCCATCATGCACGAAAGAAATCTAAATCAAGTGCGTCAAACATACATGAATAAAATCTAAATCAAGGGCATCCAACATGCACGAGTAAAATCTCACTCAAGTGCATCCGATGTGCACAAAATCCAAAATCAAGCGCCTAATATGCGCAAAAATCCAACCAAAGCACGTCGGGTCCGTAAAAGCATATAGTGCAGTAGCATGCACGAAAACGAACGGCAAGTGCCAACGCGCACGAAAATACAAATCTGGTAAAACGAATGCTCAAGAACATAAATCGGGTGCAACCAAGGTACGGAGTATAAATCCAGTGCGACAAACACATAAATACCCGTCCGGTGCAACAAATGTAAGAAATGCAAATCTAGTACAACTAATGTGCGAAATACAAATCTGGTGTAGCAAATGCACAAAATATAATCTGGTGCGACAATTGCACGAAATGAAAACATAGTGCAACAAATGCACAAAGTGCAAATCTGGTACATCCAGTGCACGAAATACAAATATAGTGCATCCAGTGCACGAAATATGAATATTATGCATCCAGTACACAAAATACGAATCCATAACTCAAATGCATAAACAGCAACACCGAGTGTACCAAGGTGTATAAAATCATAAACGTGTGCAACTGCGTGCACAAAACGCATATTAATGCACTACAAGCACATATAAGCTATATTGAGTGCAAAAATCAATCGAGTGCATACTACACGCACAAAATAAAATCAACCGTATGAAATCCACGAAATCATAAACATGTGCAGCCAAGGCACAAAACCGAATCTTAAGTGTAATAGATATGCACAAATCGCAAATCAACACAATGGTGTATAAAATATATATCAAGTGCAATAACTATGCACAAAATGTAAATACCCAGTAGGTGTAGCTATGGTGCACGCAAACCATATCATGAAACTCAATCATCAAAACTCAAATCCAAGCGATATAAGCGTGATACTCGGATTACAAACGCAAATCGCAATAAATGACATCGAGGTACACCTCCTACAATGTCGAAAAATTTTGGGGCACCTAAAACTGGCAGGGCAAGAACATCCGTTCGCCTCTTGTTCACGGTCTGGAGTCCTCTGTCTCTAGGTACCCATTTTCTCTGCGGATTCCCAATCTCGCAATCCATCGGCTCATCGACCCGGTTAGGTGTGCTAATGGGAACGATTCCGTTATGGCACTTCTCTGGTCATCTCTCGGTCAATCATCACGACCACTCGTAAAGCAGCACGTCACTGGCGTCAGCCTCTGGCCCTCTGAATACTCACGACACAACTGATCCTGGATGAAAATCTCATTGTAGCAGTGTCCTGGAAGGAATCCTTCTCAAGGTCTCTTCCGATCTCGCCTATGCCGAACTGTACGGAGGCTGGTACCCTTACATAATCTGTTCTCGTTTTCTGGACATCTGCGTTCTCTGCATAACATTTCGTCGGGAACTGGCCATATCCCAATGCCTTTGTATACTTATCAGATCTCTAATCTCTACGGGGAGTAGCAATAGCTCGTCAGCAACTCGCACGAACCTCTGGTTCCACTCGTATGTATCATCGCCCATAATGACATCACGTCATGCTATCTGCGCACTGCAACTGTTCTCGACCACGGTCAATCCGGAGTCTCTCACACGGACTCGAAGTTACGAACTCGGTATCTTTATCACTCCATAGAAGATATCTGACCGAACACGTCCTTGGGAACTCGTCCCAATCAACTCCCAACGCATCTGGGTGATGTCCTCTATCCGAAACTTGTCAGCTTATTGGTCTCTTATAACATGATATCCGGACGACGTCAAAATTTTCGATCGAGTCATCGAAGTCCTAAAATTTCCCGAAAGCTCAACACCTGAGCACAGTCTAAAAATATCTGGTACATACCACGGTACCTCTGGACCAGCCGTAGAAGGGCAAACCCAAGCCTCATTGATGGCACCGCTAAACTGCTGCAAACCCTAAGGTTCAAAAGCGGTTCCATGGTCATCATGTCGAGTTAGGGTTTCATTCTTCTATAGGGTCCACAGAATTACCTGCATGTTCCTATGAACACTTTAAATTTGGGAAAAATGGATTTCTGACACTCGCTTGAACTTTTTAGCTTCGCCTAGCCGACATGTGAACACCCTTTGTCCGCATGCTAAACAATGCCTCAATCCTCCAGGAAAGACGATACATCAACGATCATCTCCGGATCGGTCTGCTCTAGATCTGAGTAAGACTCTCCATACTGAAAATTTTCAACTCAACTGGACCTGCGTCGGCGCATCAATTTAATGAATTACCTTCGTCTCTTAAATCGGGGTAGACTAGCTATCACCTGTCGCATCTCTGCCTGGAAGCTCCAGAGATCTCAGCTTGTAAGCCCTGGAAGCGACATCCCATCATCTCAGCAACAGCTGGGTCACCTGTCTGCATGATAAGCGATATCAAAATCTCTGAGGTATGTTGTATATCAATAGTCCTCTCGCAACTGGAAGCTCTAACAATAGCCCGATCATCCGATGTAAAACCAACCACTCGCCTCCACAAGTGGTCACAACACAAACACTACATCAAGACGTTCCTATATGACCAAAAAACATAATGGTCAGCCCTCATACCAGACGAGCTCGCCCTGACCGCAACAGTAGCAACAGCTCAAACTGCGCTCAAACCATGGTGACAGGAACTTTAATCGAGTATCGAAGAGAGCAGATCAATGACAAGAAATGAACGACAGATCCAGAATGGATACATGATCATAAGAAGGAACAGTATCAATGAGAGTATGATCATGGAAACGAATAGAATCGAGGATCTCAAATGGATGTATAATCATGGGTATGAAGAGAATCATAAGTCTTAAAAATATGTACATCCTAAGGTTTCTTAAGTGGAGTATCGTATCGTAAATATGCCGCGGAACATATGTACGGTACGTCACTCTACTCAAGCTACCTACTCAATCAATCAGGGTCAACATATGAAATGAAAGTTCGGGTCTAATACCCCCCGTTCAAGTCTACGTTCCGTAAGGTCAAGCCTAGGTTCCGAAATACATACCCACCCTAGAATCCGCATAGTCAAACATAGACTCGAACCAAGGTTAAATCTAGCGCTCTGATACTAATTTTGTCACGACTCGAAATATTAGCTCGTGATCAGTACTTAAATCACGCAACGTCTAAAGGCGTAACGAAATTCAAGTAAGCTGAAACCCAGAAATCTAAACCCTTTTTAAGAAAATAAAGGAGGTGAAGTTTTGAAATAAATGTATAATGAAATCAAGTTTTCTTAAATGCATAGAAAAGGAACATGAATAATAGTGAAATTTACTATTTTGTAAACATGTTTCGTCTTTTGAAAATTTGGGCAGCACCTCCTTTGTATATTTTGATCCAAAACAACAAATACAAGATAATGATAAAGGCATCCCCAAGCGGGAGCTAGCTCTTCGCCAAACGGATGATCACAATCACGCAAGACAATATAAATAAGTATACGGCGCCCAACGGCGAAGTTCACCACAAAAGATAAATAAATAAGCAAGATGTCAAAACCATAAGTAGCGGAAAAGCCCCTCGCTCTAAGTCTCGCAACCACAATCTCACTAAGTCTCATTACTTATAAAATTTACAATTTTTGATTGATGGAGTTAACTAGATACAATATGAAATATAGATACAAGAGTGGGTACGATACAAATGTCCCACCTACCAATGCAAAACACCTGAATGCAACTGTGTGCCAGCAAAATCGCTACTGATCCAAGCGGTCAACCTGCAAGAACTGTGGCACAACGGGGGTGAGTTGCCAACTCGTGAGTAGAAAAATATCAACAGATAAAAATCGAATAAACAACGACTCCTAGGTCAACTATATCATACAGGTAATACTATGATATCTTGGGTGACCGGGTCTGTATATGTGCCAACACTAATACCAATGTCAATCATCATGTGGATATCATCCAACAATATAATCAATATATGTATATTGATCTCATCCAACCATAATCAAGGTATGTATGAATGTGGATCTTGTCCAACCATATAATCAAGGTATGTATGCATGTGGATCTCGTCCAACCATATAATCAAGGTATGTATGCATGTACATCTCGTCCAACCATATAATCAATGTCTGTATGCACATAAATATCATAAAAAAAGTGTGCATGAAAGTATGAGGATATAAATCAGCGGTGTCCCTCGCGACACATCAAAATCATGGAACCTGGGTGTCCAACATCGACACCCGAAAACATCATGAAACCGGTGTCCAGTATCGACACGTAAATCCTCATATATCGAGCTCCGTTAGTCCGGATCGGCCCATAGGCTCTGTCAGTTTGGATCGGCCCATATCATCTCTCGACTCCGGTCGGTATCCTCCGGATATCCGCCGAGCCCAAATACTATCACCGGTAGGTAGTAGTCTCTCTGCCAGGCTCACCGTCTGTATACACAGCATCCCTTTCTTGCCCCGGGGTACCATACCGGGTCCACTATGTACTCGCAATCGGCTTCATCCGCCTCCTCGAATTGGGTTTCACATGTCACACGTCTCAGAACCGAGAAAACGCATGGTGGACGCACTGAAATATCATATCAAGAGAAACCGAGTTTTTAAAACAACACATAATCTCTTTTAAAATGTCCACAGTTCTCAAATTCAGAAATCTCATGAAAACAACATATCTCAATGCGTAAAATCATAGAGCATGATGTATGCGACATATAATAGAAATGTAAGCATATCCGTATGTCATGTAACATGGAATAGTCATATGACATATTAAGGGAAAACCGCTCTTCAAATGATTCCAGTTTTTAAAATATAACATGTGGTTCCCAATTTCCCAATAAAACCAGTTATCTATGTAGGAACAATATGTATATGCGCAAGTATAGAGGTACCAATGTGTATATGCGCCAGTATGGATGTACCAATGTATGTATGTACCAATATGGATATACAAATGTGTATATGCGCAAGTATGGATGTATCAATGTATATGTGCACCAATATGGGTATACAAGTGGTATATATGCAAGCATGAGCGTACGATATGTATGTGCGCCAATATGGGTGTACAAGTAGTATATACGCAAGCATGTTATGCGAAGAGTCATATCATGATGTAGCAATCCTACTGTGTAGTGATATGGCAATTATCGATGATGAAGTGTGTGAGCATACAAATCTGTGTGCGTGTAACATACGCATCATCGATAAGGGTGCAGGTGTACTAGCACAGGTATAAGCAATGCAATGAGAATAATATGAATGCAGCATAAGGTAAATTATAAGCAAATGCAATAAGGTATACGTGTCTACAAGACCGAGTCGGTGAATCTATCAATCGGCATCTAGCCACACAACATCCCGTATGGTATACTCCATCGTACGGCATCCTTTTGTCAAGGGTATGGATCAAACCTCAAGGCAAACTCATCACGTAAGGAAAATCATCGTACGGCGGCATTAAGCTATCGGGGATCCTACCATCCAATAAGACGAGGAGGGTACGGACTTAACGTCTCGTACGGCTATCACTCACGATTCTCAACAGATATAGATATCTCTATATACCTATGTCCCAGATCACATCCGCAATAATCTCATATCAGGAGACTGGCAGGGTATAATTCATCTCAATCGACTCGCATCCATATACCAACATATCATTAGGTCATCATATTCGTCTTATATTCTTGTCATCGTATTTATGTCTCCCATCAAGTCGAGTTCACATAAACATTCTATCTCTAATATAAGTATAAGTATCTAATCTATCATACACACCCGAACCATACAATCAGATTTTTAAAGAAGCGAACCGTAGTTTTGAAAATAGGGGTTACGGTGTTTTTAAGGAAAAGATATAATTTGAAATTCCGTAACTCCCTCATGGTAACTGTTCAAAAGATGCATACGATTCTTCAGTTTAGAAATATGTATGGTTCGGATGACACATCTACGTCGACTATCTAGTCCTATAGTATCCTAAACGGCAATATCGTCAAACATCATCCTCAAATACCGTCATCACATATTAGCCGTATTATATCACTTCTAACTATCCTTAGTTTCTAATATGGTTTCACTAACTATCAGTTAACTCTAACCCTAATTTCCAAATCTGGGTTTTCTTAACCATAAGCTACAAATCGGTTTCCACCAAAACTTTGCGGGGGTGTTATACGCCATCCACCCGACTTTCCCCGTGGATATAGATCCACTCACCTTGATCTTGCTTGCCGATGTCGATGTCACCACCCTCTTCTTCATCGTCTTTAAATCCTCATGGGGTACCTACATATCATAACACATCGCAATTGCGTATTAAAAATCAAGGCGGAAAACCAAAACGGCACACGTTTCGCTCATAGGTTAAAACCTATAGTCTAGCATGCAAAACACGACCAATAACCCAGGTCGTTGACGTTCAAACGCCACACGACGGAAACACAATGCCAAATACCAAATTCAAATTCATTAAAAGCCGCAGAACAATTTTAGAAACTAAGTAAAACACTCCCAGATTTTCCCCAGGTGATAATTAGCCAATTTTGCATACAGGAGGGGTCAAATTTATTGAAAAAGGAGCCATAGACCAAACCTGGGACTCTATTTCCCAGCTCTGGCCGCAAATTGCGGCCAGAATGGATATATTTGCGGCCTTGGGTTGGGGTATGGGGCTAGGGTTTCAGTGGTAGCTTCCTAGGTGCCTGCATGACTCCCTGTGTTTGCAATTTAATTTTCAGGTCACCCGGGTTACTCCATATTCCAAAATACCCTCGAAATTCACACAATTATACGATGTCGGGGTTTCTAAGTTTGTTATTGGGGTTTAAGTCTCTGTTTCCAATCCAATATACCATCACCAAAGGGGTTTTTAAGGTCGCTACTACTCTCAATTACACTTCACAACCCAAGAATTCCTCAAACCCTAACTTGGAATTTTCTAACCTCACTAAACATCACAATATTACTTCTAAACTTGCATAAAAGCTAAAGTGAATGAAATACTATGCTAAAGGTGATGAAATTAACTCATTTGGGCAACCCAAGAAAAACCCTAGCTCTTCAATGTTGTCAACATCCCACTTTTCTTGGTCCAATGTGTAGAGGAGAAGGAGGTGATCGATTTTAATGAAAAGGGTTTAGGGTTTTGATGGAGTTTTTGAGATGATACCTTGGGGTGAAGGTGGAGGGAAGTGAGGAAGAAGAAGAAGAAGTAGAAAATGATGGGGGAGGTGACAATGAGGCAGCCCCTCTCTCTCCTCACTTATTCTAACTCTCTCTCTCAATATTTACCTTTATGCCATTTATCTTTTCTTTTTTTTCTCATTTAAAAACCAAAGCATATAATACCCATAACATAACACCAATGCAACAACATGTAATGAAACATAACACGACATGATGCACTGGCCATGAAAAACTGTAGAAACGTGGATTTGGCTTAATCGCGATTAGTAGTGCACTAATCGGGTTTTTATCGAAACTGCATAAAAAAAATTTAAATGCCAAATCCTTTAAATATATTATTAAATGAATAAATCATTTTAATTTCTAATTATTTCACAATTATTGGTATATATTTATACCCTTTTTTCGAAAACCCCAATTTCGCAAATCGGGCAGTTTTCGGGAAATATATTATTTTAATATTAAATTCCAAAAATAATATTTTATATTTTATGGAATGTTACAAGGTGATACTGTCTAAGAATATGTCTTGATCGCTGACGGGACCGGGGTTCCTAGGACAAAACCACAACTCCATTATCATCACAATACACAAGTATTGGATGCTCAATGGTAGGAACCAAGTTCATCATATGAACTTTTTCAGCCAGACAACCTCTTTGGCAGTATCATTGGTAGCGATATAATTAGCCTATATCAACGAGTCTACTACGGTATATAGCTTGGAACCCTTCCAACATATCGTCCATCCACTGAGGGTGAAGACAAAACCCGAGACTGACTTTCAGTCGTCCTTATCACTCTGGGAGCTCGAATCGGTAAAGGACTCCATCTGGAGTTCACCGTTACCATACACCAAGAACATTTCTTTAGTCCTTCTCAAGCACTTAAGAATGTTCTTCAGCTGTCCAGTGGTTTTCCCAAAGATCTTTTCGATACTTATTCACTACACCTAGTGAGTAAGCTACATCTGGTCTGGTACATAACATCACATACATGATTCACCCGTCTGCCAAAGCATAGGGCATTCCTTGTACGTGAGCCCTCTCCAAATCAGTCTGGACAGACATCTCTTTGGTAAGAGTGATTCGTGAACAAGCGGGTACATTACCATGCTTAGAATCATTCATACTAAACTCCTTTAGTATGGTGTCTATGTACCTGGATCGGGACAATCCCAAATCCGTTTAGATCTATCTCTATAGATCTATATTCCCAGGATGCAGGAGGCATCAGTTAGATCTTTCATGGAGAACTTGTGTGATAAGAGGAGCTTGACCGAGTGTAGCATAGGAACACCCTTTCCTATCAAGAGTATGTTATCCACGTACAATACGAGGAAGACAACCATACTTTCTACAACCTTTTTATTTATACATGGTTCATTTACCTTTTTGATGAAGTCAAGCTCTTTGACAGCTTCATTAAAACAGATATTCCATCTCCGCGATGCCTGCCTTAATGCGTAGATGGATTTAAGCAGCTTGCACATGCATCCGCTGCTCCCACTGTCTACGAAGCCTTCTGGCAGTGTCATATACACGCTCTCTTCTAAATCACTATTTAGAAAAGAGGTTTTGACGTGCAGTTTGCCAGATATTGTAGTCATGCTATGCAGCAATAGCACGTAGGATCCTAATGGACTTAAGCTTAGCAACAAGTCTAGTTTTGAAAGTCTCAACATTTCCATCTATACCAAATTATATTTCTCAAAGATCCTCTTTCTCCCGATAGGTTTTACCCCTTCAGGAGCAACATCCAAAGTCAATACTTTGTTGGTGTATATGGATTCCATCTCAGATCGCATAGCATCCAGCCATTTTACATAGTCTCCACTTGTAATGGACCGCTCGAAACTAGTTGGGTCATCATATACATGATGCAATTCTCGCTCCCACCGTCTACGAGAAAACCGTAGTATCTCTCAGGTGGATGAGGAACCCAACTAGATCTGTGGAGTGGCTACGGTTCGTCGGGAACTATTGAATCCTCCAGTTCCAACAAATCGTTAGTTATAGTTTATGTTTGCTGGAACTACTTCCAGTTCTACCTCATCACTACTGATTTCTTCCACAAGAAATTCCTTTTTCTAAAAAGGTGGCATGTCGAGAAACAAAACATCTTTTGTTCCTCGGTGTGGTAGAAGATAATCCTTCACGAATGGTTGGGATATCCTACAAACTTGCACAGAACTGATCTTGCTTCGAGCTTGTCCGGATTTTGCTTTTCAACATAGGCCGGACAACCCCATATCTTAACTCGTTTAAGAGATGGTCTCTTCCCATTCCATATCTCATATGGAGTGGTAGGCAACAGATTTGATTGGAACTCTATCCAATAGGTATGTAGCTTCTCAAATGCATGTCCCTGAAAGGAAATAGGCAACTCAGCAGTACTCATCATAGAGCGCACCATATCTCATAGGGTGCGATTCCTCCACCCCGATATACCGTTGTGCTGTGGTGTATATGGAGGAGTAAACCGAGAGAGAATCTCATTCTCTTTTAAATAATCCCGGAATTTCATGCTCAAGTATTCTCTTCCCTGATCATATCGAAGGACTTGAATACCTTTACCCATCTGGTTCTCTTCTTCGTACTTATATTCCTTGAATTTCGCAAAAGATTCAGATTTTGAGTTTCAATAAGAACACATGCGCGCATCTTGAGAGAATATCGGTTAATTTAATAAAGTACGCGGAACCATCCCTGGCATATGTAGACATAGGAGCGCATACATCAACATGTATATGTCCAAGAGTTCAGTAGCTCTTTCTCTGTTTCTAGTAAACGGAGATTTGGTCACCTAGTCTTTGAGACATGACTGACAAGTTTCATAAGATGTAAATTCGAACGGATTTAAATATACATCCTTATGGAACTTTAGCTAGTCTTGTTTCATCGATATGACCCAGTCTATAATGGCACAAGAAGACTTCGTTCATTTCTGAACTGTTCCTCTTGTGTGTGTTTTGTACATTTAGAACTGTGTTTTGATTCAGGACGTATACACTGTTATACAACATACCTTACCCAATCAACACTTGATTTAGGAAAATATTCACAGTATTATTGGTACAAAATAACAGTCGCTTAGAATCATTATATTACCAGTTGGTAACACTAGGAGATATCTGCCAACTGCTTTGGCTGCAACAATTGCATCATTTCTACTAGTAGAGACATATCACCCTTTCCCAGTTCTCTACCTGTCTATAGCCCATATAACAAATTACATATATGAGATCCTGATCCGGTATCCCATACCCAGGACATAGAGATAACTGAGAAACAGTTCTTAGTAACGAACACACCCGAAAACAATGCATCAACATGCTTATTCTTCATTTGGGTGGCGTGGGAATCCGTATATTCCCTTATTCGTTGTTCAGACATATGACAATCATAAGATAGAGTGGAACCTAGCCCAGTATAATAAGTATGTACGGTCAATACATCCATATTACTATCTAGATTAAGGCATGTCATTAGTCGCTACCAGGAGAGAGAGAAGGATAATCACTTTGCGTGCGGTCTTTGCAAGATTAGATCGGTTATTTTATCTAATCAGGATGGCTCCCACTCTTTTTATCAAATCTTCCTTCAAACCCTAAAAGGTAAGATTAGCCGGGATTAATTACACCGTATAGGTTCGCCAATCGTTCGGCCAGGAAGGTATCGGTACTCCGAGGGAGGTTCCCCGTGCTTTCGCATGGACCTAATTAAAATAAACCTCGTTTTTCCTGAAGCATGACCCCATAGACACCTTTCTACACACCTACTTGATTAGCTAATTGTAAAGTGCAAAACTCTCCCAGGAGTAACTCTTACTCGCAGTGGGTATCGGGATCCAACTATCTTATAGAAGGTATGCAATCTCATTGCAAATTTCAACACTTGAAATTCCCGATAATGGTTTTTACCCCTAGCCACTTATGACCTTAACACGGTCAACAAATCATAAGCGCTAGCCAAGTTCAACCCGTCATTTCTTGATTGATTTAAACCCACCCGTGCGACCCTTGTCTAAGGTCAATAAAGCCGCACGACTACCCTAATCCAATCGCATCACAGCCATAGACAAGCACTAGTTAGCTACCGCACACTACGCCTTGGCTATGGTTAACAAACGTAGCACGAATACTAAATAGTACTTATCTGAAATGACGGAGGGCTATGCAGGTTTTAAAGAAAAATTATGAGCGTAATGAACTTTATATCGTTGTAGAATCTAATGTTTTTTAGGCTTTTGCTAGTTTTGCTAAAGAGGTCACTCCCGGTGAAGGGATCTCGGCTCTTTCCTCATCGAATGAGGTGCAGGAAATTCATGAATACCACTATGCAAAGCAAGAACTAGAGAAGCAGTCAGAAGACAAAACCGAGTGGGTTGTATCATTTTCTAGTTTCGCTAAAGAGGTCACTCCAGGTAAAGGTATCTAGCATCTTTCCTCATCGAATGAGGTGCTGGATATTCATCAAGGAATACCACTGCGCAAAGCAAAAACTAGAGCTGCACTTTTTTTTTGAAAATTTGATTCTACAACATCTTTAGGTTTCTTTCTTTTCATTAATCACATTGATGAAGTCCCATCATTTATTGTTTCCTAAACATTACAGAAAAGTGAAATGAAAATAGAATGTATGCTTATGCCATCCGCACTCGCCACGGGGCTCCGTCATGCACCGTTAGGTTACTTAACTACCGGCAGAGCAGGGGCTGGACTAGCTCTGGTGTAAATCATAAGCAACGTTTATTATATATCATATATATAATATTACATTCATTTCACGCAGTTATATGATCAACATCATAGAATCAAGCAGTAGAGGAAATATATGAAAAATTGGATATACTAGGATGTCCGTGTTTTAAATTTAGCCAGTAATGTAAAACACAGATTCCATGGTCGTGATGAATAGCCGAACCCACATCCCTAGACCCCTATAAGAGCGGCAAGTAACCTTGCCAATTCTAGAGTTAGGAGACCCGGTCTCGACTCCTTGAGATGGTCTCCTACTGGACTCTAGAACCCGGTTACTTGTGCTTCCCCGCCTTGGGTCTATCCTAATGCTGAAAAGTAAATAATACACAACAATGGTGACATCATCCTCAACCCGGAAGTGCCCCAATAAAAGAATATTACATACAGATTTTACATGAATGAATATAAAAAATTCTCATCTTACATAAAACACCCCGGTTATTCTTCATCGAGATCCAATAAATCATATCAACAGCAACACATGATATCACATATCATCAGCGTAAGCAAATATGTGTATCCCTAAAACTTGTTGACATATAGCAACGAGATTGGGATACCCCACATATTACACTTACGGTCGCAGAAAAGAAAACAGAAAACTACAATAATTAGAATCCGCATTATCTTTAGATATCATAAACCCGGAATATCCATATTCCGGATTTCATGCTTAACTTATAAAACTTGCATTTTAGTCTCAACATGAAAACTCTTTTCAATTGGTTGTCGGATAATTCAACAAGATTCCCGACTTAGTGATCGCATACAATACGCAATTGCGACGGAGTTTTGATCCGAATCAAAACTTCGTGGTAATCGATTAATTGAGACTAAATGGCTAGGTTTACAATATACTAACTAGTTTTCATGAAACTAATTAATACAGATTCTAATAATTGTATCACACATCACAAAGCTTGTAAAGTAACCGCGACATTAGAATTCCGCACGCAATTAGAAAACTAAACCAATTTTTCCAAGATATGAAAAATCCAGTGAGCTAAAGTTCCAAAATCGATCGTTTTAAGCCAATCCAGGAGTCGAAACGAACTCGAAACCCGCCCGAATCTTCGCGGAGGAGAAGATCCCAAAATTAACTATCGAATAGGTGGCCTCGGGGGAGGGGGTACCCAACCTCAAGGGCTACCTCGAAGTTTCCCCTAGGGGAAGACATACCCGAGAGCACCTAGTTAGGCTGCTCTCGGGTCCCGCACCCCCAAATCCACCTTGTGGTGGGCTTTGGGTGTGGGTTCGGCCTATGGTCCCCCTCCGCAGTGTCCCAGGGGTATGCACGCTTCACCCCGCGGCTTCTCGGTTCAAACCGTAAGCCCGCGGGGTATGCAAACAACTCAAAACAACATTTTGGAAACTGTTTTTATCGGTAGTCTTTGCACGACCAAAACGACGGATTTCTAACATCGCTACAAGCTACCTTAATGTTCTAACTTGGCTCTGATACCAAGAAAGTCAACCCTAGCACCACCATGAGGTTCTAAGTGGCAACAAGCATGCCAAATTCAATTTTTTATTGGTGCTAAGCTAGACTATACAAGATCTTTTCTAGAATATTAGGGTTTGCTATAAAACCATCAAGAAGAGAAGGTGGTTATACCAACTTAGATTGAGTCATTCACTTCACATGCTCCGTGTAGTAGTCCCGCGACTCCACTAGGCTCCACTTGAGGGTTTGGGCGAGCTTCCTCCGATGACCTTCGTGCCGAAGATGATCCACACGAAGTCCCTCCACCTCAAGCTACCTCTACACTAAACTCTTTAGCGTAGTAAACACACTACACTCAATCGCTAGTCAAGTGTAGGATGGTGAAGTAGGGGATGTTAAAAGCTCACAAGTTTGTGTTCAACCTTCATAGTTCACATCATATGTGAGGGTTGAAGCTTGAACTATAGCAATTGAGGAAGAAGGAGAAGCTAGAGAACAACCATGGGAGCAACTCAAGAAAATGGTTAAGTGTTGAGAATGAACTAAGAATGAATGGCAACTCCTGACCCCCACTCATTCAAGCATAGAAATTTGCAATATAAAATTGCAACCATGCTTGAATAGTGAGTCAAGATGAATAAACTATGAATAAAGCCCATGCTTGTAACCATGCTCTCATTTCCACCTCTTTTCTATTTTCACAATACAGATATCAAGCCATGCTTCATTATATATATATATATATATATATATATATCATATATATTATGAAAAATAATTAGTGAGCTAATGATATTGGTTAAGATATAATTATATCACATATAATATATATCACATTATCAAATCAACACTTGATTTAATAATCCGGTTATATCATATATGACCGACTAATATCATATATATGTATATCACATAATCAAATCAACACTTGATTCGACAATCTGGTTATATCACATATAACCGAACCGATAACAGATAACTGCCAGATTACAATACGCTATCACATACACGTATTTAATCAGGCCCACACACACATCAAATATGTGTCCTACTTCGTCTCACTTGAACCAGAGAATTTCTGTGTGGTACTCTAAAGACTCGTCAATACACGTGCAGTAGGTGGTGATCACATCAGTCACCTACAAGCCGTCAGCTGTACTAGCTGGACGTAACGGCTACCCGGGTATTGAGCGATATGAAGATCAACAAGCAAGCTTGTCCATAGTCTCTATGAAGCCTATCAGTAACACTACCGTACAGTCCGGTCTCTTCGTCTGATATGTCGCATATCATGTTTAGGGGTGGTAAACGTCAAACCCCAGTAACATGATAAGTCATGCCGATGTCTGGCCTATAACAGTTCGAGAAACTACTGATAACACTTATCAGTAAATCTCATAAGCAGCCCTAGCCAGAGACTTCCAGTTATAGCCAATCGAGCATAGAGAAACATCAACCCCCAATACCGGGATAGATGAAACCCTTCTTATCGCTCATTGCCTCCTTGCGACTCGGGACTGTACCCAAAATCCACCTGTTTGCACGTCTCCTTTGAGCGTGGTAGGGAGAAAATCAGATCACAGTGGGAGCCGCACAAGATTCTATGACGATCTTGGGTCTACAGACTAACCTGTACCAGTGTCACCAGGGGACTGCTATCCGACGATAGGTATACTACCACATAGGAGTCCTCGGCGAGTCCTGTTCGGTATACCCATTCTCCAATGAGCACCTGTGTACAATCTTTGATGTCACACACCAATGGTTATGGGATCAACCATCGCCCTTTAAGGGACAAGAACGTACACACTAGCCTATACTCTGGAATATCGATGCCCCAGTCTCGATATACCCTCGACTAGGAAGTGATTAAAAGATGTACTTATGGACCACCCTGGCCCCACTAGTATGATCTCATCATAATCCTGGTAGTCAAGTACATATCCTAAGGGCTTTATCAACATGTAAGAGACAGACAGTATAAATACCAGTTTACATATTAAGATAAAGGTAATCTGATAGCTTACTATCATGTCGAGCAAGAAAGTCCTCTATATATATGTCCAAGCATCCACTATATCAACAATAATGGCCTCTAGGGTATACATATTTGTAACACTATTTTCATTATTATTTTCCTTTTCTCCATTTTTCTAGAACCATCCAATTATGTAAAATATTTTTAAACAATTATAATTTGTGTTTTAAATGTCATGGTTGCATAAGCATAATTTAACCAAAACTAACATATTGTTAAAACTAGATAAGTGTATATGCATGTATATATGTGTGTATGAATATTTAAAATAATTTAATAAATAAATTAATAATTAAATAAATATGTGTGTGTGTGTGTGAAATTAATTACTAATTTAAGTTTTATCGGAAATTCATGTTATATCACTAATTAAATTATAATTAATCGTAAAAAAAATTTTAGACGTTACATCATCGTAGATGATCCACCTTGAGGCAACTTACACTCAAGCCCACACTTCACTAATCAAGATATTAGTGAAGATAACAAGTTATACGAATGAGCTATAGTAGTGTAAGTTGATGAAGTATGAATTTTGCTCACTAAAATATTTCTTTCTCCTTTTCTTTTTCTCAACCCTAGAAAACTAGTGAGGAGATCAAGATGAAGATGAACTTGGTTGAGTGTGAACCATTTGGATAAGATGAGATGAGAATGAGAATCAAAAAATATCTAAGAAAAAAGATGAGTCATGTCTTCTCAAACCATCAATGAAACAATGACTCATTTCTCTTTTCTTTAATTCATATATATTAATCATTATCTTCTCATCTTCACCTCTTATGTGATTCTCATACATCCTAGTTCTGTGCATCATCAACCATGATATCTATATATATATATATATATATATATATATATATATATATATATATATATATATATATATATATATATATATTAAATCAACACTCGATTCAATAATCCGGTTATATCATATATAACTCGGCTAATTTCAAATGTGTGTGTGTGTGTGTGTGTCTATTAAATTATTAAATCAACACTTGATTCAATAATCCGATTATATCACATATAATCGTCTAATATTTAATATTATTTTATATATATATCAAATTATTAAATCAACTCTTGATTCAATTCCAGTTATATCATATATAATCCGGCTAATATCAAATATATAAATATATATAAAAATCAATTCATTGAATCAACACTTGATTCAATAATCTGGTTATATCATATATAACCCGGGTGATATCCAAAAACGCTAAATTAGAATACGGTATTTTATACTCGTATTTAATCAAGCTTCCGCACATATCTCCATACGTGCCCTACTTCATTTTGCTTGAGCTAGGAAACCTCTATATGGGACTCTAAAGACTCGTCAATACGCCAGCAGTAGGTAATGATCACATCAGAGACCTACAAGCCGTCAGCGGTACTAACTGGACGTAATGGCCACCTAGGTATTGAAGGAATAGAAGATCAATAAGAAAACTTGTCCAAACCCCCATAGAGCCTATAAGCAACACTTACCGTACAGTCCGGACTCTTTATCTGATATATCGCATATCGAGCATGGCTGGTGAAAGGAAGTGTGGAGAAAAGTAATGGAGAATACGCGAGACCGTGAATGGATAAAAATGGTATACAGTCTTGGTAGGTAGAAATAAGAAGATGAACGAAAGGGGAAAAGAAATGGAGCACGAACTTGAGGTTGAAAATTGATTGAATAAATTAGTACAGTCTGTAATGATCGAAGTGTAAAACTGGATTGTACTAATCTATCAATACTTTGAGAGATGGGATCAAACCTTTCAAGATTCGCTAGAAAATATGGGTCGACCGAATTTGGTAAACCAGATCTAGGAGATGAAAGTATCAAGTCATCTTGTGGTAGGGAAACGATAGAAAATATGGAGGGAGGCAATTGAGGAATGGCAATGGTTAAACATTTAGGAGGATGCTTTCAACCAATGGAAGGGATATGATGAATCGGAATGTCTGACTCATCCAATAAAACAGATTCATCCTCAAAGATATCCTCAAGATTCTCTTCAAAATTAATCTTATCCACGCAATCGATCAAATCATCATTAATAATCTCAAGGAGTAAATGGGGTTCGGAAGAAACAGTTAATGGTTTAGGATGATGTCTACACGGATCTGAAAAAAAGTGTTGAAGTGGTGAGAGAGACTCATCCAAGACTATGGATTTATCATCAAAATTATCCCCAATATCGACATTCTCAATCAAGTCAAACATAAAGTTCTCAGATACCTCCTTAAAAGCATGGTTTTCAATCGGTTGTTTTTCTATAGTGGAGATGTAGAGATCAAAAGGAGTGGTATCGGTTTCACTTGAAGGGGACCCTTCACAATTGGGTAAATCAAACACTACGTAGCCGCACAACTCATTAAACATTCTATCTTCAATTGGTGAATCATTTGGTCTACTCGATAGAATTTCGGAACTGGAGTTGTGGAATTCAATTAGGAATGGATAGGTTTGATTTTGAAGGGTGGGTTGCTCAGTTTCACCACTCAAATCATCAAATTGTTCTATTGCCACAACATACATTGTAAAATTTTGAGCTAGTTAGAAACTGGCTACTGGTTCGTAAGGTTGTATGAGTATGGTGATAGATGCATTCAATTCCTCTATCTTTCGGTACGAAGCTACCCAAAATTCTTTCAATATTTGTTCAAGACTAGACATGGGCTGTGAAGGGGTTTCAATAAAAGAATAAAATTCGTTTGGATACGAGAAACTCTCAAATTGATGTTCAGAAGCAATGTCTAAGAAAGGTGTAAAAGTTAGGTAGGATTGATAAGAATCGAATGGATGCGTAAAATGGATAGGATTAGGATCAATATTATGATAGGAAGATGGCTGGAATTATTGTCCTAAAGAATTCGGAATGGTGAAAGGCGTGAAAGATCGACTACGGGATTATGCAATACATTCAGCAATGGACAAGGGTTTAAGAGTCTCCATTAGCTTCAGAAGGGGTATCAACATAAGAAAGGGTGAAAGTTTGAAATGGTTGATATAACGTGGATTGTAGTGTCCAAGTGGTGTTTCTAGAAGCGTCTATCCGATCTTTCAAAGAAGTTTTGAGCATGGATGGATCGTTGGAAGTTCTACCAAAGCAAGAGCTGTATGAAATATCTGGTCTAGGATACCAAATTTCTGTAAAAGTTGGTTGATGTGGGGTATCCATGATATGAAAAGAAGAGGGGTTGAAAAAGGTGATGAGGTTTTTTTTTTGTGGTTAGTTGTTAACAAAAGAATGAAAAGAAGTTATACACACAAAAAGTAAAACAAAAATAATCACGACACAAATACCACACACCTAAAAAGTCTAGGATTCACTTAGGAGAACTTTACCTGCTCAAGAATTTGATTGTCGAAGTAAAACTGTGTCGAGAAATGGGTTCAAGATATAATGATCATAAGGCCAGATAAGTGCAAAGATAATGGGAGGTTTCCCAACGCCTTCGCAAAATTCCTTAATTAGAATAAACCTTTCTCTTTTGGTGGTTGCACTATGAACACTTTGCCTAGACACCCCATGTACGATATAATGTTAAGCGGTGTTCTAAACATGGTTAACTTCTCCTAATGAGCGCGAAGTCCTTAAAAACTTAAAATCTAGTTTCTTTTAAAATTTCTGCGGGTAACGTTATGCTCAATTTTGTGATTTGTGGGCCAGAGAAAAGATGATGAAATCGTTTACTGTATGTTGTGGGGTTCACTTGCCCTTAAGTCCGTATTAAATGGATGCAATGTGCAATTCAATAAAAAGTTGTTCAAAACATTAAATAATCGTTTTTTAAGTTTAAGCGCGGCGTTGCAACAAATACGGGTTAGTCAATTTAGTTTTTGGTGGCGAACTTGCAAATAATCCTGCAAAGATATTATATTGGACGCGTCGGATTTGAGAAAGAAAGCGTTAGAAAATACGTACCGATATTTTGGGTTAAGAAACTCCCGTTGAATTGATCCCCGAGTGCTTGAATGTTTGCTTGCGCGGGTCAAACTATCCGGATCTTTGGCACTGTACTTGTCTATCACTTTGGTCTTTAAAATTGCATTTTGCTCCGCACGATCGCTTCTTGCAACTCTGTAAAATCTGAAAATGTCAGAAAACGGATATTTAGTGCGAAAAACGATATATAAGGCCATACTTCCGTACACACAAAATTATAAAATTCATAGTATAAAAGGGATAATAATAGAACAACAGAGCACAAGACAAAAATTTAGAGAAAACAGAGAAGAATTAGCCGCAAATTGCGGCCAATAAGAATAAATCGGCGGCCGACTTGATGAATTTTGGCTCCAAGTTTCTACTGTGGTCTCAGTGCTCTATAAGTATCATATTTTTGTATGCTAAATTTTTATTTGAATCCCCAAGTGACAGCAGATAAAAATAACAGAGAGCAAAAAGTTAGAGATATTAAATTTTTGTTTTGGTTTTTATGAAAAATTTTCGATTTTTGTTTCGTTTTACTAGAAGTTAGTTAGATTTATAAACAAGATATACAAAATTAACCTCAGATCACAAGAAGAAAAAAAGTTACCGTCTCCCCCGTAAAATCACCATTTGATTGGAATATGATGTTTTACATGTCGTAGTTTAAAAGTTACCGCAATCAAGTCGGCGTCGCGTATAGCTAACCGTGATGAGTACGGGTCGTCCGCAAGAAGATGGTACATTTAGGTTCTTGTTTTTACGAGTTAAGCCAGAAGACAGAATAGTTCGTTTCTATCCTAAATGTTTGTATTTTCAAGATAACGTTTGTTAGGGATAGAGTTAGGTTAGTTTAGGTTAGAAAAATCTGTATGCTTAGTTTTGTACCCCACTTGACTATTGATGGTATGATAATCAGCAACAACGTGAATTAGGGTGTTTAAGCACGGTATTTGCGATTGTGCGCGAAATCCAACTTATTGACCCTTGTCCTTCCGTTCTTATCTCTTATCTTTCTCTTTCGGCTAAATCAAACGCAACCAGCCATGTTTAGGAATCACCGCTACCGTGGTAGGGTAGGACGCCTAGCGGAGCGCTTGCGTGAAGTTTGGAGGTAAGGTATTGGGCAAAGGAAATCATAAGGAGAATCCTAACTCAAACAATACTCTTCTCATTCCATAAAAAGATGAACTATTACTCACAAACCATTACAAAAGTGAAAAAGAAACACAAGAGAGAAGATACATCTAATAAAGCATTACAAGTAAATAAAGAGCGTGGTAAGAAACATTGCAATTAATTAAAGGAAAGAGATACTAGGAAGCATAGTACAAAAATGTAATCTTCATTAAGTTCAAATCAAAGATACAAGTTATGAGTTCAATAACCAAAACATAAACTAGCAAGCTCAATGAATAGGTTGCAAAATCAGGAGAAGGTAAGGAACTCATGATTAACCAACTACTATGTACAAAGAACTAAAAAAAATTACAAAATATAGAATGAAAGTGGCAAAAGAGTAGTCTAGGTATATCCCAAGCTTGCTCTCTGATCTAGTATTTATAGGGAATTCATCACCAAAAATAAAATATAAGAGTTAGGTGATATGACAAAGAGGAGGGCCTATAAGAAAAACGATCACAATTGGAGCAAGGGGGACCGCAATTTGCAGCCATTGTGGATATTTCAGCGGCCAGGAGTTGGGTGGTGGGGCCTGTCTTGGTTATGTGATCTCCTGACTACTCCACCATCTCACTATATTTTCAATTTATTCTAATTATCATCTGGGTGAAATCTTGAGCTTTAAAATATATCACATCAATACTCATTACATCAAGCCCACTTGCTCCTCCACTTGCCTACTTGCATAAGTGTGTTCACACCGCATCATGGCAGCCCACTTGGTTCATGCACCAAAATATTTGTGTTCACACTTGAAATTATTGTTTGTGACGTGTTGGACCATTTGTATCAAAAGATTGTGCACACTTGATTTATTGTAAAATATTTTTAAATAATAATCGGTTTTCGGTTTCGGTTGTAGTGTCGGCTAAAAAATGTCGTATCCGTGCATTTAAGTGTGTTTCTAGTGTTCTGTCATGAATGCCTGTATCCTGTACTTATTGAGAAGACACAGATTAATAGTATCGATATATCAAAAAATGATAATGAATGAGTGGTATTGAAATACAGTTTTTCATAATGAACAGGACTGTACCCAACTAAAACCTGTTTGCACGACTCTTTAAACCTATGGTTGGGTAGAAATCTAAGTACAGTGGGAACACACTCGAGACAAATGACGATGTCAGGTCTAAAGACTACCCTGTACCTATGTCACATGAGAACTAATATATGACAATAGATATAATACCATCTAGAAGCTCTCGTCTAGTCCGTTCAGTATAACTCATAACCTAATGAGCACATGTATATTGTCTTTGGTGCCGTACACTAATGACAGTGGGACCAACCTTCGCCCCTCCTTGGGGTCAAGATACGTATACACTGGTCTATTCTGGAATATCGATGCTCATTCTCGATACTCCGACGACTAGGGATATTTAAGGATGTGCTTATGGACAACCTAGCTCCCACAAGTTTGATCGCCATCACAACACTGGTAGTCAAGCAAAAAATCCTACGGGCTATATCAACATGTATTAGCAATATGTAACAATCAGTAAAACATATACACATCTTAAGATACAGACAAGCCAAATAGCATACTATCATATCGAGTAAAATTGTCCTCTACATACATATCCTTAGCATCCTATACAATAAAGGCCTTTAGGGCATACATATCCAACATTAACTACTATTTCAACCTGTTGACCTCTGACATGCTGTGTGATGCCACCAACATATCGTCCACGTATAATAAAAGATAAATCCTGGACCCATCGTCTAGTAGCCTCACATAAACACAATGATCCTTAATATTTATTTTGTACCTAATCGCCAACATAAACTGATCAAATCATTTGAAACACTATCTTGAAGACCGCTTCAAACCATAAAACGACTTCTTCAATTTGCAAACATAGCCATCCTTGACATCGACTATGAACCCTTCTGGCTGATGCATATAAATATCTTCCTCTATCACAACTTTCCAACTAGGAAAATCGGTAGACTGCACAACCTCTCTATAACTGGATGGTTTCTCATGCTCAATAGTCAACGCATATGTTGCCACGTCGTCGAAACTAACTGTGGTCAAGTCCTCAAAGACAAGTCTGACCGGGGGATGCCTAACTCGCGTAGATCTCCGTCCCTCTGCATGTACTTGACCATCTAGCTCTGTCAGACCCTCCATCTGAATCTGAGTATCAATCACCTCATCTTTCCTTTTATCCTGGACCGGAACATCGATCTCCATCTTGCTTGGTGGCTCAACCGTTCTCTCCACTATCTGATTGAATCTGTTTTTTACGAACCTTCATAGACTCATCGAATGTAACATGCCGGTTGATTACTATCTTCTGGGTCTCAAGACACCACAGCCTGTACCTTTTGGCTTCACTTCTGTAGTTGAGTACATCACACTTCCTAGCTCTCGGCTCTAGCTTATCACTATTCTACTGAACATAAGCTGGGTACCCAAATATACGAAACCGCCTGTAATCTCCAGTCTTCTAGGTCCACACTTCCTTAGGAATTTTCTTATCTATCGCTGCCGATGGTGATCTGTTGATTTAGGTTAGTGGTCACAAATGAATAAATCATTTTATATACAAAGCCATGCCTTTCTACATGTCCACAACCATGCTTCATGTCCTCCACATGCCACCTCATTTCCCATTTAATTTTCCATAAAGGAAAATCAAATATGAGGTGTCCTTCTTCTAGAAGCAGTCCTATATAATAACGGAATACATCATCTGATATATATATCTCTATACATACGCGTATCCGTATAAAAATACGGATAGTACCAAAGAGAGAAAATGAATAATGAACAATAATACTAAAATATATGTATCAAAATACATATATAAATTATTAAATCAAAACTCGATTTAATAATCCGGCTTAATTCTAAGCCGGCTAGTATTATCAACTGTCCGATTAAAGTCCGTATACCGCGTACACGTAATTAATCAGACCCCTGCACGTACCACTGTACGGCCCCTACATCTGTCGCCTGAACTGGGAAAACCCTCTGTGTGGGACTCTAAAGACTCGACAATACGCTGGTAGTGGATATAACCATAAGCACATTAGCGGCACTAGCTGTACGTAACGACTACCCAGGTACTTGTCGAAAGGGGGGTCGACAATCAAGTGCGTCCTTACCCCACTGAGCCTGAATGTGACAATCTTTATACAGTCCTTTCTCTTCATCAAAGAGTATCGCATATCGGGTCTATGGGTGGATAACGCCAGACCCCTACTAACCCGATAAGTCGTGTCTGAGTCTAGCTCATCACCAACTGAGATACTACTAATCAACTATCAGTAAATCTCCCTACCGTGGCCACGGATTTCTGGTGATAACTAACTGAACACAGAGCGACATCGACTCCTAAAACCAGGAGAGACGAATCCCTGACAGCTGACCAGTGCCTACATATGGCTCGGGACTGTACCCAACTAAAACCTATTTGCATGACTCCTTTGAGCCATGTTAGGGTAGTAATCAAAGTACAGTGGGAACTCACACGAGGTAAATGACAACTTCAGGTCAAAGTACTAACCTGTACTCATGCCATCTTATGACTTCCATCTAACGATAGATATAATACCATCTAGAAGTTCTCGGTGAGTCCTGTTGGATATATGTATGCCCTAGAGGCCATTATTTGTATAGTGGATGCTTGGACATGTATATATATAAAGGACTTTCTTGCTCGACATGATAGTATGCTATCTGGTTGCTCTTTATCTTAACATGTTCACTTGACTATGTTTACTGTTCATTTGATACATGTTGATAAAGCCCTTAGGATATCAGCTTGACTACCATGATTATGATGCAGATCATACTAATGGGGCATGTGTAGTCCATAAGCGTATCCTTAACTGTTCCTAGTCGAAGGAGTATCGAGATGGGGCATCAATATTTCAGAGTAAACTAGTGTATACGTTTCTTGACCCAGTACAGGGGCAATAGATGATCCCATATCCATTGGTGTTTGACATCAATGATTGTATACAGGTGCTTATTGGAGACTGAGTATACTGAACGGACTCGCTGAGAACTCCTTTATGGTATTATACCTATCGTCGAATATCAGTTCTCTGGTGACACTTGTACAGGTCAGTCTGTAGGCCCGAGATCGTCATAGAGTCTTGTGTGTTTCCCACTGTTCTTTGATTTCCACCCTACCATGGCTCTATTGATTCATGCAAACAGGTAGATTTTGGGTACAGTCCCGAGACACATGGAGGAAGTGAGCGATTGGAGGGGTTTCGTCTCTCCCGGTATTAGGAGTTGATGTTGTGCTATGCGCGAATGGCTATAACCGCAAGTCCCTGGCCAGGGCTGATGAGATTTACTCATAAGTGTTATCAGTAGTTTCTTGATTTGTTATAGGCCACATATTGGCATGACTTATTGAGTTATTGGGGCTTGACGATTCCATCCCCAGACTCAAAATGCAACATATCAGACGAAGAGACCGGGCTGTACGGTAAGTGTTTCTTGTTGGCTCTACGGGAGTTTGAACAAGTTCGCTTACTATTCTTCTGTCCGTATAATACCTGGGTAGCCGTTACGTCCAGATAGTACCGCTGACAGCTAGTGGGTATCTGATATGATCATTACCTACTGCTAGCGTATTGACGAGTCTTAAGAGTCCCACATAGGGGTTTCCAATCTCAAGCTAAACGAAGTGAGGCACATAAGGAGATATGTACGGGTGCTTGATTAAATACGAGTATTTGATACCGTACTTTAATCTAGCAGGTTTTATTAGTCGGATTATATGTGATATGACCGGATTATTAAATCAAGTGTTGATTTAATAAAATGACTAATTGCTCATTTATAATTCCTTTCTTTAAGTGTGCATATATGTGTGTGTGTGTCTATATATATATTTATATATTTGTATGTGTGTGTGTGTGTGTGTGCGTGTGTGTGTGTGTGTGTCTGTAGGGTTTCTAGGCACTGCCACAAGGGTCTACGAGGCATCAACCATGCCCGATTAAAAATTTAGCCGTGCCGAACAACCCAAAGCCGGATCTTTAAACTAGAGTTTATGCGAAAACAAGCATGTTAAACACTTTAACACTAAGTGAGAGGGATTACAACCTTTGTAGATCCGGTCCTTCACTTCATAAGCTCCGTGTTGTGGTCCCTTCGCTGCGATCATCGTGTTCCAGACTCTCGAGAAGCTCCACGAAGAGAAAGATGCAGTCTTTCTTCCGATCTTCGATAACATAGATGATCTACCTTAAAGTTTCATTAACACAAGCTCTCACTCACTAAATGATGTGAACACCCTCATCTAAAGGGCAAGGGTAGATAAGGATGATGAAGTAGGATTTTTTCTTTCTTTTATTTTCTTATTCTCACTCATTTTTCATCACTTATAAAAAGCTAGAAAGCTTTTTCCATGAAAGAAAGAAGGAAGAAGAAGATGAATAATCATTAGAATCCTTTTGTGATGAATAATGAAAAGATAAATATGATGAATAATGCAACCATGGTCAACTAAACCCATGTAGAGAATTAATTAGGGCTAGGGTTTGGGTTGGGTTAAAAGTGAGCCACTTGAAAATATCAAGCATAATATCTCTTTCAAGACAAAAGAAAAGCTTCTAGAATCTACTAGAAGTCTTAACCCAAATCCAAACCCTAATCATGTTTAAATTCCACTAAACATGTTGCATTAGTAATCATATCATGTTACAATATTATATATCACATATATAATATTTATTGTAACAAAATAAAATAATACATTTAACATATATCGCATATATATCAATGTATTACCCGAGTGAGAAAAAGAATCTTTTAGTGAGCTAATATTAGTTAATGTAATTTAATATATTATATATATTATTATACATTAAATTATCGAATCAACACTTGATCCGACAATCCGGCTATATCGCATATAACCGACTAATACGATGACCCGGCTATATCACATATACCCGGCCGATATCTCATATGACGAGAATCCAATACGGTATCACATACCGCATTATCCTCGGTCCTGCACATATCACATATGTGCTCCTACTCCGTTTAGCCTGAGCAAAGAAACCTCTGTGTAGGACTCTGAAGAATCGTCAATACGCCGGCAGTAGGTGATGATCATATCAAACACCCACAAGCTGCATGCGGTCAGCTAAACGTAACAGCCACCCACGTATTAAGCGCTCAGAAGATCAACAAGCAAGCCTGTACATTCTCCTGTGAATGCAATAAGTAACACTCCCGTACAGTCCGGTGTCGTCGTCTGATATGTCGCATATCTCGCCTAGGGGTGGTATACGTCAGACCCCAGTAGCTTGATAAGACGTGTCGATATGAGTTCTATAACAGTTCGAGAAAGTACTGATAACACTTACCAGTAAATCTCAGCAACCATGACCAGGGATTTCCAGTTATAGCCAATCGAACACAGCACAACATCAACTCCCTATACCGGGAGAGACGAATCCCCTCCTATCGCTCATTGCCTCCATGTGATTCGGGACTGTACCTAAAAGCCACCTTTTTGCAAACCCTCTTGGACGTGGTATGATGGAAATCAAAGCACAATGGGAATCACACAAGACTTTGTGACGATCTCGGGTCAACAGACTACTCTGTACCAGTGTCACCGGAGAACTGCCATCTGACGTGAGGTATAATACCATCTGGGAGTTCTCGGCGAGTCCGTCCAGTGTACCCAGTCTCTACTGAGCACCCATACACCATCCTTGATGTCAAACACCGATGGATATGGGATCATCCATCGCCCATCATATGGGTCAAGATGTATATACGCTAGTCTACTCTGGTGTATCGATGCCCTGTCTCGATACACCCTCGACTAGGAACAGTTATAGGATATACTCGTCGACTACCGTGGCCCCACTAGTATGATCTCATCATAGTCCCAGTAGTCGAGTACATATCCTAAGGGCTTTATCAACATGTAACATAGAGACAATCAGAGTACATGTTAAGATAAAGTACAACCAGATAGCGTACTATCATGTCGAGCAAGAAAGTCCTCCCTATATATGTCCAAGCATCCATTACAATATACATCGTATGTACAGTAATGGCCTCTAGGGCCTACATATAACTAACAATCTCCCACTTGCACTAGGGCTATCTGTTGTAGTATCACATACCCAACAATTAGCTGCGGTTGAAGTATCTCATACTCAACCATCCTATAAAAGTCTCTACTGGGAAAAAGGCCTTTGTGAGTGGATCCGCGCTGTTGTCCTCTGTGTCTACTCTCCTAACCTCGATCTCACTGGAGATCAACCATCTCCATGATCAGGGGATACTGCCTAAGAATTATATCTGGATTTCTGATGGGACGGGGGGTTCCTTGGCAAAAGCTACAACTCCATTGTCACACAATGGTTGGAACGAAGTTCATCTCTTGAACTAATATATATCCAGACTGCCTCTTTGGTAGCATCCTTGGTAATGATGTATCTAGCCTTTAATCGTCTAGTATGTCACGATATCTAGCTTGGAACTCTTCCAACATACCGTCCCTCCACTGAGGGTAAAGACAATGCCTGCGACTGACATTCAGTCGTCCTTATCACCCTGGAACCTTTCCAGTGATTTTCCCAGGATCGATTGATACCATCTCACTACAACTAGTGAGTATCCTAACATCCAATTAGATCTATCTCATAGATCCAAAACCCAGGATTTAATAGGTATCACTTTGATCCTATATGGAGAATCCTTGTGATAAGCGGAGATTGACCGAGCGTAGCATAGGAAACTCCTTCCCTATCAAGTGTATGTCATCCACGTACTCTACGAGGATCACCACCATACTCTCTACTACCTTTTTGTATATACAAGGTTCATCTACCATTTTGATGAAGTCAAACTCTTTGACTACCACATCAAAACAGATGTTCCAACTCCGCGATGCCTGTTTTATCAACATAAAACATCTTGCACACGTTTCCGCTGCTCCTACTATCTATGAAGCCCTCTGGCTGTGTACTTATAGACGCTCTCTTCCAAATCTTCATTTAGAAAAGCAGTCATGACACCCAACCACCAGATATCGTAGTCATGGTATGTAGCCGTGGCAAGTAGGATCTGGATGGACTTAAGCATAGCTTTGAAAGTCTCAACTTTTCCATGTACACCAAGTAATCTTCTTAAGATATACTTGCTCCTGATGGGGATTTAACCCTTCAGATAAAGCAACCAAAGTCCATACTTTGTTAGTGTATAAGGATTCCATCTCAGATCACTAAGCATCCAGCCATGCTTACAGAGTCCCACTCCTGATGTCCTGCTCGAAACTAGTTGGGTCATCATCTCATGATGCAATCCTCGCTCCCACTATTATAGAGAAACCGAAGTATCTCTCAGGTGGGTGGGAAACCCTACTAGATCGGCGGAGAGGCTGAGGTTCGTTGGAAACTATTGAATTCTTTGGTTCTACCAAATCATCTGCTGTAGTTTGTATAGCAGGAACTCCTTCCAGTTCTACTTCATCACCACTAATTTCTTCATAAGAAATTCCCTTTCACAAAGGTGGCATGTTGAGAAACAAAACATTTTTGTTCCTCGGTTAGGTAGAAGATATTCCCTTGCATATGCTTGGGATATCTAACAAATTCCCACAGATTTGACTTTGCCTCGAGCTTGTTCGGATTTTGGTTTTTAGACATAGGCCGGACAACCTCAAATCTTAACAAACTTAAGATATGGGCTCTTCCCTTTCCATATCACATATGAAGTTGTAGGAAACTGATTTGATTTGAACCCTATTCAATAGGTATGCAACTTCTCAAGTGCATAACTCCCAAAAGGAAATAGGAAACTCAGTAGTACTCATCATAGAGCACACCATATCACATAGGGTGCTATTGCTCCGCCCCAATATACCATCGTGCTATGGTTTATACAGAGGAGTAATGCCGAGAGAGAATCTCATTCTCCTTTAGAATAGTCCAGGAATTCCGTGCTCAAGTATTCTCCTCCTTGATCTCATCAAAGGACATAATACTTATACCCGTATTTTGGTTCTCTACTTCTAACTGATATTCTGTGAATATCTCAAAAGCTTCGGACTTGTGTTTCAATAGGAACATATGTCTGAATCTTTAGAGATCATCAGAGAATGTAATGAAGTACAAAGAACCAGTCTTGGCATATGTAGACTGGGGACCTTATATACATCATCATGTATGAATCCCAAGAGTTCACTAACTCTTTCTCTGTTTCCAATAAACAGAGCTGTGGTCATCTTATCTTTGTGACATGACCGACAAGTTTCACAATATGTAAATTCAAACAAATTTAAATATGCATCTTAATGTAACTTCAGCTAGTCGGGTCGCATTGATATGACCTAGTCTACAATGCCTCAAGAAGGATTCTTTCATTTCTGAACTCTTCCTCTTGTGTGTGTTCTATATACTAAGAACTGTAGTATGATTTAGAACGTCAATGCTTTTAGATAACGTGCATGAACCGATCAACTCTTGATATAGGAAATGTTCAAAACATTATCCAACAATACAAAATTATATCCTTCTTTATTAATAAAGAGACTGATATGATTTTTGTACATCAGGTTCGGTATCTAATAACATTCGTTCAGAATCAATGTATTCTGGTAATACAGGGTGATAGTGACCAACAGACTTGGCTGCAACACTTGCACCGTTTCTATCTCATGAAACTTATCACCCGTTCTCAGTTATCTACCTATCTGTAGCCCATGTAGCTAATTACATATGTGGGATCCTGATCCAGTATGTCATACCCAGGACGTAAAGGATACTGAGAAACAGTTCTCTATAATGAACACACCCGAAGAAGATGCATCAGCAATCACTTTCTTCGTTTGGGCGGCACGGGAATTCTGGTAATCCCCAATTTCCTGCTCTGTCTTATAACAATTATAAGTTGGAGCGGGACCAACGTTCCCCAGCTCAGTATAACAAGCGGGTTCGGTCAATATATCCGTATTATTATCTTGATTAAGGCGTGACATGGTCGCTACCTGGAGAGAGAGAGAGAAGAAAACACTCAGCGTATGCTCTTGCAAGATTAGATTGGTTATCTAATATATCTAATCAGGATGTCTCTCACTGTTTTAGTCAAATCTTCTTTCAAACCCTAAAAGGAAAGACTAGCCGGGATTAATTACACGCTACAAGTTCGCCGATCTTTCAGCCAGGCCAGTGTCGGTACTTTGAGGGAGGTCCCCCATGCTTTCACACGAACCTAATTAAAGTAAACCTCGTTTTCCCAGGGGCATAACCCCGTTAACACCTTTCTAGACACCTACTTGATCGGCTAATTGTAATGTGTAAAACTCTCCCAGGAGTAACTCTTACTCGCAGCGGGTATCGGGATCCAACTATCTCATAGAAGGTATGCAATCTCATTGCAAATTTCAACACTTGAAATTCCCAATAATATTTTACCCCTAGCGTCCTATGACCTTGAAGGAGGCCAAACTACCCATAGTCCGCTAGTCAAGTTCAACCCGTCATTTCCTGATTGAATTAAACCCACCCACACGACCCTTGACGGAGGCCAAACTACGTCATACGAATACCTTAATGCAATCGCATCGTATGCTAGCAGATAAGCATTAGTTAGCTACCGTGCACTACGCCTTGACGGAGGCCAAACTACCGCAGCACGAATACTAATTAGTACTTATCTGAAATGACGGAGGGTTACGACAGGTTTTTAAGAAAACCCTTTGCGTAATGAACTTGATATCGTTATAGAATCGAGTGATTTTAAATGGAATTTTTTTGAGGCTTTTCTAGTTTTGCTAAAGGGGTCACTCCCGGTGAAGGGATCGTCGGCCCTTTCCTCATCGAATAAGGTGCAGGATATTTCACAAATATTACTATGCAAAGCAAGAACTATAGAAGCAATCAAAAGACAAACCGAGTTTGTAGCATCTGCTAGTTTCACTGAAGAGGTCACTCCCGGTGAAGGGATTTCGGCTCTTTCCTTATCGAATAAGGTGCTGGACGTTCTACAAGGAACACCGCTATGCAAAGCAAGAACTAGAGCTACCAGTTTTTAAACAAGTTTCTACAACATCTTTAGGTTTCTTTTATTTCATTAATTTCATTAATGAAGTCCCATTTTAATTATGCTACACAAGCATCAGATATGAAACGAAATCAACAATATATAATATATATCTCATATATATAATATAAACATTCGTCTCAGGCATTAATATGATCTCATCACAGAACATTGCAGCAGAAGAACATATATGAAATATTGGATATACTAGGACGTCCGTGTTTTAATACGAGCCTGTATAAAACACGGATTCCACGGCCGCGATGAATAGCCAAACCCATATCCCTAGACCCCTACAAGAGCGGCAAGTAACACTGCCAATTCTAGGGTTAGGAGACCCGGTCTCGACTCCTCGAGATGGTCTCCCATTGTACCCTAGAACCTTGTTACTTGTGCTCCCCTCCTTGGGTCTACCTAATGCGGAAAAGTAAATAATATACAATGGTGACATCATCCTCAGCCCGGAAGTGCCCCAATAAAAGAATATTACATACAAATGAATTTTACATGAATGAAAATAAAAACCCTCATCTCACATAAAACCCCCGTCTATTCAAACATGACGATCCAATATAACATATCACAGCAACACATAACATCACATGTCATCAACGTAAGTAAGTATGCATACACCGATTGTCGTCGATGTATAGCAACGAAAACCGGCGATACAACTACATACTACACTTACGGTCACAGAAAAGAAAGTGTAAAACTACAACAGTTGGAATCCGCAACCTCCTTAGACATCACATGCCTAACCAAATGAATTCCTTAGACATCGCATGCCGAACAATTATAAACCCCGCATTTTAGTCTCATTATCGAAAACACTTTTCAATATCAAGTCGGGCAATTCAATAAGATTCCCGACATCCTGATCGAATGCTCGTCGCAAACTTTAGTAGACGGCTGCACCCCCCGATGCCATCGACGAAGTGCACTAAGGCGGAACACCGCTGCCGCAAGCACCCGAACGGATGCTTTTGACGAAGGGGTTCTCCTACAGTCACATGGTCGGGGCTTTGGGGCGTGGCTGTCTATTAAGTTTACCCGGCGAGTATCCGCGTACGCTACGTGATTGCGACGGACTTTTGATCGCATCAAAATCCCGTGGCAACCGATCATCTGAGACTAAACTGCTATGTTTATAATATTCAAATCAGTTATCTCATAACTATTTGTGGATTCCAAATATTGTATCACATTCCAGATAAATAGACAATTTTAAACTTTCCGATCGAATGATCAAACACCCAAGATTTCCCAAATAGTTCTCAACACTTGAAACTAGTTTAAGAACATCCATCACATGCTACAGTACCAATGGTCCAGCCGTAGAAGGGTCAAGCCAACGCCTCACATGTGGCACGCCGTACTGCCACAAACCCTAAGGTTTAGAGGCAGTTCAAGACGGTCACATAATCGAGTTAAGGTTTTTTGTCTTCTAAAGGGTCCACCGTGTTACTTGCACGACTTAGAACGTTCTTAAACTACGGAAAAATCCAACGCTTGGAAATTTTCCGGCAGGGGAAAAAGTGAGTTATTGATATCCGGTTGAACTTTTTAACACGATCTAAAAATTACCCGGACAAACTAAACAAAGTTAAATTATCCGATCGAATCAACGAGTCCCCAATACAACCCTAGAAAACTCAACACTTGAGTGGAATTAAAAACTTCCTAGAAAAAAATGACAAGAAAGGACCTAAGAATAAATATATGAAATATAAGGGACTAAGTCCAAATTTTGGCCGCGGAACCGCCGCCAAATCCTTGATTTGGCCGCTGTTCCGCGGTCACGTGAGTGACTTAGTGGACCGTACTTCACAGTAATTCTTAGTTTTTTTTGCTTGTTTTTCTGAGCATTTTTAATTCATAAAAAATCACATTTTTGAAAAATGTCCAGAGAGGGGTAAACATCGGGGTTTCCAGGTTCGATCGGACATTAAACTTCGCTCAGACTTCGCCTAAAGCTCTAGCTTGGCTCTGATACCACTGTAGGGATGCTAGGCACTGCCACAAGGGTCTACGAGGCATCAACCATGCCCGATTAAAAATTTATCCGTGCCGAACAACCCAAAGCCGGATCTTTAAACTAGAGTTTATGCGAAAACAAGCATGTTAAACACTTTAACACTAAGTGAGAGGGATTACAACTTTTGTAGATCCGGTCCTTCACTTCATAAGCTTCGTGATGTGGTCCCTTCGCTGCGATCATCTTGTTCCGGACTCTCGAGAGGCTCCACGAAGAGAAAGATGCAGTCTTGCTTCCGATCTTCGATAACATAGATGATCTACCTTAAAGTTTCATTAACACAAGCTCTCACTCACTAAATGATGTGAACACCCACATCTAAAGGGCAAGGGTAGATGAGGATGATGAAGTAGGATTTTTGCTCTCTTTTATTTTCTTATTCTCACTCATTTTTCATCACTTATAAAAAGCTAGAAAGCTTTTTCCATGAAAGAAAGAAGGAAGAAGAAGATAAATAATCATTAGAATCCTTTTGTGATGAATAATGAAAAGATAAATATGATGAATAATGCAACCATGGTCAACTAAACCCATGTAGAGAATTAATTAGGGCTAGGGTTTGGGTTGGGTTAAAAGTGAGTCACTTGAAAATATCAAGCATAATATCTTTTTCAAGACAAAAGAAAAGCTTCTAGAATCTACTAGAAGTCTTAACCCTAATCCAAACCCTAATCATGTTTAAACTCCACTAAACATGTTGCATTAGTAATCATATCATGTTACAATATTATATATCACATATATAATATTTATTGTAACAAAATAAAATAATACATTTAACATATATCGCATATATATCAATGTATTACCCGAGTGAGAAAAAGAATCTTTTAGTAAGCTAATATTAGTTAATGTAATTTAATATATCATATATTTTATTATACATTAAATTATCGAATCAACACTTGATCCGACAATCCGGCTATATCGCATATAACCGACTAATACGATAACCCGGCTATATCACATATACCCGGCCGATATATCATATCGCAAGAATCCAATACGGTATCACATACCGCATTATCCTCGGTCCTGCACATATCACATATGTGCTCCTACTCCGTTTTTCTTGAGCCAAGAAACCTCTGTGTAGGACTCTAAAGAATCGTCAATACGCCGGCAGTAGGTGATGATCATATCAAACACCCACAAGCTGCAAGCGGTCAGCTAAACGTAACAACCACCCAGGTATTGAGCGCTCAGAAGATCAACAAGCAAGCATGTACATTCTCCTATGAATCCAATAAGTAACACTCCCGTACAGTCCGGTCTCGTCGTCTGATATGTCGCATATCTTGCCTAGGGGTGGTATACGTCAGACCCCAGTAGCATGATAAATCGTGTCGGTATGAGGTCTATAACAGTTCGAGAAAGTACTGATAACACTTACCAGTAAATCTCAGCAACCCTGGCCAGGGATTTCCAGTTATAGCCAATCGAACACAGCACAACATCAACTCCCTATCCCGGGAGAGACTAATCCCCTCCTTTCGCTCATTGCCTCCATGTGATTCGGGACTGTACCCAAAAGCCACCTTTTTGCACGCCCTCTTGGATGTCGTATGATGGAAATCAAAGAACAGTGGGAATCACACAAGACTCTATGACGATCTCGGGTCAACAGACTACTCTGTACCAGTGTCACCGGAGAACTGCCATCTGACGTGAGGTATAATACCATCTGGGAGTTCTCGGCGAGTCCGTCCAGTGTACCCAGTCTCTACTGAGCACCCATACACCATCCTTGATGTCAAACAACGATGGATATGGGATCATCCATCGCCCATCATATGGGTCAAGATGCGTATACGCTAGTCTACGCTGGTGTATCGATGCCCTGTCTCGATACACCCTCGACTAGGAACAGTTATAGAATGTACTCGTCGACTACCGTGGCCCCACTAGTATGATCTCATCATAGTCCCAGTAGTCGAGTACATATCCTAAGGGCTTTATCAACATGTAACATAGTGACAATCAGAGTACATGTTAAGATAAAGTACAACAAGATAGCGTACTATCATGTCGAGCAAGAAAGTCCTCCCTATATATGTCCAAGCATCCATTACAATATACATCGTATGTACAGTAATGGCCTCTAGGGCATACATATAACTAACAGTGTCATGGTGGATGATACATGGGACCTGGCTATGCTAGAATCACATGGAAATATTTTAGTTATTTAAAAAATTTTGAGAAAATGGAAATTGAAGTAATGAGTCATGATTTCTACACTCTTCTAAAAAATATCTCAACCATGGCTTATTATTTTAATCTCCACTCGCATCTTAAATATCTAAGATATTTTCCAAGGGATCATTGTCTTTCTTAAGCCAAGCCATTAGTTCATCTTCTTCCTCTAAGCTCTCTAGCTTTTCCTAAAAAGAAAACGAGAATGAAAAAGAAAGGTCTTTTAGTGAGAAATATCCCACTTCATCAATCTATATTAGTTTAGGAAACCTGTATAGGTTGTTTACTTCACTTCTACTTAGTTTAAGTGAAGCAAGAGTTTGAGTGTAAGATTCTCCATACTGGATCATTGTAGACATCAAAGACTTTAAGCGGAGTTGTTCCAAACTTCAAGTGGAGCCAAAAGAAGCTAAGGGACTTCTACATGGAGCCATTGAAGAGAAGAAGTGGTCTACAAAAGTTGTAGTTCTCTTTCTCTTAAGTTTTTACACTCTTAGTTTTTTTATAGTAACCCTAATCTCTAGTTTGATTCGTGGGCAAGTTGTTTTAGGTCACTAATTTTTAAAATTCATCGCATATTGTTGTTTAAACTAATGTAGAGGTGCTAAGACACATTTACATGGTATCAGAGCCGGGCTAGAGCATTAGGGTAGTTTAGCCGACGTTAAAAGTGTTCGATCGAAATCAAAAACACGGATTTTTCAAAGTTTCTTTACATTTTTCCAAAATTTGGTATTTTTCAAATTAAAAATGTTCAGAAAATTGTGCAGGTAAATTTACGGAACCCCAAGAAATACGAACACCTAACTCAATTAAATAGCCACGGAACCGCAGCAAAACCTTGGGTTGAGCCGCGGTTCCGCCACGTATTTAGTGAGTTAGGGTGTCTTGTTTCTTGTGCTGCTCCATTGAAACATTTGTGAGTTTCTGGATATTTTTTTTGAAGCTCAAGGTGTTGAGGTCTCTTTGGTTTGAAGAAATTTGTGAAGTCGATCGAAATGTTTAATATTGTCTAGACAGTTACTTTATGTGATACAATACTTGGAATCTACACTAATTAGTTTTGTGAAAATTAATTATTAGTTTTTAAATCTAACATTTCAGTCTCATTAATCTAATCGGGAATCTTGTTGAATTACCCGACTTCATTATTGAAAAGTTGTTTTCAATTCGAGACTTAAATGTAAGATTTACTGGATTAGGCATGAAATCCGGAATATGAGATAATCCGTGTTTGCGATGTCTAAGGATAGTGCGGATTCGAACTGTTGTAGTTTTTCATTTCTTTTCTGTGACCGTAAGTGTAATATGTATATCCCTAATTTCGTTGTTATACGTCGAAGACATTAGGAATACGCATATTTACTTACGTTGATGATCTGTGATGATTATTCTGTTGCTGTACTGATATGTTATATAGGATCGTCGTGATTGAATAGCTGAGGGTTTTATGTAAGATGGGAGATTTTCTTTTTCATTCATGTAAATCAATGTATGTAATATTCTTTTATTGGGACTCTTCCGGGTTGAGATTGATATCACCATTGATGTATATTATTTACTTTTCGCATTAGGATAGACCTAAGGTAGGGAGCACAAGTAACCGGGTTCTAAAGTCCAGTGGAAGGCCATATCAGGGAGACGAGACCGGTCTCCTAACTCTAGAATTGGCAGGGTTGCTTGCTGCTCTCGTAGGGATATAGGGGTGTGGGCTTGGCTATTCATCACGACCGTGGAATCCGTATTTTTTATCATTGGCTTAATCTAAAATACGGACCTCCTAGTATATCCTATACATTCATATATCTGCTTCTGTTGTTGTTACTTTGTGATGTGATCATATTAACTGTGTGAGATGAATGCTATTTATATATATGATATATAATAAACGTTGCTTATGTTTTGCACCCGCGCTAGTCCTGCCCCCGCTCTGTCGTTAGTTAAGTAACCTAACGGTGCATGACGGGACCCCGTGGCAAATGCGGATGGCATAAGCGTATGTTCTATTTTCGTTTTTTCTGTGATGTTTAGGAAACTTAAATGATGGGACTGCATTAATGAGATTAATGTAAAGAAAAGAAACCTAAAAATGTTGTAGAATCAAATTTGAAACCTACTCGGCCTTTTTACGAAAAAGCAAATTTCAAAATGCGGAGCTTAAGCCATTCCTTTTCAAATTATTCGGTTCTACAACAATATCAAGTTCAAAACATTAAAGGTTTTCATCAAAACTATTCGTAACCCTCCATCATTTTAGGAAGTAGAGTACTTAGTATTCGTGCTACGTTTATTGACTATGGTTAAGGCGTAGTGTACGGTAGCTAAGTGATGTCTTCCTATACTACATATGATAAGATTAATTAAGACATTCATATGACTTTGTCGACCAAAGTTAAGGGTCATATGAATGGGTCTAATTAATCACGAAATGATGGGCAGAACTTGACCAGGGCTTATGATTTGTTGACCATAGCTAAGTGTTATCTTTTCTCTCTCCTAATGGAAGATACCAATGACAGGACTTAAGATTTTATTAGAGAAAAATAAACTGACATGACCTAATTATAAAGACTGGCTGAGGAACGTGAACATTGCCCTTACATAAAATAAGGTTGCATACGTCCTCACTACTCCAGCCCCTCCCCTCCCAGGCCCTGATTCCTCTATTGCGGATAAGGAGATCCGCAAGGCATGGGATATTGATTGTGCCACAGCCAAATGCCTCATGTTAGCTTCGATGGACAATAAACATCAAAAGCAACATGAGAAGATGGATGTACAATCCATCTTTTTCCATACAAAGGAGTTGTATGGGGAGCAATCTCGTGCTCTTCATTATGAGGCATCACGAAAATTGTTTTAGATGAAAATGGATGCCGGTACATCGGTAGGAGATCATGTCTTGAAGATGATAGGAATTATTGAAGAACTTGAGGACCTGGGATGGACTATGGAGAACGATCAATATATTGATATAGTTCAACAGTCTCTCCCCCTGCCTATGCTCAATTTATAGTGAACTTCAATATCCACAACATGGAGAAGTCACTTCCTGAACTTCTCAATATGTTGAGAAGTGCAAAGAGCATGATCAAGCTAGCGAAAACTCCCTCTCAAATTATTGGGCCAACTTCTCTTTTCATCCCAAAAGCCAAGGCTAAGGGAAAGAAGAAGAAGAAACCTACTAAACTGAGAAGTGGAGTTAAAAAGGCAAAGGGGAAAGACAAATCTGATACTGATATATGCCCTAAAGGCCATTATTGTATGGTACTAGTTTGTATATTACATTTTGGAATCTTGGGATATACACGGATATTGTAACAGTCTTGCTCAATATTGTAGTATGCTACTTGGTTTGTTTCTACCTCAATATGTGTATATATTTCTTTTTAACATATCGCTAATATATATTGGTAGAGCCCTTAGGATCTTTGCTTGACTACCAGCGTTGTGATGACAGTCACACTAGTAGGGGCTGGGTAGTCTATAAGCACATCCTTATACAGGGCCCAAGTTGTAGGATTATCGAGACAGGGCATCGATACTCCAGAGTAGACTAGTATATACGCTTCTCATCCCAAAAGGGGAGATGGTCGGTCCTACAGCTATTAGTACGTCATACTGGAGATAGTATGCAGGTTCTCATTGGGTTATGAGTACACTAGACAAGACTCGTGAGGAACTGCTGGTTGGTACTATGCCTATTGTCAGGTAGCAGTTCCCAGGTGACATGAGTACAGCATAGTCCATTGGCTTGACACTGCTACTTCTCCTCGAGTGTGTTCCCACTTTTCTTAGATTACTACCCTACCATGGCTCTAATGAGTCATGCAAAAATGTAGTAGTTGGGTGCAGTCCCGAAGCACTTGGAGGCAGTGGCGGTTAGATAGGATTCGTCTCTCCCGGTATTCGGGGTTGATATCGCGCTATGTTCGGAAAGCCATTACATAAAGTCCCTGGCCAGGGCAAGAGTGATTTACTGGTAGGTACTCCGGTAGTTTCTCAAGGTGTTTTAGTCTCTACTCCGGCATGACTTATTGCGCTATTAGGGGTCTGACGGCTACCGCCGCCCAGGTCCGATATGCGATACTCTTAGATGAACAGACTGGACTGGACGGAGATTGTTACAGATAGGTTCAGTGGGAGTTCGGATGAGTTTGCCGGCCTTCTTATCAACATATACCTGGATAGCCGTTACGTGCAGCTAGTACCGCTGACGAACTTATAGTTAAACCCATTGCTAGCATACTGTCGAGTCTTTAGAGTCCCACACAGAGGGTTTCCCAGCTTCGGGAGAAACGATGTAGAGGCTGTATGATTTTACGGTAGGGCTTCGATCATATACGTCTACTTGTGCACGGATGATGTTCGGGCGGATAATACTAGTGGGCTTTGGTTTAAGCCGGATCCTAGTATTATATCCTTGGATTATTTTCGTCTCATTGTATTCGTATTTTTCGGAATACGGATACGTGTATGTATATACGGTATGGGGCATTCTTGTAATTTGTGCAATAATTCTTCTAGAAGAGGGCACCTCATTTCTTGTATAACCATTTATGTTAAACGGTAAATGAGGTGGAGGTAAGGGGTGTGGTTTCTCATTAAATGAAGCATGGCTACTTGGGGTGACTCATGGGGTGACTCATCTAATGACAATTGAAGCATGCTTGATATTTTTCCATTAGTGAATTATTGTATGCTTCATAATTCACAAGACCTAGCCATATTCATTTCATAACATCTCACAAACTCTCTCTCCTCAAGAGCACTCTTCTTCCTCCTCAAACCCTAATTGTTTTATGTGTTGAGAAACCTAGGGTTCTTGAGACTAAACTATCCATAATCACTCTCTACATCGCCTAGGCTACTTGGATTAGCGAACCATTTACCCTAGTTACCTCAAGTTAGAGGTTGGAGCTCAAAGCACATTCTCTCGGGTGGATCGTCTTTGACGTGAGGAAGCCGACCACACAAGCTCGATCCGATCTTCAAGGAGCCAAGGAGAGGAGGACAAGAATACCGGAAGGACTTGATACTTTGAGGTATTACACTCTTGCATATGAGTTAACCTCTAGTAGTTTAGCTAGTTATGGTTTAGTATCGATCCTGGAGTTCAAGTCGGTGTTGCGAAGCATATAAAAATAGTTTTTTGCAAACTCCACCTCCCTGTGAACCCGCGGGGTGCTCGACATTGACTTACAGTGGTATCAGAGCCCACTAAACCTTTACTACCTTGTTAGCAAGTTATTAGAATTTCGATCGTCAAAAAATCGCAAAAACAATACACCCGCACCCTTAAGTTTCTGTCGATTTTTAAACTGCCAGAAAAAATTATTTTAGAGCTATGAAAATTCAGTGCAGGGTATTATAAGAACACCCAAGAAAAATGAGCTAACGAATCGCCAAGACGACCGCGGAAGCGTTGTTTGTTATATGTATGCCCTAGAGGCCATTACTGTACAAGAGATGTATGTTGTAGTGGATGCTTGGACATATATAGGGAGGACTTTGTTGCTCGACATGATAGTATGCTATCTGGTTACTCTTTATCTTAACATGTACACAGATTGTCTTTCTGTTACTTATTGGTAAAGCCTTTAGGATGCGTACTTGACTACCTAGATTATGATGGAGATCATACTAGTGGGACAAAGGTAGTCAGTGAGTACATACTTTAATGTCCCTAGTCATGGGTGTATCGAGACGGGGCAACGATATGCTAGAGTAGACTAGCGTGTACCTTCTCGACCCATGTAGATGGGCGATGGATGATCCTATATCCATTGGTGTTTGACATCAGAGATGATATGCGAGTGCTCAGTGGAGACTGGGTACACTGGACGGACTCGCCGTGAACTCCCAGATGGTATTATACCTCACGTCAGATGGCAGTTCTCTGGTGACACTGGTACAGGTTAGTCTGTCGACCCGAGATCGTCATAGAGTCTTGTATGATTCCCACAGTTCTTTGATTTCCACCTTACCACGTTCAAGAGAACGTGCAAAACGGTGGTTTTTGGGTACAATCCCGAGTCATATGAAGGCAATGAGCGATAGGAGGGGATTCGTCTCTCCCAGTATTGGGAGTTGATATTGCGTTGTGCTCAATTGGCTATAACATGAAGTCCCTGGCCAGGGCTGATTCTGAGATTTACTGGTAAGTGTTATCAGTAGTTTCTCGACCTGTTATGAGCCTCACATCGGCATGACTTATCGAGTTACTGGGGTCTGACGTTTACCACCACTAGACGAGATATGCGACATATCAGACGAAGAGACCGGACTGTACGATAAGTGTTAATGATTGGATTCACAGGAGTATGAGCAGGCTTGCTTGTTGATCATCTGATCGCTCAATACCCGGGTGGCCGTTACGTTTAGCATGCCTCTTGCGGCTTGTGGGTGTTTGATATGATCATCACCTACTGCCGGCGTATTGACGAGTCTTTAGAGTCCTAAACAGTGGTTTCCTAGCTCAGGCGAAACGGATTAAGAGCACATATGAGATATGTGCGGGATCGAGATTAATACGTATATGAGATACCATATTCTATTCTTGCGATTTATTCGTATCGATCGGTTATATGTGATATAGCCGGGTTATCGAATCAAGTGTTGATTCGATAAATTGATACACATGATATTGGTCGGTTATATGTGATATAGCCAGATTATTAAATCAAGTGTTGATTTGATAATCTAATGTATAATTATATATTTGATATATTAATTTACATTAACTAGTATTAACTCACTTAAGATTTCTTTTCTTACTTGCTTTGTGCATTAAGTGTATATGTGATATATACTTATGTACATAGTTTGTATCATGCTTGATGATACATACAAGCAAGGGTGTATGTGTGACTTACACCATGATAATTAAAATGTGAAGGTTTTTATTTATATTAATAATTAAAAATTTGTGAGAATTTTTTCATGCTTGGAAGCTTGGAGAAGCTTGAAGCATCTTTGACAAAGTCAACTTGTTTTGTCTCACTTAAGATATTTATTAACCTAACCATTTCAATTAGCCATGGTTTAGTCTCTATAATGGTTAGTATATGACACTAACTCACCCATGTTTGCTATTCTCACCTCGTGAGTTTTCATTCTTCATTTTTTCATGGTTGCTTTTTTCATCTCCTTCCTTCTTCAAGCTTACTTGCTCCATGAAACATGAAGAAATATTGTGAGAAAATAAAATCTAAAGTGAGCCCACTTCCTACTTCATCATCCTATACACTTGCTTGGATAGTAAAGGGTGTTCTCTTCACAAAGTTCTTGACCTAGTGAAAGGTAGCTTGGTTTTGAGTCTCCTCGACGTAGATCATCTTCGGCCTCGAAGACTTCGGGCAAGCTTGTTCATTTCTCCAAGGGAAGCTATACTAGAGTTCAGGAGATCTTCAATCGTAGTGAAGGGACTACTACACGGATCTTTAGAAGTGAAGGACCGGTCTACAAAGGTTGTATTCCTCATTCACTTGGAGTAATGGTAGATTACATATTCTTTTCGTCTATTTACTCTAGCTTGATCCTAGCTTAGGATTGATTAGCACCTTAGAATTTTTGAAATTGGCATGGTAGTTGCTGTGAAAACCCAGAAAGGTGCCAAGGAATCCCAACAGTGGTATCAGAGCCGGGCTAGAGAATTAGGCGGTGTTTGTTAGATTACGAAACCGAAATTGCTCCGAAACTTGAAACACAGAATACTAGGTTCTGTCGATTTTTTAAAAGTTGTCAAAATAATTTTTAAATAAGTACAGAATGTTGTATGTGATATAACATGAACACTAGCAAAATTTGAAGCCATTTGGCTTAAAGTGGCCGGCCACACACCCCCCCATCTCGGCCAAAATCCGAGAACTACCCTTCAAATTTTGCCTGTGTTGCAGTCTTTGGGTTTTGATGTTTCAGGTGTTGTTTGTTTTTGTTAATTTTGCATGAGATGTAATCTTACACTATAAACAATTCGGAGTATTTCGTTTTCGTAGTTTAACATTGTATTTGGGTTTTCACAAGTTATCTAGGCGAAGTTAAAAAGTTCGATCGAATATTAAAAACCCATTTTTCCAAATTTAACGTATCCGGAAAAACATGCAAGTAATTCAGTAGACCCTCTAGAAGAATGAAACTATAACTCGACTTTTTGGATCGCGGAACCGTGATCATACCCTAGGGTTTGCCGTAGTTCCGTGGCGACATGAGTGAGGCTTGGGTTTGCCCTTCTACAGTTGGTCTATAGGTACTGTGGCATGTTCTGGGTATTATTAAAACTGTGCTCAAGTGTTAAGCTGTCGGAAAATTTTGGGACTTTGATGAATCGATCGAAAAGTTTAACGTCGTCAAGATATTTGTGATGGGATACAATAATTGGAATCTATCTAGTTGCGTTCAAGTTTAACATTTCGGCCTCGGACGGAATCGGGAATCTTGTTAAATTACCCGACTTCCTTTGAAAAGTGTTTTCATGGTTGAGACCTAAATATAAAATTTGCATTGTTAGGCATGAAATTCAGAATATGTGATATTCCGGGTTTATGATGTCTAAGGCAGTGCGGATTCCGATTGTTGTAGTTTTTCACTTTCTTTTCTGCGACCGTAAGTGTAATATGTAGTGTATCGCCGGTTTCGTTGCTATACGTCAAAGACAATTGGGATACACATATTTACTTACGTTGATGACATGTGATGTTATGTGTTGCTAGGATATGTTATATTGGATCGTCGTGTTTGAATAGCTCGGGTTTTTTTTATGTGAGATGAGAGTTTTTTATTTTCATTCATGTAAAAAATTTGTATGTAATATTCTTTTATTGGGGCACTTCCGGGTTGAGGATGATGTCACCATTGTATATTATTGCTTTTCCGTATTAGGATAGACCCAAGGAGGGGAGCATAAGTAACAGAGTTCTAGAGTCCAGTGGGAGACCATCTCGAGTCGTCGAGTACGGGTCTCCTAACTCTAGAATTGGTAGGGTTGCTTGCCGCTCTCGTAGGGGTCTAGGGATGTGGGTTTGGTTATTCATCACGACCGTGGAATCCGTGTTTTATACAGGCTTAATATAAAACCCGGAAATCCTAGTATATCCAATATTTCATGTGTTGTTTTCTGCTGCGATATCTGTGATGTGATCACTTGATATGTTGAGATAGATACCGTATATAGTATATGTGATATATTATATAGACGTTGCTTATGTTTTACACCCACGATTGCCCTTCCCCGCTCTGCCGTTAGTTACCTAACCTAACGGTGCACGATGGGACATCGAGGGGACATCGAGGCGAATGTAGATGGCATAAGCGTACGTTGTATTTATCTGTGATGTTTAGGTAACTTAAAATGATGGGACTTCATTAATGAGATAATGAAAGAAAATAAACCTAAAGATGTTGTGGAATAGAATTTTCAAAAACAGGTAGCTTTAGTTATTGCTTTGCATAGTAGTATTCCTTCTAGAATATCCAGCACCTTATTCGATAAGGAAATAGCCCAGATCTCTTCATCGGGAGTGACCTCTTTAGCAATAATTGGCAGATGCTACAACCCTCGGTTTCATATTTTGATTGCTTTTCTAGTTCTTGCTTTGCATAGTGGTATTTGTGAAATATCATGCACCTCATTCGATGAGGAAAGAGTCGAGATCCATTCACAGGGAGTGACCTCTTTAGCGAAACTAGCAAAAGCCTAAAAAACACTCCATTTAAATCATTTGATTCTACAACGATATCAAGTTCATTGCACAAAAGGATTTCTTAAAAACCTGTCGTAGCCCTCCGTCATTTCAGATAAGTAGTAGTTAGTATTCGTGCTGCGTTTGTTGACCTTTGTCAAGGCGTAGTGTGCGGTAGCTGATTAGAGCTTATCTGCAAAGCATATGATGCGATTGATTTAGGATAGTCGTGTGACCTTGTTGACTTCTGTCAAGGGTCGTGCGGGTGGGTTTATTTCAATCATGAAATAACGGGTTGAACTTGACTAGCAGCCTATGGTTTGTTGACCTCTATCAAGGTTATAGGATGCAAGGGGCAAAATTATCGGGAATTTCAAGTGTTCAAATTGGCAATGAGATTGCATACCTTCTATGAGATAGTTGGATCCCGATTCCCACTGCGAGTAAGAGTTACTCCTGGGAGAGTTTTGTACTTTACAATTAGTCGATCAAGTAGGTGTCTAGAAAGGTGTCGACGGGGTTACGCCCCAGGGAAAATGAGGTTTATTTTAATTAGGACCGTGCGAAAGCACGGGGGACCTCCCTCAAACTACCGGCACTGGCCTGGCTGAAAAATTGGCGAACTTGTAGGGTTAATTAAATCTCGGCTAGTCTTTCCTTTTAGGGTTTAAAGGAAGATTTGATAAAAACAGTGGGAGCCATCCTGATTAGATAAAATAATAACCAATCTGATCTTGCAAGAGCATACGGTGAGTGTTTTCTTCTCTCTCTCTCCAGGTAGCGACCATGTCACGCCTTAATAAAGATAATAATATGAATGTATTGACCGAACCCGTTTGTTATACTGTGCTAGGGGAACGTTGGTCCTGCTCCAACTTATAATTGTTATAAGACCGAGCAGGAAATAACGGATTACCAGGATTCTCGTGCCGCCCAAACGAAGAAAGTGCATGTTGATGGATCTTCTTCGGGTGTGTTCATTACCAAGAACTGTTTCTCAGTATCATCTATGTCCTGGGTATGAGATACCGGATCAGGATTCCACATATATAATCTGTTACATGGGCTACAAATAGGTAGAGAACTGAGAATAGATGATAAAGTTTCAAGAGTTGGAAACGATGCAATTGTTGCAGCCAAGTTGTTGGCAGTTATCACCCTGTATTACCAAATACATTGATTCTGAAGGAACGTTATAAGATACTGAACCTGATATGCAACATTATATCAGTCTCTTTATTTAGTAAAGAACGATATAATTTTGTATTGTTGGATAATGTTTTGAACATTTCTTATATCAAGAGTTGATCGGTTCAGGCACGTTATCTAAAAGCATATATGTTCTAAATCAAACCACAGTTCTCAACGTACTAAACACACACACGAGGAATGGTTCAGAAATGAACGAATCCTTCTTGAGGCATTATAGACTACGTCATATCAATGCGACCCGACTAGCTAAGTTACATTAAGATGCATATTTAAATCAGTTTGAATTTACATCTTGTGAAACTTGCCAGTCATGTCACAAAGATAAAATGACCACAACTCCATTTACTGGAAACAGAGAAAGAGTTAATGAACTCTTGGGATTAATACATGATGATGTATGTAGGCCCCCTGTCTACATATGCCAGGACTGGTTCTTTGTACTTCATTACATTCACTGATGATCTCTCAAGATTCGCACATATGTTCCTGTTGAAACACAAGTCTGAACTTTTTGAGAAATTCATAGAATATAAGTCTGAAGTAGACAACCAAAACGGGTATAAGTATTATGTCATTTGATGTGATCAGGGAGGAGAATACTTGAGCACGGAATTCCTAGATTATTCTAAAGGAGAATGAGATTCTTTTTCAGCATTACTCCTCCGTATACACTACAGCATAATGGTGTATCGAGGCGGAGCAATCGCACCCTATTAGATATGGTGCGCTCTATGATGGGTACTGCTGAGTTGCCTATTTCCTTTTAGGGATATGCTCTTGAGAAGCTGCATACCTATTGAATTAGGTTCCAACCAAATCTGGTGCCTACCAATCCATATGAGATATGGTATAGGATGAGCCCATATCTTAAGTAAGTTAAAATTTAGGGTTGTCCGGCCTATGTCTAAAAGCAAAATCCGGACAAGCTCGAGGCAAGGTCAGTTCTATGGAAGTTTGTTGGATTTCCCAAGCATTCGCAAACGAATATCTTCTACCGCACTGAGGAACAAAAGGTGTTTTGTTTCTCGACATGCCATCTTTTTAGAAAAGGAATTTCTTATGAAGAAATTTATGGTCATGAGGTAGAACTGGAAGGAGTTCCAGCTATACAAACTATAGCTGAAGATTAAGTAGAACCGAAGAATTCAATAGCTCCCGACGAACCTCAGCCTCTCCGCCGATCTAGAAGGGTTCCTCATCCACCTGAGAGATACTTCGGTTTTCTATATGACAGTGGGAGCGAGGATTGTATCATGAGATGATGACCCAACTAGTTTCGAACTGGCCATAAAAAGTAAGGACTCTGTATGAATGGCTGGATGCCATTCGATCTGAAATGGAATCTATGTACACCAACAAAGTATAGACTTTGGTTGCTATATCTGAAGGGTTAAACCCCCATCAGGAGAAAGTATATCTTAAGAAGATTACTTAGTGTAGATAGGAAAGTTGAGACTTTCAATGCTAGACTTGTTGTAAAATGTTCTCGTCATCAACCAGGTATGGATAATGATGAAACCTTTTCTCCAGTGGCTATGCTTAATTCCATCCTGATCCTACTTGCCATTGCTACATACCATGACTACGATATCTGGCGGTTGTGTGTCATGACTGCTTTTCTAAATAATGATTTAGAAGATAGCGTCTATAAGTACACAACCAGAGGGCTTCGTAAACAGTGGGAGCAGCGGAAACGTGAGCAGTTGCTTTACGGGTTAAAGCAGGCATCACGGTGATGGAATATCTGTTTTGATGTGATAGTCAAAGCGTTTGACTTCATCAAAATGGTAGATGAACCTTGTATATACAAAAAGGTAGTAGAGAGTAAGGTGGTCATCCTCGTACTGTATGTGGATGACATACTCTTGATAGGAAAGGTGTTTCCTATACTACGCTCGGATAATCTCCTCTTATCACAAGGATTCTCCATATAGGATCAAGGTGATACCTCCTAAATCCTGGGTTTTGGATCTATGAGATAGATCTAAGTGGATGTTAGGATTCTCACTAGGTGTAGTGAGATGGTATCGATCGATCCTGGGGAGAATCACTGGATAGTTTCCAGGATGGTAAGGTCGACTGAATGTCAGTCACAGGCATTGTCTTTACCCTTAGTGGAGGGACGGTATGTTGGAAGAGTTCCAAGCTAGATACCGTGGCAAACTAGACGATAAAGGCTGGATACATCGCTACCTAAGATGCTACCAATGAGGAAGTCTGAGTGTATATTAGTTCATGAGATGAACTTCGTTCCTACCATTGTATGGCAATGGAGTTGTGGCTTAGGCCTAGGAACCACCGTCCCATCAGTGACCCAGATATATTCTAAGGCAGTATCATCTGATCATGGAGATGGTTGATCTCCAGGGAGATCGAGGTTAGGAGAGTAGACTCAGAGAACAACATGGCGGATCCACTCACAAAGGCCTTTTCCCAGAGAGAGACTTTTATAGGATGGTTGAGTATGAGATATTACAACCACTGCTATATGATGGCCCTAGTGCAAGTGGGAGATTGTTAGTTATATGTATGCCCTAGAAGCCATTACTGTACATGAGATGTATATTGTAGTGGATTCTTGGACATATATAGGGAAGACTTTCTTGCTCGACATGATAGTATGCTATCTGGTTACTCTTTATCTTAACATGTACACTGATTGTCTCTCTGTTGCATGTTGGTAAAACCCTTAGGATGCGAACTTGACTACCTAGATTATGATGGAGATCATACTAGTGGGACAAAGGTAGCCTATGAGTACATCCTTTAATGTCCCTAGTCGTGGGTGTATCGAGACGGGGCATCGATATACCAGAGTAGACTAGCGTGTACCTTCTCGACCCATGTAGATGGGCGATGGATGATCCCATATCCATTGGTAATTGATATCAGAGATGATATGCGGGTGCTCAGTGGAGACTGGGTACACTGGACGGACTCGCCGAGAACTCCCAGATGGTATTATACCTCGCGTCAGATGGCAGTTCTCTGGTGACACCGGTACAGGTTAGTCTGTCGACCCAAGATTGTCATAGAGTCTTTATGATTCCCATTGTGCTTTGATTTCCACCTTACCACGTTCAAGAGAACATGAAAAACGGTGGTTTTTGGGTACAGTCCTGAGTCACATGGAGGCAATGAGCGATAGGAGAGGATTCGTCTCTCCCGGTATTGGGAGTTGATGTTACGCTGTGCTCGATTGGCTATAACATGAAGTCCCTGGCCAGGGCTGATTATGAGATTTACTGGTAAGTTTTATCAGTAGTTTCTCGACCTGTAATGAGCCTCACATCGGCATGACTTATCGAGTTACTGGGGTCTGACGTTTACCACCCCTAGACGAGATATGCGACATATCAGACGAAGAGACCGGACTGTACGGTAAGTGTTACTGATTAGATTCGCAGGAGTATGAGCAGGCTTGCTTGTTGATCTTCTGATCACTCAATACCCAGGTGGCCGTTACGTTTAGCACGCCTCTTACGGCTTGTGGGTGTTTGATATGATCATCACCTACTGCCGGCGTATTGACGAGTCTTTAGAGTCCTATACAGAGGTTTCCTGGCTCAGGCGAAATAGAGTAGGAGCACATATGAAATATGCACTGGACCGAGATTAATACGTGTATGAGATACCGTATTCTATTCTTGCGATTTATTCGTATCGATCAGTTATATATGATATAGCCGGGTTATCGAATCAAGTGTTGATTCGATAAATTGATACACATGATATTGGTCGGTTATATGTGATATAGCCGGATTATTAAATCAAGTGTAGATTTGATAATCTAATGTATAATTATATATTTGATATATTAATTTACATTAACTAGTATTAGCTCACTTAAGATTTCTTTTCTCACTTGCTTTGTGCATTAAGTGTATATATGATATATACTTATGTACATAGTTTGTATCATGCTTGATGATACATGCAAGTATGGGTGTGTGTGACTTACACCATGATAATTAAAATGTGAAGGTTTTTATTTATCTTAATAATTCAAAATTAGTGAGAATTTTGTCATGCTTGGAAGCTTGGAGAAGCTTGAAGTATCTTTGACAAAGTCCACTTGTTTTGTCTCACTTAAGATATTTATTAACCTAACCATTTCAATTAGCCATGGTTTAGTCTCTACAATGGTTAGTATATGACACTAACTCACCCATGGTTTCTATTCTCACCTTATGAGTTTTCATTCTTCATTTTTTCATGGTTGCTTTTTTCATCTCCTTCTTTCTTCAAGCTTACTAGCTCCATGAAATATGAAGAAATATTGTGAGAAAATAAAATCTAAAGTGAGCCCACTTCCTACTTCATCATCCTATACACTTGCTTGGGTAGTAAAGGGTGTTCTTTTCACAAAGTTCTTGACCTAGTGAAGAGTGGGTTTGAGTCTTCTCGAGGTAGATCATCTTCGGCCTCGAAAACTTCGGGCAAGCTTGTTCATTTCTCAAAGGGAACCCATACTAGAGTTCAGGAGATATTCGATTGCAGCGAATGGACTACTACACGGAGCTTTAGAAGTGAAAGACCGGTCTACAAAGGTTGTATTCCTCATTCACTTAGAGTAATGGTAGATTACATGTTCTTTTCATCTATTTACTCTAGCTTGATCCTAGCTTAGGATAGATTAGCACCTTAGAATTTTTGAAATTGGCATGGTAGTTGCTGTGAAAACCCAGTAGGGTGCTAAGGAATCCCAACAAGCGCGGCGGAACAGTGTGTTTCGCCGTTGTTCTGCGGCCGGGTCGAGGTCGATTCAACTCGTTCTTCTTCTGTTGTTCTAATTTTTGGGTGTATTGTTCTCTGGTATATTTAGTTTCTCCCAGTATTTTTCTATGTGCTTGTTTGCACTTGGGGTAGATACGAAAAATAGTTTTCGATCGAAATTGTAAAGTTCTTGGCTAATTGGGTTTTATCTGTGTTGTGATATATGTGTTCTTAAACTTCAGCTAATTGCTATATGTCGGTTAGTTTGGGATTGCACATATCTGTGATGTTGGTTTGTGTATATGAACTTATTGGATCATCGTGGATGGATAGCCAGGGATGTGAGATGAAAGTTTTCTTTCATTCGATGTAAAATTATAATTTGATGTAATATTATTTTGTGGGGCACATCTGGGTTGAGCTTGTATCCACCGTTGTATTATTTATTTTACTGTTTTTGGCTCCTAAGATAGACCCAAGGTGGGGTGCACAAACTACCGGGTTTTTTGAAGTGTCGAGTGGCCTACTCATTTTACTGAGGGAGGCTGCTTCATTTCTGGAATTTGGGGGGTAGTGTGCCGCACCCGCAGGGGTCTAGGGTGGGGTTTGACTATTCATCACGATCGTGGAATCCGTCTTTCGTTATAGGCTTAAGCGAAACGCGGAATTCCTAGTATATCTAATATGTTCATCTGTGATCTGGAATGCCTATTATTGCGTGAGACGAATGGATATTATATATATGCTATATAGTCAACGTTGCTTATGTTTTGCATCCAGCCCCCGCTCTGGCGTTAGTTAAGTAACCTAACGGTGTTAGACGAGGCCCAGTGGCGAATGCGGATGGAATAAGCATACTGGTATTTTCCTTTCTTTCTGCAATAGTAGGTGTAAATGATGGGACTGCATTGTATGATTAATGCAAAAAACCAAAGCTGAATCATTGGAACAATTTCAAAATCACTCGGTTTTTCAAAAAAGCAAACTTTTAAATGTGGAGCTTAAACCGCTCCTTTAAAAGCTATCAGGTTCCTTCGATAAAATCAAGTTCATTACGTTCACAGTTTCGCCAAAACCAGCCGTAGCCCTCCGTCATTTCAGTTGAATATTCAATAGTATTTAAGCAATGTATTTTGACCTTCGCCAAGGCATAGTGATTGGTAGCTGCGGTGTAAGACTACGGTAGCGCCCCGGCCGTCTTTCCGAGGCCAAAATGCGGAAACGAAAATTTTTCTTAACTTGAAAACCGGTGCTATCGTATGCTTAAAACCTGGATCGAACCATTAACCTACTACTAGCTATCTAGAGAAGGGATAGAAAGCTATACCGATCGATCCGTGTCCTTCGGTCTTTGACCACCTCTCAAGCTCCTCACGGCAACTCCGGTCTCGATCTCCTCGTCGAAATGGGCACCACATCTACGAGTCTTTTTATGAGCTCCCGCTTCATCCGAAGCAACTCGGGCACGAAGTGTGCTAGCCGACGTGTCCAAGGTGTTGAAGAGAATGTTTGTGATCACTTTATCTCTTGCATCCATTGCTTGGATGGAGGTTAGAGATGAAGCCATTGATAGAAGTTTTGAGCTAGAGGAAGAAGAAGAAAGAAGAAGCTTTATTTTTCCTTTTCTTTTCTTTTTTTGTGATAGAATGAGAGTGAGAGAGTGTATCAAAAATTACAAGACCAAGCTTGCATATAGCAGCCCCTTTCTCTCTCCTTCTCATTTCATCACTCAAATCAATATCATAATGTGATGTTTGCACAAGAAATGATACCATGACTCACCTATGAAGTACATGTATCATTTAATGCACGAAATGATGGTTTCTAGCTCATAATTTCCATATGCAAACATTAATCCAAATGTTTGCAACAATAAAAAGATACAGCAACAACTAAAGTATATTCGTGACGGATCACAAGGATACCCCTCACCTGTATATACATACCTGCATCCGCATTCCGTCCGAATGCGAATGCGATGAGACTAAAGTAATCCAACAAATCTAATACTAGGATCCGGCTTAAACTAAAGCCCACTTGTATGATTCGTCCGATCATGATCCGTGCAATACCGCATGTATATGATCGAACCCTGCCATAGATCATACGGCCTCTACAACGTTTCGCCCGAAACTTGAGAAACTGTCTGTGGGGGACTCTAAAGACTCGTCAATACTTTGGCTGTGGATTTAACCACTAGCACGCCAGCGGTATTAGCCATACGTAACGAGCTACCAAGTATTGACCAAAAGGGAGGTCGATGAGCGAACTCATCCTGACACCCTACTGAGCCTGTCAGTGACAATATCCGTACAGTCCGGTCCGTTCGTCTACGAGCATCGCATGGCGGGCCTAGGGGGTTGGTAAAAGTCAGACCCCTAAAAGCAGTACAAGTCGTGTCGGAGTGTAGCCCAGGACACCCTGAGATACTACTGGAATATCTACCAGTAAATCTCCTGCCTCGGCCGAGAGCTTTGTGTAATGGCTCTCCTAGACACAACGCGATCTCACCCCCATTACCGGGAGAGACGAAACCCATGCCGATCCGCTCACTGCCTCCATGTGGCTCGGGACTGTACCCAACTAAAACCTGTTTGCACGACTCCTTTAAGCCGTGGTAGGGTAGTAATCAAAGCACAGTGGGAACTCACACGAGACAAATAACGATCTCAGGTCGATGAACTAACCTGTACACATGTCACCAGGGAACTGTTATCTGGCGTCAGGTATAATACCAACTAGCATGTTCCCGGCGAGTCCTGTCCGGTGTACTCATAACCCAATGAGCACCTGTATACATCTTAGATGATCCAACTGACACCAATGGCTTATGAGACTGGCCACCGCCCTTCGTCGGGGTCTCGACTGTATGCACTAGGCTACTAATGGAGTATCGATGCCCAGTCTCGAAACTCCATTGACTAGGGACCACTTTAAGGATGTGCTTATAGACCCCAGCTCCCACGTATATGATCGCCATCATACTGCTGGCCGTCAAGAAAGAATCCTAAGGGCTCTATCAATGCGCAATAGTGACCTTTAAGGTCACCTGAAGCAGCACACGATGATAAAGATAAACCAGATAGCATACAATCATCTCGAGCAAGACTGTCCTACCGGCATAGGTCCTCCCTCAATCATTGCAATCGCGTGCCTGTGATCCAATAATTGACTCTGAGGGCACTATATCCAACAATCTCCCACTTGCACTCAAGGCTAATTATTACGATGTCGCATACTCATAGCCCGTGTGATACCGAACACCCAACTCCTTTACTAATCAGTCTCACAAAACCCGTTTGCGAAACTATTGCGTTCAAGGAATAGCCTCAGTTAGTGGATCCTCCCTGATGTTTCTTTCTATGTCTCTCTTTATCTTAAGTTCGCGGAGAAAGCCATCTTCCGAAATGCGCAATACCTGTCTTAGAGTATGTCTGGATATCTGATGGGACCTAGTTCATAAATGAACTCCAAATCCAAACTTCTTAGACTGTATCGTCAACTGAAACCAATCAGTATCCTGCGCCATGCCTCCCTCAGTATCCGCTTGGACCACCTATCCAAAATACTGCCCCTCATCAGAGGGAAAACTATAACTCTGACAGTCACTCTGTCATCCAGGTCACCTTGAAAGCCTGGAATGATAACGGTCTCCTAAAAGAGGCTGTTGTTATCATATCCCTAGAACATTCACTTATGTTCTAAAACTGCTTCCGAACGTTTCTCCAGGATAGGATTAATATCAACTTATTGCATCTAGTGCAAAAAACAACGTCTGGTGTGGTACTTGACATCTCATGATTGACTCAATTTCCTAAGCAAGTGATCTGCCAATCATGCACATCCCTCTCCCCTTTAGTCTGTAAGACACTTTTAGAGAGGGTGACTCCATCACCTATAGGTACACTACCGTGCCAGAAGTCGTCCATTCTAAAATACCTTTAGAATGCTGTCTAAGTACCCAGATTGGGATACTACCCAAATCCAGATCTAAAACCATAAATCTAGTAACCAGAATGTCTGATATAATATCCAATTTCTATGTGGAGAAACCACCATGTGACAACCAAAGTATAACCGATCGTAGTATAAGAATTTCACTTCCTACTATATGTATGTCATCCAAATACTAGGACATCACACACTACTACCTTCTTGACAGATCCATCCCCTATTCTGATGAAGTCAAACCTATGACTGTCACATCAGAAATAGATGATCTATCTCCGCTATATCTGCTTTAGTCTATAAATAGATATAAGCTACTTGTCCACTATGCTTCCACTGCTCCCACTGACTACAACAACCCTCTGGCAAAGTCATATAAACGTACATTTCTAAAGCTAGAACGGCGCTATACTCATCCTCCTGCCGGGTCTCACAGTCTGGAACAACAGCAATGGCAAGTCTGGGTAAACAAGAACCTTCCTGTCACCGTCTTTGAGCATACCGAAGTACCTCTCGAGTGCCTGAGGTTACCCACCATATCTGCGGAGTGGCCAATGGAATGTCAAACCAGATTGAATCTTTAGGTTCTTATCAAATTTTCAGTAATCGTTTGCGGTTCTGGAATCGCTTCTAGTTTTACCATACTCCCACTACTGTTTTCTGAAAAAATCCATTTTTATTATAACTGTGGCGAGTCAAGAACAATATCACTATTGATCTTCAAGATGGTAGAAAGTCAACCCCCGTCATAGTCCGGGTCAACCCACAAACAGCCATTACAGAAACGTGCCTTGAGTTATCCAGAGTCTGGTTTTAAGCATAAGCCGGACAACTCCCCGTACCTTAACAATGTTAAGATATGAACTATTCTATATCCAATATAGAAATAGAGGCACTGATTTAATTGGAACCAGATTCAAATCATGCAGCTGTCTCCAGTGCATGTCAACTAAATAGAGAGAGGCCGATCATCATTACTCAACTTAGGAATGCATCCAGATATGAGTAACCTGAAAGAGAAACAAGTTTCTCAAAACCATTACCATCAACTGAATACCATACACAAGTATCTACATCTTCGATCACCTTGAAGAATCCCGATACTTGCAACACCTGGTTCTCTACTTTATTCATATACCTATAACTTCTCAAAACTTGGACCTTGTGTTTCTACGAAACACTTGTCTAAAAACTAGAGAAGTCATAAGTAAACCGAATATAGTACGAGGACCAACCCTTCTGTCCTAATGGACACTGGACAACATACAATACTCTGTATAAGTCCCTTGAGTCTAATAACTCATTCCCTGTGTGTCGTAGGTTGAAACTGTACTTATGGTTAAGAAGAATTACACCGCTGTTTAATGCTCCTTACCTAACCATCCACTGATATAGGTAATTGTCATAGACATAATTTCAAAAAGTTATATCTCACTTTATAAAAATAAACGTACAGATATATCAATTTGAAATTGGTGCATAACAACGGATATTCAAAACCAAATATTTACCGTCGGGCAAACTACCCAGGTGATTTCCTCAAATATCACCAATTACAACGAATCCCGATATAATGAGGATGATCACCCAATTCCCAATAACTTACTCCCACTCATCATCTGTAAAACCAAACAGATGTGAGAATCAAACCTGGTAAATACATACCCTGGAGCAAGGACCAATTGGGAAATCAGTTTTCTATTAACAATACACAGTGAAACTGAAACACATAAATGTGTCGAAGGGGTATCCGGGTATTCCTAATAATGCCTATTCCATTATCAGATTCATAACTGTAACCTTATTTTTCTTTGCCATCTCTCCAAATCCCTTTATATGTCTTTAGTCATTATCTTCTGTACACCCACTTAGGCTAAATGGTTTTCTTCTTTCCCTACCGTTCGGCACCAGCCTATGGTTTGGAAGAAGACCATCCATTAAGCGTAATAAGTGTACTGTCCTAATCCTAGGAGCACTTGCAACCCGAGAGAAGGTAAAGATAAAAGACAACTGAATAAAACCTTATTCCTATTTCTCCTGAACCAGAATCCATCCCCGAACTGGAACAAGTTCCTTTCGAGTTCGTATATAACCATACGATGGAGTATCCAAACAAACTGTGGATCTTCGTAGTGATACGGTGTGTTCTGGAGAAATACAAAGGTGATGTAGGATTGGCGAAGAAATACTTGGTTTGGTTGTGAAAAGCAGTCGCAATTTACTTTGCCCTCTTACTAATCCCTTTATTTGTCTTTACTTAATACCTTTTGTACACCTTTTAGGCTAAATGGTTTTCTTCATTCCCTACCGTTCGGCACCTGCCTATGGTTTGGAAGAAGACCATCCATTAAGCGTAATAGGTGTACTGTCCTAATCCTAGGAGCACTCGCAACCTGAGAGAAGGTAAAAGGAAAAGACAACTGAATAGTCCTATTCATTTTCTCCAGAACCGGAAACCATCCTCGAATAAGTTCTTTCGAGTTCGTATATAACCATACGATGGTTTTATCCAATGGAAGTGGATGTTTGTAGTAATACGGGGTGTTTTGGAGAAAAAAAGGGTAAAAGTAGGAGTGGCAATGAGGTATGCAACTCTGACCATCCAAAAGCCAGTGTTTTAAGAAGGTTCGGTTAACTTGGTCACTGAGTCATAGTCAAGGGTCGGGCCATGGTCGCTGCCAAAGAGAGAGAGAGAAAAGAAACACTCAGCGTGCACTCTGACCTAGACCAGAATGGTTATCACTTTATCTAATCAGGAAACCTCCCACTGTAATCTCAGATTCTTCTCTAAACCTGAAAGAAGAATTAGTCGGGATCACCCGAGGAGTAAACCAACTCATCAGTGGGAATCGGGATCCAACTATCATTGCATGATAACGTGACGGAATCCACTCACATCACCACACTCCAGAAGGTATGCGCATGCCTGGCAAGTTTCAGTTTCTTTAGAAACTCCCGATGTGTGTTTTTACCCCTAGGACCCAAGTGACCTTGACAATGCCAACAAATCAAAGAGTCCTATTCAAGTTCAACCCGTCATTATCTTGATTGCATTAAACCCACCCGTACGAGTCCTTGACAATGCCAACATAACCGTACGACTGTCCTAACCAATCCACATATCCATGCGAAAGAAAAGCATTACAGAGCTACCGAACACTACGCCTCGGCAATGCACGACATACGTAGCACGAATACTAAGCAATACTAATCTGAAATGACGGAGGGCTACGGCAGGTTTTTGGCGAAAAACCTTTAACGTAATGAACTTGATATCGTTGAAGGAACCGGATAACTTTTTATAAATATAGTGGCGAAAACCTTTGCTAAAGAGGTCACTCCCGGTGAAGGGATCTCGGCTCTTTCCCCGTAAAATGAGGTGCAGGATATTCCAACTGAATACCACGATGCAAAGCAAAAGGCAATCGGCTATAGTGAAGTTATTACCCTGACACAAACTTCTGTCCAAGGGGTCACTCCCGGTGAAGGGATCTTGGCTCTTGCCTCGTCGACTGAGGTGCTGGATATTCATAACCGAATACCACTGTGCAAAACAAAAGAAAACGTCCTTGCAATAACAGCTATTTGAAAAATGTTCCAACAACATCAGAATAAGTTTGTTTAGCTTGCATTGATCTGAATCAATGCAGTCCCATCAATTAATCACACCACAAAAGAACGAAAATACGATGTACGTATATGCCATCCGCATTCGCCACTGGGTCCCATCATCACCCGTTAGGTTACTTAACTAACGACAGAGCGGGGACTGGACTAACGCGGTTGTAAAACATATACAACATCTATTAGTATATATATCAATATATAATATTCGCTCAAGGCGTGATAAAATGCAACAACATAAAAATGTAATAAGCATCACAGAACAATACAGATAATCTGGGATCCCCGTTTTTCATAGAGCCGCTACTGAAACCCGACGTTCCCCTGGTCGTGTGGATAGCCTGTGCAATGAAATCCTTGACCCCTACGGGCGCAGCAAGTTACCCGCCAAAACCTGAAGCGAGGCAGCCCCCTCCAACAACGTGAATGGACCACCCAGCACTTCACGGAATCTGGTAACTTGGGCACCCCTCCTTGGGTCAACCTGTACCCCCTACGAGTGCGGCGAATAGCCCGCCAATTCTAGAGTGAAGCCCCCATCTCTCAACGCCATGAGATGCGGGCTCGTTGCCCTCTAGAACCCGGCTATCTGTGCACCCCACCTTGGGGTAATCCTAGTACAGAAAGTAAAATATATATACAACGTGTACATCGACCTCAACCCGGTCGTGCCCCAAAAGAATAATATACAAACAGGCAGTGACGAAAGTCCACATGTTGGACGCTCTCCCCGCAATATTAAATGTACATAATACAACCAAACTGTACTACCATTGCACCAGGCTATTCACCACGACAAATCCGCAGCATCACAGCACAACACCGAACATCAACGTGAATGTCACGTTCGTAAATCCGTCTAAAAGGGCTATAGCAATTAGACAGGATTTACCGATCAAATGACATTCACGGTCGCGGATATAATGTAAATACTGTGAACTAACATGTTTAAAACTTTCGATCGACAAAAATTCTCGAAGTGGGCCCCAAGCACAATACCCAGTACTCATACAAATCTGGGCCCAAAATAAAAATACCAGAAACCACAATTCCAAGTCAGAGAGAACTGCTGAAAGTTTGGTGCACTAATGCTACTGTGCGGCGGCGGAACCGCGGCCAAAACGGGGTTACAACCGCGGTTCCGCGGCACTACAGTGCCCACAGTGAACCAAAATTTCTCAGTTTTCTTAGAATCGCCTGCACATATTTATGCAATACACCAAATAATTTTTTGACAACAAAAAAATTTCGATTTTGAAATCGCGGTTTCGGAATTTTTGTTTGATCGAAGTTCTAAATACGTTAGAGCAAGCTAGTAAAGGTTAATGGCGTGGCTCTGATACCATGTAAGACTACGGTAGCGCCCCGGCCGTCTTTCCGAGGCAAAATGTGGAAACGAAATTTTTTCTTAACTTGAAAACTGGCGCTATCGTATGCTTAAATCCCGGATCGAACCATTAACCTACTACTAGCTATCTAGAGAAGGGATAGAAAGCTATAACGATCGATCCGTGTCCTTCGGTCTTTGGCCACCATCCCAAGCTCCTCGTGGCAACTCTGGTCTCGATCTCCTCTTCGGAAAGGGCACCACATCTACGAGTCTTTTCATGGGCTCCCGCTTCAACCGAAGCAACTCGAGCATGAAGTGTGCTAGCCGACGTGTCCAAGGTGTTGTAGAGAATTCTTGTGATCACTTTGTCTCTTGCATCCATTGCTTAGATGGAGGTTAGAGATGAAGCCATTGATGGAAGCTTTGAGCTAGAGGAAGAAGAAGAAAGAAGAAGCTTTCTTTTTCCTTTTCTTTTCTTTTCTTTTCTTGTGATAGAATGAGAGTGAGAGAGTGTATCAAAAATTACAAGACCAAGCTTGCATATGGCAGCCCCTTTCTCTCTCCTTCTTATTTCATCACTCAAATCAATCTCATAATGTGATGTTTGCACAAGAAATGATACCATGACTCACCTATGAAGTACATGTATCATTTAATGCACAAAATGATGGTTTCTAGCTCATAATTTCCATATGCAAACATTAATCCAAATGTTTGCAACAATAAAAAGATACGGCAACATCTAAAGTAAACTCGTGACGGATCACAAGGATACCCCTCACTTGTATATACATACCTGCATCCGCATTCCGACCGAATGCGAATGCGATGAGACTAAAGTAATCCAACAAATCTAATACTCGGATCCAGCTTAAACCAAAGCCCACTAGTATGACCCGTCCGATCATGATCCGTGCAATACCGCACGTATATGATCGAACACTGCCATATATCATACGACCTCTACAACGTTTCGTCGGAAACTGGAGAAACTGTCTGTGGGGGACTTTAAAGACTCGTCAATACGTTGGCTGTGGATTTAACCACTAGCACGTCAGAGGTATTAGCCGTACGTAACGGGCTACCAAGTATTGGCCAAAAGGGAGGTCGATGAGCGAACTCATCCTGACACCCTACTGAGCCTGTCAGTGACAATATCCATACAGTCCGGTCCGTTCGTCTATGAGCATCGCATGGCGGGCCTTGGGGGTTGGTAAAAGTCAGACTCCCAAAAGCGGTACAAGTCGTGTCGGAGTGTAGCCCAGAACACCCTGAGATACTACTGGAATACCTACCAGTAAATTTCCTGTCTTGGCCGAGGGCTTTGTGTAATGGCTCTCCTAGACACAGCGCGATCTCACCCCCAATACCGGGAGAGACGAAACCCTTGCTGATCCTCTCACTGCCTCTATGTGGCTCGGGACTGTACCCAACTAAAACCTGTTTGCACGACTCCTTTGAGCCGTGGTAGGGTAGTAATCAAAGCACAGTGGGAAATCACACGAGACAAATGACGATCTCAGGTCGATGAACTAACCTGTACACATGTCACTAGGGAACTGCTATCTGACGTCAAGTATAATACCAACCAGCATGTTCCCGGCTAGTCCTGTCCGGTGTACTCATAACCCAATGAGCACCTGTATACATCTTAGGCGAACCAACTGACACCAATGGCTTGTGAGACCGGCCACCGCCCCTCGTCGGGGTCTCGACTGTATACACTAGTCTACTAATGGAGTATCGATGCCCAGTCTCGAAACTCCCACGACTAGGGACCACTTTAAGGATGTGCTTATAGACCCCAGATCCCACGTATATGTTCGCCATCATACTGCTGGCCGTCTAGCAAGAATCCTAAGGTCTCTATCAACGCGCAATAGTGACCTTTAAGGTCACCTGAAGCAGTAAACGATAATAAAGATAAACCAGATAGCATACTATCATCTCGACTAAGACTGTCCTACCGGCATAGATCCTCCCTCAATCATTGCAATCACGTGTCTATGATCCAATAATTGACTCTGAGGGCACTATATCCAACATGCTGGATATTCATCTGTAGCATAGATAGATGCGTTAGTTTGCGACAGTCGTACTACTATTTTGGCCTTCTTCAAGGGTACGTATGAGTGGGTTCAAATTAACTTGGACAATGACGCGTAGAACTTGACTTGCGACTTATGACAGCCTTCATCAAGGTTATAAGAGATTGGGCAAAAAATCCACATCGGGAGTTTTTAAAGAAACTGAAACTTGCTAGTGCTGCATACTATTTGGAGTGTGATAATGTTGGTAGGTTCCTTCAGGATTATCACACAATGATATTTGGATCCTGATAATACTGTGAGTATCCGCTACTCGTCGGGAGATTTTTCACTAAACAATCAATGCTATAAACCAAGTAGGTGTCTAGAACGGTGTTAGCGGGGCTACGCCTTCAGGGAAAAGACGTTATGTAATTAAGGAACTTCGCAAAAGCGTTGGAAAACCTCGTTCGAAGTACCAACACCAGCCTGGCCGAAAGTTTAAGCAAGTATTGTAAAAGTGAGATTAATCCTGACTAATTCTTCTTTTATGGTTTGAGGAAGGATTTGAGATACAGTGGGAGCCATCCTGTTTAGATAAACTAAAAACCAATCTAAACTTGCAAGAGCATCATGATAAGTGTTCTCTCTCTCTCTTGACTGCGGCGACGATAATAACCGGGCTTATGTTACTTTTAGCTAATAAATTGACTGACCCAAACTATTATGATAGGCTAAGGAATGTCCAGATGGCCATTACCTATGACAAGCTGGGCTTCCTTCTTACTATTGAAACCTCCGGCGTCCCAGGTCCAGATTACACCGTCGCGGATGTTGATATCCGTAAGACAAGGGAAAAAGACAGTGTGAATGCCAAGTGCCTCGTGTTGGCCTCAATGGATTGTGTAAACCAGAGGCAGCACGAGAAGATGGACTTAGTTTACATCTTCCTCCATAACAAAGATTTATATAGAGAGCAATCTCATATCACAATGTATGAGACCTCGAATGAATTGCTTCAAGCGTGGTTGGCTGTCGGGTCATCTGTAGGGGACCACGTCCCTATAATGATCAGCTATATTAAAGAGCTCACGGACCTGGAGACCATGTTGGAGAACGAGTTATATACTAACTTAATTCTACAGTCCCTACCTTCTATTTACACCCTAAAGAAAACCAGGAAGACACCCACTGTGCTTATTAGGGAATCTTCCTCTTCAATATCCAAGGCGAAAGCCAAGGGAGAGAAGAAGAAGGCCTCCACTAAGCCGATAGGCGGTGTCAGTAAGGTAGAAGGAAAGGGCAGGGCAAAAGTTTCGGAGATAACAGTAGGGAAGAAGTAATGTTTCTATTGTCACAGGATAGGCCATTGGCAGAAGGACTGCAAGGCTTAGAAAGCCAGAAACCATGATTCGAAGCACGTTGTGGCTTTAGCTTCGGGTGTGTTTATGATTGAGAACTGTCTGTCAATTAACTCTACTTTCTGGGTACTAGATACCGGATCAGGATCTCATATCTATAATTCATTACAGGCATTGAGAAACTGTAGAGTTATCAAGGCAGGTGATATAAATCTCAGGGTTGCTAACGGAATGAGCGTGGACGCTGTATCCGTAGGAAAATATCACCTAGGATTGACAAGTGGACAGATATTGATTTTGCGTAACTGTTTGTGTGTACCTAGGTTGTCTTGTAATATCATTTCTGTATCTTTACTTTCGAAAGAAGATTACATTTTTAAGAGATGTTGTCAACATCCACCTAAATCAAGCTTTGATTGGGTCAGGTACACTAGATAACGGTATATACGTGTTAAATCAAGCTCAGATTTTCAACGTCCAGAACACACTTAAAAGAAAGTCTCCAGAATTAAATCAGGATATCTTATGGCATTGTAGACTGGGTCACATCAATGAAACACAGTTAACGGAGTTACATAGAGAGGGATATTTGGATTTGTTCGAATATTATGTTGGCTATAGTGCCCTCAAGGAAATTATCGTAATCGCAGGCAGGTGATTATGATGATTGAGGGAGGACCTATACCAGTAGAACGGTCTTACTCGAGATGATAGTATGCTATCTGGTTTGTCTTTATCATAATGTACATGTTGATAGAGCCCATAGGATTCTTGCCTGACTACCAGCATTATGATGGCGATCATATACATGGGAGATGGGGGTCTATAAGCACATCCTTAAATGTCCCTAGTCGTGGGAGTATCGAGACTACGCATCGATACTCCAGTGTAGACTAGTGTATACTGATCGAGACCCCGACGAAGGGCGGTGGCCAGGTCTCACAAGCCATTGGTGTTAGTTTGTTCACCTAAAGATAGTATACATGTGCTCATTAGGTTATGAGTACACTGGACGGACTCGCCGAGAATCTGCTAGTTGGTATTATACCTATTATCAGATAGCAGTTCCTAGGTGACATGTGTACAGCTTAGTCTGTCGACCTGAGATCGTCATTTGTCTCGTGTGAGTTCCTACTCTGCTTTGATTACTACCCTACCAGGGCACAAAGGATTCATGCAAACAAGTTTTAGTTGGATACAGTCCTGAGCCATATGGAGGCAGTGATCGGATCGTCGGGGATTCGTCTCTCCCGGTATTGGGGGTTGATGTCGCGTTGTGCACGGGTGGCCATCACCAGAAATCCGTGGCCACGGTGGATGAGAATTACAGATCCAGGATCGATAGTTTCTCAGGTTGTGATGGTGTAGGGTTCCTAGGCACACTTGTGAGGGTTCATAAAGCATCAAACATGCCCGAATAAAATTTTACATGTGCCGAACGACCCAAAGACGGGATCTTTGCTAGATTATTAGGGTTTAGCATGCAAGATGATATCTTTAAAGCTAAGTGTGAGGGATTACAACATTTGTAGTCCGCTCCTTCGCTTCACAAGCTCCGAGTAGAAGTCCCTTCGCCGCGATCCACGATCTCCCGGACTCAAGAGAGGCTCCACGACTCGAACGATCCATGCTAGCTTGAAGTGTTCCGATTCTCCGATGATCTACGTCGAAGTTGCTATAACCCAAGCTTTCTCACTCTAAAGAGATGAACACCCTAATCTAATAGGCTAGATTAGATGAGGATGATGGAGTAGTATTTATGCTATCTTTTTATTTCACTTTCTCACAATAAACCATCACATAAGGAATTTCTAGTGAGCTCTCTCTTTCAAAAACCAAAGAGAGAAGAAGATGAAGAATGAAAGAATAAATCCTTTTGTGATGAATAGTAGTCAAGTGTATATGATTGATTATAGAACCATGGTCAAGGATGATAGGATAAAACTTGTAGAGAATAAACTAGAGTTAGGGTTTAGTTAGGTTAAGGATAAGTATCAACCATAATATCATAACCAAGACAAAATAGAATCCTTCTAGAATGAATAAGAAGAAGCTAACCCTAATCAAACCCTAATCCCTTTTCATCATCCTTAAATATTTTTTATAATAAATCATATCATGTCACAATAATATATATCACATATATATTATATATTTGCAACAAAAGAAAATAATACATTTAACATATATCGCATATATATCAATGTATTAATACGGTGAGAAAATGAAATAATAAAGTAAGCCAATATTAGATAATTTAATACAATATATCATATATATCATTATACATTAAATCATCGAATCAACACTTGATCCAACGATCCGGCTATATCAAATATAACCGACTAATAAATCATGTACCGATTCATCGAATCAACACTTGATCCGATGTCCCGATTCATTTCTAAATATCGCGAGAATATAATACGGTATCTCATATCGCATTATCCTCGGTCCTGCACATATCACATATGTGCCTCTACTCCGTTTTGCCCGAGCCAAGAAACCTCTGTGTAGGACTCTAAAGAATTGTCAATACGCCGGTAGCAGGTGATGATCATATCAAACACCCACAAGCTGCAAGCAGTCAGCTAAACGTAACAGCCACCCATGTATTGAGCGATCAGAAGATCAACAAGCTAGCCTGTCCGTTCTCCTGTGAATCTAATCAGTAACACTCCCGTACAGTCCGGTCTGTTCGTCTGATATGTCGCATATCAAGTCTAGGGGTGGTATACGTCAGACCCCAGTAACCGATAAGTCGTGTCTATGTGAGGCTCATAACAGGTCGAGAAACTACTAGTAACACTTACCAGTATATCTCTATATCATCCCTGGCCAGGGACTTCGAGTTATAGCCAATCGAACACAGTACAACATCAACTCCCTATAACGGGAGAGACGAATCCCCTCCTATCGCTCATTACCTCCATGTGATTCGGTACTGTACCCAAAAGCCACCGTTTTTCTCGCTCTCTTGGACGTGGTAAGGTGGAAATCAAAGCACAGTGGGAATCACACAAGACACTATGACGATCTCGGGTCTACAGACTACCCTGTACCAGTGTCACCGGAGAACTGCCATTTGACGTGTGGTATATCACCATCTGGGAGTTCTCGGCGAGTCCGTCCAGTGTACCCAATCTCCACTGAGCACCCGTACACCATCTCTGATGTCAAACACCGATGGATATGGGATCATCCATCGCCCATCATATGGGTCAAGATGCGTATACGCTAGTCTACTCTGGTGTATCGATGCCCTGTCTTGATATACCCTCGACTAGGAACATTTATAGGATGTACTCATCGACTACTATGGCCCCACTAGTATGATCTCATCATAGTCCCAGTAGTCGAGTACAGATCCTAAAGGCTTTATCAACATGTGAGAGTAAGACAGTAAACCAATACAAGTCAACATGTTAAGATAAATTGAAACCAAATAGCATACTATCATGACGAGCAAGAAAGTCCTCTATGTATATATCCAAGCATCCATCATAATATACATCATATGTACAACAATGGCCTCTAGGGCATATACATAACTAACAATCTCCCACTTGCACTAAGGCCAGCTGCTGTAGTATCTCATACCTTGCATCCCGAATAATCTCTCAAACTGTATCTGGGGAATGGCCTTCGTGAGTGGATCCGCAGTGTTATCCTTCGTATCTACTCGCCTGACCTTGATCTCCCGGCGATCAACTATCTCCCTGATCAGGTGATACCGCCTCAGAATATGTCTGGATTTCTGATGGGATCTGGGTTCCTTAGCCAAAGCCATAGCTCCGTTTTTATCGCAATACAGAGGTATTGGATGTTCAATGGATGGAACCACACCAAGTTCAGTGATGAACTTTTTCATCCAGACGGCCTCTTTGGCAGCATCGTTGGCAGCGATGTATTCAGCCTCCATCGTCGAGTCTGCAACGGTATCCTGTTTGGAACTCTTCCAACATACCGCCCCTCCATTGAGGGTAAAGACAAATCCCGAGTGCGACTTAGAGTCGTCCTTATCACTTTGGAAGCTGGAATCGGTAAAAGACTCCACCCGGAGTTCTCCGTTACCATACACCAAGAACATATCTCTAGTCCTTCGTAAGTACTTGAGAATGTTCTTCACAGCTGTCCAGTGACTCTCTCCAGGATCTGCTTGATACCGACTCACTACACTTAGTGAGTATGCTACATCGGGTCTGGTACATAGCATCGCATACAAGATAGAGCCTACTGCCGAAGCATTGGGTATCCCTTGCATGCGAGCTCTTTCCAAATCTGTCTTGGGAGACTTCTCTTTGGAGAGAGTGAGTCCAGAGATCATGGGTTGGTTCCTACGCTTGGATTCTTCCATACTAAACCTCTTTAGTATGGTGCCAATGTACCTGGATTGGGACAATCCCAGTATCCTTTTGGATCTATCTCTATAGATCCTTATCCCCAATATGCATGAGGAATCACCTAGATCTTTCATTGAGAATCTTTGTAATAAGAAGAGCTTGACTGATTGCAGCATAGGAATATCATTTCCTATCAAGAGTATGTCATCCATGTATAATACGAAGAAGACAACCTTACTCTCTGCTACCTTCTTATAGATACAAGGTTCATCTATGTTTTTGATAAAGTCAAACTCTTTGACTATTACATCAAAACAGATGTTCCAACTCCGCGATGCTAAATGGATTTAAGCAGTTTGCACACCTTTCCGCTGCTCCCACTATCTACGAAGCCCTCTGGCTGAGTCATGTACATGCACTCTTCTAAATCATCATTTAGAAAGCCTGTCTTAACATCCATTTTCCAGATTTCGTAGTTATGGTATGCAGCAATGGTAAGTAAGATCCGGATGGACTTAAGCATAGCCACTGGAGAAAAGGTTTCGTCATAATCCACACCTGGTCGTTGACGAAAACCCTTTGCTACAAGTCTAGCTTTGAAAGTCTCAACTTTTCCATCCACACCAATTTTCTTTTTAAAAATCCACGTGCTCCCAATGGGTTTTACCCCTTCAGGAGCATTTTCTAAAATCCATACTTTATTGTGTACATGGATTCCATCTCAGATCGCATTGCATCCAGCCATTTCACAGAGTCACCACTCGTGATGGCCTGCTCGAAACTAGTCGGGTCATCATCTACCATGATGCAATCTTCGCTTCCACCATCAATGAGAAAACCGTAGTATCTCTCAGGTGGACGAGAAACCCTACTAGATCGGCGGAGAGGCTGGGGTTCGTCGGGTACTACCGAATCCTCTGGTTCCACTAAATCTTCAGTTACAGTTTGTGTTTCTGGAACTTCTTCCAGTTCTACCTCAGAGCCACTAATCTCTTTTGCAAGAAATTCCTTTTCTAAAAAGGTTGCATGTTGAGCAATAAACACTTTTTGTTGTTCACTGTGGTAGAAAAAATATCCATTTGAATGTTTAGGATATCCTACAAACTTACATAGAACTGACCGTGCCTCGAGTTTTTCTGGATTTTGCCGTTTGACATAGGCCAGACAACCCCATATCTTAACTCGTTTAAGACATGGTCTCTTCCCACTCCATATCTCATATGGTGTGGTAGGTACAGATTTAGTTGGAACTTGATTCAATCGATATGCTGCTGTCTCAAGCGCATACCCCCAGAAGGAAATAGGCAACTCAGCAGTACTCATCATAGAGCGCACCATATCTAATAGGGTGCGATTCCTCCGCTCCAATACAGCGTTGTGCTGTGGTGTATAAGGAGGAGTAAGCTGAGAGAGAATCCCATTCTCATTTAGATAATCTAGGAACTCATTGCTTAAGTATTCTCCTCCTCGATCAGATCGAAGGATCTTAATACTTTTGCCCGTTTGTTTTTCTACTTCATGCTTATATTCTCTGAATTTCTCAAAAGCTTCAGACTTGTGCTTCATCAGGAACACATGTCCGAATCTAGAGAGATCGTCAGTGAATGTAATGAAGTAGGAAGAACCGTTCCTGGCATGCGTAGACATGGGACCGCATACATCACTATGTATCAGTCCTAAGAGTTCATTAACTCTTTCTCCGTGTCCACTAAACGGAGCTTTGGTCATTTTTCCTTTGAGACATGAATGGAAAGTATCATAAGATGATAATTCGAACGGATTCAAATAACCATCCTTATGTAACTTAGCCAGTCGTGTCGCATTGATATGACCAAGTCTACAATGCCACAAGTAGGATTCGTTTATTTCTGAACTTTTCCTCTTGTGTGTGTTTTGTATATTGAGGACTGTATTCTGATTTAGAATGAATATGCCATTATGTAACAAGCCTGATGCAATCAACTTTTGATCTAGGAATATGCTCATAACATTATCCTTTACTACAAAATTATATCCTTCTTTACTTAATAAAGGAACTGATATAATGTTGCACATCATATTCGGTATATAATAGCACTCATTTAGAATCAGTGTATTACGACTTGGCAATACAAGGTGATATTCGCCAACTGCTTTGGCTGCAATACTTGCACCATTCCCTACTTGAACGGAATGATCACCTTTTCCCAGTTCTCTACCTTTACGTAGCCCATGTAACAATTTACATATGTGGGATCCTGATCCGGTATCCAATATCCAGGACGCAGGGTGAACTGAGAAACAGTTCTCAATAACTAATACACCTGAAGATGATGCATCAACATGCATGTTCTTTTGGACGGCTTGAGAATCCAGATATTCTTCTATTCCCTATTCAGTCTTATAACTCTTATAAGAAAGAACGGGTCCAACGTTCCCCTGCTCAGTATAATAAGCGGGTTCAGTCAATACATCCATATTATTATCTTGATTATGGCCTGACATGGTCGCTACCTGGAGAGAGAGAGAAGAAAACACTTTAGCGTATGCTCTTGCAAGATTAGATTGGTTATTATCTTATCTAATCAGGATGTCTCCCACTGTTTTTATCAAATCTACCTTCAAACCCTAAAAGGTAAGATTAGCCGGGATTAATTACACCCTACAATTTCGTCAATCTTTCAGCCAGATCGGTGTCGGTACTTTGAGGGAGGTTCCCCGTGCTTTCGCACGGACCTAATTAAAGTAAACCTCGTTTTCCCAGAGGCGTAACCCCGTCAACACTTTTCTAGACACCTACTTGATCGACTAATTGTCCTGTGTAAAACTCTCCCAGGAGTAACTCTTACTCGCAGTGGGTATCGGGATCCAACTATCTCATAGAAGGTATGCAATCTCATTGCAAATTTCAACACTTGAAATTCCCGATAATATTTTGCCCCTACTGTGCCCTGACCTTGACAGAGGTCAACAAACCATAGTGCACTAGTAAAGTTCAACCCGTCATTTCTTGATTGAATCAAACCCACTCGTACGACCCTTGACAGAGGTCAACAAGGTCGTACGACTACCCTAATCCAATCACATCACATGCTTTACAGATAATTACTAGTTAGCTACCGCACACTACGCCTTGACAGAGGTCAACAAACGCAGCACGAATACTAAATAGTCTTTATCTGAAATGATGGAGGGCTACGACAGGTTTTTCAGAAAACCATGAGCGTAATGAACTTGATATCGTCGTAGAATCATGTGAAATTTTGAAATGGAGTGTTTTTTAGGCTTTCATTGGTTTTGCTAAAGAGGTCACTCCCGGTGAAGGGATCTCGGCTCTTTCCTCATCGAATAAGGTGCAGGACATATCATATATATCACTGTGCAAAGCAAAACTCTAAAAGCAACCAAAAGACAAACCGAGTTTTGTAGCATCTGCTAGTTTCGCTAAAGAGGTCACTCCCGGTGAAGGGATCTCGGCTCTTTCCTCATCGAATAAGGTGCAGGGTATATCATATATACCACTATGGAAAGCAAAACTGTAGCTACCCTTTTTATAAAGTTTTGATTCTGCAACATCTTTTAGGTTTCTTTTCTTTTTATTAATCTCATTAATAAAAAATCCCATCAGCTTATGCTTCCTAAGCATCACAGATAAATACGACGTACACTTATGCCATCCGCATTCGCCTCGATGCCCCCTCGTGCACCGTTAGGTTAGATAACTAACGACAGAGCAGGGCAGGGCTAGTGCGGGTGTAAAACATAAGTAACGTCTATATAATATATCATATATACTATATACTGTATCCATCACAACATATCAAATGATCACATCACAGATATCGCATCAGAAACATAGATATAATGTGGGATATTCTAGGATGTCCGTATTTAGTATTTAGCAAACAATAGAAAATACGGATTCCACAGTCGCGATGAATAGCCAAGCCCACACCCTGGACCCCTACGAGAGCGGCAAGCGACCCTACCAATTTTGGAGTTTAGGAGACCCGGTCTCGACTCCTCGAGATGGCCTCCCACTGAACCCCAGAACCCGGTCACCTGTGCTCCCCTCCTTGGGTCCATCCTAATGCGGAAAAGTAAATAATATACAACATTGGTGGCATCAACCTCAACCTGGAAGTGCCCCAAATAAAACAATATTACATTACATTTGAATTTACATGAATGAAAATATAAAACTCTCATCTCATATAAAACCCCCGGCTATTCAATCGCGACAATCCTGCACATCATATCTCAGCAACGCATAATATCTCATATCATCAACGTAAGTAAGTATGCATACACCGATCGTCGTCGATGTATAGCAACAAAAACCGGCAATACAACTATATACTACACTTACGGTCACAGAAAAGAAATTGTAAAACTACAATATTTGGAATCCACATTCTCTTTAGACATCATAAATGCGAAATATCACATACTTCGTATTTCATGCCTAAACTATATGAATTCCACATATTGTGTCACATTCCAGATAAATAGACAGTATTAAACTTTTCGAACAGATAATCAAATACCCAAAATTTTCTAAAGTGCTCAACACTTGAGCGGAGTTCAAATAATCCCAGAATATGTCACAGTACTAGTGATCCAGCCGTAGAAGGGTCAAGCCAACGCCTCACATGTGGCACGCCGTACTGCCCCAAACCCGAAGGTTCAAAAGGCAGTTCAAGACGGTCATATAATCGAGTTAAGGTTTGTTGTCTTCTAGAGGGTCCACCGTGTTACCTGCACATTTTTCCGAAAGATTTAAACTCGAGAAAAGATTCAACACTTGAAAAAAAAATTGTGTCGGGAAAAAGTAAGTTAATGATATCCGTTCGAACTTTTTAACAGTTTCTAAATATCCGGAAAAACAATAACGAATTTAAAATTCCCGATTGAATCGACGATTACAAAATAAACCCCAGAATACTCAACACTTGAGTCAGATTAAAAATACCCATATACAAGAATTACTGTGCACAAAACCCTGCCTAATACTCTTATCCTGCCGCGGAACCGCCGCCAATGGTGGGTCATTACCGCGGTTCCGCGGCCATGTTGTTGATTGAAAGAATTAAAGTTAACCGCAATCAAGACGGTGTCGCTATGCAGCTAGCCGGTTGAGCACGGGTCGATCCACAGGGAGATGGTTGTATATCCGTTCTTGTTTTAGACGAGTCAATAAAGAATGAGTATATGTTTGTTCAAGTCTAACCTATGTGTTTTATTTGCAAGTATAAAGTTGTTAAGAAAAAGATACGAGATTGTAAGCTAAAGAAATCCGTACTCAAAACCTTTGAGCCGAGTCTTGACCAATTGAAGCTAGAGCAATCGGCAACAACGTGGATTGGGGGATTTAAGCGCGGTATTCGTGGAATACGGCTTATTTACCCTTGTCCTTCCGTTCTTGTCTCTTGCTTTCGCCTCCGGCCAAACCGAACGCAATCGGTCGCGGTTAGGAATCACCGTTACCTTGTTAGGGTAGGGTGCTTAACGGAGCGCTTGCGTATCGTTTGGGCGGAGTTCAATGGAAAATAACGGGAAAAGGAAATGAGCAAAGAAACGTTAACTTACAATATCATATTGATTCTTAACAACGACAATAATTACAACCATTCACAAAAAGAACAAAAAGAACAAAGAAAAGAAAAGATTACAAGTAAATAAGTGCATGGAATTAAATTGCAAATAAGTAAAGCAAGGTAATAAAAAGCAAGTAATAAAAAGCAAGAAAGAAAACTAGTAACTAGAACTCAAGACAAGCATGGGATTAATAGCCAACCCTTAAACTTGCAAGCTCAATCAAGAGGTTGCAAGATCAAGAGAAGGGTAAAGAACTCATGTGAAGTGAAGAACTAATTCCATAAGAAAATACGACCCTTGAGATCAATAACAAACCCTTAACCTTTCAAGCTCAATGAAGAGGTCGAAAGATCAAGAGAAAGCAAGAATCTCAAAGGGAAGCTAAACAAACAAGAATGATACAAAAACCCTCATCTTCATTTAACATCCACTCAATGCTCTCACTACATTTTCATGGAGGAAAGATGAAGAAGAAGAAGAAGAAAACTAAAACTAGCAAAAAGAGGCTTAAGAATTTAACACAAAATTGGACCCTTTGGTTTGGCTCAGACCCGGGGTATTTATAGGAATGGAATGGGAAACCTAGGGCAACAATCTGCCCCTAAATGAAGTGACCAAACTGCCCATGAAATTTGACAACCTGAAGAGGCCGTACGGCCGCGGAACCGCGGCCTAGAACCCTTATTGGCCGCGGTTCCGCGGTCATTAAGTGGAGTTGGGTCGTGGGATTTTGGAAGATTTCCTGGTTTTATGTTTCCTCGTGTTTGCCAACTTTATACTGCACAAAATCTTCCAGAATATCTTCAGATTTCTTTGTCCAAGATTGCATTATTTTCTTTACTTTTGACTTCTATCTCCCTCGTGCTCCGCGCAACCATTGATTCTTGTGCTGCCCCCCTCGTGCTCTGTGCTTGTCCCAGACACAAATGACCATTGTCATATGTCTTGTCTCTGGAACCGGTACGCGGCACTGGACGGATACGGATGACCGGAACCCGGCTTTTATCTGCTGTCAACAGATGTTCTTCTTTTGGCGTAACTGTGGAGATTTTGTCTTGATTTGCAATATTTGGACTGGAAACATGTGATCTGTAAATATGTAACAAACACGGATTAAAAGCACCTACCTATAAACAACCGAGCGTAAGAATGGGCGGTATATAATGCAATATTCTGGTATGAACAGTTGTCGAATTGGAGGCACGAATTTCACCATAATTCTTATATTATCCTGCTGTATTTTTTAGGTATTTTTAATTCTGGAAAAACCCAGATTTTAAAAAATGTACAGAGAAGGGTTTGAAATGTCGTATTCGGGTTCGATCGGGGTTTTAACTTCGTTAACACATCGCCTAATGCTCTTGCTAGGCTCTGATACCACTGTAGGGTTCCCAGGCACACTTGTGAAGGTTCATAAAGCATCAAACATGCCTGAATAAAATTTTACATGTGCCGAACAACCCAAATACGGGATCTTTGCTAGATTATTAGGGTTTAGCATGCAAGATGATATCATTAAAGCTAAGTGTGAAGGATTACAAGCTTTGTAGTCCGCTCCTTCACTTCACAAGCTCCGAGTAGAAGTCCCTTCGCCGCGATCCACGATCTCCCGGACTCAAGAGAGGCTCCACGACTCGAACGATCCATGCTAGCTTAAAGTGTTCCGATTCTCCGATGATCTACGTCGAAGTTGCTATAACCCAAGCTTTCTCACTCTAAAGAGATGAACACCCTAATCTAATGGGCTAGATTAGATGAGGATGATGGAGTATTATTTATGCTATCTTTTTATTTCACTTTCTCACAATAAATCATCACATAAGGAATTTCTAGTGAGCTCTCTCTTTCAAAAACCAAAGAGAGAAGAAGATGAAGAATGAAAGAATAAATCCTATTGTGATGAATAGTAGTCAAGTGTATATGATTGATTATAGAACCATGGTCAAGGATGATAGGATAAAACTTGTAGAGAATTGTAGGGTTGCTAGGCACGCGCACAAGGGTCTACGAGGCATCAACCATGCCCGATTAAAAAATTAGCCGTGCCGAACAACCCGAATACGGATATTTAAACTAGAGATTAGGCGAAAACTAACATGCTAATCATTTTAACACTAAGTGAGAGTGATTACAACCTTTGTAGATCCGGTCCTTCACTTCATATGCTCCGTGTTGAGGTCCCTTCGCTGCGATCATCGTACTTCGGACTCTCGAGAGGTTCCACGAAGAGAAAGATGCAGTCTTGCTTCCGATCTTCCATACAAAGATGATCTACCTTGAAGTTTCATTAACACAAGCTAACACTCACTAAAATTGAGTGAACACTCTCATCTAAAGGGCAAAGGAAGATGATGATGATAAAGTAGGATTTTTGCTCTCTTTATTTATCTTTTTCTCACCTTTATTCATCACTTGGAAAAAAGCTAGTAAGCTTTTTCCATGAAGAAAGAAGAAGGAAGAAGATGAAGAATGAATAATGAATTATCATTTGTGATGAATAATAAAAAGTTATTATAATCATTTATGCAACCATGGTTGTAGTAACCATTGTAGAGAGTTTACTAGGGTTAGGGTTTGGGTTGGGTTAAAGGGTGAGTCACAAAGAAATATCTATCATAATATCTTAACAAAGACAAAGTAAAACCATCTAGAAACATCTAGAAATCATTAACCCAAATCAAACCCTAATCTTGTTTAAACTCCTCTAAACATGTTGCATTAATAATTATAACATGTTACAATATTATATATCACATATACAATATTTATTGTAATAAAATAAAATAATACATTTAACATATATCGCATATATATCAATGTATTACCCGAGTGAGAAAAAGAATCTTTTAGTGAGCAAATATTAGTTAATGTAATTTAATATATCATATATATTATTATACATTAAATTATCGAATCAACACTTGATCCGACAATCCGGCTATATCGCATATAACCGACTAATATTTATCCGTACCGATTCATCGAATCAACACTTGATCCGATGACCCGGCTGATATCAAATATCGCGAGAATATAATACGGTATCACATATCGCATCATCCTCGGTCCCGCACATATCACATATGTGCTCCTACTCCGTTTTGCCTGAGCCAAGAAACCTCTGTGTAGGACTCTAAAGAATCGTCAATACGCCGGCAGTAGTTGATGATCATATCAAACACCCACAAGCTGCAAGCGGTCAGCTAAACGTAACAGCTACCCAGGTATTGAGCGCTCAGAAGATCAACAAGCAAGCCTGTACATTCTCCTGTGAATCCAAACAGTAACACTCCCGTACAGTCCGGTCTCGTCGTCTGATATGTCGCATATCTCGCCTAGGGGTGGTAAACGTCAGACCCCATTAGCTCGATAAGTCGTGTCGATATGAGGTCTATAACAGTTCGAGAAACTACTGATAACACTTACCAGTAAATCTCAGCAACCCTGGCCAGGGATTTCCGGTTATAGCCAATCGAACACAGCACAACATCAACTCCCTATACCGGGAGAGACGAATCCCCTCCTATCGCTCATTGCCTCCATGTGATTCGGGACTGTACCTAAAAGCCACCTTTTTGCACGCCCTCTTGGACGTGGTATGATGGAAATCAAAGCACAGTGGGAATCACACAAGACTCTATGACGATCTCGGGTCAACAGACTACTCTGTACCAGTGTCACCGGAGAACTGCCATCTGACGTGAGGTATAATACCATCTGGGAGTTCTCGGCGAGTCCGTCCAGTGTACCCAGTCTCTACTGAGCACCCGTACACCATCCTTGATGTCAAACACCGATGGATATGCGATCATCCATCGCCCATCAAATGGGTCAAGATGCGTATACGCTAGTCTACTCTGTTGTATCGATGCCCTGTCTCGATACACCCTCGACTAGGAACAGTTATAGGATGTACTCATCGACTACCGTGGCCCCACTAGTATGATCTCATCATACTCCCGGTAGTTGAGTACATATCCTAAGGGCTTGATCAACATGTAACATAGAGACAATCAAAGTACATGTTAAGATAAAGTACAACCAAATAGCATACTATCATGTCGAGCAAGAAAGTCCTCCCTATATATGTCCTAGCATCCACTACAATATACATCGTATGTACAGTAATGGTCTCTAGGGCATACATATAACTAACAATCTCCCACTTACACTAGGGCCATCTGTTATGGTATCGCATACCCAACAGTTAGCTGCGGTTGAAGTATCTCATACTCAACCATCCCATAAAAGTCTCTACTGGGAAAAAGGCTTTTGTGAGTGGATCCGCGCTGTTGTCCTCTGTGTCTACTCTCCTAACCTCGATCTCCCTGGAGATCAACCATCTCCATGATCAGGTGATACTGCCTAAGAATTATATCTGGATTTCTGATGGGACGGTAGTTCCTTGGCCAAAGCCACAACTCCATTGTCACATAATGGTAGGAACGAAGTTCATCTCATGAACTTATATATCCAGAGTGCCTCTTTGTTAGCATCCTTGGTAACGATGTATCTTGCCTTTAATCGTCTAGTAAGTCACGGTATCTAGCTTGGAACTCTTCCAACATACCATCCCTCCACTGAGGGTAAAGATAATGCCTGTGACTGGCATTCAGTCGTTCTTATCACCCTGGAACGTTTCCAGTGATTCTCCCCAGGATTGATTGATACCATCTTACTACAACTAGTGAGAGTCCTAACATCCAATTAGATCTATCTCATAGATCCAAAACACAGGATTTAGGAGGTATCGCTTTGATCCTATATGGAGAATCGTTGTGATAAGCGGAGATTGACCGAGCGTAGCATAGGAAACTCCTTCCCTATCAAGAGTATGTCATCCAAGTACTCTATGAGGATCACCACCATACTCCCTACTACCTTTTTGTATATACAAGGTTCATCTACCATTTTGATGAAGTCAAACTCTTTGACAACCACATCAAAACAGATGTTCCAACTCCGCGATGCCTGCTTTATCCTATAAAGCATCTTGCACACGTTTCCGCTGCTCCCACTGTCTACGAAGCCCTCTGGCTGTGTACTTATAGACGATATCTTATAAAACATCATTTAGAAAAGCAGTCATGACACCCAACCACCAGATATCGTAGTCATGGTATGTAGCCGTGGCAAGTAGGATCTGGATGGACTTATGCATAGCATTGAAAGTCTCAACTTTTCCATGTACACCAAGTAATCTTCTCAAGATATACTCGCTCCTGATGGAGATTTAACCCTTCAGATAAAGCAACCAAAGTCCATACTTTGTTGGTGTATAAGGATTCCATCTCAGATCGATAAGCATCCAGCCATTCTTACAGAGTCCTACTCCTGATGGCCAGCTCGAAACTAGTTAGGTCATCATCTCATGATGCAATCCTCGCTCCCACTATCATAGAGAAACCGAAGTATCTCTCATATGGGTGAGGAACCCTACTAGATCGGCGGAGAGGCTGAGGTTCGTTGGAAACTATTGAATCCTTTGGTTCTATCAAATTATCAGCTGTAGTTTGTATAGCTGGAACATTTCCAGTTCTACATAACAGACCTTGACTCGAGCTTGTCCGGATTTTGCTTTTAGACATAGGCTGGACAACCCCAAATCTTAACAAACTTAAGATATGGGCTCTTCCCTTTCCATATCACATATGAAGTGGTAGGCAACTGATTTGATTTGAACCCTATTCAATAGGTATGCAGCTTCTCAAGTGCATAACTCCCAAAAGGAAATAGGAAACTCAGTAGTACTCATCATAGAGCACACCATATCAAATAGGGTGCTATTGCTCCGCCCCGATACACCGACGTGCTGTGGTGTATTCGAAGGAGTAATGCTGAGAGAGAATCTCATTCTCCTTTAGAATAGTCCAAGAATTCCGTGCTCAAGTATTCTCCTCCTTGATCTCATCAATGGACATAATACTTATACCCGTATTTGGTTCTCTACTTCTAACTTATATTCTGTGGATATCTCAAAAGCTTCGGACTTGTGTTTCAACAGGAACATATGTCTGAATCTTGAGAGATTATCAGAGAATGTAATGAAGTAAAAAGAACCGGTCTTGGCATGTGTAGACAGGAGACTTTCATACATCAGCATGTATTAATCCCAAGAGTTCAATAACTCTTTCTCTGTTTCCAATAAACAGAGCTGTGGTCATCGTATCTTTGTGACATGACTGGCAAGTTTCATAAGATGTAAATTCAAACTTCTTTAAATATGCATCTAAATGTAACTTCAGCTAGTCGGGTCGCATTGATATGAACTAGCCTATAATGCCTCAAGAAGGATTCGTTCATTTCTGAACTCTTCCTCTTGTGTGTGTTCCGTATACTAAGAACTGTACTTTGATTTAGAACGTCAATGCTTTTAGATAACGTGCCTGAACCGATCAACTCTTGATATAGGAAATGTTCAAAACATTATCCAATCAATACAAAATTATATCATTTCTTTACTAATAAAGAGACTGATATGATGTTGTATATCAGGTTCGGTATCTAATAACATTCGTTCAGAATCAATGTATTCTGGTAATACAGGGTGACAGTGACCAACAGACTTGGCTGCAACACTTGCACCGTTTTCTGTCTCATGAAACTTATCACCCGTTCTCTGTTCTTTACCTATCTGTAGCCCATGTAACAAATTACATATGCGGGATCCTGATCCGGTATCACATACCCAGGACGTAAAGGATACTGAGAAACAGTTCTCTGTAATGAACACACCCGAAGATGATGCATCAATATGCACTTTCTTCGTTTGGGCGGCACGGGAAATCTGGTATTCCCCAATTTCCTGCTCTATCTTATAACAATCATAAGTTGGAGCGGGACCAACGTTCCCCAGCTCAGTATAACAAGCGGGTTCGGTCAATAATCCGTATTTTTATCTTGATTAAGGCGTGATATGGTCGCTACCTGGAGAGAGAGAAGAAAACACTCAGCGTATGCTCTTGCAAGATTAGATTGGTTATATAATATATCTAATCAGGATGTCTCCCACTGTTTTAATCAAATCTTCCTTCAAACCCTAAAAGGAAAGACTAGCCGGGATTAATTACACGCTACAAGTTTGCCAATCTTTCAGCCAGGCCAGTGTCGGTACTTTGAGGGAGGTCCCCCATGCTTTCGCACGAACCTAATTAAAGTAAACCTCATTTTCCCAGGGGCGCAACCCCGTTAACACCTTTCTAGACACCTACTTGATCGGCTAATTGTAATGTGTAAAACTCTCCCAGGAGTAACTCTTACTCGCAGCGGGTATCGGGATCCAACTATCTCATAGAAGGTATGCAATCTCATTGCAAATTTCAACACTTGAAATTCCCGATAATATTTTGCCCCTAGCGATCTATGACCTTAACTAAGTCAACAAACCATAAATCGCAAGTCAAGTTCAACCCGTACATTTCCCAATTGAATTAAACCCACCCGTACGACCTTTAACTGAGTCAACAAGGCCGTACGAATACCCTAATCCAATCACATCTCATGTTTTAGCAGATAAACATTACTTAGCTACCGTACACTATGCCTTAACTAAGTCAACAAACATAGCACGAATACTAAATAATATCTATCTGAAATGACGGAGGGCTACGCAGGTTTTTCAGAAAACCCTGAGCGTAATGAACTTGATATCGTCGTAAAATCGAGTAGTTTTTAAATGGAGTGTTTTTGAGGCTTTTCTAGTTTTGCTAAAGGGGTCACTCCCGGTGAAGGGATCGTCGGCCCTTTCCTCGTCGAATGAGGTACGGGATATATCATATATATCACTGTGCAAAGCAGAAACTATATAAGCAATCAAAAGACAAACCGAGTTTGTAGCATCTGCCAGTTATTGCTAAAGGAGTCACTCCCGGTGAAGGGATCTCGGTCCTTTCCTTATCGAATAAGGTGCAGGATGTTCTACAAGGAACACCGCGATGCAAAGCAAGAACTGTAGCTACCTGTTTTTAAACAAGTTTCTACAACATCTTAGGTTTCTTTTATTTCATTAATCTCATTAATTAAGTCCCATTTTATTATGCTTCGCAAGCATCTCTTTTGAAACGAAATCTGCAATATAACATATATCTCATATATATAATATAAACCTTCGTCACAGGCAGTAATATGATCTCATCACAGAACATTGCAGCAGAAGAACATATATGAAATATTGGATATACTAGGACGTCCGTGTTTTCAATACGAGCCTGTATAAAACACGGATTCCACGGTCGTGATGAATAGCCAAACCCACATCCCTAGACCCCTACGAGAGCGGCAAGTAACACTGCCAATTCTAGGGTTAGGAGACCCGGTCTCGACTCCTCGAGATGGTCTCCCACTGGACCCTAGAACCCGGTTACTTGTGCTCCCCGCCTTGGGTCTACCTAATGCAGAAAAGTAAATAATATACAACGGTGACATCTTCCGCAACCTGGAAGTGCCCCAATAAAAGAATATTACATACAAATGAATTTTACATGAATGAAAAAGAAAAACTCTCATCTCACATAAAACCCCCGGCTATTCAAACGCGACGATCCAATACAACATATCACAGCAACACATAATATCTCATATCATCAACGTAAGCAAGTATGCGTATCCCGATTGTCGTTGATGTATAGCAACGAAGCCGGCGATACACCACATACTACGCTTACGGTCACAGAAAAGAAAGTGTAAAACTACAACAGTTGGAATCCGCAACTTCCTTAGACATCGCATGCCTAACCAAATGAATTCCTTAGACATCGCATTCCTAACAATTATAAACCCCGCATTTTAGTCTCTTTATCGAAAACAATTTTCAATATCATGTCGGGGAATTCAACAAGATTCCCGACGTCCTGATTGAATGCTCGTCGCAAACTTTAGTAGACGGCCGCACCCCCAGATGCCGTCGACAAAGTGCACTAAGGCGGAACACCGCTGCCGCGAGCACCCGAACGGATGCTTTCGGCGACGGGGTTCTCCTATAGTCACTTGGTCGGGGCTATGGGGCGTGGCTGTCTATTAAGTTTACCCGGTGAGTATCCGCGTACGCTACGTGATTGCGACGGACTTTTGATCACATCAAAATTCCGTAGCAACCAATCAACTGAGACTAAACCGCTAGATTTATAACATTCAAATTAGTTATCTCATAACTACCTGTGGATTCCAAATATTGTATCATATTCCAGATAAATAGACAAAGTTAAACTTTCCGATCGAATCATCAAGCACCCAAGATTTCCCCAATATATCTCAACACTTGAAATCAGTTTAAAAACATCCATCACATGCCACAGTACCAATGGTCCAGCCGTAGAAGGGTCAAGCCAACGCCTCACATGTGGCACGCCGTACTGCCCCAAACCCTAAGGTTCAAAAGGCAGTTCAAGACGGTCACATAATCGAGTTAAGGTTTGTTGTCTTCTAGAGGGTCCACCGCGTTACTTGCACGACTTAGAACGTTCTTAAACTCGAGAAAAAATCCAACTTTTGAAAAATTTTCCGACAGGGGAAAAAGTGAGTTATTGATATCCGTTCGAACTTTTTAACAGTTTCTAAAATTATCCGGACAAACTAAACAAAGTTATAATATCCGTTCGAAACAACGAGTCCCCAATACAACCCAGAAAATTCAACAGTTGAATAAATATTAAAAATTCCCAGAAAATACAGCACTAAATGATAAGAATTACTGTGCAAATTTCAAATGCTGAAGTGACTAAATGCCCGCGGAACCGCCGCACAAGCCATGCTTGTGCCGCGGTTCCGCCACGCTTTGGTGGAATCAGGCGCACGTGCTTCACAGTAATTCCTAAAATACCCTGCTGAATTTTTTGAGCATTTTTAATTTGAAAAAAATCACAGTTTTGAAAAATTTCCAGAAACTAGGGTATATCGGGTTTTCCGGGTTCGATCGGACTTTAAACTTCGTCTAGACTTCGCCTAAAGCTCTAGCTTGGCTCTGATACCACTGTAGGGTTGTTAGGCACGCGCACAAGGGTCTACGAGGCATCGACCATGCCCGATTAAAAAATTAGCCGTGCCGAACAACCCGAATACGGATATTTAAACTAGAGATTAGGCGAAAACTAACATGCTAAACATTTTAATACTAAGTGAGAGGGATTACAACCTTTGTAGATCCAGTCCTTCACTTCATATGCTCCGTGTTGAGGTCCCTTCGCTGCGATCATCGTACTCCGGACTCTCGAGAGGTTCCACGAAGAGAAAGTTGCAGTCTTGCTTCCGATCTTCGATACAAAGATGATCTACCTTGAAGTTTCATTAACACAAGCTAACACTCACTAAAATTGAGTGAACACTCTCATCTAAAGGGCAAGGGAAGATGAGGATGATGAAGTAGGATTTTTGCTCTCTTTATTTATCTTTTTCTCACATTTATTCATCACTTGGAAAAAAGCTAGTAAGCTTTTTCCATGAAGAAAGAAGAAGGAAGAAGATGAAGAATGAATAATGAATTATCATTTGTGATGAATAATAAAAAGTTATCATAATCATTTATGCAACCATGGTTGTAGTAACCATTGTAGAGAGTTTACTAGGGTTAGGGTTTGGGTTGGGTTAAAGGGTGAGTCACAAAGAAATATCTATCATAATATCTTAACAAAGACAAAGTAAAACCATCTAGAAACATCTAGAAATCATTAACCCAAATCAAACCCTAATCTTGTTTAAACTCCTCTAAACATGTTGCATTAATAATTATAACATGTTACAATATTATATATCACATATACAATATTTATTGTAACAAAATAAAATAATACATTTAACATATATCGCATATATATCAATGTATTACCCGAGTGAGAAAAAGAATCTTTTAGTGAGCAAATATTAGTTAATGTAATTTAATATATCATATATATTATTATACAGTAAATTATCGAATCAACACTTGATCCGACAATCCGGCTATATCGCATATAACCGACTAATATTTATCCGTACCGATTCATCGAATCAACACTTGATCCGATGACCCGGCTGATATCAAATATCGCGAGAATATAATACGGTATCACACATCGCATCATCCTCGGTCCCGCACATATCACATATGTGCTCCTACTCCGTTTTGCCTGAGCCAAGAAACCTCTGTGTAGGACTCTAAAGAATCGTCAATACACCGGCAGTAGGTGATGATCATATCAAACACCCACAAGCTGCAAGCGGTCAGCTAAACGTAACAGCTACCCAGGTATTGAGCACTCAGAAGATCAACAAGCAAGCCTGTACATTATCCTGTGAATCCAAACAGCAACACTCCCGTACAGTCCGGTCTCGTCGTCTGATATGTCGCATATCTCGCCTAGGGGTGGTAAACGTCAGACCCCATTAGCTCGATAAGTCGTGTCGATATGAGGTCTATAACAGTTCGAGAAACTACTGATAACACTTACCAGTAAATCTCAGCAACCCTGGCCAGGGATTTCCGGTTATAGCCAATCGAACACAGCACAACATCAACTCCCTATACCGGGAGAGACGAATCCCCTCCTATCGCTCATTGCCTCCATGTGATTCGGGATTGTACCCAAAAGCCACCTTTTTGCACGCCCTCTTGGACGTGGTATGATGGAAATCAAAGCACAGTGGGAATCACACAAGACTCTATGACGATCTCGGGTCAACAGACTACTCTGTACCAGTGTCACCGGAGAACTGCCATCTGACGTGAGATATAATACCATCTAGGAGTTCTCGGCGAGTCTGTCCAGTATACCCAGTCTCTACTGAGCACCCGTACACCATCCTCGATGTTAAACACCGATGGATATGGGATCATCCATCGCCCATCATATGGATCAAGATGCGTATACGCTAGTCTACTCTGGTGTATCGATGCCCTGTCTCGATACACCCTCGACTAGGAACAGTTATAGGATGTACTCATCGACTACCGTGGCCCCACTAGTATGATCTCATCATACTCCCGGTAGTTGAGTACATACTAAGGGCTTTATCAACATGTAACATAGAGACAATCAGAGTACATGTTAAGATAAAGTACAACCAAATAGCATACTATCATGTCGAGCAAGAAAGTCCTCCCTATATATGTCCAAGCATCCACTACAATATACATCGTATGTACAGTAATGGCCTCTAGGGCATACATATAACTAACAAGAATAAACTAGAGTTAGGGTCTAGTTAAGTTAAGGATAAGTATCAACCATAATATCTTAACCAAGACAAAATAGAATCCTTCTAGAATGAATAAGAAGAAGCTAACCCTAATCAAACCCTAATCCCTTTTCATCATCCTTAAACATTTTTTATAATAAATCATATCATGTCACAATAATATATATCACATATATATTATATATTTGCAACAAAAGAAAATAATACATTTAACATATATCGCATATATATCAATGGATTAATTCGGTGAGAAAATGAAATAATAAAGTAAGCCAATATTAGATAATGTAATACAATATATCATATATATCATTATACATTAAATCATCGAATCAACACTTGATCCAACGATCCGGCTATATCAAATATAACCGACTAGTAAATCATGTACAGATTCAACGAATCAACACTTGATCCGATGTCCCGATTCATATCTAAATATCGCGAGAATATAATACGGTATCTCATATCGCATTATCCTCGGTCCTGCACATATCACATATGTTCCTCTACTCCGTTTTGCCTGAGCCAAGAAACCTCTGTGTAGGACTCTAAAGAATCGTCAATACGCCGGTAGCAGGTGATGATCATATCAAACACCCACAAGCAGCAAGCGGTCAGCTAAACGTAACAGCCACCCAGGTATTGAGCGATCAGAAGATCAACAAGCTAGCCTGTCCGTTCTCTTGTGAATCCAATCAGTAACACTCCCATACAGTCCGGTCTGTTCGTCTGATATGTCGCATATCAAGTCTAGGGGTGGTATACGTCAGACCCCAGTAACCGATAAGCCGTGTCGATGTGAGGCTCATAACAAGTCGAGAAACTACTAGTAACACTTACCAGTATATCTCTATATCAGCCCTGGCCAGGGACTTCCAGTTATAGCCAATCGAACATAGTACAACATCAACTCCCTATAACGGGAGAGACGAATCCCCTCTTATCGCTCATTGCCTCCATGTGATTCGGGACTGTACCCAAAAGCCACCGTTTTGCACGCTCTCTTGGACGTGATAAGATGGAAATCAAAGCACAGTGTGAATCACACAAGACTCTATGACAATCTCGGGTCTACAGACTAACCTGTACTAGTGTCACCGGAGAACTACCATCTAACGTGTGGTATATCACCATCTGGGAGTTCTCGGCGAGTCCGTCCAGTGTACCCAGTCTCCAGTGAGCACCCGTACACCATCTCTGATGTCAAACACCAATGGATAGGGGATCATCCATCGCCCATCATATGGGTCAAGATGCGTATACGCTAGTCTACTCTGGTGTATCGATGCCCTGTATCGATATACCCTCGACTAGGAACATTTATAGGATGTACTCATCGACCACTATGGCCCCACTAGTATGATCTCATCATAGTCCCAGTAGTCGAGTACAGATCCTAAGGGCTTTATCAACATGTGAGAGTAAGACAGTAAACCAATACAAGTCAACATGTTAAGATAAAGTGAAACCAAATAGCATACTATCATGACGAGCAAGAAAGTCCTCTTTGTATATATCTAAGCATCCATCATAATATACATCATATGTACAACAATGGCCTCTAGGGCACATACATAACTAACAGATAGGTTTCATGCCGACACTAAATGTCGCATTGTTAGGGGTCTGACTTTATCCACCTCTCCAGACTCGATATGCGATACTCTCAGACGAACAGACCGGACTGTACGGATATTGTCACTGTCAGGCCCAGTAGGGGTTCAGGATGAGTTTGCTCATCGGCCACCCATTCGCTCAATACCTGGGTAGCCGTTACGCACAGCTAGTGCCGCTGACGTGCTTGTGGTTAAACCCACTGCCAGCATATTGACGAGTCTTTAGAGTCCCACATAGAGGGTTTTTACGGTTCAGGCGATATGGTGTAGATGACGTATGTTGGTACATACAGGTGTCCGATTAAATATGTGTACAGGCTGCACAGACTTTAATTGGACGGTTGATAATACTAGCGGCTTAGGATTAAGTCGGATTACTAAATCAGGTTTTGATTTAATAATTTATATATGTATTTATATATATATATATATATTCTTGTACTATTGTTCACTATTCATTTTCTCTCTTGGCTATTCGTATTTTTGTACGAATACGCGTATATGTATTTCGGTACGTGTACCGAGTTGCATTCCGTAATTATACGGAATAGCTTCTAGAAGATGGCTACCTCATTATTGGATTTTCTTTTCAGAAAATAAAATAATGAAATGAGGTGGAGGGGTGAGGTGGCATGAGCATGGGTTTTAGACATGCAGAGAGGCATAGGTCTTACTTGTTTATTGGAAAAAAGAAAAGAGATATTTTTGTATGGATTTTTGAATGAGAGAGAGAGGGCAGCCACCAGTTTGGGTGTGGGTTATGGTCATTTCTTGAGTTGCTTCTTCACTTGCTTCATTCTATACTCACTTCAACACTTAGCCATTTTTGTGTTGCTCATGCCATTGTTTCCTCATCTCCTTCATCTTCTATGGTTGCCCATTGAGCTTATATGATGAGAGAAAATTATAGTGAGACATTCCTACACCTCCACTCTCAATTGCTAGCAACCTTGGAGTGTCGGTTGCCTCGCTCGACGAGGTTGAAGCTTGCGCCGTTTCCCTCAGGTGGATCATCGTAGATGGAGGAAGACCGGCAACCAAACTCGATCAAGGAGCCACTAGGAGCTTGGGGATGATGGTTGAAGACCGAAGGATACGGATTAACTCGGTATAACCATTCATATATCTTTTATTAGCTTGCTAGTTTAGGATTTAGGGTAGATCCGGGTATCGGGTAATGGTAGCGGCAGTTTAGAATTTTTTTCCCGCATTTAGTCACGGTTTGATGGCCAGGGCGCTGCCATAACCCAACATGGTATCAGAGCTAACCCTTTAACACCATACTATCTTGTTTGCATAACGTTAGAATATCGATCGACAAATTTTTCCGAATCAAATTTTCATTTGATATGTTTGCTGTCAAATTTTAAAGTTGTTCATAATTTTTTTCAGGCATCCTAAATTTATGTGCAGGCAAAACTATAGCTGTAGAAAAAATTTGGGCACGTAACTCCAAAATGCGGCGGCGGAACCGAAGCAAAATGGCACAGTTTGCGGCGGTTCCGCCGCGCTTTTTGGTCTATAGTGCCCCAAATTTTTTCTGTGGCTTTAGTTCATGGAAATTTGATTTTTGGTGTATATGGTTTTGGCCCAGATTTGTCTGAGTGCTGGTTTTACGTTTGGGGCCAATTTGGAAAGATTTAGTCGATCGAAATTTTAATTGTATGTTTATAGTACATGCATTACTATCTGCAACCGTAAATGTCATTCGAGCGGTACAATCCGTCTAACTGCTATATGTTCTTTTAGAAGGGTTTGCGAACGTGTCATTCACGTTGATGTTTTGTGTTGTGCTGTGTTTGTGGTTGGATCGTCGCGGTGAATAGCCAGTGTTGCAATGGTAGTACAATTTAGATTCATTTGAACATTTGATATTGCGGGGCGAGCGTCTGACATGTAGACTGCCGTCACTGCCAGCTTGTATATTATTTGTTTGGGGCACGACTGGGTTGAGGTCGATGTCACCCTTGTACATATTATTTTTATTTCTGTACTAGGATTACCCCGCAGTGGTGTGCACGAATAGCCGGGTTCTAGAGGGCAACGGGTCCGCATCTCATGGCGTTGAGACGGAGGGGACCTTACTCTAGAATTGGCAGGCTATTCGCCGCACTCGTAGGGTGTATAGGTTGACCCATGGAGGTGTGCCTAAGTTACTGGATTCCGTGAAATTTGTAACACTTTGAAATTCGTTTAGGATGTTTTCGTGTTAATTAGCAATTGTGCGTGTTTTTCTTATTAGCCCGAGTATCGTATTTTCCTTCTTGGCTAGGGATAATTGTGTTGGGGAGTGTTATATATATGGTTATGTGTAATTATATGGTTCACTAATTATATTTAGTCGTGTTACCCTAATTGGAGAAATTTCCATTTTTGTAGTGGACACTTGAACACTTAGCCATGTGTAACCTAGGATAAAGAGTTAGCCATTCTTTCCTTACATGACTCCTTGTTAATTCCCCAACCTTTAATCAAAACAAAACCCCATTCAATAATTCAAAATCCAATTAAACAAATGAGGCATGGTGTTAGGTAGGAAATTGACCTTTTGACCCCATTTTCCTTCTCTTCTCTCTCTCTTCTCCTCACTTTTGAACTCTGCAGAATTCCCAGCAGAAAACCCTATCATTTTCTTCATCTGTTCTTCTTCATTACATTTCCCTTGATCCCTACACAAAACCCTGCACAAATCAACACATTTTCATCACAAAACCATGGAAAAATGAGCTTTTTGAGGTGTTTGAAGGCAAATCTGCACACTTAAGGAAAAAGCTGGGAATTTTGGTGTTTCATAAGGTCTTTTGAAGGTATTAACTCATGTTAGCACTCCTTTTCCATAAACTTGTAGTATTCTTTAGCAAAAATCTCATTTTTGTGCATTTTTAGTGATATTAAAGGATATTTGTGATGCATATGTTAGATTGGGGTTTTGTTAACTTGGTTAACTCTATTATGCGCTATTAGAGCTAGTTAAGCCAGGGTTTTGTTTCAGGTTGCACAGAAATACCATAAAGTTTCAGTTTTGTGCAAAAAGTGGGGGTTTTTAACTAGAAATAGGGCTCTGTAGGATCTGCTACTACCTAAGATGTTTCGGAGTGAAATTGGAATTACTGTAGCATGCACAGGGGGTATTGAGTGCACACACCAAACCTGGGGGCCCAATTCCCCAGATTGGCCACCGGAAAATGCATTCTGGCCGTAAATTGCGGCCAGATGGGTGAGTTGGGGGTTGGGGTTTGGGCCACTGGAGTCTGCTGCTATGTGGGTTATTTTGGTATATATATTTTTATAATATCTGTTCTGTATCAAAATCTGGGGTAGAATACCCTATTTCCCGTATTTTTTTAATCTTTCGCGACACGCGTGATACGTGTGTGTAGGTTTGGGGTTTCTGCGTATCGCGACGCGTCGGAGTGGCTTCAGGCGCGTAAACACACGTTTTAGCGTATCGCGCACACGCGCGCTTGGGTTGCGACATGGGTTTCTAGTTGACTTTAAATGTCGTGTTTGCATGGTTTTTTGCTTATGTGTGATACTCTGTGAAATTCTAGGTTCGCCGGCGAGTGCGACGGACGCCGCGAAGAAGGGAAAACAAGTTGTCGGCTATACCTAGCGAGAGACTACGGTGAGTAGATTTAACATCTACGGGGATATCGCCCGCATGGCGTTCTACGTCAGGGCTGATAAGACCTTATAGCTACATTTCCATACATTGACTGTTCATGGCTACTATTTAGTGCATACCGCATTCCCAGCTATATGTATATAAACTAGAATTGATAGAACACCGCACCAAAACTAACGGTTCATGTTGCACGAGCACTATCCTGCATGTTACACACATACCGTTAGTAATTGCCATGACACTCACACTGTAGAATTTTCCATGATCATTATGCTGTAGCTCATCTTTTATGCGACTTGATATGATATTCATACTAGATGCACATATCACATCACATTGACTTGCATATTGGTTTGGATTACATGTGATTTCTGGATTTGGGAACCGTGGCTATTTCAAGGATGTAATTATTTAAAAACCCGGTTTCCTTGATATATTATTTCAGTGCGTCCACCCATTATTTTCTCGGTGCTAGAGTGATATATTGAGAGAGGGCTGACTCGGACTGACGGATGCCCGATATATTGAGAGAGGGCTGACCTAGACTGACGGATGCCCGATATATTGAGAGAGGGCTGACCCGGACTGACGGATGCCTGATATATTGAGAGAGGGCTGACCCGGACTGACGGATGCCCGATATATTGAGAAAGGGCTGACCCGGACTGACGGATGCCCGATATAGGAGGATTTGCATATCGTTGCTAGACACGAGTATTTATGATATTTGGGTGCCGATGTTGGGCACTCGTGATTTTCAGTGATGTACAGGATTTGAGGGCCGAGGGGAGTGTCGGTGTCTGGGTAGTTGGGATTTGCGGTGCATTGATGGAAACCGATTACTTATATTCCACGTTGACATTCCGTGTAGATGTTATATTCCCATACTCAGCATTCATTATTGCATCTCATCCTGTAGTTATATTACCTGATAGTGCACTTGCATGATTATTGCACATACTGCTTATCACGCATTGATATCATCTGCTGGGATATTGTTAGAGTAGCGCAGTACGTGCATGCTCGCGATTACCTTTACATGTTATCTCTATTCACGAGTTGGTAACTCACCCCGTAGTGCCACAGTATTTGCAGGTTGCCTTTCGGAGTAGTCGCGGCAGGCTACTTACTTGCATCTTTTGGCTACAGATACCACTACAGTTGGTGCGTGAGCTGTTTTGCTGTTAGGTAGGTTGTGGTATCTGGTTACTTTTATTATACACACTTTTGTATCTAGTAATCTCCATCTACCATATATGTACCTGACTTAGAGACAGTGTGAGGACGATGATGTACATTATTTGTATTCTGGTGTCGAGCTCGTTGTGAGCCGACTTTACTTATGCAGTTACTTTTCTGTGATGTTTCCACTTGTTGCTCTTGATCTTCTCTACGGCTTCGTATATTGTTATCTTGGTGATTGTTTACTTAAGTTTTCTTTTCACTCTTGTAAATGCTTCCATTGAATGCTTAAAACACTCTATACTTTTACCGGTTTGATTTCTGGGTTTCGGTCCACTTAATCGCGTTACGCCTGTAGACGTTACGTGGTTAAGTTCCGGTCACGGGCCAAACATTGGGTCGTGACAAAGTTGGTATCAGAGCGTAGGTTTTACCTTTCGGAGTGTTCCTAGGATGACCTTGGTATGATGGAGTAGGTAGCGGAAGCAGAGTGACGTAGTGTGCGTATGTTCCGCGGCATACTCAAGACACGGTACTCCGCCAAGGCGACCTTAGGACTTATGATTTAAAATTCCTTCTTGAATACATACATTCTTGCGATTCGATTTACGTATCCTTATCGAATCCTACTTTTCCTTTCAGCCATTATGCCGCCAAAGACTACTAGGGCACAGAGAGCGGCCGCGAGGGCCGAGATTCGAGTTGACTCGTCCGAGACGAGGACTGATCCGGGTAGTACACCGGTTGTGCCTGAGCAGACTGTTCCTGCCGTGACGGATCAGATTGCCATGTTAGGGGCTGGTGTGCAGGAGATGCGCCAGACGGTGGGATCCAGTTGTAGGGTTACTATGCACGCGCACAAGGGTCTACGAGGCATCAACCATACCCGATTAAATTTTTAGCCGTGCCGAACAACCCAAAGCCGGATCTTTAAACTAGGTTTTAGGCGAAAACTGACATGTTAAATACTTTAACACTAAGTGAGAGGGATTACAACCTTTGTAGATCCGGTCCTTCACTTCTTAAGCTCCGTGTTGAGGTCCCTTCGCTGCGATCATCGTGTTCCGGACTCTCGAGAGGTTCCACGAAGAGAAAGATGCAGTCTTTCTTCCGATCTTCGATACAAAGATGATCTACCTTGAAGTTTCGTTAACACAAGCTAATGTTAGTTACGTATATGCCCTAGAGGCCATTGTTGTACATATGATGTATATTATGATGGATGCTTGGATATATACAGAGAGGACTTTCTTGCTCGTCGTGATAGTATGCTATTTGGTTTCACTTTATCTTAACATGTTGACTTGTATTGGTTTACTGTCTTTCTCTCACATGTTGATAAAGCCCTTAGGATATGTACTCGACTACTGGAATTATGATGAGATCATACTAGTGTGGCCACGGTAGTCGATGAGTACATCCTATAAATGTTCCTAGTCGAGGGTATATCGAGACAGGGCATCGATACACCAGAGTAGACTAGCGTATACGCATCTTGACCCATATGATGGGCGATGGATGATCCCATATCCATCGGTGTTGGACATCAAGGATGGTGTACGGGTGCTCAATGGAGACTGGGTACACTGGACGGACTCGCCGAGAACTCCCAGATGGTGATATACCACACGTCAGATGGCAGTTCTCCGGTGACACTGGTACAGGGTAGTCTGTAGACCCGAGATTGTCATAGAGTCTTGTGTGATTCCCACTGTGCTTTGATTTCCACCTTACCGCGTCCAAGAGGGCATGCAAAACGGTGGCTTTTGGGTACAGTCCCGAATCACATGGAGGCAATGAGCGATAGGAGGGGATTCGTCTCTCCCGGTATAAGGAGTTGATGTTGTGCTGTGTTCGATTGGCTATAACTGGAAGTCCCTGGCCAGGGCTGATATAGAGATTTACTGGTAAGTGTTACCAGTAGTTTCTCGACCGGTTATGAGCCACACATCGACACGAATTATCAGTTACTGGGGTCTGACGTTTACCACCCCTAGACTTGATATGCGGCATATTAGACGAACAGACCGGACTGTACGGGAGTGTTACTGATTGGATTCACAGGAGAACGCACAGGCTAGCTTGTTGATCTTCTGATCGCTCAATACCTGGGTGGCTGTTACGTTTAGCTGACCGCTTGCAGCTTGTGGGTGTTTGATATGATCATCACCTGCTACCGGCGTATTGACGATTCTTTAGAGTCCTACACAGAGGTTTCTTGGCTCAGGCAAAACGGAGTAGAGGCACATATGTGATATGTGCAGGACCGAGGATAATGCGATATGAGATACCGTATTATATTCTCGTGATATTTAGATATGAACCGGGACATCGGATCAAGTGTTGATTCGATGAATCGGTACATGATATATTAGTCGGTTATATTCGATATAGCCGGATCGTCGGATCAAGTGTTGATTCGATGATTTAATGTATAATAATATATATGATATATTGTATTACATTATCTAATATTGGCTCGCTTTATTATTTCATTTTCTCACTTGATGATACATTGATATATATGCGATATATGTTAATTGTATTATTTTCTTTTGTTGCAAATATATAATATATATGTGATATATATTATTGTGACATGATATGAATAATAATGAAACATGTTTAGTGTTGATTAAACAAGATTAGGGTTTAATTAGGGTTAGCTTCTTCTTGCACCTTCTAGAAGGTTTTCCTTTTGGCTTGGTTAAGATATTATGGTTGATATTTATCCATGACTCATTTTTAACCTAACCAAACCCTAGCTCTAGTTTATTCTCTACAAGGGTTATCCTTGTCATAACTAAACCATGATTGCATTATTATTCATATACTCATTTCATTATTCATGACAAAAGGAAATATATCATTATTCATCTTCTTCTTCTCTCTTTAGCTTTGAGAAAGCTTACTAGAAATTCCTTTTGTGATGTTTTCATGTGAGAATTTGATATAAAAAGATAGCATAAATACTACTCCATCATCCTCATCTAATCTAGCCCATTAGATTAGGGTGTTCACCTCATTAGAGTGAGAGAGCATGGGTTATAGCAACTTCGACGTAGATCATCGGAGAAACGGAACACCACAAGCTAGCATGGATCGTTCGAGTCGTGGAGCCTCTCTTGAGTCCGGGAGATCGTGGATCGCGGCGAAGGGACTTCTACTCGGAGCTTATGAAGCGACGGAGCGGACTACAAAGGTTGTAATCCCTCACTTTTAGTTGTAAAGATGTTTACTTGCATGCTTAACCCTAATAATCTAGCAAAGATCCCGGCTTTTGGTTGTTCGGCACGTCTAAATTTTTATCCGGGCATGTTTGATTCCTTATGAACCTTCACAAGAGTGCCTAAGAACCCTACAGTGGTATCAGAGCCTAGCTAGAGTATTAGGCGATGTGCTAACGAAGTTAAAACTCCGATCGAACCCGATACGACGAAAATGAACCCCTCTCTGGATATTTTTCAAAAATGCGATTTTTTCTGAATTAAAAATACTCAAAAAAAATCAGCAGGGAATTATTAGAATTATCATGAAGTACGAGCTACCAATTCAATGAAATCGCCGCGGAACCGCGGTGGGAACCTGCTTCCCGCGGCGGTTCCGCGGCTGATTTTGGGTATTGGGACACGTGGCTTCAGGGTAATATCCGTAGGTACTTGTTGCTGCTTCTGGGTATTTTTAAAAGTGACTCAAGTGTTGAGTAATCTGGGGTTTATTTTGTAATCGTAGATTCGATCGGAATATTTAAATTCGTTATTATTTCCAGATATTTAGAAACTGTTAAAATGTTCGAACGGATATCATTAACTCACTTTTTCCCGGCACGGCAAAATTTTCAAGTGTTGAATTTTTTTTGGGTTTGAATCTTTCGGAATTATATTCAAGTAACACGGTGGACCCTCTAGAAGACAACAAACCTTAACTCGATTATGTGACCTTCTTGAACTGCTTTTTGAACCTTTTCCATAAACTTGTAGTATTCTTTAGAAAAAATCTAATTTTTGTGCATTTTTAGTGATATTAAAGGATATTTGTGATGCATATGTTAGATTGGGGTTTTGTTAGCTTGGTTAACTCTATTATGCGCTATTAGAGCTAGTTAAGCCAGGGTTTTGTTTCAGGTTGCACAGAAATACCATAAAGTTTCATTTTTGTGCAAAAAGTGGGGTTTTTAACTAGAAACAGGGCTCTGTAGGATCTGCTAGTACCTGAGATGTTTCAGAGTGAAATTGGAATTACTGTAGCATGCACAGGAGGTATTGAGTGCACACACCAAACCTAGAGGCCCAATTCCCCAGATCGGCCACCGGAAAATGCATTCTGGCCGCAAATTGCGGCCAGATGGGTGAGTTGGGGGTTGGGGTTTGGGCCACTGGAGTCTGCTGCTATGTGGGTTATTTTGGTATATATATTTTTATAATATTTGTTCTGTATCAAAATCTGGGGTAGAATACCCTATTTCCCGTATTTTTTTAATCTTTCGCGACACGCGTGATACGTGTGTGTGGGTTTGGGGTTTCTGCGTATCGCGACGCGTCGGAGTGGCTTCAGGCGCGTAAACACACGTTTTAGCGTATCGCGCACACGCGCGCTTGGGTTGCGACATGGGTTTCTAGTTGACTTTAAATGTCATGTTTGCATGGTTTTTATCTTATGTGTGATACTCTGGGAAATTCTAGGTTCGCCGGCGAGTGCGACGGACGCCGCGAAGAAGGGAAAACAAGTCATCGGCTATACCTAGCGAGAGACTACGGTGAGCAGATTTAACATCTACGGGGATATCGCCCACATGGCGTTCAACGTCAGGGCTGATAAGACCTTATACCTACATTTCCATACATTGACTGTTCATGGCTACTATTAAGTGCATACCGCATTCCCAGCTATATGTATATAAACTAGAATTGATATAATATCGCACCATTACTAACGGTTCATGTTGCACGAGCACTATCCTGCATGTTACACACACACTGTTAGTAATTTCCATGACACTCACACTGTAGAATTTTCCATGATCATTATGCTGTAGCTCATCTTTTATGCGACTTGACATGATATTCATACTAGATGCACATATCACATCATATTGACTTGCATATTGGTTTGGATTATATGTGATTTCTGGATTTGGGAACCGTGGCTATTTCAAGGATGTAATTATTTAAAAACCCGGTTCTTTTGATATGATATTTCGGTGCGTCCACTCTATGTTTTCTCGGTGCTAAAGTGATATATTGAGAGAGGGCTGACTGGGACTGACGGATGCCCGATATATTGAGAGAGGGCTGACCCGGACTGACGGATGCCCGATATATTGAGAGAGGGGTGACCCGGACTGACGGATTCCCGATATATTGAGAGAGGGCTGACCCGGACTAACGTATGCCCGATATATTGAGAAAGGGCTGACCCGGACAGACGGATGCCCGATATAGGAGGATTTGCGTGTCGATGCTAGACACGAGTATTTATGATATTTGGGTGCCGATGTTAGGCACTCGTGATTTTCAGTGATGTACAGGATTTGAGGGCCGAGGGGAGTGCCGGCGTCTGGGTTGTTGGGATTTGCGGTGCATTGATGGACACCGATTACCTATATTCCATGTTGACATTCCGTGTAGATGTTATATTCCTATACTTAGCATTCATTATTGCATCTCATCCTGTAGTTATATTACCTGATAGAGCACTTGCATGATTATTGCACATACTGCTTATCACGCATTGATATCATCTGCTGGCATATTGTTAGAATAGCGCAGTACATGCATGCTCCCGATTACCTTTATATGTTATCTTTATTCACGAGTTGGCAACTCACCCCGTTGTGTCACAGTATTTGCAGGTTGCCCTTCGGAGTAGTCGCGGCAGGCTGCTTACTTGCATCTTTTGGCTACAGATACCATTACAGTTGGTGCATGAGCTGTTTTGCTGTTAGGTGGGTTGTGGTATCTGGTTACTTTTATAGTACACACTTTTGTATCTAGCAATCTCCATCTACCATATATGTACCTGACTTAGAGACTGTGTGAGGACGATGATGTACATTATTTGTATTCTGGTGTCGAGCTCGTTGTGAGCCGACTTTACTTATGCAGTTACTTTTCTGTGATGTTCCCACTTGTTGCTCTTGATCTTCGCTACGGCGTCGTATATTGTTATCTTGGTGATTGTTTACTTAAGTTATCTTATCACTCTTTTAAATGCTTCCATTTAATGCTTAAAACACTCTATACTTTTACTGGTTTGATTTCTGGGTTTCGGTCCACTTAATCGCATTACGCCTGTAGACGTTACGTGGTTAAGTGCCGGTCACGGGACAAACTTTGGGTCATGACAAAATGCTGGGTAGCCCATTCACGTTATTGATTAGGGTTGCCTCGCTTCCAGGATTAGCGGATAACTTACCGCACTCGTAGGGGTCTAGGTTTTCATTGCACAGGCTATCCACACGATAGGGGAACGTCGGGTCTCATTTGCGGCTCAAGTGGAACCCGGGGCTCCAGGACTATCCCCCACTCTGTGTTGCTTGGTTGAGATTCTGTGATGTTGCTTTATATCATGCCTGGGACGATTATTATATATATTTATATATATACTAGTAGATGTTGTATATGTTTTGCACCAGCGCTAGTCCAACCCCCGCTCTATCATTAGTTAAGTAACCTAACGGGTGATGACGGGGCCTAGTGGTGAATGCGGATGACATATATATACATTTTATTTTTCGTTCTTTTCTGGTGTGATATATTTAATTGATGGGACTGCGTTGAATCTGATCAATGCAAGGAAAACAAACCTATATGATGTTGTTGGAACCAAGTTTTTTAAAAACTGACATTATAGACGTTTTCTTTTGCATTGCACAGTTGTATTCGGTTATGAATATCCAGCACCTCATTCGACGAGGCAAGGGCCGAGATCCCTTCATCGTGAGTGACCCCTTGAGTAAAAGTTTGCGCCAACATAATAACTTCACTACAGTCATTTCCTTTTGCTTTGCATCATGGTATTCAGTTTGGAATATCCTGCACCACATTCGATAAGGAAAGAGCTGAGATCCCTTCACCGGGAGTGACCTCTTTAGCGAAAGTTTTCGCCGCTATCTTTTTGTAAAACTACTTGGATTCCTTCAACAATATCAAGTTCATTACGTTAAAAGTTTTTCGCAAAAAACCAACCGTAGCCCTCCTTCATTTCAGATTAGTATTGCTTAGTATTCGTGCTACGTATGTTGACTCTGTCAAGGCGTAGTGTTCGGTAGCTCTGTAATGCTTTTCTGTCACATGGAAATGTGGATTGGTTAGGACAGTCGTACGGTCATGTTGACTGTGTCAAGGACTCGTACGGGTAGGTTTAATGCAATCAAGATAATGACGGGTTGAACTTGACTAGGACCCTTCATTATGTTGACTGTGTCAAGGTCACTTGGATCCTAGGGGTAAAAACACACATCGGGAGTTTCAAATATACAGGAAACTTGACAGGCATGCGCATACCTTCTGGAGTGTGGTGAATTGAGTGGCTTCCATCAGGTTATCATGCGATGATAGTTGGATCCCGATTCCCACTGATGAGTAGGAATACTCCCCAGGTGATTCCGACTAATTCTTCTTATGGGTTTGGCGGAGAACTCGAGGAAACAGTGGGAGCCATCAAGATTAGATAAAGTGATTAACAAGTCTATTCTAGGTAAGAGTGAACACTGAGTGTTTTCTTTTCTCTCTCTCTTTGGCAGCGACTGATCAGTCGAAAATATTACATTTTTAACACATCGATTTCCCTACTATTTGCACTCATCTAAAGGTGTTCGATATAAATATAGCACATATTAGCAAAACATCTGTAAAATACCAAATAACTTGTGTTATATATTAAAACCGACATTTTGAGGGAAATTGAGTGTTTATCATTGCATGCATAATCTTTGTATAACGCAACACTTGTCTCGAGAATCTGTGCAGGAAATTCCAGGAAAAGAGCCAAAACTGATAAAAGTGCTGATAAAAACACGCCAAGTCCAAGACTTGTGATCTGGCAGCGAACAAGAAAGATTTAAAAGATTCCATACATAAAATAAGGTTCTATGGACCAGCACTAAAGTACCCTGAAATTTCAATTCAGCAAGCGCTCAAAACGGCCGCCGAGTCGCGGCCGAAGGGGCGGATCCGCCGTGGATCCGCGGCCGAAGGGGTGGATCCGCCGCGGATCCGCGGCGCAAGGGGCACGTCACAGCTTCAAATTTTCTTCACTTGTCTCCTTGTAACGGCCAAGCTTCCAGAGGACTCTAAAAGACCACGTGTCTTCTTCCAGAAGGCTCGGCCTAACAACCTTATCCTAGAATATACCTTATTCTAGAATATTCCATCCAACAAACATCTTCTAGAAGCCTCTCTCTAACTACCTAGCTTTGGAGGGAAGATTCAAATGAGGTGGCTATAAAATGAGATCTAGATCTAGGGTTGGAGGTTGTTGAAAGTGGAGGGAAAATTGTAGATCAAAATAAAATTCAAATCAAATATAGTGACACAATTTGATCAATTCAAGATCTCCGAGTACAATTCAAGCAAGAAGCCTTCAACCTTTTAGAAGTGACGCCGATCTTCAACCGAGCAAGTGATCCAAGACGATCCGCGACTCACGGAGACGATGCGAAGCTAATTCGACAATCGAGCTCTTTCCTTAATTCTTGTAGTTCTTGAGCGAATTGTAACGGAATTGTTGAATAATAAAATGTGAAATTTCTTTATCTTGCTTATCTTTATATTTGAGCATTATTATGAGTTTTCGATTCTTGATTGATTTCTTTGTCATGATGTTTGAGTAAAAACTCCGCTCGTGAAGGAATCGAGAGAATAGATAGATGATGATGATTACAATCTTGAAACGATTCTTAAGTCCTATGAGTTTTGTAAACTCTAGAAAATTGAATCATCGACAACCTAGTTTTGAGCGAGATGCTTTCTTGAATGTTTTCGTTCTTAATTAGTGATCAAGGATCAATGTTTGAATTTCCTAGAGGCTAGAATGTGATTGAAAATCAACGAAAGGACAAGAGATAGATGATGAAATCCTAGTTTCCGCAAGAGATCCCTAATTCTCGTTGATCTTCATCGATCTAGCAACAAATCATCAAAGGATAAGAATACGTAATCACAAGTCTTCATCCTCACTATCGATTCGATCGATTCCTACGAGCCTCATTACAAATCTTGATAACTAACTCAATTGGATGATTCTTGATTTTGAGTATTCTTGATATTAGATCTAGATTTTGATAATTCATGAAATGCACTTTTAAATCTTGAATCGAATTTTCTTTTCTTTTATCCTTTAATTTTCGACTCAACTAAAACAAATACGAGCAAATCTCACTTTCCCTGTGGGCGATCCGTATTCACTAACGCGCTACAATCGACACCGTTATTGATTGCGGTTAACAAAATTTCTTTGGTTGTGATTTCTATACATTTTCTACCTACACACCGAGAATCAATCAATCAAATGGCGCCGTTGCCGAGGATAGTGTGCTAATTTGTTCTATTTTGAAATTTGAGTTGAAAAATTTATTCCATCATAATTTTTAGATCTAAATTCGCACAAACACTAAATAATTCGTTTTGATTTGTTGCGACGAAATCTGAAATCTGTGGAGCGTGAGGAAAAATTTTCTGAATATTCCAGAGAGCTAAGGGAGTGAACAGGAACGGATCCTGAAAAATTTATGCAGAGATCTCCTTACTGAACCGCGTTTCCGCGGCATAAGACGCTTCCCGCGGCGGTTCCGCGGCGTAACGGTTGCTTCGCTATTCGAAAATTTCTCAGGTTCTCTCTGACTTTCTTATCTCCTCCTTGATCTGCTCCATTAACCAATTTCTGTAGGTTTCTTTGCAAAAATTCGCAGCGCCGCAAAAAGAAAAAATTGTGCATGTTTGATCTTGGTTGTTTGCATATTTTAATACGAAAATTAAGGGGCAAAGACCAAATTCAGATTAGGTGGGGAGTTCATTACCCTTCCTAAGTCCCGAAAATCACAAAACTGCATCCGCGTCACCCTCATTAACTAAAAAATATCTAGACTTGACTCTAAGGACTGTCACGCTCACTTAGGACATGAGAAGGTCATGGGTAATCTATTGCTTATCCACGTTTCTTTTGTGGTGTCTAAAGTAAGTGTGTCTAAGGCAAGTGGTTACTTAATTAGGTCTACTACTTATGTAGTGGAGAACCTCCCACTTACCTGGCACTTACCTGGCCACAGGAGGGACAAAGAGGCAGTAGAGGATTGATCCTGCGATTTGTCTTCTGGCAGTTAGGAGCGGTCTAGAGACTTGACCTAGGTGACCATTAGACTTAGGGTTGTGTGTGCATTTTTGTGATTTTCATTTTTTCAAAAATTCGTATCTTTTTCAAAACAAACACCACTTCATATTTCCCCTAATTATCGTAACGCTGCCACTTGTGCTAAACCCTTTAGTGCAAGCTCGGCTAGACACGGGATTCTAGTACCCGTCTTGTCCGCGTTTTCCCCCATCGACCCCAAAGTCGGTATTTCTACAATTTCTTTTTCCCACCACCACCGCGATGGACGGATTTCCATCAAACTTTTACACGACTCTGCCACCGCCCGCAGGTGCGCAGTATCCTCCATGCATTTCTCTCCAAGAAAGATGCTATCCTTCACGTGTTCCCCTTCCCACCCGTCTTTCTATACCACCAGCCAATGGGGAAAATTTTGAAATCAACCTCCAATTCATCAAACTGTTACCCAAATTTCATGGTCTTGATTCTGAAGACGCATACGTTTTTATCTGAAAATTTGAAAACGTATGCGCAATGATTGGAACGTCACAACTGTCTTTGGATGCTCTGCGTTTACGTTTTCTCCTATTCACTTTGTGCGATTTAGCCGAGAAGTGGCTTCATAATACAACCGCACATTTTATTTCAAAATGGGATGAATTTTTTGCAGCATTACTTAAGAAATTTTATCCCAATCACAAGACCAGTCGTGTTCGGAGCGAAATCTTCAAATTCACCCAACTTCCCAATGAACCATTCTGGAAATGCTTTGAACGGTTCAAGGATCTTCTTTTACAATGCCTTCATCACGGAATCTCCAGATAGGATTTGTGTCGAATTCTCTATGAGGGTATTGATCTCACTACTAGACAGATGCTTGAAACCATGTGTCATTGCCAATTCCTATCTAAAGATGATGGTGAAGTTTGGACATACCTAGAAGATTTAGCTCAAAACACATTACAATGGGAAAGTGTTAGACCACCACCGCCTAGAGAAGATGTCAATCTGTAATACCCAGCCCCCTTTTATACCAATATCCGTATTTCTTTTTAACTTATAATATTTTCTATTTTATTTATAATTATTTATTTATTTTGAAACCCCATTAAACCCCAAACCCAAACATTTCCTTTTCTTTTTCCATTATCCCTAAGCCCGGCCCAGAACTCCATTTCGTTTTTAATTATTCCTTAATTATTCAGCCCATTCTTTTTATTTAATTGTTATTTAAAATTTAACCCAAAGCATCACATTCTTTCCCAGCCCGGCCCCTTTCGTTTTCTTTTCCTTTTTTATTTTCCAGCCCAGCCCGTTCACTCCTCAGCCCAGTCTCCATAATCCTTTTAAATATTTTCTAAAAACCGCCGGCCCAGCCCATCTCATCTTAGCCCACGCCCCAACTCCCTTCAGCCTTCACCCTACCCGCCCTTACTCGACCCGCTTCCGACCCGACCCGCCATCCTTTCTCCTTCTTCCCCAACGGCTCTTTCCCGTTTTCCCGCTCACTCGATCCACGATCTTCGCCGCTTCCTTCGCCAATGCTCGCGGCCACGACGCCCACGTTCGTGCGCCGTTACCCCCACGACGCGCAACCCTCGCGATCCCCTCGTCTCCCCTATCTCTCTCCCCCTCACGTTCTCTCTCTCTCTCGCTTTCTCCCATTCTTTTCTCTTCCCGCTCCTTCTCTAGAACCTACGCCGTGCCCTCGCCTGCCTCACCGTCGCTCGCCACCACCCTCGTCCTCAACCCTCGTCGCACCACCAACCTAAGCCCTCACTATCCTTCACCACTGAGCTCTCTCAACCCACACCTACACCGATCCCCACCCGCAACCCATCTCACTGGCGAGCCCCACTGCACCTCGTCGACTCCCCCGCACCCTCCTCGTCATCAGCACCATAACCGTCACCTCCAAGCCCCAAGCCCTCTCTCTGCAACTTCTCTCTCTCTCTCTCTCTCTGTTTTCCTCTCTCTGCAATTTCCCACTCTCTCTCTCTCTTTCTGGCTCCCTCTTTCTCTCTCTCTCTCTCTCCGGTTCTCTCTCTCTCTCTCTCTCTCTAATTCCCCTCTCTCTCTCTCTCTCTCTCATTTTCTTTCTCCAAAACCCAAAGAAAAAAAATACCATAACCCAAACTTGGACCCCGCTGTGCACATCGCCGGAGCGCCGCCGCCGACCGTCGTCGACCCCAGCACATCTCAGGCCAACCACAGAGCACCACCTCTGCTTCCAGCAAGCACTTGATGCCTCCGGGCAACTCCGACATCAAATCCAAATCGCGAGCGGAGGCCGTGCATCCAATTCACGCCGTTCGTCATGCGTTCGCGACGCTGCTGCTGCCGTGCATCCTCGAAACATTTCCAGGCAAGTTCAATTACTTTCTTACAAGCTAATCTACTCGTGTTACAAATTCAAAAGTATAAGTTAAGAATTTACAATTCCCGATAAAATTAAACGACATACCTGTTCGATGCATGATCCCAATGAAAATACTCACCTAATTTAACGGAACTGGATTGTTTATATTGGTCCATGTAGTGATGAATATCTTGTACAAATTTCACTGGAAAATACGACTGTTAATGACTAAAACGATTACCCCCAAATATATTTGTAAAACTGGAACTTTCCCCGTATCTGAAAACCGTTAAAATTACCATAAATTATGTATATACTGGAATGATGCGTTCGAGGGCTTAAATCGAAGAAGACTCGACGACCTATAACATTGTGCAAGTTTCTAATGGTTTCTGTACTTAAATTGTGACAATATTTGGATCGAAGTGCGACTCTGGACTGCAGTCCAGAGCGACTCTGGTTACTATTTACTGTTCCATAATGTGTGCCACCTGTTTTCCTGAACTCATATGTTGTGGAAATTTGCAGTTTATTTAAGCTGAAACTGTTAGCTAGATAACACAAGTGGTTTCATCCTGTTTCATCGTCGTTTGCTATTTAATCTGTAATTTAAAAGATGGGATGTATAACAGTCCCAACAGAATCAGAATTGACATACTAGTATTGAACAGTATATAACTCCTGATGTACAGACGCGATTGAGGATCCGTCTATTGCATTGAGAACATTATTGGAAACCCTAGATTTCATTCAACTATAGTATCGCTAAATTCTGATCTCAACTGGGATTAAAATGCGTTGCAAAATGGACTTCCGATTCTGAAACCGGATTTCCAGCCGTGAACGCTTAAAATGAAATGGCCATAACTAGTGATCCTGAAACCCGATTGACGTGAAACCAAATTCGCTGTATAGATAATCAAACATACTATTTATTCCCTGTTCATCGTTTTCGCTAAACTGCACATGTATGATTTATGATAAATTATGCAAGTGGTAGAATACTGAGTTATGACCTCTTAATCATGCTTTACATACTGTTTCCTCATCATATCATACATATGTCACTGCATTGATAACCTAGTGATCATGTGCATTACCCAGTGTTAGGTATTAGTGATGATTGTGGCAAGTACGTTAGTGTTCGTGCATGAGCGGATAAGTGAAAGTGACACGTACTTGTACACAATCAGTGAACCCTATTATTCTATTGCATTGTCGACGTCTGTGGGACGCGTGTAAGTGTGACTATAAGTGGTATGGGACACTTATGGAAGCTCTTGCATGGGTGTCACAGATAAGGCACCAGACACTGCCATTCATCTTGGGTATTAGTCGGGACGTGCTTGATGGAGATCTTGTCTCCAGTTCTCGCGCAGACTTGTAATGGACCGACCAGTATTTGAGGTTATGGTTGGCATTTGATGTAGACCACGGGGTCTGGGGTAGTTTGAGTGTGAGTTCAACAGAATCTCGGGAGTCCCATGCCGGCTTATATATATGGAGATATATGGAGATTTACAGGGTACATGATTATTACCGTGAGTTATATTTTGGGCCCGTGGTCCCTTGCCCTTGGGTCCTACCCTTGGGTGGAGGACACTCGCGAGTGGTTGACTCTCACACTTGGACTGACGATAGGCTTAGTGACCTGTACAATGAGACTTAGACTGATAGGGATAATGGCATTGATATACATTACTTACTGTATTGACATACTTGGCATACTACACTACTGCTTTACCGTTCACCTGATCTATTGGACACTTCCTTGGTTACTGCATGTTCATACCTTTACCGTCTTGATTTACTGCTATATCTATTATCATTGTTCGTGTTGACACTTGCAACTATATATATATTTATATTGCTATTATGTCTCTCTGACGACCTGAGTATGCATGCTCAGAGTGAGGAGTGGATCTAGCCTGGATCAGGACCAGACGTACATCGCGGACATCTTGATTAGCTATCCAGAGCTATTCTCTTTTACCTCCATTAGGTCAGTTCTTTGTATTTGTTTTGTTTTCGTTACTGCATTTCTCATTACCTGCGCATTGTTTACTGATTACCACGTAAAGCTATAAGCCGAAGTGTGACTACGGCAGGACTTTTCCTTGACCGTAGGAGCATGGCTGGCTTTGTCAACCCCTCGTATTCCGTATTTTGGGAAGCGGGGCGTGACATGGTTTTGTTGGTATCAGAGACAGGTTTTGCTTCGATTGGGATTGCAGTTTTCCGTGTAAAGCTTGACAATCAAAGACATCCCTTGGTCTAGGTTGTAAACTTGTTATTCTTGATCCATATTCACATTGTGTGTTCTGCTATCCATTCGCTAGGGTTTCGGGTGACTTGGCAAGGTTACGTGGTTGTAATTGTGAACTACATCATAGTTACACTACCATACTCTGTTTAAGTGACTTAGAATCCTACAGTTGATTTCCACTTGTAATGAATTTCATCACATCCGATGTTCTTGATTCCTTGCCCAATCCATACTATATTTTAATTCTTATAGCTCGTGCCTTATATCGTTCTCAAAATTGTCGTTTCAGGACCATGTCTTCCAACGACTCTTCCTCTATCTCCACTCCCCAGGATCAGACCATTGAGATTCTGACTGCACTTCAAGGTCTAAAGGAAGCCCAGGAGCGAACAAACGACTTGTTAGCTAAAAGACTGAGAAGGCAGGTGAATCAAGCACCAGCGGGAGTCTCCAATCGTAAAGGGATCTCTGTTAGACGAAGAAAAGAGAAGAAGATGAAGCGCCCTTTTGTTTCCCCGCGATAGAAGAAGCAGAAGATCCAATGTTGTGGGTACTGTAAGAGGCCAGGACATCTTCAGAGGGATTGTCGTCGCGCCCAAGGGAAATGTCTGATTTGCGAATCCAGTGAACATCTTATCAACGATTGCCCAAAAAGGAAGGAGCTACAAGGAGGAGACTCGTCCACACTCTCCACTTCTGCCAAGTGATGATTATTGCGTAGTTCGAACTTCAAGGATAAGGCAGACCCAGCGCAGGATTCAACTCGTGTGACGAGAATGCAGTGGCCTAGTAATCGAAGAAGAGTTATCACGTTTTCTGCTTTTAATAAAATGTTGTCATCCTCTTGTAAATATTTCTGTTCGTTTGAAATCTTGTATCCGTCGAACTTTTAGTTGAATGCAATAAAAACTTTGAATCGTAATATATGTATCATTCTCTTACTTTCCCTCTTATTCATATTATTCATTACCACAGCATTTTTTTAATTCTGATTTTTCAGTTCCTGCCCACCGCATATTTTCCTATACTCCATACCCTTAGCTATTTTCTTGATGTGTTCCACTGTTTAATCATGACTCTTTCTTTTCAGGCCATGGCCCACCCTGGAGCAGCACCGCATCTAGATGAGGATGCACAGTCATGTGTTTCCTTAGACCGCACGCTGATTAGTTCTGACGATGAGATCAACGGCCCCCAGGTCATCTTCGAAAACAGCGATTCCGAGGACGAAGGAGCCGCCGCCCCAGAGGTTGACATGATATGCGATTCCGACGAAGATGAAGGAGACCCTGAAGAGAACCCGATAGAGGAAGACCCGATAGAAGAAAATCCAGTGGAGGAAAATTCCATGGAAGACCCGATAGAAGAAAATCCAGTGGAGGAAAATTCCATGGAAGAGAATCCATAAGAAGAGAATCACATGGAAGCAGACCTCGATGAAGAAGCTCCAGCCGAGGAAGAAGGACCAGAAGAACAAGACCCTGCGGTGGAAGAACTCCCAATGGCGATCCCTGCGAGGCGATATGGGAATGGACGCCCCTATCTGAGCGCGCGAGCCTACCGCAACCTGCTGAACCTCGACAACCGCGACTGACGGAATTTTTAGATGTTGTCTTCTCTGGCCAAATAAATCTATGTATAGTTTAGGGCCATCTGTTACTTTTCGAAGGTGCTTTGTTTCGAATTTTCTAGAATGAAATAAACTTTCTGAGTTCGCAAATCTTTTGTTTACTGGTTCACTTGATGCTTTGACTTTTTCCTTATACATTTATTTTTCCTCCTGAGACCCCTGACTATCCACCCGTGTACCTTGTGCTGTTTCGACCTTCACTTAGATTAACAACTACCGCACCCTGATCTTTGGAATGGGCCACCCTTCATCCTTCGTCTATGCCTTGTTTGAGATCCTTCTGGGAGGGGAAATTGATAGTAAAATTTCTGAGTTAGCTGACCCTTCAAAATTTTTGATTCACATGATGTATCGACCGTTATCCTCCCCATACATTTTTCCCCTTGTAGTCCTTTGCTGCTCACCTTACTTCTTGTGCTGACCCGACCCTAACCTCTTTGACCTTCAGTCTAAGGCCGTCACACTCCGACCTTTTGTATGAGCCACACTCCATTGTAATCCCTACCCTAGCTAGCCCTATATATATTTATGCTTTTCCCTGTTACCCTAACTATATTTAGGGACATTGTTATTCGAAAATTTAATTTTCATTATTTTGTATTTATCAAAGAGTGCGTGTTATTGACTACTTCGTTTTATGTATTTTAAGTACACTACTACTTTTCTCATTTTTCGGTAGCGCGACCATATGTATTACGCATATTATTTTGGTGCTAAGCTTCTTATTTTCACCATAGGGTTTTCTAAGTTATGTTAAAATGGTTTGATTGATACGTTATTTTAAAAATGTTTTAAACCACCGACAAGTCCTTCACTGCTTCATTATAATTATGCCTTATACTTATTATTTCTGCTGTGCAACTTTTGATATACTTATATGTGCACATATTTGGGTTTCGATTTTATCGAACACGCCTTGATTACTATTGTTCGTTATTGTTATTTATATTCTCGTATACATGTAGTTTATCCTTATAGTTATTCCTGCCTTATACCTATTTAGACCTATTCTTTTGTATGTTATTCTTACATATATATACCTTCAAAATTTTATCCACCCGTTTTAAGTAAATCACTATGTATTAGTGTTCGATGTGGTAACTTTTCGCTTATTATTTTATAGCTTGTCGTTCTTTTAAATTTCGAGAACGAAATTTTTGTAAGGGTGGTATGATGTAATACCCAGCCCCTTTTTATACCAATATCCGTATTTCTCTTTAACTTATAAAATTTTCTATTTTATTTATAATTATTTATTTATTTTAAAACCCCATTGAACCCCAAACCCAAAGATTTCCTTTTCTTTTTCCATTATCCCTAAGCCCGGCCCAGAACTCCATTTCGTTTTTAATTATTCCTTAATTATTAAGCCCATTCTTTTTATTTAATTGTTATTTAAAATTTAACCCAAAGCATCACATTCTTTCCCAGCCCGGCCCCTTTTGTTTTCTTTTCCTTTTTTATTTTCCAGCCCAGCCCGTTCACTCCTCAGCCCAGTCTCCATAATCCTTTTAAATATTTTCTAAAAACCGCCGGCCCAGCCCATCTCATCCTAGCCCACGCCCCAACTCCCTTCAGCCTTCACCCTACCCGCCTTTACCCGACCCGCTTCTGACCCGACCCGCCATCCTTTCTCCTTCTTCCCTAACGGCACTTTCCCGTTTTCCCGCTCACTCGATCCACGATCTTCGCTGCTTCCTTCGCCAACGCTCGCGGCCACGACTCCCACGCTCGTTCGCTGTTACCCCAACGACGCGCAACCCTCGCGATCCCCTCGTCTCCCCTATCTTTCTCCCCCTCACGTTCTCTCTCTCTCGCTTTCTCCCATTCTTTTCTCTTCCCGCTCCTTCTCTAGAACCCACGCCGTGACCTCGCCTGCCTCACCGTCGCTCGCCTCCACCCTCGTCCTCAACCCTCGTCGCACCACCAACCTAAGCCCTCACTACCCTTCACCACCGAGCTCTCTCAACCCACACCCAACCTCCACTACACCGATCCCCACCCGCAACCCATCTTACCGGCGAGCCCCACTGCACCTTGTCGACTCCCCCGCACCCTCCTCGTCATCAACACCATCGCCGTCACCTCCAAGCCCCAAGCCCTCTCTCTGCAACTTCTCTCTCTCTCTCTCAATCTCTGTTTTCCTATCTCTACAATTTCCCTCTCTCTCTCTCTCTATGGCTCCCTCTTTCTCTCTCTCTCTCTCTCTACGGTTCTCTCTCTCCCTCAATCTATATCTTTGTTCCGCTCTCTCTCTCTAATTCCCCCCTCTCTCTCAAATCCTCTCTACCTCTCTCTCATTTTCTTTCTCCAAAACCCAAAGAAAAAAATACCATAACCCAAGCTTGGACCCCGCTGTGCACATCGCCGGAGCGCCGCCGCCGACCGTCATCGACCCCAGCACATCCTAGGCCAACCACAGAGCACCACCTCCGCTTCCAGCAAGCACTTGACGCCTCCGGGCAACTCCGACGTCAAATCCAAATCGCGAGCCCAGGCCGTGCATCCAATTCATGCCGTTCGTCGCGCGTTCGCGACGCTGCTGCTGCCGTGCATCCCCGAAACGTTTCCAGGCAAGTTCAATTACTTGCTTACATGCTAATCTACTCGTGTTACAAATTCAAAAGTATAAGTTATGAATTTACAATTCCCGATAAAATTAAACGACATACCTGTTCGATGCATGATCCTAATGAAAATACTCACCTAATTTGACGGAACTGGATTGTTTATGTTGGCCCATGTAGTGATGAATACCTTGTACAAATTTCACTAGAAAATACGACTGTTAATGACTAAAACGATTACCCCCAAATATATTTGTAAAACTGGAACTTTCCCCGTATCTGAAAACCGTTAAAATTACCATAAATTGTGTATATACGGGAATGATGCGTTCGAGGGCTTAAATCGAAGCCGACTCGACGAACTATAACCCTCTGCAAGTTTATAATGGTTTCTGTACTTAAATTGTGACAATATTTGGATCGGAGCACGACTCTGGACTGCAGTCCAGAGCGACTCTGGTTAATGTTTACTGTTCCATAATGTGTGCCACCTGTTTTCCTGAACTCGTATGTTGCGGAACTTTGCAGTTTATTAAAGGTGAAACTGTTAGCTAGATAACACAAGTGGTTTCATCCTGTTTCATCATCGTTTGCTATTAAATCTGTAATTTAAAAGATGGGGATGTATAACAGTCCCAACAGAATCAGAATTGACATACTAGTATTGAACAGTGTATAACTCCTGACGTACAGACGCGATTGAGGATCCGTCTATTATGTTGAGAACCTTATTTTAAACCCTAGATTTCATTCAACTATAGAGTCGCTAAATTCTGATCCCAACTGGGATTAAAATGCGTTGCGAAACGGACTTCCGATTCTGAAACCGGATTTCCAGCCGAGAACGCTTAAAATGAAATGGCCATAACTAGTGATCCTGAAACCCGATTGACGTGAAACCAAATTCGCTGGATAGATAATCAAACATACTATTTATTCCCCATTCGACGTTCGCTAAACTGTACATGTATGATTTATGATAAATTATGCAAGTGGTAGAATACTGAGTTATGACCTCTTAATCATGCTTTACATACTGTTTCCTCATCATATCATACATATGTCACTGCATTGATAACCTAGTGATCATGTGCATTACCCAGTGTTAGGTATTAGTGATGATTGTGGCAATTACGTTAGTGTTCGTGCATGAGTGGATAAGTGAAAGTGACACGTACTTGTACACAATCAGTGAACCCTATTATTCTATTGCATTGTCGACGTCTGTGGGACGCGTCTAAGTGTGACTATAAGTGGTATGGGACACTTATGGAAGCTCTTGCATGGGTGTCACAGATAAGGCACCAGACACTGCAATTCATCTTGGGTATTAGTCGGGACGTGCTTGATGGAGATCCTGTCTCCAGTTCTCGCGCAGACTTGTCATGGACCGACCAGTATTTGAGGTTATGGTTGGCGTTTGATGTAGACCACGGAGTGTGGGGTAGTTTGAGTGTGAGTTCAACAGAATCTCGGGAGTCCTATGCCGGCTTATATATATGGAGATATATGGAGATTTACAGGGTACATGATTATTACCGTGAGTTATATTTTGGGCTCGTGGTCCCTTGCCCTTGGGTCCTACCCTTGGGTGGAGGACACTCGCGAGTGGTTGACTCTCACACTTAGACTGACGATAGGCTTAGTGACCTGTACAGTGAGACTTAGTGACTGATAGGGATAATGGCTTTAATATACATTACTTACTGTGTTGACATACTTGGCATACTACACTACTGCTTTACCGTTCACCTGATCTATTTGACACTTCATTGGTTACTGCATGTTCATACCTTTACCGTCTTGATTTACTGCTATATCTATTATCATTGTTCGTGTTGACACTTGCAACTATATATATATTTATATTGCTATTGTGTCGCTCTGACGACCTGAGTATGCATGCTCAGAGTGAGGAGTGGATCTAGCCTGGATCAGGACCAGACGTACATCGCTGACATCTTGATTAGCAATCCAGAGCTATTCTCTTTTACCTCCATCAGGTCAGTTCTTTGTATTTGTTTTGTTTTCGTTACTTCATTTCTCATTACCTGCGCATTGTTTACTGATTACCACGTAAAGCTATAAGCCGAAGTGTGACTACGGCAGGACTTTTCCTTGACCGTAGGACCATGGCTGGCATTGTCAACTCCTCGTATTCCATATTTTGGGAAGCGGGGCGTGACACAATCAGCTCGATGTTTCCATCATAATGAGAGCCGAAATGGCCGCAATACAAAAGAAGCTCGACGCTATAGAAAACAAAATCGCTTCAGCCTCCCTAAACCAATACACACTTCCCAAAACTGTCTGTGGCTACTGTTCAAACCCTTCACATTTGACGGAAGAATGTCCTTTAAATATACCGTTTCAAGGTCACACTAATGCTGCATTTCAGCAAAGACCTGGAAACGATCCTTCTTCTTCCTCATATACTCAAGATTGGAGGAATCATCCTGATCTTTCTTAGATCCAACACCAAACTCAATACACGGATCTAATCCAGAATAACTTTCAATGGGCTCCTCCACCACAACAGCAGCCACTTCAATTGAGTCAGCACCCCTACCTATCATAAAACTTTCAAAACTCGGTCAACACACCTGCACCAAATAATCCTTTGCAGTTGACCGGTACTGATGAATCCTCTTCATTCATGAACTTGCTTCTGACAAATCTCATGCAAGTGTCGGATGAAATAAAAACTTTCGTCGATGATATAAAGAAAAACTCCACTTCCCAAGCAGAGAGTATAAAATCGATAGAAGCAGAAATTGCACGATTAAAAGCCGAATTGAGTGCTAGTGAAAAAGGGAAACTTCCAGCTCAACCTTTACCTGATCCTGGACCTTCACATTACACTAATGTGAATGCACTTACCACGTTGAGATCTGGAAGAGTGCTAGACATTCATGTGGGTGAACAAATTGATAATGATGAATTGATCATTAACACCCCGGCTTCCACTTCCACTCCCACTTCTACTTCTTACCCTATTTCGTCTAATTAACCGTTTTCTTCCGAGCCTATTCTTCATTTTCCCAAAGGCTCGAACCCTCCACCCACTTCATCCTTCCCACCCCCACAAACTTCTCCACAAATGTTGGACCCAACACTTATTAATAGAGCTCCATTTCCAAATAGGTTGAGGCCTAACAAACCCAATGCCTAAATGGAGAAGCTTGTGGACATGTTTAAGCAACTTAACATCAACATCCCTCTCCTATATGCTATCCAACAAGTTCTGTCCTATGCGAAAATTCTTAAGAACTTGTGCACTAGGAAGAGGAAGACTCAAGTGCCGAAAAAGTGTTCATGTCGAGTACTGTAGACACAGCTTTTCCCTAACAATTACCAAGAAAACGTAAGGACCCTGGCTGTCATACTATTTCTATTTATATTGAGGAAAAACACATTAACCATGCTCTACTTGACCTTGGCGCTAGTGTTAACTTACTTCCATATTCGGTCTATGAGCAACTAGGTATCGGAGTATTAAAGCCCTCGAACATAACTCTCCAGATGGCTGACCGATCAATCACCAAATCTAGGGGTGAACTAGAGGATGTGTTGATAAAAATCGGGGAATTTGTATTCCCTATGAACTTTATTGTTCTTGATACACAGCTTGTAGCGAACCCACGGAATCAAATTCCGGTGATTCTTGGTCGCCCCTCTTTGGCTACTTCCAACGCTGTAATCAACTGTAGAAATGGCTCTATGAACCTATCTTTCGGGAATAGGTCAATTGAGCTCAACATTTACAAGTTGGGAAGTCAACCCTCCGATCCTCATGCTCGAGTATGTTCTTTCGAATTAATGGATGTCGACAGGAGAAAATTTGACAATCCTCATGATACCGATCTTGACTTTTTTCATATGTTGTTGTGTGACCCAACTATGTATCATACACATACGGACTCTTCCACCGAGTTGTCCGGGTCAACAACTAACACTGATTATGAACCGTTTTTGGAGTCTGAAGATCACCCCGCGCTTTGTGATGACATTATTCTTCGGGGTATTGATGAGACTTTTGAGGAGATCTTCGCTGATGAAGTCGTATTTTTGAAAAGCACGGGTGTTGAGATGAATCATCTCCCAAACAATGAAATTGAACCTCCACCCCTTCTTCTGGACTGTAAAGAGAATGCGAGTAATCCATCACAATCACTGCATCGTCTCTCCGAAAGGAGACGCAAACACATTCTATTCCACCACTTACCTTTTCCCCACTACTTCTTGGCTCTATTCAACATGTTCTTCCACCAACCAGAGCACTACACTGATAAAATCTTCGAATGGTTGGTGTTGACCTTCAGTCTTTGCAAAGCTTGGCATCGACCAATAATCTTGACCCCCTCCTGTGATTTTCAAAAGATTAATATTGTTTAACTTTAGTTTAGGGGGGGTATAATCTGGCTCTTGAAAAGAAAATTTTCACACAAAATTATGTGCCAAAAATAAGTTTGGGGGAGGATTTCCACTTTAATATATATTGCTGCCATTAATAAATTTCCTCCCAAACTTACAGGTTTTCAAGATCTAGCAGAAGGCAACAGTGAGGACACTGTTGAAAACAATTTTGGGGGAGGTTTGTGCTTATTTTCACATCATTTGCATCATACTTTGCATAAGCACAAAACATTTTTTAAAAACCTATTAAAATTTAAAAAAAATTCAAAAAATAAAATTTTTGAACATAAATAAGATAATAAAAGATTAGATAGTAAAAAATTACATCCTAAAGATTGGAAAATTTTAAGAAAACATAGAAAATTAGAAGTTTTCTTAAACGAACTAGTAATAAATAGTTATGAGCCGTTGTCCCAAGGGTTAGTAAGATGAAGAAAGTCACTAATCTGAGGATAAAATAAGTCTGAAAAATAGTTCCTATTCTGGAAGCCAAACATTTGAACGTTGATACCCTACTATTCGCACTTATACACGTCTTGAATCTCGGGATAGTAGAGGATACCTTGAAATGCACTTGTCTAAAAGCCAAAATATGAAGGAAATAAAAAAAATGAATAAAATATAAAGTGGTGAGAAAAATGAACACTGGTTTTGTTATCTTCAAGGCAGCAATAAAAAATTTATCGAGGGTGCTTCATCACCTAGTGCCTTAGACCAACTGCTCTGGGAGTCACTGCTAAGCCTTAGGTGGTGCAAGACGAGGAATACACATAAAAAGAAAGCACATTAGTTATCGGTCGGTTAGTACCTCAAGAAGTATCAACGGTCGCATGAAAAATATGTGAGCAAATCCATCTAAATATTCATCAATTAAAAAGTACTGAGGTCGATGCACAAGAGTATGATAGCTTGAATTGAATTCTCCGAGTGTAGGGATGTTCTTTACACACACGTAGGGGTATATGATCGATGTTTGGAAGAAAGGTAGGAATGAAGAATAAAGACGATGTTTTATTGAAAGAAGATGTGATTTCTAACATCTTTTCATGACTATTAAGATAGGACTCATGACAATCGAAAAGCTAGTGTAGTTGGAAACTCTAATTTTCAAAGCTTTTCATTTATAATTCTTATCTTTATATATAACTTTCACGTTCTTCCTTTTATTATTGGATTTTATGGGTGCAATCCGCTGAAAACCCTCAGGAGACAACACTCCTCCTATTAGGAAAACCTAGAGGTTTAAAGGCTTGTAGCACGTGCTCAGTGCAATCGTGTTGCCTACGAAAGTGTGCTAGTTATTTTTTCTTTTTCTTATATTTTCTCCATCTTTTTCTAATAAAACAATTTGCTCGAGACGACCAAAAATAAGTTTGGGGGAATTTGATCAGTCGAAAATATTGCATTTTTAACACATCAATTTTCCTACTATTTGAACTCATCTAAAGGTGTTCGGTATAAATATAGCACATATTAGAAAAACATCTGTAAAATACCAAATAACATGTGTTATATATTAAAACCGACATTTTGAGGGAAATTGAGTGTTTATCATTGCATGCATAATCTTTGTATAGCGCAACACTTGTCTCGAGAATCTGTGCAGGAAATTACAGGAAAAGAGCCAAAACTGATAAAAGTGCTGATAAAAATACGCCAAGTCCAAGACTTGTGATCTGGCAGTGAAGAAGAAAGATTTAAAAGATTCCATACATAAAATAAGGTTCTATATGTAGGGTTCCTAGGCACACTAATGAGGTCTCACAAGGCATCAACCATGCCAAATTCAAAATTTTCCGGTGCCAAGAAACCCTAAACTAGATCGTTAACTAGAGAATAGGCGAAACAACAAGCTAGTAAACAACTTTACTGCTAAGTGAAAGAGACTACAACCTTTGTAGATCCGGTCCTCCACTTCCATAGCTCCGTGATGACGTCCCTCCGCTGCAACCATCGGAATCCTGGACTCTCGCGGTGGTTTCATCGGAGAAAAGATCGGGCTAGGTCGTTGACTTCGATGCCGAAGATGATCTACGTCGAGGCAACTCAAGATCAACCTCCAACTTCACCAAGTCATGAAACTTGTGAAGAAAACACCCTATACTACATGGCAAGTGGTAGAGGATGAAGAAATAGGAAGTGGGTTCACTTTAGAATTGGATTTCTCACTCTTTTTCTCATGGCACCATTGGAGCTAGAAATCTTTCATGAAGCTTGATCAAGAGGAAGAAGATGAAAGAATAAAAAGGATTATATTAAAAAGAAAATCCAAGTCATTCTTATCATTATGCAACCTTGGGTTAGTTTAACAAGTGTAGAGAATAAACTAGAGTTAGGTGAATGGTTAGGTTTAGGAAAGAAACAAAAATGGTCAAAGCTTCATGAAGCTTCAACAAAAGAACAAAAGAAGCAACCATTTTGTTTCTTGCCCTAAAGTAAATAAATAAAATAAATAATTAAGAAAAGTTAACAAAACCCTAACCATTCACTTAAATATGGTTTAAAGTAAATATACACCCAAGTTTGCATGTATCATCAAACATGATACAATCTAGTGCACAAAAATATATCACATATACTACTTGTGCACATCAACTGAGAAAATCCATCTTAAGTGAACCAATACTAGTTAATGTAAAGTAATATATCTAATATATATTTATACATTAAATCATTAAATCAACACTTGATTTAATGATCCGGTCGTACTGCATATAACCGACTACTATCAAGTGTATCAATGTATCGAATCAACACTTGATTCGGTAACCCGGCTATATCACATATAACCTGCCGATGATACAAATCGCGAGAATATAATACAGTATCACATACTGGTATTATTCTCGGCCCCGCACATATCTCATATGCGCTCCTATTTCATTTCGCTTGAACCAGGAAACTTCTGTGTAGGACTCTAAAGACTCGTCAATACGCCGGCAGCAGATGATGATCATATCAAACACCCACAAGCCGCAAGCGGTCTGTTAAACGTAACGGCCACCCGGGTATTGAGCGATCAGAAGATCGACGAGCAAGCCCGCTCACACTCCTTTGAATCGAACCAGTAACACTTACCGTACAGTCCGGTCTGATCGTCTGATATGTCGCATATCTCGCCTAGGGGTGGTAAACGTCAGACCCCAGTAGCTCGATAAGTCGTGTCGATATGAGGTCTATAACAGTTCGAGAAACTACTGGCAACACTTACCAGAAAATCTCAGCAACCCTGGCCACGGATTTCCGGTTATAGCCAATCGAACACAGCGCAACATCAACTCCCCATACCGGGAGAGACGAATCTCCTCCTATCGCTCATTGCCTCCATGTGATTCGGGACTATACCCAAAAACCACCGTTTTGCACGCCCTCTTGGACGTCGTAAGGTGGAAATCAAAGCACAGTGGGAATCACACAAGACTCTATGACGATCTCGGGTCTACAGACTAACCTGTACCAGTGTCACCAGAGAACTGCCATCTGACGTAAGGTATAATACCATCTGGGAGTTCTCGGCGAGTCCGTCCAGTGTACCCAGTCTCCACTGAGCAGCCGTATATCATCTCTGATGTCAAACACCAATGGATATGGGATCATTCATCGCCCATCTGTATGGGTCGAGAAGGTATACGCTAGTCTACTCTGTTATATCGATGCCCCGTCTCGATACACCCACGACTAGGGACCTTGAAGGATGTACTTATGGACTACCATGTCCCCACTAGTATGATCCGCATCATAGTCCAGGTAGTCAAGTACTCATCCTAAGGGCTTTACCAACATGTAACAGAGAGACAATCAGTATACACGTTAAGGTAAAGAGTAACCAGATAGCATACTATCATGTCGAGCAAGAAAGTCCTCCCTATATATGTCCTAGCATCCACTACAATATACATCCTATGTACAGTAATGGCCTCTAGGGCATACATATAACTAACAATCTCCCACTTGCACTAGGGCCATCTGTAGCAGTGGTTGTAATATCTCATACTCAACCATCCCATAAAAGTCTCTCTCTGGGAAAAGGCCTTTGTGAGTGGATCCGCCGTGTTGTCCTCTGAGTCTACTCTCCTAACCTCGATCACCCTGGAGATCAACTATCTCTATGATCAGGTGATGCTGTCTCAGAATACGTCTTGGTCACTGATGGGACGGGCGTTCCTTGGCATAAGCCACAACTCCATTGTCTCACAATGGTAGGAACGAAGTTCATCTCATGAACCAATTTACACCCAGACTTCCTCTTTGGTAGCATCTTAAGTAGCGATGTATTCAGCCTTTATCGTCTAGTATGCCACGGTATCTAGCTTGGAACTCTTCCAACATACCGTCCCTTTACTGAGGGTAATGACAATGACTGTGACTGACATTCAGTCGTCTTTATCACCCTGGAACCCTTCCAGTGATTCTCCCCAGGATCAATTGATATCATCTCACTACAACTGGTGAGTATCCTAATATCCAATAAGATCTATCTCATAGATCTATAACCCAGGATTTAGTAGGTATCATTTTGATCTTATATGGAGAATCATTGTGATAAGCGGAGATTGACCGAGCGAAGTATAGGAAACTACTTCTCTATCAAGAGTATGTCATCCACGTACTCTACGAGGATCACCACCATACTCCCTACTACCTTTTTGTATATACAAGGTTCATCTACCATTTTGATGATGTCAAACTCTTTGACTAACACATCAAAACAGACGTTCCAACTCCGCGATGCCTGCTTTATCACATAAAACATCTTGCTCGCGTTTCCGCTGCTCCCACTGTCTACGAGGCCCTTTGGCTGTGTACTTATAGACACACTCTTCTAAAACTTCACTTAGAAAGGTAGTCATGGCACCCAACCGTCAGATATCGTAGTCATGGTATGCAGCCGTGGCAAGTAGGATCTGGATGGACTTAAGCATAGCTCCTTGAAAAGGTTTCATCATGATCCATACCTGGTCAATGATGCTAACCTTTAACAAGTCTAGCTTTGAAAGTCTCAACTTTTCCATGTACACCAAGTAATCTTCTCAAGATATACTTGCTCCTGATGGGGATTTAACCCTTCAGATATAGCAACCAAAGTCTATACTTTGTTGGTATATAAGGATTCCATCTCAGATCACTACGCATCCAGCCATTCTTACAGAGTCACACTCCTGATGGCCAGCTCGAAACTAGTTGGGTCATCATCTCATGATGCAATCCTCGCTCCCACTGTCATAGAGAAACCGAAGTATCTCTCAGGTGAGTGAGGAACCCTACTAGATCGGCGGAGAGGCTGAGGTTCGTTGGTTACTATTGAATCCTTTGGTTCTATCAAATCAGCTGCTGCAGTTTGTATAGATGGAACCTTTCCAGTTCTACAGAACTGACCTTGCCTCGATTTTGTCCGGATTTTGCTTTTTAGACATAGGCCGGACAACCCCAAATCTTAACAAACTTAAGATATGGGCTCTTCCCTTTCTATATCGCATATGAAGCGGTAGGCAACTGTTTTGATTTGAACCCTATTCAATAGGTATGCAGCTTCTCAAGCTCATAACTCCTAAAAGGAAATAGGAAACTCAGTAGTACTCATCACAGAGCAGGCCATATCCAATATGGTGCGATTGCTCCGTCCCGACACACCGTTGTGCTGTGGTGTATACGGAGGAGTAACACTGAGAGAGAATCTCATTCTCCTTTAGAATAATCCAGGAATTCTATGCACAAGTACTCTCCTCCTTGATCTTATCATAGGATATAATACTTATACCCATATTTTGGTTCTATACTTCTAACTTATATTCTATGAATATCTCAAAAGTTTCGGACTTATGTTTCAACAGGAACATGTCTGAATCTAAAGAGATCATCAGAGAATGTAATGAAGTATAAAGAGCCGGTCTTGGCATGTGTAGACAGGGGACCTTACATACATCAACATGTATCAATCCCAAGATATCACTAACTCTTTCTCTGTTTCCAGTAAACAGAGCTATGGTCATCTAATCTTTGTGACATGACTGGCAAGTTTCAAAAGTTGTAAATTCAAACTAATTTAAATATGCATCTAAATGTAACTTCAGCCAGTCGGGTCGCATTGATATGACCTAGTCTACAATGCCTCGAGGAGGATTCGATCATTTCTGAACTCTTTCTCTTGTGTGTGTTCTGTATACTAGGAACTGTAGTTTGATTTAGAACGTCAATGCTTTTAGATAACGTGCCTGAACCGATCAACTTTTGATATAGGAAATGTTCAAAACATTATCCAACAATACAAAATTATATCCTTTCTTTACTAATAAAGAGACTGATATGATTTTGTATATCAGGTTCGGTATTTACTAGCATTTGTTCAGAATCAATGTATTGGAATATAGGGCAACAGTGACCAACAGACTTGGCTGCAACACTTTCACCGTTTTCTGTCTCATGAAACTTATCACCCGTTCTCAGTTCTCTACCTTTCTGTAGCCCTATGTAACAGATTACATATCTGGGATCCTGATCCGGTATCAAATACTCAGGACGTAGAGGATACAGAGAAACAGTTCTTTGTAATGAACACACCCGAAGGAGATGCATCATATGCACTTTCTTCGTTTGGGCGACATAGGAATTCTGGTATTCCCCAATTTCCTGCTCTGTCTTATAACAATTATAAGTTGGAGCGGGACCAACGTTCCCCAGCTCAGTATAACAAGCGGGTTCGGTCATTTCATCCGTATTATTATCTTGATTAAGGCGTGACATGGTCGCTACCAGGAGAGAGAGAGAAGAAAACACTCTGCGTGCGCTCTTGCAAGATCAGATTGGTTATTATTTTATCTAATCAGGATGGCTCCCACTGTTTTTATCAAATCTTCCTTCAAACCCTAAAAGGAAAGACTAGCTGGGATTAATTACACGCTACAAGTTCGCCAATCTTTCAGCCAGGCCAGTGTCGGTACTTTGAGGGAGGTTCCCCGTGCTTTTGCATGGACCTAATTACAGTAAACCTCGTTTTTCCAGAGGCGTAACCTCATTGACACCTTTCTAGACACCTACTTGATCGGCTAATTGTAACGTGTAAAACTCTCCCAGGAGTAACAATTACTCGCAGTGGGTATCGGGATCCAACTATCTCATAGAAGGTATGCAATCTCATTGCAAATTTCAACACTTGAAATTCCCGATAATATTTTACCCCTGGCGTCCTATGACCTTGACGGAGGCCAAATTACCCATAGTCCGCTAGTCAAGTTCAACCCGTCATTTCGTGATTGAATTAAACCCACCCGCACGACCCTTGACGGAGGCCAAACAACGCCGTACGAATACCCTAATCCAATCGCATCATATGCTAGCAGATAAGCACTAGTTAGCTACCGTACACTACGCCTTGACGGAGGCCAAACTACCGCAGCACGAAGACTAACTAGTACTTATCTGAAATGACGGAGGGCTACGACAGGTTTTTCTGAAAACCTATTGCGTAATGAACTTGATATCGTTGTAGAATCAAATGATTTTAAAATGGAGTGTTTTTTAGGCTTTTCTAGTTTTGCTAAAGGGGTCACTCCCGGTGAAGGGATCGTCGGCCCTTTCCTCGTCGAATAAGGTGCTGGATATATCAAATATACCGCTGTGCAAAGCAAAAACTATAGAAGCAATCAAAAGACAAACCGAGGGTTGTAGCTTCTGCCAGTTATTGCTAAAGGGGTCACTCCCGGTGAAGGGATCTCGGCCCTTTCCTCATCGAATAAGGTGCAGGATGTTCTACAAGGAACACCGCGATGCAAAGCAAGAACTGTAGCTACCTGTTTTTGAAAATTCGATTCCACAACATCTTAGGTTTCTTTTATTTTCATTAATCACATTAATGAAGTCCCATCATTTAAGCACATAAACATCACAGATAAATACGACGTACACTTATGCCATCCGCATTCACCTCGATGTCCCCTCGTGCACCGTTAGGTTAGGTAACTAACGGCAGAGCAGGGCTGGGCTAGCGCGGGTGTTGGGTGTAAAACATAAGTAACATCTATAATATATCATATATACTATATATAGTATTTATCACAGAACATATCAAATGATCACATCACAGATATCGCAGCAGAAGAAACATATGAAACATTGGATATACTAGGACGTCCGTGTTTTTAATACGAGCCAGTATAAAACACGGATTCCACGGTCGTGATGAATAGCCAAACCCACACCCCTAGACCCCTACGAGAGCGGCAAGCAACCCTACCAATTCTAGAGTTAGGAGACCCGGACTCGACTCCTCGAGTTGGTCTCCCACTGGACTCCAGAACCCGGTTACTTGTGCCCTCCTCATTGGGTCTATCCTAGTGCGGAAAAGTAAATAATATACAAACGGTGACAACTTCCGCAACCTGGAAGTGCCCCAATAAAAGAATATTGCATACAAGTTTTTACATGAATGATAATGAAAAACACTCATCTCACATGAAAAAAAACCCGGCTATTCAAACACGACGATCCAATATAACATATCCAGCAACACATAACATCACATGTCATCAACGTAAGTAAACATGCGTATCCCAATTGTCGTTGGCATATAGCAACAAAACCGGCGATATCACATATTACACTTACGGTCACAGAAAAGAAAGTGTAAAACTACAACAGTTGGAATCCGCAACCTACTTAGACATCACATGCCTAACCATCTGAATTCCTTAGACATCACATGCCTAACAATTATAAACCCCGCATTTTAGTCTCAATATCGAAAACTCTTTTCAATATCAAGTCGGGCAATTCAACAAGATTCCCGATAATCCTGACCGAATGCTCGTCGCAAACTTTAGTAGGCGGCCGCACCCCCGACGCCGTCGACGAAGTGCACCAAGGCGGAACACCGCTGCCGTGAGCAACCTGACAGATGCTTTCGGCGACGGGGTTCTCCTACAGTCACTTGGTCGGGGCTATGGGGTGAGGCTGTCTATTAAGTTTACCCGGCGAGTATCCGCGTACGCTACGTGATTGCGACGGACTTTTAATCGCATCAAAATTCCGTGGCAACCGATCAAGTGAGACTAAAGTGCTATGTTTATAACATGCAAATCAGTTATCTCATAACTACTTGTGGATTCCAAATATTGTATCACATTCCAGATAAATAGAAAATGTTAAACTTTCCGATCGAACAATCAAACTCCCAAGTTTTCCCGAAACAGATCAACACATGAAATAAGTTTTAAAACATTCACTTCATGCCTCAGTACCAACGGTCCAGCCGTAGAAGGGTCAAGCCAACGCCTCACATGTGGCACGCCGTACTGCCCCAAACCCTAAGGTTCAAATGGCAGTTCAAGACGGTCACATAATCGAGTTAAGGTTTGTTGTCTTCTAGAGGAACCATCGCGTTACTTGCACTACTTAGAACGTTCTTAAACCACAGAAAAATCCAACACTTGGAAATTTCCCGGCAGGGGAAAAATTGGGTATTTATAACCGGTCGAATTTTTTTAACATATTCAAAAATTATCCGGAAAACATATAGACAAAATTAGACAATCCGATCGAATAATCGAATCCCCAAAACAACCCCAGAAAACTCAACTGTGGAGTATGTTTTAAAAATTTCCAGAAGACACAGCACTACCAGAAAAGAATTACTGTGCAAACCACGTGGCCTAACTCACCAATATGGCCGCGGAACCGCCGCGCAAGCCAGGGTGGGGCCGCGGTTCCGCGGCGCTTTGGTCGAGTTAGCGTCACGTGCTTCACAGTAACTCCTACAATTCCCTGCTGAATTTTTTAGCAATTTTTAATTCACAAAAATCCAAATTTTCACAAAATTTCCTGAGAGTGGTTTGAGTTAGGGTTTCGGGGTTCGTTCGGATTTCTAACATCGTCTACACTTCGCCTAAGGCTCTAGCAAGGCTCTGATACCACTGTAGGGTTCCTAGGCACACTAATGAGGTCTCACAAGGCATCAACCATGCCAAATTCAAAATTTTCCGATGCCGAGAAATCCTAAACTAGATCGTTAACTAGAGAATAGGCGAAACAACAAGCTAGTAAACAACTTTACTGCTAAGTGAAAGAGACTACAACCTTTGTAGATCCGGTCCTCCACTTCCACAGCTCCGTGATGACGTCCCTCTGCTGCAACCATCGGAATCCTGGACTCTCGCGGTGGTTTCATCGGAGAAAAGATCGGGCTAGGTCGTTGACTTCGATGCCGAAAATGATCTACGTCGAGGCAACTCAAGATCAAGCTCCAACTTCACCAAGTCATGGAACTTGTGAAGAAAACACCCTATACTACATGGCAAGTGGTAGAGGATGAAGAAATAGGAAGTGGGTTCACTTTAGAATTGGATTTCTCACTCTTTTTCTCATGGCACCAATGGAGCTAGAAAGCTTTCATGAAGCTTGATCAAGAGGAAGAAGATGAAAGAATAAAAAGGATTATCTTAAAAAGAAAATCCAAGTCATTCTTTTCATTATGCAACCTTGGGTTAGTTTAACAAGTGTAGAGAATAAACTAGAGTTAGGTGAATGGTTAGGTTTAGGAAAGAAACAAAAATGGTCAAAGCTTCATGAAGCTTCAACAAAAGAACAAAAGAAGCAACCATTTTGTTTCTTTCCCTAAAGTAAATAAATAAAATAAATAATTAAGAAAAGATAACAAAACCCTAACCATTCACTTAAATATGGTTTAAAGTAAACATACACCCAAGTTTGCATGTATCATCAAACATGATACAATCTAGTGCACAAAAATATATCACATATACTACTTGTGCACATCAACTGAGAAAATCCATCTTAAGTGAACCAATACTAGTTAATGTAAATTAATATATCTAATATATAATTATACATTAAATCATTAAATCAACACTCGATTTAATGATCCGGTCATACTGCATATAACCGACTAATATCAAGTGTAACAATGTATCGAATCAACACTTGATTCGGTAACCCGGCTATATCACATATAACCTGCCGATGATACAAATCGCGAGAATATAATACAGTATCACATAGTGGTATTATTCTCGGTCCCGCACATATCTCATATGCGCTCCTATTTCGTTTCGCTTGAGCCAGGAAACCTCTGTGTATGACTCTAAAGACTCGTCAATACGCCGGCAGCAGATGATGATCATATCAAACACCCACAAGCCGCAAGCGGTCTGCTAAACGTAACGGCCACCCGGGTATTGAGCGATCAGAAGATCGACGAGCAAGCCCGCTCACACTCCTTTGAATCCAACCAGTAACACTTACCGTACAGTCCGGTCTGATCGTCTGATATGTCACATATCTCGCCTAGGGGTGGTAAACGTCAGACCCCAGTAGCTCGATTAGTCGTATCGATATGAGGTCTATAACAGTTCGAGAAACTACTGGTAACACTTACCAGTAAATCTCAGCAACCCTGGCCAGGGATTTCCGGTTATAGCCAATCGAACACAGCGCAACATCAACTCCCTATACCGGGAGAGACGAATCCCCTCCTATCGTTCATTGCTTCCATGTGATTCGGGACTGTACCCAAAAATCACCGTTTTGCACGCCCTCTTGGACGTGGTAAGGTGGAAATCAAAGCACAGTGGGAATCACATAAGTCTCGATGACGATCTCGGGTCTACAGACTAACCTGTACCAGTGTCACCAGAGAACTGCCATCTGACGTAAGGTATAATACCATCTGGGAGTTCTCAGCGAGTCCGTCCAATGTACCCAGTCTCCACTGAGCACCCGTATATCATCTCTGATGTCAAACACCAATGGATATGGGATCATTCATCGCCCATCTGTATGGGTCGAGAAGGTATACGCTAGTCTACTCTGGTATATCGATGTCCCGTTTCGATACATCCATGACTAGGGACCTTAAAGGATGTACTTATAGACTACCATGTCCCCACTAGTATGATCTGCATCATAGTCCAGGTAGTCAAGTACTCATCCTAAGGACTTTACCAACATGTAACAGAGAGACAATCAGTATACACGTTAAGGTAAAGAGTAACCAGATAGCATACTATCATGTCGAGCAAGAAAGTCCTCCATATATATGTCCCAGCATCCACTACAATATACATCCTATGTACAGTAATGGCCTCTAGGGCATACATATAACTATCACTATAGACTAGCACTAAGGTACCCTGAAATTTCCATTCAACAAGCGCTCAAAACGGCCGCGGATCCTCGGCCGAAGGGGCGGATCCGCCGCGGATCCGCGGCGCAAGGGACACGTCAAAGCTTCAAATTTTCTCCACCTATCTTCTTGTAACGGCCAAGCTTCCAGAGGACTCTAAAAGACCATGTGTCTTCTTCCAGAAGGCTCGGCCTAACAACCTTATCCTAGAATATACCTTATTCTAGAATATTCCATCCAACAATCTTCTTCTGGAAGCCTCTCTCTAACTACCTATCTTTGGAGGGAATATTCAAATGAGGTGGCTATAAAATGAGATCTAGATCTAGGGTTTGAGGTTGTTGAAAGTGGAAGGAAAATTGTAGATCCATATAAAATTCAAATCAAATTGAGTGACACAATTTGATCAATTCAAGATCTCCGTGTACAATTCATGCAAGAAGCTTTCAACCTTTTAGAAGCGACGCCGATCTTCAACCGAGCAAGTGATACAAGACGATCCACGACTCACGGAAACGATGCGAAGCTAATTCGACAATCGAGTTCTTTCCTCAATTCTTGTAGTTCTTGAGCGAATTGTAACGGAATTGTTGAATAATAGAAGGTGAAATTTCATTATCTTGCTTATCTTTATATTTGAGCATTATGATGAGTTTTCGATTCTTGATTGATTTCTTTGTCATAATGTTTGAGTAAAAACTCCGCTCGTAGAGGAATCGAGAGAATAGATAGATAATGATGATTACAATCTTGAAACGATTCTTAAGTCCTATGAGTTTTGTAAACTCTAGAAAATTGAATCATCGACAACTTAGTTTTGAGCGAGATGCTTTCTTAAATGTTTTTGCTCTTAATTAGTGATCAACGATCGATGTTTGAATTTCCTAAAGGCTAGAATGTGAATGAAAATCAACGAAAGGACAAGGGATAGATGATGAAACCCTAGTTTCCGCAAGTGATCCCTAATTCTCGTTGATCTTCATCGATCTAGCAACAAATCATCAAAGGATAAGAATATGTAATCACAAGTCTTCATCCTCATTATCGATTCGATCGATTCCTACGAACCTCCTTACAAATCTTGATAACTAACTCAATTGGATGATTCTTGATTCTTGATTTTGAGTATTCTTGATATTAGATCTAGATTTTGATAATTCTTGAAATGCACTTTTAAATCTTGAATCGAATTTTCTTTTCTTTTATCCTTTAATTTTTGACTCAACTAAAACAAATACGAGCAAATCTGACTTTCCCTGTGGACGATCCGTATTCACTAACGTGCTACAATCGACACCGTTATTGATTGTGGTTAGCAAAATTTCTTCGGTTGTGATTTCTATACATTTTCTACCTACACACCGAGAATCATTCAATCAAATGGCGCCGTTGCCGGGGATAGTGTGCTAATTTGTTCGATTTTGAAATTTGAGTTGAAAAATTTATTCCATCATAATTTTTAGATCTAAATCCGCACAAACACTAAAGGATTCGTTGTGATTTGTTGCGAGGAAATCTGAAACCTGTGGAGCGTGAGGAAAAATTTTCTGAATATTCCAGAGAGCTAATGGAGTGAACAGGAACAGATCCTGAAAAATTTATGCAGAGATCTCCTTACTGAACCGCGTTTCCGCGGCATAAGATGCTTCTCGCGGCGGTTCCATGGCATAACTGTTGCTTCGCTGTTCGAAAATTTCATAGGTCCTCTCTGACTTTCTTATCTCCTCCTTGATCTGCTCCATTAACCAATTTCTGCAAGTTTCTTTGCAAAAATTCGCAGCGCCGCAAAAAGCAAAAATTGTGCGTGTTTGATCTTGGTTGTTTGCATATTTTAATACGGAAATTAAGGGGCAAAGACCAAATTCAGATTAGGTGGGGAGTTCATTACCCTTCCTAAGCCCCTAAAATCACAAAACTGCATCCGCATCACCCTCATTAACTAAAAAATATCTAGACATGACTCTAAGGACCGTCACGCTCACTCAGGACAGGAGAAGGTCATAGGTAATTTATTGCTTATCCACGTTTCTTTTGTGGTGTCTAAGGTAAGTGTGTCTAAGGCAAGTGGTTACTTAATTAGGTCCACTACTTACGTAGTGGAGAACCTCCTACTTACCTGGCACTTACCTGGCCACAGGAGGGACAAAGAGGCAGTAGAGGATTGATCCTGCGATTTGTCTTCTGGCAGTTAGGAGCGGTCTAAAGACTTGACCTAGGTGACCATTAGACTTAGGGTTGTGTGTGCATTTTTGTGATTTGCATTTTTTCAAAAATCCGTATCTTTTTCAAAACAAACACCACTTCATATTTCCTCTAATTATCTTAACGCTGCCACTTGTGCTAAACCTTTTAGTGCAAGCTCGGCTGGACACGGGATTCTAGTGCCCGTCTTGTCCGCGTTTTCCCCCATCGACCCCAAAGTCTATATTTCTACATTTTCTTTTTCCCAGCACCACCGCGATGGACGGATTTCCATCAAACTTTTACACCACTCTGCCACCGCCCGCAGGTGCGCAGAATCCTCCACGCATTTCTCTCCAAGAAAGATGCTATCCTTCACGTGTTCCCCTTCCCAACTGTCTTTCTATACCACCAGCCAATGGGGAAATTTTGAAATCAACCCCCAATTCATCAAACTGTTACCTAAATTTCACGGTCTTGATTATGAAGACGCATACGTTTTTATCTCAAAATTTGAAAACGTATGCGCAATGATTGGAACGTCACAACTGTCTTTGGATGCTCTGCGTTTACGTTTTCTCCCATTCACTTTGTGCGATTTAGTCGAGAAGTGGCTTTATAATACAACCGCACATTCTATTTCAAAATGGGATGAATTTGTTGCAGCATTCCTTAAGAAATTTTATCCCAATCATAAGACCGGCTGTGTTCGGAGCGAAATCTTCAAATTCACCCAACTTCCAAATGAACCATTCTGGAAATGCTTTGAACGGTTCAAGGATCTTCTTTTACAATGCCTTCATCACGGCATCTCTAGATGGGATTTGTGTCGAATTCTCTATGAGGGTATTGATCTCACTACTAGACAGATACTTGAAACCATGTGTCATTACCAATTCCTATCTAAAGATGATGGTGAAGCTTGGACATACCTAGAAGATTTAGCTCAAAACACATTACAATGGGAAAGTGTTAGACCACAACCGCCTAGGGAAGATGTCAATCAGCTCGATGTTTCCGTCATAATGAGAGCCGAAATGGCCGCAATACAAAGGAAGCTCGACGCTATAGAAAACAAAATCGCTTCAGCCTCCCTAAACCAATACACACTTCCCAAAACTGTTTGTGGCTACTGTTCAAACCCTTCACATTTGATGGAAGAATATCCTTTGAATGTACCGTTTCAAGGTCACACTAATGCTGCATTTCAGCAAAGACCTGGAAACGATCCTTCTTCTTCCTTATATACTCAAGATTGGAGGAATCACCCTGATCTTTCTTGGAGCCAACACCAAACTCAATACACGGATCTAAACCAGAATAACTTTCAATGGGCTCCTCCACCACAACAGCAACCACTTCAATTGAGTCAGCACCCCTACCAATCACAAAACTTTCAAAACTTGGTCAAAACACATGCACCAAATAATCCTTTGCAGTTGACCGGTACTGATGAATCCTCTTTATTCATGAACTTGCTTCTGACAAATCTCATGCAAGTGTCGGCTGAAATAAAAACTTCCGTCGATGATATAAAGAAAAACTCCACTTCCCAAGCGGAGAGTATAAAATCGATGGAAGCAGAAATTGCACGATTAAAAGCCGAATTGAGTGCTAGAGAAAAAGGGAAACTTCCAGCTCAACCTTTACCTGATCCTGGACCTTCACATTACACTAATGTGGATGCACTTACCACGTTGAGATCTGGAAGAGTGCTAGACAATCATGTGGGTGAACAAATTGATAATGATGAATTTGTTGGAGATAGTGCCCTCAAAGTCAATTATTGGATCACAGGTACGTGATTGCAATGATTGAGGCAGGACCTATACCAATACGACAGTCTTGCTCGAGATGATAGTATGCTATCTGGTTTGTGTTTATCATCGTATACATGCTTTAGTTCTCTATTGCATATTGATAGAGCCCATAGGATTCTTGCTTGACTACCAGCAGTATGATGGAGATCATATACGTGGGAGTTGGGGTCTGTAAGCACATCCTTAAAGAGTCCCTAGTCATGGGAGTTTCGAGACAGGGCATCGATACTCAAGAGTAGACTAGTGTATACAGTCGAGACCCCGACGAGGGGCTGTGGCCGGTCTCACAAGCCACTGGTGTCAGTTGGATCACCTAAGTTGTATACAGGTGCTCATTGGGTTATGAGTACACCGGACAGGACTCGCCGGGAACCTGCTAATTGGTATTATACATATCGTCAGATAGCAGTTTCCTGGTGACATGTGTACAGGTTAGTTCATCGACCTGAGATCATCATTTGTCTCGTGTGAGTTCCTACCGTGCTTAGATTACTACCCTACAACGCTCAAAGGAGTTGTGCAAACAGGTTTTAGTTGGGTACAGTCCCGATCCACATGGAGGCAAGTGAGCGGATCGGCAGGGGATTCGTCTCTCCCGGTATTGGGGGTGAGATCGCTCTGTGTCTAGGAGAGCCATTACACAAAGCCCTCGGCCGAGGCAGGAGATTTACTGGTAGTTACTCTAGTAGTATCTCAGGGTGTTCTGGGCCACTCTCTGACACGACTTATACTGCTATTGGGGGTCTGACGTTACCAGCACCTGGGCAGATATGCGATACTCATAGACGAACGGACCGGACTGTATGTATATTGTCACTATTAGGCTCAGTAGGGTTTATAGATGAGTTCGCTCGTCAGCTTCCCTTCCAATCAATACACAGGCAAACGTTACGTACAGCTCGTACCTCTGACGTGCTAGTGGTCATACCCAGTGCCAGTGTGTTGATGAGTCATTAGAGTGCCCCACAGACAGTTTCCCAAGTTCGGGCGAAACGTTGTAGAGGTCGTATGTTTTTATGGCAAGGTTCGGAAAATGCACGTGTGTTTTCGCACGTGTCATATTTCGGGCAGATAATACTGGTCGGCTTTGGTTTAAGCCGGATCCGAGTATTATACTGTGTAGATATAATATCTTTGTCTCAGTTGCATTTGTATTCGGTCGTAATACAAATGCGGGTATGTTTATATTGTTACGGGGTTATCCTGAAATTCGTTTCAAGATCACTTTTGGAAGTTGCCGGTTTCCAGTTTTCTATCAACCGTATTTAACATTCGGTTAAATGTGGATTTATCTTTTCTTGAGATGAGTGTGGAAGCTTCTAGATGGTGACTAGGATGATGAGGTGGCTTGTGACTCATTTATTCATTAATGGTGCATTAATGAAAGGGTGACTAAGGTTAATGAGTCATTCTTTACATTAATGTGTTCATACTAGGTGTTTAAGTGAGTCATTGATAAGCTTTATCTTTATGGTCACCATCCCTCCTCCTACACTCACCCCCTCTTGCCTATTTAGTGGCTGGCCACCCCTTGGTGGAGGTGCATGGTTGTTGTTTTAAAAAAGATATAAGTTTTGGTGCATAGAAATTAGATGTGATCGGTTTCACTTTTCACCCGATCCAAAAGGCAACTTCATTAACCGTTCGTCCGTGATTTTGGACGTAACGAGACAAAGTGTTCTACTCATTATCTACATCATCTTGGTCGTCTCTTCTAGCAAACTTGACGACCGAGTTGCCTCGGTTCAGAGGCGGGAGCCCGTTTAAAGATCCGTCGACGTGGTGCCACCTGGACGAGGACATCGGAGATTCAGGAGATCAGAGCAGCCGCAACGAAGCGTGGGATGATGGTTGAAGACCGAAGGACTCGGATCGTTCGGTATAACAATTCTACGCTCTATGTAATTTGTTAGTTTAGCTTTAATGGCAGATCCGGGTTACGTTACACGATAGCGCTAGTTGTAAAAAGTTTTTGTTCCGCATTTGGCGTCTGTTAGACGGCCGGGGCGCGACCGTGGACTTACAGTGGTATCAGAGCCTTACCATTAAGCTATACTAACTTGTGCTAACGCGTTTAAAAGATCGATCGAACGGAATTTCCGAAATCACAATTTTTTAGCACACAAGTTTCTGTCGATTTTGTAAAGGGCCTAAAATAATTTTGCATATCACAGAAAAGCGTGCAGGGTTTTTTAAGCACACTGGAAAAATTTGGACACGTGTTCCCACAAGACCACCGCGGATCCGCGGTCAAACCTAGGGTTTGACCGCGGAACCGCGGCACTTTAATGGGAATAGTGCACCAACTTTTTCCAGAGAGCTTAATTTTGGAAATTGTGGTTTTTTGTATAGTTCTTTTGGGCCTAGTTTTTGTTACTGTACAGCAGATGTACGTAGGGCCCACTTAGGGAAGTTTTGTCGATCGAAATTTTAAACTTGTTAGTATACAGTATTTACATCATATCTCCGACCGGGAATGTCATTCGATCGGTAAACCGCGTCTAATTGCTATAGTTCTTTTCGACGGGTTTACGAACGTGACATTCGCGTTGATGTTCTGTGTTGTGCTGTGATGTTGCGGATATGTCGTGGTGGATAGCAGTGTGCATTAGTAGTGCAGTTTGGATTTATTTGTACATTTGTTATTGCGGGGCGAGCGTCCAACATGTGGACTGCCGTCACTGCCTGTTGTATAATATTCTTTTGGGGCACGACCGGGTTGAGGTCGATGTACCCGTTGTACCTTTTTTTTCTGTACTAGGTTTATCTCGCGAAGGAGTACACGGATAGCCGGGTTCTGGAGGGCAACGGGTCCGTATCTCATGGCTTTGAGAGGCAAAGGGACCTCACTCTAGAATTGGCAGACTATTCGCCGCACTCGTAGGGGGTACAGGTTGACCAAAGGAGGGGTGCTCAATTTACCGGATTCCGTGAAGTGCCGGGTGTTCCATTCACTATGTTGTGGGGACTAACTCGCTTCAGGATTTTGTGGGTAACTTGCCGCACCCGTAGGGGTCTAGGTTTCCTTGCACAAGCTATCCACACGACAGGGGGAACGTCAGGTTTCAGCAGCGGCTCTGTGAAACCCGGGGATCCCAGATTATCTGTATTGTTTTGTGATACTTATTACTTTTCTGTAATGTTGCATATTATCACGCCAGGAGCGATTATTGTATATTTGTATATATACTATTAGATGTTGTATATGTTTTACACCCGCGCTAGTCCAGTCCCCGCTCTGTCGTTAGTTAAGTAACCTAACGGGTGATGACGGGACCCAGAGACGAATGCGGATGGCATATATGTACATTTTTATTTTTCGTTCTTTTCTGGTGTGATTGATTGATGGGACTGCGTTGATTCTTATCAATGCAAAATAAAACAAACCTATATTTGATGTTATTGGAACAAATTTAAAAAGGTGTTATTACAAAGACGTTTCCTTTTGTTTTGCATAGTGATATTCAGTTTAGAATATCCTGCACCTCATTCGACGAGGCAAGGGCTGAGATCCCTTCATCGGGAGTAACCCCTTGGGCAGAAGTTTTGCGTCAGGGTAATAACTTTACTATAGTCAATTACAAGTTGCTTTGCATCGCGGTATTCAGTTGGAATATCCTGCACCTCATTCCACGAGGAAAGAGCCGAGATCCCTTCACCGGGAGTGACCTCTTCAGCAAAGGTTTTTCGTCACTATATTTTTTATAAAAAGCTATCAGGTTCCTTCAACGAGATCAAGTTCATTACGTTAAAGGTTTTTCGCCAAAAACCAGCCGTAGCCCTCCGCCATGTCTTATGGATGGTCAGTAGTATTCAAGCTATGTTTGTTTGGCCAAAGTTAAGGCATAGTGTTTGGTAGTTGCTGGGTATTCATATGTTGCGTAGATAGATGCGTTGGTTTGGGACAGTCGTATTACCTTGTTGGCCAAAGTCAAGGGTATGTATGGGTGGGTTCAAATTAACCTGGATTATGACGGGTAGAACTTGGCATGTGACTTATGATGGGTTGGCCAAAGTCACGATCATAAGAGCATGGGGCAAAAATCACATCGGGAGTTTCAAATATAAAGCAAACTTTCCAGGCATGCGCATACCTTCTGGAGTGTGATAACTTGTGTGGCTTCCATCAAGTTATCATGCGATGATAGTTGGATCCCGATTCTCACTGATGAGTTGGTTTACTCTTCCGGTGATCCCGACTAATTCTTCTTTCAGGTTTGAAGGAGAATTTGAGATTACAGTGGGAGGTTTCCTGATTAGATAAAGCGGTAACCATTCTGATTTAGGTTAGAGTGCATGAAGAGTGTTTCTTTTCTCTCTCTCTCTCTCTTTTTGGCAGCGACCTTTGACCGACCCTAGACTATGACTCAGTGACCAAGTTGACCGATCCTTCTTAAAATACTGGCTTTTGGATTGTCCAAGTTGCATAAGTCATTGCCGCTCCTTCTTTTACTCTTTGTATTTCTCAGAACACCCCGTATTACTACGGACATCCACTTCCATTGGATAGATCCATCGTATGGTTATATACGAACTCGAAGGGACTTCTTCGATGATGGATCCAGGTTCAGGAGAAATAGACTTGATTATTCAGTTGTTTTTTATTATCACCTTCTCTCAGGTTGCGAGGGCTCCTTGGTTTAAGAGAGTACACCTATTACGCTTATTGGATAGTCTTATTCCAAACCATAGGCAGGTGCCGAAAGTAAGGGAATGAAGAAAACCAATTAGCCTAAGTAGGGTGTGCAGAAGGTAATATGTAAAGACAAAATAAAGGGATTAGAAAGAGGGCAAAGTAAATTGCGACTGTTATCATTCACGACCAAACCGCGTACTTCATCGCCACTCCTATTTTTCCTTTAAAAAAGAATAAGGTATTATTCAGTTGTCTTTTATCATCACCTTCTCTCAAGTTATGAGTACTCCTTGGTTTAGGAGGGTACACCTATTATGCTTACTGGATAGTCTTCTTCCAAACCATAGGCTGGTGCCGAACGGTAGGGAAGGAAGAAAACCATTTAGCCTAACGATGGTGTAGAGAAGGAAATGAATAAAGACAAATAAAAGGATTTGGGGAGGTGGAAAAGAAATATACGGTTAAAGTCATGAATTAGATTATGGAAGAGGCATTACTAAGAATACCAGGATACCCCTACGAAACATTTTCATGTTTCAGTTTCACTATGCATTGTTAATTGTAAAACGATTTCCCAATTAGATATTTACTCCAGGGTATGTATTTACCAGGTTTCATTCTCATATCTGTATAGTTTTACAAATGATGAGTGGGAGTAAGTTATTAGGAATTAGGTGATCATCCTCATTATATCGGAATTCGTTGTAATTGGTGATATTTGAGGAAATCCCCTGGGTACAGTTTTCAACCTACGATGCACAGGTTTTGAGTTATTCAACTCAACGGACTTATATAGAGTATTGTATGTTGTCCAGTGTCCGTCAGGACAAAGGGGTAGGTCCTCATACTATGTTCTGTTTACTTATGACTTCTCTAGTTTTTAGACAAGTGTTTCATAGAAATACAATGTCTAAGTTTTGAGAAGTTATGGGTATAAGAATAAAGTAGAGAACCAGGTATCGCAAGTATCAGGATTCTTCAAAGAAATCGAAGATATAGATTCTTGTGATTAGTATTCAGTGAATAGTAATGGTTTTGAGAAACTTGTTTCTCTTTCAGGCTACTCATAATTGGATGGATTCCTAAGATGAGTAATGCTGATTAGCCTCTCTTCATTAAGTTGATATGCACTGGAGACAGCTGCATGATTTGAATCTGGTTCCAATTAAATTAGTGCCTCCATTTCTATATTGAATAAAGAATGGTTCATATCTTAACGATGTTAAGACACGGGGAGTTGTTCAGCTTATGCCTAAAACCAGACTCTGGATAACTCAAGGCACGTTTCTGTAATGGCAGTTTGTGGGTTGACCCGGGCTATGTCGAGGGTTGACATTTCTACCATCTGGAAGATCAATAGTGATATTGTTCTTGACTCGCCACAGTTTTAGTAAAATGGATTTTTTCAGAAAACAGTAGTGGGAGTATGGTAGAACTGGAAGTGATTCCAGAACCGCAAACGATTACGGAAAATTTAATAGAACCTATATATTCAATCAGGTTTGACATTCAAATAGCCACTCCGCAGATATGGTGGGTAACCTCAGACACCCGAGAGGTACTCCGGTAGCCTCAAGGACGGTGACAGGGAGGTTCTTGTTTACCCAGACTTGACACTACTGTTGTTCCAAACTATGAGACCCGGCAACAGGATAAGTATAACGTCGTTCTAAACATGCTTTAGAAGTGTACGCAGATATTATTCTGCCAGAGGGTTGTCGTAGTCAGTGGGAGCAGCGGAAGCATAGTGGGCAAGTAGCTTATGTCTATTTATAGACTTAAGCAGATATAGCGGAGATAAGATCATCTAATTTTGATGTGACAGTCATAGGTTTGACTTCATCAGAATAGGGGATGGATCTGTTAAGAAGGTAGTAGGGTGTGATGTCCTGGTATTTGGATGACATACACAGAATAGAAAGTAAAATTCATATACTACGATCGGTTGTACTGTGGTCATCACACAGTTGTTTCTCTAGACAGGACATGGATATAATATCAGACATTCTGGTTTCTAGATCTATGGTTTTAGATCTGGATTTGGGTAGTTTCCCAATGTGGGTACAGTGACAGTATTCTAATAGTTTTTAGAATAGATGACTCCTGGCATGGTGGTGTACCTGCAGGTGATGGAGTCACCCTCTCTAAACGTGTCTTAGAGACTAAAAGAGAGAGGGAAGTGCATGATTGGCTGATCGCTTGCTTAGGCAATTGAGTCAATCATGAGATGTCAAGTACCACACCAGATGTTGTTTTTGCACTAGATGCGATAAGCTTATATTAATCCAATCCTGAAGAAACATAAGGAAGCAGTTTTAGAACATGAGTGCCTGTTCTACGGATTTGATGACGGCAGCCTCTTTCGGGAGACGGTTATCATTCCAGGCTTCCAAGGTGACATGGATGACAGAGTGATTGTCGCAGTTATAGTTTTCTCTCTGACAAGGGAAGTATTATGGACAGGTGGTCCAAGAGGATACTGTGGGAGGTGTTGCGTGAAGGATGCGAGCTCACCGAAACGTCCTTAAATTAATATCGGACCGAAACGTCCTTAAACTAATATCGGACCGAAACATCCTTAAACTAATATCGGACCGAAACGTCCCTAAACTAATAATGGACCACTACGTCCCTAAACTGGCGACGGACCACCACGTCCCTAAACTGGAATATGGACCACCACGTCCCTAAACTGGAGTATGGACCACCACGTCCCTAAACTGGCATAATTGAGCCCAAATGCTCTTTTGTCGGATCTAAACGATCACGTTAAGTTGATCTTAGTCTCAAACAGGACTAACGTATCCTTAACGAACGTTTAAGTTGATCTTGGCCGCAACGCGACTAATGCATCCTTAAACTAAAAACACCAAACCCAAATCTAAGTAAATACGGATTTGGACTAATCCACGTCCTACGGGCGACGGCATTACTCAGTCTCCGTATACAATCCACGGGCAACCACAAACAAAACAAACACACACGACACGAAGTGAAATTCTGGAGAAGGAGAAAGTTGTTTCCGCGATGCGGTAGCGTAATTAACTGCAGGGGCTTGCGCCTGCAGGGAAGAGCGTCCCCACAATCAAAAACCCCTCATCCTGAGGGGGAATCTGACGAAGTCTGCTATATCGGCCGCATCCGTCTAAACCTCCGATACACGATGCCATAAATCAACTTAGCATCTTCGGAGAGATAGACGGATAAAACCAAATGGCATCTGCCCCGAACCTCAGGCACGGACGTCCTAACGTCTCGGCCGCCGTTCGGAGGGGAACAGATTCTGGCACGCCCGGTGGGACCTCTTCCTCTTTCCACTCCACACTTCGTGTGTCGTCTTCGCGAACCAATCGCGGTTTGTTAAATGATTGCCTTCGGATTTCAAGTTGCTAAGATTTGGTCTTTTGTTTGGTACAGAACTCAAGCATTCAATGGCCACCAACTGCACCAACTGCTCGAAGTGCAACTGCAACGGACGCTCCACCTCACCTAGAGGTGTAGCATATGGGCCCCAGGCGGCTTCCTTCCTGACACTGCCGGTAGGCCAGTTGACTCAGGCCACCACCGGCTTGTTCTTCGGGACCATGGTCCCACCTACAAGTTTCTCGGCACCGATACCCACACTGGAAGCGAACAAGAAGTCGGTGTTCGACCGGCTCACTGCTACTCCGACCCCTGTCAGTGGGTCGCCTGCTACTGGACCAACAGCCTCCGTTTTCACCAGGCTGGGTCAGAACTATAAAGTGGCTGTCCCAAAGAGGGCAACGGCCGCTGCTTTGGAAGTCGTTAAAGCGGCTTCTCCCATTAGAGAGTCAGTCTTCACAAGATTGACGGTTCCTACTCCTCCTCCAGCTGGTCAGAAGGCATCAGTCTTCGATAGACTGACATCAACAGTTACCCCGCGCTCAAACAGGGGGCAACAAGAAACCACCTCAATCTCCGAGCCAATCCCGGCGGCTCGTCGCGCGCGACGTCGCCATTGGCAGAGAGTAAGGAAAGCAGGGGGCAACTCCCCCTCAGGGCTAACCCCACTTGCTCCAGTGGTGGAAGTCGATGCTGCTGTTCCAACTGGGAACAGCTTTGAAATGCTGAGGAGGGTGAGAAAGAACTCCCCGGTAGCTACGTTGAAAAGGTCTCCTCCACCCAAGGAAAAAGCTCCGGAGATGAAACAGGAACAGCCCCCTCAACGGCTGTCAGCGAAAGTTTATAAAGTTTGGCGGAGGGTTCAAGACTCCGTGATTGACTCAAACCACTTCCGTCGCCAGAACAGGGCAAGGGTGGAAAAAGACAAAAACTGCCCCGCTCAACGACAGGGGGCAACAAATGCTAGGATGCCCGCTTCAACGGCTCCTTCAACCTCAAAGGCCCATAAAAGGAAGAGGCCAGAAAAAGCTCCCATAACGCTGACAAAATCTAAGAGCGGTGAACCTAAACGCCCCAAGTCAGGGGGCATCACAGTTCATACGGTCTATATGGCTTCGGGGAAAGAAGAAAGCCGTACTTCTACGGGTCACCGACCGCTTACCCGGTCAGTGACCAAGTCTCAGGAGCAGCAACAAAAACTCCAGGAGATGATGACTATCATGGCTGCACTCACGGGGCCAAAAGAGAATCCTGAGACATTCTTAGATGAACGTCAAGAGGAGGAGACTGATGCCGAGTTCCTTCGCCGAATGCTCGAAAAGAGAGACCAGGAGGCTGCTGAACAAGCAGCCAATATACAGCGCATGGGCCTTCTCTTCCAGGATATGATAGGGATGATGATACAACCAGAATCCCCGACTGAAGAACCCCCGATCGTCCTTGGGGATGATAGGGGAGAAACATCAAACCCTCAGCCCGTTCTATCGACGGCTAAAGAAGACACAATCTCTAAAACAGATCTGGACGAATATATAGCCCAGCAGATAAAAGTTCATCACGCGGCCGAGGCAGCCGGCCACGTTGTAAAAACAGGGCGGCCATTCCCGGGCTGGTATGACCAAATTAAGTACCCGCCAGGTTACACAATTCCAAAGTTTCATGTCTACAAGGGGACCGGCAATCCCCATCAACATGTTGCCCAATTCAGGGCGCTTTGTGGTAACACTGGAGGCGACGACAAGCTCTTGCTGCGCCAGTTTGTGGGAAGTTTATCAGATACGGCTTTCGAGTGGTATTCCGAGCTCCCCAACGATTCCGTTAAAACCTTCGCAGAGATGGAGCTGCTCTTCACCCAACGCTTTGCAAGCGCCAGCGAACGTACTCCGATGACGGCGCTGATTAACGCCAGGGTAAAGCCCGGCGAGACGTGGGTCCAGTACGCTATACGGTGGCGTAATTTATGGTCTAAATGTGAACAGCGTATAGAAGAAGCCCCCGCGGTGGGAATGTTTGTTGGAACCCTTGATCCACAAGCGACCATTTCGCAGTTTATGATGTTCTTCAAGCCGACTTCTTTCCAGGCTTTGATCGACAAATTGGCGCAGATGGACCAGATGGGCCATAAACCCCCTCTCCCGAAGCCCGAATCTCGAAACGACAAAGGAAAGGGAAAAGCGATCATCGTCGCTAATGCCCAACAGCAACCGAACGACTCGAAGCCGGTTGCTCGTCCAAATAATACACGCCCATACGTACCCCTTGAGGACAGGATGGGACGTGCTTACTCCTTCCCCCGTGATAAAACAAGGAGGTTATTTGAGCTGGCATTGCGCAATAGGCTTATAAATCTGCCGGATCCAAAACGTCCGTCACAACCAAGTGATGTTAACGAGCCTAATTATTGCCCTTACCATCGAGTGCTAGGACATCCAATCGAAGACTGTTACGTGTTCAAAAATTGGCTCGAAAACCAGTACCGTCAAGGCAAGTTTGCGCTATCTGACAAATGGAAGGTGAATCCTCCGCAGCCCCACACCTATAAGGGAACGAATACGCCAGGGGCAACATGCTCCGTCATCGAAGAAGCTCCCTGGGAGGTTGTATTATCAGCCAAAACGAGAAGAATGTTAAATGATCTGCAGACCTGCCCAGCGGTCAAGTGGAAGAACCCCTTGGAGCCGCAGGTTATTGAGGGGATGTTGAAACCACGTCCGACTCCGAAGACCGACGGCGGTAGTTCAAGCGTCCATAATCAGCCGTCAAAATCTTCGAAAAATAAGAAGAAGAAATCTAAGAAGCCCGCGAAGCCTAGCGACGAGCGGACGGACTTACAGAAGCAGATCGACGCGCTGGATGAGTATAACCAAAAGGTGCGGACTCCCATTACGCTCCAAGATTTTCTTGATCACGTCCTTCAAAAAGAAGATGAGGAAGAAACTTCATCGGATGAATCCGACGGGTATGTGGCAAGCTGTCATATGATCTCTCACTCGACCTCGAACGATGAAGGGACTTCTGGCACCAAAACACCGGGGGCAAATACTAAGTCAATGGTTCCAGAATTATCAATGGGAATGATTGACGCGTTCCTTAGTGAAGCTCGATTGAAAAGTAAAGCTGATCAAGAACGCGAGACGGCGATATTCGAAACGGCCAAACGCCAGCAACTTGAGGGAGGAGCTGAGATGATCCCATTGGAGCAAAACGCCTCCACCACTGACAAAAGCCAATTTAAGATAAAAAAGAAGTTCGCTAAGGCCATATCGATGGGCATGAAGCTACCACTCTCAGAAGAAAAAGTTACTAGCGTGGCAGAAATGCATCCCTCTTATTGCTTATATCATCAGAAGGTCTCACATTCTACCCAAGAGTGCAAAGCGTTCGATAAATGGTGGCAAAGATACGTTGCTAATCAACAACGCTTTAAACGGAAAAAGCGCAAGGTTCGTCGGGAGCAAAGAAACACGACCAAAGTGCTTGAAAGAACTGCCGGCAACTGTCACATGGTTAACACTACCAGGTCACAAGTGCCCACATTCGGGAGCGACTCTGATGAGGAACTAGAGATTGCCCCTCTCTTTAAAGAGTCAACTTCGGGAAAAGAAGAAGAACCGAAGTCTTGCGAAAATATACAGCTGCGGCATCGGACACTGCCTGAAAAGAACCTCGGACCCTCGAATAGAAAAGATAAAGGGAAAGAGAAGGTCTCTGAAGACATCACTTTGGATGACCAAGTCGCGGAGGAGTTAACCGCCAAAAATCCGCCAAAGAGGAGTAAGGTGGATTACAATGTCCTAGCGCATCTGAGGAAGCTACCCTCACAACTCAGCATCCTTGATGCCTTATTACTATCAAAGGAGGCGAGAGACTCTTTGATTAGGGCGCTACAAGATCCGGACCAGTTCCAAGCCTTCTTGGCCGAAGAAAAGATGAAAGACGAATTGGAAGAAGTGCACACAGCCGACGTTGCTTTTGGTGATGAGGACCTTCTTCTCGGGACGTGTGAACACAATCGCCCTCTTTATGTCTCAGGATACTGCCATGACATAAAGATAGGTAAAATCTTGGTCGATAACGGATCTTCCGTCAATTTACTCAACGTACGAGTGTTAAAGGAGATTTGCATGAGTGTCCAACACCTTGCCCGGGACAAGATCACTATCTCCGGTTTCGACTCTCAATCTTCAAAGACCCTTGGATCTGTGATATTGACGCTACGCTTCGGGTTGCTCGTCACAGACATCAAATTCCATGTTATAGATGCCAAGACGTGCTATAATGCTCTGCTCGGCCGACCATGGCTACACGAGTACAACATCATCCCTTCTACACAGCATCAGTGCATGAAGTATTCCAGGGATGGCCTCGAGTACACTGTGGCCGGAGAGTTGAATCCGTTTTCCGTGAACGAAGTTCGCAAGTATGAAGATGCCAAATACTTCTTGCCGAGCTTCGAAGACACGGAAAGGTGTCACAAACCAGAGAACAAAACTAATGCCACCATCCCTGTCTTCGGCAGTGATACCGAGGAGGAAGATATAATTTATTCAGGTCCATCCCAATCTATCAGGCCAGGACCATCCGTCCCTTCGTTGATCTTCGGTAGTGATTCAGAGGATGAAGTTCATGCTGTATTCCCTGCTCGGCCTTCGATACAGATCTCCGCTGGTGAAGAGCGAAGTCTGCAGATAACCATGGTGCCGCTTGAACATTACAAAGAACTGGATGCACTCGACACTAACAGCGTAGAAGAATTGCAGACATTCTATATCCCTCCCGGACGAAGGGGTGAGAAGGCAATCTTATTCTACCGTTCTGAAGAGAACAAAGTAGAAAAAGAAGTTTGGCATGGCGCGGATCCCACGCTTGATAGGCTTCAGCCTATCCGTCTTCCCCGGTATTATACCGAAGGCTTGAAACGACTGTTAAAGCGCCAAGGGATACCCTTCGAACAGACTGTTAGGAAGGCCAGATTCTATGACAAGGTCTGGAACATTCCCGGGACCCAATGCAAACTGCCTAACGGGAAAGTAGAAGCCAAAGGGCTTGGGTACATCCGGCCAAGGAAGCGGGAGCTAGTAAACAGCTGTTATGCCATATGTGACTTCGATGAAGAGGCGGACGCTCAATGGGAGGACGCTAATCCTGAACCAGCAAAAGTTCCGGATACAAAACCGCCCGGTCCATCGTCCGAAGACCAGATGAGCAAACTTATAAGGGATGCGAGTCAAAAAGCCCGAGATGATCACGATCGTGAAATGGGAATCTATGAGAAAGCTAAGACACAGCGCCTCCTCCAACAGGCAGTAAAGAACGAAGATGCCGCTCCTTGTCAACCTGCTACAAAAAAGGTGCGACGCGAGAACAAAAACAGGTCGAAAGGCAAGAGAGGCGCTCGACAACTACAAAGCAGAGCTAAGAAGCCGCGCATCCGAGAATCGAGCGTTATTGACTTAGCCCTCGGGAAGAAAATGGGTCGAGCATACTCTTTTCCTCGGAGCAAAACAAAGAAAATATTCGATCTCGCTCTGAAACATCAAATGCTTACGTTGCCAAAGTCTAAACACCCTGAACAAGCAGGCAAGGTCTCCGACCCGAAGTATTGCTTTTACCATCGAGTAGTAGGGCATCCGCTTGAAGATTGCTTCACCTTTAAGAATTGGGTCGAGGACCAATATCAGCTTGGCAAATTCGCGTTGTCTGACAGTTGGAGGGTAGCGCCGCCGCAAAAGCACGAACCTGAAAACACAAGAATAAAGCCAACTCCGCATTGGGATTGGCAGAAAATTCGCACCTGCCATGTGATAACAATATTGAAAGAAGGGTCCGAAGACATGAACAACCTCCCTTGGTGTTTTGAAAGCGGCAGCGATGAGGTAATCTCAGAATTTCCCCCAGCTCCGAAAGAACTGGAGGACGGAATACATATCACTGCAGATAATCTCAAGAAAATTGAGTTGGGGACGGAAAATGACCCGCGACCGACATTCATCAGCGAGCTGCTATCTGAAGTTAGGGTGGCTGCGTTAAAGGATGTGCTTCTACAGCACAAAGATTGCTTCGCGTGGAACTATTCCGAAATGCCGGGACTAGATCCAGAAATTGCAGTACACAAGTTGGCGATATCCCCGGACATCAAGCCAGTCAAACAAGCGCCGAGGAGAATGCGACTCGAGCTTGAGATGAGCATCAACGCCGAAGTCAAAAAGCTGATAGATTCAGGCTTCATCCAAGAAGTCCAATACCCTGAATGGATCGCCAACATTGTCCCAGTGATGAAAAAAAATGGGACAGTGCGCATATGCGTAGACTTCCGGGATCTCAACAAAGCCTGCCCAAAAGATGATTTCCCAGTGCCAGTCACCGAGCTGATGATAGACAACACATCCACTCATGAGGTTTTCTCCTTCATGGACGGATCATCGGGGTATAATCAAATAAAAATGCACCCGGAAGATCAGAAACACACAGCCTTTAGGACTCCTCTTGGCATATTTTGTTATAAAGTGATGCCTTTCGGTTTGAAGAACGCCGGTGCTACTTATCAGAGGGCCATGATGAAGATCTTCGACGACCTTATACACGAAATCGTCGAATGCTATATCGACGATCTCGTAGTCAAGAGCAAATCATACGAGGAACATCTCGAGCATCTGAAGACTGTATTTCAACGCCTTCGGCAATACAACTTGAAGATGAATCCTCTTAAATGTGCGTTCGGGGTTTCCTCGGGCAAGTTCCTGGGATTCGTCGTTCGACACCGAGGTATTGAAATAGACCCGTCAAAGATCAAAGCGATCATGGAAATGCCTCCGCCGAGGACTCTCAAACAGCTGCGGTCTCTCCAAGGGAAACTCGCGTATATACGGCGATTTATAGTCAACCTTTCAGGAAAGTGCCGTCCTTACAGCCACATTATTAGTTTAGGGACGTTTCGGTCCGATATTAGTTTAAGGACGTTTCGGTCCGATATTAGTTTAAGGACGTTTCGGTCCGATATTAATTTAAGGACGTTTCGGTCCGATATTAGTTTAAGGACGTTTCGGTCCGATATTAGTTTGAATGGTCGTTGGGACCCGTCACCTCTTTGACGTCGTTGAGGAATTACAACGGCAGGTGTCAAAGGAGTTCGGAGATGTACCCTCGAACCGGTCATGACTTGTCTTATGAGAGGCATTTAATTTAAGGACTTACAGCCAGGATTGGGTTAAGTCCAATTTTTATTTTTAGGCTCTGCCCGATTAGAAGAATCGATCTAAACAGGGCTCTGCCCCTTTCATTATTTTGCAAGTCTGGTTTGGGCCAGGCCCTTGTAATGAGTTACAAGAACTCAGGAATTCTCCAAGCAGGGCCTTGCCCTTTTAAATAATGAGTTTCAGAAACTCAATAATTTCCTTGGGTTGGGCCAGACCCTTTTAAATGATGAGTTGCAGGCATTCAGGAAATTTTTACAAACAGGGCTTTGCCCTTTTATTGTTCTGCAGTTTAGTTTGGGCCAGACCCTTTTAAATAATGAGTTTGCAGAAACTCAGGAATTTTTCCAAACCAGGGCCTTGCCCTTTTATTATTTCAACTTAATTTGGGCCTGGCCCAAAACAAGGGGTTGCAGAACCCTAGAAATCTTCAGATTGAAGAACACCAGTGCATGGCACTTTTGATTTGAATTTGGATCAAAGGAAAAACAAGTTCTTGTTTTTTCCTCATCATACAGAACCAAGGGTTCATGTTAAGTGCAAGGCACTATTTTTATTATTCCTTTATTTATTAATTTTTTTTTTTAGAACCAGGGGTTCATATCAAGTGCAAGGCACTATTTTTTTATTATTCACTTTTTTTTAATCTTCTGTTCTTCAGAAATTTTACCTTCTTTTTGGTTCTTGATTAATCTTCAAGAGCCTTTTCTTTCAGAAGTTTTTTTTTTCCTTCTCTTGATGATTGATTCTCTCTCTGATTATTTTCCCCTCCCCTTTTTTTTTTGAATGAGGTTTGGGGTCTTATTTATAGTGCCCACAAATTTGTTGGATTTGTTAACAAAATCTTTCCTGAATAATTTTGGGAATTTTCCCACCATTGGATCTTTGATCCAAGGGTTCCTGTTTTACAGGAGAACAGAAAAGATTTATCTAAATCTTCATTCAGTTGCTGCGCAACTCACCAGCAAATGACACATGTCGCGCATCCGAGCGTTTGCGCAGCTGCGATTGCGCAACTGCGCAGACGCGTGTCGCGCATCCATGCGTTTGCGCAGCTGCGACTGCGCAACTGCGCAGACACGTGTCGCGCATCCGTGCGTTTGCGCAGCTGCGACTGCGCAACTGCGCAGACACGTGTCACGCATCTGTGCGTTTGCGCAGACACGTGTCGCGCATCTGTGCGTTTGCGCAGCTGCGGCTGCGCAACTGCGCAGACACGTGTCACGCATCTGTGCGTTTGCGCAGACACGTGTCGCGCATCGGTGCGTTTGCGCAGCTGTGACTGCGCAACTGCGCAGACACGTGTCGGGCATCCATGCGCTTGCGCAGACACGTGTCTCACATCCGTGCGTTTGCGCAGTTGCGGCTGCGCAACTGCGCAGGCACGTGTCGTGCATCCAAGCGCTTGCGCAGACACGTGTCGCGCATCCGTGCGTTTGCGCAGTTGCGACTGCGCAACTGCGCAGACACGTGTCGTGCATCCAAGCGCTTGCGCAGACACGTGTCGCGCATCCGTGCGTTTGCGCAGTTAAGTCTTTAATTAAGTTTTCTGAAGAGCCTTGCTCTGATGGGATTCGCTGTTTCGGGCGTTACGCTGCCCATTCAGCTTCTGCCACGTGGCAAATTGCACGCTGCGCACGGAAACCGAAGCGTTGCTTCGAATTTTTGAATTTTCAAAACTCAACAGAGCCTTGCTCTGATTGGGGGAAACAAAACTGGAGTATGGACCACCACGTCCCTAAACTGGCATAATTGAGCCCAAATGCTCTTTTGTCGGATCTAAACGATCACGTTAAGTTGATCTTAGTCTCAAACAGGACTAACGTATCCTTAACGAACGTTTAAGTTGATCTTGGCCGCAACGCGACTAATGCATCCTTAAACTAAAAACACCAAACCCAAATCTAAGTAAATACGGATTTGGACTAATCCACGTCCTACGGGCGACGGCATTACTCAGTCTCCATATACAATCCACGGGCAACCACAAACAAAACAAACACACACGACACGAAGTGAAATTCTGGAGAAGGAGAAAGTTGTTTCCGCGATGCGGTAGCGTAATTAACTGCAGGGGCTTGCGCCTGCAGGGAAGAGCGTCCCCACAATCAAAAACCCCTCATCCTGAGGGGGAATCTGACGAAGTCTGCTATATCGGCCGCATCCGTCTAAACCTCCGATACACGATGCCATAAATCAACTTAGCATCTTCGGAGAGATAGACGGATAAAACCAAATGGCATCTGCCCCGAACCTCAGGCACGGACGTCCTAACGTCTCGGCCGCCGTTCGGAGGGGAACAGGAGGCATGGTGCTGGATACTGATTAGGTTCAGTTATCGATACAGTCTAAGAAGTTTGGATTTGGAGTTCATTTATGAACTAGGTCCCATCAGATATTCAGACATATTCTAAGACAGGTATTACTCGATTCGGGAGATGGCTTTCTCCACGAACTTGAGATTAAGAGAGACATAGAAAGAAACATCAGGGCGGATCCACTCACTGAGGCTATTTCTCGAACACAATAGTTTTACAAACTAGCTTTGTGAAACTGATTAGTAGAGGAGTTGGATGTTCGGTATCACACGGGTTGTGAGTATGCGGCATCGCAATAACTAGCTTTAAGTGCAAGTAGGAGATTGTTGGAGATAGTGCCCTCAAAGTCAATTATTGGATCGCAGGTATGTGATTGCAATGATTGAGGCAGGACCTATACCGATATGACAGTCTTGCTCGAGATGATAGTATGCTATCTGGTTTGTCTTTATCATCGTATACATGCTTTAGTTCGCTATTGCATATTGATAGAGCCCATATGATTCTTTCTTGACTACCAGCAGTATGATGGCGATCATATACGTGGGAGCTGGGGTCTATAAGCACATCCTTAAAGAGTCCCTAGTCGTGGGAGTTTCGAGACAGGGCATCGATACTCCAGAGTAGACTAGTGTATACAGTCGAGACCCCGACGAGGGGCGGTGGCCGGTCTCACAAGCCACTGGTGTCAGTTGGATCACCTAAGTTGTATACAGGTGCTCATTGGGTTATGAGTACACCGGACAGGACTCGCCGGGAACCTGCTAATTGGTATTATACATATCGTCAGATAGCAGTTCCCTGGTGACATGTGTACAGGTTAGTTCATCGACCTGAGATCGTCATTTGTCTCATGTGAGTTCCCACTGTTCTTAGATTACTACCCTACCACGCTCAAAGGAGTTGTGCAAGCAGGTTTTAGTTGGGAACAATTCCGAGCCACATGGAGGCAAGTGAGCGGATCGGCAGGGGATTCGTCTCTCCCGGTATTGGGGGTGAGATTGCGCTGTGTCTAGGAAAGCCATTACACAAAGCCCTCGGACGAGGCAGGAGATTTACTGGTAGTTACTCCAGTAGTTTCTCAGGGTGTTCTGGGCCACTCTCTGGCATGACTTATACTGCTATTGAGGGTCTGACGTTACCAGCCCCTAGGCAGATATGCGATACTCATAGACGAACGGACCGGACTGTATGTATATTGTTACTGTTAGGCTCAGTAGGGTTTATAGATGAGTTCGCTCGTCAGCTTCCCTTCCAATCAATACACAGGCAAACGTTACGTACAGCTCGTACCTCTGACTGCTAGTGGTTATACCCAGTGCCAGTGTGTTGATGAGTCATTAGAGTCCCCCTCAGACAGTTTCCTAAGTTCGGGCGAAACGTTGTAGAGGCCGTATGGTTTTATGGCAAGGTTCGGAAAATGCAAGTGCGTTTTCGCACGTGTCATATTTCGGGCAGATAATACTGGTCGGCTTTGGTTTAAGCCGGATCCGAGTATTATACTGTGTAGATATAATATCTTTGTCTCAGTTGCATTTGTATTCGGTCGTAATACAAATGCGGGTATGTTTATACTGTTACGGGGTTATCCTGAAATTCGTTTCAGGATCACTTTTGGAAGTTGCCAGTTTCCAGTTTTCTATCAGCCGTATTTAACATTCGGTTAAATGCAGATTTATCTTTTCTTGAGATGAGTGTGGAAGCTTCTAGATGGTGACTAGGATGATGAGGTGGCTTGTGACTCATTTATTCATTAATGGTGCATTAATGAAAGGGTGACTAAGGTTAATGAGTCATTCTTTACATTAATGTGTTCATATTAGGTGTTTAAGTGAGTCGTTGATAAGCTTTATCTTTATGGTCACCATCCCTCCTCCTACACTCACCCCCCTTGCCTATTTAGTGGCCGGCCACCCCTTGATGGAGGTGCATGGTTGTTGTTTTAAAAAAGATATAAGTTTTGGTGCATAGAAATTAGATGTGATCGGTTTCTCTTTTCACCCGATCCAAAAGGCAACTTCATTAACCGTTCGTCCGTGACTTTGGACATAGCGAGACCAAGTGTTCTACTCATTCTCTACATCATCTTGGTCGTCTCTTCTAGAAAACTTAACGACCGAGTTGCCTCGGTTCAGAGGCGGGAGCCCGTTTAAAGATCCGTCGACGTGGTGCCACCTGGACGAGGACATCAGAGATTCAGGAGATCAGAGCAGCCACAACGAAGCGTGGGCTGATGGTTGAAGACCGAAGGACTCGGATCGTTCGGTATAACAATTCTACCCTCTTTGTAATTTGTTAATTTAGCTTTAATGGCAGATCCGGGTTACGGTACACGATAGCGCCAGTTGTAAGAAGTTTTTGTTCCGCATTTGGCGTCTATTAGACGCCGGGGCGCTACCATGGACTTACAGAATTGATCATTAACACCCCGGCTTCCACTTCCACTCCCATTTCTAATTCTTACCCTATTTCATCTAATTTACCGTCTTCTTCCGAGCCTATTCTCCGTTTTCCTAAAGTCTCGAACCCTCCACCCACTTCATCTTTCCCACCCCCACAAACTTCTCCAAAAATGTTGGACCCAACACTTATTAATAGAGCTCTATTTCCAAATAGGTTGAGACCCAACAAACCCAATGCCCAAATGGAGAAGCTTGTGGACATGTTTAAGCAAGTTAACATCAACATCTCTCTCCTAGATGCTATCCAACAAGTTATGTCCTATGCGAAAATTCTTAAGAACTTGTCCGCTGGGAAGAAGAAGACTCAAGTGCCGAAAAAAGTGTTCATATCGAGTACTGTAGACACAGCTTTTCCCCAACAATTACCAAGGAAACGTAAGGACCCTGGCAGTCCTACTATTTCTATTTCTATTGGGGATAAACCCATTAACCGTGCTCTACTTGACCTTGGCGCTAGTGTTAACTTGCTTCCATATTCAGTCTATGAGCAACTAGGTATCGGAGTGTTAAAGCCCTCGAACATAACTCTCCAGATGGCTGACCGATCAATCACCAAACCTAGGGGTGAACTAGAGGATGTGTTGATAAAAATCGGGGAATTTGTATTCCCTGTGGACTTTATTGTTCTTGATACACAGCTTGTAGCGAACCCACGGAATCAAATTCCGGTGATTCTTGGTCGTCCCTTTTTGGCTACTTCCAATGCTGTAGTCAACTGTAGAAATGGCTCTGTGAACCTATCTTTCGGGAATAGGTCAATTAAGCTCAACATTTACAAGTTGGGAATTCAACCCTCTGATCCTCATGCTCGAGTATGTTCTGTCGAATTAATGGATGTCGACAGCAGCGAATTTGACGATCCTCATGATACTGATCTTAACTCTTTTCATATGGTGTTGTGTGACCCAACTATATATCATACACATACGGACTCTTCCACCGAGTTGTCCGGGTCAACAACTAACACTGATTATGAACCGTTTTTGGAGTCTGAAGATCACCCCGCACTTTGTGATGATATTATTCTTCGGGGTATTGATGATACTTTTGAGGAGATCTTCGCTGATGAACTAGCATTTTTGAAAAGCACGGGTGTTGAGATGAATCATCACCCAAACAATGAAATTGAACCTCCACCCCTTCTTCTGGACTGTAAAGAGAATGTGAGTAATCCATCACAATCACTGCATCGTCTCTGCAAAAGGAGACGCAAACACATTCTATTCCACCACTTACCTTTTCCCCACTACTTCTTGGCTCTATTCAACTTGTTCTTCCACCAACCAGAGCACTACACTGATAAAATCTTCGAATGGTTGGTGTTGACCTTCGGTCTTTGCAAAGCTTGGCATCAACCAATAATCTTGACCCCCTCCTGTGGATTTTTAAAAGATTAATATTGTTTAACTCAAGTTTGGGGAGGGGGTATAACCTGGCTCTTGAAAAGAAAATTTTCACACAAAATTATGAGCCAAAAATAAGTTTGGGGGAGGATTTCCACTTTAATATATATTGCCCCCATTAATAAATTTCCTCCTAAGCTTACAGGTTTTGAAGATCTAGCAGAAGGCAACAGTGAGGACACTGTTGAAAACAAGTTTGGGGGAGGTTTGTGCTTATTTTCGCATCATTTGCATCATACTTTGCATAAGCACAAAACATTTTCTAAAAACCTATAAAAATTTCAAAAATTTTCAAAAAATAAAAAAATTTGTACATAAATAAGATAATAAAAGATTAGATATTAAAAAATTACATCCTAAAGATTGGAAAAATTTAAGAAAACCTAGAAAATTAGAAGTTTTCTTAAACGATCTAGTAATAAGTAGTTATGAGCCATTGTCCCAAGGGTTAGTAAGATGAAGAAAGTCACTAATCTGAGGATAAAAATAAGTCTGAAAAATAGTTCCTATTCTGGAAGCCAAACATTTGAACGTTGATACCCTACTATTCGCATTTACACACGTCTTGAAACTCGGGATAGTAGAGGATACCTTGAAATGCTCTTGTTTAAAAGCCAAAGTATGAAGGAAATAAAAAAATGAATAAAATATAAAGTGGTGAGAAAAATGAACACTGGTTTTGTTATCGCCAAGGCAGCAATAAAAAATTTAGCGAGGGTGCTTCATCACCTAGTGCCTTAGACCAACTGGTCTGAGAGTCACTGCTAAGCCTTAGGTGGTGCAAGCCGAGGAATACACATAATAAGAAAGCACATGAGTAATCGGTCGGTTAGTACCTCAAGAAGTATTAACGGTCGCATGAAAAATGTGTGAGCAAATCCATCTAAATATTCATCAATTAAAAAGTACTGAGGTCGATGGACAAGAGTATGATAGCTTGAATTGAATTCTCCGAGTGTAGGGATGTTCTTTACACACACGTAGGGGTATATGATCGATGTTTTGAAGAAAGGTAGGAATGAAGAATAAAGATGATGTTTTATTGAGAGATGATGTGATTTCTAACATCTTTTCATGACTATTAAGATAGGGCTCATGACAACCGAAAAGCTAGTGTAGTTGGAAACTCTAATTTTCAAAGCTTTTCTTTTATAATTCTTATCTTTATATGTAACTTTCACGGTCTTCCTTTTATTATTGAATTTTGCGGGTGCAATTCGCTGAAACCCCTCAGGAGACAACACTCCTCCTGCTAGGGACACCTAGAGGTTTAAAGGCTTGTTGCACGTGCTCAGTGCAATCGTGTTGCCTACGAAAGTGTGCTAGTTAGTTTTTCTTTTTCTTATATTTTCTCCTTCTTTTTCTAATAAAACAATTTGCTCGAGACGACCAAAAATAAGTTTGGGGGAATTTGATCAGTCGAAAATATTGCATTTTTAACACATCAATTTCCCTACTATTTGCACTCATCTAAAGGTGTTCGGTATAAATATAGCACATATTAGAAAAACATCTGCAAAATACCAAGTAACTTGTGTTATATATTAAAACCGACATTTTGAGGGAAATTGAGTGTTTATCATTGCATGCACAATCTTTGTATAGCGCAACACTTGTCTCGAGAATCTGTGCAGGAAATTCCAGGAAAAGAGCCAAAACTGATAAAAGTGCTGATAAAAATACGCCAAGTCCAAGACTTGTGATCTGGCAGTGAAGAAGAAAGATTTAAAAGATTCCATACATAAAATAAGGTTCTATGGACCAGCACTAAAGTACCCTGAAATTTCCATTCAGCAAGCGCTCAAAACGGCCGCGGATCCGCGGCCGGAGGGGCGAATCCGCCGCGGATCCACGGTGCAAGGGACACGTCACAGCTTCAAATTTTCTCCACCTATCTCCTTATAACGGCCAAGCTTTCAAAGGACTCTAAAAGACCACGTGTCTTCTTCCAGAAGGCTCGGCCTAACAACCTTATCCTAGAATATACCTTATTCTAGAATATTCCATCCAACAAACTTCTTCTAGAAGGCTTTCTCTAACTACCTAGCTTTGGGGGGAAGATTCAAATGAGGTGGCTATAAAATGAGATCTAGATCTAGGGTTTGAGGTTGTTGAAAGTGGAGGGAAAATTGTAGATCCAAATAAAATTCAAATCAAATTGAGTGACACAATTTGATCAATTCAAGATCTCCGAGTACAATTCAAGCAAGAAGCCTTCAACCTTTTAGAAGCGACGCCGATCTTCAATTGAGCAAGTGATCCAAGACGATCCGCGACTCACGGAGACGATGTGAAGCTAATTCGACAATCGAGTTCTTTCCTCAATTCTTGTAGTTCTTGAGCGAATTGTAACGGAATTGTTGAATAATAAAAGGTGAAATTTCTTTATCTTGCTTATCTTTATATTTGAGCATTATGATGAGTTTTCGATTCTTGATTGATTTCTTTGTCATGATGTTTGAGTAAAAACTCCACTCATGGAGGAATCGAGAGAATAGATAGATGATGATGATTACAATCTTGAAACAATTCTTATGTCCTATGAGTTTTGTAAACTCCAGAAAATTGAATCATCGACAACCTAGTTTTGAGCGAGATGATTTCTTGAATGTTTTCGCTCTTAATTAGTGATCAACGATCGATGTTTGAATTTCCTAGAGACTAGAATGTGAATGAAAATCAACGAAAGGACAAGAGATAGATGATGAAACCCTAGTTTCCGTAAGAGATCCCTAATTTTCGTTGATCGTCATTGATCTAGCAAGAAATCATCAAAGGATAAGAATACGTAATCACAAGTCTTCATTCTCACTATCGATTCGATTGATTCATACGAGCCTCATTATAAATCTTGATAACTAACTCAATTGGATGATTCTTGATTCTTGATTTTGAGTATTCTTGATATTAGATCTAGATTTTGATAATTCTTGAAATGCACTTTTAAATCTTGAATCGAATTTTCTTTTCTTTTATCATTTAATTTTTGACTCAACTAAAACAAATACGAGAAAATCTCACTTTCCCTGTGGACGATCTGTATTCACTAACGCGCTACAATCGACACCATTATTGATTGCGGCTAACAAAATTTCTTTGGTTGTGATTTCTATACATTTTCTACCTACACACCGAGAATCATTCAATCAGCGACCATGACCCGATCCTTAACTAAAACTCATGAACCAAGTTAACCGAACTTTCTTAAAACACTTTGGCTTTTGGAATGTCACGGTATCGCATACATCATTGCTATTTCTATATCACCTTTGCATTTCTCCAGAACACCCCATATCATTGTGGACATCCACTTCCATTGGATAAATCCATCGTATAGTTACATACGAACACGAAGGAACTTTTTCCAGATTCGAGGATGGATTCTGGTTCTGAAGAGATTGAATAAGATAATTCGGTTGTTTTTTTCCCTTTACCTTCTCTCAGGTTGTGAGGGCTCCTATGATTAGAAGAGGGTACACCTATTGAGCTTATTGGATAGTCTTCCTCCAGACCATAAGCAGGTGCCGAAAGGTAGGGAAGGAAGAAAACCAATTATCTTAAAGGTAGTGTACAGAAGGTAATAAGTAAAGACAAATAAAGGGATTAGAACAACGACAAAGAAAATTGTGACTGCTACCATTCACGAAAAAACCGTGTATACCCCTGCCACTCCCACATCCACTTTGGATTTTTCCAGAACACTCTGTATCATTACGGATATCCACTTCTATTGGATATGACATCGTATAGTTAAATACGAACTCGACGGAATTCGTTCCAGATTCGGGGATGGTTTACGGTTCAGGAAAAATAGAATAGGATTATTCAGATGTCTTTTTCCATTACCTTCTCTCAGGATGCGAGGGTTCCTAGGATTAGAAGAGTACACCTATTGCGCTTATTGGATAGTCTTCTTCCAAACCTTAGGCTGGTGCCGAAGGGTAGGGAAGGAAGAAAACCAATTAGCCTAAAGAAGGTGTACAGAAGGTAATAAGTAAAGACATAATAAAGGGATTGGAGTGAGGGCATGTAAGTATATGGTTACTGTCATGAATCAGGATAATGGAAGAGGCATTACTAGGAATACCAGATTACCCCTACGAAACATTTTCATGTTTCAGTTTCACTTTGCGATGTTAAGCGAAAACTGTTTTCCCAATTGGATTCTAACTCCAGGTCTTGTATTTACTAGATTCATTTCTCACATCTATATAGTGTTACAGATGAGGAGTGGGAGTAAGATATTGGGAATTAGGTGATTAAATCCTCATTATATCGGGATTCATTGTAATTGGTGATATTTGAGGAAATCACCTGGGTTTCGCCTGAAGGCAAATATTTGGTTTTGAATATCCGTTGTTATGTACCAATTTCAAACTGATATATCTGTACGTTTATTTTATAAAGTGAGATATAACTTTTTGAAATTATGTCTGTGACATTTACCTATATCAGTTGATGGTTAGGTAAGGTTCATTCAACAGCGGTGTAATTCTTCTTAACCATAGTACATTTTTCAACCTACGACGCACAGGGTTTGAGTTGTTAAACTCAGTGGGCTTATACAAAATATTTAATGTTGTCCGGTGTCCATTAGGACAAAGGGGTTAGTACTCGTACTATATTCTGTTTACTTATGATTTCTCCAGTTCTAGATAAGTATTTCGTTGAAATGCAAGGTCCAGATATTGAGAAGTTATAGGTATAAGAATAAAATAGAGAACCATTTATTGGAAGTATCAAGATTCTTCGAGGTAGTCGAAGATGTAGATACTTGTGTTTGGTATTCCGTGGATAGTAATGGTTTTGAGAACTTGCTTCTTTTTCAGGTTACTCATATATGGATGCACTCCTAGATGAGTAATGTTGATTGGCCTCTTTCCATTTAGTTGATATGCACTGGAGACGCTACATAATTTTGAATCTGGTTACAATTAAATTAGTGCTTTTGTTTCTATATTAGATATATATAGAATCAATTTATATCTTGACGATGTTAAGGTATAGGGAGTTGTTCGGCTGATGCTTAAAACCAGAATCCGGATAAACTCGAGGCATATTTCAGTACTGGCTTTTTGTGGTTTATCCCGGGCTTTGACGAGGGTTAACTTTCTACCACTAGGAAGATCAATATTTATATTGTTCTTGACTTGCCACGGTTTTAGTAAAATGGATTTTTTTCAGAAAAACAGAAGTGGGAGTATGGTAAAACTGGAAGTGATTCCAGAACCACAAACGATCACTCAAGATTTAATAGAACCTAAGGATTCAATTAGTTTCGACATTCCATTAGCCACTCCGCAGATTTGGTGGGTAACCTCAGGCACCCGAGAGGTACTTCGGTCTTCTTAGAGATGGTGACAGAGAGGTTCTTGTTTACCCAGACTTGCCATTGCTGCTGTTCTAGACTATAAGACCCGGCAAGAGGATGAGTATAGCGTCGTTCTAAACTAGCTTTGGAAGTGCACGTCTATATGACTCTACCAGAGGGTTGTTGTAGTCAGTTGGAGCAGCAGAAGCATAGTGGGCAAGTAGATTATGTCTATTTATAAACTAAAGCAGGTATAGCGGAAATAGATCATCTATTTTTGATGTGACAGTCACAGGCTTTGACTTCATCATAATAGGAGATGGATCTGATAAGAAGGTAGTAGAGAGTGATGTTCAGGTATTAGGATGATATGCACTTGATAGGAAGAGATATTCCAATGCTACGATCGGTTATACTGTGGTTGTCATAAAGTTATTTCTCCACATAGGATATGGATATAATATCAGGGTTTCTGGTTACTAGATCTATGGTTCTAGATTTAGATTTAGGAAGTATCCTAATCTGGGTACTTTGACATTATTCTAATGGTATTTTAGAATGGACGACTCCTGGCATGGTGGTATACCTGCAAGTGATGGAGTCACCTTCTCTAAAGGTGTCTTACAGACTAAAGGGGAAAGGGATATGCATGATTAGCATATCACTTGCTTAGGCAATTGAGTTAATCATGAAATGTCAAGTACAACACCAGATGTTGTTTTTGCACTAGCTGCAATAAACATATATTAATCCAATCCTGGAGAAACATTGGGAAGCAGTTATTGAACATAAATGGATGTTCTTGGGAAATGATTACGGCAGTCTCCTACGGGAGACGATTATCATTTCAGGCTTCCAAGGTGACCTGGATGAAAGAGTGACTGTCAAAGTTATAGTTTTCCCTCTTTTGAGGGACAATATGTTGGATAAGTGGTCTAAGCAGGTACTGAGGAATGGCATGGCGCATGATACTAATTAAATTCAGTGGATGATACAGTCTAGGAAGTTTGCTAGATTTGGAGTTCGTTTGTGAACTGGGTCCCATCAGCTATCCAGACAAATTCTAGGACAGGTATTGATCATTTTGGGAGTTAGCTTTCTATACGAAGTTGAGATATAGAGAGATACAGAAAGAAACATTGGAGCGGATCCACTCACTGAAGCTATTTCTCGAATGCAATAGTTTCGCAAACGGGCTTTATGAAACTGATTAGTAGAGAAGTTGGGTGTTCGGTATCGCACGAGCTGTGAGTATACGACACCGCAATAATTAGCCTTAATGACAAGTGTGATATTGTTGTCTATAGTGCCCTTAAGGCAATTATCATAATCGCAGGCATGTGATTATGATGATTGAGGGAGGACCTATACCGGTAGGACAGTCATACTCGAGATGATAGTATGCTATCTGGTTTGTCTTTATCATAATGTACATGTTGATAGAGCCCATAGGATTCTTGCCTGACTACCAGTATTATGATGGCGATTATATACGTGGGAGCTAGGGGTCTATAAGCACATCCTTAAATGTCCCTAGCCGTGGGAGTATCGAGACTGGGCATCGATACTCCAGTGTAGACTAGGGTATACTAATCGAGACCCCCACGAGGGGTGGTGGCCAGGTCTCACAAGCCATTGGTGTTAGTTTGTTCACCTAAAGATAGTATACAGGTGCTCATTAGGTTATGAGTACACCGGACGGACTAGCCGGGAACCTGCCAGTTAGTATTATACCTATTATCAGATAGCAGTTCCCAGGTGACATGTGTACAGGTAAGTCTGTAGACCTGAGATCGTCATTTGTCTCATGTGAGTTCCCGCTGTGCTTTGATTACTACCCTACCATGGCTCAAAGAAGTCGTGCAAATATGTTTTAGTTGGGTACAGTCCCGAGCCACATGGAGGCAGTGAACGGATCGTCGGGGATTCATCTCTCCCGGTATTGGGGGTTAATGTCGTATTGTACACGGGTGGCCATCACCAGAAATCTGTGGCCACGGTAGATGAGAATTATCGATCCAGGATCGATAGTTTCTCAGGTGGTGATGGGTTTCTTGCCGACACTAAATGTCGCGTTGTTAGGTGTTTGACTTTATCCACCCCCATAGACTCGATATGTGATACTCTCAGACGAACTGACCGGACTGTACGGATATTGTCACTGTCAGGCTCAGTAGGGGTTCAGGATGAGTTTTCTCGTCGGCCTCCCTTTCGCTTAATACTTGGGTAGCCGTTACGTACAGCTAGTGCCGCCGACGTGCTTGTGGTTAAACCCACTGCCAGCGTATTGACGAGTCTTTAGAGTCTCACACAGAGGGTTTTCATGGTTCAGGCGATATGGTGTAGATGACGTATGTTGGTACATACAGGTGTCCGATTAAATATGTGTACAGGCTGCACAGACTTTAATCGGACGGTTGATAATACTAGCGGTTTAGGATTAAGACGAATTATTAAATCAGGTTTTGATTTAATAATTTATATATGTATATATATATATATATATATTCTAGTATTATTGTTCACTATTTATTTTCTCTCTTGGCTATTCGTATTTTTGTATGAATACGCGTATATGTATTTCGATACGTGTACCGGGTTGCATTCCGTATTTATACGGAATGGCTTCTAGAATATGGCCACCTCATTATTGGATTTTCTTTTTAAAAAATCAAATAAGGAAATGAGGTGGAGGTGTGAGGTGGCATGAGCATGGGTCTTGGACATGTAGAGAGGCATGGGTCATAATTGTTTATTGGAAAAAAGAAAAGAGATATTTTTGTACGGATTTTTGAATGAGATAGATAGAGAGGACAGCCACAAGTTTGGGTGTTGGTTATGCTCATTTCTTGAGTTGCTTCTTCACTTGCTTCATTCTATACTCACTTCAACACTTAGCCATTTTTGTGTTGCTCATGCCATTGTTTTCTCACCTCCTTCATCTTATATAGTTGCTCATTGCGCATATGTGATGAGAGAAAATTACAGTGACACATTCCTACATCTCCACTCTCCATTGCTAGCAACCTTGGAGCGTCGGTTGCCTCGCTCGACGAGGTTGAAGCTTGCGTTGTTTCCCTCAGGTGGATCATTGTAGATGGAGGAAGACCGGTAACCAAACTCGATCAAGGAGCCACTAGGAGCTTGGGGATGATGGTTGAGGACCGAAAGACACGGATCAACTCGGTATAACCATTCCTATCTCTTTTATTAGCTTGCTAGTTTAGGGTTTAGGGTAGATCCGGGTATCGGGTAATGGTAGCACAAGTTTAGAAAATTTTTGTTCCGCATTTGGCCATGGTTTGATGGACGGGGCGCTGTCGTAACCCAACATATCAGTCTTATGAAACTTGTGAATCTTGTCTCATAAGAAAGATGACAAAGTCTCCGTTCACTGGATACGGAGTAAGAGCGACGAGCTCTTAGGACTGATACATAGCGGCGTTTGTGGTCCAATGTCTACACATGCACGAAGTGGTTATTCCTATTTCATTACTTTTACGGATGATTTCTCTAGGTATGGACATGTCTTCTTGATGAAATATAAATCTGAGGCCTTTGAGAAATTCCGGGAATATAAGAATGAAGTGGAAAAAAAACAGGCAAAAGTATCAAGACACTTAGATCTGATCGAAGTGGTGAATACTTAAGTGCTGAGTTCCATAGTTACTTAAAAGAGAATGGAATTCTCTCTCAGCTTACTCCTCCATACATACCACAACACAACGGTGTATCGAAAAGGCAGAACAGAACCCTATTGGATATGGTACGTTCCATGATGAGTAACGCTGAGTTACCGCGATCCTTCTGGGGCTATGCACTAGAATCAGCTGCATATCTTTTGAACAAGATTCCTACCAATAATGTGCCTACCACACCATATTAGATGTGGAGTGGGAAGAAACACTATCTTCAATATCTGAAGATATGGGGGTGTCCAGTTTGTAGGGTTCCTAAGCACACTAACAAGGTTCTACAAGGCATCTACCATGCCAAAATCAAAAATTTATGTGCCGAACAACCCTATGCAAGATCGTATACTAGAGATTAGGCGAAAATAAAAGCAAGTAAACTATTTTACTACTATGTGAAAGAGATTACAACCTTTGTAGATCTGGTCCTTCACTTCTAAAGCTCCGTGTTGACGTCCTTTCGCTGCGATCATCGCAATCCCGGACTCTAGTGATCGTTTTCTCGGAGAAATGAACGGGCTAGGTCGTTGACTTCGAGGACGAAGATGATCTACGTCGAGGAAACTCAAACTCAAGCCCCATCTTCACTAGGTCAAGAACTTTGTGAAGAGAACACCCTAAACTAAATGGCAAGAAGTAGAGGATGATGAAATAGGAAGTGGGTTCACTTTGGATTTGGGTTTCTCACTCTTTTTCTTCACTTGAAAATTTTTCTAGCAAGCTTTTCTTGAAATGAAGAAGAAGAAGAAGAAAAGATATGAATAATGAATTAATCAAAAAGAATAATCAAGTGAAGTCTATCATAATGCAACCATGGGTGAGTTAACCTTTGTAGAGACTAAACCATAGTTATAGGTAATGGTTAGGTTAATGAAAATCTTATGCAAAACAAAATTGGTGGACTTTGTCAAAGATGCTTGAAAGCTTCATGAAGCTTCAAGCAAAGACAAAGAAAGCCACCATTTTGTTTTACCAAAATAATTAAAAACCTAAACCATTAACTTAATATGGTGTAAGTCATACACACACCCAAGTTTGCATGTATCATCAATCATGATGCAAACTAGTGCACAAACATATATCACATATACAACTTGTGCACATCAAGTGAGAAAATCAATCTTAAGTGAACAAATACTAGTTAATGTAAAGTAATATATCAAATATATAATTATACATTAAATCATTAAATCAATACTTGATTTAATGATCCGGTCATATCGCATATAACCGACTAATATCAAGTGTATCAATATATCGAATCAACACTTGATTCGGTAACCCGGCTATATCTCATATAACCGTCCGATGATACAAATAGCGAGAATAGAATACAGTATCACATACTGGTATTATTCTCGGTCCCGCACATATATCATATGCGCTCCTATTTCGTTTCGCTTGAGCCAGGAAACCTCTGTGTAGGACTCTAAAGACTCGTCAATACGCCGGCAGTAGGCGGTGATCATATCAATCACCTACAAGCCGCAAGCGGTCTACTAAACATAACGGCCACCCGGGTATTGAGCGATCAGAAGATCAACGAGCAAGCCTGCTCACACTCCTGTGAATCCAATCAGTAACATTTACCGCACAGTCCTGTCTGTTCGTCTGATATGTCGCATATCTCGCCTAGGGGTGGTAAACGTCAGACCCCAGCAGCTTGATAAGTCATGCCGATGTAAGGTCCATAACAAGCATGAAACTACTGATAACTCTTACCAGTAAATCACCGCAACCCTGGCTAGGGATTTTCAGTTATGGCCAGTCGAGCATAGCGCAACATCAACCCCCAATACCGGGAGAGACGAATCCCCTCCTATCGCTCATTGCCTCCATGTGAATCGGGACTGTACCCAAAAACCACCTGTTTGCACGTCTCAGTAGAGCCGTGGTAGGGTGGAAATCAAAGCACAGTGGGAGACACACAAGACTCTATGACGATCTCGGGTCAACAGACTAAGCTGTACCAGTGTCACCAGAGAACTTCCATCTGACGTGAGGTATAATACCATCTGGGAGTTCTCGGCGAGTCCGTTCAGTGTACCCAGTCATCACTGAGCGCCCGCATACCATCTCTGATGTCAAACACCAATGGATATGGGATCAACCATCGCCCATCACATGGGTCGAGAAGATATACGCTAGTCTACTCTAGAATATCGATGCCCCATCTTGATATTCCCACGACTAGGAACATTGGAGGATGTACTCATGGACTACGCAGGCCCCACTAGTATGATCTACATCATAGTCCTGCAAGTCGAGTACACATCCTAAGGGCTTTATCAACATGTAACAGAGAGACAGAAAGTATACATGTTAAGATAAAGAGCAACCAGATAGCGTACTATCATGTCGAGCAAGAAAGTCCTACCTATATATGTCCCAGCATCCACTACAATATACATTTTATGTACAGTAATGGCCTCTAGGGCATACATATAACTAACAATCTCCCACTTGCACTAGGGCCATCTGTAGAAGTGGTTGTAGTATCTCATACTCAACCATCCCATAAAAGTCTCTCTCTGGGAAAAGGCCTTTGTGAGTGGATCCGCCGTGTTATCCTCTAAGTCTACTCTCCTAACCTCGATCACCCTGGAGATCTACTATCTCCATGATCAGGTGATGCTGCCTCAGATTATGTCTGGGTCACTGATGGGACCGGGGTTCCTGGGCCAAAGCCACACTTCCATTGTCACACAATGGTAGGAACCTAGTTCATCTCATGAACTAATATACACCCAAATTGCCTCTTTGGTAGTATCTTTGATAGCGATGTCACCAGCCTTTATCATCTAGTTTGCCACGGTATCTAGCTTGGAACTCTTCCAACATACCGTCCCTCCACTGAGGGTAAAGACAATGCCTGTGACTGACATTTAGTAAACCTTACCACCCCAGTGATTCTCCCCTGGATCGATTTATACCATCTCACTACACCTAGTGAGAATCCTTATGTCCATTTAGATCTATCTCATAGACCCAAAACCCAGGATTTAAGAGGTATCACCTTTATCCAATTTGGAGAATCCTTGTGATAAGAGGAGATTGACCGAGCGTAGCATAGGAAACTCTTTCCCTATCAAGAGTATGTCATCCACGCACAATACGAGGATCACCACCATACTTCCTACTACCCTTTTGTATATACAAGGTTCATCTACCATTTTGATGAACTCAAACTCTTTGACTACCACATCAAAACAGATGTTCCAACTCCGCGATGCCTGCTTTATTCTGTAAATCAACTTGCACACGTTTCCGCTGCTCCCACTGTTTACGAAGCCATCTGGCTGTGTACTTATAGACGTTCTCTTCTAAACCAGTATTTAGAAAAAATAGTCATGACACCCAACCACCAGATATCGTAGTCATGGTATGTAGCGATGGCAAGTAGGATCTGGATGGACTTAAGCATAGCCACTGAAAAAGGTTTCATCATTATCCATGCCTGGTCGATGACGAAAACCTTTAACAAGTCTAGCTTTGAAAGTCTCAACTTTTCCATCTACACCAAGTAATCTTCTCAAGATATACTTGCTCCTGGTGGGGATTTAACCCTTCAGATATAGCAGCCAAAGTCCATACTTTGTTGGTGTACATGGATTCCATCTCAGATTGCTAAGCATCCAGCCATTCTTACAGAGTCCCTACTCTCGATGGCCTGCTCGAAACTAGTTGGGTCATCATCTCATGATGCATTCCTCGCTCCCACTATCATCGAGAAACCGAAGTATCTCTCAGGCGGATGAGGAACCCTGATTGGTTCGAAAGATTGTTTGTTTGTAGTTAACCGCAATCAGAACGGTGTCGCGCGTAGCTAGACCGAGGTGAGTACGGGTCGTCCTCTGGGAAACGTGGAACCTTTTATTTTTACTTTAGATGTGTTGAGAAAGAGAGGAGGAATAAAGAATTTTGTGAAAAGTTTCTAGATCTACTTTAAACAAGAATGTTAAATATAGATCTAGATTATTTTAGAGATTTAAATAATATAATAATAGGGCTTGTAGGGTTCGTTAGGATTTAGTAGTTATGGAAGATTAGTTAAAAGTTACCCTTTTTATCCATTAATAGATTTAGAACTAGAACGACGGTGATGCGTGTAGATTAGGGTTTCTGGAGGGAAAAGGAATCCCACTCGTAACCCTTATCTCGACACGGAACTCCGTTCATATCTAGCCTTTACCAAAACAATCATTAATCTAATCTCTAATCGCGGTCGGAACTAGCAAGGAATTGCTAGCGCGCCCGATTAGGATGTTAATGATTATTTTGATAAAGTTCCTAAACTTTATAGGACTTAAAAAGGGTTTAATTATTTTCATCCCCCATTAACCTACCCTAATCCTACGAACCCTAACAAGCGGAGAATTACTCGCGCATGTTGGGAGAAGAAGATGAAAAGAAAGAGAGGGAGAACATAATGTAAAAACAAACAATTAAATAAAAAAAACTACCTTTATTAATCAACTCCTTCAAACTACACTTTTAATCCATAGAAAATGATTACAAAACTTGATTTGCTTCTCGATCTTTCCTAGGGAGGTAGTCGAACAGTCGATGATCAGCCTGGATGCGTGAGCGTCGGGAGCTTCGTGATCTCTTCGGCTTGATAGCTTTTCCAAGAGGCTCTCGGTGCCTTTTTATAGTGCAAACCAAAATCTTATTGTTGAGAAGTTGGTAAAATTCAGCAGTTGTAAATCTCCCAAAATATTGCCTTCCAACCTCCTCAAACTGCGGCGGATCCGCGGCCCAAGGGTGTGTTTGGCCGTGGATCCGCGCTCATGGGTCGAGATCAATTGATGAATTTTCTTGGTCTTTCATCTGGTGACATTTGGCAATCATAGGAATCTTCAGAATCTTGAAAATATTTTCTCGGTTGCTTCCAGACTTGGTCTCCAAGTTTGCTTCTTAATTTGGCAAGTTTTCTTCAACAAATTGATTTGTTTGTTAAATCCTTCATAACAACTTGGAAATATTCTGCACAACAACTCATATAAGATTTTAGTAGACTTTGTTTTACTAGGATTAGACCAATAATATCATTTGCATACATTTTCCTACCAAATGATAATTAAATATATTAACACATGGAAAATAATGTTTTTACACATAAACCCTCATATGTATAATATATTATAATAAAATCCTTTTTTAATATAAAAATGGTAGGAAAAATGTACTACAAATGTGCAGTTTTATCGACTGAACAAATACCCCCAAACTTATCTTTGATCGTCCCGAGCAAACTAGTTTATTTTTAAGAGGAGAAAAAGAAAGGAGAAAACTAAGCACACTTTCGTAGGCAGACACGATTGCACTGAGCACGTGCAACAAGCCGTTAAACCTCTAGGTGTCCCTAGTAGGAGGAGTGTTGTCTCCTGAGGGTTTTCAGCGGATTACACCCACAAAATCCCATAACAAAAGAAAGATGGTGAAATTTACATATAAAGATAAGAACCATAAAAGAAATACTTTGAAAAGAAGAGTTTCCAACTATACTAGCTTTTCAGTTGTCATGAGCCCTATCTTAATAGTCATGAAAAAATGTTAGAAATCACATCATCCCTCAATAAAACATCGTCTTTATTCTTCATTCCTACCTTTTGTCCAAACATTGATCATATAACCCCACGTGTGTGTAAAGAACATCCCTACACTCAGAGAATTCAATTCAAGCTATCATACTCTTGTCTATTTACCTTAGTACTTTTTACTTTGATGAATACTTAGAATTGCTTACACATTTTCATGCGACCGTTAATACTTCTTGAGGTACTAACCGACCGATTACTCATGTGCTTGCAGATTTGGTGATAATATTTTCCTTGTCTTGCACCACCTAAGGCTAAGCAGTGACTCCCAGACCAGTTGGCCTTAGGGCACTAGGTGAAGAGGCACCCTCGCTATATTTTTTTATTGCTACCTTGGCGATACAAAACCAGTGTTCATTTTTTCTTTTCACCATTTTATATTTTCTTCATCATTTCCTTCATACTTTGGCTTTTAGAAAAGAGTATTTCAAGGTGTCCTCTACTATCCCGAGTTTCAAGACGTGTGTATGTGCATATAGTAGGGTATCAACATTCAAATGTTTGGCTTCCAGAATAGAAACTATTTTTCAGACTTATTTTTATCCTCAGATTATTGACTTCCTTCATCTTACTAACCCTTGGGACAACAGCTCATAACTACTTATTACTAGTTCGTATAAGAAAACTTCTAATTTTCTTAGTTTTCTTAAACTATTCCTATCTTTTGGATGTAATGTTTCACTTTCTATTCTTTTGTTAAAAATAAAAAAAAATTATTTTATTTTAAATGCCCGGTGTCAAAGATAATTTAGTGAATACAAACCTCTCACCCAAACCTGTTTTCAGCAGTGTCCTCACTGATGTAGCCTTTTGAGAACATGGACCTGTATACTAAGGGAGAGATACAAGGGGTAAAATAATAGTTAAATGATAAATTCCCCCAAACTTATTCTTTGACACGCACAGATATTCAATCAAATCATTTTTCACTCACCTCCATTCTTAAAATGTGAAAAAGTTATCAAAAATATGGAGGTGAGGCGGAGGAAATTTAGTTTTGATAAAGCGGCTCCTGTAAAAACAGGAGCTCCTCCGCGGGGTCAGCAGAAAAATACGGTTTTAATCTATGCCCATTTACTTTAAAAATCGAACCGTTGTTTAAATTTTCGACTTCAACTGCCCCGTGCGGGTATACATTCCGCACCACAAAAGGTCCTTTCCAGCGAGATTTAAGCTTACCCGGATGAAGATGGAGACGTGAATCATAAAGAAGGACTTGTTGCCCCGATGTGAAGGTTTTTCTAGAAAGATTTTTATCGTGGAACAATTTAGTCCTGTTCTTTACTATCACCGCATTATCGTAAGCTTCATCGCGGAGTTCGTTTAGCTCATTCAATTGCAGCTTCCGATAGCTGCCTGCATGATCAAGATCAAAATTAAGCTCTTTAATAGCCCACATTGCCTTATGTTCAATCTCAACAGGGAGGTGGCATGCCTTCCCAAACACAAGGCGGTATAGAGACATACCGAGATCGGTCTTATAAGCGGTGCGGAATGCCCAAAGAGCATCCGTCAATTTGGTTGACCAATCTTTACGGTTTTTCGAAACCGTCTTCTCCAAAATCTGTTTGATCTGCCTATTTGAGATCTCAGCCTGCCCGCTTGTTTGGGGATGATAGGGCGTAGAAAGCTTGTGAGTGATTGAATATTTCCGCATCAAGGCCTCAAAAGACCTATTGCAGAAATGTGTCCCGTTGTCGCTAATGATAGCGCGAGGGTGTCCGAATCGCGAGAAGATGTTTTCTTTAAGGAACTTAATGACAACTTTATTGTCATTGGTGCGACACGGTACAGCTTCCACCCACTTCGAGACATAATCAACCGCTAACAAGATATATAAATTCCCAAAGGAGTTGGGAAAAGGGCCCATAAAATCAATACCCCAAACATCAAATATTTCCACAACCAATATAGGTTGGAGCGGCATCTCGTTCCTTCGTGAAATCCGACCCAAATGCTGACATCGCGGACAAGTTTTGCAATGTTCAAATGCATCTTTAAATAATGTTGGCCAATAAAAGCCACATTGCAAAACCTTCTCCGCCGTTTTTCGAGGTCCAAAGTGACCGCCGCATGCCTGATCATGACAAAATGATAACACGCTCTTGAATTCATCGTTAGGGACACACCTGCGAATGATTTGATCGGAACAATACTTGAATAGATATGGTTCATCCCAGTAAAAATATTTTACTTGGGATAAAAACCGAAGTTTGTCTTGTTTCGACCAATCGCTAGGTATAAGTCCCGTCGCAAGATAGTTCACGATATCCATGAACCAAGGTTCGTAGGATACATTCAAGAGCTGTTCGTCGGGAAATGAGTCATTTATCGGCACGGTCACAGTTGGCGAAGAAGTGATGCGTGAAAGATGGTCTGCTACTACGTTTTCACATCCACTCTTGTCTTTGATAACAAGATCAAATTCTTGTAACAATAGGATCCAACGTATTAGCCTGGCCTTTGCATCCTTCTTCGTTAAAAGATGTCGTAGGGCGGAGTGATCTGTGTAAACCACAATAGGCGAGCCAATCAAGTAGGGCCTGAACTTCTCTAATGCAAATACAACTGCCAAGAGTTCTTTCTCGGTAGTTGTGTAATTTATTTGTGCATCATTCAAGGTCCTACTTGCATAGTAAATTACATGTGGCATCTTATCAATATGCTGTCCCAAGACAGCACCAATAGCAAAATCTGATGCGTCACACATAAGCTCGAACGGGTGGTTCCAATCCGGAGATGATAGAACGGGGGCTGTAGTGAGTGATTCTTTAAGTGATTCAAAAGCAGCCTCACAATCCGAATTGAAGTGAAAAGTAGTGTCCTTGGCCAATAGAAGGGTTAAGGGTCTAGCAATTTTGCTAAAGTCCTTAATAAATCTCCTATAAAATCCTGCATGACCAAGGAAGGATCGTATATCTTTGACGCAATTGGGACGAGGGAGGTTTTGAATGACATCTATTTTAGCTCTGTCGACCTCAATGCCTTTATGTGAAATTATATGTCCAAGTACAATACCTTCTTGAACCATAAAATGGCATTTTTCCCAATTCAAAGTCAAGTTCTTATCCTTACAGCGGGTAAGAACAGCGTCAAGATTACGAAGGCAGTCCTCAAAGGAGTCCCCAAAAATGAAGAAATCGTCCATAAAAATTTCTAGAAAATTTTCCACCATATCTGAAAATATCCCCATCATGCACCGCTGAAATGTAGCTGGAGCGTTGCATAACCCAAAGGGCATGCATTTATAAGCAAAAGTTCCGAAAGGACAAGTAAAAGTGATTTTATCTTGATCCTTTTCGGCGATGGGGACCTGGTTGTAACCAGAGTATCCGTCCAAGAAACAGTAGTATTCGTGTCCCGCTAATCGTTCTAACATCTGGTCAATGAAAGGGAGAGGGAAGTGATCTTTCCTCGTCGCGGCATTGAGTTTCCTGTAATCGATACATACGCGCCACCCAGTTTGGGTGCGTGTTTGGATTAACTCATTAGCCTCGTTAGTGATGACCGTGATGCCAGACTTTTTAGGGACCACATGAATTGGACTTACCCATTGACTATCAGATATGGGGTAAATTATTCCACTATCAAGACACTTGACGATTTCTTTCTTTACCGCCTCCTTCATAACGGGATTTAACCGTCTTTGTGGGTCTCGGGTTGGTTTGGCTTCATCCATCAGATGTATGTGATGTTCAACAATTAAGGGACTAATCCCTTTGAGGTCGGCCATTGTCCAACCAAATGCTTCCCGATTCTATCTCAACACTGCTAAAAGTGCATTCTCTCTAAGGCTAGAGAAGCGGAAATAATCACTGGCAAAGTCTCATTCTCTCCTAAATATGCATATTTATGATGAGAAGGTAGCGGTTTGAGATCAAGAATTGGCGGAGAGACAATAGAAGGAGGGGTAACGGAATGATATTCGGACTCCTTAAGAGGTTCAAAACTTGCATAAGATATTGACTCGGAAAGTGCTGCTGACTTTTGCAACGAGTCAACGGGTTCAATCTCAAGGTCGGACTCATTGAACATATCCTCACTGTGAAGTGGTGCAAGATCAAACGATGTCTCATTAGTGTTGTCGAGAACATCAAAGCAAAGTTCCTCATCCATGCAGCTTTCGGGAGCTATCTCGTGGATGGAACAAACATCCAGCAAATGAGCAGAAGGTTCTGATGGCTGACTTCCTAGCTTGTAAATATTAAGCTCAATTGTCATTTTCCCGAAGGATAAGTTCATAGAACCGTTACGACAATTAATCACAGCGTTAGAAGTTGCTAGGAAGGGTCGACCAAGTATCACCGGGATTTGATTGCGTGGGTTTGCCACAGGTTGTGTATTTAAAACAATAAAGTCCACGGGAAATATGAATTCCCCGAATTTAATTAACACATCCTCTAGTTCGCCCCGAGGTTTGGTGATAGATCGATCAGCCATTTGGAGAGTACAATGGGCGGGTTTTAACTCTACAATTCCTAACTGCTCGTATACTGAATAAGGAAGCAAGTTGACGCTAGCGCCTAGATCGAGTAAAGCACGATTTATATTTTTACCCCCAATAGAAATAGAGATTGTAGGACAACCGGGGTCCTTATGTTTCTTTGGTATTTGTTGGGTAAAAGCTGTGCTAACATTACTCGTCATGAAAACCTTTTTAGGCACTTGAGTTTTTCTCTTCCTAGTGCACAAGTCTTTAAGGATTCTTGCATAAGATGGGACTTGTTGAATAGCATCTAGGAGAGGAATATTCACGCTAACTTGCTTAAACATTTCCACAATCTTCTCCATTTGCGGGTTAGGTCGGTTGGCCCTTAATCGGTTTGGAAATGGAGCACGATCAATAAGTTTTGGGTCCAACGTTTGTGGAGAAGACTGTGGCGACGGATTCGATCCCAAAATTGGAGTGGGCATCGAATTAGATAGATTTGGCAAAATGTTTGAGCCTTGTGGAAAGCGGAGAATAGGCTAGGATGAAGGTGGGAGACTAGACGAGTTAGGGGAAGAAGAAGAAGAAGGGGTATCAAATGTGTCACTATCATCAACTTGCTCACCCACTTGGTTATTCAGCACTCTCCCCGATCTCAACGTAGTAATGGCATTCACATTATGACTTTGTGAATGGCCAGGATTCGGTAGGGGTTGAGATGGGAGTTTCCCTTTCTCTCTCGCACTCATTGCGGCGTTTAACTGTGCGATTTGGCTTTCTATTGATTTAATACTCTCACCATGGGAGGAGGAGTTTTTCGTTAGGGTATCAATAGAAGACCTTATCTCAGCCGAATTTTGCATGGATTGTTTCATGAACATATCCAAAGTTTGTGCAAGCGAATTGTCAGTACCGACCATTTGTGGTGTAGGAATGTTGGCCGGATTTTGGAAATTTTGTGACTGAAAGGGGGGCTGATTCTGTGGTTGTGGTTGCTGTGGAGGAGGTCTTTGATAATTACTTTGTTGGTTTTGATTCCAAGCAAAGTTAGGATGATTCCTCCATCCTTGATTATATGTGGAAGAATAAGGATCATTTCTAGGTCGCTGCTGAAAAGCAGCATTAGCTTGAAACGATGCATTCATAGGACATTCTTCCGTTAAGTGTGAAGGATCCGAACAGCAACCACAGACAGTCATAGGAAGCGTAACCTGATTTAGGGAGACTGATGAGAATCTGCTCTCAATAGCGTCGAGTTTCTTCTGCATCGCTGCCATTTCGGCTTTTACTGCGATGGAAACATCGAGCTGGTGAATACCTCCCTTAGTTGAAGATGGTCTTACGCTTTCCCACTGCAACGTGTGTTCAGCGAGATCTTCCAGATATTTCCATGCTTCACCGTCATCTTTAGGCATGAAATTGCATTGACACATTGTTTCAAGCATCTGCTTTGTCGCTGGATTAATGCCCTCATATATAATCCGACATAAATCCCATCTTTGTATCCCGTGATGGGGGCATTGGACAAGCAGATTTTTGAAACGTTCAAAGCACTTCCAAAATGGTTCATTGGGAAGCTGGGTGAACTGGTTAATCTCACTCCTAACATGTGCAGTCTTATGATTTGGGTAAAACTTCTTAAGAAATGCTACGACGAATTCATCCCAATTAGCGATAGAGTGTGCGGCAGTATTATAAAGCCATTTTTCTGCCAAGTCGCACAGTGTGAATGGGAGAAGACGTAAGCGCATAGCATCTAAAGTCAATTGTGAAGTACCCATCATTGCGCATACGTTTTCGAATTTGGTGATGAAAACGTACGCGTCTTCCGACTCAAGTCCGTGAAATTTGGGCAGCAGATTGATGTAGTAGGGTTTGATTTCGAAATTATCCCCGTTAGGTGGTGGAAGAGATAAACAAGTAGGAAGGGGACCACGAATAGGATAGCATCTCTCTTGGAGAGAGATGCGCGGTGGATTCTGCGCACCTGCGGGCGGTGGCAGCGTGGTGTTATACTCTGATGGAGTGCCGTCCATCTCGGTTGATGTGGTGTGTGGTGGGGGAAAAGAAGATGAAGAAGTACCGACTTCGGCGTCGATAACAGGAACGCGGACAAGACGGGCACTAGGATCCCGTGTCCAGCCGAGCATGCACTAAGCGGGTTTAGTGCAAGTGGCAGCGTGTGTGTGATTTAAAATTGGCTTGTTTTGAAAAAGTGGGACTCAAGACAAATCTCCCTAAAATGCACAAGCAACCCTAGAACTAAGGTTACCTAGGTCAGTCTCTAGACAGCTCCTAACTAAGGCTAGAAATAGGACCTCAAACCGCCTCTTCACGGACAAGTACGGCCAGGTAAGTGGGAAGGAACCACCACTACAGTGGGCCTAATTAAAAACCACTAGCCTAGACACCGCAATGTCAGTTAGGATAAACGGCCGATGCCTATACTAGTCTTTTTCCTATTGAGCTCGACAGTCCTTAGAGTCTGGTCTAGATATTTTTTTAAATTAATGAAGGGTTGTTCTATATGCTCGGTTTGTGATTTGTGGGGCTTAGGAAGGGTGATGAAATCCCCACCTAATCTTGATTTGGTCTTTGCCCCTTAAAATCCGTATTAAATATGCAAAACAAAACCAAACACAAAACTTTTTGCAAAAAGATTTTTGAGCGGCGCAATTTTGCAAAGAATCCTGCAGAAGATAGATTTTATTGGATTTGAGAGGAGAGAGGAGGAGTTGAAAGAAAATACCAGAGAAGATTGAAGCCCTAATTCCCCTAAGCAGCCGCGTTTCCGCCGCAGGAATGGTACTTTTGCCGCGGTTCCGCCGCAAGATGGAAGGAACAATTGCTGAAAATTTTTCTTAAGCCCTCTGTGCTCCTCTAGATCTCGATGAATGCCTCTGTCTTCTGTTTTCCTCAATTCTGTAACTCCAGATCTCCTTGCAAAATTCACGCACAAATCGTTAAATATGCAATTTGCAGTTTTGTTTTAATAATGATATAGCTCGTCTAAGAATTCAACACAAATAGTAAAAATAAAAAATTACGCACGTATCCCCGGCAACGGCGCCATTTGATTGGTTCGAAAGATTGTTTGTTTGTAGTTAACCGCAATCAGAACGGTGTCGCGCGTAGCTAGACCGAGGTGAGTACGGGTCGTCCTCTGGGAAACGTGGAACCTTTTATTTTTACTTTAGATGTGTTGAGAAAGAGAGGAGGAATAAAGAATTTTGTGAAAAGTTTCTAGATCTACTTTAAACAAGAATGTTAAATATAGATCTAGATTATTTTAGAGATTTAAATAATATAATAATAGGGCTTGTAGGGTTCGTTAGGATTTTGTAGTTATGGAAGATTAGTTAAAAGTTACCATTTTTATCCATTAATAGATTTAGAACTAGAACGACGGTGATGCGTGTAGATTAGGGTTTCTAGAGGGAAAAGGAATCCCACTCGTAACCCTTATCTCGACACGGAACTCCGTTCATATTTAGCCTTTACCAAAACAATCATTAATCTAATCTCTAATCGCGGTCAGAACTAGCAAGGAATTGCTAGCGCGCCCGATTAGGATGTTAATGATTATTTTGATAAAGTTCCTAAACTTTATAGGACTTAAAAAGGGTTTAATTATTTTCATCCCCCATTAACCTACCCTAATCCTACGAACCCTAACAAGCGGAGAATTACTCGCGCATGTTGGGAGAAGAAGATGAAAAGAAAGAGAGGGAGAACATAATGTAAAAACAAACAATTAAATAAAAAAAACTACCTTTATTAATCAACTCCTTCAAACTACACTTTTAATCCATAGAAAATGATTACAAAACTTGATTTGCTTCTCGATCTTTCCTAGGGAGGTAGTCGAACAGTCGATGATCAGCCTGGATGCGTGAGCGTCGGGAGCTTCGTGATCTCTTCGGCTTGATAGCTTTTCCAAGAGGCTCTCGGTGCCTTTTTATAGTGCAAACCCAGAATCTTATTGTTGAGAAGTTGGTAAAATTCAGCAGTTGTAAATCTCCCAAAATATTGCCTTCCAACCTCCTCAAACTGCGGCGGATCCGCGGCCCAAGGGTGTGTTTGGCCGCGGATCCGCGCTCATGGGTCGAGATCAATTGATGAATTTTCTTGGTCTTTCATCTGGTGACATTTGGCAATCATAGGAATCTTCAGAATCTTGAAAATATTTTCTCGGTTGCTTCCAGACCTGGTCTCCAAGTTTGCTTCTTAATTTGGCAAGTTTTCTTCAACAAATTGATTTGTTTGTTAAATCCTTCATAACAACTTGGAAATATTCTGCACAACAACTCAAATAAGATTTTAGTAGACTTTGTTCTACTAGGATTAGACCAATAATATCATTTGCATACATTTTCCTACCAAATGATAATTAAATATATTAACACATGGAAAATAATGTTTTTATACATAAACCCTCATATGTATAATATATTATAATAAAGTCCTTTTTTAATATAAAAATGGTAGGAAAAATGTACTACAAATGTGCAGTTTTATCGACTGAACAAACCCTACCAGATCGGCGGAGAGGATGAGGTTCGTCGGGGACAATTGAATCCTTTGGTTCTGTCAAATCATCAGCTGTAGTTTGTATAGCTGGAAATCTTTCCAGTTCTACAGAACTGACCTTGCCTCGATCTTGTCCGGATTTTGCTTTCGACATAGGCCGGAAAACCCCAAATCTTAACTTGCTTAAGAGATGGGTTCTTCCCATACCATATCTTATATGGAGTGGTAGGCACTGATTTGATTGGAATCCAATTCAATTGGTATGCAGCTTCTCAAGTGCACAACCCCCAAAAGGAAATAGGTAACTCAGTAATACTCATCATAGAGCACACCATATCCAATATGGTGCGATTGCTCCGCCCCGATACACCAACGTGCTGTGGTGTATACGGAGGAGTAATGCTGAGAGAGAATCTCATTCTCCTTTAGAATAGCCCGAGAATTCCATGCACAAGTATTCTCCTCCCTGATCTTATCATAGAACATAATACTTCTACCCGGTTTTGGTTCTCTACTTCTAACTTATATTCATTGAATTTCTCAAAAGCTTCAGACATGTGTTTCAACAGGAACATGTGTCCGAATCTTGAGAGATCATCAGTGAATGTAAGAAAGTATAAAGGACCAGTCCTGGCATATGTAGACTGGGGACCTTCATACATCACTATGTATCAGTCCCAAAAGTTTACTAACTCTTTCTCTGTTTCTAATAAACGGAGCTGTGGTCATCTTATCTCTGTGACATGATCGACAAGTTTCACAAGATGTAAATTTAAACTGATTTAAATATGCATCTTATATGTAACTTAAGCTAGTCGGGTCACATTGATATGACCTAGTCTACAATACCTCAAGAAGGAATCGTTCATTTCTAAACTCTTCCTCTTGTGTGTGTTCTGTATGTTAAGAACCGTGGTCTGATTTAGAATGTATATGCTTTTGGATAACGTGCCTGAACCGATCAACTCTTGATATAGGAAATGTCCAAAACATTATCCAACAATACAAAATTATATCCTTCTTTAGTAAATAAAGAGAATGATATGATGTTGTATATCAGGTTCGGTATCTCATAACATTCGTTCAGAATCAGTGTATTCTGGTAACACAGGGTGATAACTGGCAACACTTTGGCTGCAACAATTGCACTGTTTCCAACTCTTGAAATTTATCACCCGTTCTCAGTTCTCTACCTTTCTGTAGCCCTATGTAACAGATTTCATATCAGGGATCCCGATCCGGTATCAAATACCCAGGACGCAGAGGATACTAAGAGACAGTTCTTTGTCATGAACGCACCCGAAGGAGATGCATCTCATGCACTTTCTTCGTTTGGGTGGCATGGGAATCCTGGTATTCCCCTATTTCCTGCTCTGTCTTATAACAATTATAAGTTGGAGCGGGACCAACGTTCCCCGACTCAGTATAACAAGCGGTTCGGTCAATACATCCATATTATTATCTTGATTAAGGCGTGACATGGTCGCTACCTGGAGAGAGAGAGAGAGAAGAAAACACTCTGCGTGCGCTCTTGCAAGATTAGATTGGTTATATATTTTATCTAATCAGGATAGCTCCCACTGTTTTTATCAAATCTTCCTTCAAACCTTAAAAGGAAAGACTAGCCGGGATTAATTACACTCTACAAGTTCGCCAATCTTTCAGCCAGGCCAGTGCCGGTACTTTGAGGGAGGTTCCCCGTGCTTTCGCACAGACCTAATTAAAATAAACCTAGTTTTCCCAAGGGCGTAACCCCATTGACACCTTTCTAGACACCTACTTGATCGGCTAATTGTAAAGTGCAAAACTCTCCCAGGAGTAACAATTACTCGCAGTGGGTAACAGGATCCAACTATCATATAGAAGGTATGCAATCTCATTGCAAATTTCAACACTTGAAACTCTCGATAAAGGTTTTTACCCCTAGTACCTATGACCTTGGCTATGGTCAACAAATCATAAGCACTAGTCAAGTTCTACCCGTCATTTCGTGATTAATTAGACCCACCCACATGACCCTTGGCTAAGGTCAACAAAGTCATATGACTGCCCTAACTAATCGCATCATATGCGGTGTAGGAAGACATCACTTAGCTACCGTACACTGTACCTTGACTATGGTCAACAAACACAGCACGAATACTAAGTACTCTACTTCCTAAAATGACGGAGGGTTGCGGATGGTTTTTTGAGAAACCCTTCAACGCTTTGAACTTGATCTCATCACGGAATCAAATGGTTTTAAAAATGGAGTGCTTTTGAGGCTTTTACAAGTTTCGCTAAAGAGGTCACTCCCGGTGAAGGGATCTCAGCTCTTTCCTCGTCGAATGAGGTGCAGGATATTCACAATACCACTATGCAAAGCAAGAACTAGAAAAGCAGTCAAAAGACAAACCGAGGATTGTAGTATCTGCTAGTTATTGCTAAAGAGGTCACTCTCGGTGAAGGGATCTCGGCTCTTTCCTCATCGAATAAGGTGCTGGATGTTCTACAAGGAACACTGCTATGCAAAGCAACAACTAGAGCTACCTAATTTTTGAAATCCGATTCCACAACATCTTTTAGCTTCATTTTCTTTCATTAATCTCATTAATGAATGTCTCATCATTTAATTCCACCTAAACACTTTAGATAAATATAACGTACACTTATGCCATCCGCATTCGCCTCGACGTCCCGTCTGCACCGTTAGGTTAGGTAACTAACGGCAGAGCGGGGCAGGGTTAGTGCGGGTGTAAAACATAAGCAACGTCTATATAATATATCATATATATACTATATACAATATGTATCTAAACATATTACATGATCACATCACAGATAACGCAGCAGAAAATATCATATGAAATATTGGATATACTAGGACGTCCGTGTTTTATTTTGAGCCTATATAAAACACGGATTCCACGGTCGTGATGAATAACCAATCCCACACCCTAAGACCCCTACGAGAGTGGCAAGCAACCCTACCAATTCTGGAGTTAGGAGACCCGGACTTGACTCCTCGAGATGGTCTCCCACTGGACCCCAGAACCCGGTTACTTGTGCTCCCCTCCTTGGGTCTATCCTAATGCGGAAAAGTAAATAATATACAATGGTGACATCATCCTCAACCCGGAAGTACCCCAATAAAAGAATATCACATACAATGAATTTTACATGAATGAATATGAAAAACTCTCATCTCACACATAAAAAACCCCCGGCTATTCAAACACGACGATCCAATATAACATATCCAGCAACACATAACATCACATGTCATCAACGTAAACAAGTATGCATACACCGATTGTCGTCAATGTATAGCAACGAAAACCGGTGATATAACTACATACTACACTTACGGTCACAGAAAAGAAAGTGTAAAACTACAACAGTTGGAATCTGCAACCTCCTTAGACATCGCATGCCTAACAATTATAAACCCCGTATTTTAGTCTCATTATCGAAAACACTTTTCAATATCAAGTCGGGAAATTCAACAAGATTCCCGACATCCTGTACGAATGCTCGTCGCAAACTTTAGTAGACGGCCGCACCCCCGATACCGTCGACGAAGTGCACTAAGGCGGAACACTGCTGCCGTGAGCACCCAAACGGATGCTTTTGGCGACGGGGTTCTCCTCCAGTCACTTGGTCGGGGCTATGGGGCGGCTATCTATTAAGTTTACCCGGCGAGTATCCGCGTACGCAACGTGATTGCGACGGACTTTTGATCATATCAAAATCCCGTGGCAACCGATCAAGTGAGACTAAACTGCTAGATTTATAACAATCAAATTAGTTATCTCATAACTACTTGTGGATTCCAAATATTGTATCACAATCCAGATAAATAGACAATGTTAAACTTTCCGATCGAATAATCAAACACCCAAGTTTTCCCAAATAGCTCAACACTTGAGGAGAGTTTAAAAACATCCATTTCATGCCACCGTACCAACGGTCCAGCCGTAGAAGGGTCAAGCCAACGCCTCACATGTGGCACGCTGTACTGCCCCAAACCCTAAGGTTCAAAAGGTAGTTCAAAACGGTCACATAATCGAGTTAAGGTTTGTTGTCTTCTAGAGGGTCCATCGCGTTACTTGCACGACTTAGAACATTCTTAAACTACGGAAAAATCCAACAATTGGAAATTTTCCGGCAGGGGAAAAAGTGAGATATTGATATCCGGTCGAACTTTTTAACACGTTCTAAATTACCCGGAAAAACACATAGACGAGGTTAAACTTTCCGATCGAATCATCGAGTCCCCAATACAACCCAGAAAAATCAACTCTTGAGTATAAATTAAAAATTCCCAGAAAACACAGGAATTACATATGGACATTACTGTGCAAACAGTGACCAATGAAGCTACAGTATGGCCGCGGAACCGTCGCGCCCGCCACGGTGCGGCCGCGGTTCCGCGGCGCCTTGATGGAGTTAGGGTCACGTGCTGCACAGTAACTCCTAGAAAACCCTGCTGATTTTTTTGAGTATTTTTAAATTGGAAAAATCCACAGTTTTAAAAAATGTACAAAGAAGGGTATTGATTAGAGTTTCGGGGTTCGATCGGGTTTCTAACTTCGTCTACACTTTGCCTAAAGCTCTACCCAGGCTCTGATACCACTGTAGGGTTCCTAGGCACACTAACAAGGTTCTACAAGGTATCTACCATGCCAAAATCAAAAATTTATGTGCCGAACAACCCTATGCAAGATCGTATACTAGAGATTAGGCGAAACTAAAAGCAAGTAAACTACTTTACTACTAAGTGAAAGGGATTACAACCTTTGTAGATCCAGTCCTTCACTTCTAAAGCTCCGTGTTGACGTCCCTTCGCTGCGATCATCACGATCCCGGACTCTAGTGATCGTTTCCTCGGAGAAATGAGTGGGCTAGGTCGTTGACTTCGAGGCCGAAGATGATCTACGTCGAGGAGACCCAAACTCAAGCTCCATATTCACTAGGTCAAGAACTTTGTGAAGAGAACACCCTAAACTAAATGGCAAGTAGTAGAGGATGATGAAATAGGAAGTGGGTTCACTTTGGATTTGGGTTTCTCACTCTTTTTCTTCACTTGAAAATTTTTCTAGCAAGCTTTTCTTGAAATGAAGAAGAAGAAGAAGAAGAAGAAAAGATATGAATAATGAATTAATCAAAAAGAATAATCAAGTGAAGTCTATCATAATGCAACCATGGGTGAGTTAACCTTTGTAGAGACTAAACCATAGTTATAGGTAATGGTTAGGTTAATGAAAATCTTATGCAAAACAAAATTGGTGGACTTTGTCAAAGATGCTTGAAAGCTTCATGAAGCTTCAAGCAAAGACAAAGAAATACACCATTTTGTTTTACCAAAATAATTAAAAACCTAAACCATTAACTTAAATATGGTGTAAGTCATACACACACCCAAGTTTGCATGTATCATCAATCATGATGCAAACTAGTGCACAAACATATATCACATATACAACTTGTGCACATCAAATGAGAAAATCAATCTTAAGTGAAAAAATACTAGTTAATGTAAAGTAATATATCAAATATATAATTATACATTAAATCATTAAATCAATACTTGATTTAATGATCCGATCATATCGCATATAACCGACTAATATCAAGTGTATCAATATATCGAATCAACACTTGATTCGGTAACCCGGCTATATCTCATGTAACCGTCCGATGATACAAATCGCGAGAATAGAATACAGTATCACATACTGCTACTATTCTCGGTCCCGCACATATCTCATATGCGCTCCTATTTCATTTCGCTTGAGCCAGGAAACCTCTGTGTAGGACTCTAAAGACTCGTCAATACGCCGGCAGTAGGCGGTGATCACATCAATCACCCACAAGCCGCAAACGGTCTTCTAAACGTAACGGCCACCCGGGTATTGAGCGATCATAAGATCAACGAGCAAGCCTGCTCACACTCCTGTGAATCCAATCAGTAACACTTACTGCACAGTCCGGTCTGTTCGTCTGATATGTCGCATATCTCGCCTAGGGGTGGTAAACGTCAGACCCCAGCAGCTTGATAAGTCATGCCGATGTAAGGTCCATAACAAGCATGAAACTACTGATAACTCTTACCAGTAAATCACCGCAACCCTGGCCAGGGATTTCCAGTTATGGCCAGTCGAGCATAGCGCAACATCAACCCCCAATACTGGGAGAGACGAATCCCCTCCTATCGCCCATTGCCTCCATGTGAATCGGGACTGTACCCAAAAACCACATGTTTGCACGACTCAGTAGAGCCGTGGTAGGGTGGAAATCAAAGCACAGTGGGAGACACATAAGACTCTATGACGATCTCGGGTCAACAGACTAAGTTGTACCAGTGTCACCAGAGAACTGCCATCTGACGTGAAGTATAATACCATCTGGGAGTTCTCGACGTGTCCGTTCAGTGTACCCAGTCATCACTGAGCACCTGCATACCATCTCTGATGTCAAACACTAATGGATATGGGATCAACCATCGCCCATCACATGGGTCGAGAAGATATACGCTAGTCTACTCTGGAATATCGATGCCCCGTCTCGATATTCCTACGACTAGGAACATTGAAGGATGTACTCATGGATTACGCAGGCCCCACTAGTATGATCTACATCATAGTCCTGCAAGTCGAGTACACATCCTGAGGGTTTTATCAACATGTAACAGAGAGACAGAAAGTATACATGTTAAGATAAAGAGCAACCAGATAGCGTACTATCATGTCGAGCAACAAAGTCCTACCTATATATGTCCCAGCATCCACTACAATATACATTTTATGTACAGTAATGGCCTCTAGGGCATACATATAACTAACACAGCTTTTGTAAAAAAGCAGCATACGGACAAGCTCGAGGCACGCTCAGTACTGTGTAAGTTTGTGGGATACCCAAAGAACTCCAGGGGTATCTTTTCTATTGCGCAGAGGAACAAAAGGTTTTTGTTTCTCGTCATTCCCACTTCTTGGAAACTTAATTTTTAGAAAAAGAGATAAGTGGGACTGCAATAGAGCTAGTAGAAATTCCAGAACCACAAGCTATTACTGAAAGTATGGTAGAACCAGAAGTTTTAAAAGAACCGGACATCCCCGCGCCACTCCGCAGGACTAGCAGGCAGTCTCATCAGCCCGAGAGATACTACGGTTTTCTCATAGATGGGGATTGAGAGGATTGCATCATCGACGATGCTGAGCCAACTAGTTTCCAGCAAGCCATTCAGAACAGAGACTCGGTAAAATGGTTGGATGCAATGCGGACCGAAATGGAGTCCATGTATACCAACAAAGTATGGACTTTGGACATTGCTCCTGATGGGGTAAAACCCGTAGGCTGCAAATGGATCTTCAGAAAGAAGATTGGTGTAGATGGACATGTTGAAACCTAGAAGGCTAGACTTGTTGCGAAAGGATTTCATTAAAGACCTGGTGTGGACTATGATGAAACCTTTTCTCTAGTGGCCATGCTCAAATCCATTCGGATTCTTCTTGCCATTGCTGCCTTCCACGATTATGAGATTTGGCAGATGGACGTAAAGACCGCTTTTCTAAATGGAAATTTGGAAGATTGCGTCTATATGGATCATCTAGAGGGTTTCATTCAGAGTGGGAGCAGCGGGAAAGTGTGCAAGATTCTTAAGTCCATTTATGGACTAAAGCAAGCAACGCGGAGTTGGAACATCCGATATGATGAGACGGTCAAAGAATTCGACTTTATCAAAAATCTAGATGAACCATGCATTTATAGTAAGATTGTAGCAAGAACTGTGGTATTCCTCGTCTTGTATGTGGATGAGATTCTGCTGATAGGAAATGACATTCCTATACTACAATCAGTCAAAGGAATCTTGTCATAAAGGTTCTCCATAAAAGACCTGGGTGATGCCTCCTACATTTTAGGGACCCAGATCTATCGTGATAGATTTAAGAGGACATTGGGACTTTCACAGTCCAGGTACATCGACACCATACTGAAAATATTCAGTATGGAAGATTCTAAGCGCGGTAATCTACCGGCTTATCACAGAATCATCCTCTCCAAAGAGATGTCTCTAAAGACTGATTTGGAAAGGGATCGCATGTCGATTATACCCTACGCTTCTGTGGTAGTCTCTATAATGTAGGCGATGTTGTGTACCAGACCAGATGTTGCTTACGGACTAAGCATGGTAAGCCGGTATTAGTTAAACCCTGGGAAGAAGCATTAGATAGCAGTAAAGAACATTCTTAAGTACCTGAGAAGGACTAAGGAGATGTTCTTGGTGTATGGTGGAAAAGACCTCCAGATCGAGGCCTTTGCTGACTCCAGCTTCCAGAGTGACAAGGATGACTCTAAGTCCATGTCGGGTTATGTATTTACCCTCAATAGAGGGGCGATCTGTTGGAAGAGCTCCAAGCAGGACACCGTTGCTGACTCGATGATGGAAGCAGAGTATATAACTGCTTGTGACGCCACAAAAGAAGCAGTCTGGATGATAAAGTTCTTAACAGAACTACAGGTGGTAACATCCATTGTTGATCCAATACCGCTATATTGTGACAACAATGGGGCTATAACTTTAGCAAAGGAACCTAGGTCCCATCAGAAATCCAAACATATCTTGAGGCGGTAATACCTGACCAGGGAGATCGTGGATCGCTGGGAGATCGAGTTGTAGAGAGTTGACATAGAGAACAACATTGCAGATCCACTCATAAAGTCCATCCCTCATACGCAGTTCGAGAGGCAATTCGATATGATAGGTCTGCGATACGCCAATACATGGCCTTAGCGCAAGTGAGAGATTGTAAGTGATATATGCCCTAGAGGCCATTATTGTATAGTACTAGTTTGTATATTACATTTTGGAAGCTTGGGATATACATGGATATTGTAACAGTCTTACTCAATATAGTAGTATGCTACTTGGTTTGTTTCTACCTAATATGTGTATTTGTTTCTTTTTAACATATCGCTAATATATATTGGTAGAGCCCTTTGGATCTTTGCTTGACTACCAGTGTTGGGATGGCAGTCACACTAGTGGAGGCCGGGTAGTCTATAAGCACATCCTTATACAGGTCCCTAGTCATAGGATTATCGAGACAGGGCATCGATACTCCAGAGTAGACTAGTATATACACTTCTCTTCCCAGTAGGGGAGATGGTCTGTCCGACAGCCATTAATACGTCGTACTGGAGATAGTATGCAGGTGCTCATTGGGTTAGGAGTACACTGGACAGGACTCGTGGGGAACTGCTGGTTGGTACTATGCCTATCGTCAGGTAGCAGTTCCCAGGTGACATAGTACAGCATAATCCGTTGACTTAATACTGCTACTTCACCTCGAGTGTCTTCCCACTGTTCTTAAATTACTACCCTACCATGGCTCTAATGAGTGGTGCAAATAGGTAGTAGTTGGGTGCAGTCCTGAAGAACTTAGAGGCAGGGGCGGTTAGATAGGATTCGTCTCTCCCGGTATTGGGGGTTGACATCGCGCTGTCTTCGGAAAGCCATTACACAAAATCCCTGGCTAGGGCAAGCGAGATTTACTGGTAGGTACTCCAGTAGTTTCTCAGGGAGTTTTGGGCTCTACTCCGGCATGACTTATTACACTATTAGGGGTCTGACGGCTACCTCCCCTAGGCTCGATATGCTATACTCTTAGACGAACAGACCGGACTATATGGAGATTTTCATAGATAGGCTCAGTGGGAGTTCGGATGAGTTTGCTCATCGGCCTTCTTATAGACAGATACCTGGTTAGCCGTTATGTGCAGCTAGTACCGCTGATGGATTTATGGTTAAACCCACTGCCAGTGTACTGTCGAGTCTTTAGAGTCCCACACAGAGGGTTTCCCTGCTTCGGGCGAAACGATGTAGAAGCCGTATGGTTTTACTGCAGGACTTTGATCACATACTTGTACTTGTGCACGGTTGATGCTTGGGCGGATAATACTAGTGGGCATTGGTTTAAGCCGGATCCTAGTATTATATTCTTGGATTATTTTCATCTCATTGTATTCGTATTTTTCGGAATACGGATACAAGTACGTATATACGGTGAGGGGTATTCTTGTAATTTGTGCAAGAATTCTTCTAGAAGAGGACACCTCATTTCTTATATAACCATTTATATTAAATGGTAAATGAGGTGGAGATAAGGGGTGTGGTTTCTCATTAAATGAAGCATGGCTACTTGGGGTGACTCATCTGCTGACTATTGAAGCACACTTGATATTTTTCTATTGGTGAATTATTGTATGCTTCATAATTCACAAGACCAAGCCATATTCATTTAATAATATTGCAGGGTTACTTAGCAGCTAGGTTTCAGGAGGCATCATCCATGCCGTTTTCAAATTTTTTCCGTTCTAAAGAACCCTAACCTAGAATCTTTAACTACAGTTTTAAACAATACAAGATGCAAACATCTTTACATACTAAGTGAATGAGGAATACAATCTTTGTAGACCGGTCGTTCACTTCTAAAGCTCCGTGTAGTAGTCCCTTCGCTCCAAGTAGTGAACACCCGAACTCTACTGAGGGTTCACATGAAAAAATGAACAAGCTTGCTCAAAGTCTTTGAGGCCAAAGATGATCTACATCGAGGAGACTCAAGCTCATGCTACCTCTTCACTAATTGTAGATTCGTGAAGCAAACACCCTAAACTAAATGGATAATATAGTAGAGGATGATGAATTTGGAAATGAGCTCACTTTGATTTAATTTTCTCACAATATTTTCTCACCTTGAAAAAAGCTAGCAAGCTTTTTCTCATGAAGAAGAAGATGAAGTGATGAAGAGAAAATGAAAACTCATGAGGTGAGAATAGCAACCATGGGTGAGTTAGTGTCATACACTAACTCATGTAGAGAATAAACTATTGGTAAACATTAATTGTTGGGTTAATAAATATTTTCAAGTAAAACAAAAAGAGTGGACTTGGTCAATGGTTCCATAAGCTTCTACAAGCTTCAACCATGTGACAATTTCCAACCAATTTTGATTTACTTTAAATAAATAAAAGCCCTTCATTATTATTTGCATGGTGTGAGTCTCATACACCTATGTAGCATGTGGCATCAAGCATGACACATAAATAATATACATTAATATATATCACATATATACTAAGTGTACACTAGTGAGAAAAAGAAATGTTTAAGTGAGCTAATATTAGTTAATGTAAATTAATATATTACATATATAATTATACATTAAATTATTAAATCAACACTTGATTTAATAATCCGGCTATATCACATACAACCGACTAATATCAAATGTAACAACTTATCGAATCAACATTTGATCCGATAACCCGGCTATATCACATATAACGGTTCGAGAAACTACTGATAACACTTACCTGTAAATCTCAGCAACCATGGCCAGGGATTTCATGTTATGGCCAATCGAGCATAGCGCAACATCAACTCCCAATACCGGGAGAGACGAATCCCCTCCTATCGCTCATTGCCTCAATGTGACTCGGGACTGTACCCAAAAATCACCTTTTTACACGATCTCTTGACCGTGGTATGGTGGAAATCAAAGCACAGTGGAAATCACACAAGACTCTATGACGATCTCGGGTCGACAGACTAACCTGTACCAGTGTCACCAGAGAACTGCTATCTGACGATAGGTATAATACCATCTAGGAGTTCTCGGTGAGTCCGTCTAGTGTACTGAGTCTACACTGAGCATCCGTATACCTTCTCTGATCTCAAACACTAATGGATATTGGATCATCCATCGCCCATCATATGGGTCGAGAAGCGCATACGCTAGTCTACTCTGGATTATCGATGCCCTGTCTCGATAATCCCATGACTAGGAACAATTATAGGGTGTACTTGTGGACTACCCTTGGCCCCCCTAGTATGATCTACATCATAGTCCTGGTAGTCAAGTACACATCCTAAGGGCTTTATCAGCATGTGAGAGCAAGACAGTATCACTTATACAAGTCAACATGTTAAGAAAAAAAGCAACCAGATAGCATACTATCATTTTGAGCAAGAAAGTCCTCCCTATATATGTCCAAGCATCCATTATAATATACATCTCATGTACAATAATGGCCTCTAGGGAATAAATATAACTAACAATCTCCCACTTGCACTAAGGCCATCTGTTGTAGTAACCAATGCCCAACAATATAGCAGTGGTTGCAGTATCCCATACTCAACCATCCCAAAATCTCTCAAATAGTATTTGGGAAAGCAGGCCTTGGTCAGTGGATCCGCCGTGTTAACCTCAAAATCTACTCTCCTTACCTCGATTCTTTGGAGATCAACCATCTCCCTGATCAGGTGATACTTTCCTCGGAATATGTCTGGATTGCTGATGGTACTGGTGTTCCTAGGCCAAAGACACAACTCTATTGTTGTCATAATAACAGTTATTGGACGCTAAATGGTAGGAACCATATTCATCTCATGAACAAGAAATGTCCAGATAGCCACTTTGGTAGTATCGTTGGTAGTGATGTATTCAGCCTTTATCGTCTAATATGCCTCGGTATCTAGCTTGGAACTCTTCCAACATACCGTCCCTCCACTGAGGGTAAAGACAATGCCTGTGACTGACTTTCAGTCGAACTTATCACATTGGAAGCTCGAACCAAGAACATTCATTTAGTACTTCTCAAGTACTTAAGAATGTCCTCCACAGATGTCCAGTGATTCTCTCAAGATTCGATTGATCCCTGATCACTACATCTAGTGAGTCATCTACATCTGGTCCGGTACATAACATCGTATATATGATAGAGCCTACTGCCGAAGCATAGGGTATCCCTTGCACACGAGCTCTCTCCAAATCATTCTTAGAAGACATCTTTTTGGAGAGAGTGATTCCTGAGTAAGTGGACGAACCACCACGCTTAGAATCTTCCATACTAAACCCCTTTAGTACGGTGTTAATGTACCTGAATTTGGGGCACTCCTAACATCCACTTAGATCCATCATCATAGATCATAATCCACAAGATGTCGTAGGTATCATCCAAATCTTCCATGGAGAATCTTTGTGATAAGAGGAGCTTGACCGAGTGTAGCATAGGAAACCATTTCCTATCAAGAGTATGTCATCTACGTACAATACTTGGAAGACAAACTTACTCTCTACAACCAACTTGTATATACGAGGTTCATCTACCTTTTTGATGAAGTCAAACTCTTTGACTGCCACATCAAAACAGATGTTCCAACTCCGCGATGCTTGCATTGATCCTGATGGATTTAAGAATAGCTTTGAAAGTCGTAACTTTTCCATCTACACCAAGAATCTTCTCAAGATCCATTTGCTCCCAATGGGTTTTACCCCTTCAGGTGCAACATGCAAAGTCATACTTTGTTGGTGTACATAGATTCCATCTTTGATCGCATAACATCCAGCCTTTTCACAGAGTCGCCACTTGTGATGGCCTGCCTGAACCTAGTTGGGTCATCATCTACCATGATGCAATCTTCTCTCCCACTGTCACCGAGAAGACCGTAGTATCTCTCAAGTGGATCAGGAACCCTACCAGATTCGCGGAGAGGCTGAGGTTCATTAGAGACTATTGAATCCTTTGGTTTCACCAAATCATCAGCTGTTAGTTTGTCTAGTTGGAACTTCTTCCAGTTCTACCTCAGGACCATAAATTTCTTCAAAAGAAATTCCTTTTCTAAAAAGGTGGCTTGCTGAGAAACAAACCACCTTTTGCTCATCAGTGTGGTAGAAGATATTCTATCTCAAATGATTGGGATATCCAATAAACTTACAGAACTAGCATTGCGTCGGGCTTGTCCGGATTCTGCCTTTCAACATAAGCCGGACAACCCCATATCTTAACTCATTTAAGAGATTGTCTCTTTCCATTCCATATCTCATATGGAGTGGTAGGCACTGATTTGGATGGAACCCCATTCAATAGGTATGCAACTTCTGAACTGCATAACACCAAAAGGAAACAGGTAACTCAGCAGTACTCATCATAGAGCGCGATACCTTCGTCCCGATACACCGGTGTGCTGTGGTGTACTCGAAGGAGTAAGCTGAGAGAGAATCACATTCTCCTTTTAGAAACTCCAGGAACTCCATGCGCAAGTATTCGCCTCCTCGATCATATCGTAGGATTGTAATACTTCTACCCGTCTGGTTCTTAACTTCATGCTTATATTCCTTGAATTTCTTAAAAGTTTCAGACTTGTGTTCCAACAGGAACACATTTCCGAATCTTGAGAGATTGTCGATGAATGTAATGAAGTACAAGAACCAACCCTGGCATTTGTAGACATAGAACAGTATACATCATCATGTATCCATCCTAAGAGTTCAGTAACTCTCTCTCTGTTTCCAGTAAACGGAGTATTGGTCATTTTACCTTTGAGACAAGACTGGAAAGTATCATAAGATGAAAATTCGAACAGATTCTAATATTCATCCTTATGTAACTTAGCTGGTCGTGTCGCATTGATATGACCCAGTCTACAGTGCCGCAAGAAGAATTCGTTCATTTCTGAACTACTCCTCTTGTGTGTGTTCTAGATACTTTGAACCGTGGTTTGATTTAGAATGTATATGCTATTACATAACGTGCCTGATCCAATCAAATCTTGATTAAGGAAAACGTTCACAACATTATCCTCCAATACAGAATTATATCCTTATTTAACTTAATAAAGAAGCTGATGTAATGTTGTATATCAGCTTCGGTATCTAATAACATTTTTTCAGAAGCAATGTATTAATACAAGGTAATATTTGCCAACTGGTTTGGCTGCAACACTTGCACCATTCTCTACACTTAGAGACATATCACTCATTCCCAGTTCTCTACCTATCTGTAGCCCATGTAACATATTATATATGCGGGATCCTGATCTAGTATTGCATACCTAGGATGTAGAGGATACTGAGAAATAGTTCTCGGTAATGAACACACCCGAAGAAGATGTACCAACATGCACTTTCTTCGATTGGGTGGCACGGGAATCCGGATATTCCCCTATTTCCTGTTCAGACATATAACAATTATACAAAAGAACAGAACAAACATTCCCAGGCTCAGTATAATAAGCAGGTTCGGTCAAAGCATCCATATTATTATCTTGATTAAGGCCTGACATGGTCACTACCAGGAGAGAGAGAAGAAAACACTCTGCGTGTGCTCTTACAAAATTAGATTGGTTATTATTTTATCTAATCGAGATGGCTCCCACTGTTTTTATCAAATCTTCCTTCAAACCCTAAAAAGTAAGACTAGCCGGGATTAATTACACCCTACAAGTTCGCCAATCTTTCGGCCAGGCCAGTATCGGTACTTTGAGGGAGGTTCCCCGTGCTTTCGAACGGATCTAATTAAAATAAACCTCGTTTTCCCAGGGGCGTAACCCCGTTAACACCTTTCTAGACACCTACTTGATCAGCTAATTGTAATGTGTAAAACTCTCCCAGGAGTAACAATTACTCGCAGTAGGTATCGGGATCCAACTATCTCATAGAAGGTATGCAATCTCATTGCAAATTTCAACACTTGAAATTACCGATAATATTTTACCCCTAGTGACTTATGACCTTAACTATGGTCAACAAAGCATAAGCACTAGTCAAGTTCTACCCGTCATTTCGTGATTATATATACCTATCCACATGACCCTTAACTATGGTCAACAAAGTCACATGATTGTCCTAATTAATCGCATCATATGCTGTGTAGGAAGACATCACTTAGCTACCGTACACTACGCCTTAACAATTAGGAAGACATCACTTAGCTACCGTACACTACGCCTTAACAATGGTCAACAAACGTAGCACGGATACTAAGTACTCTACTTCCTAAAATGACAGAGGGTTACGACAGGTTTTTGAGAAAATCTTTTGCGTAATGAACTTGATATCGTCGTAGAATCGAGTGATTTTGAAAAGGAGTGTTTTTTAAGCTTCTACTAGTTTTGCTAAAGAGGTCACTCTCGGTGAAGGGATCTCAGCTCTTTCCTTATCGAAAAAGGTGCAGGATATTTCACAAACACCACTATGCAAAGCAAAAATTATAGAAGCAATCAAAAGACAAACTGAGTGGGTTGTAGCATTTGCCAGTTTCGCTAAAGAGGTCACTCCCAGTGAAGGGATCTCGGCTCTTTCCTTATTGAATAAGGTGCTGGATATTCTACAAGGAATACCGCTATGCAAAGCAAGAACTAGAGCTACCAGTTTTTAAAACAGGTTTCTACAATATCTTTAGGTTTCTTTTATTTCATTAATCTCATTAATGAAGTCCCATCAAATATGCTTCCCAAGCATCATAGAAGAAATGAAAGCAACAATATTTATTATATATCATATATATAAAATATCAGCGTTCGTCTCAGAATATCAAGTGATCACATCACAGAATATCAGAAGCAGAAGAACACATATGAAATATTGGATATACTAGAAATTCCGTGTTTTAAATTAAGCCAGTATAAAATACGTATTCCACGGTCGCGATGAATAGCTAAACCCACATCCCTAGACCCCTACGAGAGCAGCAAGAAACCCTTCCAATTCTAGAGTTAGGAGACCCGGTCCCGACTCCTCGAGATAGTCTCCCACTGGACTATAGAACCCGGTTACTTGTGCTCCTCGTCTTGGGTCCATCCTAATGCGGAAAAGTAAATAATATACATCAATGGTGACATCATCCTCAACCCGGAAGTGCCCTAATAAAAGAATATTACATACAAGCTTTTACATGAATGAAAATGAAAAACTCTCATCTCACATAAAAAAACCCGGCCATTCAAAACACGACGATCCAATATAACATATCACAGCAACACAGAACATCACATGTCATCTACGTAAGTAAATATGCGTATCCCGATTGTTGTTGACATATAGCAACGAAACCGGCGATACACCACATATTACACTTACGGTCACAGAAAAGAAAGTGAAAAACTACAACAATTGGAATCCGCAACCACCTTAGACATTATAAACCCAAAATATCACATACTTTGGATTTCATGCCTAACCAAATGAATTCATCAGACATCACATGCCTAATAATTATAAACCCCGCATTTAAGTCTCGATATTGAAATCACTTTTCAATAACCAGTCGGATAATACAACAAGATTCCCGATAACCTAATCAAATGCTCGTCGGAAACTTTAGTAGACGGCTGCACCTCCGATGCTGTCGACGAAGTGCATTAATGCGGAACACCGCGGCCGCGAGCACCCGAACGGATGCTTTTGGTTACGAGGTTCCCTACAGTCACTTGGTCGGGGCTATGGGGTGTGGCTATCTAGTAAGGTTATCCGGCGAGTATCCGCGTACACTACGTAATTGCGACGAACTTTTAATCCATATAAAAATTCCGTGGCAACCGATCAAATGAGACTAACTTGCTAGATTTATAAAATTCAAACTAGTTATCTCATAACTAATTTTGTGGATTCCAAATATTGTATCGCAATCACAAATAGCTAGACGAAATTAAACTTTTCGATCCAATAAGCAAACACCCAAAATTACCCTAAAAGCTCAACACTTGAGCGGAGTTCAAAAAGTACCCAGAAACTGCCACAGCTCCTATGAACCATCCGTTTAAGGGCCGACCCATGCCTCACTCATGTCGCCACGGAATCGTCGTAAACCCTAGGGTATTACTGCGGTTTCGCGATCCAAAAAGTTGAGTTTGGGTATCGTTCTTCTAGAGGGTCCACAGAATCGCTTGCATGATTTTCTGAAGATTTTAAACACGAAAAAAATCCAACTTTTGGAAAATTTCCAGCGAGGGAAAATATGGGTTATTGATATCCGTTCGAACTTTTTAACGTCGTCTAAATAACCCGAATACATGTTAGAATTATGACTACGAAACACTACGAGTTGCCTTTGCAAAAAGTTAAACATCACAAGCAAATTTAGGAAAAACAAATAACACCTGAAACACCAAAACCCAGAGACTGGAACACGCTACAAAATTCAACCCAGAACCTCATTATTGGGCCGAGCAGGACACTTTCCTTGGGTGTCCGGCCGGCCAAATTCTAGCGAGGAGGGGTAAATTTTATACTGTGTTCATGTTATATCACATACAACATTCCGCAGTTGCTAAAAAATTTTTAGAGCACTTTAAAAATTCGACAGAAACTGGGTATTGGTGTTGCAAGTTTCAGAGTAGTTTCGGTTTCGTAATCTAACAAATATCGTTTAAATCTCTAGCTTGGCTCTGATACCACTGCAGGGTTACTTAGTGCAGCAACAAGGTTTCGGGAGGCATCGTCCATGCCGTTTTCAAATTTTTGTCGTTCGAAAGAACCCTAACCTAGAATCTTTAATTAGAGTTTTAAACAATAAAAGATGCAAACATCTTTACATACTAAGTGATTGAGGAATACAACCTTTGTAGACCGGTCCTTCACTTCTAAAGCTCCGTGTAGTAGTCCCTTCACTCCAAGTAGTGAACACCCGAACTCTAGTGAGAGTTCACTTGAAGAAAAGAACAAGCTTGCTCGAAGTCTTCGAGGCTGAAGATGATCTACGTCGATCAGACTCAAGCTCATGCTACCTTTTCACTAATTGTAAATTAGTGAAGCAAACACCCTAAACTAAATTGCTAATATAGTAGAGGATGATGAAGTAGGAAATGAGCTCACTTTAGATTTAATTTTCTCACAATATTTTCTCACCTTGAAAAAATCTAGCAAGCTTTTTCTCATGAAGAAGAAGATGAAGTGATGAAGAGAAAATGAAAACTCATGAGATGAGAACAGCAACCATGGGTGAGTTAGTGTCATACACTAACTCATGTAGAGAATAAACCATGGATAAACAATAATGGTTAGGTTAATAAATATCTTCAAGTAAAACAAAAAGAGTGGACTTGGTCAATGGTTCCACAAGCTTCTACAAGTTTCAACCATGTGACAATTTCCAACCAATTTTGATTTACTTTAAATAAATAAAACCCCTTCATTATTATTTGCATGGTGTGAATCTCATACACCCATCTAGCATGTGGCATCAAGCATGACACATAAATAATGTATATTAATATATATGACATATATACTAAGTGTATACTAGTAAGAAAAAGAAATGTTTAAGTGAGCTAATATTAGTTAATGTAAATTAATATATCACATATATAATTATACATTAAATTATTAAATCAACACATGATTTAATAATTCGGTTATATCACATACAACCGGCTAATATCAAATGTAACAACTTATCGAATCAACACTTGATCCAATAACCCGGCTATATCATATATAACCGACCGATATCACATATCGCGAGAATAGAATGCGGTATCACATACGTGCATTAATCTCGGTCCCGCACATATCACATATGTGCTCCTACTTCTTTTCGCATGAACCAGGAAACCTCTGTGTAGGACTCTAAAGACTCGTCAATACGCCGGCAGTAGGTGATGATCATATCAAACACCCACAAGCCGCAAGCGGTCTGCTAAACGTAACGGCCACCCGGATATTGAGCGATCAGAAGATCAACAAGCAAGCATGCTCATACTCCTGTGAATCCAATCAGTAACACTACCGTACAGTCCGGTCTCTTCGTCAGATATGTCGCATATCTCTGCCTGGGGGTGGTATAACGTCAGACCCCAATAACCTAATAAGTCATGCCGATGCGAGGTCCATAACGGTTCAAGAAACTACTGATAACACATACCGGTAAATCTCAGCAACCCTAGCCAGGGATTTCATGTTATGGCCAATCGAGCATAGCGCAACATCAACTCACAATACCGAGAGAGACGAATCCCCTTCTATCGCTCATTACCTCCATGTGACTCGGGACTGTACCTAAAAACCATCTTTTTGCACAATCTCTTGACCGTGGTATAATGGAAATTAAAGCACGGTGGGAATCACACAAGACTTTATGACGATCTCGGGTCGACAGACTAACATGTACCAGTGTCACCAGAGAACTGCTATGTGACGAAAAGTATAATACCATCTAAAAGTTCTCGGCGAGTCCGTCCAGTGTACCCATTCTCCACTGAGCACCCGTATACCTTCTCTGATGTCAAACACCAATGAATATGGGATCGTCCATCACCCATCATATGAGTCGAGAAGCGCATACGCTAGTCTACTCTGGAGTATCGATGCCCTGTCTCGATACTCCCACGACTAGGAACAATTATTGGGTGTACTTGTGGACTACCCTTGGCCCCACTAGTATGATCTACATCATAGTCCTGGTAGTGAAGTACACATCCTAAGGGCTATATCAACTTGTGAGAGCAAGACAGTATCACTTATACAAGTCAAAATGTTAAGACAAAGAGCAACCAGATAGCACACTATAATGTCGAGCAAGAAATTCCTCCCTATATATGTCCAAGCATCCATTATAATATACATCTCATGTACAATAATGGCCTCTAGGGCATACATATAACTAACAAATATCTCACACACTCTCTCTCCTCTTGAGCTCTCTTCTTCCTCTTCAAACCCTAATTGTCTCATGTGTTAAGAAACCTAAGGTTCTTGAGACTAAACTATCCATAATCACTTTCTACATCCCCTAGGCTACTTGGATTAGCGAACAATTTACCCTAGTTACCTCAAGTTAGAGGTTGGAGCGTAAAGCAATTCTCTCGGGTGGACCGTCTTTGACGTGAGGAAGCCGACCACACAAGCTCGATCCGATCTTCGAGAATCCAAGGAGAGGAGACAAGAAAACCCGAAGGACTTGATACTTTGAGGTATAACATTCTTGCATTGTAGTTAAGCTCTAGTAGTTTAGCTAGTTATGGTTTAGTATCGATCCGGGAGTTCAAGTCGGTGTTGCGAAGCATATAAAAATCATTTTTTGCAAACTCCGCCTCCCTGCGAACCCGCGGGGTGTGCGGCATTGACTTACAAAATTAGGGGCCGCAGTATCAGGGACTGCAGTATCGGGAAAGGGAGAATGTTTCTACTGCCACAAGTCGGGACACTGGAAGCGAAATTATACCGAGTACCTCGCTGATCTCAAAAAGAAGCATGGCGATGCTTCCACTTAAGGTGTTTTCGTCACTGAAAACTGTTTTTCTATAAACTCTGCATTCTAGGTATTAGAAACCAGTTTGGGTTCTCACATCTGCAATTGTGTGCAGGGACTGAGAAATAGCAAAGTTTTGCAGATAGGTGATCATACTCTCCGTGTTGGAAATGGTTCTAATGTACATGCTGGATCAGTGAGAGAGTATCACCTAGGGTTGCCTTCGGGATGTATATTGGTTTTGAACCCATGTTATTTTGTACTAATCATTCTATGTAATATAATATCTGTTTCTTTGTTAGACAATGAAGAATATCATTTTTTGTTGCAAAGTAATGTTATGAACATTAACCTAAATCAATAGTTGATTAAGTATGGTACACTAAATAACGATATTTACGTCTTAAATCAACACACAGTTTTCAACGTACAACACACAAACAAAAGGAAAATTTCAGATATAAATGAAGCTTTTGTATGGCATTGAATACTTGGTCATATTAACGAAACAAGAATAACCAAGCTACATAAATATGGAAATTTAAATTCTTTTGAATATAAATCTTATGCAACTTGTCAGTCTTGCATCAAAGGTAAAATGATTAAAACTCCATTTACTGGACACAGAAAAAGAGCTACTGAACCCTTAGGCCTCATACATAGTGATGTATGTGGACCAATGTCTATACATGCTAGAAACGGTTATTCATACTTCATAACTTTTACTGATGATTTCTCAAGGTTTAGACACGTGTACTTTTGAAACATAAGTCTGAAACTTTCGAAAAATTCAAGGAGTATAAAATTAAAGTAAAAAAACAAACCGGTTTGTGTATCAAGAAACTTCGATCAGATCAAGAAGGAGAGTATTTATGTACAGAGTTTCTAGCTTTTCTAATAGAGAATGGGATTCTCTCTCAGGTCACTTCTCCTTACACACCATAACACAACGGCGTGTCAGAATGGAAGAATCGTACCTTATTAGATATGGTACGTTCAATATTGAGTGATGATGAGTTACCACTTTTCTTTTTGGGGCATGCATTGGAGACTGCAGTGTATCTATTGAACAGGGATCCGACCAAAACCGTGCCTACCACTCCATATGAGATATGGTATGGGAAGAGACAATCTTTTAAAAGAATTAGGATATTGGGTTGTCCTGCTTTTCTTAAAAAGCAGAATCCAAACAAACTCGAGACACGGTCGGTGCTATGTACTTTTGTGGGATATCCAAAACACTCATATAGATATCTTTTCTACCACAAGGAGGAACAAAGAGTGTTTGTTTCTTAGTATGCCATATTTTTGGAAAATGAATTTTTTTACAAATAATACTGATGGCAATGCGGTAGAAATATTCTAGAGCCACAAATAACTACTGACGATTTGGTTGAACCTGAAGTTGCAATAGAATCCCACGAGCCTCGGTCACTCCGTAGATTTAGTAGGACTTCTCACCCACCAGAGAAATACTATAGTTTCCTCACTGATGGTGATAGAGAAGATTGCATCATAGATGATGATGACCCTACTAGTTTTCAACAAGCTATCACGAGTAGTGACTCAATGAAATGGCTGGATGCCATGAGATCCGAAATGGAGTCCATGCACACCAACAAATTATGGACTTTGGAAGTTGCACCTTCTGGAATAAAACCCGTAGGGTGCAAATGGATCTTTAAAAAAAGATTGGTGTAGATGGACAAGTGGAGACCTATAAAGCAAGACTTGTAGCGAAAGGATTTCGTCAAAGACCAGGATTGGACTATGATGAGACTTTCTTTCCAGTCACAATGCTTAAATCCATTCGGATCCTACTTGCTATTGATGCTTAGTATGACTATGAAATCTAGCAGATGGACGTTAAAACTGCATTTCTAAATGGTGATTTAGAAGAATGTGTTTTTATGGATCAGCCGGAAGGCTTCATTGACAGTGGGAGCAGCGAAAAAGCATGCAGGTTGCTTAAATCCATCTATAGATTAAAGCAGGCGTCACGGAGTTGGAGCATCTGCTTTGATGATACAATCAAAGTGTTTGATTTTATCAAAAATATAGATAAACCTTGCATTTATAATAAGATTGTAGGGAGTACTGTCACATTCCTCGTGTTGTACGTGGATAATATTCTCTTGATAGGAAATGACGTTCCTATGCTACAATAGGTCAAACCATTCTTATCACAAAGGTTCTCCATGAAGGACCTGGGTGATGCCTCATACATTTTGGGCATTAAGATCTATAGAGATAGATCTAAGAGATTGTTGGGATTGTCCCAATTTAAGTACATTAACACCATCTTAAAGAGTTTTAGTATGGAAGATTCCAAGCGAGGTACCTTACCCGCTTGTTATGGAATCACCCTCTCCAAAGACTTTTGTCCAAAGTCTGATGAAGAAAGAGCTCGCATGAGTGTCATACCCTACGCTTCTGCTGTAGGATCTATCATGTATGCGATGTTATGTACTCGCCCTGATGTTGCTTATGCACTTAGTGTAGTAAGCAGGTATCAATCCAATCTAGGGGAGAGACACTGGACAGCTGTGAAGAACATTCTTAAGTACTTGCGAAGAACTAAAGAAATGTTCTTGGTGTATGGTAATGGAGATCTCCATATGGAGGCCTTTACCGATTCCAACTTCCAAAGTAATAAGGATGACAGAAAATCTATCTCGGGTTTTGTATTTACCCTCAATGGAGGGCGGTTTGTTGGAAAAGGTCCAAACAGGACACCGTTGGAAACTCAATGATGGAAGCTGAGTACATTGCTGCAAATGATGCTGCCAAGGAAGCCGTCTTGATGCTGAAGTGCATCTAAGAACTTGGAGTAGTTCCCACCATTATTGATCCAATACATTGTATTATGATAATAATGGGGCTATGGCATTGGCCAAAGATCCCAGATCCCATCAACGTTCCAGACATATCCTGAGGCGATATCATTTTATCCGGGAGATAGTTGATTGCCGCGAGATCGAGATTCGGAGAGTAAACACAAAGAATAACACCGCAGATCCACTCACCAAGGACTTTCCATAAGCGCAACATTAGCGACATTTTGAGATGTTGGGTATGAGATACACCAATAATTGGCCTTAGTGCAAGTGGGAGATTATTGGATATATGTATGCCCTAGAGGCCATTATTTGTATAGTGGATGCTTGGACATGTATATATATAAAGTACTTTCTTGCTCAACATGATAGTATGCTATCCGGTTGCTTTTTATCTTAACATATTCACTTGATTATGTTTACTGTTCATTTGATACATGTTGATAAAGCTCTTAAGATATCAGCTTGACTACCATGATTATGATGCAGATCATAGTAGTAGGGCATATGTAGTCCATAAGTGTATCCTTAACTGTTCCTAGTCGATGGAGTATCGAGACGGGGCATCGATATTCCAGAGTAGACTAGTGTATACATTTCTTGACCCAGTATAGGGGCAATGGATGATCCCATATCCATTGATGTTTAACATCAAAGATCGTATACAGGTGCTCATTGGAGACTGAGTACACTGAACGGACTCGCCGAGAACTCCTATATGGTATTATACCTATCGTTGAATAGCAATTCTCTGGTGACACTTATACAGGTTAGTCTGTAGACCCGAGATCATCATGGAGTCTTATGTATTTCCCACTGTGCTTTGATTTCCACCCTACCACAGCTCTATTGAATCGTGCAAACAGGTAGATTTTTGGGACAGTCCTGGGACACATAGAGGCAATGAGCGATAGGAGGGGTTTCGTCTCTCGCAGTATTAGGAGTTGATGTTGTACTATACGCGATTGGCTATAACCGCAAGTCTCTGGCCAGGGCTGATGAGATTTACTAATAAGTGTTATCAGTAGTTTCTCGACTTGTTATTGGTCACATATCGGCATGACTTATTGAGTTATTGGGGCTTGATGATTCCATCCCCAGACTCAATATGCAACATATCAGACGAAGAGACCGGACTGTACGGTAAGTGTTGCTTGTTGGCTCTACGGGAGTTTGAAAAAGTTTGCTTGTTGTTCTTCTGTTCGTACAATATCTGGGTAGCCGTTACGTCCAGCTAGTACCGCTGAGGGCTTGTAGGTATCTGATATGATAATTACCTACTGCTGGCGTATTGACGGGTCTTAAGAGTCCCACATAGGGGTTTCCAAGCTCAAGCGAAACGAAGTGGGGCACATATGGAGATATGTGCGGGTGCTTGATTAAATACGAGTATTTGATACCGTACTTTAATCTCGCAGATTTTATTAGTCGGATTATATGTAATATGACCGGATTATTAAATCAAATGTTGATTTAATAAAATGACTAATTGCTCATTTATAATTCCTTTCTTTAAGTGTGCATATGTGTGTGTGTGTGTGTGAATTTATATTTGTGTATATATATGTGTGTGTGTGTGTGTATCATGGTGGATGATACATGGGACATGGCTATGCTAGAATCACATGAAAATATTTTTGAGAAAATGGAAATTGAAGTAATGATTCATGGTTTTTACACTCTTCTAAAAAATATCTCAGCCATGGCTCATTATTTTAATCTCCACTCACATCATAAATATATAAGATATTTTCCAAGGGATCATTGTCTTTCTTTAACTAAGCCATTAGTTCATCTTCTTCCTCTAAGCTCTCTAGCTTTTCCTAAAAAGAAAAAGAGAAGGAAAAAGAAAGGTCTTTTAGTGAGAAATATCCCACTTCATCAATCTATATTAGTTTAGCAAATTTGTATAGGTTGTTTACTTCACTTCTACTTAGTTTAAGTGAAGCAAGAGTTTGAGTGTAAGATTCTCCGTGGTAGATCATCGTAGAAATCGAAGACTTCAAGCGGAGTTGTTCCAAACTTCAAGTGTAGCCAAAAGGAGCTAAGATACTTTACACGGAGCCATTGAAGAGAAGGAGTGGTCTACAAAGGTTGTAGTTCTCTTTCTCTTAGGTTTTTACACTCTTAGTTTTTTATAGTAACCCTAATCTCTAGTTCGATTCGTGGGCAAGTATGTTTTAGCTCTCTAATTTTTAAAATTCATCACATATTGTTGTTTAAACTAAAGTAGAGGTGCTAAGACACACTTACAATTCCGTCCGGTGTACTGGCCTCCACTGAGCACCTGTATACTATCTTAAGTGACACAACACCAATGGCTTGCAAGACCGGCCACTGACCCTCGTCGGGGTCTAGAAGCGTATACACTAGTCTATTTCAGAATATCAGTGCCCAGTCTCGATACTCCCATGATTATCGATATTTAAGGATATGCTTATGGACAACCAAGCTCCCACATATATGATCGCCATCATAATGCTTGTTGTTACGCAACAATCTTACCGGCTTCATCAATGATGAAGACAAACCAAATAGAATACTATCATCTCGAGTAAGACTGTTATACATGTATAGGTCCTCGTTCAATTATCATAATCGCCTACTCACGATCAAACCAATTGCCTTGAGGGCACTATATCCAACAATCTCCCACTTGCACTTAAGGCCAATTATTGCTGTATCGCGTACCCACAGCTCGTGTGCTACCGAATACCCAACTTCTCTACTAATTAATTTCGTAAACTATGTTTGTGAAACTTAATTTGTTCGAGAAATAACCCCAGTGATAGGATCCGTTATAATGTTCCAACTTCATCACTCTATATCTCAACTTTGCGGAGATCAATAATCTCCCAAACTGAGCGATACCCTGCCTCAAGAATTTGTTTGGATACTTGATGGGACCAAGTTCATAAATGAACAACTCCATCCAACAAACTTCTTGAGCTGTATCCTCTATTGAGTTATAACCAGCATTCTGTACCATGATTACCTCAGTATCCCTATTGCAACACTATCTAATATACTGATCCTCAGAAGAGGCTAAACTCATAATTCTGACAGCATCTCTGTCATCCAGGTCACCTTGGAAGCCTGAACTGATAAACGCCTCCCATGGGAGGCCACCGTTATCTTATACCCAGAACATCCACTTATGTTCATTACTGCTTCCCAATATTTCTTCATGATTGGATTAATATCTGCTTATTGCAGCTAGTGCAAAAGAAATATCTGGCATTGTACAAGACATTACATGATTGACTCAATTGCCAAATAAAATGATATGTCATTCATGCTAATCCCTCTCCTCATCAGTCTAGAAGACATCCCTTTTAGAGAGGGTGACTTCATCACTTGCAGGTACACCACCATGCCAGGAGTCGTCCATTCTAAAATACTTTTAGAATGCTGTCTATGTACCCGACTGGGAAACTTTCCAAATCTAGATCTAAAACCAGAATTCATGATATATTATCTATCTGGTTTTGTACAAGACATTGCATGATTGACTCAATTGCCTAAGTAAATGATATATCATTCATGTCAGTCCCTCTCTTTATCAGTCTAGAAGACATCTCTTTAGAGAGGGTGACTCCATCACCTGCAGATACTCCACCATGCCAGGAGTTTTCCATTCTAAAATACTTTTAGAATGTTGTCAAGTACCTAATTTGGGAAACATCCCAAATCTAGATCTATTCACCCGAATTCCTGATATACTATCCACATCCAACATGGAGAAAACACTATGTGATAACCAAACTTTGACCAATTATAGTATAAAAACACCACTTCCTATCTGGAGTATGTCATCCAAATCTCATGACAGTACCCCTGCATCCTTCTTACTAGGTTCATCTATTGTTTTGATGAAGTCAATCACCTTGACTCTGACATCAAAAACAGATGATTCATCTCTGCTATCCATGCTTTAGTCTACGAATAGAGATAAGCAATTTGTACACTTTCCACTGCTCCCACTGTCTACGATAACCCCATGGAAGAGTCATATATACGTGCACTTCCAAATTCTCATTTGAAATGACGTTATAGTAAAACATCCGCCAGATATCATAACTAAGAACTGCATCAGTGCCAAATCATATCTATATGGACTTCAGCGTGTACACTGAAATAAAAGTCACATCATAATCCACAACGGGTATTTGATGAAAACTCTTTACAAAAGGTCTAGCCTTATTAGGTTAGTACTTTTCCACTTGTACAGATCCCGAAAGATGTACTTACTTCTAATGGGCTTCACCCCTTCAGGAGCACCCAACAATGTCCAAAATCCAGACTTGCTGAAGTGCGTGGAGTGCATCTTGGGTATGAAATATCTGTTCACCTGAAAGTTACCACTTCCTATGACCTGCTGATAACAAATAGGAGGAATAGCAGTGCCAAGCCATATCCGTATGGACTTCAGCATAGACACTGAGGTAAAAAGTCTTATCACAATCCACAACGGGTATTTGATAAAAACTCTTTACAGCAAGTCTAGCCTTATTAGGTTAGTACCTTTCCACCTGCACAGATCTCGAAAGATCTACTTGCTCCTAATAGGTTTTACCCCTTCAGGAGCACACAGAAAAGTCCAAAATCCATGATTTACTGAAGTGCGTAGAGTCCGTCTTGGATATGAAGTATCTGGTCACCTGAAAGTTACCACTTTCTATGACCTGCTGATAACTAGTAGGACCATTATCACCATGATGCTGACCTCTCTGTCACCGTCTACAAGAAAACCGATGTATTTCTCGGATGTCTGAGGTCACCTACTAAAATCTATGAAGCGGCTATTGCTTTGTCAAGTCCAATTGGATTCTTAGGTTACACAAAATTTTCAGCAATCGTTTGTGGTTATGGAATCACTTCCAATTCTACCATACTCCCACTATTTTCTTTTGCAAAATGATTCCTTTTATAAAATGTTAGTGAGTCAAGAATAATGTAACTATTGATCTTGAAAATGGTAGAAAACAAAATCCTAGCAAATGCTTGGGATAATTCACAAATAGCCATTACCGAAGCATGCCTTGAGTTTGTCCAGACTCTGCTTTTAAACAGTAACCAGATAACTCTATTTCTTAGCATTCTCAAGATATGCAACCATTCTATGTCCATATAGAATCAAGGCACTAATTTAGATGGAACCAGATTCAAATGTCTTGCAGCTGTTTCCAGTGAATATCACCTAATGGAAAAAGACCAATAGAGCATTACTCATCAAGGAGCGTATTCACGGATGAGCAACCTGTAAGAGAATCAAGTTCTCAATATTACTACGATGGAATACCTATCATAAGTATATACTGTAGGACTACGGTAGCATCCCGGCCGTCTATCCAAGGCCAAAATGCGGAAACAAAATTTTTTCTTGACTTTAAACCGGCACTACCGCATCCTAAAAACCCGGATCGTAACCATTAACTAGCTATCAAGAGAAGGGGTAGAGGGCTGTACCGAGCGATCTGTGTCCTTCGGTCATTGGCCACCATCCCGATCTCCCCGCGACATCTCCGATCTTCATCTCCTCGTCGGAAAGGGCACCACATCGAGAAGTCTTTTTACGGGCTCCCGCTTCGTCCGAAGAAACTCGGGCACGAAGTGTGCGAGCCGACGTGCCCAAGGTGAAGTAGAGAATGTTGTGATCACTTTGTCTCTTGCATCCATGAATTTTGATGGAGGTTAGAGAAGTTGCCGTTGGAGGAGATAATGAGCTAGAGGAAGAAGAAGAAGAAGAGAAGGCTTTCTCATCTTTTCTTTTCTTTTGTTGTGATGATCTAATAAAATGAGAGAGAGGGGGATCAATAATATGAGAGCTATCCCTTCATGGCAGCCCCTTTCTCTCTCATGTTATCATATCAACCCACATCTATCACATAAAGTGACACTTGCACAAGAAATGAGACCATGACTCATCCATGAAGCATATGTCTCATTTAATGCACAAAAGGATAATTTCTAGCTCATTATTCCCATCCAAACATTAATCCAAATATTTGGTCCAATAAAAAAAAGATCCGGCAACATCTAAAGTAAACTCGTGACGGATCACAAGGATACCCCTCACCTGTATATACATACCTGCACCCGCATTCCGACTGAATGCGAATGCGATGAGACTAAAGTAATCCAACAAATCTAATACTAGGATCCGGCTTAAACCAAAGCCCACTAGTATGATCCGTCCGATCAAGATCCGTGCAACACCGCACGTATAAGATCGAACCCTCCCATATATCATACGGCCTCTACAACGTTTCACCCGAAACTTGAGAAACTGTCTGTGGGGGACTCTAAAGACTCGTCAATACTTTGGCTGTGGATTTAACCAGTAGCACGTCAGAGGTATTAGCCGTACGTAACGGGCTACCAAGTATTGATCAAAAGGGAAGTCGATGAGCGAACTCATCCTGACACCCTACTGAGCCTGTCGGTGACAATATCCGTACAGTCCGGTCCGTTCGTCTATGAGTATCGCATGGCGGGCCTAGGAGGTTGGTAAAAGTCAGACCCCCAAAAGCGGTACAAGTCGTGTCGGAGTGTAGCCCAGAACACCCTGAGATACTACTGGAATACCTACCAGTAAATCTCCTGCCTCGGCCGAGGGCTTTGTGTAATGGCTCTCCTAGACACAGCGCGACCACACCCCCAATACCGGGAGAGACGAACCCCTGACGATCCGCTCACTGCCTCCATGTGGCTCGGAACTGTACCCAACTAAAACCTATTTGCACGACTCCTTTGAGCCGTGGTAGGGTAGTAATCAAAGTACAGTGGGAACTCACACGAGACAAATGACGATCTCAGGTCGATGAACTAACCTATACACATGTCACCATGGAACTGCTATCTGACGTCAGGTATAAGACCAACTAGCATGTTTCCGGCGAGTCCTGTCCGGTGTACTCATAACCCAATGAGCACCTGTATACATCTTAGGTGAACCAACTGACACCAGTGGCTTGTGAGATCGGCCACCACCCCTCATCGGGGTCTCGACTGTATACACTAGTCTACTCTGGAGTATCGATGCCCTGTCTCGAAACTCCCTCGACTAGGGACCTTTTAAGGATGTGCTTATAGACCCCAGCTCCCACGTATATGATCGCCCTCATACTATTGGCAGTCAAGCAAGAATCCTAGGGGCTCTATCAACGCGCAATAGGACCTGTAAGGTCACCTAAAACAGTACACGATGATAAAGATAAACCAGATAACATACTATCATCTCGAGTAAGACTGTCCTATCGGTATAGGTCCTTCCCTCAATCATTGCAATCACGTGCCTGTGATCCAATAATTGACTCTGAGGGCACTATCTCCAACAATCTCCTACTTGCACTCAAGGCTAATTATTGCGATGTCGCATACTCACAGCCTGTGTGATTCCGAACACCCAACTCCTCTACTAATCAGTCTCACAAAACCCGTTTGCGAAACTATTGCGTTCGAGGAACAGCCTCAGTGAGTGGATCCGCTTTGATGTTTTTTTTATCTCAAGTTCGCGGAGAAAACCATCTCCCGAAATGAGCAATACCTGTCTTAGAATATGTCTGGATATCTGATGGGACCTAGTTCATAAATGAACTCCAAATCCAAACTTCTTAGACTGTATTGTCAACTGAAACCAATCAGTATCCTGCGCCATGCCTCCCTCAGTATCCGCTTGGACCACCTGTCCAAAATACTGCCCCTCGTCGGAGGGAAAACTATAACTCTGACAGCCACTCTGTCATCCAGGTCACCTTGGAAGCTTGGAATGATAACTGTCTCCCGAATGAGGCTGTCATTATCATATCCCTAGAATATCCACTTATGTTCTAAAACTGCTTCCGAATGTTTCTCCAGGATTGGATCAATATCAACTCATTGCATCTACTGCAAAAACAACATCTGGTGTGGTACTTGACATCTCATGATTGACTCAATTGCTTAAGCAAGTGATCTGCCAATCATGTACATCCCTCTCCCCTTTAGTCTGTAAGACACCTTTAGAGAGGGTGACTCCATCACCTGTAGGTATACTACCGTGCCAGGAGTCGTCCATTCTAAAACACCTTTAGAATGCTGTCTAAGTACCCAGATTAGGACACTTCCCAAATCTTGATCTAAAACCATAAATATAGTAACCAGATTGTCTGATATGAAATCCAAGTCCTATGTGGAGAAACCACTGTGTGACAACCAAAGTATAACCGATCGTAGTATAGGAACTTCACTTCCTACTCTGTGTATGTCATCCAAATACCAGGACATCACACCCTACTATCTTCTTAACAGATCCATCCCCTATTCTGATGAAGTCAAACCTATGATTGTCACATCAGAAATAGATGATCTATCTCCGCTATATCTGCTTTAGTCCATAAATAGACATAAGCTACTTGTCCACCAATGCTTCCGCTGCTCCCACTGACTACGACAACCCTCTGGCAGAATCATATACACGTGCACTTCTAAAGCAAGTTCAGAACGACGCTATACTCATCCTCCTGTCGTGTCTCATAGCCTGGAACAACAGCAATGGCAAGTCTGGGTAAACAAGAACCTCCCTGCCACCGTCCTTGAGGCTACCGAAGTACCTCTCGGGTGCCTGAGGTTACCCACCATATCTGCGGAGTGGCCAATGGAATGTTAAACCAGATTGAATCTTTAGGTTCTTATCAAATTTTCAGTAATCGTTTGTGGTTCTGGAATCACTTCCAGTTCTACCATACTCCCACTACTGTTTTCTGAAAAAGTCCATTATTATTAAAACTGTGGCGAGTCAAGAACAATATCACTATTGATCTTCCAGATGGTAGAAAGTCAACCCTCGTCATAGCCCGGGTCAACCCACAAACAGCCATTACAGAAACGTGCCTTGAGTTATCCAGAGTCTGGTTTCAAGAATAAGCTGGACAACTCCCCGTACCGTAACATCGTCAAGATATGAACTGTTCTATATCCAATACAGAAACAGAGGCACTGATTTAATTGGAACCAGATTCAAATCATGCAACTGTCTCCAGTGCATGTCAACTAAATAGAAAGAGGCCGATCAACATTACTCAACTTAGGAGTGCTTCCAATTATGAGTAACCTGAAAGAGAAGCATGTTCACTTAATCATTACTATCAACTGAATACCATTCACAAGTATCTACAACTTCAATCATCTTGAAAAATCCCGATACTTGCAACACCTGGTTCTCTACTCTATCCTTATACCTATAACTTCTCAAAACTTAGACGTTGCATTTCTACGAAACACATGTCTAAGAACTAGAGAAGTCACAAGTAAAAAGAACATAGTACGAGGACCAACCCCTCTGTCCTAATGGACACTGGACAACATACAATACTCTGTATAAGTCCCCTGAGTCCAATAACTCAATCGCTGTGTGTCGTAGGTTGAAAACTGTGCCTATGGTTAAGAAGAATTACACCGCTGTTTAATGCTCCTTACCTAACCATCCACTGATATAGGTAAATGTCACAGACATAATTTCAAGAAGGTATATCTCACTCTATAAAAATAGACGTACAGATATATCAATTTGAAATTGGTGCATAACAACGGATATTCAAAACCAAATCTTTGCCGTCCGGCAAACAACCCAGGTGATTTCCTCAAATATCACCAATTACAACGAATTCCGATATAATGAGGATAATCACCTAATTCCCAATAACATACTCCCACTCATCATCTGTAAAACCATACAGATGTGAGAATCATACCTGGTAAATACATACCCTGGTGCAAGTGTCTAATTAGGAAATCAGTTTTCTTTTAACAGTACACAGTGAAACTGAAACATTGAAATGTTTCGTAGGGGTATCCGGGTATTCCTAGTAATGCCTCTTCCATTATCAGATTTACAACTGTAACCGTATATCTCTTTGCCATCTCTCCAAATCCCTTTATATGTCTTTAATCATTACCTTCTGTACACCCCTTTAGGCCAAATGGTTTTCTTCCTTCCCTACCGATCGGCACCAGCCTATGGTTTGGAAGAAGACTATCCAATAAGCATAATGGGTGTACTGTCCTAATCCTAGGAGCACTCGCAATGCGAGAAAAGGTGAAGATAAAAGACAACTGAATAAAACCTTATTCCTATTTCTCCAGAACCAGAATCCATCCCCGAACTGGAACAAATTCCTTTCGAGTTCGTATATAACCATACGATAGAGTATCCAAATAACTGTGGATCTTCATAGTGATATGGAGTGTCCTGGAGAAATACAAAGGTGATGTAGGATTGGCGAAGAAATACTTGGTTTGGTCGTGAATAGCAGACGCAATTTACTTTGCCCTCTTACTAATCCCTTTATTTGTCTGAACTTAATACCTTCTGCACACCATAATTAGGCTAATCGGCTTTCTTCATTCCCTACCGTTCGGCACCAGCCTAAGGTTTGGAAGAAGACTATCCGATAGGCGTAACGGGTGTACTATCTCCTAAACAAAGGAGTACTCGCAACCTGAGAGAAGGTAAAAGGAAAAGGCAACTGAATAGTCCTATTCGTTTTCTCCAGAACTGGAAACCATCCTCGAATAAATTTCTTCAAGTTCGTATATAACCATACAATGGTTTTATCCAATGAAAGTGAACGTTCGTAGTAATACGGGGTGCTCTGGAGAAAAGGGTAAAAGTAGGAGTGGCAATGAGGTTTGCAACTCTGACAATCCAAAATCCAGTGTTTAAGAAGGTTCGGTTAATCTTGGTCACTGAGTCATAGTCAAGGGTCGGGTCATGGTCGCTGCCAAAGAGAGAGAGAGAGAAAAGAAACACTCAGCGTGCACCCTAACCTAGATCATAATGGTTATCACTTTATCTAATCACAAAACCTCCCACTGTAACGTCAAATTCTCCTCCAAACCTGAAAGAAGAATTAGTCGGGATCACCCAAGGAGTAAACCAACTCATCAGTGGGAATCGGGATCCAACTATCATCGCATGATAACGTGACGGAATCCACTCACGTCACCACACTCCAGAAGGTATGCGCATGCCTGGCAAGTTTCAGTTTCTTTAGAAACTCCCGATGTGTGTTTTTACCCCAAGCGGTTTATGACCTTGACTAGGTCAACAAACCATAAACCGCCAGTCAAGTTCAACCCGTCATTGTTCTGGAATGCATTAAACCCACCCGTACATGCCCTTGACGAGGTCAACAAGGCCGCACGACTGTCTTAACCAATCCCATTTATGCAACAAACAAGTATCACTTAGCTACCGAACACTACGTCTTGACTAGGTCAACAAACACAGCACGAATACTAAATAATACCTGTAGGAAATAACGGAGGGCTACGGCTGGTTTTTGGCGAAAAACCTTTAACGTAATAAACTTGATATCGTTGAAGGAACTGCATAGTTTTTTATAAAAATATAGTGGCGAAAACCATTGCTAAAGAGGTCACTCCCGGTGAAGGGATCTTGGCTCTTTCCCCGTAGAATGAGGTGCAGGATATTCCAACTGAATACCACGATGCAAAGCAAAAAGTAATCGGCTATAGTGAAGTTATTACCCTGACGCAAACTTCTGTCCAAGGGGTCACTCCCGGTGAAGGGATCTCGGCCCTTGCCTCGTCGACTGAGGTGCTGGATATTCATAACCGAATACCACTGTACAAAACAAAAGAGAACATCCTTGCAATAACAGCTTTTTGAAAAATTGTTCCAACAACATCAGAATAGGTTTTTTAGTTTGCATTGATCCGAATCAATGCAGTCCCATCAATTGATCACACCACAAAAGAACGAAAATAATGATGTACGTATATGCCATCCGCATTCGCCACTGGGTCCCGTCATCACCCGTTAGGTTACTTAACTAACGACAGAGCGGGGACTGGACTCGCGCGGATGCAAAACATATACAACATCTGCTAGTATATATATCAATATATAATATTCGCTCAAGGCGTGATAAAAAGCAACATCACAGAAATGTAATAAGCATCACAGAACAATACAGATAACTGGGATCCCAGGGTTTCATAGAGCCGCTACTGAAACCCGACGTTCCCCTGGTCGTGCGGATAGCCTGTGCAATGAAATCCTAGACCCCTATGGGCGCGGTAAGTTACCCGCCAAAACCTGAAGCGAAGCATCCCCCTTCAACAACGTGAATGGACCACCCATAACTTCACGGAATTCGGTAACTTGAGCACCCCTCCTTGGGTCAACCTGTACCCCCTACGAGTGCGGCGAATAGCCCGCCAATTCTAGAGTAAAGCCCCCTCCGTCTCAACACCATGAATTGCGGGCCCGTTGCCCTCTAGAACCCGGCTATCCGCGCACCCCACCGCGGGGTAATCCTAGTACAAAAAATAAAATTTACATACAACGGGTACATTGACCTCAGCCCGGTCATGCCCCAAAAGAATAATATACAAACAGGCAGTGACGGAAGTCCACATGTCGGACGCTCACCCCGCAATATCAAATGTACATATACAACCAAACTGTACTACCATTGCATCCAGGCTATCCACCACGACAAATCCGCAACATCACAGCACAACACAGAACATCAACGTGAATGTCACGTTCGCAAATCCGTCTAAAAGGGCTATAGCAGTTAGACAGGATTTACCGATCAAATGACATTCACGGTCGCAGATATAATGTAAATACTGTGAACTAACATGTTTAAAATTTTCGATCGACTAAATTTACTGAAGTGGGCCCCAAGCATAACTGTAGCACTCAAAATAAATCTGGGCCCAAAAGGAATATACCAAAAACCCTATTTCCATGTCAGAGACGCATTGTAGAAATTTGGTGCAGAGAGGAGTCAATAGTGCGGCGGAACCGCGGCCAGAGCATAGGTTTGGCCACAGTTCTGCGGCAGAGCAGTAATGTTAGGGCACCAAATTTTCACGGAATTCTTATAAAACCCTGCACGTATTTTTACAAGGTACCAAATAATTTTTTGACCACTACAAAAATTCGACAGAAACTGTGGCATGAAAACGCGGTTTTTTGAAAATCTGTTCGATCGAACTTATAAACACGTTAGAGCAAGCTAGACTAGGTTAATGGCGTGGCTCTGATACCATGTAGGACTACGGTAGCACCCCGGCAGTCTATCCGAGGCCAAAATGCGGAAACAAAAATTTTTCTTGACTTTAAACCGGCACTACCGCATCCTAGAAACCCGGATCGTAACCATTTACCGACAACTAGCTATCAAGAGAAGGGGTAGAGGGCTATACTGAGCGATCCGTGTCCTTCGGTCTTTGGCCACCAATCCGATCTTCCCGCGGCATCTCCGATCTTCATCTCTTCGTCGGAAAGGGCACCATATCGAGAAGTCTTTTTACGGGGTCCCGCTTCGTCCGAAGCAACTCGGGCACGAAGTGTGCTAGCCGACGTGCCCAAGGTGAAGTAGAGAATGTTGTGATCACTTTGTCTCTTGCATCCATGAATTTGGATGGAGGTTAGAGAAGTTGCCATTGGAGGAGATAATGAGCTTGAGGAAGAAGAAGAAGAAGAGAAGGCTTTCTCATCTTTTCTTTTCTTTTGTTGTGATGATCTAATAAAATGAGAGAGAGAGAGGGATCAATAATATGAGAGCTATCCCTTCATGGCAGCCCCTTTCTCTCTCATGTTATCATATCAACCCACATCCATCACATAAAGTGACACTTGCACAAGAAATGAGACCATGACTCATCCATAAAGCATATGTCTCATTTAATGCACACAAGGATAATTTCTAGTTCATTATTTCCATCCAAACATTAATTCAAATGTTTGGTCCAACAAAAAAAGATCCGGCAACATCTAAAGAAAACTCGTGACGGATCACAAGGATACCCCTCACCTGTATATACATACCTGCACCCGCATTCCGACTGAATGCGAATGCGATGAGACTAAAGTAATCCAACAAATCTAATACTAGAATCCGGCTTAAACCAAAGCCCACTAGTATGATCCGTCCGATCAAGATCCGTGCAACACCGCACGTATAAGATCGAACCCTCCCATATATCATACTGCCTCTACAACGTTTCGCCCGAAACTTGAGAAACTGTCTGTGGGGGACTCTAAAGACTCGTCAATACTTTGGCTGTGGATTTAACCACAAGCACGTCAGAGGTATTAGCCGTACGTAACGGGCTACCAAGTATTGACCAAAAGGGAGGTCGATGAGCGAACTCATCCTGACACCCTACTGAGCCTGTCGGTGACAATATCCGTACAGTCCAGTCCGTTCGTCTATGAGTATTGCATGGCGGGCCTAGGGGGTTGGTAAAAGTCAGACCTCCAAAAGCGGTACAAGTCGTGTCGGAGTGTAGCCCAGAATACCCTGAGATACTACTGGAATACCTACCAGTAAATATTCTGCCTCGGTCGAGGGCTTTGTGTAATGGCTCTCCTAGACACAGCGCGACCTCACCCCCAATATCGGGAGAGACGAACCCCTGACGATCCGCTCACTGCCTCCATGTGGCTCGGGACTGTACCCAACTAAAACTTGTTTGCACGACTCCTTTGAGCCGTGGTAGGGTAGTAATCAAAGTACAGTGGGAACTCACACGAGACAAATGACGATCTTACGTCGATGAACTAACCTGTACACATGTCACCAGGGAACTGCTATCTGACGTCAGGTATAAGAACAACTAGCATGTTCCCGGCGAGTCCTGTCCGGTGTACTCATAACCCAATGAGCACCTATATACATCTTAGGTGAACCAACTGACACCAGTGGCTTGTGAGACCGGCCATCGCCCCTCGTCGGGGTCTCGACTGTATACACTAGTCTACTCTGAAGTATCGATGCCCTGTCTCGAAACTCCCTCGACTGGGGACCTTTTAAGGATGTGCTTATAGACCCCAGCTCCCACGTATATGATCGCCCTCATACTGCTGGCAGTCAAGCAAGAATCCTAGGGGTTCTATCAACGCGCAATAGTGACCTGTAAGGTCACCTAAAACAGTACACGATGATAAAGATAAACCAGATAGCATACGATCATCTCGAGTAAGACTGTCCTACCGGTATAGGTCCTTCCTTCAATCATTGCAATCACGTGCTTGTGATCCAATAATTGACTCTGAGGGCACTATCTCCAACATATACATTTTTATCACCTCGAAGAATCCAGATACTTCCAACGTATGGTTCTCTACTTTATTCTTATACCTATAAACTTCTCAAAATCTTTGACCTTGCATTACTACGAATGCGTGTCTAAAACTAGAGAACTTATAGGTAAACCTTAATGAAGTAAGAGTACCAAGCTCTTATCTTGAAGGACACTGGACAACATACATTTCCATGTATAAGTCCAAAGAGTATACCAACTCAAATTCTGTATTTTGTAAATTGAAAATTGTATCTTGGCTAAGAATGCCTTACACCGTTATTCAATGCACCTTATCTTATCCTTAACTGATAAAGGTAAATGTTTATAGCATAATTTTCAAAATGTATATCTCACTTTATAAAATAAAGGTACAGATATTTCATTTTAAAATTTGGTGCATAACAATGGTTATTCGAAAACAAATATTTGCCGTCAGGCAAAACCAGGCGATTTAATCCAATATCACCAATTGCAACAAATTCCAATATTGAGGATCAAATCACTCATTTCTAAACATTCTACTCATACTCATCATCTGTAACACTGTACAGATGTGAGATCCAAATCTGGTAAATACATATGTTGGACTTAGAATTAATTGGGGAAAAAATTCTCTTTTACAAATACACAGAAATACTGAAACATGAAAATGTTTCATAGAGGTTGGCCAGGTATTCCTAGTAATACCTTTTCCATTATTAAGATTCATGACAGTATTCGCAATTTCCTTTGCTCTCACTTCGATCCCTTTGTATGTCTCTACATCTTACCTTCTGCACACCGTCCTTAGGCTAATTGATTTTCTTCCTTCCCCACCTTTCGGCACCAGCCTAAAGTTTGGAAGAAGACTATCCAACAAGCGTAATGGGTGTACTCTCCTAATACAAGGAGCTCTCGCAACCTGAGAAAAGATAAAGGGAAGAGACAACCGAATATTCCTATTCAATTTCTCTAGAACCTGTGGGCGTCCTTGAGTAAAGTAACTATTTCGAGTTCGTATGTAACTATACGATGGTTGTTCCAAGCAATATGGATTATCGTAGTGATACGACGTGTTCTGAAGAAATGCAAAGGGTAGCGTAGGAGTGGCGGGGATATGTGAGACTTTGTCATGAATCATGAAAATCCAAATCCCAAGTGTGTAAGATGGTTTCGTTAACTTGGTTCATGAGTTTTTAAGGTAAATCATGGGTCGCTGTACCAGAGAGAGAGAAAAGAAACACTCAGTGTGCACTCTATCAAGATTAGATTGGTTTTCACTTTATATAATCAGGATGGCTCCCACTGTATCCTCGAATCCTTCTTCAAACCCTAAAATGAAAACTAGTCAAGATCATTTACACTTTTACAAGTTAGCTAACCGTTCGTCCAGGCCATTGTTGGTACTCCGAGGGAGGTCCCTGTGCTTTCGCACAAACCCAATTAATAACCCATTTTCGAAGAGGCATAACCTCATTAACACTTTCTAGACACCTAATAGGTTAACTAATTGTGAAGTGAAAAATCTCCCGAGGAGTAATACATAATCATCAGTGGGAATCAGGACCCAACTATCATTGTGTGATAACTTTGACGGAAGCCGACCAAAATTACCAGACTCCAGAAGGTATGTGCAAACTAGGAAAGTTTTTTGTATGTTTGAAACTCCCGATATGGTTTTTTCCCCAAGCGTCTTATGACCTTGATGAAGGTCAATAAATCATAAGCCGCAAGTCAAGTTCTACCCATCATTGTCCTGATTAATCTAAACCCACCCGTACCCGTCCTTGACGAAGGCCAACAAGGCTGTACGACTGTCCTAGATTAATGCATATCTATGCTGCAGAAAAATAACACATAGCTACCATACACTGTAGGGTTCCTAGGCACACCCATGAGGTTCTACAAGTGATCAAACATGGCCAATTCAAAAATTTCCTATGTGCCAAGTAACCCTAAGCAAGATCGTAACTAGAGGATAAGCGATGCAAGCAAGTAAACAACTTTATTGCTAAAGAAAAGTGACTACAACCTTTGTAGATCCGGTGATCCACTTACTTGGCTCCGTGATGACGTCCCTCCGCTGTACCCATCGGAATCCTAGACTCTCGCGGTGGTTTCATCGGAGAAATGATCGGGCTAGGTCGTCGACTTCGATGCCGAAGATGATCTACGTCGAGGCAACTCAAGATCAAGCTCCAACTTCACCAAGACATGAAACTTGTGAAGAAAACACCCTATACTACATGGCAAGTGGTATAGGATGAAGAAATAGGAAGTGGGTTCACTTTAGAATTGGATTTCTCACTCTTTTTCACATTTCACCATTGAAGCTAGCAAGCTTCTTTCTTCTTGAAGAAGAAGAAGAAGAAAAAGAATATGATAAGAATTATTGAAAATAGAAAATAAAGTGATTCTTATCATATAGCAACCATTGTTAAGTGTAGAGAATAAACTAGGGTTAGGTTTAATGGTTAGGTTAAGGCTAAGAAACAAAATGGTCAAAGCTTCATGAAGTTTCAAGAAAGAAACAAAGTTAGCCACCATTTTATTCTTACCAAAATAAATGAATAAAAGAATAAATAAATAAGTAAAGATTACAAAACCCTAACCATTAACCTAAACAAGTTTTAAAGCATACATATACCCAAGTTTGCATGTATCATCAAACATGATACAAACTAGTGCAGAAAACTATATCATATATATACAATGTGCACATCAAGTGAGAAAATACATCTAAAGTGAACAAATATTAGTTAATGCAAAGTAATATATCAAATATATAATTATACATTAAATCATTAAATCAACACTTGATTTAACGATCCGGTCATATCGCATATGACCGACTAATATCCAATGTATCGACTTATCGAATCAATCCTCGATTCGATAACTAGGTTATATCACATACAACCAATCGATACATTCATCGCGAGAATAGAATACGGTATCACATACACGCATTATTCTCGGTCCCGCACATATCTCATATGCGCTCCTATTTCGTTTCGCTTGAGCCAGGAAACCTCTGTGTAGGACTCTAAAGACTCGTCAATACGCCGGCAGCAGATGATGATCATATCAAACACCCACAAGCCGCAAGCGGTCTGCTAAACGTAACGGCCACCCGGGTATTGAGTGATCATAAGATCGACGAGCAAGCTCGCTCACACTCCTGTGAATCCAACCAGTAACACTTACCGTACAGTCCGGTCTGTTCGTCTGATATGTCGCATATCTCATCTAGGGGTGGTAAACGTCAGACCCCAGTAGCTCGATAAGTCATGCCGATATAAGGTCTATAACATAGCATGAAACTACTGATAACACTTACCAGTAGATCACTGCAACCCTGGCCAGGGATTTCCAGTTATGTCCAGTCGTGCATAGCGCAACATCAACCCCCAATCCCGGGAGAGACGAATCCCCTCCTATCGCTCATTGCCTCCATGTGAATCAGGACTGTACCCAAAAACCACATGTTTGCACGACTCAGTAGAGCCGTGGTAGGGTGGAAATCAAAGCACAGTGGAAGACACACAAGACTCTATGACGATCTTGGGTTAAAAGACAAAGCTGTACCAGTGTCACCAGAGAACTGCCATCTGACGTGAGGTATAATACCATCTGGGAGTTCTCGGCGAGTCCGTTCAGTGTACCCAGTCTCCACTGAGCACCCGCATACCATCTCTGATGTCAAACACCAATGGATATGAGATCATCCATCGCCCATGACATGGGTCGAGAAGACATGCGCTAGTCTACTCTAGAATATCGATGCCCCGTCTCGATATTCCCACGACTAGGAACATTGAATGATGTACTCATGGACTACCCAGGCCCCACTAGTATGATCTGCATCATAGTCCTGGAAGTCGAGTACACATCCTAAGGGCTTTATCAACATGTAACAGAGAGACTGAAAGTATACATGTTAAGATAAAGAGCAACCAGATAACGTACTATCATGTCGAGCAAGAAAGTCCTACCTATATATGTCCCAGCATCCACTACAATATACATCCAATGTACAGTAATGGCCTCTAGGGCATACATATAACTAACAATCTCCCACTTGCACTAGGGCCATCTGTAGCAGTGGTTGCAGTATCTAATACTCAACCATCCCATAAAAGTCTCTCTCTAGGAAAAAGCCTTTGTGAGTGGATCCGCCGTGTTGTCCTCTGAGTCTACTCTCCTAACCTCGATCATCCTGGAGATCATCTATCTCCATGATCAGGTGATGCCGCCTCAGAATATGTCTGGGTCACTGATGGGACCAGGGTTCCAGGGCCATAGCCACTCTTCTATTGTCACATAATGGTAGGAACCTAGTTCATCTCAAGAACCAATATACACCCAAACTGCCTCTTTGGTAGTATCTTTAATAGCGATGTTACCAGCCTTTATCGTCTAGTTTGCCACGGTATCTAGCTTGGAACTTTTCCAACATACCATCCCTTTACTGAGGGTAAAGACAATGCCCGCGACTGACATTCAGTCGTCCTTATCACCCTGGAACCTTTCCAATGATTCTCCCCAGGATCAACTGATACCATCTCACTACAGCTAGTGAGAATCCTAACATCCATTTAGATCTATCTCATAGATCCAAAACCCAGGATTTAGGAGGTATCACCTTTATCCTATTGGAGAATCCATGTGATAAGAGGAGATCGACCGATCGTAGTATAGGAAACTCTTTTCCTATCAAGAGTATGTTGTCCACGTACAATACGAGGATGACCACCTTACTCTCTACTACCCTTTTGTACATACAAGGTTCATCTACCATTTTGATGAAGTCAAACTCTTTGACTACCACATCAAAACAGATGTTCCAACTCCACGATGCCTGCTTTATCCTGTAAAGTAACCTGCACACGTTTCCGCTGCTCCCACTGTTTACGAAGCCCTCTGGTTGTGTTCTTATAGATGTTCTCTTCTAAATCATTATTTAGAAAAGTAGTCATGGCACCCAACCACCAGATATCGTAGTCATGGTATGTAGCAATGGTAAGTAGGATCTGGATGGACTTAAGCACAGCTACTGGAAAAGGTTTCATCATTATCCACGCCTGGTCGATGACGAAAACCTTTAACGAGTCTAGCTTTGAAAGTCTCAACTTTTCCATCTACACCAAGTAATCTTCTTAAGATATACTTGCTCCTGATGGGGATTTAACCCTTCAGATATCGCAACCAAAGTCCATACTTTGTTGGTGTATATGTATTCCATCTCAGATCACTAAGCATCCAGCCATTCTTACAGAGTCCCTACTCTCGATGACCTGCTCGAATCTAGTTGGGTCATCATCTCATGATGCAATCCTCGCTCCTACTGTCATCGAGAAACCGAAGTATCTCTCAGGCACGTGAGGAACCCTACCAGATCGGTGGAGAGGCTGAGGTTCGTCGGGGACTATTGAATCCTTTGGTTCTGTCAAATCATCAGCTGCAGTTTTGTATAGCTGGAACCTTTCCAGTTCTACAGAACTGACCTTGCCTCGATCTTGTCCGGATTTTGCTTTTGACATAGGCCGGACAATCCCAAATCTTAACTTGCTTAATAGATGGGTTCTTCCCATACCATATCTTATATGGAGTGGTAGGCACTGATTTGAATCGAACCCTATTCAATATGTATGCAACTTCATAAGCGCATAACTCCCTAAAAGAGACAGGTAATTCAGTAATACTCATCATAGAGCACACCATATCATATAGGGTGCTATTGCTCCGCCCTGATACATCGTTGTGCCGTGGTGTATTGTTCAGTTGATAAAACTGCACATTTGTATTACATTTTTCCTACCATTTTCATATTAAAAAAGGACTTTATTATAATATATTATACATATGAGGGTTTATGTGTAAAAACATTATTTTCCATGTGTTAATATATTTTAATTATCATTTGGTAGGAAAATGTATGCAAATAATATTATTGGTCTAATCCTAGTAGAACAAAGTCTACTAAAATCTTATATGAGTTGTTATGCAGATTATTTCCAAGTTGTTATGAAGGATTTAACAAACAAATCAATTTGTTGAAGAATACTTTCCAAATTAAAGAGCAAACTTGGAGACTAAGTCTGGAAGCAGCCGAGAAAATATTTTCAGATTCTGAAGATGCTTAGGAGTGCCAAATGTCACCATCAGAGAGCCCAAGAAAACAGACAGAGAGATCCCCACCATGGAGCGCGGATCCGCGGCCAAACCCACCCTGGGGCCGCGGATCCGCCGCACTATTGAAGAGGGAGAATGCAATATTTTGGGAGATTTGCAAATGCTGAATTTTACCAACTTCTGAACAAAAAGATTCTGGGTTTTCACTATATAAAGGCACCGAGGGCATCTTGGAAAATCTACCAAGCCGAAGAGATCACGAAGCTCCCGACGCTCACGCATCCAGGCTGATCATCGACTGTTCGACTACCTCCCTAGAAAAGATCGAGAAGCAAATCAAGTTTTGTAATCATTTTCTATGGATTAAAAGTGTAGTTTGAAGGAGTTGATTAATAAAGGTAGTTTTTTATTTAATTGTTTGTTTTTACATTATGTTCTCCCTCTCTTTCTTTTCATCTTCTTCTCCCAACATGCGCGAGTAATTCTCCGCTTGTTAGGGTTCGTAGGATTATGGTAGGCTAATGGATGATGAAAATAATTAAACCCTTTTTAAGTCCTATAAAGTTTAGGAACTTTATCAAAATAATCATTCACATCCTAATCGGGCGCGCTAGCAATTCCTTGCTAGTTCCGACCGCGATTAGAGATTAGATTAATGATTGTTTTGGTAAAGGCTAGATATGAACGGAGTTCCGTGTCAAGATAAGGGTTACGAGTGGGATTCCTTTTCCCTCCAGAAACCCTAATCTACACGCATCACCGTCGTTCTAGTTCTAAATCTATTAATGGATAAAAAGGGTAACTTTTAATTAATCATCCATAACTACTAAATCCTAACGAACCCTACAAGCCCTATTATTATATTATTTAAATCTCTAAAATAATCTAGATCTATATTTAACATTCTTGTTTAAAGTAGATCTAGAAACTTTTCACAAAATTCTTTATTCCTCCTCTCTTTCTCAACACATCTAAAGTAAGAATAAAAGGTTCCACGTTTCCCAGAGGACGACCCGTACTCATCTCGGTCTAGCTACACGCGACACCGTTATTGATTGCGGTTAACTACAAAAACGATTTTTCGTATCAATCAAATGGCGCCGTTGCCGGGGATACGTGCGTAATTTTTTATTTTTACTATTTGTGTTGAATTCTTAGACGAGTCATATCATTATTAAAACAAAACTGCAAATTGTATATTTAACGATTATTGTGTGAATTTTTGCGAGGAAATCTGGAGTCACGGACTTGAGGAAACAGGAGATCTAGGGTTCACACTTCTCTGGTAAGATTCTAACTCCCTTCTCTCTCCTCTAAAATCCAATAAAATCTATTTTCTGCAGGATTCTTTGCAAAATATCGCTGCTCAAAAATCTTTTTGCAAAGTTTTGTGATTGGTTTTGTTTTGCATATTTAATACGGATTCTAAGGGGCAAAGACCAAATCAAGATTAGGTAGGGATTTCATCACCCTTCCTAAGCCCCACAAATCACAAACCGAGCATATAGATCAACCCTTCATTAATTTAAAAAATATCTAGACCGGACTCTAAGGACTGTCGCGCTCAATAAGGACAGAGGAAGGTCGTGGGTAATCTATCGTTTATCCGCATTACTTTTGTAGTACCTAGGCAAGTGTGTCGAAGGCTAGTGGTTTTTAATTAGGCCCACGACGTGGTTCCTTCCCACTTACCTGGCACTTACCTGGCTACAAGGGTAGTACGGAGGCGGTAGAGGATTTATCCTGCGGCTTGTCCTTTGGAAGTCTAGGAGCGGTCTAGAGACTGGACCTAGGTAACCTTAGTTCTAGGGTTGCTTGTGCATATTAGGGAGATTTGTCTTGAGTCCCACTTTTTCAAAACAAACCAATTTTTAAATCACACACACGCTGCTACTTGCACTAAACCCGCTTAGTGCATGCTCGGCTGGACACGGGATCCTAGTGCCCGTCTTTTCCGCGTTCCTGCTATCGACACCGAAGTCGGTACTTCTTCATCTTCTTTTCCACCACCACACACCACAACCGTGATGGACGGCACTCCATCTAATTATTACACCACGCTGCCACCGCCCGCAGGTGAGCAGAATCCACCGCGCATCTCTCTCCAAGAGAGATGCTATCCTATTCGTGGTCCTCTTCCCACTTATCTATCTCTTCCACCACCTAACGGGGATAATTTCGAAATTAAACCTCACTACATCAATCTGCTGCCTAAATTTCACGGGCTTGAGTCGGAAGACGCGTACGTTTTCATCACCAAATTCGAGAACGTATGCGCAATGATGGGTACTTCACAATTGACTTAAGATGCTATGCGCTTACGTCTTCTCCCATTCACACTGTGCGACTTGGCAGAAAAATGGCTTTATAATACTGCCGCACACTCTATCACTAATTGGGATGAATTCGTCATAGCATTTCTTAAGAAGTTTTACCCAAACCATAAGACTGCCCGTGTTAGAAGCGAGATCAACCAGTTCACCCAGCTTCCCAACGAACCATTTTGGAAATGCTTTGAACGTTTCAAGGATTTGCTTGTCCAATGTCCTCATCATGGAATCAATAGATGGGATTTATGTCGGATTATCTATGAAGGCATTAATCCAGCGACAAAGCAGATGCTTGAAACAATGTGTCAATGCAATTTCATGTCTAAAGATGACGGTGAAGCATGGAAATATCTGGAAGATCTCGCTGAACACACGTTGCAGTGGGAAAGCGTAAGACCACCTACAACTAAGGGAGGTATTCACCAGCTCGACGTTTCCATCGCAGTAAAAGACGAAATGGCAGCGATGCAGAAGAAACTCGACGATATTGAGAGCAGATTCTCATCAGTCTCCCTAAATCAGGTTACGCTTCCTAAGACCGTCTGTGGTTGCTGTTCGGATCCTTCACACTTAACGGAAGAATGTCCTATGAATGCATCGTTTCAAGCTAATGCTGCTTTTCAGCAGCGACCAAGAAACGACCCTTATTCTTCCACATACAATCAAGGATGGAGGAATCATCCTAACTTTGCTTGGAATCAAAACCAACAAAGTAATTATCAAAGACCTCCTCCACAGCAACCACAACCACAGAATCAGCCCCCCTTTCAGTCACAAAATTTCCAAAATCCGGCCAACATTTCTACACCACAAGTGGCCGGTACTGACAACTCACTTGCACAAACTTTGGATATGTTCATGAAACAATCCATGCAAAATTCGGCTGAGATAAGGTCTTCTATTGATACCCTAACGAAAAACTCCTCCTCCCATGGTGAGAGTATTAAATCAATAGAAAACCAAATCGCACAGTTAAACGCCGCAATGAGTGCGAGAGAGAAAGGGAAACTCCCATCTCAACCCCTACCGAATCCTGGCCATTCACAAAGTCATAATGTGAATGCCATTACTACGTTGAGATCGGGGAGAGTGTTGAATAACCAAGTGGGTGAGCAGTTTGATGATAGTGACATATTTGATATCCCTTCTTCTTCTTCTTCTTCCCCTAATTCGTCTAGTCTCCCACCTTCATCCGAGCCTATTCTCCGTTTTCCCCAAGGCTCGAACCCTTCGCCCACTTCGCCAAATCTATCTAAGTCGATTCCCACTCCAGTTTTGGGATCGAATCCATCCCCACAGTCTTCTCCACAAACGTTGGACCCAAAACTTATTGATCAAGCACCTTATCCAAACAGGTTGAGGGGCAACAGACCAAGTCCACAAATGGAGAAGATTGCGGAAATTTTTAAGCAAGTTAACATAAACATTCCTCTCCTAGATGCTATTCAACAAGTTCCGTCATATGCGAAAATCCTAAAGGACTTGTGCACTAGGAAGAGAAAAGTTCAAGTACCTAAAAAAGTTTTCCTTGCGAGTAATGTGAGCACTGCTTTTACACAACAACTACCCAAGAAACGAAAGGACCCCGGAAGTCCTACAATTTCAATTTCTATTGGGGGTAAAAATATTAATCGTGCTCTACTCGATCTAGGTGCTAGTGTTAACTTGCTTCCGTATTCTGTTTATGAGCAATTAGGGATCGGAGAGTTAAAGCCGGCGCATTGCACTCTTCAGATGGCCGATCGATCTATCACCCAACCTAGGGGTGAGCTAGAGGATGTGTTAATCAAAGTCGGGGAATTCATATTCCCTGTGGACTTTATCGTTATAGATACACAACCTGTAGCGAACCCACGCAATCAAATCCCGGTGATACTCGGTCGACCCTTTTTGGCCACTTCCAACGCGGTAATCAATTGTAGAAACGGCTCTATGACCCTATCCTTTGGGAAGAAGTCAATTGAGCTTAACATTTACAAGTTGGGAAGTGAACCCTCCGAACCCTATGCTCATGTGTGTTCTGTCGAATTAATGGATGTCGACAGCAACGAATTTGATCAACCTCATGATACAGACTCTTTTCATATGTTGTTGTTTGACCCAACCATTTACTCTTCCACCGAATTGTCCGGGTCAACATCTAATGAGGAACTTTATATTGAGTCTGACGATCACCCCATTTTTTCTGATGACATTATTTTTCGGGGTATCGATGAAAGCTTTGAGGAAATTTTCGCTGATGAACTCGCATTTTTACAAGACACGGGTGTTGAGATGAATCAACTCCAAGATGAAGAAATTGGACCTCCACCCCCTCTTTTGGACAATTATGATAATGCGAGTAATCCATCATCACTATCATTGTGTCGTCTCTCCAAATTGAGACGCAATCCTTTTCCATTACACCTCTTGTCACCTCCCCACTTCTTCTCGTCGAAAGGTGACATATTCTTCCACCAACCTTGGTACTTCATTGATAAAATTTTTGAATGGTTGGTGTTGACCTTCAGTCTTTGCAAAGCTTGGCATTGACCAATAACCTTGACCCCCTCATATGATTTTAAAAGATTAAAAATGTTTAACTCAAGTTTGGGGGAGGGGTGGTATATTTTGGCTCTTGAAAAGAAAATGATTTTTACAAAATTGTGAGCCTAAAATAAGTTTGGGGGAGGATTTTCACTTTCATATATTCTTGCCCCCATTAATAATTTCCTCCCAAGTCTACAGGTTTTTTTGAGCTTAACGGATGACATCAGTGAGGACACTGCTGTAAACAGGTTGGGGGGAGGTTTGTGCTTATTTACACATCAATTTGCATCATATTTTGCATAAGCACAACATTTTCAAAAAAAAAAATTTATAACAAAAGAGTAGAAAGTGAAAAATTATATCCAAAAGATAGGAATAGTTTAAGAAAACCAAGAAAATTAGAAGTTTTCTTATACGAACTAGTAATAAGTAGTTATGAGCTGTTGTCCCAAGGGTTAGTAAAATGAAGGAAGTCACTAATCTGAGGATAAAAATAAGTCTGAAAAATATTTTCTATTCTGGAAGCCAAACATTTGAATGTTGATACCCTACAATATGCACCTACACACGTCTTGAAACTCGGGATAGTAGAAGATACCTTGAAATGCTCTTGTCTAAAAGCCAAAGTATGAAGGAAATGATGAAGAAAATATAAATGGTGAAAAGAAAAAAATGAACACTGGTTTTGTATCGCCAAGGTAGCAATAAAAAAATATAGCGAGGGTGCCTCTTCACCTAGTGCCCTAAGGCCAACTGGTCTGGGAGTCACTGCTTAGCCTTAGGAGGTGCAAGACAAGGAAAATATTATCACCAAATCTGCAAGCACATGAGTAATCGGTCGGTTAGTACCTCAAGAAGTATTAACGGTCGCATGAAAATGTGTAAGTAATTCTAAGTATTCATCAAAGTAAAAAGTACTAAGGTAGATGGACAAGAGTATGATAGCTTGAATTGAATTCTCTGAGTGTAGGGATGTTCTTTACACACACGTGGGGTTATATGATCAATGTTTGGATAAAAGGTAGCAATGAAGAATAAAGACGATGTTTTATTGAGGGATGATGTGATTTCTAACATTTTTTCTAGAAACCGAAGTATCTCTCAGGCAGGTGAGGAACCCTACCAGATCGGTGGAGAGGCTGAGGTTCGTCGGGGACTATTGAATCCTTTGGTTCTGTCAAATCATCAGCTGCAGTTTTGTATAGCTGGAACCTTTCCAGTTCTACAGAACTGACCTTGCCTCGATCTTGTCCGGATTTTGCTTTTGACATAGGCCGGACAATCCCAAATCTTAACTTGCTTAATAGATGGGTTCTTCCCATACCATATCTTATATGGAGTGGTAGGCACTGATTTGAATCGAACCCTATTCAATATGTATGCAACTTCATAAGCGCATAACTCCCTAAAAGAGACAGGTAATTCAGTAATACTCATCATAGAGCACACCATATCATATAGGGTGCTATTGCTCCGCCCTGATACATCGTTGTGCCGTGGTGTATTGTTCAGTTGATAAAACTGCACATTTGTATTACATTTTTCCTACCATTTTCATATTAAAAAAGGACTTTATTATAATATATTATACATATGAGGGTTTATGTGTAAAAACATTATTTTCCATGTGTTAATATATTTTAATTATCATTTGGTAGGAAATGTATGCAAATAATATTATTGGTCTAATCCTAGTAGAACAAAGTCTACTAAAATCTTATATGAGTTGTTATGCAGATTATTTCCAAGTTGTTATGAAGGATTTAACAAACAAATCAATTTGTTGAAGAATACTTTCCAAATTAAAGAGCAAACTTGGAGACTAAGTCTGGAAGCAGCCGAGAAAATATTTTCAGATTCTGAAGATGCTTAGGAGTGCCAAATGTCACCATCAGAGAGCCCAAGAAAACAGACAGAGAGATCCCCACCATGGAGCGCGGATCCGCGGCCAAACCCACCCTGGGGCCGCGGATCCGCCGCACTATTGAAGAGGGAGAATGCAATATTTTGGGAGATTTGCAAATGCTGAATTTTACCAACTTCTGAACAAAAAGATTCTGGGTTTTCACTATATAAAGGCACCGAGGGCATCTTGGAAAATCTATCAAGCCGAAGAGATCACGAAGCTCCCGACGCTCACGCATCCAGGCTGATCATCGACTGTTCGACTATCTCCCTAGAAAAGATCGAGAAGCAAATCAAGTTTTGTAATCATTTTCTATGGATTAAAAGTGTAGTTTGAAGGAGTTGATTAATAAAGGTAGTTTTTTATTTAATTGTTTGTTTTTACATTATGTTCTCCCTCTCTTTCTTTTCATCTTCTTCTCCCAACATGCGCGAGTAATTCTCCGCTTGTTAGGGTTCGTAGGATTATGGTAGGCTAATGGATGATGAAAATAATTAAACCCTTTTTAAGTCCTATAAAGTTTAGGAACTTTATCAAAATAATCATTAACATCCTAATCGGGCGCGCTAGCAATTCCTTGCTAGTTCCGACCGCGATTAGAGATTAGATTAATGATTGTTTTGGTAAAGGCTAGATATGAACGGAGTTCCGTGTCAAGATAAGGGTTACGAGTGGGATTCCTTTTCCCTCCAGAAACCCTAATCTACACGCATCACCGTCGTTCTAGTTCTAAATCTATTAATGGATAAAAAGGGTAACTTTTAATTAATCATCCATAACTACTAAATCCTAACGAACCCTACAAGCCCTATTATTATATTATTTAAATCTCTAAAATAATCTAGATCTATATTTAACATTCTTGTTTAAAGTAGATCTAGAAACTTTTCACAAAATTCTTTATTCCTCCTCTCTTTCTCAACACATCTAAAGTAAGAATAAAAGGTTCCACGTTTCCCAGAGGACGACCCGTACTCATCTCGGTCTAGCTACACGCGACACCGTTATTGATTGCGGTTAACTACAAAAACGATTTTTCGTATCAATCATGTATTCAGAGGAGTAACACCGAGAGAGAATCTCATTCTCCTTTAGAATAGTCCAAGAATTCTATGCACAAGTATTCTCCTCCTTGATCTTATCATAGGACATAATACTTATACCCAGTTTTTGGTTCTCTACTTCTAACTTATATTCTGTGAATATCTCAAAAACTTCGGACTTATGTTTCAATAGGAACATATGGCTGAATCTTGAGAGATCATCAGAGAATGTAATGAAATACAAAGAACCAGTCTTGGCATGTGTAGACAGGGGATCTTACATACATCATCATGTATCAATCCTAAAGGTTTTATTAACTCTTTCTCTGTTTCCAATAAACAGGGCGATGGTCATCTAATCTTTGTGACATGACTGGCAAGTTTCACAAGATGTAAATTCAAACTGATTTAAATATGCCTCTAAAATGTAAATTTAGCCAGTCGGGTCGCATTGATATGACCTAGTCTACAATGCCTCAAGAAGGATTCGTTCATTTCTGAACTCTTCCTCTTGTGTGTGTGTAACACCTTAGAATGTGTTTTGTAGCTAAATATATTTTAATATTTGGTTTTTAAAAAAAAGTTTACCAAATTAAGTTTTAAATATTTTATCCTATTTAATGTGCATTTTATTAGAATTTTGTTAGGCACACACACACTTGTGCATGTAAACTAGGGTTGTTTTGGGTGTTTAACCATGATTAGCAATCATGGTTAGCTAACCATTGTCTTAAGTTAGTTTTAAGTTTTGTTTAAGGGTTTGGTTGTTCTTTTAAAAAAAAATGGAAAATGAATTTTAAAAAGGGATTTCTTTATTTGGTTGACTTTGAGAGAGAGAGTGAGCATGGGCATCATGGCTTTGCCCATGCCTCATTATGAGAAAGAGAGTGAGAAGGGGGCCTTTGTGTGTGTGCTCATTTCTCCATCTCATTTCTTTCTCTCATTCTCTCAAACTCACACACACACACTCACAACAACAGCAAGAACATCAGCAGCAGCCATAGCAACAACAACAACAACAACAATAGCATCATCATCATCATCTTCAGCTCCAGCAGCAGAGCAAGGCAGCAGCAGTAGCAGGCATCATCATCATCATCATTATCATCATCATCAGCAGCAGCAACAGCATGGGGCAGCAGCAGCAACAGAGGCAGAAGCAGCTCCAGCAACATTAGCAGCAGCCTCAGCATCAACAACAGCTCTTTTCTTCTTCTCCTTGTACCTAGGGTCGTGGGTAAGGTATAATTTCTGATCACCAATTCCTAGTTTGCTTAGTTGTGTGTTAGTTTAACTTCGGTTAGTGTTAATTAGCTAGTTTGGTGCTAGTTTTGGTGATTTGTGAGATGTGGTGATAAATTGTTGATTTTGTTTGCTACCTTAGGTTAAATTAGTATTAATAGGGCCACTTCGACTGAGGAATAGCCAGATTACACTAAAATACCATAAGGTTTCTAATTTGTGCAAAATTGTTGTCTTTAAGCGATATTTTGGGTTTCTGTGATCTGCTATGGACCCGATGCCTTCAGGTCAAAATTGTGGATACTGGGATATGATACCTAGGTCTAGACACCACCACCAGAGCACGACCCCCTAACTCCCAACTCTGGCCGCCAAATTCTTCATTCTGGCCGCAAATTGCTGCCAGGAAGGGGAGTGGGGTGCTGGGGTTTTGTGTAAGGCAGTCTGCAGTGTAGTGTAGTGTTTTGGAATGTCTAGTTTTGTAAGTTTTGGCCTGTAGGAAAATCTGGGGTCATATGTCGTTTTTGTGTCCGTTGTGTTTGCGCGATACGCGCGATACGTGAGTGGGTTCTGTGATCCAGCGTATCGCAGCGTGTCGCGATGGTTTTAGACGCGTATACACACGTTTCAGCGTATCGTGCACACGCGCGTTTAGTTCGCGACGCGAGTTTCTCGTTTTGGTTCGATATCACGTTTCGCGGAATATTTTGGCTTATATATGATTTTCATGTCGTATTTGTAGGTTTGCAGGCAGGAACTACGGACACGGCTACAGGGGGGAGCAGATGGTAGGATTCACCTAGCGTGGAGTGTAGGTGAGTAGATTTAACATCTACAAGGGAATCGCCCGCATGGCGTTATGCGTCTGGGCTAGGATTCAATTACCTGTCGCACATTCTACGTCATCGTAGAATTGCGCCTTTACTTTATTTCCTTGATATAGTTATATACTGTGACTAGCAGCCGTAGGACACTGCACACATTATTGACGGTTCATGTTGCACGAGCACGGATTGTATGCTACACACACACCGTCAATAATTGCCATGTCACACACTACCCCCTATAGCTACTATTGCTTACCACACATGACATCTAGCTATCGGTATACCTATAGTGTATCATACCTTGAGTGATAGGTATATTTACACCTTGCGATACAGCTACAGGTATACCTTGCATATATTTTAGTTATACCGGGGGGATATCTTACTCATATTCTTCATATACCCAGGGGGGTATACGACATCAGTTCTTATAGGTAGATACCTATACTTGGCTGTACCTTATTGATTTTGCATACATCTGGTTGAGCTATATACTTTTGTTTACCTGCTCGTATTCAGATATATCGCATATGTTTATTCATGGATTTGCGCAGTGTTTATTTGGATTTTATATAATGTTTTCGGGATTTGGGAACCGCGGGAGTTCATGAAATTATGTATACATCGAACAACCCGGTTTCCTTGATATGATATTTGCGCGTCCACCATGAGTTTTATCGGTGCTGATTATATACTCCATACGAGGTGTGGTTGCCGTATGAGGGTACATGGTGGGGCCCGGTATGGTTCCCCTCGGCAAGAAGATCGATGGGTTTGCCGATTGAGCCTGGAGGCGGGCGAGTACCTACCGGTGATTGGTTGGACCTGGCAGTTGTCCGGAGGATACTGGCCAGAGTCGAGATATGGATGCGGGATGATCTGTACTGTCGGGGCCGAGGGCCGACACCGCAGACGGACCCCGTGGGCCGATCCGGACTGACGGAGCCCGATATACGAGGATTTCTGTGTCGATGCTTGGCACACTGTTTTCATGATGTTTCTTTAACCCCTTTTGTATATATAACAGGGGATTTAGCCGTTGTTATATATACCCTTACACCAATATTAGTGGAATGGGACGCTAATATATGTGTATTGCCCCCATCATACTTATTTCTGTGTATTTACCTTTAGGATGTTAGAAACTTACTTGAGATTCGACTTGGGATATAGGTGATTCATTGAGATTGGATATTGGATATGAAAGATATGGTTGATCTGTACATTCGAGATATAAGAGAGCTTTTCGATATTGTACTTTGAGGTGATGTGAGACCTGCATGTTGTGAGAGCCCAATGTGGGGGCTGATTTGAGGAATTGGGATTTGAGTGTCTTGATGGATTGTGATCCTGCCATGATGTCAGGTTTCCGTGGAAATGACATATTCCACCCTATACCTCACCCTTATCTATTTTTTTTTGCACAGATTCATATAGTGGTAGTACCTGTTAGTGTACCCTTATGATAGTTGCATATCTACATTCTAATATCCTTATTGCATAGTTATTGCATTTTACTGTCATGTTTATTATTGCTTCACATATTGATTGTACCTGCTAGTGTACTTTCCTTATTTCAGCATTTGCATGACATATTATTACTGTAATCGCATATCTTAGATTCATGCTATACGTGCATTCCTGCGATTACCTGCATATGTTTTATACTATTCACGAGTTGGCAACTCACCCCCGTTGTGCCACATGTGTTTCAGGTTGTTCCCCAGAGTAGTCGCGGCAGGCTATTCTTCTATTGAGCTATTCAGCTACTATCTTTTGCCACAGATACCGCATCAGCTCACAGTACCTTTTTGCTTAGGTGGGTTGGATGATTATCTGTATTTCATATTGTACATTCGTTATATTTTGTACTCTCCATCTACTATTGTACTGTGGACTTAGAGACTTGGTGAGGACGTATTTGTATATTATTGTGGATTTGTTGTCTTTTATATACAGCTTTCTCTCTACTGTCTTTATTTCTTCGCTACGGCGTCGTATATTTGTATTGTATTCATCTTGGCTGGTTTTTTACAAAAGGGGTGTTGCTAAAATTTTAAAGAAAGAAAGTAAGACTTTTAAAGAATTTGGGTTGCGATTTCAAATGTTTCAAAACTTATATTATCTTTTCCGTATTTTTATGGTTTAGACTTCTGGGTTTTGGCTTTCTTTTACTACGTTACGTCTTAGGGCGTTGCGTAGTATTAGGGCCGTCGCGGGCCAATTTTGGGTCGTGACAAAGTTGGTATCAGAGCGTTAGGTTTTACCTTTCGGAGTGTAGGATGACCATAGTATGATGGAGTAGGTAGCTTAAGCAAAGTAACGTAGTGTGTGTATGTCTGCAGCATACCCACGATGCGATACTTCGCCTAAAGTGACCTAAGTACAATTTGCTTTAAATTCCTTCCTTGATGATCCATATCCTTGAGATTCGATTTCCTTATTCTTATCGAATCTCATCTTATATCCATTTATAGCCTTGCCGCCGATGACTATGGGGACTCAGAGTGATGCAGCGAGGGCCGAGGTCAGGGTTGGCTCGGGTGAGACGAGTACTGACCAGGATGGCACTCTAGTTGCACAGGTGCAGACGGATCAGCCTACGACCTATACTATGGATAGACTTTTGGTAGAGATGCAGGACTTCCGCCAGACTATGAGTTCTTTGGTTGATATCGTTCGGGAGCTACGACAGGAGGTTGTCACCCCTGTCACTCAGTTGTCGCTTACGGTCAGCATGCAGCAGTCCGTCACCTACATAGCACCAGTGGTTGCAGCTCCAGTGGACGAGGCACATATTCCAGGACAGTGGAGGACTCGTACCAGCGTACCAGCCCAGAGACAGAGGTTTGGTCGTCGAGACAGATTTCGTGGCCGTCGCGGGAGTAGCATAGGCTTAGGACGAGGACAGTCGTTCAGCTCTCAGCCCCAGGATGGTCAGCAGTCAGCACGTGGATGTTTTCGATGCGGGAGCCTTCAGCACTTCGTCAGGGATTGTTCCTTGGCACCTCGTCAGGATCGTTTTCAGAGAGGCCGTGGACGTGGAAGATTCGCTCAGAGGGCTCAGTCTACCAGAGGAGTTCATCCAGCTGCGAGTAGAGGGCAGACGCAGGAGTTTGCTTCTACTCATCGGGACGCGCAGACGTCCAATGTGGAGTTTTCAGGTACCCTTGATTTATATGTCCTTTTGATGTATTCGTTGTTTTTCATGCTTGTACCGTGGTTGGGTAGGTTAGTCGTAGTGGTGTTAACTTCTGTCAGCGATTCTTTTGTTCCGCGACACGTATTTTAGTTTTGTGCCAATCGGATAGGAGATAGAGATTCGTCCGTCGTTTTGATCCTTCTAGAGATGTTGGATTTGACGTTCTCCTGGGCACGGATTGGTTAATTGCGTGCTAGGCGTCTATGGACTACCGTGAGGAAACAAGTTGGGTTTGTTTTCCCCGGCAAGTCAGTTCTTGTTGTGCAGGTGGATAGTTGTGCCGCCTCTTACAGCTTGAATTCAGCCTTTTTCGCTAGTCCGCTACTGAGGAGATGTCGTGGATTCTTGGCGTTCATTCGTGATACCGGAGCCACAGCGGGATTGTTGGACCGGGTTCCTTTCGTGTGAGAGTTTTTCCGACGTTGTTCCGGATGAGCCGGCGAAGCTTGGGAGCTAAAGGATCAGCTGCAGAGTTGTGGTTTGGGGAGTTTTGTGCGTCTGAGTGTTTCGCTTTTGGAAGCTCCTATTTCTGTTCGTTAAGGAGAAAGACGGCAGTTTAGGGTTGCGTATCGACGGATCGTAATTGAACCGGCTTACGGTGCGGATAGGTATCCTTTACCTCGCCGTGACGATTTCTTCGATCAGCTCCACAGTGCGAGACATTTCTAAGTTGCTGGAGATCAGGTCATCATTATTGCGGATTCGGGGTGATGGCATTCCAAAGACTGTCTTATGCGTGCGACGGGCTTTGTGTGTTTTTGTGAGTCGTTGGATTCACTGATGCCCTAGCAGCATTCGTAGAGGTGATGAACCAGATTTCTTCAGGCCGTTCCTCGACCAGTTTCTGTTGTGTTATTTACGACATTCTGGTCTCTTAATGTGTCTTGAGGGACAGGAGTAACACTTGGGGATTTGTTATGCAGGTACTGGGAGAGTACCAGCAGTTGCTAAATTCTCGGAGTGTTTCTTCAGGCTTGTTTTGTGTTGACTCCTAGGTCTTGTAGTCACGGGAACGGTTACGTATGGTCCCGAAGGAGATCGTGACCGTACAGCTTAGGTCCAGATATGTGTGCAGGACGGAGATCCGCAAATTTTGGGCTTAGCAGGTTTTTACCGCCGTTTCATGCAGGATTGCTAGAGTAGTGCTGCATCGTCGACTGAATTGACCAGAAAGGAGGTTTCTTTTTTTGTGGACTGAGGCATGTGTACGGAGTTTTCGGCAGTTGAAGATTCTGTTAACAACTGCATCAGTCTTTCTTTGCTTTTGGTTCGGGCGACTTTGTTGTTTAACTGTAATGTTTCTTGAGTAGGCTCGAGGGTGTACTGATGTGACACTACAGAGTCATCGCTTTTGCTTCCTTACATTTGTAGGAAGTACGAGAAGGATATTCCACTCATGATCTGGAGATGGCCGCGGTGGTTTTGCGTTGGAGATTTGGGGACACTACTTGTTTGAGAGTCGTGTCAGATTTTTGACGGACCACCAGAGCTTAATGTACATCTTCCTGCAGCGGATTTGGATTGTTGTGTTAGTCTTCTGCAGATTTACAGTCTTTGTGTGATCGTTGAGTACAGCTTAAGTTCGTCTCTACGGAGGGGACAGCTTGCTCATGTCCACGCCCGACCACTTCCCTTAAATCGTTTTCGCGAGACACTGCCCGCCGTTGCCCGTTAGTTAGAGATACTTGAGCATACCCGGCTGGGTAATGATTCGGAGTCCTTGATTGTGACAATGATGTGCTAAGTTAGGGACGCGTTTGTGTACCTGATCTTATCGGGTAGCGATGTGAATCCTAGGAAAATGCACATCTGTCAATCCTCTATATGCATTCAAGTTCCACCAACATTTAGCAGGACTTGTGAGATGGTTACGGGTGGACAGGATGTATAGAGAAGTTTCAGGTTTCGTTTCAAGGTGTCTGTCTTGTTGTGTGCTTGAGTCGAGCATCTGAGGCCGGCTGGAGAGTTGCAACCTTTTACCGTTCCGAAGCAGGGATGGGAGCATATCTCCATGAATTTCGTTATGGTTTCTACCCAAGTTTAGTTAGGGTGTGACTCCATTCGGATTCTTGTCGTTCGGTTATACTCAGTTTACTCAGTTGTTTTGTTAAAGTTGTGTGTTTGTTTGGTTGTTGTCAGCAGTTGGGGATCGTCACTCGCCATCGTTAGGGTTCTCCTTCGATAGCCGTTATCAGGAGACACTCCAATTGGCCACCCTTAGGCTTAGGGGTTAGGTCGTGTCGATCACCAGTCTGTTGTTCTTCTGACTCGGCGTAAGTAGGATTGGGACCCCAGCTATGTCTAGAGACTTCAGAGATAGTCCAGCTGTGTTAGGTCAGGATGGGAATTGTCCATTGCGAACTGAGGTCTTATGCCGACTGTGTTAGCCATAGACTCGAGTTCGCAGGGACAGATCATGTATTCCTATGGACTTTCCGATGAATGACGTGTTGGATTTTGGGGAGCTTGTCCCAGGATTCTAGGTCCTTTTAAGATCCTATAAGCGAGTTAGTTCCGTTGCCTTTATTTGGCTCTTCCGCCCAGATTATTGAGTTTTCACCCCGTATTCCTTGTGATGATACTTTACAATTACCTTCTTGACCTTTCCCACATGATTTGGCACTAGACCATTTAGCTGGACGCGATCTTTCGTTCACCAGCAGCCAATTGTGTAATGGCTCGGCAGGTGGAGGAACATCGGTCAAGGGTCTTGCCATCTGTGAAGGGTTTCCTTGGACGTAGCCGTATAGTGAGTTTGCCACTTGGGAGGCTACGAGCGAGATTTGAGGATTTTAATCTTCTCTTTGAAGGTACGCGTATTGGTATATTTTTTAAATTCGGGGACGAATTTCTTTTAAGGGGGGGAGATTGTAACACCTTAGAATGTGTTTTGTAGCTAAATATATTTTAATATTTTAATATTTGGTTTTTAACAAAAAGTTTACCAAATTAAGTTTTAAATATTTTATCCTATTTAATGTGTATTTTATTAGAATTTTGTTAGGCACACACACACTTGTGCATGTAAACTACGGTTGTTTTGGGGGTTTAACCATGATTAGCAATCATGGTTAGCTAACCATTGTCTTAAGTTAGTTTAAGTTTTGTTTAAGGGTTTGGTTGTTCTTTTAAAAAAAAAATGGAAAATGAATTTTAAAAAGGGATTTCTTTATTTGGTTGACTTTGAGAGAGAGAGTGAGCATGGGCATCATGGCTTTGCCCATGCCTCATTATGAGAAAGAGAGTGAGAAGGGGGCCTTTGTGTGTGTGCTCATTTCTCCATCTCATTTCTTTCTCTCATTCTCTCAAACTCACACACACACACTCACAACAACAGCAAGAACAGCAGCAGCAGCCATAGCAACAACAACAACAACAGCATCATCATCATCATCTTCAGCTCCAGCAGCAGAGCAAGGCAACAGCAGTAGCAGGCATCATCATCATCATCATTATCATCATCAGCAGCAGCAGCAACAGCATGGGGCAGCAGCAACAGAGGCAGAAGCAGCTCCAGCAACATTAGCAGCAGCCCCAGCATCAACAACAGCTCTTTTCTTCTTCTCCTTGTGCCAAGGGTCGTGGGTAAGGTATAATTTCTGATCACCAATTCCTAGTTTGCTTAGTTGTGTGTTAGTTTAACTTCGGTTAGTGTTAATTAGCTAGTTTGGTGCTAGTTTTGGTGATTTGTGAGATGTGGTGATAAATTGTTGATTTTGTTAGCTACCTTTGGTTAAATTAGTGTTAATAGGGCCACTTCGACTGAGGAATAGCCAGATTACACTAAAATACCATGAGGTTTCTAATTTGTGCAAAATTGTTGTCTTTAAGCGATATTTTGGGTTTCTGTGATCTGCTATGGACCCGATGCCATCAGGTCAAAATTGTGGATACTGGGATATGATACCTAGGTCTAGACACCACCACCAGAGCACGACCCCCTAACTCCCAACTCTGGCCGCCAAATTCTTCATTCTGGCCGCAAATTGCGGCCAGGAATGGGAGTGGGGTGCTGGGGTTTTGTGTAAGGCAGTCTGCAGTGTAGTGTAGTGTTTTGGAATGTCTAGTTTTGTAAGTTTTGGCCTGTAGGAAAATCTGGGGTCATATGTCGTTTTTGTGTCCGTTGTGTTTGCGCGATACGCGCGATACGTGAGTGGGTTCTGTGATCTAGCGTATCGCGGCGTGTCGCGATGGTTTTAGACGCGTATACACACGTTTCAGCGTATCGTGCACACGCGCGTTTAGTTCGCGACGCGAGTTTCTCGTTTTGGTTCGATATCGCGTTTCGCGGAATATTTTGGCTTATATATGATTTTCATGTCGTATTTGCAGGTTTGCAGGCAGGAACTACGGACATGGCTACAGAGGGGAGAAGATGGTAGGATTCACCCAGCGTGGAGTGTAGGTGAGTAGATTTAACATCTACAGGGGAATCGCCCGCATGGCGTTATGCGTCTGGACTAGGATTCAATTACCTGTCGCACATTCTACGTCATCGTAGAATTGCGCCTTTACTTTATTTCCTTGATATATTTATATACTGTGACTAGCAGCCGTAGGACATTGCACACATTATTGACGGTTCATGTTGCACGAGCACGGATTGTATGCTACACACACACCGTCAATAATTGTCATTTCACACACTACCCCCTATAGCTACTATTGCTTACCACACATGACATCTAGCTATCGGTATACCTATAGTGTATCATACCTTGAGTGATAGGTATATTTACACCTTGCGATACAGCTACAGGTATACCTTGCATATATTTTAGTTATACCGGGGGGATATCTTACTCATATTCTTCATATACCCACGGGGGGTATACGACATCAGTTCTTATAGGTAGAAACCTATACTTGGCTGTACCTTATTGATTTTGCATACATCTGGTTCAGCTATATACTTTTGTTTACCTGCTCGTATTCAGATATATCGCATATGTTTATTCATGGATTTGCGCAGTGTTTATTTGGATTTTATATGATGTTTTCGGGATTTGGGAACCGCGGGAGTTCATGAAATTATGTATACATCGAACAACCCGGTTTCCTTGATATGATATTTGCGCGTCCACCATGAGTTTTATCGGTGCTGATTATATACTCTATACGAGGTGTGGTTGCCGTATGAGGGTACATGGTGGGGTCCGGTATGGTTCCCCTCGGCAAGAAGATCGATGGGTTTGCCGATTGAGCCTGGAGGCGGGCGAGTACCTACCGGTGATTGGTTGGACCTGGCAGTTGTCCGGAGGATACTAGCCAGAGTCGAGAGATGGATGCGGGATGATCTGTACTGTCGGGGCCGAGGGCCGACACCGCAGACGGACCCCATGGGCCGATCCGGACTGACGGAGCCCGATATACGAGGATTTCTGTGTCGATACTTGGCACACTGTTTTCATGATGTTTCTTTAACCCGTTTTGTATATATAACAGGGGATTTAGCCGTTGTTATATATACCCTTACACCAATATTAGTGGAATGGGACGCTAATATATGTGTATTGCCCCCATCATACTTATTTCTGTGTATTTACCTTTAGGATCTTAGAAACTTACTTGAGATTCGACTTGGGATATAGGTGATTCATTGAGATTGGATATTGGATATGAAAGATATGGTTGATCTGTACATTCGAGATATAAGAGAGCTTTTCGATATTGTACTTTGAGGTGATGTGAGACCTGCATGTTGTGAGAGCCCAATGTGGGGGCTGATTTGAGGAATTGGGATTTGAGTGTCTTGATGGATTGTGATCCTGCCACGATGTCAGGTTTCCGTGGAAATGACATATTCCACCCTATACCTCACCCTTATCTATTTTTTTTGCACAGATTCATATAGTGGTAGTACCTGTTAGTGTACCCTTATGATAGTTGCATATCTACATTCTAATATCCTTATTGCATAGTTATTGCATTTTACTGTCATGTTTATTATTGCTTCACATATTGATTGTACCTGCTAGTGTACTTTCCTTATTTCAGCATTTGCATGACATATTATTACTGTAATCGCATATCTTAGATTCATGCTGTACGTGTATTCCTGCGATTACCTGCATATGTTTTATACTATTCACGAGTTGGCAACTCACCCCCGTTGTGCCACAGGTGTTTCAGGTTGTTCCCCAGAGTAGTCGCGGCAGGCTATTCTTCTATTCAGCTATTCAGCTACTATCTTTTGCCACAGATACCGCATTAGCTCACAGTACCTTTTTGCTTAGGTGGGTTGGATGATTATCTGTATTTCATATTGTACAATCGTTGTATTTTGTACTCTCCATCTATTATTGTACTGTGGACTTAGAGACTTGGTGAGGACGTATTTGTATATTATTGTGGATTTGTTGTCTTTTATATACAGCTTTCTCTCTACTGTCTTTATTTCTTCGCTACGGCATCGTATATTTGTATTGTATTCATCTTGGCTGGTTTTTTACAAAAGGGGTGTTGCTAAAATTTTAAAGAAAGAAAGTAAGACTTTTAAAGAATTTGGGTTGCGATTTCAAATGTTTCAAAACTTATATTATCTTTTCCGTATTTTTATGGTTTAGACTTCTGGGTTTTGGCTTTCTTTTACTACGTTACGTCTTAGGGCGTTGCGTAGTATTAGGGCCGTCGCGGGCCAATTTTGGGTCGTGACAGTGTGTTCTGTATACTAGGAACTGTAGTTTGATTTAGAACATCAATGCTTTTAGATAACGTGCCTGAACCGATCAACTTTGATATAGGAAATGTTCAAAACATTATCCAACAATACAAAATTTTATCATTTCTTTACTTCTAAAGAGACTGATATGATTTTGTATATCAGGTTTGGTATCTAATAGCATTTGTTCAGAATCAATGTATTGGTAATAGAGGGTGACAGTGACCTACAGACTTGGCTGCAACACTTGCCCCTTTTTCTGTCTCATGAAACTTATCACCCGTTCTCTGTTTTCTACCTTTCTATAGCCCTATGTAACAGATTACATATCTGGGATCCTGATCCGGTATCAAATACCCAGGATGCAAAGGATACTGAGAAACAGTTCTTTGTAATGAACACACCCGAAGGAGATGCATCATATGCACTTTCTTCGTTTGGGCGGCATGGGAATTCTGGTATTCCCCTATTTCCTACTCTGTCTTATAACAATTATAAGTTGGAGCGGGACCAACATTCCCCAGCACTGTATAACAAGCGGGTTCGGTCAATACATCCATATTATTATCTTGATTAAGGCATGATATGGTCGCTACCTGGAGAGAGAGAGAGAAGAAAACACTCTGCGTGCGCTCTTGCAAGATTAGATTGGTTATTTATTTTATCTAATCAGGATGGCTCCCACTTTTTTTATCAAATCTTCCTTCAAACCCTAAAAGGAAAGACTAGCCGGGATTAATTACACTCTACAAGTTCGCCAATCTTTCAGCCAGGCCAGTGTCGGTACTTTGAGGGAGGTTCCCCATGCTTTCGCACGGACCTAATTAAAGTAAACCTCGTTTTCCCAGAGGCGTAACCCCGTTCACACCTTTCTAGACACCTACTTGATCGGCTGATTGCAAAGTGCAAAACTCTCCCAGGAGTAACAATTACTCGCAGTGGGTATCGGGATCCAACTATCACATAGAAGGTATGCAATCTCATTGCAAATTTCAACACTTAAAACTCCCGATAAAGGTTTTTACCCCTAGCACCTATGACCTTAACTATGGTCAAAAAATCATAAGCACTAGTCAAGTTCTACCCGTTATTTCGTGATTAATTAGACCCACCCACATGACCTTTAACTAAGGTCAACAAAGTCATGCGACTATCCTAACTAATCGCATCATATGCGGTGTAGGAAGACATCACTTAGCTACCGTACACTGTGCCTTGACTATGGTCAAATACTAAGTACTCTACTTCCTAAAATGACGGAGGGTTGCGAATGGTTATTATGAAAACCTTTAACGCTTTGAACTTGATCTCATTGCGGAATCAAATGGTTTTTAAATGGAATGTTTTTTAGGCTTTTCTAGTTTGCTAAAGGGGTCACTCCCGGTGAAGGGATCGTCGGCCCTTTCCTCGTCGAATGAGGTGCGGGATATATCATATATATCACTGTGCAAAGAAGAAACTATAAAACCAATCAAAAGACAAACCGAGTGTGTAGAATCTGCCAGTTACTGCTAAAGGAGTCACTCCCGGTGAAGGGATCTCGGTCCTTTCCTCATTGAATAAGGTGCAGGATGTTCTACAAGGAACACCGCGATGCAAAGCAAGAACTGTAGCTACCTGTTTTATTTTGAAATTCGATTCCACAACATCTTTTAGGTTTATTTTCTTTCATTAATCTCATTAATAAACATCCCATCATTTAAGTCCACCTAAACATCACAGATAAATATAACGTACGCTTATGCCATCCGCATTCGCCTCGATGTCCCGTCTGCACTGTTAGGATAGGTAACTAACGGCAGAGCGAGGCAGGGCTAGCACGGGTGTAAAACATAAGCAACGTCTATATAATATATCATATATATTATATATAATATCTATCTTAACAAATCACATGATCACATCACAGATAACGCAGCAAAAAACATCATATGAAATATTGGATATACTAAGACGTCCGTGTTTTTAATACGAGCCAGTATAAAACACGGATTCCACGGTCGTGATGAATAGCCAATCCCACACCCCTAGACCCCTACGAGAGCGGCAAGCAACCCTACCAATTCTAGGGTTAGGAGACCCGGACTCGACTCCTCGAGATGGTCTCCTACTGAACCCTAGAACCCGGTTACTTGTGCTCCCCTCCTTGGGTCTATCCTAATGCGGAAAAGTAAATAATATACATCAACGGTGACATCTTCCGCAACCTGGAAGTGCCCCAATAAAAGAATATTACATACAAGTTTTTACATGAATGAAAATGAAAAACACTCATCTCACATAAAAAAAAACCCGGCTATTCGAACACGACGATCCAATATAACATATCCAGCAACACATAACATCACATGTCATCAACGTAAGTAAACATGCGTATCCCAATTGTCGTTGACATATAGCAACGAAATCAGCGATATCACATACTACAGTTACGGTCACAGAAAAGAAAGTGTAAAACTACAACAGTTGGAATCCGCAAACTCTTTAGACATCGTATGCCTAACCAAATGAAATTCCTTAGACATCGCATGCCTAACAATTATAAACCCCGCATTTTAGTCTCATTATCGAAAATACTTTTCAATATCAAGTCGGGTAATTCAACAGGATTCCCGACATTCTGATCGAATGCTCGTCGCAAACTTTAGTGGACGGCCGCACCCCCGATACCGTCGACGAAGTGCACTAAGGCGGAACACCGCTGCCGCGAGCACCCGAACGGATGCTTTCGGCGAAGGGGTTCTCCTACAGTCACTTGGTCGGGGCTATGGGGTGAGGCTGTCTATTAAGTTTACCCGGCGAGTATCCGCGTACGCTACGTGATTGCGACGGACTTTTGATCGCATCAAAATTCCGTGGCAACCGATCAAGTGAGACTAAAGTGCTTGATTTATAACATTCATTCAGTTATCTCATAACTACTTGTGAATTCCAAATGTTGTATCACATTCCGGATAAATAGAAAATGTTAAACTTTCCGATCGAACATTCGAACACCCAAGTTTTCCCGAAACAGCTCAACACATGAAATAAGTTCAAAAATATTCACTTCATGCCTCAGTACCAACGGTCCAGCCGTAGAAGGGTCAAGCCAACGCCTCACATGTGGCACGCCGTACTGCCCCAAACCCTAAGGTTCAAAGGGCGGTTCAAGACGGTCACATAATCGAGTTAAGGTTTGTTGTCTTCTAGAGGGACCATCGCGTTATTTGCACTACTTAGAACGTCATTAAACTACGGAAAAATCCAACAATTGGAAATTTCCCGGCTGGGGAAAAAGTGGGTATTTATATCCGGTCGAACTTTTTAACATGTTCTAAAAATACCCGGAAAACAAAGTAAACAAAGTTAAATAATCCGATCAAATCATCGAGTCCCCAATACAACCCCAGAACACTCAACTCTTGAGTCAGATTAAAAATTCCCAGAGAACAGAGGAAACAGATACGGGCATTACTGTATAAAAATAAATCCCTAATCAGTACATATGGCCGCGGAACCGCCGCAAAAGGAGGCTGCTGCCGCGGTTCCGCGGCTCTACAGTGGAATTAGGGATTCATTTTCTGCAGTAACTCTTAGAATTTCCTGCTCTATTTTCTGAGCATTTTTAATTCACAAAAATCCACAGTTTGCAAAAATGTACAAAGAGGGGTCATAGATTAGGGTTTCGGGTCCGATCGGGTTTCTAACTCCGTCTACGCATCGCCTAAGGCTCTAGCTAGGCTCTGATACCACTGTAGGGTTCCTAGGTACACCCATGAGGTTCTACAAGTGATCAAACATGGCCAATTCAAAAATTTCCTATGTGCCAAGTAACCCTAAGCAAGATTGTAACTAGAGGATAAGCGATGCAAGCAAGTAAACAACTTTATTGCTAAAGGAAAGTGACTACAACATTTGTAGATCCGGTGCTCCACTTCCTCGGCTCCGTGATGACGTCCCTCCGCTGTACCCATCGGAATCCTAGACTCTCGCGATGGTTTCATCGGAGAAATGATCGGGCTAGGTCGTCGACTTCGATGCCGAAGATGATCTACGTCGAGGCAACTCAAGATCAAGCTCCAATTTCACCAAGTCATGAAACTTGTGAAGAAAACACCCTATACTACATGGCAAGTGGTAGAGGATGAAGAAATAGGAAGTGAGTTCACTTTAGAATTGGATTTCTCACTCTTTTTCTCAATTCACCATTGAAGCTAGCAAGCTTCTTTCTTCTTGAAGAAGAAGAAGAAGAAGAAAAAGAATATGATATGAATTATTGAAAATAGAAAATAAAGTGATTCTTATCATATAGCAACCATGGTTAAGTGTAGAGAATAAACTAGGGTTGAGTTTAATGGTTAGGTTAAGGCTAAGAAACAAAATGGTCAAAGCTTCAAAGCTTCATGAAGTTTCAAGAAAGAAACAAAGTTATCCACCATTTTATTCTTGCCTAAATAAATGAATAAAAGAATAAATAAATAAGTAAAGATTACAAAACCCTAACCATTAACCTAAACAATGTTTAAAGCATACACATACCCAAGTTTGCATGTATCATCAAACATGATACAAACTAGTGCACAAAACTATATCATATATATACAATGTGCACATCAAGTGAGAAAATCCATCTAAAGTGAACAAATATTAGTTAATGCAAAGTAATATATCAAATATATAATTATACATTAAATCATTAAATCAACACTTGATTTAACGATCCGGTCATATCGCATATGACCGACTAATATCCAATGTATCGACTTATCGAATCAATCATCGATTCGATAACTAGGTTATATCACATACAACCAATCGATACATTCATCGCGAGAATAGAATACGGTATCACATACACGCATTATTTTCGGTCCCGCACATATCTTATATACGCTCCTATTTCGTTTCGCTTGAGCCAGGAAACCTCTGTGTAGGACTCTAAAGACTCGTCAATACGCCGGCAGCAGATGATGATCATATCAAACACCCACAAGCCGCAAGCGGTCTGCTAAACATAACGGCCACCCGGGTATTGAGCGATCAGAAGATCGACGAGCAAGCCCGCTCACACTCCAGTGAATCCAACCAGTAACACTTACCGTACAGTCCGGTCTGTTCGTCTGATATGTCGCATATCTCGCCTAGGGGTGGTTAACGTCAGACCCCAGTAGCTCGATAAGTCATGCCGATATAAGGTCCATAACATAGCATGAAACTACTGATAACACTTACCAGTAGATCACTGCAACCCTGACCAGGGATTTCCAGTTATGGCCTGTCGTGCATAGCGCAACATCAACCCCCAATACCGGGAGAGACGAATCCCCTCCTATCGCTCATTGCCTCCATGTGAATCGGGACTGTACCCAAAAACCACCTGTTTGCACGACTCAGTAGAGCCGTGGTAGGGTGGAAATCAAAGCACAGTGGGAGACACACAAGACTCTATAACGATCTCGGGTCAACAGACAAAGCTGTACCAGTGTCACCAGAGAACTGCCATCTGACGTAAGGTATAATACCATCTGGGAGTTCTCAAAGAGTCCGTTCAGTGTACCCAGTCTCCACTGAGCACCCGCATACCATCTCTAATGTCAAACACCAATGGATATGGGATCATCCATCGCCCATCACATGGGTCGAGAAGACATGCGCTAGTCTACTCTGGAATATCGATGCCCCGTCTCGATATTCCCACGACTAGGAACATTGAAGGATGTACTCATGGACTACCCAGGCCCCACTACTATGATCTGCATCATAGTCCTGGAAGTCGAGTACACATCCTAAGGGCTTTATCAACCTGTAACAGAGAGACTGAAAGTATACATGTTAAGATAAAGAGCAACCAGATAGCGTACTATCATGTCGAGCAAGAAAGTCCTACCTATATATGTCCCAGCATCCACTACAATATACATCCAATATACAGTAATGGCCTCTAGGGCATACATATAACTAACATACACTATGCCTTGATGAAGGCCAACAAATATAGCTTGATTATTAAGCGCTATCCGTCTGAAATAACGGAAGGCTACGGCTGGTTTTTGGCGAAAAACCTTTAACGTAATGAACTTGATATCGTTGAAGGAACTCGAGTGGCTTTGAAATGGATTGGTTTAAGCTCCGCTATGTAAAACTAGTAACATACATTTTTGCTTAAAAGCAAACTCCCAGTGATGGGATCAAGGCTTTTTCCTCATAGAATGAGTTGCGGGATATTCCGAACCGATTTCATCTATGCAAAGCAAAAGAATACGACTATAAGTTTTGAAGAAAACCAAGTAGTTTTAAAATTGTTTCTGACAACATCATTTAGGTTTATTTTCCTTGCATTATTCAGATAATGCGTTCCCATCATTTTATGTTTCCAAGGAACAAAAGAAACAACCAAAATAACATGCTTTTTATATGCCATCCGCATTCGCCATGGGGCCCTGTCATGCACTGTTAGGTTACTTAACTAACAGCAGAGCGGGGGTAGGACTAGCGCTGATGCAAAACATATAGAAGTATCTACTAAATATAATATATATATATATATGTAACATTTCAAAAAAAAATAAAATATTATTTTTGGGAATTTTTATAATTTAATAATAAAATATTGAATATTTTAATAAGGCGGTATAATTAAATACCGATAAATTGGGGAAAATTTTTGAAAATTATAGAAATTAGTTAAAAGAGGGTGTTTTATGCGAATTATGCAAATTTTAAGTTTTTATGATTTATTATACACTAATTTTTTGCTAATCGCGATTAAAAATCGCTAATCGGATTTTAAGCGTATTTATGCAAAACATGCACCATATCATTTTTACACTTATTACATTTTTCTTCATGGCTTTCCTTCATGTTTATGGCATGGCTGTTGATTTATTAGGAAAGAAAAAGAAAAGAAAAGAAAAGGACAAGAATATAAAATACAAGTATGGGCAAGAGAGAGAAAGAGTGGGTGAGAGGTCAACCCTTGAGCCATTCCCTCTTCTTTTTTTTCACTCATTTTCTCCCCCTCTCTCATATAGCTGCTACTGCTGCTGCCCCTTCTTCCTCCTCCACAAAACCCCCCAAAACTCCATGAAAAACACTTCAAAACTCAAACCCCATTTCACAAAAATGGTGCACAAGCCCTCTGGCTACCAAATGGACCAAGAAAAATGTGATTTTGGTGCTGTAGAGGATTCATGGGAGCTAAATGAGGTAACCTCTTTCACAATTAGTGTAGTGTTCCTTGTGCTTAAGCCTCATTTCAAGTTTAATATCGTTTTGGCGAAGTTTAGTGAGCTTTGAAAACTCAAGTTTGGAATTAGGGTTTGATGTGAGTAGAGATGGTGCAATTGAACTCTTGTGGTGACCTTAAACCCCTCCCAAGTGATAGAAACCCAGACCAACCCAACTGAAACCCAAAATATGGAATTTCAGAACTTTTCATGTCGGTTTGTGAGGAATTGGAGCGTACAGGTGAATCTGGGATGACTCGGGGAAATTCTGAGACAAACAAGCAATACTAGGGGCTTAGTTAGGGCTTAGTTAGACCACCAGGAGACCACCTTCTGCAAACGAGACCCTAAGTCCTCTATAAAACCCGTCTGGCCGGATTTTTGCCTTAAGTGGTCGGCCACCTAGGTGGTTTAGGTGCCCATGTTGCCCCCATTGCTCATATGTGCCCTATATATCACCCCAGAGTTGTTTGCTTGCCTTGTTCTGGCCTGAGACAAAATCTGGGGCCACTTTCTCTAGTTGCTTCTTTGATTTGAGCAATGCTTTTCCGTATTTTAAATTTTGGATTTCAGTATTTGTGCTTTATCTCGATCATGTGACGTTTGTACGTCTATATCGAGTGATATCGAGTTGATTTGCGAGAGATAACCATAGGTTCTAACCTATAGGCTTTTAAGTGTGTCGTTTTGGTTTTGATTTGGTTTTAATACGATGTGATACATGTGACATGTAGGTACCCCCACGATGATTCGAGACGATGAAGAAGATGGTGGCGACATCGACATCAGCAAGAAAGATCAAGGTGAGTAGATTATATCTATGAGGGAAGTCGGGTGGATGGCGTATAGCACCCCCACAGTTCGATGATTAGTATACTATATTTATACTATTTATATATATGATAGCTTTATGCGTGACATGGATATTCTAGATGTGATTAGGTGTAGTATGGTTAGATTAGGGTTTAGAAGTAAACTAGTATAGTTCCTAGTTGCGAACCCTAGAACAGGTTTACACCCCCCCACACACACACATGCTTGTCTGTTATACTTATACCTGGACGATGAGGATAGTGGACGATGTTTGGAGAGGAGTCGATGAGATTGGGCATAGTGCCATAAGGTCGGTGATATGATGTGATTCATATTTGGGATACGACATGAGATTTTAGCGGGCCTTTGGACGTGTGTTTCACACACACGTTTATATTTATATAGATGGTATTGATTTGTACTAGACTTAGATCAGTACCCCAGATCATGAGATATGATGATAAGGATACCGGATAATTGATGAGATGAATGTGATATTGACCCGTACCCAGCTTTTGGGATGCCGTACGATGATTTACCGTGCGAGCTTTATATTGATGATAGATCCGCACTCATGACTCGAGGATGTCATATGATATTGTTTCGTACGCGGTACCTTTGAGGCGGGATCACCGACTATTATATATATATATATATATCTCGACTCAGATTTAGGTGGTTTCCATACCCCTCCTAATTGTTAGTTAGAGATGTAGTTTTGCTTGTAGATGTTAGGCTAGGCCGATGCCATACCTATTTCAAAAACTAACGAATCGGGAGTATTTTAATGACAGGCAAAGGGATTATACGGATATTTTCAAAGGACGCACCTTTTCTTAAAAAAACACCGTAGCCCTTATTTTACTAAAAACCCTGATTCGTCTTATTTCAAATGGCAAAACTGTATGACATTTTTATATTGATGTAGATTCTTCACTGTTGTGTTTATTAGTCGATTTCTGCATATTCTTGTTATTCGCATCGCATTGCATGTGCAAATGTGTTTATTGTTATATCAAAACCATGCTGTTAGGACACCATCACCATTATCGATGATGCATATGTTTCACGTACACCTGCTTGACGGCTCACACACTTCATCATCGATAATTGCCATGTCACTACAATGTAGGACTGTTGCATTCAGGATATAATCCCTTACATGGCATACTTGTGTACATACATATTGTATACCCATACTTGCTGATCCGTAGAAAATAATGTATTTTTAACACGGCAATTTCCCTATCATTTGCACTCATTTAGAAGTGTTCGGTATTCATATTTCACATATTAGCAAAACAATCCTGAAATATCAGATTGCATGTGTTAGACTCTAAAACCGACATTTCTGAGGAAATTGTGTGTTTATCATGGCATCGCATCATCCCTATATTGCGCAACACTTGTCTCGAGAATTGTGCAGGAAAATCCAGAAGAAAAGCCAAAATTGTCATTTTGCTGATCAAACATTACGCCAACTCAAAGACCTGAGATCTGGTAGCAATCCAAAGGGACAAATACAAATCAACATATCAGAAAAAGGCCCACATATCAAATCCAACAAGTACCAGAGAGCCCAAGCCCCAACTCGTCAAAAGAGCCGCGGAACCGCGGCGGGAGCCGGCTTGCGTCGCGGTTCCGCGGCGCTTTTGCCACATCATCACTTTAATTTTGGTGCATAATTCTTCTCTCAGTGGCTACACCTCATTTTGACACGTCAAATTCCAGAATTCTCCAGAGTCTTCTACCAGATCAGCAAAGATCATTAAGCAAAGCTAATCTTGATTAAGCTCCTAACTAATCACATCTAGAAGCTTCTCCTCAACAAACTTTTGGATGGAAATTCAAATCTCTTCCAACTAACTTTTGGAGGGAAATTCAAATTCTAATCCTAGATCTAGGGTTTTGGGAAGTCTATAAATAGAAGCCTAGGGTTAAAGGCTAATCTTTAGTTAGTGAATCTTCCATAATCTTTAGTCTTCTTCAATTCTTCATCTTCTTCCACAAGTCTAGTGACAAGACTTGTGCGAAACCCTAACCCTAATTCCAATCAAATTCAAGATCCCGAGTACCAATCAAGCGAGAAGCCTTCAACCTTTTAGGAGCGGAGCCGATCTCCAATCGAGCAAATGATCCAAGCCGATCCGCGACTCACGGGGACGAGCGAAGCCCAATTGACGATCGAGTTCTTCCTCTTGTAGTTCTTGAGCGAATGTAATGAAATTGTTGATATAAATAAAAGGTGAAATTCTTTAATCTTGTTTTCTTTAAATTCTTGCATCATGATTCGATCTCAATTTGTAATTGTAGTTCTTGTTGTGATGTTTGAGTAAAACTCCGCTCGTCGAGGAGTCGAGACGACCAATAGAATGATGATGTAACAAATCTTAAAACTATTCTTAAGTCCTACGGGTTTTGTAAACCCTAGCAAGTTCAAGAATCGATGACAATGCTTTCTTGATTGTGATCGCTCGAAATTAGGGATCTACGATCGTTTCTTGAATTTACTTGAGGCTAGAATGTGAATGATATCGACGAATGAACAAGGGATAAATGATGAAACCCTAGTTTCACTAGAAATCCCTAATTCTCGTCGATCTAGTATCAATCCATCGAAGGATGAGAATACGTCATCTTGAGATTGCATCACATCTATAGATCCGATCGATTCCTACGAGCCTCATTTCGATTCTTGATATTTGGTTGGAAAAATCAACAAACTCTCAATTCTTGTTTCTATCTTTTTCTTGTTATTAGATCTAGATTTTCTAATTCTTGAACATCAAATACAAATCATGAATTGTTTGTTTTCTTTTCCTTAAAGTTTCAATTCATCTAATTCAAAAGACGAACTATTACACTTTCCCTGTGGACGATCCGCACTCACTTATAATCTACATCCGACACCGTAGTTGATTGCGGTCAAATAATTCTTTGATTGTGATTCTATACATTTTCTTAAACCGACACACAAAGAAATGATCAATCAAATGGCGCCGTTGCCGGGGATAGTGCGCTAATTGTTTGTATTTTGAAATTTGAGTTGAAAAATTTATTCCATTATAATTTTTAGATCTAAACTCGCACAAACCCTAATACGTGTGTTGTGATTTGATTGTGAGAAAATCTGGAATCATTGGAGCTTGGATAAAAATTTTATGAATATTCCAGAGAGCTAAGGGGATCAACAGAAGCAATTACCTAAATTTTCGTGCAGAGATCTCTTCTAACCACCGCTATTCCGCTGCAAAGACCCCTCTCCTGCGGCGGTTCCGCGGCAATCTTGCTGCTTCACTGTACCAATTTTTCTCTGTAAGTCTCTATCTTTCTTATCTCCTCCTCTGTCTGCTCCAATTGACAATTTGCTGCAGGTTTCATTGCAAATATTCGCAGCGCGCAAATTGCAAAAATTAAATTGTTCTTGTTTTGATTCTTGTGGTTGTTGCATATTAATACGGACATTAAGGGGCAAAGACCAAATCCAGATTAGGTGTGGAGTTCATTACCCTTCCTAAGCCCCGAAAATCGCAAAATTTGCATCCGCATTGACCCTCATTAACTAAAAAAATATCTAGAGATGACTCTAAGGACCGTCGCGCTCACTTAGGACAGAAGAAGGCCGTGGGTAATTCATTGCTTATCCGCGTTTTCTTGTGGTGTCTAAGGCAAGTGTGTCGAAGGCTAGTGGTTATTAATTAGGCCCACTACATACGTAGTGGAGTACCTTCCCACTTACCTGGCACTTACCTGGCCACAGGGGGACAAAGAGGCAGTGGAGGATTCTATCCTGCAACTTGTCTTTTGGCAGTTAGGAGCGGTCTAGAGTTTGACATAGGTGACCACTAGATTCTAGGGTTTTGTATGTTGCATTTGTTGTGTTGCATCATTTTTTTCAAAAATCCGTCCAATTTTCAAAATAAACACCGCATTCTTTCATCATTCCCCTAACTATAAATTCACGCTGCCACTTGTACTAACCCTTTTTAGTGCATGATAGGCTGGACACGGGATTCTAGTGCCCGTTAAGTCCGCGTTTCCCTCATCGACCCAAAAGTCGGTATTTCTACATTTATCCTTTCTTTTACCCACCACCACACCCACATCGATGGATCCACCTCCATCGAACTTCTTTTCCACTAATCTGCCGCCGTCCGTTGGTGCGCAGAATCCACCTCGCATCTCTCTCCAAGAGAGGTGCTATCCAACACGAGGCCCCCTTTCCACCTGTCTTTCCATTCCACCAGCCAACGGGGAAAATTTTCAAATAAAACCCCAATACATCAACCTTCTACCAAAATTTCACGGTCTCGAGTCTAAGGACGCATACGTGTTTATCACGAAATTTGAAAATGTATGCGCAATGATGGGTACCTCACAGCTTTCTGTGGATGCTTTACGTCTTCGTCTTCTCCCATTTACCTTGTGCGATTTAGCCGAGAAGTGGCTATATAATACTACCGCACATTCCATTTCAAATTGGGAAGAATTCGTCAAAGCATTCCTTAAGAAATTCTACCCACATCAAAAGATAGCTCGAGTCCGTAGCGAAATCTATCAATTCACCCACCTTCCAAATGAAACACTTTCAAAATGTCTTGAACGTTTCAAGGATCTGTTAGTCCAATGTCCACATCACGGCATCCCGAGATGTGAACTGTGCCGAATCATTTATGAGGGCATTAATCCTAACACAAGACAAACCCTTGAATTTATGTGTCAAGGCAACTTCATGACTAAAGATGATGGGGAAGCCTGGAATTTTTTCGAAGATTTCGCAGAAAAATCTTTACAGTGGGAGGGTGTGAGTCAATCGTCTAGGGATGGCAATGATATTTCCATCGGAATTAGAGCTGAAATTTCAGCTTTACACAAGAAATTTGACGCTATGGAAAACAAATTTTTAGCTGCCGCCCTAAGTCAAATGTCACTCTCCAAAACTGTATGTAGATGCTGTTCTGATACTTCTCACTTGACGGAAGAATGTCCATTTCAAGGTCATGAGCATACCAATGCCGCATTTCAAACACCTAGAAACGATCCATCTTCCTCCACATATAATCAGGGTTGGAGGAATCACCCTAACTTTGCTTGGAACCAATCCCAATCTCAAAACACGGTTCCAAACACGAATCATTTCCAAAGGGTCCCTCCACCACAACAGCAGCCACCACTTCAATTGAGTCAGCACCCCTTCCAAGCACAAAACTTTCAAAATCCGGCCAACACTTTTGCACCGTCTAGTCCTTTGCAATTGACCTGTACAGATAATACCTCTGCACTAGCACAAACCTTGGATACTTTCATGAAACAAACCATCCAAGGGACGGCAAGTTTGCAATCTTCCGTCGAGAATGTGATAAAGATCATTGTCTCTCAAAATGAGAATATCAAATCGATGGAAGAATAAATTGCACAACTAAAAGCCGAAATGCGTGCAAGAGAGAAAGGGAAACTTCCAGCTCAACCTTTGCCTAATCCTAGCTATTCACATCATATGGATGCAATCACGTTGAGATCTGGAAAAGTGCTTTACAATCACGTTGGGGAAGAGTTTGATAATACTGATAAATCAATCAATAACACCCCGGCTGAGACCTTTCCTCACACACACACTTCTAATTCTGACCCCAGTTCTTCTACCCTACCACCTTCTTCCGAGCCTATTCTTCGTTTCCCAAAAGGCTCGCCACTTCAGCCCATCTCTTTTACCCCTCCACGGACGATCCCCACTTCTATTTTGGGATCGGTTCCACACACACTTCCTTCTCCTATGATGGACCCAGCGCTTATTGCTAAAGCACCTTATCCTAATCGGTTAAGGGCTAACACACCAAGTCCACATATGGAGAAGATCATGAACATTTTTAAGCAAGTTAACATCAACATCCCTCTCCTAGATACCATCCAACAAGTTCCGTCCTATGCGAAAACTCTTAAGAACTTGTGCACTAGGAAGAGGAAGACTCAAGTGCCCAAGAAGATATTCATGGCAAAAACTGTGGACACGGCTTTCCCCCAACAATTACCGAGGAAACGTAAGGATCCTGGATATCCTACTATTTCCATTTCTATTGGGGAAAAACACATTAACCGTGCTCCACTAGACCTTGGCGCTAGTGTTAACTTGCTTCCTTACTCAGTCTATGAGCAAATTAGGGATCGGAGAGTTGAAGCCTACCCATTGCACTCTCCAGATGGCTGACCGATCAATCACCAAACCTAGGGGTGAACTAGAGGATGTGTTAATAAAAATCGGGGAATTCATCTTCCCTGTGGACTTTATTGTAATTGATACACAGCCTGTAGCGAACCCACGGAATCAAATTCCGGTGATTTTAGGTCGCCCTTTTTTGGCCACTTCCAACGCTATCATCAACTGTCGTAATAGTTCTATGACCCTATCTTTCGGGAATAGGTCAATAGAGTTGAACATTTACAAGTTGGGAAGTGTACCCTCCGAACCTACTGCTCAGGTCTGTTCTGTCGACCTAATGGATGTCGACAGCAGCGAATTTGATGATCCTCCTGATACCGATCTAAACTCTTTTCATATGTTGTTGTTTGACCCAACTATGTATCTTACACATACGGACTCTTCCACCGAGATGTCCGGGTCAATAATTAACACTGATTATGAACTGTTTTTGGAGTCTGAAGATCACCCCGCACTTTGTGATGACACTATTCATCGGGGTATTGATGGAACTTTTGAGGAAATCTTCGCTGATGAACTCGCATTTTTGAATGACACGGGTGTTGAGATGAATCATGTCCCAATCAATGATATTGAACCTCCACCCCTTTTTTCTGAACTGTAAAAAGAATGCGAGTAATCCATCACATTCACTGCATCGTCTCTCCAAAACGAGACGCACACACATTCTATTCCACCCCTTACCCTTTCCCCACTTCTTCTTCCACCAACCAGAGCACTGCATTGATAAAATTTTTGAATGGTTGGTGTTAACATTCGGTCTTTGGAAAGCTTGGCATCGACCACTGATTTTTGACCCCCTCATGTGATTTTCAAAGATTAACATTGCATAACTCAAGTTTGGGGGGCATTTTTTCTGGCTCTTGAAAAGAAATTTTTTACAAAATAATGAGCCAAAAATAAGTTTGGGGGAAGATCTTCACTTAAATATTTTGCCCCCACTAATAAATTCCTCCCAAGCTTACAGGTTTTTCGAGATTTAGCAGATGGCAACAGTGAGGACACTGTTGAAAACAAGTTTGGAGGAGGTTTGTGCTTATTTTCGCATCATTTGCATATCACTTTGCATAAGCACAAAACATTATTTTGAAAACCTATAAAAATTTAAAAAATTTCGAAAAATATAAAAATATTTTTGTACATAAATAAGATAATAAAAGTTTAGATAGTGAAAAATTACATCCAAAAGATTGGAAAAATTTAAGAAAACCAAGAAAATTAGAAGTTTTCTTATACGAACCAGTAATAAGTAGTTATGAGCCGTTGTCCCAAGGGTTAGTAAGATGAAGGACGTCACTAATCTGAGGATAAAAATAAGTCTGAAAAATAGTTTCTATTCTGGAAGCCAAATATTTTGAACGTTGATACCCTGCTATTTGCACTTACACACGTCTTAAAGCCTGGGATAGTAGAGGATACCTTGAAATGCTTTTCTCTTAAAGCCAAAAGTATAAAGGAAATATAAAAAAAAATTAAGAAAATATAAAGTGGTGAGAAAAATGGACACTGGTTTTGTTATCACCGAGGGCAATAAAAAATATATAGCAAGGGTGCCTCTTCACCTAGTGCCCTAAGACCAACTGGTCTGGGAGTCACTGCTAAGCCTTAGGTGGTGCAAGACGAGGAAAATACACCAAATAAGCAAGCACATGAGTAATCGGTCGGTTAGTACCTCAAGAAGTATTAACGGTCGCATGAAAGTGTGTGAGCAATCTCATCTAAATATTCATTAATTAAAAAGTACAGAGGCTGATGGGCAAGAGTATGATAGCTTGAATTGAATTCTCCGGGTGTAGGGATGTCCTTTACACACACGCAGGGTTATATGATCGATGTTTGGAAGAAAGATAGGAATGAAGAATAAGACGATGTTTTATTGAGGGAGGACGTGATTTCTAACATCTTTTCATGACCATTAAGATAGGGCTCATGACAACCGAAAAGCTAGCTTAGTTGGAAACCCTAATTTTCAAAGCTTTTCTTTTACAATTCTTGTCTTTAAATGTAATTTTCATGGTCTTCCTTTAATTATTGGATTTTGTGGGTGCAATCCGCTGAAAACCCTCAGGAGACAACACTCCTCCTACTAGGGACACCTAGAGGTTTAAAGGCTTGTTGCACATGCTCAGTGCAATCGTGCTGCCTACAAAAGTGTGATAGTTAGTTTTTCTCTTCCTTTATTTTCTCCTTCTTTTTAATAAACAGTTCGCTCGAGACGATCGAAATTAAGTGTGAGGGAATTTGATCAGTCGAAAATAATGTATTTTTAACACGGCAATTTCCCTATCATTTGCACTCATTTAGAAGTGTTCGGTATTCATATTTCACATATTAGCAAAACAATCCTGAAATATCAGATTGCATGTGTTAGACTCTAAAACCGACATTTCTGAGGAAATTGTGTGTTTATCATGGCATCGCATCATCCCTATATTGCGCAACACTTGTCTCGAGAATTGTGCAGGAAAATCTAGAAGAAAAGCCAAAATTGTCATTTTGCTGATCAAACATTACGCCAACTCAAAAACCTGAGATCTGGTAGCAATCCAAAAGGACAAATACAAATCAACATATCAGAAAAAGGCCCACATATCAAATCCAACAAGTACCAGAGAGCCCAAGCCCCAACTCGTCAAAAGAGCCGCGGAACCGCGGCGGGAGCCGGCTTGCGCCGCGGTTCCGCGGCGCTTTTGCCACATCATAACTTTAATTTTGGTGCATAATTCTTCTCTTAGTGGCTACACCTCATTTTGACACGTCAAATTCCAGAATTCTCCAGAGTCTTCTGCCAGATCAGCAAAGATCATTAAGCAAAGCTAATCTTGATTAAGCTCCTAACTAATCACATCTAGAAGCTTCTCCTCAACAAACTTTTGGAGGGAAATTCAAATCTCTTCCAACTAACTTTTGGAGGGAAATTCAAATTCTAATCCTAGATCTAGGGTTTTGGGAAGTCTATAAATAGAAGCCTAGGGTTAAAGGCTAATCTTTAGTTAGTGAATCTTCCATAATCTTTAGTCTTCTTCAATTCTTCATCTTCTTCCACAAGTCTAGTGACAAGACTTGTGCGAAACCCTAACCCTAATTTCAATCAAATTCAAGATCCCGAGTACCAATCAAGTGAGAAGCCTTCAACCTTTTAGGAGCGGAGCCGATCTCCAATCGAGCAAGTGATCCAAGCCGATCTGCGACTCACGGGGACGAGCGAAGCCAAATCGACGATCGAGTTCTTCCTCTTGTAGTTCTTGAGCGAATGTAATGAAATTGTTGATATAAATAAAAGGTGAAATTCTTTAATCTTGTTTTCTTTAAATTCTTGCATCATGATTCGATCTCAATTTGTAATTGTAGTTCTCGTTATGATGTTTGAGTAAAATTCCGCTCGTCGAGGAGTCGAGACGATCAATAGAATGATGATGTAACAAATCTTAAAACTATTCTTAAGTCCTACGGGTTTTGTAAACCCTAGCAAGTTCAAGAATCGATGACCTAGTTTCGTTGCGATGCTTTCTTGATTGTGATCGCTCGAAATTAGGGATCTACGATCGTTTCTTGAATTTACTAGAGGCTAGAATGTGAATGATATCGACGAATGAACAAGGGATAAATGATGAAACCCTAGTTTCACTAGAAATCCCTAATTCTCGTCGATCATCATCGATCTAGTATCAATCCATCGAAGGATGAGAATACGTCATCTTGAGATTGCATCACATCTATAGATCCGATCGATTCCTACGAGCCTCATTTAGATTCTTGATATTTGGTTGGAAAAATCAACAAACTCTCAATTCTTGATTATATCGTTTTCTTATTAGATCTAGATTTTCTAATTCTTGAACTTCAAATACAAATCATGAATTGTTTGTTTTCTTTTCCTTAAAGTTTCAATTCATCTAATTCAAAAGACGAACTATTACACTTTCCCTGTGGACGATCTGCACTCACTTACAATCTACATCCGACACCGTAGTTGATTGCGGTCAAATAATTCTTTGATTGTGATTCTATACATTTTCTTAAACCGACACACAAAGAAATGATCAATCACTTGCATACATAAGTATTTTCACATACATAGACGATTCTGGCTTGATTATAGATTTGGGAACCGCAATGTATATCTTAAAACTTTCTTCATTTTAAAAGAGTGGTTTCCCTCAATATGTGCATATTACTATTCCATGTTGCATGATATACTGATATACTTACATTTCTTCTATATGTCGCATACATCATGCTTTATGATTATTCACATTGAGATATGTTGTTTCCATGATATTTCTGGATTTGGGAACCGTGGGTATTTCAAAAGAGAGTATGTATTATTTTAAGAACCCGGTTACTCTTGATATGATATTTCAGTGCGCCCACCATGAGTTTTATCGGTTCTGATGTATATATTTACCCCAAGCGAGGAGGAGTCGTGAGCCGTGTGCGGGTACATGGTGGGGCCCGGTATGGTACCCCGGGGCAAGAAAGGGATGCTGTATATACAGACGGTGAGCCTGGCAGAGGGTCTACTACCTACCGGTGATATTATTTAGGTTCGGCGGATATCCGGAGGATACCGACCGGAGTCGAGAGATGATACGGGCCGATCCGGACTGACAGAGCCCGTGGGCCGATCCGGACTGACGGAGCCTGATATATGAGGATTTACGTGCCGATGCTGGGCACAGCTTTCTTGATGTTTTCGAGTGTCGATGCTGGACACTCCGGTTCCATGATTTTCATGTGTCGCGAGGGACACATGTTGATTATATCCTCATACTTCCATGCATATGCTTTACGATATTTTCATGCATGATGTTTATTGTCATTGGGTGACACGTGGACGAGATCCACATACATATAGCTGATATTGAAGACATTGATCATACCTCACATTATGATAGGTTGTTACCTGAGGCACTGGCACGAGTACTTGGTACTACATTTATGTATAGATGTTACCTTTGCCATCTTTTTCATGCTTCAGACTTATTCATTTTGAGGATATATTATTTTGATCGTATTGACCTAGGATTGTGTCATACATACGATTTCTGCTCTGTTATGTTTTCTATTCACGAGTTGGCAACTCACCCCCGTTGTGCCACAGTTCTTGCAGGTTTTGCCGTACAGGTTTCATTGCGGCTTTTCTGGCACACAGCTTCCTTCTGGGTGACTGCATTGGTTGGTGGGTTCACTCGCATCGTGACCACCCTTGTATTCATTGTATTCAGTTGTATCTTGTAATTCCATCAACCAAACTTGAATATTGTTTCAGACTTAGAAAACCAGTTGTGTATTATTTCGATCTTAGAGTCGCGTATTGTAGTATTATGGTTTTCATGCTGATTTTGAGTTTCCTTTTTGAGTTTTGATCCTCGCCCTTCGGCGTTGTATATTATACTGCTTGCGTGGTTGTGACCGTCGATTGACGAAGAGCTAGCTCCCGCTTGGGGATGCCTTTTATCATTGTGCATATATTATTCTTGTTGTACCTCGTTCAGGGTCAGTATTTACAAAGGAAACTCTGCCGAAATTTTTAGAAAAGACTAAAAAAATTTTAAATGCATATTCGGCTTACTTATTTAAAAAACTTGCTTTTAAAACATGTTTTCTTTACTTCTTAAAAACTAGTTTTCTTTATTTACTCTTTAAAATGGTTTTAGATTTCTGGGCTTTTGTCTTACTTGAATTAGATGAGGTCCTATAGGCTTCATATGATTCAAGGGCCAGTCACGTGCTATTTTGGTTCGCGAAAATATATATCAACATCGCAGGCAGATAATAGTCATCACAGGTAGATAAAGAAAATCACAAGCATGCGAACAACAATATGGAATAGCGGATAATCTAGAAGCCTCGTTTTTCATTTGAGCCATAAATGAGACGTGACGTTCTCCGGTCGTGTGGATAGCCAGTGCAATGAAGAACCTAGCCCCTACGAGTGCGAGAAGTTACCCGCCAATCTCTGAAGTGAGGTAACCCCAATCAACAAAGTGAATAGGCCACTCAGCACTTCATGGAATCCGGTAACTCGAGCACCCCTCCATAGGTCAACCTATACCCCCTACGAGTGCAGCAAATAGCCCGCCAATTCTAGAGTAAGGACCCCCGGTCTCAAAGCCATGAGATGTGGGCCCGTTGCCCTCTACAACCCGGCTATTCGAGCACTCCTCCACAGGGTAATCCTAGACATAAAAGAAAATATATATACAATGGTGATATCGACCTCAACCCGGACATGCCCTAATAAAAGAATATACGAACTGGCAGAAACGGCAGTCCACATGTCAGACGCTTTCCCCATAATAATGAATATACAAATGAATCTGAACTATACATCTAACATCGCACACAAGGCTATCCATCACGACAATCATGTTAGTTATATATATGCCCTAGAGGCCATTGTTGTACATATGATGTATATTATAGTGGATGCTTGGATATATATAGAGAGGACTTTCTTGCTCGACATGATAGTATGTATTTGGTTTCACTTTGTCTTAACATGTTGACTTATATTAGTTTATTGTCTTACTCTCACATGTTGATAAAGCCCTTAGGATATGTACTCGACTACTGAGACTATGATTAGATCATACTAGTGGGGCCACGGTAGTCTATGAGTACATCTTATAATAGTTCCTAGTCGAGGGTGTATCGAGACAGGGCATCGATACACCAGAGTAGACTAGCGTATACACATCTTGACCCATATGATGGGTGATGGATGATCCCATATCCATCGGTGTTTGATATCGAAGATGGTGTACGGGTGATCAGTGGAGACTGGGTATACTGAACGGACTCGCCGAGAACTCCCAGATGGTATTATACCTCACGTCAGATGGCAGTTCTCTGGTGACACTTGTACAGGTTAGTCTGTAGACTCGAGATCGTTATAGAGTCTTGTGTGATTCCCACTGTGCTTTGATTTCCATCATACCAGGTCCAAGAGGGCATGCAAAACGGTGGCCTTTGGGTATAGTCCCGAATCGAATGGAGGCAATGAGCGATAGGTGGGGTTTCGTCTCTCCCGGAATAGGGAGTTGATGTTGTGCTGTGTTCGATTTGCTATAACTGGAAGTCCCTGGCCAGGGCGGATATTGAGTACTACTGGTAAGTGTTATCAGTAGGTTCTCGACCTGTTATGAGCCTTACATCGACACGACTTATCGGTTACCGGGGTCTGACGTTTACCACCCCTAGACTAGATATGCAACATATCAGACGAAGAGACCGGACTTTATGTTAGTGTTACTGATTGGATTCACAGGAGAATTGTCATGCCCCGCTTCCCAGTATACGGCGAAGTGGACGCGACGAGGCCCGCTACGTATATACTTAGAAGTATATACGCTAAGCGTAACTAAGCAATATAAAGTAAATCACAAGAGACGAATAATATGGAAATAACAGCAACTTTTATTAATAACATTCTTTATACAATGCAGGAAAAGAAAATACAACTGGAATGAAAAAGCAATGCCTAAACAGTGGCATAACAGGAAATGAAATAAACTGGAAAGAACAAGGTACAATTATCTAGAGCTCTGGGTCTGCCTGGAACTGCTCCAAATCTTCACCGGTGGGCTCAATCTCAGCTTGGTCCAACGCACCTGACGACATTCAAAGAAGAAAGAGATAGAATGTCGTCAGCGAACAGGTCGCTCGGTAAGTCCCAAAGAATAAGAAGAATGAGAAAGACAGAGTAACAGTATTTTCTAACTATTATATTAGTGAATATTATGGAACATTATGTAACGCTGTTGTTTGTAGCATGGTACAGAAGGATACCAGTGTATACGAGGGGGATCTCTATATGCTAGAGATCAGGGCAAAAGGAAAGTACAAGGAACCGTTATGCCACGGTACAACAGCAATAGGATTCAGGTTAGGTGTCTTAATCTGACCACCTCGTACCACTTTTAACACCTTCCGTACCAATCTACCCCTTAAACCCCGTAGTGTTTTAACAGTAATGTGGTATTGGAATATGTAAGTTGGGTAACTGACCAAAACCATGATATCAGTAGACATGTTGTAACTGTATAATCAGGTAAATGGAATATCAGGATAATGGATGAATATCCATGGTTTGATTCAGTCAAAATGAATATATTGTTAACTGGATTCATGGATTCATGTATTCAAATCGTATTGGAATATAAAAGAATAAAGATTGACTTGAATTATATTCGAGTCAGAAATAGTCAGACTCTAACCCGAGTCAGACTAAAAGAAAGATAATTTGATGTTCAATATTAGCTAGGGGCCTTATTGTAATTTGTAAAACTTGAGGGGGTTTTATGTAAAAAGTACTTTTGTATAGTTTTCAAAATACACCTCAAGTATTTAATATTCGTCTTTAATATTATAATGAATGTGAATTTTATTTGTGTTATTCTAGTGAATATATCCTAATAAAAATATTAATTGTTTTATCTGAAATTCATGGTATTTTAGTGTAACTTTTAATCTTGTAATTTTTTAGAAAAATGTGGAAAACTTATATTATGATAAAATAGATGTTTAAATGATAATTATATATATATTAACACATCAATAATTTTATATAAATATTTTATTTAGAAAAATCTCATTTTCCCTAAATATCGTATTTTGAACCTTTCGAGACCGAATGCTCCTCGCGGAGGTCTGAATCTCGCACTACTAGCCTGCGGGTGCACGATGAACCGTACTATCCCTAACAGGTTCCCCAAAAGTGGGTTCTAGCGGCGCTTTGCTTAGGTTTAACAAATACTATTCTTTTGGGAAAACGGTTTTATAGATATGGGGTATTTATTTGCAAAAGAATACAGTTTTCCGTATTTTAGTTGTTAGGGTTTCCTAAACCAACTAGCCTATTTCTATGGTCTAAACGATGAGTCATTAGAAGCCTCAAATCGCCTCTTCACCGTCAATTGCGGCCAGGTAAGTGCCAGGTAAGTGGGAAGGAACCACAGTCGTGGGCCTAATTAAAAACCACTAGCCTTAGACACACTTGCCTAGGCACCACAAGACAGTTTAGATAAACGATCGATGTCCATTACCAATCGTGTTTTCATTTTATTTAGAAATGTTTACAACTTAAAGCTTTAAATAAAAGTTATAAAGATTATGGTATTTTAGTGAAAAGTCCTGTAATTTCGTATTCTGTATTTTTTTGATATTTATCAATTAGGATTATATTGAGTGTGTGTAGGGGTAGGTCATTACCCCGTGACTTATTTTAAGTTTTGGTGAAGTTTAAAGGTAAAATATTCTATGTTAAACTTAAAGGTATTATAGCGCAAGAATACGGTATTCGAAAACGTTATCATTTTATGTGTGAAATTTCATTCAAATTGGATTCTACAAGTTTAGTGATCAAGATAAACCTATTTAGGAGTGAGGGAATTAATTAAACTAAGGAAAATGAACTTCATGGTATTTTAATGAAAAGAATACGGTTTTGCAAAGAAGTTATCATTTCATGTGAAAAAGTTTGATTAAATTGATTTATGGGTGATTAATAGTCAACATGAATATGGGTAGATAATATGTATTAGGTGACAAGTGGAAATTTAGAGAAAAACCGAATCGAAAATCGGTTTGTCCGATTTCCGTCGAGTTCCAAAAAGTCGTATTTTTATCTTAAAGAAAAGAGAGATTGAAGAAGGTGGGACTTACGATTTGGAAAAGCTAAGGAAGCTAGAGGTCGTGGTGGTTGTCGATTCGTTGAAAACGTCGCAAAGTTTCTGATCCGGTCGCCGGAATCTGTCGTCGATTTCGGCAGCGCTTCGCTTCTCGCTCTTCGTACTGAGTTCTCGAGAATTTGGGAGAGTGGACTTAGAGTTGTGAAGGGAAAAAGTAAAGTATAGGGGTCTTTATATAGGGCTAGGCTAGGGTTAGGGTTAGGGTTAAAAAAATATTTTAAAAAATATAAAAAACATTAAAAATTCATTAAATTTTGTCTTAAAAGAGATTTAATTGAAAATGGGTAACAGTACTGGAAAATTGAAGTATGCAGGTGAAGAGACCCAGTCAATACGAATTTTTTACGTGTTGACGACTCGGCCGACCGGCCGAGTCCGGCCGGCGGCGCCGGCCGATTCGGCCGAGTCGCGGCCGAGTCGGGTGTCGTTGGGTCGGGCTCGGTCTGGGGGAGGTTTTAGCATACTTTAATTTTCATGATTCGCAATAAATTGTGAGTTATGGCTGTTTGACCGTTTGACTTCTAAAAAAAAATCAAAACAAAAAGATATAGAAATTATGTGGGGCATGGGATTCGAACTCTGGTGGCTTGGTTCAGCAGTGCAAGGTATTACCAATGAGCTACAATCTCCTTCTTGTAATTATTGAAAAAAGTAGATACTTAAAATGATATCAGCAGTATTAAATGTCAAAGTACACTTTAAATTTTAAAACAATTTAATGTACGCTAAAAATGAAATTCTTTAAACACTAAATAATTAAATATATATATATATATCTTATGCTCAGAGTAAAATACTTCTTTGTGGATTTTAAAATATTATTTGAAAAAAATTTGTATAAGAAAAGGTGTATAAGAAAATTAGGGTTGTTACAAGAATGTATAGGCTTGCTTGTTGATCTTCTGATCGATCAATACCTGGGTGGCTGTTATGTTTAGCTGACCGCTTGCAGCCTGTGGGTGTTTGATATGATCATCACCTACTGCCAGCATATTGACGATTTTTTAGAGTCCTACACAGAGGTTTCTTGACTCAGGCAAAATGGAGTAGGAGCACATATGTGATATGTGCGGGATCGAGAATATTACGATATGAGATACCGTAATTTATTCTCGCGATATATGATATCGGCCGGGTATATGTGATATAGCCGAGTCATCAGATCAAGTGTTGATTCGATATGTTGATACGGATTATATTAGTCGGTTATTTGAGAAATAGCCGGATTGTCGGATCAAGTGTTGATTCGATAATTTAACGTATAATTATATATGTGATATATTACATTACATTATCTAATATTGGCTCGCTTTATTGATTCATTTTCTCACCGGATAATACATTGATATATATATATGCGATATATGTTAATTGTATTATTTTCTTTTGTTACAAAAATATATTATATATGTGATATATAATATTGTAACAAGTTATGTTTACAAATGCAACATGATTAGTGGAGATTAAACATGGTTAGGGTTTGATTTGGGTTAGACTTTTCTTGAAGCTTCTAGAAGCTTTTGCTTTGTTTTAAGCAAAGATATTATGTGTTGATATTTTGGAGATATTTTTTAACCCAACCCAAACCCTTAACCCTAGTCAACTCTCTACATGAGTTAATGCTTCATATTATTAACTCAAGGTTCATTTGTAAGCATAGCTACTTTTCATTATTCATCACAAAAGACTTCATCATCTTCTTCCTACTTGAAAAGCTTTCTAACTTTTTATTTTGTGATGTATTAGTGTGAGATCTTGAAAATAAAAGAGAGCATAATTCCCACTTCATCATCCTCATCTAATCTAGCCAATTAGATTAGGGTGTTCACTTCATTAATACTTGATTAGAGAAGTGAAAGGTTGAGTAAAAGAAACTTCAAGGTAGATCATCTTCGAAAAGGAAGACTTCAAGCAAGCATGGATCGTTCGGCTTGTGGAGCCTCTCTTGAGTCCGGGAGATCATGGATCGCGGCGAAGGGACTACTACTCAGAGCTTATGAAGCGAAGGAGCGGACTACAAAGGTTGTAATCCCTCTCTCTTAGATGTAAAGATATTTACTTGCATGTTTAATCCTAATTATCTAGCAAAGATCCTTGCTTTAGCTTGTTCGGCACTTCTAAATTTTAAATCGAGCATGGTTGATGCCTTATTGACCCTTGTTACAGTGCTTAGTAACCCTACAGTGGTATCAGAGCCTAGCTAGAGCATTAGGCGACGTGTATACGAAATTAAAAGTCCGATCGAACCCCGAAACGTCGGTTTTTGACCCCTCTCTGGAAATTTTTTAAAATGTTGATTTTTTCTGTATTAAAAATACTCAAAAAATTAAGAAGGGAATTCTAAGGATTACTGTGAAAAATGAACCACTAATCCCCTTAAAGCGCCGTGGAGCCGCGGCAATACCATGCCTAGCGCGGCGGTTCCGCGGCCGTACAGGGGTATTAGGGTTTGATTTTTCACAGTAATATGCGTATGTATTTCTATATGCTTCTGGGAATTTTTAATTTTACTCAAGTGTTGAGTTTTCTGGAGATCTTTTGTATTCGTTAATTCGATCGGAAAGTTTAACTTCGTTTAGATTTCCGGATAATTTAGAAGGTGTTAAAATGTTCGAACGGATATCAATAACTCACTTTTCCCGACACGAAAAACTTTCAAGTGTTGAATTTTTCTTGAGTTTAATACTTTCCGGAAAACATGCAAGAATATCTGTGGACCCTCTAGAAGAACGTAACCTTAACTCGATTATGTGACCGTCAAAACTGCCACTGAACCCTAGGGTTTGTGGTAGTTTAGCATTGCCATATGTGAGGCGTTGGTTTGACCCTTCTACGGCTGGTGTTGCGACACGGCAGCGTCCCGGCCGTCTATCCGAGGCCAAAATGCGGAATCAAAAAATTTTCTCTTATCTTTAAACCGGCGCTACCGCGGACAATGAACCCGGATCGTGACCATTAACCTAGCTACTAGCAAACAAGAGAAAGGGTAAGAGATATACCGAGTAATCCGTGTCCTCCGGTCTTCTCGTCATCGTCCCGATCTCCCGCGGAATCTCCGGTCTTCATCTCCTCGCCGAAAAGGGCACCACGTAGCCGGATTCTTTTACGGGCTCCCACCTCTGGACCAGGCAACTCGGGCGCGAAGTTGGCTAGCCGACGCGTCCAAGGATACTGTAGGTTGTAGTGTAGAAAACATGTCTCGATGCGGGTATGAAGTTTCCTTGATGGTGTGGAGGAACCAAAAAAAACTTTTTAAGAAGAATGGTGTATATCTTTTTCAAGCATGAAGAATGAGATGAATAATTTTCACACCAAGAAAAAACAACTCTCTCATTCTCTCCCCTCTATTGTGGCCGGCCCCCCTAATCAAAAATGGTGGAGAGAATTATACAAGGGAGGTGTGTGTAGGAGATAGAAATGGTGACCATATCAAAAGCAAGCCTCACATCAACTCCTAATCAACTCCAATCCATTCTAATCACCATTTAATGCAAAGGAAGAGATGGAAAAAGAATCTCATCATGAAGCCACATAATGCAAGAAAACCCTCCACAAATAAGTTATTTGCAAACTTGCAAATAACCCCCTCCATCACAAAAGTCCGGCCGTGAAGGAACAAAGGAAAACTGGCCGGAACGGAATGCAAACTGGCAACTTCAGAAAACTGATCCCGTAATAAATTACAGGAAAACCCCATTACTGCATATACATGCCCGCATTTGTATTCCCACTGAATACAAATGCAACGAGACAAAATCTACACTGTCTAATACTAGGATCCGGCTTAAGCCAAAGCCGGCTAGTAAAAACCGTCCGATCACGATCCGTGCAATACCGCACGTATCTGATCGAACCCTTCCATATCTCCATACGGCCTCTACAGCGTTTCGCCCGAAACTTGAGTAACTGAGTGTGTGGTGGACTCTAAAGACTCGTCAATACTATGGTTGTGAATTTAACCACTAGCACGTCAGAGGTATTAGCCATACGTGACGGGCCACCAGCTATTGACCAAAAAGGACGTCGATGAGCGAACTCATCCTGACACCCTTCTGAGCCTGTCAGTGACAATATCCGTACAGTCCGGTCCGTTCGTCTATGAGTATCGCATGGCGAGCCTAGGGGGTTGGTAAAAGTCAGACCCCCAAAAGCGGTACAAGTCGTGTCGGAGTGTAGCCCAGAACACCCTGAGATACTACTGGAATACCTACCAGTAAATCTCCTGCCTCGGCCGAGGGCTTTGTGTAATGGCTCTCCTAGACACAACGCGACCTCACCCCCAATACCGGGAGAGACGAACCCCTGCAAATCCGCTCACTGCCTCCATGTGGCTCGGGACCGTACCCAACTAAAACCTGTTTGCACGACTCCTTTGAGCCGTGGTAGGGTAGTAATCAAAGCACAGTGGGAACTCACAAGAGACAAATGACGATCTCAGGTCGATGAACTAACCTGTACACATGTCACCAGGGAACTGCTATCTGACGTCTGGTATAATCCCAACTAGCAGGTTCCCGGCGAGTCCTGTCCGGTGTACTCATAACCCAATGAGCACCTGTATACATCTTAGGCGAACCAACTGACACCAGTGGCTTGTGAGACCGGCCATCGCCCCTCGTCGGGGTCTCGACTGTATACACTAGTCTACTAATGGAGTATCGATGCCCTGTCTCGAAACTCCCACGACTAGGGACCTTTTAAGGATGTGCTTATAGACCCCAGCTCCCACGTATATGATCGCCATCATACTGCTGGTCGTCAAGCAAGAATCCTAAGGGCTCTATCAACGTGTAATAGCGACCTGTCAGGTCACCTAAAGCAGTACACGATGATAAAGATAAACCAGATAGCATACTATCATCTCGAGTAAGACTGTCCTATCGGGATAGGTCCTCCCTCAATCATTGCAATCACGTGCCTGTGATCCAATAATTGACTCTAAGGGCATTATCTCCAACAATCTCCCACTTGCACTCAAGGCTAATTATTGCGATGTCGCATACTCACAGCCCGTGTGATATCGAACACCCAACTCCTCTGCAAGTCAGTCTCACAAAACTCGTTTGCGAAACTATTGCGTTCGAGGAATAGCCTCAGTGAGTGGATCCGCCTTGAAGTTTCTTTCTATGTCTCTCTATATCTCAAGTTCGCGGAGAAAGCCATCTCCCGAAATGAGCAATACCTGTCTTGGAATGTCTGGATGTCTGATGGGACCTAGTTCATAAATGAACTCCAAATCCAAACTTCTAAGACTGTATCGTCAACTGAACTTAATCAGTATCCTGCACCATACCTTCCCTCAGTATCCGCCTGGACCACCTGTCCAAAATACTACCCCTCGTCAGAGGGAAAACTATAACTCTGACAGTCACTCTGTCATCCAGGTCACCTTAGAAGCCTGGAATGATAACCGTCTCCTAAAAAGAGGCTGCCGTTATCAAATCCCTAGAACACGCACTTATGTCCTAAAACTGCTTCCGATTGTTTCTCCAAGATTGGATTAATATCAACTTATTGCATCTACTGCAAGAACAACATCTGGTGTGGTACTTGACACCTCATGATTGACTCAATTGCCTAAGCAAGTGATCTGCAAATCATGCGTATCCCTCTCCCCTTTAGTCTGTAAGACACCTTTAGAGAGGGTGACTCCATCACCTGCAGGTACACTACCGTGCCAGGAGTCGTTCATTCTAAATACTCATAGAATGATTGTCAAAGTACCCAGATTGGGAAACCACCCAGATCTAGATCTAAAACCATAGATCTAGTAACCAGAATGTCTGATATAATATCCAAGTCCTATGTGGAGAAACTACTGTGTGACAACCAAAGAATAACCGATCGTAGTATAGGAATAACACTTCCTACTCTGTGTATGTCATCCAAATACCAGGACATCACACCCTACTACCTTCTTAACAGATCCATCCCCTATTCTGATGAAGTCAAACCTATGACTGTCACATCAGAAATAGATGATCTATCTCCGCTGTATCTGCTTTAGTCTATAAATAGACATAAGCCACATGTCCACCAATGCTTCCGCTGCTCCCACTGACTACGACAACCCTCTGGCAGAGTCATATAGACGTACACTCCTAAAGCTAGTTTAGAACGACGCTATACTCATCCTCCTGCTGGGTCTCATACTCTGGAACAACAGCAATGGCAAGTCTGGGTAAACAAGAACCTCCCTGTCACCGTCCTTGAGCATACCGAAGTACCTCTCGAGCGCCTGAGGTTACCCACCATATCTGCGAAGTGGCCAATGGAATGTCAAATCAGATTGAATCTTTAGGTTCTTTATCAAATCTTCAGTAATCGTTTGCGGTTCTGGAATCGCTTCCAGTTCTACCATACTCCCACTACTTTTTTCTGAAAAAATCCAATTTTATTAAAACTGTGGCGAGTCAAGAACAATATCACTATTGATCTTCCAGATGGTAGAAAATCAACCCTCGTCATAGCCCGGGTCAACCCACAAACAACCATTACAGAAACGTGCCTTGAGTTATCCAGAGTCTGGTTTTAAGCATAAGTCGGACAACTCCCCGTACCTTAACAATGTCAAGATATGAACTGTTCTATATCCAATATAGAAACAGAGGCACTGATTTAATTGGAACCGGATTCAAATCATGCAGCTGTCTCCAGTGCATGTCACCTAAATGGAAGGAGGCCGATCAACGTTACTCAACTTAGGAGTGCTTCCAATTATGAGTAACCTGAAAGAGAAGCAAGTTCTCTTAACCATTACTATCAACTGAATACCATTCACAAGTATCTACATCTTCGATCACCTTGAAGAATCCCGATACTTGCAATATTTGGTTCTCTACTTTACTCATACACCTATAACTTCTCAAAACTTAGACCCTGTGTTTCTACGAAACACTTGTCTAAGAACTAGAGAAGTCATAAGTAAATAGAATAAAGTACGAGGACCAACCCCTCTGTCCTATTGGACACTGGACAACATACAATACTCTGTATAAGTCCCCTGAGTGTAATAACTCATTCACTGTGTGTCGTAGGTTGAAAACTGTACTTATGGTTAAGAAGAATTACACCGCCGTTTAATGCTCCTTACCTAACCATCCACTGATATAGGTAAATGTCATAGACATAATTTCAAAAAAAGTACATCTCACTCTATAAAAATAGACGTACAGATATATCAATTTGAAATTGGTGCATAACAGCGGATATTCAAAACCATACATTTTCCGTCCGGCAAACAACCCAGGTGACTTCCTCAAATATCATAAATTACAACGAATTCCGATATGATGAGGATGATCACCTAATTCCCAATAACTTACTCCCACTCATCATCTGTAAAACCATACAGGTGTGAGAATCAAACCTGGTAAATACATAACCTGGAGCAAGTGTCTAATTGGGAAATCAGTTTTCTTTTAACAGTACACAGTGAAACTGAAACTTTGAAATGTTTCGATGGGGTATCCTGGTATTCCTAGTAATGCCTCTTCCATTATCCAGATTCACAACTGTAACCGTATATCTCTTTGCCATCTCTCCAAATCCGTTTATATGTCTTTAGTCATTACCTTCTGTACACCCCTTTAGGCCAAAAGGTTTTCTTCCTTCCCTACCGTTCGGCACCAGCCTATGGTTTGGAAGATGACTATCCAATAAGCATAAAGGGTGTACTGTCCTAATCCTAGGAGCACTCGCAATGCGAAAGAAGGTGAAGATAAAAGACAATGGAATAAACCTTATTCCTATTTCTCCTGAACCAGAGTCCATCCCCGAACTGGAACAAGTTCCTTTCGAGTTCGTATATAACCATACGATGGAATATCCAAATAAACTGTGGATCTTAGTATTGATACGGAGTGTCCTGGAGAAATACAAAGGTGATTTAGGATTGGCGAAGAAATACTCGGTTTGGCCGTGAATAGCAGTCGCAATTTACAATGCCCTCTTACTAATCCCTTTCTTTGTCTTAACTTAATACCTTCTGTACACCATCGTTATGCTAATTGGTTTTCTTCATTCCCCACCGTTCGGCACCAGCCTAAGGTTTGGAAGAAGACTGTCCAATTTGCGTAATAGGTGTACTATCTCCTACACCAAGGAGTACTCATAACTTGAGAGAAGGTAAAAGGAAAAGACAACTGAATAATCCTATCCGTTTTCTCCGGAACCGGAAACCATCCTCGAATAAATTCCTTCGAGTTCGTATAGAACCATACGATGGTTTTGTCCAATGGAAGTGGACGTTCGTAGTAATACGGGGTGTCCTGGAGAAAAGGGTAAAAGTAGGAGAGGCAATGAGGTTCGCAACTCTGACAATCCAAAAGCCAGTGTTTAAGAAGGTTCGGTTAACTTGGTCACTGAGTCATAGTCTAGGGTCGGGTCAATGGTCGCTGCCAAAGAGAGAGAGAAAAGAAACACTCAGCGTGCACTCTAACCTAGATCAGAATGGTTATCACTTTATCTAATCGGGAAACCTCCCACTGTAACGTCAAATTCTTCCCCAAACCTGAAAGAAGAATTAGCCGGGATCACCCGAGGAGTAAACCAACTCATCAGTGGGAATCGGGATCCAACTATCATCGCATGATAACTTGACGGAATCCACTCAAGTCACCACACTCCAGAAGGTATGCGCATGCCTGGCAAGTTTTAGTTTCTTTAGAAACTCCCGATGTTATTTTTACCCCTAGGACCCAAGTGACCTTGACGAATAATCAACAAATCAAAAGGTCCTAGTCAAGTTCAACCCGTCATTATCTTGATTGCGTTAAACCCACCCGCACGACCCTTGACGAATAATCAACAAAGTCGTACGACTGTCCTAACCAATCCACATATCCATGCGACAGAAAGCATTACAGAGCTACCGCACACTACGCCTCGGCGAATAGCAACGACAAACGTAGCGCGAATACTAAGCAATACTAATCCGAAATGACGGAGGGCTACGAATGGTTTTTGGCGAAAAACCTTTAACGTAATGAACTTGATATCGTTAAAGGAACTGGATAACTTTTATAAAAATATAGTAACGAAAACCTTTGCTAAAGAGGTCACTCCCGGTGAAGGGATCTCGGCTCTTTCCCCGTAGAATGAGGTGCAGGATATTCCAACTGAATACCACGATGCAAAGCAAAAGTAATCGGCTATTGTGAAGTTATTACCCTGACGCAAACTTCTGTCCAAGGGGTCACTCCCGGTGAAGGGATCTCGGCCCTTGCCTCGTCGACTGAGGAGCAGGATATTCCAACTGAATACCACGATGCAAAACAAAAGTGAACGTCCTTGCAATAACAGCTTTTTGAAAAATTGTTCCAACAACATCAGAATTAGGTTTGTTTTTAACTTGCATTGATCCGAATCAACGCGGTCCCATCAATTGATCACACCACAAAGAACGAAAATATACTGATGTACGTATATGCCATCCGCATTCGCCACTGGGTCCCGTCATTACCCGTTAGGTTAGCTAACTAACGACAGAGCGGGGACTGGATTAGCGCGGATGCAAAACATATACAACATCTACTAATATATATACCAATATATTATATTTCGCTCAAGGCGTGATAAAATGCAACATCACAGAAATGTACAGCATCACAGAATAATACAGATATCTGGGATCCCCGGGTTTCATAGAGCCGCTACTGAAACCCGACATTCCCCTGGTCGTGTGGATAGCCTGTGCAATGAAATCCTAGACCCCTACGGGCGCGGCAAGTCACTCGCCAAGACCTGAAGCGAGGCAGTCCCCTTCAGCACCGTGAATGGACCACCCAGCACTTCACGGAATCCGGTAACTTGGGCACCCCTCCTTGGTCAACCTGTACCCCCTACGAGTGCGGCGAATAGCCCGCCAATCCTAGAGTGAAGCCCCCTCCGTCTCAATGCCATGAGATGCGGGCCCATTGCCCTCTAGAACCCGGCTATCCGTGCACACCACCTTGGGGTAATCCTAGTACAGAAAGTAAAATATACATACACCGGGTACATCGACCGCAACCAGGTCGTGCCCTAAAAGAATAATACAAACAGGCAGTGACGGCAGTCCACATGTCGGACGCTCGCCCTGCAATATCAAATGTACATATAAAACATAACTGTACTACCACTGCAACCAGGCTATCCCCACGACCGATCCGCAACATCACAGCACAACACAGAACATCAACGTGAATGTCACGTTCGCAAATCCGTCTAACCGGGCTATAGCAGTTAGACAGGATTTACCGATCAAGTGACATTCACGGTCGCAGATATAATGTAAATACTGTGAACTAATGTGTTTAAACTTTTCGATCGATCAAATTTATCCAAGTGGGCCCCAAGCATTACTGTAGCACTTAAAGAGAGTCTAGGCCCAAAAAGAATATTCCAAAAACCCCATTTTCAACCCAGGAGCTCACTGCAAAAATTTGGTCCAATGAATAGTAAAAATGGCCGCGGAACCGCCGCAAATACGTGGGTTTGGCCGCGGTTGCACGGTGGAATAGTGAGATCACGCGACCAAATTTTCACAGAATGCTTAGAATTCCCTGCACATGTCACTGCAATGTACTGAAAAATTTTTGGAGCCAAAAACATTTCGACAGAAAACTGTGCAAATGAAAATGGGTTTTCGGAAAATCCGTTCGATCGAACTTGTAAACACGTTAGAGAAAGCTAGAGTAGGTTAATGGCGTGGCTCTGAAACCATGTTGCGCCACGGCAGCGCCCCGGCCGTCTATCCGAGGCCAAAATGCGGAATCAAAAAAATTTCTCTTATCTTTAAACCGGCGCTACCGCGGACAATGAACCCGGATCGTGACCATTAACCTAGCTACTAGCAAACAAGAGAAAGGGTAAGAGATATACCGAGTGATCCGTGTCCTCCGGTCTTCTCGTCATCGTCCCGATCTCCCGCGGAATCTCCGGTTTTCATCTCCTCGCCGAAAAGGGCACCACGTAGCCGGATTCTTTTACGGGCTCCCACCTCTGGACCGAGGCAACTCGGGCGCGAAGTTGGCTAGCCGACGCGTCCAAGGATACTCTAGGTTGTAGTGTAGAAAACATGTCTCGATGCGGGTATGAAGTTGCCTTGATGGTGTGGAGGAACCAAAAAAAACTTTTGAAGAAGAATGGTGTATATCTTTTTCAAGCATGAAGAATGAGATGAATAATTTTCACACCAAGAAAAAACAACTCTCTCATTCTCTCCCCTCTATTGTGGCCGGCCCCCCTAATCAAAAATGGTAGAGAGAATTAGACAAGGGAGGTGAGTGTAGGAGATAGAAATGGTGACCATATCAAAAGCAAGCCTCACATCAACTCCTAATCAACTCCAATCCATTCTAATCACCATTTAATGCAAAGGAAGAGATGGAAAAAGAATTTCATCATGAAGCCACATAATGCAAGAAAACCCTCCACAAATAAGTTATTTGCAAACTTGCAAATAACCCCCTCCATCACAAAAGTCCGGCCGTGAAGGAACAAAGGAAAACTGGCCGGAACGGAATGCAAACTGGCAACTTCAGAAAACTGATCCCGTAATAAATTACAGGAAAACCCCATTACTGCATATACATGCCCGCATTTGTATTCCCACTGAATACAAATGCAACGAGACAAAATCTACACTGTCTAATACTAGGATCCGGCTTAAGCCAAAGCCGGCTAGTAAAAACCGTCCGATCACGATCCGTGCAATACCGCACGTATCTGATCGAACCCTGCCATATCTCCATACGGCCTCTACAGCGTTTCGCCCGAAACTTGAGTAACTGAGTGTGTGGTGGACTCTAAAGAATCGTCAATACTATAGTTGTGGATTTAACCACTAGCACGTCAGAGGTATTAGCCATACGTGACGGGCCACCAGCTATTGACCAAAAGGGACGTCGATGAGCGAACTCATCCTGATACCCTTTTGATCCTGTCAGTGACAATATCCGTACAGTCCGGTCCGTTCGTCTATGAGTATCGCATGGCGGGCCTAGGGGGTTGGTAAAAGTCAGACCCCCAAAAGCGGTACAAGTCGTGTCGGAGTGTAGCCCAGAACACCCTGAGATACTACTGGAATACCTACCAGTAAATCTCCTGCCTTGGCCGAGGTCTTTGTGTAATGGCTCTCCTAGACACAACGCGACCTCACCCCCAATACCGGGAGAGACGAACCCCTGCAGATCCGCTCACTGCCTCCATGTGGCCCGGGACTGTACCCAACTAAAACCTGTTTGCACGACTCCTTTGAGCCGTGGTAGGGTAGTAATCAAAGCACAGTGGGAACTCACACGAGACAAATGACGATCTCAGGTCGATGAACTAACCTGTACACATGTCACCAGGGAACTGCTATCTGACGTCTGGTATAATCCCAACTAGCAGGTTCCCGGCGAGTCCTGTCCGGTGTACTCATAACCCAATGAGCACCTGTATACATCTTAGGTGAACCAACTGACACCAGTGACTTGTGAGACCGGCCACCGCCCCTCGTCGGGGTCTCGACTGTATACATTAGTCTACTAATGGAGTATCGATGCCCTGTCTCGAAACTCCCACGACTAGGGACCTTTTAAGTATGTGCTTATAGACCCCAGCTCCCACGTATATGATCGCCATCATACAGCTGGTCGTCAAGCAAGAATTCTAGAGGCTCTATCAACGTGTAATAGCGACCTGTCAGGTCATCTAAAGCAGTACACGATAATAAAGATAAACCAGATAGCATACTATCATCTCGAGTAAGACTGTCCTATCGGGATAGGTCCTCCCTCAATCATTGCAATCACGTGCTTGTGATCCAATAATTGACTCTGAGGGCATTATCTCCAACAGCTGGTTCATTGGGGTGGTGACATGTTCTGGGATTTTTTTACTCTGCTCAAGTGTTGAGCTATTTGGGAATTCTTGCGTGTTTGATTATTCGATCGGAAAGTTTAACTTTGTCTTTTTATCTAGAATGTGATACAATATGTGGAATTCATATAGTTAGGCATGAAATGCGAAGTATGTGATATTTCGGATTTAAGATGTCTAAAGTAATTGTGGATTCCAAATGTTGTAGTTTTACACTTTCTTTTCTGTGACCGTAAGCGTAGTATGTGGTGTATCGCCGGCTTCGTTGCTATACATCAACGACAATCGGGATACACATACTTTCTTACGTTTATGATATGAGATATTATGTGTTGCTGTAATATGTTGTATTGGATCGTCGTGTTCTGAATAGCCGGGGGTTTTATGTGAGATGGGGGTTTTTATTTTCATTCATGTAAAATTCATTTGTATGTAATATTCTTTTATTCGAGCACTTCCGGGATGAGGATGATGTCACCGTTGTATATTATTTACTTTTCCGCCATAGGTAGACACGCGGAGGGGAGCACAACTAACCGGGTTCTACGGTCCAGTGGGAGGCCATCTTGAGGAGTCGAGACTGGGTCTCCTAACCCTAAAATTGGCAGTGTTGCTTGCCGCTCTTGTAGGGGTCTAGGGATATAGGTTTGGCTATTCATCGCGACCGTGGAATCCGTGTTTTATACAGGCTCGATGTAAAACACGGATGTCCTAGTATATCCAATATTTCATATGTTATCTTCTGCTGCAATGTTCTGTGATGAGATCATATTACTGCCTGAGACGAATGCTTATACTATATATATATGTTGATATATAAATATTACAGCTTTCGTTTCTTCTGTGATGCTTAGTAAGCATAATTGATGGGATTTATTAATGAGATTAATAAAAGAAAAGAAACCTAAAAGATGTTATAGAATCAAAACTTTATAAAAAGGGTAGTTATAGTCTTGCTTTGCACAGCGGTATATATGATATACCCTGCACCTTATTCGATGAGGAAAGAGTCGAGATCCCTTCACCGGGAGTGACCTCTTTAGCAAAACTGACAGATGCTACAAACTCACGGTTTAGTTTTTGATTGCTTCTATAGTTCTTTCTTTGCACAGCGGTATATATGATATACCCTGCACCTTATTCGATGAGGAAAGAGACGAGATCTCTTCACCGGGAGCGACCTCTTTAGAGAAACTAGAAAAGCCTAAAAAACACTCCTTTTTAAAATCACTTGTTTCTACAACGATATCAAGTTCATTACGCTCATGGTTTTCTAAAAACCGGCGTAGCCCTCCGTCATTTCAGATAAAGACTATTTAGTATTCGTGTTGCGTTTGTTGGCCTTTGTCAAGGCGTAGTGTACGGTAGCAAACTAGTACTTATCTGTTTTAAGCATGTGATGCGATTGGATTAGGGTAGTCGTACAACCTTGTTGGCCTTTGTCAAGGGTCGTGCGGGTGGGTTTATTTCAATCAAGAAATGACGGGTTGAACTTGACTAGCTTCCTATGGTTTGTTGGCCTTTGTCAAGGTCATTGGGAGTTAGGGGCAAAAGTATTATCGGGAATTTCAAGTGTTGAAATTTGCAATGAGATTGCATACCTTCTATGAGATAGATTGATCCCGATACCCACTGCGAGTAAAAGTTACTCCTGGGAGACTTTTACACAGGGCAATTAGCCGATCAAGTATGTGACTAGAAAGGTGTTTACGGGGTTATGCCTCTGGAAAAACGAGGTTTATTTTAATTAGGTCCGTGTGAAAGCACGGGGAACCTCCCTCAAAGTACCAACACTGGCCTGGCTGAAAGATTGGCGAACTTGTAAGGTGTAATTAATCCCGGCTAGTTTATCCTTTTAGGGTTTGAAGGAAGATTTGATAAAAACAGTGGGAGACATCCTGATTAGATAAGATAATAACCAATCTAAATCTTGCAAGAGCATACGCTAAAGTGTTTCCTTCTCTCTCTCTCTCCAGGTAGCGACCATGTCAAGCCTTAATCAAGATAATAATATGCATGTATTGACTGAACCCGCTTATTATACTGAGCAGGGGAACGTTGGTCCCGTTCTTTCTTATAAGTGTTATAAGACTGAGCAGGAAATAGGAGAAAATCTGGATTCTCAAGCCACCCAAGCGAAGAAAAAGCATGTTGATGCATCTTCTTCGGATGTGTTAGTTATCGAGAACTGTTTCTCAGTACACTCTACGTCCTGGGTATTAGATACCGGATCGGGATCCCATATATGTAATATGTTATGTGGGCTCTATGATGACCACTACCGAGTTACCTATTTCCTTCTGGGGACATGCGCTGGAGACAGCTGCATACATATTGAATCAAGTTCCATCTAAATCTGTACCTACCACACCATATGAGATACGGAGTGGGAAGAGACCATGTCTTAAACGAGTTAAGATATGGGGTTGTCCGACCTATGTCAAAAAGCAAAATCCGGACAAACTCGAGGCACGGTCAGTTCTTTGTATGTTTGTAGGATATCCTAAATATTCACATGGATATCTTTTCTACCACGGCGAGGAAAAAAAGGTGTTTGTTTCTCGACATGCCACCTTTTTTAGAAAAGGAATTTCTTGCAAAAGAAATTAGTAGCGATGCGGTAGAGCTGTAAGAAGTTCTAGTAGAATAAATTACAACTGAAGATTTAGTGGAACAAGATGACTCGATAGTACCCAATGAACCCCAGCCTCTCGCCGATCTAGTAGGATTTCTCATCCACCTGAGAGATACTACGGTATTCTCGTTGATGGTGGGAGCGAGGATTGCATCATGGAAGATGATGACCCGACTAGTTTCGAGCAGGCCATCACGAGTGGTGACTCCGTGAAATGGCTGGATGCAATGCGATCTGAGATGGAATCCATGTACATCAACAAAGTATGGACTTTAGAAGCTGCTCCTGAAAGGGTAAAACCCATTGAGAGCAAATGGATTTTTAAAAGGAAACTTGGTGTAGATGGAAAAGTGGAGACTTCCAAAGCTAGACTTGTTGCAAAGGGTTTTCGTCAATGACCAGGTGTGGATTATAACGAAACCTTTTCTCCAGTGGCTATGCTTAAGTCCATCCGGATCTTACTTGCCATTGCTGCATACCATGACTATGAAATCTGGCAGATGGATATTAAGACCGCCTTTCTAAATGTTGATTTAGAAGAGTGCGTGTACATGACTCAGCCAAAGGGCTTCGTAGATAGTGGGAGCAGCGGAAAGGTGTGCAAGCTGCTTAAATCCATCTATGGGTTAAAGCAAGCATCGCGGAGTTGGAACATCTGCCTTGATGTTGTAGTCAAAGAGTTTGACTTCATCAAAAACGTAGATGAACCTTGTATCTATAAGAAGGTTGCAGAGAGTAAGGTTGTATTCCTGGTATTGTGCGTGAATGACATACTCTTGATAGGAAATGATGTTCCTATGCTGCAATCGGTCAAGCTCTTCTTATCACAAAGATTCTCAATGAAAGATCTTGGTGATGCCTCCTGCATACTGGGAATTATGATCTATAGAGATAGATCTAAACGGATACTGGGATTGTCCCAATCCAGGTATATTGACACCATACTAAAGTGGTTTAGTATGGAAGAATCCAAGAGTGGGAACCTACCTACGATCTCTGGACTCACTCTCTCCAAAGAGATGTCTCCCAAGGCTGATTTGGAGAGAGCTCGCATGCAAAGGATACCCTATGCTTCGGCTGTAGGCTCTATCATGTATGCGATGCTATGTACCAGACCCGATGTAGCATACTCACTAAGTATAGTGAGTAGGTATCTAGCAGATCTTGAAGAGAGTCACTGGATAGCTGTGAAGAACATTCTCAAGTACTTGAGAAGAACTAAAGAGATGTTCTTGGTGTATGTTAACGGAAAACTCTAGGTGGAGTCCTTTACTGATTCGAGCTTCCAAAGTAATAAGGACGACTCTAAGTCGCACTCGAGATTTGTCTTTACCCTCAATAGAGGGGCGGTGTGTAGGAAGAGTTCCAAACAGGAAACCGTTGCAGACTCGACGATGGAGGCTGAATACGTCGCTGCCAACGATGTTGCAAAAGAGGCTGTCTGTATGAAGAAGTTCATTACTGAACTTGGTGTGGTTCCATCCATTGAGCATCCAATACCTTTGTATTGTGATAACAATAGAGCTGTGGCTTTGGCCAAGGAACCCAGATCCCATCAGAAGTCCCGACATATTCTGAGGCGGTATCACCTGATCCGGGAGATAGTTGATCGCCGAGAGATCGAGGTCAGGAGAGTTGATACGAAGGACAACACTGCGGATCCACTCATGAAGGCCATTCCCCAGACACAGTTTGAAAGACTCTTCGGGATGCTGGGTATGAGATACTACAACAGCTGGCCTTAGTGCAAGTGGGAAATTGTTAGTTATATATATGCCCTAGAGGCCATTGTTCTACATATGATGTATATTATAGTGGATGCTTGGATATATATAGAGAGGACTTTCTTGCTCGACATGATAGTATGCTATTTGGTTTCGCTTTGTCTTAACATGTTGACTTATATTAGTTTACTGTCTTGCTCTCACATATTGATAAAGCCCTTAGGATATGTACTCGACTACTGGGACTATGATGAGATCATACTAGAGGGGCCACGGTAGTCTATGAGTACATCATATAATAGTTCCTAGTCGGGGGTGTATCGAGACAGGGCATCGATACACCAGAGTAGACTAGCGTATACGCATCTTGACCCATATGATGGGCGATGGATGATCCCATATCCATCGGTGTTTGACATCGAAGAGGGTGTACGGGTGCTCAGTGGAGACTGGGTACACTGAACGGACTCGCCGAGAACTCCCAGATGGTATTATACCTCACGTCAGATGGCAGTTCTCTGGTGACACTGGTACAAGTTAGTCTGTAGACCCGAGATCGTCATAGAGTCTTGTGTGATTCCCACTGTGCTTTGATTTCCATCATACCACGTCTCAGAAGGCGTGCAAAACGGTGGCCTTTGGGTACAGACCCAAATCGCATGGAGGCAATGAGCGATAGGAGGGGTATTGTCTCTCCCGGTATAGGGAGTTGATGTTGTGCTGTGTTCGATTGGCTATAACTGGAAGTCCCTGGCTAGGGTGGATATTGAGTACTACTGGTAAGTGTTATCAGTAGGTTCTCGACCTGTTATGAGCCTTACATCGACACGACTTATCGGTTACCGGGGTCTGACGTTTACCACCCCTAGACTACATATGCAACATATCAGACGAAGAGACAGGACAGTACGGTAGTGTTACTGATTGAATTCACAGGAGATTGTACAGGCTTGCTTGTTGATCTTCTGATCGATCAATACCTGGGTGGCTGTTACGTTTAGCTGACCGCTTGCAGCCTGTGGGTGTTTGATATGATCATCACCTACTGCCGGCGTATTGACGATTCTTTAGAGTCCTACACAGAGGTTTCATGACTCAGGCAAAACGGAGTAGGAGAACATATGTGATATGTGCGGGATCGAGAATATTACGATATGAGATACCGTATTTTATTCTCGCGATATATGATATCGGCCGGGTATATGTGATATAGCCGGATCATCGGATCAAGTGTTGATTCGATAAGCTGATACAGATTATATTAGTCAGTAATTTGAGAAATAGCAGGATCGTCGGATCAAGTGTTGATTCTATAATTTAATGTATAATTATATATGTGATATATTACATTACATTATCTAATTTTGGCTCGCTTTATTGATTCATTTTCTCAGCGGATAATACATTGATATATATATGTGATATATGTTAATTGTATTATTTTCTTTTGTTACAAAAATATATTATATATGTGATATATAATATTGTAACAAGTTATGTTTACAAATTCAACATTATTAGTGGAGATTTGTCACGACCCGAAAGTACGGAACATTACCGGCACTTAAACTACGAACGTCTCGAGGCGTACGTAATCTAAGTAAACCGAAAACCCAGAAATCCAAACCAAGAAAAGTAGTAGAGTGCAGGAAAAACCAACTTAAAGCAAGTAGTTTCAATAGCATAAGCCGAATTATGCGGTTTTTTTAAAAACATCAAAAATTTACTGAAAATTTCGGCAGAGTCTCCTTTGTAAATACTGGCCCCCAAACGGGATACAACATGAATAGTATACGAAATCAAGAAAAAGGCATCCCCAAGCGGGAGCTAGCTCTTCGTCAATCGACGGTCACAACCACACAAGCAATAAAATATACAACGCCAACGGCGAGGATCAAAACTCAAAAGGAAACTCAAACCACCAGAAATATAACGAGCGACTCTAAGGTCGAAAGAATAAACAACACTGGTCTCTATCTCAATAAATACATGTTTGGTTGATGGAATTTACTAGATACAACGGAATAATATTATACAAGGTCATATGATGGGTACGATACAAGAAAAACCCACCTACTAGCAAGTCACCCGAATGAAACTGAGCCCGCCAAGCCGTAATTAAACCTGTACGGCAAAACCTGCAAGAAACTGGGGCACAACGGGGGTGAGTTGCCAACTCGTGAATAGAAAAACATCTACACACAGAAATCGCATAAATAACGCAATCCTAGGTCAATGATCATAATATATCCTCAAAAATGTATATAACATGCAGCCTATAACAATGGCTAGGGTAAATATCTAACCCGAGTGAAAACTCATGTGCCCGTGTCAGTGCCTCAGGTAGCAATATATCATATGAATGAGGCATGAATACATGAAAACAGAATACATGTAAATAAAGAAACTGTTTTCATAAATTAGTGAGATTTCCTTCGTATTTTTAAACTGAGGTATCATAAATGAAATCAGTATCAACAGTGTCTAGCATCGACACAAAACATAAATCTCAATGTCTCGAAATATCAATGTCTCAATCTCAATATCTAGGGCGCCGTCAGTCCAGACCGGCCCCTACCATCCATCTCAAGACCACGACGGTATCCTCCGGATATCCGACGCGTCGGGTAATATCACCGGTAGGTAGTGCTCCCCAGCCAGGCTCAACATCAACACCACATTCCTCTTGCCCCGGGGTACCATACCGGGCCCACCATGTACCCGAAACGGTTCCTCCACTCCTCGAATTGGGTCTCGAAATCCATCAGCAAACTCATGGTGGATGACTCATACATCATGGGAAATCCGCACTTTTTATTTAAAAAGGGAGAAAAGGTTTATTTATGTTTTTGCGGTTTTCCTCCAAATCCAAGAAATCTCATGAAATCCGAATCCAAGTCATCAATAGCATGTAAACAGTGAATATAGGCATGAGAATCCATGAATGCGACACAACAGTGAATAATAACATGCATGAAGTAGTATTTTCTAAAGTGTTCGTGACATGTCAATTACCGATGAAGATGTGTGTGAGCCGGCAAATAAGTGTACGTGGTACATACGCGTCATCGGTAATGGTGCTGGTGTCCTAACAGCATGATGTTAATAATGCAATAAGAAATTATAATATAAGTATGCGATGCGGAGCGAACAGTAAAAATGAGCGGGAGCTGAATACTAGACGCAACTATAACTAATCTGCACTAATCTAATATAAGTCCTACAAATGGTGCCTTTTGAAATAACACGAGTCATGGGGTTTTGAAAATAGGGCTACGGTATTTTTATGAAAAGATACGTCTTTTGAAATATCCGTAAGATCCCTTGGGCTGTCCTTTAAAATACCCACGATTCGTTAGTTTTGAAATAGGTAAGAATCGAATCTAATCTAACTAAACTAAACTAAAGGGCTAAGCTAACAAGCTGGACTACAGGTAAGGAAACCGCCTATCATCTGAGTCGATACATATACATACATGTATATGTATAGTCGGTGATCCCGCCTCAATAATATCATATCCATAACCAGACATCCCAAGTCAAGAGTGCGGATCAATCATCAAAATATAGCTCGTACGTAAATCCGTCGTACGGCATCCCCAAATCTGGGTACGAGTCAATATCACATTCATCATACTATTCACCTGGTATCCTCTTTATCAAATATCATGATCGGGGTACTGATCTACGTCTAGTACAATACTGATACCGCCTAAGTATGCATGGACGTGTGTGAAACACTACGTCGAGGACACACTACAACGTCATGTCGTATCTAAGATACGAACCCTGCTGTATCACCGATCTCACGGCCTCAAATCAAATCTCATCGACTCAGCTCAATCCCAAGTATCATCCCCAAATCCGTATGTGAACTCATAGTCCCATACCCATGTGAACCCATAACTATAAAGAATCCCATGAGCACATATCAATAGGAATGTATGCAAGTATGTATGTGTGTATGTGTAGTGCAACACTACCCTAGGGTTCGCAACACTAAAGTAATCCAACACACCAATATCCATCCTAAGCATCGTTATAAATCCCAAATAACATATAAAATTGTTGGTGTGTATACGCATCCGTATACACCACCACGGACTGCGGGGGTGCTATACGCCATCCACCCGACTTTTCCCCGTAGATATAAATCTACTCACCTAGTCCTCGCTAGCCGGTGCCGACGTCGCCACGCGCTTGCTTGTCGTCTTGAAGTCCACATGGGGGTACCTACCTATCACAACGTATCGTATCGCATAAAAATCAAATCCGAAATCGAAACGGTATACGAAAACCAATTTGGCACGCGTATCACGCATAGGTCAAAACCTATCGTCTACGCATGCAAGAATAGCTAAACCAACCCTCGATGTCAATGTACAAACGTCAAACCATCGAGAAAAATCCAAACACACTCATTTGTACATTCACAAACACTAATTATAATATGAAATAGGTTAAAATTCACAAAAACCCCAAACTCACTTTAAAAGCTATTTTTCCGAAAACCTAGCAAGCAAGGTTTACCGTTTTTGTACAAAACATGATGTTTTAACAATTCTAGTGACCAAGATGATAACTTAATATCTTAATTATGCCATAGAAACCATTACGTAAATTTTAAACCCACAATTTAATTCAATTTCAAAAACCTAGTTTGCAATTTTAACCAATTTCGACCATTTTATAGCAAAATGCACATACAACAATCTAGTTTGGATTTGCATGATCTAAAGCATTAAACTACATTTTATAATGTTAATAAAGTCATAAAATTCTTAGTTAGATTTTAAATCACCCATTTGCAACTAAAAACAAAAACCTAGTTTGCTTAAATAACTAAATTTGGACTTTTAAATGCAACAATTTACAAATTATCTTCTAGATTAGGTTTAACATGTCTTAGCATGCTAACTACACCATGCAACCTTAAACAAGTGACAACAACCCTATTGAATTTAAAACCCTAACTTTTCAATTCAAACTCCTTCTCTTTAGATTTCCAAACTTGCAATTAAACCATATTTAAGCACCTAATAAAATACATTAAGGAATTTAACCCAACAATTGAACAATAGGTTAGGATTTATACCTTAAAACCATCTTGAGATCAACATGAAACTAGACCTCCAAATTGAAATCTTTGTACCAAGATCCATGCTAAAAGAGATAAGAGAAAATGGGTAGGGCTTTGATTTGCATTTTAGCTTTGATTTTTGATGGAAATGGGTGAATTTTTTGATGGAAAATGAGAGGAGAAGAGGGAAGGAGGGGCTGCTGTTGGGGGCTGAGAATTTTCGGCCATAAATTGAGGGAGTGAGGAGAGAGAGGGAGGGGTTGAAAGTGGGGAGAAAAGACAGTCCACATCGACTTTCTTTCATTTTCTTTTCTTTTCATTGTTTTCTTCTCTTTTCTTTTTGAAGTGGGGAAAAGAGTGGGAGTGGGGCAGCAAGGGTTCAGCCATCATGATGGGGAAATGGGGGTTTGGGTGTGTGTACGGGTGTGGGGTGATGAAAAATGATAAATACAATACCCCAAACATCTATTTACGCTAAAAAAAGCCTTTTTGCTTCAATAATTTCTAAACTGTTTTGGCAAATAATTTCGTTCCAAAAACCACATGATAAAATTTTATTTAATGTTTTATGATGCACAAAATTTGTTTCAACTCATTCCAATTTGTAATTTTCCCTAATTAAATGTATTAGTGACGGCTTAAAATAATAATAAAATAATATTTTTTTCGGAAAATTTAAAATTTCACCAGCGGCTCAATAAACACCAAATAATAGCAATTACATAGCTAGAATATGTATATTTAATTTTAATAATAAGATATTTGTATTTTGACTTTTTACAGAAAACCCCCTTATTTTACCGATTTTTTCGAAATTTCACCGAAACGATTTTCAAAACGTTACAATCTTCCCCCCTTAAAGAAATTCGGTCCCCGAATTTAAATTCGAACTCCCCCAAATACTAAAACATCTAAGAAAACCATCAACTCGTCGGGGCTCCGAAATTGTAAATACATAAAACAAATCGTAGCGCAGCGCATGCGCTTGAAAAATGAGTATATAACTCAAATCAAAACTCCGTCAAGCATCCCACAATCATCGGAGTCAAGGAGAAGACATCAATGCCAAATCCAAATCAAAACCAATATGACATAACTCGAAACTATACATGTAAATATCGAATCTATATCTGTAAGTATCTGAAGGAAATGCATGCCAAATCTCTTTAAGTCGCTGTGCAACGCGTATAACACTGCACAGTGGCGGACGTCTATCATAAAGAAATAACTATATACATATATACCTTTGTTTGAAATGTACGTTCCGCCGTTTTGGAAACAATTTAGAAGGGTCTCCTTGTTTTAAACATTTCGTGTCATATCAGACACGTAGGTAAATACTGAGGCTATAGCTCGCTTTTTGGAAATCCCTTCAATAACTATCAATGCGTGCAAAATATATTCAGGTACTGTCCTCTGACTAGTCCTGCTTAGTACGAAAACACATAGCAATATCATAAAAACGTACTGCTCTATACGAAATCAATCCCAAAATATGCACATGAATGCTACGTGCGTCTGGTGCGCACGGAAATCAAAATCCAAATATGTGCCATACATATGCACAGAAACAACATCTAAGTGCATCGGGTGTGCACGAAACATCTGTCGTAGGCAACATGTGTGCCTAACAGCAAAATCAGGTGCATCTGACATGCACGAAAAATCTCGATTTAGTGCATCTGGTGTGCACCAAAATCACACTTCAAAACATGCGCCCAACATGCGCGAAAATCCAATCAGGTGCATCCATCGTGCACGAAATCATGAAATCCAATATCAAGTGCCGAACATGTACAAAAATCAAATCAGGTGCACAAAACAAATATCGAACATCACAATCGAAATCGAAGTCCAGTGCATCTAAGTGCACAAAAGGCGTATCACTGCACTGCAAGCATATAATAACTATACAGAGTGCAGGAACCAATTCATGTGCATGCATACGCACAAAACCAACTCAACTGTTTAAAACCGTAAAATCTCAAACATGTGAAACTAAAGCACGAAAACGATATCAAGTGCAACACTGTGCAAAGATCGTAAATCCTCAATCATCAAAATCAAATCATATGAATAAATCACCCAAAACATCGAAATCAATAATGGCGGAACAATACCGCTCAAGCGCATCCTCTAAGAATCTCGGGCCAACTGTCGCGGCCACTAGTGGGACGTCTCATCGATGATCATGAACTTTGGCCTGCTGGTGTGTGTAACAATGACCACTCCTGGGTCAAGGTCTTCACTGGGAATTACCAATCTCTCGGTCCATCGGCTCATCGGCCTTGTCAGGTGTGCTAACGGAGATGATCCCGTTCTGGCACGTCTCTAGTCATCTCCCAGTCAGTCATCGCGACCACTCGTAAGACAGTATATCACTGGCGTCGGCCTCTGGCTCTCTGAATGTACGCGACACATCTGATCCTAGGTGCAAGTATCATTGCAGCAGTGTCCTGGAAGGAATCCTGCTCACGGTCTCTTCCATGTCTCATCTCTGCCAACTGTCCGGAAGTCATCATCCTTTACTATATCTGTTTCTTGTTCCGGAACGGCTGTATACTCATCGTGACTCCTTCTGGAAGGTATATCCAAGTAAAAATGCCTCGGCATGCGTATCGCATCTCTGATGTCGGAGGAGTGGAACATCATCTTATCTAGATCTGGTACGAACCTCTTACTCCACTTTCTCTAATGTTGACTGCTTCGGACTCGTCTCATCGTGGCTGCATGGACTGAGCTCCAACGGCTATCCTCGTATCGGGAGTCTCCCAAGAAATGCATCTCACCACCTAGCATCCGAATTAAGTCGAGCCATCCGATCGAGTCGTCAAAACCTCATAATCCCCCAAGAGCTCAACCTCTTTTACACAATTTAATAGTATCGAGTACATACCACAGCATCGGTGGTCCAGCCGTAGAAGGGCAAACCCAAGCCTCACTAATGGCGCCGTAGAACTGCCGCAAACCCGAAGGTTCAAAAGCTTTCACACGGTCATTAAGTCGAGTTAGGGTTTCATTCTTCTAGAGGGACCATAGAATTGCCTGCATGTCTTTCCGACTACTTTAAACTTAGAATAATAGGTTTCTGACATTCGATCGTCTCTGTCGACTCCCAACGTCTCCGCATGAAGTCGTCTCTAGCTGGAATCAATCTATCTGATGACCTCGCATCGGGGTAGGCGAATGATCCACATGTCCTAGTCATTCATCCTCGATGACTAGCGACCTTCTATCATTGGCTGAATCCTCCGGTGCTGATCTGCCCGTCCGAGTAATCTCACACAGCGATCCATCAACCCTCGTGGTGCGAAAACACAATAAAAAGACACATCTCTGCAATCGTGTGTCGCCGGAATCACGCCCTGGTCCGTCCTCGTTCGTAATGAGCTCGTGCTGACCGCAACTCTAGCCGTAGCTCTCCCTGCCCGTAATCGTGGCAGCAAAACCAAACCAATACCGATGAGGCTAGATCAAGAAGGAATATAATACTGAACAAGAAAATGTACATCCTAAGGCTTCTTAAGTGGAGTGGCGTGTCGTAAATATGCCGCGGAACATACCAACGCTACATCACTCTACTTTAGTCACCTATTCCATCAACCAAGGGTCATCCTACGCTCCGAAGGTAAAACCTAACGCTCTGATACCAACTTTGTCACGACCCGAAAGTACGGAACATGACCGGCACTTAAACTACGAACGTCTCGAGGCGTACGTAATCTAAGTAAACCGAAAACCCAGAAATCCAAACCAAGAAATGTAGTAGAGTGCAGGAAAAACCAACTTAAAGCAAGTAGTTTCAATAGCATAAGCCGAATTATGCGGTTTTTTTAAAAACATCAAAAATTTACTGAAAATTTCGGCAGAGTCTCCTTTGTAAATACTGGCCCCCAAACGGGATACAACATGAATAGTATACGAAATCAAGAAAAAGGCATCCCCAAGCGGGAGCTAGCTCTTCGTCAATCGACGGTCACAACCACACAAGCAATAAAATATACAACGCCAACGGCGAGGATCAAAACTCAAAAGGAAACTCAAAACCACCAGAAATATAACGAGCGACTCTAAGGTCGAAAGAATAAACAACACTGGTCTCTATCTCAATAAATACATGTTTGGTTGATGGAATTTACTAGATACAACGGAATAATATTATACAAGGTCATATGATGGGTACGATACAAGAAAAACCCACCTACTAGCAAGTCACCCGAATGAAACTGAGCCCGCCAAGCCGTAATTAAACCTGTACGGCAAAACCTGCAAGAAACTGGGGCACAACGGGGATGAGTTGCCAACTCGTGAATAGAAAAACATCTACGCACAGAAATCGCATAAATAACGCAATCCTAGGTCAATGATCATAATATATCCTCAAAAATGTATATAACATGCAGCCTATAACAATGACTAGGGTAAATATCTAACCCGAGTGAAAACTCATATGCCCGTGTCAGTGCCTCAGGTAGCAATATATCATATGAATGAGGCATGAATGCATGAAAACAGAATACATGTAAATAAAGAAACTGTTTTCATAAATTAGTGAGATTTCCTTCGTATTTTTAAACTGAGGTATCATAATGAAATCAGTATCAACAGTGTCTAGCATCGACACAAAACATAAATCTCAATATCTCGAAATATCAATGTCTCAATCTCAATATCTAGGGCGCCGTCAGTCCAGACCGGCCCCTACCATCCATCTCAAGACCACGACGGTATCCTCCGGATATCCGACGCGTCGGGTAATATCACCGGTAGGTAGTGCTCCCCAGCCAGGCTCAATGTCAACACCACATTCCTCTTGCCCCTGGGTACCATACCGGGCCCACCATGTACCCGAAACGGTTCCTCCACCCCTCGAATCGGGTCTCGAAATCCATCAGCAAACTCATGGTGGACGACTCATACATCATGGGAAAACCGCACTTTTTATTTAAAAAGGGAGAAAAGATTTATTTATGTTTTTGCGGTTTTCCTCCAAATCCAAGAAATCTCATGAAATCCGAATCCAAGTCATCAATAGCATGTAAACAGTGAATATAGGCATGAGAATCCATGAATGCGACACAACAGTGAATAATAACATGCATGAAGTAGTATTTTCTAAAGTGTTCGTGACATGTCAATTACCGATGAAGATGTGTGTGAGCCGGCAAGTAAGTGTACGTGGTACATACGCGTCATCGGTAATGGTGCTGGTGTCCTAACAGCATGATGTTAATAATGCAATAAGAAATTATAATATAAGTATGCGATGCGGAGCGAACAGTAAAAATGAGCGGGAGCTGAATACTAGACGCAACTATAACTAATCTGCACTAATCTAATATAAGTCCTACAAATGGTGCCTTTTGAAATAACACGATTCATGGGGTTTTGAAAATAGGGCTATGGTGTTTTTATGAAAAGATACGTCTTTTGAAATATCCGTAAGATCCCTTGGGCTGTCCTTTAAAATACCCACGATTCGTTAGTTTTGAAATAGGTAAGAATCGAATCTAATCTAACAACTAAACTAAACTAAAGGGCGAAACTAACAAGCTGGACTACAGGTAAGGAAACCGCCTATCATCTGAGTCGATACATATACATACCTGTATATGTATAGTCGGTGATCCCGCCTCAATAATATCATATCCATAACCAGACATCCCAAGTCAAGAGTGCGGATCAATCATCAAAATATAGCTCGTACGTAAATCCGTCGTACGGCATCTCCAAATCTGGGTACGGGTCAATATCACATTCATCATACTATTCACCTGGTATCCTCTTTATCAAATATCATGATCGGGGTACTGATCTACGTCTAGTACAATACTGATACCGCCTAAGTATGCATGGACGTGTGTGAAACACTACGTCAAGGACCCACTACAACGTCATGTCGTATCTAAGATACGAACCCTGCTGTATCACCGATCTCACGGCCTCAATTCAAATCTCATCGACTCAGCTCAATCCCAAGTATCATCCCCAAATCCGTATGTGAACTCATAGTCCCATACCCATGTGAACCCATAACTATAAAGAATCCCATGAGCACATATCAATAGGAATATATGCAAGTATGTATGTGTGTATGTGTAGTGCAACACTACCCTAGGGTTCGCAACACTAAAGTAATCCAACACACCAATATCCATCCTAAGCATCGTTATAAATCCCAAATAACATATAAAATTGTTGGTGTGTATACGCATCCGTATACACCACCACGGACTGCGGGGGTGCTATACGCCATCCACCCGACTTCTCCCCGTAGATATAAATCTACTCACCTGGTCCTCGCTAGCCGGTGCCGACGTCGCCACGCGCTTGCTTGTCGTCTCGAAGTCCACATGGGGGTACCTACCTGTCACAACGTATCGTATCGCATAAAAATCAAATCCGAAATCGAAACGGTATACGAAAACCAATTTGGCACGCGTATCACGCATAGGTCAAAACCTATCGTCTACGCATGCAAGAATAGCTAAACCAACCCTCGATGTCGATGTACAAACGTCAAACCATCGAGAAAAATCCAAACACACTCATTTGTACATTCACAAACACTAATTATAATATGAAATAGGTTAAAATTCACAAAAACCCCAAACTCACTTTAAAAGCTATTTTTCCGAAAACCTAGCAAGCAAGGTTTACCGTTTTTGTACAAAACATGATGTTTTAACAATTCTAGTGACCAAGATGATAACTTAATATCTTAATTATGCCATAGAAACCATTACGTAAATTTTAAACCCACAATTTAATTCAATTTCAAAAACCTAGTTTGCAATTTTAACCAATTTCGACCATTTTATAGCAAAATGCACATACAACAATCTAGTTTGGATTTGCATGATCTAAAACATTAAACTATATTTTATAATGTTAATAAAGTCATAAAATTCTTAGTTAGATTTTAAATCACCCATTTGCAACTAAAAACTAAAACCTAGTTTGCTTAAATAACTAAATTTGGACTTTTAGATGCAACAATTTACAAATTATCTTCTAGATTAGGTTTAACATGTCTTAACATGCTAACTACACCATGCAACCTTAAACAAGTGACAACAACCCTATTGAATTTAAAACCCTAACTTTTCAATTCAAACTCCTTCTCTTTAGATTTCCAAACTTGCAATTAAACCATATTTAAGCACCTAATAAGATACATTAAGGAATTTAACCCAACAATTGAACAATAGGTTAGGATTTATACCTTAAAACCATCTTGAGATCAACATGAAACTAGATCTCCAAATTGAAATCTTTGTACCAAGATCCATGCTAAAAGAGATAAGAGAAAATGGGTAGGGCTTTGATTTGCATTTTAGCTTTGATTTTTGATGGAAATGGGTGAATTTTTTGATGGAAAATGAGAGGAGAAGAGGGAAGGAGGGGCTGCTGTTGGGGGCTGAGAATTTTCGGCCAGAAATTGAGGGAGTGAGGAGAGAGAGGGAGGGGTTGAAAGTGGGGAGAAAAGACAAAGTCCACATTGACTTTCTTTCATTTTCTTTTCTTTTCATTTTTTTCTTCTCTTTTCTTTTTGAAGTGGGGAAAAGAGTGGGAGTGGGGCAGCAAGGGTTCAGCCATCATGATGGGGAAATGGGGGTTTGGGTGTGTGTACGGGTGTGGGGTGATGAAAAATGATAAATACAATACCCCAAACATCCATTTACGCTAAAAAAAAGCCTTTTTTCTTCAATAATTTCTAAACTGTTTTGGCAAATAATTTCGTTCCAAAAACCACTTGATAAAATTTTATTTAATGTTTTATGATGCACAAAATTTGTTTCAACTCATTCCAATTTGTAATTTTCCCTAATTAAATGTATTAGTGACGGCTTAAAATAATAATAAAATAATATTTTTTTCGGAAAATTTAAAATTTCACCAGCGGCTCAATAAACATCAAATAATAGAAATTATATAGCTAGAATATGTATATTTAATTTTTATAATAAGATATTTGTATTTTGACTTTTTACAGAAAACCCCCTTATTTTACTGATTTTTTCGAAATTTCACCGAAACGATTTTCAAAACGTTACAAGATTAAACATGGTTAGGGTTTGATTTGGGTTAGACTTTTCTTGAAGCTTCTAGAAGCTTTTGTTTTGTTTTAAGCAAAGATATTATATGTTGATATTTTGGAGATATTTTTTAACCTAACCCAAACCCTTAACCGTAGTCAACTCCCTACATGAGTTAATGCTTCATATTATTAACTCAAGGTTCATTTGTAAGTATAGCAACTTTTCATTATTCATCACAAAAGACTTCATCATCATCTTCCTCCTTGAAAAGCTTTCTAGCTTTTTATTTTGTGATGAATTAGTGTGAGATCTTGAAAATAAAAGAGAGCATAATTCCTACTTCATCATCCTCATCTAATCTAGCCAATTAGATTAGGGTGTTCACTTCATTAATACTTGATTAGAGAAGTGAGAGCTTGAGTTAAAGAAACTTCAAGGTAGATAATCTTCGAAAAGGAAGACTTCAAGCAAGCATGAATCGTTCGGCCTATAGAGCCTATCTTGAGTCCGGGAGATCATGGATCGCGGCGAAGCGACTACTACTCGGAGCTTATTGTCACGACCCAAGAATGGCCCGTGACGGCCCTAATACTACGCAACGCCTAAAGACGCAACATAGTAAAAGAAAGCCAAAACCCAGAAATCTAAACCATAAAAATACGGAAAAGATAATATAAGTTTTGAAACATTTGAAATCGCAACCCAAATTCTTTAAAAAGTCTTACTTTCTCTCTTTAAAAGTTTTAGCAACACCCATTTGTAGAAACCAGCCACAATGAATACAACTGAAAACAATAGTAATAGAGATAGAAGCTGTATATATACATAAGACCTCAAATCCACAATAATACATGCTAACGTCCTCACCAAGTCTCTATGTCCACAAATACAATAGCTGATGGAGAGTACAAAATACAACGAATATACAATAAGAAATACAGATAACCATCTAACCCACCTAAGCAAATGGTACTGTGAGCTGCTGCGGTATCTGTAGCAAAAGGTGATAGCTGGATAGAGGAATAGCCTGCCTCGACTACCCTGGGGAAAAACCTGAAACACCTGTGGCACAACGGGGGTGAGTTGCCAACTCGTGAATAGTATAAAACATATGCAGGTAATCGCAGGAATGCACGTACAACATGAATCTAAGATATGCGATTACAGTGGTAATAATATGTCATGCAAATGCTGGAATAAAGAAGAGTACACTAGCAGGTACAATCACTATGTGAAGCAATGATGACATGATAGTAGTATGCAATGTCTATGCAGTAGAGATATGAGAAAGCAAATATGCAACTATCATAAGGGTACACTACAAGTACTACCAATATATGAATCTGTGCATAAGATAGGTAATGGTGAGGTATAGGGTGGAATATGTCATTTTCCACGGAAACCTGACGTCGTGGTAGGATCACAATCCATCAGGATACTCCAATCCCAAATCCTCAAACCAGGCCCCCACATTGGGCACTCACATCAAATAAGTCTCACATCTCCTCAATGTACAGTATCGAGTAATCCCCTATATCCCGAACGTACAAATCACCAATCACATAGGTATATCCAATGTCCAAGTCCCAATGAATCACCTAGTATCCCAAGTCAAATCTCAATATGAATCTAACATCCTAAAGATAAATATATGTACAGAAATAAATATGATGGGGGCAATACACATATATTAGCGTCCCATTCCACTAATATTGGTGTAAGGGTATATATAACAACGGCTAAGTCCCCTGTTATATATACAAAAAGGGGGTTTAAAGAAATACCATGAAACCGTGTGCCAAGCATCGACACAGAAATCCTCATATATGGGGCTCCGTCAGTCCGGATCAGCCCACAGGGTCCGTCTGCAGTGTCGGCCCTCGGCCTCGACAGTACAGGTCATCCCGCATCCATCTCTCTACTATGGCCAGTAGCCTCAAGACAACTGCCAGGTCTAAACAATCACCGGTAGGTACTCGCCCGCCTCCAGGCTCAATCGGCAAACCCATCGATCTTCTTGCCGAGGGGAACCATATCGGGCCCCACCATATACTCTCATACGGCAACCACACATCGTATGGAGCATAGAATCAGCACCGATAAAACTCATGGGGGACACTCGAAATATCATATCAAGGAAACCGGGTAGTTACATGTATGCATAATTTCATGAACTCCCGCGGTTCCCAAATCCCAAAAACATCATATAAAATCCAGATAAACAATGCATAAACACAGGAATAATGTATGCGATATATCCGAATGCGAGCAGGTAAACACAAGTATATAGCTGAACCAGATGTATGCGAAATCATGATAAGGTACAGCTAAGTAACATCAGTAATGTGAATATGCGACAACCACTGAATATGTATCTAACATACAGGTGTAGCAAAGTATAGGTATCTACCTATAGGAACTGATGTCGTATACCCCCTGGGTATAGGTAACGTATGTAGGAAGTCCCTCCCGGTATAAGTAAAATATGTAGGAGGTATACCTGTAGCTGTATCGCAAGTGAAAATATACCTATCACTAAAGGTATGATACACTATAGGTATACCGAGAAGCTAGATGTCAAGTGTGGTAAGCAATGGTAGCTATAAGGGGTAGTGTGTGACATGGCAATTATTGACGGTGTGTGTGTAGCATGCAATCCGTGCTCGTGCAACATGAACCGTCAATAATGTGTGCAGTGTCCTACGGCTGCTAGTCACAGTATATAGCTATATCTAGGAAATACAGTAAATGCGCAATTCTACAATGACGTAGAATGTGCGACAGGAATTTGAATCCTAGCCCAGACGCATAACGCCATGCGGGCGATTCCCCTGTAGATGTTATATCTACTCACCTAAACTCCACGCTGGGTGAATCCTATCACCCGCTCCCCTGTAGCCGTGTCCGTAGCTCCTGCCTGCAAACCTGTAAACATAACATGAAAATCACATATAAGCCAAGATATCTCGCGAAACGCGATATCGAAACGAAACGAGAAACTCGCGTCGCGAACTAAGCGCGCGTGTGCACGATACGCTGAATCGTGTGCATACGCGTCTAGAAACCATCGCGACACGCGGCGATACGCTGAATCACAGAACTCACTCACGTATCGCGCGTATCGCGCAAACACAACTAAGCACAAAAGCGACATATAGTCCCAGATTTTCCTACAGGCAAGATATTGCAAAACTAGACATACCAACACACTACACAACACTGTAGACTACCCCAGACAAAACCCCAACACCCAGACCCCTAACCTGGCCGCAAATTGCGGCCAGAATGCTGAAATTGGCGGCCTCAAATGGGGTAGGGTGGCTCGTTCTCTGGTGGTGTTATCTAGACCTAACAAGTATGCCCCAGTTTCCTCAATTTTACTCTGAAGGCATCGGGTCTATAGCAGATCACAAAAGTCACAAATATCGCTTGAAACGACAATTTTGCACAAAACACAAACTATATGGTATTTTAGTGTAATCTGGGGATTTCTCAGTTGAAGTGGTCTAACTAACACTTAATTAACCTAGGGTAGCTAACCAAATCAACAATTTATCACAATTCCACTTAAACACCATAAACTAGCACTAATTTAGCAATTTAACACTAATCGACACAAAACCATACACCAATAAGCAAACTAGGGATTGGGTTCAGGAAGTATACCCAAAAGACCTCCAAGAAGCAGGTGAAGAAGGGAAAGGAGCTGCTGTTGCTTGCCTCTGCTGCTTCTACTGCTTGCTGTTGCTTCTGTTATTGCTTCTGCTTCTTCTTCTGCTACTGCTTCTACTTCTGCTGCTGCTGCTATTGGAGATGATGATGATGATGCTGATGATGTTGTCGTGGTTGTTGTTGTTGAGCTTCTGCAAGTGATGAGAGCTCCAGCTGCTCCTGCTGCTGCCCTTGCTATTGTTGCTGCTGCTGATGCAGCTTGCTGCTGCTGCCACTGCCTCTCTCTCTCTCTCTCTGCAGCAGTGTGTGTGTGAGTGTGTGTATGTGAGAGTGAGAGAATGAGAGAAAAGGAATGAGGTGGAGAATGAGCACACCCAAGGGTCCCTTCTTACTCTCTCTCTCATAATGAGGCATGGGCAAAGTCATGATGCCCATGCTCACTCTCTCTCTCCCACAAAGTCAACCAAGCACAAAACAAAATAAAACCCCAATTTAAAATCCTTTTTAAATTAAAAACTTTCAAGACTAAAACCCATACTAATAACAACCATAACACTTAAACAATACTTAACACTAGATTAGAGAAATGGTTAGTTAACCATGGCTGCTAATCATGGTTAAACACCAAAAACAAGCCTAGTTATCATGCACAAGTGTGTGTGTGCCTAACAAAATTCTAAAAAAATACACAATAATTAGGATAAAATATTTAAAACTTAATTTGGTAAACTTTTTATTAAAAACCACATTTTAAAATATAATTAGCTACAAAACACATTCTAAGGTGTTACACTTATGAAGCGAAGGAGCAGACTACAAAGGTTGTAATCCCTCTCTTAGATGTAAAGATATTTACTTGCATGTTTAACCCTAATTATCTCGCAAAGATCCTTGCTTTAGGTTGTTCGGCACTTCTAAATTTTAAATCGGGCATGGTTGATGCCTTATTGACCGTTGTGATAGTGCCTAGTAACCCTACAAATTCATCCATAACATCAGTGCAACACAGAACATCAACGTGAATATCATATTCGCAAACCCTTCTGATTGTACATATAGCAACCAGTCGAATTGTACTGAGCTATGATATTCACGGTCGCAGAAACTAACAAACGCACTGAAAACCATGAATTCAATATTTCGATCGATTAAAACTTTCCATATCGGCCCCAAGTACAAACCAGTACTCAAACAATCTGGGCCAAAACCAAATATCCTAAAAAACACATTTCCATAATCTAGAGAACCAGAAGAAATTTGGGGCACAATGGCCCAAAGTTGACTGTAGAACTGGGGCCAAATGCCATGTTAGGGGCGTTTCCGCGGCCAAAATTTGGGTTCATGTGCTCTAATTTCTTTGTGGCCTCTAGTATTACCTGCATATAATTTTAAGGAAATCTGAACAATTTTTTGAACAACTTTAAAATTCGAACAGCAAGCGACGAAATGGAAATGCGAATCGGAAAATTCCGTCGATCGAAACTCTAAACTAGTGCAAACTACGTAGGTAAGGTTTATGGAGTGGCTCTAATACCATATTGAGTTTCGGTGCCCGTGCCGCGGAGGCCGCGGCCGAGGTGGAAGTGAAAACAAAAATTTACACAAGCACCAAACACCCGTAAAACCCAGGATACGATCAAAAAGCCTAAACTAGCTAACAAAAATGCAAGGCTTGAGAAACTACAATTTTTGTCGCGTGTCCACCCAATTGTGGAAGACACGTCTAAGCTTGTAACCGTTGGGATCGTGCTTGAAAATCGACCACCTTCGCCGAAGACGATCCATTCGAAGGAAACCATAGGAGGCTCTAACCGATTATCCAAATTTGCTAGGTGTGGATGGTCGGTGATGTAAGAATATATCACTAAACTTTATATCTCTTTTTCTCGAGCTTAAGAGAGCAAGAGGAAGAAGAAGGAGAAGGAGGTGAGGATGATGGTTGCTAACACTTGCAACCATGGAGCATGAAGCAAGTCAAGAAGAAAAAAGAAAATGAAGCATCAAGTCTAAAGAAAAATGAATGGCTTTGCTTTTAACAACCATGCATCAAAAGTGCACCCAAATGATTTTATCATTTTTTATAAACAAAGCTATACCTCTCTACATCTTTAACACCATGCTTCATTACTCCTCACTTTACACCTCATTTCCTTTTATTTTTCTAAATAGAAAAATAAATATGAGGTGTCCTTCTAGAAATATTCCCGTATAAATACTGAATACTTCACCCGGTATATGTATCGCTACATATACGCGTATTCGTATAAAAATACGGACATCACCAAAGAGAGAAAATAAATAGTGAACAATAATACTAAAATATACGTATCAAAATACATACATAAATTATTAAATCAAAACCTTATTTAATAATCCGGCTTAATCCTAAGCCGGCTAATATTATCAACCGTCCGATTAAAGTCCGTGTTTCTCGTACACGTATTTAATCAGACCCCTGCACGTACCAATATACGGCTCCTACATCCATCCCCTAAACTGGGAAAACCCTCTGTGTGGGACTCTAAAGACTCGACAATACACTGGCAGTGGGTTTAACCATAAGCACGTCAGCGGCACTAGATGTACGTAATGGCTATCCAGGTACTTGTCGAAAGGGGGGTCGACAATCAAGTACGTCTTTACCGTACTGAGCCTGAATGTGACAATCTTCGTACAGTCCGGTCTCTTCATCAAAGAGTATCACATATCAGGTCTAAGGGGTGGATAACATCAGACCCCTACTAACCCAATAAGTCGTGTCTGAGTCAAGCTCATCAGCAATAGAGATATTACTGATCAACTATCAGTAAATCTCATCCACCGTGGTCACGGATTTCTGGTGATAGCCAACTGAACACAGCACGGCATCGACTCCTAATATCAGGAGAGACAAAACCCGGACAGTCGACCACTGCTTCCATGTGGCTCGAGACTGTACCCAACTAAAACCTGTTTGCATGACTCCTTTGAGCCGTGGTAGGGTAGTAATCAAAGTACAGTAGGAACTAACATGAGAACAATGACGAAGTCATGTCAAAGGACTAACATGTACTCATGCCGCCTGAGAACTTCCATCTGACGATAGATATAATACTATCTAGAATTTCTCGGCGAGTCTGTCCGGTGTACTCACATCCAGTAAGCAGGACCTGTATACTATCTTAGGTGACACAACACCAATGGCTTGTGAGACCGGCCACAGCCCCTCGTCAGGGTCTAGAAGCGTATACACTAGTCTACTCCAGAATATTAATGCCCAGTCTCGATACTCCCACGACTAGGGACATTTAAGGATGTGCTTATGGACAACCCAGCTCCCACATATATGATTGCCATCATAATGCTGGTTGTCAAGAAACAATCCAACGAGCTTCATCAATGATAAAGACAAATCAGATAGCATACTATCATCTCGAGTAAGACTATTATACCTATATAGGTCCTCGTTCAATTATCATAATCACCTATTCACGATCACAACAATTGCCTTGAGGGCACTATATCCAACATGTTGATGAGATACGCGGTGGTAGATAGGGCTTCAGCCCAAAACTCTTTAGGAAGCCCTGCTGTAAGCCGCAAACATCTGGTTTTCTTTAGTAATATCTGATTCATCCATTTTGCAACACCGTTTGACTAAGGGTCTCCCGGAGTGGTGTAATGGCGTACAATCCCCTCTGACTTGCAGAATTCTACAAACGCATGCAAACTCCGCCGTTATCGGACCGAAAAGCCTTTACGTGCCTAACAATCTGCTTCTCTACCCTAGCCTTCCATGACTTAAATTTCTCGAAAGTCTCGGCCTTAGACTTATGAACATACACCTAGTCTTTTCTCGAAAAGTTATCAATGAAGGAAATGAAGTATCTGGCTCAACCTCACGAAAGAATCGGTGCCGGACCCCAAACATCAGTGTGGACATAATCAAGAATACCCTTCATATCATATACTGTTGTCTAGAACTTCACCTTTGTCTTCTTTCTTAGGACACACTCCTCACAAAAATCAAGACTGCCAAAATCTTCATCTCTAAGTTGCTACCTCTTAAGAAGCACCTCCAAACCCAACTTCCCAATATGGCCCAACCATAAGTGCCACAATCTAGCTGAATCCAAATCACCTGAACTAGTAGATACGCAATAATATTATCTGTAACCGACTATCCCTCTAGAAAGTACATGTTTCTCACCTTCTTTCTTTTCATGACAATAAGAATCCTCTTGGAAATTTTCATGGAATATCCATCAACTACGTACTTGCAGCCAATCCCATCAAAGCTCCTATCGAAATCAAACTCTTCTTCAGATCTGGCACATATCTGACATCCATAATAATCGGCATTACCCCATCAAACACGCGTATCTGAACAGAACCAATCCTCTCAATCTTGCACGCCGCATTATCTCCCATCAAGACCGAACCTCCATAAAGAAATCAAAATGTCGCAAACCAACTCCAATATTGAGTCATGTGGAAAGAGCTCCTTGAATATAGCTTCCATAGATAATGTGTTGTATATGTATGCCCTATAGGCCATTATTGTATATTACATTGGATGCTTGGGATATATATGTACAGCACAGTATTACTCGATACGATTTTATGCTATCTGGTTTGTCTTTATCTTAACATGTGTTTATATTTTACTTGTTATTACATATCGCTAATATATGTTGATAAAGCCCATAAGATCCTTGCTTGACTACCAGCGTTGTTATGGCGATCATACTCGTAGGGGGTGTGTAGTCTATAAGCACATCCTTAAAATGTCCCTAGTCACATGTGAGTGCTGCTGCTTGATGCTACTACCACTGATGCAACACTCTATAGAGAGAGTATTGAGACATGGTATCGATATTCCAGAGTAGACTAGTGTATACGTTGCTTATTCCTGAAAGGGGAGATGGCCAGTCCCACAGCCATTGGTGTACGTCACCAAAGATTGTATACATGTGCTCATTAGGTTATGAGTTACACTAGACGGACTCATCGGAAACTGCTAGACGGTATTATACCTATCGTCAGATAGCAATTCTCTAGTGACATGAGTACAAGGCAGTCTATCTACCTAAATCATCAATTGTCTTGAGTGTGTTCCCACTGTACTTTGATTATTATCCTACTACGACTTTAAAAAGTCGTGTAAACAGGCAGTAGTTGGGTGCAGCCCCAAAGAACTTGGAGACAGTAAACAATAGAAGGGATGCATCTTTCCCAGTATGGGGAGTTGATAACACACTGTATACGGTTAGCCATCACCATAAGACCTGGGCCCAGGCAGATGAGATTTACTGATTGGATCAGTATTTTCTCGATTGGTCATGAACTTGATATCAACACGGTTTATCAGGTTATTAGGGGTCTGACGTTTTCCACCCCTAGACATTGTATGCGATTCTCTCAGACGAACAGACCAGACTGTATGGTGAATGTTACTTATGTCTTAGTAGAGGTTCAGATGAGTTTGCTTGTCGATCTTCTTTTCGATAGATACCTAGGTAGCCGTTATATATAGCTAGTTCCACTGACTTGCTTGTGAGTTTGGATGTGATTCAGTAGCTCATTGCGAGCGTATTGTCGAGACTTTAGAGTCCCACACAGAGAGTTTTCCGTGAAACGATGTAGTTGCTATACTGGGTACATGCAGCAGTCCGATTAAAACTAATGTATTGGATACACTGACGATAATCAGACGGTCGAAGTACTAGCCGGCCTTTTGGAAAGACGAATATTAAATCTAGTTTGGATTTAATATTATAATACATGTATTGGATATATGTATTTATTAGTATTTTGTCACTATTAATATATCTCTCTTTTATATATTTTAAATACATAGGAAAATATTTACAAATATATATATATATATATATATATATATATATATATATTAAGTGTGTTATGTTACATATTAATATATATACATTGTATTTTTTCTTTCTTTTTCTTTTGTTCTCTTTTCCTTAAGTTGTTCCATGGGATTAGTATATCCTTAGCCACTCTCATATAGTGGACATGTGGAAGGGAGAGAAGAAGGTGGACAGGTGGAGGGGTGATGGAGATCTAATAGTTGATATCATTTTATCTTATGTTAAAAGATTATCAACCATTAGAAATGTTTGATAACATTTTAGCTCTTCTCTCTTTTCACTCTCATAGCTCTCATCTTCCTCCTCTTAAAAAATAAAAGGAGAAAAAGGAAATTAAATTGAGAGATTAAATTATTGTGAAGGAAACTATATCAGGATCTTTAGATTAGCTAACTTGATTTCCTAGTTACTTCTATTTGAAGTTGGAGCCAAAGTAAGGAGCTCTCAAGGTGGATCCATCTATGATGAAGAAGATCAACCTACAACTTTGTTCAATGAACCATCTAGGAGCCTATGAGTCCAACCATAATTTTGGAGTACATGAAAATGCTACAAATGGTGTTGCCTCTAACCTTATATTAAAACTCATATATTAGTTTACAAGTTCATAAATTTAGCACGTATCCTTGATGTTTGGAACTAATGCTCTCTAGATTTTATTTAAAAACCCTATTATGCCATGTTTAAAATTTCTTACTAGGGTGCATGAGTTCCATCATACAGTATCAGAGCCAACCTAAAGATTTGAATTTGTTTTAGGCGATATTTAAGTTTCGGATCATAAAGTTTTTCGTTTTTCGAACTTTCCAAGGTCAAGCCTCTGTCCCGTTTGTAAAACATAACCTGAATTTTTTTTAAATAATGTCAGAGAGTTCTTAATGATTTGAAAAACACCCTGGAGAAACCTGGGCCCACATCTCACTGGCCTAGCCACCAAAAATTGGCTCTTGGTCGCTAGTAGCGGCCAGACTAGTAAGGTGGGGCCCCTGGATTCTCTAGGGGCTTAGTCTTAGGAAGTTTTGATTTTTGGGGGTATTTATTTTTGCCCAGGTCTCTGTTAGTAACATCTGTAGATGTTTGAAGTATACAGAATTCTAAATGATCGAAACTTTATTGATCCGTTTCTGTTATTGTAAGTTTAAATATGTGTCGGTAAACCCCATTCTCATTGCTATACGTTCAATGACATAAGGGTTGCGCATACAGTACTTACACTGTGATGATGTTGGAATGAAATAGTGTGATTGTCATGATGATTAGCCAGACGATTTGTGAGATGAGTGTTTTATATTTAATTGTATATTTTTATTCAGGACGAGCGTCCGTAATGTGGCCATCATTTTCGCGTTTGTATAATATTCTTTTATGGGGCACTTCTGGGCTGAGGCCTTTTTCGCCATTTCATGTATATATTTTTTCATTTCATGTACCTAGGATAGACCCAGGAGGAGTGCTCAAGTAGCCGGGTTATAGAATCCAACGGGTGGCCATCTCGAGGAGTCGAGACCGGGTCACTTAATTCTATAATTGGTAGGGTTGCTTGCCGCACTCGTAGGGGTCTAGGGGTACGGGTTTCTTGGCTTTTCACACAACTGTGGAATCCATGTTTTGTTCTTGGCTAAATCGAAACACGGAATTCTTAGTATATCCTCTATTTCATATTTGTGTTTGCTTCTGTTGCTGTGTTTGAGATATTATCATGCCTGCGATGAATGGATATATATATATATATATATATATATGTATATGTATATATATATGTATATATATATGTGTGTGTGTGTGTGTGTGTGTGTGTGTGTGTGTATGCGTGTTTATATGTATGCATCCCCGCTGGCCTTGTCCCCCCCTGTCGTAAGTTAAGTAATCTTACGGTGAAGATCAGGGACCATGTGGCGAATGCGGATGGCATACAAAACATTATATTTTCGTTGTCTTTGGTGTGATAGGATTTAAATGATGGGGCCGCGTTAATTGGATTAATGCAAAAAAATAAACCTTAAAAATGATGTTGTAGGAACCAACTTTTAAGAGAAATTGTAGCCGTGTTATTTTGCTTGGCATAGAGATATTCGTTTAGGAATATCACGCATCTCAATCGATGAAGGAAGAGCCTCAATCCCTTCACGTGAATTTCGCTCTTAAGCAAAATTTTGCGTTACTACACACTACTCAGTTTTCTTCAAAAACCACTCATTTTAAAAATGGAGCCTAAACCACTCCTTTTGAAAACTACTCAGTTCATTCAATAAGATCAAGTTCATTACATTAAAAGTTTTTCACCAAAAACCAGTCGTAGCCCTCCATCATTTTAGATAGGTAGCACTTAGTATTCGTGCTATATTTTTTGGCCTCTATCAAGCCATAATGTATGGTAGCTGAGTGATACTTATTTGCTCCATAGAGATGCGATTGATCGGGATAGTCGCACAACTTTGTTGGTCTCTATCAAGGGCTACTGTGGGTGGGTTCGAATTAATCAAGATAATGACGGGTTGAACTTGACCAGCGGCCTATAATTTGTTGGCCTCCATCAAGGTCATAGGTCGTCAGGGGAAAAAATCATATCGGGAGTTTCAAATATAAAGGAAACTTGCTAGCATTTGCATACCTTATGGAGTGTAGTAATTTTGGTTGGCATTCTTTAAAATTATCACACGATGATTGTTGGGTCCCGAACCCACTGTAAATAATAGTTACTCTTTATGAGAGTTTTGCACTTCACAATTAGCAAACCAAGTAGGTGTCTCAAAAAATTATTAATGGGGAAATGCCTTTAGGGAAAAGGGTTCCTTGTAATTAAGGAACTTTGCAAAAGTGTTGGAAAACCTCTCTCGAAGTACTAACACTACCATGGAGGAAAAGTTAAGCAAACTTGTAGGATGCGATTAGTCCCAAATAATTCTATTTTTAAGGTTTGAAGGAGAATTCGAGGAATTAGCGGGAGTCGTCCTGATTAGATAAATTAATTAACCAATATGATTTTGCAAGAGTATACGCTGAGTGTTTCTTTTCTCTCTCTCTTCAGGTAGAAACCATGTCACGCCTTAATCAAAATAATAAAATGTTTGATTTGACCGAACCGGCTTCTTATACGGGGTTGGGGAACGTTGTTCGGGCTCTAACTTATGACAACTGTCATGAGTATGGGTAAAGGAAGGAGGAATGCAAGGATTCCTACCTGACCCCTATGATGAAGAAGCATTCCTATGCATCTACTTCGGGTGTATTTGTAATTGAAAACTGTTTTTCGATCAACCCTAGCTCCTGGGTATTAGATACCGGATCGGGATCTCATATCTGTAATTTATTACAGGGTATGAGAAAATGTACGATTATTGGACCTGGTGATATGCCCCTCAGAGTAGGGAATGGGACAACTATTGCTACCGAGTCCATCGGCGAATATCACCTGGTATTACCAAGCGACAATACTATGATTTTGAACAACTACTACTATGTACCTTTCAATCTATACAATATTATATCAGTTTATTTACTAGATAAAAATGTATATAACTTTGTTTTAGATAAAAATATCATGAACATTTACCCGAATCATGTACTGATTGCAAAAGGTACACTTTATAATGGTATCTATGTTCTTAATCAAAATACAGTTTTTAATATATAAAATACACGCAAGAGGAAGAGTTCAGATACGAACGAAACCTACTTGTGGCATTGTAGACTTAGTCATATTAATGAGAAAAGACTAAGTAAGTTACATAAAGATAGATATTTGGATCCGTTCGAATTTTTATCCTATGAAACTTGTCAGTCTTGTCTCAAAGAAAAGATAACCAAAGCTCCATTTATGGGACATGTAGAGAGAGCTATGGAGCTCTTAGGACTCATACACAGTGATGTATGTGGTCTAATATCTACACATGCGAGGGGGTTCTCATACTTCATTACATTCACTGATGATCTCTCTAGGTTCGGATATGTATTTCTTTTGGGACACAAATCTGAAGCTTTCGAGAAATCCAAAGAATATAAAAACGAAGTAGAGAACCGGATTGGAAAAAGTATTAAGATCTTTTCATCTGATAAAGGAGAAGAGTACTTGAGTATGGAATTCCAAGACTATCTAAAACAGAATGCTATTCTCTCTCAGCTTACTCCTCTGTATACACTACAACACAATGGTGTATCGGAGCGGAGGAATCATACCCTTTTGGATATAGTTTGCTCTATGATGAGTAATGATGAGTTGCCTCTTTCATTCTGGGGATATGCACGTGAATCAGCTGCATATGTATTGAATAGAGTTTCGACCAAATCAGTGCCCACCACTCTAAATGAAATATGAGAGGGGAAGAGATCATACCTTAATTTTATTAAGATATAGGGATATCCTACTTATGTAAAGAAACAGAATCCGGACAAGCTCAAGGCACGATTAGTTTTATGTAAGTTTGTAGGATATCCTAAGCATTCGCTAGGATATATATTCTACCACGCCGAGAAATAGAAGGTGTTTGTTGCTCGTCATGCCTTTTTCTTAAAAAAGGAATTCCTTACAAAAGAAATTAGTGGGAGCATGGTAGAGCAGGAAGAAATTGCAGAAGCACAAACTGCAATTGAAGATTTGGTAGAATCTCAGGATTCGATAATCCCGGACGAAACTCAGCCACTTCGCATATCTAGTAGGCATTCTTATCCGCCCTAGAGACACTACAGTTTTCTCTTAGATGGGGATCGAGAGAATTGCATCATCGACGATGATGAGTCTACTAGTTTCCAGCTGGCCATTTCCAGTATGGACTCTGTGAAATGGCTGGATTCTTTGCGATCCGAAATAGAGTCCATGTACTTCAAAAAAGTATGGACTTTGGATATTGCACCGCCAGGGATAAAACCGTCGGCTGCAAGTGGATCTTCAAAAGAAAGATTGGTGTGGATGGACATATGGAAACTTATAAAACCAGACTTGTTGCAAAAGGTTTTCGTCAAAGACCTGGTATGGACTATGACGAAACTTTTTCTTCAGCGGCTATGCTCAAATCCATTCGGATCTTACTTGCCATTGCTTCCTTCCCTGACTATGAAATCTGGCAGATGGACGTAAAGACCGCTTTTCTAAATGGCACTTTAGAAGAATGAGTTTATATGAATCAGCCAGAGGGTTTCGTAGACGGTGGGAGCAGCGGGAAGGTGTGCAAGTGACTTAAATCCATTTATGAATTAAAACATGTATCGCGGAGTTAGAACATCTGTTTTAATAAAGCAATCATAGAATTTGGTTTCATCAAGAACATAGATGAGCCGTGTATTTACAAGAAGATTGTAGGGAAAACGGTCATATTCCTAGTGTTATACATGGATGGTATTCTCTTAATAGGAAATGATATTCCTATGCTACAGTCGGTCAAGATGTTCTTGTCACAGAAGTTCTCCATGAAGGACTTGGGTGATGCCTCCTACATTCTAGGAATTAAGATCTATCGTGATAGATCTAAGAGAATGCTGAGACTTTCACAGTTCAGATACATTGATACCATACTAAAGAGTTTTAGTCTGGAAAATTCCAAGCTCGGTAATTTACCGGCTTGCCACAGAATCACCCTCTCCAAAGAGATATCTTCCAAGACTGATGAGGAGAGGGCTCGCATACGACTATACCCTATGCTTCGGAGGTAGGCTCTATAATGTATGCGATGTTATGTTCCAGACCAATTGTAGCTTACGCACTCAACGTAGTAAGCATGTATCAATCAAATCCAGGGGAGAAACACCAGATAGCTGTGAAAAGTATTCTTAATTACCTGAGAAGGGATAAAAAGATGTTTCTGGTATACGGTAATGGAGACCTCAAGATGGAGGATTTTACCGATTCAACCTTCCAAAATGACAGGTATGACAGCAAGTCTATCTGGGGTTATATGTTTACCCTCAACGGAGGTGTGGTCTGTTGGAAGAGTTCCAAACAGGACACCGTAGCAGACTCGGCGATGGAGGTTGAATACATTGCTGCCAATGATGCCGCAAAAGAGGTTGTCTGGATGAGAAAGCTCGTTTCTAAACTTGAGGTGATTCCGTCCATTATTGATCCAATACCTCTGTATTGCGATAATAATGGGGCTATGGCGTTAGCGAAGGAACCACGGTACCATCAGCGATCCAGACACATCTTGAGGCGATATCACCTGATCAGGAAGATCGTTGATTGCCGGAAAATCCAGGTTCGAAGAGTAGGCACAAAGGACAACATGGCGAATCCGCTCACCAAGGCCCTTCCTCAGACCCAGTTCGAGCGGCTATTCAAGATGTTAGGTCTTCGATACGCCAATACATGGGCTTAGTGCAAGTGGGAGATTGTTAGATATGTATATGCCCTAAAGGCCATTATTATATATTACATTGGATTGTACTTTATATTGGATATTTAGGATATATATGTACAGAACAGTCTTGCTCGATATGAAAGTATGCTATCTGGTTTGTCTTTATCTTAACATGTGTATATAGTTTACTTCTAATTATGTATCGCTAATACATTGTTTACCGCCGAAAGACGTGACCGCGATGTTGGGACGTCTGGCCTGAATTTTGGGGGCAGATGCTATTTGGTTTTATCCGTCCACCTCTCCGAAAATGCCAAGTTGATTTATGGCACCGTGTATCGGAGGTTTGGACAGATGCGGCCGTTGTAACAGATTTCGTCAGATTCCCCCTCGTTTGTGAGGGTTTTTTTTTATTGTGGGGACACTCTTCCCTACAGGTGGAAGCCCCTGCAGTTAATTACGCTACCGCATCGCGGTAACGACTTTCTCCTTCACCAGATGTTCACTTCGTGTCGTGTGTGTTTGTTTTATTTTTTTTTTTGCCCGTGGATTGTATACGGAGACTAATTTGTGTTGTCGCCCATAGGGCGGGGATTAGTCCAAATCCATATTTTCTTACATTTGGGCTTGTTTGGATTTAAAGATCGTTAATCTCGTTTGAGATTAAGATCAACTTAAATGTTTGTTAAGGATACGTTAGTCTAATTTTAGACTAAGATCTACTTAATAAGGTTTTCATGATCATTTAGATCCAAAGAAAGAGCATTTCATTTTAGTTTAGGGACATTGCGGTCCATTGGGTTTAAGGACATCATAGTACATGTTTATGGACATCATATTCCATAGAGTTTAGTTTAAGGACGTTGTGGTCCGTTGGGTTTAAGGACATCATAGTCCATGTTTAAGGACATCATAGTTCATAGAGTTTAGTTTAAGGACGTTGCGGTCCATTGGGTTTAAGGGCATCATAGTCCATGCTGTTTTGGCTCATTGGTTTAGGGATGTGCCAAGAGTTATTGGTTATTGGGACCCTCCACCTCTCTGAATATGTTGAAGGATTACAATGACATATATTAAAGGTGTGAAGAGATGTACCCTTGAACCAGATTCCAAATCAAGGAGTTATCAGTTTTGAGCATAAAGGATCGGTTTGTTTGGAGATTTGATCTCAGAAGGAACTTAACCAATTTGAGGTTGGAGTTGGTTCCTTATAGTGTTAAACACTAACATACCTTTAGTGCTCACGTGCTCCCACGTGACGCTTTAAGGCGGTGTTAAACACTGGAATTTGGGATTGCTCACGTGTTGCACGTGATGCTCTTGAAAATTGGCGCTGTTTCTTTGGCGTTATTCCCTTGTTCCTTTCATAAATGCTAAGCCCTATTTAGGGTCACGTGGGATCATATGAGGCGCCCCCAAGATGGGAAATATCTTGGGTTTATTCCCATTTTCTTTCGGAAGTGCTAAGCACTTTTTGGAGGGTTATGTGGAATCACGTGAGACGCCGAAAAATGGTAACTGTCTTTTGGTTTATACCCTTTTTCTTTTTGGAAGTGCTAAACACTTTTTGGGGGGTCACGTGGGATCACGTGAGGCTCCAAAAATGGTAACTGTTTTTGGGTTTATATCCTTTTTCTTTTTGAAAGTACTAAGCACTTTTAGGGGGGTCACGTGGGGACAAGTGACCTGATCTTAGTTTTTCTTTTTTGTTTTACCAAGGGTTCCTACGTAGGAGCACGTGATATACCATCATCATGCAGGTGCTAATCTTTCTAAGTGCATGGAGATCTTGAGTTTTTAGATTTTCCATCCCATTGTTTTGTAAGAATTAAATTCTTATATAGGATTAAACCATAATTTTACTAGAGGAGTTAAATTCCTTTATATTCTTGTAAGAATTAAATTCTTTGAACTTAGTTCTTTCCCCTAGGTTTGAATCCACATAACAGAATCTCCCCAATGAGAATTAAATTCTCAACTTGTGGGGAGATCTGCTTCTGCAGATCTCAACCAGAGTAAGAACTAAGTTCTTTTTAGAAGAGTTAAACACTTGTGGAGGCGAAGAAGAAGAAGTAAGATGCTCTCTGTGTTTCGTTTCTTCTTACCTAGGGTTTCTTCTTCTTTTTTTTTGAGGAGATCTTCTTCTCTTTAGAGAATTAAATTCTCTTTTCTTTGAAACTTATCAGGGGGGTTTTCTCTCTGTTTCTTCCGTATCTCCGTACATCCTTTTTTCTGTCTCTTAGCTCTTATTTATAGGAGAAAGAAAAGAATCAATTTGTTCAGAAAATCTTTCATTGAGAGATTTTGATTGATTTTATAATCAACCAAAATGATCTTTTAGATCAATCGGTGAATTTTATTCACCGTTGGATTTTTAATCCAAGGACTTCTGTTTTACAGATGATATTTCTCTTATTTTTTTAACAAGATTTAGGAAAATACTTTCCCGTACAGAATTTACTTCTGTGGATTGATGATTTTTAATCACCATTGGATTTTTAATCCAATGGTGCTCTGTTTTACAGAGCGTAATCTTTCTTATTTAGAAAGATCTAAGAAAATATTTTCCAAATAGGGCTTTTGATCCCTTTTATTTAGAATTTAATTCTATCGGCTTAGAAGGCATAGGAGGCCTCACGTGTAGCACGTGACCTCCCAAAGTTACGCCCACCAAAGAGCATCACGTGCTGTATTGTGAGTTTTTCTGGCCAATTGTTTGTTTTTTAGGAAGGCGCCTATATACTTTGTATATAAATGCTCACGTGTCTGCACGTGAGGCTCAGTTTCAGCCTTATTTTGTTAAACGCAATGCCTATCACATGTGGGCACATGATACTCCATTTGGGGACTTTTCCCATTGCTTTTTATTTATTATTCATTTTTCATAAGGGAACAAATGCCCCACAGCGTTGTTCTCACGCGGCTTGTACGTAAGTGCAACGCTATCACCTTTACAGCCGTTGGATGGCCTAGGGGAACGGGAAGGTGAACCGCTCTTATCACGTCTTATAAATGCAAGGGTTTGGCTTTAGGGAAGCCACTGTTCTTTCATCTTCCTTTTTTGTTCTCTTTTAGAATTTAATTCTCCTCTTCAGAGCTTAGTTCTCTGCTATTGCAATTCCAGAGTTAACCTCTGTTGGAAAAAGAAATCCTTTTTAGGTAAAGATCTTGCACATCAGAGAAACCCTTTTGAACAAAAAACTTTTGGATTTTAAATCCACCATAAGAGTTTTGCTCTCTTCTGAAACCCATCTGCTTAGGGATATAAAGGCGTGATCTTTGAATAGTAGACCTTAATGTCATGGGGTTTCTGGGATTTAATTCCATCACATAAAAGGAATTTAATTCCTTACCGAAGAGCTTAGCTCTGAAAGATCAAGAGGGCCCTTTAGGAATTTGATTCCCCAGTGTTCTTGAAAATCTTTTCAAGGGATTTTTCCTTTATTTTTACCCATTTGACAGAGTTTGTAATGGGTGTTCTTTTGTGAGGATGTCTCAAGTCGTTTAAACTCCAATGTGCATTTATTGAGAATCTTTTTTTTATTCTCGCAATGATTACCCTGCCTCATGATTGGCGAGCCGTCATACTGATTTTGTGGGGTCCATTATTTTTGCAATCAATAGTCCCAAGGAATAAGCTTCTTGTCTTTATCTTCTGCTGTTTATATGTGTGTGTGTGTGTGTTGCATTAATATTTTTTCCTCCCTTTATTCAGGAACAATGGATTCTCTTCCCTACTTTCCTTTTACTTGCTCAGACGTTGCTTTTCCACAATCGCCGACGGACGAAAAAGTAATGGCGATGATCAGGGCCCATGACAGGGACTGTACCAATTTGCTCTTGTGGTGAACTTGGTATAGACATATCATCCGGGGCCGCCGCAGCTTTATCTACGGAGTGCCAGGAGAGCCTCTTCGCCCAATTTCTCCGATGGAGCGTCCGCAGACTGCTTTTGCGGTGGAGGCGGCTGATTGGACTCCTATAGGTCGGCTTGAGCCGTCGACAACTGGGTTACCCAACCAGCTTTTGCCGGCCATAGACATTTTAGGGCATTACATTTGTCAGGGTGAAGCGCAACCCTGGGGACAAATTTATAAGATAGGGCTTACCCCTCTCCACCCAACGGGCTATCTTCCCTAGGCTCGATATGTTCTGTCCGCCCATCGTGCGTGATTGCAGAAGGTCGGGCTCTATCAGACGGTGTATGCGTCCCTTTTCATCATCAGTCCCCTCAAGTCTGGTGGGTTAAGGCTTTTGTGAACCAGTGGAATCTTCCCACCAACACCTTCTTGCTAGGGGATCGCGAGGTCTTTATTTCATTGGAAGAGTTTCGCAAGGTTTCGGGACTACCAATTAGAGGAGAGCATTATGAACAGTTGTTTCCTCCCGATGAGTATGTGTTTGAGACGATGCCAGCTTCGCTTGATGGCTTCACGACTGAAAACGCAGTCCTCCATAAGTACCATAGCTTAATCAAGGTTTTGGTTATTTTTGATAAACTGTTAGCAGCGTCGGAAGTGCATGGCATCACTTTTGAGAGCTTCATTGCCTGCTTTATCTGTGAAGATGCTTTGTCCAAGATGGCTCCAAAGTTTGCGAACATCGACGACCCTTTTGGGTTTAGGCTACACAAACTACCGGCCAAAGAAGAAGATTTACCCCAGTTTTATATCCCGATCTTGTCGGCCGTGTCCTTGGATTCGATTGCGGCTCCCGGCATGGACGAAGAGACCTACTTTGTCGGCTTTATCTGCCTTTGGCTCATTTGGTTCGCCATTCCAACGCATCATCGCTTCATGAGAGCTTCGGTCATCTATCTTGCTCATCGCGTAGATGAAGGGACACGACTGGCCGTGGGCATCGCAGGGCTATCACACTTATACCATGGGCTGAGAACTGCGGCCAATACTCCGACCCCGGGTGTAGATGTTGTAAGTTTCTCCCTCCACTACTTTAGGTCGTGGATCGAGATGCATGTATTGGGGGCGTTCGCAGCTCATCGGAGGCCAGATTTCTATGACGCTTATACCTTCCCGCGTCTCATGAGGTTGGTGGATGCTTCTGCTCTTGATCCAATTCAGCTAGGGCCCCTTCGTGTGTTTCTTAACCCGTATGCTAACGAAGGTGGGATGGTATTCAATGACCGAGTCCTCTCTGCTCCTTCGGGACCTGTTCAGTAACTATTCGATTTATCGAAAGAGGGAGCACCATCCTCAAATCCTAAGGAGATTATGCATCTATACTCGATTTGGCCGGGTTTCTTGGTATTTCGTCAGAGTATCATGGTTCTTTTTATGCGGTATAATCCACACCGCTTTTCCCAGCAGTTGGGTTATAACCAAGGTGTTCCTTTTGAGGCGTTCTTAATCGAGCCTACTTCGTCACTAATGGGTATTCGCAACGCTATCCATCATTTTATACGGATGAACACTGGTTCCCGTTTCATGATCCCCAAGGCTGATCATCTTCCAAGGCATGTGGGGTCTTTTACGGGTTGGTACTGTCATCGAGTTGGTCCCGTAATTGCCGAGGAGAAGAGGATACTCTTCGGATATAGATCTCCCGCCCCGACCCACGCCACGGGTGTTTCGCCATGACTGCAGATAGTGTTTCGCCCTCTATTTAGGGGTAACAATGCCTTACTTATCACTGAGGCGGCGGATGCGGAATCGACTCCTCCCACAGTTGGTATACTAATGTGCACTAGAGTCCAGGCAAAGGCTTTCGATAAGGCGCCAGCAGTAGTTTCATAAGTTGCAGCGTCATCAATGGCGGTGTCAACACCGGTAGTACCGCCAAAAGAGGATATTGAAGGCGAGGTTGGGCAGCGTCGTATCAAAGCACCAAAGGGGAGGAAGCGATCATCTTCCAGTGTTAGCACCAGTTTGAAAAGGAAGAAGAAAACAGTTGCTGGCTTGCTTGACCTTTTGCTGGAATATGAGCCTACTGTTCAAGACGAGCCAATATCGATGCAAAATCTGGATGATGGTCTCATTTACCCTGGCTCTTCTGATGAGGAAGCCGCGCAATTGGTTGAAGCTTTAAGGCGTTCACAGGATAAGACTGAGAATGTGCACATCTTGAAGAAACCCTACCCTCCGGTTATATTTTACGAAGATCCCCCATCGCTACGGAGAGTACATATGGGTCCTTTGCGAAAGGAAGACGAAAGAGCCCTTAAGCAGCCAATTTCGGCTGCTTCTGAAGATGAGTTGGCATTGAAGACCGGTGGGCATGAATCCGCATTTGAAGCCCGGCAAGTACATTTCCTCAGGAAGGAACGACAGCTTAACAAAGCTATAATATAGGCATCCTGGTGTATCGGTATGCACGTTTTCCTTATTTTCCTTTTGGAAAGTAATTTGTATCGCTTTTTTTTACGTCTTCTTATCTTTGTGAAAACTTTGCAGGGACTTCGGCAATGGCAGAGGATTTGAGCCCAAGTCATGTCCCGACTGTGGATTCTATAAATGTCTCCGATGAGACACCGGCAGGTGCGGGGGAGATCCTTATAGCTGCTATTCTTTCTCTGGAGCTTCCGATGATAGCTTTTGTTCCTTCGGTGTCAATTCCTTCATCGGAGATAGCCCCATTGACCATGGATCCTATGGATGTCTCTAATGGCCACCGAAAGGTATAGAAGAGATTGTCTAAGCGGTTGGTTCTATCTTGGATCTCCCGGTGATGACCTCCACTTCTTCATCGTCTATATTTTCTACGGAGGCGACCTTGCCGGTCATAGACCCAGTAGATCTTTCTGGTGGCATCTTGAAGATTGTAGGAAAGACCGCCAAGACCACTATTCCCTCTTTGGAGCCTGAAGTGGCGGCTGTCGTTTTGCAACTGGAAACTGCTACGCCAGCACACGTCCCTGGTGATGTGCCTAAGGGCACGAAGGAGGCTGCCGAAGCTGCTATCCCTCTAGTTCAAGGCAAGCGGAGCATTGAAGGTGATCTTTTACATTTCATTTTAATGATCTCCTCTTTATCTGAACTCTTTTTTCTTTCCAGAATTACGAAGGTTGGCGGCGTCCATCGTGGATCTATCGCCCAGAAAGTCCTTTCAACATCTACTCGAGATGGCCGCCCTACAGGCAATATCTCCGCAACGCATAGTTCTTTCTTCCGGGCAAGGTTGGTGTTATCTGACCCCTTCATTGTATTATCATTACTTTGTATAACGATGCTAATATGTCTTCTGCAGTTCTGGAAGCTGATGATGAAGTTGAGATTCTCGACGGGCCTGGGGATCTTTCCAACCCTCCTTGCATGACTGTGGGTAAGTAAGGTTTTGACGTTGTTTTATCTATTCTTTGTTTATAGATCTCACTGATTGTTCACGAATCTTGACAGCTTTGCCAGCCCTGACCCCGTTAGAATCTCGAATCGCCATGCCACCAGGCCCTTATGCTCGATGTGCGTCTAAAAGGATGGCGAGACCAAGCATTCATTACTTATAGGCTCTTATTGATGATCTTCACGCTGGTAGTTCTGTTACGGTCGAAGAATTTGCTGCCGAAGACAAGATTTCTTTGCCTTTTGTCGCCACCTATCACGACGAAACATTGGTCCATGTCTGGGTCATGTATTGCCGCAGAGTAGAGGCTTGCCTAAATGGCCTTGAGTGGATACACCTTTCCTTTGAGCTCTCAACTGCAAAGGCGAGCCTTTGTGGGTGGATCGAACGGTGCGCCGCCAATCTACAATCGTGTGAGAAAAGGCTGAACCGAAAATTTTCGGAGAGGGAACTAGCCTCGAATGCCTTGGGGGAACTTCAAGCTCAGCTCACTACCAAGACTACTCGTGCATACGAAAGTTAGCAAGTGCTTCAAGAAGCTATCACCGAGGTGGTAGCTCTTGATAAAGCTGTCGTCTTTACCCGCGAGATGATTGGGGCTCATAAAGTTGCTGAAAAGGAGCTTGAAGGTCGGTTTGCTTCGTATCAGACCCAACAGTTTCAGGCGGAGACACGTCTTGTGGCAATAATAAAGCTTGATGCCGAGGCCCAGCGGAAGAGCGATGAATTGATGAACTTATTGCACCACCCGCCGGCTTGAAGATTTTTTTTTTGTTTGTTGTATGTTTTTTTTGTATTAATTTATGAAGAGGAATATCTTGTATTCATTTTGATTCTTTTTATGAGATGTACTTTGTATTCATTTGGATTCATGAATAAAGAACCATATTTTATCTCATATTAGAGCTTCCTTTTCTTTGTCGTGTCGTTGGCAAGTTACTTTAGTAAATGTTGTCCATAGATGGTAGACAACAGTCCATCTTGACTTCTTTGTCGGGTAGCGATGGCTCAGGAAGCAGGTTTAGGTCTGCTGCCGAAGACTTTTCAACTTTATAAGCCATGAGGGTCTCATAAAGACTTTTCTCCCTACGAGTCAAGAGGATCTCGTAGGTGTAATTTCTTCTTAGGGGTCATGAGGACTCCTAAGTGCGTTTTCTTTTGAGAGTTATAGGGATCTCTTAAGAGAATTTTCTCCTTGCAAGTCGAGAGGACCTATAAGTGTTGTTCACCAAATAGGGGAATTTCACACCATTGGTGGAACTGGGCGAGGGAACGTTTATTTATGCCCATGTATTTTATACAAGGGTCAATATTAACCGCCTGTAGGGCAGTTTGGGGGATATGATAGCTTAAGAACAGGTTCAGGACCCTGTATCTTAAGACTTTTGAATCCTGTGAGCCGTGAGGGTCTCATACGGGGGACATTCTCTTTACAAGTCATGAGGATCTCGTAAGCGTAATTTCTCCTTAGGGATCGTGAGGATTCCTAAGTGTTTTGCTCCCTTGGGAGTCGTAAGGATCTCACACGGGTATTTTCTCCTTATAAGGTCGAGAGGACCCTGCAAGTGCACAAGAAATTTTTTATGAGTCTGCGTTCTTTCGGGTTTTCACAAACTCGTCAGTAGCTCTGCTGTTTTTACTCACGGAGCCCTTTCGGGTTTTCATCCGTGCCTATTTCGCTTATAGACGTACCTGTTTTTTTTAACGAGTCTGCGCCCTTTCGGGTTTTCACAAACTCGCCGGTAGCCCTGCTGTTTTTACCCACGGAGCCCTTTTGGGTTTTCATCCATGACCATTTCGCTTATGGACATACCTGTTTTTTTAACGAGTCTGCACCCTTTCGGGTTTTCATCCGTGCCCGTTTCTCTTATAGACATACCATTTTTTTACTTGCCGCGTTAGCCTAGGGATGTCGCGGTTCGTAGTTAGTTTATTCTACTTGCACGTGTATTTGTTACGTGACGGGATACATGATGATGATATGGAATACACCCAGTTAGGGTGTGATTTGACGGGTTTCGTTCAGCGGTGTGTCAATCCCCTCGTCTGACGGTTCTAAGGATTTTTGGCACCGATTCTGACCCCAGCTCCTCTATGTTATCTTCTGATGCCGAGTAAGCTTTTTCGTCATTTACTGACGAATGAGAGATCATGTGACAACATGCCACATAATCCTCGGGTTCTTTTAATGAGTCATCTTCCTCTTCTCCAACCTCAAAGATATGGTTGAGAAACTCTTGGAGTATGACCGGGGTTGGTGCCTTCTGGATATACTCTTCCAGAGCGTCAATATGCCTTTGCAGGTCCGTGCGTTTGTCATCAGGCCGCGCGGGCTTCTCGTCCTTCTTCTTTTTCTTCGAAGAATTAACGACCGGGCCTGGGTATTTTGCCCATTGCTACCAACTCTCGGCGTCGGGCGCGCTTTCAGCATCCCTTCAATGATCTCCGGCTCTAGCAGGCTTTTCCACCTGATTGCCGGGCATGGTTGAAGATCTTTCAGCATTCTATTGATTTTAGCTGAAAGAACAACTTCCCATGGAGCTTCCTCTATAAATGAGCATGATGCCCCCGGCGTGTCCACCTTTTTAGGAGCGTGCTGTCGTGGCGGGTTTACCTTCCAGTTTTTAGACAGTGCGAACTTGCCCTGTTGGTACTGGTCTTCAACCCAGTTTTTGAAAACATAGCAATCTTCGATTGGGTAGCCCACTACTCTGTGGTAGGGACAATTGTTAGGATGGTTAACGTCACCAAGTTGCGATGGGTGTCTCGAATCCGGCAGAGTAATGAGCCCGCTGCGCACTGCCGGTTCGAACAGTCTCCTTGTTTTATCCCGGGGAAATGAGTAAGGATGTCTCAACTTCTCATGGAGGGATCGCGGCTTTTTGCTTTGGCGAACAACCGGTCTCGGGTCACTCGGTTGTTTTTTAGCGTTGGCGACGAAGGTCACTTTTCCTTTCCCCTTTTCATTTCGAGGATCCGTCTTTTGAAGAAGAAGGCCTATGGCCCATCTGGTACATCTGGGCCAGCTTGTCAATCAAGGCCTGGAAAGTGGTCGGCTTGAAGAGCATCATGAATTGGGATATAGTTGCCTGCGGATCCAGGGTCCCCACGAACATGCCCACAGCAGGAGCTTCTTCTATGCGTTGTTCGCATCTCGACCAACCCAAGTCTCTCATGGCTTCACCCTGGCATTGATCAATGCAGTGATCAGGGTGCGTTCGCTGGCGCTTGCGAAACGCTGGGTGAATAGCAACTCTATGTAACATTTCAAAATAATAAAATATTATTTTGGGAATTTTTATAATTTAATATTATTTTATTGATTATTTTAATATTAAATTTATAATTAAATACCGATAAATGGGAAAAATTTTGGAAAAATTATGGAAAATTCTAAAATAGGGTATTTATGGAATTATGACATTTTAAAGTTTTTATGATTAATTATATGCTAATTTAGTGCTAATCGCGATTAAAAATCGCTAATCGGGTTTTTAGCAATTTTGTGCAAAACATACACATATCTTTTTCCTACAATTGTGTTACATTTTCTTACCATGGCTATTACTTTGGGTCTACTATTTGAGCAAGAAGGAAAAGAAAAGGAAAAAAAAGAAATGGATTGATGATGAGAGAGAGGGGGTAGGTATAGGTTAACTTTTTCTCTTTTGTAGCCATGCTCCCATCATTTCCCCACATCCATTTTCTCTCCCCTCTTTGAGCTCAGCTGCTGCTCCTGCTCTTCCTCCTTCTTCCTCCTCCTAAAACCCCCCCCCCCCACAACACCATGAAAACAAACACAAAACCTCATTCCCACTTCACTAAACTTGCTCGCAAGCTCAAGATCTACGCTTTGGACCAAGAAAGTAGATGTTTTGGTGCTGTTGAGGATTTATGAGGGTCTTATGAGGTAATTTCTTCAAAATTAGAGTGTTATTTCTTGTGCTTAAGTTTCAATTCAAGTTTCATATCGATATCGTGTAATTTGGTGTGTTTTGGACCAACTTAGAGAGGGTTAAGGGAAAGTTGAGATGTTGCTATGCAATTGATCTCTAATGGTGACCTTAGGCCCCATATTGACAAAAACACTGGCCTAACACAACCTGAAACCCAAAAATACGGAATTACGGAACTTTTCATGTCGGTTTGTGTGATCTGTGAAGGTGTTCTGGAATCTGGAGCAACCCGGGGGCACCAAAAATAAAATTGAGCTGACAGTGAGTCGTGCAGGCACCTAGGAAGCTACCACCAAGACCCGAGCCCCTAACTCAAACTTACGGCCGCAAATTTAATCATTCTGGCCGCAATTTGCGGCCAGAGTAGGAGGGAATCGGTCCATTTTTGTTCCAGGGCTCATTTTGCACTAAATTAGACCCCTCCTATATGCGGTTTTGGCTAATTGTCATCTGGGGAAAATCTGGGAGCATTTTGGTGTGTTTTAGGCGATGTTTTCCGTATTTTTAAATGCACTTTCTTGATATTTGGATTTGTATTTGGTTGTCGGGTGTTCGTACATCGACAACAGGGGTTGTTTGTTGGATTTGCATGTTTGGGCCATAGGTTCCAAGCTATGAGCACACTGTGCGCTGTATCGGTTTTCTGCCTTGATTTTCATACGCATTGCTATGGTTAATCATTGTAGGTACCTTCACGTGGATTCTGAGACGATGCAGAAGATGATGGAGACATCGACACCGACACACTGAGTGCAGGTGAGTAGATTTATATCTACGGGGAGAAATCGGGTGGATGGCGTATACCACCCACGCAGTTCGTGGTGATGTATACGAATACGTATACACAAAGATATTGATTATATGTTGTTGAGATTATTGATGATAAGATGGAGATTTGGTATTTTTGGATTGGTTTAGTGTAGTTGCGAAACCCTAGAGTTGTGGTCGCACTCACACACGCACGCACACACATATTTGCATACATTCTTTCTTTCATATGTGCGTATGGGAATATATATTTATGTGTTCACATAGGTATGGGACTATGTGTTCATATACTGGATTTGAGAATAGTATTTGGAATTTGAGATGAGTCGATGAGATTGGGCTTGAGGCCAGGAGATCGGTGATGTGATTTGGTTCGTATTGATATACGACATGATGTTTTAGCGGGTCTTTTGGCGTAGTGATTCTTACACCTGCATGCATACTTAGGCGGTATCAGTATTGTACTAGACATAGATCAGTACCCCGATCATGATATTTGATAAAGAGGATACCAGATGAATAGTATGATGAATGTGATATTGACCCGTACCTAGATTTGGGATGCCGTACGACGAATTTACGTACGAGCTATATATTGATGATTGATCCGCACTCTTGACTTGGGATGTCTGATTATAGATATGGTATCGGATATGATATTATTGAGGCGGGATCACCGACTAATATATATACAGGTATGTATATATATTGACTCAGATGTTAGGTGGTTTCCTTACCTGTAGTCCAGCTGGTTAGCTTAGCCCTTTAGTTTAGTTTAGTTGTTAGATTAGATTCGATTCTTACCTATTTCAAAAACTAACGAATCGTGGGTATTTTAAAAGACAGCCCAAGGGATCCTACGGAGATTTCAAAAGACGTATCTTTTCATAAAAACACCGTAGCCCCTATTTTCAAATACCCCATGATTCGTGTTATTTCAAAAGGCACCATTTGTAGGTCTTATATTAGATTAATGCAGATTAGTTATGGTTGCGTCTAGTATTCAGCTCCCGCTCATTATTGTGGTTCGCTTCGCATCGCATGCTTATATTATGTTTCATACTCCATTATTGATATCATGCTGTTAGGACACCAGCACCATTACCGATGATGCGTATGTACCACGTACACTTACTTGCCGGCTCACACACATCTTCATCGGTAATTGCCATGTCACGTACACCTTAGAAAATATTATTGCTCGACATAGCCTGTTAGCTAATAGTTTAGACATTGTAGTTATTACCTGCTACTTCATGCATACTGTTATTCATTGTTATGCCGCATTCATGGATTCTCATGCATATATTCACTATTTTTCGTGTTATTGAGGTTTTGGATTCGGATTTCCATGAGATTTTCTGGATTTGGAGGAAAATCGCAAAAAAAACATAAATAAACATTTTCTGTCTTTTAAAATAAAAAGTGCGGTTTTCCCATGATGTATGAGTCGTCCACCATGAGTTTCCTGATGGATTTCGAGACCCGATTCGAGGAGGCGGATGAACCGTTTCGGGTACATGGTGGACCCGGTAAGGTACCCCGGGGCAAGAAGCGCGTGATGATGACGATGTGAGCCTGGCAGGGGAGCACTATCTACCGGTGATTTTACCCGACGCGTCGGATATCCGGAGGATACCGTCGTGGTCTTGAGATGGATGGTAGGGGCCGGTCTGGACTGACGGTGCCCTAAATATTGTGATTGAGACATTGAGATTTAGAGATATTGAGGTACAGAGACTGTGATACAGAGATATCGAGATATTGGGATTACGTTTTGTGCCGATGCTAGGCACTGTTTTATGCTGATTTCATTATGATACCTCATTTTAAAAATACAAAGGAAATCTCACTAAATTATGAAAACAGTTCCTTCATTTACATGCATTCTGTTTTCATGCATTCATACCTCATTCATATGATATATTGCTACCTGAGGCACTGATACGGGCACATGAGATTACACTCGGGTTAGATATTTACCCTAGCCTTGTTATAGGCTGCATGTTATATATAATTGAGGATATATTATGATCATTGACCTAGGATTGCGTTATTTATGCGATTTCTATTCGTAGATGTTTTTCTATTCACGAGTTGGCAACTTACCCCCGTTGTGCCCCAGTTTCTTGCAGGTTTTGCCGTACAGGTTTCTTTACGGCTTTGCGGGCATAGTTTCGTTCGGGTGATTTTCTAGTAGGTGGGTTTACTTGTATCGTACCCCCATTATATATCTTGTATATCATTATTCTGTTGTATCTAGAAGTTCCATCAACCAAACATGTATTTATTTTGAGATAGAGACCAGTGATGTTATTCCTTCGACCTTAGAGTCGCGCGTCTTATTTCTGTGGTTTTCTTGTGGTTTGAGTTTCCTTTGAATTTTGATCCTCGCCGTTGGCATTGTATATTATATTGCTTGTGTGGTTATGACCGTCGATTGACGAAGAGCTAGCTCCCGCTTGGGGATGCCTTTTTATTGATTTCGTATACTATTCATGTTGTATCCCGTTTGGGGGCCAGTATTTATAAAGGAAACTCTGCCGAAATTTTCAGGAAATATTTGATGTTTTAAAAATGCATAATTCGGCTTATGCTATTAAAACTACTTGATTTAAATTGGTTTTCCTTCACTCTACTGTTTTTCTTGGTTTGGATTTCTGGGTTTTCGGCTTATTTAGATTACGAACGCCTCGAGACGTTTCGTAGTTTAAGTGCCGGTCATGTTCCGTACTTTTCGGGTCGTGACAAAGTTGGTATCAGAGCGTTAGGTTTTACCTTCGGAGCGTAGGATGACCCTTGGTTGATGGAATAGGTGACTAAAGTAGAGTGACGTACCGTGGGTATGTTCCGCGGCATATTTACGACACGCCACTCCACTTAAGAAGCCTTAGGATGTACATTTCTTGTTCAGTATCATATTCATTCCTTTGATCTAGCTTCATCGGTACCAGTTTGGTTTTGCTGCCACGATTACGGGCAGGGAGAGCTACGGCTAGAGTTGCGGTCAGCACGAGCTCGTCATGAACGAGGACTGACCAGGGCGTGATCCCGGCGACACACGATTGTAGAGATGTGTCTTTTGATTGTGTTTTGCGCCACGAGCATTGGATGAATCACTGTATGAGATTACTCGGACGTGCAAATCAGCACCAGAGGATTGAGCCGCTGACAGAGGCCAGCAAGATTTTGATGACCGTTGGTGTATTGCTTGTTCATGATGATTGAGGCATGGTTCAGCGAGCAGACGAGTGGGCCAGTTATTGCTGCGAACGACGAGATATCGCCCCAGATGTTGGAGCTATTGCAGTACAAGTTGTACTAAGAGATATTAGAAGGTCGCTAGTCTTCGAGGGTGAATGACTAGGACATGTAGATCGTTCGCTACCCCGACGCGAGGTCATCAGATAGATTGATTCCAGCTAGAGACGACTTCACGCGGAGACGTTGAGAGTCGACAGAGACGATCGAATGTCAGAAACCTATTATTCTAAGTTTAAAGTATTCGGAAAGACATGCAAGCAATTCTATGGTCCCTCTAGAAGAATGAAACCCTAACTCGACTTAATGACCGTGTGAAAGCCTTTGAACCTTAGGGTTTGCGGCAGTTCTGCGGCGCCATTAGTGAGGCTTGGGTTTGCCCTTCTACGGCTGGACCACTGATGCTGTGGTATGTACTCGATACTATTATACTGTACCCAAGATGTTGAGCTCTTGGGGGACTATGAGGATTCGGCGAATCGATCGGATGGCTCGACTTAATTTGGACGCTAGGTGGTGAGATGCATTTCTTGGGAGACTCCAGATACGAGGATAGCCGTTGGAGCTCAGTCCATGCAGCCACGACGAGATGAGTCCGAAGCAGTCGACATTAGAGAAAAGTGGAGTAAGAGGTTCATACCAGGTCTAGACGAGATGACGTTCCACTCCGCCGACATCAGAGATGTGATACGCATGCCGAGACATTGTACTTGGATATACCTTCCAGAAGGAGTCGCAGTGAGTATGCAGTTGTTCCGGAACAAGAAACAGATATAGTAAAGGACGATGACTTCCGGACAGTTAGGCAGAGACGAGACTTGGAAGAGACCTTGAGCAGGATTCCTTCCAGGATACTGCTGCAATGATATGTGCACCCAGGATTAGATGTGTCACATGCATTCAGAGAGCCAGAGGCCGACGCCAGTGACATGCTGCTTGACGAGTGGTCGTGAGGATTGACTGAGAGATGACCAGAGAAGTGCCAAAACGGAATCGTCCCCGTTAGCACACCTGACAAGGCCGATGAGCCGGTGGATCGTGAGATTGGTAATCCACAGAGAAGACTTGGACCCAGGAGTGGTCATGTTACACACACCAGCAGGCCAGAGTTCAGGATCGTCGATGAGACATGCTATGAGTGACCACGACAGTTGGCCAGAGATTCTTGGAGGATGTTCTTGAGCGGGACTATCTCGCCATGCTTGTTTTCAGTATTGTTGGGTGATTTATTCGCTTGATTTGATTTTGATGATTGGGTCTCATGATATTTGTTTTCATGCACCATGGTTGTACCTATCGGATATTTGCAATTTTGCACAGTTGTTGCACTTGATATTGTTTTCGTGCCTTGGTTTCCCATATATATGATTTCATGGGTTTCATACATTTGAGTTGATTTTGTGCGTATGCACGCACACGATTTGGTTTTTGCACTCTGTATAGTTTACATATGCTTGCAGTGCCGTGACATGTATTTTGTGCACTTAGTTGCACTGGACTTCGATTTCGATTGGGATGTTCGATGTTTGTTTGTGCACTTTATTCACTTGATTGGATTTTACGCGTGTTTCGGCGCTTGATATTGGATTTCATGATTTCGTGCATGATGGATGCACCGGATTTGGATTTTAGCGCATGTTGGGCGCATGTTATGAGATACGATTTTGGTTGCACACCAGATGCACTAAATCGGGATTTTTCGTGCATGTCAGATGCACCTGTTTTTGCTGTCAGGCACACACTTGGCCCATGACAGATGCTTCATGCACACCCGATGCACTTACGTGTTGTTTCTATACACATGTATGGCACATTTATGGATCATGATTTCCGTGCGCACCAGACGCACGTAGTATTCATATGTATATTTTGGGATTGATTTCTTATGCAGCGGTACGTTTTTATGATGATTGCTATGTGTTTTTATACTGAGCAGGACTAGTCAGAGGACAGTACCTGGGTATATTTTGCATGCATTGATAGTTATCGAAGGGATTTCCAAAAGCGAGCTATAGTCTCAGTATTTACCTACGCGTCTGATAAGACACGAAACGTTTAAAACAAGGAAACCCTTCTAAATTGTTTTCAAAACGGCGGAACGTGCATATTAAACAAAAGATATATACGTATATGGTTATTTTCTTATAATAGACGTCCGCCACTGTGCAGTGTTATGCGCATTGCACAACGACTTTAAAAGATTTGGCATGCATTTCCTTTAGAAACTTACATGTATAGATTTGATATTTACATGTATAGTTCTGACTTATATCATATTGGTTTTGCTTTGGATTTGGCATTCGTGTCCTTACCATAACTCCGATGATTGCGGGATGCTTGACGGAGTTTTGTTTTTGAGTTATCTACTCATTACTCATGCGCATGCATTGCGCTATGATGCGTTTATGTATTGATGATTTCGGAGCCCCGACGACTTGGATTTCTTATTGAAATGTTTTAGAAATTGGGGGTTTAAATTTAAATTCGGGGACCGAATTTCTTTAAGTGGGGAAGATTGTAACATTTCAAAATAATAAAATATTATTTTGGGAATTTTTATAATTTAATATTATTTTATTGATTATTTTAATATTAAATTTATAATTAAATACCGATAAATGGGAAAAATTTTGGAAAAATTATGGAAAATTCTAAAATAGGGTATTTATGGAATTATGACATTTTAAAGTTTTTATGATTAATTATATGCTAATTTAGTGCTAATCGCGATTAAAAATCGCTAATCGGGTTTTTAGCAATTTTGTGCAAAACATACACATATCTTTTTCCTACACTCGTGTTACATTTTCTTACCATGGCTATTACTTTGGGTCTACTATTTGAGTAAGAAGGAAAAGAAAAGGAAAAAAAAGAAATGGATTGATGATGAGAGAGAGGGGGTAGGTATAGGTTAACTTTTTCTCTTTTGTAGCCATGCTCCCATCATTTCCCCACATCCATTTTCTCTCCCCTCTTTGAGCTCAGCTGCTGCTCCTGCTCTTCCTCCTTCTTCCACCTCCTAAAACCCCCCCCCCCACAACACCATGAAAACAAACACAAAACCTTATTCCCACTTCACTAAACTTGCTCGCAAGCTCAAGATCTACGCTTTGGACCAAGAAAGTAGATGTTTTGGTGCTGTTGAGGATTTATGAGGGTCTTATGAGGTAATTTCTTCAAAATTAGAGTGTTATTTCTTGTGCTTAAGTTTCAATTCATGTTTCATATCGATATCGTGTAATTTGGTGTGTTTTGGACCAACTTAGAGAGGGTTAAGGGAAAGCTGAGATGTTGCTATGCAATTGAACTCTAATGGTGATCTTAGGCCCCATATTGACAAAAACACTGGCCTAACACAACCTGAAACCCAAAAATACGGAATTACGGAACTTTTCATGTCGGTTTGTGTGATCTATGAAGGTGTTCTGGAATCTGGAGCAACCCGGGGGCACCAAAAATAAAATTGAGCTGACAGTGAGTCGTGCAGGCACCTAGGAAGCTACCACCAAGACCCGAGCCCCTAACTCAAACCTACGGCCGCAAATTTAATCATTCTGGCCGCAATTTGCGGCCAGAGTAGGAGGGAATCGGTCCATTTTTGTTCCAGGGCTCATTTTGCACTAAATTAGACCCCTCCTATATGCAGTTTTGGCTAATTGTCATCTGGGGAAAATCTGGGAGCATTTTGGTGTGTTTTAGGCGATGTTTTCCGTATTTTTAAATGCACTTTCTTGATATTTGGATTTGTATTTGGTTATCGGGTGTTCGTACATCGACAACAGGAGTTGTTTGTTGGATTTGCATGTTTGGGCCATAGGTTCCAACCTATGAGCACAATGTGCGCTGTATCGGTTTTCTGCCTTGATTTTCATATGCATTGCTATGGTTGATCGTTGTAGGTACCTTCACATGGATTCCGAGAAGATGCAGAAGATGATGGCGACATCGACACCGACACACTGAGTGCAGGTGAGTAGATTTATATCTACGGGGAGAAATCAGGTGGATGGCGTATAGCACCCCCGCAGTTCGTGGTGATGTATACGAATACGTATACACATAGATATTGATTATATGTTGTTGAGATTATTGATGATAAGATGGATATTTGGTATTTTTGGATTGGTTTAATGTAGTTGCAAAACCCTAGAGTAGTGGTCGCACTCAAACACGCACGCACACACATATTTGCATACATTCTTTCTTTCATATGTGCGTATGGGAATATATATTTATGTGTTCACATAGGTATGGGACTATGTGTTCATATACTGGATTTGAGAATAGTATTTGGAATTTGAGATGAGTCGATGAGATTGGGCTTGAGGCCAGGAGATCGGTGATGTGATTTGGTTCGTATTGATATACGACATGATGTTTTAGCGGGTCTTTTGGCGTAGTGATTCTTACACCTGCATGCATACTTAGGCGGTATCAGTATTGTACTAGACGTAGATCAGTACCCCGATCATGATATTTGATAAAGAGGATACCAGATGAATAGTATGATGAATGTGATATTGACCCGTACCCAGATTTGGGATGCCGTACGACGGATTTACGTACGAGCTATATATTGATGATTGATCTGCACTCTTGACTTGGGATGTCTGATTATAGATATGGTATCGGATATGATATTATTGAGGCGGGATCACCGACTAATATATATACAGGTATGTATATATATCGACTCAGATGTTAGGTGGTTTCCTTACCTGTAGTCCAGCTGGTTAGCTTAGCCCTTTAGTTTAGTTTAGTTGTTAGATTAGATTCGATTCTTACCTATTTCAAAAACTAACGAATCGTGGGTATTTTAAAAGACAGCCCAAAGGATCCTACGGAGATTTCAAAAGACGTATCTTTTCATAAAAACACCGTAGCCCCTATTTTCAAAAACCCCATGATTCGTGTTATTTCAAAAGGCACCATTTGTAGGACTTATATTAGATTAATGCAGATTAGTTATAGTTGCGTCTAGTATTCAGCTCCCGCTCATTATTGTGGTTCGCTTCGCATCGCATGCTTATATTATGTTTCATACTCCATTATTGATATCATGCTGTTAGGACACCAGCACCCTTACCGATGATGCGTATGTACCACGTACACTTACTTGCCGGCTCACACACATCTTCATCGGAAATTGCCATGTCACGTACACCTTAGAAAGTATTATTGCTCGACATAGCCTGTTAGCTAATAGTTTAGACATTGTAGTTATTACCTGCTACTTCATGCATACTGTTATTCATCGTTATGCCGCATTCATGGATTCTCATGCATATATTCACTATTTTTCGTGTTATTGAGGTTTTGGATTCGGATTTCCATGAGATTTTCTGGATTTGGAGGAAAACCGCAAAAAAAACATAAATAAACATTTTCTGTCTTTTAAAATAAAAAGTGCGGTTTTCCCATGATGTATGAGTCGTCCACCATGAGTTTGCTGATGGATTTCGAGACCCGATTCGAGGAGGCGGATGAACCGTTTCGGGTACATGGTGGACCCGGTAAGGTACCCCGGGGCAAGAAGCGCGTGATGATGACGATGTGAGCCTGGCAGGGGAGCACTACCTACCGGTGATTTTACCCGACGCGTCGGATATTCGGAGGATACCGTCGTGGTCTTGAGATGGATGGTAGGGGCCGGTCTGGACTGACGGCGCCCTAGATATTGTGATTGAGACATTGAGATTTAGAGATATTGAGGTATAGAGACTGTGATACAGAGATATCGAGATATTGGGATTACGTTTTGTGCCGATGCTAGGCACTGTTTTATGCTGATTTCATTATGATACCTCATTTTAAAAATACAAAGGAAATCTCACTAAATTATGAAAATAGTTCCTTCATTTACATGCATTCTGTTTTCATGCATTCATACCTCATTCATATGATATATTGCTACCTGAGGCACTGATACAGGCACATGAGATTACACTCGGGTTAGATATTTACCCTAGCCTTGTTATAGGCTGCATGTTATATATAATTGAGGATATATTATGATCATTGACCTAGGATTGCGTTATTTATGCGATTTCTATTCGTAGATGTTTTTCTATTCACAAGTTGGCAACTCACCCCCGTTGTGCCCCAGTTTCTTGCAGGTTTTGCCGTACAGGTTTCTTTACGGCTTTGTGAGCATAGTTTCGTTCGGGTGATTTGCTAGTAGGTGGGTTTACTTGTATCGTACCCCCATTATATATCTTGTATATCATTATTCTGTTGTATCTAGAAGTTCCATCAACCAAACATGTATTTATTTTGAGAAAGAGACCAGTGATGTTATTCCTTCGACCTTAGAGTCGCGCGTCTTATTTCTGTGGTTTTCTTGTGGTTTGAGTTTCCTTTGAATTTTGATCCTCGCCGTTGGCGTTGTATATTATATTGCTTGTGTGGTTGTGACCGTCGATTGACGAAAAGCTAGCTCCCGCTTGGGGATACATTTTTATTGATTTCGTATACTATTCATGTTGTATCCCGTTTGGGGGCCAGTATTTACAAAGGAAACTCTGCCGAAATTTTCAGGAAATATTTGATGTTTTAAAAATGCATAATTTGGCTTATGCTATTAAAACTACTTGATTTAAATTGGTTTTCCTTCACTCTACTGTTTTTCTTGGTTTGGATTTCTGGGTTTTCGGCTTATTTAGATTACGAACGCCTCGAGACGTTTCGTAGTTTAAGTGCCGGTCATGTTCCGTACTTTTCGGTTCGTGACACTCTATTTCTATGAATGTTTTGATGGAGTCATGATCAGTCGAAAATACTGCATTTTTAACACGGCAATTTCCCTATCATTTGGACTCATATAGAAGTGTTCGGCATTCATGTAGCACATATTAGCAAAACAGTCCTGAAATACCAGATTGCATGTGTTAGACTTTAAAACCGGCACTTTTAGGGAAATTGTGTGTTTATCATGGCATCGCATCATTCCTGTATTGCGCAACACTTGTTTCGAGATTTGTGCAGGAAATTGCAGGATCAAGGCCAAAAGAAGCTGATAAAAAACACACTAACTCCAAGTTTTGAGATCTGGTAGCAATCCAAAGGGAAAAATACAATTCAACATATCAGATAAAGGCCCATAAATCAGCCCAAAGCAGCACCAGAAATCCCAAGCCCTAAGGCCCATAAAGAGCCGCGGATCCGCGGCAAGAGCCTGCTTGCGCCGCAGATCCGCCGCAGTTCTGCCACGTTAGCTCCCCATTTTCAGTGCATAATTCTTATCTCAGGGCCCACATTCATTTCATATACTTCAAATTCCAGAGAATTCTCGAAGCTATTGCCAGATCAGCAAGGATGATTAATTAAGCTAATCTTGATTAAGCTCCTGACAAACTATTTCTAGAAGCTCCCTCTTAACTAATCACTTCTAGAAGCCTCTCTTGCTAACAAACTTTTGGAAGGAAATTCAAATCTCTTTAACAAACTTGTAGAGGGAAAATTCAAATTTGAAATCCTAGATCTAGGGTTTTGAGGTCTATAAAAGAGAGCCTAGATCTAGGATTGAGGTTGTTCATTAATTCTTCATCTCTCCCTCTTCATCCACAAGTTGAGTGACACGACTTGTGCGAAACCCTAATCCAACACCAAATTCAAGATCCCGAGTACCATTCAAGCAAGAAGCCTTCAACCTTTTAGGAGCGGAGCCGATCTTCAATCGAGCAAGTGATCCAAGCCAATCCGCGACTCACGGAGACGAGCGAAGCCAAATCGACGATCGAGTTCTTCCTCTTGTAGTTCTTGAGTGATTGTAACGGAATTGTTGATATAAATAAAAGGTGAAATTATTTAATCTTGCTTTCTTTTAATTCTTGCATCATGATTCGATCTCAATTTGTGATTGTGGTTCTTGTTGTGATGTTTGAGTAAAACTCCGCTCGTAAAGGAGTCGAGACGATCAATAGAATGATGATGTAACGAATCTTAAAACAATTCTTAAGTCCTACGAGTTTTGTAAACCCTAGCAAATTGAGGAATCGATGACCTAGTTTCGTTGCGATGCTTTCTTGATTGTGATCGCTTGAAATTAGGGATCTACGATCGATTCTTGAATTTACTAGAGGCTAGAATGTGAATGATATCGACGAAGGAATAAGGGATAAATGATGAAACCCTAGTTTCACTAGAAATCCCTAATTCTCGTCGATCATCATCGATCTAGTATCAATTCTTCGAAGGATAAGAATACGTCATCTTTAGATTACACCACATCTATGGATCCGATCGATTCCTACGAGCCTCATTTCGATTCTTGATATTTGGTTTGGGAAAATCAACAAACTCTCAATTCTTGATTTCAATGCTTTCTTAGATCTAGATATTTTCTCTTTCTTGAAATGTAATTTTATAAATCATGAATTGTTTTCTTTTCTTTTCTCTAAATTTTCTACTCATCTAATTCGAAACACGAACGATTACACTTTCCCTGTGGACGATCCGCACTTACTAACGCGCTACATCCGACACCGTTATTGATTGCGGTCAAATAATTTTTGGTTGTGATTTCTCTATACAATTTTCAAATACACACAATCGGGAATCTTATTCAATCAAGTCATTCGGAAGCACCGAGTACCATTCAAATGCCGTCTCCGCTAAACTGCCGACGAACAGGCGAAATAGCAATTTGACGTCACCTCCAGTGTTGCCACAAAGAGCCTTGAACTGAGCGACGTGCTGATGGGGGTTTCCTGTCCCCTTATACACGTGAAATTTAGGGATCATATATCCTGGTGGGTACTAAATTTGATCGTACCAGCTTAGATAGGGTCATCCAGTTCTGACGACTTGGCCAGTAGCTTTACTTGCCTGATGAGCTCGTATCTGTTGAGCTATGTAGTCATTAAGCGCAGCTTTCGAGATCGTCTCCTCCCTGGATGCTGATAAAGCCGGATGAGGGTTTGATGTCTCCCCTCTGTCGTCTTCAATGATTATTGGTGGATCTTTGGCTGGAGGGTCCGGCTGGATCATCATCCCCACCATATCTTAGAACAGGAGCGCCATCTGTTTTATGTTAGCCGCTTGTTCCGCGGCTTCTTTATCTTTCTTTTTTAGAATTCTTCGGGATGACGGTTTCCTGCTCCTGGCGTTGATCCGACGATACTTCCGGGCTTTTTTTCTGCCCAGTAAGTGCGTCCATCTTCGTCAGCATCTCCTGGAGTTTCTGTTGTTGCTCTTGAGCCTTAGTTACGGACTGCGTAAGTGGTTGATGACCCCTAGAAGCATGGCTTTCTTATTTTCGAGAAGCCATGTAGACGGTGTGCACTACCATGCCCCAAGACTTAGGGCATTTGGATTCAATGCCCTTGAGAGTTGTCGCAGACACAGGGATCTTCTCTGGCCTTCTCTTTTTATAGGCGGTCGAAGTTGAGGGCGCTGTCGCAGACGATACTTTCCGTGGTACGACGGCGGGACGATTCTCCTCTTGCCGGACCTTCATTTTCTTCTCTCGGTGGGAGTAATATTTGTCGATTACAGAGTCTTAGACTCTTCACCAGACCCTGTGGATTTTGGAGGACAGCCGCTGAGAGGGCTGTTCCAGGTTTGCCTTTGTAATATTCTCCATAGGTGGAGGAGACCTTTTCAGCACGGTAGTTGAAAAGTTCTTGCGCACCCTCCTGAGCGACTCAAAGCGGTTCCCAGTTGGAACAACAACATCAACTTCCACCATTGGAGCTGGTGGGGTAAGTACAGAAGGGGAACTGCCCCCAGCTCTCCTCACTCAGCGCCAGTGACGACGTCGAGCATGTCGTGTAGCCGGGATCACCTTTATCATCGGAGTATCTTCGTCATTCCCCCTGCTTTGAGAAGAGGCTGTTATTGGCGCCATCCTGTTAAAGACCGACATCCGCAGGGAAGGAATGGTCAACCTGTCGAAGGCCAACTTTCGAGTAGGGGAAGTAGTTTGGACGACTTCACCTGCGGCAGGAGTTGGGGTAACCTTCTCCGATATTGCGAGCCTCTTCGCGGGCCCATTTGAGCTTAGACTCAGCCTGTCGAAGACTGAGGTAGTAGACTTGGATGACCCGTTGAGAGGAGCCGCGGTAGTTGCAAGACGATCGAAGACCGACTTCTTCGGAGCTTCCTGTGATGGCACTGGGGCGTTGAATCTCATTGGTGGGAGCATGGTCCTGAAGAACAACCCAGTAGAGGCCTGTGTCACCTATTCCACGGGCATTGCGAAAATGGAGGCCGCTTGAAGCCTGTAAGTTACAACTCCAGACGGGGCAGAGCGGGAGTTGTTGTTGCAGTTGGTGCAGCTGGAAGCCATTGATCTTCTTTTCTCTGCACGGGAGCAAGATACCAAATCTTAGTACCTAACATCCAGGGGAAACTATATTAAACCGCGATTCGTTCGTGAACACAACACACGAAGCATAGAGTGGAAAGAGGAAAAGGTCCCACCGAGCGTGCCAGAATCTGTTTACCGCCGAAAGACGCGACCGGGACGTTGGGACGTCTAGCCTGAATTTTGGGGGCAGATGCTATTTGTTTTTATCGGTCCACCTCTCCGAAAATGCCAAGTTGATTTATGGCACCGTGTATCGGAGGTTTGGACAAATGCGGCCGTTGTAGCATATTTTGTCAAATTCCCCCTCGTTTGCGAGGGGTTTTTTTTATTGTGGGGACGCACTTCCCTGCAGGCGCAAGATCTTGCACTTAATTATGCAACCGCTTCGCAGTAACCACTTTCTCCTTCTCCAGATGACCACTTCGTGTCGTATGTGTTTGTTTTATTTTTGGTTGCCCGTGGATTGTATATGGAAACTAATTTGTTTTGTCGCCCGTAGGACGAGGATTAGTCCAAATCCGTATTTTCTTAGATTTGGGTTTGTTTGGATTTAAGGATCGTTTATCTCGTTTGAGATTAAGATCAACTTAAATTTTTGTTAAGGATACGTTAGTCTAATTTTAAACTAAGATCTACTTTACAAGGTTTTCAGGATCATTTAGATCCAACGAAAGAGCATTTGGGCTCTATCGTTTTGGTTTAGGGACGTTACGGTCCATTGGGTGTAAGGACATCATAGTCCATGTTTTAGGACATCATAGTCCATAGAGTTTAGTTTAAGGACGTTGCGGTCCATTGGATTTAAGGACGTCATAGTCCATGTTTAAGCACATCATAGTCTATAGAGTTTAGTTTAAGGATGTTGCGGTCCATTGGGTTTAAGGACATCATAGTCCATGTTGTTTTGGCTCATTGGTTTGGGGACGTGCCAAGAGTTATTGGTTATTGTGACCCTCCACCTCTCTGAAGACGTTGAAGGATTACAACGACATATATCATAGGTGTAAAGAGATGTACCCTTGAACCAGATTCCAAATCGAGGAGTTATCAGTTCTGAGTATAGAGACTCGGTTTGTTTGGAGATTTGATCTCAGAATGAACTTAACCAATTTGAGGTTGGAGTTGATTCTTTATAGTGTTAAACAATAATGCACCTTTAGTGCTCACATGCTCCCACGTGATACTCTAAGGCAGTGTTAAATACTGAAATTTGGGATTGCTCACGTGTTGCACGTGATGCTCTTGAAAATTGGCGTTGTTTCTTTGGCGTTATTCCCTTGTTCTTTTCATAAATGCTAAGCCCTATTGAGGGTCACGTGGGATCACGTGAGGCGCCCCTAAGGTGGGAAATATCTTAGGTTTATTCCCTTTTTCTTTTGGAAGTGCTTAGCACTTTTTGGAGGTCATGTGGGATCACATGAGGCGCCAAAAATGGTAATTGTCTTTGGGTTTATACCCTTTTTCTTTTTGGAAGTGCTAAGCACTTTTTGGGGGTCACGTGGGATCACGTGAGGCTCTAAAAATGGTAACTGTCTTTGGGTTTATACTTTTTTTTCTTTTAGAAAGTGATAAGCATTTTTAGGGGGGTCACATTGGGACACGTGACCTGATCTCAGTTGTTCTTTTTTGTTTTATCAAGGGTGCTCACGTGGGAGCACGTGATATACCATCATCATGCAGGGTGCTAATCTTTCTACGTGCATGGAGATCTTAAGTTTTGAGATTTTCAATCCCATTGTTTTGTAAGAATTAAATTCGTATATAGGGTTAAACCCTAATTTTACTAGAGGAATTAAATTCCTATATATTCTTGTAAGAATTAAATTCTTTGAACATAGTTCTTTCCCCTAGGTTTGAATCCACATAACAGATTCTCCCTTATGAGAATTAAATACTCAACTTATTGGGAGATCTGCTTCTGCAGATATCAACCAGAGGAAGAACTAAGTTCTCTTTAGAAAAGTTAAACTCTTGTGGAGGCGAAGAAGAAGAAGTAAGATGCTCTCTGTGTTTCGTTTTTCTTACCTAGGGTTTCTTCTTCTTTTCTTTTTTTGAGGAGATCTTCTTCTCTCTAGAGAATTAAATTCTCTTTTCTTTTAAACTTATCAGGGGGTTTATCTCTCTGTTTCTTCCGTATCTCCGTATATCCTTTTTTCTGTCTCTTGGCTTTTATTTATAGGAGAAATAAAAGAATCAATTTGTTCAAAAAATCTCTCATTGAGAGTTTTTGATTGATTTTATAATCAATCAAAATGATCTTTTACATCAATCGGTGAATTTTATTCACCGTTGGATTTTTAATCCAAGGATTTCTGTTTTACAAAAGATATTTCTCTAGTTTTTTAACAAAATTTAGGAAAATATTTCCCCGTACAGAATTTTCTTCTGTGGATTGGTGATTTTTAATCACCATTGGAATTTTAATCCAACGGTGCTCTGTTTTACAGAGCGTAATCTTTCTTGTTTAGAAAGATCTAAGGAAATATTTTCCAAATAAGGCTTTTGATCCCTTTTATTTAGAATTTAATTCTATCGGCTTAGAATGCATATGAGCCCTCACGTGTAGCACGTAACCTCCCAAAGTTAAGCCCACCAAAGAGCGTCACGTGCTATCACTTGAGTTTTTCTGATCAATTGTTTGTTTTTTAGGAAGGCGCTTATATACTTTGTATATATATGCTCACGTGCATGCACATGAGGCTCAGTTTCATCCTTATTTTTTTAAGCGCAATGCCTATCACGTGTGGGCACGTGATACTCCATTTAGGGACTTTTCCCATTGCTTTTTATTTATTGTTCATTTTTCATAAGGGAACAAATGCCCCCACAGCGTTGTTCTCACATAGCTTGCATGTGAGTGCAACGCTGTTACCTTTACAGCCGTTGGATGGCCTAGGGGAACAGGGAGGTGAACCGCCCTTGTCACGTCTTATAAATGCAAGGGTTTGGCCTTTGGGAAACCACTGTTCTTTCATCTTCCTTCTTTGTTTTCTTTGAGAATTTAATTCTCCTCTTCAGAGCTTAGTTCTCTGCCATTGCAATTCCAGAGTTAAACTCTGTTGGAAAAAGAAACCCTTTTTAGGTAAGGATCTTGCACATCTGAGAAACCCTTTTGAACAAAAAACTTTTAGATTTTAAATCCACCATAAGAGCTTTACTCTCTTCTGACACCCATCTGCTTAGGGATCTAAAGACGTGATCTTTGAATAGTAGACCTTAATGTCATGGGGTTTCTGGGATTTAATTCCATCACATAAAAGGAATTTAATTCCTCACCGAAGAGCTTAGCTATGAAAGAACAAGAGGTCCCTTCAGAAATTTTATTCCCCGGTGCTCTTGAAAATCTTTTCAAGGGATTTTTCTTTTTATACCCATTTGACAGAGTTTGTAATGGGTGTTCCTTTGTGAGGATGTCCCAAGTCGTTTAAACTCCAATGTGCATTTATTGAGAATCTCTTTTTTTATTCTCGCAATGATTATCCTACCTCAAGATTGGCGAGCCGTCATACTGATTTTGTAGGGTCCATTATTTTTGCAATCAATGGTCCCATGGAATAAGCTTCTTATCGTTTTCTTCTACTGTTTATATATATATATATACACACACGCGCACACACACACACACACACGTATAGGTTGCATTAATAGTTTTTCCTCCCTTTATTTCAAGAACAATGGCTTCTCTTCCCTACTTTCCTTTTACTAGCTCAGACGCTGCTTTTCCACAATCGCCGTCCGACGAGGAAGTAATGGCGATGATCAGGGCCCATGACAGGGACTGTACCAGTTTGCTCTTATGGGAAACTTGGTATAGACATATCATCTGGAGCCGCTGCAGCTTTATCTGCGAAGTGCCAGCAGAGCCTCTTCACCCAATTTCACCGATGGAGCGTCCGCAGACTGTTTTTCCGGTGGAGGTGGCTGATTGGACTCCTATAGGCCGTCTTGAGCCGTCGAAAACTGGGATACCTAACCAGCCTTTGCCGGCCATAGACATTTTGGGGCGTCACATTAGTCAGGGTAAAGCGCAACCCTGGGGACAAATTTATAAGATAGGGCTTATCCATCGCCACCCAATTGGCTATCTTCCCTGGGCTCGATAGGTTCTTTCCGCCCATCATGCACGATTGCAGAAGGTTGGGCTCTATCAGGCGGTGTATGCGTCCCTTTTTCATTATCAGTCCCCTCATGTCTGGTGGGTTAAGGCTTTTGTGAACTAGTGGAATCTTCCCACCAACACCTTCTTGCAAGTGTATCGCGAGGTCTCTATTTCATTGGAAGATTTTCACGAGGTTTCGGGACTACCAATAAGGGGAGAGCAATATGAAGAGTTGTTGCCTCTCGATGAGTATGTGTTTGAGACGATGCCAGCTTCGCTTGATGGCTTGACGACTGAAAATGCCATCCGCCATAAGTACCCTAGCTTAATCAAGGTTTTGGTTATTTTTGATAAACTGTTCGCAGCGTCGGAACGGCATGGCGTCACTTTTGAGAGCTTCATTGCCTGCTTTATCCGTGAAGATGCTTTGCCCAAGAGGGCTCCAAAGTGTGTGTGTAGGGTTCCTAGGCACACTAATGAAGTCTTACAAGTGATCAAACATGCTTAATTCAAAAATTTCCTTGTGCCTACAAACCCTAATACGGATCGTTAACTAGAAAACTAGGCGATGCAAGCAAGTAATCGAATTTATAACTAAAGGGAAGGGGCTACAACCTTTGTAGATCCGGTCCTCCACCTCCTAGGCTCCGTGATGACGTCCCTCCGCTGTCCAAATTGAATCCATGACTCTAGCATCGGCTTCATCGGAGAATGGGCGGGCTAGGTCATCGACTACGATGCCGAAGATGATCTACGTCGAGGCATCACAAGATCAAGCTCCCACTTCACCAAGTCATGAAAATTGTGAAGAAAACACCCTATACTACTTGGTAAGAGGTAGAGGATGAAGAAATAGGAGGTGGGTTCACTTTTGAATTGGATTTTTCACTCTTATTCTCAAGTTGCCATTGATGGAGGCAAGCTTCTTTCTTGAAGAAGAAGAAGAAGATGATGATAATATGATAAGTATTATGATAAGTATTATCTAAAAGGAAAATAATATGAATACTTATCATATACAAACCATAGTTATGTGTAGAGAATAAACTAAGGTTAGTTGGAATGGTTAGGGTTAAGCATGAGACAAGAATGGTGGACTTCTTCAAAGCTTCAAGAAGCTTCAACAAGCAAACAAAGAAAGCCACCAATCTTTTCTTTTGCCAAAATGAATGAATAAATAAATAAATAGATAATAAGTGAATAAACAAAACCCTAACCACTCTCACAACCATGGTTTAATCTTTACACAAACCCAAGTGAGCATGTATCATCAAACATGATACAAACAAGTGCACAAAAAATATATCACATATACAATGTGCACATCAAGTGAGAATATCCTTTTAAAGTGAACCAATACTAGTTAATGCAAAGTAATATATCAAATATATAATTATGCATTAAATCATTAAATCAATACTTGATTTAACGATCCGGTCATATCGCATATAACCGACTAATATCCAATGTATCCGCTTATCGAAACAATCCTTGATTCGATAACTAGGTTATATCGCATACAACCATTCGACACATTCATCGCGAGAATGGAATACGGTATCACATACACGCATTATTCTCGGTCCCGCACATATCTCATATGCGCTCCTATTTCGTTTCGCTTGAGCCAGGAAACCTCTGTGTAGGACTCTAAAGACTCGTCAATACGCCGGTAGCAGATGATGATCATATCAAACACCCACAAGCCGCAAGCGGTCTGCTAAACGTAACGGCCACCCGGGTATTGAGCGATCAGAAGATCGACGAGCAAGCCCGCTCACACTCCTGTGAATCCAACCAGTAACACCTACTGTACAGTCCGGTCTGTTCGTCTGATATGTCGCATATCTCTCCTAGGGGTGGTAAACGTCAGACCCCGGTAGCTCGATAAGTCATGCCGACGTGAGGTCCATAACATTCGTGAAACTACTGATAAATCTTACCAGTATATCACTGCAACCCTGGCCAGGGATTTCCTGTTATGGCCAGTCGAGCATAGCGCAACATCAACCCCCAATACCGGGAGAGACGAATCCCCACCTATCGCTCATTGCCTCCATGTGAATCGGGACTGTACCCAAAAACCACCTGTTTGCACAACTCAGTAGAGCCGTGGTAGGGTGGAAATCAAAGCACAGTGGGAGACACACAAGACTCTATGACGATCTCGGGTCAACAGACTAAGCTGTACTAGTGTCACCAGAGAACTGCCATCTGACGTGAGGTATAATACCATCTGGGAGTTCTCGGTGAGTCCGTTCAGTGTACCCAGTCTTCACTGAGCACCCACATACCATCTCTGATGTCAAACACCAATGGATATGGGATCATCCATCGCCCATCACATGGGTCGAGAAGATATACGCTAGTCTACTCTGGAATATCGATGCCCCGTCTCGATATTCCCACGACTAGGAACAAGGAAGGATGTACTCATTGACTACCCAGGCCCCACTAGTATAATCTACATCATAGTCCTGGAAGTCGAGTACACATCCTAAGGGCTTTATCAACATGTAATCAGAGAGACAGAAAGTATACATGTTAAGATAAAGAGCAACCAGATAGCGTACTATCATGTCGAGCAAGAAAGTCCTACCTATATATGTCCCAGCATCCATTACAATATACATCCTATGTACAGTAATGGCCTCTAGGGCATACATATAACTAACAATCTCCCACTTGCACTAGGGCCATCTGTAGCAGTGGTTGCAGTATCTAATACTCAACCATCCCATAAAAGTCTCTCTTTGGGAAAAGGCCTTCGTGAGTGGATCTGCCGTGTTGTCCTCTGAGTCTACTCTCCTAACCTCGATCACCCCGGAGATCAACTATCTCCATGATCAGGCGATGCTTCCTCAGAATATGTCTGGGTCACTGATGGGATCGGGGTTCCTGGGCCAAAGCCACACTTCCATTGTCATACAATGGTAGGAACCTAGTTCATCTTATGAACCAATATACACCCAAACTGCCTCTTTGGTAGTATCTTTAATAGCGTTATTACCAGCCTTTATCGTCTAGTTTGCCACGGTATCTAGCTTGGAACTCTTCCAACATACCGTCCCTCCACTGAGGGTAAAGACAATGCCCGCGACTGACATTCAGTCGTCCTTATCACCCTGGAACCTTTCCAGTGATTCTCCCCAGGATCAACTGATACTATCTCACTATAATTAGTGAGAATCCTAACATCCATTTAGATCTATCTCATAGACCCAAATCTCAGGATTTAGGAGGTATCGCTTTGATCCTATATGGAGAATGTATGTGATAAGAGGAGATCGACCGATCGTAGCATAGGAAATTCCTTTCCTATCAAGAGTATGTCATCCACGTACTCTACGAAGATCATTACCATACTCCATACTACCCTTTTGTACATACAAGGTTCATCTACCATTTTGATGAAGTCAAACTCTTTGACTACCACATCAAAACAGATGTTCCAACTCCGCGATGCCTGCTTTATCCTGTAAAGCAACTTGCACATGTTTCCGCTGCTCCCACTATTTACGAAGCCCTCTGGCTGTGTACTTATAGACTTTCTATTCTAAATCACTATTTAGAAAAGCAGTCATGACACCCAACCACCAGATATCGCAGTCATGGTATGTAGCAATGGTAAGTAGGATCTGGATGGACTTAAGTATAGTCCCTGGAAAAGGTTTCATCATTTTCCACACTTGGTCGATGACGAAAACCTTTAACAAGTCTAGCTTTGAAAGTCTCAACTTTTCCATCTACACCAAGTAATCTTCTCAAGATATACTTGCTCCTGATGGGGATTTAACCCTTCAGATATCGCAACCAAAGTCCATACTTTGTTGGTGTATATGGATTCCATCTCAGATCGCTAAGCATCCAGCCATTCTTACAGAGTCACTACTCTCGATGGCCTGCTCGATACTAGATGGGTCATCATCTCATGATGCATTCCTCGCTCCCACAGTCATCGAGAAACCGAGGTATCTCTCAGGCAGGTGAAGAACCCTACCAGATCGGCGGAGAGGCTGAGGTTCGTCGGGCACTATAGAATCCTTTGGTTCTGTCAAATCATCAACTGCAGTTTTGTATAGCTGGAACCTTTCCAGTTCTACAGAACTGATCCTGCCTCGATCTTGTCCGGATTTTGCTTTAGACATAGGCCGGACAATCCTAAATCTTCACTTACTTAAGAGATAGGTTCTTCCCATACCATATCTCATATGGAGTGGTAGGCACTGATTTGATTCGAACCTAATTCAATAGGTATGCAGCTTCTCAAGCGCATAATTCCCAAAGGAAATAGGAAACTCAGTAGTACTCATCATAGAGCACACCATATCATATAGGGTGCTATCGCTCTGCCCTGATACACCGTTGTGTTGTGGTGTATTCAGAGGAGTAACACTGAGAGAGAATCTCATTCTTCTTTTAGAATAGTCCAGGAATTCTATGCACAAGTATTCTCCTCCCTGATCTCATCATAGGACATAATACTTATACCCAGTTATTGGTTCTCTACTTCTGACTTATATTCTGTGAATACCTCAAAAGCTTCGGACTTATGTTTCAACAGAAACATATGACTGAATCTTGAGAGATTATCAGAGAATATAATGAAGTATAAAGAACCAGTCCTGGCATGTGTAGACAGGAGACCTTACATACATCATCATGTATCAGTCCCAAGAGTTCATTAACTCTTTCTCTGTTTCTAATAAACAGGGCTATGGTCATCTAATCTTTGTGACATGACTGGCAAGTTTCACAAGATGTAAATTCAAACTGATTTAAATATGTATCTAAAATGTAACTTCAGCCAGTCGGGTCGCATTGATGTGACCTAGTCTACAATGCCTCAAGAAGGATTCGTTCATTTCTGAACTCTTCCTCTTGTGTGTGTTCTGTATACTAGGAACCGTAGTTTGATTTAGAACGTCAATGCTTTTAGATAACGTGCCTGAACCGATCAACATTTGATATAGGAAATGTTCAAAACATTATCCAACAATACAAAATTTTATCATTTCTTTAATAAAGAGACTGATATGATTTTGTATATCAGGTTCGGTATCTAATAGCATTTGTTCAGAATCAATGTATTGGTAATACAGGGTGACAGTGACCAACAGACTTGGCTGCAACACTTGCCCCGGTTTCTGTCTCATGAAACTTATCACCCGTTCTCAGTTTTTCTACCTTTTTGTAGCCCTATGTAACAGATTACATATCTGGGATCCTGATCCAGTATCAAATACCCAGGATGCAGAGGATACTGAGAAACAGTTCTGTGTAACGAACACACCCGAAGGAGATGCATCATATGCACTTTCTTCGTTTGGGTGGCATAGGAATTCTGGTATTCCCCTATTTCCTGCTCTGTCTTATAACAATTATATGTTGGAGCGGGACCAACGTTCCCCAGCTCAGTATAACAAGCGGGTTCGGTCAATTCATCCATATTATTATCTTGATTAAGGCATGATATGGTCGCTACCAGGAGAGAGAGAGAAGAAAACACTCTGCGTGCGCTCTTGCAAGATCAGACTGGTTATATATTTTATCTAATCAGGATGGCTCCCACTGTTTTTATCAAATCTTTCTTCAAACCTTAAAAGGAAAGACTATCCGGGATTAATTACACTCTACAAGCTCGCTAATCTTTCAGCCAGGCCAGTGTCGGTACTTTGAGAGAGGTTCCCCGTGCTTTCGCACGGACCTAATTAATGTAAACCTCGTTTTCCCAGAGGCGTAACCCCGTTGACACCTTTCTAGACACCTACTTGATCGGCTAATTGCAAAGTGCAAAACTCTCCCAGGAGTAACAATTACTCGCAGTGGGTATCGGGATCCAACTATCATATAGAAGGTATGCAATCTCATTGCAAATTTCAACACTTGAAACTCCCGATAATGGTTTTTACCCCTAGCACCTATGACCTTAACTATGGTCAACAAATCATAAGTACTAGTCAAGTTCTACCCGTCATTTCGTGATTAATTAGACCCACCCACATGACCCTTAACTAAGGTCAACAAAGTCAAGCGACTGTCCTAACTAATCGCATCATATGCGGTGTAGGAAGACATCACTTAGCTACCGTACACTGTGCCTTGACTATGGTCAACAAACACAGCATGAATACTAAGTACTCTACTTCCTAAAATGACGGAGGGTTGCGAATGGTTTTTATGAAAACCTTTAACGCTTTGAACATGATCTCGTTGCGGAATCAAATGGTTTTTAAATGGAATGTTTTTTAGGCTTTTCTAGTTTTGCTAAAGGGGTCACTTCCGATGAAGGGATCGTCGGCCCTTTCCTCGTCGAATGAGGTGCGGGATATATCATATATATCATTGTGCAAAGCAGAAACTATAGAAGCAATCAAAAGACAAACCGAGGGTTGTAGCATCTGCCAGTTATTGCTAAAGGAGTCACTCCCGGTGAAGGGATCTCGGTCCTTTCCCTATCGAATAAGGTGCAGGATGTTCTACGAGGAACACCGCGATGCAAAGCAAGAACTGTAGCTACCTGTTTTATTTTGAAATTCGATTCCACAACATCAGTTAGGTTTATTCTTTCATTAATCTTATTAATGAATATCTCATCATTTAAGTCCACCTAATCATCACAGATAAATATAACGTACGCTTATGCCATCCGCATTCGCCTCGATGTCCCGTCTGCACCGTTAGGTTAGGTAACTAACGCCAGAACGAGGCAGGGCTAGCGCGGGTGTAAAACATAAGCAACGTCTATATAATATATCATATATACTATATAGTATATCTATCACAGAACATCACATGATCACATCACAGATAACGCAGCAGAAAATATCATATGGAATATTGGATATACTAGGACGTCCGTGTTTTCAATACGAGCCAGTTTAAAACACGGATTCCACGGTCGCGATGAATAGCCAATCCCACACCCCTAGACCCCTACGAGAGCGGCAAGCAACCCTACCAATTCTAGGGTTAGGAGACCCGAACTCGACTCCTCGAGATGGTCTCCCTCTGGACCCCAGAACCCGGTTACTTGTGCTCCCTTCCTTGGGTCTATCCTAATGCGGAAAAGTAAATAATATACAAAAGGTGACATCTTCCGCAACCTGGAAGTACCCCAATAAAAGAATATTACATACAAGTTTTTACATGAATGAAAATGAAAAAACACTCATCTCACATAAAATCCCCCGGCTATTCAAACACGACGATCCAATATAACATATCCAGCAACACATAACATCACATGTCATCAATGTAAGTAAACATGCGTGTCCCAATTGTCGTTGACATATAGCAACGAAACCGGCGATATCACATATTACACTTACGGTCACAGAAAAGAAAGTGTAAAACTACAACAGTTGGAATCCGCAACCTCTTTAGACATCGCATGCTTAATCAAATGAATTCCTTAGACATCACATGCCTAACAATTATAAACCCCGCATTTCAGTCTCATTTATCGAAAACTCTTTTCAATATCGAGTCGGGCAATTCAACAAGATTCCCGGCTTCCAAAACGAATGCTCGTCGCAAACTTTAGTAGGCGGCTGCACCCCTGATACCGTCGACGAAGTGCACCAAGGCGGAACACCGCTACCGCGAGCACCCGGACGGATGCTTTCGGCGACGGGGTTCTCCTACAGTCACTTAGTCGGGGCTATGGGGTGAGGCTGTCTATTAAGTTTATCCGGCGAGTATCCGCGTACGCTACGTGATTGCGACGGACTTCTGATCACATCAAAATTCCGTGGCAACCGATCAAGTGAGACTAAAGTGCTGTGTTTATAACATTCATTCAGTCATCTCATAACTAGTTGTGAATTCCAATTATTGTATCACATTCCAGATAAATAGAAAATGTTAAACTTTCCGATCGAACAATCGAACACCCAAGTTTTCCCGATACAGCTCAACACATGAAATAAGTCTAACAACATTCAGTTCGTGCCTCAGTACCAACGGTCCAGCCGTAGAAGGGTCAAGCCAACGCCTCACATGTGGCACGCCGTACTGCCCCAAACCCTAAGGTTCAAAGGGCAGTTCAAGACGGTCACATAATCGAGTTAAGGTTTGTTGTTTTCTAGAGGGGCCATCGCATTACTTGCACTACTTAGAACGTCATTAAACTACGGAAAAGTCCAACAATTGGAAATTTCCCGGCAGAGGAAAAAGTGGGTATTTATATCCGGTCGAACTTTTTAACATATTCAAAAATATCCGGAAAAACACACAGACAAAATTAGACAATCCGATCGAAACACCGAATCCCCAATACAACCCAGAAAACTCAACTCTTGAGTTCAGTTTAAAAATTCCCAGGAAAACCAGCACCAGCAATTAGGAGTTACTGTGTAAAATTCAACGCACAAAGATACTAAACGGCCGCGGAACCGCCGCATTAGCCATGCTAATGCCGCGGTTCCGCCGTGCATTGGTGGATTCAGGAGTACGAGCTTCTCAGTAATTCTTAAAATCTCCTGCTGGTTTTTCTGCATATTTTTAATCTGGAAAAAACCCATTTTTTGAAAAATGTACAGAGAGCAAGTTTGGAGTTAGGGTTTCGGTTCGATCGGACTTCTAACTCCGTCTGTGCATCGCCTAAGGCTCTAGCTAGGCTCTGATACCACTGTAGGGTTCCTAGGCACACTAATGAAGTCTCACAAGTGATCAAACATGCTTAATTCAAAAATTTCCTTGTGCCTACAACCCTAATACGGATCGTTAACTAGAAAACTAGGCGATGCAAGCAAGTAATCGAATTTATAACTAAAGGGAAGGGGCTACAACCTTTGTAGATCCGGTCCACCAACTCCTAGGCTCCGTGATGACGTCCCTCCGCTGTCCAAATTGAATCCATGACTCTAGCATCGGCTTCATCGGAGAATGGGCGGGCTAGATCATCGACTACGATGCCGAAGATGATCTACGTCAAGGCATCACAAGATCAAGCTCCCACTTCACCAAGTCATGAAACTTGTGAAGAAAACACCCTATACTACTTGGCAAGAGGTAGAGGATGAAGAAATAGGAAGTGGTTTCACTTTTGAATTGGATTTTTCACTCTTATTCTCAAGTTGCCATTGATGGAGGCAAGCTTCTTTCTTGAAGAAGAAGAAAAGGAAGAAGATGATAATATGATAAGTATTATGATAAGTATTATCTAAAAGGAAAATAATATGAATACTTATCATATACAAACCATGGTTATGTGTAGAGAATAAACTAAGGTTAGTTGGAATGGTTAGGGTTAAGCATGAGACAAGAATGGTGGACTTGTTCAAAGCTTCAAGAAGCTTCAACAAGCAAACAAAGAAAGCCACCATTCTTTTCTTTTGCCAAAATGAATGAATAAATAAATAAATAGATAATAAGTGAATAAACAAAACCCTAACCACTCTCACAACCATGGTTTAATCTTTACACAAACCCAAGTGAGCATGTATCATCAAACATAATACAAACAAGTGCACAAAAAATATATCACATATACAATGTGAACATCAAGTGAGAATATCCTTTTAAAGTGAACCAATACTAGTTAATGCAAAGTAATATATCAAATATATAATTATGCATTAAATCATTAAATCAATACTTGATTTAACGATCCGGTCATATCGCATATAACCGACTAATATCCAATGTATCGGCTTATCGAAACAATCCTTGATTCGATAACTAGGTTATATCGCATACAACCATTCGACACATTCATCGCGAGAATGGAATACGGTATCACATACACGCATTATTCTCGGTCCCGCACATATATCATATGCGCTCCTATTTCGTTTCGCTTGAGCCAGGAAACCTCTGTGTAGGACTCTAAAGACTCGTCAATACGCCGGTAGCAGATGATGATCATATCAAACACCCACAAGCCGCAAGCGGTCTGCTAAACGTAATGGCCACCCGGGTATTGAGCGATCAGAAGATCGACGAGCAAGCCCGCTCACACTCCTGTGAATCCAACCAGTAACACTTACTGTACAGTCCGGTCTGTTCGTCTGATATGTCGCATATCTCGCCTAGGGGTGGTAAACGTCAGACCCCAGTAGCTCGATAAGTCATGCCGACGTGAGGTCCATAACATTCGTGAAACTACTGATAACTCTTACGAGTATATCACTGCAACCCTGGCCAGGGATTTCCTGTTATGGCCAGTCGAGCATAATGCAACATCAACCCCCAATACCGGGAGAGACGAATCCCCTCCTATCGCTCATTGCCTCCATGTGAATCGGGACTGTACCCAAAAACCACCTGTTTTCACAACTCAGTAGAGCCGTGGTAGGGTGGAAATCAAAGCACAGTGGGAGACACACAAGACTCTATGACGATCTCGGGTCAACAGACTAAGCTGTACCAGTGTCACCAGAGAACTGCCATCTAACGTGAGGTATAATAACATCTGGGAGTTCTCGGCGAGTCCGTTCAGTGTACCCAGTCTTCACTGAGCACCCGCATACCATCTCTGATGTCAAACACCAATGGATATGGGATCATCCATCGCCCATCACATGGGTCGAGAAGATATACGCTAGTCTACTCTGGAATATCGATGCCCCGTCTCGATATTCCCACGACTAGGAACAATGAAAGATGTACTCATTGACTACCCAGGCCCCGCTAGTATGATCTACATCATAGTCCTGGAAGTCGAGTACACATCCTAAGGGCTTTTTCAACATGTAATCAGAGAGACAGAAAGTATACATGTTAAGATAAAGAGCAACCAGATAGCGTACTATCATGTCGAGCAAGAAAGTCCTACCTATATATGTCCCAGCATCCATTACAATATACATCCTATGTACAGTAATGGCCTCTACGGCATACATATAACTAACAGTGCGAACATCGACGGACCTTTTGGGTTTGGGCTAGACAAACTGCCGGCCAAAGAAGAAGATTTACCGCAGTATTATATCCCTATCTTATCGCCCGTGTCCTTCAATTCGATTGCGGCTCCCGGCATGGACGAAGGGACCTTCTTTGTCGGCTTTATCAGCCTTTGGCTCAGTTGGTTCACCTTTCCGACGCATCGTCCCTTCATGAGAGCTTTGGTCATCTATCCTACTCATCGCGCGGCTGAAGGGACACGACTGGCCGTGGACATCGCGGGGCTATCACACTTATACCATGGGCTGAGCGCCGCGGCCAATACTTCGACCCCGGGTATAGATGTTGTAAGTTTCTCCCTCCACTACTTTACGTCATGGATCGAGATGCATGTATTAGAGGCATTCGCACTGCATCGAAGGCTAGATTTCTATGACGCTTATACCTTCCCGCGTCTCATAAGGTTGGTGGATACTTCTGCTCCTGATCCAACTCAGCTAGGGGCCCTTCGTGTATTGCTTAACCCATATGCTAACGAAGGTGGGATGGTATTCAACGACCGAGTCCTCTCTGCTCCTTCGGGACATGTTCAGCAACTATTCGATTTATCGAAAGAGGGAGCACCATCCTTAAAGCCTAAGGAGATTATGCATCTATACTCGATTAGGCCGGGTTTCTTGGTATTTCGTCAGAGTAACATGGTTCTTTTTATGCGGTATAATCCACACCGCTTTGCCCAGCAGTTGGGCTATAACCAAGGTGTTCATTTTGAGGCTTTCTTAATCGAGCCTACTTCGTCACTGACGGGTATTCGCGACGCTATCCATCATTATATACGGCTGAACACTGGTTCTTGTTTCATGATCCCCGAGGCTGATCATCTTCCAAGGCTTGTAGGGTCTTTTACGGGTTGGTACCGTCATCAAGTTGGTCCCGTAATTGCCGAGGAGAAGCGGATACTCTTCGGATATAGATCTCCCGCCCCGACCCAAGCTACGGGCGTTCCGCCGCGACTCCGGACAATGGTTCGCCCTCCATTGAGGGTTAACGGTGCCTTACTTATCCGTGAGGCGGTGGATGCGGAATCGACTCCTCCCATAGGTTGTATACCAATGCGCACTAAAGCCCAGGCAAAGGCTTCCGATAAGTCGCCGGCAGTAGTTCATCAGTTGCGGCATCATCAATGGCAGTGTCATCACTGGTAGTACCGCCAAAAGAGGATATTGAAGGCGAGGTTAGGTAGCGCCGTATCAAAGCACCAATGGGGAGGAAGCGATCCTCTTCCAGTGTTAGCTCCAGTTCGAAAAGGATGAAGAAAACAGTTGCTGGCTTGCTTAACCTTTTGCTGGAATCTTAGCCTACTGTTCAAGATGAGCCAATATCGATGCAAGATCCGGATGATGGCCTCATTTACCCTGGCTCGTCTGCTGAGGAAGCCGCACAATTCGCTGAAGTTTTAAGGCATTCACCGGATGAGACTGAGAATGTGCACATCCCGAAGAAGCCTTACCCTCCGGTTATCTTTTACGAAGATCCTCCATCGCTACGGAGAGTACATATGGGTCCTTTGCGAAAGGAAAACGAAAGAGCCTTCAAGCAGCCCATTTCGGCATCTTCTGAAGATGAGCAGGCATTGAAGACCGGTGGGCATGAATCCGCATTTGAAGCCCGGCGAGCACATTTCCTCAAGAAGGAACGACGGCTTGAAAAAGCTATAATAGAGGCGTCCTGGCATATCGATATGGACGTTTTCCTTATTTTCCTTTTGGCAAGTAATTTGTATCGCTTTTTTTATGTCTTCTTATCTTTGTGAAAACTTTGCAAGGGCTTCGGCAATGACAGAGGATTTGAGCCCAAGTCGTGTCCTGACTGTGGATTCTATAAATGTCTCCGATGAGACACCGGCAGGTGCGGGGGAGATCGTTATAGCTGCTATTCCTGCTGTGGAGCTTCCGATGATAGCCTCTATTCCTTCGGTGTCAATTCCTTCAACGGAGATAGCCCCATTGGCCATGGATCCTATGGATGTCTCTCATGGCGCACCGAAAGGTATAGAAGAGATTGTTGAAGCGGTTGGTTTTATCTTGGAGCTCCCGGTGATGACCTCCACTTCTTAATCGTCTGTATTTTCCACGGAGGTGACCTTTCCGGTCATAGACACTGTGGATCTTTCCGGTGGCGTCTTGAAGATTGTAGGAAAGACCGCCAAGACAATTGTTCCCTCTTTGGGGCCTGAAGTGGCGGCCGTCGTTTCGCAACTTGAAGCTGCGATGCCAGCACACGTCCCTGGTGATGTGCATGAGGGCGCGGAGGAGGCTGCCAAAGCTGCTATCCTTCTAGTTCAAGGCGAGCGGAGCATCGAAGGTAATCTTTTACATTTCATTTTAATGATCTCCTCATTATCTGAACTTTCTTTCTTTCCAGAATTACGAGGGTTGGCGGCGTCCATCGTGGATCTATCTCCCAGAAAGTCCTTTCAAAGTCTGCTCGAGATGGCCGCCCCACAGGCAATATCTCTGCTATTGTAACGTTTTCAAAATAATAAAATATGATTTTTGGGAATTTTTATAATTTAATATTATTTTAATGAATATTTTAATATTCTGGTATAATTAAATACAAATAAATGGGGAAAAATTATGGAAAATTCTAAAATAGGGTATTTTATGGAATTATGCCATTTTAAAGCTTTTAAGATTAGTTATATGCTAATTTAGTGCTAATCGCGATTAAGAATCGCTAATTGGATTTTTAGCATTTTTATGCAAAAATGTGCACATATCATTTTCTACACTTGTTACACTTGTGTTGCATTTCTATTGCCATGGTTGTTCTTTTGGGTTCACTATTGGAGTGAGAAGGAAAAGAAAGAAAAGGAAAATGTAGTATGATAAGAGAGAGAAAGGGACCAAGTCAACCTTCACCTTTTTGAGCCATACCCCATCATTTCCCTTCTCATTTTCTCTCCCCTCTCCCATTAGAGCTGCTGCTGCTCCTGCTCCCTCTCATTTTCCTCCCCTTCACTTCATAGATCCACAATGAAATCAACCCCAAAACCCCATTCTCACTTCACTAAACTTACTCCCAAGCTCACTAGCTACATATTGAACCTAGCAAGATTGGATTTTGAGGACTTTGAGCAACTCAAGAGTTTTCTTGAGTTGCCAAAGGAGGTAATTTTTGCACCTATTAGAGTAGTATCTCATTTCTTGTGCATCAATTCTAGTTTCATATCGATATTGTGTCGTTTTGAGGAAATTGGAGAATTCAAGTTAGGGTTTAAGGTAAAACTGAAATCAAAGATGGAATTGAGGATTGTGGTGACCTTAGAACCCCTTATGTGATGCTAATTTGAACCCAAACCTGAACTTGAAACCAGAAAACGGAATTACGGAATCGATATCGGGGAAAACTATAAATCTGGAAGTGTTTTGTGTAATCTGCTATCACCCCGAGACCCCAAAAACAAAACTGAGTTGACAGTAAGATGTGCAGGCACCATAGAACCACCACACCAAACCCTAGCCCCCAACTCAACAGTGAGGCCGCCAATTAATTCCTTCTGGCCGCAAATTGCAGCCAGAGCAGGAAGGAACTACCTCGATTTTTGTGCATAGCCCCATTTCCTCTATTCTTGACCCTGGGTATGTCTAGTTTTGACTGATTCCATCTAGGGTGAAATCTGGGTTGATTTGCTTGAGTTGGCGTATGATTTACGACTTGTTTTAGTATGGATTTTGGTATTTGGTGATTCATTCCTGTCGGGTGGCGTTTGGACGTCAACGACAAGTGGATATTGATCGTGTTTACATGCGAGTCGATAGGTTTTTACCTATGCGGGTAGCGTGTGCTATTTTGGTTTCCGATGTGATTTTCATGTGCTTTAGCATTGTGATATACTTGTAGGTACCCTACGAAATGTTGAGGCAAAGAAGATGAAGATGGCGACATCGACACCGATACATGAGAAGCAAGGTGAGTAGATTTATATCTACGGGGAGAAGTCGGGTGGATGGCGTATAGGACCCCCGCAGTCCGTGGTGATGTATACGAATACGTATACACACATATATTTATTATGTGTTGTTTAGGATTATTGATGGTAATAATGGATTATTGGTGATAAGGATGTATTGGTTGAGTATAGTGCGAAACCCTAGAGTAGTGGTTGCACCCACACTCACACATACACACATACTTGCATACATTCTTTCATTTATCTGTGCGCATATGATGGTGTGTATATCTACACATGGGTATGGGACTATGTGTTCATATACGAGTTTTGAGGATGATACGTGGGATTGAGATGAGTCGATGAGATTCGATTGAGGCCGTAAGATTTGGCGACATGACAGAGTTCGTATTGGAGATGTGATATGATGGTAGTGATACCTGTCATGTGATGAGATATTGTGATATCGACTCAGATTTAGGTGGTTTCCATACCCCTCTCTATTGACTTGACTGTGGGTTCGTAGTTCGCATAGTAGGCGTTAGACTAGACCCGAGTCATACCTATTTCAAAACTAACGAATCAGGGATATTTTAAAGATAGGCAAAAGGGTTTATATGGATATTCTCAAAAGGCGCATCTTTTCTTAAAACACCGTAGCCCTTATTTTACCAAAAGCCCTGATTTGTCTTATTTCAAAAGGCAAGGTTGCATGATATAGCTATTGAGGCAGGTTCTTTACTGTTGCGTGATTACTCGATTCCGCATATTCATGCTATTTGCATTGCATCGCTTGTATTGTTGATATATTTCAGTCATGCTGCTAGGACACCAGCACCATTATCGATGATGCGTATGTTCCACGAACACTTGTTTGCCGGCTTACACACTTCATCATCGATAATTGCCATGTCACTACACTGTAGTACTGTTGCATTCAGGATATGACCCTTGCATGACATATTGATATGCTTACCTTTCTGCTATATGTCCCATACATGCTGCTTTCTGATTATACACATTGAAATATGCTGTTTCCATGATATTTCTGGTTTTGGGAACCGTGGGTGTTTCAAAGAGGATATGTAATTGTTTTAAAAACCCGGTTACCCGTGATATGATATTTCAGTGCGTCCACCATGTGTTTTCTCGGTGCTGAGAGCGACATGTGAAACCCGATTCGAGGAGGCGGATGAGGCCGATTGCGGGTACATGGTGGACCCGGTATGGTACCCCGGGGCGAGAACGGTTTCGCTGTGTAGTAGACGGTGAGCCTGGCAGAGGGAATACTATCTACCGGTGATTGGTTGGACCTGGCGGTTATCCGGAGGATACCGACCAGAGTCGATAGATGGATATGGGCATACTGCTGGGGCCGAGGGCCGATTCCGCAGATAGAGCCCGTGGGCTGGTCCGGACTGACGGAGCCCGTTTTATGAGGATTTACGTGCCGATGCTGGGCACAGTTTTCATGATGTTTTCGAGTGTCGATGCTGGACACTCCGGTTCCATGATTTTGACGTGTCGCGAGGGACACAGATGGTATATATCCTTATATTTTCCATGCATATACTTTATGATATTTACATGCATGATGGTTATTGTCATTGGGTGACGAGTGGACGGGATCCACGTACATGCAGATTGGTTTCATTGATTGTACCTCACATTTATGTTATGCTATTACCTGAGGCACTGGCACGAGTACTTGGCACTACACTCATGTATAGAGGTTACATTGCCAGTTTAGCATGTTTCAGACTTATTCATATTGAGGTTTATATGTTTATCTGATCGTTTGACCTAGGATGGGTCATACATTCGATCTCTGCTTGTAGATATTTTCTATTCACGAGTTGGCAACTCACCCCCGTTGTGCCACAGTCCTTGCAGGTTTTTGCCGTACAGATTCCATAGCGGCATTTCTGGCACACTGCTTCCATATGGGTGACTTGCGTTGGTAGGTGGGTTCTTTTGTATCAGAACCGCCATTGCTCCTGTATTATTCATTGTATCTAGTAATTCCATCAACCAAAACTTGTATATTATTTCAGACTTAGAAAACAGTGTTGTATTATTTCGACCTTAGAGTCACGCTTGTAGTATTACGGTTTTCTGGCTGTTTGAGTTTCTTTTTTTGGATTTTGATCCTCGCCCTCTGGCGTTGTATATTATTATTGCTTGCGTGGTTGTGACCGTCGATTGACGAAGAGCTAGCTCCCACTTGGGGATGCCTTTTATCATTTCATTCATATTATTCTTGTTGTACCCCGATTGGGGCCAGTTTTTACAAAGGAAACTCTGCCGAAATTTTCAGGAAAGGTTACACATTTTAAAAATGCATATTCGGATTAGTTATTTAAAAACTTGATTTTGAAACGTGATTTCCTTACTTCTTAAAACCAGTTTTCCTTATTTACTCTTTAAAGGGTTTTAGATTTCTGGGATTTTGGCTTACATGGATCAGATGGGGTCCTATAGACTTCATATGGTTCAAGGGCCAGTCACGTGCTCTTTCAGGTCGTGACAAAGTTGGTATCAGAGCGCTAGGTTGACCTTGGTTCGAGTCTGAGTTTGACTATGTGGAGCCTAGGGCGTTATTTATATACGGAACTTAGGCTTGACCTTACGGAACTTAGACTTAGTCGAGGGGGTATTAGACCCGAACTTTCGTCGTGTAGGATGACCCTTGGTTGATGGAATAGGTGACTAAAGTAGAGTGACGTACCGTGGGTATGTTCCGCGGCATACTTACGACACGCCACTCCGCTTAAGAAACCTTAGGTTGTACATTTCCTTGCACCGTATTGTATTCCTTCCTATGATCTACCTTCATCGATACTGGTTGTGATCTTGCTGCCGCGATTGCACGGGCAGAGTGAGCTACGGCTCGAGTTGCGTCAGCATGAGCTCGTCTTGGACGAGGGCTGACCGGGGAGTGATTCCAGAGACATACGGTTGCACTGAGGCTTCGTATTTTGTGTTTCCGCACTGTGAGCGTTTGACAGATCGCTGTTGCGAGATTTGTCGGATGTACCGGTCGGTACCAGAGTATTGAGCCACTGATAGAGGCCAGCCAGGATGTGATGACTGTTGATATATCGCTTATTCATGATGGTTGAGGCGCTGCTTAGCGTACCGACGAATGAGCCAGTTGTTGCTGCGAGTGATGAGATATTTCCCAGATGATTGGAGCTACTGCAGCATGAGCATATTCTTAGAGATATGATAGTGAGTCGCTAGTCACCGAGGATTAATGACTAGGACCTATGGTTCGTTTGCTTACCCCGATGCAAGGTCATCAGGTAGATTGATTCCAGCTAAAGACGACTTCACGCAGGTTCGTTGAGAGTCGATTGAGACGATCGAATGTCAGGAACCCATTTTCCAAGTTTAAAGTATTCGGAAAGACATGCAAGCGATTCTATGGACCCTCTAGAAGAATGAAACCCTAACTCGACATAATGACCGTGTGAAAGCCTTTGAACCTTAGGGTTTGCGGCAGTTCCTCGGCGCCATTAGTGAGGCTTGGGTTTGCCCTTCTACGGCTGGACCACCGATGCTGTGGTATGTACTCGATACTATTAAACTGTACCCGAGATGTTGAGCTCTTAGGGGATTATGAGGTTCTGACGAGTCGATCGAACAATTCGACATCATTCGGATATCATGTGATGGGACACTACTTGGGAGACTCTAGATACGAGCATAGCCGTCGGAGCGCAGTCCGTGTAGCCACGATGAGATGAGTCCGAATCAGTCGATATTGGAGCAAGGTGGAGTAAAGAGTTCGCACGAGATTTCGACGAGATGACGTTCCACTCCGCTGACATCAGAGATGCGATATGCACGCTGAGGACGTGTTCGGCTAGATATCTTCTACTGAGTGATGAAGATACCGAGTTCGTGATTTCAGGTCCGTGTGAGGGACTTCGGATGGACCGTAGCCGAGGACATTGCAGTGCGCAGATAGAGACGCGGCGTCGAATGGTCGATGATACAGACAAGCGGAACAAGAAGTTCGTGCGAGATGCAGATGAGCTGTCACTACACCCCGTTAAGATTAAAGGTCGGACATGCATACAGAGGCGCAGAGATGCGACCAGCTTCCGAGAAGATGTTGTACTAAGGACGCAGATGTCCAGAGAGCGAGAAAAGATTACGCCAGAGTACCAGCCTCCTTACAGTTTGGCTTAGGCAAGATCAGGAGAGACCTTGAGTAGGATTCTTTCCAGTACACTGCTGCAATAAGAGTTGCACCCAGGATCGGATGTGTGATGGGTATTCAGAGGACCAGAGGTCGGCGCCAGAGATGTGCTGCTTTACGAGCGGTCGTGAGGATTGACCGAGAGATGACCAGGGAAGTGCCAGAACGGAATCGTTCCTGTCAGCACACCTGACCGGGCCGATGAGCCGATGGATTGCGAGATTGGTAATCTACAGGAAAGATCAGGAACCAGAGGCAGAGGACGCCAGCCGCGAGCAAGAGGCAAGTAGATATCTTGCGCCACTAGCATCGGATGTTCCGGTACCTTCTCGACCCTGAAGAAGGATATACCGACGACGGTATTTATGATTTGTGATTTTGTGATTTGATTATCACGTATCCGTCATCTTAGATTTCGGTATTTTGGGCGATCTATTCGCATGATTTAGTCTTGATGACTGAGTTCTATGATATTTGATTTTGTGCACCATGGTTGCACTTACTGGGTATTTATACCTTTCACATAGTTATTACTCTTGAGGTGTTGATTGTGATTTCATGTCTATTTTATGCCGGTGATTTGATTTACGCTTCCAGCATAGTTTCATGTACTTTTAGTGTTTTGATTTGTGCACGCTGATGCACGCGGTTGTGAGTTTTTCCATCGCGGTACACCTGATTTGATTAAGCCGCGTTGTATATCGTTTCGTGCCTTGGCTGCACCTGCTTATGACTTTATGGATTTCATACGGTTGATTTGATGTTGTGCATATGTTACGCACACGATTTGATTTTTGCACTCGGTATAGCTTATATGTGCTTGTAGTGCATTGATATGTGTTTTGTGCACGCAGTTGCACACGTTTATGATTTTCCTTTATACCTGGGTACACTTGGTGTTGCCGCTTACGTATTTGAGTTATTGCTTGGTATTTGTGCATGGGATGCACCAATTCTATACTTCGTCCGTTGTCGCACCAGTTTTATGTTTCTTGCGTTTATCGCATCAGATTTATATTTCGTACCTTTGTTGCACCGGATTTATATTTTGTGCATTACGGTTGCACCTGACTTCGATTTGATGCCTTTCGGTATGTCGATTTTGATTGTGATATTGATGTGGATTCTTGCACTCCGTGCTTTTGACTGGACTTACGCATGTTTGGCGTGCTATTGGATTTTGTGATTCCGTGCATGTTGAGTGCGCAGGGTTAGATTTTCATTCGTGCACGATGGATGCATCGATTTGGATTTTCGCGCATGTTGGGCGCATGTTTTTAGATACGATTTTGGGGCACACCAGATGCACTAAATCGAGATTCTTCGTGCATGTCAGATGCACATGTTTTGGCTGTCAGGCACACACGTTGCCTATGACAGATGTTTCGTGCACACCCGTTGCACCTAGATGTTGTTTTGTGCACCTGTATGGCACATATATGGATTTTGATTTCCGTGCGCACCAGACGCACAGGGTGGTGTTATGTGCTTTTTTGGGATTTATTCCTTTTGGAGCAGTACATTTTTATGATATTGGATATCTGTTTTCATACCGAGCAGGACTAGTCAGAGGACAGTATCTGGATATATTTTGCATGCATTGATAGTTCGAAGGGATTTCCAAAGAGTGAGTTATAGTCTCGGTATATATCTACCTACGTGTCCGATATGACACGGAACGTTTTAAAAACAGGAAACCCTTCTAAATTGTTTTCAAAACGGCGGAACGTACCTATTAAACAAAGGATATATATATATATACGTATATAGTTATTTTCTTGTGAAAAACATCCGCCACTGTCAGTGTTACGCCCATCGCACAGCGACTTAAAAAGATTTGGCATGCATTTACATCAGCTATTCACATGTATAGAATGGAGGTCTACATGTATAGTTCTGATTTATATCATATTGATTTTGTATTGGATTTGACATTGTGTCTTTACCATGACTCCGATGATTGTGGGATGCTTGATAGAGTGTTGCTTTTGAGTTATCTGCTCAGTACTCATGCGCATGCATTGCGCTATGATGTTTTATGTATTGCTGATTTCGGAGCCCCGATGACTTGGAATTTGTATTGAAATATTTTAGTATTTGGGAGTTTAAATTTAAATTCGGGGACCGAATTTCTTTAAGGGGGGTAGATTGTAACGTTTTCAAATTAATAAAATATGATTTTTGGGAATTTTTATAATTTAATATTATTTTAATGAATATTTTAATATTCTGGTATAATTAAATACAAATAAATGGGGAAAATTATGGAAAATTCTAAAATAGGGTATTTTATGGAATTATTCCATTTTAAAGCTTTTAAGATTAGTTATATGCTAATTTAGTGCTAATCGCGATTAAGAATCGCTAATTGGATTTTTAGCATTTTTTGTGCAAAAATGTGCACATATCATTTTCTACACTTGTTACACTTGTGTTGCATTTCTATTGCCATGGTTGTTCTTTTGGGTTCACTATTGGAGTGAGAAGGAAAAGAAAGAAAAGGAAAATGTAGTATGATAAGAGGGAGAAAGGGACCAAGTCAACCTTCACCTTTTTGAGCCATACCCCATCATTTCCCTTCTCATTTTCTCCCCCCTCTCCCATTAGAGCTGCTGCTGCTCCTGCTCCCTCTCATTTTCCTCCCCTTCACTTCATAGATCCACAATGAAATCAACCCCAAAACCCCATTCTCACTTCACTAAACTTACTCCCAAGCTCACTAGCTACATATTGAACCAAGCAAGATTGGATTTTGAGGACTTTGAGCAACTCAAGAGTTTTCTTGAGTTGCCAAAGGAGGTAATTTTTGCACCTATTAGAGTAGTATCTCATTTCTTGTGCATCAATTCTAGTTTCATATCGATATTGTGTCGTTTTGAGGAAATTGGAGAATTCAAGTTAGGGTTTAGGGTAAAACTGAAATCAAAGATGGAATTTAGGATTGTGGTGACCTTAGAACCCCTTATGTGATGCTAATTTGAACCCAAACCTGAACTTGAAACCAGAATACGGAATTACGGAATCGATATCAGGGAAAACTGTAAATCTGGAAGTGTTTTGTGTAATCTGCTATCACCCCGAGACCCCAAAAACAAAACTGAGTTGACAGTAAGATGTGCAGGCACCATAGAACCACCACACCAAACCCTAGCCCCCAACTCAACAGTGAGGCCGCCAATTAATTCCTTCTGGCCGCAAATTGCGACCAGAGCAGGAGGGTACTACCTCGATTTTTGTGCATAGCCCCATTTCGTCTATTCTTGACCCTGGGTATGTCTAGTTTTGACTGATTCCATCTAGGGTGAAATCTGGGTTGATTTGCTTGAGTTGGCGTATGATTTACGACTTGTTTTAGTATGGATTTTGGTATTTGGTGATTCATTCCTGTCGGGTGGCGTTTGGACGTCAACGACAAGTGGATATTGATTGTGTTTACATGCGAGTCGATAGGTTTTTACCTATGCGGGTAGCGTGTGCTATTTTGGTTTCCGATGTGATTTTCATGTGCTTTAGCATTATGATATACTTGTAGGTACCCTACGAAATGTTGAGGCAAAGAAGATGAAGATGGCGACATCGACACCGATACATGAGAAGCAAGGTGAGTAGATTTATATCTACGGGGAGAAGTCGGGTGGATGGCGTATAGCACCCCCGCAGTCCGTGGTGATGTATACGAATACGTATACACACATATATTTATTACGTGTTGTTTAGGATTATTGATGGTAATAATGGATTATTGGTGATAAGGATGTATTGGTTGAGTATAGTGCGAAACCCTAGAGTAGTGGTTGCACCCACACTCACACATACTTGCATACATTCTTTCATTTATCTGTGCGCATATGATGGTGTGTATATCTACACATGGGTATGGGATTATGTGTTCATATACGAGTTTTGAGGATGATACGTGGGATTGAGATGAGTCGATGAGATTCGATTGAGGCCGTGAGATTTGGCGACATGACAGAGTTCGTATTGGAGATGTGATATGATGGTAGTGATACCTGTCATGTGATGAGATATTGTGATATCGACTCAGATTTAGGTGGTTTCCATACCCCTCTCTATTGACTTGACTGTGGGTTCGTAGTTCGCATAGTAGGCGTTAGACTAGACCCGAGTCATACCTATTTCGAAACTAACGAATCAGGGATATTTTAAAGATAGGCAAAAGGGTTTATACGGATATTCTCAAAAGGCGCATCTTTTCTTAAAACACCGTAGCCCTTATTTTACCAAAAGCCCTGATTCGTCTTATTTCAAAAGGCAAGGTTGCATGATATAGCTATTGAGGCAGGTTCTTTACTGTTGCGTGATTACTCGATTCCACATATTCATGCTATTTGCATTGCATCGCTTGTATTGTTGATATATTTCAGTCATGCTGCTAGGACACCAGCACCATTATCGATGATGCGTATGTTCCACGAACACTTGTTTGCCGGCTCACACACTTCATCATCGATAATTGCCATGTCACTACACTGTAGTACTATTGCATTCAGGATATGACCCTTGCATGACATATTGATATGCTTACCTTTCTGCTATATGTCGCATACATGCTGCTTTCTGATTATACGCATTGAAATATGCTGTTTCCATGATATTTCTGGTTTTGGGAACCGTGGGTGTTTCAAAGAGGATATGTAATTGTTTTAAAAACCCGGTTACCCGTGATATGATATTTCAGTGCGTCCACCATGTGTTTTCTCGGTGCTGAGAGCGACATGTGAAACCCGATTCGAGGAGGCGGATGAGGCCGATTGCGGGTACATGGTGGACCCGGTATGGTAACCCGGGGCGAGAACGGTTTCGCTGTGTAGTAGACGGTGAGCCTGGCAGAGGGACTACTATCTACCGGTGATTGGTTGGACCTGGCGGTTATCCGGAGGATACCGACCAGAGTCGATAGATGGATATGGGCATACTGCTGGGGCCGAGGGCCGATTCCGCAGATAGAGCCCGTGGGCTGGTCCGGACTGACGGAGCCCGTTTTATGAGGATTTACGTGCCGATGCTGGGCACAGTTTTCATGATGTTTTCGAGTGTCGATGCTGGACACTCCGGTTCCATGATTTTGACGTGTCGTGAGGGACACAGATGGTATATATCCTTATATTTTCCATGCATATGCTTTATGATATTTACATGCATGATGGTTATTGTCATTGGGTGACGAGTGGACGGGATCCACGTACATGCAGATTGGTTTCATTGATTGTACCTCACATTTATGTTATGCTATTACCTGAGGCACTGGCACGAGTACTTGGCACTACACTCATGTATAGAGGTTACATTGCCAGTTTAGTATGTTTCAGACTTATTCATATTGAGGTTTATATGTTTATCTGATCGTTTGACCTAGGATGGGTCATACATTCGATCTCTGCTTGTAGATATTTTCTATTCACGAGTTGGCAACTCACCCCCGTTGTGCCACAGTCCTTGCAGGTTTTTGCCGTACAGATTCCATAGCGGCATTTCTGGCACACTGCTTCCATATGGGTGACTTGCGTTGGTAGGTGGGTTCTTTTGTATCAGAACCGCCATTGCTCCTGTATTATTCATTGTATCTAGTAATTCCATCAACCAAAACTTGTATATTGTTTCAGACTTAGAAAACAGTGTTGTATTATTTCGACCTTAGAGTCACGCTTGTAGTATTACGGTTTTCTGGCTGTTTGAGTTTCTTTTTTTGGATTTTGATCCTCGCCCTTTGGCGTTGTATATTATTATTGCTTGCGTGGTTGTGACCGTCGATTGACGAAGAGCTAGCTCCCGCTTGGGGATGCCATTTATCATTTCATTCATATTATTCTTGTTGTACCCCGATTGGGGCCAGTTTTTACATAGGAAACTCTGCCGAAATTTTCAGGAAAGGTTACACATTTTTAAAATGCATATTCGGCTTAGTTATTTAAAAACTTGATTTTGAAACGTGATTTCCTTACTTCTTAAAACCAGTTTTCCTTATTTACTCTTTAAAGGGTTTTAGATTTCTGGGCTTTTGGCTTACTTGGATCAGATGGGGTCCTATAGACTTCATATGGTTCAAGGGCCAGTCACGTGCTCTTTCGGGTCGTGACAGCTATGCATAGTTCTTTCTTCCGAGCAAGGTTGGTATTATCTGACCCCTTCATTTTATTATCATTGATTTGTATAACGATGCTAATATGCCTTCTGCAGTTCTGGAAGCTGATGACAAAATTGAGATCCTCGATGGGCCTGGGGATCTTTCTAATCCTCCTTCCATGACTGTGGGTAAGTAAGGTTTTGACATTGTTTTATCTATTCTTTGTTTGCAGATCTCACTGATTGTTCACGAATCTTGACAGCTTTGTCTGCCCTGACCTCATTAGAATCTTGAATCGCCATGCCACCGGGCCCTTATGCTCGACGTGCGTCTCAAAGGATGGCGAGACAAAGCATTCATTCCTTGTAGGCTCTTATTGAAAATCTTCACGCTGGTAGTTCTGTTACGGCCGAAGAATTTGCTACCGAAGCCAAGATTTCTTTGCCTTTTCTCGCCACCTATCACGACGAAACATTGGTCCATGTCTGGGTCGAGTATTGCCACCGAGTTGAGGCTTGCCTACATGGCCTTGAGTGCATACACCTTTCCTCTGAGCACTCAACTGCAAAGGAGAGCCTACGTGGGTAGATCGAATGGTGCACCGCCAATCTACAATCGTGTGAGAAAAGGCTCAATCGGAAATTTTCGGAGAGCGAACTAATCTCGAATGCCTTGGGGGAACATCAAGCTCAGCTCACTACCAAAACTACTCGTGCGTACAAAATTTGGCGAGTGCTTCAAGAAGCTATTACCGAGGTGGTCGCTCTTGATAAAGCCGCCGTCTTTACCCGCGAGATGATTGAGGCTCATAAAGTTGCTGAAAAGGAGCTTGAAGGTCGGTTTGCTTCGTATCAGACCCAACAGTCTCAGGCGGAGACCCGTCTTGTGACAATAACAAAGCTTGAAGCCGAGGCCCAGCAGAAGAGCGATGAATTGATGAGCTTATTGCACCACCCGCCGACTTAAAGATTTTTTTTTGTTTGTTGTATATTTTTTTGTATTCATTTATGAAGAGGAATATCTTGTATTCATTTTGATTCTTTTTGTGAGATGTACTTTATATTCATTTTGATTCATGAATAAAGAACCATATTTTATCTCATATTAGCGCTTCCTTTTCTTTGTCGTGTCATTGGCATGTTACTTTAGTAACTGTGGCCCATACATAGTAGACAACGGTCCATCTTGACTTCTTTGTCGGGTAGCGATGGCTTAGGAAGCAGGTTCAGGTCTTCTGTCCAAGACTTTTCAATTTTATGAGCCATGAGGGTCTCATAAAAACTTTTCTCCCGACGAGTCGAGAGGATCTCGTAGGTGTAATTTCTCATTAGTGGTCGTGAGGACTCCTTAGTGCGTTTTCTCTTGAGAGTCGTAAGGATCTCTCAAGAGAACTTTCTCCTTGCAAGTCGAGAGGACCTACAAGTGTTGTTCACCAGATAGGGGAATTTCACACCATTGGTGGAATTGGGCGAGTGAACGCTTATTTATGCCCATGGATTGTATACAAGGTTCAATATTGACCGTCAGTAGGGTAGTTTGGGATATATGATGGCTTAAGAACAGGTTGAGGTCCCTGTATCTTAAGACTTTTGAATCCTACGAGCCGTGAGGGTCTCATAGGGAGGACATTCTCCTTACAAGTCATGAGGATCTCGTAAGTGTAATTTCTCCTTATGGATCGTGAGGATTCCTAAGTGTTTTTTTTCCCTTGTTAGTCGTAAGGATCTCATACGGGTATCTTCTCCTTACAAGGTCGAGAGGACCCTGCAAGTGCACAGGAAATTTTTTACGAGTCTGCGTCCTTTTGGGTTTTCACAAACTCGTCGGTAGCTCTGCTGTTTTTACTCACGGAGCCCTTTCGGGTTTTCATCCGTTCCCATTTCGCTTATGGACATACCTATTTTTATTTTTAACGAGTCTGTGCCTTTTTCGGATTTTCACAAACTCGCCGGTAGCCCTGCTGTATTTACTCGCGGAGCCCTTTCGGGTTTTCATCCGTGCCCATTTTGCTTATGGACATACCTATTTTTTTTAACGAGTCTGCGCCCTTTCGGGTTTTCATCCGTGCCCGTTTCGCTTATAGACATATCGTTTCTTTTACTCGCCGCGTTAGCCTAAGGATGTCACGGTTCGTAGTTAGTTTATTCTATATGCATGTGTATTTGTTATATGACGAGATACATGATGATGATATGGAATACACCCAGTTAGGGTGTGATTTGACTGGTTTCGTTCAGCGGCGTGTCAATCCCCTCGTCTGACGGTTCCAAGGATTTTTGGCACCGATTCTGCTCCTAGCTCCTCTACGTTATCTTCTGATGCCGAGTAAGCTTTTTCGTCATTTACTGATGAATGAGAGATCATGTGATAGCGTGCCACATAATCCTCGGGTTCTTTTGATGAGTCATCTTTCTCATCTCCAACCTCAAAGATATGGTTGAGAAACTCTTGGAGTGTGACCGGGGTTCGCGCCTTCTGGTTATATTCTTCCAGTGCGTCAATATGCCTTTGTAGGTCCGTGCGTTTGTCATCAGGCCGAGCGGGCTTCTCGGCCTTTTTCTTTTTCTACGAAGACCTTGAGGGCTGGGCCTAGGTATTTTGCCCATTGCTACCAACTCTCGGCGTCGGGCGCAGTTTCAGCATCCCCTCAATGATCTCCGACTCTAGCAGGCTTTTCCACCTGATTGTCGGGCAGCATTCTCTTGAACTTAGCCGAAAGAACAACTTCCCATGGAGCTTCCTCTATAAATGAGCATGATTCCTACGGCGTGTCCACCTTTTTAGGAGCGTGCTGTCGTGGTGGGTTTACCTTCCAGTTTTCAGACAGCGCGAACTTACCATGTTGGTACTGGTCTTCAACCCAGTTTTTGAAGACGTAGCAATCTTCGATTGGGTTTCCCACTACTCTATGGTAGGGATAATAGTTAGGATGGTTGACATCACCAAGTTGCGATGGGTGTCTAGGATCCGGCAGAGTGATGAGCCCGTTGCGCACTGCCGGTTCGAACAGTCTCCTTGTTTTATCCTGGGAAAATGAGTAAGGCCGTCTCAACTTCTCATCGAGGGATCGCGGCTTGTTGCTTTGGCGAACAACTGGTCTCGGGTCACTCGGTTGTTGTTGAGCATTGGCGACGAAGGTCGCTTTTCCTTTCCCCTTTTCATTCCAAGGATCCGTCTTTGAAGAAGAAAGCCTATGGCCCATCTGGTGCAATTAGGCCAGCTTGTTAATCAAGGCTTGGAAAGTGGTCGGCTTGAAGAATATCATGAATTGGGATATAGTTGCCTGCGGATCCAGGGTCCCCATGAACATACCCACGGCAGGAGCTTCTTCTATGCGTTGTTCGCATCTCGACCATAGCTTCCGCCACCGAATTGCATACTGAACCCAAGTCTCTCCTGGCTTCACCCTGGCATTGATCAATGCCGTGATCGGGGTGCGTTCGCCGGCGCTTGCGAAACGCTGGGTGAATAGCAACTCCATTTCTGTGAATGTTTTGATGGAGTCATTCGGAAGCTCCGAGTACCATTCAAATGTTGTCTCCTCTAAACTACCGACGAACTGGCGAAATAGTAATTTGTCGTCACCTCCAGTGTTGCCACAGAGAGCCCTGAACTGAGCGACGTGCTGATGGGAGTTTCTTGTCCCCTTATACACGTGAAATTTAGGGATCGTATATCCCGGCGGGTACTTAATTTGATCGTACGAGCTTGGATAAGGTCGTCCAGTTCTGACGACTTGGCCAATAGCTTCACTTGCCTGATGAGCTCGTATATGTTGAGCTATGTAGTCATTAAGCGCAGCTTTCGAAATCGTCTCCTCCCTGGCTGCTGATAAAGCCGGAAGAGGGTTTGATGTCTCCCCTCTGTCCTCTTCAATGATTATTAGGGGATCTTTGGCTGGAGGGTCCGGCTGGATCATCATCCCCAACATATCTTGGAACAGGAACGCCATCTGTTTTATGTTAGCCGCTTGTTCCGCGGCTTCTTTATCTTTCTTTTCGAGCATTCTTCAGAGGAACATGGTGCCGGTTTCCTGCTCCTGGCGTTCATCCGACGATAGTTCTGGGCTTTCTTTCTACCCAGTAAGTGAGGCCATCTTCATCAGCATCTCCTGGAGTTTCTGTTGTTGCTCTTGAGCCTTAGTTACGGACTGCGTAAGTGGTTGATGACCCCCAGAAGCACAGCTTTCCTCTTTTCCGGAAGCCATGTGGACGGTGTGCAATACCATGTCCCCAAACTTGGGGAGTTTGGATTCAGTGCCCTTGAGAGTTGTCGCAGACACGGGGATCTTCTCCGGCCTTCTCCTTTTATAGGCGGTCGAAGTTGAGGGGGCTGTCACAGACGATACTTTCCATGGTACGATGGAGGGATGATTCTCCTCTTGCCGGACCTTCATTTTCTTCTGTCGGCAGGAGTAATCTTTGTCGATTACAAAATCTTGGACTCTTCGCCAGACCCTTTGGATTTTGGAGGACAGCCGCTGAGAGGGTTGTTCCAGGTTTGCCTTTGTAATGTTCTCCACAGGTGGAGGAGACCTTTTCATCATGGCAGTTAAAGAGTTCTTGCGCACCCTCCTGAGTGGCTCAAAGTTGATCCCAGTTGGAACATCAGCATCAACTTCCACCATCGGAGTTGGTAGGGTAAGTCCATAATAGGAACTGCCCCCAGCTCTCCTCACTCGGCGCCAGTGATGACGTCGAGCATGTCGCGTAGCCGGGATCACCTTTATCACCGGAGTATCTTCGTCATGCCCCTGCTTTGAGGAAAGGCTGTTATTGGCACCAGCCTGTCAAAGACTGACATCCACTGGGAAGGAATGGTCAACTTGTCGAAGGCCGACTTTCGAGTAGGGGATGTAGTTTCGACGACTTCACATGCAGCAGGAGTTGGGGTAACCTTCTCCGGTATTGCAAGCCTCTTCGCGGGCCTATTTGAGCTTAGTCTCAGCCTGTCAAAGACTGAGGCGGTAGACTTGGACGACCCGTTGAGAGGGGCCGTGGTAGTTACTAGCCGATCGAAGACCAACTTCTTTGGAGCTTCCTGTGATGGCACTGGGGAGTTGAAGCTCATTGGTGGGAGCATAGTCCTGAAGAACAACCCAGTGGTGGCTTTTGTCATATGTTCCACCGGCATTGCGAAGATGGAGGCCGTTTGAGCCCCGTAAGTTACTCCTCCAGACGGGGGTGCGGGTGTTGTTGCAGTTGGTGCAGCTGGAAGACATTGATCTTCTTTTTTCTGCACGGGAGCAAGACACCAAATCTTAGTACCTCGCATCCAGGGGCAACTATATTAAACCGCGATTCGTTTGCGAACACAACACACGAAGTATGGAGCGGAAAGAGGAAAAGGTCCCACCGGGCGTGCCATAATCTATTTACCGCCGAAAGACGCGACCGGGACGTTAGGACGTCTGGCCTAAATTTTAGGGGCAGATGCTATTTGGTTTTATCCTTCCACCTCTCCGAAAATGCCAAGTTGATTTATGGAACCGTGTATCGGAGGTTTGGACAGATGCGGCCGTTGTAGCAGACTTCGTCAGATTCCCCCTCTTTTGCGAGGGTTTTTTTTTTAATGTGGGGACGCTCTTCCCTGCAGGCGCAAGCCCTTGCACTTAATTATGCTACCGCTTCGCGGTAACCACTTTCTCCTTCTCCAGATGATCACTTCGTGTCGTATGTGTTTGTTTTATTTTTGGTTGCCCGTGGATTGTATATGGAGACTAATTTGTTTTGTCGCCCATAGGGCGAGGATTAGTCCAAATCCGTATTTTCTTAGATTTGGGTTTGTTTGGATTTAAGGATCGTTAATCTCGTTTGAGATTAAAATCAACTTAAATGTTTGTTAAGGATACATTAGTATAATTTTAGACTAAGATCTACTTAACAAGGTTTTGAGGATCATTTAGATCCAGCGAAAGAGCATTTCATTTTAGTTCACGGACATTACGGTCCATTGGGTTTAAGGAAATTATAGTCCATGTTTAAGGACATCACAGTCCATAGTGTTTAGTTTAAGGACGTTGCGGTCCATTGGGTTTAAGGACATCATAGTCCATGTTTAAGGACATCATAGTCCATAGTGTTTAGTTTAAGGATGTTGCGGTCCATTGGGTTTATGGATATCATAGTCCATGTTGTTTTGGCTCATTGGTTTAGGGATGTGCCAAGAGTTATTGGTTATTGGAACCCTCCACCTCTCTGAAGACGTTGAAGGATTACAACGACATATATCAAAGGTGTGAAGAGATGTACCGTTGAACCAGATTCCAAATCGAGGAGTCATCAGTTCTGAGCATAGAGGCTCGGTTTGTTTGGAGATTTGATCTTAGAAGGAACTTAACCAATTTGAGGTTGGAGTTGGATCTTTATAGTGTTAAACACTAACGTACCTTTAGTGCTCGCGTGCTCCTACGTGATGCTCTAAGGCAGTGTTAAACACTGGAATTTGGGATTGTTCACGTGTTGCACGTGATGATCTTTAAACATGGCGTTGTTTCTTTAGCGTTATTCCCTTGTTCCTTTCATAAATGCTAAACCCTATTGAGGGTCACGTAGGATCACGTGAGGCGCCCCCAAGATGGGAAATATCTTGGGTTTAATCCCTTTTTTTCTTTCGGAAGTGCTAAGCAGTTTTTGGAGGGTCGTGTGGGATCACATGAGGCGCCAAAAATGGTAACTGTCTTTGGGTTTATACCCTTTTTCTTTTTGGAAGTGCTAAGCACTTTTTGGGGGGTCACGTGGGATCACGTGAGGCTCCAAAAATGGTAACTGTCTTTGGGTTTATACCCTTTTTCTTTTTGAAAGTGCTAAGCACTTTTAGGAGGGGTCTTGTTGGGATACGTGACCTGATCTCAGTTGTTCTTTTTTGTTTTATCAAGGGTGCTCATGTGGGATCACGTGATATACCATTATCAGACATGGTGCTAATCTTTCTACGTGTATGGAGATCTTAAGTTTTAAGATTTTCAATCCCAATGTTTTGTAAGAATTAAATTCTTATATAGGGTTAAACCCTAATTTTACTAGAGGAATTAAATTCCTATATATTCTTGTAAGAATTAAATTCTTTGAACTTAGTTCTTTCCCGTAGGTTTGAATCCACATAACAGAATCTCCGCGATGTGAATTAAATTCTCAAGTTGTGGGGAGATCTGCTTCTGCAGATCTCAACCAGAGGAAGAACTAAGTTCTTTTTAGAAGAGTTAAACTCTTGTGGAGGCGAAGAAGAAGAAGTAAGATGCTCTCTGTGTTTCGTTTCTTCTTACCTATGGTTTCTTCTTCTTCTTTTTTTTTTGAAGAGATCTTCTTCTCTCTAGAGAATTAAATTCTCTTTTCTTTTAAACTTATCTGGGGGTTTATCTCTCTGTTTTTTCCATATCTCCATATATCCTTTTTTCTGTCTCTTGGCTCTTATTTATAGGAGAAATAAAAGAATCAATTTGTTCAGAAAATCTCTCATTGAGAGATTTTGATTGATTTTATAATCAATCAAAATGATCTTTTAGATCAATCGGTGAATTTTATTCACCGTTAGATTTTTAATCCAAGGACTTCTGTTTTACAGAAGATATTTCTCTTGTTTTTTTTAACAAGATTTAAGAAAATATTTCCCCGTACAGAATTTTCTTCTGTGGATTGGTGATTTTTAATCACCATTGGATTTTTAATCCAACGGTGCTCTGTTTTACGGAGCGTAATCTTTCTTGTTTAGAAAGATCTAAGGAAATATTTTCCAAATAGGGCTTTTTATCCCTTTTATTTAGAATTTAATTCTATCGGCTTAGAAGGCATATGAGCCCTCACGTGTAGCACGTGAACTACCAAAGTTAAGCCCACCAAAGAGCGTCACGTGCTGTCATGTTAGTTTTTCTGGCCAATTGTTTGTTTTTTTAGGAAGGCGCCTATATACTTTGTATATAGATGCTCACGTGCCTGGACGTGAGGCTCAGTTTCAGCCTTATTTTGTTAAGCGCAATGCCTATCACGTGTGGGCACATGATGCTCCATTAGGGGACTTTTCTCATTACATTTTATTTATTATTCATTTTTCATAAAGGAACATATATGTTGGTAAAGCCCATAAGATCCTTACTTGACTACCAGTCTTGTGATGATGATCATATTCGTGGGGACTAGGTAGTCTTTAAACAAATCCTTAAAATGTCCCTAGTCGTGGGAGTGTCAATACAGGGCATCGATATTCCAAAGTAGACTAGTGTATACGTTTCTTATTTCCGAAAAAGGAGATGGCCGGTCCCGCAGCCATTGGTGTACGCACAAAAGATTGTATATATATGCTCATTAGGTTATGAGTTACACTAGACGAACTCGCCGGGAACTGCAATATGGCATTATACATATCGTTAAATAGCAGTTCTCTGGTGACATGAGTACAGGGTAGTCTGTCGATTAGAAATCGTCATTTTTCTCGAGTGTGTTCCCACTATATTTTGATTACTACCCCACCACGACTTTAAAGAGTTGTGCAAACAGGTAGTAGTTGGGTGCAGTCCCGAAGCACTTAGAGGTAGTGAGCGATAGAAGGGATTCGTCTCTCCCGATATATAGAGTTGATATCGCACTGTATATGGTTGGCCATCACCATAAGACTTGGGCCCAAGCGGATGAGATTTACTGATTGGATCAGTAGTTTCTCGATTGGTCATGAGCTTGATATCGGCACGATTTATCATGATATTAGGGGTCGAACGTTTTCCACCCCTAGACCTAGTGTTAGTTATACGTATGCCTTAGTGTCCATTATTGTACATATGATGTATATTATAGTGGATGCTTGGATATATATAGAGAGGACTTTCTTGCTCGACATGATAGTATGCTATCTGGTTGCTCTTTGTCTTAACATGTAGATTAGTATAGTGATACTGTCTTGCACTCACATGTTGATAAAGCCCTTAGGATATGTACTTGACTGCCAGGACTATGATGGAGATCATACTAGTAGGGTCAAGGGTAGTCTACAGGTAAATCCTATAACTGTTCCTAGTCGAGGGTGTATCGAGAAAGGGCATCGATATTCCGGAGTAGACTAGCGTATATGCTTCTTGACCCATATGATGGGCGATGAATGATCCCACATCCATTGGTGTTTGACATCAAAGATGGTATACGGGTGCTCAGTGGAGACTGGGTACACTCAACGGACTCGCCGAGAACTCTTAGCTGGTATTATACCTATTATCAGATAGCAGTTCTCTGGTGACACTGGTATAGGTTAGTCAGTAGACCCAAGATCGTTATAGAGCCTTGTGTGATTCCCACTGTGCTTTAATTTCCATCTTACCACGTTCAAGAGAACATGCAAAACGGTGGCTTTTGGGCATAGTCCTGAATCACATGGAGGCAATGAGCGATAGGAGGGGATTCGTCTCTCCCCGTATTGGGGGTTGATGTTGCGCTGTGCTCGATTGGCCATAACGATAAGTCCCTAGCCAGGGTTGCTACGGAGATTTACTGATAAGTGTTATCAGTAGTTTCTCGACCCGTTATGAGCCTTACATCGGCACAACTTATCGGTTACTGGGGTTTGACGTTTACCACCCCTAGATTAGATATACGACATATCAGACGAAAAGACCAGACTGTACGGTAGTGTTACTGACAGGCTTTTCAAGAGTAGGAGCAGGCTTGCTTGTTAATCTTTTGATCGCTCAATACCCAGGTAGCAGTTACGTCCAGCTAGTACTGCTGACGGTTTGTGGGTGCTTGATGTGATCATCACCTACAGCCGGCGTATTGACGAGTCTTTAGAGTCCTGCACAAAGGTTTCACTGGCTCAGGCAAAACGAAGTATGAGCACATATGTGATATGTGTGGGACCAAGATTAATACGAGTATGTGATACCGTATTCTATTCTCGCGATATAAGGTATCGATTGGTTATATGAGATATAGCCAGATTAACGAATCAATTGTTGATTCGATAAGTCGATACTGTATTGGTCAGTTGTATGAGACATATAACCGGGTTATCGAATCAAGTGTTGATTCGATAAGTTGATACAAATAATATTATTCGGTCATATTAGATATAACCGGATTATTAAATCAAGTGTTGATTTAATGATTTAATGTATAATTATATATTTGATATTTTAATTTACCTTAACTAATATTAGCTCACTTAAGCATTTCTTTTTCTCACATGTGCACACTTAATATATATGTGATATATATTAATTGTGTTTTCTTTATGTGTCATGGTTGATGATACATGCAACATGAGTGTATGAGACTTACACCATGATATTGATAATGAAGGGTTTATTTATTTAGAGTAAATCAATTATTAGTTGGAAATTGGTCACATGGCATGAACCTTGAAGAAACTTGGAGATCCTTTGACTTAGTCCACTAGTTTTGTCTTACACCAGATATTTATTAAACCAACCATTATCTAAACCCATGGTTAAGTCTTTACATGAGTGATATTAGATATTTTCTCACCCATGATTGTTATTCACACTCTCATCCATTATTTTGCTTCATCTTCCTCAAGCTCAATAGAGAGCTCTCTAGGTTTTTGAGAGGAGCATAAAATTAGTGAGAAAAGTAATTCTAAAGTGAGAAAAAATCTTACTTCATCATCCTCTACTGATTAGCAATTTAGTTTAGGGTATTAACTTCACTAATCCCACATTAGTGAAGAGGAGCTTAGGCTAGTGTCTTCTCGACGTAGATCATCTTCGGCCTCGAAGACTTTGTGCATGTTTGTTCCTTTCTTCTTGTGAAGCCATGATAGAGTCCGCAAGATCACCACTTGGAGCGAAGAGACTACAACTCAGAGCTATTGAAGTGAAGAACTGGTCTACAAAGGTTGTATTTCTAGTTCTCTTAGTTGTAAAGTAGTTTACACATTGTTTCGTCTAAATCAGTAGTTAAGATTCTAGGGTTAGGATTGTTTTGTACGGCAAATTTTTGAAAATTGCATGAACGATACCTCCCGAAACCTTGCTGTCGTGATTAGCAAACCTACAGTGGTATCAGAGCCAAGCTAGAGATTTAGACGATATTTGTAGAATTACGAAACTGAAACAACTCCGAAACACTCAAAACTGAAAACCCAGTTTCTGTCAACTTTTAAAGTCGTCGAAATTTTTTTAAAAAAATTGCAGAATGTTGTATGTGATATAACATGAATACTGTGAAAATTCGAAGCATTTTGGAAATTTTTTGGCCGGCCACATCACCTGAAAAAACGAGCTCACCGAGTCCATTTAGGAATTTGGGCTTCAAATTTTCATGGTGTTCCAGTTTTTAGGTTTTGCTGTTTCAGATGTTGCTAGTTTTTGCTAAATTTGCATGTGATGTTAACTTTTTGCAAAGGAAATTCGGAGTGTTTCGTAGTCGTAATTCTAACTATATTTCGGGTTATTTAGATGGTGTTAAAAAGTTCTAACGGATATCAAATACCCACTTTAACCCTTACCGGAAAATTTCCAAGAGTTGGATTTTTTCCGAGTAAAAGAACATTCAAATATCATGCAAGTAATGCGGTGGACCCTCTAGAAGAACAAAACCCTAACTCGATTCTATGACCATAAGAACAGCTGCCAAACCCTAGGGTTTGCGGTAGTTCCGCGGCACCATAGGTGAGGCAAAGGTTGACCCTTCTACGGTTGGTCCATTGGTACTATGGTATGTTCTGAATATTTTTAAACTGCGCTCAAGCGTTGAGTTTTTTGGGAAATTTTGGGTGTTTGTTGATTCGATCGGAATGTTTAACATCGTCTAGCAATTTGTGGAATGTGATACAATATGTGGAATTCATATAGTTAGGCATGAAATCCAAAGTATGTGATATTTTGGGTTTATGATGTCTAAGGTGATTGTGGATTGCAAGTGTTGTAGTTTGACATTTTCTTTTATGCGACCGTAAGTGTAATATGTGGTGCATCACCGTTTTCGTTGCTATATGTCAACGACAATTGTGATACGCATATTTACTTACGTTGATGACATGTGATATTAAGTGTTGCTGTGATATGTTATATTGGATCGTCGTGTTTTGAATAGCCGGGGGTTTTATGTGAGATGAGGGATTTTATTTTCATTCATGTAAAATTCATTGTATGTAATATTCTTTTATTAGGGCACTTCCGGTTTGAGGATGATGTCACCATTGTTCTATATTATTTATTTTTCCGCATTAGGATAGACCCAAGGAAGGGAGCACAAGTAACCGGGTTCTAGAGTCCAATGGGAGACAATCTCAAGGAGTCGAGACCGGGTCTCCTAACTCTAGAACTGGTAGGGTTGCGTGCCGCTCTCATAGGGGTCTAGGGATGTGGGTTTGGCTATTCATCGCGACCGTGGAATCCGTATTTTATACTGGCTTAATTTTGTTAGTGTATATGCCCTAAGGGCCATTATTGTATCATACTAGTTTGTATATTACTTAATGGAAGCTTGGGATATTTACAGTTATATTAACAGTCTCGCTCAACATAGTAGTATGCTACTTGGTTTAGGTCTATCTTAATATGTGTATATGTTTGCATATGGCGAATACATATTGATAGAGCACTTAGGATCTTGCTTGACTACCAGCGTTGTGATGGCAGTCACACTACTGGGGGCTGGGTAGTCTACAAGCACATCCTTTTTCAGGTCCCTAGTCGTAGGATTATCGAGACAGGGCATCGATACTCCGGAGTAGACTAGTGTGTACGCTTCTCATCCCAGCAGGGGAAATGGTCTGTCCCACAGCCATTAGTACGTTGTACTGGAGATAGTATACAAGTGCTCGTTGGGTTACGGGTACACCAGACAAGACTCGCAGGGAACTGTTGGTTGATATTATACCCGTCGTCAGTTAGCAGTTCCCTGGTGACATGAGTACAACATAGTCCATAGACTTGACACTGCTGCTTCGTCTCGAGTGTGTTCCCACTGTTCTTAGATTGCTACCCTACCACGGCTCAAAGGAGTCATGCAAACAGGTAGCAGTTGGGTGCAGTCTCGAAGCACTTGGAGGCAGTGGCGGTTAGATAGGATTCGCCTCTCCCGGTATTAGGAGTTGATATCACGTTGTGTTTGGAGAGCCATTATGCAAAGTCCCTGGCCAGGCAAACGAGATTTACTGGTAGGATTTCCAGTAGCTTCTCAAGATGTAATGGGCTTCACTCCGACATGACATATACAGCTTTTAGGGGACTGACGTTTGCCGCCCCCTAGGCCTGATATGCGATAGTGTTAGACGAACGGACCGGACTGTACGGAGATTGTCACATCAGGCTCAGTAGGAGTTCGGATGGGTTTCCTTATCGTCCTTCTTATCGACATCTACCTGGGGACCGTTACATACAGCTAGTACCGCTTGCGGCCTATGGTTAAACCCACTGCCAGCGTAGTGTTCAGTCTTTAGAGTCCCACATAAAGAGTTTCCTTACTTCAGGCGAAACGATATAGAGGTCATATGGTTTTACGACAGGGTTCGGATACATACGTGTTTTTACGCATGTACGATGTTCGGAAAGTTTATACCAACAGGCTTTGGTTTAAGCCAGATTCTAGTATTGGATTATTGGATTTATACAGTCTTAGTATTTCCGTGTTTTCACGGATGGGAGGGGCATTCTCGTAATTAGTCGAGAAGCTTCTAGAAGATTGGTGAGTTGGAGGCTTAGGTAGAATTTGCATTAAATGGATTAGTGACTCATGGTGTGATTCATCCAAATGAGTTAATGAAGCATTTATTGCTTAATAACTCATGAGATGATTCACCCAAAGAGAGTTAATGAAGCACGGTTGATATTATTATTATGTTATTCATTTAATAATTATCATGCTTCATATATATTCACAAATGAGTTATAATTCATTATCATTCTCACTCACACCTTCTCTCTCCTCAAGCTCTCTCTCTTCAAAGAACTAACCCTAACCTCTCATGTGTTGAGATCCAAGGTTTAGCAAGACTAAAAGATCCCTAATCCTCTTCGATATCTTCTAGGTTGCTTTGATTAGCACTCATAGTCACCTAGTTACCTCAAGTGAGAGGTTAAAGCTTGGAGAAGTAGCTCTCGGGTGGATCTTCTATCATATCGAAGAGGCCGATGAGGAGGTGATCAACAAGAACAAGAAGGACTTGATTCATTAGGTATAATCATCTATCATAGTAGCTAATCACTTCTATATAGTTGTTAGTTAGGGTTTAGCATAGATCCGTAAAGTTAGTCGATGTTAATTTAAACAAAATGATTGTTTTACCTATTCCGCCTCCCCGCATCATGTGGGGTGTCTAACGTAGACTTACAGTGGTATCAGAGCCTCGCTAAACCATAACTAACTTGTTAGCAAAGTCGTTAGAAATTCGATCGCAAAACAAACCCGAAAATACGACGTTTTAACCTAGTTTCTGCCGGTTTTAAAACGGGGTCTAAAAATTTTTCAGGGACCCTTAAAAATACAAGCAGGGAATTTTAAGAATTGTGAAGAAATTTGGGACTGTGACTCGACCAACGCGCCGTGGAACTGCCGCCGATCCAAGTGATCCGCCGCGGATCCGCGGCCGAGTTGACTCGGAGTCAGCCCAAATTTGCTCAGTTATTCTTCTGTTTTGATGTTGTATTTTCTGGGCTGTTTTGTTTCTGCTCAGGTTTCAGGTACACAGAGAATTATTTGGAGTAGATTCATTTGTATTTGCTTGATCGAAATTCTAAGATTTTTGGCTAATTTGATTATATCTGTGTTTTGTTTAATGTGTTCGTAAACCTCCCCTAACTGCTAGTATGTCGGTTAGCAGGGTGTTGCACATTTCTATAATGGTTTTTACTGGTTTGTGATTGCGGACTTGTTGGATTGCCGTGAATGGATAGCCGGGGATGTGAGACGAGTGTTTCTTTCATTCAAATGTAATTTGTAAATTGTTGTAATATTCTTTTGCGGGGCACATCCGGGTTGAGGTTGTAGCTACCGTTGTATTATTTCATTTACTATTTTCTACTCCTAGGATAGACCCAAGGTGGGGTACACAAACTACCGGGTATTTTGAAGTGTTTAGTGGCCTACCCACGTCGTTGAGGGAGACCACTTCACTTCGGGTACTTGACGGGTAGTTTGTCGTACCCGTAGGGGTCTAGGGTGGGGTTTTGGCTATTCATCGCGACTGTGTAATCCGTCTTTCTTTGCAGGCTCAAAAGGAATGCGAATTCGTAGAAAATCCAATATGTTCATCTGTGATCTGGAATGCCTATTATTGCGTCTGACGAATGTACAATATCTATATATGATATCTATTAGGCGTCGCTTATGTTTTGCACCCGCGCTAGCCCAGCCCCTGCTCTGTCGTTAGTTAAGTAACCTAACGGGTGAATGACGGGACCCAGTGGCGAATGCGGATGGCATAAGAGGACGTTGTATTTTCGTTTTTTCTGCAATGATAGGTTAATCGAAGGGACGCATTATATTAATGCAAAGAAAATAAACCAAAGTTGAATCGTTGGAACAGTTTAAAAGAAACCACTCGGTTATTTTAAAACAGAAGATATTTTTTAAATTGCGGAGCTTAAACCACTCCTTTTAAAAGCTATCAGGTTCCTTCGATCATATCAAGTTCACTACGTTCACGGTTTCTCCAAAACCATTCGTAGCCCTCCGTCATTTCATTTGGGTATTCAGTAGTATTCAAGCTATGTATTTTGACCAACGCCAAGGCATAGTGTTTGGTAGCTGCTGGGTATTCATTTGTTGCATAGATAGATGAGTTAGTTTGGGACAGTCGTATTATTATTTGGCCAACGTCAGGGGTATGTATGGATGGGTTCAAATTAATAAGATAATGATAGGTAGAACTTGACATGCGACTTATGACATTTTGACCAACGCCAAGGTCATAAGAGCATGGGGCAGAAATTGATATCGGGAATTTCTAAAGAAACTGAAATTTGCTAAGAGTTGCATACCATTTGGAGTGTGATAATTTTGGTAGGATTCCTTCAGCTTTATCACACGATGATATTTGGATCCCGATCCTACTGTGAATATCCGCTACTCATCAGGAGATACGTCACTTAACGATCAATGCAATAAACCAAGTAGGTGTCGAGAAAGGTGTCAGCAGAGCTATGACCCCAGAGGAAAGAGGTTATTTAATTAAGGAACTTCGCGAAAGTGTCGTAAAACCTCCCTCGAAGTACCGACACCGGCCTGGCTGAACGGTTAAGCAAGTATTGTACGGTGAGAATAGTCCTGACTAGTTCTTCCTTTACGGTTTGAGGAGGGATTCGAGAAACAGTGGGAGCCATCCTGTTTAAATAAACTAAAAACCACTCTAAACTTGCAAGAGCATCATGCTAAAGTGTTCCCTTCTCTCTCTCTTTGCAGCGACCCAGAACATGACAGGCCTTAAGTTACTATTAGATAAAAATATTTTGACAGGGCCAAACTATAAAAATTGGTTCCAAAATATTAAGATGGCTATAACTTATGAAAAATTGGGGTATGTCCTTACTACTAAAGCACCTGCTGTCCCTGGTCCAGAATCCAGTGTCGCGGATAAGGAAATCCGCAAGACCTGGGAGATTGATTGCGCGAAGGCCAAATGCATCGTGCTTGCCTCTATGATTAATGAACATCAGAGGAGGCACGAGAATATGGATCTTCAATCCATATTTCTCCACACCAAGGATTTGTATAGAGAGCAATCTCGTATAGCTAGATACGAGACCTCGAAGAACTTGTTTCAGTCGAGGCTGGCCGTCGGATCATCTGTAGGAGAACATGTCCTTAAGATGATTGGCTATATAGAAGAGCTCGCAGACCTCGGGACGACATTGGAGAAAGAGCTATATACAGACTTGGTTCTTCAGTCCTTTCCTTCCACCTACGCCCAGTTTATTCTGAATTTCAACATTCAAAGAAAAGATGTTGAACTTCTAGAACTCCTTAACATGTTGAGGAGTGCAGATGGCACCTTGCAGAAAGCAAGGGAAACACCTACTATGTTTGTTCGCGGTGCTTCCTCTTCCGGGTCCAAGGCTAGGGCCAAAGGAAGAAAGAAGAAGGCCCAATCAAACCGAGAGGTGGTGTTGGTAAGGTAGGAGTTAAGGGAAAGACAAAGGTTGCGGTGCCAGTAGTGTCAAAGGACGAGTGCTTCCACTGTCGTAGGAAAGGCCATTGGAAGAAAGATTGTAAAGCTTGGATTGCCAAGAACCAGGACCCGAAGCAAGCTGTGGCTTCGACTTCAGGTGTGTTTGTAATTGAAAATTGTCTGTCAATCAACTCTACTTTTTGGGTATTGGATACCGGATCAGAATCTCATATATGCAATTCATTGCAGGCATTGAGAAACCGTAGAGTGCTAAAGGTTGGTGATATGACCCTCCAGGTTGCTAACGGAGCTAGCGTGGATGCTGTGTCCGTAGGGGATTATCACCTTGGATTGATGAGTGGAGATATTTTGGTTTTGCACAACTGTTTTTGTGTACCTAGTTTAATGTGTAATATCATATCAGTATCGTTGTTATCAAAAGAAGGTTATGATTTCACGTTTGTAAGCGATGTTGTTAACATCCACCTTAATCATGGTTTGATTGGGTCCGGTACACTAGATAACGGTATATACGTGGTAAACCAATTACAAATTTTCAATGTCCAGAACACACTAAAAAGAAAGTCTCCAGATATAAATAAGGCTTTCTTATGGTATTGTAGACTAGGTCACATCAATAAGACAAGATCAACTAAGTTACATAGAGAAGGATATTTGGATCCGTTCGAATATCAATCTTATGCAACTTGTCAATCATGTCTCAAAGGAAAGATGACAAAGACTCCATTAACTGGGTATGGAGTAAGAGCGAGCGAGCTATTAAAACTCATACACAGCGATGTATATGGTCCAATGTCTACACATGCAAGAGGTGGTTTTTCATATTTCATTACTTTTACGGACGATTACTCTAGGTATGGATTCATTTTCTTAATGAAACATAAATCCGAGGCCTTTGAGAAATTCCAAGAATATAAGAATGAAGTAGAAAACCAAACCGGAAAAATTATCAAGACACTGAGATCTGATCAAGGTGGTGAATACTTAAATGCCGAGTTCCTGGGTTACCTAAAAGAGAAAAGAATTCTCTTTCAGCTTACTCCTCCATACACTCCACAGCATAATGGTGTATCGGAAAGATGGAACCGAACCCTATTGGATATGGTACGTTCCATGATGAGTAATGCTGAGTTACCGCGATCTTTCTGGGGTTATGCACTAGAATCAGCTGCATATCTTTTGAACAGGGCACCTACCAAGACTGTGCCTACCACGCCATATCAGATGTGGAGTAGGAAGAAACCCTATCTTCAGTATCTGAAAATATGGGGATGTCCAGCTTTTTTTAAAAAGCAGCATGCGGAAAAACTCGAAGCATGATCAGTACAGTGTAAGTTTGTGGGATATCCAAAGAACTCCAAGGGGTATTTCTTCTATTACGCAGAGGAACAAAAGGTTTTTGTTTCTCGTAATGCCCATTTTCTAGAACAGCAGTTTTTAGAAAAGGAAACAAGTGGGAGCGCAATAGAACTGGAAGAAATTCCAGAACCACAAACTACTACTGAAAGTTTGGTAGAACCAGCAGTTCAAGAAGAACAGGACATTACCGCACACCTCCGCATGAGTAGTAGGCCGTCTCATCCGCTTGAGAGATACTACGGTTTTCTCATAGATGGGGATAGAGAGGATTGCGTCATTGATAATGATGAACCTACTAGCTTCCAGCAGGCCATCCAGAGCGGCAACTCGGTAAGATGGTTGGATGCAATGCGGACCGAGATGGAGTCCATGTACACCAAAAAAGTATGGACTTTAGACTTTGCTCTAGATGTGGTAAAACCCATAGGATGCAAATGGATCTTCAAGAAAAAGATTGGTATAGATGGACAGGTGGAAACCTATAAGGCTAGACTTGTTGCAAAGGATTTTCGTCAAAGACCTGGTTTGGACTATGACGAAACTTTTTCTCCAGTAGCTATGCTCAAATCCATTCGGATCCTTCTTGCCATTGCCGCGTTCAATAATTATGAGATCTGGCAGATGGACGTAAAGACGGCTTTTCTAAATGGTAATTTAGAAGAGTGCATCTATATGGAACAGCCAGAAGGTTTCAATCAGAGTGGGAGCAGCGGGAAAGTGTGCAAGTTTCTTAAGTCTATTTATGGACTAAAGCAGGCGTCGCGGAGTTGGAACATCTGTTCTGATGAAACGGTCAAAGAATATGACTTTATCAAAAATCCAGATGAACCATGTATATATAGTAAAATTGTAGCACGAACTGTCGTATTCCTCGTCTTATACGTGGATGACATTCTATTGATAGGAAATGACATTCCTATGCTACAATCTGTCAAAGGATTCTTGTCACACAGGTTCTCCATGAAAGACCTGGATGATGCCTTTTACATTCTGGGGATCCAGTTCTATCGTGATAGATCTAAGAGGATGTTGGGACTTTCGCAGTCTAGGTATATCAACACTATACTGAAAATATTCAGTATGGAAGATTCTAAGCGCGGTAATTTAACGGCTTGTCACGGAATCACCCTATCCAAAGAAATGTCTCCCAAGACTGATTTGAAAAGGGATTGCATGTCAGTTATACCCTACGCTTCTGCGGTAGGCTCTATAATGTATGCAATGTTGTGCACCAGACCAGATGTAGCTTATGCACTGAGTGTGGTAAGCCGGTATCAGTCAGACCCAGGGGAGAAGCACTGGATAGCAGTAAAGAACATTCTCAAGTACCTGAGAAGGACTAAGGATATGTTCTTGGTTTACGGCCGAAAATACCTCCAGATCGAGGCTTTTGCCGACTCCAGCTTCTAGAGTGACAAAGATGACTCTAAGTCCTTGTCAGGTTATGGCTTTACCCTCAATGGAGGGGCGGTGTGCTGGAAGAGTTCCAAGCAGGACACCGTTGCTGACTCGACGATGGAAGCGGAGTATATCGCTGCTTGCGATGCCGTAAAAGAAGCAATCTGGATGAAGAAGTTCCTAACGGAACTTCAGGTGGTTCCTACCATTGCTGATCCAATACCGTTGTATTGTGACAACAACGAAGCTATAGCTTTAGCGAAGGAACCCAGGTCCCATCAGAAGTCCAGAAACATCTTAAGAAGGTATCACCTGATCAGGGAGATCATAGATCGCCAGGAGATCGAGGTCCGGAGAGTTTCTACAGAGGAGAACATTATCCATTCACAAAGGCCTTACCTCAGATTCAGTTCGAGAGGCTACTCAAGATGATAGGTCTTCGATACGCCAGTACATGGCCCTAGTGCAAGTGGGAGATTGTTAGTGTATATGCCCTAGGGGCCATTATTGTATCATACTAGTTTGTATATTACTTAATGGAAGCTTGGGATATTTACGGATATATTAACAGTCTCGCTCAACATAGTAGTATGCTACTTGGTTTAAGTCTATCTTAATATGTGTATATGTTTGCATATCGCGAATACATATTGATAGAGCCCTTAGGATCTCGCTTGACTACCAGCGTTGTGATGGCAGTCACACTAGTGGGGGCTGGGTAGTCTACAAGCACATCCTTTTTCAGGTCCCTAGTCGTAGGATTATCGAGACAGGGCATCGATACTCCGGAGTAGACTAGTGTGTACGCTTCTCATCCCAGCAAGGGAAATGGTCTGTTCCACAGCCATTAGTACGTTGTACTGGAGATAGTATACAGGTGCTTATTGGGTTACAGGTACACTGGACAGGACTCATAGGGAACTGTTGGTTGGTATTATACCCGTCGTTAGTTAACAGTTCCCAGGTGACATGAGTACAACATAGTCCGCAAACATGACACTGCTGCTTCATCTCGAGTGTGTTCCCACTGTCCTTAGATTGCTACCCTACCACGGCTCAAAGGAGTCATGCAAACAGGTAGCAGTTGGGTGCAGTCCCGAAGCACTTGGAGACAAGGGCGGTTAGATAGGATTCGTCTCTCCCGGTATTGGAAGTTGATATCGCGCTGTGTTTGGAGAACCATTACGCAAAGTCCCTGGCCTGGGCAAACGAGATTTACTGGTAGGATTTCCAGTAGCTTCTCAAGGTGTAATGGGCTTCACTCTGACACGACTTATACAGCTTTTAGGGGACTGACGCTTGCCTCCCCCTAGGCCTGATATGCGACAGTCTTAGATGAACAGACCGGACTATACGGAGATTGTCACATCAGGCTCAGTAGGAGTTCGGATGGGTTTCCTCATCGGCCTTCTTATCGACATCTACCTGGGGACCGTTACATGCAGCTAGTACCGCTTGCGGCCTATGGTTAAACCCACTGCCAACGTAGTATCGAGTCTTTAAAGTCCCACAAAGAGAGTTTCCCTGCTTCATACGAAACGATATAGAGGTCGTATGGTTTTACGACAGGGTTCAGATACAAACGTGTTTTTACGCACGTACGATGTTCGGACAGTTTATACTAGCAGGCTTTGGTTTAAGCCAAATTCTAGTATTGGATTATTGGATTTATACAGTCTCGGTATTTCCGTGTTTTCACGGATGGGAGGGGCATTCTCGTAATTAGTCGAGAAGTTTCTAGAAGATTGATGAGTTGGAGACATATGTGGAATTTGCATTAAATGGATTAGTGACTCATGGTGTGATTCATCCAAATGGGTTAATGAAGCATTTATTGCTTAACGACTCATGAGATGATTCACCCAAAGAGAGTTAATGAAGCACGGTTGATATTATTATTATATTATTCATTTAATAATTATCATGCTTCATATATATTCACAAATGAGTTATAATTCATTATCATTCTCACTCACACCTTCTCTCTCCTCAAGCTCTCTCTCTTCAAAGAACTAACCCTAACCTCTCATGTGTTGGATCCAAGGGTTAGCAAGACTAAAAGATCCCTAATCCTCTTCTATATCCTCTAGGTTGGTTTGATTAGCACTCATAGTCACCTAGTTACCTCAAGTGAGAGGTTAAAGCTTGGAGAAGTAGCTCTCGGGTGGATCTTCTATCATATTGAGGAGGCCGACGAGGAGGTGATCAACAAGAAAAAGAAGGACTTGATTCATTAGGTATAATCATCTATCATAATAGCTAATCACTTCTATATAGTTGTTAGTTATGGTTTAGCAAAGATCCGTAAAGTTAGTCGATGATAGTTTAAACAAAATGATTGTTTTACCTATTCCGCCTCCCCGCATCATGTGGGGTGTCTATCGTCGACTTACAAATTTAAAACACGGAATTCATAGTATATCTAATATTTCATATGTTATCTTCTGCTGCTGATATTCTATGATGTGATCACTTTATATATCTGAGACGAATGCTTTATTATTGTATATATGATATATAATAAACGTTGCTTATGTTTTGCACCCGCGCTAGTCCTGTCCCGCTATGTCATTAGTTAAATAACCTAACGGTGCGTGACGGGGCACTGTGGCGAATGCGGATAGCATAAGGGTACGTTGTATTTTTGTTTCTTCTGTGATGCTTAGGAAGCATAAATGATGGGAATTCATTAATGAGATTAATGAAAAGAAAAGGAAACCTAAAAGATGTTGTAGAATTATATTTTCAAAAAGGGTAGCTCTAGTTTTTGCTTTGCATAGCGGTATTCCTTATAGAATATCCAGCACCTTATTCGATTAGGAAAAAGCCGAGATCCCTTCACCGGGAGTGACCTCTTTAGCGAAACTAGCAGATGTTACAACCCACTCAGTTTTGTCTTTTGATTGCTTCTTTTAGTTCTTGCTTTGCATAGCGGTATTTATGAAATATCCTGCACCTTATTCGATAAGGAAAGAACCGAGATCCCTTCACCGGGAGTAACCTCTTTAGCAAAACTAGTAAAAATCCTCAAAAACACTCATTTTCAAAAGTCACTTGTTTCTACAACTATATCAAGTTCATTACGCTCATGGTTTTCTTAAAAACCTGTGTAGCCCTCCATCATTTCAGATAAGTACTACTTAGTATTCGTGTTATATTTGTTGAGTATGTTAAGGCGTAGTGTGCGGTAGCTAACTAGTGCTTATCTACTAAAGCATGAGATGCGATTGGATTTGGGTAGTCGTACGACTTTGTTGACTATGTTAATGGTCGTACTGGTGGGTTTAATTCAATCAAGAAATGACGGGTTGAACTTGGATAGCGATTATGATTTGTTGACTATGTTAAGATCATAAGTTGCTAGGGGAAAAAGTATTATCGGGAATTTCAAGTGTTGAAATTTGCAATAAGATTGCATACCTTCTATGAGATAGATGGATTCCGATACCCACTGCGAGTAAGAGTTACTCCTGGGAGAGTTTTACACATGACAATTAGCCGATCAAGTAGGTGTCTAGAAAGGTGTTAACGGGGTTACGTCCCTGGGAAAACGAGATTTATTTTAATTAGGTTCGTGCGAAAGCATGGGGAACCTCCCTCAAAGTACCAACACTGGCCTGGCTGAAAAATTGGCGAACTTGTAGGGTGTAATTAATCCCGGCTAGTCTTACCTTTTAGGGTTTGAAGGAAGATTTGATAAAAACAGTGGATGCCATTATGATTAGATAAGATAATAAACCGATCTAATCTTGCAAGAGCGTACGCTAAAGTGTTTTCTAATCTCTCTCTTCAGGTAGTGATCATGTCAGGCCTTAATCAATATAATAATATGGATGTATTGACCGAACCTGCTTGTTATGCTGAGCAGGGGAATGTTGGTTCCGTTCTTTCTTATAATTGTTATAAGACTGAACAGGAAATAGGGGAATATCCAGATTCCCACGCCGCCCAAATGAAGAATAAGCATGTTGATGCATCTTCTTCGGGTGTGTTTGTTATCGAGAACTGTGTCTCGGTTCACTCTACGTCCTGGGTATTAGATACCGGATCGGGATCCCACATATGTAATATGTTACATGGGATAAGGAAAGGTAGAGAACTGGGAATGGATGATCATTCCGTAAGCGTAGGGAATGGTGCAAATGTTGCAGCCAAAACAGTTATCGAATATCACCTTATATTACCAAATGGTAATACATTGATTCTGAACGAATGCTATTACATACCGACCATGATATGCAATCTTATATCAGTTTCTTTATTAAGTAAAGAAGGATATAATTTTGTAATACAGGATAATGTTATGAATATCTTCCTGAATCAAAAGTTGATTGGACCAGGCTCGTTAATTAATGGCATATACGTTCCAAATCAAACCACAGTTCTTAACATACAAAACACACAGAAGAGGAATAGTTCAGAAATAGACGAATCCTTCTTGTGGAATTGTAGACTAGGTCATATCAATGCGACACGACTAGCTAAGTTACATAAGGATGGATATTTGAATTCTTTCGAATTTTCATCTTATAACACTTGCCAGTCATGTCTCAAAGGCAAAATGACCAAAACTCCGTTTACTAGACACGGAGAAACAGTTACGGAACTCTTGGGACTGATACATATTGATGTATGCGGTCCCATGTCTACACATGTAAGGAATGGTTCCCCGTACTTCATTACATTCACTGACGATCTCTCAAGATTCGGACATGTGTTCCTGTTGAAACACAAGTATGAAACTTTTGAGAAATTCAAAGAATATAAGCATGAAGTTGGGAACCATACGGGTAAAAGTATTAAAATCCTACAATCCGATCGGGGAGGAAAATACTTGAGCACTGAATTTTTTGACTATCTAAAAGAGAATGAGATTCTCTCTCAGCTTACTCCTCCGTATACACCACAGCACAACGGTGTATCGGAACGGAGGAATCGCACCCTATTAGATATGGTGCGCTCTATGATGAGCACCACTGAGTTGCCTATTTTCTTTTAGGGTTATGCGCTTGAGACGGCAGCATACCTATTGAATCAAGTTCCATCTAAATCTATACCTACCACTCCATATGAGAAATGGAGTGGGAAGAGACCATATTTTAAACGAGTTAAGATACGGGGTTGTCCGGCCTATGTCAAAAAACAAAATCTGGACAAATTCGAGTCACGGTCAGTTCTTTGCAAGTTTATGGGATATCCAAAGAATTCACAAGGATATATTTTCTACTACGCAGAGGAGCAAAAAGTATTTGTTTCTCAATACGCCACCTTTTTAGAAAAGGAATTTCTTGTAAAAAAATTAGTGGCAAAGAGGTAGAGCTGGAATAAGTTCCAGCAGCACAAATTGCAATTGATGATTTAGTGGAACCAGAGGATTCGATAGCTCCCAACGAACCTCAGCCTCTCCGCTGATCTAGTAGGGTTCCTCATCCACCTATGAGATACTACGGTTTTCTCATTGATAGTGAGAGCGAGGATTGCATCATGGAAGATGATGACCTAACTAGCTTCGAGCAGGCCATCACGAGTGGGGACTCAGTGAAGTGGCTGGATGCAATGCGATCTGAGATAGAATCCATGTTGTAATAACCGGACTCATTTTTTATTTAAATCCGTATTTAAATAAATATTTTTTCCCTAACTCTTTTGCTACCAAACTTAAAGCTTAAAACCATAAGCCCAAGTCCATATTTAATCACATTCTTTTTCTTTCTAAATTTTTCTTGAGCCCAAGCCCAACAAGACCAATGATCCTTCACTCCTTTTTACCCAACAGACACCTTCTCAAATTTCAAAATTCAAAATAAATATATCCAAATCCTATCTAATCCATCTCCTTAACTCCCTATTTAAACCTAATTATTCTACACTAAATCCCCATAAATTCTCATATTAATCACCATTATTATTCCCCGATTAATCCCCATTTAATCTTTTTAATCACCATGTCTTACTCTCTCTCTCTCCATATAATTTTCAATTAATTATTTTAAATTAAATCCCCTCATTCTCTCTCTCTCTCTCATCACGGTCACTCTCACTCCCTCCCTCCCCTGTTCACTCCCTCTCTCTCTCCTCTCGATCCCACGTTCTCTCTCTCTTTCTCGCTCCCTCGCGTTCACTCTCCTACTTTTTCTTTTTCTTCTTCTTCTCCCGCCTCGCCCATCCCTCTCCTTCCTTCCCCGAGCTCGAGCCTTCCTCCCCCGAGTGCACCTCCACCTTCACCCCGCCGAACCCCGACCTCACCGCATCCCCGTCGCCACCTCCTTCTTCCTCACCACCCCTCCTCACAACACCACAACACCACCGCGACTCCAACCTGTACGCTAGCAACCATCGCCCTCCCTCCTTGTCGTCGTCGATCATCCCTCGATCACCTCTTCTCTCCTCCCCTTCTTTCCACGACTGCACAACCCACACTCCCGAGCACCCCCCTGCACGAACCCATCGCCAGAACTCCATCTCCTTCGTTCTCCGACCTTACGCCGTCAACCTCGACCGCCCCCGTCGCCGACACCACAACCACATCCTCCTCAACCTCAACTCCTCCATCTCTACAACCCATCTTCCCCGCAACCAACCCAAGAAAACCCATCACCATCGCCACCCCCGAGCTCCTGCTCCATCGCCGGCCATCACCACCGCCACCCATAGCTGAGAGCCTCATCACCTTCGCCTGCTCCGGCCAACCCACTCACCGCCGGCCTTCAACACTACAACCACCAGCATATTGAGTGCCTCACCTCCGCCTCCTCTCTCTCCTGCTCTTAGGCCGCGCCCAAGTCCCCACGTCGACGACCACCTCAGCCTCCACCGGCTACCTCCATCTAGTGCCCTCACCACCGACCGCAGCCGCCTCACCGTAGCATCACCGAGCCATCACTGCCGAGCCGTCGAACCCAAGTTCGAGCCGAGACCGAGTTTGCCATGTTGGGCCTAGCCGCGCTCGTGTCGTGATCACACCGTTTTCGCTACCATAGCCGTAGTACACCACTATGCCATGTCGCTGTCGTATCGTCATCGATACGCCGTCAGGCAAGTTTTACATACTTGCTTCATGCTATTATATAATCATTTCGATTGCGATTCAATATTATTATAAGTGTTCGATGCAAACCATATTTTGAAAACCCACATAAAATGACGGAAAGTAAACATAACAGATGGCCCGAGTAATAATGAATATCCTTTAAGATTTTGGTTACAAAACAGTGTAGTTTGCTCACGTAAAATGGTGTCCCGATTTCTGTCGTAAAATCTGAATTTTTCGTACATGCTAAACAGTAAAATTTATAATAAATTGTGTATAGATCGGATTGTGACGTTCTAGGACTCATATCTAAGATAACTTTATAACCTACTGTAATATATTCTTTCCATTAAATTTTAATGGGTCATGATAATGAAAATCGGGGAGGATTGCGGCTCTGGACTGCAGTCTAGAGCAGCACTGTTTGTCAATACCTGAACTGAAATGCTTTCATGTTGCTTTATGAAAATGATATTATGCGTAACCCTATACCGTAGAGAAGATAAATCTGTTAGCTAACTATTGAAACTGGTTTCATTCACTTTTATCACCGTTTACTATTTTAATCGCATTTTAAACCATCTGTACATACTGCAGTCCCAAGCAGGGGCAGAACATACATCCCGACCTTAAATAATGTGTAACTCTGAGTACACAGTGGATATTGTCGATCCGTATAGTGCGTTGAAAACCTAACTGATAAACATAAATATTGTTAAACTATAGCATCGCCTAATTTTAATCCAAATAGGGTGAAAATTGTGTTACGAAATGAACTTTCAGTTCAGGAACTGAAATTCCAGCAGAGAACACTTAAAATAAAATGACCGTAATTTGCGAAACCGAAACCCGATTGACTTGAAACCAATTTCATTGAACTTCCGACTGAGTTTACTTGTTACCGATTTTGTATCAATTTACTTAATTTTGAAAGTATGATTTAATGCGATTTTTATAAGTTCATAAGACGCATAATAACTTGCATTGCACATGATTTGTTTAGCGGCATAAATGCACATATTATACCCGGCCGTAATACCTCTAGCGATAGTGCGCGTCATTATTAAGTTTCAGTGTACAGCGCATTGTTGAACGTGAATAGTATCGGTTTGGTTGTATCAAGTACGCCAGTGAAAAGTGAATGGTTCGTGATAGTGACAATACAGTGAATAGTGAATTAAAAAGGTGGAAATCGAAGTGGAAAGGAAATTTTATTTAGCGAGGTCAGTGATTTTAGAGGATGATCATTCGAACAGCGACTCTTATATATTAGGTTGGACCTAGCGGTCCGGCTGACAGGGTTATGTCCCGGGCATCATGGGCCATAGTCTCGAGTACGTACGAGACCCTCGTTAAACATGATCACTCCTTTCCGCATCTCGATTTCAAAAGTGACTAGAGACCGATAGGAACACAAATCATGCATTGTATCAGTTATTGACATATTGATTGCCTGCATTTATTATCTCCATCATTATTACTTTTTTTTCTTGCCTCATTAATACTATTGTAATATTGCTATTGTGTAATATGCATGCTCAGTGATAGAGGTGGATTCGTCTGATCTCGAGAAGACCGTGAAGATCTGGACCAGTGAACCAGTTACATTTCTCCATTGATATCCCTGGTTAGTTTTCCTTTTGCTTACTTCCATTGAGCTCAGATTTCTTTATATACAATTGTTTTAGTGACTGCATTCTCTTTACCCGTATTGTATTTTACTGATTACCATATAATGCTAGAAGCCGAAATGTGACTACGACAAGATTTTTCCTTGATCGTAGGAGCATGGCTGGCCTTGTCACCCTTGCATTCCGTATTTTGGAAAGCAGGGCATGGCATGCTTTTGTTGGTATCAGAGCCTTGGGTTTAGAATAAGATTGCAGTTCAATTTAGGGGTCCCTTGAATCATACTTTGTTTCCTTGCTTTCACTTCCATATACTACTTGTGCATCACCACTCAATTTCATGTTTTGAATCTTATCTTCTTTATCATTTCCTCGTGTTCCGCATCATCAATCGTTATTTTTCCTTCGTGTTCCACTATCGGATCATGACCCCTTACTTTTCAGGCCATGGCCAACCCTGGGGAAGCACCACTTCTCGATGAGGACACTCGGTTCTGCGTTTCTTTCGACTGTATATTAGTGAGTTTAGATGACGAGGTCGATGGCCCACAGGTCATTTTCGACGACAGCGAATCCGAGGACGAGAATGTCGATGTCGCAGCTCCTGAAATCAATATGATTAATGATTCTGACGATGAAGAGGAGGACCCTGAAGAAGAGGATCCACAGAAAATTGCAGTGGAAGAGAACCCCAAAGAAGACCCAATAGAAGAGGATCCACAGGAAAATGCAGTGGAAGAGGATCCCGAAGAAAACTCAATAGAAGAGGATCCACGGGAAAATGCGGTAGAGGAGGAACCAGATGAGGATCTTGAAGAGAAGAATCCTGAGAAAGACCCTATGGAAGAGGATCCAGAAAGGGGCCTGGAAGAGGCAGAACATATGGTAGAGGATTCCGGTGAGGAAGCTCCCGCCGAAAAGGAAGAGCCAGGAGAAGAAAACCCTATAGGGGAGGAATCTGAAGACGAAGCTCTAGCCGAGGAGGAATCGGGGGATGAAATCTCGAGTAAAGAGGAACTTGAGGCTGAAGAACCTCAAGAAGATATCCCGGAAAGGCACTATGGGAACGGACGCCTCCATCTAAGCACGAAAACTTATCGCAACTTGTTGAACTTCCACAATCGCGACTGACGCAACTTATTTTCTTTTCTTAGGGCCAAATAAAAACGATGTATAGTTAGGGCTACGTTTATCTCTCAACTGTACTCTGTCAAGATTTTTTGAATAATAAAGTTCTAGTTCAATCGAATTTTTCCTGATTTATTGTACCTTTAAGCCAGCTTGATTCATAAATTGATCTTTCTTACAACATTTCTTTCCCTTATTACAAGTAGTTACTTTATCTCATCCTTAAACCTTGTAATCACCTGACCCCCAATTTAGTTGACTTGGAAGGAAGTGTCGTACGTATGGACAGAGGAATGTATTCAGGCTTTTGAGATACTGAGACAGAAATTGACCACGACACCTATTCTTATAGTGCCAGACGATTCAGATGATTTGGTGATACACAGCGATGATTCGTGGAAAGCTGCATCCTGATGCAACACGGACGGGTAGTTGCTTATGCCTAACGGTAGCTGAAGAATCACAATGGGAACTACCCAACACACGATTTGGAGTTAGCCGTAGTGGTTTTCGCATTGAAAATCTGGAGACATTACTTACTGGGGGAAAAGGTAGAAGTGTATATGGATCACAAGAGTCTGAAATACATGTTCACTCAGAGAGAATTGAATATGAGACAACGCCAATGGTTATAACAAAGGGCGCGTTACGACTTGGAATTTCAGTACGATCAGGGAAAAGAAAATGTCGTACCCGATGCTCTTAGTCGCAAGCCAGCGGTCATGATGTTGACCAGTCAGAGGGGCATCATTGAGGATTTTCGGAAGCTCGAACTAGAGGTTGTTACACAGAGTGCAATCAGGCGGTTTTAGCAGTAACAGGTGTAGTCTTCACTTGTAGATCGCATTAAGGTTGTATAAGCTAATGATCCCCAATTGCAGAAGTACAGAAAGGAGGAGGAAGCCAGACTAAGGACAAACTTATTCATACATCGAGACGGTTCTTTGAGATTCAGTAGCAGACTTTGCGTTCCCAAGGGAGATGTTAGAGAAGAAGTACTAGCTGAGGCTCACAGTTCAGCTTATTCGGTACATCCGGGAGGCACGAAAATGTATCAAGATACGAGTTAGCCCGATTGGTGGAACGGGATGGAGCGAGAGATTGAACGGTTTGTATCCGAGAGCTTAGTATACAGGTAGATAAAGACAGAACACCAGAGAACAGCTGGACTGTTGCAACTGCTTCCGATACCCGAATGAAAATGGGAGCACATCACTATGGACTTTATGACTGCCTTACCACGGATCCCAAGAGGCAACAACTCTATTTGGGTTATCGACGACCGTCTTATGAAAGCAGCACACTTTATACCCTTACGGGTGGGACAGTCGACGGAGTCGCTTGCGGGAAACACATGCAAGAGGTAGTGCGACTTCTGTAAGTCTACGGTAGCGCCCCGGCCGTCTTTCAAACGACAAATGTGGAACAAAAACTTTTATAACTGGCGCTATCCCATACTATAACCCGGATCTGCCATTAACGCTAAACTAACAAACTATAAAGTGGGTAGAAAGGCTATACCGAACGATCCGAGTCCTTCGTTCTTTAGCCATCATCCCATGCTCCTTTGCGGCATCTGCGGTCTCGCTCCATCTCCGATCTCCTCCTCGAGGTGGCACCATGTCAGCGGATCTTTAAACGGGCTCCCGCCTCTATACCGAAGCAACTTGGACATGAAGTTTGCTAGCCGACATGTCCAAGATTGATGTAGAGAATGAGTAGAACACTTTGTCTCGCTTCATCCAAAACCATGGATGAACGGTTAATGAAGTTGCCTTTTAATGGAGAGAAATGAGAAATGAGCAATCAAATTTCCATGAACCAAATTCCATAATCTATTTAATCAATCCATCATCCTTCCAAAAGTGGGGCCGGCCACTATATGAAGAGGTAGGGTGAGTGTAGGAGCAAAGGGGGTGACCACAAGGAAAAAGATCAAGAAGAAATATCCTAGCAAGAACAAAACACATTAAAGAAAATGGTGACTCACTAATAACACCTCATTAATCATTTAATGCAAACCATGAGTCATGAAACCTAGTCACCAAATCAAGAAACTTCCTCATGACTCACCCACATGACTCACCCACATGACGCACCCTCAAGAAAAAGATAATTCCGCATTAAACCGAATGTTTAAGACGGGTGACAGAAAACTGGCAACTTCGAAAAGCGATCCTGAAACGAATTTCAGGATAACCCCGTAACAGTATAAACATACCCGCATTTGTATTACGACCGAATACAAATGCAACTGAGACAAAGATATTATATCTACAAAGTATAATACATGGATCCGGCTTAAACCAAAGCCCACCAGTATTATCTGCCCAAAATATGACACGTGCGTAAACGCACGTGCATTTTTCGAACCCTGCCATAAAACCATACGGCCTCTACAACGTTTCGCCTGAACTTGGGAAACTATCTGTGGGGGACTCTAATGACTCATCAGTACCCTGGCAGTGGGTTTAACCACAAGCACGTCAGCGGCACTAGCAGTGCGTAACGGCTGCCCATGTACTGACCTCAATGGAAGCCTGATGAGCGAACTCATCCTGGAACCCTACTGAGCCTAACAGTGACAATATACATACAGTCTGGTCCGTTCGACTATGAGTATCGCATATCGGGCCTATGGGCTGGTAACGTCAGACCCCCAATAGTGGTATAAGTCGTGTCGGAGATAAGCCCTGAACACCCTAAGAAAATACTGGAATACTTACCAGTAATTCTCACCTGCCTTAGCCAAGGACTTGGTGTAATGGCTTTCCTAGACACAGCGCGATCTCACTCCCAATACCGGGAGAGACGAATCCCCTGCCGATCTGCTCACCCGCCTTCATGTAGCTCGGGACTGTACCCAAAAAAGACCTGTTTGCACGACTCCTTTGAGCCGTGGTAGGCTAGAAATCAAAGTACAGTAGGAACTCACACGAGACAAATGACGACCTCAGGTCGATGAACTAACCTGTACACATGTCACCAGGGAACTGCTATCTGACGCTAGGTATAAATACCAACTAGCAGGTTCCTGACGAGTCATGTCCGGTGTACTCATAACCCAATGAGCACCTGTATACATCTTAGGTGATCCAACTGACACCAGTGGCTTGTGAGACCGATCACCACCCCTCGTCGGGGTCTCGACTGTACACACTAGTTTACTCCGGAGTATCGATGCCCTGTCTCGAAACTCCCACGCCTAGGGACCACTTTTAAGGATGTGCTTATGGACTACCCAACTCTCACGTATATGATCGCCATCATACTGTTGGTAGTCAAGCAGGATCCTAAGGGCTCTATCAACGTGTAATAGTGATCAGTCACCTGAACCTGTACACGACTGATAAAGGCAAACCAGATAGCATACTATCATCTCGAGTAAGACTGTCCTACCGGTATAGGTCCTCCCCCAATCATTGCAATCACGTACCTGCGATCCAATAATTGACTTTGAGAGCCCTACATCCAACAATCTCCCACTTGCACGTAAGGCTAATTATTGCGATGCCGCATACTCACAGCCCGTGTGATACCGAACACCCAACTCCTCTACTAATCAGTTTCGCAAAGCTCGTTTATAAAACTCTTGTATTCGAGAAATAGCCTCAGCGAGTGGATTCGCCCTGATGTATCTTTCTATGTCTCTCTTAATCTCAAGTTCGCGGAGAAAGCCATCTCCTGAATTGAGCAATACCTGTCTTAGAGTATGTCTGGATATCTGATGGGGCCTAGTTCATAAATGAACTCCAAATCCAAACTTCTTAGACTGACAACTGAAACTAATCAGTGTCTAGCACCATGCCTCCCACAGTATCCTCTTGGACCACCTGTCCATAATACTGCCCCCTTCGTCAGAGGGAAAACTATAACTCTGACAATCACTCTGTCATCCATGTCATCTTTGAAGCCTGGAATGATAACCGTCCCCCGAAGGAGGCTGCCGTCATCAAATCCGTAGAACATTCACTTATGTTCTAAAACTGCTTCCTTATGTTTCTCCAGGATTGGATTAATATAAACTTATCGCATCTAGTGAAAAAACAACATCTGGTGTGGTACTCGACATCTCATGATCGACTCAATTGCCTAAGCAAGTGATCTGTCATTCATGCACACCGCTCTCCCCTTTAGTCTGTAAGACACCTTTAGAGAGGGTGACTCCATCAACTGCAGGTACACCACCATGCCAGGAGTCATCTATTCCAAATACTTTTAGAATATTGTCAAAGTACCCACATTGGGAAACTACCCAAACCTAGATCTAAAACCATAGATCTAGTAACCAGAATGTCTGATATTATATCCATATCCTATGTGGAGAAACAACTGTGTGACGACCACAGTACAACCGATCGTAGTATAGGAATTTTACTAACTACTCTGTGTATGTCATCCAAATACCAGGACATCACACCCTACTCTCTTCTTAACTGATCCATCCCCTATTCTGATGAAGTCAAAGCCATGACTGTCACATCAAAATTAGATGATCTATCTCCGCTATATCTGCTCAAGTCTATAAATAGACATAAGCTACTTGCCTACTATGCTTCCGCTGCTCCCACTGACCACAACAACCCTCTGGCAGAATAATATATACGTGTACTTCTAAAGCTAGTTTAGAATGACGCTATACTTAACCTCCTGCCGGGTCTCATAGCCTGGAACAACAGTAGTGTCAAGTCTGGGTAAACAAGAATCTCCCTGTCACCGTCCTTGAGGCTACCGGAGTACCTCTCGGGTGTCTGAGGTTACCCACCATATCTGCGGAATGGCTAATGGAATGTCAAACCTGATTGAATCTTTAGGTCCTATTAAATTTTCCGTAATCGTTTGCGGTTCTGGAATCACTTCCAGTTCTACCATACTCCCACTACTGTTTTCTGAAAAAATATCCATTTTACTAAAACTGTGGCGAGTCAAGAACAATATCACTATTGATCTTCCAGATGGTGGAAAGTCAACCCTCATCATAGCCTGGGTCAACCCACAAACTGCCATTACAGAAACATGCCCTGAGTTATCCAGAGTCTGGTTTTAAGCATAAGCTGGACAACTCCCCGTACCTTAACATCGTTAAGATATGAACCATTCTATATCCAATATAGAAACTTTGGCACTTATTTAATTGGAACCAGATTCTAATCATGCAGCTGTCTCCAGTGCATATCAACTTAATAGAAAAAGGCTAATCAGCATTACTCAACTTAGGAATCCATCCAATTATGAGTAATCTGAAAGAGAAACAAGTTTCTCAAAACCATTACTATCAACTGAATACCAATCACAAGAATCTACATCTTCGATCTCTTTGAAAAATCCCGATACTTGCGATACCTAGTTCTCTACTTTATTCTTATACCCACAACTTCTCAAAACTTAGACCTTGTATTTCTACGAAACACTTGTCTAAAAACTAGAGAAGTCATAAGTAAACAGAACATAGTACGAGGACCAACCCCTTTGTCCTGATGGACACTGGACAACATACAATACTCTGTATAAGTCCGATGAGTTGAATAACTTAAAACATGTGCATCGTAGGTTGAAAACTGTACTTATGGTTAAGAACTCCTCCATTGTTCAATGCTCCTTACCCAATCGTCAACTGATATAGGTAAATGTCACTGACATAATTTCAAAAAGTTATATCTCACTTTATAAAACTAAACGTACAGATATATCATTTTGAAATTGGTGCACAATAACGGATACTCAAAACCAAATACTTACCGTCTGCCATAAACTCAGGCGACTTCCTCAAATATCACCAATTCCAACGAATTCCGATATAATGAGTATGATCACCTTATTCCCAAATAACTTACTCCCACTCATCATCTGTAAAACTATATAGATGTGAGAATCATACCTGGTAAATACATACCCTGGAGTAAGTATCCATCGGGAAATCAGTTTTCCTTTAACAATGCACAGTGAAACTGAAACATGAAAATGCTTCATAGGGGTATCCTGGTATTCCTAGTAATGCCTCTTCCATAATCCTATTCATGACTGTAACCGTATATTTCTTTGTCATCTCTCCAAATCCCTATATTTTGTCTTTAGTCGTTACCTTCTGTACGCCATCGTTAGTCTAAATGGTTTTCTTCCTTCCCTACCGTTCGGCACCAGCCTATGGTTTGGAAGAAGACTATCTAGTAAGCATAATAGTTGTACCTTCCTAAACCAAGGAGTACTCGCAACCTGAGAGAAGGTGATGATAAAAGACAACTGAATAATACCTTATTCTATTTCTCCCGAACTGGGGAAAAAAGCAAAGGTGAAATAGGAGTGACGATGAAGTACGCGGTTTGGTCGTGAAAATTAGCAGTCGTAATTTACTTTGCCCTCTTTCTAAACCCTTTATTTTGTCTTTACATATTACCTTCTATAGACCCTACTTAGGCTAATTGGTTTTCTTCATTCCCTACCTTTCGGCACCTGCCTATGGTTTGGAAGAAGACTATCCAATAAGCGTAATAGGTGTACTCTCCTAAACCAAGGAGCCCTCACAACCTGAGAGAAAATGATAATAAAAGACAACCGAATAAACCAATTCAATTTCTCCTGAACCTGGATCCATCCTCGAAGAAGTCCCTTCGTGTTCGTATATAACCATACAATGGATCTATCCAATGGAAGTGGATGTCCGTAGTAATACAGGGTGTTCTGATAAATGCAAAGGGTAAAAGAAGGAGTGGCAATGATTTATGCTACTAAGACAATCCAAAAGCCAGTATTTTAAGAAGGTTCGGTCAACTTGGTCACTGAGTCATAGTCTAGGGTCGGTCAAAGGTCGCTGCCAAAGAGAGAGAGAAAAGAAACACTCTGCGTGCACTCTAACCTAGATCAGAATGGTTATCAATTTATCTAATCAGGAAACCTCCCACTGTACTGTCAAATTCTCCTCCAAACCTGAAAGAAGAATCAATCGGGATCACCCGAAGAGTAAACCAACTCATCAGTGGGAATCGGGATCCAACTCTCATCACATGATAACGTGACGGAATCCACTCACGTTATCACAATCCAGAAGATATGCGCATGCCTGGCAAGTTTCAGTTTCTTTAGAAACTCCCGATGTGATTTTTACCCCATGTTCTTATGACCTTGATGAAGGCCAACAAATCATAAGTCACATGTCAAGTTCTACCCGTCATTATCTTGTCAATTCGAACCCACCGGTACATACCCTTGACGAAGGCCAACAAGGTAATACGACTGTCCTAAACCAACTCATCTATCTATGCAACAGAACAGTAACAAGCAGCTACCATCCATTATGCCTTGACGAAGGCCAACAAACATAGCATGAATACTACGTGCTACCGTCTAAAATGACGGAGGGCTACGGCTGGTTTTTGGCGAAAAACCTTTAACGTAATGAACTTGATTTCGCTAAAGGAACCTGATAGCTTTTTATAAAAATATAATGGCGAAAACCTTTGCTAAAGAGGTCACTCCCGGTGAAAGGATCTCGGCTCTTTTCCCGTGGAATGAGGTACAGGATATTCCAACTGAATACCGCGATGCAAAGCAACATGTAATCGACTATAGTGAAGTTATTACCCTGACGCAAACTTCTGCCCAAGGGGTCACTCCCGGTGAAGGGATCTCGGCCCTTGCCTCGTCGAATGAGGTGCAGGATATTCCAACTGAATACCTCTGTGCAAAAAAAAAAGAAAACGTCTTTGTAATAACACTTTTTAAAACTGTTCCAACAACATCCAAACAGGTTTGTTTTCCTTTGCATTGATCAGAATCAACGCAGTCCCATCATTTAATCACACCAGAAAAGAACGAAAATATAATGTACGTATATGCCATCCGCATTCGCCACTGGGTCCCGTCATCACCCATTAGGTTACTTAACTAACGACAGAGCGGGGACTGGACTAGCGCGGGTGCAAAACATATACAACATCTAGTAGTATATATACCAATATACAATAATCGCTCCAGGCGTGATAATATGCAACATTACAGAGAAGTAATAAACATCACAGAACAATACAGATAATCTGGGATCCCCGGGTTTCACAGAGCCGCTCTTGAAACCCGACGTTCCCCTGGTCGTGTGGATAGCCTGTGCAATGAAACCTAGACCCCTACGGGTGCGGCAAGTTACCCGCCAAAACCTGAAGCGAGGCAGCTCCCTACAGCATAGTGAATGGACCACCTTGCACTTCACGGAATCCGGTAACTTGAGCACCCCTCCTTGGGTCAACCTGTACCCCCTACGAGTGCGGCGAATAGTCTGCCAATTCTAGAGTGAGGCCCCTCTGCCTCTCAAAGCCATGAGATGCGGACCCGTTGCCCTCCAGAACCCGGCTATCCGTGCACTCCGTCGCGGGGTAAACCTAGTACAGAAAAGAAAAATATGTACAACAGGTACATCGACCTCATCCCGGTCGTGCCCAAAAGAATATTATACAAACAGGCAGTGATGGCAGTTCACATGTTGGACACTCGCCCCGCAATATCAAATGTACAAATAAATCCAAGCTGCACTACCATTGCACACTGCTATCCACCACGACTAATCAGCAACATCACAGCACAACTCAGAACATCAACGCGAATATCACGTTCGCAAATCCGTCTAAAAGGACTATAGCAATTAGACGCAATTTACCGCTCGAATGACATTCACGGTCGGAGATATAATGCAAGTACTGTAAACTAACACGTTTAAATTTCGATCGACAAAACTTCCCGAAGTGGGCCCCACGTACATCTGCTGTACAGTAACAAAATCTGGGCCCAAAAGAAATATTCCAGAAACCACAATTCACTGTGAAGAAGCCCTAGAAGAAATTTGGCCCACTGAAGCACCAAGACGGCCGCGGATCCGCGGCCAAAGCTAGGCATGTGCGGCGGTTCCGCAGCCGTACGGTCGAATCAGGGGCACAAGTTTCTACTGTGTTCTTAAAAAAGCCTGCATGATTTTCTGAGATGCTCAAAATAATTTTTAGACCTGTTTTTAAAATCGACAGAAACTTTGTACAGAAAATTGTAGTTTTCGAAATTTCGTTCGATCGATATTTTAAACGCGTTAGAACAAGTTAGTAGAGCTTAATGGCGTGGCTCTGATACCATGTAAGTCTACGGTAACGCCCCGGCCGTCTTTCAGACGCCAAATGCGGAACAAAAACTTTTATAACCAGCGCTATCGCAAACTATAACCCGGATCTGCCATTAACGCTAAACTAACAAACTATAAAGTGGGTAGAAAGGCTATACCGAACGATCTGAGTCCTTCGTTCTTGAGCCATCATCTCACGCTCCCTTGCGGCATCTGCGATCTCGCCCGATCTCCGGTCTCCTCCTCGAGGTGGCACCACGTCAACGGATCTTTAAATGGGCTCCCGCCTCTATACCGAGGCAACTCGGACATGAAGTTTGCTAGCCTACATGTCCAAGATTGATGTAGAGAATGAGTAGAACACTTTGTCTCGCTTTATCCAAAACCATGGATGAACGATTAATGAAGTTGCCTTTTAATGGAGAGAAATGAGAAATGAGCAATCAAATTTCCATGAACCAAATTCCATAATCTATTTAATCAATCCATCATCCTTCCAAAAGAGGGGCCGGCCACTATATGAAGAAGTGGGGTGAGTGTAGGAGCAAAGGGGGTGACCACAAGGAAAAAGATCAAGAAGAAATATCCTAGCAAGAACAAAAAACATTAAAGCAAATGGTGACTCACTAATAACACATCATTAATCATTTAATGCAAACCATGAGTCATGAAACCTAGTCACCAAATCAAGAAGGTTCCTCATGACTCACCCTCAAGAAAAAGATAATTCCGCATTAAACCGAATGTTTAAGACGGGTGATAGAAAACTGGCAACTTCGAAAAGCGATCCCGAAACGAACTTCAGGATAACCCCGTAACAGAATAAACATACCCGCATTTGTATTACGACCGAATACAAATACAACTGAGACAAAGATATTATATCTACAAAGTATAATACATGGATCCGGCTTAAACCAAAGCCCACCAGTATTATCTGCCCGAAATATGACACATGCGTAAATGCACGTGCATTTTCCGAACCCTGCCATAAAACCATACGGCCTCTACAACGTTTCGCCCGAACTTGGGAAACTATCTGTGGGGGACTCTAATGACTCATCAGTACCCTGGCAGTGGGTTTAACTACAAGCATGTCAACGGCACTAGCAGTGCGTAACGGCTGCCCATGTACTGACCTTAAGAGAAGCCTGATGAGCGAACTCATCCTGGAACCCTACTGAGCCTAACAGTGACAATATACATACAGTCCGGTCCGTTCGTCTATGAGTTTCGCATATCGGGCCTAAGGGGCTAGTAACGTCAGACCCCCCAATAGCGGTATAAGTCGTGTCGGAGACAAGCCCTGAACACCCTGAGAAACTACTGGAATACTTACCAGTAATTCTCACCTGCCTTGGCCAAGGACTTGGTGTAATGGCTTTCCTAGACACAGCGCGATCTCACCCCCAATACCGGGAGAGACGAATCCCCTGCCGATCTGCTCACCTGCCTCCATGTGGCTCGGGACTGTACCCAAAAAAGACCTGTTTGCACGACTCTTTTGAGCCGTGGTAGGGTAGAAATCAAAGTACAGTGGGAACTCACACGAGACAAATAACGACCTCAGTTCGATGAACTAACCTGTACACATGTCACCAGGGAACTGCTATCTGACGCTAGGTATAAATACCAACTAGCAGGTTCCCGGCGAGTCCTGTCCGGTGTACTCATAACCCAATGAGCACCTGTATACATCTTAGGTGATCCAACTGACACCAGTAGCTTGTGAGACCGGCCACCGCCCCTCGTCGGAGTCTCGACTGTACACACTAGTCTACTCCAGAGTATCGATACCCTATCTCGAAACTCCCACGCCTAGGGACCACTTTTAAGGATGTGCTTATGGACTACCCAACTCTCACGTATATGATCGCCATCATACTGTTGGTAGTCAAGCAGGATCCTAAGGGCTTTATCAATGTGTAATAGTGATCAGTCACCTGAACCTGTACACGACTGTAAAAGCAAACCAGATAGCATACTATCATCTCGAGTAAGACTGTCCTACCGGTATAGGTCCTCCCTCAATCATTGCAATCACGTACCTGCGATCCAATAATTGACTTTGAGGGCACTACATCCAACAACTTCATGGAGTTCCGGTAAGTTTAGTGTCAGATCAGGACACTAGATTCATTTCACACATTTGGAAGAGCTTACAGGAGAGTCTGGGAACACGTCTCAAGTTGAAGGTAGACAAGTTCCAGATGATCAGACAGTGCACTGAGACTGCCCAGGATAGACAGAAGAGTTGGGAGGTCGTTCTCCTGGGAAATCTACCTGGGAATGTGAGGAGGATATCCGTTCGCGGTTCCCCCACCTTTTCGAGCAGCCGTTTGTATCGTAACCTTCTTGTTTTTGTTCTTTTAATTTCGAGGAGGAAATTTTCTTTAAGGGGGTGTATGATGTAATAACCGGTCTCACTTTGTATTTAAATCCGTATTTAAATACATATTTTTTTGCCTAACTCTTTTGCTACCAAACTTAAGGCTTAAAACCATTAGCCCAAGTCCATATTTAGTCACACTCTTTTTTTTTCTAAATTTTTCTTAAGCCCAAGCCCAACAAGCCCAATGATCCTTCACTCCTTTTTACCCAACAGACACCTTCTCAAATTTCAAAATTCAAAATAAATATATCCAAATCCTATCTAATCCATCTCTTAACTCCCTACTTAAACCTAATTATTCTACACTAAATCCCCATAAATTCTCATATTAATCACCATAATTATTCCCCGATTAATCCCCATTTAATCCTTTTAATCACCACGTCTTACTCTCACTCTTCATATAATTTTCAATTAATTATTTTAAATTAAATCCCCCCATTCTCTCTTTCTCTCTCTCTCTCAGCACGCTCACTCTCACTCTCCCTCCCCCTGTTCACTTCCCCCTCTCTCCTCTCGATCCCACATTCTCTCTCTCTCGCTCCCTCATGATCTCACTCCTTCTCTTTCTTCTTCTTCTCCCGCCTCGCCCATCCCTCTCCTTCCTTCCCCGAGTTCCAGCCTTCTTCCCCCGAGCGCACCTCCACCTTCACCCCGCCGACGCCCGACCTCACCGCATCCCCGTCGCCACCTCCTTCTACCTCACCACCCCTCCTCACAACACTACAACCACCACCGCGACTCCAACCCGCACGCCCGCAACCATCACCCCCCTCCTCGTCGTCGTCGATCATCCCTAGATCAGCTATTCTCTCCTCCCCTTCTTTCCATGACTGCACAACCCACGCTCCCGAGCACCCCCCTGCGCGAACCCATTGCCAGAACTCCATCGCCTCTGTTCCCCGACCTCACGCCGACACCACAACCACCTCCTCCTCAACCTCACATCCTCCATCTCTACAACCCATCTTCCCCACAACCAACCCAAGAAAACCCATCACCATCGCCTCCCCCGAGCTCCTGCTCCATCGCCGACCATCACCACTGCCACCCATAGCCGAGAGCCTCATCACCTTCGCCTGCTCCGGCCAACCCACCCACCGCCGGCCTTCAACACTATAACCACCAGCATCTTGAGCGCCTCACTCCCGTCTCCTATCTCTCCTGCTCTCAAGCCGCGCCCAAGTCCCCACGTCGATGACCACCTCAGCCACCACCGGCTGCCTCCATCCAGTGCCCTCACCACCGACCGCAGCCGCCTCACCGTAGCATCACCAAGCCATCGCTGCCGAGCCGTCGAACCCAAGTTCGAGCCGAGACCGAGTTTGCAGTGTCGGCCCTAGCCGCGCTCGCGTCGTGATTATGCCGTTGCCACTGCCGTAGCCATAGTACACTACTGTGTCTCGTCGCTGCCGCATCGTCATCAATACGTTGTCAGGCAAGTTTTACATACTTGCTTCATGCTATTATATAATCATTTCGATTGCGATTCAATATTATTATAAGTGTTCGATGCAAACCATATTTTGAAACCCGCCGTAAAATGACGGAAAGTAAACATAACAGATGGCACGAGTAATAATGAATATCCTTTAAGATTTTGGTTACAAAACAGTGTAGTTTGCTCACGTAAAATGGTGTCCCGATTTCTGTCATAAAATCTGAATTTTTCGTACATGCTAAACCGTAAAATTTATAATAAATTATGTATAGATCGGATTGTGACGTTCGAGGACTCATATAGAAGCTAAATTTATAACCTACTGTAATATATTCTTTCCATTAAATTTTAATCGGTCATGATAATGAAAATCGGGGAGGATTGCGGCTCTGGACTGCAGTCCAGAGCAGCACTGGTTGTCGATACCCGAATTGAAATGCTTTCACGTTGCTGTATGAAAATGATATTATATGGAAACCTATACCGTAGCGAATATAAATCCGTTAGATAACTATTGAAACTGGTTTCATTCACTTTTATCACCGTTTACTATTTTAATCACATTTTAAACCATCTGTACATACTGCAATCCCAAGCAGGGACAGAACATACATCCCGACCTTAAATAATGTGTAAATATTAAAACACAGTGGATATTGTCGATCCTTATGGTGCGTTAAAAACCTAACTGATAAACCCAAATATTGTTCAACTATAGTGTCGCCTAATTTTTATCCCAACAGAGTGAAAACGGTGTTACGAAATGAACTTTCAGTTCAGGAACTGAAATTCCAGCAGAGAACACTTAAAATGAAACGACCGTAATTTGCGAACCCGAAACCCGATTGACTTGAAACCAATTTCTTTGAACTTCTGACTGAGTTTACTTGTAACCTAATTTCTGTCATTTTACTTAATTCTGAACGTATGATTTAATGCGATTTTTATAAATTCATAAGACGCATAATAACTTGCATTGCACATGATTTGTTTAGCGGCATAAATGCACATATTATACCCGACCGTAATACCTCTAGCGATAGTGCACATCATTATTAAGTTTTAGTATACAACGCATTGTCAAACGTGAATAGTATCGGTTTGGTTGTGTCAAGTACACCAATGAAAAGTGAATGGTTCCTGATAGTGACAATACAGTGAATCATGAATTAAAAACCATGTTATTGATACGTACTTGTACACCATTAGCCCATACTTATAGATAGTGAAATTTGGGGGAAAAGGGTAAAATCGAAGTGGAAAGAAAATTTTATTTAGCGAGTCAGTGATTTCAGAGGATGATCATTCGAACAGCGACTCTTATATATTAGGTTGGACCTAGAGGTCCGGCTGACAGGGTTATGTCCCGGGCATCATTGGCCGTAGTCTCGGGTACGTACGAGACCCTCATTAAACATGATCACTCCTTAATTAGTCCAAAAACTTGTATTTACCGTAATCAGAAACGGCGTCGCTTTGCAGCTAGCCGGTGAGTACGGGTCGATCCACAGAGATGGGTAGTTTCCTTAACGTGTCTTTACGAGTTTATTCCAAATGTTGTTTGGATTGATTTAATCTAAAAAAAACTAGATCTATCACTAAACTAAATTAATCTAAATTAAAGTCTTGCTAGGGTTAGGTTTAGGGGAAGTTTGGAGATTAAAGGTTTCCTCACCGCTTTCATTGCCCTATTTTAGATCTATTAGATGTTACGGTAATTATCAATAAAATGGATCCGAATATTTTGGGAAGATGTTTCTTCTTCTAGATTCGTATCCTTTCTTTATTGATAGTTACCCTAACCCCCATGGAAAACACGCGCAACCGGACCTTTATACTACGGTTCATCGTTACCTCGTAGGGTAGGATGCCGTAGGGAGCGGTTGTGCGTGTATGCATGGAGTTCTAACTCTTAGGTGTGGATGGCATGAAAGGGGTGAGAGATCTCATCTCTCAAACCTTTCCCTAAGGCTAACCCTAACAAGCGAGGAGACTACTCGCTCATTAGGGGATGATACGACATACTAATTAAAAGAATTAAAACAAATACATAAAATAACTTACTAGGTTGACGGCTCCCTCCAAGCAATATAGAACAGATCTGAATAATACTCCCAGCAATTCTGAATTTTATTGATTGAAAAGAGGCATAGGGTTTTACAATTTTCGATTACAAATTATAAGTAAACAGGAAAATTTAGGGTTACAGACTCTCGCAGATGTGCAATTACGGATTTGCCCTCGAAAAATCCCAACACCCACGCCGACACACCGACACAAGAAGTCGACGCCGACACGGGCATTAAATGGCCGCGGAACCACGGCAATTGGGCGCTTGGGCCGCGGTTCCGCGGTCCTTTGGTGAGATTAGCTCACCAAACTTCTGGGCTTCCTTATTTACTTCTTGGGCTTTCTATTTCCATAGTTATTTTCTCTGTTGGGCTTCTAATTCTTCTCCAGATGTTTCAGTGAAAACTTGTAGCGATCTTTTAACTGTTTGTTTTGATATTTTGGACCTTGCACTGTTCTTCGTCTAGGCTTGACTAGGATCCTTCTATTTGTTGGTCAAAAGTCCCTTTTTCTGTTGTTTTGTGTCTTTTTCACTGTATTTGCTCCAGAAACCTGTATCCTGTAATATGCAACAAACGTGCGTCAAGAGTACCTGTTTATTTATAAAACGGATAAGAATAGGGGAATGAAGAATGCAATATTATGGTCTGAACAAATACCCTCAAACTTACCTTTTGCTCGTCCTCGAGTAAACTTATTATTTTATTCACTAAAATCCTAACCGCACTTTCGCAGGGAAACACGATTGCACTGAGCACGTGCAACAAGCCGTTAAACCTCTAGGTGTCCCTAGTAGGAGGAGTGTTGTCTCCTGAGGGTTTTCAGCGGATACTACCCACAAAATCCTATCAACTTGGCCTATTGACTTTTGTTCTCCAATTAGGTTTTCTAACAAGGAATTCTATTATCTTTTGACTCGCAAATTATCCACCCACATTCTTCATACTTCCTTATTATTTAACTTAAGATTATATATATCCTGTAGAGTTACATAGCTTTCGGCATCTCTTAAGTCTTCCTTCTAGGGTTTCATCTCTACTTAGGAATTTCTATCAACTCTACTAAAGATACAAGTTCTATCTTTCATTCCTCTCTCTTATCTAAATTCCAATTGCATACCCCTACGTGTGTGTGTAGATCACCCCTATACTTGGAAATTCAAATCAAGCAATCGTGCCCTTGTCCGTTGTCCAAAGCACTTATTAATTCGTGAATTTTGAATTCCGCTTACACCTCCTTCATGCGACTGTTAATACTTCTTGAGGTACCAACAACCGATTACAAGATGCGTTAGCACTTTAAAGCGTACTTCCTAATTTTGCAATACCTAAGGCTTTTAGCAGTGACTCCCAAACCAGTTGGTCTAAGGCACTAGGTGATGAAGCACCCTTGCTAAATATTTTTCTATTTTTTCAGCCTTAAGTAATCACAAAAACCAGTGTCCATTTTTTATTCTTTATTCACTTTTTCTTTCTTTTATTTCATTGTACTAAGGACTTTAGACAAGAACATTTCAAGGTCTCTTCTACTATTCCAAGTTTCAAGGTGCGTGATTGTGCAAATTGTAGGGTATACGTTTTCAGAATCTAGACTTAAGCTAGGAACTATTTTTCAAACTTATACTCTAATAAAAGCTTCAATATATTTCCTTTGTTTTGACTTAGCCCAAGAAGTGAACATAAAATTTGCCTATTTCTAAATAAACTACAAGGCATATACTTTCTACCGTTAAACTTTAAGGAATGTTATCTTTAGGGTTTTTAATTCACTAAGTCTAAGATCTAGTTGTTCCTAGCCAGTTAACCTATTTGTCAAACTCAAGTCAATTATAGCCAAAATTGAATACAATAATTTTTATAATTTTTGAAAATTTTCAATTTTTATGGGTTTGCAAAAATATGTACAAATGAATGCGAAGGAAGAAGACGTACCGAGCATGCCCCCAAACTTGAACTTGACAGTGTCCTCACTGTCATGCTAAACCAAGAGGGTCAAAATACCGGCACTTCCCTGTTTATTTATTTATAATTTTTTTTTTATTTTAAGAAAAACAAAAATATATACAAAAAGGCCCTCCTCCAAACTTCATTTAAACTATGTTAAACATTACTGCCAAACCTTGCATAGACCAAAAGTCAACACCAACCAGTTGAAAAATTTATCAGTAAAGAGTATTGGTTGGTGGAAGAATAAGTTGTGACGGTCCATAAAGAATTGGGGAAGATAGAAGTGGTGGTATGGAAGGTGTGGAAGAGAATATACATGAGGTGGTGATGCATCAAAACGAGAATGTGAATGATCAGCAATCAGTGGAATGTTGGTATTCTCGTAGCTTATTAAAAGAAATGGGGGTGGTTCAACTTTTAAAGGAGGAGGTTGACTAACCACAATACCCCCAAACTGTTCCTGTGGGTCCTCTATTGACTTGGCATCATCCATCAATTTCATATGATATTCAATTATAAGGGAACTGATCTCCTCGATGTCCGCCATAGTCCAACCGAAAACTTGCCGCCTATCTTGTAAGACTTTTAAAATAGCGTTCTCTTGCTCGAAAGCTAGAGAGCCTGATATTATAATGGGAAAAATCTCATTCTCACCTATGTAAGCATATTTAAGGTGAGGCGGTAAGGACATGAGTTCGAGTTTCGGAGGCGAAAGAATCATTGCGGAATCTACCTCGAACTCAAAGGACTCCAACACAGGTTCGAAATCACTGCAAACAACCGATTCGGATGGTTCAATTAACTCATCCACAAATTCAAAAGACTCATATTCGGGCTGTAAATCGTCATCATCCGAAAAAGTGAAACATTCATAATCCATATCGGTTGTGTCAACGTTGGTGGGCTCAAGGAGGGACGCACTAGTGGCGTCAAAACTGTCTTCATCAAATAAAAATCTTTCAAGCTCGCAGTCCTCCTGCGTGATTTCGTGAATAGAGCAAACTTCTCGTGTACTAGTTTTAGGCACGGGGGACAGACTTCCCATCTTATAAATATTGAACTCACTAGACATCTTTCCAAAGGATAGAGTCATGGAGCCATTGCGACAGTTTATTACAGCATTGGAAGTGGCCAAAAATGGTCGACCGAGGATCACCGGAATTTGGTTTCTTGGGTTAGCAACAGGTTGTGTATCCATAACAATAAAATCAACGGGGAATATGAACTCCCCAACTTTGATCAACACATCCTCTAGCTGACCCCTTGGATGGGTGATTGATCGATCAGCCATTTGGAGAGTACAACGAGTGGGTTTCAACTCTCCAACCCCTAATTGTTCGTACACGGAGTAGGGAATCAGGTTAACACTCGACCCAAGATCTAAAAGTGCTCGATTAATTTTCTTATCCCCAATTGTGATTGAAATCGTAGGATAGCCGGGGTCCTTTCGTTTTTGGGGTAAGGTTTGATGGTGGTTAATAGCATTGCTCTCTGCACTAGCCACTAGCACTTTCTTGGGTACTTGAGATGCCTTTCTCTTTGAGGTGCATAAGCCCTTTAAGATTTTCGCGTATGAAAGGACTTGTTGGATTGCATCCAAGAGAGGTATATTTATGCTAACCTGCTTAAATATCTCCACAATCTTCTCTACTTGTGCAGTTGGTTTATTAGGACTCAACCTGTTTGGGAATGGAGCATTTTGAAAATTCGTTGAGTCGAATGTCTGTAGAGTAGAGTGTGGAGTAGGAACGGATCCCGGTATAGATGTGTTCATGTTGTGAGAAATGGGTCCGTTCGAGCTAGAAGAAGTAGAGCCGTGTGAAGGGTGGAGAATAGGCTCTAAAGAAAAAGGTGAAGAAGAAAGTGAAGAAAATGAAGAAGGGGAAGATGACGACGGAGAAAAAGAAGAAGAAGAAGAAGAAGAACCACCGGCGGGGATGTCATCACTAGTTCCCACATTATTTTGCAACACTCTTCCGGATCTCAACGTGGTCACCGCATTTACATTGTGATTGGGATATGCGTTTTGTGTGTGACCGGGATTTGGCAATGGTTGAGATGGAAGCTTTCCCTTTTCTTTCTCGCTCAACGCAGCAGTTAATTGTGCAATCTGTGCCTCAATAGATTTGATACTTTGATCGTGTGAGGCATTGTTATGCATCAAAGACTAAACATAATTTTCAAATCTTGTTGCGGATTCCGTAGATTGCTTGAGAAATGCATCTAGACTTTTTTCGAGCGAGATAACCTTATCATCATTTGGTTGAACCAAATTGTTCGTTTGATTTGTATAAGATTGTTGTTGGAAAGGTTGCTGGTTTTGAGTTTGTAAGGGTGCTTGTTGTTGTTGTGGAGGAGGACTTTGAAAATTGTTATTCCCTTGGAACTGTTGATTTGGGTGACTCCTCCACCCCGGATTGTATGTCGAAGAGTACGGATCGTTTCTTTGTCGTTGCTGAAATACCGCATTGACTTGATCCTGTCCTTGAGTAGATGCATTATAAGGACACTCTTCGGTTAGATGCGATGGATTCGCACAACAAGCACAAACAGTTCGTGGAGGTAAAACAGGGGCAGGAGAAGACGATGAGATTTTGGTCTCAATGGCTTCTAGCTTTTTCATAAGTGCGGCCATCTCGGCCTTCATAGCAATCGACATATCTACTTGATGTATGCCTGCCCTTGATTGACCACTAGAAGAAGATGATGTGGTCTTGGTACTCTCCCACTGAATTGTTTGCTCACTAAGATCCTCAAGAAACTGCCACGCCTCGTCGCTAGACTTGGAGAGAAAATGACCTTGACATATGGTTTCTAGCAACTGCTTCGTTGCCGAGTTCAATCCCTCGTATAATGTTTGGCAAAGTTGCCAACTTTCGATCCCATGATGAGGGCATTGAACAAGTAGGTCTTTAAATCTCTCGAAGCACTTCCAAAATGGTTCGGAAGGAAGCTGTGAAAATTGTACAATCTCGTTACGGATTCTAGCAGTTTTGTGATGAGGATAGAACTTTTTCAGAAAAGCCCTCACAAACTCGTCCCAATTTCTAATGGAATGTGATGCGGTGCTATATAGCCACTTCTCGGCTAGGTCACATAAGGTGAAAGGAATGACCCTTAGCCTTATAGCGTCATCACTTAATTGGGTCGTTTTCATCATAGCGCAAACATTTTGGAATTTATTGATAAAGATATATGCATCTTCGGATTCCAAACCATGAAATTTTGGCAGCATATTGATGAAATGTGGTTTTATTTCAAAGTTGTCCCCATTTGCCGGTGGGGGTGAAAGACATGTAGGTAAAGAAGTGCGGACGAGGTAGAAGAGATCCTGGAGCGCAACTCGTGCGGGCGCTACAACAAGCGGAAGATTCGGGTTATTCGCACCTAACGGAGGTGGAATAATTCCCGTCAGTAAGGTATCGTTGGAGTCGTGTCCCGACATACCTTCGAAAGAAGAATTTGAAGGTGGAGGTAAGGAAATGGAGGGAATTTCGACTTCGGTGTCGAAAGGTTCGTCGGTCGGTACTAACGAAACACGGACTAATCGGGCGTTAGTATCCCTAGTCCAAAGTGACATACACTAAAGGAGTAGTGTAGTCAGAAAAATAGAAATACAGAATGTGGGGGTAAGATAACGCCAATGAAGGGAAGTGAGTGGAAGTGAGTTGCAAGTTTTCTTAGCGGCAAGTTGTAAGTTTTGAAAAGATTTTTCTTTGTTTTTTTTTATTTATGTGAGAGTTTTGCAAAGAAGTTTTGAAAAGAGACTCGTGACACAAATGTATCAACCACACATGCACAATCAGGCCTAGATCTAGGGTCGCCTAGGTCTGCTAGACAACTCCTAACTAGGGCTAGAAATAGGACCTCAAACCGCCTCTTCACCGACAAGTACGGCCAGGTAAGTGGGAAGGAACCACAATAGTGGGCCTAATTAATAACCACTAGCCTAGACACCGCAAAGTCAGTTAGGATAAACGGTCGATGCCTATACTAGTCCTTTTCCTATTGAGCTCGATGTCCTTAGGTCTGAGTCTAGTATTTTTTAATTAATTGTGGTTGATGCACATGCTTTAGGTGTTTTCTGGGGTCCTGGGAAGGGTGATGAAATCCCCACCCAATCTGAGTTTGGTCAATTAGCCCCTTAAAGTCCGATTAAATTATGCAAAATAATAAAATTCACTTGCAATCAATTTTTTAGCGCGGCGCAAAGAAACCTGCAGAAAGTCTGTTATTTAGAAGGGGAGAGAAGAATTTTTAGCGCAAAGAATTCCTGCAGAAAATTTCACAAAAGATATATTGAGGTAGGAAGAGAAAGGGTTTAGAAAACAAACAGAGCAGATTTTGCGCAACAAGGCCACGTGGCCGCCGCGGAACCGCGGTCTGGGGGGCGGTTTCGCCGCGGAAGGGCGGTCGGTTGAGGAAGTCAGGCTCTGGAAAAATTGGTACTGCTCGGTTATGATAATTGCTCTCTGTTCTGATATACAACTTTCTGTTTTCCTCTCTGTAAATTTCCAAATCCTAGAATCCTCTCTATTCCTGCAAGATTCAAAAGATACACCCTTCAAACAGATCAAAATTGATAATTCTTTATCTTTTATTTTCAGATTTTTATAATTTTTAAAATTTATATCAACCCGAAATTACACAGAAAGAAATTTTACGCCATCCCCGGTAACGGCGCCATTTGATTAGTCCAAAAACTTGTATTTACCGTAATCAGAAACGGCGTCGCTTTGCAGCTAGCCGGTGAGTACGGGTCGATCCACAGAGATGGGTAGTTTCCTTAATGTGTCTTTACGAGTTGATTCCAAATGTTGTTTGGATTGATTTAATCTAAAAAAAACTAAATCTATCACTAAACTAAATTAATCTAAATTAAAGTCTTGCTAGGGTTAGGTTTAGGGGAAGTTTGGAGATTAAAGGTTTCCTCACCGCTTTCATTGCCCTATTTTAGATCTATTAGATGTTACGGTAATTATCAATAAAGTGGATCCGAATCTTTTGGGAAGATGTTTCTTCCTCTAGATTCGTATCCTTTCTTTATTGATAGTTACCCTAACCCCCATAGAAAACACGCGCAACCGGACCTTTATACTACGGTTCATCGTTACCTCGTAGGGTATGATGCCGTAGGGAGCGGTTGTGCGTGCATGCATGGAGTTCTAACTCTTAGGTGTGGATGGCATGAAAGGGGTGAGAGATCTCATCTCTCAAACATTTCCCTAAGGCTAACCCTAAAAAGCGAGGAGACTACTCGCTCATTAGGGGATGATACGACATACTAATTAAAAGAATTAAAACAAAGACATAAAATAACTTACTAGGTTGACGGCTCCCTCCAAGCAATATAGAACAGATCTGAATAATACTCCCAGCAATTCTGAATTTTATTGATTGAAAAGAGGCATAGGGTTTTACAATTTATAAGTAAACAGGAAAATTTAGGGTTACAGACTCTCGCAGATGTGCAATTACGGATTTGCCCTCGAAAAATCCCAACACCCGCGCCGACGCGCCGACATAAGAAGTCGGCGCCGACACGGGCATTAAATGGCCTCGGAACCGCGGCAATTGGGCGCTTGGGCCGCGGTTCCGCGGTCCTTTGGTGAGATTAGCTCACCAAACTTCTGGGCTTCCTTATTTACTTCTTGGGCTTTCTATTTCCATAGTTATTTTCTCTGTTGGGCTTCTAATTCTTCTCCAGATGTTTCAGTGAAAACTTGTAGCGATCTTTTAACTGTTTGTTTTGACATTTTAGACCTTGCACTGTTCTTCGTCTAGGCTTGACTAGGATCCTTCTATTTGTTGGTCAAAAGTCCCTTTTTCTGTTGTTTTGTGTCTTTTTCACTGTATTTGCTCTAGAAACCTGTATCCTGTAATATGCAACAAACGTGCGTCAAGAGTACCTGTTTATTTATAAAACGGATAAGAATAGGGGAATGAAGAATGCAATATTATGGTCTGAACACTCCTTTCCGCATCTCGATTTCAAAAGTGACTAGAGACCGATAGGGACACAGATCATACATTGCATCAGTTATTGACATATTGATTGCCTGCATTTATTATCTCCATCATTATTACTTTTATTTTTTTCTTGCCTCATTAATACTATTGTAATATTGCTATTGTGTTGCCCTGACGACCTGAGTATGCATGCTCAGTGATAGAGGTGGATTCGTGTGATCTCGAGAAGACCGTGAAGATCCAGACCAGTGAACCAATTACATTTCTTCATTGATATCCCTGGTTAGTTGCCCTTTTGCTTACTTCCATTGAGCTCAAATTTCTTTATATCCGATAGTTTTAGTGACTGCATTCTCTTTACCCGTATTGTATTTTACTGATTACCATATAATGCTAGAAGCCGAAATATGACCACGACAGGATTTTTCCTTGATCGTAAGAGCATGGCTGGTCTTGTCACCCTTGCATTCCGTATTTTGGGAAGCGGGGCGTGACACATGTACACCAACAAAGTATAGACATTGGAAGTTGCTCTTGATGGGGTAAAACCCATTGGGAGCAAATGGATCTTTAAGAAGAAACTTGGTGCAGATGGAAAAGTTAAGACTTTCAAAACTAGACTTGTTGCAAAAGATTTTCGTCAACGACCAGGTGTGGACTATGATGAAACCTTTTTTCCAGTGGTTATGCTTAAGTCCATCCGGATCCTACTTGCCATTGCTGTTAGTTATGTATATGCCCTAGAGGCCATTGTTGTACATATGATGTATATTATGATGGATGCTTGGATATATACAGAGAGGACTTTCTTGCTCGTCATGATAGTATGCTATTTGGTTTCACTTTATCTTAACATGTTGACTTGCATTGGTTTACTGTCTTTCTCTCACATGTTGATAAAGCCCTTAGGATCTGTACTCGACTACTAGGATTACGATGAGATCATACTAGTGGGGCCATGGTAGTCGATGAGTACATCCTATAAATGTTCCTAGTCGAGGGTATATCGAGACAGGGCATCGATACACCAGAGTAGACTAGCGTATACGCATCTTGACCCATATGATGGGCGATGGATGATTCTATATCCATCGGTGTTTGACATCAAGGATGGTGTACGGGTGCTCAGTGGAGACTTGGTACACTGGACGGACTCGCCGAGAACTCCCAGATGGTGATATACCACACGTCAGATGGCAGTTCTCCGGTGACACTGGTACAGGGTAGTCTGTAGACCCGAGATCGTCATAGAGTCTTATGTGATTACCACTGTGCTTTGATTCCCACCTTACTACGTCCAAGAGGGCGTGCAAAATGGTGGCTTTTGGGTACAATCCCGAATCACATGGAGGCAACGAGCGATAGGAGGGGATTCGTCTCTCCCGGTATAGGGAGTTGATGTCGTGCTGTGTTCGATTGGCTATAACTGGAAGTCCCTGGCCAGGGCTGATATAGAGATATACTGGTAAGTGTTACTAGTAGTTTCTCGACCTGTTATGAGCCTCACATCGACACGACTTATCGGTTACTGGGGTCTGACGTATACCACCCCTAGACTTGATATGCGACATATCAGACGAACAGACCGGACTGTACGGGAATGTTACTGATTGGATTCACAGGAGAACGGACAGGCTAGCTTGTTGATCTTCTGATCGCTCAATACCTGGGTGGCTGTTACGTTTAGCTGACCGCTTGTAGCTTGTGGGTGTTTGATATGATCATCACCTGCTACCGGCGTATTGACGATTCTTTAGAGTCCTACACAGAGGTTTCTTGGCTCAAGCAAAACGGAGTAGAGGCACATATGTGATATGTGCATGACCGAGGATAATGCGATATGAGATACCGTATTATATTCGCGCGATATTTGGATATGAATCGGGACATCGGATCAAGTGTTGATTCGATGAATCGGTACATGATTTATTAGCCGGTTATATTCGATATAGCTGGATCGTTGGATCAAGTGTTGATTTGATGATTTAATGTATAATGATATATATGATATATTGTATTACATTATCTAATATTGGCTCGCTTTATTATTTCATTTTCTCACCGGATTAATACATTGATATATATGCGATATATGTTAAATGTATTATTTTCTTTTGTTGCAAATATATAATATATATGTGATATATATTATTGTGACATAATATGATTTATTATAAAACATGTTTAAGGATGATAAAAAGGGATTAGGGTTTGATTAGGGTTAGCTTCTTCTTGTTCATTCTAGAAGGATTCTATTTTGTCTTGGTTAAGATATTATGGTTGATACTTATCCTTAACCTAACTAAACCCTAACTCTAGTTTATTCTCTATAACTTTTATCCTATCATCCTTGACCATGGTTAGATAATCAATCATATACACTTGACTACTATTCATCACAAAAGGATTATTCTTTCATTCTTCATCTTCTTCTCTCTTGAGTTCAAAAAGAAAAAGCTTACTAGTTAATTCTTTTGTGATGATTTCTTTTGAGAAAGTGAATTAAAAAGAAAGCATAAATACTACTCCATCATCCTCATCTAATCTAGCCCATTAGATTTGGGTGTTCATCTCTTTAGAGTGAGAAAGCTTGGGTTATAGCAACTTCGACGTAGATCATCGGAGAATCGGAACACTTCAAGCTAGCATGGATCGTTCGAGTCGTGGAGCCTCTCTTGAGTCCGGGAGATCGTGGATCGCGGTGAAGGGACTTCTACTCGGAGCTTGTGAAGCGAAGGAGTGGACTACAAAGGTTGTAATCCCTCACACTTAGCTTTAAAGATATCATCTTGCATGCTTAACCCTGATAATCTAGCAAAGATCCCGTCTTTGGGTTGTTCGGCACATGTAAAATTTTATTCGGGCATGCTTGATGCTTTATGAACCTTCACAAGTGTGCTAAGGAACCCTACAGTGGTATCAGAGCTACTAGGCATTGGATGTCGACCTATGGGGGGTTCTCACTGTGTGACAGTGTAGCGAAGCATAGGCTCTTACCCCCAGGGTGTCCCGAGACCGGAAGGTGTTCCGGCGGGTTGTAGTCCTCGCGAGGTGGCATGCGTAAAAAGTAGCGGCTGAGGGACCCGTTGGTGCCACGGCGACCCCATTGGATGGGATGGCTGCCTGCCCTACAGTGGTATCAGAGCCTAGCTAGAGCATTAGGCGATGTGTTAACGAAGTTAAAACCCCGATCGAACCCGAATACGACATTTAAAACTTCTCTCTGTACATTTTTTAAAATCTGGGTTTTTCTAGAATTAAAAATACCTAAAAAATCAGCAGGAAAATATAAGAATTATGGTGAAACGCGTGCCCCCAATTCCACTATACGGCCGTGGAACCGCGGCAATGACCCACCTTTGGAGGCGGTTCCGCGGCAATGTAAGGGTATTAGGTACGGATGTTTTCACAGTAATTCTTGTCTCTGTGTTTACTATTTTATGGGTATTTTTAATCTGACTCAAGTGTTGAGTATTCTGGGGTTTATTTTGTAATCGTCGATTCGATCGGGAATTTTAAATTCGTTATTGTTTTTCCGGATATTTAGAAACTGTTAAAAAGTTCGAACGGATATCATTAACTCACTTTTTCCCGACACGAAAAATTTTCAAGTGTTGAATCTTTTCTCGAGCTTAAATATTTCGGAAAAATGTGCAAGTAACACGGTGGACCCTCTAGAAGACAACAAACCTAAACTCGATTATGTGACCGTCTTGAACTGCCTTTTGAACCTTCGGGTTTGGGGCAGTACGGCGTGCCACATGTGAGGCGTTGGCTTGACCCTTCTACGGCTGGATCACTGGTACTGTGACATATTCTGGGATTATTTGAACTCCGCTCAAGTGTTGAGCACTTTAGGAGATTTTGGGTATTTGATTATCTGTTCGAAAAGTTTAATATTGTCTATTTATCTGGAATGTGATACAATATGTGGAATTCATTGTGTTAGGCATGAAATGCGAAGTATGTGATATTTCGGATTTACGATGTCTAAAGTGATTGTGGATTCCAAATATTGTAGTTTTACAATTTCTTTTCTGTGGCCGTAAGTGTAGTATGTAGTTGTATTGCCGGTTGTCGTTGCTATACATCGACGACGATCGGTGTATGCATACTTACTTACGTTGATGATATGAGATATTATGTGTTGCTGAGATATGATGTGCAGGATTGTCGCGATTGAATAGCCGGGGGTTTTATGTGAGATGAGAGTTTTATATTTTCATTCATGTAAATTCAAATGTAATATAATATTCTTTTTTTTGGGGCACTTCCAGGTTGAGGTTGATGCCACCAGTGTTGTATATTATTTACTTTTCCGCATTAGGATGGACCCAAGGAGGGGAGCACAGGTGACCGGGTTCTGGGGTTCAGTGGGAGGCCATCTCGAGGAGTCGAGACCGGGTCTCCTAAACTCCAGAATTGGTAGGGTCGCTTGCCGCTCTCGTAGGGGTCCAGGGTGTGGGCTTGGCTATTCATCGCGACTGTGGAATCCGTATTTTCTATTGTTGGCTAAATACTAAATACGAACATCCTAGTATATCCCACATTATATCTATGTTTCTGCTGCGATATCTGTGATGTGATCATTTGATATGTTGTGATGGATACAGTATATAGTATATATGATATATTATATAGACGTTACTTATGTTTTACACCCGCACTAGCCCTGCCCTGCTCTGTCGTTAGTTATCTAACCTAACGGTGCACGAGGGGACATCGAGGCGAATGCGGATGGCATAAGTGTACGTCGTATTTATCTGTGATGCTTAGGAAGTATAAGCTGATGGGATTTTTTATTAATGAGAGTAATAAAAAGAAAAGAAACCTAAAAGATGTTGTAGAATCAAAACTTTATAAAAAAAGGTAGCTACAGTTTTGTTCTGGATAGTGGTATATATGATATACCCTGCACCTTATTCGATGAGGAAAGAGCCGAGATCCCTTCACCGGGAGTGACCTCTTTAGCGAAACTGGCAGATGCTACAAAACTCGGTTTGTCTTTTGATTGCTTTTACATTTTTGCTTTGCACAGTGATATATATGATATGTCATGCACCTTATTCGATCAGGAAAGAGCCGAGATCCCTTCACCGGGAGTGACCACTTTAGCAAAACTAATGAAAGCCTCAAAAACACTCCATTTCAAAATTTCACATGATTTTACGACGATATCAAGTTCATTACGCTCATGGTTTTTCTGGAAAAAAAACCTGCGTAGCCCTCCGTCATTTCAGATAGATATTATTTAGTATTCATGCTATGTTTGCTGACTTAGTCAAGGCGTAGTGTACGGTAGCTAAGTAGTGTTTATCTGCTAAAACATGAGATGTGATTGGATTAGGGTATTCGCACGGCCTTGTTGACTCAGTCAAGGGTCGTACGGGTGGGTTTAATTCAATCGAGAAATGTACGGGTTGAACTTGACTTGCGATTTATGGTTTGTTGACTTAGTCAAGGTCATAGATCGCTAGGGGCAAAATATTATCGGGAATTTCAAGCGTTGAAATTTGCAATGAGAATGCATACCTTCTATGAGATAGTTGGATCCCGATACCCACTGCGAGTAAGAGTTACTCCTGGGAGAGTTTTACACAGGACAATTAGTCGATCAAGTAGGTGTCTAGAAAAGTGTTAACGGGGTTACGCCTCTGGGAAAACGAGGTTTACTTTAATTAGGTCCGTACGAAAGCACGGGGAACCTCCCTCAAAGTACCGACACTGATCTGGCTGAAAGATTGACGAAATTGTAGGGTGTAATTAATCCCGGCTAATCTTACCTTTTAGGGTTTGAAGGTAGATTTGATAAAAACAGTGGGAGACATCCTGATTAGATAAGATAATAACCAATCTAATCTTGCAAGAGCATACGCTAAAGTGTTTTCTTCTCTCTCTCTCCAGGTAGCGACCATGTCAGGCCATAATCAAGATAATAATATGGATGTATTGACTGAACCCGCTTATTATACTGAGCAGGGGAACGTTGGACCCGTTCTTTCTTATAAGAGTTATAAGACTGAACAGGAAATAGGAGAATATCTGGATTCTCACGCCGCCCAAAAGAACATGCATGTTGATGCATCTTCTTCAGGTGTGTTAGTTATTGAAAACTGTTTCTCAGTTCACACTACGTCCTGGGTATTAGATACCGGATCAGGATCCCACATATGTAAACAGTTACATGGGCTACGTAAAGGTAGAGAACTGGGAAAAGGTGATCATTCCGTTCAAGTAGGGAACGGTGCAAGTATTGCAGCCAAAGTAGTTGGCGAATATCACCTTGTATTGCCAAGTCGTAATACACTGATTCTAAATGAGTGCTATTATATACCGAACATGATGTGCAACATTATATCAGTTTCTTTATTAAGTAAATAAGGATATAATTTTGTAGTAAAGGATAATGTTATGAACATATTCCTAGATCAAAAGTTGATTGCATCAGGCTCGTTACATAATGGCATATTCATTTTAAATCGGAATACGGTCCTCAATATACAAAACACACACAAGAGGAAAAGTTCAGAAATGAACGAATCTTTCTTGTGGCATTGTAGACTTGGCCATATCAATGAGACACGGCTAGCTAAGTTACATAAAAATGGATATTTGAATTCATTCGAATTTTCATCTTATGATACTTGCCATTCATGTCTCAAAAGAAAAATGACCAAAGCTCCGTTTAGTGGACACGGAGAAAGAGTTACCGAACTCTTAGGACTGGTACATAGTGATGTATGCGGTCTCATGTCTACGCATGCCAGGAACGGTTCTTCCTACTTTATTACATTCACTGACGATCTCTCTAGATACGGGCATGTGTTCTTGTTGAAACACAAGTCTGAAGATTTTGAGAAATTCAGAGAATATAAGCACGAAGTAGAGAACCAAACGGGTAAAAGTATTAAGATCCTTCGATCTGATCGAGTAGGAGAATACTTAAGCAATGATTTTCTGGATTATCTAAAAGAGAATGGGATTCTCTCTCAGCTTACTCCTCCTTATACACCACAGCACAACGGTGTATCGGAACGAAGGAATCGGACCCTATTAGATATGGTGCGATCTATGATGAGCGATGCTGAGTTACCTATTTCCTTCTGGGGTATGCGCTTGAGGCAGCCATATACATATTGAATCTAGTTCCGTCTAAATCTGTACCTACCACACCATATGAGATATGGAGTGGGAAGAGACCATATTTTAAACGAGTTAAGATATGGGGTTGTCCGGCCTATGTCAAAAGACAAAATCCGGACAAACTCGAGGCACGATCAGTCCTTTGCAAATTTGTGGGATATCCAAAGAATTCTCAAGGATATTTTTTCTACCACGCTGAGGAACAAAAAGTGTTTGTTGCTCAACATGCCACCTTTTTGGAAAAGGAATTTCTTGCAAAAGAAATTAGTGGCAGAGAGGTAGAGCTGGAAGAGGTTCCAGCACCATAAACCGTAACTGATGATTTGTTGGAACCAGAAGATTCAGTAGTACCCGACGAACCCCAGCCTCTCCGCCGATCTAGCAGGGTTTCTCATCCACCTGAGAGATACTACGATTTTCTCATTGATGGTGGAAGCGAGGATTGCATCATGGAAGATGATGACCCGACTAGTTTCGAGCAGGCCATGACGAGTGGTGACTCGGTGAAATGGCTGGATGCAATGCGATCTGAGATGGAATCCATGTACACCAATAAAGTATGGATTTTGGAAAATGCTCCTGAAGGGGTAAAACCCATTGGGAGCAAGTGGATTTTTAAAAAGAAATTTGGTGTAGATGGAAAAGTTGAGACTTTCAAAGCTAGACTTGTAGCAAAGGGATTTCGTCAACGACCAGGTGTGGATTATGACGAAACCTTTTCTCCAGTGGCTATGCTTAAGTCCATCCGGATCTTACTTGCCATTGCTGCATACCATGACTACGAAATCTGGCAAATGGATGTTAAGACCGCCTTTCTAAATGGTGATTTAGAAGAGTGCGTGTACATGACTCAGCCAGAGGGCTTCGTAGATAGTGGGAGCAGCGGAAAGGTGTGCAAATTGATTAAATCCATTTATGGGTTAAAGCAAGCATCGCGGAGTTGGAACATCTGTTTTGATGTAGTAGTCAAAGAGTTTGACTTCATCAAAAACATAGATGAACCTTGTATCTATAAGAAGGTAGCAGAGAGTAAGGTTGTCTTCCTCGTATTGTACGTGGATGACATACTCTTGATAGGAAATGATATTCCTATGCTGCAATCAGTCAAGCCCTTCTTATCACAAAGATTCTCAATGAAAGATCTAGGTGATGCCTCATGCATATTGGGGATTAGGATCTATAAAGATAGATCCAAACGGATACTGGGATTGTCCCAATCCAGGTACATTGACACCATACTAAAGAGGTTTAGTATGGAAGAATCTAAGCGTGGTAACCAACCCATGATCTCTGGACTCACTCTCTCCAAAGAGATGTCTCCCAAGACAGATTTGGAGAGAGCTCGCATGCAAGGGATACCCTATGCTTCGGCAGTAGGCTCTATCATGTATGCAATGCTATGTACCAGACCCGATGTAGCATACTCACTAAGTGTAGTGAGTCGGTATCAAGCAGATCCTGGAGAGAGTCACTGGACAGCTGTGAAGAACATTCTCAAGTACTTACAAAGGACTAGAGATATGTTCTTGGTGTATGGTAACGGAGAACTCCAGGTGGAGTCCTTTACCGATTCCAGCTTTCAAAGTGATAAGGACGACTCTAAGTCGCACTCGGGATTTGTCTTTACCCTCAATGGAGGGGCGGTATGTTGGAAGAGTTCCAAACAGGATACCGTTACAGACTCGACGATGGAGGCTGAATACATCGCTGCCAACGATGCTGCCAAAAAGGCTGTCTGGATGAAGAAGTTCATCACTGAACTTGGTGTGGTTCCATCCATTGAACATCCAATACCTTTGTATTGCGATAACAATGGAGCTGTGGCTTTAGCCAAGGAACCCAGATCCCATCAGAAATCCAGACATATTCTGAGGCGGTATCACCTAATCAGGGAGAAAGTTGATCGCCGGGAGATCGAGGTCAGGAGAGTAGATACGAAGGACAACACTGCGGATCCACTCACGAAGGCCATTCCCCAGATACAGTTTGAGAGATTATTCGGGATGCTAGGTATGAGATACTACAGCAGCTGGCCTTAGTGCAAGTGGGAGATTGTTAGTTATGTATATGCCCTAGAGGCCATTGTTGTACATATGATGTATATTATGATGGATGCTTGGATATATACATAGAGGACTTTCTTGCTCGTTATGATAGTATGCTATTTGGTTTCACTTTATCTTAACATATTGACTTGTATTGGTTTACTGTCTTTCTCTCACATGTTGATAAAGCCCTTAGGATCTGTACTCGACTACTGGGATTATGATGAGATCATACTAGTGGGGCCACGGTAGTCGATGAGTACATCCTATAAATGTTCCTAGTCGAGGGTATATCGAGACAGGGCATCGATACACCAGAGTAGACTAGCGTATACGCATCTTGACCCATATGATGGGCGATGGATGATCCCATATCCATCGGTGTTTGACATCAAGGATGGTGTACGGGTGCTCAGTGGAGAATGGGTACACTGGACGGACTCGCCGAGAACTCCCAGAAGGTGATATACCATACGTCAGATGGCAGTTCTCCGGTGACACTGGTACAGGGTAGTCTGTAGACCCGAGATCGTCATAGAGTCTTGTGTGATTCCCACTGTGCTTTGATTTCCACCTTACCACGTCCAAGAGGGCGTGCAAAATGGTGGCTTTTGGGTACAGTCCCGAATCACATGGAGGCAATGAGCGATAGGAGGGGATTCGTCTCTCCCGGTATAGGAAGTTGATGTCGTGCTGTGTTCGATTGGCTATAACTGGAAGTCCCTGGCCAGGGCTGATATAGAGATATACTGGTAAGTGTTACTAGTAGTTTCTCGACCTGTTATGAGCCTCACATCGACACGACTTATCGGTTACTGGGGTCTGACGTATACCACCCGTAGACTTGATATGCGACATATCAGACGAACAGACCGGACTGTACGGGAGTGTTACTGATTGGATTCACAAGAGAACGGACAGGCTAGCTTATTGATCTTCTGATCGCTCAATACCTGGGTGGCTGTTACGTTTAGCTGACCGCTTGCAGCTTGTAGGTGTTTGATATGATCATCACCTGCTACCGGCATATTGACGATTCTTTAGAGTCCTACACAGAGGTTTCTTGGCTCAGGCAAAACGGAGTAGAGGCACATATGTGATACGTGCAGGACCGAGGATAATGCGATATGAGATACCGTATTATATTCTCGCGATATTTGGATATGAATCGGGACATCGGATCAAGTGTTGATTCGATGAATCGGTACATGATTTATTAGCCGGTTATATTCGATATAGCCGGATCGTTGGATCAAGTGTTGATTCGATGATTTAATGTATAATGATATATATGATATATTGTATTACATCATCTAATATTGGCTCGCTTTATTATTTCATTTTCTCACCGGATTAATACATTGATATATATGCGATATATGTTAAATGTATTATTTTCTTTTGTTGCAAATATATAATATATATGTGATATATATTATTGTGACATAATATGATTTATTATAAAACATGTTTAAGGATGATAAAAAGGGATTAGGGTTTGATTAGGATTAGCTTCTTCTTGTTCATTCTAGAAGGATTCTATTTTGTCTTGGTTAAGATATTATGGTTGATACTTATCCTTAACCTAACTAAACCCTAACTCTAGTTTATTCTCTACAACTTTTATCATATCATCCTTGACCATGGTTAGATAATCAATCATATACACTTGACTACTATTCATCACAAAAGGATTATTCTTTCATTCTTCATCTTCTTCTCTCTTGAGTTCAAAAAGAAAAAGATTACTAGTTAATTCTTTTGTGATGATTTCTTGTGAGAAAGTGAATTAAAAAGAAAGCATAAATACTATTCCATCATCCTCATCTAATCTAGCCCATTAGATTAGGGTGTTCATCTCTTTAGAGTGAGAAAGCTTGGGTTATAGTAACTTCGATGTAGATCATCGGAGAATCGGAACACTTCAAGCTAGCATGGATCGTTCGAGTCGTGGAGCCTCTCTTGAGTCCGGGAGATCGTAGATCGCGGCGAAGGGACTTCTACTCGGAGCTTGTGAAGCGAAGGAGCGGACTACAAAGGTTGTAATCCCTCACACTTAGCTTTAAAGATATCATCTTGCATGCTTAACCCTAATAATCTAGCAAAGATCCCGTCTTTGGGTTGTTCGGCACATGTAAAATTTTATTCGGGCATGTTTGATGCTTTATGAACCTTCATAAGTGTGCTAAGGAACCCTACAATTGCTGCATACCATGACTACGAAATCTGGCAAATGGATATTAAGACCGCCTTTATAAATGGTGAATTAGAAGAGTGCATGTACATGACTCAGCCAGAGGTCTTCGTGGACAGTGGGAGGAGCGGGAAGGTGTGCAAGCTGCTTAAATCCATCTACGGGTTGAAGCAGGCATCGCGGAATTGTAACATCTGTTTTGATGTCATAGTCAAAGAGTTTGACTTCGTCAAAAATGTCGATAAACCTTGTATATATAAGAAGGTGGAAGATAGTAAGGTTGTCTTCCTCGTATTGTACGTAGATGATATACTATTGGTAGGAAATGATATTCCTATGCTGCACTCGGTCAAGCTCTTCTAATTCCAAAGATTCTCAATGAACGATCTAGGTGATGCTTCATACATCTTGGAAATTAAGATCTATAGATATAGATCTAAACGGATACTGGGATTGTCCCAATTCAGGTACATTGACACCATACTAAAGAGATTTAGTATGGAAGAATCCAAGCGTGGGAATTTACCCATGATCTCTGGACTCACTCTGTCCAAAGAGATGTCTCCCAAGACTGATTTGGAGAGAGCTCGCATGTAAGGGATACCCTATGCTTCGGCAGCAGGCTCTATCATGTACGCGATGCTATGTACCAGACCCGATGTAGCATACTCACTAAGTGTAGTTAGTAGGTATCAAGCAGATCCAGGAAAGAGTCACTGGACAGCTGTGAAGAGCATTCTCAAGTACTTGAGAAGGACTAAAGAGATGCTCTTGGTGTGTGATAACGGAGAACTCCAAGTGGAGTCCTTTACCAATTCGAGCTTCCAGAGTGATAAGGACGACTATAAGTCGGTCTCGGGATATGTCCTTACCCTCAATGAAGGGGCGGTATGCTGGAAGAGTTCCAAGCAGGAAACCGTAGCAGACTCGACGATGGAGGCTGAATACACCGCTGCCAAAGAGGCTGTCTGGATGAAGAAGTTCATAACTGAACTTGGTATGGTTCTGTCCATCTTGCATCCAATACGTTTATATTGCGATAACAATGGAGCAGTGGCTTTGGCCAAGGAACCCAGGTCCCATCAGCGATCCAGGCAAATTCTAAGGCGGTATCACCTGATCCGGGAGAGAGTTGATCGCCGGTAGATCGAGGTCGGGAGAGTTGACACGAAGGACAACATGGTGGATCCACTCACAAAGGCCATACCCCAAATACAATTTGAGAGACTATTCGGGATGTTGGGTATGAGATACTACAACAACTGACCTTAGTGCAAGTGGGAGATTGTTAGTTATGTGTATGCCCTAGAGACCATTATTGTACATGTGATGTATATTATAGTGGATACTTGGATATATATAGAGAGGACTTTTTTGCTCGACATGATTGTATGCTATCTGGTTGCTCTTTGTTTTAATATGTAGATTAGTATAGTGATATTGTCTTGCTCTCACATATTGATAATGCCTTTAGGATATGTACTTGACTGCCAGGACTATGATGGAGATCATACTAGTGGGGCCAAGGATAGTCCATAGGTACATTCTATAATTGTTCCTAGTTGAGGGTGTATCGAGACAGGGCATCGATATTCCAGAATAGACTAGCGTATACGCTTCTTGACCCATATGATGGGCGATAGATGATCCCACATCCATTGGTGTTTGATATCAAAGATGGTATACGGGTGCTCAGTGGAGACTGGGTACACTGAACGGATTTGCCGAGAACTCCTAGCTGGTATAATACCTATCGTCAGATAGCAGTTCTCTGGTGACACTGGTACAGGTTAGTCTGTAGACCCGAGATCTTCATAGAGCCTTGTGTGATTCCCACTATGCTTTGATTTCCACCTTACCACGTTCAAGAGAACGTGCAAAACGGTGGCTTTTGGGCACAGTCCCGAATCACATGGAGGCAATGAGCGACAGGAGGGGATTCGTCTCTCCCGGTATTGGGAGTTGATGTTGCGCTTTCCTCGATTGGCCATAACGATAAGTCCCTGGGCAGGACTGCTACGGAGATTTACTGATTAGTGTTATCAGTAGTTTCTCGACCCATTATGAGCCTTACATCGACACGACTTATCGGTTACTGGGGTCTGACGTTTACCACCCATAGACTAGATATGCGACATATCAGACGAAAAGACCGGACTGTACGGTAGTGTTACTGACAGGCTTTTCAGGAGTAGGAACCGGCTTGCTTGTTGATCTTCTGATCGCTCAATACCCGGGTAGCCGTTATGTACAGCTAGTACCGCTAACAGCTTGTGGGTGTTTGATATGATCATCAGCTACTGCCGGCGTATTAACGAGTCTTTAGAGTCCTACACAGAAGTTTCACTGGCTCAGGCAAAATGAAGTAGGAGCACATATGTGATGTTAGTGATATGTATGCCCTAGAGGCCATTACTGTACATACAAATGTATATTGTAGTGGATGCTTGGGCATATATAGGGAGGACTTTCTTGCTCGACATGATAGTATGCTATCTGGTTACTCTTTATCTTAACATGTACTCTGATTGTCTCTATGTTACATGTTGATAAAGCCCTTAGGATGAGTACTTGACTACCAGGACTATGATGCAGATCATACTAGTGGGGACAGTGTAGTCGCTAAGTACATCCTTCAAATGTTCCTAGTCGTGGGAGTACCGAGACAGGGCATCGATACTCCAAAGTAGACTAGCGTATGCGCTTCTTGACCCATATGATGGGCGATGGATGATCCCATATCCATTGGTGTTTGACATCAGAGAAAGTATACGGGTGCTCAGTGGAGACTGGGTACACTGGACGGACTCTCCGAGAACTCCCAGATGGTATTATACCTCACGTCAGATGGCAGTTCTCTGGTGACAAGGGTACAGGTTAGTCTGTAGACCCGAGATCGTCATAGAGTCTTGTGTGATTCCCACTGTGCTTTGATTTCCATCATACCACGTCCAAGAGGGCGTGCAAAATGGTGGCATTTGGGTACAATCCCGAATCACATGGAGGCAATAAGCGATAGGAGGGGTTTCGTCTCTCCCGGTATAGGGAGTTGATGTTGCGCTGTGTTTGATTGGATATAACTGGAAATCCCTGGCCAGGGTTGCTGAGATTTACTGGTAAGTGTTATCAGTAGTTTCTCGAACTGTTATGGAACTCATATCGACACGACTTATCAAGCTACTGGGTTCTGACGTTTACCACCCCTAGGGGAGATTTGCGACATATCAGACGAAGAGACCGGACTGTACGGGAGTATTACTGGTTCGGTTCACAGGAGAATGTACATGCTTGCTTGTTGATCTTCTGATTGCTCAATACCTGGGTGGCTGTTATATTTAGCTGACCGCTTGCAGCTTGTGGGTGTTTGATATGATCATCACCTACTGCCGGCGTATTGACGATTCATTAGAGTCCTACACAGAGGTTTCCTGGCTAAGGAAAAACGGAGTAGGAGTACATATCTGATATGTGCGGGACCGAGAATATTACGATATGAGATATCGTATTCCATTCTCGCGATATATGATATCGGCCGAGTATATGTGATATAGCCGGGTCATCGGATCAACTGTTGATTCGATGAATATATACAAATTATATTAGTCGGTTATATGCGATATAGCCGGATTATCGGATCAAGTGTTGATTCGATAATTTAATGTATAATTATATATGTGATATATTAAGTTACATTAACTAATATAAGCTCACTTAAAGATTCTTTTTCTCACTTGGATAATACATTGATATATGTTAATTGTATTATTTTATTTTGTTACAAAAATATATTATATATGTGATATATAATAATGTAACAAGTTAGGGTTATAAATGCAACATAATTTGTGGAGTTTAAATAAGTTAGGGTTTGATTTGGGTTAGCATTTGGGTTAGCTTTTGCAAGAAGCTTCCTTTTGTTCTTTGCTTAGATATTTTGTGTTGATATTTATTAACCCAATCCAAACCCTTTACCCTAATTTACTCTCTACACGGGTTAAGCCTTCTTGATTGACCCATGGTTGATTTGTAACAATAACAATAACAATAATTCATTATTCATCACAAAAGAAATTCTTCTTCTTCTTCTTGAAAAGCTTTCTAGCTTTTGGGTTTGTGATGATTTTGAGTGAGATAAAGAAAACAAATGAGAGCTAAATTCCTACTTCATCATCCTCATCTATTCTAGACACTTAGTTTAGGTTGTTTGCTTTGCTAATACTTGATTAGTGAAACAATAGTTTGGGTTTGAGATTCTTCAAGGTAGATCATTTTAGTTGTTGAAGATTGGAAGCAAGCTTGCATCTTTCTCTTCATGGAGCCTCTCTTGAGTCCGGGCACTCGATGATCGCGGCGAAGGGACCTCAACACGGAGCTTATGAAGCGAAGGAACGGACTACAAAGGTTGCAATCCCTAACCCTTAGATATAAAGTTGTTTACATGCTATGTTAACCCTATGTCTCTAGTTAAGATCTTGGTTAGGGTTTGTTTAGCATCCCAAAATTTTTTAAAGTAGCATGATTGATGTAAAATTTTAAAAATAATTAAATAAATAAAATCGTTTAAGTGAATTTTATAATTTTCGGTAAAGTAAAACGTAGTTTTTATAAAACTAAACCGTAATTATTTTTCACTATAAATTTAAAAATACCTATTTTAATTATTTTATTACTAGTAAATGGTGTTTATTTAGCCACTTATAAATTTTTAGTTTAATTAAATATTTTTCTTAAATTAATTATTTTAAATATTAACATAAGCTTTATTTTTACACTAAATTAGTGTAAATTACAAATTTGAATGGGTTAAATTTGAAAAAATGAACCATTGCATCTTAGAATCAAGTGTGTTTCATGCAAAATTTATTTTCAAAATTTTACAATGGTTCTAGACCATTCTAGGTCAAATGGAGTGCAGAAAATAAAGAATTTTTAAATAAATTCATGAAAAGACTTAATTGTGTGATATTTTTGTTAAAGCTTCTACACTTTTCATCACCTTTTCTCACTCTCCTCTCTTTTCCTCACCTCATGGCCAGCCTCACCTCCATAGGCAGCCCCAAAAATTTTCCCCCATCATTTTTGCATTAAAAATCATCAAAATTCATCAAAAATTCAATAAAAAATCCACAAAATCCTAATAAATTCCTACCCTCTATTCTTTGCTCATCTTTACATGGATTTTGGAGATGGAAAGCATTCATTTTGGAGGCTTATTTTCATGTTTGGATTTCATGTTGTGGAGGTATAAATCTTCTTCTTTTGATTTATTGTTATTAGATATTTCATTTAAGCATAATTAGATTTAATAAATAATTTCTATCTACAAGTTTTAAAATTCAAGTTAGGGTTTATAAAATTAAGTTATGGTTTTTATTAATTAAGTAGGATTATAATAACTAGTTCAACATTTTTAGAACTGGAAAATCTTGTATGGATGATATATTGTAAATTGTTTATCCAAAATTGTTTAAATTAATCCATTTTGCAAACTAGATTTCTATATATTGTATATATTGGTGAGATAAAATTACAATTAATGTTTGTAACACTAGATTGTGGTTTTAATGAGGATATTAACTTGTTGGTGGAATGAAAAACTTAAATTGGTTACTAGTTTCTATTGATAATTGAAAAATACTAATAAAAATGCGATTTTGCTAACTAGATTTTGGAAATTCTTAAATAAATGAAATTTAAAATATAATTTATGAATTCATTATATCATTATCATCATGAATTGTAGTTTAATTCATTAATTCATGCAAAATCCAGTTTAGATGTGATATTGTGAAATTTTCCTTAAAAGTATCGAAATCGGGCAAGTTTGCAAACTAGAATTTTCAAACTAATATAAATTAGGGTGTTAAAAATATAGTGATGGTTTATATAGTCTAGTTATGCTAATTAATGAATATTATGACCATTAGTTTCTTTTAAATATCATGTTTTGAAGTAAAACGGTAAATTGGTGTTTTCAGGTTTTACGGAATCGGACGATTTGATCGATTTTTAGGGTTTCGATGGATTAAATCATGTTTTATATTATAAGTAATGAGTTTTTAAACTACAAGTTGTTTGCTGATGTTTATCTCGATCAACCGGCATTTGTACGCCGACATCGAGCGATATTTGGTTCTTTTGCATGAGCGGGATATAGGTTTTAACCTATGCGCGTTCCGTGTATCGTTTTGACTTTTGTCCGTGATTCAGTTTACGATACTGTATATATGTTTGCGTATACGTACCCCTCACATGGACTGCGGGCGATGAAGAAGAGGATGGCGACATCATTTTCGGCAGACAAGGACCAGGTGAGTAGATGTATATCTATGGGGGGAAGTCGGGTGGATGGCGTTTAGCACCCCCGCAAACATAGAATAGGGATAGTACTTATTGTCGTTAGGAAGCCAGACGTGACCTTAGATTCTTGATGAGTAGGACCCTAGTAATGACCCTAGGTTGGGCTAGACTGATTTAGAAAGACCATACCAGAGGATGAATACCTTGGAAGAGATTCATAGGTTTCAGGTAGATACACACACACGCACACACTGAGACTCAACGTGGTGTATACGTGTATGTATATATATATATATATATAAGACTAGGTGTAGGTATATATATATATATACACAATACGTATATGTGATATAAGGATGTGATATAATACACGGGGATGAAACAATATAACTGGGCTGATGCCGTGATTGTTGGCTATACAGTCGTGTTATGATGTTAGCGGATCATTAGAAAATGAGATAATGGATTTGTATACTTGAACAATAATAAAGGGTGGTGAAGATATTGAAGTATATAGGACTCTAAAATAGAACCCGGACCGTAACCCGTGCCTGAAATTCTGATATGATATCATATAGGTGTGACTTGATTACGACATCATATAGGTGTGACTTGATTTCGATATCATATATGTGTGACTTGATTACGATATCATATAGGTGTGACTTGATTATGATATGATCTAAGTGTGACTTAATCACAATATGATACATATGACATGGTATTTCTGAAGATAAATTAACGATGTATATTTATGCTAAGAATGATATATGATTGATGTATGCGATTATAGTATAGCACCTTGATCTTAACATATGTTGATGATGATATTATATGAATGATGAGACACGTAGGTGATACTTGACCCGTACCCCGATATTGGGATGCCATACGATGGATTTTACCGTACGAGACATAGATATGATGATTGATCCGCACTCTTGATTCGAGGAAGCCATACTACGTACGTGACACTATTGAGGCTGGATCACCGACTATTAGAGATATGGATTGAGACCTTAGGTGGACTCTTATTTCTTATCGACTAGTTTCTTAGGTTTAGTTCCTTAGGAGATTAGATGGACACTAGTTTAGGCTCGAGTCATATAGTTGTAGTTATACTTGTAAATCACAGATGAGTGGTTATTACACATCCGTCTTTACATTCATACCGTAATCATAATGGTGCATGTTCATTCATATGTTTCTATAATCAGAATAAAACTTTTCCTGTTAGGACACCAGCACCATTACCGATGATGCGCATATTCCACGCACACTTATTTGCCGGCTCACACACATCATCATCGGTAATTGCTATGTCACGTACACTTTAGATCATATTATCTTTTATTGATATAATCAGCTGACAGCTAGATCGATATAATATTGTGATTACTCTGGTGTTAGTATAGATATGGTATTTATTACTTAGACATTTCATGCATTCGCATTTTCATGTTATCATGCAGTATTATGGGGCATATGCCGACACTTATCATATACTTACTCATGATTTTGGGATTTTGGATTTCTATGAGATTTCTGGATTTTTGGGGAAAACCGCAAGAATATATAAAAACTTCTCTCTCTCTCCTCCTCTCTTTTTAAAACATAAGATGCGGTTTTCTCGTGATGTATGTGTCGTCCACCATGAGATTTCATGTTTTCTGTTGGATTTTGAGACCCGATTCGAGGAGTGGATGAACCGTCTCGGGTACATGGTGGTCCCGGTATGGTACCTCGGGGCAAGAAGATCGAGTTGTAGACGATGAGCCTGGCAGGGGAGGACTACCTACCGGTGATGTCTGGCGCGGCGGATATCCGGAGGATACCGACCGTTGTCGTGAGATTTGATGATATGGGCCGATCCGGACTGACGGAGCCCGAGATATTGAGACTATGAGACATTGAGATTATGAGGTATTAAGACTTGAGATTTACATGTTTTGTGTCGATACTTGACACGGATTTCGATGGATTTCATCGTTGATATTTCAGATTTCTATACACATTTTACCATGATAAAAGTTAAAGATTTCTTATACAGATATATCTAGATTTCAGGATTGGTTATTTCACATTCATGGTGCATGCATACTCATTCACATGACATAGTTCTATATGAGGCACTGATACGAGCACGGAGCATTTGCACTTACACGTAGCTTATTATCATGTCTTTACTTGATGACTAGTAGTATATTAGTATATTATTATGACCTAGGACAGCGTCGTCCATTCGATTTCTTTTCGCAGATATTTTCTACTCACGAGTTGGCAACTCACCCCCGTTGTGCCAAATTTTATTACAGGTTCGATATACAGGTTTTCCTGGCAGCTTGCTGGCACATCTTTTCATTCAGGGTGATTTGCACGGTAGGTTGGTGCACTTGTATCTGGACCGCCATTGTACTTTTATTATTTCATTTGTATCTAGAAAGCTCCATCAACCAAACTTGTATTACTTGATAGTTTACTGGATCAATTGTTTATTTGGACCTTAGAGTCGCGCTTGTATTATTATGATATCTGGTGGTTTTGTTTTCTTTTGAATTTTGAGCCTCGCCCTTTGGCTTTGTATACTATTGTGCATTGATGTGGTTGTTTCCGCCTTTTGGCGTAGAGCTAGCTCCCGTTTGGGGATGCTTTTTATTGTTTGTATATATATTATTCTTGTTTGTACCCGTTTGGGGCCAGTTTTTACAAAGGAGACTCTGCCGAAATTTTCGAGAAAATTGGATGTTGCTTTTAAACTTGTTTTCTACATGTTTTCCTTTACTTCTTCTTCTCTTTATGGTTTAGATTTCTGGGCTTCGGCTTACTTAGGTTACGTTGCGCCTCTAGACGCTTCGTAATCTAAATGCCGGTCATGTTCCATACTTTCGGGTCGTAACAAAGTTGGTATCAGAGCGCTAGGTTTAACTTTGTATATGTCTAGGGTGACCCTTAGTTGATGGAGTAAGCGACTTAGCTAGAGTGACGTACTGTGGGTATGATCCGCGGCATACTTACGATACGCTACTCTTCTTAAGTAGCCTTAGGATGTACATTTGTTTGCACCGTATTTCATTCGTTCCTTTGATCTATCTTCGTCGATATCGGAGGGTGGTTTCTGTTACCACGGGCGCACGGGCAGAAGGAGCTGCGGCTCGAATGCGATAACCATTAGGGTATCGGTTATTCTTGAGGATTGAAGCATTGTTTAGCGTGCGGGAGAAGGGTATTCACATGCCATCAAGACGAAGTTAAAGGATTCGAACGATTGTCAGAAACCCATTTTCCCAAGTTTAAAGTATTCGGAAGAACATGCAGGTATTTCGATGGACCCTCTAGAAGAATGAAACCCTAACTCGACATAATGACCACGATAACGCCCTTGAACCTTAGGGTTTACGGCAGTTCCGCGGTGCCATTAGTGAGGCTTTGGTTTGCCCTTCTAAGGCTGGACCATCGATGCTGGGGTATGTACCGGATATTTTTAAACTGTACTTGAGTGTTGAGCTCTCGGGGAATTATGGGATTTTGATGGATCGATCAAAAAGTTTAATGTAGTCCGGATATCAGGTGAATGGATCGACTACGTGGGAGACTCTAGATATGAGTATTGCCATTGGTAGCGCAGTCAGCACGCCTATGAAGAGACGAGTTCGAAGCAGTCGACACCAGAGGAAAGGGGGAAAGAGGCGCACATTGACGATAGTGTTTGCGATTGTGATTTGGTGATTTGAATTTCATATTTTCGTTGATTGGATTTTGGTATTTTGAGGACTTTGTTCTACGATTGGTATTTCTTATGTGTACCTTCATTACATTCTATTTGTGTTTCATATATCAGTTGTATTGATGTTGTTTAGTACATACCCAGTGCACTTGATTTGGTTTTAATACATTCTGAGATTTTGATTTGATTTCGTGCATATGGTTACACATGATTTTGACATATGCTTCGACCTAGTTTTCATGCACTTTCGTATTGTGATTTCGATTTTGATATTTGGTGTATGTTTTCGTGCACCATGTGCACCTGATTGAGATTCTTGCACACACTTAGCGCACTTGATGCGATTTTGTGCACACCAGATGCACTAAATCGGGGTTTTGTGCAGATTAGATGCACCTGATATTAGAGTCGTGCACGCCCGTTGCACTTGATAGATGTTTTTGGTGCACACCTGTTGCACTCAGTTTTTTTTTGTGTGAATTCTTGGCATCTGTATTTGGTTTCGATTTCAGTGCGCACCGGACGCACATGATATTTTTATGATGTGATTGGGATTGATTTCAGTTTGATCAGTATGTTTTTATAATCATTACTATTGATTTGGTAACCAGGCGGGACGTGTATGTTAAATAAAAGATATATATATAGCTATTTTTTTAAAATAAACGTCCGCTACTTATGCCGTGGCACGTGCATCACACGGCGATTTTCAAAAGGGGTTCTTACATGCTTCTTTATCCAGATGTTTGGACGATTTTACTATGATGCGCACAATATATAAGTTGTAGTTTTGATGTATATTATGTTGGTTTTCGTATTGGGTTTTGGTATTTTATTTTCGCCATAACTCAGATGATGTGTTATGCTTGACGGAGTTGATTTTAGTTATGTATTGATGATTTCGGAGCGCCGACGATTTGAGTGTTTTGGCTGAATGTTTTATTAATTGGGGGAGTTTTAATTTAAATTCGGGGACCGAATTTTTTAAAGGGGGGAATATTGTAACATTTTAAAAATAATTAAATAATTAATTAAATAAATAAAATCGTTTAAGTGAATTTTATAATTTTCGGTAAAGTAAAACGTAGTTTTCATAAAACTAAACCGTAATTATTTTTCACTATAAATTTAAAAATACCTATTTTAATTATGTTATTACTAGTAAATGGTGTTTATTTAGCCACTTATAAATTTTTATTTTAATTAAATAATTTTCTTAAATTAATTATTTTAAATATTAACATAAGCTTTATTTTTACACTAAATTGGTGTAAATTACAAATTTGAATGGGTTAAATTTGAAAAAATGAACCATTGCATCTTAGAATCAAGTGTGTTTCATGCAAAATTTATTTTCAAAATTTTACAATGGTTCTAGACCATTCTAGGTCAAATGGAGTGAAGAAAATAAAGAATTTTTAAATAAATTCATGAAAAGACTTAATTGTGTGATATTTTTGTGAAAGCTTCTACACTTTTCATCACCTTTTCTCACTCTCCTCTCTTTTCCTCACCTCATGTCCGGCCTCACCTCCATGGGCAGCCCCAAAAATTTCCCCCCATCATTTTTACATTAAAAATCATCAAAATTCATCAAAAATTCAATAAAAAATCCATAAAATCCTAATAAATTCCTACCCTCTATTCTTTGCTCATCTTTACATGGATTTTGGAGATGGAAAGCATTTATTTTGGAGGCTTATTTTCATGTTTGGATTTCATGTTGTGGAGGTATAAATCTTCTTCTTTTGATTTATTGTTATTAGATGTTTCACTTAAGCATAATTAGATTTAATAAATAATTTCAATCTACAAGTTTTAAAATTCAAGTTAGGGTTTATAAAATTACTTATGGTTTTTATTAATTAAGTAGGGTTATAATAACTAGTTCAACATTTTTAGAAGTGGAAAATCTTGTATGGATGATATATTGTAAATTGTTTATCCAAAATTGTTTAAATTAATCCATTTTGCAAACTAGATTTCTATATATTGTATATATTGGTGAGATAAAATTCCAATTAATATTTGTAACACTAGATTGTGGTTATAATGAGGATATTAATTTGTTGGTGGAATGAAATACTTAAATTGGTTACTAGTTTCTATTGATAATTGAAAAATACTAATAAAAATGCGATTTTGCTAACTAGATTTTGGAAATTCTTAAATAAATGAAATTTAAAATATAATTTATGGTTTCATTATATCATTATCATCATGAATTGTAGTTTAATGCATTAATTCATGAAAAATCCAGTTTATATGTGATATTGTGAAATTTTCCTTAAAAGTATCGAAATCGGGCAAGTTTGCAAACTAGAATTTTCAAAATAATATAAATTAGGGTGTTAAAAATACAGTGATGGTTTATATAGTCTAGTTATGCTAATTAATGAATATTATGACCATTAGTTTCTTTTAAATATCAAGTTTTGAAGTAAAACGGTAAATTGGTGTTTTCAGGTTTTACGGAATCGGACGATTTGATCGATTTTTAGGGTTTCGATGGATTAAATAATGTTTTATATTATAAGTGATGAGTTTTTAAACTACAAGTTGTTTGCTGATGTTTATCATGATCAATCGGCGTTTGTACGCCGACATCGAGCGATATTTGGTTCTTTTGCATGAGCGGGACTTAGGTTTTAACCTATGCGCGTTCCGTGTGTCGTTTTGACTTTTGTCCGTGATTCAGTTTACGATACTATAAATATGTTTGTGTATAGGTACCCCTCACGTGGACTGCGGGCGATGAAGAAGAGGATGGCGACATCATTTTCGGCAGACAAGGACCAGGTAAGTAGATGTATATCTACGGGGGGAAGTCGGGTGGATGGCGTTTAGCACCCCCGCAAACGTAGAATAGGGATAGTACATATTTTCATTAGGAAGCCAGACGTGACCTTAGATTCTTGATGAGTAGGACCCTAGTAATGACCCTAGGTTGGGCTAGACTGATTTAGAAAGACCATACCAAAGGATGAATACCTTGGAAGAGATTCGTAGGTTTCAGGTAGATACACACACGCACACACTGAGACTCGACGTGGTGTATACGTGTATGTATATAGATATAGGACTAGGTGTAGGTATATATATATACACAATACGTATATGTGATATAAGGATGTGATATGATACACGGGGATGAAACAATATAACTGGGCTGATATCGTGATTGCTGGCTATACATTCGTGTTATGATGTTAGCGGATCATTAGAAAATGAGATAATGGATTTGTATACTTGAACAGTAATAAAGGATGGTGATGATATTGAAGTATATGGGACTCTAAAATAGAACCCGGACCGTAACCCGTGCCTGAAATTCTAATATGATATCATATAGGTGTGACTTGATTACGACATCATATAGGTGTGACTTGATTTCGATATCATATATGTGTGACTTGATTAAGATATCATATAGGTGTGACTTGATTACGATATGATCTAAGTGTGACTTAATCACAATATGATACATATAACATGAAATTTCTGAGGATAAATTAACGATGTATATTTATGCTGACAATGATATATGATTGATGTATGCGATTACAGTATAGCACCTTGATCTTGACATGTGTTGATGATGATATTATACGAATGATGAGACACGTAGGTGATACTTGACCCGTACCCCGATATTGGGATGTCGTACGATGGATTTTACCGTACGAGGCATATATATGATGATTGATCCGCACTCTTGATTCGAGGAAGCCGTACTACGTACGTGACGCTATTTAGGCTGGATCGCCGACTATTAGAGATATGGATTCAGACCTTAGGTGGACTCTTATTTCTTATTGACTAGTTTCTTAGGTTTAGTTCCTTAGGAGGTTAGATGGACACTAATTTAGGCTCGAGTCATACAGTTGTAGTTATACTTGTATATCACAGATGAGTGGTTATTACACATCCGTCTTTACATTCATACCGTAATCATAATGGTGCATGTTCATTCATATGTTTCTATAATCAGGATAAAACTTTTCCTGTTAGGACACCAGCACCATTACCGATGATGCGCATATTCCACGCACACTTATTTGCCGGCTCACACACATCATCATCGGTAATTGCTATGTCACGTACACTTTAAATCATATTATCTTTTATTGATACAATCAGCTAACAGCTAGATCGATATAATAATGTGATTACTCTCTGGTGTTAGTATAGATATGGTATTTATTTCTTAGACATTTCATGCATTCGCATTTTCATGTTATCATGCAGTATTATGGGGCATATGCCGACACTTATCATATACTTACTCATGATTTTGGGATTTTGGATTTCTATGAGACTTCTGGATTTTTGGGGAAAACCGCAAGAATATATAAAAACTTCTCTCTCTCTCCTCCTCTCTTTTTAAAACATAAGATGTGGTTTTCTCGTGATGTATGTTTCGTCCACCATGAGATTTCATGTTTTCTGTTGGATTTCGAGACCCGATTCGAGGAGTGGATGAACCGTCTCGGGTATATGGTGGGCCCGGTATGGTACCCCGGGGCAAGAAGATCGAGTTGTAGACGATGAGCCGGGCAGGGGAGGACTACCTACCGGTGATGTCTGGTGCGGCGGATATCCGGAGGATACCGACCGTTGTCGTGAGATTTGATGATATGGGCCGATCCGGACTGACGGAGCCCGAGATATTGTGACTATGAGACATTGAGATTATGAGGTATTGAGACTTGAGATTTACATGTTTTGTGTCGATGCTTGACACGGATTTCCATGGATTTCATCATTGATATTTCAGATTTCTATATACATTTTACCATGATAAAAGTTAAAGATTTCTTATACAGATATATCTAGATTTCAGGATTGGTTATTTCACATTCATGGTGCATGCATACTCATTCACATGACATAGTTCTATATGAGGCACTGATACGAGCACGGAGCATTTGCACTTACACGTAGCTTATTATCCTGTCTTTACTTGATGACTAGTAGTATATTAGTATATTATTATGACTTAGGACAGCGTCGTGCATTCGATTTCTTTTCGCAGATATCTTCTACTCACGAGTTAGCAACTCACCCCCGTTGTGCCAAATTTTATTACAGGTTCGATGTACAGGTTTTCCTGGCAGCTTGCTGGCACATCTTTTCATTCAGGGTGATTTGCACGGTAGGTTGGTGCACTTGTATCTGGACCGCCATTGTACTTTTATTATTTCATTTGTATCTAGAAAGCTCCATCAACCAAACTTGTATTACTTGATAGTTTACTGGATTAATTGTTTATTTCGACCTTAGAGTCGCGCTTGTATTATTATGATATCTGGTGGTTTTGTTTTCTTTTGAGTTTTGAGCCTCGCCCTTTGGCTTTGTATACTATTGTGCATTGATGTGGTTGTTTCCGCCTTTTGGCGTAGAGCTAGCTCCCGTTTGGGGTTGCTTTTTATTGTTTGTATATATATTATTCTTGTTTGTACCCGTTTGGGGCCAGTTTTTACAAAGGAGACTCTGCCGAAATTTTTGAGAAAATTGGATGTTGCTTTTAAACTTGTTTTCTACATGTTTTCCTTTACTTCTTCTTCTCTTTATGGTTTAGATTTCTGGGCTTTGGCTTACTTAGGTTACGTTGCGCCTCTAGACACTTCGTAATCTAAGTGCCGGCCACGTTCCGTACTTTCGGGTCGTGACAATTGATGCTTGCCAAAACCTTGCTAAGGTGCTAAGCTAACCCTACAGTGGTATCAAAGCCAAGTTAGAACATTAGGCGTTGTCTAGACGAAGTTTGAAGTCCGATCGAACTCCGAAACCCCGATAAATCCCACTTTCTGGAAAAAATTTCAAAAGTTGAAATTTTTCATATTAAAAATACTCAGAAAATCATGCAGGGAATTCTAAGAATTACTATGAAGTACGAAACCACAACTCACTCAAGCGACCGCAGAACCGCGGCCAAACAATGCATTTGGCGGCGCTTCCACAGCCAACTTTGGGAGTTGGGGGCTAATATTTCAGGGGTATATTGTTGGGTATTTTTCATGCTTCTGGGAATTTTTAGTTCAACTCAAGTGTTGAGCTTTCTGGGATATATTGGAAACTCGTTGATTTAATCGGATAGTTTAACTTCGTTTAACTTTTTCCGGATAATTTAGAACGTGTTAAAAGGTTTGAACGGATATCAATAACTCACTTTTTCCCCTGTCGGAAAACATTCAAGTGTTGCATTTTTTCCTGAGTTTAAAACTTTCAGAAAATCATGCAACCGAATCTGTGGACCCTCTAGAAGAACGTAACCTTAACTCGATTATGTGACCGTCAAAACCGCCACTGAACCATATGGTTTGTGGTAGTTTAGCATTGCCACATGTAAGGCGTTGGTTTGACCCTTCTACGGCAGGTTCATAGCGGCTGTGACATGTTCTGGGACTTTTTGAACTCCGCTCAAGTGTTGAGCTATTTAGGAAATCTTGGGTGTTTGTTTATTCGATCGGAAAGTTTAACATTGTCTATTTATCTGGAATGTGATACAATATTTGGAATCCACAAGTAGTTATGAGATAACTAATTTGAATGTTATAAATCTAGCAGTTTTTAGTCTCATTTGATCGGTTGCCACGGGATTTTGATTTGATCAAAAAAAGTCCGTCGCAATCACGTAGCATACGCGGATACTTACCGAGTAAACTTAATAGATAGCCACGCCCCATAGCCCCGACTAAGTGACTGTAAGAGAACCACGTTGCCAAAAGCATCCGTTCGGATGCTCGTGGCAGCGGTGTTCCTCCTTAGTGCACTCCGTCGACGGCATCCGGGGGTGCGGCCGTCTACTAAAGTTTCCGACGAACATTCGATCAGGATGTCGGGAATCTTGATGAATTGCCCGACTTGATATTGAAAAGAGTTTTCGATATTGAGACTAAAATGCGGGTTTATAATTGTTAGGCATGCAATGTCTAAGGAATTCATTTGGTTAGGCATGAGATGTCTAAGGAGGTTGTGGATTCCAACTGTTGTAGTTTTACACTTTCTTTTCTGCGACCGTAAGTGTAATATATGGAGTATCGCCGGTTTCGTTGCTATACATCAACGACAATTGGGATATACATATTTACTTACATTGATGACATGTGATGTTATGTGTTGATGTGATATGTTATATTGGATCGTCGTGTTTTGAGTAGCCGGGGGTTTTATGTGAGATGAGGGTTTTTATTTTCATTCATGTAAAATTCATTGTATGTAATATTCTTTTATTGGGGCACCTCTGGGTTGAGGATGATGTCACCATTGTATATTATTTACTTTTCTGCATTAGGATAGACCCAAGGCGGGGAGCACAAGTAACCGGGTTCTAGGGTCTAGTGGGAGACCATCTCGAGGAGTCGAGACCGAATGACCTAACTCAAAAATTGGTAGGGTTACTTGTCGCTCTCGTAGGGGTCTAGAGGTGTGGGATTGGCTATTCATCGCGACCGTGGAATCCGTGTTTTATACAGGCTCGTATTAAAACACGGACCTCCTAGTATATCCAATATTTCATATATGTTCTTCTGCTGCAATGTTTTGTGATGAGATCATATTACTGCCTGAGACGAATGTTTATATTATATATATGATATATATTGTATATTGTTGATTTCGTTTCAAATGTGATACTTGTGAAGCATAATAAAATGGGACTCCATTAATGAGATTAATGAAATAAAAGAAACCTAAAGATGTTGTGGAATCGAATTTTCAAAAACAGGTAGCTCTAGTTGTTGCTTTGCATAGTGGTGTTCCTTGTAGAACATCCAACACCTTATTCGATAAGGAAAGAGCCGAGATCCCTTCACCGGGAGTGACCTCTTTAGCAATAACTGGCAGATGCTACAACCCTCGGTTTTGCCTTTTGATTGCTTTTCTAGTTTTTGCTTTGCATAGTGGTATTTGTGAAATATCCTGCACCTTATTCGATAAGGAAAGAGCCGAGATCCCTTCACCGGGAGTGACCTCTTTAGAAAAACTAGCAAAGGCCTCAAAAACACTCCATTTAAATCATTTGATTCTACAACGATATCAAGTTCATTACGCTCATGGTTTTCTTAAAAAACTGCGTAGCCCTCCGTCATTTCAGATAAGTACTACTTAGTATTCGTGCAGCAGGAGTTTGTCATGCGTCAAGGCGTAGTGTACGGTAGCTAACTAGTGCTTATTTGCTAGCATACGATGCGAGGGGATTAGGGTATTCGTACGGCGTTGTTTGGCATGCGTCAAGGGTCATACGGGTGGGTTTAATTCAATCAGGAAATGCACGGGTTGAACTTGACTAGTGGACTATGGGTTGTTTGGCATGCATCAAGGTCATAGCACGCTAGGGGTAAAATATTATCGGGAATTTCAAGTGTTGAAATTTGCAATGAGATTGCATACCTTCTATGAGATAGTTGGAACCCGATACCCACTGCGAGTAAGAGTTACTCCTGGGAGAGTTTTACACATTACAATTAGCCGATCAAGTAGGTGTCTAGAAAGGTGTCAACGGGGTTATGCCCCTGGGAAAACGAGGTTTATTTTAAGTAGGTCCGTGCGAAAGCGCGGGGAACCTCCCTCAAAGTACCGGCACTGGCCTGGCTGAAAGATTGGAAAACTTGTAGAGTGTAATTAATCCCGGCTAGTCTTTCCTTTTAGGGTTTGAAGGAAGATTTGACTAAAACAGTGGGAGACATCCTGATTAGATATATTAATAACTAATCTAATCTTGCAAGAGCATACGTTGAGTGTTTTCTTCTATTTCTCTCCAGGTAGCGACCATGTCACGCCTTAATCAAGATAATAATATGGATGTATTGACTGAAGCCGCTTGTTATAATGCGCTAGGGAACGTTGGTCCCGCTCCAACTTATAATTGTTATAAGACAGAGCAGGAAATAGGGGATTACCAGAATTCCCGTGCCGCCCAAATGAAGAAAGTACATGCTGATGCATCTTCTTCGGGTGTGTTCATTACCGAGAATTGTTTCTCAGTATCCTTTACGTCCTGGGTATGAGATACCGGATCAGGATCCCGCAAATGTAATTTGTTACATGGGCTACAGATAGGTAGAGAACTGAGAACGGGTGATAAGTTTCAAGAGTTGGAAATGATGCAAGTGTTGCAGCCAAGTCTGTTGGCAGTTATCACCCTGTATTACCAGAATACATTGATTCTGAACGAATGTTATTAGATAACGAACCTGATATACAATATCTGTAACATTTCAGAAAATATAAAATATTATTTTTGGAATTTAATATTAAAATAATATTTTTCCCGAAAACTGCCGATTTGCGAAATTGGGGTTTTCGAAAAAAGGTATAAATATATACCAATATTTGTGAAATAAATGGAAATTAAAATGATTTATTCATTTAAAATATAATTAAATGGTTTGGCATTTTTAAAATTTATTATATACAATTTTGATAAAAACCCGATTAGTGCACTGCTAATCGCGATAAAGCCAAATCCGCGTTTATATAGTTTCCATGGTTAGTGTACCATGCCGTGTTTCATTTTGTTACATGTTTCATTTCATTTGGGTGATGTATTATGGTTTATTGGTGGAGAGAAAAGAAAATGAAAAAGAGAAGTCAAAAGGGGACATGATGATTAGGGTGCGTGTATCTTGTGAGAGAGAGAGTGAGAACATTTGAGTGTGAGAGAGAGGGGGGCTGCTGCAATGATCCCTTTCCTCCACCATTTTCATCTTCTTCTTCATTTTACTCACCCTCATCTCCCTCCAACTTCAATCGCCAAATCCATCTCCAAAACTCCATCCAAACCATATACCCCTTTCATAAATAACGATCCCCTCTTCATGCTCTTCGCATTGAACCAAGCAAAATGGGATTTTGGCAACTTTGGGACTTCTAGGGTTTTGTTTGGGAGTAACCATGAGGTATATCTCTTTTCTTTTAGAATAGTTTTGAATTCCTAGCTTTTGTTAAGTTTAGACATCGTTTAATTTTGGATTGTGAACTTGGAAAATCCTAAGAGAAGGGTTTGGAAAATTGGTGATGTTGTGGTTGTTAACTAGACTTGGGGGCTGTTTAATAACATGGACCAGAGCCTAGAAACCCTAAAACACGGATTTAGAAACCCCGACATCGGATAAATGTATGGATTTAGAGGGTATTTTGGAATCTGGAGCAACCCGGGGACACTAGAAATAATTTTGTGAGCACAGTGACCCATGCAGGCACCTAGGAAGCTACCACCAAGACCCGAGCCTCTAACTCCAACCCCAGGCTGCAGATTAATTCAATCTAGCCGCAATTTGCGGCCAGGGTAGATCAGAATTGATCCGTATTTGTTCTGGGGTCCCTTTTGATGCAAATTAGGCCCTCCATATATGCAGAATTGACCAATTTGGCTTAGGGTAAAATCTGGGACCATTTCCATGAGTTGGTGCATTGTTTTACGACTTCGTTTTAACTTAAGTTTGGTATTTGGTATTGTGTTTCCGTCGTGTGGCGTTTGGACGTCCACGACCAGGGTTTTTGGCCGTATTTTGCACGCAAAGCTATAGGTTTTGACCTATGAGCGAAACGTGTACCGTTTTGGTTTTCCGCCTTGATTTTAATACGTATTGCGATTGTTTATCATTATAGGTACCTTCGTATGGATTCCGAGGCGACGGAGCGTGGCGTCATCGACTTCGGCGAACAAGAACCAAGGTGAGTGGATCTATATCCACGGGGAAAGTCGGGTGGATGGCGTATAGCACCCCCGCAAGGTTTTGATGGAAAACTGATTTATAGAATATGGTTAGGAAACCTAGACTAGGAAACTAGGGTTAGAATGAGATAGCTATGAAACCATATTAGAAACTAGAGGATAGTTAGAAGTGATATGTTACTACTATCATAGGATGACGTTTGTCGATATTGCCGTTTAGGGTACTGTAGGACTAGATAGTCGATGTAGATGCGTCATCCAAACCATACATTTTTCTAAACCGAAGAATCGTATGTATCTTTTAAATATGTATCTTGAGGGATGTTACGGATTTTCAAATGATATCTTTTCCTTAAAACACCGTAACCCCTATTTTCAAACTACGATTCGATTCTTTTAAAATCTGCTTGTATGGTTCGCGTGTGTATGCTAGATTAGATACCTATACTTATAGTAGAGATAGAAGGTTTAGGTAAACTCGGCTTGATATGAGTTATAAATGCGATGAAAAAAATATAAGACGGATATGATGATATACGGATGCGAGTCGATCGAGATGATTTATACCCTGTCGGTCCCCTGATATGAGATTATTACGAATGTGAACCGGGACATAGGTACATAGATATATATCCATATATAGAATGTTATGAATCATGGATGATAGGCCGTATGTGATATTAGGCCGTACCCTCATTTGTCGTATAGGATGTTAGAATCCCTATTAGCTTAATGCCACCGCACGATGATTTTCCGTGCGTGATGAGTTTGACTTGATGTTGATCCATACCCTTGACTAGAGGATGCCGTACGATGGATTATACCGTGCGTGATGCTGTGAGTCTAGGTGCCGATTGATAGATTCACCGACTCAGACATATGATAGTTACGAATACCTTATAGCTATTAGCTGATGATTTACCTTGTGCTGTATTCATGATATTATTATTGCATTGCATATACCTATGATAGTACACCTGCACCATTATCGATGATGCGTATGTTACACGTACACAGATTATAGGATCACACACTTCATCATCGATAATTGCCATGTCACTACACAGTAGGATTGCTACATCATGATATGACTCTTCGTGTAACATACTTGCGCACATACACATTATATGTCCACATTGGTGCACATATACATTGATATATTCATACTTGCGTACATACACATTGTATATCCACATTGGTGCATATATACATTGATATATTCATACTTACGCATATACACATTGTATATCCACATTGGTGCATATATACATTGATATATTTATACTTGCGCATATATACATTTGTATATCCATATTGGTGCACACATACATTGGTATATCTATACTTGCGCATATACATATTGTACCTACATAGATAACTGATTTTATTCGATAAAATTGGGAACCGCATGTTATATTCTAAAAACTGGAGTCATTTAAAAGAGCGGTTTTTCTTTAATATATCATATCACTGTTCCAGGTTGCATGATATATTGATATGCTTATATTTCTGTTATATGTCGCATACATCATGCTTTACGCTTTTACGCATTGAGATATGCTGTTTTCATGAGATTTCTGGATTTGAGAACCGTGGCTATTTCAAAATAAAGCATGTATTGTTTTAAAAACCTGGTTTCTCTTGACATGATATTTCAGTGCGTCCACCATGTGTTTTCTCGGTTCTGAGAGGGCATGTGAAACCCGATTTGAGGAGCGGTAGGCACCGTCTGCGGGTACATGGTGGACCCGGTGAGCTACCCCGGGGCAAGAAGACTCGTATATGTTAGACAGTGAGCCCGACAGGGGAGCACTACCTACCGGTGATAGTATTTAGACTCGGCGGTTATCCGGAGGATACCGACAGGAGTAGCGAGATGGATATGAGGGCCGACCAGGGTGTGTGGTGCCTGAGGGCCGATCTAAGGATGCGGCGCCTGAGATATATGAGGATTTACGTGTCGATGTTGGGCATGGTTTTCATGATGTTTCGAGTATCGATGCTGGACACTCAGGTTCCATGATTTTGAGGTATCGCGAGGGACACATGTTGATTTACATCCTCACATTTCCATGCATATGCTTTTATGATATTTACATCCATGATAATGTTGTGTCAGTGGTTGACACGTGGACGAGATCCACATGCATACATACATTGATTATTTGAGTGGACGAGATCCACATGCATACATACATTGATTATATGAGTGGACGAGATCAACATGCATACATACTTTGATTATATGGGCGGACGAGACCCACTTGCATACATGCATTGACTATACTGTTGGATGTTATACACATGCATATAGGTATTGAGTACCTTGTTGGCACATATACAGACCCGGTCACCCTAGATATCATAGTATTACCTTTATGATATAGTTGACCTAGAAGTCGCTGTTTATTCGATTTCTGTCTGTTGATATTTTTCTACTCACTAGTTGGCAACTCACCCCCATTGTGCCACAGTTCTTGCAGGTTGACCGCTTGGATCAGTAGCGGCTTCGCTGGCACACAGTTGCATTCGGGTGTTTTGCATTGGTAGGTGGGATATTTGTATCATTCCCACTCTTGTATCTATATTCTTATTGTATCTAGTTAACTCCATCAATCAAAAGTTGTAATTGTATAAGTGATGAGACTTAGTGAGACTTTTTGTTGCGAGATTTGAGCGATGGGTTTTATATTCACTTTGGGGGTTATATTTTGCTCATTTCTTTATCTTTTTGTGGTGAACTTCACCGTTGGGCGTCGTATACTTATTTATACTGTATTGCGTGGTTGTGATCCGCCGTTTGGCGAAGAGCTAGCTCCCGCTTGGGGATGCCATTATTCTTATTATGTATTGTGGTTTTGGATCAAAAAATACAAAGGAGGTTCTGCCAAAATTTTCAAAAAGGACGAAACATGTTTTCAAACTAGTAAATTTCACTTGCATCATTCATGTTCCTTTTCTATATATTAAGAAAACTTGATTTCATTTACCTTTATTTCAAAACCTCACCTCCTTTATTTTTTCTAAAAGATTTAGATTTCTAGGTTTCAGCTTACTTGAATTCCGTTACGCCTTTAGATGTTGCGTGATTCAAGTGCTAGTCACGAGCTAATATTTTGGGTCGTGACAAAGTTGGTATCAGAGCGCTAGGTATAACCTTTGTTCGAGTCTATGTTTGACTATGCGGAGTCTAGGGCGGGTATGTATTTCGGAACCTAGGCTTGACCTTACGGAACTTAGACTTGAACGGGGGGGTATTAGACCCGAACTTTCGTTTCATAGGCTGACCCTGATTGATGGAGTAGGTAGCTTAAGTAGAATGACGCATCGTACGTATGTTCCGCGGCATATTTACGATACAATACTCCACTTAAGAAACCTTAGGATGTACATACTTTTTGAGACCAGTGATTCTCTTCGTATCCATGATTATACATCCATTTGAGATCCTCGATTCTATTAGTTCATGATCATACTTTCATTGATTTCGTTCCTTCTTATGATCATGTATCCATTCTGGATCTGTCGTTTCTGTTAGTTATATGTATGCCCTAGAGGCCATTACTGTACATAGGATGTATATTGCAGTGGATGCTGGGACATATATAGGTAAGACTTTCTTGCTCGACATGATAGTACGCTATCTGGTTGCTCTTTATCTTAACGTGTACACTGATTGTCTCTCTGTTACATGTTGGTAAAGCCCTTAGGATGTGTACTTGACTACCTGGACTATGATACGGATCATACTAGTGGGGACATGGTAGTCCATAAGTACATCCTTCAAGGTCCCTAGTCGTGGGTGTATCGAGACGGGGCATCGATATACCAGAGTAGACTAGCGTATACCTTCTCGACCCATACAGATGGGAGATGGATGATCCCATATCCATTGGTGTTTGACATCAGAGATAATATACGGGTGCTCAGTGGAGACCGGGTACACTGGACGGACTCGCCGAGAACTCCCAGATGGTATTATACCTTACGTCAGATGGCGGTTCTCTGGTGACACTGGTACAGGTTAGTCTGTAGACCCGAGATCATCATAGAGTCTTGTGTGATTCCCATTGTGTTTTGATTTCCACCTTACCACATCCAAGAGGGCGTGAAAAATGGTGGTTTTTGGGTACAGTCCCGAATCACATGGAGGCAATGAGCGATAGGAGGGGATTCGTCTCTCCCGGTATAGGGAGTTGATGTTGCACTGTGTTCGATTGGCTATAACCGGAAATCCCTGGCCAGGGTTGCTGAGATTTAATGGTAAGTGTTACCAGTAGTTTCTCGAACTGTTATAGACCTCATATCGACATGACTTATCGAACTACTGGGGTCTGACGTTTACCACCCCTAGGCAAGATATGCGACATATCAGACGACGAGACCGGACTGTACGGTAAGTGTTACTGGTTGGATTCACAGGAGTGTGAGCGGTCTTGCTCGTTGATCTTCTGATCGCTCAATACCCGGGTGGCCGTTACGTTTAGCAGACCGCTTGCGGCTTGTGGGTGTTTGATATGATCATCGCCTGCAGCCGGCGTATTGACGAGTCTTTAGAGTCCTACACAGAGGTTTCCTGGCTCAAGCGAAACGAAATAGGAGCGCATATGAGATATGTGCGGGACCGAGAATACTACCAGTATGTGATACTGTATTCTATTCTCGCGATTTGTATCATCGGTCGGTTATATGTGATATAGCCGGGTTACCGAATCAAGTGTTGATTCGATATATTGATACACTTGATAGTAGTCGGTTATATGCATTATGACCGGATAATTAAATCAAGTGTTGATTTAATGATTTAATGTATAATTATATATTTGATATATTACTTTACATTAACTAGTATTTGTTCACTTAAGATTGATTTTCTCACTTGATTGTGCACATTGTATATATGATATATGTTTGTGCACTAGTTTGTATCATGTTTGATGATACATGCAAACTTGGGTCTGTATGCTTTAAACCATAGTTTAGGTTAATGGTTAAGGTTTTATTTATTTATTTATTTATTTATTTATTTATTTAATTTGGCAAAAACCAAAATGGTGGCTTTATTTGTTTTCTTTCTTGAAGCTTCATGAAGTTTCTTTTAAGCATCTTTGGAAATTCTAACCATTTTGTTTTATGCCTTAACCTAACCATCAACCTAAACCCTAGTTTATTCTCTACACAAGTTAACTCACCCATGGTTGCTAAATGATAGACTTCACTTGATTTATTATTTTCAAAAATAATTGATATTCTTTTTCTTTCTTCTTCTTCATCTTTTTCATGAAGAAAAGAAAAACTTGCTAGAAAATTTCAAGTGTTGAAATCAAGTGAGAAATCCAAATCCAAAGTGAACCCACTTCCTATTTCTTCATCCTCTACCACTTGCCATGTAGTAGAGTGTGTTATCTTCACAAGTTTCATGACCAAGTGAAGATGGAGCTTGAGTTAGAGTTGCCTCGACGTAGATCATCTTCGACATCGAAGTCAACGACCTAGCCCGATCATTTCTCCGACGAAACCATCGCTAGAGTCCAGGATCCCGATGATCGCAGTGAAGGGACGTCGTCACGGAGCTTTGTAAGTGGAGGACCGGATCTACAAATGTTGTATTTCCATTCACTTAGTAGCAAAGTTGTTTGCTTGCTTTTTCTTTCGCCTATCCTCTAGTTAACGATCTAGGTTAGGGTTTCTCGGCACCTAAATTTTTGAATTTGGCATGCTTGATCAGTTGTAGAACCTCATGTGTGTACCTAGTAACCCTACAGTGGCATCAGAGCCTAGCTAGAGCTTTAGGCGATGTGTAGACGATGTTAACCCGATCGAACCCCGAAACCCTAATCGATACCCCTTTCTGTACATTTTCTGAAAATGTGGATTTTTGTGAATTAAAAATATCCAAAAAATTCAGCAGGCTGTTCTAGGAATTACTGTGCTTCACATGCCTCCAGATCATTTAAAGCGCCGCGGAACCGTGGCCCCACCCTGGGTTACGCGGCGGTTCCGCGGCCATAATGATGATTCATAGCACGTGATTTGCACAGTAATGTCTTTCTGTATGTGCTGTGTTTTCTGGGAATTTTTAAATTTTACTCAACAGTTGAGTTTTCTGGGGTTGTTTTGGGAACTCGATGATTCGATCGGATTGTTTAACTTTGTCTATGTGTTTTTCCGGGTAATTTTAGAATATGTTAAAAAGTTCGACCGGATATAAATAACCAATTTTTCCCCTGCCGGGAAATTTCCAAGTGTTGGATTTTTCTGTAGTTTAAGAACGTTCTAAGTAGTGCAAGTAACGCGATGGACCCTCTAGAAGACAACAAACCTTAACTCGATTATGTGACCGTCTTGAGCTGCCCTTTGAACCTTAGGGTTTGGGGCAGTACGGCGTGCCACATGTGAGGCGTTAGCTTGACCCTTCTACGGCTGGACCGTTGGTACTGTGGCATGAAGTGAATTTTTTTAAACTTATTTCATGTGTTGAGCTATTTCGGGAAAACTTGGGTGTTTGATTGTTCGATCGGAAAGTTTAACATTTTCTATTTATCTGGAATGTGATACAATATTTGAAATCCACAAGTTGTTATGAGATAACTGAATGAATGTTATAAACATAGCACTTTAGTCTCACATGAACGGTTGCCACGGGATTTTGATGTGATCAAAAGTCCGTCGCAATCACGTAGCGTACGCGAATACTCGCCGGATAAACTTAATAGACAGCTACGCCCCATAACCCCGACCAAGTGACTGTAGGAGAACCCCGTAGCCGAAAGCATCCGTCAGGGAGCTCGCGGCAGCGGTGTTCCGCCTTGGTGCACTTCGTCGACGGTATCGGGGGTGCGGCAGTCTACTAAAGTTTGCGACGAGCATTCGTTCTGGATGTCGGGAATCTTGTTGAATTGCCCGACTTGATATTGAAAAGAGTTTTCGATAATGAGACTAAAATGCGGGGTTTATAATTGTTAGGCATGCGATGTCTAAGGAATTCATTTGATTGGGCATGAGATGTCTAAAGAGGTTGCGGATTCCAACTGTTGTAGTTTTACACTTTCTTTTCTGTAACCGTAAGTGTAGTATGTAGTGGTATTGCCGGTTTTCATTGCTATACATCAACAACGATCGGTGTATGCATACTTACTTACGTTGATGACATGTGATGTTATGTGTTGCTGGATATGTTATATTGGATCGTCGTGTTTGAATAGCCGGGGGTTTTTATGTGAGATGGGTGTTTTTCCATTTTCATTCATGTAAAAACTTGTATGTAATATTCTTTTATTGGGGCACTTCCAGGTTGCGGAAGATGTTACCGTTGATGTATATTATTTTCTTTTTCGTACTAGGATAGACCCAAGGAGGGGAGCACAAGTAACCGGGTTCTAGAGTCCAGTGGGAGACCAACTCGAGGAGTCGAGTCCGGGTCTCCTAACTCTAGAATTGGTAGGGTTGCTTGCCGCTCTCGTAGGTGTCTAGGGGTGTGGGTTTGGCTATTCATCGCGACCGTGGAATCCGTGTTTTATTCAGGTTCAAAATAAAACACGGACGTCCTAGTATATCCAATATTTCATATGTTTCTTCTGCTGCGTTATCTGTGATGTGATAATGTGATATGTTCAGATAGATATTGTATATAGTATATATGATATATTATATAGACGTTGCATATGTTTTACACCCGCGCTAGCCCTGCCCCGCTCTGCCGTTAGTTACCTAACCTAACGGTGCACGAAGGGACATCGAGGCGAATGCGGATGGCATAAGCGTACGTTATATTTATCTGTGATGTTTAGGTAACTTATATGATGGGACTTCATTAATATGATTAATGAAAATAAAAGAAACCTAAAAGATGTTGTGGAATAGAATTTTCAAAAACAGGTAGCTACAGTTCTTGCTTTGCATCGCGGTGTTCCTTGTAGAACATCCTGCACCTTATTCGATAAGGAAAGGGCCGAGATCCCTTCACCGGGAGTGACCCCTTTAGCAATAACTGGAAGATGCTTCAACCCTCAGTTTGTCTTTTGATTGGTTCTATAGTTTTTGCTTTGCACGGCGGTATATATGATATATCCTGCACCTTATTCGATGAGGAAAGGGCCGACGATCCCTTCACCGGGAGTGACCCCTTTAGCAAAACTAGAAAAGCCTCAAAAACACTCCATTTTAAAATCATTTGATTCTACAACGATATCAAGTTCATTACGCAATAGGTTTTCAGAAAAATCTGTCGTAGCCCTCCGTCATTTCAGATAAGTCCTACTTAGTATTCGTGCTACGTTTGTTGACCTCCGTCAAGGCGTAGTGTGCGGTAGCTAACTGATATTTATCTGCTTATGCATATGATGCAGATTGGGTTAAGGTAGTCGTACGACCTTGTTGACTTCCGTCAAGGGTCGTGTGGGTGGGTTTGATTCAATCAAGAAATGACGGGTTGAACTTGACTAGTAGCCTATGGTTTGTTGACCTCCATCAAGGTCATAGGGTGCTAGGGGCAAAATTATCGGGAATTTCAAGTGTTGAAATTTGCAATGAGATTGCATACCTTCTATGAGATAGTTGGATCCCGATACCCGCTGCGAGTAAGAGTTACTCCTGGGAGAGTTTTACACATTACAATTAGCCGATCAAGTAGGTGTCTAGAAAGGTGTTAACGGGGTTACGCCTCTGGGAAAACGAGGTTTACTTTAATTAGGTCCGTGCGAAAGCACGGGGAACCTCCCTCAAAGTACCGACACTGGCCTGGCTGAAAGATTGGCGAACTTGTAACGTGTAATTAATCCCGGCTAGTCTTTCCTTTTAGGGTTTGAAGGAAGATTTGATAAAAACAGTTGGAGCCATCCTGATTAGATAAAATAATAACCAATCTGATCTTGCAAGAGCGCACGCAGGGTGTTTTCTTCTCTCTCTCTCCTGGTAGCTACCATGTCACGCCTTAATCAAGATAATAATACGGATGTATTGACCGAACCCGCTTGTTATACTGAGCTGGGGAACTTTGGTCCCGCTCCAACTTATAATTGTTATAAGACCGAGCAGAAAATAGGGGAATGCTAGGATTCCCATGCCGCCCAAACGAAGAAAGTGCATGATGATGTATCTTCTTCGGGTGCGTTCATTACAAAGAACTGTTTCTCAGTATCCTCTGCGTCCTGGGTATTTGATACCGGATCAGGATCTCAGATATGTAATCTGTTACATAGGGCTACAGAAAGGTAGAGAACTGAGAACGGTTGATAAGTTTCATGAGACAGAAAACGGTACAAGTGTGGTAGCCAAGTCTGTTGGTCACTGTCACCCTGTATTACAAATACATTGATTCTGAACAAATGTTATTAGATACCGAACCTGACATACAAAATCATATCAGTCTCTTTATTAGTAAAGAAATGATAAAATTTTGTATTGTTGGATAATGTTTTGAACATTTCCTATATCAAGAGTTGATCGGTTCAGGTACGTTATCTAAAAGCATTGACGTTCTAAATCAAACTACAGTTCTTAGTATACAGAACACACAAGAAAGGAAGAGTTCAGAAATGAACGAATCCTTCTTGAGGCATTGTAGACTAGGTCATATCAATGCGACCCGACTAGCTGAAGTTACATTAAGATGCATATTTAAATCAGTTTGAATTTACATCTTGTGAAACTTTCCAGTCATGTCACAAAGATAAGATGACCGTAGCTCCGTTTACTGGAAACAGAGAAAGAGTTAATGAACTCTTGGGACTGTTACATGATGATGTATGTAAGGTCCCCTGTCTACACATGCCAGGACCGGCTCTTTATACTTCATTACATTCTCTGATGATCTCTCAAGATTCAGTCATATGTTCCTGTTGAAACATAAGTCCGAACCTTTTGAGATATTCACAGAATATAAGTTAGAAGTAGAGAACCAAAATACGGGTATAAGTATTATGTCCTATGATAAGATCAGGGAGGAGAATACTTGTGCATGGAATTCCTGGACTATTCTAAAAGAGAATGAGATTCTCTCTAAGTGTTACTCCTCCGTATACACCACAGCACAACGGTGTATCGGGGCGGAGCAATCGCACCATATTAGATATGGTGTGCTCTATGATGAGTATTACTGAGTTACTTGTTTCTTTTAGGGGGTTATGCACTTGAGAAGCTGCATACCTATTGAATTGGGTTCGATTCAAATCAGTGCCTACCACTCCATATAAGATATGGTGTGGGAAGAACCCATCTCTTAAGCAAATTAAGATTTGGGATTGTCCGGCCTATGTCAAAAGCAAAATCCGGACAAGATCGAGGCAAGGTCAGTTCTGTAGAACTGGAAAGGTTCCAGCTATACAAACTGCAACTGATGATTTGACAGAACCAAAGGATTCAATAGTCCCCGACGAACCTCAGCCTCTCCGCCGATCTGGTAGGGTTCCTCACCTGCCTGAGAGATACTTAGGTTTCTCGATGACAGTGGGAGCGAGGAATGCATCATGAGATGATGACCCAATTAGTTTCGAGCAGGCCATCGAGAGTAGGGACTCTGTAAGAATGGCTGGATGCGAAGCGATCTGAGATGGAATACATGTACACCAACAAAGTATGGACTTTAGTTGCTATATCTGATGGGTTTAATCCCCATCAGGAGCAAGTATATCTTGAGAAGATTACTTGGTGTGGATGGAAAAGTTGAGACTTTCAAAGCTAGACCTGTTAAAGGCTTTCGTCATCGACCAGGCGTGGATAATGATGAAACCTTTTCCAGTTTCTATGCTTAAGTCCATCCGGATCCTACTTAACATTGCTACATCCCATGACTACGATATCTGGTGGTTAGGTGCCATGACTGCTTTTCTAAATAATGATTTAGAAGAGAACGTCTATAAGTTCACAGCCAGAGGGCTTCGTAAACTGTGGGAGCAGCGGAAACGTGTGCAAGTTGCTTTACAGATTAAAGAAGGCATCGCGGAGTTGGAACGTCTGTTTTGATGTGGTAGTCAAAGAGTTTGACTTCATCAAAATGGTAGATGAACCTTGTATATAAAAAAAGGTAGTAGAGAGTATGGTGGAGATCCTCGTAGAGTACGTGGATAACATACTCTTGATAAGAAAGGAGTTTCCTATGCTACGCTCGGTCAATCTCCGCTTATCACAATGATTCTCCATATAGGATCAAAGTGATACCTCCTAAATCCTGGGTTTTGGATCTATGAGATAGATCTAATTGGATGTTAGGTTACTCACTAGTTGTAGTGAGATGGTATCAATCGATCCTGGGGAGAATCATTGGAAAGTGTCCAGGGTGATAAGGACGACTTAATGTCAGTCACAGGCATTGTCTTTACCCTCAGTGGAGGGACGGTATGTTTGAAGAGTTCCAAGCTAGATACCGTGGCAAACTAGACGATAAAGGCTGGTGACATCGCTATCAAAGATACTACCAAAGAGGCAGTTTGGGTGTATATTGGTTCATGAGATGAACTAGGTTCCTACCATTGTGTGACAATGGAAGTGTGGCTTTGGCCCAGGAACCTCGGTCCCATCAGTGACCCAGACGTATTCTGAGGCAGCATCACCTGATCATGGAGATAGTTGATCCCCAGGGTGATCGAGGTTAGGAGAGTAGACTCAGAGGACAATACGGCGGATCCACTCACAAAGGCCTTTTCCCAGAGAGAGACTTTTATGGAATGGTTGAGTATGTGATACTGCAACCACTGCTACAGATGGCCCTAGTGCAAGTGGGAGATTGTTAGTTATATGTATGCCCTAGAGACCATTATTGTATATAGGATGTATATTGTAGTGGATGCTGGGACATATATAGGTAAGACTTTCTTGCTCGACATGATAGTACGCTATCTGGTTGCTCTTTATCTTAACGTGTACACTGATTGTCTCTCTGTTACATGTTGGTAAAGCCCTTAGGATGTGTACTTGACTACTTGGACTATGATGCAGATCATACTAGTGGGGATATGGTAGTCCATAAGTACATCCTTCAAGGTCCCTAGTCCTGGGTGTATCGAGATGGGGCATCGATATACCAGAGTAGACTAGCGTATACCTTCTCGACCCATACAGATGGGCGATGGATGATCCTATATCCATTGGTGTTTGACATCAGAGATGATATACGGGTGCTCAGTGGAGACTGGGTACACTGGACGGACTCGCCGAGAAATTCCAGATGGTATTATACCTTACGTCAGATGGCGGTTCTCTGGTGACACTGGTACAGGTTAGTCTGTAGACCCGAGATCGTCATAGAGTCTTGTGTGATTCCCACTGTGCTTTGATTTCCACCTTACCACGTCCAAGAGGGCATGCAAAACGGTGGTTTTTGGGTACAGTCCCGAATCACATGGAGGCAATGAGCGATAGGAGGGGATTCGTCTCTCCCGGTATAGGGAGTTGATGTTGCACTGTGTTCGATTGGCTATAACCGGAAATCCCTGTCCAGGGTTGCTGAGATTTACTGGTAAGTGTTACCAGTAGTTTCTTGAACTGTTATAGACCTCATATCGACACGACTTATCGAGCTACTGGGGTCTGACGTTTACCACCCCTAGGCGAGATATGCGACATATCAGACGACGAGACCGGACTGTACGGTAAGTGTTACTGGTTGGATTCACAGGAGTGTGAGCGGGCTTGCTCGTTGATCTTCTGATCGCTCAATACCCGGGTGGCCGTTACGTTTAGCAGACCGCTTGCGGCTTGTGGGTGTTTGATATGATCATCACCTGCTGCCGGCGTATTGACGAGTCTTTAGAGTCCTACACAGAGGTTTCCTGGCTCAAGCGAAACGAAATAGGAGCGCATATAAGATATGTGAGGGACCGAGAATAATACCAGTATGTGATACTGTATTCTATTCTCGCGATTTTTATCATCGGTCGGTTATATGTGATATAGCCGGGTTACCGAATCAAGTGTTGATTCGATATATTGATACACTTGATAGTAGTCGGTTATATGCATTATGACCGGATCGTTAAATCAAGTGTTGATTTAATGATTTAATGTATAATTATATATTTGTTATATTACTATACATTAACTAGTATTTGTTCACTTAAGATTGATTTTGTCACTTGATTGTGCACATTGTATATATGATATATGTTTGTGCACTAGTTTGTATCATGTTTGATGATACATGCAAACTTGGGTGTGTATGCTTTAAACCATTGTTTAGGTTAATGGTTAAGGTTTTATTTATTTATTTATTTATTTATTTATTTTCGCAAAAACCAAAATGGTGGCTTTAATTGTTTTCTTGCTTGAAGCTTCATGAAGTTTCTTTTAAGCATCTTTGAAAATTCTAACCATTTTGTTTTATGCCTTAACCTAACCATCAACCTAAACCCTAGTTTATTCTCTACACAAGTTAACTCACCCATTGTTGCTAAATGATAGACTTCACTTGATTTATTATTTTCAAAAATAATTGATATTCTTTTTCTTTCTTCTTCTTCATCTTCTTCATGAAGAAAAGAAAAGCTTGCTAGAAAATTTCAAGTGTTGAAATCAAGTGAGAAATCCAAATCCAAAGTGAACCACTTCCTATTTCTTCATCCTATACCACTTTCCATGTAGTAGAGTGTGTTATCTTCACAAGTTTCATGACCAAGTGAAGATGGAGCTTGAGTTAGAGTTGTCTCGACGTAGATCATCTTCGGCATCGAAGTCAACGATCTAGCCCGATCATTTCTCCGACGAAACCATCGCTAGAGTCCGGGATCCCGATGATCGCAGCGAAGGGACGTCGTCACGGAGCTTTGGAAGTGGAGGACCGGATCTACAAAGGTTGTATTTCCATTCACTTAGTAGCAAAGTTGTTTGCTTGTTTTTTCTTCTATCCTCTAGTTAACGATCTAGGTTAGGGTTTCTCGGCACCTAAATTTTTGAATTTGGCATGGTTGATCAGTTGTAGAACCTCATGTGTGTGCCTAGTAACCCTACAGTTTCCTCTCATGCCGTTGATCTGATTTCTTCGATACTCGATTGAGGTTCCTGTCACCATAGTTTGAGCGCAGTTTGAGCTGCTGCTAGTGTTGCGGTCGGGGCGAGCTCGTCTGGTACGAGGGCCGACCATTGTGTTTTCTGGTGACATGGGAACGTCTCGATGTAGTGTTATGTTGTGGCCTCTTGTAGAGGCGAGTGCTTGTTTTTATATCGGATGATCGGGCCATTGTTAGAGCTTCCAGTTGTGAAAGGACTGTTGATATACAGCATACCTCAGAGATTTTGATGTCGCCTACCATGCAAACAGGTGACCTAGCTGCTGCTGAGATGATGGGATGTCGCTTCCAGAGCTTACGAGCTAAGATCGCCGGAGCTTCCAGGCAGAAACGCGACAGATGATAGCTAGTTTACCCCGATTTGAGAGACGAGGGTGATTCGTCAGATTGATGCGCCGACGCAGGCCCAATTGAGTTGAAGATTTCCAGTGTGGAGAGAATCTCACTCAGACATAGAGTAGACTGATCCAGAGATGACCGCCGATGTATCGCCTTTCCTGGAGGATTGAGGCATTGTTTAGCGTACAGACGAAGAATATTCACATGTTTTATAGGCGAAGCTAAAAGGTTCGAACGAGTGTCAGAAACCCATTTTCCCAAGTTTAAAGTGTTCGGAGGAACATGCAGGTAATTCTGTGGACCCTCTAGAAGAATGAAACCCTAACTCGACATGATGACCATGGAACCGCTCTGAACCATAGGGTTTGTGGCAGTTTAGCGGTGCCATCAGTGAGGCTTGGGTTTGCCCTTCTACGGATGGTCTAGAGGTGCTGTGGTATGTACCAGATATTTTTAGACTGCGCTCAGGTGTCGAGCCTTCGGGAAATTTTGGGACCTTGATGACTCGATCGAAAAGTTTGACGTCGTCCGGATATCATGTGATAAGAGATCAGCAAGCTGACCAGCTTTGAATGGAGGACCTTACCCTGATGCGTTGTGAGTTGATCGAGAACGGACAAGTATTGAGTATTCCTCCGATGGTTGGGACGAGTTCCCGAGGACGTTTTCGGCCAGATATCTTCTACCGAGTGAGGAAGATACCGAGTTCGTGACTTCGAGTCCGTATGAGAGACTTCGGATTGACCGTGGCCGAGAACAGTTGCAGTACGCAGATAGCATGGCGTGATGTCATAGTAGACGATGATACAGACGAGTGGAACCAGAGGTTCGTGCAAGACGCTGACGAGCTGTTATTACTCCCCGTCGAGATCAGAGACCTGATATGCTTACAGAGGCGTTGGGAAACGACCAATTTCCGAGGAAATGTGTGCGGAACACACAGATGTCCAGAAAACGAGAAAGGATTATGTAAGAATACCAGCCTCCGTACAGTTCGGCATAGGCAAGATCGGAAGAGACCCTGAGCAGGATTCCTTCCGGGACACTGCTGCAATGAGATTGCACCCAGGATCAGATGTGTCATGTGTATTCAGAGATCCATAGGCCGACGCCAGTGACGTGCTCCCTTACGAGTGGTCGTGATGATTGACCAAGAGATGACCAGAGAAGTGCCAGAACGGAATCATCCCCGTTAGCACACCTGACTGGGCGGATGAGCCAATGGATTGCGAGATTGGTAAATCTGCAGAGAAGATAAGGACCCAGAGACCGAGGATGCCAGACCGAGAGCAGGAAGCAAGCGGATGTTCTTGTTCTGCCGGTTTTAGGCGCACCGATTTATTTTTCGACATCGTAGGAGGTGTACCTCGATGTTCTTTGTTGCGATTTGCGTTTGTGATCCGAGTATCACGCTTATATCGCTTGGATTTGAGTTTTGATGACGAGTTTCCTGATAGTGATTTCGTGCACCATGGCTGCACCTACTGAGTATTTACATTTTGCGCATAGTTTCGCACCTGATATATATATTTTATACACCGTTGTGTTGATTTACGATTTGTGCATATCCATTTCATTTGATGTCGATTTTGTGCCTTCGTAGCATGTGTTTATGATTTCATAGATTTCATATGGATGATGTGATTTTTGCACTCGGTATAGCTCACATGTGCTTGAAGTGCATTGACACGGAAATTGTGCACATAGTTGCACACGATTTTGATTTTTACACCTTGGTGTACTCGGTGTTGCTTTTTATGCGTTTGAGTTATTGATTGTATTTCGTGCATTTGATGCACCAGATGTTGTTTTCGTGCACGATAAGTGCACCAGATATTGTTGTCATGCACACCGTTGCAGTGGACAGATACTTTTGTGCACACCCGTTGCACTTAGTTTTTCCTTGTGCGTATAGTGGCACCTGTATTTGGATTTGATTTTTCCATGCGCACCAGACGCATGTGATTATTGGATACGTCTTTTGAGGCTGATTTTGCTTTTGAGCACTTTGTTTTAATGTTGGGCACTATATTGTGTAGTAGCCAAACAAGACTGATCTGAGGACAGTACCTGAGTACTCTGCATGCATTAAAAGATTAGCAAAAGGGTTTTCAAGAGGAGCTATAGTATCGCTATTTCCTACGTGTCCGTGAGCGACACGAATGTTTATAAAGGAGAACCTTTTGGGATATTTCGAAAACGACGGAACGTGTATTTAAGAAAACATATATGGACATATATTATTATTTTAAAAATGAGCGTCCGTCAGTTATGCCGTGGGTTACGCATTCCCGCGGCGATTTAGAAAAGATTTTGCATGTGTTTTATTCAAATTTTGGAGTTTTCAAAGATGCGTACTACACACGTATTATAGTATTTGACTAGTGTATATTGGATTTCGGTAGTGGATTTCGAGATCTGCATCTCTATTGTAACTCCGAGGATATGCGTGCAAATCCGAGGATATGCGTGCAAATCCGATGATTTGCGTGATACTTGACAGAGTTCGATTTTGAGTTTTTACTCGCTTTTAATACGCACTTGACGCGATGTGCAGTGTTATTTCTGCGTTTTCCATGACTTCGGAGCCCCGTTGTCTTGAACCGATTATTGAAATGTTTTAGATTTTGGGGGTTTAAATTTAAATTTGGGGACTGAATTTATTTAAGGGGGGAAGATTGTAACATTTCAGAAAAAATAAAATATTATTTTTGGAATTTAATATTAAAATAATATTTTTCCCGAAAACTGCCGATTTGCGAAATTGGGATTTTCGAAAAAAGGTATAAATATATACCAAAATTTGTGAAATAAATGGAAATTAAAATTATTTATTCATTTAATAATATAATTAAAGGGTTTGGCATTTTTAAAATTTATTATATGCAATTTTGATAAAAACCCGATTAGTGCACTGCTAATCGCGATTAAGCCAAATCCGCGTTTTTACAGTTTCCATGGTTAGTGCACCATGTCGTGTTTCATTTTTTTACATGTTTAATTTCATTTGGGTGATGTATTATGGTTTATTGGTTGAGAGAAAAGAAAAAGAAAAAGAGAAGTCTAAAGGGGACATGATGATTAGGGTAGGTGTACATTGTGAGAGAGAGAGTGAGAACATTTGAGTGTGAGAGAGAGGGGGGCTGCTGCAATGATCCCTTTCCTCCACCATTTTCATATTCTACTTCATTTTACTCACCCTCATCTCCCTCCAACTTCAAACCCCAAATCCATCTCCAAAACTCTATCCAAACCATATACCCCTTTCACAAAAAACGATCCCCTCTTCATGCTCTTCGCATTGAACCAAGCAAAATGGGATTTTGGCAACTTTGGGACTTCTAGGGTTTTGTTTGGGAGTAACCATGAGGTATATCTCTTTTCTTTTAGAATAGTTTTGAATTCCTAGCTTTTGTTAAGTTTAGACATCGTTTAATTTTGGATTGTGAACTTGGAAAATCCTAAGAGAAGGGTTTGGGAAATTGTTGATGTTGTGGCTGTTAACTAGACTTGGGGGCTGTTTAATGACCTGGACCAGAGCCTAGAAACCCCAAAACACGGATTTAGAAACCCCGACATCGGATAAATGTATGGATTTAGAGGGTATTTTGGAATTTGGAGCAATCCGGGGACACTAGAAATAATTTTGTGAGCACAGTGACCCATGCAGGCACCTAGGAAGCTACCACCTAGACCCGAGCCCCTAACTCCAACCCCAGGCCGCAGATTAATTCAATATGGCCGCAATTTGCGACCAGGGTAGATCAGAATTGATCCGTATTTGTTCTGGGGTCCCTTTTGATGTAAATTAGGCCCTCCATATATGCAGAATTTGACCAATTTGGCTTAGGGTAAAATCTAAGACCATTTCCATGAGTTGGTGCATTGTTTTACGACTTCGTTTTAACTTGAATTTGGTATTTGGTATTGTGTTTCCGTCGTGTTGCGTTTGGACATCCACGACCAGGGTTTTTGGCCGTATTTTGCAAGCAAAGCTATAGGTTTTGACCTATGAGCAAAACCTGTACCGTTTTGGTTTTCCGCCTTGATTTTAATACGTATTGCGATTGTTTATCATTGTAGGTACCTTCACGTGGATTCTGAGGCGATGGAGCGTAGCGTCATCGACTTCGGCAAACAAGAACCAAGGTGAGTGGATCTATATCCACGGGGGAAGTCGGGTGGATAGCGTATAGCTCCCCCGCAATGTTTTGATGGAAAACTGATTTATAGAATATGGTTAGGAAACCTAGACTAGGAAACTAGGGTTAGAATGAGATAGCTATGAAACCATATTAGAAACTAGAGGATAGTTAGAAGTCATATGTTACTACTATCATAGGATGGCGTTTGTCGATATTGCCGTTTAGGGTACTGTAGGACTAGATAGTCGATGTAGATGCATCATCCGAACCATACCTTTTTCTAAACCGAAGAATCATATGTATCTTTTAAATATGTATCTTGAGGGATGTTACGGATTTTCAAATGATATCTTTTCCTTAAAACACCGTAACCCTTATTTTCAAACTACGATTCGCTTCTTTTAAAATCTGCTTGTATGGTTCGGGTGTGTATACTAGATTAGATACATATACTTATAGTAGAGATAGAAGGTTTAGGAAAACTCGTCTTGATATGAGTTATAAATGCGATGAAAAGAATATAAGACGGATATGATGATATGATGATATATTGGTATACGGATGCGAGTCGATCGAGATGATTTATACCCTGCCGGTCCCCTGATATGAGATTATTGCGGATGTGAACCGGAACATAGGTACATAGATATATATCCATATATAGAATGTTATGAATCATGAATGATAGGCCGTATGTGATATTAGGCCGTACCCTCATTTGTCGTATAGGATGTTAGGATCCCTATTAGCTTAATGCCGCTACACGATAATTTTCCGTGCGTGATGAGTTTTACTTGATGTTTATCCATACCCTTGACTAGAGAATGCCGTACGATGGATTATACTGTGCGTGATGCTATGAGGCTAGGTGCCGATTGATAGATTCACCGACTCAGACATATTATAGTTACGTATACCTTATAGCTATTAGCTGATGATTTACCTTGTGCTGCATTCATGATATTATTATTGCATTGCATATACCTGTGATAGTACACATGCACCATTATCGATGATGCGTATGTTACACGTACACAGATTATAGGCTCACGCACTTCATCATCGATAATTGCCATGTCACTATACAGTAGGATTGCTGCATCATGATATGACTCTTCGTATAACATACTTGCGCACATACACATTGTATGTCCACATTGGTGCACATATACATTGATATATTCATACTTGCGCACATACACATTGTATATCCACATTGGTGCGCATATACATTGATATATTCATACTTGCGCATATATACATTTGTATATCCATATTGGTGCACACATACATTGGTATATCTATACTTGCGCATATACATATTGTACCTACATAGATAACTGATTTTATTCGATAAAGTTGGGAACCTCATGTTATATTTTAAAAACAGGAGTCATTTAAAAGAGAGGTTTTCCCTTAATATGTCATATCACTGTTCCAGGTTGCATGATATATTGATATGCTTACATATCTGTTATATGTCGCATACATCATGCTTTACGCTTTTACGCATTGAGATATGCTATTTTCATGAGATTTCTGGATTTGAGAACCGTGGCTATTTCAAAATAAAGCATGTATTGTTTTAAAAACCCGGTTTCTCTTGACATGATATTTCAGTGCGTCCACCATGTGTTTTCTCGGTTCTGAGAGTGGCATGTGAAACCCGATTCGAGGAGCGGTAGGCATCGTCTGCGGGTACATGGTGGACCCGGTGAGGTACCCCGGGGCAAGAAGACTCGTATATATTAGACGGTGAGCTCGACAGGGGAGCACTATCTACCGGTGATAGTATTTAGACTCGGCGGTTATCCGGAGGATACCGACCGGAGTAGCGAGATGGATATGAGGGCTGACCAGGGTGTGCGGCGCCTGGGGGCCGATCTGAGGATGCGGCGCCTGAGATATATGAGGATTTACGTGTCGATGCTGGGCACGGTTTTCATGATGTTTCGAGTGTCGATGCTGGACACTCAGGTTCCATGATTTTGAGGTGTCGCAAGGGACACATGTTGATTTACATCCTCACATTTCCATGCATATGCTTTTATGATATTTACATGCATGATGTTGTTGTGTCAGTGGTTGACACGTGGACGAGATCCACATGCATACATACATTGATTATATGAGTGGACGAGATCCACATGCATACATACATTGATTATATGAGTGGACGAGATCAACATGCATACATACTTTGATTATATGGGCGGACGAGACCCACATGCATACATACTTTGATTATATGGGAGGACGAGACCCACTTGCATACATGCATTGACTATACTGTTGGATGTTATACACATTCATATAGGTATTGACTACCTTGTTGGCACATATACAGACCCGGTCACCCTAAATATCATAGTATTACCTTTATGATATAGTTGACCTAGAAGTCGTTGTTTATTCGATTTCTATATGTTGATATTTTTCTACTCACGAGTTGGCAACTCACCCCCGTTGTGCCACGGTTCTTGCAGGTTGACCGCTTGGATCAGTAGCGGCTTCGCTGGCACATAGTTGCATTCGGGTGTTTTGCATTGGTAGGTGGGATATTTGTATCATTCCCACTCTTGTATCTATATTCTTATTGTATCTAGTTAACTCCATCAATCAAAAGTTGTAATTATATAAGTGATGAGACTTGGTGAGACTTGTAGTTGCGAGATTTGAGCGATGGGTTTTATATTCACTTTGGGGGTTATATCTTGCTCATTTCTTTATCTTTTTGTGGTGAACTTCGCCGTTGGGCGTCGTATACTTATTTATACTGTATTGCGTGGTTGTGATCCGCCGTTTGGCGAAGAGCTAGCTCCCGCTTGGGGATACCATTATTCTTATTATGTATTGTGGTTTTGGATCAAAAAATACAAAGGAGGTGCTGCCAAAATTTTCAAAAAGAACGAAACATGTTTTCAAACTAGTAAATTTCACTTGCATCATTCATGTTCCTTTCTATGCATTAATAAAACTTGATTTCATATACCTTTATTTCAAAACCTCACCTCCTTTATTTTTTCTAAAAGGTTTAGATTTCTGGGTTTCAGCTTACTTGAATTCCGTTACGCCTTTAGACGTTGCGTGATTCAAGTGCTGGTCACGAGCTAATATTTCGGGTCGTGACAATATCATATCAGTCTCTTTATTAGTAAAGAAGGATATAATTTTGTATTGTTGGATAATGTTTTGAACATTGCCTATATCAAGAGTTGATCGGTTCAGGCACGTTATCTAAAAGCATAGACGTTCTAAATCAAACCACAGTTCTTAACGTACAGAACGCACACAAGAGAAAGAGTTCAGAAATGAATGAATCCTTCTTGAGGCATTGTAGACTAGGTCATATCGATGCGACCCGACTAGCTAAAGTTACATAAAGATGCATATTTAAATCAGCTTGAATTTACATCTTGTAAAACTTGCGGTCATGTCACAAAGATAAGATGACCATAGCTCCGTTTTTTGGAAATAGAGAAAGAGTTACTGAACTCTTGGGATTGATACATGCTGATGTATGAAAGTCCCCTGTCTACATATGCCAGGAATGGTTCTTTGTACTTCATTACATTCACTGATGATCTCTCAAGATTCAGACATATGTTCCTGTTGAAATACAAGTCCAAAGTTTTTGAGATATTCACAGAATATAAGTTAGAAGTAGAGAACCAAAAACCGGGTATAAGTATTATGTCCTTTGATGTGATCAAGGAGGAGAATACTTGAGCACGGAATTCCTGGACTATTCTAAAGGAGAATGAGTTTCTTTCTCAGCATTACTCCTCCGTATACCCCACAACACGTCGGTGTATCGGGGCGGAGCAATCACACCCTATGTGATATGGTGTGCTCTATGATGAGTACTGCCGAGTAGCCTATTTTCTTTTGGGGTTATGCACTTGAGAAGTTGCATACCTATTGAATAGGGTTCCAACCAAATCAGATGCCTACCACTCCATTTGTGATATGGTATGGGAAGAGCCCATCTCTTAAGGAAGTTAAGATTTGGGGTTGTCCGGCCTATGTCAAAAGAAAAATCCAGACAAACTCGAGGCAAGGTCAGTTCTGTGGAAGTTTGTTGGATATCCCAAGCATTCGCAAGGGAATATCTTCTACCACACCAAAGAACAAAAGATGTTTTATTTCTCAGCAACAAACTTTTTGAGAAAAAGGGAATTTCTTGTGAAGAAATTAGTGGTCATGAGGTAGAACTGGAAGGAGTTCCAGCTATACAAACTGCAGCTGATGATTTGGTAAACCCGGAGGATTCAATAGTTTCCAACGAACCTCAGCCTCTCCGCCGATCTGGTAGGGTTCCTCATCCACCTGAGAGATACTTCGGTTTCTCTATGACAGTAGGAACGAGGATTGCATCATAAGATGATGACCCAACTAGTTTCGAGCAGGCCATCAGGAGTAGGGACTCTGTGAGAATGGCTGGATGCTTAGCGATCTGAGATGGAATCCTTATACACCAACAAAGTATGGACCTTGGTTGCTTTATCTGAAGGGTTAAATCCCCATCAGGAGCAAGTATATCTTGAGAAGATTACTTGGTGTACATGGAAAAGTTGAGACTTTTAAAGCTATGCTTAAGTCCATCCAGATCCTACTTGCCACTGCTACATACCATCACTACGATATCTGGCGGTTGGGTGTCATGACTGTTTTCAAAATGATGATTTGGAAGAGAGCGTCTATAAGTACACAGCCAGAGGGCTTCGTAGACAGTGGGAGCAGCGGAAATGCGTGCAAGATGTTTTATGTGATAAATCAGGCATCGCGGAGTTGGAACGTCTGTTTTGATGTAGTAGTCAAAGAGTTTGACTTCATCAAAATGGTAGATGAACCAAGTATATACAAAAAGGTAGTAGGGAGTATGGTGGTGATCCTCGTATAGTACGTGGATGACATACTCTTGATAGGGAAGAAGTCTCCTATGCTACGCTCGGTCAATCTCCTCTTATCATAAAGATTCTCCATATAGGATCAAGGTGATACCTCCTAAATCCTGGATTATGGATCTATGAGATAGATCTAATTGGATGTTAGGATTCTCACTAGTTGTAGTGAGATGGTATCAATCGATCCTGAGGAGAATCAGTGGAAAGGTTCCACGGTGATAAGGACGACCGAATGTCAGTCGCAGGCATTGTCTTTACCCATAGTGGAGGGATGGTATGTTGGAAGAGTTCCAAGCTAGATACCGTGACTTACTAGACGATTAAAAGCAAGATACATCGTTACCAAGGATGCTACTAAAGAGGCAGTCTGGATATATATATAAGTTCATGAGATGAACTTCGTTCTTGCCATTGTGTGATAATGGAGTTGTGTCTTAGGCCTAGGAACCCCCGTCCCATCAGAGATCTAGACATATTTTTAGGCAGTGTCACCTGATCATGGAGATGGTTGATCTCCACGGAGATTAAGGTTAGGAGGGTAGACACAGAGGACAACAGCGCGGATCCACTCACAAAGGCCTATTTCCCAGTAGAGACTTTTATGGGATGGTTGAGTATGAGATACTTCAACCACAGCTGATTGTTGGGTATGCGATACCACAACAGATGGCCCTAGTGCAAGTGGGAGATTGTTAGTGATATGTATGCCCTAGAGGCCATTACTGTACATACAGATGTATATTGTAGTGGATGCTTGGGCATATATAGAGAGGACTTTCTTGCTCGACATGATAGTATGCTATCTGGTTACTCTTTATCTTAACATGTACTCTGATTGTCTTTATGTTACATGTTGATAAAGCCTTTAGGATGAGTACTTGACTAACAGGACTATGATGCAGATCATACTAGTGGGGACAGTGTAGTCGCTAAGTACATCCTTCAAATTTTCCTAGTCGTGGGAGTACCTGTAAGGTTCCTAGGCACACTAATGAAGTCTCACAAGTGATCAAACATGCTCAATTCAAAAATTTTCTTGTGCCTACAAACCCTAATACGGATCGTTAACTAGAAAACAAGGCGATGCAAGCAAGTAAACGGATTTATAGCTAAAGGGAAGGGGCTACAACCTTTGTAGATCCGGTCCTCCACCTTCTAGGCTCCGTAATGACGTCCCTCCGCTGTCCAAATTGAATCCATGACTCTAGCATCGGCTTCATCGGAGAATGGGCGGGCTAGGTCATCGACTACGATGCCGAAGATGATCTACGTCGAGGCATCACAAGATCAAGCTCTCACTTCACCAAGTCATGAAACTTGTGAAGAAAACACCCTATACTACTTGGCAAGAGGTAGAGGGTGAAGAAATAGGAGGTGGGTTCACTTTAGAATTGGATTTCTCACTCTTATTCTCAAATTGCCATTGATGGTGGCATAGTTTCTTCATGTTGAAGATAATGAAGAAGAAGGAAAAAGAATATGATAGAATAAAAAGATTAACTTAAAAAGATAATCCCATTCATTCTTATCATAATAGAAACCATGGTTAAGTGTAGAGAATGAACCAAGGTTAAGTGAATGGTTAGGTTTAGGAGAAGAAGACAAAATGGTCAAAGCTTCTTGAAGCTTCAAAGAAAAGAACAAAAGAAGCAACCATTTTATTTTCTTTCCAAAATAAATAAATGAATAAGTAAATAAATCAAACCCTAACCAATCACTTAATCATGGTTTAAAGTAAACCTACACCTAAGCTTGCATGTATCATCAAACATGATACAAACTAGTGTACAAAAGTATATCACATATACAATGTGCATCAAGTGAGAAAATCCTTTTAAAATGAACCAATACTAGTTAATGCAAAGTAATATATCAAATATATAATTATGCATTAAATCATTAAATCAATACTTGATTTAACGATCCGGTCATATCGCATATAACCGACTAATATCCAATGTATTGGCTTATCGAAACAATCCTTGATTCGATAACTAGGTTATATCGCATACAACCATTCGACACATTCATCGCGAGAATGGAATACGGTATCACATACACGCATTATTCTCGGTCCCGCACATATCTCATATGCGCTCCTATTTCGTTTCGCTTGAGCCAGGAAACCTCTGTGTAGGACTCTAAAGACTCGTCAATACGCCGGTAGCAGATGATGATCATATCAAACACCCACAAGCCGCAAGCGGTCTGCTAAATGTAACGGCCACCCGGGTATTGAGCGATCAGAAGATCGACGAGCAAGCCCGCTCACACTCCTGTGAATCCAACCAGTAACACTTACCGTACAGTCCGGTCAGTTCGTCTGATATGTCGCATATCTCGCCTGGGGGTGGTAAACGTCAGACCCCAGTAGCTCGATAAGTCATGCCGACGTGAGGTCCATAACATTCGTGAAACTACTGATAACTCTTACCAGTATATCACTGCAACCCTGGCCAGGGATTTCCTGTTATGGCCAGTCGAGCATAGCACAACATCAACCCCCAATACCGGGAGAGACGAATCCCCTCCTATCGCTCATTGCCACCATGTGAATCGGGACTGAACCCAAAAACCACCTGTTTGCACAACTCAGTAGAGTCGTGGTAGGGTGGAAATCAAAGCACAGTGGGATACACACAAGACTCTATGACGATCTCGGGTCAACAGACTAAGCTGTACCAGTGTCACCAGAGAACTGCCATCTAACGTGAGGTATAATACCATCTGGGAGTTCTCGGCGAGTCCGTTCAGTGTACCCAGTTTTCACTGAGCACCCGCATACCATCTCTGATGTCAAACACCAATGGATATGGGATCATCCATCGCCCATCACATGGGTCGAGAAGATATACGCTAGTCTACTCTGGAATATCAATGCCCCGTCTCGATATTCCCACGACTAGGAACAATGAAAGATGTACTCATTGACTACCCAGGCCCCACTAGTATGATCTACATCATAGTCCTGGAAGTCGAGTACACATCCTAAGGGCTTTATCAACATGTAATCAGAGAGACAGAAAGTATACATGTTAAGATAAAGAGCAACCAGATAGCGTACTATCATGTCGAGCAAGAAAGTCCTACCTATATATGTCCCAGCATCCATTACAATATACATCCCATGTACAGTAATGGCCTCTAGGGCATACATATAACTAACAGTACCGAGACAGGGCATCGATACTCCAAAATAGACTAGCGTATGCGCTTTTTGACCCATATGATGGGCAATGGATGATCCCATATCTATTGGTGTTTGACATCAGAGAAGGTATACGGGTGCTCAGTGGAGACTGGGTACACTGGACGGACTCGCCGAGAACTCCCAGATAGTATTATACCTCACGTCAGATGGCAGTTCTCTGGTGACACTGGTACATGTTAGTCTGTAGACCTGAGATCATCATAGAGTCTTGTGTAATTCTCACTGTGCTTTGATTTCCATCATACCACATCCAAGAGGGCGTGCAAAACGGTAGCTTTTGGGTACAGTCCCGAATCACATGGAGGCAATGCGCGATAGGAGGGGTTTCGTCTCTCCCGCTATAGGGAGTTGATGATGCGCTGTGTTCGATTGGATATAACTGGAAATCCCTGGCCAGGGTTGCTGAGATTTACTGGTAAGTGTTATCAGTAGTTTCTCGAACTGTTATGGACCTCATATCGACACGACTTATCAAGCTACTGGGGTCTGATGTTTACCACCCCTAAGTGAGATATGCGACATATCAGACGAAAAGACCGGACTGTACGGGAGTGTTACTGGTTGGATTCACAGGAGAATGTACAGGCTTGCTTGTTGCTCTTCTGATTGCTCAATACCTGGGTGGTTGTTACGTTTAGCTGACCGCTTGCAGCTTGTGGGTTTTTGATATGATCATCACCTACTGCCGGCGTATTGACGATTCTTTAGAGTCCTACATAGAGGTTTCCTGGGTCAGGCAAAACGGAGTAGGAGCACATATGTGATATGTGCGGGACCGAGAATATTACGATATGAGATATCGTATTCCATTCTCGCGATATATGATATCGGCCGGGTATATGTGATATAGCCGGGTCATCGGATCAACTGTTGATTCGATAAATAGATACATATTATATTAGTTGGTTATATGCGATATAGGCGAATTATCGGATCAAGTGTTGATTCGATAATTTAATGTATAATTATATATGTGATATATTAGTTACATTAACTAATATAAGCTCACTTAAAGATTCTTTTTCTCACTTGGATAATACATTGATATATATATATATATGATATATGTTAATTGCATTATTTTATTTTGTTACAAAAATATATTATATATGTGATATATAATAATGTAACAAGTTAGGGTTACAAATACAACATGATTTGTGGAGTGTAAACAAATTAGGGTTTGATTTGGGTTAGCTTTTGCATGAAGCTTCATGAAGCTTCCTTTTGTTTTTTGCTTAGATATTTTGTGTTGATATTTATTAACCCAACCAAAACCTTTTACCCTAATTTACTCTCTACAAGGGTTAAGCCTTCATGATTGACCCATGGTTGATTTGTAACAATAACAATAACAATAATTCATTATTCATCACAAAAGAAATTCTTCTTCTTTTTCCTCTTGAAAAGCTTTCTTGCTTTTGGGTTTGTGATGATTTTGAGTGAGATAAAGAAAACAAATGTGAGCTAAATTCCTACTTCATCATTCTCATCTATTCTAGCCACTTAGATTAGGGTGTTTGCTTTGCTAATACTTGATTAGTGAAGCAATAGGTTGGGTTTTAGATTTTTCAAGGTATATCATCTTAGTTGTTGAAGATTGGAAGCAAGCTTGCATCTTTCTCTTCATGGAGCCTCTCTTGAGTCCGGGTACTCGATGATCGCGGCGAAGGGGCCTCAACACGGAGCTTATGAAGCGAAGGAACGGACTACAAAGGTTGTAATCCCTAACTCTTAGATGTAAAGTTGTTTACATGCTATGTTAACCCTATGTCTCTAATTAAGATCTTGGTTAGGGTTTGTTTAGCACCCCAAAAAATTTTAAAGTAGCATAATTGATGCTTGCCAAAACCTTGCTAAGGTGCTAAGCTAACTCTACATATGATATGTGTGGGACCGAGATTAATATGAGTATGTGATACAGTATTCTATTCTCGCGATATAAGGTATCGATCGGTTATATGAGATATAGCCAGGTTATCGAATCAAATGTTGATTCGATAAGTCGATATTGTATCGGTCGGTTATATGAGACATATAACCGGATTATCGAATCAAGTGTTGATTCGATAAGTTGATACAAATAATATTAGTCGGTCATATGAGATATAACCGGATTATTAAATCAAATGTTGATTTAATGATTTAATGTATAATTATATATTTGATATATTAATTTACATTAACTAATATTAGCTCACTTAAGCATTTTTTTCTCACATGTGAACACTTAATATATATATATGATATATATTAATTGTGTTTTCTTTATGTGTCATGGTTGATGATACATGGAACATGGGTGTATGAGACTTATACCATGATAATGATTATGAAGGGTTTATTTATTTAGAGTAAATCAATTATTAGTTGGAAATTGGTCACATGACATGATGTTCGGAGATCCTTTGACTTAGTCCACTAGTTTTGTCTTACAGTAAATATTTATTAACCCGACCATTATCTAAACCTATGGTTAAGTCTCTACATGAGTGATATTAGATATTTTCTCACACATGGTTGCCATTCACACTCTCATCCATTATTTTGCTTCATCTTCCTCAAGCTCAAGAGAGAGCTCTCTAGGTTTTTGAGAGGAGCATAAAACTAATGAGAAAAGTAATTCTAAAGTGAGCAAAAATCCTACTTCATCATCCTCTACTAAATTAGCAATTTAGTTTAGAGTGTTAGCTTCACTAATCCCACATTAGTAAAGAGGTAGCTTGGGCTAGTGTCTCCTCGACGTAGATCATTTTCGACCTCGAAAACTTCGTGCAAGCTTGTTTCTTTCTTCTTGTGAACCCATCCTAGAGTCCGCAAGATCACTACTTGGAGAGAAGAGACTACAACTCGGAGCTATTGAAGTGAAGGACCGGTCTACAAAGGTTGTATTCTTAGTTCACTTAGTTGTAAAGTAATTTGCACATTATTTCATCTAAATCACTAGTTAAGATTCTAAGGTTACGATTGTTTTGTATGGCAAATTTTTGAAAATGGTATGGACAATGCCTCCCGAAACTTTGCTGTCTTGCTTAGCAATCCTACACCTAGTATGCGATATTCTTAGACGAACAGACCAGACTGTACGGTGAATGTCTTTTATAAGCTCAGCAGGGAGTTTGCTTGTCGATTTCTTTCGACAGATACATGGATAGCCATTATGTACAGCTAGTGCCACTGGCATGCTTATGAGTTTGGATGTAATCAAGTAGCTTACTGCCAGCATATTGTCGAGTCTTTAGAGTCGCACACAGAGAATTTTCCGGTTTTGGGTCTTTAGAGTCGCACACAGAGAATTTTCCGGTTTTGGCGAAACGATATAGTAGCCATAGTGCGTACGTGCAGCAGACCAATTAAAACTAGTGTATTGGATACATTGACGGTAATCAGACGGTCGAAATACTAGCCGGTCTTTTGGAAAGACGGATATTAAATCTAGTTTGGATTTAATATTATAATACATGTATTGGATATATGTATTTACTAGTATTTTGTCACTATTAATATATCTCTCTTTTATGTATTCTAAATACATAAGAAAATTATTATTATTATATATATATATATATATTAATTATGTTATGTTACATATTAATATATATACATTGTATTTTTTTCTTTTGTTCTCTTTTCCTTAAGTTGTTCTATGGGATTAATATATCCCTAGACACTTTCATATAGTGAACATGTGGAAGAGGAGAGAAGAGGGTGGACAAGTGGAGGAGTAATGGAGATCTAATGGTTGAGATCATTTTATCTTATGATAAAATGTTATCAACCATTAGAAATGTTTGATAACATTTTAGCTCTTCTCTTTCTTCACTCTCATAGCTCCCATCTTCCTCCTCTTGAAAAAAAAAGGTAGAAAAAGAAAAAGGAAATTAAATCGAAAGATTAAATTATAGTGAAGGAAACTACATCATTAGAATTTTTAGATTAGCAAACTTGATTTCTTAGTTACTTCTATTTGAAGTTGGAGCTAAAGTTCAAGCATGTATCCTTAATGTTTAGAACTAATGCTCTCTAGATTTTTTTAATAAACCCTATTATGATTTGTTTAAAATTGCTTGCTAGGGTACATGAGTTCCATCATCATGTATACCGCCGACTGCACAAACTAATAATACCGAACAATCGCTGCCATCATCTGAATTATCTATGATAACTGTGGTACTAGAAAACTCCTTGGTATCCTTCTTGAACTTCTCACGGTCTATCATCTAAAGGCCTTTCACCTTGTAATAATTGCACTTGTCATTAGTGCGATAACTCAATTTAGACCTCGCTCTATTCTTGGAACCACCATGTAACTGCTTTTCAAAACGGCCTCTAGATACCACCACATCGCCCTGACCACCTTTATCACCCAATACCTTCTTTCTCAACACCTCGCTGTATAGGCCTATTTTAACGTCTTCTAAAGAAATTTTATCTCTGCCGTACGCCATCGATTTCACGAACTGGTTATATTCAGAAGTCAAATAGCAAAGCAGGTTTATAGCTTGGTTCTCGTTTTCAATTTTCAAATCTACGTTGAGCAAGTCCATAATGATTTGGTTGAGTTCGTCAAGACGGTCTTTGACTAATATACATTTTTTCATCTTCAATGTGTATACACGTTGTTTGAGATAGAGACGATTTGTTAAAAATTTCTTCATATATAAGAATTCTAGCCTGCTCCATAAACCAACTGTCGTTGTCTCTTGTGCAATCTCGCATAGAATCACGTCAGCCAAACTCAGCTCTATCGAGCTGAAAGTTTTATCCTTCATATTTTCTTTCTGAATATCTATGGTCGTCGAAAAAATCTTCTCTTTCTCGAAAATCATCTTATGAACTCTTTATTGTTGTAGACTCGACGTCATTTTCAATCTTCAAATACTAAAATTGTTCTTTCCGTCAAATTTATCGATCTTATAATGTGTAGAAGTCAACTTTCCAATAATCCGAAACACCGTAACAAAAACTCTGATACCACTTGTTATGAAAATAGACACTAAAATATGCAGCGGATGATCGATACGTGTGAATCGGAAATAATAAAAAAGATCAAACACAACAATTACGCAAAAATAATAAGTAATGAAGGAAAAACACATCAAGTAAAAGACACAAGATATTACTCAGGTTCAATGCGCATTTACATTTAATTCTGCAATCGATAATTGCTTTCACTATTCAACGAAGAAATACAAGAGATAATTTCTCCTCTCTTGCTCTCACCCAAATACAAAGCAATCTCTCTATTTCTCTCTCTCCGCTCTTTTTATTAGCCTTAGACTTAAAAAATTAAAGGCTATGTGGATTTGTAGATTAATTCACAAAACACAGGTATTTAGGAGTAGATATAAGGTTGAATTTAACTTTAGCATTAATCCAAATAATAAACCCAAACGTTGCTGCCATCATGAGGATGCAAATTGATTCCTTGCACCAACCGTGTTCTCACGAGAACAATCTTGGCTCTCTTCCGTGGACTTGCCTTCGGCTTCTCATATCAGGCCTTTGATCTAGGGCATTTTGCAATCAATTATTACAATTATAGCTTGCTTTGTATTATTACTAATCAATATATATATATATATATATATATATATATATATATATATATATATATATTACTGATAAATTATAGGGTTTTTTTTTAAAATAATATTATTTTAAAAATATTTTATTAAAATAGGATAGTAAAAATTAAAATTATCATTATAGGACGGTTTGCACCCCACCCCCCAGAATAGGGGGCGGGTTCCCAGAACCCGCCCCTTATACAAATGTATAGGGGGCGGGTTCCCAGAACCCGCCCTCTATAATTTTATATAGAGGGCGGGTTCTGGGAACCGTTGTATAGGGGGCGGGTTCCCAGAACCCGTCCCATTTTTTTTATTTTTTAATTATTTTTTATTTTTTAATTATAATTATTAATTATATAATTATAATTATAAATATAATATTAATTCTGAATTTAATTATAATTTAAATTCTTAAAAATAAAATAAAAGTAAATAAACGAAAAAAATATTTAAATTAAATAATAAAATTTCACTATATCAATATTTTTTACAGAATGAATCCGTCAAAATTTACAGTGCAAAAAAATCCTATCTATTTGTAAAATGTAAATACTATATCGACGGTCAAATTTATAATAACAAAATGAATCCGTCAAATTTATAATACAAAAAAATCTGAGTGCACTTGTCATGATCCTGAAGGTCCCGCCCCTGATGCATGTCCTGGACATCTGATCCTATAATGGCCTGGTTGTTTGCATAGGCTACATCTGGATTGCCTTTGTTGAGAATCAGCATCCATTGTCATTCGATCTCGACGCACCTTAGGTCTTCCGGACCTTATATTTTTTTCCGGCGGTAATACAGTCGGTGTTTGTCTGTTGGCAGTATAATAGTGCCAATAGCGACTGTCCAGTATAGGATGAAATTTTGGATCGTATGCACTTTGGTAATTAGAAACTGTATAGTAATGGGAAGCAAAATTTTAATGTGAAGTATGCATACTGCTCGCAGCAGCAATTGCGTGGGCACAAGGTAAATGTTGTTGCTGGAAAACACCGCATGTACACGAAGAGAGCCCTTCATCTCTAAAGTTCACGGTATATTGATTCCCATTACCGCCCGTTACCTGAAACTCCGCCGTGTCAAACCATTCGGATCTGTAGTATTGTGCTCTGCGCTCTCTTTTACGAAAGATATTTTCGTAATACGCGGTGAGCGGAGTGTCCATCGCCAAGGACTTTTCTCTTCTGTGCAGAAAATAAGTATTCATCCGGAAAAAGGTTCGAACAATCAACCCCTGTATCGGTAAGCCTCTAACCTCTTTAAGGACCCGTTGAAGCTTTCAGACATATTAGTCGTCATTAGGAGATATCTACACCCATCATCATGTGCTTGTGACCACATGCGTACTGGATACTCTTCTAACCACGCTTTCGCGGCTTGACTCATCTCCCCAATTTTCGTCATGTATATGTCGTGAACATTAGGATCAGGCGTTTCACCGGCTCTGTACATAAGTTTATGTAGATCCGAATTTTTAAATTTTCGATCAAAATTTTGCCTGAAGTGTCGTAGGCAAAACCTATGTGGGGTCGTCGGAAATACAGATTCATTGCAGCTAGTATTCTCAGATGTCTATCAGATATGATGCATAAATCCGTTCTATGAAGAACAGATGGGATATTTTTGAGGTGACGGAAAAACCATGACCAGGATGATGTATTTTCACTCTCGACAATAGAAAATCCCAACGGAAATATACTGTTATTAGCATCAACACCTATAGCAATTAACATGCAGCCTCTGTACTTACCGTATAGATACGTACCATCAACGCACAATACCGGCCGATAGTGTGTGAAACCAGCCGCACATGGACCAAAGCACCAGAAAATTCTTTGAAACCTGACAGAGCCCTCGACGTCTGTTTCTGTGGTTTTTAACCGGTATACGGTCTCCTGATTTGATGCTTTCATGGCTTCCATAAAAGGGACTAGTGAGTTGTACGAGCTTTCCCAGTCCCCGAATATCTTGCACAAAACCTTTCTACGAGCATCCCATGCCTTCACATACGAAATCTGAATTTTATGCTCTCCGCTAACCAAGAGCCGTATCTCTCGGGGAGTTATCGCCACATCTGTACGGATCAGGGGCATGATTAGCGAGCAAATGTAAGATGAAGTGCAATTCCGGTGATCCTGTAACATAATAGAATTGATGCAAGTGTGTTCTTGGTTGTATTTCGTGACCTTCCAAGCCTTGGCTCTTTTGGAACAACATGCATGCAATCTCCACTGACATTCAGGAGCTTTCATACATACCACAGTATAGTACGTCTTATTTGACTCTTCGGTTTTAAATGTAACGTTTTGCTGAATGGACCACGACTTCAGCTTACAAATAAGATCTCCTTTTTCCTGAAACAAATCCCCGACGCTGATGCAATCTTCGCTTGCTGCTGTCGCGTCCAAATAGGGTGCCGTATTTACTTCTGCCACGGCTAAGTCTACCCAACCATCATCTTCCAGCGGATCGAGGCCGGGATCTTCTAGTTCGACAAAATCGTTATTCGCAACCATGCCATCAAAGAATGCTATCTCATTCAATCCAGCAGCATATTCCACGCTATCCTCCCCCTGATGACCTTCACCGATTTCATCATCATCACTGCCACACATATCAATATCACCCGTCGCAACATAAGGCTCGGGTGCAATATATGATGGTAGTGGTCGGTGTAATGTGGATGGTTCGGGGTGAGAAGACCGGAAAGATGTGGACGGACATGTTTGGAATGCGCTGCTTGGATCGTGTTGGAATGATGCGGAGGTGTGGGGAAATCTGCGTTTAGTATATAAATTGTTATTATAATATTATTCCTTAATATTTTCGTAACTAAATCATCACTTGTTTCAAATTTATTTACCTGTGGAAGGCTGTGTATGGTAATTCTTGCTGTTCTTCTGGGGTGCATGTAACTGCAGCAGTCGACTGGAAGAACCTGGATTTATGGATTTTATTAAATGTTTGAATATTAGTATATAGGTATTACTAAAATGTTTAAATATGGGTTTATAAAATGTTTACCCATGAGTTTGAAGGTTTGAATAATGTTGTGTATAGTCATATCCACCGGCACTGACGGTATCATCGTTGACCATGTGACCGTACCCCCAAGAACTACCTCCAGCATTACCATCAAAATTACCCGTTGGAGGGGCATCTGATACTTCCAATTGCTCCTTCTGAACCAAAAGTTCAAAAGAATGTTGGGTGCTTAAGAGACCGAAATCTATCATCGAAGATATTGATGCATCGTCTATAATTTCAACCAATGCATTTCCACTGAACATAGGCCATATACAACTTAACTTAACCCTACTTTCACGGGGATCGTATTTCGTAATTTTGAACACTTTAGTCTCTAGTTCATCATAAGTCGTTGATGCTTCCAATTGCATGATTCGTGCAGACCCGTCCATATACTCGGGACCTTGTGCACTTGTGATAACCTGGCCATCGTATTTACATACAACAAATATACTTGGGGAGGCCATAATCCTGCACAAAAAACAGTTATATTTTTTATGTTGGTTGAAATTGCAAAAAACTTTCAAACTCGAAGATTGCTTACTTCCAATACTTTATGAACCGTTCCACTGCTCGAAGATTGCTTACTCACAGACTATGGTACTAAACTTGACCTTCTTCTAAAACTCCACACTTACACAAAATTGATAGTGGACAAGAATTGATCGAAGTAAATGGATAGTGACTGGTGTAGGATGAAAATTTGACAGAGATGAAATAGGTAGTGAAATGTATAGCGGAGACATATTTATAGGATATGAGGGACGACGAGATATTGAAGAGGGCGGGTTCTAACAACCCGCCCTCTTAATTGACCTGACCGACTATGACATACTGGTACAAATAATTATTGAAGAGCGCGTGTTTTAATAACCCGCCCTCTTCAATATGATGTTCTGACACTTCCAAGTGATTTGACAAGACAAGTATATAAAAAAACAAAATTAATGAAGAGGGCGGGTTCCAGGAACCCGCCCTCTTCAATATGATGTTCTGAACACTTCCACTTAATTTTAATAAATAAATATATTAAAATAAAGTGATTTGACAATACATATATAAAAAAACAAAATTAATGAAGAGGGCGGGTTCCAGGAACCCGCCCTCTTACTTTCTGAATAGTACTGATTTGAAACCTCTGATAATTAATGTACCAGAGGGTGAATAGTGGGTGAATAGTACTGATTTGACACCTCTGGTAATTAATGAAGAGGGCGGGTTCCTGGAACCCGCCCTCTTCCTTTGTGAATAGTAACTGATTTGACTAATTATTGAAGAGGGCGGGTTCCTGGCGGAAACCCGCCCTCTTTGAGAACAAAGGCTGTAGCGGGTTCCTGCAACCCGTCCACCCTCTATAAAACCCGACCATCAACCACACTTTCTTCATCAAGAATCAACCACACTTTCTAATCTTTACTTGATAAAACTCTCGACAAATCTCTGCTCCACTATATTTCAATGGAGAATCAACCACTCGACAAATCTCTGCTTGTGCATCAAAACGAACACAGATCGTTCAATATATTACACGGGGAGGAAATATTCTAAACTTAGTTAATTTTTTTTAATTACACATTTCATTTAATTCTAATAGTTGAAAATAACATTATTTAATTTTGCAGGATGGAGATAATCTCACCGTCGTCACGCATAGCTCAGACAAATGAATAGTTAGCGACCAACGAATAAACCATCGGCTTAGACGGGCCGGATTTTATGAAGCGTCGTTGATTCGTCATATCCAAATCGACCACGCCCTCGTCACCTCTCTGGTTGAGCGTTGGAGAAAAGAGACCAACACCTTTCATCTAAGATGGGGTGAGGCCACAATCACACTCCAGGATATTGGCCTCTCACTCGGTTTACGGGTCAATGGGTTTGGGTTGGTCGGAGGAAAAATTATTGGTCCAGATACCGACCACCCATACTGGGATACATATGCCGAGTTTGCTCTCGGACAGGTAAACAATTTCATTCTGATTCCCCTCTTTAGTGTACCTATTTTATATTTTACATTATTTCTAGCTTTAATATTTTAAAAAAATGCTAATATCAGGCACCAGGAAGCCACAGTAAAGGGTATAAAATCAGTTTAAACTGGTTAAGAGATACATTCAGTAATATCCCTGATGAAGCCACCGATGAAGCTTTGGATAGACATGCACGTGCCTACATTCTGTACATGATCGGTTCTTGGTTGATGCCAGACCAATCAGCAACGCATGTCCATCCGTTATACCTTGGCTTCCTAACGGATTTTGATGTCTGCGGCCAATATGCTTGGGGAGCAGGGGTCCTGGCCTTTCTTTATAAGGAACTCGATAAGGCATGTGCTCCTACGAAGAATAAAATTTGTGGGTGCATTACATTACTTCAGGTAAATTCTTTATTTTTCACAGCTAGAATTTTGCAAAATTGCAATATTGATTTTCTCTCTTCTAATCTGAAATTTTATTTATAGATCTGGTCATGGGAGCATATATATATAGGAAGATCAGAGAATATTAAAATAACTGGCTTGGATATCCCCGGAATGTCGCTCGGCTGCTGGTGGAATGGGAAGAAAGCGTATAAGGCTCATCGTCGAGTACTTAAGTACTATAGAGATGAGTTGGATCGCATGGAGGCGGCTCAGGTAACCATAATTTAGGTAATTAAATTTGTTTTACAATTTTGAAATACCTTAATCACAATTTTTTTACTATGTTATTTGCGCAGTTTCTGTGGACGTCTTATACAGCAGATCGTCTACAACGCTTATCCGGCATCTGTCTCGAAGGAGAGCCGGTTTGGCGGGCTCGATGCCCACTCCTCTGCATTAATGTCGTTGTCATGCACCTCCCGGATAGGGTGTTGCGACAGTTTGATAGATTGCAACATATTCCTGTCCAGCCGCCTTCGCCTATGACAATAGAGGGAGACATGCGAGGAGGAAATACGGAGCGTGATTGGAGGGAGCATCATCATCAATATTTGCTGAGATGGGAGGATAGGCAGCGTAGTATTGCCTTACAGCAAATAGGTGACCACACAGCCACCGACGCTACCAAAGTATATCTATAGTGGTATAAGCGTGTCACCATAAGATATCTTTCTGCTCCCCCCAAAAACTTCCCAAATATCTCGCGGTACGAGCCTAGAGGCCACATGGAACGAGATTTGGTAAGTTGAATTCTTTATATCATATTACATTTTAACATCCGGCGGTATGAGTCAATACTTATTTCTTATTTCTAATGTAACGACAGGCTCGTGGGTTGCATCTCGTACAAACAATGGTGCAGGAACCATACCCGACTGATGCTGGTCCGGCATCTCAGGCTCGATTTTCAAATGTCGACCAATTAATTGGTGATGTATTCGGTTCATATGGTATTTCTCAACATTTATCGCCGGCACCGGAGCCGCAGTATCAGCCGGCACCGGAGCCGCAGTATGAACCGGCACCGCAGCCGCAGTATGACCCGGCACCAGAGCCGCAGCATCAAGGAGATCCAGCGCAGCAGGATCGGTGGTTTAGATCACCATACCGTCAGCAGCAACCCTGGCATACCGGACAGGCGCAACAACACCAGTCTTGGGGTTCAGGTTTTGCAGAACAGCCGTCTTGGGGGTTAGGTTTTGCGCAACAACAGCACCCTTAGGGGTCAGGATTTGCGCAGCCATGGGGCCAAGGTTTTGTGCAACATCAACCGCATGAAACCGGGACAGGTTCTTCGCTACAACTGTCCAGTTGGGAGACGGATTTAGCGTCCTACGCAAATTTGTTGGGAGAAAACACATATCCGACACCCGTCCCACATTCAGGTTCAGGATTTGCGGATCAACAGCCTGTCCAAGACGCTGCTGAAGACGAAGCTGAAGCAGAACCCGAACCCGAAGCAGAAGATCAAACGCCGCCGCCGCAATCTATCCAAGAAATAGGTGGTTCCTCCAGTCATCCCAGGAGGCATAGGCTTATGTCGAGCCTTCTCGGATTTCATAAGGGAAAAGGAAAAGGAAAAAAATAGTATTTAAATTTTACAAACAGGTAGGATTTTTTCACTTTGGAAATTTGACGGATTCATTTTGATATTATAAATTTGACCGTCGAGATAGAAATCGGATAGGAATTTTTGGTATTGTAAATTTTGACGGATTCATTCTGTAAAAATTATTAATATAGTGAAATTTTATTATTTAGTTTAAATATTTTTTTTCGTTTATTTACTTTTATTTTATTTTTAAGAATTTAAATTATAATTAAATTCAGAATTAATATTATATCTATAATTATAATTATATAATTAATAATTATAATTAAAAATTAAAAAATAATTAAAAAAATAAAAAAAACCCGCCCCCTATACAAATGTATAGGGGGCGGGTTCCCAGAACCCGCCCCCTATTCTGTGGGGTGGGGTAGGGTGCAAACCGTCCTATAATGATAATTTTAATTTTTACTATCCTATTTTAATAAAATATTTTTAAAATAATATTATTTTAAAAAAACCCCTAAATTATAGCTTTGTATGAGACACTGTTCCGTACACAATAAGGATCATGTGAAACCCATCATTGAGCATTATTAACAAAACGAATAGATGATATGGATTCGTACTCTGCATTGATAACAACTCTAAGCATATCCAATAGTATATAAACTCTTTATCAACACCTGGAACATACTCCTTTTATTATTTCCACTTCAAATTCCAAGGCACTACTAAAAATAAAGGTTTTAGTCCTAAAAAATACCGAAAACTTAGAACTTGTTGCTGGTAACTATCAAATTTTTTGAAAATTATAGATAACTACCAAGTTTACGGAAAATTGCCAAATTAATAAATAATAAACTGCCAAACTTATTTAGCAAATATTCAATAAACTACCATACATTTTAGCAAATATTCAATAAATTACCAAACTTATTTACTAAATATTCAATAAGCAACCAAACTAGTTTAAGAAAGTTTAAGAATGTACGTCCACTTTGATAGTTTTCTGTAAATTTAGAAGGATTTGGTAATTACTTGCAACAACTTTTAAATTTTTGGTATTTTTTGGAAATTAAACCAAAAATAAATGAAAACTTTATCCTTGATAAAATTTTGATTAGTTGTGTCCATAAGTACGGTGTCTATGCTTCATATGTATGAGTTCATAACCATGAAAAACCCATGAACTCTGTTAGGTATATATGCTCTAGAGGCCATTATTATATTATACAAGATTGCATATTACATTTTGGAAACTGGGGATATATAAATGTATTCGTCAGTCTTGCTCGATATGATAGTATACTATCTGGTCTGAATCTATCTTAACATGTGTATATGTTCCTTTTTACATATCCCTGATACATGTTGATAGATCCTGTAGGATTTTTGCTTGACTACCAACGTTGTGATGGTAATCATACTAGTGGGGGCTGGCTAGTCTATAAGGACATCCTTAAAATTGTCCCTACTCGTAGGATTATCGAGACTGGGTATTGATACTTCAGAGTAGACTAGTATATATGTTTCTTATTCCCGTCAGGGAAAATGGTTGGTCCCGCAGCCATTGGTGTACGGCACCAAAGATAGTATACATGTGTCATTTGTCTCGTGCGAGTTTCCACTGTGCTTTGATTACTATCTTACTACGGCTCAAAGGTATCATGCAAACAGGTTTTAGTTGGGTACGTCCAGAGCCACATGGAGGCAGTGAGTGATTGTCATGGATTCGTCTCTCCGGGCATAGGTAAATATCGTGATGTGTACGGTTGGCCAAAACCAAAAGACCCAGGTCAGGGCAGTTGAGATTTACTGATAGATAGATCATGTTAGATATAGTGCCCTCAAAGTCAATTATTGGATCGCAGGTACGTGCTTGCAATGATTGAGGCAGGACCTATACCGATATGACAGTCTTGCTCGAGATGATAATATGCTATCTGGTTTGTCTTTATCATAGTATACATGATTTAGTTCACTATTGCATGATGATAGAGCCCATAGGATTCTTGCTTGACTACCAACAGAATGATGGTGATCATATACGTGGGAGCTGGGGTTTGTAAGCACATCCTTAAAAGTGTCCCTTGTCGTGGGAGTTTTGAGACAGGGCATCGATACTCCAGAGTAGAGCAGTGTATACAGCCGAGACCCCGACGAGGGGCGGTGACCGGTCTCACAAGCCATTGGTGTCAGTTGGTTCACCTAAGATGTATACATGTGCTCATTGGGTTATGAGTACACCGACAGGACTCGCCGGGAACATGCTAGTTAGTATTATACATATCGTCAGATAGCAGTTCTCTGGTGACATATGTACAGGTTAGTTTGTCGACCTGAGATCGTCATTTGTCTCGTGTGAGTTACCACTGTGCTTTGATTCCTACCCTACCACGCTCAAAGGAGACGTGCAAACATGTATTTTTTGGGTACAGTCCCGAGCCACATGGAGGCAGTGAGCGGATCGTCGGGGATTCATCTCTCCCGGTATTGGGGGTTGATGTCGCACAGTGCACGGGTGACCATCACTAGAAATCCTCGGCCGAGATAGTGGAGAATTACTGATTTGGATCAGTAGTTTCTCAGGTGGTGATGGGCTTCATGCCGACACGATTTATCGCGTTATTAGGGGTCTGACTTTATCCACCCCCTAGACTCGATATGCGATACTCTTTAGACGAACGGACCGGACTGTATGTATATTGTCACTGTTAGGCTCAGTAGGGTTTATAGATGAGTTCGCTCGTCAGCTTCCCTTCCAATCAATACATAGGCAACCGTTACGTACAGCTTGTACCTCTGACGTGCTAGAGGTTATACCTAGTACCAGTGTGTTGATGAGTCATTAGAGTCCCTCACAGACAGTTTCCCAAGTTCGGGCGAAACGTTGTAGATGCCGTATGGTTTTATGGCAAGGTTCGGAAAATGCACGTGCGTTTACGCACGTGTCAAATTCTGGGCAGATAATACTGGTAGACTTTGGATTAAGCCGGATCCGAGTATTATACTATGTAGATATAATATTTTTGTCTCAGTTGCATTTGTATTCGGTCGTAATACAAATGCGGGTATGTTTATACTATTACGGGGTTATCCTGAAATTCATTTCAGGATCATTTTTGGAAGTTGCCAGTTTCCAGTTTTCTATCGCCCGTCTTTAACATTTGGTTAAAGACGGATTTATCTTTCTTGATGAGTGTGGAAGGTTCTAGAAGCATCTAGATGGTGACTAGGATGATGAGGTGGCTAGTGACTCATTAGTTCATTAATTGTGCATTTAATGGATGATGACTAGGTTAAATGATTTATTTGTTTGCATTAATGTTTTGTGAAAGGTGTTAACATGACTCATTCTTCTCATTTAGTGCTAATGGTTACCCCCCCCCCTTTCCTACACTCACCTCCCACTTCCTATATAGTGGCCGGCCCTCCCCTCCTCTTCTCTCACTCTCATTTTTGGTTAAAAAAGATGATTGATTTGGATTCATGGAAATTAGATAGCCTCATTTCTCATTTCACCCGATTCAAAAGGCAACTTCATTAACCATTCGTCCATGGATTTGGACGAAGCGAGACAAAGTGTTCTACTCATTCTCTACATCATTTTGGTCGTCTCTTTTAGCAAACTTGACGATCGAGTTGTCTCGGTTCAGAGGCGGGAGCCCGTTTAAAGATCCGTCGACGTGGTGCCACCTGGACGAGAAGACTAGAGATACAGGAGATCGGAGCAGCCGCAACAAAGCGTGGGATGATGGTTGAAGACCGAAGGACTCGGATCGTTCGGTATAACTTTTCTACCCACTTTGTAGTTTGTTAGTTTAGCATTAATGGCAGATCCGGGTTATAGTACGCGATAGCGCCAGTTGTAAAAGTTTTTGTTCCGCATTTGGCGTCTGTTAGACGGCCGGGGCGCTACCATGGACTTACAATGGTATCAGAGCCTCACCATTAAGCTTTTCTAACTTGTGCTAACGCGTTTAAAAGATCGATCGAACGGAATTTCCGAAACTACAATTTTCTGCACAAAACTTTCTGTCGATTTTTAATCAGGCCCTAAAATTATTTTGAGCACTACAGAAAATTCAGCAGGCTTTTTGAAGAATACTGGTGAAATTTGGTGGGCTAAGTTCACAGTGATGCCGCGAATCCGCGGCCCAAACCATGCTTTGGCCGCGGATCCGCCGCCATTTTGTGGAATTAGAACCTCAAATTTCTACAGTAGGTTCTTCACAGTAAATTGTGGTTTCTGAAATGTTTCTTTTGGGCCCAGATTTTATTACTGTACAACAGATGTTCGTGGGGCCCACTTCGGGAAGTTTTGTCGATCGAAATTTTAAACTTGTTAGTATGCAGTATTTACATTATATCTCCGACCGGGAATGTCATTTAAGCGGTAAAACGCGTCTAATTGCTATAGTTCTTTTAGACGGGTTTGTGAACGTGACATTCACGTCGATGTTCTGTGTTGTGCTGTGATATTGCGGATATGTCGTGGTGGATAGCTGTGTGCAATGGTAGTGCTGTTTGGATTTATTTGTACATTTGATATTGCGGGGCGAGCGTCCAACATGTGGACTGCCGTCACTACCTGTTTGTATAATATTCTTTTGCGGCACGACCGGGCTGAGGTCGATGTACCCGTTGTCTATATTTTCTTTTATGTACTAAGATTACCCCGCGACGGAGTGCACGGATAGCCGGGTTCTGGAGGGCAACGGGTCCGTATCTCATGGCTTTGAGAGGCAGAGGGACCTCACTCTAGAATTGGCAGACTATTCGCCGCACTCGTAGGGGGTACAGGTTGACCCAAGGAGGGGTGCTCAAGTTACCGGATTCCGTGAAGTGCTGGGTGGTCCATTCACTTAGCTGTAGGGGGCTGCCTCGCTTCAGGTTTTGGCGGGTAACTTGCCGCACCCGTAGGGGTCTAGGTTTCATTGCACAGGCTATCCACATGACCAGAGGAACGTCGGGTTCAGTAGCGGCTCTGTGAAACCCGGGGATCCCAGATATCTGTATTTTTCTGTGATGCTTATTACTTTTCTGTGATGTTGCATATTATCACGCCTGGAGCGATTATTGTATATTGGTATATATACTATTAGATGTTGTATATGTTTTACACCCGCGCTAGTCCAGTCCCCGCTCTGTTGTTAGTTAAGTAACCTAACGGGTGATGACGGGACCCAGTGACGAATGCGGATGGCATATACGTACATTTTATTTTTCGTTCTTTTCTGGTGTGATTGATTGATGGGACTGCGTTGATTCTTATCAATGCAAATAAAACAAACCTATATTTGATGTTGTTGGAACCAATTTAAAAAGTATTATTACAAAGACGTTTCCTTTTGTTTTGTGTAGTGATATTCAGTTGGAATATCCTGCACCTCATTCGACGAGGCAAGGGCTGATATCCCTTCACCAGGAGAGACCCCTTGGGCAGAAGTTTGTGTCAGGGTAATAACTTCATTATAGTCGATTACAAGTTGCTTTGCATCGCGGTATTCAGTTGGAATATCCTGCACCTCATTCCACGAGGAAAGAGCCGAGATCCCTTCACCGGGAGTGACCTCTTTAGCAAAAGGTTTTCGTCACTATATTTTTATAAAAAGCTATCAGGTTTCTTCAACGAGATTAAGTTCATTACGTTAAAGGTTTTTTGCCAAAAACCAGCCGTAGCCCTCCATCATTTCTTATGGATAGTCAGTAGTATTCAAGCTATGTTTGTTGGCCGAAGTCAAGGCATAGTGTTTGGTAGTTGCTGAATATTCATCTGTAGCATAGATAGATGCGTTGGTTTGGGACAGTCGTTCTGCCTTGTTGGCCAAAGTCAAGGGCATGTGCGGGTGGGTTCAAATTAACCTGGATAATGACGGGTAGAACTTGACATGTGACTTATGATTTTTTGGCCAAAGTCAAGGTCATAAGAGCATGAGGCAAAAATAACATCGGGAGTTTCAAACATAAAGAAACTTGTCAAGTATGCGCATACCTTCTGGAGTGTGATAACTTGAGTGGCTTCCATCAAGTTATCATGTGATGATAGTTGGATCCCGATTCTCACTGATGAGTTGGTTTACTCTTCGGGTGATCCCGACTAATTCTTCTTTCAGGTTTGGAGGAGAATTTGAGATTACAGTGGGAGGTTTCCTGATTAGATAAAGTGATAACCATTCTGATCTAGGTTAGAGTGCACGCAGAGTGTTTCTTTTCTCTCTCTCTCTTTGGCAGCGACCTTTGACCGACCCTAGACTATGACTCAGTGACCAAGTTGACCGAAACTTCTTAAAATACTGGCTTTTGGATTGTCTAAAGTTGCATAAGTCATTGCCACTCCTTCTTTTACCCTTTGTATTTCTCAGAACACCCCGTATTACTACGGACATCCACTTCCATTGGATAGATCCATCGTATGGTTATATACGAACTCGAAGGGACTTCTTTGAGGATGGATCCAGAATCAGGAGAAATAGAATTGGTTTATTCAGTTGTCTTTTATTATCACCTTCTCTCAGGTTGCGATGGCTCCTTGGTTTAGGAGAGTACACCTATTACGCTTATTGGATAGTCTTATTCCAAACCATAGGCAGGTGCCGAAATGTAGGGAATGAAGAAAACCAATTAGCCTAAGTAGGGTGTGCAGAAGGTAATATATAAAGACAAAGTAAAGGGATTAGAAAGAGGGCAAAGTAAATTGCGACTGTTATCATTCATGACCAAACCGCGTACTTCATCGCCACTCCTATTTCACCTTTAATAGAATAAGGTATTATTCAGTTGTCTTTTATCATCACCTTCTCTCAAGTTGTGAGTACTCCTTGGTTTAGGAGGGTACACCTATTATGCTTACTGGATAGTCTTCTTCCAAATTATAGGCTGGTGCCGAACGGTAGGGAAAGAAGAAAACCACTTAGCCTAAGGGGTGTACAGAAGGTAATGAATAAAGACAAATAAAGGGATTTGTGAAGATGGCAAAGAAATATACGGTTAACGTCATGAATTGGATTTTGGAAGAGGCATTACTAAAGAATACCAGGATACCCCTACGAAACATTTTCATGTTTCAGTACATTGTTAAAGGAAAACTGTTTTCCCGATTAGATACTTACTCTAGGGTATGTATTTACCAGGTTACATTCTCATATCTGTATGGTTTTACAGATGATGAGTGGGGGTAAGTTATTGGGAATTAGGAGATCATCCTCATTATGTCGGAATTCGTTGTAATTTGTGATATTTGAGGAAATCGCCTGGGTACAGTTTTCAACCTACGATGCACAGGTTATGAGTTATTCAACTCAACGGACTTATACAGAGTATTGTATGTTGTCCAGTGTCCGTCCGGACAAAGGGGTAGGTCCTCATACTATGTTCTGTTTACTTATGACTTCTCTAGTTTTTAGACAAGTGTTTCGTAGAAATACAATGTCTAAGTTTTGAGAAGTTGTGGGTATAGGAATAAAGTAGAGAACCAGGTGTCGCGAGTATCAGGATTCTTCAAAGAAATTGAAGATGTAGATTCTTGTGACTGGTATTCAGTTGATAGTAACGGTTTTGAGAAACTTGTTTCTCTTTCAGGTTACTCATAATTGGATGGATTCCTATGTTGAGTAATGCCGATTAAGCCTCTCTTTATTAAGTTAATATGCACTGGAGACAATTACATGGTTTGAATCTGGTTCCAGTTAAATTAGTGCCTCTATTTCTATATTGTATATAGAATGGTTCATATCTTAACGATGTTAAGATACGGGGAGTTGTCCGGCTTATGCTTAAAACTAGACACTGGATAACTCAAGGCACGTTTCTGTAATGGCAGTTTGTGGGTTGACCCTGGCTTTGACGAGGGTTGACATTTCTACCATCTGGAAGATCAATAGTGATATTGTTCTTGACTCGCCACAGTTTTATTAAAATGGACTTTTTCAGAAAACAGTTGTGGGAGTATGGTAAAACTGGAAGTGATTCTAGAACCGCAAACGATTACGGAAAATTTAATAGGACCTATATATTCAATCAGGTTTTGACATTCCAATAGCCACTTCGTAGACATGGTGGGTAACCTTAGACACCCGAGAGGTACTCCGGTTGCCTCAAGGACGGTGACAGGGAGGTTCTTGTTTACCCAAACTTGACACTACTGTTGTTCCAAACTATGAGACCCGGCAGGAGGATAAGTATAGTGTCGTTCTAAACTAGCTTTAGAAGTGTACGCATATATTATTCTACCAGAGAGTTGTCGTAGTCAGTAGGAGCAGCGGAAGCATAGTGGGCAAGTAGCTTATGTCTATTTATAGGCTTGAGCAGATATAGCGGAGATAAGATCATCTAATTTTTGATGTGACAGTAATGGGTTTGACTTCATCAGAATATGGGATGGATCTGTTAAGAAGGTAGTGGGGTTGATGTCCTGGTATTTGGATGACATACACAGAGTAGGAAGTAAAATTCCTATACTACTATCGGTTGTACTTTGGTCGTCACACAATTATTTCTTCATACAGGACATGGATATAATATAAGACATTCTGGTTACTAGATCTATGGTTTTAGATCTAGAATTGGGTAGTTTCCAATGTGGGTACTTTGACAGTATTCTAATAGTATTTTAGAATAGATGACTCCTGGCATGGTGGTGTACCTGCTGGTGATGGAGTCACCCTCTCTAAAGGTGTCTTAGAGACAAAAGGAGAGAGGGATGCGCATAATTGGCAGATCACATGCTTAGGCAATTGAGTCAATCGTGAGATGTCAAGTACCACACAAGATGTTGTTTTTGCACTAGATGCGATAAGTTTATATTAATCCAATCCTGGAGAAACATAAGGAAGCAGTTTTAGAACATAAGTGCATGTTCTACGGATTTGATGACGGCAGCCTCCTCGGGAGACGGTTATCATTCCACGCTTCCAAGGTGACATGGATGACAGATTGATTGTCAGAGTTATAATTTTCGCTCTGACGAGGGACAGTATTATGGACAGGTGGTCCAAGAGGATACTGTGGGAGGCATGGTGCTGGATACTGATTAGGTTCAGTGATCACTAAAGTCTAAGAAGTTTGGATTTGGAGTTCCTTTATGAACTAGATCCCATCAGATATTCAGAGATATTCTAAGACGGGTATTACTCGATTCGGGAGATGGCTTTCTCCACGAACTTGAGATTAAGAGAGATATAGAAAGAAACATCAGGGAAGATCCACTCACTGAGGCTATTTCTCGAACACAAGAGTTTTACAAACTAGCTTTGTGAAACTGATTAGTAGAGGAGTTGGATGTTCGGTATCACACGGGCTGTGAGTATGGGACATCGCAATAATTAGCCTTAAGTGCAAGTGGGAGATTGTTGGATATAGTGCCCTCAAAGTCAATTATTGGATCGCAGGTACGTGATTGCAATGATTGAGGCAGGACCTATACTGATATGACAGTCTTGCTCGAGATGATAGTATGCTATCTGGTTTGTCTTTATCATCGTATACATGCTTTAGTTCACTATTGCATGATGATAGAGCCCATAGGATTCTTGCTTGACTACCAGCAGTATGATGGCGATCATATACGTGGGAGCTGGGGTTTGTAAGCACATCCTTAAAAGTGTCCCTAGTCGTGGGAGTTTCGAGACAGGGCATTGATACTCCAGAGTAGACTAGTGTATACAGTCGAGACCCCGACGAGGGGCGGTGGCCGGTCTCACAAGCCATTGGTGTCAGTTGGTTCACCTAAGATGTATACAGGTGCTCATTGGGTTATGAGTACACCGGACAGGACTCGCCGGGAACATGCTAGTTGGTATTATACATATCGTCAGATAGCAGTTCCCTGGTGACATATGTACAGGTTAGTTTGTCGACCTGAGATCGTCATTTGTCTCGTGTGAGTTCCCACTGTGCTTTAATTCCTACCCTACTATGCTCAAAGGAGACGTGCAAACAGGTATTTTTTGGGTACAGTCCTGAGCCACATGGAGGCAGTGAGCGGATCGTCGGGGATTCGTCTCTCCCGGTATTGGGGGTTGATGTCGCACAGTGCACGGATGGCCATCACTAGAAATCCTCGGCCGAGGTAGTGGAGAATTACTGATTTGGATCAGTAGTTTCTCAGGTGGTGATGGGCTTCATGCCGACACGATTTATCGCGTTATTAGGGGTCTGACTTTATCCACCCCCTAGACTCGATATGCGATACTCTTTAGACGAACGGACCGGACTGTATGTATATTGTCACTGTTAGGCTCAGTAGGGTTTATAGATGAGTTCGCTCGTCAGCTTCCCTTCCAATCAATACATAGGCAACCGTTACGTACAGCTTGTACCTCTGATGTGCTAGAGGTTATACCCAGTGCCAGTGTGTTGATGAGTCATTAGAGTCCCCCACAGACAGTTTCCAAAGTTCGGGCGAAACGTTGTAGAGGCCGTATGGTTTTATTGCAAGGTTCGGAAAATGCACGTGCGTTTACGCACGTGTCAAATTCCGTGCAGATAATACTGGTAGGCTTTGGATTAAGCCGGATTCGAGTATTATACTGTGTAGATATAATATCTTTGTCTCAGTTGTATTTGTATTCGGTCGTAATACAAATGCGGGTATGTTTATACTGTTACGGGGTTATCCTGAAATTCGTTTCAGGATCACTTTTGGAAGTTTTCAGTTTCCAGTTTTATATCGCCCGTCTTTAACATTTGGTTAAAAACGGATTTATCTTTTCTTGATGAGTGTGGAAGGTTCTACAAGCATCTAGATGGTGACTAGGATGATGAGGTGGCTAGTGACTCATTAGTTCATTAATTGTGCATTTAATGGATGATGACTAGGTTAGATGATTCATTTGTTTGCATTAATGTTTTGTGAAAGGTGTTAACATGACTCATTCTTCTTATTTAGTGCTAATGGTTACCCCCCTCTCCTATACTCACCTCCCTCTTCCTATATAGTGGCCGTCCCTCCCCTCCTCTTCACTCACTCTCATTTTTGGTTAAAAAAGATGATAGATTTGGATTCATGGAAATTAGATAGCCTCATTTCTCATTTCACCCGATCCAAAAGGCAACTTCATTAACCGTTCGTCCATAGCTTTGGACGAAGCGAGACAAAGTGTTCTACTCATTCTCTACATCATCTTGGTCGTCTCTTTTAGCAAACTTGACGATCGAGTTGCCTCGGTTCAGGGGGGAGCCCGTTTAAAGATCCGTCGACGTGGTGCCACCTGGATGAGAAGACTAGAGATTCAGGAGATCGGAGCAGCCGCAACAAAGCGTGGGATGATGGTTGAAGACCGAAGGACTCGGATCGTTCGGTATAACTTTTCTACCCACTTTGTAGTTTGTTAGTTTAGCTTTAATGGCAGATCCGGGTTATAGTACGTGATAGCGCCAGTTGTAAAAGTTTTTGTTCCGCATTTGGTGTCTGTTAGACGGCCGGGGCGCAACCGTAGACTTACAGATCAGTAGTTTTTCGGATGGTCTTGAACCACATCGACACGACTTATCAGGTTATTAAGGGTCTGACGTTTTCCACCCCCTTGACTTGATATGCGATACTCTCAGACGAACAGACATGACAGTATGTAGATTGTCACAGATAGTCTCAGTAGGGATACAGACGAGTTTTCTTGTCAGCCTTCTTTTCGACAGATACCTGGGTAGCCGTTACGTACAGCTGGTGCCACTGACGTACTTGTGGTTAAACTCACCGCCAACGTATTGTCGAGTCTTTAAAGTCCCATACATAGGGTTTCCCGGTTCAAGCGAAACGGTGCAGTATGCGTATTTTGATACGCTCGGGTGTTCGATAAAATACGTGTATTTTATACACGTGCTTTAATCGGACATTTTGGTAATATTAGTAGGTTTGAAAGATAGCCAGATATGGAATTAGCATTATATTGCTCTCTTTTGGGTATTTGGATTTTAACACGAATACGGTATTTATACGAATACATGTATTTGTATGAATACGGGTATTTGTGTCTTGATACAAATACATGTATTTCTTTTTTAATATAAATACGTGTATTTTGTATTTTCGATACAAATACGGTATTCGTATTTTGGTAGAAATACGGGTATACCTATTTATTATAAATACGGGGTATTTTGGTATACTTGATTATGTGTGTGTGTGTGTGTGTACACATGAGGTGGGCACTCTTTCTTCTTCTCCTCTCTTCTAGTTGTGTGTGGGTTTATGACTTACACTAGTGAGTCACAAACCCACACACTTTGTTTTATATTTTTAATATATGAAGAGATAACTATGGAGAGGGTGGGATATGATTATCACAATTATATCTTTGCTAGCCATTTTATTCATCTTGAGTTCTTCTTCCTCATTTGCTCTCTGGAATTTACTAAAGAAAAAGAAAAAGAGCCTCTTTACACTAATACTACACCTCTAAGCATCATGGCTTAGCAAATCTTGATTTTTAGTTGCTTCTTTCCTTATTACTAGAAGATAGAGCTTGAATCGGTATTCTCGGGTGGATCATCTTTGGCGTAGGAAGACTACCTTGCAAGCTCGATCCCACAATCTTAGGAGCTTAAGAATAGGACCACAAAAGACCCGAAGGACACGTCTTTAAAAGTTGTAGTCCTCAACTTAGTAGTTTATTATCTTTAGTTTAGTTAGTTTAGTGTTTGGATTCGAATTCTAGGGTTATAGTTTATAGTGCTCAAGTAAAGTTTAAAGTTTTTTGATTCCGCAAGGCCGTAGTTAACACGGAAAGGAGCACTATGAATTTACACTGGTATCAGAGCCAACCCGAACACTAAAACTAATTTTAGACAATAGAATATTGAAACTGAAATAACTCCGTATTTGACAAATCCAAATTCCAAGTTTCTGTCAAATTTCATAAGCATCTAAAATTTTTTTAAACAATTGCAGAATAATCTTTGTATTGTTATATGAACACCAGAGAAACACGAGACCCTAACTCAAAATTTCAACCGCGTGAATCCTTAATTTCCCCGCTATCAGCAGTTTTGTGGTTATGGTTCTCGTGCTTCTCGTGGTGTCTTGCATACTTGGATTTAGTGTTTCTGGTATTATTTGTTTATGCCCAGATTTCATTTACTGTTATCTTTGTGTAAAGTCATTACAGAGTAATTCTAAATCAAAATTTTAACATCGTTGTTTTTCTTTTCGTTCGTATATGTGTTTCTAAATATCGACTAATTGATATACGTCGATTAGTAGGGGTTACACATATCTTGTATCTGTTGTGCTTATATTATGAAAATAGATGTAATCGTCGTGATGGAATAGCCGCGGGTTTTTTACATGTGAGAGAATGTTTTCATTTTCATTCATGTATTATTCAAATGTTGTAATATTCTTTTGCAAGGCACATCCGAGTTGAGATTGTAGCGACCGTTGTATTATTATTTACATTTCTGTATTTAGGATAGACCTAAGGCGGGATACACAAGTAACTAGGTTCTAGAGTCCAAAGGGTGACCATCTCAGGCAGTGAGAACGGGTTACCTAACTCTAGAATTGGTAGGGTTGCTTGCCGCACTCGTAGGAGTCTACGAGAATGGGTTTTGGCTTTTCATCACAACCGTGAAATCCGCGTTCTCGTATATGGTTTAAACGAAAATAAGGAAATCCTAGTATATCCTCTATTTTCATTTGTGTTACTTTTGCTGTGTTCTGTGATGGATATTATTGCGTGAGACAAATGTGATATATATATATATATATATATATATATATATATATATATATATATATATATTTATAAACGTTGCTTATGTTTTGCATCTGCACTAGTCCTGTCACCACACTACCGTAAGTTAAGTAACCTTACGGTGAAGACCCGGGATCCTTTGGCGAATGCAGTTGGTATAAACGTATGTTTTATTTTCGTTTTTTCTTCAATGATAAGGTTAATTGATGAGACCGTATTAATTATAATTAATGCAAAGAAACAAACATATATTTGACATCGTTGGAGCAATTATAAAACCACTCGGTTTTCTTTAAAAACAACTTTTAAACACGGAGCTTAAACCACTCTTTTTAAAAGCTATCCAGTTCCTTCGATGATATCAAGTTCATTACGTTCACGGTTTTTACCAAAACCAGCCGTAGTCCTTCATCATTTCAGATAGATATTCATTAGTATTCATGTTGTGTTTTGACCTTCACCAAAGTATAGTGCTTGGTAGCTAGTGGGTACTTATCTGCAGTATAGATAGACGTATTAATTTAGGACAGGCGTACAACTATTTTGACCTTCGCCAAGGGCTCGTATGAATGGGTCTAGATTAATCAGGAAAATGACGGGTTGAACTTGACTTGCATCTTATGATGTTTTGACCTTCGTCAAGGTCATAAGCGCTCGGAGCAAAAACCACATCGGGAGTTTCAAACATACGGGAAACTTGCAAGTACTGCATACTTTCTGGAGTGTGATAGTTTCTGTTGGCTTCCTTCAAAATTATCACACGATGATAGTTTGGTCTTGTTCCTACTGTGAGTATCAGCTGCTCTTCGGGAAAGTTTTTCACTTTACAATTAGCTTATTAAGTTGGTGACTAGAAAGGTGTTTATGGAGTTATGCCTCCGGGAAAACGGAGTTATTTAATTGGGTCTGTGCGAAAGCATGGAGAACCTCCCTCCAAAGTACCAACACTGGCCTGACAAAAAGATAAGCGAAATTGTAGGGTGCGATTAATCCCGACTAATTCTTCTTTTAGGGTTTGAAGGAGAAATCAAGGAAACAGTAGGGTTTATCCTGTTTAGATAAACCAATAACCAATCTAAACTTTCAAGAGTATTTGTTGAGTGTTTCTTCTCTCTGTCCTAATTGCAGCGAGCGTCATGACTGGACTTAAGTTGCTACTGGATAAAAATATACTGACAGGGCCGAATTATAAAGATTGGTTACGGAATGTCCAAATGGCCCTTACTTATGACAAGGTAGCATATGTCCTTATGGCTAAAGCCCTCGATGTCCCAGATCTTGATTCTACAGGCGCGAACATTGAGGTCCGGAAGACTTGGGATCTTGATTGTGCAAAAACCAAGTGCCTCGTGTTAGCCTCCATGGATAATGAACATCAGAGGCGGCACGAGAAGATAGGCATAATTTTCATATTCCTCTATACCAAGGATTTATATAGAGAGAAATCTTGTATCGCAAGATACGAGACCTAGAGGAAATTATTTCAGGTGAGAATTGCTATCGGTTCATCAGTCGGGGACCATGTCCTGAAGATGATCAGTTTCATTGAGGAGCTCGTAGACCTCGGGACCACGATGGAGAACGAGTTATATACTTACTTAGTTCTACATTCACCACCCTCCATCTATACCCAGTTCATATTGAATTTCAATATGCAACGAACAGAAATTACACTTCCAGAACTCCTCAATATGTTGAGGACTGCAGAAAGCACCCTGATGAAATCCAGGGAGACACCCGCTCTACTTGTTGGGGAACCTTATTCTTATAGATCTAAGGCTAAGGCCAAAGGGAAGAAGAAGAAGGCCCCCACCAAACCGAAAGGTGGTATCTATAAGGTGCAGGGGAAGGGAAAAGAACAGACTGGGGGGAAAACAACAACAAAGGATGAGTACTTCTACTGTCATCGGAAGAAGAACTATCAGGCTTTAAAAGCTAAGAATCAGGACATGAAGAAAGTTGTGGATTCAGTTTCAGGTGTGTTCGTGATTGAAAAATGTTTCTCAATTAACTCTACTTTATATTGGATACCGGGTCAAGATTTCACATCTGTAATTCTTTGCAAGTGCTGAAAAACCGTAGAATTTTGGGGAAATGTGATATGACCCTACGAGTTAGCAACGGAACAAATGTGGATGCTTTTACAGTGGGAGAATATCACCTTGGGATGATGAGTGGACATATTTAGGTTTTTCGAAACTGCTTTTGTGTAACCAGCATAATGTGCAATGTTATATCTGTATATTTGTTATTTAATGAAGGATATACTTTTTAACTTCAAAGCAACGTTATAAACATTCACCTAAATCATGAAATGATTAGGTTGGGTACACTAGATAACGGAATATACATACTCAACCAGTATCAAGTTTTCAACGTCCAAAACACACTAAAAAGAAAGACTCCAGAATCAAATCGAGCTTTCTTATGGCATTGTAGACTAGGTCATATCAACAAAACACGATTAACTAAGTTACATAAAAATGGATATTTAGATTCGTTTGAATATATATCCTATGTAACTTGTCAATCATGTATCAGAGGACAGATGACCAAAACTCTGTTCACTAGAAACGGAGAAAGAGCCACTGAGCTCCTGAGACTCATACAAAGCGATGTGTGTAGTCCAATATCTATACATGCAAAAAGTGGTTATTCCTACTTCACTACTTTTACCGATGATTTTTCAAGGTATGGATATGAATTCTTGATAAAATATAAATACGAGGCCTTTAAGAATTTCAAGGAGTATAGGAATGAAGTGGAAAAACAAACGACAAAAAGTATCAAGATGTTTCGATCTGATCGGGGCGGAGAATACTTAAGTACCGAGTTCCTAAAATATTTAAAAGAGAATGGAATCTCTCTCAGCTCATTCCTCCATACACATCACAACACAATGGTGTATCAGAAAGACAGATACGCACCTTACTTGACATGGTGTGTTTCATGATGAGCAATGCCGAGTTACAGCTATCTTTCTGGGGTTTTGCACAAGAATCTGTTGCATACCTATTGAAAAAAGTTTCAAATAAGTCAGTGCCTACCACTCCATATGAAATGTGGAGTGGGAAGAAACTGTTACGCCCCGCTTCCCAAAAGAAGGAAACCCCAGAACAAGAATGACAAGAGTAATGAAATAAAAACAACTTTATTTACATTCAACTTTACATACAACTTTCTGAAAATAAAAAATACAATAAACAAAACAATGCCTAAACAATGGCATACAGAAAGTAAATGCAGGAAGAACTAGTATTCAGGCTGAGATGCAAGCTGGTCCAAGTCCTCCTGGCTCGGCTCTATCTCCTCAGAGTCCGGTCCTCCTGAAGAACATTCCAAAGAAAGAAAAACAGAGAGAAATGTCGTCAGTGAACTAGTGCTCGGTAAGTCCCAAAAGAAACAACAGAGAATAATATATCATATGAATAGGGACTAAAAGAACAAAGGACTGGTAAAATTATATATGATCATCTACAGGTATATGATGGTTATTCTAACGTGGTTATTTGTAGTTTGATAAAGAAGGTATTTATGTATACGAGAGGAGTCCATCTTAACCCGTGGACTATGGTAACATGTAGTACAAGGCCCCGTCATAACCCACATGACAACATCACGTGAATTCATGCGGGTGTCTTTTAAAGTGACCTCTCGTGCAACGATACACGTTTGGTACCAATCTACCTCTTTTATCCCCGCGTATTGTATTGTATAGATTAAGATTACAGGTCTTGGCCGAATCCATGGATATAAATGTTAGTTATATGTATGCCCTAGAAGCCATTATTATACATATGATGTATATTATAGTGGATGCTTGGACATATAGGGAGAACTTTCTTGCTCGACATGATAGTATGTTATCTGGTTGCTCTTTATCTTAACATGTACACTTATTGTCTCTCTATTACATGTTGATAAAGCCCGTAGGATGAGTACTTGACTACCAGGATTATGATGCAGGTCATATTAGTGGGCAGAGGTAGTCGGTAAGTACATCCTTCAAATGTTCCTAGTCGTAGGAGTATCGAGACGGAGTATTGATATTCCAGAGTAGACTAGCATATACGCTTCTCAACCCATGTGATAGGCAATGGATGATCCCACATACATTCGTGTTTGATATCAGAGAAGGTATACGGGTGCTCAGTAGAGATTGGGTACACTGAACGGACTCGCCGAGAACTCCTGGATAATATTATACCTATTGTCAGATAGCAGTTCTCTGGTGACACCGTTACAGGTTAGTATGTCGACCCGAGATCGTCATAGAGTTTTGTGTGATTCCCACTGTGCTTTGATTTCCACCTTACCGCGTTTAAGAGATCGTGCAAAACGGTGGTTTTTGGGTACAATCCCGAGTCACATAGAGGCAATGAGCGATAGGAGGGGATTTTGTATCTCCCGGTATTGGGGGTTATTGTTGCGCTATGCTTGATTGGCCATAACAGGAAATCCCTGGCCAGGGTTGCTGAGATCTACTGGTAAGTGTTATCAATAGTTTCTCGAATCGTTATGAGTCTCGCATCGGCATGACTTATCAGGGCTATTGGGGTCTGATGTTAACCACCCCCAGGCTGTGATATACAACATATCAGACGAAAAGACCGGACTGTACGGTAGTGTTACTTATTTAATTCTCAGGAGTATGAGTAGGCTTGCTTGTTGATATTCTGATCGCTCAATACCCGGGTGGTCGTTACGTTTAGCAGACCGATTGCGGCTTGCGGGTGACTGATATGATCACCACCTACTTCCGGCGTATTGACGAGTCCTTAGAGTCCTACACAGAGGTTTCCTGGCTCAAGTGAAACGAAATAGGAGCACATATGTGATATGTGCTGGACCGAGATTAATACGCGTATGTGATACCGTATTCTATTCTCGCGATATATGATATCGGTCGGTTATATGTGATATAACCAGGCCGTCGAATCAAGTGTTGATTCGACAAGTTGATACATTTGATATTAGTCGGTTGTATGTGATATAGCCGGATTACTAAATTAAATGTTGATTTAATAATTTAATGTATAATTATATATTTGATATATTATCTTACATTAACTAATATTAGCTCACTTAAGATTTCTTTTTCTCACTTGTATACACTTAGTATATATGTGATATATATTAATGTACATCTTTTGTGTCATGCTTGATGCCACATGCTACATGGGTGTATGAGACTCATACCATGCTTATAATAATTAAGGTTTTATTTATTTAAAGTAAATCAAATTAGTTGGAAATCATCACATGGTTGAAGCTTGTAGAAGCTTGTGGAACCATTGACCAAGTCCACTAATTTTGTTTTACTTGAAGATATTTATTAACCCAACCATTATTGTTTAGCCATGTTTTAGTCTCTACATGAGTTAGTATATGATATTAACTCACCCATGGTTGCTATTCTCACAACTTGATTTTCTTCACTTGCTTCATTCCATGGTTGCTTCTTCTTTATCTCCTTCCTCAAGCTCACTAGCTTTTTGGGAGGTGAAGAAAATGAGTGAGAAAAATATTTCTAAAGTGAGCAAAATTCCTACTTAATCATTCTCTACTAGATTAGCCATTTAGTTTAGGGTTTTTGCTTCACTAATTCGATATTAGTGAAGAGGTAGCTTGAGTTAGTGTCTTCTCGACGTAGATCATCTTCGGCATCGAAGACTTCAAGCAAGCTTGTTCATTTCATCTTGCGGAGCCTCACTAGAGTCCGGAAGATCACTACTTGGAGTGAAGGGACTACTACACGGCGCTATTGAAGTAAAGGACAGGTCTACAAAGGTTGTATTCCTTGTTCACTTTGTATGTAAAGTTGTTTGCATGCTAGTATCATCTAAATCTCTAGTTAAGTTTCTTGGTTTGGGTTCTTTAGCGCGGCATTTTTTTTGAAAACAACATGGATGATGCCTCCCGAAACCCAGCGGCCGCCCTAGGTAACCCAACAGTGGTATCTGAGCCATGCTAGAGAATTAGACGATATTTGTAGGATTACGAAACTGAAACAACTCCGAAACACACGAAATAAAAACCTAGTTTCTGTCGAAATTTTCATAGTGTCTAAATTTTTTTTAAGCAATTGTAGAATGTTATATAAGATGTAACATGAACACCACAGAAAATTTATCCCCCCTCGCCGGATTTTGGCCAGCTACATGAAGACAAAAACCGGTCTGGTCGGTTTTTATGCAATGTTCTTGGTTGAATTTTTTATGGTGTTCCAGTCTCTGGGTTTTGGTATTTCAGGTGTTGCTTAATTTTAATGATATTGCATGTGATGTTATATTTCTGTAAAGGCAATTCGGAGTGTTTCGTAGTCGTAATTCTTACATCATTTCGGGTTATTTAGACGACGTTAAAAAGTTCGAACGGATATCAATAATCCATTTTCTCCCTCGCTGGAAATTTTCCAAGAGTTGGATTTTTCCAAGTTTAAAATCTTCAGAAAATCATGCAGGTGTTTTCTATGGACCTTCTAGAAGAACGAAACCCTAACTCGATTCTGTGACCGTCGGAACCGCCACCAAACCCTAGGGTTTGTGGTAGTTCCGCGACGCCATAGGTGAGGCAAGGATTGACCCTTCTATGGTTGGTCTATAGGTGCTGTGGCATGCTCTGGGTACTTTTTAAACTCCGCTCAAGTGTTGAGCTCTTTGGGAAATTTTGGGTGTTCGTTGATTCGATCGAAAAGTTTAACATCGTCTAACTATCTGTGATTGTGATACAATACTTGGAATCCACAATATTTAGTTTTATGAAAACTAATTTGAATTTTATAAATCTAGCAATTCAGTTTTATTTGATCGGTTGCCACGGGATTTTGATGTTGATCAAAACTCCATCGCAATCACGTAGCTTACGCAGATACTCGCTGGGTAACCTTACTAGATAGCCACACCCCAAAGCCCCGACCAAGTGACTGTTTAAGAACCCCGGCGCCAAAAGCATCCGTTTGGGTGCTCGCGGCCGCGGTGTTCCGCCTGGGTGCACTTCGTCGACGGCATCGGGGGTGCGGCCGTCTACTAAAGTTTCCGACAAGCATTCGATCAGGTTGTCGGGAATCTTGTTGAATTACCCGGCTGGTTATTGAAAAGTGTTTTCAATATCGAGACTAAAATTTGGGGTTTATAATTGTTAGGCATGCGATATATAAGGAAATTCATTTGGTTAGGCATGAAATCCGAATGATGTGATACATTGGGTTTATGATCTCTAAGGTGGTGATGGATTCCAATTGTTGTAGTTTTTCACTTTCTTTTCTGCGACCGTAAGTGTAATATGTGGTGTATCGCTGGTTTCATTGCTATATGTCAACGACAATTGGGATACGCATATTTACTTACGTTGTTGACATGTGATGTTATGTGTTGCTGTGATATGTTATATTGGATCGTCTTGTTTTGAATAGCCGGGTTTTTTTTATGTGAGATGAGAGTTTTTCATTTTCATTCATGTAGAAGCTCGTATGTAATATTCTTTTATTGGGGCACTTCCGGGTTGAGGATGATGTCACCATTGATGTATATTATTTACTTTTCCGCATTAGGATAGACCCAAAGAGGAGAGCATAAGTAACCGGGTTCTAGGGTCCAGTAGGAGACCATCTCGAGGAGTCGAGACCGGGTCTCCTAACTCTAGAATTGGTAGGGTTGCTTGCCACTCTCGTAGGGGTCTAGGGATATGGGTTTGGCTATTCATCGCGACCGTGGAATCTGCCTTTTTTATTGGCTTAATTAAAACATGGAATTCCTAGTATATCCAATATTTCATATGTGTTTTTCTGCTGCTGATATTCTGTGATGTGATCACTTGTTATGTTGAGACGAATGCTTATATTATATATATGATATATAATAAATATTGCTGCTTTCGTTTCTTCTGTGATGCTTAGGAAGTATAAATTGATAGGACTTCATTAATGAGATTAATGAAAGAAAATAAACCTAAAGATGTTGCAGAATCTTGTTTTAAAAACTGGTAGCTCTAGTTCTTGCTTTGCATAGTGGTATTCCTTGTAGAATATCCAGCACCTTATTCGATAAGGAAAGAGCCGAGATCCCTTCACCGAGAGTGACCTCTTTAGGGAAACTAGCAGATGCTACAACCCACTCGGTTTTGTCTTTTGATTGCTTTTTTAGTTCATGCTTTGCATAGTGGAATTTATGAAATATCCAACACCTCATTCGATGAGGAAAGAGCCGAGATCCCATGGGAGTGGTCTCTTTAGCAAAACTAGTAAAACCCTAAAAAACACTCCTTTTCAAAATCACTCGATTCTACAACGTTATCAAATTTATTACGCAAAATGTTTTCTTAAAAACCTGTCGTAGCCCCCTTTCATTTCAGATAAGGACTATTTAGTATTCGTGCTACGTTTATTGACCTCCGTCAAGGTGATGCATACGGTCTTTAGTCTACAAATGCAAGGGTTGGTTCTTTGTACTTCATTACATTCATCGACGACCTCTCAAGATTCGGACATGTGTTCCTGTTGAAACACGATTCTGAAACTTTTGAGAAATTCAAAGAATATAAGCTTGAAGTTAAGAACCAAATAGGGAGAAGTATTAAAGTCCTTCGATGAGATCGGGGAGACGAATACTTGGGCATGGAGGTCCTGGATTTTCTAAACGGAGAATGGGATTCTCTCTCAGCTTACTCCTTCAAGTACACCACAGCACAACGGTGTATCGGGGCAGAGGTATCGCGCCCTATGAGATATGGTGCGATCTATGATGAGTACTGCTGAGTTACCTGTTTCCTTTTGGTGTTATGCACATGAGAAGCTGCATACCTATTGAATAGGGTTCCATCCAAATCAATGCCTACTACTCCATATGAGATATGGAATGGGAAGAGACCATCTCTTAAACAAGTTAAGATATGGGGTTGTCCGGCCTATGTTGAAAAGCAAAATCCAGACAAACTCAAGGCAAGATCAGTTCTGTAAGTTTGTTGGATATCCCGAACATTTGCGAGGGTATACCTTCTACCACACTGACGAGCAAAAATGTGTTTTGTTTCTCAGCATGCCACCTTTTAAGAAAAGGACTTTCTTATGAAGAAATTAGTGGTCATGAGGTAGAACTGGAAGGGTTCCAGCTGGACAAACTAACAGCTGATGATTTGGTGGAACCAAAGGATTCAATAGTCTTCAACGAACCTCAGCCTCTCCGTGAATCTGGTAGGGTTCCTCATCCACCTAAGAGATACTACGGTTTCATCGATGATAGTAGGAGAGAGGATTGTATCGTGGTAGATGATGACCCAACCAGGTTTGGGCAGGCCATCACGAGTGAGGACTCTGTGAAATGGCTGGATGCTATGAAATCAGAGATGGAATCTATGTACACCAACAAAGTATGACTTTGAATGTTGCACCTGAAGGGGTAAAACCCATTGGGAGAAAATGGATCTTGGGAAGATTCTTGGTGTAGATGGAAAAGTTGAGACTTTCAAAGCTAGACTTGTAGTAAAAGGCTATCGTCAATAACCAGGTGTGGTTTATGATGAAACATTTTCCCTAGTGGCTATGCTTAAGTCCATCAGGATTAAAGCAGGCATCGTGGAGTTGGAACATCTGTTTTGATGTGGCAGTCAAAGAGTTTGATTTCATAAAAAAGGTAGATGAACCTTGTATATACAAAAAGGTTATAGAGAGTAAGGTTGTCTTCCACGTATTGTGCGTAGATGACATACTCTTGATAGGAAATAGTTTCCTATGCTACACCTGGTCAAGCTCCACTTATCACAAGGATTCTCCATGGAACATCTAGATGATACCTACTACATCTTGTGGATTATGATCTATGGTGATAGATCTAAGTAGGATGTTTGGAGTGTCCCAAATCCAGGTACATTAACACCATACTAAAGGGGTTTAGTATGGAAGATTCTAAGCGTGGTGGTTCGCCCACTTACTCGGGAATCACTCTCTCCAAAAAGATATCTCCCGAGACTGATTTGGAGAGAGCTCGCGTGCAAAGGATAACATATGCTTCGGCAGTAGGCTCTATCATGTATGCGATGTTATGTACCAAACTGGATGTAGCTAACTCACTAGGTGTAGTGATCAGGAATCAATCGGATCTTGGGAGAATCACTGGAAAGCTGTGAAGGACATTCTGAAGTACTTGAGAAGCACTAAAGAAATGTTCTTAGGGTTTTGTAACGGTGAACTCCAGTGGGAGTCCTTTACCAATTCTAGCTCCCAAAGTGATAAGGTCGACTGAAAGTCAGTCTCGGGCTTTGTCTTTACCCTCATTGGAGGGACAGTGTGTTGGAAGAGTTCCAAGCTATATACCATGGCAAACTAGACGATAAAGGCTGTATACATCGCTACCAACGATGCTACCAAAGTGTATGTCTGGATATTTATTGTTCATGAGATGAACATAGTTCCTATCATTGAGTGTCCAATAACTGTTATTGTGACAATCAATGGAGCTGTGGCTTTGGCCTAGGAACGCCGGTCCCATCAGCAATCCAGACATATTCTGAGGACAGTATCACCTGATCAGGGAGATGGTTGATCTCCAAAGGATCAATATAAGGAGAGTTGATGCGAAGGATAACACGGCGGATCCACTCACAGAGGCCTTTCCGTATAGAGAATTTTATGGGGCGTTTGGTATGAGATACTACAACAAATGGCCTTAGTGCAAGTGGGAGATTGCTAGTTATATGTATGCCCCAGAGGACATTATTATACATGTGATGTATATATAGTGGATGATTGGACATTTATAGGGAGGACTTTCTTGCTCGACATGATAGTATGCTATCTGGTTGCTCTTTATCTTAACATGTACACTTATTGTCTCTCTATTACATGTTGATAAAGCCCTTAGGATGAGTACTTGACTACCAGGATTATGATGCAGATCATATTAGTGGGTAGAGGTAGTCGGTAAGTACATCCGTCAAATGTTCCTAGTTGTGGGAGTATCGAGACGGGGCATCGATATTCTAGAGTAGACTAGCGTATATGCTTCTCGTCCCATGTGATGGGCGATGGATTATCCCACAGCCATTGGTGTTTGATATCAGAGAAGGTATACGGGTGCTCAGTGGAGACTGGGTATACTAAACGGACTCGCCGAGAACTCTTAGATGGTATTATACCTATCATCAGATAGCAATTCTCTGATGACACTGGTATAGGTTAGTCTGTCGACCCAAGATCGTCATAGAGGCTTGTGTGATTCTCACTATGCTTTGATTTCCACCTTACCATATTCAAAAGATCATGCAAAACGGTGGTTTTTGGGTACAGTCCCGAGTCACATGGAGGCAATGAGCGATAGGAGGAGATTTCGTCTCTCCCGGTATTGGGGGTTGATGTTGCGCTATGCTTGATTGGCCATAACAGGAAATCCCTGGCCAAGGTTGCTGAGATCTACTGGTAAGTGTTATCAGTAGTTGCTTGACTTATCAGGGCTATTGGGGTCTGACGTTAACCACCCCAGACTGTGATATGCGACATATCAGACGAAGAGACCGAACTGTACGGTAGTGTTACTTATTAGATTCGCAGGAGTATGAGCAGGTTTGCTTGTTGATCTTCTGATCGCTCAATACCCGGGTGGCCGTTACGTTTAGCAGACCGATTGCGGCTTGTGGGTGACTGATATGATCACCACCTACTGGTAGCATATTGACGAGTCTTTAGAGTCCTACACAGAGATTTTCTGGCTCAAGCGAAACGAAGTAGGAGCACATATGTGATATATGCGGGACTGAGATTAATACGCGTATGTGATACCGTATTCTATTCTCGCGATATGTGATATAAGTCGGTTATATGTGATATAACCGGACTGCCGAATCAAGTGTTGATTCGACAAGTTGATACATTTGATATTAGTCGGTTGTATGTGATATAGCCGGATTATTAAATCAAGTGTTAATTTAATAATTTAATGTATAATTATATATTTGATATATTATCTTACATTAACTAATATTAGCTCACTTAAGATTTTTTTCTCACTTGTGTACACTTAGTATATATGTGATATATATTAATGTACATCTTTTGTGTCATGCTTGATGCCTCATGCTACATGGGTGTATGAGACTCATACCATGCTTAAAATAATGTAAGGTCTTTTTTATTTAAAGTAAATCAAATTAGTTGGAAATTGTCACATGGTTGAAGCTTGTAGAAGCTTGTGGAACCATTGACCAAGTCCACTAATTTTGTTTTACTTGAAGATATTTATTAACCCAACCATTATTGTTTAGTCATGGTTTAGTCTCTACATGAGTTAGTATATGATATTAACTCACCCATGGTTGCTATTCTCACAACATGATTTTCTTCTCTTGCTTCATTTCATGGTTGCTTCTTCTTCATCTCCTTCCTCAAGCTCACCAGCTTTTTGGGAGGTAAAGAAAATGAGTGAGAAAAATATTTCTAAAGTGAGAAAAATTCCTACTTCATCATACTCTACAAGATTAGCCATTTAGTTTAAGGTGTTTGCTTCACTAATTCCATATTAGGGAAGAGGTAGCTTGAGTTAGTGTCTCCTCGACGTAGATCATCTTCGGCCTCGAAGACTTCAAGCAAGCTTGTTCATTACAACTTGTGGAGCCTCACTAGAGTTTGGGAGATCACTACTTGGAGTGGAGGGACTATTACACGGAGCTATTGAAGTAAAGGACAGGTCTACAAAGGTTGTATTCCTTGTTCACTTTGTATGTAAAGTTGTTTGAATGCTAGTATCATCTAAATCTCTAATTAAGATTCTTGGTTTTGGTTCTTCAGCGCGGAATTTTTTTTGAAAACGGCATGGATAATGCCTCCCGAAACCCAGCGACCGCCCTAGGGAACCCAACAATAAAATGTTCGGGTTCATGTTCAGGATGTAAGCATGTGTTCAAGTATTCATGTCAAGTTATAACCATGGTTCAGTCAAATCGAGTCAAGTATACAAGTTTGAGTTTGATATTTGAATTAGAGTATTCAAGTTCATGACGAAGTTTACAAGTTCATGTTTGATTTTGGATTCTGGGTCGAATGTGGATTCCTGTTGTAGTCAAAAACTTATGAACGGATTTAACTCTTGAATTTCTTAGGTTTAGGAGTAATCGGCAACTGCTGCACATGGACGGCGGGATTTATGTATTTTTCCAAGACAATTGCCATTGATAACTCCGTTAAGTTGTCTAACCTGAATAGGTAAGCACTCACTTTCTCCGGCTCTCTGGGACTCAAGAGAAATGATACCGCTTAAGTATATGTTAATTCTATAGTCTTTAAAGTATTGTTTGCATATCTCGAGGAGGTTTTATGAAAAATATTTATTAATATTGTTTTAAAAATAAGCTCGAGGGTTATTTACAAGTTTTAGGGTTTTCACGGGCATGTATTTTAATTATTGGGGTATTTTAATGATAAAAACCTAGTTTTGAAAAGTTTATGGTATTTTATTGAAAACTAGCCCTTATTGGCAACTTGATGATATTTTATTAATATTTTAATCTTTCATTTTAAAAAATATAGTTTCATAATATGTTTTTATTGGAAATACAGATTTATAATTTTTATATAATTTTTTAAAAAATTAGTTTTGTTTAGAAAATTCACGTTTCTTAAAAACCGTATTTTATTTCCTTTCGAGATCGAATACTCCGTGAGGAGTTCTGCATCTCACTCTACTATCATAAGGATGTGCGATAATCCACACCATCCATTAACGGGTCTCCTAACGAGGGTTGTAGAGGTGTAATTGCAAAAAATTACAAAATACCGCTTTAAAAGAAACCCGTTCTTGAAAAAAAAAGTGGTATTTTAATGAAAAGCATTTCTTTGAACTAACCATATATATATATATATATATAGATATATATAGATATCGTGCTATAAAACCAAAGTGTGCGTGTGGGGTAGGTCGTTACCCCGTGAAGTTTTCCTAAAGATATTGTTTTAACAATTATCGAAAAGAGGTGATACTAAAGTTCATGGTATTTTAATGAAACAGTTTGTTATCGGTTTGTTTCATATGAAATTTTGGTTAAACTAAAAGCTAAATGATGGGAAATAAGGTTAAGATTATTATAGAATGTTAGTTTGATCTCGTTTGCTTATCACATGTCTTACAAATGTTAAGAAGAAGAATATATCAGAGTTAACTCCACTTTTGTCGATTTGTTTTAAAAAATATTTTGAGATGGAAAAGAATGGAGATGGAGGGAATTACGGCTTGGTAATACCGAGAAAAGGGTAAGGAAGAAGGGGGGCTTCGTGGCGTCGCGAGAGCTCCGGAAACGGCTTCAATCTTCGACAAAAGGAGCTTGGTTGCTAACTCCACTTGACTCCACTTGCACTTAAGAATTTTTGAGGTGATTTTGCTAGAAATTTTCAGAATAGAGAGGAGCTAAGGCATAGGGTGGTATTTATAGTGGAGAATTAGGGTTTGGGAATTAAAATTTGGATTAAAAAGTATGAAAAAGTGTTAAATGGTGAAATGAAAGGTCTCTGTATGATTGCAGGAAAATCAAACAGTGCAGGGGAGTCGAAGGGGTGTGTGTGCAAAGTACAGTGCAAATTGGAGCAAGATCGACCGTCGGCGTTGGCGTATTGATGGGTTTGGGCAGTCGGATCTTGAGGCATTGCCTCTAGATTCGTGCCACGTGTATATTTGGGTGTATACATCTCATTGCGCATGTTTGATTTTTCTGAAACTTTTTATTTCTCCGTGTATTGCACGTGCAACTCTTGGGCTTCCAAAAAATTAAAAAGAAAAAAAAATTAGGTCTGATGGGAATCGAACGCACAGACTATGTCACAGTAGTGAAGAGGCTTTAGCAGTGAGCTACAAGTTGACTTTTGCTTTTATTTAATAAAAATAACTTTTAACTCTAACATAGACTGTAATACTCTTTTCTGTATAATAATAAGAAAATTTCTGTACAGTGATTTCAGAGTCGTTACATTCTACCCTCCCTATAAAAATTTCGTTCTCGAAATTTACAATTACATAGGGATTAAATTTCAAAAAGGTAAGGGTATCGTGCACGCATATCTTCTTCTCTTTCCCAAGTTGATTCTCCTGGCGAATTCTTTCTCCATATCACTCGAACCAAGTTTACCTCCTTGTTCCGTAATGTTTTCACCTTTCGGTTCAAGATCTCAACTGGTCGTTGCTCGCATGTTAGGTCGGTTTATACCGTGATCTCTGAGTGATCAAGTATGTGGCTGGGATCACTCACATATCGTCGTAGTTAGGATATGTGGAACACGTTTTGCACTCCTTCCTATGAGGGTGGTAGTGTTAAACGGTATGCCATTTCTCCAACTCGTTCGAGTATACCGAACGGTCCTATATACCTTAGACTTAATTTACCCCTCTTGCCAAAAAAGATCACTCCTCTGCTTGGAGATATCTTCAGGAATACATGGTCTCCAGGTTGAAACTCCAAGTGTCGACTACTTGCATCCGGCTAATGTTTCTGTCAGTCTTAGGCTATGCGCATCCTTTCCCAGATCGTGCGAACACGTCCACAGTTGCCATGATCATCTCTGTTCCAAGGAGTTCACGATCTCCAATATCGTCCCAGCTTAGCGGTGAATGATACTTTTGTCCGTAGAGTGCTGCGAATGATGCCATCCCAATGCTTTCCTGATAGCTATTGTTGTATGAAAACTCCACAAGGTATAGGTGATCTTCCTACGAACCTTCGAAGTCTAACATACAGGCTCTTAGCATGTCTTCCAGAATCTGAATTGTTTGCTTGGACTGTCCATCTGTTTGTGGATGATACGCCATGCTGAATTTCAGACTCGTCTCTAGGCTAGTTTGCAACTCTGCCAAAATTATGATCGGAATCTTGTATTACGATCGGAGACGATGCAAACAGGTACTCCATATAATCTCATGATCTCCTGCAAGAGTTTATGGGTATCAAATATGGTACATCTTGAAGGTTTAAATCTTACTTTAGATTTATGCTCACCTCCTTGTACTTCTGTGCTAACGTCTCGGTTGACTAGCCAATTCTGAATAGTGTAGGGTTCCATAGCACCCTTACTAGGATTTTTAGGGCATCAAGTATACAATTTTAAAAAACCCAGAGATGTATGCAACCCATGCCAAGGATCTAACTAGATTTTTTGGAGCTAAGCTAAAATGTAATCAACTTTACATAGAAAGTGAATGAGGAATACAACCTTTGTAGACCGGTCCTTCACTTCTAAAGCTCCGTGTAGAAGTCCCTTCACTGTGATTGTTGATCTCCCGAACTCTAGTATTGGTTCCCTTGGAGAAATGAACAACCTTGCTCGAAGTCTTCGAGGCCGAAGATGATCTACGTTGAGGAGACTCAAACCCAAGGTACCTCTTCACTAGATGATGAACTTTGTGAAGAGAACGCCCTAAACTAATTGGCAAGTCGTAGATGATGATGAAGTAGGAAGTGGGATCACTTTAGATTTTATTTTCTCACAATATTTCTTCATGTTTCATGGAACTAGAAAGCTAGAAGAAAGAGATGAAGAAAACCTCCAAGAAAAATGAAGCAACTCAAGAATGAAAACTAATGAGGTGAGAATAGCAACCATGGGTGAGTTAGTTTCATACACTAACCATTGTAGAGACATAACCATGATTTAAGATAATGGTTTGGTTAATAAATATCTTGAATGAGACAAAATTAGTGGACTAGGTCAAAGATGCTTTAAGCATCTCCAAGCTTCTAAGCATGACATAATACCACTAATTTTGAATTACTAAAATATATAAAATCCTTACCATTATCTTAATTATGGTGTAAGTCAAACACACACCCATGTTTGCATGTATCATCTAGCATGACACAAAATAATGTACACTAATATATATCACATATATACTAATGCACAATTAAGTGAGAAAAGAAATCTTAAGTGAGCTAATACTAGTTAATGTAAATTAATATATCAAATATATAATTATACATTAGATCATTAAATCAACACTTGATTTAATAATCCGGCTATATCATATACAACCGATTAATATCATATGTATTAATTTATCGAATCAACTCTTGATTCGATAACCCGACTATATCACATATAACGAACCGATGATACAAATCGCGAGAATAGAATACGGTATCATATACGCGTATTAATCTCGGTCTCGCACATATCTGATATGTGCTCCTACTCCGTTTCGCTTGAGCCAGAAAACCTCTGTGTAGGACTCTAAAGACTCGTCAATACGCCGGCAGTAGGTGATGATCATATCAGTCACCCACAAGCCGCAAGTAGTCTGCTAAACGTAACGGCCACCTGGGTATTTAGCAATCAGAATATCAACAAGCAAGCCTGCTCACACTCCTGCGAATTCAATCAGTAACACTACCGTACAGTCCGGTCTCTTCGTCTGATATGCCGCATATCTAGTCTAGGGGTGGTAAACGTCAGACCCCAATAGCTTGATAAGTCATGCTGATGTAAGGTCCATAATGGGCGAGAAACTACTAATAACACTTATCAGTAAATCTCATCTATCATGGCCAGGGATTTCAGTTATGGCCAATCGAGCATAGCGCAACATCAACCACCAATACCGGGAGAGACGAATCCCCTCCTATCGCTTATTTCTTCCATGTGACTCGGGACTGTACCTAAAAACTACCTGTTTGCAAGACTCAGTAGATCCTACCAGTGAAAATCAAAGCACAGTGGGATCCACACAAGACTCTATGACGATCTCGGATCGGCAGACTAACCTGCACCAGTGTCACCAGAGAACTGCTATCTGACGTGAGGTATAATACCATCTAGGAGTTCTCCGTGAGTCCGTTCAGTGTACCCAGTCTCCACTGAGCACCCGTATATGATCTCTGATGTCAAACACCAATGGATATGGAATCATCCATCGCCCATCACTTGGGTCGAGAAGATATACGCTAGTCTACTTTAGAATATCGATGCCCCGTCTCGATATTCCCACGACTAGGAATATTGAAGGATGAACTCATGGACTACCCAGGCCCCACTAGTATGATCTGCATCATAATCCTGGAAGTCAAGTACACATCCTAAGGGCTTTATCAACATGTAACAGAGAGACAATAAGTATACATGTTAAGATAAAGAGCAACCAGATAGCATACTGTCATGTCGAGCAAGAAAGCCCTCCCTATATACGTCCCAGCATCCACTATAATATACATCTCATGTACAATAATGGCCTTTAGGGCATACATACAACCAACAATCTCCCACTTGCACTAAGGCCAGTTTTTGTAGTTTAGCATACCCAACACCCTATAAATGTCTCTCTCAGGAAAGGCCTCAGTGAGTAGATCCGCCGTGTTATCCTCTGAGTCTACTCTCCTAACTTCGATCTCTTGGAGATCAACCATTTCCATGATTAGATGATATTGCCTTAGAATATGTCTGGGTCACTGATGGGAGCGGGGTTCCTAGGCCAAAAGCCACACCTCCATTGTCACACAATGGAAGGAACCTAGTTAATCTCATGAACAAATATACACCCAGACTGCCTCTTTGGTAGCATCTTTGATAGCGATGTCACCATCCTTTATCGTCTAGTTTGTCACGGTATTTAGCTTGAAACTTTTCCAACATATCGTCCCTCCACTGAGGGTAAAGACAATGCCTATGACCGACTTTCAGTCATCCTTACCACCCTGGAAGCTATCCAGTGATTCTCCCCAGGATCTATTGATACCATCTCACTACACCTAGTGAGAATCCTAACATCCACTTAGATCTATCTCATAGATCCAAAACCCAGGATTTTAGGAGGTATCATTGATCCTATATGGAGAATCAATGTGATAAGAGGAGATTGACCGAGTGTAGCATAGGAAACACCTTTCCTATCTAGAGTATGTGATCCACGCACAATATGAGGAAGACCACTTTACTCTCTACTATCTTTTGCATATACAACGTTCATCTACTATTTTGATGATGTCAAACGCTTTGACTACCACATCAAAACAGATGTTCCAACTACGCGATGATTTCTTTAACCTGTAAAGCAACTTGCACACATTTCCGCTGCTCCCACTGGCTACGAAGCCGTCTGGCTGTGTACTTATAGACGCTTTCTTCTAAATCATTATTTTGAAAAGCAGTCACGACACCCAACTGCCAGATATCGTAGTCATGGTATGTAGAAATGGCAAGTAGGATCCGGATGGACATAAGCATAGCCACTGGAGAAAATGTTTCATCATTATCCACACCTAGTTGATGACGAGAACCTTTTACAACAAGTCTAGCTTTGAAAGTCTCAACTTTTCTATGTACACCAAGTAATCTTCTCAAGATATACTTGCTCCTGATGGGGATTTAACCCTTCAGATAAAGCAACCAAAGTCCATACTTTTTTGGTGAACATGGATTCCATCTCAGATCGCTTAGCATCCAGCTGTTAGTTATGTATATGCCCTAGATGTCATTGTTGTACATATGATGTATATTATAATGGATTCTTGGATATATATATAGAGAGAGAGAGAACTTTCTTGCTCGTCATGATAGTATCCTATTTGGTTTCACTTTGTCTTAACATGTTGACTTATATTAGTTTACTGTCTTGCTCTCATATGTTGATAAAGCCCTTAGGATATGTACTCGACCACTGGGACTATGATGAGATCATACTAGTGGGGCCACTGTAGTCTATGAGTACATCCTATAATTGTTCCTAGTTGAGGGTGTATCGAGACAGGGCATCGATACACCAGAGTAGACTAGCGTATACGCATCTTGACCCATATGATGGGCGATGGATGGTCCCATATCCATCGGTGTTTGACATCAAAGATGGTGTACGAGTGCTCAGTAGAGACTGGGTACACTGAACGGACTAGCCGAGAACTCCCAGATGGTATTATACCTCACGTCAGATGGCAGTTCTCTGGTGACAGTGGTACAGGGTAGTCTGTAGACCCGAGATCGTCATAGAGTCTTGTGTGATTCCCACTGTGCTTTGATTTCCACCTTACCATGTTCAAGAGGGCGTGCAAAACGGTGGCTTTTGGGTACAGTCCCGAATCACATGGAGGCAATGAGCGATAGGAAGGGTTTCGTCTCTCCCGGTATAGGGAGTTGATATTGTGCTGTGTTCGATTGGCTATAACTGGAAGTACCTGGCCAGGGAGGATATTGAGTACTACTGGTAAGTGTTATCAGTAGGTTCTCGACCTATTATGAGCCTCACACCGACACGACTTATCGGTTACTAGGGTCTGACGTTTACCACCCCTAAACTAGATATGCAACATATCAGACGAAGAGACCGGACTGTACGGTAGTGTTACTGATTGGATTCATAGGAGAATGTACAGGCTTGCTTGTTGATCTTCTGATCTATCAATACCTGGGTGGCTGTTACGTTTAGCTGACCGCTTGCAACTTGTGGGTGTTTGATATGATCATCACCTACTGTCGGCGTATTGACGATTCTTTAGAGTCCTACACAGAGGTTTCTTCACTCCGGCAAAACGGAGTAGGAGCACATATGTGATATGTGCAGGACCGAGGATAATACGATATCAGATACTGTATTCTATTCTCGCGATATTAGATATCGGCCGGGTATATGTGATATAGCTGGGTCGTCGGATCAGTTGTTGATTCGATGAACTGATACAGATAATATTAGTCGGTTATTTGAGAAATAGCCGGATTGTCGGATCAAGTGTTGATTCGATAATTTAATGTATAATTATATATGTGATATATTACATTACATTATCTAATATTGGCTCGCTTTATTGATTCATTTTCTCACCAGATAATACATTGATATATATGCGATATATGTCAATTGTATTATTTTCTTTTGTTACAAAATATATTATATATGTGATATATAATATTGTAACAAGTTATGATTACAAATGCAACATGATTAGTGGAGATTAAACATGGTTAGGGTTTGATTTGGGTTAGTCTTTTCTTGAAGCTTCTAGAAGCTTTTGTTTTGTTTTAAGCTAAGAAATTATGTGTTGATATTTTGAAGATATTATTTAACCCAACCCAAACCCTTAACCCTAGTCTATTCTCTACATGAGTTAATACTTGATATTATTAACTCATGGTTCATTTGTAACCATAATAACAATTCATTATTCATCACAAAGCCTTCATCTTCTTCTTCCTCCTTAAGCTTATTAGCTTTTGATTTAGTGATGAATAAGTGTGAGAAATTGATAATAAAAGAGAGCATAATTCTTACTTCATAATCTAGCCAATTAGATTAGGGTGTTCACTTCATTAATACTAGATTATAGAGGTGAGAGCTTGAGTTAAAGAAACTTCAAGGTAGATCATCTTCGAAAAGAAAGACTTCAAGCAAGCATGGATCATTCGGGTTGTGGAGCCTCTCTTGAGTCCGGGAGATCATGGATCGCGGCGAAGGGATAACTACTCGGAGCTTATGAAGCGAAGGAGCGGACTACAAAGGTTGTAATCCCTCTCTCTTAGATGTAAAGATGTTTACTTGCATGTTTAACCCTAATTATCTAGCAAAGATCCTTGCTTTAGGTTGTTTGGCACTTCTAAAATTTAAATCGGGCATGGTTGATGCCTTATAGACCCTTGTGACAGTGTCTAGTAACCCTACAGTGGTATCAGAGACAAGCAAGAGCATTAGGCGACGTGTATACGAAGTTGAAAGTCCGATCGAACCCCGAAACGTCTATTTTGGACCCCTCTCTGGAAATTTTCTAAAAAGTTATTTTTTTCCATATTAAAATTACTCAAAAAATCAAGAAGGCGAATTTATGGATTACTGTGAAATACGGGTCACTGTAGCCCTAAAGTAGCCGCGGAACTGCAGCCTTAACATGCTTTTGGCGGCGGTTCCGCGGCCGTACTTGGGTGTCAGTGATTGTTTTTTCTAGAGTTCATCAGTAGCTATTACTACTTGCTTCTGGGAATTTTTAATCTTACTCAAGTGTTGAGTTTTCTGGAGATCTTTTGTATTCGTTGATTTGATCGGAAAGTTTAACTTCGTTTAGTTTTCCGGATAATTTAGAACGTGTTAAAATGTTCGAACGGATATTAATAACTCACTTTTTCCCGACACGAAAAACTTTCAAGTGTTGAATTTTTCTTGAGTTTAAAACTTTCGGAAAAACATGCAAGCATATCTGTGGACCCTCTAGAAGAACGTAACCTTAACTCGATTATGTGACAGTCAAAACTGCCACTGAACCCTAGGGTTTGTGGTATTTTGACATTGCCATATGTGAGGCGTTGGTTTGACCCTTCTACGGCTGGTTCATTGGGGCTGTGACATGTTCTGGGATTTTTGAACTCTGCTCAAGTGTTAAGCTATTTGAGAATTCTTGGGTGTTTGATTATTCGATCAGAAAGTTTAACTTTGTCTATTTATCTGGAATGTGATATAATATGTAGAATTCATATAGTTAGGCATGAAATGCGAAATATGTGATATTTCGGATTTATGATGTCTAAAGTGATTGTGGATTCCAAATGTTGTAGTTTTACACTTTCTTTTCTGTGACCGTAAGCGTAGTATGTGGTGTATCGCCAGCTTCGTTGCTATACATCAACGACAATCGGGATACGCATACTTGCTTACGTTGATGATATAAGATATTATGTGTTACTGTAATATGTTATATTGGATCGTCGTGTTCTGAATAGCCAGGGGTTTTATGTGAGATGAGGGTTTTTTTATTTTCATTCATATAAAATTCATTGTATGTAATATTCTTTTATTGGGGCACTTCCAGGTTGAGGTTGATGTCACCATTGTATATTATTTACTTTTCCGCATTAGGTAGACCCGAGGAGGGGAGCATAAATAATCGGGTTCTAGGGTCCAGTGGGAGGCCATCTCGAGGAGTCGAGACCGGGTCTCCTAACCCTAGAATTAGCAGTGTTGCTTGCCGCTCTTGTAGGGGTCTAGGGATGTGGGTTTAGCTATTCATCGCGACCGTGGAATCCGTGTTTTATACAGGCTCGATGTAAAACACGAACGTCCTAGTATATCCAATATTTCATATGTTATCTTCTGCTGCAATGTTCTGTGATGAGATCATATTACTTCCTGAGACGAATGCTTATACTATATATATAATATATAAATATTACAGCTTTCGTTTCTTCTGTGATGCTTAGGAAGCATAAATGATAGGATTTATTAATGAGATTAATAAAAGAAAAGAAACCTAAGAGATGCTGTAGAATAAAAACTTTATAAAAAGGGTAGCTATAGTTTTGCTTTGCACAGCGGTATATATGATATACCCTACACCTTATTCGATGAGGAAAAAGCCAAGATCCCTTCACCGGGAGTGACCTCTTTAGCAGAACTGGCAGATGCTACAAACTTACGGATTAGTTTTTGATTGCTTCTATAGTTTTGCTTTGCACAGCGGTATATATGATATACCCTGCACCTTATTCGATGAGGAAAGAGCCGAGATCCCTTCACCGGGAGTGACCTCTTTAGCGAAACTGGAAAAGCCTCAAAGACACCCCTTTTTCAAAATCACTTGTTTCTACAACGATATCAAGTTCATTACGCTCATGGTTTTCTGAAAAACCTGTGTAACCCTCCGTCATTTTAGGAAAATAGAGTACTTAGTATTCGTGCTGCGTTTGTTGACCATAGTTAAGGCGCAGTGTATGGTAGCTGAGTGATGTTTTCCTATATAACATATGATGTGATTAATTAGAACAGTCATATGACTTTGTTGACCATAGTTAAGGGTCATGTGGGTGGGTCTAAGTTAATCAAGAAATGATGGGTAGAACTTGACTAGTGCTTATGATTTGTTGACCATAGTTAAGGTCATAAGTCACTAGGGGTAAAAGCATTATCGGGAATTTCAAATGTTGAAATTTGCAATGAGATTGCATACCTTCTATGAGATAGATGGATCCTGATACCCACTATGAGTAAGAGTTACTCCTGGGAGACTTTTACACAGGACAATTAGCCGATCAAGTAAGTGACTAGAAAGGTGTTTACGGGGTTATGCCTCTGGGAAAACGATGTTTATTTTAATTAGGCCCATGCGAAAGCACGGGGAACCTCCCTCAAAGTACCAACACTGGCCTGACTAAAACATTGGCGAACTTGTAAGGTGTAATTAATCCCGGCTAGTTTTTCCATTTAAGGGTTTGAAGGAAGATTTGATAAAAACAATGGGAGACATCCTGATTAGATAAGATAATATCCAATCTAATCTTGCAAGAGCTTATGCTAAAGTGTTTCCTTCTCTCTCTCTCCAGGTAGCGACTATGTCAGGCCTTAATAAAGATAATAATATGGATGTATTGACTGAACCCGCTTATTATACTGAGCAGGGGAACGTTGGTCCCGTTCTTTCTTATAAGTGTTATAAGACTGAGCAGGAAATAAGAGAATATCTGGATTCTCACACCGCCCAAACGAAGAACAAGCATGCTGATGCATCTTCTTCGGAAGTGTTAGTTATTGAGAACTGTTTCTCAGTTCACTCTACGTCCTGGGTATTAGATACCGGATCAGGATCCTACATATGTAATACGTTACATGGGCTACGTAAAGGTAGAGAACTGGGAATGAGTGATCTTTCCGTAAGAGTAGGGAATGGTGCAGATGTTGCAGCCAAGGCTGTTGGCGAATATCACCTTGTGTTACCAAAAGGTAATACATTGATTCTGAACGAATACTATTATATTCCGACCCTGATATGCAATATTATATCAGTCTCTTTATTGAATAAAGAAGGATATAATTTTGTAATACAGGATAATATTATGAGCATATTCCTGAATCAAAAGTTGATAAGATCAGGATCGTTAAATAATGGCATGTGCGTTCTAAATCAAACTACAATTCTTAATGTACAAAACACAAATAAGAGGAAAAGTTCAGAAATGAACGAATCCTTCTTATGGCATTGTAGACTAGGTCATATCAATGCGACATGACTAGCTAAGTTACATAAGGATGAATATCTGAATACGTTCGAATTATCATCTTATGATACTTGCCAGTCATGTTTTAAAGGCAAGATTGAAGTCTACGGTAGCGCCCCGGCCGTCAATCTGATGCCAAACGCGGAACAAAAACTTTTATAACTGGCGCTATCGCATACTATAACCCGGATCTTGCCATTAACGCTAAACTAACAAACTGTAAAGAGGTAGAAAGGCTATACCGATCGATCCGAGTCCTTCGCTCTTCATCCATCATCCCACGCTCCTTGCGGCAACTCCGATCTCTCGTCTCCTCATCGAGGTGGCACCACGTCAACGGATCTTTAAACGGGCTCCCGCCTCTATACCGAGGCAGCTCGGTCATCAAGTCTGCTAAAAGAGATGACCAAGATGAAGTAGAGAATGAGTAGAATACTTTGTCTCAAACACCCTAGGGTTCTCATCACATGAGAGGGTTAGGGTGGAGGTTGAAAAAGATGCTAAGGATTGGAAATGGTGAACTCAATAAAACTCAAGAGAGCAAAATAACCAAGCACCAAAAAAAATGAGCCTTAGCTGTCCAAATAATGAGTGGTGATATATATGAGGTTTTGTGATGAAATATCAAGGAAAATATCTTCACAAAATATCCCCACAAACCCATCATAATATCCTACCTAAAATAAAACTCATTAACTCCTTAATGACTCACTAGATGACTCATTACATGAGTCATTAGTGAACATTCTAGAGTTAATGTTTCATCTAAAATGAGTCACCCTTTCCAAAATCCCTATAACCATTTAAACCAAAATGATTAACCAAAAGAAATGCATCTTCTAAAATATTCTCGTAACGAATTACGAAAATACCCCCCACCTATATATACATACCTGTATCCGTATTCTGACCAAATACGAATACGAGAGACTAAAATATCCCGACTTAATATAATACATGGATCCGGCTTAAACCAAACCCGACCAGTATTATCTGTCCGAAATATGACACGTGCGTAAACGCACGTGAATTTTTGAACCCTGCCATAAAACCATACGGCCTCTACAACGTTTCGCCCGAACTTGGGAAACTATCTGTGGGGGTAAAGACTCGTCAGTACCCCGGCAGTGGGTTAACCACAAGCACGTCAGCGGCACTAGCTGTGCGTAACGGCTGCCCATGTACTGACCGAAAGGGAAGCCGATGAGCGAACTGATCCTGGAACCCTACTGAGCCTATCTGTGACAATATACATACAGTCCGGTCCGTTCGTCTATGAGTATCGCATATCGGGCCTAGGGGGCTGGTAACGTCAGACCCCCAATAGCGATATAAGTCGTGTCAGAGTGTAGCCCAGAACACCTTGAGATACTACTGGAGTACCTACCAGTAAATCTCCTACCTCGGCCGAAGGCTATGTGTAATGACTCTCCTAGACACAGCGCGATCTCACCCCCAATACCGGGAGAGACGAATCCCCTGCCGATCCGCTCACTTGCCTCCATGTGGCTCGGGACTGTACCCAAAAAAACCTGTTTGCACTACTCCTTTGAGTCGTGATAGGGTAGAAATCAAAGCACAGTGGGAACTCACACGAGACAAATGATGACCTCAGGTCGATGAACTAACCTGTACACATGTCACCAGGGAACTGCTATCTGACGCTAGGTATAATACCAACTAGCAGGTTCCCGGCGAGTCCTGTCCGGTGTACTCATAACCCAATGAGCACCTGTATACATCTTAGGTGATCCAACTGACACCAGTGGCTTGTGAGACCGGCCACTGCCCTTCGTCGGGGTCTCGACTGTATACACTAGTCTACTCCGGAGTATCGATGCCCTGTCTCGAAACTCCTACGACTAGGGACCACTTTTAAAGATGTACTTATAGACTACCTACTCTCACGTATATGATCGCCATCATACTGTTGGTAGTCAAGCAGGATCCTAAGGGCTCTATCAACGTGTAATAGTGAACAGTCACCTAAAGCTGTACACGATGATAAAGGCATACCAGACAGCATACTATCATCCCGAGTAAGACTGTCCTACCGGTATAGGTCCTCCCTTAATCATTGCAATCACGTACCTGCGATCCAATAATTGACTTTGAGGGCACTATATCCAACAATCTCCCACTTGCACTTAAGGCTAATTATTGCGATGTCGCATACTCACAGCTCGTGTGATACCGAACACCCAACTCATCTACTAATCAGTTTCACAAAGCTCGTTTGTAAAACTCTTGTGTTCGAGAAATAGCCTCAATGAGTGGATCCGCTCTATTGTTTCTTTCTATGTCTCTCTTAAACTCAAGTTCGCGGAGAAAGCCATCTCCCGAATTGAGTAATACCTGTCTTAGAATATGTCTGGATATCTGATGGGACCTAGTTCATAAATGAACTCCAAATCCAAACTTCTTAGACTGTATCGATCATTGAAACTAATCAGTGTCCAGCACCATGCCTCCCACGGTATCCTCTTGGACCATCTGTCCATAATACTGTCCCTCGTCCGAGGGAAAACTATAACTCTGACAATCACTCTGTCATCCGTGTCACCTTTGAAGCCTGGAATGATAACCGTCTCCCGAAGGAGGCTGGCGTCATCAAATCCGTAGAACATTCACTTATGTTCTAAAACTGCTTCCTTATGTTTCTTCTTGATTGGATTAATATAAACTTATCGCATCTAGTACAAAAACAACATCTGGTGTGGTACTTGATATCTCATGATTGACTCAATTGCCTAAGCAAGTGATCTTCCAATCATGCACATCCCTTTCCCTTTAGTCTGTAAGACACCTTTAGAGAGGGTGACTCCATCACCTGCAGGTACACCACCATACCAGGAGTCATCTATTCCCAATACTATTAGAATACTGTCAAAGTACCCACATTGGGAAACTACCCAAATCTAGATCTAAAACCATAGATCTAGTAACCAGAATGTCTGATATTATATCCATATCCTGTGTGGACAAACAACTGTGTGACAACCACAGTATAACCGATCGTAGTATAGGAATTTTACTTCCTACTCTGTGTATGTCATCCAAATACCAGGACATCACACCCTACTACCTTCTTAACAGATCCATCCCATATTCTGATGAAGTCAAACCTATGATTGTCACATCGAAAATAGATGATCTATCTCCGCTATATCTGCTCTAGTCTATAAATAGACATAAGCAACTTGCCCACTATGGTTCCGCTGCTCTCACTGACCACAACAACCCTCTGGCGGAATAATATATACGTGCACTTCTAGAGCTAGTTTAGAACGACGCTATACTTAACCTCCTGCCGGGTCAAATAGCCTGGAACAACAGTAGTGTCAAGTCTGGGTAAACAAGAACCTCCCTGTCACCGTCCTTGACGCTACCGGAGTACCCTCGGGTGCCTGAGGTTACCCATCATATCTGCGGAGTGGCTAATGGAATGTCAAACCTGATTGAATCTTTAGGTCCTATTAAATTTTCTATAATCGTTTCCGGTTCTAGAATCACTTCCAGTTCTACCATAATCCCACTACTGTTTTCTGAAAAAATCCATTTTGTTAAAACTGTGGCGAGTCGAGAACAATATCACCATTGATCTTCCAGATGGTAGAAAATCGACCCTCGTCATAGCCTGGGCCAACCCGCAAACTGCCATTACAGAAACGTGCCTTGAGTTATCCAGAGTCTGGTTTGTCCAACCCGTAAACTGCCATTACAGAAACGTGCCTTGAGTTATCCAGAGCCTGGTTTTAAGCATAAGCCGGACAACTCCCCGTACCTTAATATCGTTAAGGTATGAACCATTCTATATCCAATATAGAAACATTGGCACTTATTTAATTGGAACCTGATTCTAATCATGCAGCTGTCTCCAGTGCATATCAACTTAATGGAAAGAGGCTGATCAGCATTACTCAACTTAGGAATACATCCAATTATGAGTAACCTAAAAGTGAAATAAGTTTCTCAAAACTATTACTATCAACTGAATACCAATCACAAGTATCTACATCTTCGATCTCTTTGAAGAATCCCGATACTTGCGACATCTAGTTCTCTAATTTATTCATATACCCACAACTTCTCAAAACTTAGACCTTGTATTTCTACGAAACACTTGTCTAGAAACTAGAGAAGTCATAAGTAAACATAACATAGTACGAGGACCAAACCCTTTGTCTTGATGGACACTGGAAAACATACAATACTCTGTACAAGTCCGCTGAGTTGAATAACTCAAAACCTATGCATCGTACGTTGAAAACTATACTTATGGTTAAGAACTACTCCGCTGTTCAATGCTCCTTACCCAATCGTCAACTGATATAGGTAAATGTCATCGACATAATATCAAAAAGTTATATCTCACTTTATAAAAATAAACATACAGATATATCATTTTGAAATTGGCGCACAACAACGGATACTCAAAACCAAATACTTGCCGTCCGGCAAAAACCCAGGCGATTTCCTCAAATATTACCAATTTCAACGAATTCCGATATAATGAGGATGATCACCTTTTTCCCAATAACTTACTCCCACTCATCATCTGTAAAACCATACAGATGTGAGAATCATATCTGGTAAATACATACCCTGGAGTAAGTATCTAATCGGGAAATCAGTTTTCCTTTAACAATGCACAGTGAAACTGAAACATGAAAATGTTTCGTAGGGGTATCCTGGTATTTCTAGTAATGCCTCTTCCATAATCTAATTCATGACTATAACCGTATATTTCTTTGCCATCTCTCCAAATCCCTTTATTTGTCTTTAGTCGTTACCTTCTGTACACCATCGTTAGGCTAAATGGTTTTCTTCCTTCCCTACCGTTCGGCACCAGTCTATGGTTTGGAAGAAGACTATCCAATAAGCGTAATAGGTGTACCCTCCTAAACCAAGGAGTACTCGCAACCTGAGAGAAGGTGATGATAAAAGACAACTGAATAATACCTTATTCTATTTCTCCCTAACTGGGAAAAAAGCAAAGGTGAAGTAGGAGTGGCGATGAAGTACGCGGTTTGGTCGTGAATGATAGCAGTCGCAATTTACTTTGCCCTCTTTCTAATCCCTTTATTTTGTCTTTACTTATTACCTTCTGTACACCTTCTTAGGATAATTGGTTTTCTTCATTCCCTACCTTTCGGCACCTGCCTATGATTTGGAAGAAGACTATCCAATAAGCGTAATAGGTGTACTCTCCTAAACCAAGGAGCCCTCGCAACCTGAGAAAAGGTGATAATAAAAGACAACTGAATAAACCAATTCAATTTCTCCTGAACCTGGATCCATCCTCGAAGAAGTCCCTTCGAGTTCGTATATAACCATACGACGGATCTATCCAATGGAAGTGGATGTTCGTAGTGATACGAGGTGTTCTGAGAAATGCAAAGGGTAAAAGAAGGAGTGGCAATGACTTATGCAACTAGGACAATCCAAAAGCCAGTATTTTAAGAAGGTTCGGTCAACTTGGTCACTGAGTCATAGTCTAGGGTCGGTCAAAGGTTGCTGCCAAAGAGAGAGAGAAAAGAAACACTCTGCATGCACTCTAACGTAGATCAGAATGGTTATCACTTTATTTAATCAGGACACCTCCTACTGTACTGTCAAATTCTCCTCCAAACCTGAAAGAACAATCAATCGGGATCACCCGAAGAGTAAACCAACTCAGCAGTGGGAATCGGGATCCAACTCTCATCATATGATAACGTGAAGGTATCCACTCATGTTATCACAATCCAGTAGGTATGCGCATGCCTGGCAAGTTTCAGTTTCTTTAGAAACTCCCGATATGATTTTTACCCCATACTCTTATGACCTTGACTAATGGCCAACAAATCATAAGTCGCATGTCAAGTTCTTCCCATCATTATCTTGTTAATTTGAACCCACCCGTACTCTCCCTTGACTAAGGGCCAACAAGGCTGTACGGCTGTCCCAAACCAACGCATCTATCTATGCAACAAGTGAATACCCCAGCAGCTACCAATCACTATGTCTTGACTAAGGGCCAAACCAACAAAGCTTGAATACTACTGACCATTCATATGAAATGACGGAGGGCTACGGCTGGTTTTTGGCGAAAAACCTTTAACGTAATGAACTTGATCTCGTTGAAGGAACATGATAGCTTTTTATAAAAAATATAGTGGCGAAAACCTTCGCTGAAGAGGTCACTCCCGGTGAAGGGATCTCGGTTCTTTCCTCGTGGAATGCGGTGCAGGATATTCCAACAGAATACCACGATGCAAAGCAACATGTAATCGACTATAGTGAAGTTATTACCCTAACGCAAACTTCTTCCCAAGGGGTCACTCCCGGTGAAGGGATCTCGGCCCTTGCCTCGTCGAATGAGGTGCAGGATATTCCAACCGAATACTACTGTGCAAAACAAAAGGAAACGTCTTTGTAATAACACTTTTTAAAACTGTTCCAACAATGTCCAAACAGGTTTGTTTTCCTTTTCAATGATCAGAATCAACGCAGTCCCATCAATTAATCACACCAGAAAAGAACGAAAATAAAATGTATGTATATGCCATCCGCATTCGTCACTGGGTCCCGTCATCACCCGTTAGGTTACTTAACTAACGACAGAGCGGGGACTGGACTAGCGCGGGTGTAAAACATATACAACATCTACTAGTATATATACCAATATACAATAATCGCTCCAGGCATGATAATATGCAATATTACAGAAAAGTAATAAGCATCACAGAACAATACAGATAATCTGGGATCCCGGGTTTCACAGAGCCGCTACTGAAACCCGACGTTCCCCTGGTCGTGTGGATAACCTATGCAATGAAACCTAGACCCCTACGGGTGCGGCAAGTTACCCGCCAAAACCTGAAGCGAGGCAGCCCCCTACAGCAATGTGAATGGACCACCCTGCACTTCACGGAATCCGGTAACTTGAGCACCCCTCCTTGGGTCAACCTGAACCCCCTACGAGTGTGGCGAATAGTCTGCCAATTCTAGAGTGAGGCCCCTCTGCCTCTCAAAGCCATGAGATGCGAACCCATTGCCCCCCAGAACCCGTCTATCCGTGCACTTCTTCGTAGGGTAAACCTAGTACAGAAATGAAAATATGTACAACGGGTACATCAACCTCAGCCCGGTCGTTCCCCAAAAGAATATTATACAAACAGGCAGTGATGACAGTCCACATGTTGGACGCTCGCCCCGCAATATAAAATATACAAATAAATCCAAACTGCACTACCATTGTACACTGCTATCCACCACGACAAATCCTTAATATCACAGCACAACACAGAACATCAACACGAATGTCACGTTCGCAAACCCGTCTAAAAGAGATATAGCAATTAGACGCTATTTACCGCTCGAATGACATTCACGGTCGTAGATATAATGTAAGTACTGTAAACTAACAAGTTTAAAATTCCGATCGACAAAACTTCCCGAAGTGGGCCACACGTACAACTGCAGTACACTAACAAAATCTGGGCCAAAAAGAAATATTCCAGAAACCACAAATTCCTATGCAGAACACCCCGAAGAAAAATGGTGTACTGTTACTACTAACTGGCGGCGGAACCGCGGCCAAACCATGGTTTGTGCAGCGGTTCCGCGGCAGTACGGTGGTTTCAGTCGACCAAATTTCATCAGAACACTTAAAAAAGCCTGTCTGATTTTCTGAGATGCCCAAAATAATTTTTAGACCATAAATAAAATTCGACAGAAACTTTACAAAAGAAAATGCGGTTTCGGAAATTTCGTTCGATCGATATTTTAAACGCGTTAGAACAAGCTAGTAAAGGTTAATAGCGTGGCTCTGATACCATGTAAGTCTATGGTAGCGCCCCAGCCGTCAATCTGACGCCAAACGTGGAACAAAAACTTTTATAACTGGCGCTATCGCATACTATAATCCGGATCTTGCCATTAACAATAAACTAACAAACTGTAAAGAGGTAGAAAGGCTATACCGATCGATCCGAGTCCTTCGGTCTTCAGCCATCATCCCACGCTCCTTGCGGCAACTCCGATCTCTCGCCTCCTCATCGAGATAGCACCACGTTAACGGATCTTTAAACGGGCTCCCGCTTCTATACCGAGGCAACTCAGGTCATCAAGTCCTGCTAAAAGAGATGACCAAGATGAAGTAGAGAATGAGTAGAATACTTTGTCTCAAACACACTAGGGTTCTCATCACATGAGAGGGTTAGGGTGGAGGTTGAAGAAGATGCTAAGGATTGGAAATGGTGAACTCAATAAAAATCAAGAGAGCAAAATAACCAAGCACCAAAAAAAAATGATCCTTAGCTGTCCAAATAATGAGTGGTGATATATATGAGGTTTTGTGATGTAATATCAAGGAAAATATCTTCACAAAATATCCCCACAAACCCATCATAATATCCTACCCAAAACAAAACTCATTAACTCCTTAATGACTCACTAGATGACTCATTACATGAGTCATTAGTAAACATTCTAGAGTTAATTTGTCATCCAAAATGAGTCACCCTTTCCAAAATCCTTTTAACCATTTAAACCAAAATGATTAACCAAAAGAAATGCATCTTCTAAAATATTCTCCTAACGGATTACGAAAATACCCCTCACCTGTATATACATACCTGTATCTGTATTCCGACCAATTACGAATACGAGAGACTAAAATATTCCGACTCAATATAATACATGGATCCGGCTTAAACCAAAGTCCACCAGTATTATCTGTCCGAAATATGACACGTGCGTAAACGCACGTGCATTTTTGAACCCTGCCATAAAACCATACGGCCTCTACAACGTTTCGGCCGAACTTGGGAAACTATCTGTAGGGGATTCTAAAGACTCGTCAGTACCCTGGCAGTGGGTTTAACCACAAGCATGTCAGCGGCACTAGCTGTGCGTAACGGCTGCCCATGTACTGACCGAAAGGGAAGCCGATGAGAGAACTCATCCTGGAACCCTACCGAGCCTATCAGTGAAAATATATATACAGTCCGGTCCATTCGTCTATGAGTATCGCATATCGGGCCTAGGGGGCTGGTAACGTCAGACCCCCAATAGCAGTATAAGTCGTGTCAGAGTGTAGCCCAGAACACCTTGAGATACTACTGGAGTACCTACCAGTAAATCTCCTGCCTCGGCCGAGGGATATGTGAAATGGCTCTCCTAAACACAGCGCGATCTCACCCCTAATACCGGGAGAGACGAATCCCCTGCCGATCCGCTCACTTGGCTCCATGTGGCTCGGGACTGTACCCAAAAAAAACCTGTTTCCACGACTCCTTTAAGCCTTGGTAGGGTAGAAATCAAAGCACAGTGGGAACTCACACGAGACAAATGACAACCTCAGGTCGATGAACTAACCTGTACACATGTCACCAGGGAACTGCTATCTGACGCTAGGTATAATACCAACTAGCAGGTTCCCGGCGAGTCCTGTCCGGTGTACTCATAACCCAATGAGCACCTGTATACATCTTAGGTGATCCAACTGACACCAGTGGCTTGTGAGACCGGCCACCGCCCCTCGTCGGGGTCTCGACTGTATACACTAGTCTACTCTGGAGTATCAATGCCCTGTATCGAAACTCCCACGACTAGGGACCACTTTTAAGGATGTGCTTATAGACTACCCAACTCTCACGTATATGATCGCCATCATACTGTTGGTAGTCAAGCAGGATCCTAAGGGCTCTATCAACGTGTAATAGTGAACAGTCACCTAAAGCTGTACACGATGATAAAGGCATACCAGATAGCATACTATCATCCCAAGTAAGACTGTCCTACCGCTATATGTCCTCCCTTAATCATTGCAATCACGTACCTGTGATCCAATAATTGACTTTGAGGGCACTATATCCAACAATCTCCCACTTGCACTTAAGGCTAATTATTGCGATGTCGCATATTCACAGCCCGTGTGATACCGAACACCCAACTCATCTACTAATCAGTTTCACAAAGCTCGTTTGTAAAACTCTTGTGTTCGAGAAATAGCCTTAATGAGTGGATCCGTGCTAATGTTTCTTTCTATGTCTCACTTAAACTCAAGTTCACGGAGAAAGTCATCTCCGGAATTGAGTAATACCTGTCTTAGAATATGTCTGGATATCTGATGGGACCTAGTTCATAAATGAACTCCAAATCCAAACTTCTTAGACTGTATCGATCACTGAAACCAATCAGTGTCCAGCACCATGCCTCCCACAGTATCCTCTTGGACCACCTGTCCATAATACCGTCCCTCGTCAGAGGGAAAAGTATAACTCTGACAATCACTCTGTCATCCATGTCACCTTTGAAGCCTGGAATGATAACCGTCTCCCGAAGGAGGCTGGAATCATCAAATCCGTAGAACATTCACTTATGTTCTAAAAATACTTCCTTATGTTTCTTCTGGATTGGATTAATATAAACTTATCGCATCTAGTGCAAAAACAACATCTGGTGTGGTACTTGACATATCATGATTGACTCAATTGCCTAAGCAAGTGATCTGCCAATCATGCACATCCCTTTCCCTTTAGTCTGTAAGACACCTTTAGAGAGGGTGACTCCATCACCTACAGGTACACCACCATGCCAGGAGTCATCTATTCCAAATACTATTAGAATACTGTCAAAGTACCCACATTGGGAAACTACCCAAATCTAAATCTAAAAACATAGATCTAGTAACCAGAATGTCTGATATTATATCCATATCCTGTGTGGACAAACAACTGTGTGAAAACCACAGTATAACCGATCGTAGTATAGGAATTTTACTTCCTACTCTATGTATGTCATCCAAATACCAGGACATCACACCCTACTACCTTCTTAACAGATCCATCCCTTATTCTGATGAAGTCAAACCCATGACTGTCACATCAAAAATAGATGATCTATCTCCGCTATATCTGCTCTAGTCTATAAATAGACATAAGAAAGTTGCCCACTATGCTTCCGCTGCTCCCACAGACCACAACAACCCTCTGGCGGAATAATATATACGTGCACTTCTAAAGCTAGTTTAGAACGACGCTATACTTAACCTCCTGCCGGGTCTCATAGCCCGAAATAACAGTAGTGTCAAGTCTGGGTAAACAAGAACCTTCCTGTCACCGTCCTTGAGGCTACTGTTCATACCATAATATTGCATTTTCTATTCCCCATTCTTATGCATTTTACAATGATAAACAGGTGCTTTTGATGCATGTCTGCTACATATTACAGGTTACAGGTTCTTGAAGCGAAAACAGTGAAAAAGACAAAAGATGATACAAAAAGTGGATTTTGACCAACAAATAGAAGACTCTTGATCAAGCCTACATCAAACATAAAATTCACAGAGTACAAGGCAATGCAAGGTCCAAGATTACAAAGCGAACGGTTAAAAGCCCACCGCAATTATTCACTGGAGATCTGGAAGAAACATAGAAGCTATTTTAACAAAGAACCAAATAATAAGGAATCCCAAAGATCCAAGGCCCAATACTTTCTTTTAAAGAGACATAAAATTTTACCAAAGCTTGAAGTCTACTTTGACTAGGTCTTCCTAAGGATATTTTGGTAAATGTAGACATGCAAATCAATTGTAACCTAGGGTTTCCTATTCTCTATAAATAGGAACTCTACTCATTGTAATTTCTCATGCCTCCCTTCATTAATAAATTTTAGAATTCTTTTGGAGAGCATCGGTGTTTTTTTTCAATTCATGAATTCAGATCTGACAACCCTGCGTTGATGATTGGAGAGATGCATCTGTAAGTAGATTTAATTCCTTGCTCTAGTTTAGATTTCAATTCTTGCCCTAGGTAATTTTTATTCTCTGCCCTAGATAGATGTTTTTAAATTCCTTAATGAGCGAGTAGTTTCCTCGCTTGTTAGGGTTAGGAATGGGGAAGGATTTGAGAGACGAAGATCTCTCATCTCTTTTCTTTGCCAATCTTTTATGAAAATTAGAACTCCATGCATACCTTCTTATTCCGCTCCCTACGGCACCCTACCCTCGAGGTAACGGTGATTCCGTAGTCTAAAGGCCCGGATTTTAAGGTTTTCCATGGAGGTTAGGGTAAAGATCAAGAAACGAAGGACAAGGATCTAGAGGAAGAATCAATCTTCCCAATCATCCTAATCCCCTTTGTTAAGATTTACCATAACACTAATATGATATCTTTAATTAAAGGCAATGGAAAGAGATGTAGATCTTTGTTTACCAAATTTTCCCTAAATCTAATCCTAGCAAGTTTCTAATCCTAGTATCATACAACTTCAATTTTTAGATTTAATAACCAATCCGAACACCCTTCGGAATTAACTCGTTAGCGCGATTAGGAAATTCACAAAATCCTTGTGGACCGACCCGTACTCACCGGCTAGCTGCAAAGCGACGCCGTTCTTGATTGCGGTTACAAATATTTTTGATCTATCTTTTAGAAAGCGCAAGCACGCTAAATCATACCAATCAAATGGCACCGTTGTCGGGGATGGCGTAGAATTTTCTTTTCGCGATTTCGGGTTAATCAAAATTAAATAAAAAAAAAATTCATAAAAATCTGAAAAATCACCACAAAAAAAAAATATAAAAATATATCATCGGTTATTTTTGGAAAAGGTATCTTTGTGTGAATTTTGCAGGATCTACGCACAAATTCGGATCTGGAAATCTACAGAAAGCGAAACAGCAAATAGACGATCCTATCAACAGAAGATTGCAACAACAGAGGAACAGAAAAAATTTAGAGGACCGAGTCAACAAGTCAACCGCGCGATCTAGTACAGCTGAGAAGAAAAAAAAAAAAAAACCGCCGGCGGCTCTTTCCGGCCGCGGAACCGCCGCGGGACATCCCTTCTGGCCGCGGAACCGCCGCGGCCTTGTAGGTTCAAAAAAAAAAAAAAAAAAAAAATGGGTGCAGAAGCGCGGTAAAAAAAAAAAAATCTGTAAGTTTTCTCTCCTCTTCTGCAAATCTTGATATATCTTCTGTAAATTTGCCTGCAGGATTTATTTGCGCTTTAAAAATATTCCTTTCCAAATAACAAATCTTATGCAGGATTCGTTGTGCTATGCTTAAAATAATAATTGATTGCAAGTGATCTTTTCTGATTTGCATATCCTTAATCTTTTTGCTAAAATATCTTTCCAAATAAAGAGCAAGAGAAAAAAGGAAAGTTTTAATTAGAAAACTTGCAAATTTTGAAATTCACAAAAAAGATTTGATTGCAAGTGATTTACTGTTTTGCATATCTTTAATCAGACTTTAAGGGGCTTTTGACCAAATCAGATTGGGTGGGGATTTCATCACCCTTCCCAGGACCCCAGAAAACATCTAAAGCATTTTGCATCGACCAAAATTAATAAAAAATACTAGACTCAGCCCTAAGGAAATCGAGCTCAATAGGAAAAGGACTAGTATAGGCATCGACCGTTTATCTTAACTGATTTTGCGGTGTCTAGGCTAGTGGTTTTTAATTAGGCCCACTGTCGTGGTGGTTCCTTCCCACTTACCTGGCCGCAATTGGCGGTGAAGAGGCGGTTTGAGGTCCTATTTCTAGCCCTTTGGAACAGTTAGGAGCTGTCTAGCTGACCTAGGTGACCCTAGATTTCGGACTGATCGTGCATTTCTGGTTATTTGCATGTGTCTTAGCCCTTTATCGAAAATTTTTGCAAAACAAATAAAAAAGAATAATAAGAGGAATTTTTTTATAAAAAAAAAAAAAATACTTGCAACTTTTGTCGCTCGGAAATCCTTGCACCAACAAACTTTCTTTCTTTCTCCCTTTCTTCTAACATGGGTACCCCACATAACAAATCACTTGCCGAACTTTGGTATCCCGAACCTAATTTTGCGTCGTTCGGCAATTTGTTCGATCAATTTAAAGACGATCCTTCCATGCCTAAAATATCTTTGAAAGATCAAATAGAGGCGTCTAGGAGAAACAATTCGACTTTTCAACCCACTTTGTGTCAACCAAGTCAACCTTTACCACCTCCATATGTTGATACCACTTTTTCAAGTCCTTCTGTCACTCCTAAGCCGATGTCCATTGCGGAGCATATTGCTCAATCTCGCCGCCGATCTTTCACCCCTCTCCACTCATCTAGTTCTAGGGATCCGCATGATTATTCACCTTTTTATCCACATGTTGACCCTACCCCAGTCCAAGAACCTTGGTATCCCGAACCTAATTTTGCGTCATATGTCAATGTGTTCGGTCAATTTAAAGACGATCCTTCCATGCCTAAAAAATCTTTGAAAGATCACATAGAGGAGTCTAGGAGAAATAGTTTGACTTTTCAACCCACTTTGTGTCAACCAAGTCAACCTTCACCACCTACATATGTTGACACCGCTTCTTTAAGTCCTTCTGTCACTCCTAGGCCGATGTCCATTGCTGAGCATATTGCTCAATCTCGTAGCCGATCTTTCACCCCTCTCCACACATCTAGTTTTAGGGATAAACAAGACTATTCACCTTTTTATCCACATGTTGACCCTACCCCAGTCCAATCACCCACTTCCTACCAGTCCTACCCGACCTTTCCACCTTCACTAGACACTGCTTCTACACAGCCATTAGGGAGTTTCACATATCCAAACAATTTCGAATCTTTTACCGAAACCCCCTTACCACCCAAGTCTAGTTTGGAAGAGGCGTTGGAGGCGTATATCGCAGCAACAAACAAAATGGTTAGGAATGTGGAAGCGTCCGTGGCCACCCTTATGCAACCTGCTGAACCGGTAGCTAGTTTCCAACTAGCTCCAAATTTTCCAATGTATGAGGAGGCGGTTGGACAGAGAGAGAATGTGAGAGGATTTCCAAATCAAACTTACCCATACCCTATTGAATCCAACAACTCCAATTTTCAAACATGTGTCCAAAATGATGAGTTGTATGATTTTGTAGTGTTTGATTTGCCAGATTGTGAAGAACCCCTTTCGAGTGAACCCAGACTTAATCCTTTCGATCTTTACACCTCCACTCTAGAACCTAAATCGATAAATATCCATGCTTTTGATGAGGTGTCTAAAGAAATTGATTTTCACTTGATTGAGGATATAGACGCCGGGAATATTTCGGATGATGAACCTGTCGATTTAATTGAAATTTTATGTTCAAATCATCATCCCGAGTTATTAAATGTTTCTCCCGAATCTCATATGCGTCTTGATTTTGATGATAATGGCATGAATGAGTTGAATATTGTGGATAATTATGAGGATAATATTGAGGAGAGTAGTGAGAATCATATTGAGGTTGAATCATTTTTCTTTGATGTGTCGAATTTTCCAATACACCCTCCTAAATCCTTAACTGATACTCTTTCTCACTCACTTCCTTCCGTCCTTCCTATCGTTTCGACTGTGCAAGAGACCGTTACGCTTTCATCTCCAATACCTAGTTCGACGTACCCATGTTTGCTCACGACTCTTGAGGGATTTAATCTCATTTTTTCGCGGGTTGATAGATTAGCACAATCGCTTTTTACACATCGGTCATTACAAATTGTGCTAATCTATACGCTCCATCCACACCCTCAACTTCGTATTCCCACTTTCTTTGGTTCTTCTAATCTTCCTTTAATGATATCGAGTGTTGATGAATCACAATCCGACATTTTGAGTTCGATAATTTTCAATTGGACCTTCGAGGAAAGTTTCGAAGATATTTTCGCCGACGAACTCGCATTCTTAAATGATATGGATTTTGTGATTAATCAACCTCCACTCGAAGAAGTAGAACCCCTACCATTTCTTCTTCCCCTCCGCCATTCTCCTCCACCGAGACCATATTATCCCTTTCTCTCCACACGGTCTCGTGTGCTTCTCATTTCTTTTCTTTCCACTCCATTCTTTCACCAACTCTACCATTACCACGATAGAATTTTTGAATGGTTGGTGCTAACCTTTGGCTTGTGTAAGGCCAAGCTTAAGTTTGGGGGGAATCTTTGTATATATGTATATATTTTTTGTTTTCTTTTCTATAAAAAAAAAAAAAAAAATTTCAAAACATTAAAAATATAAAAAATTATAAATAAATAAACAGGGGAGTGCCGGTATTTTGACCCTCTTGGTTTAGCATGACAGTGAGGACACTGTCAAGTTCAAGTTTGGGGGTATGCTCGGTACGTCTTCTTCCTTCGCATTCATTTGTACATATTTTTGCATTTGCATGCTTATTTGAAAACCCATAAAAATTTGAAAAATTTCAAAAATTATAAAAATTAATGTATTCAATTTTGGCTAATTGACTTGAGTTTGACAGATAGGTTAACTGGCTAGGAACAACTAGATCTTAGACTTAGTGAATTAAAAACCCTAAAAATAACCTTCCTTAAAGTTTAACGGTAGAAAGTATATGCCTTGTAGTTTATTTAGAAATAGGCAAATTTTGGGTTCACTTCTTGGGCTAAGTCGAAACAAGGAAAGAGTATTGATGTTCTTATTAGAGTATAAGTTTGAAAAATAGTTCCTAGCTTAAGTCTAGATTCTGAAAATGTATACCCTACAATTTGCACAATCACGCACCTTGAAACTTGGAATAGTAGAAGAGACCTTGAAATGCTCTTGTCTAAAGTCCTTAGTATGAAAAAGTGCGAATGAATAAAAAAAAAATGGACACTGGTTTTTGTGATTACTTAAGGCTGCAAAAATAGAAAAATACTTAGCGAGGGTACTTCATCACCTAGTGCCTTAGACCAACTGGTTTGGGAGTCACTGCTAAAGCCTTGGGTGTTGCAAAGACTAGGAAGTATGCTTTAAAGTGCAAACGCATTTTGTAATCGGTCGTTGGTACCTCAAGAAGTATTAACGGTCGCATGAAGGATGTGTAAGCAAATTTCATTTAAATTCACCTACTAAGAAGTGCTTTGGACAAAGGACGAGAGTACGATTGCTTGATTTGAATTTCCAAGTGTAGAGGTGATTTATACACACACGTGGGGATATGTGATTGGAATTTAGATAAGAGAGAGGAATGAAGAATAGAACTTGTATCTTTAATGGAGTTGATAGAAATTCCTAAGTGGAAATGGAACCCTAGAAGGAAAACTTAGGAAATGCCGAAAGCTAAGTAGATCTGCATGATATATATAATCTTAAGTTAAATGATGAGGAAGTGTGAAGAATATGGGTGGATAATTTGCGAGTCAAAAGATAATAGAATTCCTTGTTAGAAAACCTAATTGGAGAACAAAAGTTAATGGGCCGAATTGATAGGATTTTGTGGGTAGTATCCGCTGAAAACCCTCAGGAGACAACACTCCTCCTACTAGGGACACCTAGAGGTTTAACGGCTTGTTGCACGAGCTCAGTGCAATCGCGTTTCCCTGCGAAAGTGCGGCTAGGTTAGATTTTTATCGAGAATAAAAAAATAAGTTTGCTCGAGAACGAGCAAAAGATAAGTTTGGGGGTATTTGTTCATACCATAATATTGCATTTTCTATTCCCCATTCTTATGCATTTTACAATGATAAACAGGTGCTTTTGATGCATGTCTGCTACATATTACAGGTTACAGGTTCTTGAAGAGAAAACAGTGAAAAAGACAAAAGATGATACAAAAAGTGGACTTTGACCAACAAATAGAAGACTCTTGATCAAGCCTACATCAAACATAAAATTCACAGAGTACAAGGCAATGCAAGGTCCAAGATTACAAAGCGAACGGTTAAAAGCCCACCGCAATTATTCACTGGAGATCTGGAAGAAACATAGAAGCTATTTTAACAAAGAACCAAATAATAAGGAAGCCCAAAGATCCAAGGCCCAATACTTTCTTTTAAAGAGACATAAAATTTTACCAAAGCTTGAAGTCTACTTTGACTAGGTCTTCCTAAGGATATTTTGGTAAATGTAGACATGCAAATCAATTGTAACCTAGGGTTTCCTATTCTCTATAAATAGGAACTCTACTCATTGTAATTTCTCATGCCTCCCTTCATTAATAAATTTTAGAATTCTTTTGGAGAGCATCGGTGTTTTTTTTCAATTCATGAATTCAGATCTGACAACCCTGCGTTGATGATTGGAGAGATGCATCTGTAAGTAGATTTAATTCCTTGCTCTAGTTAGATTTCAATTCTTGCCCTAGGTAATTTTTATTCTCTGCCCTAGATAGATGTTTTTAAATTCCTTAATGAGCGAGTAGTTTCCTCGCTTGTTAGGGTTAGGAATGGGGAAGGATTTGAGAGACGAAGATCTCTCATCTCTTTTCTTTGCCAATCTTTTATGAAAATTAGAACTCCATGCATACCTTCTTATTCCGCTCCCTACGGCACCCTACCCTCGAGGTAACGGTGATTCCGTAGTCTAAAGGCCCGGATTTTAAGGTTTTCCATGGAGGTTAGGGTAAAGATTAAGAAACGAAGGACAAGGATCTAGAGGAAGAATCAATCTTCCCAATCATCCTAATCCCCTTTGTTAAGATTTACCATAACACTAATATGATATCTTTAATTAAAGGCAATGGAAAGAGATGTAGATCTTTGTTTACCAAATTTTCCCTAAACCTAATCCTAGCAAGTTTCTAATCCTAGTATCATACAACTTCAATTTTTAGATTTAATAACCAATCCGAACACCCTTCGGAATTAACTCGTTAGCGCGATTAGGAAATTCACAAAATCCCTGTGGACCGACCCGTACTCACCGGCTAGCTGCAAAGCGACGCCGTTCTTGATTGCGGTTACAAATATTTTTGATTTATCTTTTAGAAAGCGCAAGCACGCTAAATCATACCAATCAGCTACCGAAGTACCTCTCGGGTGCCTGAGGTTACGCATCATATCTGCGGAGTGGCTAACGGAATGTCAAACCTGATTGAATCTTTAGGTCCTATTAAATTTTCCGTAATCGTTTGCGGTTCTGGAATCACTTCCAGTTCTACCATACTCCCACTACTGTTTTCTGAAAAAATCCATTTTGTTAAAACTGTGGCGAGTCAAGAACAATATCACCATTGATCTTCCAGATGGTAGAAAATCGACCCTCGTCATAGCCTGGGCCAACCCGCAAACTGCCATTACAGAAACGTGCCTTGAGTTATCCAGAGTCTGGTTTGGCCAACCCGCAAACTGCCATTACAGAAACGTGTCTTGAGTTATCCAGAGTCTGGTTTTAAGCATAAACCGAACAACTCCCCGTACCTTAATATCGTTAAGGTATGAACCATTCTATATCCAATATAGAAACTTTGGCACTTATTTAATTGGAACCAGATTCTAATCATGCAGCTGTCTCCAGTGTATATCAACTTAATGGAGAGAGGCCGATCAGCATTACTCAACTTAGGAATACATCCAATTATAAGTAACTTTAAAGAGAAATAAGTTTCTCAAAACTATTACTATCAACTGAATACCAATCACAAGTATCTACATCTTCGATCTCTTTGAAGAATCCCGATACTTGCGACATCTGGTTCTCTACTTTATTCCTATACCCACAACTTCTCAAAACTCAGACCTTGTATTTCTATGAAACACTTGTCTAAAAACTAGAGAAGTCATAAGTAAACAGAACATAGTACGAGGACCAACCCCTTTGTCCTGATGGACACTGGATAACATACAATACTCTGTATAAGTCCGCTGAGTTGAATAACTCTAAACCTGCGCATCGTAGGTTGAAAACTGTACTTATGGTTAAGAACTACTCCGCTGTTCAATGCTCCTTACCCAATCGTCAACTGATATAGGTAAATGTCATCGACATAATATCAAAAAGTTATATCTCACTTTATTAAAATAAACGTACAGATATATCATTTTTAAATTGGTCCACAACAACGGATACTCAAAATCAAGTACTTGCCGTCTGGCAAAAACCCAGGCGATTTCCTCAAATATCACCAATTTCAACGAATTCCGATATAATGAAGATGATCACCTTTTTCCCAATAACTTACCCCCACTCATCATCTGTAAAACCATACAGATGTGAGAATCATACCTGGTAAATACATACCCTGGTGTAAGTATCTAATCGGGAAATCGGTTTTCCTTTAACAATGCACAGTGAAACTGAAACATGAAAATGTTTCGTAAGGGTATCCCGGTATTCCTAGTAATGCCTCTTCCATAATCCAATTCATGACTATAACCGTATATTTCTTTGCCATCTCTCCAAATCCCTTTATTTGTCTTTAGTCGTTACCTTCTGTACACCATCGTTAGGCTAAATGGTTTTCTTCCTTCTCTACCGTTCGGCACCAGCCTATGGTTTGGAAGAAGACTATCCAATAAGCGTAATAGGGGTACCCTCCTAAACCAAGGAGTACTCGCAACCTGAGAGAAGGTGATGATAAAAGACAACTGAATAATACCTTATTCTATTTCTCCCGAACTGGGGAAAAAAGCAAAGGTGAAGTAGGAGTGGCGATGAAGTACGTTGTTTGGTCGTGAATGATAGTAGTCGCAATTTACTTTGCCCTATTTCTAATCCTTTAATTTTGTCTTTACTTATTACCTTCTGTACACTTTTCTTAGGCTAATTGGTTTTCTTCATTCCCTACCTTTCGGCACCTGCCTATTGTTTGGAAGAAGACTATCCAATAAGCGTAATAGGTGTACTCTCCTAAACCAAGGAGCCCTCGCAACCTAAGAGTAGGTGATAATAAAAGACAACTGAATAAACCAATTCAATTTCTCCTGAACCTGGATCCATCCTCGAAGAAGTCCCTACGAGTTCGTATATAACCATACGATGGATCTATCCAATGGAAGTGGATGTTCATAGTGATACGAGGTGTTCTGAGAAATGCAAAGGATAAAAGAAGGAGTGGCAATGACTTATGCAATTAGGACAATCCAAAAGCCAGTATTTTAAGAAGGTTCGGTCAACTTGGTCACTGAGTCATAGTCTAGGTTCGGTCAAAGGTCGCTGCCAAAGAGAGAGAGAAAAGAAACACTCTGCGTGCACTCTAACCTAGATCAGAATGGTTGTCACTTTATCTAATCAGGAAACCTCCTACTATACTGTCAAATTCTCCTCCAAACCTGAAAGAACAATCAATCGGGATCACCCGAAGAGTAAACCAACTCAGCAGTGGGAATCGGGATCCAACTCTCATCGTATGATAACGTGAAGGTATCCACTCGTGTTATCACACTCCAGTAGGTATGCGCATGCCTGGCAAGTTTCAGTTTCTTTAGAAACTCCCGATATGATTTTTACCCCATACTCTTATGACCTTGACTAAGGGCCAACAAATCATAAGTCGCATGTTAAAAAGCAAAATCCAGACAAGCTCGAGGCAAGATCAAGTTTATGTAAGTTTGTGGGATATCCAAAAGATTCCTATGGATATATCTTCTACCACGGTGAGGAACAAAAGGTGTTTGTTTCTCAATATGCCACCTTTTTAGAAAAGGAATTTCTTACAAAAGAAATTAGTTGCGAAGAGGTAGAGCTGGAAGAGGTTCCAGCGACACAAACTGCAACTAAAGATTTAGTGGAACCAGTGGATTCAGTAGTATCCAACGAACCCCAGCCACTCCGCCGATCTAGTAGGGTTTCTCATCCACCTGAGAGATACTACGGTTTTCTCGTTGATGGTGGGAGCGAGGATTGCATCATGCAAGATGATGACCCGACTAGTTTCGTGCAGGCCATCACGAGTGGGGACTCAGTGAAATGGCTGGATGCTATGCGATCTGAGATGGAATCCATGTACACCAATAAAGTATGGACTTTGGTAGTTGCTCCTGAAGGGGTAAAACCCATTGGGAGCAAATGGATCTTTAAGAAGAAACTTGGTGTAAATGGAAAAGTTGAGACTTTCGAACCTAGACTAGTTGCAAAGGGTTTTCGTCAACGACCAGGTGTGGATTATGACAAAACCTTTTCTCCAGTGGCTATGCTTAAGTCCATCCGGATCTTACTTGCCATTGCTGCATACCATGACTACGAAAGCTGGCAAATGGATGTTAAGACCGCCTTTCTAAATGGTGATTTAGAATAGTGCGTGTGCATGACTCAACCAGAGGGCTTCGTAGATAGTGGGAGCAGCGGAAAGGTGTGCAAGCTGCTTAAATCTATTTATGGGTGAAAGCAAACATCAAGGAGTTGGAACATCTGCTTTGATGTTGTAGTCAAAGAGTTTGACTTCATCAAAAACGTAGATGAACCTTGTATATATAAAAAGGTTGCAGAGAGTAAGGTTGTATTCCTCGTATTGTACGTGGATGACATACTCTTGATAGGAAATAATGTTCCTATGCTGCAATCGGTCAAGCTCTTCTTATCACAAAGATTCTTAATGAAAGATTTAGGTGATGCCTCATGCATACTGGAAATTATGATCTATAGAGTTAGATCTAAACGGATACTGGGATTGTCCCAATCCAGGTACATTGACACCATACTAAAGAGGTTTAGTATAGAAGAATCCAAGCGTGGGAACCTACCCACGATCTCTGGACCCACTCTCTCCAAAAAGATGTCTCCCAAGACTGATTTGGAGAGAGCTCGCATGCAAGGGATACCCTATGCTTCGGCAGTAGGCTCTATCATGTATGCGATGCTATGTACCAGACCCGATGTAACATACTCACTAAGTATAGTGAGTAGGTATCAAGCAGATCCTGGAGAGAGTCACTGGATAGCTATGAAGAACATTCTCAAGTACTTGAGAAGAACTAAGGAGATGTTCTTGGTGTATGGTAACGGAGAACTCCAGGTGGAGTCCTTTACCGATTCAAGCTTCCAAAGTGATAAGGACGACTCTAAGTCGCACTCGGGTTTTGTCTTTACCCTCATTGGAGGGGCGGTGTGTTGGAAGAGTTCCAAACAGGAAACCGTTGCAGACTCGATGATGGAAGCTGAATACATCGCTGCCAACGATGCTGCAAAAGAGGCTGTCTGGATGAAAAAGTTCATTACTGAACTTGGTGTGGTTCCGTCCATTAAGCATCCAATACCTTTGTATTATGATAACAATGGAGCTGTGGCTTTGGCCAAGGAACCCAGGTCCCATCAGAAGTCCAGACATATTCTGAGGCGGTATCACTTGATCAGGGAGATAGTTGATCGCCGGGAGATCGAGGTCAGGAGATTTGATACGAAGGACAACACTGCCGATCCACTCACGAAGGCCATTCCCTAGACAAAGTTTGAGAGACTCTTCGGGATGCTGGGTATGAGATACTACAACAGCTGGCCTTAGTGCAAGTGGGAGATTGTTAGTTATGTATATGCCCTAGAGGCCATTGTTGTACATATGATATATATTATAATGGATGCTTGGATATATATATATAGAGAGAGGACTTTCTTGCTCGTCATGATAGTATGCTATTTGGTTTCACTTTGTCTTAACATGTTGACTTATATTAGTTTACTTTTTGCTCTCACATGTTGATAAAGCCCTTTGGATATGTACTCGACAACTGGGACTATGATGAGATCATACTAGTGGGGCCACGGTAGTCTATGAGTACATTCTATAATTGTTCCTAGTCGAGGGTGTATCGAGACAGGGCATCGATACACCAGAGTAGACTAGCGTATACGCATCTTGACCCATAAGATGGACGATGGATGATCCCATATCCATCGGTGTTTGACATCAAAGATGGTGTACGGGTGCTCAGTAGAGACTGGGTACACTGAACGGACTCGCCGAGAATTCCCAGATAGTATTATACCTTACGTCAGATGGCAGTTCTCTGGTGACACTTGTACAGGGTAGTCTGTAGACCCGAGATCGTCATAGAGTCTTGTGTGATTCCTACTGTGCTTTGATTTCCACCTTACCACGTCCAAGAGGGCATGCAAAAATGGTGGCTTTTGGGTCCAGTCCCGAATCGCATGGAGGCAATGAGCGATAGGAGGGATTTTGCCTCTCCCGGTATAGGGAGTTGATGTTGTGCTGTGTTCGATTGGCTATAACTGAAAGTCCTTGGCCAGGGCGGATATTGAGTACTACTGGTATGTGTTATCAGTAGGTTCTCTACCTGTTATGAGCATCACATCGACACGACTTATCGGTTACTGGGGTCTGACGTTTACCACCCCTAAACTAGATATGCAACATATCAGACGAAGAGACCGTACTGTACGGTAGTGTTACTGATTGGATTCACAGAAGAATGTACAGGCTTGCTTGTTGATCTTCTGATCGATCAATACCTTGGTGGCTGTAACGTTTAGCTGACCGCTTGCAGCTTATGGGTGTTTGATATGATCATCACCTACTGCAGGCGTATTGACGATTCTTTAGAGTCCTACACAAAGGTTTCTTGACTCAGGCAAAACGGAGTAGGAGCACATATGTGATATGTGCAGGACCGAGGATAATACAATATGAGATACCGTATTCTATTCTCGCGATATTAGATATCGGCCGGGTATATGTGATATAGCCGGGTCGTCGGATCAATTGTTGATTCGATGAACTGATACAGATAATATTAATCGGTTATTTGAGAAATAGCTGGATTGTCAGATCAAGTGTTGATTCGATAATTTAATGTATAATTATATATGTGATATGTTACATTACATTATCTAATATTGGCTCGCTTTATTGATTCATTTTCTCACCGGATAATGCATTGATATATATGCGATATATGTTAATTGTATTATTTTCTTTTGTTACAAAATATATTATATATGTGATATATAATATTGTAACAAGTTATGATTACAAATGCAACATGATTAGTGGAGATTAAACATGGTTAGGGTTTGATTTGGGTTATTCTTTTCTTGAAGCTTCTAGAAGCTTTTGTTTTGTTTTAAGCTAAGATATTATGTGTTGATATTTTGAAGATATTATTTAACCCAACCCAAACCCTTAACCCTAGTCTATTCTCTACATGAGTTAATACTTGATATTATTAACTTAAGGTTCATTTGTAACCATGATAACAATTCATTATTCATCACAAAAGACTTCATCTTCTTCTTCTTCCTTAAGCTTACTAGCTTTTGATTTAGTGATGAATAAGTGTGAGAAATTGATAATAAAAGAGAGCATAATTCCTACTTCATCATCCTCATCTAATCTAGCCAATTAGATTAGGGTGTTCACTTCGTTAATACTCGATTATAGAGGTGAGAGCTTGAGTTAAAGAAACTTCAAGGTAGATCATCTTTGAAAAGGAATACTTCAAGCAAGCATGGATCATTCGGGTTGTGGAGCCTCTCTTGAGTCCAGGAGATCATGGATCACGGCGAAGGTACAACTACTCGGAGCTTATGAAGCGAAGGAGCGGACTCCAAAGGTTTTAATCCCTCTCTCTTAGATGTAAAGATGTTTACTTGCATGTTTAACCCTAATTATCTAGCAAAGATCCTTGCTTTAAGTTGTTCGGCACTTCTAAATTTTAAATCGGGCGTGGTTGATGCCTTATAGACCCTTGTGACAGTGCCTAGTAACCTTACACCAGCCATTCTTACAGAGTCTCCACTCTTGATGGCCTGCTCGATACTAGTTGGGTCATCATCTCCATGATGCAATCCTCGCTCCCACTATCATCGAGAACGCCAAAGTATCTCTCAGGCGGATGAGAAACCCTACTAGATCGGCGGAGAAGCTGAGGTTCGTTGGGAACTATTGAATCCTTTGGCTTTACCAAATCATCAGCTGTAGTTTGTATAACTTGGACTAATTCCAGTTCTACCTCATAACCACAAATTTCTTTCATAAAAAATTCTTTTCCTAAAAAGGTGGTATGCCAAGAAATAAAACACCTTTTGTTTCTCGGTGTGGTAGAAGATATTCTCTTGAAAATGCTTAGGATATCCAACAAACTTCCACAAAACTGACCTTGCCTCGAGCTTGTCCGGATTTTGCATTTAGACATAGGCCGGACAACTCCAAATCTTAACTTACTTAAGACATGGGCTCTTCCCATACCATATCTCATATGGTGTGGTAGGCACCTAATTTGGTTGGAACCCAATTCAATAAGTATGCAGCTTCTCAAGTGCATAACCCCAAAAGGAAATAGGAAACTCAGTAGTACTCATCATAGAGCGCACCATATCTAATATGGTGCGATTACTCCACCCCGATATACCGATGTGCTGTGGTGTATACGAAAGAGTAATGCTGAGAGAGAATCTTATTCTCCTTTAGAATAGTCCAGGATCTCCGTGCTCAAGTATTCTCCTCCCTGATCTCATTATAGGACATAATACTTATACCCGTTTTGGTTCTCTACTTCTGACTTATATTCTTTGAATTTCTCAAAAGGTTCAGACTTGTGTTTCAATAGGAAAATATGTCTGAATCTTGAGAGATCATCAGTGAATGTAATGAAGTACAAAGAACCGGTCCCGGCATGTATAGAAAGGGGACTTACATACATCATCATGTATCAATCCCAAGAGTTCATTAACTCTTTCTCTGTTTCCAGTAAACGGAGTTATGGTCATTTTATCTTTGTGACATGACTGGAAAGTTTCACAAGATTTAGATTCAAACTGATTTAAATATGCATCTTAATGTAACTTGGCTAGTCAGGTCGCATTGATATGACCTAGTCTACAATGCCTCAAGCATGATTCGTTCATTTCTGAACTCTTCCTCTTGTGTGTGTTCTATACTTTGAAAACTGTAGCTTGATTTAGAACGTATATGCCATTAGATAACGTGTCTGAACCGATCAACACTATAATATAGGAAATGTTCAAAACAACATCCAACAATACAAAATTATATCCTTCTTTAGTAAATAAAGAGACTGATATAATGTTGCATATCAGGTTCGGTATCTAATAACATTTGTTCAGAATCAATGTATTTGTTAATATAAGGTGATATTTGCCAACTGATTTGGCTGCAACAATTGCACGAATCTCTATACTTAGAGACATATCACCCTATTCTCGGGTCTCTACCTTTCTGTAGCCTATGTAACAGATTACATTTGCGGGATCCCGATATGGTATTCCCCTATTTCCTGATTACAGAGAAACAGTTCTCTGTAACGAACACATCCGAAGAAGATGCATCTATCATGCACTTTCTTCGTTTGGGCGGCATGGGAATCCTGGTATTCCCCTATTTCCTGATCGGTCTTATAACAATTATAAGGTGGAGTGTGACCAACGTTCCCCAGCTCAGTATAACAAGCGGGTTCGGTCAATACATCCATATTATTATCTTGATTAAGGCGTGACATGGTCGCTACCTAGAGAGAGAAGAAAACACTCTGCGTGCGCTCTTTCAAGATTAGATTGGTTATATATTTTATCTAATCAGGATGGCTCCCACTGTTTTTATCAAATCTTCCTTCAAACCTTAAAAGGAAAGACTGGCCGGGATTAATTACACCCTACAAGTTCGCTAATCTTTCAGCCATGCCAGTACCGGTACTTTGAGGGAGGTTCCCCTTGCTTTTGCACAGACCTAATTAAAATAAACCTCATTTTCCCAGGGGCGTAACCCCGTTGACACCTTTCTAGACACCTACTTGATCGGCTATTTGTAAAGTGCATAACTCTTCCAGGAGTAACAATTACTCTCAGTGGGTATCAGGATCCAACTATCTCATAGAAGGTATACAATCTCATTGCAAATTTCAACACTTGAAACTCCCGATAATTGTTTTTACCCCTAATGGCTTATGACCTTAACTATGGTCAACAAAACACAAGCACTAGTCAAGTTCTACCTGTCATTTCGTGATTAATTAGACCCACTCACATGACCCTTAACAATGGTCAACAAAGTCACATGACTGTCCTAACTAATCGCATCATATGCTATGTAGGAAGACATCACTTAGCTACCGTACACTGTGCCTTAACTATAGTCAACAAACACAGCACGAATACTAAGTACTCTACTTCCTAAAATGACGGAGGGTTGCGGTTGGTTTTTAAGTAAACCTTTAACGCTTTGAACTTGATATCATTGCAGAATCAAATGATTTTAAATGGAGTGTTTTTTAGGCTTTTGCTAGTTTCGCTAAAGAGGTCACTCCCGGTGAAGGAATCTTGGCTCTTTACTCGTCGAATGAGGTGCAGGTTATTCTCAATACCACTATGCAAAGCAAGAAATAGAAAAGCAATCAAAAGACAAAACCGAGGGTTGTAGCATTTGCCAGTTATTGCTAAAGAGGTCACTCCCGGTGAAGGGATCTCGACTCTTTCCTTATCGAATAAGGTGCTGGATATTCTACAAGGAATACCGCTGTGCAAAGCAAGAACTGGAGCTACCTGTTTTTGAAAATTCTATTCCACAACATCATTAGGTTTATTTTTCTTTCATTAATATCATTAATGAATGTCCCATCATTTAAGTTACCTAAGCATCACAGATAAATACAACGTACGCTTATGCAATCCGCATTCGCCTCGATGTCCCGTCATGCACCGTTAGGTTAGGTAACTAATGGCAGAGCGGGGCAGGGCTAGCGCAGGTAAAAAACATAAGCAACTTCTATAATACAACATATATATTATATGTAGAGTATCTATCTCAGAACATGAAATGATCACATCACAGAATATCAACAGCAGAAGACAACATATGAAATATTGGATATACTAGGATTTCCGGGTTTTAATTTAAGCCTGTATAAAACACGGATTCCACATTCGTGATGAATAGCCAATCCCACATCCCAAGACCCCTACGAAAGCGGCAAGCAACCCTACCAATTCTAGAGTTAGGAGACCCGGACACGACTCCTCGAGATGGCCTCCCACTGGACTCTAGAACCCGGTCACTTGTGCTCCCCACTTTGGGTCTATCCTAATGCGGAAAAGTAAATAATATACATCAACGGTGACATCTTCCTCAACCGGAAAGTTCCCCAATAAAAGAATATTACATACAAGTTTTTACATGAATAAAAATGAAAAACTCTCATCTCACATCAAAAAAACCCGGGCTATTCAAACACGACGATCCAATATAACATATCACAACAACACATAACATCGCATGTCATCAACGTAAGTAAATATGCGTATCCCAATTGTCATTGACGTATAGCAACGAAACCGGCGATACACCACATATTACACTTACGGTCGCAGAAAAGAAAATGAAAAAAGACAACAATTGGAATCCACAACCACCTTAGACATTATAATCCCAATGTATCACATACTTTGGATTTCATGCCCAACCTAATGAATTCCTTAGACATCTGATGCCTAACAATTGTAAATCCCGCATTTTAGTCTCGATATTGAAAACACTTTCCAATAATTTGTCGGGCAATTCAACAAGATTTCCGACATCCCGATCGAATGCTCGTCGGAAACTTTAGTAGACGGCCGCACCCCCGATACCATCGATGATGTGCACTTAGGCGGAACATCGCGGCCGCGAGCACCCCGACGAATGCTCTTTAGCAACGGAGTTTTCCTACAGTCACTTGGTCGGGGCTATGGGGTGTGGCTATCTAGTAAGGTTACCCGGTGAGTATCCGCATACGCAACGTGATTGCGACGGACTTTTGATCATATCAAAATCCCGTGGCAACCGATCAAATGAGACTAAATTGCTAGATTTATAAAATTCAAATATTGTTGATTTCAAGTATTGTATCACATTTCACAAATATCCGGACAATATTAAACATTTCGATCGAATCAACGCAAAATTTCCCAGAAAAACTCAACACTTGAGCAGTATCAAAAATACCTAGAAGCATGCCCCAGTAGCTACGGACCAATCGTAGAAGGCTCGGCCCAAGACTCACACATAGCGCCGCGGAACCGCCGCCAAACGCATGGTTTAGCCGCGGTTCTGCGGTTATGTTATCGAGTTAGGGTGTCGTTCTTCTTGAGGGTCTATAGTTTTGCCTGCATATTTTTCTGAATATTTTTAATGTGAAAAATTCCAACTTTTGAAAAACTTCCAGAGAATGGGCAAGATCGGGTTTTCGGAGTTCGTTCGAACTTCTAACTTCGCCTAGATAACTCCTAATGTTCTAGCAAAGCTTTGATACCACTGTAGGGTTCCATAGCACCCTTACTAGGATTTTTGAGGCATCAAGCATACAATTTTAAAAAACCTAGAGGGCTATGCAACCCATGCCAAGGATCTAAAGTTTTTGAAGCTAAGCTAAAATGTAAACAACTTTACATAGAAAGTGAATGAGGAATACAACCTTTGTAGACCGGTCCTTCACATCTAAAGCTCCGTGTAGAAGTCCCTTCGCTGCGATTTTTTATCTCCCAAACTCTAGTATGGGTTCTCTTGGAGAAATGAACAACCTTGCTCAAAGTTTTCGAAGCCGAAGATGATCTACGTCGAGGAGACTGAAACCCAAGCTACCTCTTCATTAGGTGATGAACTTTGTAAAGTGAACACCCTAAACTAAATGGCAAGTAGTAGAGGATGATGAAGTAGGAAGTGGGCTCACTTTATATTTTATTTTCTCACAATATTTCTTCATGTTTCATGGAGCTAGAAAGCTAGAAGAAAGAGATGAAGAAAACCTCCATGAAAAATGAAGCAACTCAAGAATGAAAACTAATGAGGTGAGAATAGCAACCATGGGTGAGTTAGTATCATACACTAACCATTGTAGAGACATAACCATGGTTTAAGATAATGGTTTGGTTAATAAATATCTTGAATGAGACAAAATTAGTGGATTAAGTCAAAGATGCTTTAAGCTTCTCCAAGCTTCTAAGCATGACATAATACCACTAATTTTGAATTATTAAAATAAATAAAATCCTTACCATTATCTTATTATGGTGTAAGTCACACACACACCCATGTTTGCATGTATCATCTACCATGACACAAAATAATGTACACTAATATATATCACATATATACTATTGCACAATCAAGTGAGAAAAGAAATCTTAAGTGAGCTGATACTAGTTAATGTAAATTAATATATCAAATATATAATTATACATTAGATCATTAAATCAACACTTGATTTAATAATCCGGCTATATCATATACAATCGACTAATATCATATGTATCAATTTATCGAATCAACTCTTGATTCGATAACCCGGCTATATCGCATATAACCGACTGATGATACAAATCGAGAGAATAGAATCTGGTATCACATAAACGTATTAATCTCGGTCCCGCACATATCTCATATGTGCTCCTACTCCGTCTCACCTAAGCCAGGAAATCTCTGTGTAGGACTCTAAAGACTCGTCAATACGCCGGCGGTAGATGATGATCATATCAGTCACCCATAAGCCGCAAGCGGTCTGTTAAACGTAACGGCCACCCAGGTATTGAGCGATCAGATGATCAACAAGCAAGCCTGCTCACACTCCTGCGAATCCAATCAGTAACACTACCGTACAGTCCGGTCTCTTCGTCTGATATGTCGTATATCTAGTCTAGGGTGGTAAACGTCAGACCCCAATAGCTTGATAAGTAATGCCGATGTAAGGTCTATAACGGGTGAGAAACTACTGTTAACACTTATCAGTAAATCTCATCTACCCAGGCCAGGGATTTCAGTTATGGCCAATCGAGCATACTGCAACATCAACCCCCAATACCGGGAGAGATGAATCCCCTCCTATCGCTCATTGCCTCCATGTGACTCGGGACTGTACCCAAAAACCACCTGTTTGCATGACTCAGTAGAGCCATGGTAGGGTGAAAATTAAAGCACAGTGGGAGCTATACAAGACTCTATGACGAACTCGGGTCAGCAGACTAACCTGCACCAGTGTCACCAGAGAACCGCTATCTGACGTGAGGTATAATACCATCTAGGAGTTCTCGGTGAGTCCGTTCAGTGTACCCAGTCTCCACTAAGCACCCGCATATGATCTCTGATGTCAAACACCAATGGATATGGGATCATCCATCGCCCATCACATGGGTCGAGAAGATATACGCTAGTCTACTCTGGAATATCGATGCCCCGTCTCGATATTCCCACGACTAGGAACATTGAAGGATGAACTAATGGACTACCCAGGCCCCACTAGTATGATCTGCATCATAATCGTGGAAGTCAAGTACACATCCTAAGGGCTTTATCAACATGTAGAGAGAGACAATAAGTATACATGTTAAGATAAAGAACAACCAGATAGCGTACTATCATGTCGAGCAAGAAAGTCCTCCCTATATACGTCCAAGTATCTACTATAATATACATCTCATGTACAATAATGGCCTCTAGGGCATACATACAACTAACAAATAGAATAAAGTGAGCCGACTTGTCGAGTCAATCTACAATCACCCAAATTGTATCTGTAATAACCCTAAACTTTCTGCAATTTTTTTTTTCAAAAATATAGAAAGATGTACTTTTGCCTGTGCACAAGTTATAAGTTCGTTTTGTTTTTGAACAGCAAGAAGGAGCTTGTAGCTCATTGGTAATACCTTACACTGCTGAACCAAAACACCAGAGTTCAAATCACATCAGCCACACATTATTTTTATTTTAAATTCTTTTAATCTTTTAGACATTCAAGAGTTTACATGTTCACAACACGTAAACAGAAGAGTCACACATAAAACAAACGAGTCCACTGCAGTAGACCAAGCGACGGGGACACATGGCGAGGAGAAGCGGCCCGACTCGGCCGACTCGGGCCGGCGACTAGGGTGAATCGGCCGGCGCCGCCGGTTCTGGTGAGTCCAAACCCATATTTTCTTTAACTCCGGCGACTCTAGGACTCCCCCCATAACCCTTGTATTATTTGTTTTTACTGCACATTTATAGAGCACCATAAAACTCACATTTAATCCATTTTTTATTACAATTTTAATACACCCTTTCACTAACCTAAAACCCTAATTTTTCCTATAAATATCACCCTCAAATCACCCCTCTTCACTCCCAAATCCCTGCCCAAACTCTCAAGAGAATTCCCATGTATTTTTGTGTGCAAGTGGAGTTAGCAAAGGGCGAAGCTCCTACGAACTTCCGACGACAATCCGAGGAGTTTCTGACGACGAAACGACGCACCGGCATCTCCTATATCTTTCTCTTTCCCTTCTCTAGCTAATCAACCAGTAATTCTCCCTTCTCTCTCTCTTTTGCCATTCTCAAATTTTTAATTCTTAAAACGTGCCGGAAACGGAGTTATCCGGCTTCCGATTCTCTTTTCTTTCAAAATACAATATTTTCTTAATAACAAACCTACAACTTTGTTTAATAACCATTAACTAAGACAATAGAACAAGTTTGACATTAAAATGATAACCATAGCCAGTTTTATTGCTATTTTACATTAAAATACCTTTATATTTCATATCGACATGTTTATTCCTTTTAACCATGCTAGCTTTAGAAAACTCACGAAGTAATAACCTACCTCTTCACAACACTCATATGTAATATAGCACGATGGAATTTGGGAATACGGATTTAAGAAAATACGAGTTTACACATAACTACCCCGACTTATAAAAACCTTTTCTACAAAATGTGTATTTTAACAAATCTTTGCAAATGCGCCTCTACAACCCATTTCGGGGAACCCGTTCGGGATAGTGCGGATTATCGCACATCCTCGGACTTAGTAGAGTGAGATGCAGAACTCCGCAAGGAGCATACGATCTCGAAAGATTTAAAATACAATTTTCTTTAGAAAATGTGATTTCTATTATAAATAAAACTTATATTTTAAATAAATATATATATATGTGTGGGTGTAATTAATTTCAAAATATCTATTTTTAATATTTATAATATTCCACACTTCCAAAATTCAAGAAAAACATTCCAATTACAAGAAAATACCATACAATTCCAATATTACAAATAAATACCATATATTATGAAATTATGATTTATTCACTAGAAATGTCACATTGATAAAAGAAACATCTATGAAAATTCTAAAGACAATAATAAAATACTTAAGGTGTATTTTGAAAATTATACAAAATTATTTTTACATAAAACCCTATCAAGTTATACTAAATTACAATAAAGACCCTAGTAAATATAGGTTTAAGTGGGACCAGTTTCTTAAGCCTCAGGGAGCTAGAGATATGGGTTCTTGCCTATTTAAGGTAGACAACTTAACAAACGGTGTTATCAACACGGTAATCGTCTTTGAAAAAGACACAAATCATGTCGTCTATGTGCAACGGTTACCGATAGCACCAAAACATAATTCAGAATTCAATTTCTTTTCAAATTGGCTGACTCAGACTGAGTCTCAATATAATCAATCTGACTTGAATATGATTCAAGTATCAAACTACAATACAACATGGATCTATGAATCCGTCTATTCAATCTAATCAATCTATATTGATTGAACTGAACCATGGATATATTCCATCTACATGTTCTTCCATTATATCCGTTCCATTACTGATATCATGGTTCCGGCAAGTCATCCATCTTTATACAATATACAATTCAATCAACACAAACAATACAATCAAGTCATCGCAGGGCTTTTAAGGGGTAAATTGGTACGGAAGGTGTTAGAAGTGACAAGAGATAACAACCATAAAGACACCTAACCTGAATTCAATTGCCGTTGTACCGTGGCTGAACGGTTCCATGTACTCCGTATACCACGGTCTCTGTTCTAGTGAGACTCCTCTCGTATACACTGGCCTCTTCTGTACCAAGCTATAAATAAAAATGTTAATACTAAATACAACATTATAATAATAAATACTCTATTCTGTCTATTCCATTCGTGTCTATTTACGGGACTTACCTAGCGATTTGTTCGCTGACAACATTCTCTTTCTTCTTTTTTTTGGAACGTCGTCAGGTGATTCGGACTCACTGGAGATCGAGCCCACCAGCGAGGATTTGGACCAGCTAGCTTTCGATCCGGAGCTCTAGTTACTTGTGTTGGGGTCTAAAATTGCACCCCAGTTGACCAAGTCAAAGTCAAGATCAACCCCAAGCCAGGTGGGCCCAAGACCAGATCAAGTGGGCCTATGCCCAGGTCGAGTCCGAACATGAAGCGGTCGGCCCTCCTCCATGCCAAAATAAAAAGTCATGTAATAAATAATTTTGATATAATTTTTTATGCATGAATGTAAGCAAAATGGGCATAAAACCAAATTTTTGTAAAGCCCATGGCATATGTGCAAAAAGAAATAGCATATGAGGCATGAGATGGGCAAAATGCCATTTTGTAAAGCCCAAGAGACTATATGTAAATGTGTAAGCCCATATAAGGCAACCTGATGATGAATAAAGGATACACTTTTCATTCTCTCAAAAACTAGGGTTTGTGCCTCCACTCTCTCTTTTTCAAGTTCTTCCTCTTCTTTTTTATTTTCCAATTAAATCAAGAGCTTGGCTCTTCTTTTTTTTAAACTAAATAAAGTTCTGCCATAAACCCACCTCCCAAGACTCTATCAAGAGAAGAAAAATGGTCTCTTTTTTTATCATCCAAGATCTAGATCTTAGAGTTTCAAGAGAACCCATTTTGGGTTTCTTCTCAAAAAAGAAAGGAGAAAATCTTTTGGAGTTTAACTCCACAAATAAAATTATTTTTGAGTTTAACTCCACTACAGAAATTCTTTTGAAGTTTAACTCCACAGTAAAAATCCTTTTTTTTGGGAGTTTAACTCCACAATAAATCTTTTTTTGGAGTTTAACTCCACAGTAAAAATCTTTTTTGGGGGGATTTTAACTCCACATTAAATCTTATTTAGGAGTTTAACAACATATAAAATTCTTTCGGAGTTCAACTCCACATTTAAAATTCTTTCGGAGTTCAACTCCATTTTAATTCTTTTGGAGTTTAACTCCACAATAAAAATCTTTTTTTGTAGTTGAACTCCATTTAAAAATCTTTTTGAAGTTTAACTCCACAAAAAAATTTCTTTGGGAGTTCAGCTCCATGTTAAAAAAAATATTTTTGAGCCCTTTTTGCCCCATCACATGCTAGCACGTGAGGGGGAGGGCTCCCAATTAATAGGGGCCCTTTTGGCCCCCCTCACATGCTAGGGGTCACATGCTAGCATGTGATGACCACCCTTCACATGCTAGCATGTGAGGGGTCACATGCTAAGCATGTGATGGCCCCCCTCACATGCTAGCATGGGAGGCTCCCATTAAATGGGAGCCCAGGCTTCCCCCTCTTCTTTCTTTCTTTCCTCATCTTTCTTTCTTCTTCGTTCTTCATTCTTTTCTTTATTTTAATCTTTTTTTATTTAAAAATAAATAAATAAAAATAAATTATAAATAATATTTCTAAAATTAAAAAAACAATAAATTAAAATAAAGAAAAGTTTTCTCTAAATATTTATTTACTTATTTATTTTTGTTTTTTTATATAGAAAATATATATATATATCTTTTTTTTAAACAAATGGAACAAAAAAAACACGCACACCAACGCATCGCATTGAGTTCGCATGTCCAGTTTGACCTGTCAATCGGAGGTTCCCTCGCTTCAAAGACGAGGGTAATTAACGGCAGCTTAGTCCGCGGCTGACGGAGATTCGGATCCCCACAATCAATAAACCTCAGCCTACCCTAGACAGGGGGAATCTGTAATGCGCCTGACAAGCGCGTGCGTATTCCCATCTCAATAGGGTGACGAAAAACACCTTACAGATTCTGGCACGCCCGGTGGGACATATCTCCCCCCATATTTCGGTTTAAACATTCTTGTGGACTCAATTAATATACATATCTATATTTATACTAAAATAATGCTCTTTCATGCAGGTCTTCAAGAAATCACTTTTCAACAATATCTCCAAGGACGATCTCAGCTCTCTGCACGGCTCCCATCTCCTACACGATGAAGATGGACGCCAGGACGGTCCTTCCGGCCAATCTTGGGCGACAGTGGGAGGAGTCGCCGCTACCATTTGGCTCTATTCTGTTTGTGCAAGCTAACGTCGTCCCTGCTCTTCAAGCCCCTGTGATGGATAAACCAGCCTCAATGGGGAAAAGGCCGAATGTCATGGTCACGAGGGCACCTCAGCCCAAGCGCAAGTCCGTTTCCGAACGACTCTCCATTGCTCCAGCTGGGGGCAAGGCCATCAACACCGACAACGTAATAAGGCATTTCGGGAAAGTTCCTGCGGTACCCTGACAACTGCTCAATCGGGTATCTTCTCTAAGCCCCCAGTCGGATGACCTCTAAGTCGTTAAATAGGAAACAGCTGACCACCATGTCGTTAAACTGGGAACAACTGACCACCATGTCATTAAACTGGGAATAATCGACCTCTAAGTCGTTAATCTAGGAATGTAAAAATGTGTAAATAAAACCAAAGAAATAATAATAATAAAAAGCCGAAATGATGGGGCAACTCGCAATAAAAATCAGCGAGTAAAAATAAAAATAAAACCGAAATGATGGGGCAACCGTGAATAAAAAGCCGAAATGATAGGGCAAGCATGACCTTCGCGATAAGAAAAGCTAAAATGATAGAGTAATCGCGGTAAAAAAACGGCGAATGATGAGTCGCTCCTGGTACCATATTCCAATGCAGCGATGCAGACGCCAACCAAATTCCAAACTCAAATCCCAAATGGCGAATGATGAGTCGCTACTGGTACCATATTCCAGTGCAGCGATGCAGACGCCAACCAAATTCCAAATCCCATACCCCAACGGCGAATGATGAGTCGCTCCTGGTACCATATTCCAGTGCAGCGATGCAGACACCAACAAAGTCCCGAAATGTTTCCGGCCCTACGGTCTGGATCATGCATCCTGCAAAACCATATACAATCCACGGGCATAAAATGATCCCAATCTCTCCCAAGTCCTACCGGCGAGACCACATTCAAAGTCCCACCGGCGGTGAAGATTCAAAAAAAAAATTATGTCCATAAGCAAAATGGGAACGGATGAAAACCCGAAAGGGCTCCGTGAGAAAAAACAGCAAGACTGCCGGCGAGTTTGTGAAAACCCGAAAGGTCACAAACTCCTAAAAAAGAGATGAAATGCATTCGCAAAGTCCTCTCGACTTTGTGAGGAGAAAATTCCCGCGTGATATCCTTACGACTCACAAAGGAGCAACATACTTAGGATTCCCCACGACTCCTAAGGAGAAAATACACCTACGGGATCCTTACAACCCGTAGGGAGAAAATTCTTTGTGAGACCCTTACGGCTCATAAAATTGAAAAGCCTTAGGTGATAGGGATCTAAACCTGTCTCCTAAGCCATCGCTTCCCAAGCCCTCCCTGGGCAAATGATGAGTTGCTCCTGGCATTATTCTAGTGCAGCAATGCAGATGCCGACCAAAACCAAAATCCCCAAATCCTCTCATGGCAAATGATGATTCGATTCTAGTACCATATTCCAGTATAGCGATGATGATTTCAACCCAAATCAAACCAACAACATCTGCGGCGGAATCATGCTCCGTCCCAGAATTTACCCCGTGTCGAAATCATGCTTCGTTTCGGGATATCTACCTTCCCTGCCGGAATTATGCTCCGTCTCGGAATCAAATTAACCAACCAGCTCTGCGTCGGAATCATGCTTCGTTTAAGAGTGTACCCCATGTCAAAATCATACTTCGCCTCGGAGTATCTGCCTTCCCTATCGGAATTATGCTTCGTCTCGGAATCAACCAACGACCTCCTCGTCGGAATTATGCTCCGCGTCGGAATCAAGTCAACCAGCAAGCTCTGCGTCGGAATCATGCTTCGTCTTAGAATATGCACCCCGTGTCGAAATCATGCTTCGCCTCGGTGTACCTGCCTTCCCTGTCGAAATTATGCTTCGTCTCGGAATCAAGTCAGCCAACAAGTTTTGCTCCGGAATCATGCTCCGTCTCAGAATGTACCTCGTGTCGAAATCATGCTTCACCTCGGAGTATTTTCCATCCTTGTCGGAATTATGCTTCGCCTGGGAATCAACCTCTACATCGAAATTATGTTTCGGTCAGAATGTCTGTCGCTCATCGGAATTATGCTTCGACCCCCTTGGAATCATGCTCCGCTCTTCCGAATGATGCTTCGATCCCTGGATACATGCTCTGCTCTTCGGAATGATGCTCCGGTCCCTGGAATCATGCTCCGCTCCTTGGAATGATGGTCCGATCCCTGGAATCATTCTCCGCCTCGAAGTCCAACTTCATGATCCATCAATTTCATACACCCCTGGAATGATGTTCTACCTCAAAGTCCAACTTCAAGATCCATCAATTTCATGCACACAACTCATATACGAGGTGTGCATTCATTGATGGGGGGCACTTTGTTGGGGTCGAAAATTGCACCCTGGTTGACCAAGTCAAAGTCAAGATCAACCCCAAGTCAGGTGGGCCCAAGCCCAGATCAAGTGGGCCCATGCCCAGGTCGAATCCGAACATGAAGCCTTCTCCATACCAAAATAAAAAGTCATGTAATAAATAATTTTGATGTAATTTTTTATGCATGAATGTAAGCGAAATGGGCATAAAGCCAAATTTTTGTAAAGCCCATGGCTTATGTGAAAAAAGAAAAAGCATATGAGGCATGGGATGGGAAAAATGCCATTTTCAAAGCCAAAGAGGCTATATGTAAATGTGTAAGCCTATATATGGCAACATCATGATGAATAAAGGATACACTTTTCATTCTCTCAAAAACTAGGGTTTGTGCCTCCACTCTCTCTTTTTCAAGTTCTTCCTCTTCCTTTTCATTTTCCAATTAAATCAAGAGCTTGACTCTTCTTTTTTTAAAAACTAAATAAAATTCTACCATAAACCCATCTCCCAAGACTCCATCAAGAGAAGAAAAAGGGTCTCTTTTTTTATCATCCAAGATCTAGATCTTGGAGTTTCAAGAGAACCCATTTTGGGTTTCTTCTCAAAAAAGAAAGGAGAAATTTTTTTGGAGTTTAACTTCACATTAAATTTATTTTGGAGTTTAACTCCACAGTAAAAATCTTTTTTTGGGGAGTTTAACTCCACATTAAATTTTTTTTGGAGTTTAACTCCACAGTAAAAATCTTTTTTGGGGGGAGTTTAACTCCACATTAAAACTTTTTTAGGAGTTTAACTCCATATAAAAATATTTCAGAGTTTAACTCCACATGTAAAATTCTTTCGGAGTTCAACTCTACAATAAAAATTCTTTCGGCATTCAACTCCATTAAATTCTTTTGGAGTTTAACTCCACAAACAAAAATTCTTTTGGAGTTTAACTCTACAATAAAAATATTTTTTGGATTTGAACTCCATTTAAAACTCTTCTTGGAGTTTAACTCCACATATAAATTTCTTTTAGAGTTCAGCTCCATGTTAAAATAAAAAATAAAAATAATAAAAAATAAATTTTGGAGCCCTTTTTGCCCCATCACATGCTAGCACGTGAGGGGGGGCTCCCATTTAATGGGAGCCTTTTTGGCCCCCCTCACATGCTAACATGTGAAGAGTCACATGCTAGCATGTGATGGCCCCCACCCTTCACATACTAGCATGTGAGGGGTCACATGCTAAGCATGTGATGGCCCCCCTCACATGGGATCACATGCTAAGCATGTGATGACCCCCTTCACATGCTATGCTAGCATGTGAGGGGTTACATGCTAAGCATATGATGGCCCCCCTCATATGCTATCATGTGACATGCTAGCATGTGAGGGGATGCTCCCATTAAATGGGAGCCCAGGCTCCCCCCTTTCCTTTCTTTCTCTTCTTTCTTTCTTCTGCGTTCTTCATTCTTTTCTTTATTTTAATCTTATTTTATTTAAAAATAAATAAATATTAAATAAATTATAAATAATATTTTTAAATTTAAAAAATAATAAATTAAAATAAAAAAGGTTTTCTCTAAATATTTATTTACTTATTTATTTTTGTATTTTTTATATAGAATATATATATATGTATGTATGTATATATATATATATATATATATATATATATATATATATATATATATATATATATATATGCATATGTATATATATATATGCATATGTATGTATATATATATATGTGTGTGTGTGTGTGTGTGTGTGTGTGTGTATCTTTTTTTTAACAAATGGAACAAAAAAACACACACACACTAACGCATCGCATTGAGTTCGCATGTTCAGTTTGACCAGTCAATCGGAGGTTCCCTCGCTTCAAAAGCGAGAGATAATTAACGACAGCTTAGTCCGCGGCTGCCGAAGATTCGGATCCCCACAATCAATAAACCCCAGCCTACCGTAAGCAGAGGGAATCTGTAATGCACCTGACAAGCGCGCGCGTATTCCCATCTCAATAGGGTGACGAAAAACACCCTACAACTTGTACATTTTATTTTAGTACTTTCAATTTCTGTTATGCCACTGTTTAGGAATTGCTTTTCATCCCTTGTATTTACTTTTCAAATGTATTGTAAAAAGAATATTAATAAATAAAATTGCTGTTCAATTATATCTATTTTCTTTGTCTCTTGTGCATTTTACTTATAATTCTTAGATACTCTTAGCTTGTTTACTTCAGAGTAAATACGTAGCGGTCTTGTCGCGTCCTCTGCCCATATACTGGGAAGCGGGGCATGAAAGGTTTTGTTGGCGGCCCATGCAGGTCAGAGCTGTATTGAACCCTACCATGCAGTTCAGCACTGTATGGACAACCTAAGCAATATAACACAAGAACCAGCAACTGAAAACATTCTTTACAATTCATACTTCTTGAATCTTATCATTTCATATGCTTTGAATCTATCCTAACCGAAATTTTCTTTCAAGGTTATGGATTCCCCAAACAACACCAGCACGAATGTCAACAACACTCTCCCACCACTACCACTCACACCTGCCGTCGCTGCTCCGATCAACGAGCAGACGGTTCTGCTTAAGGCAATCCGCAGCCTCCTGGAAGGACAGCAGCAGTAGACTGCTATTCTCTTGAACCGTCCAGAAACGGAAGCACCCAGAGTGAAGCAATTCCGGGCACAACACCCCAAGAACTTTTCGGGAAAAGATAGTCCTCTGGAAGCGGAGGAATGGGCTCAAAGCATTGAAGATGATCCGGCAGTGGCACAAGTGCCAGAGATAGGTTGGGTCCGAGTTGCGAAGCTGCAGCTCACTGACAATGCACGGGTTTGGTGGAAGGCGGAAGAAAGCCGTCTTTACCAACCTATCGAATGGAAGACTTTCCATGATATGTTTGATTCAAAGTACTTCCCTGAGACTGTCCGCTTTGATATGGAACAACAGTTCTTCCATCTGCAACAAGGTTCAATGTGGACCAAATCTGTAGATGAGTATGATACTGAGTTTACCATGCTTAGTAGGTTTGCGGCCCATCTCATACCGACTGTTGAAATCAGAGCTCGGAGATTTCAGAAAGGGCTGGACCCGGAAATCCAAGCTGCATTAGCTACAGGGGATTTCCCAACCTATGATTTGGCTTTGAAGGCTGCCCGACGATATGGGGAAGTGGTAAAGAGGAAGGGCAGATCTCAATCTGCCGGAGTGAAGCGTCTAACCACTCAGATGGCAGGAGGAGCCTCTTCAAGACCAACTGTTGAACCCAGGAGATCGGAAGAAATCAATAACCAGCCGAGTCCAGATTTTTGCGTCTATTGCAAGAGGAATAGACATTTGGTGAAGGACTGTAGGCGCGCAAAAGGCCTATGCTTAGTTTGTGGCGCATCCAATCACGGAATTGGAAACTGTCCTTATAGACACAACCCACATCACATACCCACCAACTACCCACAGCGGCCAGCTATCCAGGCTCCTGCACCTCGTCTTGCACTCCCGGCTCTACCACTTGCAGAGCCTACTCACCAATTCCATCAGGCACTGAGGAACATGCCTCGAGGGCAGAGAAACATGCCCTAAGGACAGAGGAATGTGCCCCTAGTGAGAAGGAATGTACCATGGCGTCAGGCTTTCCTTCTAGCGGCCGAAGAAGCAGAGGCCGTAGACCAAGGTAACCCTGGTAATTTTCTCAACTCTTTTCAAACCTTTCGCATTCTTTCATTCCTTCACACATTTTTCATACACTACTAATAGTTATACCACCAAACTTTCCTTGAATCCGTTACACTTTCCTTTTACAAATTTCGAGGACGAAATTTTTATAAGGAGGGTAGAATGTAACAACCCTAAATTTTCTGTACAATATTTTTTTCAAAAATACAGAATGAGTTATTAGAATCAGGGGACTTATAAGTACAGTTTTCAACCTACGACACACAGGGAATGAGTTATTAGAATCAGGGGACTTATACAGAGTATTGTATGTTGTCCAGTATCTGTTAGGACAGAGGGGTTGGTACTCGTACTATATTCTGTTTACTTGTGACTTCTCTAGTTCTTAGACATGTGTTTCATAGAAATACAAGATCCAATTTTTAAGAAGTTATAGGTATATGAATAAAGTAGAGAACCAGGTATTGCAAGTATAAGGATTCTTCAAGGTGATCGAAGATGTAGATACTTGTATATGGTATTCAGTTGATAGTAATGATTATGAGAAACTTGTTTCTCTTTCAGGTTACTCATATCTGGATGCATTCCTAAGTTGAGTAACGCTGATTGGCCTCCTTCCATTTAGTTGACATGCACTGGAGACTGCTGCATGATTTGAATCTGGTTCCAATTAAATCAGTGCCTCTGTTTCTATATTGTATATAGAATGGATCATATCTTAACGATGTTAAGGTATATGGAGTTGTCCGGCTTATGCTTAAAACCAGACTCTGGATAACTCAAGGCACGTTTCTGTAATGGTTGTTTGTGGGTTGACCTGAGCTATGACGAGGGTTGACTTTCTACCATCTGGAAGATCAATAGTGATATTGTTCTTGACTCGCCACAGTTTTGATAAAAATGGATTTTTTTCAAAAAACAGTAGTGGGAGTATGGTAGAACTGGAAGTGATTCCAGAACTACAAACGATTACTGGAAATTTGATCAGAACCTAAAGATTCAATCTGGATTGTCATTCCATTAGCCACTCCGCAGATGTGGTGGGTAACCTCAGGCACCCGGGAAGTACTCCTGTAGCCTCAAAGACGGTGACAAGGAGGTTCTTATTTACCCAGACTTGCCATTGTTGTTGTTCCAGACTGTGAGACCCGGCAGGAGGATGAGTATAGTGTCATTCTAAACTAGTTTTAGAAGTGTACGTGTATATGACTCTGCCAGAGGGTTGTTGTAGTCAGTGGGAGCAGCGGAAGCATAGTGGACAAGTAGCTTATGTCTATTTATGGACTAAAGCAGATATAGCGGAAATAGATCATTTATTTTTATTGTGACAGTCATGGACTTTGACTTCATCAGAATAGGAGATGGATCTGTTAAGAAGATAGTAGTGTGTGATGTCCTGGTATTTGGATGACATACACAGAGTAGGAAGTGAAATTCCTATACTACGATCGGTTATACTTTGGTTGTCACACAGTGGTTTCTCCACATAGGATATAGATATAATATCAGACATTCTGGTTATTAGATCTATGGCTTTAGATCTAGATTTGGGTAGTTTCCAAATATGGGTACTTAGACAGCATTCTACAGGTATTTTAGAATGGACGGCTCCTGGCACGGTAGTATACCTGCAGGTGATGGAGTCACCCTCTCTAAAGGTGTCTTACAGACTAAAGGGGAGAGGGATGTGCATGATTGACATATCACTTGCTTAGGCAATTGATTCAATCAAGAGATGTCAAGTACCACACCAGGTGTTGTTTTTGCACAAGCTGCAATAAGTTGATATTAATCCAATCCTGGAGAAACATTCGGAAGCAGTTTTAGAACATAAGTGGATGTTCTAGGGATATGATAACGACAGCCTCCTTCGGGAGACGGTTATCATTCCAGGCTTCCAAGGTGACCTGAATGACAGAGTGACTGTCAGAGTTATAGTTTTCCCTCTGACGAGGGGTAGTATTTTGGACAGGAGGTCCAAGCGGATACTGAGGGAGGCATGACGCAGGATACTGATTAGATTCAGTTGACGATACAGTCTAAGAAGTTTGGATTTGGAGTTCATTTATGAACTAGGTCCCATCAGATATCCAGACATATTCTAAGACAGGTATTGCTCATTTCAGGAGATGGCTTTCTCCGCGGACTTGAAAAAAGAGAGACATAGAAAGAAACATCAGGGCGGATCCACTCACTGAGGCTATTCCTCGAACCCAATAGTTTCACAAACGGGCTTTGTGAGACTGATCAGTAGAGGAGTTGGGTGTTCGGTATCATACGGGCTGTGAGTATGCGACATCGCAATAATTAGCCTTGAGTGCAAGTAGGAGATTGTTGGATATAGTGCCCTCAAAGTCAATTATTGGATCGCAGGCACGTGATTGCAATGATTGAGGGAGGACCTATGCCGGAAGGACAGTCTTACTCAAGATGATAGTATGCTATCTGGTTTATCTTTATCATCGTGTACATGCTTTAGGTGACATTACATGTCACTATTGCACATTGATAGAGCCCTTAGGATTCTTGCTTGACTATCAGCAGTATGATGGCGATCATATACGTGAGAGTTGGGTAGTCTATAAGCACATCCTTAAAGTGGTCCCTAGTCGTGGGAGTTTCGAGACTGGGCATCGACACTCCATTGGTAGACTAGTGTATACAGTCGAGACCCCGATGAGGGGCGGTGGTCGATCTCACAAGCCATTGGTGTCAGTTGGTTCACCTAAGACATATACATGTGCTCATTGGGTTATGAGTACACCGGACAGGACTTGCCGGGAACATGCTAGTTGGTATTACACCTGACGTCATATAGCAGTTCCCTGGTGACATGTGTACAGGTTAGTTCATCGACCTGAGATCGTCATTTGTCTCGTGTGAGTTCCCACTGTGCTTTGATTACTACCCTACTACGGCTCAAAGGAGTCATGCAAACAGGTTTTAGTTGGGTACAGTCCCGAGCCACATGGAGGCAGTGAGCGGATCAGCAGGGGTTTCGTCTCTCCCGGTATTGGGGGTGAGATCGTGCTGTGTCTATGAGAGCCATTACATGAAGTCCTTGGCTAAGGCAGGAGATTTACTGGTAGGTATTCCAGTCGTATCTCAAGGTGTTCTGGGCTACACTCCGACACGACTTGTACCGCTTTTGGGGGTCTGACTTTTACCAACCCCCTAGGCCCGACATGCGATACTTATAGACGAACGGACCGGACTGTACGGATATTGTCACTGACAGGCTCAGTAGGGTTCCACGATGAGTTCGCTCATCGGCCTCCCTTTTGGTCAACACCTGGTAGCCCGTTACGTACAGCTTGTACCACTGACGTGCTAGTGGTTAAATCCACAGCCAGTGTATTGACGAGTCTTTAGAGTCCCCCACAGACAGTTTCTCAAGTTTCGGGCGAAACGTTGTAGAGGCTGTATGGTATTATGGCAGGGTTCGATCATATACGTGCAGTAGTGCACGGATCATGATCGGACAGATCATACTAGTGGGCTTTGGTTTAAGCAGGATCCTAGTATTAGATTTGTTGGATTACTTTAGTCTCATTGTATTCACATTCAGTCGGAATGCGGATGCATGTATGTATATACAGGTGATGGGTACTCTTGTGATCCGTCATGAGTTTACTTTAGTAGATGCCATTCTCTTTTTATTGTTGCAAACATTTGGATTAATGTTTGCAAATGGAAATTGTGAGCTCAAAGTAATGATGGAGTGCATTAAATGTGGCTTGTGCAAGTGTAGTGACTCATGGTATTATTCTTTGTGCATGACATCATTTCATGGTTGATTATTGTGTGAGATTGTGATGGGAGGAGAGAGAGGGAAGCCATACAATATTTGGGGTGAGCTCTTGGATTATATTCTAGCACTCACAACATTATCTCACACAATAACAAAAGCTCTTCTTCTCTTTTCTTCTCTTGAGCTCACAAGTTCCTTATCCATGGCTGCTTCTTCTACCTCCACTCTACCCATCTCATGTGTTGAGAATCCTAGAGTGTCAAGAGACAAAATTATCACACACATTCTCTACTTCACCTTGGACATGTTGGTTAGCAAACTTCATGTCCGAGTTGCTTCGGTTCGAAGCGGGAGCCCGTAAAAAGACTTCTCGACGTGGTGCCCTTTCCGACGAAGAGATTGGAGATTGAGCGAGATCGGAGATGCCGCATAGAGCTAAAGATGGTGGCTAAAGACCGAAGGACACGGATCGATCGGTATAGCTTTTCTAACCCTCTTTAGATTGCTAGTTTAATGTTAATGGTTCGATCTGGGTAAAAGTCTGCGTTAGCGCCAGTTTCAAGTTTATGAAAAAGTTTTGTTTCCGCATTTTGGTCTCGGATCGACTGCCAGGGCGCTACCGTAGACTTACATAAAGTTGCTTTCAAGGCTCCATTCCCGGAACTGACATTCCAGCTTGAAATGAGTGGCTTCACAAGAATCGCGTGCGTTCTCACGAATCGTTGTGACCTGAAGCAATATGAAGCTCCAGTGTCGAAAGTGTGAGTGCGGGAAAGGGTGGCTACTAGTATAGTACCTAAGTTGTGTGAGATTGTGTTTAGATATAGGAAAAGTATAGTGATAGATAAAGATTGAAAGGTTGAAAGGATAGGGGAATTGCTAGTGATGACTTGTCTTGTGGCTTCGGCCTCCTCGACCGTCATTATAAAAGCCTGCCGTCTCGGTATATTCCTCCTTGCTGGAGGTACATTACTCTATCCTTGGGGAATGTTTCTCTGTGCCTGTGGAATTGACGATGAGGTTGTGCAAGAGGTCCACTTGGAGCTAGTGCAGGAAGAGCTAGGCGAGGTGCAGGAGCCTAAATGGCTGGCCTCTGCGAGGCTGTGATTGCGGGTCTGGGTGCTGGTGCTGTGTTAATATGATATGGGTATACTCCTATAGCGTGAGTAGATGCGCCACAAATTAAACACAAGCTATTTGCACGCCTGCAGTCTTTCGCCAAGTGTCTAGTTATCTTGCAGTAGAAACAGAAATTTAGACTGGACCGGTTAAATAATCCTCCTGGCCTATTGGGAGTCGGTCTAGAAGAGGCTCCTTCTGTCATCTGTGTAGAGGGCATTTGATTTCGACTGTTTGGGGCTTACCCTTCTTCTTGACCACAGCTTCGTAACGACGTGCTTCCTTCAGGGTGAGTTCATGAGTTGGGTAGTCATTTGTGGCTAATGCCGCATGAATCTCCGGGTCTAAGCCCTATTGGAATCATCTAGCCCGAATCTCATCGATCGGGATCAAGTGTACCGCGAACCTGATAAGATGATGTCAGGATAGTGATGTGTTTTACGGAACAGAATTTGATATGAATTCTTTACCTGGTAAGCATGATGAATTCGGCATCATATTCATCCACTAATTTTACCCATATAGAGCCTTGTTGTAGGTGGATAAACTGTTGTTCTATCTCAAAACGGGCAGTCTCGGGGAAGAACTTCGCATCGAATAGATCGCGGAACGTCTTCCACTCCATGGGTTGTGTGAGATGGCTTTCCTTGGCTTTCCATCAAACTCTTGCATTGTCGGTGAGCTGGAGCTTGGTCACACGAACCCAAACTATGTCTTGTCCCTGTGCTGCGGCAAGGTCATCTCTATACTCTGGGCCCATTCTTCAGCCTCAAGAGGACTTTCTTTCCCTGAAAAATTCCTGGGATGCAACACACGGAATTGTTTTACTCCAGATACTTCGGCTTCTGGGCGGTTAATGAGACTAGCAGTCTGCTGCTGTTGGCCCTCCAGAAGACTTTTGATGGTTTCTAGAAGCACCTTCTGTTCGTTGATTGGAGCAACAACGGTAGGGGAGGTGGTGGTGTGTTGCTATTGACGTTGGTACTGGTATTGTTAAGAGAATCCATCACCTTGATAGAAAATGAAAGGTTAGGCTAGATTTAAGAAATTTGAAATGCAAGGAATGTATAGTTACTGATTCTTATAATTCTTGTGATATATTGCATAAGACTTAATGCAGAACCGACCTGCATGGGTCGCCAACAAAACATGTCACGCTCCGCTTCCCAAAAGACGGAAACGGTGACGTGGCAAGCCTGCAACGTATTCATTATGAAATAAATACGTTTAGCATAATTAAGCAAAATAACCATGAACAAGAATGACAAGAGTAATGAAATGAAACAACTTTATTTACATTCAACTTTACATACAACTGTCTGAAAATAAAAGATACAATAAACAAAACAATACCTAAACAATGGAATACAGAAAGTAAGTGCAGGAAGAACTAGTAGTCAGGCTGAGCTGCAAACTGGTCAAGTCTTCCTGGCTCGGCTCTCTCTCCTCAGAGTTAGGTCCTTCTGACGAACATTCGAAGGAAAGAAAAACAGAGAGGAATGTCATCAGCGAACCAGCGCTCGGTAAGTCCCAAAAGAAACAAGATGGAATAGTATATCATGTGAATAGGAACTAAAAGAACAAAGGACAGATAAAATTGCATATGATCATCTACAGATATATGATAGTTATTCTAACATGATTATTTGTAGTTTGATAAAAAAGGTATTCATGTATACAAGAGGAGTCCGTCTTATCCCGTGGACTTTGGTAACATATAGTACAAGGCCCCGTCATAACCCACGGGACAACGACACGTGAATTCATGTAGGTGTCTTTTAAAGTGACCTCTCGTGCTATGATATACGTTCTATACCAATCTACCCCTTTTATCTCCACGTATTGTATTGTATAGATTAAGATTACAGGTCTTGGCTGAATCCATAGATATAAAATGTTCAGGTACATGTTCAGGATGTAAGCATGTGTTCAAATATTCATGTCAAGTTATAACCATGGTTCGGTCAAGTCGAGTCAAGTATGAAAGTTTGAGTTTAATATTTGAATTAGAGTATTTAAGTTCATGACCAAGTATACATGTTTGTGTTTGATTTTGGATTCTGGGTCGAATGTGGATTTCTGTTGGAGTCAAAAACTTGTGAATGGATTTAACGTTGGCAACCGCTGCATATGGACGGCAGGACTTGTGTCTTTTTCCAAGACAATTGCCACTGATAACTCTGTTAAATTGTATAATCTGAATAGGCAAGCACTCACTTTCTTCGGCTCCCAGGGGCTCAAGAGAGATGATACCTCTTAAGCCTATGTTAATTCTATAGTTCTTAATGTATTGTTTGCATATCTTGTTGGGTTACGCCAGCCCCCCGGCCATCATTCCGTAGCCAAATGCGGAACAAAAACTTTTAGAAACCGGCGCTAACGGAACCCTAATCTATGGAGCGTACCATTAACCCTACACTAGCTATATGTAAAGGAGTTTAAAGAGGTTATACCGAATGATCCGTGTCCTTCGGTCTTCAACCTCTGTACCAAGCTCCTCGCGGTTTCCTCGATCATGTTTGATCTCCGGTCTCCCCTCATCGAAGACGATCCACATCGAGGGTTAGTAATACGTGCTCCGACCTCAAACCGAAGCAACTGGGGTATCTAGTTTGCTAAACTAGATAGCCAAGATGAAATAGAGAGAGTTTGTGATTATTTTGTCTCAATACACCCTAGGTTTCTCAACACATGAGACATGTAGGGTGGAGGTTGAAGAAGATTCCATGAGAGAAGAAATGTGAAGGAAAGCTTTGGCAAGTGAAGAAAAATAGTTGCTACTTTTTAGTGAATGTTGTGAGAGTTATTTTGTTGTGAGCAACTAAAGAAAAACCATACCAAGAAAAGATCTTCCTCACACTCAAAATATCTCACAACCCTCACTACAAATATCTTAGCCAAAACAAAAACCTATGCATGTCACCATGAATCACCAAGTACACATGCATGAGTTAATGCAAACCATGACTCACACTTTCCCAAACCATAAACATTTAAACTAAATGTTTAATAAAGAAAAAGAAAAGACATCTTCTAAAGTACACTTGTAACGAATTACAAGAATACCCATCATCCGTATATACATACCCGCATCCGCATTCTAAAAGAATATGAATACAGTGAGACGAAAATAATCCAACAATATAATACTAGGATCCGGCTTAAACCAAAGCCCACTAGTATTATCCGTCCGAACATCATCCGTGCACAAGTACACATATGTAATCGAACCCTTCCATAAAATCATACGGCCTCTACAACGTGTCGCCCGAAGTAGGGAAACCCTCTGTGTGGGACTCTAAAGACTCGTCAATACGCTGGCAGTGGGTTTAACCACAAACACGTCAGTGGCACTAGCTGTACGTAACGGCTACCTAGATATTGAGCAAAAGGGAGGTTGATGAGCAAACTCATCCTGAAACCCTACTGAGCCTGACAGTGACAATATCCGTACAGTCCGGTCCGTTCGTCTATGATTATCGCATATCGAGTTTAGGGGGTGGATAAAATCAGACCCATAATAACTTGACATTCAGTGTCGGTATGAAACCTATCACCACCTGAGAAACTACCGATCCTAGATCAGTAATTCTCGACTACCTTGGCAAAGGATTTCAGGTGATGGCCACCCATGCACACCGCGACATCAACCCTCAATACCGGGAGAGATGAATCCCCTGACGATCCGCTCACTGCCTCCATGTGGCTCGGGACTGTACCCAATTAAAACCTGTTTGCACGACTCCTTTGAGCCGTGGTAGGGTGGTAATCATAGAACGGTGGGAACTCACACGAGACAAATGACGATCTCAGGTCGATAGACTAACCTGTACACATGTCACCAGGGAACTGCTATTTGACAATAGGTATAATACCAACTAGCATGTTCCCGGCGAGTTCGTCCAGTGTACTCATAACCTAATGAGCACCTGTATACATCTTAGGTGAACCAACTAACACCAATGGCTTGTGAGACCGGCCACCGCCCGTCGTCGGGGCCTCGATCCATATACACTAGTTTACTCTTGGAGTATCGATGCCCAATCTCGAAACACCCACGACTAGGGACATTTTAAGGATGTGCTTATAGACCACCCAACTCTCATGTATATGATCGCCATCATACCGCTGGTAGTCAAGCATGAATCCTATGGGATCTATCAACATATAATAGTGATCTTAAATGTCACCTGAAGCATGTACACGATGATAAAGACAAACCAGATAGCATACTATCATCTCGAGTAAGACTGTTCTACCGGTATAGGTCCTCCCTCAATCATTGCAATCACGTGCCTGCGATCCAATAATTGACTTGAGAGCACTATAGCCAACAATCACCTACTTGCACTTAAGGCTAATTATTGCGGTGTCTCATACTCACTGCCCGTGTGATACCGAACACCGAACCTCACTACTAATTAGTTTCACAAAGCTCGTTTGTAGAACTATTGTGTTCGAGAAATAGCCTTAGTGAGTGGATCCGCTCTAATGTTTTTTCCATGACTCTCTTTATCTCAAGTTCGCGGAGAAAACCATCTTCCGAAATGAGCAATACCTGTCTTAGAATAAGTCTGGATATCTGATGGGACCCAGTTCACAAATGAACTCCAAATCCAGCCAACTTCTTAGACTGTATCGTCCACAGAATTTAATCAGTATCATGCGCCATGCCTCCCTCAGTATCCTCTTGGACCACATGTCCAAACAACTGCCCCTCGTTAAGAGGAAAAACTATAACTCTGACAATCACTGTGTCATCCAGGTTACCTTGGAAGCCTGGAATAATAACCGTCTCCCAAAGGAGGCTGTCGTTACCAAATCCCTAGAACATCCACTTATGTTCATAAACTGCTTCCGAACGTTTCTCCAGGATTGGATTAATATATAAACTTATTGCAGCTACTACAAAAACAACATCTGGTGTAGTACTTGACATCTCATGATTGACTCAATTGCCTAAGTAAGTGATATGCCAATCATGCACATTCCTCTCCACTTTAGTCTGTAAGACACCTTTAGAGAGGGTGACTCCATCACCTACAGGTACACCACCATGCCAGGATTCGTCCATTCTAAAACACTTTTAGAATAGTGTCAAAGTACCCAGATTGGGAAACTACCCAAATCTAGATCTAAAACCATAGATCTAGTAGCCAGAATGCCTGATATAATATCATTATCCTATGTTGAGAAACCACTGTGTGACAACCACAGTATAACCGATCGTAGTATAGGAATTTCACTTCCTACAAAGTGCATATCATCCAAATACCAGGACATCACACCCTAATACCTTCTTAACAGATCCATCTCCTATTCTGATGAAGTAAAAGCCTATGACCGTCACATCAAAAATAGATGATCAATCTTTGCTATCCTTGCTTTAGTCTATAAATAGATACAAGCTACTTGTCCACAAAGCTTCCGCTGCTCCCACTGACTATAATAACCCTCTGGCAGAGTCATATACACATGAACTTCTAAAGCTAGTTTAGAACGATGATATACTCATCCTCTTGTCGGGACTCATAGTCAAGAACGATATAGCAAGTCTGGGTAAACAAGAACATCCCTGTCACCGTCTTTGAGGATACCAAAATACCTATCGGGTGTCTGAGGTTACCCACCATATCTGCGGAGTGGATAATGGAATGTCAAACCGGATTGAATTTTTAGGTTCTATTAAATTTTCAGTAATTATTTGTGGTTCTGGAATCACTTCCAGTTCTACCATACTCCCACTACTATTTTCTAAAAAAGTCCATTTTACTAAAACTGTGGCGAGTCAAGAACAATATCACTATTGATCTTCCAGATGGTAGAAAGTTAACCCTCATCATACCCTGGGATAACCCACAAACTGCCATTACAGAAACGTGTCTTGAGTTATCCACAGTCCGGTTTTAAGCATAAGCCGGACAACTCCATATACCTTAACATCGTTAAGATATGAACCATTCTATATACAATATAGAAACAAAGGCACTAATTTAATTGGAACCAGATTCAAATCATGCAGCTGTCTCCAGCGGATGTCAACTAAATGGAAGGAGGCCGATCAGCATTACTCAACTAGGAGTGAATCCAAATATGAGTAACCTGAAAGAAGCAAGTTCTCAAAATCATTACCATCAACTGAATACCAAGCACAAGTATCTACATCTTCGATCACCTTGAAGAATCCTGATACTTGCAACACATGGTTCTCTACTTTATTCTTATACCTTCAACTTCTCAAAACTTGAACCTTGTATTCCTACGAAATATTTGTCTAAAACTGGAGAAGTCACAAGTAAACAGAATATAGTACGAGTACCATTCTCTTTGTCCTAATGGACACTGGACAATATACAATACTTTGTATAAGTCTCCTGAGTTGAATAACTCAAACCCTGTGCATCGTAGGTTGAAAACTATAATATGGTTAAGAAGAATTACATCGTTGTTTAATGCTCCTTACCCAATCATCAATTGATTTAGGTAAATGTCATGGAAATAATTTCAAAAGGTTATATCTCACTTTATAAAATAAACATACAGATATATCAGTTTGAAATTGGTGCATAACAACGGATATTCAAAACCATATATTTTCCATCAGGCAAAACCCCTGGTGATTTTTTCAAATATCACAAATTAAAACAAATTCTGATATAATGAGGATATAATCATCTAATTTCCAATAACTTACTCCCACTCATCATCTGTAAAACCATACAGATGTGAGAATCAAACCTGATAAATACATATCCTGGAGTAAGGATCTAATTGGGAAATCAGTTTTCAATTAACACCGCACAGTGAAACTGAAACGTGAAAAGTTTCGAAGGGGTAGCCGGGTATTCCTAATAATGCCTCTTCCATTAACCAGATTCATGGCTGTAACCGTATATTTCCTTTCCATCTCTCCAAATCCCTTTATTTGTCTTTACTCATTACCTTCTGTACACCACTCTTAGGCTAAATGGTTTTCTTCCTTCCCTACCGTTCGGCATCAGCATATGGTTTGGAAGAAGACTATCCAATAAGCGTAATAGGTGTACTCTCCTAATCCAAAGAGCCCTCGCAACCTGAGAGAAAGTAAAGATAAAAGAAAAGTGAATAATTTTTATTATATTTCTCCTAAATCAGAATCCATTCTCGAACTGGAACGAGTTTCTTCGAGTTCGTATATAAATTTACGATGGATTATCCAATAAATGTGGATCTTCGTAGTGATACGGGGTGTTCTGGAGAAATTCAAAGGTGAAATAGGAGTGGCGATGATATACGCGGTTTGGTCATGAATGATAGCAGTCGCAATTTATTTTGCCCTCTTTCTAATCCCTTTATTTGTCTTTACATATTAGCTTCTGTACACCACACTTAGGCTAATTGGTTTTCTTCCTTCCCTACCTTTCGGCACCTGCCTTTGGTTTGGAAGAAGACTATCCAATAAGCACAATAGGTATACCCTGTAAGTTCACGGTAGCATCCCGACCGTCTAACAGACGCCAAATGCGGAACAAAAACTTTTACAACTGGCGCTATCGCGTACTTTAACCCGGATATGCCATTAAAGCTAAACTAACAAACTACAAAGTGGGTAGAAATGTTATACCGAACGATCCGAGTCCTTCGGTCTTCAACCATCATCCCACGCTTTGTTGCGGCTGCTCCGATCTCTGAATCTCCAGTCTTCTCGTCCAGGTGGTACCACGTCGACGGATCTTTAAACGGGCTCCAGCCTCTGAACCGAGGCAAGTCGATCATCAAGTTTGCTAAAAGAGATGACCAAGATGATGTAGAGAATGAGTAGAACACATTGTCTCATTTCGTCCAAAGCCATGGACGAACGGTTAATGAAGTTGCCTTTTGGATCGGGTAAATGAGAAAATGAGTATACAAATTATCATGAACCTCAACTATATCCTTTTTTCCAACAACCATCATTTCTATCAAGAGGGGCCGACCAACATATAGCAAGAGGGAGGTGAGGGTAGGAGCAAAGTGGTGACAATAAAATATGATACTTATCATAACTCACTTAATGAAAAGAATGAGTCACAAATAACAATAAATGCAAACCAATGAACATTAACCTAGTCACCATTTCAATTAATGCTAACAATTAATCATCAAGCCTTGTCACAAAAACTAGAACCTTCTAGAACCACGACTCACCCTCATCAAGAAAAGATAAATCCGTCTTTAACCGAATGTTAAAGACGGGTGATAGAAAACTGGAAACTGGCAACTTCCAAAAAGCGATCCTGAAACGAATTTCAGGATAACCCCGTAACCCGCATTTGTATTACGACCGAATACAAATGCAACTGAGATAAAGATATTATATCTACACAGTATAATACTCGGATCCGGCTTAAACCAAAGCCCACCAGTATTATCTGCCCGAAATATGACACGTGCGAAAACGCACGTGCATTTTCCGAACCCTGCCATAAAACCATACGGCCTCTACAACGTTTCGCCCGAACTTGGGAAACTGTCTGTGGGGGACTCTAATGACTCATCAACACACTGGCACTGGGTATAACCACTAGCACGTCAGAGGTACTAGCTGTACGTAACGGTTGCCTATGTATTGATTGCAAGGGAAGCTGATGAGCGAACTCATCCATAAACCCTACAGAGCCTAACAGTGACAATATACATACAGTCCGGTCCATTCGTCAAAAGAGTATCGCATATCGAGTCTAGGGGGGTGGATAAAGTCAGACCCCTAATAACGCGATAATTCGTGTTGGTATGAAGCCCATCACCACCTACTGATCCAAATCAGTAATTCTCCACTACCTCGGCCGAGGATTTCTAGTGATGGCCACCCATGCACTGCGCGACATCAACCCCGAATACCGGGAGAGACGAATCCCCGACGATCCGCTCACTGCCTCCATGTGGCTCGGGACTGTACCCAAAAAATACCTGTTTGCACGTTTTCCTTTGAGCGTGGTAGGGTAGAAATCAAAGCACAGTGGGAACTCACATGGGACAAATGACGATCTCAGGTCGACAAACTAACCTGTACACATGTCACCAGGGAACTGCTATCTAACGATATGTATAATACCAATTAGCATATTCCCGCCGAGTCCTGTCCGGTGTACTCATAACCCTATGAGCACCTGTATAAATCTTAGGTGAACCAACTGACATCAATGGCTTATGAGACCGGCCACTGCCCCTCGTCGGGGTCTCGACTGTATACACTAGTCTACTCTGGAGTATCGATGCCCTGTCTCGAAACTCCCACGACTAGGGACACTTTAAGGATGTGCTTGCAAACCCCAGCTCCCACGTATACGATCGCCATCATACTGCTGGTAGTCAAGCAAGAATCCTATGGGCTCTATCATCATGCAATAGTGAACTAAAGTATGTAAACGATGATAAAGACAAACCAGATAGCATACTATCATCTCGAGCAAGACTGTCATATCAGTATAGGTCCTCCATCAATCATTGCAATCACGTACCTGCGATCCAATAATTGACTTTGAGGGCACTATATCCAACAATCTCCCACTTGCACTTAAGGCTAATTATTGCGATCTCGCATACTCACAGCCCGTGTGATACCGAACATCCAACTCCTCTACTAATCAGTTTCACAAAGCTAGTTTGTAAAATTCTTGTGTTCGAGAAATAACCTCAGTGAGGATCCGCCCTGATGTTTCTTTCTATGTCTATCTTAATCTCAAGTTCGCGGAGAAAACCATCTCCCGAATCGAGTAATACCTGTCTTAGAATATGTCTGAATATCTGATGGGACCTAGTTCATAAATGAACTCCAAATCCAAACTTCTTAGACTTTATTGATAACTGAACCTAATCAGTATCCGGCACCATGCCTCCCACAGTATCCTCTTGGACCACCTGTCCATAATACTGTCCCTCGTCAGAGGGAAAACTATAATTCTGACAATCATTCTGTCATCCATGTCACCTTTGAAGCCTGGAATGATAACCGTCTTCCGAAGGAGGCTGCCGTCATCAAATCCATAGAACATGCACTTATGTTCTAATACTGCTTCGTTATGTTTCTTCAGGATTGGATTAATATAAACTTATCGCATCGAGTGCAAAAACAACATCTGGTGTAGTACTTGACATCTCATGATTGACTCAATTGCCTAAGCAAGTGATCTGCCAATCATGCACATCTCTCTCTCCTTTAGTCTGTAAGACACCTTTAGAGAGGGTGACTCCATCACCTGCAGGTACACCACCTTGCCAGGAGTCATCTATTCTAAAATACCGTTAGAATACCGTCAAAGTACACATATTGGGAAACTACCCAAATCTAGATCTAAAACCATAGATGTAGTAACCAGAATGTCTGATATTATATCCAAATCCTGTGTGAAGAAACAACTGTGTGACGACCACAATATATAACCGATCGTAGTATAGGAATTTTACTTCCTACTCTGTGTATGTCATCCAAATACCAGGACATCACACTCTACTACCTTCTTAACAGATCCATCCCCTATTCTGATGAAGCCAAAGCCATGACTGTCATATCAAAAATAGATGATCTAATCTCCGCTATATTTGCTCAAGCCTATAAATAGACATAAGCTACTTGCCCACTATGTTTCCGCTGCTCCCACTGACTACGACAACCCTCTGGCAGAATAATATATACGTGTACATCTAAAACTAGTTTAGAACGACGCTGTACTTATCCTCCTGCCGGGTCTCATAGTCTGGAACAACAGTAGTGTCAAGTCTGGGTAAACAAGAACCTCCCTGTCACCGTCCTTGAGGGTACCGGAGTACCTCTCGGGTGTCTGAGGTTACCCACCATATCTGCGGAGTGGCTATTGGAATGTCAAAACCAGATTGAATATTTAGGTTCTATTAAATTATCCATAATCGTTTGCGGTTCTGGAATCACTTCCAGTTCTACCATACTCCCACTAGTGTTTTCTGAAAAAAATCCATTTTACTAAATCTGTGGCGAGTCAAGAACAATATCACTATTGATCTTCCAGATGGTAGAAATGTCAACCCTTGTCAAAGCCAGAGTCAACCCACAAACTGCCATTACAGAAATGTGCCTAGAATTATCCAGTGTCTGGTTTTAAGCATAAGCCGGACAACTCCCAGTATCTTAACATCGTTAAGATATGTACCATTCTATATACAATATAGAAATAGAGGCACTAATTTAACTGGAACCAGATTCAAACCATGCAACTGTCTCCAGTGCATATCAACTTAATGAAGAGAGGCTAATCAGCATTACTCAACTTAGGAATCCATCCAATTATGAGTAACCTGAAATAGAAACAAGTTTCTTAAAACCGTTACTATCAACTGAATACCAATCACAAGAATCTACATCTTCAATTTCTTTGAAGAATCCTGATACTTGCGATACTTGGTTCGTTACTTTATTCCTATACCCACAACTTCTCAAAACTGAGACATTGTATTTCTATGAAACACTTGTCTAAAAACTAGAGAAGTCATAAGTAAATAGAACAAAGTACGAGGACCAACCCCTTTGTCCTGATGGATACTGGACAACATACACTACTCTGTATAAGTCCACTGAGTTGAATAACTCAAAACCTGTGCATTGTAGGTTGAAAACTGTACCCAGGCGATTTCCTCAAATATCACCAATTACAACGAATTCCGATATAATGAGGATGATCTCCTAATTCCCAATAACTTACTCCCACTCATCATTTGTAAAACCATACAGATATGAGAATGAAACCTGGTAAATACATACCCTGGAGTAAGTATCTAATCGGGAAATCAGATTTCGATTAACAATACACTGAAACATGAAAATGTTTCGTAGGGGTATCCTGGTATTCCTAGTAATGCCTCTTCCATAATCCAATTCATGACTTTAACCTTATATTTCTTTGCCATCTTCTAAATCCCTTTATTTGTCTTTATTCATTACCTTCTGTACACCCCTTAGGCTAAGTGGTTTTCCTCCTTCCCTACCGTTCGGCACCAGCCTATGGTTTGGAAGAAGACTATCCAGTAAGCATAATAAGTGTACTCTCCTAATCCTAGGATTACTCGTAACCTGAGAGAAGGTGGTGATAAAAGACAGCTAAATAATACCTTATTCTTTTAAAGGTAAAATAGGAGTGGCGATGAAGTACGCGGTTTGGTCGTGAATGATAACCGTCGCAATTTACTTTGCCCTCTTTTTAATCCCTTTATTTTGTCTTTATGTATTACCTTCTGCACACCCTACTTAGGTTAATTGGTTTTCTTCATTCCCTACCTTTCGACACCTGCCTATGGTTTGGAATAAAACTATCCAATAAGCGTAATAGGTGTACTCTCCTAAACTAAGGAGCCCTCGCAACCTGAGAGAAGGTGATAATAAAAGACAACTGAATAAACCAATTCTATTTCTCCTGAACCTGGATCCATCCTCGAAGAAGTCCCTTCGAGTTCGTATATAACCATACGATGGATCTATCCAATGGAAGTGGATGTCCGTAATAATACGGGGTGTTCTGAGAAATACAAAGGGTAAAAGAAGGGGTGGCAATGACTTATGCAACTATAGACAATTCAAAAGCCAGTATTTTAAGAAGGTTCGGTCAACTTGGTCACTGAGTCATAGTCTAGGGTTGGTCAAAGGTCGCTGCCAAAGAGAGAGAGAGAAAAGAAACAATCTGCGTGCACTCTAACCTAGATCAGAATGGTTATCACTTTATCTAATCAGGAAACCTCCCACTGTAATCTCAAATTCTCTCCAAACCGGAAAGAATAATTAGTCGGGATCACCCGAAGAGTAAACCAACTCATCAGTGAGAATCGGGATCCAACTATCATCGCATGATAACTTGATGGAAGCCACTCAAGTTATCATACTCCAGAAGGTATGCGTATGCCTGGCAAGTTTGCTGTATGTTTGAAACTCCCGATGTGATTTTTGCCCCATGCTCTTATGACCTTGACTAAGGGCCAACAAATCATAAGTCACATGTCAAGTTCTTCCCGTCATTATCCAGGTTGATTTGAACCCATCCGTACATACTCTTGACTAAGGGTCAATAAAGTAATACGACTGTCCCAAACCAACGCATCTATCTAAGCAACAAATGAATACCCAGCAGCTACCAAACACTATGCCTTGACTAAGGGCCAACAATTATAGCTTGAATACTACTGACCATCCATAAGACATGACGGAGGGCTACGGCTGGTTTTTGGCGAAAAACCTTTAACTTAATGAACTTGATCTCATTGAAGGAACCTGATAGATTTTTATAAAAATATAGTGACGAAAAACCTTTGCTAAAGAGGTCACTCCCAGTGAAGGGATCTCGGCTCTTTCCTCGTGGAATGAGGTGCAGGATATTCTAACTGAATACCGCGATGCAAAGCAACTTGTAATCGACTATAGTGAAGTTATTACCCTGACGCAAACTTCTGACCAAGGGGTCACTCCCGGTGAAGGGATCTCGGCCCTTGCCTCGTCGAATGAGGTGCTGGATATTCATAACCGAATATCTCTATGCAAAACAAAAGGAAACGTCTTTGTAATAACACTTTTAAAAACTGTTCCAACAACATCCAATATAGGTTTGTTTTACTTGCATTGATAAGAATCAACGCATCCCCAACAATTAATCACACCAGAAAAGAACGAAAATATAATGTACGTATATACCATCCGCATTCGCCACTGGGTCCCGTCATCACCCGTTAGCTTACTTAACTAACGACAGAGCTGGGACTGGACTAGCGCGGGTGTAAAACATATACAACATCTAATAGTATATATACCAATATACAGTAATCGCTCCAGGCATAATAAAATGCAACATTACAGAAAAGTAATAAGCATCACAGAACAATATAGATAATCTGGGATCCACGGGTTTCACAGAGCCGCTACTGAAACCTGACGTTCCTCTGGTCGTGTGGATAGCCTGTGCAATGAAACCTAGACCCCTACTGTCATGACCCGAAAGAGCACGTGACTGGCCCTTGAACCATATGAAGTCTATAGGACTCCACCTGATCCAAGTAAGCCAAAAGCCCAGAAATCTAAAACCATTTTAAGAGTAAATAAAGAAAACTGGTTTTTAATAAGCAAGAAACATATTTTGTAAATCAAAGATTTTTAAATAACTAAGCCGAAATGCATTTTTAAAATGTGTAGTCTTTTTTCTAAAAATTCCGGCAGAGTTTCCTTCATAAAAACTGACCCCGAATGGGGTACAACAAGAATAACATATATATGCAGTGATAAAAGGTATCCCCAAGCGGGAGCTAGCTCTTCGTCAATCGACGGTCACAACCACACAAGCAATATAATATACAACGCCGAATGGCGAGGATCAAAACTCAAAAGAAACTCAATAAGCATGAAAACCGTAATACTACTAAGCGCGACTCTAAGGTCGAAATAATACATCACTAGTGTCTAAGTCTGAAACAATATACAAGTTTTGGTTGATGGAATTTCTAGATACAATGAGTAATACATATACAAGGATGGTTCTGATGCAAAGAACCCACCTACCAAATGCAATTCACCCGCAAAGGAAGCAGTGTGCCAGAAATGCCGTTATGGAACCTGTACGACAAAACCTGCAACAAGCTGTGGCATAACGGGGCTGAGTTGCCAACTCGTGAATAGAAAATATCTACAAGCAGAAAACGAATGCAAGACATAATCCTAGGTCAATACAATCAGAATATGATATAACCCTCAAGAGTAAGTCTGAAGCATGATAATGTGGCAATGTAACATCTAAACATGTATGTAGTGCCAAGTACTCGTGCCAGTGCCTCAGGTAATAACATGTCATAAATGTAAGGTATGTCTGCATGAAGTAAATATGATGAAGTATTTAAAATGATATCAATACACATATATTAGTGTCCCATTCCACTAATATTGGTGTAAGGGTATATGTAACAGCGCCCTCATACCCTGTTATATATACAAATGAAGTATGATCAATGTAATAAAAGTCTGTATGTGATCAAAGTCTGTATGAACGTGGATCCCGTCCACCCGTCACCCAATAACAATAAGCATCATGCATGTAAATGTGAGGATATAATCAAAATCATGGAAAGCATCATGAAACCTATGCCTAGCATCGGCACGTAAATCCCCATATATCGGGCATCCGTCAGTCCGGGTCAGCCCACTCTCTCATATATCGGGCATCCGTCAGTCCGGGTCAGCCCACTCTCTCATATATCGGCCATCCGTCAGTCCGGGTCAGCCCACTCTCTCATATATCGGGCATCCGTCAGTCCGGGTCAGCCCACTCTCTTATATATCGGGCCCCACCACGTACCCTCATACGGCACTCACTCTTCGAATGGGGTATAAAATCAGAACCGATAAATCTCATGGTGGCAGCGCAAATATCATATCAAGGAAACCGGGTTTTTCAAATAAGTACATACTTTCCTTTGAAATTATCCACGGTTCCCAAATCCAGAAATATCATGAAAACGAATATATCGATGCGCATAATCAGAAAGCATGATGTATGTGACATATTAATGAAATTCAAGTATAACAGGATATCATGCAACATGGAATAATAGTATGCGCATATAAGGTCATATCCTAATGCAATATAGAAATAAACACATGCATTGCGATGCGGAATCGAATAAATCAATGCAACAGTGAAGAATCTACACCAATATGTATATGTCATGCAGTGGTGCCATTTGAAATAAGATGAATCGGGGTTTTGGTAAAATAATGGTTACGGTGTTTTTAAGAGTAGATACTTCTTTTGAAAATACCCGTAGAATCCCTTTACTTGTCCTTAAGATATTCCCGATTTGTTAGCTTTGAAAATAGGTATGACTCGGGTCTAGTCTAACATCTACTAAGCCAAGTCCATCAGGAGGGGTATGGAAACCACCTAAATCTGAGTCGATATATATATAATAGTCGGTGATCCCGCCTCAACAGTGTCGCATACGATACGGTATCTCATATGCCAATCCTCAAGTCATGAGTGCGGATCTATCATCAATATAAAGCTTGTACGGTAAATCGCCGTACGGCATCCCAATAGCTGGGTACGGGTCAATATCACATTCCTCTCATCACATATCAGGTATCATTATCATCATATCACATAATCGGGGGTACTAATCATAGTTTAGTACAAATCGATACCATCATCACTGCGTGTGTAAACACACGTCTAAAGGCCCGCTAGAGATCACATGTCGTATCCCAAATACGAATCACATCACATCACCGATCTCACGGCACTAAGCCCTAAACTATCGACTCATCTACAATGTCATCCAATATCATCAAACACAGTGCAAGTATAATGAATATGCAAGGGTGTACGTGTAGGTGTAATTCTATACTAGGGTTCGCGACTATGAACTACACTAGTTGCTTCTAACCCTAAACTATCCATAATATACCTAACACAATATCCACAACACACTATAACTATTATATATAATATATACATTATATCAACTACGGACTGCGGGGGTGCTATACGCCATCCACCCGACTTCCCCCGTAGATATAATCTACTCACCTTGTGCCTTCACTTGTCGACGTCACTACGCGTTTGCTTGTCGCCCCGAAATCTTCATGGGGTACCTACACATTAACGTATCGCAAATGCGTATCAAAACCAATTCAAAACTAAAACGGCATACGAAACCCAAAACGATACGCTATGATCTATAGGTTAGAACCTATGGATAACGCCTTCCAAAACCATCAACAACCCTCGATATCGTCGTATAAACGCCAAGTAGTCGAGGTAAAACACCATAAGCAAATTCAGAATTAGAAATACGGAATACGGAAACACGAATCCAAAACAGCAACTAAGGAAATAGGCTCTAGATTTCACCCTAGGTCAAATTAGACAAATCTGCACATGCCAGGGGTCTAATCCACTGGTAAGGGGGCACCAAAACCAAAACGAGCCAAAATGGGGGAGGTCTGGCCGCAAATTGCGGCCAAACAGGATAAATCTGCGGCCGGGAAAATGAGTTAGGGGCTGGGGTCTTGGTGATAGCTCTCTGGGTGCCTGCACATGTCACTGTCCAACCAAAATAATTTTCAGAGTCTCGGGTTGATAGCAGATCCCAAATAACCTTCACAGATTCCAGAAATTTTCCGATATCGATTTCTAAATCCGTATTCCGGGTCTTAAATCTCACGTTTGGGTCTCAATTTATGCACTAGGGTATTGGTGTAGCCTCTACTAAGCTCAATTTCATATTACAACACAAAATTCCCTCAAACCCTAACTAGGTTTTCCTTAAGTCCACAATATCAAACAATATCGGTTCAATCTAAACATGGGGTAAAGGTAATGCATAAACTAAGCTTAAGGTCCAGAAAATACCTCATTTGGCAACTCAAGAATTTTCTTAAGTTGCCCCTAGTGGCCAAAATCCTTGCTTCCTTGGTCCAATGTGTAGATCTTGAGCTTGTGCACACTTTTAATGAAATGAGGGTAAGGTTTTGGTGATGTTTTTGAGATGATTTGAAGGAGGTGAAAAGGGGGAGAATGAGGTGCAGGAGCAGCAGCAGCAATGGAGGGAGAGTGAAGGAAATGAGGGAAGGGAAATGGCTAAGTCCTTGGGTCAAAAGAAGGCCATACCTCTCTCTCTCACACCATACCTCATATAATAATCCTTTTCCATTTCTTTTCTTTTCTTTTCTCCAAAATCCTTCTCACAATAATAATAACCCCAAAAGAAATATGGTGGAAAAATGCACAAGTGTAAGAAAAATGATATGTGCATGTTTTGCACAAAAATGCTGAAAAACCGATTAGCGTTTTTTAATCGCGATTAGCACTAAATTAGCATATAACTAATCATAAAAACTTTAAAATGGCATAATTCAATAAAATACCCTATTTTAGAATTTTCCAAAATTTTTCCCATTTATTTGTATTTAAAAATACTAAAATATTAAAATATTCAATAAAATAATATTAAATTATAAAAATTCCCAAAAAATAATAATTTTTTTAAATGTTACAATCTTCCCCTCTTAAATAAATTCGGTCCTCGAATTTAAATTTAAACCCCTAAATACTAAAACATTTCAGTAAAAATCCAAATTGCCGGGGCTCCGAAAATATCTATACATAGCAAATATCATAAAAATGTACTGCTCTATAAGAAATCAATCCTAAAAAGGTATATATAAGAATATCATGTCCGTCTGGTGCGCAAGGAAATCAAAATTCATATATGTGCCATACATGGGCACAAAACAACATCTAGGTGCAACGGGTGTGCACGAAACATCTGTCATAGGCAACGTGTGTGCCTGACAGCAAAAATCAGGTGCATTTGACATGCACGAAGAATCCTGATTTAGTGCATCTGGCGTGCACCAAAATCGTATATCAAAACACTAAAGGTGCATGAAAACTATGTTGGAAACGTAAATCACATCACTGACATAAAATAGGCATGAAATCACCATCAATATCTTAAATGTAATAACTATGCGCAAAATATAAATACCCAATGGGTGCATAAAACAAATATCATGAAACTCAGTCATCAAAACTAAATCATGCAAACAGAACGCCCAAAATACCGAAATCCAAGATGACGCATACGTGATAATCGAATCACAAATCATAAATACCATTGTCGGTAGTTCCTCCTTCAAGGTCGAGAAGGTGTCGGTGCATCCAACGCTATGTAACGGTTTGAAAATCGTTTCGGTGAAATTTAAAAAAAAACGGTAAAATAAGAGGGTTTTCTGTAAAAAGTAAAAATGCAAATATCTTTATTATAAAATTAAATATGCATATTCTAGCTATGTAATTGCTAGTATTTGGTGTTTATTGAGCCACTGGTGAAATTTCAAATTTTCTGAAAAAAAAAATTATTTTAATATTATTTTAAGCCGTCACTAATACATTTAATTAGGGAAAATTACAAATTGGAATGAGTTGAAACAAATTTTGTGCATCATAAAACATTAAATAAAATTTTATCATGTGGTTTTTGAAACGAAATCGGTTGCCAAAACGGTTTAGAAATTATTGAAGAAAAAAGGCTTTTTTTTAGTGTAAATGGATGTTTGGGGTGTTATATTTATCATTTTTCATCACCCCACACCCATACCCACACTCACACACCCCCATTTACTTCTCCCCTTGGCTGAATTCAGCAGCCCCCACCCTTTTCCCCACTTGAATTTGAAGAGAAAAGCAAAAGAAAAAGAAAAAAAGAAAAGGGGTAATGTTTTATTAATGAAGTATGGGTAATTGTTGACTTGGTCTTGTGTTGACTTGAAACCCACACCTCTCTCTCACTCCCTCACCAATTTCTGGCCGAGCCTCTCTTGGGCAGCCCCCCCAAATTTCTCCTCTCATTTCCTCATCAAAACCCATCAAAAATCATCCATTTCTCTCACAAATTCAAAGCTAAACCCAAATCCAATCTCTACCCATTTTTCCTTAGCCCATTCTAACATGATTCTTGGAGAAAAATTTGCATTTGAGAGGATAGATTGCAAGGTTTGATCCATAGTTTGTGAGGTATAAAATCTTGATCTTTTGTTACATTATTTGTTATTACTTCAAATTAAGTTAGTAAAGGGTTTAATTTTAGGTTTGAAATTTGCAAGTCCAAATTCATGAGATTAGGGTTTGTGAAAATGTAGTTAGGGTTTTGGGAAATGAGATTATAGTTGTGATGTATTTAACATGTTAATACTATGCAAAATTAATCTAGTTGCTATTTTCCAAATTGTAACATTTAAAATGTCCAAAATAAGTTTTTTTTTGCAAACTAGGTTTTGGAATTTAATTGCATGTGTGAGATTAAAAATGTAATTAGGGTTTTATGACTTCATTAACATTTTAAAATGTAGTTTAATGCTTTAAATCATGCAAATCCAAGCTAGATTGTCGTATGTTCATTTTTGCTATAAAATGGTTGAAATTGGTTAAAATTGCAAACTAGGTTTTTGAAATTAAATTAAATTGTGGGTTTAAAATTTACGTAGTGGTTTCTATGGCATAATTAAGATATTAAGTAATCATCTTGGTCACTAGAATTATTAAAACATCATGTTTTGTACAAAAACGGTAATTTGTGCTTGCTATATTTTCGGAAAAATGACTTTTTAAGTGAAATTGGGGTTTTTGGGAATTGTAAGCTATTTTATATTATAATTAGTGCTTGTAATTGTACAAATGAGTGTGTTTGGAGTTTTCTTGATTGTTTGGCGTTTGTACGCCGACTTCGAGGGTTTTTGGGTTCATTTGTGAAAGCAACCATAGGTTTTGACTTATGTGGGATTCGTGTGTCGTTTTGGTCATGAGTCGGATTTTAATGCGATAGGATGCGTTGTGATATGTAGGTACCCCCATGTGGACTTCAAGACGACAAGCAAGCGCGTGGTGACGTCGGCACCGGTGAGCGAGGACCGGGTGAGTAGATTTATATCTACGGGGAGAAGTCGGGTGGATGGCGTATAGCACCCCCGCAGTCCGTGGTGGTGTATACGGATGCGTATACACACCAACAATTATTATATGTTATTTGGAATTAATAACGATGTTAGGATGGATATTGGTGTGTTGGATTACTTTAGTGCTGCGAACCCTAGGGTAGTGTTGCACTACACATACACACATACATACACACATACATACTTGCATACATTCCTATTTATATGTGCTCATGGGATTCTTTATAGTTATGTGTTCACATGGGTATGGGACTATGTGTTCACATACGGATATGAGGACGATACTAGGGATTGAGCTGAGTCGATGAGATTTGTTTTGTGGTTGTGATATCGGTTTGTACGAGACTGTCGATCAGTAGTCAGATCATGACTATATTGATGATATTAGTATTGTACTAGACATAGGTCAGTACCCTGGACTATGATCTTGGATAAAGAGGATACTAGATGAATAGTGTGATGAATATGATATTAACCCGTACCCAGATTTGGGGATGCCGTACGACGGATTTACGTACGAGCTATATTTTGATGATTGATCCGCACTCTTGACTTGGGATGTCTGATTATAGATATGGTATCGGATATGATATTATTGAGGCGGGATCACCGACTAATATATATACAGGTATGTATATGTATCGACTCAGATGTTAGGCGGTTTCCTTACCTGTAGCCCAGCTGGTCAGCTTAGCCCTTTAGTTTAGTTTAGTTGTTAGATTAGATTCGATTCTTACCTATTTCAAAACTAACGAATCGTGGGTATTTTAAAAGACAGCCCAAGGGATCCTACGGATATTTCAAAAGACGTATCTTTTCATAAAAACACTGTAGCCCCTATTTTCAAAACCCCATGATTCGTGTTATTTCAAAAGGCACCATTTGTAGGACTTATATTAGGTTAATGTAGATTAGTTATAGTTGCGTCTATTATTCAGCTCCCGCTCTTTATTGTGGTTCGCTTCGCATCGCATGCTTATATTATGTTCCATACTCCATTATTGATATCATGCTGTTAGGACACCAGCACCATTACCGATGATGCGTATGTACCACGTACACTTACATGCTGGCTCACATACATCTTCATCGGTAATTGCCATGTCACGTACACCTTAGAAAATATTATTGCTTGACTTAGCTTGTTAGTTAGTAATTTGACATGATATTAGTATACCTGCCTTATATGCCAGTTTAACATTGTAGTTATTACTTGTCACTTCATGCATACTGTTATTCATTGTTATGCCTACATTCATGGTTTTACATGCTATTGATGATTTGGATTCGGATTTCCATGAGATTTTCTGGATTTGGGGGGGGGGGGGAAACCGCAAAAACTTATATAAACTGATTTCTCTCTTTTTAAATAAAAAAAGTGCGGTTTTTCCCATGATGTATGTGTCGTCCACCATGAGTTTGCTGATGTATTTCGAGACCCGATTCGAGGAGACGGATGAACCGTTTCGGGTACATGGTGGACCCGGTAAGGTACCCCGGGGCAAGAACCGCGTGATGATGACGATGTGAGCCTGGCAGGGGAGCACTACCTACTGGTGATTTTACCCGACGCGTCGGATATCCGGAGGATACCGTCGTGGTCTTGAGATGGATGGTAGGGGCCGGTCTGGACTGACGGCGCCTTAGATATTGGGACTGTGATCTTGAGATTTCGAGATATTGAGGTACAGAGACTGTGATACAGAGATATCGAGATATTGGGATTACTTTTGTGCCGATGCTAGGCACTGTTTTATGCTGATTTCATTATGATACCTCATTTTAAAAATACAAAGGAAATCTCACTAAATTATGAAAACAGTTCTTCATTTACATGTATTCTGTTTTCATGCATTCATACCTCATTCATATGATATATTGCTACCTGAGGCACTGACACGGGCACATGAGATTACACTCGGGTTAGATATCTATCCTAGCCTTGTTATAGGTTGCATGTTATTCTTATATTTGAGGATATATTATGATCATTGACCTAGGTTGCGTTATTTATGCGATTTCTGTGCGTAGATGTTTTTCTATTCACGAGTTGGCAACTCACCCCCGTTGTGCCCCAGTTTCTTGCAGGTTGCCGTACAGGTTTCATTACGGCTTTGCGGGCATAGTTTCCTTCGGGTGATTTGCTAGTAGGTGGGTTTACTTGTATCGTACCCCCATTATATATATTGTATATCATTATTCTGTTGTATCTAGAAGTTCCATCAACCAAACATGTATTTATTTTGAGATAGAGACCAGCGATGTTATTCCTTCGACCTTAGAGTCGCGCGTTCTATTTCTGTGGTTTTCTTGTGGTTTTGAGTTTCCTTTTGAATTTTGATCCTCGCCGTTGGCGTTGTATATTATATTGCTTGTGTGGTTGTGGCCGTCGATTGACGAAGAGCTAGCTCCCGCTTGGGGATGCCTTTTTATTGATTTCGTATACTATTCATATTGTATCCCGTTTGGGAGCCAGTATTTACAAAGGAGACTCTGCCGAAATTTTCAGTAAATTTTTGATGTTTTTAGAACCCCACATAATTCGTCTTATGCTATTAAAATTACTTATTTAAATTGGTTTTCCTTCACTCTACTACTTTTCTTGGTTTGCATTTCTGGGTTTTCGGCTTACTTGGATTACGTACGCCTCGAGACGTTTCGTAGTTTAAGTGCCGGTCATGTTCCGTACTTTCGGGACGTGACAAAGTTGGTATCAGAGCGTTAGGTTTTACCTTCGGAGCGTAGGATGACCCTTGGTTGATGGAATATGTGACTAAAGTAGAGTGACGTACCGTAGGTATGTTCCGCGGCATATTTACGATACGCTACTCCACTTAAGAAGCCTTAGGATGTGCATTTCTTTGCTCAGTATTATATTCATTCCGATCTATCCTCATCAGTACCAGTTATGGTTTTGCTGCCACGATTACGGGCAGGGAGAGCTACAGCTAGAGTTGCGGTCAGCACGAGCTCGTCACGAACGAGGACTGACCAGGGCGAAATTCCGGCGACACACGATTGCAGAGATGTGTCTTTTTACTGTGTTTTCACGCCCCGAGCGTTTGATGGATCGCTGTATGAGATTACTTGGACGTGCCGATCAGCACTAGAGGATTGAGCCACTGACAGAGGCCAGCCAGATTTTGATGACCATTGAAGTATTCCTTACTCCTGATGATTGAGGCACCGTTCAGGGTGCAGACGAGCGAGCCAGTTATTGCTGCGAACGACGAGATATTGCCCCAGATGCTGGAGTTAGTGCAGAATGAGTTGTACTAAGAGATGATAGAAGGTCGCTAGTCATCGAGGATGAATGACTAGGACATGTGGATCGTTCGCCTACCCCGATGCGAGGTCATCAGATAGATTGATTCCAGCTAGAGACGACTTCACGCGGAGACGTTGGGAGTCGACAGAGACGATCGAATGTCAGAAACCTATTATTCCAAGTTTAAAGTAGTCGGAAAGACATGCAGGTAATTCTATGGTCCCTCTAGAAGAATGAAACCCTAACTCGACTTAATGACCGTGTGAAAGCCTTTGAACCTTCGGGTTTGCGGCAGTTCTACGGCGCCATTAGTGAGGCTCGGGTTTGCCCTTCTACGGCTGGACCACCGATGCTGTGGTATGTACTCGATACTATTAAACTGTGCCCAAGAGGTTGAGCTCTTGGGGGATTATTAGGTTTTGACGACTCGATCGGATGGCTCGACTTAATTCGGATGCTAGGTGGTGAGATGCATTTCTTGGGAGACTCCCGATACGAGGATAGCCGTTGGAGCTCAGTCCATGTAGCCACGATGAGACGAGTCCGAAGCAGTCGACATTAGAGAAAGTGGAGTAAGATGTTCGTACCAGATCTAGATGAGATGACGTTCCACTCCGCCGACATCAGAGATGCGATGCGCATGCCGAGGCATGGTACTTGGATTTACCTTCCAGAAGGAGTTGCGATGAGTATGCAGTCGTTCCAGAGCAAGATGCAGATATAGGAAAGGACGATGACTTCCGGACAGTTGGCAGAGACGAGACATGGAAGAGACCGTGAGCAGGATTCCTTCTAGGACACTGCTGCAATGATACTTGCACCCAGGATCAGATGTGTCACGTAAATTCAGAGAGCCAGAGGCCGACGCCAGTGATATGCTGTCTTACGAGTGGTCGCGATGATTGACCGGGAGATGACAAGAGACGTGCCAGAACGGGATCATCCCCGTTAGCACACCTGACAGGGCCGATGAGCCGATAGACCGAGAGATTGGTAATTCGCAGTGAAGACCTTGACCCAGGAGTGGTCATTGTTACGCACACCAGCAGGCCAGAGTTCATGATCATCGACGAGACGTCCCACTAGTGACCGCGACAGTTGGCCAGAGATTCTTGAGTATGTGCTTGAGCGGGACTATTCCTCCATACTAGATTTCGATGTTTTAGGGTGAATTACTCGCATGATTTGGTTTTGATGATTGAGGATTTATGATTTTCGCACAGTCGTTGCACTTGATATCGTTTTCGTGCTTTGGTTTCACATGTTTGTGATTTTACGGTTTTAGACATTTGAGTTGATTTTGTGCGTATGCACGCACAGGATTTGGTTCCTGCACTCTGTATAGTTATATATGCTTGCAGTGCAGTGATACGCCTTTTGTGCACTTAGATGCACAGGACTTCGATTTCGATTATGATACTCGATATTTGTTTTGTGCACCTTGTGCACCTGATTTGATTTTGCGCATGTTCGGCGCTTGATGCTGGATTTCATGATTTCGTGCACGATGGATGCACCTGATTTGGATTTTTGCGCATGTTGAGCGCATGTCTTGAGATGCGATTTTGGTGCACACCAGATGCACTAAATCGAGATTTTTCGTGCATGTCAGATGCACCTGATTTTACTGTTAGGCACGTACGTTGCCTATGACCGATGTTGTGTGCACAACCGTTGCACCTTGATGTTGTTTTGTGCACCTGCTTAGCACATGTATGGATTTTGATTTCCGTGCGCACCGGACGCACATGGTTTTCATACGCACTTTTGGATTGATTCTATGGAGCAGTACGTTTTATGATATTTGCTATGTGTCTTCGTACTGGGCAGGACTAGTCAGAGGACAGTACCTGAATGTATTTTGCATGCATTGATAGTTATTGAAGGGATTTCCAAAAAGCGAGCTATAGCCTCAGTATTTACCTATGTGTTTGATATGACACGAAATGTTTAAAACAAGGAGACCCTTCTAAATTGTTTCCAAAACGGCGGAACGTACATTTCAAACAAAGGTATATATGTATATAGTTATTTTCTTATGATAGACGTCCGCCACTGTGCAGTGTTATGCGCATTGCACAGCGACTTAAAAGAATTGGCATGCATTTCCTCCTGATATTTACATGTATAGTTCCGATTTATAGCATATCGGTCTTGCTTTGGATTTGACATTGTGTCTTCACCAAGACTCCGATGATTGCGGGATGCTTGGCGGAGTTTTGATTTTGAGTTATATGCTCATTTTTCATGCGCATGCACTGCGCAACGATTTGTTTGATATATTTATGATTTCGGAGCCCCGACGACTTGATGGTGTTTCTTAGATGTTTTTGTATTTGGGGGGAGTTTGAATTTAAATTCGTGGACCGAATTTCTATAAGGAGGGAAGATTGTAACGTTTTGAAAATCGTTTCGGCGAAATTTCAAAAAAAAAACGGTAAAATAAGGGGGTTTCTGTAAAAAGTCAAAATGCAAATTATAAAATTAAATATACATATTCTAGCTATGTAATTGCTAGTATTTGATGTTTATTGAGCCACTGTTGAAATTTCAAATTTTCTGAAAAAAAATATTATTTTAATATTATTTTAAGCCGTCACTAATACATTTAATTAGGGAAAATTCCAAATTGGAATGAGTTGAAACAAATTTTGTGCATCATAAAACATTAAATAAAATTTTATCATGTGGGTTTTGAAACGAAATCGGTTACCAAAACGGTTTAGAAATTATTGAAGAAAAAGGCTTTTTTTTAGTGTAAATGGATGTTTTGGATGTTATATTTATCATTTTTCATCACCCCACACCCATACCCACACTCACACACCCCCATTTACTTCTCCCCTTGGCTGAATTCAGCAGCCCCCACCCTTTTCCCCACTTGAATTTGAAGAGAAAAGCAAAAGAAAAAGAAAAAAAGAAAAGGGGTAATGTTTTGTTAATGAAGTATGGATAATTGTTGACTTGATCTTGTGTTGACTTGAAACCCACACCTCTCTCTCACTCCCTCACCAATTTATGGCCGAGCCTCTCTTGGGCAGCCCCCCCAAATTTCTCCTCTCATTTCCTCATCAAAACCCATCAAAAATCAACCATTTCTCTCACAAATTCAAAGCTAAACCCAAATCCAATCTCTACCCATTTTTCCTTAGCCCATTCTAACATGATTCTTGGAGAAAAATTTGCATTTGAGAGGCTAGATTGCAAGGTTTGATCCATAGTTTGTGAGGTATAAAATCTTGATCTTTTGTTACATTATTTGTTATTACTTCAAATTAAGTTAGTAAAGGGTTTAATTTTAGGTTTGAAATTTGCAAGTCCAAATTCATGAGATTAGGGTTTGTGAAAATGTAGTTAGGGTTTTGGGAAATGAGATTATAGTTGTGTGATGTATTTAACATGTTAATACTATGCAAAATTAATCTAGTTGCTATTTTCCAAATTGTAACATTTAAAATGTCCAAAATAAGTTTTTTTTTGCAAACTAGGTTTTGGAATTTAATTGCATGTGTGAGATTAAAAATGTAATTAGGGTTTTATGACTTCATTAACATTTTAAAATGTAGTTTAATGCTTTAAATCATGCAAATCCAAGCTAGATTGTTGTATGTGCATTTTTGCTATAAAATGGTTGAAATTGGTTAAAATTGCAAACAAGGTTTTTGAAATTGAATTAAATTGTGGGTTTAAAATTTACGTAGTGGTTTCTATGGCATAATTAAGATATTAAGTTATCATCTTGGTCACTAGAATTATTAACACATCATGTTTTGTACAAAAACGGTAATTTGTGCTTGCTATATTTTCGGAAAAATGACTTTTTAAGTGAAATTGGGGTTTTTAGGAATTGTAAGCTATTTTATATTATAATTAGTGCTTGTAATTGTACAAATGGGTGTGTTGGGAGTTTTCTCGATTGTTTGGCGTTTGTACGCCGACGTCGAGGGTTTTTGGGTTCATTTGTGAAAGCAACCATAGGTTTTGACTTATGTGGGATTCGTGTGTCGTTTTGGTCATGAGTCGGATTTTAATGCGATACGATGCGTTGTGATATGTAGGTACCCCGATGTGGACTTCGAGACGACAAGCAAGCGCGTGGCGACGTCGGCACCGGTGAGCGAGGACCAGGTGAGTAGATTTATATCTACGGGGAGAAGTCGGGTGGATGGCGTATAGCACCCCCACAGTCCGTGGTGGTGTATACGGATGCGTATACACACCAACAATTATTATATGTTATTTGAGATTAATAACGATGTTAGGATGGATATTGGTATGTTGGATTACTTTAGTGTTGCGAACCCTAGGATAGTGTTGCACTACACATACACACATACATACACACATACATACTTGCATACATTCCTATTTATATGTGCTCATGGGATTCTTTATAGTTATGTGTTCACATGGGTATGGGACTATATGTTCACATACGGATATGAGGACGATACTAGGGATTGAGCTGAGTCGATGAGATTTGTTTTGTGGTTGTGATATCGGTTTGTACGAGACTGTCGATCAGTAGTCAGATCATGACTATATTGATGATATTAGTATTGTACTAGACATAGGTCAGTACCCTGGACTATGATCTTGGATAAAGAGGATACTAGATGAATAGTGTGATGAATATGATATTAACCCGTACCCAGATTTGGGGATGCCGTACGACGGATTTACGTACGAGCTATATTTTGATGATTGATCCGCACTCTTGACTTGGGATGTCTGATTATAGATATGGTATCGGATATGATATTATTGAGGCGGGATCACCGACTAATATATATACAGGTATGTATATGTATCGACTCAGATGTTAGGCGGTTTCCTTACCTGTAGCCCAGCTGGTCAGCTTAGCCCTTTAGTTTAGTTTAGTTGTTAGATTAGATTCGATTCTTACCTATTTCAAAACTAACGAATCGTGGGTATTTTAAAAGACAGCCCAAGGGATCCTACGGATATTTCAAAAGACGTATCTTTTCATAAAAACACCGTAGCCCCTATTTTCAAAACCCCATGATTCGTGTTATTTCAAAAGGCACCATTTGTAGGACTTAAATTAGGTTAATGCAGATTAGTTATAGTTGCGTCTAGTATTCAGCTCCCGCTCTTTATTGTGGTTCGCTTCGCATCGCATGCTTATATTATGTTCCATACTCCATTATTGATATCATGATGTTAGGACACCAGCACCATTACCGATGATGCGTATGTACCACGTACACTTACTTGCTGGCTCACACACATCTTCATCGGTAATTGCCATGTCACGTACACCTTAGAAAATATTATTGCTTGATTTAGCTTGTTAGTTAGTAATTTGACATGATATTAGTATACCTGCCTTATATGCCAGCTTAACATTGTAGTTATTACTTGTCACTTCATGCATACTGTTATTCATTGTTATGCCTACATTCATGGTTTTACATGCTATTGATGATTTGGGTTCGGATTTCCATGAGATTTTCTGGATTGGGGGGGGGGGGGGGAACCGCAAAAACTTATATAAACTGATTTCTCTCTTTTTAAATAAAAAAAGTGCGGTTTTTCCCATGATGTATGAGTCGTCCACCATGAGTTTGCTGATGGATTTCGAGACCCGATTCGAGGAGACGGATGAACCGTTTCGGGTACATGGTGGACCCGGTAAGGTACCCCAGGGCAAGAAGCGCGTGATGATGACGATGTGAGCCTGGCAGGGGAGCACTACCTACCGGTGATTTTACCCGACGCGTCGGATATCCGGAGGATACCGTCGTGGTCTTGAGATGGATGGTAGGGGCCGGTCTGGACTGACGGCACCTAGATATTGGGACTGTGATATTGAGATTTCGAGATATTGAGGTATAGAGACTGTGATACAGAGATATCGAGATATTGGGATTATGTTTTGTGCCGATGCTAGGCAATGTTTTATGCTGATTTCATTATGATACCTCATTTTAAAAATACAAAGGAAATCTCACTAAATTATGAAAACAGTTCTTCATTTACATGTATTCTGTTTTCATGCATTCATACCTCATTCATATGATATATTGCTACCTGAGGCACTGACACGGGCACATGAGATTACACTCGGGTTAGATATCTACCCTAGCCTTGTTATAGGTTGCATGTTATTCTTATATTTGAGGATATATTATGATCATTGACCTAGGTTGCGTTATTTATGCGATTTCTGTGCGTAGATGTTTTTCTATTCACGAGTTGGCAACTCACCCCCAATGTGCCCCAGTTTCTTGCAGGTTGCCGTACAGGTTTCATTACGGCTTTGCGGGCATAGTTTCCTTCGGGTGATTTGCTAGTAGGTGAGTTTACTTGTATCGTACCCCCATTATATATATTGTATATCATTATTCTGTTGTATCTAGAAGTTCCATCAACCAAACATGTATTTATTTTGAGATAGAGACCAGTGATGTTATTCCTTCGACCTTAGAATCGCGCGTTCTATTTCTGTGGTTTTCTTGTGGTTTTGAATTTCCTTTTGAATTTTGATCCTCGCCGTTGGTGTTGTATATTATATTGCTTGTGTAGTTGTGGCCGTCGATTGACGAAGAGCTAGCTCCCTCTTGGGGATGCCTTTTTATTGATTTCGTATACTATTCATGTTGTATCCCGTTTGGGAGCCAGTATTTATGAAGGAGACTCTGCCGAAATTTTCAGTAAATTTTTAATGTTTTTAGAACCCCGCATAATTCGGCTTATGCTATTAAAATTACTTATTTAATTTGGTTTTCCTTCACTCTACTACTTTTCTTGGTTTGCATTTCTGGGTTTTCGGCTTACTTGGATTACGTACGCCTCGAGACATTTCGTAGTTTAAGTGCCGGTCATGTTCCGTACTTTCGGGACGTGACACGCTAGCAGCGCAAGATATCTACTTGCCACTTGCTAACGGTCTGGCGTCCTCTGTCTCTGGGTCCTTATCTTCTCCGCGGATTACCTATCTCGCAATCCATCGGCTCATCGGCCCTGTCAAGTGTGCTAACGGGGACGATTCCGTTCTGGCACTTCTCTGGTCATCTCTCGGTCAATTCTCACGACCACTCATAAAGCAGCATATCACTGGCGTCGGCCTCTGGCTCTCTGAATGCACATCACACATCTGATCCTGGGTGCAAACATCATTGCAGCAGTGTCCTGGTAGGGATCCTGCTCAAGGTCTCTGCCGATCTTGCTTATGCCGATCTGTACGGAGGCTGGTACTCTTGCATAATCTCTTCTCGCTCAATGGACATCTGTGTCCTCAGCACAGCATTTCTCGGAAACTGGTCGCATCCCAACGCCTCTGTAGACACATCAGGTCTCTGGTCTCGACGGAAAGTAATGACAGCTCGCCAGCGTCTCGCACGAACCTCTTGTCCCGCTTGTCTGTATCATCGTCCACTTTGACGTCACGTCTCTATCTGCGCACTGCAATGTTCTCGGCTATGGTCAATCCGAAGTCTCTCTCAAATCTCTTTTCTGCCGAATTGCCCGGAAGTCATCGTCCTTTACTGAAGCTAATTCTTGTTCCGGAACGGCTGCATACTCATCGCGCCTCTTTCTGGAAGATATATCCATATACGATGCATCTGCGAGCGTATCGCATTTCTGATGTCAGCGGAGTGGGACGTCATCTCGTCGAAATCTCTTGCGAACTCTTTACTTCACTCTGCTTCAATGTTGACTGATTCGGACTCGTCTCATCGTGGCTGCACGGACTGCGCTCCAACGGCTATACTCGTATCTGGAGTCTCCCAAGCAGTGTATCCCATCACATGATATCCGAATGATGCCGAAACATCCGACCGAATCGTCAGAACCTCATAATCCCCCAAGAGATCAACATCTTGGGTACAGTTTAATATTATCGAGTACATACCACAGCATCAATGGTCCAGCCGTAGAAGGGCAAACCCAAGTCTCACTAATGGTGCCGGGGAACTGCCGCAAACCCTAAGGTTCAAAGTCTTTCACACGGTCATTAAGTCGAGTTAGGGTTTCATTCTTCTAGAGGGTCCATAGAATCGCTTGCATGTCTTTCGGAATACTTTAAACTTGGAAAATGGGCTCCTGACATTCGATCGTCTCTATCGACTCTCAACGAACCTGCGTGAAGTTGTCTCTAGCTGGAAACAATCTATCTGATGACCTCGCATCGGTAAGCGAACGAACCATATGTCCTAGTCATTCATCCTCAAGTGACTAGCGACCTTCCATCATATCTCTAAGTACAATCTCATACTGCCATAGCTCCAACATCTGGGGAGATATCTCGTCGTTCGCAGAAATAACAGGCTCGCTCGTCTGCACGCTGAACAGTGCCTCAATCATCATGAACAAGCAATATATCAATGGTCATCACATCCTGGCTGGCCTGTAGCAGTAGCCTGATCCTCTGGTACCAATCGGCACGTCCGAGAAATCTCGTAAAGGTGATCCACCAAACGCTCATGGCGCGAAAACACAATAAGACGACGCCTCTCAATGCAATCGTAAGTCTCTGGAATCACGCCCTGGTCAGTCCTCGTCCACGATGAGCTCATGCTGACGCAACTCGAGCCGTAGCTCACTCTGCCCGTGCAATCGTGGCAGCAAAACACAACCAGTATCGATGAGGATGTAAGTCGATGTAGTACACCCCAGTACTTGTGGGGAGGCGGAATTTTCAAAATAGATCAAGTTTAAAGAACGAACATCGACTAACCGCTTGAATCGAAGCTAAACTTTAAATAACCGTACACAAAGAGTTTCTTATCAATTGTGTTTAGGGATTATACCTAATGAAACCGGTCCTTCGTCTTTGTGTCCTCCTTTGTTCTCCTCGACCTTCTCTAGGTAGTAGACGATCCACCCGAGAGCAAAACACCAAGCTACACCTCTAACTTGAGGTAACTAATCTACTTTGATTGCTAATCAAAGAAGAAAGGATGATATAGAGTGAAGGTAATGGATGTTTAAGTCTAACTAAACCTTTGATCTCAACACATGAGGATTAAGGATTAGTCTCTTGAAGATGAGAGCTTGAGGAGAGAGAATGTGAGATGAGATAATGAGATGAGAGAGAGTGTATCATAATATATTATGAAGCATTCTTATTAAAGAATAATGAATAATAGAAATGAATAAGCATGCTTCATAAATGAAAAGAGGTGATTCATTAACATGAGTCATTAAGCATTTATGGTGCATTAATGATCATGATGAATCACCCTCATGACTCACTAATCTTATCCAAAGCTTATGTCACCTTAACCTCCTTAGTCACATCTTCTAGAAGCTTCTCGTACAATTACGAGAACGCCCCTCCAATCCGCAAAAATACGGAAAAACTTTAGACTGTAAAAATCCAATAACCGGATACCAGTAACTGGCTTAAACCAAAGCCGACTGGTAAAAACTGTCCGAAAGTCGTACGTGCGTAAACGCACGTATGCGTCCGAACCCTTTGTCGCAAAACCATGCGACCTCTATATCGTTTCGCCTGGAGTAGGAAACTCTCTGTGTGGGACTCTAGAGACTCGACTACTACGCTGGCAGTGGGTTTAACCACAGACCGCAAGCGGCACTAGCTGTACGTAACGGTCCCCAGGTAGTTGTCGATAAGAAGGCCGATGAGAAAACCCATCCGAACTCCTACTGAGTCTGATGTGACAATCTCCATACAGTCCGGTCCGTTCGTCCAAGACTATCGCATATCGGGCCTAGGGGGGCGGCAAGCGTCAGTCCCCTAATAGCGGTATAAGTCGTGTCGGAGGGAAGCCCATTACATCCTGAGAAACTACTGGAACCTACCAGCAAATCTCGCTTGCCCTGGCCAGGGACTTTGCGTAATGGCTCTCTGACACAGCACGATATCTACTCCCAATACCGGGAGGGACGAATCCTGTCTAACCGCCACTGCCTCCAAGTGCTCGGGACTGCACCCAACTGCTACCTGTTTGCACGACTCCTTTGAGCCGTGGTAGGGTAGCAATCTAAGAACAGTGGGACACACTCGAGGCGAAGTAGCAGTGTCAAGTCTGCGGACTACGCTGTACTCATGTCACCTGGGAACTGTTCACTGACGACTGGTATCAAACCAACCAACAGTTCCCTGTGAGTCCTGTCCGGTGTACCCGTAACCTAACGAGCACCTGCATACTATCTCCAGTACGACGTACTGACGGCTGTGGGACAGACCATCTCCCCAACTGGGATGAGAAGCGTACACACCAGTCTACTCCGGAGTATCGATGCTCTGTCTCGATAATCCAACGACCAGGGACCAGAATAAGGATGTGCTTGTAGACTACCCAGCCCCCACTAGTGTGACTGCCATCACAACGCTGGTAGACAAGCAAGATCCCAAGAGCTCTATCTATACGTACACTCACATATTAAGATAGAAAAACCAAGTAGCATACTACCATGTTTAGCAAGACTGTTATATACATGTGAATATCCCAAGCTTCCATTAAGTAATATACAAGCTAGTATGATACAGTAATGGCCTTCTAGGGCATAAACACTAACAATCTCCCACTTGCACTAGGGCCATGTACTGGCATATCGTAGACCAATGATCTCGAGTAGCCTCTCGAACTGAATCTGAGGAAGGGCCTTCGTGAATGGATCAGCAATGTTCTCTTCTGAAGCAACTCTCCGAACCTCGATCTCCTGACGATCAATGATCTCCCTGATCAGGTGATACCGCCTCAAGATGTGTCTGGACTTCTGATGGGACCTTGGTTCCTTCGCTAAAGCTATAGCTCCGTTGTTGTCGCAATACAGAGGTATTGGATCAACTATGGTAGGAACAACCTGAAGTTCTGTTAGGAACTTCTTCATCCAGACTGCTTCTTTTGCGGCATCGCAAGCAGCTATATACTCCGCTTCCATCGTCGAGTCAGCAACGGTGTCCTGCTTGGAGCTCTTCCAGCACACCGCCCCTCCATTGAGGGTAAAGACATAACCCGACATGGACTTGGAATCGTCCTTATCACTCTGGAAGCCGGAATCAGCAAAGGCCTCCAACCTGAGGTCTTTTCCGCCGTATACCAAGAACATCTCCTTAGTCCTCCTCAGGTACTTGAGAATGTTCTTTACTGCTATCCAGTGTTTCTCCCCTGGGTCTGACTGATACCGGCTTACCACGCTCAGTGCGTAAGCTACATCTGGTCTGGTACACAATATCGCATACATTATAGAGCCTACCGCAGAAGCGTAGGGTATAATAGGCATGCGTTCCCTTTCCAAATCAGTCTTGGGAGACATCTCTTTGGAGAGGGTGATTCCGTGACAAGCCGGTAGATTACCGCGCTTAGAATCTTCCATACTGAATCTTTTCAGTACAGTGTCGATATACCTGGACTGCGAAAGTCCCAACATCCTCTTGGATCTATCACGATAGATCCGGATCCCCAGAATGTAAGAGGCATCACCCAGGTCTTTCATGGAGAACCTGTGTGACAAGAATCCTTTGACAGATTGTAGCATAGGAATGTCATTTCCTATCAATAGAATGTCATCCACGTACAAGACGAGGAATACGACACTTCTGGCTACAACTTTACTATATATGCACGGCTCATCTGGATTTTTGATAAAGTCATATTCTTTGACTGTCTCATCAAAACAGATGTTCTAACTCCGCGATGCCTGCTTTAGTCCATAAATGGACTTAAGCAGCTTGCATACTTTCCCGCTGCTCCCACTCTGATTGAAACCCTCTGGCTGATCCATATAGACGCTCTCTTCTAAATTTCCATTCAGAAAAGCCGTCTTTACGTCCATCTGCCAGATTTCATAATCATGGAAGGCAGCAATAGCAAGAAGGACCCGAATGGATTTGAGCATAGCCACTGGAGAAAAAGTTTCGTCATAGTCCAAACCAGGTCTTTGACGAAAACCCTTTGCAACAAGTCTAGCCTTATAGGTTTCCACCTGTCCATCTACACCAATCTTTTTCTTGAAGATCCATTTGCATCCTATGGGTTTTACCCCATCTGGAGCAAAGTCCAAAGTCCATACTTTGTTGGTGTACATGGACTCCATTTCGGTCCGCATTGCATCTAGCCATCGTACCGAGTCGCCGCTCTGGATGGCCTGCTGGAACTCAGTAGGTTCATCATCATCTATGATGCAATCCTCTCTATCCCCGTCTATGAGAAAACCGTAGTATCTCTCAGGCGGATGAGACGGCCTACTACTCCTGCGGAGGGGTGCGGGAATGTTCTGTTCTTCTTGAACCTCTGGTTCTACCAAACTTTCAGTAGTAGCTTGTGGTTCTGGAATTTCTTCCAGTTCTATTTCGCTCCCACTCTTCTGATTTTCTAAAAATTCAGTTTCTAAGAAGTGGGCATGACGAGAAACAAAAACCTTTTGTTCCTCTGCGTAATAGAAATAATATCCCTTGGAGTTCTTTGGATATCCCACAAGCTTACACTGTACTGAACGTGCCTCGAGCTTGTCCACATGCTGTTTTTTTACAAAAGCTGGACACCCCCATGTCCTAAAATGTTTTAGACAGGGTTTCTTCCCACTCCACATCTGATATGGTGTGGTAGGCACAGTCTTGGTTGGAACCTGGTTCAAAAGATATGCCGCTGATTCTAGCGCATAACCCCAGAAAGATCGCGGTAACTCAGCGTTACTCATCATGGATCGTACCATATCCAATAGGGTTCGATTCCGTCTCTCCGATACACCGTTGTGCTGTGGAGTGTATGGAGGAGTAAGCTGAGAGAGAATTCCTTTCTCTTTTAGGTAACTTAGGAACTCGGCACTTAAGTATTCTCCACCTCGATCAGATCTTAGTGTCTTAATACTTTTGCCTGTTTGGTTTTCCGCTTCACTCTTGAATTCCAGGAATTTCTCAAAGGCATCTGATTTATGCTTCATTAAGAAAACATATCCATACCTAGAGAAATCATCTGTAAAAGTAATGAAGTAGGAATAACCAACTCTCGCATGTGTAGACATTGGACCGCATACATCGCTGTGTATGAGTCCTAAGAGCTCGCTCGCTCTTACTCCTTGTCCAGTAAATGGAGTCTTTGTCATCTTTCCTTTGAGACAAGATTGACAAGTGTCATAAGATTGATATTCGAACGAGTCTAAATATCCTTCTCTATGCAACTTAGTCAACCTTCTCTCATTGATGTGACCCAGTCTACAATGCCATAAGAAAGCTTTATTCAAATCTGGAGACTTTCTTTTTAGTGTGTTCTGGACATTGAAAATTTGGAGTTGGTTTAAAACATATATGCCGTTATTTAGAGTACCGGACCCAATCAAACCATGATTAAGGTGGATGTTGACAACATCTCTTACAAACGTGAAATCATAACCTTTATTTGATAACAAGGAAACTGATATGATATTACACGTTAAGCTGGGTACAAAATAACAGTTATGTAAAACCAAAATGTGTCCACTCGTCAATCCTAGGTGATAATCCCCGACGGACGCAGCTCCCACGCTAGCTCCGTTAGCAACCCTGAGGATCATATCACCTTCCTTCAGCACTCTACGGTTTCTCAGTGCCTGCAATGAATTGCAAATATGAGATCCTGATCCGGTATCCAATACCCAGGAAGTAGAGTTGATCGACAGACAATTCTCAATTACAAACACACCTGAAGTCGAAGCCACAGCTTGCTTCGGTTCCTGGTTCTTGGCGTTCCACGCCTTGCAATCCTTCTTCCAGTGCCCTTTCCTGTGACAATGGAAGCACTCATCCTGACCAACTATCGGTACTGCAGACTTTTTCTTTCCCTTCCCTCTCACCTTACTAACACCTCCTCTAGGTTTGGGTGCGGCCTTCTTCTTCCTTCCTTTGGCCCTAGCCTTGGACCCGGAAGAAGATGCACCGCCAACAAACATAGCGGGTGTTTCCCTTGCCTTCTGCAAGGTGCCCTCTGCACTCCTTAACATGTTCAGGAGTTCCGCAAGTTCAACTTCTTTTCCTTGAAGATTGAAGTTGAGGATAAACTGGGCGTAGGTGGGAGGAAGGGACTGGAGAATAAGGTCTGTATAGAGCTCATTATCCAAAGTCGTCCCAAGGTCTGCGAGCTCTTCTATGTAGCCGATCATCTTTAGGACATGTTCACCTACCGATGACCCGACAGCCAACCTCGCTCGAAACAAGTTCTTAGAGGTCTCGTATCTTGCTATACGAGATTGCTCTCCATAAAGTTCCTTTGTATGGAGAAATATGCCATCTAGGGACATATCCTCGTGCCTCCTCTGATGTTCATTGTTCATCGAGGCAAGCACGATGCACTTGGCTCTCGCGCAATCTGAATCCCAGGTTTTGCGGATTTCCTTATCCGCATTACTGGATTTGGGACCAGGGACAGCAGGTGCCGTAGCGGTGAGGACGTACCCCAGTTTGTCATAGGTCAAAGCCATTTTGACATTCCGCAGCCAATCTTTATAGTTTGGCCCCGTCAGTATATTTTTCTCTAAAAGTAACTTAAGTCCAGTCATTTTCAGGGTCGCTGCAATTAGGAGAGAGAGAAGAAAACTCTTTAGCATGATGCTCTTGCAAGTTTAGAGTGGTTTTTAGTTTATCTAAACTGGATGGCTCCCACTGTTTCTCGAATCCTTCCTCAAACCATAAAAGAAGAATTAGCCAAGACTATTCTCACCGTACAATACTTGCTTAACCGTTCAGCCAGGCTGGTGTCGGTACTTCGAGGGAGGTTTTCCAACGCTTTCGCGAAGTTCCTTAATTAAATAACCTCTTTTCTCTGGGGGCGTAACCCCGCTGACACTTTTCTGGACACCTACTAGGTTTATAGCATTGATCGTTAAGTGACGAATATCCTGATAAGTATCATATACTCACAGTAGGATCGGGATCCAAATATCATCGTCTGATAATGTTGTAGGAATGCTACCAACATTCATCAAACTCAAAATGGTATGCATCTCTTTGCAAATTTCAGTTTCTTTAGAAATTCCCGATATAAGTTTTTGCCCTATGCTCTTATGATCTTGACTAAGGGCCAACAAATCATAAGTCACATGTCAAGTTCTGCCCATCATTATCCTGTTGATTTGAACCCATCCGTATACTCTTGACTAAGGGCCAAACAAAGTAATACGACTGTCCCAAACCAACTCATCTATCTATGCAACAAATGAATACCACAGCAGCTACCAATCACTATGTCTTGACTAAGGGCCAAACAAACATAGCTTGAATACTACTGACCATTCATAAGAAATGACGGAGGGCTACGACTGGTTTTGGCGAAACCGTGAACGTAGTGAACTTGATATAACCGAAGGAACCTGATAGCTTTTAAAAGGAGTGGTTAAAGCTCCGCATTTAAAAATATCTGTTTTTAAAGATAACCGAGTGGTTTCTTTTAAATTGTTCCAACGATTTAAACTTGGTTTATTTTCCTTTGCATTATAGATAATGCGTCCCATCATTAACCTATCATTGCAGAAAACAACGAAAATACAACGTCCTCTTATGCCATCCGCATTCGCCACGGGGTCCCGTCATCACCCGTTAGGTTACTTAACTAACGACAGAGCGGGGGCTGGGCTAGCGCGGGTGTAAAACATAAGTGACGTCTAAATAGCTACAATAAATATAGATATTTTACATTCGTCTGACGCAATGATATACATTCCAGAACACAGATAAACAATATTGGATTTGCAAGCAATCTGTATTTCTTTTGAGCCTGCAAGAAAAGACAGATTACACAGTTGTGATGAATAGCCGTTACCCCACCCTCGACCCCTACGGGTATGGCAAACTACCCACCCGGCAGTCTGTGTACCCCACCTTGGGTCAGTCCTAGGAGCAAAAACAGTAAAATGAAATAATACAACGGTGGCTACGACCGCAACCTGGAAGTGCCCCGCAAAAATAATATTACAACAAATTACATTTACAACAAATGAATTAAACAATAACCCATTGCTAACCCCGGCTATACACCACAACAGTCCAATACAGTTTATATGCACAAACAGATATAACCATTTCAGAAATGTGCAACCCCCTGCCAACCGACATACTAGCAGTTAGGGGAGGTTTACGAACACATTAAACAATCACAGATATAATCCAATATGCAAATACTGTATAATTTCGATCGATTAAACAACATCAATATTGCTCCAAAATCTGCTCTGTTAAACAGTAACCTGAGCAAATATTAAATATTCCAGAAAACCCCAAATATTACACAGAAGCAACAGAAGAAAAATCGGCTCCTGACTCGCCAACTCGGCGGCGGAAGCGCGGCGACTCAGTAGACTGAGGCCGCGGTTCCGCGGCGAGTTAGACGATTCAGGCGACTGTTTTTCTTGGGTGTTCTTCTGGTGTCTTTTCAAGCTCTCTGAACTCACCTGAAAAATTTTGGACATCATTTAAATTTCGACAGAAACTTGCATTTTTTAGGGTTTTCCGGCTTCGTTTTTCCGTTCGAAATTCGTACAAATTTGCAATTAAGTTATTTAGTGTTTAGCGAGGCTCTGATACCACTGTAAGTCGATGTAGTACACCCCAGTACTTGTGGGGAGGCGGAATTTTCAAAATCGATCAAGTTTAAAGAACGAACATCGACTAACCGCTTGAATCGAAGCTAAACTTTAAATAACCGTACACAAAGAGTTTCTTATCAATTGTGTTTAGGGATTATACCTAATGAAACCGGTCCTTCGTCTTTGTGTCCTCCTTTGTTCTCCTCGACCTTCTCTAGGTAGTAGACGATCCACCCGAGAGCAAAACACCAAGCTACACCTCTAACTTGAGGTAACTAATCTACTTTGATTGCTAATCAAAGAAGAAAGGATGATATAGAGTGAAGGTAATGGATGTTTAAGTCTAACTAAACCTTTGATCTCAACACATGAGGATTAAGGATTAGTCTCTTGAAGATGAGAGCTTGAGGAGAGAGAATGTGAGATGAGATAATGAGATGAGAGAGAGTGTATCATAATATATTATGAAGCATTCTTATTAAAGAATAATGAATAATAGAAATGAATAAGCATGCTTCATAAATGAAAAGAGGTGATTCATTAACATGAGTCATTAAGCATTTATGGTGCATTAATAATCATGATGAATCACCCTCATGACTCACTAATCTTATCCAAAGCTTATGTCACCTTAACCTCCTTAGTCACATCTTCTAGAAGCTTCTCGTACAATTACGAGAACGCCCCTCCAATCCGCAAAAATACGGAAAAACTTTAGACTGTAAAAATCCAATAACCGGATACCAGTAACTGGCTTAAACCAAAGCCGACTGGTAAAAACTGTCCGAAAGTCGTGCGTGCGTAAACGCACGTATGCGTCCGAACCCTTTGTCGCAAAACCATGCGACCTCTATATCGTTTCGCCTGGAGTAGGAAACTCTCTGTGTGGGACTCTAGAGACTCGACTACTACGCTGGCAGTGGGTTTAACCACAGACCGCAAGCGGCACTAGCTGTACGTAACGGTCCCCAGGTAGTTGTCGATAAGAAGGCCGATGAGAAAACCCATCCGAACTCCTACTGAGTCTGATGTGACAATCTCCATACAGTCCGGTCCGTTCGTCCAAGACTATCGCATATCGGGCCTAGGGGGGCGGCAAGCGTCAGTCCCCTAATAGCGGTATAAGTCGTGTCGGAGGGAAGCCCATTACACCCTGAGAAACTACTGGAACCTACCAGCAAATCTCGCTTGCCCTGGCCAGGGACTTTGCGTAATAGCTCTCTGACACAGCACGATATCTACTCCCAATACCGGGAGGGACGAATCCTGTCTAACCGCCACTGCCTCCAAGTGCTCGGGACTGCACCCAACTGCTACCTGTTTGCACGACTCCTTTGAGCCGTGGTAGGGTAGCAATCTAAGAACAGTGGGACACACTCGAGGCGAAGTAGCAGTGTCAAGTCTGCGGACTACGCTGTACTCATGTCACCTGGGAACTGTTCACTGACGACTGGTATCAAACCAACCAACAGTTCCCTGTGAGTCCTGTCCGGTGTACCCGTAACCTAACGAGCACCTGCATACTATCTCCAGTACGACGTACTGACGGCTGTGGGACAGACCATCTCCCCAACTGGGATGAGAAGCGTACACACCAGTCTACTCCGGAGTATCGATGCTCTGTCTCGATAATCCAACGACCAGGGACCAGAATAAGGATGTGCTTGTAGACTACCCAGCCCCCACTAGTGTGACTGCCATCACAACGCTGGTAGACAAGCAAGATCCCAAGAGCTCTATCAATACGTACACTCACATATTAAGATAGAAAAACCAAGTAGCATACTACCATGTTTAGCAAGACTGTTATATACATGTGAATATCCCAAGCTTCCATTAAGTAATATACAAGCTAGTATGATACAGTAATGGCCTTCTAGGGCATAAACACTAACAGAGGATAGATCATGGGAATGAATATAATACTGTGCAAGGAAATGTACATCCTAAGGCTCCTTAAGCGGAGTGGCGTGTCGTAAGTATGCCGCGGAACATACACATGGTACGTCTCTCTACTGAAGTCACCTACTCCATCAACCAATGGTCATCCTACGCGATGAAAGTTTGGGTCTAATACCCCCTCGACTAAGTCTAAGTTCCATAAGGTCAAGCCTAAGTTCCGTATATATAAACGCCATAGGCTCCACATAGTCAAACTTAGACTCAAACCAAGGTCAAACTAGCGCTCTGATACCAACTTTGTCACGACCCGAAAGAGCACGTGACTGGCCCTTGAACCATATGAAGTCTATAGGACTCCACCTGATCCAAGTAAGCCAAAAGCCCAGAAATCTAAAACCATTTTAAGAGTAAATAAAGAAAACTGGTTTTTAATAAGCAAGAAACATATTTTGTAAATCAAAGATTTTTAAATAACTAAGCCGAAATGCATTTTTAAAATGTGTAGTCTTTTCTGAAAATTCCGGCAGAGTTTCCTTTATAAAAACTGACCCCGAATGGGGTACAACAAGAATAACATATATATGCAGTGATAAAAGGCATCCCCAAGCGGGAGCTAGCTCTTCATCAATCGACGGTCACAACCACACAAGCAATATAATATACAACGCCGAATGGAGAGAATCAAAACTCAAAAGAAACTCAATAAACATGAAAACCGTAATACTACTAAGCGCGACTCTAAGGTCGAAATAATACATCACTAGTGTCTAAGTCTGAAACAATATACAAGTTTTGGTTGATGGAATTTCTAGATACAATGAGTAATACATATACAAGGATGGTTCTGATGCAAAGAACCCACCTACCAAATGCAATTCACCCGCAAAGGAAGCAGTGTGCCAGAAATGCTGCTATGGAACCTGTACGACAAAACCTGCAAAAAGCTGTGGCACAACGGGGGTGAGTTGCCAACTCGTGAATAGAAAATATCTACAAGTAGAAAATGAATGTAAGATATAATCCTAGGTCAATACAATCAGAATATGATATAACCCTCAAGAGTAAGTCTGAAGCATGATAATGTGGCAATGTAACATCTAAACATGTATGTAGTGCCAAGTACTCGTGCCAGTGCCTCAGGTAATAACATGTCATAAATGTAAGTTATGTCTGCATGAAGTAAATATGATGAAGTATTTAAAATGATATCAATACACATATATTAGTGTCTCATTCCACTAATATTGGTGTAAGGGTATATATAACAGCGCCCTCATACCCTGTTATATATACAAATGAAGTATGATCAATGTAATAAAAGTCTGTATGTGATCAAAGTCTGTATGAACGTGGATCCCGTCCACCCGTCACCCAATGACAATAAGCATCATGCATGTAAATGTGAGGATATAATCAAAATCATGGAAAGCATCATGAAACATGTGCCTAGCATCGGCACATAAATCCTCATATATCGGGCATCCGTCAGTCCGGGTCAGCCCACTCTCTCATATATCGGGCATCCGTCAGTCCGGGTCAGCCCACTCTCTCATATATCGGGCATCCGTCAGTCCGAGTCAGCCCACTCTCTCATATATCGGGCATCCGTCAGTCCGGGTCAGCCCACTCTCTCATATATCGGGCCCCACCACGTACCCTCATACGGCACTGTCACGACCCGAAAGAGCACGTGACTGGCCCTCGAACCATATGAAATCTATAGGACTCCATCTGATCCAAGTAAGCCAAAGCCCAGAAATCTAAAACCATTTTAAGAGTAAGTGAAGAAAACTGGTTTAAAGAAGTGAAGGAAAATATGTTTGAAGTCGAGGTTTTTAAATAACTAAGCCGAAGGTGCATTTTTAAAAGGTAAAGTCTTTTCTAAAAATTTCGGCAGAGTTTCTTTTGTAAATACTGGCCCCGAACGGGATACAACAAGCATAACATATATACAATGATAAAAGGCATCCCCAAGCGGGAGCTAGCTCTTCGTCAATTGACGGTCACAACCACACATGCAATATAATATACAACGCCGAAAGGCGAAGATCGATCCAAAAGAAACACAGTAAGCATGAAAACCGCAATACTACTAAGCGCGACTCTAAGGCCAAATAAAACATCACTAAAGTCTGAGTCTGAAACAATAAACAAATTTGGTTGATGGAAATTCTAGATACAAAGAATAATATAAGTACAATGGTGGTTTTGATGCAAAAGGAACCACCTACCAAATGCAATTCACCCGCAAGGAAGCAATGTGCCAGAAATGCCGCAAAGGAACCTGTACGGCAAAACCTGCAAGAACTGTGGCACAACGGGGGTGAGTTGCCAACTCGTGAATAGAGAATAACTACAAGCAGACACCGAACGCAAGACATAATCCTAGGTCAAAACGATCAGTACAAAATCCTCAATATAAAACATGCAGCCTATAACAAGGCTAGGGTAAATATCTAACCCGAGTGTAATCTCATGTGCCTGTGTCAGTGCCTCAGATAGCAATATAACATAAGAATGAGGTATGAATGCATGAGAACATAATACATGTAAATGAAGAAACTGTTTTCATACTTTAGTGAGATTTCCTTTGTATTTTTAAAATGAGCTATCAAAATGAAATCAGCATAAAACAGTGCCTAACATCGGCACAAAACGTAATCCAAATATCCCGATATCTCTGTATCCCAATCACAAAATCTAGGGCGCCGTCAGTCCAGACCGGCCCCTACCATCAATCTCAAGACCACGACGGTATCCTCCGGATATCCGACGCGTCAGGTAAAATCACCGGTCGGTAGTGCTCCCCTGCCAGGCTCAACGTCATCACTACATTCATCTTGCCCCGGGGTACCGCACCGGGTCCACCATGTACCCGAAACGGTTCATCCGTCTCCTCGAATCGGGTTTCCAAATCCATCAGCAAACTCATGGTGGACGACTCATACATCATGGGAAAACCGCACTTTTTATTTTAAAAGAGAGAAAATGTTTATCTGTGTGTTTGCAGTTTTCCTCCAAATCCAGAAAATCTCACGGAAATCCAAATCCAAAACCTCAGTAACACGTAAAATAGTGAATATATGCATGAGAATCCATGAATGCGGCATAACAATGAATATCAGTATGCATGAAGTAGCAGGTAATAACTACAATGTCTAAACTATTAGCTAATAGGTTATGTCAAGCAATAGTATTTTCTAAGGTGTACGTGACATGACAATTACCGATGAAGATGTGTGTGAGCCGGCAAGTAAGTGTACGTAGTACATACGCAACATCGGTAATGGTGCTGGTGTCCTAACAGCATGATATCAATAATGGAGTATGAAACATAATATAAGAATGCGATGCAAAGCGAACCACAAAAAAAGTGGGAGCTGAATCTAGACGCAACTATAACTAATCTGCATTAATCTAATATAAGTCCTACAAATGGTGCCTTTTGAAATATCACGAATCATGGGGTTTTGAAAATAGGGGCTACGGTGTTTTTATGAAAAGATACGCCTTTTGAAATGTCCGTAGATCCCTTGACCTGTCTTTTAAAATACCCACGACCAGCTAGTTTTGAAATAGGTAGGAGTCTAATCTAATCTAACAACTACACTAAACTATACAGCTGAACTAACAAGCTGAGCTAAAGGTAAGGAAACCGCCTAACATCTGAGTCGATATATATATAGATATAATAGTCGGTGATTCCGCCTCAATAGTATCGCGTACGATACAGTATATCATATGACATCCTCAAGTCATGAGTGCGGATCTATCATCAATGTAAAGCTCATACGGTAAATCGTCGTACGGCATCCCAATAGCTGGGTACGGGTCAATATCACACTATCTCATCACACTTCAGGTATCACTATCAACATATCATATAATCTGGGGTACTATTCTATGTCTAGTATAAATCGATACCATCAATAAAGTATGCATGCGGGGGTAAACACACATCCCAAGCCCGCAACAATCACATTTCGTATCCCAAATACGAATCATATCACATCACCGATCTCGCGGCACAAAGCCCAATTTCATTGACTCATCTCCAAAGTCATCCAATATCATCAACACAGTGCCAGTATAAGTAATATGCAAGGGTGTGCGTGTAGGTGTAATTCTATTCTAGGGTTCGCGACTATGAACTACACTAGTCACTTCTAACCCTACACTATCCATAATACACCTAACTATCATATATAATAACAACTACGGACTGCGGGGGTGCTATACGCCATCCACCCGACTTCCCCCAGTAGATATAATCTACTCACCTAGCGTCTTCATTTGTGGACGTCGCCACGCGCTTGCTTGTCGTCCCGAAGTCTTCATGGGGTACCTACACATCAAAATATCGTATATGCGCATTAAAACCAAATCAAAGCTAAAACGGCACATGAAATCCAAAATGATACGATAAGAGGCCTATAGGTTAAAACCCATGGCACGCCTTCAAAACCATCAACACATCCTCTATATCATCGTATAAACGCCAAATAGTCGAGGCAAAACACAATCCACAATTGCAGAATTAAAAATACGGAATACGGAAACATGAATCTAAAACAGCAACTTAGGAAATATGTCCCAGATTTTACCCTAGGTCACTTTATACAAATCTATATATACCAGGGGTCTAACATGAACATGTAGGAGCTACAGAACCAATACGAGCCAAAATGGTGGGACCCAGGCCGCAATTTGCGGCTAATGGGGATAAATTGGCGGCCGGGAAGAAGAAGTGGGAGCTGGGGTCTTGGGGTTAGCTTCCTAGGTGCCTGCACGTGTCACTGTCCAATCAATTTTAATTTAGGGTGTCTCGGGTGATAGCAGATTCAATATACCCTTCACAGATTTCATAAATTCCCCGATATCGGTTTCTAAAATCCGTATTATGGTTTAAGCTTCAGGTTTTGGATTTCCAATTCATACACTAGGGTGATGGTATAACCTCTACTGACCTCAATTCCATATTACAACCCATAAATCATCACAACCCTAACTAGGTTATCCACAAGTCCACAATATCACACAATATCGATTCGATCTTAATATGAGGGTAAAGGAAATGCATAAACTAAGTTTAAGGTCCAGAAAATACCTCATTTGGCAACTCAAGAATTTTCTTGAGTTGCCCCTAGTGGCCAAAATCCTTGCTTCTTTAGCACCAAGTGTAGATCTAGGGATTGTGCACACATTTAATGAAATGGAGATTGGGTTTTGGGGTTGTTTTAGAGGTGTTTTGGAGCTTGAAGAGGGGAGGGAAAGGAGGTGCAGGAGCAGCAGCAGGAGAAGGGAGAAGAGGGAGGGAAATGAGGGGAGAAATGGTTAAGTCCTTAGTCAATGAAGCCCATACCTCTCTCTCTCTCACCAACTACCCATTTCTTTATTCTTTTCCTTTTCTTTTTCCTTTTAAAACCCTTCTCACTCAAATAGTAAACCCAAATGAAAAGCATGGCAAGAAAATGCACAAGTGTGAAAAAGTGATATGTGCATGTGTTGGACAAAAAGCTAAAAACCGATTAGCAATTTTTAATCGCGATTAGCACTAAATTAGTGTCAAATTAATCACAAAAACTTTAAAATGTCATAATTCTCTAATTTACCCTATTTTAGAATTTTCCAAAATTTTCCAAAATTTTCCCCCATTTATTTGTATTTAATAATTCCAAAATATTAAAATATTCAATAAAATAATATTAAATTATAAAAATTCCCAAAATTAACATTTTATCTTTTTTGAAATGTTACAATCTACCCCCCTTAAAGAAATTCGGTCCCCGAATTTAAATTTAAACCCCCAATACTAAAACAATTTTTGTAATACTCCAATTTGTTGGGGCTCCGAAGACATCAATACATAGAGAATATCCTATGCGTCTGGTGCGCAAGGAATCAAAATCCATATATGTGTCATACAGGTGTACAAAACAACATCTAGGTGCAACGGGTATGCACGAAACATCTGTCATAGGCAACGTGTGTGCCTGACAGCAACCAAATCAGGTGCATGTAACATGCACGAAGAATCCCGATTTAGTGCATCTGGCGTGCACCAAAATCGTATATCAAAACACTAAAGGTGCATGAAAACTCTGCTGGAAGTGTAAATCAAATCACTGTATAAGGTGGGCGTGAATTCACAATCAAAACCTCGAATGTAATAACTATGCGCAAAATATAAATATCCAGTGGGTGCATGAAACAAATATCATGAAACTCAGTCATCAAAACTAAATCATGCAAACAGAACGCCCAAAATACCGAAATCCAAAATGACGGATACGTGATAATCGAATCACAAAATCACAAATCATAGTATCGTCGTCGGTAGTTCCTCCTTCGAGGTCGAGAAGGAGTCGGTGCATCCACTGCTAGCAGCGCAAGATATCTACTTGCCTCTTGCTCACGGTCTGGCGCCCTCTGACTCTGGGTCCTTATCTTCTCTGAGGATTACCTATCTCGCAGTCAATCGGCTCATCGGCCCTGTCAGGTGTGCTAACGGGGACGATTCCGTTCTGGCACTTCTCTGGTCACCTATCGGTCAATCCTCACGACCACTCGTGAAGCAGCCCATCACTGGCGTCGGCCTCTGGCTCTCTGAATGCACGTCACATATCTGATCCTGGGTGCAAACATCATTGCAGCAATGTCCTGGAAGGAATCCTGCTCAAGGTCTCTTCCGATCTTGCCTATGCCGAACTGTACAGAGGCTGGCTCTCCTGCATAATCTCTTCTCACTCGATAGACATCTGTGTCCTCAGCACAATATTTCTCGGAATCTGGTTGCATCCCAATGCCTCTGTAAGCATATCTGACCTCTGGTCTCGACGGGAAGCAATGACAGCTCGTCAGCGTCTCGCCCGAACCTCTGGTTCCACCTGTCTCTATCGTCGTCCACTATGACGTCACGCCATGCATATCTACGCACTGTACTGTTCTCGGCCACGGTCAATCTGAAGTCTCTCACACGGACTCGAAATCGCGTACTCTGTAGCTTCATCATTCTGTAGAAGATGTCAGGCCGAACAGGTCCTCGGGAACACGTCCCAACCATCGGAGGAATACTCAATACTCGTCCGTCCTTGATCGATTCGCAACGCATCTGGGTAAGTTCCTTTATCCGAATCTGGTCAACTACCTCGTCGACAATGCTAACTCTGGCCTGCTGGTTGTGCGCAATATGACCACTCTTGGGTCAGGTCTTCTCGTATAGTATTCCACAAAGGTCATGTCGAAGTCTCTCTCAAATCTCATCCCTGCCGAATTGCCCAGAAGTCATCATCCCTTGCTGAAGCAAATTCTTGTTCCGGAACGGCTGCATACTTATCGCGCTTCTTTCTGGAAGATATATCCATATACAACGCCTCTGGGTGCGTATCACATCTCTAATGTCAGCGGAGTGGGACGTCATCTCGTCGAAATCTCTTGCGAACTCTTTTCTTCACTCTGCTTCAATGTCGACTGATTCGGACTCGTCTCATCGTGGCTGCATGGACTATGCTCCAACGGCTATACTCGTATCTGGAGTCTCCCAAGCAATGCATCCCATCACATGATATCCGAATGATGTCGAAACATTCGATCGACTCGTCAGAACCTTATAATCCCCCAAGAGATCAACATCTTGAGTACAGTTTAATAGTATCGAGTACATGCCTCAGCGTCGGTGGTCCAGCCGTAGAAGGGCAAACCCAAGCCTCACTAATGGCGCCGCGGAACTGCCGTAAACCCTAAGGTTCAAAGGCTTTCACACGGTCATTAAGTCGAGTTAGGGTTTCATTCTTCTAGAGGGTCCATAGAATCACCTGCATGTCTTTCCGTATACTTTAAACTTGGAAAATGGGCTCCTGACATTCGATCGTCTCAATCGACTCTCAACGAATCTGCGTGAAGTCGTCTCTAGCTGGAATCAATCTATCTGATGACCTCGCATCGGTAAACGGACAAACCAAATGTCCTAGTCATTCATCCTCAGGTGACTGGCGCTCGCTATCATCTCTCTAAGTATATGCTCACGCTGCAGCAGCTCCAACCATCTGGGCGATATCTCGTCATTTGCAGCAGCAACTGGCTCATTCACCTGCACGCCGAACAGCGCCTCAATCCTCCAGGAAAGACGACACATTGGCGGTCATCTCTGAATCGGTCTGCTCTAGATCTGAGTAAGACTCTCCACACTGGAAATCTTCAACTCAACTGGGCCCGCTCCGGTGCATAAATCGGACGAATCACCTTCGTCTCTCAAATCGAGTAGACTAGCTATAATCTGTCTCATATCTGTCTGGAAGCTCCGACAATCTAAAGCTCGTAAGCTCCGAAAGCGACATCCCGTCAATCTCAGCAACAGCTGGTCCCTCTGTCTGCACGGTAGGCGACATCATAATCTCTGAGGTATGATGTACATCAACAGTCCTCTCTCAACTGGCAGCTCTAACAATGGCCCGATCATCCGGTGCAAAACCAAGCACTCGCCTCCACTTGAGGTCACAGTCATCAATACTAACTCGAGACGTTCCCATGTCACCAGAAAACACAATGGTCAGCCCTCGTACCAGACGAGCTCGCACTGACCGTAACCCTAGCAGCAGCCCAAACTGCGCTCAAACATGGCGACAGGAACCTCAATCGAGTATCGAAGAGAGCAGATCAATGGCAAGAAAGGAAACAACAGATCCAGAGTGGATACACGATCATAAGAAGGAACAGCATCAATGAAGGTATGATCATGGACTAATAGAATCGGGGATCTCAAATGGATGTATAATCATGGATATAAAGAGAATCACTGATCTCGAAAATATGTACATCCTAAGGTTTCTTAAGCGGAGTGGCGTGTCGTAAGTATGCCGCGGAACATACCAACGGTACGTCACTCTACTTTAGTCACCTATTCCATCAACCAAGGGTCATCCTATACGACGAAAGTTCGGGTCTAATACCCCCTCGACTAAGTCTAAGTTCCGTAAGGTCAAGCCTAAGTTCCGTATATATATAAACGCCCTAGGCTCCACATAGTCAAACTTAGACTCGAACCAAGGTCAACCTAGCGCTCTGATACCAACTTTGTCACGACCCGAAAGAGCACGTGACTGGCCCTCGAACCATATGAAATCTATAGGACTCCATCTGATCCAAGTAAGCCAAAGCCCAGAAATCTAAAACCATTTTAAGAGTAAGTGAAGAAAACTGGTTTAAAGAAGTGAAGGAAAATATGTTTGAAGTCGAGGTTTTTAAATAACTAAGCCGAAGGTGCATTTTTAAAAGGTAAAGTCTTTTCTAAAAATTTCGGCAGAGTTTCTTTTGTAAATACTGGCCCCGAACGGGATACAACAAGCATAACATATATACAATGATAAAAGGCATCCCCAAGCGGGAGCTAGCTCTTCGTCAATTGACGGTCACAACCACACATGCAATATAATATACAACGCCGAAAGGCGAGGATCGATCCAAAAGAAACACAGTAAGCATGAAAACCGCAATACTACTAAGCGCGACTCTAAGGCCAAATAAAACATCACTAAAGTCTGAGTCTGAAACAATAAACAAATTTGGTTGATGGAAATTCTAGATACAAAGAATAATATAAGTACAATGGTGGTTTTGATGCAAAAGGAACCACCTACCAAATGCAATTCACCCGCAAGGAAGCAATGTGCCAGAAATGCCGCAAAGGAACCTGTACGGCAAAACCTGCAAGAACTGTGGCACAACGGGGGTGAGTTGCCAACTCGTGAATAGAGAATAACTACAAGCAGACACCGAACGCAAGACATAATCCTAGGTCAAAACGATCAGTACAAAATCCTCAATATAAAACATGCAGCCTATAACAAGGCTAGGGTAAATATCTAACCCGAGTGTAATCTCATGTGCCTGTGTCAGTGCCTCAGATAGCAATATAACATAAGAATGAGGTATGAATGCATGAGAACATAATACATGTAAATTAAGAAACTGTTTTCATACTTTAGTGAGATTTCCTTTGTATTTTTAAAATGAGGTATCATAATGAAATCAGCATAAAACAGTGCCTAACATCGGCACAAAACGTAATCCAAATATCCCGATATCTCTGTATCCCAATCACAAAATCTAGGGCGCCGTCAGTCCAGACCGGCCCCTACCATCAATCTCAAGACCACGACGGTATCCTCCGGATATCCGACGCGTCAGGTAAAATCACCGGTCGGTAGTGCTCCCTTGCCAGGCTCAACGTCATCACCACATTCATCTTGCCCCGGGGTACCGCACCGGGTCTACCATGCACCCGAAACGGTTCATCCGTCTCCTCGAATCGGGTTTCCAAATCCATCAGCAAACTCATGGTGGACGACTCATACATCATGGGAAAACCGCACTTTTTATTTTAAAAGAGAGAAAATGTTTATCTGTGTTTTTGCAGTTTTCCTCCAAATCCAGAAAATCTCACGGAAATCTAAATCCAAAACCTCAGTAACACGTAAAATAGTGAATATATGCATGAGAATCCATGAATGCGGCATAACAATGAATATCAGTATGCATGAAGTAGCAGGTAATAACTACAATGTCTAAACTATTAGCTAATAGGTTATGTCAAGCAATAGTATTTTCTAAGGTGTACGTGACATGGCAATTACCGATGAAGATGTGTGTGAGCCGGCAAGTAAGTGTACGTGGTACATACGCAACATCGGTAATGGTGCTGGTGTCCTAACAGCATGATATCAATAATGGAGTATGAAACATAATATAAGAATGCGATGCAAAGCGAACCACAAAAAAAGTGGGAGCTGAATCTAGACGCAACTATAACTAATCTGCATTAATCTAATATAAGTCCTACAAATGGTGCCTTTTGAAATATCACGAATCATGGGGTTTTGAAAATAGGGGCTACGGTGTTTTTATGAAAAGATACGCCTTTTGAAATGTCCGTAGATCCCTTGACCTGTCTTTTAAAATACCCACGACCCGCTAGTTTTGAAATAGGTAGGAGTCTAATCTAATCTAACAACTACACTAAACTATACAGCTGAACTAACAAGCTGAGCTACAGGTAAGGAAACCGCCTAACATCTGAGTCGATATATATATAGATATAATAGTCGGTGATTCCGCCTCAATAGTATCGCGTACGATACAGTATATCATATGACATCCTCAAGTCATGAGTGCGGATCTATCATCAATGTAAAGCTCATACGGTAAATCGTCGTACGGCATCCCAATAGCTGGGTACGGGTCAATATCACACTATCTCATCACACTTCAGGTATCACTATCAACATATCATATAATCTGGGGTACTATTCTATGTCTAGTATAAATCGATACCATCAATAAAGTATGCATGCGGGGGTAAACACACATCCCAAGCCCGCAACAATCACATTTCGTATCCCAAATACGAATCATATCACATCACCGATCTCGCGGCACAAAGCCCAATTTCATTGACTCATCTCCAAAGTCATCCAATATCATCAACACAGTGCCAGTATAAGTAATATGCAAGGGTGTGCGTGTAGGTGTAATTCTATTCTAGGGTTCGCGACTATGAACTACACTAGTCACTTCTAACCCTACACTATCCATAATACACCTAACTATCATATATAATAACAACTACGGACTGCGGGGGTGCTATACGCCATCCACCCGACTTCCCCCAGTAGATATAATCTACTCACCTAGCGTCTTCATTTGTGGACGTCGCCACGCGCTTGCTTGTCGTCCCGAAGTCTTCATGGGGTACCTACACATCAAAATATCGTATATGCGCATTAAAACCAAATCAAAGCTAAAATGGCACATGAAATCCAAAATGATACGATAAGAGGCCTATAGGTTAAAACCCATGGCACGCCTTCAAAACCATCAACACATCCTCTATATCGTCGTATAAACGCCAAATAGTCGAGGCAAAACACAATCCACAATTGCAGAATTAAAAATACGGAATACGGAAACATGAATCTAAAACAGCAACTTAGGAAATATGTCCCAGATTTTACCCTAGGTCACTTTATACAAATCTATATATACCAGGGGTCTAACATGAACATGTAGGAGCTACAGAACCAATACGAGCCAAAATGGTGGGACCCAGGCCGCAATTTGCGGCCAATGGGGATAAATTGGCGGCCGGGAAGAAGAAGTGGGAGCTGGGGTCTTGGGGTTAGCTTCCTAGGTGCCTACACGTGTCACTGTCCAATCAATTTTAATTTAGGGTGTCTCGGGTGATAGCAGATTCAATATACCCTTCACAGATTTCATAAATTCCCCGATATCGGTTTCTAAAATCCGTATTATGGTTTAAGCTTCAGGTTTTGGATTTCCAATTCATACACTAGGGTGATGGTATAACCTCTACTGACCTCAATTCCATATTACAACCCATAAATCATCACAACCCTAACTAGGTTATCCACAAGTCCACAATATCACACAATATCGATTCGATCTTAATATGAGGGTAAAGGAAATGCATAAACTAAGTTTAAGGTCCAGAAAATACCTCATTTGGCAACTCAAGAATTTTCTTGAGTTGCCCCTAGTGGCCAAAATCCTTGCTTCTTTAGCACCAAGTGTAGATCTAGGGATTGTGCACACATTTAATGAAATGGAGATTGGGTTTTGGGGTTGTTTTATAGGTGTTTTGGAGCTTGAAGAGGGGAGGGAAAGGAGGTGCAGGAGCAGCAGCAGGAGAAGGGAGAAGAGGGAGGGAAATGAGGGGAGAAATGGTTAAGTCCTTAGTCAATGAAGCCCATACCTCTCTCTCTCTCACCAACTACCCATTTCTTTATTCTTTTCCTTTTCTTTTTCCTTTTAAAACCCTTCTCACTCAAATAGTAAACCCAAATGAAAAGCATGGCAAGAAAATGCACAAGTGTGAAAAAGTGATATGTGCATGTGTTGCACAAAAAGCTAAAAACCGATTAGCGATTTTTAATCGCGATTAGCACTAAATTAGTGTCAAATTAATCACAAAAACTTTAAAATGTCATAATTCTCTAATTTACCCTATTTTAGAATTTTCCAAAATTTTCCAAAATTTTTCCCCATTTATTTGTATTTAATAATTCCAAAATATTAAAATATTCAATAAAATAATATTAAATTATAAAAATTCCCAAAATTAACATTTTATCTTTTTTGAAATGTTACAGGCACTCACTCCTCGTATGTGGTATAAAATCAGAACCGATAAATCTCATGGTGGCAGCGCAAATATCATATCAAGGAAACCGGGTTTTTCAAATACGTACATACTTTCCTTTGAAATTATCCACGGTTCCCAAATCCAGAAATATTATGAAAACGAATATCTCGATGCGCATAATCAGAAAGTATGATGTATGTGACATATTAATGAAATGCAAGTATAACAGGATATCATGCAACATGGAATAATAGTATGCGCATATAAGGTCATATCCTGATGCAATATAGAAATAAACACATGCATTGCGATGCGGAATCGAAAAAATCAATGCAACAGTGAAGAATCTACACCAATATGTATATGTCATGCAGTGGTGCCATTTGAAATAAGACGAATCGGGTTTTGGTAAAATAATGGTTACGGTGTTTTTAAGAATAGATACATCTTTTGAAAATACCCATAGAATCCCTTTACTTGTCCTTAAGATATTCCCGATTCGTTAGCTTTGAAAATAGGTATGACTCGGGTCTAGTCTAACATCTACTAAGCCAAGTCCATCAGGAGGGGTATGGAAACCACCTAAATCTGAGTCGATATATATATAATAGTCGGTAATCCCGCCTCAACAGTGTCGCGTACGATACGGTATCTGATCGTACGCTTTTGGCGTGTCGGATGTTCAAAGAATTAAAGTATAACCGCGATCAGGACGGTGTCGCTATGCAGCTAGCCGGTTGAGCACGGGTCGGTCCACAGGGAGATGGTGTTATTTTACCTTCTTTTCTTAGACGAGTCAATAAAGAATCTGTATGTGTGTTTGATTCAAACCTATTTGTTTATCTGCAAGTATAAGGTTGTTAAGAAAAGATACGAAATTGTAAGCTAAGAAATCCGTACTCAAAACCTTTGAGCCGAGTCTTGACCAATTGAAGCTAAGCAATTGGCAACAACGGGGATTAGGGGATTTAAGCGCGGTATTCGTGGAATCCGGCTTATTTACCCTTGTCCTTCCGTTCTTGTCTCTTGCTTTCGCCTCCGGCCAAACCGAATGCAACCGGTCGCGGTTAGGAATCACCGTTACCTTGTCAGGGTACGGTGCCTAACGGAGCACTTGCGTATGGTTTGGGCGAAGTTCAAATGGAAAATAACGGGAAAAGGAATTGGCAAAGAAACGTTAACTTACAATACCGTATTAATTCTTAACAACAACAATAATTACAACATTTACAAAATGAACAAAAGAAACCAAAAGGAAAAGAACAAAGAAAAGAAAAGATACAAGTATTAAAGTGCATGAAAATAAATTGCAAGTAAATAAAGACAAGGTAATAAAGAGCAAGTAATAAAAAGCGATAAAAAGAACACGGAAGTAGAACCCAAGCCAAGCATGTGCTCAATAGCCAACCCTTAAACTTGCAAGCTCAATGAAGAGGTTGCAAGATCAAGGGAAGGGTAGAGAACGCATGTGAAGTGAAGAACTAGTCCCGTGAGAAAATACGACCCTTGAGATCAATAACTAACCCTTAACCATTCAAGCTCAATAAAGAGGTTGAATGAGCAAGAGAAAGCAAGAATCTCAAGGGGGAGCAAACTAACAAGAAAGATAAAAAACCCTCATCTTCATTAACATCCACTCAAAAGCTCTCACTACAATTTCATGGAGGAAGAATGAAGAAGAAGAAGAAAGAAGAACAAAACTACAAAAAAAGAAGAACAAAGAAAGCTCCCTTGGCTTTGATCAGATCTGCTGTATTTATAGGCAGGAGAATGGAGTTCTAGGGCAACCAGAAGACCACATGTGAAAAGACCAAAACACCCCAGAAAAACGTCAGAGAGAGGGACCCATCTAGCCGCGCATGCGCGGCCAATACCCCCTATTGGCAGCGCATGCGCGGCCGTACAGTGGAATTGGGTGTTGGTCTTTTGTCTTCTTCCCTGGTTTGGTTTTTCCTCGTGTTTGCAATCTTCAAAATGCGCAAAAGTCTTCAGAATATCTCCAGATTTCCAAGTCCAAGATTGTATTATCTTTGTTTACTTTTGACTTTATCTCCCTCGAGCTCCGCGCACCCATTGATTCTTGTGCAGCCCCCTCGTGCTCTGTGCTTGTCCCAGACACGAATGACTACTGTCATATGTCTTGTATAGGGAATCGGTACTCGGCACTGGACGGATATGGATGACCGGTACCCGGCTTTTATCTGCTGTCGACAGATGTTCTGCTTTTGGCGTAACTGTGGAGATTTTATCCTGATTTGCAATATTTGTACTGGAAACCTGTATTCTGTAAACATGTAACAAACACGGATTAAAAGCACCTACCTATAAACACACGAGCGTAAGAATGGGCGGTATAAAATGCAATATTCTGTGATGAACAAATACCCCCAAACTTAACTTTTGCTCGTCCCGAGCAAAACCAATTATTCATAAAAATAAAATGATAACCGCACTTTCGCAGGGAGCGCGATTGCACTGAGCATGTGCAACAAGCCGTTAAACCTCTAAGTGTCCCTAGTAGGAGGAGTGTTGTCTCCTGAGGGTTTTCAGCGGATTACACCCACAAAATCCCGTCAAGCTAGTGTCATAAAATAACTAAGATTCAAACCCTAAAGTTTTGTTTCAGAAAATAACAATTCTATAATCCTAAGTCTAGACTATCGAACCTTTAGTTTTCACACATCGCTTCTTATTTAACTACAGGTTTTATATGTCTTTACGTGTAGTGCAAATAGTGCCGTTAAGTTCCAGAAAGGTCGATTAAAGTCATCATGTCGCACAATAAAGCCCAGATAAAAATTTTAAAAGGATCACATAAGTTTTATAAAGAGTTAAGCATTTTTCAAGTTTCGTTTTCCAGTAAGGTTTCAACTTCAGAATTTCTATCTTCCCTAACAGGAAACTAAGTCTTATTCTTCACTCCACTTTTTTCTTGTTTTCATTTCATACACACCTCTGTGAACGTGCAATAGTCTTTATCATAGAATAAAACCTTCATATCTCCGTTAAATTTTTTTATAAAAGCCTGTCTTTTATCAAGATTATTCTCACACAAAGAACCGTTAGGAATTTTAACTCGGAGAGAACACTTGCTTGACTTTGTTTTTATCTGGACTTTCTAGGCTTCTTAGCGAGCTTTGGGCCAATGCACCCAAACCAGTTGGTTTTTGGGCATTAGGTGTAGAAACACCCCAGCGGACTTAATTACTCAAGTTACCTAGGTCCAAAAACAAAAGACAGTTTTGTCGTGAAAATCAGATGATTTAATACGAACGGAGATATAACCGGCAGTTCAAATATTTTTTTGGATAAAAGACGTGTTTAGTGGGTTTGGTGTGTAATCATTCCAATCAAGTTTTAGATGGGTTATTTTTCAGACTTAGCTCCAATTACGGCATCAATAACATTCCTTCATATTCGCTTTACTTCATAAACTATTCTTGACATTACTTATTTCAGAACAAACCTATTTGATCCTCAGAAAATCATTTATCTGTTTAAAAGTTTAAACATGAAAGACTTGTTATCTAATTCCCAAAATCTTACGACACGTGTAGTGTGATGTAAAGACGTATATCAGCTATAGTTAACTTCAAAGGAGAGTTATCTTTCAGGTTTTCAAAATCTAAACATAAGATTTAGTTATTCCTATTTTTCCAAACAAAAGCCGTCGAATGTTGAATCAGAGTTCTTCCACAATCTAACTTGACAAAAAAGTTTTTATATTTTTAGAAAATTTTCAGATTTTTATGGATTTTATGGATTTAATATGCAGATGCAAAATATACATATGAATGCGAAGGAAGAAAGCTTACCGAGCACACCCCCAAACTTAAACTTGACAGTGCCCTCACTGTCAGGCTATACCAAGAGGGTTAAAATTGCCGGCGCTTCCTAGAAACAAATTATATACAAAACAAAAAGGAAAACAAAAATATATACAAAAAAAGTGTCCCCCCCAAACTTAAGTAAAACAGTGTTTCCACTGTTAAGCGTTGAAATTTAGGATTAGGGGGGGAAAGAATAGTATCAAGCTATACAAGGCCTTACACAGGCCAAAAGTGAGCACCAACCATTCAAAGATTTTAGCACTATAATATACAGGTTGGTGGAAGAAGGCGTAGAGAAAAGAGAAGGACAATACGCGAGACCGTATGCGAAGAGAAGCGGGATACGGTCTCGGTATATGAGAGGAAGAAGAATGGCGGAAGGGAAAAAGAAGTGGAATACGAACTTGAGGGTGCAAATGGAGTAAATAGATTAGCACAATTTGTGATGACCGATGTGTGAAAAGCGATTGTGCTAATCTATTAACCCGTCGAGAGATTGGGTCAAATCCCTCAAGATTCGTAAGAAGCCATGGGTACGCCGAACTTGGTAAACCAGACATAGTAAATGAAAGTGAGACGGGTTCTTGCAAGGTCGGAACGATGGAAAGGATGGAGGGAAATGGCTGAGGAAGGGTATCGGTTAAGGGTTCTGGAGGGTGTACACAGTCAGTGAAAGGAACAGGATAAATTGGAAAATCCGACTCATCATCTAGAACTGGTTCATCCTCAAGACTATCCTCAAAATTTTCCTCAAAATTTAGCACATCCATGCACTTCTCTTCAAAATCCAGACGCATATGGGGTTCGGGAAAAACATTTAATGACTCGGGATGATGATTTGAAGAGAAAAACTCAGCCAAATCTATGGGTTCATCATCCAAAATATTCCCAGCGTCAATATCCTTAATCAAGTGAAAATCAATATTCTCAGACACCTCATCAAAAGCATGGATTTCAATCAATTCAGGTTCTAAGATGGAGGTGTAGAGGTCAAAAGGATTGGGTGTAGTTTCACTTGGCAAGGTCCCTTCACAATCTGGCAAATCAAACACTACAAAGTCGCACAACTCATTAAACATTCTATCTTCAACTGATAATTCATTTGGGACACTTGATAGACTTTCAACATAGGAGTTGTGGGATTCAATTTGAGACGGGTAGGTTTGATTTGGAAGGGTATACAATTCACTCTCTCCACTCAAATTCACAGCCTGTCCTACCGCCTCATCATACATTGGAAAATTTGGAGCTAGCTGGAAACTAGCTACCGGGTCACTAGGTTGTATGAGGGCGGCCATAGACGCATTCAAATCCATCATCTGTTGGCTTGACGCTACCCTAAAGTCTTCCAAGGATTGTTCTAGACTAGACATTGGTTGTGAAGGGGTTTCAGTAAAAGATTCAAAGTTGTTTGGATACTGAAAACTCCCAAATGGCGGTTCTGATGCAATGTCTAGGGAAAGTGCAAAAGTAGGGTAGGATTGGTAGGAATTGAATGGCTGGACAGGAGCAGGATCAACATTTGGATAGGAAGGTGAATGGAATTGTTGATCCCAAGAATTTGAAGTGGTGAAAGGAGTGAAAGATCGGCTACGGGATTGTTCAATTTGTTCAGCGATGGACAAAGGACGACTTGCAGAAGGGGTATCAACATAAGCGGGTGCGGGAGGTTGAAAAGGTTGATACAAAGTGGAATGAGGAGTGCAAGTGTTTGTCCTAGACGCTGCTATGCGATCTTTCAGTGAAACTTTGGGCATGGAGGGGTCGTTCGATGTTCGGCCAAAGCAAGAACCGTAAGAAGTAATGTCTGGTTGTGGGTACCAAAGTTCGGCAAGAGTTTTGCGAGGTGGAGTACCCATGATGTGATGAGAAAAGGAAAGAAAGGAAGAGAAAAGGACGGAAAAAGAATGTGATTTTTTTTTATATGTATTTTTTTTTATAGAAATATATTAACAAAAGAATGAAATATACACACAAAAGAATATTGACAAAAACAATCACGACACGAAAATACCACACACCTAATCGTTCTAGGGTTCACCTAGGTCAACTAGACCTGCTCCAGAACTTGATTGTCGAAGTAAAACTATGTCGAGAAACAGGCTCAAGATACACTGATCACGAGGCCAGGTAAGTGCAGAGATAAGGGGAGGTTTTCCAACGCTTTCGTGAAGTTCCTTAATTAAATAACCCTTTCTCTTTTGGCGGTTTCGCCGTTAACACTTTCCTAGACACCCCGTAAACAATATACCGTTAAGCAAGGTTCTAAACACAGTTAACTTCTCCTAGTGAGCGCGAAGTCCTTAAGGCTTAAAGTCTAGTTTCTTTTAAAATTTGTGCGGGTAAACGTTATGCTCAAGTTCGTGATTTGTGGGCCACGGAAAAGGTGATGAAATCCTTTACCGTATGTTGTGGGGTTCGCTTGCCCTTAAGTCCGTATTAATTGATGCAATGCGCAATTCAAAAAATTCTTATAAAGAATCAAACAATCGTTTTTTAGTTTAAGCGCGGCGCTGCAACAAATACGGGTTAGTCAATTTTTAGCGTTTGCTAGCGAACTTGCAAAGAATCCTGCAAAGAATCCTGCAAAGAATAGTATATTGGAAGCGTCGGATTTGAGAAGAAGGTGTTAGTAAAGTACGTACCGTTAAGTTTTGGGTTAGGAAACCCCCGTTGAATCAAATCCGGTAAGCTTGAAAGGTTCGCTTGCGCGGGTCAAACTACCCGGATCTTTGGCACTGTACTTCGTAAGCACCTTAAGTTTGAATGTGCACTTTGCTCCCCACAATTGCAGTTTGCAAATACGCAAAAATCTGCACACTTGCCCACAAAAATTATCAAAAAAAACAAAAAGATTTTTTTTTTGTTTTTTTTATATATACAAAAAGAATATTAACCCGAATAACAAGAAAGAAAATACGCTACCGTCTCCCCGGCAACGGCGCCATTTGATCGCACGCTTTTGGCGTGTCGGATGTTCAAAGAATTAAAGTATAACCGCGATCAGGACGGTGTCGCTATGCAGCTAGCCGGTTGAGCACGGGTCGGTCCACAGGGAGATGGTGTTATTTTACCTTCTTGTCTTAGACGAGTCAATAAAGAATCTGTATGTGTGTTTGATTCTAACCTATGTGTTTATCTGCAAGTATAAGGTTGTTAAGAAAAGATACGAAATTGTAAGCTAAGAAATCCGTACTCAAAACCTTTGAGCCGAGTCTTGACCAATTGAAGCTAAGCAATTGGCAACAACGGGGATTAGGGGATTTAAGCGCGGTATTCGTGGAATCCGGCTTATTTACCCTTGTCCTTCCGTTCTTGTCTCTTGCTTTCGCCTCCGGCCAAACCGGACGCAACCGGTCGCGGTTAGGAATCACCGTTACCTTGTCAGGGTACGGTGCCTAACGGAGCACTTGCGTATGGTTTGGGCGAAGTTCAAATGGAAAATAACGGGAAAAGGAATTGGCAAAGAAACGTTAACTTACAATACCGTATTAATTCTTAACAACAACAATAATTACAACATTTACAAAATGAACAAAAGAAACCAAAAGGAAAAGAACAAAGAAAAGAAAAGATACAAGTATTAAAGTGCATGAAAATAAATTGCAAGTAAATAAAGACAAGGTAATAAAGAGCAAGTAATAAAAAGCGATAAAAAGAACACGGAAGTAGAACCCAAGCCAAGCATGTGCTCAATAGCCAACCCTTAAACTTGCAAGCTCAATGAAGAGGTTGCAAGATCAAGGGAAGGGTAGAGAACGCATGTGAAGTGAAGAACTAGTCCCGTGAGAAAATACGACCCTTGAGATCAATAACTAACCCTTAACCATTCAAGCTCAATAAAGAGGTTGAATGAGCAAGAGAAAGCAAGAATCTCAAGGGGGAGCAAACTAACAAGAAAGATAAAAAACCCTCATCTTCATTAACATCCACTCAAAAGCTCTCACTACAATTTCATGGAGGAAGAATGAAGAAGAAGAAGAAGAAAGAAGAACAAAACTACAAAAAAAGAAGAACAAAGAAAGCTCCCTTGGCTTTGATCAGATCTGCTGTATTTATAGGCAGGAGAATGGAGTTCTAGGGCAACCAGAAGACCACATGTGAAAAGACCAAAACACCCCAGAAAAACGTCAGAGAGAGGGACCCATCTAGCCGCGCATGCGCGGCCAATACCCCCTATTGGCCGCGCATGCGCGGCCGTACAGTGGAATTGGGTGTTGGTCTTTTGTCTTCTTCCCTGGTTTGGTTTTTCCTCGTGTTTGCAATCTTCAAAATGCGCAAAAGTCTTCAGAATATCTCCAGATTTCCAAGTCCAAGATTGCAATATCTTTGTTTACTTTTGACTTTATCTCCCTCGAGCTCCGCGCACCCATTGATTCTTGTGCAGCCCCCTCATGCTCTGTGCTTGTCCCAGACACGAATGACTACTGTCATATGTCTTGTATAGGGAATCGGTACTCGGCACTGGACGGATATGGATGACCGGTACCCGGCTTTTATCTGCTGTCGACAGATGTTCTGCTTTTGGCGTAACTGTGGAGATTTTATCCTGATTTGCAATATTTGTACTGGAAACCTGTATTCTGTAAACATGTAACAAACACGGATTAAAAGCACCTACCTATAAACACACGAGCGTAAGAATGGGCGGTATAAAATGCAATATTCTGTGATGAACAGTATCTCATATGCCAATCCTCAAGTCATGAGTGCGGATCTATCATCAATATAAAGCTCGTACGGTAAATCACCGTACGGCATCCCAATAGCTGGGTACGGGTCAATATCACATTCCTCTCATCACATATCAGGTATCATTATCATCATATCACATAATCGGGGGTACTAATCATAGTTTAGTACAAATCGATACCATCATCACTGCGTGTGTAAACACACGTCTAAAGGCCCGCTAGAGATCACATGTCGTATCCCAAATACGAATCACATCACATCACCGATCTCACGGCACTAAGCCCTAAACTATCGACTCATCTCCAATGTCATCCAATATCATCAAACACAGTGCAAGTATAATGAATATGCAAGGGTGTAGGTGTAATTCTATCCTAGGGTTCGCGACTATGAACTACACTAGTTGCTTCTAACCCTAAACTATCCATAATATACCTAACACAATATCCACAACACACTATAACTATTATATATAATATATACATTATATCAACTACGGACTGCGGGGGTGCTATACGCCATCCACCCGACTTCCCCCGTAGATATAATCTACTCACCTTGCGTCTTCACTTGTCGACGTCACTACGCATTTGCTTGTCGTCCCGAAGTCTTCATGGGGTACCTACACATTAACGTATCGCAAATGTGTATCAAAACCAATTCAAAACTAAAACGGCATACGAATCCCAAAACGATACGCTATGATCTATAGGTTAGAACCTATGGACAACGCCTTCCAAAACCATCAACAACCCTCGATATCGTCGTATAAACGCCAAGTAGTCGAGGTAAAAAACTATAAGCAAATTCAGAATTAGAAATATGGAATACGGAAACACGAATCCAAAACAACAACTAAGGAAATAGGCTCCAGATTTCACCCTAGGTCAAATTAGACAAATCTGCACATGCCAGGGGTCTAATCCACTGGTAAGGGGACACCAAAACCAAAACGAGCCAAAATGGGGGAAGTCTGGCCACAAATTGCGGCCAGACAGGATAAATCTGCGGCCGGGAAAATGAGTTAGGGGCTGGGGTCTTGGTGATAGCTCTCTGGGTGCCTGCACACGTCACTGTCCAACCAAAATAATTTTCAGAGCCTTGGGTTGATAGCAGATCCCAAATAACCTTCACAGATTCCAGAAATTTTCCGATATCGATTTCTAAATCCGTATTCCGGGTCTTAAGTCTCAGGTTTGGGTCTCAATTTATGCACTAGGGTGTTGGTGTAGCTTCTACTGAGCCCAATTTCACATTACAACACAAAATTCCCTCAAACCCTAACTAGGTTTTCCTTAAGTCCACAATATCAAACAATATCGGTTCAATCTAAACATGGGGTAAAGGTAATGCATAAACTAAGCTTAAGGTCCAGAAAATACCTCATTTGGCAACTCAAGAATTTTCTTGAGTTGCCCCTAGTGGCCAAAATCCTTGCTTCCTTGGTCCAATGTGTAGATCTTGAGCTTGTGCACACTTTTAATGAAATGAGGGTAAGGTTTTGGTGATGTTTTTGAGATGATTTGAAGGAGGTGAAGAGGGGGAGAATGAGGTGCAGGAGCAGCAGCAACAATGGAGGGAGAGGGAGGGAAATGAGGGAAGGGAAATGGCTAAGTCCTTGGGTCAAAAGAAGGCCATATCCCTCTCTCTCTCTCACCATACCTCATATAATAATCCTTTTCCATTTCTTTTCTCCAAAATCCTTCTCACAATAATAGTAACCCCAAAAGAAACATGGTGGAAAAATGCACAAGTGTAAGAAAAATGATATGTGCATGTTTTGCACAAAAATGCTAAAAAACCGATTAGCGATTTTTAATCGCGATTAGCACTAAATTAGCATATAACTAATCATAAAAATTTAAAAATGGCATAATTCAATAAAATAGAATTTTCCATAATTTTTCCCATTTATTTGTATTTAAAAATACTAAAATATTAAAATATTCAATAAAATAATATTAAATTATAAAAATTCCCAAAAAATAATATTTTTTTTTTGAAATGTTACACTTACGGCTGCGGCAAGTTATCCGCCAAAACCTAAAATAAGGCAGCCCCCTACAGCAAAGTGAATGGACCACCCGGCACTTCACGGAATCCGGTAACTTGAGCACCCCTCCTTGGGTCAACCTGTACCCCCTATGAGTGCGGCGAACAGTCTGCCAATCCTAGAGTAAGGCCCCTCTGCCTTTTAAAGCCATGAGATACGGACCTGTTGCCCTCCAGAACCCGGCTATCCGTGCACTCCGTCGCGGGGTAATCCTAGTACATAAAAGAAAATTTATACAACGGGTACATCGACCTCAGCCCGGTCGTGTCCCAAAAAGAATATTATACAAACAGGCTGTGACGACAGTCCCCATATTGGACGCTCGCCCCGCAATATCAAATGTACAAATAAATCCAAACAGCACTACCATTGCACACTGCTATCCACCACAACATATCCACAACATCACAGCACAACACAGAACATCAACGCGAATGTCACGTTCGCAAACCCGTCTAAAAGAACTATAGCAATTAGATGCGGTTTACCGCTCAAATGACATTCCCGGTCGGAGATATAATGTAAATACTGCATACTAACAAGTTTAAAATTTCGATCGACAAAACTTCCCGAAGTGGGCCCCACGAACATCTGCTATATAGTAACAAAATATGGGCCCAAAAGAAATATTCCAAAAACCACAATTTGCCATGTAGAACATACTGTAGAAATTTGACTCACTGTTCCCACAAAAGCGCGGCGGATCCGCGGCCGTTCTGTTGGATCACGTGACCAAATTTCACCAGTTTGCTTAGAATTGCCTGCACAATTTTCTGTGATGCTCAAAATAATTTTTAGGCCAGATTTAAAATCGACAGAAACTCAGAACTGAAAAAGTGTAGTTTTTGAAAATCGGTTCGATCGATGTTTTAAACGTGTTAGCACAAGTTAGTAAAGCTTAATGGTGAGGCTCTGATACCACTGTAAGTCCACGGTAGCGCCCCGGCCGTCTAACAGACGCCAAATGCGGAACAAAAACTTTTACAACTGGCGCTATCGCGTACTTTAACCCGGATCTGCCATTAAAGCTAAACTAACAAACTACAAAGTGGATAGAAATGTTATACCGAACGATCCGAGTCCTTCGGTCTTCAACCATCATCTCATGCTTTGTTGCGGCTGCTCCGATCTCCTGAATCACAAGTCTTTTCGTCCAGGTGGCACCACGTCGACGGATCTTTAAACGGGCTCCCGCCTCTGAACCGAGGCAACTCGATCATCAAGTTTGCTAAAAGAGATGACTAAGATGATGTAAAGAATGAGTAGAACACATTGTCTCACTTCTTCCAAAGCCATGGACGAACGGTTAATGAAGTTGCCTTTTGGATCGGGTAAATGAGAAAATGAGTATACAAATTATCATGAACCTCAACTATATCCTTTTTTCCAACAACCATCATTTCTATCAAGAGGGGCCGGCCAACATATAGCAAGAGGGAGATGAGGGTAGGAGCAAAGTGGTGACAATAAGATATGATACTTATCATAACTCACTTAATTAAAAGAATGAGTCACAAATAACAATAAATGCAAACCAATGAACATTAACCTAGTCACCATTTCAATTAATGCTAACAATGAATCATCAAGCCTTGTCACCAAAACTAGAACCTTCTAGAACCACGACTCACCCTCATCAAGAAAAGATAAATCCGTCTTTAACCGAATGTTAAAGACGGGTGATAGAAAACTGGAAACTGGCAACTTCCAAAAAGCGATCCTGAAACGAATTTCAGGATAACCTCGTAACCCGCATTTGTATTACGACCGAATACAAATGCAACTGAGACAAAGATATTATATCTACACAGTATAATAATCGGATCCGGCTTAAACTAAAGCCCACCAGTATTTTCTGCCCGAAATATGACACGTGCGAAAAAGCACGTGCATTTTCCGAACCCTGCCATAAAACCATACGGCCTCTACAACATTTTGTCCAAACTTCGGAAACTGTCTGTAGCGGACTCTAATGACTCATCAACACACTGGCACTGGGTATAACCACTAGCACGTCAGAGGTACTAGCTGTACGTAACGGTTGCCTATGTATTGATTGGAAGGGAAGCTGACGAGCGAACTCATCTATAAACCCTACAGAGCCTAACAGTGATAATATACATACAGTCCGGTCCGTTCGTCTAAAGAGTATCGCATATCGAGTCTACGGGGGTGGATAAAGTCAGACCCCTAATAACGCGATAATTCGTGTCGGTATGAAGCCCATCACCACCTACTGATCCAAATCAGTAATTCTCCACAACCTCGGCCGAGAATTTCTAGTGATGGTCACCCGTGCACTGTGCGACATCAACCCCCAATACCGGGACAGACGAATCCCCGACGATCCGCTCACTGCCTCCATGTGGCTCGGGACTGTACCCAAAAAATACCTGTTTGCACGTCTCCTTTGAGCGTGGTAGGGTAGAAATCAAAGCACAGTGGGAACTCACACGAGACAAATGACGATCTCAGGTCGACAAACTAACCTGTACACTTGTCACCAGGGAACTGCTATCTGACGATATGTATAATACCAACTAGCATGTTCCCGGCGAGTCCTGTCCATTGTACTCATAACCCTATGAGCACCTGTATACATCTTTGGTGAACCAACTGACACCAATGGCTTGTGAGACCGGCCACCGCCCCTCTTCGGCGTCTCGACTATATACACTAGTCTACTCTGGAGTATCGATGCCCTTTCTCGAAACTCCTACGACTAGGGACACTTTAAGGATGTGCTTGCAAACCCCAGCTCCCACGTATATGATCGCCATCATACTGCTGGTAGTCAAGCAAGAATCCTATGGGCTCTATCATCATGCAATAGTGAACTAAAGCATGTAAACGATGATAAAGAAAAACCAGATAGCATACTATCATCTCGGGCAAGACTGTCATATCGGTATAGGTCCTCCATCAATTATTGCAATCATGTACCTGAGATCCAATAATTGACTTTGAGGGCACTATATCCAACATACCCTCTCCTAATGAGCCCTCACAACCCGAGAGAAGGTAAAAAGAAAAGACAACTGAATAGTCCTATTCAATTTCTCCAGAACCGGAAACCATTCTTAAATCTGAAACAGATTTCTTCGAGTTCGTATGTAACTATACGATGGTCATATCCATTAAATGTGGATCTTCGTAGTGAAACAGAATGTTCCGGGGCAAAGCAAAGGGTAAAAGTGGGAGTGGCAATGAAGTATGCAACTCCGACAATCCAAAAGCCAATGTGTTTTAAGAAGGTTAGGTTAACTTGGTTTATGAGTTCTAGTCTAGGTCAGGCCATGGTCGTTGCCAAAAAGAGAGAGAAAAGAAACACTCAGCTTGCACTTTAACCTAGATCAGAATGGATAATTACTTTATCTAATCATGATGTCTCCCACTGTATCCTCAAATTCACCTCCAAACTTGAAAGAAGAATTAGTCGGGATCATCTAAAATCATCCGAGGAGTAAACCAACTCATTAGTGGGAATCGGGATCCAACTATCATCGTATGATAACCAGATGGAATCCACTCAAGTTATCACACTCCAGAAGGTATGCGTATGTCTGGCAAGTTTCCTGTATGTTTGAAACTCCCGATGTGATTTTTACCCCATACTATTATGACTTTGACGAAAGCCAACATATCATAAGTCACATGTCAAGTTCTACCCGTCATTGTCCAGGTTAGTTTGAACCCACCCGTACATACCCTTGACGAAGGAAAACATAATAGTACGACTGTCCCAAACCAATGCATCTATCTATGAAATAGAAAAGTAACAAATAGCTACCACACACTATGCCTTGACGAAGGCCAACAAATATAGCATGAATACTAAGTGTTGTCCGTCTGAAATGATAGAAGGCTACGAATGGAATTTGGCGAAAAACCTTTAACGTAATGAACTTGACATCGTTGAAGAAACCGGATAGCTTTTTACAAATATATAGTGGCGAAAACTTTTGCTAAAGAGGTCATTCCCGGTGAAGGGATCTCGGCTCTTTCTTCATAGAATGAGGTGTAGGATATTCCAACTGAATACCTCGACGCAAAGCAAAAAAGTAATCGACTATAGTGAAGTTATTACCCTGACGCAAACTTCTGCCCAAGAGGTCACTCCCAATGATGGGATCTCGGCTCTTGCCTCGTCGAATGAGGTGCTGGATATTCATAACCGAATACCGCTGTGTAAAACAAAAGAAAACGTCCTTGTAATAACAGCTTTTTGAAAATTATTCCAACAACATCATATAGGTCTGTTTTCCTTGCAGTGATCTGAATCAACGCAGTCCCATCAATTAATCACCCCAGAAAAGAACGAAAATATGATGTACGTATATGCCATCCGCATTCGCCACTGGGCCCCGTCATCACCCATTAGGTTACTTAACTAACGACAGAGCGGGGGCTGGACTAGCGCAGGTGTAAAACATACACAACATCTAATAGTGTATATATAATAATATATAATAATCATTTTAGGCATGATATATGTAACATCACAGATAAGCGATAAGCATCACAGAACAATACAGATAATCTGGTAGCCCCGGGTTTCTTTTGAGCCGCAAGTGAAACCCGACGTTCCTCTGGTCGTGTGGATAGCCTGTGCAATGAAAACTTAGACCCTTACGAGTGAGGCAAGTTACCCGCCAAAATTAGAAGTGTGGCAATCCCCTTCATCAAAGTGAATAGGCCACCCGACACTTCACGGAATCCGGTAACTTGAGCACCCCACCTTGGGTCAACGTGTACCCCCTACGAGTGCGGCAAATATCCCGTCAATTCTAGAATGAGGCCCCCTCTATCTCAACGCCATGATATGCGAGCCCGTTGCCCTCCAGAACCCGGCTATCCATGCACTCCATCGCGGGGTAATCCTAGTACAGAAAAAAAATGTACAACGGTGACATCGACCCTAACCCGGTCGTGCCCCAAACAAATAATATACAAGCAGACAGTGGCGGCAGTCTACATGTCGAACGCTTGCCCCGCGATATCAAATATATAAATGAAACTAAACTGTACTAACATTGCACCCAAGCTATCCACCACTACGATTCTACCACAACACAGCACAATACAGAACATCAACGTGAATGTCACGTTCGCAAACCCGTCTAAAAGAACTATAGCAATTAGACAAGTTGTACCGCTCTAATGACATTCACGGTCGCAGATAGTAATGCATGTACTATAGAACTTTAAACAGTGTTAGAAATATCGACTTCGAAACACCCTAAATAGCCCCCAAACCAAAAGATAAATCCATATCCAAACTTGGCTAAACAAGCAATACCACTGAACCAATATTCCAGAGACCAGAAAACACCAAAAATTCCAAGTCCAAATACCTTAACAAAACTGACCACACTCGGGATTTTGCAAGTTCCACCAGGCCAATTTTGGTGTTTTGGGCTCGCATTTTTTGGGTGTTCTAGTTGTCACTAAAATAGGCTTCTGCAGTTGCTTAAATATTTTTAGAAGACTAAATAAAACTTGATAGAAACTAGAATATCGTTGGTATTGTTTCGGAGTTGTTTCAGTTTCGATACTTTAACATCGTCTAAATCAACTAGTATACGGTTAATGGGTTGGCTCTGATACCATATTGGGTTACGCTAGCGTCCCGGCCATCAATCCGTGGCCAAATGCGGAACAAAAACTTTTAGAAACCGGCGCTAACAGAACCCTAATCTACGGATCGTACCATTAACCCTACACTAGCTATATGTAAAGGAGTTTAGAGAGGTTATACCGAATGATCCGTGTCCTTCGGTCTTCAACCTCTGCCCTAAGCTCTTCGCGGCTTCCTCGATCATGTTTGATCTCCGGTCTCCCCCCATCGAAGACAATCCACGTCGAGGGTTAGTAATACGGGCTCCGACCTCAAAACCGAAGCAACTCGGGTATCTGGTTTGTTAACCTAGATAGCCAAGATGAAGTAGAGAGAGTTTGTGATTACTTTGTCTCAATATACCCTAGGTTTCTCAACACATGAGACATGTAGGATGGAGGTTGAAGAAGATGCCATGGGAGAAGAAGTGTGAAGGAAAGCTTTGGAAAGTGAAGAAAAATAGTGGCTGCTTTTTAGTGAGTGTTGTGAGAGTTATTTTATTGTTAGCAACTAAAGAAAATCCATACCAAGAAAAGATCTTCCTTACACTCAAAATATCTCACAACCCTCACTACAAATATCTTAGCCAAAACAAAAACCTATGCAAGTCACCATGAATCACCAAGTGCACATGCATGAGTTAATGCAAACCATGACTCACACTTTCCTAAACCATAAACATTTAAACTAAATGTTTAATAAAGAAAAAGAAATAGCAACTTGTAACGAATTAAAAGAATACCCCTCATCCGAATATACATACCCGCATCCGTATTCCGAAAGAATACGAATACAATAAGACGAAAATAATATAATAATATAATACTAGTATCCGGCTTAAACCAAAGCCCACTAGTATTATCCGTACGAACATCATCCACGCACAAGTACACGTATGTGATCGAACCCTGCCATAAAACCATACGGCCTCTACAACGTTACGCCCGAAGCTGGAAAACCCTCTGTGTGGGACCCTAAAGACTCGTTGATACGCTGGCAGTGGGTTTAACCAAAAGCATGTCAGTGGTACTAGCTGTACGTAACGGTTACCTAGGTATTGAGCGAAAGGGAGGACGACGAGCAAAATCATCCTGAAACCCTGAAACCCTACTGATCCTGACAGTGACAATATTCGCAGTCCGGTCCGTTCGTCTATGAGTATCACATATCGAGTCTACGGGGTGGATAAAGTCAGGGTTGGATATAGTGCCCTCTAAGTCAATTATTGGATCGCAGGTACGTGATTGCAATGATTGAGGGATGACCTATACCGATAGAACAGTCTTACTCAAGATTATAGTATGCTATCTGGTTTGTCTATCATCATGTATATGTTGATAGAGCCCATAGTATTCTTGCTTGATTACCAGCAGTATGATGGCGATCATATATGTGGGAGCTGGGGTCTATAAGCACATCCTTAAAGTGTCCCTAGTCGTGGGAGTTTCGAGACAGGGTATCGATACTCCAGAGTAGACTAGTGTATACATTCGAGACCCCGACGAGGGGCGGTGGCCGGTCTCACAAGCCATTGGTGTTAGTTGGTTCACCTAAGATGTATACAGGTGCTCATTGGGTTATGGGTACACTGGACAGGACTCGCCGGGAACTTGCTGGTTGGTATTATACATATCGTTAGATAGCAGTTTCTTGGTGACATGTGTACAGGTTAGTTCATCGACCTGAGGTCGTCATTTGTCTCGTGTGAGTTCCTACTGTGCTTTGATTTATACCCTACCATGGGTCAAAGGAGTCGTGCAAACAGGTATATTTTGGGTACAGTCCTGAGCCACATGGAGGCAGTGAGCAGATCATCGGGGATTCGTCTCTCCCGGTATTGGGGGTGAGATCGCGCAGTGTTTAGGAGAGCCATTACACGAAATCCCTGGACAGGGTAATAGAGATTTACTGGAAGGTATTCCAGTAGTATCTCAGGGTGTTCTGGGCAGCTCTCTGACATGACTTATACAGCTATTGGGGGTCTGACGTTTACCGGCCCCCTAGGCATTATATGCGATACTCATAGACGAATGGACCGGACCGTACGGATATTGTCACTGTCAGGCTCAGTAGGGTTTCTGGATGAGTTCGCTCGTCAGCTTCCCTTCCAATCAATCCATAGGCAACCATTACGTACAGCTTGTACCTCTGACGTGCTAGGGGTTATACCCAGTTCCAGTGTATTGATGAGTCATTAGAGTCCCCCACAGACACTCTCCCAAGTTCGGGCGAAACGTTGTAGATGCCGTATGGTATTATGGCAGGGTTCGGAAAATGCACGTGCGTTTTCGCATGTGTCATTTTTCGGGCAGATAATACTGGTGGGCTTGGTTTAAGCCAGATTCGAGTATTATACTGTGTAGATATAATATCTTTGTCTCAGTTGCATTTGTATTCGGTGTAATACAAATGCGGGTATGTTTATACTGTTACGAGGTTATCCTGAAATTCATTTCAGGATCACTTTTGGAAGTTGCCAGTTTCCAGTTTTCTATCACCCGTCTTTAACATTCGGTTAAATGCGGATTTATCTTTTCTTGAGTGAGTCATGTTTCTAGATGGTTCTAGATGGTTACTAGGCATGTGAGTTATTAGTTCCTTAATGGTGCATTTAATGATGGAGGATGACTAAGGTTATGAGTCATTGTTTCCATTAATGCATTTTTGGAATACTTAGGATATTTTCTCCTTGATCTTTTGCTTACACTCACCCTCCCCTCTCCTACACTCACCCTCCCTCTTCTATATAGTGGCCGGCCCTCATTGTAAGGGATGATGGATTCATTTCTTGAGAAAAAGATTATGATAGTTTAGTGTATGGAAATTTCATTGCTCAATTTCCATTTACCCGATTCTAATTGGCAACTTCATTAACCGTTCGTCCATAGCCTTGGACGTAACGAGACAAATTGTTCTACTCATTCTCTACATCAATCTTGGTCATCTCTTTTAGCAAACTTGATGATCGAGTTGCCTCGGTTCAGAGGCGGAAGCCCGTTTAAAGATCCGTCGACGTGGTTCCACCTGGACGACGAGACTGGAGTTTCAGAAGACCGAAGCCGCCGCAACAAAGCGTGGGATGATGGTTGAAGACCGAAGGACTCGGATCGTTCGGTATAATATTTCTACCCACTTTGTAGTTTGTTAGTTTAGCTTTAATGGCAGATCCGGGTTATATTATGCGATTGCGCCAGTTGTTAAAAGTTTTGTTCCGCATTTGGCGTCTGCTAGAAGGCCGGGACGCTACCGTAGACTTACAGTGGTATCAGAGCCTCACCATTAAGCTTTACTAACGTGTGCTAACACGTTTAAAATATCGATCGAACGGATTTTCGAAAAACCGCTAATTCCAAGTTCACAGTTTCTGTCGATTGTAAATCAGGTCCAAAAATTATTTTACATATCACAGAAAACAAAGCAGGGTTTTTTAAGCAAACTGGGAAATTTTGAGCACGTGATCCCACGTGACCTCCGCGGAACTGCGGCAGTACTGTTGGAACAGTGCATCAAAATTTTCCAGTAGGTTTTCCTTGGTAAATTGTGGTTTTTGGAATATTCTATTGGGCCCAGATTTTGTTACTGTACAGCAGATGTACGTGGGGCCCACTTCGGGAAATTTAGTCGATCAAAATTTTAAATTTGTTAGTATGCAGTATTTACATTATATCTCCGACCGGGAATGTTATTTGATCGGTAAACCGCGTCTGATTGCTATAGTTCTTTTAAACGGGTTTGCGAATGTGGCATTCACGTTGGTGTTCTGTGTTGTGCTGTGATGTTGCGGATTTATCGTGGTGGATAGCAGTGTGCAATAGTAGTGTTGTTTGGATTTATTTGTACATTTGATATTACGGGGCGAGCGTCCGACTTGTGGACTGCCGTCACTGCCTGTTTGTATATTATTCTTTTGGGGCACGACCGGGATGTGGTCGATATACCCGTTGTATATATTTTCATTACTGTACTAGGTTTATCCCGCGACGGAGTGCACGGATAGCCGGGTTCTGGAGGGCAACGGGTCCGTATCTCTTGGCTTTGAGAGGCAAAGGGGCCCCACTCTAGAATTGGAAGACTATTCGCCTCACTCGTAGGGGGTACAAGTTGACCCAAGGAGGGGTGCTCAAGTTACCGGATTCTGTGAAGTGCCGGGTGGTCCATTCATTTTTATTGTAGGGGACTGCCTCGCTTCAGGTTTTGGCGGGTAACTTGCCGCACCGTAGAGGTCTAGATTTCATTGCACAGGCTATCCACACGACCAGGGAAACGTCGGGTTTCAGTAGCGGCTCTATGAAACCCGGGGATCCCAGATTATCTGTATTGTTCTGTGATGCTTATTACTTTTCTGTAATGTTGCATATTATCACGCCTGGAGAGATTATTGTATATTAGTATATATACTATTAGATGTTGTATATGTTTTACACCCGCGCTAGTGCAGTCCCCGCTCTGTCGTTAGTTAAGTAACCTAACGAGTGATGACGGGACCCAGTGACGAATGCGGATGGAATATACGTACATTTTATTTTCGTTCTTTTCTGGTGTGATTTACTGATAGGACTGCATTGATTCTTATCAATGCAAGGATAAAACAAACCTATATTTGATGTTGTTGGAACAAATTACAAAGACATTTCCTTTTGTTTTGCATAGCGGTATTCAGTTAGAATATCCTGCACCTCATTCGACGAGGCAAGGGCCGAGATCCCTTCACCGGGAGTGACCTCTTGGGCAGAAGTTTACGTCAGGGTAATAACTTAAGTATAGTCGATCACAAGTTGCTTTGCATCGCGGTATTCAGTTAGAATATCATGCACCTCATTCCATGAGGAAAGAGCCGAGATCCCTTCACCCGGAGTAACTTCTTTAGCAAAAAGTTTTCGCCACTATATTTTTACAAAAAGCTATCAGGTTCTTTCAACGAGATCAAGTTCATTACGTTAAAGGTTTTTCGCCAAAAACCAGCCGTAATCCTCCGTCATTTCTTATGGATGGTCAGTAGTATTCAAGCTATGTTTGTTGGCCTACGTCAAGGCATAGTGTTTGGTAGCTGCTGGGTATTCATTTGTTGCATAGATAGATGCATTAGTTTAGGACATACGTACAGCCTTGTTGGCCTATGTCAAGGGCATGTACGATGACCTAAATTAATCAGGACAACGACGGGCAGAACTTGACATGTGGCTTATGATTTGTTGGCCTACGTCAAGGTCATAAGAGCATGGGATAAAAACTATATCGGGAGTTTCAAACCTACAGGAAACTTGCAAAATGTGAGCATACCTTCTGGAGTGTGCTAACGTGAGTGGATACCGTCACGTTATCATGCGATGAGAGTTGGATCCCGATTCCCACTGATGAGTTAGTTTACTCTTCGGGTGATACCAACTAATTCTTCTTTCAGGTTTGGAGGAGAATTTGAGATGACAGTGGGAGGTTTCCTAAATTAGATAAAGTGACAACCATTCTGATCTAGGTTAGAGTGCACGCAGAGTGTTTCTTTTCTCTCTCTCTCTTTGGCAGCGACTTTTTGACCGACCCTAGATTATAACTCAATGACCAAGTTGACCGAACCTTCTTAATATACTGGCTTTTGGATTGTCCGAGTTGCATAAGTAATTGCCGCTCCTTCTTTTACCCTTTGTATTTCTCAGAACACCCCGTATTACTACGGACATCCACTTCCATTGGATAGATCCATCGTATGGTTATATACGAACTCGAAGGGACTTCTTCAAGGATGGATCCAGGTTTAGGAGAAATAGAATTGGTTTATTCAGTTGTCTTTTATTATCACCTTCTCTCAAGTTGCGAGGGTTCCTTAGTTTAGGAGAGTACACCTATTACATTTATTGGATAGTCTTATTCCAAACCATAGGCAGGTGCAGAAAGGTAGGGAAGGAAGAAAACCAATTAGCCCAAGTAGGGTGTGCAGAAGGTAATATGTAAAGACAAGATAAAGGAATTAGAAAGAGGGCAAAGTAAATTGTGAGTTTTAACATTCACGACCAAACCACGTATTTCATCGCCACTCCTACTTCACCTTTCATTTCTCCAGAACAACCCGTATCACTACGAACATCCAATTCCATTGGATAAATCCATCGTATGGTTATATACGAACTCGAAGGACATTTTTTCGAGGATGGATTCTGGTTCAGGAGAAATAGGAATAAGGTTTATTCAGTTGTCTTTTATCATCACCTTCTCTCAAGTTCCGAGTACTCCTAGGTTTAGGAGGGTACACCTATTATGCTTACTGGATATTCTTCTTCCAAATCATAGGCTGGTGCCGAACGGTAGGGAAGGAATAAACCACTTAGCCTAATGATGGTGTACAGAAGGTAATGACTAAAGACAAATAAAGGGAATTGGAAAGATGGCAAAGATATATACGGTTACAGTCATGATTTGGATTATGGAAGAGGCATTACTAGGAATACCAGGATACCCCTACGAAACATATTTATGTTTCATATTCACTGTGCATTGTTAATAAAAAAATGATTTCCCGATTGGATACTTACTCCAGGGTATGTATTTACCAGGTATGATTCTCACATCTGTATGGTTTTACAGATGTTGAGTGGGAGTGAGTTATTGGGAATTAGGTGATCATCCTTATTATATCGGAATTCGTTGTAATTGGTGATATTTGAGGAAATCACCTGGGTACAGTTTTCAACCTACGATGCACAGGTTATAAGTTATTCAACTCAGCGGACTTATACAGAGTATTGTATATTATCCAGTGTCCATCAGGACAAAGGGGTTGGTCCTCATACTCTGTTCTTTTACTTGTGACTTCTCTAGTTTTTAGACAAGTGTTTCGTAGAAATACAATGTCTAAGTTTCGAGAGATTATGGGTATAGGAATAAAGTAGAGAACCATGTGTCACAAGTATCGGGATTCTTCAAAGAAATCGAAGATGTAGATTCTTGTGATTGGTATTCAGTTGATAGTAATGATTTTGAGAAACTTGTTTCTCTTTCAGGTTACTCATAATTGGATGGATTCCTAAGTTGAGTAATGTTGATTAGCCTCTCTCCATTAAGTTAATATGCACTGGAGACAGCTGCATGATTAGAATTTGGTTCCAATTAAATTAGTGCCAATGTTTCTATATTCGATATAGAATGCTTCATATCTTAACGATGTTAAGGTAAGGGGAGTTGTCCAGCTTATGCTTAAAACCGGACACTCGATAACTCAAGGCACGTTTCTGTAATGGCAGTTTGTAGGTTGACCCTAGCTTTGACGAGGGTTGATTTCCTACCATCTGAAAGATCAATAGTGATATTGTTCTAGACTCGCCACAATTTTAGTAAAATGGAATTTTTCAGAAAAACAATAATGGGAGTATAGTAGAACTGGAAGTGATTCCAAAACCACAAACGATTACGGAAAGTTTAATAGGACCTATATATTCAATCAGGTTTGACATTCCAATAGCCACTCCGCAGATATGGTGGGTAACCTCAGACACCTGAGAGGTACTCCGGTAGCCTCAAGGACGGTGACAGGGAGGTTCTTGTTTACCCAGACTTGACACTACTGTTGTTCCAGACTATGAGTCCCAGCAGGAGGTTAAGTATAGCGTCGTTCTAAACTAGCTTTAGAAGTGCACGTATATATTATTCTGCCAAGGGGTTATCATAGTCAGTGGGAGAAGCGGAAGCATAGTGGGCAAGTAGCTTATGTCTATTTATAGGCGTGAGAAGATATAGCAGAGATTAGATCATCTAATTTTGATGTAACGGTCATGGGTTTGACTTCATCAGAATAAGGGATGGATCTATTAAGAAGGTGGTAGGGTGTGATGTCCTGGTATTTGGATGACATACACAGAGTAGGAAGTAAAATTCCTATACTACGATCGGTTGTACTTTGGTCGTCACACAGTTGTTTCTCCATAAAGGATATGGATATAATATCTGACATTCTGGTTACTAAATCTATGATTTTAGATCTAGATTTGGGTAGTTCCCCAATGTCGGTACTTTGACAATATTCTAATAGCATTTTAGAATAGATGACTCCTGGCATGGTGGTGTACCTGCTGGTGATGGAGTCACCCTCTCTAAAGGTGTCTTACAGACTAAAGGGGAGAGGGACGTGCATGATTGGCAGATCACTTGCTTAGGAAATTGAGTCAATCGTGAGATATCAAGTACCACACCAGATGTTGTTTTTTGCACTAGATGTGATAAGTTTATATTAATCCAATCCTGCAGAAACATAAGGAAGCAATTTTAGAACATAAGTGCATGTTCTACGGATTTAATGACAGCAGCCTCCTGAGGAGACGGTTATCATTCCAGGCTTCCAAGGTGACCTAGATGACAGAGTGATTGTCAGAGTTATAGTTTTCCCTCTGACGAGCGACAGTATTATGGACAGGTGGTCCAAGAGGATACTGTGGGAGGCATAGCGCTAGAAACTGATTAGTTTCAGTGATCGATACAGTCTAAGAAGTTTGGATTTGGAGTTCATTTATGAACTAGGTCCCATCAGATATCCAGACATATTCTAAGACAGGTATTACTCGATTCAGGAGATGGCTTTCTCCGTGAACTTGAGATTAAGAGAGACATAGAAAGAAACATCAGGGCGGATCCACTCACTGAGGCTATTTCTCGAACACAATAGTTTTACAAAAGAGCTTTGTGAAACTGATTAGTAGAGGAGTTAGATTTTCGGTATCACACGAGCCGTGAGTACGCGACATCGTAATAATTAGCCTTAAGTGCAAGTGGGAGATTGTTTGATATAGTGCCCTCTAAGTCAATTATTGGATCGCAGGTACGTGATTGCAATGATTGAGGGAGGACCTATACCGATAGAACAGTCTTACTCAAGATGATAGTATGCTATCTGGTTTGTCTTTATCATCATGTATATGTTGATAGAGCCCATAGGATTCTTGCTTGACTACCGGCCGTATGATGGCGATCATATATGTGGGAGCTGGGGTCTATAAGCACATCCTTAAAGTGTCCCTAGTCGTGGGAGTTTCGAGACAGGGTATCGATACTCCAGAGTAGACTAGTGTATACATTTGAAACCCCGACGAGGAGCGGTGGACGGTCTCACAAGCCATTGGTGTTAGTTGGTTCACCTAAAATGTATACAGGTGCTCATTGGGTTATGGGTACACCGGACAGGACTCGCCGGGAACTTGCTGGTTGGTATTATACATATCGTCAGATAGCAGTTCCCTGGTGACATGTGTACAGGTTAGTTCATCGATCTGAGGTCGTCATTTGTCTCGTGTGAGTTCCTACTGTGCTTTGATTTATACCCTACCACGGGTCAAAGGAGTCGTGCAAACAGGTATATTTTGGGTATAGTCCCGAGCCACATGGAGGCAGTGAGCAGATCATCGGGGATTCGTCTCTCCCGGTATTGGGGGTGAGATCGCGCAGTGTTTAGGAGAGCCATTACAAGAAATCCCTGGCCAGGGTAATAGAGATTTACTGGAAGGAATTCCAGTAGTATCTCAGGGTGTTCTGGGCTGCTCTTGGATACGACTTATACAGTTATTGGGGGTCTGACGTTTACCGGCCCCCTAGGCATTATATACGATACTCATAGACGAATGGACCGGACTGTACGGATATTGTCACTGTCAGGCTCAGTAGGGTTTCTGGATGAGTTCGCTCGTCAGTTTCCCTTCCAATCAATACACAGGCAACCGTTACGTACAGCTTGTACTACTGACGTGCTAGGGGTTATACCCAGTGCCAGTGTATTGATGAGTCATTAGAGTCCCCCACAGACACTCTCCCAAGTTCGGGCGAAACGTTGTAGATGACGTGTGGTATTATGGCAGGGTTCGGAAAATGCACGTGCGTTTTCGCACGTGTCATTTTTCGGGCAGATAATACTGGTGGGCTTTGGTTTAAGCCAGATCCGAGTATTATACTGTGTAGATATAATATCTTTGTCTCAGCTGCATTTGTATTCGGTCGTAATACAAATGCGGGTATGTTTATACTGTTACGAGGTTATCCTGAAATTCATTTCAGGATCACTTTTGGAAGTTGCCAGTTTCCAGTTTTCTATCACCCGTCTTTACCATTCGGTTAAATGCAGATTTATCTTTTCTTGAGTGAGTCATGTTTCTAGATGGTTCTAGATGGTGACTAGGCATGTGAGTCATTAGTTCCTTAATGGTGCATTAATGATGGAGGATGACTAAGGTTATGAGTCATTGTTTCCATTAATGCATTTTTGGAATACTTAGGATATTTTCTCCTTGATCTTTTGCTTACACTCACCCTCCCCTCTTCTACACTCACCCTCCCTCTTCTATATAGTGGCCGGCCCTCATTGTGAGGGAGATGGATTCATTTCTTGAGAAAAAAGATTATGATAGTTTAGTGTATGGAAATTTCATAGCTCAATTTCCATTTACCCGATTCCAATTGGCAACTTCATTAACCGTTCGTCTATAGCCTTGGACGTAACGAGACAAAGTGTTCTACTCATTCTCTATATCAATCTTGGTCATCTCTTTTAGCAAACTTGATGATCGAGTTGCCTCGGTTCAGAGGCGGGAGCCCGTTTAAAGATCCGTCGACGTGGTGCCACCTGGACGACGAGACTGGAGTTTCAGAAGACCGAATCCGCCGCAACAAAGCGTGGGATGATGGTTGAAGACCGAAGGACTCGGATCGTTCGGTATAACATTTCTACCCACTTTGTAGTTTGTTAGTTTAGCTTTAATGGCAGATCCGGGTTATAGTATGCGATTGCGCCAGTTGTTAAAAGTTTTGTTCCGCATTTGGCGTCTGCTAGAAGGCCGGGACGCTACCGTAGACTTACAGTGGTATCAGAGCCTCACCATTAAGCTTTACTAACGTGTGCTAACACGTTTAAAATATCGATCGAACAGATTTTCGAAATGCTTTTAGATAACGTTTAAAACTCTTCCTCTTGTGTGTGTTCTGTATACTAGGAACTGTAGTTTGATTTAGAACGTCAATGCTTTTAGATAACGTGTCTGAACCGATCAACTTTTGATATAGGAAATGTTCAAAACATTATCCAGCAATACAAAATTTTATCATTACTTTAATAAATAAAGAGATTGATATGATTTTGTATATCAGGTTCGGTATCTAATAGCATATGTTCAGAATCAATGTATTGGTAATACAGGATGACAGTGACCAACAGACTTGGCTGCAACACTTGCCCCGGTTTCTGTCTCATGAAACTTATCACCCGTTCTCAGTTTTTCTACCTTTTTGTAGCCCTATGTAAGAGATTACATATCTGAGATCCTGATCCGGTATCAAATACCCAGGATGCAGAGGATACTGAGAAACAGTTCTGTGTAATGAACACACCCGAAGAAAATGCATCATATGCACTTTCTTCGTTTGGGCGGCATAGGAATTCTGGTATTCCCCTATCTCCTGCTCTGTCTTATAACAATTATAAGTTGGAGCGGGACCAACGTTTCCCAGCTCAGTATAACAAGCGGGTTCGGTCAATTCATCCGTATTATTATCTTGATTAAGGCGTGATATGGTCGCTACCTGGAGAGAGAGAGAAGAAAACACTCTGCGTGCGCTCTTGCAAGAATAGATTAGTTATATATTTTATCTAATCAGGATGGCTCCCACTGTTTTTATCAAATCTTCCTTCAAACCCTAAAAGGAAAGACTAGCCGGGATTAATTACACTCTATAAGTTCGCCAATCTTTCAGCCAGGCCAGTGTCGGTACTTTGAGGGAGGTTCCCCGTGCTTTCGCACGGACCTAATTAATGTAAACCTCGTTTTCCCAGAGGCGTAACCCCGTTGACACCTTTCTAGACGCCTACTTGATCGGCTAATTGCAAAGTGCAAAACTCTCCCAGGAGTAACAATTACTCGCAGTGGGTATCGGGATCCAACTATCATATAGAAGGTATGCAATCTCATTGCAAATTTCAACACTTGAAACTCCCGATAACGGTTTTTACCCCTAGCACCTATGACCTTAACTATGGTCAACAAATCATAAGTACTAGTCAAGTTCTACCCGTCATTTCGTGATTAATTAGACCCACCCACATGACCCTTAACTAAGGTCAACAAAGTCACGCGACTGTCCTAACTAATCGCATCATATGCGGTGTAGGAAGACATCACTTAGCTACCGTACACTGTGCCTTGACTATGGTCAACAAACACAGCACGAATACTAAGTAATCTACTTCCTAAAATGACGGAGGGTTGCGAATGGTTTTTATGAAAACCTTTAACGCTTTGAACTTGATCTCGTTGCGGAATCAAATGGTTTTTAAATGGAATGTTTTTGAGGCTTTTCTAGTTTTGCTAAAGGGGTCACTCCCGGTGAAGGGATCGTCGACCCTTTCCTCGTCGAATGAGGAGCGAGATATATCATATATATCACTGTGCAAAGCAGAAACTATAGAAGCAATCAAAGGACAAACCGAGGGTTGTAGCATCTGCCAGTTATTGCTAAAGGAGTCACTCCCGGTGAAGGGATCTCGGTCCTTTCCCTATCGAATAAGGTGCAGGATGTTCTACAAGGAACACCGCAATGCAAAGCAAGAACTGTAGCTACCTGTTTTTATTTTGAAATTCAATTCCACAACATCTTTTAGGTTTATTTTCTTTCATTAATCTCATTAATGAATATCCTATCATTTAAGTCCACCTAATCATCACAGATAAATATAACGTACGCTTATGCCATCCGCATTCGCCTCGATGTCCCGTCTGCACCGTTAGGTTAGGTAACTAACGCCAGAACGAGGCAGGGCTAGCACGGGTGTAAAACATAAGCAACGTCTATATAATATATCATATATACTATATATTATATCTATCACAGAACATCACATGATCACATCACAGATAACGCAGCAGAAGAATCATATGAAACATTGGATATACTAGGACGTCCGTGTTTTCAATACGAGCCAGTATAAAACACGGATTCCACGGTCGCGATGAATAGCCAAACCCACACCCCTAGACCCCTACGAGAGCGGCAAGCAACCCTACAAATTCTAGGGTTAGGAGACCCGAACTCGACTCCTCGAGATGGTCTCCCACTGGACCCTAGAACCCGGTTACTTGTGCTCCCCTCCTTGGGTCTATCCTTAATGCGGAAAAGTAAATAATATACAAAAGGTGACATCTTCCACAACCTGGAAGTGCCCCAATAAAAGAATATTACATACAAGTTTTTACATGAATGAAAATGGAAAAACACTCATCTCACATAAAAAACCCCGGCTATTCGAACACGACGATCCAATATAACATATCCAGCAACACATAACATCACATGTCATCAACGTAAGTAAACATGCGTATCCCAATTGTCGTTGACATATAGCAACGAAACCGGCGATATCACATATTACACTTACGGTCACAGAAAAGAAAATGTAAAACTACAACAGTTGGAATCCGCAAACTCTTCAGACATCGCATGCCTAATCAAATGAATTCCTTAGACATCACATGCCTAACAATTATAAACCCCGCATTTCAGTCTCATTTATCGAAAACTCTTTTCAATATCGAGTCGGGCAATTCAACAAGATTCCCGGCTTCCAAAACGAATGCTCGTCGCAAACTTTAGTAGGCGGCTGCACCCCCGATACCGTCGACGAAGTGCACCAAGGAGGAACACCGCTACCGCGAGCACCCGGACGGATGCTTTCGGCGACGGGGTTCTCCTACAGTCACTTGGTCGGGGCTATGGGGTGAGGCTGTCTATTAAGTTTACCCGGCGAGTATCCACGTACGCTACGTGATTGCGACGGACTTTTGATCGCATCAAAATTCCATAGCAACCGATCAAGTGAGACTAAAGTGCTGTGTTTATAACATTCATTCAGTCATCTCATAACTAGTTGTGAATTCCAATTATTGTATCACATTCCAGATAAATAGAAAATGTTAAACTTTCTGATCGAACAATCGAACACCCAAGTTTTCCCGATACATCTCAACACATGAAATAAGTCTAACAACATTCAGTTCGTGCCTCAGTACCAACGGTCCAGCCGTAGAAGGGTCAAGCCAATGCCTCACATGTGGCACGCCGTACTGCCCCAAACCCTAAGGTTCAAAGGGCAGTTCAAGACGGTCACATAATCGAGTTAAGGTTTGTTGTCTTCTAGAGGGACCATCACATTACTTGCACTACTTAGAACGTCATTAAACTACGGAAAAGTCCAACAATTGGAAATTTCCCGGCAGGGGAAAAAGTGGGTATTTATATCCGGTCGAACTTTTTAACATATTCAAAAATATCCGGAAAAACACACAGACAAAATTAGACAATCCGATCGAAACACCGAGTCCCCAATACAACCCAGAAAACTCAACTCTTGAGTTCAGATTAAAAATTCCCAGGAAAACCAGCACTGCAAAATATGAATTAATGTGCAAAATTCAATGCAAGATAAGACAAAACGGCCGCGGAACCGCCGCACGAGCCATGCTCGTGCCGCGGAACCGCGGCGGTTTGATAGAATTAGGGTATCGAATTTTACAGTAACTCTTAGATATTCCTGCTGATTTTTCTGCATATTTTTAATTCTCAAAAATCCACAAATTTCAAAAATGTACAGAGAGCATGTTTTGAATTAGGGTTTCGGCTCGATCGGACTTCTAATTCCGTCTACGCATCGCCTAAGGCTCTAGCTAGGCTCTGATACCACTGTAGGGTTCCTAGACACACTAATGAAGTCTCACAAGTGATCAAACATGGCCAATTAAAATTTTACAAGTGCCGAGAAACCCTAATACGGATCGTTAACTAGATATATAGGCGATGCAATGCGAATAAACGAATTTATAGCTAAAGGGAAGGGGCTACAACCTTCGTAGATCCGGTCCTCCACCTCCTATGCTCCGTGATGACGTCCCTCCGCTGTCCAAATTGAATTCATGACTCTAGCATCAGCTTCATCGGAGAAAAGGGCGGACTTGGTCGTCGGCTTCGATGCCGAAGATGATCTACGTCGAGGCATCACAAGATCAAGCTCCAACTTCACCAAGGCATGAAAACTTGTGAAGGAAACACCCTATACTACTTGGCAAGAGGTAGAGGATGAAGAAATAGGAAGTGGGTTCACTTTGGATTTGAATTTCTCACTCATTTGCTCAAGTTGCCATTAAAGCTATCAAGCTTTTTCTTCTTGAAGAAGAAGAAGAAGATAATATGATAGAATGAATATGATAAGTATTTTCTAAAATAGAAAATAAATGAATACTTATCATATAGCAACCATAGTTAGGTGTAGATAATAAATCATGGTTAGTTTGAATGGTTAGGGTTAGGAGATGAAGACAAAATGGTTGCTTTAGTCAAAGATGCATGAAGCTATAAGAACCTTCTAGCATGAAAGCAACCATTTAGTTTTTCTTTTCCTTTTCAACCAAAATAAATAGATAAAAGAATAAGTGAAATAAATCAAGTGAAACCCTAACCATTGACCAACCATGGTTTAAACCAAACATACACCCAAACTAGCATGTATCATCAAACATGATACAATCTTGTGCACAAAAATATATCATATACACAATGTGCACATGAAGTGAGAAAATCCATCTTAAGTGAACAAATACTAGTTAATGCAAAGTAATATATCAAATATATAATTATACATTAAATCATTAAATCAATACTTGATTTAACGATCCGGTCATATCGCATATAACCGACTAATATCCAATGTATCGGCTTATCGAAACAATCCTTGATTCGATAACTAGGTTATATCGCATACAACCATTCGACACATTCATCGCGAGAATGGAATACGGTATCACATACACGCATTATTCTCGGTCCCGCACATATCTCATATGCGCTCCTATTTCGTTTCGCTTGAGCCAGGAAACCTCTGTGTGGGACTCTAAAGACTCGTCAATACGCCGGCAGCAGATGATGATCATATCAAACATCCACAAGCCGCAAGCGGTCTGCTAAACGTAACGGCCACCCGGGTATTGAGCGATCAGAAGATCAACGAGCAAGCCCGCTCACACTCCTGTGAATCCAACCAGTAACACTTACCGTATAGTCCAGTCTGTTCGTCTGATATGTCGCATATCTCGCCTAGGGGTGGTAAACGTCAGACCCCAGTAGCTCGATAAGTCATGCCGACGTGAAGTCCATAACATTCGTGAAACTACTGATAACTCTTACCAGTATATCACTGCAACCCTGGCCAGGGATTTCCTGTTATGGCCAGTCGAGCATAGCACAACATCAACCCCCAATACCGGGAGAGACGAATCCCCTCCTATCGCTCATTGCCTCCATGTGAATCGGGACTGTACCCAAAAACCACCTGTTTGCACGACTCAGTAGAGCCGTGGTAGGGTGGAAATCAAAGCACAGTGGGAGACACACAAGACTCTATGACGATCTCGGGTCAACAGACTAAGTTGTACCAGTGTCACCAGAGAACTGCTACCTGACGTGAGGTATAATACCATCTGGGAGTTCTCGGCGAGTCCGTTCAGTGTACCCAGTCTCCACTGAGCACCGGCATACCATCTCTGATGTCAAACACCAATGGATATGGGATCATCCATCGCCCATCACATGGGTCGAGAAGATATACACTAGTCTACTCTGGAATATCGATGCCCCGTCTCGATATTCCCAAGACTAGGAACAATGAAGGATGTACTCATTGACCACCCAGGCCCCACTAGTATGATCTACATCATAGTCCTGAAAGTCGAGTACACATCCTGAGGGCTTTATCAACATGTAATCAGAGAGACAGAAAGTATACATGTTAAGATAAAGAGCAACCAGATAGCGTACTATCATGTCGAGCAAGAAAGTCCTACCTATATATGTCCCAGCATCCACTACAATATACATCCTATGTACAGTAATGGCCTCTAGGGCATACATATAACTAACAATTTTATTGAAAACTAGCCCTTATTGGTAACTTGATGGTATTTTATTAACATTTTAATCTTTCATTTTAAAAAATATAGTTCCATAATATGTTTTTATTGAAAATACAGATTTATGATTTTTATATAAGTTTTCAAAAATTAGTTTTGTTTAGAAAATTCACGTTTCTTAAAAACCGTATTTTATTTTCTTTTGAGATCGAATACTCCGTGAGAAGTTCTGCATCTCGCTCTACTATCCCAAGGATGTGCGATAATCCACACCATCCATTAGCGGGCCTCCTAACGAGGGTTGCAGGGACATATTTGCCAGGAATTACAAAATACCGTTTTAAAAGAAACCCGTTTTTGAAAAGATGTGGTATTTTAATGAAAATCATTTCTTTGAACCAACCATACATATATATAGATATCGTGCTATGAAACCAAAGTGTGCGTGTGGGGTTGGTCGTTACCCCGTGAGGTTTTCCTAAAAATATTGTTTTAACAATTATCGAAAAGAGGGTGATACTAAAGTTCATGGTACTTTAATGAAACGGTTCACATGAAATTTTGGTTAAACTAAAAAGTAAATGATGGGAAACAAGGTTAAGATTATTATATGATGTTAGTTTGATCTCGTTTACTTATCACATGGCTTACAAATGTTAAGAAGAAGAATACATCGGAGCTAACTCCACTTTTGTCGATTTATTTTAAAAAATATTTTGAGATGGAAAAGAATAGAGATGAAGGGACTTACGGCTTGGTAATACCGAGAAAAGGGTAAGGAAGAACAGAAGGGGCTTCGTGGCGTCGCGGGAGCTCTACAAACGGCTTCGATGTTCGACGAAAAAAGCTTGGTTGCTAACTAAACTTGACTCCACTTGCACTTAGGAACTTTTGAGATGATTTTGCTAGAAATTTTCGGAATAGAGGGGAGATAGGGCATGTGGTGGTATTTATAGTGGAGAATTAGAGTTTGGGAATTAAAATTTTTGGATTAAAAAGGTGTTAAATTGTGAAATGAAGGGTCTCTATTTCATTTCAGGAAAATCGAATAATGCAAGAGAGTTAAGGGGAGTTGAAGGGATGTGTGTGCAAAGTACGAAGCAAATTGGAGTAAGATCGACCATCGGCGCTGACCTATTAATGGGTTTGGGCGGTCGGATCTTAAGGTATTGCCTCGAGATTCGTGCCACGTGTATATTAAGGTGTATACACCTCATTGCGCATGTTTGATTTTTCTGAAACTTTTCATTTCACCGTATATTGCACGTGCAACTCTTGTGCTTCCAAAAATTTAAAAAGAAAAATCTAAAAAAATAATTGGGTCTAATGGGAATCGAATGCACAGGCTATGTTACAGCAGTGCATGGGCTTTACCAGTGAGCTACAAGTTGCTTGTTGCTTTTATTTACAAAAATAACTTTTAACTCTAACATATGCTGTAATACTCTTTTCTGTATAATAACAAGAAAATTTATGTACAGTGATTTCAGAGTCGTTACAGAAACCTTGTCTTAAGTATCTTAAGATATGGGGGTGTCCATCTTTTATCAAAAAGAATCATCCGGACAATCTCGAGACATGCTCAGTATTGTGTAAGTTTATGGGATACCCAAAGAATTCTAAGGGTATTTTTTCTATTACGCTGGAGAACAAAAGGTTTTTGTTTCTCAACATGCCCACTTTATGGATACTCTATTTCTTGAAAAAGAAATTAGTAGGAATGCGATAAAACTGGAAGAAACTACAGAACCACAAACTATTACTGAAATCTTAGTGAAACTCGAGACTTCGATAGAACTGGATGTACCTACGCCATTTCGCAGATCTAGTAGGCAGTCTCATCCTCCCGAGAGATACTATGGTTTTCTCATAGACGGAGATCGAAAGGATTGCATCATCGATGATGATGAGCCTACTAGTTTTCAGCAGGCCATTACGAGTAGAGATTCGGTGAAGTGGCTGGATGATATGAGATCCGAGATGGAATCTATATACACCAACAAAATTTGGACTTTGGACGTTGCACCTTCAGAAGTAAAACCCGTAGGCTGCAAATAGATCTTCAAAAGGAAGATTGGTGCGGATGGAATGGTTGAAACCTATAAAGCTAGACTTGTAGCAAAAGGTTTTCTTCAAAGACCGGTTTGGACTATGACAAAAAAATTTCTCCAGTGGTTATGCTGAAATCCATTCGGATCCTAATTTCCATTGCTGCCTTCCATGATTATGAGATCTGGCAAATGGGTGTAAAGACCGCTTTTCTGAATGGAAGTTTGGAAGAGTGTGTTTATATGGACAACCCAGAGGTCTTCATAGCGAGTGGGAGCAGTGGAAGGGTGTGCAAGTTGCTTAAATCCATTTATAGATTAAAGCAGGCATCATAGAGTTGGAACATCTGCTTTGATGAGACGGTCAATAAATTTGACTTTATCAAAAATGTAGATGAAGGGTATATTTATATGAAAATTGTAGCGAGAAGTGTGGTATTCCTCGTTTTATACGTGGATGGCATTCTCTTGATAGAAAATGACATTTCTATACTACAATCGGTCAAAAGTTTCTTGTTATAGAAGTTCTCCATGAAAGACCTGGGTAATGCCTCGTACATTCTGTAAATTAAGATCTATCATAATAGATCTAAGAGAATATTGGGACTTTTACATTCCAGGTACATTGACACAATACTAAAGAAATTTAGTATGGAAGATTCCAAGCACAGTAATTTACCTGCTTGTCACGAGATCACCCTCCCAAAGAGATGTCTCCAAAGACTGATGAGGAGAGGGCTCACATGTGCATTATACCCTACTTTTCGGCGGTAGGATCTATAATATATGCGATATTATGTACCAGACCAGATGTAGCTTACGCACTCAGCGTGGTAAGCCGACATCAGTCAAACCCAGGGAGAAGCACTAGATAGCCGTAAAGAACATTCTCAAGTACCTGAGAAGGACTAAGGAATTGTTTCTAGTATACGGAAATGGAGACCTTCAGATCGAGGCCTTCACAGACTCTAGCTTCTAAAGTGATAAGGATGACTCTAAATCCATGTCGAGTTATGTTTTTACCCTCAACGGAGGGGCAGTCTGTTGGAAGAGCTCCAAACAGGGACGATGGAGGATGAGTACATCGTTGCTAATGGTGTCGCAAAAAAGACAGTCTGGATGAGAAAGTTCATTTCTGAATTTCAGGTGGTTCCGTCCATTGTTGGTCTAATACCTTTGTATTGCGACAACAACAGGGCTATTGCATTAGCGAAAGAATTATGGTCCCATCAGAAATCCAGAAATATCTTAAGGCGGTATCACCTGATCAGGAAGATCATGGATCGCCAGAAGATCAAGACGCGGAGAGTAGATACGAAGAACAACACTGCAGATCCATTCACGAAAGCCATCCCTCAGGCACAGTTCGAGAGGCTATTCGAAATGATAGGTCTGCGATACGCCAATACATGGCCTTAGTGCAAGTAGGAGATTGTTAGGTATATATGCCCTAGAGGCCATTATTGTATAGTACAGGATTGTATATTACATTTTGGAAGTTTGGAATATATACATGTATTTGACAGTCTTGCTCAATACGATAGTATGCTATCTGGTTTGTATATATCTTAACATGTGTATATGTTCCTTTTTACGTATCGCTGATACATGTTGATAGAGGCCGTATGATCTTTGCTTGACTACCAGGATTGTGATGTCAATCATACTAGTGGAGGATGGGTAGTCTATAAATATGTAACGTTTTAGAAATTGTTTAGGCGAATTTCCGTTTTTAGGTAAAGTAAATTGTGTTTCCCGTAAAATCCTAGAAGCCATTTTTTATCTGTGTAGAATTATCTGCACCTAGTTTAACTAGGATATTGCTAGTTTGCGGTTTTTAGTGGTCACTTGGAAATTTTTGTGCATTTTAATATTTTTCCTTAATTAAAATATTATTTTAAGTTGTTAATTATGCACTTAATTAGTGGTAATTACATTTTTGTTTGGGTTAATTATCACTAAAGTGAATCTATACTAATTTAATCACTAGATTAAGCTTTAAATCTTCTCACCTAAAATATCTAGATATTTGTGGATATAATGGAAATTTTAAAGAAAAAAGATTAAAAGGTGGTATAAAGGTTTTTGTTTTATTAAGCATTGATAATTGTTTTTAACTAGAAAATTCCACAACATTCCACACTTTTCCATCTCTTTCTTGATATGGCCGACCCCCCTTCCTTGCTGCCCCATTCTTTTCCCCCTCCATTTTCATCTCTCCAAGCTTCAATAAATCATCTAAATATCATAAATAAATCCCACAAACTCAAATATAAATCAATACCCAATATTCTTCATCACTAATCAAGCTTGGATCTTCTTGAAAGTCATCATCTTTGGAGGCTAAAATTTGGTTTTCTAGTTGCAAGTTTGTATTTCTAGTGAGGTATAATCCTAACCATGAACTCTAATTGTTGTTTTAATACAATAAATTAGCCTATTAGATGTTAATTTAAGCTTTCATTTGCATGTTTGAAAATTTCTAGAAATGGTTTTTGATAATCAAGTTAAGGTTTTGTTTCGTGAAATGGTTAAGTGTGATGTTTAGACAAAAGAAAACATAACCTAGTTGCAAGATTGTTAAATGATATTTTCCTAATTGCCTAATTAGCTTAAGTGCAAACTAAACTTTTACTAAATCCTATTTGAGTGAGATTAAGATTCTAGTAAGGGTTTGTGAGCTTTAATCAAACTATTAGATTATTGTGATTACTAGTTTGGGTTAAACTTGTTGTTTTGAGCTAAAATGATATAATGTTGCTTACTAGATTTCGGTAAAGTTTAGGCGTGAGTTTGTTTTGACGTTGCGATATGATATATATTAGATTCCATATTTTATATTATGTTGTGAATGCGCGATCAGTACGATCAGGGTCTAGGCTTGGTGGTTGTGTCATTTTGCGTTCCTAGCTAGGGTTGTACCGATATCGTGCGCGTTTTGTGCAGTGAGTGCACAGTGTGTTTTTCTTATGGACGTTATCCTTGCGTTTCGTTGTCTTTATGTCGGCGCAGGATATTTAGTCTTATGTGTTGTGTTTGTGTAATTATAGGATCGCGAGCAGGGACTTCGGACGCTGCGAAGAAAGGGAAGCACGTGGTCGGATTTACTTAGCTCGAGGTCATTGGTGTGTAGATTTAACATCTACAGGGGAATCGCCCTCATGGAGTTATGCGTCTGAGCTAGATTAAATGACATGATTATTAGTTACAAGTATATGGATATTTATTATGCATGTGTACCTTTGTTGCATACCTCATTTTCCTATTGCATATGGATATAGTATTAATGAGACACAACACTATTACTGACATTCATGTTGCACGAGCGCAAATTGCATGTTACACCCACACCGTCGTTAATTGCCATGACACGCACGACCCATATACATATGTGATATTGTAGTTGGATAGGGATAATTGAGATAGTGATTCTTATTCCTTTGTGCATATGAGATATAGCTGACACCTATACATATGTGATACTGTATTGGTTAGGGACATTGAGACATGATCTTTACTTCCATTTTTGCATATGAAACATAGCATACCTGTATAACTGCATGCTTACACATATGCCTTTCTATGCATACATACTTACATGTACACCGACTTAGCTTGCTACAGTTACGTATACCTATGTGGTATTGTATTTTCATTGACGTGGAGTCATTGATTCTTATGCGTTGGTGCATATGATAGGTAGTATACCTTGCCTTGCCTACCTGCTAGTTACCTATATACCTATATGGTATTGCACCATTAGTGATAGGTATATACGCATATGAGACATATCTACATGTACATCTTGCATACGTACTTACACATACACCCGTATGGTATTACATCATTATTGATAAGTACATGCTCATACACCTTGCTATAGTTACATGTTCACCTTTATATGATGTTGCATTTGGTTTCGGAGAATTAGGAACCGCATGATATACTTAATAACTTGTTGCAGTTAAATAGCGGATTTTCCTTTATATGCTCATATTACTGTTTCATGTTGCATATATTATATTTCATGGATTTCGCATTGATATATAGTTTTCATATGATGTTTTCTGGATGTTTTACTCCTGCGTATATATATCAGTGGTATGGGACGCTGACATATATATATGTATGTATATTGTATGTATATATATATATATATATATCAGTGGTATGGGATGCTGTTATATATGTACACCTACATAATATATCATCTTAATGATTCATGCAAATATACTTATTCATTACTTGATGTTTTCTGTATTTGAGGACCGTGGTAGTTTCATGAAATTATGCATTATTTGAAAAACCCGGTTTCTCTTGATATGATATTTCAGCGTCCACCATGATTTTTCTCGGTTTTGAGATTTATGATATTACCCGATTTTAGGAGCGGTAGGCACCATCTGCGGGTACATGGTAGAGCCCGGTATGGTTCCTTAGGGCAAGATATGTTGTTCATGGTATAGACGAGAGCCTGGCGGGTGGGCAAGTATCTACCGGTGACAGTATTTGGACTCGGCGGTTATCGTGGGGATACCGACCGGAGTCATGTAGGTATCGATATGTGGAATTTCGAGTGTCGAAGCTGGCACTCAGGTTTCGATAGCGTATGATACGTACCTATCAGGGCCAGTCGTAGTGACAGCACCTGATAGAGGAGTATTTATGTGTCGATGCTAGACACTAGTTTCATGATATTTTCGGGTTTCGATGTTAGACACTCAGGTTTCATGAGACTTACAGGATGTGTTTTATTCCATACTCCGCATTTATATTGATATGCATTCCTTCATGTATTAGTAATACCTGATAGAGTACCTTTCATGACTGTTGCATTTACATATTGCCATTATTGCTATCAGCTGCATGTGATAACCATCGTAGTACGTGCATACTTGCGATTACCTGCATACATTATTTACTATTCACGAGTTGGCAACTCATCCCCGTTATGCCACAGGGTTTTGTAGGTTGTCCCTCAGAGCAGTCGTTGGCAGGGCTTTCCTTCCTATCGCATCATCTTTTGCAGCAGATACCGCTTCGGCTGACTGGGTGCAGTTTTGCTATAGGTGGGTTTCGCGGTTATCCGTTTATGTACATTGTATATCTTGTTGTATCTAGTACTCTCCATCTATCACTTTCATGTATTGACTTAGAGACGAGTTGTGAGGACGATATTGTATATTATTTGTGACTCTAGATGTCTTTTATGCAGTTTTATTTATATCGTCTTTTATTTCTTCGCTGCGGCGTCGTATATTTGTTGTGGTGGTTGTTTTCCATCTTTGGGCATGGATTTGCTCCCGTTGGGGACGCTTTACTTATATCTTTATATGTACCCATTTTTGGGGCTAGTTTTTACAAATGATGTGCTGCCAAAATTTTTAAGAAAGTAAATTTAGACTTTAAAGAATTTGTATTTGAGATTTTCAAAAGTTTTAGCAATGTTCTTATCACTTACTACTTTTGATCGTTTAGATTGCTGGGTTTTCGGCTTACATAAATTGCGTTACGCCTGTAGATGTTACGTGGATTAAGGGCCGTCACGTGCCAAATTTCGGATCGTGACAAAATTGTTATCGGAGTGCTAGGTTTTACCTTTCGGAGTGTAGGATGACCTTGGTATGATGGAGTAGGTAGCTTAAGCAGAATAACGTAGTGTGTGTATGTCCGCGGCATACTTACGACACGCTACTCCGCCTAAAGTGACCTAAGTACTAATTGCTTGAAATTCCTTCCGTGATTACACATATCGATTTCCGTGTTCTTATCGAATCCTTTTTCCATTCATAGCCTTATGCCGCCGATGACTATGGGGACTCAGAGTGATGCAGCGAGAGCCGAGGTTAGAGTTTACTCGTGGGGATGAGGATTGACCAGGACGGTATGCTCGCTGTACAGGAGCAGATGGATCCGCCTTCGATAGATCGTATCGCTAGGCTTGAGGCAGATATGCAGGACTTGCGCCAGATGATGAGGTCGTTGGTTGAGGCCAGTCGAGCGCAGCGACAGGAGGTTGCCACCCCTGTTATCCAGTTATTCCTTTCTATCAGCACACAGCATTGTGTCACGTATACAGCAGCAGTGGATGTGGCCCGCTTAGCTGAGGGGCGTCTTCCCGAGACCTTGGGAGTTCCGAGACCGAGGAGGACTCGTGCAGGTGTATAAGCCTGGAGACAGAGGTTGAGACGCCGCGACAGATATCATTTAGGTCATGGGAGTAGCAGAGGCTCGGGACGAGGACAGTTGTTTAGCTCTCATCCCCAGGAGGGTCAGCAGTTATCGTATGAATGTTTTCGATGCAGGAGCCTTCAACACTTTGTCAGACATTGTTCCTTGGCACCGCGTCAGACTCATGTTCAGAGAGGTCGTGGTCGCGGAGGTTTCGTTCAGAGGGGACAGGTTGGTAGAGGAGGAGTTCAGCCAGTTGTGGGTAGAGGGCAAGCACGAGCGTTTGCTTCTACTCATCGGGACGCGCGGGCGTCCAATGCGGAGTTTTCAGGTATTCTAAATTTGTATGTTCTTTTGTTTCGTATGTTTGTTTAATTCAGGATCTATGCACTCGTTGTTCTACACACTTCGTGACGTGGTTGGGCCGAGGGTCGTGTTAGCTTGATCAGCCGTTTTTTGTGTTAATTTCTGTCAGCGATTCTTTTGTTGCGCGACATATGTTTCGGTCGTGTGCCAATTGAGTAGGAGATAAAGATTCGTCCGTCGATTTGATCCTTCTAGAGATGTTGGACTTTGACGTTCTCCTAGGCATGGACTGGTTAGCTATGTCCTATGCGTCTGTGGACTGCCGCGAGAAAACAGTCAGGTTTTTTTCTCGGCGAGTCAGTTCTTGTTGTGCAGGGGGACAGTGGTGCCGCTTATCACAGCTTGAATTAACCCTTTTTCGCTAGTCGGCTTTTGAGGAGAGGATGTCGAGAATTCTTGGCTTCTATTCGTGATACCGGAGCCACAGTGAGTTGTTGGACCGGGTTCCTACCGTGCGAGAGTTTTCCGACGTTGTTCCAGATGAGCCGGCGGAGCTTAAGGAGCTTAAGGATCTGCTGCACTGTTACTAGATAGGGGGACTTATACGTCCAAGTGTTTCCCTTTGGGGAGCTCGTATTCTGTTAGTCAAGAAGAAGGACGGCAATTTAAGGTTGTGTATTGATTAATCGTCAATTGGACCGAGTTACGGTGCGGATAGGTATTCTTTACCCCGCATTAACGATTTCTTTGATCAGCTCCAGAGAGCGAGACATTTTATAAGTTTGTTTGGGATCGGGTCATCATTGGTTGCGGGTTCGGAGTGATGACATTCCGAAGATTGCTTTTATGCGCGCTACGGGCTTTATGAGTTTTTGGTGGTGTCGTTGGACTCACCAATGCCCTAGCAGAATTCGTGATGTGATGAACCAGATTCTTCAGGCCGTTCCTCGACCAGTTTATTGTTGTGTTATAGATGACATTATGGTCTTTTCCAAGAGTCATGAGGAACATGAGCAGCACTTGAGGATTTTCTTAGCAGACATTGGGAGAGTACCAGCTGTTTGCTAAATTCTTGAAGGGTTCCTTCAGGCTTGATCGTGTTGACTTCCTAGGTCATGTGGTTACGGGTGATGGTATTCGTGTGGACCCGAGGAAGATCGAGGCCGTACAGCTTTGGCCCAGACCTATTCAGTGACTGAACTCTGCAGCTTTTTGGGCTTAGCCGATTTTTGCCGCCGTTTCGTGCAGGATTTCTTGTGTATCGCTGCACCGTTGACCGGGCTGACCAGGAAGGGAGTTCCTTTTCTTAAACTGTGGCATGCAAGCCAAGTTTTCAGCAGTTGAAGACTCGGTGGACGACTGCACCAGTTCTATCTTTGCTTCTGGATTGGACGACTTGTTGTTTACTGTGATGTTTCGCGAGTGGTGCTCGATTGTGTACTGATGTTGTTGGATATAGTGCCCTCAGAGTCAATTATTGGATCACAGGCACGTGATTGCAATGATTGAGGGAGGACCTATGCCGGCAGGACACTCTTACTCAGGATGATAGTATGCTATCTGGTTTATCTTTATCATCGTGTACTGCTTTAGGTGACCTTACAGGTCACTATTGCGCGTTGATAGAGCCCTTAGGATTCTTGCTTGATGGCCAGCAGTATGATGGAGATCATATACGTGGGAGCTGGGGTCTATAAGCACATCCTTAAAAGGTCCCTAGTAGTGGGAGTTTTCGAGACAGGGCATCAATAATCCAGAGTAGACTAGTGTATACAGTCGAGACCCCGACGAGGGGCGATGGCTAGTCTCACAAGCCACTGGTGTCAGTTGGTTCACCTAAGATGTATACAGGTGCTCATTGGGCTATGAGTACACCGGACAGGACTCGCCGGGAACATGCTAGTTGGTCTTATACCTGACGTCAGATAGCAGTTCCCTGGTGACATGTGTACAGGTTAGTTCATTGACCTGAGATCATCATTTGTCTCGTGTGATTTCCCACTGTACTTTGATTACTACCCTACCACGGATCAAAGGAGTCGTGCAAACAGGTTTTAGTTGGGTACAGTCCCGAACAACATGGAGGCAGTGAGCGGATCGTCAGGGGTTCGTCTCTCCCGGTATTGGGGGTGAGCTCACGCTGTGTCTAGGAGAGCCATTACACGAAGTCCTTGGCCAAGGCAGGAGATTTACTGGTAGGTATTCCAGTAATATCTCAGGGTGTTCTGGGCTACACTCCGACACGACTTGTACCGCTTTTGGGGGTCTGACTTTTACCAACCCCCTAGGCCCGCTATGCGATGCTCATAGACGAACGGACCGGACTGTACGGATATTGTCACTGACAGGCTCAGTAGGGTGTCAGGATGAGTTCGCTCATCGACGTCCCTTTTGGTCAATACCTGGTAGCCCGTTACGTATGGCTAATACCTCTGACGTGCTAGTGGTTAAATCCACAGCCAAAGTATTGACGAGTCTTTAGAGTCCCCCACTGACAGTTTCTCAAGTTTCGGGCGAAACACTGTAGAGGCCGTATGGATATATGGCAGGGTTTGATCATATACGTGCGGTATTGCATGGATCATGATCGGACGGATAATACTAGCGGGCTTTGGTTTAAGCCGGATCCTAGTATTGTACAGTGTAGATTTTGTCTCATTGCATTTGTATTCGGTCGGAATACAAATGCGGGTATGTATAAACAGTCGCGGGGTTTTCCTGTAATTTATTACGTGATCGTCTTTTTGAAGTTGCCAGTTTGCATTCCGTTTCGGTCATTTTCCTTTCTTCCTTTCTTTGGCTGAAAATTGGTGGGAGGGGCTTATTTGCAACTGTGCAAATTAGCAAAGTGGAGGGTGTTTTTTGTAAGTGGATTTTTCATGATAGTTCAAAGCATCTTTTGATTCTTTTTCCGTCATGGTTTGCATTAAATGAGATGAGAATGAGATTGGATTTGTATTAGACTTTGGTATGACCAAATTACCTCATTATCACTACCTTTTCTTATGCTCACCTCCCTTGTATTTTCCCTCCTCTCATATGGCCGGCCACTAGAGATAGGCAGCAAGATTTTTTTTTAGGTGAGGGGATGAGTTCTTTTTGGTTGAAAAAGAAAAGAGGTTCATTCATGCAAATTCATTCTAGCTCATTTCAAAGTTCATTCCTCCACCTCCATCCAAACATGGCAACTTCATACCCCCTTGAGACAAACCATTCTACACTCCGTTTACAACATTCTTGGACATGTCGGCTTGCCAACTTCGTGTCCGAGTTGCCTCGGTTCAGAGGTGGGAGCGCGTAAAAAGACTCGGTGATGTGGTGCCCTTTCCGACGAGGAGATGAAGACCGGAGATTCTGCGAGGAGATCGGGATGGTGGCCGAAGACCGAAAGACACGGATCGCTCGGTATAGCTTTCTACCTTTTCTCCTGTTAGCTAGCAGTAGGTTTAATGGTCCGATCCGGGTTTTTTTAGTACGCGGTAGTGCAGGTTTAAAGTTTTGAAAAAGTTTCGTTTCCGCATTTTGGCCTCGGACAGACGGCCGGGGCGCTACCATGCACTTACATGGTATCAGAGCCACGCCATTAATCTAGTCTAGCTTGCTCTAACGTGTTTAGAATTTCGATCGGACGAATTTTCCAAAAATCGTGTTTCCAAGTTGCACTTTCTGTCGAATTTTATTTGTGCTCGAAAAATTATATAGTACATTGCAGAAATATGTGCAGGCTTTTCTAAGAAAACTGAGAAAATTTGGTGGGCTGAGTTTACTGTAGCGTGGCGGATCCGCGGCCAAAACCACGTTTTGGCCGCGGATCCGCGGCCGTACTGTAGCCACAGTGCACCAAATTTCTTCAGTGGGTTTCTGACTTGGAATTGGGGTTTATGGTATATTCTTTTTAGGCCCAGATTTTTTTGAGTGTTGCAGTTGTACTTGGGGGCCCACTTCGGGAAATTTTATCGATCGAAAATTTTTAACATGTTAGTTCATAATATTTACATTATATCTGCGACCATGAATGTCATTTGATCGGTAAATCCTGTCTAATTGCTATAGTTCTTTTAGATGGATTTGCGAACGTGATATTCACGTTGATGTTCTGTGTTGTGCTGTGATGTTGCGGATTTGTCGTGGTGGATAGCCTGGATGCAATGGTAGTACAGTTTGGTTGTATATGTACATTTGATATTGCGGGGCGAGCGTCCGACATGTGGACTGTCGTTACTGCCTGTTTGTATATTATTCTTTTGGGGCACGACTGGGCTGAGGTCGATGTACCCGTTGTATATTTTACTTTCTGTACTAGGATTACCCCGCGGAGGGGTGCACGGGTAGCCGGGATCTAGCGGGAAACGGGGCCGCATCTCATAGCGTTGAGACGGAGGGGGCTTCACTCTAGAATTGGCGGGCTATTCGCCGCACTCGTAGGGGGTATAGGTTGACCCAAGGAGGGGTGCTCAAGTTACCGGATTCCGTGAAGTGCTGGGTGGTCCATTCACGTTGTTGAAGGGGGATGCCTCGCTGCAGGTTTTGGCGGGTAACTTGCCGCGCCCGTAGGGGTCTAGGATTTCATTGCACAGGCTGTCCACACGACCAGGAGAACGTCGGGTTTTAGTAGCGGTTCTATGAAACCCGGGGATCGCAGATATCTGTATTGTTCTGTGATGCTTATTACATTTCTGTGATGTTGCATTTTATCACGCCTTGAGAGATTATTATATATTGATATATATACTAGTAGATGTTGTATATGTTTTACACCCGCGCTAGTCCAGTCCCCGCTCTGTCGTTAGTTAAGTAACCTAACGGGTGATGACGGGACCCAGTGGCGAATACAGATGGTATATACGTACATTATTTTCGTTCTTTTGTGGTGTGATCAATTGATGGGACTGCGTTGATTCGGATCAATGCAAGCTAAACAAACCTATTCTGATGTTGTTGGAACATTTTTCAAAAAGCTGTTATTGCAAGGACGTTCTCTTTTGTTTTGCACAGTGGTATTCGGTTATGAATATCCAGCACCTCAGTCGACGAGGCAAGGGCCGAGATCCCTTCCCCGGGAGTGACCCCTTGGACAGAAGTTTGCGTCAGGGTAATAACTTCACTATAGCCGATTGCCTTTTGCTTTGCATCGTGGTATTCAGTTGGAATATCCTGCACCTCATTCTACGAGGAAAGAGCCGAGATCCCTTCACCAGGAGTGACCTCTTTAGCAAAGGGTTTTCGCCACTATATTTTTATAAAAAGCTATCCGGTTCCTTCAACGATACCAAGTTCATTACGTTAAAGGTTTTTCGCCAAAAACTAACCGTAGCCCTCCGTCATTTCAGATTAGTATTGCTTAGTATTCGTGCTATGTATGTCGTGCTCAGCCGAGGCGTAGTGTGCGGTAGCTCTGTAATGCTTTTCTGTCTTATGGATATGTGATTGGTTAGGACAGTCGTACAGTCATTTTGGCTCAGTCAAGGACTCGTGCGGGTGGGTCTAATGCAATCAAGATAGTGACGGGTTAAACATGGCTAGGATCCTTTGATATGTTGGCTCAGTCTAGGTCACTTGGGTCCTAGGGGTAAAAATCACATCGGGAGTTTCTAAAGAAACTGAAACTTGCCAGATATGCGCATACCTTCTGGAGTGTGATAACATGAGTGGATTCCATCACGTTATCATGTGATGATAGTTAGATCCCGATTCCCACTGATGAGTTGGTTTACTCCTCGGGTGATCCCGACTAATTCTTCTTTCAGGTTTGGAGGAGAATTTGATGTTACAGTGGGAGGTTTCCTGATTAGATAAAGTGATAACCATTCTGATCTAGGTTAGAGTGCACGCTGAGTGTTTCTTTTCTCTCTCTCTTTGGCAGTGACCATGGCCTGACCCTTGACTATGACTCAGTGACCAAGTTGACCGAACCTTTTTAAAACACTGGCTTTTGGATTGTCTGAGTTGCATACCTCATTGCCACTCCTACTTTTACCCTTTTCTCCAGGACACCCCGTATTACTACGAACGTCCACTTCCATTGGATAAAACCATCGTATGGTTATATACGAACTCGAAGAAGTTTATTCGAGGATGGTTTCCGGTTTTGGAGAAAACGAATAGGACTATTCAGTTGTCTTTTCCTTTTACCGTCTCTCAGGTTGCGAGTGCTCCTTGGATTAGGACAGTACACCTATTACGCTTATTGGATAGTCTTCTTCCAAACCATAGGCAGGTGCCGAACGGTGGGGAATGAAGAAAACCAATTAGCCTAATGATGGTGTACATAAGGTAATAGGTTAAGACAAATAAAGGGATTAGAAGGAGGGCAAAGTAAATTGCGACTGCTATTCACGACCAAACCAAGTATTTCATTACCACTCCCACTTCACCTTTTTATTTATCCAGGACACTCCGTATCACTACGAAGATCCACAGTTATTTGGATACTCCATCGTATGGTTATATACGAACTCGAAGGGACTTGTTCCAGTTCGGGGATGGATTCTGGTTCAGGAGAAATAGGAATAAGGTTTATTCGGTTGTCTTTTATCTTCACCTTCTCTCGCATTGCGAGTGCTCCTAGGATTAGGACAGTAAACCTGTTACGCTTATTGGATAGTCTTCTTCCAAACCATAGGCTGGCGCCGAACGGTAGGGAAGGAAGAAAACCACTTAGCCTGACGAAAGTATACAGAAGGTAATGACTAAAGACATATGAAGGGATTTGGAGAGATGGCAAAGAAATATACGGTTACAGTTGTGAATATGATAACGGAAGAGGCATTACTAGGAATACCCGGATACCCCTTCGAAACATTTACATGTTTCAGTTTTACTGTGTATTGGTAAAAGAAAACTGATTTCCCAATTAGACACTTGCTCCAGGTTATGTATTTACCAGGTATGATTCTCACATCTGTATGGTTTTATAGATGATGAGTGGGGGTAAGTTATTGGGAATTAAGTGATCATCCTCATTATATCGGAATTCGTTGTAATTGGTGATATTTAAGGAAATCACCTGGGTAGTTTGCCGGACGGCAAATATTTGGTTTTGAATATCTGCTGTTATGCACCAATTTCAAATTGATATATCTGTACGTCTATTTTTATAGAGTGAGATATACCTTTTTGAAATTATGTCCATGACATTTACCTATATCAGTGGATGGTTAAGTAAGGAGCATTAAACAGCGGTGTAATTCTTCATAACCATAAGTACAGTTTTCAACCTACAACACACAGCGAATGAGTCATAAGACTCAGGGGACTTATACAGAGTATTGTATGTTGTCCAGTGTCCATTAGGACAAAGGGGTTGGTCCTCGTACTATATTCGGTTTACTTATGACTTCTCTAGTTTTTAGACAAGTGTTTCGTAGAAACACAAGGTCCAAGTTTTGAGAAGTTATAGGTATATGAATAAAGTAGAGAACCAGATATTGCAAGTATCAGGATTCTTCAAGATGATCGAAGATGTAGATACTTTTGTATGGTATTCAGTTGATAGTAATGATTATAAGAACTTGCTTCTCTTTCAGGTTACTCATATCTGGATGGATTCCTAAGTTGAGTAACGCTGATCGGCCTCCTTCCATTTAGTTGACATGCACTGGAGGCAGCTGCATGATTTGAATCTTGTTCAATTAAATCAGTGCCTCTGTTTCTATATTGGATATAGAAAAGTTCATATCTTGACATTGTTAAGGTACGGGGAGTTGTCCAGCTTATGCTTAAAACCAGACTCTGGACAACTCAAGGCATGTTTCTATAATGGTTGTTTGCGGGTTGACCCGGGCTATGACGAGGGTTAATTTTCTACCATCTGGAAGATCAATAGTGATATTGTTCTTGACTCGCCACAGTTTTAAAAGAAATGGATTTTTTCAGAAAACAGTAGTGGGAGTATGGTAGAACTGGAAGTGTTTCCAGAATCGCAAACGATTACTGAAAATTTGATAAGAACCTAAAGATTCAATCTGGTTTGACATTTCATTGGCCACTCCGCAGATATGGTGAGTAACCTCAGGCACCCGAGAGGTACTGCGGTAGCCTCAAGGACGGTGACAGGGAGGTTCGTGTTTACCCAGACTCGCCGTTGCTGTTGTTACAGGCTATGAGACCCGGTATGAGGATGAGTATGGCTTATTTCTAAACTAGCTTTAGAAGTGTACGTGTATATTATTCTGCCAGAGGGTTGTCGTAGTCAGTAGGAGCAGCGGAAGTATAGTGGACAGGTAGGTTATGTCTATTTATAGAATAAAGCAGATATAGAGAAGATAGATACTTTATTTCTGATGTGACAGTCATAAGTTTGACTTCATCAGAATAGGGGATGGACTTGTTAAGAAGGTAGTAGGGTGTGATGTCCTGGTATTTGGATGACATACACAGAGTAGGAGGTGAAATTCCTATACTACGGTCGGTTATACTTTAGTTGTCACACAGTGGTTTCTCCACATAGGACTTGGATATTATATCAGATATTCTGATTACTAGATCTATGGTTTTAGATCTAGATTTGGGTAGTTTCCCAATCTGGGTACTTAGACAGCATTCTAAATGTGTTTTAGAATGGACGACTCCTGGCACGGTAGTATACCTACAGGTGATGGAGTCACCCTCTCTAAAGGAGTCTTACAGACTAAAGGGGAGAGGGATGTGCATGATTGGCAGATCACTTGCTTAGACAATTGAGTTAATCATGAGATGTCAAGTACCACACCAGATATTGTTTTTGCAATAGATACAATAAGTTGATATTGATCCTAACCTGGAGAAACATTCGGAAGCAGTTTTAGAACATAAGTGGATGTTCTAGGGATATGATAACATCAGCCTCATTCAGGAGACGGTTATCATTCCAGGCTTCCAAGGTGACCTGGACGACAGAGTGACTGTCAGAGTTATAGTTTTCCCTCTGACGAGGGGCAGTATTTTGGACAGGTGGTCTAAGTGGACACTGAGAGAGGCATTACGCAGGATACTGATTAAGTTCAGTTGATGATACAGTCTAAGAAGTTTGGATTTGAAGTTCACTTATGAACTAGGTCCCATCAGACATCCAAACATATTCTAAGACAGGTATTGCTCATTTCGGGAGATGGCTTTCTCCGCGAACTTGAGATAAAGAGAGACATAGAAAGAAACATCAGGGCGGATCCACTCACTGAGGCTATTCCTCGAATGCAATACTTTCGCAAACGGGCTTTGTGAGACTGATTAGTAGAAGAGTTGGGTGTTCGGTATCACACGGGCTGTGAGTATGCGACATCGCAATAATTAGCCTTGAGTGCAAGTGGGAGATTGTTGGATATAGTGCCCTCAGAGTCAATTATTGGATCACAGGCACGTGATTGCAATGATTGAGGGAGGACCTATGCCGGCAGGATAGTCTTACTCAAGATGATAGTATGCTATCTGGTTTATCTTTATCATCATGTACTGCTTTAGGTGACCTTACAGGTCACTATTGCGCGTTGATAGAGCCCTTAGGATTCTTTCTTGACGGCCAGCAGTATGTTGGAGATCATATACGCGGGAGCTGGGGTCTATAAGCACATCCTTAAAAGGTCCCTAGTCGTGGGAGTTTTTGAGACAGGGCATCGATACTCCAGAGTAGACAAGTGTATACAGTCAAGACACCCTGACGAGGGGCGGTGGCCGGTCTCACAAGCCACTGGTGTCAGTTGGTTCACCTAAGATGTATACAGGTGCTCATTGGGCTATGAGTACACCGGACAGGACTCGCCGGGAACATGCTAGTTGGTCTTATACCTGACGTCAGATAGCAGTTCCCTGGTGACATGTGTACAGGTTAGTTCATCGACCTGAGATCGTCATTTGTCTCGTGTGATTTCCCACTGTACTTTGATTACTACCCTACCACGGCTCAAAGGAGTCATGCAAACAGGTTTTAGTTGGGTACAGTCCCGAGCAACATGGAGGCAGTGAGCGGATCGCCAGGGGTTCGTCTCTCCCGGTATTGGGGGTGAGGTCGCGCTGTATCTAGGAGAGCCATTACACGAAGTCCTTGGCCAAGGCAGGAGATTTACTGGTAGGTATTCCAGTAATATCTCAGGGTGTTCTGGGCTACACTCCGACACGACTTGTACCGCTTTTGGGGGTCTGACTTTTACCAACCCCCTAGGCCCGCCATGCGATGCTCATAGACGAACGGACCGGACTGTACGGATATTGTCACTGACAGGATCAGTAGGGTGTCAGGATGAGTTCGCTCATCGACGTCCCTTTTGGTCAATACCTGGTAGCCCGTTACATATGGCTAATACCTCTGACGTGCTAGTGGTTAAATCCACGGCCAAAGTATTGACGAGTCTTTTGAGTCCCCCACTGACAGTTTCTCAAGTTTCGGGCGAAACGCTGTAGAGGCCGTATGGATATATGGCAGGGTTTGATCATATACGTGCGGTATTGCACGGATCATGATCAGACGGATAATACTAGCGGGCTTTGGTTTAAGCCGGATCCTAGTATTGTACAGTGTAGATTTTGTCTCATTGCATTTGTATTCGGTCGGAATACAAATGCGGGTATGTATATACAGTCACGGGGTTTTCCTGTAATTTATTACAGGATCGTCTTTTTGAAGTTGCCAGTTTGCATTCCGTTTCGGCCATTTTCCTTTCTTCCTTTCTTTGGCTGAAAATTGGTAGGAGGGGCTTATTTGCAAATGTGCAAATTAGCAAAGTGGTGGGTGTTTTTTGTAAGTGGAGTTTTCATGATAGTTCAAAGCATCTTTTGATTCTTTTTCCGTCATGGTTTGCATTAAATGAGATGGGAATGAGATTGGATTTGTATTAGACTTTGGTGTGACCAAATTACCTCATTATCACCACCTTTTCTTATGCTCACCCATGCTTTTTCTTATGCTCACCTCTTTTGTATTTTCCCTCCTCTCATATGGCCGGCCACTAGAGATAGGCAGCAAGATTTTTTTTTTGGGTGAGGAGATGAGTTCTTTTTGGTTGAAAAAGAAAAGATGTTCATTCATGCAAATTCATTCTAGCTCATTTCAAAGTTCATTCCTCCACCTCCATCCAAACATGGAAACTTCATACCCCCTTGAAACAGACCATTCTACACTCCGTTTACAGCATTCTTGGACACGTCGGCTTGTCAACTTCGTGTCCGAGTTGCCTCGGTTCAGAGGTGGGAGACCGTAAAAAGACTCGGTGATGTTGTGCCCTTTATGATGAGGTGATGAAGACCGGAGATTCCGCGAGGAGATCGGGATGGTGGCCGAAGACCGAAGGACACGGATCGCTCGGTATAGCTTTCTACCTTTTCTCCTGTTAGCTAGCAGTAGGTTAATGGTCCGATCCGGGTTTTTTTTAGTACGCGGTAGCGCCGGTTTAAAGTTTTGAAAAAGTTTCGTTTCCGCATTTTGGCCTCGGACAGACGGCTGGGGCGCTACCGTGCACTTACAGATGTAGCACTATAAAGTTATCGCTCATGCTTCCCGACAATTGGAGGAAGTACGAGCAGGATATCCCACTGATGATCTGAAGATGGCCGCGGTGGTCGTGCGTTGAAGATTTGGAGACAATACTTGTATGGAGAGTCGTGTCAGTTTTTCACGGACCACCAGGGCTTAATATACATCTTACTGCAGCGGAATCTGAGTTGAGACAGCGCCGTTGGATGGAGCTTGTAAAGGATTATGATTTTGAGATTCTTTATTTCCCGTGGTAAGGCGATTGTGATAGCTGATGCTTGAGTCGTAGGCCTATGGGTTTGCTTGTTCCAGTTGTGCCCAGTTCAGAGACAGTCTTATGCAGATTTACAGTTCTTGTGTGACCGTTGAGTACAGTATGAGTTCGCCTCTACTAAGGAGACAGCTTTCTCATGTCCACGCCCGTCCACTTTTACTTAAGCGTTTTCATGAGGCACAGCCCGCCGATGCTCGTTTATCTGAGATTCTTGAGCATGTTCGGCAGTGTAGAGATTCAAAGTTCTTGATTTATGACCAGGGTGTGCTACGTTTAGGGACGTGTTTGTGTGTACCGATACTGATAGGTAGAGACGCGAGGTCCTAAAGCAGGCACATTAGTCATCTTTCTATGTTCACTCCAAGTGGCACCAAGATGTAGCGTGACTTGAGAGTTAATTACGAGTGGGCAGGGATGAAGAGTGAAGTTTCAGATTTCGTTTTGAAGTGCTTGACTTATTACGAGCTAAGGTTGAGCATTTAATGCCGGAAGGAGAGTTACAACTTTTAACCGTTCCGGAGTGGGAATGGGAGTAGATCTCCATGAATTTCGTTGTGGTGTCTACCCAGGTCTCAACAGGGTGCCACTCCATTTGGGTGATTGTTGTCCGGTTATGCTCAGTATGCTCAGTTGCTCGGCTGTTCTTCGATAAGTTGTGCGTTTGCACGGAGTTCCTTCATGAGTTGTATCCAATAGAGGCATTCAGTTCACTAGCCGTCTTTGGCAGAAGCATCAGGAAGCCTTAGGTACTGGTTGAGCTTTAGCTCCGCTTTCCATCCGCAAGCCGATGGTCATATAGAGCGGACTATACAGACTCTGGAGGATATGCTTGTGCGTATGTACTAAGTGTTGTTGGCTGTGGGATCGTCACTTGCCATTGATAGGGTTTTCCTACGATAACGGGTATCGGGAGACATTTCAGATGGCAACTTTTAGGCCTTGTGTGTAGGTTGTGTCGATCGCCAGTCTATTTTACTGACTCCGTAAGAGTGGGATTTTGTACCTCAGCCAGTCCAGAGATTTCGGAGAAGATCCAGTTGATTCAGGTCAGGATGAGAGCAGCCCGGTACAAACAGAAGTATTATGCAGACCGTGGTGGTCGCAGAATTGAGTTCGCGGTGGGAGTTCATGTATTCCTACAGATTTTTCCGATGAATGGCGTATTGAGTTTTGGGAAGCTTAGTCCTAGAATTTTAGGTCCTTTTGAAATCCTTGAAGCGAGTTAGTACCGTTGCCTAAAATTTGACACTTCCGTCCAAATTTTTAAGTATTCACCCCGTATTCCTTGTGTCGATACTTCGCAATTACCTTCGTGACCTTTCTCACATGATTTAGCATCGGACCATTTAATTGGGACTCGATCTTTCGTTCATCAGCAGCCGATAGTTGTAGCGGATCGGCAGGTGGAGAAATTTCGGTCAAAGGTTTTTCCATCTGTGGAGCTTTTCTTTGGCGTAGCCGTCTAGTGAGGTGATCACTTGTGAGGCTGCGAGCGAGATGCGGAAGTTTTTTTCCCTCATCTCTTTGAAGGTACCCATAGTAAGAATTTTAAATTCGGGGACCGAATTTCTTTAAGAGGGGAAAATTGTAACGTTTTAGAAATCGTTTAGGCGATTTTCCGTTTTTAGGTAAAATAAATTATGTTTCCCGTAAAAACCTAGAAGCGATCTTTTATCTGTATAGAATTAACTGCACCTAGTTTAACTAGGATATTACTAGTTTGCGGTTTTTAGTGGTCACTTGGAAATTTTTGTGCATTTTAATATTTTTTCTTAATTAAAATATTATTTTAAGTTGTTAATTATACACTTAATTACTGGTAATTACATTTTTGTTTGGGTTAATTATCACTAAAGCGAATCTATGCTAATTTAATCACTTGATTAAGCTTTAAACCTTCTCACCTAAAATATCTAGATATTTGTGGATATAATGGAAATTTTAAAGAAAAAGGTGACATAAAGGTTTTTGTTTTATTACGCATTGATAATTGTTTTTAACTAGAAAATTCCACAACATTCCACACTTTTCCATCTCTTTCTTGATATGGCCGACCCCCCCCCTCCTTGCTGCCCCATTCTTTCCCCCCTCCATTTTCATCTCAACAAGCTTCAATAAATCATCTAAAAATCATAAATAAATCCCACAAACTCAAATATAAATCAATACCCAATATTCTTCATCACTAATCAAGCTTGGATCTTCTTGAAAGTCATCATCTTTGGAGGCTAAAATTTGGTTTTCTAGTTGCAAGTTTGTGTTTCTAGTGAGGTATAATCCTAACCCTAAACTCTAATTGTTGTTTTAATACTATAAATTAGCCTATTAGATGTTAATTTAATCTTTCATTTGCATGCTTAGAAATTTCTATAAATGGTTTTTGATAATCAAGTTAGGGTTTTGTTTAGTGAAATGGTTAAGTGTGAAGTTTAGACAAAAGAAAACTTAACCTAGTTGTAAGATTGTTAAATGATATTTTCCTAATTGCCTAATTAGCTTAAGTGCAAACTAAACTTTTACTAAATCATATTTGAGCGAGATTAAGATTCTAGTAAGGGTTTGTGAGATTTAATTAAGCTATTATGAGATTATTGTGATTACTATTTTGGGTTAAACTTGTTGTTTTGAGCTAAAATGATATAATTTTGCTTACTAGATTTCGGTAAATTTTAGGCGTGAGTTTCTATTGACGTTGCGATGTGATATATATTAGATTCCACGTTTATATTGTGTTGTGAATGCGCGATCGGTACAATCAGGGTCTAGACTTGGTGGTTGTGTCGTTTTGCGTTCTTAGCTAGGGTTGTACCGATATCGTGCGTGTTTTGTGCAATGAGTGCACAGTGTATTTTTCTTATGGACGTTATCCTTGCGTTTCGTTGTCATTGTGTCGGCACAGGATATTTAGTCTTATGTGTTGTGTTTGTGTAATTATAGGATCGCAAGCATGAACTTCGGACGCTGCGAAGAAAGGGAAGCAGGTGGTCGAATTTACTTAGCTCGAAGTCATCGGTGAGTAGATTTAACATCTACAGGGGAATCGTCCGCATGGCGTTATGCGTCTGGGCTAGATTAAATGACATGATTATTGGTTACAAGTATATGGATATTTATTGTGCATGTGTACCTTTGTTGCATACCTCATTTTCCTATTGCATATGAACATAGTATTAATGAGACACAACACTATTACTGACAGTTCATGTTGCACGAGCACAAATTGCATGTTACACCCACTCCGTCGGTATTTTCCATGACACGCTTGACCCATATACATATTGTCACGACCCGAAGGTACGGAACGTGACTAGCACTTAGATTACGAGACGTCTCAAGGCGTAACGTAACCTAAATCAGCCAAAGCCTAGAAAATCTAAACCAAAATCAACAAGAGTGAAGGAAAACCTTTTATGAAAATGATTTTTAAACCAATTTAATTGTATTAATCCCTTTATTAAAACATCAAAATTTTCCGAAAATTTCGGCAAAATCTCCTTTGTAAATACTGGCCCCAAAACGGGTACAACAAGATATATAAACCTGTAATGATATAATGGCATCCCCAAATGGAGCTAGCTCTTCGCCCAAGGCGGATCACAACCACACACAATATATATGTAACATCAAGCAAATAAGCATAAAGAAACACAAAAATAAGAAAAACACAACGTCGGCTCAAGTGAGCTCGACCCCAAAGGAACCACATATACAAAAATCTCTCAGTCTCATCACTAGGCCGCATATACAAAATAAGAAGTGGTAGATGGAGAATACTAGATACAATGATAGTACAAAAAGAGACAAAAGTTTCCTCGCAACCCACCTAAGAGCAATGTCGCGAGTCCGAACAAAAGAAGCCAATGAAAAGATACTCCCGCTGCTGCAAGGCTGACGGGTCCGACCTGCAAGACACTGTGGCACAACGGGGGTGAGTTGCCAGCTCGTGAGTAGAAAATAAAATCTAATAAGGCTATCATAAGAATGCACGCAAATGCGTCATAACTTGTATGTCTAGATACTATGTGATGCCACTAGTATGTATGCACATGAATGCAAAATCAATACGAAATCTTTAAGTGTTTAAATACGATGATCTCTGCATTCTTAACTTAGAAAAATATCTGAACAATAGCTAAGGTACCATCAATGAAATCATCCGAAAACCGTGTCAAGCATCGACACCAAATATGGAAATATATCTGTCTCAATGTCTCACTATGTCAATATCTCAATACCTCGGGCTCCGTCAGTCCGGATCGGCCCATATCATCAAATCTCACGACAACGGCCGGTATCCTCCGGATATCCGCCGTGCCAGACATCACCAGTAGGTAGTCTTCCCCTGCCAGGCTCATCGTCTACAACTCGAGCTTCTTACCCCGGGGTACCATACCGGGCCCACCATGTACCCGAGACGGTTCATCCACTTCTCGAATCGGGTCTCGAAATCCAATAGAAAACTTGAAAAATCATGGTGGACGACACATACATTACGAGAAAACCGCAACTTGCCTTTTTAAAACATAATGAGTTTGGAAAATTCTTGCGGTTTTCCCCAAAATCCAGAAATCTCATCAATAGTAAAATCCTTGAGAAATCACAATATCTGACATGTTGCAAATGATAGATGCCTATAATATCAATATTATGCAATGGAGTTTATGACGAGGAATCTATACAAGCATGATAATGAAGTGAGGTATATGCATGCTTTGCAATTCAATGTATTATGTATGATGCAAATGTTTGATACTGAACTAAGTATGTTCTAAAGTGCTCGTGGCATGGCAATTACCAAAGGCGTGTGTTCACATGAATAGTGTGTGTGCAACATAAGCCAATGGTAATGGTGTACGTGTCCTAGGAGGTGATATCACACATAGGTATATAGATAACCATGCAATACCAGCAGACGAATAACTAGAAAGATATGCATATGAATGAGATGGTTAACTAAATAACTATGCATATAGTTTGCAAGTAATAAAGTGATCTTAACTATGGGTCGCCTTGCGCCATCCAGACGATTTCCCCATAGATGTATATATCTACTCACCCGGACGCCTCGCTAATCTGATCCAACCACCGTTTTTCGTTTGCGCGCCGCGTCCGATGTTTCCGCAACCGATCCTAAAATTGCACAACACAAAACATAAGATTACATATTCCTGAAACGACGCAAAGTCACAAAATGAAAAGATCAACGCTCACAAGTTAGGCACAACGTGCACTAGGTGCGCGGAACACACACGACAATCACTATAACCTTAACTAAAATCGTCGTTCGGAACGACCGTCAAAACTAAACCTGATCAAACCAAATTTCGCATTCACACACCCTAAATGTTGTAGGAGATGCTAATAATATAGCCAACATCTCAAAATTAATTCACATCCTAATTATATAAAAACCTAGTAAGCACTAAAAATTCCAAATTCGTGCAAATATCGTAGATTTGCGATAAAGTGACAACAATCTAGCACAATCATCCAACTCAAACCACTAGATGGCTACTACACTAAATTTAACCCATTTACAATACTTCAAACCCTAATTTTAAAATCAACCCTTTTCTTTAATTTCCTTAACAAGCAATTACAACCAAATTAACACTTTAAATTTCTATTTTAGCATATTTAAACTACAACTTAACCATTAGATTAGAGTTTTACCTCACAAGTATTGAACCCTAGCTTGCACTAGCCTCCAAAGATATCTCCTTTCTCCATGATTTAAACTAAATTGGGTTTGAGAAGAGATAGAATGAGGATTTGCTTTGAATTTGTAAAGGAATTTTGTGGATTTTGATGGATTTTTGTGATGGAATGTGAAGCAAAAGAGAGGGGAAAATGGGGAAACTGCAGGGAGAAGGCTGGGCCAGCAGGTGTGGGGAGGGGGATGTAAGAAGTATGTGGAATTTTCTACATAAAAACTCTCTCTCAAGTGTAATAAATGTATATCACATCATTTCTTATTAAAAATTTCATTTTAAATCATTTGAAACCATAGAAACTACAAGTCTTGGAAAGTCTTGATACAATTTTTGTTACTTCTAGATTTTAGTTTGTAATGGATCCTAAGTATGTAATTTACCCATTCAAATTTTTATTTATCACTAATTTAATGTATATTTAAAAGCTTAAAATAATATTAAAAATAATTAATTAAGGAAAAAAAATTAAATGACTGGAAATTTTTTTAAGTGACAATTAATTAACCAATTTCTAGAAATTTCTTATCTAAATTTTGTATAATTAGGCCTATATTGAAAAATAATTATTTTTACATTTTACGGAAAATACTGATTATTTTACCGATTATCGAAAAACTACTGATTGAATCGTTTCCCGTGTGGTATTTTGAAAAGTGTAAAAGATCACAACCAAAGAAATTTATACTGCAATCAATTAACGGTGTCGATGTAGCGCGTTAATGAATACGGATCGTCCACTGAGATATGTGTTTTGATCGATCTTGTTTTAGATGAGTCGAAATTTAAAAGATAAAAGAAAATTCAAGAAAGTTGATTCAAGATTTGTAGGATTTGATCTCATGAAACATCAAGAAAATAGATCTAGAAACAAGAAATGTCCCAATCAATTTAATTATCAAGATTTGTAGAATTGCTTGTAGGATTCGATCAAATTAGTAGTAGTGATGAATCTAGAGATGACTAATCTTATCTATTGATAATTTGTAGCTAGAACGATGGTGACGAATGAAGATTAGGGATCTATTGAAGAAACTAGGGTTTCTCCTTCTCTATCCATTGTCTTTTCATTGATCATCAATGGGATCTAGCCTTTAGCAAAGAGAATCATCAATTATTTAATCCCTAGTTTGCAACGAAATTATCAAGAATGTGATCTCGCTCCAAATTAGGTCATTGACGATTCTTTTTCCTAAATTTCACAAATCTCATAAGACCTAAGATTAGTAAAAAGATCTTATCATCACTAGATCTACCGATTCTCTCAAATCCTCTACAAGCGGAGATTTCACCCACACATCATGAAAATTAATGAATCAAGAATCAAGAAGTTTCATAACGCAAGAATGTAAAGAAAGCAAGAATTGCAATTATCACCTTTATTCAATCGACGACTAATTACACATTCCCTCAATTCGAGATTACAAGATATTTCTCTCGATCGCTCCTTTTGAAGAGGTAACTAGATCCGTCGAATTTTGCTCCGCTCGATCTCCGTGAGTCACGGATCGTCGTGGATCTCTTGCTCGGATGAAAATTGGCTTCGCGAATAAAGGATCGATGGTTGCTTGCTTGATTGCTTCTCAAAATGATCTTGATTTTTCTTGGATTTGAATTTGGGCTAGAGTTTTGGTATCAAGTTGTGTCACTCAACTTGAATTTGAATTTTGGCTCCAAATGTGTAACTAACTCACCACTAATTTTGTAACCTCTAAAACCCTAGATCTAGATCTCTTTTTATAACCACCTCATTTGAATCTTCCCTCCAAACCTAGGTTGTTAGAGAGAGCCTTCTAGAATGAGTTTGTTAGAGAGAATATTCTAGAATGAGTTTGTTATAGGAAATATTCTAGAATAAGGTTGTTACAAGGAATATTCTAGGGTGAGTTTGTTATGCAAAGCCTTCTGGAAGAAGCCATGTGGTAATTGAGAGTCTTTTGGAAGCTAGGGTTGTTACAGGGAATATTCCAGAGGATTTTGGAGGGCCAAGGAGCTAACCAGGCCGCGGAACCGCGGCGGATCGGCCAACTCAGCCACGGATCAGCGGCCATATAGTGGGATTTGTTCAGACCATAATATTGCATTTATCATTCCCCTATTCTTATCCTTTTTATAAATAAACAGGTACTCTTGACGCACGTTTGTTGCATATTACAGGATACAGGTTTCTGGAGCAAATACAGTGAAAAAGACACAAAACAACAGAAAAATGGACTTTTGACCAACTATTAGACGGATCCTAGTCAAGCCTAGACGAAGAACAGTACAAGGTCCAAAATGTCAAGTGAACGGTCAAAAGATACGAACAAGTTTTCACTGAAGATCTGAAGAAGACCCAGAAGCCCAAAAGAGAAAACAAGTGTAAAAGTAAAAAGCCTATGAAGCCCTGAACCAAGCCCATAAATTTCATGCACTAATTCCTCTGTTTGGCCGCGGAACCGCGGCCAAACCTAGCCTGGCGCCGCGGTTCCGCGGCTTTTTGGAGCCCGTGTCGGTGGATTTTTAGTGCGTCGGTGCAGATGTTGGGATTTTACGTGGGCAAATCTGTAATTGCGCATGTGCGAGAGTCTGTAACCCTAGGTTTCCTATTTTCCTATAAATTGTGATTTTAGATCTGTAAAATGTATGCCTCTTTTCAATCAATAAAATTCAGACTTTCTGAGAGAAAAATTCAGATCTGTTCTTCTTGTTTGGAGGGAGCCGTCAACCTAGTAAGTATTTTATTTCTATTTCTTTTAATTAAAATGTTTTCTCATCCCCTAATGAGCGAGTAATCTCCTCGCTTGTTAGGGTTAGCCTTAGGGAAAGGGTTGAGAGATGAGATCTCTCGCCCCTTTCAATGCCACCTTCACCTAATGAATTAGAACTTCACGCATACGAGCACAACCGCTCCCTGCGGCATCCTACCCTTCGAGGTAACGATGAACCGTAGTATAAAGGGCCGGTTGCGCGCGTTTTCCGTAAGGGTTAGGGTAATTATCAACAAAGGAAGGATACAAATCTAGAGGAAGAAACATCTTCCCAAAAGATTTGTATCCACTTTATTAATAATTACCTTAACATCTAATAGATCTAAAAAAGAAGGCATTGAATGCGGTGAGGGAAAACATTAATCTCCAAAACTTCCCCTAAGCCTAACCCTAGCAAGACTCTTAATTAGATTAATTAGATCCAGTTTTTATAGATTTTTATAAACCAATCAAAACGACATTTTGAATCAACTCGTTAAAACACATTAAAGAAATTTACCCGTCTCTGTGGATCGACCCGTACTCACCGGCTAGCTGCGAAGCGACGCCGTTTCTGATTGCGGTAATTATATTTTTGATCGTAAAATCTCTATAATCAAATGGCGCCGTTGCCGGGGATGGCGTAATTTTTCTTTTTGTGAATTTTCGGGTTGATATAAATTTTAAAAAAATTATAAAAATCTGAAAATATAAAAGAAAATATAAAAATTATCAACTTTGATCTGTTTGAAGGGTGTATCTTTTGAATCTTGCAGGAACAGCGAAGAATTGAGGATCTGGAAATTTACAGAGGGCAAAACAAAAATTGGTACATAAGAACAGAGAGGAACTATCAGAACAGAGTAGCACAAATTTTTCCACAGCGCGATCCCACCAGACGACCGCGTTTCCGACGCATTAGGGGTTCCCGCCGCGGATCCGCGCTCTGCCTGCCACGTCAGCATACCAGATTTGCACTGTTTGTTCTCTTTTCTTCCCCTCTGCAACCTACAATATATCTCTCTGTAAAACGTTTCTGCAGGAATTCTTTGCGCTAAAAAAATTCTTTCTCCCCCTTCTAAATAACAGATTTGCTGCAGGTTTCTTTGCGCCGCGCTAAAATTTTTTTGATTGCAAGTGAAATTGTATTGTTTTGCATAATTTAATCGGACTCTAAGGGGCTAATTGACCAAACTCAGATTGGGTGGGGATTTCATCACCCTTCCCAAGACCCCAGAAAACACCTAAAGCATTTTGCATCGACCACAATTAATTAAAAAAAGATTAGACTCAGACCTAAGGACATCGAGCTCAATAGGAAAAGGACTAGTATATGCATCGGCCGTTTATCCTAACCGACTTTGCGGTGTCTAGGCTAGTGGTTATTAATTAGGCCCACTGTAGTGGTGGTTCCTTCCCACTGACCTGGCCGTATTTGTCCGTGAAGAGGCGGTTTGAGGTCCTATTTCTAGCCCTAGTTAGGAGCCGTCTAGCAGACCTAGGCAACCCTAGATCTAGGCCTGATTGTGCATGTGTGGTTGATACATTTGTGTCACGAGTCCCATTTTCTAAAACTTTCTTGCAAAACTCTCCAATAAAAAAATAAAGAAAAATCTTTTCAAAACTTGCAACTTGCCGCTAAGAAAATTTGCACCTCACTTCCACCATTTCTCCTTCATTGACGTTATCTTACCCCCACATTCTGTTTTTCTATTTTTTTCCTGACTGCACTACCCTTTAGTGTATGTCATCTTGGACTAGGGATACTAACGCCCGATTAGTCCGTGTTTCGTTGGTACCGACCAACGAACCCTTCGTCGACATTCCGTCCATCTCCTTACCTCCATCTTCAAATTCTTCTTTCGAAGGTATGTCGGGACACGACCCCAACTATACCTTACCGATGGGAATGATTCCACCTCCGCCAGGTGCGAATAACCCGAATCTTCCGCCTGTTGTAGCGCCCGCACGAGTCGCGCTCCAGGATCTCTTCTACCCCGTCCGCACTTCTTTACCTACATGTCTTTCACCCCCACCGGCAAATGGGGATAATTTTGAAATTAAACCACACTTCATCAATATGCTGCCTAAGTTTCATGGTTTGGAATCCGAAGATGCATATATTTTCATTAATAAATTCCAAAACGTTTGCGCCATGATGAAGACAACCCAATTAAGTGATGACGCAATAAGGCTAAGGGTCGTTCCTTTTACCTTATGTGACCTAGCCGAGAAGTGGCTATACAGCACCGCATCACATTCCATTAGAAATTGGGACGAGTTTGTGAGAGCTTTTCTGAAAAAGTTCTATCCTCATCACAAAACTGCTAGAATCCGAAACGAGATTATACAATTTTCACAGCTTCCTTCCGAACCATTTTGGAAGTGCTTCGAGAGATTTAAAGACCTACTTGTTCAATGCCCTCATCATGGGATAGAAAGTTGGCAACTTTACCAAACATTATACGAGGGATTGAACGCAGCAACGAAGCAGTTGCTAGAAACAATATGTCAAGGTCATTTTCTCTCCAAGTCTAGCGACGAAGCTTGGCAGTTTCTTGAGGACCTTAGTGAGCAAACAATTCAGTGGGAGAGTACCAAGACCACATCATCTTCTAGTGATCAATCTAGGGCAGGCATACATCAAGTAGATATGTCGATTGCTATGAAGGCCGAGATGGCCTCACTTATGAAAAAGCTAGAAGCCATTGAGACAAAAATCTCATCGTCTTCTCCTACCCCTACTCTACCCACACGAACTGTTTGTGCTTGTTGTTCGAACCCATCGCATTTAACCGAAGAGTGTCCTTATAATGCACCTATTCAAGGACAGGATCAAGTCAATGCTGCATTTCGGCAACGACAAAGAAATGATCCGTACTCTTCGACATACAATCAGGGGTGGAGGAGTCACCCAAATTTCGCTTGGAACCAAAATCAACAAGTCCAAGGAAATAACAATTTTCAAAGACCTCCTCCTCCACAACAACAACAAGCACCTTTACAAACTCAAAACCAGCAACCTTTCCAACAACAACCTTATACAAATCAAACGAACAATTTGGTTCAACCAAATGATGATAAGGTTATCTCGCTCGAAAAAAGTCTAGATGCATTTCTTAAGCAAACTACAGAATCCGCAGCAAGATTTGAAAGTTATGTTCAATCTTTAATGAATAACAACGCCTCACACGATCAAAGTATCAAATCTATTGAGGCATAAATTGCACAATTAACTGCTGCGTTGAGCGAGAGAGAAAAGGGAAAGCTTCCATCTCAACCATTGCCCAATCCCGGTCACCCACAAAACGCATATAACAATCACAATGTGAATGCGGTGACCACGTTGAGATCCGGAAGAGAGTTGCAAAATAATGTGGGAACTAATGATGACATCCCCGCCGATGGTTCTTCTTCCCCTTCTTCATTTTCTTCACTTCCTTCTTCACCTTTTTCTTTAGAGCCTATTCTCCACCCTTCACACGGCTCTACTTCTCCTGACTCGAACGGACCCATTTCTCACAACACGAACACATCCACACTGGGATCCGTTCCTACTCCACATTCTACTCCACAGACTTTTGACTCAACAAATTTTCAGAATGCTCCATTCCCAAACAGGTTGAGTCCTAATAAACCAAATGCACAAGTGGAGAAGATTGTGGAGATATTTAAGCAGGTTAGCATAAATATACCTCTCTTGGATGCTATCCAACAAGTCCCTTCATACGCGAAAATCTTAAAGGGCTTATGCACCTCGAAGAGAAAGGCATCTCAAGTACCCAAGAAAGTGCTAGTGGCTAGTGCAGTGAGCAATGCTATTAACCACCATCAAACCTTACCCCAAAAACGAAAGGACCCTGGCCGTCCTACTATATCAATCACAATTGGGGATAAGAAAATTAATCGAGCACTTTTAGATCTTGGGTCTAGTGTTAACCTGATTCCTTACTCCGTGTACGAACAATTAGGGGTTGGAGAGTTGAAACCCACTCGTTGCACTCTCCAAATGGCTGATCGATCAATCACCTATCCAAGGGGTCAATTAGAGGATGTGTTGATTAAAGTCGGGGAATTCATATTCCCCGTTGATTTTATCGTTATGGATACACAACCTGTTGCTAACCCAAGAAACCAAATTCCGGTGATTCTTGGTCGACCATTTTTGGCCACTTCCAATACCGTAATAATTGTCGCAATGGCTCCATGACTCTATCCTTCGGAAAGAGGTCTAGTGAGTTCAATATTTATAAGATGGGAAGTCTGCCCCCCGTACCTAAAACTAGTACACGAGAAGTTTGCTCTATTCACGAAATCACGCAGGAGGACTGCGAGCTTGAAAGATTTCTATTTGATGAAAACAGTTTTGACGCCACTAGTGCGTCCCTCCTTGAGCCTACTACCGTTGACACAACTGTAGGGTTGCTAGGCACGCGCACAAGGGTCTACGAGGCATCAACCATGCCCGATTTAAAATTTAGCCGTGCCGAACAACCCGAATACGGAACTTTAAACTAGAGATTAGGCGAAAACTATCATGTTAACAACTTTAACACTAAGTGAGAGGGATTACAACCTTTGTAGATCCGGTCCTTCACTTCATATGCTCCGTGTTGTGGTCCCTTCGCTGCGATCATCGGGATCCGGACTCTCGAGAGGTTCCACGAAGAGAAAGACGCAACCTTTGCTTCCGATCTTCGATACTTTGATGATCTACCTTGAAGTTTCTTTAACACAAGCTAACACTCATGAAATGATGTGAACACCCTCATCTAAATGGCAAGGGAAGATGAGGATGATGAAGTAGGATTTTTGCTCTATTTATTTATCTTTTTCTCACTATTATTCATCACTTGGAAAAATCAAGAAAGCTTTTTCCATGAAAGAATGAATGAAGAAGATGAACAATAATATGTGATGAATAATAAAAAGGTTATCATAATTATTTATGCAACCATGGTTGTAATAACCAATGTAGAGAGTTTACTAGGGTTAGGGTTTGGGTTGGGTTAAGTGTGAGTCATGGATAAAGATCAACACGAATATCTTTATCATGACAAAGTAAAACCATCTAGAAGCATCTAGAATGCATTAACCCAAATCAAACCCTAATCTTGTTTAAACTCCTCTAATAATGTTGCATTAATAATTATAACATGTTACAATATTATATATCACATATACAATATTTATTGCAACAAAATAAAATAATACAATTAACATATATCGCATATATATCAATGTATTATCTGAGTGAGAAAAAGAATCTTTTAGTGAGCTAATATTTGTTAATGTCTTTTAATATATCATATATATTATTATACATTAAATTATCGAATCAACACTTGATCCGACAATCCGGCTATATCACATATAACCGACTAATATTTATCCGTACCGATTCATCGAATCAACACTTGATCCGATGACCTGGCTGATATCAAATATCGCGAGAATAGAATACGATATCACATACCGCATTATCCTCGGTCCCGCACATATCACATATGTGCCCCTACTCCGTTTTGCCTGAGTAAAGAAACCTCTGTGTAGGACTCTAAAGAATCGTCAATACGCCGGCAGTAGGTGATGATCATATCAAACACCCACAAGCTGCAAGCGGTCAGCTAAACGTAACAGCTACCCAGGTATTGAGCGCTCAGAAGATCAACAAGCAAGCCTGTAACTTCACCTGTGAATCCAAACAGTAACACTCCTGTACAGTCCGGTCTCGTCGTCTGATATGTCGCATATCTCGCCTAGGGGTGGTAAACGTCAGACCCCAGTAGCTCGATAAGTCGTGTCGATATGAGGTCTATAACAGTTCGAGAAACTACTGATAATACTTACAAGTAAATCTCAGCAACCCTGGCCAGGGATTTCCGGTTATAGCCAATCGAACACAGCACAACATCAACTCCCTATACCGGGAGAGACGAATCCCCTCCTATCGCTCATTGCCTCCATGTGATTCGGGACTGTACCCAAAAGCCACCTTTTTGCACGCCCTCTTGGACGTGGTATGATGGAAATCAAAGTACAGTGGGAATCACACAAGACTCTATGACGATCTCGGGTCAACAGACTACTCTGTACCAGTGTCACCGGAGAACTGCCATCTGACGTATGGTATAATACCATCTGGGAGTTCTCGGCGAGTCCGTCCAGTGTACCCAGTCTCCACTGAGCACCCGTACACCATCCTTGATGTCAAACACCGATGGATATGGGATCATCCATCGCCCATCATATGGGTCAAGATGCGTATACGCTAGTCTACTCTGGTGCATCGATGCCCTGTCTCGATACACCCTCAACAAGGAACAGTTATAGGATGTACTCGTCGACTACCGTGGCCCCACTAGTATGATCTCATCATAGTCCCAGTAGTCGAGTACATATCCTAAGGGCTTTATCAACATGTAATATAGAGACAATTAGAGTACATGTTAAGATAAAGTACAACCAGATAGCATACTATCATGTCGAGCAAGAAAGTCCTCCCTATATATGTCCAAGCATCCACTACAATATACATCGTATGTACAGTAATGGCCTCTAGGGCATACATATAACTAACAATCTCCCACTTGCACTAGGGCCATCTGTTATGGTATCGCATACCCAACAATTAGCTGCGGTTGAAGTATCTCATACTCAACCATCCCATAAAAGTCTCTACTGGGAAAAAGGCCTTCGTGAGTGGATCCGCGCTGCATCCTCTGTGTCTACTCTCCTAACCTCGATCTCCCTGGAGATCAACCATCTCCATGATCAGGTGACACCGCCTAAGAATTATATCTGGATATCTGATGGGACGGTAGTTCCTTGGCTGAAGCCACAACTCCATTGTCACACAATGGTAGGAACGAAATTCATCTTATGAACTTATATATATCCAGACTACCTCTTTGGTAGTATCTTTTGTAACGATGTATCTTGCCTTTAATCGTCTAGTATGTCACGGTATATAGCTTGGAACTCTTCCAACATACCGTCCCTCCACTGAGGGTATAGACAAGCCTGCGACTGACATTCAGTCGTCCTTATCAGCCTGGAACCTTTCCAGTGATTCTCCCCAGGATCGATTGATACCATCTTACTACAACTAGTGAGTATCCTAACATCCAATTAGATCTATCTCATAGATCCAAAAACACAGGATTTAGGAGGTATCATTTTGATCCTATATGGAGAATCCTTGTGATAAGCGGAGATTGACCGAGCGTAGCATAGGAAACTCCTTCCCTATCAAGAGTATGTCATCCACGTACTCTACGAGGATCACCACCATACTCTCTACTACCTTTTCGTATATACAAGGTTCATCTACCATTTTGATGAAGTCAAACTCTTTGACTACCACATCAAAACAGATGTTCCAACTCCGCGATGCCTGTTTTATATAAAACATCTTGCACACGTTTCCACTGCTCCCACTATCTACGAAGCCCTCTGGCTGTGTACTTATAGACGCTATCTTCTAAATCTTCATTTAGAAAAGCAGTCATGACACCCAACCACCAGATATCGTAGTCATGGTATGTAGCCGTGGCAAGTAGGATCTGAATGGACTTAAGCATAGATCCTTAGAAAAGGTTTCAACATAATCCATACCTAGTCTATGATGCAAACCTTTAACAAGTCCAGCTTTGAAAGTCTTAACCTTTCCATGTACACCAAGTAATCTTCTCAAGATATACTTGCTCCTGATGGGGATTTAACCCTTCAGATAAAGCAACCAAAGTCCATACTTTGTTGGTGTATAAGGATTCTATCTCAGATCGATAAGCACCCAGCCATTCTTACAGAGTCCCACGCCTGATGGCCAGCCCGAAAATAGTTGGGTCATCATCTCATGATGCAATCCTCGCTCCCACTGTCATAGAGAAACCAAAGTATCTCTTAGGTGGGTGAGGAACCCTACTAGATCGGCGGAGAGGCTGAGGTTCGTTGGTAACTATTGAATCCTTTGGTTCTACCAAATCATCAGCTGCAGTTTGTATAGCTGGAACCTTTCCAGTTCTACATAGCAGACCTTGCTTCGAGCTTGTCCGGATTTTGCTTTTAGACATAGGCCGGACAACCCCAAATCTTAACAAACTTAAGATATGGGCTCTTCCCTTTCCATATCACATATGAAGTGATAAGCAACTGATTTGATTTGAACCCTATTCAATAGGTATGCAGCTTCACAAGCGCATAACTTTCAAAAGGAAATAGGAAACTCAGTAGTACTCATCATAGAGCACACCATATCACATAGGGTGCTATTGCTCCGCCCCGATATACCATCGTGCTATGGTGTATGCGGAGGAGTAATGCCGAGAGAGAATCTCATTCTCCTTTAGAATAGTCCAGGAATTCCGTGCTCAAGTATTCTCCTCCTTGATCTCATCAAAGGACATAATACTTATACCCGTATTTTGGTTCTCTACTTCTAACTTATATTCTATGAATATCTCAAAAGGTTCAGACTTGTGTTTCAGCAGGAACATATGTCTGAATCTTGAGAGATCATCAGAGAATGTAATGAAGTACAAAGAACCAGTCTTGGCATGTGTAGACAGGGGACCTTCATACATCAGCATGTATCAATCCCAAAAGTTCACTAACTCTTTCTCTGTTTCCAACAAACAGAGCTGTGGTCATCTTATCTTTGTGACATGACCGGCAAGTTTCACAAGATGTAAATTCAAACTAATTTAAATATGCATCTATATGTAACTTCAGCCAGTCGGGTCGCATTGATATGACCTAGTCTACAATACCTCAAGAAGGATTGATTCATTTCTGAACTCTTTCTCTTGTGTGTGTTCCATATACTAAGAACTGTAGTTTGATTTAGAACGACAATGCTTTTAGATAACGTGCCTGAACCGATCAACTCTTGATATAGGAAATGTTCAAAACATTATCCAACAATACAAAATTATATCCTTTCTTTACTAATAAAGAGACTGATATGATTTTGTATATCAGGTTCGGTATCTAATAACATTTGTTCAGAATCAATGTATTCCGGTAATACAGGGTGACAGTGACCAACAGACTTGGCTGCAACACTTGCACCGTTTTCTGTCTCATGAAACTTATCACCCGTTCTCAGTTCTCTACCTATCTGTAGCCCATGTAACAGATTACATATACGGGATCCTGATCCGGTATCACATACCCAGGACGTAAAGGATACGGAGAAACAGTTCTGTGTAATGAACACACCCGAAGATGATGCATCAACATGCACTTTCTTCGTTTGGGCGGCACGGGAAATCTGGTATCCCCAATTTCCTGCTCTGTCCTATAACAATTATAAGTTGGAGCGGGACCAACGTTCCCCAGCTCAGTATAACAAGCGGGTTCGGTCAATATATCCGTTTTATTATCTTGATTAAGGCGTGATATGGTCGCTATCTGGAGAGAGAGAGAAGAAAACACTCAGCGTATGCTCTTGCAAGATTAGATTGGTTATATAATATATCTAATCAGGATGTCTCCCACTGTTTTAGTCAAATCTTCCTTCAAACCCTAAAAGGAAAGACTAGCCGGGATTAATTACACGCTACAAGTTCGCCAATCTTTCAGCCAGGCCAGTGTCGGTACTTTGAGGGAGATCCCCCGTGCTTTCGCACGAACCTAATTAAAGTAAACCTCGTTTTCCCATAGGCATAACCCCGTTAACACCTTTCTAGACACCTACTTGATCGGCTAATTGTAATGTGTAAAACTCTCCCAGGAGTAACTCTTACTCGCAGCGGGTATCGGGATCCAACTATCTCATAGAATGTATGCAATCTCATTGCAAATTTCAACACTTGAAATTCCCAATAATATTTTACCCCTAGCGTGCTATGACCTTGACGCATGCCAAACAACCCATAGTCCGCTAGTCAAGTTCAACCCGTACATTTCTTGATTGAATTAAACCCACCCGCACGACCCTTGACGCATGCCAAACAACGACGTACGAATACCCTAATCCAATCGCATCGTATGCTAGCAGATAAGCACTAATTAGCTACCGTACACAACGCCTTGACGCATGCCAAACTACCGCAGCACGAATACTAACTAGTACTTATCTGAAATGACGGAGGGCTACGACAGGTTTTTAAGAAAACCCTTTGCGTAATGAACTTGATATCGTTGTAGAATCAAGTGATTTTAGATGGAGTGTTTTTGAGGCTTTTCTAGTTTTGCTAAAGGGGTCACTCCTGGTGAAGGGATCGTCGGCCCTTTCCTCATCGAATAAGGTGCAGGATATTTCACAAATATCACTATGCAAAGCAAGAACTATAGAAGCAATCAAAAGACAAACCGAGTTTGTAGCATCTGCCAGTTATTGCTAAAGGAGTCACTCCCGGTGAAGGGATCTCGGTCCTTTCCTTATCGAATAAGGTGCTGGATGTTCTACAAGGAACACCGCTATGCAAAGCAAGAACTGTAGCTACCAGTTTTTATAAACAAGTTTCTACAACATCTTAGGTTTCTTTTATTTCATTAATCTCATTAATGAAGTCCCATTTTAATTATGCTTCACAAGCATCTCTTTTGAAACGAAATCTGCAATATAACATATATCTCATATATATAAAATATAAACATTCGTCTCAGGCAGTAATATGATCTCATCACAGAACATTGCAGCAGAAGCACATATATGAAATATTGGATATACTAGGACGTCCGTGTTTTCAATACGAGCCTGTATAAAACACGGATTCCACGGTCGCAATGAATAGCCAAACCCACATCCCTAGACCCCTACGAGAGCGGCAAGTAACACTGCCAATTCTAGGGTTAGGAGACCCGGTCTCGACTCCTCGAGATGGTCTCCCACTGGACCCTAGAACCCGGTTACTTGTGCTCCCCGCCTTGGGTCTACCTAATGCGGAAAAGTAAATAACATACAACGGTGACAGCTTCCGCTACCTGGAAGTGCCCCAATAAAAGAATATTACATACAAATGAATCTTACATGAATGAAAAAGAAAAAACTCACATATAGCATAAAACCCCCGGCTATTCAAAACGCGACGATCCAATATAACATATCACAGCAACACATAATATCACATATCATCAACGTAAGCAAGTATGCGTATCCCGATTGTCGTTGATGTATAGCAACGAAGCCGGCGATACACCACATACTACGCTTACGGTCACAGAAAAGAAAGTGTAAAACTACAACAGTTGGAATCCGCAACCTTCTTAGACATCGCATGCCTAACCAAATGAATTCCTTAGACATCGCATGCCTAACAATTATAAACCCCGCATTTTAGTCTCTTTATCGAAAACTCTTTTCAATGTCAAGTCGGGCAATTCAACAAGATTCCCGACGTCCTGATCGAATGCTCGTCGCAAACTTTAGTAGACGGCCGCACCCCCGATACCGTCGACGAAGTGCACCAAGGCGGAACACCGCTGCCGCGAGCACCCGAACGGATGCTTTCGGCGACGGGGTTCTCCTACAGTCATTTGGTCGGGGCTAAGAGGTGTAGCTGTCTATTAAGTTTACCCGGCGAGTATCCGCATACGCTACGTGATTGCGACGGACTTTTGATCACATCAAAATTCCGTGGCAACCGATCATTTGAGACTAAACTGCTATGTTTATAATATTCAAATCAGTTATCTCATAACAATGTGTGGATTCCAAATATTGTATCACATTCCAGATAAATAGACAAAGTTAAACTTTCCGATCGAATCATCAAGCACCCAAGATTTCCCAATATATCTCAACACTTGAAATCAGTTTAAAAACATCCATCACGTGCCACAGTACCAATGATCCAGCCGTAGAAGGGTCAAGCCAACGCCTCACATGTGGCACGCCGTACTGCCCCAAACCCTAAGGTTCAAAGAGCAGTTCAAGACGGTCACATAATCGAGTTAAGGTTTGTTGTCTTCTAGAGGGTCCATCGAGTTACTTGCATGACTTAGAACATTCTTAAACACGAGAAAAAATCCAACTTTTGAAAAATTTTCCGACAGGGGAAAAATTGAGTTATTGATATCCGTTCGAACTTTTTAACAGTTTCTAAAAATTATCCGGACAAAACTAAACAAAGTTAAAATATTCGATCGAATCTTTAAGTCCCCAATACAACCCAGATAATTCAACAGTTGAATAAATATTAAACATTCCCAGAAAATACAACATTAAAAAATAGGAGTTACTGTGAAACGCACGTGCCAAGAATCGACCACATGACCGCGGAACCGCCGCGCAAACTGTGGTGGGGCCGCGGTTCCGCGGCACTTTGGTCGAATTGCGCTCACGTGTTTCACAGTAATTCTTGTAATTACCTGCTGTAATTTTTGGATATTTTTAATATGGAAAAAACACAGTTTTGAAAAAATTTCCAGAAAGTGGGTTTTATCGGGTTTTCCGGGTTCGATCGGACTTTAAACTTCGTCTAGACTTCGCCTAAAGCTCTAGCTTGGCTCTGATACCACTGTAGGGTTGCTAGGCACGCGCACAAGGGTCTACGAGGCATCAACCATGCCCGATTTAAAATTTAGCCGTGCCGAACAACCCGAATACGGAACTTTAAACTAGAGATTAGGCGAAAACTATCATGTTAACAACTTTAACACTAAGTGAGAGGGATTACAACCTTTGTAGATCCGGTCCTTCACTTCATATGCTCCGTGTTGTGGTCCCTTCGCTGCGATCATCGGGATCCGGACTCTCGAGAGGTTCCACGAAGAGAAAGACGCAACCTTTGCTTCCGATCTTCGATACTTTGATGATCTACCTTGAAGTTTCTTTAACACAAGCTAACACTCATGAAATGATGTGAACACCCTCATCTAAATGGCAAGGGAAGATAAGGATGATGAAGTAGGATTTTTGCTCTATTTATTTATCTTTTTCTCACTATTATTCATCACTTGGAAAAATCAAGAAAGCTTTTTCCATGAAAGAATGAATGAAGAAGATGAACAATAATATGTGATGAATAATAAAAAGGTTATCATAATTATTTATGCAACCATGGTTGTAATAACCAATGTAGAGAGTTTACTAGGGTTAGGGTTTGGGTTGGGTTAAGTGTGAGTCATGGATAAAGATCAACACAAATATCTTTATAATGACAAAGTAAAACCATCTAGAAGCATCTAGAATGCATTAACCCAAATCAAACCCTAATCTTGTTTAAACTCCTCTAATCATGTTGCATTAATAATTATAACATGTTACAATATTATATATCACATATACAATATTTATTGCAACAAAATAAAATAATACAATTAACATATATCGCATATATATCAATGTATTATCCGAGTGAGAAAAAGAATCTTTTAGTGAGCTAATATTAGTTAATGTCTTTTAATATATCATATATATTATTATACATTAAATTATCGAATCAACACTTGATCCGACAATCCGGCTATATCACATATAACCGACTAATATTTATCCGTACCGATTCATCGAATCAACACTTGATCCGATGACCCGGCTGATATCAAATATCGCGAGAATAGAATACGATATCACATACCGCATTATCCTCGGTCCCGCACATATCACATATGTACCCCTACTCCGTTTTGCCTGAGTCAAGAAACCTCTGTGTAGGACTCTAAAGAATCGTCAATACGCCGGCAGTAGGTGATGATCATATCAAACACCCACAAGCTGCAAGCGGTCAGCTAAACGTAACAGCTACCCAGGTATTGAGCGCTCAGAAGATCAACAAGCAAGCCTGTAACTTCTCCTGTGAATCCAAACAGTAACACTCCCGTACAGTCCGGTCTCGTCGTCTGATATGTCGCATATCTCGCCTAGGGGTGGTAAACGTCAGACCCCAGTAGCTCGATAAGTCGTGTCGATATGAGGTCTATAACAGTTCGAGAAACTACTGATAATACTTATCAGTAAATCTCAGCAACCCTGGCCAGGGATTTCCGGTTATAGCCAATCGAACACAGCACAACATCAACTCCCTATACCGGGAGAGACGAATCCCCTCCTATCGCTCATTGCCTCCATGTGATTCGGGACTGTACCCAAAAGCCACCTTTTTGCACGCCCTCTTGGACGTGGTATGATGGAAATCAAAGCACAGTGGGAATCACACAAGACTCTATGACGATCTCGGGTCAACAGACTACTCTGTACCAGTGTCACCGTAGAACTGCCATCTAACGTATGGTATAATACCATCTGGGTGTTCTCGGCGAGTCCGTCCACTGTACCCAGTCTCCACTGAGCACCCGTACACCATCCTTGATGTCAAACACCGATGGATATGGGATCATCCATCGCCCATCATATGGGTCAAGATGCGTATACGCTAGTCTACTCTGGTGCATCGATGCCCTGTCTCGATACACCCTCGACTAGGAACAGTTATAGGATGTACTCGTCGACTACCGTGGCCACACTAGTATGATCTCATCATAGTCCCAGTAGTCGAGTACATATCCTAAGGGCTTTATCAACATGTAATATAGAGACAATTAGAGTACATGTTAAGATAAAGTACAACCAGATAGCATACTATCATGTCGAGCAAGAAAGTCCTCCCTATATATGTCCAAGCATCCACTACAATATACATCGTATGTACAGTAATGGTCTCTAGGGCATACATATAACTAACAACAACCGATGCCGATTTTGAATGTTTCACTTTTTCGGATGACGACGACTCACAGCCCGAATATGAGTCTTTTGAATTTTTGGATGAGTTAGTCGAACCATCCGAATCGGTTGTTTGCAGTGATTTCGAACCTGTGTTGGAGTCCTTTAAGTTCGAGGTAGATTCCGCAATGATTCTTTTGCCTCCGAAACTCGAACTAATGTCCTTACCGCCTCACCTTAAATATGCTTACATAGGTGAGAATGAGACTTTTCCCATTATCATATCAGCCTCTCTAGCCTTCGAGCAAGAGAACGCTATTTTAAAAGTCTTACAAGATAGGCGGCAAGTTTTCAGTTGGACTATGGCGGACATCGAGGAGATCAGTTCCCTCATAATTGAATATCATACACAATTGATGGATGATGCCAGGTCACTAGAGGACCCACAGGAACATCTTGGGGGTATTGTGGTGAGTCAACCTCCTCCCTTAGAAGTTGAAATACCCCCATTTCTTTTAATAAGGTACGAGAATGCCAACACTCCACTGATTGCTGATCATTTACATTCTCGTTTCGATGCATCACCATCACCTGTATATTTACCTCCACACCTCCCATACCACTACTTCTATCTTCCCCAATTCTTTGCGGACCACCACAACTTATTTTTCCACCAACCAATATTCTTTACTGATAAATTTTTCAAATGGTTGGTGTTGACTTTTGGTCGATGCAAAGTTTGGCAGTAATGTCTAACATAGTTTAAATGAAGTTTAGGGGAGGGCCTTTTTGTATATATTTTTGTTTTTCTTAACAATAAAATATAAAAATTATAAATAAATAAACAGGGAAGTGCCGGTATTTTGACCCTCTTGGTTTAGCATGACAGTGAGGACACTGTCAAGTTCAAGTTTGGGGGTATGCTCGGTACGTCTTCTTCCTTCGCATTCATTTGTACATATTTTTTGCATTTGCATACCTATTTGAAAACCCATAAAAATTGAAAAATTTCAAAAATTATAAAAATTATTGTATTCAATTTTGGCTAATTGACTAGAGTTTGACAGATAGGTTAACTGGCTAGGAACAACTAGATCTTTGACTTAGTAAATTAAAAGCCCTAAAAAAATAACATTCCTTAAAGTTTAACGGTAGAAAATATATGCCTTGTAGTTTATTTAGAAATAGGCAAATTTTGAGTTCACTTCTTGGGCTAAGTCGAAACAAAGGAAAAGTATTGATGTTCTTATTAGAGTATAAATTTGAAAAATAATTCCCAGCTTAAGTCTAGATTCTGAAAATGTATACCCTATAATTTGCACAATCACGCACCTTGAAACTTGGAATAGTAGAAGAGACCTTGAAATGCTCTTGTCTAAAGTCCTTAGTATGAAAAAGTGTGAATAAAAAAAAATGGACACTGGTTTTTGTGATTACTTAAGGCTGCAAAAATAGAAAAATATTTAGCGAGGGTGCTTCTTTACCTAGTGCCTTAGACCAACTGGTTTGGGAGTCACTGCTAAAGCCTTGGGTGTTGCAAGACTAGGAATTACGCTTGAATGTGCAAACACATCTTGTAATCGGTTGTTGGTACCTCAAGAAGTATTAACGGTCGCATGAAGGATGTGTAAGCAAAATTCTTAAAAATTCACCTACTAAGAAGTGCTTTGGACAATGGACGAGAGTACGATTGCTTGATTTGAATTTCCTAGTGTAGGGGTGATATTTACACACACGTGGGGATACGTGATTAGAATTTAGAAGAGAGAAGGGAATGAAGAATAGAACTTATATCTTTAATAGAGTTGATAGAAATTCCTAAGTTGAGATGAAACCCTAGAAGGAAAACTTAGGAAATGCCGAAAGCTAAATAAGTCTATAGGATATATATAATCTTAAGTTAAATGATGAGGAAGTGTGAAAAATGTGGGTGGATAATTTACAAGTATAAGATAATAGAATTCCGTGTTGGAAAACCTAATTGGAGAACAAAAGTCAATGGGCCGAGTTGATAGGATTTTGTGGGTGTAATCCGCTGAAAACCCTCAGGAGACAACACTCCTCCTACTAGGGACACCTAGAGGTTTAACGTCTTGTTGCACGTGCTCAGTGCAATCGCGTTTCCCTGCGAAAGTGCAGTTAGGATTTTAGTGAATAAAAATAAGTTTGCTCGAGAACGAGCAAAAGGTAAGTTTGGGGGTATTTGTTCAGACCATAATATTGCATTTATCATTCCCCTATTCTTATCCTTTTTATAAATAAACAGGTACTCTTGACGCACGTTTGTTGCATATTACAGGATACAGGTTTCTGGAGCAAATACAGTGAAAAAGACACAAAACAACAGAAAAAGGGACTTTTGACCAACTATTAGACGGATCCTAGTCAAGCCTAGACGAAGAACAGTACAAGGTCCAAAATGTCAAGTGAACGGTCAAAAGATACGAACAAGTTTTCACTGAAGATCTGAAGAAGACCCAGAAGCCCAAAAGAGAAAACAAGTATAAAAGTAAAAAGCCCATGAAGCCCTGAACCAAGCCCATAAATTTCATGAACTAATTCCTCTGTTTGGCCGCGGAACCGCGGCCAAACCTAGCCTGGCGCCGCGGTTCCGCGGCCGTTTGGAGCCCGTGTCGGTGGATTTTTAGTGCGTCGGTGCGTCAGTGCAGATGTTGGGATTTTACGTGGGCAAATCTGTAATTGCGCATGTGCGAGAGTCTGTAACCCTAGGTTTCCTATTTTCCTATAAATTGTGATTTTAGATCTGTAAAATGTATGCCTCTTTTCAATCAATAAAATTCAGACTTTCTGAGAGAAAAATTCAGATCTGTTCTTCTTGTTTGGAGGGAGCCGTCAACCTAGTAAGTATTTTATTTCTATTTCTTTTAATTAAAATGTTTTCTCATCCCCTAATGAGCGAGTAATCTCCTCGCTTGTTAGGGTTAGCCTTAGGGAAAGGGTTGAGAGATGAGATCTCTCGCCCCTTTCAATGCCACCTTCACCTAATGAATTAAAACTTCACGCATACGAGCACAACCGCTCCCTGCGGCATCCTACCCTTCGAGGTAACGATGAACCGTAGTATAAAGGGCCGGTTGCGCGTGTTTTCCGTGAGGGTTAGGGTAATTATCAACAAAGGAAGGATACAAATCTAGAGGAAGAAACATCTTCCCAAAAGATTTGTATCCACTTTATTAATAATTACCTTAACATCTAATAGATCTAAAAAAGAAGGCATTGAAAGCGGTGAGGGAAAACATTAATCTCCAAAACTTCCCCTAAGCCTAACCCTAGCAAGACTCTTAATTAGATTAATTAGATCCAGTTTTTATAGATTTTTATAAACCAATCAAAATGACATTTTGAATCAACTCGTTAAAACACATTAAAGAAATTTACCCGTCTCTGTGGATCGACCCGTACTCACCGGCTAGCTGCGAAGCGACGCCGTTTCTGATTGCGGTAATTATATTTTTGATCGTAAAATCTCTATAATCAGGATTGCTGCCTTCAATCTTCAGGGGTGTTTTCTGTTATCTTTTGGGTACTTTTCTGATACCTGGAATATTATATTTCTTTCTTCTTTGCTGCCAGATCTCAATTCTTGGACTTGTTATAATTTGTATGCACTTTTGTGATTCCGACTATTTGACCTGAAGGATTTCCAGCACACAATCTTGATACAAGTGTTGAGATATACAAATCATGCATGTAGTAATAAACACTCAATTTCCCTCTAGAATGTCGGTTATAATGTATAACACATGTTATTTGATATTTTTTAGACGAATTGCTAATATGTGCTATATTTATACCAAACACCTTTAGATGATTACAAAGAGTAGGGAAATTGATGTGTTAAAAATGCAATATTTTTGACTGATCAACTACCTAAACGATTTTCAAAGTGTTACAATCTTCCCCCTTTAAAGAAATTCTGTCCCCGAATTTAAAACTTAACTACGCGTACCTTCAAAAAGATGTGGATATTTCTTCCTCATCTCGTCCTCGGTCTCCCAGGCGACCTCCTCGCTGTTCGGGCCAATCCAAAGAACCTTGACGAACGGTAAAACCTTCGACCTCAATTTCTTCACCTGCCGATCCAAAATGACCACCGGCTGCTCGGTGAATGAAAGATCGCGCTCTTGCTGGATCGTCCGGTGCTGGATCGCATGAGAAGGGTCATGAAGGTACTTGCGGAGCATCGAAACATGGAACACGGGGTGAACATCTGGGAAGATGGGCCGAAGAGCCAACCGATAAGCCACCGAACTGACACGCTTTAGGATCTCGAAGGGACCAACATATCTAGGACTAAGCTTCCCTTTCCGCCCAAATCTCATCATGCCCTTCATCGGAGAGATCCTCAGGAAAACATGATCGCCAACAGCAAACTCGAGTCGGCGACGGCGCCTGTTAGCATATGATTTCTGCCTACTCTGGGCCGCTCTCACCCTATCAGTTGTATCTTTTCGGTCGTCTCCTGTATGATCTGCGTCCCCAAAATACAGCTCTCCCTGAGCTCTGTCCAACAGACGGGCGATCGACATCTCCTCCTATATAAAGCCTCGAAAGGTGCCATCTAAATCGTCTCCTGAAAGCTATTATTGTAGGAGAACTCGATCAAGGGCAAATGACGATCCCAGCTACCACCGAAATCTAAAACACAAGATCTGAGCATGTCCTCAAGAGTCTGAATAGTACGCTCTGACTGACCATCAGTCTGCGTATGAAAAGCTATGCTAAAACTCAATCGGGTGCCCAAAGCCTCCTGAAGTTTCTGCCATAATCGGCTGGTAAATTGGGTGCCCCGGTCGGACACGATGCAAGTCGGGACGCCATGCAGTCGTACGATCTCATCAATATAAACCTGGGCATACTGAGCAAATCCAAAAGTGGTCTTCACCGGTAGGAAGTGAGCCGCTTTCGTCAGTCGATCTACAATCACCCAAACAGAGTCATACCCTCGACTGGTCCTGGGTAGACCCACAATAAAGTCCATGGAGACCTGTTCCCACTTTCACTCAGGAATGGGCAATAGTTGTAACTCGCCGGCTGGCCTCTGGTGCTCGGTCTTGACTTGCTGACAAGTCAGGCATCTCAATACAAGGTCTGTGACATCCTTCTTCATCCCGTCCCACCAGTAAACATCTCTCAAATCAGGGTACATCTTAGTGGAACCTGGATGAACACTGTATACTGATCTATGTGCCTCCTCAAGAATATCACGCCTCAGTCCCTCAGAATTTGGTATGCACAGTCGAGTCCCGAATCGAAGTATCCCCTGATCATCAATCACGAACTCGGAAACTCTGCCCTTCCGAATCTGCTCGATAATCTCTAAAATACGGGCATCACCAGACTGTGCCTCGTGAATACGGTCAAGTAACTGTGGGTGTGCTCTGAAATGGGCCAGCTGTCCCCCTGTAGGAGTAAACTCGAACTGCACTCCGCTATCACATAAAACCTGCCAATCCACCGTCGACTGCATCTGTACTTTGCTCAAACAAGATAAGCTACCTCCGGGCCTCCTACTCAAAGCATCAGCCACCACATTCACCTTGCCCGGATGCTATAGAATCTCACAGTCATAATCTTTCACCAACTCCATCCAATCGCTGTCTCAGATTCAGATCTCGCTGCTGAAAGATATACTTCAAGCTCTTGTGGTCAGTGAATATCTGGCACGACTCGCCGTATAGGTAATGTCTCTAGATCTTGAGTGCAAACACCACTGCATCCATCTCTAAATCATGAGTAAGGTAGTTCTGCTCGTGTTTCCTCAACTGCCGAGAAGCATACGCGATAACTCTGTCGTTCTGCATCAATACACAGCCCAGGCCCACTCGAGAAGCATCACAATATACCACGAAACTGCCCGATCCTGAAGGCAATGATAACACTGGTGCAGTAGTCAGACGAGTCTTCAACTGCTGGAAGCTATCCTCACATGCCTCGGTCCAATCAAAAGGAACCCGCTTCTGGGTCAACCCGGTCAACGGTGCAGCAATACGGGAGAAATCCTAGATAATGTAGGGTTCCTAGGAACACTCAAGAGGTTCCACAAGGCATCTACCATGCCAAATTCAAATTTTACATGTGCCGAGAAACCCTAAACAAGATCGTTAACTAGAGTAAAGGCAAAAAAGTGAAGCAAGCAAACTACTTTGCTAATAAGTGAATGGAAATAAAACCTTTGTAGATCTGGTCCTCCACTTCTTCAGCTCCGTGATGAAGTCCCTTCGCTGCGATCACCGGGATCCTGGACTCTTGCGATGGTTTCGTCGGAGAAATGAGCGGGCTAGGTCGTTGACTTCGATGCCGAAGATGATCTACGTCGAGGCAACTCTAACTCAAGCTCCATCTTCACTTGGTCATGAAACTAGTGAAGATAACACACTCTACTACATGGAAAGTGGTAGAGGATGAAGAAATAGGAAGTGGGTTCACTTTGGATTTGGCTTTCTCACTTAGATTCATCACTTGGAATTTTCAAGAAAGCTTTCTTCTTTTCTTCATGAAGAAGAAGAAGAAAGAAAAAGAATAATGAAAACGAATAATCCATAATAGAAAATCAATTGATGCTTATTATTTAGCAACCATGGGTGAGTGTAACTCATGTAGAGAATAAACTAAGGTTTAGTTAAATGGTTAGGTTAAGCATAAAACAAAATGGTTGAAGCTTCATAAATCTTCAAGAATAAAACAAAGAAAGCCACCACCATTTTGTTTCTTGCCAAATAAAGAAAATAAATAAATAAGGCAAATGAAATCCTAACCATTAACTAAACATGGTGTATAGCATACACACACCCAAGTTTGCATGTATCATCAAACATGATATAATCAAGTGCACAAAAATATATCACATATACTACTTGTGCACATCAAGTGAGAAAATCAATCTTAAGTGAACAAATACTAGTTAATGTAAAGTAATATATCAAATATATAATTATACATTAAATCATTAAATCAACACTTGATTTAATGATCCGGTCATACTACATATAACCGACTAATATCAAGTGTATCAATGTATCGAATCAACACTTGATTCGGTAACCCGGCTATATCTCATATAACCGTCCAATGATATATATCGCGAGAATAGAATACAGTATCACATGCTGGTATTATTCTCGGTCCCGCACATATCTCATATGCGCTCCTATTTCGTTTCGCTTGAGCCAGGAAACCCCTGTGTAGGACTCTAAAGACTCGTCAATATGCCGGCAGTAGCTGATAATCATATCAAACACCCACAAGCCGCAAGCGGTCTGCTAAACGTAACGGCCACCCGGGTATTGAGCGATAAGAAGATCAACGAGCAAGCCCGCTCACACTCCTGTGAATCCAACCAGTAACACTACCGTACAGTCCGGTCTGTTCGTCTGATATGTCGCATATCTCGTCTAGGGGTGGTAAACGTCAGACCCCAATAACTCGATAAGTCGTGTCGATATGAGGCTCATAACGGGTTGAGAAACTACTGGTAATACTTACCAGTAAATCCCTAAAGCAGCCTTGGCCAAGGACTTCCTGTTATAGCCAATCGAGCACAGCGCAACATCAACTCCCTATACCGGGAGAGACGAAATCCCTCCTATCGCTCATTGCCTCCATATGATTCGGGACTGTACCCAAAAACCACCGTTTTGCACGCCCTCATGGATGTGGTAAGGTGGAAATCAAACCACAGTGGGAATCACACAAGACTCTATGACGATCTCAGGTCTGCAGACTAACCTGCACCAGTGTCACCAGAGAACTGCCATTTGACGTAAGGTATAATACCAGCTGGGAGTTCTCGGCGAGTCCGTCCAGTGTACCCAGTCTCCACTGAGCACCCGTATATCATCGCTGATGTCAAACACCAATGCATATGGGATCATCCATCGCCCATCTATATGGGTCGAGAAGCTACACGCTAGTCTACTCTGGTATATCGATGCCCCGTCTCGATACACCCACGACTAGGGACTTTGAAGGATGTACTTATGGACTACCATGTCCCCACTAGTATGATCCGCATCATAGTCCAGGTAGTCAAGTACACATCCTAAGGGCTTTACCAACATGTAACAGAGAGACAATCAGTGTACACGTTAAGGTAAAGAGTAACCAGATAGCATACTATCATATCGAGCAAGAAAGTCATCCCTATATATGTCCAAGTATCCACTACAATATACATCCTATGTATAGTAATGGCCTCTAGGGCATACATATAACTAACAATCTCCCACTTGCACTAGGGCCATCTGATAGCAGTGGTTGTAGCATCTAATACTCAACCATCCCATAAAAGTCTCTCTCTGGGAAAAGGCCTTTGTGAGTGGATCCGCCGTGTTGTCCTCTGAGTCTACTCTCCTAACCTCGATCCCTGGAGATCAACCATCTCCTCGATCAGGTGATACTGCCTAAGAATATGTCTGGATCCCTGATGGGACGGGCGTTCCTTGGCATAAGCCACAACTCCATTGTCACACAATGGGAGGAATGAAGTTCATCTCATGAACAAATATACACCCAGACTGCCTCTTTGGTAGCATCTTTGGTAGCGATGTATCCAGCCTTTATCGTCTAGTATGCCACGGTATCTAGCTTGGAACTCTTCCGACATACCGTCCCTCCACTGAGGGTAAAGACAATGCTTGTGACTGACTTTCAGTCGTCCTTATCACTCTGGAACCTTTCCAGTGATTCTCCCCTGGATCAATTGATACCATCTCACTACAACTAGTGAGTATCCTAACACCCACTTAGATCTATTGCATAGATCCAAACTAAGGATTTAGGAGGTATCACTTTGATCCTTAATGGAGAATCCTTGTGATAAGAGGAGATTGACCGAGCGTAGCATAGGAAACTCTTTCCCTATCAAGAGTATGTTATCCACGTACTCTACGAGGATCACCACCATACTCCCTATTACCTTTTTGTATATACAAGGTTCATCTACCATTTTGATGATGTCAAACTCTTTGACTAACTCATCAAAACAGATGTTCCAACTCCGCGATGCCTGCTTTATCACACAAAACATCTTGCACACGTTTCGGCTGCTCCCACTGTCTACGAAGCCCTCTGACTGTGTACTTACAGACTCTCTCTTCTAAAACATCATTTAGAAAAGCAGTCATGACACCCAACCGCCAAATATCGTAGTCATGGTATGTAGCCGTGGTAAGTAGGATCTGGATGGACTTAAGCATAGCTACTTGGAAAAAGGTTTCATCATAATCCAAACCTTGTCAATGATGCAAACCTTCAACAAGTCTAGCTTTGAAAGTCTCAACTTTTCCATGTACACCAAGTAATCTTCTCAAGATATACATGCTCCTGATGGGGATTTAACCCTTCAGATAAAGCAACCAAAGTCCATACTTTTTTGGTGTATAAAGATTCCATCTCAGATCGATAAGCATCCAGCCATTCTTACAGAGTCCCACTCCTGATAGCCAGCTCGAAACTAGTTGGGTCATCATCTCATGATGCAATCCTCGCTCCCACTGTCATAGAGAAAGCGAAGTATCTCTCAGGTGGCTGAGGAACCCTACTAGATCGGCGGAGAGGCTGAGCTTCGTTGGTTACTGTTGAATCCTTTGGTTCTACCAAATCATCGGCTGCAGTTTGTATAGCTGGAACTCTTTCCAGTTCTACCTCATGTCCACTAATTTCTTAACAAGAAATTCTCTTTCACAAAGATGGCATGTTGAGAAACAAAACATTTTTTTTCCTCGGTTTGGTAGAAGATATTCCCTTGCAAAAGCTTGGGATATCCAACAATCTTCCAAAAACTGACCTTGCCTCGAGCTTGTCCGGATCATGCTTTTAAACATAGGCTGGACAACCCCAAATCTTAACTAACTTAAAAGATGGGCTCTTCTCTTTCCATATCATATATGAAGTGGTAAGCAACTGATTTGATCGGAACCCTATTCTATAGCTATGCAACTTCATAAGTGCATAACTCCCTAAAAGGAAATAGGAAACTCAGTAGTACTCATCATAGAGCGCACCATATCATATAGGGTGTATTTGCTCCGCCCCAATATACCGTGGTGCTGTGGTGTATGCGGAGGAGTAATACTGAGAGAGAATCTCATTCTCCTTTAGAATAATCCAGGAATTCCGTGCTCAAGTATTCTCCTCCTTGATCACATCAAAGGACATAATACTTATACCCGTTTTTGGTTCTCTACTTCTAAATTATATTATGTGAATATCTCAAAATCTTCGGACTTGTGTTTCAACGGGAACATATGTCTGAATCTTGAGAGATCATCAGAGAAGGTAATGAAGTACAACGAACCGGTCTTGGCATGTGTAGACAGGGGACCTTCATACATCAACATGTATCATCCCAAGATTTCACTAACTCTTTCTCCGTTTCCAATAAGCAGAGCTGAGGTCATCTTATCTTTGTGACATGACTGGCAAGTTTCACAAGATGTAAATTCAAACTGATTTAAATATGCATCTCAATGTAACTTAGCTAGTCGGGTCGCATTGATATGACACCCAGTCTACAATACCTCAAGAAGGATTCGTTCATATCTGAACTCTTCCTTTTGTGTGTGTTCTATATACTAAGAACTGTGGTTTGATTTAGAACGACAATGCTTTTAGATAACGTGCCTGAACCGATCAACTCTTGATTTAGGAAATGTTCAAAAAAGTATCCAACAATACAAAATTATATCCTTCTTTACTAATAAAGAGACTGATATGATTTTGTATATCAGGTTCGGTATCTAATAACATTTGTTCAGAATCAATGTATTCTGGTAATACAGGGTGATAGTGACCAACAGACTTGGCTGCAACACTTGCACCGTTTTCTGCATCATGAAACTTATCACTCGTTTTCAGTTCTCTACCTTTCTATAGCCCATGTAATATATTACATATGTGGGATCCTGATCCGGTATCAAATACCCAGGACGTAAAGGACATTGAGAAACAGTTCTCTGTAATGAACACACCCGAAGATGATGCATCAACATGCACTTTCTTCGTTTGGGTGGCACGGGAATTCTGGTAATCCCCTAATTCCTGCTCTGTCTTATAACAATTATAAGTTGGAGCGGGACCAACGTTCCCCAGCTCAGTATAACAAGCGGGTTCGGTCAATATATCCGTTTTATTATCTTGATTAAGGCATGACATGGTCGCTACCTGGAGACAAAGAGAAGAAAACACTCTGCGTGCGCTCTTGCAAGATCAGATTGGTTATTATTTTATCTAATCAGGATGGCTCCCACTGTCTTTATCAAATCTTCCTTCAAACCCTAAAAGGAAAGACTAGCCGGGATTAATTACACCCTACAAGTTTGCCAATCTTTCAGCCAGGCCAGTGTCGATACTTTGAGGGAGGTTTCCCGTGCTTTCGCACGGACCTAATTAAAGTAAACCTCGTTTTCCCAGAGGCGTAACCCCGTTGACACCTTTCTAGACACCTACTTAATCGGCTAATTGTAATGTGTAAAACTCTCCCAGGAGTAAAAATTACTCGCAGCGGTTATCGGAATCCAACTATCTCATAGAAGGTATGCAATCTCATTGCAAATTTCAACACTTGAAATTCCTGATAATTTTGCCCCTAGCATCCTATGACCTTGACGAAGGTCAACAAACCATAGGCTACTAGTCAAGTTCAACCCGTCATTTCTTGATTGAATCAAACCCACCCGCACGACCCTTGACGGAGGTCAGCAAGGCCGTACGACTACCCTAACCCAATCTGCATCATATGCATAAGCAGATAAATACTAGTTAGCTACCGCACACTACGTCTTGACGGAGGTCAACAAACGTAGCATGAATACTAAGTAGGACTTATCTGAAATGACGGAGGGCTACGACAGGTTTTTCTGAAAACCTATTGCGTAATGAACTTGATATCGTTGTAGAATCAAATGATTTTAAAATGGAGTGTTTTTTAGGCTTTTCTAGTTTTGCTAAAGGGGTCACTCCCGGTGAAGGGATCTTCGGCCCTTTCCTCATCGAATAAGGTGCAGGATATATCATATATACCGCTGTGCAAAGCAAGAACTATAGGAGCAATCAAAAGACAAACCGAGGGTTGTAGCATCTGCCAGTTATTGTAAAGGGGTCACTCCCGGTGAAGGGATCTCGGCCCTTTCCTTATCGAATAAGGTGCAGGATGTTCTACAAGGAATACCGCGATGCAAAGCAAGAACTGTAGCTACCTGTTTTTGAAAATTCGATTCCACAACATCTTAGGTTTCTTTTCTTTCATTAATCACATTAATGAAATCCCATCATTTAAGTCCACCTAAACATCACAGATAAATACAACGTACGCTTATGCCATCCGCATTCGCCTCAATGTCCCGTCTGCACCGTTAGGTTAGGTAACTAACGGCAGAGCGGGGTAGTGCTAGCACGGGTGTAAAACATAAGCAACGTTTATATAATATATCATATATACTATATACAGTATCCATATCACAGATACGCAGCAGAAGAAACATATGAAACATTGGATATACTAGGACGTCCGTGTTTTCAATACGAGCCAGTATAAAACACGGATTCCACGGTCGCGATGAATAGCCAAACCCACACCCCTAGACCCCTACGAGAGCGGCAAGCAACCCTACCAATTCTAGAGTTAGGAGACCCGGACTCGACTCCTCGAGTTGGTCTCCCACTGGACTCCAGAACCCGGTTACTTGTGCTCTCCTTCTTCGGTCTATCCTAGTGCGGAAAAGTAAATAATATACAACAACGGTGACATCTTCCGCAACCTGGAAGTGCTCCAATAAAAGAATATTACATACAAGTTTTTACATGAATGAAAATAAAAACTCTCATCTCACATAAAACCCCCGGCTATTCAAAACGCGACGATCCAATATAACATATCCAGCAACACATAACATCACATGTCATCAACGTAAGTAAATGTGCGCATCCCAATTGTCGTTGACATATAGCAACGAAACCGGCGATATCACATATTACACTTACGGTCGCAGAAAAGAAAGTGTAAAACTACAACAGTTGGAATCCGCAACCGCATTAGACATCGCATGCCTAACCAAATGAATTCCTTAGACATCACATGCCTAACAATTATAAACCCCGCATTTTAATCTCTATATCGAAAACACTTTTCAATATCTAGTCGGGCAATTCAACAAGATTCCCGAAAAACTGATCGAATGCTCGTCGCAAACTTTAGTAGGCGGCCGCACCCCCGATACCATCGACGAAGTGCACCAAGGCGGAACACCGCTGCCGCGAGCACCCTAACGGATGCTTTTGGCGACGGGGTTCTCCTACAGTCACTTGGTCGGGGCTATGGGGCGTGGCTGTCTATTAAGTTTACCGGCGAATATCCGCGTACACTACGTGATTGCGACGGACTTTTGATCGCATCAAAATTCCGTGGCAACTGATCATTTGAGACTAAAGTGCTATGTTTATAACATTCATATTAGTTATCACAACTACTTGTGAATTCCAAATATTGTATCACATTCCAGATAAATAGAAAATGTTAAACTTTCCGATCGAACAGTCAAACACCCAAGTTTTCCCGAAACAGCTCAACACATGAAATAAGTTTAAAAACATCCATATCATGCTACAGTACCAACGGTCCAGCCGTAGAAGGGTCAAGCCAACGCCTCACATGTGGCACGCCGTACTGCCCCAAATCCTAAGGTTCAAAGGGCAATTCAAGACGGTCACATAATCGAGTTAAGGTTTGTTGTCTTCTAGAGGGACCATCGAGTTACTTGCACTACTTAAAACGTTCTTAAACGACGGAAAAATCCAACACTTGGAAATTTCCCGGCAGGGGAAAAAGTGGGTATTTATATCCGGTCGAACTTTTTAACATGTTCTAAAATACCCGGAAAAACACTTAGACAAAGTTAAATGATCCGATTGAATCATCGAGTCCCCAATACACCCCAGAAAACTCAACTGTTGAGTAGAGATAAAAAATTCCCATAAAAAATAGCAACTACAGATAAAGATTACTGTGCAAACAGAGGAGAAAAATGCCACTTTATTGCCGCGAAACCGCCGCCCAACCTAGGGTACGGCCGCGGTTCCGCGGCGGTTTAAAAGAGTTGGGCCCACGTGTTTCACAGTAATTCATAGTAAACCCTGCTGAATTTTTTGGCTATTTTTAATTTGGAAAAAACCACATTTTCAGAAAATGTACAGAGAAGGGTCTGAATTAGGGTTTCGGGGTTCGATCGGGTTTCTAACTTCGTCTACACTTCGTCTAAAGCTCTAGCTAGGCTCTGATACCACTGTAAGGTTCCTAGGCACACTCAAGAGGTTCCACAAGGCATCTACCATGCCAAATTAAAATTTTACATGTGCCGAGAAACCCTAAACGAGATCGTTAACTAGAGTAAAGGCGAAAAATAGAAGCAAGCAAACTACTTTGCTAACAAGTGAATGGAAATACAACCTTTGTAGATCCGGTCCTCCACTTCTTTAGCTCCGTGATGACGTCCCTTCGCTGCGATCACCGGGATCCCGGACTCTTGCGATGGTTGCGTCGGAGAAATGAGCGGGCCAGGTCGTTGACTTCGATGCCGAAGATGATCTACGTCGAGGAAACTCTAACTCAAGATCCATCTTCACTTGGTCATGAAACTAGTGAAGATAACACACTCTACTACATGGCAAGTGGTAGAGGATGAAGAAATAGGAAGTGGGTTCACTTTGGATTTGGATTTCTCACTTAGATTCATCACTTGGAATTTTCAAGGAAGCTTTCTTCTTTTCTTCATGAAGAAGAAGAAGAAAGAAAAAGAATAATGAAAATGAATAATCCATAATAGAAAATCAAGTGATGCTTATTATTTAGCAATCATGGGTGAGTGTAACTCATGTAGAGAATAAACTAAGGTTTAGTTAAATGGTTAGGTTAAGCATAAAACAAAATGGTTGAAGCTTCATGAATCTTCAAGAATAAAACAAAGAAAGCCACCACCATTTTGTTTCTTGCCAAATAAAGAAAATAAATAAATAAGGCAAATGAAATCCTAACCATTAACTAAACATGGTGTATAGCATACACACACCCAAGTTTGCATGTATCATCAAACATGATACAATCAAGTGCACAAAAATATATCACATATACTACTTGTGCACATCAAGTGAGAAAATCAATCTTAAGTGAACAAATACTAGTTAATGTAAAGTAATATTCAAATATATAATTATACATTAAATCATTAAATCAACACTTGATTTAATGATCCGGTCATACTACATATAACCGACTAATATCAAGTGTATCAATGTATCGAATCAACACTTGATTCGGTAACCCAGCTATATCTCATATAACCGTCCAATGATATATATCGCGAGAATAGAATACAGTATCACATGCTGGTATTATTCTCGGTCCCGCACATATCTCATATGCGCTCCTATTTCGTTTCGCTTGAGCCAGGAAACCCCTGTGTAGGACTCTAAAGACTCGTCAATACGCCGGCAGTAGGTGATAATCATATCAAACACCCACAAGCCGCAAGCGGTCTACTAAACGTAACGGCCACCCGGGTATTGAGCGATAAGAAGATCAACGAGCAAGCCCGCTCACACTCCTGTGAATCTAACTAGTAACACTACCGTACAGTCCGGTCTGTTCGTCTGATATGTCGCATATCTCGTCTAGCGGTGGTAAACGTCAGACCCCAATAACTCGATAAGTCGTGTCGATATGAGACTCATAACGGGTCGAGAACTACTGGTAACACTTACCAGTAAATCCCTAAAGCCGCCTTGGCCAAGGACTTCCTGTTATAGCCAATCGAGCACGGCGCAACATCAACTCCCTATACCGGGAGAGACGAAACCCCTCCTATCGCTCATTGCCTCCATGTGATTCGGGACTGTACCCAAAAACCACCGTTTTGCACGCCCTATGGGACATGGTAAGGTGGAAATCAAACCACAGTGGGAATCACACAAGACTCTATGACGATCTCGGGTCTGCAGACTAACCTGCACCAGTGTCACCAGAGAACTGCCATTTGACGTAAGGTATAATACCAGCTGGGAGTTCTCGGCGAGTCCGTCCAGTGTACCCAGTCTCCACTGAGCACCCGTATATCATCGCTGATGTCAAACACCAATGCATATGGGATCATCCATCGCCCATCTATATGGGTCGAGAAGCTACACGCTAGTCTACTCTAGTATATCGATGCCCCGTCTCGATACACCCACGACTAGGGACTTTGAACGATGTACTTATGGACTACCATGTCCCCACTAGTATGATCCGCATCATTGTCCAGGTAGTCAAGTACATATCCTAAGGGCTTTACCAACATGTAACAGAGAGACAATCAGTGTACACGTTAAGGTAAAGAGTAACCAGATAGCATACTATCATATCGAGCAAGAAAGTCATCCCTATATATGTCCAAGCTTCCACTACATTATACATCCTATGTATAGTAATGGCCTCAAGGGCATACATATAACTAACAGATAAAACGTCGATAATAGCCGGCCAGACCTAAAAAGCTGCGAACCTTTGTAACTGATACCGGTCTGGGCCAACGCTGAACTGCCTCGATCTTCTTTGGGTCCACACAAATACCATCTCTCGTCACCACATGACCCAAGAAGTCGACACTGTCTAGCCAGAATACGCACTTGGAAAATTTGGCGAACAACTGATGCTCCCTCAAAGTCTGCAATTTGATACGCAAGTGCTGCTCATGCTTCTCCCGGCTCCGAGAATATACCAAAATGTCGTCAATGAACACAATGATGAACTGATCAAGATACAGCCTGAATACACGGTTCATCAAGTCCATAAATGCTGCCGGGGCATTGGTGAGCCCGAACGACATCACCAAGAACTCATAATGACCATATCGTGTACGGAAAGCGTTCTTCGGAATATCCTCCTTCCGAACCCGCAACTGGTGATAACCCGACCGTAAATCAACCTTCGAGAAATACCCCGCTCCCTGGAGTTGATCGAATAAGTCGTCAATATGGGATAGGGGATATCTGTTCCGCACAGTAACCCGGTCCAGCTGACGATAATCAATGCATAAGCGTATACTGTCGTTCTTCTTCTTAACAAACAGGACGAGAGCACCCCAAGGCGACACACTCGGTCAGATAAGCCCCTTATCCAGCAAGTCTTGCAACTGATCCTTCAGCTCTCTAAGCTCCGCCAGGGCCATCCGATAGAGCGGTATAGAGATAGGCCCCGTGCCGGGGATCAAGTCAATGCAGAACTCAATCTCGCACTCTGGTGGCAGACCAGGCAGCTCGTCAGGGAATACATCAGGAAACTCTCTCACAACAGGGACCTGGTCCAACGGAATCTCTTTGGCACTCGTATCACAAACATAGGCTAAGAATCCCTGACACCCTTTCCGCAAGAGCTGACCAGCGCGAAGAGAAGAAATCAAGCTGGGAAGGGTAGCGCTACGATCTTCCTGAATAACAAGAACCGGCTCACCAGGAAAGCTGAATCTGACTGCCTTCTCACGGCAGTCCACAGATGCATAACAGGTGGCTACCAAGAAGAACGTCGAAGTCTAGCATATCGAGGAGAATCAAATCAACTGAAGAATTTCTCTCCCCGATACGAACGGGACACGATCGGTACACAAAACGAGCAACAAACGACTCGCCTACCGGAGTAATAACAACAAGCGGTTGTTCTAACGAAGAAGACTCTCGGCCCAACCTCGGTGCAAAGTATGTGGATACATAAGAAGTGTGTGGATAGGGATAATTAAGATAGTGATTCTTATTCCTTTGTACATATGAGATATAGCTGACACCTATACATACGTGATACTGTATTGGTTAGGGACATTGAGGCATGATCCTTACTTCCATTTTTGCATATGAAACATAGCATACCTGTATACCTACATGCTTACACATATGCCTTTCTATGCATACATACTTACATGTACACCGACTTACCTTGCTAGGGTTACGTATACCTATGTGGTATTGTATTGTCATTGACGTGGAGTCATTGATTCTTATGCGTTGGCACATATGATAGGTAGTATACCTTGCCTTGCCTACCTGCTAGTTACCTATATACCTATATGGTATTGTACCATTAGTGACAGGTATATACGCATATGAGAGATAGCTACATGTACATCTTGCATACATACTTACACATACACCCGTATGGTATTACATTATTATTGATAGGTACATGCTCATACACCTTGCTATAGTTACATGTTCACCTTTATATGATGTTGCATTTGGTTTTGGAGAATTAGGAACCGCATGATATACTTAATAACTTGTTGCAGTTAAATAGCGGATTTTTCTTTATATGCTCATATTACTGTTTCATGTTGCATATATTATATTTCATGGATTTCGCATTGATATATAGTTTCCATATGATGTTTTCTGGATGTTTTACTTCTGCGTATATATATCAGTGGTATGGGACGCTGACATATATATGTATATATATTGTATGTGTATATATATATATATATATATATATATATATATATATATATATCAGTGGTATGGGACGCTGTTATATATGTACACCTACATAATATATCATCTTAACGATTCATGCAAATATACTTATTCATTGCTTGATATTTTCTGGATTTGAGAACCGTGGTAGTTTAATAAAATTATGGATTATTTGAAAAACCCGATTTCTCTTGATATGATATTTCAGCGTCCACCATGAGTTTTCTCGGTTTTGAGATTTGTGATATTACCCGATTCGAGGAGCGGAAGGCACCGTCTGTGGATACATGGTGGAGCCCGGTATGGTTCCTCGGGGTAAGAAATGTTGTTCATGGTATAGACGATGAGCCTGGCGGGTGGGTAAGTACCTACCGGTGACAGTATTTAGACTCGGCGGTTATCGTCGGGAAACCGACCGGAGTCATGTACGTATGGTTACGTGGAATTTCGAGTGTCGAAGATAGGCACTCAGGTTTCGATAGCATATGATACGTACCTATCAGGGCTAGTCGTGGTGACAGCACCTAATAGACGAGTATTTATGTGTCGATGCGAGACACTAGTTTCATGATATTTTCGGCTGTCGATGTTAGACACTCAGGTTTCATGAGACTTACAGGATATGTTTTATTCCGTACTCCGCATTTATATTGATATGCATTGCTTCATATATTAGTAATACCTGATAGAGTACCTTTCATGACTGTTGCATTTACATATTGCCATTATTGCTATCAGCTGCATGTGATAACCATCGCAGTACGTGCATACTTGCGATTACCTGCATACGTTATTTACTATTCACGAGTTGGCAACTCACTCCCGTTGTGCCACAGGGTTTTGTAGGTTGTCCCTCAGAGCAGTCGTTGGCAGGGCTTTCCTTCCTATCGCATCATCTTTTGCAGCGGATACCGGTTCGGCTGACTGGGTGCAGTTTTGCTATAGGTGGGTTTCGCGGTTATCCGTTTATGTACATTGTATATGTTGTTGTATCTAGTACTCTCCATCTACCACTTTCATGTATTGACTTAGAGACGAGTTGTGAGGACGATATTGTATATTATTTGTGACTCTGGATGTCTTTTATGCAATTTTATTTATATCGTCTTTTATTTCTTCACTACGGCGTCGTATATCTGTTGTGGTGGTTGTTTTCCTCCTTTGGGCGTGGATTTGCTCCTGTTGGGGATGCTTTACTTATATCTTTGTATGTACCTATTTTTGGGGCTAGTTTTTACAAAGGAGGTGCAGCCAAAATTTTTAAGAAAGTAAATTTGGACTTTAAAGTATTTGTACTTGAGATTTTCAAAAGTTTTAGCAATGTTTTTATCACTTACTACTTTTGATGGTTTAGATTGCTGGGTTTTCGGCTTACTTAAATTGCGTTACGCCTATAGACGTTACATGGTTTAAGAGCCGTCATGTGCCAAATTTCGGGTCGTGACAAACACATCCTTAAAATTGTCCCTAGTCGTAGGATTATCAAGTCCGAGTATCGATACTTCAGAGTAGACTAGTGTATATGTTTCTTATTCCCGTTAGGGGAGATGGCCGGTCTCACAGCCATTGGTGTATGACACCAAAGATAGTATACTGGTGCTCATTAGATAATGAGTTACACTGGACAAACTTGCTTGGAGTTGCTGGATGGTACTATACCTAATGTCAGATAATAGCTCTTAGGTGACATGAGTACAGGTTAGTCTGTCGACCTGAGATCATCATTTTTCTCGTGTAAGTTCCCACTGTGCTTTAATTACTACCCTACCATGGTTCAAAGGAGTCGTGCAAATAGGTTTTAGTTGGGTACAGTCCTGAGCTACATTGAGGCAGGGACGATTGTCAGGAATTTGTCTCTCCCGATATAGGGAGCAGATGTCGCGATGTGTACGGTTGACCGTAACCATAAGACCCTGGTCAGGGCAGTTGAGATTTACTGATAGATAGATCACTAGTTTCTCGGATGGTCTTGAGCCACATCGACACGACTTATCAGGTTATTAGGAGTCTAACTTTTTCTACCCCCTAGACTTGATATGTGATACTCTCTGATGAACAGACCGAGCTGTATGGAGATTGTCACAAATAGGCTCGGTAGGGATACAGACGAGTTTGCTTGTCTTCCTTTCTTTTGACAGATATCTGGGTAGCCGTTATGTACAGCTAGTACCATTGTCGTGCTTATGGTTAAACCCACTGTCGACGTATTGTCGAGTGTTTAAAGTTCCATACAGAGAGTTTCCCAGTTCAGGCAAAACGGTGTAGTATGCGTATTTCGATACACTCGGGTGTTCGATAAAACATGTGTATTTTATATACGTGCTTTAATCGGATATTTTGGTAATACTGGTAGGTTTGAAAGATAGCCAGATATGGAACTAGTATTATATTGTTCTCTTTTGGGTATTTGTATTTTAACACGAATACGGTATTTATACGAATACATGTATTTATATGAATATGGGTATTTGTGTCTTAATACAAATACATGTATTTCTTTCTTAATATAAATACGCGCATTTTGTATTTTTGATATAAATACGGTATTCGTATTTTAGTAAAAATGCGGGTATACGTATTTATTATAAATACGAGATATTTTGGTATACTTGATTATACACATGAGATGGCCTCTCTCTCTCTCTCTCTCTTCTTCTTCTCCTCTCTTCTAGTTGTGTGTGGGCTTGTGACTAACAACACTAGTGAGTCACAAACCCACCCACTTTGTTTTATATTTTTAATATATGAAATAAGTTTGGGAAGGATGGGATATGACACTCACGATAATCTCTTTCCTCACCATTTATTCTTCTTGAGTTCTTCTTCCTCGTTTGCACCCTAGAGTTGAGTAAGGAAAAAGAAAGAGAGCCTCTTTACACTAATACTACACCTCTAAGCATCAAGGCTTAGCAAACCTTGATCTTTAGTTATTTTTTTACTTGTTACTAGAAGTTAGAGAACTATGAACTTACAAGCTCAACTGGCTTAATTAGTTCATCATTTGCTTAAGTTAATTACTTAAGTTGCTCTGTGCCAGTAATAGTTGTGTTCATCCTATCAAGTGTTGATTCCTTCAACAGAACCATTCAGTTTTGTCGGCTAATTGGCTATTTGAAAGCATTGAACATGATGGACTACTGTTATGTACGAAGAGGAAGCATGAACAACTATGATGTACCAGTAACACATATAGCCATATCGATAGTATTGGATTATTTACTGTCATTATTTACTGTCACCAAGTTTTGTGGATCGATCACAATCCAAGATCGCTCTTTCTGGTCCAAAGATTATCCAGTGTAAATAAATAAAAATTTAAAAATCAATCTTATGTATGGTGATATATCATTTATTGTATGTGCTGGGGGAATAAATCTTGATTAAGCATTAGAGCGACATCAATGATGAATCATTTGGCATCTGAGATTGTTATGAATTTTAGGTTCCAAACAATTTAGAAAACAAATCAAGATCTTTAAAAAGAAGAAATAATTAGAGAAAGCACAATCAGACACAAGAAAATCTTCCAATTTTTCTTCTTTATTCAACTTGAATACGAATTACAAAATCTATCTTCCTACAAAAAAACTTCCCTTCAACTTTTCTTCTTCTCTTTTATTCTTCTAAGCAAAATACCCTAATCAATATATATTTATAGGCCTAGAATCTCTAAACCTATTTCTACTAAAATACCCAATTAAGATCTCATTAAATCTTTAAATAACTTTTCAAACAAACTTTTCTAATTAATCTCCAAAAAAATCTTTCCAAAACACATCAGAATTCGGCCCGAGACGAATTGAGTCGGCTTAAGATTATCCTGAGCCGTCTCTTGCATCCAGAGTACAAAAACTAATTCCAAATGGCTTGTGAGCCGGCTCAACCCATTTTGAGCCGTCTCACATACACGAGGGTCGAGAATACAAGACAAACTCAACAGATATCCAATGTGTATCCGCATCCAGAATTTATGAAATCATGGTTTCAGTAATCAGGCAGTGATGTTCTGGTTACTACAAGATCTTTGTGTGTATTTTGATTGCTTGATTAACTCCGCATTAATCGGTATGTTCCAGAATCGCTGATCACCATCGAAGATACCTCTCTGCAATATAGTGCCAAGTACTGGCAATGCCATGGTGTGATGTTTAACGCGATTTTCTTACATGATAGAACAGAACAACCTGCCTACTGTGTTCTGTTACATGTGTTGCACTCAGATAGCAGTAGTAATCCAAAATCATGACCTCCTTCCCCGTCATCGGACAAAAGAAGAACTGTTTTGTGTGCTTTAAGCTTCGAAGTGTGCACCGCTTATATATGAAGCTATGCACATCCATTTAGAAAGAGAAATAACTGATGGAAAAGAGTCGATTTGGATGATGATCTCTGTTGGAGACGACAGTTGAAAATCTGTCTTAATAAGAATAACACTTATGTACCCCCCTCAAATGACTTATTAAGCACATCTACGCCTTAGACTGCCTTGATGCCCTTTGCTAGTTTCTCTCAAGCAATGCATGTAGGAGAAAAATGATTGTGTAAATTAACTCTAAAACTTGTCTTTGTCCTGTTTGGAGTTGAATAGGAGTGTTTTTTAGGTTCTTTCCGATGAACAAAAGAGTTGTTTACAGTAATTAGTCTCTTGAGGTGGTAAAAGTGTTATATGGGGTTAATTACATGCGGCTTTGTGCAATTAACTCGAATAATTATGAAATGACATAGCCAGTCCTTGAACTACCTTCCATATCTTCTCAACAACCAGAGAGGCGCATCCGCATCTCTGATAGAAACAAACGACTCTGCGCGCACGCACTTGCATGTGTGCGAGTATTATATTGATTTTTTTTTCTTTTTGATGTAATCGGTTGTTCATTAGCCCACCCTAACTTGAGATAAATGTTCTTGCTTACAAATAAAATGGATTGTAACTTGTAGTATCTTAACTGTAGATGACCCCTGAAGATAAAGGATCATTTTTATTGTTGTTGTAATTACCTTTTCATATGTTGGTGAAGAAGTCTTATGAAGATGGATAAATTTGGAGGTGTATTAGAAATGCTGCTTTGTTTCAAGGATCCTTTAGTTTTACTGCAGTTACATCAGTGCTCAAACTCGTGTTCTATTCACCACTTATTGGTAGCGCAAACCAATAGATAGTCTAGCCTAAATTGCCCGGTGAACCCAACTGATTCATCGGCCACGTCTAGCTACGCAACCAGATATGAGACACAACCCAACAAATTCCATATGAATTACTCTAATACAAACTCATAACGTAAATGAATTCAATTATCATATTATGTCGTTCTTGCTGTAGGCACTCTTCATCTCCGACCGAAAGCGAGGAAGAAAGAGGTGGAGATGTATCATGCACAAGGGAGCACAACTTGTCAATGGATGTCTTCTTCTAACTGAAAAAAGGTACTAATTAATGATAGTAAGGCATACGATTGCATCGATACATTATCAACAATTATTCTTTATTTCGTAAACATCCAACATTTGTTGTATGTTCACTGTAAATCCTTGCTTACTCCATATCAAGCACAAAAACTTGAACAGGCATCACAAAGTTTTATTCTATTTTATGGAACAATACAAGCAACTGCAAAAGCTGCCATATGATCCAATTGTACCCACTTTGTAGCTTTCTGCATGCAGTTCAAAATTATACTGTAACTTGAGATATAAATTTGCTAATATATATATATATATATATATACATATATATATACACACACACAGCCTATTAGTTTTGCCTAACGGCGGATTCAGGAATTTTGCTGAGAGGGAGCATTATATGCGGTAAGGTAAATTTTGCTTAAAATTTACTATTGTCAAGTCATCTTTCATTGATTCCAAAAAAAACAAAAACACAATAGGATTCATACTTAACATAATTAAAATGAAGGTACAATTATAGTGGGAATTGAACCCACATTCTCTTCCTAAGTAAAAGGATTAGCTAATACTTGTGATAAATGAGGAGCTCGAAAATCTGAATGATAAAGAATTATTCATATGCAATATATAATTAAATATTGTGTTTCTCTGGAGCAGCAACAACGGCTAACAGGTGAAAAGAGAAGTCGGGAAATACGCGAAACTAGTTGCGTATACGAGATAAACACAAAGCAAGCGCACAATCGATACCGAGAAGAAAATCAAACCACGGTAACATAGAAATATGAATATTAACCACAAAATAAATAAACGAAGACGAAACTTTATTAATAATCAAATATCGGAGGAGTACAAATCAATGGAGAATAAAAATCCCTCTCAAACCCTCAATCTCTCGCAATTATCAATGGGGTTTCATTAATTATTAAAAGGCACCAGATCTATGTCTAAAATAAGCTAATATGTATATAGCAAGCAAAATATTTCCACAAATAACTAATTTCCAAATAAAAGAAATATCCGATCCAGACATACGGCAGACGTCTGCACAAGAGATTGGCAGACGTCTGTCTTTATAGTCATGAAACTTCAGAGCAATATCCAGACGTCTGAATAAGGATAGGTCAGATGTCTGGTATTCTCATCAAAATAATAGAACGCTTGGCAGACGTCTGAATCTCAACAGGGCAGACGTATGCATAAAGGAAGATCACGCATACGCGGCGGAGGCAGGCGTCTATCGAGATGAGTTTCAGACATCTGCCTTACTAATAACACCAAATTTTCGAGTTCTTCATGATAATGTTGGATTTTCAAAATAGGAAATCTTCAGGAATTTAAATGTGAGACACATCTAACAAATCTCCACCTTGTCTCGCATTCCACAAACTCCTCCATCAAAATAATAACAACTCCACCTTCAGCAGAAAATTTATAACCTTTGTCGTCGAGTGCACTTAAAGAGATGAGATTCTTCTTTAAGTCAGGTATGTGCCTAATTTCCGCAAATGTTCTCACAACACCGTCAAATATTAACTTGGATTGTCCCTTTACCAATACCTTGACACGATTTATTGTTACCCATCAACACCACTCCGCTATCAACGGAATCGTACGTAGTGAACAAATCCCTATTGGGAAACATGTGGTAAGAACAACCTGAATCCATGATCCACTTGTCCTTACATCGTTGTGTGTTGTCAAGGACCACAAGAAAATTTCCTTGTTGGATATGTATGCCCTAGAGGCCTGTATTGTATAGGATGCTAGAGATATGTATGTACATGACAATCTTGCTTAATTCTATATAGTATATTATTTGAGTTATCTTTGTCTTAATATGTGTATTTCTTTCTCTTATTGTTTTATATTGCTTACACATATTGATAAAAACTTTATACAGCAGTATACTATTATGGTTTGGATTTATCTTAACATGTGCATATATTATACTCGATATCACATATGTCGGATACATGTTGATAAAACACATAAGATTTTGCTTGATCACCAGCGTTATGATGGCGACCATACTTGTGGCAGTTGAGTAGTCCATAAGCACATCCTTAAAAGTCCCAAGTCGTAGAAATATCAAGACCGGGCATCGATATTCCAGAGTAGACTTGTGTATATGTCTCTAGACCCTGACGAGGGGCGGTGGTTGGTCCCACAGCCATTGGTGTGATCACCTAAAATTGTATACAGATGCTCACTGGGGGTGAGTACACTGGACTCGCCGAGAACCTCTAGATGGTATTATACCTATCGTCAGATTGCGGTTCTCAAGTGACATGAGTACAGGTTAGTCTTAGGACCTGAGATCATCATTTGTCTTGTGTGAGTTCCCACTGTATTTTAATCACTACCCTACCACGGCTCTACTGAGTCATGCAAACATGTTTTGGTTAGGTACAGTCCCAAGTCAGATGGCGGCTGTGAGTGATTATCAGGGATTCCTCTCTCCCGGTATTAGGAGTCGATATCGCACTGTGTCCGTTTGGCTAGAACCATAAGACCTTGGCCAAGGCAGTTAAGATTTACTGATGGTTAGATCAGTAGTTTCTCGGATTGGTCCTGAGCCAAATCGACACGACTTATCGGGTCAATAGGGGTCTGAAATTTACCATCCCGTAGACCTGGTATGCGATACTCTTAGACAAAGAGACCGGACTGTACGGAGATTGTCACGGATAGGCTCAGTAGGGGTCCAGATGAGCTTGCTCGTCGGCCTTCCTTTTCGACAGGTACCTACGTAGCCGTTACGTACAGCTAGTGCCGCTGACGTGCTTGTGGTTAAACCCACTGCCAGTGTACTGTCGAGTCTTTAGAGTCCCACACAAAGGGTTTCTTTGGTTCAGGCGAAACGATGTGGTGGCCGTATATTTATACGTGCAGGGGTCCGATCGAATGATAATACTAGCCGGCTTAGGATTAAGCCGTATTATTTAATCAGGTATTGATTTAATAATTTACATATACACATTTCGGTATGTATATTCTAGTGTCGTCTAGGATTTCGATCGAGCAGGGTTCCGATCGAATGATAATACTATCCGGTTTAGGATTAAGCCAGATTATTAAATAAGGCATTGATTTAATAATTTACGTATACATATTTTGATATGTATATTCTAGTGTTATCCAGGGTTTTCGATCGGACGGTTGTTAATACTAGTAGGCTTAGGATTAAGCCGGTTTATTAAATCAGATATTGATTTGATGCTAGTATTATATTAATAGTATTATTCTATCTCTTGGGTATTCGTATTTTAGTACAAATACGGGTATGTATATACAGTAGAAAGTATTTTGTATTTATACAAAATACCATCTAGAAGATGACACCTCATCATGCATTTTTTCTATTTTGTTGAAAATAGAAAATGAGTTGGAAAGGGTGAGATGATATGAAGCATGGCTTTGTATTTATTGCAAATATTATTGAAGTATGGTTGTGATTTTTAAAAAGAAAAGAAAATGCTTCATGTAAAAATACTTATCCATTCTTCTTCTCATCTTTGATGAAGTGATTCTTCACTTGCTCTCTTCTCTTCATCTTCTTGAGTTCATTCTCTTATGCAAATCCTTATCATTCCCATGTGTTGAGAACCAAATGATTTGAGATAGAAAACTACTACTAAATATTCACTACATCATTTTAGCAACATAGATTAACAAACTAGGTTGTTGAGTTGTTTCATTAGTGAAGCTAAGCTTGGACCACAAACTCTCGGGTGGATTATCAAGGACCAAGAAGGCCGGCCATCAAGGTTGATCTAGGAAACCTCAAGGAGCTTAAGAAGTAGAGTGAAGACCTAAAGGATACGGATCTTAGGTATAACTCTTCTTTCATAGTAGATAAAACTCCTAGTAGTTGCTAGTTTATGGTTATAGTTTGATCACTTGGGTTAAGTTGGTTGTGCTTGCTTTAAAATTTAATTTTTATGCATTCCGCCTCTCTACTTCGATGTAGAGTGAGCACAACTTACCAATATGGTATCAGAGCCACTCTATAAATCTTAAATAGACTAGTTTGCACTAATTTAGAGTTTCGATCGACGGAACTTTCCGAATCGCATTTCCAAATCACTGCTTGCTGTTCAAATTTTAAAGTTGTTCAAAAAAAATTTCAGATTGCATTAAAATTATGTGCGGGCAAAATTAAAGCTAGGGAAAAAATTTGGGCACCTAAACGCAAAATTCGACCGTGAAACAGAAACCAAATGCACCATTTGACCACTAAACCGCGGTCCAATTTTGGCTACAGTGCTCCAAATTTTTTCTGGGGCTTTAATACATTGAAATACGATTTTTGGAATATTTGGTTTTGGACCAGATGTGTTTGTGTATTGGATTGTACTTGGGGTCAATGCGGCAAGTTTTAATTTATCGAAATTTTAAATTTGTGTTTTTCTGAGTATTTGTTTTTACGACCGTGAATATCATACCGCGGTATAATCCGACTGATTGCTATATGCACAATTAGAAGGGTTTACGAACATGATGTTTGCGTTGATATTATGTGTTGCATTAATGCTATGGATGGATTTTCGTGCTGGATAGCCTATAGTGCAATTGTTTTTGTACAATGTTGATTCATTTATATATTCATTATTACGGGACGAGCGTCCGACATGTGGACTGCCGTTTCTGCCAGTTTGTATAATTTTTATTGAGGCACGACCGGGTTGAGATCGATGTCACCGTTTGTATATATATTATCCTTTTCTGTAATAGGATTACCCCGTGGAGGAGTGCTCGAATAGCCAGTTTCTAGAGGGAAACGGGCTCACATCTCAAGGCATGGAGACGGAGGGGGCCTTACTCTAGAATTGGCGGGCTATTCGCCACACTTGTATGGGGTATAGGATAATCCACGGAGGGGTGCTCAAGTTACCAGATTCCATGAAGTGTTAGGTGGCCCATTCACTTTGTTGATTGGGGTTGCCTCACTTCCGGGATTGGCGGGTAACTTGCCGCACTCGTAGGGGTCTTGGCTTTACATTGTACTGGCTATCCACACTATCGGGGAACGTCGGGTTTCATTTACGGCTAAAATGAAACCCGGGGCTTCTAAATTATCCGTTATTCTGTGTTGCTTATTGATGTTCTATGATGTTGCTTATATCATGCCTTGGGATGAATGGTTACACACACACATACACATACATACTAGTAGATGCTGTATATGTTTTGCATCCGTGCTAGTCCAGCCCCCGCTCTACCGGTAGTTAAGTAACTTAACGGTGCATGACGGGGCCCCGTGGCGAATGCGGATGGCATATACGTACATTTTATATTCATTTTTTTCTGGTGTGATAGGAATTAATTGATGGGACCGTATTGATTTTCATTAATGCAAGAAAAAGAAACCTAAAAGTTGTTGTTGGAATTTTTTTTGAAAACTATAGCCGTACTCTTTTTCTTTGCATAGTGGTATTTAGTTAGGAATATCCAGCACCTCATTCGAGGAGGCAAGAGCCTAGATCCCTTTACGGGGAGTGAACTCTTGAGCAGAAGTTTATGTTACTATAGATTACTCGGTTTTCTTTAAAACCACTAGTTTTTAAAAGCGGAGTCTAAACCACTCCTTTTTAAAACTTCTCGATTCTTTCAACGATATCAAGTTTATTACGTTATAGGTTTTTCGCCAAAAACCAGTCATAGCCCTACGTCATTTCTTACAAGTGTTACTTAGTATTCATGCTGCGTGTTTTGACCTAGTCAAGGCGTAGTGTTCGGTAGCTGAGTGGTGCTTATTTGTTGCAAGTGTTGCGATTATCTAGGACAGCCGCATAACTATTTTGACCTAGTCAAGGGTATATGTGGGCGGGTCTAAATTAATCTAGGATAATGATGGGTTGAAGTTGACTAGCGGTTTATGATATGTTGACCTAGTCAAGATCATAAGCCGTTAGAGGCAAAAACCAAATCGGGAGTTTCAAATATACAGGAAACTTGCTAGTGTTATATACCTTCTGAAGTGTGATAACTAGAGTGGCTTCCATCTAGGTTATTACGCGATGATAGTTGGATCCCGATCCCATTGATGAGTAGGATTACTCTTGGAAGATATTTTTCACTTCATAATTAGCTAACCCATTAGGTGTCTAGAAAAATGTTAACGGGGCTACGCCTCTGCGGAAATGAGATTTATTTTAATTAGGTTCGTGCGAGAGCACGGGGAACCTCTCTCGGAGTATCAACACTCACCTGGCTGAACGGTTAGCGAACTTGTAAGGTGCGAATGATCCTAATTAGTTCTCTTTTTAAGGTTTGAAGGAAAATTCGAGGAAACAGTGGGAGCTATCATGATTAGACAAACTAATAACCAATCTATTCTTGCAAGAGTGCATGCCGAGTGTTTCTTTTCTCTCTCTTCAGGTAGCAACCATGTCACACCCTAATCAAGATAATAAAATGTTTAGCTTGACCGAACTAGCTTGTTACACAGGGCTGGGGAACATCGGTTTGGCTCTAACTTGTGACAACTGTCACGAGTATGAACAAAGGAAGGGGAACTGTAAGGAATTCTAGATAACCCTATTGAAGGAGAAGCATTCTAATGCATCTTTTTCGAGTGTATTTGTTATTGAAAACTGTTTTTCGGTCAACCCTACCTCTTGAGTACTAGATACCAGGTCAGGATCTCATATCTGTAATTTATTATAAGGACTGAGAAAAAGTAGAATGGTTAGACCGGGTGATATATCCCTCAGACTAGGGAACGGAGCACAAGTTGATGTTGTTGCCGTCGGTGAATATCACCTAGTATTGCCAAGCGGAAATACTATGATTTTGAACAATTGTTATTATGTACCTTTCATGCTCTGCAATATCATATCAGTTTCTTTATTTGATAAAGATAGATACAACTTTGTTCTAGATAGAAATATCATGAACATTTACCTTAATCAGGTATTGGTTGCAGAAGATACACTTTGTAATGGTATTTACGTTCTCAATCAAAAAATAGTTTTCAATGTACAAAACACACGCAAGAGGAAGAGTTCAGATACGAACGAAGCCTACTTATGGCATTGTAGATTTGGTCATATCAATGAGAAAAGACTAGCCAAGTTGTATAAGGATGGATTTCTGAATTCGCTCGAATTTTCATCTTATGAAACTTGCCAGTCCTGTCTTAACGAAAAGATGACCAAATCTCCATTTACCGGACACGGAGAAAGAGCTACAGAGCTCTTGGGACTCGTACACACTGATGTATATGGACCGATGTCTATACATGCAAGGGGTGGGTTCTCGTACTTCATTACATTCACTGATGATCTCTCTGGATTCGGATATGTATTTCTCATGAAACACAAATCTGAAACTTTTGAGAATTCAAAGAATATAAAAGTGAAGTAGAGAACCAAACAGGAAAAAGTATCAAGATACTTCGATCTAATCGAGGAGGGGAGTACTTGAGTACGGAATTCCGGGACTTTCTAAAAGAGAATGGCATTCTCTTTCAGCTTACTCCTCTGTATACACCACAACACAACAGTGTATCGGACCGGAGGAACCATACCCTATTGATATGGTGCGCTCCATAATGAGTAATGCCGAGTTACCATTTTCATTCTGGGGATATGCACTTGAGACAGCAGCATATCTATTGAATGATTTTCCATCTAAATCTGTACCTAAGACACCATTCGAAATATAGAATGGTAAAATGCCATATCTTAAAAGATTTAAGATATGGGGTTGTCCGGCTTACGTTAAAAAGCATAATCCGGATAAACTAGAGGCACAGTCAGTTTTATGTAAGTTTGTGGGATATCCAAAGAATGGTTATGGATATCTGTTCTACCACACCGAGGAACAGAAAGTGTTTGTTGCTCAGCATGCCAAATTTTTAGAATGGCAATTTCTTGCAAAAGAAATTAGTGGGAGCATGATAGAACTGGAAGAAATTCTGAAACCACAAGCTGAAACTGAACATTTGGTGGAACCACAGGATTCAATAATACAGGACGAACCTCAGCCACTCTACAGATCTAGTAGGATTTATTGTCCGTCCGAGAGATACTACGGTTTTCTCATAGATGGGGATCGAAAGGATTGCATCTTGGAAGAAGATGATCCTACTAATTTGGAGCAGGCCATTAACAGTAGGGACTTTGTAAAATGGCTTGATGCTATACAATCCGAAATGGAGTCCATGTACACCAACAAAGTTTGGACTTTAGATATTGTCCTCCTGGGATAAAACCTGTTGGATGCAAGTGGATCTTCAAAAATAAGATTGGTGCAGATGGACAGGTGGAAGCCTATAAGGCTAAGCTTGTTGCAAAAAGTTTTTGTCAAAGACCAGGAGTAGACTATGAAGAAACTTTTTCTCCAGTGGTTATGCTAAAATCCATTAGGATCCTACTTGCTATTGCTGCCTACCATGACTATGATATCTGGCAGATGGACGTTAAAATGACTTTTCTAAATGGAAGTTTAGAAGAGTGTGTTTATATGGATTAGCCGGAGGGATTCATAGACAGTGGGAGCAACAAAAACGTGTGCAAGTTGCTTAAATCCATTTATGAATTAAAGCAGGCGTCGCGGAGCTGGAACATCTATTTTGATGAGACAGTTAAGGAATTTGACTTCATCAAAAATGAAGATGAGTCATGTATCTACAAGAAAATTGTAGGGAGAACTGTCGTATTTCTCTTCTTGTACGTCGATGACATTCTCTTGATAGGAAATGACATTCCTATGCTGCAGTCGGTCAAGCTGTTCTTGTCACAAAAGTTCTCCATAAAGGTCCAGGGTGATGCCTCGTACATTCTAGGAATAAAGATCTACAGAGATAGATCCAAGAGATTGTTGGGACTTTCACAGTCCAGGTATATAGAGACCATACTGAAGAGATTCAGTATGGAAGATTCCAAGCACGGTAATATACCCGTATTGCATGGAATCACCCTCTCCAAAGAAATGTCTCCCACGACTGACGAGGAAATAGTTCGCATAAGCACTATACCCTATGCTTCGATGGTAGAATTTATAATGTATGCAATGCTATATACCAGACCAGATGTAGCTTATGCGCTTAGCATGGTGAGCCGGTAACAGTCGAACCCAGATGAGAATTATTGGACAGCTGTGAAGAACATTCTCAAGTACTTGAGAAGGATTAAAGAGATGTTCTTGGTTTACGGTAATGGAGACCTTCAGGTCGAGTCCTTCTCCGACTCAAGCTTCCATAGTGACAAGGATGACAGCAAGTCTGTCTCGGGTTTTGTGTTTACCCTCAACGGAAGGGCGGTCTGTTGGAAGAGCTCCAAACAGGACACCGTCGCAGACTCGACGATGCAGGCTGAATACATTGTTGCTAACGATGCCGCAAAAGAAGCGGTCTGAATGAAGAAGTGAAAGTGTTTGGTAGCACCGCGACTTGGTTTAAACAGGAATCACACATGCAATTTTAAAAATTTTAGGTGCTAACGAACACTAACCAAGATCTTAACTACAATATTATGGTTAAACTATGATGATATCACAAACATAGAGAAGGGAAGGAGGTAACAACCTTTGTAGACCATGTCCTTCTCTTCAAATGCTCCGGGTTATGGTCCACGCGACTCCACTACGCTCCACTTTAAGTTTGAACGAGCCTCATTCGTGATCTTCGCGCCAAAGCCGATCCACCCGAAGTCCCTCTAGCTTAAGCTAGCTCTTCACTAATCTCCTATTAGTGAAGGAAACACGCCACACCAAAGTGTTAGTTTAGTATGGGATGGTGAAGTAGGGGATTTATGGCTCACTAGAGTTCTCACAAGCTCAAAAATTCACATCACATATGAGGGTTTTTGAGCTTGGAGATGAGGTGAGAAAAATTGAGGAGAGCAAGAGCTCAAGAAATGACTAAGGCAAAAATCACCAAGTGTGTAGAATGAATGAATGGCTACTCACTTATTCAAGTATGGAACTAAATTGCAATAATAAAATTGCAATCATGCTTGAATAGTGAGTCAAGACCAATATAAAATGATAAAAGCTATGCCTTAAACCATACCACAATTTACACCTCATTTTCTATTTTCCAAAAATAGAAATTTCAACCATACTTCATTTAATAATATATATATTTATATATCAAATATATATATATATATATTGATAAAGCAATTAGTGAGCTAATAATATTAGTTAACATATAATTATATCAAATATAAAAATATATCAAATTATTAAATCAACACTTGATTTAATAATCCGGTTATATCACATATGACCGACTAATATCATTTATCTGTATATCACATTATCAAATCAACACTTGATTCGATAATCCGGTTATATCACATATAACCTAACCGATAACAGATAACCGTCAGATTAGAATACGGTATCACATACTCGTATTTAATCTGGTCCCTACACATATCAACATATGTGCCCTACTTCGTTTCGCTTGAACCAGGAAACTTCTATGTGGGACTCTAAAGACTCGTCAATATGCTAGCAGTAGGTGATGATCACTTTAGTCACCCATAAGCCGTCAGCGGTACTAGCTGGATGTAACGGCTACTCGGGTATTGAGCGATCAGAAGATCAACAAGCAAGCTTGTCCTAACTCCCATGAAGTCTATAGGTAACAATCACGACCCGAAAATACGGAACATGACCGGCACTTAAACTACGAACGTCTCGAGGCGTACGTAATCTAAGTAAACCGAAAACCCAGAAATCCAAACCAAGAAAATAGTAGAGTGCAGGAAAAACCAACTTAAAGCAAGTAATTTCAATAGCATAAGACGAATTATGCGGTTTTAAAAACATCAAAAATTTACTGAAAATTTCGGCAGAGTCTCCTTTGTAAATACTGGCCCCCAAACGGGATACAACATGAATAGTATACGAAATCAAGAAAAAGGCATCCCCAAGCGGGAGCTAGCTCTTCGTCAATCGACGGCCACAACCACACAAACAATATAATATACAACGCCAACGGCGAGGATCAAAACTCAAAAGGAAACTCAAAACCACCAAAAATATAACGAGCGACTCTAAGGTCGAAAGAATAACCAACACTGGTCTCTATCTCAATAAATACATGTTTGGTTGATGGAACTTCTAGATACAACTGAATAATAATATACAAGATATAAGGATGGGTAAGATACAAATAACCCACCTACTAGCAAGCCACCCGGAATGGAAATAATGCCAGCAAAGCCGTAATGAAACCTGTACGGCAAACCCGCAAGAAACTGGGGCACAACGGGGGTGAGTTGCCAACTCGTGAATAGAAAAACATCTACGCACAGAAATTGCATAAATAACGCAATCCTAGGTCAATGATCATAATATATCCTCAAATATATGTATAACAGGCAGCCTATGACAATGTCTAGGGTAATATCTAACCCGAGTGTAATCACATGTGCCCGTGTCAGTGCCTCAGGTAGCAATATATCATATGAGTGAGGTATGAATGCATGAAAACAGCATACATGTAAATGAAGAAACTGTTTTCATAAATTAGTGAGATTTCCTTTGTATTTTTTTCAAATGAGGTATCATAATTGAAATCAGCACCAACGGTGTCTAGCATCGACACAAAACATAAATCTCAATGTCTCAAAATCTCAATATCTAAATCACAATATCTAGGGCGTCGCCAGTCCAGACCGGCCCCTACCATCCATCTCAAGACCACGACGGTATCCTCCGGATATCCGACGCGTCGGGTAATATCACCGGTAGGTAGTCTCCCCCTGCCAGGCTCATCGTCATCACCACGAGCTTCTTGCCCCGGGGTACCTTACCGGGTCCACCATGTACCCGAAACGGTTCCTCCACTCCTCGAACTCGGGTCTCACATGTCGCTCTCAGCACCGAGAAAACACATGGTGGACGCACTGAAATATCATATCCAGGGTAACCGGGTTTTTAAAACAATTACATATTCTCTTTTGAAATCTCCACGGTTCCCAAGTCCAGAAATATCAAGGAAATCCGAGTCCAAAACCTCAATAGCACATAAACTAGTGAATAAAGGCATGAGAATCCATGCGTGCGGTATAACAATGAATAACAATATGCATGAAATAGCAAGTAATAACTGAAATGTCTAATGTGGCATATAAGGAAAGTACACTAATTTCATGTCAAAACTACTAGCTAACAAGCTAAGTCAAGTAAATATATTCTCTAAAGTGTACGTGACATGGCAATTACCGATGAAGATGTGTGTGAGCCGGCAAGTTGGTGTACGTGGTACATACGCATCATCGGTAATGGTGCTGGTGTCCTAACAGCATGATATCAATAATGGAATATGCAGCACAATAAGTATGTGAGGCAGAGCGAACAGCAATAATGTGCGGGAGCTGAATACTAGACACAACGATAACTAATCTGCAAAAATCTAATATAAGTCCTACAAATGGTGCCTTTTGAAATAACACGAATCATGGGGTTTTAAAAATAGGGGCTACGGTGTTTTTATGAAAAGATACGTCGTTTTTGAAATATCCGTAGATTCCCTTGAGCTGTCTTTAAAAATGCCCACGATTCGTTAGTTTTTGAAATAGGTAAGAAGTCTAATCTAATCTAACAACTACACTAAACTATACGGCTGAACTAACAAGCTGAACTACAGGTAAGGAAACCGCCTATCATCTGAGTCGATACATATACATACCTGTATATGTATAGTCGGTGATCCCGCCTCAATAATATCATATCCGATACCATATCTATAATCAGGCATCCCAAGTCAAGAGTGCGGATCAATCATCAATATAGCTCGTACGTAAATCCGTCGTACGGCATCCCAATCTGGGTACGGGTCAAAGTCACATCAATCACACTATTCATTTGGTATCTTCTTTATCAAATATCATGATCCGGAATAATGTCCTACGTCTAGTACAATATTGATGCCATCTATGTATGCATGCGGGTGTAAGAATTACTACGTCAGAAGACCCGCTAAAACATCATGTCGTATCTCAATACGAACCAAATCACGTCACCGATCTCCTGGCCTCAAGCCCAATCTCATCGACTCATCTCAAATTCCAAATACTATCCTCAAATCCAGTATATGAACACATAGTCCCATACCCATGTGAACACATAAATATATTCACATACACGCACATATGAAATAAGGAATGTATGCAAGTATGTTTGTGTGTATGTGTAGTGCAACACTACCCTAGGGTTCGCAACACTAAAGTAATCCAACACGCCAATATCCATCCTAAGCATCGTTATTAATCCCAAATAACATATAATAAAAGTTGGTGTGTATACGCATCCGTATACACCACCACGGACTGCGGGGGTGCTATACGCCATCCACCCGACTTCTCCCCGTAGATATAAATCTACTCACCTGGTCCTCGCTAGCCGGTGCCTACGTTGCCACACGCTTGTTTGTCGTCTCGAAGTCCACATGGGGGTACCTACATATCATAACGCACCATATCTCATTAAAATCCGACTCATGACCAAAACGACGCACGAATCCCACATAGGTCAAAACCTATGGCTGCTTTCATAAATCAACCCAAAAACCCTCGACGTCGGCGTACAAACGCCAAACCATCGAGAAAAACCCAAATACACTCATTTGCACATTCACGAACACAAATTTTAATATAAACTAGGTTGAAACTCACAAAAACGCCAATTTCACTCAAAAAGTCATTTTTCCGAAAATCTAGCAAGGACAATTCGCCGTTTTTGTACAAAACACGATGTTTAAATGAATGTAGCGGCCAATATATTTATTAAATATCTTAAATAAATCATAAAAACCATCTCCATAATTTAAACTCATAAATTTGCATAATTTCCAAAATCCTAGTTTGCAAAATATCAAATTTAACACCCTTTAAAGCAAAATTCACAATTCATCAATTAAGCTTCGTTTTGCATGAACCAAAGTCTTTAAACCACTCATTATAATATTTATAATGACATGAACACTTAATTATATTTTAATCTAAGCATTTGATAATTTTTCAAAAACTCTAGTTAGCAAAAACAAAACTTAATTTAGACATTTCCATGCAACAATATGAAATTTAACTACTAAATTACTTTCTACAAATTCTAAGATGGTAAGCTACCCATCACAACCATACACCAATTCACAATAACCTAACTTGTATTCAAACCCTTTTCTTGAATTCCAAAACGTGCAATTAAACTCACATATCCAAATAACACTTAAATAAATTAGCTTAAGAAATTAGTAACAATTTAAGCAACAAAAATGTTTAGAAATATACCCAAAAGCATATGAAGATCCACAGGCATCCATGGCACTCCAAAATGTTCTCTTTTCACAAGGATCCATGCTTGAAATGCTAAGGAATAATGGGTAAGTGTTGGATTTGGAAAAAAGCTTTGAAATTGTATGGATTTTGAAGCTTTTAATGGATTTTTGAAGCAAAAAATGGAGTGAGAACTTGGGGGAGGGGGGCTGCTGCTCTATGGATCAGTTTCGGCCAGATTTGAGGGGGGGTGGGTGAGTGAGGAGAGAGAGTGAGGTGGGGAAAGTTGTTTCAAGTCAAAGTCAACTCAAAATATATCATTTTCTACTCTTTTCTTTTCTTTTCTTTTCCTTTTCTTTCCTTTGCAAACCAAGTGGGGAAAAAGTGAGGGCTGCTGAATTTGGCTAAGGGGAGGAGTAAGTGGGGGTGTGTGGGTGTGGGCACGGGTGTGGGATGATGAAAAATGATAAATACAATACCCCAAACATCCATTTACGCTAAAAAAAGCATTTTTTCTTCAATAATTTCTAAACCGTTTTGGCAAATGTTTCGTTCCAAAAACCACATGATAAATTTTTATTTAATATTTTATGATGCACAAAATTTGTTTCAACTCATTCCAATTTGTAATTTTCCCTAATTAAATGTATTAGTGACGGCTTAAAATAATAATAAAATAATAATTTTTTTTTCAGAAAATTTGAAATTTCACCAGCGGCTCAATAAACACCAAATAATAGCAACTAAATAGCTAGAATATGTATATTTAATTTTTATAATAAGATATTTGTATTTTGACTTTTTACAGAAAACCCCTTTATTTTACCGATTTTTCGAAATTTCACCGAAACGATTTTCAAAACGCTACAATCTTCCCCCCTTAAAGAAATTCGGTCCCCGAATTTAAATTCAAACTCCCCCAAATACTAAAACATCTAAGAAAAACCATCAAGTCGTCGGGGCTCCGAAATTGTAACTACATAAAACAAATCGTAGCGCAGCGCATGCGCTTGAAAAATGAGCATATAACTCAAATCAACACTCCGTCAAGCATCCCGCAATCATCGAAGTCATGGAGAAGACATCAATGCCAAATCCAAATCAAAACCAATATGACATAACTCGAAACTATACATGTAAATATCGAATCTATATATGTAAGTATCTGAAGGAAATGCATGCCAAATCTCTTTAAGTCGCTGTGCACGCGTATAACACTGCACAGTGGCGGACGTCTATCATAAGGAAATAACTATATACATATATACCTTTGTTTGAAATGTACGTTCCGCCGTTTTGGAAACAATTTAGAAGGGTCTCCTTGTTTTAAACATTTCGTGTCATATCAGACACGTAGGTAAATACTGAGGCTATAGCTCGCTTTTTGGAAATCCCTTCAATAACTATCAATGCATGCAAAATATATTCAGGTACTGTCCTCTGACTAGTCCTCCTCAGTATGAAAACACATAGCAATATCATAAAAACGTACTGCTCTATACGAAATAAATCCCAAAATATGCATATGAATGCTACGTGCGTCTGGTGCGCACGGAAATCAAAATCCATGAATGTGCCATACATGCGCACAGAAACAACATCTAAGTGCATCGGGTGTGCACGAAACATCTGTCGTAGGCAACATGTGTACCTGACAGCAAAATCAGGTGCATCTATCGTGCACGAAATCATGAAATCCGATATCAAGCGCCGAACGTGCGCAAAATCAATCAGGTGCACAAGGTGCACAAAACAAGTATCGGGTATCACAATCGAAATCGAAATCCAGTGCATCTAAGTGCACAAAAGGCGTATCACTGCACTGCAAGCATATATAAACTATACCGAGTGCAGGAACGAAATCGTGTGCATGCATACGCACAAAACCAACTCAACTGTTTAAAATCGTAAAATCACAAACATGTGAAACTGAAGCACGAAAACGATATCAAGTGCAACACTGTGCAAAGATCATAAATCCTTAATCATCAAAATTAAATCATACGAATAAATCACCCAAAACATCGGAATCAATAATGGCGGAATAGTACTGCTCCAGCGCATCCTCTAAGAATCTCGGCCAACTGTCGCGGTCACTAGTGGGACGTCTCGTCGATGATCATGAACTCTGTCCTGCTGGGGTGCGTAACCATGACCACTCCTGGGTCAAAGTCTTCACTGTGGATTACCAATCTTTCGGTCCATCGGCTCATTGGCCCTGTCGGGTGTGCTAACGGGGATGATCCAGTTCTGGCACGTCTCTTGTCATCTCCCGGTCAACCATCGCGACCACTCGTAAGACAGCATATCACTGGCGTCGGCCTCTGGCTCTCTGAATGTACATGACACCTCTGATCCTGGGTGCAAGTATCATTGCAGCAGTGTCCTGGAAGGAATCCTGCTCACGGTCTCTTCCATGTCTCGTCTCTGCCAACTGTCCGGAAGTCATTGTCCTTTCCTATACCTGCATCTTGCTCTGGAACGACTGCATACTCATCGCGACTCCTTCTGGAAAGTAAGTCCAAGTACCATGCCTCGGCATGCGCATCGCATCTCTGATGTCGGCGGAGTGGAACGTCATCTCATCTAGATCTGGTACGAACCTCTTACTCCACTTTTCTCTAATGTCGTCTGCTTTGGACTCGTCTCGTCGCGGCTACATGGACTGTGCTCCAACGACTATCCTCGTATCTGGAGTCTCCCAAGAATGCATCTCACCACCTAGCATCCGAATTAAGTCGAGCCATCCAATCGATTCGTCAAAACCTCATAATCCCCCAAGAGCTCAACATCTTGGGTACAGTTTAATAGTATCGAGTACATACCACAGCATCGGTAGTCCAGCCGTAGAAGGGCAAACCCAAGCCTCACTAATGGCGCCGCAGAACTGCCGCAAACCCTAAGGTTCAAAGGCTTTCACACGGTCATTAAGTCGAGTTAGGGTTTCATTCTTCTAGAGGGACCATAGAATTGCCTGCATGTCTTTCCGACTATCTTAAACTTGGAATAATAGGTTTCTGACATTCGATCGTCTCTATCGACTCCCAACGTCTCCGCGTGAAGTCGTCTCTAGCTGGAATCAATCTATCTGATGACCTCGCATCGGGGTAGGCGAACGATCCACATGTCCTAGTCATTCATCCTCGATGACTAGCGACCTTCTATCATCTCTTAGTACAACTTATACTGCAATAGCTCCAACATCTGGGGCGATATCTCGTCGTTCGTAGCAATAACTGGCTCACTCCTCTGCATGCTGAACCGTGCCTCAATCATCAGGAGTAAGCAACACACCAACGGTCATCAAAATCTGGCTGGCCTCCATCATTGGCTCAATTCTCTAGTGTCGATCAGCACCTCCGAGTAACCTCATGAAGGCGATCCGCCAAACGCTCGTGGCGCGGAAACACAGTAAAAAGACACATCTCTGCAATCGTGTGTCGCCGGAATTTCTCCCTGGTCAGTCCTCGTTCGTGACGAGCTTGTGCTGACCGCAACTCTAGCCGTAGCTCTCCCTGCCCGTAACCGTAGCAGCAAAACCAAACTGGTACCGATGAGGCTAGATCAGGAAGGAATATAATACTGAACAAGGAAATGTACATCCTAAGGCTTCTTAAGTGGAGTGGCGTGTCGTAAATATGCCGCGGAACATACCAACGGTACGTCACTCTACTTTAGTCACCTATTCCATCAACCAAGGGTCATCCTACGCTCCGAAGGTTAAAACCTAACGCTCTGATACCAACTTTGTCACGACCCGAAAATACGGAACATGACCGGCACTTAAACTACGAACGTCTCGAGGCGTACGTAATCTAAGTAAACCGAAAACCCAGAAATCCAAACCAAGAAAATAGTAGAGTGCAGGAAAAACCAACTTAAAGCAAGTAATTTCAATAGCATAAGCCGAATTATGCGGTTTTAAAAACATCAAAAATTTACTGAAAATTTCGGCAGAGTCTCCTTTGTAAATACTGGCCCCCAAATGGGATACAACATGAATAGTATACGAAATCAACAAAAAGGCATCCCCAAGCGGGAGCTAGCTCTTCGTCAATCGACGGCCACAACAACACAAACAATATAATATACAACACCAACGGCGAGGATCAAAACTCAAAAGGAAACTCAAAACCACAAGAAATATAACGAGCGACTCTAAGGTCGAAAGAATAACCAACACTGGTCTCTATCTCAATAAATACATGTTTGGTTGATGGAACTTCTAGATACAACTGAATAATAATATACAAGATATAAGGATGGGTAAGATACAAATAACCCACCTACTAGCAAGCCACCCGGAATGGAAATAATGCCAGCAAAGCCGTAATGAAACCTGTACGGCAAACCCGCAAGAAACTGGGGCACAACGGGGGTGAGTTGCCAACTCGTGAATAGAAAAACATCCACGCACAGAAATCGCATAAATAACGCAATCCTAGGTCAATGATCATAATATATCCTTAAATATATGTATAACAGGCAGCCTATGACAATGTCTAGGGTAATATCTAACCCGAGTGTTATCACATGTGCCCGTGTCAGTGCCTCAGGTTGAAATATATCATATGAGTGAGGTATGAATGCATGAAAACAGCATACATGTAAATGAAGAAACTGTTTTCATAAATTAGTGAGATTTCCTTTGTATTTTTTTCAAATGAGGTATCATAATTGAAATCAGCACCAACGGTGTCTAGCATCGACACAAAACATAAATCTCAATGTCTCAAAATCTCAATATCTAAATCACAATATCTAGGGCGTCGCCAGTCCAGACCGGCCCCTACCATCCATCTCAAGACCACGACGGTATCCTCCGGATATCCGACGCGTCGGGTAATATCACCGGTAGGTAGTCTCCCCCTGCCAGGCTCATCGTCATCACCACGAGCTTCTTGCCCCGGGGTACCTTAGCGGGTCCACCATGTACCCGAAACGGTTCCTCCACTCCTCGAACTCGGGTCTCACATGTCGCTCTCAGCACCGAGAAAACACATGGTGGACGCACTGAAATATCATATCCAAGGTAACCGGGTTTTTAAAACAATTACATATTCTCTTTTGAAATCTCCACGGTTCCCAAGTCCAGAAATATCAAGGAAATCCGAGTCCAAAACCTCAATAGCACATAAACTAGTGAATAAAGGCATGAGAATCCATGCGTGCGGTATAACAATGAATAACAATATGCATGAAGTAGCAAGTAATAACTGAAATGTCTAATGTGGCATATAAGGAAAGTACACTAATATCATGTCAAAACTACTAGCTAACAAGCTAAGTCAAGCAAATATATTCTCTAAAGTGTACGTGACATGGCAATTACCGATGAAGATGTGTGTGAGCCGGCAAGTAGGTGTACGTGGTACATACGCATCATCGGTAATGGTGCTGGTGTCCTAACAGCATTATATCAATAATGGAATATGCAGCACAATAAGTATGCGAGGCAGAGCGAACAGCAATAATGTGCGGGAGCTGAATACTAGACACAACGATAACTAATCTTCAATAATCTAATATAAGTCCTACAAATGGTGCCTTTTGAAATAACACGAATCATGGGGTTTTGAAAATAGGGGCTACGGTGTTTTTATGAAAAGATACGTCGTTTTTGAAATATCCGTAGATTCACTTGAGCTGTCTTTAAAAATGCCCACGATTCGTTAGTTTTTGAAATAGGTAAGAAGTCTAATCTAATCTAACAACTACACTAAACTATACGGCTGAACTAACAAGCTGAACTACAGGTAAGGAAACCGCCTATCATCTGAGTCGATACATATACATACCTGTATATGTATAGTCGGTGATCCCGCCTCAATAATATCATATCCGATACCATATCTATAATCAGGCATCCCAAGTCAAGAGTGTGGATCAATCATCAATATAGCTCGTACGTAAATCCGTCGTACGGCATCCCAATCTGGGTACGGGTCAAAGTCACATCAATCACACTATTCATTTGGTATCTTCTTTATCAAATATCATGATCCGGAATAATGTCCTACGTCTAGTACAATATTGATGCCATCTATGTATGCATGCGGGTGTAAGAATTACTACGTCAGAAGACCCGCTAAAACATCATGTCGTATCTCAATACGAACCAAATCACGTCACCGATCTCCTGGCCTCAAGCCCAATCTCATCGACTCATCTCAAATTCCAAATACTATCCTCAAATCCAGTATATGAACACATAGTCCCATACCCATGTGAACACATAAATATATTCATATACACGCACATATGAAATAAGGAATATATGCAAGTATGTATGTGTGTATGTGTAGTGCAACACTACCCTAGGGTTCGCAACACTAAAGTAATCCAACACGCCAATATCCATCCTAAGTATCGTTATTAATCCCAAATAACATATAATAAAAGTTGGTGTGTATACGCATCCGTATACACCACCACGGACTGCGGGGGTGCTATACGCCATCCACCCGACTTCTCCCCGTAGATATAAATCTACTCACCTGGTCCTCGCTAGCTGGTGCCTACGTTGCCACGCGCTTGTTTTTCGTCTCGAAGTCCACATGGGGGTACCTATATATCATAACGCACCATATCTCATTAAAATCCGACTCATGACCAAAACGACGCACAAATCCCACATAGGTCAAAACCTATGGCTGCTTTCACAAATCAACCCAAAAACCCTCGAAGTCGGCGTACAAACGCCAAACCATCGAGAAAAACCCAAATACACTCATTTGCACATTCACGAACACAAATTTTAATATAAACTAGGTTGAAACTCACAAAAACGCCAATTTCACTCAAAAAGTCATTTTTCCGAAAATCTAGCAAGCACAATTCGCCGTTTTTGTACAAAACACGATGTTTAAATGAATGTAGCGGCCAATATATTTATTAAATATCTTAAATAAATCATAAAAACCGTCTCCATAATTTAAACTCATAAATTTGCATAATTTCCAAAATCCTAGTTTGCAAAATATCAAATTTAACACCCTTTAAAGCAAAATTCACAATTCATCAATTAAGCTTCGTTTTGCATGAACCAAAGTCTTTAAACCACTCATTATAATAGTTATAATGACATGAACACTTAATTATATTTTAATCTAAGCATTTGATAATTTTTCAAAAACTCTAGTTAGCAAAAACAAAACTTAATTTAGACATTTCCATGCAACAATATGAAATTTAACTACTAAATTACTTTCTACAAATTCTAAGATGGTAAGCTACCCATCACAACCATACACCAATTCACAATAACCTAACTTGCATTCAAACCCTTTTCTTGAATTCCAAAACGTGCAATTAAACTCACATATCCAAATAACACTTAAATAAATTAGCTTAAGAAATTAGTAACAATTTAAGCAACAAAAATGTTTAGAAATTTACCCAAAAGCATATGAAGATCCACAAGCATCCATGGCACTCCAAAATGCTCTCTTTTCACAAGGATCCATGCTTGAAATGCTAAGGAATAATGGGTAAGTGTTGGATTTGGAAAAAAAGCTTTGAAATTGTATGGATTTTGAAGCTTTTTATGGATTTTTGAAGCAAAAAATGGAGTGAGAACTTGGGGAAGGGGGGGCTGCTGCTCTATGGATCAGTTTCGGCCAGATTTGAGGGGGGGGGGGTGAGTGAGGAGAGAGAGTGAGGTGGGGAAAGTTGTTTCAAGTCAAAGTCAACTCAAAATATATCATTTTCTACTCTTTTCTTTTCTTTTCTTTTCCTTTTCTTTCCTTTGCAAACCAAGTGGGGAAAAAGTGAGGGCTGCTGAATTTGGCTAAGGGGAGGAGTAAGTGGGGGTGTGTGGGTGTGGGCACGGGTGTGGGGTGATGAAAAATGATAAATACAATACCCCAAACATCCATTTACGCTAAAAAAAAGCCTTTTTTCTTCAATAATTTCTAAACCGTTTTGGCAAATGATTTCGTTCCAAAAACCACATGATAAATTTTTATTTAATGTTTTATGATGCACAAAATTTGTTTCAACTCATTCCAATTTGTAATTTTCCCTAATTAAATGTATTAGTGACGGCTTAAAATAATAATAAAATAATATTTTTTTCAGAAAATTTGAAATTTCACCAGCGGCTCAATAAACACCAAATAATAGCAATTACATAGCTAGAATATGTATATTTAATTTTTATAATAAGATATTTGTATTTTGACTTTTTACAGAAAACCCCTTTATTTTACCGATTTTTCGAAATTTCACCGAAACGATTTTCAAAACGCTACAGTAACACTTACCGTACAGTTCGGTCTCTTCGTCTAATATGTCGCATATGAAGTCTAAGGGTGGTAAATGTCAGATTACCCCAGTAATTGGATAAGTCATGCCGATGTGTGGCTCATAACAGTTCGAGAAACTACTGATAACTCATATCAGTAAATCTCAGCAACCCTGGCCAGGGATTTTGCAGTTATAGCGAATCGAGCATAGCGCAACATCAACTCTCTATACCGGGATAGACGAAACCCCTTCTATCGCTCACCGTCTCTATATGATTCGGGACTGTACCCAAAATCCACCTGTTTGCACAACTCCTTTGAGCCATGGTAGGGAGGAAATCAAAATACAGTGGGAATCACACAAGACACTATGACGATTTCGGGTCTACAGACTAACTGTCACGCCCCGCTTCCCAGTGTACGGGCAGAGGACGCGACGGGTCACGTGACGTATCTACTCATAAGTAAACACGCTGAGCGTATCTAAGCAATATAAAATAAAATATACACAAGAGACAAGATGTAAATGAAACATCAACTTTATTTATTAACATTCTTTTTACAATACATCTGAAAGGTAAATACATGGAATGAAAGCAATGCCTAAACAATGGCATAACAGAAATGAAAATGAAATGTAATGTACAAGTGAATCTAAAACTCCGGGTCTTCAGTAAACTGATCCAAGTCCTCGCTGCTGGGCTCGATTTCCAGTGAGTGCGAAACACCTGACGACATTCCAAAGAAGAAGAAGAAGGAGAATGTCGTCAGCGAACAAATCGCCTGGTAAGTCCTAAGGGTAAGTAGAGACAAAATAGACATAAAGAGAATGTAACTTTTAAAGTTGTATTTTATTGTTAACGCTATTGTTTGTAGCTTGGTACAGAAGATGCCAGTGTATATGAGAGGAGTCTCACTAACCCGAAGACTAAGGTATACGGAGTACAAGGAACCGTTTAGCCACGGTACAACAGCAATGGAGATTCAGGTTAGGTGTCTTATGGTTGCAGTGTCGTGCCACTTCTAACATCTTCCGTACCAATCTACCCCTTATAAACCCCGCGATGTCTTGAATGTATTGTCTTGTTTTATATAGATGGTTGACTTGCCGAAACCATGATATCAGTAAATGGAACGGATATAATGGATGAACATGTAGATGGAATATATCCATGGTTCGGTTCAGTCAATATAGATTGATATAGATTGAATAGACGGATTCATGTTGAATTGTTGTATTGTAGATTGTACCTGAATCACATTCAAGTCAGATTAGTTATATTGAGACTCAGTCTGAGTCAGAAACTTTTTAAAGAACTTGAAATCCTGATTGTTTTGATGTTATCGGTAACTGTTGCACATGGACGGCAGGATTTGTGTCTTTTTCCAAGACAATTACCGTATTGATAACACCGTTTGTTAGATTGTCTACCTTAAATAGGCAAGCATCCATATCTCCGGCTCTCTAAGGCTCAAGAGACTGGTCCCGCTTAAACCTATGTTTACTAAGCTCCTTATTGTAATTTAGTATAACTTGAGGGGTTTTATGTAAAAATAATTTTGTATTATTTTTAAAATACACCTCAAGCATTTAATTATCGTCTTTAGAGTTTTCATAGATGTATATTTTTATACAAGTGAAATTTCTAGTGAGTTAAACCTAATTTCATAATATATGGTATTTATTTGTAATATGGATATTGTTTGAATTATCATGGTAGTTTCATGTAATATTGGAATTCTTTTCTTGAGTTTTGGAAACATGGAATAATATATATATATATATAATAAGTATTTTGGTAATATTTGTATATACATATTTAACGAAAATAAATTTATTTATTTTCTTGTAAAATTCTCATTTTCTAAAGAAAAATGTATAAAAATCCATCGAGATCGAATGCTCCTTTCAGAGGTCAGCATCTCACTCTATTAAGCCCAAGGATGTGCGATAATCCGCACCATCCCGAACGGGGTCCCCAAAAGTGGGTTGTAGAGGCGCAATTGCATAGAAAGTTAAATACACCTTTTAAAGAAAAACGGTTTTATAAGTTAAAGGTATTTATTTGCAAAGTCGTATTTCCCGTATTCTATTGTCCCAAATTTCATCGTGCTATGATAGATATGTGTGTTGTGATGGGGTAGTTCATTACCTCATGAACTATCTAAAGGTATAGCAAGAATTAAGGTTAAAAGGTCGAAATGAATAGTTTGTGGTATTTTTATGTAAAAATGCGATAAATGTCACAAAAATGATTATTTTGATATGAAACTTGTTTTTTTGAGTTTGTTAATGTTGAATAATCAACATATGAGAATATGGTTTTATCTTGTTAAAGAAAATGTAGTTTTTAAATAAAACCGAATCGGAAGTCGGACTAACTCCGCTTCCGTCGGGTTTTAGTTTTGAAAATTTTTAGAATAGAGAAAAGAAGAGAAAGAGGGACTTACTGGTTTGTTGGACTAGAGGAGAGAGGGGGGGGGGGTCCTAAAGAGAGCTTCGGGGCGTCGTTTCGTCGCCGGAATCTCCTTGTATCGATGCCGGAACTTCGTCGGAGCTTCGCCCTTCGTTAACTCCACTTGTACACTAAAAGACTTGGGAATTTTGTATAGTTTTTGTATAGAATTTTCAGTGTGAAGGGATGTAAAATGGAGTGGGTATTTATAGGACAAATTAGGGTTTAGGGGGTGATAAATTTGAGAATTAAAATGCATTAAAACATGGAGTAATGCTAAATTTTAATTCTCTGGAAAATGCAGGGAAAACAAACAGATAGAGGTTAAAGAGGGGAGTCCAAGGGTTGCAGGGATCCAAAAAATATCGGGTTTGGGCTTGGTCGGACCGGCGGCGCCGGGCCATGGCTTGATCTCGTCGGTCGAATCCAAGGGGATAGGGTTTGGATTGGGGCCACGTGTCTATGACGCTTCAACTAGCCTATTGCACATGTTTGATTATTTTTTAACTTACCCTATTACGTGTAGTGCACATGCAAACTCTTGGGCTTCTAAAAGATTAAAAGAATTTTAAATAAAAAGTATGTGTGGCTGATGGGATTTGAACTCTGGTGCTTTGGCTCAGCAGTGCAAGGTCTTACCAATGAGATACAAGCTCCTTCTTGATGTTCTAAAGCAAAACAAACTTATAACTCGTGTTTAGGATTAGGTGTGCATTTCTGTATTCTGAAAAAAAATTCGTACAGAAAGTTATGGTTGTTACAGAATAACCTGTACCAGTGTCACCAGAGAAATGCTATCTGACATTAAGTAAATAACCATCTAGGAGTTTGTTGGGTTACCGCAGCGCCCCGGCCATCGAACCGTGGCCAAATGCGGAACAAAAATTTACTAAACTTGGCGCTACCGTTACCCGATTTCCGGATGGACCTTAAATCCTAATCTAGCAAGCTAATATAGAGGTTAGAATGTTTATACCGAGTTGATCCGGGTCCTTCGGTCTTCATTTCAAGCTCCTAGTTGTTCCTTGATGAAGTTTGGTTGCCGGTCTCCCTCCATCTCCGATGATCCACCCGAGGGATGTAATTCCGGCTCTAGCTCCACAACAAGATGCAAATGGAGCAACTAGGGTCTCTAGGATGCTACCCTAGAGACCCTAGGATGTAGTGAGTGTAATCCAAGTGTTGATCTATCTCATCTCACCTCCTCTCATGATTCTCAACACATGAGAGGGTTGAGAGGAGGTGAAAGAATGAAGGTGGAGGCAAAACATGAGAACTAGAGGAGGGTGAAGCACAAATGGTGATGGAGCTCAAAGCTTGCTCAATAGAAAAGAATGAAGCATCCAAAAATAATGAGCTCCCTTAGAGAGAGAAAATGAGCATGCTTGGTTTTGTAAAATAATTCTTTGCATTTTAAAATAGCTCCCATACTTGAATAGTGAGCACAAATGAATTAACAATTCATTTGTGTTCACTATGCAAGCATGGTCATCACCATACCCTCCTCATTCTAAATTCCACCTCATTTACCATTTTCTAAAAATGGTCAAATTCAAAAATGAGGTGGCCACCTTCTAGAATGTTTTCCGGTAAAAAATACGGATTACATTCTACTGTGTATATATATCTGCAATCGTACCGAAATACGAATACCCAAAAAGATAGAATAACACAAAGAACATAATACTAGAATATACGTATCGAAATACATATATGTAAATTATTAAATCAATACCTAATTTAATAATCCGGCCCAAATCCGAGCCGGCTAGTATTATCAATTGTCCGATCGAAAGTCCGGGTACAAAGTACATCAATCGATCGGAACCCTGCACGTATCCAATACGGCTACTACATCATTTCGCCAGAACCAGGGAAAACCTCTGTGTGGGACTCTAAAGACTCATCAATACGCTAGCAGTGGGTTTAACCACAAGCACGTCAGCGGCACAAGCTGTACGTAACGGCTATCCAGGTATTGAGCGAAAGGGAGGCCGACGAGCAAACTCATCCCGTACCCCTACTGAGCCTGACAGTGAAAATATCTGTACAGTCCGATCTGTTCGTCTAAGAGTATCGCATATCGAGTCTAGGGGATGGATAAAGTCAGACCCCTAACAACGCGACATTTAGTGTCGGCATGAAGCCCATCACCACCTGAGAAACTATCGATCCTGGATCGGTAATTCTCGTCCATCGTGGCCACGGATTTCTGGTGATGGCCACTCGTGCACATTGCGACATCAACCCCCAATACCGGGAGAGACGAATCCCCGACGATCCGATCACTGCCTCCATGTGGCTCGGAACTGTACCCAACTAAAACCTGTATGCATGACTCCTTTGAGCCGTGGTAGGGTAGTAATCAAAGCACAGTGGGAACTCACACGAGACAAATGATGATCTCAGGTCGACAGACTAACCTGTACACATGTCACCTGGGAACTGCTATCTGATAATAGGTATAATACCAACTAGTACGTTCCCGGCGATTCCGTCCAGTGTACTCATAACCCAATGAGCACCTGTATACTATCTTAGTTGAACAAACTAACACCAATGGCTTGTGAGACCTGGCCACTATGCCTCGTCGGGGTCTCGATCAGTATACACTAGTCTACACTGGAGTATCGATGCCCGGTCTCGATACTCCCTCGACTAGGGACATTTAAGGATGTGCTTATAGACCCCCAGTTCCCACGTATATGATCGACATCATAATGCTGGTAGTCACGCAAGAATCCTATGGGCTCTATCAATATGTACATGATGATAAAGACAAACCAGATAGCATACTATCATCTCAAGTAAGACTGTTCTATCGGTATAGGACCTCACTCAATCATCATAATCACCTGTCCGCGACTATGATAATTGCCTTGAGGGTACTATAACCAACAATCTCCCACTTGCACTTAAGGACAATTATAACGATGTCGCATACTCACAACCCGTGTGATACCGAACACCCAACTTCTCTACTAATCAGTTTCGCAAAGCCCGCTAGCGAAACTATTGCGTTCGAGAAATAGCCTCAGTGAGTGAATCCGCTCCAATGTTTCTTTCTGTATCTCTCTATATCTCAACTTCGCGGAGAAAACTATCTCCCGAAATGAGCAATACCTGTCTTAGAATTTGTCTGGATATCTGATGGAACCCAGTTCACAAATGAACTTCAAATCCAGCAAACTTCTTAGACTGTATCGTCCACTGAATTTAATCAGTATCCTGCGCCATGCCTTCTTCAGTATCCGCTTAGACCACCTGTCCAACATAATGTCCCTCAAAAGAAGGAAAACTATAACTCTGACAGTCATGCTGTCATCTTGGTTACCTTAGAAGCCTGAAATGATAACCGTCTCCTGAAGGAGGCTGCCGTTACCATATCCTAAGAACATTCACTTATGTTCATAAACTTCTTCTGAATGTTTCTCCAGGTTGGATTAATATATCTGCTTATTGCATCTAGTGCAAAAGCAATATCTGGTGTGGTACTTGACATTTTATGATTAACTCAATTGCCTAAGCAAGTGATATGCTAATCATGCAGATCCCTCTCCCCTTTAGTCTGTAAGACACCTTTAGAGAGGGTGACTCCATTATCTGCAGGTACACCACCATGCCAGGAGTCGTCCATTCTAAAATACCTTTAGAATAATGTCAAATTACCCAGATTAGAATACGTCCTAAATCTATATCTAAAACCATAGATCTAGTAACCAGAAAACCTGATATTATATCCATATCCTATGTAGAGAAACAACTTTGTGACAACCACGGTATAACCGTTCGTAGTATATGAATATCTCTTCCTATCAAGTGCATGTCATCCCAATACCAGGACATCACTCTCTACTACCTTCTTACCAGATCCATCTCCTATTCTGATGAGGTCAAAGCGTATGACTGTCACATCAAAAAATAGATGATCTATTTCTGCTATACCGGCTTTAGTCTATAAATAGACATAAGCTACTTTCCCACTACGCTTCCGCTGCTCCCACTGACTACAACAACCCTCTGGTAGATTCATATAGACGTGCACTTCCAAAGCTAGTTTAGAACGATGCTATACTCATCCTCCTGCCGGGTCTTATAGTCTAGAACAGCAGCAATGGCAAATCTGGGTAAACAAGAACCTCCCTGTCACCGTTTCTGAGAAGACCGAAGTACCTCTCGGGTGCCTGTGGTTTCCCACCACGTCTGCGGAGTGGCTAATGGAACGTCGAAACCAATTGAATCCTTAGGTTCTATTAAATCTTCAGTAATCGTTTATGGTTCTGGAATCACTTCCAGTTCTACCATACTCCCACTTCTGTTTTCTGAAAAAATCCATTTTACTAAAACTGTGGAGAGTCAAGAACAATATAAATATTGATCTTCCTGATGGTAGAAAGTTAACCCTCGTCAAAACCCGGGATAACCCACAAACAGCCATTACTAAAACGTGCCTTGAGTTTATCCGGATTCTGGTTTTAAGCATCAGCCGGACAACTCCCTATACCTTAGCATCGTCAAGATATAAATTGATTCTATATATATCTGATATGGAAACAAAAGCACTAATTTAATTGGAACCAAATTCAAAATCATGCAGCTGTCTCCAGTGCATATAAACCAAATAGAAAGAGGACAATCAGCATTACTCATCTAGGAGTGCATCCATATATGAGTAACTCGAAAGAGAAGCAAGTTCTCAAAACCATTACTATCAACAGAATACCAAACACAAGTATCTACATCTTGGACTTCCTCGAAGAATCCTGATACTTCCAACAAATGGTTCTCTACTTTATTCTTATACCTAAAACTTCTCAAAATCTGAACCTTGTATTTCAAAGAAATACTTGTTTAGAACTAGAGAAGTTATGAGTAAACAGAATATTGTACGAGTACCAACCCCATTGTCCTAATAGACACTGGACAACATACAATACTTTGTATAAGTCCCCTGAGTTTAATAACTCAAACCCTGTGCGTCGTAGGTTGAAAACTGTACTATGGTTAAGAAGACTTACACCGCTGTTGAATGCACCTTACCTAATCACCAACTGCTATAGGTAAATGTCACAGACATAATATCAAAAAGTATATCTCACTTTATAAAAATAAACGTACAGATATAACAGTTTGAAATTGGTGCATAACAACGGATATTCAAAACTAAATATTTGCCATCCGACAAAAACCAGATGATTTCCTCAAATATTACCAATTACAACGAATTCCGATATAATGAGGATCTAATCACCCAATTCCCAATATCTTACTCCCACTCACCATCCGTAATAACATACATATGTGAGAAACTGATCTGGTAAATACATACCCTGGAGTTAGATTCCAATTGGGAAAACAATTTTCAATTAATATCGCACAGTCAAACTGAAACATGAAAATGTTTCAAAAGGGTAACGGGATATTCCTAATAATGCCTCTTCCACTATCCTGATTCATGACAGTAACCATATACTTACCTTCCCTCACTCCAATCCCTTTATTATGTCTTTACTTATTACAATCTGTACACCAACTTTAGGCTAATTGGTTTTCTTCCATCCCTACCCTTCGGCACCAGCCTAAGGTTTGGAAGAAGACTATCCAATTAGCGTAATAGGTGTACTCTCCTAATCCTAGGAGCCCTCGCAACCTGAGAGAAGGTAAAGGGAAAAGACATCTTAATAATCTTATCCAATTTCTCTTGAACCGGAAACCATCCTCGAATCTGGAACGAATTCCTTCGAGTTCGTATGTAACTATACGATGGCATATCCAATAGAAGTGGATATCCGTAGTGATACGGAGTGTTCTAGAGAAATGTAAAGTGGATGTAGGAATGGCAGGGGTATACCTGATTTCGTCGTGAATGATAGCCGTCGCAATTTTCTTTGCCGTTATTCTAATCCCTTAATATGTCTTTACTTATTACCTTCTGTACACCACACATAGGCTTAATTGGTTTTCTTCCTTCCCTAACAATCGGCACCTGCCTATGTAAGTCTACGGTAGCGCCCTGGCCATCTTTCCGAGGCCAAATGCAGAACAAAAAACTTTTCGAACTGGCGCTAACGCAAACTTAAAACCCGGATCGTTCCATTAACCGTAAACTAGTATACTGTAAAAGGGGTTTAGAGATTATACCGATCGATCCGTGTCCTTCGGTCTTTAACCTCTGTGCCTAGCTTGTTGCGGTTGCGCCGACGAAGTTCGCTCGATTGATCTCGCTTGATCTCCGGTCTCCTCCTCGCCGAAAGTTGCGCCACGTCAACGAATCTTTATACGGGCTCCCGCCTCTGAACCGAGGCAACTCCGACACGAAGTTTGCTAGCCGACTTGTCCAAGGTGGAAGTAGAGATAATGTAGAATACTTTGTCTCGATTCACCCAAGCGATTGGGTGAAGGTTAATCGAAGTTGCCAAAAGGAGTTGTGATGGAATTTTGCTTTGGAAATGAGCTATGGAATTTTGTGCAATGAAAATGAGTCAATTCTCACACTCACACAAGATTGGGGCAGCCCCAAATAAGTGCTCGGCCAATATTGGAGAGGAGGTGAGCACAAGGGCAAGGGGTGATGATAAGCAAAATATCTAGGCAAAAATATCCTTAGAAATTCCAAAAACCATAAATGAATCAATGAGTCATGGATGAAGCCTAGCACATTCAAGAGCTAACCAGAATTCTACTGGGGGCCCCCACCACAAAAACCCCCTCCATTTATAAAATCCCACATTTGCAAATAACCCCCTCACATCTATTTTCAGCCAAAGAAAGATAAATGATGTTTTGGCTAAAGAAAAGAATTTAATTGGCAACTTCAAAAAGCGATCCCGTAATAAATTATGGGATAACCCCGCAATTGTATATACATACCCGTATTTGTATTCCGACCGAATACAAATGCAACGAGACAAAGATATATACCTACATAGTATAATACTAGGATCCGGCTTAAACCAAAACACGCTAGTATTATCCGTCCGAAACACGACATGTGCATAAGTGCACGTGTATGTTCGAACCCTTCCATAATACTATACGGCCTCTACAACGTTTCGCTCGAACTGGGAAACTTTCTGTGGGGGACTCTAAAGACTCGTCAATACCCCGGCAGTGGGTTTAACCACAAGCCGTCAACGGTACTGGTTGTACGTAACGGCTGCCCATGTATTGAGTGAAAGGGAGTCCGATGAGCGAACTCATCCTGGAACCCTACTGAGCCTATCTGTGACAATATCCGTACAGTCTGGTCCGTTCGTCTATGAGTATCGCATATCGGGCCTAGAGAGCTGGTAAACGTCCGACCTCTAAAAGCGGTATAAGTCATGTTGAAGTGTAGCCCAAAACACCTGAGATACTACTGGAATACCTACCAGTAAATCTCTCTTGCCATGGTCATGGACTTCATGTAATGGCTCTCCTAAACATAGCGCGATCTCACCCCCAACGTTGGGAGAGACGAATCCCATGTCGATCCGCTCACTGCCTCCATGTGGCTCGGGACTGTACCCAACTAAAACCTGTTTTCACGACTCCTTTGATCCGTGGTAGGGTAATAATCAAAGCACAGTTGGAAATCACATGAGACAAATGATGATCTCAGGTCGATAGACTAACCTGTACACATGTCACCTGGGAATTGCTATCTGACGACGGGTTTTAAAAACCAGCTAGCATATTCCCGGCGAGTCCTGTCCAGTGTAATCATAACCCAATGAGCACCTGTATACATCTTAGGCGAACCAACTGGCACCAATGGCTTATGAGACCGGCCACCGCCCCTCGTCGGGGTCTCGACTGTATACGCTAGTCTACTCCGGAGTTTCGATGCCCTATCTCAAAACTCCCGCGACTAGGGACCACTTTTAAGGATGTGCTTATAGACTACCCAACTCTCACGTATATGATCGTCATCATACTATTGGTAGTCAAGCAAGAATCCTATGGGCTCTATCAACGTGCAATAGTGATATATCATGTCACCTAAAGCAGTACACGTTTGATAAAGATAAACCAGATAGCATACTATCATCTCGAGTAAGACTGTCCTACCGGTATAGGTCCTCCCTCAATCATTGCAATCACGTGCCTGCGATCCAATAATTGACTTTGAGGGCACTATATCCAACAATCTCCCATTTGCACTTAAGGCTAGTTATTGTGATGTCGCATAATCACAGCCCGTGTGATACCGAACACCCAACTCCTTTACTGATCAGTCTCACAAAGCTTGTTTGTGAAACTATTGTGTTCGAGAAATAGCCTGAGTGAGTGCATCCGCTCTGATATTTCTTTCTTTGTCTCTCTATATCTCAAGTTCGCGGAGAAAGCCATCTCTCGAAATGAGCAATACCTGTCTTAGAATATGTCTCGATATCTGATGGGACCTAGTTCACAAATGAACTCCAAATCCAAACTTCTTAGACTGTATCGTCAACTGAACTTAATCAGTATCCTGCACCATGCCTCCCTCAGTATCCGCTTGGACCAGCTGTCCAAACTACTGCCCCTCATTGGAAGGAAAAATGTAACTCTGACAGTCACTCTGTCATCCAGGTCATCTTGGAAGCCTGGAATGATAACTGTCTCCTGAAGGAGGCTACCGTTATCATATCCCAAGAACATTCACTTATGTTCTAAAACTGCCTCCAAATGTTTCTTCAGGATTGGATCAATATCATTTTATTGCATCTAGTGCAAAAATAACACCTGGTGTGGTACTTGACATCTTATGATCAACTCAATTGTCTAAGCAAGTGATATGCCAATCATGCACATCCATCTCCCCATTAATCTATAAGACACCTTTAGAGAGGGTAACTCCATCACCTGCTGGTACACCACCATGCCAGGAGTCGTCCATTCTAAATATCTTTAGAATGCAGTCTAAGTACCCAGATTGGGAAACTACCCAAATCTAGATCTAAAACCATAGATCTAGTAACCAGAATGTCTGATATAATATCCATATCCTATATGGAGAAAACACTGTATGACAACCACAGTATAACCGATCATAGTATAGGAATTTTACTTCCCACTCTGTGTATGTCATCCAAATACCAGGACATCACACCCTACTACTTTCTTAACAGAACCATCCTCTATTCTGATGAAGTCAAAGCCCATGACTGTCACATCAAAAATAGATGATCTATCTCCGCTATATCTGCTTTAGTCTATAAATAGACACAAGCTTCTTGTCCACTATGCTTCCGCTACTCCCACTGATTATGACAACCCTTTGGCAGAATAATATACACGTGCACTTCTAAATCTAGTTTAGAACGACGCTATACTTATCCTCCTGCCGGGTCTCATAGTCTGGAACAGTAGTAATGGCAAGTCTGGGTAAACAAGAACCTCCCTGTCACCGTCCTTGAGGCTACCGGAGTACCTCTCGGGTGTCTGAGGTTACCCACCATATTTGCGGAGTGGCTAATGGAATGTCAAGCCTGATTGAATCTTTAGGTCCTATTAAATTTTCCGTAATCGTTTGCGGTTCTGGAATCTCTTCCAGTTCTACCATACTCCCACTACTGTTTTCTGAAAAAATCCATTTTATTAAAACTGTGGTAAGTCAAGAACAATATCACTATTGATCTTCCCGATGGTAGAAAGTCAACCCCCGTCAAAGCCAATGTCAACCCACAAATTGCCATTACATAAACGTGCCTTGAGTTATCCAGAGTCTGGTTTTAAGCATAAGCCAGACAACTCCATATACCTTAACATCGTTAAGATGTGATCCATTCTATATACAATATAGAAACAAAGGCACTGATTTAATTGGAACCAGATTCAAATCATGCAGCTGTCTCCAGTGCATGTCAACTAAATGGAGAGAGGCAGATCAGCATTACACAACTTAGGAGTTTGTCCAATTATGAGTAACCCGAAAGAGAAGCAAGTTCTCTAAAACATTACTATTAACTGAATACTATACACAAGTATCTACATCTTCGATCACCTTGAAGAATCCCGATACTTGCTTCACCTGGTTCTCTACTTTGTTCTTGTACCTATAACTTCTCAAACTTGGACCTTGTATTTTTACGAAACACATGTCTAAAACTTGAGAAGTCACAAGTAAATAGAATACAGTACGAGGACTAACCCCTTTGTCCTAATGGACACTGGACAACATACAATATTTTGTATAAGTCTCCTGAGTTGAATAACTCAAACCCTGTGCGTCATAGGTTGAAAACTGTACCCAGGCGATTTTCTCAAATATCACCAATTAGAATGAATTCCGATATAATGAGGATGATCACCTAATTCCCAATAATTTACTCCCACTCATCATCTGTTAAACCATACAGATGTGAGAATCATACCTGGTAAATACATACCCTGGAGCAAGGACTAATTGGGAAATCAGTTTTCTATTAACAATACACAGTGAAACTGAAACATGAATATGTTTCGAAGGGGTATCTGGGTATTCCTAGTAATGCCTCTTCCATTATCCTGATTCATGACTGTAACCGTATATTTCCTTTGCAATCTCTTCAAATCCCTTTATTTGTATTTAGTCGTTACCTTCTGTACACCATCGTTAGGCTTAATGGTTTTCTTCCTTCCATACCGTTCGGCACCAGCCTATGGCTTGGAAGAAGACTATCCAATAAGCATAATAGGTGTACTCTCCTAATTCTAGGAGTACTCGCAACCTGAGAGAAGGTGATGATAAAAGACAACTGAATAAACCTTTATTATATTTCTCCTGAACCAGAATCCATCCCCGAAATGGAACAAGTTCCATCGAGTTCGTATATAACCATACGATGGATTATCCAAATAACTATGGATCTTCGTAGTGATACGGGGTGTTCTGGAGAAATATAAAGGTGAAGTAGGAGTGGCGATGAAATACTTGGTTTGGTCGTGAATAGCATTCACAATTTACTTTGCCCTCTTTCTAATCCCTTTATTTGTCTTTACTTATTACCTTCTGTACACCATACTTAGGCTAATTCGTTTTCTTCGTTCCCTACCTTTCGGCACATGCCTATGGTTTGGAAGAAAACTATCCAATAAGCGTAATAGGTGTACCCTCTCCTAATCCTAGGAGCCCTCATAACCTGAGAGAAGGTAAAATGAAAAAACAACTGAATAGTCATATTCAATCTCTCCAGAACCAGAATTCATCCTTGAATCTGGAACAAGTTCCTTCGAGTTCGTATATAACCATACGATGGATTTATCCAATGGAAGTGGATGTTCGTAGTAATATGAGGTGTTCTGGAGAAATGAAAAGGGTAAAAGAAGGAGTGGCAATGATGTATGTGTTGGCTATAGTGCCCTCAAGGCAATTATCATAGTCGCGGACTTATGATTATGATGATTGAGGCAGGACCTATACCGATGAAACAGTCTTACTCAAGATGATAGTATGCTATCTGGTTTGTCTTTATCATCATATACATGTTGATAGAGCCCATAGGATTCTTGCTTGACTGCCAGCATTGTGATGGCGATCACATACGTGGGAGCTGGGGGTCTATAAGCACATCCTTAAATGTCCCTAGTCGTGGGAGTATCGAGACCGGGCATCGATACTCCAGTGTAAACTAGTGTATACTGATCGAGACCCCGACGAGGGGAGGTGGCCAGGTCTCACAAGCAATTGGTGTTAGTTTGTTCACCTAAGATAGTATACAGGTGCTCATTGGGTTATGAGTACACTGGACAGACTCGCCGAGAACCTGCTAGTTGGTATTATACCTACTTTCAGATAGCAGTTCCCTGGTGACATGTGTACAGGTTAGTCTGTAGACCTAAGATCGTCATTTGTCTTATGTGAGTTCCCACTGTACTTTGATTACTACCCTACCACGGCTCAAAGGAGTCGTGCAAACAGGTTTTAGTTGGGTACAGTCCCGAGCCACATGGAGGCAGTGATCGGATCGTCGGGGATTCGTCTCTCCCGGTATTGGGGGTTGATGTCGCATTGTGTACGGATGGCCATCACCATAAATCCATGGCCACGGCGGACGAGAATTATCGATCCAGGATCGATAGTTTCTCAGGTGGTGATGGGTTTCATACCGACACTAAATGTTGCGTTGTTAGGGGTCTGACTTTATCCACCCCCTTAGACTCGATATGCGATACTCTTAGACGAACAGACCGGACTGTACGGATATTGTCACTTACAGGCTCAGTAGGGGTTCAGGATGAGTTTGTTCGTCGGCCTCCCTTTCGCTCAATACCTAGGTAGCCGTTACGTACAGCTAGTACCGCTGACGTGCTTGTGGTTAAACCCACTGCCAGCGTATTGACGAGTCTTTAGAGTCCCACACAGAGGATTTTCACGGTTCAGGCGATATGGTGTAGATGACGTATGTTGATACATACAGGTGTCCGATTAAATATGTGTGCAGGCTGCACAGACTTTGAGCACGTGATGCCACTAAAGTGCCGCGGATCCGCCGCCCTAACCCCTTATTGGCGGCGGTTCCGCGGCCATTTATTGGCGACGGGCGTTCAAATTTTTATTGTATCCCCCTGATGTGAAATTGTGATTTTTGTGATGTTCTGTTTTGGCCCAGGTTTCAATGAAGTATTGTTTTGCTATTGGGGCCAATTTGGAACTTAGTCGATCGATATTTTAAGCGTGCTTTTGACAGTACATACATTATATTATGCTACCGTGAATGTCATTTGATCGGTAAACTCGTCTAATTGCTATATGTCTTTTAGACGGATTTGTGAACGTGACATTCACGTTGTTGTGCTGTGTTGTGCTGTGATGTTGGTTGGATCGTCGTGGTGGATAGCTGTGGTGCAATGTTAGTACAGTTTTATTTCATTTGTACATTTGTTATTGCGGGGTGAGCGTCCGACATGTGGACTGCCGTCACTGCCAGTTTGTATATTATTCTTTTGGGGCACGACCGGGCTGAGGTCGATGTCACCCTTGTATATTATTTTATTTTCTGTACTAGGATTACCCCACAATGGGGTGCACGAATAGCCGGATTCTAGAGGGCAATGGGTCCGCATCTTATGACGTTGGGACGGAGGGGACCTTACTCTATAATTGGAAGGCTATTTCACCGCACTCGTAGGGGGTATAGGTATGACCCACGGAGGGGCACTCAAGTTACCGGATTCCGAGAAGTGCCGGGTGACCCATTCACATTGTTGAAGGGGGCTGCCTCACTTCTGGTTTTGGTGGGTAACTTGCCACGCTCGTAGGGGTCTAGGTTTCATTGCACATGCTATCCACACGACAGGAAACGTCGGGTCTCACTTGCGGCTCAAGTGAAACTCGGGGCTCCAGATTATCCACCATTCTGTATTTCTTCTGTGATGTTTCTGTGATGTTGCTTTATATCATGCCTGGGACGAATGTTATATACATATTTATATATACTAGTAGATGATGTATATGTTTTGCACCCGTGCTAGCCCAGTCCCCGCTCTGTCGTTAGTTAAGTAACCTAACGGGTGATGACGGGACCCAGTGGCGAATGTGGATTGTATATACGTACATTTTATCTTCGTTCTTTTCTGGTGCGATTAATTGATGGGACTGCATAGATTCTTATCAATGCAAGGATAAAACAAACCTATATATGATGTTGTTGGAACCAAGTTTTTAAAAACTGACATTACAGACGTTTTCTTTTGCTTTGCATCGTGGTATTCATTTAGAATATCCTGCACCTCATTCGACGAGGCAAGGGCCGAGATCCCTTCATCGGGAGTGACCCCTTGAGTAAAAGTTTGCGTCAACGTAATAACTTTACTATAGTCAATTACTTTTGCTTTGCATCGTGGTATTTAGTTTGGGATATCCTGCACCCCATTCGACGGGTAAAGAGCCGAGATCCCTTCACCGGGAGTGACCTCTTTAGCAAAAGTTTTCGCCACTATATATTTATAAAACCACTTGGATTCCTTCAAGGAGATAAAGTTTATTACTTTAAAGGTTTTTCGCCAAAAACCAGCCGTAGCCCTCCGTCATTTCATATTAGTATTTCTTAGTATTCGTGCTACGTTTGTCGTTGCTATTCGCCGAGGCGTAGTGTGCGGTAGCTCTGTAATGCTTTTCTATCGCATGGATATGTGGATTGGTTAGGACAGTCGTACGACTTTGTTGATTATTCGTCAAAGGTCGTGCTGGTGGGTTTAATGCAATCAAGATAATGACGGGTTGAACTTGACTAGGACCTTTTGATTTGTTGATTATTCGTCAAGGTCACTTGGGTCCTAGGGGTTAAAACACATATCGGGAGTTTCAAACATACAGGAAACTTGCCAAGCTTGCGCATACCTTCTGGAGTGTGGTGACTTGAGTGGCTTCCATCAAGTTATCATGCGATGATAGTTGGATCCCGATTCCCACTGATGAGTAGGATTACTCCTCGGGTGATTCCAACTAATTCTCCTTTCAGGTTTGGAGGAGAAATCGAGGATACAGTGGGAGCCATCCAGATTAAATAAAATGATCAACCATTCTGATCTAGGTTAGAGTGCACGCTGAGTGTTTCTTCTCTCTTCCTCTCTCTGGCTGCAACTATGACCCGACCTTTGACTAAAACTCAGTAACCAAATTAACCGAACCTTCTTAAAACACTTTGGCTTTTGGAATGTCATAGTGTCGCATGCATCATTGCCACTTCTATATCACCTTTGCTTTTCTCCAGAACAACCCGTATTACTACGAACATCCACTTCCATTGGATAAATCCATCGTATGGTTATATATGAACTCGAAGGAACTTTTTCGAGGATGGATTCTGGTTCTGGAGAGATTGAATAGGATTATTCGGTTGTCTTTTCCCTTTACCTTCTCTCAGGTTGTGAGGGCTCCTAGGATTAGGAGGGGGTACACTGATTTAAAGAGATTTTATAGATCAAAAATAATTGTTACCGTAATCAAGAACGGCGTCGCTTGGTAGCTAGCCGGTGAGTACAGGTCGGTCCACAAGGATGTTGTGAATTTCCTAATCGCTCTTACGAGTTAATTCCGATGGGTGTCGGATTGATTATTTCTAAAACCTAAATTTATCTAGATCTAAGTCTTGCTAGGGTTAGGTCTAGGGTAAGTTGAGAGATTAAAGGTTTCCCCACCACTTTCAATGCCCTATTTTAGATTTATTAGGTGTTATGGTAATTATCAATAAAAGGGATTAGTACCATCGGGAAGATGTTTCTTCCTCTAGGTTCTTGTCCTTCCTTTATCGATCCTTACCCTAACCTCCATGGAAAACACGCTCAACCGGTCCTTTATACTACGGTATCACCGTTACCTCGAGGGGTAAGGTGCCGCAGAGAGCGGTATGTGCGTGTATGCATGGAGTTCTAATTATTATGTGTGGGGCAAGAAAGGGGTGAGAGATCTCATCTCTCAAACCTTTCCCTAAAGCTAACCCTAACAAACGAGGAGACTACTTGCTCATTAGGGGATTGAAAGACATTCTAAATTAAATTAAACTAAGGCAAAGAAATAAAAGAACTTACTAATTTTTATTTATGGCTCTCTCCAAAAATCTACACGGTACAGATCTGAATTTATGAAGTGAAAAAAGGCATACCTCAAAAGAGGTATTAGGGTCTCTTTTTATAGGACATAGAAACCCTAGGGTTACAATTGACTCGCACATCTGCTATTACAAAAATACCCTTTAAGAAAAGACCTAGTCAACTCCCGCGCACCGCCATGAAACTTGGTAAAAAATTTAGCTTCTACGGGCTCTGGATGGACGCGGAACCGCGGCCGCAGCATGGGTTGGGCTGCGGTTCCGCGACCCAATAATGGAATCATCTGCTAAGCTTTTATGTTCTGGTGGTGGGCTTTTTGGGCTTTCTATTTCTTCAGTATTTTTCTCAAATTGGCTTCTGGGTTTCTTCCAGATCTCCCAGTGAATCGTAGTGGACTTTTACCGTTGCTTCGAGATGAAATCTTGGACCTTGAGCTGCCTGGTACTTTGTGAACTGATCTTTGTGTAGGCTTTATCAAAATCCTTCTGTTTGCTGGTCGTAGTCTCACTTTTGCATCGTCTTTTATCTTTTTCACTGTTTTTGCTCCAAGAACCTGTAACCTGTACTATGTAGCAGACATGGGTCAAAAGCACCTGTTTATTTGTAAAAGGCATAAGAATGGGGAATATAATAATGCAATATTATGGTATGAACATACACCTAGTGAGCCTATTGGATAGTCTTCCTCCAGACCATAGGCAGGTGCCGAACGGTAGGGAAGGAAGAAAACCAACAAGCTTAACTGTGGTGTACAAAAGGTAATAAGTAAAGACATATAAAGGGATTAGAATAATGGCAAAGGAAATTTCGATCACCATCATTCACGACGAAACCAGGTATACCCTTGCCACTCCTACATCCACTTTGCTTTTCTCTAGGACACTCCGTATCACTACGGATATCCACTTCCATTGGATAAATCCATCGTATGGTTATATACGAACTCCAAGGAACTTTTTCGAGGATGGATTCTGGTTCGGGAGAGATTGGATAGGATTATTCAGATGTCCTTTCCCATTACCTTCTCTCAGGTTGCGAGGGCTCCTGGGATTAGGAGAGTATACCTATTACGCTTATTGGATAGTCTTCTTCCAAACCTTAGGCTGGTGCCGAAGGGTAGGGAATGAAGAAAATCAATTAGCGTAAAAGAGGTGTACAGAAGGTAATAAGTAAAGACATAATAAAGGGATTGCAGATAGGGCAGCAAGTATATGGTTACTGTCGTGAATCAGGATAGTGGAAGAGGCATTACTAGAAATACCAGTTAACCCTTTTGAAACATTTTCATGTTTCTGTTTTACTGTGCGATGTTAATTAATAACTGTTTTCCCAATTGGAATCTAACTCCAGGGTAAGTATTTACCAGATCAGTTTCTCACATCTGTATGTTATTATGGATGGTGAGTGGGAGTAAGATATTGTGAATTGGGTGATTAGATCCTCATTATATCGGAATTCGTTGTAATTGGTGATATTTGAGGAAATTATCTGGATTTTGCCGGATGGCAAATATTTGGTTTTGAATATCCGTTGTTATGCACCAATTTCAAACTGATATATCTGTACATTTATTTTATAAAGTGAGATATAACTTTTTGATATTGTGCCTATGACATTTACCTATATCAGTTGGTAATTAGGTAAGGTGCATTCAACAGCGGTGTAACTCTTCTTAACCAAAGTACAGTTTTTCAACCTACGACGCACAGGATTTGAGTTGTTGAACTCAGGGGACTTATACAAAGTATTGTATGTTGTCCAGTGTCCATTAGGACAAAAGGGTTGATACTCGTACTATATTCTGTTTACTTATGACTTCTCCAGTTCTAGACATGTATTTCGTTGAAATGCAAGGTCCAGATATTCAGAAGTTATAGGTATAAGAATAAAGCAGAGAACCATTTGTTGGAAGTGTCAGGATTCCTCGATGAAGTCGAAGATATAGATACTTGTGTTTGGTATTCCGCTGATATTAATGGTTTTGAGAACTTGCTTCTCTTTCGGGTTACTCATATATGGATGCACTCCTAAATGAGTAATGCTGATTGTCCTCTTTCCATTTGGTTGATATGCACTGGAGACAGCTGCATGATTTTGAATCTGGTTCAAATTAGATTATTGCTTTTGTTTCTATATTAGATTTATATAGAATCAATTTATATCTTAACGATATTAAGGTATAGGGAGTTGTCCGGCTGATGCTTAAAACTAGAATCCGGATAAACTCAAGGCACGTTTCAGTAATGGTTGTTTGTGGGTTATCCCGGGTTTTGACGAGGGTTAACTTTCTACCATCAGGAAGATCAATATTTATATTGTTCTTGACTCGCCACAGTTTTAATAAAATGGACTTTTTCAGAAAGCACAAGTGGGAGTATGGTAGAACTGGAAGTTATTCCAAAACCACAAACGATTACTGGAAATTTAAAAGAACCTAAGGATTCAATTAGATTTGATGTTCCATTAGCCACTCCGCAGATTTGGTGGGTAACCTCAGGCACCTAAGAGGTACTTCGGTCTTCTCAGAGACGGTGACAGGGAGGTTCTTGTTTACCCAGACTTGTCATTGCTGCTGTTCTAGACTATAAGACCCGGTAGGAGGATGAGTATAGCGTTGTTCTAAACTAGCTTTAGAAGTGCACGTGTATATGACTCTGCCAGAGGGTTGTTGTGGTCAGTGGGAGCAGCGGAAGCATAGTGGGCAAGTAGCTTATGTCTATTTATAGTCTAAAGTAGGTATAGAGGAAATAGATCATCTAATTTTTCATATGACAGTCATAGTTTTTGACTTCATCAGAATAGGAGATGGATCTGCTAAGAAGGTAGTAGAGAGTGATGTCCAGGTATTAGGATGACATGCACTTGATAGGAAGGGACATTCCTATACTACGATCGGTTATACTATGGTTGTCACACAGTTGTTTTCTCCACATAGGATATGGATATAATATCAGGTTTTCTGGTTACTAAATCCATGGTTTTAGATCTAGATTTGGGAAGTATCCTAATCTGGGTACTTTGACATTAAATGGATGAGTCCTGGCATGGTAGTGTACCTGCAGGTGATGGAGTCACCCTCTCTAAAGGTGTTTTACAGACTAAAGGAGAGAGGGATTTGCATGGTTAGCATATCACTTACTTAGGCAATTGAGTTAATCATGAAATGTTAAGTACCACACCAGATATTGCTTTTGCACTAGATGCAATAAGCAGATATGTTAATGCAATCCTGGAGAAACATTGGGAAGCAGTGTATGAACGTAAATGGATGTTCTATGGAAATGATTACGGCAGCCTCCTTCAGGAGACAGTTAACATTTCAGGCTTCCGAGGTGACCTGAATGACAGAGTGACTGTCAGAGTTATAGTTTTTCCCTTTTCTGAGGGACAGTATGTTGGACAGGTGGTCCAAGCGGATACTGAGGAAAGGCATGGCGCAGGATACTGATTAAATTCAGTGGACGATACAGTCTGAGTAGTTTGCTGGATTTGGAGTTCATTTATGAACTGGGTCCCATCAGACATCCAGAAAAATTCTAAGACAAGTATTACTCATTTCGGGAGATAGTTTTCTCCGTGAAGTTGAGATATAGAGAGATACAGAAAGAAACATTAGAGCGGATCCACTCACTGAGGCTATTTCTCGAACGCAATCATTTTCACAAACAGACTTTGCGAAACTGATTAGTAGAGAAGTTGGGTGTTCGGTATCACACGGGCTGTGAGTATGCGACATCGCAATAATTGTCCTTAAGTGCAAGTGGGAGATTGTTGGCTATAGTGCCCTCAAGGCAATTATCATAGTCGCGGACTTGTGATTATGATGATTGAGGCAGGACCTATACCGATGAAACAATCTTACTCAAGATGATAGTATGCTATCTGGTTTGTCTTTACCATTATATATATGTTGATAGAGCCCATAGGATTCTTGCTTGACTGCCAGCATTGTGATGGCGATCACATACGTGGGAGCCGGGGGTCTATAAGTACATCCTTAAATGTCCCTAGTCGTGGGAGTATCGAGACCGGGCATCGATACTCCAGTGTAGACTAGTGTATATTGATCGAGACCCCGACGAGAGGCGGTGGCCAGGTCTCACAAGCCATTGGTGTTAGTTTGTTACCTAAGATGGTATACAGGTGCTCATTGGGTTATGAGTACACTGGACAGACTCGCCGGGAACCTGCTAGTTGGTATTATACCTACTGTCAGATAGTAGTTCCCTGGTGACATGTGTACAGGTTAGTCTGTCGACCTGAGATCGTCATTTGTCTTGTGTGAGTTCCCACTGTGGTTTGATTACTACCCTACCACGGCTCAAAGGAGTCGTGCAAACAGGTTTTAGTTGGGTACAGTCCCGAGCCACATGGAGGCAGTGATCGGATCGTCGGGGATTCGTCTCTCCCGGTATTGGGGGTTGATGTCGCATTGTGTACGGATGGCCATCACCATAAATCCGTGGCCACGGTGGACGAGAATTATCGATCCAGGATCGATAGTTTCTCAGGTGGTGATGGGTTTCATACCGACGGGGTCTGACTTTATCCACCCCCTTAGACTCGATATGCGATACTCTTAGACGAACAGACCGGACTGTACGGATATTGTCACTGACAGGCTCAGTAGGGGTTCAGGATGAGTTTGCTCATCGGCCTTCCTTTCGCTCAATACCTGGGTAGCCGTTACGTACAGCTAATGCCGCTGACGTGCTTGTGGTTAAACCCACTGCCAGCGTATTGACGAGTCTTTAGAGTCACACACAGAGAGTTTTCACGGTTCAGGCGATATGGTGTACATGAGGTATGTTGATACATACAGATGTTCGATTAAATATGTGCACTTGCTGCGCAGACTTTGATTGGACGGATGATAATACTAGCGGCTTAGGATTAAGCCAGTTTATTAAATCAGGTTTTGATTTAATAATTTATATATGTATTTGTATATACGTATTCTGGTATTATTGTTCACTATTCGTTTTCTCTCTCGGCTATTCGTATTTTGGTACGAATACGCGTATATGTATTTCGGTACATGTACCGGAAGTATTCCGTATTTTATACGGAATAGCTTCTAGAAGATTTGCCACCTCATTATTGATTTTCCTTTTTAGGAAATTCATTTTGTTTTATAATGAGGTGGAGGGTGTGGTGGCATGAACAATGACATGGCATGGGTCAATGTATGGTTTGCTTTGTTTATTGTAATTTGACTTTGAAAAAGATTTTCTTTTTTGTGTGGAGGAAAAAGGGGGGGCCGGCCACACTTCTATGGGGTGGGGATTGATTTTCTTTTTTGTTACATTATGCTTGCTACACTCCCCTCTCTCATTCACATAAAAAGAAAAAGAAACTTAGCCATTTTCCTTTGCCTCATGCCAAAGCTTCCTCAACTCCATTCTTCTTCTTCTTACATTGCTCTCTTGAGCACATGAAATGAGAGAATAACATAGTGACACTTTCATACACCCCCACTCTCCATCGCTAGCGACTTTGGAGCGTCGGTTACCTCGTTTGTCGAGGTTGGAACTTGCGCTGTTTCTCTCGGGTGGATCATCGGAGATGGAGGAAGACCGGCAACCAAACATCATCAAAGGATCGCTAGGAGCTTGGAATGAAGACCGAAGGACTCGGATCATCTCGGTATAACCTTTCTAACTCTTAGTTAGCTTGCTAGTTTAGGGTTTAAGGTCCATCCGTAAATCGGGTAGCGGTAGAGTCAGTTTAGAAAATTTTTGTTCCGCATTTTAGCCGCGTTTCGATGGCCGGGGCGCTGCCGGAACCCTTCATGGTATCAGAGCCACCCTTTAAACTCTTTACTATCTTGTTTAAACGTGTTTAAAAGATCGATCGACGGAAATTGCCAAAATCACGTTTTCAATTATCAGTTCTCTGCCGATTTTCAAAAGTGGTCAGAAAATTATTTGCAGTAGCTTAGAAATCCGTGCAGGCAAATAGAAGGATACACAAAAATTTTGAGCACAAAGCTCTTTCCAAGGGGTCACTCCCTATGAAGGGATCTCGGCCATTGCCTCGTCGAATGAGGTGCTGGATACTCATAACCGAATACCATTGTGCAAAACAAAAGAGAATATCCTTGTAATAACAGCTTTTTGAAAAATGTTCCAACAACAACTGTATAGGTCTGTTTTCTTTTGCATTGATCTGAATCAATGCAGTCCCATCAATTAATCACACCAATAAAGAACAAAAATAAAATGTACGTATATGCCATCCGCATTCGCCACTGGGTCCCGTCATCACCCATTAGGTTACTTAACTAATGACAGAGCGGGGACTGGACTAGCGCGGGTGTAAAACATATACAACATCTACTAGTATATATATCAATATACAATAATCGCTCAAGGCGTGATAAAATGCAACATTACAGAAAGTAATAAGCATCACAGAACAATACAGATAATATGGGATCCCCCGGTTTCATAGAGCCACTACTGAAATCCGACGTTCCCCTGATCGTGTCGATAGCCTGTGCAATGAAATTCTAGACCCCTACAAGTGCGGCAAGTTACCCGCCAAAACCAGAAGCGAGGCAGCCCCCTTCAGCATCGTTAATGGACCACCCAACACTTCACGGAATCCGGTAACTTGAGCACCCCTCCTTGGGTCAACCTATACCCACTACGAGTGCGGCAAATAGCCCGTCAATCCTAGAGTGAGGTCCCCTCCCTCTCAAAGCCATGAGATGCGGAACCGTTGCCCTCCAGAACCCGGCTATCCGTGCACTCCACCGCGGGGTAAACCTAGTATAGAAAAGAAAATATATACAACAGGTACGTCGACCTCAACCTGGTTGTGCCCCAAAAGAATAATATACAAACAGGCAGTGACGGCAGTCCACATGTCGGATGCTCGCCCTGCAATATTAAATGTACAAATTTATCCAAACTGCACTAACATTGCACGCAATCTATCCACCACGACAAATTCGCAATATCACAGCACAACACAGAACATCAACGTGAATGTCACGTTCGCAAATCAGTCTAAAAGAGCTATAGAAATTAGACAAGATTTACCGCTCGAATGACATTCACGGTCACAGATAGTAATGTAAAACACTGCGCAAACTTAAACAATGTTAGAAAATATCGACTCCGAAATAACCCCCGAATAGCCCAAAAACTTGATAAAAACCATATCCAAACTGGGCTACACAAACAACACCACTGGACTACAAACACAGAGACCAGAGCACACCCAAAACACCAAATCAAAATTCCCTGAAGTGGCCGGCGACGCCGGATCTGGGAGCATAGGGCTCGGCCAAATTCTGAGATCAGGGGTCCGGGTTTCGGGTGTGTTCAAGTGGTCTCCCCAGTAATCTTTTGAACTTGTTTAAATAATTTTTCGAAGAAGTTTTAAAAACAACAGAAACTATAAATCTAGTGGCATCGTTTGGGTTTTGTTACGGTTTCGATACTTTAACATTGTCTAAACCAACTAGTTAACAGTTAATAGTTTGGCTCTGATACCATGTAAGTCAACGGTAGCGCCCCAGCCGTCTTTCCGAGGCCAAATGCAGAACAAAAAACTTTTCGAATTGGCGCTAACGCAAACTTAAAACCTGGATCGTTCCATTAACCGTAAACTAGTATACTGTAAAAGAAGTTTAGAGATTATACCGATCGATCGGCGTCCTTCGGTCTTTAACCTCTGCCCCTAGCTTGTTGCGGTTGTGCCGACGAAGTTCGCTCGATTGATCTCGCTTGATCTCCGGTCTCCACCTCGCCGAAAGTTGCGCCACGTCAACGAATCTTTATACGGGCTCCCGCCTCTGAACCGAGGCAACTCAGACACGAAGTTTGCTAGCCGACTTGTCCAGGATGGAAGTTGAGATAGTGTAGAATACTTTGTCTCGAGTCACCCAAGCGATTGGGTGAGGGTTAAACGAAGTTGCCAAAAGGAGTTGTGATGGAATTTTGCTTTGGAAATGAGCTATGGAATTTTGTGCAATGAAAATGAGTCAATTCTCACACTCACACAAGATTGGGGCAGCCCCAGATAAGTGCTCGGCCAATATTGGAGAGGAGGTGAGCACAAGGGCAAGGGGGTGATGATAAGCAAAATATCTACGCAAAAATATCCTTAGCAATTCCAAAAACCATAAATGAATCAATGAGTCATGGATGAAGCCTAGCACATTCAAGAACCAACCAGAATTCTGCTGGGGCCCCCCACCACAAAAAACCCCTCCATTTATAAAATCCCACATTTGAAAATAACCCCCTCACTTCTATTTTCAGCCAAAGAAAGATGAATGATGTTTTGGCTAAAGAAAAGAATCAAACTGGCAACTTCAAAAAGCGATCCCATAATAAATTACGGGATAACCCCGCAACTGTATATACTGTAAGTGCACGGCGGCGCCCCGGCCGTCAATCCGACGCCGGAATGCGGAAACGAAAACTTTTCTATAAACTAGAACCGGCACCACCGTGCACTAAATCCGGATCGGGCCATTAACCTAACTCTAGCAAACTAGAATAAGAGTAGAGAAGCTATACCAAGCGATCCGTGTCCTTCGGTCTTCGCCTCCACTCCGATCTCCTCGCGGAATCTCCGGTCGTCGCCTCCTCGTCGAAACGGACACCACATCGCCGGGTTCTTTTACGGGCTCCCACCTCTGGACCGAGGCAACTTGGGCGCGAAGTTGGCGAGCCGACGCGTCCAAGAGATGCTGTAGACTAAGTGTAGTAGCTTGTCTCTTTGGGGTTATGAAGTTGCCATAAAGATGATGGAGAAGAGAAAGAACTTTGGAGAGGAGGAAGGTGTATCATCTTGCAAGCATGAAGAATGAGAATGAATAAATCCCACCACAAGAAAATGAACTCTCTCATTCTCCCCTCTATGTGTGTCCGGCCCTTCTCTCAAAATGGGAGTGTCATGGAATCAACAAGAAGGGAGGTGAGTGTAGGAAAAGTAGAATGGTGACCACACCCCCAAAAGCAAGCCTCACATCCATAAACAAATCAATCTCTTCTCATTAATGAATGTAATGATGCATGAAAAGAAAAGATGCCATCATGAATCCACAAAAGCAAACAACACCCTCCATAAAAACTTATTTGCACAACTGCAAATAACCCCCTCCATCGTAAAAGTCCGGCCGGGAAGGAACAAAGGAAAACTGGTCGGAACGGAATACAAACTGGAAACTTCAGAAAACTGATCCCGTAATAAATTACAGGAAAACCCCGCCACTGCATATACATGCCCGCATTTGTATTCCCACTGAATACAAATGCAAAAAGACAAAATCTACACTGTACAATACTAGGATCCGGCTTAAACCAAAGCCCGCTAGTATTATCCGTCCGATCATGATGCGTGCAATACCGCGCGTATCTGATCGAACCCGGCCATATCTCCATACGGCCTCTACAGCGTTTTGCCCGAAACTTGAGTAACTGTGTGTGGTGGACTCTAAAAACTCGTCAATACCTTGGTTGTGGATTTAACCACTAGCACGTCAGAGGTATTAGCCATACGTAACAGGCTACCAGGTATTGACCAAAAGGGACGTCGATGAGCGAACTTATCCTGACACCCTACTGAGCCAGTCAGTGACAATATCCGTACAGTCCGGTCCGTTCGTCTATGAGCATCGCATGGCGGGCCAGGGGGTTGGTAAAAGTCAGACCCCCAAAAGCGGTACAAGTCGTGTCGGAGTGTAGCCCATAACACCCTGAGATACTACTGGAATACCTACCAGTAAATCTCCTGCCTTGGCCAAGGACTTCGTGTAATGGCTCTCCTAGACACAGCGCGACCTCACCCCCAATACCGGGAGAGACGAACCCTGCAGATCTGCTCACTGCCTCCATGTGGCTCGGGACTGTACCCAACTAAAACCTGTTTGCACGTCTCCTTTGAGCGTGGTAGGGTAGTAATCAAAGCACAGTGGGAACTCACACGAGACAAATGACGATCTCAGGTCGATGAACTAACTTGTACACATGTCACCAGGGAACTGCTATCTGACGTCTGGTATAAGACCAACTAGCATGTTCCCGGCGAGTCCTGTCCGGTGTACTCATAACCCAATGAGCACCTGTATACATCTTAGGTGAACCAACAGACACCAGTGGCTTGTGAGACCGGCCACCGCCCCTCGTTGGGGTCTCGACTGTATACACTAGTCTACTCTGGAGTATCGATGCCCTGTCTCGAAACTCCCATGACTAGGGACCTTTTAAGGATGTGCTTATAGACCCCAGCTCCCACGTATATGATCGCCCTCATACTGCTGGTAGTCAAGCAAGAATCCTAGGGGCTCTATCAACGTGCAATAGTGACTTGTAAGGTCACCTAAAGTAGTACACGATGATAAAGGTAAACCAGATAGCATACTATCATCTTGAGTAAGACTGTCCTACCGGGATAGGTCCTCCCTCAATCATTGCAATCGCGTGCCTATGATCCAATAATTGACTCTGAGGGCACTATCTCCAACAATCTCCCACTTGCACTCAAGGCTAATTATTGCGATGTCGCATACTCACAGCCCGTGTGATACCGAACACCCAACTCCTCTACTAGTCAGTCTCACAAAGCTCGTTTGCGAAAATATTGCATTCGAGGAATAGCCTCAGTGAGTGGATCCGCTCTGATGTTTCTTTCTATGTCTCTCTTTATCTCAAGTTCGCGGAGAAACCCATCTCCCGAAATGAGCAATACCCGTCTTAGAATGTGTCTGGATATCTAATGGGACCTAGCTCATAAGTGAACTCCAAATCCAAACTTCTTAGACTGTATCGTCAATTCCTGCGCCATGCCTCCCTCAGTATTGCCTTGGACCACCTGTCCAAAATACTGCCCCTCGTCAGAAGGAAAACTATAACTCTGACAACCTCCTTGTCGTCCAGGTCACCTTGGAAGCCTGGAATGATAACTGCCTCCCGAATGAGGCTGTCGTTATTATATCCCTAGAACATCCACTTATGTTCTAAAACTGCTTCCGACTGTTTCTCTAGGATAGGATCAATGTCAACTTACTGCATCTAGTGCAAAAACAACATCCGGTGTGGTACTTGACATCTCATGATTGACTCAATTGCCTAAGCAAGTGATCTGCCAATCATGCACATCCCTCTCCCCTTTAGTCTGTAAGACACCTTTAGAGAGGGTGACTCCATCACCTGCAGGTACACTACCGTGCTAGGAGTCGTCCATTATAAATACTCTTAGAATGCTGTATAAGTACCCTGATTGGGAAACCACCCAAATCTAGATCTAAAACCATAGATCTAGTAACCAGTATGTATGATATAATATCCAAGTCCCATGTAGAGAAAACACTGTGTGACGACCAAAGTATAACCGATCGCAGTATAGAAATATCACTTCCTACTCTGTGTATGTCATCCAAATACCAGGACATCACACCCTACTACCTTCTTAACAGATCCATCCCCTATTCTGATGAAGTCAAACCTATGACTGTCACGTCAGAAATAGATGATCTATCTCCGCTACATCTGCTTTAGTCTATGAATAGACATAAGCTACTTGACCACCATGCTTCCGCTGCTCCCACTGACCACGACAACCCTCTGGCAGAGTCATATAGACGTACACTTCTAAAGCCATTTTAGAACGACGCTATACTCATCCTCCTGCCGGGTCTCACAGTCTGGAACAACAGTAATGGCAAGTCTGGGTAAACAAGAACTTCCCTGTCACCGTCCTTGAGGCTACCGGAGTGCCTCTCGGGTGCCTGAAGTTACCAACCTTATCTGCGGAGTGGCCAATGGAATGTCAAACCAGATTGAATCTTTAGGTTCCTATCAAATCTTCAGTAATCGTTTGTGGTTCTGGAATCACTTCCAGTTCTACCATACTCCCACTACTGTTTTCTGAAAAAATCCATTTTTATTAAAACTGTGGCGAGTCAAGAACAATATCACTATTGATCTTCCAGATGGTAGAAAGTCAACCCTCTTCATAGCCTGGGTCAACCCATAAACAACCATTACAGAAACGTGCCTTGAGTTGTCCAGTGTCTGGTTTTAATCATAAGCCGGACAACTCCCCGTACCTTAACAATGTTAAGATATGAACTGTACTATATCCAATATAGAACCAGAGGCACAGATTTAATTGAACCAGATTCAAATCATGCAGCTGTCTCCAGTGCACGTCAACTAAATGGAAGGAGGCCGATCAGCGTTACTCAACTTAGGAATGCTTCCAATTATGAGTAACCTGAAAGAGAAGCAAGTTCTCTTAATCATTACTATCAACTGAATACCATTCACAAGTGTCTACATCTTCGATCACCTTGAAGAATCCCGATACTTGCAATACCTGGTTCTCTACTTTACTCTTATACCTATAACTTCTCAAAACTTGGACCCTGTGTTTCTACGAAACACATGTCTAAAAACTAGAGAAGTCATAAGTAAACCGAATATAGTACGAGGACCAACCCCTCTGTCCTAATGGACACTGGACAATATACAATACTCTGTATGAGTCCTCTGAGTCTAGTGACTCATTCACTGTGTGTCGTAGGTTGAAAACTGTACTTATGGTTAAGAAGAATTACACCGCTGTTTAATGCTCCTTACCTAACTATCCACTGATATAGGTAAATGTCATAGACATAATTTCAAAAAGGTATATCTCACTCTATAAAAATAGACGTATAGATGTATCAATTTGAAATTGGTGCATAACAGCGGATATTCAAAACCAAATATTTGCCGTCCGGCAAACAACCCAGGTGACTTCCTCAAATATCACCGATTACAACGAATCCCGATATAATGAGGATGATCACCTAATTCCCAATAACTTACTCCCACTCATCATCTGTAAAACCATACAGATGTGAGAATCATACCTGGTAAATACATACCCTGGAGCAAGTGTTTGATTGGGAAATCAGTTTTCTTTTAACAGTACGCGGTGAAACTGAAACATTGAATTGTTTCGATGGGGTATCCCGGTATTCCTAGTAATGCCTCTTTCATTATCCAGATTCACAACTGTAACCGTGTAATCCTTTGCCATCTTTCCAAATCCCTTTATATGTCTTTAGTCATTACCTTCTGTACACCCCTTTAGGCCAAATGGTTTTCTTCCTTCCCTACCTTTCGGCACCAGCCTATGGTTTGGAAGAAGACTATCCAATAAGCATAATGGGTGTACTGTCCTAATCCTAGGAGCACTCACAATGCGAGAGAAGGTGAAGATAAAAGACAACCGAATAAACCTTATTCCTATTTCTCCTGAACCAGAATCCATCCCCGAACTGGAACAAGTTCCTTTCGAGTTCGTATATAACCATACGATGGAGTATCCAATAAACTGTGGATCTTCGTAGTGATACGGAGTGTTCTGGAGAAATACAAAGGTGATTTAGGATTGGCGAAGAAATACTTGGTTTGTTCGTGAATAGCAGTCGCAATTTACTTTGCCCTATTACTAATCCCTTGATATGTCTTTACTTAATACCTTCTGTACACCATCGTTAGGCTAATTGGTTTTCTTCATTCCCTACCGGTCGGCACCAGCCTAAAGTTTGGAAGAAGACTATCCAATTTGCCTAATAGGTGTACTATCTCCTAAACCAAGGAGTAATCGCAACCTGAGAGAAGGTAAAAGGAAAAGACAACTGAATAGTCCTATCCGTTTTCTTCAGAACCGGAAACCATCCTCGAATAAATTCCTTCGAGTTCGTATATAACCATACGATGGTTTTGTCCAATGGAAGTGGACGTTCTTAGTAATACGAGGTGTCCCGGAGAAAAGGGTAAAAGTAGGAGTGTCAATGAGGTTTGCAACTCTGACAATCCAAAAGCCAGTCTTATAAGAAGGTTCGGTTAATTTTGGTCACTAAGTCATAGTGTAGGGTCGGGTCATGATAGCTGCCAAAGAGAGAGAGAAAAGAAACACTCAGCGTGCACTCTAAACTAGATCAGAATGGTTATCACTTTATCTAATCAGGAAACCTCCCACTGTAACCTCAAATTCTTCTCCAAACCTGAAAGAAGAATTAGTCGGGATCACCAGAGGAGTAAATCAACTCATCAGTGGGAATCGGGATCCAACTATCATCGTATGATAACGTGACGGAATCCGCTCACGTTATCACACTCCAGAAGGTATGCGCATATCCGGCAAGTTTCAGTTTCTTTAGAAACTCCCGATGTGATTTTTTGCCCCATGCTCTTATGACCTTGGCGTGAGGTCAAAATATCATAAGTCACATGTCAAGTTCTACCCGTCATTTTCCAGGTTAATTTGAACCCACCCGTACATACCCTTGACGTAGGCCAAAATAGTAGTACGACTGTCCCAAACCAACGCATCTATCTATGCAACAGATAAATACCCGGCAGCTACCAATCACTATGCCTTGGCGTGAGGTCAAAATACACAGCTTGAATACTACCGAATATTTAACTGAAATGACGGAGGGCTACGAATGGTTTCTGGCGAAAACCTTTAACGTAATGAACTTGATATCGTTGAAGGAACCAGATAGCTTTTAAAAAAATATAGTAACAAAAACCTTTGCTAAAGAGGTCACTCCCGGTGAAGGGATCTCGGCTCTTTCCCCGTAGAATGAGGTGCAGGATATTCCAACTGAATACCACGATGCAAAGCAAAAGTAATTGGCTATAGTGAAGTTATTTCCCTGACGCAAACTTCTGTCCAAGGGATCACTCCCGGTGAAGGGATCTCGGCCCTTGCCTCATCGACTGAGGAGCAGGATATTCCAACTGAATACCACGATGCAAAACAAAAGAGAACGCCCTTGCAATAACAGCTTTTTGAAAAATGTTCCAGCAACATCAGAATAGGTTTGTTTATCTTGCATTGATCCGAATCAACGCAGTCCCATCAATTGATCACACCAATAAAGAACGAAAATAATGATGTACGTATATGCCATCCGCATTCGCCACTGGGTCCCGTCATCACCGTTAGGTTACTTAACTAACGACAGAGCGGGGACTGGACTAGCACGGATGCAAAATATATACAACATCTACTAGTATATATATATCAATATATAATATTCGCTCAAGGCGTGATAAAATGCAACATCACAGAAATGTAATAAGCATCACAGAACAATACAGATATCTGGGATCCCCGGGTTTCATAGAGCCGCTACTGAAACCTGACGTTCCCCTGGTCGTGTGGATAGCCTGTGCAATGAGATCCTAGACCCCTACGGGCGCGGCAAGTTACCCGTCAAAACCTGAAGTGAGGCAGCCCCCTTCAGCAATGTGAATGGACCACCCAGCACTTCACGGAATCCGGTAACTTGGGCACCCCTCCTTGGGTCAACCTGTACCCCCTACGAGTGCGGCGAATAACCCGCCAATTCTAGAGTAAAGCCCCCTCCGTCTCAAAGCCATGAGATGCGGGCTCGTTGCCCTCTAGAACCCGGCTATCCGTGCACCCCTCCGCGGGGTAATCATAGTACAGAAAGTAAAATATACATACAACGAGTACATCGACCTCGACCCGGTCGTGCCCCAAAAGAATAATATACAATCAGGCAGTGACGGCAGTCCACATGTCGGACGCTCGCCCCGCAATATCAAATGTACATAAATAACCAAACTGTACTAACATTGCATCCAGGCTATCCCCTACGACCAATCCGCAAGATCACAGCACAACATAGAACATTAACGTGAATGTCACGTTCACAAATCCGTCTAAAAGGGCTATAGCAGATAGACTGGATTTACCGATCGAGTGACATTCACGGTCGCAGATATAATGTAAATACTGTGAACTAACATGTTTAAACTTTTCGATCGATCAAATTTACCGAAGTGGGCCCCAAGCAAAACTGTAGCACTCAAAAACATCTGGGCCCAAAAAGAATATACCAGAAACCCTATTTCCATGTCAGAAGCCTACTGTGAAAATTTGGTACGGTTTGGCCACAAAACGGCTGCGGTTCCGCGGCCAAAACGTGGTTTTGGACGCTAAACCGCCGCGCTACAGTAAGATCAACGTACCAAATTTTCCCAGAATTCATAAAAAACCCTGCACGTAATTTTCCAATGTACCAAATAATTTTTAGAGCACAGAAAAATTCGACAGAAAGTACGACATGGAAATACGGTTTTTTGAAAATACGTTCGATCGAATTTGGAAACACATTAGAGAAAGCTAGACTAGGTTAATAGCGAGGCTCTGATACCAATGTAAGTGCACGGCGGCGCCCCGACCGTCAATCCAACGCTGGAATACGGAAACGAAAACTTTTCTATAAACTAGAACCGGCACCACAGCGCACTAAATCCGGATCGGGCCATTAACCTAACTCTAGCAAACTAGAATAAGAGTAGAGAAGCTATACCAAGCGATCCGTGTCCTTCGGTCTTCGCCTCCACTCCGATCTCCTCGCGGAATCTCCGGTCGTCGCCTCCTCGTCGAAACGGGCACCACATCGCCGGGTTCTTTTACGGGCTCCCACCTCTGGACCGAGGCAACTCGGGCACGAAGTTGGCGAGCCGACGCGTCCAAGAGATGTTGTAGACTAAGTGTAGTAGCTTGTCTCTTTGGGGTTATGAAGTTGCCATAAAGATGATGGAGAAGAGAAAGAATTTTGGAGAGGAGGAAGGTGTATCATCTTGCAAGCATGAAGAATGAGAATGAATAAATCCCACCACAAGAAAATGAACTCTCTCATTCTCCCCTCTTTGTGTGGCCGGCCCCTCTCTCAAAATGGGAGTGTCATGGAATCAACAAGAAGGGAGGTGAGTGTAGGAAAAGTAGAATGGTGACCACACCCCCAAAAGCAAGCCTCACATCCATAAACAAATCAATCTCTTCTCATTAATGAATGTAATGATGCAAAGAAAAGATGCCATCATGTAGCCACAAAAGCAAACAACACCCTCCACAAAAACTTATTTGCACAACTGCAAATAACCCCCTCCATCGTAAAAGTCCGGCCGGGAAGGAACAAAGGAAAACTGGCCGGAACGAAATACAAACTGGCAACTTCAGAAAACCGATCTCGTAATAAATTACAGGAAAACCCCGCCACTGCATATACATGCCCGCAATTGTATTCCCACTGAATACAAATGCAAAGAGACAAAATCTACACTGTACAATACTAGGATCCGGCTTAAACCAAAGCCCGCTAGAATTATCCGTCCGATCATGATGCGTGCAATACCGCGCGTATCTGATCGAACCCGGCCATATCTCCATAGCGTTTTGCCCGAAACTTGAGTAACTGTGTGTGGTGGACTCTAAAAACTCGTCAATACCTTGGTTGTGGATTTAACCACTAGCACGTAAAAGGTATTAGCCATACGTAACGGGCTACCAGGTATTGACCAAAAGGGACGTCGATGAGCGAACTCATCCTGACACCCTACTGAGCCTGTCAGTGAAAATATCCGTACAGTCCGGTCCGTTCGTCTATGAGCATCGCATGGCGGGCCTAGGCGGTTGGTAAAAGTCAGACCCCCAAAAGCGGTACAAGTCGTGTCGGAGTGTAGCCCATAACACCCTGAGATACTACTGGAATACCTACCAGTAAATCTCCTGCCTTGGCCAAGGACTTCGTGTAATGGCTCTCCTAGACACAGCGCGACCTCACCCCCAATACCGGGAGAGACGAACCCCTGCAGATCCGCTCACTGCCTCCATGTGGCTCGGGACTATACCCGACTAAAACTTATTTGCACGTCTCCTTTGAGCGTGGTAGGGTAGTAATCAAAGCACAGTGGGAACTCACACGAGACAAATGACAATCTCAGGTCGATGAACTAACTTGTACACATGTCACCAGGGAACTGCTATCTGACGTCAGGTATAAGACCAACTAGCATGTTCCCGGCGAGTCCTGTCCGGTGTACTCATAACCCAATGAGCACATGTATACATCTTAGGTGAACCAACAGACACCAGTGGCTTGTGAGACCGGCCACCGCCCCTCGTTGGGGTCTCGACTGTATACACTAGTCTACTCTGGAGTATCGATGCCCTGTCTCGAAACTCCCATGACTAGGGACCTTTTAAGGATGTGCTTATAGACCCCAGCTCCCACGTATATGATCGCCCTCAAACTGCTAGTAGTCAAGCAAGAATCCTAGGGGCTCTATCAACTTGCAATAGTGACTTGTAAGGTCACCTAAAGCAGTACACGATGATAAAGGTAAACCAGATAGCATACAATCATCTTGAGTAAGACTGTCCTACCGGGATAGGTCCTCCCTCGATCATTGCAATCACGTGTCTGTGATCCAATAATTGACTCTGAGGGCACTATCTCCAACATATACATACCCGTATTTGTATTCCGACCGAATACAAATGCAACGAGACAAAGATATATACCTACACAGTATAATACTAGGATCCGGCTTAAACCAAAGCCCGCTAGTATTATCCGTCCGAAACACGACATGTGCAAAAGTGCACGTGTATGTTCGATCCCTTCCATAATAACATACGACCTCTACAAAGTTTCGCCCGAACTGGGAAATTTTCTGTAGGGGACTCTAAAGACTCGTCAATACCTTGGAAGTGGGTTTAACCACAAGCCGTCAGCGGTACTAGCTGTACGTAACGGCTGCCCATGTATTGAGTGAAAGGGAGTCCGATGAGCGAACTCATCCTGGAACCCTACTGAGCCTATCTGTGATAATATCCGTACAGTCCGGTCCGTCCGTCTATGAGTATCGCATATCGGGCCTAGGGAGCTGGTAAACGTCAGACCCCCAAAAGCGGTATAAGTCGTGTCGGAGTGTAGCCCAAAACACCTGAGATACTACTGGAATACATACCAGTAAATCTCGCTTGCCATGGCCATGGACTTCGTGTAATGGCTCTCCTAAACACAGCGCGATCTCACCCCCAACGTTGGGAGAGACGAATCCCATGCCGATCCGCTCACTGCCTCCATGTGGCTCGGGACTGTACCCAACTTAAACCTGTTTGCACGACTCCTTTGAGCCGTGGTAGGGTAATAATCAAAGCATAGTGGGAAATCGATAAATGACGATCTCATGTTGATAGACTAACCTGTACACATGTCACCTGGGAATTACTATCTGACGATGGGTTTTAAAAACCAGCTAGCATATTCCTGGCGAGTCATGTCCAGTGTACTCATAACCCGATGAGCACCTGTATACATCTTAGGTGAACCAACTGACACCAATGGCTTGTGAGACCGGCCACCGCCCCTCGTCGAGGTCTCGACTGTATACACTAGTCTACTCCGGAGTATCGATGCCCTATTTCGAAACTCCAGCGACTAGGGACCACTTTTAAAGATGTGTTTATAGACTACCCAACTCTCACGTATATGATCGCCATCATACTATTGGTAGTCAAGTAAGAATCCTATGAGCTCTATCAACATGCAATAGTGATATATCATGTCACTTAAAGCAGTACACGTTTGATAAAGATAAACCAGATAGCATACTATCATCTCGAGTAAGACTGTCCTACCGGTATAGGTCCTCCCTCAATCATTGCAATCACGTGCCTGCGATTGTAACGTTTCAAAATAATAAAATATTATTTTGGGGAATTTTTATAATTTAATATTATTTTAATGAATATTTTAATATTCCGGTATAATTAAATACAAATAAATGGGGGGAAATTATGGAAAATTCTAAAATAGGGTATTTTATGGAATTATGCCATTTTTAAGTTTTTATGATTAGTTATGTGCTAATTTAGTGTTAATCGCGATTAAAAATCGCTAATCGGATTTTTAGCAATTTTGTGCAAAATATGCACATATCTTTTCTACACTTGTGATACATTTTTCTTGCCATGGCTTTACTTTGGGGTTATTATTCTTGTGAGAAAGGAAATTGGGGAAAAAGAAAAGAAAATAGGTATGGTGAGAGAGAGGGTAGGTGAGGGTGTTGACTTGGCATTTTTCTTCTCATTTCTTCATCACATTTCTCTCTCCCTCTCCTTCATTGCTGCTGAGCTGCTGCTCCCTCTTCTCCCTCCCCTTTTCAAGCCCCAAATCACCATGAAATCAACTCCAAAACCCTACTCCCATTTCACTAAAAAGGTGCACGAGCTCAAGATCTACACATTGGACCAAGGAAGCAAGGATTTTGGCCATTAGGGGCAACTCAAGAATTTTCTTGAGTTGCCAAAGGAGGTAATTTCTGCACCCCTAGTTTAATATTTCAATTCTTATTGCATCCATTCTAGTTTCATATCGATATGGTGTCGTTTGGTGGTTTTGTGAAACTTCAAGTTAGGGTTTAGGTGAGATCTGAAATTAAAGGTGAAATTGAGGCTTGTGGTGACCCTAGAACCCCGGGTGTGATGATAGATTGGACCAAACCTGAAGCTAAAACACAGAATACGGATTTATGAGACGATGTCGGGAAAAACTGTGAATCTGTGATCGTATTTAGGAATCTGCTATCACCCCGAAACCCCTAAAATAAAATTGAGTTGACAGTGAGATGTGCAGGCACCCTGAAACCACCACACCAAACCCTAGCCCCAAACTCCAACTCCTGGCCGCCAATTAATTCCTTCTGGCCGCAATTTGCGGCCAGAGCAGGGGGAAAGCATCTCGTTTTTGGTGCATGGCCCTATTTCGAATAGTCTTGACCCATGGCATGTGCAATTTTGTCTGATTCCATCTAGGGTAATGTTAGTTATATGTATGCCCTAGAGGCCATTACTGTACATATGATGTATATTGTAGTGGATGGTTGGACATATATAGGGAGGACTTTCTTGCTCGACATGATAGTATGCTATCTGGTTACTCTTTACCTTAACGTGCATACTGGATGTCTCTCTGTTACATGTTGGTAAAGCCCTTAGGATGAGTACTTGACAACCTGGACTATGATGCGGATCATACTAGTGGGGACATGGTAGTCCATAAGTACATCCTTCAAGGTCCCTAGTCGTGGGTGTATCGAGACGGGGCATCGATATACCAGAGTAGACTAGCGTATACCTTCTCGACTCATACAGATGGGCGATGGATGATCCCATATCCATTGGTGTTTGACATCAGAGATGATATACGGGTGCTCAGTGGAGACTGGGTACACTGGACGGACTCGCCGAGAACTTCCAGATGGTATTATACCTCACGTCAGATGGCAGTTCTCTGGTGACACCGGTACAGGTTAGTCTGTAGACCCGAGATCGTCATAGAGTCTTGTGTGATTCCCACTGTGCTTTGATTTCCACCTTACCACGTCCAAGAGGGCGTGCAAAACGGTGTCTTTTGGGTACAGTCCCGAATCACATGGAGGCAATGAGCGATATGAGGGGATTCGTCTCTCCCGGTATAGGGAGTTGATGTTGCGCTGTGTTCGATTGGCTATAACCGGAAATCCCTGGCCAGGGTTGCTGAGATTTACTGGTAAGTGTTACCAGTAGTTTCTCGAACTGTTATAGACCTCATATCGACATGACTTATCGAGTTATTGGGGTCTGACGTTTACCACCCCTAGGCGAGATATGCGACATATCAGAAGATCAGACCGAACTGTACGGTAAGTGTTACTGGTTGGATTCACAGGAGTGTGAGCGGGCTTGCTCGTCGATCTTCTGATCGCTTAATACCCGGGTTGCCGTTACGTTTAGCAGACCGCTTGCGGCTTATGGGTGCTTGATATGATCATCATCTGCTGCCGGCGTATTGACGAGTCTTTAGAGTCCTACACAGAGGTTTCCTGGCTCAAGCGAAACGAAATAGGAGCGCATATGAGATATGTGTGGGACCGAGAATAATATCAGTATGTGATACTGTATTTGATTCTCGTGACTTGTGACATTGATCGGTTATATGCGATATAGCCGGGTTATCGGATCAAGTGTTGATTCGATAAGTTGTTACTATTGATATTAGTCGGTTATATGTGATATGACCGGATCATTAAGTCAAGTGTTGATTTAATGTATAATTATATATTTGATATATCACTTTACATTAACTAATATAGGTTCATTTAAATGGATTTTCTCACTTGATGTGCACATTGTATTTGTGATATACTTTTGTACACTAGTTTGTATCATGTTTGATGATACATGCTAACTTGAGTATGTGTAAAGATTAGACCATGGTTGTGTAATGGATAGGGTTTTCTTTTTAATTATCTATTTATTTATTTCCTTTTGGCAAGAAATAAAATGGTTGCTACTTTTGTTTTATATTGAAAGTTCATGAAGGTTTGAAAGGTTGACCATTTTGTTTCTTTCTTTTAACCCAACCATTCAACTTAACCATAGTCTATTCTCTACACTTAACCAAGGTTAGGATATGATAAGTATTCTTTTTTTTATTCTTTTTGCATAATAATTATCATCTTCTTTCTTCTTCTTCTTCATCTTCAACATGAAGAAAGCTTGCAACCATCAATGGTGACTTGATGAAATGAGTGAGAAATCCAATTCTAAAGTGAACCCACTTCCTATTTCTTCATCCTCTACCTCTTGCCAAGTAGTATAGGGTGTTTTCTTCACAAGTTTCATGACTTGGTGAAGTTGGAGCTTGATCTTGTGATGCCTCGACGTAGATCATCTTCGGCATCGTAGTCGATGACCTAGCCCGCCCTTTCTCCGATGAAGCCGACGCTAGAGCCCGGGATCCGATGATCGCAGCGAGGAGACATCATCACGGAGCTATGGAGGTGGAGCACCGGATCTACAAAGGTTGTATTTCCGTTCACTTCTTAGTTAAGTAGTTAACTAGTTGCTAGTTTCGCCTAAAATCTAGTCAACGATCTAGTTTAGGGTTTCTCGGCACCGTAATTTTTGAAATTGGCATGGTTGATGCCTTGTGAGACCTCGTTAGCGTGCCTAGGAACCCTACAGGTAAAATCTGGGTTGATTTTCTTATGTTGGCGCATGATTTACGACTTGTTTTAGCATGGATTTTGGTATTTGGTGATTCATTCCTGTCGAGTGGCGTTTGGACGTCAACGACAAGTGGATATTGATCGTGTCTACATGCGAGACGATAGGTTTTTACCTATGCGAGTAGCGTGTGCTGTTTTGGCTTTCCGATGTGATTTTCATGTGCTTTAGAGTTTGTGATATACTTGTAGGTACCCTATGTGATGTCGAGGCGAAGAAGATGAATATGGCGACATCGGCATCGGCACACGAGAAGCAAGGTGAGTAGATTTATATCTACGGGGAGAAGTCGGGTGGAAGGCGTATAGCACCCCCGCTGTCCGTGGTGATGTATACGAATATATATACACATATTTATTATGTGTTGTTAGGTTTATTGATGGTAATAATGGAATTATTGATGATAAGGATGTATTGGTTTAGTATAGTGCGAAACCCTAGAGTAGCGGTTGCACCCACACATACACGCACACATATACTTGCATCCATTCTTTCATTTATCTGTGCGCATACGGAGGTGTGTATATCTACACATGGGTATGGGACTATGTGTTCATATACGGGATTTGAGGATGATACGTGGGATTGAGATGAGTCGATGAGATTTGATTTGAGGCCGTGAGATCGGCGACATGACAGAGTTCGTATTTGAGATGTGAGATGATGGTAGTGATATCTGTTATGTGATGAGATAATGTGTATATATTGACTCAGATTTAGGTGGTTTTCATACCCCTCCCGATTGACTTGACTGTTGGGTTCGTAGTTCGCATAGTAGGCGTTAGACTAGACCCGAGTCATACTTATTTCAAAACTAACGAATCGGGGATATTTTAAAGATAGGCAGAAGGGATTCTACGGATATTTTCAAACGACGCATCTTTTCTTAAAACTCCGTAGCCCTTATTTTACCAAAAAAACCCGACTCGTCTTATTTCAAAAGGCAAGGCTGCATGATATATTTATTGAGGCAGGTTCTTTACTGTTGCGCTGATTATTCGATTCCGCATATTCATGCTGTTTGCATTGCATTGCTTGTGTTATTGATATATTACAGTCATGCTGCTAGGACACCAGCACCATTATCGATGATGCGTATGTTCCACGTACACTTGTTGCCGGCTCACACACTTCATCATCGATAATTGCCATGTCACTATACTGTAGTACTGTTGCATTCAGGATATGATTCTTGCATGACAGACGGATGTGCTTACATTTCTTTTACATATCATATACATCATACTTTCTAATTATACGCATTGAGAGTTGCTATTTCCATGATATTTCTGGATTTCGGGAACCGTGGGTATTTCAAAAGAGAATATGTCATTGCTTTAAAATCCCGGTTACCCTTGATATGATATTTTAGTGCGTCCACCATGTGTTTTCTCGGTGCTGAGAGCGATATGTGAAACCCGATTCGAGGTGTGGACGAGCCGATTGCGGGTGCATGGTGGACCCGGTATGGTTCCTCTCGGCAAGATGATCGAAGGATTTTGCCGATTGATCCTGGAGGTGTTAGCTATATGTATGCCCTAGAGGCCATTACTGTACATACGATGTATATTGTAGTGGATGCTAGGACATATATAAGGAGGACTTGCTTGCTCGACATGATAGTATGCTATCTGGTTGTACTTTATCTTAACATGTACTCTGATTGTCTCTATATTACATGTTGATAAAGCCCTTAGGATATGTACTCGACTACTGGGACTATGATGAGATCATACTAGTGGGGCCACGGTAGTCGACGAGTACATCCTATAACTGTTCCTAGTCTAGGGTGTATCGAGACAGGGCATCGATGCACCAGAGTAGACTAGCGTATACGCATCTTGACCCATATGATGGGCGATGGATGATCCCATATCCATCGGTGTTTGACATCAAGGATGGTGTACGGGTGCTCAGTGGAGACTGGGTACACTGGACGGACTCGCCGAGAACTCCCAGATGGTATTATACCATACGTCAGATGGGAGTTCTCCGGTGACACTGGTACAGAGTAGTCTGTTGACCCGAGATCGTCATAGAGTCTTGTGTGATTCCCACTGTGCTTTGATTTCCATCATACCACGTCTAAGAGGGCGTGCAAAAAGGTGGCTTTTGGGTACAGTCCCGAATCACATGGAGGCAATGAGCGATAGGAGGGGATTCGTCTCTCCCGGTATAGGGAGTTGATGTTGTGCTGTGTTCGATTGGCTATAACCGGAAATCCCTGGCCAGGGTTGCTGAGATTTACTGGTAAGTGTTATCAGTAGTTTCTCGAACTGTTATAGACCTCAAATCGACACGACTTATCGAGCTACTGGGGTCTGACGTTTACCACCCGTAGGCGAGATATGCGACATATCAGACGACGAGACCGGACTGTACGGGAGTGTTACTGTTTGGATTCACAGGAGAATGTACAGGCTTGCTTGTTGATCTTCTGAGCGCTCAATACCTGGGTAGCTGTTACGTTTAGCTGACCGCTTGCAGCTTGTGGGTGTTTGATATCATCATCACCTACTGCCGGCGTATTGACGATTCTTTAGAGTCCTACACAGAGGTTTCTTGACTCAGGCAAAACGGAGTAGGAGCACATATGTGATATGTGCGGGACCGAGGATAATGCGATATGTGATACCGTATTATATTCTCGCGATATTTGATATCAGCCGGGTCATCGGATCAAGTGTTGATTCGATGAATCGGTACAGATAAATATTAGTCGGTTATATGCGATATAGCCGGATTGTCGGATCAAGTGTTGATTCGATAATTTAATGTATAATAATATATATGATATATTAAGTTACATTAACTAATATTAGCTCACTAAAAGATTCTCTTTCTCACTCGGGTAATACATTGATATATATACGATATATGTTAAATGTATTATTTTATTTTGTTACGATAAATATTATATATGTGATATATAATATTGTAACATGATATGATAAATAATGCAACTTGTTTAGTGGAGTTTAAACATGATTAGGGTTTGGATTAGGGTTAAACTTTCTAGGTATTTCTAGAAGGTTTTCTTTTTGTTTTGTGAAAGATATTTGTGTGTGACTCATGCTTTAACCCAACCCAAACCCTAACCCTAGTCAATTCTCTACAAAGGTTAAGTTCACCATGGTTGCATTATCTATCATATTAATTCTTTTCCTATTCATCACAAAAGGATTCAATTAATATTTTCCATCTTCCTCCTTCATTCTTCCATGAAAAAGCTTACTTGTTTTTCAAAAGGTGATGAACAAATGTGAGAAAAATATAAATAAAGAGAGCAAAAATCCTACTTCATCATCCTCATCTTCCCTTTCCATTTAGATGAGGGTGTTCACATCATTTCATGAGTGTTAGCTTGTGTTAAAGAAACTTCAAGGTAGATCATCTTAGTATCGAAGATCGGAAGCAAAGGTTGCCTTTTTCTCTTCGTGGAACCTCTCGAGAGTCCGGATCCCGATGATCGCAGCGAAGGGACCACAACACGGAGCATATGAAGTGAAGGACCGGATCTACAAAGGTTGTAATCTCTCTCACTTAGTGTTAAAGTGTTTAGCATGTTGTTTTTCGCCTAATCTCTAGTTTAAAGTTCCGTATTCGGGTTGTTCGGCACGGCTAAATTTTTAATCGGGCATGGTTGATGCCTCGTAGACCCTTGTGCGCGTGCCTAGCAACCCTACAGTGGTATCAGAGCCAAGCTAGAGCTTTAGGCGAAGTCTAGACGAAATTTAAAGTCCGATCGAACCCGAAACCCCGACTCCAAAATGCTCTCTGGAAATTTTCTGAAAATTTGGATTTTTGTCAATTAAAAATTTCTAAAAAATTCAGCAGGGTTTTATTAGAATTACTGTGAAATTCGAGGGGCTAATTCGTCAAAAGTACGGCGGAACCGCGGCAGAAGCCTGGCTTCTGCGGCGGTTCCGCGGCCATTTGATGACGTCACCCCTCCTATTTTGCACAGTAATTCCTACTACACAGTGCTGAGTTCTCTGGGAATTTTTAATTTTTATTCTACAGTTGAGTTTTCTGGGGTTGTTTTGGGGATTCGATGTTTCGATCGAAGTATTAGATTTTGTCTATGTGGCTTTCCGGATAAATTTTAGAAACTGTTAAAAAGTTCGAACGGATATCAATAACTCACTTTTTCCCCTGTCGGAAAATTTTTCAAAAGTTGGTTTTTTTTCTCTTGTTTAAGAATGTTCTAAGTCATGCAAGTAACGCAGTGGACCCTCTAGAAGACAACAAACCTTAACTCGATTATGTGACCGTCTTGAACTGCCCTTTGAACCTTAAGGTTTGGGGCAGTACGGCGTGCCACATGTGAGGCGTTAGCTTGACCCTTCTACGGCTGGACCATTGGTACTGTGGCATGTGATGGACGTTTTTAAACTGATTTCAAGTGTTGAAATATATTGGGGAAATCATGGGTGCTTGATGATTCGATCGGAAAGTTAACTTTTTCTATTTATCTGGAATGTGATACAATAATTGGAATCCACAGATAGTTATGAGATAACTAATTTGAATATTATAAACGTAGCAGTTTAGTCTCAGATGATCGGTTGCCACAGAATTTTGATGTGATCAAAAGTCCGTCGCAATCACGTAGAGTACGCGGATACTCGCCGGGTAAACTTAATAGACAGCCTCACTCTATAGCCCCGACCAAGTGACTGTAGGAGAACCCCGTTGCCGAAAGCATCCGTTCGGGTGCTCCCGGTAGCGGTGTTCCACCTTGGTGCACTTCGTCGACGGTATCGGGGGTGCGGCCGTCTACTAAAGTTTGCGACGAGCATTCGATCAGGACGTCGGGAATCTTGTTGAATTGCCCGACTTGATATTGAAAAGAGTTTTCGATAATGAGACTAAAATGCGGGGTTTATAATTGTTAGGCATGTGATGTCTAAGGAATTCATTTGGTTAGGCATGCGATGTCTAAGGAGGTTGCGGATTCCAACTGTTGTAGTTTTACACTTTCTTTTCTGTGACCGTAAGAGTAGTATGTGGTGTATCGTCGGCTTCGTTGCTATACATCAACGACAATCGGGATACGCATACTTGCTTACGTTGATGATATGAGATATTATGTGTTGCTGTGATATGTTGTATTGGATCGTCGCGTTTGAATAGCCGGGGGTTTTATGTGAGATGAGAGTTTTTCTTTTTCATTCATGTAAAATTCATTTGTATGTAGTATTCTTTTATTGGGGCATTTCCAGGTAGCGGAAGATGTCACCGTTGTATATTATTTACTTTTCTGCATTAGGTAGACCCAAGGCGGGGAGCACAAGTAACCGGGTTCTAGGGTCCAGTGGGAGACCATCTCGAGGAGTCGAGACCGGGTCTCCTAACCCTAGAATTGGCAGTGTTACTTGCCGCTCTCGTAGGGGTCTAGGGATGTGGGTTTGGCTATTCATCGCGACCGTGGAATCCGTGTTTTATACTGGCTCGTATTGAAAACACGGCCGTCCTAGTATATCCAATATTTCATATATGTTCTTCTGCTACCATGTTCTGTGATGAGATCATATTACTGCCTGAGATGAATGTTTATATTATATATATGAGATATATGTTATATTGCAGATTTCGTTTCAAAAGAGATGCTTGCGAAGAATAATTAAAATGGGACTTCATTAATGAGATTAATGAAATAAAAGAAACCTAAGATGTTGTAGAAACTTATTTATAAAAACTGGTAGCTCTAGTTCTTGCTTTGTATAGCGGTGTTCCTTGTAGAACATCCAGCACCTTATTCGATAAGGAAAGGACCAAGATCCCTTCACCGGGAGTGACTCCTTTAGCGATAACTGGCAGATGCTACAAACTCGGTTTGTCTTTTGATTGCTTTTATAGTTCTTGCTTTGCATAGTGATATTTATGAAATATCCTGCACCTTATTCGATGAGGAAAGGGCCGACGATCCCTTCACCGTGAGTGACCCCTTTAGCAAAACTAGAAAAAGCCTCAAAAACACTCCATTTAAAATCACTCGATTCTACAACGATATCAAGTTCATTACGCAAAGGGTTTTCCTAAAAACCTGTCGTAGCCCTCCGTCATTTCAGATAAGTACTAGTTAGTATTCGTGCTGCGGTAGTTTGGCATGCGTCAAGGCGTAGTGTACGGTAGCTAACTAGTGCTTATCTGCTAGCATACGATGCGATTGGATTAGGGTATTCGTACGGCGTTGTTTGGCATGCGTCAAGGGTCGTGCGGGTGGATTTAATTCAATCAAGAAATGTACGGGTTGAACTTGACTAACGGACTATGGGTTGTTTGGCATGCGTCAAGGTCATAGCACGCTAGGGGTAAAATATTATTGGGAATTTCAAGTGTTGAAATTTGCAATGAGATTGCATACCTTCTATGAGATAGTTGGATCCCGATACCCGCTGCGAGTAAGAGTTACTCCTGGGAGAGTTTTATACATTACAATTAGCCGATCAAGTAGGTGTCTAGAAAGGTGTTAACGGGGTTACGCCTCTGGGAAAACGAGGTTTACTTTAATTAGGTTCGTGCGAAAGCACGGGGGACCTCCCTCAAAGTACCGACACTGGCCTGGCTGAAAGATTGGCGAACTTGTAGCGTGTAATTAATCCCGGCTAGTCTTTCCTTTTAGGGTTTGAAGGAAGATTTGATTAAAACAGTGGGAGACATCCTGATTAGATATATTAGATAACCAATCTAATCTTGCAAGAGCATACGCTGAGTGTTTTCTTCTCTCTCTCTCCAGGTAGCGACCATATCACGCCTTAATCAAGATAATAAAACGGATATATTGACCGAACCCGCTTGTTATACTGAGCTGGGGAACGTTGGTCCCGCTCCAACTTATAATTGTTATAAGACAGAGCAGGAAATTGGGGAATACCAGATTTCCCGTACCGCCCAAACGAAGAAAGTGCATATTGATGCATCATCTTCGGGTGTGTTCATTACAGAGAACTGTTTCTCAGTATCCTTTACGTCCTGGGTATGTGATACCGGATCAGGATCCCGTATATGTAATTTGTTACATAGGCTACAGATAGGTAGATAACTGAGAATGGGTGATAAGTTTCATGAGACAGAAAACGGTGCAAGTGTTGCAGCCAAGTCTGTTGGTCACTATCACCCTGTATTACATGAATACATTGATTCTGAACAAATGTTATTAGATACCGAACCTGATATACAAAATCATAATCAGTCTCTTTATTAGTAAAGAAGTGATATAATTTTGTATTGTTGGATAATGTTTTGAAAATTTCCTATATCAAGAGTTGATCGGTTCAGGCACGTTATCTAAAAGCATTGACGTTCTAAATCAAACTACAGTTCTTAGTATACAGAACACACACAAGAGGAAGAGTTCAGAAATGAACGAATCCTTCTTGAGGCATTGTAGACTAGGTCATATCATTGCGACCCGACTGGCTGAAGTTACATTTAGATGCATATTTAAATTAGTTTGAATTTACATCTTGTGAAACTTGCCGGTCATGTCACAAAGATAAGATGACCACAGTTCTGTTTATTGGAAACAGAGAAAGAGTTAGTGAACTCTTGGGATTGATACATGATGATGTATGTAAGTTCCCCTGTCTACACATGCCATGACTGGTTCTTTGTACTTCATTACATTCTCTGATGATCTCTCAAGATTCAGACATATGTTCCTGCTGAAACACAAGTCCGAACCTTTTGAGATATTCACAGAATATAAGTTATAAGTAGAGAACCAAAATACGGGTATAAGTATTATGTCCTTTGATGAGATCAAGGAGGAGAATACTTGAGCACGGAATTCCTGGACTATTCTAAAGGAGAATGAGATTCTCTCTCAGCATTACTCCTTCGTATACACCATAGCACGATGGTATATCGGGGCGGAGCAATAGCATCCTATGTGATATGGTGTGCTCTATGATGAGTACTACTGAGTTTCCTATTTCCTTTTGGGAGTTATGCACTTGAGAAGCTGCATATCTATTGAATAAGGTTCAAATCAAATCAGTTACCTACCACTTCATATGTGATATGGAAAGGGAAGAGCCCATATCTTAAGTTTGTTAAGATTTGGGGTTGTCCGGCCTATGTCTAAAAGCAAAATCCGGACAAGCTCGAGGCAAGATCTGTTATGTAGAACTGGAAATGTTCCAGCTATACAAAATGCAGCTGATGATTTAGTAGAACCAAAGGATTCAATAGTTTCCAACGAACCTCAGCCTCTCCGCCGATCTAGTAGGGTTCCTCACCCACCTGAGAGATACTTCGATTTCTCTATGATAATGGGAGAGAGGATTGCATCATGAGATGATGACCCAACTAGTTTCGAGCTGGCCATCAGGAGTGGGACTCTGTAAGAATGGCTGGGTGCTTATCGATCTGAGATGGAATCCTTATACACCAACAAAGTATGGACTTTGGTTGCTTTATCTGAAGGGTTAAATCCCCATCAGGAGCAAGTATATCTTGAGAAGATTACTTGGTGTACATGGAAAAGTTGAGACTTTCAAAGCTAGACTTGTTAAAGGTTTGCATCATAGACCAGGTATGGATTATGTTGAAACCTTTTCTAAGGATCTATGCCTAAGTCCATCCAGATCCTACTTGTCACGGCTACATACCATGACTACGATATCTGGTGGTTGGGTGTCATGACTACTTTTCTAAATGATGTTTTAGAAAAGAGCGTCTATAAGTACACAGCCAGAGGGCTTCGTAGACAGTGGGAGCAGCGGAAACGTGTGCAAGATGTTTTATATGATAAAACAGGCATCGCGGAGTTGGAACATCTGTTTTGATGTGGTAGTCAAAGAGTTTGACTTCATCAAAATGGTAGATGAACCTTGTATATACAAAAAGGTATTAGAGAGTATGGTGGTGATCCTCGTAGAGTACGTGGATGACATACTCTTGATAGGGAAAGAGTTTCCTATGCTACGATCGGTCAATCTCCGCTTATCACAAGGATTCTCCATATAGGGTCAAAGTGATACCTCCTAAATCCTGTGTTTTGGATCTATGAGATAGATCTAATTGGATGTTAGGATACTCACTAGTTGTAGTGAGATGGTATCGATCGATCCTGGGGAGAATCACTGGAAAGGTTCCAGGGTGATAAGGACGACTGAATGTCAGTCGCAGGCATTGTCTATACCCTCCGTGGAGGGACGGTATGTTGGAAGAGTTCCAAGCTAGATACCGTGACATACTAGACGATTAAAGGAAAGATACATCGTTACCAAGGATACTACCAAAGAGGCAGTCTGGATATATATATAAGTTCATAAGATGAACTTCGTTCCTACCATTGTATGACAATAGAGTTGTGGCTTTAGCCAAGGAACTACCGTCCTATCAGAAATCCAGATATAATTCTTAGGCAGTATCACCTGATCATGGAGATGGTTGATCTCCAGGGAGATCGAGGTTAGGAGAGTAGACACAGAGGACAACAGCGCGGATCCACTCACAAAGGCCTTTTTCCCAGTAGAGACTCTTACGGGATGGTTGAGTATGAGATACTACAATCGCAGCTAATTGTTGGGTATGCGATACCATAACAGATGGCCCTAGTGCAAGTGGGAGATTGTTAGTTATATGTATGCCCTAGAGGCCATTACTGTACATACGATGTATATTGTAGTGGATGCTAGGACATATATAGGGAGGACTTGCTTGCTCGACATGATAGTATGCTATCTGGTTGTACTTTATCTTAACATGTACTCTGATTGTCTCTATATTACATGTTGATAAAGCCCTTAGGATATGTACTCGAATACTGGGACTATGATGAGATCATACTAGTGGGGCCACGGTAGTCGACGAGTACATCCTATAACTGTTCCTAGTCGAGGGTGTATCGAGACAGGGCATCGATGCACCAGAGTAGACTAGCGTATACGCATCTTGACCCATATGATGGGCGATGGATGATCCCATATCCATCGGTGTTTGACATCAAGGATAGTGTACGGGTGCTCAGTGGAGACTGGGTACACTGGACGGACTCGCCGAGAACTCCCAGATGGTATTATACCATACGTCAGATGGCAGTTCTCCGGTGATACTGGTACAGAGTAGTCTGTTGACCCGAGATCGTCATAGAGTCTTGTGTGATTCCCACTGTGCTTTGATTTCCATCATACCACGTCCAAGAGGGCATGCAAAAAGGTGGCTTTTGGGTACAGTCCCGAATCACATGGAGGCAATGAGCGATAGGAGGGGATTCGTCTCTCCCGGTATATGGAGTTGATGTTGTGCTGTGTTCGATTGGCTATAACCGGAAATCCCTGGCCAGGGTTGCTGAGATTTACTGGTAAGTGTTATCAGTAGTTTCTCGAACTGTTATAGACCTCAAATCGACACGACTTATCGAGCTACTGGGGTCTGACGTTTACCACCCCTAGGCGAGATATGCGACATATCAGACGACGAGACCGGACTGTACGGGAGTGTTACTGTTTGGATTCACAGGAGAATGTACAGGCTTGCTTGTTGATCTTCTGAGCGCTCAATACCTGGGTAGCTGTTACGTTTAGCTGACCGCTTGCAGCTTGTGGGTGTTTGATATGATCATCACCTACTGCCGGCGTATTGACGATTCTTTAGAGTCCTACACAGAGTTTTCTTGACTCAGGCAAAACGGAGTAGGAGCACATATGTGATATGTGCGGGACCGAGGATAATGCGATATGTGATACCGTATTATATTCTCACGATATTTGATATCAGCCGGGTCATCGGATCAAGTGTTGATTCGATGAATCGGTACAGATAAATATTAGTCGGTTATATGCGATATAGCCGGATTGTCGGATCAAGTGTTGATTCGATAATTTAATGTATAATAATATATATGATATATTAAGTTACATTAACTAATATTAGCTCACTAAAAGATTCTTTTTCTCACTCGGGTAATACATTGATATATATGCGATATATGTTAAATGTATTATTTTATTTTGTTACGATAAATATTATATATGTGATATATAATATTGTAACATGATATGATAAATAATGCAACTTGTTTAGTGGAGTTTAAACATGATTAGGGTTTGGATTAGGGTTAAACTTCTAGATGTTTCTAGAAGGTTTTCTTTTTGTTTTGTGAAAGATATTTGTGTGTGACTCATGATTTAACCCAACCCAAACCCTAACCCTAGTCAATTCTCTACAAAGGTTAAATTCACCATGGTTGCATTATCTATCATATTAATTCTTTTCCTATTCATCACAAAAGGATTCAACTAATATTGTTTATCTTCCTCCTTCATTCTTCCATGAAAAAGCTTACTTGTTTTTCAAAAGGTGATGAATAAATGTGAGAAAAATATAAATAAAGAGAGCAAAAATCCTACTTCATCATCCTCATCTTCCCTTGCCATTTAGATGAGGGTGTTCACATCATTTCATGAGTGTTAGCTTATGTTAAAGAAACTTCAAGGTAGATCATCTTAGTATCGAAGATCGGAAGCAAAGGTTGCCTCTTTCTCTTCGTGGAACCTCTCGAGAGTCCGGATCCCGATGATCGCAGCGAAGGGACCACAACACGGAGCATATGAAGTGAAGGACCGGATCTACAAAGGTTGTAATCCCTCTCACTTAGTGTTAAAGTGTTTAGCATGTTGTTTTTCGCCTAATCTCTAGTTTAAAGTTCCGTATTCGGGTTGTTCGACACGGCTAAATTTTTAATCGGGCATGGTTGATGCCTCGTAGACCCTTGTGCGCGTGCCTAGCAACCCTACAGGAGGTGGGCGAGTACCTACCAGTGATTGGTTGGACCTGGCGGTTATCCGGAGGATACCGACCAGAGTCGATAGATGGATATGGGCGTACTGCTGGGGCCGAGGGCCGATTCCGCAGACGGAGCCCGATATATGAGGATTTACATGCCGATGCTGGGCACAGTTTTCATGATGTTTTTGAGTGTCGATGCTGGACACTCCGGTTCCATGATTTTGACGTGTCGCGAGGGACACAGGTGGTTTATATCCTCATATTTCCATGCATATGCTGATGATATTTACGTGCATGATGGTTATTGTCATTGGGTGACGAGTGGACGGGATCCACGTACATGCAGATTTGATTACATTAATCATAGCTCACATTTATGATATGCTATTACCTGAGGCACTGGCACGAGCACTTGGCACTACATTCATGTATAGAGATTACATTGCCAGTTTAGCATGCTTCAGACTTATTCATGTTGAGGTTTATTTATATCTGATCGTATTGATCTAGGATGGGTCATACATTCGATCTCTGCTTGTAGATATTTTCTATTCACGAGTTGGCAACTCACCCCCGTTGTGCCACAGTTCTTGCAGGTTTTTGCCGTACAGATTCCATTGCGGCATTTCTGACACACTGCTTCCATACGGGTGACTTGCTTTGGTAGGTGGGTTCTTTTATATCAGAACCGCCATTGTACATGTATTATTCATTGTATCTAGAAATTCCATCAACCAAAACTTGTTTATTGTTTCAGACTTAGACACAGTGATGTATTATTTTAACCTTAGAGTCGCGCTTGTAGTATTATGGTTTTCTGGCTGTTTTGAGCTTCTCTTTGGGTTTGATCCTCGCCCTTTGGCGTTGTATATTATTATTGCTTGCGTGGTTGTGACCGTCGATTGACGAAGAGCTAGCTCCCGCTTGGGGATGCCTTTTATCATTTCATATATATTATTCTTGTTGTACCCCGTTCGGGGCCAGTTTTTACAAAGGAAACTCTGCCGAAATTTTCAGGAAAGATTACATATTTAAAAAGAAATGCATATTCGGCTTAGTTATTTAAAGACTTTGATTTTCAAAACATGTTTTCTTTACTTCTTACAAATCAGTTCTTTTATTTACTCTTTAAATGGTTTTAGATTTCTGGGCTTTTGGCTTACTTGGATCAGATGGAGTCCTATAGACTTCATATGGTTCAAGGGCCAGTCACGTGCTCTTTCGGGTCGTGAGAAAGTTGGTATCAGAGCGCTAGGTTGACCTTGGTTTGAGTCTAAGTTTGCCTATGTGGAGCCTAGGGCGTTTATATATATACGGAACTTAGGCTTGATCTTATGGAACTTAGACTTAATCGAGGGGGTATTATACCCGAACTTTCGTCGCATATGATGACCCTTGGTTGATGGAGTAGGTAACTTGAGTAGTGGGACGTACCGTACGTATGTTCCGCGGCATACTTACGACACGCCACTCCGCTTAAGAAACCTTAGGATATATATTTCCTTGCACCGTATTATATTCCTTCCTATGATCTATCCTCATAGATACTGGTTATGATTTTTGCTGCCACGATTGCATGGGCAGAATGAGCTACGGCTCGAGTTGCGTCAGCATGAGCTCGTCGTGGATAAGGACTGACCAGGACATACGGTTGCATAGAGGCTTCGTATTTTGTGTTTCCGCACTATAAGCGTTTGACAGATCGCTGTTGCGAGATTTCTCGGATGTACCGGTCGTACCAGAGGATTGAGCCACTGATAGAGGCCAGCCAGGATGTGATGACCCTTGATATATCGTTTATTCATGATGATTGAGGCGCTGTTCAGCGTACGGACGAATGAGCTAGTTGCTGCTGCAAATGACGAGATATCGCTCAGATGATTGGAGCTATTGCAGCTTGAGCTTATACTTAGAGATATGATGGTGAGTCGCTAGTCACCGAGGATGAATGACTAGGACATGTAGTTCGTTCGCTTACCCCGATGCGAGGTCACCAGATAGATTGATTCCAGCTAGAGGCGACTTCACGCAGATTCGTTGAGAGTCGATTGAGATGATCGAATGTCAGGAACCCATTTTCCAAGTTTAAAGTATTCGGAAAGACATGCAAGCGATTCTATGGACCCTCTAGAAGAATGAAACCCTAACTCGACATAATGACCGTGTGAAAGCCTTTGAACCTTGGGGTTTGCGGCAGTTCCGCAGCGCCATTAGTGAGGCCTGGGTTTGCCCTTCTACGGCTGGACCACCGATGCTGTGGTATGTACTCGATACTATTAAACTGTACCTGAGATGTTGAGCTCTTAGGGGATTATGAGGTTCTGACGAGTCGATCGTATGGTTCGATATCTTTCGGATATTGTGATGGGACACTGCTTGGGAGACTCCGGATACGAGCATAGCCGTTGGAGCGCAGTCCATGCAGCCACGATGAGATGAGTCCGAATCAGTCGATATTGAAGCATAAGGAAGAAAAGGGGTCCGCATGAGATTTCGACGAGATGACGTTCCACTCCGCTGACATCAGAGATGCGATATGTACGCTGAGGATGTGTTCGGCTAGATATCTTCTACTGAGTGATGAAGATACCGAGTTCGTGATTTCGAGTCCGTGTGAGGGACTTCGGATGGACCGTAGCCGAGGGCATTGCAGTGCGCAGATAGAGACGCGACGTCGAAATGGACGATGATACAGACAAGCAGGACAAGAAGTTCGTGCGAGATGCAGACGAGCTGTTACTACTCCCCGTTAAGATTAAAGGTCGGATATGCATACAGAGGCGATGGGATGCGACCAGCTTCCGAGTAGATGTTGTTCTAAGGACGCAGATGTCCAGAGAGCGAGAAAAGATTATGCCAGAGTACCAACCTCCGTACAGTTTGGCTTAGGCGAGATCAGAAGAGACCTTGAGCAGGATTCCTTCCAGTACACTGCTGCAATAAGATTTGCACCAGGAGCAGATGTGTGATGTGCATTCAGAGATGACCAAAGAGGTGCCAGAACGGAATCGTTTCCATTAGCACACCTGATAGAGCCGATGAGCCGATGGACTGCGAGATTGGTAATCCACAGGCAAGGTAAGGAACCAGAGGCAGAGGACGCGGGCCACGAGCAAGAGGCAAGTAGATATCTTGCGCCGCTAGCATTGGATGTACCGACACCTTCTCGACTTTGAAGGAGGATATACCGACGATGGTATTTATGATTTGTGATTTTGTGATTTGACTATCACGTATCCGTCACTTTGGATTTCGGTATTTTGGGGGATTTATTCGCATGATTTAGTCTTGATGACTGAGTTTCATGGTATTTGTTTTCTTGCACCTTGGTTGCACCTACCGGGTATTTATACCTTGCACATAGTTATTACTCTTGAGGTATTGATTGTGATTTCATGCCTATTTTATGCCGTTGATTTGATGTTGTGCATATGTTACGCACGCGATTTGATTTTGCACTCGGTATAGCTTATATGTGCTTGTAGTGCATTGATATGTATTTTGTGCACGCTGTTGCACACGTTTATGATTTCCTTTATACCTGGGTACACTTGGTGTTGCTGCTTACGCATTTGAGTAATTGCTTGGTATTTGTGCATGGGATGCACCAGTTCTATACTTCGTGCGTTGTCGCACCAGTTTTATGTTACTTGCGTTTATCGCATCAGATTTATATTTCGTGCCTTTGTTACACCGGATTTATATTTTGTGCACTACGGTTGCACCTGACTTCGATTTGATGTCCTTCGGTATGTCGATTTTGATTCTGATATTGATGTTGATTCTTGCACTCCGTGCTTTTGACTGGACTTACGCATATTAGGCGTTTGCCGTTGGGTTTCGTGATTCCATGCATGTTGAGTGCGCAGGGTTTAGATTTTCATTCGTGCACGGTGGATGCACCGATTTGGATTTTCGCGCATGTTGGGAGCATGTTTTGAGATACGATTTTAGTGCACACCAGATGCACTAAATCAAGATTCTTCGTGCATGTCAGATGCACCTGATTGGGCTGTCAGGCACACACGTTGTCTATGACAGATGCTTCGTGCACACCCGTTGCACCTGGATGTTGTTTCTGTGCACATGTATGGCACATATATGGATTTTGATTTCCGTGCGCACCAGACGCACAGGGTGGTGTTATATGCATTTTTGGGATTTATTCCTTTTGGAGCAGTACATTTTAAATTGATGGAAGCCACTCAAGTCACCACACTCCAGAAGGTATGTGCATGCCTGGCAAGTTTCATGTATGTTTGAAACTCCCGATGTGTGTTTTTACCCTTAAGACCCAAGTGACCTTGACGGAGTCAACACATCAAATAGTCCTAGTCAAGTTCAACCCGTCATTATCTTGATTGCATTAAACCTACCCGCACGAGCCCTTGACGGAGTCAACAAGGCCGCACGACTGTCCTAACCAATCACATATCCATGCTACAAACAAGCACCACTCAGCTACAGCACACTATGCCTTGACGGAGTCAACAAACGCAGCACGAATACTAAGTACTACTTGTAGGAAATGACGGAGGGCTATGACTGGTTTTTGGTGAAAAACCTTTAACGTAATGAACTTGATATCGTTGAAGGAACCGAGTGGTTTTACAAATATATGGTGGCGAAAACTTTTGCTAAAAAGGTCACTCCCGGTGAAGGGATCTCGGCTCTTTCCCCGTGGAATGAGGTGGAGGATATTCCAAACTGAATACCACGATGCAAAGAAAAAATAATCGACTATAGTGAAGTTATTACGTTGACGCAAACTTTTACTCAAGGGGTCACTCCCGATGAAGGGATCTCGGCCGTTGCCTCGTCGAATGAGATGCTGAATATTCATAACCGAATACCACTGTGCAAAGCAAAAGAAAACGTCTGTAATGTAAGTTTTAAAAACTTGGTTTCAACAACATCACATATAGGTTTTTTTTATTCTTGCATTGATAAGAATCAATACAGTCCCATCAATTAATCACACCAGAAAAGAACGAAAATAAAATGTACGTATATGCCATCCGCATTCGCCACTGGGTCCCGTCATCACCCGTTATGTTACTTAACTAACGATAAAGCGGGGACTGGGCTAGCGCGGGTGCAAAACATATACAACATCTACTAGTATATATATATATATATATATATATATATATATATATAACATTTGTCCCAGGCATGATATAAGCAACATCACAGAAACATCACAGAAGCATCACAGAATGGTGGATAATCTTGGAGCCCCGGGTTTCACTTGAGCTGCAAATGAGACCCGACGTTCCCGGTCGTGTGGATAGCCTGTGCAATGAAACCTAGACCCCTACGAGCGCGACAAGTTACCCGCGAAAACCAGAAGCGAGGCAACCCCCTTCAACAACATGAATGGGCCACCCAACACTTCACGGAATCCGGTAACATGGGCACCCCTCTGTGGGTCAACCTATACCCCCTACGAGTGCGGCGAATTGCCCGCCAATTCTAGAGTAAGGTCCCCTCCGTCTCAACACCATGAGATGCGGACTCGTTGCCCTCTAGAACCCGACTATTCGTGCACTCCACCGCGGCGTAATCCTACTACAGAAATAAAAATAATATACAAGGGTGACATCGACCTCAACCCGGTCGTGCCCCAAAAGAATAATATACAAACTGGCAGTGACGGCAGTCCACATGTCGGACGCTCGCCCCGCAATAACAAATGTACAAATGAAATAAAACTGTACTAACATTGCACCACAGCTATCCACCACGACGATCCAACCAACATCACAGCACAACACAGAATATCAACGTGAATGTCACGTTCGCAAATCCGTCTAAAAGAACATATAGCAGTTAGACGGGTTTACCGATCAAATGACATTCACGGTCGCAGATAGAAATGTATGTACTGTTAAATGCACACTTAAAATATCGATCGACTAAATTTCCAAATTGGCCCCAATAGCAAAAGCTGCACTTCACTGAAACCCGGGTCAAAACAGTATATGTCAAAAATCACAATTCCAAGTCAGGGGGCTACAGGAAAAATTTCGAAGCCCGTCGCCACTAAATGGCCGCGGAACCGCCGCCAATAGGGGGTAAGTGCGGCGGTTCCGCGGCTACATAGAGGCATCAGGAGCCCAAATTTTTTCTACACCCTAAAAAACTCATGCACGGATTTTTAAGCCTCTGGAAAATATTTTTTGAACACTTTTGAAAATCGACAGCAAACACAAAAATTAAATCGTGATTTTGGAAATTTTCGTCGAACGATCTTTTAATCACGTTTAAATAAGCTAGTAAGGGGTTTAAAGGGTGTCTCTCATACCATGCTGGGTTACGGCAGCGGCCCGGCCATCGAACCGTGGCCAAATGGGGAACAAAAATTTACTAAACTTGGCGCTACCGTTACCCGATTTCCGAATCGACCTTAAACCCTAATCTAGCAAGATAATATAGAGGTTAGAATGGTTATACCGAGTTGATCTGTGTCCTTCGTGTTGGATATAGTGCCCTCAATGTCAATTATTGGATCGCAGGCACGTGATTGCAATGATTGAGGGAGGACCTATACCGGTAGGACAGTCTTACTCAAGATGATACTATGCTATCTGGTTTATCTTTATCATCGTGTACATCTTTAGGTGACCTTATAGATCACTATTACACATTGATAGAGCCCTTAGGATTCTTGCTTGACTACCAGCAGTATGATGGCGATCATATACGTGGGAGCTGGGGTCTATAAGCACATCCTTAAAGTGGTCCCTAGTCGTGGGAGTTTCGAGACTAGGCATCGATACTCCATTAGTAGACTAGTATATACAGTCGAGACCCCGACGAGGTATAGAGGTGCTCATTGGGTTATGAGTACACCGGACAGGACTCGCCGGGAACATGCCAGTTGGTATTATACCTGACGTCAGATAGTAGTTCCCTGGTGACATGTGTACAGGTTAGTTCATTGACCTGATATCGTTATTTGTCTCGTGTGAGTTCCCACTGTGCTTTGATTACTACCCTACCACGGCTCAAAGGAGTCGTGCAGACAGGTTTTAGTTGGGTACAGTCCCGAGCCACATGGAGGCAGTGAGCGGATCGGCAGGGGTTTCGTCTCTCCCGGTATTGGGGGTGAGATCGCGTTGTGTCTAGGAGAGCCATTACACGAAATCCTTGGCCAAGGCAAGAGATTTACTGGTAGGTATTCCAGTAGTATCTCAAGGTGTTCTGGGCTACACTCCAACATGACTTGTACCGCTTTTGGGGGTCTGACTTTTACCAACCCCCTAGGCCCGCCATGCGATGCTCATATACGAACGGACCGGAATGTACGGATATTGTCACTGACAGGCTCAGTAGGGTGTCAGGATGAGTTCGCTCATCGACCTCCCTTTTGGTCAATACCTGGTAGCCCGTTACGTACGGCTAATACCTCTGACGTGCTAGTGATTAAATCCACAGCCAAAGTATTGACGAGTCTTTAGAGTCCCCTACAGACAGTTTCTCAAGTTTCGGGCGAAACGTTGTAGAGGTCGTATGATATATGGCAGGGTCCGATTATATACGTGCAATAGTGCACGGATCATGATCGGACGGATCATACTAGTGGGCTTTGGTTTAAGCCAGATCCTAGTATTAGATTTGTTGGATTATTTTAGTCCCATCGCATTCGCATTCGCATTCGGTCGGAATGCGGATGCAGGTATGTATATACAGGTGAGGAGTATCCTTGTGATCCGTCACGAGTTTACTTTAGATGTTGCCGTATCTTTTTATTGTTGTAAACATTTGGGTTAATGTTTACAAATGGAAATTGTGAGCTTAAATCATCATTTTGAGCATTTAATGTGACATAGACTTCATTAGTGACTCATGGTCTCTTTTCTTGTGCTAATGTCACATTATGTGATTGATTTGTGAGGTGAATTGAGAGGAAGAGAGAGAAGGGCAGCCATTGTAAAGAGTTGGGTCTTGTATTTTTCATACTTACTCTCTCATTTTAGATAGCAACACAAAAAGAAAAGAATGTCTTCTTCTTCTTCTTCCTCTAGCTCACAACCTCCATTGATGGCTTCATCTTCAACCTCCATCCATACAATGGATGCAAGAGGCAAAGTGATCTACGTGTATTCTACATCAATGTTGGACACGTCGGCTAGCAAACTTCGTGTCCGAGTTGCCTTGGTTCTGAGGTGGGAGCCCGTAAAAGGATTCGAAGATGTGGTGCCCTTTCCGACGAGAAGACCGGAGATCGGAGATGCCGCGAGGAGCAAGAGATGGTGGCTAAAGACCGAAGGACACGGATCGATCGGTATAGCCTTTCTAACCCTTCTCTAGTTAGCTAGTTATAGGTTAATGGTTCGATCCGGGATTAAAGTCTGCGAGAGCACCGGTTTCAAGTTAAGTAAAAGTTTTCGTTTCCGCATTTTGGCCTCGGATAGACGGCCGGGGCGCTACCATAGACTTACATGGTATCAGAGCCACGCCATTAACCTTTACTAGCTTGTTCTAACGTGTTTAAAACATCGATCGATCGAAATTTCCGATTCGTATTTCCATTTCAGTATGCTTGCTGTCAATTTTCAAAGTTGTTCAAACAATTATTTTAGGCATCTTAAAAATACATACAGGCATTTCTAAAGCTATAGAAAAAATTTGGAGACCTAAGTCAAAAATTCCACCGTGGAACCGCCGCGAAATGTCGCATTTGGCGGCCCTTCCGCGGGCCTTTTTGGGCTACAGTGCTCCAAATTTTTTCTGAGGGTTTAGTTGATGGAAATATGATTTTTGTGATATATAGTTTTGGCCCAGATTATTTTGAATGCTGTTATTGTACTTGGGGCCCACTTCGGGAAACTTTGTCGATCAAAATTTTTAAATATGTTAGTTCACAGTGCTTACTTTATATCTGCGACCGTGAATGTCATTCGAGCGGTAAATCTTGTCTAATTGCTATAGTTCTTTTAGACGGATTTGCGAACGTGACATTCACGTTGATGTTCTGTGTTGTGCTGTGATGTTGCGGATTTGTCGTGGTGGATAGCCTGGATGCAATGGTAGTACAGTTTGGTTGTATTTGTACATTTGATATTGCGGGGCGAGTGTCCGACATGTGGACTGCCGTCACTGCCTGTTTGTATATTATTCTTTTGGGGCACGACCGGGCTGAGGTCGATGAACCCGTTGTATATTTTTCCTTTCTGTACTAGGATTACCCTGCGGTGGGGTGCACGGATAGCCGGGTTGTAGAGGGCAACGAGCCCGCTTCTCATGGCTTTGAGAAGGAGGGGGCTTCACTCTAGAATTGGCGGGCTATTCGCCGCACTCGTAAGGGGTACAGGTTGACCCAAGGAGGGGTGCTCAAGTTACCGGATTCCGTGAAGTGCTGGGTGGTCTATTCACTTTGTTGAAGGGGGCGGTCTCGCTTCAGGTTTTGGCGGGTAACTTGCTGCGCCCGTAGGGGTCTAGGATTTTATTGCACAGGCTATCCACACGACCAGGGGAACGTCGGGTTTCAGTAGCGGCTCTATGAAACCTGGGGATCCCAGATTATCTGTATTGTTCTGTGATGCTTATTATATTTCTGTGATGTTGCATTTTATCATGCCTGGAGCGAATATTATATATTGATATATATACTAGTAGATGTTGTATATGTTTTACATCCGCGCTAGTCCAGTCCCCGCTCTGTCGTTAGTTAAGTAACCTAACGGGTGATGACGGGACCTAGTGGCGAATGCGGATGGCATATACGTACATCATATTTTTGTTCTTTTGTGGTGTGATTAATTGATGGGACTGCATTGATTCGGATCAATGCAAGCTAAACAAACCTATTCTGATGTTGTTGGAACATTTTTCAAAAAGCTGTTATTGCAAGGACGTTCTCTTTTGTTTTGCACAGTGGTATTCGGTTATGAATATCCAGCACCTCAGTCGACGAGGCAAGAGCCGAGATCCCTTCACCGGGAGTGACCCCTTAGACAGAAGTTGGCGTCAGGGTAATAACTTCACTATAGTCGATTACTTTTTGCTTTGCATCGTGGTATTCAGTTGGAATATCCTGCACCTCATTCTACGGGGAAAGAGCCGAGATCCCTTCACCGGGAGTGGCCTCTTTAGCAAAGGTTTTCGCCACTATATTTTTATAAAAAGCTATCTGGTTCCTTCAACGATATCAAGCTCATTACGTTAAAGGTTTTTCGCCAAAAATCATTGGTAGCCCTCCGTCATTTCAGACGGGTAGCACTTAGTATTCATGCTATGTTTGTTGGCCAAAGTCAAGGCATAGTGTATGGTAGCTATTTGTTACTTTTCTGTTGCATAGATAGATGCGTTGGTTTAGGACAGTCGTACTGCTTTGTTGGCCAAAGTCAAGGGTAGGTACGGGTGGGTTCAAATTAACCTGGATAATGACGGGTAGAACTTGATATGTGACTTATGATTTGTTGGCCAAAGTCAAGGTCATAAGAGCATGGGGTAAAAATCACATCGGGAGTTTCTAAAGAAACTGAAACTTGCCAGGCATGCGCATACCTCCTGGAGTGTGATAACGTGAGTGGATTCCATCACGTTATCATGCGATGATAGTTAGATCTCGATTCCTACTGATGAGTTGGTTTACTCCTCGGGTGATCCCGACTAATTCTTCTTTCAGGTTTGGAGGAGAATTTGAGGTTACAGTGGAAGGTTTCCTGATTAGATAAATTGATAACCATTCTGATCTAGGATAGAGTGCACGCTGAGTGTTTCTTTTCTCTTTCACTTTGGCAGTGACCATGACCCGACCCTTGACTATGACTCAGTGACCAAGTTAACCGAACTTTCTTAAAACACTGGCTTTTGGATTGTCTGAGTTGCATACCTCATTGCCACTTCTACTTTTACCCTTTTCTCCAGAACACCCCGTATTACTACGAACATCCACTTTCATTGGATAAAACCATCGTATGGTTATATACGAACTCGAAGGAACTTATTCCAGATTCGAGGATGGTTTCTGGTTCTGGAGAAAATGAATAGGACTATTCAGTTGTCTTTTCCTTTACCTTCTCTCAGGTTGCGAGTGCTCCTTGGATTAGGACGGTACACCTGTTACGCTAATTGGATAGTCTTCATCCAAACCATAGGCAGGTGTCGAACGGTAGGGAAGGAAGAAAACCATTTAGCCTAAAAAGGTGTACAGAAGGTAATAAGTTAAGACAAATAAAGGGATTAGTAAGAGGGCAAAGTAAATTGCGACTGCTATCATTCACGACCAAACCAAGTATTTCATTGCCACTCCTACTTCACCTTTATATTTCTCCAGGACACTCCGTATCACTACGAAGATCCACAGTTTTTTGGATACTCCATCGTATGGTTATATACGAACTCGAAGGAACTTGTTCCGGTTCGGGGATGGATTCTGGTTCAGGAGAAATAGGAATAAGGTTTATTCAGTTGTCTTTTATCTTTACCTTCTCTCGGGTTGCGAGTGCTCCTAGGATTAGGACAATACACCTATTACGCTTATTGGATAGTCTTCTTCCAAACCATAGGCTGGTGCCGAACGGTAGGGAAGGAAGAAAACCATTTAGCCTAACGATGGTGTGCAGAAGGTAACGACTAAAGACATATAAAGGGATTTGGAGAGATGGCAAAGAAATATACGGTTACAGTTGTGAATCTGGATAATGGAAGAGGCATTACTAGGAATACCCGGATACCCTTTCGAAACATTTATATGTTTCAGTTTCACTGTGTATTGTTAAAAGAAAACTGATTTCCCAATTAGTCCTTGCTCCAGGGTATGCATTTACCGGGTTTGATTCTTACATCTGTATGGTTTTACAGATGATGAGTGGGAGTAAGTTATTGGGAATTGGGTGATCATCCTCATTATATCGGGATTTGTTGTAATTGGTGATATTTGAGGAAATCGCCTGGGTTGTTTGCCGGACGGCAAATATTTGGTTTTGAATATCCGTTGTTATGCACCAATTTCAAATTGATATATCTGTACGTTTATTTTTATAAAGTGAGATATAACTTTTTGAAATTATGTCTATGATATTTACCTATATTAATGGATGGTTAGGTAAGGAGTATTAAACAGCGGTGTAATTCTTCTTAACCATAAGTATAGTTTTCAACCCACGACACACAGGGAATGAGTTATTAGACTCAGGGGACTTATACAGAGTATTGTATGTTGTCCAGTGTCCATGAGGACAGAGGGGTTGGTACTCGTACTATATTCTGTTCACTTATGACTTCTCTAGTTCTTAGACAAGTGTTTCATAGAAACACAAGGTCCAAGTTTTGATAAGTTATAGGTATAAGAATAAAGTAGAGAACCAGGCGTTGCAAGTATCAGGATTCTTCAAGGTGATCGAAGATGTAGATACTTGTGTATGGTATTCGGTTGATAGTAATGATTATGAGAACTTGCTTCTCTTTCAGGTTACTCATATCTGGATGTATTCCTAAGTTGGGTAATGATGATCGGCCTCTCTCCATTTAGTTGACATATACTGGAGACAGCTGCATGATTTTAATCTGGTTCTAATTAAATCAGTGCCTCTGTTTCTATATTGGATATAGAATAGTTCATATCTTAACAATGTTAAGGTACGGGGAGTTGTCCGGCTTATGCTTAAAACCAGACTCTGGATAACTCAAGGCACGTTTCTGTAATGGCTGTTTGTGGGTTGACCCGGGCTATAGCGAGGGTTGACTTTCTACCATCTGGAAGATCAATAGTGATATTATTCTTGACTCACCACAGTTTTAGTATAATGGATTTTTTCAGAAAACAGTAGTGGGAGTATGGTAGAACTGGAAGTGATTCCAGAACAGCAAACGATTACTGAAAATTTGATAAGAAGCTAAACATTCGATCTGGTTTGACATTCCATTGGCCACTCCGCAAATATGGTAGGTAACCTCAGGCACCCGAGAGGTACTCTGGTAGCCTTAAGGACGGTGACAGGGATGTTCTTGTTTACCCAGACTTGCCATTGCTGTTGTTCCAGACTGTGAGACCCGGCAGGAGGATGAGTATAACGTCGTTCTAAACTAGCTTTAGAAGTGTACGTGTATAAGACTCTGCCAGAGAGTTGTCGTAGTCAGTGGGAGCAGCGGAAGCATTGGTGGACAAGTAGCTTATGTCTATTTATGGACTAAAGCATATATAGAGGAGAAAGATCTGTTGGATATAGTGCCCTCAGAGTCAATTATTGAATCACAGGCACATAATTGCAATGATTGAGGGAGGACCTATGCCGGTAGGACAGTCTTACTCAAGATGATAGTATGCTATCTGGTTTATCTTTATCATCGTGTACTGCTTTAGGTGACCTTACAGGTCGCTATTACACTTTGGTAGAGCCCTTAGGATTCTTCCTTGACGGCCAGCAGTATGATGGAGATCATATACGTGGGTGCTGGCGTCTATAAGCACATCCTTAAAAAGGTCCCTAGTCGTGGGAGTTTTCGAGACAGGGCATTGATATTATGGAGTAGACTAGTGTATACAGTCGAGACCCCGACGAGGGGCGGTGGCCGGTCTCATAAGCCATTGGTGTCAGTTGGATCACCTAAGATGTATACAGGTGCTCATTGGGTTATGAGTACACCGGACAGGACTCGCCGGGAACATGCTAGTTGGTATTATACCTGACGTCAGATAGCAGTTCCCTGGTGATATCTGTACAGGTTAGTTCATTGACCTGAGATCATCATTTGTCTCGTGTGAGTTCCCACTGTGCTTTGATTACTACCCTACCACGGCTCAAAGGAGTCATGCAAACAGGTTTTAGTTGGGTACAGTCCCGAGCCACATGGAGGCAGTGAGCGGATCTACAGGGGTTTCGTCTCTCCCGGTATTGGGGGTGAGATCGCGCTGTGTCTAGGAGAGCCATTACACGAAGTCCTTAGCCAAGGCAGGAAATTTACTGGTAGGTAATCCAGTAGTATCTCAGGGTGTTCTGGGCTACACTCCGACACGACTTGTACCGCTTTTGGAGGTCTGACTTTTACCAACCCCCTAGGCCCGCCATGCGATGCTCATAGACGAATGGACCGTACTGTACGGATATTGTCACTGACAGGCTCAGTAGGGTGTCAGGATGAGTTCGCTCATCGACCTCTTTTTTGGTCAATACTTGGTAGCCCGTTACGTACAGCTAGTACCTCTGACGTGCTAGTGGTTAAATCCACAGCCAATGTATTGACGAGTCTTTAGAGTCCCCCACAGACAGTTTCTCAAGTTTCGGGCGAAACGTTGTAGAGGCCGTATGATGTATGGCAGGGTTCGATCTTATACGTGCGGTATTGTACGGATCAAGATCGGACGGATCATACTAGTGGGCTTTGGTTTAAGCCGGATCCTAGTATTAGATTTATTGGATTACTTTAGTTTCATCGCGTTCGCATTCAGTCGGAATGCGGATGCAGGTATGTATATACAGGTGAGGGGTATCCTTGTGATCCGTCACGAGTTTACTTTAGATGTTGCCGTATCTTTTTATTGTTGCAAACATTTGGATTAATGTTTGTAAATGGAAATTGTGAGCTAGAAATCATCATGGGGGCCATTAAATGTGACATAGACATGGGTAGTGACTCATGGTATTTTTATTTGTGCAAAATGTCACATTTATGTTTGTTTATTGGGTTGAAATGATAAGAGGAGAGAGAGGGGCAGCCAAGGTAGTGGTGGAGCTCTTGTATTTCTTTTTCTTGCTCTCTCTCATCTCATTATTCCAACACAAGAAAAGAAAAAGAAAAAGCCTTCTCTTCTTTTTCTTCTTCCTCTAGCTCAAAGCCTCCATCAATGGCAACATCTTCAACCTCCATCCAAACTCATGGATGCAAGAGGCAAAGTGATCACAAACATTCTCTACAACATCTTGGACACGTCGGCTAGCACACTTCGTGCCCGAGTTGCTTCGGATGAAGCGGAAGCCCATAAAAAGAATCGATGATGTGGTGCCCTTTCCGACGAGGAGATCGAGACCGGTGATACCGCGAGGAGCTTGGGATGGTGGCCAAAGACCGAAGGACACGGATCGATCGGTATAGCTCTCTACCCTTTCTCCAGTTAGCTAATAGTATGTTAATGGTCCGATCCGGGTTTATAGTCCGCGGTAGCGCCGGTTTCTAGTTAAAGAAAAGTTTTCGTTTCCGCATTTTGGACTCGGAAAGACGGCCGGGGCACTACCGTAGGCTTACAAGATCATCTATTTCTGATGTGACAGTCATAGGTTTGACTTCATCAGAATAGGGGATGGATCTGTTAAGAAGGTAGTAGGGTGTGCTGTCCTGGTATTTGGATGAAATACACAGAGTAGGAAGTGAAATTCCTATACTACGATCGGTTATACTTTGGTTGCCACACGGTAGGTTCTCCACAAAGGACATGGATTTTATATCAGACATTCTGGTTACTAGATCTATGGTTTTAGATCTAGATTTGGGTAGTTTCCCAATCTGGGTACTTAGACAGCATTCTAAAGGTGTTTTAGAATGGACGACTCCTGGCACGGTAGTGTACCTGCAGGTGATGGAGTCTCCCTCTCTAAAGGTGTCTTACAGACTAAAAGGGAGAGGGATGCGCATGATTGGCAGATCACTTGCTTAGGCAATTAAGTCAATCATGTGATGTCAAGTACCACACCAGATGTTGTTTTTGCACTAGATGCAATAAGCTGATATTAATCCTATCCGGGAGAAACGTTTGGAAGCAGTTTTAGAACATAAGTGGATGTTCTAGGGATATGATAACAACAGCCTCTTTTAGGAGACGGTTATCATTCCAGGCTTCCAAGGTGACCTGGATGACAGAGTGACTTTCAGAGTTATAGTTTTCCCTCTGACGAGGGGTAGTATTTTGGACAGGTGGTCCAAGCGGATACTGAGGGAGACATGGCGCAGGATACTGATTAAGTTCAGTTGACGATACAGTCTAAGAAGTTTGGATTTGGAGTTCATTTATGAACTAGGTCCCATCAGATATCCAGACATATTCTAAGACAGGTATTGCTCATTTCGGGAGATGTCTTTCTCCGCTAACAGGAGATAAAGAGAGACATAGAAAGAAACATCAGGGCGGATCCACTCAATGAGGCTATTCCTCGAACGCAATAGTTTCACAAACGGGCTTTGTGAAACTGATTAGAAGAGGAGTTGGGTGTTCGGTATCACACAGGCTGTGAGTATGCGACATCGAAATAATTAGCCTTGAGTGCAAGTGAGAGATTGTTGGATATAGTGCCCTCAAAGTCAATTATTGGATCGCAGGCACGTGATTGCAATGATTGAGGGAGGACCTATACCGGTAGTACAGTCTTACTCAAGATGATAGTATGCTATCTGGTTTATCTTTATCATCGTGTACAGCTTTAGGTGACCTTACAGATCACTATTACACATTAATAGAGCCCTTAGGATTCTCGCTTGACTACCAGCAGTATGATGGCGATCATATACGTGGGAGCTGTGGTCTATAAGCACATCCTTAAAGTGGTCCCTAGTCGTGGGAGTTTCGAGACTGGGCATCAATACTCCATTAGTAGACTAGTGTATATAGTCGAGACCCCGACGAGGGGCGGTGGCCGGTCTCACAAGTTATTGGTGTCAGTTGGACCACCTAAGATGTATAGAGGTGCTCATTGGGTTATGAGTACACCGGACAGGACTCACCGGGAACATGCTAGTTGGTATTATACCTGACGTCAGATAGCAGTTCCCTGGTGACATGTGTACAGGTTAGTTCATTGACCTGAGATCATCATTTGTCTCGTGTGAGTTCCTACTGTGCTTTGATTACTACCCTACCACGGCTCAAAGGAGTCGTGCAAACAGGTTTTAGTTGGGTACAGTCTCGAGCCATATGGAGGCAGTGAGCGGATCGGCATGGGTTTCGTCTCTCCCGGTATTGGGGGTGAGATCGCGCTGTGTCTAGGAGAGCCATTACACTAAGTCCTTGGCCAAGGCAGGAGATTTACTGGTAGGTATTCCAGTAGTATCTCAGGGTGTTCTGGGCTACACTCCGACACGACTTGTACCGCTTTTGGGGGTCTGACTTTTACCAAACCCTTAGGCCCGCTGTAAATCCCCAGTTCCGTATATAAAATTGTTCCGTACTCTTCCTTGAATTTTTCTATTTTATATACATTATTTTTTATATATTTCTTTATTCTCAAAGTTTACCTAAAACTATAAATCCTAACCTATATCTAACCCTGTGGTGGCATCCGTACATCTCGTTCCGTTTGGTGAAATGGGATCGTTTGGATCGCTACGTGCACGCTACGCGTATCCGTTCTTGGGGGTATGCATTTTCTTTAACTGGACATCATTTTATGGTTTTATTTGATTCATATAGTATCCGAAATTTAAAACTAGAATTTTAGACCCGACCCGGACATGTTTCGGAATAAGTTTGTTTTAGCCAGAAAACTCATATTTACTCAATATTATATTCTTTACATATACCTAACTATTAATCCCAACTCACCTCTCTCCTCCTTTCACTCCTTCACGTTCTCTCCCTCCTCTCCTCTCTTCTCTTTACAACACATATTATTCTCCCACACCTCACTCTCTTTTCTCTTTACACCCCACACCTCACTCTTTTCTCTCTTTACACCCCTCACCTCCACTCACCCCAAATCTCATTGTCTCCCTCTCTCCCTCTATAAAACCTACATTTTCATTCCTAACAAACCACACACTCTCTCAATCTCTCCTTCTTCTTCATCCCGCGACCATGAGAAAACTCGAACCCACGCCCGCGCCGCGCCCGTCGCCTGCCTTCGCCGACCGCCGTCTTCAGGAAAGTTTAAATACTTGCTTCATGCTATTACACGTTCATTTCGATTGCTATTCAATATTATTATAAGTGTTCGATACGAACCATAATCTGAAAACTCCCTTAAAATGACGGAATTTAAACATAACAGTTGGCCCGAATGATAATGAATACCGTGTTAAGAGTTGACTCGAAAATACGGATTCTAACACCGTGAAATGTCATCCCCATTTAGATTCGTTGAATCTGTAAATTTCTGTACCTGAATTTTGTAAAAATCATAGTAAATTTATTATACACCGGAATGTTGCGTTCGAGGGCTCATATCGAAGCCGACTCGACAACCTAGAACCGCATATAATTTTTAGTCTATTTCTCTTTTAAAAAGATGACGGAAACTGGTTCGGAGTGCGGCTTTGGACTGCAGTCTAGATCAGCATTGGCTGTCGATTCTTGTTTTGTAATACCTTCTCCCTGCTGTATGAAAATTCCATGATGCGGAACCCTATACCATAACGAAGATAAGTCTATTATCCAACCATTGAAAGTGATTTCATTCTTTTTCACTGTGGTTTACTATTTAAATTATATTTTAACAAAACCTATGGCTGTCCCAAACAGGGACAGAATGTATACCCCTTTATTGTACATAACATAACTTTTATTACAGAACTGCTATTGATGATACGTTTGATGCGTTGGAAAGATAACAGTAAAATCTACAATTAGTTGAACTATAGCGTCGCCTAATTATGCTTCCAACTGGGAGTAAAATATGTTACAAAACGGACCTCCAGTTCAGAAATTGGATTTCCAGCAGTGAACACTTAAAATGAAATGGCTATAACTTGCGAACCTGAAACCCGATTGACGTGAAACCAATTTTGATGGATAGATAATTAAACATACTACTTGTTCCTTTTATATTGTTTTGCTTAATTCTGCACATATGATTTATAGTAAATTTTGCAAGTTGTACGACACTGGCTGCTGTGTTTTATTTGTATCATGAATAATTGCATTTTCATCATATCATGTAGCGGTATGCCTTCATTGGATAGTGGTCATGAAGCATTGATAACCAAGTGAGCGTGTACATTACCCAGTGATAAGTATTAGTGATTGGATTGTGACAAGTACGTTAATGTTAAAGCGTGAATGAATAAGTGAAAGCGTGAATGAATAAGTGAAGTGACACGTACTTGTACACAATCAACGGAACCAGTTACTTTATTGCATTGTCGATGCCTATAGGGCATATGTAAGTGTAACTATAACTGGAATGGGACGGTTATGAGAACTTGCATTAGTGTCATAGGTAAGACATCGAGTACTGTCCATTTGTCTTGGATACCAGTCGAGACATGTTTGATGGAGACCCTTTCTCCAGTTCTCGCGTAGACTTGTCATGGAGCGACTAGTATTTGGATTCATGATTGGTATTTGATGTAGACCGTGGGTGTGGGTTAGTTTGAGTGTGAGTTCAGCAGAATCTCGGGAGTCCCATTGCCGGCACATACAGCGAATCTGGAGATATATAGGTGATGTTACTGATTATTACTGATTATTAGGGAGCGACTCGGGCCCGTGTTCCCTTTCCCTTGGATTCTACCCTTGGGTGGGGGATACTCACGAGTGGTTGACTCTCACACTTGGACTGACGATAGGTTTAGCGACCCAGACATTGAGACATTGAGACTGATAGGTTTAGTGACATGCATTGATTACTGATTCGATATGCCTGGTTTACTGTTTACCTGCTCTACTGTTTACTGGTACTAATTATTTCATGCTCATGTCATCACTTCATGCTTACTGTTTCATTTTAATCATCATTGCACGTGTTTACATATGTATATATATATACTGCTATCGTGTCGCTCTGACGACCTGAGTATGTATGCTCAGAGCGAGAAGTGGATTTAGCTTGGATCAGGACCTGACGTACCTCGAGGATATTGCGGACATTTAGATCAGCGACTCAGCGCTATCTTTTCTTCATCTCTATCTGGTTAGTTTTTGTATTTGTTTTGATTTAGTGACTGCATTTATCATTACCTGTGCATAGATTACTGATTACCACGTAAAGCTAGAAGCCGAAGTGTGACTACGGCAGGGTGTTTCCTCGACCGTAGGAGCATGGCTGGCCTTGTCAACCCCTCGTAATCTGTATTTTGGGAAGCGGGGCATGACATGGTTTTGTTGGTATCAGAGCCAGGTTTTGGTTGGGATTACGGTTTCCGTGTAGGGCTTGACAATTTAAGTCGCTCTTTCGGTCCAGATTGTGAACTTGTTATCCTTGACTAAAATCCTTATTGTTCGTCAAGCTATATTTTGACTCCATCCGCTAGAGTTTTGGGTTAATCGGGTTTGATTTTTGTAGTTGGGTATTGGACCCAATACACTAATCAGAAAACCCAGAATTAGGAACATGTCCAGCTACATTGTTATCGTGATTCTTGAATCATATCTTTCTCTTGACCCTTTAACTTGATGAGATGGAATGACTTTTCATCTCGACTTGAAATCCTTTTGGTTCCTTATTGTTTTTCCCTACCTATTCTTTCGATTCTGATAGTAGGATTTGGGCGACTTGAACGGAGTTATGTGATTGTAACTATGAACTGCAGCATGGTTACAATGCGGTACTCTATTTAAGTAACTTGGAGTCCTATTCTTGATTCACTTCCTTGATTTTTGGTCGTTATATTACCTTGCTTCTCTCGGTTCCATTGTTTACCAGTTCATATTTTATCGCAAGCTTGAATCCAACAACCATATTGTATCTTTCCCCTTGTCCCGTAGTGACCAATCCGGTTGTGTTTCGAAGAAAACGGAGTAATACATGAGAAGTGTTTGATCGCAGTAGTGCTGACTGCTTCAAGACCTTTCAGATGGAAGATGTTTCGAGGAGTTCCGATGAACCCACCGCAGATCATCAGAGTTATACAGCGGAAGAGTGGTGAGCTAATAAACCACAAGTCTTAGAACAACTTGCAAATTCTTGATGAGGAGAACCGTTTACTGGAAAGTGAAGTTCGTAGACAAGTTGCAGATGAAGCGCTGATAGCAGTTCGAGAGTTTATGGACGTGTTCGAGGACATCTCGAGTTTACCGCCAAACTGAGATGTGGAGTTCACGATCGATCTTGTTCCTGGTGCAGCACCAATCCTAAAGACGTATTATCCAATGGCACCAGTGGAGTCAAGAAGCAGGTTACCGAATTGCTATAGAAGGGTTGGATTCGCAGCAGTAATTCACCCTGGGAAGCTCCAGTTCTTCTAGTCAAGAAGAAAGATGGCACAAGGAGGATGTGCATCAATTATCGAGAATTAAACCGGGTGACTATTAAGAACAAGTACCCGATTCCTCGCATTGGCGAATTATTCGAGCAACTTAGTGGCGTGAGGGTATTCTCGAAGCTGGATTTGCGATCCGGATATCATCAAGTTCGAGTTAAATCAGAGGATATTTGCAAGACTGCGTTCCGAACTCGATATGGGCATTATGAGTATTTAGTGATGCCATTCGGAGTCACGAACGCATCAGCGATAATTATGGACTTGATGAACCGAATATTTTCACCGTTCTTGGACCAGTTATAGTGGTGTTTATCGATGATATTCTGGTCCATTCAAGGAGCTTAGAAGAGCACGCAGACCACTTGAAGGTTGCACTGCAAACGTTGAGGAAAGAAAGACTGTATGCGAAAATGAACAAGTGCGAATTTTGGCTCGAAGAAGTAAAGTTTTTGGGGCACGTCGTATCCGGAGATGGAATCGCTGTTGATCCTGAGAAGATTGTAGCAGTTCAAAATTGGCTAATTCCGAAGAACGTAGCGGAGATCAGAAGTTTCCTTGGACTTGCCGGATATTACAGAAAGTTCGTGGAGAATTTCGCTCATTTGGTTGAGCCTTTGACCAAGCTTATGCGAAAAGAAGTGCCGTTCGTATGGACGGATAGATGTGCATCAGTTTTTGAGGCGTTGAAATAAAGATTGACAACCGCTCCTATTTTGACCGTGCTAGATGGTTCCGGAGGATGGGTTATTCACAACAACGCATCTGGAAAAGGTTTGGAACGTGCAACATGGGAAGGTTATAGCTTACGCATCAAGACAATTGAAGACCCATGAGAAAAATTACCCAACTCATGAGTTAGAGCTGGCAGCAGTGATTTTCTCCTTGAAGATTTGGAGACACTACTTATTGGGTAAAAGGATCGAAGTATTCACCGATCACAAAAGCCTAAAGTATGTGTTCATGCAGAAAGAGTTTAACATGAGACAACATAGATAGTTGGAGCTGATGGCGGACTATGATCTTGATCTCAAGTACCATCCGGGGAAAGTTAATGTAGTGCCGGATATACTTAGTCGGTTGCCAGCAATTCAGATGTTGACAGCACACAGAATGCTTATGGAAGATTTTCAGAGATTCGAGATGGAGATCGTGTTACCGCATTCTTCGGGACAGTTGATGCAGCTACAAGTACAGTCGTCGTTGATCAATAATATTAAGGCAGCGCAGTCACAGGATCCAAGATTACAGAAGTTTCGAGAACAGGTTGAAGCGGGACTTCGAACGGACTTGTTGATTCATGAAGATAGTTCGTTGCGATATGATAGCCGTTTGTGTGTGCCGAAAGGAGATATTCGTGAAGAAGTTATGAAGGAGGCACACAGTTCCGCATATTCCGTACATCCAGGAGGCACAAAGATGTACCGTGATCTACGACAGTATTTCTGGTGGGAAGGCATGAAAAGGGAGATCGCCCGCTTTGTAGCGAAGTGCTTGGTGTGTCAGCAAGTTAAGCCTGAACATCAAAGGGTAGCTGGTTTGTTGCAACCACTTCCGATTCCTCAATGGAAGTGGGAACATATAACCATGGATTTCGTGACAGCTTTACCGCGGAGTCCGAAGGGCAATAATGCAGTTTGGGTGATCGTTGATCGATTGACCAAGATAGCTCATTTCATACCGTTTCGAGTTGGTCAGTCGACGGAAGCGTTAGCAAAACGGTACATGCAGGAGATTGTGAGATTGCATGGAGTACCCGTGAGCATCGTTTCCGATCGTGATACCCGATTCTTATCGCACTTCTGGAGGAGTTTACAGGAAAGTTTGGGGACGCGATTGAAGTTTAGCACTGCTTATCATCTCCATATAGATGGGCAGTCGGAGAGAACGATCCAAACTCTTAAAGATATGTTGAGAGCTTGCATGTTAGACTTCAAGGGTTCATGGGAAGATCATTTACACTTGGTAGAGCTTTCATACAGCTTTCAGGCGACTATCCAGATGGCTCCATTCGAGGCATTGTATGGTCGCAAGTGTCGCTCACTCTTCTGTTGGGACGATATTGGAGAGCGAAAATTATTGGGACCGGATCTGATCGTGCAAACCGTGGAGAAAGTTAATACTACCCGAAATCACATGAGGGCAGCACAAGATCGGCAGAAGAGTTGGGCAGATACATCGATAAGACCTCTAAAGTTCGATGTTGGTGATCTTGTATTCTTGAAGATATCACCGACTAGAGGAGTGATCCGTTTTAGGAGTTGAGGCAAGCTTAGTCCACGATTCATAGGGCCTTTCGATACTATTGAGTGCGTTGGAGAAGTAGCTTATCGATTGGCGTTACCACCGTCTTTGGCGAGTATTCATGACGTGTTTCATGTATCTCAACTCCGTAAGTATGTTCGAGATGAGACGCACGTACTAGATCATTCGGGGCTGACAGTAAGGGAAGACTTGACTTATGAAGAATGACCGATGTCGATTGTTGATCGAAGAAAAAAGGTTCTCAAGAACAAGGTTTTCCCCCTCATACTTGTTTCATGGGGGAATCGCCGACACGGAGAATCGACTTGGGAACGAGAAGACGAGATTCGACAGAAGTTTCCATATCTCTTCTCATAAATTCTTGTTTACTTGTCTTTTCTAGTTCCAGAAATTTCGAGGACGAAATTTTTGTATGGAGGGTATGATGTAAATCCCCAGTTCCGTATATAAAATTGTTCGGTACTCTTCCTTGAATTTTTCTATTTTATATACATTATTTTTTATATATTTCTTTATTCTCAAATTTTACCTAAAACTATAGATCCTAACCTATATCTAACCCTGTGGTGGCATCCGTACATCGTATTCTCGTTCCGTTTGGTGAAACGGGATCGTTTGGATCGCTACATGCACGCTACGCGTATCCGTTCTTGAGGGTATGCATTTTCTTTAACCGGACATCATTTTATGGTTTTAATTGATTCATATAGTATCCGTATTTTAAAACTAGAATTTTAGACCCGACCCGGACATGTTTCGGAATAAGTTTGTTTAGCCAGAAAACTCATATTTACTCAATATTATATTCTTTACTTATACCTAACTATTAATCCCAACTCACCTCTCTCTTCCTTTCACTCCTTCACGTTCTCTCCCTCCTCTCCTCTCTTTACAACACATATTATTCTCCCACACCTCACTCTCTTTTCTCTTTACACCCCACACCTCACTCTTTTCTCTCTTTACACCCCTCACCTCCACTCATCCCAAATCTCATTGTCTCCCTCTCTCCCTCTATAAAACCTATATTTTCATTCCTAACAAACCACACACTCTCTCAATCTCTCCTTCTTCTTCATCCCGCGACCATGAGAAAACTCGAACCCACGCCCGCGCCGCGCCCGTCGCCTGCCCTCGCCGACCGTCGTCGTCAGGCAAGTTTAAATACTTGCTTCATGCTATTACACGTTCATTTCGATTGCTATTCAATATTATTATAAGTGTTCGATACGAACCATAATTTGAAAACTCCCTTAAAATGACGGAATTTAAACATAACAGTTGGCCCGAATGATAATGAATATTGTGTTAAGAGTTGGCTCGAAAATACGGATCTTAACACCGTGAAATGTCATCCCCATTTAGATCCGTCGAATCTGTAAATTTCTGTACCTGAATTTTGTAAAAATCATAGTAAATTGATTATACATCGGAATGTTGCGTTCGAGGGCTCATATCGAAGCCGACTCGACAACCTAGAACCCCATATAATATTTAGTCTGTTTATGTTTTAAAAAGATGATGGAAACTGGTTCGGAGTGCGGCTCTGGACTGCAGTCCAGATCAGCATTGGCTGTCGATTCTCGTTTTGTAATACCTTCTCCCTGCTGTATGAAAATGCCATGATGCGGAACCCTATACCATAGCGAAGATAAGTCTATTATCCAACCATTGAAAGTGATTTCATTCGTTTTCACTGTGGTTTACTATTTAAATTATATTTTAACAGAACCTATGGCTGTCCCAAACAGGGACAGAATGTATACCCCTTTATTATACATAACATAACTTTTATTACAGAACAGCTATTGATGATACGTTTGATGCGTTGGAAATATAACAGTAAAATATAAAATTAGTTGAATTAAAGCGTCGCCTAATTATGCTTCCAACTGGGAGTAAAATGTGTTACAAAACAGACCTCCAGTTCAGAAATTGGATTTCCAGCAGTGAACACTTAAAATGAAATGGCCATAACTTGCGAACCTGAAACCCGATTTACGTGAAACCAATTTTGATGGATAGATAATTAAACATACTGCTTGTTCCTTTTATATTGTTTTGCTTAATTCTGCACATATGATTTATAGTAAATTTTGCAATTTGTACGACACTGGCTGCTGTGTTTTATTTGTATCATGAATAATTGCATTTTCATCATATCATGTAGCGCTATGCCCTCATTGGATAGTGGTCATGAAGCATTGATAACCGAGTGAGCGTGTACATTACCCAGTGATAAGTATTAGTGATTGGATTGTGACAAGTACGTTAGTGTTAAAGCGTGAATGAATAAGTGAAAGCGTGAATGAATAAGTGAAGTGACACGTACTTGTACACAATCAACGGAACCAGTTACTTTATTGCATTGTCGACGCCTATGGGGCATATGTAAGTGTAACTATAACTGGAATGGGATGGTTATGGTGAACTTGCATTAGTGTCATAGGTAAGACATCGAGTACTGTCCATTTATCTTGGATACCAGTCGAGACATTCTTGATGGAGACCTTGTCTCCAGTTCTCGCGTAGACTTGTCATGGAGCGACTAGTATTTGGATTCATGGTTGGTATTTAATGTAGATCGTGGGTGTGGGGTAGTTTGAGTGTGAGTTCAACAGAATCTCAGGAGTCCTATTGCCGGCACATACAGCGAATCTGGAGATATATGGGTGATGTTACTGATTATTACTGATTATTAGCGAGCGACTCGGGCCCGTGTTCCCTTGCCCTTGGGTCCTATCCTTGGGTGGGGGATACTCACGAGTGGTTGACTCTCACACTTGGACTGACGACTGGTTTAGCAACCCGGACATTGAGACATTGAGACTGATAGGTTTAGTGACATGCATTGATTACTGATTCGATATGCCTGCTTTACTGTTTACCTGCTCTACTGTTTACTGGTACTGATTATTTCATGCTCATGTCATCACTCCATGCTTACTGTTTCATTTTAATCATCATTGCACGTGTTTACATATGTATATATATATACTGCTATCGTGTCGCTCTGACGACCTGAGTATGCATGTTCAGAGCGAGAAGTGGATTTATCTTGGATCAGGACCTGACGTACCTCGAGGATATTGCGGACATTTAGATCAGCGACTCAGCGCTATCTTTTCTTGATCTCTATCTGGTTAGTTTTTGTATCTGTTTTGATTTAGTGACTGCATTTCTCATTACCTGTGCATTGATTACTGATTACCACGTAAAGCTAGAAGCCGAAGTGTGACTACGGCAGGGTGTTTCCTCGACCGTAGGAGCATGGCTGGCCTTGTCAAGCCCTCGTATTCCGTATCTTGGGAAGCGGGGCGTGACACCCGCCATGCGATGCTCATAGACGAACGGACCGGACTGTACGGATATTGTCACTGACAGGCTCAGTAGGGTGTCAGGATGAGTTCGCTCATCGACCTCCCTTTTGGTCAATACCTGGTAGCCCGTTACGTACGGCTAATACCTCTGACGTGCTAGTGGTTAAATCCAAAGCCAAAGTATTGACGAGTATTTAGAGTCCCCCACAGACAGTTTCTCAAGTTTCGGGCGAAACGTTGTAGAGGTTGTATGATATATGGCAGGGTCCGATCATATACGTGCAGTAGTGCATGGATCATGATCGAACGGATCATACTAGTGGGCTTTGCTTTAAGCCGGATCCTAGTATTAGATTTTTTGGATTACTTTAGTCTCATCGCATTCGCATTCGGTCGGAATGAGGATGCAGGTATGTATATACAGGTGAGGGGTATCCTTGTGATCCATTACGAGTTTACTTTAGATATTGCCGTATCTTTTTATTGTTGTAAACATTTGGGTTAATGTTTACAAATTGAAATTGTGAGCTTAAATCATCATTTTGAGCATTTAATGTGACATAGACTTCATTAGTGACTCATGGTCTCTTTTCTTGTGCTAATGTCACATTATGTGATTGATTTGTGAGGTGAATTGAGAGGAAGAGAGAGAAAGGCGGCCATTGTAAAGAGTTGGGTCTTGTATTTTTCATACTTACTCTCTCATTTTAAATAGAAACACAAAAAGAAAAGAATGTCTTCTTCTTTTTCTTCCTCTAGCTCACAACCTCCATTGATGGCTTCATCTTCAACCTCCATCCATACAATGGATGCAAGAGACAAAGTGATCTACGTATATTCTACAGCAATCTTGGACACGTCGGCTAGCAAACTTCGTGTCCGAGTTGCCTCGGTTCTGAGGTGGGAGCCCATAAAAGGATTCGAAGATGTGGTGCCCTTTCCGACGAGAAGACCGGAGATCGGAGATGCCGCGAGGAGCAAGAGATGGTGGCTAAAGACCGAAGGACACGGATCGATCGGTATAGCCTTTCTAACCCTTCTCTAGTTAGCTAGTTATAGGTTAATGGTTCGATCCGGGATTAAAGTCTGCGAGAGCGCCGGTTTCAAGTTAAGTAAAAGTTTTCGTTTCCGCATTTTGGCCTTGGATAGACGGCCGGGGCGCTACCATAGACTTACACTTCGGTCTTCATTCCAAGCTCCTAGTTGTTCCTTGATGAAGTTTGGTTGCCGGTCTCCCTCTATCTCCGATGATCTACCCGAGGGATGTAATTCCGACTCTAGTTCCACAACAAGATGTAAATAGAGCAACTAGGGTCTCTAGGATGCTACCCTAGAGAGCCTAGAATGTAGTGAGTGTAATCCAAGTGTTGATCTATCTCATTTCACCTCCTCTCATGATTCTCAACACATGAGAGGGTTGAGAGGAGGTGAAAGAATGAAGGTGGAGGCAAAATATGAGAACTAGAGGAGAGTGAAGCACAAATGGTGATGGAGCTCAAAGCTTGCTCAAGAGAAAAGAATGAAGCATCCAAAAATAATGAGCTCCCTTAGAAAGAGAAAATGAGCATGCTTGGTTTTGTAAAATAATTCTTTGCATTTTAAAATAGCTCCCATACTTGAATAGTGAGCACAAATGAATTAACAATTCATTTGTGTTCACTATGAAATCATGGTCATCACCATACCCTCCTCATTCTAAATTCCACCTCATTTACCATTTTCTAAAAATGGTCAAATCCAAAAATGAGGTGACCACCTTCTAGAATGTTTTCCGGTAAAAAATACGGATTACATTCTACTGTGTATATATATCTGCATTCGTACCGAAATACGAATACCCAAAGAGATAGAATAATACAAAGAACATAATACTAGAATATACGTATCGAAATATATATAAGTAAATTATTAAATCAATACCTGATTTAATAATCCGGCTCAAATCCGAGCCGGCTAGTATTATCAATTGTCCGATCGAAAGTCCGGGTACAAAGTACATCAATCGATCGGAACCCTGCACGTATCCAATACGGCTACTACATCATTTCACCAAAACCAGGGAAAATCTCTATGTGGGACTCTAAAGACTCGTCAATACGCTGGCAGTGGGTTTAACCACAAGCACGTCAGCGGCACTAGCTGTACGTAACGGCTAACCAGGTATTAAACGAAAGGGAGGCCGACGAGAAAACTCATCCCGTACCCCTACTGAGCCTGACAGTGACTATATCCGTACAGTCCGGTATGTTCGTCTAAGAGTATCGAATATCGAGTCTACGGGGGTGGATAAAGTCAGACCCCTAACAACGCGACATTTAGTGTCGGCATGAATCCCATCACCACATGAGAAACTGTCGATCCTGGATCAGTAATTCTCGTCCACCGTGGCCACGGATTTCTGGTGATGGCCTCCCGTGCACATTGCGACATCAACCCCCAATACCGGAAGAGACGAATCCCCGACGATCCGATCACTGCCTCCATGTGGCTCGAGACTGTATCCAACTAAAACCTGTTTGCACGACTCCTTTGAGCCGTGGTAGGGTAGTAATCAAAGCACAGTGGGAACTCACACGAGACAAATGACGATCTCAGGTCTACAGACTAACCTGTACACATGTCACCTGGGAACTGCTATCTGACAATAGGCATAATACCAACTAGCATGTTCCCGGCGAGTCCGTCCAGTGTACTCATAACCCAATAAGCACCTGTATACTATCGTAGGTGAACAAACTAACACCAATGGCTTGTGAGACCTGGCCACAGCCCCTCGTCGGGGTCTCGATCAGTATACACTAGTCTACACTAGAGTATCGATGCCCAGTCTCGATACTCCCTCGACTAAGGACATTTAAGGATGTGCTTATAGACCCCCAGCTCCCACGTATATGATCGCCATCATAATGCTGGTAGTCGAGCAAGAATCCTATGGGCTCTATCAACATGTACATGATGATAAAGACAAACCAGATAGCATACTATCATCTCAAGTAAGATTGTTCTATCGGTATAGGTCCTCACTCAATCATCATAATCACCTTTCCGCGACTATGATAATTGCCTTGAGGGCACTATAACCAACAGAGTTCTCGGCGAGTCCTGTTCGGTGTACTCATTCTCTAATGAGCACATGTTTACAATTATTTTATGTCAAACACCAATGGCTATGAGATCAACCATCGCCGCCATATAGGGTCAAGAAACATACACACTAGTCTACTCTTGAATATCGATGTCCTGTCTCGATATCCTCTCGACTAAGAACAATTTAAGGATGTGCTTTTGGACTACCTTGGTCCCAGTAGTATGATTCACATCATAGTCCTGGTAGTCAAGCACATTTCCTAAGGCCTTTATCAACATGTAAGAGAAAGACAGTATAAGAATACCAGTCATCATGTTAAGATAAAGAGTAACCAGATAGCATACTATCATGTCGAACAAGAAAGCCCTCTATATATATGTCCAAGCATCCACTATAATATACATCAATGTACAATAATGGCCTCTAGGGCATACATATTCCTAACAAGAAGTCCATTGTTGAACTTGAGGTGGTTCCATCTATTGTAAATCCATTACCTTTGTATTATGATAACAATAGGGCTATAGCTTTAGCGAAGGAACCACGGTCCCATCAGAAATCCAGACACATCTTGAGGCGGTATCACCTGATCAGGGAGATTGTAGATCGCCGGGAGATCGAGGTCCGGAGAGTAAATACGAAAGACAACACGGCGGATCCATTTACCAAGACCCTCCCTCAAGTGCAGTTCGAGCAACTTTTTGAGATGTTGGGTATGCGGTACGCCAACAGCTGGCCCTAGAGCAGACATTTGGTATTCGGTACCCCAATTACAGGCTATAGTGCAAGTGGGAGATTGTTGGATATGTATGCCCTAGATGTTGGCTATAGTGCCCTCAAGGCAATTATCATATTCACAGGCAGGTGATCATGATGGTTGAGGGATGACCTATACCGATAAAACAGTCTTACTCGTGATGATAGTATGCTATCTGGTTTGTCTTTATCATCATGTATATGTTGATAAAGCCCATAGGATTCTTGCTTGACTACCAGCATTGTGATGGCGATCACATACGTGGGAGCTGGGGGTCTATAAGCACATCCTTAAATGTCCCTAGTCGTGGGAGTATCCAGACTGGGCATCGATACTCCAGTGTAGACTGGTGTATACTTATCTAGACCCTGACGAGGGGCGGTGGTCGGTCTCACAAGCCATTGGTGTCAGTTGCTCACCTAAGATAGTATACAGGTGCTCATTGGGTTATGAGTACACTGGACGGACTCGCCGGGAACATGCTAGTTGGTATTATACCTATAGTCAGATAGCAGTTCCCTGGTGACATGTGTACAGGTTAGTTTGTCGACCTGAGATCGTCATTTTTCTCGTGTGAGTTCCCACTGTGCTTTGATTACTACCCTACCACGGCTCAAAGGAGTCGTGCAAACAGGTTTTAGTTGGGTACAGTCCCGAGCCACATGGAGGCAATGAGCGGATCGTCGGGGATTCGTCTCTCCCGGTATTGGGGGTTGATGTCGCGCAGTGCACGGGTGACCATCACTAGAAATACTCGGCCGGGGTATATGAGAATTACCTATCCAGGATCGATAGTTTCTCAGGTTGTGATGGGTTTCATACCGACACGAATTATGGCGTTATTAGGGGTCTGACTTTATCCACCCCCCTAAACTCGATATGCGATACTCATAGACGAACAGACCGGACTGTACGGATATTGTCACTGACAGGCTCAATAAGGGTTTGGATGAGTTTGCTCGTCGGCCTTCCTTTCGCTCAATACCTGGGTAGCCGTTACGTACAGCTAGTGTCGCTGACGTGCTTGTGGTTAAACCCACTGCCAGCCTATTGACGAGTCTTTAGAGTCCCACACAGAGGGTTTTCACGTTTCAGGCGATATGGTGTAGATGACGTATGTTGATACATACAGGTGTCCGATTAAATATGTGCGTAGGCTGCACAGACTTTAATCGGACGGTTGATAATACTAGCGGCTTAGGATTAAGCCAGATTGTTAAATCAAGCTTTGATTTAATAATTTACATATGTATTTATATATATGTATTCTAGTATTATTGCTCACTATTCATTTTCTCTCTTTGGCTATTCGTATTTTCGTACGAATACGCGTATGTGTATTTCGATACATATACCGGGAAGTATTCTGTATTTGTACGGAATGGCTTCTAGAAGATTTGCCACCTCATTATTGATTTTCCCTTTTTAGAAAAATCATTTGTTTTATAATGAGGTGGAAAGGTGACAAGGCATGGTATGGGCTTGAGCATGTAGTGATTGGCATGGGCTTATTTGTTTATTAATAATTAGATAAAGTATTTATTGTGTGCATGGTTTTTGGAGAGAGAGAGTGAGGAAGCAGCAGACTTGGGTGTATGAACTTGGGCTCAATTTTACTTCACTTGATTTACACTCTCACACTCTCATTGATGCTCACACAAAATACTTTGCCATCATGCTCATGCCTTTGCTTTTTATCACCTCCACATCTTCCATGGTTGCTCTATGAGCATTTGATTTTGAGAGAAAATTATAGTGTCACAATCCTACACCTCAACTCTCCACCACTAGCAATCTTGGAGAGTCGGTTGGTCCGCTTGGTGAACCTGGAGCTTGTGCCATTTCCCTCGAGTGGATCATCGGAGATGAAGGAAGACCGGCGACCAAAGTCGATCCGCATCACTAGGAGCTTGGAAATGGTTGAAGACCCGAAGGACTTGGTTCATTAGGTATAACCATTCTTATCTCTTATGCTTGGCATGCTAGTTTTAAGGGTTAATGGTTTCGATCTTGGAATCGGGTAATGGTAGCGCCGGGTTTTAGAAAAAATTTGTTCCGCATTTGGCCACGGTTCGATGGTCGGGGCGCTCCCATAACCCTTCACTAGAGGCATGCATTGTATAGGATGCTAACGATATGTATGTACACGATATTTGAGTTGTCTTTGTCTTAATATGTGTATTTTTTTCTCTTGTTGTTTTATATTGCTTACATATATTGATAAAGACTCGATTCAGTAGTATACTATTATGGTTTGACTTTATCTTAACATGTGCATATGTTATACTCAATATCACATATGTCGGATGCATGTTGATAAAGCTCGTAGGATTTTTCTTGACTAGCAGCGTTATGATGCCGATCATATTCGTGGGAGTTGGATAGTCCATAAGCACATGCTTAAAAGTCCCAAGTCGTAGGAATATCGAGACTGGGCATCGATATTCCAGAGTAGACTTGTGTAAACGTCTCTAGACCCCGACGAAGGGCGGTGGTTGGTCCCATAGCCATTGGTGTGATCACTTAAAATTGTATACAGGTTTTCACTGGGGTGAGTAAACTGGACGGACTCACCGAGAACCTCTAGATGATATTATAACTATCATGCGGTTCTCAGGTAATATGAGTACAGGTTAGTCTTAGGACCTAAGATCATCATTTGTCTCGTGTGAGTTCCCACTGTGTTTTGATCACTACCATACCACGGCTCTGAGTTATGCAAACAGGTTTTAGTTGGGTACAGTCCCGAGCTATATGGCGGCAGTGAGTGATTGTCAGGGATTCGTCTCTCCCGGTATTGGGAGTCGATATCACACTGTGTACGGTTGACTAGAACCATAAGATCTTGGCCAAGGCAGTTGAGATTTATTAATGGTTAGATCAGTAGCTTCTCGGATTGGTCCTGAGCCAAATAAACACGACTTATCGGGTCAGTAAGGGTCTGATGTTTACCATCTCCTAGACCCGGTATGCGATACTTTTAGACGAAGAGACCGGACTGTACGGAGATTGTTACGTTTAGGCTCAGTAGGGATCCAGATGAGCTTGCTCGTCGGCTGATTAGTCAAAAATATTGCATTCTTAACACATCAATTTCCCTACTCTTTGTAATCATCTAAACATGTTTGGTATAATTATAGCACATATTAGCAATTCGTCTGCAAAATATCAAATAACATGTGTTATACATTATAACCGGCATTATGAGGGAAATTGAGTGTTTATTATTACACGCATGATTTTGTATATCTCAACACTGTTTATCAAGATTGTGTGCTGAAAATCCTTCAGGTCAAAGAGCTGGAATCACAAAAGTGCCGATGAAATACAGCAAGTCAAAGACTTGAGATCTGGCAGCAATAAAGAAAGAAATATAAGATTCCAGACATCAGATAAAGATCCCAAGACTAACACAAAACAACCATGAAATTAGCAAACAGAGACCTCACTATAAGGCCGCGGATCCGCGGCCGAGTTGGCCGATCCGCCGCGGTTCCGCTGCCCGGTTAGCTCATTGGCACTCCAAAATCCTCTCGAATATTCCCTCTAACAACCCTAGCTTCCAGAAGACTCTCAATTACCACGTGGCTTCTTCCAGAAGGCTCTGCATAACAAACTTCTTCTAGAAGGCTCTTTGTAACAACCTCATTCTAGAATATTCCCTCTAACAAACTCATTCTAGAAGGTTCTCTCTAACAACCTAGCTTTTGGAGGGAAATTTGAATTTGAATTTATAAAAGGAGATCTAGATCTAGGGTGGAGGTTGTTCATTAGTTCATTTTGGGGGGGGAATTGAGAGCCACAATTCAAATTCAAGTTGGGTGACACAACTTGATACCAAAAAACCCTAACCCAAATCCAATTCCGAAGCAAAATCAAGATCATTTTGAGAAACAAATCAAGCAAGCAACCATCGATCCTTTATCTGCGAAGCCAATCTTCATCCGAGCAAGATATCCACGACGATCCGCGACTCACGGAGATCGAGCGGAGCGAACTTCGACGGATCTAGTTACCTCTTCAAAAGGAGCGATCGAGAGCAACATCTTGTAACCTCGAATTGAGAAAATGTGTAATTAGTCGTCGATTTAATAAAGGTGATAATTGAAATTCTTGCTTTCTTTACATTCTTGCGTTATGAAACTTCTTGATCTTTGATTCATTAATTTTCATGATATTTGAGTGAAATCTCCGCTTGTAGCGGAATCAAAAGAATAGGTAGCTGATATTGATGAAATTCTTGAACGATTCTTAAGTCATATGAGTTTTGTAAACTTTAGAAAATTGAATCATCGAAAACCTAATTTGAGCAAGATCGCTTTCTTCGCTCCAAATTACAGATCAACGATCGGTGATTCAATTTGCTAGAGGTTAGAATTTGAATGATAATTAATGAAAAGACAAGGGATGATGATGGAGAAACCATAGTTTCTTGAATAGATCCCTAATCCTCATTGATCGTCATCGATCTAGTAACAAATCTTCAATAGATAAGAATTAGTAATCATTAGTATTCATCATCACTATCAATTGGATCGATTCCTACAAGCTACTTTACAAATCTTGATAACTAAATTGATTGGGACATTTCTTGATTCTTGATTCTAGATCTTTATTTTCTTTATGTTTCTTGAATTGAAAAGTCACAAATCTTGAATCAATTTTCTTTCAATTTCTTTTATCTTTTCATTTTGACTCATCTAAAACAAGATCGATCAAAACACACATCTCAGTGGATGATCCGTATTCATTAAAGCGCTACATCGACACCGTTAATTGATTGCGGTATAAATTTCTTTGGTTGTGAAACATTTCCATCGGCCTTCCTTTTTGACAGGTATCTGGATAGCCGTTACGTACATCTAGTGCGGATGACGTGCTTGTGGTTAAACCTACTGCCATCGTACTGTCGAGTCATTAGAGTCCCACAAAGAAAGTTTCTCTGGTTTAGGCGAAACGATATAGTGGCCGTTTGTTTATACGTGCAGGGTTTCGATCGAGTGATAATACTAGCCGGCTTAGGATTAAGCCGGATTATTAAATTAGGTATTGATTTAATAATTTACATATACACATTTCGATATGTATATTCTAGTGTCGTCAGGGATTTCGATCGAGCAGGGTTCCGATCGAATGATAATACTAGCCAACTTAGGATTAAGCTGGATTATTAAATCAGGTATTAATTTAATAAATTATGTATACATATTTTGATATGTATATTCTAGTGTTATTAGGGTTTTCGATCGGACGGTTATTAATACTAGCGGGCTTAGGATTAAGCCAGTTTATTAAATCAGATATTGATTTAATACTAGTATTATATTAGTAGTATTATTCTATCTATTGGGTATTCGTATTTTGGTACGAATACGGGTATGTATATACGGTAGAAAGTATTTTGTATTTATACAAAATACTTTCTAGAAGATGACACCCTATCATGCATTTTTTCTATTTTGTTGAAAATAGAAAATGAGTTGGAAAGGGTGAGAAGACATGAAGTATAGATGAAGCATGGATTTGTCTTTATTGCAAATACTATTGGAGTATGGTTGTGATTTTTAAAAAGAAAAGAAAATGCATCATGTAAAAATACTTATCCACTCTTCTTCTCATCTTTAATGAAACGATTCTTCACTTGCTCTCTTCTCTTTATTTTCTTGAGTTCATTCTCTTGTGTAAATCCTTATCATTCTCATGTGTTGAGAACTAAATGATTTAAGATAGAAAGCTACTACTAAATATTCACTACATCATCTTAGCAATCTAGATTAGCAAACTAGGTTGTTGAGTTGCTTCATTGGTGAAGCAAAACTTGGACCACAAACTCTCGGGTAGATCATCTAGGACCAAGGAGGCCAGCCATCAAGGTTGATCTATGAGACTTCAAGGAGTTTAAGAAGAAGAGTGAAGACCCAAAGGACACGGATCTTAGGTATAACTCTTCTTTCATAGTAGATAAAAATCCTAGTAGTTGCTAGTTTAGGGTTATGCTTTGATAACTTGGATTAAGTTGGTTGTTCTTGCTTAAAATTTTAATTTTTATGCATTCCTCCTCTTTACTTCGATGTAGAGTGAGCACAACTCACCAACTCTTTTTATCCTTAAGCTATACTCGCTTCAGCCGAAAACTCCTTTTTTGATTTGTCTTCCTACTTTTACTACTTCTGCAACTTAATGCAATTGACCTTGAAGTGCCCCTTCTTCTTACAATAATTACAGGTAACGTTTTTAACCTTGAATTTTGACAGCGACTTCTTCTTATTTGCTTCTGGATCTCTTTTCTCCACTCGCCCTCAAACAAATAAGCTATACGAAGAACCATCTGCTTCGGTGGAAGTCAACCCCTTGTCGATTTTCTATTTGTTCATCAAATTCTTCTTGACATTTTTAATTGAGATCGTGCCTTGTCCATAAACCATGGTATCACCGAAGTGCTTATAAAAGGGTAGCAACGAACACAAGAGAAGAGCTTGATCTTCATCAACAATTTTAATGTCGATCTTGCCTAAATCCATAATGGTCGTATTAAACTCACCAACGTAATATTTTATTGAAGAACCTTCTGACATGTGAAGTATGTAGAGACGCTGCTTCAATAGGAGTCGATTCGTGGAAGATTTACTTAAATATAGCTCCTCCAATTTATTCGACAAATTAGCCACCATCTTTTCTACCAAAACTTCTTGTAGAACTTCGTTTGTCAAACACAAGTAGATAGCTGTGAGGGCCTTTTCATCCATCTCCCCTCAAACTTTCTCTGTCATACTGGAAGGCTTTTTATCCTTACCATGAATCGCCTTCTTCAAATTGTTTTGAGTCAAAACGGCAATTACACGAACTTGCCACAAAGTAAAACTCACATTTCCATCAAACTTCTCAATATCGAACTTCATGATTGTTGGAGACATGATGTAAGATCAAAATACCTTAAATACTGAAGAACCCTAAACTTCAAAATTACGATCTAAAAAAATGGGGAAGAAAACATTGTTGTCATTACCCATCTTTAACCTAAATTGCAAAATTAAAGACTTAATGGTTCAACCAAAAATCCCATAGCAATGCAACAATAACTCTGATACCGGTTTGTTACGTATACGAAACAAACACAAAGCAAACGCACAATCTATAACGAGAAGAAAATCAAATCACAGGTAAGATAAAATATGAATTTTAACCACAAAACGAATAGGCGAAGATGAAACTTTATTAATAATCAAATATCGGAGGAGTACAAATCGACGGAGATTACAAATCTTTCTTAAACTCTACATCTCTCACAATTATCAATGGATTCTCACTAATTAACAAAAGGCATCAGATCTAGGTCTAAAATAAACTATTATATATATAGCATACAAAAGATTTCCACAAATAACTAATTTCCAAACAAAGGAAATATCCGGTCCAGACATACGACAGACGTCTACACAAGAGATTGGCAGACGTCTGTCTTTATAGTCACGAAACTTCATAGCGCTATCCAGACGTCTGAACAAGGATAGGTCAGACGTCCGGTATTCTCATCGAAATAATATAGTGCTTGGCAACCATCTGAACCTCAACGGAACAAACGTCTACATAAGACAAGATCACGCGTACGAGACGGAGGCTGACGTCTGTTGAGATGAGTTTCAGATGTCTGTCTTACTGATAACACCAAATTTTCGAGTTTTTCGTAATAATGCCTCATCTTTAAAATAGGAAATTTTCAGGGGTCTTAATGTGAGGTATATCTAACACTACTTCAGTCTACTGCATGAGTTTTGTAACTTTTGATGTTACTTATACTCTATTTATCTCAGCCTAGATAGCTAATTTAGACTCTTGTGCTATTATTGATAGACTATTGGGGTGAGCTACTGCTCAATTTTTCCCCAAGAAAAAGATTTTTTTTATTGGTACAAGCATTATTCAATAGGTCAAATATACCACCAAATCATTAGTTTTCCATGTATTGATGGGTTTGTTTTTCTTTTCTTTTCTTGTTCTTGACATACTCTACAAGGATTTGCCAAGAATGAGGAGATGGAAACAACAATTTCTGCGACAAAAACAGCTGTGAGACTCCAGGATTTTAGTGTTAGTTTGGAATGTTTCACTTATTTGGAAATAAAAAATAAAAAATTAAACAAACAAAGTGCCAATCTAATGAGTTACAAACTGTACTGTTAATTCTTGTGGAATCCGTGACCATTCATATAAAATTAAAGAAATCTTAATGTATCCATGAAAGTGAGTATCCACTAAACATTTGATTAATGAAACAGACGGCATCAAATACAGTATCTCATTAAGTTTATTTTTGCTAAGCCTCACTAAATTACCTGCCTTTTAAGTATTTATAATATAAGTACCATATACTTTATTAATTGCAAACAAATACCATGTACCATGGATCATCTTTCAATTTAATACCATATGAGCAATTCTAATTGAAATTCATAGTACTATACTAAATTGAAAAATGAAAATTACTGATTTTTCGGGAGGTGGTATTTATTTTCAATTAAAAAGGTCATGATATGTATTTGCAATTTATAAGGTTAATGATGTTTATTTAGAAAACATAGAATTGTTATGATATTTTGGTGAAATTCAGCCTTTAATTTAAAAAAATCACAGGTCTTATCAAAGGTACGATTTAGATCCCAACCTTATTAAAGATATACCATTCAAAATCCTTACCTTACGGGCCCTCTTTGGATATGGAATTAGGATAACTGTAGTTTAATTTTAAATGGAGGTAGAGAGATATAAAACAATGTTTGCAAGTCCTAAATTTTCAAAAAAAGAGTTCACACAATTTTGATTAGATTTGGGCTGAGATAACTGCAGTTATCTCAACATTTAGGCTGAGATAACTGCAGTTATCTCAACTCCAAAATTGCATCCAAACAAGCTAAAGTTAGGATTTTGGAGTGGCTTTGCTAAATTCATGAAACTACAGTTCAGAAAACTTGACTACATTCCCAAACAGGGCCATATATGGAATTTATTCAATCATTTGTTGTGGCTTTTTGTTACTGGAATTAGTAAACTGTAATATTCTAATTATGGTAACAGTTTTGTTTATGTATGTTAATTGCTTGATTAAGCAAACATTTTTACTATGTTCTCGTGATAATCATAGGGCAATGAATTTAACCCTATTTATTCTGCGCTTTTTTTTGGGACCAGCTGCTACGTGAAAACGAGGATACAAAGTTGAAGATGTATCATTCACAAGGGAAAATTATTCCCTATGCCGGTTGTATAAATCCGAACAAGAAAGACAAGAAATAAAAATACGGGTCTCACGCTGCAAAGCCGTCCGAAATTCTTTCCTCTCTCTCCATTTGCACAGCTTGTGAATTGATGACTGCTGGTATACCAAGTGGTACTAACAGCAGCAATTGGTTGAATGCATACATAATGACCAGTCATTCTTTATTCTGTAAACAGCCAAGATTTTGTCATAGGATTCCATCAATTAATTACTTGAATCAGCATCACAAGGTTGCTCTATTTATGGACCAAAACACAAAGGAAGAGATACCCTGTGATCTCAATTGCACTCTCTTTGTATTTTTGCTTTTTCTATTTTGGATCTAGGTAAAATTTTTAGGCTTATGATATACTTGTACTTTATTTTTATTAATATATCTATGATATGAGCTACATTTCAACTTTTCATGTGGAGAAAAAATGTGACTTTGAGATTTATATTAGATTTCATAATGAAATAGCTACGCTAATGCTTTGGCATTTCTTTTAATCCTTATTATAAGTTTAGAATATGTTGTAGCTAGATTTGTTTGTCCAACTGTTTGGTAAATGCAAATGTAACTAGAAATATAACTTGTAGTAAAAAATAAAATGCAACGGCAGTAAATTGAGAAAATTAATTAGTTGTCGTTTTAAATTTCTATAATCAACAGAATCTTAAAATAATTTTTAAAAAAGAAGATACGGAATTCCTTTGTTCATGATTTAAACTGTGAACAAAAGGTATTTTGTTCACGGTTTAAACTGTGAGTGAACCATGTTCCAAACCTGTGTAAGAAAATGTTGGGTCTCGGTTCTGACCGTGAACAAAATGAGAAATATTCACGGTTAGAACCGTGAACATTTCTTAACGTGAAAAATTAAAAAATCAGTTGGTGGGCCCTTAGTTTTTGTTCACGGTGCTAACGATGAACAAAACCGGTTTTGGGTCACGGTTACAACCATAAACAAAACTTGTAACCATGACCCAAAACACCGACCTGTTACAGATATTAGTATCTGGAGCAGCCTTTTGTTCACGATTGTAACCGTGAACAAATGTCTTTAGTCACGGTTACTACCGTGAACAATAATTTTTTTTAAATAATTAAATTTTCCACGCCCCACATGCGTTAATTTAAATCACAACCAGCAATATATAATTTTCATTCATGCAATATATTCAAATCTCACGCAATAAATGATAATAAAATAATATGCTTCGAAATGGCACGGAAACATTAACAAATGTATGTGTCAAGAAATTAAAAAATGCATGTGTCAACAAATTGTACAATATGATCAATACGCCACTAATGAACAAATGTATGTGTCAACAAATCAAAAAATAAAACTAATGTCGTTGAGACGACGACCCATCTCTGTCATCTTAGGCCTAAAGAATGCACTCAACTCATTCTGTATGGTATGCTGGACGGAATCGACGTGCAACTGCCTTATGTCTTGGATCTCCATCCTAAACTCTTGTAGCACATGCCACGTCTCCTGTAGCTCCTGCGGCGTCTGATGCTGCTGCTTCACCTGCTCGCGAAGCAAACTGATCTTCTCCTGCGACACAGCAGCCACATCCGCCCACGTCTGGATCACAGCGTATTCATGCGCGGTCGAACGCCTAACAAAAAATCGATAGGCCCAGCGACTAACCCCGTGTTCATATCCACCGTGATGCCCGCAGGATATCGAGTTCAGAACAGGGACAATGGCGGTGATCGAGTTGCCGGGGCCAAGTCCCAAGGTATCCGTCTGCTCCTGAAACTGGATCTGTATAGAATGTATGTATGTATGTGTGCGCACACATGTGCTAACTTAAAATACGTAATCAACTTGATTATATGAAACTTACCATGTACGCGTCCATGCCCTTTGTAACGCGGCCCACCTCTTGACCTCATTGTCGTTGGCGGGGTTTTTCTTTCTCTGCGTTAAAATTAGAATTTAGTTTAATAATTAATTAATGATATAGAAAACATATGGAATTAAATGCCACTGAGCATTGGCCTGCGAGTGCTTCCCATAGATCGGGATAGAGCGTTCTCACACGCCGTTGTTTCGGTTCTGCTTATTTTAAACCGACATCGTCTTGAAAAAATAAATATTATAATATATTTTAGAATATGATTACATGTTATATTGTTAAAATCTTAAAAATCAAATTGATACCTGTACATCATTGCATTCAAAATAGGCGATAAGAAACGGCCAATTCTCTCTCGGGATCTCCAGCGCTATGACCTCCATCAAGTGCCTCCGCTGATACTCGGTCAACGTGGTCCAGGGAAGGTAAAATTCACTCTTTATTTCCCATCGGCGATATCGCTTGATCACTTGACACTTGCCTAGAAAATGAGCAAGGGCGCGTGTTAGTTATGTATATGCCCTAGAGGCCATTGTTGTACATATGATGTATATTATGATGGATGCTTAGATATATACAGAGAGGACTTTCTTGCTCGTCATGATAGTATGTTATTTGGTTTCACTTTATCTTAACATGTTGACTTGTATTGGTTTACTGTTTTTCTCTCACATGTTGATAAAGCCCTTAGGATCTGTACTCGACTACTAGGACTATGATGAGATCATACTAGTGGGGCTACGGTAGTCGATGAGTACATCCTATAACTGTTCCTAGTCGAGGGTATATCGAGACAGGGCATCGATACACCAGAGTAGACTAGCGTATACGCATCTTGACCCATATGATGGGCGATGGATGATCCCATATCCATCGGTGTTTGACATCAGAGATGGTGTACGGGTGCTCAGTGGAGAATGGGTACACTGGACGGACTCGCCGAGAACTCCCAGATGGTGATATACCACACGTCAGATGGCAGTTCTCCGGTGACACTGGTACAGGGTAGTCTGTAGACCCGAGATCGTCATAGAGTCTTGTGTAATTCCCACTGTGCTTTGATTTCCACCTTACTACGTCCAAGAGGGCGTGCAAAAAGGTGGCTTTTGGGTACAGTCCCGAATCACATGGAGGCAATGAGCGATAGGAGGGGATTCGTCTCTCCCGGTATAGGGAGTTGATGTTGTGCTGTGTTCGATTGGCTATAACTGGAAGTCCCTGGCCAGGGCTGATATAGAGATTTATTGGTAAGTGTTACTAGTAGTTTCTCGACCCGTTATGAGCCACACATCGACACGACTTATCGGTTACTGGGGTCTGACGTATACCACCCCTAGACTTGATATGCGACATATCAGACGAACATACCGGACTGTACGGGAGTGTTACTGATCGGATTCACAGGAGAACGCACAGGCTAGCTTGTTGATCTTCTGATCGCTCAATACCTGGGTGGCTGTTACGTTTAGCTGACCGCTTGCAGCTTGTGGGTGTTTGATATGATCATCACCTACTACCGGCGTATTGACGATTCTTTAGAGTCCTACACAGAGGTTTCTTGGCTCAGGCGAAACGGAGTAGAGGCACATATGTGATATGTGCAGGACCGAGAATAATGCGATATGAGATACCGTATTATATTCTCGCGATATTTAGATATGAACTGAGACATCGGATCAAGTGTTGATTCGATGAATCGGTACATGAAATATTAGTCGGTAATATTCGATATAGCCGGATCATCAAATCAAGTGTTGATTCGATGATTTAATGTATAATAATATATATGATATATTGTATTACATTATCTAATATTGGCTCGCTTTATTATTTCATTTTCTCACTGGATGATACATTGATATATATGCGATATATGTTAATTGTATTATTTTCTTTTGTTGCAAATATATAATATATATGTGATATATATTATTGTGACATGATATGATTAATTGTTAAACATGTTTAAGGATGATTAATTGAGGTTAGGGTTTGATTAGGGTTAGATGCTTCATGCACCTTCTAGAAGCAATTTCTTTTGTCATGGATAAGATATTTGTTGATGACACATTTCTAAACCTAACCAAACCCTAACTCTAGTTTATTCTCTACACATTATTAGCCACTCATCCTTGACCATGGTTTATATATCAATCATATACTTTTCTTTCTATTCATCACAAAAGGATTATTATCATTATCATTTTCCATTATCATCTTCTTCTTCTCTCTTGAAAAAGCTCACTTGAAATTCTTTATGTGATGAATAAATATGAGAAAATGATTTAAAAAGAAAGCATAAATACTACTCTCTCATCCTCATCTCATCTAGCCCATGAGATTAGTGTGTTCATCTCTTTAGAGTGAGAAAGCTTGAGTTTTTGCAACTTCGACGTAGATCATCGGAGATTTGGAACACTTCAAGCTAGCATGGATCGTTCGAGTCGTGGAGCCTCTCATGAGTCCGGGAGATCGTGGATCGCGGCAAAGGGACTTCTACTCGGAGCTTGTGAAGCGAAGGAGTGGACTACAAAGGTTGTAATCCCTCACACTTAGATAAAAGTTATCATCTTGCATGTTTAACCCTAATAATCTAGCAAAGATTCCGGCTTTGGGTTGTTCGGCACGTCTAAATTTTTATCCGGGCATGTTCGATACCTTATGAACCTTCACAAGAGTGCCTAGGAACCCTACAATGGTATCAGAGCCTAGCTAGAGCATTAGGCGATGTGTTTACGAAGTTAAAACTCCGATCGAACCCGAACCGACAAAATGTACCCCCTCTCTGGAAATTTTTTAAAATCTGGGATTTTTCTGAATTAAAAATACGTAAAAAAATCAGCAGGGAATTCTAAGAATTACCATGAAATACGGGCCCACAACTCCACCAAAACGCGGCGGAAAAGCGGCGGAAACATGCTTCCCGCGGCGGTTCCGCGGCCGTTCTATTGAATTGTGACACGTGGCTTCATGGTAATATCCGTAGGTGCTTGTTGATGCTTCTGGGTATTTTTAATCTGTTTCAAGTGTTGAATATTCTGGGGTTTGTTTTGTAATAGTAGACTCGATCGGAAATTTTAAATTCGTATTTCTTTCCGGATATTTAGAAACTGTTAAACTAGTTGAACGGATATCATTAACCCACCTTTTCCCGGCACGTAAAACTTTCAAGTGTTGAATTTTTATCGGGTTTAAATCTTTCGGAAAAATTGTACAAGTTAAGCGGTGGACCCTCTAGAAGACAACAAACCTTAACTCGATTATGTGACCGTCTTGAACTGCCTTTTGAACCTTCGGGTTTGGGACAGTACGACGTGCCACATGTGAGGCGTTGGCTTGACCCTTCTACGGCTGGATCACTGGTACTTTGACATATTCTGGGATTATTTGAACTCCGCTCAAGAGTTGAGAACTTTAGGAAATTTTGGGTATTTGATTATCTGTTCGAAAAGTTTAATACTGTCTATTTATCTGGAATGTGATACAATATGTGGAATTCATAGAGTTAGGCATGAAATGCGAAGTATGTGATATTTCGGATTTACGATGTCTAAAGTGATTATGGATTCCAAATATTGTAGTTTTACACTTTCTTTTCTGTGACCGTAAGTGTAATATGTGATATCGCCGGTTTCGTTGCTATATGTCAACGACAATTGGGATGCGCATATTTACTTACGTTGATGATATGAGATATTATGTGTTGCCGTGATATGTTATATTGGATCGTCGCGTTCAGAATAGCCGGGGGTTTTATGTGAGATGAGGGTTTTTATTTTCATTCATGTAAAATTCATTTGTAATGTAATATTCTTTCATTTGGGGCACTTCCAGGTTGAGGTTGATGTCACCAGTGTATATTATTTACTTTTCCGCATTAGGTAGACCCAAGGAGGGGAGCACAAGTAACCGGGTTCTAGGGTCCAGTAGGAGTCCATCTCGAGGAGTCGAGACCGGGTCTCCTAACCCTAGAATTGGCAGTGTTACTTGCCGCTCTCGTAGGGGTCTTGGGATGTGGGTTTGGCTATTCGTCGCGACCGTGGAATCCGTGTTTTATACAGGCTCGTATTAAAAACACGGACGTCCTAGTATATACAATATTTCATATATGTTCTTCTGCTGCAATGTTCTGTGATGAGATCATATTACTGCCTGAGACGAATGCTTATACTATATATATATATATGCTGATATATAAATATTACTGCTTTCGTTTCTTCTGTGATGCTTAGGAAGCATAAGCTGATGGGATTTTTATTAATAAGATTAATAAAAAGAAAAGAAACCTAAAGATGTTGTAGAATCAAAACTTTATAAAAAGGGTAGCTACAGTTTTGCTTTGCACAGTGATATATATGATATATCATGCACCTTATTCGATGTGGAAAGAGCCGACGATCCCTTCACCGGGAGTGACCTCTTTAGCGAAACTGGCAGATGCTACAAAACTCGGTTTGTCTTTTGATTGCTTTTAGTGTTTTGCTTTGCACAGCGGTATATATGATATATCATGCACCTTATTCGATGAGGAAAGGGCCGACGATCCCTTCACCGGGAGTGACCCCTTTAGCGAAACTAAGAAAAGCCTCAAAAACACTCCTTTTTCAAAAACTACTCGATTCTACGACGATATCAAGTTCATTACGCTCAGGGTTTTCTGAAAAACCTGCGTAGCCCTCCGTCATTTCAGATAGAGACTAGTTAGTATTCGTGCTGCGTTTGTTGACCTTAGCCAAGGCGTGGTGTACGGTAGCTAATTAGTATTTATCTGCTAAAACATGAGATGTGATTGAGTTAGGGTAGTCGTGCGACTTTGTTGACCTTAGCCAAGAGTCGTACGGGTGGATTTAATTCAATCAGGAAATGACGGGTTGAACTTGACTAGCGCTTATGATTTGTTGACCTTAGCCAAGGTCATAAGTTGCTAGGGGAAAAGCATTACCGGGAATTTCAAGTGTTGAAATTTGCAATGAGATTGCATACCTCCTATGAGATAGTTGGATCCCGATACCCACTGCGAGTAAGAGTTACTCTTGGGAGAGTTTTACACAGGACAATTAGTCGATCAAGTAGGTGTCTAGAAAAGTGTTAACGAGGTTACGCCTCTGGGAAAACGAGGTTTACTTTAATTAGGTCCGTGCGAAAGCACGGGGAACCTCCCTCAAAGTACCGACACTGATCTGGCTGAAAGACTGACGAAATTGTAGGGTGTAATTAATCCCGGCTAATCTTACCTTTTTAGGGTTTGAAGGTAGATTTGATAAAAACAGTGGGAGACATCCTGATTAGATAAGATAATAACCAATCTAATCTTGCAAGAGCATACGCTAAAGTGTTTTCTTCTCTCTCTTTCTCCAGGTAGCGACCATGTCAGGCCATAATCAAGATAATAATATTGATGTATTGACTGAACCCGCTTATTATACTGAGCAGGGGAACGTTGGACCCGTTTTTTCTTATAAGAGTTATAAGACTGAACTGGAAACAGGAGAATGTCTGGATTCTCACGCCGCCCAAAAGAACATGCATATTGATGCATCTTCTTCAGGTGTGTTAGTTATTGAGAACTGTTTCTCAGTTCACCCTACGTCCTGGGTATTGGATACCGGATCAGGATCCCACATATGTAAAATGTTACATGGGCTACGTAAAGGTAGAGAACTGGGAAAAGGTGATCATTCCGTTCAAGTAGGGAACGGTGCAAGTATTGCAGCCAAAGCAGTTGGCGAATATCACCTAGTATTGCCAAGTCGTAATACACTGATTCTAAATGAGTGCTATTATATACCGAACATGATGTGCAACATTATATCAGTCTCTTTATTAAGTAAAGAAGGATATAATTTTGTAGTAAAGGATAATGTTATGAACATATTCCTAGATCAAAAGTTGATTGCATCAGGCTCGTTACATAATGGCATATTCATTCTAAATCAGAATACGGTCATGAATATACAAAACACACACAAGAGGAAAAGTTCAGAAATGAACGAATCTTTCTTGTGGCATTGTAGACTTGGTCATATCAATGCGACACGACTGGCTAAGTTACATAAGGATGGTTATTTGAATCCGTTCGAATTATCATCTTATGATACTTGCCATTCATGTCTCAAAGGAAAAATGACCAAAGCTCCGTTTAGTGGACACGGAGAAAGAGTTAATGAACTCTTAGGACTAATACATAGTGATGTATGCGGTCCCATGTCTACGCATGCCAGGAACGGTTCTTCCTACTTCATTACATTCACTGACGATCTCTCAAGATTCGGATATGTGTTCTTGATGAAACACAAGTCTGAAGGTTTTGAGAAATTCAGAGAATATAAGCACGAAGTAGAGAATCAAACAGGCAAGAGTATTAAGATTCTTCGATCTGATCGAGGAGGTGAATACTTAAGCAATGAGTTCCTAGATTATCTAAAAGAGAATGGGATTCTCTCTCAGCTTACTCCTCCTTATACACCACAGCACAATTGTGTATCTGAGCGGAAGAATCGCACCCTATTAGATATGGTGCGCTCGATGATGAGTACAGCTGAGTTACCTATTTCCTTTTGGGGGTATGCGCTGGAGACAGCCATATACCTATTGAATAGAGTTCCAACTAAATCAGTGTCTACCACTCCATATGAGATATGGAATGGGAAGAGACCATCTCTTAAAAGAGTTAAGATATGGGGTTGTCCGGCCTATGTTAAAAAGCAAAATCCGGACAAACTCGAGGCACGATCAGTTCTTTATAAGTTTGTAGGATATCCAAGCAATTCGTATGGATATCTATTCTACCACGTTGAACAACAAAAGGTGTTTGTTGCTCAACATGCCACCTTTTTAGAAAAGGAATTTCTTGCAAAAGAAATTAGTGGCGATGAGGTAGAGCTGGAAGAGGTTCCAGCAACACAAACTACAACTGAAGATTTAGTGGAACCAGAGGATTCAGTAGTACCCAACGAACCCCAACCTCTCCGCCGATCTAGTAGGGTTTCTCGTCCACCTGAGAGATACTACGGTTTTCTCATTGATGGTGGAAGCGAGGATTGCATCATGGAAGATGATGACCCGACTAGTTTTGAGCAGGCCATCACGAGTGGTGACTCTGTGAAATGGATGGATGCAATGCGATCTGAGATGGAATCCATGTACACCAATAAAGTATGGATTTTGGAAAATGCTCCTGAAGGGGTAAAACCCATTGGGAGCAAGTGGATTTTTAAAAAGAAATTTGGTGTAGATGGAAAAGTTGAGACTTTCAAAGCTAGACTTGTAGCAAAGGGTTTTCGTCAACGACCAGGTGTGGATTATGACGAAACCTTTTCTCCAGTGGCTATGCTTAAGTCCATCCGGATCTTACTTGCCATTGCTGCATACCATGACTACGAAATCTGACAAATGGATGTTAAGACCGCCTTTCTAAACGGTGATTTAGAAGAGTGCGTGTACATGACTCAGCCAGAGGGCTTCGTACATAATGGGAGCAGCGGAAAGGTGTGCAAGCTGCTTAAATCCATTTATGGGTTAAAGCAAGCATCGCGGAGTTGGAACATCTGTTTTGATGTTGTAGTCAAAGAGTTTGACTTTATCAAAAATATAGATGAACCTTGTATCTATAAGAAGGTAGCAGAGGGTAAGGTTGTCTTCCTCGTATTGTACGTGGATGACATACTCTTGATAGGAAATGATATTCCTATGCTGCAATCAGTCAAGCTCTTCTTATCACAGAGATTCTCAATGAAAGATCTAGGTGATGCCTCCTGCATATTGGGAATCATGATCTATAGAGATAGATCTAAACGGATACTGGGATTGTCCCAATCCAGGTACATTGACACCATACTAAAGAGGTTTAGTATGGAAGAATCCAAGCGTGGGAACCAACCCACGATCTCTGGACTCACTCTCTCCAAAGAGATGTCTCCTAAGACTGATTTGGAGAGAGCTCGCATGCAAGGGATACCCTATGCTTCGGCAGTAGGCTCTATCATGTATGCGATGCTATGTACCAGACCCGATGTAGCATACTCCCTAAGTGTAGTGAGTCGGTATCAAGCAGATCCTGGAGAGAGTCACTGGACAGCTGTGAAGAATATTCTCAAGTACTTGCGAAGGACTAAGGAGATGTTCTTGGTATATGGTAATGGAGAACTCCAGGTGGAGTCCTTTACCGATTCCAGCTTCCAAAGTGATAAGGACGACTCTAAGTCGCACTCGAGTTTTGTCTTTACCCTCAATGGAGGGGCGGTATGTTGGAAGAGTTCCAAACAGGACACCGTTGCAGACTCGACGATGGAGGCTGAATACATCGCTGCCAACGATGCTGCCAAAGAGGCTGTCTGGATAAAGAAGTTCATTAGTGAACTTGGTGTGGTTCCATCCATTGAGCATCCAATACCTCTGTATTGCGATAACAATGGAGCTGTGGCTTTGGCCAAGGAACCCAGGTCCCATTAGAAGTCCAGACATATTCTGAGGCGGTATCACCTGATCAGGGAGATAGTTGATCGCCGGGAGATCGAGGTCAGGAGAGTAGATACGAAGGACAACACTGCGGATCCATTCACGAAGGCTATTCCCCAGATACAGTTTGAGAGATTATTCGGGATGCTAGGTATGAGATACTACAGCAGCTGGCCTTAGTGCAAGTGGGAGATTGTTAGTTATGTATATGCCCTAGAGGCCATTGTTGTACATATGATGTATATTATGATGGATGCTTAGATATATACAGAGAGGACTTTCTTGCTCGTCATGATAGTATGCTATTTGGTTTCACTTTATCTTAACATGTTGACTTGTATTGGTTTACTATTTTTCTCTCACATGTTGATAAAGCCCTTAGGATCTATACTCGACTACTGGGACTATGATGAGATCATACTAGTGGGGCCACGGTAGTCGATGAGTACATTCTATAACTGTTCCTAGTCGAGGGTATATCGAGACAGGGCATCGATACACCAGAGTAGAATAGCGTATACGCATCTTGACCCATATGATGGGCGATGGATGATCCCATATCCATCGGTGTTTGACATCAGAGATGGTGAACGGGTGCTCAGTGGAGACTGGGTACACTAGACGGACTCGCCGAGAACTCCCAGATGGTGATATACCACACGTCAGATGGCAGTTCTCCGGTGACACTGGTACAGGGTAGTCTGTAGACCCGAGATCGTCATAGAGTCTTGTGTGATTCCCACTGTGCTTTGATTTCCACCTTACCACGTCCAAGAGGGTGTGCAAAACGGTGGCTTTTGGGTACAGTCCCGAATCACATGGAGGCAATGAGCGATAGGAGGGGATTCGTCTCTCCCGGTATAGGGAGTTGATGTTGTGATGTGTTCGATTGGCTATAACTGGAAGTCCCTGGCTAGGGCTGATATAGAGATTTACTGGTAAGTGTTACTAGTAGTTTCTCGACCCGTTATGAGCCACACATTGACACGACTTATCGGTTACTGGGGTCTGACGTATACCACCCCTAGACTTGATATGCGACATATCAGACGAACAGACCGGACTGTACGGGAGTGTTACTGATCGGATTCACAGGAGAACGCACAGGCTAGCTTGTTGATCTTCTGATCGCTCAATACCTGGGTGGCTGTTACGTTTAGCTGACCGCTTGCAGCTTGTGGGTGTTTGATATGATCATCACCTGCTACCGGCGTATTGACAATTCTTTAGAGTCCTACACAGAGGTTTCTTGGCTCAGGCAAAACGGAGTAGAGGCACATATGTGATATGTGCAGGACCGAGAATAATGCGATATGAGATACCGTATTATATTCTCACGATATTTAGATATGAACTGAGACATCGGATCAAGTGTTGATTCGATGAATCGGTACATGAAATATTAGTCGGTAATATTCGATATAGCCGGATCATCAAATCAAGTGTTGATTCGATGATTTAATGTATAATAATATATATGATATATTGTATTACATTATCTAATATTGGCTCGCTTTATATTTCATTTTCTCACTGGATGATACATTGATATATATGCGATATATGTTAATTGTATTATTTTCTTTTGTTGCAAATATATAATATATATGTGATATATATTATTGTGACATGATATGATTAATTGTTAAACATGTTTAAGGATGATTAATTGAGGTTAGGGTTTGATTAGGGTTAGATGCTTCATGCACCTTCTAGAAGCAATTTCTTTTGTCATGGTTAAGATATTTGTTGATGACACATTTCTAAACCTAACCAAACCCTAACTCTAGTTTATTCTCTACACATTATTAGCCACTCATCCTTGACCATGGTTTATATATCAATCATATACTTTTCTTTCTATTCATCACAAAAGGATTATTATCATTATCATTTTCCATTATCATCTTCTTCTTCTCTCTTGAAAAAGCTCACTTGAAATTCTTTATGTGATGAATAAATATGAGAAAATGATTTAAAAAGAAAGCATAAATACTACTCTCTCATCCTCATCTCATCTAGCCCATGAGATTAGTGTGTTCATCTCTTTAGAGTGAGAAAGCTTGAGTCTTTGCAATTTCGACGTAGATCATCGGAGATTTGGAACACTTCAAGCTAGCATGGATCGTTCGAGTCGTGGAGCCTCTCATGAGTCCAGGAGGTCGTGGATCGCGGCAAAGAGACTTCTACTCGGAGCTTGTGAAGCGAAGGAGTGGACTACAAAGGTTGTAATCCCTCACACTTAGATAAAAGTTATCATCTTGCATGTTTAACCCTAATAATCTAGCAAAGATCCTTGCTTTGGGTTGTTCGGCACGTCTAAATTTTTATCCGGGCATGTTCGATGCCTATGAACCTTCACAAGAGTGTCTAGGAACCCTACAACGCGATCTATATCGAATGGCCCGTACACGCCATCCTTGCCGGGCTCGTCAACGAATCTGTAATTCTTTCTGGTCTGAAATTAAAATATATTAAATAAATAATTATATGTATATGTATATAACAACGATTGAAATTTAAATGTGTGAAAAGATATGTCATACCTCCTCCGACCCAAAAGACCACATAGCATGTTCGGTCTGGGTCTTATTCCACCGAATATGGAGCGGGTACTTATAATAAGTACGAATCTCCTGCTCAACATAATCCCCCCGCTGGGTCGTGTGCTCTCCAATAGGCACACCTGTTGCGTCAAATAACAGATCCCATGGCCCAGCATCCTTGGACGGCCTGTAGCTGTCGGGCCCAGTAGGACCCCTCGTCCTAACACTGCTCGAGCCTGCGAAGAAATGAGTATGCATTCACAATATTATAATATTTATATTATGAATATAGAATTTGACAAATTTAAATTATAATTTTTTTTAAAAAACTTTAAAAAATAACGATTATACATGCCGTTCCCGGCATGGCGCTAGACGCCATCTCGCAAGTAGAATGCGGATCTGTAAATAATAAACTGTTGGATGATTCAATATCCACCTATATTGTAATGATGTATCAAATTTTAAATTAGTAAACTACGCACCATGCGCAGGATTAACTGGGGTATGAGGACATGTTGATGCACTAATAGGGGTAGGGGGAGGCGGCGACGCTGCGGGTGATCTAGCGGTAGTAAGAGGAGCGCTAGGAAGGATAGTAGGGACAGTCGAGGGTGATGCGGTGTGAGTACGGGGGCCATGGGAGGTGATGTGGTGGTAATATGGGGAGAGCTACCAGGGATAGGCGCTGCTGCGGCTCCCGTGCCTGCTGAGGGTCCTGAGACAGTCTTGTCGGCGAGTATGGATCGACTCAGAATGTTCTGTAGACGCTGTCTTTTGTGGCATTTAGTGCCTTTCCCTGCGCCTATGATCAAATCCTACTTATATATCTAAATGTTATTTGATTATTTATAATCATTATACAATTTAGAACATTCAATTTAACTTCATTACTTAACACATTTATGTGGTACATTATCTGAAAACTCATTGGGTGGATTCTCAAAATCTTGATCCTTGACAATAAATTGATCGATGTCGCTTCTTACCAACGTATGGATAGGCGGCACGGAATAGTTTGGGTCTCTGGTGCGCTCTATAGATGGTGTGAGACATGTTATCACGAGATCTTCATTTTCTCTCTCATCCTCAGAACCATTCAACATCGGCACATTATAATAATCTCGGTTTCCAACGATAAACAATATCCCAGTCAACCTTCTGCAAGTCCCGAGAATAATATATTTGTGTTGTCATTGTAGGAAAGGTAAAGTTGTCGTATTTTGGTAACATCCGTTTAATGCTTACCAAAGTCAGACCGTATTGATCGACCTTCATACTCTGGTCAGACTTGGTATCATACCATCTGCGTTTGAATATATGAAATGAGACAGTCGTATGCTAGCATGAGACAACTATAACTTCCCTAAGAACACCGTAGTAGGGATTTCCATTCTCGTCGACGGTTGCGATACCGCTATTTTGCGTAGCTCTAATACATTCCATACTTTCTACCTCAAATTTATATCCGGATACCCCGTACCCGTTGTAAAACCTAGCAGCAATCGTTGGACCATTTAAAAGGTCATGGAACTCTCTATCAATCTACTCCCCACGATTCAAATGTTCATTCACTTTTTTTTATAGACCAAGCAGCGAAAGTGCGTCTCTGTTCTTCTTCGATCCTATCATTCAACTACGTCTTAAGATTCGATCTCTTGAGTATATCTTTGTGCGCTCTGTTCGTTAATATACAGTTATATTAATTAGATTAAATTTAATTTCGAACGTTTAAAACGAAGAAATAACAAACACTTATTATACATATTTAGCAAAACATTCGCTGTTTATTATGATGTGCGCATGTAAACTGGCCGCGAGATCGTAAGACATGTTTTTTTAACCTTTCTGCTCTAATTGGACCATCAGGAACACTCTGTGGCTTGTTCAACTTCGTCCTGATATCGTCGTTCAAAAAATGAGCACAAAAGGAAGTGACTTATTCTAGGAGGTAACCTTACACAATCGAACCTTCAGGACGATTCTTGTTGCAGGTATAGTTTTTTAAAGTTAACATATATCTGTTCAAAATAATAGATATTAATAATTCATGATAATTCATTGCAATTTAAATGATGAATAATAAACGTCAATAATACCTCTCAATTGGATACATCCAACGGTAATGGACCGGACTGCCAATCCGAATCTCGGTTTCCAGATGGACGGACAAGTAAACAATAATGTCAAAAAAGGAAGGTGGAAAAATAGTTTCAAGCTTGCAGAGGATCAAGGAAATATCCTTTTTCGAGCTCTGCTATCTCATTGACGTCCACGTCTTCGGAACACAATTGGTGGAAATACATGCAAAAGTCGTTAAGCACGAGACCAACTTCTGATTTTTCCGATGCTCTGAAGTATAAAGGAAGAAGATGCTGAATCAATATGTGGTAATCATAGCTCTTGAGTCCTACGATATTTCCGTTTTCTATCTGCACCTATTTGGAAATGTTTGATGAGAAACTGTCGGGAACTTTCAATTCTTTCAACACACGCAAAAACCGCCGCTTCTCCTCTTTGTTCATATTGTAGATTGCCGGTGGGATCTCATAATAATCTGGTTTACCAGCCACAAGCCGAGGATGCAATTCTTTTCTAATGGACAAACCATCCAAATTTCTAAAATCACGAAGGGAATTGAGATTCTCCTTTGTTTTTTCATCCTTACACAGCAGAAGATTGATAATGTGCTCGGAGACGCCCTTTTCGATATGCATGACATCTAAATTGTGGTGCAGCCACAAATCGAATAGTTTTCATGAAATATATTATTTTAATATTTAAATTCCAAAAATAATATTTTATTTTCTGAAATGTTACAGCAATTATTGTAATTGAAGGAGGACCTATACGAGAGAACAATCTTACTCGAGATGATAGTATACTATCTGGTTTGTCTTTATCTTATATGTGATGTGTTTTATTCATCATCGCGTATCGTTAAGGCATGGGATAAAGCCCTTAATATTTTGCTTGACTACCAAGACAATGATGGAGATCATGCTAGTGGGGCCTGGATAGTCGATAAGCACATCTTTAAATGTTCTTAGTCATAGGAGTATGGAGACCGGGCATCGGTACTCCAGCTTAGACTAGTGTGTACGTTTCCTGACGCGGTTGGAGGGCGATAGCTAGTCCTATAGCTATTCATGTTTAACACCGATAATTATATACAGGTGCTCATTGGATGATTTATACTGGACGGACTCACCAAAAACTCCTAGTTGGTAATATACTAATGTCAAGTAGTAGTTCTATGGTGACATGAGTGCATGGTAGTCCCTAGAACCTGAGATCGCCATAGTGTCTCATGTGTGTTCCCACTATACCTAGATTTCTACCTTACCACGGCTCAAAGGAGTCATGAAAACAGTTTTTTGTTGGGTATAGTCCCAAAACATATGGAGGAAGTGAGCTGTCGAGGGGATTCGTCTCTCCCGGTATACGGAGTTGATGTCATGCTGAGCAGGATATGACTACAACCACAAGTCGGTGGCCACCGCGGTGGAGATAAACAAATAAGTGTTATCAGTTGTATTTTCGGATGGTTATGAGTCATCTGTCGCACGACTTATCGAGTTATTGGGGTCTGGTAGATTCCAAACCCTAGAGTCGATATGCGATACTCTTAGACGAAGAGACCGGACTATACGGTGATGTCACCGATAGACTTTGTAGGGTTTAGATGAGCTTAGTCGTTGTCCTTCTTTTGATCAATACCTAGGTAGCCGTTACGTGCAGCTAATACCGCCGACATACTTGTAGGCTATGGATATGATCTTAACCTAGTGCCAGCGTATTTTCGAGTCTTTAAAGTCTCACACAGAGGTTTTCTAGCACAGGCGAAATGATGTAGGGCACATATTAGGATATTTGCAAAAGTTCGATTAAGCACGTGTATGTGATACACGTATTATAATCGGGTGTTTAATGATATTAGCCGGTATATATATGTGTTTACCGCCGAAAAACGGGAAGACAAACGTCTTTCCTGAATTTAGGTGAAGATGCTATTTGGGTTTATCCATCTACCTCTCCGAAGATACCAAGTTGATTTATGGCACCGTATATCGGAGGTCTGGACGGATGCGGCCGTTGTAGCAGACTTCGTCAGATTCCCCCTCGTTTGCGAGGGTTTTTTGATTGTGGGGGCGCTCTTCCCTGCAGGCACAAGCCCTTGCAGTTAATTACGTTACCGCATCACGGTAACCACTTTCTCCTGCTCCAGAAGGTCACTTTGTATCGTGTATGTTTGTTTTATTTTTGGTTTCCCGTGGATTGTATACGGAGACTAATTTGTGTTATCGTCCGTAAGGCGTGGATTAGTCCAAATCCGTATTTTCTGAGATTTGGATTTGGTTTGATTTAAGGATCGTTAATCTCGTTTGGGATTAAGATCAACTTAAAAGTTTGTTGAGGATACGTTAGTCTAATTTTAGACTAAGATCTACTCAGTATGATTTTGGGATCATTCTGACCCAACAAAAGAGCATTTGGGCTCTTTTGCTTTAGTTTAAGGACATTACGGTCCATAGATCACCATTTTTGGTATGAGAGTTTAGTTTAAGGACGTTGCGGTCCACAACTAGTTTAAGAATATTACGGTCCATAGCTAGTTTAAGGACATTGCAGTCCGTTGTTAGTTTAAGGACATTTCGGTCCGTTGTTAGTTTAAGGACATTTTGGTCCGTTGTTAGTTTAAGGACATTTTGGTCCACAGATCACCATTTTTGAGGTGAGGGTTTAGTTTAAGGACGTTGCGGTCCATAACTAGTTTAAGGATGTTGCGGTCCAGAGGGATGCGCTCTTGGGTTTGAGAGTGCACCAAAGAGCTGTTGGATGTCGGGACCCTCCACCTCTCTGACGACGTTGAAGAATTACAACGACATATATCAGAGGTGTGGAGAGATGTACCCTTAAACCAAATTCCAGATTGAAGGAAGAGATGGGATGAACATCGTTTTAGATACCATATGTTAAGAGATCATTAGTTATCTTTGGGATCGGGATCGATTTGGGGAGACCTGAGCATAGGAGGGCTCGGTTGATTGGTGATCAAAAGGGTTTTGTCCTCGGGAGACTTGGCTAATTTGGGCTAAGGTTGGCATCTTATAGTGTTAAACACTAATATCTACTCGATGCTCATATGCTCCCACGTGAGGCTCTAAAGCAGTTTTAAACACTGAAACTTGGGACGCTAACGTGTGGCATGTGAGGCGTCTGAGAATTGGGCACTGCTTCTTTGGGTTTATTCCCTTTTTCTTTTATAAGTGCTAATCACTATTGGGGATCATGTGGGATCACGTGAGGTGCTCCAAAAATGAGATCTGTCTTTGATTTATTCCCCTTTCCTTTTATAAGTGCTAAGCACTATTAGGGGGTCACGTTAGACCACGTGAGGCGCCTAAAAATGGGAACTGTCTTTTGATTTATTCCCCTTTCCTTTTATAAGTGCTAAGCACTATTAGGGGGTCACGTGAGATCACATAAGGCGCCTAAAAATAGGAACTGTCTTTGATTTATGTAGGGTTACTAGGCACTCGCACGAGAGTCTACGAGGCATCAACCATGCCCGATTTAAAATTTAGTTGTGCCGAACAACCCTTAACAAGATTTTTATACTAGAGTTTAGGCGAAAACAAGCATGTTAAACACTTTAACACTAAGTGAGAGGGATTACAACCTTTGTAGATCCGGTCCTTCACTTCTTAAGCTCCGTGTTGAGGTCCCTTTGCTGTGATCATCGTGCATCCGAACTCTAGAGAGGCTCCACGAAGAGTATGATGCAAACTTGCTTCCGATCTTCGATAAAGATGATCTACCTTGAAGTTTCATTAACACAAGCTCTTACTCACAAAATGAAGTGAACACCCTCATCTAAATGGCAAGGGTAGATGAGGATGATAAAGTAGGATTTTTGCCCTCATTTGTTTTCTTATTCTCACTCACTTTCATCACAAAAAGCAAAGCAAGAAAGCTTTGCATCAATGAAGAAGAAGAAGAATAGTAGTGATTCTCTTTGTGATGAATAATGAAAGGATAACAATGATTAAATATGCAACCATGGTCAAGGATGACTCATGTAGAGATTTAACTACGGCTAGGGTTTGGGTTGGGTTAAGAATGAGTCACACAAAAATATTAAGCATAATATCTCATTCATGACAAAAGAAAAGCTTCTAGAAGCTACTAGAAGTCTTAACACTAATCCAAACCCTAACCATGTTTAAACTCCACAAAACATGTTGCATTAATAACCATATCATGTTACAATATTATATATCACATATATAATATTTATTGTAACAAAATAAAATAATACAATTAACATATATCGCATATACATCAATGTATTACCCGAGTGAGAAAAAGAATCTTTTAGTGAGCTAATATTAGTTAATGTAATTTAATATATCATATATATAATTATACATTAAATCATCGAATCAACACTTGATCCGACAATCCGGCCATATCGCATATAATCGACTAATATATTATTTACCGATTCATCGAATCAACACTTGATCTGATGACCCGGCAAATATCAAATATCGCGAGAATAGAATACGGTATCTCATATCGCATTATCCTCGGTCCTGCACATATCACATATGTGCCCCTACTCCGTTTTGCCTGAGTCAAGAAACCTCTGTAGGACTCTAAAGAATCGTCAATACGCCGGCAGTAGGTGATGATCATATCAAACACCCATAAGCTGCAAGCGGTCAGCTAAACGTAACAGCCACCCAGGTATTAAGCGCTCAGAAGATCAACAAGCAAACATGTACATTCTCCTGTGAATCCAATCAGTAACACTCCCGTACAGTCCGGTCTCGTCGTCTGATATGTCGCTTATCTCGCCTAGGGGTGGTATACGTCAGACCCCAGTAACTCGATAAGTCGTGTCGATATGACGTCTATAACAATTCGAGAAACTACTGATAACACTTACCAGTAAATCTCAGCAACCCTGGCCAGGGATTTCCAGTTATAGCCAATCGAACACAGCACAACATCAACTCCCTATACCGGGAGAGACGAATCCCCTCCTATCGCTTATTGCCTCCATGTGATTCGGGACTGTACCCAAAAGCCACCTATTTGCACGCCCTCTTGGACGTGGTATGATGGAAATCAAAGCACAGTGGGAATCACACAAGACTCTATGACGATCTCGGGTCAACAGACTACTCTGTACCAGTGTCACCGGAGAACTGCCATCTGACGTGAGGTATAATACAATCTGGGAGTTCTCGGCGAGTCCGTCCAGTGTACCCAGTCTCTACTGAGCACCCGTACACCATCTTGATGTCAAACACCGATGGATATGGGATCATCCATCACCCATCATATGGGTTAAAATGCGTATACGCTAGTCTACTCTGGTGTATCGATGCCCTGTCTCGATACACCCTCGACTAGGAACAGTTATAGGATGTACTTGTCGACTACCGTGGCCCCACTAGTATGATCTCATCATAGTCCCAGTAGTCGAGTACATATCCTAAGGGCTTTATCAACATGTAACATAGAGACAATCAGAGTACATGTTAAGATAAAGTACAACCAGATTGTATACTATCATGTCGAGCAAGAAAGTCCTCCCTATATATGTCCTAGCATCCACTGCAATATACATCATATGTACAGTAATGGCCTCTAGGGCATACATATAACTGACAATCTCCCACTTGCACTAGGGCCATCTATTGTGGTATCACATACCCAACAATTAGCTGTGGTTGAAGTATCGCATACTCAACCATCACAAAAAAGTCTCTACTGGGAAAAAGGCCTTTGTGAGTGGGTCCACGCTGTTGTCCTCTGTGTCTACTCTCCTAACCTCGATCTCCCTGGAGATCAACCATCTCCATGATCAGGTGATACTGCCTAAGAATTATATCTGGATTTCTGATGGGACGGGGGTTCCTAGGCCAAAGCCTTTACTTCATTGTCACACAATGGTTGGAACGAAGTTCATCTCATGAACTTATATATCCAGACTGCCTATTTGGTAGCATCCTTGGTAACGATGTATCTTGCCTTTAATCGTCTAGTAAGTCACGGTATCTAGCTTGGAACTCTTCCAACATACCGTCCCTCCACTGAGGGTAAAAACACAATGCCTGCGACTGACATTCAGTCGTCCTTATCATCCTGGAACCTTTCCAGTGATTCTCCCCAGGATCTATTGATACCATCTCACTACAACTAGTGAGAATCCTAATATCCAAATAGATCTATCTCATAGATCCATAACCCTGGATTTAGGAGGTATCACCTTGATCCTATATGGAGAATCTTTGTGATAAGCGGAGATTGACCAAGTGTAGTATAGGAAACTCCTTCCCTATCAAGAGTATGTCATCCACGTACTCTACGAGGATCATCACAATACTCCCTACTACCTTTTTTTATATACAAGGTTCATCTACCGTTTTGATGAAGTCAAACTCTTTGACTACCACATCAAAACAGACGTTCCAACTCCGCGATGCCTGTTTTATCACATAAAACATCTTACACACGTTTCCGCTGCTCCCACTATCTACGAAGCCCTATGGCTGTGTACTTATAGACGCTCTTTTCCAAAACATCATTTAGAAAAGCAGTCATGACACCCAACCACCAGATATCGTAGTCATGGTATGTAGCCGTGGCAAGTAGGATCTGGATGGACTTAAGCATAGCTTTGAAAATCTCAACTTTTCCATGCACACTAAGTAATCTTCTCAAGATATACTTGCTCCTGATGGGGATTTAACCCTTCAGATAAAGCAACCAAAGTCCACACTTTGTTGGTATATAAGGATTCCATCTCAGATCGCTATGGATCCATCCATTCTTACAGAGTCCAACTCCTGATGGCCTGCTCGAAACAAGTTGGGTCATCATCTCATGATGCAATCCTCGCTCCCACTGTCATAGAGAAACCGAAGTATCTCTCAGGTGGATGAGGAACCTTACTAGATCGGCGGAGAGGCTGAGGTTTGTTGGAAACTATTGAATACTTCGGGTTCTACCAAATTATCAGCTGCAGTTGTGTATAGCTGGAACTACTTCCAGTTTTACAGAGCTGACCTTGCCTCGAGCTTGTCCGGATTTTGCTTTTAGACATAGGCCGGACAACCCCAAATCTTGATTTACTTAAGATATGGGCTCTTCCCATTCCATATCACATATGAAGTGGTAGGAAACTGATTTGATTTGCACCTTCTACAATAGGTATGCAGCTTCTCAAGTGCATAACTCCCAAAAGGAAATAGGAAACTCAGTAGTACTCATCATAGAGCACACCTTATCACATAGGGTACTATTTGCTCCGCCCCGATAAACCATCGTGCTATGGTGTATTTGGAGGAGTAACGCTGAGAGAGAATCTCATTCTCCTTTAGAAAAGTCCAGAAATTCCGTGCTCAAGTATTCTCCTCCCTGATCTCATCAAAGGATATAATACTTATACCCGTTTTTGGTTCTCTACTTCTAACTCATATTCATTGAATTTCTCAAAAGTTCCAGACTTGTGTTTCAACAGGAATATATGTCCGGATCTTGAGAGATAATCAGTGAATGTAATGAACTACAAAGAACCGGTCTTGGCATGTATAGACAGGGGACCTTCATACATCATCATGTATCAATCCCAAGAGTTCACCAACTCTTTCTCTGTTTCCTATAAACAGAGTTGTGGTCATCTTATCTTTGTGACATGACCGGCAAGTTTCACAAGATGTAAATTCAAACTATTTTAAATATGCATCTAAATGTAACTTCAGCTAGTCGGGTCACATTGATATGACCTAGTCTATAATACCTCAAGAAGGATTCGTTCATTTCTGAACTCTTTCTCTTGTGTGTGTTCTTTATACTAAGAACTATAGTTTGATTTAGAACGTCAATGCTTTTAGATAACGTGCCTGAACCGATCAACTCTTGATATAGGAAATGTTCAAAACATTATCCAATAATACAAAATTATATCCTTCTTTATCTAAATAAAGAGACTGATATGATTTTGTATATCAGGTTCGGTATCTAATAACATTTGTTCAGAATCAATGTATTCTGATAATACTGGGTGATAACTACCAACAGACTTGGCTGCAACACTTGCACTGTTTGTATCTCATGAAACTTATCACCCGTTCTCAGTTCTCTACCTATCTGTAGCCCATGTAACAAATTACATTTGCGGGATCCAGATCTGGTATTACATACCCAGGACGTAAAGGATACTGAGAAATAATTCTCTGTAATGAACATACCCGAAGATGATGCATCAACATGCACTTTCTTCGTTTGTGCGGCACGGGAAATCTGGTATTCCCCAATTTCCTGCTCTGACTTATAACATTTATAAGTTGGAGCGTGACTAACGTTCCCTAGCGCAGTATAACAAGCGGGTTCGGTCAATACATTCGTATTATTATCTTGATTAAGGCGTGACATGGTCGCTACCAGGAGAGAGAGAGAAGAAAACACTCAGCGTGCGCTTTTACAAGATTAGATTGGTTATCAATTTATCTAATCAGGATGTCTCCCACTGTTTTAGTCAAATCTTCCTTCAAAAACTAAAAGGAAAGACTAGCCGGGATTAATTACACCCTACAAGTTCGCTAATCTTTCGGCCATGCCAGTGTCGGTACTTTGAGGGAGGTTCCCCGTGCTTTCGCACGAACCTTATTAAAGTTAACCTTGTTTTCCCAGGGGCGTAACCCCGTTGACACCTTTCTAGACACTTACTTGATCGGCTAATTGTAATGTGTAAAACTCTCGCAGGATTAACTCTTACTCGCAGCGGGTATCGGGATCCAACTATCTCATAGAAGGTATGCAATCTCATTGCAAATTTCAACACATAAAATTCCCAATAATATTTTACCCCAAGTACTTATGACCTTAACTAAGGTCAACATATCATAAGCACTAGTCAAGTTCTACCCGTCATTTCTCGATTAATCAGACCAACCCTATATGACCCTCAACTATGGTCGACATAATCACATGAATGTCCTAACTAATCGCATCATATGCTGTGTAGGAAGACATCACTTAGCTACCGTACACTACGCCTCAACTAAAGTCGACATACGCAACACGAATACTAAGTACTCTACTTCCTAAAATGACGGAAGGCTATGACAGGTTTTTATGAAAACATTTTGCGTAATGAACTTGATATCATTGTAGAATCGAGTGATTTTAAGTGGAGTGTTTTTTAGGCTTTTCTAGTTTTGCTAAAGAGGTCACTCCTGGTGAAGGGATCTCGGCTCTTTCCTTATCGAATATGGTGCAGGATTTTTCACAAATACAACTATGTAAAGCAAGAACTATAAGAGCAATCAAAAGATAAAACCGAGTCTGTAGCATCTGCTAGTTTCACTAAAGAGGTCACTCCCGGTGAAGGGATCTCGGCTCTTTACTTATCGAATAAGGTGCTGGATGTTCTACAAGGAACACCGCTATGCAAAGCAAGAACTAGAGCTACCAGTTTTTAAAAAAATTTCTACAACATCTTTAGGTATCTTTTATTTCATTAATCTCATTAATGAAGTCCCATTTTATTATGCTTCACAAGCATCACATTTGAAACGAAATCTACAATATAACATATATCTCATATATAATATATAAGCATTCGTCTCAGGCAGTAATATGATCTCATCACAGAACAATGCGGCAGAAGAACATATATGAAATATTAGATATACTAGGAGGTCCGTGTTTTAGTACGAGCCTGTATAAAACATGGATTCCACGGTCGCGATGAATAGCCAAACCCACTTCCCTAGACCCCTACGAGAGCGGCAAGCAACACTGCCAATTCTAGGGTTAGGAGACCCGGTCTCGACTCCTCGAGATGGTCTCCCACTGGACCCCAGAACCTGGTTACTTGTGCTCCCCGCCTTGGGTCTACCTAATGCGGAAAAGTAAATAATATACAATGGTGACATCATACTCAGCCCGGAAGTGCCCCAATAAAAGAATATTATATACAAATGAATTTTACATGAATGAAAAAGAAAAACTCTCATCTCACATAAAACCCCCGGCTATTCATAACACGACAATCCAATATAACATATCATAGCAACACATAATATCACATATCATCAACGTAAGTAAATATGCGTATCCCAATTGTCGTTGATTTATAGCAACGAAACCGGCGATACACCACATATTACACTTACGGTCGCAGAAAAGAAAGTGTAAAAGTACAACAGTTGGGATCCGCAACCTCCTTAGACATCGCATGCCTAACCAAATGAATTCCTTAGACATCGCATGCCTAACAATTATAAACCCCGCATTTTAGTCTCATCATCGAAATTTTTTTTCAATATCAAGTCGGGCAATTCATCAAGATTCCAGACATACTAATCGAATGCTGGTCGCAAACTTTAGTAGATGGCCGCACCCCCGATGCCGTCGACGATGTGCACTAAGGCGGAACACCGCTGCCACGAGCACCCGAACGGATGCTTTTGGCGACGGAGTTCTCCTACAGTCACTTGGTCAGGGCCATAGGGCGTGGCTGTCTATCAAGTTTACCCGGCGAGTGTCCGCGTACGCTAAGTGATTGCGACAGACTTTTGATCACATCAAAATTCCGTAGCAACCGATCAATTGAGACTGAACTGCTAGATTTATAACATTCAAATTAGTTATCTCATAACTACTTGTGGATTCCAAATATTGTATCACATTCCAGATAAATAAACAATGTTAAACTTTCCGATCGAATAAACAAACATCCAAGATTTCCCAAATATTTCTCAACACTTGAAATTAGTTTAAAAACATCCATCACATGCGACAGTACTAATGGTCCAGCCGTAGCAGGGTCAAGCCAACGCCTCACATGTGGCACGCCGTACTGCCACAAACCCTAAGGTTTAGAGACTGTTCAAGACGGTCACATAATCGAGTTAAGCTTTGTTGTCTTTTAGAGGGTCCACCGCGTTCCTTGCACGACTTAGAACGTTCTTAAACTACGGAAAAATCCAACGCTTGGAAATTTTCCGGCAGGGGAAAAAGTGAGTTATTGATATCCGTTAGAACTTTCTAACACGTTCTAAAAATTACCCGGACAAACTACACGAAGTTATATTATCCGATCGATTCAACGAGTCCCCAATACACCCAAGAAAACTCAACACTTGAGTAAGAATTAAAAATTCATAGAAGAATCAGGAAACACCTACGGCCGTTACTGTAGAAAATTGAGTCCCTAATCATCACATACGGCCGCGGAACCGCCGCTAAATGCAGCATACGGCCGCGGTTCGGCGGCGCTACAGTGGAATTAGGAAGTCGTTTTCTACAGTTATCCTTAGATTTCCCTGCTCAATGTTCTGAGCATTTTTAATACAGAAAATTCAACATTTTTAAAAAATATCCATAGAAGAGTCCGTGTCGGGGTTTCGGGGTTCGATCGGACTTTAAACTTCGTCTAGACTTCGCCTAAAGCTCTAGCTTGGCTCGGATACCACTGTAGGGTTACTAGGCACTCGCACAAGGGTCTACGAGGCATCAACCATGCCCGATTTAAAATTTAGTCGTGCCGAACAACCCTTAACAAGATCTTTAAACTAGAGTTTAGGCGAAAACAAGCATGTTAAACACTTTAACACTAAGTGAGAGGGATTACAACCTTTGTAGATCCGGTCCTTCACTTCTTAAGCTCCGTGTTGAGGTCCTTTCGCTGCGATCATCGTGCATCCGGACTCTAGAGAGGCTCCACGAAGAGTATGATGCAAACTTGCTTCCGATCTTCGATAACAAAGATGATCTACCTTGAAGTTTCATTAACACAAGCTCTCACTCACAAAATGAAGTGACCACCCTTACCTAAATGGCAAGGGTAGATGAGGATGATGAACTAGGATTTTTGCTCTCATTTGTTTTCTTATTCTCACTCACTTTCATCACAAAAAGCAAAGCAAGAAAGCTTTGCATCAATGAAGAAGAAGAAGAATAGTAGTGATTCTCTTTGTGATGAATAATGAAAGGATAACAATGATTAAATATGCAACCATAGCCAAGGATGACTCATGCAGAGATTTAACTAGGGCTAGGATTTGGGTTGGGTTAAGAATGAGTCACACAAAAATATCAAGCATAATATCTCATTCATGACAAAAGAAAAGCTTCTAGAAGCTATTAGAAGTCTTAACCCTAATCCAAACCCTAACCATGTTTAAACTCCACAAAACATGTTGCATTAATAACCATACCATGTTACAATATTATATATCACATATATAATATTTATTGTAACAAAATAAAACAATACAATTAACATATATCGCATATACATCAATGTATTACCCGAGTGAGAAAAAGAATCTTTTAGTGAGCTAATATTAGTTAATGTAATTTAATATATCATATATATAATTATACATTAATTCATCGAATTAACACTTGATACAACAATCCGACTATATCGCAGATAACCGACTAATATATTATTTACCGATTCATTGAATCAACACTTGATCCGATGACCCGACAGATATCAAATATCGCGAGAATAGAATACGGTATCTCATATCGCATTATCCTCGGGCCTGCACATATCACATATGTGCCCCTACTCCGTTTTACTCGAGTCAAGAAACCTCTGTGTAGGACTCTAAAGAATCGTCAATACGCCGGCGGTAGGTGATGATCATATCAAACACACACAAGCTACAAGCGGTCAGCTAAACGTAACAGCCACCCAGGTATTGAGCGCTCAGAAGATCAACAAGCAAGCCTGTACATTCTCCTGCGAATCCAATCAGTAACACTCCCGTACAGTCCGGTCTCGTCGTTTGATATGTCGCATATCTTGCCTAGGAGTGGTATACGTCAGACCCCAGTAGCTCGATAAGCCGTGTCGATATGAGGCCTATAACAGTTCGAGAAACTACTGATAACACTTACCAGTAAATCTCAGCAACCCTGGCCAGGAATTTCCAGTTATAGCCAATCGAACACAGCACAACATCAACTCCCTATACCGGGAGAGATGAATCCCCTCCTATCGCTCAATGCCTCCATGTGATTCAGGACTGTACCCAAAAGCCACCTATTTGCACGCCCTCTTGGACGTGGTATGATGGAAATCAAAGCACAGTGGGAATCACACAAAACTCTATGACGATCTCGGGTCAACAGACTACTCTGTACCAGTATCACCGGAGAACTGCCATCTGACGTGAGGTATAATACCTTCTGGGAGTTCACAGCGAGTCCGTCCAGTATACCCAGTCTATACTGAGCACCCGTACACCATCTTGATGTCAAACACCGATGGATATGGGATCATCCATCGCCCATCATATGGGTTAAGATGCGTATACGCTAGTCTACTCTGGTGTATCGATGCCCTGTCTCGATACACCCTCGACTAGGAACAGTTATAGGATGTACTCGTCGACTACCGTGGCCCCACTAGTATGATCTCATCATAGTCCCAGTAGTCGAGTACATATCCTAAGGGCTTTATCAACATGTAACATAGAGACAATCAGAGTACATGTTAAGATAAAGTACAACCAGATTGCATACTATCATGTCGAGCAAGAAAGTTCTCCCTATATATGTCCTAGCATCCACTACAATAAACATCATATGTACAGTAATGGCCTCTAGGGCATACATATAACTAACAATCTCCCACTTGCACTAGGACCATCTGTTGTGGTATCACATATCCAACAATTAGCTGTGGTTGAAGTATCTCTTACTCAACCATCCCATAAAAGTCTCTACTGCGAAAAAGGCCTTTGTGAGTGGATCCGCACTGTTTTCCTCTGTGTCTACTCTCCTAACCTCGATCTCCCTGGAGATCAACCATCTCCATGATCAGATGATACTGCCTAAGAATTATATCTGGATTTCTGATGGGATGGGGGTTCCTAGGCCAAAGCCTTTACTTCATTGTCACACAACGGTTGGAACGAAGTTCATCTCATGAACTTATATATCAGGACTGCCTCATTGGAAGCATCCTTGGTAACGATGTATCTTTCCTTTAATCGTCTAGTAAGTCACGGTATGTAGCTTGGAACTCTTCCAACATACCGTCCCTCCACTGAGGGTAAAAACACAATGCCTGCGACTGACATTCAGTCGTCCTTATCATCCTGGAACCTTTCCAGTGATTCTCCCCTGGATCGATTGATACCATCTCAATACAACTAGTGAGAATCCTAATATCCAAATAGATCTATCTCATAGATCCATAACCCAGGATTTAGGAGGTATCACCTTGATCCTATATGGAGAATCTATGTGATAAGCGTAGATTGACCGAGCGTAGCATAGGAAACTCCTTCCCTATCAAGAGTATGTCATCCACGTACTTTACGAGGATCATCACCATACTCCCTACTACCTTTTTTTTATATACAAGGTTCATCTACCATTTTGATGAAGTCAAACTCTTTGACTACCACATCAAAACAGACGTTCCAACTCCGCGATTCCTGTTTTATCATATAAAACATCTTGCACAAGTTTCCCCTGCTCCCACTATCTACGAAGCCCTCTGGCAGTGTACTTATAGACGCACTTTTCCAAAACATCAATTAGAAAAGCAGTCATGACACCCAACCACCAGATATCGTAGTCATGGTATGTAGCCGTGACAAGTAGGATCTGGATGGACTTAAGCATAGCGTTGAAAGTCTCAACTTTTCCATGTACACCAAGTAATCTTCTCAAGATATACTTGCTCCTGATGGGGATTTAACCCTTCAGATAAAGCAACCAAAGTCCATACTTTGTTGGTATATAAGGATTCCATCTCAGATCGCTAAGGATCCATCCATTCTTACAGAGTCCAACTCCTGATGGCCAGCTCGAAATAAGTTGGGTCATCATCTCATGATGCAATCCTCGCTCCCACTGTCATAGAGAAACCGATGTATCTCTCAGGTGGGTGAGAAACCTTACTAGATCGGCGGAGAGGCTGAGGTTTGTTGGAAACTATTGAATCCTCCGGGTTCTACCAAATTATCAGCTGCAGTTGTGTATAGCTGGAACTACTTCCAGTTTTACAGAGCTGACCTTGCCTCGATTTTATCCGGATTTTGCTTTTAGACATAGGCCGTACAACCCCAAATCTTGATTTACTTAAGATATGGGCTCTTCCCATTCCATATCACATATGAAGTGGTAGGCAACTGATTTGATTTGAACCATCTACAATAGGTATGCATCTTCTCAAGTGCATAACTCCCAAATGGAAATAGGAAACTCGGTAGTACTCATCATAGAGCACACCTTATCACATAGGATACTATTTGCTCCGCCCCGATAAACCATCGTGCTATGGTGTATTTGGAGGAGTAATGCTGAGAGAGAATCTCATTCTCCTTTAGAAAAGTCCAGAAATTCCGTGCTCAAGTATTCTCCTCCCTGATCTCATCAAGGGACATAATACTTATACCCGTTTTTGGTTCTCTACTTCTAACTCATATTCATTGAATTTCTCAAAAGTTCCAGACTTGTGTTTCAACAGGAACATATGTCCGGATCTTGAGTGATAATCAGTGAATGTAATGAAGTACAAAGAACCGGTCTTGGCATGTGTAGACAGGGGACCTTCATACATCATTATGTATCAATCCCAAGAGTTCACCAACTCTTTCTCTGTTTCCTATAAACAGAGCTGTGGTCATCTTATCTTTGTGACATGACCGGCAAGTTTCACAAGATGTAAATTCAAACTATTTTAAATATGCATCTAAATGTAACTTCAGCTAGTCGGGTCACATTGATATGACCTAGTCTATAATACCTCAAGAAGGACTCGTTCATTTCTGAACTCGTTCTCTTGTGTGTGTTCTGTATACTAAGAACTATAGTTTGATTTAGAACGTCAATACTTTTAGATAACGTGCATGAACCGATCAACTCTTGATATAGGAAATGTTCAAAACATTATCCAACAATACAAAATTATATCCTTCTTTATCTAAATAAAGAGACTGATATGATTTTGTATATCAGGTTCGGTATCTAATAACATTTGTTCAGAATCAATGTATTCTGATAATACTAGGTGATAACCACCAACAGACTTAGCTGCAACATTTGCACTGTTTCTATCTCATGAAACTTATCACCCGTTCTCAGTTCTCTACCTATCTGTAGCCCATATAACAAATTACATTTACGGGATCTTGATCTGGTATTACATACCTAGGACGTAAAGGATACTGAGAAATAGTTCTCTGTAATGAACATACCCGAAGATGATGCATCAACATGCACTTTCTTCGTTTGGGCGGCACGGGAAAGCTGGTATTCCCCAATTTCCTGCTCTGTCTTATAACATTTATAAGTTAGAGCGGGAACAACGTTCCCTAGCGCAGTATAACAAGCGGGTTCGGTCAATACATCCGTATTATTATTTTGATTAAGGCGTAACATGGTCGCTACCAGGAGAGAGAGAGAAGAAAACACTCAGCGTGCGCTTTTACAAGATAATATTGGTTATCAATTTATCTAATCAGGATGTCTCCCACTGTTTTAGCCAAATCTTCCTTCAAACCTTAGAAGGAAAGACTAGCCGGGATTAATTACACCCTACAAGTTCGCTAATCTTTTGGCCAGGCCAGTGTCGGTACTTTGAGGGAGGTTCCCCGTGCTTTCGCACGAACCGTATTAAAGTTAACATCGTTTTCCCAGGGGCGTAACCCAGTTGTTACCTTTCTAGACACCTACTTGATCGGCTAATTGTAATGTGTAAAACTCTCCCAGGAGTAACTCTTACTCGCAGCGGGTATCGGGATCCAACTATCTCATAGAAGGTATGCAATCTCATTGCAAATTTCAACACTTGAAATTCCCAATAATATTTTACCCCTAGCACTTATGACCTTAACTAAGGTCAACATATCATAAGCACTAGTCAAGTTCTACCCGTCATTTCTTGATTAATCAGACCCACCCTACATGACCCTCAACTATGGTCGATATAATCACATGAATGTCCTAACTAATCGTATCATATGCTGTGTAGGAAGATATCACTTAGCTACCGTACACTACGCCTCAACTAAAGTCGACATACGCAGCACGAATACTAAGTACTCTACTTCCTAAAATGACGGAGGGCTACGACAGGTTTTATGAAAACCTTTTGCGTAATGAACTTGATATCATTGTAGAATCGAGTGATTTTAAGTGGAGTGTTTTTGAAACTTTTCTAGTTTTGCTAAAGAGGTCACTCCCGGTGAAGGGATCTCGGCTCTTTCCTTATCGAATAAGGTGCAGGAAATTTCACAAATACTACTATGCAAAGCAAGAACTATAAAAGCAATCAAAAGACCGAACTGAGTCTGTAACATCTGCTAGTTTCGCTAAAGAGGTCACTCCCGGTGAAGGGATCTCGGCTCTTTGCTTATCGAATAAGGTGCTGGATGTTCTACAAGGAACACCGCTATGCAAAGAAAGAAGTAGAGCTACTAGTTTTTAAACAAGTTTCTACAACATCTTTAGGTTTCTTTTATTTCATTAATTTCATTAATGAAGTCCCATTTTATTATGCTTCACAAGCATCACATTTGAAACGAAATCAGCAATATAACATATATCTCATATATATTATATAAGCATTCGTCTCAGGCAGTAATATGATCTCATCACAAAACATTGCAGCAGAAGAACATATATGAAATATTAGATATACTAGGAGGTCCGTGTGTTAGTACGAGCCTGTATAAAACACGGATTCCACGGTCGCGATGAATAGCCAAACCCACATCCCTAGACCCCTACGAGAGCGGCAAGCAACACTGCCAATTCTAGGGTTAGGAGACCCGGTCTCGACTCCTCGAGATGGTCTCCCACTGGACCCCAGAACCCGATTTCTTTTGCTCCCCGCCTTGGGTCTACCTAATGCGGAAAAGTAAATAATATACAATGGTGACATCATCCTCAGCCCGGAAGTGCCCCAATAAAAGAATATTACATACAAATGAATTTTACATGAATGAAAAAGAAAAACTCTCATCTCACATAAAACCCCCGGCTATTCATAACACGACAATCCAATATAATATATCATAGTAACAAATAATATCACATATCATCAACGTAAGTAAATATGCGTATCCCAATTGTTGTTGATGTATAGCAACGAAACCGGCGATACACCACATATTACACTTACAGTCGCAGAAAAGAAAGTGTAAAAGTACAACAGTTGTGATCCGCAACCTCCTTAGACATCGCATGCCTAACCAAATGAATTCCTTAGACATCGCATGCCTAACAATTATAAACCCCGCATTTTAGTCTCATCATCAAAAACTCTTTTCAATATCAAGTCGTGCAATTCATCAAGATTCCCGACATACTGATCGAATGCTCGTCGCAAACTTTAGTAGACGGCCGCACCCCCGATGCCGTCGACGATGTGCACTAAGGCGGAACACAGCTGCCGCGAGCACCCGAACGGATGCTTTTGGCGACGGGGTTCTCCTACAGTCACTTGGTCGGGGCCATGGGGCGTGGCTGTCTATTAAGTTTACCCGGCGATTGTCCGCGTACGCTACGTGATTGCGACGGACTTTTGATCACATCAAAATTCCATGGCAACCGATCAATAGAGACTGAACTACTAGATTTATAACATTCAAATTAGTTATCTCATAACTACTTGTGGATTCCAAATATTGTATCACATTCCAGATAAATAAACAATGTTAAACTTTCCGATCGAATAAACAAACACCCAAGATTTCCCAAATATTTCTCAACACTTGAAATTAGTTTAAAAACATCCATCACATGCGACAGTACCAATGGTCCAGCCGTAGCAGGGTCAAGCCAACGCCTCACATGTGGCACGCCGTACTGCCACAAACCCTAAGGTTTAGAAGCAGTTCAAGATGGTCACATAATCGAGTTAAACTTTGTTGTCTTTTAGAGGGTCCACCGCGTTACTTGCACGACTTAGAACGTTCTTAAACTACAGAAAAATCCAACGCTTGGAAATTTTCCGGCAGGGCAAAAAGTGAGTTATTGATATCCGTTAGAACTTTTTAACACGCTCTAAAAATTACCCGGACAAACTACATGAAGTTATATTATCCGATCGATTCAACGAGTCCCCAATACACCCAAGAAAACTCTACACTTGAGTAAGAATTAAAAATTCATAGAAGAATTAGGAAACACCTACGGACGTTACTGTAGAAAATTGAGTCCCTAATCTTTACATACGGCCGCGGAACCGCCGCTAAAAGCAGCATACGGCCGCGGTTCGGCGGCGATACAGTGGAATTAGGCAGTCGTTTTCTACAGTTATCCTTAGATTTCCCTGCTCAAAGTTCTGAGCATATTTAATACAGAAAAATCAACATTTTTAAAAAATATCCATAGAAGGGTCCGTGTCGGGGTTTCGGGGTTCGGTCGGACTTTAAACTTCGTCTAGATTTCGCCTAAAGTTCTAGCTTGGCTCTGATACCACTGTAGGATTACTAGGCACTCGCATAAGGGTCTACGAGGCATCAACCATGCCCGATTTAAAATTTAGCCGTGCCGAACAACCCTTAACAAGATCTTTATACTAGAGTTTAGGCGAAAACAAGCATGTTAAACACTTTAACACTAAGTGAGAGAGATTACAACCTTTGTAGATCCGGTCCTTCACATCTTAAGCTCCATGTTGAGGTCCCTTCGCTGCGATCATCGTGCATCCAGACTCTAGAGAGGCTCCACGAAGAGTATGGTGCAAACTTCCTTCCGATCTTCGATAACAAAGATGATCTACCTTGAAGTTTCATTAACACAAGCTCTCACTCACAAAATGAAGTGAACACCCTCATCTAAATGGCAAGGGTAGATGAGGATGATGAAGTAGGATTTTCGCTCTCATTTGTTTTCTTATTCTCACTCACTTTCATCATAAAAAGCAAAGCAAGAAAGCTTCGCATCAAAGAAGAAGAAGAAGAATAGTAGTGATTCTCTTTGTGATGAATAATGAAAGGATAACAATGATTAAATATGCAACCATGGTCAAGGATGACTCATGCAGAGATTTAACTAGGGCTAGGGTTTGGGTTGGGTTAAGAATGAGTCACACAAAAATATCAAGCATAATATCTCATTCATGACAAAAGAAAAACTTCTAGAAGCTACTCTGTACCAGTGTCACCGAATAACCACCATCTGACGTGAGGTATAATACCATCTGGGAGTTCTCGGCGAGTCCGTCCAGTGTACCCAGTCTCTACTGAGCACCCGAACACCATCTTGATGTCAAACACCGATGGATATGGGATCATCCATCGCCCATCATATGGGTCAAGATGCGTATACGCTTGTCTACTCTTGTGTATCGTTGCCCTGTCTCGATACACCCTCGACTAGGAATAGTTATAGGATGTGCTCGTCGACTACCGTGGCCCCACTAGTATGATCTCATCATAGTCCCAGTAGTCGAGTACATATCCTAAGGGCTTTATCAACATGTAACATAGAGACAATCAGAGTACATGTTAAGATAAAGTACAACCAGATTGCATACTATCATGTCGAGCAAGAAAGTCCTCCCTATATATGTCCTTGCAACCACTACAATATACATCATATATACAGTAATGGCCTCTAGGGCATATATATAACTAACAATCTCCCACTTGCACTAGGGCCATCTGTTGTGGTATCACATACCCAACAATTAGCTGTGGTTGAAGTATCACTTACTCAACCATCCCATAAAAGTCTCTACTGGGAAAAATGCCTTTGTGAGTGGATCCGCGCTGTTGTCCTCTGTGTCTACTCTTCTAACCTCGATCTCCCTGGAGATCAACCATCTCCATGATCAGGTGATACTACCTAAGAATTATATCTGGATTTCTAATGGGACGGGGGTTCCTATGCCAAAGCCTTTACTTCATTGTCATACAATGGTTGGAACGAAGTTCATCTCATGAACTTATATATCCAGACTGCCTCTTTGGTAGCATCCTTGGTAATGATGTATCTTGCCTTTAATCGTCTAGTAAGTCACGGTATCTAGCTTGGAACTCTTCCAATATACCGTCCTTCCACTGAGGGTAAAAAGACAATGACTGCGACTGACATTCAGTCGTCCTTATCATCCTGGAACCTTTCCAGTGATTCTCCCCAGGATCGATTGATACCATCTGACTACAACTAGTAAGAATCCTAATATCCAAATAGATCTATCTCATAGATCCATAACCCTGGATTTAGGAGGTATCACCTTGATCCTATATGGAGAATCTTTGTGATAAGCGTAGATTGACCGAGCGTAGCATAGGAAACTCCTTCCCTATCAAGAGTATGTCATTCACGTACTCTACGAGGATCATCACCATACTCCCTACTACCTTTTTTTTTATATACAACGTTCATCTACCGTTTTGATGATGTCAAACTCTTTGACTACCACATCAAAACAGACGTTCCAACTCTGCGATGCCTGTTTTATCACATAAAACATCTTGCACACGTTTCCGCTGCTCCCACTATCTATGAAGCCCTCTGGATGTGTACTTATAGACGCTCTTTTCCAAAACATCATTTAGAAAAGCAGTCATGACACCCAACCACCAGATATCGTAGTCATGGTATGTAGCCGTGGCAAGTAGGATCTGGATGGACTTAAGCATAGCTTTGAAAGTCTCAACTTTTCCATATACACCAAGTAATCTTCTCAAGATATACTTGCTCCTGATGGGGATTTAACCCTTCAGATAAAGCAACCAAAGTCCATACTATGTTGGTATATAAGGATTCCATCTCAGATCGCTAAGGATCCATCCATTCTTACAGAGTCCAACTCCTGATGGCCTGCTCGAAACAAGTTGGGTCATCATCTCATGATGCAATCCTCGCTCCCACTGTCATAGAGAAACCGAAGTATCTCTCAGGTGGGTGAGGAACCTTACTAGATCGGCGGAGAGGCTGAGGTTTGTTGGAAACTATTGAATCCTTCGGGTTCTACCAAATTATTAGCTGTAGTTGTGTATAGCTGGAACTACTTCCAGTTTTACAGAGCTGACCTTGCTTCGAGTTTGTCCGGATTTTGCTTTTAGACATAGGCCGGACAACCCCAAATCTTGATTTACTTAAGATATGGGCTCTTCCCATTCCATATCACATATGAAGTGGTAGGCAACTGATTTTATTTGAACCTTCTACAATAGGTATGCAGCTTTTCAAGTGCATAACTCCCAAAAGGAAATAGGAAACTCAGTAGTACTCATCATAGAGCACACCTTATCACATTGGGTACTATTTGCTCCGCCCCGATAAACCATCGTGCTATGGTGTATTTGGAGGAGTAATGCTGAGAGAGAATCTCATTCTCCTTTAGAAAAGTCCATAAATTCCGTGCTCAAGTATTCTCCTCCCTGATCTCATCAAAGAACATAATACTTATACCCGTTTTTGGTTATCTACTTCTTACTCATATTCATTGAATTTCTCAAAAGTTCCAGACTTGTGTTTCAACAGGAACATATGTCCGGATCTTGAGAGATAATCAGTGAATGTAATGAAGTACAAAGAACCGGTCTTGGCCTGTGTAGATATGGGACCTTCATACATCATCATGTATCAATCCCAAGAATTCACCAACTCTTTCTCTGTTTCCTATAAACAGAGCTGTGGTCATCTTATCTTTGTGACATGACCGGCAAGTTTCACAAGATGTAAATTCAAACTATTTTAAATATGCATTTAAATGTAACTTCAGCTAGTCGGGTCACATTGATATGACCTAGTCTATAATACCTCAAGAAGGATTCGTTCATTTCTGAACTTTTTCTCTTGTGTGTGTTCTGTTTACTAAGAACTGTAGTTTGAATTAGAACGTCAATGCTTTTAGATAACGTGCCTGAACCGATCAACTCTTGATATAGGAAATGTTCAAAATATTATTCAACAATACAAAATTATATCCTTCTTTATCTAAATAAAGAGACTGATATGATTTTGTATATTAGGTTCGGTATCTAATAACATTTGTTCGGAATCAATGTATTCTGATAATACTGGGTGATAACCACCAACAGACTTGGCTGCAACACTTGCACTGTTTCTATCTCATGAAACTTATCACCCGTTCTCAGTTCTCTACCTATCTGTAGCCCATGTAACAAATTACATTTGCGGGATCTTGATCTAGTATTACATACCCAGGACGTAAAGGATACTGAGAAATAGTTCTCTGTAATGAACATACCCGAAGATGATGCATCAACATGCACTTTCTTCGTTTGGGCGGCACGGGGAATCTGGTATTTTTCAATTTCCTGCTCTGTCTTATAAAATTTATAAGTTCGAGCGGGACTAACGTTCCCTAGCGCAGTATAACAAGCGGGTCCAGTCAATACATCCATATTATTATTTTGATTAAGGCGTGACATGGTCGCTACCAGGAGAGAGAGAGAAGAAAACACTCAGCGTGCGCTTTTACAAGATTAGATTGGTTATCAATTTATCTAATCAGGATGTCTCCCACTGTTTTAGTCAAATCTTCCTTCAAACCCTAAAAGGAAAGACTAGCCGGGATTAATTACACCCTACAAGTTCGCTAATCTTTCGGCCAGGCCAGTGTCGGTACTTTGAGGGAGATTCCCCGTGCTTTCGCACGAACCTTTTTAAAGTTAACCTCGTTTTCCCAGGGGCATAACCCCGTTGACACCTTTCTAGACACCTACTTGATCGGCTAATTGTAATGTGTAAAACTCTCCCTGGAGTAACTCTTACTCGCAGCGAGTATCAGGATCCAACTATCTCGTAGAAGGTATGCAATCTCATTGCAAATTTCAACACTTGAAATTCCCAATAATATTTTACCCCTAGCACTTATGACCTTAACTAAGGTCAACATATCATAAGCATTAGTCAAGTTCTACCCGTAATTTCTCGATTAATTAGACCCACCCTACATGACCCTCAACTATGGTCGACATAATCACATGAATGTTCTAACTAATCGCATCATATACTGTGTAGGAAGACATCACTTAGCTACCGTACACTACGCCTCAACTAAAATCGACATACGCAGCACGAATACTAAGTACTCTACTTCCTAAAATGACGGAGGGCTACGACAGGTTTTTATGAAAATCTTTTGCATAATGAACTTGATATCATTGTAGAATCGAGTGATTTTAAGATGGTGTTTTTGAGGCTTTTCTAGTTTTGCTAAAGAGGTCACTCCCGGTGAAGGGATCTCGGCTCTTTCCTTATCGAATAAGGTGCAGGATATTTCACAAATACCACTATGCAAAGCAAGAACTATAAGAGCAATCAAAAGACAAAACCGAGTCTGTAGCATCTGCTAGTTTCGCTAAAGAGGTCACTCCCGGTGAAGTGATCCCGGCTCTTTCCTTATCGAATAAGCTGCTGGATGTTCTACAAGGAACACCACTATGCAAAGCAAGAACTAGAGCTACCAGTTTTTAAACAAGTTTCTACAACATCTTTAGGTTTCTTTTATTTCATTAATCTCATTAATGAAGTCCTATTTTATTATGCTTCACAAGCATCACATTTGAAACGAAATCTACAATATAACATATATCTCATATATATTATATATGTTGGAGATAGTGCCCTCATAGTCAATTATTGGATCGCAGGTACATGATTGCAATGATTGTGGAGGACCTATCCCGGTAGGACAGTCTTACTCAAGATGATAGTATGCTATCTGGTTTGCCTTTATCAGTCGTGTACATGTTCAGGTGACTGATTGCATATTACACTTTGATAGAGCCCTTAGGATTTTGCTTTACTACCAACAGTATGATGGCGATCATATACGTGAGAGTTGGGTAGTTTATATGCATATCCTTAATTGTGGTCCCTAGTCGTGGGAGTTTCAAGACAGGGCATCGATACTCCGGAGTAGACTAGTGTGTACAGTCGAGACCCCGACGAGGGGCGGTGGCCGATCTCACAAGCCACTGGTGTCAGTTGGATCACCTAAGATGTATACAGGTGCTCATTGGGTTATGAGTACACCGGACAGGACTCGCCGGGAATCTGCTAGTTAGTATTATATCTACCGTCAGATAGCAGTTCCCTGGTGACATGTGTACAGGTTAGTTCATCGACCTGAGGTCGTCATTTGTCTCGTGTGAGTTCCCACTGTGCTTTGATTTCTACCCTACCACGGCTCAAAGGAGTCGTGCAAACAGATAGTTTTTGGGTACAGTCCCGAGCCATATGGAGGCACGTGAGTGGATCGGCAGGGGATTCGTCTCTCCCGGTATTGGGGGCGAGATCGTGCTGTGTCTAGGAGAGCCATTACACAAATCCATGGCCATGGTAGGAGATTTACTGGTAGGTACTCCAGTAGTATCTCAAGGTGTATTGAGGCTTCACTCCGACACGACTTATACTGCTATTGGGGGTTTGACGTTACTAGCCCCCTAGGCGGATATGTGATACTCATTGACGAACGGACCGGACTGTATATACATTGTCACTGTTAGGCTCAGTAGGGTTTTCGGAGGAGTTCGCTCATCGGTCTCCCTTGAGTTCGCTCCTCGGCCACCCTTGAGGTCAGTCCGTGGGCAGCCGTTACGCATAGCTAGTGCCGCTGACGGTTTGTGGTTAAACCCACTGCCAGGGTGCTGACGAGTCATTAGAGTCCCCCACAGACAGTTTCCCAAGTTCGGGCGAAACGTTGTAGAGGCCGTATGGTTTTATGGCAGGGTTCGGAAAATGCACGTGCGTTTACGCACGTGTCGATTTTCGGACAGATGATACTGGTCGGCTTTGGTTTAAGCCGGATCCGAGTATTATATTGAGTAGGTATAATATCTTTGTCTCAGTTGCATTTGTATTCGGTCGTAATACAAATGCGGGTATATTTATACAGTTTCGGGGTTGTCCTGAAATTCGTTTCAGGATCACCTTTGGAAGTTGCCAGTTTCCAGTTTTCTATCAGCCGTCTTTTAACATTCGGTTAAAGACGGATTTATCTTTTCTTCTGTTGAGGTGAGTCAGTGTTCTAGAAGATTCTAGATGAGGTGACTAGGCTAATTGGTGTTGTGTTCTTATTGGATGCATTTATTGTAATGGTGACTAGGTTTAATAGTCATCATTTATGCATTATTGTGTTTAATGACTCATGCTTTGTGATTAATACCTTTTGGATTGCTTAAGATATTTTGAAGTGAGAAGCTTTTGCTTATGGTCACCACTTGCTCCTACGGTCACCTCCCTCCTTCATATAAAATGGCCGGCCTTCTCTCTCCTCCTCACTTCACTTGTTGATTTCATTTTAGAGAGAAAAAGATTATGATAGGTTTTATCGGTGTATGGAATTTCACAGTCCATTTCATTCCATCACCCGATTCCTTCGGCAACTTCATTAACCGATCGTCCACGGATTTGGACGAAGTGAGACAAAGTCATCTACTCATTCTCTACATCATTCTTGGTCGTCTCTTTTAGCAAACTTGACGATCGAGTTGCCTCGAGTCAAAGGCGGGAGCCCGTTTAAAGAACCGATCATGTGGTGCCACCTCGACGAGGAGATCGGAGATCGACGAGATCGGAGCAGCCGCAACACAGCGTGGGATGATGGTTGAAGAACGAAGGACTCGGATCGTTCGGTACAATCTTTCTACACTCTTTACAGTTTGTTAGTTTAGCAATAATGGCAGATCCGGGTTAAAGTATACGATAGCGCCAGTTAAAAGTTTTTTGTTCCGCATTTGGCGTCTGTAGACTGCCGGGGCGCTAGCGTAGACTTACAGTGGTATCAGAGCCTCACCATTTTGCTATGCTAACTTGTGCTAACGCGTTTAAAACATCGATCCGACCGAAAATCGAAAACTGCAAAAATCCAAGCCGACAGTTTCTGTTAATTTTAAATGGCTTCAAAATTCATTTCTGGATGTCTTAAAAATCCGTGCAGGCTTTTTTAAGAGCCACGACAAAATTTGGGGTCGTGATCCCTCCAAGCTGCCGCGGAAGGGCGGCCAAACCCATGGTTTGGCCGCGCATCCGCGGCCACGTGGGGAGCACGTGCTCGCAAATTTTGTCAGTGTGTTCAGTGTTGGATTTTGTGATTTTTGGTATATATCAATTGCGCCCAGGTTTTGTTACTGTTCACCAGTAAGTCGTGGGGCCTACTTTTTGATATTTGGTCGATCGAAATTTAAACACGTTAGTTTACAGTGCTTACATTATATCTCCGACCGGGAATGTCATTTGATCGGTAAACCGCGTCTGATTGTTATAGTTCTTTTAGACGGGTTTGCGAACGTGACATTCGCGTTGATGTTCTGTTTTGTGCTGTGATGTTGCGGATTTGTCGTGGTGGATAGCAGTGTGCAATGGTAGTACAGTTTGAGTTTATTTGTACATTTGATATTGCGGGGCGAGCGTCCAACTTGTGGACTGCCGTCACGGCCTGTTGTATAATATTCTTTTGGGGCACGACCAGGTTGCGGTCGATGTACCTATTGTACTATTTTTCATTACTGTACTAGGTTTTGCCCCGAGACGGAGTGCACGGATAGCCGGGTTCTGGAGGGCAACGGGTCCGCATTTCATGGCTTTGAGAGGCAGAGGGTCCCCACTTCAGAATTGGCAGACTATTCGCCGCACTCGTAGGGGGTACAGGTTGATCCAAGGAGGGGTGTTCAATTTACCGGATTCCGTGAAGTGCCGGGTGTTCGTTACGCATAGCTAGTGCCGCTGACGGTTTATGGTTAAACCCACTGCCAGGGTGCTGACGAGTCATTAGAGTCCCCCACAGACAGTTTCCCAAGTTCGGGCGAAACGTTGTAGAGGCCGTATGGTTTTATGGCAGGGTTCGGAAAATGCACGTGCGTTTACGCACATGTCGATTTTCGGACAGATGATACTGGTCGGCTTTGGTTTAAGCCGGATCCGAGTATTATATTGAGTAGGTATAATATCTTTGTCTCAGTTGCATTTGTATTCGGTCGTAATACAAATGTGGGTATATTTATACAGTTTCGGGGTTATCCTGAAATTCGTTTCAGGATCACTTTTGGAAGTTGCCAGTTTCCAGTTTTCTATCAGCCGTCTTTTAACATTCGGTTAAAGACGGATTTATCTTTTCTTCTGTTGAGGTGAGTCAGTGTTCTAGAAGATTCTAGATGAGGTGACTAGGCTAATTGGTGTTGTGTTTTTATTGGATGCATTTATTGTATTGGTGACTAGGTTTAATAGTCATCATTTATGCATTATTGTGTTTAATGACTCATGCTTTGTGATTAATACCTTTTGGATTGCTTAAGATATTTTGAAGTGAGAAGCTTTTGCTTATGGTCACCACTTGCTCCTACGGTCACCTCCCTCCTTCATATAAAATGGCCGGCCTTCTCTCTCCTCCTCACTTCACTTGTTGATTTCATTTTAGAGAGAAAAAGATTATGATAGGTTTTATCGGTGTATGGAATTTCACAGTCCATTTCATTCCATCACCCGATTCCTTCGGCAACTTCATTAACCGATCGTCCACGGATTTGGACGAAGTGAGACAAAGTCATCTACTCATTCTCTACATCATTCTTGGTTGTCTCTTTTAGCAAACTTGACGATCGAGTTGCCTCGAGTCAGAGGCGGGAGCCCGTTTAAAGAACCGATCATGTGGCGCCACCTCGACGAGGAGATCGGAGATCGACGAGATCGGAGCAGCCGCAACGGAGCGTGGGATGATGGTTGAAGAACGAAGGACTCGGATCGTTCGGTACAATCTTTCTACACTCTTTACAGTTTGTTAGTTTAGCAATAATGGCAGATCCGGGTTAAAGTATACGATAGCGCCTGTTAAAAGTTTTTTGTTCCGCATTTGGCGTCTGTAGACTGCCGGGGCGCTAGCGTAGACTTACAGTATAAGCATTCGTCTCAGGCAGTAATATGATCTCATCACAGAACATTGCTGCAGAAGAACATATATGAAATATTGGATATACTAGGAGGTCCGTGTTTTAGTACGAGCCTGTATAAAACACGGATTCCACGGTCGCGATGAATAGCCAAACCCACATCCCTAGACCCTTACGAGAGTGGCAAGCAACCCTGCCAATTCTAGGGTTAGGAGACCCGGTCTTTACTCCTCGAGATGGTCTCCCACTGGACCCCAGAACCCGGTTACTTGTGCTCCCCGCCTTAGGTCTACCTAATGCGGAAAAGTAAATAATATACAATGGTGACATCATCCTCAGCCCGGAAGTGCCCCAATAAAAGAATATTACATACAAATGAATTTTACATGAATGAAAAAGAAAAACTCTCATCTCAGATAAAACCCCCGGCTATTCATAACACGACAATCTAATATAACATATCATAGCAACACATAATATCACATATCATCAACGTAAGTAAATATGCGTATCCCAATTGTCGTTGATGTATAGCAACGAAACCGACGATACACCGCATATTACACTTACGGTCGCAGAAAAGAAAGTGTAAAAGTACAACAGTTGGGATCCGCAACCTCCTTAGACATCGCATGCCTAACCAAATGAATTCCTTAGACATCGCATGCCTAACAATTATAAACCCCGCATTTTAGTCTCATCATCGAAAACTCTTTTCAATATCAAGTCGGGCAATTCATCAAGATTCCCGACATACTGATCGAATGCTCGTCGCAAACTTTAGTAGACGGCCGCACCCCCGATGCCGTCGACGATGTGCACTAAGGCGGAACACCGCTGCCGCGAGCACCCGAACGGATGCTTTTGGCGACGGGGTTCTCCTACAGTCACTTGGTCGGAGCCATGGGGCATGGCTGTCTATCAAGTTTACCCGGCAAGTGTCCGCGTACGCTACGTGATTGCGACGGACTTTTGATCACATCAAAATTCCATGGCAACCGATCAATTGAAACTGAACTGCTAGATTTATAACATTCAAATTAGTTATCTCATAAGTACTTGTGGATTCTAAATATTGTATCACATTCCAGATAAATAAACAATGTTAAACTTTCCGATCGAATAAACAAACACCCAAGATTTCCCAAATATTTCTCAACACTTGAAATTAGTTTAAAAACATCCATCACATGCGACAGTACCAATGGTCCAGCCGCAGAAGGGTCAAGCCAACGCCTCACATGTGGCACGCCGTACTGCCACAAACCCTAAGGTTTAGAGGAAGTTCAAGACGGTCACATAATCGAGTTAAGCTTTGTTGTCTTCTAGAGGGTCCGCCGCGTTACTTGCACGACTTAGATGTAGGGTTACTAGGCACACTAAGGAGGCTCCACAAGGCATCGACCATGCCGGATTAAAATTTTAGCATGCCGAACAACCCTAAGCTAGATCGTTAACTAGAGTTTAGGCGATAAAGATAGCATGTAAATCACATTTACACTAAAGGAAAGGGACTACAACCTTTGTAGATCCGGTCCTCCCCTTCCAAAGCTCCGTGACGACGTCTCTTCGCTGCGATCAACCAACTCCCGGACTCTCGGACGGCTCCATGAGGAAATTGCAACGGAATCGCTTGAAGTCTTCGGTGCCGAAGATGATCTACGTCGAGAGAATACAGACTCATGCTTCTACCTCACTAACCATAGAATTAGTGAAGCAAACACCCTAAACTAAAGTGCTAGTCTAGTAGAGGATGGTGAGATAGGAAGTGGGTACTCTTTAGATTTTGATTTCTCACTTGGATTCATCACTTGATAATTTTCTAGCAAGCTTTTCTTTTTCTTCATGAAGAAGAAGAAGAAGAATAAAAATGAATAATCAAAAATGAATTATCAAGTGATGTTTATCATAATGCAACCATGGGTGAGATAAACCATTGTAGAGACTAAACTTGAGTTTAGGTTAATGGTTGGGTTAAGGAAAATGACATGCAAAACAAAATGGTGGACTTTGTCAAAGATGCTTGTAAGCTTCATGAAGCTTCAAGCAAAGACAAAGCAATCCACCATTTTATTTTACCAAAATAAATAAAAACCCAAACCTTTAACCTAAACAAGGTGTAATTCATACACACACCCAGGTTTGCATGTATCATCAAACATACAAACTTGTGCACAAAAAATATATCACATATACAACTTGTGCACATCAAGTGAGAAAATCAATCTAAAGTGAACCAATACTAGTTAATGTAAAGTAATATATCAAATATATAATTATACATTAAATCATTAAATCAACACTTGATTTAACGATCCGGTCATATCGCATATAACCGACTAATATCAATGTATCGACTTATCGAATCAACACTTGATTCGATAACCCGGTTATATCGCATATAACCGATCGATACAAACATCGCGAGAATGGAATACGGTATCACATACACGCATTATTCTCGGTCCCGCACATATCACATATGCGCTCCTATCTCGTTTTTCCTGAGCCAGTACAACCTCTATGTAGGACTCTAAAGACTCGTCAATACGCCGGCAGTAGGTGATGATCATATCAAGCACCCACAAGCCGTCAGCGGTACTAGCTGGACGTAACGGCTACCCGGGTATTGAGCAATCAGAAGATCAGCAAGCAAGCCCGCTCCAACTCCTGCAAAAAGCCTGACAGTGACACTACCGTACAGTCCGGTCTCCTCGTCTGGTATGTTGCATATCAAGTCTAGGGGTGGTAAACGTCAGACCCCAATAACCGATAAGTCATGCCGATGAGAGGAACATAACGGGTCGAGAAACTACTGGTAACACTTACCGGTAAATCTCTAAACCAGCCCTGGCTAGGGACTTCTCTGTTATGGCCAATCGAGCATAGCGCAACATCAACCCCCAATACCGGGAGAGAAGAAACCCCTCCTATCGCTCATTGCCTTTATGTGACTCGGGACTGTACCTAAAAACCACCGTTTTGCACGCCCTGTTGGACGTGGTAAGGTGGAAATCAAAGCACGGTGGGAATCACACAAGACTCTATGATGATCTCGGGTCTACAGACTAACCTGTACCAGTGTCACCAGAGAACTGCCATCTGACGTAAGGTATAATAACATCTGGGAGTTCTCGGCGAGTCCGTCCAGTATACCCAGTCTCAACTGAGCACCCGTATATCATCTCCGATGTCAAACACCAATGGATATGGGATCATCCATCGACAATCTGTATGGGTCGAGAAGGTATACGCTAGTCTACACTGGTATATCGATGCCCCATCTCGATACACCCACGACTAGGGACCTTGAAGGATGTACTTATGGACTACCATGTCCCCACTAGTATGATCCGCATCATAATCTAGGTAGTCAAGTACACATCCTAAGGTCTTTACCAACATGTAACAGAGAGACAATCAGTGTACACGTTAAGGTAAAGAGTAACAAGATAGCATACTATCATCTCGAGCAAGAAAGTCCTCCCTATATATGTCCAAGCATCCACTACAATATACAACACATATATAGTAATGGCCTCTAGGGCATACATATAACTAACATTAGAACGTTCTTAAACTACGGAAAAATCCAACGCTTAGAAATTTTCCGGCAGGGGAAAAAGTGAGTTATTGATATCCGTTAGAACTTTTTAACACGTTCTAAAAATTACCCGGACAAATTAAACGAAGTTATATTTTCCGATCGAATCAACAAGTCCCCAATACACCCCAGAAAACTCAACACTTGTGTAAGAATTAAAAATTCCCAGAAGAATCAGGAAACACCTACGGACGTTACTGTAGAAAATTGAGTCCCTAATCTTCAAATACGGTCGCGGAACCGCCGCTAAAAGCAGCATACGGCCGCGGTTCTGTGGCGCTACAGTTGAATTAGGTAGTCGTTTTCTACAGTTATCCTTAGATTTCCCTACTCAATGTTCTGAGCATTTTTAATACAGAAAAATCAACATTTTAAAAAAATATCCATAGAAGGGTCCGTGTCGGGGTTTCGGGGTTCGATCGGACTTTAAACTTCGTCTAGACTTCGCTTAAAGCTCTAGCTTGGCTCTAATACCATTGTAGGGTTACTAGGCACTCGCACAAGGGTCTACGAGGCATCAACCATGCCCGATTTAAAATTTAGCCATGCCGAACAACCCTTAACATGATCTTTATACTAGAGTTTAGGCGAAAACAAGCATGTTAAACACTTTAACACTAAGTGAGAGGGATTACAACCTTTGTAGATCCGGTCCTTCACTTCTTAAGCTCCGTGTTGTGGTCCCTTCGCTGCGATCATCGTGCATCCGGACTCTAGAGAGGCTCCACGAAGAGTATGATGCAAATTTGTTTCCGATCTTCGATAACAAAGATGATCTACCTTGAAGTTTCATTAACACAAGCTCTCACTCACAAAATGAAGTGAACACCCTCATCTAAATGGAAAGGGTAGATGAGGATGATGAAGTAGGATTTTTTCTCTCATTTGTTTTCTTATTCTCACTCACTTTCATCACAAAAAGAAAAGCAAGAAAGCTTTGCATCAATGAAGAAGAAGAAGAATAGTATTGATTCTCTTTGTGATGAATAATGAAAGGATAACAATGATTAAATATGCAACCATGGTCAAGGATGACTCATGTAAAGATTTAACTAGGGCTAGGGTTTGGGTTGGGTTAAGAATGAGTCACACAAAAATATCAAGCATAATATCTCATTCATGACAAAAGAAAAACTTCTAGAAGCTACTAGAAGTCTTAACCCTAATCCAAACCCTAACCATATTTAAACTCCACAAAACATGTTGCATTAATAACCATATCATGTTACAATATTATATATCACATATATAATATTTATTGTAACAAAATAAAACAATACAATTAACATATATCGCATATATATCAATGTATTACCCGAGTGAGAAAAAGAATCTTTTAGTGAGCTAATATTAGTTAATGTAATTTAATAAATCATATATATAATTATACATTAAATTATCGAATCAACACTTGATCCGACAATCCGGCTATATCGCATATAACCGACTAATATATTATTTACTGATTCATCGAATCAACACTTGATCCGATGACCCGGCAGATATCAAATATCGCGAGAATAGAATACGGTATCTCATATCGCATTATCCTCGGTCCTGCACATATCACATATGTGCCCCTACTCCATTTTTCCTGAGTTAAGAAACCTCTGTGTAGGACTCTAAAGAATCGTCAATACGCCAGCAGTAGGTGATGATCATATCAAACACCCACAAGCTGCAAGCGGTCAGCTAAACGTAACAGCCACCCAGGTATTGAGCGCTCAGAAGATCAACAAGCAAGCATGTACATTCTCCTGTGAATCCAATCAGTAACACTCCCGTACAGTCCGGTCTCGTCGTCTGATATGTCGCATATCTCGCCTAGGGGTGGTATACGTCAGACCCCAGTAGCTCGATAAGTCGTGTCGATATGAGGTCTATAACAGTTCAAGAAACTACTGATAACGCTTACCAGTAAATCTCAGCAACCCTGGCCAGGGATTTCCACTTATAGCCAATCGAACACAGCACAACATCAACTCCCTATACCGGGAGAGACGAATCCCCTCCTATCGCTCATTGCCTCCATGTGATTCGGGACTGTACCCAAAAGCCACCTATTTGTACGCCCTCTTGGACGTGGTATGATGGAAATCAAAGCACAGTGGGAATCACACAAGACTCTATGACGATCTCGGGTCAACAGACTACTCTGTACCAGTGTCACCGGAGAACTGCCATCTGACGTGAGGTATAATACCATCTGGGAGTTCTCGGCGAGTCCGTCCAGTGTACACAATCTCTACTGAGCACCCGTACACCATCTTGATGTCAAACACCGATGGATATGGGATCATCCATCGCCCATCATATGGGTCAAGATGCGTATACGCTAGTCTACTCTGGTGTATCGATGCCCTGTCTCGATACACCCTCGACTAGGAACAGTTATAAGATGTTCTCGTCGACTACCATGGCCCTACTAGTATGATCTCATCATAGTCCCAGTAGTCGAGTACATATCCTAAGTGCTTTATCAACATGTAACATAGAGACAATCAGAATACATGTTAAGATAAAGTACAACCAGATTGCATACTATCATGTCGAGCAAGAAAGTCCTCCCTATATATGTCCTAGCGTCTACTACAATATACATCATACGTACAGTAATGGCCTCTAGGGCATACATATAACTAACAATTTATTCCCCCTTTCGTTTTATGAGTGCTAAGCACTTAGACCCTGTGATGCTCACGTGCGAACACGTGAGGCGCCTTCAAAATGTAAGCGCTATTTTTGGATCTATTCCTTTTTCTATATAAGTGCTTGTTCGGGAGTTACGTAGGAACACATGACTGCCCTAGGAGGCACTTCTAGTTTTTCTTTTAAGTGCTCGCGTACGAAACACGTAACTCGGTCTCAACCATTCTTTTATTGTTCGTCAGAGGTGCTCACATGGGAACACGTGAGCTTTGTTATGTAGCGTTGAACGCTAATGAATCACCAGGTTGTTCTTCTATGGTTCTGAGGAATCAAGTACTCCATTTGTTCTTTGCAGGGATTAAATTCTTTTTAAAGGGTTAAACCCTATTTTCAGAGGAATTAAATTCCCATAAATTTTGTAAGAGTTAAACTCTTTTGAACTCAATTCTTTCCCCTAAGCTTTGAATCTGCATGACAAAATCTCCCCGATGAGAATTAAATTCTCAACTTATGGGGAGATCTGCTTCTGCAGACCTCAACCAGAGGAAGAACTAAGTTCTTTTTTGGAAGAGTTAAACATCTATAAGAGGAGATAAAATGATCTTTATGTCTTTTTCTTACCTAGGGTTTCTTTTCTTCAAAGAGAACTCCTCCTCTCTTTTTTTTTTCTCAAATCTTATGGGGGGTCTTCTCTTCTTCCTCCCTTTAGTCTCGGGTCCTTTATATAGTAGATGCAAATTTGTTGATTTAGTTAAGGAAATCTCTCGTTGAGAGATCCTAATTGATTTGGGGATTTTATCCACCGTTGGATTTTTGATTCAAGGACTTCTGTTTTACAGAAGATATTTTTCTTGTTTTTAACAAGATTGGGGAAATATTTTCACATACAGAGCTTATTCTGTAGCTTGGTGATTTTTAATCACCATTGGATCTTTAATCCAACGGTGCTCTATTTTACAGAGAGTAATCTTTCTCGTTTAGAAAGATTGGGGAAATATTTTTCCATACAGAGCTTATTCTGTAGCTTGGTGATTTTTAATCACCAATGAATTTTTAATCCAACGGTGCTCTGTTTTTACAGAGCGTAATCTTTCTTGTTTAGAAAGATCTAAGGAAATATTTCCCAAATAGGGTTTTGATCCCTTTTATTTAGAATTTAATTCTATCAGCTTGGAAAGTGATTAGGAACCCTCACGTGTAGCATGTGACCCCCATAGCAATAAACTGGTTTGCTTATATGCAGCGGTCGCAGAGAAAATGCATCACATGTTGGCACATGAGCTGATGTTCAGGAATATCACGTGTGGCACGTGACCCCCACGAAGTTAAGCCCAACAAAGAGCATCACGTGCTGACACGTGAGCATCTTTGGCCTTTTATTTGTTTTAGGAAGGGGCCTATATATTTTGTATATAGATGCTCACGTGTTTGCACGTGAGGCTTAATTTCAGCCTTAATTATCAAGCGCAATATAATCTTTGCTCTATGGCGCATCACGTGTGGGCACGTGATGCTCCTGTTGGATATATGTATGCCCTAAAGGCCATTATATTATAGTGAATGTACCGGTATGTATATGTATGTATGTATGTATGTACATACATACATACATACATACATACATATACATACATACATACATACATACATACATACATACATACATATATGTGTGTGTGTGTATTCAGGGGACATTCTTGCTCGACATGATAGTATGCTATCTGGTTGCACCTTTTATCTTGACATGTTCATTTGATCTTGCTTTCATTCATTTGGTACATGCTGATATAACCCTTAGGATATGCAGGACTGCTGAGATTATGATGTGGATCATACCAGTGGGACATGTGTAGTCTATGAGCATATCCTTGAAATGTTTCTAGTCGTGGGTGTATCGAGACGGGGCATCGATATTACCAGAGTAGACTAGCGTATGCATTGCTTGTCCCATATGATGGGCGATGGATGATCCCATATCCATTGGTGTGGTGACACCAAAAACCGTATACGAGTGCTCAGTGAGACTGGGTACACTGAACGAACTCACCGAGAACTCCTATGTGGTATTATATCTATCGTCGGATAGCAATTCTCAGGTGACACTGGTACAGGTTAGTCTGTAGACCCGAGATCGTCATAGAGTCTTGTGTGCCTGCCACTGTATTTTGATCTCCACCCTACCATGGCTCTACTGAGTCGTGGAAACAGGTGGATTTTGGGTACATTCCCGAGGCACATGGAGGCAATGAGTGATAGGAGGGGTTTCGTCTCTCCCGGTATTAGGGGTTGATGTTGCACCATGTATGATTGGCTATAACAGGAAGTCCCTGGCCAGGGCTGCTGAGATTTACTGATAAGTGTTATCAGTAGTTTCTCGATCTGTTATGAGCCATATACCGGCATGACTTATTGGGTTATTGGGGTCGACGATACCATCCCTAGACTCCCATATGCAGCATATTTGACGAAGAGACCGGACTGTACGGTAAGTGTTACCAGTTGGCTCGACGGGAGTTTTAGCAGATTTGTTTATGTTTCTTCTGATCGCTCAATACCTGGGAGTGATTACGTACAGCTTGTGCCACTGACGGTTTATGAGCATGTGATGTGATCACTGCCTACTGCTAGCGTATTGACGAGTCTTAGAGTCCTACAAAGGAGTCTCCTAGCTCAGGAGAAAAGATGTGGGGGTACATATGAGATATGCAAGGGAGCTCGATTAAATGCGTGCATTGGATACCGTATTTTAATCGGGCGTTTTCTATTGGACGGGCCATATGTGATATGACCGGGTTATTAAATCAAGTGTTGATTTAATATTAAGGCCATTAGCTCATTTATTAAAACATATTTCTTTATGTTGCATGCATGAGTGTATGTATATGTTGATATGCATCCACACATGCAAGCATACACGTGTCATGGTTGATGATACATTGGTGGTGGCAATGCAAGACTCACATGGTAACATATTTAATATTTTGATTATTTGAGAAAAGCAAAATGGGATTAAAATCATAGTTGACTATTCAACTCTCTTGAGTTGATAAAAGTCAATGGTTTCTTTGCTCATGGCTCTAGCCCATGGTTTTGCTTAAACTCAAGTTACAAAATATCTAGTTATTTTGTAACCATGGTTTAGTATGGATGACCCTCACTTACTCTCTTGAGTTTAGAGAGGGTTATCATATTATTCTCTTGAGTTTAGTTTGAGCCATCTCCTTCTTCCTCTCTCTCCTCAAAGCTCACTAGGGTTTTAAAAGAAAGAGAAAGAATTAAAAAGAAAAGGTTTTGTAGTGAGATCCAAACCCACATCAGCATTCCACTTTAGTCTAGCCCACTAGTGTGGAGTGTTTGCTTTATTTTCATCCTTGATCAAGTGAAGCTTGAAGCTTGGTTCAAAGGGACTTCGTGGTGGATCATCGTGGACTTGGAAGTACACAAGCCAACTGGTTCAAACCCTACTCGATCCAAGGTGTCTAGGAGGAGATCTACAAAGGTTGTATTCTCTCCCCACTTAGTGTTAGACACTTTATAGTATGTGATACTATAATTTGTTACTCTATTTTTCTAGTTCGATTCATGTTTGGAATTGTTTAGCACCCTCTAATTTTTTGTTATAGCATGTGTGATGCAACCCTAAACCTAGGATGGTGCTAGAGAATCCCTACAGTGGTATCAGAGCCAAGCTAGAAGCTTAGACGATGTTGAATAAAATACGAAACCGAACCAACTCCGAATTAACAAAAACTGAAACTCTCAAAGTAGCTTCTCTGTCGATTTTTAAATGTGCTCGAAATTTTTTTCAAACAACTGCAGAAGCTTACTGGTAATGCACTGAGAACACAGAACAAACTTGAGGCTCACCCACCGGTTTTTGGCCGAGCACATTGCTCTAAAAACCGGCGAGGCCGGCCCGTTTAACCCAGAATCGCCTCGAATTTTTCCTGTGCTCTGGTGTCTAGGTTTTGGGATTTCAGGTATTGTTTGTTTAAGCCAAAATTTCATGTGATGCTAATTTTGCTTATGGGCTTATTCGGAGTGTTTCGTAGTCGTATATTTTAACATTGTATTGGTAACTTGGACGATGTTTAACAGTTTGAGCGAACATCAATCACCCCTATTACCCTCGCTGAATATTTCCAAGTGTTGGAATTTTCCAAGTTAAATATATTTGAATGTTTGTGCAAGTAACCCCATGGACCCTCTAGAGGAACAAAACCCTAACTCGATTCTATGACCATGGAACCGCGGTTAAGCTTTAGGGTTTTCCGTAGTCCTGTGGCGCCATAGGTGAGACAAGGGTTGACCCTTCTATGGCTGGTCCATATATACTGTGGCATGTTTTTGGATATTTTAGCTTTGCTCAAGTGTTGAGCTTTCGGGGTAATTTGTGGGTATTTGTTGACTCGATCGAAACGTTCAACATTGTCTTGATATTTCTGAATGTGATACAATAATTGGAACTTACACTAATTAGTTTTGTGAAAAGTAATTAGTTGCGTGTAAGTCTAATATTTCGGTCTCGGTAGAATCGGGAATCTTGTTGAATTACCCGGCTTCTTTTGAAAATGTGTTTTCATAATTGAGACCTAAATATAATATTTGCATTGTTAGGCATGAAATCTAGAATATGTGATATTCCAGGTTTATGATGTCTAAAGGCAGTGTTGATTCCAATTGTTGTAGTTTTTCACTTTCTTTTCTGCGACCGTAAGTGTAGTATGTGGTGTATCGCCGGTTTCGTTGCTATACATCAACGACAATTGGGATACGCATACTTGCCTACGTTGATGATATGTGATATTATGTGTTGCTGAGATATGATGTACATGATCGTCGTGAATAAATAGCCGGGGGTTTTATGTGAGATGAGAGTTTTTCTTTTCATTCATATAAAATTAATTGTATGTAATATTCTTTTATTGGGGCACTTTCGGGTTGAGGATGATGCCACCATTGTTGTATATTATTTACTTTTCTGCATTAGGATAGACCCAAGGAGGGGAGCATAAGTGACCGGGTTCTAGGGTTTAGTGGGAGGCCATCTCGAGGAGTCAAGACCGGGTCTCCTAAACTCTAGAATTGGTAGGGTCACTTGCCGCTCTCGTAGGGGTCTAGGGGTGTGGGCTTAGCTATTCATCGCGACCGTGGAATCCGTATTTTCTATTGTTGACTAAATACAAAATACGGACCTCCTAGTATATCCTGTATTTTCATATATGTGATTCTGCTGTGGATATTCTGTGATGTGATCACTTTATATGCTGAGACGAATGATGTATTATATATATGATATATAATAAACGTTGCTTATGTTTTGCATCCGTGCTAGTCCCACCTCGCTATGCCGTTAGTTAAGTAACCTAACGGTACATAACGGGACATTGTGGCGAATGCGGATGGCATAAGTGTACGTTCTATTTTCATTTCTTTTCTGTAATGGCTTAAGGACTTAAATGATGGGACTACATTAATAAGATTAATGTAAACAAAAAGAAACCTAAAAATATATTGTAGAATCAAATTTGAAACCTACTCGGCTTTTTATGAAAAGGCAAGATTTCAAAAGGCGGAGCTTAAGCCACTCCTTTTTTAAACCATTGGATTCTATAACAATATCAAGTTCGAAGCGTTAAAGGTTTTCTTAAAAACTATTCGCAACCCTCCGTCATTTTAGGAAGTAGAGTACTTAGTATTCGTGCTGTGTATTTTGACTATAGTTAAGGAGTAGTGTACGGTAGCTAAGTGGTGTCTTCCTACACCGCATATGATGCGATTAGTTAGGACATTCATATGATTATGTTGACTATAGTTATGGGTGGGTCTAGTTAATCACGAAATGACGGGAAGAACTTGACCAGTACTTATGATATGTTGACTATAGTTAAGGTCATAAGTTACTAGGGGTAAAAACCATATCGGGAGTTTCAAGCGTTGAAATTTGCAATGAGATTGCATACCTTCTATATGATTGTAGGATCCCAATCCCACTGTGAGCAATAGTTGCTCCCGGGAGAGTTTTGTACTTTACAATTAGCTAACTTATTAGGTGTATAGAAAGGTGTCAACGGGGCTACGCCTCTTGGAAAATGAGGTTTATTTTAATTAGGTCCGTGCGAAAGCACGGGGAACCTCCCTCAGAAGTACTGGCACTGGCCTGGCTGAACAGTTAGCGAAGTTGTAGAATGTAATTAATCATGGCTAATTTTTCCTTTTAAAGTTTGAAGGAAAATTTGATAAAAGCAGTGGGAGATATCGATTAGATAAGATAATAAACCAATCTAATCTTTGCAAGAGCTTTCGCTGAGTGTATTCTTTTCTCTCTCTTAATGGTAGATAACCATGACTGGACTTAACCTACTATTAGAGAAAAATAAGCTTACCGGCGAATTATAAAGATTGGCTGAGGAACATTAACATTGCTCTCACATATGATAAAGTATCATCTGTCCTCACTGCCACAGCCCCGCCCAAACCAGGCCTTGAATCTTCTGTTGCGGATAGGAAAATCCGCAAAACGTGGGATATTGAATGTGCCACCGCCAAATTCCTCGCGCTTGCATCGATGGACAATACACATCAAAAGCAGCACGAGGAGATGAATGTTCAATCCATCTTTCTCCATACAAAAGAGTTGTATGGAGAGCAATCTCGTATCCTACGATACGAAGAATCTCGAATGTTGTTTCAGATGCGGATGGCTCCTGGCACATCAGTAGGTGACCACGTTTTGAAGATGATAGCTCTTATTGAAGAGCTTGAGGGACTCGGATGGACAATGGACAACGAGCAATATACGGATATTGTTCTATAGTCTCTCCCCTCTGCCTTTGCTCCTTTTGTAGTGAACTTCAACATGCATAGCATGGAGAAATTACTACCCGAACTTCTCAGTATGTGGAGAAATGCGGAGAGCACGCTTAAGGCAAAGTCTCCCTCTCTGCTTGTTGGACAATCTTCTTCTTCCGTCCCAAAAGCCAAGGCCAAGGGAAAGAACAAGAAGAAATCCACCAAGCCGAGAGGTGGAATAAAAAAGGCAAGGGGGAAAGACAAATCCAAAGCTGCGGAGCCGGGAAAGGGAGAATGTTTCTTTTGCAAGAAGACGGGACACTTGAATCGGAACTGTACTGAGTACCTTGGTCTCAAGAAAAAGAAGCATGGTGATGCTTCAGCTTCAGGTGTATTCGTAACCGAAAACTGTTTTTCTATAAACTCTGCTTCCTGGGTATTGGATACCGGTTCGGGTTCTCATATCTGCAATTCTGTGCAAGGGCTGAGAAATAGCAGAGTTTTGAAGACAGGTGATCATTCTCTCCGAGTTGGAAATGGTTCCAATATACATGCAGTTTCAGTAGGAGAGTATCATCTGGGGTTGCCATCGGGTTGTGTGTTGGTTTTGAACCCATGTTATTTTGTACCAAGTATGCTTTGTAATATAATATCTGTTTCTTTGTTAGACAATGAAGGATATCATTTTGTATTGCAGCATAATGTTATGAATATTAAACCGAATCAAGAGTTTATTGGTTATGGTTTAGTTAATAACGGGATATACGTCCTGAATCAACACACAGTTTTCAACATACAACACACAAATAAAAGAAAGTTTTCAGATATAAATGAAACGTTTCTTTGTATTGTAGATTTGGTCATATTAATGAAACAAGACTAAAAAGCTTCATAAAGATGGATATTTAAATTCTTTTGAGTATAAATCTTATGCGACTTGTTAGTCTTGTATCAAAGAGAAAATGACCAAAACTTCATTTACTAGACAAGGAGAAAGAGCTACTGAGCTCTTGGGCCTCATACATAGTGATGTATGTGGGCCAATGTCTACACATACAAGATGATGATTTTTCAAGATTCGGTCATGTGTTTTTGTTAAAGCATAAGTCTGAAGCTTTCGAGAAATTCAAGGAGTACAAACTTGAAGTAGAAAAACAAACTGGAATGAGCATCAAGATATTTCGATCAGATCGAGGTGGAGAGTATCTTAGTACTGAGTTTTCGAACTTCCTAAAAGAGAATGGGATTCTCTCTCAGCTCACTCCCCCTTACACACCACAGCACAACGGTGTGTCAGAGCGACGGAATCGAACTCTATTAGATATGGTACGATCCATGATAAGTGATGCTGAGTTGCCCCTCTCCTTTTGGGGGCATGCATTGGAGACTGCAGCTTTTCCGTTGAATAAAGTTCCAACCAAGACCGTGTCTACCACTCCATATGAGATATGGTATGGGAAGAGATCATCTCTTAAACGAGTTAAGATTTGGGGTTGTCCGGCTTTTGTTAAAAAGCAGAATCCAGACAAACTCGAGACACGATCGGACAAGTGTATATTTGTGGGATATCCGAAACATTCATTTGGGTATCTTTTCTACCACAAGGAGGAACAAAAGGTGTTTGTTTCTCAGTATGCCATGTTTTTAGAAAATGAGATTTTTCCAAATGATGCCGATGGCAATCTGGTAGATCTAGAAGAAGTTCTAGAGACACAAATCACAAATGACGACTTGGTTGAACCTGAAGTTACAACAGAACCTAATGAACCTCAACCACTCCGTAGATCAGGTAGGACTTCTCGCCCACCGGAGAGATACTACGGTTTTCTCGTTGATGGTGATGGAGAAGATTGCATCATGGATGATGATGATCCTACCAGTTTTCAGCAAGCTATCACGAGTGGTGACTCTGTGAAGTGGCTGGATGCCATGAGATCCGAAATGGAGTCTATTTACACCAACAAAGTATGGACTTTGGATGTTGTACCCTCTGGGGTAAAACCCGTAGGGTGCAAATGGATCTTTAAGAGAAAGATCGGTGTAGATGGGCAGGTGGAGACCTATAAGACAAGGCTTGTGGCGAAAGGATTTCGACAAAGACCAGGACTGGATAATGACGAAATCTTTTCTCATGTGGCCATGCTTAAATCTATTCGGATCCTACTTACTATTGCTGCTCACTACGACTATGAAATATGGCAGATGGACGTTAAAACGGCTTTTCTAAATAGTGATTTAGAAGAATATGTTTATATGGATCAGCCAGAGGGCTTCATCGATAGTGGGAGCGGTGGGAAAGCATGTAGGTTGCTTAAATATATTTATGGATTAAAGCAGGCATCATAAAGTTGGAACATCTGCTTTGATGATGTTATCAAAGAGTTTGATTTCGTCAAAAATCCAGATAAACCTTGTGTTTATAAGAAGATTGTAGGAAGTACTGTCATATTCCTCATATTATACGTGGATGACATTCTTATGATAGGAAACGACGTTCCTATGCTACAATTGGTCAAACTGTTCTTATCACAAAGGTTCTCTATGAAGGACCTGGGTGATACCTCATACATATTGAGTATGAAGATCTATAGGGATATATCTAAACGGTTATTGGGACTGTCCCAAACCAGGTACATTAACACCATCCTAAAGAGGTTTAGTATGGAAGACTCCAAGCGGGGTTCCTTACCTGCTAGTCATGGAGTCACTCTCTCCAAGGACTTTTTCCCAAAGACTGATGAAGAGAGAGCTCGCATGAGCATTATACCCTACGCTTCTGCTGTAGGATCTATAATGTATGCGATGTTATGTACACGCCCTGATGTAGCTTACGCACTGGGTGTAGTAAGCAGGTATCAATCCAACCTAGGAGAGAATCACTGGACTGCTGTGAAGAACATTCTTAAGTACTTGCGAAGGACTAAAGAAATGTTCTTGGTGTATGTTAACGGGGATCTCCAAATGGAGGACATTACCGATTTGAGCTTCCAGAGTGATAAGGATGACAACAAATCTATCTCAGGGTTTGTCTTTACCCTCAATGGAGGGGCGGTGTGTTGGAAGAGTTCCAAACAGGATACCGTTGCAGACTCCACGATAGAAGCTGAGTATATTGCTGCCAAGGAAGCCGTCTGGATGAGGAAGTTCATCTCGGAGCTAGGATTAGTTCCGACCATTATTGACCCAATACCTTTGTATTGTGATAATAATAGGGCTATGGAGTTAGCCAAAGAGCCCACGTCCCATCAGCGATCCAGACACATCCTCAGGCGATATCATCTGATCCGGGAGATAATTGATCGCCGCGAGATCGAGATTCGGAGAGTAGATACAAAAGATAACACCGCGGATCTACTCACCATGGCCCTCCCTTTGCCGCAGCATGAACGACTTTTTGAGAGGTTGGGTATAAGATACGCCAATAATTGGCCTTAGTGCAAGTGGGAGATTGTTGGATATATGTATGCCTTAGAGGCCATTATATGATAGTGTATGTACCGGTATGTGTGCGTGTGTGTGTGTGTGTATTCAGGGTACATTCTTGCTCGACATGATAGTATGTTATCTGGTTGCACCTTTTATCTTGACATGTTCATTTGATCGTGCTTTCATTCATTTGGTACATGTTGATATAGCCTTTAGGATATGCAGGACTGCTGAGATTATGATGCGGATCATACTAATGGGACATGTGTAGTCTATGAGCATATCCTTGAAATGTTCCTAGTCGTGGGTGTATCGAGACGGGGCATCGATATTACCTGAGTAGACTAGCGTATATATTGCTTGTCCCATATGATGGGCGATAGATGATCCCATATCCATTGGTGTGGTGACACCAAAGACCGTATACGGGTGCTCAGTGAAAATGGGTACACTGAATGGACTCGCCGAGAACTCCTATGTAGTATTATATCTATCGTCGGATAGCAGTTCTCAGGTACTCGAGATCGTCATAGAGTCTTGTGTGCCTCCCACTGTACTTTGATCTCCACCCTACCACGGCTCTACTGAGTCGTGCAAACAGGTGGATTTTGGGTACAGTCCTGAGGCACATGGAGGCAATGAGCGATAGGAGGGGTTTCACCTCTCCCGGTATTTGGGGTTGATGTTGCACCATGTACGATTGGCTATAACAGGAAGTCCCTGGCCAGGGCTGCTGAGATTTACTGATAAGTGTTATCAGTAGTTTCTCGATCTGTTATGAGCTATATACCGGCATGAATTATTGGGTTATTGGGGTCAACGATACCATCCCTAGACTCATATATGCAGCATATTTGATGAAGAGACCGGACTGTACGGTAAGTGTTACCAGTTAGCTCGACGGGAGTTTTAGCAGGTTTGCTTGTATTTCTTCTGATCGCTCAATACATGGGAGCAGTTACGTACAGCTTATGCCACTGACGGTTTATGGACATGTGATGTGATCACTGCCTACTGCTAGCGTATTGACGAGTCTTAGAATCCCACAAAGGGGTCTCCTAGCTCAGGCAAAAAGATGTGGGGGTGCATATGAGATATGCGCGGGAGCTCGATTAAATGTGTGTATTGGATACCGTATTTTAATCGGGCGTTTTCTATTGGACAATTCGTATGTGATATAACCGGGTTATTAAATCAAGTGTTGATTTAATATTAAGTCCATTAGCTCATTTATTAAAACATATTTCTTTATGTTGCATGCATGAGTGTATGTATATGTTGATATGCATGCACACATGCAAGCATACATGTATCATGGTTGATGATACATTGGTAGTGGCAATGCAAGACTCACATGGTAACATATTTAGATATTTTGATTATTTGAGAAAAGTAAAATGGGATTAAAATCATGGTTGACTATTCAACTCTCTTGAGTTGACAAAAGACAATGGTTTCTTTGCCCATGGTTTTGTTTAAACTCAAGTTACAAAATATCTAGATATTTTGTAACCATGGTTTAGCATGGATGACTCTCACTTACTCTCTTGAGTTTAGAGATGGTTATCATATTATTCTCTTGAGTTTAGTTTGAGCCATCTCCTTCTTCCTCTCTCTCCTCAAAGCTCACTAGAGTTTTAAAAGAAAGAGAAACAATTAAAAAGAAAAGGTTTTGTAGTGAGATCCAAACCCACATCAGCATTCCACTTTAGTCTAGACCACTAGTATGGAGTGTTTGCTTCATCTTCATCCTTGATCAAGTGAAGCTTGGAGCTTGGTGTAAAGGGACTTAGTGGTGGATCATCGTGGACTTAGAAGGACACAAGCCAATCGGTTCAAACCCTACTCGATCCAAGGAGTATAGGAGGAGGTCTACAAAGGTTGTATTCTCTCCCCACTTAGTGTTAGACACTTTATAGTATGTGATAGTATAGTTTGTTACTCTATTTTTTAGTTCGATTCATGTTTGGAATTGTTTAGCACCTTCTAATTTTTTGTTATAACATGTGTGATGCAACCCTAAACCTTGGATGGTGCTAGAGAATCCCTACAGCTCCATTAAGGGAATTTTTCCCATCGCTTTATATTTATTATTTATTATTATTACTCTTTTTTTTATAATGGAACAATATGATATAACCGGATTATTAAATCAAGTGTTGATTTAATAATTAAATGTATATTTATATATTAAAATATTTATATATTAACTAATATCATGCTCACTTTATTTTTCCTTCTCTTTATATATTATTTATATATGATATAAATAATATATATATATATATATATATATATATTCATTTGTCATGGTTGTATATACATATTAGATGTGTGTATAAGAATCACATAGGATTCAAAAATAAGGATAAATGATATTTGCTTATTTAACTAAATGAAATAATGAGTTATTTATTAGAATTGTGTAGAGTTTAGATGACTCATTTTGTTTTATTCATTTAAATAAGCTATGATATATTTGTTCTTATTTTTGAGAATCCATAGCCATTCTCATCACTCTCATCTCTCCGATTATCTCTCTTGAAATGGTTCAAGTAAGAAAGTGAAAAATAAAAGAGAATAATTTAGTGAGCTAATTATTCTACATCTCCTACTAATCATTCTTAGCAAGTTTAATTAAGGGGTTGCTCATTTTGATGAGATCAATTTGAAGAAAAATCTTGTGTTGGAGTTATCTCAAGGTGGATCATCTTTGGTAAGGAGATCACCAAATAAGGTTGTTCTGGGTTTCGTAGAGACTAGCCAAAATCTTAGGAGAGGTGGCTAACGCACTACAATGGTTGTAACACTCTAAACTTGCTCTCTTTTATTTTTCCAATTGCATTTATTAATGATCTTGGTTAGGTTATGGTTCTATATTTGAAAAAATATTGTTTTCTTATTCCGCCGCGGTCCGTGAATGTCACGACCCTATAACCGAGACTAACAGTGGTATCAGAGCCGAATCAAATACTGTAATTACTTTTGGTGGCAAATGAATTCATATAACCATTTTTCAAAACCAATTCCTCGTTGTTTTAAAACTGTTTGAAAGCCAGCGAATATACTTGCTTATTCTCGCATTCCGGGGCTCACGGTTCGAACCGAGATCCCCATGGATGCGCGGGAGCGACCCTAGGGTTGTTCCTGGGGGCTTGGGTGGGTCTCCACTACCCGATACCACTGAAAAGTGGCCTCGGATGTGGTTTGGACCAGCCAGCACACGGCTGTGTGCTGGCTGATCCAGCAGCCAAATCATGGCCACAACTCCGTGGCCATGGGTTAGGGGCCCTACCTAATGCCCCTCGGTGCTGGCTGATCCAGCAGCCAAATCATGGCCACAAATCCTTAGCTATAGGTTAGAGACCCCACCTAATGCCCCTCGGGGCCCCATAGGTCATGCCCGAGGTTCCCTCCAGAGTCTCAGGCAGTTTTTAGGTCGTTCGCGACTTATTTTAAGCAAGATATGCAAAGGTTTTTGGATGCGGAGTGGACTTGATTTTCATTTTTTGGCAATTCAGGTTTGCGACTCCGCTAGTTGTTGAATTCATTGGCCATGGTTCCGAAATGAAACGATAAAAGTGTTTAGTCGAGTTAATTCGTTGGCATATGGTGATATGTGGTGTTTAACGTCGACGAATTGATGTGTTCAATTCGACGGGGTTGCACAAGTGAGTCTGTGATGTTGGTTTGATGTAATGCGTTGGATTGTCATGAAATGAATAGCCCCCATGCGGAAGTGTGATGTTGAGATAAGTGTTATTTGCATTTATGCTTATAGCCATCTTGTATATTCTTTTGTTCGGGACGAGCTCCAACTTGTGGCCGCCATTTCCGCCTTATGTATATTCATTGTTTCGGGACATAGCGGTTGACATATGATCGTAGTCGCCGTTTTATGTATTATTATTTGTCGTTACACGATCAGGTTGTGATCGTTGACGTCGTTTTATAATATAGGCTATAGGTTTACCCCGCGGAGAAGCGCACGAGTGGTCGGGTTCTAGATTGCAGCGGATGGCCATCTTAAGGAGTTGGGATTAGGTCACTCGAGTCTAGAATTGGCGGGTTGCTTGCCGCGCTTGTAGTGGTATAGGATTGACCCACGGAGGAGTGCTCAAGTCACTGGATTCGAGAAAGTGTCGGGTGGCCTCCTCATGGTGATGATGTTAGGTTGCCTTATTTCTTAGGCTGGCTGGTAGCTTGCTGCACTTATTGGGATCTTTTTTTTGGCTACGCATGGGCTATTCAAGCGACCTGGGAATGTCGCGTTTCATTTGTGGCTCGAATGAAACCCGGGATTCCTAGGTAATCCGACCATTCCTGTTCTGTGATGTTTATTACATGCTTATGATATAATTACCTTCCTGTGATGTTTACTCCTGTATGTTGTAATGTGATTATATGCGTATGATGATATATTGATATATGTGATATATAGAATATATATAAATGCTATATACGTTTTATACCCGCGCTAGCCCTGCCCCCGCCCTTCCGTAAGTTAAGTAACCTTACGGTGAAGACCTGTGGCCCCATGGCGAATGCGGATGGCGTATATGTGCATTCTATTTTCTTTTCATACTTTTTCTGTGATTGTGCGAAGAGATACTAGGTAATGAGATTATCTAAATGATGGGATTGCATTGATTCAGATTAATACAAAAATAATAAACCTAAAATACGTTGTAGGGACCAAATATCAGATATTGTGGTGTTATAACCATATTCTTTTATTTTGCATAGTAGTATTTAGTTAGGAATATCTTGCACCTCATTCGATGAAGTAAGAGCCTTGATCTCTTCACCGGGAGTTCGCACTTAAGAAAAAGTTTATGTTATTATAAATATGCAAAACCGCTCGATTCCTACTATGAGATCAAGTTCATTACGTTAAAATTTTTCTTCAAAACCATCCGTAGCTCTCTATCATTTCAGGAAGTGGAGTACTTAGTATTCGTGCTACGTTTGTAGACCTTGTCGAGGCGTAGTGTACGGTAGCTAAGTGATTTCTTCCTGCTAGCATATGATGCGATTAGTTAGAAGAGTCGTACGATTTTGTTGACCTCGTTAAGGGTCATGCAGATGGGTTTAAATTAATTACGAAATGACGGGTTGAATTTGAATAGCGACTTATGATTTGTTGACCTCGTTAAGGTCATAAGCCGATAGGGGTAAGAACCATTATCGGGAGTTTCAAGTGTTGAAACTTGCAAAGAGATTGCATACCTTCTATGGTGTGGGGTGACTTATTGACCCCGTCAAGGTTACCACTCTATGATACTTTGGATCTCGATTTCTACTGTGAGTAAAAGTTACATTCGGAAGATTTTCTATAAATGATCCCGGCTAGTTCTCCTTTTAGGGTTTGACGGAGAATTCGACAAAACAGTGGGAGACCGGATTAAATAAATTAATTAACTAATCTAATGTAGGATAGAATGCACGACGAGTGTTTCTTTTCTCTCTCTCTCTCTCTCTCTCTCTCTCTGTGGCAGCGACCTAAGACCGACCTTAAACTAAAAACTCGTAAATCAAGTTAACCGAACCTTTTTATAATCAACGGTTTTAGAATGTCATGATTGCCATATTTTCACGATTTGGAATGTCATGATTGCCCTATTTTCACGATATAATCGCATATATTCTTACCCCTCCCACTTCCCCTTTTACTTTCTCCAAAAAACTCTGTATCCGATACAGAGATCCATATTTCTTGGAAGGCCATCGTATAGTTAGATACAAACTCGAAAAAATTGTTTCAGTAGTTGAGGATGGCCGCAGGTTTTAGAGAAAGTGAATTGCATATGATACAATTCAATTGTCTTTTCTCTCCACCTTATCTTAAGTTTGAGAGCTCCTTAAGTAAGGAGAATATACCAGTTTCGCTTGTTAGATAGTCTTCTTCCAATCCCGATGTTAGAGCTAAATGAAAAGGTAAGAAGAAAACCAAGCAGTATAAGTTCGGTATAAATAAGGTAAGAAAGAGAGACAACAATAGTGGATGAAGTAGGAGGAAAGGAAAATACAACTACTGTTATGACCCTGGACAATGAAAAAAGTATTACTAGAAATACCCGGCCACCCCTGGAAATATTTTGATGTTTCAAGTTTTCTATGTGATTGTAATCGAAAATTGTTTTCTAATTAATTTTGACTCCTGGGTATATAGATACCAGATTAATATCCTAAATCTATAAGTTGTTACAGATGCCGAGAATGATTAGATTATTGGAAAAGTGATTTGATCCTCAATGTCGGAAATCAGAGCAATTGTTGATATTGGAGAAATCACCTGGTTTTGCCCTTCGGCATACTTTTAGTTTTAATATCTGTTATAATGCACCAATTTTATAAACTCATATATCCGCCTATTTATTAGATAAAGTAGGATATATATTTTGAAATATATGTTTGAATATTTACCTTTATCATTAGATGATTGGGTAAGGTGCATATAGATAACGGAGGAAACATTCTTAACCAAAATAGAGTTTTCAAATTACAATACACAGAGTTAATGAACTCGTAGGGATTATACATAATGATGTAAGTTCAACGGTGTCCATTTAGATGAGGGGTTGGTGCTGATATTTCATTCCGTTTTCCTATGAGTTCTATAATTTTAGGCATGCATTCTTATTGAAATATAAAGCCCAAAGATTTTGAGACGTTCATAAGATATAGGAATAAAGTAGAGAACCAAATGTTGGAAGTATCAAGATTCTTCGAAGTGTTCAAAGATGTGGATATTTATGTTAGGTATTCTGTAGTAATATAATCGAGAATTTGATTCTCTCTCAAATTGCTCATCTAAGGGTGCGCTCCATGATGAGTAATGCTAAATCACCTTTTTCGATTAAGGGATGCACTAGAAATAAATGCATATCAATTGATATAGGTTCCACCTAAATCAGTGCCTCATATTCTATATCTGATATAGAATGGGTTATCATTTGAAGATTATTAAGATGTTGAATTGTCCGGCCAATGCTTAAAACCGGAATCCGGATATACACAAGACACGTTTTGGTAATGACAGCTTATGTGTTATCCCGGGTATTGACGAGGGTTTAACATTCTGCCATTTGCAAGATCAATTTTTTTTATTCTCGACACTCTACCTTTTTAGAAAAGGAATTTCTTGTAAAAGAAATTAGTAGGAGTATGGTAGAACTGAAAGTGATTCCAGAACCACAGACGGTTACTGAAAATTTAGTATAACCTGAAGATTCAATTGACCCTGACAAAGCTTATCAACTCCGCAGATTTGGTAGGTGACCTCAGCCACCTGAGAGGTACTACGGTTTCCTTGTTTACGGTGATAAGGAAGCTTGCATCATGTGATGATGTCCCTACTAGTTATCAGCAAGCCATGAAAAGTGGTGACTTCCGACTGATGGCTGAATGCCGAGTTATCTAGTTGGACTCCATGCACTGCAACAAAGTGTAGACTTTGTTGGATGCTCCAGAAAGGGTAAAACCCATTAGAAGCAAGTTAATCTTACAAGATCAGTGCAAATGGAAAGGGATTGACCTAATAAGGCTAGATTTGTAGTAAAAAGTTATCATCAAATACCCGATGTGGACTGTGATGAAACCATTACTTTAGTATCTGTGCTTAAGTCTATACGGATATAACTTGCCACTGTTGTTTTTCATGACTGTGATATCTGGCAGATAGATGACTATAACGTCTTTCTAAATTGGATTTATAAGTGTACGTGTATATGACTCTGTCAGACGGTTAACTTAGTCGGTGGGAGCAGCGGTAAGTGTGTAAATTGCTTAAGTCTATCATTAAACTAAAGCAGGCATAGCAGAAATGGATCAATTGTTTTGATGTCACGATCAAAGTGTTTGACTTCATCAAAATGAGAAATGAACCATGTATTTGTAAGAAGGTAGCAGGGAGTGTTGTCAGATTCCTCATATGGTATGTGGATAACATACTCATGATAGAAAGTGATGTTCCTACGCCGCAAATCGGTAAAATAATGGTGGTCACATGTGTTTCTTCATATAGGATATGGATATCGGTCCAATCTTAGAGAAACATAGGGTAGCAATGAAGAGCATTTGATGTTCTTGGTGTATAGTAATGGCAGCCTCCTGAAAGAGGTGGTTACTGATTCTAGCTTCTTATAGAAGACAGAGCGTCTGTCGTGAGTTATAAGTTTACTCTCTTTTGAAGAGCAGTATATTAGAAAGAGTTTCCAGTAGGATACTAAGGTAGTCGTGTCTCTAGATGCTGATTGTGAATCAACAAATGGTACCGCCTAAGAATTCTCCGCATTTAATTGTTCATTTGTGAACATAATCCCATCGTATTTCCAGGCAAATACTAAAGCAGGTATCGCTAAGTTCAGGAGATATTTGATCTTCGCGAAGCTGAGACACAGGGAGAAATAGAGAGAAGCACTGTGTCGCGTCTACTCATTGAGGTTTTTTCTCGAACACAGTTTGCGAAACTATTAGTGCAGAAGTTGGGTATGAGATACCGTAATAATTGGCCTTAAGTGCAAGCAGGAGATTGTTGGATATAGGTACCTTCAAGGTAATTATTGTAATTGAAGGAGGACCTATACGAGATAACAATATTACTCAAGATGATAGTATATTATCTTATTTGTCTTTATCTTACATGTGATGCATTTTATTCATTATCATGTATCGTTAATATATGAGATAAAACCCTTAAGGTTTTGCGTAACTACCAGGACGATGATGGAGATCATACTAGTGGGTCCTGGGTAATCGATAAGAACTTTCTTAAATGTTCCTAGTCGTAAGAGTATCGAGACTGGGTATCGGTACTCCAGTTTAGAGTAGTGTGTACGTTTCCTGATCCGGTTCGAAGGCAATAGCTGGTCCTATAGCTATTAGTGTTTGATACCGAGGATTATATACAGGTGCTCATTGGATGAGTTACACCGGACAAACTCATCGAGAACTCCTAGTTGGTAATATACCAATGTCAGGAAGCAGTTCTATGGTGACATGGGTACAGGGTAGTTCTTGTTAGTTATATGTATGCCCTAGAGGCCATTATTGTACATATGATGTACATTATAGTGGATGCTTGGACATATATAAGGAGGACTTTCTTGCTCGACATGATAGTATGCTATCTGGTTACTCTTTATCTTAACATGTACACTTATTGTCTCTTTGTTACAAGTTGATAAAGCCCTTACGATGTGTACTTGACTACCAGGATTATGATGCAAGTCATACTAGTAGGGTCAGGATAGCCAGTAAGTACATCCTTCAATTGTTCCTAGTCGTGAGAGTATCGAGACGAGGCATCGATATTCCAGAGTAGACTAGCGTATACGCTTCTCGACCTATGTGATGGGCGATGGATGATCCCATATCCATTGGTGTTTGACATCAGAGATGGTATACGGGTGCTCAATGAAGACTGGGTACACTGAACGGACTCGCCGAAAACTCCTAAATGGTATTATACCTATCATCGGATAGCAGTTCTTTGGTGACACTGGTATATGTTAGTCTGTAGACCCAAGATCATCATAGAGTCTTGTGTGATTCCCACTGTGCTTTGATTTCCACCTTACCATGTTCAAGAGAACATGCAAAATGGTGGTTTTTGGGTACAGTCCCGAGTCACATGGAGGTAATGAGAGATAGGAGGGGATTTCATCTCTCCCGGTATTGAGGGTTGATGTTGCGCTATGCTCGGTTGGCTATAACAGGAAATACCTGACCAGGGTTGCTGAGATTTACTGGTAAGTGTTATCAGTAGTTTCTCGAACCGTTATGGGCCTCACATCGGCATGATTTATCAGGCTATTGAGCTCTGATGTTTACCACCCCCAGGCTGAGATATGCGACATATCTGACGAAGAGACCGGACTGTACGATAGTATTACTTATTGGATTCGCAGGAGTATGAGCAGGCTTGCTTGTTGATTTTCTGATCGCTCAATACCCGGGTGGCCGTTACGTCTAGCAGTACCGCTGACGGTTTGTGGGTGTTTGATATGATCATCACCTACTGCCAGCGTATTGACGAGTCTTTAGAGTCCTACACAGAGGTTTCCTGGCTCAGGAGAAACGAAGTAGGAGCACATATGTGATATGTGTGGGACCGAGATTAATACGAGTATGTGATACCGCATTCTATTCTCGCTATATGTGATATCGGTCGGTTATATGTGATATAGCCGGGTTATCGAATCAAGTATTGATTCGATAAGTTGATACATATGATATTAGTCGGTTATATGTGATATAGCCGGATTATTAAATCAAGTGTTGATTTAATAATTTAATGTATAATTATATATTTGATATATTAACTTATATTAACTAATATTAGCTCACATAAGCATTTCATTTTCTCACTTGTGTACACTTAATATGTATGTGATATATATTATTGTATTATGCTAGTTGCTATATGCTACATGAGTGTATGAGACTTATACCATACAAATAATAATGTGGGGTTTTATTTATTAAGAGTAAAAGAAAATTAGTTGGAAATTAGTCAAGGTTAGAAGCTTGGAGAAGCTTAGTGCTAACCTTTGACTTAGTCCACTAATTTTATCCCACTCTAGATATTTATTAACCTAACCATTATTATTTAGCCATGGTTTAGTCTCTATAAGAGTTATATGAGATATTTCTCACCCCTGATTGCCATTTTACACTTTCTTTTTTCCATGGTTGCTTTTCTTCATCTCCTTCCTCAAGATCTCTAGCTTTTTGGGAGGTGAAGAAAATTAGTAAGAAAAATATTTCTAAAGTGAGCAAAATTCCTACTTAATCAACCTACACTAGACTAGCCATTTAGTTTAGGTTGTTTGCTTCACTAATTCCTAATTAGTGAAGAGGTAGCTTGAGTTAGTGTCTCCTCGACGTAGATCATCTTCGGCCTCAAAGACTTCCAGCAAGCTTGTTCATTTCACCATGTGGAGCCTTACTAGAGTCCGGGAGATCGCTACTTGGAGCGAATGGACTACTACACGGAGCTTTTGAAGTGAAGGTGTAACAGCCCTAAACTTTTTGTACAACTTTCTGTAAAAAAATTTCAAAAATCCAGAAACGGGTAATTTTGCCTTAGCACAAGTTATAAGTTTGTTTTGCTTTTTAATAGCAAGAAGAAGCTTGTAGCTCATTGGTAAGACCTTGCACTGCTGAACCAAGCCACCAGAGTTCAAATCCCTTCACCCATACTATTTTTAATATTTTTTTCTTTTAAAGTTTTATAAGTTCAAGGGTTTACACATGCATAACGCTTAAAAACCCCACTACACATGTAAAATAAACTGACCTAGGGGCTATACCATACGACATAGAACACGTGGCAGCGAGCCCCGGCCCGACTCGGTCGACTCGGCCCGCCGCCGCCGGCCGAGTTGAGCCGGATCGCCGAGTCTTCAACAGGAAACTTATGTCGTTTGAGATTCTTATAACCCCTGCATACTTTAAATCACCTGCACAATAACAGAGAGTCATAAAAACAATTTAAAACATTTTAGTGCAATTTATTTTAATAAATTTTCTATCAAACCCTAACCCTAGCCTTACCCTATAAATACCACCCATAGACACACACCCCTCACTCACAAATCTGTCCAAACTCTCAAGAAATTCCTCAAGAAATTTTGTGTACAAGTGGAGTTAGCGAAGGGCGAAACTCCGACGATCTTCCAACGACGACTCTAGGAGCTCCCAGCGACAAAACGACGCACCGGCAAATCCTACGTCTTCCTCTCCCTCTTCTCTAACCTCTAAGCTAGTAAGTCCCACCTCCCTCCTCTCTAATCTATTCTTAAAAATTCTTTTAATAAAACCCGACGGAAGCAGAGTTAAATCCGACTTCCGATTCGGTTTTCTTTATAAAGTTCAATTTTCCTTAACACAACTATATTAAAATCTTACATCTTAACTATTAATCAGTAACAAAACACGTTGAACAAATTTCATAGCAAAATATTTCATTTTGTAACTTTTACCGCTCTTTTTCGGTAAAATACCATGTAGTATAGTTTCAACTTTAGAACATCATTAATCTTGTTATACCTTAAGTAGATCACGAGGTAATGACCTATCTCTTCACAACACTCATATGCAATATAGCACAATACCTTTTGGGAAATAAAGATTTGGGAAATACCATTTTACACGAAACTACCTTTAACTTATAAAAAAACGTTTTCTACAAGATTACGTATTTTTACAAATCTTTGCAAAGCGTCGCTACAACCCAACTTTGGGAAACCCGACTGGGATGGTGCGGATTATCGCACATCCCTGGGATTAGTATTGCGAGACTCAGACCTCCGCAAGGAGCATTCGGTCTCGAGAGATTTAAAATACAAATATCTTAAGAAAATGAGATTTCGAGAAAATAATAAATTAAAAATTATTTTTATAAATATATATAAATATATATGTATTATAAAAATATCTATTTTTGTTATAATATCAATACTCCAACTTTTCTAAATCAAAAGAATCACCTTACTTGAAAATATCATGAAATTCCATACAAGTCCGACACTTTACAATTAAATATCATGTATTATGAAAAATAGGTTTATTCACCAGAAATGCCACAAATATAAAATCTACAACTATGAAAACTCTAAATACGATAAATAAATACTTGGGGTGTATTTTGAAAATTATACAAAAGTACTTTTACATAAAACCCCTCAAGTTCTATAAATTACCCTAAGGACCCTAGTAAATATAGGTTTAAGCGGGACCAATCTCTTGAGCCTCAGGGAGCCGGAGAAGTGAGTGCTTGCCTATTTAAGGTACGCAACTTAACAACGGTGTTATCAACATGGTAATCGTCTTTGAAAAAGACAAAAATCCTGCCACCCATGTGTAGCGGTTACCGATAACATCAAAACCTAATTCAGGACATCAATTTCTTTTCTAATTGTTCTGACTCAGACTGAGTCTCATTATAATAATCTGACTTGAATATGATTCAAGTACTATCTACAATATTACAATTCAACATGAATCCATGAATCCATATATTCAAACTATTCAATCTGTATTGATTGAACCGAACCATGGATATACTTCCATCTACATGATTCCCCAGTTCCATCCATGATTCTCCAGTTATATCCATTTACTGATATCATGGTTTCGATAAGTCATCCAATTGTACAATCTATATTACAAGACAATACAAGTTGCAATACAATTAAAACAATACAACAATACAAACAAGACATCACGGGGTTTAAGGGGTAGATTGGTACGGAAGGTGTTAGAAGTGGCACGAGACTGCAACCATAAGACACATAACCTATATTCCGTTGTTGTACCATGGCATAACGGTTCCTTGAGTTCCTGATACCTTAGTCTCCGGGGCAAGTGAGACTCCTCTCGTATACACTGGCATCTTTATGTACCAAGCTATAAACAACAACGTTAACACTAATACAATATAATACAATTTTAAAAGTTACACACTCTCTCTCTGTCTATTCTATTTCTCCCTTATCTTTGGGACTTATAGAGCGATTGTTCGCTGACGGCATTCCTTCTCTTTCTTCTTTGCAATGTTGCCAGGTGATCTGGACACTCAGGAGATCGAGCCTACCAGCGAGGACTTGGATCAACTTGCTTATGACTCAGAGCTCTAGCTTCATTGTACACATTTCATTTCAGTACTTTTCCTTTCTGTTATGCCACTGTTTAGGCATTGCTTTCAATCAGATGTATTTACTTTTCCATGCATTGTACAAAAGAATGTTAATAAATAAAATTGCTGTTCAATTATATCTTTTGTCTCTTGTGAATTTTCATTTATATTGCTTAGATACACTTAGCATATTTACTTCAGAGTAAATACGTAGCGGCCTTGTCGCGTCCCCTTCACCGTACACCGGGAAGCGGGGCGTGACAGGTTTTTGTTGGCGGCCCATGCATGTCAAAGCTGTATGAAACCCTACCATGCAGTTCAGTTTTGCGTGAACAACCTAAGCAATATAACACAAGAACCAGCAACTGAAAACATTCTTTACAATTCATGTTCCTTGAATCTTAAAATTTCATTTACTTTGAATCTGTCCTAACCCAAAATTCCCTCACCTCTTTTACAATCTTACCAAAACCTTCGCATCCTTTCGTTCTTTTACATATTTTTCATACACTACCAATAGTTCTATCACCAAACTTTCCTTGTATCAGTTACACTTTCCTTTTACAAATTTCGAGGACGAAATTTTTATAAGGAGGGTAGAATGTAACAACCCCAAACTTTCTGCACAACTTTCTGTAAAAAAATTTCAAAAATCCAGAAAGGGGTACTTTTGCCTGAGCACAAGTTATAAGTTTGTTTTGCTTTTTAATAGCAAGAAGGAGCTTGTAGCTCATTGGTAAGACCTTGCACTACTGAACCAAGCCACCAGAGTTCAAATCCCATCACCCATATTATTTTTAATATTGTTTTCTTTTAAATTTTTAGAAGTCCAAGGGTTTACACGTGCATAACTTGTAAAAACCACACTACATATGTAAAACAAACTGACCCAAGAGCTACACCATACGACATAGGACACGTGACAGCGAGCCCCGGCCCGACTCGACCGACTCGTGCCGGCGACTCGGCCCGCCGTCGACGGCCGAGTTGAGCCGGATCGCCGAGTCTTCAACAGGAAACTTGTGTATTTTGAGCTTCTTATAACCCCTGTATACTTTAAATCACCTGCACAATAACAGAGTCATAAAATCAATTTAAAACATTTTAATGCAATTTATTTTAATAAATTTTCTATCAAACCCTAACCCTAGCCTTACCCTATAAATACCATCCCTAGACACACACCCCTCACTCACAAATCTATCCAAACTCTCAAGAAATTCCTCTAGAAATTTTGTGTACAAGTGGAATTAGCGAAGGGCGAAACTCCGGCGATCTTCCGACGACGACTCTAGGAGCTTCCGGCGACGAAACGACGCACCGGAAAATCCTACGTCTTCCTCTCCCTCTTCTCTAACCTCTAAGACAGTAAGTCCCACCTCTCTCCTCTCTAATATATTCTTAAAAATTCTTTTAATGAAACCAGACGGAAGCGGAGTTAAATCCGACTTCCGATTCGGTTTTCTTTATAAAGTTCAATTTTCCTTAACAAAACTATATTAAACTCTTACATCTTGACTATTAATTAGTAAAAAAATATGTTGAACAAGTTTCATAGCAAAATATTTCATTTTGTAACTTTTACCGCTCTTTTTCGGTAAAATACCATGCAGTATAGTTTTGACTTTAGAACATCATTAATCTTGTTGTACCTTAAGTAGATCACAAGGTAATGAACTACCTCTTCACGAAACTCATATGCAATATATCACAATACCTTTTGGGAAATATAGATTTGGGAAATACCGTTTTACACGAAACTACCTTTAACTTATAAAAAACGTTTTCTACAAGATTACGTATTTTACAAATCTTTGCAAAGCGCCGCTACAACCCATTTTTAGGGAACCCGACTGGGATGGTGCGGATTATTGCACATCCCTGGGCTTAGTATTGCGAAACTCAGACCTCCGCAAGGAGCATTCGGTCTCGAGAGATTTAAAATACAAATATCTTAAGAAAATGAGATTTCAAGAAAATAATAAATTAAAAATTATTTTTATAAATATATATGTATTATCAAATATCTATTTTTGTTATAATATCAATATTCCAACTTTTCTAAATCAAAAGAATCACTTTACTTGAAAATACCATGAAATTCCATACAAGTCCAACACATTACAATTAAATATCATATATTATGAAAAATAGGTTTATTTACCAGAAATGTCACAAATATAAAATCTACAACTATGAAAACTCTAAAGACGATAAATAAATACTTGGGGTGTATTTTGAAAATTATACAAAAGTATTTTTACATAAAACCACCTCAAGTTCTATAAATTACCCTGAGGACCCTAGTAAATATAGGTTTAAGCAGGACCAAACTATTGAGCCTCAGGGAGCCGGAGAAGTGGGTGCTTATCTATTTAAGGTACACAATTTAACAACGGTGTTATCAACACGGTAATCGTCTTTGAAAAAAACACAAATCCTGCCGCCCATGTGCAGCGGTTACCGATAACATCAATACCTAATTCAGGACTTCAATTTCTTTTCTAATTGTTCTGACTCAGACCGAGTCTCATTATAATAATCTGGCTTGAATATGATTCAAGTACAATCTACAATATTACAATTCAATATGAATCCATATATTCAAACTATTCAATCTGTATTGACTGAACCGAACCATGGATATATTTCCATCTACATGATTCTCCAGTTACATCCATGATTCTCCAGTTACATCTATTTACTGATATCATGATTTCGATAAGTCATCCAATTGTACAATCTATATTACAAGACAATACAGGTCGCAATACAAATAAAACAATACAACAATACAAACAAGACATCGCGGGGTTTAAGGGGCAGATTGGTACGGAAGGTGTTAGAAGTGGCACGGGACTGCAACCATAAGACACCTAACCTATATTCCATTGTTGTTGTACCGTGGCATAAAGGTTCCTTGAGTTCCTGATACCTTAGTCTCCGGGGCAAGTAAGACTCCTCTCATATACACTGGCATCCTTCTATACCAAGCTACAAACAACAGCGTTAACACTAATACAATATAATAAAACTTTAAAAGTTGCACACACTCTCTCTCTGTCTATTCTATTTCTCTCTTATTTTTGGGACTTACCGAGCGATTGTTCGCTGACGACATTCCTTCTCTTTCTTTTTTGGAATGTTGTCAGGTGATCTGGACACTCAGGAGATCGAGCCTACCAGCGAGGACTTGGATCAACTTGCTTACGACCCAGAGCTCTAGCTTCATTGTATACATTTCATTTCAGTACTTTTCCATTTCTGTTATGCCACTGTTTAGGCATTGCTTTCAATCAGATGTATTTACTTTTCCAAGCATTGTACAAAAGAAAGTTAATAAATAAAATTGATGTTCAATTATATCTTTTGTCACTTGTGCATTTTCATTTATATTACTTAGATACGCTTAGCGTATTTACTTCAAAGTAAATACGTAGCGGCCTCGTCGCGTTCGGTTCGCTGTACACCGGGAAACGGGGCATGACAGAAGGACCGGTCTACAATGGTTGTATTCCTTGTTCACTTATATGTAAAGATATTTACATGCTAGTTTTGTCTAATTCTCTAGTTAATATTTTAGGTTAGGGTTCTTTAGCACGCCAATTTTTTGAAAACGGCATGGTCGATGCCTCCCGAAACCCAGTGGTCGTGCTCGGGATCCCAACAGTTCTTAGGACCTGAGATCGCCATAGTGTTTCATGTATGTTCCCACTATACTTAAACTTCTACCCTACCACTGTTCAAAGGAGTCGTGGAAATAGGTTTTTGTTGGGTATAGTCCCGTAGCACGTGGAGACAGTGAGCGGTCGAGGGGATTCATCTCTCCTGGTATAGGGAGTTGATGTCGTATTGTGCCAGACGCAGTGGAAATAAACTGATAAGTTTTATCAATTGTATCTCCATATTGCATGAGTCCTCTGCACTACTTATCGAGTTATTGGGATCTGACAGATTCCAAGCCCTAGACCCGATATACGATACTCTTAGACGAAGAGACCAGATTGTACAGTGATGTCACTGATAAACATTGCAGGGTTCAAATTAGCTTACTCGTTGACCTTCTTTCGATCAATACCTGGGTAGTCGTTATGTACAGCTAGTATCGCAGACGTGCTTGTAGGCTATGGATATGATCCTAATCTACTGCCAGCGTATTTTCGAGTTTTCAAAGTCCCACACAGAGGTTTCCTAGCACAGGTGAAATGATGTAGGGTACATATGAGGATATTTGCGAGAGTTCGATTAAGCACATGTATGTGATACACATATTATAATCAGGCGTTTAATGATAATAGCCGGTATAAATATGATATAACCGGATTATTAAATCAAGTGTTAATTTAATAATTAAATGTATATTTATATATTGATGTATCTATATATTAAATAATATCATGCTCATTTTATTTTTCCTTCTCTTTATACATACATACATATATATATATATATATATATATATATATATATATATATATATCATTTTTCATGGTTGTATATACATATTAGATGTGTGTATAACAATCACATAGAATTCAAAGATAAGGATAAATGATATTTGCTTATTTAACTCAATGAAACAATGTGTTGTTTATTAGAATTGTGTAGAGTTTAGATGACTCATTTTGTTTTAATCATTTAAATAAGCTATGATATATTTGTTCTTATTTTTTAGAATCCATAACCATTCTCATCTGTCATGACCCAATTTAGGAAAGCGACCGACACTTAAATCACGCAACGTCTAAACACGTAACGTAATTCAAGTAAGCCGAAAAACCCAGAAATCTAAACCATGAAAAGATAGAGTAGTAAAACAGTAAAACATTAGTTTAAAAACATCACATCTCTTTTAAAAATCTTAAGTTATTTTCAAAAAAAATTTGGCAGCATCTCTTTTGTAAAACTGGTCTCAAACGGGTACAAAACATAAAATATAAAAAGGCATCCCCAATCGGGAGCAACTCATGCATAAAGGCGGAATACAACCACAACAGGTATATACGACACTGTAGGCGAAGAAATAAGCAAATAAAAAGTAAAACAACATCGTAACATAAATAAAAGTCGGCTCACACGAGCACGATACCCAGAGTCACATAAAATAAAATATCGAATTTCCTAGTCTCGTCTCTAAGTCAAATACATAAAAGTGGTAGATGAAGAGTACTAGATACAAAATAAGATATACAAGTAGAATCATACAGATACTCACAAAAACCCACCTACAGAAATCACGCGCTCAAAAGTAGCGGTATCCGTAAAAATAGATGCAATAAGGAGCCCTACCACGACTACACTGAGGGTCAACTCTGCAAAACACTGTGGTACAACGCGGGTGAGTTTCAAACTCGTGAGTAGTAAATAACATCGTACAGGTAATCACAAGCATCCACGATAAACAACCAATCCTACGTATGCAGTCATGATAGCATATGTACAATAATATGAGATGCAGTATAATCATAATCAAGGTACTACATCGGGGTACAACAATTATATATACAGAGTATATCATAAAAATCCTGAGTGTGGGATAAAACAGAGTCATCATCAATAAGTCTTTATCATAGAAATCTGGTGTCCATTAACGACACCCAAAATCCCAATATCTCAGGCGCCGTCACTCTGATCAGCCTTCATATCCATCTCATCATATAACTCTGAACGGTATCTTTTGGATATCTGCCGAGTTTCCATACAATCACTGGTAGGCAGTGCTCCCCTGTCGGGCTCATCGCTTTTCTCTACGATCTTCTTGCCCCGAGGTACCTTACCGGGCCCACCATGTATCCGCAAACGGTTTCTCCTCACTTCTTGAGTCGGGTATGCTCATAGCTCAGAATCGAGAAAACTCATGGTGAACACGAAATATCATATCAAGGGAAAAACCGTCTTTTTAAATAACTCAAGTTTCAAAATGTACTTTACGATTTCCCAAATCCACGAAATAGAAATCTCATAAAACATCATATGAGAATATATCATTATAGCAATGTATGTAGGATGCTAATCATGATGCGTACTAGTACAAGAATATATGTCTAGCTGTCAATAATGAATGCGGTAAAAGGTGTTTATCCACGGCAATTTCTATAGTGTGCGTGACATGACAATTACAAACGGTATGTGTGGGCATATGAATCAGTGCTCGTGCAATATGAACCATTAGTAATGGTGCAGTGCCCCTATTTATGATATGTCAATGTACAACATGCAATAGGATGCACAATATGATACGCATGGACAAGTCACAACATATAAACATATAGTATAAGATATTATCATTTGAATCTAGCCATCGGCGCTTACCGCCATACAGGCGATTCCCCGTAGAAGTTAAATTTACTCACCTGATGATCTCGAACTAAGTGAATCTGATCACTAATTTCCCCTTCCTGGCTGCATCCGAAGTCCCCACCTGTGATCCTAGCATCACACAAAACTATTGTAGGGTTGCTATGCACGCGCACAAGGGTCTACGAGGCATCAACCATGCCCGATTAAAAATTTAGCCGTGCCGAACAACCCGAATACGGATCTTTAAACTAGAGATTAGGCGAAAACTAACATGTTAACAACTTTAACACTAAGTGAGAGGGATTACAACCTTTGTAGATCCGGTCCTTCACTTCATATGCTCCGTGTTGTGGTCCCTTCGCTGCGATCATCCGGTTCCGGACTCTCGAGAGGTTCCACGAAGAGAAAGATGCAACCTTTGCTTCCGATCTTCGATACTAAGATGATCTACCTTGAAGTTTCGTTAACACAAGCTAACACTCATGAAATGATGTGAACACCCTCATCTAAATGGCAAGGGAAGATGAGGATGATGAAGTAGAATTTTCGCACTCTTTATTTATCTTTTTCTCACATTTATTCATCACTTGGAAAAAATCTAGAAAGCTTTTTCATGAAAGAATGAAGGAAGAAGAAGATGAATAATATGATAGAATCCTTTTGTGATGAATAGAAAAAGAATTAATATGATGAATAATGCAACCATGGTCAAGCAAACTCATGTAGAGAATTAACAAGGGTTAGGGTTTGGGTTAGGTTAAAGATGAGTCACACATAAATATCTTTATCATGACAAAATGAAAACCTTCTAGAATCAACTAGAAGACTTAACCCTAATCCAAACCCTAATCATGTTTAAACTCCACAAAACATGTTGCATTAGTTATCATATCATGTTACAATATTATATATCACATATATAATATTTATTGTAACCAAATAAAATAATACATTTAACATATATCGCATATATATCAATGTATTACCCGAGTGAGAAAAAGAATCTTTTAGTGAGCTAATATTAGTTAATGTAATTTAATATATCATATATATTATTATACCTTAAATTATCGAATCAACACTTGATCCGACAATCCGGCTATATCGCATATAACCGACTAATATTTATCCATACCGATTCATCGAATCAACACTTGATCCGATGACCCGGCTGATATCAAATATCGCGAGAATATAATACGGTATCACATATCGCATTATCCTCGGTCCCGCACATATCACATATGTGCTCCTACTCCGTTTTGCCTGAGCCAAGAAACCTCTGTGTAGGACTCTTAAGAATCGTCAATACGCCGGCAGTAGGTGATGATCATATCAAACACCCACAAGCTGCAAGCGGTCAGCTAAACGTAACAGCTACCCAGGTATTGAGCGCTCAGAAGATCAACAAGCAAGCCTGTAACTTCTCCTGTGAATCCAAACAGTAACACTCCCGTACAGTCCGGTCTCATCGTCTGATATGTTGCATATCTCGCCTAGGGGTGGTAAACGTCAGACCCCAGTAGCTCGATAAGTCGTGTCGATATGAGGTCTAAAACAATTCGAGAAACTACTGATAACACTTACCAGTAAATCTCAGCAACCCTGGCCAGGGATTTCCGGTTATAGCCAATCGAACACAGCACAACATCAACTCCCTATACCGGGAGAGACGAATCCCCTCCTATCGCTCATTGCCTCCATGTGATTCGGGACTGTACCCAAAAGCCACCTTTTTGCATGCCTTCTTGGACGTGGTATGATGGAAATTAAAGCACAGTGGGAATCACACAAGACTTTATGACGATCTCGGGTCAACAGACTACTCTGTACCAGTGTCACCGGAGAACTGCCATCTGACGTGAGGTATAATACCATCTGGGAGTTCTCGGCGAGTCCGTCCAGTGTACCCAGTCTCTACTGAGCACCCGTACACCATCCTTGATGTCAAACACCGATGGATATGGGATCATCCATCGCCCATCATATGGGTCAAGATGCGTATACGTTAGTCTACTCTGGTGCATCGATGCCCTGTCTCGATACACCCTCGACTAGGAACAGTTATAGGATGTACTCGTCGACTACCGTGGCCCCACTAGTATGATCTCATCATAGTCCCAGTAGTCGAGTATATATCCTAAGGGCTTTATCAACATGTAACATAGAGACAATCAGAGTACATGTTAAGATAAAGTACAACCAGATAGCATACTATTATGTCGAGCAAGAAAGTCCTCCCTATATATGTCCCAGCATCCACTACAATATACATCGTATGTACAGTAATGGCCTCTAGGGCATACATATAACTAACAATCTCCCACTTGCACTAGGGCCATCTATTGTGGTATCACATACCCAACATTTAGCTGCGGTTGAAGTATCTCATACTCAACCATCCCATAAATGTCTCTACTGGGAAAAAGGCCTTTGTGCGTAGATCCGCGCTGTTGTCCTCTGCGTCTACTCTCCTAACCTCGATCTCCCTAGAGATCAACCATCTCCATGATCAGGTGATACTGCCTATGAATTATATCTGGATTTCTAATGGGACGGGGGTTCCTTGGCTAAAGCCATAACTCCATTGTCACACAATGGTAGGAACGAAGTTCATCTCATGAACTTATATGTATCCAGACTGCCTCTTTGGTAGCATTCTTGGTAACGATGTATCTTGCCTTTAATCATCTAGTAAGTCACGGTATCTAGCTTGGAACTTTTCCAACATATCGTCCCTCCACTGAGGGTATAGACAAGCCTGCGACTGACATTCAGTCGTCCTTATCACCCTGGAACCTTTCCAGTGATTCACCCCAGGATCAATTGATACCATCTCACTACAACTAGTGGGAATCCTAACATCCAATTAGATCTATCTCATAGATCCAAAACCCAGGATTTAGGAGGTATCACTTTGATCCTATATGGAGAATCTTTGTGATAAGCGGAGATTGACCGAGCGTAGCATAGGAAACTCCTTCCTTATCAAGAGTATGTCATCCACGTACTCTACGAGGATCACCACCATACTCTCTACTACCTTTTTGTATATACAAGGTTCATCTACCATTTTGATGAAGTCAAACTCTTTGACTACCACATCAAAACAGATGTTCCAACTCCGCGATGCTTGTTTTATCATATAAAACATCTTGCACACGTTTCCGCTGCTCCCACTGTCTACGAAGCCCTCTGGCTGTGTACTTATAGACGCTCTTTTCTAAAACATCATCTAGAAAAGCAGTCATGACACCCAACCACCAGATATCGTAGTCATGGTATGTAGCCGTGGCAAGTAGGATCTGGATGGACTTAAGCATAGCTTTGAAAGTCTCAACTTTTCTATGTACACCAAGTAATCTTCTTAAGATATACTCGCTCCTGATGGGGATTTAACCCTTCAGATAAAGCAACCAAAGTCCATACTTTGTTGGTGTATAAGGATTCCATCTCAGATCACTAAGCATCCAGCCATTCTTATAGAGTCTTACTCCTGATGGCCTGCTCGAAACTAGTTGGGTCATCATCTCATGATGCAATCCTCGCTCCCACTGTCATAGAGAAACCGAAGTATCTCTCAGGTGGGTGAGGAACCCTACTAGATCGGCGGAGAGGCTGAGGTTCGTTGGAAACTATTGAATCCTTTGGTTCTAACAAATCATCAGCTGCCGTTTGTATAGCTGAACCTTTCCAGTTCTACATTACAGACCTTGCTTTGATCTTGTTCGGATTTTGATTTTAGACATAGGCCGGACAACCCCAAATCTTAACTAACTTAAGATATGGGCTCTTCCCTTTCCATATCACATATGAAGTGGTAGGCAACTGATTTGATTGGAACCCTTATTCAATAGGTATGCAGCTTCACAAGTGCATAACTCCCAAAAGGAAATAGGAAACTCAGTAGTACTCACCATAGAGCACACCATATCAAATAGGGTGCTATTGCTCCGCCCCGATATACCATCGTGCTATGGTGTATACGGAGGAGTAATGCTGAGAGAGAATCTCATTCTCCTTTAGAATAGTCCAGGAATTCCGTACTCAAGTATTCTCCTCCTTGATCTCATCAAAGGACATAATACTTATACCCGTTGTTGGTTCTCTACTTCTAACCTATATTCTGTGAATATCTCAAAAGCTTCGGACTTGTGTTCCAACAGGAACATATGTCTGAATCTTGAGAGATCATCAGAGAATGTAATGAAGTACAAAGAACCGGTCTTGGCATGTGTAGACAGGGGACCTTCATACATCAGCATGTATCAATCCCAAGAGTTCACTAACTCTTTCTCTGTTTCCAATAAACAGAGCTATGGTCATCGTATCTTTGTGACATGACCGGCAAGTTTCACAAGATGTAAATTCAAACTAATTTAAATATGCATCTATATGTAACTTCAGCCAGTCGGGTCGCATTGATATGACCTAGTCTACAATGCCTCAAGAAAGATTCGTTCATTTCTGAACTATTCCTCTTGTGTGTGTTCTGTATACTAAGAACCGTAGTTTGATTTAGAACGTCAATACTTTTAGATAACGTGCCTGAACCGATCAACTCTTGATATAGGAAATGTTCAAAACCTTATCCAACAATACAGAATTATATCCTTTCTTTACTAATAAAGAGAGTGATATGATGTTGTATATCAGGTTCGGTATCTAATAACATTCGTTCAGAATCAATGTATTCTGGTAATACAGGGTAACAGTGACCAACAGACTTGGCTGCAACACTTGCATCGTTTTCTGTCTCATGAAACTTATCACCCGTTCTCAGTTCTTTACCTTTCTGTAGCCCATGTAACAGATTACATATGCGGGATCCTGATTCGGTATCTCATACCCAGGACGTAAAGGACATTGAGAAACAGTTCTCTGTAATGAACATACCCGAAGATGATGCATCAACATGCACTTTCTTCGTTTGGGCGGCACGGGAAATCTGGTATTCCCCAATTTTCTGCTCTGTCTTATAACAATTATAAGTTGGAGCGGGACCAACGTTCCCCAGCTCAGTATAACAAGCTGGTTCGGTCAATACATCCGTATTATTATCTTGATTAAGGCGTGATATGGTCGCTACCTGGAGAGAGAGAGAAGAAAACACTTAGCGTATGCTCTTGCAAGATTAGATTGGTTATCTAATATACCTAATCAGGATGTCTCCCACTGTTTTAATCAAATCTTCCTTCAAACCCTAAAAGGAAAGACTAGCCGGGATTAATTACACGCTACAAGTTCGCCAATCTTTCAGCCAGGCTAGTGTCGGTACTTTGAGGGAGGTCCCCCGTGCTTTCACACGAACCTAATTAATATAAACCTCATTTTTCCAGAGGCGTAACCCCGTTAACACCTTTCTAGACACCTACTTGATCGGCTAATTGTAATGTGTAAAACTCTCCCAGGAGTAACTCTTACTCGCAGCGGGTATCGGGATCCAACTATCTCATAGAAGGTATGCAATCTCATTGCAAATTTCAACACTTGAAATTCCCAATAATATTTTACCCCTAGCGTGCTATGACCTTGACGCATGCCAAACAACCCATAGTCCGCTATCAAGTTCAACCCGTACATTTCTTGATTGAATTAAACCCACCCGCACGACCCTTGACGCATGCCAAACAACGCCGTACGAATACCCTAATCCAATCGCATCGTATGCTAGCAAATAAGCACTAGTTAGCTACCGTACACTACGCCTTGACGCATGCCAAACTACCGCAGCACGAATACTAAGTAGTACTTATCTGAAATGACGGAGGGCTACGCAGGTTTTTAAGAAAACCATGAGCGTAATGAACTTGATATCGTTGTAGAATCGAGTGATTTTAAATGGAGTGTTTTTTAGGCCTTTCTAGTTTTGCTAAAGGGGTCACTCCCGGTGAAGGGATCGTCGGCCCTTTCCTCATCGAATAAGGTGCAGGATATATCATATATACCGCTGTGCAAAGCAAGAACTATAGAAACAATCAAAAGACAAACCGAGTTTGTAGCATCTGCCAGTTATTGCTAAAGGAGTCACTCCCGGTGAAGGGATCTCAGTCCTTTCCTTATCGAATAAGGTGCTGGATGTTCTACAAGGAACACCGCGATGCAAAGCAAGAACTGTAGCTACCTGTTTTTAAGAAATTCGATTCCACAACATCTTAGGTTTCTTTTATTTCATTAATCTTATTAATGAAGTCCCATTTTATTATGCTTCGCAAGCATCACATTTGAAACGAAATCTGCAATATAACATATATCTCATATATATAATATAAACATTCATCTCAGGCAGTAATATGATCTCATCACAGAACATTGCAGCAGAAGAAACATATATGAAATATTGGATATACTAGGACGTCCGTGTTTTCAATACGAGCCTGTATAAAACACGGATTCCACGGTCGGGATGAATAGCCAAACCCACATCCCTAGACCCCTACGAGAGCGGCAAGTAACACTGCCAATTCTAAGGTTAGGAGACCCGGTCTCGACTCCTCGAGATGGTCTCCCACTGGACCCTAGAACCCGGTTACTTGTGCTCCCCGCCTTGGGTCTACCTAATGCGGAAAAGTAAATAATATACAACAGTGACATCTTCCGCTACCTGGAAGTGCCCCAATAAAAGAATATTACATACAAATGAATTTTACATGAATGAAAAAGAAAAAACTCTCATCTCACATAAAACCCCCGGCTATTCAGACGCGACGATCCAATACAACATATCACAGCAACACATAATATCTCATATCATCAACGTAAGCAAGTATGGGTATCCCGATTGTCGTTGATGTATAGCAACGAAGCCGGCGATACTCCACATACTACGCTTACGGTCACAGAAAAGAAAGTGTAAAACTACAACAGTTGGAATCCGCAACCTCCTTAGACATTGCATGCCTAACCAAATGAATTCCTTAGACATCACATGCCTAACAATTATAAATCCCGCATTTTAGTCTCATTATCGAAAACTCTTTTCAATATCAAGTCGGACAATTCAATAAGATTCCCGACGTTCTAATCGAATGCACGTCGCAAACTTTAGTAGACGGCCGCACCCCCAGATGCCGTCAACGAAGTGCACTAAGGCGCAACACCGCTGCCGCAAGCACCCGAACGGATGCTTTTGGCGACGGGGTTCTCGTACAGTCACTTGGTCGGGGCTATGGGGCGTAGCTGTCTATTAAGTTTACCCTGCGAGTATCCGCGTACGCTACGTGATTGCGACGGACTTTTGATCACATCAAAATTCCGTGGCAACCGATCAATTGGAGACTAAACTGCTCGATTTATAATATTCAAATTAGTTATCTCATAACTACCTGTGGATTCCAAATATTGTATCACATTCCAGATAAATAGACAAAGTTAAACTTTCCGATCGAATAATCAAACACCCAAGATTTCCCCAATATATCTCAACACTTGAAATCAGTTTAAAAAACATCCATCACATGCCACAGTACCAATGGTCCAGCCGTAGAAGGGTCAAGCCAACGCCTCACATGTAGCACGTCGTACTGCCCCAAACCCTAAGGTTCAAAAGGCAGTTCAAGACGGTCACATAATCGAGTTAAGGTTTGTTGTCTTCTAGAGGGTCCACCGCGTTACTTGCACGACTTAGAACGTTCTTAAACACGAGAAAAAAAAATCCAACTTTTGAAAAAATTTCCGACAGGGGAAAAAGTGAGTTATTGATATCCGTTCGAACATTTTAACAGTTTCTAAAAAATATCCGGACAAACTAAACAAAGTTATAATATCCGATCGAAACAACGAGTCCCCAATACAACCCAGAAAATTAAACAGTTGAATAAATATTAAAAATTCCCATAAAATACAGCACTAAAAGATAGGAATTACTGTGTACAGAACGTGCCAAGAATCGACTTTATGGCCGCGGAACCGCCGCACATGCTGGGGTGGGGCCACGGTTCCGCGACGCTTTAGACGAATTGCGCTCACGTTCTTCACAGTAACTCATATAATTCCCTGCTGTAATTTTTGGATATTTTTAATTTGGAAAAAAACACAGTTTTGAAAAATTTCCAGAAACTAGGGTATATCGGGTTTTCCGGGTTCGATCGGACTTTAAACTTCGTCTAGACTTCGCCTAAAGCTCTAGCTTGGCTCTGATACCACTATAGGGTTACTATGCACGCGCACAAGGGTCTACGAGGCATCAACCATGCCCGATTAAAAATTTAGCCGTGCCGAACAACCCGAATACGGATCTTTAAACTAGAGATTAGGCGAAAACTAACATGTTAACAACTTTAACACTAAGTGAGAGGGATTACAACCTTTGTAGATCCGGTCCTTCACTTCATATGCTCCGTGTTGTGGTCCCTTCGCTGCGATCATCGGGTTCCGGACTCTCGAGTGGTTCCACGAAGAGAAAGATGCAACCTTTGCTTCCGATCTTCGATACTAAGATGATCTACCTTGAAGTTTCGTTAACACAAGCTAACACTCATGAAATGATGTGATCACCCTCATCTAAATGGCAAGGAAAGATGAGGATGATGAAGTAGGATTTTTGCTCTCTTTATTTATCTTTTTCTCACATTTATTCATCACTTGGAAAAAATCTAGAAAGCTTTTTCATGAAAGAATGAAGGAAGAAGAAGATGAATAATATGATAGAATCCTTTTGTGATGAATAGAAAAAGAATTAATATGATGAATAATGCAACCATGGTCAAGCAAACTCATGTAGAGAATTAACAAGGGTTAGGGTTAGGGTTTGGGTTAGGTTAAAGATGAGTCACACACAAATATCTTTATCATGACAAAATGAAAAGCTTCTAGAATCAACTAGAAGACTTAACCCTAATCCAAACCCTAATCATGTTTAAACTCCACAAAACGTGTTGCATTAGTTATCATATCATGTTACAATATTATATATCACATATATAATATTTATTGTAACCAAATAAAATAATACATTTAACATATATCGCATATATATCAATGTATTACCCGAGTGAGAAAAAGAATCTTTTAGTGAGCTAATATTAGTTAATGTAATTTAATATATCATATATATTATTATACCTTAAATTATTGAATCAACACTTGATCCGACAATCCGGCTATATCGCATATAACCGACTAATATTTATCCGTACCGATTCATCGAATCAACACTTGATCCGATGACCCGGCTGATATCAAATATCGCGAGAATATAATACGGTATTACATATCGCATTATCCTCGGTCCCGCACATATCACATATGTGCTCCTACTCCGTTTTGCCTGAGCCAAGAAACCTCTGTGTAGGACTCTTAAGAATCGTCAATACGCCGGCAGTAGGTGATGATCATATCAAACACCCACAAGCTACGTCAGCTAAACATAACAGCTACCCAGGTATTGAGCGCTCAGAAGATCAACAAGCAAGCCTGTAACTTCTCCTGTGAATCCAAACAGTAACACTCCCGTACAGTCCGGTCTCGTCGTCTGATATGTTGCATATCTCGCCTAGGGGTGGTAAACGTCAGACCCCAGTAGCTCGATAAGTCGTGTCGATATGAGGTCTATAACAGTTCGAGAAACTATTGATAACACTTACCAGTAAATCTCAGCAACCCTGGCCAGGGATTTCCGGTTATAGCCAATCGAACACAGCACAACATCAACTCCCTATACCGGGAGAGACAAATCCCCTCCTATCGCTCATTGCCTCCATGTGATTCGGGACTGTACCCAAAAGCCACCTTTTTGCACGCCCTCTTGGACGTGGTATGATGGAAATCAAAGCACAGTGGGAATCACACAAGACTCTATGACGATCTCGGGTCAACAGACTACTCTGAACCAGTGTCACCGGAGAACTGCCATCTGACGTGAGGTATAATACCATCTGGGAGTTCTCGGCGAGTCCGTCCAGTGTACCCAGTCTCTACTGAGCACCCGTACACCATCCTTGATGTCAAACACCGATGGATATGGGATCATCCATCGCCCATCATATGGGTCAAGATGCGTATATGCTAGTCTACTATGGTGCATCGATGCCCTGTCTCGATACACCCTCGACTAGGAACAGTTATAGGATGTACTCGTCGACTACCGTGGTCCCACTAGTATGATCACATCATAGTCCCAGTAGTCGAGTACATATCCTAAGGGCTTTATCAACATGTAACATAGAGACAATCAGAGTACATATTAAGATAAAGTACAACCAGATAGCATACTATCATGTCGAGCAAGAAAGTCTTCCCTATATATGTCCCAGCATCTACTACAATATACATCGTATGTACAGTAATGGCCTCTAGGGCATACATATAACTAACCACCATAACTCACGAAATTAGTAAACTTTCTGATAACACACGGAAACAAATGCCAAACTAACGAACTAACTCCCACAGGCTACCAAGGGTTAGTTTAATGGGCTAAACGTGTACAGCGACATCCTAGACCACTCCTATGGTAGTTAACTACACGAAAATCAGATAAATCCACATCGCACATCATCGAAACGCTTGAATTATAGCTAAACAGTCCCAGATTTTTATACACAAAGAATTAGAGAAAGTTGCACATGCCACAAGCCTACACTTTCCCCAGAGACCCTACGACCAAGATCCACACACAGAAACCCTACTTTGGCTGCAAATTGCGGCCAGAATGAATATATCTGCGACCAAGAATTAGAGGACTGGGCTCAGGTTTTGGTGGGGTGTTCCAGGCCTCTAAACTACCTCTCTATGATGGTAACTTCTTAAAATAAATTCTGGGTCCATAGCAGATTCAACAGAGATCCCAAGTTTAAACAAAAATACGATATTAACACTAATTTAAAACATTAAAGGATTTTAGTGAAACTCATTAACAAAAAAACCTTCCTTAGAGCCTAAATTAGGGTTTAAGATCATTACCTCACCAATAACTTGGGAAAAACCCTAACTTTGCATGCTCCAAGACATCTCAAGAGGGTTAATCATGCTTAGTTAAGATTTTTGTGAGGTTTGATGTTGATTAGGCTCAAGGTTAGTGGAGAAAAATAAGATCAAGTGAGGATTTTTAGTGAAGAAGAAGAAGAAGAAGAAAATTAGAGGGTGTGAGTGTTGTGAGGAAATGAGAGAGTGAGAGGGTGAGGATGAGAGATGAGAGTCGTGCTCTTTCTCTCTCCTCATTTAATACCTCCAATGCTTGTCCCCCATATCTCCCATGCCTCATCATTGTGTTATCTTTTCCTTTTTCTTATTAAAAAAAACTTTTTACTAAAAAAAATAGATACGTATATATGTAACATGGCATAAAACAAAAGGTTAAGTGCCATGACTGACAAATTTGTTAGTTATGTATATGCCCTAGAGGCCATTGTTGTACATATGATGTATATTATAATGGATGCTTGGATATATATAGAGATGACTTTCTTGCTCGTCATGATAGTATGCTATTTGGTTTCACTTTATCTTAACATGTTGACTTGTATTGGTTTACTGTTTTTCTCTCACATGTTGATAAAGCCCTTAGGATCTGTACTCGACTACTGTGACTATGATGAGATCATACTAGTGGGGCCACGGTAGTCGATGAGTACATCCTATAACTGTTCCTAGTCGAGGGTATATCGAGACAGGGCATCGATACACCAGAGGTAGACTAGCGTATACGCATCTTGACCCATATGATGGGCGATGGATGATCCCATATCCATCGGTGTTGGACATCAAAGATGGTGTACGGGTGCTCAGTGGAGACTGGGTACACTGGACGGACTCGCCGAGAACTCCCAGATGGTGATATACCACACGTCAGATGGCAGTTCTCCGGTGACACTGGTACAGGGTAGTCTTTAGACCCGAGATCGTCATAGAGTCTTGTGTGATTCCCACTGTACTTTGATTTCCACCTTACCACGCCCAAGAGGGCGTGCAAAACGGTGGCTTTTGGGTACAGTCCCGAATCACATGGAGGCAATGAGCGATAGGAGGGGATTCGTCTCTCCCGGTATAAGGAGTTGATGTTGTGCTGTGTTCGATTGGCTATAACTGGAAGTCCCTGGCCAGGGCTGATATAGAGATTTACTGGTAAGTGTTACTAGTAGTTTCTCGACCCGTTATGAGCCATACATCGACACGACTTATCGGTTACTGGGGTCTGACGTATACCACCCCTAGACTTGATATGCGACATATCAGACGAACAGACCGGACTGTACGGGAGTGTTACTGATTGGATTCACAGGAGAACGCACAGGCTAGCTTGTTGATCTTCTGATCGCTCAATACCTGGGTGGCTGTTACGTTTAGCTGACCGCTTGCAGCTTGTGGGTGTTTGATATGATCATCACCTGCTACCGGCGTATTGACGATTCTTTAGAGTCCTACACAGAGGTTTCTTGGCTCAGGCGAAACAGAGTAGAGGCACATATGTGATATGTGCAGGACCGAGAATAATGCGATATGAGATACCGTATTATATTCTCGCGATATTTAGATATGAACCGGGTCATCGGATCAAGTGTTGATTCGATGAATCGGTACATGATATATTAGTCGGTAATATTCAATATAGCCGGATCGTCGGATCAAATGTTGATTCGATGATTTAATGTATAATAATATATATGATATATTGTATTACATTATCTAATATTGGCTCGCTTTATTATTTCATTTTCTCACTGGATGATACATTGATATATATGCGATATATGTTAATTGTACTATTTTCTTTTGTTGCAAATATATAATATATATGTGATATATATTATTGTGACATGATATGATTTATTGTTAAACATGTTTAAGGATGATTAAATGAGGTTAGGGTTTGATTAGGGTTAGTTGCTTCATGCACCTTCTAGAAGCTATTTCTTTTGTCATGCTTAAGATATTTTGTGATGACACATTCTTAACCCAACCAAACCCTAACTCTAGTTTATTCTCTACACATTTTTATCCACTCATCCTTGACCATGGTTTATATATCAATCATATACTTTTATTTCTATTCATCACAAAAGGATTTTATCATTATCATTTTCCATTATCATCTTCTTCTCTCTTGAAAAAGCTTACTTGATTTTCTTTATGTGATGAATAAATATGAGAAAATGATTTAAAAAGAAAGTAAAATTACTACTCTCTCATCCTCATCTCATCTAGCCCATGAGATTAGTGTGTTCATCTCTTTAGAGTGAGAAAGCTTGAGTCTTTGCAACTTCGACGTAGATCTTCGGAGATTTGGAACACTTCAAGCTAACATGGATCGTTCGAGTCGTGGAGCCTCTCATGAGTCCGGGAGATCGTGGATCGCGGCAAAGGGACTTCTACTAAGCGAAGGAGCGGACTACAAAGGTTGTAATCCCTCACACTTAGATAAAAGTTATCATCTTGCATGTTTAAACCTAATAATCTAGCAAAGATCCCGGCTTTGGGTTGTTCGGCACGTCTAAATTTTTATCCGGGCATGTTTGATGCCTTTTGAACCTTCACAAGAGTGCCTAGGAACCCTACAGTGGTATCAGAGCCTAGCTAGAGCATTAGGCGACGTGTTTACGAAGTTAAAACTCCGATCGAACCCGAACCGACGGAAAAAGCCCCCTCTCTGGAAATTTTTCAAAATTTGGGATTTTTCTGAATTAAAAATATGTAAAAAAATCAGCAGGGAATTATAAGAATTACCATAAAACCCGAGCCCCCAATTCGTCTAAACGGCGGCGGAACTGCGGCGCAAGCATGCTTGCGCGGCGGTTCCGCGGCGGATTCATGGATTGGCGACACGTGGCTTTTATGGTAATAACCGTAGGTAATTGTTGATGCTTCTGGATATTTTTAAATGGATTCCAAATATTGTAGTTTTACACTTTCTTTTTTGTGACCGTAAGTGTAATATGTGATATCGCCGGTTTCGTTGCTATATGTCAACGACAATTGGGATGCGCATATTTACTTACGTTGATGATATGTGATATTATGTGTTGCTGTGATATGTGATATTGGATCGTCGCGTTCTGAATAGCCGGGGGTTTTATGTGAGATGAGGGTTTTTATTTTCATTCATGTAAAATTCATTTGTAATGTAATATTCTTTTATTTGGGGCACTTCCAGGTTGCGGTTGCTGTCGCCAGTGTATATTATTTACTTTTCCGCATTAGGTAGACCCAAGGAGGGGAGCACAAGTAACCGGGTTCTAGGGTCCAGTGGGAGGCCATCTCGAGGAGTCGAGACCGGGTCTCCTAACCCTAGAATTGGCAGTGTTACTTGCCGCTCTCGTAGGGGTCTTGGGATGTGGGTTTGGTTATTCGTCGCGACCGTGGAATCCGTGTTTTATACAGGCTCGTATTAAAAACACGGACGTCCTAGTATATCCAATATTTCATATATGTTCTTCTGCTGCAATGTTCTGTGATGAGATCATATTACTGCCTGAGACGAATGCTTATACTATATATATATGCTGATATATAAATATTACTGCTTTCGTTTCTTCTGTGATGCTTAAGAAACATAAGCTGATGGGATTTTTATTAATGAGATTAATAAAAGAAAAGAAACCTAAAGATGTTGTAGAATCAAAACTTTATAAAAAGGGTAGCTACAGTTTTGCTTTGCACAGTGATATATATGATATGTCCTGCACCTTATTCAATGAGGAAAGGACCGAGATCCCTTCACCGGGAGTGACTCCTTTAGCAAAACTGGCAAATGCTACAAAATGCGGTTTGTCTTTTGAATGCTTTTAGTGTTTTGCTTTGCACAGCGGTATATATGATATATCCTGCACCTTATTCGATGAGGAAAGGGCCGACGATCCCTTCACCGGGAGTGACCCCTTTAGCGAAACTAAGAAAAGCCTCAAAAACACTCTTTTTCAAAAACACATGATTCTACGACGATATCAAGTTCATTACGCTCAAGGTTTTCTGAAAAACCTGCGTAGCCCTCCGTCATTTCAGATAGATATTATTTAGTATTCGTGCTACGCTTGTTGGCCTGCATCAAGGCGTAGTGTGCGGTAGCTAACTAGTATATATCTGTTTATGCATATGATGCAGATTGGATTAGGGTAGTCGTGCGACTTTGTTGGCCTGCGTCAAGGGTCGTGCGGGTGGGTTTAATTCAATCAAGAAATGACGGGTTGAACTTGACTAGCGCACTATGGTTTGTTGGCATGCGTCAAGGTCATAGGATGCTAGGGGTAAAAATATTATCGGGAATTTCAAGTGTTGAAATTTGCAATGAGATTGCATACCTCCTATGAGATAATTGGATCCCGATACCCACTGCGAGTAAGAGTTACTCCTGGGAGAGTTTTACACAGGACAATTAGTCATTCAAGTAGGTGTCTAGAAAAGTGTTAACGGGGTTACGCCTCTGGGAAAACGAGGTTTACTTTAATTAGGTCCGTGCGAAAGCACGGGGAACCTCCCTCAAAGTACCGACACTGATCTGGCTGAAAGATTGACGAAATTGTAGGGTGTAATTAATCCCGGCTAATCTTACCTTTTAGGGTTTTAAGGTAGATTTGATAAAAACAGTGGGAGACATCCTGATTAGATAAGATAATAACCAATATAATCTTGCAAGAGCATACGCTAAAGTGTTTTCTTCTCTCTCTCTCTCCAGGTAGCGACCATGTCAGGCCATAATCAAGATAACAATATTGATGTATTGACTGAACCCGCTTATTATACTGAGCAGGGGAACGTTGGACCCGTTTTTTCTTATAAGAGTTATAAGACTGAACAGGAAACAGGAGAATGTCTGGATTCTCACACCGCCCAAAAGAACATGCATGATGATGCATCTTCTTCGGGTGTGTTAGTTATTGAGAACTGTTTCTCAGTTCACCCTACGTCCTGGGTATTAGATACCGGATCAGGATCCCACATATGTAAATTGTTACATGGGCTACGAAAAGGTAGAGAGCTAGGAAAAGGTGATCATTCCGTTCAAGTAGGGAACGATGCAAGTATTGTAGCCAAAGCAGTTGGCGAATATCACCTTGTATTACCAAGTCGTAATACACTGATTCTAAATGAGTGCTATTATATACCGAACATGATGTGCACCATTATATCTGTTTCTTTATTAAATAAAGAAGGATATAATTTTGTAGTAAAGGATAATGTTATGAACATATTCCTAGATCAAAAGTTGATTGCATCAGGCTCGTTACATAATGGCATATTCATTCTAAATCAGAATACAGTCCTCAATATACAAAACACACACAAGAGGAAAAGTTCAGATATGAACGAATCCTACTTGTGGCATTGTAGACTTGGTCATATCAATGCGACACGACTGGCTAAGTTACATAAGAATGGTTATTTGAATCCGTTCGAATTATCATCTTATGATACTTGCCATTCATGTCTCAAAGGAAAAATGACCAAAGCTCCATTTAGTGGACACGGATAAAGAGTTACCGAACTCTTAGGACTGGTACATAGTGATGTATGCGGTCCCATGTCTACGCATGCCAGGAACAGTTCTTCCTACTTCATTACATTCACTGATGATCTCTCAAGATTCGGATATGTGTTCCTGATGAAACACAAGTCTGAAGCTTTTGAGAAATTCAGGGAATATAAGCACGAAGTAGAGAACCAAACGGGCAAAAGTATTAAGATTCTTCGATCTGATCGAGGAGGTGAATACTTAAGCAGTGAGTTCCTAGATTATCTAAAAGAGAATGGGATTCTCTCTCAGCTTACTCCCCCTTATACACCACAGCACAACGGTGTATCGGAGCGGAAGAATCGCACCCTATTAGATATGGTGCGCTCGATGATGAGTACAACTGAGTTACCTATTTTCTTTTGGGGGTATGCACTGGAGACAGCTGCAGACCTATTGAATATGGTTCCCACCAAATCTGTGCCAACCACTCCATATGAGATATGGAAAGGAAAGAGACCATATCTGTAACATCTCAAAAATTAATAACAATAAAATACTTTTTTTTGGGGAATTTTTATAATTTAATATTATTTTATTGAATATTTTAATATTTTGGGATTATTAAATACAAATAAATAGGAAAAATTTGAGAAAAATTATGGAAAATTCTAAAATAGGGTATTTTATGGATTTATGCCATTTTTAAGTTTTTGTGATTAATTATATGCTTAATTAGTGCTAATCGCGATTAAAAATCGCTAATCGGATTTTTATGGCTTTTTGTGCAAAACTTGCACATATCATTTTTATCACACTTGTGCATTTTCTTTCATGTTATTTGGGGCTACTATTCTTGTGAGAAGGGTTTTGGAGGAAAAGAAAAAGGAAAAGAAAAAGAAAAGAGAAAGGAATAAGATAATGAGGTATGGTGAGAGAGAGAGAGGTATGGTCCCTTTTGACCCCTTGACTTAGCCATTTGGCTAGATCCCCACACTCATTTCTCTCCCTCTCCTCCCCCATCTCCTGCAGCTGCTGCTTCCTCTCCCTTCCTCCACCTTCAAGCCCTCATTTCACCTCTAAAATATCACTAAAACCTCACACTCATTTCACAAAAAATGCACACAAGCTCACAAGCTATAGGATGGACCAAGAAATTGGTGTTTTGGTGCTGTGGGATGATTCATGAGTCCCTATTGAGGTATTTCCTTCACATTAAGTGCTGAAATTCTTGTGCTTAGGCTTTAATTTAAGTTTCATATCGATATCGTGTGATTTTGTGCACTTTGGACTAAACTAGAGGGGGTTAGGGTAAAGTTGAGATGTGGTTGTGCAATTAGACTCTAATGGTAACCTTAGACCCTATAGTGACCAAGATTTTGTGCACTTTGGACTAAACTAGAGGGGGTTAGGGTAAAGTTGAGATGTGGCTGTGCAATTAGACTCTAATGGTAACCTTAGACCCTATAGTGACCAAGACCCTGACCTAGCACAGCCTGAAACCCAAAAATACGGAATTATGGAACTTTTCATGTCGGTTTGTGAGATCTGTGAAGGTTAATTTGAATCTACTAACACCCCGAGACCCCTAAAATAATATTGGGTGGACAGTGAGATGTGCAGGCACCAGAGAACCATCACCCCAAACCCTAGCTCCCCACTCCAAAGTGAGGCCGCCAAATTTCCCATTCTGGCCGCAATTTGCGGCCAGAGAAGAGAGGATTTTCCTCGTTTTCTGTGCATGGCCCTATTTCCTCTAGTATTTACCCTGGGTACTTCTAGTTTTGACTGATTCCATCTAGGGTGAAATCTGGGACATATTTCCTAAGTTGCTGTTTTGGATTCGTGTTTCTGTATTCCGTATTTTTAAGTCTGAAATTGTGGATTGTGTTTTGCCTCGACTATTTGGCGTTTATACGACGATATAGAGGATTTATCGATGGTTTTGAAAGCGTGCCATAGGTTCTCACCTATAGGCCCCTTATCGTATCATTTTGGATTTCATGTGCCGTTTTAGCTTGGATTTGGTTTTAATGCGCATATACGATACTTTGATATGTAGGTACCCATGAAGACTTCGGGACGACAAGCAAATACGTGGTGACGTCCGCAAATGATGATACAAGGTGAGTAGATTATATCTACAGGGGGAAGTCGGGTGGATGGCGTATAGCACCCCCGCAGTCCATAGATAGAATACTATGTAGTTTATTTGTGATAGTTGTAGGGTGTTATGGTTAGTTAGAGATAGAAATAACTAGCGTAGTTCCTAGTTGCGAGCTCTAGGATAGAGGTACACCAGCACGCACAACCTTGCATACTCATTATACTTGCACTGTGTTTGATGATATGGGATGACTTTGGAGATGAGTCGATGACGTGGGCTTTGTGCCGCGAGATCGGTGATTTGATATGATTCATATTTGGGATATGACTTGTGATTCTTGCGGGCTTGGGATGTGTGTTTACCCCCGCATGCATACTTTATTGATGGTATCGATTTGTACTAGACATAGAGTAATACCCCAGATTATATGATCTGATGATAGTGATACCTGTTATGTGATGAGATAGTGAGATGTTGACCCGTACCCAGCTATTGGGATGCCGTACGATGATTTACCGTATGAGCCGATATTGATGATAGATCCGCACTCATAACTCGAGGATGTCCTACGATATGTTGTTGAGGCGGGATCACCGACTATATATCTATATATTCTTCGACTCAGATTTAGGTGGTTTCCATACCTCTCCCATTTGACTTGATACTTAGATCTGCAATTGCATAGTAGATTCTTCACTGTGATGTTGACTATTTGATTTCCGCATTTTCATGCTATTCACATCGCTTGCATGTGTTTATTGCTACTGATATCATGCTGTTAGGACACCAGCACCATTATCGATGATGCGTATGTTCCACGTACACTGTTTGCCGGCTCACACACTTCATCATCGATAATTGCCATGCCACTACACTGTAGTACTGTTGCATGACTTCTGATATGATTACCTTTCTTTACATGTCGCATAACTCATGGATTGATTGCATAGCACATCGCATTGGATTTACTTCTTGATGTTGGATTTTCATGTGATTTCTGGTTTGAGGACCGTGGGATTATTTAAGAAAGGATGCTCTATTTTGAAAAACCCGGTACCTCGTGATATGATATTTTGGTGCGTCCACCACGCGTTTTCTCGGTGCTGAGACGTGTGCTTGAAACCCGATTCGAGGCGTGGATGATCCGTTTGCGGGTTCGTGGTGGGCCCGGTATGGTTCCCCTCGGCAAGATGATCGATGGGTTTTGCCGATTGAGCCTAGAGGCGGGCGAGTACCTACCGGTGATTGTATTTGAGCTCGGCGGATATCTGGAGGATACCGACCGGAGTTGAGAGATGGGCGTACTGCCGGGGCCGAGGGCCGATTCCGCAGACATAGCCCGCAGGCCGATCCGGACTGACGGAGCCCGATGGATGAGGATTTACGTGTCGATGCTAGGCACGGGTTTCATGATGTTTTTCCATGATTTTTTTTATATCCTCATATTGCATACATGATGCTTATTGTCATTGGGTGACGGGTGGACGGGTTCCATATATATACAGACATGGATCATATACAGACTGGATTTACACCGATCATACTTCATTTGTATATATAACAGGGTATGAGGGCGCTGTTATATATACCCTTACACCAATATTAGTGGTATGGGACGCTAATATATGTGTATTGATATCCTTGATACTTCATCATATTTACTTCATGCAGACATACCTTATACTGATGACATGTTATTACCTGAGTACCTGGCACTACATACATATTTAGATGTTACCTTGCCACCTTATCATACTTCAGATGTACTCTTGTGGTTATATTACTGATTGTTGACCTAGGTTTATGTCTTGCATTCGGTTTCTGCTTGTAGATATTTCTATTCACGAGTTGGCAACTCACCCCCGTTGTGCCACAGTTCTTGCAGGTTCTGCCGTACAGGTTCCATTGCGGCATTTCTGGCACACTACTTTCTTGCGGGTGAATTGCTTTTGGTAGGTGGATTCTTTCGCATCAAGAACCACCATTGTATTTATTTTATTCATTGTATCTAGAATTTCCATCAACCAAAACTTGTATATTGTTTCAGACCTAGACTTTAGTGATGTATTATTCGACCTTAGAGTCGCGCTTAGTAGTATTGAGGTTTTCTTATTGCTTGTGTGGTTGTGGCCGTCATTTGACGAAGAGCTAGCTCCCGCTTGGGGATGCCTTTATCATTGCATATATTGTTATCCTTGTTGTTGTTAGTTATATGTATGCCCTAGAGGCCATTACTGTACATACGATGTATATTGTAGTGGATGCTAGGACATATATAGGGAGGACTTTCTTGCTCGACATGATAGTATGCTATCTGGTTGTACTTTATCTTAACGTGTACTCTGATTGTCTCTATATTACATGTTGATAAAGCCCTTAGGATATGTACTCGACTACTGGGACTATGATGAGATCATACTAGTGGGGCCACGGTAGTCGACGAGTACATCCTATAACTGTTCCTAGTCGAGGGTGTATCGAGACAGGGCATCGATGCACCAGAGTAGACTAGCGTATACGCATCTTGACCCATATGATGGGCGATGGATGATCCCATATCCATCGGTGTTTGACATCAAGGATGGTGTACGGGTGCTCAGTGGAGACTGGGTACACTGGACGGACTCGCCGAGAACTCCCAGATGGTATTATACCATACGTCAGATGGCAGTTCTCTGGTGACACTGGTACAGAGTAGTCTGTTGACCCGAGATCGTCATAGAGTCTTGTGTGATTCCCACTGTGCTTTGATTTCCATCATACCACGTCCAAGAGGGCGTGCAAAAAGGTGGCTTTTGGGTACAGTCCCGAATCACATGGAGGCAATGAGCGATAGGAGGGGATTCGTCTCTCCCGGTATAGGGAGTTGATGTTGTGCTGTGTTCGATTGGCTATAACCGGAAATCCCTGGCCAGGGTTGCTGAGATTTACTGGTAAGTGTTATCGGTAGTTTCTCGAACTGTTATAGACCTCAAATCGACACGACTTATCAAGCTACTGGGGTATGACGTTTACCACCCCTAGGCGAGATATGCGACATATCAGACGACGAGACCGGACTGTACGGGAGTGTTACTGTTTGGATCCACAGGAGAATGTACAGGCTTGCTTGTTGATCTTCTGAGTGCTCAATACCTGGGTAGCTGTTACGTTTAGCTGACCGCTTGCAGCTTGTGGGTGTTTGATATGATCATCACCTACTGCCGGCGTATTGACGATTCTTTAGAGTCCTACACAGAGGTTTCTTGACTCAGGCAAAACGGAGTAGGAGCACATATGTGATATGTGCGGGACCGAGGATAATGCGGTATGTGATATCATATTGTATTCTCGCGATATTTGATATCAGCCGGGTCATCGGATCAAGTGTTGATTCGATGAATCGGTACGGATAAATATTAGCCGGTTATATGCGATATAGCCGGATTGTCGGATCAAGTGTTGATTCGATAATTTAATGTATAATAATATATGTGATATATTAAATTGCATTAACTAATATTTGCTCACTAAAAGATTCTTTTTCTCACTCGGGTAATACATTGATATATATGCGATATATGTTAATTGTATTATTTTATTTTGTTACGGTAAATATTATATATGTGATATATAATATTGTAACATGATATGATAATTAATGCAACTCGTTTAGTGGAGTTTAAACTTGATTAGGGTTCGGATTAGGGTTAATCTTTCTAGAAGTTTCTAGAAGGATTTGTTTTGTTTTGTGAAAGATATTTGTTCATGACTCATGCTTTAACTTTACCCAAAACCCTAACCCTAGTCAATTCTCTACAATGGTTAAGTGAACCATGGTTGCATTATTCTTCATATTAATCCTTTCTTATTCATCACAAAAGAAAATGGAACACTATTCTTCTTCTTCCTCCATTTTCTTTCATGGAAAAACCTTTCTTGATTTTTCCAAGTGATGAATAATAGTGAGAAAATGATAAATAAATAGAGCAAAATTCCTACTTCATCATCCTCATCTTCCCTTGCCATTTAGATGAGGGTGTTCACATCATTTCATGAGTGTTAGCTTGTGTTAAAGAAACTTCGAGGTAGATCATCGTAGTATCGAAGATCGGAAGCAAAGGTTGCGTCATTCTCTTCGTGGAACCTCTCGAGAGCCCGGAACCCGATGATCGCAGCGAAGGGACCACAACACGGAGCATATGAAGTGAAGGACCGGATCTACAAAGGTTGTGATCCCTCTCACTTAGTGTTAAATTGTTTAGCATGTTGTTTTTCGCCTAATCTCTAGTTTAAAGTTTCATATTCGGGTAGTTCGGCACGGCTAAATTTTTATTCGGGCATGGTTGATGCCTCGTAGACCCTTGTGCGCGTGCCTAGCAACCCTACAGTGGTATCAGAGCCAAGCTAGAGCTTTAGGCGAAGTCTGAACGAAGTTTAAAGTCCGATCGAAACCCGAAACCCCGATATAACATGCTCTCTGGAAATTTTCTAAAAATTGGGATTTTTCCACATTAAAAATATCCAAAAATTACAGCAGGTAATTACAAGAATTACTGTGAAACACGTGAGCGTAATTCGCCCAACTAGGCGCGGAACCGCGGCCCCACCCCAGCATGTGCGGCGGTTCCGCGGCCACGTGGTCGATTTATGCCACGTGCTTTTCACAGTAACTCCTATTTAGTAATGTTGTAGTTTCTGGAAATTTTTATTTTTTATTATTCAACTGTTGAATTATCCAGGTTGTATTGGGGACTTAAAGTTTTGATCAGATATTATAACTTTGTTTAGTTTTATCCGGATAATTTTTTAGAAACTGTTAAAAAGTTCGAACGGATATCAATAACTCACTTTTTCCCCTGTCGGAAATTTTTTCAAAAGTTGGATTTTTCCTCGTGTTTTAAGAACGTTCTAAGTCGTGCAAGTAACTCGGTGGACCCTCTAGAAGACAACAAACCTTAACTCGATTATGTGACCGTCTTGAACTGCCCTTTGAACCTTAGGGTTTGGGGCAGTACGGCGTGCCACATGTGAGGCGTTGGCTTGACCCTTCTACGGCTGGACCATTGGTACTGTGGCATGTAATGGATGTTTTTTAAACTGTTTTCAAGTGTTGAAATATATTGGGGAAATCTTGGGTGCTTGATGATTCGATCGGAAAGTTTAACTTTTTCTATTTATCTGGAATGTGATACAATAATTGGAATTCACAAGTAGTTATGAGATAACTAAAATGAATGTTATAAATCTAGCGGTTTAGTCTCAGTTGATCGGTTGCCACGGAATTTTGATGTGATCAAAAGTCCGTCGCAATCACGTAGCGTACGCGGATACTCGCCGGGTAAACTTAATAGACAGCTACACCTCTTAGCCCCGACCAAGTGGCTGTAGGAGAACCCCGTCGCCGAAAGCATCCGTTCGGGTGCTCCCGGTAGCGGTGTTCCGCCTTGGTGCACTTCGTCGACGGTATCGGGGGTGCGGCCGTCTACTAAAGTTTGCGACGAGCATTCGATCAGGACGTCGGGAATCTTGTTGAATTGCCCGACTTGATATTGAAAAGAGTTTTCGATAATGAGACTAAAATGCGGGGTTTATAATTGTTAGGCATGCGATGTCTAAGGAATTCATTTGGTTAGGCATGCGATGTCTAAGGAGGTTGCGGATTCCAACTGTTGTAGTTTTACACTTTCTTTTCTGTGACCGTAAGCGTAGTATGTGGTGTATCGCCAGCTTCGTTGCTATACATCAACGACAATCGGGATACGCATACTTGCTTACGTTGATGATATGAGATATTATGTGTTGCTGTGATATGTTGTATTGGATCGTCGCGTTTGAATAGCCGGGGGTTTTATGTGAGATGAGAGTTTTTCTTTTTCATTCATGTAAAATTCATTTGTATGTAATATTCTTTTATTCGGGCACTTCCAGGTAGCGGAAGATGTCACCGTTGTATATTATTTACTTTTCCGCATTAGGTAGACCCAAGGCGGGGAGCACAAGTAACCGGGTTCTAGGGTCCAGTGGGAGACCATCTCGAGGAGTCGAGACCGGGTCTCCTAACCCTAGAATTTGCAGTGTTACTTGCCGCTCTCGTAGGGGTCTAGGGATGTGGGTTTGGCTATTCATCGCGACCGTGGAATCCGTGTTTTATACTGGCTCGTATTGAAAACACGGACGTCCTAGTATATCCAATATTTCATATATGTTCTTCTGCTGCAATCTTCTGTGATGAGATCATATTACTGCCTGAGACGAATGTTTATATTTTATATATGAGATATATGTTATATTGCAGATTTCGTTTCAAAAGAGATGCTTATGAAGCATAATAAAATGGGACTTCATTAATGAGATTGATGAAATAAAAGAAACCTAAGATGTTGTAGAAACTTGTTTAATAACTGGTAGCTACAGTTCTTGCTTTGCATAGCGGTGTTCCTTGTAGAACATCCAGCACCTTATTCGATAAGGAAAGGACCGAGATCCCTTCACCGGGAGTGACTCCTTTAGCAATAACTGGCAGATACTACAAACTCGGTTTGTCTTTTGATTGCTTCTATAGTTCTTGCTTTGCATAGTGGTATATATGATATATCCTGCACCTTATTCGATGAGGAAAGGACCGACGATCCCTTCACCGGGAGTGACTCCTTTAGCAAAACTAGAAAAGCCTCAAATACACTCCATTTAAAATCACTCGATTCTACAACGATATCAAGTTCATTACGCAAAGGGTTTTCTTAAAACCTGTCGTAGCCCTCCGTCATTTCAGATAAGTACTAGTTAGTATTCGTGCTACGTTTGTTGGCCTCCGTCAAGGCGTAGTGTGCGGTAACTGATTAGTGCTTATCTGTATAAGCATATGATGCGATTGAGTTAGGGTAGTCGTGCGACTTTGTTGGCCTGCGTCAAGGGTCGTGCGGGTGGGTTTAATTCAATCAAGAAATGAACGGGTTGAACTTGACTAGCGGACTATGAGAGTTTGGCCTTCGTCAAGGTCATAGGACGCTAGGGGCAAAATATTATCGGGAATTTCAAGTGTTGAAATTTGCAATGAGATTGCATACCTTCTATGAGATAGTTGGATCCCGATACCCGCTGCGAGTAAGAGTTACTCCTGGGAGAGTTTTACGCATTACAATTAGCCGATCAAGTAGGTGTCTAGAAAGGTGTTAACGGGGTTACGCCTCTGGGAAAACGAGGTTTACTGTAATTAGGTTCGTGCGAAAGCACGGGGGACCTCCCTCAAAGTACCGACACTGGCCTGGCTGAATGATTGACGAACTTGTAGCGTGTAATTAATCCCGGCTAGTCTTTCCTTTTAGGGTTTGAAGGAAGATTTGACTAACACAGTGGGAGACATCCTGATTAGATATATTAGATAACCAATCTGATCTTGCAAGAGCATACGCTGAGTGTTTTCTTCTCTCTCTCTCCAGATAGCGACCATATCACGCCTTAATCAAGATAATAAAACGGATATATTGACCGAACCCGCTTGTTATACTGAGCTGGGGAACGTTGGTCCCGCTCCAACTTATAATTGTTATAAGACAGAGCAGGAAATTGGGGAATACCAGATTTCCCGTGCCGCCCAAACGAAGAAAGTGCATGCTGATGCATTATCTTCGGGTGTGTTCATTACAGAGAACTGTTTCTCAGTATCCTTTACGTCCTGGGTATGTGATACCGGATCAGGATCCCGTATATGTAATTTGTTACATGGGCCACAGATAGGTAGAGAACTGAGAACGGGTGATAAGTTTCATGAGACAGAAAACGGTGTAAGTGTTGCAGCCAAGTTTGTTGGTCACTGTCACCCTGTATTACCAGAATACATTGATTCTGAACGAATGTTGTTAGATACCGAACCTGATATACAAAATCATATCAGTCTCTTTATTAGTAAAGAAAGGATATAATTTTGTATTGTTGGAAATGTTTTGAACATTTCCTATATCAATAGTTGATCGGTTCAGGCACGTTATCTAAAAGCATTGATGTTCTAAATCAAACTACAGTTCTTAGTATACGGAACACACATAAGAGGAAGAGTTCAGAAATGAACGAATTCTTCTTGAGGCATTGTAGACTAGGTCATATCAATGCGACCCGACTGGATGAAGTTACATATAGATGCATATTTAAATCTGTTTGAATTTACATCTTGTGAAACTTGCCAATCATGTCACAAAGATAAGATGACCACAGCTCTGTTTATTGGAAACAGAGAAAGAGTTAGTGAACTTTTGGGATTGATACATGTTGATGTATGAAAGTCCCCTGTCTACACATGCCAAGATCGGTTCTTTTTACTTCATTACGTTCTCTGATAATCTCTCAAGATTCAGACATGTGTTCCTGTTGAAACATAAGTCCAAACCTTTTGAGATATTCACAGAATCTAAGTTAGAAGTAGAGAAACAAAATACGGGTATAAGTATTATGTCCTTTGATGAGATCAAGGAGGAGAATACTTGAGCACGGAATTCCTGGACTATTCTAAAGGAGAATGAGATTCTCTCTCAGCCTTACTCCTCCGTATACACCACAGGACGTCGGTGTATCGGGGCGGAGCATAAGCACCCTATTTGATATGGTGTGCTCTATGATGAGTACTACTGAGTATCCTATTTCCTTTAGGGAGATATGCACTTGTGAAGTTGCATACCTATTGAATAGGGTTCGAATCAAATCAGCTGCCTACCACTTCATATGTGATATGGAAAGGGAAGAGCCCATATCTTAAGCTTGTTAAGATTTGGGGTTGTCCGGCCTATGTCTAAAAGCAAAATCCGGACAAGCTCGAGGCAAGGACTGTTATATAGAACTGGAATGGTTCCAGCTAAACAAACTGCAGGTGATGATTTTGTAGAACCAAAGGATTCAATAGTAACCAACGAACCTCAGCCTCTCCGCCGATCTAGTAGGGTTCCTCACCCACCTGAGAGATACTTCGGTTTCTCTATGACAGTGGGAGCGAGGATTGCGTCATGAGATGATGACCCAACTAGTTTCGAGCTGGCCATCAGGAATGGGACTCTGTAAGAATGGCTGGATGCTTATCGATCTGAGATGGAATCCTTATACACCAACAAAGTATGGACTTTGGTTGCTTTATCTGAAGGGTTAGATCCCCATCAGGAGCGAGTATATCTTGAGAAGATTACTTGGTGTACATGGAAAAGTTGAGACTTTCAAAGCTATGCTTAAGTCCATCCAGATCCTACTTGCCACGGCTGCATACCATGACTACGATATCTGGTGGTTGGGTGTCATGACTGCTTTTCTAAATGATGTTTTAGAAAAGAGTGTCTATAAGTACACAGCCAGAGGGCTTCGTAGACAGTGGGAGCAGCGGAAACGTGTGCAAGATGTTTTATATGATGAAACAGGCATCGTGGAGTTGGAACATCTGTTTTGATATGGTAGTCAAAGAGTTTGACTTCATCAAAATGGTAGATGAACCTTGTATATACGAAAAGGTAGTAGAGAGTATGGTGGTGATCCTCGTAGAGTACGTGGATGACATACTCTTGATAGGGAAGGAGTTTCCTATGCTACGCTTGGTCAATCTCCGCTTATCATAAGGATTCTCCATATAGGATCAAAGTGATACCTCCTAAATCCTGGGTTTTGGATCTATGAGATAGATCTAATTGGATGTTAGGATACTCACTAGTTGTAGTGAGATGGTATCAATCGATCCTGGGGAGAATCACTGGAAAGGTTCCAGGGTGATAAGGACGACTGAGTGTCAGTCGCAGGCTTGTCTATACCCTCAGTGGAGGGACGGTATGTTGGAAGAGTTCCAAGCTAGATACCGTGACATACTAGACGATTAAAGGCAAGATGCATCGTTACCAAGGATGCTACCAAAAGAGGCAGTCTGGATATATATAAGTTCATAAGATGAACTTCGTTCCTACCATTGTGTGACAATGGAGTTGTGGCTTTAGCCAAGGAACTACCATCCCATCAGAAATCCAGATATAATTCTTAGGCAGTATCACCTGATCATGGAGATGGTTGATCTCCAGGGAGATCGAGGTTAGGAGAGTAGACACAGAGGACAACAGCGCGGATCCACTCACAAAGGCCTTTTTCCCAGTAGAGACTTTTATGGGATGGTTGAGTATGAGATACTTCAACCGCAGCTAATTGTTGGGTATGCGATACCATAATAGATGGCCCTAGTGCAAGTGGGAGATTGTTAGTTATATGTATGCCCTAGAGGCCATTACTGTACATACGATGTATATTGTAGTGGATGCTAGGACATATATAGGGAGGACTTTCTTGCTCGACATGATAGTATGCTATCTGGTTGTACTTTATATTAACGTGTACTCTGATTGTCTCTATATTACATGTTGATAAAGCCCTTAGGATATGTACTCGACTACTGGGACTATGATGAGATCATACTAGTGGGGCCACGGTAGTCGACGAGTACATCCTATAACTGTTCCTAGTCGAGGGTGTATCGAGACAGGGCATCGATGCACCAGAGTAGACTAGCGTATACGCATCTTGACCCATATGATGGGTGATGGATGATCCCATATCCATCGGTGTTTGACATCAAGGATGGTGTACGGGTGCTCAGTGGAGACTGGGTACACTGGACGGACTCTCCAAGAACTCCTAGATGGTATTATACCATACGTCAGATGGCAGTTCTCTGGTGACACTGGTACAGAGTAGTCTGTTGACCCGAGATCGTCATAGAGTCTTGTGTGATTCCCACTGTGCTTTGATTTCCATCATACCACGTCCAAGAGGGCGTGCAAAAAGGTGGCTTTTGGGTACAGTCCCGAATCACATGGAGGCAATGAGCGATAGGAGGGGATTCGTCTCTCCCGGTATAGGGAGTTGATGTTGTGCTGTGTTCGATTGGCTATAACCGGAAATCCCTGGCCAGGGTTGCTGAGATTTACTGGTAAGTGTTATCGGTAGTTTCTCGAACTGTTATAGACCTCAAATCGACACGACTTATCAAGCTACTGGGGTATGACGTTTACCACCCCTAGGCGAGATATGCGACATATCAGACGACGAGACCGGACTGTACGGGAGTGTTACTGTTTGGATCCACAGGAGAATGTACAGGCTTGCTTGTTGATCTTCTGAGTGCTCAATACCTGGGTAGCTGTTACGTTTAGCTGACCGCTTGCAGCTTGTGGGTGTTTGATATGATCATCACCTACTGCCGGCGTATTGACGATTCTTTAGAGTCCTACACAGAGGTTTCTTGACTCAGGCAAAACGGAGTAGGAGCACATATGTGATATGTGCGGGACCGAGGATAATGCGGTATGTGATATCGTATTGTATTCTCGCGATATTTGATATCAGCCGGGTCATCGGATCAAGTGTTGATTCGTTGAATCGGTACGGATAAATATTAGCCGGTTATATGCGATATAGCCGGATTGTCGGATCAAGTGTTGATTCGATAATTTAATGTATAATAATATATGTGATATATTAAATTGCATTAACTAATATTTGCTCACTAAAAGATTCTTTTTCTCACTCGGGTAATACATTGATATATATGCGATATATGTTAATTGTATTATTTTATTTTGTTACGGTAAATATTATATATGTGATATATAATATTGTAACATGATATGATAATTAATGCAACTCGTTTAGTGGAGTTTAAACTTGATTAGGGTTCGGATTAGGGTTAATCTTTCTAGAAGTTTCTAGAAGGATTTGTTTTGTTTTGTGAAAGATATTTGTTCATGACTCATGCTTTAACTTTACCCAAAACCCTAACCCTAGTCAATTCTCTACAATGGTTAAGTGAACCATGGTTGCATTATTCTTCATATTAATCCTTTCTTATTCATAACAAAAGAAAATGGAACACTATTCTTCTTCTTCCTCCATTTTCTTTCATGGAAAAACCTTTCTTGATTTTTCCAAGTGATGAATAATAGTGAGAAAATGATAAATAAATAGAGCAAAATTCCTACTTCATCATCCTCATCTTCCCTTGCCATTTAGATGAGGGTGTTCACATCATTTCATGAGTGTTAGCTTGTGTTAAAGAAACTTCGAGGTAGATCATCGTAGTATCGAAGATCGGAAGCAAAGGTTGCGTCATTCTCTTCGTGGAACCTCTCGAGAGCCCGGAACCCGATGATCGCAGCGAAGGGACCACAACACGGAGCATATGAAGTGAAGGACCGGATCTACAAAGGTTGTGATCCCTCTCACTTAGTGTTAAATTGTTTAGCATGTTGTTTTTCGCCTAATCTCTAGTTTAAAGTTCCGTATTCGGGTAGTTCGGCACGGCTAAATTTTTATTCGGGCATGGTTGATGCCTCGTAGACCCTTGTGCGCGTGCCTAGCAACCCTACAGTTGTACCCCATTCGGGGCCAGTTTTACAAAATAAACTCTGCCGAAATTTTTAAAAAAGACTTTACTGTTTTAAAATGCCTATTCAGCTTAGTTATTTAAAAACCTTGATTTCAAACATGTATTTCTTCACTTCTTTAAACCAGTTTCTTTACTTATTCTTAAAAATGGTTTTAGATTTCTGGGCTTTTGGCTTACTTGGATCAGATGGAGTCCTATAGACTCCATATGGTTCAAGGGCCAGTCACGTGCTCTTTCGGGTCGTGACAATATCTTAATTATATTAGGATATGGGGTTGTCCGGCATATGTGAAAACACAAAATTCGGACAAACTCGGCGCAAGGTCTATTCTGTGCAAGTTTATTGGATATCCCAAACATTCGCGCGGGTATATCTTCTACCACACCGAAGGACAAAAAGTGTTTGTTTCTCGGCACGCCACCTTTTTAGAAAAGGAATTTCTTGCAAAAGAAATTGATGGCAATGAGGTAGAACTGGAAGAGGTTCCAGCGACACAAACTACAACAGATGATTTAGTGGAACCAGAGGATTCAGTAGTACCCGACGAACCCCGGCCTCTCCGCCGATCTAGTAGGGTTTCTTGTCCACCTGAGAGATACTACGGTTTTCTCATTGATGGTGGAAGCGAGGACTGCATCATGGATGATGATGAACCGACTAGTTTCGAGCAGGCCATCACAAGTAGTGACTCTGTGAATTGGCTGGATGCAATGCGATCTGAGATAGAATCCATGTACACCAATAAAGTATGGATTTTAGAAAATGCTCCTGATGGGGTAAAACCCATTGGGAGCAAGTGGATTTTTAAAAAGAAATTTGGTGTAGATGGAAAAGTTGAGACTTTCAAAGCTAGACTTGTAGCAAAGGGTTTTCGTCAACGACCAGGTGTGGATTATGACGAAACCTTTTCTCCAGTGGCTATGCTTAAGTCCATCCTGATCTTACTTGCCATTGCTGCATACCATGACTATGAAATCTTGCAAATGGATGTTAAGACCGCCTTTCTAAACGGTGATTTAGAAGAGTGCATGTACATGACTCAGCCAGAGGGCTTCGTAGATAGTGGGAGCAGCGGAAAGGTGTGCAAGCTGCTTAAATCCATTTATGGGTTAAAGCAAGCATCGCGGAGTTGGAACATCTGTTTTGATGTTGTAGTCAAAGAGTTTGACTTCATCAAAAATATAGATGAACCTTGTATCTATAAGAAGGTAGCAGAGGGTAAGGTTGTCTTCCTCGTATTATACGTGGATGACATACTCTTGATAGGAAATGATATTCCTAAGCTGCAATCAGTCAAGCTCTTCTTATCACAGAGATTCTCAATGAAAGATCTAGGTGATGCCTCCTGCATATTGGGAATCATGATCTATAGAGATAGATCTAAACGGATACTGGGATTGTCCCAATCTAGGTACATTGACACCATGCTAAAGAGGTTTAGTATGGAAGAATCCAAGCGTGGGAACCAACCCACGATCTCTGGACTCACTCTCTTCAAAGAGATGTCTCCCAAGACTGATTTGGAGAGAGCTCGCATGCAAGGGATACCCTATGCTTCGACAGTAGGCTCTATCATGTATGCAATGCTATATACCAGACCCGATGTAGCATACTCACTAAGTGTAGTGAGTCGGTATCAAGCAGATCCTGGAGAGAGTCATTGGACAGCTGTGAAGAACATTCTCAAGTACTTACGAAGGACTAAGGAGATGTTCTTGGTATATGGTAACGGAGAACTCCAGGTGGAGTCCTTTACCGATTCCAGCTTCCAAAGTGATAAGGACGACTCTAAGTCGCATTCGGGTTTTGTCTTTACCCTCAATGGAGGGGCGGTATGTTGGAAGAGTTCCAAACAGGATACCGTTGCAGACTCGACGATGGAGTCTGAATACATCGCTGCCAACGATGCTGCCAAAGAGGCTGTCTGGATCAAGAAGTTCATTAGTGAACTTAATGTGGTTCCATCCATTGAGCATCCAATACCTCTGTATTGCGATAACAATGGAGCTGTGGCTTTGGCCAAGGAACCCAGATCCCATCAAAAGTCCAGACATATTCTGAGGCGATATCACCTGATCAGGGAGATAGTTGATCGCCGGGAGATCGAGGTCAGGAGAGTAGATACGAAGGACAACACTGCGGATCCATTCACGAAGGCTATTCCCCAGATACAGTTTAAGAGATTATTCGGGATGCTAGGTATGAGATACTACAGCAGCTGGCCTTAGTGCAAGTGGGAGATTGTTAGTTATGTATATGCCTTAGAGGCCATTGTTGTACATATGATGTATATTATAATGGATGCTTGGATATATATAGAGATGACTTTCTTGCTCGTCATGATAGTATGCTATTTGGTTTCACTTTATCTTAACATGTTGACTTGTATTGGTTTACTGTTTTTCTCTCACATGTTGATAAAGCCCTTAGGATCTGTACTCGACTACTGGGACTATGATGAGATCATACTAGTGGGGCCACGGTAGTCGATGAGTACATCCTATAACTGTTCCTAGTCGAGGGTATATCGAGACAGGGCATCGATACACCAGAGGTAGACTAGCGTATACGCATCTTGACCCATATGATGGGCGATGGATGATCCCATATCCATCGGTGTTGGACATCAAAGATGGTGTACGGGTGCTCAGTGGAGACTGGGTACACTGGACGGACTCGCCGAGAACTCCCAGATGGTGATATACCACACGTCAGATGGCAGTTCTCCGGTGACACTGGTACAGGGTAGTCTGTAGACCCGAGATCGTCATAGAGTCTTGTGTGATTCCCACTGTGCTTTGATTTCCACCTTACCACGTCCAAGAGGGCGTGCAAAACGGTGGCTTTTGGGTACAGTCCCGAATCACATGGAGGCAATGAGCGATAGGAGGGGATTCGTCTCTCCCGGTATAGGGAGTTGATGTTGTATTGTGTTCGATTGGCTATAACTGGAAGTCCCTGGCCAGGGCTGATATAGAGATTTACTGGTAAGTGTTACTAGTAGTTTCTCGACCCGTTATGAGCCATACATCGACACGACTTATCGGTTACTGGGGTCTGACGTATACCACCCCTAGACTTGATATGCGACATATCAGACGAACAGACCGGACTGTACGGGAGTGTTACTGATTGGATTCACAGGAGAACGCACAGGCTAGCTTGTTGATCTTCTGATCGCTCAATACCTGGGTGGCTGTTACGTTTAGCTGACCGCTTGCAGCTTGTGGGTGTTTGATATGATCATCACCTGCTACCGGCGTACTGACGATTCTTTAGAGTCCTACACAGAGGTTTCTTGGCTCAGGCGAAACAGAGTAGAGGCACATATGTGATATGTGCAGGACCGAGAATAATGCGATATGAGATACCGTATTATATTCTCGCGATATTTAGATATGAACCGGGTCATCGGATCAAGTGTTGATTCGATGAATCAGTACATGATATATTAGTCGGTAATATTCGATATAGCCGGATCGTCGGATCAAGTGTTGATTCGATGATTTAATTTATAATAATATATATGATATATTGTATTACATTATCTAATATTGGCTCGCTTTATTATTTCATTTTCTCACTGGATGATACATTGATATATATGCGATATATGTTAATTGTATTATTTTCTTTTGTTGCAAATATATAATATATATGTGATATATATTATTGTGACATGATATGATTTATTGTTAAACATGTTTAAGGATGATTAAATGAGGTTAGGGTTTGATTAGGGTTAGTTGCTTCATGCACCTTCTAGAAGCTATTTCTTTTGTCATGGTTAAGATATTGTGATGACACATTCTTAACCCAACCAAACCCTAACTCTAGTTTATTCTTTACACATTCTTATCCACTCATCCTTGACCATGGTTTATATATCAATCATATACTTTTATTTCTATTCATCACAAAAGGATTTTATCATTATCATTTTCCATTATCATCTTCTTCTCTCTTGAAAAAGCTTACTTGATTTTCTTTATGTGATGAATAAATATGAGAAAATGATTTAAAAAGAAAGCAAAATTACTACTCTCTCATCCTCATCTCATCTAGCCCATGAGATTAGTGTGTTCATCTCTTTAGAGTGAGAAAGCTTGAGTCTTTGCAACTTCGACGTAGATCATCGGAGATTTGGAACACTTCAAGCTAGCATGGATCGTTCGAGTCGTGGAGCCTCTCATGAGTCCGGGAGATCGTGGATCGCGGCAAAGGGACTTCTACTCGGAGCTTGTGAAGCGAAGGAGCGGACTACAAAGGTTGTAATCCCTCACACTTAGATAAAAGTTATCATCTTGCATGTTTAAACCTAATAATCTAGCAAAGATCCCGGCTTTGGGTTGTTCGGCACGTCTAAATCTTTATCCGGGCATGTTTGATGCCTTTTGAACCTTCACAAGAGTGCCTAGGAACCTTACAAAATTATGGTTAACACATCCTTAACCCTACATTAACATGCACATGTGTGTACAAGTACAAAAATAATTAAATAAAAATATTAATTAATTATAATAAAATATGTGAAAACAATTATTAGTTAAATTTATTAAAAACACGCATTATATCGCTTAATTAACTTTAATCGCGTTTTAAGGTGTTACAATCTCCCCCCTAAAGAAATTCGGTCCCCGAATTTAAAAATCTTACTATGCGTACCTTCGAAGAGATGGGAGAATTTCTTCCGTATCTCGCTCTCGGCTTCCCATGTAACTTCTTCGCTATTTGGGCCACGCCACAGAACCTTCACTGACGGCAAGACCTTTGACTGAAGTTTCTTCACCTTCCGATCCAAAATAACTACGGCTACTCGGTGAAAGAAAGATCGCGATCCGGCTGGATGGTCTGGTGCTGAATCACGTGAGAAGTGTCATGAAGGTACTTGCGATGTATCGATACATGAAATCGGGGTGTACATCGGGAAAACTTGGCGGAAGTGCCAAACGATAGGCAATAGTACCAACTCACTCAAGGATCTTAAAAGGACCTATAAATCTGGGACTAAGCTTCCCTTTCTTCCCGAATCTCATCACACCTTTCATCAGAGAAGTCCATAAGAAAACATAATCACCCACTGCGAACTCAAGTCTGTGACGACGATAGTCGACATAAGATTTCTGCCTGCACTGGGTTTCTCTCATCCTGTCCTGGATCAACTGGATCTTCTCCGTAGTCTCTTGAACTAGCTGTGGTCCCAAAATCCTACTCTCGCTGAGTTCGGTCAAACAGACTGGCGATCGACACTTTCTCCTATGCAAGGCCTTAAAAGGTGCCATCTGAATCATCTCCTGAAAACTGTTATTGTAGGAGAACTCTATCAAAGGTAAGTGACGACTCCAACTGCCACCAAAATCAAGCACGCACGCTCGAAGCATATCCTCGAGAGTCTGTATAGTCCGCTCTGACTGACCATCGGTCTACGGATATAAAGCGGTGCTGAAACTCAATCGGGTACCCAATGCTTTCTGAAGTTTCTACCAAAGACGGCCGGTAAACGAGTGCCTCTGTCGGATACAATGCATGTCGGAATGCCGTGCAAACGCACAATCACATCAATGTACAACTGAGCATACTGAGCAAATCCAAAAGTGGTCTTCACTGGAAGGAAGTGAGCCGTTTTTGTCAACCGGTCAACAATCACCCAAATGGAGTCATACCCTCGACTGGACTTAGATAGACCCACAACGAAATTCTTAGAGATCTGCTCCTATTTCCACTCTGGAATGGGCAAAGGCTGCAACTCTCCTGCCGGTCTCTGATGCTCAGCCTTGACCTGCTGGCAAATTAGGCACCTCAAAACGAAGTCCGAAACATCTCTCTTTATCCTTTCCCACCAGTAGATATCTCTCAAATCACGATACATCTTGGTGGAGCCTGGATGAACACTGTATGTTGACCGATGTGCCTGCTCTAGGATCTCGCGTCTCAGCCCCTCGGAATCTGGTACACATAAACGAGTCCAAAAACGTAGCACACCCTGGTCATCAATCACAAACTCTGAATCCCTACCCTGCCGAACATGCACCAAAATCTTAGATAAATGAGCATCGTCAGACTGCGCCTCACAGATACGATCAAGTAGATGTGGACGGGTGTGGACATAAGCAAGCTGCCCTCCAGTGGAAGTGAACTCGAATTGTACTCTACTACAGCATAAGATCTGCCAATCTGTAAAAGACTGTCTCTGAATCACGCTCAAATGGAACAAGCTATCTCCGGGCCTACGACTCAAAGCATCAGCTACCATATTCGCCTTGCCCGGGTGATAAAGAATTTCATAATCATAATCCTTCACAAGCTCCATCCAACGGCGCTGCCTCAAATTCAAATCCCGCTTCTGGAAGATGTACTTTAAGCTCTTATGGTCCGTGAAGATCTGACACGACTCTCCGTACAAGTAGTTTCTACAAATCTTGAGCGCAAAGACCACTGTGGCCATCTCTAGATCATGAGTGGGATAGTTCTGCTCGTGCTTCTTCAACTGCTAAGAAGTATAAGCGAAAACTCTATCATGTTGCATCAATATGCAACCGATCCCCACTCGAGAAGCATCATAATAAACAACATAGCTGCCTGATCCAGAAGGCAAAGATAGAGCTGGTGCAGTCGTCAAACGAGTCTTCAACTGCTGAAAACTCTGCTCACATGCCTCAGTCCAAAGAAAAGTAACTCCCTTCCGGGTCAGTCCGGTCAGCGGTGCAGCGATACTCGAGAAATCTTGCATGAAACAACGGTAATAACTGGATAAGCCCAAGAAGCTGTGGACCTTTGTCACTAATACAGGTCTGGGCCAAAGCTGTACGGCCTCGATCTTCTTCGGGTCCACTCGTATTCCGTCTCCCGTAACCACATGACCCAAGAATTCAACACTATCCAGCCAGAAAGAACACTTCGAGAATTAAGCAAACAGCTGGTGCTCTCTCAATGACTACAACGTAATCCTCAAGTGCTGCTTATGCTCCTCTCGACTTCTGGAATAGTCCAGAATATCATCAATAAACACAATAATGAACAGGTCGAGGAATGTCCTAAAAATCCGGTTCATCAAGTCCATGAACACTGCTGGGGCATTGGTAAGTCCTAACGACATCACCAAGAACTCATAATGCCCATAGCGCGTATGAAAAGCAGTCTTCGGAATGTCATCATTCCGGACCCGCAACTGATGATAACCCGACCTCAAGTCAATCTTGGAAAAATGTCCCGCACCCTGGAGCTGATCAAACAAATCGTCAATGCGAGGTAAAGGATACCTATTCTGCACCGTAACCCAGTTCAATAGATGATAATCAATGCACAGTCTCATACTGCCGTTCTTCTTCTTGACGAACAAGATAGGAGCTCCCCAAGGCGAAACACTCGGATGAATAAGTCTCCAGTCAAGAAAATCTTGCAACCGATCCTCAAGCTCTTTAAGCTCCGCCGGGGCCATCTGATAAGGTGGTATAGAAATAGGCCCCGTGCCGGGAATCAAATTGATGCAAAACTCGATATCGCATTCTGGCGGCAATCCAGGTAACTCATCTGGAAATACATCAGGAAACTCTCTCACAATCGGAACCTGGTCCAACGGAACCTCTGTGGCTCCAGTATCACGAATATATACCAAGAATCCCCGACATCATTTCTTCAAGAGCTGACTAGCGCAAAGGGCAGAAATCAAACCGTGAGAGGGGGCACTGCGGTCCCCCTGCACAACAAGAACTGACTTTTCCGGAAAAGAGAATCTAACTGCCTTCTCACGGCAGTCCACGGACGTATAGAAAGTAGCTAACCGGTCCATGCCGAGGAGAACGTCAATGTCCAACATATCAAGAAGGATCAAATTGACGAACGGATCTCTATCTCCAATACAAATGGTACACGATCGAAACATATGTCACGCAACAAAAGACTCCAATGGGATTAATCACGACAAGCGGTTGATCTAACAAGGACGAATCTCGGCCTAACCATGGTATAAAATGTGTGGACACATACGAAAGCGTAGATCCCGGGTCGAACAATATGCGCGCATCGAAAGAACACACCAAAAGAGTACCTGTCACGACTGCATTCGATGCCTGCGCATCCTGAGGATTCAATGCAAAAACTCGGGCCTATCCTCTACCGGCATCCAGCTGTCCTCTACCTCTACCACCTCGTCCCCTCTGAACAATACCACCACGACCACGGCTTCTCTGAGCATCGGTCTGACGTGGAGCAATAACGGGCGTAGGAGGCAATGCTCTACGAGGTGGTGCAGGTGGTAAGGTGACATATGGAATTGCTACTGCAGGGTTGCCTAGAACAGCAGCAAGGTTTCGGGAGGCATCGCCCATGCCATTTTCAAAATTTTTCCGTTCTAGCTAATCCTAACTATGAATCGTTAACTAGAAATCGACGGAATATAAAATGCAAACGACTTTGCAAGTAAAGTGAACAAGGAATATAACCTTTGTATACCGGTCCTTCACTTCATTAGCTCCATGTAGTAGTCCCTTCACTGCGATCAAGAAGTCCTGGACTCTAGAGAGGCTCCGATGAAGAAACGGACATGCTTGCTTCGAAGTCTTCGAGGTCGAAGATGGTCTACGTCTAGTAGACACTAACCCAAGCTATCTCTTCACTAATAATGGAATTAGTGAAGCAAACACCTTATACTAAATGGCAAGTAGTAGAGGATGATGAAGTAGGAATTTTGCTCACATTAGATTTCATATTCTCACAAGTTTTCATCACAAACTCAAACCCTAGAAAACTCTTTTCTCTTTGAGCTCATGAAGAAGATGAAGAATTATCAAGAGAAAATGAATTATTGTGGAGGTTAATAATGCAACCAAGGGTTAAGCATGCCATGCTTAACCCTTGTAGAGACTTAACCATGAGCTATGGTTAAAGCTAGGTTAACAAATATCTTAAGGTGGACAAAGTCAAAGAAGCCTACAAGCTTCTTGCAAAATATCAACCATGACTAATTCCACAATTTTTGAATATCCTTAATAATAAACATAAACCCTAATCTAACCCTAGCATGGTTCAAGTCTCATAAACCCTAGTTGCATTTGTAACCTAGCATGATACATTTAACATATATCACACATATATATATATATATATATATATATCAATATATCCAAAGTGAGAAAAGAAATCATAAGTGAACTAATACTAGTTAATGTAATGTAATATATCAAATATATAATTATACATTAGATTATCAAATCAACTCTTGATTTAATAATACGGCTATATCACCTATAACCGACTAATATCATATGAATCAACTTGTAGAATCAACATTTGATCCGATAACCCGGCTATATCATATATAACCGACCGATATCTCATATCGCGAGAATAGAATACGGTATATCATATCATATCAATCTCGGTCCCGCACATATCACGTATGTGCTCCTTCTCCGTTTCGCTTGAGCCAGGAAACCCCTGTGTAGGACTCTAAAGACTCATCAATATGCCGGCAGTAGGTGATAATCATATCAAACACTCACAACCCGCAAGCGGTCTGCCAAACTTATGGCCAACCGGGTATTGAGTGATCAGAAGATCAACAAGCAAGCCTGCTCACACTCATGCGAATCCAATCAGTAACACTACCGTACAGTCTGGTCACTTCGTCTGATTTGTCGCATATCTCGTCTAGGGGCGGTAAACGTCAGACCCCAGTAACTCGATAAGCCGTGTCGATATGAGGCTCATAACGGGTCGAGAAACTACTGATAAAACTTACCAGTATATCTCTGAAGCAGCCTTGGCCAAGGACTTCCTGTTATAGCCAATCGAGCACTGCACAACATCAACTCCCAATACCGGGAGAGATGAAACTCCTCCTATCGCTCATTGCCTCCATGTGACTTGGGACTGTATCCAAAAGCCACCGTTTTGCATGTTCTCTTGAACGTGTTAAGGTGGAAATCAATGCACAGTGGGAATCACACAAGACTCTATGAAGATCTCGAGTCTACAGACTAACATGTACCAGTGTCACCAGAGAACTGCCATCTGACGTTAGGTATAATACCATCTGGGAGTTCTCGGCGAGTCCGTTCAGTGTACCCAGTCTCCACTGAGCACCCGTATACTGTCTCTGATGTCAAACACCAATGGATATGGGATCATCCATCGCCCATCTACATGGGTCGAGAAGTTATAAGCTAGTCTACTATGGTATATCGATGCCCTGTCTCGATACACCTACGACTAGGAACATTTGAAGGATGTACTTAGCGATTACTCTGTCCCCACTAGTATAATCTGCATCATAGTCCTGGTAGTCAAGTACTCATCCTAAGGGCTTTATCAACATGTAACATAGAGACAATTAGCGAACATGTTAAGATAAAGAGCAACCAGATAGCATACTATCATGTCGAGCAAGAAAGTCCTCTTTATATATGTCCAAGCATCCACTACAATATACATCGTATGTACAGTAATGGCCTCTAGGGCATACATATCACTAACAATCTCCCACTTGCACTAGGGCCATCTGTTGTAGTATCACATACCCAACAATCAGCAGTGGTTGAAGTATCTCATACTCAACCATCCCATAAAAGTCTCTCTTGGGAATATGCCTTTGTGAGTGGATCCGCCGTGTTGTCCTCTGTAGTCTACTCTCCTAACCTCGATCTCCCTGGAGATCATCCATCTCCATGATCAGGTGATACTGCCTAAGAATATGTCTAGATCATAGATGGGACAGGGGTTCCTAAGCCTAAGCCGCAACTCTATTGTCATACAATGGTAGGAACGAAGTTCATCTCATGAACTTATATACCTCCATACTACCTCTTTGGTAGCATCCTTGGTAGCAATGTATCCAGCCTTTATTTTCTAGTTTGCCACGGCATCTAGATTGGAACTCTTCAAACATACCGTCCCTTTACTGAGGGTAAAGACAATGCATGTGACTGACATTCAGTCGACCTTACCACCCTGGAAGCTATCCAGTGATTCTCCCCAGGATCGATTGATACTATCTCACTACACCTAGTGAGAATCCTAACATCCACTTAGATCTATCTCATAGATCCAAAACCCAAGATTTAGGAGGTATCACCTTGATCCGATATGGAGAATCCTTGTGATAAGAGGAGATTGACCGAGTGTAGCATAGGAAACTCCTTTCCTATCAAGAGTATGGCATCCACGTACAATACGAGGATCACCACCATACTCCCTACTACCTTTTTGTATATACAAGGTTCATCTACCATTTTGATGAAGTCAAACGCTTTGACTACCACATCAAAACAGATGTTCCAACTCCGCGAAGCCTGTTTTATCCCATAAAGCAACTTGCACACGTTTCCGTTGCTCCCACTGTCTACGAAGCCCTCTGGCTGTGTACTTATAGATGCTCTCTTCTAAATCACCATTTAGAAAAGCAGTCATGACACTCAACTGCCAGATATCGTAGTCATGGTATGTAGCAATGGCAAGTAGGATCTGGATAGACTTAAGCATAGAGACTAGAAAATGTTTCATCATTATTCACATCTGGTCGATGACGAGAACCTTTTTCAATAAGTCTTAGCTTTGAAAGTCTCAACTTTTCCATGTACACCAAGTAATCTTCTCAAGATATACTTTCTCCTGATGGGGATTTAACCCTTCAGATATAGCAACCAGAGTCCATACTTTGTTGGTGTATATGGATTCCATCTCAGATCGCTTAGCATCCAGCCATTCTCACAGAGTCCCCACTCCTGATGGCCTGCTCGAAACTAGTTGGGTCATCATCTTATGATGCAATCCTCGCTCCCACTGTCATAGAGAAAACCGAAGTATCTCTCAGGTGGGTGAGGAACCTTACCAGATCGGCGGAGAGGCTGAGGTTCGTTAGGATCTATTGAATCTTTCAGTTCTACCAAATCATCAGCTGCAGTTTGTATAGCTGGGACTCCTTCCAGTTCTACCTCATGACCATTAATTTCTTCACAAGAAATTCCCTTTCCAAAAGGTGGCATGCTAAGAAACAAAACACCTTTTGCTCCTCAGTATGGTAGAAGATATTCCCTTGCGAATGCTTGGGATATCCAACAAACTTCCACAGAACTGACCTTGCCTCGAGCTTGTCCGGATTTTGCTTTTAGACATAGGCCGGACAATCCAAATCTTAACATACTTAAGAGATGGGCTCTTCCCATTTCATATCACATATGGAGTGGTAGGCACCTGATTTGATTGGAACCCTATTCAATAGGTATGCAGCTTCATAAGTGCATAACCCCCAAAAAGAAATAGGCAACTCAGTAGTACTCATCATAGAGCACATCACATAGGGTGCGATTGCTCTTCCCCGATATACCAACGTATTGTGGTGTATACGGAGGAGTAATGCTGAGAGAGAATCTCATTCTCCTTTAGAATAGTCCAGGATCTCCATGCTCAAGTATTCTCCTCCCTGATCTCATCAAAGGACATAATACTTTTACCCATTATGGTTCTCTACTTCTAACTTATATTCATTGAATTTCTCAAAAGTTTCAGACTTGTGTTTCAATAGGAACACATGTGCGAATCTCGAGAGATCATCAGTGAATGTAATGAAGTACAAAGAACCAATCCTGGTATGTCTAGACAGGGGATCTACATACATCATTATGTATCAATCCCAAGAGTTTAATAACTCTTTCTCTATTTCCAATAAACGGAGCTATGGTCATCTTATCTTTATGACATGACTGGCAAGTTTCACAAGATGTAATTTCAAACTGATTTAAATATGCATCTTTATGTAACTTAGCTAGTCGGGTCGCATTGATATGACCTAGTCTACAATGTCTCAAGAAGGATTCGTTCATTTCTGAACTCTTCCTCTTGTGTGTGTTCTGTACGTTAAGAATTGTGGTTTGATTTAGAACATATATGCTTTTAGATAACGTGCCTGAACCGATCAACTTTTGATATAGGAAATGTTCAAAACATTATCCAACAATACAAAATTATATCCTTCTTTACTAAATAAAGAGACTGATATGATGTTTTATATCAGGTTCGGTATCTAATAACATTCGTTCAGAATCAATGTATTTAGTAATACAGGGTGATAACTGCCAACAACTTGGCTACAAAACTTGCACCGTTTCCAACTCTTGAAACTTATCACCCATTCTCAGTTCTCTACCTATCTGTAGCCCATATAACATATTACATATATGGGATCCTGATCCGGAATCTTATAGCCAGGACGTAAAAGATACTGAGAAACAGTTCTCTGTAATGAACACACCCGAAGAAGATGCATCATCATGCACTTTCTTCGTTTGGGCGGCACAGGAATTCTGGTAATCCCTTATTTCCTGCTCAGTCTTATAACAATTATAAGTTGGAGCGGGACCAACGTTCCCCAGCTAAGTATAACAAGCGGGTTCGGTCTATTATTATCTTGATTAAGGCATGACATGATCTCTACCTGGAGAGAGAGAGAGAAGAAAACACTCAGCGTATGTTCTTGCAAGATTAGATTGGTTATTAATATATCTAATCAGGATGGCTCTCACTATTTTAGTCAAATCCTCCTTCAAACCCTAAAAGGAAAGACTGGCCGGGATTAATTACACCCTACAATTTCGCCAATTTTTTGGCCAGGCCAGTGTCGGTACTTTGAGGGAGGTTTCCCGTTCTTTCGCACATACCTAATTAAAATAAACATCGTTTTCCCAGGGGCGTAACCCCGTTAACACCTTTCTAGACACCTACTTGATTGGCTAATTGTGATGTGTAAAACTTTCCCATGAGTAACTCTTACTCGCAGTGAGTATCGGGATCCAACTATCTCATAGAAGGAATGCAATCTCATTGCAAATTTCAACACTTGAAATTCCCAATAATATTTAATATTTTACCCCAGTGACTTATGACCTTAACTATGGTCAACAAATCATAAGCACTAGTCAAGTTCTACCCGTTCATTTCGTGATTAATTAGACCCACCCACATGACCCTTAACTATGGTCAACAAAGTCACATGATTGTCCTAATTAAGCGCATCATATGCTGTGTAGGAAGACATCACTTAACGACCGCACACTGCGCCTTAACTATGGTCAACAAATGCAGCACGAATACTAAGTACTCTACTTCCTAAAATGACGGAGGGCTACGACAGGTTTTTAAGAAAACCTTTTGCGTAATGAACTTGATATCATCGCAGAATCGAGTGATTTTTGAAAAGGAGTGATTTTGAGGCTTTTACTAGTTTTGCTAAAGAGGTCACTCCCGGTGAAGGGATCTCGGCTCTTTCCTTATTGAATAAGGTGCAGGATATTTCACAAATACCACTATGCAAAGGAAAAACTATAAAAGCAATCAAAAGACAAACCGAGTTTGTAGCATTTGCTAGTTTCGCTAAAGAGGTCACTCCCGGTGAAGGGATCTCGGCTCTTTCCTTATCGAATAAGGTGTTGGATATTTTATAAGGAATACCGCTATGCAAAACAAGAACTAAAGCTACCAGTTTTCGAGACAAGTTTTTACAACATCTTTAGGTTTTTATTATTTCATTAATCTCATTAATGAAGTCTCATTTATTATACTTCCCAAGCATCACATATGAAACGAAAGCAACAATATATCATATATATCATATATATATATATATATATATATATAATAAGCATTCGTCTCAGAATATAATCAATGATCACATCACAGAATATCGCAGCAGAATAAAACATATGAAATATTAGATATACTAGGATTTCCGGGTTTTAAATTAAGCCTGTATAAAACACGGATTCCACGGTCGCGATGAATAGCCAATCCCATACCCTTAGACCCCTACGAAAGCGGCAAGCTACCCTACCAATTCTAAAGTTAAGAGACACGGTCTCGACTCCTCGAGATGGTCTCCCACTGGACTCTAGAACCCGGTTACTTATGCTCCCCGCCTTGGGTCTATCCTAATGCGGAAAAGTAAATAATATACATTGGTGACATCATCCTCAACCCGGAAGTTCCCCAATAAAAGAATATTACATACAAATGAATTTTACATGAATGAAAATGAAAAACTCTCATCTCACATAAAACCCCCGGCTATTTAAAACACGACGATCCAATATAACATATCACAGCAACACATAACATCACATGTCATCAACGTAAGTAAATGTGCATATCCCAATTGTCGTTGACATATAGCACCAAAACTGGCGATACACCACATATTACATTTACGGCCGCAGAAAAGAAAGTGAAAAACTACAACAGTTGGAATCCGCAACCACCTTAGACATCACATGCCTAACCAAATGAATTCCTTAGACATCACATGCCTAACAATTATAAACCCCACATTTTAGTCTCGATATTCAAAACACCTTTTAATATCTAGTCGGGCAATTCAATAAGATTTATGACATCCTGATCGAATGCTCATCGGAAACTTTAGTAGACGGCCGCACCCCCCGATGTCGTCGACGAAGTGCACTAAGGCGGAACACCGCTGCCACGAGCACCCAAACGGATGCTTTTAGCGACGAGGTTCTCCTACAATCACTTGGTTGGGGCTGTGAGGCGTGGCTATCTAATAATGTTACCCGGCGAGTATCCGCGTACACTACGTGATTGCGACGGACTTTTGATCACATCAAAATCCCGTGGCAACCGATCAAATGAGACTAAATTGCTAGATTTATAACATTCAAATTAGTTATCTCATAACTATATTTGTGGATTCCAAATATTGTATCCCATCACATAATACCCGGACGAACGTTAAACTTTTCGATCGATTCATCAAAGTCCCATAATTTCCCGACAGCTCAACACTTGAGCACAATTTTAGTAATACCCAGAATATGCCACAGTATCTATGCACCAGCCGTAGAAGGCCAAACCCAAGCCTCACTCATGTCGCCACGGAACTATGACAAACCCTAGGGTATGATCGCGGTTCCGCTATCCAAAAAAGTCGAGTTAGGGTTTCATTCTTCTAGAGGGTTCATAGGATTACTTGCATGTTTTTCCGACTACGTTAAACTTGGAAAAATGGGTTTTTGACATTCGATCGAACTTTTAAATTTCGTCTAGACAACATGCGAATAACCCGAAACAATGTTAAAAATACGAATACGAACCACTCCGAATTGTTTATAGTGTAAGATTACATCACATGCAAAATTAGCAAAAACAAACAACACCTAAAACATCAAAACCAAGTCTCTGGAACACACAAAAATTTTCAGGGGAGGGGGCTCGGATTTGGCCGAGATGAGGGGTATGGTGGCCGGCCAAATTTTCATGAAACCCCCTGAAATTTTCACAGTGTTCATGATATATCTCATACATCACTCTGTACTTGTTTAAAACGTTTTTTTGAACAACTTTTAAAATCGACAGAAACTTCATTTTTCGGTTTCAAGTTTCGGAGTATTTCGGTTTCGTAATCTTAACAAAATCCATCTTAATTTCTAGCATGGCTCTGATACCACTACAGGGTTGCCTAGCATAGCAGCAAGGTTTCGGGAGGCATCGTCCACGCCATTTTCAACATTTTGCCGTTCTAGCTAACCCTAACTATGAATCGTTAACTAGAAATCGACGGAATATAAAATGCAAACGACTTTGCAAGTAAAGTGAACAAGGAATACAACCTTTGTAGACCGGTCCTTCACTTCATTAGCTCCGTGTAGTAGTCCCTTCACTGCGACCAAGAAGTCCCGGACTCTAGAGAGGCTCCGATGAAGAAACGAATATGCTTGCTTCGAAGTCTTCGAGGCCGAAGATGATCTACGTCGAGGAGACACTAACCCAAGCTATCTCTTCACTAATCATGGAATTAGTGAAGAAAACACCCTATACTAAATGGCAAGTAGTATAGGATGATGAAGTAGGAATTTTTCTCACATTAGATTTCATATTCTCACAAGTTTTCATCACAAACTCAAACCCTAGAAAACTCTTTTCTCTTTGAGCTCATGAAGAAGATGAAGAATTATCAAGAGAGAATGAATTATTGTGGAGGTTAAAAATGCAACCAAGGGTTAAGCATGGCTTGCTTAACCCTTATAGAGACTTAACCATGAGCTATGGTTAAAGCTAGGTTAACAAATATCTTAAGGTAGACAAAAAGGGTGGACAAAGTCAAAGAAGCCTACAAGCTTCTTGCAAAATATCAACCATGACTAATTCCACAATTTTTGAATATCCTTAATAATAAAAATAAACCCTAATCTAACCCTAGTATGGTTCAAGTCTTATAAACCCTAGTTGCATTTGTAACCTAGCATGATACATTTAACATATATCATATATATATCAATGTATCCAAAGTGAGAAAAGAAATCATAAGTGAGCTAATACTAGTTAATGTAATATAATTATACATTAGATTATCAAATCAACTCTTGATTTAATAATCCGGCTATATCACCTATAACCGACTAATATCATATGAATCAAATTATCGAATCAACACTTGATCCGATAACCCGGCTATATCATATATAACCGACCGATATCTCATATCGCGAGAATAGAATACGGTATCTCATATCATATCAATCTCGGTCCCGCACATATCACATATGTGCTCCTACTCCATTTCGCTTGAGCCAGGAAACCCCTGTGTAGGACAATAAAGACTCGTCAATACGCCAGCAGTAGATGATGATCATATCAAACACCCACAAGCCGCAAGCGGTCTACCAAACGTAACGGCCACCCGGGTATTGAGCGATCAGAAAATCAACAAGCAAGTCTGCTCACACTCCTGCGAATCCAAACGGTAACACTACCGTACAGTCCGGTCTCTTCGTCTGATATGTTGCATATCTTGTCTAGGGGCGGTAAACGTCAGACCCCAGTAACTCGATAAGTCGTGTCGATATGAGGCTCATAACGGGTTGAGAAACTACTGATAACACTTACCAGTATATCTCTGAAGCAGCCTTGGCCAAGGACTTCCTATTATAGCCAACCGAGCACTGCGCAACATCAACTCCTAATACCGGGAGAGACGAAACCCCTCCTATCGCTCATTGCCTCCATGTAACTCGGGACTGTACCCAAAAGCCACCATTTTGCACGTTCTCTTGAACGTGGTAAGGTGGAAATCAAAGCACAGTGGGAATCACACAAGACTCTATGATGATCTCGGGTCTACAGACTAACCTGTACCAGTGTCACCAGAGAACTGCCATCTGACGTTAGGTATAATACCATCTGGGAGTTTTCGGCGAGTCCGTTCAGTGTACCCAGTCTCCATTGAGCACCCATATACTGTCTTTGATTTCAAACACCAATGGATATGGGATCATCCATCGCCCATCTACATGGGTCGAGAAGCTATATGCTAGTCTACTCTGGTATATCGATGCCCTGTCTCGATACACCTACGACTAGGAACATTTGAAGAATGTACTTAGCGACTACTCTGTCCCCACTAGTATGATCTGCATCATAGTCCTGGTAGTCAAGTACTAATCCTAAGGGCTTTATCAATATGTAACATAGAGACAACCAGCGTACATGTTAAGATAAAGAGCAACCGGATAGCATACTATCATGTCGAGCAAGAAAGTCCTCCCTATATATGTCCAAGCATCCACTAAAATATACATCGTATGTACAGTAATGGCCTCTAGGGTATACAAATCTCTAACAGCTGCCTCTTCCTGGCGTACCTCATTACAATCCCTGATGCGGTGATACAGACTCCCACACCGAAAACATCCCGATGACGGCTACAGATCCTGAGGGTAAGAGCTATATAACTGGCTCCGTTTCAAGCTTCGTCTACCAGCACAACCTATAAAGAATCCACTGCGGCCTCTGCCAAACTGCCTCTGAGCTAATACATCAGTACGAATCTGCTTCGGTCCCGGAACAATCGTAGTCTCGGCAATACGCTCCTCTACTGGTAAGGCTGTGTCCATCGCGGCTGCATATGTATCAAAGTGCTGGGCGCAAATAGAGAAGAAAAACTGGGTAATAAGGCCTCGCACGAATCTCTTGACGCGCTTCTCTTCGGTATCCACTAAATAAGGAGCATATACGGATAGCTGGGTAAACTGGATATCATACTCGGCCACCGTCAAACCAGGAGTCTGGCGCAAGGACTCAAAGTTGTGAGCTCGGGCATCCCTGACGCTCTGAGGAAGGAAACGAGCAAGAAAATCGTCGCGAACTCAACCCAGGTCAAAGGAGGAAGACCTGTGGCTCGACCTCTTTCCATAGACACGCACTATGTCTGGGCAAGACCCTCCAGACGAAAACTAGCAAACTCGGCCGATCTCGCATCGGAACATCTCAAAGAACGACAGATCATGGCCATCAGGTCGAGGAACAACTGTGGATTCTCTGCTGCGTCGGTGCCAGTGAAAACTGGAGGCTTCAACCTCATAAACTCTGATAATGATACGGCAATCGTCTCGGTAGCGGTAGGTACGACCGTCTGATCAGTAGGTACAATCACGGTCCCCGTAGTAGGTGGAACAACATCTGATCTCTGTGCTCGACTGATCTCAACCAAAGATGCAATCATCTAACGTAAGTCCTGAACACTGGCCTCTAGCCTAGCAATACGACTTGGAGAACGTGGATCAATCTGCTCCTGAAGAATAGGCATACCGCCCTGGTCAGTCCTCATCTCAGACGAGCCCACCATGACCTCATCTCTAGCGGCAGCCCTCTGGGCCTTCGTAGTCTTTGGCGGCATAGTGGCTGGAATAAGAAAACAGGATTCGATAAGGACATAGAAATCGAATCATAAGGATACATGGAATCAAGAAAGGAATTACAAGCAAACATGTCCTAACTCATAAGTATGTCGCGGAACATACACACGTTACGTGACTCTGCTTAAGCTACCTACTCTATCATACCAAGGGTCATCCTACACTCCGAAAGGTAAAACTTAACGCTCTGATACCAACTTTGTCACGACCTAATTTAGGAACGCGACCGGCACATAAATCACGCAACGTCTAAAGGCGTAACGTAATTCAAGTAAGCCGAAAAACTCAGAAATCTAAACCATGAAAAGATAGAGTGGTAAATCAGTAAAACGTTGGTTTAAAAACATCATATCTCTTTTAAAAATCTTAAGTTATTTTCTAAAAAAGTTCGACAGCATCTCCTTTGTAAAAACTGGTCCTAAATGGGTACAAAACATAAAATATGAAAAGGCATCCCCAATCGGGAGCAACTCACGCCTAAAGGCAGAACACAACCACAACAGGTATATACGATGCCGTAAGTGAAGAAATAAGCAAATAAGAAGTAAAACAACATCGCAACATAAACAAAAGCTGGTTCACACGAGCACGGCACCCAGAGTCACATAAAATACAATATCGAATCTTTTAGTCTCGTCTCTAATTCAAATACATAAAAGTGGTAGATGGAGAGCACTAGATACAAAATAAGATATACAGGTAGAATCATACGGATACTCGCAAAAACCCACCTACACAAATCACGCGCTCAAAAGTAGCGGTATCCGCAGAAATAGACGCAATAAGGAGCCCTACCGCGACTACACTAAGGGTCAACCCTACAAAACACTGTGGCACAATGAGGGTTAGCTGCTAACTCGTGAGTAGTAAATAATATCGTACAGGTAATCACAAGCATGCAAGATAAACAACCAATCCTACGTATGCAGTCGTGATGGAATATGTACAATAATATGAGAAGCCGTATAATCATAATCAAGATACTATATCGGGGTACAACAACTATATGTGCAGAGTATATCATAAAAATCCTGAGTGTGGGATAAAACGGAATCATCATCAATAGGTCCTCATCATAGAAATCCAGTGTCCATCAACGACACCCAAAATCCCAATATCTCAGGCGCCATCACTCTAATCGGCCCTCATATCCATCTCATCATATAACCCCGAATGGTATCCTCCGGATATCCGCCGATTTTCAATACAATCACCGGTAGGCAATGCTCCCCTACCGGGATCATCGCCTTTCTCTACGATCTTCTTGCCCCGAGATACCTTACCGGGCCTACCATGTACCCGCAAATGGTTCCTCCTCACTCCTCGAGTCGGGTATGCTCATAACTCAGAACCGAGAAAATACATGGTGGACACGAAATATCATATCAAGGGAAAAACCGCCTTTTTAAATAACTCAAGTTTCAAAATGTACTTTGCGGTTTCCCAAATCCATGAAATAGAAATCTCATAAAACATCATATGAGAATATATTATTATAGCAATGTATGTAGGATGCTAATCATGATGCGTATTAGTATAAGAATAAATGTCTAGCTGTCAATAATGAATGCGGTACAATGTGTTTATCCATAGTGTGCGTGACATGGCAATTACCAATGATGTGTGTGGGCATATGAATCAGTGCTCGTGCAACATGAATCGTTAATAATGGTGGAGTGCCCTATTTATAATATGTCAATTTACAACATGCAATAGGATGCACAATATGATACGCATGGACAAGTCACAACATATAAACATATAGTACAAGATATTATCATTTGAATCTATCCTTCGGCGCTTACCACCATACAAGCGATTCCTCCGTAGATGTTAAATCTACTCACCTAATGATCTCAAACTAAGTGAATCCAATCACCTCTTTCCCCTTCCTGGCTGCATCCGAAGTCCCCGTCTGTGATCCTAGCATCACACAAAACCATAACTCGTGAAATTAGTAAACTTTCCGATAACACACGGACATAAACGCCAAACTAACGAACTAACTCCCACAGGCTACCAAGGGTTAGCTTAGCGGGCTAAACGTGTGCAGCGACATCCTATACCACTCCTATAGAAGTTAACTACATGAAACACCTACACGAAAGTCGGATAAATCCGTATCACACATCATTGAAATGCTTAAATTATAGCTAAACGGTCCCAGATTTTTATACACAAAGAATTAAAGAAAGTTGTACATGCCACAAGCCTACATTTTTCCCCAGAGACCCCACGACCAAGATCCACACACAGGAACCCTACTCTGGACGCAAATTGCGTCCAGAATGAATATATCTGCGGTCAAGAATTAGGGGACTGGGCTCAGGTTTTGGTGGGGTGTTTTAGGCCTCTAAACTACCTCACTATGATGACAACTTCTCAGAATAAATTCTGGGTCGATAGCAGATTCAACAGAGACCCCAAGTTTAAACAAAAATACAATATTAGAACTAATTTAAAATATTAAGGTATTTTAGTAAAACTCATTAACACAAAAACCTTCTTTAGAGCCTAAATAAGTGTTTAAGATCATTATCTCACCAATAACTTAGGAAAAACCCTAGTCTTGCAAACTCCAAGACATCTCAAGAGGGTTAAACATGCTTAGTTAAGATTTTAATAAGGTTTGATGTTGATTAGGCTCAAGGTTAGTGGAGAAAAATAAGATCAAGTGAGGATTTTTGGTGAAGAAGAAGTAGAAGAAAATGAGAGGGTGTGAGTGTTGTGAGGAAATGAGAGAGTGAGAGGGTGAAGATGAGAAATGAGGGCCATACTCTTTCTCTCTATTCATTTAATGCCTCCATGGTTGTCCCCCATGTCTCCCATGCCTCATCATTGTGTTCTCTTTTCCTTTTTCTTATTAAAATAAAACCTTTTTACTAAAAAATAGATATGTATATATGTAACATGACATAAAACAAAAGGTTAAGTGCCATGGTTAACAAAGCATAGTTAACACATTCTTAATCCTAGATTAACATGCAGATGTGTGTGCAGGTATAAAAATAATTAAATAAAAATATTAATTAATTATAATAAAATATGTGAAAACAATTATTAGTTAAATTTATTAAAAATACGCATTATATCGCTTAATTAACTCTAATCGTATTTTAAGGTGTTACATCATCACTCTCATCTCGATGGCCATCTCTCTTGAAATGGTTCAAGTGAGAAAGTGAAAAGGAAAAGAGAAGTGTTTATTGAGCTAATTATTCTACATCTCTCACTAATCATTCTTAGCAAATTTAATTAGTGGGTTGTTTCATTTTGATGAGATCAATTTGAAGCTAAAACTTGTGTAGGATTTATCTCTAGTTGGATCATCTTTGGCAAAGAGATCACCGAGCAAGGTTGTTCCAAGCTTCATGGAGATGAACCGGAGTCTAAGGAGAGGTGGCTAACGCACTACAAAGGTTGTAGAACTTTAAACTTGCTCTCTTTTATTTTTGCAATTGCATCTATTTGATGAATTTGGTTAGGTTTTGGTTTTATGTTTGAAAAAATTGTTGTTTTCTTATTCCGCCGCGGTCCGTGAATGTTACGACCCTAAAACCGAGACTAACACATCAGCGCGGCTCGTGATCTATAAGCGAGTACCTACAAGAGACGAGATCTATCTCGGATGATCTTGTACTCGCCGACCACTCTTTCTCTGAAGATGATCTTGTTCTTCACATACTTGCTGGCCTCAGATCTGAATTCAAAGAAGTATCAGCCGCTATATGAGTCCATAATAACGCCATCACTTTCAACGAGCTTTATAAAATGCTCGTAGACTATGAACTTCATCTAAAGAAGGAAGACATGAGCGCGTCTCTCTCTCTTGCAACCGCCAACTATACCAGCCAACACAATCGCTTCTCCTATCACCCTCCTCAATAACGGGCAGCACTTTCTACAATCACAACAACAACAACCACTTTGCTCTCAGCAACAACAACAACCAATATTCCACCGCTTGCAGCAACAACTCGAGTCGTTTCAACTCATACTGCAATTTCTGCAAGTGTTCTGGTCACAATACCAGAGACTGTCGTCATCTCACCTGCTTCCTTTATGAGAACGCGGTGAAAATCAATCCACCGCAGCATCCATCGTGGAATGACTCTCAACCTATTGCAAACAACACAAATGTCAACCAGCCTGCTCCCTCTTCCTGGCTATTGGACACCTATGCTTCTCGCCACGTCACATCCGATATTGGAACCCTTCACAGCTACACCGATTATGGTGGCCCCGATGAGATCAACTAAGGTGATGGTTCAGGTTTGAAAATCTCTTACATCCGTAAAACAAAACTGCACTCTCCTCAATTGTCATTTCTTTTAGATAATGTTCTATGTGTACCATCCATTACTCAAAACTTGATTTCCTTCATCAAATCTTGCAAATCAAATAAAGTCTCACTTGAATTTTCCCCCTTCCATTTCTTGGTGAAGGATCTTCGCACGGGGACGCCTCTTCTTTACAGGGATAGCCGTAATGATGTCTACTACATCTCATATTCCATCAAAGATCAAATCCACGCTACCTCCAAATCAGAAATAAGTGAGTGGCATTGTCGTCTTGGTCATCCCTCCATTCGAATCCTTCCATCCGTTGTTCGGAGCAATAAACTACTATCTAATGTCTCTGTCGTTAATAATTTTCAATGTAACTCTTATGATTGCAATAAAAGTCATAAACTTCCCTTTTCTGAAAATTCGCTTCGTACTTTTAAACCTTTGCTGCTAATATATACTAATGTTTAGGGACCTACTGAACTTTCATGTGATGGTTTCCGTTACTATGTAATTTTTGTCGATCATTACACAAAATATTTCTGGCTGTACTCTATGAAACATAAATATGATGTTGCTGCGATTTCCCTTCAATTCAAAAAACTTGTCGAAACATACTTTCAATTACCGCTAATATCAATATATTCTGATAATGACGGTGAATACACATCTCTTGCATCCACTCTCAACTCCCATGGTGTCTCTCATCTCACCACTCTTCCGCACACTCCTGAACACAATTGCATATCAGAACGTCGTCATCGTCATGTTGTCGAAACCGCTTTCACGCTCTTGTATATGGTTTCTCTTCCTTCTAAGTACTGGAGTTATTCCTTCCAAACAGCTTTCTATCTTATAAATAGTCTTCTTACACCGGTTCTCAATTTCCAATCCCTATTTGAAAAACTTTTCCAACATTCATCGAACTACAAACGTTTCAAAATCTTTGGGTATCTCTGCTATCTCTGGCTAAGGCCGTACACCTCCTTCAAAGTTCAGCCTATATCCACTCTCTGCATTTTTCTAAATTATTCAACATCTCAATATGCTTATAAATGTCTAGATCCTAACACACACAAGCTTTATATTTCTCGTTATGTTAATGTTGGGACGTCATGCACGCGTGCCTACGCGCTTTGAAATAAAGGGTTTTTAGAAATGCGGCATACGCAAGCTCGATCTCGTTTTAAAATATATAAATAGCAAGTGCACGGATCATTGTATCCGGCCGGCAAGTACGGGTAGCTATGTCCTTTGCTCAATTTTATTTTTTCACTAAAATACCCTTAATTTTTGTAGCTTTGTCACTAAAATACCTTTAATTATTGTTGAATTTCACTAAACTACATATCTCTAACCCTAACACTAACCCTATCCATAAACCCTAACCTTAACTCTTTCCCTAACCCTAACTGACCTAAACTAACCCTAACCCTATCCAATGGAAGTAGCAGCAACAACAACAAAGCCAAAATTAACAACATATTTCAAAGAATTTAACTAAATTAAACAACAATCAACAACATTTATAAAAATTGAAATTAACAAAAATTTAAATTGAACACTAACCTTTTAACGAAATCCATGAGCAGCTGAAGGGACGGCGGCGGGGCTTCGAACGGTTAAGGGCGGTGAGAACGGCGCGGCGGGGGTTTCGTGCGGCGGAGCTGATCTCAAGCAGCGACGACGCGAGAGGAGGCGATCGGCGACGAGAGGGGATGAGAGGGGAGGAGATCGGCGATGCGGGGGGAAGTGATCGACGACGCGGGGGGACATCGAGCGGCTGGGAACGATGAAGAGGGGGAAGGCACGATCGATGACGAGGGGGCTTCGAGCGGCGTGGAACGACGACGAGAGGGGGCTTCGAGCGGGAGCGGCGAGAAGGCTGAGGCGGGAGAGTTTCGGGCTAAATTTTTTTGTGGAGGGAATTGAGGTGTCCGGGAAAAAAAGGGGAAAATTTGGGGTCTTATCACCAATGGGTTGTAAGGCCCGCCACATTATGCAATTGGTCACGGTTCAAAACGTGACCAATTTTTCTATGACTGTTACATTAAAATATTCACGGTTTGAACTGTGACGAAATCCCCGTTATTTTTTAGCACTTTTATAGCAGTGAATGTTATAGTTAGCCAAAAATGAATATATAATGTAATATTATGCAAAATTGCATTGAATATTCTTGTGGGTCTGTGATCATTCCTTCATTCCTTCGTTCCTTCAATAATAAAGAAAGATATGTCTTACTAAACTTTGATTAGAGGACTATTATGCGAAATTCCATTTAAAGGTTTTAAAAAAAAATGATAGTGCTTATCATAGATAGCATTTGGTAGTTTCCATGACAAATGATGATTAATTGATGACTATGACTTGCAATGTTTGTATTAATAGGGACCTTTTAGATTCAATAATTGTCAAAACTCTAGGTGCTTCTAGAGAATTGGTAATTAGGTCTGGTTTGTGGTTTGTAATTTAACCAAACCATATTAGATAAAATGATAAATGGTTACATTATATCGACTGGTATTTTGCACGTACGATCCACGTGTGTGTATTTTGAACAACATATATACATTCCAATAAAGCCTTTTGTAAGAATTTTTATCCATAAATATTGCATATAATTTTCTAAAAATGTCTAGAGAATTTAAATTAATTGAATGGGCCTCTTAGATAGTTTGAGAATTGAGAAATTTATTAGTCATATAAGGAATAGATATAAGGACCGGATATAAGGACCGTATAAATTTGTAAAGTATGCCACCTTTTGGGTTTTAAAGCAGAAGAGAGAATGTGTAATGAATATGGGAGAGAGACCATTGTTGACTTTTCATTTACTTATTTTTGTCTTTTGTTCACATAGAAGAAATAAAAAGAATGGATGAGGTGGACATCCTCTATTCTTACTTTTGGCTATAGGAATTTTATCATTTTTTCTAGTTTTTATTTCTTGCAACTTAATGGCATCATCAAGAGATTTCTGGTAATAATAGTAAAGATTTATTGGGCAATTTGAGCTTGGATTGGATTAGTAGTTAGTGGATAATTGTTCCATATATATTTGGTGGGGTTGGGGTGGGCGGGGGGGGGGGGTGGGTTGGCAATTTTTGGGATTCAGCAATTTTTTCAAAATATTTTGCGAAATGGTGTCCCGCCAAAAATATTTAAGAGAATGGTGATGGGCTGGTGATTAACCGGTTAGTTGTTGTTAACTAAAACCGTATTTTAAAATGCGATTTTAAGCAAAAATCTTCACAAAAATCTTACAAGTTAAGAACCGAACCTTGAAGCTGAGGATTTAAGTTTCCCTCCACAACCAATAAAGATCCCCTCTAACAAACATAAATTACGAGTTTTATAAGTTTTTTTTATATCTTAAAACCGTACTTTTAAAGTGCGGTTTTTAATTAAGAATACCTAAAATAACTTAATCTTCAGCCCAACACCATTCTACTAAATACTTTTTGCGGCATTTTACTAAATATTTCGAAAAAATTGATAATTCCCAAAAATTATCCAATAGGGGTCTACTAGATTGTTGGACTTCTCATTTAGAAAGGGCTATACTGCAAGAAAAACCCCTCACTTTTGGTTACGCTGACTTTTCAAAAATTTGCATCTTTCTTTTGGTGCAACTCGTACCAACCGGGCTTAGCTCAGTTGGTATCGATTTCCTCTTCAATATGAGAGGTCAGAAGTTTGAACCCTTTCACGGATTGACTTCAAAAGGATGAGGGGAAAAAAATTCTTTGTGTGTGCTTGACATGTAACTGGCTCTTGGACCAAAATACCATTTACAACACATGGAAGAGAATTGAGTCAAGATGATTGGGAGATTATGAATATTAACCAAGTGATGAGTTTTGGATGAAAAAATAAAAAAATTAGGTCAAGGAGAAAAATGAAAGGTTGTAAATGCCGGTAGGTTTCATGCTAGCTTTAGGACAAACTTGTAAAGTGAAATGGATTTCTTGAACTTTAGCCTTAAAACATTGTTATCAACAAACATAACATAAATAATTGTGAGAGGAAGGTCATGAGTTCGAAGAATATTGAATGAAAATAGGAGGATTTATATAACTTGTCTAGATTCTTTTAAGGCAAAAAAGGTAAACTATTGATGCCTAACAAACAATACTTCAAATTTTGGTTAAACCGGCCTAAATCTGTCTCCGGTTTTTATTAATAACAGAATCGATCGAAAGAGCTGAACAATCGAGCTGGCTTAATACTCGTTGTTGGTATATCTCATGTATTATGTTAGGCCTCTCATTATTCAATACGGATGACAAAAATGATCGACGATACCACCGATCCATACTTGCATGCATGAAAACATAACAAGGATCATTTCAAAAATATGCACTCTATATACCAAACACCTCTAGGGCACTCTCTATTTTATTATCACCTAGTGGGGCCCATGACATGTTGGACCCACCTCTCAAAGAAAAAAAGGGTAGCCTTGACCTTAATTTTGACAATTAGTTCAAACAGGAACACGAGTGATATATAAAGCTTGCATGTTTCCAGCAGTGGAAACAGTGGCAGAGTTAGTGCTCATGATTAAGGCCCTCTTGTTGATTGATATGATGATGCTTCTTTGTGGGGCCCTAACCCCTCACCTAACCCCCAACTGCCACCTCATCAACCTATAGCCCTTTCCCTCCTCTTTTGAATTCAAACTCAATACAGAGATGAGAGTATAATATATAGAGCTTTGCATGTTTCAAATTTATCTTGTCTCTATAATTACCATATTCACAACCTCAAAGAAAGTAAAGAACAAAAGAAATGGTCTTGACTTGAGCCATTAGTATATAGGAGAAGAAGAAAGAATCTTGGTATCATCCAAATCCCTACAAACAAACCAAACACTTGATAAAGTCCAAGCAACATTAGTTTTTAATTACTTGGAAGTTTAACCCCTACAAAAAGTCTTGGGAATGTTGATTAATTTATAATTAATTAAGCTGGTTTTAATTAGAAGTTGAGCTCCTACTTTTTAATCTACTTAATTTTTTTTTTAAATTTTAGTGGGAAGGGTATCTTCCCATGCTTTGACTTTGTCTTATTGAATTTTGTAAATTATTTGATTCATGCCTTGCATAGGCTAGCATATAGAGATTGACTTGAGGGAAAGATTAGAGAAAAAGGAAATATGATGCACCAATTGTTTCTCTTGAAATAGAATAGGTCTTTTGCACATTTGATGGGCTTGCTAGATTTGGAGTCTTTTGATTAAGGATTTGTATATGCTTAATATATAATGATATTTTCTAAAATTGGATATGAATTAATTTTGGTGATATGTGACAACTACGTACGAAGACATGAAATTGGTTGCGCAGATTGCTGGTCAGTTCACAACCAGAGTTTTATATAATCTAGTGTTAACAAACATATTCAAGACATATTGCAATAACGAGGAAAACATAAACATTACGAGGGATAAATTTGTCTCGGCAATGCGTACACTATCAAGCAAATTTTCCGCTAATATTCTTTTGGCAAATTTCTATTTCTAAAGAGGAAAGAATACATTATCGATTGGAAGTACAAATATCCCTCGGCAAAGTTCCTTTGGCATTTCTAAAGTTGCTAATGGGGCTATTGCCAAAGAATATATCTCCTGGCTATGTTTACGTTGCTATGTTTTGGCCCAATTAAATTTATGATTTTTATGCTTTCCTTCGGTAATGTATTCTTTCTCCTTTAGAAATAGAAATTTGTCGAAAGAATATTAGTAAAGGGGAAAATTCGCTTGGAAGCGTATACATTACCATGGAAAATTTGTCTCTCGTAAATGTTTCTCCCACTATTGCGTTTTTTCTACTAGTGTAGATATTCCCTGATCAAGAGCATTAATACCCGACTAATAACGAAAAATTATTTAACATCACATTAGCTAATTAGTTCTTTGATAATATCATATTTTTGAACGCTACTAATATTGCAATATGTTTTAAATGTCAAGAAAATGTCTTAAGTCTTATGTTCATTTACATTTACATTTAAAGAATTTGATGCCAGATATACAACACTCGGAGACCCCAGAAAATCTCAGGATTATACATGATCCATAGTGCTTAAAGATGACACGACAAGTTAGTCTTGCAGACTCCATCATAAAAACAATTAGAATCTTTTGCAGTTCAAAATGCAATTGATAGTCTATTGTAACCATGAGGAGTAAAGTTACGGTAGAATCCTAATTTGACACAAAAAAGTGGAAGCGAGACATCCACCGTTCATGGTGTAAGTGTAATACACGAAAGGTTGAGATTTGAAAAGAAAAAAAAAACGGGCCTAAAATATAGGAGTTAATTAATTTTTTCTTATAATCTCAACCGTCCATTGGTGTGATACATGAACGGTTGAGATTATAAGAAAAAACTAACTTCTATCTTTTTGGTCTTTATTTCTTTTTTTTAAAGCTCAACCGTCCATGTATGAAATTACGAATGGTGAATGTCCCGCTTCAACCCTTTTGTATCAAATGAGGATTCTATCACAACTTTACTCTTATACCATCACACACCGATGCTGTTAGTGACATATGCCCAAGACAACAACAGACGTTTGCAGAAGACGTGGCAGACGCCTGCAAGTTGTCTGTCCAAATAACATAGCTGGGCCAGACGTCTGAAGAAGGACATGGCAGACGTCTGCCATACTTCTACCCAAATAACATAGCGGGATCATACATTTGAAGAAGAAGCTCCAAACGTCTGATTGTGAGTCTTCAACAAAACCATAGAGCGCGCAAACGTTTGTCGAAAACGAGTCATACGTCTGTACAATACGAGCAAGGAAATATATGATGTTCCTCAAATCAAGGAAAATTGTCGTGTATCTCAATCAACACAAATCAAATCAGAGACTTTCTAAAACCAGTTATAGCAAGATCAAAAAAGATTCTATTTTATTTTATTTTCTCACAATGTAATTGTAATTATATATATCATTGTGAAAGAAAATACATACAAGCAAGTCCAAAACCCTAATTTCAAATATTTCTATATGGTATCAGAGCCTTACGATTAAAAGCTCAATCTTGATCCACGGCTTCATCTCAAAACTTAATCCCAATTGTTAGTGATATATGCTCTAGAGACCATTATTGTATAGTGCAAGATTGTATATTACATTTTGGAAGTTTGGGATATACACAGATATATAACAGTCTTGCTCAATAAGATAGTATGCTATCTGGTTTGTATCTATCTTAACATGTGTATATATTTCTTTTAACGTATCGCTAATACATGTTGATAGAGCATGTAGGATCTTTGCTTGACTACCAGCGTTGTGATGGAAGTCATACTGGTGGGGGATGGATAGTCTATAAGCACATATTTAAACTTGTTCCTAATCGTAGGATTATTGAGACTGTGTATTGATACTCTAGAGTAGACTAGTGTATACGATTCTTATCTTCATCAGGGGAGATGGCTTGTCCTGCAGCCATTGGTATTCGGTACCAAAGATAGTATACATGTGCTCATTAGGTTATGAGTTACACTAGAAGGACTTGCTGGGAACTGCTGGTTGGAATTATACCTATCGTCGGATAGCAGTTCTTCTGTGACATGAGTACATGTTACTCCGTTGATTTGACATCACTATTAGTCTCTAGTGTGCTCCCACTGTACTTACATTACTGTCCTACCACGGGTTTAAAGAGTCGTGAAAACATATAGTAGTTGGGTGCAGTCCTGAAGCACTTGAAGGCTGTAGGTGATAGAAGGGATTCTTCTCTCCCGGTATTGGGAGTTAATATCGCGCTGTGTACGGTTGACTGATACTATAGGTCCCAGGCCAGAGCAAGTGAGATTTACTGGTAGGTACACCAATAGTTTCTTAAGCTGTATTGAGTTCCACACCGACATAATTTGTTACGCTATTAGGGGGTCTGACGTTTACCAACCCCTAGACCCGATATGCGATACTCTTAGACAAGCAGACTGGAATGTATGGAGAATGTCATCTATAGGCTCAGTAAGAGTTCAGACGAGTTTTCTTGTCGATCTTTCTTTCGACATATACCTGGGTATCTGTTACGTACAACTTGTGCCACTGACGTGCTTGTGGTTAAACCCACTGCCAGCGTATTGTTGAGTTTTTAGAGTCCCACACATAGGGTTTCCCGGCTCAAGCGAAACGGTGTAGTTTGCGTATTTTGATACGCTCGGGTGTTCGATTAAACACGTGTATTTGTACACTTGCTTTAATCAGACCATTTAGTAGTACTAGCTGGTTTGAAAGACAACCAGTTTTGATGCTAGTAATATATTGTTCTCTTTTGGGTATTTGTATTTTAACACGAATACGGTATTTAAACGAAAACGAGGATTTGTATGAATACAGGTATTGGTGTCTTTATACAAATACATGTATTTATTTTTAAATATGAATACGCGTATTTTATATTTTCGGTAGAAATACGATATTCGTATTTTGGTAGAAATACGATATTCGTGTTTTGGTAGAAATACGATATTCGTGTTTTGGTAGAAATATGGTATATGTTTATTATAAATACGTATTTAGGTATACTTGATTATATTATACACAAGTATATGTGTGTGTGTACCTAGATGAGGTGGCTATTCTCTACACCTTTTCTCTTCTAATTTCTTGAAGTCACTAGTGAGTCACAAGCTTGCTCACTTTTTATTATTACTTTATGTTTTAAAAGGTATATGAAAAGATAAGTGTGAGAATGAGAGAGGTTGATGTTTATCTTGTGAAAGATTTTTCTTTAGTTGCCATCTCTTTCTTCTTCTTCCTCACATGCTTACTAGAGTTCTTGAGGGATTAAAAAAGAGCATCTTAATTATAAACTACACCCTCTAAGTATCTTGTTCTAGCAAGACTTGATCTTTAGTTGCTTCGATGAATCTATCGCTTGAATCAGCATTCTTGGATGGATCGTCTTTGACGCGGGAGTTCGACTTCGAGAGCTCGTTCCATCAACCCTAGAAGCTTGAGGAGTGAACCTTTCAAGACCTGAAGGACCGTATATAAAGGTTGTTACACTAACTTAGTAATTAAAACACTAGTTAGTGTTGTTTAGTTTAGTGTTTGGGCTTGTATTCTAAGGTTTCAAGTGTGTAGTGCTCAAGTTTTTTAAAGTTTTTAATTCCGCAAAGCCGCAGTAGTCACGGCAAGGAGCACCATACACTTACACTGGTATCAGAGCTTACCCAAACACTTAACTAAATTGAATAGACAAAGTTTAAAGTTTCAAAACCGAAATAGTTCCATAACGAAAATCCAAACTCCAAGTTTCTGTAAAAAAAATTATCTCTGAAAAATATTTTGCCTATAGTAGAGAGATCTTTATACTACTAGTTTACCGCTGTAGAAACACGAGACCACAACTCAAAACTTTGTCCGCAAATTTATTCTTTTGAGCCGCAAATTGCGTCCAAGTGATGAGCGTTTGTGTCGTGCATCGTACAGTGGTTTGTTCACATGGAATTATGATTTTTGTGATACACAATTTAGGCCCAGATTTCCTATAGTGTTATCTTTTTTACTCAGGCTTCATGGAATGCTTCAAAGTTGAGATTTTAGTATCGTTTATTCGCTTTGTGTTTGTATATGTGTTTCTAAACGTCGACTAATTGCTATACATCGATTAGTAGGGGTTGCACATATCTTGTATCTTGTTGTTGTGGTTTGTGGATATAAAGTATTGGATTATCGTGTTGAATAGCCGGGGATGTGAGAAAAGTGTTCTTTTCTTTCATTCATGTATTTGTAAAGTGATGTAATATTCTTTTGCGGGGCATATACGAGTTAAAATTGTAAACAAAGTTGTATTATTTCATTTTATTTTTCTGCACCTAGGATAGACCAAGGTGGGGTGCACAAACTATCGGGTTCTTGAAATGTCGAGTAGCCTACTAATCTCATTGAGGGGGGTTGCTTCACTTCGGGGATTTGGCGGGCAGTTCTCCATACCCGTAGGGGTCTAGGGTGAGGGTTTGGTTATTCATCATGGACGTGGAATCTGTTTTTCGTTAGAGACTAAAACGAAACCCGGAAATCCTAATATATCCAATATTTTCATCTGTGTTGCTTCTGTTGTGATCTGTGATGACTATTATTGCGTGAGACAGATGGCTATATATAGATTATATATAATAAACATTGCTTATGTTTTACATCCGCGCTAGTTCATCCCCCGCCTTGCCGTAAGTTAAGTAACCTTACGGTGAAAACTCGAGGCCTGTGGCGAATGCGGATGATATAAGCGTACGTTCTATTTTCGTTTCTTATGCAATGATAGGGCTAAATAATGAGACCGCATTAATTTTGATTAGTGCAAAGAAACAAACCAAAAGTTTAAATCGTTGGAACAATTTAAAAACCACCCGGTTTTCTTTAAGAAAATTTTTTAAATGCGAAGCCTAAACCACTCCTTTTAAAAGCTATTTAGGTTCATTCGACTATATCAAGTTCATTACGTTCACGGTTTTCGCCAAAAACAGCAGTAGCCCTCCGTCATTTCAGATGGGTATCCACTAGTATTCAAGTTATGTATTTTGACTTTCGCCAAGGCATAGTGATTAGTGGTTATTTGGATATTTGTCTGTAGCATAGATAGATGTGTTAATCTAGGATAGGCGTACAACTATTTTGGCCTTCGTCAAGGGTTTGTACGAATGAGTCTAGCTTATCCTGGATAATGACGGGAAAAACTTGACTTACGTCTTATGATATTTTGACATTTGTCACGGTCATAAGCGCCTGGAGCAAAAATCCACATCGGGAGTTTCAAAGGAAAAGGAAACTTGCTAGTTTTGCATACCATCTAAAGTGATGATTTTTGTAGGATTTCTTCAAAGTTATCACACAATGATAGTTGGTTCCTGATCCCACTGTGAGTAATTATCATTATTCTTCGGGAGAGTTTTTCACTTAACAACCAATGCTATAAACCAAGTAGGTGTTTAGAATGGTATTAGCGGGACAACGTCTCCATGGGAAAGATATTATTTAATTAAGGAATATCGCGAAAGCATTGTACAACCTCCCTCGAAGTACCGACACTAGCCTGGCTAAAAGGTTAAAGCAAGAATTGTAGGGTGCGATTAATCCCGACTAATTCTTCTTTTATGGTTTGAAGGAGGATTCGAGGAAACAATATGAGCTATCTTATTTAGATAAACTAAAATCCAATTTAAACTTGCAAGAGTATCGGTTTCTTATCTCTCTTTCCTAATTGCAGCGACCAAGATGACTGGGCTTAATTTATTATTAGATAAAAATATATTGACGGGGCCAAACTATAAAGATTGGCAAAGGAATATCCAGATGGCCATTACTTATGACAAGCTGGGCTACCTCCTTACTACTAAAGACCCCGCCATCGCAGGTTCAGATTCCACCGTCGTAGATATTGAGATCCGTAAGATTTGGGAAATAGACAGTGCAAAAGTGAAGTGTCTTGTGTTGGCCTCTGTGGATAATGAACACCAGAGGCGGCACGAGAAGATGGACTTAGCTTCCATATTCCTCCATAACAAAGACTTATATGGAGAGCAATCTCGTATTGTAAGATACGAGATCTCAAAAAAATTATTTCAGGCGAGATTGGCTGTCGGGTCATCTATAGGGGACCACGTCTTTAAGATGGTGAGCTTCATTAAGAAGCTCGCAGACCTTCGGACCATAATGGAGAACGAGTTATACACGGACTTGATTTTACAGTCTCTTTGCTTTACCTATGCCTAGTTTATATTGAATTTCAATATTCAAGAAAAGGAAGCTATACTTCCAGATCCCTTCAACATGTTGAGGAGTGCAGGGAGCACCCTAAAAAACCAAGAAGACACCCGCTCTGCTTATTTGGGAATCTTCTTCCTTTAGATTTAAAGCGAAAGCTAGGGAGAAGAGAAGAAGGCCCCCACCAAGCAGAAAAGAAGTGTCACTAAGGTACAGGGGAAGGCAAGACAAAAGTTGGGGGGCCAACAGTGACAAAGGAGGAATGTTTTTATTGCCCCAAGAAAGGTCGTAGGAAGAAGGATTGCAGGGCATGAAAAGCCAGAAACCAGGATTCGAAACAAGTTGTGGTTTCGGCTTCAAGTGTGTTTGTGATTGAAAATTGTTTGTCAATAAACTCTACTTCTTAGTTTTTGGATACCGGTTCAGGATCTCAGATCAATAAATCATTGAAAGCACTGAGAAGCCACAGAGTTTTGAAGACAGGTGATATGAGTCCCAAGGTTGTTAACGGAGCAAGCGTGGATATTGTTTCCGTAGGGGAGTATCACATATGATTGACAAGTGAGAACATTTTGATTTTGCGTAACTGTTTTTGTGTACCAAGTTTGATGTTCAGTCAAAAATATTGCATTTTTAATACATCAATTTCCCTACTCTTCTTAATCATCTAAGGGTGTTTATTGTAAATATAACACGGATTACAAATTCATCTGGAAAATACCAAATACCATGTGTTATATATATAATCGATACTCTGGAGGGAAATTGTGCGTTTATTACTTCACGCATGATATTGTATATCTCAACACTTTTTATCAAGATTTTGTACAGAAAATTATTCAGGTTAAAGAACTGGAATCGCCAATTTGCCGATAAAACGCAGCAAGTCAAAGACTTAAAATCTGGCAGAGATTCAGAAGAGATTAAATGATTCCAGACATCAAAAGAAGACCTAAATACCAACACCAGAAGACCCCATGAAAATGATGCAAAGATCTCTTCAAATGGACGCAGAACCGCGGCCGATCCAGCCCGATCTGCCGCGGATCCGCGGCCGAGTAGAGTCGTCGGCGGTCGAAAATTCTCCAGAACCTTCTCTATAACCTCCTAACTTCGATCATGATGGAGATGGGAGAGTCATGCTTTTAGTTTCATCTCTACTACTCTTCCATCCACTTTGGCTTCCGAAACATCACCAAGACTGATACTGAACAAGGCTTTGGGGATGTTTCCTCAAGACGCTTCATATACACGCGGCTTCTTCTGAAAGGCTCTGCATAACTACCAAGCTTATGAAGGAAGCTTAATTTAAGGCTATAAAAGGGGATCTAGATCTAATTTTTGGGGGTTACTCATTATTACACAATTGAGCCACAATTACAATTCAATTCAAGTTGAGTGACACAACTTGAGATCTAATCCAAATCTAATCAAATCAAGATCCATTGAGAGCAAAATCAAGAGACAATCGAAGATCCTTTATCGCAACGCCGATCATCATCAATAGCAAGAGATCCTCATCCGATCCACGACTCACGAAGATCGAGCCGAGCAAAGATCGACGACAAATTCCCTTTCAAAGGAGTGATTGAGAGCTAGTTTTGTAAACTCAAATTGAGAGGTGTAATTTGAAGGAGATTTAATAAAGGTGATAATTGTAATTCTCGCTTTCTTTACATTCTTGCATTATGAAATATTTTGTTCTTGATTCTTTAATTTTCATGATGCGTGAGTGAAATCTCTGCTTGTAAAAGAATCGAGAGAATTAGTAGATCTAATGATGATGAAATTCTAATACTAATCTTAAGTCTTATGAGGATTGTGAACTTTAGGAAAAAGAATCGTCAATGACCTAATTTGGATCGAGATCATGTTCTTGCTAATTTCGTTGTAAATTAGGAATTAAACAATTGATGATTTTCTTTGCTAAAGGCTATATCCGTATGATGATCAATGAAAAGATAAGCGATAGTAAAGGAGAAACCCTAGTTTCTCCCTAATCTTCATTTATCATCATCGATCTAGCTACAATTCATCAATAGATAAGATTAGTAATTTTTAGTATTCATCATTGCTACTAATTCAATCGATTCCTACAGGCTATTCTTCATATTCTTGATAATTCAAATTGATATTGGACACTTTCTTGATTTCTAATTCTTGAATATATTCGTGATTTTATTGAAATGACAACTAAATTAAATCTAGAATTACTTTCTTGAATTTTCTTTTATATTTTCATTTCGACTCATTTAAAGAAAGATCGAATAAGTACACGCATCTCAGTGGACGATCCGTATTCATTAACGAGCTACATCGACACCGTTAATTGATTGCGGTTATAAATTCTTTGGTTGTGATTACATTTCAAAACATGATCCGAAAATTAGTTCAATCAAATGGCGCCGTTGCCGGGGATGCATGCTTAATTTGTTCATTTTTGCAATTTGTGTTGAAAAATTATTATTTCATCAAATTTTAATCCAAGAATCGCATCATGTGCTTAACGTTTAGTGTTTGAATTTTTTTTCTAGAATCATTGTAGCAGTGAGATGAAGATTCAGAGAAGATCTACAAATTCCAGAGGAGTACAAGAAGCTACAGGAAAATTTTAAAACCCTAATTCCTCCATTCCACCGCGGATCCGCGGCTAACAACAGGTTTTTGCGGTGGTTCCGCCGCCGTTTAGGCGTTTCAGTATTCCAAACTTCTATGGTATATTCTCCGTTCTCTCCTCTTCTCTCTGATCTTATCCAATAACAATTTTCTGCAGGATTCTTTGCAAAAATTCGCAGTGCGCTAAAAGATTTTTTTTTTTGCGTTTCTTGAAATTGGTTGTTTTGTGCATATGTTTAATACGGAAATTAAGGGGCAAAGACCAAATTCAGATTAGGTAGGGATTTCATTACCATTCCAAAGCCCCGGAAATCACAAAACTAGTATCCGCATCACCCTCATTAACTAAAAAATATCTAGACAAGACTCTAAGGACCGTCGCGCTCAATTAGGATAGAAGGAGGTTGTGGGTAATCTATTGCTTATCCGCATTTCTTTTATGGTGTCTAAGACAAGTGTGTCTAAAGCAAGTGGTTACTTAATTAGGCCCGCTACTTACGTAGCGGAGAACCTCCCACTTACCTGGCACTTACTTGGCCACAGAAGGGAAAAAGAGGCAGTAGATGATTTATCCTGCGATTTGTCTTCTGGAAGTCTAGGAGCGGTCTAGTGACTTGACCTAGGTGACCATTAGATATAGGGTTGCTTGTGCATTTTTGTGTGAATTTTCATAAATCCGTCTTTTTTCAAAACAAACCAATTATTTTCTCTCCTTTTTACCCTTTTTCCCCTCTTCTCTTCTTATAATGGGTGACCCAAACAGACGAACTCTTGCCGAGCTTTGCTATCCACAACCAGATATTTCTTGTCTTCGTAATCGCTTCGGTATACCATCCGACTCTCCCATGTCTTTAAGAGATTGGATAGAACAAGCGGGTAGAAACAGTTGGCCACCTCAGTCCAGGTCTTATCAACCGTATCCTAATTCTACATCTGTTTCAATTGATACTCCGAGCGAGGATGCCCTTAAACGCATTTCCATTGCTGAGCATATAGCTAGGGCTAAAGGCCAAAGTTTCAATCCGGACCAATATCAACTATCACCACCACTTTCCAAAGAAGAATTTCATAATCGGTTTGTGGCATATATGATGTCTATTGAAAATAGCCAACCCACCAACCAATATCAATATTCTTCTTATCACAATGTTGACCCTACTCCTGCCCAATTTTCATAACCACTCAACTCCTATCAATCCTATCCGACTTTTACACCTTCTCAAGACATTCATTCTAACCAATCATTTGGGAGTTTTACTTATCCACAAGAATTTCAATCTTATCCTCAAACCCCTTGTCAACCCAAGTCTAGTCTTGAGCGGAAATTAGAAGAAGGTATAGTGATGTTTAACCGCATCAGAGAGGAATGGAAGGAAAGCATGGCTAAATATGAAAGAGCAACTAGTTCCGAACCAGCTAAAATTTTTTCAATGTCTAATATGGGCATATGACAAAGTGAGAATTTGGGTAGTGAGAGAGAATTGTACACCCTTCCTAATCAAACCTCCCCTTTCCAAAGTGAGATCCACAACTCCAGTTTCACAGATTCATCGAGTACACCAAATGATTCATCAATTGAAGATAGAATGTATAAGAAGTTGTATGACTTTGCAGTGTTTGATTTACCCGACTGTGAAGGGTCCATTTCGAGTGAAACCATGCCAGATCCTTGTGATCTCTACACTTCCACTCTTGAACCTAAATTGATTGAAAACCATACTTTTGATGAGGTGTTTGAGAATTCTAACCTTCACTTAAATGAGGAAATTGACGTTGGGGATATATTGATTGATGTACCTGAAATTTTGGATGACTTTGTCCCACCAATTCATCAGGTCCTTTCACTTCCTTGTGGTCATCATCTCGAGCCTTTAATTAATCTTCCCGAACCTCAAATGCGTCTTGAAGTTGATAATAATGGTATAACCGAACAACAGACCGAAATTCAGCCTACATCTTCCACATCTGGTTTAGCAATCCTCAATACACCAATTTGTTTACCCATTTCACCTTCTACTTTCTCAGGTTCATCTTCTGTTCCTGTAATGTTAGCGAGTGTTGATGAATCACAATTCGATATTTCGAGTTCTAGCGAAACATTTATGACATTATTCTTCGATATATTGATGAAAGTTTCGAAGAAATTTTCACTGAAGAACTCGTAATCCTAACAGACACGGATTTTGTGATTAATCAACCTCCACCTAAGGAAGTTGAACCACCACCACTCCTTCTTCTAAGATACGAGAATGCAAATACTCCACTCATTCCTAATCATTCACATTCTTATTGTCATTCATCCTCATTCTTTCATTTCTATAATTTAAAACTTAAACCCTTTTCATCACACCACTTATTTCTTCCCCCTTTCTTCTTGACTCTATACAACATGTTCTTTCACCGACCTATACGTTACATTGATTAAATCTTCGAATGGTTGGTATTAATTTTTGGTCTTTGTAAAGCCTTATATTGACCAAATAACTTTACCCCCTTTTAAAATGCTTAATATTGTTTAACTCAAATTGGGAGGGGGGGGGGTGTATTTTTGGCTCTTGAAAATAAAAGTTGTCCTCAAAATTGTGAGCCAAAAATAAGTTTGGGGGAGGATTTTCACGTTCATTTATTCTTGTACCACGTTAATAAATTTTCCTCCCAAACCTACAGGTTTTTTGAGATTTAACAGATGACAATAGTGAGGACATTGTTGTAAACAAGTTTGGGGGAGGTTTGTGCTTATTTACGTATCACTTTGCATCATACTTTGCATAAGCACAAAACATATAAAAAAATGTGTACATAAATAAGATAATAAAAGATTAGAAAGTGAAAAATTACATCTAAAATATTGGAAAAATTTAAGAAAACCATGAAAATTAGAAGTTTTCTTAAATGGAACTAGTAATAAGTAGTTATGAGCCGTTGTCTCAAGGGTTAGTAAGATGAAAGAAGTCACTAATCTGAGGATAAAAATAAGTCTGAAAAATAGTTCTTATTCTGGAAGCCAAATATTTGAATGTTGATACCCTACTATACGCACTTACACACGTCTTGAAACTCGGGATGGTAGAGGATACCTTGAAATGCTCTTGTCTAAAAGCCAAAGTACGAAGAAAATAATAAATGGAGAATAAAAAGATAAAATTGTGAAGAAAAATGAACACTGGTTTTGTAATCACCAAGGCAGCAATAAAAAAATATAGCGAGGATGCTTCATCACCTAGTGCCTTAGACCAACTGGTTTAGGAGTCACTGCTAAGGCTTAGGTGTTGCAAGACGAGGAAAATACGATTTACGCCTAATCAGCAAGCACATGAGTAATCGGTCGGTTAGTACCTCAAGAAGTATTAATGGTCGCATGAAGAATGTGTGAGCAATTTCATCGAAAATATTCACCGACTAATAAGTACTGAGGTAGATGGACAAGAGTATGATAGCTTGAATTGAATTCTCCGAGTGTAGGGATGTTCTTTACACACACGTAGGTGTATATGATCAGTGTTTGGAAGAAAGGTAGGGATGGAGAATAAAGACGATGTTTTATTGAGGGATGATGTGATTTCTAACAACTTTTCATGACTATTAAGATATGGCTCATGACAACTGAAAAGCTAGTGTAGTTGGAAACTCTGATTTTCAAAGTCTTTCTTTTATAATTCTTATCTTTACATGTAACTTTCACAGTCTTCCTTTTATTATAGGATTTTGTGGGTGCAATCCGCTGAAAACCCTCAGGAGACAACACTCCTCCCACTAGGGACACCTAGAGGTTTAAAGCATTGTTGCACGTGCTCAGTGCAATCGTGTTTGCCTACGAAAGTGTGCTAGTTAGTTTTTCTTAATAAAATTTTCTTCTTCTCTTGAATAAAAGAAGTTTGCTCGAGACGACCAAAATTAAGTTTGGAGGAATTTGTTCAGTCGAAAATATTGCATTCTTAATTCATCAATTTCCCTACTCTTCTTAATCATCTAAGGGTGTTTATTGTAAATATAACACAGATTACAAATTCATCTGGAAAATACCAAATACCACGTGTTATATATATAATCGATACTCTGGAGGGAAATTGTGTGTTTATTACTTCACGCATGATATTGTATATCTCAACACTTTTTATCAAGATTTTGTACAGAAAATTATTCAGGTCAAAGAACTGGAATCGCCAATTTGCCGATAAAACGCAGCAAGTCAAAAACTTAAAATCTGGCAGAGATTCAGAAGAGATTAAATGATTCCAGACATAAAAAGAAGACCCAAATACCAACACCAGAAGACCCCATCAAAAGGATGCAAAGATCTCCTCAAATGGCCGCGGAACCGCGGCCGATCCAGCCCGATCCGCCGCGGATCCGCGGCCGAGTGGAGTCGTCGGCGGTCGAAAATTCTCCAGAACCTTCTCTATAACAGCCTAGCTTCCTCAAGACGCTTCATATACACGTGGCTTCTTTTGGAAGGCTCTGCATAACTACCAAGCTTATGAAGGAAGCTTAATTTGAGGCTATAAAAGGGGATCTAGATCTTATTTTTGGAGGTTACTCATTATTACACAATTGAGCCACAATTACAATTCAATTCAAATTGAGTGACACAACTTGAGATCCAATCCAAATCCAATCAAATCAAGATCCATTAAGAGCAAACTCAAGAGACAATCGAAGATCCTTTATCGCAACGCCGATCATCATCAAGAGCAAGAGATCCGCATCCGATCCACGACTCACGAAGATCGAGCCGAGCAAAGATCGACGAAAAATTCCCTTTCAAAGGAGCGATCGAGAGCTAGTCTTGTAAACTCAAATTGAGAGGTGTAATTTGAAGGAGATTTAATAAAGGTGATAATTGTAATTCTCGCTTTCTTTACATTCCTGCATTATGAAATTTCTTGTTCTTGATTCTTTAATTTTCATGATGCGTGAGTGAAATCTCCGCTTGTAAAGGAATCGAGAGAATCAGTAGATCTAATGATGATGAAATTCTAATACTAATCTTAAGTCTTATGAGGATTGTGAACTTTAGGAAAAAGAATCGTCAATGAACTAATTTGGATCGAGATCATGTTCTTGCTAATTTCGTTGCAAATTAGGAATTAAACAATTGATGATTTTCTTTGCCAAAGGCTAGATTCGTATGATGATCAATGAAAAGACAAGGGATAGTGAAGGAGAAACCCTAGTTTCTTCAATAGATCCCTAATCTTCATTCATCATCATCGATCTAGCTACAATTCATCAATAGATAAGATTAGTAATTTTTAGTATTCATCATTGCTACTAATTCAATCGATTCCTATAAGCTATTCTTCATATTCTTGATAATTCAAATTGATATTGGACACTTTCTTGATTTCTAATTCTTGAATATATTCTTGATTTTCTTGAAATGACAACTCAATTAAATCTAGAATTACTTTCTTGAATTTTCTTTTATATTTTCATTTCGACTCATCTAAAGAAAGATTGAATAAGTACATGCATCTCGGTGGACGATCCGTATTCATTAACAAACTACATCGACACCGTTAATTGATTGCGGTTATAAATTCTTTGGTTGTGATTACATTTCAAAACACGATCCGAAATTTTAGATCAATCATTTGTCATGTAATATCATCTCTTTATCTTTACTATCTAAAGAAGGTTATGATTTTACATTTGTAAGCAATGCTGTTAACATTCACCTTAATCATGGTTTGATTGGGTCTGATACACAAGACAATGGTATATACGTATTAAATCAACATCATGTTTTCAATTTCCAGAACACACTCAAAAGAAAGACTCCTGAATTAAATCAAGCTTTCTTATGGCATTGTAGACTGAGTCACATCAATAAAACACGGTTGACGAAGTTACATAAAGAGGGATATTTGGAACCATTTGAATATCTATCTTATGCAACTTGTCAATAATGTATCAAAAGAAAGATGACAAAAACTCCGTTCACTAGACACGGAGTAAGAGTTTCCGAGCTTTTGGGACTCATACACAACGACGTGTGTGGTCCAATGTCTACACATAGAAGAAGTGGTTATTCCTACTTCATTACTTTTATGGATAATTTCTCAAGGTATAGACATGTATTCTTGATGAAATATAAATCCGAGGCCTTTGAGAAATTCCAGGAATACAAGAATGAAGCGGAAAAACAAACAGGCAAAAATATCAAGACACTTCGATCTGATTGGGGTGGTGAATACTTGAGTTTCGGGTTACTGGGATATTTAAAACAGATTGGAATTCTCTCTCAGCTTACTCCTCCATATACACCTCAACACAACGGTGTAACGGAAAGGCGGAACCACACCTTACTAGATATGGTGCGTTCCATGATGAGTAATGCTGAGTTACTGCAATCCTTTTGGGGTTATGAACTAGAATCTGCTGCATATCTTTTGAACAAAGTACCGACTAAGTCAGTGCCTACTACTCCATATGAAATGTGGAGTGAGAAGAATCCCTATCTTAAGTATCTTAAGATATGGGGATGTCCTGTTTTTGTTAAAAAGTAGCATGTGGATAAACTCGAGATACGATCAGTATTGTGTAAGTTTGTGGGATACCCAAGGAATTCCAGGGGATATCTTTTCTATTACACAGAGAAATAAAAGGTTATTGTTTCTCGTCATGTTCTGGAGACTCAATTTCTTGAAAAATAAATAAGTGAGAGTGCAATAGAACTAAAAGAAATTCCAGAACCACAATCTATTACTGAAAGCTTGGTGAAAACAAAAGTTTCAAAAGAACCGGACGTCCCTGCACCACTCCGCAGATCTAGTAGGCATTCTCATCCGCCCGAGAGATACTATGGTTTTCTCATTGATGGGAATAGAGAGGATTACATCATCAATGATGATAAGCCGACTAGTTTCCAGCATGTCATTACGAGCAGAGACTCAGTAAAGTGGCTGGATGCAATGCCGTCCGATATGGAATCCATATACACAAACAAAGTTTGGATTTTGGACGTTGCACCTCAAGGGGTACAACCCGTAGGCTGCAAATGGATCTTCAGAAAGAAGATTGGTGCAGATGGACATGTTGAAACCTATAAAGCTAGACTTGTAGTAAAACATTTTCGTTGAAGATCTGGCTTGGACTATGATGAAACCTTTTCTCCAGTGGTTATACTTAAATCCATTTGGATCCTACTTACCATTTTTACCTTCCATGATTATGAAATTTGGCAGATGGACGTAAAGATTGCTTTTCTAAATGAAAATTTGGAAGAGTCTGTTTATATGGATCAGCCAGAAGGCTTCATAGAGAGTGGGAGCAGCGGAGTTGGAACATCTGCTTTGATGAGATGATCAAAGAATTTGATTTTATCAAAAACATAAATGAACCATGCAATTATAGTAAGATTTTAGCGAGAACTGTTGTATTCCTCGTCTTGTACGTGAAAGTTCCTAGTACCCTCGCCGCTAACCCGCGAGTAATGCCGAATTCAAAAACAAAAATTTTCTTGGCACTAGAAACTTAAACCTCAAGAATCTAACCAAACACCTAAACTAGTAAGCACAAAAGATAGAAATCACAACCTTTGTAGCGTCTTTGTTTGCTCCAATTAGGTTGGACTCTAACGTACTCTCAAGAACTTTGGATCACGCTTGCAAGCCGGTCTGCCTTCGCCGAAGATGATCCACCCGAGGGAACCAAGTTCAAGTTTCAACTTCATCAATGAAGTAACTAAAGATCTTAGGTTGCTAATATAGGATGCTTAGTGATGTGTGTAAGTGTTCTATCATTTTTCTTTCTCTTTCTCTTTATGATTCTCAACTTATGAGAGTGTTGAAGATGAAGAAGAAGAAAGATGAGCCATGGAAAAGAAAGAAGCTAAATGGTACAATGAATAAAACTTTTAACAAATTCAAGTATACTTCATATCTTTTGTAAAAATAATTTTACCATTTTAAAACTACAACCATGCTTGAATAGTATTTGCAAATGAATTAATAATTCATTTTCTCATACCCTCCACCATTTCTCTTTTCCATCTCATTTCATAATTTCTTTATAATGAAAATCCTAGAAATGAGGTGTCCTTCTTCTAGAAATATTCTTGTATGAATACAACAATACGTCCCCGCAAATACATGCCCATATTCTTATTAAAATACGAATACCCAAGAGATAGAAAAATTCAATGAACATAATACTAGAATATACATATCGAAATATATACATGTAAATTATTAAATCAAAACTTAATTTAATAATCTGGCTTAATCCTAAACCGGCTAGTATTATCATCTGCCCGATTAAAATCCGTGTGGCTAGCACACATGCCTAATCAGAACCCTGCACGTATCAATATACGGCCACTACATCATTTCGCTTGAACTTGGAAAACTCTCTATGTGGGACTCTAAAGACTCATTAATATGCTGGCAGCGGGTTTAACCACAAGTACGTCAACGAGTTTAACTACAAGCACGTCAGCGGCACTAGCTGTATGTAACAGCTACCCAGGTATTGACCGAAAGGAAGTATGACAAGCAAACTCATACCCCTACTCAGTATGTCTGTGACAATCTCCATATAGTCCAGTCTCTTCGTCTGAGATAATCGCATACCGGGTCTAAGGGTGGATAACGTCAGGCCCTTACTAATCCGATTAGTCATGCCGGTCTGAAGCTCAACACCCATTGAGAAACTATTAATATCATATCAGTAAATCTCATACACTTTGGTCAAGTATTTCTGGTGATGGCTGACCCAACACAACGTGACATCGACTCCTAATACCGGGAGAGACGAGTCCCTACGAATGTTCATTGCCTCCATATGGATCGGGACTGTACCCTACTAAAACCTATTTGCACGACTTTCTTGAGTCGTGGTAGGGTAATAATCTAAGTACAGTGGGAACTCACACGAGACAAATGAAAATCCCAGATCAAAGGACTAACCTGTACTCATGCTACGGGAGAACTTCTATCTGACGATAGGTATAATACCATCTAGAAATTCTCGACGAGTCTGTCCGGTGTACTCACCTCCAGTGAGCACCTGTATACTATCTTAGCTGACTTAACACCAATAGCTTGTAAGATCTTGTCACCGCCCCTCGTTGGGGTCTCGAAGCATATACACTAGCCTACTCCGGAGTATCGATGCCCAGTATCAATACTCTCATGACTAGGGACATTTAAGGATGTGCTTATGGACAACCCAGCTCCTATATATATGATTGCCATCATAATGTTGGTAGTCAAGCAATAATCCTACGGGCTTTATCAAAACGTATACACATAATGATAAAAACAAACCAGATAGTATATTATCATCTCGAGTAAGACCGTTCTACTTGTATAGGTTCTCGTTCAATTATCATAATTGCCAACTTGCAATTACAATAATTGCTTAGATGGCACTATATCCAACAATCTCCCACTTGCACTTAAGGCTAATTATTGCGGTATCGCATACTCACGGCTCGTGTGCTACCGAATACCCAACTTCTCTACTAATCAGTTTCTTAAAACGAGTTTTGAGAAACTTACGTGTTCGATAAATAGCCTCAGTGAGTAGATCCGCTCCAATATTTCTATCTTTATCTCTCTATATCTCAACTTCACGGGGAATGATTACCTCTGTAAATGAGCAATATCTTTCTTAGAACTTGTCTAGATATCTGATGGGACTTTGTTCATAACATGAACACAAAATCCAACAAGTTTCTTAGACTCTATCCATTACTGATGTAATCAACACCCAGCGCTATGACCACCTCAGTATCCTGCTTGGAAACATATCCAACATACTTCTGCTCAAAAGAGGGCAAACTATGAACTTTGACAGCCTCTCTGTCATTCAGGTCACCTCGAAAGCCTGAAATGATAACCGCTACCTTAAGAAGGCTGCTGTTACCATATACCAATAACACAAACTTATGTTCATAACTTCTTCCTAATGTTTCTCTAGGATTGGATTAATATATGCTTGTTGCAGCTAGTGCGAAAACAATATCTAATGTGGTACTTGACATCTCATGATTGACTCAATTGCCTAAGTAAGTGATATGTCAATCATGCTAATCCTTTTCCTCATCAGTCTTGAAGACATCTCTTTAAAGAGAGTGACTCCACCACCTATGGGTAGACAACCACGCCAGGAGTCATCCATTTTAAAACGCTTTAGAATAGTATCAAAGTACCCGAATTGGGATACTTCCAAAATCTAAATCTAAAATCAAAGATCTAGTCACTAGAATCCCTGATATTTTATTCAGATCCTATGTGGAGAAAATACCTTATGATAACCAAAGTTTGACCGATCGTAGTATAAGAACATCACCTCCTATCAGGAGCATATCATTCAAATACCAGGACATCACTCCCTACTACCTTCTGTAGGGTTACTAGGCACTCTAACAAGGTTCTACAAGGCATCAACCATGCCCAATTAAAATTTTAGCCGTGCCGAACAACTCTAAAGAAGATCTTTGCTAGATAATTAGGGTTACACATGCAAGTAAATAACATTTATCACTAAGTGAATACGAAATACAACCTTTGTAGATCAGTCCTTCACTTCTAAAGCTCCTTGTTGTAGTCCCTTCGCTGCGATCATGGTTCTCCCGGGCTCTTGCATGGCTTCACGAGGCGAAAGAAGCGTCCTTGCTTGAAGTCTTCGAGGCCGAAGATGATATACGTCGAGGGAATACCAACTCAAGCTACTACTTCACTAACTAGAGAATTAGTGAAGAAAACACCCTAAACTAAAGTGCTAGTCTAGTAGAGGATGGAGAAATAGGAAGTGGGTTCACTTTAGAATTTATTTTCTCACAATGTTTCTCACTTTGGATTAGAGAGCTTTTTAGCTCAAGGAAGAAGATGAAGAAATAAAATGAGAAAGATAATGATCAAGTGAGTGAGCTAACCATGGGTGAGTGAGTATCATATACTAACTCATGTAGAGACATAATCATGGCTAAGTGTGATGGTTAGGTTAACAAATATCCAAAGTAAAAACAAACTTAGTGGACTTAGTCAATGCATCCACAAGCTTCTACAAGCTTCATGCATTTTTCTAATCTTTTACTAGTTTTGTAATTACTTTAAATATTAAACCCAACACAACAAATAGCATGGTGTAAGTCTCATACACCCATGCATGTTGTATCAACAACCATGATACAAAAATAAAACACATTTTAATATATATCACATATATATTAAAGTTGTGCACATGTGAGAAAAATCCTTAAGTGAACAAATGTTAGTTAATGTAAATTAGTATATCATATATACAATTATACACTAAATTATTAAATCAAAACTTGACTTAATAATCCGGTTATATCTCATATAACCGACTAACATCCAATGTATCGACTTATTGAATCAACACTTGATTCGATGACCCGGCTATATCACATATAACCGACCGATACAAAAAGTCGCGAGAATAGAATACGGTATCACATACACGCATTATTCTCGGTCCCGTACATATCACATATGTGCTCCTATTTCGTTTTGCCTGAGCCAGTAAAACCTCTATATAGGACTCTAAAGACTCGTCAATACGCCGACAGTAGGTGATGATCACATCCAGCACCCACAAGCCGTCAGCGGTACTAGATGGACGTAACGGCTACTCGGGTATTGAGCGATCAGAAGATCAGCAAGCAAGCCCGCTCCAACTCCTGTAAAAGCCTAACAGTAATACTTCCCGTATAGTCCGGTCTCCTCATCTGATATGTGGCATATCAAGTCTAGGGGTGGTAAACGTCAGACCCCAATAACCGATAAGTCGTGCCGATCTGAGGCTCATAACGGGTCGAGAAACTACTGGTAACACTTACCAGTAAATCTCTAAATCAGCCCTGGCCAGGGACTTCCCTGTTATGGCCAATCGAGCACAGCGCAACATCAACCCCCAATACCGGGAGAGACGAAACCCCTCCTATCGCTCATTGCCTCCATGTGATTCAGGACTGTACCCAAAAACCACCGTTTTGCACGCTCTCTTGGACGTGGTAAGGTGGAAATCAAAGCACAGTGGGAATCACACAAGACTCTATGACGATCTCGGGTTTACAGACCAATCCTGCACAAGTGTCACCAGAGAACTGCCATCTGACGTGAGGTATAATACCATCTGTGAGTTCTCGGCGAGTCCTACCAGTGTACCCAGTCTCCACTGAGCACCCGTATACCATCTCTGATGTCAAACACCAATGGATATGGGATCATCCATCGCCCATCTCATGGGTCGAGAAGCGTATACGCTAGTCTACTCTGGTATATCGATGCCATGTCTCGATACACCCACGACTAGGAACATTAAAGGATGTACTTATGGACTACCATGGCCCCACTAGTATGATCTGCATCATAGTCCTGGTAGTCAAGTACACATCCTAAGGGCTTTACCAACATGTAACTATAAGACAATATCAAGAGACAAGTATACATGTTAAGATAAAGAGCAACCAGATAACATACTATCATATCAAGCAAGAAATTCCTCTTTCTATATGTCCAAGCATCCAATATAATATACATCATCTGTACAATACTGGCCTCTAGGGCATACATACAACTAACACCTTCTTACCAGGTCCATCAGCTATTCTGATGAAGTCAAACTCTATAACTGTTACATAAAAAATAGATGATCTATCTCCGTTATGGTTGCTTTAGTCTATAAATAGACATAAGCTATAGGCCCACCATGTTTCCGCTGCTTCCACAAACTACAACAACCCTCTGACAGAGTCATATACTCGTGCACTTCTAAAACTAGTTTAGAACGACGTTATAGTCATCCACCTACCAGATCTCATAGTCTAGGACAGCAGTTGTGACAAGCTTGAGTCATTAAAACCTCCCTGTCACTATTCTTGAGGAGACCGAAGTATCTCTCGGGTGGCTGAGGTTACTCACCAAATTTGTGGAGTGGCTAATGGATTGTCGAATCCAATTGAATTCTTAGGTTCTACCAAATTTTCAATAACCATTTGTAGTTCTGGAATCACTTCCAATTCTACCATACTCCCACTAATATTTTCTGAAACGAATTCAATTTACTAAAAAGGTGGCGAGTCAAGAACAATATAAATATCGATCCTGCAAATGGTAGAATGTTAACCCTTGTCAAAGCCCGGGATAACCCACAAACTGCCATTACTGAAACGTTCATTGAGTTCATCTTCTGGTTTTAAGCATAAGCCGGAAAACTCCATATACCTTAATATCGTTAAGATATAAATCCATACTATATCTACATAGAATAAAAGGCACTAATTTAGATTGAACAATATTCAATTGTTATACATCTATGTCCAGTGCACATCACCTTAATGGAAGAAGACCATACAATATTACTCATTAAGGAGCGTACCCACGGATGAGTAACCTGTGAGAGAAGTAAGTTCTCAAATATTACTATGATAGAATACCTAGCATAAGTATCTATATATTCGATCGCTTTGAAGAATCCTGATACTTCCAACGTATAGTTCTCTACTTTATTCTTTTACCTATAACTTCTTAAAATTTAGAGCTTGTATTTCAACAAAATGCGTGTCTAAAACTAGAGAAGTTACAAGTAAACAAAATATAGTACGAGTACCAACCTCTTGTCCTAATGGACATCAGAAAACATACAATAATTTTTATAAGTCCTCTGAGTTTAATAAGTCGAATTCCGTGTGTTGTAAGTTGAAAACTGTATTTTGGTTAAGAATGTCTATACCATTATTCAATACACCTTACCTTATCCTCAACTAATAAAGGTAAATGTTTAGAACATAATTTTCAAAATTTATATGTCACTTTATAAAATAAAAATATAGATATTTAATTTTAAAAATTGGTGCATAACAACGGTTATTCAAAACCAAATATTTGCCGTTAGGAAAAAACCAGGCGATTTAATCCAATATTACCAATTGCTACGAATTCTGATATTGAGGATCAAATTACCCATTTCCCAATATTCTACTCCTTCTCAGCATGTATAATAATACTCTACAGATGTGAGACCCAAACCTTGTACATACATACCCAGGAGTGAGAATTAATTTGGAAAACAGTTTTCAATAACAACTATACAGAAAAAATGAAACATAAAAATGTTTCGAGGGGGTGTCCGAGTATTCTTAGTAATGCCTCTTTTACTATCCAGATTCATGACAGCAGTCGCAAGTTTCTTTGCCCTCACTACAATCCTTTTATATGTATTTACTTCTTACCTACTGTACACCACACTTAGGTTAATTGATTTCTTCTTTCCCTACCATTCGACACCAGCCTAAGTTTGGAAGAAGACTATCCAATAAGCGTAATAGGTGTACTCTCTTAATACTAGGAGCCCTCATAATCTATGAGAACGTAAAGATAAAAGACAACCGAATAATTCTATTCAATTTCTCCAGAACTCGTGACCATCCTCGAACTGAAACAAGTTTCTTCGAATTTGTATGTAACTATACAAGATGGTCTTTACAAATAGTATGGATCTCCGTAGTGATATAGAGTGTTTTGGAGAAAATCAAAGAGAAATTAGGAGTAACAGTGATATATAGGACTTTGTCTTGAATCATGTCAATCTAAAACCGGACGGTAAAATAGTCGGTCAACTAGGTGTTGAGTTATAGTTTAAGGTGGGTTATGGTCGCAAACCAGAGAGAGAAAAGAAACACTCAGCGTGCACACTAACAAGATTATATTGGTTAATCACTTTATCTAATCAGGATGGTTCCCACTATTTTCTCGAATTCTCCTCAAACCCTAAAAGGAGAATTAGTCGGGATAACCCGAGGAGTAAACTACTCATCAATGGGAATCGGGACCCAACCATCATTGTGGGATAATCTTGACGGAAGCCGACCAAAATAACCACACTCCAGAAGGTATGCGCAAACTTGGTAAGTTTCCCTTATATTTGAAACTCCCGATATGGTTTTTGCCCCAAGCGTCTTATGACCCTAACACATGGCAACAAATTATAAGTCGCAAGTTAAGTTCTACCCGTCATTGTCCTGATTAATTTAGACCAACCTGTACTCGCCCTTGACGGATGCCAACAAGGCTGTACGACTGTCTTTATACTACAGAAAAGTAACACATAACCACCACACACTATGCCTTGACGGATGCCAACAAACATAGCATGAATACTAGGCGCTACCTATCTGAAATGACGGAGGGTGATTTAGAGAGGTTTTTACGATCAAAAATATTTACCGCAATCAAGAACGGCGTCGCACGAAGCTAGCCGGTGAATACGGGTCGGTCCACAGGGATTTTGTAATTTTCCTTAAAGTTCTTACGAGCTAATTCCAAATGGTGTTTGGTCTTTTATATTAAATCTAAAACGAAGTTGTGTTATACTAGGATTAGAAACTTGCTAGGATTAGGTTTAGGTAAAGTTTGGTAAACAAAGATCTTCACCTCTTTTCAATGCCTTAATTTAGATTTGATTTTAGGGGTTATGGTAAATTTTAATAAAGGAGATTAGGATGATTGAGAAGATGTTCTTCCTCTAGATCCTTGTCCTTCCTTTCTTAACCTTTACCCTAACCTCCATGGAAAACTCACAACTCCGGTCTTTTATACTACGGATCACCGTTACCTCAAGGGTAGAGTGCCGTAGGGAGCGGAAGATGAGAGTATGCATGGAGTCCTAATGTTCGTAATAGATTGACAAATAAAAGAGATGAGAGATTTTCATCTCTCAAACCCTTCCCTATTCCTAACCCCAACAAGCGAGGAAACTACTCGCTCATTGAGGGAATTAAGAGAGACATAATTTTTGTTTTGTTTTTATTAAAGAGAAAAAACATCTATTGCAAGTTAATAAAATTCTAAACTAAATTAAACTAGGGCGAGTAAAGAATTTACCTAGGGAAGATATAAAAACTAGAACTAGGGCAAGAAAAAAATACCTACTTACGATTGATGCACTCCAAACTTCAAAGAAAACAGAATTTTATTGATGAATAGAGGCAGGAGAAAATACAAGGGTTTGGGTTATATTTATAGGACATAGAAACCCTAGGGTTACAGTTGATCCGCATGTCTGAAATTACAAAACTACCCTTAGGTCAACTTTCCTGCGCCGCCACAACATTATGGTAAATTTTCCTCGAAGTACGGGCTTATTATGGCCGCGGAACCGCGGCAATGGCGGGCTTGGGCCGCGGTTCCGCGGCCCTTTGATGAGTTCAGAGGATAAAAAGTTGTGTGCTGAATCTTGGTTCTCTGGGCTTTTCATTTCTTTAGTTTTTTCTCCATTTGGGCTTCTGAGTCTTCTCCAGATCTCTCAGTGAAAACTTGTAGCGATCTTTTAACCGTTTGCCTTGACATTTTGGATCTTGCGTTGTCTTGTTGATTGTGAACTGTTCTTCGTCTAGGCTTGACTGAGATCCTCCTAATTGTTGGTCAAAAGTCCTTCTTTTGTGTCGTCTTTTGTGTTTTTCACTGTTTTCGCTCCAAGAACCTGTAACCTGTACCATGTAGCAGACATGGGTCAAAAGCACCTGTTTTTATTCTAAAATGCATAAGAATGGGGAATATAAAATGCAATATTATGATATGAACAAATACCCCCAAACTTATCTTTTGCTCGTCCTCGAGCAAACTTATTTTTATTTTCTGCAAAAATCTAACCTAACCGCACTTTCGCAGGGAAACACGATTGCACTGAGCACATGTAACAAGCCGTTAAACCTCTAGGTGTCCCTAGTAGGAGGAGTGTTGTCTCCTGAGGGTTTTCAGCGGATTACACCCACAAAGTCCTATCAATTTGGCTTTTCGACTTTTGTTTTCCAATTAGGTTTTCTAACAAGGAAGTCTATTATCGTCAACCCGTAAATTATCCACCCATATTCTTCACACTTCCTCATTATTTAACTTAAGATTATATATGTTCTATAGACTTACTTAGCTTTCGGCATTTCTTAAGTTTTCCTTCTAGGGCTCCATCTCCACTTAGGAATTTTTATCAACTCTACTAAAGATACGAGTTCTATTCTTCATTCCTTTCTCTTATCTAAACTCTAATCACATATCCCCACGTGTATGTAAATATCACCCCCACACTTGGAAATTCAAATCAAGCAATTGTACTCTCGTCCATTGTCCAAAGCACTTATTAATTGTTGAATTTCTCTTACACATCCTTCATGCGACCGTTAATACTTCTTGAGGTACCAACAACTGATTACAAGATGCGTTAGCACTTTAAAGCGTACTTCCTAGTCTTGTAATACCCAAGGCTTTAGCAGTGACTCCCAAACCAGTTGGTCTAAGGCACTAGGTGATGAAGCACCCTCGCTAAATATTTTTCTATTTTTTTTTAGCCTTAAGTAATCACAAAAACCAGTGTCCATTTTTTTCTTTATTCACTTTTTTTTCATTTTTATTGTGCTAAGGACTTTAGACAAGAGCATTTCAAGGTCTCCTCTACTATTCCAAGTTTCAAGGTGCGTAATTGTGCAATTTGTAGGGTATACGTTTTCAGAATCTGGACTTAAGCTAGGAATTATCTTTCAAACTTGTACTCTAATAAAATATCAATACTTTTTCCCTTGTTTCAACTTAGCCTAAGAAGTGAACTCAAAATTTGTCTATTTCTAAATAAACTACAAAGACATATACTTTCTATCGTTAGATTTTAAGGAAGGTTATTTTTAGGGTTTTTAATTTACTAAGTCTAAGATCTAGTTTTTCCTAGCCAGTTGACCTATTTATCAAACTCAAGTCAATTAACCAAAATTGACTACAAGAATTTTTTATATTTTGAAAATTTTCAATTTTTATGGGTTTTACATTTTCTAATTTTTTTTTTTATTATTCAAATTTTTCAAATTTTTATGATTTTTATATAAAAATGCAATGCAGAAATTAAATATGCAAAAGGAAAAGAATATATACAAAATGAAAATATGCAATGCAAAAGATAACTATATACACTACTATCTCCCCCAAACTTGAGCAAAGCAGTGCCCTCACTGCCCGGCCCCACGTCGCGCCCTTGAGCGTGAACGTGATCTCTCCCCTCTAGCCAATAAGGTTTGAATACCCATCTCAATCTCCGTCAGCCGACGGTCATGCTCTCGTGTTGTTGCCCTAAACTCATCCCTCGAAGAATCAATTCCCCTCATCGTTCTCCTCATTAAGCGTGCATGCTCTTGAGGGGTCATCTCACCCTCGCTCGATGTTGAGCTAGAACTAGGGGTATGTGCGGGAACATTCTCGGCCGGTTCGGTTCGCGACCAAATCTCAGTCAGTCTAGAATAGGACGAAGTAACGCCCTCTACAAGTGGTCGAACCGGAACTACTCCTATCATGTAAAAGTCAAATTCTTCTGCGGGGAGGAAATAACGGCAGAGTTGGGTGACTAGCATAGGACATGGGTAGATGGTACCCCTTTTTCCCGTACCTAAAGAATGAAGTAAAACAGTGCACATGTCGAACCGTGGATTCTTCGTCATTAGTGTGTGCACGACATGTAAGGAGGGGGTGAAAAAGGTAGTGTTGTGAGAGCTGCCAAAGATGTTGTTTTGTGCCCACCGGCACACAGTAAAAACATTCGCGAAAAGGGTCCGTGCTTGGATACCCTTTCGCGGCTCCCTCGCGCAGTCATTTCCCATCAAGGACATATAATCCTCAAACTGTAGGGGGTGGTCATGTGCGGGCAAACGAGGTATAAGTGTAACCTCGTGGATCATATCCCTATCAATGTGAATTACGCGATCTCCCCAATTTAATTTAATGTAGCCTAAGTCATCGAGACTTCTATCCTCCATAGATTCATAAAACAGGGTAACTAGTTCAGGTAGAGCAAACGCAGAGGGATGATTGTAGGTCAGGAAATTCCAGCCCTTCTGCTCTATTTCGTGTGCAAAATAGCTACCGTACAATTCGTGCGTGAAAACTGGGGAAAAATCCCTCTCAAATTTCATTTTGTGTGCCATAAGGATTTTACAGAAAAAGATATGTGAATAACAGAGAGGAATTTGACAGAGTTACCTCCCCTGAAAATTTCAGGGGCTGAAGCTTGCATACGGCGGCGGTTGCACGGCAATAGGAGGCTACCGCGGCGGAAACGCGGTTATCTGGAGGCGGCCCTGCGGGATTTTTCTGGAGGTGACAGGCGGAGGCGGCTAGGGTTTTATGAAGATGAAAGATTTAGGGTTAAAAGACCAGGGGCTCGGTTCTCTTTAAATAGAGGGGAAAGATGGTTATTTGTAGAAAACACCCTTAAAAATGAGGGTTTTATTTGTAAATTAAAAAAGTCAGTTATACTGTAATTCTGAAAATTTTCAATTAGGTCCAAAAATAAAAAAAAATTCAATTTTATTTTTCAAAATTTTTATTTTTATTTTTTATGGTATTTTGGAATTATGTATTTACAAATTATATACACACCCCCAAACTTATTTCAAATAATGTTTTGGAAAAATGGAAATTCGGGGGTGAAAGTGGAGGAAAATTAATTAGTGTAGATCGGCTCCTGCAAAAGCAGGAGCTCCTCCGATGGGTCCTCTGTGAGGAACGGTTTCAATCGATGCCCATTCACTTTGAATAGCGTACCATCCTCCGGATTTTCAAGATCAACCGCACCGTGCGGATAAACGGTGCGGACTACAAACGGTCCTTTCCATATAGAACGGAGCTTGCCGGGGTGATAATGTAACCGAGTATCATAAAGTAAAACCTGTTGACCAGGTTTAAATTTCTTTCGCAAAAGGTGTTTATCGTGGAACACCTTAGCTCGGTTTTTAGCAATTATGGCATTATCATATGCCTCATCCCGCAGCTCTTCTAGTTCGTTCAACTGCAGCTTTCGGTTGCTTCCCGCATCTCCTAAAGATAAATTCAGCTCTTTAATAGCCCAAAATGCCTTGTGCTCAATTTCTACCGGAAGGTGGCAAGCCTTCCCGTAAACAAGCCGGTATGGAGACATGCCAAGATCGGTCTTGTATGCATTACGGAAAGCCCATAGTGCATCGATCAATTTGAGTGACCAATCTTTACGGTTTTTAGAAACCGTTTTCTCCAAGATTTGCTTAATTTACCGATTAGAGACCTCGGCTTGCCCACATGTTTGGGGATGGTATGGCGTTGACAGCTTATGGGTGATAGAATATTTGCGCATTAAGGACTCAAAAGTCCTATTGCAAAAGTGAGAACCATTATCACTTATTATCGCGCGAGGGTGCCCAAATCGAGAAAAGATGTGTTCTTTAAGAAATCGAACGACAACCTTGTTGTCATTCGTTCGACTAGGCACAGCCTCGACCCACTTTGAAACATAGTCAACAGCCAAAAGAATATACACATTTCCAAAAGAGTTAGGAAATGGTCCCATGAAGTCTATACCCCAAACATCAAAAATATCCACAACCAAAATTGGTTGGAGGGGCATTTCGTTTCTCCGCGATATCCGGCCCAAGTGTTGGCACCGGGAGCAAGTCCTGTAGTATTCATATGCATCCTTGAAGAGTCGTGGGCAATAGAAACCACAATGCAAAACTTTCTCGGCTGTCTTCTTCGGGCCAAAGTGCCCGCCACATGCTTGATCGTGGCAAAAAGACAGCACACTCTTAACCTCATTTTCCGGCACACACCGACGAATGATTTGGTTGGAACAGTATTTAAAAAGATAAGGTTCATCCCAGTAAAAATGCTTTACTTGGGACAAGAATCGAAGTTTATCCTGTTTCGACCAATCGTTACGTATCAAGCCGGTGGCTAAGTAGTTTACAATATCGGCGAACCATGGTTCGCAAGAAACGGTCAAGAGTTGCTCATCGGGGAAAGCATCAGTGATAGGAAGTTCAAGTGTAGGCGAAGAAGGAAGTCGTGAAAGGTGATCGGCCACTACGTTTTCACGTCCTTTTTTGTCCCTTATGACAAGGTCAAATTCTTGTAGCAAGAGGATTCAACGTATTAGCCTCGATTTAGCATCCTTCTTTGCAAAAAGGTGGCGAAGAGCTGAATGGTCCGTGTACACAATAACTGGAGAGCCGATTAAATAAGGCCGAAATTTTTCAAGTGCAAACACAACCGCTAAAAACTCTTTTTCTGTTGTTTTGTAGTTTAATTGGGTCTCATTTAATGTTCGGCTAGCGTAATAAATCACGTGAGGCATCTTATTAATGTGCTGTCTAAGAACAGCACCAATGGCAAAATCAGATGCGTCGCACATGATTTCGAAAGGGTGCGTCCAGTCTGGAGATGAAAGAATGGGCGCAGAAATGAGAGAGTGTTTCAAAGACTTGAACGCTTCCATGCAAGTTGAGTCGAAATCAAATGTTGTGTCCTTGGCCAATAAGAGAGTCAAGGGTCTAGCAATCTTGCTAAATCCTTGATGAACCGTCTATAAAAACCGGCATGGCCAAGGAAAGCTCGGATATCTTTGACGCATTTAGGAGGAGGAAGATTAGAAATGACTTCAATTTTGGCTCTATCAACCTCTATGCCGTTTTGCGAGATGACATGTCCTAAGACAATGCCTTCTCGTACCATAAAATGGCACTTCTCCCAATTTAACGTTAGGTTCTTATCCCTACAGCGGGTAAGAACTGCGTCAAGATGTCGTAAACACTCGTCGAAGGAGTCACCGAAAATGGAGAAATCATCCATAAAGATTTCCAAAATCTTCTCCACCATGTACGAAAAGATCCCCATCATACACCGCTGAAATGTAGCGGGTGCATTGCATAACCCAAAGGGCATGCGACGATAAGCAAAAGTGCCAAAGGGACAAGTAAATGTGGTCTTCTCTTGATCCTCTTTGGCGATGGGGACTTGGTTGTAACCGGAATAGCCATCTAAAAAGCAGTAGAACTCATGCCCCGCCAATCGTTCTAGCATTTGGTCAATGAAAGGTAAAGGAAAGTGGTCCTTCCTTGTCGCGGCATTGAGTTTTCTATATTCGATGCAAACTCGCCACCCAGTTTGGGGGCGAGTAGGAATTAACTCATTTGCCTCATTGGTAATGACCGTGATGCCCGATTTCTTTGGCACGACATGAATGGGGCTAACCCATTGGCTATCCGAGATAGGGTAAATGATACCACTATCAAGACATTTAACAATCTCCTTCTTGACCGCCTCTTTCATAATGGGGTTGAGGCGTCTTTGTGGATCCCTTGCTGGCTTGGCATCATCCATCAAGTGTATATGATGTTCGACTATGAGGGGACTAATCCCCTTGATGTCCGCCATAGACCAGCCGAAAGCTTGTCGATTATTGTGTAAGACCATTAAAAGAGCCTTCTCTTGCTCGAGAGCTAGAGAGGAAGATATGATAACGTGTAAGGTCTCACTCTCACCTAGATAAGTATATTTTAGGTGCGGCGGCAAAAGCTTTAGTTCGAGTTTAGGTGGTGAAACAATAGATGGTAACAATGGAGTAACTGTTTTAAACTCGAAGGATTCCATCAAAGTTTCAAATTGAGTGTACGCTACCGACTCGGATGGTTCAACTAACTCATCCGGAAAAGCAAAAGACTCAAACTCCGGTGGAGAGTCTTCAAGATCGTCAACAAAAGTGAAACACTCATAATCCTTGTCCGTCGTGAAATCTGTGTCGGATTCTAGGAGGAACGCACTAGTGGCGTCAACATTGCTATGGTCAAACATAAAATTTTCGAACTCACAGTCCTCCTCCGCAATCTCATTGATCGAGCAAACATCAAGTACGCTAGAATTAGGCTCGCAAGGCTGACTTCCTAACTTGAAAATGTTGAGTTCAACTGTCATATTGCCAAAAGATAGATTCATTGAACCGTTACGACAGTTGATTACCGCGTTAGAAGTCGCGAGGAATGGTCGACCAAGTATCACCGGAATTTGATTACGGGGGTTAGCGACATGTTGTGTATCCATAACAATAAAGTCAACGGGGAAAATGAAATCCCCTACTCTAATTAACACATCCTCCAAATCTCCCCTAGGATGGGTGATTGATCGGTCGGCCATTTGGAGAGTACAATGAGTGGGCTTAAGCTCTCCAACGCCCAATTGTTCGTACACCGAATAAGGTAGCAAATTGACACTAGCACCAAGATCTAATAGTGCTCTATTGATGGTCTTGTCCCCAATTGTGATCGAAATAGTAAGACAACCGGGGTCCTTGTGCTTTGGGGGTAAAGAATTGACAAGAGCATCACTAACAGCACTAGCCACAAAAACTTTCTTTGGTACTTGTGACTTCCTCTTTTTGGTGCATAAGTCCTTTAAGATTTTTGCATATGAAGGAACTTGTTGGATTGCATCCAAAAGAGGGATATTTATGCTAACCTGTTTGAACAACTCTACAATCTTCTCCATCTGTGGAGTTGGTTTATTGGATCTCAACCGATTTGGAAAAGGAACATTTTGAAATGTTGTTGAGTCCAATTTTTGCGGGTCAGATTATTGAGTTGGAACGGAACCCCGTGTAGATGTGTTCGTGTTGTGAGGAGTGGGTCCATTCGAGCTAGAAGAAGTAGAGCCATGTGAGGGATGGAGAATAGGCTCTAACGAAGAAGAAGAAGAAGAAGGTGAAGAAGATGAAGAAGGACCACCGGCAGGGGTGTCATGGTTAATACCCACATTGTTTTGCAGCACTTTTCCGGATCTCAACGTGGTCACAACATTTACGTTATGATTCTGCTGTTCATGTGCAACATGTGCGTGACCGGGATTTGGGAGTGGTTGAGACGGAAGCTTTCCTTTCTCTCGCTCTTTCAATGCTGCGTTGAGTTGTGCAATTTGTGCCTCAATAGATTTGATGCTTTGATCGTGTGAGGCACTGTTTTGCACCAAAGATTGAACAGAAGTCTCTATCCTAGCTGTGGACTGTGCAGATTGCTTTTGGAACGCTTCTAGACTTCTTTCGAGCGAGTTAACAGCATTTTGAGGGGGAACAAAATTGTTGGGTACAAAATTGTTCATTTGATTAGGGTATGGTTGCTGTTGGAGAGGTTGCTAAAATTGAGTTTGTGGAGGTGCTTGTTGTTGTGGAGGAGGAGCCCTTTGAAAATTGTTGTTTCCTTGGGATTGTTGATTTTGGTTCCAAACAAAATTTGGGTGACTCTTCCAACCCGGATTGTATGTGTAGGGTTCCTAGGCACTCTTGTGAAGGTTCATAAGGCATCAAACATGCTCGGATAAAAATTTAGACGTGCCGAACAACCCAAAGCCGGGATCTTTGCTAGATTATTAGGGTTAAGCATGCAAGATAACATCTTTTTATCTAAGTGTGAGGGATTACAACCTTTGTAGTCCGCTCCTTCGCTTCACAAGCTCCGAGTAGAAGTCCCTTCGCCGCGATCCTCGATCTCCCGGACTCAAGAGAGGCTCCACGACTCGAACGATCCATGCTAGCTTGAAGTGTTCCAAATCTCCGATGATCTACGTCGAAGTTTCACTAACTCAAGCTTTCTCACTCTAAAGAGATGAACACACTAATCTCATGGGCTAGATGAGATGAGGATGAAGGAGTAGTATTTATGCTTTCTTTTTAATTCACTTTCTCACAATATATCATCACAAATGGAATTTCTAGTGAGCTCAAAATCAAGAGAGAAGAAGATGATCATGGAAAAGATAATGATAATTCCTTTTGTGATGAATAGAAATAAAAGTATATGATTGATGTATCAACCATGGTCAAGGATGAGTGGCTAATAATGTGTAGAGAATAAACTAGAGTTAGGGCTTGGTTGGGTTAGATAATGTGTCATCAACAAATATCTTAACCATGACAAAAGAAATTGCTTCTAGAAGGTGCATGAAGCAACTAACCCTAATCAAACCCTAACCTCATTTAATCATCCTTAAACATGTTTAACAATAAATCATATCATGTCACAATAATATATATCACATATATATTATATATTTGCAACAAAAGAAAATAATACAATTAACATATATCGCATATATATCAATGTATCATCCAGTGAGAAAATGAAATAATAAAGCGAGCCAATATTAGATAATGTAATACAATATATCATATATATTATTACACATTAAATCATCGAATCAACACTTGATCCTACGATCCGGCTATATCGAATATTACCGACTAATATATCATGTACCGATTCATCGAATCAACAATTGATCCGATGACCCGGTTCATATCTAAATATCGCGAGAATATAATACGGTATCTCATATCGCATTATTCTCGGTCCTGCACATATCACATATGCGCCTCTACTCCGTTTCACCTGAGCCAAGAAACCTCTGTGTAGGACTCTAAAGAATCGTCAATACGCCGGTAGCAGGTGATGATCATATCAAACACCCACAAGCTGCAAGCGGTCAGCTAAACGTAACAGCCACCCAGGTATTGAGCGATCAGAAGATCAACAAGCTAGCCTGTGCGTTCTCCTGTGAATCCAATCAGTAACACTCCCGTACAGTCCGGTCTGTTCGTCTGATATGTCGCATATCAAGTCTAGGGGTGGTAAACGTCAGACCCCAGTAACCGATAAGTCGTGTCGATGTGTGGCTCATAACGGGTCGAGAAACTACTAGTAACACTTACCAGTAAATCTCTATATCAGCCCTGGCCAGGGACTTCCAGTTATAGCCAATCAAACACAGCACAACATCAACTCCCTATACCGGGAGAGACGAATCCCCTCCTATCGCTCATTGCCTTCATATGATTCGGGACTGTACCCAAAAGCCACCATTTTGCAAGCCCTCTTGGATGTGGTAAGGTGGAAATCAAAGCACAGTGGGAATCACACAAGACTCTATGACGATCTCGGGTCTACAGACTACCCTGTACCAGTGTCACCGGAGAACTGCCATCTGACGTGTGGTATATCACCATCTGGGAGTTCTCGACGAGTCCGTCCAGTGTACCCAGTCTCCACTGAGCACTCGTATACCATCTCTGATGTCAAACACCGATGGATATGGGATCATCCATCGCCCATCATATGGGTCAAGATACGTATACGCTAGTCTACTCTGGTGTATCGATGCCCTGTCTCGATATACCCTCGACTAGGAACAGTTATAGGATGTACTCATCGACTACTATGGACCCACTAGTATGATCTCATCATAATCCCAGTAGTCGAGTACAGATCCTAAGGGCTTTATCAACATGTGAGAGAAAAACAGTAAACCAATACAAGTCAACATGTTAAGATAAAGTGAAACCAAATAGCATACTATCATGACGAGCAAGAAAGTCCTCTCTGTATATATCTAAGCATCCATCATAATATACATCATATGTACAACAATGGCCTCTAGGGCATATACATAACTAACAATCTCCCACTTGCACTAAGGCCAGCTGCTGTAGTATCTCATACCTAGCATCCCGAATAATCTCTCAAACTGTATCTGGGGAATATCCTTCGTGAATGGATCCGCAGTGTTGTCCTTCGTATCTACTCTCCTGACCTCGATCTCCCGGCGATCAACTATCTCTCTGATCAGGTGATACCGCCTCAGAATATGTCTGGACTTTTGATGGGACCTGGGTTCCTTGGACAAAGCCACGGCTCCATTATTATCGCAATACAGAGGTATTGGATGTTCAATGGATGGAACCACACCAAGTTCACTAATGAACTTCTTTATCCAGACAGCCTCTTTGGCAGCATCGTTGGCAGCGATGTATTCAGCCTCCATCGTCGAGTCTGCAACGGTATCCTGTTTGGAACTCTTCCAACATACCGCCCCTCCATTGAGGGTAAAGAAAAATACCGAGTGCGACTTAGATTCGTCCTTATCACTTTGGAAGCTGGAATCGGTAAAGGACTCCACCTGGAGTTCTTCGTTACCATACACCAAGAACATCTCCTTAGTCCTTCGTAAGTACTTGAGAATGTTCTTCACAGCTGTCCAGTGACTCTCTCCAGGATCTTCTTGATACCGACTCACTACACTTAGTGAGTATGCTACATCGGGTCTGGTATATTGCATCGCATACATGATAGAGCCTACTGCCGAAGCATAGGGTATCCCTTGCATGCGAGCTCTCTCCAAATCAGTCTTGGGAGACATCTCTTTGGAGAGAGTGAGTCCAGAGATCGTGGGTTGGTTCCCACGCTTGGATTCTTCTATACTAAACCTCTTTAGTATGGTGTCAATGTACCTGGATTGGGACAATTCCAGTATCCGTTTAGATCTATCTCTATAGATCATGATTCCCAATATGCAGGAGGCATCACCTAGATCTTTCATTGAGAATCTCTGTGATAAGAAGAGCTTGAATGATTGCAGCATATGAATATCATTTCCTATCAAGAGTATGTCATCCACGTACAATATGAGGAAGACAACCTTACCCTCTGCTACCTTCTTATAGATACAAGGTTCATCTATATTTTTTATGAAGTCAAACTCTTTGACTACAACATCAAAACAGATGTTCCAACTCCGCGATACTTGCTTTAACCCATAAATGGATTTAAGCAGCTTGCACACCTTTCCGCTGCTCCCACTATCTACGAAGCCCTCTGGCTGAGTCATGTACACGTACTCTTCTAAATCACCGTTTAGAAAGGCGGTCTTAACATCCATTTGCCAGATTTCGTAGTCATGGTATGCAGCAATGGCAAGTAAGATCCGGATGGACTTAAGCATAGCCACTGGAGAAAAGGTTTCGTCATAGTCCACACCTGGTCGTTGACGAAATCCCTTTGCTACAAGTCTAGCTTTGAAAGTCTCAACTTTTCCATCTACACCAAATTTCTTTTTAAAGACCCACTTGCTCCCAATGGGTTTTACCCCTTCAGGAGCATTTTCCAAAGTCCATACTTTGTTGGTGTACATGGATTCCATCTCAGATCGCATTGCATCCAGCCAGTTCACAGAGTCACCACTCGTGATGGCCTGCTCGAAACTAGTCGGTTCATCATCATCCATGATGCAGTCCTCGCTTCCACCATCAATGAGAAAACCGTAGTATCTCTCAGGTGGACGAGAAACCCTACTAGATCGGCGGAGAGGCTGGGGTTCGTTGGGTACTACTGAATCCTCTGGTTCCACTAAATCATCTGTTGTAGTTTGTTCTGCTGGAACTTCTTCCAGTTCTACCTCAGAGCCACTAATTTCTTTTGCAAGAAATTCCTTTTCCAAAAAAATGGCATGTTTAGAAACAAACACCTTTTGTTCCTCAGTGTGGTAGAAGATATACCCTTGTGAGTTCTTGGGATATCCTACAAACTTACATAAGACAGATCTTGCCTCGAGCTTGTCCGGATTTTGTCTTTTGACATAGGCTGGACAACCCCATATCTTAACATACTTAAGAGATGGTATCTTCCCTTTCCATATCTCATATGGAGTGGTAGGCACTGATTTGGTAGGAACCATATTCAATAGGTGTATGGCTGTCTCAAGCGCATACCCCCAGAAGGAAATAGGTAACTCAGCTGTACTCATCATTGAACGCACCATATCTAATAGGGTGCGATTCCTTCGTTCCGATACACCGTTGTGCTGTGGTGTATAAGGTGGAGTAAGCTGAGAGAGAATCCCATTCTCTTTTAGATAATCTTGGAACTCATTGCTTAAGTATTCACCTCCTCGATCAGATCGAAGAATCTTAATACTTTTGCCCGTTTGGTTCTCTACTTCGTGCTTATATTCTCTGAATTTCTCAAAAGCTTCAGATTTGTGTTTCATCAGAAACACATGTCCGTATCTAGAGAGATCGTCAGTGAATGTAATGAAGTAGGAAGAACCGTTCCTGGCATGCGTAGACATGGGACCACATACATCACTATGTATTAGTCCTAAGAGTTCAGTAACTCTTTCTCCGTGTCCACTAAACGGAGCTTTGGTCATTTTTCCTTTGAGACATGAATGGCAAGTATCATAAGATGATAATTCGAACGGATTCAAATAACCATCCTTATGTAACTTAGCCAGTCGTGTCGCATTGATATGACCAAGTCTACAATGCCACAAGAAGGATTCGTTCATTTCTGAACTTTTCCTCTTGTGTGTGTTTTGTATATTGAGGACTGTATTCTGATTTAGAATGAATAGGCCATTATGTAACGAGCCTGATGCAATCAACTTTTGATCTAGGAATATGTTCATAACATTATCCCGTACTACAAAATTATATCCTTCTTTACTTAATAAAGAAACTGATATAATGATGCACATCATGTTCGGTATATAATAGCACTCATTTAGAATCAGTGTATTACGACTTGGTAATACAAGGTGATATTCGCCAACTGCTTTGGCTACAATACTTGCACCGTTCCCTACTTGAACGGAATGATCACCTTTTCCTAGTTCTCTACCTTTTCGTAGCCCATGTAACAATTTACATATGTGGGATCCTGATCCGGTATCTAATACCCAGGACGTAGGGTGAACTGAGAAACAATTCTCAATAACTAACACACCCGAAGAAGATGCATCAACATGCATGTTCTTTTGGGCGGCTTGAGAATCCAGATATTCTCCTGTTTCCTGTTCAGTCTTATAACTCTTATAAGAAAGAACGGGTTCAACGTTCCCTCGCTTAGTACAATAATCGGGTTTAGTCAATACATCAATATTATTATCTTGATTATGGCCTGACATGGTCGCTACCTGGAGAGAGAGAGAAGAAAACACTTTAGCGTATGCTCTTGCAAGATTAGATTGGTTATTATCTTATCTAATCAGGATATCTCTCACTGTTTTTATCAAATCTACCTTCAAACCCTAAAAGGTCAGATTAGCCGGGATTAATTACACCCTACAATTTCGTCAATCTTTCAGCCAGATCAGTGTCGGTACTTTGAGGGAGGTTCCCCGTGCTTTCGCACGGACCTAATTAAAGTAAACCTCGTTTTCCCAGAGGCGTAAGCCCGTTAACACTTTTCTAGACACCTACTTGATCGGCTAATTGTCCTGTGTAAAACTCTCCCAGAAGTAACTCTTACTCGCAGTGGGTATCGGGATCCAACTATCTCATAGGAGGTATGCAATCTCATTGCAAATTTCAACACTTAAAATTCCCGATAATATTTTGCCCCTAACGTTCTATGACCTTGACGAAAGCCAACAAACCATAGTCCGCTAGTCAAGTTCAACCCGAACATTTCTTGATTGAATTAAACCCAGCCGTACGTCCCTTGACGAAAGCCAACAAAGCCGCACGACTACCCTAACCCAATCTCATCATATGTAACAGATAAGTAATAATTAGCTACCGCACACTACGCCTTGACGAAAGCCAACAAACGTAGCACGAATACTAAGTATTACCTATCTGAAATGTCGGAGGGCTACGCAGGTTTTTCAGAAAACCCTGAGCGTAATGAACTTGATATCGTCGTAGAATCGAGTAATTTTGAAAAGGAGTGTTTTTTAGGCTTATCTTAGTTTCGCTAAAGGGGTCACTCCCGGTGAAGGGATCGTCGGCCCTTTCCTCATCGAATAAGTTGCAGGATATATCATATATACCGCTGTGCAAAGCAAAACTTTAAAAGCAATCAAAAGACAAACCGAGTTTTGTAGCATCTTCCAGTTTCGCTAAAGAGGTCACTCCCGGTGAAGGGATCTCGGCTCTTTCCTCATCGAATAAGGTGCTGGACATATCATATATATCACTGTGCAAAGCAAAACTGTAGCTACCCCTTTTTATAAAGTTTTGATTCTACAACATCTTTAGGTTTCTTTTCTTTTTATTAATCTTATTAATAAAAATCCCATCAGCTTATGCTTCCTAAGCATCACAGAAGAAACGAAAGCAGTAATATTTATATATCAGCATATATATATATAGTATAAGCATTCGTCTCAGGCAGTAATATGATCTCATCACAGAACATTGCAGCAGAAGAACATATATGAAATATTGGATATACTAGGACGTCCGTGTTTTCAATACGAGCCTGTATAAAACACGGATTCTACGGTCGCGATGAATACCCAAACCCACATCCCAAGACCCCTACGAGAGCGGCAAGTAACACTGCCAATTCTAGGGTTAGGAGACCCGGTCTCGACTCCTCGAGATGGCCTCCCACTGGACCCTAGAACCCAGTTATTCGGGTTATTCGCACCTAACGTAGGTGGAATCATTCCCGTTGGTAAGGTGTTGTTAGGATTGTATCCCGACATACCTTCGGAAGAAGAATGTGATGGTGAAAGTGAAGAAGTGGACATGATTTCGACTTCGGAGTCGAAAGGTTCGTCGGTCGGTACCAACGAAACACGGACTAATCGGGTGCTAGGGTCCCTAGTCCAATCAGACATACACTAAGAGGGTTAGTGCAGTCGAAAGATGAAAGATAGAATGTGGAAGTAAGAAAACGTCAATGAGAAGAATTGAGTGCAAAGATTTCTTTAGCGACAAGTTGCAAGTTTTGAAAAGATTTTTCCTTTTTTCTTTTTTTATGTGAGCTTTTGCAAAAAGATTTTTGAAAAGAGACTTGTGACACAAATGCACAATCAGGCCTAGGTCTAGGGTCACCTAGGTCAGCTAGACAGCTCCTAACTGTTCCAAAGGGCTAGAGATAGGACCTCAAACCGCCTCTTCTCCGCCAGTTGCGGCCAGGTAAGTGCCAGGTAAGTGAGAAGGAACCACACTGTGGGCCTAATTAAAAACCACTAGCCTTAACACACTTGCCTAGGCACCGCAAAGACAGGTTAGGATAAATGGCCGATGCCTATACTAGTCCTCTGTCCTATTGAGCGCGACGTCCTTAGGGCTGAGTCAAATATTTTTTAATTAAGAGTGGTCAATGCAAATGCTTTAAGTGATTTCTGGGGTCCTGGGAAGGGTGATGAAATCCTCACCCAATCTGAATTGGTCAATAGCCCCTTAAAGTCAGATTAAAATATGCAAAGCAGTAAATCACTTGCAATCAATTTGCTATTTAGCGCGGCGCAAAGAATCCTGCAGAAAATCAATTATTGGAAGGGGGAAGAAGATTTTTAGCGCAAAGAATCCTGCAGAAGATTTGGCAAAAGATATATGGGTATTTGCAGAGGAGAAGGAAAGAAATCAAACCATGCAAATTTCGCGTAGAGAACTCCACAGATGACCGCGGTTCCGCGGTTTGGAGCGTGTCAAGGCCGCGATTCCGCGGTTTAAAGGAGGGTTCAGGTGTCCAAATTTTCTCAGTTGCTCTGTACTTTCAATCTCCTCCTGTTTTGATGTATCCTTTTCTGATTTGCCTTCCGGGTTGTTTCAGATCCGTCAATCCTGCAGAGATTCACAAAAGAAACCCTTCAAACAATAAAAGATGATAGAATTTTTATATTTTCAAAATTTTCAGATTTTTATGGTTTTTTATATTTTATATTAACCCGAAATTACAAAAACGAAATTTTACGCCATCCCCGGCAACGGCGCCATTTGATTTAGAGAGGTTTTTACGATCAAAAATATTTACCGCAATCAAGAACGGCGTCGCACGAAGCTAGCCGGTGAATACGGGTCGGTCCACAGGGATTTTGTAATTTTCCTTAAAGTTCTTACGAGCTAATTCCAAATGGTGTTTGGTCTTTTATATTAAATCTAAAACGAAGTTGAGTTATACTAGGATTAGAAACTTGCTAGGATTAGGTTTAGGTAAAGTTTGGTAAACAAAGATCTTCACCTCTTTTCAATGCCTTAATTTAGATTTGATTTTAGGGGTTATGGTAAATTTTAATAAAGGGGATTAGGATGATTGGGAAGATATTCTTCCTATAGATCCTTGTCCTTCCTTTCTTAACCTTTACCCTAACCTCCATGGAAAACTCACAACTCCGGTCTTTTATACTACGGATCACCGTTACCTCAAGGGTAGAGTGCCATAGGGAGCGGAAGATGAGAGTATGCATGGAGTCCTAATGTTCGTAATAGATTGGCAAAGAAAAGAGATGAGAGATCTTCATCTCTCAAACCCTTCCCTATTCTTAACCCCAACAAGCGAGGAAACTACTCGCTCATTGAGGGAATTAAGAGAGACATAATTTTTGTTTTGTTTTTATTAAAGAGAAGAAACATCTATTGCAAGTTAATAAAATTCTAAACTAAATTAAACTAGGGTGAGTAAAGAATTTACCTAGGGCAGATATAAAACTAGAACTAGGGCAAGAAAAAAATACCTACTTACGATTGATGCACTCCAAACTTCAAAGAAAACAGAATTTTATTGATGAATATAGGCATGAGAAAATACAAGGGTTTGGGTTCTATTTATAGGACATAGAAACCCTAGGGTTACAGTTGATCCGTATGTCTGAAATTACAAAACTACCCTTAGGTCAACTTTCCTGCGCCGCCACAACATTATGGTAAATTTTCCTCGAAGTACGGTCTTATTATGGCCGCGGAACCGCGGCAATGTCGGGCTTGGGCCGCGGTTCCGCGGCCCTTTGATGAGTTCAGAGGATAAAAAGTTGTGTGCTGAATCCTGGTTCTCTGGGCTTTTCATTTCTTTAGTTTTGTCTCCATTTGAGCTTCTGAGTCTTCTCCAGATCTCTCAGTGAAAACTTGTAGCGATCTTTTAACCGTTTGCCTTGACATTTTGGATCTTGCGTTGTCTTGTTGATTGTGAATTGTTCTTCGTCTAGGCTTGACTGAGATCCTCCTAATTGTTGGTCAAAAGTCCTTCTTTTGTGTCGTCTTTTGTGTTTTTCACTGTTTTCGCTCCAAGAACCTGTAACCTGTAACATGTAGCAGACATGGGTCAAAAGCACCTGTTTTTATTCTAAAATGCATAAGAATAGGGAATATAAAATGCAATATTATGATATGAACAGAGGGCTACAGCTGGTTTTTGGCGAAAAAATCTTTAATGTAATGAACTTGATATTATTGAAGAAACTCAAGCAGTTTTGAAAAGGAGTAGTTTAGGCTCCTCTTTTAAAACCAGTAATATAAACTTTTGCTTAAGAGCGTACTCCCCATGATGGGATCAAGGCTCTTTCCTTATCGAATGAGGTGCAGGATATTCCTAACCGAATACCTTTATGCAAAGAGAAAGAATACAACTATGGTTTTGAAGAAAACTGAGTAGTTTTAAAAATTGATTCCGAAATTATCATTTAGGTTAGTTTTCCTTGCATTAATCAGAATAATAAATGCAGTCCCATCAATTAAACACATCATGACAGAAAGAAACGAAAATAGGCATGCACATATATGCCATCCGCATTCACCACAGGGTCTCGGTTCATCACTGTAAGGTTACTTAGCTTATGACAGGGCTGGGACAGGACTAGCGCAGATGCAAAACATATATAGCGTCAACTAGATATTTATATAATATATACAAACATTCGTCTCACGCATGATATTAAGCAACATCACAGAAGCATCACAGAAGAAGAAAACACAGTATGGAAATACGGATAATTTAGGAAAAGTACATTTCAATGGAGCTAAATATGAAATGCAATTTTCCCGGTCATGTGGATAGTCCGTAGTACCAAACCCTAGACCCTTATGAGTACGAAAATCCACCCGCCAATCCCAGAAGCTAAGCAACCCTAATCAATGAAGTGAATGGGCTATCCAGCACTTTCAAAATCCGGTGACTTGGGCACCCATCTGCGGGTCAATCCTATACCCCCTACGAGTGCGGCGAATAGCCCGCCAATTCTAGAGTAAGGCACACCGGTCTCAATGCCATGAGATGGAGGCCCTTTGACCTCTAGAAGCCGGCTACTTGAGCACTCCGCCATGGGATAATCCTAGTGTATGTAATGAAAACCTGAATATACAACGGTGACTACGTTTGCAACCTGGACGTGCCCCAAAGAATAATATACAAGCCACAGTGACGACAGTCCATATGTCGGACGCCGCCACGTAATATGAATATACATTATATCATAGAGAATTACATCTAATACTATATACACCAGGTTATCCATCGTGACAAATCTAACACAACCATAAGCAAAAGGCAATATCCATCACAGAAGTTGCAAACTTGTGAGTATCAATTCCGTAACCCCGTCTAATTGATACGTATAGAAATTAGATGACATTTTACCGAACACTATGATACACACAACCATCACTAAGCCTATGACAATCGAATACCGCACACTTATTGCCAACACTTCAATTTTCCAAAATACCGAAAATCAAGTGTGCTAAAAACCGGCAAAAATTCGATGCTAAAACCCACTCCGAGAGGCCGAAATGAGATCGGATTGATCCGAATCTTCGCGGATGGCCCCGTCAAAAAATTAACATTGACCCAGAGGCACATAGGGGGTACCCGCCCCCTTAGGCCACCGTAAGATGGCCAAAGGGGGTGGCAGACTTGAATCTGCTTTGTGAGGCAGTTCTCAGGTCCCCCTAAGGCCAACTTAGGGTGGTATCATGGGAGTGGGCCCTCCCTAGGTCACTCCAGGACATGCCCGAGGTCTCCGCGCACCTTCTCGTGACTTCTCGGTCCAAACCGAGTGCTCTCGGGGAGTCAAAACATCAAGATAACATGAAATAAGTTACTGGTTTTGCGGGGCAAAAACTTGCGGGATTTGGAAGTCGTATCTATCTAGTTTATGGTGTTTGAGTGGCACTGATACCATTGAAAGTTCCTAGTACCCTTGCCGCTAACCTACGGCCAATGCAGAATTTAAAAACAATAATTTTCTTGGCACTAGAAACTTAAGCCTTAAGAATCTAACCAAACACCTAAACTAGCAAGCACAAAAGGATAAAAATCACAAACTTTGTTGTGTTTTCATTTGCTCCAATTGGGTTGGACTCTAGCATGCTCTCAAACGCTTCGGATCGCGCTTGCAATCCGGTCTTCCTTCACCGAAGATGATCCACCCGAGGGAACCAAGTTCAAGTTTGAATTTCATCAATGAAGTAACTAAAGATCTTAGATTGCTAATCTAGAATTCTTAGTGATATGTGTGAGTATTCTAGCACTTTTCTTTCTCTTTATCTTCATGATTCTCAACTTATAAGAGTGTTGAAGTTGAAGAAGAAGAAGGAAGTGCCATGGAAAAGAGAGAAGCTAAATGGTACAATGAATAAAACTCTTAACAAATTCAAGAATGCTTCATATCTTTTGTAAAAAGAATTTTACAATTTTAAAACTACAACCATACTTGAATAGTATTTGAAAATGAATTAAAAATTCATTTGCCTATACCCCCCACCATTTTTCTTTTCCATCTCATTTCATAATTTCTTTATAAAGAAAATCCTAGAAATGAGGTGTCCTTCTTCTAGAGGTATTCTTGTATGAATAAAAGAATTCATCCCCGCAAATACATCCCTCTATTCATATCGAAATACGAATACCAAAAAGATAGAAAAATACAATGGACATAATACTAGAATATACATATCAAAATATATATATGTAAATTATTAAATCAAAACTTGATTTAATAATCCGGCTTAATCTCAAGCCGGCTAGTATTATCATCCGCCCGATTAAAGTCTATATGGCTAGCACACATACCTAATCGGAACCCTGCATGCATCAATATACAACCACCACATCATTTCGCCTGAACCGGGAAAACCCTCTGTGTGGGACTCTAAAGACTCATCAATACACCGGCAGTGGGTTTTACCACAAGCACGTCAGCGGCATTAGATGTACGTAACGGCTACCCAGGTATTGAGCGAAAGGATGGCCGACGAGCAAACTTATCCGTATCCCTACTGAGTATGTCTGTGATAATCACCATACAGTCCGGTCTCTTCATCTGAGATAATCGCATACCTGGTCTAGGGGGTGGATAACGTTAGACCCCTACTAACCCGATAAGTCGTGTCGATATGAAGCTCATCACCCACTGAGAAACTACTGATATCACATCAGTAAATCTCATACACCTTGGCTAATGATTTCTGGTGATGACTATCCCAACACAGCTCGATATCGACTCCTAATAACGGGAGAGACGAATCCCTGACGATTGTTCACTGCCTCCAGTAGCTCAGGACTGTACCCAACTAAAACCTGTTTGCACGACTCCTTTGAGCTGTGGTATGGTAGTAATCTAAGTATAGTGGAAAATCACATAAGAAAAATGAAAATCTCAGGTCAAAGGACAAACCTGTACTCATGACACAAAAGAACTTCCATATGATCATAGGTATAATACCATCTAAAAGTTCTCGGTGAGTCCGTCGAGTGTACTCACCTCCAGAGAGCACTTGTATACCATCTTAGGTGACTCAACACCAATGGCTTGTAAGAACTTTCCACCGCCCCTCGTCGGGGTCTCGAAGAGCATACACTAGCCTACTCCGGAGTATCGATGCCCAGTCTCGATACTCCCTCGACTAGGGATATTTAAGGATGTGCTTATGGACCTCCCAGCTCCCACATATATGATTGCTATCATAAAACTTGTAGCCCAGCAATAATCCTATGGGCTTTATCAAAACGTATACACATATTGATAAAGGAAAACTATATAGCATACTATCATTTCGAGTAAGACTGTTCTACCTGTATAGCTCCTCGTTCAATTATCATAATCGTCTATTTGTAATTACAATAATTTTCTTGATGGCACTATATCCAACAGTACGTGGATGACATTATCTTGATAGGAAATGACATTCTTATGCAATAATCGGTGAAAAGTTTCTTGTCACAGAAGTTCTCCATGAAAGACCTGGGTGATACCTCCTACATTCTGAGGATCAAAATCTATCGTGATAGACCTAAAAGGATGTTGGGACTTTCACAGTCTAGGTATTTAGACACCATACCGAAAAGATTTAGTATAGAAGATTCCAAGCGAGGTAATTTACCTGCTTGTTACGGAATCACCCTCTCCAAAGAGATGTCTCCAAAGATTGATTTGGAAAGGGATCGCATGAGTATTATACCCTACGCCACGGAAGGATTTATAATGTATGCATTGTTGTGAACCAGACCAGATGTTTCTTATGCATTGAGTGTGGTATACAGGTATCAGTAAACCCTGGGAAGAAGCACTGGATAACAGTAAAGAACATTCTCAAGTACCTAAGAAGGACTAAGGAAATATTCTTGGTATACGGCAGTAAAGACCTCTAGATTGAGGCCTTCGTGGAATCCATCTTTCAGAGTGATAAGGATGACTCCAAATCCATGTCGGGTTATGTCTTCACACTCAATAGATGGGCGGTCTGTTGGAAGAGCTCCAAGCAAGACACCGTTTCTATCTCGACGATGGAGGCAGAGTATATCGCTACTTGTGACGCCGCAAAAGAACCAGTCTGGATAAGGAAGTTCATTACAGAACTTCAATGGTTTCATCTATTGTTGACCCAATACCTTTGTATTGTGACAACAATGGGGCTACAGCTTTAGCGAAGGAACTACGGTCCCATCAGAAGTCCAGACATATCTTGAGGTGGTATCACCTAATCAGAAAGATCGTGGATCGCTAGGAGATCAAGGTGTGGAGAGTAGACATGGAGAACAACACTGCAGATCCACTCACAAAGGCCATCCCTCAGACACGGTTCGAGAGGCTATTCAAGATGATAGGTCTGCGATATGCCAATACATGGCCTTAGTGCAAGTTGGAGATTATTAGTGATATATGCCCTAGAGGCCATTATTGTATAGTACAAGATTGTATATTACATTTTGGAAGCTTGAGATATATACAGATATATAATAGTCTTGCTCAATATGATAGTATGCTATTCAGTTTGTATTTATCTCAACATGTGTATATGTTTCTTTTAACGTGTCGCGAATACATGTTCATAGAGCCCGTAGGATCTTTGCTTGACTACCAGCATTGTGATGGCAGTCACACTAGTGAGGGCTGTGTAGTCTATAAGCACATCCTTAAACTTGTCCCTAGTCATAAGATTATCGATACTCTATAGTAGAATAATGTATATGTTTCTTATCCCCATCAGGGGAGATGGCCTGTCCTACAGCCATTTGTATACGGTACCAAAGATAGTATACATATGCTCATTAGGTTATGGGTTACATTGGACGGAATTGCTGGGAACTGCTGGTTGGTATTATACCTATCATCGGATTGCGGTTCTCTGGTGATATGAGTACAGATTAGTCCATTGACTTGACATCACTATTAGTCTCGAGTGTGTTCCTACTGTACCTAGATTACTACCCTACCACGTCTTTAAAGAGTTGTTCAAATATGTAGTAGTTGGGTGCAGTCTCGAAGCACTTGGAGGCAGTAGGTGATAGAAGAGATTTGTCTCTCCCGGTATTGGGAGTTGATATCATGATGTGTACGGTTGGACGATACTATAGATCCCTGGCCAGAGCAAGTAAGATTTACTGGTAGGTATACCAGTAATTTCTCAAGCTGTATTGGGTTCCGTACCGACACGATTTGTTGCGTTATTAGGAGTTTGACATTTACTACCCCCTAGGACCGATATACGATACACTTACATGAACATACCGGACTGTACGGAGAATGCCATCTATAGGCTCAGCAGGGGTTTGGATGAGTTTTCTTGTCGATCTTCCTTTCGACAGATACTTGGGTAGCCGTTACGTACAGCTAGTACCACTGACGTGCTTGCGGTTAAATCCACTGCCAGCATATTATTGAGTCTTTAGAGTCCCACACAGAGGGTTTCCTGGTTCAGACGAAACGGTGTTGTTTGCGTATTTCGATACGCTCGGGTGTTCGATTGAACACGTGTATTTATACACGTGCTTTAATCGGACCATTTAGTAGTACTGGTAGGTTTGAAAGATAGCCAATTTTGATACTAGTATTATATTGCTCTCTTTTGGGTATTTGTATTTTAACACGAATACGGTATTTATACGAATACGAATATTTGTATGAATATGGGTATTTGCGTCTTTATACAAATACATGTATTTCTTTCTAAATATGAATACGCGTATTTTGTATTTTTGATACAAATACGACATTCGTATTTTTGTAGAAATACGGTATACGTATTTATTATAAATACGGGTATATGTGTGTATGTGTATCTAGATGAGGTGGCCATTCTCTACACCTTTTCTCTTCTAGTTTCTTGAAGTGTGTGGGCTTATGACTCACACTAGTGAGTCACAAGCCTACTCACTTCTTATTATTACTTTATATTTTAAAAGGTATATGAATAGATAAGTGAAAGAATGAGAGAGGTTGATGTTTATCTTATGATAGATTTTTCTCTAGTTTCCATCTCTTTCTCCTTCTTCGTCACATGCTCACTAGAGTTCTTGAGGGATTAAAAGAGAGCATCTTGATTATAAACTACACCCTCTAAGCATCTTTTCCTAACAAGACTTGAACATTAGTTGCTTCGGTGAGGCTATTGCTTGATTCGGCATTCTCGAGTGAATCATCTTTGACATGGGAGTTTGACTTCGAGAGCCCGTTCCATCAACCCTAGGAGCTTGAGGAGTGAACCTTTCAAGACCCGAAGGACCATCTACAAAGCTTGTTACACTAACCTAGTAGTTAAAACTCTAGTTAGTGTTGTTTAGTTTAGTGTTTGGGCTTGAATTCTAGGGTTTCAAGTGTGCAGTGCCCAAGTTTTTTTTAATGTTTTTGATTCTGCAAAGCCGTAGTATTCACGGTAAGAAGCACCATACACTTACACATTACTTCCAAATTCCCTTTTCCAACAAAGCTTACCCACACAAATTTCACTGTGCAGAGATCTAAAATTCAATCGGCCATGATCTCCTTGGTCACATTGACGGCTTTAGATCTCCTACTCCAAGGACCATAACTGACGTCGATGATAACACCAAGTGTGTTGAAAATCTAGACTACAATCAATGGTACCGTCAGGATCAACTCATCCTCAACGCCATTCTTGGCAGTTGTCTCGAAACAGTTCAGCCCCACATCTCCACTGTTTTCCTTATCCAAGAAAGCATGGGATCGATTAGTCACTATCCTTGCGAACAAATATCAATCATGAGTTATGTCGCTCAAGGAACGCCACATCAACAATCAGCGCGGCTCACGATTTATAAGCGAGTACCTACAAGAGATGAGATCTATCTCCGATGATCTCGCTCTCACCGACCACTCTCTTGTTAGTGATATATGCCCTAGAGGCCATTATTATATCATACTGGATTGTATATTACTTAATGGGAGCTTAGGATATACACGGATATAGTAACAGTCTTTCTCGAAATGGTAGTATGCTACATGGTGTAGGGTGTTTTTCGTCACCCCATTGAGATGGGAATACGCGCTCGCTTGTCAGGCGTACTACAGATTCCCCCTGCCTAGGGTAGGCCGGGGTTTAATGATTGTGGGGATCCGAATCTCCGGCAGCCGCGGACTAAGCTGCCGTTAATTACCCCTCGCCTTTGGAGCGAGGGAACTTCCGATTGACGGGTTAAACTGGTCATGCGAACTCAATGTGCAGTGTACGTGTGTTGAGTAAATATGTATACATATGTGTATATATATGTATATATGTATATATATAAAAGAAAGAAAGGAAAAAGGCATCCAAAGGATGTATGGGGGGGCAGCACCTTGGGCGCTGTGCGCTAGAGTGCCACGTGTCGGCACATGGGCGCTCTGCGCTTGAGCGCTGGGGCGCCACGTGTTGGCACGGGGGCGACTTGCGCTGGAGCGCAAGCGCGCCACGTGTCGGCACGGGGCGACTTGCGCTCGAGCGCAAGCGTGCCACGTGTCGGCACATGGGCACTCTGCGCTTGAGCGCTGGGCGCTTGAGCGCAAGCGCGCCACGTGTCGGCACGGGGGCGACTTGCGCTCGAGCGCTTGCGCTGGAGCGTAAGCGCGCCACGTGTCAACACCGGGGCGACTTGCGCTCGAGCGCTTGCGCTTGAGCGCAAGCGCGCCACATGTCGGCACGCGAGCGCTCTGTGCTTGAGCGCTGGCGAGAAAGGGAGGCTTTTAGCCTAAGAAACAGAAGCTAAGCTTCAGAAAGGAAATATTTGTTATGTGTATATGTATGGAGTTAAACTCCTGGGATGTTTTGAAGCCGATGAAGGGGGGTTCTTCTTCTTCCTTCTGTTGTTTGGCCGGATCTTGAAGATCAAGAAGTAGGAGACTTTAAAAATCACTCCTTTTTGAGATCTGATGGGAGATCTGAGTTTCCCTTTGTGGGTTTTGTGGTGGAAAACTACTTAGTTTTGGAAAAAGAAAGAGTAAAACTCTTGATTTAATTCAAGAGAATTGAGAAGGTTTTGAACCTTGGAGAAGGAGCAGGAGGCACAAAGAGCCCTAGTTTTTGGGGGAATGAAAAGTTCTTTTGTTTATTCATCATGTTGCCTTATATAGGCTTACATATTTACATATAGCCCCTTGGGCTTTACAAAAATGGCATTTTAGCCATCCCATGGCTCATGTGCCATTTCGTTTTTGCACATAAGCCTTGGGCTTACAAAATATTGGCTTTATGCCCATTTTGTTTACATTTATGCATAAACAATTACATAAAAATTATTTATTACATGATTTTGTTGTTGGCATGTGGGAGGCTGGCTGCGGGCTCGACTTGGGCATGGGCCTGCTTGACCTGGGCTTGGGCCCACCTGGCTTGGGGTTGACCTTGACTTTGACTCGGTCAACCGGGGTGCAAATTTTGACTTCAACAAAGTGCCCCCCATCAATAAAATGCACACTACATATGTGAGTCGTGTGCATGAAATTGATGGATCTTCTTTCATGTGGATGCGACTTGCCTTGGTTCCCACTTTCTGGGATGCACTGCCCTTTTTACGACGTGGACGGTCGATGCTTGACGCATCTCTGAGATAGAGTGTCCGTGGTAGACGTTTCCCTAGCCCGGAGTGATTGCTGTAGGACGTTTCCCCGAGACGGAGTGCCTGGTGTTGGACGTTTCCCCGAGACGGAGTGCCTGTGGTAAGACGTTTCCCCGAGACGGAGTGGCTGTGGTAGGACGTTTCCCCGAGACGGAGTGCCTGTGGTAGGACGTTTCCCCGAGACGGAGTGCCTGCTGTAGGACGTTTCCCCGAGACGGAGTGCCTACTGTAGGACGTATCCCCGAGACAGAGTGCCTGGTGTTAGACGTTTCCCCGAGACGGAGTGCCTGTGGTAAGATGTTTCCCCAAGACGGAGTGCCTGTTGTTGGACGTTTCCCCGAGACGGAGTGCCTGCTATAGGACGTATCCCCGAGACGGAGTGCCTGTGGTAGGACGTATCCCCGAGACGGAGTGCCTGTTGTAGGACGTATCCCCGAGACGGAGTGCCTGCTGTAGGACGTATCCCCAAGACGGAGTGCCTGTGGTAGGACGTATCCCCGAGACGGAGTGCCTCTTGTAGGACGTATCCCCGAGATGGAGTGCCTGTTGTAAGACGTATCCCCGAGACGGAGTGCCTGTGGTAGGACGTATCCCCGAGACGGAGTGCCTGTTGTAGGATTTATCCCCGAGACGGAGTGCCTGTTGTAGGACGTATCCCTAAGACGGAGTGCCTGTTGTAGGACGTATCCCCGAGACGGAGTGCCTGTGGTAAGACGTATCCCCGAGACGGAGTGCCTGCTGTAGGACGTTTCCCCGAGACGGAGTGCCTGCTGTAGGACGTATCCCCGAGACGGAGTGCCTGTGGTAGGACGTATCCCCGAGACGGAGTGCCTTTTGTAGGACGTATCCCCGAGACGGAGTGCCTGTGGTAGGACGTATCCCCGAGACGGAGTGCCTGTGGTAGGACGTATCCCCGAGACGGAGTGCCTGTTGTAGGACGTATCCCCGAGACGGAGTGCCTGTGGATTTGACACAGAGGTCGATGTTGGAATTAGTTGGTTTGATTTGTTTGATTTAAGTTTACATCAGCATCGCTATACTGGAATATGGTACCAGGAGCGAATCATCATCTGTCTTTGAGAGGATTTGGGAATCGGTTTTTTGTCGGCATCTGCATTGCTGCACTGGAATAATGCCAGGAGCAACTCATCATTTGACCCGAGAAGATTTGGATCTGTTTTTTTTTGTTGTTTGGCATCTGCATTGCTGCACTAGAATAATGCCAGGAGCAACTCATCATTTGCCCCGAGAGGATTTGGATTTGTTTTTTTTTTGTTGTTTGGCATCTGCATTGCTGCACTGGAATAATGCCAGGAGCAACTCATCATTTGCCCCGAGAGGATTTGGAAATTGGTGGCTTAGGAGACAGGTTTAGATCCCTATCACCTAAGGCTTTTCAATTTTATGGGCCGTGAGGGTCCCATAAAAGCATTTTCTCCCTACGGGTCGTAAGGATCCCGTATGTGTATTTTCTCCTTAGGAGTCGTGGGGACTCCCAAGTGTGTTGCTCCTTTGTGAGTCGTAAGGATCTCACGCGGGGATTTTCTCTTCACAAAGTCGAGAGGACTTTGTGACTGTATTTCATCTCCTTTTCTTGAGTTTATGCCCTTTCGGGTTTTCACAAACTCGCCGGCAGTCCTGCTGTTTTTACTCACGGAGCCCTTTCGGGTTTTCATCCGTGCCCATTTTGCTTGTGGACATATCATTTTATTTATATTATTTTTTTTTCATTTTTTTTTGGACTTTGGATGCGGTCTCACCAGTAGGACTTGGGAGAGATTGGGATCGTTTTATGCCCGTGGATTGTATACGGTTTTGCAGGATGTATGATCCAGACCGTAGGGCCAAAAACATTTCGGGACTTTGTTGGCGTCTGCATCGCTGCACTGGAATATGGTACCAGGAGCGACTCATCATTCGCCGTTGGGATATGGGAGTTGGAATTTTGTTGGCGTCTGCATCGCTGCACTGGAATATGGTACCAGGAGCGACTCATCATTCGCCGTTGGGGTATGGGGAGCGATGGCTTAGGAGACAGGTTTAGATCCCTGTCACCTAAGACTTTTCAATTTTATGGGCCGTGAGGGTCCCATAAAAGCATTTTCTCCCTGCGAGCCGTAAGGATCCCGCAGGTGTATTTTCTCCTTAGGTGTTGTGAGGACTCCTAAGTGTGTTTTTCCTTCGTGAGTCGTAAGGATCCCACAAAGGTTTGTTCTCCTCATATATCGTGAGGACACATGAGTGGGTCTTCTCAATGGAGCATAATTCCAAAGGCGGAGACCAGCCGCGTAACTGGTGATTGCGGTGAGGCATGGGTATGAAGAGAATTATTTGAGCCCATGGATTGTATACGGCAGTCAATTTGGGGACTAACCGTAGGGCCGGAAGAATTTTGGGAAATTGGATTTTGGTTGGCGTCTGCATCGCTGCACTGGAATATGGTACCAGGAGCGACTCATCATTCGCCGCTTTTTTTTTGTTTTACCGTGATTGCTCCATCATTTCAGCTTTTCTTATCGCGAAGGTCGCGATTGCCCTATCATTTCGGCTATTTATTCGCGGTTGCCCCATCATTTCGGCTTTATTTTCATTTTCATTTTTACTCGCTGATTTTTATTGCGAGTTGCCCCATCATTTCGGCTTTTATTTTTTTCTTTTATTTACATATATTTTTTTTTATTTACATTTTTTTTTACATTCCTAGTTTAACGACTTAGAGGTCGATGGTTCCCAGTTTAACGACGTGGGGGTCATCTTTGCTTATCCCAGCTCCTTGAACTTTGATCTTGGCGGAGCTGTGTTGATGACCTAGCTCCGTGGCTTGCCGATACATCCGAGGATTATGAGGTTTTTCTAAGCTTATATTGGTCCTCTGCCCAATCTTTGAAAATATAGCAGTCTTCGATGGTACGACCCACCACTCTATGATATGGGCAGTATACAGGATTGCCGGTCATGTTCATTTCCTATGGCCTCTTTGGAATAGGCAGTTGCAGACCGTTGTTCAAGGCGTCCATGAATATTTTGCGGACTTCATCCCTCCTGAAAGAGTATACCTTCTTCTTTCTCTCCATTGGAGTAGGTGCCTTTACTGATGCTGGTCCTCGAGGCCGATCGGTCTTTGGTTCGCCCTTTTCAGATAATGGCACATGTCTGGGAGGATTAGGTTCCCGAAAGGCTTCGGTCTCCATTTGCATGAAATCGGCGGTCGTAGCTTGACTGTTTGCTAACGCGCCTTTAGACAGTTCTATCTCTCCCGCCCTGTATTGCCTTTCGACCCAATCTTTGAAGACGAAGCAGTCCTCAATGGCATGACCTATCACCCTGTGATAGGGGCAATATTTTGGGATGTCGGTCATATTCTCTTCTTGCGGTCTCTTTGATTCTGGCAGTTTTAGACCGTTTCTTACGACGTCCCTGAATATCTTGTGGACCTTTTCCCTCTTGAAGGAATAGACCTTTTCCAGCTTCTCTTTCAGAGGCGATCCCCCCCCGGCGTATGTATCGGAAGGACTGGAGGCTGATTGCGGCCGTTTTTCGCGAAGGCGCTCCGCTTTTAGGTTGAAAGGGATATCAGTTGGCTGCCCCCGGGTATCAATCCCTGTCTCATGAGCCAAAATTTGATTCTGCTGTAATTGCAATCGGGCGACTTGGGTTGCGAGATCTGCCACGACGTTTTCCAGCTCGTCGACTTTGGAATAGACCTCGGCCATCTTCTCATCCCTGTCCTGAAATTGCCTTTGAAGCCATTGGAATAATACTTGTTTTGTAGTTCCGGCTATGACAACCGGGTAATCTTTATTGCCTGAGCTCAATTCCGTAGGAACCACAGGCTCCTCTGGCTTATCGGTCTGAGCGGGCTCTTCATCATTTAGATCGAGCCGATGCTGGGTAGCGTCAACCATATCATCACCATGGCTGTGAAGCATAGGCGGGTTCGTTTCTTCATGTCCGGCCATATAGACAGTGCGGAACACATACCCAGCCATCTCTTTGTCTTTGGCAGCTGGTTTCGCGGAGCGGTCCGGGCTTTGGAAATTCATAAATTTTAATATGGCCAGAGCCCTAGCCCTTTTGTTGGCTCTATATCTGAGCCGCTTCTGCCTCAGCTTCTCTGCCTTAAGCGCTTGGCAGGCTTCTGCTCTTCGGGAAGCCGCCATAGGCTGAGTGACGGGGGGGCTTGAGAAGACACCCAATCGAGCAGTTGTCAGAGGTGCCGCTGGAGATTGCTCAAGACGCGTTGTAGATTTGTTGGTGTTGTTGGCCTTGCCCCCAGTTGGGGCCAAGGAAAGTTGTTCAGACACCGACTTGCGTTTGGGTTGGGGTGCCCTCGAGATCACCACATTTGGTCTCTTTCCTTTCGAGACCGGCCTGTCTGTTGCTGGAGCTTGAGGAGCGGGAATGGCGTTAGCTGACACAAACAGGATAGAGCCGAATGGCAGCGGCTCCTCCTCCCATTGTCGCCCGAGACTGGCCGGAAGGACCGTCCTGGAGTCCATCTTCATCGTGTAGGAGACGGGAGTCGTGCTGAGAGCTGAGATCGTCCTTGGAGACATTGTTGGAGAGTGATTGCTTGAAAACCTGCATGACAAAGCATTATTTTAGTTTAAATATAGGTATGTATATTGATTGAGTTCGCATGAACGTTTAACCCGAGATATGGGAGGAGAGATTAGTCCCATCGGGCGTGCCAGAATCTGTAGGGTGTTTTTCGTCACCCCATTGAGATGGGAATACGCGCGCGCTTGTCAGGCGTACTACAGATTCCCCTTGCCTAAGGTAGGCTGGGGTTTAATGATTGTGGGGATCCGAATCTCCGGCAGCCGCGGACTAAGCTGCCATTAATTACCCCTCGCCTTTGGAGCGAGGGAACCTCCGATTGACGGGTTAAACTGGTCATGCGAACTCAATGTGCAGTGTACGTGTGTTGTGTAAATATGTATACATATGTGTATATATATGTATATATATAAAAGAAAGAAAGGGAAAAGGAATCCAAAGGATGTGTTGGGGCAGCACCTTGGGCGCTGTGCGCCTAGGTGCTGTGCGCTCAGGCGCTAGAGTGCCACGTGTCGGCACATGGGCGCTCTGCGCTTGAGCGCTGGGCGCTTGAGCGCAAGCGCGCCATGTGTCGGCACGGGGGCGACTTGCGCTGGAGCGCAAGCGCGCCACGTGTCGGCACGGGGCGACTTGCGCTCGAGCGCAAGCGCGCCACGTGTCGGCACGGGGCGACTTGCGCTCGAGCGCAAGCGCGCCACGTGTCGGCACGGGGCGACTTGCGCTCGAGCGCAAGCGTGCCACGTGTCGGCACCGTGGCGACTTGCGCTCGAGCGCTTGCGCTCGAGCGCAAGCGTGCCACGTGTCGGCACCGTGGCGACTTGTGCTCGAGCGCTTGCGCTGGAGCGCAAGCGCTCCACGTGTCGGCACGGGGGCGACTTGCGCTCGAGCGCTTGCGCTGGAGCGCAAGCGCGCCACGTGTCGGCACGCGAGCGCTCTGCGCTTGAGCGCTGGCGAGAAAGGGAGGCTTTTAGCCTAAGAAACAGAAGCTAAGCTTCAGAAAGGAAATATTTGTTATGTGTATATGTATGGAGTTAAACTCCTAGGATGTTTTGAAGCTGATGAAGGGGGGTTCTTCTTCTTCCTTCTGTTGTTTGGCCGGATCTTGAAGATCAAGAAGTAGGAGACTTTAAAAATCACTCCTTTTTGAGATCTGATGGGAGATCTGAGTTTCCCTTTGTGGGTTTTGTGGTGGAAAACTACTTAGTTTTGGAAAAAGAAAGAGTAAAACTCTTGATTTAATTCAAGAGAATTGAGAAGGTTTTGAACCTTGGAGAAGGAGCAGGAGGCACAAAGAGCCTTAGTTTTTGGGGGAATGAAAAGTTCTTTTGTTTATTCATCATGTTGCCTTATATAGGCTTACATATTTACATATAGCCCCTTGGGCTTTACAAAAATGGCATTTTAGCCATCCCATGGCTCATGTGCCATTTCGTTTTTGCACATAAGCCATGGGCTTACAAAATATTGGCTTTATGCCCATTTTGTTTACATTCATGCATAAACAATTACATAAAAATTATTTATTACATGATTTTGTTGTTGGCGTGTGGGAGGCTGGCTGCGGGCTCGACTTGGGCATGGGCCTGCTTGACTTGGGCTTGGGCCCACCTGGCTTGGGGTTGACCTTGACTTTGACTCGGTCAACCGGGGTGCAAATTTTGACTTCAACACATGGTTTGTTTCTACCTCAATATGTGCATGTGTTTCTTTTAGCATATCACTTATACATATTGGTAGAGCCCTTAGGATCTTTGCTTGGTTATACATTTATAAGTGTATACGCTTCTCATCCCAGCAGGGGAAATGGTCTGTCCCACAGCCATTAGTACGTCGTACTGGAGATAGTATGCAGGTGCTCATTAGGTTATGAGTACACTGGACATGACTCGTCGGGAACTGTTGGTGGGTATTATACCTATCATCGGGTAGCAGTTCCCAGGTGACATGAGTACAGCTTAGTCTGTCGACTTGACACTGCTACTTCGCATCGAGTGTGTTTCCACTGTACTTTGATTACTACCCTACCACGGTTCAAAGAAGTCATGCAAACAGGTAGTAGTTGGGTGCAGTCCTGAAGAACTTAGAGGCAGTGGTGGTTAGATTGGATTCGTCTCTCCCGGTATTGGGGGTTGATATCGCGTTGTGTTCGGAAGGCCATTACACAATGTCCTTGGCCAAGGCAAGCGAGATTTACTGGTAGTAATTCTAGTAGTTTCTCAGGGTGTTTTGGGCTACACTCTGACACGACTTATTGCACTATTAGGGGTCTGACGATTACCGCCCCCCAGGCCCGATATGCGATACTCTTAGACGAACATACCGGACTGTACGGAGATTGTCACATACAGACTCAGTAGGAGTTCGGATGAGTTAGCTCATCGGCCTTCTTATCGACATTTACCTAGGGATCGTTACGTACATCCAGTACTGCTTGCGGCCTGTGGTTAACCCACTGCCAGCGTAGTGTCGAGTCTTTAGAGTCCCACACAGAGGTTTTCCCTGCACCGGGCAAAAGGTGTAGAGGCCGTATGGTTTTATGGCAGGGCTTCGATCATGTACGCGCACTTGTGCACGTGTGATGATCGGGCGGATAATACTAGCGGGTTTTGGTTTAAGACGGATCCTAGTATTATATTGATGGATTTTTTCATCTCTTTGTATTCGTGTTCTTCGGAATACAGTTGCGGGTAAGTATATACAGATGAGGGACATTCTCGTAATTAACCGGGAGAGCTTCTAGAAGAAGGTAACCTAATTAGGGTTTTGATTCTTTAATGGATTAAAACAATTAGGTGGAGCACATGGCTCTTGGTGACTCATGGCATGATTCATGCCATGACTCATGGTGTGATCATTACATTAGATATTTTGAATCAAACATGCTTGATATTTATATTTGGATGCTTGCTATTTTATTAAGGGTAGTTATTATTCACAAGTAAGGAGCCAAGTCTTTTCTTTAGTTAAGCTAGAACACTCTCTCTTCCTCAAGTGACCTTCTTCTTCCTCTAAGCCCTAATCCTCTCATGTGTTGAGAATCCTAGGGTTCCAAGAGACAAATCACTCCATCTTCTCACTCTACACCACCTAGGACTTCTAGTTTAGCGAACTATAAGCCGTAGTTATTTCAGATTCGAGATGAAAGCTCGGACTATAGACTCTCGGGTGGATCGTCTTTGACTCGGGGAGGCCGTCGAGGTTGCTGCGATCCGTTCCGATCCTTGGGGCTGACGACGAGTGGAGGACAGCGATGAAGACCGGAAGGACTTGGTATCGTGAGGTATAACTTCTATCCGAGTAGTTAAACCTCATACAGTATTGTGTTAGCTAGGGTTTAGCATCGATCCTGAAGTTTGAGTCGGTGTTACGAGCTTTGAAAAATCGTTTTTTGAATATTTCACCTCCCCGCGGACACGCGGGGTGCGCGACATCGAATTACAATGGTATCAGAGCCTACTAAACCATAGCTAACAGTTTAGACGAAGTGTAAAACTACGAAACCGAAATAACTCCGAAACATCGAAATCTAAATCCAAGTTTCTGTCAAATTTTCCTGAGCCTCTAAATTTTTTTTAAACAATTACATAGTGCTCCACTTGTTGTGATATGACCACACACCAAAATCGAAGTACTTTCACCGGAATTGGACAAGCCACATTAGCAAAAAAACGGGCGTCACCTTTTTTGTTATGGTGAAATGATTTGAATTTTGGTCTTTGTTCTAGTTGCTTGGATCTAAGGTCTCAGGTGTTGTTTGTTTTTGCCAATTTTCGATATACTGTTATCTTTTTACTGTGGAAATACGGAGTGTTTCGAAGTCGTAGTTTTAACATTGTTTAAAGTTTTAAGTTGTGATATATATGTTTGGAAACGTCGACTAATTGCTATACGTTGATTAGTCGGGGTTGCTCATATCTGTGTTGTTGTTCTTGTTGGTTTTTGTATATGAACTTTATTGGATCGTCGTGGATGAATAGCCGGGGATGTGAGGTGAGGGATTTTCATTCTTTCATTCGTTGTAAAATTGTAAAGTGATGTAATATTATTTTGCGGGGCACATCCGGGTTGAGATTGTTGCCAACGTTGTATTATTTTCTTTTACTGTTTTATGCTCCTAGGATAAACCCAAGGTGGGGTGCACAAACTACCGGATACTTTGAAGTGCCGAGTGGCCTACTCACTTTGATGTGGGAGGTTGCTTCACTTTGAGTATTTGGCAGGTTGTTTGCCGCACCCGTAGGTGTCTGGGATGGGGTTTGGCTATTCATCACGACCGTGGAATCCGTCTTTCGTTACAGGCTTAAACGAAACGCGGAATTCCTAGTATATTTAATATGTTCATCTGTGATCTGGAATGCCTATTATTGCGTCGGATGAATGCTTATTGTATATATGCTATATAGTAGACGTTGCTTATGTTTTTCACCCGCGCTAGTCCAGCCCCCGCTTTGGCGTTAGTTAAGTAACCTAAAGGTGTTAGACGGGGCCCAGTGGCGAATGCGGATGGCATAAGTGGACGTGGTATTTTCGTCTTTTTCTGTGATGATAGGTGTTAATGATGGGACTGCATTACATTAATGCAAAGCAAACAAACCAAAGCTGAATCGTTGGAATAAATTTTAAAACCACTCGGTTATTTTAAAACATGAGACTTTTAAATGCGGAGCTTAAATCACTCCTTTTAAAAGCTATCAGGTTCCTTCAATTATATCAAGTTCACTACATTCACGGTTTCGCCAAAACCATTCGTAGCCCTCCGTCATTTCAGTTGAATATTCAGTAGTATTGTAAATCCCCGTTTCCAATTCAATAAAAGTTCCCGATTCTCTGAATTCCAGTAGTTTCTTTTCTTTTCCCTCATATTTTGAATTGGTTGTTTAAGCCTAATATTGATATTTTTCCAAACCATAAAAGTTAAAACCCGAGATTTAAAACCTAAAACCAAAGCCGAATTAAAACCAAGGTTAATATAAACTAAAACCCTAAGTCCTATTCAGCCCACACATTTTACTTAATAAAATTCCTCATTAAATTCAACCCTCAGCCCATTCTCAAGTTTTTCAAATAAATCCATTAATTAATTCAGCCCAGCCTATTCAAAATTCTTAAAATAAATCCCTTATAATTATCCCTGGCCCGCTCGATTCTCAGCCCACTTCTGTTTTAATTTTTTAAAAGGATTTTTCGAGCCCGGCCCGTTCTCTCCGGTCTGCCTCCTCAAACCAACCCGACCCGCTTCTAAATCCTTCTTCTCCCCTCACGATAAAAATTCCCGCTCGTTTTCCTTCTCCCACGTCGCCCCCACGTCGCGCCGAGCTCCCCACGTTGTCCTCGCCGTCGCCCACGACCCCGACCACGACTCCCTCTAACTCACGCTCTCCAACTCCTCACCTCCCTCTCACCTCCAAACTCCTAAAAACTCTCTAACCCCTCAAGTTTTCCCCCACGAACCCACTGCAAAACTTCCGACCCCGACCCTCGACGACGACGACGAACCTTCTTCCGACCCCCTTCTGCATCATCTCACCCTAACCTCCTCCCAAATCCCTCGCCTGCACCCCAACAACTCAGCCACCTCACTCTACCTCGAACCCCCTGCACATCCTCTCGGCCACCACCTGGCACTCAACGCCGGCGAGCCCGACTTCGCCTGAACCACCTCTGCGACCCCCTACATCCTCAGCATCACCACCCCATCACCCGAGCCCCACTGCTACCTCTCTCTCTCCCTCTCTCCAAAAACCTACACTAACCCAATTCTTGTCCTGCGCACTCTCCGAGCACGTCGCCGGAGCGACCACCGCCGATATCGTCGACCCCAGCAAGTCCCAGGCCACCCACAGAGCACACTCTATACCTCCAGCGAGCACTTGGAAACTCCGACGTAAAACCCGTGTTCCGATCGAAGCTCGCGCGAACTTGTTTCGCGGCGTACAACGCGCGTTCGCGACATTGTTGCTGCCGTGTGACCCCGAGACATCTTCCAGGCAAGTGTTTACTTGCTTCATGCTAAAATATTAGTGGTATAAACCTAAAATATCTAGTTTACGGATTTGCCAAATACCGTTACATAATACGACCTATGTGTTCGATGCTAATCTCCCATGAAAACGATTGTTTATTTTGACGGAAATTGATACTATCTGTAGGCCCATAGGATGATAAATATAGTGTAGGAATCTCGTTGGAAAATACGATTGTTTGTAACAAAAATTGATACCCCCATATATGTCGTTGAAACTAGAATTCTCTCGTACCTGAAAACGAATAAAATCACCATAAATCATATACATAATGGAAAGATGAGTTCGAGGGCTTAAATCGAAGACGACTTGACGAACTTTAACCCTATGTAAGATTCTAATGATTTCTGTTTTGTAACCATAAAGATAACTGGGTCGGAATGCGACTCTGGACTGCAGTCCAGAGCCTTTCTGATTTTTGTGTACTGTCCAAATACCTGTGCCACTGTGTTTCTTGAAGTCTTATGTTACGGAACCCTACAATAGATTAAATATAACTCTGTTAGCTAAATAAAACAGGTGATTCCATTCCGTTTCATAGCCATTTGCTATTTTAAACTGTATTAAAAAGGACAGAACGTATGACTGTCCAGAACAGATTCTGAAATGACATATTGAGATTAAACTGTACATAGCTTTCAACGTACAGATGCGATTGAGCATCCGTTTGTTGCGTTGAATACTCTATTAGAAACCCTAGATTTCATGTAACTGTAACGTCGCTAAATTCTGAACCCAATCGGGTACAATTCGTGTCGCGAAACGGACGTTCAGTTCTGAAACTGAATTTCCAGCAGCGCGCACTTAAAATGAAACTGCTATATCTTGAAAACCGGAATCCCGATTGAACTGAAATGAATTTTGATGAATCACTGACTAAGTGATCTATTTATCTTACTTGTGTCATTTTGCTGAATTCTTAACATAGTAATTAATGCAATTTATTTTAGTTAATGATATGCGTGTTGATTCATAATATACAGAGCTCATTGGTAGTATACATACACAGATCATACCCTTGCCATATACTCAGTGTTAAAACGTGTGGACATTGCATTATCGTGCGTGATAGATGTTGGTTTAGGAGTGACAAGTACATCAATGGAAAGTGAATATTCGTGATAGTGATTGATACAATGAACAGTGATAAAACCGTGCCATTGGTATACTTGTACACAACTAGATCAATATCATAATTAGTGAGAACCTGGGGGAAAAGGGGAAATCCAAGTGGAAAGAGTATCGTATTTAGCGGGACCGTGTTTAGAGGATGATCATTCGAACAGAGATACTGATACATGTAGGATAGGATCTAGCGATCCGGCTGACAGGGTTATGTCCCGAGCATGTGGGCCGTTGTCTCGGGTATGTACGAGACTCCTGTTAAACATGATCCTTCTTCCACTATGAGATTTCAAACATGACGTAGAGACCGATAGGGACACATAACATATTCTGCATCATATAGTGACATAGTGATTACTTGCATTGTTCTTACACCAGTATTATCTCATATACTTGTTTCACCTCATTATAATAATATTGTTATTGTGTCGCTCTGACGACCTGAGTATGCATGCTCAGATCCCGCGGGAGGACCAGTACAGGAGACGGATCTACCCTTCGAGTTCACGGAGATTTAGACTGGTGTATTTTCTATTTTTCTGCTTTCCACAAAAGTGATCGTAAGTTTGACTTGGGTTAGTATCTGTTCTTGTTATCTGTAATTTGTGAACAATGGAATATTAATGTAATAAATTAGTGATGTGATTCCTTTAATACTGCGCTTTATTTACTGATTACCATGTAATGCTAGAAGCCGAAGTGTGACTACGGCGGGATGTTTCCTTGACCGTAGGAGCATGGCTGGCCTAGTCATCCCTCGTTTTCCGTATTCTGGGAAGCGGGGCGTGACATGGTTTAGTTGGTATCAAAGACATGTTTAGTATCAAGGGATAACATTAACTATTCTGCATTACGTTATTCTTGTTTCACTACTCTTGATTTCCATCCTCGAATCTGATCATATCCTTTGGAATCTTTCAGTGATATGACGTCCCCGAACGACCCCTCCTCGGACTCCAGCTCTCAGGACCGCACGGAAAGAATACTCAGCACACTGACCACTCTCGCGGAAGCTCAGGAGAGGAAGACCGACTTGCTCACTGAGGGACTCAGGGCGATTACCGCCACAGGAGGACCCTCCGCACTTCTTACCGCCCCCGAGGGCGTTGTTCCACCAGCTTATCATGCTAGGGCTGGTATAGTAGCAGACTTCCGACGGTTACACCCAGCTGCGTTTACAGGGCTAGCTGAACCCCTTGAGGCTGAGCAATGGCTGGTGAACATGGAGAATTTATTGACTGCCGCCAGGGTTCTAGAGGAAGACAGAGTGGACGGGATAAAGATACAATTAGAAGACGAAGCCCGTACATGGTGGTCGGTGGAAGAGAGCAGACTTGACAGGCCGATCGAATGGAGCAAGTTTAAGGAGTGCTTCCTAGATCATTACTTTCCTTCTACAGCCAAGGCAGAAATGGAGGAGAGGTTTATTCTTTTGAAGCAGAATGGACGCCCAGTGGATGTTTATGCGGCAGAGTTCAACCGGTTGAGTCGCTTTGCTCCATACATGTTCGCCTCAGAAGTTACCAGGGCCAGACGTTTCCTTCAGGGATTAGATTTTGAGTTGCAGCAGTTGATTGCATCGTTGGATTTACAGACTTTCGCACAGGTGCTCAACGCAGCGAGAGTTCATGAGCAATTGATTAACAAGTTCAGGAGACCCCCAGTCGTTCCAGCACGTACACACACGCCATCTCGAGGAGCCATACCGGTTCACAGAGCAGGGACGACACAAATGAAGCGCCCGTTCGTACCACGGCATCGCCCCCAGAGACAGGGCGTAACTTGCGGCTATTGCGGTAGAGGAGGACATACCCAGAAGGACTGTCGCCGTACCAAGGGGCAGTGCCTGATTTGCGGTTCTAGTCAGCATAAGATTGGCAGTTGCCCTGAGCGAGCAGAGGTACAGGCAGGTTCTGGACCGTCACAGCAGAGGCCGCAGGAGCAGAGACAACCATTTACAGGTCGCGGTCAGGGACGGGCTTTCACCTTGACCGTCGAGCAGGCGGAAGCGTCAGGAGATGTGGTTACAGGTACTCTACTCGTACATTTCTTGCCAGCTAGAGTACTATTTGATTCGGGAGCATCGCATTGTTTCTTGTCTGAGCATTTCACTACTACACACTCAATACCACATGAAACACTAACTAAGGGATGGGAAATTCATACGGGTAATGGCATCATAATATCTAGTCGAGAATGTAGATTATGCCCGGTTGTAGTGTGTGGCAGGGAATTCTATGCGAATTTCCTCCTAATTGGGACAGGCAGTTACGACGCAATTCTTGGGATGGATTGGATGAGCACTTTTCATGCTGTAATTGATTGTCGTGCAAGGAATGTGATCTTCCGCATTCCCAGTCACCCGGAGTTTATTTTCGAGGGCGGAAGCGAATCTTTGGAGCCAGCTAAATACAGAGCAAAGCCTAAGGAGCTGACCGCTATGGAGATTGATAGGAGCCCAGCCCCAGAAATTGTTCGGGACTTTCTGGACGTATTTCCCGAGGATCTACCCGGTCTACCACCTCCTCGAATTTTGGAGTTCTCAATCGACTTGACTCCAGGTACAGCTCCAGTATCCAGAGCCCCATATAGAATGGCACCAGTTGAGTTGGCGGAATTGAAGAAGCAGGTTGAAGAACTATTGGAGAAGGGATTTATTCGGCCAAGCGCTTCACCGTGGGGTGCACCAGTCCTACTAGTAAAGAAGAAGGATGGATCGTTGCGAATGTGTATAGATTACCGGGAGCTGAACAAGGTCACAATAAAGAACAAGTACCCAATCCCGCGCATTGACGACCTATTCGATCAGTTAAGTGGAGCCAAGGTATTCTCGAAGTTGGATCTCCGTTCTGGATATCATCAAATCAGGGTAGCAGCCGAGGATGTGTGCAAGACGGCTTTCAGGACCCGATACGGACATTACGAGTTCCTTGTGATGCCGTTCGGCGTTACCAATGCCCCAGCAATATTCATGGACTTGATGAACAGGGTGTTCGCAAAGTACTTGGACACGTTCGTCGTTGTGTTTATCGACGACATACTTGTCTACTCGAAGACCTGGGAAGAGCATGCTGAGCACTTGCGCACAGTCCTACAAATTCTTCGGGAAGAGAAGCTGTATGCGAAGCTAAGCAAGTATGAGTTCTGGCTCGACAAGGTGCAGTTTTTGGGACATATTGTTTCGGGCGAAGGCATCTCGGTGGACCCGGCAAAGATAGAATCTGTCAGAGATTGGCCGACGCCGAAATCAGTGGCTGAGATCAGGAGTTTTCTGGGATTGGCAGGTTATTATCGGAGATTCGTCCAAGATTTCTCAAGAATCGCGGAACCATTGACGCGGCTGACACGGAAGGACGTGCCGTTTACATGGACAGAGGAGTGCACTCAGGCATTCGACACACTAAAACAGAAACTAACCACGGCGCCTATTCTTACTGTACCAGATGATTCCGGTGGTTTGGTGATACACAGTGATGCCTCAGGGAAGGGTTTAGGCTGTGTTTTGATGCAGCACGGCTGAGTGATTGCTTACGCCTCTCGACAACTGAGAAACCATGAGAAGAACTACCCCACACATGACTTGGAGTTAGCTGCGGTAGTCTTTGCATTGAAGATTTGGAGGCACTATCTATTTGTTGGATATAGTGCCCTCTAAGTCAATTATTGGATCGCAGGTACGTGATTGCAATGATTGAGGAAGGACCTATAACCGATAAAACAGTCTTACTCGAGATGATAGTATGCTATCTGCTTTGTCTTTATCATCATGATAGAGCCCATAGGATTCTTGTTTGACTACCGGCAGTATGATGGCGATCATATATGTGGGAGCTGGGGTCTATAAGCACATCCTTAAAGAGTCCCTAGTCGAGGGAGTTTCGAGACAGGGCATCGATACTCCAGAGTAGACTAGTGTATACAGTCGAGACCCCGACGAGGGGCGGTGGCCGGTCTCACAAGCCACTGGTGTCAGTTGGATCACCTAAGATGTATACAGGTGCTCATTGGGTTATGAGTACACCGGACAGGACTCGCCGGGAACATGCTAGTTGGTATTATACATATCGTCAGATAGCAGTTCCCTGGTGACATGTGTACAGGTTAGTTCATTGACCTGAGGTCGTCATTTGTCTCGTGTGAGTTCCCACTGTGCTTTGATTTATACCCTACCACGGGTCAAAGGAGTCGTGCAAACAGGTATATTTTGGGTACAGTCCCGAGCCACATTGGAGGCAAGTGAGCGCATCTTCGGGGATTCGTCTCTCCCGGTATTGGGAGTGAGATCGCGCTGTGTTTAGGAGAGCCATTACACGAAATCCCTGGCCAGGGTAATCGAGATATACTGGTAGGTATACCAGCAGAATCTCAGGGTGTTCTGGGCTGCTCTCTGACACGACTTATATCGCTGTTGGGGGTCTGACGTTTACCGTCCCCCTAGGCCGTATATGCGATACTCATAGACGAATGTTCCGGACTGTACGGTTATTGTCACTGTCAGGCTCAGTAGGGTTTATAGATGAGTTCGCTCGTCAGCTTCCCTTCCAATCAATACATAAGCAAAACGTTACGTACAGCTCGTACCTCTGACGTGCTAGGGGTTATACCCAGTGCCAGTGTACTGATGAGTCATTAGAGTCCCCCACAGACACTTTCCCAAGTTCGGGCGAAACGTTGTAGATGCCGTATGGTATTATGGCAAGGTTCGGAAAAAGCACGTGCGTTTTCGCACGTGTTATTTTTCGGGCAGATAATACTGGTAGGCTTTGGTTTAAGCCGGAACCCAGTATTATACTGTGTAGATATAATATCTTTGTCTCAGTTGCATTTGTATTCGGTCATAATACAAATGCGGGTATGTTTATACCGATACGGAGTTATCCTGAAATTCGTTTCGGGATGATTTTTGGAAGTTGCCAGTTTCCAGTTTTCTATCAGCCGTATTTTGACATTCGGTTAAATAGGGATTTGTCTTTTCGTCTTCAGGGTGAGTCATGCTTCTAGAAGGTTCTAGAAGTGATGACAAGGCTTGTGACTCACTTAGGTCATTAATGGTTCATTAATGATGGAGGATGACTAAGTTAATTGTGATTGGTTTGCATTTATTGATTTCTAGTGATTCATTCTTTGTGATAAGCATGAAGGGATATGGTCACCCTCCTCCTTGCTCCTACACTCACCCTCCTCTTCATAAAATATGGCCGGCCCCCTCTTTGTGTGGGTGTGTGATTTTTGAATCAATTCAAATTAGCAAAAAGATTATGATACAAGTGTATGGAAATTTCCTAGTTCAATTTCCATTCATCCGATTCCAAATGGCAACCTCTATAACCGTTCGTCCGTGACCTTGGACGTAATGAGACAAAGTATTCTACTCATTTTCTACTTCATCTTGGTCGTCTCTTTTGGCAAACTTGACGATCGAGTTGCCTCGGTTCAGAGGCGGGAGCCCGTTTAAAGATCCGTCGACGTGGTGCCACCTGGACGACGAGACCGGAGATCAAGCAAGTTCGGATCAGTTGCAACATAGCGTGGGATGATGGTTGAAGACCGAAGGACTCGGATCATTCGGTATAACAATTCTACCCTCTTTACAATTTGTTAGTTTAGCTTTAATGGACGATCCGGGATAAAGTACGCGATAGCGCCAGTCGTAAAAGTTTTGTTCCGCATATCGGCGTCTGTTTGACGGCCGGGGCGCCGCCGCGTGCTTACAGTGGTATCAGAGCCTCACCATTAAGCTATACTAACTTGTGCTAACGCGTTTAAAAGATCGATCGAACGGAATTTTCAAAACTACATTTTTCTGTACCCACAGTTTCTGTCGATTTTAAATCTGTTCTAAAATTCATTTTGAGCATTTCAGAAAATCATGCAGGGTTTTTGAAGCATACTGGTGAAATTTGGGCACGTGATCCCACAAAACGACCGCGGATCCGCGGCCCAAACCATGGTTTGGCCGCTAATCCGCCGCGCTTTTGTGGGAACAGTGCGCCAAATTTTTTCAGTGGGTTTCTTATGGGAAATGGTGGTTTTTGGTATATGTATTTTGGGCCAAATTTTTGTTACTGTACACCAGATGTATGTGGGGCCCACTTCAGGAAATTTAGTCGATCGAAATTTTAAACTTGTTAGTTTTTCAGTACTTTCATTATATCTCCGACCGGGAATGTCATTTGATCGGTAAACCGCGTCTGATTGCTATAGTTCTTTCAGACGGGTTTGCGAACGTGACATTCGCGTTGATGTTATGTGTTGTGCTGTAATATTGCGGATTTTTCGTGGTGGATAGCAGGGTGCAATGATAGTGTTGTTCAGTTTTATTTGTACATTTGATATTGCGGGGCGAGCGTCCGACTTGTGGACTGCCGTCATTGCCTGTTTGTATAATATTCTTTTGGGGCACGACCAGGTTGCGGTCGATGTACCTATTGTACTATTTTTATTTCTGTACTAGGTTTACCCCGCGGTGGGGTGCACGAATAGCCGGGTTCTGGAGGGCAACGGGTTCGTATCTCATGGCATTGAGAGGCAAAAGGACCTCACTCTAGAATTGGCAGACTATTCGCCGCACTCGTAGGGGGTACAGGTTGGCCCAAGGAGGGGTGCTCAATTTACCGGATTCCGTGAAGTGCCGGGTATTCCATTCACTATGTTGTGGGGACTACCTCGCTTCAAGTTTTGGCGGGTAACTTGCTGCACCCATAGGGGTCTAGGTTTCATTGCATAGGCTATCCATACGACCAGGGGAACATCGGGTTTCAGCAGCGGCTCTGTGAAACCCGGGGATCCCAGATTATCTGTATTGTTCTGTGATGCTTATTACTTATCTGTAATGTTGCATATTATCATGCCTGGAGCGATTAATGTATATTAGTATATATACTATTAGATGTTGTATATGTTTTACACCCGCGCTAGTCCAGTCCCCGCTCTGTCGTTAGTTAAGTAACCTAACGAGTGATGACGGGACCCAGTGACGAATGCGGATGGCATATACGTATATTTTATTTTCGTTCTTTTCTGGTGTGATTGATTGATGGGACTGCATTGATTCTAATCAATACAAAGATAAAACAAACCTATATTTGATGTTGTTGGAACAAATTTTAAAATTATTACAAAGACGTTTCCTTTTGTTTTGCATAGCGGTATTCAGTTGGAATATCCTGCACCTCATTCCACGAGGAAAGAACCGAGATCCCTTCACCGGGAGTGACTTCTTTAACAAAAGGTTTTCGCTACTATATATTTTTATAAAGCTATCAGGTTCCTTCAAACGAGATCAAGTTCATTACGTTAAAGGTTTTTCGCCAAAAACCAGCCGTAATCCTCCGTCGTTTCTTATGGATGGTCAGTAGTATTCAAGCTATGTTTGTTGGCCTACGTCAAGACATAGTGTTTGGTAGCTGCTGGGTATTCATTTGTTGCATAGATAGATGCATTAATTTAAGTCAGACGTACACCTTGTTGGCCTACGTCAAGGGCTTGTACGATGACTTAAGTTGATCAGGACAACGACGGGTAGAACTTGACATGTTGCTTATGACTTGTTGGCCTACGTCAAGGTCATAAGAGCATGGGATAAAAATTACATCGGGAGTTTCAAACATACAAGAAACTTGCCAGACTTGCGCATACCTTCTGGAGTGTGTTGACTTGAGTGGCTTCCATCAAGTTATCATGCGATGATAGTTGGATCCCGATTCTCACTGATGAGTTGGTTTACTCTTCGGGTGACCCCGACTAATTCTTCTTTGAGGTTTGGAGGAGAATTTGAGATAACAGTGGGAGGTTTCCTAATTAGATAAAGTGATAACCATTCTGATCTAGGTTAGAGTGCACGCAGAGTGTTTCTTTTCTCTCTCTCTTATGGCAGCGACTTTTGACCGACCCTAGACTATAACTCAGTGACCAAAGTTGACCGAACCATCTTAATATACTGGCTTTTGGATTGTCTATAATTGCATAAGTCATTGCAGCTCCTTCTTTTACCCTTTGTATTTCTCAGAACACCCCGTGTCACTACGGACATCCACTTCCATTGGATAGATCCATCGTATGGTTATATACGAACTCGAAGGGATTTCTTCGAGGATGGATCCAGGTTCAGGAGAAATAGAACTGGTTTATTCAGTAGTCTTTTATTATCACCTTCTCTCAGGTTGCGAGGGCTCCTTGGTTTAGGAGAGTACACCTATTACGCTTATTGGATAGTCTTCTTCCAAACCATAGGCAGGTGCCGAACGGTAGGGAATGAAGAAAACCAATTAGCCTAAGTAGGGTGTGCAAAAGGTAATATGTAAAGACAAGATAAAGGAATTAGAAAGAGGGCAAAGTAAATTGCGACTATTTTCATTCACGACCAAACCACGTATTTCATCGCCACTCCTACTTCATTTTTCCATTTCTCCAGAACAACCCGTATCACTACAAACATCCAATTCCATTGGATAAATCCATCGTATGATTATATACGAACTCGAAGGATATTTTTCGAGGATGGATTCTGGTTCAGGAGAAATAGGAATAAGGTATTATTCAGTTGTCTTTTATCGCCACCTTCTCTCAAGTTGCGAGTACTCCTAGGATTAGGAGGGTACACCTATTATGCTTTCTGGATATTCTTCTTCCAAACCATAGGCTGGTGCCGAACGGTAGGGAAGGAAGAAAACTATTTAGCCTAATGATGGTGTACAGAAGGTAACGACTAAAGACAAATAAAGGGAATTGGAAAGATGGCAAGGAAATATACGGTTAAAGTCATGATTAGGATTATGGAAGAGGCATTACTAAAGAATACCAAGAAACCCCTACGAAACATATTTATGTTTCATATTCACTGTGCATTGTTAATAGAAAACCGATTTCCCGATTGGATACTTACTCCAGGGTATGTATTTACCAGGAACGATTCTCACATCTGCATGGTTTTACAGATGTTGAGTGGGAGCGAGTTATTGGGAATTAGGTGATCATACTCATTATATCGGAATTCGTTGTAATTGGTGATATTTGAGGAAATCGCCTGGGTACAGTTTTTCAACCTATGATGCACAGGTTTAGAGTTATTCAAACTCAATGGACTTATACAGAGTATTGTATATTGTCCAGTATCCGTCAGGACAAAGGGGTTAGTCCTCGTACTATATTCTATTTACTTATGACTTCTCTAGTTTTTAGACAAGTGTTTCGTAGAAATATAATGTCTAAGTTTTGAGAAGTTGTTGGTATAAGAATAAAGTAGAGAACCATGTATCGCAAGTATCGGGACTCTTCCAAGAAATTGAAGATGTAGATACTTGTGATAGGTATTCAGTTGATAGTAATGGTTTTTGAGAAACTTGTTTCTCTTTCAGGTTACTCATAATTAAATGGATTTCTAAGTTGAGTAATACTGATCAGCCTCTCTCTATTAAGTTATTGTGCACTGGAGACAGCTGCATAATTTGAATCCGGTTCCAAATTAAAATAAGTGCCTATGTTTCTATATTGGATATAGATTGCTTCATATCTTAACGATGTTAAGGTAAGGGGAGTTGTCCAGCTTATGCTTAAAACCAGACACTGGATAACTCAAGGCACGTTTCTGTAATGGCAGTTTGTGGGTTGACCCTAGCTTCGACGAGGGTTGATTTTCTACCATCCGGAAGATCAATAGTGATATTGTTCTTGACCCGCCACAGTTTTATTAAAATAGATTTTTTCAGAAAACATCAGTGGGAGCATGGTAGAACTGGAAGTGATTCCAGAACCGCAAACGATTACGGAAAGTTTAATAGGACCTATATATTCAATCAGGTTTGACATTCCAATAGCCACTCCGCAGATATGGTGGGTAACCTCAGACACCCGAGAGGTACTCCGGTAACCTCAAGGACGGTGACAGGGAGGTTCTTGTTTACCCAGACTTGACACTACTGTTGTTCCAGACTATGAGACCCGGTAGGAGGATATGTATAGCGTCATTCTAAACTAGTTTTTACAAATGAACGTATATATTATTCTGCCAGAGGATTGTCGTAGTCAGTGGGAGCAGCGGAAGCATAGTGGACAAGTAGCTAGTGTCTATTTATAGACTTGAGCAGAAAAAGCGGAGAAAGATCATCTATTTTTGATGTGACAGTCATAGGTTTGACTTCATCAGAATAAGGGATGGATCTGTTAAGAAGGTAGTAAGGTGTGATGTCCTGGTATTTGGATAACATACACAGAGTAGGAAGTAAAATTCCTATACTACGATCGGTTGTACTGTGGTCGTCACACAGTTGTTTCTCCACAAAGGATATGGATATAATATCTAACATTCTGGTTACTAGATCTGATGGTTTTAGATCTATATTTAGGTAGTTTCCCAATGTGAGTACTTCGACAATATTCTAATTGTATTTTAGAATAAATGACTCCTGGCAGGTGGTGTACCTGCAGGTAATGGAGTCACCCTCTCTAAAGGTGTCTTACAGACTAAAGCGGAGAGGGACGTACATGATTGGCAGATCACTTGCTTAGGCAATTGAGTCAATCGTGAGATGTCAAGTACCACACCAGATGTTGTTATTGCACTAGATGCGATAAGTTTATATTAATCCAATTCAGGAGAAACATTATGATGCAGTTATAGAACATAAGTACATGTTCTACGGATTTGATGACGGCAGCCACCTTCGGGAGACGGTTATTATTCCAGGCTTCAAAGGTGACATGAATGACAGAGTGATTGTCAGAGCTATAGTTTTCCCTCAGACAAGGGACAGTATTATGGACAGGTGGTCCAAAGGGGTACCGTGGGAGGCATGGTGTTGGACACTGATTAGTTTCAGTGATTGATACAGTCTAAGAAGTTTGGATTTGGAGTTCATTTATGAACTAGGTCCCATCAGATATCCAAACATATTCTAAGACAGGTATTACTCAAATCGGGAGATGGTTTTCTCCGCGAACTTGAGATTAAGAGAGACATAGAAAGAAACACCGAAGCGGATCCACTCACTGAGGCTATTTCTCGAATACAATAGTTTTGCAAACGAGATTTGCGAAACTGATTAGTAGAGGAGTTGGATGCTCGGTATCACACGAGCTGTGAGTACACGACATCGCAATAATTAGCCTTAAGTGCAAGTGGGAGATTGTTGGATATAGTGCCCTCTAAGTCAATTATTGGATCGCAGGTACGTGATTGCAATGATTGAGGAAGGACCTATAACCGATAAAACAGTCTTACTCGAGATGATAGTATGCTATCTGCTTTGTCTTTATCATCATGATAGAGCCCATAGGATTCTTGTTTGACTACCGGCAGTATGATGGCGATCATATATGTGGGAGCTGGGGTCTATAAGCACATCCTTAAAGAGTTCCTAGTCGAGGGAGTTTCGAGACAGGGCATCGATACTCCAGAGTAGACTAGTGTATACAGTCGAGACCCCGACGAGGGGCGGTGGCCGGTCTCACAAGCCACTGGTGTCAGTTGGATCACCTAAGATGTATACAGGTGCTCATTGGGTTATGAGTACACCGGACAGGACTCGCCGGGAACATGCTAGTTGGTATTATACATATCGTCAGATAGCAGTTCCCTGGTGACATGTGTACAGGTTAGTTCATTGACCTGAGGTCGTCATTTGTCTCGTGTGAGTTCCCACTGTGCTTTGATTTATACCCTACCACGGGTCAAAGGAGTCGTGCAAACAGGTATATTTTGGGTACAGTCCCGAGCCACATTGGAGGCAAGTGAGCGCATCTTCGGGGATTCGTCTCTCCCGGTATTGGGAGTGAGATCGCGCTGTGTTTAGGAGAGCCATTACACGAAATCCCTGGCCAGGGTAATCGAGATATACTGGTAGGTATACCAGCAGAATCTCAGGGTGTTCTGGGCTGCTCTCTGACACGACTTATATCGCTGTTGGGGGTCTGACGTTTACCGTCCCCCTAGGCCGTATATGCGATACTCATAGACGAATGTTCCGGACTGTACGGTTATTGTCACTGTCAGGCTCAGTAGGGTTTATAGATGAGTTCGCTCGTCAGCTTCCCTTCCAATCAATACATAAGCAAAACGTTACGTACAGCTCGTACCTCTGACGTGCTAGGGGTTATACCCAGTGCCAGTGTACTGATGAGTCATTAGAGTCCCCCACAGACACTTTCCCAAGTTCGGGCGAAACGTTGTAGATGCCGTATGGTATTATGGCAAGGTTCGGAAAAAGCACGTGCGTTTTCGCACGTGTTATTTTTCGGGCAGATAATACTGGTAGGCTTTGGTTTAAGCCGGAACCCAGTATTATACTGTGTAGATATAATATCTTTGTCTCAGTTGCATTTGTATTCGGTCATAATACAAATGCGGGTATGTTTATACCGATACGGAGTTATCCTGAAATTCGTTTCGGGATGATTTTTGGAAGTTGCCAGTTTCCAGTTTTCTATCAGCCGTATTTTGACATTCGGTTAAATAGGGATTTGTCTTTTCGTCTTCAGGGTGAGTCATGCTTCTAGAAGGTTCTAGAAGTGATGACAAGGCTTGTGACTCACTTAGGTCATTAATGGTTCATTAATGATGGAGGATGACTAAGTTAATTGTGATTGGTTTGCATTTATTGATTTCTAGTGATTCATTCTTTGTGATAAGCATGAAGGGATATGGTCACCCTCCTCCTTGCTCCTACACTCACCCTCCTCTTCATAAAATGTGGCCGGCCCCCTCTTTGTGTGGGTGTGTGATTTTTGAATCAATTCAAATTGGCAAAAAGATTATGATACAAGTGTATGGAAATTTCCTAGTTCAATTTCCATTCATCCGATTCCAAATGGCAACCTCTATAACCGTTCGTCCGTGACCTTGGACGTAACGAGACAAAGTATTCTACTCATTTTCTACTTCATCTTGGTCGTCTCTTTTGGCAAACTTGACGATCGAGTTGCCTCGGTTCAGAGGCGGGAGCCCGTTTAAAGATCCGTCGACGTGGTGCCACCTGGACGACGAGACCGGAGATCAAGCAAGTTCGGATCAGTTGCAACATAGCGTGGGATGATGGTTGAAGACCGAAGGACTCGGATCATTCGGTATAACAATTCTACCCTCTTTACAATTTGTTAGTTTAGCTTTAATGGACGATCCGGGATAAAGTACGCGATAGCGCCAGTCGTAAAAGTTTTGTTCCGCATATCGGCGTCTGTTTGACGGCCGGGGCGCCGCCGCGTGCTTACACTATTGGGTGAGAAAGTGGAGGTGTACACAAATCACAAAAGTTTGAAGTATGTTTTCACCCAGAAGGAATTGAATATGAGGCAGCGCCGATGGCTAGAACTGATGACAGATTATGATTTGGACCTTCAGTATCACCCGGGGAAGGTCAATGTTGTACCAGATGCGCTCAGTCGCAAACCAGCGGTCATGATGTTGACCAATCAGAGGAGCATTATTGAGGATTTCCAGAGACTTGCACTTGAGGTCGTTACGCCGAACGCACTCAGTCAATTTTGGCAACTACAGGTGCAATCTTCCCTGGTGGATCGCATCAAGACTGCACAAGCGGACGATCCCCGATTGCAAAAGTTTAGAGAGGAAGTGGAAGCTGGACTGAGAACGGATTTGATTATACATGAAGATGGCTCTCTGAGATTCGGTAGCAGACTCTGCGTACCTAAGGGAGGTGTTCGAGAAGAAGTATTGGCCGAAGAACACAGTTCAGCTTATTCTGTGCATCCGGGAAGTACAAAAATGTATCAGGACCTAAAGAAGCACTTTTGGTGGAACGGAATGAAGCGGGAAATTGCGAGGTTCATATCTAGGTGCTTGGTATGTCAGCAGGTGAAGGCGGAGCATCAGAGGACAGCAGGACTGTTACAACCCCTGCCGATACCAGAATGGAAGTGGGAGCGCATTACCATGGATTTCGTGACGGCCTTACCACGGAGCCCTAGGGGCAATAACGCCATTTGGGTTATCGTCGACCGCCTCACAAAAGCTGCACACTTTCTACCTTTCCGAGTAGGACAGTCGACAGAATCATTGGCAGAAAGATATATGCAAGAGATTGTACGACTTCACGGTGTTCCAGTCAGCATTGTGTCAGACCGGGACACGAGATTCTTGTCGCACTTTTGGAAGAGCTTACAGGAGAGCTTGGGTACCCGCCTTAATTTCAGCACATCTTATCACCCACTGACGGATGGACAATCCGAGCGTACTATTCAGACGCTCGAGGACATGTTGAGAGCCTGTATGCTGGACTTTCAAGGTTCCTGGGAGGACCATCTGCATCTAGTCGAGTTCTCTTATAACAATAGTTATCAGGCTAGTATTCAGATGGCTCCTTTTGAAGCACTATACGGGCGGAAATGTCGATCCCCAGTATGTTGGGATGATGTGGGAGAACGAAGACTACTGGGCCCCGAACTCATTGTTCAGACAGTCGACAAGGTTCAAATGATCAGACAGCGTATCAAGACGGCTCAGGATCGACAGAAGAGTTGGGCAGACACCAGCAGAAGGGCACTCGAGTTCGAAGTCGGAGATCATGTGTTCTTGAAGATTTCCCCTACGCGTGGAGTTATCAGGTTCGGAGGTCGGGGAAAGCTTAGTCCCCGTTTTATCGGACCTTTTGAGGTGCTAGAGCGAGTAGGAGAGGTGGCCTATAGACTTGCCTTGCCTCCATCGCTAGCTGGTGTGCACAATACCTTCCACGTGTCACAGTTGCGGCGTTACGTTCGAGATGAGAACCATGTTCTGGACCATTCAGAGTTAGTTTTGGAGACCGATCTGTCATACGAGGAGCAGCCTACTACCATTCTCGACCGCAGAGAGAAAGTGCTGAAGAATAAGGTCATTCCGTTAGTCCGAGTGTCTTGGGGCGGTCGTTCCCAGGAGAATCCACCTGGGAGCGGGAGGAAGACATCCGTGATCGTTATCCACATCTCTTTGTTTAGTACTTTTGTTTCTCTGTATCCTTGTTAAATTTCGAGGACGAAATTTTGTTAAGGGGGGTATGATGTAAATCCCCGTTTCCAATTCAATAAAAGTTCCCGATTCTCTGAATTCCAGTAGTTTCTTTTCTTTTCCCTCATATTTTGAATTGGTTGTTTAAGCCTAATATTGATATTTTTCCAAACCCTAAAAGTTAAAACCCGAGATTTAAAACCTAAAACCAAAGCCGAATTAAAACCAAGGTTAATATAAACTAAAACCCTAAGTCCTATTCAGCCCACACATTTTACTTAATAAAATTCTTCATTAAATTCAACCCTCAGCCCATTCTCAAGTTTTTCAAATAAATCCTTTAATTAATTTAGCCCAGCCTATTCAAAATTCTTAAAATAAATCCCTTATAATTATCCCTGGCCCGCTCGATTCTCAGCCCACTTCTGTTTTAATTTTTTAAAAGGATTTTTCGAGCCCGGCCCGTTCTCTCCGGCCTGCCTCCTCAAACCAACCCGACCCGCTTCTAAATCCTTCTTCTCCCCTCGCGATAAAAATTCCCGCTCATTTTCCTTCTCCCACGTCGCCCCTACGTCGCGCCGAGCTCCCCACGTCGCCCTCGCCGTCGCCCACGACCCCGACCACGACTCCCTCTAACTCACGCTCTCCAACTCCTCACCTCCCTCTCACCTCCAAACTCCTCAAAACTCTCTAACCCCTCAAGTTTTCCCCCACGAACCCACTGCAAAACTTCCGACCCCGACCCTCGACGACGACGACGAACCTTCCTCCGACCCCCTTCTGCATCATCTCACCCTAGCCTCCTCCCAAATCTCTCGCCTGCACCCCAACAACTCAGGCACCTCACTCTACCTCCAACCCCCTGCACATCCTCTCGGCCACCCCCTGGCACTCAACGCCGGCGAGCCCGACTTCGCCTGAACCACCTCTGCGACCCCCTACATCCTCAGCATCACCACCCCATCACCCGAGCCCCACTGCTACCTCTCTCTCTCCCTCTCTCCAAAAACCTACACTAACCCAATTCTTGTCCTGCGCACTCTCCGTGCACGTCGCCGGAGCGACCACCGCCGATATCGTCGACCCCAGCAAGTCCCAGGCCACCCACAGAGCACACTCTATACCTCCAGCGAGCACTTGGAAACTCCGACGTAAAACCCGTGTTCCGATCGAAGCTCGCGCGAACTTGTTTCGCGGCGTACAACGCGCGTTCGCGACATTGTTGCTGCCGTGTGACCCCAAGACATCTTCCAGGCAAGTGTTTACTTGCTTCATGCTAAAATATTAGTGGTATAAACCTAAAATATCTAGTTTACGGATTTGCCAAATACCGTTACATAATACGACCTATGTGTTCGATGCTAATCTCCCATGAAAACGATTGTTTATTTTGACGGAAATTGATACTATATGTAGGCCCATAGGATGATAAATATAGTGTAGGAATCTCGTTGGAAAATACGATTGTTTGTAACAAAAATTGATACCCCCATATATGTCGTTGAAACTAGAATTCTCTCGTACCTGAAAACGAATAAAATCACCATAAATCATATACATAATGGAAAGATGCGTTCGAGGGCTTAAATCGAAGCCGACTCGACGAACTTTAACCCTATATAACATTCTAATGATTTCTTTTTTTAACCATAAAGATAACTGGGTCGGAATGCGACTCTGGACTGCAGTCCAGAGCGTTTCTGATTTTTGTGTACTGTCCCAATACCTGTGCCACTGTGTTTCTTGAAGTCTTATGTTACGGAACCCTACAATAGATTAAAGATAACTCTGTTATCTAAATAAAATAGGTGATTCCATTCCGTTTCATAGCCATTTGCTATTTTAAACTGTATTTAAAAGGACAGAACGTATGACTGTCCAGAACAGATTCTGAAATGACATATTGAGATTAAACTGTGCATACCTTTCAACGTACAGATGCGATTGAGGATCTGTCTGTTGCGTTGAATACTCTATTGGAAACCCTAGATTTCATGTAACTGTAACGTCGCTAAATTCTGAACCCAATCGGGTGAAATTCGTGTCGCGAAACGGACGTTCAGTTCTGAAACTGAATTTCCAGCAGCGCGCACTTAAAATGAAACTGCTATATCTTGAAAACCGGAATCCCGATTGAACTGAAATGAATTTTGATGAATCACTGACTAAGTGCTCTATTTATCTTACTTGTGTCATTTTGCTTAATTCTTAACATAGTAATTAATGCAATTTATTTTAGTTAATGATATGCGTGTTGATTCATAATATACAGAGCTCATTGGTAGTATACATACACAGATCATACCCTTGTCATATACTCAGTGTTAAAACGTGTGGACATTGCATTATCGTGCGTGATAGATGTTGGTTTAGGAGTGACAAGTATATCAATGGAAAGTGAATATTTGTGATAGTGATTGATACAGTGAACAGTGATAAAACCGTGCCATTGGTATACTTGTACACAACTAGATCAATATCATAATTAGTGAGAACCTGGGGGAAAAGGGGAAATCCAAGTGGAAAGAGTATCGTATTTAGCGGGACCGTGTTTAGAGGATGATCATTCGAACAGAGATACTGATACATGTAGGATAGGATCTAGCGATCCGGCTGACAGGGTTATGTCCCGAGCATGTGGGCCGTTGTCTCGGGTATGTACGAGACTCCTGTTAAACATGATCCTCCTTCCACTATGAGATTTCAAACATGACCTAGAGACCGATAGGGACACATAACATATTCTGCATCATATAGTGACATAGTGATTACTTGCATTGTTCTTACACCAGTATTATCTCATATACTTGTTTCACCTCATTATAATAATATTGTTATTGTGTCGCTCTGACGACCTGAGTATGCATGCTCAGATCCCGCGGGAGGACCAGTACAGGAGACGGATCTACCCTTCGAGTTCACGGAGATTTAGACTGGTGTATTTTCTATTTTTCTGCTTTCCACAAAAGTGATCGTAAGTTTGACTTGGGTTAGTATCTGTTCTTGTTATCTGTAATTTGTGAACAATGGAATATTAATGTAATAAATTAGTGATGTGATTCCTTTAATACTGCGCTTTATTTACTGATTACCATGTAATGCTAGAAGCCGAAGTGTGACTACGGCGGGATGTTTCCTTGACCGTAGGAGCATGGCTGGCCTAGTCATCCCTCGTTTTCCGTATTCTGGGAAGCGGGGCGTGACAAGTATTCAAGCTATGTATTTTGACTTTCGCCAAGGCATAGTGTTTGGTAGCTGCTGGATATTCATTTGTAGCATAGTTAGATGTGTTGGTTTGGGACAGTCGTACTACTATTTTGGCCTTCGTCAAGGGTATGTACGGGTAGGTTCAAATTAACCTGGACAATGACCGGTAGAACTTGACATGTGACTTATGATATATTGGCCTTCGTCAAGGTCATAAGAGCATGGGGGCAAAAATCCACATCGGGAGTTTCTAAAGAAACTGAAACTTGCTAGTGCTGCATACCATTTGGAGTGTGATAATGTTGGTAGGATTCCCTCAAGATTATCACACAATGATATTTGGATCCCGATCCTATTGTGAGTATATGCTACTTCTCGGGAGATTTTTCACTTAACGATCAATGCTATAAACCAAGTAGGTGTCTAGAACAGTGTTAGCGGGGGTACACCTCCAGGGAAAAGAGGATATTTAATTAAGGAACTTCGCGAAAGCGTCGTAAAATCTCCCTCGAAGTACCGACACTAGCCTGGCTGAAAGGTTAAGCAAGTATTGTACGGTGAGATTAATCCTGACTAATTCTTCTTTTATGGTTTGAGGAAGGATTCGAGAAATAGTGGGAGCCATCCTGTTTAGATAAATTAAAAACCAATCTAAACTTGCAAGAGTATCATGCTGAGTGTTTTCTTCTCTCTTCCCTAATTGTAGCGACTAGGTGACCAGATTAGGTTACAGTTAAATAATAAAATAACTGAGTTATACTATATTGACTGGCAAAGGTTTGTCCAGATGTCCATTACCTATGACAAGCTGGGCCACCTCATTACTACTCAAGCCCCCGCCGTCCCAGGTCCAGTTTCCACCGTCACTGACGTTGATATCCGTAAGATAAGGGAAAAAGACTATGCGAATGCCAAGTGCCTCATGTTGGCCTCAGTTGATGGTGTATACCAAAGGAAGCACGAGAAGATGGACTTAGCTTCTATGTTCCTCCATAAAAATGTTTTATATGGAGAGCAATCTCGTATCGCGAGATATGGGACCTCGAAGGAATTGATTCAAGCGAGGTTGGCTGTCGGGTCATCTGTAGGGGGACACGTCCCTACAATGATCAGCTATATTAAAACAGCTCACGGACCTGGAGACTACATTGGAGAACGAGTCATGTACTGACTTAATTCTACAGTCCCTATCTTCTACTTACGCCCAGGAGAAGAAAGTTATGCTTCCAGTTGAGGGCACCCTGAAGGAAACCAGGGAGACACCCGCTCTGCTTATTGGGGAATCTTCCTCTTCTGGATCTAAGGCAAAAGCCAAGGGTGAGAAGAAGACGACCCCCACAAAGCCGATAGGCGGTGTCAGTAAGGTAGAGGGAAAGGGCAGGGAAAAAGTTTCGGGGTTAACAGTAGCTAAGGAAAGGTTGTTCCAATTGTCACGGGAAAGGGCATTGGCAGAAGGGATGCAGGGCTTGGAAAGCCAGAATCCAGGATCCGAAGCATATTGTGGCTTCGACTTCGGGTGTGTTTGTGATTGAAAACAGTCTGTCAATTAACTCTACTTCCTGGGTACAAGATACCGGATCAGGATCTCTTATCTGTAATTCATTACAGGCTTTGAGAAAACGTAGAGTTATCAGGGCATGTGATATGACTCTCAGGTTGCTAATGGAATGAGCGTGGACACTATATCCGTAGGGTATATCACCTAGAATTGACAAGTGGGCAGATATTGATTCTACATAACTGTTTGTGTATACCTAGTCTAGTTTGTAAGCGATGTGGTCCACATCCACCTAAATCAAAGTTTGATTGGGTCAGGTACACTAGAGGACAATATATACGTGTTAAATCAAGCTCAGGTTTTCAACGTCCAGAACACACTTAAAAGAAAGTCTCCAGAATTAAATAAAGCTTTCTTATGGTATTGTAGACTGGGTCACATCAATGAAACACGGTTGTCGAAGTTACATAGAGAGGGATATTTGGATCCATTCAAATATCAGTCTTATGCAACCTGTCAATCTTGTCTCATAGGAAAGATGACAAAGACTCCGTTCACTGGACATGGGATAAGAGAAAGCGAGCTCTTGGGACTCATACACAGCGACGGGTGTGGTCCAATATCTACGGATGCACGAAGTGTTTATTCTTATTTCATTAATTTTATGGATGATTTCTCTAGGTCAGGACATGTCTTCTTGATGAAGCATAAATCCGGACCCTTTGAAAAATTCCGAGAATATAAGAATGATGTGGAAAAACAAACAGACAAAAGTATCAAGACACTGAAATCTGATCGATGTAGTGAATACTTAATTGCCGAGTTCCTGGGTTACTCAAAAGAGAATGGAATTCTCTCTCAGCTTACTCCTCCATACACACCACAACACAACGGTGTATCGGAAAGGCGGAACCAAACCCTATTGGATATGGTTCGTTCTATGATGAGTAATGCTAAGTTACCGCGATCCTTCTGAGGTTATGCACTAGAATAAGCTGCATATCTTTTGAATAAGGTTCCTACCAAGACTGTGCCTACCACACCATATCAGATGTGGAGTGGGAAGAAACCCTATCTTCAGTATCTGAAGATATAAGGATATCCAGCTTTTGTCAAAAAGCAGTATGCGGATAAGTTTGAGGCACGCTCAGTACTGTGTAGGTTTGTGGGATACCCAAAGAACTACAGAGAGTATTTTTTCTATTACGCAGAGGAACAAATGGGTTTTTGTTCCTCGTCATGCACACATTTTAGAAAATCAATTTTTTGAAAAAGGACTAGTGGGAGCGTAATTGAACTGGATGAAATTCCAGAATCAAAAACTATTACTGAAAGTATAGTAGAACCAGAGGTTTCAAAAGAACAGGACATCCCTACGCCAATCCGCAGGACTAGTAGGCATTCTCATCCGCCCGAGGGATACTACGGTTTTCTCATAGACGGGGATAGAGAGGATTGCATCATTGACAATAATGAGCCAACTAGCTTCCAGCAAGCCATTCAGAGCGGCGACTCGGTAAAATGGCTGGATGCAATGCGGACCAAAATGGAGTCTATGTACACCAACAAAGTATACACCTTGAATATTGCTTCAGAAGGGGTAAAACCCGTAGGCTGCAAATGGATCTTCAGAAAGAAGATTGGTGTAGATGTATAGGTTGAAACCTATAAGGATAGATTTTTTGTAAAAGGTTTTCATCAAAAACCTGGTTTGGACTATGATGAAACCTTTTCTCCATTGGCTATGATCAAATCCATTCGGATCCTTCATGCCATTGCTGCTTTCCAAGATTTTGAGATCCGGAAGATGGACGTAAAGACGGATTTTCTAAATGGTTATTTGGAAGAGTGCGTATATATGGATCATCCATAGGGTTTCAATCAGAGTGGGAGCTGCGGGAAATTGTGCAAGTTGCTTATGTCTATTTATGGACTAAAGCAGGCATCGCGGAGTTGGAACATCTTTTTTAATGAGACAGTCAAAAGAATTTGACTTTATCAAAAATCCAGATGAACCATGAATTTATAGTAAGATTGTAGCAAGAACTGTGGAATTCCTCGTTGAGTACGTGGATGACATTCTCATGAAAGGAAATGACATTCCTATGCTACAATCATTCAAAAAGATTCTTGTCACTAAGGTTCTCCATCAAAGACCTCGGTGATACAAACTGCATTCTGGGGATCTAGATCTATCGTGATAGATCAAAGAGAATAGTAGGACTTTTAAAGTCAAGGTAAATCAACACCATGCTGAAAATATTTAATATGGACGATTCAAAGCGCGATAGTCTACCGTCTTGTCACGGAATCACCCTCTCCAAAGAGATGTCTCCCAAGTCTAATTTGGAAAGGGCTTGCATGTCGATTATACCCTACGCTTCTACGGTAGGCTCTATAATGTATATGATGTTGTGTACCAGACCAGATGTTGCTTACGCACAAGCGTGGTAAGCCGGTATCAGTCAAACCGAGGGGAGAAACACTGGATAGCAGTAAAGAACATTCTCAAGTACCTGAGAAGGACTAAGGAGTTGTTCTTGGTGTATGGCGGAAAAGACCTCAAAATTGAGGCCTTTGCTGACTCCAGCTTCCAGAGTGATAAGGATGACTCCTAGTCCATATGGGGTTATGTCTTTACACACAATGGAGGGGCGGTTTGTTGGAAGAGCTCCAAGCAGGACACCATTGCAGACTCGACGATGGAAATGTAGTTCACTGCATGAGACACCACAAAAGAGGCAGTCTGGATAAGGAAGTTCTTAACTTAAGTTCAGGTGGTTCTTTCCATTGTTGGTCCAATACTTTAGTATTGTAACAACAAACGGCGCTATAGATTTAGGGAAGGAACCCAGGTCCCATCAGAGATCCAGACATATCTTAAGGCGGTACCACCTGATCAGGGAGATCGTTGATCCCCAGGAGATCATTGATCCCCAGGAGATCGAGGTGAGGAGAGTAGATACGGAGAGCAACACTGCAGATCCACTCACAGAAGACATCACTCAGACAGTGTTCGAGAGGCTATTCGAGATCTTCGGTCTGCGATATGCCAGTTTGTGGCCTTAGTGTAAGTGGGAGATTGTTAGTGATATATTCCCTAGAGGCCATTAATGTATCATACTGGATTGTATATTATTTAATGGGAGCTTGGGATATACACGGATATAGTAACAGTCTTGCTCGAAATGGTAGTATACTACATGGTTTGTTTCTACCTCAATATGTGCATGTGTTTCTTTTAGTATATCGCTTATACATATTGGTAGAGCCCTTAGGATATTTGCTTGATTACCAGCATTGTGATGGAAGTCACACTAGTGGGGGGATGAGTAATCTATAAGCACATCCTATACAGGTCCCTAGTCGTATGATTATCAAGACGGGGCATCGATACTCCACTGCAGACTAGTGTATACGCTTCTCATCCCAGCAAAAGGAAATGGTCTGTCCTACAGCCATTAGTACGCCGTACTGGAGATAGTATGTAGGTGCTCATTAGGTTATGAGTACACTGGACAGGACTCATCGGCGACTGTTGGTGGGTATTATACCTATCGTCGGGTAGCAGTTCCCAGGTGACATGAGTATAACTTAGTCTGTCGACTTGACACTGCTACTTCGCCTCGAGTGTGTTCCCACTGTACTTTGATTACTACCCTACCATGGCTCAAAGGATTCGTGCAAACAGGTAGTAGTTGGGTGCAGTCCCGAAGCACTTGGAGGCAGTGGCGATTAGATAGGATTCATCTTTCCCGGTATTGGGGGTCGATATCGCGCTGTGTTCAGAAGGCCATTACACAAAGTCCTTGGCCAAGGCAAGCAAGATTTACTGGTAGGTATTCCAGTAGATCTCAGGGTGTTTTGGGCTACACTCCGACACGACTTATTGCACTATTATGGGTCTGACAATTACCGCCCCCTAGGCCCGATATGCGATACTCTTAGACGAACAGACCGGACTGTACGGAGATTGTCACATACAGGCTCAGTAGGAGTTCGGATGAGTTAGCCCATCGGCCTTCTTATCGACATTTACCTGGGGACCGTTACGTATATATAGTACCGCTTGCGGCCTGTGGTTAAACCCACTGCCAGCGTAGTGTCGGGTCTTTAGAGTCCCAGACAGAGGGCATCCCTGCACCGGGCAAAAGGTGTAGAGGCCGTTTGGTTTTATGGCAGGGCTTCGATCATGTACGTGCACTTGTGTGCGTGTGATGATCGGGAGGATAATACTAGTGGGTTTTGGTTTATGCCGAATCCTAGTATTATATTGATGGATTGTTTCGTCTCTTTGTATTCATGTTCTTCGGAATACGGATGCGGGTATGTATATACGGATGAGGGGAATTCTCGTAATTATCCAGGAAAGCTTCTAGAAGAAGGTAACCTAATTAGGGTTTTGATTCTTTAATGGATTAAAACAATTAGGTGGAGGAAATGAGGTGTTTACTTGACAAAAGAATAGCACATGGGTCTTGGTGACTCATGTCATGATTCATGCCATGACTCATGGTGTGATCATTACACTAGATATTTTGAATCAAGCATGCTTGATATTTATATTTGGATGCTTGATATTTTTTTAAGGGTGGTTATTATTCACAAGTAAGGAGCCAAGTCTTTTATTTAGTTAAGCTAGAACACTATCTCTTCCTCAAGTGACCTTATTCTTCCTCTAAACCCTAATCCTCTCATGTGTTGAGAATCCTAGGGTTCCAAGAGACAAATCACTCCATCTTCTCAAATTACACCATCTAGGACTTCTAGTTTAGCGAACTAGAAGCCGTATTTATCTCAGATTCGAGATGAAATCTCGGACTATAGACTCTCCGGTGGATCGTCTTTGACTCGGGGAGGTCGTCGAGGTTGCTGCGATCCATTCCGATCCTTGGAGCTGACGACGAGTGGAGGACAGCAATGAAGACCCGAAGGACTTGGTATAGTGCGGTATAACTTCTATCCGAGTAGTTAAACCTCATACAGTATTGTGTTAGCTAGGGTTTAGCATCGATCCTGGAGTTTGAGTCGGTCTTGCGAGCTTTGAAAAATCGTTTTTTGAATATTCCGCCTCCCCGCGGACACACGGGGTGCGCAACATCGACTTACATCTCTCTCTGAAGATGATCTTTTTCTTCACATACTCGCTGGCCTTGGATCTGAATTCAAAGAAGTATCAGCTGCTATCCAAGTCCGTGATAACGCCATCACTTTCAACGAGCTATATGAAAAGCTCATAGACTATGAACATCATCTAAAGAAGGAAGACACGAGCGTGTACCTTTCTCTTGCAACCTCCAACAATGCCAACCAACACAATTGCTCCTCCTATCACCCTCTTCAACAACGTGGCAGCACCTCCTACAATCACAACAACCACAGCAACCACTTCGCTCGCAGCACCACCACCAACCACCAACACTCCTCTGCTTGCAGCAACAACTCGAGTCGTTCCAACTGATACCGCAACTTCTGCAAGGGTTCTGGTCACAACACCAGAGACTGTAGTCATTTCAACCGCTTCCTTTGTGAGAATGTGGTGAAAATCAATCCACCGCAGCATCCGTCATAGAACCACTCTCAACCTATTGCATATAACATAATTATCAACCAACCCGCTCCCTCTTCCTGGCAATTGGACACTGGTGCTTCTCACCACATCACGTACTATGTTGGGGCCCTTCATAGTTACACCGATTACGGTGATGCCGATGAGATCAACATAGGTTATGGTTCAGGTTTGAAAATCTCCCACATCGGTAAAACAAAACTGCATTCTCCTCAACAGTCCTTTCTTTTAGATAATGTTCTATGTGTACCATCCATTACTCAAAACTTGATTTCCGTCGTCAAATTTTGCAAACCATCCATTACTCGGCATGAAAAAATATTTATCAAAGTTATCTTCCTCCCTATACACCTCCACAATCATAGTCTCATCAATACAGCTTACATCTCCCAATTCATGTTCTCTCTCAACACACCGAATTATGGGTAGGTTGATATCATCTAGAAATGTAGGTTCCCACTCTAAAGTCGTGGCTTCCTGATTGCAAATTTCATTGAAACCTAACTCGAAATCATACCTGTCAAATTCACAAGTTTCTTCCTTTAAAATTTTATCGCTATAATTAGTCGGTGCAAGCATCTCATCTTCAAGTAGATCATCCTTAAGATCACAAGTAATAGGAGGCCTATTTGGTACCTGAGGCTAGTGTCGGACTGACTCGGAGAGTTTTCTTGCTTGTTCTTATAACACTCAGTCAAGTCAATTATATCTTCATCATCAACTATGAAATCATCAAAATTTGTTTGATCATTTGTCTCACTCAGTTGACTTCCTAGATGATAGATATTGGTATTATTGGTTTCAAATTGACCGTGTTCACTCTCTAAAATCTTTACAGCTAAATATTTCACTTGTTTGACGATTCTAACCAATGATTGAGATTGAGCATGAAACAATTGATTAGATTGTTGTATGAACATGGCTAGCATCGAAGCTGTTTGATTCTCGACTGCAAATATCATTTCCAAACCATTCGCTAAAACGGTCAAACTAGCATCCATCTCACTATCATACTCTATTAATGTGTTAATTGTTTCAGGAAGGAAGGGTTGTGATGGTAGCGTTGCTAAAACAGTCATCTTTTCAATCTATTTCTCTAAGTTTTTAATCAATTACTCTATATTTGAAGTGGGATTGGGATCAAGAGTGTTAGGGGGTGGAAAAATATTAAAATTCTGGAATGGTTCGTTACCCCCTAAGAAAGGACAGTTTTCAAGAATGTGGGAAGTATTTTGACATTTTGAACAAAAGAATTGAGTATGTATATAAACAAAAGAATATGGATTGGGAAGAATCGAATTGAACTGTATATCACCCATATTAATAAAAATTCACAAAATCACAAAAACAAATAATATAACACCCCTAGCAGTCTATGTTTTGCTAAGTCAACTAAACCTGCTTAAGAACCTGACTGTTGAAATAAAACAGTATCGAAAAACGGGCTCAAGATATACTGATCACGAAGCCAGGTAAGTGCAGAGATAAGGGGAGGTTGTATAATGCTTTCGCGAAGTTTCTTAATTAGAATAATCTTTTCTCCTTTGGCGGTTGCACCGTGAACACTTGCCTAGACACGTCATGAACAATATAACATTAAGTGATGTTCTAAACACAATTAACTTATCCTATGGAGCAAGAATCCTTAAAGTCAGAGTTCTAATCGATTTTAAAATTATTTTGGGTATGCAAGAATGCAGTTTTTTGATTTGTGGGCCACGGAAAAGGTGATGAAATCGTTTGCCATATCTTGTTGGGGTCTCATGCCCTTAAGTCTGTATTAAGATGCAAATGCGCAATCAATAAAAAAAATTAAAGAAATCAAAAAATTGAGCACATCTTTTTCATTTTAGGGTTAGGCGCTGCAAAAAATACAGGTTAATTCTCTTTTGGAAATTGCCGTCAAACTTGAAAAGAATCCTGCAAAAGAAAGAATATAGGAGTGTGTCAGGATTCGAGAGAGAAAGAGTTTAGAAATACGTACCGAAATGTTCGTGATAAGAAACCCCCATTGAGTCGATCCATAAGTACTTGAATGTTCTATTGAACGGGTCAAACTAGCCGGATCTTTGGTACTGTACTTCACTAAATCCTTGTTCTTGAAAGTTCAATTTACTTCACATTTTCGCAGGTCACGAGTCCGTTTAAAACTGAAATGTCGAAAATATCGGAAAATTTAGCGAAAAAGTAATATATATGGCCAATATGCTGCACACACATAATTATGAAATTTAAAGTATAAAAATAGAGAAAAAATAGGACAAAGGATCAGACAACAAAAAATTGGAGCAATCAGCTGTTTGGGCTGTAAATTGCGGCTTTTTGGAATAAAATAGCGGCCAACTTTTGGAGTTGGAGCTCCAAATTTGTACCTTGTTCTCCTTGTCCTATAAGTGTCCCATTTTCTAGTCCAAATCTTTTAATGAATTACAGAGTGATAGCAGATAAAAAATACAGAGAACAAAATGTCAAAAAGTTAGATTTTTGTTTTTTTGTTTTGAAAAATTTTGTGTTAAAATTAGTTTTGTATATACAATTGAACTTGAAATAACAACCCATAATGACTACCGCCTCCTCGGTAATGGTGCCAAAATTTTTTGGGACCTTACGCGCACACGCCTATGTGTTTTGAAAGAAAGGGTTTTAAGAAATTCGGCGTACGCGAGCTCGGTCCCATTTTAAAATATATAAACAACAGGTGCACGGCATGTTGTAGCTAGCCGGAAAGTACGGGTCAATCCACAGAAAATTGGTGATTATGAGTCTTTAAGTCAAGTTCAAGAGAAAAGAATAGGGTTTAAATTAGTTTGTGTCACAAAAAGAAAAAAAAGTTTAAGAAAAGAAAAGCAGCCGTGGCTCACGTTCGGATGGTGAATCGTGGCGAATCCTTTGACTTTCTCTTGAACTTGAGTGTTCCCTCCTTGTGTTGGATCCGATCGTGAAACATGGCTTATCAAAGCGGTTGCGAAGAACAAACCATCAAGACGATGTGATATCGCAACGCGAGGCATGAAACTTTCACGACCCGGAAACGGCACGTGACCGGTACTTGAATCACTTGAAGTCTATAGGACTCCACTGTACCCCAAGTAAACCGAAAACCAGGAATCTAAACATTTTTAAAGTAAATAGTGGAGGTGAAGTTTGGAAAAAGGGGTATGAATAAAATCAAGTTCCTCTTTTTAAAGTATCAGTAAAGTTCGTTGAAATACAAGCGAAATATATACTAAAGTTTGAAAATGTTTTCGTCATTTGAAATTTGGGCAGTATCTCCATTGTGAATTTTGATCAAAACCAGTATATAAACAATAATAATATTGGCATCTCTAATCGGGAGCTAACTCATCTCCAATCGGAGGAATCACAAACATGCAGTATATACGATGCCCAAAGCGAAGATCAACTCAGAAAAGAAAGTAAAGAAATACCAAAACATCTTCAACTCAGCAATATCCAAACTCAACATAAGAAAGAATATATACAAGTCTCGTTCTAAGTCCAACAGAATATACACGTCTCTAAGTGTATAGTCTGGTTGATGGAGTTTTTAACTAGATTATAAATGAATATACAAAGTGTACAAGAGGAGTTATGATCTGGAATGTAACCCACCTACCAAGCAAATCACTCAAAAGAAAAATATGCCAACAAGCCGCTACTAATCCGAGCGGTCGGTTTTGCAAGAAAACTATAGCACAACGGGGATGAGTTACCAACTCGTGAGTAGAAGACATCATCAGATAGAAATTGAATGCATAACGAACTACCTAGGTCATAAAGTAATATAATATCGTATCGTGTGGTAACGAAATGAACGCGTATATATGTATATATATAATATTGTGCCTGTATCAATATGTGATAACATGTCATCCATGGCATATATATATATCATCTGAGGAGTGTCCGTCAACGACACTCGAAATCATCATAAAACCCTGAGTGTCCAGTATCGACACTCGAAATCATTATAAATCCCGTGTCCAGTATTGACACGTAAATTCTCATATCTCAGGTGTCGTCTTATCAGATCGGCCCTCATATCTCAGGCGTCGTCTCATCAGATCGGACCTCATATCCATCTGCCTTATATTTCTCCGGTCGGTATCCTCTGAATATCCTCCGAGTCCAATGCTGTCACCGGTAGATAGTGTTCCCAGCAAGGCTCAACGCCGTTCTATACGATCTTCTTGCCTCTGGGTACCGTACTAGGTCCACCATGTACCCGCAAATGGTGACTCCTCACTCCTCGAATCGGGTAGTAATCATAGCCCAGAACCGAGAAATCTCATAGTCGACGTCGAAATATCATATCAAGAGAAAATCGCGTTTTTAAAACACTCACAAGTTTTCAAAATCATATCTGCGGTTTCTCAAATCCAGAAATCTCATGAAAACAGAATCTCATAAAAACATGGCAATAATGGAAGAATATGTACAGGCACAAAACTATACCGTAATGCATGGCAAGTGTGTTCATATAAGCGTGTCGTATAGCAATGTAAAGAAGGTACTAACAGAATCTAAAATGCTAACATTTCATAAGGTGATACGGTGACTTAACGAGTTATATCTGCGTACATGGTATGGTAATTATTGATGATGATGTGTGTAAGCATACGAGTATGTGTACATGCAACATGTAAGTCATTGGTAATGGTGCACACGTCCTAGCAACGAAGTCAAGTAAAGCTAAAGGTATAAACGTAGTACGTATCGTAAATGATCGAAGTGCGAGCGTATGCAGAAATAAGAAATTGAAATGTGAGCGTAAACGGAATAAAGAAATTGTAACGTGAACAAATATAAAAAAAACCAACTACGTATGAGCCATACAATTATAGTTTAAAATAGTACGAAACATTGTTTTAGAAATATGGGGCTACGATATTTTTAAAGTAGATACCACTTAAAAATTCATAGCGTACACTTGAAGTTATCATTTAAAAGTACATAACGATTCGTTAGTTTTGAAGGTAGGTATGGCTCTAAACATCTCATAATATCTACCTTGATGATTTTAAACAAGACGCCTCGAGTAGAAATAAATATAAGTGATCAATCCTCATCATATCATGTACGAAATATCTCTCGTACGATATCATCAAATTAATATGGTATGAATCTATAGTCGCGTATATCATCTCATCTTATCCATATCATATCATCTTATATCGCCTCATATCATCATATCGTCTCATATCATCATATCGTAAATATCTTTGTGTGCGTGTGTGTGTATGCATTTATAGCTCAAATGCTATGAAATAGAAACTAGATATGTATAATCTACTATGTATACTGATATCCGCATAAGGCATTCTAATAACCCTATAGGCTAGGTTTACATTTCTACTATAGATAATATCCCATTTCTACAGTTGCGGGGATGCTATATGCCATCCATCCGAGTTCTCCCATAGATATACATCTACTCATCTCAACACGTCTCGCCCTAGTCGATTCTGACGGATGCCTTGCCATTCTTCGTCATCCCGGAAGTCCACACGATTTTACCTACAATCGAATCTATAACCAAAATCGCATAAAAACCTGAATCGAATTTGAAATCACGAGTGCTGCGCACATAGGTTATGGTGAACGCGTGCTAAAACAACAAAATACTTCCCGACGTTGACGTATGAACGTCAAACGACCAAGTCACAAAATTAAAATATGAAAACCAAGTTTTCAAATATTGTAAAACAACACCAAAACCATCTAGATTTTTCTTCAGGTGATCTGGGACTATTTAGCATATATGGTAAGCTCAGTTATCTAATAAGTGAGCTACAGAACAAAATTCAAACCCTAACTCATCAATGTGCCGCAAATTGCGGCCCATGGGATTATTTTGGCGGCCAGGAAAAGGAGTTGGAGGCTTAGGCTTCTACGACGGTTTTCTACTGGTCTACACATCTCACTATATCCTCTATTTAATTTTCAGAGGTTCCTAATTGCTCCATATTCTAATTGAATACCAAGAACTCAAGAAAACCGACATTTGAAATTCTAAACTCTTTTGAACTAAGGATACCTCCACTAAATCACTCTCACCTACCACCATGTGGTTGTAATTAGCTAACTAGCCCCTGCTATACCACCACTACATGTTTCATCCACAAAGACTCACTTTTGAAAACTAAAGTTTTGAAAACATACACATTAAGTTCTAAACCAAATCTAACTAGTTTGTGAAGTCAAGAAATGTAGAAACTTGATTAAAAGTGGGGTTATTACCTCAAGATGGCAACTAGGGAAAATTCCAAGATGGCAAAAGATCCTCAAAATGGAGACTTGATCACACCATGATATTTAAGATGAGATTGGGAATATTATTAGTGAAAGCTCTCATGAGTTTTGAGGTGTTTTGGATTGTGGTGGTGAATGATGGTGGAGGAAGTGGAGAAAGATGAGGAAAAAGGAGATAAAGATGGCGAAAGAAATGACGTGAAGAAAGTAAATGAAATGTCTAAGCAACCATACCCCCTCTCACCCCCCCTTCCCATACCTTCCATGCTCTCATGTCTACCCCTCATTTTCTTTTCTTTTCCATTTTCAAAAAAGAATAAAACCATCATATAATTCACAAATAAAATGCTAACCTTTTCAAATAAATGTGTCATGGCACTTTAAAACATGGTTAACAAAATAAACTTGGTTTAATGCACAAAATGAGATAACACAATTTAAGTTTAACATTCTAATCTTGCATGAATATATTTATATACTAAAATATGAAAAACCCAATAAAATAAATACTTTCATAAATAACAACTCATTTTAAATTTCCAATTATTTTCTAAAATAGAGGTATATAATTATACCAATCTACGAAAACTCAAATCCATACTCGTATAATATCCATAAAATTCATTATTTTATTATTTAAATTCTAAAATAATATTTTCCATTTTCTGAAATGTTACAAAAACTATCTGTTACATTCTCACTTACCGTTTGTATGTCCGAGCATGATATATCAAAACTAAGTACAAGGGTTAGCAAGTATACAACATCACAAATAAACAAATTAGCACATGAGAAGTAAAGTTAGTGTTAAACTAGTTAAGTGTGGGGTGATAGTATAGGGTATATGAATGAAGAAGGGTGTCAAAAAATTTGTTAACAAAATACCCTATCTAAACACTTAGTAATCTTAACACTAATATGATTCTAACATTGATAAATGGTGTTAATGAGAGAATATGGTATATAATAATGGTTATAAGTAACCATCAAAATCAAAATACCATATCAAACATATCCATAAAACAATCTTGAAGTTACAATATCTTTTTGAGCACACTAAACATTTACAAGAGAAGGAAAAAGGCTAAGCTAGTCATCTCCATCCTCACCATCACCACAACCAAAGAAACTACTCAAACATCATAAAAGAGAAAATGAAAAACACAAGAGAAAACAAGTAAGTAAAAAGAAAAGAGTGCATGTTCTTTATTCACAAAATGGAGGGATTGAGCTACAAGATAGGTACCAACTTCAACTTTCTTAGTGGAGCACTCAAGTGAGAGCTCAATGAGGGAAGAAGAAGAAGCCATCAAATAATACACACGATTTCTTACTCCAAAAGCTAACCCAGAACTTAATCTGTGATCTGTTATATATAGGAAACTCAACATAAAAAACAAACAATAAATATGGACTGACAAGACAACAAAGGACCCACCAAAAGTGCACGAACCAAAATGTCTAAGGCCACGCCACAATTGGCTGCTAATCAAAAAAAATCATCGGCCAGAATGTGGGTTGTGGGGACTATCTTTGTACTGTGGTCTTCTAAGCCTAATATCATCCCTCTGGTGGCTTCTTTTCTTCTAATTCATTTTCACTTGCATTCTGGAGCTAAAGAACAGAGAAGGGGAGGCAAGTGGATATGTGTTCACACTTCAAATCATATCTTTTTCAAATACTTATGACATGCCCACTTGCCCAAGCCACTTGCATGCGTCATGATGGTGTTTTGCCACTTGATCCATATGAGCCATGTACTTGTTCATACTTGATCATGTTTATATCATGTTGGACCAGAAATGATTTATTTGTTGTACACAACATCATTTTTTGCAAACTCTTTAGAACTTGGTCGTTTTTCCGTCACGTTTGCAGTTCCGGCTTAAAACAGTCTTATTTATGCATGTTGTGCGTTATTTTTAGTGTTTTTTCCTGTGTACATGTAATCTATATAATGAGCAAACACAGATTAAATAACATTGTTTATTGACAAAATGATAGGAAATTTGCGGTATTAAAATGTAATTAATCATGCCGAACAAATACCACCAAACTTATCTTTTGCTCGTCCCGAGCAAACAAAATTCTAACCTCACTTTGGCAGGGAACACGGTTGCACTGAGCATGTGCAACAAGCCATTGAACCTCTAGGTGTCCCTAATATGAGGTGTTTTGTATCCTGGGGGTTTTCAGCGGATTACACTCACAAAATCCCGTCAAGTTTCGTGAGGTAACTGTCGATTCTAATCTTAAGTTTCAGTATCTATGCTAGAAATTCTACCACCCTGAGTTAGAAACATCGAACCCTTATTTTTCACTCCTCACATCTCATTTAACATAAGTTCGTGCACTTCTTTACGTGATTGTGCAAATAGTGCTGTTGTGTTTCAAAAATTTTGATTAGAGTCTTCACGTCACAAATACGGACCAGGCAAAATCTTAAAAGGATCAATCGAGTTTGAAAAGACTTAATATTTTCTCAAGTTTCATTCTCCAGTTAAGTCTCAAATCAGAATTTATATCATTTTTAACAGAGAACTAAGTCTTATTCTTCACTTCTACCTTTCACCTGTCATTGTTCATAGACACCTTTCGTAATCGTGCAAAAAGTCTTATAATCTTACAAATAAAACTTTCATATCTCGCTAAAAAATTGTTTTAATCAAAACTTGTCCCAGCTAAGATTATTCTCCCACAAAGAACCGTGAGGACTTTTAACTCAGAGAGAACACTTACTTGACTTGTTTTATTTGGCGATTGGAGACTTATTTTATTTGGCGATTGGAGACTTAGAGAGATTTGGGTAAATGACTCCCAAAGTAGATGGTTTTAGGGTATTAGGTGTAGAGACACTCGTAGGACTTAATTGCCCAAGTCACCAAGGCCATAAAACAAAAGACTCATTTTATCGATTAAAATATTCAGAAAGCAGTGCGAACGAAAATATTGCTAGTTTTTCTTTTCATCCCAAAGACGTGTTCGTGTGGATAAGATGTATAATCACTCCAATCAAGTTCCAAATGTGTTATTTTTCAGATTTTAGCCTCTATTAAAGTTTTTAATAATATCCTTTCATATCCACTTCACTTTATGAACTATTCTTGATATTATTTATTTCAGAACAAACCTGTTTGATCCAAAAGAAGTTTAACAATTTTAAAAATGTTTTAAGACATTTCAAACTTGTCATCTAATTTTCAAAACTCACGACACGTGTAGTGTGATGCAAAGACATATATTAGCTATGGTTAAACTCAAAACAAGGTTATCTTTTGGTTTTCAATCTCTAAAAATAGGATTTAGTTGTTTCTATCTTCTCAAACTAAACCGTCGGACTTCGAGTCTAAATTTCCCTACTAGCTAACTTGACGACAAAATTTTATGTTTTGAAAAAAAATCAAATTTTTGTGGGTTTTTTTAATATTTATGAAATGTAGAATTTATACATGATGCAAATGTAGAAAAAGCATACAGAGTGCTCACCCCCAAACCTGATATTTACGATGTTCTTATTGTTGACCCCGTCTGTGGTTGCCGGACTTGGAAATCTAGGGTGAGTTTTTATTCACAAAGAGGTAACCTAAGAGTTAAGAAGATAAAAAGGTATTTACAAAAAGTTAACTAATTACAGCAGTTAAAAGTTAGGAAATTGTGTTAGTCCAAAAATTAGTATCGGCCATTCAAAAAATTTGTCAATATAAGACCAGGACTGGTAAAAGAAATAGTATATAAAAAAAAGAAAATGTTAGTGGTATGGTTAGATATTAGTGTCGGGCATGGGCGCTTGAAAGTAGAGATTAAAAAACGTTGAAAATGAAATCGAAATTTTGAAGGAATCAAAGAATTATTGCCCGGATGAATTTTATTTTCAAGAAGCATGTGTTGAGTTTCGAGATCAAGTTCGTTTAAAAACTAGAGTTCATCCTCAAAAACATTCAGCAAAAGAGAGATCCCTAGGATGCTCCCAAAGTGATCGTGACTCAATTTCACCAATAATATCAAGCTCATTCGCATATATCTCCTCAAAATTCGGCATGAAAGAATATTTATCAAAGTTATCTTCCTCCCTATACTCCTCCACAATCATATTTTCATCAATACAGCTTACATCTCCCAATTCAAGTTCTCTCTCAACACACTGACTAATGGGTAGCTTGATGTCATCTAGGAATGTATGTTCCCACTATAAAGTTTCGTTAAAAACTATATCACTCGGTAATACTAAAGTCGTAGGATCATGATTGTGAATTTCGTCGAAACCTATCTTGAAACCATACCCGTCAAATTCACAAGTTTCTTCCACTAAAATTGTATCGCTATAATTAGTCGGTGAAAGCATCTCATATTCAAGTAGTTTATCAGCTAAATCATTCTCAAGATCACAAGTGATAGGAGGCCTATTTAGTACCTAAAGGCTAGTGTCGAACTGACTCGGAGGGTTTTCTTGCTTGTCCTTATAACACTCAGTCAAGTAAGTTATATCTTCATTATCAACTATGAAATCATCAAAATTCATTTAATCATTTTTCTCACTCAGTTGACTTCCTAGATGACAAATATTCGCATTATTGGTTTCAAATTGACTGTGTTCACTCCTTAGAATCTGTACAGCTAAATATTTCACTTGTTCGTCAATTTTAGCCAATGATTGAGATTGAGCATGAAACAATTGATCAGATTATTGTATGAACATGGCTGGCATCAAAGCTGTTTGATTATCGACTGCAAATACCACTTCCAAACCATTATCTAAAACGGTCAACCTAGCATCCATCTCACTATTATAACCTATTGATGTGTCAATTGTTTTGGAAGAAAGGGTTGTGATGGTAGCGTTGCTAAAGCAGTCATCTTGTCAACTTCTTTCTATAAGTTTTCAATCAATTTCTCTATATTTGAAGTGGGATTGGGTTCAAGAGTATTAGGGGGTGGAAAAAAACAAAATTATGGAATGGTTCGTTAATCCCTAAGAAAGGACAGTTTCTAAGAATGTAGGAAGAATTTTTACAGTTTGAACAAAAGAATTGGGTATGTGTATGAACAAAAGAATCCGGTATGTGTATAAACAAAAGAATATGGATTGTGAAGAATCGAATTGAACTATGTATCACCCATATTAAAAAGCATTCACAAAATCACAAAAACAAAGAATATCACACTCCTAGCAGTCTATATTTTGCTAAATCAATTGGACTTTGCTCAAGAACATGATTGTCGAAGTAAAACTGTGTCGAGAAACGGGCTCAAGATATACTGATCACGAAGCCGGTTAATTGGAGAGATAAGGGAAGGTTGTCCAATGCTTTCGCGAAATTCCTTAATTAGAATAACCATTTCTCTTTTGGCGATTGCACCGTGAACACTTGTCTAGACACCTCATGAACAATATAATATTAAGCAGTATTCTAAATACAATTAATTTTCCCTATTGATCGTGAATCGTTAAAGTCAGAGTTCTGATTGATTTTAAAATTACTGTGGGTATGCAAGATTGCAGTTTTGTGATTTATAGGCCACAGAAAAGGTGATGAAATCCTTTACCGTATCTTATTGGGGTTCTCGTGCCCTTAAGTCCGTATTAAGATGTAGACGCGCAATCAATAAAAGAATTTAAGCAATCAAATAACCAATCACATCTTTTTCATTTTAGGCTTAGGCGCTGCAATAAATACGGGTTAGTTGTTTTTCAGCACTTGGCGGAGAACTTGCAAAGAATCCTGCAAAAAATATAATATTGGAATGCGTCGGGATTCGAGAGAGAAGGAGTATAGAAATACGTACTGAAATGTTCGGGTTAAGAAACCCCCTTTAAGTCGATCCTCAAGTACTTGAATATTCGCTTGCGCAGGTCAAACTACCTGGATTTTAGGTACTGTACTTCACTAAAAGCTTATTCTTGAAAATTCATCTGCATGTTCGCAGATCGCGAGTCCCTCTAAAACTGAAATGTCAGAAATATCATAAAATTTAGCGGAAAATCGATATATATGGCCAATATGCTGCACACATACAATTATAAAATTTAAAATATAAAAATGGAGCAAAATAAGACAAAGGATCAGACAACCAAAAATTGGAGCAATCAGAGTTGTTTGGGCCGCAAATTGCGGCTTTTTGGAATAAAATGGCGGCCAACTTCTGTAGTTGGGGCTCCAAATTTGTACTGTGTTCTCCTTGTCCTATAAGTGTCCAATTTTTGCAGTCCAAATATTTCAATGAATCACATAATGATAGCAGATCAAAAAGACAGAGAACAAAACGTCAAAAAGTTAGATTTTTGTCTTTTTGTTTTGAAAAAAAATTGTGTTAAAGTTAGTTTTGTAAATACAATTAAACCTGAAATAACAACCCCTAATGACTACCGTCTCCCCGACAATGGCACCAAAAACTTGTTGGGGCGTCACGCGCGCGCCTACACATTTTGAAAGAAAGGGTTTTTAGAAATTCGGCGCACACAAGCTCGGTCTCGTTTTAAAATATATAAACCGCAAGTACATGGCTCGTTGTAGCTAGCCGGAAAGTACGAGTCGATCCACAGGGAACTGGTGATTAGGAGTTTTTAAGTCCAGTTCAAGAGTAAAGAATGGGGTTTGAATTGGTTTGTGTCAAAAAAGAAAAACAAAGTATAAGAAAAGAAAAGCGGCCGCGGCTCTGGTTCGGATGGTAAATCGTGGAGAATCATTCGACTTTCTTTTGATCATGAGTGTTACCTCCTTGTGTTGGATTTGATCATGAAGCACGGCTTATCAAAGCGGTTGCGAAGCATAAACCATCAAGACGATGCGATATTGCAAGGCGAGGCATGAAACAATCCGTTACGTTCTCACTTACGGTTTGTATGTGTTTTGGAAATCGTTATGTGAATTTTCCGTTTTTAGGGTAAAATAGTTGGAGTTTTCCGTAAAACCCCGGAATACGTTCAAAATTACACCTAGTTTAGCTAGAAAATTGTTAGTTTGCGGGTTTTTGTGGTCACTTGGAAATTTTGGTTCGCAATGATATTTTTCCCAAATTAAAATATTATTTTAAGTTGTTAATTATGCACTTAATTAGTGGTAATTACAATTTTGGTTTGGGTTAATTACTTCTAAAGTGAATCTATACTAATCTAATCACTAGATTAAGCTTAATCCATCCAAACTAAAATATCTAGATATTTGTGATTAAAAGGTAAATTTTTAAAGAAAAGAAATGAGGTGGCTTGAGATATTATTGCATTTATTGTTGTTTTAGCTAGATTTTTCTATACATTACACAAAACCCCCTCACCTTTTGCCCATGGCCGAGCCTCCCATTGTGCTGCCCACTTCTTTTCCTTGCTCATTTTCTTCATCTCCAAGCTCAAATAATCCTTCACAAATACTTAAATAAATTCACAAACTCATAAACAAATCATTACCCATTATTCCTTAAGCCTAAACAAGCTTAGATCTTCATGAAAGTGATCATTTTGGATGCTAAAATTTAGAGTTTGTTGCTAAATTGAGATCTAGTGGAGGTATAAATTCTAACCCTAATCTTTAAGTTGTTTAAATCTTTAAAGCTAGCTATTTAAATGTTTAATATAGCATTAATTGCATGTTTAGAATTTTCATGAAAAGGTTCTGGAAATCAAGTTAGGGTTTTGATTTGTGAAAATGTTTAATCAAGATGTGTAGACTTGGAAAATTTAATCAATTTGTGAGAATAATATTTGTTAAATTTCTAATTTGTCTAATTGAGTTTTTTTTAGCAAACTAAGTTTTTCTAAATCCTATTTGGGTGAGATTAAAATTGTAGTAAAAGTTTTGGTGACTTAGTTATGCTACTTTGCGATGATTGTGACCGCTAGAATTTGTGTAAACTTTTAGACTTGAGCTAAAATGATATAAAGTGTTTACTAGTTTTTCGGTAAAACTAGACGTGGGTTTTAATGGACGTGGAGATGACGTAAATATTATTATCCACGATAATTATTGTGTTATGAATGAGTATTGGTACGATTGGGTTTTTGGCGTGGCAGTTTTTATGTATAGCGACCCTAGTTAGGGTTTTGGCAATGTTTTCCGGTATTTGGATTTCTTGGTTTTATGACTGGATATTGTATTTGGTGTGGACGTTTGTACATCAACGAAGAGGGTTGTTTGGTTGTTTTGCATGCGTAGGCTATAGGTTCTAACCTATGAGCGCACCGCATGCCGTATTTGGATTTCGGAATTTGATGTTAATAGCTTTCCGATTTCATATTGATTATAGGTACCTTCGCGTGGATTTAGAGACGACGAAGCGCATCGACTACGGCTAAGAGAGGAGTTTAGAAGGTGAGTAGATTTATATCTACGGAGGAAATCGAGTGGATGGTGTATAGCACCCCCGCAAACATTGATATGGAATATCGTTTGATTATTTTATCCTGATAAATGATATACGACGGACATGATTGTAGGATTTACAATGATAATATGATAGAAGTTGATGCTAATAAACATATCAACATATGAGAATATGAAATGATAAGTGAATCATGATGGGTACGAATTGAAAGAGAACAAGTGTGACGTTTATATAATGTGATGCGAGATATTAATGTGATGAACGAGTATACGATGTGATATGATGACCTGTGTGATATGTCATTTTTATGGATTCGAGTCGATATGAGATTGTTGATACCTTTGTCGGTCCCCTGATACGAGATGGACATGGATGTGACCTGAGGGATAGGTATATATATGGATAATGTTTTGCATATTGAGTGATATTCCGTACGAGACTTAGATCCGTACCCCGATATTGTATAGGTTGATAGAATCCCTATTTGTTTAATGCTGCCATACGATAGATTTCCGTACGCGATGAGTTTTCTCTGTTGATTTATCCATACCCTTGTTTAGAGGATGCTGTACGATAGATTGTACCGTACGTGATGTTGTGAGGCTGAATGCCGATTGCTAGATTCACCGACTCGGATACATATTGTAGACACGTATACCTTATAGTATTTAGTTCACGAGGTACTTTATGCTGCATTCATGTTATTCTCATTGCAATTCACATACCTGTGCTAGTACACCTACACCATTATCGATGATGTGTATGTTACACTTACACAGATTGCCGGCTCACACACTTCATCATCGATAATTTCTAAGTCACTTACACAATAAAATTGCTACATCATGCTATGATATACTTGCCATGTTCACATTACTATGCTAGGTTGCATGATATACTGACATGTACCCCCACATACCTTGTTACAGCTACATGTACATCATGCATACATACTGACATGTACACTCACATATCTTACTATAGCTGCATGTACCCCTAAGAGGTATTATATTGACATGTGATTTGGAGACGTTGATTTTTGTTCTATTGCGCTTATGAATGCATCATACATACTTGCTTACATGTAGATACTTATATCTCTCTACAGTTACATGTACACCTCATATGATGCTGCACTTGATTTCAGAGGATTTGGGAACCGCATGATATATTTTAAAGGCTGGATTTATTTAAAAGAGCGTTTTCCCCTTAATATGCTCATATTGCGGTTTTATGTTGCTTATATCAGTTTTTTTTATGGATTTACGCATTGAGACATGGATTTCATGTGATTTATGGATTTGAGAACTGTGGGGGTGTTTCAAGAAATTTATGTATTATTTGAAAATCCGGTTTCTCTTGATATAATATTTCGATGCGTCCACTATGTGATTTCTCGGTTCTGAGATTGGCATGTGATACCCGATTCGAAAAGTGGGAGGCACCGTCTGTGGGTACATGGTGGACCCAGTATGGTACCCCGGGGTGAGAGGTGATTTTGTGGTGTAGACGATGAGCCTGGCAGAGGGACTACTACCTACCGGTGATATTATTTGGACTCGGCGGATATCTGGAGGATACCGATTGAAGTCATGTTCAGACATGCTACGTGGATTTCGGGTGTCGATGTGGACACTCAGGTTCCATGAGATGTACTGATATCAGGGCCGGTCATAGTGACGGCGCTTGACAGATGAGGATTTACGTGTCGATGCTAGACACGAGTTTCATGATGTTTCGAGTGTCGATGTGGACACTCCGGTTCTATGATTTTGTTGTGTCACGGGGGACACACATTGATTTATATCCTCATTTTACCTGCATATGCTTTTATGATATTTAAATGCAGGAGTTGTTGTGTCAATGGTTGACACGTGGACGAGATCCACTGCATACATGCATTGATTATATTGTGGACGAGATCCACTGCATACATGCATTGATTATATTGTTGGACGAGATCCACTGCATACATGCATTGATTATATTGTTGGATGATGTCCACTTGCTGATAGGCATTTATTATATGTTGGCACATATGCAATACGGTCACCCTAGATATCATAGTATTACCTTTATGATATAGTTGACCATGGAATCGTTGTTTATTTCGATTTCTATCTGATGATGTTTTCTATTCACGAGTTGGCAACTCACCCCCGTTGTGCCACAGTTCTTGCAGGTTGACCGCATGGATCGGTAGCGGCATCGTTGGCACACAGCTGTTTTCGGGTGATTTGTTTTTGGTAGGTGGTACCTATTGGATCGTGCCACTCTTGTATTATTATTGCTGTTGTATCTAGTCAACTCCATCAATTCAGAAACTAGTTATTGTATATGTTGCAGACTTAGAAGACTTATAGTTGCGAGACTTGAGCGATGGATTTTATGTTCGCTTTTGGGTTTGATGTCTTGCTTTACTTCATTTCCTTATGTGGATCTTCTCCGTTGGGTGTCGTATATAATTATGCTTGTGGTGGTTGTTTCCGCCGTTGGGCGTGATTTGCTCCTGTTTGGGGATGCTTTATTATATTCTGTGTTGTACCTTTTTTCGGGGTTAGTTTTTACAAGGGAGGTGCTGCCCAAATTTTCAAAAGACAAAACATGATTTACTATACCTTTATTTCAAAGCTTCACCTCTTTATTTCTTAAATAGGTTTAGATTTCTGGGTTTCAGCTTACTTGAATTACGTTACGCCTGTAGATGTCGCGTGATTTAAGTGCTGGTCGCGAGCTAATATTTTGGGTCATGACAAAGTTGGTAACAGAGCGCTAGGTTTAACTTTGGTTCGAGTTTACGTTTGAATATGTGGAGTCTAGGGCGTATATATTTCGGAACCTAGGCTTGACCTTACGGAACGTAGACTTGAACAAGGGGGTGTTAGACCCGAACTTTCATTACATAGGCTGACCCTGATTGATGGAGTAGGTAGCTTGAGTAGAGTGACGTACTGTACGTATATTCCGTGGCATATTTACGATACGATACTCCACTTAAGTGACCTTAGGATGTACATATCTTGAGACTTGTGATTCTCTTCGTTTCCTTGATTATATATCCATTTGAGATCCTTGATTCTATTCGTTTACATGATCATACCCTCACTGATTCCGTTCCTCCTCATGATCATATATTCATTATGGATCTGTTGATTCATTTCATCACTTTGATCTATTTTCGTCGATACTTGATTGAGGTTCCTGTCACCATAGTTTGAGCGCAGTTTGAGCTGCTGCTAGTGATGCGGTCATGGCGAGCTCGTCGTGGACGAGGACTGACCATCGTGTTTTCTGGTGACATGGGAACGTATTGATGTAGTGTGGTGTTGTAATCTCTCGTTTGAGACGAGTGTATGGTTTTGTACCGGATGATCAGGCTATTGTTGGAGGATGCCTGCTGTGAGAGGACTGTTGATGTACAGCATACCTCAGAGATTGTGATGTCATCGACAGTGCAGACAGATGACCTAGCTATTGCTGAGATTGTGTGATGTCGCTTCCAGAGCTTACGAGCTGAGATCACTGGAGCTTCCAGGTAGAGATTGGACAAGTGATAGCTAGTCTATCTTTACTTGAGAGACGAAGTGATTCGTCAGATTTAATGTGTCGACGCAGGCCAAGTTGAGTTGAAGGTTTCCAGTATAGAGAGTCTTACTCAGATCTAGAGTAGATCGATCCAGAGATGACGTTGTTCGTTGGATGTTCCGATGTGAGATCGGTAAGCTGACCAGTTTCAGATAGAGAACCTCACCCAGATGTGTTGTGAGTTGATTGAGAAACGGACGAGTATTGAGTATTCCTCCGATGGTTGGGACGAGTTACCGAGGATGCGTTCGGCTGGATATCTTCTACAGAGTGATGAAGATACCGAGTTCATGATTTCGAGTCCGTGCGAGAGATTCCGGATTGATTGTCGCCGAGAACCATTGCAGTATGCAGATAGCATGACATGATGTCAAAGTGGATGATAATAAAGAAGAGTGGAGCAAGAGGTTCGTGCGAGATGTTAATGAGATGTTGTTACTCCCCGTTGAGATAAGAGATCGGATATGTGTACATAGGCGTTGGGATACGACCAGTTCCTGAGGAAAAGTTGCGCTGAGAACGCAGATGTCCAGAAGTGAGAAAAGATTTGTAAGTGTACCAGCCTCCGTACAGTTCGGTATAGGCGAGATTGGAAGAGACCTTGAGCCGGTTCCTTCCAGGACACTTCTGAGATGAGATTGCACCGAGGATCAGTTGTGTCACGTGTTTTCAGAGGGCCAGAGGCAGACGCCAGTGACGTGCTGCTTTATGAGTGATCATACTAATTGGCCGAGAGTTGACCTGAGGAGTGCCAGAGCGGAATCATTTCCGTTAGCACACCTGACCGGGCAGATGAGCCGATAGAGTGCGAGATTGGTAAGCCACAGAGAAATAATGACCCAGAGACAGAAGACGCCAGACTGTGAGCAGGAGGCAAGCGGATGTTCTTGCTCTGCCAGTTTGGGCGCACCGACTTTTTCGACATTGTAGGAGGTGTACCTCAATGTCATTTGTTGCGATTTGCGTTTTTGATCCGAGTATCACACTTATATCGCTTGGATTTGAGTTTTGATGATTGAGTTTCAGGATATGTTTTTCGTGCACCATGGCTGCACCTACTGGGTATTTACATTTTTTTGCATAGTTATTGCACTTGATATATTTTATACACCGTGGTGTTGATGTCGATTTTGTGCCTTAGCTGCACATGTTTTTGATTTCCTGGATTTCCTACAGAGAATTTGATATTTCGTGCAGTGGATGCACAGGATTTGATATTTCGTGCAGTGGATGCACAGGAATTGATATTTCGTGCACTAGATGCTTTTTACGAACCCGACGCGCTTGGGTTGGATTTGTGCGCATATTAGGCGCTTGGTATTGAATTTTGTGTAAGTGCACGGCGGCGCCCCGGCCGTCAATCCGACGCCGGAATGCGGAAACGGTGATAAACTTTAATTTTTGCGGACTTAGCAAACCGGCACCACCGCGCACTAAACCCAGGATCGTGCCATTAAACTAGTCTAAGCTAACAAGAGGATGGGTTAGAGATATACCGACTGATCCGAGTCCTCCGGTCTTCATCTCCACTCCGATCTCCTCGCGGGATCTCCGGTCGTCGCCTCCTCGCCGGAAGGGGCACCACATCGCCTGTATCTTTTACGGGCTCCCACCTCAATACCGAGGCAACTCGGGCGCGAAGCTGGCGAATCGACGCGTCCAAGATTTGCTGTAGGAAGTGTAGTGTAGAGTGCATGTCTCACTTTGGGGTTTGTTGCCATTTGTAGATGATGGAGGAAACAAGATAAGAAAAATGGTGCTTGCATTTTTCTTAGCATGAAAAGAGATCAAGAATGAAAAACACTCTCAAAGATGAAGCTCTCTCCTTCTCTTTTCTTCTTCTCACTTTTCTAAAGAAAAACCTCTCACTTAGAAAATGGTGGAGGAAAGATTATGAAGCAAGAAGGGAGGTGATGGTAGTAAAAGCAAGGGGTGACCTTATCCAAACATAATTATCACAAAACTCAAATCAACCTCAAATCCATTCTTATCACAATAAATGCATGAAAAGCAAAGATGCTTATCATATCAATCCTTATGCAAATAAATCCTCCACAAAGTGTTATTTGCAAACTTGCAAATAACCCCCTCCATCGGAAAAGTCCGGCCGGGAAAGAACAAAGGAAAACCGGCCGGAACGGAATGCAAACTGGCAACTCCAGAAAACTGGTCACGTAATAAATTACAGGAAAACCCCGATACTGTGCATACACACCCGCATCTGTATTCCGTCCGGATACAAATGCAATGAGACAAAATCTACACTGTACTAATCTAGGATCTGACTTAAACTAAAGCCGGCTAGTAATATCCGTCCGATCCTGATCCGTGCAATACCGCACGTATCTGATCGAACCCTGCCATATATCCATACGGCCACTAGTACAAACTTTCCGATCCTGATCCGTGCAATACCGCACGTATCTGATCGGACCCTGCCATATCTCCATACGGCCTCTACAGCGTTTCGCCCGAAAGCTTGAGTAACTGAAAGTGTGGTGGACTCTAAAGACTCGTCAATACTATGGCTGTGGATTTAACCACTAGCACGTCAGAGGTATAAGCCAATACGTAACGGGCCACCAGCTATTGACTAAAAGGGACGTTGATGAGTGAACTCATCCTGACATCCTACTGAGCCTGTCAGTGACAATATCCGTACAGTCCGGTCCGTTCGTCTACGAGAATCGCATGTCGGGCCTAGGGGGTTGGTAAGAGTCAGACCCCCAAAAGCGGTACAAGTCGTGTCGGAGTGTAGCCCAGAACACCCTGAGATACTACTGGAATACCTACCAGTAAATCTCCTGCCTTGGCCAAGGTCTTCGTGTAATGACTCTCCTAGACACAGCGCGACCTCACCCCCAATACCGGGAGAGACGAACCCCTGAAGATCCGCTCACTGCCTCCATGTGGCTCGGGACTGTACCCAACTAAAACCTGTTTGCACGACTCCTTTGAGCCGTGGTAGGGTAGTAATCAAAGTACAGTGGGAACTCACACGAGACAAATGACGATCCCCAGGTCGATGAACTAACCTGTACACATGTCACCTGGGAACTGCTATCTGACGTCAGGTATAAGACCAACTAGCATGTTCCCAGCGAGTCCTGTCCGGTGTACTCATAACCCAATGTGCACCTGTATACATCTTAGGTGATCCAACTGACACCAATGGCTTGTGAGACCGGCCACCGCCCCTCGTCGGGGTCTCGACTGTATACACTAGTCTACTCTGGAGAATCGATGCCCTGTCTCGAAACTCCCACGACTAGGGACCTTTTAAGGATGTGCTAATAGACTCCAGCTCTCACTTATATGATCGCCCTCATACTGCTGGCAGTCAAGCATGAATCCTAGGGGCTCTATCAACGTGCAATAGTGATCTGTCATGTCACCTAAAGCAGTACACGATGATAAAGATAAACCAGATAGCATACTATCATCTCGAGTAAGACTGTCCTACCGGGATAGGTCCTCCCTCAATCATTGCAATCACGTGCCTGTGATCCAATAATCGACTCTGAGGGCACCATCTCCAACAATCTCCCACTTGCACTCAAGGCTAATTATTGCGATGTCGCATACTCACAGCCCGTGTGATACCGAACACCCAACTCCTCTACTTGTCAGTCTCACAAAGCTCGTTTGCGAAACTATTGCGTTCGAGGAATAGCCTCAGTGAGTGGATCCGCTCTGGTGTTTCTTTCTATGTCTCTCTATATCTCATGTTCGCGGAGAAAGCCATCTCCCGTAATGAGCAATACCTGTCTTAGAATGTCTGGATGTCTGATGGGACCTAGCTCATAAATGAACTCCAAATCCAAACTTCTTAGACTGTATCGTCAACTGAACTTAATCAGTATCCTGCGCCATGCCTCCCTCAGTATCACCTTGGACCATCTGTCCAAAATACTGCCCCTCGTCAGAAGGATAACTATAACTCTGACAACCTCCTTGTCGTCCATGTCACCTTGGAAGCCTGGAATGATAACTGTCTCTCGAATGAGGCTGTCGTTATCATATCCCTAGAACATCCACTTATGTTCTAAAACTGCTTCCGACTGTTTCTCCAGGATTGGATCAATGTCAACTTATTGCATATAATGCAAGAACAACATCTGGTGTGGTACTTGACATCTCATGATTGACTCAATTGCCTAAGCAAGTGATCTGCCAATCATGAACATCCCTCTCACCTTTAGTCTGTAAGACACCTTTAGAGAGGGTGACTCCATCATCTGCAGGTATACTACCGTGCCAGGAGTCGTCCATTCTAAATACTCTTAGAATGCTGTCTAAGCACCCTGATTGGGAAACCACCCAAATCTAGATCTAAAACCATAGATCTAGTAACCAGTATGTCTGATATAATGTCCAAGTCCCATGTGGAGAAACCACTGTGTGACAACCAAAGTATAACCGATCGTAGTATAGGAATATCACTTCCTACTACCTTCTCAACAGATCCATCCCCTATTCTGATGACGTCAAACCTATGACTGTCACATCAGAAATAGATGATCTATCTCCGCTACATCTGCTTTAGTCTATAAATAGACATAAGCCTGATGTCCACCAATGCTTCCGCTGCTCCCACTGACTACGAAAACCCTCTGGCAGAGTCATATAGACGTGCACTTCTAAAGCTAGTTTAGAACGACGCTATACTCATCCTCCTGTCGGGTCTCGCAGCCTGGAACAACAACAATGGCAAGTGTGGGTAAACAAGAACTTCCCTGTCACCGTCCTTGAGGCAACCGAAGTACCTCTCGGGTGCCTGAAGTTACCCACCTTATCTGCGGAGTGGCCAATGGAATGTCAAACCAGATTGAATCTTTAGGTTGCTTATCAAATCTTCAGTAATCGTTTGCGGTTCTGGAATCACTTCCAGTTCTACCATACTCCCACTACTGTTTTCTGAAAAAATCCATTTCTTTTAAAATTGTGGCGAGTGAAGAACAATATCACTATTGATCTTCCAGATGGTAGAAAGTCAACCCTCGTCATAGCCTGGGTCAACCCACAAACAGCCATTACAGAAACGTGCCTATGAGTTATCCAGAGTCTGGTTTTAAGCATAAGCCGGACAACTCCCCGTACCTTAACATCGTTAAGATATGAACTGTTCTATATCCAATATAGAACCAGAGGCACTGATTTAATTGAACCAGATTCAAATCATGCAGCTGTCTCCAGTGCATGTTAACTAAATGGAAGGAGGCCGATCAGCGTTACTCAACTTAGGAATGCTTCCATTTATGAGTAACCCGAAAGAGAAGCAAGTTCTCTTAATCATTACTATCATTTGAATACCATACACAAGTATCTACATCTTCGATCACTTTGAAGAATCCCGATACTTGCAATACCTGGTTCTCTACTTTATTCAAATACCTATAACTTCTCAAAATTCAGACACTGTGTTTCCACGAAACACCTGTCTAAAAACCAGAGAAGTCATAAGTAAACTGAATATGGTACGAGGACCAACCCCTCTGTCCTAATGGACCCTGGACAACATACAATACTCTGTATAAGTCCCTTGAGTCTAGTGACTCATTCACTGTGTGTCGTAGGATGAAAACTGTACTTTTGGTTAAGAAGAATTACACCGCTGTTCAATGCTCCTTACCTAACCATCCACTGATATAGGTAAATGTCATCGACATAATATCAAAAGGTATATCTCACTCTATGAAAATAGACGTACATATATATCAATTTGAAATTGGTGCACAACAGCGGATATTCAAAACCAAATATTTGCCGACCGGCAAACAACCCAGGTGGCATCCTCAAATATCACCAATTACAACGAATCCCGATATAATGAGGATGAACACCCAATTCCCAATAGCTTACTCCCACTCATCATCTGTAAAACCATACAGATATGAGAATCATACCTGGTAAATACATACCCTGGAGTAAGTGTCTAATCGGGAAATCAGTTTTCCATTAACAGTACACAGTGAAACTGAAACATTGAAATGTTTCGATGGGGTATCCTGGTATTCTTAGTAATGCCACTACCATTATCCAGATTCACAACTGTAACCGTATAATTCTTTGCCACCTCTCCAAATCCCTTCATATGTCTTTAGTCATTACCTTCTGTACACCCCTTTAGGCCAAATGGTTTTCTTCCTTCCTTACCGTTCGGCACCAGCCTATGGTTTGGAAGAAGACTATCCAAAAAGCATAAAGGGTGTACTGTCATAATCCTAGGAGCACTCGCAACGCGAGAGAAGGTGAAGATAAAAGACACCTGAATGTACTTTATTCCTATTTCTCCTGAACCAGGATCCATCCCCGAACTGGAACAAGTTCCTTTCGAGTTCGTATATAACCATACGATGGATTATCCAATAAAATGGGATCTTCGTAGTGATACGGAGTGTCCTGGAGAAATACAAAGGTGATTTAGGATTGGCGAAGAAATACTTGGTTTGGTTGTGAATAGCAGTCGCAATTTACTTTGCCCTCTTACTAATCCCTTGCTTTGTCTGAACTTAATACCTTCTGTACACTGTTTAGGCTAATTGGTTTTCTTCATTCCCTACCGGTCGGCACCAGCCTATGGTTTGGAAGAAGACTATCCAATTTGCACAATCGGTGTACTACTCCTAAACTAAGGAGTACTCGCAACCTGAGAGAGGGTGAAAAGAAAAGACAACTGAATAATCCTATTCGTTTTCTCCAGAACCGGAAACCATCCTCGAATTCCTTCGAGTTCGTATCTAACCATACGATGGTTTTTTCCAATGGAAGTGGACGTTCGTAGTAATATGGGGTGTCCTGGAGAAAAGGGTAAAAGTAGGAGTGGCAATGAGGTCTGCAACTCTGACAATCCAAAAGCCAGTGTTAAGAAGGTTCGGTCAACTTGGTCACTGAGTCATAGTCTAGGGTCGGGTCAATGGTCGCTGCCAAGAGAGAGAGAAAAGAAACACTCAGCGTGCACTCTATCCTAGATCAGAATGGTTATCACTTAATCTAATCTGGAAACCTCCCATTGTACCTCAAATTCTCCTCCAAACCTGAAAGAAGAATTAGTCGGGGTCACCCGAGGAGTAAACCAACTCATCAGTGGGAATCGGGATCCAACTCTCATCGCATGACAACGTGACGGAATCCGCTCACGTTATCACACTCCAGATGGTATGCGCATATCTGGCAAGTTTCAGTACTTTTGAAACTCCCGATGTGATTTTTACCCCATGCTCTTATGACCTTGACTTTGGCCAACATATCATAAGTCACATGTCAAGTTCTACCCGTCATTCTCCAGGTTAATTTGAACCCACCCGTACATACCCTTGACTTTGGCCAAAATGGCAGTACGACTGTCCCAAACCAACGCATCTATCTATGCTGCATATGAATACCCCAATAGCTACCAAACACTGTGCCTTGACTTTGGCCAACATACACAGCTTGAATACTATTGACCATTCATATGAAATGACGGAGGGCTACGAATGGTTTCTGGCGAAAACCTTTAACGTAATGAACTTGATATCGTTGAAGGAACGGATAGCTTTTTAGAAAATATAGTAACGAAAACCTTCGCTAAAGAGGTCACTCCCGGTGAAGGGATCTCGGCTCTTTCCCCGTAGAATGGGGTGCAGGATATTCCAACTGAATACCACGATGCAACGCAAAAGTAATCGGCTATAGTGAAGTTAATGCCCTGACGCAAACTTCTGTCCAAGGGGTCACTCCCGGTGAAGGGATCTCGGCCCTTGCCTCGTCGACTGAGGAGCAGGATATTCTAAATGAATACCACGATGCAAAACAAAAGTGAACGTCCTTGCAATAACAGCTTTTTGAAAAGTGTTCCAACAACATCAGATTAGGTTTGTTTAACTTGCATTGATCCGAATCAACGCAGTCCCATCAATTGATCACACCACAAAGAACGAAAATATACTGATGTACGTATATGCCATCCGCATTCGCCACTGGGTCCCGTCATCACCCGTTAGGTTAGCTAACTAACGGCAGAGCGGGGACTGGACTAGCGCGGATGAAAAGCATATACAACATCTACTAATATATATACCAATATATTATATTCGCTCAAGGCGTGATAAGAAATGCAACATCACAGAAATGTACAGCATCACAGAACAATACAGATATCTGGGATCCCCGGGTTTCACAGAGCCACTACTGAAACCCGACGTTCCCCTGGTCGTGTGGATAGCCTGTGCAATGAAATCCTAGACCCCTACGGACGCGGCAAGTTACCCGCCAAAACCTGAAGCGAGGCAGCCCCCTTCAGCTCCGTGAATGGACCACCCAGCACTTCACGGAATTCGGCAACTTGGGCACCCCTCCTGGGTCAACCTGTACCCCCTACGAGTGCGGCGAATAGCCCGCCAATTCTAGAGTGAAGCCCCCTCCGTCCCAATGCCATGAGATGCGGGCTTGTTGCCCTCCAGAACCCGGCTATCCGTGCACCCCACCGCGGGGTAATCCTAGTACAGAAAGTAAAATATACATACAATGGGTACATCGACCGCAACCAGGTCGTGCCCCAAAATAATAATACAATCAGGCAGTGACGGCAGTCCACATGTCGGACGCTCGCCCCGCAATATCAAATGTACATAATACAACAACACTGTACTAGCATTGCATCCAGGCTATCCCCCACGACCGATCCGCAACATCACAGCATAAACACAGAACATCAACGTGAAAATCACGTTCGCAAATCCGTCTAACCGGGCTATAGCAGTTAGACTGGATTTACTGATCAAGTGACATTCACGGTCGTAGATATAATGTAAATACTGTGAAAAAATGTGTTTAAAATATCCGATTGATCAAAGATTAACAAGTGGGCCCCCAAACAATACTGTAGCAGATCAAGAAATTCTGGGCCCAATATTAATATTCCAAAACCCCAATTTTAACCCCTAAAGCCTACTGGAAAAATTGTACACACCGATCCATCAATACTGCGGCGGAACCGCGGCAACAAGTAGGGTTTTGCCGCGGTTCCGCGCTCCCCTGAAGAGATCAGTGTCTCGAATTTCTACAGTAGTCTTAGGTCTTCCAGAACAGTACTTTTATACAACCTGAAAAATTTTTGGAGACCAAAAAATTTCAACAGAAAACTGTCGCTAGCAAAAATGTAGTTTTTGGAATTTTGGTCGATCGGAAATGCAAAACACATTAAACCAAGCTAGACTAAGTTAATGGCGAGGCTCTGATACCACTGTAAGTGCACGGCGGCGCCCCGGCCGTCAATCCGATGCCGGAATGCGGAAACGGTGATAAACTTTAATTTTTGCGGACTTAGCAAACCGGCACCACCGCGCACTAAACCCCGGATCGTGCCATTAAACTAGTCTAAGCTAACAAGAGGATGGGTTAGAGATATACCGACTGATCCGAGTCCTCCGGTCTTCATCTCCACTCCGATCTCCTCGCGGGATCTCCGGTCGTCGCCTCCTCGCCGGAAGGGGCACCACATCGCCTGTATCTTTTACGGGCTCCCACCTCAATACCGAGGCAACTCGGGCGCGAAGCTGGCGAATCGACGCGTCCAAGATTTGCTGTAGGAAGTGTAGTGTAGAGTGCATGTCTCACTTTGGGGTTTGTTGCCATTTGTAGATGATGGAGGAAACAAGATAAGAAAAATGGTGCTTGCATTTTTCTTAGCATGAAAAGAGATCAAGAATGAAAAACACTCTCAAAGATGAAGCTCTCTCCTTCTCTTTTCTTCTTCTCACTTTTCTAAAGAAAAACCTCTCACTTAGAAAATGGTGGAGGAAAGATTATGAAGCAAGAAGGGAGGTGATGGTAGTAAAAGCAAGGGGTGACCTTATCCAAACATAATTATCACAAAACTCAAATCAACTTCAAATCCATTCTTATCACAATAAATGCATGAAAAGCAAAGATGCTTATCATATCAATCCTTATGCAAATAAATCCTCCACAAAGTGTTATTTGCAAACTTGCAAATAACCCCCTCCATCGGAAAAGTCCGGCCGGGAAAGAACAAAGGAAAACCGGCCGGAACGGAATGCAAACTGGCAACTCCAGAAAACTGGTCCCGTAATAAATTACAGGAAAACCCCGATACTGTGCATACACACCCGCATCTGTATTCCGTCCGGATACAAATGCAATGAGACAAAATCTACACTGTATTAATCTAGGATCTGGCTTAAACTAAAGCCGGCTAGTAATATCCGTCCGATCCTGATCCGTGCAATACCGCACGTATCTGATCGAACCCTGCCATATATCCATACGGCCACTAGTACAAACTGTCCGATCCTGATCCGTGCAATACCGCACGTATCTGATCGGACCCTGCCATATCTCCATACGGCCTCTACAGCGTTTCGCCCGAAAGCTTGAGTAACTGAAAGTGTGGTGGACTCTAAAGACTCGTCAATACTATGGCTGTGGATTTAACCACTAGCACGTCAGAGGTATAAGCCAATACGTAACGGGCCACCAGCTATTGACTAAAAGGGACGTCGATGAGTGAACTCATCCTGACATCCTACTGAGCCTGTTAGTGACAATATCCGTACAGTCCGGTCCGTTCGTCTACGAGCATCGCATGTCGGGCCTAGGGGGTTGGTAAAAGTCAGACCCCCAAAAGCGGTACAAGTCGTGTCGGAGTGTAGCCCAGAACACCCTGAGATACTACTGGAATACCTACCAGTAAATCTCCTGCCTTGGCCAAGGTCTTCGTGTAATGGCTCTCCTAGACACAGCGCGACCTCACCCCCAATACCGGGAGAGACGAACCCCTGAAGATCCGCTCACTGCCTCCATGTGGCTCGGGACTGTACCCAACTTAAACCTGTTTGCACGACTCCTTTGAGCCGTGGTAGGGTAGTAATCAAAGTACAGTGGGAACTCACACGAGACAAATGACGATCCCCAGGTCGATGAACTAACCTGTACACATGTCACCTGGGAACTGCTATCTGACGTCAGGTATAAGTCCAACTAGCATATTCCCGGAGAGTCATGTCCGGTGTACTCATAACCCAATGAGCACCTGTATACATCTTAGGTGATCCAACTGACACCAATGGCTTGTGAGACCGGCCACCGCCCCTCGTCGGGGTCTCGACTGTATACACTAGTCTACTCTGAAGAATCGATGCCCTGTCTCGAAACTCCCACGACTAGGGACCTTTTAAGGATGTGCTAATAGACTCCAGCTCTCACTTATATGATCGCCCTCATACTGCTGGCAGTCAAGCATGAATCCTAGGGGCTCTATCAACGTGCAATAGTGATCTGTCATGTCACCTAAAGCAGTACACGATGATAAAGGTAAACCAGATAGCATACTATCATCTCGAGTAAGACTGTCCTACCGGGATAGGTCCTCCCTCAATCATTGCAATCACGTGCCTGTGATCCAATAATCGACTCTGAGGGCACTATCTCCAACATTTTGTGCGCATCGGATGCACTTGAGTGATATTTTATCCGTGCATATTAGATGTGATTTTATTCATGCATGTGGGATGCACTTGATTTCGATTTCGATTGTGCATGATGGATGCACATCATTTGGACTTTCGCGCACGTTGGGCGCGTGATATAATTTTTGTACACACCTGATGCACCCAAGTAGGGTTTTCGTTCGTGCATGTTAGTTGCAATGGATTGAGATTTTCGTGCACTATAGATGCACTAGTTGTTGTTGTCGTGCACGCCAGTTGCATTGGACAGATGTTTTCGTGCACACCCGTTGCACTTAGTCTTACTTTTGTGCATATTGTGGCACCTGTATATGGATTTGATTTTCGTGCGCACCAGACGCACCTGATTATTGGACATGCCTTTTGAGGCTGATTTTGCTCTTGAGCCCTTTGTTTTCATGATGGGCACTATATTATGTAGTAGCCGAACATGACTGATCGGAGGACAGTGCCTGAGTATTTTTGCATGCATAAAAGTTTATCAAGAGGTTTTCAAAAAGGAGCCATAGTCTCACTATTTCTTACGTGTCCACGAGCGACACGAACGTTTACAAAGGAAAACCTTTAGGGATATTTTAAAAAGGGCGGAACGTATATTTTGAGGATAACATATATGAAAGTATATTATTACTTTACAAATGAGCGTCCGTCATTTGTACCGTGAGTTACACATCACACGGCGATTCAAAAAAAGATTCTGCTTATGTTTATTTCAGTTTTTGGGGATTTTCAAAAAGGATGTGTACTATATACATATTATAGCATTTGCTTAGTGTATATTGGATTTCAGTAGTGGATTTCGAGATCTGTATAACCATTGTAACTCTGATGATATGCGTATAAGTCCGATGATTTGTGTGACGCTTGAACGAGTTCGGTTTGAGTTTCATGTACGGCTTCAGGCGCATGCGACGAGCTATGTTATTTCTGTTGCTTCCGTGATTTCGGAGCCCTGTTGATTGAGTTGGATTTTAAAATGTTTTAGTATTGGAGGTTTAAATTTAAATTCGGGGACCGAATTTCTTTAAGGGGGGAAGATTGTAACGTTTTGGAAATCGTTATGCGTATTTTCCATTTTTAGGGTAAAATAGTCGGTCTTTTCCGTAAAAACCCGGAATGCGATCAAATTTCAGTATAGTCTTGACAGCACCTAGTTTAGCTAGAAAATTGCTAGTTTGCGGGCTTTTGTGGTCACTTGGAAATTTTGGTTCATATTGATATTTTTCCCAAATTAAAATATTGTTTTAAGTTGTTAATTATGCACTTAATTAGTGGTAATTACAATTTGGTTTGGGTTAATTACTTCTAAAGTGAACCTATGCTAATTTAATCACTTGATTAAGCTTAATCCATCCATACTAAAATATCTAGATATTTGTGATTAAAAGGTAAATTTTTAAAGAAAAGAAATGAGGTGGTTTGAGATATTATTGCATTTATTAGCATTTATTGTTGATTTTAGCTAGATTTTTCCACACATTACACAAAATCCCCTCACCTTTTGCCCATGGCCGAGCCTCCTATTGTGCTGCCCACTTCTTTTCCTTGCTCATTTTGTTCATCTCCAAGCTCAAATAATCATTCAAAAATCCTTAAATAAATCCACAAACTCATAAACAAATCATTACCCATTATTCCCTAAGCCTAAACAAGCTTAGATCTTCATGAAAGTGATCATTTTGGATGCAAAAATTTGGAGTTTGTTGCTAAATTGAGATCTAGTGGAGGTATAAATTCTAGCCCTAATCTTTAAGTTGTTGTTTAAATCTTTAAATCTAGCTATTTAAGTGTTTAATATAGCTTTAATTGGATGTTTAGAATTTTCATGAAAAGGTTATGAAAATCAAGTTAGGGTTTTGATTTGTGAAAGTGTTTAATCAAGATGTGTAGACTTGGAAAACTTAATCAATTTGTGAGAATGATATTTGTTAAATTCCTAATTTGTCTAATTGAGTTTTTTTAGCAAACTAAGTTTTCCTAAATCTTATTTGGGTGAGATTAAAATTGTAGTAAAGGTTTTGGTGACTTAGTTATGCTACTTTGCGATGATTGTGATCGCTAGAATTTGTGTAAACTTTTAGACTTGAGCTAAAATGATATAAAGTGTTTACTGGTTTTTCGGTAAAATTAGACGTGGGTTTTAATGGACGTGGAGATGACGCAAATATTATTATCCACGATAATTATTGTGTTGTGAATGAGTATTGGTACGATTGGGTTTTTGGCGTTGCAGTTTTTATGTATAGCGACCCTAGTTAGGGTTTTGGCTATGTTTTCTGGTATTTGGATTTCTTGCTTTTACGACTGGATATTGTATTTGGTCGTTGGACGTTTGTACGTCAATGACGAGGGTTGTTTGGTTGTTTTGCATGCGTAGGCTATAGGTTCTAACCTATGAGCGCACCGCGCGCCGTATTTGGATTTCGGAATTTTATGTTAATAGCTTTACGATTTCATATTGATTGTAGGTACCTTCGCGTGGATTTCGAGACGACGAAGCGCATCGACTACGGCTAAGCGAGGAGTTTAGCAGGTGAGTAGATTTATATCTACGGGGGAAGTCGGGTGGATGGCGTATAGCACCCCCGCAAACATTGATATGGAATATCGTTTGATTATTTTATCCAGATAAATGATATGCGACAGACATGATTGTAGGATTTACAGCGATAATATGATAGAAGTTGATGCTAATGAACATATTGAAAAATGAGAATATGAAATGATAGTGAATCATGATGGGTAAGAATTGAAAGAGAACAAGTGTAACGTTTATATAATGTGATGTGAGATATTTATGTGATGAACAAGTATACGATGTGATATGATGACTTGTGTGATATGTCATTTTTATGGATTCGAGTCGATATGATATTGTTGATACCTTTGTTGGTCCCCTGATACGAGATGGACATGGATGTGACCTGAGGGATAGGTATATATATAGATAATGTTTTGCATATTGAGTGATATGCCGTATGAGACTTAGATCCGTACCCCGATATTATATAGGTTGATAGAATCCCTATTTGTTTAATGCTGCCGTACGATAGATTTCCATACGCGATGAGTTTTACCTGTTGATTTATCCATACCTTTTTTTAGAGGATGTCGTACGATGGATTGTACCGTACGTGATGTTGTGAGGCTGGATGACGATTGCTAGATTCACCGACTTGGATACATATTGTAGACACGTATACCTTATAGTATTTAGTTCACGAGGTACTTTATGCTGCATTCATGTTATTCTCATCGCAATTCACATACCTATGCTAGTACACCTACACCATTATCGATGATGCGTATGTTACACTTACACAGATTGCCGGCTCACACACTTCGTCATCGATAATTGGTATGTCACTTACACAGTAAAATTGCTACATCATGCTCTGATATACTTTCCATGTTCACATTACTATGCTAGGTTGCATGATATACTGACATGTACCCCCACATACCTTGTTAGAGCTATATGTACATCATGCATACATACTGACATGTACATTCACATATCTTACTATAGCTGGATATACCCCTAAGAGGTATTGTATTGACATGTGATTTGGAGACGTTGATTTTTGTGCTATTGCGCTTATGAAATGCATCATACATACGTGCTTACATGTAGAAACTTATATCTTGCTACAGTTACATGCACACCTCATATGATGCTGCACTTAGGTATAGTCTAGGATTTCGCTGCTCATGTTTAGCTCGCTAAACTAACACTTGGTAGCTTGTGGGAGTCGGTTCGTTAGTTGTCGTTTGTGTCCGTGTGTTATCATAAGTTTACTAATTTCTTGCGTTATGGTTTTGTGTGATGTTAGGATCACATGCGGGGACTTCAGACGCAGCCAGGAAAGGGAAGGAGGTGATCGGATTCACTTAGCTCGAGATCGTCCGATGAGTAGATTTAACATCTACGGGGGAATCGCCTATACGGCGTTAAGCGCCGAATGCTAGATTCAAGTGATATAATCTTGTGTGATATGCTTATTTGTCTATATATATATATATATATTGATTGTGCATGAGTACCATTTTATACATCCTATTACCTGTTGTACATGAACATATCATTAATAGGGCACTGCATCATTACTAATGGTTCATATTTCACGAGCACTGATTTATCTGCCATACACCGTTGGTAATTGCCATGCCACACACACTATAGAAACTGTCATGGATAAATATATATTGTACCGCATTCATTATTGATAGTTTGATAACGATTCTGGTACTAGTACGCATCATGATTTGCGTCATGCATATATTGCTATAGTGATTTATCACGTATGATGTTTTCATAAGATTTCCGTTTCGTGGATTTAGGAAATCGCAAAGTACATTTTGAAAACTTGAAATATTTAAAAAGTGCGGTTTTCCCTTGATATGATATTTGTGTCCACCATGAGTTTTCTTGGTTCTGAGCTATGATAGTACCCAATTCGAGGAGGTGGACGAGCCGACTGCGGGTATATGGTGGACCCGGTAAGGTACCCCAGGGTAAGAAGATTGTGGGGATGACAATGAGCCTATCAGGGGGAGCACTGCTTACCGGTGATTGTATAGAAACTCGAAGGATATACGGAGGATACCGTTCAGAGTTATATGATGAGATGGATATAAGGGCCGATCAGAGTGACGGCGTCTGAGATATTGGGATTTTGGTTGTCGTTGATGGACAACGGATTTCTATGATATTGATTTATTGAGGACGACTCTGTTTTTATCTCACACTCAGGACTTTTATGATATACTCTGTACTCATAGTCGTTGTACCTCGATATAGTACATTGTTTTGGATTATGCTGCATCTCATGTTATTGTACATATGCTATCATGATCGCATACGTACGATTGGTTGTTTATCGTGCATGCATGTGATTACCTGTACGATATTATTTATTTCTCAAGAGTTGGCAACTCACCCCCGTTGTGCTACAGTGTTTTGCAGGGGTTGACCCTCAGTACTGTCGTGGAAGGGCTCTTTATTGCATTATTTTCAGTAGATACTGCTACTGTTGGGTGTGAGACCTTTTATAGGTGGGTTTTTGTGTAGGTATCCATATACTTCCGCTTGTATATCTTATTTTGTATCTAGTACTCTCTATCTACCACTTATATGTATTTGACTTAGAGACGAGACTGAGGGATTCGATATTTGTATATTATTTATGTTTCTGGTTGTCGTGCTCGTATGAGCCGGCTTTTATTTCATGTTGCGATGTTTTTTTACCTCTTATTATGATGTTTTCACTTCTTATTTGCTTATTTCTTCGCTACGGCGTCGTGTGTGTGTGTGTATACACACACACCTGTTGTGGTTGTGTTTCGTCTTTTGGCGTGAGTTGCTCCCGATTGGTGATGCCTTATTATATTTTATGTTTTGTACTTGTTTGGGGGTAAGTTTTTACAAAGGAGATGCTGCCGAAATTTTTTAGAAAATAAATTTAAAATTTGAGATTTTTTAACTTGATATTTTAAATGTTTTTAATTAATGTTTTATCACTCTATCTTTTCATGGTTTAGATTTCTGGGTTTTCGACTTGAATTACGTTACGCCTTTAGACGTTGGGTGATTTAAGTGCCGGCCGCGTTCCTAATTTGGGCCGTGACAGCTGATGTCAATCTTGACTTGAGTTCTACAAAAACTTGTTCACATGTTTCTGACCACACGAATGCTTCATCTTTACGTGTGAGCTTGGTCAGGGGTGTTGCAATCTTCAAGAACCCTTCAATGAATCTTCGGTAGTATCCCTTTAATCCCAAGAAACTTCGAATATCCTTCACCATCTTGGTTGTCGGCCATTCGCTGACGGCTGATACTTTAGCTGGATCTACTGAGATTCCTTCGCCCGAAACAATGTGTCTGAGAAATCCGACTTGATCTAGCCGAAATTCGCACTTGTTGTACTTCACATAGAGTTGATGCTGTCGCAATGTCTCCAGGACAATCCGCAAACTCTTAGCGTGCTCTTTTCGATTCTTTGAATACACTAGGATGTCGTCGATGAAAATAACAACAAACCTATCTAGGTACTCTCGGAAAACTTGGTTCATCAGATTCATGAAAATAGCAGGTGCATTGGTCACTCCAAATGGCATCATGAGAAACTCATAATGATCATAGCGAGTCCTGAATGTCGTCTTCGGAATATCAGACTCTTTGACCTTCACCTGATGATAACCCGAACGAAGATCTAGCTTTGAGAAAACAGAAGACCCACTTAGCTGATCGAACAGATCGTCGATGAGCGATAGTGGATACTTGTTCTTTATCGTCATTTCGTTCAGAGCTCGGTAATCTATACAAATTCTGTATGAACCTTTTTTCTTCTTCACGAGCAAAACTGGAGATCCCCAACTTGAAGTACTGGAACGAATCCAACCTTTCTTCAGAAGTTCATCCAACTGAGTACGGATCTCCTTCAATCCTTCTAGACTTAATCGGTACGGAGCTTTGATCACCGGTTGTGCACCAGGTACTAAGTCAATGCTGAATTCATGAGCTCGATCGAGAGGCAAACCTGAGATGTCTTCAGGGAATACATCCTTAAACTCTCGAACTACCTCTGGCTTGTCTTCTTCCGCTTGTAATGTTGCAATCACTGCCTTATTTAGTTTAGCCTTGTAGGAGCTAGGTTCCAGGGTATGGTCTCCACTCTTGAAATAAAATATCAGATGATATGGTATCTCGAACGCTACACTCCTTTGACTACAGTCGATGGTAGCGAAGAAAGTTCCTAGCCAGTCCATTATGAAGACTACATCGAAGTTCGGTATATCCACCACCTTGAAGTCCGCATAAAATTCTCTGCTGCAGACGACCACTGGATATAGATCGGATCCCATAGTTTCCTTTAGAATGTCGTTCTCTTAACTGACATTCCATCTGGATACGAGCGGTTTAAATGGAATCACATGAGTTCGGACGAACCGTTGCGATATAAAGCAATGTGATGCTCCAGTGTCGAAAGTGCTAAAGCAGGTAAAGAGGCTATTAAGATTGTACCTAAGTTGTGTGGGATATGTTTAGGTATAGGAAAATATATTGATATGTAAAGATTGAAAAAGGTTTGAAAAATTGGGAGTTATCGGTGATGACTTGGCCTGTGGCTTCAGCTTAAATCCTGACGCCGAGGTACATTCTTCCTTGCTGGAGGCACATTCCTCTGTCCGTTCCTCTGTATATGAGGCATGTTCCTTTGTGCCTGATGGAACTGATGAGGAGGCTATGCAGGAGGTCCACGAGGAGGTGGAGAAGGTAGGGCTAAGCGAGGTGCAGGAGCCTGAATAGCTGGCCGCTGTAGAAAGGTGATAACTGGTTTAAGGCTAGATTTGGATTGAGTCTATGAGGACATGCTACAATATCGTGAGTGGTTGCGCCACAAACTAAGCACGGGCCGTTTGCATGCCTGCAGTCCTTCACCAGGTGTCCATTCCACTTTTTGTAGAAACAAAAATCTGGACTGGGCCGGTTACATGATACTCCCGGTCTCCTGAGTACAAAAGGTGGCTTGGAAGAGGCTCCTCCTACAATCTGGGTGGCAGGGCGCTTCACACCGGCAATCTGAGGTCTACTCTTCTTCTTCACCACTGCTTCATATCGTCGGGCAGTCTTCAGCGTAACATCATGGGTTGGAAAATCCCCTATAGCTAGTGCAACTTGGATCTCCGAATCCAACCCTTACTGAAATATTTGTGCCCTGATCTCAGAAGTCGGGATCAGGTATGCCGCAAACCCGTTACGGTCTTGTGTTAGTAGTGTAGCATATGATATCAAGAAATTGAATATTGAGACATATCTTACCTGCTGAGCATGGTAAATTCAGCATCGTATTCATCCACAGATTTGTTCTACATTGAACCTTGCTGCAAGTGGATGAACTGCTATTCCATATCGAATCGGGCAGTCTCAGGGAAGTATTTCGCGTCGAACATGTCACGAAAAGTCTTCCATTCAATCGGCTGGACAAGACGGCTTTCTTCAGCTTTCCACCATACTTTGGCGTTGTCTATGAGTTGCAGCTTCGCAACTCTCACCCAAGCAATCTCTAGCACTTATGCTTCTACCAGGTCATCTTCAATGGACTGAGCCCATTCCCCTGCCTCTAGTGTGCTCTCTTTCCTAGAAAAATGCTTTGGATGCAGAGCCCGGAATTGCTTGACTCCGGGTGCCTCAATCTCTGGGAAGTGCATGAGGATAGCAGTCTGCTGCTAACCCTCCAAGAGGCTCTTGATTGCCTCAATCAATAACGTCTGCTCGTTGATGGGAGTGGTAATGGTAGGTGGTGGTGGTAGAGGAGGTGGAGTGTTTCCATTGATGTTAGTACTCGTGTTGTTCGGTGAATCCATAACCTTGAAAGAAAAAGAAGGGTTAGGATAGATTCAGGAGATTAAAAATGTAAAGAATGTATAGTTGCCGATTCTTATAATTATTGTGATATATTGCTTAGGATTCCTTGCAGAACAGGCCTGCATGGGCCACCAACAAAACCTGTCATGCCCTGCTTCCCAGTATACGGAGAAGTAGACGTGACGGGCCGCGACACATTTACTCAGAAGCAAACACGTTAAGAGAAAATAAGCAATACACAAGAATACCAAGAGATATAGTAATAAATAGCAACTTTTATTAACATTCTTTATTTACATTACAACTGATTTGAAAAGGAAATGTACAATGATAAAAGCAATGCCTAAACAGTGGCATACGAATGAAAAAGAAATAAGTACAAGTAAAAACTAAAAGTCTGGCTCCTCTGTGAACTGATCCAAGTCCTCCTAGCTGGGCTCGGTCTCCTAAGAGTCGGTTCTTCCTAACAAACATTCCAAAGAAAGAAAGAAACATGAATGTCGTCAGCGAACCAGCGCTCGGTAAGTCCCAAAGATAAGGATGGAATAGAACAAGTAAAGAGGAGAGAACTTGTAATATAAACAGGTATATGTTTGTTATACTAACATAGTTATTTGTAGCTTGGTACAGAATTTATCAGTGTATACGAGAGGTGTTCAACTTGCTCCGTGGACTATGGTAATCGGAAGTACAAGGCCCCATCAAAACCCACGGGACAACGGCACGGATGTTCAGGTAGGTGTCTTTTAGTGAACATCTCGTTCCACTTCTAATACATTCCATACAAGTCTACCCCATTAAGCCGCATAATGTATGTTATATAGATTGTAATTATCAGACTTGCCGAGACCATGGATATAAGTTGTTCATGTAAACGGTTTCAGGATGTATCAAGTAGTCATGTAGTCAAATCAAGTCATAGCCATAGTTCGGTCAGGTCAAGTCATGTTTGCATGTTGATATTATTCTGGTATTCATGGTCAGGTTCAAGTAGTCATGTTTGGATTCATGTTGAATTGGATTCAGATTGATTTGGACTCAGACTTGAGTTAGACACTTAGAACTGATTTTGATCCTGAATTAGGTTTAGGAGTTATCGGTAACTACTGCACATGGACGACATGATTTGTGTCATTTTCCAAGATAATTACCATTGATAACTTCGTTAAGTTTTTCTAGCTTAAATAGGCAAGCACTCACTTTCCCCGGCTCCCTGAGGCTCAAGAGAATTAATCTCGCTTAAACCCATATTTACTAAAGTCCTTAATTGTGATTTTATATAACTCGAGGGGGTTTTATGAAAAATATTTTATATACTTTCAAAATAAATCTCGAGTAATTATTTATGTTCTTTAGGGTTTTCATGGATGTGAATTTTAAGGAGTAAGGTATATTAGTGAATATTTACATAGCTTGAATAGTTCAAGGTATTTTAGTGTAAGACTTGTCTTGTATTGATACTTGATGGTATTTTAATGAAACTTGTCATTCTTTTATTTTTAGAAAAACATGGAATTTTATTATATCTTAAAAATATGTGTTTTGATAATATTTATATAATATTAAAAATTAATTTTTATTATTAATTAGAAAATCTCGTATTTCTTAAAAATCTTTCGAGACCGAATGCTCCGTGAGGAGGTCTGCATCTCTCTCTACTAGCCCAAGGATGTATGATAATCTGCACCATCTAATAGCAGGTCCCCTAAATAGGGTTGTAGAGGCGTAATTGCAAAGAATTTTGATAATACAATTCAAAGAAAACCAGGTTTTTATAATTTATGGTATTTTGATGAAATGTTGTAATCGCCACAAAAATAGGTTTCAAGAGTATCGTGCTACGTCAATATGTGTGTATGTGCTGGGTAGGTCATTACCCCCATGAAGTTTTCTATAGGTAATAGTAAGCAAAATAAATAAATATGGTCGATACAAAGTTCATGGTATTTAAAGGTAAAACTCAATTTAAAGTTGTTTAGCATTATGATTTAGGGTGAAAGTTATTCTAAACTTTAGTTTTATGATTAACAAGCAATGTATAGGAATATGAATGAGCAATTCTAAAGAAAAAAATTGTAGTTTCAATGATTTTAGAATCAAATTTCGGTATAACTCCACTTACCGATATATTCTATAAAAAGATACTTTTTATGTAGAAAGAGAAGGATGGAGGTGGGACTTACTAGCTAAAAGGGTGAAGATAAGGTAGAAGAAGATTGTGTAGTCACCGTGGTATCGCGGGGCCGCCTGAATTGCTTCTTTTCCTCGCCGGAAGTTGACCTTGGGCAAACTCCACATCTACTCCACTTGTACTTAGAAATTTTTTGATAATTTTGGCTAGGGATTTCAGAATGAGGAGGGGCTAGGGTATGGGGTTGTATTTATAGTGTGGAATTAGGTTTTTGGAATTGAAAGAATGAATTAAAATGCATTTAAAATTGGATTAATTGGAAAATTGAATTCTCTGTTAAATTGCAGAGAAAAAAAACAGTGCAGGGATAATGGGGGTAGGCCAAGGGTCTTTTGTACAGAGCACGGGGGTATTAGCTATGCGGGGACCGATGTCGCCGGCCCAAATGCCAATCTCGCCGGCCAAGTAGAAGAGTTGGGGGTTTGGATGCTTGCCGCATGTCCTCTTCGGTACATACAATATTTTGCACATATTAGATTTCATTGACTTTTCATTTCTATGTGCAGTGCACGTGTAAAATTTTGGGCTTCTAAAATATTTAAAAGAAAAAAATCAGAAAAAATAATATGTGGCTGATGAGATTCGAACACAGGGGCTACGTCACAGCAGTGCAAGGCTTTACCAATGAGGTACAAGTGCTTTCTTGTTGTTCTTAAACAAAAACAACTTTTAAAGTGTACTAAGGCTTGCAAACTCCATTATGTACATTAACTTAAAAACTTTCGTACAGTAGAATCAGAGTCGTTACAATATAACATCACAAATAAACAATTTAGAACATGAGAAGTAAAGTTAGTGTTAAACTTGTTAAGTGTGGGGTGATGGTATGGGGTATATGAATGTAGAAGGGTGTCATACGTGTTAATAAAATACCCTATCTAAACACTTAGCAATCTTAACACTAATCTGATTCTAACTTTAACATTTCTAAATGGTGATAATTAGAAAATATGGTATATGATAAAGGTTACAAGTAACTATCAATATCAAAATACCATATCAAACATATTAATAAAAAAAATTGAAGTTACAATCTCATTTTGAGCACATTAAATATTCACAAGATAAGGAGGGAGGCTAAGCCATTCATCTCCATCCTTACTATCACCACAACTAAAGAAACTACTCAAATATCATAAAAGAGAAAATGAAAAACACAAGAGAAAGAACACATAAGAAAACAAGTAAGTAAAAAGAAAAGAGTGCAAGTTCTTTATTCATAAAAATGGAATGATTGAGCTATAAGATAGGTAGCAACTTCAACCTCCTTAATGGAACATTCAAGTGAGAGCTCAAAGAAGGAAGAAAAAGAAGCTATCAAATAATACACACGATTTCTCACTCTAAAAGCTAGCCCAGAACTTAATCTGTGATCTGTTATATATAGGAAACTCAACATCAAAAACAAACAATAAATATGGACTGACAAAACAACATGGGACCCACCGAAAGTGCACGAACCAAAATGACCAAGGCCATGCCGTAATTGGCGACTAATCAGAATAAATTGGCGGCCAGAATGTGGGTTGTAGGGCCCATCTTTGTACCGTGGTCTTCTAAGCTCAATATCATCACTCTGGTGTTTTCTTTTCTTCTAATTCATTTTCACTTGCATTCTGGAGCTAAAGAACAGAGAAGGGGAGGCAAGTGGGTATGTGTTCACACTTCAAATCATATATTTTTCAAATACTTATTATATGCCCACTTACCCAAGCCACTTGCATGCTTCATGATGGTGTTTTGCTACTTGATCCACATTAGCCATGTACTTGTTCATACTTGATCATGTTTATATCATGTTGGACCAAAAATGATTTATTTGTTGTACACTACTTCATTTGTTGCAAACTCTTTAAAACTTGGTCGTTTTTCCTTTCCGTTTGCAGTTCCGACTCAAAACCGTCTTATCTGTCCATGTTGTGCATTGTTTCCAGTATTTTTGCCTGTGTACCTATAATTTATACTAATGATCAGACACAGATTAAATAACACTATTTATTGTAAAAATGATAGGAAATGTGCGGTATTAAAATATAATTAATCGTGCCGAACAGTCAAATTCGTTGAAACCACTTTTCCCATGCAGCTCTCTAGTTGACATCAAGAGGCTTTCCTACAAGATTTGGAATCACCTGGCGTAGCATCGTACCAATCCATGACCATCAAACCCACCAAACTTCACATACTCCCCACTCCACCTAACCCAACCCCTTCTAAAACCCAATCCCTTTTCTCCCACACCTTAAACCCATCCTCATCCACCAACTCTTTACAATATTCACCCTCTAATCTCGATCACACCGCCAACCTCCCTAACCTTACCTTCCAATCCTCCTCCACAATTACACAACCTAATCTTACCTCTCCACAACTATACCGTACTCCCCCAACACCAAATCCCCGAACCAGCCATGAAAGAAAACAAAATCCTAAATACTTTAACTCTCTATACATCAACAATACCATTATCCACCCAGTACCCCAAACTCTTGAACCAACATGTGTCTCTCAAGCTGTGAAAGATCCCCAATGGTGTAATGAAAAGTCCGACGAATTTTATGCCCTCATGAAAAATCGAACATGGGATCTTGTCCCAAAATCAAATCAAAATCTTGTTGGCTGTGTTGGATATATATGCCCTAGAGGCCATTACTGTATATTGCAGGGTTGCATATTATATTTGGATGCTTGGGATATATATTTACATAACTGTCTTGCTCGATATGATAGAATGCTATCTGATTTGTCTTTATATTAACATCTGTATATGTCCATTATTACGTATCTCTAATCTATGTTGATAAAGCCCATAGGATCTTTGCTTGACTACCAGCGTTGTGATGGCGATCATATTCATGGGGGCTGGGTAGCCTATATGCACATCCTTAAATATCTCTAGTTGTAGGAGTATCAAGACAGGGTATCGATATTCTAGAGTAGACTAGTGTATACGTTTCTTATTCCCGAGAGGGGAGATGACCAATCCCATAGCCATTGGTGTTCGGCACCAAAGATTGTATACATGTGCTCATTAGGTTATGAGTTATACTAGATGGACTCGCCGAGAACTGCTAGATGGTATTATACCTATTGTCAGATAGCAGTTCTTTGGTGACATGAGTACAGGGTATTCTGTCGACCTGAAATAATCATTTTTCTCGAGTGTGTTCCCACTGTACTTTGATTACTACCCTATCACGACTTTAAAGAGTCGTGCAAACAGGTAATAGTTGGGTGTAGTCATGAAGCACTTGGAGGCAGGGAGAGATAGAAGGGATTCAAATCTTTATGTATTAGGAGTCGATATCGCGTTGTGTACGGTTGGCCATCACCATAAGACCTAGGCCTTCGTAGATGAGATTTACTGATGGGATTGGTAGTTTCTCGATTGGTGATGGGTTTGATATTGGCATGACTTATCAGGTTATTAGCAGTCTGACGTTATCCACCCTCAGACCTGATATGCGATACTCTCAGACGAATAGACCGGACTGTACAGTGAATGCCACTGATAGGATCAGTTAGGGGTTAGGACGAGTTTTCTTGTTGATTTTCTTTTCGACAGATACCTGGGTAGTCGTGACATGCATGTCAGTTTTAGGATATCTTCAGTAACTCACTGCCAGCGTATTGTCAAGTTTTTAGAGTCCCACAAAGAGGGTTTTTTTTTGGTTTTGGCGAAACGATGTAGTAGCCGTACTGGGTACGTGCAGGAATTCGATTAAAACTAGTATACTAGTTACACTGACGGTAATTGGATGGTTGGAAATACTAGCCGGTCTTTTTTGGAAAGACGGATATTAAATCCGGTTATGGATTTAATATATTAATACATATATTTGTATTTACTAGTATTTTATCACTTATGATATTTATCTCTTCTATGTATTTTAAATACATTGGTAAATAATAACAACTATATATATTTATATGTTATGTTACACACACACACACAGTTATTATTTATTTATTTTCTTTAGTTTGTTTCTCTTTAAGTTATGTTGTGCCATGGGTTTAGCACATGCATGCCCACTCTCTATAGAGTGAAATGTGGAGGGGAAGAAGATGTGGAAACTTGGAATTTGATGAGAATTTAGATGGTTGGGATTAATTTGAGTTATGTTAAGTATTGAAACCATTTAGAATTCTTAACATAATTTCATTAGCTTTCTCTCTCCAAAGTGAGAGCTCTCATCTTCTTCCGCCTCTTTAATTTCTAAAAAGTGAAAAAGAAAAGATAATTAACTGAGATAATTATATATAAGTGACCATGGCTACATCTTATGTTCAAACCACTAGTAAAGGTTTGATCTTAGTAGACTTTTAGTGGAGTTCGGAGCCAAGGTTAGAGCCTTCAAGATGGATCCATCTATGATGAATGATATCTATAACTAATCTTGTTTCAAGGAGCCTACAAGGAGTCCAACATTAATTTGGGAGCACTTGAAAATACTACAAAGGTTGTAATCCCAACCTTGTATGGATAACTCCTTGATATGTTTACAAGTTCATAGTTTTAGCCATAGATTCCTAGTTGTAGACTTTTTGTTATAGTTCTTAGCGCCCTTGCCACTAAAACCGCGACCTTTCCGGAATGGAAAACATTGATTTTAAAATTTTTTGCGCTAGAAACATAAACTTAGAATCTATCCAAACACTAAGCTAGTAAATTACCAAGAATTAGGCTACTCGGATAGAAGGTTATACCTAAACATTCGTGTCTTTCGGTCTTCTATCCTTTTTCCTTGGCTCCTCGAGGTTCCTGGATCAAGCTTTGAAGACGGTCCTCCTTTGTCGAAGATGATCCACCCGAGAGATATGGTTCAAGGCTTTAGCTCCACATAAACAATCAAGTGGAACAACTAAATACCCTAGGTTGCTAATCTAAAATGCTTAGAGATGTAGTGAAGTGTTCTTGTATGTTTCTATCTCTTTCAACTCTTGATTCTCAACTCATGAGAGTGTAGGGAAGAAGATAAAGGAGGAGCTCAAGAATTAGAGCCAGTGAGGAGAAAGAATGAAAATGGTGAAATGAATCATATGCCATCGAATGAAAAATGGCTAGCATGGTTTTGTTCAAAGCATTTTCTAAATAGGAAATAGCAACCATACTTGAATAGTGCATACAAATGCAATAACAAATACAAAACCATTTCCATCACCATTATTTTTCCATGCCTCACCTTTACACCTCATTTTTATTTTTAACAAAAATATAAAATTCATGATGAGGTGTCTACCTTCTAGAATGTGTTTTGTATAAATGCAAAATACATTCCCCGTATATACATACCCGTACTCATATCAAAATACGAATACCTAAAGAGATAGAAAAATATAATGAACATAATACTAGAATATACATATCGAAATATATATATAGATATGTAAATAATTAAATCAATACTTGATTTAATAATCCGGTTTAATCCTAAGCCGGCTAGTATTATCATCCGCCCGATTAAAGTCCGTATAGCTAGTACATGTATTTAATTGGAACCCTGCACATATCAAAATATAGCCACCATATCATTTCTCCTGAATCAGGGAAACCCTCTCTATGGAACTCTAAAGACTGGACAGTACGTTGGCAGTGAGTCACTGGATAAATCAATAACAACAAGCACGTCAGCGGAACTAGCTGTACGTAACGGCTACCGGGATATCTGTCGAAAGAAAGGCCACTAAGAAAGCTCATCCAAACTCCTACTGAGCCTATCTGTGAAAATCTCCGTACATTCTGGTCTCTTTATCTAAGAGTATCGCATACCGGTTTTAGGAGGTGGTAAACGTCGGACCCTAATAACTCGATAATTCGTGCATATGTGGCTCAGTACCAATCCGAGAAACTACCGATCTAACTATCAGTAAATCTTAACTGCCATGGCCAGGGTCAATTGGTACTGGCCAACCGAACACAGTGCGATATCAACTCTCTATACTGGGAGAGACGAATCCACAACAATCGCTCACTGCCTCCATTTGGCTCGGGACTGTACCCAACTAAAACCTATTTGCATGACTCAGTAGAGCCATGGTAGGGTAGTAATCAAAGTACAGTGGGAACTCACACGAGACAAATGACGATCTCAGGTCTAAAGACTAGCCTATACTCATAGCACCTGAGAATTGCTATTCAACGATAGGTATAGTACCATCTAGGAGTTCTCGGCGAGTCCGTCCAGTGTACTCACCCTAATGAGCACCTGTTTACGATCTTAGGTTCCAAAGACCAATGGTTGTGGGACAAACCATCACCCCTATTCGGGGTCTAGAAACTTATATACCAGTCCACTCTGGAATATCGATGCACAATCTCGATACTCTCAAGACTAGGAACAATTTAAGGATATTCTTACGGACTACCCAGCCCCCATATATATGATCGCCATCATAACGCTGGTAGTCAAGCAATAATCCTGCGGTCTTTATCAACATGTATTAGCGATACTTAATAACAAGTAAAACATATACACATGTTAAGATAGAGACAAACCAAATAGCATACTATCATATCGAGCAAAATTGTCATCTACATACATATGTCCAAGCATGCACTACACACACACACATAATAATGGCCATTAAGGCCATATATTGGCGTATCAAGTACCCAACGTCTGCATTAGGGCCAGTTGTTGGCATATCGCGTACCCAACATCTCAATAATCTCTCAAGTTGTGCTTGAGGAAGGGCCTTGGTGAATGGATCCGCTGTGTTCTCTTTTATATCTACTCTCTGCACCTCAATCTCCTTGATCAAGTGATACCGCCTCAAGATATGTCTGGATTTCTGATGGGAGCGTGGTTCCTTCGCTAAATCCATAGCCCCATTTTTGTCGCAATATAAAGGTATTGGATCAACAATGGATGGAACTGCCTTAAGTTCAGTAATGAACTTCTTCATTCATACAGCTTCTTTTGCGGCATTGTTGGCAGCAATGTATTCAGCCTCCATCGTCGAGTCAGCAATGGTATCCTGTTTGCAGCTATTCCAACAGACCACCTCTCCGTTGAGGGTAAACACAAAACCCGAAACAGATTTGTTTTCATCCTTGTCACTTTGAAAGCTTGAGTCGGTAAAAAACTCCACTTGGAGGTCCCCATTACCGTACACCAAGAATAAATCCTTAGTCCTTCTCAGATACTTAAGAATATTCTTCACTGTTGTACAGTGTTTCTTCCCTGGGTTTGACTGATACCGGATCACCACGCTAAGCGCGTAAGTTACATCTGGTCTGGTATATAGTATCGCATTTATTATAGATCCTACAACCGAAGAGTAGGGTATAATTCTCATGCGGACCCTCTCCTCATCAGACTTCGGAGACATCTCTTTGTAGAGGTTGATTCCATCCAAAGCGGGTATATTACCGTGCTTGGAATTTTCCATACTAAATCTCTTTAGTATGGACTCTATTTACATGGACTGTGAAAGTCTTAACAATCTCTTAGACCTATCTCTGTAGATTTTAATCCCCAGAATATAGGAGGTATCACCCAGGTCTTTCACAAATAACCTTTACGACAAGAAAAACTTGACCGATTGTAGTATAGAAATGCCATTTCCTATTAAGAGAATTTCATCTACGTACAAGACTAGGAATATGACAGTTCTCCCTACAATCTTCTTATATATACACGGCTCATCCTTGTTCTTGATGAAGTCAAATTCCTTGACTGTTTGATCAAAATAGATGTTTCCAGCTCTGTGATGCCTTCTTTAATCCATAAATAGATTTAAACAACTTGAACACCATCCCTCTACTCTCACTGTCTATTAATCCCTCCGGCTGATCCATATAAACGCACTTTTCTAAATTCTGTTCAGAAAAGCCGTTTTTACGTCCATCTGCCAGATATCATAGTCATGGAAGGTAGAAATGGAAAGTAGGATCCGAATGGATTTCAACATAGCCACTAGAGAAAAGGTTTCGTCATAGTCCACACTGGGTCTTTGACGAAAACCATTTGCAACAAGTCTAGTCTTATAGGTCTCCACCTGTCCATCTACACTAATTTTTTTTAAGATCCATTTGCATCTAATGGGGTTTTCCCCAAGAGGAGCAATATCCAAGGTCTAAACTTTGTTAATGTACATGGACTCCATTTTATATCGCATAGCATCCATCCATTTCTCAGAGTTCCTACTGGTAATGACCTGCTTGAAACTAGTAGGATCATTTTCTTCTAAAATGCAATCCTCTCGATCCCTGTCTATGAGAAAACCGTAGTATCTCTCGGGTGGATGAGAAATTCTACTAGATCTGTGGAGTGGCTGAGGTTCGTCCGAGACCATTGAATCCGCTGGTTCTATCAAATCTACAGTTATAGTTTGTGTTTCTGGAACTTCATCCAGTTCTACTACGCTCCCACTAATATTTTTTGCAATAAATTCTTTTTCTAAAAATGTGGCATTCCGAGAAACAATAATCCTTTTTTCCTCTGCGTAGTAGAATAGATATCCATTTGAATACTTTGGATATCCCATAAACTTACATAAAACCGATCGTGCCTCGAGTTTGTCTTGGTTTTGCTTTTTAACAAAAATAGGATAACCCCATATCTTAAAACGTTTAAGATACAGACTCTTACCACTCCACATTTCATATGGAGTTTTTGGCACGGGTTTAGATGGAACTTGATTTAATAAATATGTTGTTGTTTCAAGCGCATACCCCCAGAATGAAAGAGGTAACTCAGCACTACTCATCATAGAGTGAATCATATCCAAGAGGGTATGATTCTTTCGCTTTGACACACCGTTGTGCTGTGGTGTATGCGGAGGAGTAAGCTGAGAGAGAATTCCATTCTCTTTTATAAAGTTAAGGAATTTTAGCGCTTAAGTATTCACCTCCTCGGTTAGATCGAAGGATTTTAATACTTTTTCCAGTCTGGTTCTCTACTTCGCTTTTATATTCTTTGAATTTCTCAAAAGTTTCAGAATTGTGTTTCAAAAGATACACATATCCGAACTTAGAGAGATCGTCAGTGAATGAAAGGAAGTAGGAGAAACCACCCCTTACATGTATAGACATTGGACCAAATACAAAACTGTGTATGAGTCCCAAGAGCTCTGTAACTATTTCTCCGCGTCCAATAAACAGAGTTTTGGTCATCTTTCCTTTAAGACAAGACTGATCAGTTTCATGAGATGAAAATTCGACGGATTCAAATATCCATATTTATGTAATTTAGATAGTCTTTTCTCATTAATATGACCAAGTCTATAATGCCACAAGTAGTTTTCGTTCACATCTGAAATCTTCCTCTTGCGTGTATTTTGTATATTGAAAACTGTGTTTTGATTAAGAACATAGATACCATTGCATAATGTATCCTGTATAACCAGTACCTGATTAAGGTAAGTGTTCATGATATTTCTATCTAAAACAAAGTTATATCCATCTTTATCTTGTAAAGAAACTGATATAATGTTACAAAGCATAAAAGGTATATAGTAGCATTTGTTCAAAATCACAGTATTGCCGCTTGGCAATACTAGGTGATATTCACCGACGGCTGCAGTACAAATTATGCTCTGTTCCCTAATCTGAGGGACATATCACTAAGTCCAACCATTCTACTTTCTCCCAGTCCCTATATGAGATCCTGATCCAGTATCTAGTACCCAGGAGATAGGACTGACCGAAAAACAGTTCTTAATAACAAGAACACCTGAAGGAGACACAATAATACGCTTCTTCTTCACCGGGGTCATCAAGGAATTCATGTAATTCTCTTTACCTTGCATTAGTTCGTGACATTTTGTTGGATATGTATGCCCTAATATCCATTATTGTCTCTGTGTGTGTGTGTATATATAGTGGATGCTTGTACATATGTATGTATAGGACAATCTTGCTCGATATGATAGTATGCTATTTGATTTGTCTTTATCTTAACATGTGTATATGTTTTACTTATTATAACATATCGTTAATACATGTTGATAAAGCCCGTAGGATAATTGCTTGACTACCAACGTTATGATGGCGATCATACATGTGGGGGATGGGTAGTCCATAAGCATATCCTTAAATGTCCCTAGTTGTGGGAGTATCGAGACAGGGCATCGATATTCCGGAGTAGACTGGTATGTACATTTCTAGACCCTGATGAAGGGCGATAGTTGGCCCCACAGCCATTGGTCTTTGGCACCTAAGATCGTATACAGGTGCTCACTGGGGTGAGTACATTGGAAGGACTCGCCGATAACTAGCTAGATGGTATTATACCTACGTCAGATAGCAACTCTCTGGTGATATGAGTACAGATAGTCTGTCAACCCAAGGTTGTCATTTGTCTCGTGTGAGTTCCCACTGTACTTTGATTACTACCCTACCATGACTCTACTAAGTCATGCAAACATATTTTAGTTGGGTACAGTTCCAACCCATATGGAGGCAGTGGGCAATTGTTGGAGATTCTTCTTTTCCGGTATAGAGAGTCGATGTCGCGCTGTGTTCGGTTGAATTAAAGACTCTTGGGTGAATCGTCTTCAACGTGAGGAGGCCGACAACCAAGCTCAATCCCGATGAACGAGGAGCTTAAGAAGAGGATTATGAAGATCCGAAGGACTTGATCATATAGATATAATCACTTACACAGTATATTAAAACCTATATAGTTTTTGTTATTTAGGGCCTACGGTTGTTTTTGGAGTTATAGTTGGTGTTGCATGCTTCAAATTGTTTTTTGAAATGTTCGCTTCTCTACAAAACCAGTAGAGTGTGCGACACTGGCTAACATATTTGTCACAAGTCAGAGCCGAACCGACGTTCCCCAGTCCCGAATAAGAATCCGAGTCGGTCAAGTCATACATTTTATTATCTTGTATAGGGCGTGACATAGTTGCTACCTGGAAACAGAGAGAAAAGAAACACTCAGAGCGTGCTCTTGCAAAATTAGATTGGTTTTTAATTTATCTAATTAAGATTTCTCCCACTGTTTCCTCGAATTCTCCTTCAAACCTTAAAAGGAGAACTAGTCGAGATTATTAACACCTTACAAGTTCGCTAACCGTTCAGCCAAGTGGGTGTTGGTTCTCCGAGGGAGGTTCCCCATGCTCTCGCACAGACCTAATTAGAATAAACCTCGTTTCCGCAGAGGCGTAACCCTATTAACACCTTTCTAAACACCTAATAGGTTAGCTAATTGTGAAGTGAAAAATATCTCCCAAGTGTAATCATACTCATTAGTGGGATCGCGACCCAACTATCATCATGTGATAACCGAGATGGAAGCCGCTTTAGTCACCACACTCTAGAAGGTATGTGACACTAGAAAGTTTCATGTATATTTGAAACTCATGATGTGTTTTTGCCCCTAGGACCCTAGTGACCATGACACAGTCAACATATCAAAAGGTCCTAGTCAAGTTTAACCCGTCATTATATTCATAGTATTAAACCCACCCGCATAACCCCTTGACACAGTCAACAAGGTTACATGACTGTCCTAACCAATCACATCATATGCTACAAACAAGCATTACTTAGCTTACGCCTTGACACAATCAACAAACGCAGCACGAATACTAAGTATTACTCATAAGAAATGATGGAGGGCTACGGCTGTTTTTTGGCGAAAAACCTTTAACGTAATGAACTTGATATTTTTTAAGGAACCGAGCAGTTTTGAAAAGGAGTGGTTTAGGCTCCGCTTTTGTAAACTGGTGGTTTTGAAGAAAATCGAGTAATCTATAGTAACATAAACTTTTTCTCAAGAGATCACTCCCCGTGAAGTGATTTAGGCTCTTTCTTCCTCGAATGAGGTGCGGATATTCCTGACTGAATACCTCTATGCAAAGCAAAAGAATACGACTATAGTTTTTCGAAAAATTTGTTCCGACAACAAATTTTAGGTTTATTTTTCTTTGCATTAATCAAAATTAATGCGGTCCCATCAATTAAAACTAATCACACCAGAAAAGAAAGAAAATAGAATGTACGTATATGCCATCCGCAATCACCACGGGGCCCCGTCATGCACCGTTAGGTTACTTTACTAACGGAAGAGCGGGATCAGGGCTAGCGCGGATGCAAAACATATACAACATTTATTTATCTCTCTATATATAAATATATAGTCATCTCAGGTATGATATAAGCAACATCACAGAAAGGCGATAAGCAATATGGAAAAGCGGATAATCTAGGAGCCCCGGGTTTCATTTGAGCCGCAAAAGACACTCGACGTTCTCCGGTCGTATGGATAGCCTGTACAATGTAAGACCAAGAACCCTATGAGTGTGGAATGTTACCCGCCAATTCTAGAAGTGAGGGAACCCGCACTCTAGAACATGGGTGGGCCACCCTGTACTTCACGGAATTCGGTAACTTGAGCACTCCACCGTGGGTCATCCTAAAAGCCCTACAAGTGCGGCGAATAGCCCGCCAATTCTAGAGCGAGGTGTCTAGAACACACCACTTCAAGACGACCACCTAGTGCACTCTAGAACCCGGCTATTTGAGCATTTCTCCGCGGGTTTATCCTGGTACAGAAATGAAATAATATACAACTGTGACATCGACCTCAACCCGGCCGTGTCCCATTAAAAGAATATACAAACAGGAAGAAACGACAGTCCACATGTCGGACGCTCACCCAGCAATAATGAATATACAAATGATATAAAGTTGTACAATCAATATCGCAAAAAAGGCTATCTAACACGACAATCTGTCGAAACCATCACAGAGATATCTCAAGCAACATCACAAGTAAGAAAGATGCGTGCAACCCCTTCTAATCGACGTATAACGATCAGAAGACGTTAAAAAACACATATATGCATCACATAACAAGTAACGAAAGCTATGATAATAGAATTCCGTGCACAAATAGCAAACACAACAAGTTTTCCAAAACTGAAAAAAACAGTTCACTAAAAACCCAAAATTCCAACGTTTTAAACCAATCCGGAAGTCGAAAGGAACTCGAAACTCTTCCGAAACTTCGCGAAGTGAAAGTACCCAAAATTAACTATAACTCGGAAGGTCTAGAGAGGGTACCCTCCCTGGGCCACCATGAGGTGGCCCCAAAAGGGTGGTGACCCGAGCCTACCCAATGGTGTACGGCTCGGGTCGCTCCCCCCTAAGGCCACCTCATGGAGGTCTCGGGGGATGGTCCCGACCTTTCTTCCCTCGGGGCGATCCCCAGGGTACCCAAGTAATACCCAACGACTTCTCGATCCAAACCGTGTGCCCGCAAGAAGTGCAAACATGTTAAAACTAGGAATTCCAGAACTGTTTTTGTCGGCAGTTTTTTCACGACGAAAATGGTGGAATTCGAATGTCGTAACTAACTAGTTTATGTGTTGGGTGGATCTGATACCATGTTATAGTTCCTAGCACCCTTGCTGCTACAATCAAGGCCTTTGCGGAACGAAAAACTTTGATTTAAAAATTTTTGGCGCTTCAAAAATAAACCTAGAATCCATCCAAACACTAAACTAGTAAATTAGCGAGAATTAAACTACTCAGATAGAAAGTTTGTTAGTGTATATGCCCTAGAGGCCATTACTGTATCATACTAGTATGTATATTACTTGATGGAAGCTTGGGATATTCACAGTTGTATATACAATCTTGCTCGAAATGGTAGTATGCTACTTGGTTTGTCTCTGCTTTAATATGTGCATGTGTTTCTTTTAGCATATCGCTTATATACATATTAGTAGAGCCCTTAGGATCTTTGCTTGATTACCAGCGTTGTGATGGCGCTCACACTCGTGGGGGCTGGGTAATCCATAAGCACATCCATATACAGGTCCCTAGTCGTAGGACTATCGAGACAGGGCATCGATACTCCGAAGTAGACTAGCGTATGCGCTTCTCATCCCAGCATGGGAGACGGTCTGTCCCACAGCCGTCAGTACGTCGTACTTGAGATAGTATGCGGGTGCTCGTTAGGTTACGAGTACACTGGACAGGACTCGTCGGGAACTGTTGGTTGGTATTATACCTATCGTCAGTTATCAGTTCCCAGGTGACATGAGTACAGCTTAGTCCGCTAACTTGACACTGTCACTTCGGCTCGAGTGTGTTCCCACTGTACTTTGATTACTACCCTACCATGGCTCAAAGGAGTCGTGCAAACAGGTAGTAGTTGGGTGCAGTCCCGAAGCACTTGGAGGCAGTGACGGTTAGACAGGATTCGTTTCTCCCGGTATTGGGGGTTGACATCGCGCTGTGTCCAGGAGAGCCATTACATAAGTAGTCCCTGGCCAGGGCAAGCGAGATATACTGGTAGGTTTCCAGTGTTATCTCATGGTGTTCTGGGATATACTACGACACGACTTGTACCGCTATTAGGGGACTGACGTTCACCACCCCGTAGGCCCGCCATGCGATGTATCAGACGAACAGACCGGACTGTACGGAGACTGTCACATACAGGCTCAGTAGGAGTTCAGATGGGGTCACCTCGTCAGTCTTCTTATCGGCATCTACCTGGGGACTGTTACGTACAGCTAGTGCCGCTTGCGGTCTGTGGTTAAACCCACTGCCAGCGTAGTGTCGAGTCTTTAGAGTCCCATACAGAGAGTTATTCGCCTTTAGGCAAAATGAGTAGAGGTCGCATGGTTTTGCGACAGGGTTCGTTCACATCCGCGCACTTGTGCACGTTTTCTATCCGGACAACTTATACTAGCGGGCTTTAGTTTAAGCTAGATCCTAGTATATGATTTGAGATTGGTTTTATCTCATTGTATTCGTGTTCCTCGGATCACGAATACGGGTGCGTATGCACAGTTGACTGAGACAGAGGCAGAGGACTTTGATTAGGGTTAATGACCATTGTCATTTTGTTAACCCTAATGCTTGTGTGTGTATTATGATTAATTGATATTAGTTATATATAATTGTGCATGGTTAGGGTTGTTGACATTTTGACCATACTTGACTTGTTGACCTTGGTTGACATGTTGGCCATCATCATTTCATATGAAAGATGCTCTTTGATCATTGCAATTTCATTTAATGTTAACTGATAATGGTCAAGTATTGATTAAACCATGACAATTATCTTGCTAATTATCTATTTACATAATTCACACATATATGTGAGAATGGTTCTTTATTCTCTCATTCTATCATATAGATTCTCTCTCCTCCTCTTCCTCTCTCTCAAGCTCTCCCCTCTCATGTGTTGAGAAACACTTGAGCTTGAGATAAACCTCTCCAAAGTAATCTCTACTCTCATCTAAGGTTCTAGGATTAGCATTTCTAGCACCTTAGTTACTTCTAGCTTGAAGTTGAAGCCAAAGGTTGAGGCTCTCGGGTGGATCCTTCTTCGACTAGAGAAGGCGACAAGGTGATCTCTTTCTTCCACTCCAAGGAGCAAGGAGAGAAGGACATAAAGCCCAAGGTATAACCTTTCTTCCATGTAGCTAAATCTAGTTAGCTTTTAGTTAGTTTTTGTTTAGCAAAGATCCTCCTTAAGCTAGTCCATGTTGCCTAGTTCGATAAAAATCCGATTTTTATTCCGTTTTCCGCCTCCCCGCAAGCACCGGGGTGGGCAACGTGGACTTATAATGGTATCAAAGCCTAACTAAACATAAACTAGCTAGTTATAAAGTGTATGGAAGTTCGATCGGAAAAATCGCAAAACTAAAATTTCAAAACCCTAAGTTTCTGTTGATTTTTTTTCTGCTCTAAAAATAATAAATCATACTTCAAAAATCGGCTCAGGGTTTTGTCAAGAAGCACACCAAAAACGATCCAGTGAACCGTTCAAAGCGTCGCGGTACCGCCGCAAGAGCATGCTCTTGCCGCAGATCCGCGGCCGAGTTGACTCGGTTCTAGACCGAGTTTGGTGCAGTGTTCCTCTGATATGGTTTTGGGATTTTTAAGATATTTTATTTCTGCCCAGATTTTCCAGAATAAAAATTTGTATTTGGGTGGCTATAAATCCGTATTTTTGATCGAACTTCACTATACTTTGACTATTGGGTTATATCTGTGATGTTTATATGTATTTAACGTCTGCTAATCGCTATACGTCGATTAGTGGGGGTTATACATATCTGTGATCTGTAATGCGTATTGGTTTGTGTATATGAACTCGGTGGATTGTCGCGGATGAATAGCCGGGGTGGATGTGAGATGAGTGTTTCTTTTTCTTTCATTCATGTAATATGTAAATTGATGTAATATTATTTATTTGGCCGCACAACCGGGTCGGGGTTGTAGCCATCATTGTATAATTTCTTTTTACTGTTTTTGCTCCTAGGATAGACCCATGGTGGGGTGCACAAACTACGGGGTATCTCGAAGTGCCGAGTGGCCTACTCACATCGTTGAGGGAGGTTGCTTCGCTTCGGATACTTGGCGGGTAGTTTGCCGCACCCGTAGAGGTCTTGGGTGGGGTATTGGCTATTCATCGCGACCGTGTAATCCGCTTTTCGTTGCAGGCTCGAACGAATCGCGGATTCCTAGTATATCCAAAATGTTCATCTGTGATCTATAATGGCTATCATTGCTATATATTTATATATGATAACTATTTAGGTGTTGCTTATGTTTTGCATCCGCGCTAGTCCAGCCCCCGCTCTGTCGTTAGTTAAGTAACCTAACGGGTGATGATGGGGCCCCGTAGCGAATGCGGATGGCATAAGCGTACACCATATTTTGGTTGTTTTCTGCAATGGTAGGATTAAATGATGGGACGCATTAAAAGATCTAATGCAAGAAAATAAACCAAGTAAAAGTCGATTGGAACACTTTGAAAACCACTCGGTTCTTTTCAAAACTAAACTTTTAAATGCGGAGCTTGAACCACTCCTTTTAAAAGCTATCTCATTCCATCGATTATATCAAGTTCACTACGTTCACGGTTTCGCCAAAACCATTCGTAGCCCTCCGTCATTCCACATGATTGGTCAAAAAGTATTCAAGCTATGTATTTTGGCCAAAGTCAAGGCATAGTGATTGGTAGCTATTGGGTATTCATGTGTAGCATAGGTAGATGCGTTGGTTTGGGACAGTCGTGCTGCCATTTTGGCCAAAGTCAAGGGTAGGTACGGGTGGGTCCAAATTAACCAGGAGAATGACGGGTAGAACTTGACATTTGACTTATGATATTTTGTCCAAAGTCAAGGTCATAAGAGCATGGGGCAAAAATCCACATCGGGAGTTTCATAAGTACTGAAACTTGCTAGCGCTGCATACCATTTGGAGTGTGATGATTCTGGTAGGATTCCTTCGGTTTTATCACGCGATAATATTTGGATCCCGATCCTACTGTGAGTATATGCTACTCCTCGGGAAAGTTCTCACTTAACGATCAATACTATAAACCTAGTACGTGTCTAGAAAGGTGTTAGCGGGGCTTCGCCCATAGGGAAAAGAGGTTACTTAATTAAGGAACTTCGCGAAAGCGTTGGAAAACCTCCCTCAAAGTACCGACACTGGCCTGGCTGAACGGTTAAGAAAGTATTGTACGGTGAGATTGATCCCGACTAATTCTTTCTTTATGGTTTGAGAAGGGATTCGAGAGACAGTGGGAGCCATCCTGTTTAGACAAACTAAAAACCACTCTAAACTTGCAAGAGCATCATGCTAAAGTGTTTCTTTTCTCTCTCCTAATTGCAGCGACCATTCAACATGACCGGACTTAAGTTATTACTAGATAAAAACATACTGACAGAGCCAAACTACAAAGATTGGCTCAGGAATGTCAAGATGGCAATCACTTACGACAAGTTGGGGTATGTCCTTACCTCCAAAGCTCCCCCTGTCCCAGGTCCCACCTCCAGCGTCGCGGATAAAGAAATCCATAAGACATGGGAGATCGATTGCGCGAAGGCCAAATGCCTCGTGCTTGCCTCGATGGACAACGAACATCAGAGGAGGCACGAGAATATGGACCTGGAGTCCATATTTCTCCATACAAAAGAACTGTTTGGATAGCAGTCTCGTATCGCAAGATACGAAGTGTCGAAGAAGCTATTTTCGGCAAGATTGGCCGTCGGATCATCAGTAGCGGAACACGTGCTTAAGATGATTGGCTACATAGAGGAGCTCGCGGACCTTGGGACCACGTTGGAGAATGAACTCTACACTGATTTGATTCTCCAGTCCCTTCCTTCCACTTACGCCCAGTTTGTCCTAAACTTCAACATGCAAGGAAAGGAGGTTGAACTTTCCGAACTTCTGAACATGTTGAGGAGTGCTGAGGGCACCCTACAGAAGGGTAGGGAGACATCCACTTTGTTTGTAGGAGGATCTTCCTCTTCTAGGTCCAGGACGAAAGCCAAGGGAAAGAAGAAGAAAGCCCCCGCCAAACCAAGGGGCGGTGTCAGTAAAGTGTATACGAAGGGAAATGGAAAGGCAACAAAGGTAGCAGGAAAGATGGTGGGGAAGGAAGAATGCTTCCACTGTTACAAAAGTGGACACTGGAAACGGGATTGCAAGGCTTGGATGGCCAGAACCCAGGATCTGAAGCGAGTTGCGGCTTCAGCTTCAGGTGTGTATGTTGTTGAAAACTGTCTATCAATAAACTCTACTTCCTGGGTATTGGATACCGGATCAGGATCTCATATCTGTAATTCTTTGCAGGCATTAAGAAAGCGTAGAGTTTTGAATGCAGGTGATATGACCCTCAGAGTTGCAAACGGAGATAGCATGGATGCTGAGGCCGTGGGGGACTATCACCTGGGATTGTCAGATGGACACTTTTTGGTTTTGCATAGTTTTTTTTGTACCAAATGCAACCTGTAATATCATTTCTGTATCTTTATTATCTAAAGAAGGTTATGAATTTGCATTTGTAAGTAATGTAGTGAACATTCACCTTAATCAAGTTTTGATTGGGTCAGGTACATTAAACAACGGTATATACGTGTTAAACCAACCACAGATTTTCAATGTCCAGAATACACACAAAAGAAAGTCTCCAGAAATCAATAAAACTTTCTTATGGCATTGTAGACTGGGTCACATCAATGAGAGAAGGTTGACTAAGTTACATACAGAAGGATATTTGGATCCGTTCGAATATCAGTCATATGCAACTTGTCAATCCTGTCTCAAAGGAAAGATGACAAAGACTCCGTTCACTGGACACGGAGTAAGAGCGAGCGAGCTCTTCGGACTCGTACACAGCGACGTGTGCGGTCCAATGTCTACGCATGCACGAAGCGGTTATTCTTACTTCATTACTTTTATGGATGACTTTTCAAGGTACGGGTATGTCTTCTTAATGAAACATAAATCCGAGGCTTTTGAAAAATTCCAGGAATATAAGAATGAAGTAGAGAAACAAACAGGCAAAAGTATCAAGGCACTAAGATCTGATCGGCGTAGTGAATACTTAAGTGCCGAGTTCCTGGGTTACTTAAAAGAGAATGGAATTCTCTCTCAGCTTACTCCTCCATACACTCTGCAACATAACGGTGTATCGGAGAGACGGAACCGAACCCTATTGGATATGGTACGGTCCATGATGAGTAACGCTGAGTTGCCGCGATCGTTCTAGGGATATGCGCTAGAATCAGCTGCATACCTTTTGAACCGAGTTCCAACTAAGACTGTGCCTACTACACCATATCAGATGTGGTGTGGGAAGAGGCCCTATCTTAATCACATTAAGACATGGGGATGTCCAGCTTTTGTCAAAAAGCAGCATGCGGACAAGCTCGAGGCACGCTCAGTACAGTGCAAGTTTGTGGGATATCCAAAGAACTCTAAGGGATATTTCTTCTATTGCGAAGAGGAACAAAAGGTTTTTGTTTCTCGCCATGCCCACTTTCTAGAACACCAGTTCTTAGAAAAAGAAATAAGTGGGAGCGCAATAGAACTGGAAGAAATTCCAGAACCACGAGCTATTACTGAAAGCTTAGTAGAACCAGAGGGTTCGAAAGATCAGGACATTCCCACGCCACTCCGCAGGAGTAGTAGGCAGTCTCATCCGCCCGAGAGATACTACGGTTTTCTCATAGACGGGGATAGAGAGGATTGCATCATAGATTGTGATGAGCCTACTAGCTTCTAGCAAGCCATTCAGAGCGTCGACTCGGTAAAATGGCTAGATGCAATGCGGACCGAAATGGAGTCCATGTACACCAACAAAGTATGGACGTTGGACATTGCTCCAGATGGGGTAAAACCCGTAGGATGCAAGTGGATCTTCAAAAGGAAGATTGGTGTAGATGGACAGGTTGAGACCTATAAAGCTAGACTGGCTGCAAATGGTTTTCGTCAGCGACCTGGTTTGGACTATGACGAAACCTTTTCTCCAGTAGCTATGCTGAAATCCATTCGGATCCTTCTTGCCATTGTTGCCTTCCACGATTATGAGATTTGGCAGATGGGCGTAAAGACCGCTTTTCTAAATGGAAATTTAGAGGAGTGTGTCTGTATGGACCAGCCAGAGGGTTTCATTCAGAGTGGGAGCAGCGGAAAGGTGTGCAAGTTGCTTAAGTCGATTTATGGACTAAAGCAGGCATCGCGGAGTTGGAACATCTGTTTTGATGAGGCGGTCAAGGAATTTGGCTTTATCAAAAATCCAGATGAACCATGCATCTATTGTAGATTTGTTGCGAGAACTGTAGTATTCCTCGTTTTATACGTGGATGACATTCTCTTAATAGGAAATGACATTCCTATGCTACAATCTGTCAAGGGGTTCTTGTCACACAGGTTCTCCATGAAAGACCTGGGTGATGCCTCATACATTCTGGGGATCCGGATCTACCGTGACAGATCCAAGAGGATTTTAGGACTCTCACGGTCCAGGTACATCGACACCATACTGAAAAGATTTAGTATGGAAGATTCCAAGCGCGGTAATCTACCGGCTTGTCACGGGATCACCCTCTCCAAAGAGATGTCTCCCAAGACTGATTTGGAGAGGGATCGCATGTCTATTATACCCTACGCTTCTGCGGTAGGCTCTATAATGTATGCGATGTTGTGTACCAGACCAGATGTGGCTTATGCACTGAGTGTGGTAAGCAGGTATCAGTCAAACCCTGGGAAGAAACATTGGATAGCGGTAAAGAACATTCTCAAGTACCTGAGAAGGACTAAGGAGATGTTCTTGGTGTATGGCGGAAAAGACCTCCAGATTGAGGCCTTTCTGACTCCAGCTTCCAGAGTGACAAGGATGATTCCAAGTCCATGTCGGGTTTTGTCTTTACCCTCAATGGAGGGGCGGTGTGTTGGAGGAGCTCCAAACAGGAAATCGTTGCTGACTCGACTATGGAAGCGGAATACATCACTGCATCTGATGCCGCAAAAGAAGCTGTCTGGATGAGGAAGTTCTTGAAAGAACTTCAGGTGGTTCTGTCCATTGTTGATCCAATACCTCTGTATTGCGACAACAACGGGGCTATGACTTTAGCGAAGGAACCCAGGTCCCATCAGAAATCCAGACACATCTTGAGGCGGTATCACCTGATCAGGGAGATCGTGCATCGTCAGGAGATCGAGGTTCGGAGGGTTGCTTCAGAAGATAACACTGCAGATCCATTCATGAAGGCCTTACCCCAGACTCAATTTGAGCGGCTGATCGAGATGATAGGTCTTCGATACGCCAGTACATGGCTTTAGTGCAAGTGGGAGATTGTTAGTGTATATGCCCTAGAGGCCATTACTGTATCATACTAGTATGTATATTACTTGATGGAAGCTTGGGATATTCACAGTTGTATATACAATCTTGCTCGAAATGGTAGCATACTACTTGGTTTGTCTCTGCTTTAATATGTGCATGTGTTTCTTTTAGCATATCACTTATATACATATTAGTAGAGCCCTTAGGATCTTTGCTTGATTACCAGCGTTGTAATGGCGCTCACACTCATGGGGGCTGGGTAATCCATAAGCACATCCTTATACAGGTCCCTAGTCGTAGGACTATCGAGACAGGGCATCGATACTCCAGAGTAGACTAGCGTATGCGCTTCTCATCCCAGCGTAGGAGACGGTCTATCCCACAGCCGTCAGTACGTCGTACTTGAGATAGTATGCGGGTGCTCGTTAGGTTACGAGTACACTGGACATGACTCGTCGGGAACTGTTGGTTGGTATTATACCTATCGTCAGTTATCAGTTCCCAGGTGACATGAGTACAGCTTAGTCCGCTGACTTGACACTGTCACTTCGGCTCGAGTGTGTTCCCACTGTACTTTGATTACTACCCTACCATGGCTCAAAGGAGTCATGCAAACAGGTAGTAGTTGGGTGCAGTCCCGAAGCACTTGGAGGCAGTGACGGTTAGACAGGATTCGTCTCTCCCGGTATTGGGGGTTGACATCGCGCTGTGTCCAGTAGAGCCATTACACAAGTAGTACCTGGCCAGGGCAAGCGAGATATACTGGTAGGTTTCCAGTGTTATCTCAGGATGTTCTGGGCTACACTCCGACACGACTTGTACCGCTATTAAGGGACTGACGTTCACCGCCCCCCTAGGCGCGCCATGCGATGTATCAGACGAACATACCGGACTGTACGGAGACTGTCACATACAGGCTCAGTAGGAGTTCAGATGGGGTCACCGCGTCAGTCTTCTTATCGGCATCTACCTGGGGACTGTTACGTACAGCTAGTGCCGCTTGCGGTCTGTGGTTAAAACCACTGCCTGCGTAGCGTCGAGTCTTTAGAGTCCCACACAGAGAGTTATTCACCTTTAGGCAAAATGGGTAGAGGTCGCATGGTTTTGCGACAGGGTTCGTTCACATCCGCACACTTGTGCACGTTTGCTGTCCGGACAGCTTATACCAGCGGGCTTTGGTTTAAGACAGATCCTAGTATATGATTTGGGATTGGTTTTATCTCATTGTATTCGTGTTCCTCGGATCATGAATACGGGTGCGTATGCACAGTTGACTGAGACAGAGGCAGAGGACTTTGATTAGGGTTAATGACCATTGTCATTTTGTTAACCCTAATGCTTGTGTGTGTATTATGATTAATTGATATTAGTTATATATAATTGTGCATGGTTAGGATTGTTGACATTTTGACCATACTTGACTTGTTGACCTTGGTTGACATGTTGACCATCATCATTTCATATGAAAGATGCTCTTTGATCCTTGCAATTTTCATTTAATGTGAAATGATAATGGTCAAGTCTTGATTAAACCATGACAATTATCTTGCTAATTATCTATTTACATAATTCACACATATATGTGAGAATGGTTCTTTATTCTCTCATTCTATCATCTAGATTCTCTCTCCTCCTCTTCCTCTCTCTCAAGCTCCCCCCTCTCATGTGTTGAGAAACACTTGAGCTTGAGATAAACCACTCCAAAGTAATCTCTACTCTCATCTAAGGTTCTAGGATTAGCACTTCTAGCACCTTAGTTACTTCTATCTTGAAGTTGAAGCCAAAAGTTGAGGCTCTCGGGTGGATCCTTCTTCGACTAGAGAAGGCGACAAGGTGATCTCTTTCTTCCACTCCAAGGAGCAAGGAGAGAAGGACATAAAGCCCAAGGTATAACCTTTCTTCCATGTAGCTAAATCTAGTTAGCTTTTAGTTAGTTTTTGTTTAGCAAAGATCCTCCTTAAGCTAGTCCATGTTGCCTAGTTCGATAAAAATCCGATTTTTATTCCGTTTTCCGCCTCCCCGCAAGCACCGGGGTGGGCAACGTGGACTTACAAAGTTATACCTAAAAATTCGTGTCCTTCAGTCTTCTATCCTTTTTCCTTAGCTCCTTGAGGATTCTGGATCAAGCTTGAAAGCGGGTCCTCCTTTGTCGAAGATGATCCATCCGAGAGATATAGCTCAAGGCTCTAACTCCACACAAAAAATAAAGTGGAACAACTAAAGACCCTAGGTTGCTAATCTAGAGTCCTTAGATATGTAGTGAAGTGTTATAGTATGTTTCTATCTCTTTCAAACCTTGATTTTCAACTCATGAGAGTGTAAGGAAGAAGATGAAGGAGGAGCTGAAGAATTAGAGCTAGTAAGGAGAGAGAAAGAAAATGGTGAAATAAATCATATGTCATCAAATGAAAAATGGCTAGCATGGTTTTGTTCAAAGCATTTTCCAAATAGAAAATAGCAACTATGCTTGAATAATGCATACAAATGCAATAAACAAATACTAAACCATTTCCATCACCATTCTTTGTCCATGCCTCACCTTTACACCTCATTTCTATTTTTAACAAAAATAGAAATTCCATGATGAGGTGTCTACCTTCTAGAATGTGTTTTGTATAAATACAAAATATATTCCCCATATATATATACCCGTATTCATATCAAAATACGAATACCTAAAAAGATAGAATAATACAATGAACATAATACTATAATAGACATATATATATATATATATGTAAATCAATAAATCAATACTTGATTTAATAATCCGGTTTAATCCTAAGCCGTCTTGTATTATCATCCGCCCGATTAAAGTCCGTATAGCTAGTATACGTATTTAATCGGAACCCTGCACGTATCAAAATATGGCTACGACATCATTTCTCCTGAACCAGGGAAACCCTCTGTGTGAGACTCTAAAGAATCGACAGTACGCTGGCAGTGAGTTACTTGATAAATCCATAACCACAAGCACGTCAGCGGCACTAGCTATGCGTAACGGCTACCCGAGTATCTTTCGAAAACAAGGCCGACGAGCAACCTCCTCCGAACCCCTACTGTCATGCCCCGCTTTACAGTAGACGGAAACAGTTATGTGGCTAGCCCACAACGTATTTATTATGAGAAAGTCATTTTCCTTAATAAATATATTAAGAATAAGTAAGCAATATAACAATGTATAAGAATAACAAGAGTAATAAAATTAAACAACAACTTTATTTACATTCAAATTTCAATTACAACTGTCAGAAATAAAAAGATACAATGATTTAAACAAATGTATAAAGATTGGCATGCAGAAAGTAAATGCTGAAAGGAGCTAGTAGTCAGGATGGGTAGCGAATTGGTCCAAGTCCTCCTGGCTCGGCTTAATCTCCTCAGAGTCTGGTCCTCCTGATGAACATTCCAAAGAAATGAAATAGAGAGGAATGTCGTCAGCGAACTTTCACTCGGTAAGCCCCCAAAAAGAAGTAAATACAGATGATTGAAAGGTGTATAAAGTGAATATAAACCAAGTAAAAGTGAACAGGTAAAATTGTATGTGAAAGTATCTAAACATGATCCTTTACAGGTATAAGATAGCTATTTTAACATGGTTGTTCGTAGTTTAATAAAGAAGATATTGTATACGAGAGGAGTCCAACATATCTCGTGGACTATCATAATATGTAGTATAAGGCCCCGTCATAACCCACGGGACAACGGCACATGAATTCATGTAGGTGTCTTTTAAATTGATCTTTCGTGCCACGATATACATTCCATACCAATCTACTCCTTATCCCTACATATTGTAGTCTATAGTTCAAGTTTACAGGTCTTGGCCAAATCCATGAATATAAAGAGTACAAGTTCATGTTCAAGTTGTAATCATGTATTCATGTCAAGTTATATTCATGGTTAGGCCAAGTCAAGTCAATTATTCAAGTTCAAGTTTGGGTATTCAAGTTCAAGTGTTCAGGTTCAAGATCAGGTGTTCAAGTTCAAGATCAAGTGTTCAAGTTTGGGTTTGAGTTGGATTCGAGTGGAGTTTGTATTCAGATTATAGTCAATATCTTATGAATGGATCTAACATTTGAAATTCTTAAGTTCAGGAATAATCGAACAACCGCTGCACATGGACGACAGGATTTGTGTCTTTTTCAAAAACGATTGCCATTGATAACTCCGTTAATTTACAGTGTTGTCTAATCTGAATAGGCAAGAACTCACTTTCTCCGGCTCTCTAGGTTTCAAGAGAAATGATACCGCTTAAACCTATATTAATCTAGAGTCCTTAAAAATTTATTCTTGTTGTTTATATTGTATTTACATTGTTTGCATTTCTCGAAAGAGTTTTATGAAAAATGTTTTAATATTGTTTAAAAAATAAACCTCGAGGGTGAATTATAATATTAAGAGTTTTTATAAAAATGTACTTTAGTTTTAGTAGTATTTTACTGAGGAAACCTAGATTTTAAAAGTTTATGGTATTTTGATGAAAACTATACTTTTGGAAACTTGGTGGTATTTTGTGTAATTTTAATTTTTCATTTTAATAATATATTTTTCGAAAATTAGTTTTCATAGAAAAATACGGATTTATGATTTATGAAAATTGTCAAATGATTTAGTTTGTTAAAAAGTCGTATTCTTTAAAAATAGTATTTTTATTTTCTTTCGAGACCGAATTTTACGTGAGGAGTTCTGTATCCCGCTCTACTATTCTAAGGACATGCGATAACCCGCACCATCCGTAAATGGGTTCCCCTAAAAGGGTTGTAGAGGCGTAATTGCAAAGGTTTTTTAAAATATCGATTAAAGGCATGTTTGTAAAGTAATGGTATTTTAATGTGAACCGTATTCTTCAAATTAAACATGTATCTAAAATATCATACTATGAATCCATAGTCTTTGTGATGGGTTAGGTCGTTACCCCGTGAATTTCTTATAAGTATATATTTCTAGGTTTCGATAAAAAGGTTACTTTTAAAGTTCATGGTATTTATATGCAAAAGTTCAATTATACGTTTTATTTAACATGGAATCTAACCACATTCAAAATGAACATTATCTTAAGGTTGTTGTTAAAGGATTAGTGTAATTTCATTAGCATGATAATTGTAATAAAATTATTTAAAGGAAATTATAAAAATACTAACTCCACTTGCCGATATTCTTTTTAAGAAAGCGTTTGAGATGAAACGATAAAGAGAGGAATGGGAAAATAAGGGACTTACAGGTTTTGGAGTGTTGAGAAGGGAGGAAAAAGATAGAGGGAGTCTTCATGGATCTTGGTAGCGTCAAGAATGGCTCCGGACTTCACAAACGAATTTAGCTCAAGCTAACTCCACTTGATTAGTCTTAACCCTTTCTTGAACTTAAGAATTTAGAGAATTTTGCTAGATTTTCAGAATGGGAAAGAGCTAGGGAATGGGGTGGTATTTATGGGGTAAAAAGAAGGGATGGTGAGAATTACTAAATGAATTAAAAAAGATTAAATGGTGTTAAATGGGTAGATGAAATGTTGCATTGCTCTCTGGTTGAAATCAGAGAAAACAAACAATAAAATAGAGTAGAGGGAAGTCAAAGAGTCGCACGGGATGAGCACAGAAAGATTTGGGGCACATCCAACTGCCGGTAGCACTTTTGCGGTTGTTTCTGAAGGTCGGATCTTGGCCGCATGTCTCGAGGCTCGTGCCAAGTGTTTTAATCGGTCTTGACTCTTCATTTATCTTGTTTGATTTATCTAAAACATTTCGATTCTCCGTGTATTGCATGTGCAACTCTTGGGCTTCCGGAAACTTTAAAAATAAAAATTATAAAAATAATTAGGACTAATGAGATTTAAATACGTAGACTAGCAGACGAGAGTCTTAACCAGTGAGTTACAAGTTGCTTCTTTCTTTTATTGAATAATATTAACTTATAACTTCTAATCAGGCTGAAATACCCTTTTTATATTTTGAGCAAGTTACATTTGTATAGGAATTTCAGAGACGTTACATTCTATCCTCCTTATAAAAATTTCATCCTTGAAATTTACATAAATACTAATTTTCAAAAAGGTGAGGGTATCGTGCACGCATATCGTCTTCTCTCTCCTAGGCTGATTCTCCTGGCCAATCCTTTCTCCACATCACTCGGACTAAGTTCACCTCCTTGATCCGTAAAGTTTTCTCCTTTCGATCCAAGATCCCGACCGGTTGTTGTTCGTAAGTCAGATTAGTCTGCACAGTGAGCTCTGAGTGATCAAGTATGTGGCTGGGGTCGCTCACATATCGTCGTAGTTGGGATATGTGGAACACATTGTGCACTCCTTCCAATGAGGGTGGTAGTACCAAGCGGTATGCCACTTCTCCAACTCGTTCAAGTATGCCGAACGGTTCGATATACCTTAGACTAAGTTTACCCCTATTGCCAAAACGTATCACTCCTCTGTTCGGAGAGATCTTCATAAACACATACTCTCCGGGTTGGACTCCAGGAGTCGACGCTTTGCATCTGTACAATGCTTCTGTTGGTCCTGAGCTATAAGCATCTTCTCTCTGATTGTGCAAACTACATCCACGGTTGCCAAGATCATCTCTTGTCCAAGCAGTTCACTATCTCCAACGTCGTCCCAACTCAGTGGGGAATGACACTTACGTCCGTAGGGTGCTGCGAAAGGTGCTACCTAATGCTTGCCTGGTAGATCTTAGTATATGAAAACTCCACAAGGTGTAGGTGATCTTCCCACGAACCTCCGAATTCTAGCATACAAGCTCTCAGCATGTCTTCGAAGATCTGAATTGTTCATTCAGACTGTCCGTCTGTTTGGGGATGATACGCCATGCTGAAGTTCAGACTTGTTCCGAGGCTAGCTTGAAGACTGTGCCAAAACTGAGATCGGAATCTAATATCTCGGTCAGAGACGATGCAAATAGGTATCCTATGTAATCTCACGATCTCCTGCATGATTTTATGGGTATCAAGACAAGTAGGGTACATGTTGAAGGTTTAAATCTTACTTTAGATTTTTACTCACCTCCATGTACTTTCTTACCAACGTATCGGTTGATCGGCCAACTCTGAATGGAATAAAGTGAGCTGACTTTGTGAGTCGATCCATAATAACCCAAACTGTGTTGTTACCCTTGGTGCTGCGAAGGAGTGCAGTTACGAAGTTCATGGTAATGTGCCGCCATTTCCATTCTGCGATTGGTAATGGCTGAGGTAGAACAGCTGTTTTGTGATATTAAGCCTTCACTTGCTGATAGATTAAGCACTTTTCTATGCTCCTTGCTACTTCTCGCTTCATTCTATGCCACCAGTAGTGTTGCCACAGATCCTTGTATATCTTCGTGCCGCCGGGTGTATAGAATACGGAGAACTGTGAGTTTCTTTCATCAATCCTTCTTGAACAAGACCGAATGGCACGCATAAACGGCTTCCATACCACAAGGATCCATCTTCGTGGATAATGAAGTCAGTTCGAAGACCACTTTCTATTTGTTCTCAGATCTTTTGTAGCTTAGCATCATCTGCTTGAACTGTCTTGATCTGATTGACAAAAGTGGATTGGACATGTAAGTTCATCAAGGATGATACATTACCTGACACAACTACTTCAATCTCCAATCTATGCAATTCTTCCTGTAGTCTCCACTGAGTGGTAAGGTTCATTGCTAAAGGCCGGCAACTAAGTGCATTAGGAACTACGTTCACCTTTCCACGATAATATTGTAGGTTGATGTCGAAGTCTGCTATGAGCTCTAGCCATCTTCTCTATCGCATGTTGAGTTCCTTCTGAATAAATACATAGTTCAGACTCTTGTGGTCGGTGTATATATCCACTCGTTCTCCTAAAAGATAGTGACGCAAAATCTTGAGTGCAAAGATAACGGCTGCTAATTCCAGATCATGTGTTGTATAGTTGCGCTCATGGAATTTTAACTGTCTTGATGCAAAATCCACAACCTTTCCATGATAATGCAGAACACATCCTAATCCCTTACCGGATGCATCATAATTTACATCGAATCTACCAGATCGATCCGGTATTACGAGAATAGGTGCAGAGCTTAACCTCTATTTGAGTTCTATGAAGCCTTCTCATATGATTCTGACAACACGAATGCTTCGTCTTTACATGTAAGCTTGGTCAGGGGTGCTACAATCTTTGAAAATTCTTCGATAAAGCATCTTTAGTATCCTGCTAAGCCTAGAAAACTTCTTATATTTTTGACGGATTTTGGTGTAGGCCACTCGCTGACAGCTGACACCTTATCTGGATCCACAGAGATTTCTTCGCCTGAAACGATATGTCCGACAAAATCCGACCTGATCTAGTCAAAATTCACACTTGCTGTACTTGGCGTAGAGTTGATGATGACTTAGTGTCTCCAGGACAATGCGTAAGTACTCGGCTTGTTCTTTCCGATTCTTTGAATACACCAGGGTGTCGTCGATGAAAATAATAACAAACATGTCTAAGTACTCTCGGAAAACTTGGTCCATTAGGTTCATAAAAATGATTGGTTCATTGGTCACTCCAAATGGCATTACGAGATATCCAAAATGGCTATAACGAGTCCTAAACGCCGTCTTCGGAATGTCGAACTCCTTGAACTTCATCTGATGATAGACTGAGCGAAGATCGAACTTTGAGAAGGCACAAGATCAACTTAGCTGATCGAAAAGGTCATTGATGTGAGGTAGCAGATACTTGTTTTTAATTGTTACTTTGTTTAGTGCTCGATAATCCACGCACATCCAGTAGGTACCTTCCTTCTTCTTCACTAGTAACATCGGTGATCCCCAACTTGAGGTACTGGGTCCGATCCAACCTTTCTTCAGTAGCTCGTCTAATTGGATACGAATTCTTTCAATCCTTCTGGATTTAGTCGATATGGAGCTTTTATTACAGGTTGCGCACTGAGTTGTAAATCAATAATGAATTCAAGAGCTCGATCGGGAGGCAAACCTGATATGTCTTCAGGAAAAACATCCTCGAACTCTCGAACTATTTTGGGCTTTTCTCCTTCAGCTTGTAGTGAGGACACTTCAGCGATCTTCGGCTTGGCAAGGTAGCTCACTGGCTCTAAGGTTCTGTCTTCACTTTTGAAATTGGAGACTGGATGATCTGGTATCTCAAAGACTACTCTCACTTTGATGGAAGTCAATGGTAGCAAAAAATACTCCCAGCCAATCCATTCCCAACATAACATTGAAATTTGGTATGTCCAGCACATTGAAATTTGCATAGAATTCTCAACCGCAAACTACAACTGGGCACTGATCATACCCCAAAGTTTCCTTCAAAACTCCATTCCCCGAACTGACGTTCCATCTTGAAACAAGAGGCTTAACGGGAATCATGTGCGTTCTTACAAACCGTTGTGACATGAAGCGATTATTGGAGTTCCTAGCGCCCTGGCCATCTACCGTGGCCGATTGCGGAAAAAAATTTTTTGGCGTTTAAAGAACTTGGCGCTAGAAACTGTTGGATATATGTATGCCTTAGATGCCATTATTTGATATTAGATTCTTGGATATGTATATATATACAGAGGACTTTCTCGCACGATATGATAGTATGATATCTGGTTACTCTTTATCTTAACATGTTCACTTGATTGTGTATACTATTCATTTCATACATGTCAATAAAGCCCTTAGGATATCCGCTTGACTATCATGATTATGATGCAGATCATACTAGTGGGGCATGACTGGTCTATAAGTGTATCCTTAAATGTTCCTAGTCGTCGGTGTATCGAGATGGGGCATCGATATTCTAGAGTAGACTAGCGTATACGTTTCTTGACCCATTTGATGGGCGATGGATGATCCTATATCCATTGGTGTTTGACATCAAAGATTGTATACATGTGCTCAGTGGAGACTGGGTACACTGAACAGACACGCCGAGAACTCCTATATGGTATTATATCTATTATCGGATAGCAGTTCTCAGGTGACACTTGTACAGTTTAGTATGTAGACCCGAGATCGTCATAGAGTCTTATGTGTTCTCCCACCGTGCTTTGATTTCCACCCTACCACGGCTCTACTGAGTCGTGCAAACAGGTGCTTTTTGGGTACAGTCCCGAGACACATGAAGGCAATGAGCGATAGGAGGGTTTCGTCTCTCTTGAGAAGGGGGTTGATGTTATGCTATGCGCGATTGGCTATAACTCAAAAGTCCCTGGCCAATGCTGATGAGATATACTGATAAGTGTTATCAATAGTTTCTCGATCTGTTATAGGACACACATTGGCATGACTTATTGAGTTATTGGGGTCGACGATAGCATCCCTAGACTCGATATGCAACATATCTGATGAAGAGACCAGACTGTACGGTAAGTGTTTCCAGTTGGCTCTACGGGAGTTTGGACAAGTTCGCATGTTGATATTCTGTTCGCTCAATACCTGGGAGCCATTACGTGCAGCTAGTATCGCTGATGGTTTGTGGGAATCTGATATGATCACCACCTACTGCCGGCGTATAAACGAGTCTTAGAGTCCCACAGAGGGGTTTCTGAGCTCAGGCGAAACGATGTGGGGGCGCATATAGGGATATGCGCGCGAGCTTGATTAAATACGAGTATATGATAACGTATTTTAATCTGGTGTTTTCTATTGGTTGGGTCGTATGTGATATGACTGGATTATTAAATCAAGGGTTGATTTAAAATAATGTGACGATTAGCTCATTATTAAATTCTTTATTTATATGCATGTATGTATGTATGTTTATATTGATATGTATGCACACATGCATGTATACATGTGTCATGGTTGATGATACATTAGAGATGGCTATGCAAGACTCACATGGAAACATTTGTGATATTTTAATTATTAAGTTAATGGAAATTAGGAATTAATCCATGGTTGATATTTGTTTCGACACACTTCTTTTAAAACATCTTAAGTAATCATGGTTTCATTTCTAATTCTCCACTAACTCAACTACTAAAAATATCTAGATATTTTCATGCCTTAGTTAAGAGTGAGTGTGACTCTCTCATTATCATTATTCTTGTGTTTTATTTTTCTTGAGCTCAAGCTAAGCCATTTCCATCTCCTTCTTCCTCCAAGCTTTCTACCATTTTCTAGTGAGTAAAGAGAAAGAAAAAGAAAGGTTTTTTAGTGAGATTATTGCCTACTTCATCAATCTATAATAGTCTAGCCCACTTGTATAGGTTATTTGTATCACTTCCACTTAGGTCAAGTGAAGCAAGGAGCTTGAGTAAAGGAACTTCGTGGTGGATCATCGTGGACTTCGAAGGCTTCAAGCGGACGCGTTCAAACTCCGGGTGGAACCAAGGAGTCAAGGATATCTACACGGATCTAAAGACAAGGAAGAGAGGTCTACAAAGGTTGTATTTATTTTCTCTTAATGTTAGACACTTACTTGTATATGATACTTGTTAGCTTATACGCCTAATCCTCTAGTTCGATTCTAGGTTCGGGTTGGTTAGCATCCTAGATTTTTTAAAGTTGAATACTTGATACTTGTTAAAACCTAGTGAGGGTGCTAAGGAAACCCCAGCAGTGGTATCAGAGCCAAGCTAGAATATTAGGAGTGACCTATACGATGTTAAAGTGTTCGAATGGACATCAATACCCATGCATTCGATGCTCTCTGGATATTTTTCAAAAGTTGGAATTTTTGGTTTAAAAATATGCAGAAAATAGTGCAGGGTATTGTATGGACCCCCAAGAAAAACGACCCCCTAACTCGACCTAATGACCGCGGAACCGTGGCCAAAACATGTTTTTTGCGGCGGTTTCGCGGCGTCGTTGGTGAGGCCAGGGACGTGCCTTCTTGTGCTGGTCCGTATGTGCTAATGGCACTGCCTGGGTATTTTGAATCTGTCTCAAGTGTTGAGGTCTCTGAAAAATGTGGGTTTTGATAGATCTATCGAAATGTTTAACATCACCTAGTTTTTATGAATATGATACAATATTTGGAATCTACACTCATTAGTTTCGAGAAAATTAATTGGTTGCTTGTAAATCTAACATTTCGGTCTTGGTCGGAATCGGGAATCTTGTTGAATTACCCGATTTCTTTTGAAACGGTGTTTTCATTTTTTGAGACCCAAATGTAAGATCTACATTGTTAGGCATGAAGCCGGAATATGAGATATTCCGGGTTTGCGATGTCTAAGTGTTGTGCGGATTCCAAATGTTGTAGTTTTACATTTCTTTTCTGCGACCGTAAGTGTAATATGTGCATCCCCAATTTCGTTGATATACGTCGACGACGTTGGGAATACGCATATTTACTTACGTTGATGATCTACGATGATTATTCTGTTGTTGTGGTGATATGGTGTATAAGATCGTCGTGAATGAATAGCCAGGGGGGTTTCATGTGAGATGAGAGTTTTTCTTTTCATTCATGTAAAATTCATTGTATATAATATTCTTTTATTGGGACACTTTCGGGTTGAGGATGATGTCGCCATTGATATATATTATTTACTTTTCCGTATTAGGATAGACCTTGGGAAGGGAGCATTAGTAACCGGGTTCTAGGGTCCAGTGGGAGATTATCTCGAGGAGTCGAGACCGGGTCTCCTAACTCTAGAATTGGCAGGGTTGCTTGCCGCTCTCGTAGGGGTCTAAGGGTGTGGGCTTGGCTATTTTTCATGACCGTGGAATCCGTATTTTTTATAATTGGCTTAATTTAAAATGTGGACTTCCTAGTATATCTTATGCTTTCATATATCTGATTATGCTGCGATGTTCTATGATGAGATCATATTACTGCCTGAGACGAATGTTATTATATATATGATATATAATACACGTTACTTATGTTTTGCATCCGCGCTAGTCCCGTCCCGCTATGCCGTTAGTTAAGTAACCTAACGGTGCATAACGGGACACTGTGGCGAATGCGGATGGCATAAGCATACGTTCTATTTTCAATTCTTTCTTTCATGCTTAAAGACTTAAATGATGGGACTACATTAATGAGATTAATGTAAAGGAAAAGAAACCTAAAAGATGTAGTAGAATCGGATTTGAAACCCACTCGGCCTTTTTATGAAAAAGCAAGTTTCAAAAATGCGGAGCTTAAGCCACTCCTTTTAAAACTATTTGATTCTACAACGAGATCACGTTCAAAGCGTTAAAGATTTTCTTAAAAACCATCCGCAACCCTCCGTCATTTTAGGAAGTAGAGTACTTAGTATTTGTGCTACGTATGTTGACCATAGTCAAGACGTAGTGTACAGTAGCTAAGTGATGTCTTCCTACACAGCATATGATGCAATTAGTTAGGACGTTCATGTGATTATGTTGATCATAGTCAAGGGTCATGTGAATGGGTCTAATTAATCACGAAATGACGGGTAGAACTTGACTAGTGCTTATAATATGTTGAATATAGCCAATGTCATAAGCTGCGACGGGTAAAAACCATATCAGGAGTTTCAAGAGTTGAGATTCGCAATGAGATTGCATACCTTCTATATGATAGTTAGATCCCGATCCCACTGTGAGTAAGAGTTACTCCCAGGAGAGTTTTGCACTTTACAATTAGCTAACCCATTAGGTGTCTAGAAAGGTGTCAACGGGGTTATGCCTCTGGGAAAATGAGATTTACTTTAATTAGATCCGTACGAGCACGGGGAACCTCCCTCAAACTACCAACACTGGTCTGGCTGAACGGTTAGCGAAGTTGTAGAATGTAATTAATCCTGGCTAATTTTCTTTTTAAGGTTTGAAAGAAAATTTGATAAAAGCAGTGGGAGACATCGATTAGATAAGATAATAACCAATCTAATCTTTGCAAGAGCATTTCGCTGAGTTTATTCTTTTCTCTCTCCTAATGGCAGATACCCATGACTGGACTTAAGCTTCTATTAGAGAAAAATAAACTGACGGGACCCAATTATAAAGACTGGCTGATGAACATAAACATTGACCTTACATATGATAAGGCAGCATATGTCCTCACTGCCCCAGCCCCTCCGTCCCTGGCCCTGAATCCTCTGTTGCGGATAAGGAGATCCGCAAGACATGGGATATTGATTGTGCCACAGCCAAGTGCCTCACGTTAGCTTTGATGGATAATGTACATCAGAAGCAGCATGAGCAGATTGATGTTTAATCCATCTTTCTCCATACAAAGGAGTTGTATGTGGAGCAGTCTCGTACCCTGCACTACGAGGCATCTAGAAAGCTGTTTCAGATGAGGATGGCTGCAGGCACGTCGGTAGGTGATCATGTCTTGAAGATGATAGCTCTTATTGAAGAACTTGAAGGTCTGGGATGGACCATGGAGAACGAGTAGCATGTTGATATTGTTTTGCAGTCTCTCCCCCTGCCTTTTCTCAGTTTATTGTGAACTTCAATATGCATAGCATGGAGAAGTCACTTCCTGAACTTCTCAATATGTTGAGAAGTGCAGAGAGAACGCTCAAGTCGGCGAAGACTCCCTCTATGATTGTTGGGCAATCTTCCTCTTCCGTCCCAAAAGCCAAGGCCAAGGGAAGGAATAAGAAGAAACCCACCAAACCGAGAGGTGGAATCAGAAAGGCAAAAGGCAGAGGCAAATCCAGGGCTGAGGAGTCAGGAAAAGGAGAATGTTTCTACTGCAAAAAGTCGGGACACTGGAAACGAAATTGTGTTGAGTATCTTGCTAATCTCAAGAAGAAGAAGCATGGTGATGCTTCCGCTTCAGGTGTGTTCGTGACTGAAAATTGTTTTTCTTTTGCTTCCTGGGTATTGGATACCGGTTCAGGTTCTAACATCTGCAATTGTATGCAGGGATTGAGAAATAGCAAAGTTTTGAAGACCGATGATCACACTCTACGGGTTGGAAATGGTTCCAATGTACATGCAGTATCAGTGGGAGAGTATCACCTGGGGTTGCCATCGGGATGTATATTGGTTTTGAACCCGTGTTATTATGTGCCTAGTATGTGTGTAATATAATATCTGTTTCTTTGTTTTACAATGAAGGATATGATTTTGTGTTGCAGAATAATGTTATGAACATTAACCTAAATCAAAATTTGATTGGGTATGGTACACTAAATAATGGGATATACGTTCTAAATCAACACACAGTTTTCAACATACAACACACTAATAAAAGAAAATTTTCAGATATAAATGAAGCTTTTCTTTGGCATTGTAGACTTGGTCATATTAACGAAACAAGACTAAACAAGCTACATAAAAATGGATATTTAAATCCTTTTGAATATAAATTTTATGCGACTAGTCAGTCTTGTATCAAGGGTAAAATGACCAAAACTCCGTTTGTTAGACACGGAGAAAGAGTTACTGAACTCTTAGGCCTCATACATAGTGATGTATGCGGACCAATGTCTACACATGCTAGAGGCAGTTTTTCTTACTTTATAACTTTTACTGATGATTTCTCATAGTTCGGACACGTGTTTCTATTGAAGCATAAGTCTGAAGCTTTCGAGAAATTCAAAGAGTATAAACTTGAAGTAGAAAAACAAACTGGATTAAGCATCAAAACCTTCGATCAGATCGAGGTGGAGAGTACTTAAGCACAGAGTTTTCAGACTTCCTAAAAGAGAATGGGATTCTCTCTCAGCTCACTCCCCCTTACACAACATAGCACAATGGTGTGTCAGAACGGCGAAATCGTACCCTATTAGATATGGTGCGTTCCATGATGAGTGATGCTGAGTTACCTCTCTCCTTTTGGGGGTATGCATTGGAGACTGCAGCATATCTATTGAATAGGGTTCCCACCAAAACTGTGTTTGCCACTCCATATGAGATATGGTATGGGATGAGAGCATCTTTTAAGCGAGTAAGGATTTGGGGTTTTCCTGCTTTTGTGAAAAAGCAGAATCCAGAAAAATTCAGGACACGGTCAGTCATGTGTACATTTGTGGGATATCCAAAACATTCATATGGATATTTTTTCTACCGTAAGAAGGAACAAAAGGTGTTTGTTTCTCAACATGCCACATTTTTAGAAAATAATTTTTTTATAAATAATACTGATGGCAATGCGGTAGAACTAGAAGAAGTTCTAGAGACACAAGTTACAAATGACGACTTGGTTGAACCTGGTGTTGCAATGGAATCTTATGAACCTCAGCCACTCCGTAGATCTAGTAGGACTTCTCGCCCACCGAAGAGATACTACGGTTTCCTCATTGATGGTGACAGAGAAGATTGCATCATGGATAATGATGACCCTACTAGTTTTTAGCAAGCTATCACAAGTGGTGACTCTGTGAAGTGGCTGGATGCCATGATATCCGAAATGGAGTCTATATACACCAACAAAGTGTGGACTTTGGAATTTGTACCCTCTGGGGTAAAACCCGTAGGGTGCAAATGGATCTTTAAGAGAAAGATCGGTGTAGATGGACAGGTAGAGACCTATAAGGCAAGGCTTGTAGCGAAAGGATTTCGTCAAAGACCAGGTCTGGAATATGACGAAACTTTCTCTCCTGTAGCAATGCTTAAATCCATTCGGTTCCTACTTGCTATTGCGGCTCACTACGACTATGAAATCTGGCAGATGGACGTTAAAACTGCATTTCTAAATGGTGATTTAGAAGAGTGCGTTTATATGGATCAACCAGAGAGCTTTGTTGATAGTGGGAGCAGCGAGAAAGCATGTAGGTTGTTTAAATCCATTTATGGATTAAAGCAGGCATCACGGAGTTGGAGCATCTTTTTTGATGATGCGAACAAAGAGTTTGATTTTGTCAAAAATCCAGTTGAGCCTTGTATTTATAAGAAGATTGTAGGGAGTACTGTCACATTTCTCGTATTGTATGTGGATGACATTCTCTTGATAGGAAACGATGTTCCTATGCTAAAATCGGTCAAAATATTCTTATCACAAAGGTTCTCCATGAAGGACCTGGGTGATAAGGATGTCAGCAGATCTATCTCGGGGTTTGTATTTACCCTCAGTGGAGGGGCGGTTTGTTAGAAGAGTTCCAAACTGGATACCGTTGCAAACTCAATAATGGAAGCTTAGTATATTGCTGCAAAATGATGATGAAAAGGAAGCTGTCTGGATGCAGAACTAGGAGTAGTTGCCACCACTATTAATCCAATACCTTTGTATTGTGATAATAATGGGGCTATGGCATTGGCCAAAAAGCCTAGGTCCCATCAATGATCCAGACACATCCTGAGGAAATATCATTTGATCTGGGAGATAATTGATCTCCGCGAGATCGTGATTAGGAGAGTAGACATAGAGAATAACATCGCGGATCCACTCACCAAGGTCCTCTTACAGCCGCAGCATGAGCGACTTTTTGAGATGTTGGGTATGAGATATGCCAATAAGAGGCTTAGTGCAAGTGGGAGATAGTTGGATTTAGTTATGCCCTAGAAGACATTATTTGATATTGGATTCTTGGATATGTGTATATATACAGAAGACTTTCTTGCTCGATATGATAGTATGCTATCTGGTTACTCTTTATCTTAACATATTCATTTGATTGTGTATACTATTTATTTCGTACATATTGATAAAGCCCTTAGGATATCCGCTTGACTATCATGATTATGATGCAGATCATACTAGTAGGGCATGACTGGTCTATAGGCGTATCCTTAAATGTTCCTAGTCGTGGGTGTATCGAGACGGGGCATCGATATTCCAGAGTAGACCGGCGTATACGTTTCTTGACCTATTTGATGGGCGATGGATGTTCTCATATCCATTGGTGTTTGACATCAAAGATTGTATATGGGTGCTCAGTGGAGACTGGGTACACTGAACGGACACGCCGAGAACTTCTATATGGTATTATATCTATCGCCGGATAGCAGTTCTTAGGTGACACTTGTATAGGTTAGTATATAGACCCGACATCGTCATAGAGTCTTGTGTGTTCTCCCATCGTGCTTTGATTTCCACCCTACCACGACTCTACTGAGTCATGCAAATAGGTGCTTTTTGGGTACAGTCCTAAGACACATGGAGGCAATGAGCGATAGGAGGGGTTTCGTCTCTCCCGGTATTGGGGGTTGATGTTGTGCTATGCGCAATTGGTTATAACTGAAAGTCCCGGGCCAGGGTTGATGAGATTTACTGATAAGTGTTACCAGTAGTTTCTCGATCTGTTATAGGCCACACATCGGCATGACTTATTGAGTTATTGGGGTCGACGATACCATCCCTAGACTCGATATGCAGCATATCTAATGAAAAGACCGGACTGTACGGTAAGTGTTGCCAGTTGGCTCTACGGGAGTTTGGAAAAGTGTGCTTGTTAATCTTCTGTTCGCTCAATACCCGGGAGCCGTTACGTGCAGCTAGTACCGATGACGGTTTGTTGGTATCTGATATGATCACTACTTACTGCTAGCGTGTTGACGAGTCTTAGAGTCCCATAAAGAGGTTTTCGAGCTCAGGCGAAAATATGTGGGGCGCATATGGGGATATGCGCGGGAGCTTAATTAAATACGTGTATATGATACCGTATTTTAATCTGGTATTTTCTATTGGTCAGGTCGTATGTTGATTTAAAATAATGTGACAATTATCTCATTATTAAATCCTTTCTTTATTTTTATGCATGTATGTATGTATGTTTATATTGATATGTATGCACACATGCATATATATCATTATTATGTTTTATTTTTCTTGAGCTCAAGCTAATCCAATTCCATCTCCTTCTTCCTCCAAGCTCTCTACCATTTTCTAATGAGTAAAGAGAAAGAAAAAGAAAGGTTTTTTTAGTGAGATTATTACCCATTTCATCAATCTATACTAGCCTAGCTCACTTGTATAGGTTGTTTACATCACTTCCACTTAGGTCAAGTGAAGCAAGGAGCTTGAGTAAAGGAACTCCATAGTGGATCATCTTGGACTTCGAAGGCTTCAAGCGGACGCGTTCATACTCCGAGTGGAACCAAAGAGTCAAGGAAATCTACACGGAGCTAAAGACAAGAATGAGAGGTCTACAAAGGTTGTATTTCTTTTCTCTTAGAGTTAGACATATACTTGTATGTGATACTTGTTAGCTTATATGCCTAATCCTCTAGTTCGATTCTAGGTTCGGGTTGGTTAGCACCCTAGAGTTTTTAAAGTTGCATACTTGATGCTTGTTAAAACCTAGTGAGTGTGCTAAGCAAACCCCAACAGAAACAACTACCTAGAATCGAATCCAAACATGAAACTAGTAATCTAAAGGAGCCTAACTACTGTGATAGAGTGTATACCGAACGAACCATGTCCTTCGGTCTTCCACCATCTCCCTTAGCTCCTTGAGGTCCTTCGGATCGAGCTTGGCCGCCGGTCTTCCTCCGTCGAGGATGATCCACCCGAAGGATGTTGCTCATGGCTCTAGCTCCACATAAAAGATCAAGTGAAGCAACTAGGGGTTCTAAATGGCTAGTCTAGAATGCCTAGAATGTAGTGGAATGTTCCAAGTGTATCTCTTCCTCACCTTCTCTCTTGATTCTCAACACATGAGATTGTAGAGAGGAGGTTGAAGATGAAGGTGGAGAAACTCAAGAAAAGAAAGAGGAGAGTGAAGCTAATGGTGAATTTTTTTTTCATCTCAAAAATAATGAACTGACCATCCAAGAAAGCAATGTAGTAGTCTCTTAGCTCCAAGTAGTGGTCCCCGAACACTTCTTAGGCTCTACTAGGCAAAAGGAACGAGCTTGCTTAAGGATCTTCGAGGCCGAAGATGATCTATGTCGAATAATCTCTTACTCAAGCTACCTCTTCACTAATTGATGGATTAGTGAAGTAAACAGTTTATATTAAATGGATAGTTTGGTATAAATTGATGAAGTAGGAATTTTGCTCACTTTAGAATTATTTTTCTCTTTTTCTTTTTCACCTCACTCAAAAGCTAGAGAGCAAAGAAGGAGATGAAGAAGATCAAGTGATGAACCATGGTGAAGAAAATATCTCATAGATATTTGTAGAGAGTTAATAATGGCTAAAGATAATGGTCGGGTTAATAAATATGCAGAGTAAAACAAAATTAGTGGACTTAAGTCAAGACTTTTACATGCTTCCACAAGCATCCTTAGCCAAGCTAATTTCCACCTAATTTTGTTTTTTCCCTTAATAAATAATCACCCAAATTATCTTTAGTTTGGTATGAGTCTCATACACCCATGTCCAATGTATCATCTAGCAGGACACAATAGTAAATACATTAATATATATCTCAAATATATTTATATGTATTTGTAAAAAAGAAATTCTTAAGTGAGCTAATATTAGTTAATATATATTAATATATCAAAAATATAATTATATATTAAATTATTAAATAAACACTTGATTTATCACATATAACAGACAAATATCATTTATATGTATATCAAATATACATATAACACATTATTGAATCAACACTTGATTCAATAAACCGGCTATATCACATATAATCTATATCACGAGATTATAATACTGAATCACATACACGTATTAATCTCGGTCCCGCACATATCACATATGTGCCCAACTTCATTTCGCTTGAGCTAGGAAACCACTGTGTAGGACTCTAAAGACTCGTCAATATGCCAGCAGTAGGTAATGATAATATTAGTCACCCACAAGAACGTCAGCGGCACTAGCTGTACGTAACGGCTACCCAGGTATTAAGCGAAAGAAAGGCCGATGAGCAAACTCATCTGAACCCATACCGAGTATGTTCGTGACAATCTCCATACATTCCGGTCTGTTCGTATAAGAGTATCGCATATCGAGCATAAGGGGGTGGATAAAGTCAGACCCCTAATAACGCGATATTTTATGTCGGTACGAAGCCTATCACCAACTAAGAAACCACTAATCCATATCAGTAATTCTCGACTACCTTGGCCAAGCATTTCTGGTGATGTCCACCCGTGCACCGCGCGACATCAACCCCTAATACCGGAAGAGATGAATCCCCGACGATCCGCTCACTTCCTCCATGTGGCTCGGGACTGTATCCAACTAAAACCTATTTGCATGACTTTTTTGAGCCATGGTAGGGTAATAATCAAAGTACAGTGAGAACTCACACAAGACAAATGACGATCTCAGGTCGACAGACTAACCTGTACTCATGTCACCTAGAACTTTTATCTAACAATAGGTATAATACCAACTAGCATGTTCCCGGTGAGTCCGTCCAGTGTACTCATAACCCAATGAGCACATGCATACTATCTTAGGTGACCAACTGACACCAATGGCTTATGAGACCGGCCACCACCCCTCGTCGGGGTCTCGATAAGTATACACTAGTCTACTCCGGAGTATCGATGCCCTGTCTTGATACTCCCTCGACTAGGGACATTTAAGGATGCGCTTATAGACCACCCAGCTCCCACGTATATGATCGCTATCATAATACTGCTAGTCAAGAAAGAATCTTATGGGCTCTATGAACATGTAATAGTGATCTGTAATACCACATAATGCATGTACATGATGATAAACACAAACCAGATAGCATACTATCATTTTGAGTAAGACTGTTCTATCCGTATAGGTCCTCCCTCAATCATCATAATCGCGTGCCTGCGATTACAATAATTGACTTGTGGGCACTATAGCTAACATCAATGTGAAGCTCCAGTGTCGAAAAGTGCAGGTGCAGGAAAGGTGGCTACTAGTATAGTACCTAAGTTGTGTAAGGTTGCGCTTAGGTATATGAAAAGATAACGAAGTACAAGTATTGAAAGGTTGAAAGGAAGGGAAGAATTTACCGGTGATGACATGTCCTGTGGCTTCGGCCTCTTCGATCGTCGTTGTAAAAGCCTGACACCTCGGCACATTCCTCCTCGCCTGAGGCACATTCCTCTGTCCTTGACACACATATCTCTGTGCCTAATGGAATTGATGCTGAGGCTGTGCTGGCGGTCCATGTTCAGTTGGTACAGGAAGAGCTAGGCAGGGTGTAGGTGCCTAAATAGATGGCCTCTGCGGAGCTGGCATTATAGGTCTAGGTGTCGGTACTGTGTTATTTCAATATGGGAATGCTCCTATAGTGTGAGTAGATGCTCTACAAATCAAACATATGCCATTTGCACACCTGCAATCCTTTACCAAGTGTCCAGTTCTCTTGCAGTAGAAATAGAAATCTGGACTGGATCAGTTAAACGATCCTCCTGACCTTTTGGGTGCAAAAGTTAGCCTGGAAGAGGCTCCTCCGGTTAATTGGATAGCAGGGCGTTTGATTTCGGCTGATTGCGGCTTACCCTTCTTCTTAACCACAGCTTCAAAACGGCAGGCTGCCTTCAAAGCGAGTTCATGATTCGGATATTCGCCTGTTGCTAAAACCACTTGAATCTCTGGGTCTAACCCTTGTTGGAATTGTCTAGCCTGAATCTCATCAGTAGGGATCAGGTATGTCGCGAACCTGATATGATGTTGATGTCAGGATAGTTGCGTGTCTTTACATAACAGAATTTGAGATGAATTCTTTACCAGCTGAATATGATGAATTCGACATCATATTCATCCACTGATTTTACCCACATAGAACCCTGTTGCAGGTGGATGAACTGTTATTCCATATCAAAACGCGAAATCTCGAGGAAGAACTTTGCATCGAATAGATCGCGGAACGTCTTCCACTCTATTGGTTGTGCAAGATGGCTCTCCTCGGCTTTCCACCAGACTCTTGCGTTGTCTATAAGCTGGAGTTTTGCCATACGAACCCAAGCTATGTTTGATACCTGCGCTACAACAAGGTTGTCCTTGATGATTTGGGCCCACTCTTCAGCCTCAAGACGACTCTCTTTCCCTGAGAAGTTCTTTGGATGCAACGCCCAAAATTGCTTTACACCAGGTGCTTCGGCTTCAGGGTGGTTCATAAGGATACCAGTCTGCTGCTGCTGACCCTCTAGAAGGCTTTTGATAGCCTCCAGAAGCACTATCTATTCGTTGATTGATGTCGCAACGGTAGGGGAGGTAGTTGGGGAGGATATGGTGTGTTGCTATTGACGTTGGTGTTGGTGTTGTTTGGAGAATTCATCACCTTGATAGAAAATACAGGTTATGATAGATTCAAGAAATTTTGAAATGCAAGAATGTATAGTTGTTGATTCTTATAATTCTTGCGATATATTGCTTAAGATTTCATGCAGAACTAACATGTATGGGCCTCCAATAAAACCGGTCACGTCCCGGTTCCCGGTAGATGGAAACGGTGACGTGGCAAGCCCGCAACGTATTTTTTATGAGAAAGTCGTTTCCCTTAATAAATACATTAAGCATAAGTAAGAAATATAACAATGTGCAAGAATAACAAGAGCAATAAAATTAAATAACAACTTTATATACATTCAAATTTCAATTACAACTGTCGGAAATAAAAAGATACAATGATTTAAACAAATAATTAAAATTGGCATACATAAAGTAAATGCCGAAAGGAGCTAGTAGTCAGGCTGGGTAACGAACTGGTCCAAGTCTTCCTGGCTCGACTCGATCTCCTCAGATTCCGGTCCTCCTGACGAACATTCCAAGGAAAAGAAACCGAAAGAAACGTCGTCAGCGAACTAGCGCTTGGTAAGTCCCCAAAAAGAAGTAAATACATATGATTGAAAGGTGTATAAAGTGAATGGAAACCAAGTAAAAGTGAACATGTAAAGTTTTATATGAGAGTATCTAAGTATGATCCTATACAGATATAAGATAGATATTCTAACGTGGTTATTTGTAGTTTGATAAAGAAGGTATTTATGTATACGAGAGACGTCCAACATACCCTGTGGACTATCATAATATGTAGTATAAGGCCCCGTCATAACCCACAGAACAACGGCACGTGAATTCATGTAGGTGTCTTTTAAAATGACCTCTCGTGCCACGACATACGTTCCATACCAATCTACCCCTTATCCCCATGTACTGTAGTGTATAGTTCAAGTTTATAGGTCTTGACCAAATCCATGAATATAAAGAGTATAAGTTCATGTTCAAGTTGTAATCATGTATTCATGTATTCATGTTAAGTTATATTCATGGTTCGGCCAAGTCAAGTCAATTATTCAAGTTCAAGTTTGGGTATTCAAGTTCAAGTTTGGGTATTCTAGTTCAAGATCCGGTGTTCAGGTTTAAGATCAAGTGTTCAAATTTGGGTTTGAGTTGGATTCGAGTGGAGTTTGTATTCAGCTTATAGTCAATATCTTGTGAATGGATCTAACTTTTGAAATTCTTAAGTTCAGGAATAAATAAAAAACCGCTGCACATAGACGGCAGGATTTGTGTCTTTTTCCAAGACGATTGCCATTGATAACTCCGTTAATTTGCAGAGTTGTCTAACCTGAATAGGCAAGTACTCACTTTCTCCGGCTTCCTGGGACTCAAGAGAAATGATACCGCTTAAATCTCGAGGGTGAATTATAATATTAATTTAGGGTCCTTAAAAATTTATTCTTGTTGTTTATATTGTATTTACATTGTTTGCATTTCTCGAAGGGGTTTTATGAAAAATGTTTTAATATTGTTTAAAAAATAAACCTCGAGGGTGAATTATAATATTACGAGTTTTTATAAAAATGTATTTTATTTTTAGTGGTATTTTAGTGGTGAAACCTAGATTTTAAAACTATATGGTATTTTTATGAAAACTGTACTTTTAGAAACTTGGTGATATTTTTGTGTAATTTTAATTTGTCATTTTAATAATATATTTTTCAAAAATTAATTTTCATAGAAAAATATGGATTTATGATTTATGAAAATTTTCAAATGATTTAGTTTGTTAAAAAGTCGTATTCGTTAAAAATCGTATTTTTATTTCTTTTCGAGATTGTATTCTCCGTGAGGAGTTCTGTATCCCGTTCTACTATTCCAAGAACGTGCGATAACTCACACCATCCATAAATGGGTTCCCCTAAAAGGGTTCCCCTAAAAGGGTTGTAGAGGCGTAATTGCAAAGGTTTTTTAAAATATCGATTAAAAGCATTTTTTGTAAAATAATGGTATTTTAATGTAAATCGTATTCTTCAAAGTAAACATGTATCTAAAATATCGTGTTATGAATCCATAGTATATGTGATGGGGTAGGTCTTACCCCATGAATTTCCTATAGGTATATATTTATAGGTTTCGATAAAAAGGTTAATTTTAAAGTTCATGGTATTTATATGAAAAAGTTCAATTATACGTTTTATTTAACATGGAATCTAACCACATTCAAAACGAACATTATCTTAAGGTTGTTGTTAAAGGATTAGTGTAATTTCATAAGCATGATAATTGTAATAAAATTATTTAAAGGAAATTATAAAAATACTAACTCCAATTGCGGATATTCATTTTAAGAAAGCGTTTGAGATGAAACGATAAAGAGAGGTAGGGGAAAATAAAAGACGTACAGGTTTTGGATCGTTGAGAAGGGAGGATAAAGATAGGAGTTTTCGTGAATCTTAGTAGTGTCAAGGATGGCTCCGGACTTCAAAAACGAATTTAGCTCAAACTAACTCCACTTGACTAGTCATAACCCTTTTTTGAACTTAGGAATTTAGATAATTTTGCTAGATTTTCAGAATAGGGGAGAGCTAGAGAATGGGTTAATATTTATAGGATAAAAAGAAGAGATTGTGTGAATTAAAAAAGATTAAATGGTGTTAAATGGGTAGATGAAATGTTGCACTGCTCTCTGGTTGAAATCAGATAAAACAAATAATAAAATAGAGTAGAGGTCAAAGGGTCGTACGGGACGAGCACGGAAAGATTTGGGGCACATCCAACCGCCGATAGCGGTTTTGTGGTTGTTTCTAGCGGTCGGATCTGGGCCATGTGTCTCAAGGCTTGTGCCAAGTGTTTTAATCGGTCTTGATTCCTCATTTATCCTGTTTGATTTCTCTGAAACTTTTCGGTTCTCCGTGTATTGCACGTGCAACTCTTGGGCTTCCGGAAAGTTTAAAAAGAAAAGTTATAAAAATAATTGGGACTGATGGGATTCGAACACGCAGTCTATGGAATAGCAGTCGAGAGTCTTAACCAGTGAGCTATAAGTTGCGTCTTGTTTTTATTGAATAATATTAACTTAAAACTCCTAATGAGGCTTAGAAACTTTTTCTATACATTGAGCAAGTTACAATTGTACAAGGATTCCAAAGTCGTTATACTTACTGAGCCTATCTGTGATAATCTCCGTACAGTCCGGTCTCTTCGTGCCGATGTGGCGATGTGGCTAGGGGTGGATGAAATACTATTTCTATACGTTTACCGCCCCTTAGATTTACTGTAAACGTCAGACCCTAATAATCCGATAATTCAAGCCGACGTGGCTCATGACCAATCCGAGAAACTACTGATCTAACCATCGGTAAATCTCAACTATCTTGGCCAAGGTCTTATGATGCTGGCCTACCGAACACAGTGCGATATCGACTCCCTATACCGGGAGAGAAAAATCCCCAACAATCGCTCACTGCCTCCATGTGGCTCAGGACTGTACCCAACTAAAACCTGTTTGTACAACTCAGTAGAGCCGTGGTAGGGCAGTAATCTAAGTACAGTGGGAACTCATATGAAACAAATGACAATCTCATGTATAAAGACTAATATGCACTCATGTCACCTGAGAACTGCTATCTGACATTAGGTATAGTACCATCTAGAAGTTCTCGACAAGTCCGTCCAGTGTATTCACCCTAATGAACACCTGTATAAGATCTTATGTGTTGAAGACTAATGGTTGTAGTACCAACCATTGCCCTTCGTCGGGGTCTAGAAACGTATACACCAGTCCACTTCGGAATATCGATGCCCAATCTCGATACTCCCACGACTAGGGACATTTTAAGGATGTGCTTATGGACTACTTATCCCTCACATGTATGATCGCCATCATAATGCTGGTAGTCAAGCAATAATCCTACGGGTTTTATCAACATGTATTAGCGATACGTAATAACAAGGAAAACATATACACAGTTCAGATAAAGAGAAACCAAATAACATACTATCATATCGAGCAAGATTGTCCTATACATACATATGTCTAAGCATCCACTATATGTGTGTGTGTGCATACACACACATACAATAATAGTCTCTAGGGCATACATATCCAACACTTTTAGCTCTCTTGAATTTTTGAAATCCATGCTATCTTACTTTATAAATCATAGTAGAGAACTCATAATCTACTTTCATGGTATCAGAGCCAGGTTAAAGCTTTAAACTTGTTGTGTTAGGCTCTAGAATTCATAAAAACCATTTCTTTTGAAAACTAGGTTTTTAAAAATTGCTCAAAACCCATATATTGCTTGTTGGTTGTTGCATATTGCCTCTTAGTTTGAACCAAGAGGCTGTATTTGACACGAAGGGGACCCTGATGAGAGTCGAAGGGGTGGAGGGTTGCCCCAACTCGAGACCACCACAAGGTTGTCTCGGGTTGGACCTCCAAACTGAATCCACCTTATGGTGGTCTCGTTTTGGGGGGCAACCCCAAGCCCCCTCCACCGACGCTCCCCCAGGAGTGTTGGGGTTTCCATTGAGGCTCGGGCGCAGGTTTGGTTGCATTCGCAGCGCAATTAATTGGTCTTAGGATTTGCCGGGGTGCTTGAATTTCAAGTTAGAAATTTCAAGTAGCCGCCGAGCAGGGATTTTATGATTCTAGTAGCCTATTTTCATTTCTTTTGTGATTGTAAGTATTAATATGCGTTGGCAAATCCTAATCTCATTGTTTGATGTTCGATGACATAGGGATTGCGCATATGATACATACATTGTGATGATGTTTGATATGAAATAGATATGATCATCGTGATGAATGGACCGCGGTTTTATATAAGATGAAAGTTTTATATTTTGATGTATATTTATATTCGGGATGAACAGATCGACATGTGGCCGCAATTACCGCCTCTTGTATAATATTTTTTGGGGCACATCTTGTTTTCATACGTAGTAGCCTTGTATATAATTCTCATTTTCAGTGCTTAGGATAGACCCAAGAGGAGTGCTCAAGTATCCGGGCTCTAGAATCCAAAGGGTGACCATCTCGAGAAGTCGAGACCGGGTCACCTAATTCTAGTATTGGTAGGATTGTTTGCTGCACTCGTAAGGGTCTTGGGGTTTGGATACTTGGCAATTCATCATAACCGTGAAATCTGTTTTCTCATTAGTGGCTAAAACGAAAAACGAAATTCCTAGCATATCCTCTATTTCTTATTTTATTTGCTTTTGCTGCGATTCCTTGATATTATCATGCCTGCGATGAATGCCTATATATATTATATATAGTAAACTATATTTATGTTTTGCATCCGCGCTAGTCCTCCCCCCGCGTTGCCGTAAGTTAAGTAACTTTATGGTGAAGACCCGGGGCTCTGTGGCGAATACGGATAGCATAAGTGTGCGTTCTATTTTCTTTGTTTCTGGTGTGATAGGAATTAATTGATGGGACCGCATTAATCCTAATTAATGTAAGAAAAAAACCTTAAAAAATGATGTTGGAACCACCACTTTTAAAAGAAATTGTAGCCGTGTTTTTTTCTTTGCATAGCAGTATTCGTTTAGGAATATTCCGTACCTCATTCGAAGAGGAAAGAGCATCAATCCCTTCACCGGATTTCGCTCTTAAGCAAAATTTTGCTTTACTACACACTACTCGGTTTTCTTCAAAACCGCTCATTTTAAAAGCGGGCCTAAACTACTCCTTTTGAAACCCACTCAGTTCCTTTAATGATACCAAGTTCATTACGTTAAAGGTTTTTCGCCAAAAACCAGTCGTAGCCCTCCTTCATTGCCTACAAGTAGTACTTAGTATTCGTTCTGCGTATATTGACTATGTCAAGACGTATTATACGGTAGCTAAGTGGTGCTTATTTGTAACATTAGATGCGATTGATTATGATAGTCACGTAACCATGTTGACTGTGTCAAAGGATATACGGGTGGATCTAATGCAATCAAGAAATGGTGGGCTGAACTTGACTAGCAATTTATGATATGTTGACTGTGTCAAGGTCATAATTCGTTTGGGGCAAAAAGCACATCGGGATTTTCAAACATTAGAGAAACTTGCTAGAATTTGCTTACCTTCTGGAGTGTGGTGACTTGAGTGGCTTCCATCAAGATTATCACACGATGATGGTTGGGTCCCGATTCCCACCGTAAGTAATGGTTACTCACTGGGAAATTTTTACACTTTACAATTACCTAATCAAGTAAGTGTCTAGAAAAGTGTTAACGGGGTTATGCCTCTGCGGAAATAAGGTTTACTTTAATTAGGTCCATACGAAAGCACGGGGAACCTCCCTCGGAGTCCAACACTGATGTGGCTAAACGATTAGCGAACTTGTAGGGCGCAATTAATCCCGGCTAGTTCTTTTTTTTAAGGTTTGAATGAGAATTTAAGGAAACAGTGGGAGCCATCCTAATTAAATAAATTAATAAACCAGTCTAATTTTGCAAGAGCATACGCTAAGTATTTCTGTTCTCTCTCTCTCTCTCTCTCTCTCTCACTCCGAGTAATACAATTAGGCAACCATGTCATGTCTTAATCAAAGTAATAAAATGTATGACTTGCCCAAACCGTTTTATTATACTAGGCTGAGAAACTTGTGAAAACTATCATGAGTATGGGCAAGCGATGGAGGAATGCAAGGATTCCCACATGACCCTGATGAAGAAGAAGCATTCTAATGCATCATCTTCGGGTGTATTTGTTATTGAGAACTATTTTTCAGTCAACCCTACCTCCTGAGTATTGGATACCAGATCGGGATCTCATATCTGTAATTTATTACAGGGTTTGATAAAAAGTAGGATTGTTAGACCTGGTGATATGTCCTTCAGAGTAAGGAATAGAGCAACCGTTGCTACCGAGCCAGTCGGCGAGTATCACCTGGTATTGCTAAGAGAAAATACTATGATTTTGAACAATTGCTACTATTTACCTTCCATATGTGATTGTTTCGAAAGAGTGTGTTTTATAGTTAACCGCAATCAGAACGGTGTCGCGCGTAGCTAGACCGAGGTGAGTACGGGTCGTCCTCAGGGAAACGTTGAATCTTTTACTCTTACCTTAGCTGTGTTGAGAAAGAGAGGAGGGATAAAGAATTTTGAAGAATGGTTTCTAGATTTACGTTAAGCAAGAATGCAAAAATATAGATCTAGATTATTTTAGGGATGTAGTTAATATAATAAGGGGGCTTGTAGGGTTTGTTAGGATTTAGTAGTCATAGACGATTAATTAAAAGTTACCCTTTTTATCTTTTAATAGATTTAAAACTAGAACGAAGGTGATGCGTGTAGATTAGGGTTTCTGGAGGAAAAAGGAATCTCGCTCTTAACCCTTATCTCGACACGGAACTCCGTTCATATCTAGCCTTTACCAAAACAATCATTAATCTAATCTCTAATCGCGATCGGAACTAACAAAGAATTGTTAGCGCGCTCGATTAGGATGTTAATGATTCTTTTGATAAAGTTCATAAACTTTACATGACTTAAAAAGGGTTTAGGGATGTTCATCATCCATTAGCCTACCCTAATTCTACGAACCCTAACAAGCGGAGAATTACTCGCGCATATTGGGAGAAAAAGATATGGAGAGAAAATGCATAATTAAACTACGAAGAAATAGAATAAGAAAAAGAACTACCTTTATTAATCAACAATATTCATTACACTTTGATCCTTAGAAAATGATTACAAAGACTAACTTGCTTCTCGATCTCTTCCAAGGAGGTAGACGAACAGTTAATGATCAGTCTGGATGCGTGAGCCGTCTTGGACTTCGTGATCGCGTCGACTTGATGATTTTTCCAAGAGGCTCTCGGTCTTTATTTATAGTCCCAAAGCCAGAAACTTAGCTTCTAAATTTGGAAGCTAACTGTAACAACCGAGTCCAATTCTACAAATTTCAGTTATCGTATACATGGTTTGTGATATTTTTCATTTGTCTTGCTTGACTGTTGCTAGTTATAAATTTTACCCCGACAATTCAATGCTGCATATAACAATTTAAGTCTTCTAAAATAAGTTAAAAATATTTGACATGGCCTGCTTGACACCCCTAACCCAGTGGTAGCGTCATTGCACCGTGTTCTCGTCCCGTTCAGTGAAACGGACGTGTTTGGACGGCTACGCGCACGTACGTGTGTTCGTTTTGGGGGTACGCTTTTTGAGTGTAAAATACTTCATTTTAAGTTCTGGACCCCGCCTATAATTTTCACATTTCAAATTCAAATTTTTGGACTCGACCCGGGAGCAATTCTGAAATATTTTGTATCCCGCCAAATTATAATTATTTTATATTTTAAATTCTACAGCCTATTAATTTTACCAAGAGATTTCCTTTTTAAATCCCAGTAATCTTTTAAAACAGCCTATCACAGATTTTACCAACGATCTTATTTTTTTGGAAACCCTCAAAAATCTTTTCAACCTTCCTCCTAACAAAATTTTTCCCCTCATCCAATCATTACCCTCTAATTCCTCACGCTGGCCCCCACCTTCTTTTCTCTCTCCTCTTTTTCTTCTTCTCTCTCTTCTGCGCACTCACACACCCCCGCTACACAACAAACTTCTCTCTCCTCCTATTCCTCTCTCCTCTCGGTTCCCCCTCTCTCTCTCCTCTCACGCCCGTTTCTCGCTCCTCTCGCGGTGAGCGAGGATCTCGTCACCTCCCACGACTTATCCTCACCTCCCTTCTGCCTTCCTCTCGTCTTCTTCTTCTCTCTTTAAAATAAAACCCATGCACCGAGCGAAACCCTAACTAGTCCCTCACCACCATCTCTTCCCTCGACCTTGCTACTCGTCTCCTCATCGCCCATCTCCTCCCCGCTCCATCTTAGTCCCCTTCTTTTCCTTTTCCCCGATCACCTGCACTCATGCCTAGCACCCCCTGCACCCCTGCACTCTGTGCATCGCCGGAGCGGTGGCCGTCGACGAATCGTCCCGTGTCCCTAGCATCGTGTGCAAACCCCAGTAAGCGTTTCTTTTCTCTCATCCTTCTCTTCGTCTTCTACAGGTGATTGTTCTGCTAAGATTCTTCTTGCTGTGTTTTGGTAAAGCTTCTGGTGATCGTCGGAGCGCCATCGATCTCACCACCGTGGTCTCACCGTCGCCGTAGCATCCCTCTGCAGCTAGTAAGCATCCCTCTAGCCTCCTTCTCTTCTTTTCTTAATCTTTTCTTATCCTTTAGTTCTTGCATACTTGTATAGTTACTGTTGCTGTGTTGGCCGGAATCCGACCGTGCCGGCGACGTGTCCCGACGATCCAGCAAGGTATTCTGACCAGTGTGGTTCCACTGTTTGCTGTTCGGACTTATTCCGCGAACCGTGCGCACGTCGCGAGTTTTCCCCGCCGACACGTAACGTTCCGTTTTCCCGATTCGCGATCCGTCGAGGCAAGTTAATCTTGCTACATGCTATTTAAATCATTTTATACATATTCTAATACATTTATTTTGAATATAGTACCCCATGCATCGTTTTATATCAATTGACGTTCCGTGTGCATCGGTTTACATTATTTGAGATCTAGAACTTGACAGGTAATTGTTACATACATGATTACATTTAAAGGGTAAATCTCATAACTACAATCATATGTTTAATCACATTTTACCATCGCCTATGGTATCTTTCTATAGTTTTAATCCATCGGACACCTGTGCGCACTTAAACCAGTTTTAGCGGTAAATTCATCCAGTAAACCTATTTATAGATTATTGCATCCCTGGAAATTCTTAATATTGGTTAACATGATTTAACGACCATGAATGTCACTCTATACTCATATAATGATGAAACTGTCTCTGAACCACGACTGATAACTGTACTGCTAATCGATTGAATCCACTTTATTGTTTAATTCATTGCTTAGATTACGTTATTGATAACCATGCTTGATTACTTATAACCATGATTATGCTAGCTGTTTATGGGCACCCACCTTTTATCTTTATACCCTGACATGACTTGCTACACATGTTATCTAACCCGACATGGTACCGTACACTACTTGACTCGACCTGATGTACCATTGCTTGACCCGTTACTTGATTTCGTGTTTAATGCCAACAAACCTGACATGTAGTCCTTACGGACCGTTCCTGCTGTCTATCCAGACAAACCTGCTCTTACATGATCCTGTGTTGGCATTAGCTCATGATTACTGAATACCTGACTTGACATATATAACTTGGGGGTATGGGGAAATCAATGGTGAAACCTGACTTGTAACTCAACAGTCCGATACCTGTTCTGATCAGTCTTACGGGCTAGGCCAGCTCCGGAGTGATGATGCTGACATCACTCGTCTGTACCTGCTATCTTCTACTGCCTAGCGGCACGTCTCGGTTTCAGCCCGAGAGTCTGTAGACCATGGTCCTGGGCATGCACGGGATACTATTGAGTTACATCGATGATTCATCAATTTGATTTCAAAGACTCTAGAGTAGAAAACCCAATAGAACAGTTTAGTTTACTCACTGCACACTACCCTGCACTGCCTGATTTATATTACTGTTACCCCTGCTTTTCATTCAGGTTTATATTCGCATTGCCTATTACTCTGTTCATATTTTATTACTTGATGACATGACGCGCTGACGTCTTGGTTTTGCATGGCCCAGATTCTGTACCGTTGCTGCAGTCCGAGTAGGAGTACTTCAGCCAGTAGGCTGAGCTGTGAGTTTCAGTAATAGCTAGTTCATTTATTTTCTGCAGTTTATTCCTGATGTGAACCTGTATTATGGGACATACATTCCAGTTATTGTGTATTGGATCTTTTGCTTCCGCACTTTTATTATTATTGACTCATGTTATCTTGGCTTATGGACATGTTTTAGATAGTTTTATTTTTGTTCTTGATATCTCTACAGCCGTAATGTGACTGTGGATGGATACTTCCTACCCACAGGTAGCATGGTTAGCTATGTCACGTGCCCATTTTAGCGTACTCTGGGAAGCGGGGCGTGACATGGTTCTTTTGGTATCAGAGCCATAGGTTAGTCGGGTTGATTCTTTTGTAGTTGGGTATTGTACCCAATACACGAATCAGGAAACCTATGTTTAGGAAACATGTCCTGCCACCTTGCCGTTTTACCGTTCTTGAATCAAGTTCTTCCTGATTATATCTTTTACGATGTGCAAACTTCCTTTGCATATCGACTCGAAACATGATTCCTTGTTATCTCTACGACTTAGGCGACTTGGGTGGAGTTATGTAATTGTGGCTATGATACCGCGGCATAGTTATAATGCGGCACTCTATTTAAGTAACTTGGAGTTCTAGCCTTGATCTATATTTTGAATCTATTATCAAGCTAATGTTGGATGTTTTGATTTCAGGAATATGGCAGATAAGAATTTGAAGACGTACCAAAGGCGTGTGGACGAAGCCGCCATACTTGGAGTGATAAGGGGAATGCTGGAGAATCAAAAGAGACAGACCGAGCTGATCCAGCAGCAAGCGGAATCATTTCAGAAAGGTTTGCAGATCGTTCAGCAGTCTGTGAACAATGTTGGAGCTAAACCAGTTGACCGAGTAGGGACCGTAGTAGATTTTAGGCGTTTGGGTCCGTCTACATTTACTGGTTTGGAGGAGCCGTTGCCAGCAAAGCAGTGGCTAGTTGACACAGAAAACTTGCTTATTGCGGCACAGATTCCGGATGAGAAAAGAGTTGATATGGTACGCATTCAGTTAGTGGACTACGCCCGAGAATGGTGGCTTCTGGAGGTGACCCGCTTGCCTAAGCCGATCAAGTGGGCGGATTTTTCGAAAAGTTTCCTAGAGAAGTTCTTCCCGCGGACTGCACGGGAGGAAATGGAAGCGAAGTTCATCGGGCTAAGGCAAAATGGAGCACTGTGGATGTGCATGCAGCAGAATGGACAAGACTCAGTAGATTCGCTGGACCTTTAGTTGCCAACGATGCAGACAGGGCACGGAGGTTCATGCGCAGCTTGGATGTGGACATCCAGAGGCAGATTGTCTCCCTGAGTTTGACCACTTTCTCACAGGTTCTTACGGCAGCTCGAGAACAGCAGAGCCTATCTGGGAAGAATGTGAGTTTGCAGCAGACAGCAGTTGCGGGAAGGAAGCCGACATTTGTACCAAACCGAGTTCATGGTCGCAAGGGTATTCCAGTGGACCGTCGTGGTGTAACACCGATGAAGAAGCCTGTGATCGTTGATCGAAGAAGGACCTTGATTTGTGACTACTGCCATTTACCTGGACATGTGCAAAAGGAGTGTCGAAGGAGGCAGGGACTCTGTTTAGTTTGTAGAGCGGCAGATCACAATGTCAGCGCTTGTCCGTCGAAGCTTCGTACGAGGGATGATATTCAGAAGCCTCCGCAGAAACCATTCCAGGGACAGAAGCAGTTGACTCAAGGACCTAATCAGGCTCGAGCTTTTACCTTGACGGCTGAGGAAGCTAAGGCGTCAGGAGAGGTTGTTTCAGGTACTCTACTCGTTCATGGTTTTCCCGCATCAGCGTTGTTTGATTCTGGTGCATCCCATTGTTTTATGTCATCCAAGTTTATAACTACACACTCGATTACCTGCACGACCCTGTCTAGTTTCTGGGACATACACACTGGGAATGAGAAAATCATATCTAGTAAGGAATGTAAGGATTGTACAGTTGTTGTTTGCGGACGGGAGCTTTTTGCAGATTTCTTGGTGATTGATACGGGCAGCTACGAAGTCGTCTTGGGAATGGATTTTCTTGGCACTTTCCACGCTCACATTGATTGTAGGGCAAAGAAAGTAATTTTCCAGATTCCCCGACATCCCGAGTTTACCTTCACTGGAGGAAGCAGTTCTATCGGGCCAGTCGAGTTTAGGGCTAGGCCGACAAATAATATTCTTGCATCAATGGAGGTTGATGAAAGTGAAGAGCCAGTTGTTGTTCGCGATTTTATGGACGTGTTTGAAGATATTTCGGGTTTGCCGCCGAAGCAAGACGTGGTGTTTGCAATTGATCTTATTCCTGGTGCAGCGCCAGTATCCAAAGCGCATTATCCAATGGCACCAGTAGAGTTGGAAGAAGTCAAGAAACAGGTTGCCGACTTGATTGAAAAGGGTTGGATTCGAAGCAGTAACTCGCCTTGGGGAGCTCCAGTTCTTCTAGTCAAGAAGAAAGATGGCACGAGAAGAATGTGCATCGACTATCGAGAATTAAACCGGGTGACTATTAAGAACAAGTACCCGATCCCACGCATTGGCGAACTCTTTGAGCAACTTAGTGGCGCGAGGGTATTCTCGAAGCTGGATTTGCGATCCGGATATCATCAGGTCCGAGTGAAAGCAGAAGATATTTGCAAGACGGCGTTCCGAACTCAGTATGGACATTACGGGTACTTAGTGATACCCTTCGGAGTAACGAATGCACCGGCGATATTCATGGACTTGATGAACCGAATCTTTTCACCATTCTTGGACCAGTTTATTGTGGTATTCATTGACGATATTTTGGTTTACTCGAAGAGTTTTGAAGAACATGCTGAACATTTGAAGATCGCACTGCAGACGCTGAGACAGGAGAAGTTGTATGCGAAGATGAGTAAGTGCGAGTTTTGGCTGGAAGAAGTAAAGTTTTTGGGGCATGTTGTGTCTGGCGATGGAATCTCCATCGATCCCGAAAAGATTGCAGCAGTTCGTGATTGGCCGATTCCAAAGAATGTTGCGGAAATAAGAAGTTTTCTTGGACTCACCGGGTATTACAGAAGATTTGTGGAGAATTTTGCTCGTCTGGCAGAGCCGTTGACCAAGCTTACACGCAAGGAGGTACCTTTTGTGTGGACGGATAGATGTGCGTCAGCTTTTGCGACGTTGAAGCAGAAATTGATAATCGCCCCTATTCTGACCGTGCCAGACAGTTCTGGAGGATTGGTGATTCACCACGACGCATCTGGGAAAGGATTGGGATGTGTTTTGATGCAATATGGTAAGGTTGTGGCGTACGCATCAAGACAGTTGAAGACCCATGAGAAGAATTACCCAACTCATGACTTGGAGCTTGCGGCTGTGATTTTCGCTTTGAATATTTGGAGACATTACCTTTTGGGTGAAAGGGTCAAAGTTTTCACGGATCATAAGAGTTTGAAGTATGTGTTCACGCAGAAAGAGCTTAATATGAGGCAGCGTAGATGGTTAGAACTGATGGCTGATTACGATCTTGATCTTAAGTACCATCCAGGGAAGGTTAATGTCGTGCCGGATGCGCTCAGTCGGTTACCAGCAATTCAGATGTTGACTACGCAGAAGGAGCTCGTTGAAGATTTTCGAAGATTTGACTTGGAGGTTGTGCTACCGCATTCTTCGGGACAGTTGATGCAGCTGCAAGTACATTCGTCGTTGATCGAGAATATTAAAGCAGCGCAATCGCAGGATCCTATACTACAAAAGTTTCGAGAACAGGTTGAAGCCGGACTACGAACAGATTTACTGATACATGAAGATGGTTCGTTGAGATATGGTAGCCGTTTGTGTGTACCAAAGGGAGATACTCATGAAGAACTTATGAAGGAGGCACACAGTTCAGCTAATTCTGTACATCCAGGAGGCACGAAGATGTACCGAGACTTACGACAGCATTTCTGGTGGGAATGTATGAAACGAGAGATCGCTCGCTTTGTGGCAAAGTGCTTGGTGTGTCAGTAAGTTAAGGCTGAACATCAAAGGGTTGCTGGTTTATTGCAACCACTTCTGATTCCTCAGTGGAAGTGGGAACATATAACCATGGATTTCGTGACAGCTCTACCGCGGAGTCCAAAAGGCAACAATGCAGTATGGGTGATTGTTGATCGTTTGACCAAGGCATCACATTTTATTCCTTTTCGGGTTGGTCAATCAACTGAAACTTTGGCGGAGCCGTACATGCAGGAGATTGTAAGATTGCATGGAGTACCGGTGAGCATCGTGTCCGATTGGGACACTCGGTTCTTATCACATTTCTGGAGGAGTTTACAGGAAAGTCTGGGGACTCGATTGAATTTTAGCACAGCTTATCATCCTCAAACTGATGGTCATTCGGAGAGAACGATCCAAACTCTTGAAGATATGTTGAGAGCATGCATGTTGGACTTCAAGGGTTCATGGGAGGATCATCTACATTTGGTGGAGTTTTCTTACAACAACAGTTTCCAGGAAACTATCCAGATGGCTCCATTTGAAGCTTTGTATGGTCGTAAATGCCGTTCACCTGTTTGTTGGGACGATGTCGGTGAACGAAGATTGTTGGGACCAGATTTGGTTGTGCAGACAGTTGAGAAGGTTAATGCTATCAGTAATCATATGAAGGCAGCTCAATACAGACAGAAGAGTTGGGCGGATACGTCGAGAAGACCTCTAGAGTTCACCGTGGGTGATTTGGTATTCTTGAAGATATCACCGACTAGAGGGGTGATTCGCTTTGGAAGTCGAGGAAAGCTCAGTCCTCGATTTGTTGGACCCTTTGAGATCTTGGAGCGTGTTGGTGAGGTAGCGTATCGTTTAGCGTTACCGCAGTCCTTGGTGAATGTGCACGATGTGTTTCACGTATCTCAACTCCGTAGGTATGTTCGAGAAGAAACGCATGTATTGGATCATTCGGAGCTGACGGTACGAGAAGACTTGACTTTTGAGGAGCGACCGGTTGAAATTGTGGATCGAAGGGAAATGGTTCTTAAGAACAATATTATTCCTCTTGTACTTGTGTCGTGGGGTAATCGCTCGCATGGAGAGTCCAATTGGGAACGGGAAGATGAAATCCGGCAGAAGTTTCCTCATCTTTTCTTGTAGTTGTTTGTCGTTTATCTTTGTATTCTTGGAATTTCGAGGACGAAATTCTTTTGTAGTTGGGTATAATGTAACAACTGTGTCCAATTCTACAAATTTCAGTTATCGTATACATGGTGTGTGATATTTTTCATTTGTCTTGCTTGACTGTTGCTAGTTATAAATTTTACCCCGACAATTCAATGCTGCATATAACAATTTAAGTCTTCTAAAATAAGTTAAAAATATTTGACATGGCCTGCTTGACACCCCTAACCCTGTGGTAGCGTCCTTGCACCGTGTTCTCGTCCCGTTCAGTGAAACGGACGTGTTTGGACGGCTACGTGCACGTACGTGTGTCCGTTTTGGGGGTACGCTTTTTGAGTGTAAAATACTTCATTTTAAGTTCTGGACCCCGCCTATAATTTTCACATTTCAAATTCAAATTTTTGGACTTGACCCGGGCGCAATTCTGAAACATTTTGTATCTCGCCACATTATAATTATTTTATATTTTAAATTTTGCAGCCTATTAATTTTACCAAGAGATTTCCTTTTTAAATCCCAGTAATCTTTTAAAACAGCCTATCACAGATTTTACTAACGATATTATTTTTTTGGAAACCCTCAAAAATATTTTCAACCTTCCTCCTAACAAAATTATCCCCCTCATCCAATCATTACCCTCTAATTCCTCACGCTGGCCCCCACCTTCTTTTCTCTCTCCTCTTTTTCTTCTTCTCTCTCTTCTGCGCACTCGCTCACCCCCGCTACGCAACAAACTTCTCTCTCCTCCTCTTCCTCTCTCCTCTCGGTTCTCCCTCTCTCTCTCCTCTCGCGCCCGTTTCTCACTCCTCTCGCGGTGAGCGAGGATCTCGTCACCTCCCACGACTTATCCTCACCTCCCTTCTGCCTTCCTCTCGTCTTCTTCTTCTCTCTTTAAAATAAAACCCATGCACCGAGCGAAACCCTAACTAGTCCCTCACCACCATCTCTTCCCTCGAACTTGCTACTCGTCTCCTCATCGCCCATCTCCTCCCCGCTCCATCTTAGTCTCCTTCTTTTCCTCTTCCCAGATCACCTGCACTCACGCCTAGCACCCCCTGCACCCCTGCACTCTGTGCATCGCCGGAGCGGTGGCCGTCGACGAATCGTCCCGTGTCCCTAGCATCGTGTGCAAACCCCAGTAAGCGTTTCTTTTCTCTCATCCTTCTCTTCGTCTTCTACAGGTGATTGTTCTGCTAAGATTCTTCTTGCTGTGTTTTGGTAAAGCTTCTGGTGATCGTCGGAGCGCCATCGATCTCACCACCGTCGTCTCACCGTCGCCGTAGCATCCCTCTGCAGCTAGTAAGCATCCCTCTAGCCTCCTTCTCTTCTTTGTTCTTAATCTTTTCTTCTCCTTTAGTTCTTGCATACTTGTATAGTTACTGTTGCTGTGTTGGCCGGAATCCGACCGTGCCGGCGACGTATCCCGACGATCCAGCAAGGTATTCTGACCTGTGTGTTTCCACTGTTTGCTGTTCGGACTTATTCCGCGAACAGTGCGCACGTCGCGAGTTTTCCCCGCCGACGCGTAACGTTCCGTTTTCCCGATTCGCGATCCGTCGAGGTAAGTTAATCTTGCTACATGCTATTTAAATCATTTTATACATATTCTAATACATGTAGTTTGAATATAGCACCCCATGCATCGTTTTATATCAATTGACGTTCCGTGTGCATCGGTTTACATTATTTGAGATCTAGAACTTGACAGGTAATTGTTACATACATGATTACATTTAAAGGGTAAATCTCATAAGTACAATCATATGTTTAATCACATTTTACCATCGCCTATGGTATCTTTCTATAGTTTTAATCCATCGGACACCTGTGCGCACTTAAACCAGTTTTAGCGGTAAATTCATCCAGTAAACCTATTTATAGATTATTGCATCCCTGGAAATTCTTAATATTGGTTAATATGATTTAACGACCATGAATGTCACTCTATACTCATATAATGATGAAACTGTCTCTGAACCACAACTGATAACTGTACTGCTAATCGATTGAATCCACTTTATTGTTTAATTCATTGCTTAGATTACGTTATTGATAACCATGCTTGATTACTTATAACCATGATTATGCTAGCTGTTTATGGGCACCCACCTGTTATCTTTATTCCCTGACATGACTTGCTACACATGTTATCTAACCCGACATGGTACCGTACACTACTTGACTCGACCTGATGTACCATGGCTTGACCCGTTACTTGATTTCGTGTTTAATGCCAACAAACCTGACATGTAGTCCTTATGGACCGTTCCTGCTGTCTATCCAGAAAAGCCTGCTCTTACCTGATCCTGTGTTGGCATTAGCTCATGATTACTGAATACCTGACTTGACATATATAACTTTGGGGTATGGGGAAATCAATGGTGAAACCTGACTTGTAACTCAACAGTCCGATACATGTTCTGATCAGTCTTAAGGGCTAGGCAAGCCCCGGAGTGATGATGCTGACATCACTCGTCTGTACCTGCTATCTTCTACTGCCTAGCGGCACGTCTCGGTTTCAGCCCGAGAGTCTGTAGACCATGGTCCCAGGCATGCACGGGATACTATTGAGTTATATCGATGATTCATCAATTTGATTTCAAAGACTCTAGAGTAGAAAACCCAATAGAACAGTTTAGTTTACTCACTGCACACTACCCTGCACTGCCTGATTTATATTACTGTTACCCCTGCTTTTCATTCAGGTTTTAGATAGTTTTATTTTTGTTCTTGATATCTCTACAGCCATAATGTGACTGTGGATGGATACTTCTTACCCACAGGTAGCATGGTTGACTATGTCACGTGCCCATTTTAGCGTACTCTGGGTAGCGGGGCGTGACATGGTTCTTTTGGTATCAGAGCCATAGGTTAGTCGGGTTGATTCTTTTGTAGTTGGGTATTGTACTCAATACACGAATCAGGAAACCCGTGTTTAGGAAACATGTCCTGCCACCTTGCCGTTTTACCGTTCTTGAATCAAGTTCTTCCTGATTATATCTTTTACGATGTGCAAACTTCCTTTGCATATCGACTCGAAACCTGATTCCTTGTTATCTCTAGGACTTAGGCTACTTGGGTGGAGTTATGTAATTGTGGCTATGATACCGCGGCATAGTTACAATGCGACACTCTATTTAAGCAACTTGGAGTTCTAGCCTTGATCTATATTTTGAATCTATTATCATGCTAATGTTGGGTGTTTTGATTTCAGGAATATGGCAGATAAGAATTTGAAAACGTACCAATGGCGTGTGGACGAAGCCTCCATGCTTGGGGTGATAAGGGGAATGTCGGGACCCGGTTCATGCTCACGGAGCAAAGTGCCACACGGAAAAAAATGCCATGCCAAGTATCGTGTTAAGTGGGCGGGGGCCATCTCTTGAATCCGTGGGGGCCACCTCTTGAGTCCGTGGGACCCACTGTTGAACAATGGGGACTCTTCGGAATACATTCCGAAAGGGGGCAGATATGTACTATAAATAGAATGATACCACTCTTCAATATAGAGGCGCCTTTTAAGTGAACCGTCACTACAGGAGCTTGAGAACTCCGTAGTTAAGCGTGCTCGAGCCAGGGATGTTCTGGGATGGGTGACCTCCTGGGAAGTGGTCCCTGGTCGGGTCCGGTTCGCTCCAAAGGAAAAAACCGTGCGGCTTCGGCCAGAGCGGACAATACTCTCTGTATTGGGGGTAGGGCGTGACATAATGGTATCAGAGCCGGTCCCTTAATAGTAGGTCTGTGGTTAGAGGACGAACTATTGTTCAAAGGTGGGGAGAATGTCGGGACCCGGTTCTTGCTCACGGAGCAAAGTGCCACAAGGAACAAAATGCCACGCCAAGTGTCGTGTTAAGTGGGCGGGGCCATCTCTTGAATCCGTGGGGGCCACCTCTTGAGTGCGTGGGACCCACTGTAGAACAATGGGGATTCTTCGGAATACATTCCAAAAGGGGGTAGATATGTACTATAAATAGAATGATACCACTCTTCAATATAGAGGCGCCTTTTAAGTGAACCGGCACTACAGGAGCTTGAGAACTCTGTAGTTAAGCGTGCTCGAGCCAGGGATGTTCTGGGATGGGTGACCTCCTGGGAAGTGTTCCCTGGTCGGGTCCGGTTCGCTCCGAAGGACAAAACCATGCGGCTTCGGCCAGAGCGGACAATACTCTCTGTATTGGGGGTAGGGCATGACACTAACAGAAAAGATTCACCCCAAAAAATCTCAGCTTCCAACCTCTCTGTATTGCGGCGGATCCGCGGCCCAAGGGGGGTATGGCCGCGGATCCGCGGCCATTGTATCTCAGCCGTTCATCATTTTTCTGAGGCTGGCTCGTTGTGACATTTGGCAATCCTTGGAACCTTCAGAATTTGGAAATCTTTTCTTTTCTTCTTCCAAAATTGATTTCTTAATTTTGATTTCTTAATTAGGCAGGTTAGCTTTAACAACTTGATTTCCTTGATTTAAGACCTGAAAATTCTGCACAACAACTTAAATAATATTTAGTAGACTTAGTTCTACTAGGATTAGGTCAATGATATTATTTGCATACATTTTCCTACCAAATGTTAATTATAATATATCAACGCATGGAAAATATTATTTTTACAGATAAACCCTCATATGTATGATATATTATAATAAATACCTTTTTTAATATGGAAATGGTAGGAAAAATATAATAACAAATGTGCAGTTTTATCAACTGAACAAATACCCCCAAACTTATCTTTGATCGTCCCGAGCAAACTAGTTTATTCAAGAGAAGGAGAAAAAAAGAAAGGAGAAAACTAAGCACACTTTCGTAGGCAAACACGATTGCACTGAGCACGTGCAACAAGCCGTTAAACCTCTAGGTGTCCCTAATAGGAGGAGTGTTGTCTCCTAAGGATTTTCAGCGGATTACACCCACAAAATCCAATAACAAAAGAAAGATAGTGAAATTTACATATAAAGATAAGAACCATAATAGAAAGACTTTGAAAATAAGAGTTTCCAACTACACTAGCTTTTCAGTTGTCATGAGCCCTATCTTAATAGTCATGAAAAAATGTTAGAAATCACATCATCCCACAATAAAACATCGTCTTTAATTTTCGTTCCTACCTTTCATCCAAACATCGATCATATACCCCTACCTGTGTGAATAGAACATCCCTACACTCAGAGAATTCAATTCAAGCTATCATACTCTTGTCCATCTGTCGTAGTACTTTTTAATCTGATGAATTTTTAGATTTGCTCACACATTTTCATGCGACCGTTAATACTTCTTGAGGTACTAACCGATCGATTACTCATGTGCTTGCTGATTAGGTGATAGCATTTTCCTCGTCTTGCACCACCTCAGGCTTAGCAGTGACTCCCAGACCAGTTGGCCTTAGGGAACTAGGTGAAGAGGCACCATCGCTATATTTTTTTATTGCTGCCTTGGCGATAAAAAAACCAGTGTTCATTTTTTTCTATTCACCATCTCTATATTTTCTTCATTTTTTTTCATTTCCTTCATACTTTGGCATTTAGACAAGAGCATTTCAAGGTATTCTCTACTATCCCGAGTTTCAAGACGTTTGTAAGTGCATATAGTACGGTATCAACATTCAAATGTTTGGCTTCCAGAATAGAAATTATTTTTCAGACTTATTTTTATCCTCAGATTAGTGACTTCCTTCATCTTACTAACCCTTGGGACAACAGCTCATAACTACTTATTACTAGTTCGTTTAAGAAAACTTCTAATTTTCTTGGTTTTCTTAATCTATTCTTATCTTTCATATATAATTTTTCACTTTCTATTCTTTTATTATCAAAATTTTTTGTTCTTATATATAGTATAATGCAAAGTATGTGCAAATAAGCACAAACCTCCCCCAAACCTGTTTATAGCAGTGTCCTCACTGATGTCATCCGTTAAGCTCAAAAACCTGTAGACTTGGGAGGAAATTATTAATGGGGGAAAGAATATATGCAAGTGTAATCCTCCCCCAAACTTATTTTTGGCTCACAATTTTGTAAAAATCATTTTCTTTCAAGAGCCAAAATATAACCCCCCCTCCCAAACTTGAGTTAAACAATGTTAATCTTTTAAAATCACACGAGGGGGGTAAGGTTATTGGTCAATGCCAAGCTTTGCAAAGACCGAAGGTCAACACCAACCATTCAAAAAATTTATCGATGAAGCACCAAGGTTGGTGGAAGAACATGTCACCTTTCGACGTGAGGAAGTGGGGAGGTGATAAGAGGTGTAATGGAAAAGGATTGCGTCTCAATTTGGAGAGACGACACAGTGATAGTAATGATGGATTACTCGCATTATCCTGATTGTCCAGAAGAAGGGGTGGAAGTTCAATTTCTTTATCTTGGAGTTGATTCATCTCAACACCAGTGTCTTGTAAAAATGCGAGTTCATCAGCGAAAATTTCCTCAAAGCTTTCGTCGATACCCCGAAGAATAATGTCATCAGAAATAATGGGGTGATCGTCAGACTCCATAAAAAGTTCCTCATCAGTGTTAGATGTTAACCCGGACAACTCGGTGGAAGAGTCCGTGTCAAGCAACAACATATGAAAAGAGTTAGAATTATGAGGTTGATCAAGTTCGCTGCTGTCGACATCCATTAATTCAACAGAACACACATGAGCATAGGGTTCGGAGGGTTCACTTCCCAACATGTAAATGTTAAGCTCAATTGACTTCTTTCTAAAGGATAGGGTCATAGAGCCGTTTCAACAATTGATTACTGCGTTGGAAGTGGCCAAAAAGGGTCGACCGAGTATCACCGGGATTTGATTGCGTGGGTTTGCCACAGGTTGTGTATTTAAAACAATAAAGTCTACGGGAAATATGAATTCCCCGACTTTGATTAACACATCCTCTAGCTCACCCTTTGGTTGGGTGATAGATCGATCGACCATCTGACGAGTGCAATGCGCAGGTTTTAACTCTCCGATCCCTAATTGCTCATAAACAGAATACGGAAGCAAGTTAACACTAGCACAAAGATCGAGTAAAGCATGATTGATATTTTTACCCCCAATAGAAATAGAAATTGTAGGACTTCCGGGGTCCTTTCGTTTCTTGGGTAGTTGTTGTGTAAAAGCAGTGCTCACATTACTCGTAAGGAAAACTTTTTTAGGTACTTGAACTTTTCTCTTCCTAGTGCATAAGTCCTTTAGGATTTTCGCATATGACGGAACTTGTTGAATAGCATCTGGGAGAGGAATGTTTATGTTAACTTGCTTAAAAATTTCCACAATCTTCTCCATTTGTGGACTTGGTCTGTTGCCCCTTAACCTATTTGGATAAGGTGCTTGATCAAAAAGTTTTGGGTCCAACGTTTGTGGAGAAGGCTGTGGAGACGGATTCGATCCCAAAATTGGAGTGGGAATCGACTTAGATAGATTCGGAGAAATGTTCGAGCCTTGGGGAAAACGTAGAATAGGCTCGGGTGAAAGTGGGAGATTAGACGAATTAGGGGAAGAAGAAGAAGCTGGGGTATCATTGGTGTCACTATCATCACATTACTCACCCACTCGGTTATTCAGCACTTTTCCCGATCTCAACGTGGTAACAGCACTCACATTATAACTTTGCGAGTGGCCAGGATTAGGTATGGGTTGAGATGGGAGTTTCCCTTTCTCTCTCGCACTCATTGCGGCGTTTAACTGTACGATTTTGTTTTCTATTGATTTAATACTTTCACCATGAGAGGCGGAGTTTTTCGTTATGGTATCAATAGAAGACTTCATCTCAGCCGACAATTGCATGGATTGTTTCATGAACATATCCAAAGTTTGTGCAAGTGAGTTGTCAGTACCGGCCACTTGTGGTGTAGAAATGTTGGCCGGATTTTGGAAATTCTGTGACTGAAAGGGGGGCTGATTCTGTGGTCGTGGTTGCTGTGAAGGAGGTCTTTGATAATTGCTTTGTTGGTTTTGATTCCAAGCAAATTTAGGATGATTCCTCCATCCTTGATTGTATGTGGAAGAATAAGGGTCGTTTCTAGGTCGCTGCTGAAAAGCAGCATTAGTTTGCTCGTGACCTTGAAATGGTGCATTCATAGGACATTCTGCGAAGGATCCGAACAGCAACCACAGACAGTCTTAGGAAGCGTGACCTGATTTCGGGAGAATGATGAGAATTTGTTCTCAATAGCGTCGAGTTTCTTCTGTATCGCTGCCATTTTGGCTTTTACTGCGATAGAAATATCGAGCTGGTGAACACCTCCTCTAGATGAAGGTGGTTTTACGCTTTCCCACTGCAAAGTGTGTTCAGCGAGGTCTTCCAGATACTTCCAAGCTTCACCGTCATCTTTAGACATGAAATTGCATTGACACATTGTTTCAAGCATCTGCTTTATCGCTGGATTAATGCCCTCATATATAATCCAACATAAATCCCATCTATTGATTCCATGATGAGGACATTGGACAAGCAAATCCTTGAAACGTTCAAAGCACTTCCAAAATGGTTCGTTGGGAAGCTGGGTGAACTGGTTGATCTCGCTTCTAACACGGGCAATCTTATGGTTTGGGTAAAACTTCTTAAGAAATGCTATTACGAATTCATCTCAATTAGTGATAGAGTGTGCGGCAGTATTGTAAAGCCATTTTTCTGCCAAGTCGCACAGTGTGAATGTGAGAAGACGTAAGCGCGTAGCATCTAAAGTCAATTATGATGTACCCATCATTGCGCATACGTTTTCGAATTTGGTAATGAAAACGTATGCGTCTTCCGATTCAAGCCCGTGAAATTTGGGCAGCAGATTGATGTAGTGGGGTTTAATTTCGAAATTATCCCCGTTAGGTGGTGGAAGAGATAGACAAGTAGGAAGGGGACCACGGATAGGATAGCATCTCTCTTGGAGAGCGATGCGAGGTGCATTCTGCGCACCTACGGGCGGTGGCAGCGTGGTGTTATAATCTGATGGAGTACCGTCCATCTCGGTCATGGTGTGTGGTGGGGGAAAAGAAGATGAAGAAGTACCGACTTCGGCGTCGATAGCAGGAACGCGGACAAGACGGGCACTAGGATCCCGTGTCCAGCCAAGCATGCACTAAGCGGGTTTAGTGCAAGTGGCAGCGTGTGTGTGATTTAAAATTGGCTTGTTTTGAAAAAGTGGGACTCAAGACAAATCACTCTAAAATGCACAAACAACCCTAGAACTAAGGTCACCTAGGTCCAGTCTCTAGACCACTCATAGACTTCCAAAGGACAAGCCGCAGGATCAATCCTCTACCGCCTCGTTACTACCCTTGTAGCCAGGTAAGTGCCAGATGAGTGGGAGGCTCCCCACTACGAAAGTAGTGGTCCTAATTAAGTAACCACTCGCCTTGGACACACTTGCCTAGGCACCACAAAAGTAATGCGGATAAGCGATAGATTACCCACGACCTTCCTCTGTCCTTAATGAGCGCGACAGTCCTTAGAGTCTGGTCTAGATATTTTTTAAATTAATGTAGGGTTGATGCGGATGCTCGGTTTGTGATTTGTGGGGCTTAGGAAGGGTGATGAAATCCCCACCTAATCTTGATTTTGTCTTTGCCCCTAAAAGTCCGTATTAAAATATGCAAAACAAAACCAATCACAAAACTTTTGCAAAAAGATTTTTGAGCGGCCCTATTTTGCAAAGGATCTTGCAGAAAATAGATTTTATTGGATTTGAGAGGAGAGAGGAGTTGAGAGAGATACCAGAGAAGTGTGAAACCCTAGATCTCCTGTTTCCTCAAGTCCGTGACTCCAGATTCCCTCGCAAAATTCACATACAAATCGTTAAATATGCAATTTGCAGTTTTGTTTTAATAATGATATGAATCGTCTAAGAATTCAACACAAATAATAAGAATAAAAAATTACGCACGTATCCCCGGCAACGGCGCCATTTGATTGTTTCGAAAGAGTGTGTTTTGTAGTTAACCGCAATAAGAACGGTATCGCGCGTAGCTAGACCGAGGTGAGTACGGGTCGTCCTCAGGGAAACGTTGAATCTTTTACTCTTACCTTAGATGTGTTGAGAAAGAGAGAAGGGATAAAGAATTTTGAAGAATGGTTTCTAGATCTACGTTAAGCAAGAATGCAAAAATATAGATCTAGATTATTTTAGGGATGTAGTTAATATAATAAGGGGGCTTGTAGGGTTCGTTAGGATTTAGTAGTCATGGACGATTAATTAAAAGTTACCCTTTTTATCCTTTAATAAATTTAAAACTAGAACGACGGTGATGCATGTAGATTAGGGTTTCTAGAGGAAAAAGGAATCCCACTCTTAACCCTTATCTCGACACGGAACTCCGTTCATATCTAGCCTTTACCAAAACAATCATTAATCTAATCTCTAATCGCGGTCAGAACTAACAAAGAATTGTTAGCGCGCCCGATTAGGATGTTAATGATTCTTTTGATAAAGTTCATAAACTTTATAGGACTTAAAAAGGGTTTAGGGATGTTCATCGTCCATTAGCCTACCCTAATCCTACGAACCCTAACAAGCGGAGAATTACTCGCGCATGTTGGGAGAAAAAGTGATGGAGAGAAAATGCATAATTAAACTACGAAGAAATAGAATAAGAAAAAGAACTACCTTTATTAATCAACAATATTCATTACACTTTGATCCTTAGAAAATGATTACAAAGACTAGCTTGCTTCTCGATCTCTTCCAAGGAGGTAGACGAACAGTTGATGATCAGTCTGGATGCGTGAGCCGTGTTGGACTTCGTGATCGCGTCGACTTGATGATTTTTCCAAGAGGCTCTCGGTCTTTATTTATAGTCCCAAAGCCAGAAACTTAGCTTCTAAATTTGGAAGCTAACAGAAAAGATTCACCCCAAAAAATCTCAGCTTCCAACCTCTCTGTATTGCGGCAGATCCGTGGCCCAAGGGGGGTATGGCCGCGGATCCGCGGCCATTATATCTCAGTCGTTCATCAATTTTATGGGGATGGCTCGTTGTGACATTTGGCAATCCTTGGAACCTTCAGAATTTGGAAATCTTTTCTTTTCTTCTGCCAGAATTGATTTCTTAATTAGGCTGGTTAGCTTTAACAACTTGATTTCCTTGATTTAAGACCTGAAAATTCTGCACAACAACTTAAATAATATTTAGTAGACTTAGTTCTACTAGGATTAGGTCAATGATATTATTTGCATACATTTTCCTACCAAATGCTAATTATAATATATCAACACATGGAAAATATTATTTTTACAGATAAACCCTCATATGTATGATATATTATAATAAAGACCTTTTTTAATATGGAAATGGTAGGAAAAATGTAATAACAAATGTGCAGTTTTATCAACTGAACACTATGCAATATTATATCAGTTTTTTTATTGGATAAAAATGGATATAATTTTGTTCTAGATAGAAATATCATGAACATTTCCCTGAATCGGGTACTGATTGCAGAAGGTACACTATGTAATGGTGTATATATTCTTAATCAAAACACAATTTTTAATATACAAAACACACGCAAGAGGAAAAGTTCATATACAAACGAAACCTACTTTTGGTATTGTAGATTTGGTCATATCAAAAAGAAAAGACTAAGTAAATTACATAAAAATGGATATTTGGATCTGTTCGAATTTTCATCCTTCGAAACTTGTCAGTCATGTCTCAAATGAAAGATGACCAAACTCCATTTACAGGACACGTAGAGAGAGCGACAGAGCTCTTGAGACTCATACATAGCGATGTATATGGTCCAATGTCTACACATGCAAGGGGTGGGTTCTCGTACTTCATTACATTCACTGATGATCTCTCTAGGTTCGGATATGTATTTCTAATGAAACATAAATCTAAAGATTTTGAAAAGTTCAAAGAATATAAAAAAAAATGAAGTAGAGAACTAGACAGGTAGGAGTATCAAGGTCCTGTGATTTGATCGAGAAGGTGAATACTTGAGCACGGAATTCCCTGACTATCTAAAAGAGAATGGTATTCTCTCTCAGCTTATTCCTCTGTATACACCATAGCACAACGGGTTTCTCTTTAAGTTATGGTATGCCATGGGTTTAGCACTTACATGCACACTCTCTTTAGAGTGACATGTGGAGGGGAGATAAGAGGATGGACACTTGGAATTTGATATGAATTTAGATAGTTGGGATTAATTTGAGTTTTGTTAAGTATTGAAACAATTTAGAATTCTTAACATAATTTCATTAGCGTTCTCTCTCTAAAGTGAGAGCTCTCACCTTCTTCCTCCACTTTAATTTCTAAAAATAGAAAAAGAAAAGGTAATTAATTGAGATAATTATATATAAGTGACCATGGCTACTTCCTAAGTTCAAACCATCAGTAAAGGTTTGATCTTAGTAGACTTCTAGTGGAGTTAGGAGCCAAAGTTGGAGCCTACAAAGTGGATCCATCTATGATGAAGGAGATCTATAACCAAGCTTGTTCTATGGACCATTAAGGAGCCTACAAGGAGTCTAATATCAATTTGGGAGCACTTGAAAATGCTACAAATGTTGTAATCCCAACATTGTTTGGATAACTGCTTGATATGCTCGCAAATTCATAGATTTAGCCATAGATTTCTAGTTATAGATTTTTAGTGAAAGTTCCTAGTGCCCTCTCCGCTAACCCGCGGCTAATGTGGAATACGAAAACGAAATTTTTGATGGCACTAAAAACTTATAACCAAGAATCTAAACCAAACATCTAAACTAGCAAGAACAAAAAGATAGAAATCACAACCTTTGTAGCGTCTTCATTTGCTCCAATTTGGTTGGACTCTAGCATATTCTCAAAAGCTCCAAATTGTACTTGCTAGCCGGTCCTCCTTCGCCGAAGATGATTCACCCGAGAGAACCAAGTTCAAGCTTCAACTTCACAATGAAATAACTAAAAATTGTAGGTTGCTAATCAATGATGCTTAGTGATGTGTGTGAGTGTTCTAATGATTTTTCTTTCTCTTAACCCTCTTGAATCTCAACTCATGAGAATCAACCCATGAGAAGGTAGAGGAAGAAGAAGGAGGAGGAGCCATGAAAGAGAAAGAAAACCAAACGGTAGAATGGATAATATGCTTCATAAATTCAAGCATGTTTCATGTATTTTGTAAAAGAATTTTTTCATTATGAAACTACAACCATACTTGAAAAGTATTTCCAAATGAATTATGTTGGATATGTATGCCCTATAGGCCTGTATTGTATAGGATGCTAGGGATGTGTATGTACAGGACAATCTTGCTCAATTATATATAATATATTATTTTGAGTAGTATTTATCTTAATATGTGTATTTCTTTTGTTGCTTTAAATTGTTTACACATATTGATAAAGACTCGATACAGTAGTATACTATTATGGTTTGACTTTATCTTAACATGTGCATATTTTATACTCGATATCACATATGGCTGATACATGTTGATAAAGCCCGTAGGATTTTTTACTTGACTACCAGCATTATAATGGCGATCATACTTATGGGAGCTGGGTAGTCCATAAGCACATTCTTAAAGGTTCCAAGTCGCAGGAATATCGAGACCGAGCATCGATATCTCAGAGTAAACTTGTGTATACATTTCTAGATCCCGACGAGGGGCGGTGGTTAGTCCCATAGCCATTAGTGTGATCACCTAAGAATATATACAGGTGCTTACTGGGGGTGAGTAAACTGGACGGACTTGCCGAGAATCTCTAGATGGTATTATACCTATCGTCAGATAGTGGTTCTCAGGTGACATGAGTACATGTTAGTCTTGTTAGGATTTCCTAGCGCCCTGACCATCTATAGTAACCTTTGTAGAATAAAAAAATTTGGGGTTTTGAAAACTGGCACTAGAAAAAAACCGTTCAAGAATCTACCAGAAACCTAAACTAGCTAATAAGAGATTAGCTAACTACTATGATAAAAATGTCTCACCAAAAGATCTGTGTCCTTCGGTCTTCTATCCTCTTCGTTTGCTCCTAAGGATCTTCTTGAACAAGCTTGATCACCTTTCCTTGCTCCTTGAGATCTCCTGGATTGTGCTTTATCGTCGATCTTCCTCCGTCGAAGATGATCCACCCGAGGGATGTAGTCCATGGCTGCAGCTCTACACTAAGAGTCTAGTGGAGCAATTAGAGACTTTAGATTGCTAATCTAAAGTATCTAGAATGTAGTGTATGGATCTAAGTGTATATCTATCTCATCTCCTCTGTTGATTCTCAACACATGAGATTGTAGAGAGGAGGTTAAATATGAAGGTGGAGGAGTTCAAGAAGGCTAGTGAGGAGAGTGAAATCAAAATGGTGAGAATGGAAAAATGAAATCCCATGAGAGAGAAAAAGACCAAGCATAGTTTTGTAAAACTCCTTTTTTCAATATAAAAATACACCCATACTTGAATAGTGTTGACAAATGAATATTCAATTCATTTGTCAACACTATTCAAGCATGGCCCTCACCATGCTCACCTTACTACCTTTACACCTTATTTTCCATTTAAAATAAATGGATAAAACTAAAATGAGGTGTCCACCTTCTAGAATGTTTTTTGTATAAATATGGATTACACTCTACTGTATATACATACCTGTATTTGTATCAAAATACGAATACCCAAAGAGATAAAATAACACAAAGAACTTAACACTAGAATATACATATCGAAATACATATATGTAAATTATTAAATCAATACCTGATTTCATAATCCGGCTTAATCCCGACCCAGCAAGTATTATCAACTGTCCGATCGAAAGTCTGGGTAACTAGTACAATCGATCGATCGGAACCCTGCACGTATCCAATACGGCTACTACATCATTTTGCCCGAACTAAGGAAACCCTCTGTGTAGGACTCTAAAGACTCGACAGTACGCCGGTAGTAAGTTACTGGATAAATCCATAACCACAAGCACGTCAGCGGCATTAGCTGTACGTAACGGCTACCCGGGTACCTGTCGAAAAGGAAGGCCGACGAGCAAACTCATCCGGATTCCTACTGAGCTTATCTGTGACAATCTCAGTACAGTCCGGTCTCTTTGTCTGAGAGTATCACATACCGGGTCTAGGGGTGGTAAATGTCAGACCCTAATAACCCGATAATTCGTGCTGATGTAACTCAGGACTAATCCGGAAAACTACTGATCAACCTATCGGTATATCTCAACTGTCTTGGCTAAGGTCTTATGGTGTTGTCCAATTGAACATAGTGCGATATCAACTCCCTATACTAAAGAGACGAATCCCCAACAATCGCTCGCTGCCTCTATGTGGCTCGGGACAGTACCCAACTAAAACCTGTTTGCACGACTCAGTAGAGCCGTGGTAGGGTAGTAATCAAAGTACAGTGGGAACTCACATGAGACAAATGACGATCTCAGGTCTGAAGACTGACATGTACTCATGTCACCTGAGAACTGCTATCTGACGATAGGTACAGTACCATTTAGAAGTTCTCGGCGATTCCGTACAGTGTACTCACCCCCAGTGAGCACCTGTATACGATATTAGGTGAGAAAGACCAATGGCTGTGGGACCAACTATCGCCCCTTGTCGGGGTCTAGAAACGTATACACTAGTCTATTCCGGAATATCGATGCCCTGTCTCGATACTCACATGACTAAGGAAATTTTAAGGATGTGCTTATCGACTACCCAGCTCCCACAAGTATGATCGCTATCACAACACAGGTAGTCAAGCAATGATCCTACGGGCTTTATCAACATGTATAAATCATACGTAATAACAAGTAAAACATATGCACATGTTAAGATAAAGAAAAACCATATAGCATACTATCATATCGAGAAAGACTGTCATGTACAAACATATGTCCAAGCATCCACATGTATACATATACAATAATGGCCTATAGGGCATACATATCCAACAATCTCCCACTTGCACTAAGGACACATATTGGCGTATCGAGTACCCAACGGCTGCGCTAAGGCTAGTTGTTGGCGTATCGCATACCCAACATCTCAAATAGTCTCTCGAACTGTGCTTGAAGAAGGGCCTTAATGAATGGATCCGTCGTGTTGTCTTTTGTGTCCACTCTCCGCACCTCGATCTCCCGGCGATCAACGATCTCCCTGATCAGGTGATACTGCCTCAAGATGTGTCTGGATTTCTGATGGGACCGTGGTTCTTTCGCTAAATCCATACCTCCATTGTTTTCGCAATACAAAGGTATTAGATTAACAATGGATGGAACCACCTGAAGTTCAGTAACGAACTTCTTAATCCAGAAGGCTTCTTTTGCGGTATCGTTGGCAGCAATGTATTCAGCCTCCATCGTCTAGTCTGCGATGATGTCCTGTTTGGAACTCTTCCAACAGACCGCCCCTCCATTGAGGGTAAACACAAAACCCGAGACAGACTTGTTGTCATCCTTGTCACTCTGGAAGCTCGAATCGGTAAAGGACTCCACCTAGAGGTCCCCATTACAGAATACCAGGAATAGTTCTTTAGTCCTTCTTAGGTACTTAAGAATGTTCTTCACTGTTGTCCAGTGGTTCTCACCTAGGTTTGACTGATACCGGCTCACCACGCTAAGCACGTGATTGGTTCGAAAAAGTGTTTTTATAGTTAACCGCAATCAGAACGGTGTCGCGTGTAGCTAGACCGAGACGAGTACGGGTCGTCCTCTGGGAAACGTTGAATCTTTTATTCTTACTTTAGATGTGTTGAGAGAGGGGGGAATAAAGAATATTGTAGAATGGTTTCTAGATCTACGTTAAGCACTAATGCAAAATATAGATCTAGATTATTTATGGATGTAGTTAATATAAGAAGGGGCTTGTAGGGTTCGTTAGGATTTAGTAGTTATGGATGATTAAATAAAAATTACCCTTTTTATCCTTTAATAGATTTAAAACTAGAACGACAGTGATGCATGTAGATTAGGGTTTCTGGAGGGAAAAGGAATCCCACTCTTAACCCTTATCTCGACACGGATCTCCGTTCATATCTAGCCTTTACCAAAACAATCATTAATCTAATCTCTAATCGCGGTCGAGACTAACAATGAATTGGTAGCGCGCCCGATTAGGATGTTAATGATTGTTTTGATAAAGTTTATAAACTTTATAGGACGTAAAAAGAGTTTAGCGATTTTCATCATCCATTAGCCTACCCTAATGCTACGAACCCTAACAAGCGGAGAATTACTCGCTCATGTTGGGAGAAAAAGAGATGGAAAGAAAATGCATAATTAAACTACAAAGAAATAGAATAGGAAAAAGAGCTACCTTTATTAATCAACAATATTCATTACACTTTGATCCCTTAGAAAATGATTACAAATACTAGTTTGCTTCTCGATCTTTTCTAAGGAGGTAGATGAACCGTTGATGATCAGCCTGGATGCGTGAGCCGTATTGGACTTTGTGATCTCGTCGGCTTGATCAATTTTCCAAGAGGCTCTCGGTCCCTTTTTATAGTGCCAAAGCCAGAATCCAAGCTTCTAAATTAGGAAGTAAGCAGCAAAAGATCTTCCCTAAAAATCCTCAGTTTCCAACTCTCTGTAACTGCGGCGGATCCGCGGCACCAAGGGGCTTGGTCCGCGGATCCGCGGCTTGATGATCATGGCCCTTGATCAATTTTCAGGGGCTGCCTCGTAGTGACATTTGGCGATCCTTGGAACCTTCAGAATTTGGAAATCTTTTCGTGGTTGCTGCCAGACTTGGTTTCCAAGTTTTTATTCTTAATTAGGCAAGTCTTCTTCAACAACTTGATTTGCTTGATTCAAGTCTTTGAAAAATTCTGCACAACTTGAAAATATTCTGCACAACAACTCAAATAATATTTAGTAGACTTTGTTCTACTAGGATTTGGTCAATGAATTTATTTGCATACATTTTCTTACCAAATGCTAATTATAATATATCAACACATGGAAAATAGTATTTTTACACATAAACCCTCATATGTATGATATATTATAATAAAGTCCTTTTTAATATGAAAATGGTAGGAAAAATTTAATAACAAATGTGCAGTTTTATCAACTGAACAAATACCCCCAAATTTATTTTTGATCGTCCCGAGCAAACTAGTTTATTCAAGAGGAGAAAAAGAAAGGAGAAAACTAAGCACCATTTCGTAGGCAGACACGATTGCACTGAGCACGTGCAACAAGCCGTTAAACCTCTAGGTGTCCCTAGTAGGAGGAGTGTTGTCTCCTGAGGGTTTCCAGCAAATTACACCTACAAAATCCTATAATAAAAGAGAGATAGTGAAATTTACATATAAAGATAAGAACAATAAAAGAAAGACTTTGAAAATAAGAATTTCCAACTATACTAGCTTTTCGGTTGTCATGAGCCCTATCTTAATAGTCATGAAAAGATGTTAGAAATCACATTATCCCTCAATAAAACACCGTCTTTATTTTTCATTCCTACCTTTCATCCAAACATCGATCATATACCCCTACGTGTGTGAATAGAACATCCCCACACTCGGATAATTCAATTCAAGCTATCATACTCTTGTCCATCTGCCTCAGTACTTTTTAATTTGATGAATATTTAGATTTTCTCACACATTTTCATGCAACCGTTAATACTTCTTGAGGTACTAACCGACCGATTACTCATGTGCTTGCTGATTAGGTGATAATATTTTCCTCGTCTTGCACCACCTAAGGCTTAGCAGTGACTCCCAGACCAGTTGGCCTTAGGGCACTAGGTGAAGAGGCACCCTCGTTATATTTTGTTTATTGCTGCCTTGGCGATAACAAAACCAGTGTTCATTTTTTTCTTTTCACCATTTTTATATTTTCTTCATTTATTATTTCCTTCATACTTTGGCTTTTAGACAAGAGCATTTCAAGATACCCTCTACTATCCTGAGTTTCATGACGTGTGTAAGTGTATATAGTAGGGTATCAACATTCAAATGTTTGGCTTCTAGAATAGAAACTATTTTTCAGACTTATTTTTATCCTCAGATTAGTGATTTCCTTCATCTTACTAACCCTTGGGACAACAGCTCATAACTACTTATTACTAGTTCGTTTAAGAAAACTTCTAATTTTCTTGGTTTTCTTAAACTATTCCTATCTTTCATATATAATTTTTCACTTTCTATTCTTTTATTATCAAAAAAAAAAATTGTGCTTATATATAGTATAATGCAAAGTATGCGTAAATAAGCACAAACCTCCCCCAAACTTGTTTTCAACAGTGTCCTCACTGTTGCTATCCGCTGGATCACAAAAACCTGTAAGCTTGGGAGGAAATTATTAATGGGGGCAAAAATATATGAAAGTGAAAATCCTTCCCCAAACTTATTTTTGGCTCACAAATTTGAGGACAAAAGTTATGTTCAAGAGCCAAAAATATACCCCCCCCTCAAACATGAGTTAGACAATACGAAGCATTTTAAGAGGGGGTGAGTCATTTGGTCAAAGTAAGACTTTACAAAGACCAAAAGTTAACACCAACCATTCAAAGATTTTATCAGTATAGCGTATAGGTTGGTGGAAGAATGTGTTGTATCGAGTCAAGAAAAAATGGGGAAAGGATAAGAGGTGGTCTGGAAAGGGTTTGAAATTAGAGAAAAGAAAGAATGGGGATGAATGTGAATGATTAGGAAGAAGGAATGGTGATGGTTCAACCTCTATAGGTGGAGATTGATCAATCACAAAATCCGTATTGTTTAAAAATTCAAGTTCGTCAGCAAAAAGTTCTTCAAAATTTTTATCAATGGTGTGATTGAACATTTTGCTGTTAAAGAGTTTTGTGCCAGAATTTATCCTACTTGATTCAAAAATTATTGAGGTAGAGTACTCGAAAAACTCATCTACCTCATTTTCAAAAATATCCAAATCAAGTTGAATTTCTGGTATTATTGAACTTGAATTAACAGATTGTGATTTATCAAAACTCACTGAAACTATAGAAACAGAAGAAGAACCGGAGAAAGTAGAAGGTGAAATGGGTAAACAAATTGGTATGTCGGGTGTTGCTGAACCAGATGTGGAAGATGGAGGTTGTATTTCGTTCTGATCTTTGGGTATACCATTATCATCAACTTCAAGACATATTTGGGGTTCGGGAAGAATTAAAGGCTCAAGATGATGACCACAAGGAAGCGAAAGGATTTGATGAATTGGTGGGACAAAATCATCCAAAATTTCGGGTTCATCAATCAATATATCCCCAACGTCAATCACCTCATTCGAGTGAAGGTTAAAATTCTCAAACATCTCATCAAAAGTATTGTTTTCAATCAGTTTTGGTTCAAGAGTGGAGGTGTAGAGATCACAAGGGTTGGGTATGGTTTCACTTGAAATGGACCCTTCACAGTTAGGTAAATCAAACACTACAAAGTCAAACAACTTATCAGTCATTCTATTTGGTGTACTTGATGAATCTATGAAACTGGAGTTGTGGATTTCAGTTTGGAATGGGGAGGTTTGATTCGGAAGGGTGTACAGTTCTGTTCTACTACCCAAATCCTTCCTAATTTGGTTTGACAGTTCAAGAAATTTTTCTAATGTCTGCTCCAGACTAGTCTTGGGTTGATAAGGGGTTTCAGTATAAGATTGAAATTCATGTGGATAATTAAAACTCCCAAATGACTGATTAGAAGAATTGTCTAGAGTAGGTGGAAAAGTCGGATTGGATTGATAGGAATAGAATGGTTGCGGAACTTGGGTAGGAGTAGGATCAATATTATGATAAGAAGAATATTGATATGGGTTGGTTGGTTGGCTATTTTCAACAGACATCTTATATGCCACAAACCGCATATCAAACTCTTCTCCGGACAGTGGTGGTGATGGTTGATATTGGTCCGGGTTGAAACTTTGGCCTCTAGACCTAGCTATGTGCTCAGCAATGGACATTCGTCTAAGGGCTTCCTCACTCTGGGTATGAACTGAAACATGTGTAGGATTAGGATACGGTTGATAAGACCTAGACTGAGGTGGCCAACCGTTTCTTCCTGCTTGTTCTATATGATCTCTTAAGGACATGGAAGAGCCGGACGGTATACCGAAGGGATTACGAAAACAAGAGATATCTGGTTGTGGACAGCAAAGCTCGGCAAGTGTTCTTCTGTTTAGGTCACCCATTATAAGAAGAGAAGAAGGGGGAAGGGGTAAAAAGAGGAGAAAATAATTGGTTTGGTTTGAAAAATGACGGATTTAGACAAATCACACAAAAATGCACAAACAACCCTAGAACTATGGTTACCTAGGTCTAGTCTCTAGACCGCTCGTAGACTTCCAAAGGACAAGCCGCAGGATCAATCCTCTACCGCCTCCGTATTACCCTTGTAGCCAGATAAGTGCCAGGTAAGTGGGAAGGAACCACAGTAGTGGGCCTAATTAAAAACCACTAGCCTTTGACACACTTTCCTAGGCACTACAAAAGTAATGCGGATAAACGATAGATTACCTATTAGTTATATGTATGCCCTAGAGGCCATTACTGTACATTGGATGTATATTGTAGTGGATGCTGGGACATATATAGGTAGGACTTTCTTGCTCGACATGATAGTACGCTATCTGGTTGCTCTTTATCTTAACGTGTATACTTTCTGTCTCTCTGTTACATGTTCATAAAGCCCTTAGGATGTGTACTCGACTTCCAGGACTGTGATGCAGATCATACTAGTGGGGCCTGGATAGTCCATGAGTACATCCTTGAAATGTTCCTAGTCGAGGGAATATCGAGACAGGGCATCGATATTCCAGAGTAGACTAGCATATATCTTCTCGACCCATGCGATGGGCGATGGATGATCCCATATCCATTGGTGTTTGACATCGAAGATGGTATGCGGGTGCTCAGTGGAGACTGGGTACACTGAACGGACTCGCCGAGAACTCCCAGATGGTATTATACCTCACGTCAGATGGCAGTTCTCTGGTGGCACTGGTACAGCTTAGTCTGTTGACCCGAGATCGTCATAGAGTCTTGTGTGTCTCCCACTGTGCTTTGATTTCCACCCTACCACGGCTCTACTGAGTTGTGCAAACAGGTGGTTTTTGGGTACAGTCCCGATTCACATGGAGGCAATGAGCGATAGGAGGGGATTCGTCTCTCCCGGTATTGGGGGTTGATGTTGTGCTATGCTCGACTGGCCATAACAGGAAATCCATGGCCAGGGTTGCAGTGATATACTGGTAAGAGTTATCAGTAGTTTCACGAATGTTATGGACCTCACGTCGGCATGACTTATCAAGCTACTGGGGTCTGACGTTTACCACCCCTAGGCGAGATATGCGACATATAAGACGAACAGACCGGACTATACGGTAAGTGTTACTGGTTGGATTCACAGGAGTGTGAGCGGGCTTGCTCGTCGATCTTCTGATCGCTCAATACCCGGGTGGCCGTTACGTTTAGCAGACCGCTTGCGGCTTGTGGATGTTTGATATGATCATCATCTGCTGCCGGCGTATTGACGAGTCTTTAGAGTCCTACACAGAGGTTTCCTGGCTCAAGCGAAACGAAATAGGAGCGCATATGAGATATGTGCGGGACCGAGAATAATACCAGTATGTGATACTGTATTCGATTCTCGCGATTTGTGACATTGATCAGTTATATGCGATATAGCCGGGTTATCGAATCAAGTGTTGATTCGATAAGATGTTACTAATGATACTAGTCGGTTATGTGCGACATGACCGGATCATTGAATCAAGTGTTGATTTAATGATTTAATGTATAATTATATATTTGATATATTACTTTGCATTAACTAGTATTGGTTCACTTTAAATGGATTTTCTCACTTGGTGTGCACATTGTATATGTGATATATTTTTGTGTGCACTTGTTTGTATCATGTTTGATGATACATGCAAAATTGGTTAAGTGTAAAGTTTGAACCATGGTTATATGAATGGTTAGGGTTATGATTACTTATTCATTCATTTATTTATTTATTAGTTTTGGAAATTAAAAGCATAAAGAGAAAAAAACAAAATGGTTTTCTTTTATTCTTTTCTTTCATGAAGCTTGTTGAAGCTTCATGAAGCTTTTGACCAAGTGACCATTTTGTCTTCTTCTTTAACCCTAACCATTCTCATAAACTCTAGTTAGCTCTCTACACTTGACCATGGTACATGATATGATAAGAAATCATTTATTTTCTATTTAGAAATATACTTATCATATTATATATCATCTTCTTCTTCTTCTTCTTTTAAAAGAAGAGAAAGCTTGATAGCTTCAATGGCAACTAGCCAAAATAAGTGAGAAATCCAATTCTAAAGTCTACCCACCTCCTATTTCTTCATCCTCTACTACTTGCCATGTAGTAGAGTGTGTTGTCTTCACAAGTTTCTTGACTTGGCGAAGGCGGAACTCGAGTTTGAGTTGCCTCGACGTAGATCATCTTCGGCATCGAAGCCGACGATCAACACCGCCCATTCTTCGATGAAGCCGATGCTAGAGTCATGGGTTCAATTTGGACAGCGGAGGGAGATCATCGCGGAGCTTAGGAAGTGGTGGACCGGATCTACAAAGGTTGTATTTCCGTTTCTTTTAGTTAAAGTTGTTAACTAGTTTCTTTTGTCGCCTAAACTTCTAGCCAACGATCCGTTCTAGGGTTTCTCGGCACCGTAATTTTTGAAATTGGCATGGATGATGCCTTGTGAGACCTCTTGTGCGTGCCTAGGAACCCTACAGTGGTATCAGAGCCTAGCTAGAGCCTTAGGCGAAGAGTAGACGACGTTTGAAATCCGAACGAATCGAAACCCTAATCCCAAACTTGCTCTCTGCACTTTTTCTAAAAACTGGGTTTTTTCCATATTAAAAATATGCAGAAATGTCATCAGGGAATTCTAAGAATTACGATGCAAAAAATTTTCCAAGATACCTCTAATGCGCGGCGGAACCGCGGCAGAGGCCTGGCTTCTGCGGCGGTTTCGCGGTCACTTGACTTGATTGGCCTTCAAACTTTGCACAGTAATTCATGCTTTCTGGTGCTGGTTTTCCTGGGAATTTTTAATATTTATTTCAGAGTTGAGTTTTCTGGGGTGTTTTGGAGCTTAGTTGATTCGATCGGATTATCAGATTTTGTCTATGTGGCTTTCCGGATATTTTAGAATATGTTAAAAAGTTCGACCGGATATAAATACCCACTTTTTCCCCTGCCGGGAAATTTCCAATCGTTGGATTTTTCCCAGGTTTAATGACGTTCTAAGTAGTGCAAGTAATGCGATGGTCCCTCTAGAAGACAACAAACCTTAACTCGATTAAGTGACCGTCTTGAACTGCCCTTTGAACCTTAGGGTTTGGGGCAGTACGGCGTGCCACATGTGAGACGTTGGCTTGACCCTTCTACGGCTGGACCGTTGGTACTGAGGCACGAAATGAATGTTGTTAGACTTATTTCATGTGTTGGACTGTATCGGGAAAACTTGGGTGTTCGATTGTTCGATCGGAAAGTTTAACATTTTCCATTTATCCGGAATTTGATACAATAATTGGAATTCACAAATAGTTATGAGATAACTGAATGAATGTTATAAACATAGCAGTTTAGTCTCACTTGATCGGTTGCCACGGAATTTTGATGTGATCAAAACTCCGTCGCAATCACGTAGCGTACGCGGATACTTGCCGAGTAAACTTAATAGACAGCCTCGCTCCATAGCCCCGACCAAGTGACTGTAGGAGAACCCCGTCGCCGAAAGCATCCGTTCGGGTGCTCGCGGCAGCGGTGTTCCGCCTTGGTGCACTTCGTCGATGGTATCAGGGGTGCAGCCGCCTACTAAAGTTTGCGACGAGCATTCGATCAGGATGCCGGGAATCTTGTTGAATTGCCCGACTTGATATTGAAAAGTGTTTTCGATAATGAGACTAAAATGCGGGGTTTATAATTGTTAGGCATGTGATGTCTAAGTATTTCATTTGATTAGGCATGTGATGTCTAAAGAGGTTGCGGATTCCAACTGTTGTAGTTTTACACTTTCTTTTCTGTGACCGTAAGTGTAATATGTCATATCGCCGGTTTCGTTGCTATATGTCAACGACAATTGGGATGCGCATATTTACTTACGTTGATGACATGTGATGTTATGTGTTGCTGGATATGTTATATTGGATCGTCGTGTTTGAATAGCCGGGGTTTTTATGTGAGATGAGTGTTTTTCATTTTCATTCATGTAAAAACTTGTATGCAATATTCTTTTATTGGGGCACTTCCAGGTTGCGGAAGTTGTCACCCGTTGTATATTATTTACTTTTCCGCACTAGGATAGACCCAAGGAGGAGGGCATAAGTAACCGAGTTCTGGAGTCCAGTGGGAGACCAACTCGAGGAGTAGAGTCCGGGTCTCCTAACTCTAGAATTGGTAGGGTTGCTTGCCGCTCTCGTAGGGGTCTAGGGGTGTGGGTTTGGCTATTCATCACGACCGTGGAATCCGTGTTTTATACTGGCTCGTATTGAAAACACGGACGTCCTAGTATATCCAATATTTCATATGATTCTTCTGCTGCGATATCTGTGATGTGATCATATGATGTTCTGTGATAGATATAGTATATAGTATATATGATATATTATATAGACGTTGCTTATGTTTTACACCCGCGCTAGCCCTGCCTCGCTCTGCCGTTAGTTACCTAACCTAACGGTGCAGACGGGACATCGAGGCGAATGCGGATGGCATAAGCGTACGTTATATTTATCTGTGATGATTAGGTGGACTTAAATGATGGGATATTCATTAATGTGATTAATGAAAGAAAATAAACATAATTGATGTTGTGGAATCAAATTTCAAAATAAAAACAGGTAACTACAGTTCTTGCTTTGCATCGCGGTGTTCCTTGTAGAACATCCTGCACCTTATTCGATAGGGAAAGGACCGAGATCCCTTCACCGGGAGTGACTCCTTTAGCAATAACTGGCAGATGCTACATCACTCGGTTTGTCTTTTGATAGCTTCTATAGTTTCCGCTTTGCACAGTGATATGTATGATATATCCCGCACCTCATTCGACGAGGAAAGGGCCGACGATCCCTTCACCGGGAGTGACCCCTTTAGCAAAACTAGAAAAGCTTCAAAAACATTCCATTTAAAAACCATTTGATTCCGCAACGAGATCAAGTTCAAAGCGTTAAGGGTTTTCATAAAAAACCAGCCGCAACCCTCCGTCATTTTAGGAAGTAGAGTACTTAGTATTCGTGCTGTGTTTGTTGACCATAGTCAAGGCACAGTGTACGGTAGCTAAGTGATGTCTTCCTACACCGCATATGATGCGATTAGTTAGGACAGTCGCATGACTTTGTTGACCTTAGTTAAGGGTCATGTGGGTGGGTCTAATTAATCATGAAATGACGGGTAGAACTTGACTAGTACTTATGATTTGTTGACCTTAATTAAGGTCATAAGTGCTAGGGGTAAAAACCATTATCGGGAGTTTCAAGTGATGAAACTTGCAATGAGATTGCATACCTTCTATGTGATAGTTGGATCCCGATACCCACTGCGAGTAATTGTTACTCCTGGGAGAATTTTGCACTTTACAATTAGCCGATCAAGTAGGTGTCTAGAAAGGTGTCAACGGGGTTACGCCTCTGGGAAAGCGAGGTTTACAGTAATTAGGTCCGTGCGAAAGCACGGGGAACCTCTTTCAAAGTACCGACACTGGCCTGGCTGAAAGATTGGCGAACTTGTAGAGTGTAATTAATCCCGGCTAGTCTTTCCTTTTAAGCTTTGAAGGAAGATTTGATAAAAACAGTGGGAGCCATCATGATTAGATAAAATAAATAACCAATCTAATCTTGCAAGAGCGCATGCAGAGTGTTTTCTTCTCTCTCTCTCCAGGTAGCGACCATATCATGCCTTAATCAAGATAATAATATGGATGAATTGACCGAACCCCCTTGTTATACTGAGCTGGGGAAAGTTGGTCCCGCTCCAGCTTATAATTGTTATAAGACAGAGCAGGAAATAGGGAATACCAGAATTCCTATGCCGCCCAAACGAAGAAAGTGCATATGATGCATCTCCTTCGGGTATGTTCATTACAAAGAACTGTTTCTCAGTATTCTCTGCATCCTGAGTATTGGATACCGGATCAGGATCCCAGATATGTAATCTGTTACATAGGGCTACAAAAAGGTAGAAAAACTGAGAACGGGTGATAAGTTTCATGAGACAGAAAACGGGGCAAGTGTTGCAGCCAAGTCTGTTGGTCACTGTCACCCTGTATTACCAATACATTGATTCTGAACAAATGCTATTAGATACCGAACCTGATATACAAAATCATATCAGTCTCTTTATTAGTAAAGAAATGATAAAATTTGGTATTGATGGATAATGTTTTGAACATTTCCTATATCAAAAGTTAATCGGTTCAGGCACGTTATCTAAAAGCATTGACGTTCTAAATCAAACTACAGTTCTTTAGTATACAGAACATACACAAGAGGAAGAGTTCAGAAATGAACGGATCCTTCTTGAGGTATTGTAGACTAGGTCACATCAATGCGACCCGACTGGCTGAAGTTACATTTTAGATGCATATTTAAGTTAGTTTGAATTTACATCTTGTGAAACTTGCCAGTCATGTCACAAAGATTAGATGACCATAGCTCCGTTTACTGAAAACAGAGAAAGAGTTAGTAAACTCTTGGGACTGATGCATGATGATGTATGTAAAGTCTCCTGTCTACACATGCCAGGACTGGTTCTTTATACTTCATTATATTCTCTGATAATCTCTCAAGATTCAGTCATATGTTCCTGTTGAAACATAAGTCCGGACCTTTTGAGGTATTCACAGAATATAAGTTAGAAGTAGAGAACCAATAACCGGGTATAAGTATTATGTCCTATGATGAGATCAGGGAGGAGAATACTTTTGCATGGCATTCCTGGACCATTCTAAAGGAGAATGAGATTCTATCTCCGTACTACTCCTCTGAATACACCACAGCACAATGGTGTATCAGGGCGGAGCAATCGCATAATATTAGATATCGTGTGCTCTATGATGAGTATTACTGAGTTACCTATTTCCTTTATGGGGTTGTGCACTTGAGAAGCTGCATACCTATTGAATCAGGTTCGAATCAAATCAGTGCCTACCATTCCATATGAGATATGGTATGGGAAGAGCCTATCTCTTAAGTAAGTTAAGATTTGGGATTGTCCGGCCTATGTTAAATGCAAAATCCGGACAAGCTCGAGGCAAGGTCAGTTATGTAGAACTGGAAATGTTCCAGCTATACAAACTGCAGCTGATGATTTGACAGAACCAAAGGATTCAATAGTTCCCGACGAACCTCAGCCTCTCCGCCGATCTAGCAGGGTTCCTCACCTGCTTGAGAGATACTTCGGTTTATCGATGACAGTGGGAGCAAGGATTGCATCATGAGATGATGACCCAACTAGTTTCGAGCAGGCCATCAAGAGTAGGGACTCTGTAAGAATGGCTGGATGCTTAGCAATCTGAGATGGAATCCATATACACCAACAAAGTATGGACTTTGGTTGCGATATCTGAAGGGTTAAATCCCCATCAGGAGCAAGTATATCTTGAGAAGATTACTTGGTATAGATGGAAAAGTTAAGACTTTCAAAGCTAGACTTGTTAAAGGTTTTCGTCATCGACCAGGCATGGATAATGATGAAACCTTTTCCAGGGAATATGCTTAAGTCCATCCAGATGCTACTTGCCACGGCTACATACCATGACTACGATATCTGGTGGTTGGGTGCCATGACTACTTTTCTAAATAATGATTTAGAAGAGAACGTCTATAAGAACACAGCCAGAGGGCTTCGTAAACAGTGGGAGCAGCGGAAACGTGTGCAAGTTGCTTTACATAATAAAGCAAGCATCGCGGAGTTGGAACGTCTGTTTTGATGTGATAGTCGAAGTGTTTGACTTCATCAAAATGGTAGATGAACCTTGTATATACAAAACGGTAATGGAGAGTAAGGTGGTCATACTCGTATTGTACGTGGACAACATACTCTTGATAGGAAAGGAGTTTCCTATGCTTCGATCGGTCAATCTCCGCTTATCACAAGGATTCTCTAATAGGATCAAAGTGATACCTCCTAAATCCTGAGTTTTCATCTATGAGATAGATGTAATTGGATGCTAGGATTCTCACTAGATATAGTGAGATGGTATCAATCGATCCTGGGAAGAATCACTGGAAGTGTTCCAGAGTGATAAAGACGACTGAATGTCAGTCTCAGGCATTGTCTTTACCCTCGGTAAAGGGACGGTATGTTGGAAGAGTTCCAAGCTAGATACCGGGGCAAACTAGACGATAAAGGCTGGTAACATCGCTATTGAAGATACTACCAAAGAGGAAGTTTGGGTGTATATTGGTTCATAAGATGAACTAGGTTCCTGCCATTGTATGACAATGGAAGTGTGGCTTCGGCCGTGGAACCCTGGTCCCATCAGTGACCCAGACAAATTCTGAGGCAGCATCACCTGATCATGGAGATAGTTGATCTCCAGGTTGATCGAGGTTAGGAGAGTAGATTCAGAGGACAACACGGCGGATCCACTCACGAAGGACTTTTCCCAAAGAGAGACTTTTAGGGGATGGTTGAGTAAGTGATACTGCAACCACTGCTACAGATGGCCCTAGTGCAAGTGGGAGATTGTTAGTTATATGTATGCCCTAGAGGCCATTACTGTACATTGGATGTATATTGTAGTGGATGCTGGGACATATATAGGTAGGACTTTCTTGCTCGACATGATAGTACGCTATCTGGTTGCTCTTTATCTTAACGTGTATACTTTCTGTCTCTCTGTTACATGTTCATAAAGCCCTTAGGATGTGTACTCGACTTCCAGGACTGTGATGCAGATCATACTAGTGGGGCCTGGATAGTCCATGAGTACATCCTTGAAATGTTCCTAGTCGAGGGAATATCGAGACGGAGCATCGATATTCCAGAGTAGACTAGCGTATATCTTCTCGACCCATGCGATGGGCGATGGATGATCCCATATCCATTGGTGTTTGACATCGAAGATGGTATGCGGGTGCTCAGTGGAGACTGGGTACACTGAACGGACTCGCCGAGAACTCCCAGATGGTATTATACCTCACGTCAGATGGCAGTTCTCTGGTGACACTGGTACAGCTTAGTCTGTTGACCCGAGATCGTCATAGAGTCTTGTGTGTCTCCCACTGTGCTTTGATTTCCATCCTACCACGGCTCTACTGAGTTGTGCAAACAGGTGGTTTTTGGGTACAGTCCCGATTCACATGGAGGCAATGAGCGATAGGAGGGGATTCGTCTCTCCCGGTATTGGGGGTTGATGTTGTGCTATGCTCGACTGGCCATAACAGGAAATCCCTGGCCAGGGTTGCAGTGATATACTGGTAAGAGTTATCAGTAGTTTCACGAATGTTATGGACCTCACGTCGGCATGACTTATCAAGCTACTGGGGTCTGACGTTTACCACCCCTAGGCGAGATATGCGACATATAAGACGAACAGATCGGACTATACGGTAAGTGTTACTGGTTGGATTCACAGGAGTGTGAGCGGGCTTGCTCGTCGATCTTCTGATCGCTCAATACCCGGGTGGCCGTTACGTTTAGCAGACCGCTTGCGGCTTGTGGATGTTTGATATGATCATCATCCGCTGCCGGCATATTGACGAGTCTTTAGAGTCCTACATAGAGGTTTCCTGGCTCAAGCGAAACGAAATAGGAGCGCATATGAGATATGTGCGGGACCGAGAATAATACCAGTATGTGATACTGTATTCGATTCTCGCGATTTGTGACATTGATCGGTTATATGCGATATAGCCGGGTTATCGAATCAAGTGTTGATTCGATAAGATGTTACTAATGATACGAGTCGGTTATGTGCGACATGACCGGATCATTGAATCAAGTGTTGATTTATTGATTTAATGTATAATTATATATTTGATATATTACTTTGCATTAACTAGTATTGGTTCACTTTAAATGGATTTTCTCACTTGGTGTGCACATTGTATATGTGATATATTTTTGTGTGCACTTGTTTGTATCATGTTTGATGATACGTGCAAAATTGGTTAAGTGTAAAGTTTGAACCATGGTTATATGAATGGTTAGGGTTATGATTACTTATTCATTCATTTATTTATTTATTAGTTTTGGAAATTAAAAGCATAAAGAGAAAAAACAAAATGGTTTTCTTTTATTCTTTTCTTTCATGAAGCTTGTTGAAGCTTCATGAAGCTTTTGACCAAGTGACCATTTTGTCTTCTTCTTTAACCCTAACCATTCACATAAACTCTAGTTAGCTCTCTACACTTGACCATGGTACATGATATGATAAGAAATCATTTATTTTCTATTTAGAAATATACTTATCATATTATATATCATCTTCTTCTTCTTCTTCTTTTAAAAGAAGAGAAAGCTTGATAGCTTCAATGGCAACTAGCCAAAATGAGTGAGAAATCCAATTCTAAAGTCTACCCAACTCCTATTTCTTCATCCTCTACTACTTGCCATGTAGTAGAGTGTGTTGTCTTCACAAGTTTCTTGACTTGGCGAAGGCGAAGCTCGAGTTTGAGTTGCCTCGACGTAGATCATCTTCGGCATCGAAGCCGACGATCAAGCCCGCCCATTCTTCGATGAAGCCGATGCTAGAGTCATGGGTTCAATTTGGACAGCGGAAGGAGATCATCGCGGAGCTTAGGAAGTGGTGGACCGGATCTACAAAGGTTGTATTTCCGTTTCTTTTAGTTAAAGTTGTTAACTAGTTTCTTTTGTCGCCTAAACTTCCAGCCAACGATCCGTTCTAGGGTTTCTCGGCACCGTAATTTTTGAAATTGGCATGGATGATGCCTTGTGAGACCTCTTGTGCGTGCCTAGGAACCCTACATTACCCACGACCTTCCTCTGTCCTTAATGAGCGCGACAGTCTTTAGAGTCTGGTCTAGATATTTTTTAAATTATTGTAGGGTTGATGCAGATGCTCGGTTTGTGATTTGTGGGGCTTAGGAAGGGTGATGAAATCCCCACCTAATCTTGATTTGGTCTTTGCCCTTTAGAGTCCGTATTAAAAATATGCAAAATAAAACCAATCACAAAACTTTTGCAAAAAGATTTTTGAGCGGCGCTATTTTGCAAAGAATCCTGCAGAAGATAGATTTTATTGGATTTGAGAGGAGAGAGAAGGAGTTGAGAATCTTACCAGAGAGTTCTGTAGCCCTAATCCCTCTAACCTGCCGCGATTCCGCCGTCGGAAGCACCTTTGTGCCGCGGTTCCGCCGCGAGGTGGATGGATCGGTTGATGAAAAATTTTCTGTGGCCTCCTTTTCTCCTCTAGATCACTAAGAATGTCTTTGTCTTCTGTTTTCCTCAATTCTGTGACTCCAGATCTCCTTGCAACATTCACGCACAAATCGTTAAATATGCAATTTGCAGTTTTGTGTTAATAATGATATAAATCGTCTAAGAATTCAACACAAATAGCAAGAATAAAAAATTACGCACGTATCCCCGGCAACGGAGCCATTTGATTGTTTCGAAAGAGTGTTTTTATAGTTAACCGCAATCAGAACGGTGTCGCGTTTAGCTAGACCAAGGCGAGTACGGGTCGTCCTCTGGGAAACGTTGAATCTTTTATTCTTACTTTAGATGTGTTGAGAGAGGGGGGAATAAAGAATATTGTAGAATGGTTTCTAGATCTTCGTTAAGCACTAATGCAAAATATAGATCTAGATTATTTATGGATGTAGTTAATATAAGAAGGGGCTTGTAGAGTTCGTTAGGATTTAGTAGTTATGGATGATTAAATAAAAATTACCCTTTTTATCCTTTAATAGATTTAAAACTAGAACGACAGTGATGCATGTAGATTAGGGTTTCTAGAGGGAAAAGGAATCCCACTCTTAACCTTTATCTCGACACGGAACTCCGTTCATATCTAGCCTTTACCAAAACAATCATTAATCTAATCTCTAATCGCGGTCGAGACTAACAATGAATTGATAGCGCGCCCGATTAGGATGTTAATGATTGTTTTGATAAAGTTTATAAACTTTATAGGACGTAAAAAGAGTTTAGTGATTTTCATCATCCATTAGCCTACCCTAATCCTACGAACCCTAACAAGCGGAGAATTACTCGCTCATGTTGGGAGAAAAAGAGATGGAGAAAAAATGCATAATTAAACTACAAAGAAATAGAATAGGAAAAAGAGCTACCTTTATTAATCAACAATATTCATTACACTTTGATCCCTAAGAAAATGATTACAAATACTAGTTTGCTTCTCGATCTCTTCTAAGGAGGTAGATGAACCGTTGATGATCAGCCTGGATGCGTGAGCCGTCTTGGATTTCGTGATCTCGTCGGCTTGATTAATTTTCCAAGAGGCTCCCGGTCCCTTTTTATAGTGCCAAAGCCAGAATCCAAGCTTCTAAATTAGGAAGTAAGCAGCAAAAGATCTTCCCTAAAAATCCTCAGTTTCCAACTCTCTGTAACTGCGGCGGATCCGCGGCACCAAGGGGCTTGGGCCGCGGATCCGCGGCTTAATGATCATGGCCCTTGATCAATTTTCAGGGGCTGCCTCGTAGTGACATTTGGCGATCCTTGGAACCTTCAGAATTTGGAAATCTTTTCTTGGTTGCTGCCAGACTTGGTCTCCAAGTTTTGATTCTTAATTAGGCAAGTCTTCTTCAACAACTTGATTTGCTTGATTCTAGTCTTTGAAAAATTCTGCACAACTTGGAAATATTCTGCACAACAACTTAAATAATATTTAGTAGACTTTGTTCTACTAGGATTTGGTCAATGAATTTATTTGCATACATTTTCCTACCAAATGCTAATTATAATATATCAACACATGGAAAATAGTATTTTTACACATAAACCCTCATATGTATGATATATTATAATACAGTCCTTTTTAATATGAAAATGGTAGGAAAAATGTAATAACAAATGTGCAGTTTTATCAACTGAACAGCGCGTAAGCTACATCTTGTTCGGTACATAGCGTCACATACATTATAAATCCTACCGCCGAAGCATAGGGTATAGTGCTCATACGAACCCTCTCATCATCAGTCTTGGGAGGCATCTCTTTGGAGAGAGTGATTCCGTACAATGCAGGTATATTACCGTGCTTGGGATCTTCTATACTAAATCTCTTTAGTATGGTCTCTATGTACCTGGAGTGCGAAAGTCCCAATAATCTCTTAGATCTATCACTGTAGATCTTAATCCCCAGAATGTATGAGGCATCACCCAGGTCTTTCATGGAGAACCTTTGTGACAAGAACAGCTTGACCGATTGTAGATAGGAATATCATATCCAATCAAAAGAATGTTGTCCACATACAAGACTAGGAATACGACAGTTCGTCCTACAATCTTCTTATATATACAAGGCTCATCCTCTTTTTTGATGAAGTCAAATTCCTTGACTGTTTCATCAAAACAGATTTTCCAGCTCCGTGATTCCTGCTTTAATCCATAAATGGATTTAAGAAATTTTCACACCTTCCCGCTGCTCCCACTATCTACAAAACCTTCCAACTGATCAATATAAACGCATTCTTCCAAACTTCCGTTTAGAAAAGTCGTTTTTACATCCATCTGCCAGATTTCAAAATCATAGAAGGCAGCAATATCAAGTAGGATTCGAATGGATTTAAGAATAGCCACTGGAGAAAAGGTTTCGTCATAGTCCACACCTGGTTTTTGACGAAAACCTTTTGCAACAAGTCTAACCTTATAGGTTTCCACTTGTCCATCTACACCAAACTTCCTTTTGTAGATTCATTTGCATCCAACGGGTTTTACCCCAGGTGGAGCAATATCCAAGGTCCACACTTTATTGGTGTACATGGACTCCATTTCGGATCGCATAGCATCCAGCCATTTATTATAGTCCCTGTTGATAATGGCCTGCTTGAAACTAATAGGATCATTTTCTTCCATGATGCAATCCTCTCGATCCCCGTCTATGAGAAAACCGTAGTATCTCTCGGGCGGATGAGAAATCCTACTAGATCTACGGAGTCACTGAGACTCATCCGGGGTTATTGAATCTTGAGGTTCCACTAATTCTTCAGTTTGAGTTTTTGGTTCAAGAATTTCTTCCAGTTCTACCGTGCTCCTACTTGTTTCTTTTGCAAGAAATTGCCATTCTAAAAAGGTGGCGTGGCGAGATACAAACACATTCTATTCCTCGATGTGGTAGAACAGATATCCCATCGAATGTTTTGGATATCCCACAAACTTGCTTAAAACTGAACGTGCCTGAAGTTTGTCCGGATTTTGTACTTTAACATAGGCCAGACAACCCCATATCTTAATACGTTTAAGATACGGTTTTTTCCCACTCCATATTTCATATGGAGTCTTAGGCACAGATTTGGATGGAACATTATTCAATAGGTATGCTGCTGTCTGAAGCGCGTGTCCCCAAAATGAAAGATGCAACTCAGCACTACTCATCATGGAGCGAACCATATCCAATAGGGTACGATGCTTCCGCTCTGATACACCGTTGTGCTGTGGTGTATACGGAGGAGTAAACTGAGAGAGATTCCATTCTCTTTTAGGTATTCTAGGAATTTCGTGCTTAAGTACTCCCCTCCTCTATCAGATCAAAGGATCTTGATAGTTTTGCCAGTCTGGTTCTCTACTTCATTTCTGTATTCTTTGAATTTCTCAAAAGCTTCAGATTTGTGTTTCATAAGATACACATATCCGAACCTAGAGAGTCGTCAGTGAATGTGATGAAGTACGAGAACCCACCCCTTGCATGTATAGACATCAGACCACATACATCACTGTGTATGAGTCCTAAGAGCTCTGCTGCTCTTTCACCGTATCCGGTGAACGGAGATTCGGTCATCTTTCTCTTGAGACAAGACTGACAAGTTTCATAGATGAAAATTCGAACGTATTCAAATATCCATTTTTATGCTACTTAGTCTTTTCTCTCCGATATGACCAAGTCTACAATACCACAAGTAGGATTCGTTCATTTCTGAACTCTTCCTCTTGAGTGTGTTTGTATATTGAAAACTGTGTTTTGATTTAGAACATAGATACCATTACATGGTGTACCTTCTGCAACCAATACCTTATCAAGGTAAATGTTCATGATATTTCTATCTAGAACAAAACTATATCAATCTTTATCAAGTAAAGAAACTGATATGGTGTTGCAAACCATAGAAGGTACATAGTAGCAATTGTTCAAAATCATAGTATTACCATTTGGCAACACTAGGTGATATTCACCCACGGAAGCAGCATCAACTTGTGTTCCGTTCCCTACTTTGAGGGACATATCACCAGGTCCAACCATCCTACTTTTTCTCAGTCCCTGCAATAAATTACAGATATGAGATCCTGATCCGGTATCTAGTACCCAGAAGGTAGAATTGACCGAAAAATAGTTCTCAATAACAAGAACACCTGAAGGACACACAATAGTTTGCTTCTTCTTCGTTGGGGTCATCAAGGAATTCGTGCAATCCTCTTTCTCTTGCTCATTCTCATGACTGTTGTCATAAGCTAGAGCCGAACAGACGTTCCTCGGCCTCGAATAAGAATTTGGATCGGTCAAGCGATACATTTTATTATCTTGATCGGTCAAGAGAAAAGAAACACTCAGCGTACGCTCTTGCAAGATTAGATTGGTTATTAGTTTATCTAATCAGGATGGCTCCCACTGTTTCCTCGAATTCTCCTTCAAACCTAAAAAGGAGAACTAGATAGGATCATTAACACCTTATAAGTTCACCAACTGTTCAGCCAGGTCGGTGTTGGTACTCCGAAGGAGGTTTCCCATGCTCTCGCATGGATCTAATTAAAATAAACCTCATTTCCACATAGGCGTAGCCTCGTTAACACCTTTCTAGACACCTAATAGGTCAGCTAATTGTGAAGTGAAAAACATCTCCCAAGAGTAATCCTACTCATCAGTGGGATCAGGATCCAACTATCATTGCGTGATAAACTAGATAGAAGCCACTCTAGTCACCACACTCCAAAAGGTATGCAACACCAGTAAGTTTCCTGTATATTTGAAACTCCCGATGTGGTTTTTTCCCCTAGGACCCAAGTGACCTTGACTGAGCCAAGATATCAAAGGGTCCTAGTCAAGTTCAACCCGTCATTATCTTGATTGCAGTAGACCCACCCGTACGAGCCCTTGACTGAGCCAAAATGACCGTACGACTGTCCTAACCAATTGCATCTAATGCTACGAAAAAGTATTACATAGCTACCAAACACTACGCCTCGGCTGTGCACGACATACGTAGCACGAATACTAAGCAATACTAATCTGAAATGATAGGGGGTTACGGCTGGTTTTTGGCGAAAAACCGTTAACGTAATGAACTTGATATCGTTGAAGGAACCAAGTAGTTTTGAAAAGGAGTGGTTTAGGCTCCGCTTTTGAAAACTTGTGGTTTTGAAAAAAACCGAATAATCTACAATATAAACTTTTGCTCAAGAATTCACTCTCTGCGAAGGGATCTAGGCTCTTGCCTCCTAGAATGTGGTGCTAGATATTCAAGACCGAATACCCCTATGCAAAGCGAAAGAATATGAATATAATTTTTTGAAATTTGTTCCAACAACATCTTTTAGGTTTCTTATCTTGAATTAATCAAAATTAATGTGGTCCCATCAATTAAAACCTATCACACCAGAATAGAATGAAAATACAATGTACGTATATTCCATCCGCATTCGCCCCGGGGCCCTGTCATGCATCGTTAGGTTACTTAACTAACGGCAGAGCGGGGGCTGGACTAGCGTGGGTGCAAAACATATAAAACATCTAATAGTATATATAAATATATATATATATATATATAACATTCGTCCCAGGCATTATATAAGCAACATCTCATATCAACAACAAGCAACACAGAATGGTGGATAATTTTGGAGCCTCGAGTTTAATTTGAGCCGCAAATGAGACCCGACGTTCCTGGTCATGTGGATAGCTCGTGCAATGAAAACCGGGACCCCTACGAGTGCGGCAAGTTACTCGCTAATCCCAGAAGTGAGGCAACCCCAATCAACAAAGTGAATGGGCCACCCAGCACTTCACGGGATCCGGTAACTTGAGCGCCCTTCCGTGGGTCATCTTACACCCCCTACGAGTGCAGCGAATAGCCCGCCAATTCTATAGTAAGGCCCCTCCGTCTCAACACCATGAGATGCGGGCTCGTTGCCCTCTAGAACCCAGCTATTCGAGCACTCCATCGCAGGGTAAACCTAGTACAGAAAATAAAAATATATGTACAATGATGACATCGATCTCAACCCAGTCGTGCCACGATCAAATAATATACAATCCGGCAAAAATGGCTGTCCACATGTCGGACGCTCTCCCCGCAATAACGAATACACAAATAAATCTGAACTATACTACTACCATTGCACCATAGTCTATCCACCACGACAATCCATCCATAATATCAGCACAATACAGAACATCGACGTGAATATCATGTTCGCAAACCCATCTAATAGAACATATAGCAATTAGTCGGAATATACCGCTCAGTGATATTCACAGTCGCAGATATTAACATATATACTGATAAACACGTATTTAAAATTTCAATCGACAAAAAACTTTTCCGTATTGGCCCCGAGTGCTAACCAGTACTCAAACAAATCTGGGCCAAAATCATACATCCTAAAAATCACACATCCCAAAAATCACATTTCCATATAATAGAGTGCCAAATGAATTTTTGTGCACAAAGGTCCCACTTTGACCGCGGAACCGCCGCAAACATACATGTTCGGCAGTGGTTCCACGGCCGTTTGAAAGGCTTATGTGCCCAAATTTCTTCAGGCCTTCTATAATCACATGCACGTATTTTTAAGATGCTCAAAATAATTTTTTGAAAAAGTTTTAAAATCGACATCAAGCATGAACATGGAATTGCGATTTTGGAAAAGTTTCGTCGATCGATATTTTAAACTTGTCTAAACTAGCTAGTAAGGGTTTATGGGCTGGCTCTGATACCATGTTGGGATTTCCTAGTGTCCTGACCAACTACCGTGGCCGTTGCAGAACAAATTTTTTTGGGGTTTTGAAAATTGGCGCTAGAAAAAACCGTTCAAGAATCTACCATAAACCTAAACTAGCTAACAAGAGAAGAGTTAACTGTTAGTTGTATGTATTCCCAAGAGGCCATTATTGTACATGATTGTATAGTATAGTGGATGCTTGGACATATATAGAGAGGACTTTCTTGCTCGACATGATAGTATGCTATCTGGTTACTTTTTATCTTAACATGTAGACATGTATTGTGATATTTTCTTGCTCTCACGTGTTGGTAAAGCCCTTAGGATGTATACTTGACTACCAGGATTATGATGCAGATCATACTAGGGGGGCCAGAGTAGTCCACAAGATCATCCTTTAATTGTTCCTAGTCGTGGGTGTATCGAGACGGGGCATCGATATTCCAGAGTAGACTAGCGTATACGTTTCTTGACCCATATATACGTTTCTTGACCCATATGATGAGCGATGGATGATCCAACATCCGTTGGTGTTTGACATCAAAGATGGTATACGGGTACTCAGTGGAAACTGTGTACACTGAACTGGACTCGTTGAGAACTTCTAGATGGTATTATACCTCACGTCAGATAGCAGTTCTCTGGTGACACTGGTACAGGTTAGTCTGTAGTCTCAAGATCGTCATAAAGTCTTGTGTGATTCCTACTATGCTTTGATTTCCACCTTACCACGTTCAAGAGAACGTGCAAAACGGTGGTTTTTTGGTACAGTCCTGAGTCACATAGAGGCAATGAGCGATAGGAGGGGTTTCGTCTCTCCCGGTATTAGGGGTTGATATTGCGCTGTGCTTGATTAGCTATAACAGGAAGTCCCTGGCCATGGCTGATACGGAGATTTACTGGTAAGTATTATCAGTAGTTTCTCGACCTGTTATGAGCCTCACATCGGCATGACTTATCAAGTTACTGGGGTTTGACGTTTACCACCCCTAAACTAGATATGCAACATATCAGACGAAGTGACCGGACTGTACGGTAGTGTTACTTATTGGATTCACAAGAGTATGAGCAGGCTTGCTTGTTGATCTTTTGATTGCTCAATACCCGGGTAGCTGTTACGTCCAGCTAGTACCGCTGACGGCTTGTGGGTGACTGATATGATCATCACCTACTGCCGGCGTATTGACGAGTCTTTAGAGTTCTACACAGAGGTTTTCTGGCTCAGGCGAAATGATGTAGGAGCACATATGTGATATATACGGGACCGAGATTAATACGCGTATGTGATACCGTATTATAATCTCGCGATATGTGATATCGGTCGGTTATATGTGATATAGCCGGGTTATCGAATCAAATGTTGATTCGATAAGTTGATATATATATATTAGTCGGTTATATGTGATATAGCCGGATTATTAAATCAAGTGTTGATTTAATAATTTAATGTATAATTATATATTTGATATATTAACATACATTAACTAATATTAAGCTCATTTAAGTATTTCTTTTTCTCACTTATGCATATAATATATATGCGATATATATTGTTGTATTTGTTTTTATGTGTCATGCTTGATGATACATTATGCATAGGTGTATGAGACTCACACCATACTTGAGATAATATGAGGTTTTAATTATTAAGGGTAAATCAAAATTAGGTGGAAAATTGTCATGGTTAATGAAGCTTGGAGAAGCTTGTAGAACCATTGACTTAGTCCACTAATTTTGTCTTACCTTAAATATTTATTAACCTAACCATTATCTAAAACTATGGTTAAGTCTCTACATGAGTGAAATGAGATATTTCTCACCCATGGTTGCCATTCTATTCTAGAGATCATCTTCTTTCTCATCTCTTTTGAGATTTCTAGCTTTTCTTAAGGTGAAGAAAATTAGTGAGAAAAATAATTTTAAAGTGAGTAAAAAATCCTACTTCATCAACCTACATTAGATTAGCCATTTAGTTTAGGTTATTTGCTTCACTAATTCGCAATTAGTGAAGAGGTAGCTTGAGTTAGAGATTCCACAATGTGGATCATCTTCGGCTCGATGACTTCAAGCAAGCTTTTTCCTTTCGCCTAGTGGAGCCTAGCAAGAGTCCGGGAGACCACTACTTGGAGCTAAGGGACTACTACACGGAGCTTTTGAAGTGAAGGACCGGTCTACAAAGGTTGTATTCCTCATTCACTTAGTGTAATGTTTGATTACATGCATGCTTACCCTTATTCCTCTATTTAGAGCCTAGGCTAGGGTTACTTAGCACACTAAAATTTTATAAAATGACATGGTTGATACCTTCCGAAACCTTGTAGTCATGCTAAATAAACCTTCAGTGGTATTAGAGTCAAGCTAGAGAATTAGACGATATTAGTAGAATTACGAAACCGAAACAACTCCGAAACAATCGAAACAAAACCCTAGCTTCTGTCTAATTTTTATGAGCCTCTAAAATTTTTTTAAACATCTGCAGAATGTTACATGGGATGTAATATGAACACCAGAGAAAAATGAGCCCAAACCACTGGATTTGACCCGGCGAAAAACATGAAAAAACTGTCCTGGCCGGTCTTGTTATGTTATTTTGGCATCGTTTTTGTTTGGTGTTCCAGGCTCTGGGGTTTGGTGTTTCAGATATTGTTTTTTTTTTCTATGATTGCATGTGATGTCATCTTTCTGTAAAGGCAATCTGGACTGTTTCGTAGTCGAAATTTTAATATCGTTTCGGGTAACTTAGACGCCGTTAATAAGTTTGATCGAACATCAAACACCACCTCAAGATTGCTCTCTGGAAATTTTTCAAAAGTTGGAATTTTTGGGTTTGAAAATGTTCATAAAATTGTGCAAAGTATTCTATGGACCTTCTAGAAGAACGATACCCAAACTCGACTCTTTGAACGCGGAACCGCGGCCAAACCCTAGGGTTTGCGGCAGTTCCGCGGCGCTATGAGTGAGGCATGGGTCGGCCCTTCTACGGTTGGTCCGTAGGTGCTGTGGCAAGTTCTGGGTATTTTTTAAACGTGCTCAAGTGTTGAGCCCCCAGGGAAATTTTGGGTGTTTGTTGATTTGATCGAAATGTTTAACATCGTCTAGCTATCTGTGAATTGTGATATAATATTTGGAATCCACAATAATTAGTTTTGTTAAAACTAGTTTGAATTTTATAAATCTAACAATTTAGTCTCATTTGATTGGTTGCCGCGGGGTTTTGATTCGGATCAAAATTCCGTCGCAATCTCATAAAGTACGCGAATGTTCGTCGGGTAACATTACTAGATACAATGCCCCATAGCCCTGACCAAGTGGCTTCAGGAGAACCCCGTTGCCTAAAGCACCCGTCCGGGTGCTCGCGACCGCGATGTTCCGCCTAAGTGCACTTCGTAAACGGTATCGGGGGTGCGGATGTCTATTAATGTTTCTGACGAGCATTTGATCAGCTTGTTGGGAATCATGTTGAATTGCACGACTTGTTATTGAAAAGTGTTTTCAATATCGAGACTAAAATGCGGGGTTTATAATGTTAGGCATGAAATTCGGAATATGAGATATTCCAGGTTTATGATGTCTAAGGAATTCATATGGTTAGACATGAAATCCAAAGTATGTGATGTTTCGGGTTTATGATGTCTAAGACGGTTGCGGATTCTAATTATTATAGTTTTCACTTTCTTTTCTGCCTCCGTAAGTGTAATATGTAGTGTATCGTCAGTTTCATTTCTATATGTCAACGACAATTGGTATACGCATATTTACTTACGTTGATGACATGTGATGTTCGGTGTTGCTGTGATATGTTATATTGGATCGTCGTGTTTGAATAACCGGGGTTTTTATGTGAGATGAGAGTTTTTCTTTTTCATTCATGTAAAAACTTGTATGTAATATTCTTTTATTGGGATACTTCCGGGTTGAGAATGATGTCACCATTGATGTATATTATTTACTTTTCCGCATTAGGATAGACCCAAGACGGGGAGCATAAGTAACCGGGTTCTAGAGTCCAGTGGGAGACCATCTTGAGGAGTCGAGTCCGGGTCTCCTAACTCTAGAACCGGTAGAGTTGCTTGCCGCTCTCGTAAGGGTCTAGGGATGTAGGTTTGGCTATTCATCACGACCGTGGAATCCGTGTTTTTTTCTAGCATAATTTAAAAACACGGAATTCCTAGTATATCTAATATTGAATATATAGACTTCTGCTGCTGATATTCTGTGATGTGATCACTTTATATGCTGAGACGAATGGTAATTATTATATATATGATATATAATAAACTTTGCTTATGTTATGCACCCGCGCTAGTCCCGCCCCGCTATGTCGTTAGTTAAGTAACCTAACGGTGCATAACAGGATATTGTGGCGAATGCGGAAGGTATAAGCGTACCTTTAATTTTCGTTTCTTTATCTGTGATGCTTAGGAAGCATAAATGATGGGACTTCATTAATGAGATTAATGAAAAAGAAAGAAACCTAAAAATGTTGTAGAATCAAATTTTCAAAAAGGTAGCTCTAGTTCTTGTTTTGCATAGCGGTATTCCTTGATGAATATCCAGCACCTCATTCGATGAGGAAAGAGCCGAGATCTTTTTACCGGGAATAACCTCTTTAGCAAAAGCTAGAAGATGCTACATCCACTCGGTTTATTTTGAAAAAATCGATTTTAAAAGCGGAGCTTAAACCACTCCTTTTCAAATCACTCGATTCTTGAACGATATCAAGTTCATTACGCAAAAGGTTTTCTTAAAAACCTGACGTAGCCCTCCGTCATTTCAGATAAACACTATTTCGTATTGGTGTTGCGTTTGTTTGACTTTGTCAAGGCGTAGTGTGTGGTAGCTGATTAGTGCCTATCTGTAAAGTATGTGATGCGATTGGATTAGGGTATTCGTACGACTTTGTTGGCCTTTGTCATGGGTCGTGCGGGTGGGTTTAATTCAACCACGAAATAACGGGTTGGACTTGACTAGCGCCCTATGGTTTGTTAGCCTTTGTCAAGGTCATAGGACATTAGGGGCAAAATATTATCAGGAATTTCAAGTGTTGAAATTTGCAATGAGATTGCATACCTTCTATGAGATAGTTGGATCCTGATACCCACTGCGAGTAAGAGTTACTCCTGGGAGAGTTTTACACATCACAATTAGCCGATCAAGTAGGTGTCTAGAAAGGTGTTAACGGGGTTACGCCCCTGGGAAAATGAGGTTTATTTTAATTAGGTTCGTTTAAAAGCACGGGGAATCTCTCTCAAAATACCGACACTGGCCGGGCTGAAAGATTGGCAAACTTGTAGGGTGTAATTAATCCAGGCTAGTCTTACCTTTTAGGGTTTGAAGGAAGATTTGATAAAAAAAATGGGAGCCATCCTGATTAGATAAGATAATAACCAATCTAATCTTGCAAAAGCATACGCTAAGTGTTTTCTTCTCTCTCTCTCTCTCTCTCCAGGTAACGACCATGCCATGCCTTAATCAAGATAATAATATGTATGTATTGACCGAACCTGCTTATTATGCTAAGCTGGGGAACGTTGGTTCTGCTCTATCTTATAATTGTTATAAGTCTGAGCAGGAAATAGGGGAATATCCGGATTCCCACGCCACCCAAACGAGGAATGAGCATGCTGATGTGTCTTCTTCGGGTGTGTTGGTTACCGAGAACTGTTTCTCAGTACACTCTACGTCCTGGGTATTAGATACCGGATCGGGATCCTACATATGTAATATGTTACATGGGCTAAGGAAAGGTAGAGAATTGGAAATAGGTGATCATTCTGTAAGAATAGGGAATGGTGCAAATGTTGCAGCTAAAGCAGTTGGCGAATATCACCTTGTATTACCAAATCGTAATACATTGATTCTAAACGAATATTATTACATACCGAACCTAATATGTAATATTATATCAGTTTCTTTATTAAGTAAAGAAGGATAAAATTTTGTATTGCAGGATAATGTTATGAACATTTTTCTGAATCAAAAGTTGATTGGATCAGGCTCGTTAAGTAATGGCATATCCGTTCTAAATCAAACCACAGTTCTTAATGTACAAAACACACACAAGAGGAAAAGTTCAGAAATGAACGAGTCCTACTTGTGGCATTGTAGACTAGGTCATATCAATGCAACACGACTAGCTAAGTTACATAAGGATGGATATTTTAATCAATTTGAATTTACATCATATGAAACTTGCCAGTCATGTCTCAAAGGTAAAATGACCAAAACTCTGTTTACTGGACACGGAGAAAGAGCTATGGAACTCTTGGAACTGATACATAGTGATGTATGTTGTCCCATATCTACACATACCAGGGATGGTTCCTCATACTTCATTATATTCACTGACGATCTCTCAAGATTCGGTCATGTGGTCATGTTGAAACACAACTCTGAAGCGTTTAAGAAATTCAAAGAATATAAGCATGAAGTTGAGAACCAGACTGGTAAAAGTATTAAAATTCTACGATCTGATCGGGAAAGAGAATACTTGAGCACGAAATTCTGTGACTATCTAAAAGAAGATGGGATTCTCTTTCAGCTTACTCCTCCGTATACATCACAGCACAACGGTATATCGGAACGGAGGAATCGCACTCTATTAGATATGGTGCGCTCTATGATGAGTACCGCTAAGTTGCATGTTTCCTTTTGGGGTTATGCACTTGAGACAGCAACATACCTATTGAATCAAATTCCATCTAAATCTGTAACATTTCAGAAAATATAAAATATTATTTTTGGAATTTAATATTAAAATAATATATTTCGCGGAAACTACCCGATTTGCGAATTTGGGGTTTTCGTAAAATAGTATAAATATATACCAATATTTGTGAAATAATTGGAGATTAAAATAATTTATTCATTTAAAAATATATTTATCGGATTTGGCATCTTTATAATTTATTATATGCAGTTTGAATAAAAATTGATTAGTGCACTACTAATCGCGATTAAGCCAAATCCGTGTTTCTATATTTTCCATGGTTAATGCACCATGTCATGTTGCATTTTGTTGCATGTTGTTGCATTTGTGTTGTTTTATTGGTATTATGTGTATTATTGTGAGAAAAAGAGAAAAGGGTTAAAAAGACAATTACTGGAGAGAGAAAGTGAGACATGAGTTTGGAGAGGGTGAGAATAAGAAAGAGAGAGAGAGAGAGAGAGGGCAGCCACCATTTCTTCACCCCATTATTTTCCTTCATCTTCTTCCTCATCTCCCTCCACCTTCACCTCCAAGAATCATCTCCATTTCTTATCCAAAACCCTACACGCTCTTCATTAAAGTTGATCCCCATCTCATCCTCAACATTTTGGACCAATCAAAGTTGGATTTTGAAGACTTTGGGAAGCTAGGGTTTTTCTTGAGTTACCCAAATGAGGCATATCTTCTTTCATTTAGTTTAGTTTTAGTTTCTTGCATCCTAGTTTAATTTAGAATGTGATTTGGTTAGGGTATGTGATGTTTGGAAAATTCAAGAGAAGGGTTTGGGTGTTTGTGTGGAATCATGAGGTGTAGTGAGTGTTTTAAGACCTTAAGGAATGATTTGAAGACCTAGAAATGAGCATAGAACCAAAAATACGAACTTAGGAATTCACCCGTGGCGGTTTTGTGAGGTTGTGTTGGCCTACAGGGAATCCGGGGCAACCTGGGAAGTTTCTGAGAAAAACTAGCAACTCCAGAGACCTAGTTAGACCAATAGGAGACCACCCTGAGAAGACGAACCCCAACGGAGAACCCCAGGCCGAGCAGGCCGGTTTTCTGGGTATTGTGACCGGCCAAATTTTGGTATTAGGTGTCTAGGTTGGTTCAGTAGCTCAAATACTTCATATACAACCCCACTGCATTACTAGTTTAGTCCCAATTTAACCTGAGATAAATCTGGGAGCATATTGGGGTGTTTTTGGCTATGTTTTCCAAGTTTTGAATGCTTGGTTTTGATGTTTGGATTTGTATTTGGTTGTTGGGCGTTTGTACGTCAACAACAAGGGTTGTTTGATTGTTTTGCACGCGTAGGCTATAGGCTCTAACCTATGAGCGCACCGTGCGCCGTATTGGTTTTCCGGACTTGATGTTAATAGCATTTGCGATTGTGTATTTATTGTAGGTACTTTCGCGTGGATTCTGAGACGACATAGAACATCGACTACGGCTGAACAAGGAGTTCCACAGGTGAGTAGATTTATATCTACTGGGGAATTCGGGTGGATGGCGTATAGTACTCCCGCAAATTTTGATGGAAACCGATATATAGGATATGGTTAGAGAAACCTATTCTAGGAACCTATGGATGTGATTAAAGGTTTAGTGTGACATAATATGAAAGAAATGATGTCTCATATTGATATATATATATATATATATATATATATATATATATATATATATATATTTATGAAAAGTGAACGTGAATCATGATATATAGATAGGTAGTGCACGAGAATAAGTATGAGATTTAGAGTAGTATGACATGAGATTTATAAGATAGGATATATATATATATATGTAAAATGACTTGATGTGGGATATAAATGTGATGAAAAGAGTATACGATATGATATGATGACTTGGGTTGATATGTCGTTATATGGATGCGAGTTGATATGAGATAATTGATACCTTTGTCGGTCCCAAGATATGATACGGATGTGACTTGGGATATAGGTATATAGATATATTTAATGTTGTGAATCATGAGTGATATGACGTACGAGACATTAGGTCCGTACCCTCATTGTCATATAGGTTGATAGGATCCCTAATGGTTTAATGCCGCCGTACGATGGATACCGTACGTGATGAGTTTTACTTGATGATTGATCCAAACCCTTGACTAGATGATGTCGTACAATGGATTGTACCGTACATGATGTTTTGAGGCTGGATGCCGATTGATAGATTCACCGACTCGGATATGTGAGACGTACACCTTATAGCATTGCGCTCACGATTTACTTTATGCTATGTTCTAGTCACTCTAATTGCATTACATATACCTATGCTATCACACCTACACCATTATCGATGATGCGTATGTTACACTTACACAGATTGGCCGGCTCACGCACTTCATCATCGCTAATTGCTATGTCACTTACACAGTAGAAGTGTCACATCATTATGATATGTCGCATGATATACTGATATTGTCACATCACTGTTCCATGTTGCATGATATACTGAGACACTCACATTTCTGTTCTATGTTTGCATATATCATGCTTTACGATTATATGCACTGAGATGTTGTTTTCATGAGATTTCTGAATTTGAGAACCGTGGTTATTTCAAAAGAAAGTATGTATTGTTTTAAAAACCTGGTTTCTCTTGATATGATATTTCGAGACGTCCACCATGTGTTTTCTCGGTTCTGAGATTGATATGTGAGACCCGATTCGAGGAGCTGGATGAGGCCGTTTGCGGGTACATGGTGGACCCGGTATGGTACCCCGGGGTAAGAAAGGTATGTCGATGATTTAGCCGATGAGTCTGGCAGAGGGAACACTACCTACCGGTGATAGCATTTGGGCTCGGCGGTTATCCGGAGGATACCGACCGGAGTCGAGAGATGGATATGGACCGATCCGTACTGCCGGAGCCTGAGGGCCAATCTGGACAGACGGAGCCCGTGGACCGATCCGGATTGACGGAGCCCGATATATGAGGATTTACGTGTCGATGCTGGACACGGATTTCATGATGTTTCCAGTGTCGATGTTGGACACTCAGGTTCCATGATTTGATGTGCCATTGATGGACACACGTTGATTTATATCCTCATATTTTCATGCATATGCTTTCATGATATTTACATGCATGATTTTGTTATGTCATTGATGGACACGTAGATGTTAGCCACATGCAGATAGGCATTGATTATATTGTTGGCACATATGCAGAGACGGTCACCCTAGATATCATAGTATTACCTTTATGATATAGTTGACCTAAGAATCGTTGTTTTATTCGATTTCTACCTGATGATGTTTTCTACTCACGAGTTGGTAACTCACCCCCGTTGTGCCACAGTTCTTGCAGGTTGACCGCTTGGATCAGTAGCGGCATCGCCGACACACAGCTTACTTCGGGTGAATTGCTTTAGCAGGTGGTACATGTTGGATCATACCACTCTTGTATTATTATTCCTATTGTATCTAGTCAACTCCATTAATCAGAAACTAGTATTTGTATATGTAGTAAGACTTAGCAAGACTTGTATTTGAGAGACTTAGAGCGATGGCTTATATATTCGCTTGGTGGGTTGATGTCTTGCTTTACTTTATCCTTTGTGTTGATCTTCGCCGTTGGGCGTCGTATACATATATTTCTGTCTTTCGTGGTTGTGATTCTACTGATTGGCGAAGAGCTAGCTCCTGCTTGCGGATGCCTTTTATATCATCATGTATATGTGGTTTTGAATCAAAATATACAAGGGAGGTGCTGCTCAAATTTTTAAAAAACGAAACATGTTTTTCAACTAGTAAAATCCACTTGCATTTTCATGTTCCACTATCTATGCATTTGAGAAAAACTTTTGATTTCATCATACCTTTATTTCAAAACTTCACCTCTTTTATTTTCTTAAAAAGGTTTAGATTGCTGGGCTTCGGCTTACTTAATTTACGTTGCGTCTTTAGGCGTTGTGTGATTTAAGTACCGGTCACGAACTAAATTTCGGGTTGTGACAAATCAGTGCCCAACACACCATATGAGATATGGAGTGGAAAGAGACCATGTCTTAAACGGGTTAAGATATGGGGTTGTCCGGCCTATGTCAAACGACAAAATCCGGAGAAACTCGAGGCACAATCAATTCTTTGTAAGTTTGTTGGATATCCCAAATATTCACATGGATATCGTTTCTACCACAGCGAGGAACAAAAGGTGTTTGTTTCCCATCATGCCACCTTTTTAGAAAAGGAATTTCTTGAAAAAGAAATTAATGGCAAAGAGGTAAAAGAGGAAGAAGTTCCAGCTACACAAATTAGAACTGAAGATTTAGTGGAACCAGAGGATTCGATAGTCCCCGACGAACCTCGGCCTCTCCGCCGATCTAGTAGGGTTCCTTATCAACCTGAGAGATACTACGGTTTTCTCATTGATGGTGGGAGCGAGGATTGCATCATGGAAGATGATGACCCAACTAGCTTCGAGCAGGCCATCACGAGTGGGGACTCTGTGAAATGGCTGAATGCAATGCGATCTGAGATGGAATCCATGTACACCAACAAAGTATGGACTTTGGAAGATGCTCCTGAAGGGGTAAAACCCATCGGGAGAAAGTGGATCTTCAAGAAAAAACTTGGTGTAGATGGAAAAGTTGAGACTTTCAAAGCTAGACTTGTAGCAAAAGGTTTTCGTCAACGACCAGGTGTGGATTATGATGAAACCTTTTCTCCAGTGACTATGCTTGAGTCCATCCGGATTCTACTTGCCATCGCTGCATACCATGACTACGAAATCTGGCAGATGGATTTGGAACATCTGTTTTGATCCTACTTTCCATCACTGCATACCATGACTACGAAATCTGGCAGATGGATTTAGAACATCTGCTTTGATTCTACTTGCCATCGCTGCATACCATGACTACAAAATCCAGATCCTACTTGCCATCGCTGCATACCATGACTACGAAATCTGGCAAAAGGTTTTCGTCAACGACCAGGTGTAGATTATTATGAAACCTTTTCTCCAGTGACTATGCTTAAGTCCATCCGGATCCTATTTGCCATCGCTGCATACCATGCATACCTTTCTAAATGGTGATTTAAAAGAGAGAGTGTACATGACTCAGCCAGAGGGCTTCGTGGATAGTGGGAGCAGTGGAATGGTGTGCAAGCTACTTAAATCAATCTACGGGTTAAAGCAGGAATCACAGAGTTGGAACATCTATTTTGATGTGGCAGTCAAAGAGTTTGACTTCATTAAAAACATAGATGAACCTTGTATATACAAGAAGGTAGTAGATAGTAAGGTCGTCTTCCTCGTATTGTATGTGGATGGCATACTCTTGATAGGAAATGATGTTCCTATGCTGTACTCGGTCAAGCTCTTCTTATCACAAAGATTCTCAATGAAGGATCTGGGTGATGCCTCCTACATCCTAGGGATTAAGATCTATAGAGATAGATCTAAACGGATACTGGGATTATCCTAATCCAGGTTCATTGACACCATACTAAAGAGATTTAGTATGGAGGATTCCAAGTGTGGGAATTTGCCCACGATCTCAGGAATCACTCTCTCCAAAGAGATGTCCCCCAAGACTGATTTGGAGAGGTCTCGCATGCAAGGTATACCCTATGCTTCGGCAGTTGGGTCTATCATGTATGCGATGTTATGTACCCAACCGGATGTAGCGTACACACAGGGTGTTGTAAGCAGGTATCAATCAGATCCTGGGGAGAATCATTGGACAGCTGTGAAGAACATTCTTAAGTACTTGAGAAGGACTAAAGAAATGTTCTTGGTGTATGGTAATGGTGAACTCCAAGTGGAATCCTTAACCGACTCGAGCTTCCAGAGTGATAAGGACGACTCTAAGTTGGTCTCGGGTTTTGTCTTCGCCCTCAAAGGAGGGGCACTTTGTTGGAAGAGTTCCAAGCAAGAAACCGTGGCAGACTCGACGATGGAGGCTGAATACATCGCTGCCAACGATGCCGCCAAAAAGGTTGTCTGGATGAAGAATTTCATAACCGAACTTGGTATGGTTCGGTCCATCGAGCATCCAATACCTTTGTATTATGATAACAATGGAGCAATGTCTTTGGCGAAGGAACCCAGGTCCCATCAGTGATCCAGCCATATTCTGAGGCGGTATCACCTGATCCGGGAGATAATTGACGACGGGAGATCGAGGTCAGGAGAGTTGACATGAAGAATAACAAGGCGGATCCACTCACGAAGGCCATACCCCAGATACAATTTGAGAGACTCTTCGGGATGTTGGGTATGAGATACTGCAACAACTGGCCTTAGTGCAAGTGGGAGATTGTTAGTTGTATATATGCCCTAGAGGCCATTATTGTACATGATTGTATATTATAGTGGAAGCTTGGACATATATAGAGAGGATTTTCTTGCTCGACATGATAGTATGCTATCCGGTTACTCTTTATCTTAACATGCAGACTTGTATTGTGATACTGTCTTTCTATCACATGTTGGTAACGCCCTTAGGATGTATACTTGACTACAAGGATTATGATGCAGATCATACTAGTGGGGCCAGGGTATTCCACAAGTTCATCCTTTAATTGTTCCTAGTCGTGGGTGTATCGAGACGGAGCATCGATATTCCAGAGTAGACTAGCGTATACGTTTCTTGACCCATATGATGGGTGGTGGATAATCCCACATCCATTGGTGTTTGACATTAAAAATGGTATACGGGTGCTCATTTGAGACTGGGTACACTAAACAGGACTCGCCGAGAAATCCTAGATGGTATTATACCTCACGTCAGATAGCAGTTCTCTGGTGGCACTGGTACAGGTTAGTCTGTAGACCCGAGATCGTCATAGAGTCTTGTGTGATTCCCATTGTGCTTTGATTTCCACCTTACCACGTTCAAGAGAACATGCAAAACTGTGGTTTTTGGGTACAGTCCAGATTCACATGGAGGCAATGAGCGATAGGAGGGGTTTCGTCTCTCCCGGTATTAGGGGTTGAAGTTGCGCTGTGCTCGATTGGCTATAACAGGAAGTCCCTGGCCATGGCTGATACGGAGATTTACTGGTAAGTGTTATCAGTAGTTTATCGACCCGTTATGAGCCTCATATCGGTATGACTTATCAAGTTACTAGGGTCTGACGTTTACCACCCCTAGACTAGATATGCGACATATCAGACGAAGAGACCGGACTGTACGGTAGTGTTACTTATTGGATTCACAGGAGTATGAGCAGGCTTGCTTGTTGATCTTCTGATCGCTCAATACCCGAGTAGCCGTTGAGTCCAGCTAGTACCGTTGATGGCCTGTTGTGACTGAAATGATCATCACCTACTGCCAGCGTATTGACAAGTCTTTAGAGTCCTACACAGAGCTTTCCTGGCTCAGGCGAAACGAAGTAGGAGCACATATGTGATATGTATGGGACCGAGATTAATACGTGTGTGTGATACCATATTCTAATCTCGCGATATGTGATATCGATCGGTTATATGTGATATAGCCGGGTTATCGAATCAAGTGTTGATTCGATAAGTTGATATATATGATATTAGTCGGCTATATGTGATATAGCCGGAATATTAAATCAAGTATTGATTTAATAATTTAATTTATAATTATATATTTGATATATTAACATACATTAACTAATATTAAGCTCACTTAAGTATTTCTTTTTCTTACTTAAGTATTAACTTATGCATATAATATATATGTGATATATATTGTTGTATTTGTTTTTATGTGTCATGCTTGATGATACATTGTGCATGGGTGTATGAGACTCACAACATACTTGAGATAATATGAGCTTTTAATTATTAATGGTAAATCAAAATTAAGTGGAAATTTGTTATGGTTAATGATGCTTGGAGAAGATTGTGGAACCATTGACTTAGTCCACTAATTTTGTCTTACCTTAGATATTTATTAACCTAACCATTATCTAAAACTATGGTTAAGTCTCTACATGAGTGAAATGAGATATTTCTCACCCATTGTTGCCATTCTATTCTAGAGACCATCTTCTTCATCATCTCTTTTGAGCTTTCTAGATTTTCTTGAGCTGAAGAAAATTAGTGAGAAAAATAATTTTAAAGTGAGTACAAAATCCTACTTTATCAACCTACACTAGATTAGCCATTAGTTTAAGTTGTTTGCTTCACTAATTCCTAATTAGTGAAGAGGTAGCTTGAGTTGGAGATTTCTCGACGTAGATCATCTTCGGTCTCAAAGACTTCAAGCAAGTTTGTTCCTTTCGCCTAGTGGAGCCTAGCGAGAGTCCGGGAGACCACTACTTGAAGCGAAGGGACTACTACACGAAGCTTTTGAAGTGAAGGACCGGTCTACAAAGGTTGTATTCCTCATTCACTTAGTGTAATGTTTGATTACATGCATGCTTACCCTTATTCCTCTAATTAGATCCTAGGCTAGGGTTACTCAGCACACTAAAATTTTATAAAATGGCATGGTTGATGCCTTCCGAAACCTTATAGTCGTGCTCAAGAACCCTTCACTAACTACTATGATAGAAATGTATCACCAAGAGATCCGTGTCCTTCGGTCTTCTATCCTCTTCATTTGCTCCTAAGGATCTCCTTGAACAAGCTTGATCACCTTTCCTTGCTCTCTGAGATCTCCTGGATCGTGCTTGATCGTCGGTCTTCCTCCGTCGAAGATGATCCTCCCAAGGGATGTTGTCCATGGCTGCAGCTCCACACTAAGAGTCTAGTGGAGCAATTAGAAATTTTAGATTGCTAATCTAAAGTGTCTAGAATGTAGTGTATGGATCTAAGTGTATATCTATCTCACCTCCTCTGTTGATTCTCAACACATGAGATTGTAGAGAGGAGGTTGAAGATGAAGGTGGAGGAGCTCAAGAAGGCTAGTGAGGAGAGTGAAACCAAAATGGTGAGAATGGAAAAATGAAATCCCATGAAAGAGAAAAAGACCAAGCATGGTTTTGTAAAACCCCTTTTTCAATATAAAAATACACCCATACTTGAATAGTGTTGACAAATGAATATTCAATTCATTTTTCAATACTATTCAAGCATGACTCTCACCATACTCACCTTACTACCTTTACACCTCATTTTCCATTTAAAATAAATGGATAAAACTAAAATGAAATGTACACCTTCTAGAATTTTTTCCGTATAAATACGGATTACACTCTACTGTATAAACATACATGTATTCATATCAAAATACGAATACCTAAAAAGATAGAATAACACAAAGAACATAATACTATAATATACCTATCGAAATACATATATGTAAATTAGTAAATCAATACCTGATTTAATAATCTGCTACATATCGAAATACATATATGTAAATTATTAAATCAATACCTGATTTATTAATCCGGCTCAATCCCGAGCCAGCTAGTATTATCAACTGTCCGATCGAAAGTCCGGGTTATTAGTACAATCAATCGATCGGAACCCTGTACGTATCCAATATGGCTACTACATCATTTCGCGTAAACCAGGGAAACCCTCTGTGTGGGACTCTAAAGACTCGACAGTACGCCGGCAGTGAGTTACTGGATAAATCCATAACCACAAGCACGTCAGCGGCACTAGCTTTACGTAACAACTACCCGGGTACCTGTCGAAAAGGAATACCGACGAGCAAACTCATCTGGATCCAAACTGAGCCTATCTGTCACAATCTCTGTACAGTCCGGTCTCTTCGTCTGAGAGTATCGCATACCGGTTCTAGGGGATGGTAAACATCAGACCCTAATAACCTGATAATTCATGCCGATGTGGCTCAGGATCAATCCGGAAAACTACTGATCAACCTATCAGTAAATCCCAACTATCTTGGCCAAGATCTTATGGTGTTGTACAATCGAACACGGTGCGATATCAACTCCCTATACCGGGAAAAACGAATCCCCAAGAATCGCTCACTGCCTCCATGTGGCTCGGGACTGTTCCCAACTAAAACCTGTTTGCATGACTCAGTAGAGCCGTGGTAGGGTAGTAATCAAAGTAAAGTAGGAACTCACACGAGACAAATGACGATCTCAGGTCTGAAGACTAACCTGTACTCATGTCACCTGAGAACTGCTATCTGACGATAGGTATAGTACCATCTAGAAGTTATCGGCGAGTCCGTCCAGTGTACTCACCCCCAGTGAGCACCTGTATACGATCTTAGGTGGCTATGGGACCAACCATCGCCCTTCGTCGGGGTCTAGAAACATATACACTAGTCTACTCCGGAATATTTATGCCTTGTATCGATACTCACATGACTAAGGACATTGTAAGGATGTGCTTATCAACTACCCAGCTCCCACAAGTATGATCACCATCACAACGCAGATAGTCAAGCAATGATCGGGCTTTATCAACATATATAAATGATACGTAATAACAAGTAAAACATATGAACATGTTAAGATAAAGACAAACCAGATAGCATACTATCATATCGAGCAAGATTGTCCTATACATACATATGTCCAAGCATCCACATGTATACATATACAATAATGGCCTCTAGGGAATACATATCCAACAATTTTTTGGACCTAAGATCATCATTTGTATCGTGTGAGTTACAACTGTGCTTTAATCACTATCCTACCACGGCTCTACTGAGTCGTGCATACAGGTTTTGGTTGGATACATTCCCGAGCCACATGGAGGCAGTGGGTGATTGTCAGGAATTCGTCTCTCCTGGTATTGGGAGTCGATATCGCACTGTGTCCGGTTGGCCAGATCCATAAGACCTTGGCCAAGGAAGTTGAGATTTACGGATGGTTTGATCAATAGTTTCTCGAATTAGTCCTGAACCATATCAACATGACTTATCAGGTCAGTAGGGGGTCTGACGTTCACCACCCCGTAGACCCGGTATGCGATACTCTTAGACGAAGAGACCGGACTGTACGGTGATTGTCACAGATAGGCTCAGTAGGGGTTCGGATGAGCTTGCTCGTCGGCCTTCTTTTCGACAGGTACCTGGGCAGCCGTTACGTACAGCTATTGTCGCTGACGTGCTTGTGGTTAAACCTACTACCAGCTTACTGTCGAGTCTTTAAAGTCCCACACAGAGGGTTTCTCTGATTCAGCGAAACGAGGTGGTGGCCGTATGTTTATACGTGCAGGGCTCCAATCGAATAATAATACTAGCCAGCTTAGGATTAAGCCGTATTATTAAATCAGGTATTGATTTAATTATTTACATATACATATTTCGATATGTATATTCTAGTGTTATCTAGGTTTTCGATCGGACGGTTGATGATACTAGCAGGCTTAGGATTAAGCTGGTTTGTTAAATCAGATATTGATTTAATACTAGTATTATATTAGTAGTATTATTCTATCCCTTGGGTATTCGTATTTTGGTACGAATACGGGTATGTATATAAGGTAGAAAGTATTTTGTATTTATACAAAATACCTTCTAGAAGATGACACCTCATCATGCATTTTTCTATTTTGTTGAAAATAGAAAATGAGATGGAAAAGAGTGAGATGACATGAAGCATGGATGAAGAATGGATTTGGTATTTATTGCAAATAATATTTGAGTATGGTTGTATTTTTTTTAAATAAAAGAAAATGCTTCATAGAATAAGACTTAGCCATTCTTCACAAACCCATTCTTAGATAACCATTCTTTACTTGCATCTCTCTCTCTCTCTCTTCTTCTTGAGTTCACTCTCTTTAAATCCTTATCATTCTCATGTTTTGAGAACCAAAGGACTTGAGATTAAAAAACTATTTCTAAACATCACCATATCATCTAAGCAAACTAGGTTAGCAAATCATTTTTCTTAGTTTGCTTCTTTTTTAAGTAGGAGCTTGAATCAAGAACCTTCAGGTGGATCATCTAGGACTGAGGAGGCCGGCAATCAAGGTTGATCTAAGAGACCTCAAGGAGCTTCAGAAGAGGAGTGAAAACTCGAAGGACACGTGTCTTTAGGTATAATCTCTTATCATAGTTGCTAGACTTCTCCAGTTTACTAGTTTCGATGTTTGGTTAGATTCTATGATGAGTTTTCTAGCGCCGGTTTTTAAAAAGTGAAATTTTTTCATTCCGCAATGGTCGTGGCCAGTGGCTAGGGCACTAGGAATCCCAACATGGTATCAGAGCCACCCAAACATTAGAAACTAGTAGTTGAAGATGCTTTAGTTTCAAAACCGAAAAACTCAAATTTTAAAAACCCACTCTCTGTCTTGAAAGTATTTTGGTCTCTGACAATTTTTGAAACAATTGCAGAGGCATACTCTAGATATGAGTGTGACACACGATGAAAACAAGACAATTCTACCTAACTAAACCACCAGAATTCCTCTTTTTCCCGCTTTGGGCAGTTTACTATTCACTTCAGGTCCTCGTTTTCATCAGGTGTGTAGGGTTTTGGAAATTGGGATTTTTAGTCTTTTTTTATTTGTCTCAGATTTCACCTGGTGTTATCTTTGCTTTAGGTCAACTTGAAAGATTAGAACTTGAATATTTTTGCATCGTTTATCTCTGTGATGAGATGTATGTGTCTTCAAACGTCGTCTATTTGCTTTCTGTCATTTAGACGGGGTTACACATACTTGTTTATGCTGCTGTGATGTTTATATCTGTGATGGTTTATTCGGATTGTCGTGTTGGATAGCCCCTAGTGCAATGGTAGTTGTACAGTTTAGATTCATTTGTATATTCATTATTGCAGGACGAGAATCCGACATGTAGACTGCCGTCTCTGCCAGTTTGTATATTCTTTTATTGGGACATGGCTGGGTTGAGGTCGATATCACCATTTGTATATATTTTTTTTTCTGTACTAGGATTACCCCGCGAAGGAGTGTTCGAATAGCCGGGTTCTAGAAGGCAACGGGCCCGCATCTCATGGTGTTGAAATGGAAGGGGCTTTACTCTAGAATTGGCGGGCTATTCGCCGCACTCGTAGGGGGTATAGGATGACCTACGGAGGGGCGCTCAAGTTACCGGATTCCTTGAAGTGCTGGTGACCCATTCACTTTGTTGATTGGGGTTGCCTCACTTCCGGGATTGGCGGGTAACTTGCCACGCTCGTAAGGGTCTAGGTTTTTCATTGCACAGGCTACCCACACGACCGAGGAATGTCGAGTTTCATTTGCGGCTCAAATTAAACCCGGGGCTTCAAGATTATCCACTATTCCATGTTGCTTATCGTTGTTCTGTGATGTTGCTTATATCATGCCTGGGATGAATGGTTATATATATATTTATATATACTAGTAGATGTATATGTTTTGCATCCGCGCTAGTCCTGCCCCACTCTGCCGGTAGTTAAGTAATCTAACGGTGCATGACGAGGCCCCGTGGCGAATGCGGATGGCATATACGTACATTTTATTTTCGTTCTTTTCTGGTGTGATAGGAATTAATTGATAGGACCACATTAATTTTGATTAATGCAAGGAAAAAGAAACTTAAAAGATGTTGTTGGAATAAATTTCGAAAAATTATAGTCATATTCTTTCGCTTTGCATAGTGGTATTCGATTAGGAATATCCAGCATCTCATTCGAGGAGGAAAGAGCCTAGATTCCTTCACAGGGAGTGACCTCTTGAGCAAAAGTTTATGTTACTGTAGATTACTCGGTTTTCTTCAAAACCACTAGTTTTCAAAAGCGGAGCCTAAACCAATCATTTTCAAAACGGCTTGGTTCCTTCAACGATATCAAGTTCATTAAGTTAAAAGGTTTTTCACCAAAAACTTAGCCATAGCCCTCCGTCGTTTCAAATAATTACTACTTAGTATTCGTGCTGCGTTTGTTGATTATTCGTCAAGGCGTAGTGTACGGTAGCTAAGTAATGTTTGTTTACAGCATAGATAAATGCGATTAGTTAGGACGGTCGTGTTACTTTGTTGATTATTCGTCAAGGGTCATGCAGGCGGGTCTAATGCTATCTTGGATAATGACGGGTTGAACTTGACTAAGAACTTTTGATATATTGATTATTCGTTAACGGCACTTGGGTCCTAGGGGCAAAAACCACATCGGGAGTTTCAAATATGCAGAAAATTTGCTAGTGTTGCATACTTTCTGGAGTGTAGTAACTAGAGTGGTTTCCATCTAAGTTATAACACAATGATAGTTAGATCCCGATCCCACTGATGAGTAGGATTACTCTTGGGAGATATTTTTCACTTCATAATTAGCTGACCAATTAGGTGTCTAGAAAAGTGTTAACGGAGCTATGCCTCTGCAGAAATAAGGTTTATTTTAATTAGGTCTGTGCGAGAGCACGGGAAACCTCCCTCAGAGTACCAATACTCATGTGGCTGAACGGTTAGCGAACTTGTAAGGTGCGAATGATCCCGACTAGTTTTCCTTTTAAGGTTTGAAGGAAAATTCGAGAAAACGGTGGGAGCCATCCTGATTAGATAAACTAATAACCAATCTAATCTTGCAAGAGCGCACGCTGAGTGTTTCTTTTCTCTCTCTCTCTCTCCAAGTAGCAACCATTTTACGCCCTAATCAAGATAATAAAATGTTTGACTTGACCGAACCAGCTTATTACACTGAGCTGGGGAACGTCAGTTCGGCTCAAACTTGTGATAACCATCACGAGTATGGGCAAGGGAAAGAGGACTGTAAGGACTTCCAGATGACCTTATTGAATGAGAAGCGTTCTAATGTATCTTCTTGAGGTGTATTTGTTATTGAAAACTGTTTTTTAGTCAACCCTACCTCCTAGGTACTAGATACCGAATCAGGATCTCATATATGCAATTTATTACAAGGACTGAAAAAAAGTAGAATGGTTAGACCGAATGATATGTCCCTCAGAATAGGGAATGGAGCACAGGTTGATGCTGCTGCCGTCGGTGAATATCACCTAGTATCACCAAGCGGCAATACTATAATTTTGAACAACTGCTACTATATACCTTCTATACTTTGCAATGTCATATCAGTTTCTTTACATGATAAATATGGATATAACATTGTTCTAGATAGAAATATCATGAACATTTACCTTAATCAGGTATTGGTTGCAGAAGGTACACAGTGTAATGGTATCTACATTCTAAATCAAAACACGGTCTTCAATATACAAAACACACGCAAGTGGAAGAGTTCAGATACGAACAAAATCTACTAGTGGCATTGTAGACTTGGTCATATTGGTGAGAAAAGACTGGGTAAGTTGCATAAAGATGGATATCTAAATGCGTTCGAATTCTCGTCCTATGAAACTTGTCAGTCTTGTCTCAAAGGAAAGATGACCAAATCTCCGTTCACCGGACACGGAGAAAGAGCTACAGATCTCTTGGGACTCATACACAGTGATGTTTGTTGTCCGATGTCTATACATACAAGGGATGGGTTCTCATACTTCATTACATTCACTGACGATCTCTACAGCTTCGGATATCTGTATCTTTTGAAACACAAATCTGAAGCTTTTGAGAAATTCAAAGAATGTAAGAACGAAGTAGAGAACCAGATTGGCAAAAGTATCAAGATCCTCAGATCTGATAGAGGAGGGGAGTACTTAAGCACAGAATTCCTAGAATACCTGAAGGAAAATGGTATTCTCTCTCAGCTTACTTCTCCGTACACACCACAGCTCAACGGTGTATCGAAACGGAAGAACCGTACCCTATTGGACATGGTTCGCTCCATGATGAGTAGTGTTGATCTTCCTCTTTCATTTTGGGGACATGCGCTTCGGACAACGACATACTTATTGAATCAGGTTGCATCCAAATCTGTGCCTAAGACTTCATATGAAATATAGAGTGGTAAGAAACCATGTCTTAAATTCATTAAGATATAGGGTTATCCGGCTTGTATTAAAAAGTAAAATCCGGATAAACTAGAGGCACGATCAGTTCTTTGTAACTTTGTGGGATATCATAAGAATTCGCTAGGATATTTATTTTACCACACTGAGGAACAGAATGTGTTTGTATCTCGCTACGCCACCTTTTTCGAAAAGGAATTTCTTGCAAAAGAAATTAATGGGAGCATAGTAGAACTGGAAGAAATTCTTGAACCACAAACTATAACTGAAGATTTAGTAGAAGACAGGATTCAATAATCCCAGACGAATCTCAGCCACTCTGCAGATTTAGTAGGGTTTCTCATCCGCCCGAGAGATACTACGGTTTTCTCATAGATGGAGATCGAGAGGATTGCATCTTGGAAGAAGATGATACTACTAGTTTTGAACAGGCCATTAACAGTAGGGACTCTGTAAAATGGCTTGATGCTATGCAATCCGAAATGGATTCCATGTTCACCAACAAAGTTTGGACTTTAGATGTTCTTCTCCTGGAGTGAAACTCGTTGGATGCAAGTGGATCTTCAAAAAGAAGATTGGTGCAGATAGACAGGTGGAAACCTATAAGGCTAGATTTGTTGCAAAAGGTTTTTGTCAAACACTAGGAGTGGACTGTGACAAAACCTTTTCTCCAGTGGTTATGCTGAAATCCATTCGGATCCTACTTGCCATTGCTGCCTACCATGACTATAATATATAGCAGATGGACGTTAAAATGGCTTTTCTAAATGGATGTTTAGAAGAGTGCGTTTACATGGATCAGCCGGAGGGATTCGAAGACAGTGAGAGCAGCGGGAAAGTGTGCAAGTTGCTTAAATCCATTTATGGATTTAAGCAGGCATCGCGGAACTGGAACATCTGTTTTGATGAAACGGTCAAGGAATTTGACTTCATCAAAAATGAGTATAATCCATGTATCTACAAGAAGATTGTAGGGAGAACTGTCGTATTCCTCGTCTTGTACGTCGATGACATTCTCTTGATAGGAAATGGCATTCCTATGCTGCAGTCGGTCAAGCTGTTCTTATCACAAAAGTTCTTTATGAAAGAACTGGGTGATGCCTCCTACATTCTGGGGATTAAGATCTACAGAGATAGATCCAAAAGAATATTGGGATTTTCACAGTCCAGGTACATAGAGTCCATACTAAAGAGTTTTAGTATGGAAGATTCCAAGCGCGGCAATATACCCTCTTTGCACGGAATCACTCTCTCCAAAGAGATGTCTCTTAAGACTGATGAGGAGAGGGTTTGCATGAGAAATATACCCTATGCTTCAGCGGTAGAATCTATAATGTATGTGATGCTGTGTACCAAATCAGATATAGAATACGTGCTTAGCGTGGTAAGCTGATATAAGTCGAACCCAGGTGAGAATCATTGGACAGCTGTGAAGAACATTCTTAAGTATCTGAGAAGGATTAAAGAGATGTTCATGGTTTACTGTAATGGAGACCTCCAAGTCGAGTCCTTTACCGACTCAAGCTTCCAAAGTGATAAGGATGACAGCAAATCTGTCTCGGGTTTTTTGTTTACCCTCAATGAAGGGGTGGTGTATTGGAAGAGCTCCAAACAGGACACCGTCGCAGACTCCGCGATGGAGGCTGAATACATTGCTGCCAATGATACCGCAAAAGAAACGGTCTGGATGAAGAAGTTCATTACTGAACTTGAGTTGGTTCCGTCCATTGTTGATCTAATACCTTTGTATTGTGATAACAATGGGGCTATAGCTTTAGCGAAGAAACCACGGTCCCATCAAAATTCCAGACACATCTTAAGGAGATATCACCTGATCAGGGAGATCATATATAGCTTGGAGATCAAGGTCCGGAGAGTAGATACAAAAAACAACACGGCGGATCCATTTACAAAGGTCCTCTCTCAAGCACAGTTCGAGCATCTTTTTGAGATGTTGGGTATGAGATACGCCAACAACTGGACCTAGAGCAGACGTTGGGTATTTGGTACACCAATTACAAGCCTTAGTGCAAGTGGAAGATTGTTGGATATGTATGCCCTAGAGGCCTGTATTGTATAGGATGCTAGGAATATGTATGTACAAGACAATCTTGCTAAGTTATATATAGTATATTATTTTGAGTTGTATTTATCTTAATATGTGCATTTCTTTTGTTGCTTTATATTGTTTACATATATTGATAAAGACTCGATACAGTAGTATACTATTATGGTTTGACTTTATCTTAACATATGCATATGTTATACTCGATATCACATATGGCCGATACATGTTGATAAAGCCTTTAGGATTTTTTGCTTGACTGCGAGCATTATGATGGTGATCATACATGTAGGAGCTGGGTAGTCCATAAGCACATCCTTGAAGGACCCAAGTCATAGGAATATCGAGACTGAACATCGATATCCCAGAGTAGACTTGTGTATACATTTCTAGACCCCGACGAGGGGCGGTGGTTAGTCCCACAGCCATTGGTGTGATCACCTAAGATTGTATACACGTGCTCACTGGGGGTGAGTACACTGGACAGACTCGCCGAAAACCTCTAGATAGTATTATACCTATCGTCATATAGCGGTTCTCAAGTGACATGAGTACAGGTTAGTCTTTGGGCTTGAGATCATCATTTCTCTCGTGCGAGTTCTCAATGTGCTTTGATCACTACCCTACCACCGCTCTACTGAGTCGTGAAAACAGGTTTTGGTTGGTTACAGTCCCGAGCAACATGGAGGTAGTGAGTGATTGTCAGGGATTCATCTCTCCCGGTATTGGGAGTCGATATCATACTGTGTCCGGTTGGCCAGAACCATAAGACCTTGGCCAAGCCAGTTGAGATTTACTGATGGTTAGATCGGTATTTTCTTGGATTGGTCCTGAGCCATATCGACACGACTTATCAGGTCAGTAAGGGGCCTAACGTTTACCTCCCCCTAGACCCGGTATGCGACACTCTTAGACTGTATAGAGATTGTCACGGATAGGCTCAGTAGGGGTTCGGATGAGCTTGCTCGTCGGCCTTCTTTTCGACAGGTACCTGGGTAGCCATTACATACAGCTAGTGCCGCTAATGTGCTTGTGGTTAAACCCACTACCAGCATACTGTCGAGTCTTTAAAGTCCCACACAGAGGGTTTCTCTGATTCAGGCGAAATTAGGTGGTGGCCGTATGTTTATACAAGCAGGGCTCCGATCGAATGATAATACTAGCCGGCTTAAGATTAAACCAGATTATTAAATCAGGTATTGATTTAATAATTTACATATACATATTTCGATATATATTCTAGTGTTATCCAAATTTTTGATCGGACGGTTGATGATACTAGCGGGCTTAGGATTAAGCCGGTTTGTTAAATCAGTTATTGATTTAATACTAGTATTATATTAGTAGTATTATTATATCCCTTGGTTATTCATATTTTGGTATGAATACGGGTATGTATATACAGTAGAAAGTATTTTGTATTTATACAAAATACCTTTTAGAAGATGACACCGCATCATTTATTTTTCTATTTTGTTGAAAATAGAAAATGAGGTGGAAAAGGGTGAGATGACATGAAACATGGATGATGCATGGCTTTGGTATTTATTGCAAATACTATTTGAGTATGGTTGTGTGTTTTTTTAAATAAAAGAAAATGCTTCATAGAATAAGACTTATCCATTCTTGACAAAGCCATTCTAAGATAGCCATTCTTCACTTGCCTCACTCTCTCTCTTCTTCTTGAGTTCACTCTCATCAAATCCTTATCATTCTCATGTGTTGAGAACCAAAGGATTTGAGATAGAAAACTACTACTAAACATCACCATATCGTCTAAGCAAACTAGTTTGCTTAGTTGCTACTTTTTGAAGTAGGATCTTGAATCAAGAATCTTCAGGTGAATTATCTAGGACCGAGGAGGCCGGGAAGCAAGGTTGATCTAGGAGACCTCAAGGAGCTTAAAAAGAGGAGTGAAGACCCAAAGGACACGTGTCTTTAGGTATAACCTCTTATCACAGTAGCTAGACTTCTCCAGTTTACTAGTTTCGATATTTGGTTAGATTCTAGAATGTGTTTTTTAGCACCAGTTTTTAAAAAGTGAAAGTTTTTCATTCTGCAACGGCCGCGGCCAGGGACCAGAGTGCTAGGAACCCCAACAAGTTATAAATTCATTTTCCTATACCCTCCACCATTTCTTTTTTCCATCTCATTTCTTAATTTCTTAAAAAGAAAAACCCTGAAATGAGTTGTCCTTCTTCTAGAAGTATTCTTGTATAAATACAAGAATACGTCCCCGCAAATACATGCCCGTATTCGTATCAAAATACGAATACCTAAGAGATAGAAAAATACAATGAACATAATACTAGAATATACATATCGAAATATATATATGAACATTATTAAATAAAAACTTGATTTAATAATCCGGCTTAATCCAAAGCCGGCTAGTATTATCCTCCGCCCGATTAAAATTTGTATGGCTAGCACTCATACCTAATCAGAACCCTGCACGTATCAATATACGGTCATTATTTTTCTTGAACCGAGAAAACCTTTTGTGTGGGAATCTAAAGATCTTCAATACGCTGGTAGTGGGTTTAACCACAAGCACGTCAGCGGCACTAGCTGTACGTAAAGGCTACCCAGGTATTGAGCGAAAGGAAGACCAACGAGCAAACTCATCTGTATCCCTACTGAACCTGTCTATGACAATCTTCGTACAGTCCGGTTTCTTCGTCTGAGAGTATCGCATACCGGGTCTAGGGGTGGATAACGCCATACCCCTACTAACCCGATAAGTGGTTTGAAGCTCATCACCCACTGAGAAACTACTGATATCACAGTAAATCTAATCCACCATGGCCAAAAAATTCTTGTGATGGTGATTGTTTGTCTTTTGCGTACGTGCGTTTTAAAATCAAAATTAAGAATATACCGCAATCAATAACGGTGTCGCTTGGTAGCTAGCCGGTCGAGTACGGGTCGGTCCACAGGGAAAACGTGTTCTTTCTTTAAGTTCTTACGAGTTAAGTCCTATTTTTCGTAGGTTTTGATTTAAAAAAACTAAGATTGAATTTAATTTGATTTAAAACCTTGCTAGGGTTAGGATTATGTTAGTTTAGAAAAAAAACTCTACTCACTGCTTCCTTTGCCCTAGTTAAGAACATAGGTGTTAGGGTAATAGTCAACAAAGGGGATTAGCACGACTAGGAAGAAACTTCGTTTCTTCCTTTTGGTCCTTTTCCATCCTTTCTTAACTCTTAGCCCTAACCTCTATGTAAATCAACCACAACCGGTCTAATTAGGGAATCACAGCTATCTCATAGGATAGGGTGCCGTAGTGAGCGGTGTGTGTTTGATTCAAATAGAGTCCTAATTAAAATATTATATGGGCAAGAAAGGAGTGAGAGATTTCCATCACTCAAACCTACCCAATCCTAACCCTAACAAGTGAGGAATTACTCATTCATTAGGGAAGTTACGATGAAATTCATTTTTATAATTTTTTCCTTTTTAATTAACTAATTAACTTGCAGATAAATAAAGACAGGTAAAAAAAATGCACGAATTAAATTCAAATAAAAATGCAAGATAAAAATTGAAAACACTTACTTTTATTGATGACCTCTTGACGATTACAATGGAAAATAAAATTTAATCTAAGAAATTAAAAAGAGGCATGCCTAATTAGGCTTCTGGTTTTCCTATTTATAGATAGGAGAAACCCTAGGCTTTACATCTGATCCACATTTGAAATTACAAGACTACCCTAAGAAAGCCGGGTCAAAGCACCGACACGTGCACCGATACGTGCACTGCACGGCCGCGGATACGCGGCAGAATGCCATGTTTGGTCGCGGTTCCGCGGCCATATGGTGAGATCTTGAGTTCAACTTCTCAGGGCTGCTTCATGTTGCTTTTTCCTTCTGTTTTCTTCACTTGGTTCCTCAGAATCTTTTCTACTTTCTTCCAGATTTCTAACAGTGCAGAATTTGTGGACTTTTACCTTTAGTTTCGTGTTGAAGTCTTGAATCTTGTGCTGCCCTTGTACTTTGTGCAATTGAACTGTTTACTGATCTTCATTTGTTCCTTGAACTGTTAGGCGGCATCATATGGATTCATCTATTGTTGGTCCTAGTCTCGCTTTTGTAATGTCTTTTCATGAATTTCACTGAATTGCTCTGAGAACCTGTAACCTGCAACTATTTAGCAGACGTGGATCAAAAGCACCTATTTATTTGTAATATGATTAAGAATGGGCGATATAATAATGCAAAATTCTGATATGAACAAATACCCCCAAACTTATCTTTTGCTCGTCCCGAGCAAAGCTATTTTTATTCTCGAAAAAACATAACCTCACTTTCGCAGGGAATCGCGATTGCACTGAGCTCGTGCAACAAGCCGTTAAACCTTTAGGTGTCCCTTGTAGGAGGAGTGTTGTCTCCTGAGGGTTTTCAGCGGATACTACCCACAAAATCCGATCAATTTGGCCTATTGGCTTTCATTCTTCAATTCGGTATTCTAGCAAGAAATTCTATTATCTTCAACTTAGAAATTATCAACCCATATTTTTCACACTCACTTATCATTTAACTTAAGATCGTATATGTTCTGCAAATTTATTCAGCTTTCAGCATCTCTTGAATTTTCCTTCTAAGGTTCCGTCTCAACTTAGGAATTTTTATCATCTCTACTGAAGGTATAAATCCTATCTTTCATTCCTATCTCTCATCCAAACCCCAATCATATACCCCTACATGTGTGTATGTATCACCCCTACACTTGGAAATTCAATTCAAGCTATTATACTCTTGCCCATCGTCCAAAGTACTTTTAGTTGGTGAATTTTAGATGAAATTGCTCACACATCCTTCATGCGACCGTTAATATTTCTTGAGGTACTAACGATCGATTACAAAATGTGTTCGCGTATTTAGGCATAATTCCTCGTCTTGTAATACCTAAGGCTTTAGCAGTGACTCCCAAACCAGTTGGTCTAAGGCACTAGGTGATAAAGCACCCTCGCTATATATTTTTTCATTTTACGCAGTCTTAAGTAATTACAAAACCGGTGTTCATTTTTTATATCTCTTATTTCACACTTATACTTTAATTTTTTCTCATACTAAGGATTTTAGACAAGAGCATTTCAAGGTATTCTCTACTATCCCAAGTTTCAAGGTGCGTGTATGTGCGTGTTGTAGGGTATATATTTTCAGAATTTAGACTAAAGGTTCGGAATTATTTTTCAGTCTTACACTTCAATAAAAATTTCAATATTCTTCCCTTATTTTGACTTAGCCCAAGAACTGAACTCAAAATTTGCCTATTTCTAAATAAACTACAAGGACATATATTTTCTACCGTTAAACTTTAAGAAAGGTTATTTTTAGGGTTCTTTAATTTACTAAGTTTAGGATCTACTTTTTCCTAGCTAGTTAACCGTCTTGTCAAACTTAAGTCAAATATGGCCAAAATTGAAGAAAAAAAATTATTCTTTTTAGTTTTTCAATTTTTTTTTATTGATTTTACTTTTATATATTATTTTTTTCATTTTTTTTTAAATTTTTATAATTTTTTTTATAAAGATGCAATGCAGAATTAAACATGCAAAGAAAGAAAGAAAAACAAATATAAAAATATGCAATGCAATGATAACTATTTACAAACCACCTCCACTCCCAAACTTACCAAAAGCAGTGCCCTCACTACTCATGTCCTCGCCGTCCCCTCGAACGTGAACAGGAACGTTCCTCTCTCGCTAGCAGGGTAGACATGCCATGCTCTATTTCGGTCACACGGTGATCCAAGTTGGTCACCATCCCTACCAATCTATCTATCTCCCTAGTGGCTTTCTTAAGTAGACGTGCATGTTCTGCGAGGGTAAGCTGTTCCTCGTTCGCGGTCGAGCTGGAGCTGGGTGTTCTGGCGGGTACATTCTCGGCCGGTTCTGTTCGCGACCATACATCATTTAGGCGGGTATAGGACGTGGATACGCCCTCAATAAGAGGCCTAATGGGGATACCTCCATGCATGTAAAACTCAAATTCTTCCACAGGGAGGAAATAGCGACACAGTTGTGTCACTAACATAGGACATGGGTAATTGGCAGCCATTTTTCCCGCACCAATCGAATTAAGCAATACCGTGCGCATATCATATCTGGGGTTCCTAGTCATTAAGGTGTGCACGATATGAAGAGATGGTGTGAAAAAGATAGTATTGTGTGAACTACCAAAAATGTTATTTTGTGCCCAACGGCACACAGTCGGTACGTTTGCAAAGAGGGTTCTAGCTTGGATGCCCTTACATGGCTCCCTCGAACAGTCAGTACCCATCAAGGGTAAATAATCCTCGAATTGGAAGGGTTGGTCATGAGTAGGTAGTCAAGGTATTAAGGTGACTTCATGGATGAAGTCCCTATCGATAATGATTTCCCTATCACCCCAAATAAGCCTAATATATCCGTGTAGTGAAAGGCATCCGTCTTCCATGCATTCATAAAATCGTGTGATGAGATCTGGAAGAGCGATGGAGTTTGGATGATTAAACAGTAAAAAATTACATCCGCGCCTACGGATCTCTTCACCGAAATAACTTCCGTAGATTGTGTGTGCAAAGATTTGTGAAAAGTCCCTCTCAAATTGTAGGGTTGGTGCCATCACAGAAAGCTAATTGAAAAAATATAGCTTTTACAGAGAGAGAAAAGAACTGCAAACCTCCTCTGAAGATTTCAGAGGGTGACGTAGCAAAGGCGCGGCGGATGCACGGCAGGAAGCAGGGTATGGCGGCGGTAGGGCGACGGCTTGGAGAGATCTCTCTGCAGAAATTGGAGCGGCGGCTAGGGTTTTTAGAGAGATGAAATTAGGGTTTGGTAAAATGCAGAGAGGGGTCGGGTTCTATTTATAGGGGGAATGTTTTTGTTATTTGCAAAAAGCCCCTCTTAAAAAGAGGAAATTATTTGTAAATAAAAATTTTATTTTTTTATTTTTTATTTTTTATTTTTTATTAAAACTGGAAATTTACAAAAATACCCCTAAAAATTGGAAAAAAAATTTATTTTATTTTATTTTGTTTTGTTTTTATATAATTACAAGTGATACATACCCCCAAACTTATTTGAACAGTATTTTGGCTGAATAATCGAAATTTGGGGGTAGATGGAGGAAGATCAGTCAATGTAAATCGACTCCTGCAAAAGCAGGAGCTCCTCCGAAGGATCCACGGTGAGGAACGGTTTAAGTCTATGTCCGTTCACTTTAAATAGTGAACCGTCCTCCGGATTTTCTAAATCGACCGCACAGTGCGGATATACGGTGCGTACCAAAAATGGCCCTTTCCATCGAGATCTGAGCTTGCCGGGATGGAAATGTAACCGGGTGTCGTAAAGTAAAACCTGTTGACCAGGTTTGAAAGTTTTGTGCATAAGGTGTTTATCGTGGAACACCTTCGTTCGTTTTTGACGACTACTGCGTTCTCGTAGGCTTCATCCCTAAGCTCGTTCAACTCGTTCAACTGCTGCTTTCTATTGCTGCCTGCATCTTCTAGAGATAGATTCAACTCTTTTATTGCCCAAAATGCTCTATACTCAATTTCAACTGGAAGGTGGCAAGTCTTTCCATAAACAAGCCTATATGGAGACATGCCAAGATCGGTCTTATAGGCAGTTCGAAATGCCCAAAGGGCATCAATAAGTTTTGACGACCAATCTTTACGGTTTTTAGAAACCGTTTTCTCCAATATCTGTTTAATTTGCCGATTTGAAATCTCGGCTTGCCCACAATTTTGGGGATGATAGGGCGTTTATAGCTTGTGAGTAATGGAGTATTTCCGCATTAAGGACTCGAAAGTCCTATTACAAAAATGAGATCCATTATCGATGATAATTGCGCTGGGATGCCCAAATCGAGAGAAAATGTTTTCTTTGAGAAATCTAACGACAAACTTGTTGTCATTAGTCCGGTTGGGCACAGTCTCGACCCACTTTGAAACATAGTCAACAGCGAGGAGAATATACACGTTCCCAAAAGAGTTGGGAAACGGTCCCATAAAATCTATCCCTCAAACATCAAAAATTTCAACAACCAATATTGGTTGGAAAGGCATTTCATTTCTCCTAGATATCCGGCCCAAATGTTGGCACCGGGTGTCTTGCAGTAATTATGTGCGTATTTAAAAAGTTGTGGCCAGTAGAAGCCACACTGCAAGATCTTTTCTACTGTCTTTTTAGGGCCAAATTGCCCGCCACACGCTTGATCGTGGCAAAATGACAGCACGCTCTTAAAATCATTGTCGGGGACACACCGACGAATAATTTGGTCAGGACAGTATTTGAATAGATATGGTTCATCCCAGTAAAAATGTTTTATCTGGGATAGAAATCTGAGTCTGTCCTGGTTCGACCATTTTTTTGGTATAAGTCCGGTGGACAAATAATCTATAATATCTGCGAACCAAGGTTCGCATGACACAGTCAAGAGCTGCTCATCTGGAAAAATGACTTTAATAGGAATTTGAAGCGTAGGCGAAGAAGGGAGGCATGAAAGGTGGTCGGCGACTACATTTTCGCATCCTCTCTTGTCTCTGATGACAAGGTCAAACTCTTGTAGTAAGAGGATCCAATGTATCAGCCGAGATTTAGCGTCCTTCTTCGCGAAAAGATGGCAAAGAGCTGAGTGGTCAGTGTAAACGATGACTGGAGAGCCGATTAAATAGGGCCTGAACTTTTCTAATGCAAACACAACAGCTAAGAATTCCTTCTCGGTTGTTGTGTAATTTAATTGGGCCTCGTTCAAGGTTCGGCTAGCGTAATAAATCACATGCGGCATCTTATTAATGTGCTGTCCAAGGACAGCACCAATGGAAAAATCAGATGCATCGCACATAATTTCAAATGGATGCGTCCAGTCAGGAGACGAAAGAATGGGAGCGGAAGTATGTGAGTTTTTCAATGACTCGAACGCCTTCATACAGCTTGAGTCAAAATCAAATGTGGTGTCCTTGGCCAACAAAAGAGTCAAGGGTCTAGCTATCTTGCTAAAATCCTTGATGAACCGTCTATAGAAACCGGCATGGCCAAGGAAGGCTCGAATGTCTCGGACGCATTTGGGAGGAGGAAGATTGGAAATGACTTCAATCTTAGCTTTATCTACCTCAATTCCATTTTGCGAGATAATATGTCCTAAGACAATACCTTCTCGTACCATAAAGTGGCACTTCTCCCAATTTAAAGTAAGGTTCTTATCCCTACACCGGGTAAGAACTGTGTCTAAATGTAGCAAACACTCATTAAAGGAGTCGCCGAAAATGGAGAAATCATCCATAAAAATCTCCAAGAATTTTTCCACCATGTCTGAAAAAATACCCATCATACACCGCTGGAAAGTAGCGAGTGCATTGCATAACCCAAAGGGCATGCGACGGTAAGCAAACGTACTGAAAGGACAAGTGAATGTGGTCTTGTCTTGGTCCTTTTCGGCGATGGGAATTTGATTATAGCCGGAGTAGCCATCCAAAAAGCAATAAAATTCATGCCCAGCCAATCGTTCTAACATTTGGTCAATAAAAGGTAATGGAAAGTGGTCTTTCCGTGTCGCGGCGTTGAGTTTTCTATAATCGATGCATACTCTCCACCCAGTTTGGGTGCGAGGAGGTATTAACTCATTCGCCTCATTAGTTATGACCGTTATGCCCAATTTCTTTGGGACAACGTGAATGGGGCTAACCCACTGGCTATCCGAGATAGAGTAAATGATACCACTATCAAGACATTTTACAATCTCCTTTTTAACAGCCTCCTTCATTACAGGGTTGAGTCGTCTCTATGGATCCCTTGTTGGCTTGGCATCATCCATCATATGAATATGATGTTCAACTATTAGGGGACTAATCCCCTTGATGTCCGCCATAGTCCAGCCAAAAGCTTGCCGATTACTTTGTAAGACCGTTAAAAGGGCTTTCTCTTGCTCGGGGGCTAGAGAAGCTGAGATGATAACAGGAAGGGTCTTATTATCACCTAAGTAAGTGTATTTAAGGTGAGACGGCAATAGCTTTAGTTTGAGTGTTGGAGGCGAAACAATTGAAGATAAAATCGGTGAAATTGTCTCAAACTCGAAGGATTCCAATAGTGGTTCAAAGCGAGTGTAAGCAACCGAGTTGGATGGTTCAGTTAACTCATCCGAAAATTCAAAGGATTCAAACTCGGGTGGTGATTCTTCAAAATCGTTCAAGAAAGTGAAACACTCGTAATCATTACCAGTGTGAAAGCAGTGTCAGATTCGAGGAGGAACGCACTAGTGGCGTCAAAATTGCTGTGATCGAACAGAAATTTTTCGACCTCACAGTCCTCCTGAGTAATCTCTTGGATCGAGCAAATATCAAGTATATTAGAATTAGGTTCGGAGGGATGATTCTCCAACTTAAAAATGTTGAGCTCAATTGTCATATTTCCAAAAGATAAGTTCATCGAACCATTTCGATAATTGATCACCGCATTAGAAGTCGCAAGGAATGTTCGACCGAGTATCACCGGAATTTGACTCCGGGGGTTAGCTACAGGCTGTGTGTCCATAACAATGAAATCAACGGGGAATATGAAGTCCCCTACTTTAATCAACACATCCTCTAACTCACCCCTATGTTAATGCTAACTTGTTTAAATAACTCCACAATCTTCTCCATTTGTGGAGTTTATTTATTGGATCTTAACCTGTTTGGAAAAGGAACATTTTGAAAATTTGTTGAGTCCAATATTTATGGAGTAGATTGCGGAGTTGGAACGGATCCCAGTGTTGGTGTTTTCGTGGAGTGAGATGTGGGTCCGTTCAGAGTAGTAGAAGAACTAGAGCCTTGTGAAGAATGGAGAGCAGGCTCTGAAGACGATGAAGATGAAGATGAAGAAGCAGCGGCCGGGGTGTCATCATAAATGCCAACATTGTTATGCAATGTCCTTCCAGATCTCAATGTAGTCACGGCACTCACATTATGATTTTGTTGTTCATGAGCAACATGTGCATTTTGTGGGTGACCGGGATTTGGCAGTGGTTGAGATGGAAGCTTTCCCTTCTCCGCTCGCTTAAGGCAGCATTCAGTTGTACAATTTAGGCTTCAATGGTTTTGATACTTTGCCCATGTGATGCGGTGTGTTGCACCAAAGACTGAATGGAAGACTGGATGTTGGCTGAGATTTGAGTAGATTGTTTTAAAAACGCATCCAGACTTCGTTCTAGCGAGAAAACCTTATTGTTATTTGGTTGAACAAAATTGTTTTGAGGAAAATAGTTGTTTGGTGCAAAATTGTTCATTTGATTATGGTAAGGTTGCGGTTGGAAAGGTTGCTGATATTGAGTTTGTTAAGGTGCTTGTTGTTGAGGATGAGGCCTTTGGAAATTGTTGTTGCCTTGGAATTGTTGTTGATTTTGATTCCAAGCAAAGTTGGGGTGGTTCCTCCAACTAGGATTATAGGTTGAAGAGTATGGATCATTTCTTTGTCTTTGCTGAAAGGCAGCATTGACTTGATCTTGTCCTTGAGCAGGTGGGTTGTAAGGAAACTCTTCGGTCAAATGGGACGGATCCGAACAACAAGCGCATATAGTGCGAAGGGGTAAAGCAGGGGCAGGAGAAGGCGATGAGAATTTGCTCTCAAATGTTTCTAATTTTCGTGTAATTGCGGCCATTTCGGTTTTCATTGCAATTGACATATCAAGTTGGTGAACACATGCCCTAGACTGACCGGATGAAGTAGATGAAGTGGACGAAGCGGTCTGTCTAGTACTTTCCCACTGAAGCGTTTGTTCAGTAAGATCGTCGAGAAATTGCCAAGCTTCCTCGTCAGATTTTGTAAGGAAGTGACCTTGACAGATGGTTTCCAGCAACTGCTTAGTTGCTGGGTTCAGTCCTTCGTATAAAGTTTGGCAAAGTTGCCATCTCTCGATACCATGATGAGGGCACTAAACAAGAAGGTCCTTAAATCGTTCGAAACACTTCCAAAAAGGTTCGGAAGGAAGCTGGGAAAATTGATTAATTTCATTACGAATTCTCGCAATCTTGTGATGTGGGTAAAACTTTTTAAGAAAAGCCTTAACAAACTCTTCCTAACTTTTTATAGAATGTGATGCTGTACTATATAGCCACTTTTCAGCTAGGTCACATAAAATGAAGGGAATGACTCGTAGCCTTATAGCATCATCGGAAAGTTGGGTCGTCTTCATCATTGCACAAACATTCTGGAATTTGTTAATGAAGATATAGGCATCTTCGGATTCCAGCCCGTGAAATTTGGGCAACATATTGATGAAGTAGGGCTTAATTTCGAAATTATCCCCATTAGCCGGCGGAAGTGAAAGACAGGTAGGAAGTGCGGTGTAGGTTGGATAGAAAAAATCCTGGAGCGCGATTCGCTGGGGCGCTTCAACAGGAGGGTGTTGTGGGTTATTCGCACCCAGTTGAGGTGGAATCAGTCCCGAGGTAGGTAAGGGGTTGTTAGGATTGAATCCTGACATCTCCTTAGAAGATGATGAATGTGAAGATGAAGGTAAAGAAGTGGAAGGAATTTCAACTTCGGAGTCGAACTCGTCGTCAGTAACGACTAACGAGACACGGACTAAACGGGCGCTAGTGTCCCTAGTCCAACCGGACATACACTAAATGAGGTGTAGTGTAGTCAAACATAGAATGTGGGGGTAAGAAAACGTCAATGGGGAAATGTGGGTGAAAGTTGGGTGCAATGGATTTCTAGCGACAAATGACAAGTTTTTTTGTAAAGATTTTGTTTTGTGGTTTTTTTTATAAGGAGTTTTTGCAAAAAAAATTGTATGGAACTATGACACACTTTCAAGCAATCACAATTTAAACATGCACAATCAAGCCTAGAGCTAGGGTCTCCTAAGTCAACTAGACTGCTCCTAACTGGTCCAAAGCGACAAGTTGTGAGATATCCCTCAAATCGCCTCTTCACTGACAATTGTGGCCAGGTAAGCACAAGTGAAGAAAGGAGGGATCCGCTCACGAATCACCGTGAGACGGGCCTTTTAAATTACCTTTCCCACTTTTCTAGCCTAGGCACCACAAAGTCAGGTTTAGATAAACGACTGAATGCCCACAACCTTTCTCTGTCCTAATGAGTGCGACAGTCCTTAATTGGCTGAGTCTAGATATTTTCTAATTAATTTGAGGGTTGATGCATATGCTTTTTGTGATTTTTGGGGTCTTAGGAAGGGTAATGAAATCCCCACCCAATCTTGATTGGTGTTATAGCCCCATAAATTCCGTTTTAAATATGCATAGAAATTAACACACAAAATCTAAAACACTTGCCAAAAAAATTATTTTTATTTGCGGCGTAAAGAATCCTGCACAAAAATGATTTATTGGAGAGGGAGAAGAAGATTTGCGCAAAGAACCCTGCAGGAAAATTTTTCAGAGGAGATCAGAGGGTAGAAGAGAAGAGAACAAATACTCACAAAAAAAATGGGATGCTGACGTCAGCAATTTGACCGCGGTTCCGCGGTCAAACACCTCCTTTAGCCGCGGTTCCGCGGTGATTCTATTGGATCAGGCCGTCAAAATTTTTCTATTTTCTGTTGTGGTTCTTCTCTATCTATTCAGATCTTCTGTTTGTTGATTTGTTCACTGGGTTTGCACCAGATCTGAATCAGTCCGTCTTCTTTTCCTGTGCAATTCACACAAAAACCCTTCAAAAAATAACAAGATGATATATTTTTTATTTTGTTTTTCAATTTTTATATTTTTTTCAATTTCAATTAACCCGAAATTACAAAAAGAAAATAACTACCGTTTCCCCGGCAACGGCGCCATTTGATTGTTTGTCTTTTGCGTACGTGCGTTTTAAAATCAAAATTAAGAATATACCGCAATCAATAACGGTGTCGCTTTGTAGCTAGCCGATTGAGTACAGGTCGGTCCACAGGGAAAACGTGTTCTTTGTTTAAGTTCTTACGAGTTAAGTCTTATTTTTGGTAGGTTTTGATTTTAAAAAAAACTAAGATTGAATTTAATTTGATTTAAAACCTTGCTAGGGTTAGGATTATGTTAGTTTAGAAAAAAAAACTCTACTCACTGCTTCCTTTGCCCTAGTTAAGAACATAGGTGTTAGGGTAATAGTCAACAAAGGGGATTAGCACGACTAGGAAGAAACTTCGTTTCTTCCTTTTGGTCCTTGTCCATCTTTTCTTAACTCTTAGCCCTAATCTCTATGTAAATCAACCACAACCGGTCTAACTAGGGAATCACAGCTATCTCATAGGATAGGGTGCCGTAGTGAGCGGTGTGTGTTTGATTCAAATAGAGTCCTAATTAAAATATTATATGGGCAAGAAAGGAGTGAGAGATTTCCATCACTCAAACCTACCCAATCCTAACCCTAACAAGTGAGGAATTACTCACTCATTAGGGAAGTTACGATGAAATTCATTTTTATAATTTTTTCCTTTTTAATTAACTAATTAACTTGAAGATAAATAAAGACAGGTAAAAAAAATGCACGAATTAAATTCAAATAAAAATGCAAGATAAAAATTAAAAACACTTACTTTTATTGATGACCTCTTGACGATTACAATGGAAAATAAAATTTAATCTAAGAAATTAAAAAGAGGCATGCCTAATTAGGCTTCTGGTTTTCCTATTTATAGATAGGAGAAACCCTAGGCTTTACATCTGATCCACATTTGAAATTACAAGACTACCCTAAGAAAGCCGGGTCAAAGCACCGACACCCACCGACACGTGCACCGATACGTGCACTGCACGGCCGCGGATACGCGGCAGAATGCCATGTTTGGTCGCGGTTCCGCGGCCATATGGTGAGATCTTGAGTTCAACTTTTCAGGGCTGCTTCATGTTGCTTTTTCCTTCTGTTTTCTTCACTTGGTTCCTCAGAATCTTTTCAACTTTCTTCCAGATTTCTAACAGTGCAGAATTTGTGGACTTTTACCGTTAGTTTCGTGTTGAAGTCTTGAATCTTGTGCTGTCCTTGTGCTTTGTGCAATTGAACTGTTTACTGATCTTCATTTGTTCCTTGAACTGTTAGGCGGCATCATATGGATTCATCTATTGTTGGTCCTAGTCTCGCTTTTGTAATGTCTTTTCATGAATTTCACTGAATTGCTCTGAGAACCTGTAACCTGCAACTATTTAGTAGACGTGGATCAAAAGCACCTATTTATTTGTAATATGATTAAGAATGGGCGATATAATAATGCAAAATTCTGATATGAACAGATGGCTGGCCCAACACAGCGCGATATCGACTCCCAATACCGGGAGAGACAAATCCCTGACGATTGTTCGATGCTTCCATATGGCTCGGGACATTACCCAACTAAAATCTTTTTGCACGACTTCTTTGAGACGTGGTAGGGTAGTAATCTAAGTACAGTGGGAACTCATACGAGACAAATGAAAATTTCAGGTCAAAGGACTAACATGTACTCATGCCACAAGAAAACTTCTATCTGACGATAGGTATAATACCATCTAAAAGTTCTCAGCGAGTCCATCCGGTGTACTCACTCCAGTGAACGCCTTTAGACTATCTTAGTTGACTCAATACCAATGGCTTGTGAGACCGGCCACTGCCCCTTGTCGGGGTCTCGAAAAGTATATACTAGTCTACTCCGGAGTATCGATGCCCAGTCTCAATACTCCCTCGACTAGGGATATTTAAGGATGCGCTTATGGACCAACCAGCTCCTACGTATATGATCGCCGTCATAATGCTGGTAGTCAAGCAATAATCCTACGGGTTTTATCAAAATGTATACCCATAATGATAAAGACAAACCATATAGCATACTACCATCTCAAGTAAGATTGTTCTACCTGTATCCTCGTTCAATTATCATAATTGCCTACCTGCAATTACAATAATTGCCTTGAAGGCACTATATCCAACAATCTTCCACTTGTACTTAAGGCCAATTATTGTGGTATCGCATACTCACAGCTTGTGTGCTACCGAATACCCAACTTCTCTACTAGTCAGTTTCTCAAAACTCATTTCTAGAAACTTACGTGTTTGAGAAATAGCCTCAGTGAGTGGATCCGCTCCAATATTCCTATCTTTATCTCTCTATATCTCAACATCACGGAGAACGACTATCTCTCAAAATGAGCGATACCTGTCTTAGAACATGTCTGGATATCTGATGGGGCCTTATTCATAACATGAACACAAAATCCAACAAGCTTCTTTAGACTGTATCCATTGCTGATGTAATCAGCACCCAGCGTCATGACCACCTCAGTATCCTTCTTGGAAACTATCCAACATATTGCACCTCAAAAGAGGGAAAACTATTAACTCTAACAGCTACTCTGTCATCCAGGTCATCTTGGAAGCCTAAACCGGTAACCGCCTCCTGCAGGAGGCTGCCATTACCATACACTAAGAACATCCTCTTATGTTCTTTACTACTTCCCAATATTTCTCCAAGAATGGATTAATATATGCTTATTGCAGCTAGTGCAAAAGCAATATCCGGTGTGGTACTTGACATGTGATCATGGAAATCCCTAAGCAAGTGATATGTCAATCATGGAAATCCCTCTTCTCATCAGTCCAGAAGACTTTACTTTTGAAGAGGAAGACTCCATCACCTGCGGGTAGACTACCACGCTAGGAGTCATCCATTCTAAAATCATAGATCTAGTCACCAGAATCTCTGATATTTTGTCCAGATCCTATGTGGAGAAAACACCTTGTGACAAGCAGAGTATAACCGATCGTAGTATAGGAACATCACTTCGTATCAGGAGCATGTCATCCAAATACTAGTACATCACTCCCTACAACTTTCTTACCAGGTCCATATGTTGTTCTGATGAAGTCAAACGCCATGACTGTTTCATCAAAACAGATGATCCGTCTCCGCTCTTCTTGCATTAGTCTAGAAATAGACGTAAGCAACTTGCCCACCACGCTTCTGCTGCTCCCACTGACTACAACAACCTTTTGGTAGAGTCATATACACGTATATTTCTAAATTCAATTTAGAATGACGTTATAGTCATCCACCTGCTAGATCTCATAGTCAAGGACAGCAGTAGTGACAAACTTGGGTTATCAAAACCTCCATGTCACCGTCTTTAAGGAAACCAAAGTATCTTTCGGGTGGCTGAGATTACCCACTAAATCTATAGAGTGGTTAATGGATTTGTCGAATCCAATTGAATCTCCAGGTTCACTAAATTTTCAGTAACCGTTTGTGGTTCTGGAATCACTTCCAGTTCTACCATACTTCCACTTGTTTCTTTTGAAAAAAGATTCCTTTCATAAAATGGTGGCGAGTCAAGAACAAAATAACTTTTGATCTTGAAATAGTAGAAGTTAAACCCTTGCTAAAAGCCTGGAATAACCCACAAATTGCCATTACAGAATATGCCTTAAGTTTGTCCAGATTCAGCTTTTAAACAGAAACTGAATAACTCCATATCTTAACATCTTCAAGATATGAAACCATTCTATGTCAATATAGAATCTAAGGCACTAATTTAGATGGAACTATATTCAATTATTATGTGATTGTCTCTGGTGCATATCCCATATGGAAAAAGGCCATGCAACATTACTGTTTCCCCCAATCAGAGCAAAGCTCTGTTCAAAATTTCAAATTTTGAAATGAAGCAGCGCTTCATAGCAGCGCCAGCGCTGAGAGAGTCAAAGACTCTGAGGCAGCGCTCACATGCAAAGCACATGAGCGCTAACGCTAAGAGCGCTGCACTCTAAGCAGCGCACTACGTGCAAAGCACTTAAGCGCTAGTGCTAAGAGCGCTGCACTCTAAACAGCACACTACATGCAAAGCACATAAGCGCTAGCGCTAAGTGCACTACACTCTAAGCAGCGCACCACGTGCAAAGAACGGGAGCGCTAGCGCTGGAACTAAACGTTCCCAACCGTTGGATCAAAGATCCAACGAACATGATTAAAAATCATCAATTGATCAGAATAAAATTCTGTTAAGGAAAGATTCCTCAAAATATTTCCAAACAAAAAGATTGTGCTATGTAAATTAAAGCACCATCGGATCAATGATCCAATGGTGATTAAAAATTACTAAAATACAGAATAAATTCTGTATGAGGAAAGATTTCCCAATCTTGTTAAAAACAAGAAGATTGCCTTCTACAAATCAGAAGCCCTTGGATCAAAGATCCAACGATGGGAAAATCCCCAAATCAATTGGAGAAAAGATCTTCTTAACCGATTGAACAAATCAGCTCGCCCTATATAAAGGCCTCAAGACTTCAAGTCTCATAGATAGAAAAACATATAGAGGAACCCTCCCCCCCTAAACTTTGAGAAATCTCCGAAAGAAGAGCAAGCTCTCGGTAGAAAAAGAAAATTCTCTTCAAGGTAAAAAGAACAGAAATACGAAATCGTCTCATATCAAAAGAAGAATTCACTTCTTTTCTTTAAGATCATAGATCTATAAGACCAAGGTCTTTCACAAAGAGATCAGAGGATCTCATCATAAAAAAAATAAGAAGAAGAAGAACATAATTCTTCTCACAGATCATAGATCTATAAGACAAATTGTCTTTCAGAGATCATGAACATCTTATTATAAAAGGGGGGAGAATAATTCAATTCTCTTAGGATCACAGATCTATAAAGGCAAAGCCTTTCACCAAAATAAGAGATTGAAACATCTCCTATAAAATAAGAACTTTGTTCTTAGAACCTTGAGACAAAATCTCTTATAAAAAGAGAATTTAATTCTCAGGGCGCAAACTGATCTAAGTTGCATAAAAGAAGAGCTTTAGCGCTCCTAATTTAAAAGAGATTCAGCGCTCCGCATCTAGCGCAAAGCGCTGCAGAGCCTTGGCGCTCTTAATTTAAAAGAGCTTCAGCGCTCCACATCTAGCGCAAACTACTACAGAGCCTTGGCGCTATTAATTTTAAAGAGCCTTAGCACTCCAAATATAGCGCACTGCGCTCATTGACTGGCGCTCAGCGCCAAGCGCGCCACATGCTCTTCACGTGTGCGCTACTTAACAGAAGCGCCTCAGCGCTCCACATCTAGCGCAAAACGCTGCAGCGCCTCAGCGCTCCAAATATAGCGCGCTGTGCTCATTGACTTGCGCTAGCGCCAAGCGCGCCACGTGTTTCTCACGTGTGCGCTGATAGAACATAAACTGTTCTTTAAAATAAAGCCTTAGAGCTATGATAGATGCTCAGCATTCAATAAAAGACAAAATATTGTCAGAATTCAAATCAGTGCTCAGCATTGTCAAATGTTTAACGTTTTAACTAAGTGGGCCGAGCCCAAGTTGGCCATAAACCCCTCATTCAGATTAACTGAGCCCATATGCTCATAAATCTCAGATCTTAGTCGCAATTGGACTACAGATCTCCCAACCAAAATTGGTTCAAGGGTACGTCTATTTACTCCTCTGATATTTGTTGTTGTAATCCTTCAACGTCTTCAGAGAGGTGACGGGTCCCAACAACCATACATTCCATAGACTAGACGTCTTTAAACTGGACTGTGGGGTCCTTAAACTCATGGACTATGATGTCCTTAACCTTAGACTGTGGGGTCCTTAAACCCATGGATTATGATGTCCTTAACCTCGGACGGTGGGGTCCTTAAACCCATAGACTATGATGTCCTTAACCTCGGACGGTGGGGTCCTTAAACCCATGGACTATGATGTCCTTAACCTTGGAACGTAATGTCCTTAAACTAATTATGGACCGCAAAGTCCTTAAACTAAACAATAGAGCCCAAATGCTCTTTTGTTGGATCTAAATGATCCTGTTAAGTTGATCTTAGTCTAAAATTAGACTAACGTATCCTTAACAAACGTTTAAGTTGATCTTAGTCTCAAATGGGACTAACGTATCCTTAAACCCAAACCCAAACCCAAACCTAAGAAAATACTGATTTAGACTAATCCACGCCCTACGGGCGACAACATAAATTAGTCTCCGTATACAATCCACGGGCAACCAAAAACAAAACAAACACACACGACACAAAGTGACCATCTGGAGAAGGAGAAAGTGGTTACCGTGATGCGGTAGCGTAATTAACTACAGGGGCTTGCGCCTGCAGGGAAGAGCGTCCCCACAATCAAAAACCCTCAATGAGGGGGAATCTGACGAAATCTGCTACATCGGCCGCATCCGTTTAAACCTTCGATATACGGTGTCATAAATCAACTTGGCATCTTCGGAGAGGTGGACGGATAGCACCAAATATCATCTGCCGTCGAAATTCAGGCAAGACGAACGTACGCGGTCTCGTCTCTGTTTTTGGCTGAGAACAATTACTCATCAAGGTGCGCACCCACATATGAGTAACCCGAGAGAGAAGCAAGTTCTTAAATATTACTATAATGGAATACCTAACATAAGTATCTACATCTTCGATCACCTCGAAGACCCTGATACTTCCAACGTATAGTTCTCTACTTTTATCTTATACCTATAAAGTTCTCAAAATGTTTGGACCTTGCATTACAACGAATGTGTGTTTAAAATCAGAGAACTCATAAGTAAAATGAATGAAGTAAGATTACCAACCCCTTATCCTGAAGGACACTGGACATCATACATTTCCATGTATAAGTCCCTAGAGTATATTAACTTAAATTCCGTGTGTTGTAAGTTGAAAACTGTATTTTGGTTAAGAATATCTATACCGTTATTCAATGCACCTTATCTTATTCTCAACTGATAAAGGTAAATATTTAGAACAAAATTTTCAAAATTTATATCTCACTTTATAAAATAAAGATACGGATATTCAATTTTAAAAATTGCTGCATAAAAATGGTTATTCAAAACCAAATATTTGCCATAAAGCAAAACCCAAGTGATTTCCTCAAATATCACCAGTTACAAAGAATTCTGAAATTGAGGATCTAATCATCTAATTCCTAATATTCTACTCCTACTCTGCATCTGTAACACCATACAAATGTGAGAATCAAGTCTGGCAAACCGTGGAGTCAAAATCTAATTGGGAAAGCAGTTTTCAATTAACACCGTACAGGAAAACTGAAACATGAAGATGTTTCAAGGGGGTGACCGTGTATTCCTAGTAATGCCTCTTCCACTATCAAGATTCATGACAGTAGTCGCAAATTTTCTTGCCCTCACTGCAATCTCTATATATGTATTTACTTTTCACCTTCTTTATATTAGGAATGTGTATGTCGTAGAGGTCATTATTATATGATATAGTGGATACTTGGACATATATATATATGATTTTCTTGCTCAACATGATAGTATGCGATCTGGTTGCTTTTTATCTTAACATGTACATTTGTTTTAGTATACTGTCTCTCTGATATATGTTGATAAAACCCTTAGGATATAGGCTTGACTACCAGGACTATGATGCAGATCATACTAGTGGAGCTTGTGTAGTCCGCAAGAACATCCTTTAATAGTTCCTAGTCGAAGGAATATCGAGACAGGGCATCGTTATTTCAGAGTGGACTAATGTGTACATTTCTTGACCCTGTATGGGACGATGGTTGATCCCACAGCCATTAGTGTTTGACATCAAAGATTGTACACAAGTGCTCATTGGAGAATGGGTACACCGAACAGGACTCGCCGAGTACTCCTAAATGGTACCATACCTATCGTCAGATAGCAAGTCTCTGGTAAAACTTGTACAGGTTAGTCTGTAGACCCGAGATCGTCATAGAGTCTTGTGTGGTTCCCACTGTGCTTTGATATCCTCCCTACCACGGCTCAAAGGAGTCGTGCAAACAGGTGGATTTTGGGTACAGTCCCGAGTCACATGGAGGCAATAAGTAATAGGAGGGGTTTCGTCTCTCCCGGTATTGGGAGTTGATATTGCGCTATACTCATTGGCTATAACAGCAAGTCCTTGGCCAGAGCTGATGAGATTTAATGGTAAGTGTTATCAGTAGTTTCTCGAATGGTTATAGGCCACACATTGGCATGACTTATCAAGTTATTGGGGTCTGACGATTCCACCCCCATACTCGATATGCGACATATCAGACGAAGAGACCGGACTGTATAGTAAGCGTTGCTTATAGGCTTTACGGGAGTTTGGACAAGTTTGCTTGTTGATCTTCTATTCGTTCAATATCTGGATAGCCGTTACGTCCAGCTAGTACAGCTGACAGCTTGTGGGTATCTGATGTGATCATTACCTACTGCTGGCGTATTGACGAGTCTTTAGAGTCCTATGCAGAGGTTTCCTATCTCAAGCGAAACAAAGTAAGGCACATATGGAGATATATGCGGGAGCTTAATTAAATACAAGTATGTGATAATGTATTCTAATCCAGCGATATTTGATATCGATTAAGTTATATGTGATATAACCGGATTATTGAATCAAGTATTGATTCAATGATTTGATTTATGTATATATATTTGATATTGGTCGGTTATATATGATATGACCGGATTATTGAATCAAGTGTTGATTTAATATCTAATATTGAATATAAGCCGGTTATATATGATATATAACCGGATAATTGAATCAAGTGTTGATTTAATGTTTTGATATACATATATAAATGATATTAGTCGATTATATATGATATAACCGGATTATTGAATCATGTGTTAATTTAATAATTTGATATATATTTATATATTTGATATATATATATATATATATATATATATATATATATATTAACTAGTATTAGCTCACTTTAGATTTTTTTCTCTTTATATATAAATATATATTGTTAGTTGTATGTATGCCCTAGAGGCCAGTATTGTACAGATGATGTATATTATATTGGATGCTTGGACATATATAGAGATGACTTTCTTGCTCGATATGATAGTATGCTATCTGGTTACTCTTTATCTTAACATGTACACTAGTCTCTTTAAACTGTCTTATGGTTACATGTTGGTAAAGCCCTTAGGATGTGTACTTGACTACCTGGACTATGATGCAGATCATACTAGTGGGGACATGGTAGTCCATAAGTACATCCTTCAAGGTCCCTAGTCGTGGGTGTATCGAGACGGGGCATCGATATACCAGAGTAGACTAGCGTATACGCTTCTCGACCCATGAGATGGGCGATGGATGATCCCATATCCATTGGTGTTTGACATCAGAGATGGTATACGGGTGCTCAGTGGAGACTGGGTACACTGGATGGACTCGCCGAGAACTCCCAGATGGTATTATACCTCACGTCAGATGGCAGTTCTCAGGTGACACTTGTGCAGGTTAGTCTGTAGACCCGAGATCGTCATAGAGTCTTGTGTGATTCCCACTGTGCTTTGATCTCCACCTTACCACGTCCATGAGGGCGTGCAAAACGGTGGTCTTTGGGTACAGTCCCGAGTCACATGGAGGCAATGAGCGATAGGAGGGGTTTCGTCTCTCCCGGTATTGGGGGTTGATGTTGCGCTGTGCTCGATTGGCCGTAACAGGGAAGTCCCTGGCCAGGGCTGATCAGAGATTTGCTGGTAAGTGTTACCAGTAGTTTCTCGACCCGTTATGAGCCTCACATCGACACGACTTATCGGTTATTGGGGTCTGACGTTTACCACCCCTAGACTTGATATGCGACGTATCAGACGAACAGACCGGACTGTACGGTAAGAGTTACTAGTTGGATTCACAGGAGTGTGAGCGGGCTAGCTCGTCGATCTTCTGATCGCTCAATACCCGGATGGCCGTTACTTTTAGCAGACCGCTTGCGACTTGTGGGTGCTTGATATGATCATCATCTGCTACCGACGTATTGACGAGTCTTTAGAGTCCTACACAGAGGTTTCCTGGCTCAAGCGAAACGAAATAGGAGCGCATATGAGATATGTGCGGGACCGAGAATAATGCGCGTATGTGATACCGCATTTCATTCTCTCGATAAATGTTTCGATTGGTTATATTCGATATGACCTAGTTATCGAATCATTGATTCGATAAATCGATACATTGAATACTAGTCGGTTATGTGCGACATGACCGGATCATTGAATCAAATGTTGATTTAATGATTTAATGTATAATTATATATTTGATATATTACTTTGCATTAACTAGTATTGGTTCACTTTATATGGATTTTCTCACTTGATGTGCAAGTTGTATATGTGATATACTTTTGTGCACATATTTGTATCATGTTTGATGATACTTGATCATTTGGTTAAGTGTGAAGAATTAAACCATGGTTAAATGATAATTAGGGTTTTGCCTTATCATTTATTTATTCATTTCTTTATTTATTTCATTGGATAAATGAAAATAAAATGGTTTGTTTTTGTCATGAAGCTTGTTGAAGCTTCATGAAGCTTTGACCAAAGAGACCATTTTGTCTTCATGCTTAACCCTAACCCATCCAAGTGACCATGGTTTATTCTCTACACTTAACCTAGGTTAGAACATGATAAGTTTTGGATTTTATTATTCTTTTTCACAAGACTTATCATATTCTTTCTTCTTCTTGACCTTCTTCTTCAAGAAAGAAACCTTGATGCCATCAATGGCAACTTGAGATCCAAAGTGAGAAATCCAATTCTAAAGTGAACCCACCTCCTATTTCTTCACCCTCTACCTCTTGCCAAGTTGTTTTGGGTGTTTTCTTCACAAGTCTCACCACTTGGTGAAGTTGGAGCTTGAACTTGTGCAACCTCGACGTAGATCATCTTCGGCACGAAGCCGACGACCTATTCCGCTCACTTCTCCGATGAAGCCGTCGCGAGAGTCCGAGATTCGAGATGGACAGCGAGAGGATGACCACGTGGAGCTAAGGAAGTGGATATCCGGATCTACAAAGGTTGTAACTTCCGATCTTTAGTTAAAGTGTTAACTAGATTTGATTTTCGTCTAGAATTCTAGCCAACGATCCGCGTTAGGGTTTCGCGGCACCCATAATTTTTGAAATTGGCATGGTTGATGCCTTGTGAGACCTCTATAGGGTGCCTAGGAACCTTTCATATATAAATATTAGCTCACTTTAGATTTTTTTCTCTTTATATATAAATATATATATGTGATATATATATATATATGAATTGAAATTGTATCATGGTTGATGATACATGAGATTAGGATCTACGAGAATCACACTAGAGCAAAGGATAAATTGGATGATTTACATTAAAAGAAAATTATAAAAAAAAAATGGGAGAATGAGTCATGGCTTTGGATGCTTGTAGAAGTATTGAGAAGCCATGACGCATCTCCTATTTTTGTTTTCTTCTTAGATATTTAATCATCCTTATCTTATCTCTCATGCTCACAATGTTTTGGCCGCGGTTCCGCTGCCAACTTGAAGAGTTATTGACTCGTTTTTCTTCTGCTGCTTCATTGTGACATTTCTGACTTTCTGGGTATTTTTGGTGAGGCTCAAATTGTTGAGGTCTCTGTGAATTGGAATTATTTGAAACTTTGATCGAAATGTTTAACATCGTCTAGATAACTATGGTTATGTGATACAATTTTTGGAATTCACATTGATTAGTTTTGTGAAAACTAGTTATCGATTTATAAATCTTGCATTTTTAGTCTCATGTGATGGATTGCCACGGAGTTTCGATTCGGATCAAAACTCCGTCGTAATCTCGTATCGTACGCGAATAGTCGCCGGGAGACACTACTAGACAGCTATGCCCCAAGCCTCGACCAAATGACTATAGGAGAACCCCATGGCCAAAAGCATCCACTAAGGTGCTCGCGGCCACGGTGTTCCGCCCAAGTGCACTTCGTTGACGGCCTCGGGGATGCGGCCATCTACTAAAGTTCCCGACGAGCATTCGATCATTAAATCGGGAATCTTGTTGCCCGACTTTATTTTTGAAAAGTGTTTTCAATTCGAGACTTTAATGTAAGGTTTATAGGGTTAGGCATGAAATCCGGAATATGTGAGAATCCGGATTTATTATGTCTAAAGATGATGTGGATTCTAATTATTGTAGTTTTCATTTCTTTTCTGCGAACCGTAAGTATAATATGTGGCAGTATCCCCGATCTCGTTGCTATACGTCAACGACATTAGGGATACACATATTTACTTACGTTGATGACATGTGATGTTATTGTATTGTTGTTGATATGTTATATTGGATCGTCGTGATTGAATAGCCGGGGGGTTTTACATGAGATGGGAGTTTTTCAATTTTCATTCATGTAAATTTTTGTATGTAATGTTCTTTTATTGGGACACTTCCGGGTTGAGGTTGTCGTCTCCATTTGATGTATATTATTTACTTTTCCTCTTTAAGATAGCCCCAAGGAGGGGAGCAACCGGGTTCTAGAGTCCTGTGGGAAGCCATCTCGAGGAGTCGAGACCGGTCACCTAACTTTAGAATTGGCAGGGTCACTTGCCACTCTCGTAGGGGTCTAGGGGTGTGGGCTTGGCTATTCATCGCGACCGTGGAATCCGTGTTTTTCATTACTGGCTTAATCTAAAACACGGACCTCCTAGTATATCATATATTTCATATGTTTGTTTCTGTGATATGATGTGATCATATAACTGCGTGAGACGAATGCTACTTATATATATGATAAACTAGTAGGCACTATATATGTTTTGCATCCGCGCTAGTCCTGACCCTGCCCTGCCGTAAGTTAAGTAACCTTACGGTAAATACCCGGGTCCCTGTGGCGAATGCGGATAGCATATATGTGTGTTTTATTTTCGTTTCTTCTGCGATGTTTAGGAAACATAAATGATGGGATGTTATTAATGAGACTAATGAAAAGAAAAGAAACCTAAAGATGGTGTACAATCAAATTTTCCAAAAAGATAGCTCTAGTTCTTACTTTGCATAGCGGTATTCCATTATGAATATCCAACACCTCATTCGATGAGGAAAGAGCCTAGATCCCTTCACCGGGAATGACCTCTTTAGAAAAACTAGCACATGCTACAACCCACTCGGTTTTTTTGTGTGAAAACTACTCGATTTTAAAGCGGAGCTTAAACCACTCCTTTTCAAATCACTAGATTCTACAACAATATCAAGTTCATTACGTTGGTTTTTCTCAAAAACAGTCATAGCCCTCCTTCATTTCAGATAAGTACTATTTAGTATTCGTGCTGCGTTTGTTGACCTTGTCAAGTCGTAGTGTGGGGTAGCTGATTAATGCTTATCTGCCGCATGTTGATGCGATAGGATTAGGGTAGTCGTACGGCCTTGTTGACCATAACCAAGGGTCGTGCGGGTGGGTTTAATCAATCACGAAATGACGGGTTGAACTTGACTAGCGCTTATTATTTGTTGACCATAGCCAAGGTCATAAGTCGTTAGGGGTAAAAACATATTTTGGGAATTTCAAGTGTTGAAATTTGCAATGAGATTGCATACCTTCTATATGATAGTTGGATCTCGATACCCATTGCGAGTAAGTGTTACTCCTGAGAGAGTTTTCCACTTTACAATTAGCCAATCCAGTAGGTGTTTAAGAAAGGTCTTAATGGGGTTATGTCCCTACGGAAACGAGGTTATTTAATTAGTTCCATACGAAATCACGGGGAGACTCCCTCGGAGTACCAACACCTGCCTGGCTGACCGATTGGCGAACTTGTGGGTGTAACTAATTCCGGATAATCTGATCTTTTAGGGTTTGAAGGAAGATTTGATAAAAACAGTGGGAGCCAACCTGATTAGATAAGATAATAACCAGTCTAATCTTGCAAGAGCGCATACTAAAATGTTTTCTTCTCTCTCTCCAAGTAGCGACCATGTTGCTGGAACCTAGGCACACTAGCAAACTAGTTTTCAAAGATGGCAACATAGATTTCAAAAAATTTCTAGTTTGCCGAAATTCCTAAACCAAGAAACGAACTAAATAGCTAGAACTTGTAAACAAAACCTAATGAGCTAAACTATTCTACTATGTGTAGAATACTCACATCCTCAAGCCATCTTCAAGTGCTCCGGATTGCGCTTGCAAGACGGCCTTCCTCCATCGAAGATGATCCACCCGAGAGATGTAGTTCATGGCTTTAGCTCCACACTAAAAGTCTAGTGGAGCAACTAGGGACTCTAGATTTCTAATCTAGAGTGTCTAGAATCCAGTGAGTTATTCTTAGTGTATATCCATCTCTCTTCCATCCTTAATTCTCAACACATGAGATGGTAGGGTGGAAGTTCAAGAAGAAGGAAGAGGAGCTCAAGAAAGGCTAGTGAGGAGAGATGAAGCAAATGGTGAGAGAGTTTTTTCTTTTTCCAACCATCCTTATGTTCTCACAAATGAGAGTATGGTTTTGTATAAAACCATTTTCCAATAAAATAAAGCCACTATACTTGAATAGTTTGCACAAATGAATTTTTAATTCACTTGTCAACACTATTCAAGTATGGTTCTCACCATTCTCTCTTCACTACCTTTACACCTCATTTCCATTTAAATTAATAAATGGATAAACCAAAATGAGGTGTCCGCCTTCTAGATTATTTTCCGTATAAATACGGAATACACTCAACTGTATATGCATACCCGTATTCGTATCAAAATACGAATACCCAAAGAGATAGAATAACACAAAGAATATAATACTAGAATATACATATCGAAATAAATATACGTAAATTATTAAATCAATACCTGATTTAATAATCCGGCTCAATCCTAAACCGGCTAGTATTATCAACCGTCCGATCAAAATTCCGGGTAACCACTATAATCATTCGATCGGAGCTCTGCACGTATCAAAATACGGCTACTACATCATTTCGCCTGAACCTGGGAAACCCTCTGTATGGGACTATAAAGACTCGTCAATTCGCTGGCAATGGGTTTGACCACAAGCACGTCAGCGGCAATAGCTGTACATAACGACTACCCAGGAATTGAGCGAAAGGAAGGACGGCGAGCAAACTCATCCGTACCCCTGCTGAGCCTGTCTGTGACAATCTCTGTACAGTCCGGTCTGTTCGTCTAAGAGTATCGCATATCGGGTCTAGGGGGTGGATAAAGTCAGACCCCTAATAACGCGATATTTCGGGTCATTGTGAAGCCCATCACCGACTAAGAAACTACTGATCCAAATCAGTAATTCGCATCCACTTTGGCCAAGCATTTCTGGTGATGGCCACCCGTGCACAGCGTGACATCAACCCCCAATACCGGGAGAGACGAATCCCCGACGATCCGCTCACTGCCTCCATGTGGCTCGGGACTGTACCCAACTAAAACCTGTTTGCACGACTCCTTTGAGCCGTGGTAGGATAGCAATCAAAGCACAGTGGGAACTCACACGAGACAAATGACGATCTCGGGTCGATAGAATAACCTTATTCATGTCACCTGAGAACTGCTATCTAACAATAGGTATAATACCATCTAGCATGTTCCCGGTGAGTCCATCCAGTGTAACTCATAACCCAATGAGCACCTGTATACTATCTTAGGTTACTAACTGACATCAATGGCTTGTGAGACCGGCCACCGCCCTTCATCGGGGTCTCAAAAAGTATACACTAGTCTACTCCGGAGTATCGATGCCCAGTCTCGATACTCCCTCGACTAAGGACATTTAAGGATGTGCTTATGCACCACACAGCTCCCACGTATATGATCTCCATCATAATACTGGTAGTCAAGAAAGAATCCTATGGGCTCTATCAACATGTAATAGTGATCTGTAATACCACATAATGCATATACATTATGATAGAGACAAACCAGATATCACACTATCATCTCGAGTAAGCCTGTTCTACCTGTATAGGTCCTCCCTCAATCATCATAATCACCTACCTGCGATTACAATAATTGCCTTGAGGGCACTATAACCAACAATCTCCTACTTGCACTTAAGGCTAATTATTGCGGTTTCGCATACTCACAGCCCGTGTGATATCGAACATCTAACTTTTCTACTAATCAGTCTCGCAAAGCTTGTTTGCGAAACTATCGCATTCGATAAATAGCTTCAGTGAGTGGATCCACTCCAATATTTCTATCTTTATCTCTCTATATCTTAATATCGCGGAGAAAGACTATCTTCCAAAATGAGCAATACATGTCTTAGAATTTGTCTAGATATCTGATGGGACCAAGTTCATAAGTGAACTCCAAATCCAACAAACTTCTTAGACCGTATCTTCCACTGAAATTAATCAATATCCAACTCCATGCCTTTCTCAGTATCCTCTTGGACCACCTGTCCAACATACCGCCCTTCAGAAAAGGTTAAACTTTAACTCTCACAGTCGGTCATCCAGGTCATCTTGGAAGCCTAAAATGATAACCACCGCCTGAAGGAGGCTGCCATTACCATATACCAAGAACATCCTCTTATGTTCATAACTGCTTCCCAATGTTTCTCCAAGATTGGATTAATATATGCTTATTGCAGCTAGTACAAAAGCAATATCTGGTGTGGAGACCGCACTTTAGAAGGAAAACTCAAGAGAAACCGAGATATTTATACGCTGTAAAACGTATAGGATCTGAGGTTGAATAAATTAGAGGCGTGAAACATAAGGGTTGAATATTTCTAATTTAGGATGATAGAATTTCTAACCTAGATACTAAACTGTAGGAGTAGAATTAACGTTAACTTGTGAAACTAGCTTTACGGGATTTTGTGGGTGTAATCCGCTAAAAACCCTCAGGAGACAACACTCTTCTTACTGGGGACACGTACAGGTTTAACGGCTTGTTTCACGAGCTCAGTGCAATCACGTTCCCTGCGAAAGTGAAGCTAGGATTTTTTGTTTTGCTCGGGGCGAGCAAAATATAAGTTTGGGGGTATTTGTTTATCTCAGAAAAGTGCATTTTAATACCACTCATTCATTATCTATTTTTTGTATATATCGGTACTATTAACCAGTGTCTGCTCAGTAATTACAGATTACAGGTATCCGTGACAAAATACTGGAAACACGCTCAAAATCACGAATATAACGTTTGTGAGCCGACACTGCAACCAGAACCGCAAACCGATCGATATCCAAAGAGTTGTTTTGCAAGAAATAAAGTGTACACAATTTTGGTCCAACACATAGCAAGTGTGCACACAACTCTTTGGCACTTGGGCCTAGGTGGTGGCTGCCTTGGCATATGGTGGGTAATCAGTCGAAAATATTGCATTTCTAACACGACAATTTCCCTACCATTTGCACTCATCTAGAGATGTTCGGTATGAATATAGCACATATTAGCAAAACATCTGTAAAATACCAAATAACTTGTGTTATACTTTAAAACCGACATTTTTGAAGGAAATTGAGTGTTTATCATTGCATCGCATAATTTTTGTATAGCGCAACACTTGTCTCGAGAATCTGTGCAGGAAATTCCAGGAAAAGAGCCAAAACGTTGAAAAGTGCTGATAAAAATACGCCAAGTCCAAGACTTGAGATCTGGCAGTGAACTAAAGAGAATTATAAGATTCCACACATAAGAAAGTACACCTACAGTCAGCACCAACATTATCCAGAAAGTTCATGCACAGAAGCCTCTAATGGGCCGCGGATCCACGGCCAAAGTGCCCTTCCCGCGGCGGTTCCGCGGCCATGTCATGGTGACGTCGGCATATCTTCAGCTCAGATTTCTCGATTCAGCTTCAGAACTCATTCAATACACTCCAAATTCCAGAGATCTCTAGAAGTTTCTGTCAGAACAGCAAGGCTTATGGTTCAAAGCTAAACATCTTCAAGCTTCCAAAGCAAGCTACTTAACTACCTAAGCCTAGAAGCTTCTCCCTAACCTCCAAGCTTATGAAGGAAGCTAGCCCTAACTAACTCTGTAGGGTTGCTGTGCACGCGCACAAGGGTCTACGAGGCATCAACCATACCCGATTAAAAAATTAGCCATGCCGAACAACCCGAAGACGGATCTTTAAACTAGAGTTTAGGCGAAAACAAGCATGTTAAACACTTTAACACTAAGTGAGAGGGATTACAACCTTTGTAGATCCGGTCCTTCACTTCTAAAGCTCTGTGTTGAAGTCCCTTCGCTGCGATCATCGTGTTCCGGACTCTCGAGGGTTCCACGAAGAGAAAGATGCGGTCTTGCTTCCGATCTTCGATACAAAGATGATCTACCTTGAAATTTCGTTAACACAAGCTAACACTCATAATATGAAGTGAACACACTCATCTAAATGGCAAGGATAGATGAGGATGATGAAGTAGGATTATTGCTCTCTTTTATTATCTTTTTCTCACACTCATTCATCACTTGGAAAAAGCTGGTAAGCTTTTTCATGAAAGATAGAAGAAGGAAGAAGAAAAAGAATAAATCATATGAATTAAAAATCCTTTTGTGATGAATAATGATAGACTTGATAAGGTTAGAAATGCAACCATGGTTCAAGTAACCATTGTAGAGATTTTACTAGGGTTAAGGGTTAGGGTTAAGTTAAAGAAATATCTTGCAAAATATCTTTTCCAAAACAAAAATGAAAACCTTCTAGAAACATCTAGAAATGCTTAACCCTAATCAAACCCTAACCATGTTTAATCTCCACTAAACATGTTGCATTAATAACCATATCATGTTACAATATTATATATCACATATATAATATTTATTGTAACAAAATAAAATAATACAATTAACATGTATCGCATATATATCAATGTATTACCCGAGTGAGAAAAAGAATCTTTTAGTGAGCTAATATTAGTTAATGTAATTTTAATATATCATATATATTATTATACATTAAATTATCGAATCAACACTTGATCCGACAATCCGGCTATATCGCATATAACCGACTAATATTTATCCGTACCGATTCATCGAATCAACATTTGATCCGATGACCCGCCTGATATCAAATATCGCGAGAATAGAATACGGTATCTCATATCGCATTATCCTCGGTCCCGCACATATCACATATGTGCCCCTACTCCGTTTTGCTTGAGCCAAGAAACCTCTGTGTAAGACTCTAAAGAATCGTCAATACGCCGGCGGTAGGTGATGATCATATCAAACACCCACAAGTTGCAAGCGGTCAGCTAAACGTAACAGCCACCCAGGTATTGAGCGCTCAGAAGATTAACAAGCGAGCCTGTACATTCTCCTGTGAATCCAAACAGTAACACTCCCATACAGTCCGGTCTCGTCGTCTGATATGTTGCATATCTCGCCTAGGGGTGGTAAACGTCAAACCCCAGTAGCTCGATAAGTCGTGTCGATATGAGGTCTATAACAGTTTGAGAAACTACTGATAACACTTACCAGTAAATCTCAGCAACCCTGGCCAGGGATTTCCGGTTATAGCCAATCGAACACAGCACAACATCAACTCCCTATACCGGGAGAGACGAATCCCCTCCTATCGCTCATTGCCTTCATGCGATTCGGGACTGTACCCAAAAGCCACCTTTTTGTACGCCCTCTTGGACGTGGTATGATGGAAATCAAACCACAGTGGGAATCACACAAGACTCTATGACGATCTCGGGTCAACAGACTAAGCTGTACCAGTGTCACCAGAGAACTGCCATCTGACGTAAGGTATAATACCATCTGAGAGTTCTCGGCGAGTCCGTCCAGTGTACCCAGTCTCTACTGAGCACCCGTACACCATCCTTGATGTCAAACACCGATGGATATGGGATCATCCATCGCCCATCATATGGGTCAATATGTGTATACGCTAGTCTACTCTGGTGTATCGATGCCCTGCCTTGATACACCCTCGACTAGGAATAGTTATAGGATGTACTCGTCGACTACCGTGGCCCTGCTAGTATGATCTCATCATAGTCCCAGTAGTCGAGTACATATCCTAAGGGCTTTATCAACATGTAACATCGAGACAATCAGAATACATGTTAAGATAAAGAACAACCAGATAGCGTACTATCATGTCGAGCAAGAAAGTCCTCCCTATATATGTCCAAGCATCCATTACAATATATATCGTATGTACAGTAATGGCCTCTAGGGCATACATATAACTAACAATCTCCCACTTGCACTAGGGCCATCTGTTGTGGTATCATATACCCAACAATTAGCTGTGGTTGAAGTATCTCATACTCAACCATCCCATAAAAGTCTCTACTGGGAAAAAGGCCTTTGTGAGTGGATCCGCGCTGTTGTCCTCTGTGTCTACTCTCCTAACCTCGATCTCCCTGGAGATCAACCATCTCCATGATCAGGTGATACTGCGTAAGAATTATATCTGGATTTCTAATGGGACGGGGGTTCCTTAGCATAAGCCACAACTCCATTGTCACACAATGGTAGGAACGAAGTTCATCTCATGAACTTATATATATCCAGACTGCCTCTTTGGTAGTATCCTTTGTAACGATGTATCTTGCCTTTAACCATCTAGTATGTCACGGTATCTAGCTTGGAACTCTTCCAACATACCGTCCCTCCACTAAGGGTAAAGATAATGCCTGCGACTGACATTCAGTCGTCCTTATCACCCTGGAACCTTTCCAGTGATTCTCCCCAGGATCGATTGATACCATCTCACTACAATTAGTGAGAATCCTAACATCCAATTAGATCTATCTCATAGATCCATAACCCAGGATTTAGTAGGTATCACTTTGATCCTATATGGAGAATCCTTGTTATAAGCGGAGATTGACCGATCGTAGCATAGGAAACTCCTTCCCTATCAAGAGTATGTCATCCACGTACTCTACGAGGATCATCACCATACTCTCTACTACCTTTTTGTATATACAAGGTTCATCTACCATTTTGATGAAGTCAAACTCTTTGACTACCACATCAAAACAGATGTTCCAACTCCGCGATGCCTGTTTCATCACATAAAGCATCTTGCTCACGTTTCCGCTGCTCCCAGTGTCTACGAAGCCCTCTGGCTGTGTACTTATAGACGCTCTCTTCTAAAACATCATTTAGAAAAGCAGTCATGACACCCAACCACCAGATATCGTAGTCATGGTATGTAGCCGTGGCAAGTAGGATCTGGATGGACTTAAGCATAGCTTTAAAAGTCTCAACTTTTCCATGTACACCTAGTAATCTTCTCAAGATATACTTGCTCATGATGGGGATTTAACCCTTCAGATAGAGCAACCAAAGTCCATACTTTGTTGGTGTATAAGGATTCCATCTCAGATCGATAAGCATCCAACCATTCTTACAGAGTCCCACTCCTGATGGCCAGCTCGAAACTAGTTGGATCATCATCTCATGATGCAATCCTCACTCCCACTGTCATAGAGAAACCGAAGTATCTCTCAGGTAGGTGAGGAACTGTACTAGATCGGCGGAGAGGCTGAGGTTCGTTGGAAACTATTGAATCCTTTGGTTCTACCAAATCATCAGCTGCAGTTTGTATAGCTGGAACCTTTCCAGTTCTACATAACAGGCCTTGCCTCGAGCTTGTCCGGATTTTGCTTTTAGACATAGTCCGGACAACCCCCAAATCTTAACAAACTTAAGATATGGGCTCTTCCCTTTCCATATCACATATGAAGTGGTAGGCAACTGATTTGATTTGAACCCTTTTCAATAGGTATGCAGCTTCTTAAGCGCATAACACCCAAAAGGAAATAGGAAACTCAGTAGTACTCATCATAGAGCATACCATATCACATAGGGTGCTATTGCTCCACCCCGATACACCGACGTGCTGTGGTGTATACGGAGGAGTAATGCTGAGAGAGAATCTCATTCATCTTTAGAATAGTCCAGGAATTCCGTGCTCAAGTATTCTCCTCCTTGATCTCATCAAAGGACAAAATACTTATACCCGTTTTTGGTTCTCTACTTCTAACTTATATTCCGTGAATATCTCAAAAGTTTCGGACTTGTGTTTCAACAGGAACATATGCCTGAATCTTGAGAGATCATCAGAGAATGTAATGAAGTACAAAGAACCGGTCTTGGCATGTGTAGACATGGGACTTTCATACATCAGCATGTATCAATCCCAAGAGTGCACTAACTCTTTCTCTGTTTCCAATAAACGGAGCTGTGGTCATCTTATCTCTATGACATGACCGGCAAGTTTCACAAGATGTAAATTCAAACTAATTTAAATATGCATCTTTATGTAACTTCAGCTAGTCGGGTCGCATTGATATGACCTAGTCTACAATGCCTCAAGAAGGATTCGATCATTTCTGAACTCTTCCCCTTGTGTGTGTTCTTTACATTAAGAACTGTGGTTTGATTTAGAACGTCAATGCTTTTAGATAACGTGCCTGAACCGATCAACTCTTGATATAGGAAATGTTCAAAACATTATCCAACAATACAAAATTATATCCTTTCTTTACTAATAAAGAGACTGATATGATGTTGTAAATCAGGTTCGGTATCTAATAACATTCGTTCAGAATCAATGTATTCTGGTAATACAGGGTGATAGTGACCAACAGACTTGGCTGCAACACTTGCACCGTTTTCTGTCTCATGAAACTTATCACCCGTTCTCAGTTCTCTACCTATCTGTAGCCCATGTAATAGATTACATATGCAGGATCCTGATCTGGTATCTCATACCCAGGACGTAAAGGATACTGAGAAACAGTTCTATGTAATGAACGCACTCGAAGATGATGCATCAACATGCACTTTCTTCGTTTGGGCGGCACGGGAAATCTGGTATTCCCCAATTTCCTGCTCTGTCTTATAACAATTATATGTTGGAGCGGGACCAACGTTCCCCAGCTCAGTATAACAAGCGGGTTCGGTCAATACATCCGTATTATTATCTTGATTAAGGCGTGATATGGTCGCTACCTGGAGAGAGAGAGAAGAAAACACTCAGCGTATGCTCTTGCAAGATTAGATTGGTTATCTAATATATCTAATCAGGATGTCTCCCACTGTTTTAATCAAATCTTCCTTCAAACCCTAAAAGGAAAGACTAGCCGGGATTAATTACACCCTACAAGTTCGCCAATCTTTCAGCCAGGCCAGTGTCGGTACTTTGAGGGAGGTGCCCCGTACTTTCGCACGGACCTAACTAAAGTAAACCTCGTTTTCCCAGAGGCGTAACCCCGTTAACACCTTTCTAGACACCTACTTGATCGGCTAATTGTAATGTGTAAAACTCTCCCAGGAGTAACTCTTTCTCGCAGCGGGTATCGGGATCCAACTATCTCATAGAAGGTATGCAATCTCATTGCAAATTTCAACACTTGAAATTCCCAATAATATTTTACCCTTAGTATCCTATGACCTTGACGAATGCCAACAAACCATAGACTACTCGTCAAGTTCAACCCGTCATTTCCTGATTGAATTAAAACCGCCCACACGACCCTTGACGAATGCCAACAAAGTCGAACGACTACCCTAACTCAATCTGCATCATATGCATAAGCAGATAAGCATAAATAGCTACCGCACACTACGCCTTGACGAAAGCCAACAAACGCAGCATGAATACTAAGTAGTACTTATCTGAAATGACGGAGGGCTACGACAGGTTTTTAAGAAAATCCTTTGCGTAATGAACTTGATATCGTTGTAGAATCGAGTGATTTTAAATGGAGTGTTTTTTAGGCTTTTCTAGTTTTGCTAAAGGGGTCACTCCCGGTGAAGGGATCGTCGCCCCTTTCCTCATCGAATAAGGTGCAGGATATTTCACAAATACCACTATGCAAAGCAAAAACTATAGAAGCAATCAAAAGACAAACCGAGTTTGTAGCATCTGCTAGTTTCACTAAAGAGGTCACTCCCGGTGAAGAGATCTCGGCTCTTTCCTTATCGAATAAGGTGCTGGATGTTCTACAAGGAACACCGCTATGCAAAGCAAGAACTAGAGCTACCAGTTTTTAAACAAGTTTATACAACATCTTTAGGTTTCTTTTATTTCATTAATCTCATTAATGAAGTCCCATTTTATTATGCTTCACAAGCATCACATTTGAAACGAAATCTGCAATATAACATATATCTCATATATATAATATAAACATTCGTCTCAGGCAGTAATATGATCTCATCACAGAACATTGCAGCAGAAGAACATATATGAAATATTGGATAGACTAGGACGTCCGTGTTTTTAATACGAGCCTGTATAAAACACGGATTCCACGGTCGTGATGAATAGCCAAACCCACATCCATAGACCCCTACGAGAGCGGCAAGCAACACTGCCAATTCTAGGGTTAGGAGACCCGGTCTTGACTCCTCGAGATGGTCTCCCACTGGACCCTAGAACCCGGTTACTTGTGCTCCACGCCTTGGGTCTACCTAATGCGGAAAAGTAAATAATATACAATGGTGACATCATCCTCATCCCGGAAATGCCCCAATAAAAGAATATTACATACAAATAAATTTTACATGAATGAAAAAGAAAAAACTCTCATCTCACATAAAACCCCCGGCTATTCAAAACGCGACGATCCAATATAACATATCACAGCAACACATAATATCTCATATCATCAACGTAAGCAAGTATGCGTATCCCGATTGTCGTTGATGTATAGCAACGAAGCCGGCGATACACCACATACTACGCTTATGGTCACAGAAAAGAAAGTGTAAAACTACAACAGTTGGAATCCGCAACCTCCTTAGACATCGCATGCCTAACCAAATGAATTCCTTAGACATCGCATGCCTAAAAATTATAAACCCCGCATTTTAGTCTCATTATCGAAAACACTTTTCAATATCAAGTCGGGCAATTCAACAAGATTCCCGACAACCTGATCGGATGTTCGTCGTAAACTTTAGTAGACGGCCGCACCCCCGATGCCGTCGACGAAGTGCACTAAGGCAGAACACCGTCGCCGCGAGCACCCGAACGGATGCTTTTGGCGACGGGGTTCTCCTACAGTCACTTGGTCGGGGCTATGGGGCGTGGTTGTCGGTTAAGTTTACCCGGCGAGTATCCGCGTACGCTACGTGATTGCGACGGACTTTTGATCACATCAAAATTCCGTGGCAACCGATCAATTTGAGACTAAACTGCTAGATTTATAACATTCAAATTAGTTATCTCATAACTACCTGTGGATTCCAAATATTGTATCACATTCCAGATAAATAGACAGTGTTAAACATTCCGATCGAATAATCAAACACCCAAGATTTCTCCAATATATCTCAACACTTGAAATCTGTTTAAAAACATCCATGACATGCCACAGTACCAATGGTCCAGCCGTAGAAGGGTCAAGCCAACGCCTCACATGTGGCACGTCGTACTGCCCCAAACCCTAAGGTTCAGAGGCAGTTCAAGACGGTCACATAATCGAGTTAAGGTTTGTTGTCTTCTAGAGGGTCCACCGTGTTACTTGCACGACTTAGAACGTTCTTAAACGCGAGAAAAAATCCAACTTTTGAAAAAATTTCCGACAGGGGAAAAAGTGAGTTATTGATATCCGTTCGAACTTTTTAACAGTTTCTAAAATTATCCGGACAAACTAAACAAAGTTAAATTATCCGATCGAATCAACGAGTCCCCAATACAACCCTAGAAAACTCAACACTTGAGTGGAATTAAAACAATCCCAGAAAAAATTGCCAAGAAAGGACCTAAGAATAAATTCATGAAATTCCAGGGACTAAGTCATAATTTTGGCCGCGGAACCGCCGCCAAACCCTTGGTTTGGCCGCGGTTCAGCGGTCAAATAGTTGACTCAGTGAACCGTACTTCACATTAATTCTTAGTTGTTCCTGCTTGTTTTTCTGAGCATTTTTAATTCATAAAAAAGCACAGTTTTGAAAAATGTACAGAGAGGGGTTAATATCGGGTATTCGGAGTTCGATCGGACTTTAAACTTCGTCTAGACTTCGCCTAAAGCTCTAGCTTGGCTCTGATACCATTGTAGGGTTGCTGTGCACGCGCACAAGGGTCTACGAGGCATCAGCCATGCCCGATTAAAAAATTAGACATGCCGAACAACCCGAAGCCGGATCTTTAAACTAGAGTTTAGGCGAAAACAAGCATGTTAAACACTTTAACACTAAGTGGGAGGGATTACAACCTTTGTAGATCCGGTCCTTCACTTCTAAAGCTCCGTGTTGAAGTCCCTTCGCTGCGATCATCGTGTTCCGGACTCTCGAGGGTTCCACGAAGAGAAAGATGCGGTCTTGCTTCCGATCTTCGATACAAAGATGATCTACCTTGAAATTTCGTTAACACAAGCTAACACTCATAATATGAAGTGAACACCCTCATCTAAATGGCAAGGATAGATGAGGATGATGAAGTAGGATTATTTCTCTCTTTTATTATCTTTTTCTCACACTCATTCATCACTTGGAAAAAGCTGGTAAGCTTTTTCATGAAAGAAAGAAGAAGGAAGAAGAAAAAGAATAAATCATATGAATTAAAAATCCTTTTGTGATGAATAATGATAGACTTGATAAGGTTAGAAATGCAACCATGGTTCAAGTAACCATTGTAGAGATTTTACTAGGGTTAAGGGTTAGGGTTAAGTTAAAGAAATATCTTGCAAAATATCTTTTCCAAAACAAAAATGAAAACCTTCTAGAAACATCTAGAAACGCTTAACCCTAATCAAACCCTAACCATGTTTAATCTCCACTAAACATGTTGCATTAATAACCATATCATGTTACAATATTATATATCACATATATAATATTTATTGTAACAAAATAAAATAATACAATTAACATATATCGCATATATATCAATGTATTACCCGAGTGAGAAAAAGAATCTTTTATTGAGCTAATATTAGTTAATATAATTTTAATATATCATATATATTATTATACATTAAATTATCGAATCAACACTTGATCCGACAATCCGGCTATATAACCGACTAATATTTATCCGTACCGATTCATCGAATCAACATTTGATCCGATGACCCAGCTGATATCAAATATCACGAGAATAGAATACGGTATCTCATATCGCATTATCCTCGGTCCCGCACATATCACATATGTGCCCCTACTCCATTTTGCTTGAGCCAAGAAACCTCTGTGTAGGACTCTAAAGAATCGTCAATATGCCGGCAGTAGGTGATGATCATATCAAACACCCACAACCTGCAAGCGGTAAGCTAAACGTAACAGCCACCCAGGTATTGAGCGCTCAGAAGATTAACAAGCGAGCTTGTACATTCTCCTGTGAATCCAAACAGTAACACTCCCATACAGTCCGGTCTCGTCGTCTGATATGTTGCATATCTCGCCTAGGGGTGGTAAACGTCAGACCCCAGTAGCTCGATAAGTCGTGTCGATATGAGGTCTATAATAGTTTGAGAAACTACTGATAACACTTACCAGTAAATCTCAGCAACCCTGGCCAGGGATTTCCGGTTATAGCCAATTGAACACAGCACAACATCAACTCCCTATACCGGGAGAGACGAATCCCCTCCTATCGCTCATTGCCTTCATGCAATTCGGGACTGTACCCAAAAGCCACCTTTTTGCACGCCCTCTTGGACGTGGTATGATGGAAATCAAACCACAGTAGGAATCACACAAGACTCTATGACGATCTCGGGTCAACAGACTAAGCTGTACCAGTGTCACCAGAGAACTGCCATCTGACGTAAGGTATAATACCATCTGGGAGTTCTCGGCGAGTCCGTCCAGTGTACGCAGTCTCTACTGAGCACCCATACACCATCCTTGATGTCAAACACCGATGGATATGGGATCATCCATCGCCCATCATATGGGTCAAGATACGTATACGCTAGTCTACTCTGGTGTATCGATGCCCTGCCTCGATACACCCTCGACTAGGAACAGTTATAGGATGTACTCGTCGACTACCGTGGCCCCACTAGTATGATCTCATCATAGTCCCAGTAGTCGAGTACATATCCTAAGGGCTTTATCAACATGTAACATAGAGACAATCAGAATACATGTTAAGATAAAGAACAACCAGATAGCGTACTATCATGTCGAGCAAGAAAGTCCTCCCTATATATGTCCAAGCATCCATTACAATATATATCGTATGTACAGTAATGGCTTCTAGGGCATACATATAACTAACAAACTCTAGAACCTTCTACCTAACCACCAAGCTTACAAGGGAAGCTAAACTAAACCTAGCTTCTAAAGAAAGCTAATCCTAATCAAGGCTATAAAAGGGACCCTAAGGCTTCACTCTCAAGGTTGTTCAACAATTCTCCCACAAGTTGAGTGGCACAACTTGTACATTCAAACCCTAACCCTAATCCAATCACCAAAGCCAAATTCAAGATCTCCGAGTACAATTCAAGCAAGAAGCCTTCAACCTTTTAGGAGCAAAGCCGATCTTCATCCGAGCAAGTGATCCAAGACGATCCGCGACTCACGAAGACGTGCGACGCCAAATCGACGATCGAGTTCTTTCCTCATTGTAGATCTTGAGAGAATTGTAACAAAATTGTTGATAAATAAAAGGTGAAATTCTTTATCTTGCTTACTTTTATATTTGAGCATCATGATTAGATCTCGATTCTTGATTGTGTTCTTTGATATGATGTTTGAGTAAAAAACTCCGCTCGTGAAGGAGTCGAGAGAATCAATAGATGATGATGTTACAAATCTTGAAATGATTCTTAATTCCTATAAGTTTTGTAAACTCTTGTAAATTGAATCATCGACTACCTAGTTTCGAGCGAGATGCTTTCTTGAATGTTTTCGCTCGTAACTAGAGATCGACGATTGGTGATTCAATTTACTAGAGGCTAGTTTTTGAATGAGATTCATCGAAAGGACAAAGGATGAGATGAAGAAACCCTAGTTTCTTCAAAAGATCCTTAAACCTCGATAGATCGTCATCGATCTAGTATCGAATCATTAATGTATAAGAAAACGTAATCACTAGTTTTCATCACGTCTATAGATTCGATCGATTCCTACGAGCCTCACTTCGATTCTTGAAAGCTAATTCAATTGGATATCATCAATTCTTGATTCTTGATTTTTAATGTTTTATTGCTATTAGATTTAGATCTAGATAATTCTTGAAATTCACTTTTAAAATCTTGAATTGAATTGTCTTTTCTTTTCTTCTTTAATTTTCGACTCAACTAAAACAAATACGATCAAATCTCACTTTCCCTGTGGACGATCCGCACTCGCTAACGCGCTACAATTGACATCGTTATTGATTGCGGTCAAAAATTTCTTTGGTTGTGATTTCTTACACTTTTCTTATATACACACCGGAAAAAGACCAATCAAATGGCGCCATTGCTGGGGATCGTGTGCTAATTTGTTCGTTTTTGAAATTTGAGTTGAAAAATTTATTCCATCAGAATTTTTAGATCAAAATTCGCGCAAACACTAAACGATTCGTTGTGATTTGTTGCGAGGAAATCTGGAATCTCTGGAGCGTGAGGAAAAATTTTCAGAAAATCTCAGGGAGCTCAGTGACTGAACATGATCTTTTGTACCAATTTGTGTGCAGGGATCCCTCTACATTGCGGCGGTTCCACGGTCGGAGTGAGCATCTCGCGGCGGATCCACGGTGGGCCTAGGGCTTCAGTGCATGAAAAGTCTCCGGTATCTCATGTACTTTCTTATCTTCTCCCTCATCTGCTCCAATAACAATTTCTGCAGGTTTCTTTGCAAAAATTCGCAGCGCCGCAAAAAGCAAAAAATTGTGCGTGTTTGATCTTGGTTGTTTGCATTATTAATACGGAAATCAAGGGGTAAAGACCAAATTCAGATTAGGTGGGGAGTTCATTACCCTTCCTAATCCCCGAAAATCACAAAACTGCATCCGCATTATCCTTATTAACTAAAAGAAATCTAGACATGACTCTAAGCACCGTCGCGCTCACTTAGGACAGGAGAAGGTCGTGGGTAATCTATTGCTTATCCGCGTTTCTTTTGTGGTGTCTAAGGCAAGTGTGTCTAAGGCAAGTGGTTACTTAATTAGGCCCACTACTTACGTAGTGGAGAACCTCCCACTTACCTGGCACTTACCTGGCCACAGGAGGGACAAAGAGGCAGTAGAGGATTGATCCTGCGATTTGTCTTCTGGCAGTTAGGAGTGGTCTAGAGACTTGACCTAGGTGACCATTAGACTTAGGGTTGTGCTTGTGCATTTGTGATTTGCATCATTTTTTCAAAAATCCGTATCTTTTTCAAAACAAACACCACTTCATTTTCCTTAATTATCACAACGCTGCTACTTGTACTAAACCCTTTTAGTGCAAGATAGGCTGGACACGGGATTCTAGTGCCCGTCTTGTCCGCGTTCCCCCGATCGACTCCGAAGTCGGTATTTCTACTTTTACTTCTTCTTTACCCACCACCACACCCACATCGATGGACAGTTCTCCATCAAACTTCTTTACCACTACTCTGCCGCCGTCCGCAGGTGCGCAGAATCCACCCCGCATCTTTCTCCAGGAAAGATGATATCCTATACGAGGTCCTCTTTCGACCTGTCTCACCATTCCACCAGCCAATGGGGATAATTTTGAAATAAAACCCCAATACATCAATCTTCTACCCAAATACCACGGTCTCGAGTCCGAAGACGCATATGTCTTTATTACCAAATCTGAAAATGTATGCGCAATGATGGGTACCTCACAGCTTTCTATGGATTCTATGTGTCTACGTCTTCTCCCATTCACCTTGTGCGATATAGCCGAGAAGTGGCTTTATAACACAACCGCACATTCCATTTCAAACTGGGAAGAATTCGTCAAAGCGTTCCTAAAGAAATTTTACCCGAACCATAAGACAGCTCGAGTCCGTAGCGAAATAAATCAATTCACCCAGCTTCCAAATGAAACATTCTCGAAGTGTTTTGAACGCTTCAAGGATCTGTTAGTTCAATGTCCACATCACGGAATGCCTAGATGGGATCTGTGCAGAATCATATATGAGGGCATTAATCCTACCACAAAACAGACCCTTGAATCCATGTGTCAAGGCACCTTCATGACTAAAGATGATGGAGAAGCTTGGAAATTCCTAGAAGATTTCGCTAAAAGATCTTTACAGTGGGAGGGTGTGAGTCAATCATCTAGGGGGGCAATAACCAATCTGATGTTTCCATAGGAGTTAGAGCCGAGATGTCAGCCATGCAAAAGAAACTCGAGACTATGGAAAATAAATTTTTAACCGCCGCCCTAAATCAAATGTCACTCTCCAAAACTGTATGTGGATGATGTTCTGATCCGTCTCATTTGACAGAAGAATGTCCACTAAATTCTCCGTTTCAAGGTCACGTGCATATCAATTCTGCTTTTCAAAGACCTAGAAATGATCCATTTTCTTCCACATATAATCAGGGTTGGAGGAATCACCCTAATTTTTCTTGGAACCAATCACAAACTCAAAACACGGATCCAAATCAAAACAATTTCCAAAGGGCTCTTCCACCACAACAGCAACCACTTCAATTGAGTCAGCACCGCTACCAATCACAAAACTCCAAAATCCGGCCAACACTTTTGCACCACATGAAAACTCTTTGCAATTGACCGGTACAGATAATACCTCTGCACTCGAACGAACCTTAGATACTTTCATGAAACAATCCATCCAAGGGACGGCAAAAATGCAATCTTCCTTCGATAATGTGATAAAGATCATTGTCTCTCAAAATGAAAATATAAAATAGATGAAAAAACAAATTGCACAATTAAAAGCCGAAATGAGTGCAAGAGAGAAAGGGAAACTTCCTGCTCAACCTTTACCCAATCCTGGCTATTCACATCATGTGAATGCAATCACCATGTTGAGATCTGGAAGAGTGCTTGACAATCATGTTGGTGGGGAGATTGATAATAATGAAAAATCAATCGATGATACCCCGGCTGAGACTTTTCCTTCCACTTCTTCTTCTAATTCTGATCCCAGTTCGTCTACCCCACCATTTTCTTCCGAGCCTATTCTCCGTTTTCCTCAAGGCTCGACACCTCAGCCCACCTCTTCTAGTCCATCGAAAATGATCCCCACTCCTATTCTTAGATCGTTCCCACCCACACCATCTTCTCCAATGTTGAACCCCGACCTTATTGCCCAAGCTCCTTATCCGAATCGGTTAAGGGGAAACAGACCAAGTCCACAAATAGAGAAGATCACTGAAATCATGAAACAGGTTAACATCAACATCTCTATTCTAGATGCAATACAACAAGTCCCCGCTTATGCGAAAACTCTTAAAGCCTTATGCACTAGAAAGAGGAAGACTCAAGTGTCCAAGAAGATATTCATGTCAAAGACTGTAGACACAGTCTTTCCCCAACAATTACCGAGGAAACGTAAGGATCCTGGCTATCCTACTATTTCCATTCTATTGGGGAAAAACACATTAACCTTGCTCTACTTGACCTTGGCGCAAGTGTTAACCTGCTTCCTTTCTCAGTTTACGAGCAGTTAGAGATCGGAGAGTTGAAACCAGCTCCTTGCACTCTCCAGATGGCTGATCGATCAATCACCAAACCTAGGGGTGAACTGGAGGATGTGTTAATAAAAATCGGGGAATTTGTATTCCCTGTAGATTTTATTGTAATTGATACACAGCCTGTAGCGAACCCACGGAATCAAATTCCGGTGATTCTAGGTCGCCCCTTTTTGGCCACTTCCAATACTATCATCAACTGTCGTAATGGTTCTATGACCCTATCCTTCGGGAATATGTCAATTGAGCTGAACATTTACAAGTTGGGAAGTGTACTCTCCGAACCTACTGCTCAGGTCTGTTCTGTCGAATTAATGGATGTCGACAGCAGCGAATTTGACGATCCTCATGATACTGATCTTGACTTTTTTCATATGTTATTGTTTGACCTAACTATGTATCATACACATACGGACTCTTCCACCAAGTTGTCCGGATCAACAAATAACACTGATCATGAACCGTTTTTGGAGTCTGAAGATCACCCCGCGTTTTTTGATGACATTATTCTTCGGGGTATTGATGAGACTTTTGAGGAAATCTTCGCTGATGAACTCGCATTTTTAGCAAAAACGGGTGTTGAGATGAATCATCTCCCAAACAATGAAATTGAACCTCCACCTCTTCTTCTGGACTGTAAAAAGAATGCGAGTAATCTATCACAACCACTGAGTCGTCTCTCCAAAACGAGACGCAAACACATTCTATTCCACCACTTACCCTTTCCCCACTTCTTCTTCCACCAACCGATGCACTACATTGATAAAATCTTTGAATGATTGGTGTTAACTTTCGGTCTTTGCAAAGCTTGGCATCGACCAATAATTTTGACCCCCTCATGTGATTTTCAAAGATTAACATGGTTTAACTCAAGTTTGGGGGGGGGGTATAATCTGGCTCCTGAAATGAAATTTTTACTCAATATTTTGAGCCAAAAGAATAAGTTTGGGGGAGGATTTTCACTTTAATATATTTTTGCCCCCGTTAATAAATTTCCTCCCAAGCTTACAGGTTTTTTCGAGATTTAGCGGATAGAAACAATGAGGACACTGTTGAAAACAAGTTTGGGGGAGATTTGTGCTTATTTGCGCATCATTTGTATATCACTTTACATAAGCACAAAACAATTTAAAACCTATAAAAATTTAAAATTTTAAAAAAAAATTGTACATAAATAAGATAATAAAAGATTAGATAGTGAAAAATTACATCCAAAAGATTAGAAAAATTTAAGAAAACCAAGAAAATTAGAAGTTTTCTTAAACGAACTAGTAATAAGTAGTTATGAGCCGTTGTCCCAAGGGTTTGTAAGATGAAGGAAGTCACTAATCTGAGAATAAAATTAAGTCTGAAAAATAGTTCCTATTCTGGAAGCCAAACATTTCAACGTTGATACCCTACTATACGCACTTACACACGTCTTGAAGCTCGGGATAGTAGAGGATACCTTGAAATGCTCTTGTCTAAAAGCCAAAGTATGAAGGAAATAAAAAATGAAGAAAATATAAAATGGTGAAGAAAAATGAACACTGGTTTTTTTATCGCCAAGGCAGCAATAAAAAACTATAGCGAGGGTGTTTCATCACCTAATGCCTTACACCAACTGGTCTGGGAGTCACTGCTAAGCCTTAGGTGATGCAAAACGAGGAAAAACACCAAATAAGCAAGCACATGAGTAATCGGTCGGTTAGTACCTCAAGAAGTATTAACGGTCGCATGAAAAATGTGTGAGAAAATTCATCTAAATATTCATCAAATTAAAAAGTACTGGGGTAGATGGACAAGAGTATGATAGCTTGAATTGAATTCTCCGGGTGTAAGGATGTTCTTTACACACACGTAGGGTTATATGATCAATGTTTGGAAGAAAGATAGGAATGAAGAATAAAGACGATGTTTTATTGAGGGATGATGTGATTTCTAACATCTTTTCATGGCTATTAAGATAGGGCTCATGACAACCGAAAAGCTAGCATAGTTGGAAACTCTAATTTTCAAAGTCTTTCTTTTATAATTCTTATCTTTATATGTAACTTTCACAGTCTTCCTTTTATTATTGGATTTTGTGGGTGCAATCCGCTGAAAACCCTCAGGAGACAACACTCCTCCTACTAGGGGCACCTAGAATTTTAAAGGGTTGTTGCACGTGCTCAGTGCAATCGTGTTGCCTACGAAAGTGTGCTAGTTAGTTTTTCTCTTTCTTTATTTTCTCCTTCTCTTTTAATAAAACAAGTTTGCTCGAGACGACCAAAAATAAGTTTGGGGGAATTTGATCAGTTGAAAATATTGCATTTCTAACATGACAATTTCCCTACCATTTGCACTCATCTAGAGATGTTCGGTATGAATATAGTACATATTAGCAAAACATCTGTAAAATACCAAATAACTTGTGTTATACTTTAAAACCGACATTTTTGAAGGAAATTGAGTGTTTATCATTGCATCGCATAATTTTTGTATAGCGCAACACTTGTCTAGAGAATCTGTGCAGGAAATTCCAGGAAAAGAGCCGAAACGTTGAAAAGTGCTGATAAAAATACGCCAAGTCCAAGACTTGAGATCTGGAAGTGAACTAAAGAGAATTATAAGATTCCACACATAAGAAAGTACACCTACAGTCAGCACCAACATTATCCAGAAAGTTCATGCACAGAAGCCTCTAATAGGCCGCGGATCCGCGGCCAAAGTGCCCTTCCCGCGGCGGATCCACGGCCATGTCATGGTGACGTCAGCATATCTTCAGCTCAAATTTCTCAATTCAGCTTCAGAACTCATTCAATACACTCCAAATTCCAGAGATCTCTAGAAGTTTCTATCAGAACAGCAAGGCTTATGGTTCAAAGCTAAACATCTTCAAGCTTCCAAAGCAAGCTACTTAACTACCTAAGACTAGAAGCTTCTCCCTAACCTCCAAGCTTATGAACGAAACTAGCTCTAACTAACTAACTCTAGAACCTTCTACTTAACCACCAAGCTTACAAGGGAAGCTAAACTAAACCTAGCTTCTAAAGGAAGCTAATCCTAATCAAGGCTATAAAAGGGACCCTAAGGCTTCACTCTCAAGGTTATTCAACAAGTCACCCACAAGTTGAGTGACACAACTTGTGCATTCAAATCCTAACCCTAATCCAATCACCAAAGCCAAATTCTGTAAGTCCACGTTGCTCACTCCGGTTCTTACGGGGAGGCGGAAACAGCGAAAAACGATTTTTTGGCGCAAGGCAACATGGACTAAAAGCCGGATCTTTGCTAAACTAGAAACTAGCAAACAACTAGAGGCTTTAACTACTATGCCGTAGAAAATATACCTCACGAAACCGGTCCTTCAGGTCTTCTCTCCGCTGTCCGGCTCGTTCATCCACGCTCCGAGGGTCGATCCGGATCTTGGTCACCTCCGCGGCCACCTTGAGTCGAAGACGATCCACCCGAGAGTTGTACACCGAGATCCATGTAGCGTCTTGAAAAGTCGTTTTGGTGTTTTCTTGAAATTCGGTGAAAATTCGGTATTTTTCCGAAAACCGTCTTTCTCGATATTTTGCAGTTTAGGGCTAATTATACTTAAAGTGGATAGGTAATTACTTGTTTTTAGTAGCTAATGAGTTTAATATGAAATTTTGGTCATTTAAAAAATTTTTCCCTATTTTTCAATTTTTTAATATTATTTAAGCCGGTAAGAAAATACATTAAATAAGCGATAAATACAAATTTTTCCGGGCTAATTTTAATCTCTAAAATTATGATAATTATATTCTAGTGATAACATGAATTTTTAGTAATTTATTTTGATTTTTAACCAATTTTTATAAATTGAAACGAAATTATTGAATTTTGGGCTAAAACTTGCAATTTTTGAGTTGTAGGGGGCCTTTTTGCATAAAATTTCTTTTGTAAAACCCCTCTATCTTTTCCCTCAGCCCAAGAACAGCCCAAGTCTTGGTCAAGACCAGAAAATTCTGACCTCTCTCTTTCTTGAGTTGTTTCTTGAGTTAATTGTTAGTTTATGGTATTAATTTTAATAAAATGGTTAATATATGATACATTTGACTTTAGAAACTTGACCATGACTTTCCCCACTTGCCCATACCCTCCCCCATTCCCCTCCTCTGGCCGAAACCTGCACCAATTCCACCTCCATTATTTTTCTTCTCTTTCTCTCTCATTTTCTTCAAAAAAAGTGCAAGAAAATTCAACAAATATCCATAAATCCTTCTCTTTTTCAACACAAAATCCTTGTGCTACCTCTTCTCAAGCCTAATATGGTTGAAATCATGTGGAAAGGAGGCATTTTTGGAGGAAACTTTCTTGCTTGATCTATTGATCAAGAGGTATAAATTCTATCTTGTTAAATCTTTTGTTTAAGTGCTTATATTATATGGGTTAGTGTTAATTTAGTGTAGTTAATCTAGTTTTCTTAGATTTTTGTTAGAAAATTCTAACTAGGGTTTGAAAACCATAATAGTTAATTAAGTTATTTTATAGTTAATCTAGTTGTTAATGACTAATCTATTTGGTTACCTTGTTGATATAGTTTTCAATTTTGCTAATTTGATTAAATTAGAAGTGTGAAATTTGCTTTTTAGGATTTTCAAGAAGAGGTTTTGGTATGGAAATGGTATTTGAAACATGTTTAGTGAGTTGATTAAACCTAATTTGTGTTGATTAAACCTAAATTGCTATCTAATGTTTTGCTAACCTTAAGCTAAGTGGTTAATTTGCTTATTAGGCTAAATTATAGTGTTAAAGTAAGGATTTCTTAATATAGTTTGAGTTATGTTTGCTATTTATAAAAATCAAGAGAAGGTTTTGTTATGTAAATTAGGTTTTTAAGCTTAGTTAATGGTTTAGAATTTGTGTATTGGCTAACTTTTTGGTTAGTTTGGAATGTTGGTGTTGGGTGGTGTTGACTTTGTCGCTATATTGTCGATGTTTGCATCAAATTGCAATTTCTGCTTACTAGATTTTTATCAAAGTTATGTGATGAGTTAATTGTGGCATCTTGATGATCTTGTTGGCTTGTCCTACGACTTTTAGGATGCGTGAGTGCGGTTTTTGGGTAGTCGGGTTTTAGTTTTGCCGGGTGACCCAAATCGGCGTTTTTGGCAGTTTTTGCGATTTTCGCGTGTGTCCGCGCACTTTGTGCACGTTGTACCCAGTTAGCGAACTTTAGTAGTTTCGTTGGGGTTTTGCGTCGTTCTTGAATGTGTAACCTTATATTTGGTATTGATGTAAATTCCAGGTTCGGTCGCGGAAACGTCAGACGCGGCGCGAAAGGGAAAGACGGTGATTGGACACAGCTAGCCAGGGATCCCGGTGAGTAGATTTAACATCTACGGGGGACGATCGTCTGGATGGCGCAAGTCGCCCGATAGATTTAGTAAACTGGAAAATAGTAAATTGGATAATCACTTGTGACATAGAATAATAATACTGGCATGAAAATTTCTGCCATTAGATCAGTAGGTTATATCCATATACGCAAACTTAATTGTAGGACACATGCACCATTACCAGGTTTTTATATGCAGCACGAGCACTATTCATGTTTACACACACACCCTGGTAATTGCCATGCCACCACACTAGATAACCTTTAATTTAAACCTTTTATTAATTGGTACTTAAATTGTGCTATTTCCTTAAAATGAAACCCTAGGATTGCTATTCATGTGCATGTACTTCATCATATTAATTGTTCATGCTTAATACATTAATCACACATCGTAACTTGATTATTGATATCATACGCATTCATTATCATTGATATATGCACTTATGAGGATTTTCGTGAGATTTTATGATATTGCTGGATTTCGGGGGAAAGCCGCAAAATTTCCAAACTTATGATATTTTTAAAACATGTAAATTGTGGTTTTCTAGTGATGTAAGTGTCGTCCACCATGAGTTTGCTGTGGTTTTTGGAGACCCGTTTCGAGGAGTTGGATGAACCGTTTCGGGTACATGGTGGACCCGGTAAGGTACCCCGGGGCAAGAAGACGTGGTGTTGACGATGAGCCTGGCAGGGGACGGATTACCTACCGGTGATTTCATTGGGCACGGCGGATATCCAGAGGATACCGACCGGGGCCGCGAGAGGATGATATATTGATACTGAGATGGGTCAGCCGGATGGCTGAGGCCAGAGACACTATGACATGGATTTATGAGATTTGAGACAGCTTTTGGGTGTCGTTGCTGGACACCGATTTTCGTCGATTCATTGACATTATGCTGGCATTCTAAAAGAGTTTCAAAAACAAAAAGAGATAAAATATTTCTTATATATACCTATTGAGACCTCAGATTTTCATGTTGCATGCATATTATTACACTGATGTTATGTACACACCTGCTAGTGCATCCAGTCTTACCTGTATTTTAGATGCTAGGATGCTTGTGTGCATGCATACGATAGCCTTTGTAGATGTTATTTATTACTCACGAGTTGGCAACTCACCCCCGTTGTGCCACAGTCTTTTGCAGGTCCGCTCCGTCAGTTCAGTAGCGGCGGCGCACTTGTCTTTTGCCTCTTTTGCCTGAGCTCGAGTTTTGCTCATAGGTGGGTTATGTTATTTTTGTACCACCTTGTATATTCTTGTATCTAGTGTACTCCATCTACTGTTCTACCAGATATTTGTATATTGACCTAGAGATGAGACTGTGAGGTTGTGGATTTTATGCTGTATTTTGGGGTCGAGCTCACTTGAGCCGACATATTACTTTTTCATGCTTCCTTATGCTTTATTATGCTTTATTATGCTTGTTGTCATTTACATTGCGTGGGATTTGTGACCGCCGTATGGCGAAGAGCTAGCTCCCGCTTGGGGATGCCCTTTTTGTGGATTCATGTATATATTTTGTTGTACCCATTTTTGGGGGTCAGTATTTACAAAGGAGACTCTGCCGAAATTTTCGGGAAAATTTGTATTGTTTTAAAAAGTGTTTTACATGACTTATTTGATAACTCGCTTTCAATTGATTGGGTTTTCTTCACTCTTTTGCTTCATTGGTTTTGTTTTCTGGGCTTTGGCTTACTTATTTTACGGACGCCTTTAGACGTTTCGTGAACTTAAGTGCCAGTCACGTTCCGTACCCTGCGGGTCGTGACAAAGTTGGTATCAAAGCGATAGGTTTTACCTTTGTGAGTGTAGGATGACCCTTGGTAGATGGAGTAAGTGACTTAAGCAGGGTAACGTAGCGTGCGTATGTCCGCGGCATACTTACGATACGGTACTCCGCCTAAGTGACTTTAGGATATACTTGCTTGAAAAATTCCTTCTTCAATTCCGTGTATCCTATGATCCTATTGCACTGTCCTTACTATCCGTTTTCCTGTGACAGCCACTATGCCGCCGAAGGCTACGAGGGCACAGAGGGCTGCCGCCAGAGACGAGATTCGAGCTGGCTCGTCCGAGACTAGGACTGAGCAGGGTGGTATGCCTACGCCGCTGGGACAGACCGATCCACCTTCCCCAGGCCGTATGGATAGGCTCGAGACTGGTATGGAGGAGTTGCGACAGATGATGGGAGGCATGCAGGAGCTGCGTCAGATGGTAGGATCCCTAGTTGCAGCCAGTCGTACACCGAGGCCGGATGACGTACCTACTACATCACAGACGACCATGATACCTGCTCCTACTACTACCACCGTGGCCATTCCGGTTTCACTACAGGATTTCATGAGGCTGAGACCTCCAGTATTCACCGGCACCGAGGCAGCGGAGGACCCACAGACGTTCCTTGATAGTTTAGCCAGGATCTGCCGTTCGCTGAGATGTTCGGATGATCGATGGGTAGAGCTTGCCAGTTTCCGGCTAGAGGGTCTCGCGCAGACATGGTGGGAGTCAGTCTTGAGAGGTCGAGCTGCAGATCTACCGCCTATGACTTGGGTCGAGTTTACAGCGGTCTTTCTAGCCCGTTTCCTTCCAGAGAGCGTTCGTGACGCCAGAGCTCGCAGCTTCGAGGCCTTAGTCAAGACACCTGGGATGACGGTGTCTGAGTATGACATCCAGTTTACTCAGTTGTCCCGTTATGCTCAGTATTTGGTGGATACCGAGGAGAAGATGGTGAAGAGGTTCGTACAGGGACTTGATGCCCAGCTATATCTTGCCATTGGCGCCCAGCGCTACGACACTTATTCAGCTGCTAGGGATACGGCATTGCGGATGGAGGCACGCATATCACAGACTTCGGCCGTTTCTGGGCCGAAGAGGATGCGCACAGATGTACCACCTCAGAGGCAGCGCGCCAGATTCTTTCCGAGAGATAGGCCAGGCAGAGGATTTGGACGGGGACAGTTATATGGTTCTTATCCCCAGGGGCAGCAGCCGTCGCCAGGATGTTTTGGGTGCGGGAGTTTGCACCATCTTGTCAGAGACTGCCCGGTGAGACGACAGGCAGCAGCGACAGTTCCGCACGTGACCCTACCACCATCACCACCCCCTCCTCAGAGAGCCCTACTTCCTACCCCAGGCGATGCTCCACGCCAGTTAGGTGCACCGAGAGGCCGTGGACGCGGCGGTCCTGTTCAGAGAGGACGAGGAGGCAGAGGCCGAGGTCGAGGTCAGCCCGCTATCGGTGGAGGACAGGCCCGAGTTTTTGCTTTGACACCGCAGGATGCGCAGGCATCCAATGCCGTCGTGACAGGTACCTTGCCAGTTTGTTCTTTCGACGCACGGGTATTATTCGACCCAGGTTCCACACATTCGTACGTCTCTACACACTTTGCACCGATGTTGGGCCGTGAGTCGTCGTCGTTAGACCAGCCGCTTGTTGTTGTTACTCCGGTAGGCGAGTCGTTTGTCGCTCGGTTTGTATTTCGTTTGTGTTCCGTTCGTATCGGGGAGAGGGATTCATCAGTTGATTTGATACTCCTCAATATGTTGGACTTTGATGTGCTTCTGGGCATGGATTGGCTAGCCACTTGTTATGCTTCGGTGGACTGCCGTGAGAAGGCAGTCAGATTTAGCTTTCCGGGAGAGCCAGTCCTTGTTATTCAGGGAGACCGCAGTGTCGCCCTTCCCAGCTTAATTTCTTCTCTTCGCGCTGGTCAGCTCTTGCGGAAGGGATGTCAGGGATTCTTAGCGTTTGTTTGTGATACTCGAGCTACAGAGGTTCCGTTGGACCAGGTCCCGGTAGTTTGTGAGTTCCCTGATGTTTTCCCTGATGAGCTACCTGGGCTACCGCCTGAGCGCGATGTTGAGTTCTGCATTGATTTGATTCCCGGTTCGGGGCCTATTTCTATACCGCCTTATCGGATGGCCCCGGCAGAGCTTCGAGAGCTGAAGGATCAGTTGCAGGATTTGTTAGATAAGGGGCTTATTCGACCGAGTGTTTCTCCGTGGGGTGCTCCGGTCCTGTTTGTCAAGAAGAAGGATGGAAGTTTGCGCTTGTGTATCGACTACCGCCAGCTGAACAAAGTTACCATTCGGAACAAATATCCGTTGCCGCGCATTGATGATTTGTTCGACCAGCTTCAGGGTGCGGGGTATTTTTCGAGGATTGACTTGCGATCAGGATACCATCAGCTGCGAGTCCGACAGGAGGATATACCGAGGACAGCTTTCCGTACACGCTATGGCCACTACGAGTTTTTGGTGATGTCGTTCGGACTCACCAACGCCCCAGCAGCATTTATGGATTTGATGAACCGTACATTCAGGCCGTATCTTGACTTGTTCATCATCGTGTTTATCGACGATATCTTGGTGTACTCCCGGAGCAGAGAGGAGCACGAGCAGCACTTGCGGATTACGTTACAGACTCTGAGGGAGCACCAGCTGTTCGCGAAGTTCTCCAAGTGTGCATTCTGGCTGGACAGCGTCGGATTCTTGGGTCACGTGGTTACAAGAGACGGCATTTGTGTGGACCCGAAGAAGATTGAGGCTGTTCAGCAGTGGCCCCGACCTACATCGGTTACTGAGATCCGTAGTTTTCTAGGCTTGGCGGGCTACTACAGGCGTTTTGTTCAGGACTTCTCCCGTATAGCTGCACCGTTGACCAGTTTGACCCGGAAGGGAGTTCCTTTCGTTTGGACAGAGGAGTGCGAGCGCAGTTTTCAGCAGCTGCGGACATGTTTGACTACGGCGCCGGTATTATCTCTACCTTCAGGATCAGGCGGATTTGTTGTCTACTGTGATGCTTCGCGAGTGGGATTAGGATGCGTTTTGATGCAGCATGGCCGGGTGATCGCTTATGCTTCTCGGCAGTTGAAGAAGCATGAACAGAACTACCCCACTCATGATTTGGAGATGGCTGCAGTGGTCTTTGCACTGAAGATTTGGCGACATTACCTTTACGGCGAGTCATGTCAGATATTCACCGATCACAAGAGCTTAAAGTACATATTTCAGCAGCGAGACCTGAACCTCAGACAGCGTCGTTGGATGGAGTTGGTGAAAGACTACGACTGCGAGATCTTATATCACCCCGGCAAGGCGAATGTGGTGGCAGATGCGTTGAGTAGAAGGCCCGGGGGTAGTCTATCCTTTTTGCGCGCAGTGCAGAGGCAGTCGTCAGCAGATTGGCAGACGTTATGCGACAGCCGAGTTGAGTTCGAGTTCACTCAGACAGGGGGACAGCTCGCGCATGTTCGTGCACGCCCACAGTTGCTTGACCGTATATATGAGGCACAGCGTAGTGACGACCGTTGCTCAGAGATCATGGCACAGATGGGACAGGGCAGATTTTCCGAGTTCGTGGTTGACGATCAGGGGATTTTACGATATGGATCTAGACTGTGCGTACCAGATGCTGATGGATTGCGGCGCGACATTCTTGAGGAGGCACACCGATCAGTGTATAGTGTCCACCCCGGTTCCACCAAGATGTACCATGATATGAGAGAGACCTACTGGTGGGACGGGATGAAGAGGGACATTGCGGAGTTCGTTTCGAGATGCCTGACTTGTCAGCAAGTCAAGGCCGAGCACCAGAGGCCCGCAGGAGAGCTACAGCCATTACCCATTCCAGAGTGGAAATGGGAGCAGATTTCGATGGACTTCGTTGTGGGTCTACCCAGGACCAGTCGAGGGTACGACTCCATCTGGGTGATCGTGGACAGATTGACGAAAGCGGCTCACTTCCTTCCAGTGAAGACGACTTTCAGCTTCGCTCAGTATGCTCAGCTCTATATTGACGAGATCGTGCGACTACATGGCGTACCGACTTGTATCGTGTCAGATCGAGGCACTCAGTTCACCAGTCGACTTTGGCAGAGACTTCAGGAGGCTTTGGGCACTCGTTTGAGCTTCAGCACAGCGTTTCATCCGCAGACAGACGGACAGTCAGAGCGGACCATTCAGACTCTCGAGGACATGCTCAGAGCGTGCGTTTTAGACTTTGGGGGTAGCTGGGATCGTCATTTGCCTCTAGTGGAGTTCTCCTACAACAATAGCTTCCAGGATACTATTCAGATGGCACCTTTCGAGGCATTGTATGGGAGGAGATGCAGATCGCCCGTTTGTTGGACAGAGCTCAGCGAGAGCAGCATTTTGGGGCCGCAGCTTGTTGAGGAGACGACAGCAAAGATACAGATGATCCGAGACCGGATGAGAGCGGCTCAGAGCAGGCAGAAATCGTATGCAGACAGGCGCCGTCGCAGTTTAGAGTTCGCAGTTGGCGACCATGTTTTTCTGAAGGTCTCACCGATGAAGGGCGTGATGCGTTTTGGGCGAAAGGGGAAGCTTAGCCCTAGATTCGTAGGTCCCTTCGAGATCCTCGAGCGTGTCGGCGCTGTTGCATATCGTTTGGCTCTTCCACCCAGCTTTCCCGATGTTCACCCCGTTTTTCATGTTTCGATGCTCCGCAAGTACCTTCACGACCCTTCGCATGCGATTCAACACCCGACAGTCCAGCTAGAGCGCGACCTTTCTTTTGCAGAGCAGCCGGTGGCCATCCTGGATCGGCAGGTGAAGAAGTTGAGATCGAAGATTATACCAACCGTCAAGGTCCTTTGGCGTAGCCCGAGCAGCGAGGAGGTTACCTGGGAGACCGAGGGTGAGATGAGGAAGAAATATCCCCATCTCTTTGAAGGTACGCGTAGCTATATTTTTAAATTCGGGGACCGAATTTCTTTAAGGGGGGGAAGATTGTAGCGTCTTGAAAAGTCGTTTTGGTGTTTTCTTGAAATTCGGTGAAAATTCGGTATTTTTCCGAAAACCGTCTTTCTCGATATTTTGCAGTTTAGGGCTAATTATACTTAAAGTGGATAGGTAATTACTTGTTTTTAGTAGCTAATGAGTTTAATATGAAATTTTGGTCATTTAAAAATTTTTTCCCTATTTTTCAATTTTTTAATATTATTTAAGCCGGTAAGAAAATACATTAAATAAGCGATAAATACAAATTTTTCCGGGCTAATTTTAATCTCTAAAATTATGATAATTATATTCTAGTGATAACATGAATTTTTAGTAATTTATTTTGATTTTTAACCAATTTTTATAAATTGAAACGAAATTATTGAATTTTGGGCTAAAACTTGCAATTTTTGAGTTGTAGGGGGCCTTTTTGCATAAAATTTCTTTTGTAAAACCCCTCTATCTTTTCCCTCAGCCCAAGAACAGCCCAAGTCTTGGTCAAGACCAGAAAATTCTGACCTCTCTCTTTCTTGAGTTGTTTCTTGAGTTAATTGTTAGTTTATGGTATTAATTTTAATAAAATGGTTAATATATGATACATTTGACTTTAGAAACTTGACCATGACTTTCCCCACTTGCCCATACCCTCCCCCATTCCCCTCCTCTGGCCGAAACCTGCACCAATTCCACCTCCATTATTTTTCTTCTCTTTCTCTCTCATTTTCTTCAAAAAAAGTGCAAGAAAATTCAACAAATATCCATAAATCCTTCTCTTTTTCAACACAAAATCCTTGTGCTACCTCTTCTCAAGCCTAATATGGTTGAAATCATGTGGAAAGGAGGCATTTTTGGAGGAAACTTTCTTGCTTGATCTATTGATCAAGAGGTATAAATTCTATCTTGTTAAATCTTTTGTTTAAGTGCTTATATTATATGGGTTAGTGTTAATTTAGTGTAGTTAATCTAGTTTTCTTAGATTTTTGTTAGAAAATTCTAACTAGGGTTTGAAAACCATAATAGTTAATTAAGTTATTTTATAGTTAATCTAGTTGTTAATGACTAATCTATTTGGTTACCTTGTTGATATAGTTTTCAATTTTGCTAATTTGATTAAATTAGAAGTGTGAAATTTGCTTTTTAGGATTTTCAAGAAGAGGTTTTGGTATGGAAATGGTATTTGAAACATGTTTAGTGAGTTGATTAAACCTAATTTGTGTTGATTAAACCTAAATTGCTATCTAATGTTTTGCTAACCTTAAGCTAAGTGGTTAATTTGCTTATTAGGCTAAATTATAGTGTTAAAGTAAGGATTTCTTAATATAGTTTGAGTTATGTTTGCTATTTATAAAAATCAAGAGAAGGTTTTGTTATGTAAATTAGGTTTTTAAGCTTAGTTAATGGTTTAGAATTTGTGTATTGGCTAACTTTTTGGTTAGTTTGGAATGTTGGTGTTGGGTGGTGTTGACTTTGTCGCTATATTGTCGATGTTTGCATCAAATTGCAATTTCTGCTTACTAGATTTTTATCAAAGTTATGTGATGAGTTAATTGTGGCATCTTGATGATCTTGTTGGCTTGTCCTACGACTTTTAGGATGCGTGAGTGCGGTTTTTGGGTAGTCGGGTTTTAGTTTTGCCGGGTGACCCAAATCGGCGTTTTTGGCAGTTTTTGCGATTTTCGCGTGTGTCCGCGCACTTTGTGCACGTTGTACCCAGTTAGCGAACTTTAGTAGTTTCGTTGGGGTTTTGCGTCGTTCTTGAATGTGTAACCTTATATTTGGTATTGATGTAAATTCCAGGTTCGGTCGCGGAAACGTCAGACGCGGCGCGAAAGGGAAAGACGGTGATTGGACACAGCTAGCCAGGGATCCCGGTGAGTAGATTTAACATCTACGGGGGACGATCGTCTGGATGGCGCAAGTCGCCCGATAGATTTAGTAAACTGGAAAATAGTAAATTGGATAATCACTTGTGACATAGAATAATAATACTGGCATGAAAATTTCTGCCATTAGATCAGTAGGTTATATCCATATACGCAAACTTAATTGTAGGACACATGCACCATTACCAGGTTTTTATATGCAGCACGAGCACTATTCATGTTTACACACACACCCTGGTAATTGCCATGCCACCACACTAGATAACCTTTAATTTAAACCTTTTATTAATTGGTACTTAAATTGTGCTATTTCCTTAAAATGAAACCCTAGGATTGCTATTCATGTGCATGTACTTCATCATATTAATTGTTCATGCTTAATACATTAATCACACATCGTAACTTGATTATTGATATCATACGCATTCATTATCATTGATATATGCACTTATGAGGATTTTCGTGAGATTTTATGATATTGCTGGATTTCGGGGGAAAGCCGCAAAATTTCCAAACTTATGATATTTTTAAAACATGTAAATTGCGGTTTTCTAGTGATGTAAGTGTCGTCCACCATGAGTTTGCTGTGGTTTTTGGAGACCCGTTTCGAGGAGTTGGATGAACCGTTTCGGGTACATGGTGGACCCGGTAAGGTACCCCGGGGCAAGAAGACGTGGTGTTGACGATGAGCCTGGCAGGGGACGGATTACCTACCGGTGATTTCATTGGGCACGGCGGATATCCAGAGGATACCGACCGGGGCCGCGAGAGGATGATATATTGATACTGAGATGGGTCAGCCGGATGGCTGAGGCCAGAGACACTATGACATGGATTTATGAGATTTGAGACAGCTTTTGGGTGTCGTTGCTGGACACCGATTTTCGTCGATTCATTGACATTATGCTGGCATTCTAAAAGAGTTTCAAAAACAAAAAGAGATAAAATATTTCTTATATATACCTATTGAGACCTCAGATTTTCATGTTGCATGCATATTATTACACTGATGTTATGTACACACCTGCTAGTGCATCCAGTCTTACCTGTATTTTAGATGCTAGGATGCTTGTGTGCATGCATACGATAGCCTTTGTAGATGTTATTTATTACTCACGAGTTGGCAACTCACCCCCGTTGTGCCACAGTCTTTTGCAGGTCCGCTCCGTCAGTTCAGTAGCGGCGGCGCACTTGTCTTTTGCCTCTTTTGCCTGAGCTCGAGTTTTGCTCATAGGTGGGTTATGTTATTTTTGTACCACCTTGTATATTCTTGTATCTAGTGTACTCCATCTACTGTTCTACCAGATATTTGTATATTGACCTAGAGATGAGACTGTGAGGTTGTGGATTTTATGCTGTATTTTGGGGTCGAGCTCACTTGAGCCGACATATTACTTTTTCATGCTTCCTTATGCTTTATTATGCTTTATTATGCTTGTTGTCATTTACATTGCGTGGGATTTGTGACCGCCGTATGGCGAAGAGCTAGCTCCCGCTTGGGGATGCCCTTTTTGTGGATTCATGTATATATTTTGTTGTACCCATTTTTGGGGGTCAGTATTTACAAAGGAGACTCTGCCGAAATTTTCGGGAAAATTTGTATTGTTTTAAAAAGTGTTTTACATGACTTATTTGATAACTCGCTTTCAATTGATTGGGTTTTCTTCACTCTTTTGCTTCATTGGTTTTGTTTTCTGGGCTTTGGCTTACTTATTTTACGGACGCCTTTAGACGTTTCGTGAACTTAAGTGCCAGTCACGTTCCGTACCCTGCGGGTCGTGACAATCCACCTCGAGCCGAGGCAACTAGGGCAACGAGATCGCTAGTGTAGATGCCCTAGGTGGTGTAGTATAGATATATGGAAGTGTTTGTCTTTGTGGAATCTTTTTCTCTCAACACATGAGATCAAAAGAAGAAAACAAGAGGAGTAAGAAGGAGGAGCTAGCAACCATGAGAGCTTTTCCTTTTTTTTTCTTCACAAGAACAAGAGAGAGAAATGAAAATGAATTATGAGCTAAAGAAATGAACCATGGTTGCAATAATGCAAAACTATCATCATTACCAATCCTTTCATGATAAAGTTGATGCTACATTGAATTGACCATTTTCATAATCAAAAAGAAAAAGAAAATCCAAAGAAGAGTGTAGACCTCTCATGAAGGTCAATGGTCAACTCCGGTCAACGGGTCAACAAAGTCAAGAGAGGTCATGGTGGTCAAATGGTCAATGCAATTAGCCATCACAAAATTATCACTAAAAGGATTAGTAAAATAATGTCTCCGGCTCATAATGGTTTTGACCGAACGAATTGCCAAAACCCTAATGAGCCTGCCACATAACGGTTTTGGCCGAACCAACTGCCAAAACCCTAATGAGGCACCTCCTCCTTCATCGCTCCTCGAAACTGTGCATACACACCTGCATCCGCATTCCGTAGAATGCGAATGCAAAGTAGACAAAACAAATCCATCCGTGCAATACTAGGATCTGGCTTAAACCAAAGCCCACTAGTATTGCCTTCCCGAACAGCATACGCACACAAGTGCACGTAAGTGATCGCAGCCCTGCCGTAAAACCATACGGCCTCTACACGTTTCGCTCAGTGCAGGGAAACTCTCTGTGTAGGACTCTAAAGACTCGACACTACGCTGGCAGTGGGTTTAACCACAGACCGCAAGCGACACTAGCTGTACGTAACGGTCCCCAGGTAGATGTCGATAAGAAGGCCGATGAGGTAAACCCATCCGAACTCCTACTGAGCCTGTATGTGACAATCTCCGTACAGTCCGGTCTGTTCGTCCGATACATCGCATGGCGGGCCTAGGGGGGTGAACGTAAGTCCCCTAATAGCGGTACAAGTCGTGTCGGAGTATAGCCCAGAACACCCTGAGATAACACTGGAAACCTACCAGTATATCTCGCTTGCCCTGGCCAGGGACTACTCGTGTAATGGCTCTCCTAGACACAGCGCGATGTCAACCCCCAATACCGGGAGAGACGAATCCTGTCTAACCGTCACTGCCTCCAAGTGCTTCGGGACTGCACCCAAAAACTACCTGTTTGCACGACTCCTTTGAGCCGTGGTAGGGTAGTAATCAAAGTGCAGTGGGAACACACTCGAGGCGAAGTGATAGTATCAAGTCAGCCGACTAAGCTGTACTCATGTCGCCTGGGAACTGATAACCGACGATAGGTATAATACCAACCATCAGTTCCCGACGAGTCCTGTCCAGTGTACTCGTAACCTAACGAGCACCCGCATACTATCTCCAGTACGACGTACTGATGGCTGTGGGACAGACCATCTCCCCTGCTGGGATGAGAAGCGCATACGCTAGTCTACTTCGGAGTATCGATGCCCTGTCTCGATAGTCCTACGACTAGGGACCTGTATAAGGATGTGCTTATAGATCACCCAGCCCCCACGAGTGTGACTGCCATCACAACGCTGGTAATCAAGCAAAGATCCTAAGGGCTCTACTAATATGTATAAGCGATATGCTAAAAGAAACACATGCACATATTGAAGTAGAAACAAACCAAGTAGCATACTACCATTTTGAGCAAGATTGTCTATACAACTGTGAATATCCCAAGCTTCCATCAAGTAATATACAAACTAGTATGATACAGTAATGGCCTCTAGGGCATATACACTAACAAATTCAAGATCTCCGAGTACAATTCAAGCAAGAAGCCTTCAACCTTTTAGGAGCGAAGCCGATCTTCATCCGAGCAAGTGATCCAAGACGATCCGTGACTCACGAAGACGTGCGGCGCCAAATCGACGATCGAGTTCTTTCCTCATTGTAGAACTTGAGAGAATTGTAACAAAATTGTTGATAAATAAAAAGAGAAATTCTTTATCTTGCTTACTTTTATATTTGAGCATCATGATTAGATCTCGATTCTTGATTGTGTTCTTTGATATGATGTTTGAGTAAAAAACTCCGCTCGTGAAGGAGTCGAGAGAATCAATAGGTGATGATGTTACAAATCTTGAAACGATTCTTAATTCCTATAAGTTTTGTAAACTCTTATAAATTGAATCTGTCACGACCCGAAAGTACGGAACATGACCGGCACTTAAACTACGAACGTCCCGAGGCGTACGTAATCTAAGTAAACCGAAAACCCAGAAATCCAAACCAAGAAAAGTAGTAGAGTGAAGGAAAACCAATTTAAATCAAGTAGTTTTAATAGCATGGCCGAATTATGCGTTTAAAAAAAACATCAATATTTCCTGAAAATTTCGGCAGAGTCTCCTTTGTAAATACTGGCCCCCAAACGGGATACAACATGAATAGTATACGAAATCAATAAAAAGGCATCCCCAAGCGGGAGCTAGCTCTTCGTCAATCGACGGTCACAACCACACAAGCAATATAATATACAACGCCAACGGCGAGGATCAAAAACTCAAAACCACAAGAAAACCACAGAAATAAAACGCGCGACTCTAAGGTCGAAAGAAAAGCATCTCTGGTCTCTATCTCAAAAAAAACATTTTTGGTTGATGGAACTTCTAGATACAACAGAGTAATAATATACAAGTTATATAATGGGGGTACGATACAAGTAAACCCACCTACTAGCAAATCACCCGAAGGAAACTATGCCCGCAAAGCCGTAAAGAAACCTGTACGGCAAACCTGCAAGAAACTGGGGCACAACGGGGGTGAGTTGCCAATTCGTGAATAGAAAACATCTACGAAAAGAAATCGCATAAATAACGCAATCCTAGGTCAATGATCATAATATATCCTCAAATATAAGAATAACATGCAACCTATAACAAGGCTAGGGTAAATATCTAACCCGAGTGTAATCTCATGTGCCCGTGTCAGTGCCTCAGGTAGCAATATATCATATGAATGAGGTATGAATGCATGGAAACAGAATACATGTAAATGAAGAACTGTTTTCATAATTTAGTGAGATTTCCTTTGTATTTTTAAAATGAGGTATCACAATGAAATCAGCATAAAACAGTGCCTAGCATCGACACAAAACGTAATCCCAATATCTCGCTATCTCTGTATCACAGTCTCTGTACCTCAATATCTTGAAATCTCAATGTCTCAATCACAATATCTAGGGCGCCGTCAATCCAGACCGGACCCTACCATCCATCTCAAGACCACGACGGTATCCTCCGGATATCCGACGCGTCGGGTAAAATCACCGGTAGGTAGTGCTCCCCTGCCAGGCTCACATCGTCATCATCACGCGCTTCTTGCCCCGGGGTACCTTACCGGGTCCACCATGTACCCGAAACGGTTCATCCGTCTCCTCGAATCGGGTCTCGAAATCCATCAGCAAACTCATGGTGGACGACTCATACATCATGGGAAAACCGCACTTTTTATTTTAAAAGAGAGAAAAGGTTTATTTATGTTTTTGCGGTTTTCCTCCAAATCCAGAAAAATCTCATGGAAATCCGAATCCGAAACCTCAATAACACGTAAAATAGTGAATATATGCATGAGAATCCATGAATGCGGCATAACAATGAATAACAGTATGCATGAAGTAGCAGGTAATAACTACAATGTCTAACTAACATATAAGGCAAGTACGCTAATATCATGTCTAAACTATTAGCTAACGGGCTATGTCAAGCAATAATATTTTCTAAGGTGTACGTGACATGGCAATTACCGATGAAGATGTGTGTGAGCCGGCAAATAAGTGTACGTGGTACATACGCATCATCGGTAATGGTGCTGGTGTCCTAACGGCATGATATCAATAATGGAGTATTAAACATAATATAAACATGCGATGCGAAGCGGACCACAAAAATGAGCGGGAGCTAAAAACTAGACGCAACTATAACTAATCTGCATTAATCTAATATAAGTCCTACAAATGGTGCCTTTTGAAATAACACGAATCATGGGGTTTTGAAAATAGGGGCTACGGTGTTTTTATGAAAAGATACGTCTTTTGAAATATCCGTAGGATCCCTTGGGATGTCTTTTAAAATACCCACGATTCGTTAGTTTTTGAAATAGGTAAGAATCGAATCTAATCTAACAACTAAACTAAATTAGAGGGCTAAACTAACAAGCTGGACTACAGGTAAAGAAACCGCCTAACATCTGAGTCGACCCATATACATACCTGTATATATATTAGTCGGTGATCTCGCCTCAATAATATCATATCCGATACCATATCTATAATCAGACATCCCAAGTCAAGAGTGCGGATCAATCATCAAGATATAGCTCGTACGTAAATCCGTCGTACGGTATCCCCAAATCTGGGTACGGGTCAATATCATATTCCTCACACTATTCCTCTGGTATCCTCTTTATCCAAGATCATAGTCTAGGGTACTGACCTATGTCTAGTACAATACTAATATCCTCAATATACTCATGATCTGACTACAGATCGACAATCTCGTACAAACCGATACCGTCAGCACATAGCATCATCAAGGGTATACATCGCTCAATACGGCCTAATATCAATATCCTAGCATATCATGCCTCATATCACGATCACATGTCGACCATTTTATTTATAACACTATTCACCCGTATCGCCGCCCCAAGATCCGCTATAACCCCAGGACGTACCTCAAGTACGAATCCTGCCATATCACCGATATCACAACCACAAAACAAATCTCATCGACTCAGCTCAATCCCAATATCATCCTCAAATCCGTATGTGAACACATAGTCCCATACCCATGTGAACACATAACTATAAAGAATCCCATGAGCACATATAAATAGGAATGTATGCAAGTATGTATGTGTGTATGTATGTGTGTATGTGTAGTGCAACACTAAAGTAATCCAACACACCAATATCCATCCTAACATCGTTATTAATCCCAAATAACATATAATTGTTGGTGTGTATACGCATCCGTATACACCACCACGGACTGCGGGGGTGCTATACGCCATCCACCCGACTTCTCCCCGTAGATATAAATCTACTCACCTGGTCCTCGCTCGCCGGTGCTGACGTCGCCACGCGCTTGCTTGTCGTCTCGAAGTCCACATGGGGTACCTACATATCATAACGCATCATATCGCATTAAAACCAAATTCGAAATCGAAACGGCACACGAAAATCAAATCGGCACGCGTATCACGTATAGGTCAAAACTTATCGCCTACGCATGCCAAAATAGCCAAACCAACCCTCGATGTCGATGTACAACGTCAATCAATCGAGAAAAACCCAACATACCAATCACGCGTTCATAATGCACTAGAATTTAATTGAAAATATGGTGCAATTCATAAAAACCTTAAATTTGCTCAAATCGATTTATTTCACAAAACCTAGAAAACACTTAATTACCGTTTTAATTCGAAACTTGATGTTTTAACCCAACTAATAGCCATAATATTCACTAAGTATCATAACCAGGTCATATAAACCATTTCCATATTTTTAATCTCACTAATCATCATTAACCCAAAATTCAAGTTTGCAAAAATAACCAATTTTAACAATTTTTAAAGAAAAATTCACAATTTAACAATTAAGCTTGGTTTTGCATATTTTAAATGGTTAAAACACACATGGAAACCTTAATGATGTGCTAAAAACCCTAACTAGATTTTAATCCCACATTTTAATTAAATTTCTAAAACCTAGTTAGCAATTTAGCATAATTATTACAATTCCAAACTAACAATTTGCAAACTAGAAATTTGATTAGGTTATCATTTCACAATATGAAGAACTACAATTGCTACCACAATTACATAATAAAAAAAACTAACTTGAATTTCATAAACCCTTACTAAATTTTTCCAAACATACAATTAAACCCAAATTAATAACTAATAATGCTTGATTTAAGGTATTCAAACAACAATTTAACAAAAGGTCTTGATTTATAGCTCAAAAAACTTGAATCAAACATCCAACCTAGCCTCCCAAATTAGCTTCTATACCCTAAGATCCATGCTAGATGAGCTAAAGAATAATGGGTAAGTGTTGGATTTGGATTTAGCTTTGATTTTTGATGGAATTTGGACATTTTTTTTGAGGAGAAAAGAGGTGGGGTTTTGTGGGAAATTTCTGGACAGCAGAAGAGGGGAGGTCGGCTGCTTGTGGAGGAAAAAGAGGAGAGAGAGGGAGGTGGAGAAAATGATATGTAGTCAAAGTCCACCTTGGTTTCTACATTTCCTTTTCTTTTCTTTTCTTTTTTCTTTGTTTTATTGTGTGAAATAGGAGGCCCAAGAATGTTGGGCTGTTCAAGGGGGACGGCCAAATCATGTTGGGGGAATGGGTGTGGGTTTTGTTTGGGTGAGAAAAAGAGATAAGTGTAGTAACCCACTTCCATTACACTAATTTCACCGAAAAAAAGCCTTTTTTTCTTCGATATTTTCTAAACCGTTTTGGAAAACGATTTCATTTCAAAAACCATATGTTAAAATTTTATTTAATGTTTTATGATGCACAAAATTTGTTTCAACTCATTCCAATTTGTAATTTTCCCTAATTAAATGTATTAGTGACGGCTTAAAATAATATTAAAATAATTAATTTCGGAAAAAATTTCGGAAAATTTGAAATTTCACCTGTGGCTCAATAAACACCAAATACTAGCAATTACATAGCTAGAATTGTATATTTAATTTTATAATAAAGATATTTGTATTTTGACTTTTTACAGAAAACCCCCTTATTTTACCGTTTTTTCGAAATTTTACCGAAACGATTTTCAAAACGTTACAATCTTCCCCCTTAAAGAAATTCGGTCCCTGAATTTAAATTAAAATTTCCCCCAAATACTAAAATATTTCAGCCAAAACCATAAAATCGTCGGGGCTCCGAAATCATAAATACATAAAACAAATCGTAGCGCAACGCATGTGCATGAAAAATGAGCATATAACTCAAATCAGAACTCCGTCAAGCATCCCGCAATCATCGGAGTCATGGGGAAGACATCAATACCAAATCCAAAGCAAAACCAATGTGATATAACTCGAAACTATACATGTAAAATATATTCAGGTACTGTCCTCTGACTAGTCCTGGTCAGTATAAAAACACATAGCAATATCATAAAAACGTACTGCTCTATAAGAAAAATCAATCCCAAAATACGCGTATGAATACTACGCGCGTCTTGTGCGTACGGAAATCAAAATCCAAATATGTGCCATACATATGCACAGAAACAACATCTAAGTGCATCGGGTGTGCACGAAACATCTGTCGTAGGCAACATGTGTGCCTGACAGCAAAATCAGGTGCATCTGACATGCACGAAAAATCTTGATTTAGTGCATCTGGTGTGCACCAAAATCACACTTCAAAACATGCGCCCAACATGCGCGAAAATCCAATCAGGTGCATCCATCGTGCACGAAATCATGAAATCCAATATCAAGTGCCGAACATGCGCAAAATCAAATCAGGTGCACAAGGTGCACAAAACAAATATCGAATATCACCATCGAAATCAAAGTCCAATGCATCTAAGTGCACAAAAGGCGTATCACTGCACTGCAAGCATATATAAACTATACAGAGTGCAGGAACCAAATCGTGTGCGTATATACGCACAAAATCAACTCAAATGTCTAAAACTGTAAAATCACAAACATGTGAAACCAAGCACGAAAACGATATCAAGTGCAACACTGTGCAAAGATCGTAAATCCTCAATCATCAAAATCAAATCATGCGAATAAATCACCCAAAACATCGAAATCAATTATGGCGGAATAGTACCGCTCAAGCGCATCCTCTAAGAATCTCGGGCCAACTGTCGCGGTCACTAATGGGACGTCTCGTCGATGATCATGAACTCTGGCCTGCTGGTGTGCGTAACAATGACCACTCCTGGGTCAAGGTCTTCTTGTAATTCATTCCAGAAAGGTCCTGTCGGGATCTCTCCCAAATCTCGTCTCTGCCGAACTGTCCGGGAGTCATCGTCCCTTACTAGATCTATTCTTGTTCCGGAAGGGCTGCATACTCATCGCGACTCCTTCTGGAAGGTATATCGAAGTACAATGCCTCGGCATACGTATCGCATCCCTGATGTCGGCGGAGGGGAACGTCATCATATCCAGATCTTGTACGAACCTCTTACTCCATTTTTCTAATGTCGACTGCTCTGGACTCGTCTCGTCGTGGCTGCATGGACTGAGCTCCAATGACTATCCTCGTATCTGGAGTCTTCCAAGAAATGCATCTCACCACCTAGCATCCAAATTAAGTCGAGCCATCCGATCGAGTCGTCAAAACCTCATAATCCCCCAAGAGCTCAACATCTTGGGCACAGTTTAATAGTATCGAGTACATACCACAGCATCGGTGGTCCAGCCGTAGAAGGGCAAACCCAAGCCTCACTAATGGCGTCGTAGAACTGCCGCAAACCCGAAGGTTCAAAGGCTTTCACACGGTCATTAAGTCGAGTTAGGGTTTCATTCTTCTAGAGGGACCATAGAATTGCCTGCATGTCTTTCCGACTACTTTAAACTTGGAATAATAGGTTTCTGACATTCGATCGTCTCTGTCGACTCTCAACATCTCCGCGTGAAGTCGTCTCTTACTGGAATCAATCTATCTGATGACCTCTCATCGGGTAGGCGAACGAACCACATGTCCTAGTCATTCATCCTCGGGTGACTAGCGACCTTCTATCATCTCTTAGTACAACTTGTACTGCAATAGCTCCAACATATAGGGCGATATCTCGTCGCTCGCAGCAACAACTGGCTCACTCGTCTGCACGCTGAACAGTGCCTCAATCATCATGAGTAAGCAATACACCAACGGTCATCAAAATCTGGCTGGCCTCTACCATTGGCTCAATCCTCTAGTGTCGATCCGCACATCCGAGTAACCTCATAAAGGCGATCCGCCAAACGCTCGTGGCGCGGAAACATAGTAAAAAGACACATCTCTGCAATCGTGTATTGCCGGAATTTCGCCCTGGTCAGCCCTCGTTCGTGACGAGCTCGTGCTGACCGCAACTCTAGCTGTAGCTCTCCCTGCCCGTAATCGTGGTAGCAAAACCATAACTGGTACTGATGAGGCTAGATCGGAATGAATATAATACTGAGCAAAGAAATGTACATTCTAAGGCTTCTTAAGTGGAGTAGCGTATCGTAAATATGCCGCTGAACATACCCACGGTAAGTCACTCTACTTTAGTCACCTATTCCATCAACCAAGGGTCATCCTACGCTCCGAATGTAAAACCTAGCTCTGATACCAATTTTGTCACGACCCGAAAGTACGGAACATGACCGGCACTTAAACTACGAACGTCCCGAGGCGTACGTAATCTAAGTAAACCGAAAACCCAGAAATCCAAACCAAGAAAAGTAGTAGAGTGAAGGAAAACCAATTTAAATCAAGTAGTTTTAATAGCATAGCCGAATTATGCGTTTAAAAAAACATCAATATTTCCTGAAAATTTCGGCAGAGTCTCCTTTGTAAATACTGGCCCCCAAACGGGATACAACATGAATAGTATACGAAATCAATAAAAAGGCATCCCCAAGCGGGAGCTAGCTCTTCGTCAATCGACGGTCACAACCACACAAGCAATATAATATACAACGCCAACGGCGAGGATCAAAAACTCAAAACCACAAGAAAACCACATAAATAAAACGCGCGACTCTAAGGTCGAAAGAAAAGCATCTCTGGTCTCTATCTCAAAAAAAACATTTTTGGTTGATGGAACTTCTAGATACAACAGAGTAATAATATACAAGTTATATAATAGGGGTACGATACAAGTAAACCCACCTACTAGCAAATCACCCGAAGGAAACTATGCCCGCAAAGCCGTAAAGAAACCTGTACGGCAAACCTGCAAGAAACCGGGGCACAACGGGGGTGAGTTGCCAATTCGTGAATAGAAAACATCTACGAAAAGAAATAGCATAAACAACGCAATCCTAGGTCAATGATCATAATATATCCTCAAATATAAGAATAACATGCAACCTATAACAAGGCTAGGGTAAATATCTAACCCGAGTGTAATCTCATGTGCCCGTGTCAGTGCCTCAGGTAGCAATATATCATATGAATGAGGTATGAATGCATGGAAACAGAATACATGTAAATGAAGAACTGTTTTCATAATTTAGTGAAATTTCCTTTGTATTTTTAAAATGAGGTATCACAATGAAATCAGCATAAAACAGTGCCTAGCATCGGCACAAAACGTAATCCCAATATCTCGCTATCTCTGTATCACAGTCTCTGTACCTCAATATCTCGAAATCTCAATATCTCAATCACAATATCTAGGGCGCCGTCAATCCAGACCGGACCCTACCATCCATCTCAAGACCACGACGGTATCCTCCGGATATCCGACGCGTCGGGTAAAATCACCGGTAGGTAGTGCTCCCCTGCCATGCTCACATCGTCATCATCACGCGCTTCTTGCCCCGGGGTACCTTACCGGGTCCACCATGTACCCGAAACGGTTCATCCGTCTCCTCGAATCGGGTCTCGAAATCCATCAGCAAACTCATGGTGGACGACTCATACATCATGGGAAAACCGCACTTTTTATTTTAAAAGAGAGAAAAGGTTTATTTATGTTTTTGCGGTTTTCCTCCAAATCCAGAAAAATCTCATGGAAATCCGAATCCGAAACCTCAATAACACGTAAAATAGTGAATATATGCATGAGAATCCATGAATGCGGCATAACAATGAATAACAGTATGCATGAAGTAGCAGGTAATAACTACAATGTCTAACTAACATATAAGGCAAGTACGCTAATATCATGTCTAAACTATTAGCTAACGGGCTATGTCAAGCAATAATATTTTCTAAGGTGTACGTGACATGGCAATTACCGATGAAGATGTGTGTGAGCCGGCAAATAAGTGTACGTGGTACATACGCATCATCGGTAATGGTGCTGGTGTCCTAACGGCATGATATCAATAATGGAGTATTAAACATAATATAAACATGCGATGCGAAGCGGACCACAAAAATGAGCGGGAGCTGAAAACTAGACGCAACTATAACTAATCTGCATTAATCTAATATAAGTCCTACAAATGGTGCCTTTTGAAATAACACGAATCATGGGGTTTTGAAAATAGGGGCTACGGTGTTTTTATGAAAAGATACGTCTTTTGAAATATCCGTAGGATCCCTTGGGATGTCTTTTAAAATACCCACGATTCGTTAGTTTTTGAAATAGGTAAGAATCGAATCTAATCTAACAACTAAACTAAACTAGAGGGCTAAACTAACAAGCTGGACTACAGGTAAAGAAACCGCCTAACATCTGAGTCGACCCATATACATACCTGTATATATATTAGTCGGTGATCTCGCCTCTATAATATCATATCCGATACCATAACTATAATCAGACATCCCAAGTCAAGAGTGCGGATCAATCATCAAGATATAGCTCGTACGTAAATCCGTCGTACGGTATCCCCAAATCTGGGTACGGGTCAATATCATATTCCTCACACTATTCCTCTGGTATCCTCTTTATCCAAGATCATAGTCTAGGGTACTGACCTATGTCTAGTACAATACTAATATCCTCAATATACTCATGATCTGACTACAGATCGACAATCTCGTACAAACCGATACCGTCAGCACATAGCATCATCAAGGGTATACATCGCTCAATACGGCCTAATATCAATATCCTAGCATATCATGCCTTATATCACGATCACATGTCGACCATTTTATTTATAACACTATTCACCCGTATCGCCGCCCCAAGATCCGCTATAACCCCAGGACGTACCTCAAGTACGAATCCTGCCATATCACCGATATCACAACCACAAAACAAATCTCATCGACTCAGCTCAATCCCAATATCATCCTCAAATCCGTATGTGAACACATAGTCCCATACCCATGTGAACACATAACTATAAAGAATCCCATGAGCACATATAAATAGGAATGTATGCAAGTATGTATGTGTGTATGTATGTGTGTATGTGTAGTGCAACACTAAAGTAATCCAACACACCAATATCCATCCTAACATCGTTATTAATCCCAAATAACATATAATTGTTGGTGTGTATACGCATCCGTATACACCACCACGGACTGCGGGGGTGCTATACGCCATCCACCCGACTTCTCCCCGTAGATATAAATCTACTCACCTGGTCCTCGCTCGCCGGTGCCGACGTCGCCACGCGCTTGCTTGTCGTCTCGAAGTCCACATGGGGTACCTACATATCATAACGCATCGTATCGCATTAAAACCAAATTCGAAATCGAAACGGCACACGAAAATCAAATCGGCACGCGTATCACGCATAGGTCAAAACCTATCGCCTACGCATGCCAAAATAGCCAAACCAACCCTCGATGTCGATGTACAACGTCAATCAATCGAGAAAAACCCAACATACCAATCACGCGTTCATAACGCACTAGAATTTAATTGAAAATATGGTGCAATTCATAAAAACCTTAAATTTGCTCAAATCGATTTATTTCACAAAACCTAGAAAACACTTAATTACCGTTTTAATTCGAAACTTGATGTTTTAACCCAACTAATAGCCATAATATTCACTAAGTATCATAACCAGGTCATATAAACCATTTCCATATTTTTAATCTCACTAATCATCATTAACCCAAAATTCAAGTTTGCAAAAAGAACCAATTTTAACAATTTTTAAAGAAAAATTCACAATTTAACAATTAAGCTTGGTTTTGCATATTTTAAATGGTTAAACCACACATGGAAACCTTAATGATGTGCTAAAAACCCTAACTAGATTTTAATCCCACATTTTAATTAAATTTCTAAAACCTAGTTAGCAATTTAGCATAATTATTACAATTCCAAACTAACAATTTGCAAACTAGAAATTTGATTAGGTTATCATTTCACAATATGAAGAACTACAATTGCTACCACAATTACATAATAAAAAAAACTAACTTGAATTTCATAAACCCTTACTAAATTTTTCCAAACATACAATTAAACCCAAATTAATAACTAATAATGCTTGATTTAAGGTATTCAAACAACAATTTAACAAAAGGTCTTGATTTATAGCTCACAAAACTTGAATCAAACATCTAACCTAGCCTCCCAAATTAGCTTCTATACCCTAAGATCCATGCTAGATGAGCTAAAGAATAATGGGTAAGTGTTGGATTTGGATTTAGCTTTGATTTTTGATAGAATTAGGACATTTTTTTTTAGGAGAAAAGAGGTGGGGTTTTGTGGGAAATTTCTGGACAGCAGAAGAGGGGAGGTCGGCTGCTTGTGGAGGAAAAAGAGGAGAGAGAGGGAGGTGGAGAAAATGATATGTAGTCAAAGTCCACCTTGGTTTCTACATTTCCTTTTCTTTTCTTTTCTTTTCTTTGTTTTATTGTGTGAAATGGGAGGCCCAAGAATGTTGGGCTGTTCAAGGGGGACGGCCAAAGCATGTTGGGGGAATGGGTGTGGGTTTTGTTTGGGTGAGAAAAAGAGATAAGTGTAGTAACCCACTTCCATTACACTAATTTCACCGAAAAAAAGCCTTTTTTCTTCGATATTTTCTAAACCGTTTTGGAAAACGATTTCATTTCAAAAACCATATGTTAAAATTTTATTTAATGTTTTATGATGCACAAAATTTGTTTCAACTCATTCCAATATGTAATTTTCCCTAATTAAATGTATTAGTGACGGCTTAAAATAATATTAAAATAATTAATTTCGGAAAAAATTTCGGAAAATTTGAAATTTCACCAGTGGCTCAATAAACTTCAAATACTAGCAATTACATAGCTAAAATATGTATATTTAATTTTATAATAAAGATATTTGTATTTTGACTTTTTACAGAAAACCCCCTTATTTTACCGTTTTTTCGAAATTTTACCGAAACGATTTTCAAAACGTTACAGAATCATCAACAACCTAGTTTCGAGCGAGATGTTTTCTTGAATGTTTTCGCTCGTAACTAGAGATCGACGATTGGTGATTCAATTTACTAGAGGCTAGTTTTTGAATGAGATTCATCGAAAGGACAAAGGATGAGATGAAGAAACCCTAGTTTCTTCAAAAGATCCTTAAACCTCGATTGATCGTCATCGTTCTAGTATCGAATCATTAATGGATAAGAAAACGTAATCACTAGTTTTCATCACGTCTATAGATTCGATCGATTCCTACGAGCCTCACTTCGATTCTTGAAACCTAATTCAATTGGATATCATCAATTCTTGATTCTTGATTTTTAATGTTTTCTTTCTATTAGATTTAGATCTAGACAATTCTTGAAATTCACTTTTAAAATCTTGAATTGAATTGTCTTTTCTTTTTTTCTTTAATTTTCGACTCAACTAAAACAAATACGATCAAATCTCACTTTCCCTGTGGACGATCCGCACTCGCTAACGCGCTACAATTGACACCGTTATTGGTTGCGGTCAAAAATTTCTTTGGTTGTGATTTCTTACATTTTTCTTATATACACACCGGAAAAAGACCAATCAGTGGGCATAAATAGGGGACAAGAATGTTAAATGCAAAAATGTGTGATGTGATATAAAGTATCTGTTGGAGATAGTGCCCTCAGAGTCAATTATTAGGTCACAGGTACGTGATTGCAATGATTGATGGAGGACCTATCCCGGTAGAACAGTCTTACTCGAGATGATAGTATGCTATCTGGTTTACCTTTATCATCGTGTACTGCTTTATGTGACCTGACAAGTTGCTATTACACGTTGATAGAGCCGCTAGGATTCTCGCTTGACCACCAGCAGTATGAGGGCGATCATATAAGTGGGAGCTGGGGTCTATAAGCATATCCTTAAATGGTCCCTAGTCGTGTGAGTTTCGAGACTGGGCATCGATACTCCAGAGTAGACTAGTGTATACAGTCGAGACCCCGACGAGGGGCGGTGGCCGGTCTCACAAGCCACTGGTGTCAGTTGGATCACCTGAGATGTATACAGGTGCTCATTGGGTTATGAGTACACCGGACAGGACTCGCCGGGAACATGCTAGTTGGTCATATACCAGACGTCAGATGGCAGTTCCCTGGTAACATGTGTGCAGGTTAGTTCATCGACCTGGGGATCGCCATTTGTCTCGTGTGAGTTCCCACTGTACTTTGATTACTACCCTACCACGGCTCAAAGGAGTCGTGCAAACAGGTTTTAGTTGGGTACAGTCCCGAGCCACATGGAGGCAGTGAGCGTATCTTCAGGGGTTCGTCTCTCCCGGTATTGGGGGTGAGGTCGTGCTGTGTCTAGGAGAGCCATTACACGAAGCCCTCGGCCGAGGCAAGGAGATTTACTGGTAGGTATTTCAGTAGTATCTCACGGTGTTCTGGGCTACACTCCGACACGACTTGTACCGCTTTTGGGGGTCTGACTTTTACCAACCCCCTAGGCCCGCCATGCGATGCTCATAGACGAACGGACCGGACTGTACGGATATTGTCACTGACAGGCTCAGTAGGGTTGTAAGGCTGAGTTCGCTCACAGACGTCCCTTTTAGTCAATACCTGGTAGCCCGTTACGTATTGGCTTATACCTCTGACGTGCTAGTGGTTAAATCCACAACCAAGGTGTTGAAGAGTCTTTAGAGTCCCCCACATTCAGTTACTCAGCTTTCGGGCGAAAGGTTGTAGAGGCCGTATGGAGATATGGCAAGGTCCGATCAGATACGTGCGGTATTGCACGGATCAGGATCGAACAGTTTGTACTATAGGCCGTATGGTTATATGGCAGGGTTCGATCAGATACGTGCGGTATTGCACGGATCAGGATCGAACAGATATTACTAGCCGGCTTTGGTTTAAGCCGGATCCTAGTATAGTACAGTGTAGACTTTGTCTCATTGCATTTGTATTTCGGTCGAAATACAGATGCCGGTGTGTATGCACAGTATCGGGGTTTTCCTATAATTTATTACGGGACCAGTTTTCTGGAGTTGCCAGTTTGCTTTCCGTTTCAGCCGATTTCCATTGTTCCGTTCATTGGCCGAAGATTGGTGGAGGAGGGCTTATTTGCATTGTTGCAAATAAGTGTTTGTGGAGGGGGTCTTTGCATTTTGTTGCATCATGATGGTTTTTCATGATGAGCACCATCACTTGACTTTCCTTTTTCATGATAGTTTGACTTTGGATGTCATCATGGTTGTTGTTGATTGGTTGGTGGAGTATGGATTTGGTTGTGATGATTGTTTCTTTTCACCATTCTTTTCTCTCATGATTATGATAGTGGTTCAATCATCCATACACCACACACTCTCTCTCTCCATTTTCTCACACCCTCATTGTTTTGGCCGGCCATTCCCTTAGGGGAGGTGTGGATTCATTTTATGTGTGGCATTTTGTTTCTCATGCTTGCTAGAAAAGCCCTCTAGCTCATTTCCTAAAGTTGCTCTCTTTTCTTCCACCAAATGGCAAAGCTCCAAAAACCCCATATGAGATTTGAGTACTACATATTCTACAGTGAATCTTGGGCACGTCGACTAGCCAGCTTCGTGCCCGAGTTGCCTCGGCATTGAGGTGGGAGCCCGTAAAAGAAGTAGGCGATGTGGTGCACTTCCGGCGACGAGGTGGAGACCGGAGCTTCCGCAGGAGATCGGGACGACGACGAGAAGACCGGAGGACTCGGATCTGTCGGTATATCTCTCTTCCCTTTCTTGTAGATAGCTAGGACTAGTTAGTGGTTCGATCCGGGTATTAGTGTGCGGCGGTTTGCCAGTTCAAGTAAAATTAAAGTCTATCACCGCTTCCGCATTTGGCCGTCGGATTGACGGCCAGGGCGCCGCCGTGCACTTACAGTGGTATCAGAGCCTCGCCATTAACTTAGTCTAGCTTGATTTAATGTGTTTTTCTGTTTCGATCGATCGAATGTTCCAAAACTACATTTTTGTTAGCATCAGTTTCTGTTGAAATTTTTTGGTCTCGAAAAATTTTTCAGGTTGTAAAATATTGATGTACTGGAAAATCTAAGAGCTCTGTAAAAATTCGATGAAGTGACTCCACAGTGGGAGCGCGGAACCGCCGCAAATACCCCCTTCCCGCCGTTGTTCCGCCGCGCACTGTGGAGATCCCTGCACCAAATTTCTACAGTGTCTTTCTGGGGTTAAAATTGGGGTTTTGGAATATTAATATTGGGCCCAGAATTTCTTGATGTGCTACAGTAGTACTTGGGGGCCCACTTGTTAAAATTTGATCGATCGGATATTTTAAACACATTTTTCACAGTATTTACATTATATCTGCGACCGTGAATGTTACTTGATCGGTAAATCCGGTCTAACTGCTATAGCCCGGTTAGACGGATTTGCGAACGTGACTTTCACGTTGATGTTCTGTTTTTGCTGTGATATTGCGGATCGGTCGTGGGGGATAGCCTGGATGCAATGCTAGTACAGTTGTGGTTGTATTATGTACATTTGATATTGCGGGACGAGCGTCCGACATGTGGACTGCCGTCACTGGCTGTTTGTATTATTATTTTGGGGCACGACCTGGTTGCGGTCGATGTACCCGTTGTATGTATATTTTACTTTCTGTACTAGGATTACCCCGCGGAGGGGTGCACGGATAGCCGGGTTCTGGAGGGCAACAAGCCCGCATCTCATGGCATTGAGACGGAGGGGGATTCACTCTAGAATTGGCGGGCTATTCGCCGCACTCGTAGGGGGTACAGGTTGACCCAGGAGGGGTGCCCAAGTTATCGGATTCCGTGAAGTGCTGGGTGGTCCATTCACGGTGCTGAAGGGGGCTGCCTCGCTTCAGGTTTTGGCGGGTAACTTGCCGCGCCCGTAGGGGTCTAGGATTTCATTGCACAGGCTATCCACACGACCAGGGGAACGTCGGGTTTCAGTAGTGGCTCTGTGAAACCCGGGGATCCCAGATATCTGTATTGATTCTGTGATGCTGTACATTTTCTGTGATGTTGCATTTCTTTCACGCCTTGAGCGAAATATAATATATTGGTATATATATTAGTAGATGTTGTATATGTTTTACATCCGCGCTAGTCCAGTCCCCGCTCTGTCGTTAGTTAGCTAACCTAACGGGTAATGACGGGACCCAGTGGCGAATGCGGATGGCATATACGTACATCAGTATATTTTCGTTCTTTTTGGTGTGATCAATTGATGGGACTGCATTGATTCGGATCAATGCAAGTTAAAAACAAACCTAATCTGATGTTGTTGGAACACTTTTCAAAAAGCTGTTATTGCAAGGACGTTCACTTTTGTTTTGCATCGTGGTATTCAGTTGGAATATCCTGCTCCTCAGTCGACGAGGCAAGGGCCGAGATCCCTTCACCGGGAGTGACCCCTTGAACAAAGAGTTTGCGTCAGGGCATTAACTTCACTATAGCCGATTACTTTTGCTTTGCACCGTGGTATTCAGTTGGAATATCCTGCACCCCATTCTACGGGGAAAGAGCCGAGATCCCTTCACCGGGAGTGACCTCTTTAGCAACGGTTTTCGTCACTATATTTTTTAAAAAGCTATCAGTTCCTTCAACGATATCAAGTTCTTTACGTTAAAGGTTTTCGCCAGAAACCATTCGTAGCCCTCCCTCGTTTCAGACGGGTAGCACGTAGTATTCATGCTATGTTTGTTGGCCTTCGTCAAGGCATAGTGTATGGTAGCTGCTTGTTGCCTTTCTGCAGCATAGATAGATGCGTTGGTTTGGGACAGTCGTATAGCCTTGTTGGCCTTCGTCAAGGGCTTGTGCGGGTGGATTCAAATTAACCTGGAGAATGACGGGTAGAACTTGACATGTGACTTATGATTTGTTGGCCTTCGTCAAGGTCATAAGAGCATGGGGCAGAAAACACATCGGGAGTTTCAAAAGAACTGAAATTTGCCAGATATGCGCATACCTTCTGGAGTGTGATGATGTGAGCGGATTCCGTCACGTTATCATGCGATGATAATTGGATCCCGATTCCCACTGATGAGTTAGTTTACTCCTCGGGTGACCCCGACTAATTCTTCTTTCAGGTTTGGAGGAGAATTTGACGGTACAGTGGGAGGTTTCCAGATTAGATAAATTGGTAACCATTCTGATCTAGGTTAGAGTGCACGCTGAGTGTTTCTTTTCTCTCTCTCTTTGGCAGCGACCATTGACCCGACCCTAAGACTATGACTCAGTGACCAAGTTGACCGAACCTTCTTAAACACTGGCTTTTGGATTGTCAGAGTTGCAAACCTCATTACCACTCCTACTTTTACCCTTTTCTCCAGGACACCCCGTTTTACCACGAACGTCCACTTCCATTGGACAAAACCATCGTATGGTTAGATACGAACTCGAAAGAATTTATTCGAGGATGGTTTCCGGTTCTGGAGAAAACGGATAGGATTATTCAGTTGTCTTTTCCTTTTACCCTCTCTCAGGTTACGAGTACTCCTTGGTTTAGGGGTAGTACACCTATTACGCAAATTGGATTGTCTTCTTCCAAACCTTAGGCTGGTGCCGACCGGTAGGGAATGAAGAAAACCAATTAGCATAACGATGGTGTGCAGAAGGTATTAAGTTAAGACAAAGCAAGGGATTAGTAAGAGGGCAAAGTAAATTGCAACAGATATTCATGACCAAACCAGGTATTTCTTCGCCAATCCTAAAATCACCTTTGAATTTCTCCAGGACACTCCGTATCACTACGAAGATCCACAGTTTATTGGATACTCCATCGTATGGTTATATACGAACTCGAAAGGAACGTGTTCCAGTTCGGGGATGGATTCTGGTTCAGGAGAAATAGGAATTAAGTTCATTCGGTTTTCTTTTATCCTCACCTTCTCTCGCATTGCGAGTGTTCCTAGGATTAGGACAGTACACCTATTATGCTTATTGGATAGTCTTCTTCCAAACCATAGACTGGTGCCGAACGGTAGGGAAGGAAGAAAACCATTTGGCCTAAAGGGGTGTGCAGAAGGTAATGACTAAAGACATATGAAGGGATTTGGAGAGGTGGCAAAGAATTATACGGTTACAGTCGTGAATCTGGAAGAGGCATTACTAGGAATACCAGGATACCCCATCGAAACATTCCATTGTTTCAGTTTCACTGTGTAATGTTAAAAGAAAACTGATTTCCCGATTAGATACTTACTCCAGGGTGTATGATTCTCACATCTGTATGGTTTTACAGATGATGAGTGGGAGTAAGTTATTGGGAATTGGGTGATCATCCTCATTATATCGGGATTCATTGTAATCGGTGATATTTGAGGAGATCACCTGGGCTGTTTGCCGGTCGGCAAATATTTGGTTTTGAATATCCGCTGTTATGCACCAACTTCAAATTGATATATCTGTACGTCTATTTTCATAGAGTGAGATATACCTTTCTGAAATTATGTCTATGACATTTACCTATATCAGTGGATGGTTAGGTAAGGAGCATTAAACAGCGGTGTAATTCTTCTTGACCATAAGTACAGTTTTCAACCTACGACACACAGTGAATGAGTTATCAGACTCAAGTGACTTGTACAGAGTATTGTATGTTGTCCAGGGTCCATCAGGACAGAGGGGTTGGTCCTCGTACTATATTCGGTTTACTTATGACTTCTCTAGTTTTTAGACAGGTGTTTCGTGGAAACACAGGGTCCGAATTTTGAGAAGTTATAGGTATTTGAATAGAGTAGAGAACCAGGTGTAGCAAGTATCGGGATTCTTCAAAGCAATCGAAGATGTAGACACTTGTGCATGGTATTCAGTTGATAGTAATGATAAAGAGATCTTGCTTCTCTTTCAGGTTATTCATAATTGGAAGCATTCCTAAGTTGAGTAACGCTGATCGGCCTCCTTCCTTTTAGTTGACATGCACTGGAGACAGCTGCATGATTTGAATCTGGTTCAATTAAATCAGTGCCTCTGTTTCTATATTGGATAGAGAACAGTTCATATCTTAACGATGTTAAGGTACGGGGAGTTGTCCGGTTTATGATTAAAACCAGACTCTGGATAACTCAAGGCACGTTTCTGTAATGGCTGTTTGTGGGTTGACCCAGGCTATGACGAGGGCTGACTTTCTACTATCTGGATGAACAATAGCGATATTGTTCTAGACTCGCCACAGTTTTATTAAAAATGGATTTTTTCAGAAAACAGTAGTGGGAGTATGGTAGAACTGGAAGTGATTCCAGAACCACAAACGATTACTCAAGATTTGATAAGGAACCTAAAGATTCAATCTGGATTGACATTCCATTGGCCACTCCGCAGATAAGATGGGTAACTTCAGGCACCCGAGAGGTACTCCGGTAGCCTCAAGGACGGTGACAGGGAAGTTCTTGTTTTATCACAATTACCATTGCTGTTGTTCCAGGCTGCGAGACCCGGCGGGAGGATGAGTATAGCGTAATTCTGAACTCGCTTCAGAAGTGTACGTGTATATGACTTTGCCAGAGGGTTGTCGTAGTCAGTGGGAGCAGCGGAAGCATTGGTGGACAGGTAGCTTATGTCTATTTATAGACTAAGGCAGATGTAGCGGAGATAGATCATCTATTTCTGACGTGACAGTCATGGGTTTGACTTCATCAGAATAAGGGATGGATCTGTTGAGAAGGTAATAGGGTGTGATATCCTGGTATTTGGATGACATACACAGAGTAGGAAAGGAAACTCCTATACTACAATCAGTTATACTTTGGTCGTCACACAGTGGTTTCTCCACAAAGGAAATGGATTTTATATCAGACATATTAGTTACTAGATCTATGGCTTTAGATCTAGATTTGGGTGGTTTCCCAATCTGGGTACTTAGACAGCATTCTAAGGGTATTTAGAATGGACGACTCCATGCACGGTAGTCTACCTGCAGAAGATGGGGTCACCCTCTCTAAAGGTGTCTTATAGACTAAAGTAGAGAGGGATGTGCATGATTGGCAGATCACTTGCTCAGGCAATTGGGTCAATCATGAGATGTCAAGTACCACACCAGATGTTCTTGCACTAGATGCAATAAGTTGACATTGATCCAATCCTGGAGAAACAGTCGGAAGCAGTTTTAGAACATAAATGGATGTTCTAGGGATATGATAACGACAGCCTTATTCAGGAGACAGTTGTCATTCCAGGCTTCCAAGGTGACATGGACGACAAGGAGGTTGTCAGAGTTATAGTTTTCCTTCTGACAAGGGGCAGTATTTTGGACAGGTGGTCCAAGGCAATACTGAGGGAGGCATGGCGCAGGATACTGATCAAGTTCAGTTGATGATACAGTCTAAGAAGTTTGGATTTGGAGTTCATTTATGAGCTAGGTCCCATCAGACATCCAGACATTCTAAGACAGGTATTGCTCATTTCGGGAGATGGGTTTTTCCGCGAACTTGAGATATAGAGAGACATAGAAAGAAACAACAAGGCGGATCCACTCACTAAGGCTATTCCTCGAACGCAATAGTTTCGCAAACGAGCTTTGTGAGACTGACTAGTAGAGGAGTTGGGTGTTCGGTATCATACGGGCTGTGAGTATGCGACATCGCAATAATTAGCCTTGAGTGCAAGTGGGAGATTGTTGGAGATAGTGCCCTCAGAGTCAATTATTAGGTCACAGGTACGTGATTGCAATGATTGATGGAGGACCTATCCCGGTAGAACAGTCTTACTCGAGATGATAGTATGCTATCTGGTTTACCTTTATCATCGTGTACTGCTTTAGGTGACCTGACAAGTTGCTATTACACGTTGATAGAGCCCCTAGGATTCTCGCTTGACCACCAGCAGTATGAGGGCGATCATATAAGTGGGAGCTGGGGTCTATAAGCATATCCTTAAATGGTCCCTAGTCGTGTGAGTTTCGAGACAGGGCATCGATACTCCAGAGTAGACTAGTGTATACAGTCGAGACCCCGACGAGGGGCGGTGGCCGGTCTCACAAGCCACTGGTGTCAGTTGGATCACCTGAGATGTATACAGGTGCTCATTGGGTTATGAGTACACCGGACAGGACTCGCCGGGAACATGCTAGTTGGTCATATACCAGACGTCAGATGGCAGTTCCCTGATGACATGTGTGCAGGTTAGTTCATCGACCTGGGGATCGTCATTTGTCTCGTGTGAGTTCCCACTGTACTTTGATTACTACCCTACCACGGCTCAAAGGAGTCGTGCAAACAGGTTTTAGTTGGGTACAGTCCCGAGCCACATGGAGGCAGTGAGCGTATCTTCAGGGGTTCGTCTCTCCCGGTATTGGGGGTGAGGTCGTGCTGTGTCTAGGAGAGCCATTACACGAAGCCCTCGGCCGAGGCAAGGAGATTTACTGGTAGGTATTCCAGTAGTATCTCAGGGTGTTCTGGGCTACACTCCGACACGACTTGTACCGCTTTTGGGGGTCTGACTTTTACCAACCCCCTAGGCCCGCCATGCGATGCTCATAGACGAACGGACCGGACTGTACGGATATTGTCACTGACAGGCTCAGTAGGGTTGTCAGGCTGAGTTCGCTCACAGATGTCCCTTTTAGTCAATACCTGGTAGCCCGTTACGTATTGGCTTATACCTCTGACGTGCTAGTGGTTAAATCCACAACCAAGGTGTTGACGAGTCTTTAGAGTCCCCCACATTCAGTTACTCAGCTTTCGGGCGAAAGGTTGTAGAGGCCGTATGGAGATATGGCAAGGTCCGATCAGATACGTGCGGTATTGCACGGATCAGGATCGGACAGTTTGTACTATAGGCCGTATGGTTATATGGCAGGGTTCGATCAGATACGTGCGGTATTGCACGGATCAGGATCGAACAGATATTACTAGCCGGCTTTGGTTTAAGACGGATCCTAGTATAGTACAGTGTAGACTTTGTCTCATTGCATTTGTATTTCGGTCGAAATACAGATGCCGGTGTGTATGCACAGTATCGGGGTTTTCCTATAATTTATTACGGGATCAGTTTTCTGGAGTTGCCAGTTTGCTTTCCGTTTCGGCCGATTTCCATTGTTCCGTTCATTGGCCGAAGATTGGTGGAGGAGGGCTTATTTGCATTGTTGCAAATAAGTGTTTGTGGAGGGGGTCTTTGCATTTTGTTGCATCATGATGGTTTTTCATGATGAGCACCATCACTTGACTTTCCTTTTTCATGATAGCTTGACTTTGGATGTCATCATGGTTGTTGTTGATTGGTTGGTAGAGTATGGATTTGGTTGTGATGATTGTTTCTTTTCACCATTCTTTTCTCTCATGATTATGATAGTGGTTCAATCATCCATACACCACACACACTCTCTCTCCATTTTCTCACTCCCTCATTGTTTTGGCCGGCCATTCCCTTAGGGGAGGTGTGGATTCATTTTATGTGTGGCATTTTGTTTCTTATGCTTGCTAGAAAAGCCCTCTAGCTCATTTCCTAAAGTTGCTCTCTTTTCTTCCACCAAATGGCAAAGCTCCAAAAACCCCATATAAGATTTGAGTACTACATATTCTACAGTGAATCTTGGGCACGTCGACTAGCCAGCTTCGTACCCGAGTTGCCTCGGCATTGAGGTGGGAGCCCGTAAAAGAAGTAGGCGATGTGGTGCACTTCCAGCGACGAGGTGGAGACCGGAGCTTCCGCAGGAGATCGGGACTACGACGAGAAGACCGGAGGACTCGGATCTGTCGGTATATCTCTCTTCCCTTTCTTGTAGATAGCTAGGACTAGTTAGTGGCTCGATCCGGGTATTAGTGCGCGGCGGTTTGCCAGTTCAAGTAAAATTAAAGTCTATCACCGCTTCCGCATTTGGCCGTCGGATTGACGGCCGGGGCGCCGCCGTGCACTTACAGTATCATGTTCCCTCCAAATCCCTGAATATAAACTTGGTTTTTATAGAGAAATCAAGCAATACCAGTGGAATGGTGGAGAGCACACAACAAGCACAACAAGCACGGGCCCCAAACACTTCCACAAAACTGGTGACATGTCCCAAATTGCCGGCCCCATCGGTTTTGTATAGCCCATTGCTCCCCAATTTTCTGTTGTCCATCCCTTGCTGCCACATCATCCATATTTTATTGCTTGTTTAATCTCATTTTGTGCCTATAAAATCATATCAGTGAGCAAGGGATGGGGTCTCACATTGTCATACTTTGTATACTTTTTGTTTCTCTTTTCTTTTAGTTCTTGTACATAGCTAGTTTACCTTGAATTCTTTGTCTTCTCTTGATCTGCAATCTCTTCATTGAGCGTGCAAGTTTAAGTTTTGGTTATTGAACTCATGGTTTGTATCATTTGAAGAATCAATAAAGCTTTCATTTTGCCTTCATTTTGCCTTGAGTTCTTAGCCTTTTCTTGATCTTGCAACCTCTTCATTGAGCTTGCAAGTTTAAGTTTAGGTTATTGAACCCATGGTTTGTAATATCGCTTTTGGTTCTTAGTATTTCTATCTCTTTGCTTACTTGCAATTTTAATTCCTGCCATTTACTTACTTGTCTTTTATTACCTTGCAATTTACTTACTTGTAATGTTGCTCTTTTCTTTTATTTTATCGTTTCCTTTGCTCTCTCTTTTTGTTGTTTTGATGTTTGTGAATAATGGTGTTGTTAGGAAAAAAAATGGAATTGTAAGTTAATGTTTTCATTTCTCATTTTCTTTGCCCGATATTTTCCAATTGAACTCTGTCCAAACCTTACGCAAGCACTCTATTAGGCACCCTACCCTACCAAGGTATCGGTAACCCCTAACCGCGACCGGTTGCGTTCGGATTTGCTGGAGGCGAAAGCCAAGCGACAAGAACGGACGGACAAGGGTCAATAAGCCGGATTTCACTAATACCATGCTTAAGTACCCTAATCCACGCTGTTGCCAATTACTCTAGCTTCAATAGTCAAGTTCGGCACAAAGGATCGAGTACGGAAATCCATAACTTACACTAACCTAGCTATTCCTAACAAACTTATACATGCATATAAACACATATGTTAGAATCGAACAATTCCGCCACGCTCATAAACTCGTGATAACAAGAACTTAAAACGCATCATTTCCCTGCGAATGACCCGTACTCATCGTGGCTAGCTACCAAGCGAAACCGTCCTGATTGCGGTAACAAAAAACTCTTTCAATCACTGACCTACTGCATAATTTCTCCATGGCAGGAGGTAAAGAAACCACCACTCCAATATGCAATGCTACTCCCCTCCTTCTCCATGACTGGTCTCCCTCCATTGACCCCACATCATATTGCTAACTAGTTGGTGCTCTTCAATATCTTTCCCTCATTCGGCCTGATGTCTCATTTCTCGTCAATCGTCTATCATAATTTATGCACTCTCCCACCGAACTTCACTGGATGGCACTCAAACGTATTCTTCATTACCTCAAAGGCACAAGACATCTTGGTCTTTACCTCCACAGAAGATCTCCTCTAACTCTTCATGCCTTCAGTGACTCTGACCGGGGTGGAAGTCGAGATGACGGTCGCTCCATCGCTGTCTACATCCTCTACCTAGGCTCGAATTCAATATCATGGAAATCGGCTCGACAAAAGTCTGTTTCTCGATTCTCCTCCGAAACCGAATACAAAGCCCTTGCGAATACCACGGCCGAAATACTATGGGTGCAAAATCTTTTACATGAACTCAAGATAATTCTCAGAAAACCACCCTCTCTATACTGCAACAATGCTGGGGCTAACCTATCTTAGTGCAAACCCAGTCTTCTACTCTCTAATGAAATACATTGCTCTTGACTACCACTTCGTTCGGGAGTGCGTTGCAGATTGAACTATTCGTGTTCACCATATTAGCACCCATGATCAACTTGCGGATGCCTCACACAAAGCACTTGGACGCATGCAATTTCTCAAAGTTCGCTCCAAGATTGGAATCTCCAATAAAGCCTCAATCTTGCGGGGGCGTGTTAGAGACATATGCCCAAGACGACAGCAAATGTCTGCATAAGCCGTGGCAGATGCATGCCCAAATAACAGAGCAGGGCCAACGTCTGAAGAAGGGCGTGGTAGACGTCTGCCATACGTCTGTCCAAATAACAGAGCGGGACCAGACGTCTGAAGAAGAAGCTCCAGATGTCTGGGTATGAGTCTTCAGCAAAACCAAAGAGCGTGCAGACGTCTGTCGAAGACGAGTCAAACGTCTGTACAATACAAGCAAGGAAATATATGATGTTCCTCAAATCAAGGTAAATCATCGTGGATCTCAATCAACACAAATCAAATCTGAGCCTGCCAAAAACCAGTTATAGCAAGATCAAAAAAGATTCTATTCTATTTTATTTTCTCACAATATAATTGTAATTATATATATCACTGTGGAAGAAAATACATACAAGCAAGTTCAAAACCCTAATTTCATATTTTTCTGTAGATACACCATCTCGAATATATGAATCTGCGGAACCACCAGCTCCTTCTAACCGTTTCTAATTTCTAAAAATCTTAGCATAAGATAATATACAGGAACCAAGCCATTTTATAGAGCTATATATTTTATGCAATCATGTAGAGAATTTAAAATGGATAAACCTCACTAAAACAGCTGAAAGCAACCTTTAAATTTTACTTCAAGCTTGTATTGAATTATTATAAAGACTTTCAGTATAAGAAATCGTATTTAGAGCAAGAAACTGAAAAATGAGATTATGGAGTATACATTGCTTCTTTACAATTTCATGTGGTGGCAGAACAAATTCAACAAATTTTTCATTGATTCATGTGTAGGTTAATTTGTTTTTGTCACGCCACTATAAAAGATCACACCGTGTGCTGTCGTTCCTTATAAAAAAAATATGGTATAGATGTGAAATCTTTTGTAAACTCTGGTTTATTGAAGAGCAATTTAAGCAAACTGTATGTTCTTAAGAAAAAAGTATCTCATAAAAAACCTACTTAACTACATGACACGTAGAGCTAGCAATACGATTTAGCATCAAAGTTCTCAGTTAATATCGAGAATGCCACTCGGGAGTGGTCCCCGCGCCACGTGGGACATAACAAGCAATAAAAAAACGAAGCTCGCCGTGTGATGTCGGCGCTAGCCAGCCACTACATTCTTTACCTTATACCTTCTCTTCCAAGTTACTATAAAACTAACTGAAGGGTTACTTGCATAATAATCCTACCCAAATTCCTGATTTGCGTAACTACCCTTTGAGAACATCTTTTATTATTAAAGTTAAGAGAATTTAGTGTAGCTGCGCAATAGCTAACAGGAGAGTGGGTCTGACCCACTTAAATATTCCAAAGTAGGCTCCCTTGTTATATACGATCTTGTGCCAGCAGCTCCATAAAACCCGAGAGTTAACATTCAAAACAAAAGGCAGGTGAAAAAAACCGAGCAGCAGTTAGACGATTAATTGCCATGATTAATTCGCCATTCTAAGCCATACACTGTCAATTTTTGCCTTACGAATAGCCCAATATAACTGTAATGTGTTCTTCTTTTCATCAACTGAGCATTAAAATCTGGTTATAACCTTACTTTGAAATCCCATCTCAAGAATAATAAATTATTTTCACACGAAGGTATCATGGTCCGAATTGATGATAATTAGTGAAATTTATGTGGCATGACAATTTTTATTCAACCGAGTCCTACTTATTGAAGCAATCATTTTCAACTTTGGTAATCAATAGAATGTCTTAATGTAATGTAATATGATTGAATCTCAAACCTGACAACATGATGTTTCACTGGTCTCACATTACATGTTCTTAAGTGAAATTTATGTGGCAAACAAACTTGCAAATTTACAAATTAGGCTAACTTGCAAATTAAAACAGAAAAAAGAAGAAGAAGAAGAAAAGGAAATTAAAGCAAAAGCATAGAAGTAAAGGGTGGTCCATGCAAAACAAACCAGCCCCATCAAAACCCAACTGTCGAGATCATCAAAAAGCACAAGCACAAGGAATAAAATCACCACCCAAAAATACCATTTTAATTCAAAAACAGAATATTAAAAAGAAAAAAGGAAAGGAAAAGGCAAAAAGCAAACGTCGCAAACGTCTTCCGTTAACGGTACTCATCCGCCGTCAAATGCCAAATGCACACTTTTCCCTCGTATAAATACCGCCTCAAATCTCATTTCTCTCTCTAAAAACCCTTTTTTTGCCCGAAATCTTTGTGCTTTCTCTCTCTAAATGCGAGCTTGAGATTTGGGGTTAGGGTTTTGATCTGAGGATAGAGAAATGGGACTAATGGAGAAGAAGGAGGAGAGAGATCGAGAGCGGATCGATGCGGTGCTCAAGATCCTGAAGAAGCAAGCTCCGCTTACAGTGAAACAGGTTCAAAGCTTCGATTTTGCCCCCATTCTTTTTTTTTGAGGATTTTTACGAAACGTATTCGATTTCTAATTGACCTTTGATGATTTTTTCTAGCTCTAAAACTTTCTAATTAGTTTCGATTCGTTGCTCTGTTTGCGGGATTTTCCTCTGTTTTCAAGCGATATTTGTGAATCTTAAGTGAGTTATCTACTTGTAAAAGCGTATATTTTTTGTTACTGATTTAAAAAAGTTTTTATTCCATTTTCTTATTCATCCTCGTTTCCTTGAGATTACTGCGATTTCTTCATTCAGTGAATTTCTTATAATTTATTTTTGTTTGTTTGTGATAATAAGGTTCTGATGAGATTTTGAGTTCATTTTGTAGCCTGAAAGGTTATTGCGATTTATTTGGGGCTTATGATTTTTGGAAGCTTTTGTAAAAATTATTTAGACATTAAAAGCCTACATTTTTTTTTCTCCATTTCCTTCTTTTTTTTTTACTGATTTAGGAATTTTCTTATTCGATTTTTTAATCATCTTCCTTTTCTAGAGATTACTGCGATTTCTTCATACAGTGATTTTGTCTGTAGTTTTAGATTTTGAATCGCTTTTTGCGTCAAATTAAGGTTCTGATGAGATTTCAGTTCATTTTGTAGCGTGTTTTAGATTTATTTGGAGTTTTAATATTTTTTACAGTTATTTTTGTGAAATTATATAGATATTTGTTTTTTTTTTCATTCTGGTTTGTGGAATTAATTTTTCATTTTGTGAAAAAATAGGAAAAATACTGTAACGATGCTTGCGTGGAGCGATTCTTGAAAGGGAAAGGCGAGAACGTGAAGAAGGCTGCAAAGCATCTGCGCGCTGTTCTTTCTTGGAGAGAGAGCATCGGAACTGGTAATTACTAAACATTTTTGTACTTTTTTGCATATTTTGCTTCTTATTCTATTTTTGGTAACTTTTTTTAATGTTATTTTTGGTGAAAACAGCTCATTTGATAGCGGATGAGTTCTCATCGGAGCTTGCCGAAGGGGTTGCCTACGTGGCAGGCCATGACGAGGAGGCCAGGCCTGTAATGGTAATTATCAGAAACCACCTTGTTTTATAAATTTTTGCTTTTTATTTCCTATCGTTTTATTTAATAGCTCATTTAGTTTTGCACTTTGCAGGTTTTTCGCATAAAGCAGGATTATTTCAAAACTCACTCTCAGAAATCGTGAGAAACTTGCCGCCTCCCTTTTTGTCATGTTTCCAAATTTGGTCTTTTAACTGTAACTTTACAGATAAGTCCATTTGTTATTTAGGTATTTGCGGTTGCTGGTGTTCACATTGGAAGTGGCAGTCTTGTCCATGTCTCGCTTTGTTGATCAATTCGTGATCCTCTTTGATGGAAGTAAGCATCATTTCTATTTTTTGAAGTTTAGCGCAAATTTAATTTTGATAGGGTTTTTCTCACGTTTTTCACTAAAATAACTAAAGCATTTTTGCTTACAGTAAAATAGCTTAAGCGCTGTTTTTGAGGGTATTTTGGTGAGAAAAATCACTTGAAAACCAAATTTTTTAGTGGGAAAATATAATATAGTGATGGGTATTTTATCGTGGTTTTCACCAAAATACCATTAAGTTTTTTTAATCTTAAATGCTACTAGTTTTTTTGTAGGTATTTTGATGAAAAGAATCTTTCTTGAAAACCATTGTGTGAGGTATTTAGGATTGTTAAAAAATATAGTGGGGGGTATTTTGATGTAACAAAAGTCTACGAGGTATTTTAGTGAAAATTCGATTGTTACTTGTATTTTAGTGTAATTTACCCCTTTTTTAATATTTTGCAATAGCAAGAATTATGCTGAAATTTTGTCAGCAGCACGTGCCCAATTCAAGCATCAGCGGCGAAACTGATTGTTTTGATGCCAAGGAGGGCTAATCCTGTAAATTTCTGGGCCCAGTGGTGGTCCCCTATGGATTCTCCATTGCTGCTCCCAAATCTCCCATCTTAATCATTCATCAACTTTGGTTTGAATTAAGTTGGAAAACTAATGCGCGTGCGTTTTGTGTTTAAAAACTTTGCAGGCTTTTTCAGATCGGCCCCTGCTTTTCTCAACCTCTTCATCGGGACTCTGAAGGTTGTTTCTGAATTTTACCCTGCAAGGCTCCACAAGGCCTTCGTCATTGATCCCCCATCCATGTTTTCTTGTCTCTGGAAGGTATTTTTTCACTTCACACCTTCACAAATTTCCTGTTTACAAAATGATGTTATTTTTTTTATGAATCCCTTAATTAGACATATGATTTACCAAGGATTATTGTGACTAAAAATTAGTAAGTCATGTTACTTTAGAGTGGCGCATAACCGAAATTAATGATAAAGGTCGTAGGAATCGAGCGGAAGGTATGGGGTTCAAACTTGGGACGCAGCACCCAAAAGATTGGTTTCGTTTAGAAAAGTGAAAAGATACTATGACAGGGAAATAAAATCGCTTGTTATATTGGAATGCATTACTCACTTATGGCTGATTCTAAAATCATTTTGGCGAATTTAAGGACTTGTGTATTCTTCTTATTAAAAAAAAGACAAACCAATTGAAAAATGGAAAAAACTAATGGTGTGTGTGCCGCAGGGTGCACGGCCCTTCATCGACCTCTGGGCAGTCACGTCCCTGGTCTCCTCCCTCAACTTCGACGACTCCCTCGAAGACGAGGTCTTCTCATCCTACCCTCACCGGACAACCTCCCTCCGTTTTGACCCCTCCCCCTCCGTCGGATTAAAATCAAACGTTCGAACCGGCTCCACCTCATCCCGCTTCGCCTTCACGGTCTCCCCCCACCTGGACTCCCTCAAGCCCTGGTACCTCAGCTCCGTGGTCCCCACCTCCTCCACCGCCAACCCCTCTCTTATCGGGTCTTCCCCCGCCAACGCCCGCTCCTTCTCCTTTGCATCCCCGAGCTCCCGCACCCCTCGACCAACCAATCCCCGCACGCCGCATCAGCATCCGCAGCCGCCGCCCAGGACGCCAAGGCCCTCGTTTCTACAGTCTCCAGCGACGCTGTTCTCGTCGTTCAACAAAGGGGAGAGCGGCGGTGCCATCAAGGGGAAGGAGATGTTTAGAACGTATCTAAGGTTCTACCGCAGGCCGTACGACGAGATGGTGTACAGAGGGAGGATGCGGCCCCCGCTCGGGGGTCTAGTGTCGATCGTGTCGCCGCTGGTGAAGCAGAGGAGACCAGGGCCGTTGCAGAAGCAGCAACAGCAGCAGTATCGGAGGATCTAAAGATCGATATTCGACTCACGAGAATTGAATTGAATTGGACGAAAAGAAACCATGCATGAATCCGTTATATAAAGTAGTACGTATGATGAGTACAGTTGAGAGAAGAGTAAATTTTGTTTACTGTAATCTGAGTATGAAATTAAACCTGGAACGTGGTTCTTAACATTCATATATGTTTGTTTGTTGATGGATGTATGATAATCAATAATGTGATCATTTTCATCATCATATATGTTGTTAATAAATTGTAATCGAATTTAAGTACGTGTACATATAATCTTTATAAACATATATTACCGGATGTTGTTTTAATATACATGTCGAAAGTATAGACATATGTAGAGACATTTGAAATCGAATAAACAGCCTTTCACCTAGTGGGGAAAAGGTTTTACCTCATTGTTGCACTCCTTCAATGACAATCAAGCTAATATTATCATAAGTTGGTAATTTATTCGGTCAGACCTGGATAAGTGATATCCAGTGATATCCATGGCCAGAACTGATCACAATAGTTAATCATCATTAGTTAAGTATACAATGTTAGGAGACGGATCAAATCAGGCTTTGAAGGTTTTTTTTTTGTCAAAACTAATTATTCGGTTTACTTGATTTAATATACGGTTGGTTAAGTTTTAGTATGAAAACAAATATATCCTGAAAATTGGATTTGTGTCTGGATATTTTGGTCTGCTTTTGGCTTACATCCTTAAGTGCAATTATGGCATTTTGTCTTGATTGGAATATTTATGGGACTTCATTAGTTACTCATACCAGTTTACATTGGATCTATTTACTTGGTTTAGTTTAGGTCAAAGTTTGAGGGATGGAAGGAAAGTGAGAATGTAACTCTTTATTTTTTTGCTTTACTTGTTTGGATAAAAAAGTTAAAATTAGAAAGTACGCCGAGGAAGTACTCTCTTTTTTTCACTTTCTCACCAAAACCTTAGAAAATGATAGGAAAGTGGAGAAAGTAAATATTTTATTATCATTTTATTCATTCTTAACTCTATTTTATTTTTTATTTCTCAATTTCTTACTTTTTGCCATTCCAATCAAATAATTCAATCTCATTTTCCATTCTCACATATGCGTCAATTCAGTTTCTTTCATACTTTCTATTCAACAAAACAAATAAGAACTAATTATTTCTTTCCTATTGTGAAACGGACCCTTGAAGGCAGTTACTTTTGACCACAAAGATGCACGAATGATAAAATTTGTACTTTATGACTCTTCAATGATTTTGGTTGACGATTTAGGTTGAGGCTTGAGACCAAAATCTAACAAATGGATAACATAATTATAAAAGCGTGCCGGCTCTCAAGCCGACGTAGGTTCAAATGATGTGACCAAAATTAAACTTACAAAAGCTGCCATTTTCTTTCACCACAATGACACACATATCTAAAAATATTTAAAATCGTTACTTATTTAGAGCGGAGGGGATGGTTGAATATGTGAAGCATAATTATTCAAATAAAAAAGGGTGAAAAATGTTTGATTTCTTTTTTTTTCTCCCCGTTTATCTAGGTTTGTCAAATATTCTATTACTAACACTGTCGACAAAATTTCGCATATACGGAATAATGGCCAAAAATTGACAGATTCAGTTTTTCGTAACAACGGCAATATAATGCGGAATGATAAAGATGGTCGAGACTAAAATAGAACGAGGACGTGAGTTGCTACGTGCAAACAGTTTGTGTCACGTGACCATAATTAAAGAAGAATGTGGGCATATAAGTCAATGACGCAAGGACTCCTCCTATAGGTCTGTAAACATAGGAGAGATCTAAGAGCTCAGCAACACTCTCTAATCAATTAAAACCTTATTTTTATCTTAATTTATCCTATAGAAGCCATGTCAGTATCGTCGCTAGGTAACTCATTGAATATTGTATGATACTTAATCCACACAAAAAATGATGGCGCCGAACGGAGGAAAGAGTCTTTACTGAAATAGAGTGTGAATACTCGGATTCAGGCCTCAGCTATGGTAAGAAAAAGGTTGCATACACGTGGTGGCTTGTGCAATACAAATACCTGCTAGCCAACCCTGTACAGTGTGGATCCCTATCGAGATCGTTAGAACAGGTCTTGGCTGACTTTCTGCCAGTAAGTATGCTTCATAGCCTTATCTATTGTGTAACTCGACTAATTTGGCCTTTTGGATGATGTCTGATGGAGGTCCTTTTCGGGTCTCCGTCAGATGTTGTCTTCCGTCGATCTCCCGGTGGATTTTGAAGGTGATCTCCTATTGCGTGTGGGTCTCAATGGGTTTGAGGAGATTGGTGATTTGAGGTTGTATGAGGAGTTTGGCGCTGAGTACCTGTAAAGAAGTCCCGGGGTGGTTTGGTACCACCGAGGACCCTCCGACGATCAAGTCAGTAATGATATCTGAGCAGAGTAACGGCTTAGTAGAGTAAAGAACGGCTTAGTAGAGTAAAGAACGGCTTAGTAGAGATCGAGATTCGGAGAGTAGATACAAAGGATAACACAGCGGATCCATTCACCAAGGCACTTCCACAGCCTCAGCATGAGCGACTGTTTGAAATGTTGGGTATGAGATACGCCAATAACTGGTCTTAGTGCAAGTGGGAGATTGTTAGTAATTTGTATGCCCTAAAGGCCATTATATGGATAGTGGAAACTTGGACATATTATCTATGGAGATAGATGAATTTCTTGCTCAAAATGATAGTACGCTATCTGGTTTACTTTATCTGTACATGTAGATTTAATCATTTACACATGTTGATAAAGCCCAAAGGATATATGCTTGACTACTGTGATTATGATGCGGATCATACTAGTGGGGCACATGTAGTCTATAAGCATATCCTTGAACTGTTCCTAGTCGAGGGTGTATCGAGACAGGGCATCGATATTCCAGAGTAGACTAGCGTATACTATTCTTGTCCCATATGATGAGCGATGGATGATCCCATATCCATCTGGTGAGGAGACACCAAAGATTGTATGCGGGTGCTCAGTGGAGACTGGGTACACTGAACGGACTCACAGAGAACTCCTATGTGGTATTATATCTATCGTCGGATAGCAGTTCTCAGGAACACTGGTACAGGTTAGTCTGTAGACCCGAGATCGTCATAGAGTCTTGTGTGTCCTCCCACTATACTTTGATCTCCACCCTACCACGGCTCTACTGAGTCGTGCAAACAGGTGGTCTTTGGGTACAGTCCCGAGGCGCATGGAGGCAATGAGCGATAGGAGGGGTTTCGTCTCTCCCGGTATTGGGGGTTGATGTTGTGCTATGCTCGATTGGCTATAACATGAAGTCCCTGGCCAGGGCTGCTGAGATTTACTGATAAGAGTTATCAGTAGTTTCTCGATCTGTTATGAGCCATACACCAGCATGACTTATTGAGTTACTGGGGTCGACGATACCATCCCTAGACTTGATATGCAGCATATCTGACGAAGAGACCGGACTGTACGGTAAGTGTTGCCTGTTGGCTCGACGGGAGTTTTTACAGCTTCGCTGGTTTTCTTCTGATCGCTTCAATACCCGGGTGGCCGTTATGTTTAGCTGACCTCTTGCAGCTTGTAGATGTTTGATATGATCATCATCTACTGCTGGCGTATTGACGAGTCTTAGAGTCCCACAATGAAGTTTCCTGGCTCAGGCAAAACGATGTGGTGTGCATATGAGATATGCGCGGGACCCGCTTAAATACGGTTATGTGATAACGTATATTAATCGGGCATTTTCTATTTGACGGATCGTATGAGATATGACCGGTTTGGTAAATCAAGTGTTGATTTAACTAATTACATTTAGATAAATTCTTTAAGTAAATCCTTTTGTATGCATGCATGTATGCACATGATGATGTGCATGGACACATACATGCATACATAGTATCATGGCTGTTGATACAAGAATGATGGCAATATAAGACTTATATTGAAGCTTTTAATTTGTATTTATCATTTTAAGTTAATGAAAAGAAAACCCACTCATGCTCCTTTATTCCTTAGTGGGTAAGCTTTAATTAACTTAATGAAAAGAATTTCCACCCATGCTTAATTGTTTAGGAAAAGAATTTCCACTCACAATTATGGTGGTAATGGAATAATGGTGATTATTCCCTTCTTATCACTATAAATAGCTTCATATGTGATATGAAGCAAGGTGTACAAAACTTGTGTAAAATTAGTGCAAGGGTGTGAAGAATACAAGCTATCATATGTGATATGATAGAAAGCTCAAGCCACCATTATCTTCTTCTTCCTCTCTAGTTTTCTCTCTTGAGTGAAGATTGACAAAAGAAAGGATTTCAATTGAAGAACATAAACCACATCATCATACTACACACATCTAGCCGATTTGTGTAGGGTGTTTACTCTACTTCGTTTGCGAAACAAGTAAGGTAAGGAGCTTTGGGCAAAGGGACTTCGGGTGGATCATCGTGGACAAGGAAGGCTACCATCGATCCGTTCCAAACTCTCATAGTGCCAAGGAGTCACCGAGGGAGATCTACAAAGGTTGTAATCTTTCCTCTTAGTGATAGTTTTACAATTGCATGTGATGTTTAGTTGTATAATCCCTAAAACCTCTAGTTCCGATCACTTCCGGGCTAGCTTAGCGCCTCCAAATTTTTGATTATGGCATGTGTGATGCCACCGAACCCTTGACGAGGTGCTAGGCCGGCCCAACAGTGGTATCAGAGCCAAGCTAGAGCTTTAGGCGATGCGCAGGCGAAATTAAAAGTCCGATCGAACCACGAAACACCATTTTTGACAGCTCTCTGGAAATTTTTTAAAATATTGGATTTTTCCAAATTTAAAGGTCTTAAAAAATTCAGCAGGCTTTTGTAAGAATTACCATATAAAATTTTTTTGACGATCGCTCCAAAGAGCCGCGGATGGGCGGCCAAAGCATGGCTTTGGCCGCGCATCCGCGGCCTTACTATTGGATCAGAGGAAAATTTTTACAGCACAGGACCTGATAAATTCTTAACTTGCCTCTGAAATATTAAAAACTCACTCAAGTGTTGAGTGTTCTGGAGATAAATTGGATTTGGTGATTCGATTGGAAAATGTTTAACTTCGTTCAGATTTTCAGATTTTTAGAACGTGTTGAAATGTTTGAACGAATATTAGAAACACAATTTTTCCCGTATTGAAAAAATTCCAAGTGTTGGATTTTTCCCTAGTTCAAAACCTTCGAAAAACATGCAAGCGCATCTATGGACACTCTAGAAGAACATAACCATAACTCGATTATGTGACCGTCAAAACTATCACCGAACCTTAGGGTTTGTGGTAGTTTAGCGTTGCCACATGTGAGGCGTTGGTTTGGCCCTTCTACGGTTGGTCCATAAGGGGCTGTGGCATGTTCTAGAAATTTTTGAACTCGGCTCAAGTGTTGTGCAGTTTGGGAAATCTAGGGTGTTTGTTTATTCGATCGAAGAGTTTAACATTGTCTATTTATCTGAAATGTGATACAATATGTGGAATTCATATAGTTAGGCATGAAATACGAAGTATGTGATATTTCGAATTTATGATGTCTAAGGTGATTGTGGATTCCAAATGTTGTAGTTTTTCATTTTATTTTCTGTGACCGTAAGTGTAGTATGTGGTGTATCGCCGTTTTCGTTGCTATACGTTAACGACAATCGGGATACGCATACTTAGTTACGTTGATGATATGAGATATTATGTGTTGCTGAGATATGATGAGTAGAATTGTCGCGACTGAATAGCCGAGGGTTTTTATGTGAAATGAGAGTTTTATTTTTCATTCATGTAAAATCAATTGTATATTATTTACTTTTCCGCATTAGGATAGACCCAAGGAGGGGAGCACAAGTGATCGGGTTCTAGGGTTCAGTGGGAGGCCATCTCGAGGAGTCGAGACCGGGTCTCCTAAACTCTAGAATTGGCGGGATCACTTGCCGCTCTCGTAGGGGTCTAAAGGTGTGGGCTTGGCTATTCATCACGACCGTGGAATCCGTATTTTCTATTGTTGGCTCGATACAAAATACGGACATCCTATATATCCTTTTATATGCTTCTGCTGTTGATATTCTGTAATGTGATTACTTAGTATCTGAGACGAATGGATTAGTATTATATATATGATATATAATAAACGTTGCTTATATTTTACACCCGTGCTAGTCCCGCCCCGCTATGCTGTTAGTTAAGTAACCTAACGGTGCATAACGGGACACTGTGGCGAATGCGGATGGTATAAGTATACGTTCTATTCTGTGATGGCTTAGGAACTTAAATGATGGGATCACATTAATGAGATTAATGTAAAGAAAAGAAACCTAATGATGTTGCAGAATCAGATTTGAAACAAACTCGGCTTTTTATGAAAAATGCAAGTTTCAAAAAGATGCGGAGCTTAAGCCACTCCTTTTCTTAACCGTTTGATTCTACAACGAGATCAAGTTCAAAGCGTTAAAGGTTTTCTTAAAAACCATCCGCAACCCTCCGTCATTTTAGGAAGTAGAGTACTTAGTATTCGTGCTGCGTATGTTGATTATAGTCAAGACGTAGTGTACGGTAGCTAAGTGATGTCTTCCTACAAAGCATATGATGCGATTAGTTAGGACATTCATGTGATTATGTTGATCATAGTCAAGGGTCATATGGGTGGGTCTAGTTAATCACAAAATGACGGGTAGAATTTGACTAGTACTTATGATATGTTGACCATAGCCAAGGTCATAAGTGACTAGGGGTAAAAACCATATCGGGAATTTCAAGAGTTGAAATTTGCAATGAGATTGCATACCATCTATATGATAGTTGGATCTCGATCTCACTGTAAGTAAATGTTACTTCTAGGAAAATTTTATTCCTGGCTAGTTTTCTTTTCAGGTTTTGAAAGAAAATTTGATAAAAGCAGTGGGAGACATTGATTAGATAAAATAATAACCAATCTAATTCTTTGAAAGAGCAGTTCGCTAAGTGTATCCTTTTCTCTCTCCGAATGGCAGTTACAGATGTCAGGACTTAAGCTTCTACTTGAGAAAAATAAACTGACAGGACCAAATTATAAAGAATGGTTGAGGAACTTAAACATTGCACTCTCATATGATAAGGTATCATATGTCCTCAATACTGAAGCCCCACCCGTCCCAGGACCAGAATCATCTGTCGCGGAGGGAGATCCGAAAAACTTGGGAAATTGACTGCAACACGGCCAAGTGCCTCGCGCTCGCTTCTATGGACAATGTCCATCAGAAGCAACACGAGAATATGGATGTGCAATCCATCTTTCTTCATACAAAGGAGTTGTATGAAGAGCAAACTCGTACTTTGAGATACAAGGCATCTAGAAAGCTGTTTCAGATGCGAATGGCCGCTGGTGCATCTGTTGGAGACCATGTTTTGAAAATGATTGGTCTTATTAAAGAACTTGAGGGACTGGGATGGACTATGGATAATGAGCAATATACGGATATTGTTCTACAGTCTCTCCCCCCTGCCTTTGCTCCGTTCATAGTAAATTTCAATATGAATGGTTTGGAGAAATCATTGCCTGAACTTCTCAATATGTTGAGAAGTGCAGAGAACACATTGAAAATGGCGAGGACTCCTGCTCTGCTTGCTGGGCCATCTTCCTCTTCATTCCCAAAAGCTAAGGCCAAGGGAAAGAAAAAGAAGAAGTCCATCAAACAGAAAGGTGGAGTTAGAAAGGCGAAGGGGAAAGATAAAGTGGGGGCTATGGGAAGTGGAACAGGAGAATGTTTTTACTGTAAAAAGTCAGGACACTGGAAACGCAACTGGGCTGAATATCTTGCTGATCTCAAGAAGAAGAAGCATGCTGATGCTTCCACTTCAGGTGTGTTTGTAACTGAAAACTGTTTTTCTTTAAACTCTGCATCCTGGGTATTGGATACCGGTTCTGGTTCTCACATCTGCAATTGTATGCAGGGATTGAGAAATAGTAGAGTTTTAAAGGTAGGAGATCATACTCTGCGGGTTGGAAATGGTTCCAATATACATGCTGTATCCGTGGGAGAGTATCATCTAGGGTTGCCTTCAGGAAGTATTTTGGTTTTGAACCCGTGTTATTTTGTACCAAGTATGCTGTGTAACATTATATCCGTTTCTTTGTTGGACAATGAAGGATATCATTTTATGTTGCAAAATAATGTTATGAACATTAACCTGAATCAAGAGTTGATTGGGTTTGGTACACTAAATAACGGTATTTACATCCTGAACCAACACACAGTTTTAAATATACAACATACTAGTAAAAGAAAGTTTTCAGATATAAATGAAGCTTTTCTTTGGCATTGTAGACTTGGTCATATTAACGAAACAAGACTAAACAAGCTACATAAAGATGGATATTTGAATCCGTTTGAATATAAATCTTATGCGACTTGCCAGTCTTGTATCAAAGGTAAAATGACCAAAACTCCGTTTAGTGGACACGGAGAGAGAGCTGGTGAACTCTTAAGCCTCATACATAGTGATGTATGCGGACCAATGTCTACACTTGCAAGAGGTGGTTTTTCATACTTCATCACTTTTACTGATGATTTCTCAAGATTCGGACACGTGTTTTTGATAAAGCACAAATCTGAAGCTTTTGAGAAATTCAAGGAGTATAAACTTGAAGTAGAGAAGCAAACAGGCTTGAGCATCAAGAAACTTCGATCGGATCGAGGTGGAGAGTATTTAAGTACAGAGTTTCTAGACTTCTTAAAAGAGAATGGGATTCTCTCTCAGCTCACTCCTCCTTACACACCGCAGCACAATGGTGTGTCAGAACGGAGGAATCGTACCCTATTGGATATGGTACGATCCATGATGTGTGATGCTGAGTTACCGCTTTCCTTTTGGGGACATGCATTGGAGACAGCAATGTATCTATTGAACAGGGTGCCAACCAAGACCGTGTCTACCACTCCATATGAGATGTGGAATGGAAAGAGACCGTCTCTTAAAAGGTTTAGGATTTGGGGTTGTCCGGCTTTTGTTAAAAAGCAGAATCCAGACAAACTCGAGACACGATCGGTCATGTGTAAATTTGTGGGGTATCCAAAACATTCGTATGGATATCTATTCTACCACAAAGAGGAACAAAAGGTATTTGTTGCTCAGCATGCCACATTTTTGGAAAATGAGTTCTTTACGGAAAGTACTAATGGCAATATGGTAGAACTAGAAGAGGTTCTAGAGACACAAATTACTCAGGAGGAATTGGTTGAAACTGATGTTGCAGGAGAACTTCAAGAACCTCAGCCGCTCAGGAGGTCTAGTAGAACGTCTCACCCACCAGAGAGATACTATGGGTTTCTCATAGATGGTGATAGAGAAGATTGCATCATGGATGATGATGACCCTACTAGTTTTCAGCAAGCTATCATGAGTGGCGACTCAGTGAAATGGCTGGAAGCAATGAGATCCGAAATGGAGTCAATGTACACCAACAAAGTATGGACTTTGGACGTTGCGCCTCCTGGGATAAAACCCGTTGGGTGCAAATGGATCTTTAAGAGAAAGATTGGTGTAGATGGACAGGTGGAGACCTATAAAGCAAGGCTTGTAGCGAAAGGTTTTCGTCAAAGACCAGGCTTGGACTATGATGAAACTTTCTCTCCGGTAGCAATGCTTAAATCCATTAGGATCCTACTTGCTATTGCTGCTCACTATGATTATGAAATATGGCAGATGGACGTGAAAACTGCATTTCTAAATGGTGATTTAGAAGAATGCGTTTTTATGGATCAGCCAGAGGGCTTCATTGATAGTGGGAGCAGCGGGAAAGCATGTAGATTGCTTAAATCCATTTATGCATTAAAGCAGGCCTCAAGGAGCTGGAACATCTGCTTTGATGATACAATCAAAGAGTTTGATTTTGTCAGAAATGAAGATGAACCATGTATTTATAAGAAAATTGTAGGGAGTACTGTCACATTCCTCGTATTGTACGTTGATGACATTCTCCTGATAGGAAATGATGTTCCTATGCTACAATCGGTCAAACTATTCTTATCACAAAGGTTCTCCATGAAGGACCTGGGTGATGCCTCGCGCATTTTGGGCATTAGGATCTATAGAGATAGATCCAAGAGGTTATTGGGAATGTCCCAATCAAAGTACATAGACACCATTCTAAAGAGGTTTAGTATGGAAGATTCCAAGCGTGGTGCCTTGCCTGCTAGTCATGGAATCACTCTCTCTAAGGACTTCTGTCCGAAGACTGATGAAGAGAGAGCTCGCATGAGCGTTATACCCTACGCTTCAGCCGTGGGATCTATAATGTATGCGATGTTGTGTACTCGCCCTGATGTAGCTTATGCACTGGCTGTAGTAAGCAGGTATCAATCCAACCCAGGGGAGAAACATTGGATAGCAGTGAAGAACATTCTTAAGTACTTGCGAAGGACTAAAGAATTGTTCTTGGTGTATGGTAATGGAGATCTCCAGATAGAGGCCTTTACCGATTCAAGCTTCCAAAGTGACAAGGATGACAGTAAATCAATCTCAGGGTTTGTATTTACCCTAAATGGAGGAGCGGTTAGTTGGAAGAGTTCCAAACAGGACACCGTTGCAGACTCCACGATGGAAGCTGAGTATATTGCTGCAAGTGATGCTGCTAAGGAAGCCGTCTGGATGAAGAAGTTCATTGCGGAACTAGGAGTAGTTCCAACCATTGTTGATCCAATACCATTGTATTGCGATAATAATGGAGCTATAGCATTAGCTAAAGAACCAAGGTCCCATCAGAAATCTAGACACATCCTAAGGAGATATCATCTGATCCGGGAGATAGTGGATCGCCAGGAGATCGAGATTCGGAGAGTAGATACAAAGGATAACACAGCGGATCCATTCACCAAGGCACTTCCACAGCCTCAGCATGAGCGACTGTTTGAAATGTTGGGTATGAGATACGCCAATAACTGGTCTTAGTGCAAGTGGGAGATTGTTAGTAATTTGTATGCCCTAAAGGCCATTATATGGATAGTGGAAACTTGGACATATTATCTATGGAGATAGATGAATTTCTTGCTCAAAATGATAGTACGCTATCTGGTTTACTTTATCTGTACATGTAGATTTAATCATTTACACATGTTGATAAAGCCCAAAGGATATATGCTTGACTACTGTGATTATGATGCGGATCATACTAGTGGGGCACATGTAGTCTATAAGCATATCCTTGAACTGTTCCTAGTCGAGGGTGTATCGAGACAGGGCATCGATATTCCAAAGTAGACTAGCGTATACTATTCTTGTCCCATATGATGAGCGATGGATGATCCCATATCCATCTGGTGAGGAGACACCAAAGATTGTATGCGGGTGCTCAGTGGAGACTGGGTACACTGAACGGACTCACAGAGAACTCCTATGTGGTATTATATCTATCGTCGGATAGCAGTTCTCAGGAACACTGGTACAGGTTAGTCTGTAGACCCGAGATCGTCATAGAGTCTTGTGTGTCCTCCCACTATACTTTGATCTCCACCCTACCACGGCTCTACTGAGTCGTGCAAACAGGTGGTCTTTGGGTACAGTCCCGAGACGCATGGAGGCAATGAGCGATAGGAGGGGTTTCGTCTCTCCCGGTATTGGGGGTTGATGTTGTGCTATGCTCGATTGGCTATAACATGAAGTCCCTGGCCAGGGCTGCTGAGATTTACTGATAAGAGTTATCAGTAGTTTCTCGATCTGTTATGAGCCATACACCAGCATGACTTATTGAGTTACTGGGGTCGACGATACCATCCCTAGACTTGATATGCAGCATATCTGACGAAGAGACCGGACTGTACGGTAAGTGTTGCCTGTTGGCTCGACGGGAGTTTTTACAGCTTCGCTGGTTTTCTTCTGATCGCTTCAATACCCGGGTGGCCGTTATGTTTAGCTGACCTCTTGCGGCTTGTAGATGTTTGATATGATCATCATCTACTGCTGGCGTATTGACGAGTCTTAGAGTCCCACAATGAAGTTTCCTGGCTCAGGCAAAACGATGTGGTGTGCATATGAGATATGCGCGGGACCCGCTTAAATACGGTTATGTGATAACGTATATTAATCGGGCATTTTCTATTTGACGGATCGTATGAGATATGACCGGTTTGGTAAATCAAGTGTTGATTTAACTAATTACATTTAGATAAATTCTTTTGTATGCATGCATGTATGCACATGATGATGTGCATGGACACATACATGCATACATAGTATCATGGCTGTTGATACAAGAATGATGGCAATATAAGACTTATATTGAAGCTTTTAATTTGTATTTATCATTTTAAGTTAATGAAAAGAAAACCCACTCATGCTCCTTTATTCCTTAGTGGGTAAGCTTTAATTAACTTAAAGAAAAGAATTTCCACCCATGCTTAATTGTTTAGGAAAAGAATTTCCACTCACAATTATGGTGGTAATGGAATAATGGTGATTATTCCCTTCTTATCACTATAAATAGCTTCATATGTGATATGAAGCAAGGTGTACAAAACTTGTGTAAAATTAATGCAAGGGTGTGAAGAATACAAGCTATCATATGTGATATGATAGAAAGCTCAAGCCACCATTATCTTCTTCTTCCTCTCTAGTTTTCTCTCTTGAGTGAAGATTGACAAAAGAAAGGATTTCAATTGAAGAACATAAACCACATCATCATACTACACACATCTAGCCGATTTGTGTAGGGTGTTTACTCTACTTCGTTTGCGAAACAAGTAAGGTAAGGAGCTTTGGGCAAAGGGACTTCGGGTGGATCATCGTGGACAAGGAAGGCTACCATCGATCCGTTCCAAACTCTCATAGTGCCAAGGAGTCACCGAGGGAGATCTACAAAGGTTGTAATCTTTCCTCTTAGTGATAGTTTTACAATTGCATGTGATGTTTAGTTGTATAATCCCTAAAACCTCTAGTTCCGATCACTTCCGGGCTAGCTTAGCGCCTCCAAATTTTTGATTATGGCATGTGTGATGCCACCGAACCCTTGACGAGGTGCTAGGCCGGCCCAACAGCACCCACAAGCCGTCAGTGGTACTAGCTGGACGTAACGGTTACCCGGGTATTGAGCGATCAGAAGATCAGCAAGCAATCCCGCTCCAACTCCTGTAAAAGCCTAACGGTAACACTTCCCGTACAGTCCGGTCTCCTCGTCTGATATGTCGTATATCAAGTCTATGGGTGGTAAATATCAGACCCCAATAACCGATAAGTCATGCCGATGTGAGGCTCATAACGGGTCGAGAAACTACTGGTAACACTTACTAGTAAATCTCTAAATCAGCCCTGGCCAGGGACTTCCCTGTTATGGCCAATCGAGCACAGCGCAACATTAACCCTGAATACCGGGAGAGACGAAACCCCTCCTATCGCTCATCGCCTCCATGTGACTCGGGACTGTACCCAAAAACCACCGTTTTGCACGCCCTCTTGGACGTGGTAAGGTGGAAATCAAAGCAAAGTGAGAATCACACAAAATTCTATGACGATCTCGGGTCTACAGACTAACCTGCACAAGTGTCACCAGAGAACTGCCATCTGACGTGAGGTATAATACCATCTGGGAGTTCTCGGCGAGGCCGTCCAGTGTACCCAGTCTCCACTGAGCACCCGTATACCATCTCTGATGTCAAACACCAATGGACATGGGATCATCCATCGTCCATCTCATGGGCCGAGAAGCGTATACGCTAGTCTACTCTGGTATATCGATGCCCTGTCTCGATACAACTATGACTAGGAACATTAAAGGATGTACTTATGGACTACTCTGTCCCCACTAGTATGATCTGCATCATAGTCCAGGTAGTCAAGTACACATCCTAAGGGCTTTACCAACATGTAACTATAAGACAGCATCAAGAGACAGGTATACATGTTAAGATAAAGAGCAACCAGATAGCATACTATCATATCGAGCAAGAAAGTCCTCTCTATATATGTCCAAGCATCCAATATAATATATATCTTCTGTACAATACTGGCCTCTAGGGCATACATACAACTAACAATCTCCCACTTGCACTAGGGCCAGCTGCTGTAGTATCGCATACCAAGCATCCCGCAGAGTCTCTCAAACTGTATCTGGGGAATGGCCTTCGTGAGTGGATCCGCTGTGTTGTTCTTCGTGTCAACCCTCCTGACCTCGATCTCCCGGCGATCAACTATCTTCCGGATCAGGTGATACCTCCTCAGAATATGCCTGGATCGCTGATGGGACCTAGGTTCCTTGGCCAAAGCCACCGCTCCATTGTTATCACAATACAAAGGTATTGGATGCTCAATGGATGGAACCACTCCAAGTTCAGTAATGAACTTCTTGGTCCAGACAGCCTCTTTGGCAGCGATGTATTCAGCCTCCATCGTCGAGTCTGCCACGTTTTCCTGCTTGGAACTCTTCCAGCTAACCGCCCCTCCGTAAAGGGTAAAGACAAATCCCGAGTGCGACTTAGAGTCGTCCTTATCACTCTGGAAGCTCGAATCGGTAAAGGACTCTACTTGGAGTTCTCCGTTACCATACACCAAGAGCATCTCTTTAGTTCTTCGTAAGTACTTGAGAATGCTCTTCACAGCTATCCAGTGACTCTCTCCAGGATCAGCTTGATACCTACTCACTACACTTAGTGAGTGTGCTACATCAGGTCTGGTACATAGCATCGCGTACATGATAGAGCCTACAGCCGAAGCATAGGGTATCCCTTGCATGCGAGCTCTCTCCAAATCAGTCTTGGGAGACATCTCTTTGGAGAGAGTGAGTCCAGAGATCGTGGGTAAGTTCCCACGCTTGGATTCTTCCATACTAAACCTCTTTAGTATGGTGTCAATGTACCTAGATTGGGACAATCCCAGTATCCGTTTGGATCATTTCTATAGATCTTAATCCCCAAGATGTAGGAGGCATCCCCTAGATCTTTCATTGAGAATCTTTGTGATAAGAAGAGCTTGACCGATTGCAGCATAGGAATGTCATTTCCTATCAAGAGTATGTCGTCCACGTACAATACGAGGAAGACAACCTTACTCTCTGCCACCTTCTTGTAGATACAAGGTTCATCTACATTTTTGACGAAATCAAACTCTTTGATAACGACGTCAAAGCAGATGTTCTAACTTCGCGATGCTTGCTTTAATCCATAAATGGATTTAAGCAGCTTGCACACCTTCCCGCTGCTCCCACTAGCTATGAAGCCCTCTGGCTGAGTCATGTACACGCTCTCTTCTAAATCACCGTTTAGAAAGGCGGTCTTAACATCCATTTGCCAGATTTCGTAGTCATGATATGCAGCGATGGCAAGCATGATCCGGATGGATTTAAGCATGGCCACTGGAGAAAAGGTTTCGTCATAGTCCACACATGGTCTTTGATGAAAGCCCTTTGCAACAAGTCTAGCTTTGAAAGTCTCCACTTTCCCATCTACACCATGTTTTTTCTTGAAGATCCACTTGCTCCCAATGTGTTTTACCCATTCAGGAGCATCTTCCAAAGTCCATACTTTGTTGGTGTACATGGATTCCATATCGGACTGCATTGCATCCAGCCATTTCACTGAGTCTCCACTCGTGATGGCCTGCTCGAAGCTAGTTGGGTCATCATCCTCCATGATGCAATCCTCACTCCCACCATCCATGAGAAAACCGTAGTATCTCTCAGGTGGGTGAGGAACCCTACTAGATCGGCGGAGTGGCTGGGGTTCATTGGGAACTATCGAATCCTCTGGTTCCACCAAATCTTCTGTTGTAGTCTGTATTGCTGGAACCTCTTCCAGTTCTACCTCCTTGCCACTAATCTCTTTTTCAAGAAATTCCTTTTCTAAAAAGGTGGCATGTCGAGAAACAAACACCTTTTGTTCCTTGGTGTGGTAGAAGATATACCCGCGCGAATGTTTGGGATATCCAATAAACTTACACAGAATGGACCTTGCCGCGAGTTTGTCCGGATTTTGTGTTTTTACATATGCCGGACAACCCCATATCTTAACATAATTAAGACATGGCCTCTTTCCTTTCCATATCTCATATGGAGTGGTTGGCACAGATTTGGTGGGAACAATATTCAATAGGTCTGCAGCTGTTTCCAGTGCACATCCCTAGAAGGAAATAGGTAACTCAGCTGTGCTCATCATAGAGCGCATAATATCTAATAAGGTGCGGTTTCTCCGTTCCGATACACCATTGTGCTGTGGTGTATATGGAGGAGTTAGCTGAGAGAGAATCCCATTCTCTTTTAGGAAGTCCAGGAACTCATTGCTCAAGTATTCACCTCCTCGATCAGATTGAAGGATTTTAATACTTTTTCCGGTTTGTTTCTCGACTTCTTGTTTATATTCTCTAAATTTCTCAAAAGCTTCTGATTTGTGTTTCATCAGGAACACATATCCGAATCTAGAGAGATCGTCAGTGAATGTAATGAAGTACGAAGAACCATTCCTGGCATGTGTAGATATGGGACCGCATACTTCACTATGTACAAGTCCTAAGAGTTCCGTAACTCTTTCTCCGTGTCCTGTAAACGGAGTTTTGGTCATCTTGCCTTTGAGACATGACTGGCAAGTGTCATAAGATGAAAATTCAAACGGATTCAAATATCCATCCTTATGCAACTTAGCTAGTCGTGTCGCATTGATGTGACCCAGTCTACAATGCCACAAGAAGGATTCGTTCAGTTCTGAACTCTTCCTCTTGTGTGTGTTTGTTATGCTCAGAGCTGTTGATTGATTTAGAACATAAATGCCATTGCACAACGTGCCTGATCCAACCAACTTTTGGTTCAGAAAAATGTTCATAACATTGTCCTGTAATACAAAATTATATCCCTCTTTACTTAGTAAAGAAACCAATATAATGTTGCATATCAGGTTCGGCATGTAATAGCATTCGTTCAGAATCAATGTATTACCAGTTGGCAATACAAGGTGATATTCCCCGACGGTTCTACCTGCAACAATTGCACCATTTCCAACCCTTATGTCTTTATCACCTTTTCCAAGTTCTCTACCTTTCCTAAGCCCATGTAACTGATTACATATATGGGATCCTGACCCGGTATCTAATACCCAGGACGTAGAGCAAATGGAGAAACAGTTCTCTGTAACGAACACACCCGAAGAAAATGCATCAATATGTACTTTCTTCATTCGGGTGGCATGTGTAAGTGCACGGCGGCGCCCCGGCCGTCAATCCGACGCCGGAATGCGGAAACGGTGAAAAACTTTAAATTTTGCGGACTTAGCAAACCGGCACCACCGCGCACTAAACATCTGGATCGTAACCATTAACAAGTCTAAGCTACTAACAAGATAGGGAAGAGAAGTATACCGACAGATCCGAGTCCTCCGGTCTTCTCGTCGTCGTCCCGATCTCCTGCGGAATGTCCCGTCTCCTCCTCGTCGCTGGAAGTGCACCACAACGCCTACTTCTTTTACGGGCTCCCACCTCAATGCCGAGGCAACTCGGGTACGAAGCCGGCTACTCGACGTGCCCAAGGTTCGCTGTAGAATATGTAGTACTCAAGTCTCACTTTGGGGTAGTGGAGGTTGCCTTTTGGTGGAGGGATGATACAAGGAGTTTTTCTTGGGAATTTTGGTGAAGAAAATGACATGATATCAACCAAAATCACCCCATCAAAAATTGGGACAACCCCCTTCAAGCTTTGGCCGGCCATGACATGTGAATGGAGAGAATGGAGTGAGAGAGAGTAAATCAAAATGGGTGCCATTCTTATCTAATACCAAAGAGAGAGAGAGAGGAAAGCTATCATGCAAAAGAAATGATAGAAAGGAAAATCCAACACTCAAAGCAACAATCATCACACCAAAAGTCATGCCATCATCAACAACCATGATGACTTTAAAGGTCAAGCCATCATGAGGAAGTCAAGAAGTCAAGGTCAAGGGATGGGGCTATAATCATGATGCAACAAAAATGCAAAGACCCCCTCCACAACCACTTATTTGCAACAATGCAAATAAGCCCTCCTCCACCAATCTTCGGCCAATGAACGATACAAAGGAAATTGGCCGAAACGGAAAGCAAACTGGCAACTCCAGAAAACTGGTCCCGTAATAAATTACAGGAAAACCCCGATACTGTGCATACACACCCGCATCTGTATTTCGACCGAAATACAAATGTAATGAGACAAAATCTACACTGTACTATACTAGGATCCGGCTTATACCAAAACCGGCTAGTAATATCTGTTCGATCCTGATCCGTGCAATACCGCACGTATCTGATCGAACCCTGCCATATACCCATACGGCCAATAGTACAAACTGTCCGATCCTGATCCGAGCAATACCGCACGTATCTGATCGGACCTTGCCATATCTCCATACGGCCTCTACAACCTTTCGCCCGAAAGCTGAGTAACTGAATGTGGGGGACTCTAAAGACTCGTCAACACCTTGGTTGTGGATTTAACCACTAGCATGTCAGAGGTATAAGCCAATACGTAACGGGCTACCAGGTATTGACTAAAAGGGACGTCTGTGAGTGAACTCAGCCCGACAACCCTACTGAGCCTGTCAGTGACAATATCCGTACAGTCCGGTCCGTTCGTCTATGAGCATCGCATGGCGGGCCTAGGGGGTTGGTAAAAGTCAGACCCCCAAAAGCGGTACAAGTCGTGTCGGAGTGTAGCCCAGAACACCCTGAGATACTAGTGGAATACCTACCAGTAAATCTCCTTGCCTCGGCCGAGGGCTTCGTGTAATGGCTCTCCTAGACACAGCACGACCTCACCCCCAATACCGGGAGAGACGAACCCCTGAAGATACGCTCACTGCCTCCATGTGGCTCGGGACTGTACCCAACTAAAACCTGTTTGCACGACTCCTTTGAGCCGTGGTAGGGTAGTAATCAAAGTACAGTGGGAACTCACACAAGACAAATGACGATCCCCAGGTCGATGAACTAACCTGCACACATGTCACCAGGGAACTGCCATCTGACGTCTGGTATATGACCAACTGGCATGTTCCCGGCGAGTCCTGTCCGGTGTACTCATAACCCAATGAGCACCTGTATACATCTTAGGTGATCCAACTGACACCAGTGGCTTGTGAGACCGGCCACCGCCCCTCGTCGGGGTCTCGACTGTATACACTAGTCTACTATGGAGTATCGATGCCCTGTCTCGAAACTCACACGACTAGGGACCATTTCAGGATATGCTTATAGACCCCAGCTCCCACTTATATGATCGCCCTCATACTGCTGGTGGTCAAGCAAGAATCCTAGGGGCTCTATCAACGTGTAATAGCGACGTGTCAGGTCACCTAAAACAGTACACGATGATAAAGGTAAACCAGATAGCATACTATCATCTCGAGTAAGACTGTCCTACCGGGATAGGTCCTCCATCAATCATTGCAATCACGTACCTGTGATCCAATAATTGACTCTGAGGGCATTATCTCCAACAATCTCCCACTTGCACTCAAGGCTAATTATTGCGATGTCGCATACTCACAGCCCGTGTGATACCGAACACCCAACTCCTCTACTAGTCAGTCTCACAAATCTCGTTTGCGAAACTATTGCGTTCGAGGAATAGCCTCAGTGAGTGGATTCGCCTTGATGTCTCTTTCTATGTCTCTCTATATCTCAAGTTCGCGGAGAAACCCATCTCCCGAAATGAGCAATACCTGTCTTAGAATGTGTCTGGATGTCTGATGGGACATAGCTCATAAATGAACTCCAAATCCAAACTTCTTAGACTGTATCGTCAACTGAACTTAATCAGTATCCTGCGCCATGCCTCCCTCAGTATTGCCTTGGACCACTTGTCCAAAATACTGCCCCTCGTCAGAGGGAAAACTATAACTCTGACAACCTCCTTGTCGTCCATGTCACCTTGGAAGCCTGGAATGATAACTGTCTCACGAATGAGGCTGTCGTTATCATATCCCTAGAACATTCACTTATGTTCTAAAACTGCTTCCGACTGTTTCTCCAGGATTGGATTAATGTCAACTTATTGCATCTAGTGCAAAAACAACATCTGGTGTGGTACTTGACATCTCATGATTGACTCAATTGCCTGAGCAAGTGATCTGCCAATCATGCACATCCCTCTCCCCTTCAGTCTGTAAGACACCTTTGGAGAGGGTGACTCCATCACCTGCAGGTACACTACCGTGCCAGGAGTCGTCCATTCTAAATACTCTTAGAATGCTGTTTAAGTACCCTGATTGGGAAACCACCCAAATCTAGATCTAAAACCATAGATCTAGTAACCAGTATGTCTGACATAAAATCCATTTCTTTTGTGGAGAAAACACTGTGTGACGACCAAAGTGTAACCGATTGTAGTATAGGAGTTTCCTTTCCTACTCTGTGTATGTCATCCAAATACCATGACATCACACCCTACTACCTTCTCAACAGATCCATCCCCTATTCTGATGAAGTCAAACCCATGACTGTCACGTCAGAAAAAGATGATCTATCTCCGCTATATCTGCTTTAGTCTATAAATAGACATAAGCTACCTGTCCACCAATGCTTCCGCTGCTCCCACTGACTACGACAACCCTCTGGCAGAGTCATATAGACGTACACTTCTAAATACTAGTTTAGAACGACGCTATACTCATCCTCCCGCCGGGTCTCGCAGCCTGGAACAACAGCAATGGTAATTATGGGTAAACAAGAACTTCCCTGTCACCGTCCTTGAGGCTACCGTAGTACCTCTCGGGTGCCTGAAGTTACCCACCGTATCTGCGGAGTGGCCAATGGAATGTCAATCCAGATTGAATCTTTAGGTTCCTTATCAAATCTTCAGTAATCGTTTGTGGTTCTGGAATCACTTCCAGTTCTACCATACTCCCACTACTGTTTTCTGAAAAAATCCATTTTTAATAAAACTGTGGCGAGTCTAGAACAATATCGCTATTGTTCATCCAGATGGTAGAAAGTCAACCCTCGTCATAGCCTGGGTCAACCCACAAACAGCCATTACAGAAACGTGCCTTGAGTTATCCAGAGTCTGGTTTTAATCATAAGCTGGACAACTCCCCGTACCTTAACAACGTCACGATACGAACTGTTCTATATCCCATATAGGACCAGAGGCACTGATTTAACTGAACCAGATCCAAATCATGCAACTGTCTCCAGTGCATGTCAACTAAATGGAAGGAGGCCGATCAACGTTACTCAACTTAAGAATGCTTCCAATTATGAGTAACCTGAAAGAGAAGCACGATCTCTAAATCATTACTATCAACTGAATACCATACACAAGTATCTACATCTTCTATCACTTTGAAGAATCCCGATACTTGCAATATCCGGTTCTCTACTTTATTCAAATACCTACAACTTCTCAAAATTCAGACCCTGTGTTTCGAAGAAACACCTGTCTAAAAACTAGAGAAGTCATAAGTAAACCGAATATAGTACGAGGACCAACCCCTCTGTCCTGATGGACCCTGGACAACATACAATACTCTGTATAAGTCCCTTGAGTCTGATAACTCATTCACTGTGTGTCGTAGGTTGAAAACTGTACTTATGGTTAAGAAGAATTACACCGCTGTTTAATGCTCCTTACCTAACCATCCACTGATATAGGTAAATGTCGTAGACATAATTTCAGAAAGGTATATCTCACTCTATGAAAATAGACGTACAGATATATCAATTTGAAATTGGTGCATAAAAGCGGATATTCAAAACCAAATATTTGCCGACCGGCAAACAACCCAGGTGATTTCCTCAAATATCACCGATTACAACGAATCCCGATATAATGAGGATGATCACCCAATTCCCAATAACCTACTCCCACTCATCATCTGTAAAACCATACAGATGTGAGAATCATACTTGGTAAATACATACCCTGGAGTAAGTATCTAATCGGGAAATCAGTTTTCTTTTAACATTACACAGTGAAACTGAAACATCGAAATGTTTCGATAGGGTATCCTGGTATTCCTAGTAATGCCTCTTCCAGTATCCAGATTCACAACTGTAACCGTGTAATTCTTTGCCACCTCTCCAAATCCCTTCATTTGTCTTTAGTCTTTACCTTCTGCACACCCCTTTAGGCCAAATGGTTTTCTTCCTTCCCTACCGTTCGGCACCAGCCTATGGTTTGGAAGAAGACTATCCAATAAGCATAATGGGTATACTGTCCCAATCCTAGGAACACTCGCAATGTGAGAGAAGGTGAAGATAAAAGACACCTGAATAACTCTTATTCCTATTTCTCCTGAACCAGAATCCATCCCTGAACAGGAACAAGTTCCTTTCGAGTTCGTATATAACCATACGATGGAGTATCCAATAAACTGTGGATCTTCGTAGTGATACGGAGTGTCCTGGAGAAATACAAAGGTGATTTTAGGATTGGCGAAGAAAAACTTGGTTTGGTCGTGAATATCTGTTGCAATTTACTTTGCCCTCTTACTAATCCCTTGCTTTGTCTTAACTTAATACCTTCTGCACACCATCGTTATGCTAATTGGTTTTCTTCATTCCCTACCGGTCGGCACCAGCCTAAGGTTTGGAAGAAGACTATCCAATTTGCGTAACAGGTGTACTACTCCTAAACCAAGGAGTACTCGCAACCTGAGAGAGGGTGAAAAGAAAAGACAACTGAATAGTCCTATCCGTTTTCTCCAGAACCTGAAACCATCCTCGAATGAATTCCTTCGAGTTCGTATCTAACCATACGATGGTTTTGTCCAATGGAAGTGGACGTTCGTAGTAATACGGGGTGTCCTGGAGAAAAGGGTAAAAGTAGGAGTGGCAATGAGGTTTGCAACTCTGACAATCCAAAAGCCAGTGTTTTAAAAAGGTTCGATCAACTTGGTCACTGAGTCATAGTCTTAGGGTCGGGTCAATGGTCGCTGCCAAAGAGAGAGAGAAAAGAAACACTCAGCGTGCACTCTAACCTAGATCAGAATGGTTACCAATTTATCTAATCTGGAATCCTCCCACTGTACCGTCAAATTCTCCTCCAAACCTGAAAGAAGAATTAGTCGGGAACACCCGAGGAGTAAACCAACTCATCAGTGGGAATCGGGATCCAACTATCATCGCATGATAACGTGACGGAATCCGCTCACGGTATCACACTCCAGAAGGTATGCGCATATCTGGCAAGTTTTAGTTCTTTTGAAACTCCCGATGAGATTTCTGCCCCATGCTCTTATGACCTTGGCGTGAGGTCAAAATATCATAAGTCACATGTCAAGTTCTACCCATCATTATCCAGGTTAATTTGAATCCACCCGTACATACCCTTGACGTGGGCCAAAATAGTAGTACGACTGTCCCAAACCAACGCATCTATCTATGCAACAGATAAATACCCGGCAGCTACCAATCACTATGCCTTGGCGTGAGGTCAAAATACATAGCTTGAATACTACCGAATATTTAACTGAAATGATGGAGGGCTACGAATGGTTTCTGGCGAAAACCTTTAACGTAAAGAACTTGATATCGTCGAAGGAACGGATAGCTTTTAAAAATATAGTGACGAAAACCGTTGCTAAAGAGGTCACTCCCGGTGAAGGGATCTCGGCTCTTTCCCCGTAGAATGGGGTGCAGGATATTCCAAATGAATACCGCGATGCAAAGCAAAAGTAATCGGCTATAGTGAAGTCATTGCCCTGACGCAAACTTTTTGTCCAAGGGGTCACTCCCGGTGAAGGGATCTCGGCCCTTGCCTCGTCGACTGAGGAGCAGGATATTCCAACTGAATATCTCGATGCAAAACAAAAGTGAACGTCCTTGCAATAACAGCTTTTTGAAAAGTGTTCCAACAACATCAGATTAGGTTTGTTTTAACTTGCATTGATCCGAATCAATGCAGTCCCATCAATTGATCACACCACAAAGAACGAAAATATACTGACGTACGTATATGCCATCCGCATTCGCCACTGGGTCCCGTCATTACCCGTTAGGTTAGCTAACTAACGACAGAGCGGGGACTGGACTAGCGCGGATGTAAAACATATACAACATCTACTAATATATATACCAATATATTATATTTCGCTCAAGGCGTGAAAAGAAATGCAACATCACAGAGAATGAACAGCATCACAGAAACAATACAGATATCTGGGATCCCCGGGTTTCACATAGCCGCTGAAACCCGACGTTCCCCTGGTCGTGTGGATAGCCTGCGCAATGAAATCCTAGACCCCTACGGGCGCGGCAAGTCACCCGCCAAAACCTGAAGCGAGGCAGCCCCCTTCAGTACTGTGAATGGACCACCCAGCACTTCACGGAATCCGGCAACTTGGGCACCCCTCCTGGGTCAACCTGTACCCCCTACGAGTGCGGCGAATAGCCCGCCAATCCTAGAGTGAAGCCCCCTCCGTCTCAATGCCATGAGATGCGGGCTTGTTGCCCTCTAGAACCCGGCTATCCGTGCACCCCTCCGCGGGGTAATCCTAGTACAGAAAGTAAAATATACATACAACGGGTACATCGACCGCAACCTGGTCGTGCCCCAAAATAATAATACAAACTGGCAGTGACGGCAGTCCACATGTCGGACGCTCGCCCCGCAATATCAAATGTACATAATACAACCACAACTATACTAGCATTGCATCCAGGCTATCCCCCACGACCGATCCGCAACATCACAGCAAAAACAGAACATCAACGTGAAAGTCACGTTCGCAAATCCGTCTAACCGGGCTATAGCAGTTAGACCGGATTTACCGATCGAGTGACATTCACGGTCGCAGATATAATGTAAATACTGTGAAAAATGTGTTTAAAATTTTCGATCAATCAAATTTTAACAAGTGGGCTCCTAATCAAAACTGTAGCAGATCAAGAAATTCTGGGCCCAATGTTATTATTCCAAAACCCCACTTTTCACCCCAGAAAGCCTCTGTAAAAAATTGGTGCAGTGATCTCCACAGTGCGCGGCGGAACAGCGGCGGGAAGGGGGTTTTCGCGGCTGTTCCGCGCTCCAACTGTGGAGTCACTTCATCGAATTTTTACAGAGCTCTTAGATTTTCCAGTACATCAATATTTTACAACCTGAAAAATTTTTCGACACTGAAAATTTTCAACAGAAAACTGATGCGAGCAAAAATGTGGATTTTGGAGTTTTGGTCGATCGGAAATGCAAAACACATCAAACGAAGCTAGACGAAGTTAATGGCGAGGCTCTGATACCACTGTAAGTGCATGGCGGCGCCCCGGCCGTCAATCCGACGCTGGAATGCGGAAACGGTGAAAAACTTTAAATTTTGCGGACTTAGCAAACCGGCACCACCGCGCACTAAACATCCGGATCGTAACCATTAACAAGTCTAAGCTACTAACAAGATAGGGAAGAGAAGTATACCGACAGATCCGAGTCCTCCGGTCTTCTCGTCGTCGTCCCGATCTCCTGCGGAATGTCCCGTCTCCTCCTCGTCGCTGGAAGTGCACCACAACGCCTACTTCTTTTACGGGCTCCCACCTCAATGCCGAGGCAACTCGGGCACGAAGCCGGCTACTCGACGTGCCCAAGGTTCGCTGTAGAATATGTAGTACTCAAGTCTCACTTTGGGGTAGTGGAGGTTGCCTTTTGGTGGAGGGATGATACAAGGAGTTTTTCTTGGGAATTTTGGTGAAGAAAATGACATGATATCAACCAAAATCACCCCATCAAAAATTGGGACAGCCCCCTTCAAGCTTTGGCCGGCCATGACATGTGAATGGAGAGAATGGAGTGAGAGAGAGTAAATCAAAATGGGAGCCATTCTCATCTAATACCAAAGAGAGAGAGAGGAAAGCTATCATGCAAAAGAAATGATAGAAAGGAAAATCCAACACTCAAAGCAACAATCATCACACCAAAAGTCATGCCATCATCAACAACCATGATGACTTTAAAGGTCAAGCCATCATGAGGAAGTCAAGAAGTCAAGGTCAAGGGATGGGGCTATAATCATGATGCAACAAAAATGCAAAGACCCCCTCCACAACCACTTATTTGCAACAATGCAAATAAGCCCTCCTCCACCAATCTTCGGCCAATGAACGATACAAAGGAAATTGGCCGAAACGGAAAGCAAACTGGCAACTCCAGAAAACTGGTCCCGTAATAAATTACAGGAAAACCCCGATACTGTGCATACACACCCGCATCTGTATTTCGACCGAAATACAAATGCAATGAGACAAAATCTACACTGTACTATACTAGGATCCGGCTTATACCAAAACCGGCTAGTAATATCTGTTCGATCCTGATCCGTGCAATACCGCACGTATCTGATCGAACCCTGCCATATACCCATACGGCCAATAGTACAAACTGTCCGATCCTGATCCGAGCAATACCGCACGTATCTGATCGGACCTTGCCATATCTCCATACGGCCTCTACAACCTTTCACCCGAAAGCTGAGTAACTGAATGTGGGGGACTCTAAAGACTCGTCAACACCTTGGTTGTGGATTTAACCACTAGCATGTCAGAGGTATAAGCCAATACGTAACGGGCTACCAGGTATTGACTAAAAGGGACGTCTGTGAGTGAACTCAGCCCGACAACCCTACTGAGCCTGTCAGTGACAATATCCGTACAGTCCGGTCCGTTCGTCTATGAGCATCGCATGGCGGGCCTAGGGGGTTGGTAAAAGTCAGACCCCCAAAAGCGGTACAAGTCGTGTCGGAGTGTAGCCCAGAACACCCTGAGATACTAGTGGAATACCTACCAGTAAATCTCCTTGCCTCGGCCGAGGGCTTCGTGTAATGGCTCTCCTAGACACAGCACGACCTCACCCCCAATACCGGGAGAGACGAACCCCTGAAGATACGCTCACTGCCTCCATGTGGCTCGGGACTGTACCCAACTAAAACCTGTTTGCATGACTCCTTTGAGCCGTGGTAGGGTAGTAATCAAAGTACAGTGGGAACTCACACAAGACAAATGACGATCCCCAGGTCGATGAACTAACCTGCACACATGTCACCAGGGAACTGCCATCTGACGTCTGGTATATGACCAACTGGCATGTTCCCGGCGAGTCCTGTCCGGTGTACTCATAACCCAATGAGCACCTGTATACATCTTAGGTGATCCAACTGACACCAGTGGCTTGTGAGACCGGCCACCGCCCCTCGTCGGGGTCTCGACTGTATACACTAGTCTACTATGGAGTATCGATGCCCTGTCTCGAAACTCACACGACTAGGGACCATTTCAGGATATGCTTATAGACCCCAGCTCCCACTTATATGATCGCCCTCATACTGCTGGTGGTCAAGCAAGAATCCTAGGGGCTCTATCAACGTGTAATAGCGACGTGTCAGGTCACCTAAAACAGTACACGATGATAAAGGTAAACCAGATAGCATACTATCATCTCGAGTAAGACTGTCCTACCGGGATAGGTCCTCCATCAATCATTGCAATCACGTACCTGTGATCCAATAATTGACTCTGAGGGCATTATCTCCAACAGCATGGGAATCCTGGTATTCCCTTATATCATGTTCCGTCCTATACCGCTTATAAGAAAGAACGGAACCAACGTTCCCCATCACAGTATAACATGCGGGTTCGGTCAATACATCCATATTGTTATCTTGATTAAGGCATGATATGGTCGCTACCTGGAGAGAGAGAGAAGAAAACACTTTAGCGTATGCTCTTGCAAGATTAGATTGGTTATTATTTTATCTAATCAGGATGGCTCCCATTGATTTTATCAAATCTTCCTTCAAACCCTAAAAGGAAAGACTAGCCGGGATTAATTACACCCTACAATTTCGCCAATCTTTCAGCCAGGCCAGTGTCGGTATTTTGAGGGAGGTTCCCCGTGCTTTCACACAGACCTAATTAAAGTAAACCTCATTTTCCCAGAGGCGTAACCCCGTTGACACCTTTCTAGACACCTACTTGATCGGCTAATTGTCCCGTGTAAAACTCTCCCAGGAGTAACAATTACTCACAGTGTGTATCGGGATCCAACTATCTCATAGAAGGTACGCAATCTCATTGCAAATTTCAACACTTGAAATTCCCGATAATATTTTGCCCCTAGCGTCCCATGACCTTAACGCAGGCCAACAAACCATAGTGCGCTAGTCAAGTTCAACCCGTTATTTCTTGATTGAATTAAACCCACCCGCACGACCCTTGACGCAGGCTAACAAAGTCGTACGACTATCCTAATCCAATCTGCATCATATGCATAAGCAGATAAATACCAGTTAGTTACCGCACACTACGCCTTGACACAGGCCAACAAACGTAGCACGAATACTAAGTAGGACTTATCTGAAATGACGGAGGGCTACGCCAGGTTTTTCTGAAAACGTATTGCGTAATGAACTTGATATCGTTGTAGAATCTAGTGAATTTTTAAAATGGAGTGATTTTGAGGCTTTCATTAGTTTTGCTAAAGAGGTCACTCCCGGTAAAGGGATCTCGGCTCTTTCCTTATGGAATAAGATGCAGGATATATCATATATATCGCTATGCAAAGCAACAACTCCAAAAGCAATCAAAAGAGAAACCAAGTGCTGTAGCATCTGCCGGTTTTTCTAAAGAGGTCACTCCCGGTGAAGGGATCTCGGCTCTTTCCTCATCGAATAAGGTGCAGGATATATCATATATATCGCTATGCAAAGTAAAAACTGTAGCTACCCTTTTTAAAAATTTGATTCTACAACATCTTTTAGGTTTCTTTTCTTTCATTAATCATATTAATGAAGTCCTATCATTTAAGTCACCTAAACATCACAGATAAATACGACGTACACTTATGCCATCCGCATTCGCCTCGATATCCCCTCGTGCACCGTTAGGTTAGGTAACTAACAGCAAAGCGGGGCAGGGCTAGTGCGAGTGTAAAACATAAGTAACGTCTATATAATATATCATATATACTATATACAGTATTTATCACAACATATCAAATGATCACATCACAGATATCGCAGCAGAAGAAACATATAAAACATTGGATATATTAGGACGCCCGTGTTTTATTTCGAGCCTCTATAAAACGCGGATTCCACGGTCGCGATGAATAGCCAAACCCACATCCCTAGACCCCTACGAGAGCGGCAAGCAACCCTTCCAATTCTAGAGTTAGGAGACCCGGACTCGACTCCTCGAGTTGGTCTCCCACTGGACTCTAGAACCCGGTTACTTATGCTCTCCTCCTTGGGTCTATCCTAGTGCGGAAAAGTAAATAATATACAAATGGTGATATCAATCTCATCCCGGAAGTGCCCCAATAAAAGAATATTACATACAATGAATTTTACATGAATGAAAATAAAAACCCTCATCTCATATAAAACCCCCGGCTATTCAAAACGCGACGATCCAATATAACATATCCAGCAATACATAACATTACATGTCATCAACGTAAGTAAATATGCGCATCCCAATTGTCGTTGACATATAGCAACGAAACCGGCGTTATCACATATTACACTTACGGTCGCAGAAAAGAAAATATAAAACTACAACATTTGGAATCCACAATCTCTTTAGATATCGTAAATCCGAAATATCACATACTTCGCATTTCATGCCTAACTCTATGAATTCCACATATTATATCACATTCCAGATAAATAGACAATATTAAACTTTCCGATCGAATAATCAAATACCTAAGATTTCCTAAATAGCTCAACTCTTGAGCGGAGTTCAAAAATTCCAGAATATGTCATAGTAGCAATGGTCCAGCCATAGAAGGGTCAAGCCAACGCCTCACATGTGGCACGCCGTACTGCCCCAAACCCTAAGGTTTAGAGGCGGTTCAGACGGTCACATAATCGAGTTAAGGTTTGTCTTCTTCTAGAGGGTCCATCACGTTACTTGCACGTTTTTCCGAAAGATTTAAACCCAAGAAAAATTCAACACTTGAAAGTTTTTCGTGCCGGGGAAAAATGAGTTAATGATATCCGTTCGAACATTTTAATACTTTCTAAATTATCCGGAAAACAAAACGAAATTAAATTTTCCGATCGAATCAACGAATTCAAAATAATCCCCAGAACACTCAACACTTGAGTCAGATAAAAAATACCCAAAAAATAGCACTAACAGATACGGTCATAACTGTGCAAAACAAAAGGTAAAACTACACAGTACGGCCGCGGATCCGCGGCCCAAGCAAGGTATGGCCACGGTTCCACGGCGGTCCGTATGTATTACGTCATTGTTTTTCACAGTTATGCTTAAAATTACCTGCTGATTTTTTTAGGTATTTTTAATTCAGAAAAAATCATAGTTTTAAAATTTGTCCAGAGAGGGGGTTAAAATGACGTTACGGGGTTCGTTCGGAGTTTTAACTTCGTATACACGTCGCCTAATCCTCTAGCTAGGCTCTGATACTACTGTAGGGTTACTAGGCACTCTAACAAGATTCTACAAGGCATCAACCATGCCCGATTAAAATTTTAGCCGTGCCGAATAACCCTAAACAAGATCTTTGCTAGATTATTAAGGTTTCACATGCAAGTAAACTACACTTATGACTAAATGAATACGAAATACAACCTTTGTAGATCGGTCCTTCACTTCTAAAGCTCCTTGTTGTAGTCCTTTTGCTGCGATCATGGTTCTCCCGGGCTCTTGCATGGCTTCACGAGGCGAAAGAAGCGTCCTTGCTTGAAGTCTTCGAGGCCTAAGATGATCTACGTCGAGAGAATACCAACTCAAGCTACTACTTCACTAACTAGAGAATTAGTAGAGTAAACACCCTAAACTAAAGTTCTAGTCTAGTAGAGGATGGAGAAATAGGAAGTGGGTTCACTTTAGAATTTATTTTCTCACAATGTTTCTCACTTTGGATCAAACCCTAAAGAGCTTTTTAGCTCAAGGAGGAAGATGAAGAAATAAAATGAGAAAGATAATGATCAAGTCAAGTGAACTAACCATGGGTGAGTGAGTATCATATACTAACTCATGTAGAGACATAACCATGGCTAATCCAAAATGGTTAGGTTAATAAAAATCTAAAGTAAAACAAATTAGTGGACTTTGTCAAAGCATCTACAAGCTTCTACAAGCTTCATGCTTATGACAAAAGCTCCACTAATTTGTAATTACCTTAAATAAATATAAACCACCATTTAAAATAGAATGGTGTATGTCTTGCACACCCATGAATGATGTATCAACAACCATGATACAAAAAGAAAACACATTTTAATATATATCACATATATATTAAAGTTGTGCACATGTGAGAATAATCCTTAAGTGAACAAATGTTAGTTAATGTAAATTAGTATATCTAATATACAATTATACACTAAATTATTAAATCAACACTTGACTTAATAATCCGGTCATATCTCATATAACCGACTAACATCCAATGTATCGACTTATCGAATCAACACTTGATTCGATAACCCGACTATATTACATATAACCGACCGATACAAAAAGTCGTGAGAATAGAATACGGTATCACATACACGCATTATTCTCGGTCCCGCACATATCACATACGTGCTCCTATTTCGTTTTGCCTGAGCCAATAAAACCTCTATGTAGGACTCTGAAGACTCGTCAATACGCCGGCAGTAGGTGATGATTACATCAAGCACCCACAAGCCGTCAGCGGTACTAGCTGGACGTAACAGCTACCCGGGTATTGAGCGATCAGAAGATCAGCAAGCAAGCCCGCTCCAACTCCTGTAAAAGCCTAACGGTAATACTTCCCGTACAGTCCGGTCTTCTCGTTTGATATGTCGCATATCAAGTCTAGGGGTGGTAAACGTCAGACCCCAATAACCGATAAGTCGTGCCGATGTGAGGCTCATAACGGATTGAGAAACTACTGGTAACACTTACCAGTAAATCTCTAAATCATCCCTGGCCAAGGATTTCCCTGTTATGGCCAATCGAACACAGCGCAATATCAACCCCCAATACCGGGAGAGACGAAACCCTTCCTATCGCTCATCGCCTCCATGTGACTTGGGACTATACCCAAAAACCACCGTTTTGCATGCCCTCTTGGACGTGGTAAGGTGGAAATCAAAGCACAGTGGGAATCACACAAGACTCTATGACGATCTCGGGTCTACTGACTAAGCTGCACAAGTGTCACCAGCGAACCGCCATCTGACGTGAGGTATAATACCATCTGGGAGTTCTCGGCGATTCCGTCTAGTGTACCCAGTCTCCACTGAGCACCCGTATACCATCTCTGATGTCAAACACCAATGGACATGGGATCATCCATCGCCCATCTCATGGGCCGAGAAGAGTATACGCTAGTCTACTCTGGTATATCGATGCCCTGTCTCGATATACCTACGACTAGGAACATTAAAGGATGTACTTATGGACTACTCTGTCCCCACTAGTATAATCTTCATCATAGTCCGGGTAGTCAAGTACACATCCTAAGGGCTTTACCAACATGTAACTATAAGACAGCATCAAGAGACAAGTATACATGTTAAGATAAAGAGCAACCAGATAGCATACTATCATATCGAGCAAGAAAGTCCTCTCTATATATGTGCAAGCATCCAATATAATATACATTATCTGTACAATACTGGCCTCTAGGGCATACATACAACTAACACCTCGGGCCCGACTGCCTCTGGGAGGACTTCTGATCCTTCAGGATGGGGACCGAGCAGGGTTTCTGCCCATTGCCTCTTGGCGAGGACTTTGATCCCTGTCGGTTGTGGTAGGAAGCTACCAGCCAAGGATAGCCGAGCAAGGACTCGACTGCCTCTGGGAGGACTTTTGTCCTTAGCACGGGAGGGGCTTTAAGAAGCCTACCAGGGACCCTTGGCCGGGCAGGGTTACTGCCCGGTGCCTCTTGGTGAGGGCTTTTGTCCTGAAGGATAGCCGAGCGAGGGATCCTCGGGCTCGACTGCCTCTGGGAGGGCTTTCTGACCCCTGGCGTTGCGGTAGGGGAGCTACCCGCCAGGGATAGCTGAGCGAGGGATCCTCGGGCTCGACTACCTCTGGGAGGGCTTTCTGATCCCTGGCGTTGCGATAGGGAAGATACCCGCCAGGGATAGCCGAGCGAGGGATCCTCGGGCTCGACTGCCTCTGGGAGGACTTTCTGATCCCTGGCGTTGCGGTAGGGATGTTACCCACCAGGGATAGCCGAGCGAGGGATTCTCGGGCTCGACTGCCTCTGGGAGGACTTCTGTCCCTGGCGTTGCGGTAGGGAAGCTACCCGCCAGGGATACCCGAGCAGGGTAGCTGCTGGGCTGCCTCTTAGTGAGGGCTTAGATCTTTAGCGGTGGAGGGGCCGTAGGAGGCCTGGTAAGGATAACCGGGCAGTGAAGCTGCGCGGTTGCCTTAGCCCCCCATTCTCGTTCCGATTTATTTTGTGGGTCGGGTCGAGAGTGGGTTGCTTGATTCTCTCTGTGCGGTTTGGCGCTGGTAATTCCTTGTGGTGGATTGTCCGGGGACGGCACGGTGTTCTTGTTGCCGCGGGTCTTGGCGCGGAGCCGTGGGGCACCCAGCGGGCTTTAGAGAGTATCGGCCCATGAGACCTATGGCCATGGGACGTAGCCTGCTGGTAGTCAGCCGTGCCAACGAGAGCAGAGTCTCCTGGAGGCGGAGGAGCGGCGATCTGGGGCCATGTAGCCGGTCTATTCGGCCGGCGAGGGTGTTGATGACGGTCGCCGGAAGAGGTTCATCTGCGCCTCCGGTGAGGGGAGGCGGCGGCTGGTATCTGGATTTTCAGGGTGATCGCTTGCCATGTGGATGGAGATCGGAAGGCCAACTTTATTTTTTGTGGAGTTTCGTTCCCACAGACGGCGCCAACTGATGGAGGTCCTTTTCGGGTCTACGTCAGATGTTGTTTTCCGTCGATCTCCCGGTGGATTTTGAAGGTGATCTCCTGTTGCGTGTGGATCTCAATGGGTTTGAGGAGATTGGTGATTTGAGGTTGTATGAGGAGTTTGGCGCCGAGTACCCACAAGGAAGTCCCGGGGTGGTTTGGTACCACCGAAGACCCTCCGACGATCAAGTCAGTAATGATATCTGAGCAGAGTAACGGCTTAGTAGAGTAAAGAATGGCTTCCTTGACCCCTCTCTGATGGGAGTTTTTATAGCGGCGGCAGCACGCAACAGCAGGCGTGAGGATCTCGCCGGCAGTTACGCTCCCGACGTCACGCCCGCGTAAAGAGAGGATCGCCCATAAATGGGGATCGTGATGGCATGGAACGTGGGATGTTGCTGGCGGAGAATCTGTGCATGGCGAGGTTTGCGGGGCGGCAGTTACGCCTGAGTGGTGGAGTTGGTCGGTCGGAGAGACCGAGGAAGATAACCTCAGCTGGGGAGCTCGGAGACGAGCAAGAGGGCCAAGGAGTCTTGGTCCGGTGGCAGCTCGGGGCGAGCTAAGAGGCCGAGGAGGCCAGTATCAAGGGGGCTATGAGGAGAGCCAGCTAGAGCTTGCGGGTCGGGTACCCGGATGGCCTGGTCGGCCCCTGTGGGCCCTTTCTTCTGGGTTCTGGGATATGTCATCTGCCACGTGCCTTGATCTTGATGGGTCGTTAATATAGAGCATCATCAATGTCTCTTACATGATGTGCTATAATGATAAAATCGGCATCTTGCAATGTATTACGATGTGTGTGTGCCTCAACATTCGCGCCTAATAAGATTAAAATCTAAATGTAATATTGGCGCTGTCAAAATGGCCGAAACTTGTAAAGTGAATGCAAATATCTAAGAAGATTAGGTTCTTAGCCGAAGACCCTGATTAATTAATAATATCTACCTACTGTAATTCTTTTAATTATCCTTCTTTTCAAGTCACTAAATGAATCAACAGTCATGTCTATGCATAAACACTTCCAGTCGGTTGGTAATAAAATAAGCCCCTAAGAGGAGAAATTGTTGGATATATGTATGCTCTAGAAGCCATTATTTGATAGTGGATGTATCGGTATGTGTATATATATATATTCAGAGGACATTCTTGCTCGACATGATAGTATGCTATCTTCTTCTTCTTTATCTTGACATGTTCACTCGATCAGACTTATTACTCAATTAGTACATGTTGATAAAGCCCTTAGGATATTTGCTTAACTACTGGGATTATGATGCAGATCATACTAGTGGAACATGTGTAGTTTATAAGAATATCTTTAAAATTTTCCTAGTCATGGGGGTATCGAGATGGGGCATCAATATTCCAGAGTAGACTAGCGTATACATTTCTTGACCCATATGATGGGCGATGGATGATCCTATATCCACTGGTATGGTGACACTAAAGATTGTATATGGATGCTCAGTGGAGACTGGGTATACTGAACGGACTCGCCGAGAACTCCTATGTGGTATTATATCTATCGTCGGATAGTAGTTCTCAGGTGACACTGGTACAGGTTAGTCTGTAGACCCGAGATCGTCATAGAGTCTTGTGTGTCCTCCCACTATACTTTGATCTCCACTCTACCACGGCTCTACTGAGTCGTGCAAACAGGTGGAATTTGGATATAGTCCCGAGGCACATAGAGACAATGAGCGATAGGAAGGGTTTCGTCTCTCCCGGTATTGCGGGTTGATGTTGTGCTATACTCGATTGGCTATAACAGGAAGTCTCTAGACAGGGCTGATGAGATTTACTAATAAGTGTTATCGGTAGTTTCTCGATCTGTTATAGGCTATATACCGGCAAGACTTATTGAGTTATTGGGGTCGACGATACCATCCCTAGACTCGATATACAGCATATCTGATGAAGAGACCGGACTGTAAGGTAAGTGTTGCCAGTTGGCTCGACTGGAATTTTGACAGGTTCGCTTGTTTTTCTTCTGATCGCTTAATACTTGGGAGCCGTTACGTACAACTAGTGCTGCTGATGGTTTGTGGGTATGTGACATGATCACTGCCTACTGCTAGTGTGTTGACGAGTCTTAGAGTCCCACAGAGGGGTTTCCTAGCTCAGGCGAAACGATGTGGGGTGCATATAGGGATATGCGCGGGAGCTTGATTAAATGCGAGTATATGATACCGCATTTTAATCCAGCATTTTCTATTGGTCGGGTCGTATGTGATATGACCGGATTATTAAATCAAGTGTTGATTTAATATTAATGACTATTAACTCATTTATTATTAAACCCTTTTCTTTTATGTGTATGCACGAATGTATGTATGTATATATTGATATGAATGCACACATACATGCATTTTTGTGTCATGGTTGATGATACATTGGAGATGGTAATGCAAAACTCACATGGAGAAATATTTATATATTTTGATTATTGAGAAAAAGGAAAATGGGAATAAAATTATGGCTAGGTTTCTATACTCTTCTTATGTTGACCTAAACCTAAACCATGGTTTCATTTTCCATTTGTTCTTTAGCTCAACATCAAAATATCTAGATATTTAATAACCATGGTTTTGGGTGAGTGTGACTCTCTCATTTATATTTTCTATTCTCATTATTATTAAGGGATTATCACAAAAGAGCTCAAGCTTAACCATCTTCTTCTTCTTCCTCTAAGCTCTCTACCTCTTCAAAAGTGAGTGAAGAAAAATAAAAGGAAAGGTTTTTAAGTGAGATCACAACCCACATCACCAATCTATGTTAGTCTAGTCCACTAGTGTAGATTGTTTGCTTCATTTCCATCTTGATCAAGTGAAGCTAGGAGCTTGAGCCAAGAGACTCCGTAGTGGATCGTCGTGGACTTCGAAGGTTTCAAGCGAACCCGTTCAAACACCAAATTGATCCACGGAGTCACCAAGAGGGAGGTCTACAAAGGTTGTAATTATTCACTCTTAGTGTTAAACACTTTCTTGTATATGATACTTGCCTTTGTTACCAAAGATTTATAGTTCGATTCATGGTTGGTTTTGTTTAGCACCTCTAAATTTTTTATTGTAGCATGTTTGATACAAGACAAACCCTAGGCATGGTGCAAGACAAACCCTGCAGTGGTATCAGAGCCAAACTAGAAATTTAGATGATGTTAGATAAATTACGAAACCGAAACAATTTCGAAAACTGAAATCCTAAACCTGGTCTCTGTCGAATTTTTTAGAGCCTCTAAATTTTTTTTAAGCAGTTGCAGAATGTTACATATGATGTAATACCAACACCAAACGAAAACGAGGCCATTCCATCGGATTTGACCCGGCGAAATGCTCAAAATATCCCGCTTGGCCGGTTTTACCATGTCAAAATCGTCTCGTTTTTGTTTGGTACTCTGGTCTCTGGGGTTTGGTGTTTCAGGTATTGCTTGTTTTTACTAAGATTGCATATGATGTTATCTTTCAGTAAAGACTATTCGGAGTATTTCGTAGTCATAATTTTAACATTGTTTTAGGTAACCTAGACGACATTTAACAGTTCGAACGAACATCAAACACCGCCTCATGACATCCTCTAGAAATTTTCCAAAAGTTGGAATTTTCCAAGTTAAAAATATTCGAAAAATCATGCAGGTAATTCTATGGACTCTCTAGAAGAACGTAACCCTAACTTGATTCTATGACCACGGGACCACGGCCAAACCCTAGGGTTTGCCGTAGTTCCGCGGCGCTATAGGTGAGGTAAGGGTTGACCCTTCTACGGTTGGTCCATAGGTACAGTGGCATATTTTGGGTATTTTAATTTTGCTCAAGTGTTGAGCTCTTTGGGAGATGTGGGTGTTTGTTGATTCGATCGAAACGTTTAACATCGTCTAGACATTTGTGAATGTGATACAATAATTGGAATCTACACTAATTAGTTTTGTGAAAAGTAATTAGTTGCGTGTAAATCTAACATTTTGGTCTCGGGTGGAATCGGGAATGTTGTTGAATTACCTGACTTCTTTTGGAAAGGTGTTTTCATAGATGAGACCCAAATGTAAGATTTGCATCGTTAGGCATGAAATCCAGAATATGTGATATTCCGGGTTTATGATGTCTAAAGGCAGTGATGATTCCAATTATTGTAGTTTTTCACTTTCTTTTTGCGACCGTAAGTGTAATATGTGGTGTATCGCCGGTTTCGTTGCTATACATCAACGACAATTGGGGTACGCATACCTATTTACGTTGATGACATGTGATGTTATGTGTTGCTGAGATATGATGTATAGGATCGTCGTGATTCAATGGCCGGCGGTTTTATGTGAGATGAGAGTTTTTATTTTCATTCATGTAAAATTCATTGTATGTAATATTCTTTTATTGGGGCACTTCCGGGTTGAGGATGATGTCACCATTGTTGTTTATTATTTACTTTTCCGCATTAGGATAGACCCAAAGTGGGGAGCACAAGTGACCGGGTTCTAAGCTCCAGTGGGAGGCCATCTCGAGGAGTCGAGACCGGGTCTCCTAACTCTAGAATTGGTAGGGTCACTTGCCGCTCTCATAGGGGTCTAGGGGTGTGGGCTTGGCTATTCATCACGACCGTAGAATCCATATTTTCTATTATTGGCTAAATACAAAATACGGACCTCCTAGTATATCCTATATTTTCATATATGTGCTTCTGCTGTTGATACTATGTGATGTGATCACTTTATATGCTGAGACGAATGGTGTATTATATATATGATATATAATAAGCGTTGCTTATGTTTTGCATCCGCGCTAGTCCCGTCCTGCTATGCCGTTAGTTAAGTAACCTAATGGTACATAATGGGACAATGTGGCGAATGCGGATGACAGAAGCGTACGTTCTATTTTCGTTTCTTTTCTGTGATGGCTTAAGGACTTAAATGATGGGACTACATTAATGAGATTAATGTAAAGAAAAAAAACCTAAAAAATGTTGTAGAATCGGATTTGAAGCATACTCGGCTTTTTATGAAAAAGCAAGTTTTCAAAGTGCGGAGCTTAAGCTACTCCATTTAAAACCATTAGATTCTACAACGATATCAAGTTCAAAGAGTTAAAGGTCTTCTTAAAAACCATTCGCAGCCCTCCATCATTTTAGGAAGTAGAGTACTTAGTATTCGTGCTACGTATGTTGACTATAGCCAAGGCGTAGTGTACGACAGCTAAGTAATGTCTTCTTACATAGCATATGATGCGATTAATTAGGACAGTCACATGATTATGTTAACCATAGCCAAGGGTCATGTGGGTGGGTCTAATTAATCATGAAATGACGGGTAGAACTTGACTAGTACTTATGATATGTTGACCATAGCCAAGGTCATGAGTGCTAGGGGTAAAAACCATATCGGGAGTTTCAAGAGTTGAAATTTGCAATGAGATTGCATACCTTCTATGTGATAGTAGGATCCCGATCCCACTGTGAGCAAGAGTTTCTCCCAGAAGAGTTTTGCACTTTACAATTAGCTAACCCATTAGGTGTCTAGAAAGGTGTCAACGGGGCTACACTTCTGGGAAAACGACGTTTATTTTAATTAGGTCCGTACGAAAGCACGGGGAACCCCCTCAAAGTACCGACACTGGCCTGGCTGAAAGGTTAGCGAAGTTGTAGAATGTAATTAATCTTGGCTAATTTTCTTTGTAAGATTTGAAGGAAAATTTGATAAAAGCAGTGGGAGATATCGATTAGATATGATAATAAACCAATCTGATCTTTGCAAGAGCTTTCACCGAGTGTATTCTTTTCTCTCTCCTAATGGCGGATAACCATGACTGGACTTAAGCTTTTATTAGAGAAAAATAAGCTAACCCATTATGACGGCTCTTATTGAAGAGCTTGAGGGCCTCGGATGGACAATGGAGAACGAACAATATGTTGATATTGTTCAACAGTCTCTTCCCCTGCCATTGCTCCATTTATAGTGAACTTCAACATGCACAACATGGAGAAGTCAATACTCGAACTTCTCAATATGTTGAGAAGTGTGGAGAGCGCGCTCAAGGCAAAGTCACCCTCTCTGATTGTTGGGCAATCTTCTTCTTCCGTCCCAAAAGCCAAAGCCAAGGGAAGGAATAAGAAGAAACCCACCAAACCGAGAGGTGGAATCAAAAAGGCACGAAGGAGAGACAAATCCAAGGCTGAGAAGTCAGGAAAAGGAGAATGTTTCCACTGCAAGAAGAAGGGGCACTGGAAGCGGAATTGTACTGAATACCTTGATCTCAAGAAGAAGAAGCATGGTGATGCTTTTGCTTCAGGTGTGTTCGTGACTGAAAATTGTTTTTCTATAAACTCTGCTTCCTGGGTATTGGATACCGGTTCGGGTTCTCATATCTGCAATTCTGTGCAGGTCTTGAGAAATAGCAGAGTTTTAAAGACCGGTGATCACACTCTCCGGGTTGGAAATGGTTCCAATGTACATGCAGTTTCAGTGGGAGAGTATCACTTGGGGTTGCCGTCGGGTTGTATATTGGTTTTGAACCTATGTTATTATGTACCTAGCATGCTTAGTAATATAATATCCGTTTCTTTGTTAGACAATGAAGGATATCATTTTGTATTGCAGCATAATGTTATGAACATTAAATTGAATCAAGAGTTGATTGGTTATGGTACACTTAATGACGGGATATACGTCCTAAATCAACACAGAGTTTTCAACTTATAACACACAACTAAAAGAAAATTTTCAGATATAAATGAAGCTTTTCTTTAGCATTGTAGACTTGGTCATATTAACGAAACAAGACTAAACAAGCTTCATAAAGATGGATATTTAAATCCTTTTGAATATAAATCTTATGCGACTTGTCAGTCTTGTATTAAAGGGAAAATGACCAAAACTCCGTTTACTGGACACGGAGAAAGAGATACAGAGGTCTTGGGCCTCATACATAGTGATGTATGTGGGCCAATGTCCACACATGCGAGAGGCGGGTTTTTCTTACTTCATAACTTTTACTAATGATTTCTCAAAATTCGGTCATGTGTTTTTATTAAAGCATAAGTCTAAATCTTTTGAGAAATTCAAGGAGTACAAACTTGAAGTAGAAAAACAAACAGGAATGAGCATCAAGATACTTCGATCAGATTGAGGTGGAGAGTATCTTAGTACAGAGTTTTCAAACTTCCTAAAAGAGAATGAGATTCTCTCTCAGCTCACTCCCCCTTACACACCACAGCACAACGGTGTGTCAGAACAGAGGAATCATACCCTATTGGATATGGTGCGATCCATGATGAGTGATGCTGAGTTACCTCTCTCCTTTTGGGGGCATGCATTGGAGACTGCAGCATTTCTGTTGAACAAAGTTCCAACCAAGACCATATCTACCACTCCATATGAAATATGGTATGGGAAGAGACCATCTCTTAAACGAGTTAAGATTTGGGGTTGTCCGTATTTTGTTAAAAAGAAGAACACAGACAAACTCGAGACACGATCGGTTAAGTGTATATTTGTGGGATATCCAAAACATTCGTTTGGATATCTTTTCTACACAAGGAAGAACAAAAGGTGTTTGTTTCTCAACATGCCACATTTTTAGAAAATAAGATTTTTCCAAATGATATTGATGGCAATGTGGTAGATTTAGAAGAGATTCTAGAGATATAAGTTACAAATGACGACTTGGTTGAACCTGATGTTGCAACAGAATCTTATGAACCTCAGCCACTCCGTAGATCTGGTAGGACTTTTCTCCCACCGGAGAGATACTACGGTTTTCTCATTGATGGTGATGGAGAAGATTGCGTCATGGATGATGATGCCCTACCAGTTTTTAGCAAGCTATCACGAGTGGTAACTCTGTGAAGTGGCTGGATGCCATGAGATCCGAAATGGAGTCTATATACACCAACAAAGTATAGACTTTGGAAGTTGTACCCTTTGGGGTAAAACCCGTAGGGTGCAAATGGATCTTTAAGAGAATGATCGGTATAGATGGGCAGGTGGAGACCTATAAGGAAAGGCTTATGGTGAAAGGATTTCGTCAAAGACCAGGACTGGACTATGACGAAACATTTTCTCCTGTAGCCATGCTTAAATCCATTCAGATCCTACTTGCTATTGCTGCTCACTACGACTATGAAATCTGGCAGATGGACGTTAAAACTGATTTTCTAAATGGTGATTTAGAAGAATGCGTTTATATGGATCAGCCAGAGGGCTTCATTGATAGTGGAAGCAGCGGGAAAGCATGTAGGTTGCTTAAATCCATTTATGGATTAAAGCAAGCATCACAGAGTTGGAACATTTGTTTTGATGATGTCATCAAAGAGTTTGATTTCATCAAAATCTTGATGAACAATGTGTTTATAAGAAAATTGTAGGGAGTACTGTCATAGTTCTCGTATTGTACATGGATGACATTCTTCTGATAGGAAACGATGTTCCTATGCTACAATCGGTCAAACTGTTCTTATCACAAAGGTTCTCCATGAAGGACCTGGGAGATGCCTCGTACATATTGGGCATGAAGATCTATAGGGATAGATCTAAAAGGTTGTTGGGATAGTCCCAAACCAGGTACATTAACACCATTCTAAAGAGGTTAGTATGGAAGAATCCAAGCGGGGTGCCTTACACGCTAGTCATGGAGTCACTCTCTCCAAGGACTTTTGCCCAAAGACTGATGAAGAGAGAGCTCGCATGAGCATTATACCCTACACTTCAGCCGTAGGATCTATAATGTATGCGATGTTAGATACTTGCCCTGATGTAGCTTATGCACTGGGTATAGTAATTAGGTATCAATCCAACCCAGGGGAGAATCACTGGAAAGCTGTGAAGAACATTCTTAAGTACTTGCGAAAGACTAAAGAAATGTTCTTGGTGTATGGTAACGGGGATATCCAAATGGAGGTCTTTACTGATTCGATCTTGCAGAGTGATAAGGATGACAGCAAATCTATCTCAGGGTTTGTATTTACCCTCAATTGAGGGGCGGTATGTTGGAAGAGTTCCAAACAGGATACTGTTGCAGACTCTACGATGGAAGCTGAGTATATTGCTGCAAATGATGCTGTCAATGAAGCCGTCTGGATGAGGAAGTTCATCTCGGAGCTAGGAGTAGTTCCAATCATTATTGATCCAATATCATTGTATTGTGATAATAATGGGGCTATGGCGTTGGCCAAAGAGCCCAGTTACCGTCAGTGATCCAGACACATTCTGAGTCGATATCATTTGATCTGGGAGGTAGTTGATCGCCGCGAGATCGAGATTCGTAGAGTAGATACAAAGAATAACACCCCAGATCCACTCACCAAGGCCCTCCCTCAGCCGCAGCATGAGCAATTTTTTGAGATGTTGGGTATGAGATATGCCAATAATTGGCCTTAGTGCAAGTGGGAGATTATTGGATATATGTATGCCATAGATGCCATTATTTGATAGTGGATATATCGGTATGTATGTTAGTTATATGTATGCCTTAGAGGCCATTACTATACATAAGATGTATATTGTAGTGGATGCTTCGACATATATAGGGAGGACTTTCTTGCTCGACATGATAGTATGCTATCTGGTTGCACTTTATCTTAACATGTACACTTATTGTCTCTCTCTCATATGTTGATAAAGCCCTTAGGATGTGTACTTGACTACCAGGATTATGATGCAGATCATACTAGTGGGGGCAGAGGTAGTCGGTAAGTACATCCTTCAATTGTTCCTAGTCGTGGAAATATTGAAACGGGGCATCGATATTCCACAGTAGACTAGCGTATACGCTTCTCGACCCATATGATGGGCGATGGATGATCCCACATCCATTGGTGTTTGACATCAGAGATGGTATACGAGTGCTCAGTGGAGACTGGGTACACTGAACGGACTCGCCGAGAACTCCTAGAGGGTATTATACCTATCGTCAGATAGCAGATCTCTGGTAACACTGGTACATGTTAGTCTGTCGACCCGAGATCGTCATAGAGTCTTGTGTGATTCCCACTATGCTTTGATTTCCACCTTACCATGTTCAAGAGATCGTGCAAAATGGTGGTTTTTGGGTACAGTCCCGAGTCACATGGAGGCAATGAGCGATAGGAGGGGATTTCGTCTCTTCCGCTATTGGGGGTTGATGTTGCGCTATGCTTGATTGGCCATAACAGGAAATCCCTGGCCAGGGTTGCTGAGATATACTGGTAAGTGTTATCAGTAGTTTCTTGAACCATTATGGGCCTCACATCTGTTAGTTATATGTATGCCCTAGAGGCCATTACTGTACATAGGATGTATATTGTAGTGGATGCTGGGACATATATAGGGAGGACTTTCTTGCTCGACATGATAGTATGCTATCTGGTTACTCTTTGCCTTAACATGTATACTGTATGTCTCTCTGTTACATGTTGGTAAAGCCCTTAGGATGTGTACTTGACTACCTAGACTATGATGCGAATCATACTAGTGGGGACATGGTAGTCCATAAGTACATCCTTCAAGGTCTCTAGTCGTGGGTATATCGGGACGGGGTATCGATATACCAGAGTAGACTAGCGTATACCTTCTCGACCCATACAGATGGGCGATGGATGATCCCATATCCATTGGTGTTTGACATCAGAGATGATATACGGGTGCTCAGTAGAGACTGGGTACACTGGACGGAATCGCCGAGAACTCCCAGATGGTATTATACCTTACGTCAGATGGCAGTTCTCTGGTGACACTGGTATAGGTTAGTCTGTAGACCTGAGATCGTCATAGAGTCTTGTGTGATTCCCACTGTGCTTTTATTTCCACCTTACCACGTCCAAGAGGGCGTGCAAAACGGTGGCTTTTGGGTACAGTCCCGAATCACATGGAGGCAATGAACGATAGGAGGGGATTCGTCTCTCCCGGTATAGGGAGTTGATGTTGCGCTGTGTTCGATTGGCTATAACCGGAAATCCCTGGCCAGGGTTGCAGAGATTTACTGGTAAGTGTTACCTGTAGTTTCTTGAATAGTTATAGACCTCATATCGACACGACTTATCGAGCTATTGGGGTCTGACGTTTACCACCCCTAGGCGAGATATGCGACATATCAGACGACGAGACCGGACTGTACGGTAAATGTTACTGGTTGGATTCACAGGAGTGTGAGCGGGCTTTCTCGTCGATCTTCTGATCGCTCAATACCCGGGTGGCCGTTACGTTTAGCAGACCGCTTGCGGCTTATGGGTGCTTGATATGATCATCATCTGCTACCGGCGTATTGACGAGTCTTTAGAGTCCTACACAGAGGTTTCCTGGCTCAAGCAAAATGAAATAGGAGCGCATATGAGATATGTGCGGGACCGAGAATAATACCAGTATGTGATAATGTATTCGAATCTCGCGATTTGTATCATTGGTCGGTTATATGTGATATAGCCGGGTTACCGAATCAAGTGTTGATTCGATACATTGATACACTTGATATTAGTCGGTTATATGCGATATGACCGGATCGTTAAATCAAGTGTTGATTTAATGATTTAATGTATAATTATATATTTGATATATTACTTTGCATTAACTAGTATTGGTTCACTTTAATTGGATTTTCTCACTTGAAATACACAAGTTGTATATGTGATATACTTTTGTGCACACAATTGTATCATGTTTGATAATACATGCCAACTTGGGTGTAGTTTTGGTTTAAACCTTGGTTAAGTAAATGGTTAGGGTTTTTATTTATTTATTCATTTATTTATTTCCTTTTGGCAAGAAATAAAATGGTTGCTACTTTTGTTTTATATTGAAAGTTCATGAAGGTTTGAAAGGTTGACCATTTTGTTTCTTTCCTTTAACCTAACCATTCAACTTAACCCTAGTTTATTCTCTACACCTAACCATGGTTGCTATATGATAAGTATTCATTTTATTTTCTATTTCAAAAGAGAATTCTCATAATATTATCTTCTTCTTCTTCTTCTTCTTCTTCAACAATGAAGAAAAGCCTGCAACCTTTAATGGCAACTTGAGAAAAAGAGTGAGAAATCCAATTCTAAAGTGAACCCACTTTTTATTTCTTCATCCTCTACCACTTGCCAAGTAGTATAGGGTGTTTTCTTCACAAGTTTCATGACTTGGTGAAGTTGGAGCTTGATCTTGTGTTGCCTCGACGTAGATCATCTTCGGCATCGAAGTCGACGACCTAGCCCGCCCATTTCTCCGATGAAGCCGACGCTAGAGCCCGGGATCCGATGATCGCAGCGAGGGTACACCGTCATGGAGCTATGGAGGTGGAGGACCAGATCTACAAAGGTTGTGTTTCCGTTTACCCTTTAGTTAAGTTGTTAACTAGCTTCAAGTTTCGCCTAAAATTCTAGTTAACGATCTAGTCTAGGGTTTCTCGGCACCGTAAAATTCGAAATTGGCATGGTTGATGCCTTGTGAGACCTCCTTAGTGTGCCTAGGAACCCTACAGTGGTATCAGAGCCTAGCTAGAGCCTTAGACGGAGTGTAGACGGCGTTTGAAATCCGAACGAAGATCGAAACCCTAACTCAAATTGCTCTCTAGACAATTTTCAAAAATGTGGATTTTTCTATATTAAAAATATGCAGAAAAATCAGCAGGAGTTTTTACGAATTACTGTGAAATTCGAGCAGCCAATTCGTCTAAAGCGCGGCGGAACCGCGGCACGAGCATGGCTCGTGCGGCGGTTCCGCGGCCAAGTTGTCACATCACCTCTTGAAAATTGCACAGTAATTCCTATATTTTAGTGCTGAATTTTCTTGGAATTTTTAATATTTACTCAAGAGTTGAGTATTTTGGGTTATATTGGGAGTTCGTAGATTCGATCGGATTGTCAAACTTTGTCTATGTGTTTTTCCGGGTAATTTTTAGAATATGTTAAAAAGTTCGACCGGATATAAATACCCATCTTTTCCCCTGTCGGGAAATTTCCAAGTGTTGGATCATTCCGTGGTTTAATAACGTTCTAAGTAGTGCAAGTAACGCGATGGTTCCTCTAGAAGACAACAAACCTTAACTCGATTATGTGACCGTCTTGAACTGCCCTTTGAACCTTAGGGTTTGGGGCAGTACGGCGTGCCACATGTGAGGCGTTGGCTTGACCCTTCTACGGCTAGACCGTTGGTACTGAGGCACGAAGTGAATGTTTATAAACTTATTTCATGTGTTGAGCTATTTCGGGAAAACTTGGGTGTTCGATTGTTCAATCGGAAAGTTTAACATTTTCTATTTATCTGGAATGTGATACAATAATTGGAATTCACAAGTAGTTATGAGATAACTGAATGGATGTTATAAACACAACACTTTAGTCTCACTTGATCGGTTGCCACGGAATTTTGATGCGATCAAAAGTCCGTTGCAATCACGTAGCGTACGCGGATATTCGCCGGTAAACTTAATAGACAACCTCACCCCATAGCCCCGACCAAGTGACTGTAGGAGAACCCCGTCATCGAAAGCATCTGTTCGGGTGCTCGCGGTAGCGGTGTTCCGCCTTGGTGCACTTCGTCGACGGTATCGGGGGTGCGGCCGCCTACTAAAGTTTGCGACGAGCATTCGATCAGGATGTCGGGAATCTTGTTGAATTGCCTGACTGGATGTTGAAAAGAGTTTTCGATAATGAGACTAAAATGCGGGGTTTATAATTGTTAGGCATGCGATATCTAAGGAATTCATTTGGTCAGGCATGCGATGTCTGAGGAGGTTGCGGATTCCAACTGTTGTAGTTTTACACTTTCTTTTCTGTGACCGTAAGTGTAATATGTGATATCGCCGGTTTCGTTGCTATATGTCAACGACAATTGGGATGCGCATATTTACTTACGTTGATGACATGTGATGTTATGTGTTGCTTGATATGTTATATTGGATCGTCGTGTTTGAATAGCCGGGGGTTTTTATGTGAGATGAGTGTTTTTCATTTTCATTCATGTAAAAACTTGTATGTAATATTCTTTTATTGGGGCACTTCCAGGTTGCGGAAGATATCACCGTTGGTGTATATTATTTACTTTTCCGCACTAGGATAGACCCAAGGAGGAGGGCACAAGTAACCGGGTTCTGGAGTCCAGTGGGAGACCAACTCGAGGAGTCGAGTCCGGGTCTCCTAACTCTTGAATTGGTAGGGTTGCTTTCCGCTCTCGTAGGGGTCTAGGGGTGTGGGTTTGGCTATTCATCGCGACCGTGGAATCTGTGTTTTATACTGGCTCGTATTGAAAACACAGACGTCCTAGTATATCCAATATTTCATATGATTCTTCTGCTGCGATATCTGTGATGTGATCATGTGATTTGTTCAGATAGATACTATATATAGTATATATGATATATTATATAGACGTTACTTATGTTTTACACCCGCGCTAGCCCTGTCCCGCTCTTTCGTTAGTTACCTAACCTAACGGTGCATGAGGGGACATCGAGGCGAATGCGGATGGCATAAGTGTACGTCGTATTTATCTGTGATGTTTAGGTAAATTAAATGATGGGATTTCATTAATGTGATTAATGAAAGGAAAAAAAAAACCTAAAGATGTTGTGGAATCGAATTTCTAAATAAAACAGGGAGCTACAGTTCTTGCTTTGCATCGCGGTGTTCCTTGTAGAACATCCTGCACCTTATTCGATAAGGAAAGGACCGAGATCCCTTCACCGGGAGTGACTCCTTTAGCAATAACTGGCAGATGCTACACATTCGGTTTGTCTTTTGATTGGTTCTATAGTTTCTGCTTTGCACAGTGATATATATGATATATCCCGCACCTCATTCGACGAGGAAAGGACCGACGATCCCTTCACCGGGAGTGACTCCTTTAGCAAAACTAGAAAAGCCTCAAAAACACTCCATTTCAAAATTCATTCGATCCTACAACGATATCAAGTTCATTATGCAATAGCTTTTCAGAAAAACCTGTCGTAGCCCTCCGTCATTTCAGATAAGTCCTGCTTAGTATTCGTGTTGCGTTTGTTGACCTTGTCAAGGCGCAGTGTGCGGTAGCTAAACAGTATTTATCTGTTTATGCATATGATGCAGATTGGGTTAGGGTAGTCGTGCGGCCTTGTTGACTTTGTCAAGGGTCGTGCGGGTGGGTTTGATTCAATCAAGAAATGACGGGTTGAACTTGACTTGCGGTCTATGGTTTGTTGACCTTGTCAAGGTCATAGATCGTTTGGGGAAAAATTATCGGGAATTTCAAGTGTTGAAATTTGCAATGAGATTGCATACCTTTTATGAGATAGTTGGATCTCGATACCCGCTGCGAGTAATTGTTACTCCTGGGAGAGTTTTACACATTACAATTAGCCGATCAAGTAGGTGTCGAGAAAGGTGTCAACAGGGTTACGCCTCTGGGAAAATGAGGTTTACATTAATTAGGTTCGTGCGAAAGCACGGGGGACCTCCCTCAAAGTACCGACACTGGCCTGGCTGAAAGATTGGCGAACTTGTAGCGTGTAATTAATCCCGGCTAGTCTTTCCTTTTAGGGTTTGAAGGAAGATTTGATAAAAACAGTGGGAGCCATCCTGATTAGATAAAACAATAACCAATCTATTCTTGCAAGAGCGCACGCTGAGTGTTTTCTTCTCTCTCTCTCCAGGTAGCGACCATATCACGCTTTAATCAAGATAATAAAACAGATATATTGACCGAGACCCGCTTGTTATACTGAGCTGGGGAACGTTGGTCCGCCTCCAACTTATAGTTGTTATAAGACAGAGCAGGAAATTGAGGAATACCAGAATTCCTATGCCGCCCAAACGAAGAATGTGCATATGATGCATCTCCTTCGGGTGTGTTCATTACAAAGAACTGTTTCTCTGTATCCTCTACGTCCTGGGTATTTGATACCAAATCAGGATCCCAGATATGTAATCTGTTACATAGGGCTACAGATAGGTAGAAAACTGAGAACGGGTGATAAGTTTCATGAGGCAGAAAACGAGGCAAGTGTTGCAACCAAGTCTGCTGGTCACTGTCACCCTGTATTACAAATACATTGATTCTGAACGAATGTTATTAGAAACCGAACCTGATATACAAAATCATATCAGTCTCTTTATAAGTAAAGAAATGATAAAATTTTGTATTGTTGGATAATGTTTTGAACATTTCCTATATCAAAAGTTGATTGGTTCATGCGCGTTATCTAAAAGCATTGATGTTCTAAAACAAATTACAGTTCTTAGTATATGGATCACACACAAGAGGAAGAGTTCAGAAATGAACGGATCCTTCTTAAGGTATTGTAGACTAGGTCATATCAATGCGACCCGACTAGCTGGAGTTACATAAAGATGCATATTTAAAATTAGTTTGAATTTACATCTTGTGAAACTCGCCAGTCATGTCACAAAGATAAGATGACCATAGCTCTGTTTATTGGAAACAGAGAAAGAGTTAGTGAACTTTTGGGATTGATACATGCTGATGTATGTAGATCCCCTGTCTACACATGCCAAGACCGGTTCTTTGTACTTCATTACATTCTCTGATAATCTCTCGAGATTCAGACATATGTTCCTATTGAAACACAATTCCGAACCTTTTGAGATATTCACAGAATATAAGTTAGAAGTAGAGAACCAAAATACGGGTATAAGTATTATGTCCTATGATGAGATCAGGGAGGAGAATACTTGTGCATGGCATTCCTGGACTATTCTAAAGGAGAATGAGATTCTCTCTCAGTGTTACTCCTCTGATTACACCACAGCACAACGGTATATCGGGGCAGAGCAATCACACCCTATATGATAAGGTGTGCTCTATGATGAGTACTACTGAGTTACCTGTTTCCTTTTAGGAGTTATGCACTTATGAAGTTGCATACCTATTGAATAGGGTACCAATCAAATCAGTTGCCTACCACTTCATATGTGATATGGAAAGGGAAGAGCCCATATCTTAAGTTAGTTAAGATTTAGGGTTGTCCAGCCTATGTCTAAAAAGCAAAATTTGGACAAGCTCGAGGCAAGGTCAGTTATGTAGAACTGGAAAGGTTCCAGCTATACAATCTAAAGCTGATGATTTGGTAGAACCAAAGGATTCAATAGAATCCAACGAACCTTAGCCTCTCCGTCGATCTAGTAGGGTTCCTCACCCACCAGAGAGTTGCTTCGGTTTCTCGATGGCAGTGGGAGCGAGGATTGCATCATGAGATGATGACCTAACTAGTTTCGAGCTGGCCATCAAGAGTGTGACTCTGTAAGAATGGCTGGATGCTTAGCGATCTGAGATGGAATCATTATACACCAACAAAGTATGGACTTTGGTCTCTATATCTGAAGGGTTAAATCCCCATCAGGAGCAAGTATATCTTGAGAAGATTACTTGGTGTAGATGGAAAAGTTGAGACTTTCAAAGCTAGACTTGTTAAAGGTTTTCGTCATCGACCAGGCGTGGATAATGATGAAACCTTTTTCCAGTGGCTATGCTTAAGTCCATCCAGATCCTACTTGCCACGGCTACATACCATGACTACAATATCTGGCGGTTGGGTGCCATGACTGCTTTTCTAAATAATGTTTTAGAAGAGAACGTCTATAAGTACACAGCCAGAGGTTCTCGTAGACAGTGGGAGCAGCGGAAACGTGTGCAAGATGTTTTATGTGATAAAGCAGGCATCGCGGAGTTGGAACGTATGTTTTGATGTGTTAGTCAAAAAGTTTGACATCATCAAAATGGTAGATGAACCTTGTATATACAAAAAAGTAGTAGGGAGTATGGTGATGATCCTCATAGAGTACATAGATGACATACTCTTGATAGGGAAGGAGTTTTCTATGCTACGCTCGGTCAATCTCCACTTATCACAATGATTCTCCATAAAGGATCAAAGTGATACCTACTAAATCCTGGGTTTTGGATCTATGAGATAGATCTAATTGGATATTAGGATACTCACTAGTTGTAGTGAGATGGTATCAATTGGTCCTGGGGAGAATCACTGGAAGTGTTCCAGGGTGATAAGGACGACTGAATGTCAGTCGCAGGCATTGTCTTTACCCTCAATAGAGGGACGGTATGTTGGAAGAGTTCCAAGCTAGATACCGTGACTTACTAGACGATAAAAGTTGGATACATCGCTACTTAAGATGCTACCAAAGAGGCAGTCTGGGTGTATATTAGTTCATGAGATGAACTTCGTTCCTACCATTGTGAGACAATGGAGTTGTGGCTTATGCTAAGGAACGTCCGTCCCGTCAGTGATCCAGACATATTCTAAGGCAGCATCACCTGATCATGGAGATAGTTGATCTCCAGGGTGATCGAGGTTAGGAGAGTAGACTCAGAGGACAACACGGCGGATCCACTCACAAAGGCCTTTTTCCCAAAGAGAGACTTCTATGGGATGGTTGAGATACTACAACCACTGCTACAGATGGCCCTAGTGCAAGTGGGAGATTGTTAGTTATATGTATGTCCTAGAGGCCATTACTATACATAGGATGTATATTGTAGTGGATGCTGGGACATATATAGGGAGGACTTTCTTGCTCGACATGATAGTATGCTATCTTGTTACTCTTTGCCTTAACATGTATACTGTATGTCTCTCTGTTACATGTTGGTAAAACCCTTAGGATGTGTACTTGACTACCTAGACTATGATGCGGATCATACTAGTGGGGACATGGTAGTCCATAAGTACATCCTTCAAGGTCCCTAGTCGTGGGTATATCGGGACGAGGCATCGATATACCAGAGTAGAATAGCGTATACCTTCTCGACCCATACAGATGGGCGATGGATGATCACATATCCATTGATGTTTGACATCAGAGATGATATACGGGTGCTCAGTAGAGACTGGGTACACTGGACGGACTCGCCGAGAACTCCCAGATGGTATTATACCTTACGTCAGATGGCAGTTCTCTGGTGACACTGGTACAGGTTAGTCTGTAGACCCGAGATCGTCATAGAGTCTTGTGTGATTCCCACTGTGCTTTGATTTCCACCTTACCATGTCCAAGAGGGCGTGCAAAACGGTGGCTTTTGGGTACAGTCCCGAATCACATGGAGGCAATGAGCGATAGGAGGGGATTCGTCTCACTCGGTATAGGGAGTTAATGTTGCGCTGTGTTCGATTGACTATAACCGGAAATTCCTGGCCAGGGTTGCTGAGATTTACTGGTAAGTGTTACCTGTAGTTTCTCGAATAGTTATAGACCTCATATCGACACGACTTATCGAGCTATTGGGGTCTGACGTTTACCACCCATAGGCGAGATATGCGACATATCAGACGACGAAACCGGACTGTACGGTAAATGTTACTGGTTGGATTCACAGGAGTGTGAGCGGGCTTGCTCGTCGATCTTCTGATCGCTCAATACCCGGGTGGCCGTTACGTTTAGCAGACCGCTTGCGGCTTGTGGGTTTTTGATATGATCATCATCTGCTACCGGCGTATTGACGAGTCTTTAGAGTCCTACACAGAGGTTTCCTGGCTCAAGCAAAACGAAATAGGAGCGCATATGAGATATGTGCGGGATCGAGAATAATACCAGTATGTGATAATGTATTCGATTCTCGCGATTTGTATCATTGGTCGGTTATATGTGATATAGCCGGGTTACCGAATCAAGTGTTGATTCGATACATTGATACACTTGATATTAGTCGGTTATATGCGATATGACCGGATCGTTAAATCAAGTGTTGATTTAATGATTTAATGTATAATTATATATTTGATATATTACTTTGCATTAACTAGTATTGGTTCATTTTAATTGGATTTTCTCACTTGAAATACACAAGTTGTATATGTGATATACTTTTGTGCACACAATTGTATCATGTTTGATGATACATGCCAACTTGGGTGTAGTTTTGGTTTAAACCTTGGTTAAGTAAATGGTTAGGGTTTTTATTTATTTATTCATTTATTTATTTCCTTTTGGCAAGAAATAAAATGGTTGCTACTTTTGTTTTATATTGAAAGTTCATGAAGGTTTGAAAGGTTGACCATTTTGTTTCTTTCCTTTAACCTAACCATTCAAATTAACCCTAGTTTATTCTCTACACATAACCATGGTTGCTATATGATAAGTATTCATTTTATTTTCTATTTCAAAAGAGAATTCTCATAATATTATCTTCTTCTTGTTCTTCTTCAACAATGAAGAAAAGCTTGCAACCTTTAATGGCAACTTGAGAAAAAGAGTGAGAAATCCAATTCTAAAGTGAACCCACTTCCTATTTCTTCATCCTATACCACTTGACAAGTAGTATAGGGTGTTTTCTTCATAAGTTTCATGACTTGGTGAAGTTGGAGCTTGATCTTGTATTGCCTCGACGTAGATCATCTTCGGCATCGAAGTCGACGACCTAGCCCGCCCATTTCTCCGATGAAGCCGACGCTAGAGCCCGTGATCCGATGATCGCAGCGAGGGTACACCATCACGGAGCTATGGAGGTGGAGGACCGGATCTACAAAGGTTGTATTTCCGTTTACCCTTTAGTTAAGTTGTTAACTAGCTTCAAGTTTCGCCTAAAATTCTAGTTAACGATCTAGTCTAAGGTTTCTCGGCACCGTAAAATTCGAAATTGGCATGGTTGATACCTTGTGAGACCTCCTTAGTGTGCCTAGGAACCCTACAACATCGGCATGACTTATCAGGGCTATTAGGGTCTGACGTTTACCACCCCCAGGCTGAGATATGCGACATATCTGACGAGGAGATCAGACTGTACAGTAGTGTTACTTATTGGATTTGCAGGAGTATGGGAATGCTTGCTTGTTGATCTTCTGATCGCTCAATACCCGGGTGGCCGTTACGTTTAGCAGACCGCTTGCGGCTTGCGGGTGACTGATATGATCACCACCTACTGCCAGCGTATTGACGAGTCTTTAGAGTCCTATAGAGAGGTTTCCTGGCTCAAGCGAAACGAAGTAGGAGCGCATATGTGATATGTGCGGTGCTGAGATTAATACGAGTATGTGATACCATATTCTATTCTCGCGATATGTGATATCGGTCGGTTATTTGTGATATAGCCGAGTTATCGAATCAAGTGTTGATTCGATAAGTTGTTACATTTGATATTAGTCTGTTGTATGTGATATAGTCGAATTATTAAATCAAGTGTTGATTTAATAATTTAATGTATAATTATATATTTGATATATTAATTTACATTAACTAATATTTCCTCACTTAAGCATTTTTTTCTCACTCGTGCATTTGGTATATATGTGATATATATTAATGTACATTTTTGTGTGTCATGCTAGATGATACATGTGACATGGGTGTATGAGACTAACACCATACTTAACATAATGAGGGGTTTTATTTATTTAAAGTGAATTAAAATTGGATGGAAATTACTCACATGGTTGAAACTTGTGGAAGCTTGAAGAATCATTGACTAAGTCCACCAATTTTGTTTTGCTTAAGATATTTATTAACCCAATCAGTATGATTAGCCATGGTTTAGTCTCTACATGAGTTAGTATATTATATTAACTCACCCATGGTTGTAATAAAACACTAGATCTTTTCCATGGTTGCTTTTCTTCATCTCCTTCCTCAAGCTCTTTAGCTTTTTGGGAGTTGAAGAAAATGAGTGAGAAAAATATTTCTAAAGTGAGCAAAATTCCTACTTCATCATTCTCTACAAGATTAGCCATTTAGTTTAGGGTGTTTGCTTCACTAATTCCATATTAGTGAAGAGGTAGCTTAAGTTGGTGTCTCCTCGACGTAAATCATTTTCGGCCTCGAAGACTTCAAGTAAGCTTGTTCCTTTCATCTTGTGGAGCCTTTCTAGAGTCCGAGAGTTCACTACTTGGAGCGAAGGGACTACTACACGGATTTATTGAAGTGAAGGACCGGTCTACAAAGGTTGTATTCCTTGTTCACTTAGATGTAAAGATGTTTACATTCTAGTATTGTCTAATTCTCTAGTTTAGATTCTAGGGTTAGGGTTGTTTAGCTTGGAAATTTTTGAAAATGGTATGGACGATACCTCTCGAAACCTTGCTGTCGCGCTAGGCATACCAACAGTGGTATCAGAGCCAAGCTAGAGAATTAGACGATATTTGTAGAATTACGAAACCGAAACAACTCCGAAACACTCGAAACAATAACCCAGTTTCTGTCGAAATTTTTAAGGTGTCTAAATTTTTTTTAAGCAATTGTAGAATGTTACATGAACACCACAGGAAAACGAACCCCTCTCGCCGGAAAATGGACAACGACATTCTCAAAAACTCCGGCGTCGCCGATTTTTCATCATGGTTTGGGCCTCGTTTTGGTGTGGTGTTCCAGTCTCTGGGTTTTGGTGTTTCAGGTGTTGCTTGTTTTCACTGATATTGCATGTGATGTTATATTTCTGTAAAGGAAATTCGAAGTGTTTCGTAGTCGTAATTCTAATATCATTTCGGGTTATTTAGACCACGTTAAAAAGTTCGAACGGATATCAATAACCCATTTTCTCCCTCGCTGGAAATTTTCCAAGAGTTGGATTTTTCTATGTTTAAGATATTCAGAAAATCATGCAGGTGTTTTCTTTGGACCATCTAGAAGAACGAAACCCTAACTCAATTCTGTGACCGTCAGAACCTCCACTAAACCCTAGGGTTTGTGGTAGTTCCGCGGCGCTATAGGTGAGGCAAGGGTTGACCCTTCTAAGGTTGGTCCATTGGTGCTGTGGCATGTTCTGGGTATTTTTTAAACCCCGCTCAAATGTTGAGCTCTTTAGGAAATTTTGGGTGTTTGTTGATTCGATCGAAAAGTTTAATATCGTCTTGTTATCTGTGATTGTGATATAATACTTGGAATCCACAATATTTAGTTTTGTGAAAACTAATTTGAATTTTATAAATCTAGCAATCAGTCTTATTTGATCGGTTGCCACGGGATTTTGATGTGAATCAAAAGTCCGTCGCAATTACGTAGTGTACGCGGATACTCGTCGGGTAACCTTACTAGATAGCCATGCCCTATAGCCTCGACCAAGTGACTGTAGGAGAGCATCGTTGCCAAAAGCGTCCGTTCGGGTGCTCGCGGCCGCGGTGTTCCGCCTAAGTGCACTTCGTCGACGACATCGGGGGTGCGGTCGTCTACTAAACTTTCCGACGAGCATTCGATCAGGTCTTCGGGAATCTTGTTGAATTACCCGACTGGTTATTGGAAAGTGTTTTCAATATCAAGACTAGAATGTGGGATTTATAATTTTTAAGCATGTGATGTCTAAGGAATTCATTTGATTAGGCATGAAATCCAAAGTATGTGATACAATGGGTTTATGATGTCTAAGGTGGTTGCGGATTCCAAATGTTGTAGTTTTTCACTTTCTTTTCTGCGACCGTAAGTGTAATATGTGGTGTATCTCCGGTTTCGTTGCTATATGTCAACGACAATTGGGATACGCATATTTACTTACGTTGATGGAATGTGATGTTATGTGTTTCTATGATATGCTATATTGGATCGTCGTGTTTTGAATAGCCGGGTTTTTTTTATGTGAGATAAGAGTTTTTCATTTTCATTCATGTAAAAGCTTGTATGTAATATTCTTTTATTAGGGCACTTCCAGGTTGAGAATGATGTCACCATTGATGTATATTATTTACTTTTCCACATTAGGATAGACCCAAGGAGGGGAGCACAAGTAACCGGGTTCTAGGGACCAGTGGGAGACCATCTTGAGGAGTCGAGACCGGGTCTCCTAACTCTAGAATTGGTAGGGTTGCACGCCGCTCTCGTAGGGGTCTAGGGATGTGGGTTTGGCTATTCATCACTGTTAGTGTATATGCCCTAGAGGCCATTACTATATCATACTAGTATGTATATTACTTAATGGAAGCTTGGGATATTCACCTTGTATTGACATTCTTGCTCAAAATAGTAGTATGCTACTTGGTTTGTTTCTGCTTTAATGTGTGTATGTGTTTCTTTTAGCATATCGCCTTTACACATTAGTGGAACCCTTAGGATCTTTGCTTGATTACCAGCGTTGTGATGGCAGTTACACTCGTGGGGGCTGGGTAATCCACAAGCACATCCTTATGTAGGTCCCTAGTCGTAGGACTATCGACACAGGGAATCGATACTCCGGAGTAGACTAGCGTATGCGCTGTTAGTGTATATGCCCTAGAGGCCATTACTGTATAATACTAGCTTTATATTACTTGATGGAAGCTTGGGATATTCACAGTTGTATAGACAATCTTGCTCGAAATGGTAGTATGCTACTTGGTTTGTCTCTACTTCAATATGTGCATGTGTTTCTTTTAGCATATCGCTTATATACATATTAGTAGAGCCCTTAGGATCTTTGCTTGATTACCAGCGTTGTGATGGTGCTCACACTCGTGGGGGCTGGGTAATCCATAAGCACATCCTTATAGAGGTCCCTAGTCGTTGGACTATCGAGACAGGGCATCGATACTCCGGAGTAGACTAGCGTATGCGCTTCTCATCCCAGCGGGGGAGACGGTCTGTCCCACAGCCGTCAGTACGTCGTACTTGAGATAGTATGCGGGTGCTCGTTAGGTTACGAGTACACTGGACAGGACTCGTCGGGAACTGTTGGTTGGTATTATACCTATCGTCAGTTATCAGTTCCCAGGTGACATGAGTACAGCTTAGTCCACCGACTTGACACTGTCACTTCGCCTCGAGTGTGTTCCTACTGTACTTAGATTACTACCCTACCACGGCTCAAAGGAGTCGTGCAAACAGGTAGTAGTTGGGTGCAGTCCCGAAGCACTTGGAGGTAGTGACGGTTAGACAGGATTCGTCTCTCCCGGTATTGGGGGTTGACATCGCGCTGTGTCTAGGAGAGCCATTACACAAGTAGTCCCTGGCCAGGGCAAGCGAGATATACTGGTAGGTTTCCAGTGTTATCTCAGGGTGTTCTGGGCTACACTCCGACACGACTTGTACCGCTATTAGGGGACTGACGTTAACCGCCACCCTAGGCCCGCCATGCGATGTATCAGACGAACATACCGGACTGTGCGGAGATTGTCACATACAGGCTCAGTAGGTGTTCGGATGGGTTTACCTCATCGGCCTTCTTATCGACATCTAGCTGGGGACCGTTATGTACAGCTAGTACCGCTTGCGGTCTGTGGTTAAACCCATTGCCAGCGTAGTGTCGAGTTTTTAGAGTCCCACACAGAGAGTTTCCCTGCATTGAGCGAAACGTGTAGAGGCCGTATGGTTTTACGGCAGGGCTTCGATCACTTACGTGCACTTGTGTGCGTATGCAATTCGGGCAGGCAATACTAGTGGGCTTTGGTTTAAGCCAGATCCTAGTATTGCACAGATGGATTTGATTTGTCTTCTGTGCATTCGCATTCTACGGAATGCGGATGCGGGTGTGTATGCACAGTTTTAAGGAGTGATGAAGAAGGAGGTGCCCCATTAGGGTTTTGGCAGTTAGTTCGACCAAAACCGTAATGTGGCACACTCATTAGGGTTTTGACAGTTCGTTTGGTCAAAACCGCTATGAGTACGGAGACATTGTTTACTAATCCTTTTTAATGATAGATTAGTGATGGCTAATTGCATTGACCATTTGACCACTTAGATCTCTCTTGACCTTGTTGACCCGTTGACCTTGTTGACCCGTTGACCTTGTTGACCATGTTGACCATTGACCTTCAAGAGAGATCCACACTCTTCTTTTATTTTCTTTTTAATTTTTGTGTTATGATAATGGTCAATTCAATGTGCCATCAAGTCTTTCATGATAGGATTAGTAATGATGATTATTGTGTATTATTGCAACCATGGTTTAATTTTTTTTGGGCTTAATCCTTTTCATTATTCTCTTCTCATTCTCTCTCATGAAGTGAGAAGAAAAGAAAAGCTCCATGGTTGCAAACCTTCTCCTTCTTCTTCCTCCTCTTGATCTTTTCTTTTGATCTCATGTGTTGAGAGAAAAAGAATCCACAAAGACAAATACATCCATACAACTCCTCTACACATTCTAGGGCTTCTTGACTAGCAATCACTTTGCCCTAGTTGGCTTGGCTTGAGGCGGAGCTTAGTGTACAACTCTCGGGTGGATCGTCTTCGACTCAAGAAGGCCGCGGAGGTGCCTAAGGTCCGGATCGACGCTTGGAGCTTGGATGGACGAACGGGACAGCGGAATGAAGACCCGAAGGACCGGTTCCGTGAGGTATACTTTCTACAAGCATAGTAGTTAAAACCTTTTAGTGTTTACTAGTTTCTAGTTTAGCAAAGATCCGACTTTTAGTCCATGTTGCCTTGCGCTAAAAATCCTTGTTTTTCGCCGTTTCCGCCTCCCCGCAAAGAACCGAGGTGAGCAACGTGGACTTACAGTGGTATCAGAGACAGGCTAAACATAAACTAGTAAGTTAGCAAAGTGTTAAGAACATCGATCGGAAAAAAGTCGCGAAACAAATCCGCAAAACCACAACTTTCTGTTGATTTTTTTTCTGCTCTAAAATTAAAAAATCATACTTCAAAAATTGTCTCAGGGTTTTGTGAAAACACTGTAGAACAACGATCCAGTGATTCGATCAAACGACCGCGGTTTCGCGGCAATGACATGCTCATTGCCGCGGTTCCGCCGCCGTTCTGACTCGGCACTGGATCGGGTTTGCTGCCGTGTTTTAGTTTGGATGTTTTAGGATTTTTAATACATGTTTTTTCTACCCAGATTTTCCTGAGAGCAAATTGACTTTTCGGGTGGTTAAAAGTCCGTATTTTGATCGATATTCCGTACTCTTTGGCTAATGTATATTATCTGTGATGTGATATATGTATTGAACGTCCGCTAATCGCTATACGTCGATTAATGGGCATTATACATATCTGTGATCTGTAATGTTGATGGTTTGTGTATATGAACTCAGTGGATTGTCGTGGATGAATAGCCGGGAATGGGTGTGAGATGAGAGTTTCTTTTTCTTTCATTCATTGTAAAATATGTAAATTGATGTAATATTATTTGTTTGGCCGCACAACCGGGTCGGGGTTGTAACCGTCATTGTATAATTTCTTTTTACTATTTTTGCTCCTAGGATAGACCCAAGGTGGGGTGCACAAACTATCGGGTATCTCGAAGTGCCGAGTGGCCTACTCACGGTGATGAGGGAGGTTGCTTCGCTTCGGGTACTTGGCGGGTAGTTTGCCGCACCCGTAGGGGTCTAGGGAGGGGTTTGGCTATTCATCACGACCGTGTAATCCGTTTTTCGTTGCAGTCTCGAACGAATCGCGGATTCCTAGTATATCCAAAGTGTTCATCTGTGATATGTAATGTCTATCATTGCTACATATTTATATATGATAACTATTTAGGCGTTGCTTATGTTTTACAGCCGCGCTAGCCCAGCCCCCGCCCTGTCGTTAGTTAAGTAACCTAACGGGTGATGACGGGGCCCCGTGGCTAATGCGAATGGCATAAGCGTACGTCATATTTTGGTTGTTTTCTGCAATGGTAGGATTAAATGATGGGACGCATTAAAAGAACTAATGCAAGAAAATAAACCAAGTAAAAGTCGTTGGAACACTTTCAAAACCACTCGGTTCTTTTCAAAAACCAGCTTTTTAAACGCGGAGCTTGAACCACTCCTTTTAAAAGCTATCTCGTTCCATCGATTATATCAAGTTCACTACGTTCACGATTTTGCCAAAACCATTCGTAGCCCTCCGTCATTTCGTATGGACATTCAACAGTATTCAAGCTATGTTTGTTGACCTTCGTCAAGGCATAGTGATTGGTAGCTGTTGGGTGTTCATATGTAGCATAGATAGATGCGTTGGTTTGCGACAGTCGTATTACCTTGTTGACCTTCGTCAAAGGTACATACGGGTGGGTTCAAATTAACCTGGATAATGACGGGTAGAACTTGACATGTGACTTATGAATTGTTGACCTTCGTCAAGGTCATAAGAGCATGGGGCAAAAATCCACATCGGGAGTTTCAAAAGTACTGAAACTTGCTAGCGCTGCATACCATTTGGAGTGTGATGATTCTGGTAGGATTCCTTCGGTTTTATCACGCGATGATATTTGGATTCCGATCCTACTGTGAGTATATGCTACTCCTCGGGAACTTTCTCACTTAACGATCAATGCTATAAACTAAGTTGGTGTCTAGAAAGGTGTTAGCGGGGCTACGCCCCCAGGGAAAAGAGGTTATTAAATTAAGGAACTTCGCGAAAGCGTTGGAAAACCTCCCTCGAAGTACCGACACTGGCCTGGCTGAACGGTTAAGCAAGTATTGTACGGTGAGAAAGATCCCGACTAATTCTTCCTTTATGGTTTGAGGAGGGATTCGAGAGACAGTGGGAGCCATCCTGTTTAGATAAATTAAAAACCAATCTAAACTTGCAAGAGCATCATGCTAAGTGTTTTCTTCTCTCTCTCTCTTAATTGCAGTGACCCAGTGACCGCACCTAGGTTACATCTAGATAATAAAATGACTGAATCTGACTGTTATGACTGGCAAAGGTCTGTCCAGATGTCCATTGCCCAGGACAAGCTGGGACACCTCTTGACTGATCCAACCCCTGCCGCCTCAGGTCCAGTTTCCCCTGTCACGGATATTGATATTCGTAGGACATCGGAAGAAGACTGTGCGAAAGCCAAGTGCCTCGTGTTAGCCTCAGTTGATGGTATATACCAGAGGCAGCACGAGAAGATGGACTCAGCTTCTATCTTCCTCCATAACAAAGTTTTATATAGAGAGCAATCTCGTATCGCAAGATATGAGACCTTGAACGAATTGCTTCCAGCGAGGTTGGCTATCGGGTCATCTGTAGGGGGCAACGTCTTTACAGAGACCAGCTCTTTTGAGCTCTCGGACCTGAAGACCACGTTGAAGAACGGGTCACATGCTGACTTAGTTCAACAGTCTCTACCTACTACCTTAAAGGAAACTAGGGAAGTAGTAAGAAAGGGAAGGGCAGAAGTTTCAGGAACAGATGTAGTAAAAGAGGGATGTTCCTATTGTTACGGGAATGAACATGGGCAGAAAGATTGCAGGGCTTGTAAAGATAGTAGCCAGAATTCGAAGCATGTTGTGGCTTCGGCTTCGGGTGTGTTTGTAATAGAGAACTGTATGTCAGTTAACCCTACTTCCTGGGTATTGGATACCGGATCAGGATCTCATATCTGTAATTCGTTACAGGCTTCGAGAAACCGTAGGGTTATCAGGAAAGGTGATATGATTCTCAGGGTTGCTAACGGAATGAGCATGTATGCTGAATCCGTAGGGGAATATCATCTAGGACTGACAACTGGCCAGATATTGATTCTGCGTAACTGTTTTTATGTACCAGGTGCGACTTGTAATATCATATCTGTATCCTTGATTTCTAAGGAAGGATATGATTTTACTTTTGTAAGCGATGTAGTAAACATCCACCTAAATCAAGTCCTGATTGGGTCAGGTACATTACAAAACGGAATATACGTATTGAATCAAGCTCAGATCTTCAGTGTCCAGAACACACTTAAAAGAAAGTCTCCGGAAACAAATCAGGCTTTCTTATGGCATTGTAGACTGGGTCACATTAATGAGACACGGTTAACAAAGTTACATAAAGAGGGATACTTGAATCCGTTTGAGTATCAATCTTATGCCACTTGTGAATCTTGTCTCATGAGAAAGATGACAAAGACCCCGTTCACTGGATACGGAGAAAGAGCAAGCGAGCTCTTGGGACTCATACACAGTGATGTGTGTGGTCCAATGTCTACACATGCGCGAAGTGGTTATTCATACTTCATTACTTTCACAGATGATTTCTCTAGGTATGGGCATGTCTTCTTGATGAAGCACAAATCCGAGGCTTTTGAGAAATTTCAGGAATACAAGAATGAAGTTGAAAAACAAACAGGCAAAAGTATCAAGACACTGATATCTGATCGAGGTGGTGAATACTTAAGTGCCGAGTTTCTGGGCTACTTAAAAGAGAATGGAATTCTCTCTCAGCTTACTCCTCCATACACACCACAACACAACGGTGTATCGGAAAGACGGAATCGAACCCTATTGGATATGGTTCGTTCCATGATGAGTAAGGCTGAGTTACCGCGATCCTTCTGGGGTTATGCGCTAGAAACAACAGCATATCTCTTGAACAAGGCTCCAACCAAGACTGTGCCTACCACCCCATATCAGATGTGGAGTGGGAAGAAACCCTGTCTTAAGTACCTTAAGACATGGGGATGTCCAGCTTTTGTAAAAAAAGCAGCATGCGGACAAGCTCGAGGCACGCTCAGTACTATGTAAGTTTGTGGGATACCCAAAGAACTCCAGAGGGTATCTTTTCTATTCCGCAGAGGAACAAAAGGTTTTTGTTTCTCAGCATGCCTACTTCTTGGAAACTGAATTTTTAGAAAATCAGATAAGTGGGAGCGCAATAGAACAGGAAGAAATTCCAGAACCACAAGCTGTTACTGAAACCTTGGTAGAACCAGAAGGTTCAGGAGAACCGGACATTCCGGCGCCACTCCGCAGGAGTAGTAGGCAGTCTCATCCTCCCGAGAGATACTACGGTTTTCTCATAGACGGGGATAGAGAGGATTGCACCATGGATTTTGGTGAGCCTACTAGCTTCCAGCAAGCCATCCAGAGCGGCGACTCGGTAAAATGGCTAGATGCAATGCGGGCCGAGATGGAGTCCATGTACACCAACAAAGTTTGGACTTTGGACTTTGCTCCAGAAGGGGTAAAACCCATAGGCTGCAAATGGATCTTCAGAAAGAAGATTGGTGTAGATGGGCAGGTTGAGACCTATAAAGCTAGACTTGTTGCAAAGGGTTTTCGTCAATGACCTGGTTTGGACTATGACGAGACCTTTTCTCCAGTGGCTATGCTGAAATCCATTCGGATCCTTCTTGCCATTGCCGCCTTCCACGATTATGAAATCTGGCAGATGGACGTAAAGACGGCTTTCCTAAATGGAAATTTGGAAGAGTGCGTCTATATGGATCAGCCGGAGGGATTCATTCAGAGTGGGAGCAGCGGTAGAGTGTGCAAGCTGCTAAAGTCCATCTATGGACTTAAGCAAGCATCGCGGAGTTGGAACATCTGCTTTGATGATACTGTCAAGGAATTCGACTTTATCAAAAACCCAGATGAACCATGCATTTACAGTAAGATTGTAGGGAGAACTGTAGTATTCCTCGTCTTGTACGTGGATGACATTCTCCTAATAGGAAATGATATTCCTATGCTATAGTCAGTCAAAGGATTCTTGTCGCAGAGGTTCTCCATGAAGGACCTGGGCGATGCCAACTACATTCTGGGGATCCAGATCTATCGTGATAGATCTAAGAGGATGTTGAGACTTTCACAGTCAAGGTACATCGACACCATACTGAGAAGATTCAGTATGGAAGATTCCAAGAGTGGTAATTTACCGGCTTGTCACGGGACCACCTTCTCCAAAGAGATGTCTCCCAAGACTGATTTGGAAAGGGATCGCATGTCTATTATACCCTACGCTTCTGCGGTAGGCTCTATAATGTATGCGATGTTATGTACCAGACCAGATGTAGCATACACATTAAGCGTTGTAAGCCGGTATCAGTTAAACCCAGGGGAGAAACACTGGATAGCGGTAAAGAACATTCTCAAGTACCTGAGAAGGACTAAGGAGATGTTCTTGGTGTATGGGGGAAAAGACCTCCAGCTCGAGGCCTTTGCTGACTCCAGCTTCCAGTGTAACAAGGATGACTCTAAGTCCATGTCGGGTTATGTCTTTACCCTCAATAGAGGGACGGTTTGCTGGAAGAGTTCCAAGCAGGAGACCGTTGCAGACTCAACTATGGAAGCAGAGTACATAGCTGCTTGCGATGCCGCAAAGGAAGCTGTCTGGATGAAGCTGTTCCTCACGGAGCTTCAGGTGGTTCCTACCATTGTTGATCTAATACCGCTGTATTGCGACAACAACGGAGCTATAGCTTTAGCGAAGGAACCCAGGTCCCATCAGAAGTCCAGGCACATTTTGAGGCGGTACCACCTGATCAGGGAGATCGTAGATCGCCGGGAGATCGAGGTGAAGAGAGTAAATACGGAGAACAACACTGCAGATCCACTCACGAAGGCCCTACCCCAGACTCAGTTCGAGCGGCTGATCGAGATGATAGGTCTTCGATACACCAGTACATGGCCTTAGTGCAAGTGGGAGATTGTTAGTGTATATGCCCTAGAGGCCATTACTGTATCATACTAGCTTGTATATTACTTGATGGAAGCTTGGGATATTCACAGTTGTATAGACAATCTTGCTCGAAATGGTAGTATGCTACTTGGTTTGTCTCTACTTCAATATGTGCATGTGTTTCTTTTAGCATATCGCTTATATACATATTAGTAGAGCCCTTAGGATCTTTGCTTGATTACCAGCGTTGTGATGGCGCTCACACTCGTAGGGGCTGGGTAATCCATAACCACATCCTTATAGAGGTCCCTAGTCGTTGGACTATCAAGATAGGGCATCGATACTCCGGAGTAGACTAGCGTATGCGCTTCTCATCCCAGCGGGGGAGACGGTCTGTCCCACAGCCGTCAGTACGTCGTACTTGAGATAGTTTGCGGGTGCTCGTTAGGTTACGAGTACACTGGACAGGACTCGTCGGGAACTGTTGGTTGGTATTATACCTATCGTCAGTTATCAGTTCCCAGGTGATATGAGTACAGCTTAGTCCGCCGACATGACACTGTCACTTCGCCTCGAGTGTGTTCCCACTGTACTTAGATTACTACCCTACCACGGCTCAAAGGAGTCGTGCAAACAGATAGTAGTTGGGTGCAGTCCTGAAGCACTTGGAGGCAGTGACGGTTAGACAGGATTCGTCTCTCCCGGTATTGGGGATTGACATCGCGCTGTGTCTAGGAGAGCCATTACACAAGTAGTCCCTGGCCAGGGCAAGCGAGATATACTGGTAGGTTTCCAGTGTTATCTTAGAGTGTTCTGGGCTACACTCTGACACGACTTGTACTGCTATTAGGGGACTGACGTTCACCGCCCCCCTAGGCCCGCCAAGCGATGTATCAGACGAACAGACCGGACTGTGCGGAGATTGTCACATACAGGCTCAGTAGGAGTTCGGATGGGTTTACCTCATCGGCCTTCTTATCGACATCTACCTGGGGACCGTTATGTACAGCTAGTACCGCTTGCGGTCTGTGGTTAAACCCACTGCCAGCGTAGTGTCGATTCTTTAGAGTCCCACACAGAAAGTTTCCCTGCACTGAGCGAAACGTGTAGAGGCCGTATGGTTTTACGGCAGGGCTTCGATCACTTACGTGCACTTGTGTGCGTATGCTATTCAGGCAGGCAATACTAGTGGGTTTTGGTTTAAGCCAGATCCTAGTATTACACAGATGGATTTGATTTGTCTTCTGTGCATTCACATTCTATGGAATGCGGATGCGGGTGTGTATGCACAGTTTTAAGGAGTGATGAAGAAGGAGGTGCCCCATTAGGGTTTTGGCAGTTGGTTCGACCAAAACCGTAATGTGGCACACTCATTAGGGTTTTGACAATTCGTTTGGTCAACACCGCTATGGGTACGGAGACATTGTTTACTAATCCTTTTTAATGATAGATTAGTGATGGCTAATTGCATTGACCATTTGACCACTTAGATCTCTCTTGACCTTGTTGACCCGTTGACCATGTTGACCATGTTGACCATTGACCTTCAAGAGAGATCCACACTCTTCTTTTATTTTCTTTTTAATTTTTGTGTTATGATAATGGTCAATTCAATGTGCCATCAAGTCTTTCATGATAGGATTAGTAATGATGATTATTGTGTATTATTGCAACCATAGTTCAATTTTTTTTGGCTTAATCCTTTTTATTATTCTCTTCTCATTCTCTCTCATGAAGTGAGAAGAAAAGAAAAGCTCCATGGTTGCAAACCTTCTCCTTCTTCTTCCTCCTCTTGATCTTTTCTTTTGATCTCATGTGTTGAGAGAAAAAGAATCCACAAAGACAAATACATCCATACAACTCCTCTACACATTCTAGGGCTTCTTGACTAGCAATCACTTTGCCCTAGTTGGCTTGGCTTGAGGCGGAGCTTAGTGTACAACTCTCGGGTGGATCGTCTTCGACTCAAGAAGGCTGCGGAGGTGCCCAAGGTCCGGATCGACGCTTGGAGCTTGGATGGACGAACGGGACAGCGGAATGAAGACCCGAAGGACCGGTTCCGTGAGGTATACTTTCTACAAGCATAGTAGTTAAAACCTTTTAGTGTTTACTAGTTTCTAGTTTAGCAAAGATCCGACTTTTAGTCCATGTTGCCTTGCGCTAAAAATCCTTGTTTTTTGCCGTTTCCACCTCCCCGCAAAGAACCGGGGTGAGCAACGTGGACTTACATGCGCTTCTCATCCCATCTTGGGAGACGGTCTGTCCCACAGCCGTCAGTACGTCGTACTTGGGATAGTATGTGGGTGCTCGTTAGGTTACGAGTACACCGGACATGACTCGTCGGGAACTGTTGGTTGGTATTATACCTATCGTCAGTTATCAGTTCCCAGGTGACATGAGTACAGCTTAGTCCGTTGACTTGATACTGTCACTTCGCCTCGAGTGTGTTTCCACTGTTCTTTGATTACTACCCTACTACGACTCAAAGGAGTGGTGCAAACAGGTAGTTTTTGTGTGCAGTCCCGAAGCACTTAGAGGCAGTGATGGTTAGACAGGATTCGTCTCTCCCGGTATTGGGGGTTGATATCGCGCTGTGTCTTGGAGAGCCATTACACAAAGTCCCCGGCCAGGGCAAGTGAGATAGACTGGTAGGTTTCCAGTGTTATCTTAGGTGTTCTGGGCTACACTACAACACGACTTGTGCTGCTAGTAGGGGACTAACGTCTACCGCCCCCTAGGCCCGCCATGCGATGTTCTTAGACGAACATACCGGACTGTACGGAGACTGTCACATTCAGGCTCAGTAGGAGTTCAGATGGGTTTACCTCGTCAGTCTTCTTATCGGCATCTACCTGGGGACCGTTACGTACAGCTAGTGCCGATTGTGGTCTGTGGTTAAACCCACTGCCAGCGTAGTGTCGAGTGTTTAGAGTCCCATACAGAGGGTTATTCGCCTTTAGGAAAAATGAGTAGAGGTTGCATGGTTTTGTGACGGGGTTCGTTCACATCCGCGCACTTGTGCACGTTTGGTGTCCCGACAGCTTATACTAGCGGGCTTTGGTTTAAACCGGATCCTAATATATGATTTAGGATTGGTTTTATCTCATTGTATTCGTGTTCCTCGGAACGCGGATACGGGTGTGTATGCACAGTTGACTGAGGCAGAGGCAGAGGACTTTCATTAGGGTTGATGACCATTGTCATTTTCTTAACCCTAATGTTTATGTGTGAAATATGATTTATTGATATTAGTTAATTATAATTGTGAATGGTTTGGGTTGACTTGTTGACCTAGGTTGACAAGTTGACGATCATCATTTCATATGAAAGATGCTCTTTGGTTCTTGCAAAAGTATTTAATGTGAAATGATAATGGTCATTTCATGATTAACCATCACAATTATCTTTAGCTAATTATTTATTTATCATAATTCACATATATGTGAGAAGGTTGGTTTATTCTTCTCATATTCTATCATTCTCATTCTCTCTCATCATCTTCCTCTCTCTCTAGCTCTCCCCTCTCATGAGTTGAGAACCATTTGAGCTTGAGATAATCCCTTCAAAAATACTCTCTACTCTTTCTAAGGTTCTAGGTTTAGCACACCAAGCACCTTAGTTACTTCTAGTTTGAGGTTGGAGCCAAAGGTAGAGGCCCTCGGGTGGATCTTTCTTCGGCAAGAGAAGGCGGCAAGGAGAACCCGTTCTTTCACTCCAAGGAGCAAGAAGAGAAGGACTTCAAGACTTAGGTATAACCCCCTATCCGAGTAGCTAACTCTTCTAGATTGGTAGTTAGTTTTTGTTTAGCAAAGATCCCTCCTTTAGCTAGTCCATGTTGCCTAGTGTTGTAAAAATCTGATTTTTCATAATGTTTCCGCCTCCCCGCAAGCACCGGGGTGGGCAACATGGACTTACAGTGGTATCAGAGCCTAGCTAAACATAAACTAGCATGTCAGCAAAGTATTTAGAATTTCGATCGGAAAAAAATCGCGAAACACGTCCGTAAAAACCAACTTTCTGCCGATTTTTTATACTGCTCTAAAAGTGATTTAACATACATGAAAAATCGGCTCAGGGTTTTCTAAAGACACCCACCAAAAACGATCCGCTGAACCGGTCAAAGCGCCGCGGTTCCACGACAAGAACATGCTTCTTGCCGCGGATCCGCAGCCGAGTTGACTCGGCCGTGGACCGAGTTTGGTGCAGTGTACTTAGTTGGAGGTTTTGGGATTTTTTTAATATAGTTTGTTTCTACCCAGATTTTCCAGAGAACAAATTGATTTTTGGGGTGGTTACAAATCCGTATTTTGATCGATATTCCGTAGACTTTGGCTAATGGATATTTTCTGTGATGTTATATATGTATTGAACGTCTACTAATCGCTATACGTCGATTAGTGGGGGTTATACATATCTGTGATCTGTTATGTTGATGGTTTGTGTATATGAATTCGTTGGATTGGCGCGGATGAATAGCCTGGGGGTTGTGAGATGAGAGTTTTCTTATTCTTTCAATTCTTGTAATATGTAAATTGATGTAATATTATTTGTATGGCCGCACAACCGGGTTGGGGTTGTAGCCGTCATTGTATAATTTCTTTTTACTGTTTTTGCTCCTAGGATAGACCCAAGGTGGGGTGCACAAACTACCGGGTATCTCGAAGTGCCGAGTGGCCTACTCACGGTGTTGAGAGAGGTTGCTTCGCTTCGGGTACTTGGTGGGTAGTTTGCCGCACCCGTAGGGGTCTAGGGTGGGGTTTGGCTATTCATCTCGACCGTGTAATCCGCTCTTCGTTACAGGCTCGTACGGAATGCGGATTCCTAGTATATCCAATGTGTTCCATCTGTGATCTGGAATGGCTATCATTGCATGTGACGAATGTTTATATATATCTATATGATATCTATTTAGGCGTTGCTTATGTTTTGCATCCGCGCTAGTCCAGCCCCCGCTCTGTCGTTAGTTAAGTAACCTAACGGGTGATGACAGGACCCCGTGGCGAATGCGGATAGCATAAGCGTACGTCATATTTTCGTTGTTTTCTGCAATGGTAGGATTAATTGATGGGACGCATTAAAATTAATGCAAGAAAAATAAACCAAGTAAAAGTCGTTGGAACACTTTCAAAACCACTCGGTTCTTTTCAAAACCAAATTTTAAATGCGGAGCATGAACCACTCCTTTTTGAAAGCTATCTCGTTCCTTCGATTATATCAAGTTCACTACGTTCACGGTTTCGCCAAAACCATTCGTAGCCCCCCGTCGTTTCACATGAATGGTCAATAAGTATTCAAGCTATGTATGTTGGCCAAGGTCAAGGCATAGTGATTGGTAGCTATTGGGTATTCATGTGCAGCATAGATAGATGTATTGGTTTGGGACAGTCGTACTGCCATGTTGGCCAAAGTCAAGGGTAGGTACGGGTGGGTTCAAATTAACCTGGAGAATGACGGGTAGAACTTGACATGTGACTTATGATATTTTGGCCAAAGTCAAGGTCATAAGAGCATGGGGCAAAAATCTACATCGGGGGTTTCAAAAGAAACTGAAACTTGCTAGTGCTGCATACCAGTTGGAGTGTGATGATTCTGGTAGGATTCCTTCAGTTTTGTCACACAATGATATTTGGATCCCGATCCTACTGTGAGTATATGCTACTCCTCCGGAACTTTCTCACTTAACGATCAATGCTATAAACCAAGTAGGTGTCTAGAAAGGTGTTAGCGGGGCTACGCCCACAGGGAAAAGAGGTTACTTAATTAAGGAACTTCGCGAAAGCGTTGGAAAACCTCCCTCGAAGTACCGAAACTGGCCTGGATGAACGGTTAAGCAAGAATTGTACGGTGAGATTGATCCCGAATAATTCTTCCTTTATGGTTTGAGGAGGGATTCGAGAGACAGTGGGAGCCATCCTGTTTAGACAAATTAAAAACCACTCTAAACTTGCAAGAGCACCATGCTAAAGTGTTTCTTCTCTCTCTCCTAATTGCAGCGACCAAATATCATGACTGGACTTAAGTTACTTCTAGATAAAAACATACCGATAGGTCCAAACTACAAAGATTGGCTCAGGAATGTCAAAATGGAAATCACTTATGACAAGTTGGAGTATGTTCTTACCACCAAAGCTCCCCCTGTCCTAGGTCCCAAAACTAGCGTCGTGGATAGGGAAATTCGTAAAACCTGGGAAATCGATTGCGCGAAGGCCAAGTGCCTCGTGCTTGCCTCTATGGACAATGAACATCAGAGGAGGCACGAGAATATGGACCTCGAATCCATATTTCTCCATACAAAAGAACTGTATGGAGAGCAATCCCGTATCGCCAGATATGAAGTGTCGAAAAAGCTGTTGTCGGATCATCGGTAGCGGAACACGTGCTTAAGATGATTGGCTACATAGAGGAGCTCACGGACCTTAGGACCAAGTTGGAGAATGAGCTATATACGGACTTGATTCTTCAGTCCCTTCCTTCCACTTACGCCCAGTTCATCCTGAATTTCAACTTGCAAGAAAAGGAAGTTGAACTTTCAGAGCTCCTCAACATGCTGAGGAGTGCAGAGGGCACCCTACAGAAAGGTAGGGAAACATCCACTTTGTTTGTAGGAGGATCTTCCTCTTCTAAGTCCAAGGCGAAAGCCAAGGGAAAGAAGAAGAAAAACCCTGCCAAACCAAGGGGCGGTGTTAGTAAAGTGGATACGAAGGGAAAGGCAAAAGTAACAAAGATAGCGGGGAAGCTTGTGGGGAAGGAAGAGTGCTTTTACTGTTACAAGAGTGGACACTGGAAGAAAGATTGCAGGGCTTGGAAGGCCAGAACACAGGATCTGAAGCAAGTTGCGGCTTCAGCTTCAGGTATGTATGTTATTGAAAACTGTCTATCAATAAACTCTACTTCCTGGGTATTGGATATCAGGTCAGGACTCATATCTGTAATTCTTTGCAGGCATTGAGAAAGCGTAGGTTTTTGAGGGCAGGTGATATGACCCTCAAAGTTGCAAACGGAGCTAGCATGGATGCTGAGGCCGTGGGGGACTATCACCTGGGAATGTCAGATGGACATGTTTTGGTTTTACGTAATTGCTTTTGTGTACCCAATGCAACTTGTAATATCATTTCTGTATCTTTAATTTCTAAAGAAGGTTATGAATTTGCGTTTGTAAGTAATGTTGTAAACATTCACCTTAATCAAGTTCTGATTGGGTCAGGTACATTAAGCAATGGTATATACGTATTAAACCAACCACAGATTTCAATGTCCAGAATACACACAAAAGAAAGTCTCCGGAAACAAATCAGGCTTTCTTATGGCATTGTAGACTGGGTCACATCAATGAGAGAGGGTTGACGAAGTTACATACAGAAGGATATTTGGATCTGTTCGAATATCAATCATATGCAACTTGTCAATCCTGTCTCAAAGGAAAGATGACAAAGACTCCGTTCACTGGACACGGAGTGAGAGTGAGCGAGCTCTTAGGACTCGTACACAGCGACGTGTGCGGTCCAATGTCTACACATGCACGAAGCGGTTATTCTTACTTCATTACTTTTACGGATGACTTTTCAAGGTACGGATATGTCTTCTTAATGAAACATAAATCCAAAGCCTTTGGAAGATTCCTGTAATATAAGAATGAAGTAGAAAAACAAACAGGAAAAAGTATCAAGACACTGAGATCTGATCGAGGTGGTGAATACTTGAGTGCCGAGTTCCTGGATTACTTAAAAGAGAATGGAATTGTCTCTCATCTTACTCCTCCATACACTCCGCAACATAACGGTGTATCAGAGAGACGAAACCGAACCCTATTGGATATGGTACGGTCCATGATGAGTAACGCTGAGTTACCGCGATCATTCTGGGGATATGCACTAGAATCAGCTGCATACCTTTTGAACAGAGTTCCAACTAAGACTGTGCCCACTACACCATATCAGATATAGTGTGGGAAGAGACCCTATCTTAATCACATTAAGACATGGGGATGTCCAGCTTTTGTCAAAAAGCAGCATGCAGACAAACTCGAGGCACGCTCAGTACAGTGCAAGTTTGTGGGATATCCAAAGAACTCCAAGGGATATTTTTTCTCTTGCGAAGAGGAACAAAAAGTTTTTGTTTCTCGTCATGCCCACTTCTTATAAACTCAGTTTTTAGAAAAACAGATAAGTGGGAGCGCAATAGAACTGGAAGAAATTCCAGAACCACAAGCTATTACTGAAAGCTTAGTAGAACTAGAGGGTTCGAAAGATCAGGACATTCCTATGCCGCTCCGCAGAAGTAGTAGGTAGTTTCATCCGCCCGAGAGATACTATGGTTTTCTCATAGACGGGGATAAAGAGGATTGCATCATTGATTGTGATGAGCCGACTAGCTTCCAGCAGGCCATTCAGAGCGTTGACTCGGTAAAATGGCTGGATGCAATGCGGACCGAAATGGAGTCTATGTACACCAACAAAGTATGGACGTTGGACGTTGCTCCAGATAGGGTAAAACCCGTAAGATGCAAGTGGATCTTCAAAAGGAAGATTGGTGTAGATGGACAGGTTGAGACCTATAAGGCTAGACTTGTTGCAAAGGGTTTCCGTCAAAGACCTGGCTTGGACTATGACGAAACCTTTTCTCCAGTGGCTATGCCGAAATCCATTCGGATCCTTCTTGCCATTGCTTCCTTCCAAGATTATGAGATCTGGCAGATGGACGTAAAGACCGCTTTTCTAAATGGAAATTTAGAGGAGTGTGTCTATATGGACCAGCCAGAGGGTTTCATTCAGAGTGGGAGCAGCGGAAAGGTGTGAAAGTTGCTTAAGTCCAATTATGGACTAAAGCAGGCATCGCGGAGTTGGAACATCTGTTTTGATGAGACGGTCAAAGAATTTGGCATTATCAAAAATCCAGATGAACCATGCATCTATAGTAGATTTGTAGCAAGAACTGTTGTATTCCTCGTTTTATATGTGGATGACATTCTCTTGATAGGAAATGACATTCCTATGCTACAATCTGTCAAAGGGTTCTTGTCACACAGGTTCTCCATGAAAGACTTGGGTGATGCCTCTTATATTCTGGGGATCCGGATCTATCGTGACAGATCCAAGAGGATATTAGGACTCTCACAGTCCAGGTATATCGACACCATACTGAAAAGATTCAGTATGGAAGATTCCAAGCGCCGTAATCTACCGACTTGTCACGGGATCACCCTCTCTAAAGAGATGTCTCCCAAGACTGATTTGGAAAGGGATCGCATGTCTATTATACCCTACGCTTCTGCGGTAGGCTCTATAATGTATGCGATGTTGTATACCAGACCGGATGTAGCTTATGCACAGAGTGTGGTAAGCCGGTATCAGTCAAACCCTGGGGAGAAACACTGGATAGCGGTAAAGAACATTCTCAAGTACCTTAGAAGGACTAAGGAGATGTTCTTGGTGTATGGCGGAAAGGACTTCCAGATCGAGCCCTTTGCTGACTCCAGCTTCTAGAGTGACAAGGATGATTCCAAGTCCATGTCGGGTTATGTCTTTACCCTCTATGGAGGGGCGGTGTGTTGGAAGAGTTCCAAACACGAAACCGTTGCTGACTCGACGATGGAAGCGGAATATATCGCTGCTGCACATGCCGCAAAAGAAGCCGTTTGGATAAGGAAGTTCCTAACAGAACTTTAGGTAGTTCCATCCATTGTTGATCCAATACCTATGTATTGCGACAACAACAGGGCTATAGCTTTAGCGAAGGAACCCAGGTCCCATCAGAAGTCCAGACACATCTTGAGGCGGTATCACCTGATCAGGGAGATCGTGGGCCGCCAAGAGATCGAGTTTCGGAGAGTTGCTACGGAAGATAACACTGCTGATCCATTCACGAAGGCCTTACCCCAGACTCAGTTCGAGCGGCTGATCGAGATGATAGGTCTTCGATACGCCAGTACATGGCCTTAGTGTAAGTGGGAGATTGTTAGTGTATATGCCCTAGAGGCCATTACTGTATCATACTAGTATGTATATTACTTAATGGAAGCTTAGGATATTCACCTTGTATTGACATTCTTGCTCAAAATAGTATTATGCTACTTGGTTTGTTTCTGCTTTAATGTGTGTATGTCTTTCTTTTAGCATATCGCCTTTACATATTAGTGGAGCCCTTAGGATCTTTGCTTGATTACCAGCGTTGTGATGGCGGTCACACTCGTGGGGGCTGGGTAATCCACAAGCACATCCTTATGCACGTCCCTAGTCGTAGGACTATCGAGACAGGGCATCGATACTCCGGAGTAGACTAGCGTATGCGCTTCTCATCCCAGCTTGGGAGACGGTCTGTCCCACAGCCGTCAGTACGTCGTACTTAGGATAGTATGTGGGTGCTTGTTAGGTTACGAGTACACTGGACATGACTCGTCGGGAACTGTTGGTTGATATTATACCAATCGTCAGTTATCAGTTCCCAAGTGACATGAGTACAGCTTAGTCCGTTGACTTGACACTGTCACTTTGCCTCGAGTGTGTTCCCACTGTTCTTTGATTACTACCCTACCACGGCTCAAAGGAGTCGTGCAAACATGTAGTTTTTGGGTGCAGTCCCGAAGCACTTGGAGGCAGTGACAGTTAGACAGGATTCGTCTCTCCCTGTATTGGGGGTTGATATCGTACTGTGTCTATGAGAGATATTACACAAAGTCCCTGGCCAGGGCAAGCGAGATAGACTGGTAGGTTTCCAGTGTTATCTCAGGTGTTCTGGGCTACACTCCGACACGACTTGTACCGCTAGTAGGGGACTGACGTCTACCGCCCCCTAGGACCGCCATACGATGTTCTTAGACGAACAGACCGGACTGTACGGAGACTGTCATATTCAGGCTCAGTAGGAGTTCAGATGGGTTTACCTCGTTAGTCTTCTTATCGGCATCTACATGGGGACCGTTACGTACAGCTAGTGCCGCTTGCGGTCTGTGGTTAAACCCACTGCCAATGTAGTGTTGAGTGTTTAGAGTCCCACACAGAGGGTTATTCACCTTTAGGCAAAATGAGTAGAGGTCGCATGGTTTTGCGACGGGGTTCGTTCACATCCGTGCACTTGTGCACGTTTGGTGTCCGGACAACTTATACTAGCGGGCTTTGGTTTAAGTTGGATTCTAGTATATGATTTGGGATTGGTTTTATCTCATTGTATTCGTGTTCCTCGGAACACGGATACGGGTGTGTATGCACAGTTGACTGAGGCAGAGGACTTTCATTAGGGTTGATGACCATTGTCATTTTCTTAACCCTAATGTTTATGTGTGAAATATGATTTATTAATATTAGTTAATTATAATTGTGAATGGTTAGGGTTGTTGACCATTTGACCATGCTTGACTTGTTGACCTAGGTTGACAAGTTGACCATCATCATTTCATATGAAAGATGCTCTTTGGTTCTTGCAAAAGCATTTAATGTGAAATGATAATGGTCATTTCATGATTAACCATCATAATTATATTTAGCTAATTATTTATTTATCATAATTCACATATATGTGAGAAGGTTGGTTTATTCTTCTCATATTCTATCATTCTCATTCTTTCTCATCCTCTTCCTCTCTCTTTAGCTCTCCCCTCTCTTGAGTTCAAAACCATTTGAGCTTGAGATAATCCCTTCAAAAATACTATCTACTCTTTCTAAGGTTCTAGGTTTAGCACACCAAGCACCTTAATTACTTCTACTTTGTGGTAGGAGCCAAAGGTAGAGGCCCTCGGGTAGATGTTTCTTCGGCAAGAGAAGGCGACAAGGAGAACCCGTTCTTTCACTCCAAGGAGCAAGAAGAGTATGACTTCAAGACTTAGGTATAACCCCCTTTCCGTGTAGCTAACTCTTCTAGCTTGGTAGTTAGTTTTTGTTTAGCAAAGATCCCTCCTTTAGCTAATCCATGTTGCCTAGTGTTGTAAAAATCCGATTTTTCATAACGTTTCCGCCTCCCCGCAAGCACCGGGGTGAGCAACGTGGACTTACAATCACGACCGTGGAATCCACATTTTTTACGGGCTTAATTTAAAACACGGAATTCCTAGTATATCCAATATTTCTTATGTGTTCTTCTGCTGCTGATATTCTGTGATGTGATCACTTGATATTCTGAGACGAATGCTTATATTATATATATGATATATAATAAATATTGCTGCTTTCGTTTCTTCTGTGATGCTTAGGAAGCATAATTGATGGGACTTCATTAACGAGATTAATGAAATAAAAGAAACCTAAAGATATTGAAGAATCTTGTTCTAAAAACTACTAGCTCTAGTTCTTGCTTTGCATAGTGGTATTTTGTAATATTTCAGAAAATATAAAATATTATTTTTGGAATTTAATATTAAAATAATATATTTCGCAAAAACTACCCGATTTGCGAAATTGGGGTTTTCGTAAAATGGTATAAATATTTACCAATAATTGTGAAATAATTGGAGATTAAAATAATTTATTCATTTAAATATATATTTATCGGATTTAGCATTTTTATAATTTATTATATGCAGTTTAAATAAAAAATGATTAGTGCACTACTAATCGCGATTAAGCCAAACCCGTGTTTCTACATTTAACCATTGCTAGTGCACAATGACATGTTGTATTTTGTGGCATGTTGTTTCATTTGTGTTGTTTTATTGGTATTATGTGTTTTATGGTGAGAAAAGAGAATGAATTATTGAGTAGAGAGAGAGGGGGGGACTACATCATGGTATGGGAGCATGCCATGAGAGAGCTTGAGAGTGAGAAAGAGAGAGAGAGGGATAGGGCTGCCCTTATTCATTTCCCCCATCATTTTTCCTTCTACTCCATCTTCAAACTCCCCCACTTCTACCCTCATGACCCATCTCAAAATCTTCATCAAAACCCTATACTCAATTCATTAAAAATGATCCCCACCTCATTCTCAACACATTGGACCAATCAAAGTTGGATTTTGAAGACTTTGAGCAACTCAAGAAAATTCTTTAGTTGCCAAAAGAGGTATTTCCTACACTATTAGCTTAGTAATTTAGTTTCTTTAGTTTCTATTTTAGTTTAGAATTGGTTTAGTGATGATTAGTGATGTTGGAAATTCCTAGAGAGGGTTTGGATGATTTTGTGGACTTGTGATCTGTAGTGAGTGTGTACAGGACCCTAGAAATCGATTTCTGGACCTAGAACAGAGAATCGAACCCGAAATACGAACTTAGAAACTTCCGTGTCGGTTTTATGTTAAATTTGTGCCTACAGGGAATCTGGAGTAACCTCGAGCCTTTACATGAAAAACTAGCAACCCCAGAGACCTAGGTAGACCACTAGAAGACCACCCTGAGAAGACGAAACCCCAACTCCTCCCTTTGGTCGATCTGGCCTGATTTTGCATGAGTGTGGCCGGACTCATTGTGGGCATTGGTGTCTAGGTTTGGTCTGTAGCTCATATACCCCATATACAACCCCACAGTACTGCTAGTTTGGCCTGATTTTACCTGAACCAAAATCTGGGACTATTTTCTTTAGTTGCTGTTTTGAATTGTAGCTTTTTCATGATGTTCATCTCAGAAAACTGCATTTTAATACCGCTCATTCATTATCTATTTTTTTATATATTGGTGCTATTAACCAGTGGCTGCTCAAAAATTACAGATTACAGGTTTTCGTGATACAACACTGAAAACACACTCAATATCATGGATATAACATTTGGGATACGACACTGCAAACAGAACAAAAAAAAAACAGCCGATATCCAAAGAGTCCATTTTTGACAAATATGCAAGTGTACACATTTTTTTATCTACAATGGTCCAACACATACAAGTGTGAACATTTTTGGAGATGCATGAACCTTGGGTGCTGCCATGGCACACAACAATGATGTGTTGGGCAAGTGGTCTTGATGTGCATTAAATGCATTAAGTAGTGATGTGATATGAAACTTTTCAACTTGATCTCACTTCTTCACTGCTCATCACCTCAGATATTACCCATATGCAAATTACAACAAATTGCAAATATTGAGAGATGCCCATGAGACTAGAAGTTCACTGACCAAAGGTGGGCCCCAGACTCCAATCCATGGCCGCAAATTAATTCATCTTGGCCGCAATTTGTGGCCAAGTTGGTATAATTTTGTCTCGTTCAAATTTTGTGGGTCCCTGGTGATCTCTTAAGTTTATTGTCATCTGCAACTTTTGATTTTGGATTCTCTATAAATAGCAGATCAGTTCATGAAGCCATGGAGAGAACTTTTGCATACATGTAATTCTTTTGATAAATTTCTTATAGCTCTTGGGATTAAACTGAGTTCTTTGCCTTCTTCTGGTCTTGCAACCTCTATTTTTGAGCTTGCGAGATTAGATTTTGGTAGTTGAATTCATTTACTTGTATTTGAACCATTGCAATAAAATCTTCATTACATTCAAGTTTGATTCTTGTATCTCTTTTCTATTTCATTGTTATTTCTTTTTATTATTCAATTGTGCTATTTCTATGATGATGTGTGAGTAGTTGTTCTTGGGCTATGGTAAGGTAGGTTGTGGAATGACTTTACTTCCAACCTCTCCCTTTTGATTCTTGCATTTTACACTTCTTTTCTTAATTGTGCAATTTTATTATGTTTTTCTTGATAGGATATATCATTTTGAATGGTTGCAAATCAACCTTTAACATATATCCTATTCCTTCTTTACATTTTATTGTTGCTATATTACGATTTGAAGTTGAAATACATACGAAATTATGTTAAGTGTCGCAACTAGCTAGATAGAATATATAGCATACTTGCATATATTCTATGTAAGTGCATGGCAGCGCCCCGGACGTCAATCCGAGGCCAAAATGCGGAAACGAAACTTTTACAAAACATTAAACCGGCACTACCGCGCACTATAAAACCCGGATCAGGCCATTAACCTAATCCTAGCAAACTAGAAGATGGGTAGAAAGTTATACCGAGCGATCTGTGTCCTTCGGTCTTCGTCCTCCACTCCAATCTCCTCGTGGAATCTCCGGTCTTCATCTCCTCATCGGAACGGGCACCACATCGCTGGGTTCTTTTACGGGCTCCCATCTCTGGACCGAGGCAACTCGGGCATGAAGTTGGCGAGCCGACGTGCCCAAGGATGCTGTAGGATAAGTGTAGAATGTTTTGTCTCTTGGGGTTTGAAGTTGCCATTTGATGGAGGTGGAATGAACTTTGAAAATGAAGTTGGGATTTTTGGTGTAAGCAAAGAATGAGATGAAGAATTTCCACACCAAAAATAATCTCTCCCATCCCCACAAGAATGTGGCTGGCCAAGACTAAATGAGAGAGGGAAAATATACAAGGGAGGTGAGCACAAGAATGTGTTAAGGTGACCATAAGAAATGTGATGATAATGAGGTTATAATGTCACACCAAATTCTTTCTCATTCCCATCACATTAAATGCAAAACCATGATCAATAAAAAAGCAAAGATGCTTTGAATTATCATGATAAACTATATGCCACAAAGAACCCTCTACGATTGCTAATTTGCACACTTGCAAATTAGCCCCTCCATCAGAAAAATCCGGCCATGAAGGAACAAAGGAAATATGGCCGAAACGGAATGCAAACTGGCAACTTCTAAAAACTGATCCCGTAATAAATTACAGAAAAACTCCGCGACCGTATATACATACCCGCATTTGTATTCCAACCGAATACAAATGCAATGAGACAAAATCTACACTTTACAATACTAGGATCCGGCTTAAACCAAATCCTGCTAGTATTATCCGTCCGATCATGACCCGTGCAATACCGCACGTATATGATCGAACCCTTCCATATCTCCATACGGCCTCTACAGCGTTTCGCCCGAAACTTGAGCAACTGTCTGTGGGGGACTCTAAAGACTCGTCAATACTTTGGCTGTGGATTTAACCACTAGCACGTCAGAGGCATTAGCCATAGGTAACGGGCTACCAGGTATTGACCCAAAGGGATGTCGATGAGCGAACTCATCCTGACACCCTACTGAGCCTGTCAGTGACAATATCCGTACAGTCCGGTCCGTTCGTCTATGAGCATCGCATGGTGGGCCTAGGGGGTTGGTAAAAGTCAGACCCCCAAAAGCGGTACAATTCGTGTCGGAGTGTAGCCCAGAACACCCTGAGATACTACTGGAATACCTACCAGTAAATCTCCTGCCTTGGCCAAGGACTTCGTGTAATGGCTCTCCTAGACACAGCGCGACCTTACCCCCAATACCGGGAGAGACGAACTCCTGCAAATCCACTCACTGCCTCCATGTGGCTCGGGACTGTATCCAAATAAAACCTGTTTGCATGACTCCTTTGAGCGTGGTAGGGCAGTAATCAAAGTACAGTGGGAACTCACACGAGACAAATGACGATCTCAGGTCGATGAACTAACCTGTACACATGTCACCAGGGAACTGCTATCTGACGTCAGGTATAAGACCAATTAGCATGTTCCCGGCGAGTCCTGTCCGGTGTACTTATAACCCAATGAGCACCGGTATACATCTTAGGTGAACTAAATGACACCAGTGGCTTGTTAGACCGGCCACCGCCCCTCGTCGGGGTCTCGACTGTATACACTAGTCAACTCTGGAGTATCGATACCCTGTCTCGAAACTCCCTCAACTAGGGACCTTTTGAGGATGTGCTTATAGACCCCAGCTCCCACGTATATGATCGCCCTCATACTGCTGGCAGTCAAGCAAGAATCCTAGGGGCTCTATCAACGCGCAATAGTGACCTGTAAGGTCACCTAAAACATTACACGATGATAAAGGTAAACCAGATAGCATACTATCATCTTGAGTAAGACTGTCCTACTGGCATAGGTCCTCCCTCAATCATTGCAATCACGTGCCTGTGATCCAATAATTGACTCTGAGGGCACTATCTCCAACATTCTATACTTGCTAACTTCACATAACTAACTCCATATTCATTTCATTCTCAATCTCATTCTATTTAGTTTCCGTTTTAGTTAACCTTGATATCGTATTTTATCCCGACGCATGTTTCAGATAGATGCGGCATGCTTTCACAATTCAAATGGAAACTAAATAAATGAACCTTGAATCAAAATGGAAAGTTGGGGGTAAATGTCGTATTTCACTCTTACTAAACATTAGCCTAAGTTTTCCCTAAACCAAAACCTTTCTTCTTTTAAGTATTGTAAAAAAACGTGACAAACACCCATTTTCCAACCTATTGTTTCATAACTCAAATTGATGCCGTGATATCCACTCCTTGTGGTTCGACCCGTGCTTGCCGTCTTGCTTCAACGCACCGTGCACTTGCGGTATTTTTAAACTCGATACTTACGTCGTTCACTATTTTCACCGACAAAACCGACATATCCGATATTGACCATATCCTTCAAAAGTATGAAATCGTGAGTTTCAAACAAGTTTTTGGCGCCGTTGCCGGGGAGTGGCAACACCACGAAGTTATTTTGAGTTATCTCTGTATATACTTTAAAAAAAATCTAGAAAAAAACACCAAAAACACGACAAATAATCTGATTTTTTGCTCTCTGTGTTTCTGTTCTTCTGTTGATATGATTGTTATAAAAATATTCTGCATATAGAAAAGGGATACTAATAGAACTATAAGAAGACACCAAGAAATTGGAGCAAAAATACCATATTTAGGCCGCAAATTTAACCAATATGGCCGCAATTTGCGGCCTCACCGTGGTATTTTGCCCTAATTCTTCTGTTACTTCTCTATATTTTTGTTATTAATGTTGGAGATAGTGCCCTCAGAGTCAATTATTGGATCACAGGCACGTGATTGCAATGATTGATGGAGGACCTATCCCGGTAAGGCAGTCTTAAGATGATAGTATGCTATCTGGTTTACCTTTATCATCGTGTACTGCTTTAGGTGACCTGACAGGTCGCTATTGCACGTTGATAGAGCCCTTAGGATTCTTGCTTGACTGCCAGCAGTATGAGGGCGATCATATAAGTGAGAGCTGGAGTCTATAAGCGCATCCTTAAAAGGTCCCTAGTCGTAGGAGTTTCGAGACAGGGCATCGATTCTCCAGAGTAGACTAGTGTATACAGTCGAGACCCCGACGAGGGGCGGTGGCCGGTCTCACAAGCCACTGGTGTCAGTTGGTTCACCTAAGATGTATACAGGTGCTCATTGGGTTATGAGTACACCGGACAGGACTCGCCGGGAACATGCTAGTTGGTCTTATACCTGACGTCAGATAGCAGTTCCCAGGTGACATGTGTACAGGTTAGTTCATCGACTTGGGGATCGTCATTTGTCTCGTGTGAGTTCCCACTGTGCTTTGATTACTACCCTACCACGGCTCAAAGGAGTCGTGCAAACAGGTTTTAGTTGGGTACAGTCCCGAGCCACATGGAGGCAGTGAGCGGATCTTCAGGGATTCGTCTCTCCCGGTATTGGGGGTGAGGTCGCGCTGTGTCTAGGAGAGCCATTACATGAAGTCCTTGGCCAAGGCAGGAGATTTACTGGTAGGTATTCCAGTAGTATCTCAGGGTGTTCTGGGATACACTCCGACACGACTTGTACCGCTTTTGGGGGTCTGACTAATACCAACCCCCTAGGCCCGCCATGCGATGCTCATAGACGAACGGACCGGACTGTACGGATATTGTCACTGACAGGCTCACTAGGGTGTCAGGATGAGTTCGCTCATCGACGTCCCTTTTGGTCAATAGCTGGTGGCCCGTCATGTATTGGCTTATACCTCTGACGTGCTAGTGGTTAAATCCACAGCCATAGTATTGACGAGTCTTTAGAGTCCACCACACTTTCAGTTACTCAAGCTTTCGGGCGAAACGCTGTAGAGGCCGTATGGAGATATGGCAGGGTCCGATCAGATACGTGCGGTATTGCACGGATCAAGATCGGACGGTTAGTACTAGAGGCCGTATAGATATATGGCAAGGTTCGATCGGATACGTGCGGTATTGCACGGATCAGGATCGAACGGATAATACTAGCCGGCTTTGGTTTAAGCCGGATCCTAGTATAGTACAGTGTAGATTTTGTCTCATTGCATTTGTATCCGGACAGAATACAGATGCGGGTGTGTATGCACAGTATCGGGGTTTTCCTGTAATTTATTATGGGACCAGTTTTCTGGAGTTGCCAGTTTGCATTCCGTTCCGGCCGGTTTTCCTTTGTTCTTTCCCGGCCGGACTTTTCCGATGGAGGGGGTTATTTGCAAGTTTGCAAATAACAATTATGGAGGGAGTTTCTTGCAAATGTATTAATTATGATAGCATCTTTTTGATACCATTCTTATCTATCATCATCACTTGCTTTTTGTTGATTTGAGGTGATTAGTAGTTGATGTGAGTTAGTTATGATGATGTTTGGATATGGTCACCCTCTCTCTTTTCCTACACTCACCTCCCTCTTGCATTTTGTATTCCTTCCTCCACCATTCTCATTTGGAGATGGTTGAAGACATTTGAGAGAAAAAGATGAGAGCTTCATCTTTGAGAGGGTGGCATTCTTGATCTCATTTTCATGCTAGAAAAATGCAAGCACCATTTTTCTTATCTTGATTCCTCCATCATCTTCAAAGGCAACAAACCCCAAATGAGACATAGGCTCTACACTACACATTCTACAGCAAATCTTAGACGCGTCGGCTAGCCTACTTCGCACCCGAGTTACCTCGGTATTGAGGTGGGAGCCCGTAAAAGATACAGACGATGTGGTGCCCTTCCGGCGAGGAGGCGACGACCGGAGTTTCTGCAGGAGATCGGGACGACGACGAGAAGACCGGAGGAGTCGGATCATTCGGTATATCTCTTCCCCTTCTTGTAGTTAGCTTAGACTAGTTAATGGTTCGATCCGGGTGTTTAGTGCGCGGTGGTGCCGGTTTGCTAAGTTCGCAAAATTAAAGTTTATCACCGCTTCCGCATTCCGGCGTCGGATTGACGGCCGGGGCGCCGCCGTGCACTTACAGTGGTATCAGAGTCTCACCATTAACTTCGTCTAGCTTTGTTTGATGTGTTTGCATTTCCGATCGACCAAAATTCCAAAATACCACATTTTCCTCACATCAGTTTTCTGTCGATTTTTTCCTTGCTCCAAAATTTTTTTCAGGTTGTATAAAACTGATGTACAAGAAGTTCTAAGAGTTCTGGGAAAATTCGAGACATTGATCTCTCAGGAAGAGCGCGGAACCGCGGCAAAACCCCCCTTGTTGCCGCGGTTCCGCCGCCGTCTTGATGGATCAATGCGTCAAAATTTTCCCATGGGCTGGTGGGCTGATTTTGGGTGTTTTGGAATATTAAAATTGGGCCCAGATTTTCTGTGAGTGCTACAGTATTGCTTGGGGGCCCACTTGTTAATTTTTGATCGATCGGATATTTTAAACACATTATTTCACAGTTTTTACATTATATCTGCGACCGTGAATGTCACCCGATCGGTAAATCCGGTCTAACTGCTATAGCCCGGTTAGACGGATTTGCGAACGTGACTTTCACGTTGATGTTTTGTGATTTTGCTGTGATGTTGCGGATCGGTCGTGGGGGATAGCCTGGATGCAATGCTAGTACTGTGTTGTTGTATTATGTACATTTGATTTTGCGGGGCGAGCGTCCGACATGTGGACTGCCGTCACTGCCTGATTGTATTATTCTTTTGGGGCACGGCCTGGTTGCGGTCGATGTACCCGTTGTATGTATATTTTATTTTCTGTACTAGGATTACCCCGCGGTGGGGTGCACGGATAGCCGGGTTCTGGAGGGCAACAAGCCCGCATCTCATGGCATTGGGACGGAGGGGGCTTCACTCTAGAATTGGCGGGCTATTCGCCGCACTCGTAGGGGGTACAGGTTGACCCAGGAGGGGTGCCCGAGTTACCGGATTCCGTGAAGTGCTGGGCGGTCCATTCACGGTGCAGAAGGAGGCTGCCTCGCTTCAGGTTTTGGCGGGTAACCTGCCGCGCCCGTAGGGGTCTAGGATTTCATTGCACAGGCTATCCACACGGCCAGGGGAATGTCGGGTTTCAGTAGTGGCTCTGTGAAACCCGGGGATCCCAGATATCTGTATTGTTCTGTGATGCTGTACATTTCTGTGATGTTGCATTTCTTATCACGCCTTGAGCGAATATAATATACTGGTATATATATTAGTAGATGTTGTATATGTTAGTTATGTATATGCCCTAGAGGCCATTGTTGTACATATGATGTATATTATAATGGATGCTTGGTTATATATAGAGATGACTTTCTTGCTCGTCATGATAGTATGCTATTTGGTTTCACTTTATCTTAACATGTTGACTTGTATTGGTTTACTGTTTTACTCTCCACATGTTGATAAAGCCCTTAGGACTTGTACTCGACTACTGGGACTATGATGAGATCATACTAGTGGGGCCGCGGTAGTCGATGAGTACATCCTATAACTGTTCCTAGTCGAGGGTATATCGAGACAGGGCATCGATACACCAGAGTAGACTAGCGTATACGCATCTTGACCCATATGATGGGCGATGGATGATCCCATATCCATCGGTGTTTGACATCAGAGATGGTGTACGGGTGCTCAGTGGAGACTGGGTACACTGGACGGACTCGCCGAGAACTCCCAAATGGTGATATACCACACGTCAGATGGCAGTTCTCCGGTGACACAGGTACAGGGTAGTCTGAAGTCCCGAGATCGTCATAGAGTCTTGTGTGATTCCCACTGTGCTTTGATTTCCACCTTACCACGTCCAAGAGGGCGTACAAAACGGTGGCTTTTGGGTACAGTCCCGAATCACATGGAGGCAATGAGCGATAGGAGGGGATTCGTCTCTCCCGGTATAGGGAGTTGATGTTGTGCTGTGTTCGATTGGCTATAACTGGAAGTCCCTGGCCAGGGCTGATATAGAGATTTACTGGTAAGTGTTACCAGTAGTTTCTCGACCCGTTATGAGCCACACATCGACACGACTTATCGGTTACTGGGGTCTGACGTATACCACCCCTAGACTTGATATGCGACATATCAGACGAACAGACCGGACTGTACGGGAGTGTTACTGATCGGATTCACAGGAGAACGCACAGGCTAGCTTGTTGATCTTCTGATCGCTCAATACCTGGGTGGCTGTTACGTTTACCTGACCGCTTGCAGCTTGTGGGTGTTTGATATGATCATCACCTGCTACCGGCGTATTGACGATTCTTTAGAGTCCTACACAGAGGTTTCTTGGCTCAGGCGAAACGGAGTAGAGGCACATATGTGATATGTGCAGGACCGAGAATAATGCGATATGGGATACCGTATTATATTCTCGCGATATTTAGATATGAATCGGGACATCGGATCAAGTGTTGATTCGATGAATCGGTACATGATATATTAGTCGGTTATATTCGATATAGCCGGATCGTCGGATCAAGTGTTGATTCGATGATTTAATATATAATAATATATATGATATATTATTATATTAACTAATATTGGCTTGCTTTATTATTTCATTTTCTCACTGGATGATACATTGATATATATGCGATATATGTTAATTGTATTATTTTCTTTTGTTGCAAATATATAATATATATGTGATATATATTATTGTGACATGATATGATTAATTGTTAAACATGTTTAAGGATGATTAATTGAGGTTAGGGTTTGATTAGGGTTAGATGCTTCAAGTTCCTTCTAGAAGCATTTTTCTTTTGTCATTTGTAAAGATATTTTGGATGACACATTTTTAACTTAACCAAACCCTAACTCTAGTTGTTTCTCTACTTATTCTTAGCCATTCATCCTTGACCATGGTTACAATTCAATCATATAGATTATATTCTATTCATCACAAAAGGATTATTATGGTTATTGTTTTTCCATTATCATCTTCTTTCTCTCTTGAAAGCTTACTAGAAAATCCTTAAGTGATGAGAAAAATATGAGAAAATGATATTAAAAGAAAGCAAAATTACTACTCTCTCATCCTCATCTCATCTAGCCGATGGGATTAGTTTGTTCTTCTCTTTTGAGTGAGAAATCTTGAGTCGAAGCAACTTCAAGGTAGATCATCGAAGATTTGGAATACGACAAGCTAGAATGGATCGTTCGAGTCGTGGAGCCTCTCATGAGTCCGGGAGATCGTGGATCGCGGCAAAGGGACTTCTACTCGGAGCTTGTGAAGTGAAGGAGCGGACTACAAAGGTTGTAATCCCTCACACTTAGATAAAAGTTATCATCTTGCATATTAAACCCTAATAATCTAGCAAAGATCCCGGCTTTGGGTTGTTCGGCACGTCTAAAATTTAATCCGGGCATATTTGATGCCTTATGAACCTTCACAAGAGTGCCTAGGAACCCAACAGTGGTATCAGAGCCTGGCTAGAGCATTAGGCGATGTGTTTACGAAGTTAAAACTCCGATCGAACCCGAAACGACGCAAAAAGACCCCTCTCTGGAAATTTTTTAAATTTTGGGATTTTTCTGAATTAAAAATATGTAAAAAAATCAGCATGGAATTATAAGAATTACCATAAAATACGAGCCCCTAATTCGACTAAACGGCGGCGGAACCGCGGCGCAAGCATGGCTTGAGCGGCGGTTCCGCGGCGAAACAGTGAGACTTGACACGTGGGCTTTATGGTAATTTTCGTAGGTACTTGTTGATGCTTCTGGATATTTTTAACAGTGATTCCAGTATTGTTTAAATCTGGGGTTTATTTGGTAATAGTAGATTCGATCGGAATTTTTTAGTTCGTATTTTCTTTCCGGATATTTAGAAACTGTTAAATTATTTGAACGGATATCATTAACCGACTTTTTTCCGGCACGGCAAACTTTCAAGCGTTGAATTTTTATTGGGTTTAAATCTTTCGGAAAATTGTACAAGTTAAGCGGTGGACCCTCTAGAAGACAACAAACCTTAACTCGATTATGTGACCGTCTTGAACTGCCTTTTGAACCTTCGGGTTTAGGGCAGTACAGCGTGCCACATGTGAGGCGTTGGCTTGACCCTTCTACGGCTGGATCACCGGTACTGTGACATATTCTGGGATTATTTGAACTCCGCTCAAGAGTTGAGCACTTTGGAAAATTTTGGGTGTTTGATTATCTGTTCGGAAAGTTTAATACTGTATATTTATCTGGAATGTGATACAATATGTGGAATTCATAGAGTTAGGCATGAAATGCGGAGTATGTGATATTTCGGATTTACGATGTCTAAAGTGATTGTGGATTCCAAATATTGTAGTTTTACACTTTCTTTTCTGTGACCGTAAGTGTAATATGTGATATCGCCGGTTTCGTTGCTATATGTCAACGACAATTGGGATGCCCATATTTACTTAAGTTGATGATATAAGATATTATGTGTTGCTGTGATATGTTATATTGGATCGTCGCGATCAGAATAGCCGGGGGTTTTATGTGAGATGAGGGTTTTTATTTTCATTCATGTAAAATTCATTTGTAATGTAATATTCTTTTATTTGGGGCACTTCCAGGTTGCGGTTGCTGTCACCAGTGTATATTATTTACTTTTCCGCATTAGGTAGACCCAAGGAGGGGAGCACAAGTAACCGGGTTCTAGGGTCCAGTGGGAGGCCATCTCGAGGAGTCGAGACCGGGTCTCCTAACCCTAGAATTGGCAGTGTTACTTGCCGCTCTCATAGGGGTCTTGGGATGTGGGTTTGGCTATTCGTCGCGACCGTGGAATCCGTGTTTTATACAGGCTCGTATTAAAAACACGGACGTCCTAGTATATCCAATATTTCATATATGTTCTTCTGCTGCAATGTTCTGTGATGAGATCATATTACTGCCTGAGACGAATGCTTATACTATATATATATGCTGATATATAAATATTACTGCTTTCGTTTCTTCTGTGATGCTTAGGAAGCATAAGATGATGGGATTTTTATTAATAAGATTAATAAAAGAAAAGAAACCTAAAGATGTTGTAGAATCAAAACTTTATAAAAAGGGTAGCTACAGTTTTGCTTTGCACAGTGATATATGCGATATATCCTGCACCTTATTCGATGAGGAAAGGACCGAGATCCCTTCACCGGGAGTGACTCCTTTAGCAAAACTGGCAGATGCTACAAAACGCGGTTTGTCTTTTGATTGCTTTTAGTGTTTTGCTTTGCACAGCGGTATATATGATATATCCTGCACCTTATTCGATGAGGAAAGGGCCGACGATCCCTTCACCGGGAGTGACCCCTTTAGCGAAACTAAGAAAAGCCTAAAAAACACTCCTTTTCAAAACTTCACTCGATTCTACGACGATATCAAGTTCATTACGCTCAGGGTTTTCTGAAAAACCTGCGTAGCCCTCCGTCATTTCAGATAGAGACTAGTTAGTATTCGTGCTGCGTTTGTTGACCTTAGCCAAGGCGTGGTGTACGGTAGCTAATTAGTATTTATCTGCTAAAACATAAGATGTGATTGAGTTAGGGTAGTCGTGCGACTTTGTTGACCTTAGCCAAGGGTCGTACGGGTGGGTTTAATTCAATCAAGAAATGACGGGTTAAACTTGACTAGCGCTTATGATTTGTTGACCTTAGCCAAGGTCATAAGTTGCTAGGGGTAAAAGCATTATCGGGAATTTCAAGTGTTGAAATTTGCAATGAGATTGCATACCTCCTATGAGATAGTTGGATCCCGATACCCACTGCGAGTAAGTGTTACTCCTGGGAGAGTTTTACACAGGACAATTAGTCATTCAAGTAGGTGTCTAGAAAAGTGTTAACGAGGTTACGCCTCTGGGAAAACGAGGTTTACTTTAATTAGGTCCGTGCGAAAGCACGGGGAACCTCCCTCAAAGTACCGACACTGATCTGGCTGAAAGATTGACGAAATTGTAGGGTGTAATTAATCCCGGCTAATCTTACCTTTTAGGGTTTTAAGGTAGATTTGATAAAAACAGTGGGAGACATCCTGATTAGATAAGATAATAACCAATCTAATCTTGCAAGAGCGTACGCTAAAGTGTTTTTCTTCTCTCTCTCTCTAGGTAGCGACCATGTCATGCCATAATCAAGATAATAATATGGATGTATTGACTGAACCCGATTATTGTACTGAGCAAGGGAACGTTAGACCCATTCTTTCTTATAAGAGTTATAAGACTGAACAGGAAACAGGAGAATATCTGGATTCTCACGCCGCCCAAAAGAACATGCATGTTGATGCATCTTCTTCGGGTGTGTTAGTTATTGCGAACTGTTTCTCAGTTCACCCTACGTCCTGGGTATTAGATACCGGATCAGGATCCCACATATGTAAACAGTTACATGGGCTACGTAAAGGTAGAGAACTGGGAAAAGGTGATCATTCCGTTCAAGTAGGGAACAGTGCAAGTATTGTAGCCAAAGCAGTTGGCGAATATCACCTTGTATTGCCAAGTCGTAATACACTGATTCTAAATGAGTGCTATTATATACCGAACATGATGTGCAACATTATATCAGTTTCTTTATTGAGTAAAGAAAGATATAATTTTGTAGTACAGGATAATGTTATGAACATATTCCTAGATCAAAAGTTGATTGCATCAGGCTCGTTACATAATGGCATATTCATTCTAAATCAGAATACAGTTCTAAATATACAAAACACACACAAGAGGAAAAGTTCAGATATGAACGAATCCTTCTTGTGGCATTGTAGACTTGGTCATATCAATGCGACACGACTGGCTAAGTTACATAAGAATGGTTATTTGAATCCGTTCGAATTATCATCTTATGATACTTGCCATTCATGTCTCAAAGGAAAAATGACCAAAGCTCCGTTTAGTGGACACGGAGAAAGAGTTACCGAACTCTTAGGACTGGTACATAGTGATGTATGCGGTCCCATGTCTACGCATGCCAGGAACGGTTCTTCCTACTTCATTACATTCACTGACGATCTCTCTAGATTCGGACATGTATTCCTGATGAAACACAAGTCTGAAGCTTTTGAGAAATTCAGAGAATATAAACACGAAGTAGAGAATCAAACGGGCAAAAGTATTAAGATTCTTCGATCTGATCGAGGAGGTGAATACTTAAGCAATGAGTTCCTAGATTATCTAAAAAAGAATGGGATTCTCTCTCAGCTTACTCCTCCTTATACACCACAGCACAACGGTGTATCGGAGCGGAGGAATCACACCCTATTAGATATGGTGCGCTCGATGATGAGTACAGCTGAGTTACCTATTTCCTTTTGGGGGTATGCACTGGAGACAGCCATATACCTATTGAATAGAGTTCCAACTAAATCAGTGCCTACCACTCCATATGAGATATGGAATGGGAAGAGACCATCTCTTAAAAGAGTTAAGATATGGGGTTGTCCGGCCTATGTTAAAAAGCAAAATCCGGACAAACTCGAGGCACGATCAGTTCTTTGTAAGTTTGTAGGATATCCAAGCAATTCGTATGGATATCTATTCTACCACGTTGAACAACAAAAGGTGTTTGTTGCTCAACATGCCACCTTTTTAGAAAAGGAATTTCTTGAAAAAGAAATTAGTGGCAATGAGGTAGAGCTGGAAGAGGTTCCAGCAACACAAACTACAACTGAAAATTTAGTGGAACCAGAGGATTCAGTAGTACCCGACGAACCCCAGCCTCTCCGCCGATCTAGTAGGGTTTCTCGTCCACCTGAGAGATACTACGGTTTTCTCATTGATGGTGGAAGCGAGGATTGCATCATGGATGATGATGAACCGACTAGTTTCGAGCAGGCCATCACGAGTGGTGACTCTGTGAAATGGCTGGATGCTATGCGATCTGAGATGGAATCCATGTACACCAACAAAGTATGGACTTTGGAAAATGCTCCTGAAGGGGTAAAACCCATTGGGAGCAAGTGGATCTTTAAAAAGAAATTTGGTGTAGATGGAAAAGTTGAGACTTTCAAAGCTAGACTTGTAGCAAAGGGTTTTCGTCAACGTCCAGGTGTGGATTATGACGAAACCTTTTCTCCAGTGGCTATGCTTAAGTCCATCCGGATCTTACTTGCCATTGCTGCATATTATGACTACGAAATCTGGCAAATGGATGTTAAGACCGCCTTTCTAAACGGTGATTTAGAAGAGTGCGTGTACACGACTCAGCCAGAGGGCTTCATAGATAGTGGGAGCAGCGGAAAGGTGTGCAAGCTGCTTAAATCCATTTATGGGTTAAAGCAAGCATCACGGAGTTGGAACATCTGTTTTGATGTTGTAGTCAAAGAGTTTGACTTCATCAAAAATATAGATGAACCTTGTATCTATAAGAAGGTAGCAGAGGGTAAGGTTGTCTTCCTCGTATTGTACGTGGATGACATACTCTTGATAGGAAATGATATTCCTATGCTGTAATCAGTCAAGCTCTTCTTATCACAGAGATTCTCAATGAAAGATCTAGGTGATGCCTCCTGCATATTGGGAATCATGATCTATAGAGATAGATCTAAACGGATACTGGGATTGTCCCAATCCAGGTACATTGACACCATACTAAAGAGGTTTAGTATGGAAGAATCCAAGCGTGGGAACCAACCCACGATCTCTGGACTCACTCTCTCCAAAGAGATGTCTCCCAAGACTGATTTGGAGAGAGCTCTCATGCAAGGGATACCCTATGCTTCGGCAGTAGGCTCTATCATGTATGCGATGCTGTGTACCAGACCCGATGTTGCATACTCACTAAGTGTAGTGAGTCGGTATCAAGCAGATCCAGGAGAGAGTCACTGGACAGCTGTGAAGAACATTCTCAAGTACTTGCGAAGGACTAAGGAGATGTTCTTGGTGTATGGTAACGGAGAACTCCAAGTGGAGTCCTTTACCGATTCCAGCTTCCAAAGTGATAAGGACGACTCTAAGTCGCATTCGGGTTTTGTCTTTACCCTCAATGGAGGGGCGGTATGTTGGAAGAGTTCCAAACAGGATACCGTTGCAGACTCAACGATGGAGGCTGAATACATCGCTGCCAATGATGCTGCCAAAGAGGCTGTCTGGATCAAGAAGTTCATTAGTGAACTTGGTGTGGTTCCATCCATTGAGCATCCAATACCTCTGTATTGCGATAACAATGGAGCTGTGGCTTTGGCCAAGGAACCCAGGTCCCATCAGAAGTCCAGACATATTCTGAGGCGGTATCACCTGATCAGGGAGATAGTTGATCGCCGGGAGATCGAGGTCAGGAGAGTAGATACGAAGGACAACACTGCGGATCCATTCACGAAGGCTATTCCCCAGATACAGTTTGAGAGATTATTCGGGATGCTAGGTATGCGATACTACAGCAGCTGGCCTTAGTGCAAGTGGGAGATTGTTAGTTATGTATATGCCCTAGAGGCCATTGTTGTACATATGATGTATATTATAATGGATGCTTGGTTATATATAGAGATGACTTTCTTGCTCGTCATGATAGTATGCTATTTGGTTTCACTTTATCTTAACATGTTGACTTGTATTGGTTTACTGTTTTACTCTCCACATGTTGATAAAGCCCTTAGGAATTGTACTCGACTACTGGGACTATGATGAGATCATACTAGTGGGGCCGCGGTAGTCGATGAGTACATCCTATAACTGTTCCTAGTCGAGGGTATATCGAGACAGGGCATCGATACACCAGAGTAGACTAGCGTATACGCATCTTGACCCATATGATGGGCGATGGATGATCCCATATCCATCGGTGCTTGACATCAGAGATGGTGTACGGGTGCTCAGTGGAGACAGGGTACACTGGACGGACTCGCCGAGAACTCCCAGATGGTGATATACCATACGTCAGATGGCAGTTCTCCGGTGACACAGGTACAGGGTAGTCTGAAGACCCGAGATCGTCATAGAGTCTTGTGTGATTCCCACTGTGCTTTGATTTCCACCTTACCACGTCCAAGAGGGCGTGCAAAACGGTGGCTTTTGGGTACAGTCCCGAATCACATGGAGGCAATGAGCGATAGGAGGGGATTCGTCTCTCCTGGTATAGGGAGTTGATGTTGTGCTGTGTTCGATTGGCTATAACTGGAAGTCCCTGGCCAGGGCTGATATAGAGATTTACTGGTAAGTGTTACCAGTAGTTTCTCGACCCGTTATGAGCCACACATCGACACGACTTATCGGTTACTGGGGTCTGACGTATACCACCCCTAGACTTGATATGCGACATATCAAACGAACAGACCGGACTGTACGGGAGTGTTACTGATCGGATTCACAGGAGAACGCACAGGCTAGCTTGTTGATCTTCTGATCGCTCAATACCTGGGTGGCTGTTACGTTTACCTGACCGCTTGCAGCTTGTGGGTGTTTGATATGATCATCACCTGCTACCGGCGTATTGACGATTCTTTAGAGTCCTACACAGAGGTTTCTTGGCTCAGGCGAAACGGAGTAGAGGCACATATGTGATATGTGCAGGACCGAGAATAATGCGATATGGGATACCGTATTATATTCTCGTGATATTTAGATATGAACCGGGACATCGGATCAAGTGTTGATTCGATGAATCGGTACATGATATATTAGTCAGTTATATTCGATATAGCCGGATCGTCGGATCAAGTGTTGATTCGATGATTTAATATATAATAATATATATGATATATTATTATATTAACTAATATTGGCTTGCTTTATTATTTCATTTTCTCACTGGATGATACATTGATATATATGCGATATATGTTAATTGTATTATGTTCTTTTGTTGCAAATATATAATATATATGTGATATATATTATTGTGACATGATATGATTAATTGTTAAACATGTTTAAGGATGATTAATTGAGGTTAGGGTTTGATTAGGGTTAGATGCTTCAAGTTCCTTCTAGAAGCATTTTTCTTTTGTCATTTGTAAAGATATTTTGGATGACACATTTTTAACTTAACCAAACCCTAACTCTAGTTGTTTCTCTACTTATTCTTAGCCATTCATCCTTGACCATGGTTACAATTCAATCATATAGATTATATTCTATTCATCACAAAAGGATTATTATGGTTATTGTTTTTCCATTATCATCTTCTTTCTCTCTTGAAAGCTTACTAGAAAATCCTTAAGTGATGAGAAAAATATGAGAAAATGATATTAAAAGAAAGCAAAATTACTACTCTCTCATCCTCATCTCATCTAGCCCATGGGATTAGTGTGTTCTTCTCTTTTGAGTGAGAAAGCTTGAGTCGAAGCAACTTCAAGATAGATCATCGGAGATTTGGAATACGACAAGCTAGAATGGATCGTTCGAGTCGTGGAGCCTCTCATGAGTCTGGGAGATCGTGGATCGCGGCAAAGGAACTTCTACTCGGAGCTTGTGAAGTGAAGGAGCGGACTACAAAGGTTGTAATCCCTCACACTTAGATAAAAGTTATCATCTTGCATATTAAACCCTAATAATCTAGCAAAGATCCCGGCTTTGGGTTGTTCGGCACGTCTAAAATTTAATCCGAGCATGTTTGATGCCTTATGAACCTTCACAAGAGTGCCTAGGAACCCAACAATATATGTTTTACATCCGCGCTAGTCCAGTCCCCGCTCTGTCGTTAGTTAGCTAACCTAACGGGTAATGACGGGACCCAGTGGCGAATGCGGATGGCATATACGTACATCAGTATATTTTTGTTCTTTGTGGTGTGATCAATTGATGGGACTGCGTTGATTCGGATCAATGCGAGATAAACAAACCTATTCTGATGTTGTTGGAACACTTTTCAAAAAAAGCTGTTATTGCAAGGACGTTCACTTTTGTTTTGCATCGTGGTATTCATTTGGAATATCCTGCTCTTCAGTCGACGAGGCAAGGGCCGAGATCCCTTCACCGGGAGTGACCCCTTGGACAGAAGTTTGCGTCAGGGCATTAACTTCACTATAGCCGATTACTTTTGCTTTGCATCGTGGTATTCATTTGGAATATCCTGCACCCCATTCTACGGGGAAAGAGCCGAGATCCCTTCACCGGGAGTGACCTCTTTAGTAAAGGTTTTCGTCACTATATTTTCTAAAAAGCTATCCGTTCCTTCAACGATATCAAGTTCATTACGTTAAAGGTTTTCGCCAGAAACCATACGTAGCCCTCCATCATTTCAGTTAAATATTCGGTAGTATTCAAGTTATGTATTTTGACCTCACGCCAAGGCATAGCGTTTGGTAGCTGCCGGGTATTTATCTGTTGCATAGATAGATGCGTTGGTTTGGGACAGTCGTACTACTATTTTGGCCTACGTCAAGGGTATGTACGGGTGGGTTCAAATTAACCTGGACAATGATGGGTAGAACTTGACATGTGACTTATGATATTTTGACCTCACGCCAAGGTCATAAGAGCATGGGGTAAAAATCACATCGGGAGTTTCAAAAGAACTGAAACTTGCCAGATATGCGCATACCTTCTGGAGTGTGATACCGTGAGCGGATTCCGTTACGTTATCATGCGATGAGAGTTGGATCCCGATTCCCACTGATGAGTTGGTTTACTCCTCGGGTGACCCCGACTAATTCTTCTTTCAGGTTTGGAGGAGAATTTGAGGTACAGTGGGAGGTTTCCAGATTAGATAAATTGGTAACCATTCTGATCTAGGTTAGAGTGCACACTGAGTGTTTCTTTTCTCTCTCTCTTTGGCAGCGACCATTGACCCGACCCTAAGACTATGACTCAGTGACCAAGTTGACCGAACCTTATTAACATTGGCTTTTGGATTGTCAGAGTCGCTAACCTCATTGCCACTCCTACTTTTACTCTTTTCTCCAGGACACCCCGTATTACTGCGAACGTCCACTTCCATTGGACAAAGCCATCGTATGGTTAGATACGAACTCAAAGGAATTTATTCGAGGATGGTTTCCGGTTCTGGAGAAAAAGAATAGGACTATTCAGTTGTCTTTTCTTTCTACCTTCTCTCAGGTTGCGAGTACTCCTTGGTTTAGGGGTAGTATACCTATTATGCAAATTGGATAGTCTTCTTCCAAACCATAGGCAGGTGCCGACCGGTAGGGAATGAAGAAAACCAATTAGCATAACGATGGTGTGCAGAAGGTATTAAGATTAAGACAAAGCAAAGGATTAGTAAGAGGGCAAAGTAAATTGCGACTGATATTCATGACCAAACCAAGTATTTCTTCGCCAATCCTAAACTCACCTTTGTATTTCTCCGGGACACTCCGTATCACTACGAAGATCCACAGTTTATTGGATACTCCATCGTATGGTTATATACGAACTCGAAAGGAACTTGTTCCAGTTCGGGGATGGATTCTGGTCCAGGAGAAATAGGAATAAGGTTTATTCGGTTGTCTTTTATCTTCACCTTCTCTCGCATTGCGAGTGCTCCTAGGATTAGGACAGTACACCCATTATGCTTACTGGATAGTCTTCTTCCAAACCATAGGCTGGTGCCGAACGGTAGAGAAGGAAGAAAACCATTTGGCCTAAGGGGTGTGCAGAAGGTAATGACTAAAGACATATAAAGGGATTTAGAGAGGTGGCAAAGAATTATACGGTTATAGTTGTGAGTCTGGATAATGGTAGAGGCATTACTAGGAATACCAGGATACCCCATCGAAACATTTCAATGTTTCAGTTCAACTGTGTACTGTTAAAAGAAAACTGATTTCCCGATTAGACACTTGCTCTAGGGTATGTATTTACCAGGTTTGATTCTCACATCTGTATGGTTTTACAGATGATGAGTGGGAGTAAATTATTGGGAATTGGGTGATCATCCTCCTTATATCGGGATTCGTTGTAATCGGTGATATTTGAGGAGATCACCTGGGCTGTTTGCCGGTCGGCAAATATTTGGTTTTGAATATCCGCTGTTGTGCACCAATTTCAAATTGATATATCTGTACGTCTATTTTCATAGAGTGAGATATACCTTTTGATATTATGTCGATGACATTTACCTATATCAGTGGATGGTTAGGTAAGGAGCATTAAACAGCGGTGTAATTCTTCTTAACCATAAGTACAGTTTTCAACCTACGACACACAATGAAATAGTTGTTAGACTCAGCAGACTCATACAGAGTATTGTATATTGTCCAGTGTCCATTAGGACAGAGGGGTTGGTCCTCATACTATATTCTGTTTACTTTTAACTTCTCTAGTTCTTAGACATGTGTTTCGTAGAAACACAGGGTCTGAGTTTTGAGGAGTTATAGGTATTTGAATAGAGTAGAGAACCAGGTGTAGCAAGTATCGGGATTCTTCAAAGTGATCGAAGATGTAGATACTTGTGTATGGTATTCAGTTGATAGTAATTACTTCTCTTTCAGGTTACTCATAATTGGAAGCATTCCTAAGTTGAGTAACACTGATCGGCCTCCTTCCATTTAGTTGACATGCACTGGAGATAGCTGCATGATTTGAATCTGGTTCAATTAAATCAGTGCCTCTGGTTCTATATTGGATATAGAACAGTTCATATCTTAACTTTGTTAACGTACGGGGAGTTGTCCGGCTTATGATTAAAACCAGACACTGGACAACTCAAGGCACGTTTCTGTAATGACTGTTTGTGGGTTGACCCAGGCTATGACGAGGGTTGATTTTCTACCATCTGGAAGATCAATAGTGATATTGTTCTTGACTCGCCACAGTTTTATTAAAAATGGATTTTTTCAAAAACAGTAGTGGGAGTATGGTAGAATTGGAAGTGATTCCAGAACCGCAAACGATTACTGAAGATTTGATAAGGAACCTAAAGATTCAATCTGATTTGACATTCCATTGGCCACTCCGCAGATAAGGTGGGTAACTTCAGGCACCCGAGAGGTACTCCGGTAGCCTCAAGGACGGTGACAGGGAAGTTCTTGTTTACCCACACTTGCCATTGTTGTTGTTCCAGGCTGCGAGACCCGGCAGGAGGATGAGTATAGCGTCATTCTAAACTAGCTTTAGAAGTGCACGTCTATATGACTCTGCCAGAGGGTTGTCGTAGTCAGTGGGAGCAGCGGAAGCATTGGTGGACATCAGGCTTATGTCTATTTATAGACTAAGGCAGATGTAGCGGAGATAGATCATCTTTTTCTGATGTGACAGTCATAGGTTTGACGTCATCAGAATAGGGGATGGATCTGTTGAGAAGGTAGTAGGAAGTGATATTCCTATACTACGATCGGTTATACTTTGGTCGTCACACAGTGGTTTCTCCACAAAGGACTTGGACATTATATCAGACATACTGGTTACTAGATCTATGGTTTTAGATCTAGATTTGGGTGGTTTCCCAATCAGGGTACTTTGACAGCATTCTAAGAGTATTTAGAATGGACGACTCCTGGCACGGTAGTGTACCTGCAGGTGATGGAGTCACCCTCTCTAAAGGTGTCTTATAGACTAAAGTAGAGAGGGATGTGCATGATTGGCAGATCACTTGCTTAGGCAATTGAGTCAATCATGAGATGTCAAGTACCACACCAGATGTTGTTCTTGCACTAGATGCAATAAGTTGATATTAATCCAATCCTGGAGGAACAGTCGGAAGCAGTTTTAGAACATAAGTGGATGTTCTAAGGATATGATAACGACAGCCTCATTCGGGAGGCAGTTATCATTCCAGGCTTCCAAGGTGACATGGACGACAGGGTGATCGTCAGAGTTATATTTTTCCCTCTGACGAGGGGTAGTATTTTGGACAGGTGACCCAAGGCAATACTGAGGGAGGCATGGAGCAGGATACTGATTAAGTTCAGTTGACGATACAGTCTAAGAAGTTTGGATTTGGAGTTCATTTATGAGCTAGGTCCCATCAGACATCCAGACATTCTAAGACAGGTATTGCTCATTTTGGGAGATGGCTTTCTCCGCGAACTTGAGACATAGAGAGACATAGAAAGGAACATCTAGGCGGATCCACTCACTGAGGCTATTCCTCGACCGCAATAGTTTCACAAACGGGATTTGTGAGACTGACTAGTAGAGGAGTTGGGTGTTCGGTATCACACGGGCTGTGAGTATGCGACATCGCAATAATTAGCCTTGAGTGCAAGTGGGAGATTGTTGGAGATAGTGCCCTCAGAGTCAATTATTGGATCACAGGCACGTGATTGCAATGATTGATGGAGGACCTATCCCGGTAAGGCAGTCTTACTCAATATGATAATATGCTATCTGGTTTACCTTTATCATCGTGTACTGCTTTAGGTGACCTGACAGGTCGCTATTGCACGTTGATAGAGCCCTTAGGATTCTTGCTTGACTGCCAGCAGTATGAGGGCGATCATATAAGTGAGAGCTGGAGTCTATAAGCGCATCCTTAAAAGGTCCCTAGTCGTAGGAGTTTCGAGACAGGGCATCGATTCTCCAGAGTAGACTAGTGTATACAGTCGAGACCCCGACGAGGGGCGGTGGCCGGTCTCACAAGCCACTGGTGTCAGTTGGTTCACCTAAGATGTATACAGGTGCTCATTGGGTTATGAGTACACCGGACAGGACTCGCCGGGAACATGCTAGTTGGTCTTATACCTGACGTCAGATAGCAGTTCCCAGGTGACATGTGTACAGGTTAGTTCATCGACCTGGGGATCGTCATTTGTCTCGTGTGAGTTCCCACTGTGCTTTGATTACTACCCTACCACGGCTCAAAGGAGTCGTGCAAACAGGTTTTAGTTGGGTACAGTCCCGAGCCACATGGAGGCAGTGAGCGGATCTTCAGGGGTTCGTCTCTCCCGGTATTGGGGGTGAGGTCGCGCTGTGTCTAGGAGAGCCATTACACGAAGTCCTTGGCCAAGGCAGAAGATTTACTGGTAGGTATTCCAGTAGTATCTCAGGGTGTTCTGGGATACACTCCGACACGACTTGTACCGCTTTTGGGGGTCTGACTTTTACCAACCCCCTAGGCCCGCCATGCGATGCTCATAGACGAACGGACCGGACTGTATGGATATTGTCACTGACAGGCTCAGTAGGGTGTCAGGATGAGTTCGCTCATCGACGTCCCTTTTGGTCAATAGCTGGTGGCCCGTCATGTATTGGCTTATACCTCTGACGTGCTAGTGGTTAAATCCACAGCCATAGTATTGACGAGTCTTTAGAGTCCACCACACTTTCAGTTACTCAAGCTTTCGGGCGAAACGCTGTAGAGGCCGTATGGAGATATGGCAGGGTCCGATCAGATACGTGCGGTATTGCACGGATCAGGATCGGACGGTTAGTACTAGAGGCCGTATAGATATATGGCAAGGTTCGATCGGATACGTGCGGTATTGCACGGATCAGGATCGAACGGATATTACTAGCCGGCTTTGGTTTAAGCCGGATCCTAGTATAGTACAGTGTAGATTTTGTCTCATTGCATTTGTATCCGGACGGAATACAGATGCGGGTGTGTATGCACAGTATCGGGGTTTTCCTGTAATTTATTACGGGACCAGTTTTCTGGAGTTGCCAGTTTGCATTCCGTTCCGGCCGGTTTTCCTTTGTTCTTTTCCGGCCGGACTTTTCCGATGGAGGGGGTTATTTGCAAGTTTGCAAATAACAATTGTGGAGGGAGTTTCTTGCAAATGTATTAATTATGATAGCATCTTTTTGATACCATTCTTATCTATCATCATCACTTGCTTTTTGTTGATTTAAGGTGATTAGTAGTTGATGTGAGTTAGTTATGATGATGTTTGGATATGGTCACCCTCTCTCTTTTCCTACACTCACCTCCCTCTTGCATTTTGTATTCCTTCCTCCACCATTCTCATTTGGAGATGGTTGAAGACATTTGAGAGAAAAAGATGAGAGCTTCATCTTTGAGAGGGTGGCATTCTTGATCTCATTTTCATGCTAGAAAAATGCAAGCACCATTTTTCTTATCTTGATTCCTCCATCATCTTCAAAGGCAACAAACCCCAAATGAGACATAGGCTCTACACTACACATTCTACAGCAAATCTTGGACGCGTCGGCTAGCCTACTTCGCGCCCGAGTTGCCTCGGTATTGAGGTGGGAGCCCGTAAAAGATACAGGCGATGTGGTGCCCTTCCGGCGAGGAGGCGACGACCGGAGTTTCCGCAGGAGATCGGGACGACGACGAGAAGACCGGAGGACTCGGATCATTCGGTATATCTCTTCCCCTTCTTGTAGTTAGCTTAGACTAGTTAATGGTTCGATCCGGGTGTTTAGTGCGCGGTGGTGCCGGTTTGCTAAGTTCGCAAAATTAAAGTTTATCACCGCTTCCGCATTCCGGCGTCGGATTGACGGCCGGGGCGCCGCCGTGCACTTACAATTAATCCATTTTTATATGCAAAATTTTATAATTATGTGTTTACAGAATTTTGGCCATAGATATCGTATTGTGCACTAAATATCGTATTTTTTTCAACAAATTCCAGATTTCGACGAAAATACGAACTACGATCGTGCGGAGCTAAGTGCATAATTCTGGAACAAGGCGTTAAGAAGTTAACAGTGCCAAAGATCCGGGTAGATCGACCTTTGCAAGCGAACACTCAAGCAATCACGGAGTCAACGGGAGTTTCTAAACTCAAGAATTTAAGGTACGCACATTTCCTAACACCTTCTCAAATCCGACGCTCCAATACTTCAATTTTCTGCACGATTTCTTTTGCAAAATCCGTTGCACAAGTGCCAAAGAAAACTAACCGTATTTTTTTGCAGCACGCCGCTTATAAGATAAAAAACGATTGATTGATGATTTGAACAACTTTTATTGTTTGCGCATTGTATAAATTTAATACGGAATTAAGGGCAAAGAACCCCAACAAGATACGGTAAAGGATTTCATCACCCTTCTTCGTGGCCCACAAAGCACAAAGAACGAGCATTTTCACACCCTCATTAACTTTAAAAGAAATTAGACTTTCAGCCTCAAAGGACTTCGCGCTCACTAGGGAAAGTTAAGTGTATTTCGAACACTGCCCATCGATACATTGTTCAAGAAGTGTCTGGGAAAGTGTGAAAGGCGTAATCGCCGAAAGAGAGAAGGTTATTCTAATTAAGGAAGCTCGCGAAAGCCAGGGAAAACCTCCCTTCATCTCTGCACTTACCTGGCTTTTCGATCAGTCTATCTTGGGCCCGTTTCACGGTACATTTTTACTTCACAAAGCAAGTTTTTTTAGCGGGTCTAGTTGACCTAGGTAACCTTAGACTGTTTAGGTGTGTGCAGTGTGTCTTGTTTGTGTTCTTGTTATACCTTTTTGTGTGATATTTGTGGTTATGAATATTTTGGTTAAACAACACTTTTTCTTCCATTTTCTCAGTCTTCCCCTACCACTTTCGGATAGTGCATGTCAGCTTGGACTAGAGATTCACAATCTCGATTAGTCCGGTTTGCGACTATATCTTCCGACTCTTCTACACCTTCGGATTCCTCGGAACCTCCCGAGACCTTCTTACCTTCTGCTTCATCGGAGCCGTCCAATCCTACACTTCTTTCACCCTCACCTTCTTCTCCTACACTACCGACAATGATGGAGCAAACGATCGTTGAGCAACATGAGGCGGCGCTACAGGACAGATGCTACCCACACCATTCATCCCTTCCTTCATGCATAGTGTTGCCCACCATTATGGCAAACAACTATGAAATCAAGATGCAATTCATTCCACTACTCCCCAAATTCTACGGACTCGAGTCCGAGGATGTTTACCTTTTAATCAATGAATTTGAAGGAGTGTGTGCTATGATGAAAATTCATGGAGTGGGTGAGGATGTCGTTAAGCCCAAATTCATTCCCTTTGCGTTTAAGGATAATGCGAAAAGTTGGTTAAACAGTTTACCAGCTAGATCAATCACGACATGGGACGACTTTGTGAAAGTTTTTCTAAATTTTTTTACCCTATTCATAAAACCGTGCGAATTCGAAATGAACTCCACAATTTCAAACAAAAAGAGGGTGACATTTTTTGGAAATGCTTAGAAAGATTTAAAGACATCTTAATCAAATGTCCTCATCACGGGTTAGAACAGTGGAGGTTGTGTAAGATTGTCTATGAAGGTTTAGACTCCAGTTCGCGCATGATATTAGAATCCATTTGTCAGTGCAAATTCCTGAGCTATGGTGCTAAGGACGCATGGAAATTTTTGGAAGAACTGGCTGACAAGACCATCCAGTGGGAGAGTGTGAGTGAGAAACCATCTGTGACTAGGAGTAATGTACACATAGTTGACACCTCTATAGCTGCTGAAGCAAAAATCGCCGCTCTTGTACGGCGAATGGAATTTTAGAGGGCAAAAATTCACCGCTACCGGTCAATCAAATTTCTTCGACTTTGTGCGCTAACTGTCAGCATCCTAGCCACATAACGGAAGAATGTCCGTTTCTCGTTGGGTCCCAGAGACCTGAAAATGTTAATGCGCTGTATCAAAACCAGCGTCCCATGAATGACCCCTTTGCACCGACGTACAACCCTGGTTGGAAGAATCATCCCAATTTTTCTTGGAATCAGGCACCTTTTCAAAACAACAATTCATACCCGCCTTTCCAACAATTTCAAAATTCAAATTTTCAAAACCAGAAATTGGGATACTCAACCAACCAGCCCCAACAGCTGAATCAGCACAACCCAACCTTTACACCCCCTTGGTTCGTCCAAGATGACAAGAGGGTGTCATCCATTGAAAAAGGGTTGGAAGATTTGATTAAAACTTCTGCGCAGACTTCATCTAGTCTGGCTACTTTTATGCAAACATCCGGTCAGTTGCATAGCGCAAACACTCAAGCGATAGCCGGATTAGAAATCTAAATCGGTCAACTGGCTGCAGCAGTTAATGAACATGAAAAGGGAACATTTCCCTCTCAACCCGTGATGAATCCAAGAGAGCAGAGAAACAACAACGCTCATGTTGTTCAGCAGAACAATATTGAGAATGTGAATGCCGTAACCGTCCTTAGATTAGGACGTACGATTGACAACAAGGTTGTCAACCCCAATGACTCATCCAAACGTGCGGTTTTCAGTTTACCAGCAAGTATCTCATCTTCTGTTTCTTATTGTGATCCGTCGTCATCTTTATCACCTTCTTCTTCTTCTTCATCGTCGTCGTTGTCTGCTACGCCTCCTTCAAAGAAGCTTGAGAATTCTCTGCAAGACCACCCTGATGATCCACTAAGAATATTCCCACCATCTGCACCTGTTCTATCTGCAGCTTCTCAAAACTTAGTGTTTAGACCCAAGGCTCCATATCCTAATAGGTTGAAATCGAAGAAGCCTTCTGCAAATATGGAAAAGGTGTTAGAAGTTTTCAAACGCTGTGAAGTCAACATTCCTTTGTTGGACATGGTCCAACAAGTTCCGGCGTATGCGAAATTTCTGAAGGACCTGTGCATACAAAAACGACGCACAAATATGCCCAAAATTGTCTTCTTGGCCGCCACTCTGAGCGATGTCTTGTCCAAATCCATTCCGGTGAAATATAAGGACCTTTGTTGTCCTACTATTTCTTGCACTATCGGGGACAAGCAAATCAACCGTGCCTTGTTAAACTTAGGGGCAAGCGTAAACCTCCTCCCCTACTTAGTTTACAAACAACTGGGATTGGGTGAACTCAAGCCGACCAGAGTGACTCTGCAACTGGCAGATCGATCAATGAAAGTACCGAGGGAAGAAATCGATGATGTTCTAATCAAGTTCAGGGAATTCATATTCCCCGTAGATTTCATTGTGTTGGAGACTGAGCCCGTCACCAACCCCAGCGGTCAAATTCCAGTAATACTGGGATGTTCTTTCCTAACCACATCCATCGCGTTGATCAACTATCGTAATGGATCCATGAAACTCTCATTTAGAAACATGACAGTTGATCTCAACATCTTCATGCCAGGAAACCAAGCGAGCGAGAAACACGACGACACTTTTGAAGTCAATGCTGTATACGATATGTCTGAGAAGGGGATATTTGACTTCAAAAATGAGTGTCTTGAAGAAACGTTTGAAGAACTGTTTTCTGAGGACCTTCTTTTCCTTGAGAAGCTAAGTCCTGAACAGGCTTCCTACGCACACTGGGGCCCCCAATTTGAACCACTTCGTAACGAACCAGCCCCTGAAGTGCGACCATCTGTGGAGGAGCCACCAAAACTCGACCTCAAAGTTCTTCCTGACCACCTCAAGTATGCGTACTTGGGAAATAATGAAACGATTACAGTAATAATTTCAACCGACCTTGCGCCTGAGCAAGAGTTGGCCCTCATGGACGTTCTGAGAAAGAACATGGAAGCGATTGGGTGGTCAATGGCTGATATCAAAGGAATCAGCCCTGCTATTTGCCAGCACAGAATCCATATGACTGATGATTCCAAACCCTTCAAGGATTCTCAACGCCGGCTTAACCCGGTGATGAAAGAAGCGGTAAGGAATGAAGTGCTGAAGTGTCTGGACAATGGGATCATCTATCCTATATCTGATAGCAAATGGGTAAGCCCCATTCACGTAGTACCAAAGAAATCGGGACTCACTGTAATCACGAATGAAGCTAACGAGCTAATCCTAACCCGCACACAAACGGGATGGAGAGTCTATATTAATTACAGAAAGCTCAACACAGCCACTCACAAGGATCATTTCCTGCTGCCCTTTATTGATCAAATGCTTGAACGCCTAGCCGGACACGCCTATTATTGTTTCTTAGATGGGTATTCTGGCTACAATCAAATACCGATTGATCCAGAAGATCAGGACAAAACAACCTTCACTTGTCCTTTCGGCACCTTCGCCTACCGTCGCATGCCCTTTGGGCTGTGCAATACACCTACAACATTTCAGTGGTGCAAAATGAGCATATTTTCTGATATGGTAGAGAGATTCTTAGAAGTTTTCATGGATGATTTCTCCGTTTTTGGAGATTCATTTTCTGAGTGTTTGAGGCATCTTGAGTTAGTCATGTTACGATGCAAAGAAAAACACCTCACACTCAACTGGGAGAAGTGTCATTTCATGGTCAAACACGTCATCGTGTTAGGCCATATCATTTCTGAAAAGGTATTGAAGTCGATAAGGCGAAAATCGACGTCATTTCAAGCCTCCAACCTTCATGGACTGTCCGTGACATTAGGGCATTCTAAGGCTACGCCGGTTTTTACAGGCGCTTCATCAAGGATTTTAGCAAACTGGATAGACCCTTGACTTCCTTGTTGGCTAAAGATGCTCCCTTTGACTTCAATTCTGAGTGCCTTCACGCGTTCAAGCTTTTAAAATCGAAACTCACTTCCGCTCCGATTTTAAGTGCACCAGACTGGAGTGAACCTTTTGGGCTAATGTGCGACGCTTCTGACTTTGCGATAGGCGCTGTCTTAGGACAACGATTTGAAAAGACGCCGCATGTTATCCACTATGCGAGCAGGACGTTAAATGACACACAGCTGAATTACATAACCATGGAAAAAGAATTCTGAGTTGTTGTGTACGCTCTCGAAAAATTCCGTCCTTACTTGATCGGGACCCATGTCACGATTTATACTGATCATTCTACAGTTAGGCACCTCTTTGCAAAAAAGGATTCCAAGGCCAGATTGATACGTTGGATTCCCCTTCTTCAAGAATTTGACTTAACCATCAAAGATAAGAAGGGAACTGACAATGTTGTGGCCGATCATTTGTCTCGCTTACCAAATGCACCAACCGAGGAAATTCCAATCAATGAGCAGTTCCTGACGAACAACTTCTCTCTGTATCGGCCGAACCCTGGTTCGCTGATATCGTGAACTTTTTAGTCACCGGAGAAACACCCTCTTTTTGGTCAAATCAGGACAAGTCTAAATTTCTCTCCCAGGTCAAATTCTTTTACTAGGATGAACCATACTTGTTCAAGTATTGTCCTGATCAGATTATTAAAAGGTGCATCTCTAACTCTGAAATGAGAAGTGTTTTGTCCTTTTGTCATGATGAAGCTTGTGGGGGCCATTTTGGGCCCTGATCGCATGCTTTTGGCGTGTCGAGTTTTAAGAGTACTAAAGTTTAATCGCGATCAGGCCGGTGTCTCTTTCCAGCTAGCCGCGATGAGCACATGTCGATCAACAGGGAGATGGAGCGTTTTACGTTCTTGTCGTAACGAGTTAATGCGTGTGGGCAGAAAGTTAGTATCTAACCTATGTGTATATGCAAGTATAAAGTTGTTAGGAAAAGATACAATAGTGTAAGCTAAGGAAATCCGCACTAAAAACCTTTGAGCCGAACTTAACGATTGAAGCTAGAGCAATCGGCAACAACGTGGATTAGGGTACTTAAGCACGGTATTCGTGGAATCCGGCTCATTGACCCTTTTCCGTCCGTTCTTGTCTCTTGCTTTCGCCTCCGGCCAAACCGAACGCAACCGGTCGCAGTTAGGAATCACCGATACCTTGGTAGGGTTGGGTACCTAACGGAGCGTTTGCGTAACGTTTGGACGGAGTTCAATGGAAAATACGGAAAAAGGAAATGAGAAAAGAAACTTAACTTAAAAAATCGTCATCTATTCCTAACAACATATATTCACAAACCATTCACAACAACAACCAAAGAAGAGCAAAAGAAAAGAACAAAGAAAAGAAAAGAAAACATTACAAGCAAGTAAGTGCATGGAATTTAAGTGCAAGTAAGTAAAGCAAGTATTAAAAGAGCAAGAAAGAAAGAACTAGGAACCAAAGAGCAAAATACAAGACACGGGTTCAATAACCTAATCTTAAACTTGCAAGCTCAATTAAGAGATTGGAAGATCAATAAGAGGCAAAGAACTCATGGTGAATGAAGGCAAAATAAAGAACTTTATTAATCTTCAAGAATGATACAACCCTTGAAATCAATAACTAACCCTTAAACTTGCAAGCTCAATGAAGAGGTTGTAAGATCAAGAGAAGGTTAAGAACTCAAGGAGGAGCTATGTACAAGAACTAAAGAAACAAAAAGAGTTACAAAGTATAGAACAAAACTTGGCAAAATGTGAGACCCTTGACCCCTTTCCTACTGCCTGCTTTTATAGGAAGAAAAGAAAAATAAACATACAATAAAAACATGATGAGGTGGCAGCAAGGGAGGGCCCACAGAAGTATGGAAGCATTTGGGAGAAGGGGGACCGGCCACATAGGTATTGATTTAGGCCTAAATCCGAGATCTGGGGCTCGTTCTTGGTGTGTGATCTTGTGTTATCCCTAATATCACTTTGGTGCTGCTGGTTTTCTCTAATTTGACTTGGTCTACACCCAGCGTTTGGAGGGAAACTTGAAACTTTGGATCACATCACAACTTTATGCATTAACTACCCATCACTTCCATTCCCACTTGTTCCTTGCATTGGGCAACCCTCCACTAGGTCAAATCCATCAAAGAGCTAGTGCACAACTTGTCATGTGTTGGACCAAAATGTGTGTACACTAGTTTATTTACAAAAACTCTTTGATTCTTGATCGGTTTGCAGTTCTGCTTGCAGTGTCAGCTCACAAATATAATATCCGTGATTCTGGATGTATTTCTAGTATTTTGTCAAGGATACCTGTAATCTGTATTACTGAGCAAACACCTGTTAATAGTACCGATATATACAAAAAATAGATAACGAATGAGCGGTATTAAAATGCTGTTTTCAGTGATGAACAGGCCCAGATCTAAAAAGGTTTTGCAAAGAGAGTTCTACTGGCCAACTCTTTTTAAGGATGCTTTTGAATATTGCAAAGCCTGTGGCCGCTCCAGCACATGGGAAAGATTGGAAAACGGAATCAGATGCCCCTACAATCCATCCTGATTGTGGAAATTTTTGACGTCTGGGGTATTGATTTCATGGGGCCATTCCCAAAATCTTTTGGGAATTTGTACATTTTACTGGCTGTGGATTATGTGTCCCAATGGGTGGAGGTTGTCCCATGTCGAACCAACGATAACAAGGTTGTCGTAAAATTCTTAAAAGGGAACATCTTCTCTAGGTTCGGTACACCTCGCACCATCATCAGTGATAATGGAACACATTTTTGCAACCGATCTTTTGAAGCACTGATGAAGAAATACTTCATTAGCCACAAACTGTCAACACCCTACCATTCTCAAACTTGCGGTCAGGTCGAAGTCTCCAATAGACAGAATAAACAGATTCTGGAAAAGACTGTCAGCCACCACCGCAAGGATTGGTCTTTGAAGTTAAATGACGCACTTTGGGAATTTCGCACTGCCTTCAAAACAAATCTTGGTATGTCCCTATACCGACTCATCTTTGGAAAAGCGTGTCATTTCCTTGTTGAATTGGAACACCGCGTGTTCTGGGCAATCAAACAGCTCAATGTCAACCTAGAAAAGGCTGGTGAGGCTCGAAAACTTCAATTGAATGAGCTTGACGAGATACGTAATGACGCGTATGAGAACGAAAAACTGTACAAAGAAAATACGAAAGTCTTTCACGACAAGGCGATTCTCGGAAAAACGTTCACAGTGGGACAAAAGGTTCTGCTTTACGACTCCAGGCTTCATCTGTTCCCTGGAAAATTGAAGTCCCGTTGGACAAGACCTTTTATTGTGTGCACCGTCTTTCCGCACGGTGCAGTTAATATTGAAGATCAGCACTCTGGCAATACTTTCAAGGTTAATGGCCAACGTCTGAAGCCATTCTTAGAATTGCCTGCGAAAATGGGGGAGCTCATGTTTTTACATGAGTCACGTTATATCGATTAAATCACATCCCCAAGTTGTCTTTCCTGTATATAATTTTTGAGCTTTTTGTAATTATTTGGTTTTTTATTATTTCTCTTTGTATGGGGTTGTTTTTGCAAATTACTCTTTATATACATCCCCAACCCAACCGGAGCCTCATCTTCTTATTTTCCTAAAACCCTACAGCTCTCTCTTCTACAATAATCTTCACACTAGAGATCCGACCCAATCTCCAAGAACAGTCCACCGGAAAATCCCTTTCAGCCGCAAATTGCGGCCTGATCTTCCCCGAAGTCGACAAATTTCTGTTCTCTGTAAGACCTTCTTCTCTTCTTGGTTAATTTCTGTGCAAAATTCATTTTTAGATCTGAAATGGTGGTGTTTGAATGTGACAAGAATTTCTTCGAAATTTTTTCCGACGAAACTTACGGAAAATATTTCTACGGAGAAATCTGTCAAAGGGGGTGGGATTTTCTGATTTACAACAGTGATGATCTTTTCACTATAAGAGAATTAGTGGAAGATTTTTATGAAGCATTAAAAAATGGTCAACCCGGATCGGGGTTCGCCGAATTTTTCTTTCAAGGGAGATGTAGGATTTTTCAACCCGGAACAATCTCGAGGGTTACCAATATCCCAATGGGACCAGGAAATCAATAACCATGAGAATTGGCGGTTTATCGATCATTATTAGGGGATTTTGTGGAGTTGAAAGATAAGGGGTTGAACCCTGTACAAATGTACAGGAACGTACTTGCGGTCTGTCGGTGGGCAAACCGCAACATCAGGGGTAAAAGCCGTGTCTCTTCTTTTCCGGCAGGAGTGGGACACATTGTGCACTGCCTGATGGACAAGGATCAATATTTCTGTGTGGTGACACAGTTGTTCAGCACAATTATGGAGGGGGTCGCCCAGAAGAAACCCCTGCTGCCAGTCCTAGTGACCCTCCTTGCGAAATACTATATGGAGTGGATTGAGTTCGATGGTTATACGGCAGTACACGGAAATTGGCCAGTTGAGCTAGAGCGGATTTCACAGGGATACACCGGCAGCCATTATGAACATAAGAACTGGACGAGAGAGGACCCGAGCGAGCATCCAGGCCCCGAAAGCTCGACGGAAGCACTTCTAAATGAACCTGAACCAAAAAACGAGAAAGACTTGCAGCGTTAGACATTTCGGAGTATCCGCCACATACTTAAGAAAAAACAAAAGATGTAGGAGCAGTTGGGCAGGATTGAATCAGCTCAGCAAGCAACGCAAGAAGAAGCAAGCGGCAGCAGGAAGGGGAAAGGGAAATCCAGAAGGCATTGAGGACTGCCTATTTCAAGTTGGGGGTATAGCATATAGTTGCATTTGCATGTTTCCTGCATTTTCGCACTTTCATTCATGTACTTTTTCCTTTATTTTCATATAGTTGCATTGCATATTTGCTTTTGTACTACATTTGGTTTATTGTAAAAAAAATAATAATAAAAAAATAAATAAAAATTGTGTATATTTTTGCATCGACACACTTATTAAAAACCCATAAAAATTGAAAAAAAATTCTTCAAAAACAGAAAAAAATTTGTCATGTTAGCTACCAGGGAAACATAGAATCAAAATCTGACGATTCAGTTGATAAGTTAGAAATAACTAAATCCCTTTTGTGAAACTGACGACCTGAAAAGTAACCCTCCTTTGAGTTTAACCGTAACCGATTTACGTATTTTATAAGCACTTTACACGTGTCGTATGTTTTTGATAGTTAGATAAATGTCTGATATGTCTTTAAAACCATTTGAAAATTGATAAATATTTTTAGGATCAAACAGGTTTGTTCTGAATTAAGTAATATCAAGAATAGTTCAGAAAGTGAAGTGAATATGAAGGATATTATTAAGGTTTTAATAGAAGCTATAAGTCTGAAAAATAACCCATCTGAAACCTTGTTGGAGTAATTACACACCTAATCACATGTAACGTCTTCGGATTTAAAAGAAAAAGCTGGCTATATCTCCGTTTTCACTAAGTGCATAATTTAAAAACAAAATGAGTCTTTTGTTTTGTAGGCTTGGTAACTTGGGTAATTAAGTCCTTGGGGTGTCTCCACACCTAATGCCCTAAAACCATCTGGTTTGGGAGTCATTGACCCAAAACTCGCTAAGTTTTCAATCGCCAGATAAAATAAGCTAAGCAAGTGTTCTCTCCGAGTTAAAAGTCCTCATGATTCTTTATGGGAGAATAATCTTGGCGGAGACGAGTTTTCAATTATAAAACAGTTTTTTCGTGGAGATATGAAAGTTTGTATTTATTAAGACGTTGTGCACGATCACGAAAGGTGTGTATGAACAACAACGGGTGAAAGGTAGGAGTGAAGAATTTGACTTGAGTTCTCTGTTAAAAATGATATATATTCTAACTGGAAACCTAACCGAAGAACGAAACTTGAGAAAATCTTAAGTCTTTTCAAACTCGTATGATCCTTTAGAAGTCTATCCTGGTTCATATTTTTGACATGATGACACTAATCTAGTTCTTAGAAACTTATAGACACTATCCGCACAAATCACGTAAAGATGCATTTTAGCTTATGTTAAATAAACTGTGAGGAGTGAAAAATAGGGTTGGTCGTTTTCTAACTAGGATGATAGAACTTCTAGCTTTGATACTTAACCTTAAGATTAGAATCAGCTGTTTTCTTGCGAAACCAACTTGACTGGATTTTGTGGGTGCAATTCGCTGAAAACCCTCAGAAGACAACACTCCTCCTATTAGGGACATCTAGAGGTTTAACGGCTTGTTGCACATGCTCAGTGCAATCGCGTTCCCTACGAAAGTGAGGCTAGGATTTTTTGTTTTGCTCGGGACGAGCAAATGATAAATTTAAGGGTATTTGTTCATCTCAGAAAACTGCATTTTAATACCGCTCATTCATTATCTATTTTGTTATATATTGGTGCTATTAACCAGTGGCTACTCAGTAATTACAGATTACAGGTATTCGTGATACAAAACTGAAAACACACTCAATATCATGGATATAACATTTGGGAGCTGACACTGCAATCAGAACAAAAAAAAACAACCTATATCCAAAGAGTCCATTTTTGACAAATATGCAAGTGTACACATTTTTTTGTCTACAATGGTCCAACACATACAAGTATGAACACTTTTGGAGATGCATGAACCTTGGGTGCGACCATGGCACACAACAATGAGGTGTTGTGCAAGTGGTCTTGATGTGCATTAAATACATAAAGCAGTGATGTGATATGAAACTTTGCAACTTGATCTCACTTCTTCTCTGCTCATCACCTCAGATTTTACCCATATGCAAATTACAACAAATTGCAAATATTGAGAGATGCCTATGAGACTAGAAGTTCACTGACCAAAGGTGGGCCCCAGACTCCAATCCATGGCCGCAAATTAATTCGTCTTGGCCGCAATTTGCGGCCAAGTTGGTATAATTTTGTCTCGTTCAAATTTTGTGGGTCCCTGGTGATCTTTTAAGTTTATTGTCATCTGCAACTTTTGATTTTGGATTCTCTATAAATAGCAGATCAGTTCATGAGGCCAAGGAGAGAACTTTTGCATACTTGTAATTCTTTTGATAAATTTCTTGTAGCTCTTGGGATTAAACTGAGTTCTTTGCCTTCCTCTGGTTTTGCAACCTCTATTTTTGAGCTTGCAAAATTAGATTTTGGTAGTTGAATTCATTTACTTGTATTTGAACCATTGCAATAAAATCTTCATTACATTCAAGTTTGATTCTTGTATCTCTTTTCTATTTCATTGTTATTTCTTTTTATTATTCAATTGTGCTATTTCTATGATGATGTGTGAGTAGTTGTTCTTGGGCTACGGTGAGGTAGGTTGTGGAATGACTTTACTTCCAACCCCTCCCTTTTTATTCTTGCATTTTACACTTCTTTTCTTAATTGTGCAATTTTATCATGTTTTGCTTGATAGGATATATCGTTTTGAATGGTTGCAAATCAACCTTTAACATATATCCTATTTCTTCTTTACATTTTATTGTTGCTATATTACGATTTGAAGTTGAAATACATACGGAATTATGTTAAGTTTCGCAACTAGCTAGATAAGATATATAGCATACTTGCTTATATTCTATACTTGCTAACTTCACTTAACTTACTCCATATTCATTTCATTCTCAATCTCATTCTATTTAGTTTCCGTTTTACTTAACCATGATATCGTATTTTATCCCGACGCATGTTTCGGATAGATGCGACATGCTTACGCAATTCAAATGGATACTAAATAAATGAACCTTGAATCAAAACGGAGAGTTGGGGGGTAAATGTCATATTTCACTCTTACTAAACCATAGCCTAAGTTTTCCCTAAACCAAAACCTTTCTTCTTTTAAGTATTGTAAAAAAACGTGACAAACACCCATTTTCCAACCTATTGTTTTATAACTCAAATTGATGTCGTGATATCCACTCCTTGTGGTTCGACCCGTGCTTGCCGGCTTGCTTCAACGCACCGTGCACTTGCGGTATTTTTAAACCCGATACTCACGTCAAGCACTATTTTCACCGACAAAACCGACATATCCGATATTGACCATGATATGATAGAAATGATGTCTCGAATTGATGTATAAGGATGTGAAACGTGAATGTGAATCACGATATATATATATATATATATATATATATATATATATATATATATATATATATAAGTAGTTGCAAAGAGAATCAATAGGAGACTATAGTGGCATGTTATGAGGTTGACAAATATGACTTTAGATTAATAAGATGACTTGATGTGAGATATTGATGTGATGAAAAGAGTATACAATGCGATATGATGACTTGGTTTGATATGTCGGTATACAGATGCGAGTCGATATGAGATAATTGATACCTTGGTCGGTCCCATGATATGAGATCGATATAGATGTGACCTGAGATATAGGTATATAGATGTATATAATGTTGTGAATCATGAGTGATATGCCGTACGAGACGTTAGGTCCGTACCCTTATTGTCATATAGGTTGATAGGATTCCTAATGGTTTAATACCGCCGTACGATGAATACCGTACGTGATGAGTTTTACTTGATGAATGATCTATACCCTTGACTAGAGAATGTCGTACGATGTATTGTACCGTACGTGATGTTGTGAGGATGGATGCCGATTGATAGATTCGCCGACTCAATTATGTTATAGATATGTATACCTTATAGCATTGAGCTTACGGTATACTTCCTGCTACGTTCGTGCTACTCTCATCTTATAATATATGTATCTGTGCTAGTACACCTGCACCATTATCGATGATGCTTATATTATACTTACACAGATCTGCCGGCTGACACACTTTCATCATCGATAATTGCTATGTCACTTACATAGTAGAATTGCCACATCATTATTCTATGTTGCATGATATACTTGCTATGCTCACACCATTATGATATGCCCATGCTCACATCACTCTTCTATGTTGCATGAGATACTGATATGCTCACATTTCTGTTATATGTTGCATACATCATGCTTTACGATTATATGCATTAAGATGCTGTTTTCATGAGTTTCTGGATTTGAGGACCGTGGTTATATTTCAAAAGAAAGTATGTATTGTTTTAAAAACCCGGTTTCTCTTGATATGATATTTCGAGCGTCCACCATCTATTTTCTCGGTTCTGAGATTGATATGTGATACCCGATTTGAGGATGTGGATGAGGCCATTTGCGGGAACATGGTGGACCCGGTATGGTACCCCAGAGCAAGAAAGGGATGTCGCACAGTAGACGATGAGCCTGGCAGAGGGACTACTACCTACCGGTGATAGAATTTGGACTCGATGATTATCCGGAGGATACCAACCAGAGTCGTAAGATGATACGGGCCGATCCGGACTGACGGAGCCCGAGATATTTGAGGATTTACATGTCGATGTTGGACACGGGTTTCATGATGTTTCGAGTGTCGGTGTTGGACATGTAGGGTTCCTAGGCACACTAGTGAGGTCTCCCAAGCCATCAACCATGGCAATTTCAAAAAAAATGGTGCCTACAAACCCTAGTGTACGGATCGATAACTAGATGTCTAGGCGAAAAGAAAGCTAGCTAACAACTTAGCTAATGAGAATACGGAAATACAACCTTTGTAGATCCGGTGCTCCACCTCCACGGCTCCGCAACGAGGTCCTCTCCGCTGTCCAAATCAAATCCGGGCTCTAGGATCGACTTCGTCGGAGAATGGGCAAGCTAGGTCGTCGATGTCCATGCCGAAGATGATCTACGTCGAGGCATCGATGAATCAAGCTCCACCTTCACCAAACCCTAAAA